>JAZHRO010000073.1:159637500-164637500 GCA_037157565.1 Thalassia testudinum
CCTTAATAAAAAAAAAAAACTAAAAACACTTCTTGGGATCACCTGGAGCAAGTGGATTAAAAATCACTTGTTTGATTGTTTGCCATCACTCCCACCACCCCGGGATTTCTTGCCAAACTTCGCACGGCGAAGATCCAAGAATCTTGATTCTTGAATCTATTCACCGTGTGAAGTATTCTTTGAGGCAAAGATAAATAGATTGATTGCCATCCCTCTTTACCTCATTTATCTGCAATTCGGGATCACCTTTTTGGTGGGGAGACATGGAATTGAGTTGATTCCAACCCCACCACGACCTTTCATGTGCCTAAGATTTGATCCCGAATACTTCAACCCCAACAATTTGATTTTCTTTTTCTTATGGTTGAGCCTTGTGTGTGGAAATCATTTTGGTGATTGGGAGCACTTGAATTGAAGTGCTTTGGCTCCCTTTCACACTAATCTAAAATTGACTCGTGCATCCACACATAGAAATCTCCATCTAGGGAAGCCCATTGCATTTTAGCATGCATTAACCAACTGACATTGAAGAAGGGTTTGTTGGGCTTAGAAAAAACTTGTATTCTCTCAAAACCTGGAGATTAGTTGAATTGGTAATTTAGCGAAATCCTAAAATCCATACTACTTAAGGCTGAAACTCTAAAAAACCATTCACCAAATAAAACTTCAATTCGGGGAGATTTTCCTGTTGCATGCTTGGTTTACACACTTTATAAAATCAACCACTTGGGCATTACCCGTAAATAACACCCTTCACATTCCAGAAGCACTTGATCCTAAGCATCTAACTAAAACTGGTAGCAACTTGACCCTTATTAAGGATTGGAGGTCTAACTACCTGCGTGTAGCGCCTACGTGCTGGTGAGGGTTCCCGCGTGCTATCGGGTGTCTAAGACTGGGGCAAACGGCCTTTCAATCTGGCCCGGTGGTTCCGCGGTGCTCGCATTCGGTTCCGTAGGTCATGATAGTAGGTAACTTAGATCCTTAAGTCTAAGGGCACACTGTAGAGGTTAGGAATTTGATTGTATTGATTTGTCATCAAGTGTACCTTTGCGATGTCATTTCTCTCATCTCTTTTTCCCTTCGTATCCCCCCAATTCTTCCTGCGGTAGTGCATGTTTGGGAGGAGGTCACAAAACCCTGAAATGTGTGAATTGTCTGATAATTTTAGAAAAGAAGCCGAATCGTCCTCCTCCTCCACAAACATGGCTGCACGCCCACCCCCAAATCCCAAGGGAGGAAATCGCCCTCAAAACCCACCAGGTGGTGGAGCCTTGGATCCCATAACCCACCTCCAAGCCTAAATGGAAATGTATAATGAACAAATTGAAGCCATTAGGGAAACATTGGAGGAAATGCAGAACCCTCCCGAATGGGAGGAGCCTAGGTCTCTTAGCTCATATCAGAATCCCGCTGCTACAGAGACCATAGGACAAATTCGGGTCCCCATGGGCGAGGATGACTTTGAATTGAAACCTAATGTAATTGGTCAGATAAATTTTCACTTCCATGGTCTTGCAAGTGAAGATCCTTTTCTCCACTTGGAAGACCTAACCCGACTGGCTGAAATAGTTAAACCGAGAAATATCGAGTTATCAATAGTCCTAATGAAAATGTTCCCATTTTCATTGCGGGATAAAGCGTCGCAATGGTTACGCACCCTTGGGAGAACCATCCACTCTTGGGAAGAGATGCGAACAACGTTTCTCAAGAAGTTCTTCCCAATCGGACAAACCAATGCACTTCACCGTGCTATCACTTCCTTTACGCAACAAAACGGCGAACAGTTTCATGAGGCATGGGAGAGATATAATAACCTCCTTAGGAAGTGTCCGCGCCACGGTCTGCCTAAGTGGCATATAACCCAGATTTTCTACTATGGGCTAAATGAGACTTTGAAGCAAATTGCAGATGCTTCCTGCGGAGGGAATTTCATGAATAAAGAAGAGAATGGAGCATTCGAATTATTTGAAAATATAAGCGAAAACTCAATGAACAATGCCTCCATTGTCGCCATTAATCGCACCAGCCTGCCCCGTAATGTCCACGAAGTTGACACGGGACCCTCCCATTCATCCACAGATCTCAGCCTTATCGCACAAAAATTGGATGAAGTCTCCGTCGTGCACAAGAAGCTGGACGAGCTTCTGGCCAACCCCACCAGTTCTATGGCAAACACTCCCACCTCACCACTTCATCACAATCCCAATTCTTCCAACACCAGGCTTATCCCAAGAAACCCCGTAAGACCTTCCATACCGAGTGTCGCATCGAGCGATTCGATAAGTCATGTGGATCTGGCTTCTGTGAACCGGTATTTTGACATGAAGGACCAAGCCTCCGTGTGCTTGGAAGTATATTTACATGCGGACACGTCTTCTGGCATAGAAGACGCTTACGCCCTGGGGAACAACCCATTCTCTGCCACTTATAACCCAGGGTGGCGAAATCATCCAAACTTTGCATGGTCCATAGTGGCCGTTGTGTCGACCGAACCGTGGTTAGTCTTTTGTTTGTTCTTATTATAGTAATGTCGTTGTGGTACAGATAAATTAGCTATTGTTTGTCGTCATTGCCACTATTACAATTTTACTCAGAAATGTTTTTCTTCCGAGGTCGAACTCAGGGAGCTACTAGAATTCTAGAAGTACAATGCTTCTTTATTACAAAAATAAGAGAGAGAGAGAGAGGGAGAAGTAGATTTTGTTTCTTGGCTTTTTCTTCTCTTCTCTCTCTCTTTGCTTGTCTTCTTTTTCTTTTCTTCTTCACAGTTCTTCTTCTTCTCTTCTTTGTCTTCTTTCTTCTTCTTTCTTCCTTCTTCTCTTTTCTTTCAGCTACGGTACCTTTTCTTTTCTTTTTCTTCTTCTTTGTTTTGTCTGCAGAGCTACATCCGTCGTCTGATTTCTCAGTCAGACGGCTTAAGTGGTGTCTGCTACAGTGCTTCCTTTGTGCTTCTCCTTCTTCTTCTTCTTCCTGCGGTCTTCTTCTTCCTTCTTCCTTGGCCTTCTCCTTCTTCCTTCTCCCTTGCACACCCTGTCCCTGCACAAAGAGCAAAACCTACCCTGTCCCTCTACCCGCACGTCTCTCTCTCTCTGTAAACCACTCACAGGACGCTCTCCCAGAGTCGTGGGTAATCGGGTCGGGTTTCGTGCCCGTGACCAGGCGTACCGGCGTGTTCGATACGCGAGGAGTGCGCAGGTAGTGTCGGGTCAGGTCCGTCGGATCCGCGTGATGAGCTCGCGGACCGGGCGGGTGAGTAGATGCGAGACCTCACCCCAGTGCTTTCGGAGGTGACCAGTAGAAAACACAAAAATAATTTATACTGCTGCGAGGTTTGGTAAACTCACTGATGAGAACCTCATCATGAGTCATAACTAGCTCATTTTGACCTAATACAGAGAATAAAAGCTCCTACATAACCTTAGAAAGGCTTGGCTCAGAGAGATTCTGAGTTTGCAAAGAAAACATAAACTGAGGGGTAAAAATGCAATTTCACCAATCCGATTTGAAAATAGGGTAACTCAGGGCCCAAACATAGGTCAAAACAACCTAATAAGAGGAAAAGTGGGATGAGATGACTCAATAAGGGCTACAGCAACCCCAAAGAATTAAATGACAGCCTGTAACCCTAAAAACAAACCCACTTCAATTCACGTGGTTCGAGGCAAGGTAAAAATCAACTAAACCCTCTAAAATTCATATAAAAATAATCTCTAGTGTTTAGGACTTTCAATTTGGCCTTAGGAACCCATTTTGACCTACATTGAGAACCATGCCCAATTAACAACTTAATTTGGGTTTTTACGTAAATTGACCAGTCAAACAAGGTTTAAGATAGAAATAAAATTCACCATCAGAATCCTTAGGTCCTAATTAGTCATGTATAAAAACTTGGGCCTAAGAAGAAATCTTCATGACCAACTTTACACTTTGGTCCTCATATATTTACTTTTTGGCCCTCAACTTTTGAACCCTCGCATTTTGACCCCTAACTCTCCTTCGTTCTTTGCGTTTAGGTCCCTCCTGCAAAACCTGCGCAGCACCATGCTCCGGCGACCTTGCGCGGAGCATGGCGCCGCGCAGGGTGAGGGAGGGGCCCTGGCAAGTCAATGGGGGGTACCCTGCGTCGTCAGCCACCGCAGGGACACCCCCTGGGTACTGCGACCGCCCATACCGCCCGTGCGAATGCACGGACGGTATGGGTCTCCTTCCTCCGGCGTCCTCCGGCGAGGGAGACACGTCGTCTCCCTCCGCCCTCCTCTCTGATTCCGCCCCTATAAATACCCTTGTCGCTCCGCCGTTCTTCGCAGCTCAGATCTGACGGAGACACCCCCCTAAATTCCTCCCTTCCCACTCCGACAGACGCCCCCTTGCTCCGGCGGCCATCTCCTCCTCCTCGTCGCCCTGCCGCACTACCAGCAGCAGGGTTACCTTCCCTCGATCCTTCCGCGTCACGCCGCACCCAGCTGGCGCCTCTCTGGTCCCTTCCTCGCCGCCGCCCCTTCCTCTGGGCAATTTCTTCTCTGGCGACAGTCGATACGACTGTCGCCTGCGCCAACCCCTCCTCGTCCAGCTTAGCAGGTAGAACTTCTCCTCTTCCTCCCCTCTTTCTTTTCCATACTGAAACCCTTACTGTCGGCCCCGATTTCCCACCGATCACCCTCACCTTCTCCACCTCCGGCCAAACTCCGGCGAACCGCTCCCATCGCTCCAGCACCCCACACGACTCGTCGACCTGTGCATAACCTCCACCTCGTCACCCTGATCCTCTTCCACCCCTCCTCTTCCCACCAAACGCCCTCTGCAGATCCACCAAACACACCCACTTCTCTGCCCGCAGTTTGACCTAGGGCGATTCGTTGGCTCCACCACGCCCACTGCAAACCATCCGACCACCTTCGCCGTGCCACGGCGAAGGTCCCCCGCCTGTCTAATTAGGCCGAGAGGCCGTTCTTCTGTGACCAGGTGACTCGCCTGCCGTCACCATTACTGAGCAGGAAGAGCTCCTTCGCCTGCAGGTGCAGGCACGGCTTCACCCAGGTTCGACTCCCAGGTTGTGCGGGGCGTCTCCGCGAAACGTCCCAGGCTCACAGTTGGGGCGAAGGCCGCGCGTGAAGCCACGATTGCCCACTGCTCCCTCCGCGACGGGCGCTCAATTGGGGTGGGACATTTAGTCCCACCTCGGAACTCTTCGGAAGCGCGCGAGCGCATAAAGGCAAAAAGTGCCTTATGCTGTCTGCCTCCTGACCACGGGGTGAGGTCCCTCTCACCCGACCCGGCCTCGTCCGTGACCACGCTCCGCAGACCTGGCCCGACCCGATTAAACCGACCTGCACTCCTCGCCCACCACCGCACGCCGGTGGGCCTGGACCCGGGTGCGACTCATACCCGATTACCCGGTTGCTCTGGGAGAGCTGTCCTAAGAGCGAACTTTGAGAGAAAGAGACGCGCGGGGGAGAGGGGTAGAGTAGGTTTTGCCCTGACTCTGAACTCTTCAGCGTGCAGGCACAGGTGAAGAAGAAGGAAGCTCAGGGAGACACTGTAGCAACAAGAGGTTTAAGTCGTCTGATTTTCAAATCAGACGACGTCCTGAAGACAGGTGAAGGCAAAGAAGAAGGAAGGCGAGGCAGAGGAAAGAGAGGAACACAGAGCAGCCAAGTGAAGACTCTGCAGACATCAGAAGACAAAGAAGAAGAAGAAAAGAAGAGAGAAGGAGTAGCCAAGTGAAGAAACAGAAAGTAGAAGAAGAAGAGCACGGGTGGCAGATCTGAAGCAAGAAAAGAAGAAACAAAGAAAATAAAAAGAAGAAAAAGACAGGATCGTCCAACCAAGAAATAGAGGAAGCAAGAAAAGAAGAAGAAGAAGAACAGGAAGAACAAAAGCCAAAGACAGAGAAAGAAAGAAGAGAAGAAGAAGCCAAACTTTCATCTCTCTCTCTCTTTATTTTTGTAATAAAACATGTATATCTCTAGAATACGACTTGCTCCCTGAGTTCGACCTCGGGAGAACTGTATTTTCCGAGTAACAAATATTAGCAAATGATGGCAATAACTATCTGTACTACAACGACTTAAGAAAAGCTAGTTGCTGCTACCGTTTCGCCACTCACGATGTGGGACTATCCTCTACACTCTTTTCGCGCGCGCCTGCAGCAGACCGCAGCTTCGCTTCCTCAGCTGCAGGCTCTATTCGCTTTGATTGCTGGGTTAGCTGCCTTCGCACTACCCTCCCGACTTCGCAGCACCTAGAGCCCTGGGGTTCTGAAGCCTGGAGCGCGAGTGGAGCTGCTTCAATGCAACGTCAATGGCGACCGCGCGTCGAACCTGCCAGACACGAAAAGGGCCTCTCGGCCTAATCAGATCAGCGGGGGACCTTCGCCATGGCACGGCGAAGGTGGTGCAAGGTGCAGCAGGTCGTGGGGCGGCGTCTGGCGGTGGGGCTAGGTCAGACAGCGACCGGAAAAATGGGTCTGATCGGGGGAGTGTGGTGGGGGTGTGGAGCGACAGTGGGTGGGCGGAGGTTGTTCAGCGTGATGAGGCGGAGGTTCTGTGAGCGTCGGCGAGGCGTGTGGGGCTACGGAGCGATGGGAACGTCTCGCCGGAGGGTGGCCGGAGACGAGGAAGGTGACGGTGGACAGGAGCGGTCGAGGGTTAATTGAATGAAAGACAGTGAGGAAAAGAAAGAGGGGGAGATGGGGAATAGTTCTGACCTAATTACGGGGACGAAGGGGCTGGAGCAGGGCGGCAGTCGTATTGACTGTCGCCGGAGAAGAAATACCCAAAGGGGGAGGGCGGCGGCAAGGAAGAGAGCGGGAGGGCGAGCGCTGGGTACGGCGCGACGCGGGAAGAGCGGGCAAAGGTGGCTCTGCTGCTGGTATTGCAACAGAGCGACGAGATGGAGGAGGAGCCGCCGGAGCTGGTGGGTTTCTACCGGAGTGGGAAGAGAGGAAAGGTGGGGGTTTTTCTCCGTCAGGACCGAGCTGCCCCCATCGGCTGGTGACGCTGGTCCTTATAAAGGCGATGGCGGAGGGGTAGGCGCAGGGAGGCGACGTGCCTCCCTCACCGGAGAGTGGTTGGAATTGCGACCCATACCTTCCGCGCGTTCGCACGGAAGGTATGGGCGAGGGCAGAGGTCATGGTGGTGTCCCTGCGACAGCAGACGTCGCAGGGGACACCCGATTCAACTGGCAGGTACCCTCCCTCACCCTGCGCGGCGCCATGCTCTGCGCAAAGTCGCTGGAGCATGGCGCTGCTCAGAGATTTGCCAGAGGGACCTGTATGCAAAGAACGACGAAGAACCTAGGGGCCAAAATGCAAGGATTTCGAAAGTTGAGGGTCAAAAAGTAATAGATGAGGACAAAAATGCAAAGTCAGTCAAGAAGGTCTTATCTTAGATTCAGGTTTTTATGTATGACTAAATGGGACCTAAGGATTCTAATGGTGAATTTTATTTCTAGGTCAGACCTTGTTTGACCAGCCAATTTACGTAAAAACCCAAATTAAATAATTAATTGTGCATGGTTCTCAATGTAGGTCAAAATGGGTTTCCAAGGCCAAATTGAAGGTTCTAAACCCAAGAGATTATTTTTATATGAATTTTAGAGGGTTTAGTTGATTTTTAATCTACCTTGAACTTCGTGAATTGAAGTGGATTTGTTTTAGGGTTACAGAATGTCATTTAATTCCTTGGAGTTGCTGTAGCCTTGTTGGATCAAATCATCCCACTTTCCTTCTTATTAGGTTAGTTTGACCTATGTTTGGACCCTGAGTTACCCTGTTTACAGATTATGTTGGTGAAATTTCATTTTTACCACTTATGACTTGTTTTCTTCACAAACTCAGAATTTTCTGAGTCAAGCCTTTCTATGAGTTATGTAGGAGCTTTTTCTCGCATATCTAGGTTATATTGTGCTACTTAGGGTTCATGATAAGGTTCTCATCATACCCCCATGCCTAGCTTTTGCTAGTCCCTTAGCAAAAACTTAAGGTTTTAACCTTTGTTCTAGACCATAATGTTTTTAATAACTTCAGATAAATGCTTTTTCATTTGAACTTAGATTAGGTTAGAATGCTAACCATAGGCCTAAAAGGTACTCTAGTACCAACCAAGATCCAAATCTGTCCAGCCTCAGCCTAAGTCCTTAGCAAAGGCTTTTAAGGCCCACAAGAACTAACCTAAGGTCTATTGGACTTTGTGGTTAAAGCACCTGTGCTCGAAATGATTTTATCCCTAGCTCAGTTCGCAGTGCGTTTTGTAAGAGAGAGAGATAGAAAATTTTCCTGTTTGGAGAGTTTTCTCTCGCTTTTTCTTTTTAATTCTAGCTTAGGATTGGCTTTTCAACACGATCTGTATCAGATTCCTTGCTCCCATCATCAATCATCAAGGGTTCCTAGCAATCGATGCTTCCAGATAGCACTGCCCATGGCAACCCCCGGAACCCTGGCTATTGAGATTTCGAGATAATCCCATCCATGGTGTTCCGTGGCCAAATACAGACCCTGGCAATTGACACTTCGTGATAATGCCATCCATGGAATCTAAACCAGCAGAGTGCTTACGTGCCTCCAGTAGGATATGTAAATATCTTAAGAGACAAGCACCGAGGAGATGATATTTTGTTACGCATCTTCGAGGGAAATTTCTCACCTCTCCGCGCTGGGAACTCGTCCAAGTCAACTTGTGTTGATCGGCCGCTCCTACTCTAGGTGTACTTTTCAGAATTTTGTGACGCTTCTGCGTGATTTTGATTTTTACGCTTACTGAACCAGGCTGTGTGTGAGGTTAGGGTGCTTAGGTTACTGAGTCCCGTAAACCAAGAGTTAGTTAATGAGGTCAAATACTCCCTAAGCCTTGGACCTAATACTTAAGCTTTTCATTTTCCTCAACCTCTTGAGGAATGTCAAGATCTTAATGGGTATTAAGAGTCTATCCAAGAATGCCTAAAGTTTGCATTCTTACTAATCTCACCATGCACTTTTCATTTCTTTTCTTGAATAAGGTCTAGAAGTTAGGTCAATCCCTTAGTTTCTTACTAATGACTATCACTCTTTTCTTTCATTTTTGTGCTCCTTTTTCATTTTGTTTCTTTTCCTTCTCCCACAAATTTCCTTTCTCCTATTATTCTCTTATTCTTTTTCGAAAAATTTTTTTAATTTTTATGGTGTTTTTGGCATATGTGATTTTTTTTTGTTTGAAACCTTTTCTTACAAGTTTTGCACTTTTATACCCCCCATGCCTAAGGTTTGCAATGTCCTCATTGTGACTTAGGGGATTTTTATTTACTTAGTTCATTCCTTAAGACAGATGTTTTGATGAGTGAATGGGTCGGGATGAATTTTGCGGATGATTTCTAATCTCAGATGCAAGCATCTGAGGTGGAGTCGGTTGTCTATAAGGGCGAACCTTAAGTGCACAAAGGTGTGAAAAAGGGTTTAGATTTTCAGGAAAATGACAGGCTGCCTCCCGTTAAGCGCTGAGTTTTACGTCATCGGCTGGGCGCAATAAGCTCAAGGGGAATGGAGGATATAAGATGATTCAACCGAATCAGTAGAAGTCACATCAATGAACGGCTTGAGTCTCTGACCGTTCACGATGAAAGGTTCAGAATCATGGCTGAGCGGACTGATTTCGATGTCTCCTTTTCCAAAAACCTGTCGGACTAAATATGGTCTGACCCACTTGGATCGCAGCTTTCCAAGGAAAAGTTTGAGTCGGGCATCAAAGAGTAGACCTTCTAACCAGGATGAAAGATCTTTCTCGAGATTTGCTTGTCATGGAAGGCTTTAACCCGCTCCTTGTAGATTCACGAGTTTTCATACGCGTCTAGGCGTAATTCATCGATCTCGCTGATTTGAAGTTTTCTGTGGGTTCCAGCCTTCGAAAGATCTAGATTACCATTCCTTACCGTCCAATAGGCTTTATGCTCCAGTTCTACGGGAAGGTGACACGCCTTCCCATATACCAGTCTAAAGGGAGACATGCCTAATTGGGTTTTGTGGACGGTCCTATAGGCCCACAATGCTTCTGGAAGTCGGGACGACCAGTCCTTCCTGTCAGGTCAAATAGTGACCTGCAGGATTTTCTTGATCTCCCGATTTGATAGCTCAGCTAGACCATTAGTTTGGGGGTGGTAAGGAGTAGCGATTCGGTGAGACATCCCGTATTTGGTCGTCAGTGACCTAAACTGAGCATTTGTGAAATGGGTCCCCCCATCAGAGATTATAGTACGAGGAATCCCGAACCTTGAGAAAATGTTTTGATGAATGAATTTGAGAACGATTTTGTGATCACAGGTTCGGGTCGGTATGACTTCGATCCATTTGGACATGTAGTCCACAGCAAGCAAAATGTATTCGAAATCATCCGAAGCAAGAAAGGGGCCCATAAAATCAATCCCCCAAACATCAAAGATTTCACATACGAGAATCGGCTGCAAAGGCATCATGTCGCGATGGCTCATGTTGCCCAAAGTCTGGCAACAACTGCATGCCTTGCAGTGACTGTATGCATCTTTGAACAGCGTGGGCCAGTAAAAGGCACACTGGAGGACTTTTGATGCGGTTTTGTGCCCAGAGAAATGGCCACCGCATGCCTGGTCATGGCAGAAAGAGAGAATATTGTTGATTTCCTCCTCCGGGACACATCTCTGGATGACTTGATCAGCACCTATGCGGAAAAGGTACGGGTCTTCCCAGATGTAATACTTGGCATCAGAACGCAATTTGTCTTTCTTGGCCTTCGGCCAATTGGACGGGATCTGATGAGATGCCAAGTAGTTTACTATATTAGCAAACCATGGAAGTCTAGTACTGATAGTCAGCAGGTGTTCATCAGGAAAATGTTCTGTGATGGGTCCGGAAGGGTTGATAATCTCAGAAGGAAGACGGGACAGATGGTCTGCTACCACATTCTGCCTTCCCGCCTTGTCGCAAATCTCAAGATCGAATTCTTGCAACAGCAAGATCCAACGAATTAGTCGGGGCTTTGCGTCCTTCTTGGCAAGGAGATGCCTTACAACCATGTGATCCGAGTAGATGATGATATGGGAACCCAGGAGATACGATCGGAATTTTTCAAGGGCAAATACTACGGCTAGCAGCTCTTTCTCCGTAATCGTATAGTTACGCTGAGCCTCGTCAAGTATCTTGCTAGCGTAGTAGATGACCATGAGTTTTCTGTCAGCTTTCTGCCCTAGGACCGCTCCTACAGCGAAATCAGACGCATCGCACATGATCTCAAAGGGTTGAGACCAGTCAGGGGATTGTAGGATAGGTGCCTGGGTGATTCGATCACGAAGGTTTTCAAAGGCTAGTGTGCATTCCTTGGAGATTTCAAAGGGTACATCCTTAGAGAGAAGAGAAGTCAAGGGGTGCGCAATTTTCGAGAAATCAGGAATGAAACGACGGTAAAAACCGACGTGCCCCAGAAAAGAATGGATGTCCCTGATCGAGCTAGGCATAGGAAGGCGAGAGATCAGATCAACCTTAGCTCGATCTACTTAGATGCCTTTTTCCGAAATTAAATGTCCCAGGACAATTCCCTCAGGCACCATGAAATGGCTCTTTTCCCAGGAAAGAACCAAATTCACATCGATGCACCGCCTGAGTATCTAGACCAAGTGTTGGAGGCAATCGTCAAATGATGCTCCAAAAATTGAAAAGTCATCCATGAAGACTTCCAGATAGTCACCTACCATATCTGAGAATATGGCAAGCATGCACCGCTGAAAAGTAGCGGGTGCATTGCAAAGACCGAAAGGCATCCTTCGGAAAGCGTATGTTCCGAAGGGGCAGGTGAACATGGTCTTTTCTTGGTCCTCAGGATGGATTGCCACCTGGTTGTAACCGGAGTACCCGTCAAGAAAGCAGAAGAACCTATTTCCTGCTAGTTTCTCGAGATTTGATCAATGAAAGGTAGTGGGAAATGATCCTTCTTCGTGGAGGAATTAAGTCGGCGGTAATCTATACAGACTCTCCACGCATTGGCCAATCGGGTAGGAATGACTTCTCCGATTTCAGTCGCTATAGTGGTGAGTCCTGCCTTCTTAGGCACAACCTGGATTGGGCTCACCCAACGACTATCAGAGATCGGGTAAATGATTCCGGCATCTAACCACTTGATGATCTCCTTTTTCACGACCTCCTGCAGATTGGGGTTCAAACATCACTGCATTTCATGAGAAGATCATGCACCCTCTTCTGAATAGATATGATGAGTATAATATGAGGGACTTATTCCAGTCAAATCATCGAGAGTCCACCCGATGGCTCTACGATGTTGCTGGAGGACAGCAATCAGACGGGATTCCTGTTCGAGATTGAGGTTGGAATTGATAATCACAGGAAGGGTCTGATTAGAACCCAAAAATATGTATTTCAAGTGAGCAGGAAGGGGCTTTAGCTCGAGGATGGGGTTATCAGCAGCGGCGGGCGGTTCAGAATAGACATGAGGTTCAAGGGTAGGAGTTACTGGGTTGTCCAAATCTAGATTCGACTCCTCTGCTTGCGGGTCAAGATATTTCTACGGTTGATGAGGTATAATCAGGTCATTCTGGAAGTGTGTTTCATCAACCAAAGCCCTAATGTCACAAATCTGTTCGATGACACCGTAATTAATTCCTTGTTGGGCCTTAAATATATCAATTTTCAGGGTTTGATTCCCAAATTTGAGCTCTATTTGGCCCTCCTCACAGCTAATGTTGGCTCTAGCAGTAGCCAAAAAAGGTCTCCCTAAAATGATTGGTGTATCCCTAGGGTTCTCAGGTGCGTCCATGTCTAAGACTATGAAGTCTACAGGAAAGTAGAAATCCCGTACCCTCACAATAACATCCTCGAGCATCCCTTTAGGTGACTTTATAGATCGATCTGCTAATTGTAATGTCACCTCAGTTGGTTTTAGCTCAGATTCTTCTAGATGGTCAAGTAAGGATGTGGGTATCAGATTTATGGAAGCACCCAAGTCTAGCAAGGCTCTATCAAATTGGGTATCACCTATCTTGCAGGAAATCAGGAGAGTACCAGGATCTTTAGCCTTGTGTGGGAGTCTGCTTAGGATTACAGAGCTGGCTTGCTCTGACAGAACAATTGGACTCCCACTCTTAGCTCGCGGCTTACGCTGGGGTGTACACACATTCTTTAAGAATCGTGCGTAAGCCGGTACGTGGCGGATTGCATTCATCAAGGGAATGTTTATGTGGACCTGCTCAAAGAGCTTGACCAGGTCCTCCTCAAGTGCTACGGGCTTGGTAGTCTTCTTTCCCTTGGTCAAGGCCTTGGGAAACAGAATCTTGGTTGGTTCTTCTAGGATAGGTCCAGGTCTTGGATCTGAGACAGGGGTAGGAACGTCCTGGATTACCGTCCTAGGCTTGGGATCACTACCAGGCTTGGAGTGGTTTGGATGAGGTGGATCTTGGGTTTCCTTACCACTACGGGTTGTTACGGAATTAAGTCCTGCCTAGTTTTGGTTAGGATTAGGTAAGATGGGTTGCTGCTGATAGCCCGCATAGGAAGTGGAAGCCTCCATCCCGTCGGGTGAAGGAACAGAGGGGGTCTGATAAATCATATGGGTTTGACTCGGGTTTGTGTTCATAACGCGTCGCTAGGTTGGCACGTTATTCGGGTTAGGAAGAGGTTGGGAAGGAAGAGTGCCTGGCTGGCGAGAATTTGCCAACTGGGCTAGTTGATTTCGGACCTCAGTAAGCTCGTCCTTGTGTTGCTTTTGAATAGCCGCATTCATTCTTTGAATGTCAGCCAAAGTCTGAAGGATAAGGGACATTTGATCTTGATTTGGCCCTGATGGATAAGTGGGGTTGGGCCGAGGTTGAGGCGGCTGGTAAGGACGAGGGGGTTGTGGGCGGGGCTAAAAGGGTGGTCTTTGGGTTTGGGAATTTCCCGCCCACTGAAAGTTGGGATGGTTTCCCCATCCAGGGTTGTAGGTGTTGGAGAACGGGTCGTTCTGGATGGCTTTGAGGTCCTCGCAGGTCTGAGGAACCTCCAGAGAGTCAGAGAAAGGGGGGATGGAATTCCCCGGGCTGGTGTAGAAAGGATCGGATGGACCTCCGGTCCGAGAATCAGATGATGGATATGGATCCATCCTAGGAGAAGATCGATGGAGAATGTTTTGCACAGTCTCCCTTGTGGAAGGGGGCTGTGCAAAGGGGCTATGCGCAGAGGTGGCTCGCTGCAGGTGCTGAGTCAGCTCATCCACCTTCTTTTCAATGATTGAGACCTTGTCCAATCGACTGGCCATTAATTCCAGGTCGACTGATGCAGACAGGCCCTGCGTCTCATGTGCTCCCTTAAGATTCGCCGATGCGCAGGTATTCGTCCTGTCGAATAATCCCATGGAGTCATTGTTGATGGAGTTCTCGCACATGTTTTCGAGAATCTCCCACACGGTGTCCTCATGTTGACCCATGATATTCCCTCTGCAGGTTGCATTGATGAAAAGACGAATGTCTTCACGGAGTCCCTGGTAAAAAGATTGGACCTGTTCCCATTTAGGAACTCCGTGATGGGGGCACTTTCTTATGAGATCCTGAAAGCGATCCCATGCCTCATGGAGAGGTTCCCCTGTTTGCTGAGTGAAGTGAGTAATCTGATGGCGCAAGGCATTGGTCCGACCAACGGGAAAGAACTTTTTCAAAAATTCGGACTGAAGTTCTTCCCAAGTGTTGATCGGCCGGGTCTGAGTTTGATACCAATGAGCGGCCTTGTCCATAAGAGAAAAGGAGAACATCTTCATGAGAAGAATATCCCGATTTTGTGCATTTGACCCAAAAGTTTAGGCCAGATGCTTTAGCTGTTTGATGTGCTGGAAGGGATCTTCGGAATTAAGCCCATGGAATTTAGGTATAGCATGAATCATATTGGGCTTCAATTCGGAATCAGGTCCTCCAGTAGGGATTCTGACTCGAGGCTCAATGGCCACCGCAACAGGATTATAATGGTCCCGCATCATAGGATGCTGCGGTGGGTGCAAAAAGTTTTGGAAGATGTCATTGAGTCGCTGGAGCTGGTGCTCCAGATTGTTTTCTTCCTCAACTGGCTGAGCCATGATGGGGGAAGAAGAAGAGCTTGGTTCAGAATCAGATGAGAGAATGATGGGGTAGGGATGCTGTGCAAACACAGGCGTCGAGGCTTAGCCTTGACGAGAGTGAATTCCAAAAGGAGATCTTAAGGGTGGTCTTAAGGACCTCCTACCGTTCATGTACTGTTGGAATAGATGAGTTTAGAAGGTGCTGGACCCAATCAAGACATCCAAAAATTTGTTGGGTAACTACAGAGGTGCGGGGCAGATGGACCCCTTGATCAGAAAGATCGTCCACCTGAGAATTACCTGGGCAGCTAGAGAGGGTGAGTCCCGCGAAGACCCCTACACGGTAGAGAGTCCCCACGGGTTACAGGGTTTCCCCCACCCGACCTCTCTTGTCACTGAGATTCCAGGTAAACCAGAATGGGGATCTTGACCTCTTAAGTCTACCAATTTTTAGTTAAGATCAAAGTACTTAGGTTTTCACTTGAACTTTGGCCTTTTGAGTGCAAAGAGTGACCTAAGTTGAAGGTTGGTTGACCCTAAGGGGTCAACTTCACCTATTAATTCCTTTGAGAACTTATTAGGTCTTGTCTTTTAGGGTTCAAGTGTTTTTAGAGAGCCAATTGTTTAGGGTTTTTCTGAATAGGTATATTTTCAACCAATGGCTTGGGTACACTCTTTTTGGGATTTCCCAATTCTTTCTTAAGAAGTGTGTCTCTAAAAACCCTAATGTTGAATCTTATGTTGGCTCTACTTGGTCCAGTTAACTCCTTATTTGGTAATTAGGGCTCAGACAAGAAGGTGTTAGCCCTTAATTACCCTTAGTACTATGTGCAGGAATAGTAATTTTGAGAACATGCAGCTGTTACTAAGTATGAAAGACAGGTTATATATATATTTTTTTTTCTTTCTTTTTCTTCCTCTTTAAGACTTAGGGTTTAATAGTGAGAGGATAGAAGTTACCTGTCCTTGGAGTGGCTATGGTGCGGTTGCATCCTAATTTTTCCTATACCTGCACACAAGAGAGAGAAAAAGATTAGCAATCTCTTAAAAGAAATTCAAAGCTTCTAGAATAGCCGTTGCTCCCCGGCAACGGCGCCAAAAATAGTGGCCGTTGTGTCGACCGAACCGTAGCTAGTCTTTTGTTTGTTCTTATTATAGTAATGTCGTTGTGGTACAGATAAATTAGCTACGGTTTGTCGTCATTTCCACTATTACAATTTTACTCAGAAATGTTTTTCTTCCGAGGTCGAACTCAGGGAGCTACTAGAATTCTAGAAGTACAATGCTTCTTTATTAAAAAAATAAGAGAGAGAGAGAGTGAGAAGTAGATTTTGTTTCTTGGCTTTTTCTTCTCTTCTCTCTCTCTTTGCTTGTCTTCTTTTTCTTCTCTTCTTCACAGTTCTTCTTCTCTTCTTTGACTTCTTTCTTTCTTCTTCTTTCTTCCTTCTTCTCTTTTCTTTCAGCTGTGGCACCTTTTCTTTCCATTTTCTTCTTCTTTGCTTTGTCTGCAGAGCTACATCCATCGTCTGATTTCTCAGTCAGACGGCTTAAGTGGTGTCTGCTACAGTGCTTCCTTTGTGCTTCTCCTTCTTCTTCTTCTTCCTACGGTCTTCTTCTTCCTTCTTCCTTGGCCTTCTCCTTCTTCCTTCTCCCTTGCGCACCCTATCCTTGCACAAAGAGCAAAACCTACCCTGTCCCTCTACCTGCACGTCTCTCTCTCTCTGTAAACCACTCACAGGACGCTCTCCCAGAGCCGCGGGTAATCGGGTCGGGTTTCGTGCCCGTGACCAGGCGTACCGGCGTGTTTGGTACGCGAGGAGTGCGCAGGTAGGTCGGGTCGGGTTCGTCGGATCCGCGTGATGAGCTCGCGGACTGGGCGGGTGAGTAGGTGCGAGACCCCACCCCAGTGCTTTCGGAGGTGACCAGTAGAAAACACAAAAATAATTTATACTGCTGCGGGGTTTGGTAAACTCACGATGTGGGACTATCCTCTACGCTCTTTTCACGCACGCCCGCAGCAGACCACAGCTTCGCTTCCTCAGCTGCAGGCTCTATTCGCTTTGATTGCTGGGTTAGCTGCCTTCGCACTACCCTCCCAACTTCGCAGCACCTGGAGCCTTGGGGTTCTAAAGCCTGGAGCGCGCGTGGAGTTGCTTCAATGCAACGTCAATGGCGGCCGCGCGTCGAACCTGCCAGACGCGAAAAGGGCCTCTCAGCCTAATCAGATCAGCGGGGGACCTTCGCCGTGGCACGGCAAAGGTGGTGCAGGGTGCAGCAGGTCATGGGGCAGCGTCTGGCGGCGGGGCTAGGTCGGACAGCGACTGGAAAAATGGGTCTGATCGGGGGAGTGTGGTGGGGGTGTGGAGCGACAGTGGGTGGGCGGAGGTTGTTCAGCGTGATGAGGCGGAGGTTCTGTGAGGGTCGGCGAGGCGTGTGGGGTTGCAGAGCGATGGGAGCGTCTCGCCGAAGGGTGGCCAGAGACGAGGAAGGTGACGGTGGACAGGAGCGGTCGAGGGTTAATTAAATGAAAGACAGTGAGGAAAAGAAAGAGGGGGAGATGGGGAATAGTTCTGACCTAATTATGGGGACGAAGGGGCCGGTGCAGGGCGGCAGTCGTATCGACTGTCGCCGGAGAAGAAATACCCAGAGGGGGAGGGCGGCGGCGAGGAAGAGAGCGGGAGGGCGCGCCCTGGGTACGGCACGACGCGGGAAGAGCGGGCGAAGGTGGCTCTACTGTTGGTATTGCAGCAGAGCAACGAGACGGAGGAGGAGGAGCCGCCGGAGCTGGTGGGTTTCTGCCGGAGTGGGAAGAGAGGAAAGGTGGGGGTTTTTCTCCATCAGGACCGAGCTGCCCCCATCGGCTGGTGACGCTGGTCCTTATAAAGGCAATAGCGGAGGGGTGGGCGCAGGGAGGAGACGTGCCTCCCTCACCGGAGAGTGGTCGGAATTGCAACCCATACCTTCCGCACGTTCGCACGGAAGGTATGGGCGAGGGCAGAGGTCATGGCGGTGTCCCTGCAACAGCAGACGTCGCAGGGGAGACCCGATTCAACTGGCAGGTACCCTCCCTCACCATATGCGGCGCCATGCTCCGCGCAAAGTCGCCGGAGCATGGCGCTGCTCAGAGATTTGCAAGAGGGACCTGTATGCAAAGAACGACGAAGAACCTAAGCGCCAAAATGCAAGGGTTTCGAAAGTTGAGGGTCAAAAAGTAATAGATGAGGACCAAAATGTAAAGTCGGTCAAGAAGGTCTTATCTTAGGTTCAAGTTTTTATGCATGACTAAATGGGACCTAAGGATTCTAATGGTGAATTTTATTTCTACGTCAGACCTTGTTTGACTGGCCAATTTACGTAAAAATCCAAATTAAATCATTAATTGGGCAGGTTCTCAATGTAGGTCAAAATGGGTTCCCAAGGCCAAATTGAAGGTTCTAAACCCTAGAGATTATTTTTCTATGAATTTTAGAGGGTTTATTCGATTTTTACTCTGCCTCGAACTTCATAAATTGAAGTGGGTTTGTTTTAGGGTTACAGAATGTCGTTTAATTCCTTAGAGTTGCTGTAGCCCTTGTTGGATCAAATCATCCCACTTTCTTTCTTATTAGGTTAGTTTGACCTATGTTTGGACCCTGAGTTACCCTGTTTACAGATTATGTTGGTGCAATTGCATTTGTACCCCTTATGACTTATTTTCTTCACAAACTCAGAATTTTCTGAGTCAAGCCTTTCTATGAGTTATGTAGGAGCTTTTTCTCGCATATCTAGGTTAGATTGTACTAGTTAGGGGTTCATGATGAGGTTCTCATCAGTCCACCAACCCGCAGCGCCAAAACCCCACAGGTGGACCAATGCGACCGTCTGCACCCGTCATCCCAAGGGCCCAACCTAATCCTATGGTGAATCTGCCATCAAGTCCTTGCGTACCGCAAACAGAACATGCATCAAGTCCTCTTAATAAATTGATGCGAATGATGACGGAAATGTCAAAGCGCCATGAAGAGAGCATGACCTCTCTTTAGCACCAATTGGCGCAACAGAACATTGAGATCAGTCAACTACGCATGGTGACTTGATCTCAGGGCACTCTCCTAGCCCAACCTATTCCCAACCCATGAAATTTCATACCCCGTGGTCCTCAACCACAGGTACGACCTTCTCAGGGGCAAGTTCATCAGATTCTGCAAGCTCCGAGCATTCCACCAGGATTTCAGGCTAATCCCGCTGCAGCACCTCACTCTTATGTCCCTATTGCGAACCCTCCTCCGCCTTATGATCCCACTGGACCCGCATCGTCCAATGCGATCACTACGAGGAGCGGTAAGCAGACCGTCAATCCGCCTCGACCTGATCATGGCCCACCTTCTTCATCGCCCTCTCATTCGGGATGCGCACCGCATTCGCGAGAGGACGATACACCCAAATTGGTGTCAGAATCAGTCCCATTCCCTGAGGCTCTATTGAGGGAGTCAAAAGGCAAGAAGAAGGATACGCAGGCCTTTGATAACCTGCGTAATTTATTCAGGGATGTTGAAATCAAGGTACCCCTGCTAGAGGCTATCGACCACATACTTACTGTCACCTGATTTTTCAAAGACTACACTACACCAAGGCGATAGTCAAAGAAAAATAAGAATCCAGTGGTTCTCTCGCCTCATGCGAGTTGTGCTATACTGTCAAATCTACCACCGAAGCAGAAAGATCCGGGTACACCGCTTATTTCCTGTAGCATCCAAGGTTGCAATTTTAACCGTGCCCTGCTTGATCTAGGATCTTCCATCAATCTTATACCAACCATCATGCTCAAAAAATTTTCCTTGGGAAATCTGAAACCCACCCCTGTCATGTTACAGTTGGCAGATCGTTCCATCAAAATTCCAAAGGGTGTGATGGAAGACGTGATGGTTAGGGTCAACAGCCTCTATTTTCCTGTTGACTTTCTTGTTTTAGATATGGAAGTTTCTAGCTCACTTTCTGATTGTTCGATCATCCTTGGTCGACCTTTCTTGGCCACAGCCCGCGCCCATATCCACTGCGAGTCGGGCTGTATTAAGATTGCCGTTGGATCTGAGAAGCTCAAGCTTAACATCTTCAAGGCAGCCAAGAACTTTGATTGCGATTGCATCGAGGATGACACGTATGACGAGGACATGGCCGTCAGTGCGTGTATCGGACTAATTTGGATGTATTCTGACTGCTACGAATTACCTATAAACACTGACGATTGCCTGACCAACACATATTATGATGTTCCCCCATCCCTCCCTATTCCCGTACCTTCTCCTGACCAGAATTCTGACGAGGTTTTCTCCGCTTCCCATACCTCGTGGTCTAAGTCACCGCCGGTCCACACTCTTGAAGACCGGATTGCCCTTTCTTTCCCGCCAAATCAGGCAGAGTTGCAACTCCACACTGGGACCTTGAGCCCACATACTACACACTGGGGCTATTCCTTTTTGGATCCATCTATCCAAGAAGCCCCTCTTCTTGGTCAATCTGAGGGCCAACTTCTTCCTCCTGACTTGTTTTTCGATCCGCCTAGGACACTCTCATCCCAAGAAATGTCAGATCTTTCACCATCCACTCCCGAGCTGAAAGAGCTGCCCAGTACACTTAAGTATGTTTTCTTGGGACCAAATGAAACACTCCCCGTAATCATCAGTTCAAAATTGACCAGGGAGCAAGAGTGCAAACTAACAAAGGTCCTTATGGAACACAAGGCAGCCATTGGATGGTCTTTATCAGACTTAACTGGCATTAGCCCCTCCTACTGCACTCACCGTATATATACGGAGGAGGAGGCTCTACTTTCCCGCGAGATGCAGCAATGTCTCAACCCTAACATGCGGGAGGTCGTTAAGAAGGAAATTATTAAGTGGCTGGATGCAGGTATAATCTACCCGATCAGCAATAGCCCCTGGGTGAGTCCGATTCACGTCATGCCCAAAAAGGAGGGACTCACCATCCGTGTCAATGACAGGGGCGAATCCATCCCTACACGCACTCCTACATCTTGGAGAGTGTGTGTAGATTATAGGAAACTCAATGCTGCAACTAAGAAAGATCACTTTCCGCTACCTTTCATTGACCAAATCCTGGAGCGGTTAGCGGGAAATAAATTTTTCTGTTTCCTGGATGGATTCTCAGGATATAACCAGGTGGCAATTGACCCCTAGGACCAAAAGAAAACCACTTTTACCTACCCCTTCGGTACCTTTGCATTAAGAAGGATGCCGTTTGGACTTTGTAACGCGCCAGCAACTTTCCAGAGATGTATGCTGGCGATATTTCATGACATGGTGGGTGACTTTCTCAAGGTCTTCATGGATGACTTTTCGGTCTTTGGACCCTCTTTTGATGACTGTCTTGCCAACCTGACCCGTATCCTTAGGAGATGTATTGATGTAAACCTCGTGCTTCCCTGGGAAAAAAGTCATTTTATGGTACACGAGGGAATTGTTCTCGGACATATCATCTCCGATAGGGGTATCGAGGTTGACAGAGATAAGCTTGATGTGATTGCTGATTTACCTGTTGGTGAGGTTCCCTCTAGGTTTCGTCATAGTATAGTACAAAGAAACGGTCACCAGTTTAATACAATTTGTTACTTGGAAATAAAAAGTTTCCCGAGGTCAAACTCAGGGAGCAAACTATAATTCCAGAAGCATATAAATTCATAATATATAATGTTTTACAAAAATTAAGAAAGAGAGAGAGAGAGAGAGAGAAAGAGAGTAAAAATTGTTCCTTTCTTTCTTTTTCCCTTTTTCTTCTCTTCTTTCTTCTTCTCTGCGGCAAGCTCTTCTTCTCTTCTTTTCTTTTCTTTTCCTTTCCTTTCTTCCTTCTATGAAGGGCTTCTCTACTTCTTCTTCCTTTCTTTTTCTCAGCAGCTACGGTTCCTCTTTCTCTTTTCTTCTTTCTTCTGCTTTGGCCCTTCTTCTTCACTCTTCTTCTCTGTCTTCTGTCTTCAGCAGTTCCATCCTTCTTTTTCTTCCTTCTTCTTGCTGCTGCCTCTTCTTCTTTTTCACCGATGTCTGATTCAAAGCTCAGATGCCTTATCTGATAAGCCCCTCCTCCTTTTCCTCTTGGCTTCCTTTTCTCTTCTCCTTCCTTCCTTCTTCCTTCTTCCCTGCGCTGCTAAGTCCCAGCCGCAGCTCCTCTTATCCTTTCTTCCTTCCTGTGCACACACACAAACGTCAGTACAAAACCTACCCCTACCCCATCCCCGCCTCTCTCTCTCTCTGAATCTCTCTTTGGTAAGCTCTCCCAAAGCTGGGTAATCGGGTCGGGTCGCGTGCCCGGGTCCAGGTGCACCGGCGTGGGTGGTGCGCGAGGAGTGCACAGGAGTGGGAAGTCGGGCATGTCACGGACAAGACCCGGTGAGTAGGTGAGGGACCTCACCCCAATGCTATCGGAGGCAACCAGCCGATAGCACTTTTTCAATTTATGTATGGGTGTGATCCCATACACTTCCGAGGTGGGACTAAAGTCCCACCTCCGATCTCGGGCGCCTGCGGGAGAAAGCTTCGAGCAATTGGGGTAGTAGCCGAGGCTTGCGACCCCAATTGAAGTCCTGGGTGTGTGCGCGACTTCCTTCCGCGTCGCCTGGGGCTCACGCCTGGAGCTGAAGAGGCCTGGAGCTGCCTGCCAAGCAGCTCCTGCTGCTCGTCAATGGCGGTGAGGAGGGCGAAACCTGAAATACGCAAATGGCCTCGTGGACATGTCAAAAAGGTTCAGGGAGGTTCACCAGAGCGCAGCGAGTGCGGTGCGGGGGTCGGCGAGACACGAGAGTGCCTGTTGCCGTGCGCCTAGGGCACTCTGCGTGCGTGAGAGTGGGTGTGTTCGAGGAGTGGTCTGGAGGTGCTAGGTGGTGAATGAAGGGAGGATTCGGTGTCAGTGTGGTGGCGCAAAGCTTAAGGGGTAGCTGGCGAGGCGGATGGAGGCATGGAGTGGCGAGTACACCTCGCCGGAGGGCAGTCGGAGATGGAGAAGGTGGTGATGGACAGTGGTGGTCGGTGGGTTGAAATAGTAAATTAGGAAGGGGGAAATAACAGAGAGAGAGGGGGGAAAGTTTTTACCTACCTAATTGACGAAGAGGGAGGGAGGCGACGCTTGGCGCGTACCTACCGGCGCTGGAGACGAAGGATCCCAGAGGGGAGTAATCGCGGCAAGGAAGAGGTCGGGAAGGCGCCAACTGGTGCGGCCTAGCACGGGAAGACAAGGTGGAGTGGGCTCTGCTGCAGGTACGGTAGTAGAGCGACGAAAGGAGGAGGAAGGGCCACCGGAGCATGTGGGCGGAGGAGACGAGATTGGGGAGGGATCCTCGGCCAAATCAGGCTTGAAGGAGACGACAGCCCCTGCTACTCCTTATAAAGGCGCTGGCGAGGTGGATGGTCTCGAGAGAGCGATGTGGGGAGCTCACCGGAGATGGTCGGAGATGGAGACCCATGCCTTTCGTGCGTTCGCACGAGAGGCATGGGCAGCCGCAGGTCACAGGGGAGGGTCCCTGCAACAGAGGACGACGCAGGGAACCCCCCGTTCGTTCCTGAGAGCGGTTGCCTTACCCTGCGCAGCGCCATCCTCCGCGCAAGGTCACCGGAGGTATGGTGCCTACGCAGGGTGGCAAGGAGGACCGTTCTGCAAAGAACGAAGGGGAAGATAGGTGATGAGAGCCTCATCATGAGCCATAACTAGCTTATTTTGATCCACTAAAGAGAATAAAAGCTCCTACGTAACTTAGAAGAGGGCTTAATTGAGGAATAAGTGTTCTGAGAAGAAAATATGAAATAAAGGCTAAAACTATAATTTTACCATTGCAGTATATAAACAGGATTTATCAGAGACAAAACATAGGTCAAATGGTCTAAATGAGATAAAAAGTGGGTTGATTCAATCAGAAATGGGTTCATATGCAATCTAGGAATTAAATGACATCTGGTAACCCTAAAACAGACCCGCTTAATTCAACAAGGTTTCGGTCAGGATAAAAATTAAGTAAACCCTCTAAAATTCATGAAAAAATATCCCCTAGGGTGTAGAACATTCAATTTGGCCTTAGGAACCTAGTTTGACCTAGATTAGGGTCCTTGCTCATCAATTGACCTAATTTGGGTTTTACGAAAAATGTCAAGTCAAAAGTGGTCAAACCTAAAATCCAACTTCACCATTGGATTCCTTAGGTTCAAATTATGGTTGTACCAAAATTTGGACCTAAGGGGAGGTCAACTTGACCTACTTTGCAATTTAGTACACCCAATCACATTTTGGTCCCTATCTTTTGAAAATCATCACATAAACCCCCTAGCTTTCTTATCAATCTTACAATCAGGTCCCTCCACCATTAATGGGGAAGAATCCTTCTCCGGCAAGGAAGACAGGGGGGATACTCTCTAATCCCTCAGAGATCTCCCAGAATTGGAAGGGAGATTCTCCGAGGAATCCCCTTCCATCTGAAATCAATCATGATCCCTGATTTGCACCCAATCTCTCGTGCGAATGCACGAGAGATTTGGGTATCTAACTACCTTCCATCTCCGACGAGACGTCGGTGGCAGAAGGCGTGCCCTCCACGCACTAGAAGCTCAGCCAACACCTATAAATTAACCTTAAACTCCAGTTGCACCTCCTCAACTCGACTTGGCTGAGATTCCACCTCAAATTCCTCCTCTTCTTCTCCGGCCAAGGGGTCCATCGAGCTTCGGTGAGCCCCCCTCCTCTTCCTCGTCGCTCTGCCGGTCGCCTCCTCATCCCCTTCGTCCCTTTAGTTAGGTTAAAACTATTCTTCTCTATCCCCTCTTTCATTTCCCTCATTTTTTTTCATCAAACGCCCCTCGACCGCCGCTGTTCACCACCATCTTCTTCATCTCCGACCACCCTCCGGCGAGACGCTCCCATCGCTCCGCAGCCCCACACGCCTCGCCGACCATCGCATAACCTCCGCCTCACCTCACTGAATAACCTTTGCCCGTCCATAGACCCTCTACGCCTCCACAACCACCCCCCACTCACACCCATCCATCCGGCCACAGGGCGACCTAGGCACGTACGCCTAGGCCATCCCGCGGCCTGCCACCTAGCTCCTCACCTTCGTCGTGACACGGCGAAGGTCCCCCGGTGATCTAATTCAGCCGCAAGGCTCTTTTCATGTCAGACAGATTTCACGCCCCGGCCGCCATTAGTAGTGACTCAAAGAAGCTTCTTACTTACTCCAAGCTGCAATTTTTCAGGGCTCCAGGTCCAGCTAGCTCGGGCAGGTTTTGCGAAGACAGTCGACCCAGCGAGTGACACTAACAGAGCCTGCAGTGGTGGGAATTGAATGCACGGTCTGCTACAGGCGCGCGAGAGAAAGCGGTGGGCATTAGTCCCACATTGTTAAGTCACAAAGCGCTGGAGTGAGTTATATTATTTTTGTGATATGGGCTGGTTGCCTCCGAACGCACATGGGGTGAGGTCCCTCACCTATTATGACCGCCTCATCTGTGAGTTCACCACACTGATCTGGCGACCTAACCCGACACTACCCTGAGCACTCCTCGCGCACCACCCTCACGCCGGTGCGCCTGGACCCAGGCGCGCGATCCGACCCGTTTACCTGGCTCTGGGAGAGCGTGCTGAAGAGTGGTTTACACAGAGAGAGAGACGTGCGGGTGTGGGTAGAGGGATAGGTTTTGCTTTTCTTTGGTTTGTGCAGGGAAGGTAGAAGGAGGAAGTGAAGCTAACACTTAGCCGCTGCTAGCAAAGGAAAAGAAGAAGGAAGGAAGCCATTGCAGAGGAAAAAGAGAAGGAAAGGAAGAGGCGAAGGAAAAAGAGAAGAGGAACTGAAGAAGAAAGAAGAAATAGAGAAAGGTAAAGACAAGCAGAAGAAGAAAAGAAACTGAAGGCAAACAGAACCAAGGAAGGAAGAAGAGAAAGCAGAGCCAAGGAAGAAGAAGAAAACCTGTAGAGAGAAAGAAACTGCAGAAGAAAATAGGAAGAAAGAAGCAAGGCACTGTAGAGAAGAAAGAAGAAGCACAAAGAAGAAAGGAAGAAAATCAGAAGAAGAATAAGAGAGGAGAAAACATCTTTTAAGACGTCTGATCCCATGATCAGATGTCCAAATTCTTTCTTTTTGTCACAATTACTTTTCAAACTAATGCATTTATATATTTTGAATTACGTTTTGAGTAATTAAGTGTTCAATTACATTCTTGAGATTAGTAACAAATTTCAATTGCTCCCTATGTTCGACCTCGGATACTTAGGTTTTCAAGTAATAAACTTTTATTTGTTGACAACGCTTGATCACCTATACTACGACGTAACTAACTGCTAAAACACGATCGAGACCACGTCAACATTTTGGCGTTGTTGCCGGGGACTCATCCAAATCAACCTGTGTTGATTGGCCGCTCCTAATCTAGGTGACTTTTTCAGAACATTAAACGCTTTTTGCATGATTTTGATATTTAGGCGCACTAAACCCAACTGTGTGTGAATTGGAGTGCTTAGGTTACCGAATCCCGCAAATCGAAGGTCAGTTAACGAGGCTGAATACTTCCTAAGCCTTAGACCTAATACTTAAGCTTCGCATTTTCCCCAACCCTTTGAGGATTATCCAGATTTTAGCGGATACGTGAATTTTTAAGCTAAAGAATCTAGACCAAGAGGCCTAAGACCAGCGTTCCTGCTAATCTCTTTTGTTGTGTCTCCTTAGCACTTTTCTTTTATTTCTCTTAATCTGGTCTAGAACTTCAGTTAATTCCTTAATCTCTTACTAATGACGATTTCTTTTTCTTTTTCATTTTGTGCTCCTTTTTGTCATTTTTTCTCTTTTTCTCCTCTTTATAATTATGTGGCTCACAAAATTTCCTCCCTCCTCCATTTTTTTGTTCTTTTTCATAATTTTTCAATTTTTTTGTGTTTTTGACTTATGTGAATTTTTTTGGTGAGAATCCTTCTGACTTTTTCTTGGTTCTGTATGTATGCACTTTATCACCCTCCCATGCCTAAGTTTTGCAATGTCCTCATTGTAAACGGAGGGTGTGAAATAGTGTTGAGGTCAGTGACTTAGAATAGGATACATCGGGTGGGTGAACGGGTCGAAAATGACTAATGCGGACGATTTCAAGCTCTAGTATGTGTACTAGAGGTGGGATCAACTGTCTAAGGCTGAGCTCAAGGTGCAATGGACGTGGAGTACAGAAGGATAATCAGACGGGTCTCTGTTTTTGGGATGACGGGTTGCCTCCCATTAAGCGCTAAATTCAACGCCTTCAGCCGAGCGGAAAATGGGGTGGAGAGGGAGTGGTCAAATCAGCGGAATTTTGTAAAACAAGCACCTTGATTAAGAGCCTGGTTGGTCCAACCAGGTGCCTGTTAAGATTAGTAGGCTGATGATGCAGCCCAAACCCAATAAGTCTAGTGGGTTGATAGATGTAGATCAACAAATGCGGAACCCACCATAAGCAATGTGATTCAGATGGATATGAAAGTGAAAACTCGGGTTTAGGCTGAATCGAATCAGCCTGGTCAGAGTAGGGTTCCAAAAAATAGTCAATGTATGGTGTGGAAACCCTACAGGGTTGATCAAAGAATGGTAGCTCCTTTTTTCGGTCTGATCAATACCCGATACCTGGTATAGATATGGAGTTGAATCATCTGCAAATGGCTCAGTGAGAGGTGAATCGAAATAGAAATTGAGTCCGGTTGCGGGTCGGGGTAGAGAACGGGTTTTGATTGGTTCTGTATATGTGGAGCAAGTGGCTTCAAAGAGAATTGGCTTATTATAATCAGGAAGTAGATTTTCTCCGATGTTATGGTCAGATTCGAAATCGTCGAAGAGCTTGCGAAAATCAAAATCTGAATGAGATTCAAGATCATGAGTTCCACCATAGAATAAATCATATGTTGTAGATTCAACAGCCTGACTAGGGTCTAACCTAAATGTTAATTCTGATCATAAAAAGGTGTCCCTATCTGGTAGAGGCTCAGGTTCTAAGCTAGTAGGGCAGACCCAATCGAAACCCCACTCGTCCAACTCCTTAATTTATGTATCGTAGATTGGCATGACTTCCGAAATATCGATTAGTGTTTCTAAGGATGTTGGCGAGGGATATTCATCAAATAGAGGCCCAAAATCATATTCTTCATTGAAAGATTGATCTTCCTCATATGGGGCCTTGAAATCTTCAAAATAGGTTTCAGATCTAGGTTCTAGGCTTAGGATGTGGGTTGAATTACTAGAATCTAGGCCTGAATAACCTTCGAGGGTCACCTTATCAGAATAAGGGATAGAATTTACACCCTCGAGAGATTCAGTTCTATCCTCGTTCTTGCAGGAGTTTTGGGATTCTAAGCCTGGTAATTCATGGTCTAGAGTGGGCTCAACATGGTATTTTCCTGCATTTGGAGCTTCCCAACCTTCTTCAATATCAAGTACATTGTACTCCATTTGGGTTGGGAATCCACAACCATTTTGTGTCTCAAACCGAGATCAGATTGATCCTCGATGTTGTCCCAAGATGGCTCATCTTCTATTTGTGGTATATACGAGTACTTCTGGTCAATAATTTATTTTACTAATCTCATTATCTCTTCCTATTTTTCAAGACTATCTTGGTGTTGTTTCCAAAGTCGAGGATTTGTCATACATTGAAGGTATTCAAGATTGTGCAGTTTTTCTATCTCAATGTATCCAGTGATGAGCAAGTCATGGATCGATCCTTTTGTAGCTTCTGCCAATAGTACTTGGGCACAAGTTATGATAAAGGTTGTGGTTGTTGTGACATCAACCTGAATGTTTCCTCCTGGTGTTGAGGTTTGGTCTTCTTTTTCATAGAATTTCAGGGCATCCTCAATCATTCTATCTCTCATGGATCTTCGATATTCAGGTTCTTGAATGGTAGTCCTAAGTGGTTTGGTTGCATATTTGAATCAGGTGGTGGAATCAAGATGTAGAATCGGAGTTTGAATCAAGATGTAGAATCAAGTTATGAAGCGATTAGATCTGAATAACGAGTCCCACTGAAGATGTGTGTGTGTGTGCTCTAAAGAGAAAAGATGAGGGACTGGAGATGTTTTTGACCCAATCAAGACACCCAAAGACGTTTGGATGACTATGGAGGTTCGGGGCGGATGGTACCCCTGGATCAGAAGATCGTCCACCTGAGACTTACCTAGGCAGCCAGAGAGGAAGAGTCCCGCAAAGACCCCTACACGGTAGAGCGTCCCTACGGGTTACAGGGTTTCCCCTACCCGACCTCTCCTGTCATTGAGATTCCAGGTAGACCAGAATGAGGACCTTGACCTCTTAAGTCTACCACTTTTATTTCAAAGATGCTTTAGGGTTCTCACTTGAACTTTAGATGTTTTGATGTTGTGACCTAATTTAGAAGTTGGTTGACCCAAGGGGTCAACTTCACCTGACCTGTCCTATAGATGGCAGAATGATTCTAGGCTTGGGACCTAGAGATCACCCTGATTTGATTCCCAGTTTATTATGTCCAAGATTTTAAGATTCAGGTGATTTTAGAGCTTAATTTTTAGGGTTTGTCTTGTTTAGATCTCTTCAATCAAGGGCTTGGGTAGACACTGATGCGGGAGGGTTCATTTCCTTTTATACAGGCATGTGTGAACTAGCACTCCATGACCCTACTATAGAAACCCTAATTTGGTTCTATTTTCAATCCTCTTTTTCACAAAAATTCTCTTTGGACTTAAAAGCAGGAAGTGTGTTATCCGTAGAGATTAAGCGTGATTCCTATTAGGCACATGAATTTGTTGGATAGAATCTAAAAATCGCTCCAACTTCACGAAGATTTGAAAAAATTTTCGCAAAATCAGGAAACGTTTGCCTTAAAGATGGTGATTACTATAGAAAGAAGGCAATTGATTCCTAAATCAATTTCTTCCTTTTGTCTTTCAAAGCTTAGGGGATAGTTTAAGGAAGAAAAGAAATTACCTGCCCTGGAGTGGTTGACTTGCGAGAGGGATTTTCTCGTAAAATACCTGCAAGATCACAACAAAGCAAAATAGGGCAAGTTAGTGTTCAATATGATAAAAAGAATGTAGAGACTAGTGATAAATTGCGCATTGCACCTACGCGAAATAGAGGCGGGAAATTCCCCTCGAAGATGCGTAACAACATATCATCTCCTCGGTGCTTGTCTCTTAGGATATTTAAATATCCTACTGGGGGCATGTAAGCACTCTGCTGGTTCAGATGCCATGGGCGGCATTATCACGAAATGTCGATTGCCAGGGTCTGAATTCGGCCACGGAATGCCATGAGCGGGATTATCTCGAAATCTCGAAAACCAAGGTTCCAGGGGTTGCCATGGGTAGTGCTATCTCGAAGCATCGATTGCCAGGGACCCTTGAGGATTGATGATGGGGACGAGGAATCCGATGCAGACAGTGTTGAGAGGCCAATCCAAAGCTAGAAATAAAAAGAAAAGAGAGAGAAAGCTCTCCAAACAAATAAATCTGTTGTCTCTCTCTTACAAAAACGCATTGCAAACTGAACCTAGGCTAAATATGTCTCAAGCACGGGTGCTTTAACCGCGGAGTCCAACAAACCCTAGGTTAGTTTTTGTGGGCCTTAAAAACCTTTGCGGAGGACTAAGGCTAAAGCAAGTCAAGTCCGGATTTTGGTTGATACTTGAGTACCTCTAGGCCTATTGTCGGCATTCTGACCTAATCACAAAAGAAAAAGAAAAGCACTTATCATAACTGATGACAAACATTCAGGGTCTAGAACAGAAGTTAAAACCTTGAAATTTTGCTAAGGGACTAGCAAAAGCTAAGCATGGGGGTATGATGAGAGCCTCATCAGGAGTCATAACTAACTCATTTTGACCCACTAAAGAGAATAAAAGCTCCTACATAACTTAGAAGAGGGCTTAATTGAGGAATAAGTGTTCTGAGAAGAAAACATGAAATAAAGGTTAAAACTGTAATTTTACCATTGCAGTACATAAACGAGATTTCTCAGAGACAAAATATAGGTCAAATGCTTTAAATGAGATAAAAAGTGGGTTGATTCAATCAGAAATGGGTTCATATGCAATCTAGGAATTAAATGACATCTGGTAACCCTGAAACAGACCCGCTTAATTCAACAAGGTTTTGGTCAGGATAAAAATTAAGTAAACCCTCTAAAATTCATGGAAAAATATCCCCAAGGGTGTAGAACATTCAATTTGGCCTTGGGAACCTAGTTTGACCTAGATTAGGGTCCTTGCTCATCAATTGACCTAATTTGGGTTTTACGAAAAATGTCCAGTCAAACGTGGTCAAACCTAAAATCCAACTTCACCATTGGATTCCTTAGGTTCAAATTATAGTTGTACCAAAATTTGGACCTAAGGGGAGGTCATCTTGACCTACTTTGCAATTTAGTACACCCAATCATATTTCGGTCCCTATCTTTTGAAAACCATCACATAAACCCCCTAGCTTTCTTGTCAGTCTTACAATCAGGTCCCTACACCATTAATGGGGAAGAATCCTTCTCCGGCGAGGAAGGCAGGGGGGATACTCTCTGATCCCTCAGAGATCTCCTCCCAGAATTGGAAGGGAGATTCTCTGAGGAATCCCCTTCCATCTAAAATCAATCATGATCCCTGATTAACTACCTTCCATCTCCGGCGAGACGTCGGTGGAAGAAGGCGTGTGCCCTCCACGCACCAGAAGCTCAGCCAACACCTATAAATTAACCCTAAACACCGGCTGCACCTCCTCAGCTCGACTTGGCTGAGATTCCACCTCAAATTCCTCCTCTTCTTCTCTGGCCAAGGGGTCCATCGAGCTTCGGTGAGCCCCCTCCTCTTCCTCGTCGCTCTGCCACAAAACCAGTGGCAGAGCCGTCCTCCTCATCCTCCTCCCCGCGTCGCGTAACACCCGCGTGAGCTGCCCTAGCCCCGTCGTCGCCGCCGTCTTCCTCCACTAGACACTTTCTTCTCCAGTGACAGCAGGTACTGCCGGCCGCCTCCTCGTCCCCTTTGTCCCTTTAGTTAGGTTAAAACTATTCTTCTCTATCCCCTCTTTCCTTTCCCTCATTTTTTTTCATCAAACGCCCCTCGACCGCCGCTGTTCACCACCATCTTCTTCATCTCAGGCCACCCTCCGGCGAGACGCTCCGATCGCTCCGCAGCCCCACACGCCTCGCCGACCATCGCATAACCTCCGCCCGTCCATAGACCCTTTACGCCTCCACAACCACCCCCCGATCACACCCATCCATCTGGCCACAGGGCAACCTAGGCACGCACGCCTAGGCCACCCTGCGGCCTGCCACCTAGCTCCTCACCTTCGCCGTGACACGGCGAAGGTCCCCTGGTGATCTGATTAAGCCGCAAGGCTCTTTTCATGTCAGACAATTTCACGCACCGGTCGCCATTAGCAGTGACTCGAAGAAGCTTCTTGCTTGCTCTAGGCTGCAATTCTTCAGGGCTCCTGGTCTTGCTAGCTCGGACAGGTCTTGCGAAGACAGTTGACCTAGCGAGTGACGCCAACAAAGCCTGCAGTTGTGGGAATTGAAGGCACGGTCTGCTACGAGCGTGCGAGAGAAAGCGGTGGGCATTAGTCCCACATCGTTAAGTCACAAAGCGCTGGAGTGAGTTATATTGTTTTTGTGATATGGGCTGGTTGCCTCCGAACGCACACGGGGTGAGGTCCCTCACCTATTATGACCACCTCGTCCGTGAGTTCACCACACGGATCTGGCGACCCGACCCGACACTATCCTGAGCTCTCCTCGCGCACTACCCTCATGCCGATGCACCTGGGCCCGGGCACGTGATCCGACCCATTTACCTGGCTCTGGGAGAGCATGCTGAAGAGTGGTTTACACAGAGAGAGAGACGCATGTGGGTAGAGGGATAGGTTTTGCTTTTCTTTGGTTTGTGCAGGGAAGGTAGGAGGAAGAAGTGAAGCTAACACTTAGCCGCTAAGGAGAAGAAGCAGAAGGAAGGGAGCCTTCGCAGAGGAAAAAGTGAAGGAAAGGAAGAGGCAAAGGAAAAAGAGAAGAGGAACTGAAGAAGAAAGAAGAAATAGAGAAAGGTAAAGACAAGAAGAAGAAGAACAGAAACTGAAGGTAAAGGAAAACAGAACCAAAGAAGGAAGTAGAGCCAAGGAAGAAGAAGAAGACCCGTAGAGAGAAAGAAACTACAGAGAAAAGAAGACAGAAGAAAATAGGAAGAAAGAAGCAAGGAACTGCAGAGAAGAAAGAAGAAGCACAAAGAAGAAGAAAGGAAGAAAATCAGAAGAAAAAGAACAAGAGAAAAGATGTCTAATCCCATGATTAGACATCCAAATTCTTTCTTTTTGCCACAATTAACTTTCAAACTTATGCGTTTATATATTTTGAATTAAGTTTTGAGTAATTAAGTGTTCAATTACATTCTTGAGATTAGTAGTAAATTCAATTGCTTCCTGTGTTCGACCTTGGATACTTAAGTTTTCGAGTAATAAACTTTTATTTGTTGACAACGCTTGATCACCTATACTACGACGTAACTAACTGTTAAAACACGATCGAGTACACGTCAACAATAGGGGGCTGGATGTAAGGTTTTGAAAAGATAAGGGGCAAAAAGTAATTCCAGAGGACCAATTTGTAAAGTCGGTTAAGATGGTCTTCACTTAGGCTCCAATTTTTGTACCAGCCTAATTTGAACCTAAGGAATTCAATGGTGTAATTTTATTTTAGGTTTGACCATGTTTGACCAGTCAATTTACGTAAAAACCCAAATTAGGTTAAAATTTGGGCATGGTTCTCAAATTAGGTCAAAATAAGTTGCAAATGCAAAATTGAAGGTTCTAAACCCTAGGGAGTATTTTTTCATGATTTTTAGAGGATTTAATTGATTTTTAATCTGCCTAGAACCTCGTGTATTAAAGTGGGTTTGTTTTTAGGGTTACAGAATGTCATTTAATTCCTAGAAGTTGCTACAACCCTTTTCAGATCAGATCATCCCACTTCCTTCCTTATTAAGCTCATTTGACCTGTGTCTAGACCCTTAGATACCCTGTTTGTGTATTGCATTGGTAAAATTACATTTTTATCCCTCATGACTTATTTTATTCTTCAATTCAGAATTATCTGAGTTAGGCTTTTCTTTAGGTTTTGTAGGAGCTTCTTCACACTTATTTAGATAAAATTGTGCTAGTTAGGGTTCATGATGAGGCTCTCATCACCTGTGCCTAGCTCTGTCAAGCAAATCCGCTCCTTCCTAGGACACGTCGGTTTCTATAGGAGATTCATCAAAGATTTCTCCAAGATTTCTCGACCTTTAACTCATCTCCTATCAACCGACGTACCCTTCGATATGGGCCTCGATTGCATACGAGCATTCACGCAGCTGCGTAATGCTGTCACCAAGGCCCCTATTCTCCAGCCACCTGATTGGTCCCTCGACTTTGAACTCATGTGTGATGCTTCTTACCTTGAAGCGGAGCCATCCTAGGACAAAGACGCAATAGACACCCCTTCGTGGTGTACTACGCCAGTAAGACGTTGGACGAGGCCCAGCGTAATTATACTACCACTGAGAAAGAACTACTGGCGGTCGTCTTTGGGCTGGAGAAATTCCGCTCTTACCTTATGAGCTCACATGTTATTGTTTTCACTGATCACGCGGCCATTCGCCATCTCATGCACAAGAAGGATGCCAAGCCCAGACTGATTCGTTGGATCCTTCTGCTCCAAGAATTTGACATTGAGATCCGCGATAAGGTCGGAGCCTAGAATGTTGTGGCTGATCATCTTTTTAGACTGGACCCTGACCATATTGGACTTACTCTACTGATTAATGAGATTTTTCCCGATGAGCACCTATTGGCAATTAATGTGGCAAGTGGACCTTGGTATGCTGACATTGCCAATTACCTTGCTTCTAGATCCCTTCCTCGTGGCTGGCCTAAAAACCAGCGCGAGCATCTCATGGCAAAAGCAAAGTATTATTTCTAGGATAATCCACTTCTTTTTCGAATAGGTGCTGATCAAATCATTCGTCACTGTATTCCTGACAGTGAATTCCTCAGTGTGCTATCCTTCTACCACGATCAGGCCTACGGAGGCCATTTCTCTAGGAGGAAAACTGCAGCCAAGGTGTTGCAGTGCGATTTCTTTTGGCCCTCCATTCACCAGGATGCACACAATTATGCCAAACGTTGCACTAGGTGCCAGTCGTTAGGATCAATGTCACGTCGTGACATGATGCCCTTGCAACCCATCCTAGCTGCGGAAATCTTCGACATTAGGGGAATTAATTTCATGGGTCCCTTTCATCCTTCCAACGGCTTTGAATTTATCCTCGTGGCTATTGATTATGTTTCGAAATGGATCGAGGTTATTCCCACGCAACATGTTGACCATGTTATATCCACTCGATTTGTCAAAAATCACATTTTTGCACGCTTTGGGATCCCTCGAGCCATTATCTCGGATGGAGGAAGCCACTTTACCCATGCTACTTTTCGGGCACTTCTGAGGAAATACGGAGTCCACCATCGTATCGCATCCCCGTATCATCCTTAGACGAATGGCCAGGCTGAGGTGTCGAACCGGCAAATCAAGCAAATTCTCCAGAAAATAGTTCGACTTGACCGTAAGGATTGGTCCGACAAGCTGATTGACGCACATTGGGCGTATCGAACCGCCTTCAAGGCTCCCCTTGGTATGTCTCCTTATAGAATCGTTTACGGGAAGCCTTGTCATTTGCCCATGGAGTTGGAGCACCGCACTTATTAGGCGGTTCACCAATGTAACCTCGACCCAAACCTGTGTGGTCGAGAAAGGAAACTCCAACTCCAGGAGCTGGAAGAGCTCCGTCGTGAAGCCTATGATTCTGCCTTAACTTTCAAGCAACGCACTAAGGCTTTTCAAGACAGCCGCATTAGGCGGAAGGAATTTGAGCCATCTCAGCAAGTTTGGCTCTACAATGCTCGGCTCAAATTCTTTCCTAAGAAATTGAAGTCCAAATGGACTGGTCCTTTCCTGGTCTCGAGACCACTTCCCAACGGGACCATTGAAATTGAAGATCCCAAATCTGAGCATACATTTACAGTCAATTGGCAGCGTTTGAAACCATATCTTACTCATGAACCTACCCCCGTTGGAGAAACTGTTGCCCTGCTGGAGGGTAACTAATGTTGTGCCTCATTCTAAGTCTAGCTGGGGACGTTAAATTCAACACTCCGCCACTATCACGCTCACTTCACTTTTCACTTCACCACCCACCATCCACCCACCCTACCACCCTGCTATATACCCTGCACCTCAACTCTCGTTACCCGATCTTCGATCCTTCCTCTACCCTACCCTGCATGCATATGAGGACATAGCATCGTTTGGCATTGGGGGGTGGATAGGCATCCATAGGATCTGGGTATTTTAGGGTATCATGCAGTTTCCATCTGTCTATAAATATGTAAAAAAAAAAATGTTATTTAGTAATGATCTGAAGGCTGAAACAAAAATACAATGAGTGTTTATGGATATTCAACCATTGTTTTGAAGACTTTCCAGGCTACAAAAGCTTGATTCGCTCAGGCTCGGCTTAATTCACTTGAGCATTGACAAGATAGATCAGAATCTCTCCTAACTAAGGACGTATTCTTGTACCTGAGATACCAGTACAGGATCCATTGGTTTGCTTCTACTCGAGAGCCTAAGTAATCTTGGTTCACACTACACATATCAAGAAAGACTAGGTGAACATAAGATCCACCCTAGTGTTCATTAGGGAAGGTGAAGTCCTTACCTGTGCGTGCAGGTAGACTTTTTATCCCAAGCTTTAGTCTTGTGTTTAGGAGAGACTCTTTCCACCAAAAAGGAACTCTCCCACCAAAAGAAAAGTGTGCTCCTCAAAATAAAGTTGTAAGAGATATACTAACACGTGTTTAAAAAAAAAAAAAAAGGATACAAATAAGTCAGTATATCTCGCAAATGTTTGTAAAATCTTCTCCCTACAAAAAATTCTTCAGGGCAAGTTACAAATACCCTCTTTTCTTTGAGCCACAAATGTTATAAAATGGGAGTTGAGTTTTCCGTCATCTTTTTAAGAGTCAATCCGAAGACATGAGAAGAAACTGGGACCAACCTACACTTAAAAATTCGTGAAACCCTGGGCTTGAGTCTTAATGTTCATCTGGTCAGTCTTGATCCTTCACTATGCACAAGCCATAATCTCTTGAGCTCTCGAGTACAGCAAAAACCTCCTGGGTCCTGGAAATCATACTTAAGATTTAAATATCAAGAGTCCAAGTTAGTTGATAGATGGTCTATGTCATGTGAGACTTAAAGTACTGGTAGTCTTCTCTACAATTGGTTCTCACAATATCCAACAAATAAACACACTTATGTCGCCTAAAAAAAAAAATCTTCAGCTTAAGATCATTTCTAAATACAGTACAAAATGTTTTGCTAGGGACTAGCAAAAGATAGGCATGGGGGTATGATTGCACAGCAAAAATACACCAATAAAAGTGCCATCTTGTGTTATTTCCTAGCATTGCCATTGTATATTAGGTAGTCATATTCGCATTTGTAAAAATAAACGCATGCATGCATTTATTTGTGAGGGGAGGAGAGTGAATAAATTGGCCTTGTAATTAACGTATTCTTCAAGTGCTGCCTCGCAAATTCACCATCTTCACTTTTTTATTGGCTTTGAATTTCTTCTTCTCCGCGGCTGCAGGGCATGGCTTGCTCTTCTTCGCGCCATTCTCTGCCATTGCATCCCTACCGCTGCATGGCTAAGCATGCACGCCCAGGGCATGGCTGTGCATGCCTCGTTCTCCTTTAAAAAGCCCTCCTCTCATCCTTGCATAGGGGTCCTGGTCCACACAACACACACAGCAGCCTTCCTTCTCCAGGCCATCTCCTCTCCTCTCCCCTCCATACGCAGTATCTCTTCTACTGAGGAGCTACGCTGCGGGCAGGAGTAGCTCACAGTGGTACACGACTACCACTGTGAGCCCCACCACCGCCCAGCTCATCAAAGAGCCGGTAGGCGTGGTGGTTCACCTCTCTGTTTTCGTCGTTCCAGCCCTTCCCGCCATGCTGCATCTCCGAGGTCTGAAGCTCCGCATCAGCAGCAACAGCAGTAGCCCGTGCACACGCAGGCACCGACCGCAGCCTCTTTCCGCGTGCCCACGCACGTAGCACCGGCTGCAACCGGTTGTCCAGAGCACGCGGCACTGTAGCTACTGTTCACGCTAAAGAGCGTGACACTGTAGCTACAGTGTGGTAACCAGAAAGTTTCTCACTTATCCGGTCACCGCGCGCTCTCTCTCCGCACCGCAACCATCACCAGCCCGTCCGCACGCCTGCTCCCAAGTACGCTCACGCCCGCTGCATCTGCTCCAGAGCCCGCTTCTTCGCCCACGTTCACCCCAACACGTAGCATTACATGGAGAAAAACGTATGGGAAACAAAGACATTTTGTTTACGAAAAATTGACATCGTTTGGGCCTTGTACGGGCCTAAAAACATGAGGTCTGACAAAAATTAGACATCTGGGAGAGATCCCAAACGTCTTAAACCAACTTGCAGGCACACCTCTCTCGAGGAGCCTCTATCGGATGTCTGGAATGTAGTGCCGATGTCCGAGGGTTCCATCAGACGTCTGGAGATGCTCCCAGACATCGGAAACTACCTCGTGCCGTGCCCCGCCGTGCCTCCCAACCTCTGACACATGCGTACGCATTGTCAGGACTCGGCAGATAATAAGGGAAAAGTAAATCTCTACTAGACGTCTCATAATACCTTCGGATGTCCTCCCTAACGTCTGGAGGTTACTCAGGACATCTGATTCCGTGGAAAAATGACTTCCGCGGAACCGCTTTGGGCTCTCCTCACCGCAGATGCTGCAGTAGAGCAGCATGGCGTCCTCTGCTCTCGCGTTCAGACCCACTCTCAGCTCTCCACTTGCCCCCTCTCCGGCTCCTTGCTCTCCTCTCGCTCGATTGTGATGGTGTGAGATGAAGGGGAGGATGAGGGGAAAAGCGTGGCGTCGTAGGGAGTGGTGCGGGGTGCAGGTGATGGCTGTCGCAGGGTGAGGCATGAGGCGTGGGTGAGGGAGTGGCGTGCGCACGGTACGCACTGAAAAGAAAAATCATTTTTAGACATCTGGCTCTCTCTCCAGACGTCTAGACAGACGTTTGGTGAACATCCTAGACATCTTAAAGGACCGAAAGGTGACGGGTCATTTCAATAGGACTTACCTTGCTCTTACCCCAAAGCTGCATAATCCAAAGATGCCTAAGGAATATAGAGCAATCAGTTTGACAAATACATTGTACAAACTAGTTGCGAAGTTGGCAGCGAGAAGGCTCAAGCCTATTTTGAAAAGGATAGTCTCTTCCAACCAGTCTAGATTTCTATCTAAAAGGCAAATAGCAGACAATATAGTTCTTGCAAAAGAGGTGGTGCATTCCATGAAGAAGTCCAGAAGGAAGCAAGGCTCTATGATGATAAAGCTTGACATGGAAAAAGCATTTGACATAATAGAGTGGGATTTTGTAAAATTTTGTCTAATTCAATTGCATGTACCCACAAATTTAGTAAATCTGATAATGTCTTGCATTACATCTGCAACATTTGAAGTTTTAGTGAATGGAAGTCCTTCTAATGTGATTTATCCGACACATGGAGTGAGACAGGATTGTCCCTTATCACCCTACATTTTTATATTATGTTCTGGATATTTGTCGAGATCGTTGAATTGGCTTAGGGAATAATGTTATATCTGGCTATAAATTACATAGAAATGCCATTCCGCTCACTCATGTTTGATGATACCATCTTGTTTGCAAAAGCTACTCCTTATGAAGCTCTTCAAATACAAAAGATTTTGGGTGAATATGAACTATGTTCTGCGTAGAAAGTCAATTATGGGAAGTCAAGGGTATTTTTTAGCTATGGGGTTAATTTATGAAATTATGGAAACTCTCAACATTGGTGCCATGAATAGAAATGAATTATATCTTGGCTGTCCAATATTAGATATGCCAAATCAGTCCAAGTTGAAAGAATTGATTGTTACCAAGTTCTCTAAAAAAACTTTCTGGATGGAAAGTGAAGGCATTATCACAGGTAGGCAGGGGGGTTTTGTTGCAGTCATCACTATCCTCCATACCAAATTATCTTATGTCAACCATTCCTTTTTCCAATAAACTTTGCTCTTAGTTAGATAGGATGATGAGAGATTTCTGGTGCGGTTTTACTAATGTGAAAAAGTATATGTATATGAGAGCTTGGAGATCCATATGTATTCCAAATCATTTAGGGGGTCTTAGTCTTAGAGCAACAAAGCTTTCTAATCAAGCGTTCCTGATGAAAATGGCTTGGTCTCTATGCTCAGACAAGGGGGGACTGTTATATGAATAGTTGAAGTCTAAATATTTTCCAGAGGGGTCTTTGTGGGAATATCTGCCACAACCATCTGATTTAGAGTTGGTGAAGGTTATAGGAGGGCTAAAACAATTACTCCAAAAGCATTCCTTATGGCTGGTTGGGAATGAAGAGAAGATAAACATATTGATAGATCAATGGCTGTGTAATTGGAATGAGGCAGTGTTTCCATCAGATTATTCAGCTCTTTAGTGTTCTGCTGTTGCTGAATTAATAGATGCATCTGCTAAATTATGGAAACAGGATATTTTGCAAAGATCGTTCTCTCTAGAGCTTGTACATGCCATCAATTCAACTTCGACACACAGAGGGATGGACATGCTCATTTGGAAGCGTAATCCTAAAGGAGAATTTTTGGTTAGTTTTGCATACATGACATTGCTCAAGGAGGAGGTCCTCCATGTAGCTGTGGAGGTGCAGGTCAGATTGAAATGCAAAAAGATTTGGGCAATGCAGGGTTTGGCGCCAAGAACTATGCTATTTCTATCGAAGTTGATGGTTAGAGCATTGCCATTTAAAGGAATGCTTGCTAAAAGAATTGCGACAACAGATCCGCTTTGCCCTTTCTGTCAATTGCAAGAGGAAGATGGGGATCATCTGATTATGAGATGTGTTTTTACAAGAACAGTATGGTTTTATTGGGGAGTTAGAATAGATGAATATGATGATACATGGTGGGATTTTGGGAGAAGAATGAATCAAATCTTTGAGGATAGGGGATATCCAAAGTTTTTTGTTTATTATATTATGCATTCCGTATGGCTACATAGATGCAATGTGGTTATGAATGGGGATTCTCCAAACCCAATTCCTGTTGCTAAAAGTTCACAAAATATGGCTGCTTTTTACTCTATTTATTCTCAATTAGAAGAGCAAGGCTATGTAAATGAAGCTCCGACCTTGAGTAACTGCCAGCAGGGTCTTTTGGAGGAACTGTAGGACCCTTGCTTCCCTACCCATGCTATGATTTTGGTTGACACTGCAGTATAATCGCAATCCTATGCTGCTGCTGTTGGATTTAATCCAACATATGGACTTATATATGCGTTAGGTAATCATATAATCAATCAATGTATAAAGGATTGTCATATAATGCCCATCACTAAAGTGATCAAATCAGTTTTGTTGAGGGTATGGGCATAAAATATAAGGAGATGGTGTGGTTATGTTTGCATGTGCAGGGACCTATTTTGTGATTAATACTTCCTCAATGGGTAGAAGTGTAAATCACACATGCAATTAGTGCGACTAATTGCATTTTTCTTAGGTGTTATAGTCCCCATCAAACCCACCAACCCTAATCTCTAATCACCCCCATCGTGAGCACAGGAGGGGAAGAGTGAGAGACCTCTTAGGAGGAGAAGGAGGACGGCTGGAGAAGAAGATCATCTTCTTCTAGCGCAGTCCATCAGGATCTAGGGTGGGATCTGTTGGAAGACCTCTTACCACAATCCTTTTGCTTGATCTCTAAGATGAGCACAGGTATGATCTTCCTCCATAGGTACCTTTCAGTTTCTATACATGTATATGGTGCAACAACCAAGGTAAATCCTTTTCTTAGCATATTAATATGTTCAATTTTATACATAGTTCTTTATTTGTTCACATGTTCATATATTTTGCCTAGATCATATCATAGATTAACATGAGATTAAAAGTCACTTCGTATTCCTGAAAAATCCAGAAACACAATTTGTAACCGTCACAAGTACCAGTACTCATGATGAGTACCGGTACAGTTGTAATATTGTTTTAGACATTCAAGTGAACTGTAGCCAGCTTGTACTGGTATTCTTCATGGGTACCAGTATTACTAGCTCCAGATTGACTCCAGGACGTCCTAAGCTCATAACTGAGACTCATATGTACAGGTACTCATCATGAGTACCGGTACACGTATGTCCCAGGTCAAGTTCTGGACTTCAGGTCATTAAGACCTATAGCTTATAAGTACCGGTACTCGTTAGCTATAGGCAAGGTTACCAGTACTCAACAAGTACCCGTACTCTTCAAGAGTACCGGTACTCGTTGAGATCAGTTACTTCCTGGAGAGATACCAGTACTTTACAAGTACTAGTACTCAACATGAGTACTAGTACATAGTGAGTACTAGATGAATACTCATCTGAACTTGAGTTCTAATCAGTAACTCATAGGCACCAGTACGTAGCATCAGTATTGGTACCCATTGAATATAGAACCCATAACTGTAAGTCATGGATATCGGTATTGGTCTACCGATACCGGTACCCAGAGAGCATGAGGTCTAGTTGAGACAAGATGTTGTACAGGTCCATCCTAAATTAGAGATGGGTTAATTTCAGCTAAGTTCCTAAGGGTTTAAGGAATTAATTGTGGGACCCTTGCTTCCCTGCCCATGCTATGATTTTGGTTGACACTGCAGTATCCTCGCAATCCTATGCTGCTGCTGCATTGGTCGATGGGGATAGGAAATACTTGAGCCAGCGTTCAATCTTATGATACATCTTCACCTGAAGAAGTGGAGGCACGTTCCATTTTGCAAGGGCTTGGAATGGCTATTCAGTCAATTTCTCCTCTTGTGACTGTGCTTTCAGATGCTATCAATCTGGTCGAGCAAATTTTGGGTCATCAATCATCTTCTTGGAGAATTAAATCGGTCATTCAAATGTGTTCTACCGTACTGGAAGAAAATAATGTTCTTTCCTTGCATAAAGCTCATAGATTAAAGGTTCAGCCAGCGCATTCTTTAGCAAGATTTTGTCTTCGATCTAATATGAAGGGATGTTAGGAATTTCCGCACTTTCCCTGTGATATCCAACCCCTTGGAAAAAATGTCACTGATATAACAGTAAATTCTGTTGGATGAGGAGGTGGGGAAAATAGATATTATGGTTGCTGCTGGTGGCAAGTGTGGATAAGAAAGAATTAGAGCAGTCACTTCACTTGAAGTGTACACTTCTTGTTAGTTGACAGTAGAAGATTGGGCAATCTACTATGGTCTGACTGTAGCCATCCATCTTTGTTTTGCTGGATATGGCTGTTCGCAATAGCCATTGTTCCAGTAAACAAATTTATTGCTCGTATTCAACCTTCCTGATATTTAAGATGGTTGGTACTTACCCATCTTTGCTTTTATTGTAATGTTGATAAAACTGTGGTCAGTTGATTCCCTCTTCCAATTGGGTTCTATCTAAGGCTAGACGTTCTAGGGTATGGGTGTATCTTATACGTCTGTTGTTGTTCTGGAAGGCTGCTAATGGGAAGTCTTTTTCTTGCAAAAAAAAAAAAAAACCTTCATTCTAGTTTAGAACTTTGGATTACCTTACTCAAATGTTTGATGTAACCATTGCTTGGAAAGACAATTTAAACCTTAGCTATTGTGGGTAGAAAAATTAAACAGAACCATCGCGGTGATATATTATGACGAAAGTAATAAAGACATGATTTATTAACAAATTATTTCTGTAGAGAAAATAATAGCCAAAAAAAAATTATATTATTATTTCTAACAATATTGTTGACATGATAAAGGCCCAAATCAATTATTTGTTTAAGTCAATCACAAGTGCTTATCAAAATAAAAAATTGTTGTTTTTTTGTTAATCAAAGTAGACATTTGTTGATAAAGTTTTTGTTTATTTCCTCTTAAGTACGTACCAAGGAAAAGAAATTATCCTTTTTTTTTTTTTTCTATCAAGTCAATGATGGAGAAACTTGTTAATAAAGCCTAATGTCGTCACTCGTGATTAAAGAAACAGATCATATATATCTGGAGACAAGAAAGGTCACGTATAAGATAGACGGTTGAAGGTGTTTCATAGAAGTGGGGGAAATGTCGAGAACACTAAGATATGGGTAATTGCTGGGTGTTAAGGTGTGAGAGCAATAAAGGTAGGTTTAGAAAACCTTGGTCTTCTCATCCCAAGTAGAAGTTGGAGCATAAAAAATGAGGTTATCCCTACTCAGACCTGAATAATTTATCTCATCCGGTTATTCCTTATTTTTCAGGAGTATCGTAGCTACTAAACTAGATTTAAAATTTAAGATTGATTAGTTTAGAAAATTATAAAGATTAGATAAATGGATAGGTAAGGAGAAGGTTGGCGGATGTGGATGTGATATTTGAGGTGATATATTATTATTAATTTTTATTTTTATTTATATTGAAAGTTAATTAATACGATAGATGTACTAGATGAGAGTGTGTCAGTGGGTGTGACATGAGAGTGGGAGTAAATTAGTAACGATATATATAATTGGTAAGAGATAAATGTATTAGATGAAAAGTAATATTTTTATATTATTCACGTATGGAGGTGTTACATACGAACAAGAATAGGGACGTCATCATATACCGAACGTATATCACAAAAGATCGCCTCAATTATAAATGCATTGAGCACTCCCTTGTAAATATTATCTACCTCTTCGACACTTACTACTTCTCATCTACATAAGGCATTGAAGTAGAATTGAAGAGCATGTCACGCGAATGCATTTCTTCCACTGGCGAGAAAAACCTTGAAAACTTGGGTGCTCATAAATATCCTTTCTTTAGTGCATTTGAAGATTAATTAAATCCCTCCTAAGGAGCTACGCTTCTTTGACGAGGAATCTAGCTAAAATTCGTGTGCTTTTTCGTGTGATTGTTTCTATTTCTCCACTTTCGTAGTCCTTAGTGCAGGGCTTGGTATGTTATAATCCCATGGTGAACAAACTCTCACATGATGGACAACACAAATCCATACTTGCGAGCATGAAAACATCTTTGGACGCTAATATGTTGGTAAAATATAAGAGAGTGAGAAAAATACTCTCCTCTTTGATCCCTTTCATGTCTTTTGTTATCACACAAAAAGTAAAGAATACAGATTTGCTTGAAATTCTAGCCATTTGAGCAGGAAAAGTGGAAAGAAGAAGAATGAAATGAACTTAATAAAGAAAGCAAGAGATTTCCATCCCTTCAGTTACTTAACCTGTAGAAGCATCAAGCCATCTAGTTTTTGTTTTCACTGCCTTTTTCCTCTTTCGAAGGGTGCAGATCCCACTCTAGTGTTCATAAGTGATGATATGCACACCATGAAATAATTGGAGCATGTCATACAATGATGTATGACAACCTTTAAACGGAAAATATGTTGGATTATAGCCAGAATGTAAAACCCCAATTCCCATAGGATTAAAAATATTAATGGGTTTCACAAATTCTAGAATCTTCAATTCCCATATGCATTAATAATTCAAAATAAGAGCGAGAAGGAAATGGATATCTGAATTCATCGCTTAGGCTTCTCAATGAAGGATACGTGCAACGATCCTTCGATTCCCACAGAGGTACTCGATAGGTTTGGCGATGGTACTCTCAAAGATTTAGAGAGAGTGAGTGCGAAAGAGAGTGATAAAATGACGTAGTATCCTTTCAGTTCCGTCCAAAGGCCTTTATATTTCCCACAATAGGATGTAGGAAAATAAAATCATCCACTACTCGCATATTTTTGGGACCATAATCGTTATAATTTAAAATTAACGGTTCTATCCATCAACAAAACGTAATCCTCCATAAGATTTCTATATAATTAATTGATGTCATTGGAAGTACAATTTGACTAATTCTCATTGGATTATAAAACAGACATACCTAACAATATATACATATGTGATATATGTTGATGTAAATCTCTTGACAATAATATATATGTATGCCCATATGCAAGAAGGGACACAAGAAAAGTACTACTTTGAGGACTTGGTAGAGGCACACGACAAATAACAGAACAAAAAGCAATGAATATCCAATGAGAAGTTGATGGTGACAATCATATGTAAGTGATCACATACCATAATTATACCAATTCTTTGACAAATTAATGAGATAAATTGAATATGAGACCAAGATTAGAATTTTTATGCTTTTTCTTTCGGGTGTGGGGTAGGGGGATTAAGTTACGTTGCATATATAAAAGTATTTAATTTCTTATAAGCTTGAGATATTCTTGAGCTTAAACTGATAACCAGTTGATTTTGACAACTTATTGAGGGCCTAATTGGATCCAAGTTCAACCACTGCAAATGCTTATTAGTGGTTGATCCAATAATGATTCTGAACTTATAACTTTACTTACTTTCATGGGTTTATCACGTAGAACTATTCTTTGACATTACATATGTGCTTGAAACCAAGAAATTTATGCTAGCTTGGACTATTAGGTAACTCTTATTTTTTATATGAAAGTGACATCCAACTTAAGAATATTAATGGAGGTAGAGCTTTTATCAAAGACCTTAAATAGAGTACCCAACTCAAATGTAATTATACAAAAGAAAGCAAGAAAATTGGTGATCTAGTTTTACCTTAAATGGTGTATGTTTGGAGAGAGTTTTAGACTCTCGAAATTTACTATTAGTCTCTGTGAATATAGGATACAAGAAAATTCTCTCATTTCTCTTCTCTTAGATTGTGTAACATTTTCCACCAGGGCAATTCCGATTTATATAGGTTATGAGATACTTAAACGTGGAGATCTTGGGTCAGAGCACATGATCCACAATCTCCTCGAACTGACGAAGAATAACTCCTGCCATAATGGCACCAGGTAACTGCTAGCCGCATACCACCTAGTGTGATTTGTCCAACTGTCTACCTCTTAGGTAGTCGAAACTAACCACGTTATCGGGTAGGTAGATGAAGGTTTCACGTCCAGGTAGCTTGACCTAACAGGGTTATCGAGTAGGCAAGTGAAGGTTCCACCTCTTGGTAGTTGGACCTAACCGGGCTACCCAATTAGGTTGTCAGACTAAGTCCGCATAAGTATCCTAAGAAGAGTTTATTTCCTTTAATGGGCCTTTCTAGTAAGGCCTGGGTTAAAGGATTTTTTGTCCCTCAACAGTTTTTGATCAAAATGGACCAACTAAAGCTACCAATGTAAAAAACCTCTGCTCCCGTCCCCCTCCCCCTCCTTGAAAAGCCCTCGAGAGTCGTAGTTGTTGGGTGGGGCGTTGAGTAGCCATCATGTTGGTTAGGGTCCATCCCCCCCACCCGTTGTTCTCCTTCATTGTGCCACCTTCTCTCACCTATTCTCCCTTCACTTAGTGTTTGCTTGCTTCAGTACGACTTGTTGCGTTCATTGCCACAGCTCCCTCCAATGGACATCGGATCTCCTTTTGTTGGTCCTTGCAGCAGTGATCGAGGCTGCTGTCATCGCTTCTACTCCCACATTCGCTGTCGCTGGCTGAAGCTCTCTGGTCATGCCACTTCACTGCCACACTACCTTCGTTTTTGTCGACATGGCTATTTATGTCTTTGTTTTGCTTGTTGTTCTTGGTCTTTTATCAGGAACTATACTTGAAGTCAGGTTCCGTCATAATCGAGTTGTTAGCCCATCTCTCGACCTCTTATCACTTGTAAGCGCAAATCGTGAATGACAACCGAGTAAAAAAAAATTACAACAGAGCTGTGCAATCTCATCTCCAATTCAGAGCCGCATCTGGTAGCAAGCAGCCCAACGCTGCTTACTCTCCTAAGGCCTATGGGGATAAAAGGGCAAAAACCTCTCTTTCTACCTCACCACCCACCACTGGTGAAGATCCGCACCTACCCGATTAACAAATGTACAGTGACTGGCCTTACCATGGCACCTACACCTCCATGCTCATAGGTGTCCTGCCACATACAAAGCTGAGAGATGCATTGCATGCTGCAAACGGCGCAGCACAATGCAATGTTATGAGTTGTTACGCTGTTCCATGACGATCCATTGATTCGTCATCCCATCAATCCTTCCCAAACACTTCCTCAATTACGTAGCATGTAGGTAGGAAGTCAACTTTGCCCAGGGTGAAGTAGCCTACATCCCACTCCTTGTGATCACCGGACCCAGGCATGTGCATGCTGCTTGAATTACTCCTGCATTCCTCATGAACGTTCTCACGAGGTGCGTTGGCCATGATTAATTGGTATAGTATTTTTTAATATTTAAAATTTAAATATAATTACATATATTATTATATATATTAAGTATACATATATATGAATTGAAATATCACATATATATAATATTAGTTTTTTATGTACATATTCTCTCAATATAGTTTTTAATAAATAGTTATCAATATTACAACACATAAAAGAGATAAAGCAACATTCAACATTTCATATATGTGGAGAGTTAAAAATGATACGGAGTAGATAACCTAAAAGACTAACATGCCTCCACAATCGAAATACAAGCAATTATAAAAATAAAACATACATATCCTAAACTCTATTAAACTAAAACAGTAAAACATGAAAAAAGATCAACTAACATAAAATAGGCTATGGAACGAGGAAGACCTCTTGGAGCCGTGGGCTATGAAGTTGGCTAACATGGCACGTGAGCCTTTTATTGTTGATAACGGATCTGGGTTGAGGGGTGAGGATTCTTTAACACCTAAGGCATTTGGCTTGGAAGAGGAGGGGCCCCGCCCTTCCCCTCTCGATTAGACCTAGTTGTTGATGAGGTCTCGGCCCCATGGCTGGGGGAGGCTTCATAGCGGCGAGTTCGACCAGGAGTTGTGTCGCGGTGAGGCGGAGGACGTGCATCTCCGGCGATGGAGGTTGAAGAAGGTCCCGACGTCGCGGCTCTCATACAGGCTAAAGTGGAGCTATCGGTGGCGGCGAGCTAGGGCTTCATGGTGAAGAGGATGTAAAGAGACTACTGAACACCTACGATTGGAGAGCATCAAAGCTTTCGTGAAGAGATTGTGAGCGGTGAAGGGGTTGTGAAGAAGGCTCGCGAGCGGCAGTGACTCGCGAAGAGGTTGGAGAGGTGGTGGGTTAGTCACCGGTGGGTGGTGGCAAGCATCAGAGAGGAGACTCGGGATCAAGGGTCTTGGTTAGGGTTGAGGTTTCGTATGTTGGGATCTTGCAGAGTAATGGGAGAAGTCAGGTTTAGTTAGGTTTTGGTTTGGGAGTTCTTTGCATGTGCATCAATGTTTTAAAAAAAAATTGAAACTTTGAAACTGACTCGGCCTATTAATTGGATAATCGATTGATTAATCGGGCAGACCGACTATAGGACCAAATATAGGTACTCAGTTCGTTTTTAGACTACATACAATTATGTAGCCGATTAATCAGTCGTATAGACCGATTTTTGCACCCTTGAAAGCCACCATCACTTCTAAACCAAATTGCATCGGTGTAAAACCAAAACTCACCGATGCATATTATTTTAGAACCAAATTATACTGGTGCAATCGATGTGTTTTGGTTTAGAACCAAAAATCACCTACGTGTTTCCATTGGAAACGAAAAAATATTTGTACATTTTCATTCAAAACAAAAAAAATCACCAGTGATAGAGTCTAATAAGCATATATGGAGTTGGTACGCAAATGGGATTCCCAATAGTTGGAGACGAGATTCATATGAGAAAACATAAGTAAACAGGCCTCCACTTGAGCTTCCAAGGATAAAGGTATATGAATGCCCATTTGATCCATGTCAAAATTTACATTAAAGCCCTTACAAACTAATGATGTAAAGAAATAACGCATCCCTCCACTAAAATAGGTTGAAATGTTTGTATTCCTAATCTATGTAGGGTGGTAAGTGGTGGTGGTTATTTGAGTGAAACATGATAATACCTGCATTGCTTGTTGCATGTGGGGCTTACTCAATAAATTTACATATTAAATGCTAACATGTACAGTGGAAACCATGCCCATTACATCTTAATGTTGCAAAACACATTTTATTTTCAATTTTTGTATAATTTTCACGGTTGAAATATAAATGTAAATTACTTTTTAACCCGTGCTTTATTACAGAAGTGTAAAAGTTAAAATTATACTAAAATTTTACTTCACAAAAGATTAATGCAATTAAATAAAAAAAAAATCTTAAATCACAATCTAGAAAATATTTTATTTTTTAAATCTTTTATAATATGAAAGTCTAACATAAATATCATAATCCTTATACATGTTAGGTTAAAAAAATAAAAGTATTTATATATATTATAAATAGATAAATAGATAGATGGGATGATTTCAATTTTTTTCACAATCGTACAATTTGTGACTAGTTTAGAAAAATATTATATGCAGAGCAAGTATCTGCGTGCTATTTAATTATTTTCTCTGTGGGGTCATATATAATCAAAATACAAATAAATTGACTCACAATGATTCAAACTCATAAATGAGTGGTGTAAGAGATTGAGAAACGCTTTCACGGGGGGTGGGAAGATGAACAGAGCTCAGAGAAAGAGAGAGACAGCAGGGAAGAGTAGAGCCAAATCCATGGCAGGAATCATTAGAAAAATGTCATTACAATTGCAGGAATGGTGCCTGCGCCACATGGAATCATAGATATTACTAATTTATAGTATGTGCTTTACCGTAGGAGTGTAAATGTCAAAATTACATTAAAATTTTACTACTAAAAAAAATTACTGCAATCGAAAATAAAAACTTTTTATTTATCATCATATATAAATCTAATATAAATACCATATCCATCGTACATGTTACTATTAAAAAAAAAAAAAAAGAGTTCATTTAAGACAATCATGTAACATCGTAAGTTTTCCACGCTCCTGAAGTAAGTAAAGAAGGTGGCTATTTAAAATTTCACTACCGCTGCTACCGAAATGAAAAAAGTGGCTATTTCAATTTCGCATCCGCTGTTGCTACAGTAAAAAAATTGACTTGAGAGAGAGAGAGAGAGTGACGAGGGAGATCAATTTCGCCCGATCTTAATTTTACGACCGCCACAGCTAAAGCTAAGAAAAGTGCATGCCCACCGCTCCCCTTACATCATAGATAGATAGGTACGTGTGAAAATAAAAGAAAAATAAATAAAAAATGAAAGATAGAAATAAACTTTGACTTTTATTACAGATAGATGATAAAATAAAAAATAAAAACAAAAAATGACAAAGATTTTTTTTTTTGAAAAATCAAAATGACAAGATAATAATACGCTTTGGTAGGCATGGCCGTTCTTTGACCGAACCCACCTCTGCTCTCCTCTACGCTCCCCTTCGTTGCCCTCCCCGTCTCCTCCACCTTCCCCCACTCCCCATTCTCCTCCTCCTATATACCCATCACGGTCGTCTTCTTCCTCGTCTCCTCCACCTTCCCCCACTCCCCATTCTCCTCCTCCGATATACCCATCGCGGTCGTCTTCTTCCTCGTCGTCCCTCACTGGAACTCATACCAGCGAAGTCCGAAAAAGGCGTCCACCCACGGCGCGCCCCTTCCTTCTTCCCCGTACCCTAATCGCCTTAGGGGTAAGGATCTCGCCCTCTCTGTTACCGTTGGGTGTCGGGTTGGGGATCGGAAAGTTGCCATCTTTACCTTTGGATGATTTATGGGCACCTTCTAATTTGTTAGTGGGGAAGGGATCTGCTTCTATTTTAGTGAAAAAGGTGGTAGCTTTTTGATATTTGTATAAAAACAAAAATTCTGATGGAATATTGTAGAAGGTGATTTTGTCGATCTGAAACGAAGTCTCCGAAGAGTCCGAGGAAATTCCGCGCTCTGTATTAGTTGGTGTTGTCCGGATGTGCACTTAAACTTTGAGGAGGAGTGGAGATTGGGAATAAAGGTGTGGCTTTTGGAGGATGAAGCTTTGCTTTGGAAGTGAATGGGAACATGCTGCTTGGAGTGAAAACGTAGCTTGGCTAATGGAGGGGAGGCTTTGAACCATGGAGGATATGAGCATGATATGTGGTGTTCATGGATCGGGTTGCGTAAGAAGAGAGCATTGTTGTGGATTAGAAGAGGATCCTTCTGAACCCAATAGGGTTTGATTCCAAGGCCGTCGAGTGTGTTGGATTTGGGTGTAGGGAATGAAGTGTCTTATCTTTGCACATTTTTGTCAAGCTTAAAGTAATCTATCCTATAATCTGCCATATTGTACTTGTTCATCTGTCAACAAAGATCGTTTCTTTTGAAAATGTCTCTTGAAGGATGGACTCTACTGGGGATTATGATGTGGGAAAGACGGTTTCCCTTTAAAAGGAGGAGGCTACATTGTGATCCTAGTTTTTGTTTTTTTGTTTTTAATCCAGGGATTGTCATTGTAGTTGTGGTTAGGATTGCCTTTCCAGGAAGATGGAAGGATTAGTGGAGATTTTTCCATTAGATTGACTGCATGTTAGTTGAAATGGAGAAGAGATCTATGGGAAGTTTGAAAGTGAAGGGCAAATGTTGAAGGTAGCTGCAAGATCTTTCATGTCATATAGGATAAGTGTTTGAATATCAACCTTTGGCATGTGGATGGATGATCCTTCTTTTTGAAAAGGTTGTGGAATGGATGATTTTGGCAGAATTAAAGATGGGAGAGTTGATTCTTACCCACAATTAAAGGATTGGATCCGTAATGATGTTTTTACTAATAGGTTAGTGTGCCATAAATAAGAGATTCAAAGCGAAAGGCACATTTAAAATGGTTTGGGCATCCTCTTTTCAAGAAAAAAAAAAGATGGTATGGGCATCATAGATAAATACTAGTTGATGCTTGTCATTGAAAAAAAAAGGAACCCAGTTGATGCCCTAGGCTGTGAGAATTTGAATAATGAGCCTTATGAGGGATCAGGGAGGACCAAAGAACAGTTGGAATGAAACAATGGGGGAAGTATGGCCCATGATAGATGTGAATGGAGGTAGTGAACCTAACCTTGGTTTTGGTTCATTTCAAAGACTAACGCTAGTGGAAGAACAAGGTTTGCAAGGAGCTTTGACTTGCCATCACAATAATTAACTATAAACTATTATCCTTTGTGACAATTTGTCCAGAGACTCCTACTTGTAGTACTTAAAATACTTTATTTTCAGAAAAAAAAAAAAGTCATTGAGTAGCAGTGTGAGGTTATCATCAAGTCTTGTTTAACTTAAAGGAGTTTAGTTGTTACAAAATCTGAGGTACGGTCTTTATTTAGGTATTGAAATCTTAATGATGATTTTCTTCTTTTCCACACCTTCCAATCCGTTAGCTAACTATATCTTACATAGAACTCGCTGGTATAGGGATATGACTAACTGGAATGTTGTTGATTTATTGTCAATTTGGGCTCCTTTATCCACTGGGCATTGGTATAATTCATTTTTCTATTATCAATATAATAAAATAAAATCCATAGAAAAGATCTAGAGGATGACTCACCTCATAATTAGGAAAGTTACACTGCTATACAAAGGATTTTCCAGCATTTTAACTTTCAAATGTTCTTGTTCTCTTAATTTTTTGCCATTAGATTTTTGGAAGAGAAAATTTTGGCTTTGAGAACTTGGAATAATCGTGGCATTTTGGCTTGGATTAGAAAATGGAACATATGTCGAAAAAAGTTTGGATTAGTCCAGTGTACAATTATTTTTGTTGGGTTTAGGTTTAGCAAGTTAGATGAAACTGCATATAGAATAGTGGTGTTGTTTTTTCAGACTGTATTTGTCAATATATTTCCTATTCAATGTTAATTTCTTTTGCCTTTGAAATTTGATTGTTAGTCTGGGAATTTTGATTTTTCATGACAAGTGATTTTGAAACTTGAAGATTTTATTATCAAGCAGCTGTAGCCTAGAGACCTGCTGATGTGCCACTGCATATGCAGGCCATGGATATTCATTCTGGGTCTCATTTCCACTAGAAATGCAGCTTCAAGAAAAGGTTTACTATATACACTTTTTCTGTTTGAAGGAACAAACCATAATTTTAAGTGCATACTCAGAAGCAAAATTTGTCCAACTGCTACCTTCCACCCCCTTTTATACGCATCATTGTGCAACGCAAGTTTAAGGGGCAATTTAGAGTATTGTCCCTGCATTTTGGTAGGTTGGTAGATACTTGTTTTCGCAATCTTGGTGATGATTGGGGGAGGAATTGGGAGCATACAATTATTCTCCTTTTTACAATTTTTGCCTGACAAAATGGCATTGGATAACATTATGTTGGACAATTACATGCTTTTGTGATTCAAGTGGCTTATTTGGAAGTTGCAGTGCTTGGAGCAGCTTTTTATTTGGTTCTGTAGGAAGTATAGAATATTTTTATCTTGACTTTCATATAAGATATCTGAAGTAGGAGGGCTTATATTGCTCCTACATTTTTTCTCAGAAGTTTTAGACTTTTCCTCTGCAGAAATAATTGAACAAACCTGGAAGAAATGTATGAACTTCAAATCATACCAATTGAAGATGCCACAACTGCTCAGGGTAAAATGTTGAATTCAAATATTTTATCGTATTTTTGTGACAGGTGTCTGTAGTTTCCTGTAGCAATTGAAGGAAGTCTCCATAATATCAAACCTTTTCCAGGGCTCTTGTAATGCATGTGTGTGCTACACTGGGGTGCCTCTTTCTTTGTGACAACTGTGCCCTTAAGAATATTGTAGATATATTTTATAATCTGTAGCGGCATGGAGCACCTTGAAGGGTCAGATATCCCCATAATAACACTATGCTGCCTAATGGTAGTTTATTTACTTCATTTACTTCTCTTATGGAAAGTGCCAATAAATAACATATCTAGGAAATAAAATAAAATGGTGGTTTGACAGCGATGCATGATTGATCCGTTAAATTCTCCTTTAGCCGGTGATACTTTTCTGATGAACCTTGGGTATTTTGATTTATTTTATGGGGTATGTTGAGATTCCATTACTTAGTTCCCTAAGCCGGAGAGTAGACACCAAATGAGTATGATTGACCTGAGCAAGAAATTACTTTGACTTTCGTACTTGAGATTGAAGTATAACATTTAGAGTAGTAGTATATACATATTGCCTCTACTATGCTGTCTTCTCCTTTGACTGCTCCACCTATAACTGAAGTTGGTACTGGTTAATTGTCTGTTTGCACTCTCTGCTACTTCTGTTCTTGTTTTTAAAAATTGTGCTTTCTAACTGTATCATATTAGTAGGAGCTTCTTCTTTCAAGGGCTCCATGGTGCCTTGGCTGAGTTAACCACAAGAGGATTTATTTTGGAGTGCTATAATCCAAAGAACTCTTTGTTGACCATCCTTCTAGCCAAGAATGAACAGGGATTGGTCTTCAGCCGAAGTGCTCAGGGCTGTCTTCCTGCTCCTGGACAGTAAGGACCTGGCCTCTTGTATGATGGTTTGCAGGCAGTGGAAGGACATTGCTGGGGACGATTATTTCTGGAAATGCCTCTGCGTTAAAAGATGGCCATCCATATGCAAAAGCAGCTTAGCCCCTGAATTAACCTATCACCGGCTCTTTGCAACTCTATCACAACCCCGCCGTCCGCAATCCATGCTCCCTCCCAGACTCTGTTTTGAGGATCTGGAGTTCTATGTCGACATATGGTGTGAAAATGTGTCGATCTTTTCTGAGGCTGTATCTGGATCTGTTCTTCGGGCTGGAATCAGAAACCCTCCAAGTGGCATAGCCAATGGCTTGAGGGCACATTTGGAGAGCCCCATGGATTCCCCAGACAACAAGATGATGATGCCTGTTGAACCACGGCTTACCATCTACCTTGGGAAGATGGTGCATGCCTCCGTCCTTGTGGGGCGCAGCGACACGAAGAAGATGGCATGCATTGTAAACCAATCCGTCTTTCATTATGTCGACAGGAATGCTTGCAGAGCGATGGCTTATGACTACTTGATCTTCTCGCCTCTCTACCCGTTTGTTTCCGGTATCAGGGCATGGGTTTCTTTGCTGTTTATGACGAACAGCAATGAGGAGATGATCGAGGTCTTCGGCCTTGAGTTAGATTTCTGTGATGCAGCCCATTCGAAGAATGAGGTTCTGTGGCTCCTGGACATGCTTGACTGGAAATAAATGTAATCTCTGTAGATAAGACATTTCATTTTTTCTGCATTTGAAAAGGAACTAGTTCAAATCTTTTAACAAGTCCCTATAGGAATGTGAGGATGGCGATATGGCTGTAATATATTTTAAGTTACGTTACACTAGTACACTATACGATGCTTGATACTTGCAAGCTAATTTTATCAAATGGAAGTCCACCCTGAATAGATAATTTACCTTCAATACAACCCATTGAAGATGTTGATCCCTAAGCACTCACCAAGACCATCGCAACATGCACTCTCTAATCATCCTCACTTTGGCTTGCATGCTTGGAGCCTGAGAAATGAGGAAGACCATGGTCATCAACTGATTACGTATTTTTTTAAAGGATTAGTTTACTTGAGGAATTAATCTTTATTTTGAGGATTTAACTTTCATTTATCTGAAGGGTTAACTTGTATAGCTTTAACATCTATTTGGAGGGTTAAACATTGGTTTTGTTAACATCAATTTTAAAGGTTATTGGTAAAATATGTATAGACTTCTTGACTTTTTCACATCCAAACTTCACTTTCTACAAATCAATGTTAGCATCAGTCTAAGGAAACATCACATGAGTCATTTCGCTATCTCTATGCAATCTTCATCAAAGTGAAGCCCAAAAAGGGAATGGGAGAGGTGGAGGTAGATCAGTGGAAACAGCGTGTCATCCAAACTACCTAATTCTCATGTTTCTTAAGAATGAATACCAAGCATGTATGGTCGAAGATGATAACAAATATAGGTGGTGATATTCATGATATCAATCTCAAACATGTTCGTATATGCCCTCATACAACTACCTTAGTCGTTATTTGGGTCAGCACATTATGTGCTACTGTCCGAAGGGAAACTATTCTTATGAACAAGGGCATCTCTTATATAAATGCACAGTTTTCGTTGGGATTGCACACGAGTTGGATTACATTGAAGCTTATCTCATGACTCAATTCGATGTTAACAGACTGAGATTTTCGATCTAGCCCAATTCACCCTAATACCTAACCCAATCCATAAAAAAGACATAAGTTAGCTAAAGCTGTTTACTAGTCATGTAGATAGACTTTTTATCTTGCTCACTCTTTTACCTTCAACATAACTCAACCGTCTTGTGAGAACAGTTATAGGGTAACCATTCATCACACTATTCAGTTATTATTATTTTTTTCTAAACTTTGGTTTATTGCGATGCACGAGAGAGCAGCATTGCTTTTTCTTTTATTCTCCATTTGCTGTTGCATTTGGCCAGCAGCTGTGGCTCTTTTTTTCCTTTTTTTTCATGTGTGTTAATATGAATACATTTATTTTTCTAGAGAATAGATAAAGAGAGAAAAAATTAAAATACATCAATTACAATATATTTTACAATGCACCACATATTTTAATTTTTAATTGTTACATTTTAATTTTTCGTTGATAAAAAATTAAAAAAAATAAATTAAAAATTAAAAATATCAGTTGAAAATAAAAATATATAGATATATTTTGATTTTTAATTGATTTTACATCTATTTAAGGTGATTTTTTATTTATGATAAGGAATTTTCTCATTTAAAAAATAAAAAATCGAAACACATCATTTGAAACTAATATGCATTATAATGTATATTTCTTTATTTTTTAACTTTTTTTAATTACAGTAGTTTAAAATTTTGATATAATCTCTTTACTTTCATAGTAAAACGTAAGCTTAAAATTAGCACAATATGGAAAAATGTTAAACTTATGGGTACAGTAGTTCAAATCATTAGTCAAATATCACATGAAAAAATTATAAAGGATTGATAAAATAAAAAAAAATTAAGCTAATAATAAAAGATAAACATACTCGACTGCAAATAATACATCTAATTAAATCTATATGCAACACAAGAATGCAAGATCACACTCGAATAAATCATAATATTAGTATTGTAAATTTTTGTAAGGGGAGAGGGAGATAAAAGATAGGAGGCCGTACATGACACGAAATCGCAATAGATTTTGAGGAACAAGGGAATGTCGCGGGACAATTTGGTGAATGGTATTGCCAATACCAAGATAACGTGATTAAGAAACATTTCAATTAAAAGGAACATCCTCGTGTTGCACGTAGAGATGTTAATAGGAGGATTTGAGTAAGATTTTGATAATATCAAATATATCTTTCCAAATCCATTTATCCATCGGGACCATTTATCCAATGGGCATTCATTAACATGTTGTGTCATATGCCCATCCAATTATGGTTAAGATGTCTTAATCAAAGTTTATATAAAAATTATCGATACATGTCAATAAACAACTAAAAATAAAATGTAATTACATGCTACAAAGGAGTGGCATTTTGAGAGGAAATCTTAATACGATACAAAATCCAGCAGAACCAAAGTGTTGCACCCAATCAGTTACACGGGTTTGAGGATAACTTTTCCCAAAACTAAACTTAAATCCAAACCCAAACCCAAACCCAAACCCGAATCTAACCGGGGATGATTCGGTGAATCAGATGAAATGGGACGGATATTGAGCAACCCAGACAGGTAAGTGTGCTCCTCCATTTTCCAACCTAATGGGGCTGTGTCTAAAATGCAAGTCCAACCCAACTCGTCAAAAACTCGTAGCTTAATCCAACCTGACCCAGTACGGCTCAGAGGTCCAACCGGGTTGCCGGTTGAACGCGGCTCATGCGTGCCATTAGAATTACATGACATCCACACCGCACCACCTGTCAGCAAACGTGACGAAGGAGTGAATTGCAACTTAGCCGGAAGCAGAGGAGGAGGAGAGGCAGGGGGCGGCCATGGAGCCGAAGGCGGCGTGGGCCGCCGCCGCCGCCGCCACGTCTTTCGCGGTGGTGATGGGTTTGTTCCTGTGGTTGTGGGCACTCGAGTGGGAGTGGGCGTCGTGGTGGTGGTGGTGGTGGTGGAGGCAGCAGAGGATGAGGAGGACGCTGAGGCGGCAGGGGGTCGGCGGGCCCCCTCCATCCTTCGTGCTTGGGAATGCTCCCGAGTTGAAGAGGATCATCGTCTCCAAATCGGAGAAGCGGCGAATTAGTAGTGGTAGTAGTTGTTGCTGTTATAATTTGACGGCCGACTACGTTCCTCTGCTGTTCCCTTTCTTGGATTGCTGGAGGCAGCAATATGGTCAGCTGCCAACTTTTGTTAATTTGGTGGTTTATAAAAGACATTGCTTTCTTGTGGATAGAATTATCTGTTCTCTTTGGTTTGCGAACATTTTTTTATTTTATTTTTTTGATGATCCAAAATCCCTTGCGGGTAAAAAGGGGAAAAATTGGCGGTCTCGTAAAACCAACCTCCGGATAATGCAGGGCCGGAGATCAAACTTAGACCCCCTCTATCTTGGTCGGTAGTTATCACTAGCTGAGCTGTATCCTGAGTGACTGGTGGTTTGTGGGCAATTAGTATTCTTTGTCGAATTCTTAATTCCAAGGAGCCCTGGAAAATCTAGTGAGATTCTTTTGTTTGTAATTGTCGACATGTTCTGGTAATTTTTCTTTTCCCCATCTTCTTGGAGACCCGCGGAAGGATTTTCTGGTCGTGCGAAGCGAGGAATGATGACTTTGAGCTGCATTGAGACCAAGTAGATTTGTTAGACCGTTGTGTTATTTTTAAATGTGAATCTGAATTTGTGATTTCTGTGGAAAATTATTTGTAGATTTATCCGTCGGTACAATTGTCGGTAATGGCAGGTGGGTCTTATATATTATGGTTTAGAGCTTGGTACCTGTTGGAATTCTGCTAGAATTTCATGGGTTTTTTTGTTCTTCAAAAAGAATTCACATTCTAATTTTGTGATTTTCACCCTATATCCTTAAATATCTGCTGTAGTTTTAGGCTTCCTTCCTATTCCTTCTGTGTAAGTTATGCAACTTTGATCTTCATAGGTTCATTATTTACGTACTCAACGGGGCGCATCCAGGTGTTAAATGTCAGCCGTATTGATATCATCAAAGAGATAAGCCAATACAAGTCTCGGAGCTTGGGAAAACCTCCTTATTTTCGAAAGATGTTTGGCCCTTTGCTTGGTCTTGGAATCATGACATCAAGTGGTGCGCTTTGGGCTCATCAGAGGAGAGTGATTGCACCGGAATTCTTCATGGATAAGGTCAAGGTGTGCACATGCATGTTCAAAGAGTGAATAGTAAATTTGTTGTGAAGATGCCTTGATTAGATAGACACTGAAATCCAATGTGCAGGCATTCAATAGTTCATTCATCTTTGGACTTTGTTTTGCACTTCATATGGTATCTTGCTTGCAATGTTACTTAATGAAATTGTACATGTTTATTATTTCTTCAAGTGTATATCGAACTGCATGCAATGTTCATCCACATTCACAAACTTATTTGGGCACCTTAACAAGCTTTGGATGTCTTAACGACCCTTCTAAAATCAACGAGTTTGCTTTTGAAAGCGTTAGCTACATACTTGTCTACCTAATAAGGACCTGCATCAACATGACCTCTTCAAATCATTTGCTCCATCCTCAAGTCCACAACAAAGGAAAAATCCTTGAATATGATGCAATTTAACATCTTCATAATTCTACTAATACGCAACAGACTTTTTAGCATGTTATTACATACCAAAACATTGTGTTGTTGTAACTTAGGTTTAGAATCAATGGAACTGGTTTGGGCAATTTCAGCTATAGAACTGTTACCCACTGTAAAATTTCTTCCACGGGCTCAAAGACAAAAAATTTCAAAAGTTTAAAATTGTTGGAGTAAGATAGATAAAATGAACATAGCATTGGGAGCATCATAGCGGAAAGCTTGGGTTTACTTTGAAACCCCTCTTGTGAAAAGGAGGGAAAAACTACAAGAGGAGCACCCCTATGGGTGTGATCTTATAATGTTTCTTCTCAAGAAACAAATATAGGTACAAGAGCCTTTATATAGGCCATCACACACCTTACAATAATTGACACAAGGAATTTGTTTCTATAATAGGTGATTCTTTTAAAGGCTGATAAGTAGCATAAGATTTAGCCTTTCAAATGCTTATTGATGTCTCTCTACTTTTCATCTTTTTCAGTATATTCTTGAGTTGTTGGAATGGCCATTGTGATAAAGTGTTCTGTTCAGTTAATGCCTTCTATGCATTTCTTCCTCCCTCAATATCACTTGCCAATAGCAACTCCTGATCTCCAAAGAGCTGAATGCTTCCAACAGTAATTCACTCTTTTGTTCTCATGACTAATCATCACCACTTGGTGACTTTAATCACTGATGATTTTGTGGTAAACTTGCTCCATATTTAGCAAAAGTCTCAAGATTATACAAGCAAATTGGTTTACATTTTCCTTACTTCCATGCATCTAGGAAAGCTTATCATTTGTGTGAATGTATCTGCATTTTGTGACCTTAGGAGCCAAATTGTGAGGCAAAATTGCAATATCCATGAGTGGGTTCATAATCTAAGCAATTAATCTTATAAAACTTGATTTTAGTTATGGCATGCATCTCAACTAAAGTGACCAACGTTTGTCAACCTATGGTGTTTGTCCAAATCAATTTATAGATGTTAGAGTACTTGTCAAGATTCATGATTGCCAAGGATCACCATAGCTTCCAATACCATGAAGAAAGCAAACACATTAAGGACATTAAAGGCAATTGCAAAACATGACAAGACAAGACTGACAATATAAATAGTGGGAATGATTCAAGTGCAAGAATCACAATCACGAACACAAACCCTTAAGGATTTACGTGGAAACCCTTCTCAATGTAAGGGAGAGAACTACAAGAAAGATGCCCTAGTCCTCACTTGTCATAGAGGCTAGGGGTTCTTCACTTAAGACAAAAAGGGGGTGTGTAACGACTAACGAAATATAGGTCAAGGTTATGCAGTTGCACATCCAAGGAGCTGTATACCCGTTTACATATGACATAAATACCTCATTAGTTCTTGGGTAAACGGCATGGACAACATTATGGCCTAGGATTTTATTCATTAGTGTGAAAAAAGGTGACTACAAGAATAAACATAGATGCACACCCCAAAGCAATATATGAATCCTTTGTTCAAATCCATTTACACAAATCATGTTTTCTACTTTATCTTAGTTTTGATTAGATGTTCCTGTTAGAGAAACAAGATAACCTTGCACTCATGCTACTTAAATAATTGGAGAAAGATGCAAACCTATTGGAGCGGTATCTGAATTTCCCTTAAGTAATGAGTTCCTTTTGAGTTACGATAACTGATTGAGGGTATTCCAATCTGACATACAAACCAACAACATATTGATTATTGAGTCATCCAGATAGAATCTCTATCTAATTGTCTTTGATTTGTATTACGGAGAACTGGGAATTTAAAAAGGGAAAATTGCATACAAATTAAATCATTTCAATTTTTTTTTGTCACCTAGAATTTCTAATTTCTCTTGTTATTTATTTCCGATTCTGAGTAGTACAGATAAATGCCCTGACAATTGTAAATTTGTTCTGCTTCCTATGATGAAGTGACTGTAACTCACAAGTTTTGAATTTTCTAAAACACAAAAATGACACCTAAAATCAGTGAGTGTGCATTTTTAGTCTTCATCAGTTAAGAGTAAGAAATGTACTGTTGATGTTATATCTTCACCATGAACCAGTGGAGAGAAAATGAATGAAAAAAAAAAAAAAATACATAAAGGGAGTTTTGGCGACTGTCATCTCCTTATTCTTTACCTTGGGATATCTTAAGAATTTGGATTTTTTTTTTTTTTAGAAATTTGAATATTTGCTCCATTAGTATTTTGTGTTTCTTGTCCTGGTTTGTTGGCTTTTCTTCCATAAGAACCTAACAAACTTGCCATGATAATAGGGCATGGTTAGTTTGATGGTTATGGCTATTGAACCCTTACTAGAGGCATGGTTTCATCAAATTGAATGCGGAGGAGGAATGACAGAAATAATAGTTGATGATGAATTGAGGAGCTTCTCTGCTGATGTGATCTCAAGAGCCTGTTTTGGAAGTAGTTATTCCCAGGGGAAAGAGCTCTTTTCGAATTTGAAAGAACTTCAGAAAGCGTTAGTAAAAGCTGGAAAACCAAGTTTAACTGGAAGCTTTGGAATGAGGCAATGTGCTTTTCTCTTTTCTATACGGGCACAAAGAATGATCACATGAAAACCTTATATTTGATTATTTGGCATTTTTCGTTTGATTTGCAACCTTATAGTGTGATATGGTAAATTTTCTGATTCAATAAATGAAGCTCAGTGAGGTCAAATTATGCTTACCAAAATCAACCAGTTTCAATTATGCCAAAATTCGTTTCTCAGACATGTTGATTCATAATTACATAGAGACATTTCTTCTTAAATGGTCAATGGCATTAAGCTGCGAAATTATCAATTTATTCTGGTTTGTCCTAAGCAGATAAGTCTGGTTCAAGTTGCTAGTTCTCCAAACTTTTTTTTTTTTTTTATCTGGTTGTTTAAAATTATTTTGTAAGTTAGCTGTACTATCTAACAACTTCTTAGGTGTACCTACTTCCTATGCACCTTCTACCTGAAATACCTACCATGATTGACACAAGGCATGTAAGACACAGTTCAAAAGCCACAAAAATTGGACTTTGTCACTGTCATAGAACTATTGGCTTCCTTATTTCCTTGAATAGGTCCAACTACATTAAAGTATTTGTAACAAGCACAAAAAGTTCCATTTTTCTTTCATGTCCTTTTGAATAGTTCTTGAATATAACATAATTTTCATGAGGCAATCGACATGAGAATAATACAGGTGTCGTCAAATATCTGAACAACCACATCATGAAATTTTCTTAGGCTGTGCTTGGCTGAGAGAGCAAATTTATCCATGCTTGTTTGAATGTCTATTTTGAAAAGTCTCAGAAGACTGCTTATGTTCAAAGAGAGATCTTCAAGGGAAAGAAAAAGGATGATTATTGTTGATACAAACTTTTGTTGTATCCCCATCCCAAGCAAAATTTTAGACATAGACCTAAGGGGTATTTGGATAACTGCTTACAGTTTTATTAGAATCGAAAAGCAGTTATAAGGCAAATTTGGAAATGTCATAGAACTGTACCAATGGATACTGCAAATTGGAAAACCGCTTCTCCAAATCATAGCCATTGAACAAAAAGACTTCAACTGACATGATTGAACATCAACTCAAGTTCACATACTTCTAAATGCTGTGATTCAGCTATCCAGACATCTGCTTGGGATAATGGCACCTGGTTGCACTTGTTTGCAAATACCCCTTTCTCAATTGACTGGCCTTGACAGGCTCTACCTTTGCTTGAACTAAGTTTCAAGCGGTGCTGCACCGTTTTAATTTGATTCTAAAGCAAGGAATATTTGCTACATTTTGATCTTGTGACAATAGAATAAGTAGTTTCCAAGCTTACTACTAGCTATTTTGTATCTTTGCACCTCAGTTACCCACTAACAACGAGGGACAGAGAGATTCAAAAAATCGAGCAACAAATCCGCTACTTGATCTTGGATACCGTGAAGAAACGTAGAAACATGGTAGATCCACATGAAAACGATCTCTTGCAATCCATTCTTGAGAGCGTCAGCTCTGATGATTTTGGCCCAGACATGGGGGAATCCTTCATAGTAGATAACTGCAAAAATATCTATTTTGCCGGGCATGAGACAACTGCAGTATCTGCGACTTGGTGCCTGATGCTACTTGGCGCAAACCAACACTGGCAGGATCGTGCGCGTGCAGAGGTCAACGAGATTTGCATGGGACGATTTCCAGATGCCGAGATGCTAAAGAGAATGAAAGTGGTATGTAAACTTGCTCCATCATTGATGTCCTCTCATATGATGCCTTTACATCTCCTAAGATTTTCAAGCATGGATATTTTGATATCTTTCTGCTATGCCCGGTGCAGAAATCTAACTTTTCTGGGACACATTGGATTAAAATTCTTCTAACTTGCAAAACATAGGAGATATTATCTTTATATTTATTGGGCCTTATCCCTTCTATTAAATGACAAAGTGAGGCAAAAGTCCATCTTTATTTCTTTTTTCCTTTTTTTTTTTTTTTGTTGCTTAATCAAAGTGCTTGCATTGTCTTATACTTCTTTTACGCAGTTGACTATGGTGATCCAAGAAACACTACGACTCTATCCCACGACTGCCTTTCTGACAAGGGGAGCTCTCGAGGATCTTAAACTCGGGGATCTTCTCGTCCCAGAGGGCATCACCATCGAAGTTCCTATATCGAATTTGCATCGCAATGCGGAAATCTGGGGTCAGGATGTGCACGAGTTCAAGCCTGAGAGATTTTCTCGTGGGATTTCGGGTGCCTGTAAGCTCCCCCATGCATACATTCCCTTTGGGCTCGGCGCCCGTTCCTGCGTGGGACAGAATCTCGCCATGGTGGAAATGAAGGTCGCCTTGTCTGTCATCTTGTCCAAGTTCACCTTCTCGCTCTCTCCGAGATATCGTCATTCCCCAGCGTTCAGGCTAACGGTCGAGCCAGAATTTGGTGTGCCTCTCACCATGAAGAAGCTGTGATCAAGCAGAGATTTTGGTGCTGATGGTAGACAGTTTGAGGTCTCCCCACTCAATAGAGGTGTGAATTGTGGATAGCATCGAAACACTTGCTGTGGTCACGTGGCTACTTTTTGTTGATCTACTTGCATTGGAGATGAAGAGGCTCTACTTGCATTGGAAAAGGCTTGGTGTAGAGAAGTAACAGAATGACATTAATTTCATTCTGACTGTAGTACTTGCTTTATTTATGTACTTGTAAATGCCTGTTCAGGTATCCGTTGGTTGAGTTGTCCACTGTCGAATGATCTGTTTGGCTACACTTCTCTGCTTTGGAATATGCAGATGGATATTTGTTCTCAGCTCAGATTTTGATTAGTTTTTTCCCCTTTTCTCCTGTAACAGGAGGACTTCAGTTCTTCCTTCATAGTGGCATCAACTTCATATTTGCATGGATTATTGAAGAGGGAATATATACTTTTTTTCATCAATAGGGGGCCTTTCAGCAGAGAAGACGAAAAAAAATCCTAGCTGAATTTAGCTTTTTTATATATGAATTTTTTTTGTATTCAAAACTTCTGTCTACACAGGAAATCCTGCTCTTTGGTGGGCAGTTGCAAATCTGAGGACAACTGGTAGGATAAAGGTGCCCTACGTCATGGAAAATGTACCCACTACTAAGCTTCATTATCTAGGAAATATATCCCAATGGTTAATCTTGGTTATAGTTGGATTAAACATGCTTTTCACCTAATAATAACTTGTACTGAAACACCTACTTTTTCATAATGTGAAAAATTCACGTTAGCTCATGTGATGTTCCATTTCAAGTTAGAGTAAACATGCTTTGCACCCTCTTGAGGTCCTCTTCAAGTTTCAATAGATTGAAATGGAAGGTGCTCAAAGGGGTGGAGGTTCTCACATTGGACTTATTTAACATGAATGCTGCAAGTGATAGGTTGGGAAGGGGTTGGAGAGGCAAATGTGCTACTGCTAAGAATGCTAGAGACCCTCTAAATACATGCTTCTCAGTCTTAACTATAATAAGGTGCTAGAGGTTCTGAGGATGTGCTAACATATTTTGTTCTAGAGGTGCCAGCATTTTTCAGTTCCCAATACTCTCAATTGTAAAGGTGTTGCACCTTCGGTTTTGCAGGTGCTGTAACCTTTTAATGACGGGTGGAAATAGGCTCTATTATGGGATGCTTAAAAGAAGTTCCCTAAACTTCACTGTAGCAAACACTATTATGACTTATTGATTATCGCTGATAACCCATCATTATTTCTCAGGTTCTCAGTGATGTTACTGAGTAGTTATTTTGCACCAATATTTTGTTTCATACCCTTATTCTCACCAGCACCTTGATCGCCGATGGCATGCTGTTGGCATGCCGTTGATGTGAGGGGCTTTGGGTGAAGGGCCATTTTGACACACAAGAGGTATCGATTTCTAGGTGTATCGACGATATGTTGACCATATCAATCGTATCAACAATATATTGCCGGTGTTGACCATATCGACCATGTTGTTGTTGCTACTCCTATGATTGCTGGTGGTGACTAGAGACAGTTTGGAGTGTTGGCACAACCCTTGAGGTGAGTGGTGGAGATGGCAGTGGGTTCAATGGTGGCGTGGCTTGCAGGGAGGAGAGATGATGCGTTTGTTGGATCACATGGAGGAGAGGGAAGAAGGTGGAGGGTCTGTTGGTAGGGTAAGGTGGTAGGTTACGACAGGAAAGGAGACGAGGTGAGAGGGAAAATGATGAAGAGATGGGGGTTGTTCGGTGGAGAAGGAACATAATAGGTGAGGGTCTTGTTAGGAAGGAAATAGAGAAGAAAGAGACACACTTATGATATGTATGTTTTATTTAAATCTATATTGATTTAGCACTTATATATATATATATTCTTTTTGTATAATCTTTCAAGATTTTAAGTTAATAATTTATAATTTATTTATAATTTTTACTATTTAAGTAAACTTATCGGCATGCATCAGCTTACCTTGACATGCCTTCAATATAGAGAATTTTTAAAATATTAATAACCTCGATAACCTAACACCAATACACAAGTGTTTCCACAACATACCCTCAACATATCTCCAATACATGCACTTAAAATTTTATCAACACGACGTCAATATCAACATTTAAAATCTTGATCCTTACAAAAGTTTGCTACCAACTACCAAGAGGTTGGTAGTAGAGTGACTAGCCTCCCCACTGACATCCCCAAGGTCACGCGACTGAACTACAGCAATCCTGTTTTGCCTTAACAAAAGGGGATATGACATAGCACTTCTCCATCCTGAGTTCTATATCATGAAATTTGCAGCTCTTTACACCCCTAACGATGGCAAGCTGGATGCAATGCAATGGTATCCCATCCTATCTGCAACTATCTACCAGCACCTACTTTGGTTGGTGTTTGTATTATTGATGCATGTCTTGTAACATGTACCTGTCATAATTTACATTATTGATTGCATATATAGTTTTCCTTTTAAATTAGGTATAATGTAATATGCTACCACCTATAGAAGTGTTGCATAATTCAAGAATATTCCAAAAAAATCTGCAGACATCTATCAGCAGGCAGATTGGGCGGTGGATTCTGCTATATATAGTTACATGCCTTGCATAACACATTTGACGTATGATTTACAAAACCTGCACCAAGCACATCTATAATCTACATGTTATCATCAATTTTCAAAGACACAATAAAATAAAATGTGCATTTTGAACGGAGGGAAAATGTGGAAATTAGCCAAGTAACCAAGGAAAAAAAGGCCAAGTAACTAGGGAAATAAGGGCAATGAGAGGGGGAGACATCATTGGCTCATCGATTGAATTTCACATCAACATACTGGATTTCATAGCAAATCACTGTACAAAACAAGTGGCCAATTCTTCAGCATTGACCAGACAGCACATAGACCATGTTGCTTGCCTTCAGAAACTACAAACATATTGGAATGCCAACAAAGGCAAGCAAAGTAAACAGCCAAAGTGTAATACACCTGCTCAAGCTAGCATCTTCAACATAAAATCATAGACTACATGGTAGGAAGCACATAACATCATGGCAACACATCATCATCCTTCAGTTTAAGCTCAATAAGGACTTCCTCATCGGGAAGCATCTGGAGCTCATTTCCAAGTGAAGGATCATCATCTTCATTGCCTGCAGAATGATGACCAAGCAATAATCAATCATATTGTCTACTATCATCTGTTAGACATCTTCCCCTGTAAGTAAGTAATCTAGATAGTCCATGTTCACAGCAATTCATGAATCAATGCCGAAAGTTCATTGGGGAAGGCACAGCACCTTTCCATTCAGTCTAGGTTGTATGTCTTACTCGGAAGTAAGAACACAAGTAAAAGTACAAGATTTTTCTTTTAGTGATCCATCTGGTTGAGTTTGATGTATTCCATTATAAATCCATTGTATATTTCAGAATATGGTTTATATATGATTATCTATACATCCTTATCTATTCCGTGAATAATCTTACTCTCAGAAGGAGAATGAACTGCCCAAGTTGGCCAAACAAGTAGAAATGTCCTAAACCTTGATGCTTTAGGCCCAGTTTGGAATGCAAAAGGCAGTGAGGCTAACAATTGTGGAACATCTTTCTGGTTGTGTTTGGTGTATTCACAGATCCCACATAAATTTTGATGTGCAAGAAGATACGATGACTCACAGATCCTTATCATACAGATTATAAACTAATGTTACTTTAATAAGATGACAATATACGGACTGCACAAAAGCAACTTAATTGGCATTTTTTGCGTAATTTGGATGAAATAATGTAAGTGGATACGTACAATTTTAAAAAGCAACGTAATTCCCATGAAAACCGGACAACCATACAGTTATAAAGTTGTTAAACTATGGGAAGTAGATTGGAAGAATTGGACAAACCTAATTGCTAGCATGTATACAAAACTAAGATTACATGAAAACCAAAATATCGGAATTTTATAACGTGAAAGAACGCCACCAAATTATTCGTGGCAACTAGTGCAGTACAAAAATAAATGGTTCAGCTACATGGAGTGTGCAAGCAGGTGCCTGCATCCATTTACCGTATTTCAGATTCTAGTGAGGTAGTTTGTAATATCAGTTTGGAAACAAAACCCATCCATTTCCTTCATTCCCAATACTGGAAGTTGAAGTCCTCCAGGTCTTTACCAAGAGAAGTGTCCTTATAATAGGTAAACAAGCCTTCTAAAGTCTACTGATAATTTTGTACTGACTATTCTGGCCTATCCCTGGAAGGATCTATATGCTGCTCCCCCACATCCCAATGTGCTTTTCCTTTTTGTAAACTGAAACATATTATTAAGCATTCTTCTGATGGTTCACGAATAAGGTTTCACTGATTTAATTCTGGATAATTCATCATTCAGTCCACATGGCTGCACATCAACCAAAAAGGACATGTTTATAAAAGCAAATCTTCGTAAGTGTGCACTATTATGGTGTCTCATGGCTATGGGTGTTTCAAGATCAAAATGTTCGAGTCCTTTACATAAGCATTCCAGTTAGATGCCAAGCACAAATGAGGAAAATTTGGTGAGGAAGATAATAATTGAATGAAATGAAATTTAAAATTTTAGGATTCTCTTATAGAAATAAATCGAAAGGGTCAAAGTACACAAAAATCTCCAAGGAGCAAACCAAATCCAACATAAAAGTAGAAATATAAAATGTGCTAACACTCTCCCTCAAATTGGAACATAGAAATCTATCATGTTCAACTTGGATACACATGAATTAAATAGAGATCTGACTAAGGCTTGGTAAAGATGTCCAAAATTTGCTCCTCAGATGTGACTAATGTGGTAAAAAGCAACCCCTTCTGAATGATGTCTCTGGTGTAGTGACAATCAACCTCAACGTACTTCGTCCTCTCATGAAATGTTAGGTTGTTGGCAATAAAGGTGGCTGCTCTATTATCACATCTCATCTCCATAGGGTTGGAAATCTATATCTGCAAGTCAGTAAGTAGAGATCTGATCTACATCATCTCTGTAGTGATCTGAGCCATAGCTCTATACTCAGACTCGGCACTAGATCTAACGACTGTGCTCTGCTTCTTGCTCCTCCATGTAATCAAACTTCCTACTAGAAATGTGCAGAACTCAGTAGTGGATTTGCAATCCACATAACATCCAGCGTAGTTTGCATCGGAGTATCCAACCAAGGACATGGAAGAGCCCTTGGAAAAGAGAAGACCCTTCCCTGGAGCCTTCTTGGTGTATCTAAGCACCATCAATGTTGCATCCTAGTGCTAGCGTGTTGGCTTAACCATGAACTGACTCAGTTTCCCTACTACAAAGGAGATGTCTGGTCTCGTAATAGTGAGATATAACAGCTTGCCCACAAGCTACCTGTACTGCCTGCTATCCACCAACTGTGCATTCTCATCATATAGTGGCATCTTGGGGTCCATAGGAATATTAGCCTCTTTGGCTCCAAGCATTCCAATCTCCTGTAAGATGTCCTAAGCATATTTCCTCTAGGATAAGACTACGCCCTTTTTACTAAGAGCAACCTCAATACCGAGAAAGTATTGTAGAGCTCCCAAGTAAGGATTGATATATTGGCGATATATCGCCAATATATCGGTATCGTCGAGTCAGCAGATATCGATATCAGCCTTAGTATCTTCATTCCATGATATCGCCAATATATCGTTGATATCGCCGATATCATGGGCTTTTGTTGAACTTTAAAGCTGTACATGCTAGGGTTCTTACTCCTTTGTAATCCATTAAATATGTCAACTTTAGAGCTGTACATCCTCTGTCGACGATTCAGTCATTGCACTTGATTTTACTTATTAAAATATAGGAAGAAGATTTTAAAACATTAGTGAGAAATACATTAGTATCTTCAAACCTCTACACAAAGATGCATAAAATTTACCAAGCATTTTGATAATCCATTGTGGTATTGAAAGGGTTATCTTATCATCTTCCTTTAAGTAAAGGATGTCATCCATGACGGTTCTTTCTTTCCCCCATAAGAACCTAGGGTTGACAGGCTTACTTATTTCAGCATGGTTTATCTGAGTACTTGTGTACTGGTGCTTTATTGATCTCCACTAATCTTGTAAATTGTGTATTATGCTATGATGGACACAATCTCTCTAGTTATTGGAGCATTTATATTTGTCCATTATATATGCTTGTATTATCTAAACTATCTTCTTTCACTAAGTGCATCTTTGTTAGTAGGAGATGTGATTTCATGTGTTGATCTCATAATGAGAAGAGTAATAGGGTGGTTCACGAAATATGAGAGATCAATGAGAAAGAGAAAGGTATTGGAATGGAGAACGTGTTGGAACTGATAAAAAAACAGGGCTCTAGTTATTTAACCATTTATATTTGTTCATTATATACTCCTATGTAATCTAAATTGTATCTTCTATTACCAAGTACATCTTTAGTGATGGTATTTGTGATTTCATGTCTTGAAATTGTAATGAGAAGAGTAATAAGGTGATTCACGAAATCTGAGGCAAGTCAATGAGAAAAAGAAGAGTATTGAAATAAAGAGCATGTTGAAGCTAATAAGAAAATCAGTGCAACTAAGGAATGATTTCAATTGTCAACAATATGCAACGAAAATTACTGTGAACATTTTCCAATTAGTATCATGTTATGTATACTTTCTTTTCAAAATATGACTTTGTCGATATGCGACTAGTACATTTCTATTATGTTTCATTTAAAATTTATGATTTTCATCTTCTAGGCATTTCTTCATAATGTATTAGTTATTAAATATTAATTTTCATAAAATTTGTGACATTTTGGAATATTTTGGACCTTTCTAAGCGATTTCCCTAAAATTCACCTATATTAGCGATATATCCCCGATATATCCATTTTTAAATTGTCGATATGATATCGATATCAATATTTAAAATCTTGCTTCCAACTCCTTCATGACAAACTACTCTGCTAGGATGCACTTAATCTCAATAACACCATGCTCGTCATCTCCTGTGGCAATCAACTCATCAACATAAACAAGAAGTACTACCGTACCTCGTCCAATCCTCCTAACAAAAAAAAGAAAAGTCAGCTGTCGACCTCCTAAACCCAGCTACCTCTACAACCTGTGATAATCTCTGGAACCAGGCTCTGGGACTCTGCTTAAAGCCATAAATGACCTTCTGTAGTCGGCATACACACTCCCCCTTAGCCTCAAAACCAGGCTGTTGCACATACTTCCTCTTGGAAATCCCCATAGAGGAAGGCATTCTTCACATCCAGCTGATGTAAAGGCCAATCTAACTGAACTGTCACTGCAACCAGTACCTATATAGTAGGAAGTCTAGCAACTGGTGCAAAGGTGTCAAAGAAATCCACCCCATAAGTCTAGGTGAACCGCTTTACCACTAGACGTACCTTGTACTTGGCAATGCCCCCATCTGGATTGAATTTCACTGTAAATACCCATCTACAGCCAACAACAGTAGCTCCGTCAGGAAGTGGAGTGAGCTCTCAGGTCTCGCAACCCCAAAGTGCAACCATCTCATCCTCCATGGCAGCACGCCATTTTGGATGAAGCATGATTTGCTGGGAGGTAGTGGGGATCTCTGCAGCTGACAAGGCAGAAGTAAATTGGACAAACGACTTCCCAAGATGGGTACTGGGAAGATCACCTGCAATGCGGTAGCGAGCACAAGAGCGTGGAGCCTTCCTAATAGCAATAGGAAGATCCTCAGTATCATCAGGCACCGTAGAGTGACTTGTGGGACCATCATCAACAGGCAGCTCAGTGCAGTCAACATGCACCTATGCAGGAGAATTTGGTGACGTAGACGGAGATGGCCTCTACAAAGTCAAGTGAGGTCTACTGTACATGCACATCGAGCCATGTAGCTTCTCAAAATCATCCACGGATTCGGGGAGTCGAGATAGGAATATCCTCAAGCTGGACAGGGGGAAAGGACATCGGGGCAGGTGCATCTGAAGTAGACATCCGGTGGCCCCTCATAGAAAAACAAGGCAAGGCACCTCCTCATGAAAGGTGACATCCATGCTAACATAGTGTCTCCTACCAATGGGATCATAACATTTGTAGCCTTTCTGAGTGGCATTATAACCCAAAAATATACACTTGACCGCACGGGGAACAAGCTTGTCCCTGACAGGATCAAGAATGTGAATAAATGAAACACAGCCGAAAACTCGATGAAGTATAACAAACAAATCTCTATCTGGATACAATATTTGATACGGAATTTGCTCATGAAGGATCGAACTAGGCATCCTATTGATTAGGTAGCAAACAGTCAAAACGCATCTCCCCAATAGGAAGATGGAACGTTGTGATGTATTAACAATGTCCAGGCCACATCTAAGATGTCTATGTTTCTTTCTGTCACATCATTCTGCTGGGACGAGTGGGGGCAAGAGGTCTGATGTATGATGCCTAGGAAGCTGTAAAACTGGGCCAGTTTCCTGATGCAAAACTCAAGTGCATTGTCGGTTCTGACAATCTTTACAACCGTAGAAAATTGAGTCTTGATCTGATTAATTAACATCTTAATTGTATTTTCTACATCTGACTTACTACAAAGCAAAAAGGTCCATGATAGTCTGGAGAAATCATCAACAACCACCAAGTAGAAGCGGAATTCCTACCTGTCTGGAGTATGACTCGGGCCCCATATATCCATGTGGAGTAAGCCAAAACATGCAGATGATGCAACCGTAGTGCTAGAAGAATAGCTGGAACAATGATGCTTGCCTAGTTGGTAAGCGTCACAAAGAAGATCAGTAGCAGGTGATAAATGAGGAATAACCCATCTCAGTCAATCTAGAGAGGGATGTCCCAGCCGACGATGCCACTGAAGTGTTGTCCCTACCTTGTAAGTCACATTTGCTTGTCCAACAACTGCTAATGGAGACTGAGCTAAGCGGTATACGCCTCCTTCCTCGTGTCCACCACCAATAGTTTTCCTTGTGAATTTATCCTGGAAAACACACCCCACATCATCAAAGATTGCTCTGCAGTTGAACTCTTTGGTAATCCTGCTAACTGACAACAAACTAATCGGAAAATTGGGAACAAATAGAACATTTGGCAGTCTTAAGGTAGGGGATATAGTAACCTCCCCCTCGCCCTGGACCTGAGAAAGGTGTCCTTCAGCCACTTGAACAGTCCTGCCAGGAGGAACATCGGGCACCATGCAGAAGCACTCCCAGTCTCCACTAAGATGCCTGGATGCCCCAGAATCAATTAACCATCCATCATCTGCAGAAGAAGAGTTGCAGCATCTAAAGTGGTAGACACCACACCCTCATTTTCTTTCGTAACAATCTCATTGGCCTGCTTGACAACTTTAGTCACAGTCTGAACATGACCTATCTTGCTAGGGAACATACCAGTGGCCCACTACCTACTACCTTGTCGACAACGGCGTCCCCTACCTCATGTAGAAGGGCCTCCTCATCTATTCAGGTAACATTGTCTGATACAATGGTCTCTGTCAAGGCTGACTAGTCCTGCTTCCGTAGCGGCCTCCATCATGAACTCAACAATTCTTGGTAAGTTCAACATGTCCAAAGGGAGCTAAACAACTCTTTCTCAATCAATAAAACGGATTGCATCAACACTTCTTTGTCATGCATCAAAGGCTCCGCAGGCATTCGAAAGCTTCAACGCTTCCCTAAGCTTGCCTTCATTCTCAAATAGAAAGCTATCCCTGCAGCCTGTCTCACAAGGTCAATCGTGGGTTGCTGTGCCACCACCGTGCTCCTATAGTGCCGCTGCAAACTCAACGCAGTTGCTCCGCCACTGTTGCTGCCTACAGTGCACCTGCAGCACTGTCGCAGGCTCACCACGAGCTGCTGCACCACCGTCAGGGGTCAGATCGACCTCCAATCTTGCTGCAGCACTCCCTCCGACTGCCTGAAGGGCCTCCACAGGTCCACCAAGCAGCTATTGCGCCGCCACCGGAGGCTAGATAGGCCTCCAAGGGTGTTGTAGCACCGCCGCGTGCAACCCTTGTTGTTGCAACACCGCCGCCGGAGCCTAGGAAGGGCTCTAAAGCCGCTATGGTGCCGTTGCGATCAACCAAGGCACTGCAGTGCCGTCGCAGGAGGCTAGGAGAGCCTCCAAGCTCGTCACATCGCCGCCTCAAGCGCTGCCTAAGCGCTGCTGACGGTGCAGCAAGCTCACCCGCACTGCCGCATGCGCCACCAGATCTCTGCCGAGAGCCGCTGCCGCTTACAAGGGAGAGAGAGGTGATTAGGGTTTGGTAGTTAGGATTTTAGAGGCTGTGAGCGGTGAGATACCTAAAGCCACGGTTTAGGACCGGTGCTCTGATAGCAAATTGTATGAAATGACTTAACTTGAATTAGAAATTCTAGAACTCTCTTATATAGAGAGAGACCGAAATGGCGGAAGTACACAAAAGCCCCTGAGCAGCAAATCAAACCCAACATAAAAATAAAAATATAAAATATGTGCTAACAGTTCTTAAAATCAATAGGAACAAATATACCAAATATAATGCATGCTAAAGAAACGCTGTAGATTGCATGTTGCTGTTTGAAAATAGGATGATACAGGATCATTGATTCATATGCTTGGGCATGGCATGGAGTGGAAGTGAACAAGTGGCATCCAATTCATGCTTAGGAAAATAAAGGAAAACTGATCGCTTCTACCAGCAAGAGTCAAACCAGCAATCAACATGGGATCTATGAGGAAGACTTTAATTACTTAGAGGTAACTGATAACACAGCCAATGGCAAAATCCAAGTGCTAACCCAAGGCTAACTAAATTAGGGAGAAGATCCGCTAGCTTAATTACTAGGGTATGGATAGGAGAAATTTTCTAGAGGACAACCCTATATAGACAACAACGGGGGAAATCAAGAAGTGATGGAAAGGAAGTTGATCCTTGGAAAATTTTAAAAGCATAAAAATAAGAAGCCTAATTCAAAAGTAAGAGAATAAAAGAATAAGAAAAAAACCATGGCCCCTTATGCGAATTTCAAAAGTGTTAATGAGAAACCTGAGGAGAATGAGGACTTCAATAGAGGAAGATCATCCTCAGGTTCCACTTCCAATCTAGCAACATCTTCAGGATCCCCAGAAGCTTCCTGCATCAAGAACAGAAAACAGATATAACTTCATGCAACACTTGAACTTTATAATTGCCATCCAATATGCTGACGTTTCAGGTCATGTAAGCAGTAAATAAACAAATAATGGACGAGATGGGACAACTGTAAAAAGAAAATCTATCATCCCCAAGATTAACTCCTTTAGATCAGCAAATAGTAGCAGTTCCAAAAATAAGAAAATGCTCTGAAATATAAAAGTATATTTGACTTACTGGTCTATAAATGCAAGACAACAATGACATGTGGGGGGCCCCATTAAATTCCATATAATCCATAATACATATAACATCTATACCACTGACTTTGATGATCATCACTTAAAATCAGGCTGTCATTAAAACTCTAAACTTTGCTCATTCTATGACGTCCACATCTTTGGTCCTTGTGTGTGTTGCAAAGCAATTTGGTGATACTTGTCCTAATAAAGCATATGTGTTAAGGGATGCTTTCTGGTTCAAGTCCAGCATCAGATGCCAAGCTTCCAGGACCCTTTCCTTTGCTCAAGTACAAGTTTGTGATCTCAAACGTATCTTGAAGCTTAATTCAGCAGCTGGATACTGTTTGAATCAAAATAGCAAATGAATTATGCTTATAGAGCATACAGAATAATGAATTACGCAAACAATAGAGAATCACAAAATCAACTCTAACATCTATCAATAATCTTATTTGCATATGCATCCCACAGTGAAGTACTACGAGCACATATATCATGTTCAGACTGTTGGATAAACCGAGCAAAGCAAGTCCCAGGAAGTGCCTTAAACTAGTCAACTAGTTCTCCAAAATAATGTACTGTGGGAAATCTGTCCAATCTTGCTGATATCTCAAAATAAGTGGCAGTTTACATCTTTATGCTGGAGCACTCATGGGGTAGGACATTTTTTGCAATGAAACTAGCAACTTTGTCATTCATGTGGATACAACACACCACTTCAAGACAATTTGGTAACCACCAATTCCCGCAATACCTCTCATCTGTTGTTTCCAACACATTAATCGCGTAGATAATATAAATAAATGACAACAGGTATTCATCTCCGCCACGATTGTTAAACCCTATTACTACATCAATTTGACAACATTTTCACCAGCTCATAGCCCAATTCTCATATTCATCACTCATGGCAGCAACTTCATTCATACCCCAACATAAACAAGTATCCACCAGGACAAAGTATAAGAGCCCACAGGTGGAATCATGACTAAACTTGAATATATCATAACCTGTTACTGTGTAACCGCATTGTATCATTACACTTCAGGTATCTTGGTCCTTTCTTAGGAGATGATGCAATCACAAAAGCATCAGTATCATTACATTTCCAGGAGATGATTGAAATCACAAAAGCATCAGAATAACAATCCCACCATTATACAGGGATTCATCCATGAACTGACAAATTCCCTTCCCTAATTCCCCTCTCCCCATTTAGCATATTCATCCTATCACCCAAATTACAAAACCAAACAACAAAAAATCCACAAGCCCCAAAACCTAATTCTATTACTCCTAAATGTGTCAAGAAATATTCTTCTTCTTAATGTGTTATAATCAACATTAAGAACCTCCAACCAAAAGGCCGCATTTAGTAATGGATTGCCATGGATTAACCTACCACAGACAGGTCAGTAGCTACAACATGCGCAGTTTAACATTGGGGGTTAAGTTAAATGATTGGTGACAAATCCAATGTACCAATAGCCACCATTTCCACTTTTTTAGTCACAACACATCAACTTGTGAAAATAATAGAACCATCCCAAAATCAAATTATATTTCTTAGCTCCCTACTTTTAACGTATCAACTCATCTATCACATCTTCCCACTTAATCTTTCTGAAAGTTAAACATGATGCGACCATAACAACTACAACTACTCCTAAGACTCTGGAAAGCTCACATCCATTGATAGAGCCTCCTTTAAATAATCAGGTCCATCAATATGGGTTAATCTTACCGTGCATAGGGTTATACTTTAACTGACGTTGGATATGGATGATAGCATCCTTTACGTAATCAGATCAGATGCTATGGTATTTTACTTAATCAAGTCGGATCCCTAGATCCATCTAATCTTGCAATCCTAAGGATCTGAACACAGACACACACAAAACTTTTTAATTTCTTTAAGGATTATATACCGAAACATTTAATTTTACTCAATTATCTCATGTTTCAATTAGGAACCTATCAATGAACATAACTAAGGAACCAATACCCTCACCTGAAAGGAAGAATCAGAAGGCATCGGCATCCTTTCCTTCAGCGAAGACATCACCATCTCCACCTCCTTCCTCACACCTAAAAAAATCCAAAGACAAACAAAACAAAGGTGGTAGCTTTCAGCACCAAGAGCACTCGATCTCGAAACCTACAACAAACTTAGCAGCCCTAACACCTACGTTCTTCCTGGATCTCCGTCTCGGCCTTCCGCGCGTCGTTTCCGGTGAAGTGGATGCGCTCGATCCCCTCCTTTGCCCACTCCCGGCACCTCCCGACCTCCTCCTCCGTCAAGGCGCTCTCTTTCTTGGTCTTCTTGCTCGACACGCCACCGCGGGGGCCCAACGACTTGTCCCGAAGGCCACCAATCGCGGCGGCCTTCGACGAGGATAGAGGGGGCTTCCTCGGGGGGGCGTTGGAGAGGTCCGCCAGGGCCTTCCGCCCTTCCCTCGGGGCCTTCGTTTTCTTCTGTGGATTACCTCTGTGGATGTGAAGGTTCTCGTCGTGGATGATCGATGGGGAATGCGCTGCCATTGTTTCGATGTTGTTGTTTCGTTGGTGGTGGTGGTGGTGGAGGTTTAGGGTTTCGTAGAAGAGGAAGAAGAAGGCTATGAGAAAGGGGTGGGGAGTTTCTTTCGAATGGTTTTTTGTGACCGTTGGAAGTTGGACGAGGGCGTCGCAATCTTATATCCGGTTATGCGTGGGTGTGAAGGAGATAACGGCCTTCTTTTGGGTCAATGGAGGATTATTGGTTAAGCACTTGAGGGGATCTTATTAATCACAAGGATAAATTTATTTCGAGGAGCAGCTTTTAATCTTACAACACGAAATAAATTGATACATGAAATTGGTTATTGATTATATTGGATGATTAAATGGTTTGTCTTATATATATATATATATATATATATATATATATTTTTTTTTTTTTTTTTTTTTTTTTTTTTTTTTTTTTTCATCTTCCTCCTTGTAGTTCTTTCTATCGTCGTATCTCTTCAGCTAATCTCCTTCTCTTCATCCTCTTGAGCACCTATTAGTCTACTTTGCTAGTTGTTGATTGTTATTATTTCAAATTAGAAGGAATTATTGGAAAGCATATTTCCTTTGAACACTTAAATGGGAAAGGATGCATGAACATTTTCTCTCCCTTAAGCAAAAAAATACTCTTTTTGTTGGTCTTTTTTTGTCCTAAAAGGAAATTAGACAAGGAGTGAAAGCACCTTAGCCATTGGACAAGTGGTGTTGAGAAAAAAGTGATCGTAAGCCTTAGCACGGAATGCTACGATCAATTCCTTCAATGCCTCCCTTGAAATGACCCCATTTTCCTCCAAAAGTGGAGTCAATTTTAAATCCAAGAATCAATCATAGGAAAGAGGTGGCTATAGTCGCCAGGAGAGAACCTACAAGTTCCTTAAAGTGTACTTCAAGGCACCTAATCCTAGAGTGTAAGATGAAAGTATACTAATCCTCTTCCCTATTGAACATTCTCTACTCTTTTTCTAATTGATTACATCATCCTCCATTGTCTCCAACTCTTCTTCACCATCATCATAAATAAGCATATGTATTCATCTAATGTGAAAGTTTTATTCTTGTTATAACCATTCTTTTTCCAAGAAGAAAGCAATAGAGCATTCACTTAAACTAGCCATCATCTTTAGATAAAGGTTTCACATCTCTGGTGAGGGAGTGCTTCCAAAACTTATCTTGGCATCCACCTAGTGGTCGAGAGAGGTGCTAAAAAAGCCTTTAGGATGCTAAAGCATCTAAGATGCTTTGTGATTGGAAGAGGAGGATGCTTTCCAACGAAAGAAGAGTCTAATGGATTTAATGGAATTTAGAAGGTCAGTTCTCCTATTGGTAAAGTTCCATTGGTCTTATTAGAGGGAGTTGTAACTCGAGTTATGAGAGTAGTAGTTGAATTTGTGTGAGATGGGGGAACTCATCTCGTAGGATTGGAAGATATTAACAAGCCAAGGGAGGAAGGCTACCTTCATCTTCATTATCTTAAGGAGTTGCAATTTGCATTCACCTACAACAAGTTTCAGAGGAGGATGACTAGCTTGGAATCTCTATGGGCTTCACGGATGAGGGCAAGGTATGAGATCAACGATGCAGTAGTGAAGCAAGGGGATTCACTTATCTGTAAGGAAATGATTCAGGCAAGATAGCATATTTGGCAACACTTTTGTAGGAAAGATGTGTGGAAATAGCTTGTGGGAAGGAGACGCTCACTCTATTTGCCTGCAATTTGAAATGGAGGGGGAAGGTCCTGCTTGTTTGGAAGACAATTCGGGGAAAGGGATACATACCAAAATGATTGAATTGTACGTGAATGAATCATTTACTAAATTGAGGGATGCATGTCTACCTGATGATAGGGAATACCTATTTTTCAATTGTAATTTTCCAGGGAGGCATATTTAGAGGGAAAGATACGTGCAAGATCATGATGTCCAAAAAGTACGTAGGATCACCACCAAAGAAGTTCTCATTGTTAAGTATGAAGGATGCATTAGTTGTTTGTATTTTTGTTGGAGAATACAAATGATATATTCATTCAATGTGATTGACTTCATTTACTTTATATCTGTGCGATGAACCTATGACCTTATGCCCATGTGATCTGGATGCTTAGGTTTATTTTGAGTAAATATTTACCCTTTAACCAAAAAAAAGAAAAAGACAAACGGCACATTCCTACATTGACTCAGTGGGAAAGATCATTCCCCCAACTGGTGAAGAAAGCTAACATTCATGGCAACGACACTCTTGGTTTTCGTGTCACAAGGAGATTCCCTCTCTCCCTGTTGCCAAAAAGGCTTTTCCATGCTTTTAACAATATCGACATTGTGATGCCATCTAAAGGTTGAGTCAGTCGTTTTGATATCTAAGGGTTATAAGGTGAAATCTCACACTCACCGTATTTACCTTCTCAGAAAATTTTGACATTATGACCGGATGATAATTTGCACCCATTTTTCGGGTAGGCAGAAAAACTAATGTACTACGCTTAGGTCATTACGAGGCATTTCCAGACCATGGCAAACACGGGAAACTCACTCTTTGCATTTGAAGGCCTCAAGACAAAGCATAACTATATATTTATTGCGTTTTGTTTAAGTTTATGACAGACCAAAATGGATGACCATATATTTGACCTTTGGGGTACAACCGAGTAAAAAAAAATTACAACAGAGCTGTGCAATCTCATCTCCAATTCAGAGCAGCATCTGGTAGCAAGCAGCCCAAGGCTGCTTACTCTCCTAAGGCCTACGTGGATAAAAGGGCAGAAACCTCTCTTTCTACCTCACCACCCACCACTGGTGAAGATCTGCACCTGCCCGGAAAACTAATGTACAGTGGCTGACCTTACCATGGCACCTACAACCTACACCTCCATGCTCACAGGTGTCCTGCCACATACAAAGCTGAGAGATGCATTGCATGCTGCAAACGGCGCAGCACAATGCAATGTTATGAGCTGTTACGCCGTTCCACGACGATCCATTGATTCGTCATCCCGTGAATCCTTCCCAAACACTTCCTCAATTACGTAGCATGTAGGTAGGAAGTCGACTTTGCCCAGGGTGAAGTAGCCTACATCCCACTCCTTGTGATCGCAGGACCCAGGCATGCGCATGCTGCTTGAATTACTCCTGCATTCCTCATGAACGTTCTTACGAGGTGCGTTGGCCATGATGCTAGGGGAGGCCATTGTGGCAAAAGGATCAGCACCAGAATCAACTCCATGCTGCCCTTCGAATGAGGTGCATGACTCATCCTGTGCATCGTGCTCCTCGACACTTTCTTGAGGACATTTCTGAAGTGCCTCAACAAAGGCAGACCTTGGTTTGAGACTGAAGTCAGGTTGCCCATGAGCAGCAGTTTCATCAGTAACATCAGGTTCCCCAAAGCCTTCCTCATCTGCTTCCTGGAAGTCATCCTCATCCTCATCCTCTTCCTCTTCCTCTTCCTCTTCCTCTTCCTCTTCTTCAACATCAGTGACTTCCTCCTGATCCACAGGAGACTGATAGTAAACACCTTGTCCCGAATCCTCCATTGTAAAATCGCCATCATCACTTTCCTGCCACTCATCATTGTCACTATCAACATTCCAAGGATCAAACCGGTTCTGGGAAGCTCTCTTTCTAAGCATAAAAACATTGAAATAGTAGCTGACAAGATCCTTGGTACTTCGTGATGGAAAGAACTGTGGCAGAACATTCCAGAAGTTCATACCCATTGAAGCTGGATTGGAGAAGACAATCTTTTCAAACAGCAGCTCTTCCTCCTCACTCCAACCCAGAGCTACATCCTCACCCATGTCATGAAATCCTAATCCAACAAACTTTTCAAGGCCAAGTTTCTGCCTCGTACTCTCTCTAGCTTCTGCAACATGCCTTCTAGTGCAACTGATGGATCCTTTGTCAATGCACTCACAATAGTTGGCATCGCCACCAACTCCAATGATTTCAGGAGTAGCCTTGTTACCATTATCAGGCATAGAAAGGACAGGAGTTCCCATCAGCCTCTTACTGTTATCTTCATCAGAATCAGTGGAGTTCCATGAGCCCCATGACGGAACATCCACCTGATGATCTGGCCCCAATGCAACATGTTTCCGTGGAAACCGGTCACAGAAAGACAAGGGCAAGTCCTCTGAGAAGGCCTCATTGCTTGATAGATGACTTCTCCCAAAAAATCGAGGGAGAGGTACTTGCCTAGGCAGCTCCCATTCAGCTACTTCATCTTCCGAGTCACAGCAATTGCATGAATTTTTAGTCTGGTTCTCAGAGTTGTCATACTCTTCAGCTTCAAGGTTCCTGTTTCCAACACCCAAAACTTCCACAGGAGTAGAGCATGGCTTCCCTTCTCCCATAGCATCAACATTTTCCCCCGACTCTCCATGCACTGTACAGTTGACATATTCAGTGAGCTGATAAATTGACAAAAGATTTGATAAGAGAGGAATAACTAATTTATACCTGCTGCAGGAAGTATATTCATTGCATCTTCAAGAGGACAAGGATCATTAGACAGTGGCTCATTGCAAAAAACTTCATGCCGAGCACGTTTACATGCAACCATGCATAATTCTTCTTCACTGTAACGAACATGTTTCCCATCAGACCTGTCACTGCCATCACTCCTGTCACTTGTGGTTCTAGGCAAGCTGTGAATGTCAGCATGAGCACTTGACTGATTGGTGGGAATGGCAATAATCCCATTGCTCTCAAAATACTCCTCCATAGAGTGAATTACGGGTTTTTCCCCACCATGATCTCTATATTTATCAACAGTTTCTCCACCTTCGCAACCTTTTAAGCAACAACATCTTCTCAGTATAAAAATCTCAACTATCGGTGCTCAAACCTAGTGGGGACATCTAGGATAACTCAGATCTAGTTAACATAAATCATGATATTCTCACAGATGCTAGCAAGGAATTATACCTGCACCTGAATCCCGTTGAACTCTGCTATGCACTTCTCTAGAGTGCCTATAAGGAAAGTAGTAAAAGTCATCAAGTGTAGGTCTGTCATCATGTTTGAACACCATTTTTTTTAACCTGCAATAACAAGAAAGAACACGTCTTAAATGTGAAAGCCTTTTACAATCAGCCTTGGAAAGTAAATTATTAACTTCAATATTGGGTGACAGGATACATAGATCAACTACTTCCAGAATTATTTTCGGACTCCATATTGCATAGGTGGATAAGCAAAAAAAAAGGTGATTGTATCAGAGTACACCTTACATGATATGAAAATAATGTAGTGTTTCAGTGACCCAACATGCAACCAAGATAGCACGTAAAGAAATTTCTTAGCAACTTACATGAGGAGAAACTACTTCCAGTATTTTACTGGTATTATTAATATACCTTTCAGACCACCATCCGTTTCAACTTGAGATAAATTATCATACAAATGCATAGTTGATTTATCATTAAATCAATGTAATTAATCAATCGTCAAAAAAGTGTCTAAAAAATATCAAATTTTATTTACCATATATATATATATATATATAATCCCTAAAGTTTCAGGCAATATGTGATCCACAGACAATGTTAAGAGCGTTGGGGGTAGCTAATTGGCTCTCCCTTGGAGGTAGCCACATTTTATCTATATATAGATAATTCTCTACTTTGATCATTGCACATCCTGCATACACGTCAAGAAGAAGAAGAAGATGTGCACACACCACCCCTCAAAAAGGAACCTTGCACATCCGAGGGCGAAGCGCCCTTTATTTGTTTGATGCAAACTGGATGAAACTTTACTTAATGAACATGCAAACACATAAATCTTCATTATTATATTATGGTCACCATGATATGCCTGCCGTAGATTTTCATAATTTGACAACTCAAATCCTGCTAACAATGAAATGGCATATGACAAATGCCTGTGTAGAGGGGAAAAGGATGTGTTAATGGGGTACCCTTTTTAAGAGTAGTGATACATATTGTTCCTGTGTATACATGCTTAAAGCTATTGACCGGGCTTCAGTCATGAAATAATTGTCCATCATAGAGATGTTCAGAGGCACTTGATTTGGTATGTGAGCATTTAGCACCAGCTTTACGTTAGGCTTACACAATCCACTTAGCACAGACTGTATCAGTGCCAGCATTCACAAGACTACTGCATTTGGGTTAGCCCTACTTAGATCAGCAACCAAAATTTGAAGGTTCAGGTTTGTACTCATCACAAAAGTAAATCACACCCGTATCAAGCTGAAAGAAGATAGATCAATCTTAAGGAGGTCAAGAAATCCCTACTGTATCCTTTTTTACTGTAATAAATATGCAACAGCAGCCACATGCCAATGAATGTTTGACAGTGGATGTGATTTTGAGGAGAAGATTACAAAGCAAGAGTATCAAAGGCTACCATTAGCATCCAAAATGAAGTAAAAGCTAGAAAACCTTATAAATAATATAAGCGACCTTTAAGCATTCACTTAAAACATTACATACAAGTTATTTATGAAAATACACCAAGCCAAGCACGAAGATGTTATCTAGACAATTTAAAAAATTTGGACACTTCTCAACAAAACCCAAATTTAAATCCATAGCTGAATTCAAAAATTCACAAAGCCAAGCTATAACCAACAATCTTTACGTCAAAAAGAGGAAAGAAATGAGAACATAAAACAAGATAAATACATTAAAATCCCCCATCCATAGAGATCAAAACACTATACGATATCTAATACAATTGGTAAACAAACATCATGACACACTACTATCAACCAAGATAACAGGTGCAATTGATGATCTTAAACCCTGATCTATGCAATTTGCATATTCAGTTGAGTTCCATGACAAATATTTCACTCTTTACACCATGCTATCTACTTGGGAAATCAAAAGATCAAAAGCAAACAAACACTCAAATGGAACAGTGAACAGAAATAGATTAAAAAACATGCAATTGCAAAGCATTCAGACGGAACAATGGATGGAAATAAATTAAAAACTAAGCAATGCAACAACAATTACATGTTTACGAGCAACAATTACAAAAGATTCTTTTTTTAGATAATGCAAATTCATCCTAATATTGTAGTACACAATCAATGCATTCCTGCACGAGTTCGTTAGAACAAGCCCACAACTAAAATCAATAAAACACTAGTAAGGGAGCACACCTAAACATCCAGACTCAACCATTTAAATGTGGAATATCAAAAGAAAGCCAAATTTTACCTTTTAACTTACTGCGTCAGGACAGAGCAGCCGATCGCCAACAAAATTATAACCGTGGAAACAAAAAAAAGCGCACAACGGAGAACAAATCAACCAGAGAAACGGAAAGCACAAAGAAATTACGGGGCAATTTCAAACAACAGAAAGAATCGAGGGGGACCTTCAAAACCCTAACCCTAGAAATCGACACGGGAACGAGACCGAGGTACCCAACACGGAGAATCAACAAATTGACAGAGGGCTTTGCACAGAGGACAGAGGGAACACCCTAATCAAACGGATCCGCGACCCGAATCGCTCCTTTTGGGCCCCGGACGACAAACCCTAGATCGACCCCGAGGGGACCCGAACGACGACCGATCGAGGACGAGATCTAACGGGAATCGAAGGGGTAGACACGGAACTGGCCGTGGGGGGATCCGAGGGTGGGGATTGGCCCACGGATCTGGATCGGGGCGGAAACCCTAGATCGGGGAATGGGACGGGTTGGGTGGCGGCGGCAAGGGGACGGCGAAATCGAGCACGGATCTGGAGAGGTGAAGGGATCAGAGGAAGGGATCGGGTGGGAGGAGGTGAGATTTGTGGGGAATTAGAAGAGAATCGAGGGGTGATCGAGATCGGTGGAGGGGTTGCGTGCGATTCGAACAGAGAAGAAGAAGAAGAAGGGGGAGAAAAAGGGGGGCGGACGTATCGAAATTGGGGATTTCTATTGGTTATTCTCTCTCTCCCTCCTTTCGTTGTTTGCGGGGTGTTTTTACTTTTTTATATTTGTTGGAGGGCTGTGCCCGTGCGTGTTTGTACGTTCGGTAAGTGTGGTGTCCCCCACGGCCACGGGTATAAATTGGCCTTCAAACTAACCTCAGGGACCTTTTTGGGCATGTTTGTTACGCACGAACGATTTATCTCATTTTTTGTGAGCTTATTTCGTGAGAAAATTTTAAAATTTAAAATTTATTTTATTGGAGGGGTGGGATGAAATTTATCCATTCGCATATGAGAGATCATCCCCCCTTATCTTAGGAAATATCCCTAGTAATCTTATGATTTAACTTATATCCTCTCAAATATTAAAATTAATTTATCGATTTATCCCTCAATTTCATTACCTACAAAATTTATCTCTTAAAATTTATCCTATGAAATAAATAGGCCTGTGTGAACAGAAAGGGAGGGAGGGGTGTCCCATTTGTTTGCAGATTAGTAGTTATCTCAAGGTAAGTGTTGAGAAGGGTTGAAGAGGTGGCTTTGTAAGTGATAGAGTAAGTGGTAGATATGATAGATAGATTAATGTGTTATAAGTTTTGTGTTGACATTATTTAAATGTAGGGAGATAGGGAGTTGTGTTTTTATTTATTTTATGTTTGATGTTGGGTTAATTTTTATTGTTGTTTCGTCGTAACATTAAGTAAGTTAGATTAAATATGATAGATAAGTTTATATATTATGGTTAGATAATTGAGTGGATAATTCTTGTAAATCGCATGTTCCAAGAGATTATTCATCCTAATGTTTTAAAAATTAAATTAATCGTTAAATCGGTAAGGTGTTGATTTAATTTTTCGATACTTCAATCAATGATTTTCAACTGTTGAACCAACGATAATGTCAGCATCTACAAAAAAATATAAAAAATAATCAAATCTTAAGAATTTTAAATTAACTTATATTAATTCAACCAAATCTAAGTAGGTTGAATCGATCGGTTGATAAGTGTTTAATAAAAAATTATTAAAAATATACGGTAGAAAAAGTTATTTTGTTACTTTAATTATATTAACATTGACATATTTTTATTAAATATTATATAAAAATAAAATATATAATTGAAATTGGGAGTTTAAATTTTAAATTCACATGATTTTTTTTTTAAAAATTAACTTTTAAAAAATAATTAAATCGGATGACTGATTAAACCGAGTCCATCATTCCAACTCGATTTTAACAAATTTTTATTTTTATCACCCGAATCGATCCATGATTTCTGATTGCGTTGGCCAATTCAATGCGATTTCTAAAACATCGCGTCATCCACTTTTGCAAGTACCCAAGTCATGTATATTTTTTTCCATCTGGATTTGTTTGTAATGAACCAGACCGTGTGACCAAAAAATGGTTGTGTTTTTAACCATGGATTTGTGTTGGTTGTAAAGTTTGCTTGGATTGGCATTTGCAGGTGAGTGCAAGGATAAAATTAGATGGATCCTATTAAGGATGTAGTTACCATATCTATGTTTGCTTTTATAAAGAAGAATTTGGGTAAGAGTTGGATAGGAGTATCAATGACTTATTTTAGTTCAAGATATGATAAATATGATGAAATTTAATATCGAATAAAAATTAAAATCATATGAGTTTATAATTTTAAGAATTATTTATTTCTTATATTATCAACTAAAATAAAAATGTAAAGAAAATGATAGAAGGATACCTGATTCCATCGTAGTGGAAGCGATGAGGAGATCACGGAGATCATCTGGAACCGTGAACTTATTTCTTCAACAAGAGGCAGTAGCAATGGTACTTCGAGAGGGTTCAGAAAGCGAGAGCGAAAGAGAATTGAATGGAAGCTTTCCCTTTGGGTTCTGTAATGGGATCTATTTATAACTTTTCTACGATGGGATGCAAAAAATCGAATGCACACTTCGCCCTCACTCCTCCAGAGACCATAACCACTTAAAATAAAATGATAATTTCACCCATCACGGAATTACATTTACCCTTAAAGTTTCTATGCATTAAATCACATACCCTAATGAAACGTGAATGGTCAATTTATATAATTAGATTACTTTAATGACCAAAAACGTAATGTCTAAATATATGTATACATTTAACATATAATTCCGTAATAATAATATATGTAGGTTCACATTATGATTCTAACAATTTCTCACTCGAACTACATATATCATCCTTATAATCATATATTCAAATATACTTATATGAGTTTATTAATACAATATCACAATAAACTACATCTTCAATAATCTCATCCATACTCTATTAACATATGACAAAAGTTGGTTTTCACCATTATAAAATCGATTAGACCAAACAACGATCACACACATTAACACAAGTAATAACAGATCTGATATAAGTACATAGCATGAAAATTGCATGTTAATGTAACCTAGACATGCCTATTTTCAACTGGTCCAAAAAACCTTATTATACAAGAGATCATATGACAAGGACTAATTAGTTCAAAGAATGGAAAACTTTATTATTATGTGCATAATCCAAAACATGACCATACATGAAACACCAAAATAGAACAAACTCCCATTGAATTGTTGTATTACAGAATAGATACAACACCCATACAGACAACATGCTCATGAAAAACCTTTGGCGTTAGCCTTTTAGTGAGCGGATCTACAACATGGAATTAGTCCCAATGTGTTCAATGGACACATGTTTACTTTGAACTCTTTCCTTGACTGCTAAATACTTGATAGCAATGTACTTCGACCTCGAAGAACTTTTGTTGCTGTTGGAATATATCACCATCGAATTATTTTCACAATAAAGCCAAAGTGGTCTTTCGACACCATCAATGATCCGTAGTGTTGTGACAAAATTCCTAAGCCATACTCCGTGATTTGAGGCCTTGAAGCACACTATGAATTTTGCTTCCGTAGTGGGGGTAGCTATCAAGGTTTGCTTTGCACTCCTCAACAAGATAGCCCCTCCAACCAGTAGAAAAATATATTCCGAAGTAGATTTTTAGGTATCCTGATATTCTGTAAAGTCAGAGTCAGAATATCCAAGGACCTCCAAATGATCTAATCTCCTGTATATGAGCATGAAATCCTTTTCTCTTTGTAGATAGCGCATACCCGTTTGGCTGCCTTTCAGTGGTCGGGTGCAGGCTTGCTTAAATATCTGTCTAACATGCCAACAATGTTGTTAGGTCTGGCCGCGTGGAGACTTGGGCATACATCAAACTTCCTACTGCCGATGCATAGGAAACATTTTCCATCTCTTTAGCTTCAAACTCATTCTTGGGGCATTTGTTAAAAGAGAATTTATCTCCCTTAGCCACTGGAGTATCTCCTAGTTTGCAATTCTCCATGCCAAATCGCCTTAGAATAGTACCAATATATCTCCTTTGTGATAATCCAAGGATACCCTAAAAACGATCTTGTTGTATCTGGATTCCTAATACACAAGAGGCTTTACCAAGATCTTTCATTTCAAAATTACCAAAGAGAAATGTCATGGTTTCCTGAAGTAAACCATTGTCATTACAGGCAAGGAGGATGTCATCCACATACAAAACCAGGAAAATATATTTTCCCCTACAAAAATTGTAGTATACACAATCATCAATTGGATTTGTCTGAAAATCAAATGAGATAATTATTTGATGAAATTTGCAATACCACTGTCTTGAAGCTTGCTTTAGTCCATAAATGACTTTTTTTAATTTGCAAATCATTTTCTTTACGTCTCCTAATGCAAAGTTTTTTTGTTGCACCATATAAATTGTTTCATTAATATTTCTATTAAGAAATGCTACCTTTACATCCATTTGATATAGCTCTAAATCAAAATGAGTTACTAAAGCCATTATGGTTCTAAATGAATCTTTGGATGAAACTGGCGAAAATGTCTCTTTATAGTCTATACCTTCCTTTTGAGTAAATCCCTTAGCAACAAGATAAGCCTTATATTTGTCTACATTGCCTTGTGAATCCCGTTTGATTTTAAGTATCCATTTATAACCAATGAGCTTCACACCTTCAGGCAATGGGACAAAATCCCAAATCTCATTGTTACTCATGGATTTCATTTCTTCATTCATGGCATTGATCCAGTCTTGAGAATGAGAACTCCTCATGGCATGAGTGACCGAAATGAGATCCGTATCCATTTGGTCTGCTTCTAGTTCCTGAAGAAATACAACGTAATCACTAGATATTGCACTTCTCCTTTCTCTACTAGATCTCCTAATGGGTGCAGGATCTTGAATGTTTCGAGGTTTGTTCGATTTGATTAATGGGAAGATTGTCCACATTACTTTCTTCCCTTGATGTTGTTGAAACAATGTTTGGAATAAGAACTTAATCATGTTCAATGATTTCCTTATGAACAGGATTTGGTTCTTCAAATATAATGTGATGACTATCACCCCCCAAACTACATCCTCAAAGAAGTGGGCATTCCTGGTCTCAAAAAATGCGCGAGTTGTTGGGTGTTACGACCCAATTCCCAAATCCCTACAGGACACGAGAATCGGACCGACTCGACTGATCCCAAGACCCAGTCGTCCAACGAGAAAGTAACCAAAAAGTAGTAAAATAAACCACATTCACCATGCAAGCAACTAACAGTAAAAAAAAAGTACAGCAGCAAAGAAAAGAACTACTACAATACACACCACCATAACAGTAGAGAAATTAAACAGGTACAGAATATGAAGTTTACAATAAAAGAGTACAAAAGTGTAATAAAATACTCACTACTACAGAAACGGGTACAACACGAGTACAACTATTGGGCTCTACTAGGCCCAGCACCCTCTGCAGCCGTGGGCTCTGGCTGCTAAACACCTGGTCCTAAAAAAGGTGGTAAGTACGACACGTCAGCGGAGCGCTGAGTAGAGTGGCAACCAGCTAGCTAAGAAAAACAGTAGAGGTGGACAGGTAGCTGTTATTTTTAATTTCTTTCTTTTATTTATCTATTTACTCTTTCTTGGTTTATTTCTCAGGGCTTTTTCTTGATCTCGAATGTTCCTCGTGGGAATGATCGTGATTGCAGTCTTTTCCGAAAAGTAGAAGTAGCACGTGGTGCTCTCCTGGCCGGGACAGTCCCCCGTGGTGGTCCTACCCTCAGTCAACCACCCCAAGGTGGCTGACAGACGTAACGGTACGCACGATAAACACACGGGTAGCTGCCCCGCACTGGCATGCGGTCAGTCATTTCCATTAACGGATGCGCCCAAAGCACAGCACGGAACTAATATAGGACAGAGCCCTCTCAGTAACAGGGGTCTAGCCCCTAAGAACCAACCAGGGGTCTCGCCCCTCCACAGTCCGTGCATCCTCGCCTGACTACCCTGGTTTTCCCAGTGGGCCTAACAAGTCAGTGTAAGACGGCTAGCTGAACCCCGGGCCCTGTGGGGTGGCTAGCTCTCTCCCTACACTAGTAGCTCTCCCCGGTATTGTGTACGTGAGGGCCACGGAGTCGGTACAAAGTGGCTAGTCCTACCCCTGGGTCCCAACCCTAGGGCAGCTAGCTCTGTTCTGCACTAAACAGGGGGACGGTCGCTCTCCTTGGTACTCCGTACTCAAGAGCCAGCTCACTTCTCCATTCACTTTTCCAGTTTCGTTCTATTTAGTCCTAGGAGTTCTACTCTTAATTCTCCGTATGGTTCATGCTCATGTTTCTCAAGCCAAGCCATATTAGGTTTCATCATTCAAGTTTATTCGCATATAGCACGTGTTTCCAACATTCAACTTCCCTTTTCCAATTTACATACATGCATCTCGTATTTAATTTCAAACCACAGGAATTACACGTAGCAGTTACTAACCACAGTACTCTACATTTCACAGGTAGCTGTTATCCAATTACAGGCAATTATTATTATTCTATCTACTCGTCCAAGACTGCAATTTAAGCATTCAATACAATCGTTCCAGTGTTTCTAGTCTTAGGATTCATGCCATACCCTAGGATCTATCATTCAATCTAGTGTTTCTGGTCCTAGGATTCATGCCATACCCTAGGATCTATCATTTATTCCAGACATGCAGTTAAGTTTGTAATTAACTAAGGAAAGCCACTCTACCCTCAAAATCACGAGTAATGGGGGCATGATCGGCAGGTCCGCGTGTCTTCGCAACCCCCAAGTCCGCAACAGAATGAGGTCCTAACATAAGGATCAACCACAAGAAACCACTCAGAACATGATAACAAGCATTCCAACAAGTAGAGGAACTTATACGAAGAAGAACGGAATCTTAAACACGGAAATCGGACCTCGAACGGACCCTAAACGGGTCAAAAACGACAACTCTAACTCAAATCAGACGCCTGGAACATCTTCTAGACATCTTAAAAAGGGTCCAGATCATACCTCGCTCTACGCTGCTCCTCAGACGTCCAGGGGTCCTGCTGAACCGTCTGGACCTAATTCCAGACGTCCGACTATCTCTCCGGTCATCTGGAGACGCTCTCCACCGTCTGGGGACTCGCCCAGACATCTGAACCGCGTTGGAGGGCGTGTCTCGCACCTTCCCGAAGCGAATCCTGCACGCGCGTGCAAAACTCTCAACATGGCACGCAACAAAGCTTCGGCGGAACGGCCTGCATGGCCGTATCCGTAAAAAGAAGCATAGGAGGAAATACGTACCTCTCAGTCATCTGGAGCTCCCTCCAGACGTCGTCCACGTTGTCTGGATGTAGGTCTAGACGTCTGATTCTGGGAAAATTTTCCCAGAATCAGAACCTCCTTCATCTTCTTCCTGCTGCGCGTGGCTACGCCGCGCTCGTTCGCCCGTTGCCCGAGCTGCAGCAGCATCGGGGGAAACCTCCCCAGCACAATGCTCCTTCGCGCGCACGCCGGCTGGCCTCGAATTGCTCCGACGAGCTCTCTCTCCCTTACGACACGTGCGCTCTCTTCTCTTCCCTCTCGCTGCTCTTCTCCTCTCCGCCACTGCACTCGGCCACAGCTGCTGCTCGCTCTCACCCTCACTGAAGGAAGACGGGGGATGGATGGATGTGGGGTGGCGAACGAGGGAGAGGGAAGGGGGTATTTGTAGGCATGGGGGAAAGGCTTCTGCAGGTCGGCGCGGGGAGAGAAAGAGAAGAGGGCGGTGGGGTTTCAGTCTGCGCGCGGCACGCACGTAGACTCGTGATCGTACACACACTAAAATTAATTTCCAGACGTCTTGGAAGTTGTCCAGACGTCTGACCAGACATCTGGACCAACTCCCAGACGTTTTAAAGTGTTTTGATGTCACGGGTCTTAACAACATAACAAACTCAAAGGAAGTTTCGTCCTCGAAACTTACGCTAACTAGGGTGCGGAAAAAGAATAACATACGCATAACAAACTCAAAGAGGACCGAAGCCGATCCGAAAAGACGTACCCTCAAAAAGCTCCGGGTACTGCTCTCGCATCGCCGCCTCAGGCTCCCAAGTAGCCTCCTCGTACCGCCTCAGACTCCGGACGGCCCTGTCGAGAATCTACACTAGCCGCTCGAGGTAGGTTAGGTTGTCACCCACCTCGATGCTCTCGTGGCTCAGAACATGACTGGGATCAGTGATGTACTTCCTGAGGTTGGACAGTTGGAACACATCGTGCACACCAGAAAGCTGGAGAGGAAGGGCAATCTTGTAAGCAACGGGTCCAACCCGCTCTAGGACCTCAAAGGGTCCCACGAACCTCGGCGCGAGCTTCCCTCTCACCCGAAACCGCTGCAGGCCCTTCATGGGCGAAACGCGAAGGAAGACGTGGTCCCCAACCTCAAACTGCACCTCTCTGCATTTCCGATCTACATAGCTCTTCTGTCTGCTCCTAACAGTGCGAAGTCGCCTGTGAATCTGCTCGATCACCACCTGACTCTGACGGATCAGCCTGGGGCCAACCTCCCACTTGGTCCCCACCTCAACCCAACTCAAGGGTGCCATACACCTCCGTCCGTACAGAGCCTCGTAGGGTGCCATGCCGATGCTCGAGTGATAACTGTTATTATATGCAAACTCCGCCAAGGGCAAGTGCTCCTCCTAAGAGCCCCTCCAGTCCAGTACACAAGCATGCAAAAGGTCCTCAAGTGTCTGTATCGTGCGCTCAGACTATTCGTCCGTCTAGGGGTGGTATGTTGTATTGAACTTCAATCGTGTCCCCAAGGCCTGCTGGAACTCAGCCCAAAACTGGGACGTAAAACGGGTATCCCGGTCGGATACGATCTCCCGTGGAACTCCGTGTAGACGTACCACATCGCGGATATACCTCTTTGCCAATTGTGCTAGTCCCAAGGTGACTCGGATCGGCAAGAAACGTGCCGTCTTCGTCAATCTGTCAACGATCACTCAGACTGCGCCGTGTCCTCGCTGGGTAATGGGCAAGCCCACCACCAAGTCCATGGTGATGCTCTCCCACTTCCACTCTGACACTGGAAGTGGCTGCAACGGCCCTGCGCAGGCCTCTGATGCTCGGCCTTCACCTGCTGGCACACTAAACACTGCTGTACGAATTCACCTACATCCCGCTTCATTCCTCTCCACCAAAAGTCGCGTCTCATATCATGGTACATCTTTGTGTTTTCGGGATGTATGGTGAACCTAGAACTGTGTGCCTCAGTCACGAGCTCTCTCAACAGCTCCTCGTCCCTGGGTACGCACAAACATCCCCTTATGCGCAGTACTTGGTCTGTAAAAGAGAAGTCCCCAAGGTCTCCTGACAACACTCTGTCACGCAACGACTGCAAGTACGGGTCGACCATCTGTCCAGTGATGATTCGATCTATCAGCTCTAGCCTCGTCTGTCGTGTCACAGTCACTGCCCCACAGTGCCCCAGTAAGTTTAGGGGCCGCCAACTGCCCATCTCTTCCATGAGGCTCCAACTCTGCACCTGTAAACTGGTCAAGTGGGCGGGCGCCTTCCGGCTCAAGGCGTCAGCCACCACGTTGGCCTTCCCTAGGTGGTAGGAAATGCTGCAGTCATAGTCCTTCAGGAGCTCCAACCAACGTCTCTGTCTTATGTTGAGCTCCCTCTGATCAAACAAGTATCTGAGGCTCTTATGATCTGTGAAAATCTCAAATGTCTCACCGTACAAGTAGTGCCTCCAAGTCTTCAGCGCGAAGACGACAGCTGCCAGCTCTAGGTCGTGGGTAGGGTAGCTATGCTCATAGGGCTTTAGTTGCCGTGAATCGTAAGAGACAACGTGACCCCTTTGCATGAGCACACCCCCTAATCCCTGCAAAGAGGCATCCGTGTACACAACGAACCCGCCACTACTGTCTGGGATGGTGAGCACGGGAGCCAAAGTCAGCCTCTCCTTCAGCTCTTGAAAACACGCCTCACAAGCGTTTGTCCAAGAAAAGGGCACGTCCTTCCAGGTCAGCTGTGTCATAGGACGTGCAATCTGCGAGAAGCCCTCGATAAACCGCCTGTAGTAGACTGTCAGTCCCAAGAAACTACGGATCTCAGTAACTGTACGCAGTCTCTCCCACCTGAGCACTGCCTCAACCTTGGCGGGGTCCATAGCCAAGCCATCCTCGAAGATCACATGACCCAAGAAGGTCACCTCCCTCAACCAGAACTCGCACTTGCTGTATTTGGCGTACAGCCTACGTCGTCTCAGTGTGTCTAAAGCCATCCGCAAGTGCTGTCCGTGCTACGCCTGATCTCGAGAGTAGACGAGCACATCATCAATAAATACCACCACGAATTGGTACAAGTACGGTCTAAACACCCGGTTCATCAAATCCACGAAGGCAGCGGGGGCATTGGTCAAGCCAAACGGCATGACCAAAAAGTCGTAGTGTCCGTACCGGGTGCGGAAAGATATCTTGGAGACGTCTGCCTCCTTTATCCTCAACTGGTGGTATCCAGACCTCAAGTCTATCCTGGAGAATACCGTGGCACCTCGTAGCTAGTCAAATAAGTCATCAATCCTCGGCAGCGGATACCTGTTCTTGATGGTAACCCTATACAGCTGTCTGTAGTCCACACAAAGGCATAGGGTACCATCATTCTTTTTCACGAACAATACCGAGGCTCCCCATGGGGATACACTGGGCCTCACAAAGCCCTTCTCCAAAAGGTCCTGCAACTGAGACTTGAGCTCTCGCAGCTCAAGTGGTGCCATCCGGTATGGTGTTGTAGAGATGGGGCTGGTCCCCGGTATCAGTGAGATCTCAAACTCGATCTCACGCTCGGGCGATAGTCTTGGCAACTCATCTGGGAACACGTCGGGGTACTCTCTGACCACTAAGATACTCTGAAAGTCTGCCAAAGGCTGGGCTCCGCCACCACACAAGCTAGAAAGCCCTCACACCCCTGGCCCAAAAGTCTCACCGCCCGAAGTACAGAAATGCACCTGAAGCCTCTGTCCACTGGCTGCCCGTGAAACTCGAAAGAAGACAACTCCGGTATGGAGAAGACGATCTTCCTCTCAAAGCAGTTCACCAAGGAGTGGTAAGCGGACAACCAGTTCATCTCCAGAATCACGCCAAAGTCCTCCATCTGTATCACTATCAGGTCAGCGGGAAGGCTGTGTCCCCCAACACTGACCTCACAACCTGTGTACACCTCCTCAGCTACAAATAGCTGATTACCTGGACCTCTGATCACAAACGGATTCTCTAACAACACACAATCCTGCCCCAAACTAACCGCAAAACTGGCAGCGACAAACGAGTGCGTAGCGCCAGAATCAAAAAACGTGTAAACAAGCCTGCCAGAAACTGTAACCATACCTGCCACCACTAATCCTGAAGCTCTGGCATCCTTGTGTGTCAGGGCATTGATACGCCCCTCAGCCTTAGGTGCAGACGAAGCAGCCACACTCTGAGTCGGACGGGTAGCCGCTGGTCGATACCCTTCCCGCGACTGCTGTCCTCCTCCTCGTGTCAGGAAACCGCAGCCTCCTGCTCGCCCTCCAGTGCTCTGCGCGGGGAGCATCTGCTGGCCTCCTGCCCTTGACGGGCAGTCCCTCCTGATGTGGCCCAGCTGCCCACACTGGTAGTAAAGGGGGACTCGACTCCCGCCCTCAGTGGGTCCCTGCTAAAGGCTGGGCGGGGGTCCGGTGCTAGCAGCTAGCCCCTATCGGGGGTCCCCAAAGGCCATTGACGGCCCCGCAAAGCGTGACGACTCTCCTGCAGGCACCACGTGCCTCCTCTCTCGTCGACCCTATGAGTAGTCTGGCTGGTAGGGCCTCTTCCGCCCGCTGTCAGTGTCACATGCGGACGGGTTGGTCTCTTCATATGTCATAGCTGCCTCCACCACCCTCGAGAACGTAGGCAGCTTCAGGGGTTTGACATACCCCCGAATAGCAGGCCGGAGTCCCTCGGTGAACCTCCAAAGGCGCTCCTCCTCGGTAGCCACGGCTGTCGCTAGGAAACGAGACAGCTCTAGGAAACGCGTGCGGTACGCGCTCACGGTCATCGTCCCCTGGCGGAGAGTGTGGAACTCCCGCCTCCTCTAGTCCTGCCACGTCTGGGGAAAGTACTGCTCGCAGAAGAGGGTGATGAACTGGTCCCAAGTCGGCTCGTCCCTCTCCTGACCTCTAACCGCCCTCCACCACCTATGTGCGGCGCTCTCCAGCTGGTACGTGGCAAAGGCCACGCGACACTCCACAGGGGGGCGAAGGGTGTCAAATACCTTCTCGATCTGCTCGAGCCAGTCCTCTGCCTCGGTCGGGTCCTCATCCCCCTTGAAGGAAGGGGGCTTCACCTTCCGGAATTGTCCGAAAAGCTCGTAGTGGCGCTGAAGGGGAGACACTAGTACACCTCCCGGTGAAGAGGCCTCGTGCTCAGAAGTGTTGGAGGAAGGTGGGGGCGGTGGAGTCCTACCCCCTTCCCCACGTCCCACGCTATGTTCGTCTCGCTGTCCCACAGAGGACTCCCCTTCCACAACCCCAGGGAGAGGCGCTCGTGGTGGCAGGTGGAGCTCCTCTCGCACGATATCCCGTATCAGCTGGGTGAGGTCTTGGGCCTGAATGCCCAAGAGCAGTGCTAGTCCACTGAGGCATCGGGCTCAATGCGCCTGCCCCTCCGACCTCGTCCTTGGCCGCATCCGCGGCCCGCATCGCTACCTCCTCGTCGAGGCATCTCCTGCAAGGAGATGCGAATACAGAACAGAAAAGACATCAACACCAATAGACATTCAACGAAGGAACCCTAGAACAGATGTCAAAGAAAAAATGTTGTGGTGGGTACTCTAGTTACAAGCACGTGAATTGGTTATTTTCCGACTAGTTGGTTCACTTCTCGGGACGACCTTGCTCTGATACCAACTTGTTACGACCCGATTCCCGAATCCCTACAAGACATGAGAATCGGACCGACTCGACTGATTCCAAGACCCAGTCGTCCAACGAGAAAGTAATAAAAAGTAGTAAAATAAACCACATTCACCATGCAAGCAACTAACAGTAAAAAAAAAAGTACAGTAGTAAAGAAAAGAACTAATACAGTACACACCACCACAACAGTAGAGAAATTAAACAGGTACAGAATATGAAGTTTACAATAAAAGAGTACAAAGTGTAATAAAATACTCACTACTACAGAAATGGGTACAACACGAGTACAACTACTGGGCTCTACTAGGCCCAACACCCTTTGCAACCGTGGGCTCTAGTTGCTCAACACCTGGTCTTGAAAAAGGTGGTAAGTACGACACGTCAGCGAAGCGCTGAGTAGAGTGGCAACTAGCTAGCTAAGAAAAACAGTAGAGGTGGATAGGTAGCTGTTGTTTTTAATTTCTTTCTTTTATTTATCTATTTACTCTTTCTTGGTTTATTTCTCATGTCTTTCTCTTGATCTCGAATGTTCCTCGTGGGAACGATCTTGATTGCAGTCTTTTCCGAAAAGTAGAAGTAGCACATGGTGCTCTCCTGGCCAGGAGAGTCCCTCATGGTGGTCCTACCCTCAGTCAACCACCCCAAGGTGGCTGATAGATGACGAGTCGGTTGTTCGCTTTAAAGTCGTTTGTAGTTTTATGTGGTGGAAAAATTAACTAATCAATATTTAAAAAGAAATAACCACTCGCAGAAGAGCGGGTCGTATCCACAGGGAGGCAATGACGTATGTAAATTCGCACCTGTTAAAAATGTTTGTTCGTAGTTAGCTTAGAAAAGAACCAAGCCAAAATTGCCTTCAGATTAAGGTTGAATCAAGAAATCATGCTGAAATAGCAATTCTTAATAACTAGAGGATATTTGTTGCAATGCAGAATCAATAAAATATCATTAAAAGTTGACAATGGTAGAAAATGTAATTATTAATGGCATGGATACTGTAGTAAAACAAGGGATTTATTCCCCTTGGCCGTGCGTGAAGAAGAGTGGACGGCCGGACACGGGAAGCTCGGAGGAAGTTCTTTGGACCGAGGGCTTCGCAGCGGTGGTCGGAGCCGACTGGACGGAGCTCCGGCGGAGGTGGCTGCCAACGGTGCTGCAGCTGCTGTTGGCGGAAGGCGCAGGTGCGTTGCTGTTGGCGGAAGGCACTGCAGGCGGGTGTGCTCATTGAAGCGGAAGCAGGCTTGACGCTGCTATAGGCTGCTGGCCAGCGATGCGTGCGGCCTGTTGTTGCATGCACAGGCGGGAGGCGCTGCAGGCGTGGGTGCGCTGGAGGAGGGCGGCTCTGCTGCAGGCATGCGGGCGAGCGCTGCAGCCGGTGCTGCACGCTGGCGGGAGGCGTGGGTGCGCGCACGCATTGGTGAGGCACTGCAGGTAGCGGCGGGGAGGCTGTAGGCAGGTGCGCGCACTGTTAGCGGTTGGCGCGGGTGCGCACGAAGGTTGAAGGGCATGCGGATGAGGGCTGGCGCTTTAGGTGTGCGGACGAGGGCAGGCGGTTGGCGGTGAAGTAGGCGAATGTGGTTGTTGATGGAGTGGGGAGGTCGAAGCTTCAGACGTCCGGGAAACTTCCCGGACGTCTTAACTGGCTGAGGGGTGATTACAGTAGCTGCGACGGTGGTTGTTGGTGACGATGGCGAGGGAGGTGCACGGCGAGGTGCTCACGGTAATGCGAACGACCTCCAGATGGCGGTGTGGCCTGTCACACCACACGCCCACAGTGGTGGAGGGTCGTCGCCGCGGTTGAGGCCGGCGGTGTGGAATGGAATAGATGGACTCTGCACAGTGTGGGTTGGGGGTGGAGGCCTCCCCCGCTTGACAACCTCTCTCCTCCTTTTGTAGCTACATGCACAAATTTGAATGGAGAGGTGGGAGCAGATCCACCTTCTCCGCTGATCCATGAATGTGGCTTTAGTGCGGCAAGAAGCGTTGAAGCGGCAGCCGAGCCGTTGCTGAAAAGAAGAAGAATAAAGGATATTATTAAAATATTATGGTTATTTACATACAAACCCTCAACTTTTATGTTAATTCATTGTCCCCATTACCATACCTCGAAGGGTGCCTGGCTTTCGATGCTTCGAGATAGCACCGCCCATAACGACCCCAAGAACTCCTGGCAATCGACACTTCGAGATAGTATCGCCCATGGATTTCTTAAGCGAATTCAGGCCTATGGCAATCGACACTTCGAGATAGGGCCGCCCATGGTACCTGAACCGCACAATGCGCTTACATGCCCCCAGTAGGATGGATATCCTAAGAGACAAGCCCGAGGAGGTAATATGTTATCATCGCATCCTCAAGGTGAGTATATACTCCACCTCTCCTACGGCGGGAACTCTTCCAATCAAAATGTGTTTTCAAGCCTCTCCTAAGTCAAAACTAAGAGAACCAAATCTCTTTTCAGAATGAAAGAAATTAAGTTAATTACCAGACCAAGTGTGTGAAATTTGGATGCTTGGGTTACAAAGACCCGTAAGCCAAAAGCTAGAACAAGATTCCAAGTACTACCCCACCTTTAACTCAAACCCTAGCTTCCCTTCCTTAATCTCTTGAGAAATGGTCTGCAACTTAACTCCTACATAAGTTTTTAAGTCCACAAAGGACCCTAAAGGTCTAAAGCTAGCAGCTCATTTAGCTTCTAAAGTTTGACCCTAGAATTAATTTAGTCTACCCTAGAGTTCTGATTTGCTTAAGAATGCAGGACTTGGCTAGTTAAGCTCAAAACTTTTTTTTTTTGTCATTTTCATTTTTTTATATGCATGCTATAAACAAAATGACTCAGGTCCTCTCCCCCATGCCTAGTTCAAACAATGTCCTCATTGAAAACAAAAATAGCTAAAGGAAGATATTACCTGAGGCAGAGAATGGTAGGAGCTATGGTTCCTCAAGATTGACTTCGTCAACCAGATGACCATCTAAAGTTATGTACGGTTTTAACCGTTGACCGTTGATGATAAAGGGAGTTGCTGAAGAGGAAGGATTTTTGATCTCCACAACTCCATGCAGAAATACTTTGGTGATTATGTAAGGCCCATCCCAACGAGATTTTAACTTCCCAGGAAAAAGCTTAAGTCTAGAATTGAAAAGCCAGACTTGTTGGTTGGGCTCAAAGGTCTTTCAAAGAATAAACTTATCATGCAAGACCTTAGTTCTTTCTTTATAAGCTTGAGAGGTGTCATAAGCATCATTCCTCAGCTCCTCAAGCTCACTTAATTCTAGAAGTCGTGCCTTACTTGCTTTCTCTAAATCCATGTTAACACTTCGAATAGCCCAAAGTGCTTTATATTCCAACTCAACAGGTAAATGGCACGCTTTTTCATACACAATCCGAAAGGGAGAAGTACCCAAAGGGGTCTTATAGGCCGTTCGATAAGCCCACAAAGCATCATCGAGCTTTTGAGACCAGTCTTTCCTATCAAGTCTAACGGTCTTTTCCAAAATATTTTTTATCTCCCTATTTGACACTTCAACCTGTCCACTTGTCTGAGGATGGTAAGGGGTAGCAACCTTGTGAGTCACTCCCAAACTCCTGATTAACCGATTGAAGTGGTGGTTTCGGAAATGAGGTCCCCCATCACTTATAATAGTCTTGGGGTAGCCGAAACGAGATATGATATTGGCCTTCACAAATTTCAAAACCACAGAGTGGTCATTTGTGAGCGTAGGAATGGCCTCTATCCATTTAGAGACATAATCAACTGCCACCAAGATATATTCAAAACCATGAGACGACAGGAAGGGGCCCATAAAGTCAATTCCCCACACATCAAAAATTTCAACAGATTGAATAGGATGTTGAGGCATTTCATTCCTCTTCCTAATCGTTCCAGTCCGTTGACATTTAATACAGGCCTTAACAAAATTATGAGAATCTTTAAATAAAGAAGGTCACCAAAAATCAGACTGGAGAACCTTAAAAGCAGTTTTCTTAGCACCAAAGTGTCCTCCACAATGAAGTTCATGGCAAAAACTCAGCACACTTTGTTGTTCCTCTTCAGGCACACAATGTCTCAATACTTGGTCTTGTCCAATTCTAAATAATTCTGGCTCTTTCCAATGAAAATATCTTGCTTGAGAAATGAATCTCTTTCTTTTCTACTCATCCCAAGAGCCAGGAGTTTGTCCAGTGACCAAGTAATTTACAGTGTCTACATACCAAGGTAAAGTTGGTGTTACCGCCATCAGAGTTTCATCGGGAAATGTCTCGCGAATGTCTCCAGAAAGAGAGTCATTAAGAAAAAGGCAAGACAGGTGGTCATCCACAACATTTTCTACTCCTTTCTTTTCACTTATTTCCAAGTCAAATTCTTGAAGGAGTAGGATCCACCTAATCAGACGTGACTTAGAATCTTTCTTAGCAATGAGATGTTTCACTACTGCATGATCAGTAAAAATAACCACCTTAGACCCAAGTAAATAAGACCTAAACTTCTCCAGAGCAAAAACTACAGCGAGTAATTCTTTTTCGGTGACAGTGTAGTTTTGCTGAGTTTCGGTTAAAGTCTTGCTTGCATAATGCAGCACATGAGGTCTTCCCTCAACCCTTTGTCCAAGGACTGCTCCCACTGCATAATCTGAAGCATCACACATAAGCTCAAATGGGAGTGTCCAATCAGGAGCTTGGAGAATAGGCGCAGAGATCAAGGCCTCCTTTAGGGTTTGAAAGGCCTCAGCATACTTTGAATCAAAACTGAAGGAAGATTCCTTCGCCAACAAGTCACAAAGTGGCCTAGAAATCTTACTAAAATTTTTAATAAAGCGCCTATAAAAGTCAGCATGGCCCAAAAAGGATCTAATCTGTTTGACATTCATAGGCAATGAAAGTTTGGAAATAAAATCAATCTTGGCTTTATCTACTTCCAAACCTTGCTCGGATACAACATGCCCAAGTACAATTCCTTTCTGTACCATGAAGTAACTTTTCTCCCAACTGAGGACTAAACCAGTCTCCTTACATCGTTTCAACACATTCTCCAGGTGCAGGAGACACTGGTCGAAAGATGAGCCATAAATGGAGAAGTCATCCCTAAACATTTCAACACACTCGTCAATCATGTCCGAAAAGATAGACATCATACACAGCTGGAAAGTTGCAGGGGCATTACATAATCCAAACGGCATACGCCTGAATGCAAAAGTACTGTAAAGACTCATGAATGTCGTCTTTTCCTGGTCATTAGGAAAGACTGCCACCTGATTGTACCCAGAATATCCATCGAGAAAGCAATAATACTTATTCCCTGCCAATTTTTCAAGAATTTGATCAATAAAAGGCAAAGGAAAGTGATCCTTCTGGGTAGCGGTGTTCAGCTTGCGGTAATCAATACAGACCCTCCATCCAGTTGAGGGTCTAGTGACAACTTGTTCACCTTGGTCGTTGAGTTCCACAGTAAAGCCTGTCTTCTTTGGCACCACATGAATGGGACTGACCCATTTACTATCAGCAATGGGATATATGATCCCGGCATCCAACTACTTCAGGATTTCCTTTTTTACAACCTCCCTCATATTAGGGTTTAGATGTCTCTGCATGTCCTTAAAAGGCTTGATAGAATCATCAGTATAAATGTGGTGCATGCAGAGTGTAGAGTCTATACCCTTAATGTCAGCAATGCTCTAAGCAATAGCTTCCTTGTGCCTAGACAGGCATTCAATCAAGGCTCCCTCCTGTGCCTCAGATAGCACAACCGAAATGATAATGGGGAGCGTATCATTGGCACCTAGGAAAACATACTTGAGATTGTCAGGGAGGGGTTTCAACTCAAGGTCGGGGGCTTATATGGTTGAGGGTTTCATAATAGATGTCCCCATCTCAGGTAGCAAATCTACCTTCAGCGGAAATGATGGGGGAAGAGACTCAGCAGAAACTCCTAGCAATTCCTTTAGTTCTAGTATATCCCCTTCACATTCCTCCAAGAGATGGGAATGCTCATTTAGCATGACATGCTGAAGGGGGTCATCACATAACATTATAGGAGTTGCCTCTTCAATCAGGTCATCTATCACCACAACTTGAGAACAATCCTCAAGTCCGGCTTGTTTGTAAGTATCAAACACATTAAGCTGGATTTTCCTGTTCCCAAAGCCCATTTTCAATGCCCCAGTATTGCAATTAATTGAAGCATGAGAAGTTGCAAGGAAGGGGTGGCCCAAAATGATGGAGGGTTTGGTTGACTTGTTGGTAGGGTCATTGTCCAAAACTAAGAAGTCAATGGGAAAGAAGAAATCCTCCACTCTTATGAGGACATCTTCCAAAATTCCCCGTGGTGTCTTAAGTGATCGATCAGCAACTTGAAGGATTACAGGGCTAGGCTTCAGATTGCCTCCCCCAAGTTGTTCATACACGTAGCTCGGAAGGATGTTCACCCCCGCACCCAGATCAAGTAGAGCCTCATCAATTTGTAAGTCACCAATAACTACAGAGATGTATGGGGCTCCTGGGTCCTTAAGTTTCGGGGGTGTGCCATGTTGAACAATTGAGCTAACAGAATCAGGCAAGACAACTTTTGATTGGACCTGTTTTCTAGATTGCCACTTTTTCGTGCACAGGTCCTTTAAGAAGTGAGCATAAGACAGAATCTGCCTGATAGCTTCAAGCAAAGGCAAGTTAATCTGCACTTGCTTGAAAGTTTCCATAATCTCATCCGTCTTATCTTTGGCTCCAGATGAGCCAGCAGAAGTCTGCCCAGAGGTGGATAAGTGCTCTGGAAAAGGCACTCTCTATCTCTGGGTGGAAGGGTTGTCATGTCGAGTAAGGGGTGGAACGGGGGCAACTTCTTCCGGTGAGGTGATTTCAAGCGGAGAAGATTTGGGCAAGTCTTCTCCGGTGGGGGTGAAAGTCAGGGTGGATGGGTTTTTTAAGGGGTAAGACTATAGGAGCACCAGGTTTGGAAATTTCTTTCCCACTCCACAGAATAGTCACCGCCTGAGCATGCTCCCTAAAGACAATCCCCTTTCCTTTAGGATTTTCCTCAGCAGCATTGGGGAACTTCCCAGTCTCCCTCTGTCTAACGACCTCAACAAGGTGTCCAATTTGTGATTTCATCTCATGTATAGCCTTGTCATGAGATTGGATGATGGCACTTTGACTTTCTTGCATAGTTTTCAACATTGCCTTCAATTCATCCATCTCAGAGGTTTTAGGTTGGGCAAAGGTCTGAGGTTGGTTCATTTGATGGTTTTGAAAGGATTGTGGTTTGTAATTCCCTGGTTTGAGACATTTCCTTATCTCCATGAAAAGTTTGGGTGGTTCCTCCATCCCTCATTATAAGTGTTGGAGAAAGGGTCATTACGAGGTCTTGGACGGAACCCTTGAGCGGCATTCAAATCCGCTTGTACAAGCTCAGGGAATTAGGAGGCCAAGTGGCAATCCACAGTGGCGTGTGTATTGCCTTGACAAATTAAGCATTCGGAAGCTTGGGATGTGGAGGTGTTAGGTACGAATGCACTCGGGTTCGACATAAGCCTTTCCATGTTTTGATTCAATAATTGAATCTGATAGGCTAAATTCTGGGTGTCCCTTGCCTCATTCGCCTCCAACTTTCTTTGCATGAGAGTAGGCTTTCTATCCATGTAGGCAGAATTCAAGTGAATAGAATTCTCACTCAAAGTATCAAATAAGTTCCAAGCTTCATCCTCAGTCTTAGATAGAAAGGTTCCTGCACAGGCACCATCCACAGTTTGCCTATGCGAATCATTAAGTCCGGTGTAGAACCTTTCAACCAATTGCCATTTAGGCACCTGGTGATGTGGACAAAGTCTCAGCAAGTCGTTAAAGCGCTCCCACGCATCATGGAATGCTTCCCCATTCTTTTGAACAAAACTCATAATTTCCCTCCTAAAGTGATTTGTTTTGCTCATGAGGAAGTACTTCTTCAAAAACTCCTTCAAGGCATCCCAAGTATTTATATTATCAAGAGTGTGATACCAATACTTGGCTTTGTCCTTAAGGGAGAAGGGAAAGAGGGTCCGCATTTGAGCGTCATCAGTAACGCCCTGCAGCTTCACCGTGGATCAGACCTTGGTGAATTCCTCAATATGCCTGTAAGGGTCTTCCCTAGTAGTACCATAAAAGGAGGGTAGCAAGGATATGGTACTACTTTTGATCTCATACGGATTGTCCCCTATAGGTCTACGTAATGCAGGGCCAGCTTGATTGTTTGGGATGAAATATTCCTTAAGGCTCCTTTGACCGGCCATTTCTACCCTTAGAAGGTCTCTTCTTAGGATTCTTTCAGGTTCAGGATCAAACACAAGTTTTCTCCTAAGAGAACGCCTGCCAAGCATGCACTACAAACACAATTCAAAAGGACTTGTTCGGTTTTTACAAATTTAGGCTTTTGACTTTAGTTCAAATTGTAGGTGACAAAACAAGTTACCCAATCAATTACGCGCCTATTGTCAACCTTCGAAATGCCTAAAAAGACCTAGTTGGAGCTTAGGTATTCTTCCCTAAATCTCAAATGGTCAAGTAAATCCAAAGACGGAAGATCGAGGGATGCAAGTAGGCCTAAGCCTTCCTTTGAAGCTGTGCTTTCACGGTGCTTCTCAACTACCCCCAAAAATCCGTAATAGGGTATCCCCCTCTTTGAATTTACAAAACCTTTGATCTCAAGTTCCGAACACTTCATAATCCAACAGTAGGAGGGCTCTTGTCCTAGTCGTTTCAAGACTTAGGAGTGTCTAAATGAGTGCTATGGTGCAAAAGATATAAGTGTCATTCACTGCAAAAGGATTTTGAATTTTGAATCGCACACCACGTTTTACAATCAAGTTCTTGATTTTTAGATGTCCCTCTTTTAATTAGTCCTTTTTCTCGAATATATGTGACCACTTTTTAGATCGCTTCAAGATAAATTTTGTGATCTTTGAATTAAATCCAAATGCAATGCGTGATCAAGAATAGGATGCAAAGTAAGAGAATACGTACCTTGTTTCCAGTAATCAACGATGCAAGAATGCACGCAATGCAGAGAAATAAATCTAGAGGCTGCTCATACAGACCTAAATGGTTCGTCCTAGGGGCAGGCAGCTTCCAGCAGGTAGCTTGTTTTATTTATTTATTTATTTTTTAAACTACTTATGCACAAGCAAATAAAAGTAATCAATAAACCAAAAACCTAAATCTAAAGAAAAGGGAACAAGCTCCCAAAAATTACCCAACACGGGCCCAAAACAAAATCGGATAACAAACCCCTTAAAATATACCCCAGAACAAGGGTTTCAAACAAAATGCAATGAAAATTAAATCTAAAGTCTTAATTCTATTCTAATCAGATTAGCGACTAAATATACAATGATGACCGTCGCGTCCTCGTCCTTCTCCTTTTCAAAATAGCTCGTCCAATTCTCCTCTGGCGACGTCAGGGGTCGCCTCTCACAATGGTTGATTCTTGCACAAATTTCTCGCATAGAAAAGAAAATAATAAATGGTCAAATCACTGTACAATTGACAAATAATCAAAATAAAATCTGGTGAAATTATTGCATCTGTTGCCTCCCCGGCAACAGCGCCATTTGACGAGTCAATTGTTCGCTTTAAAGTCGTTTGTAGTTTTATGTGGTGGAAAAATTGATTAATCAATATTTAAAAAGAAATAACCACTCACAGAAGAGCGGGTCGTATCAACAAGGAGGCAATGACGTATTTAAATTCGCATCGGTTAAAAACGTTTGTTCATAGTTAGTTTAGACAAGAATCAAGCCAAAATTGCCTTCAGATTAAGGTTGAATCAAGAAATCATGCTGAAATAGCAATTCTTAATAACTAGAGGATATTTGTTGCAATGCAGAATTAATAAAATATCATTAAAAGTTGACAATGGCAGAAAATGTAATTATTAATGGCATGGATACTGTAGCAAAACAGGGGATTTATTCCCCTTGGCCGTGTGCGAAGAAGAGTGGACGACCAGACGTGGGAAGCTCAGAGGAAGTTCTTTGGACTGAGGGCTTCGCAGCGGTGGCGGCGGCGAGTCGCATGATGGTCGGAGCCGGCCGGACGGAGCTCCAACGAAGGTGGCTGCCAACGGTGCTGCAGCTGCTGTTGGCGGGAAGCGCTGAGGCAGGAGGCGCGGGTGCGCTGCTGTTGGCAGAAGGCGCTGCAGGCGGGTGCACGCACTATTGGCGGTGGGCGCGGGTGCACATGAAGGTTGGAGGGCGTGCGGATGAGGGCTGGCGCTTTAGGTGTGCGGACGAGGGCAGGCGGTTGGCGGTGAAGTGGGAGAGTGTGGTTGTTGCTAGAGTGGGGAGGTCGAAGCTTCAGACGTCTGGGAAACTTCTCGGACGTCTTAACTGGCTGAGGGGTGATTGCAGTAGCTGCGATGATGGTTTTTGGTGACGATGGCAAGGGAGGTGCTCACGGTAATGCGGACAACCTCCTGATGGCGGTGTGGCTTGTCACACCACACGCCCACGGTGGTGGAGGGTCGTCGCCGCGGTTGAGGCCAGGGTGTGGAATGGAAGAGATGGACTCTGCACAGTGTGGGTTGGGGGTGGAGGCCTCCCCCGCTTGGCAGCCTCTCTCCTCCTTTTGTAGCTGCCTGCACGAATTTGAATGGAGAGGCGGGAGCAGATCCACCTCCGCTGATCCATGAATGTGGCTTTAGTGCGGCAGGATGCGTTGCAGCGGTAGCCGAGTCGTTGCTGAAAAGAAGAATAAAGGATATTATTAAAATATTATGGTTATTTATATAAAAACCCTCAACTTTTATGTTAACTTAAACAATGTACCTAATTGGTTAACTAATTAAATGAATACCATTCTAAGCTAATTCTAAATGCATTTAAAATATGAATGCAATGCATGAATTATGTAATTAAATTAAAAATATGAATTAATCTATTTATATCCTAATTTATCCTAAATAAATGTTAGAATTAACCTAATGTCTAGGCACTTAAATACTTAAATAGCCCACAACTATGGGTTAATCAACAGACGTAATCGTGACTACGGTACGAGCGATAAACGCACGGGTAGCTACCCTGCACTGGCACGCTATCAGTCGTTTCCATTAACGGGTGCACCCAAAGCACAGCACGGAACTAGTATAGGGCATAGCCCTCTCAATAACAGGGGTCTAGCCCCTAAGAACCAACCAGGGGTCTCGCCCATCAACAGCCCGCGCACCCTCGCCTGACTACCCTGGTTTGCCTAGTGGGCCTAACAAGTCGGTGTAGGACGGCTAGTTGAACCCCAGGCCTTGTGGGGTGGCTAACTCTCTCCCTACACTAATAACTCTCCGGTACTGTGTACGCGAGGGCCACGGAGTCGGTACAAAGTGGCCAGTCCTAACCCCAAGTCCCAACCCTAGGGCAGCTAGCTCCGCTCTGCACTAAATAGGGGGTAGTCGCTCTCCTTGGTACTCCGTACTCAAGGGCCAGCTCACTTCCCCATTCACTTTTCCAGTTTCGTTCTATTTAGTCCCAGGAGTTCTACTCCTAATTCCCCATAGGGTGCATGCTCATGTTTCTCAGGCCAAGCCATACTAGGTTTTATCATTCAGGTTTATTCGCATATAGCACGTGTTTCCAACATTCAACTTCCTTTTTCCAATTTACATACATACATCTCGTATTTAATTTCAAACCACAGGAATTATAGGTAGCAGTTACTAACCACAGTACTCTACATTTCACAGGCAGCTGTTATCCAATTATAGGCAATTATTATTATTCTATTTACTCGTCCAAGAATGCAATTCAGGCATTCAATACAATCGTTCGAGTGTTTTTAGTCCTAGGATTTATACCATACCCTAGGATCTATCATTCAATCTAGTGTTTCTGGTCCTAGGATTCATGCCATACCCTAGGATCTATCATTTATTCTAGACATGCAGTTAAGTTTGTAATTAACTAAGGAAAGCCACTCTACCCGCAAAATCGGGATAATAGGGGCGTGATTGGTAAGTCCGCGTGCCTCCGCAACCCCCAAGTCTACAACAGAACGAGGTCCTAACACAAGGATCAACCGTAAGAAACCACTCAGAACATGATAACAAGCATTCCAACAAGTAGAGGAACTTATACGAAGAAGAACGGAATCTTAAACGCGAAAATTGGACCTCGAACGGACCCTAAACGGGTCAAAAATGACAACTCTAACTCAAATCAGACGTCTGGAACATCTTCCAGACGTCTTAAAAAGGGCTCCAGATCATACCTCGCTCTACGCTGCTCCTTAGACGTCCAGGGGTCCTGCTGAATCGTCTGGACCTAGTTCCAAACGTCCGACTATCTCTCTGGTCGTCTAGAGACGCTCTCCGCCGTCTGGGGACTTGCCCAGACGTTTGAACCGCGTGGGAGGGCGTGTCCCGTGCCTTGCCGAAGCGAATCCTGCATGCACGCGCAAAACTCTCTCAACACGGCACGCAACAAAGCTTCGGCGGAACGGCCTGCATGACCGTATCCGCAAAAAGAAGCATAGGAGGAAATACGTACCTCTCAGTCGTCTGGAGCTCCCTCCAGACGTCATCCAAGTCGTCTGGATTTAGGTCTAGACGTCTGATTCTGGGAAAATTTTCCCAGAATCAGAACCTCCTTCGCCTTCTTCCCGCTGCGCGCGATCGCGCCGCGCTTGTCTGCTCGCTGCCCGAGCTGCAGCAGCACCGGGGGAAACCTCCCCAGCACAACGCTCCTCCGCGTGCACGTCAGCCGGCCTCAAACTCTTCCGGTGAGCTCTCTCTCCCTCACCGCACGCGCACTCTCTACTCTTCCCTCTCGCTGCTCTTCTCCTCTCCGCCGCTGCACTCGGCCACAGCTGCTGCTCGTTCTCACCCTCGCTAAAGGAAGATGGGGGATGGATGGATGTGGGGTGGCGAACAAAGGAGAGGGAAGGGGGTATTTATAGGCATGGGGGAAAGGCTTCTGCAGGTCGGCGAGGGGAGAGAAAGAGAAGAAGGCGGCGGGGTTTCAGTTTGCGCGCAGCACGCGCAGACTCGCGATCGTACGCTGTAACGAGCGCGTGCCCCAGACGCCTTTTAAGACGTCTGGGAGGTGGCCCAGACGTCGGACCAGACGTCTGGGATCACATCCAGACGTCTGACCAGACGTCTGGGATCACATCCAGACGTCTGACCAGACGTCCGGGATAGTTTACAGACGTCTGGAGAACAGTTATGTTCGCACGGGAGATTCGTCTGCGCGCTTGTGCGCGCAGACCTGCGATTCTGCCCTCCTTCTCTGCGGCTGCAGGCGGCTGCGACCGCCTTCTCTCTCCTCTCCGCGCGGCGTTAAAAGGGGGCGTGCCTCCCCTCCCGTCTCCGCCATCTTCTTCCTTCTTCTCCTGCCTGTGCGCGAGAGCGAGCGGACGCGAGGGCGCAGCGGCAGCGGCAGCCGCAGTGAGCGCGGAGGAGGTGCGGCGTGCGAGGGCGGGGCTCTGCCGTGAGGGTGAGCTCGCCGGAGCGGCTTGGCCGGCCGGCGGAGGGCGCAGGGGGCGCGGAGCGTCGCGGAGAGGGACCTGCTGCGGGCGGAGCAGCGGACGCGCGAGGTGCGACGCGGGCGGCGTCGCGAGCGGAGGCCGAGCAAGGTTCTGATTCTGGAAAAATTTCCAGAATCAGACGTCTGGGTCGATATCTAGACGGCAAGGTCGACGTCTGTAAGATCATACAGACGTCTGAAAGGTGAGTTTCCGTTTCTTCTTCCTTCTTGTCGACTGACCGTACTGAGGGAGGGGGGTTGGCTGTGCGCAGGGTCACGATTCGTCATCCTTTGCGAATCAGACGTCTGGAAGTTGTACCAGACGGCGGGAGTGACCTCCAGACGTCCTGAGGGACCATCGGACGTCTGGGATCTAGGGCAGACGTCCCCGCAGACTTCTGGACGTCCGGGGAACCAAGCTAAACAGGTAATTCTCTGATCCACCGTTTAAGACGTCTGGAAGGAGTTCCAGACGTCTGATTTTGCACAGTATCGTCTTTCTCGACCCGTTTAGGGCCCGTTTGGGCTCTGTTTTCCGCGATTCGAGTTGCGTTCGTTTCAGAATTAATTCCTCTACCCGCCTACAGTAGCTATACACTGTTTTGAGACACTCCTTGTGTTTGATCCTTGTGATAGGACCTCGTTCGGTTGTAGTCTTGAGAGTCGCGGAGGCGCGCGGGATCCCCGATCACGCCCCCATTACTCCCGTTGTACCTGGTAGAGTGGCTTTAAGTATTAATAAAATCTGTTAAAGTATGGAACCATAACTAGAACCTAGGGCATTGCATGAATCCTAGGAATGAGAAATATATGGAATGATAGCTCCTAGGTGTTGCATGAATCCTAGGGTCGGAAAACTAGATTGTATGATAGATCCTAGGATATGGCATGAATCCTAGGATGGAAAAGCTAGTGGAATGTATATTACTGCAGTCTTGGAAAAATGGAAAGGAATATATAAAGCTGCCTGTAAATCTAATTAACAGCTGCCTGTTATGAATAAAGAAACATGTTTGAGATCATGGAATTTGAGAACGTGAATCTGGAAAGTGAAACATATGATGTTCTGAGATAAAGAGCTGGAACCCTACGGGGAATTAGGAGTGGAACTCCTGGAAAGAAAAAGGAATGGAACTGAGATGTAGTTTGTACTGTCTCTTGGGTACGCAGTACCAAGGGAAGTACCTGTACCTGTTTAGTGCAGAGTGGGGCCAGCCGCCCCAGGGACCCGGGGTTAGGATTGGCCGCTCTGTACCGACTTGTTGGCCCTCGTGTACGTAGTACCGAGGAGAGCTAGTAGTGTTAGGAGAGTACTAGCTACCCCACGGGCCCCGGGGTTCTGCTAGCCTCCTTCACCGACTTGTTAGGCCCACTAGGGCAAACCAGGGTAGTCAGGCGAGGGTGTGCGGACTGTGGAGGGGCAAGACCCCGGTTTGGTTACTGTGGAGGGGTTGGACCCCTGTTACTAAGAAGGCTCTGCCCTGGTTCCATGCTGTGCTTTGGGCGCACCCGTTAACGGAAACGACTGACCGCGTGCCAGTGCGGGCTAGCTACCTGTGTGTTTATCGCGCGTGCCGTAGTCACCGTTACGTCTGTCAGTGACCTTGGGGTGGTTGACTGAGGGTAGGATCACCACGGGGGACTCTCCCGGCCAGGAGAGCACCACGTGCTACTTCTACTTTTGGAAAAGACTGCAATCAAGATCGTCCCATGAGGACATTCGAGATCAAGTAAAGGATCTGAGAAATAAATGAAATGGTGAGAAAAATTGAAAGATGTGAATAAAGGAAGTAATAGAACATAACAGCTACTGTACACTCTACTGTTGCCTTTAGTTAGTTTGTCACTCTACTCAGCGTTTTGCTGACGTGTTACACTCGTTACCTTTTTCAGGACCGGGTGTTGAGCAGCCAGGGTCGGCGGCTGCAGAGGACGCTGGGCCGAGTAGGGTCCAGTAGAGTTACCACAGCTTTGTACCCCTTTTGTTTCTGTTCTAGTGAGTAGTTTTTGTTTCCGCTGTACCTTCTTTACCTGCAGTTTTTGTTATATGATAAATGTTGTTTTACTGTTGTGGTGGTACCTACTGTAGTAGTTTCTTTCCTTACTGCTGTACTTTCTTACTGTTAGTTATATTCATGCTGAATGTGGTTTATTTTACTGTCTTTTGGTTACTTCCTCGTTGGACGACTGGGTCTTGGGATTAGTCGAGTCGGTCTGGTTCTCGTGTCTCGTAGGGACTCGGGAACCGGGTCGTTACATACGCACACTAAAATTAATTTCCAGACGTCTGGGAAGGCGTCGAGACGTCTGACCAGACGTCTGGACCACTGGACCAACTCCCAGACGTCTTAAAGTGTTTTGAAGTCACGGGTCTTAACATTGGGTCATAAAACTTATAACCCTTCAACCTCTTAGAGTACCCTACAAAATAGCAGGTGGCTGTCTTAGAGTCCACTTTCCTTTCAACAGGCCTGTATGGTCTAGCCTCAGCTGAACACTCCCAGATATGAAAATGTTTCAGACTAGGTACCTTATTAGTTCACATTTCATATGAGGTTTTAGGCATTGCATTAGTTGGTACTTGATTGAGAACATATACAGCTATTTTGAGTGCTTCTGCTCATAGAGACTCAGATAAAGAAGAATGACTAATCATATTCCGTACCATATCCTTAAGGGTCCTATTGCAGTGTTCAGCAACACCATTCATGGTTGGTGTCTTAGACATGGTGTACTGAGGCACTATGCCGCACTCATTTAGAAAAGAAACAAATGGTCATAGACGATATTCTCCTAATTCATCATATCTACCGTAGTACTCACCACCACGATCAGATCTGACGACCTTAATCCTTTTCCCGAGTTAGGTTTCCATCTCGGCCTTATAGGACTTGAACACATCCAAAGACTATGACTTTTCGTGAAGAAGAAATAGATACTCGTATCTAGAGTAGTCATCAATGAACGTAATAAAATACTGTTGCCCATTCTAAGAAGCCATAGGGAATGGACCATAGATATCCGTATGTATTAGTTCTAAGACATCTACAGCTTTACTATCACCTATACCTCTTTTGTTTGTTCTTTTCCCCTTTAAACAGTCTACACAAACATCCAAATCTGTGTAATCAAGGGAATCAAGAATTCCATTCAAAATAAGCCTATCCATTCTCTATTTAGAGATATGGCCTAAATGCTTATGCCACAGTAAAGCAGAATTCTCCTGAGTTATTTTACGCTTTGTACCACTCAAAGTTGCATTGAAGGTTTCTAAATTAGAGGAAAAAGTATGCAGCATATATAATTTATCACTAACATATAAAGAACCAGAACCAACTAAATTTAAATTAAGAAACAACTAAAATTATCTATTTCCAAATGAATAAGAATAACCAAATTTGTCCAATAGATAAACATAAACTAAATTTCATCTAAATGACAATACAATGAACGTTTCTTTCAAATCTAACTTGTGACCGATAGTCAGTGACATACAACCCTACACAGACACACTAATGTGAATAATAGTTCTCAAATCTATCCACAAAATGTCTAAGTGTACAGAAGTATACTTAACTTCTGAACAAACCAAAGAGAGTAATATACCTTTCTTTTCACACCAAACGTGATACTTGGTACAATCCTTCTTCACGTGTCCTTCTCCCTTGCAGAAGAAGCAAGATGTCTTAGGCTTCTTTGACTCCCTTTGGAGGAGGATGAACTGGCAGCAGTTGTATCCTTAGCCCACTTCCTTTTGGGCCCAGAAACCAGATGAGCACTTTCTGGTTTGTCATATTTCAAGCTTTCTTCCTCTTGCACACAATGAGAAATGAGTTCATTAAGAGTCCACTTCTCCCTTTGACAGTTATAGTTGACCTTAAACTGCCCATATTGTGCAAGGAGGGAGATCAAAACTAAATGCACGAGGAGGTCATCAGACAACTCCAACTTAAGTGCCTTTAGTTTCGAGGCTAAATGGAACATTTTCATAATATGCTCCCTAATGTTTCCAGTACCCCTGTACTTAAGTGAGACAAGTTTGCTAAGGAGATTGCTTGTCTCAGCTTTCTCATTTTTAGCAAATCTTTTCTCAATCTCATCAAGGAATTTCTTAGCATTTAATTCCTCTGGGATAGCACCCCTAAAGTTTTCTAGAATGGTATGCTTCACGATCATCAGACACATGCGATTGATCACTCCCACCTCCCAGAGTTCTTTATTTCATCAGAAGAACTCTTATCCATAAGAGGGGAGGGAGGATCAACCCGAAGTGCATAGTCCAGATCCATGCATCCTAGAACAATAAGGACACTTTCTTTCTAGAACTTAAAATTAGATCCATTTAGTTTTGGAATAGAATTTAAGTTGGTAGTTATGGCAAATGCAAAGGAGTTAACTGAAAACAAAGGAAATAAACCAAATACATGCTCAGAATAAAGTAAACTAAACAATACAATCATTAATATTTAGTCTTTGGACAATAAACATTAATATTGTAAAGGACAATCTTAAGAATGATAAATAACTATTGAAAATACTCATGTAAGTAATTAAGCCATCTTTGGATTAACTTAACTATCCACACGAAACCTAATAATTCAATAGATAATTTATCAGTAAATGTGTACATATGCATTCAGTCATGAGGTGGTTCACCTTTGGGTTAAGCACCCCATACAAGAATGCAACATACACAGTCACTTTAATATTTTAAATAAAATGGCATAAGAAACAACCCACTTTGGTAAGAATTACTAAATGTGACAGAGTACTTAATACATTAAAACATATTACTAATGTTCGTATCAAAATAATCATAATCAATGTATCCCAATCGACACGCCAATACCGGTACTCATGATGAGTAACGGTACGGATAGCAATGACCAAGTATCAGTACTGATCCTTCTATATCGGTACTAGAATGATATGTACCAGTACTGACCTTATGTATCGGTACTATATCAGTACTGGACCAATCCTGGAACCATGTCCAGTATCATACATGTACTGGTACTGATGATAAGTACCGATACCCCATCGATACTGGACCGATCTTAGGACATGACCAGTATCCCACATGCACCAGTACTCCATCAATATTGGCAATACTCCTATAGTGTGTCTAGTATCCCACATATACTGATACTTGATGGTTTAATTCCTCAACATAGTTAATTAAGTTATTTAGGCTTAATTAATTGCACGAGAAAGTAACTTAGGTTAACTTGATTATATGTCAGTTGTGTAGTATAGGGTCAAGTTAACCTAACATTTTAGATTTTTAAGTTCTTTTTAACTGGTTGAATCCAGGTCGTTCACTGGGAGTCATAACTTAATCTTAATTCACTATTAATTGTTAAAGAATAATTAAGAATTAATTAATTGACTAAATATTAAATTAAATACTTTAAGCCTATGAATATTGCACAAAAATTAATCAATTAATACATGCAACATTCCATGAATAGAGAATCATATTTACACATGTGATTTGTCATTAAAAACCAAGTAAACATATTTGTTATAATCATTTCATCTAATTACAAAGTTTTAAGGCAAGAAAAAACTAATCAAATAAGTACAAATGCCCCTTTCATCGTTTAAGCTCAAAATACAAGAGAAAAGATAGCAATGAAAGCACAAATTAGACATCTAACAAGAAGATTAGACATCTAATTATCCTTCATTTTTCTTCTTTCTTCAGCTCCCTTAGAATTCTCTTTTTCTCTTCTTTCTGTCTTTGTTCATTCTTCTTTTCTTTCTTTCTTAATCTTTAATCCTCTCTCTCTCTCTCGAGCACTCTTTATCATCTCCTTTACCCTGTCTAACTCTCTTTCTTTCTCTTCTTTAAGTTTGTGCATATAAGCTCACACATAACTAAAAATTTGGCTTTTATAGCAGGCAGCTCAGACCGGTCGGGGATACACAGCACCCCTAGAGGGTAGGACCAAACCCTACTAGGTCCGAGCCTAATTTTGATTAGGTGTTTTATTTCCAATTCAAACCATGCACAATCTCCGACCTCCCAGGCCGACATCCACATTCGCGCCTACTCACGGGCCCATAGGCACACAGGCATACGCCTGTGCACGCACACACACATCCGCACAAGCATGTACACATGCACGTGCCTGCACACATAAGTTTCTCTTTGCGCCCAGCGCTGACGACCGAAACGTTGTCGGTACAAAAACATAATATACCATAGCAGCACCTCTAATTCTACTGATGTGGGACTATCTATGTCCTCTTTAGGACAAACTTCGCCTGAGGATTCCGGCCAGCTCCATTCACCAAATCGATCGAGCAAAGGATCGATCGAGAGCTCTTGATGTGCTCTACAAGATTATAACACCAATTTGGTGTTCAGATCTGGATTGGCCTTTCGATTTGAAGGACGAAGGTCAAGGTTCTGCATGGCTATTTGAGTCTACAGAAGAGAAGACAAGTCTTTTGACCTGTGGAAGAGACTTCTGACCTCCAGGTGAGGTCAAGACTCTATTCAGGATGGAATTTTGCATCTAAAGGAGAAGAGAATGAACTCTAAACAACTCCAGGAAACACCAAAAGCTTAAAAACTTCATTCCGAGAGTTCAGAGCTTAGATTTGAGTTCCAATTTGCTCAACAAAGAGAAAACAATCTCAATAGGTGATCTAAACTGATTCAGGAGGCTAAAAATAACTAATCTAAGCATATTTGGCAATCAAAACTCGCCAAGAACATACTGAACACAGTATTGGGTTCTAAAGAACCCAAACTGTCCAGAAACTTGATTTGCATTAAATCTTTAATAAACCTGAATTAAATCAACTCTAAAACACTCCAAGTCATCTAAGGATTCCATTGCAACATTAATTTCATAAAATTAAACAGTTAATCCTCAAATTGAATCCAGAATTGACCAAATCAAGGTCAGATTTAACTTTCTAATCTAGGTTTTCTTAGATCGAATTGAGGACCTAGATCGAATCTATTCAACCCCAGGAAGTGATTCAGAGCTTCAAAATTGGATTTTGATCTAATCTGAGGTGATCTCAGGCATCGTCGCCTGAGCACAAAATTGGGTTTGTTCGGTAGAACAACCTAGAGGATTTCAAAGCTATCAAAGGTCAAAAATAATCTCTAAGGGTTCTGCTCATGCTTTTTGACCTAATTCCAAAAGCTTAACTCTAATTGAGTAGCTTTTCCAGCTCCACTGGAGTTGGAGATGACAAAGGTCAACAACATACTCCAGATACTAAAACATCAAATTAACAATTGATACATAGTCCTTAGGTCCTTAGTACTCAGTCTGGAGCTCTACGCACAGTTCTATGGGCTGAAGATCAACTTTGACTCATCGGAGCTCGCCAGAGCTCCGATGAGTTTAGAAAAGGTCAAACAGTGTTCAAAATTCCATCAAACAAACCATTAAAGGTCTTAAGAGCTTCCTAAGGTCACAAGGAATCTCAGGAGCTCAACACTTTGTCCAATTGACAATCGAATTAAAGATTTATGAAGGAATTTAGAAAATTTTATCTCTGAGTTTGCACAAACTCAGAGACAGCTATCTCACTCAATTGAGTGAGGATTAAGGTTCAACAGAACCTTGCGATGCTCTCTAGAATGTTAATTAGGTGGAGGAACTCTTTCAAGCTCTCCATTGATAGAGGGCTTGGAAGTTGGAATGTAATTAGGCGTTTATTTTCTATGAGTTAATTATACTAATTAAGTATAGGAACGAGGCCCTTAGATTACATAGAGGTGATGGAGGGCCCCAGTGGGTGTGCTCTAAGCTCAGAGGCCTTCACCGTGGACAGCGGAGGTCGCCGGTGAACGTGGAAGTGACCTAGGCGATAAAGCTGATAGAAATGCGGAAAAAGCAATGCTATGAAATCATGATAAAGTGAAGAAGGTGATCAATGTGTAAAAATGGCAAAAGAATGGCCCAGGCAAGCTCAAAGAGCTCGCCGGAGCTAAAGAAGATGATGGAAAAGTTTAACATTTAACCTAACTAAACTACCTAATTAACTAAACTAACTACTCTAACTTACCTAATCCTATCCTACTGTTACCTGGACAAAAGAGGTTGGGGAATCTCCGCTGAAGGTCCTTAATGGAGGAGGAAATCAAAGGGAGGAAGGAAGAAGTTCGGCGGGTGAATTCACATAGTGGAAGCGTAGTCCGGAGTCGTCACCTTGATCAGAGGTGTGACTGAGGACGGTAGAGCTCGGCGATTGGTTGAGATGATTGGAGGAGGTGCGTGCTGATGGAAGTAGGTCACCTGAGTGGGAGGGAATAGCCTATCATCGGCTACAGTGGGGGAAGAGGGAAGGGAGCTGATTCCTAAAATCGGAGGGTTTAAAGGGTATTTATAGGGTTCGGCGGCTGTGAAGGAGCTCGAATCTGGACGCAAATATGTCTAGATTCAAGGTAAGCACCGGCGTCTTCTCCGACAGCGATGAAGTTAACCTTGAGTGCTAATTAGGATTTCAGGTTCATCCAGACCATGGGATGAAGTGAAGAAGGTGAGCGTAAGCTCCAGGAGCTTAACAAGGTTGAAATGGCGTCAGATGGAAGGTGATCGTGAGGTGTCTTCACCACCGTTCGTCAGCTGTTGAAGCGGCTGAAAAAGAAATGAAGAAGAAGAAAGTGTACACAGGGACCTGAATGTGAGGAAAGATAAGGACCTAAGTGAAAGGAAAGGACTCAAATACAATGAATTCTAAGGACCAAAATGCAAACAAAGGCTTTTAAGGTTAATTTAAATTATTTTCTTTTCTAACTTTTTATATATATTTATAATTTAGCTAAATATTATATTAAAGCCTTGTATTCACATTTTTGACCCATTTATTAATATTTATTAACTTATTAACTTACTTAAATTATTTAAGATTTAGGTCTTAAATTTTACTTAAGTTAAATAAGATATTAATTAGATAAATAATTAATGGTATTTTGAGCCCATTTATTAATTAAGTTATTAATAATATTAATTAACTTATAATTTATCATTTTTACTTATTTTTAGGTCCTTTAATAGTTTGTCCCTTATGTCATAATTAACCCTTATATATACATATTCTTAGCTAATTAACTAGGAAGATTAGTTAATTAGGGGTAATTAGAAACTATGATGAGCCTCTTATTAGTACTCAAGATGAGTACCGGTACTACCTCGATATTGGAACAATCTTGAGCCCGACTAGTATCCCTCATGTATTGGTACTCATGATGAGTGCCAGTACTCCTTCAATACTGGCTGTGCTCCTAGGCATGACTAGCATCATGAGTACCAGTACCATACCGATATTGGCAACACTCCAGGAAGCGCCCAATCAATACCCGTACCCAGCCAATACCGATACTCATCATGAGTATCGATATCGGACCGATTACGGCTCGATTCCACAGCGGTGATCTGAAATCGAGAATCGGGATTTTGGAAAAACACCCAAAATCTCGATTTCGATCAAAAAACTTGATTTTGTGATCATATATGGGATACAAATAATCATGAAAATCTAAATACAAACATTAGTTTCATTTATTCATGAAGATGGGAGTGAATCAATCCAAAAAACTAAACGAAGAACAATCCCCAAAATCGAACGGAAAATTCTTTTTCTCAAGAAACAAATCATTAAGGCAACGATATGACAAATAGAAAAGCTTTGATACCACTTAATGGAATTTAATACCGAATAAAAATTAGAATCATATGATTTTATAATCTCAAGAACTATCTATTCCCCATATCATCAATCAAAATGAAAATGTAAAGAAAACGATGTAGGGATACCTGAATCCATCGTAGTGGAAGTGATGAGGAGATCACGGAGATCCTCTGGAGTCGTGGGCTTGCTTCTCCAATGAGAGGCGGTGGCAATGGTACTTCCAGAGGGTTCAGAGAGATAGAGCAGAAGAGAACTAAATGGGGGAGCACCCTTTAGATTCTGTCATGGGCTCTATCTATAATTTTTCTGCGACGGGATGCAGAAAAGTGAATGCCCACTTCGCCCTTATCCCTCTAGGGATCATAATTGCTTAAAATAAAATGACAATTCACTTATCATAGAATTGCATTTACTCTTAAAATTTCTATGCATTAAATCACATACCCTAATGAGACGTGAATGATCAATTTATATAATTTAATCACTTTAATTACTATAAATGTGATATATAAATATATGTATATATTTAACGTATAATTAAATAATAATAATATATGCAGATTCATATTATGATTCTAACAAAATATAATTAAAGATTGAATAAAAATATAAATATATTAGAAATTTTAATCTTTCTATGAATATATTTAAGAGGAAGATATCACTTTTCAGTCTAAGCGCATTGTTAACAAATATAAATACTTTGAATGTAAATGATTTAAAATTTTTTTCTATAATTAATTAACAAAATTAGGATAATAATTAAAATTAAGATGTAGAAATCTAGGGTAATTTTTTTGGAAATTTTGCATAAATGAAAATAAATGATTAAATTCAAGGAAAAAACAAAATTAACGGACCTAAATGCAACGAAAAGCAGAATAAATTAACAAAATATTTTAAAATAAACATGTAAGAGATTAAGAAATAAAGATAATAACGAAATAAAATACTTCTATTGATGAACTAATGTCCAAGGTAATTGAAATTACAACTAGGAATTAGAAATCATAAACTCAACTAAATTCTAAAACAAAAGTCTGTCAACAAGAAGAAGGAAAAAAAATGATCGGAAGAGTGTGGTGACATCAACGTGGTGGTGGAGAAGATCAAAGATGAAGATAGAGAGTGGCTAGAGGAGTACCTGAGGTCATTAGAGGTCGCCTGCTTCAAGGAAACCCCTTAAGAAAGGAAGAGAAAGAGTTGATGGTAGAATTATCTCTCCAAGGTCTCGAGGCATTTTTATAGATTCGAGAGCATTAAAAAACTCAAGAAGATCTTTTAAAGTCAAAACGTAGGGATAAGAGAGTTGTTTGGGGTCAAAATAACTCCATTAAAATTCTCATATATATATATGCCACAATTAACCAAACCCAGATGACCTTACTTTTTTATTTTTCTTTACTCAAACCCCTAAATGACTCATAAAAATTATTTTCTATGATTCTCGATCAGCGATTGGGTTTCTTCGCACCTTTCATCTCATATATATATATATATATATATATATATATATATATATGTAATACAAAAATAAAGAAAATATTATTCTTCATAAAGTGTACAAGTATATGTACAAAACATATGCTAAAAAAATAGCAATAATTAGACGTGGAATTCATATAAAATTACGACACTATTAGAAACTCTGCTAAATTTCTATCAAAATTTTTGGCTCAAGAAATCTTATTTTTTCCCTAGCATGTGGCCATGCAAATATTTTTATAGACTAGAGAAGCGAATAAAAGTTGGACACATCGTCATGGTACCAAGCTTAAGGAATCGGCATTGTAAAGCATGACAAAGGCATGCTAGTTGTATGACCAATGATGACCAAGTACCACCCTACGTAATTGGTTGTACCTATTAATGGAGATGTACTAGGTAATTATGGATACTTAAAGGTTAATTAGTACCAAGTGAAACATGGTTGTCATTAGTATAATTGTGAGATGACTGGCTAGGATTGGTTGAAATAACTCCAAGAGTGCTAAACATGAAGGAATGGTGCGCAGGTAGACCTTCATTTGGAAGGAGGACTAGAAGGTCTTGTTAAAGATACCATTATGATATGTAAGTGATGATGGGTATAAAAGAACCTAGGAGAGAGCCTAGTTTAGTGTACGTGGGTAGCCAATCTCAAGTTTGAGGATTGGGTGGTGGATTGTTTTAGAGGGAAATATGGAAATTCTCAAATTAAGAAGAGGAATGAATAACAAGCAAGAATAATTGTGTGGCACAAATATTTATGTAAAGAAAAAAAAGAGAGGCAAAGGATTGGCTAGGAAAATAATTGGAATCATAAAGGAATCTAAAGTGTAAGAGATGGGAAAATTAAAATAGGTAATGAAAAATGATAAGAGATAGATTTGGTAAATAACACTGGGATTGGAATTGGTAGTAAATGAATATTAAATCGATAAAAATATATTGTTGAGGTGGTTTTATTTTCCTTTGTTAGTTTCTTAATGAGCAAATGCTCACCCTTTACTTTCACCCTCTCCTATGTAAATTAGAGAAGAATAATAGGAAAGTGTGATTGTGTAGCTTCTAACATTTACTTTCTCTCATTAAAGGTGAGTTTTTTTATTTTTATTTTATCTTTTCTAGTATTTATACATACTTTGTTGTTAGTTGGTAATACAACCAAGATCAGAAGGGATTGTGGAGTACAATTAGGACTAATCTCATGGGGTCATGATAAGTAGGTATCCATAGCATATTCTTATAGATTTCCTACTTCATGAATACAACCTAATGGTGCTCTACAGCTAATGACTCTCTTCCTCAATTTGGATGACCCTTCAAGGATTTAGGCACGATCTCAATGTTGTAATTTCTTCTTGTAATCTTGGGATTGATTATAATCAACCGTATTGGTGAGCGATCAAATCTAATTTGATATGCATGCTTCTTACACTTTGATTAACCACCCAATACAACTAATTGATTGATAGCCTTGGTTGAAGTTTTTGCCTTATTTCTTTTGTTTGATTCATGTTAGATCCTCTTTACATCATTTAGTAGGGTTGTTTCCACCTTTATTAATTAAGCAATCATATTTATGACTAAGGTTTGACTTAAATAGATTTCTTGATCAAGACATTCATTTTCAATTCTATTCTATCGTTAACCTTTGCAAAAGCAAGTTTCTTACGTATCTACGTATTGTAATTTGGTCCTTGTAAACCACAGGAAGTAACAACTTTCATCGAGAATTAGTAGCAAAAGGTTGTAGGCAAATTTAGGAGAAGGGGCATGAGGCTTGAGGTAATTTAGAGAAGGGGGTGGGTATTGCAAAAAAATTAAAGTGGTGTGAAAGGTTGCTAGATCAACCAGCAACTTTTATAGGTCGCTGGATTATCCAAATCCAGCGACCTCTCACTCGACTTTTGATTTGAACGGTCGGTCAACACTCCCCTGCCCCTCGTCGAACGTTAGCACGCATTCGAATCAAAAGTCGAATAAGAGGTCGCTAGATAAAGGTTATTGGTTGATCCAGTGACCTTTCACCTTAATTTAAATTTTTTGCGATTTCTTACTCTTTCTCTAAATTACCCCTAGCCTCATGGCCCTTCTCCTAAATTCGTCGATTGTGGACGTCAACCAATTCTTTGGCATTAGTTGCATCAACAAAATAGAAATATAGGAGATGAATTCATATATAAAAAGGGTTTGAGGGAGCTCACGATCGTATTCTATGAACTTAATACAAATGGGAACTTCTTGCATTTAATCCTATCAATGACTATTGTGTAGTATGGAGACTTGATGACCTTGAAGATCTTACTTGTTTGTGGACTTTTCCTCTGGTCGTCCTACTCACTATTGAAGGGTTTGCCAATATGATAAACTCCTTTGAGCATTATCATCTATTTATACCTCTTGCTCTCTGTAAGATCCTCCATTTTATACCTTACAATCAAAAGGAAGCAATAGTGCAAAGGTAGTGGATAGAGGATACTTACCTAAGCTTCTGTACATTTTTGAGATAGGAGTTGGTTGTTGAAGGAAGTTGGTTGTGTATGCTTTGGAAGTTAGACATCTTTGCAATACGTTTGATGTAAGTATGAAGGCAACAAAGTATTGGGATTTTCTCTTCCTTTCTCTTCTCCTTTTATAGCCTAATATATGTTGAAAAGTACACAATAATCACCTGGATTTGAAATTTAGAGTTCATGCACTAAGGATATTTAAATGGCAATTATAGGCACCTAATCCCAAGCATTATCATCCTTGAAGTAATAGAGATAATGAAGGATAAATGTGCACCCATTACCTTTGTTGTTTTGTTGAAGGAATGTGGAGTAGTTTTTAAATTTCAGTTTTATGTTTGTTCTACCAAAACTCAACTGTAACTAGTTTTTAGCTGCATATTACTACGAGGGTGTAAATGTTAATCACTACGGAAGTATAAAAGTTAATTTTGATCGAGGAAAAGAATTTAAAAGAAAGTAGGGGCTTATTTTAGAAAGGATGCAAGTGTGGAAACACGAGTTGCAATGCATGCTCAAGAATCAACTGATTAAAAATGAGAATTAATCGATTTAAAATGAAAATCAACCGATTGAAATCAAGCAGACCAAAACACATCGGTTTAAAATGGTTTTCAACCAGTTGAAAATCTAAACACACCGGTTGAAAATCAAAACACATCGATTGAAAATGAAAATACATCGGTAGAAAATGATTTGTCAACTATGCGAAGTAGTTTTTTACTTGAAAAGTGATTTTTCATCGGTGAAAAATAGTTTCCATCGGTGCAAAATCAAAATACACCGATTGAAACCACCACTCTCATCCATCCATTGTAAAACGTGTTGCAAAGTGTGTTTGTTTACTTGCATCTTTTGAAAATTCGAGCCGGTGCAACATGATTTTTGACTAATGGAAAATCAAAAATATCGATTGAAAATCAAAATACACTATACGTTGTAAAATATATTACCCGCTATATTTTTATTTCCAATCAATGCCTTAGATTGTATTAATTTGGGTTTAATAAATACCAATCTAATTATGTATTATTTTATACTCACATATAAACATACTTAATATTGATCTCCAATGGAAGAGCAAAAAACGAGGAGGTCAACAATGAAGATAGAATCCGAAACAGACGTATGTGCTCGATAATGTGTAAGAAAAATGAAATAAGCAAAATATAAAAAGAAAAAAGAAGAGGGGAAAGAGGAGGGAGAGTATAAGAAAATTTTAAAAAAAAAATGATGGACGATATGGCGAGAACGATGCACGCTACAGTGCCTGTGTCCACACCGAATCATTTATATTACTAGTTTTTAACTTGCACGTTGCTGCGAAAGTGTAAAAGTCAATCATTTTGGGAGTGCAAAAGTTAATCATATGAAAGTTTAACATGATTTTCAATCGATGCATCTTGGTTTTCGATTAGTGGAAAATCAACACACTGCAAGTTATAAAATGCATTAATCGGTGTATCTTGCTTTTCATTCAGTGGAAAAAAAAACAACCTCAATCGAAAATCAAAACACATCGCGTGTTGCAAAATGTATTGCTTAGTGTATTTCGATTTCCAAATGGTGTCTTAGATTCCCGTAAAAACATACTTAATATTAATTTCTAATGAAAGGCACAAGATGAGAAACTCTATGGTGAAAATGGAATTTGAAACGAACCTATGTGCTAATTAGTACACAAAAAAATTGAAATAAGCAAAAAAAAGAAAACATATGAAAGAGTTTTGGGGGGGGGGGGACATGGGGAGAGAGTGAGAGAGCGCATTGTAGGAAGGTAAAAAAAAAAAAAGTTATAGTTTAATGAACAGTGCCCATCCCACGAGCCTTCATTAATACTAGTTTGCAACCCATGCATTGTTGTTGGCATGCAAAAGTCAATTACTACAGGAGTGAAAAAGTCAATCATATAAAAATCTAGGATGATTCTTAATCAGTACATCTTGGCTTTTGATCTGTGAGAAACTAACACATCACACGTTAAAAAATGCATTGCCTGGTGCATCTTAGTTTTCGATCAGTGAAAACTAAAAAACACTGATCGTAAATCAAAAAACACTGCGCGTTGCAAAATTCATTGCTCAGTGCATTTTATTTTCTAATCGATGTTTTAGATTGTATTTACAATGCATAGTTTTGTATATGTATTATTTGATATTCTCGTAGAAACGTATTCAATATTGATCTTTAATAGAAAAGCATAAGATGGAGAGGTTGATGGCAGAGACAGAATTTGAAATGGATGTATGTGCTAAACAGTGTACAAGGAAAAGTCACTGTAGCACAGTCGAAAAAAATAAACGAAGAGATGAGAGAGAGATGCAGGGAGTCAAAATAAAAAAGAAAATTACTGTGGCTACAACAATTTGGATTTGAAGAAAAAAAAATCTACAATAATGTCTACAATGACCCCAAGACTCAGCAACACACATGAAGTCACTTATATTAAGGATTGGAAAAAATTGCATTTGATAGCTTGTTAGGAATTAGGATAATGGATCCACGCCAACCACCAAAATACTTAAATCGAACAAGCAGTAATGCTCAATTCTTTATATCTCATTATTCAAGAAAAGTATAAGAGTTCTATACCTTACTAAGGTGGCCTAATCGCATTGAAAAAGCAATTTATGATTTCATTCAAATATTAGTTTCTATCCAAGAGAGCCACCCAAGATACTTAGGACTTCATTCTTGGAGTCACTAAGGATGGACCATGATTTAATCCTCAAGTTAGATCCACATTTGACCAAAGCTTTTGTCGTGGGTTAGATGCTACTTTCAACCCATGTGAGAGTTACTTAGCCACTTAGAACTTAGCTCACATAGCATTTGAGGATGGACCTCGGCCTTAACCATGCAGACTCACATTTGACCAAGAGTCTATGCCTTTCGATCCAAGAGAATGCTACCCTCCTTACTAGTGATCTAATAAGTGGAGGAAAATGGTGATGTTAGGTTTTCTTGGATCCGAGGTTAACCCAATAATGGAAGATGCTCAGATGCAATGAAAAAAATTTAACTTTTAGCATCTTTGGCCAAACTTATTAATAACATGCACCCAATTCACCCTAAGCATAGAGAGCTTAGAGAGAGGAATTCTGACCCTTCCATCAGACCTAGAATACCATAGGTTAAAGTCTTTTGTTGACTCAGAGGCCAACCTCCATGTCAAATGATTCCTCAAGTTTGCCACCTTAGGCAATATGAACACTTAGCTTCCAACCATCTTATCACTTCAAACATCCTATCTACCATGGCTTATGGAGTCCCTAAGCATATAAATATGAGTACTTGCTCCATAACTTGGACGACTAGGGTCTTTATTCCAATTTTTTGAAAAGAACATTCCACATTAGCTTACAATCCTTATACTCTAGGCAGAATGCTTACAATACTTAGCTAGCCAAAAGGCTTATCTAGATGGGTTGGTGACGAGCCCGTCGAGTAACTCAGTTGGTGAATAAACTCATTTCACTTAGGTGGGAATGATAAGTCACTAGTTCGAGTCCTAGTTGACTTAGGGGGATAGGCTCGTGGGCTATTTATCCCTGTCATCCAGGATGAGAATCATCACTAGATGAGTCGGCGACACTACTCTCTCAAACGAGGTGGGAAAAACATGTGCTTGTTTTGCCCCATGAATTCGGGTAACATAATGTCCCTAGGACTATAAGATTTGAGTGGCATGATTAGCATCAATGTGAAAGATGACCATGGGAGATGAGAAGAACTAGGAGGTCTAGGATAACCGCTGGAATCATCTTCCTTGTAATGAGCCTAATAGGCAAAATCCCTCTTGCAAGTTGCAAACGTCATGCAAGTTATACCCTACACCGACCTATACTTGTGATTCATGGAACGTTAGGAGAGCTCTGTCTTCTCGGAATGTAGTGTTGATGGACCTGACAATCTCCATTGGGTATCCACCAAACTAGTGGGGAAGGATTAGGTCCGGTCCAATTCTAGAGTTTAGGCCCAGCAGAGAGCATAGTGGGCTTTTAAAATGGAGAAACTAAGTCAGGAAAATTTCAAAAAGTTGGCTAAATTTAAATAAAACTGAGAGAATTGCCGTTGGATTGACCACCTTAAAAGTCCAGGTACGAGGGTAAAATTTGATCCAATTACTGTGGTTCCACGCTTTGATGCGAGTGAACGAAGGCTAAAAAAAAAGAATCTAGTTTTACGAGAGAAAAGTCTAATTATTTGGGGGGTTTCTAAATAAATGATACTATAATCGTTTGGTATAAAATACACCCCAAATTGTTGGATATTATATAAATATCTCAATTAATAGATATGCCCTTTTGATACTTTTAACCTTAGCGAAAGTTAATTGTACGTCAAAGCTTTTACATTCAATAATTTTTTATAATATTACATACATACCTCTAAGTTTTTGAATATTACATAGATATCTTTGAAATTTTATTCTTATTTACATAAGATATGCTTAAGTGAATTTCAGCTCATTTTAACTTTAATAACCATTAACTGTGAGTTCTTAGGTATTACATAAATATCCTTTAATTCTTGTTTCCACTAATAGATATGACCTTCCATTTTAATTGAAGTTTGTTTAAATTTAATCGTAATATTATGACCTCTGGTTAACTTCAATGGTCAATGTATTATCTGGAAATGTAGGAAAAATCTAAGTCATCCATTTACTATGCACATATTTCGATCCACAATACCATCCACACTTCCTGCCATCCTCCCTTGATGTCCCTTTTACTACCTAATTGAGCAACATAAACCCTAACCCTCCATCTTGTTGGTCATCACTCACCTTTTATAATTAATGACTCCTCCATTGCACCATTACACACCATGTCATCAGTGATTTAACCAATCACCATCACTGTCCTCATCACACTATTGTGCATTATCTTTCAAAGATTAAAAAGTTAATTTGATCCAACTTTAACGATCGTTAAAGTTAAAATTAATGAAAGCCAACTCAAGGATATCTTATATAAATGAAAATTTAGAAACATTTATATAATATTTAAGAACCTATATATATATATATATATATATATATATATATATATATATCAAAAAATTAGAGAAATACCTATGTAAAAACTTTTACCCCACCGTTCGTTAAAGTTAAAATTAACGTAGGACATATTTATTAACGGAGATAAATTTTTAAAAATATTTATGTAATATTCAGGAAATCAAAGGTATATATATATATAATATCAAAAATTTATAACGACATTCATATTAAAAAACCCATTACTTAAATGCATCCGGTCCCAATATGAAGAGAGGAACCCAGGGACCATTAAAAAAGTCCGACAGAAGAACCACATGATCCAACTCATTCCGTTATTCGTAGTACTAATTTCGTAAATAAAGATTACTAAAAAGTACACGAAATTCTAAAACTACCGGCATTTAGTCACCACTGCTGCTGAGTACTAATAATGTTCTCATTCAATAATACGCACGGTCGAGCAAAAGCTTCAAGAACAACCCATCAACAGCCTTTTTCCACGTGAAGTTTCAGCTATAAGTGCTGGAATTCATGTTAAAATTCAAGCTGACTTTTACCTAAAGTAATTCTTTGCCTTTATTTTAGGCGTCATTTGCCGGTAGGTTCTGCCGTGGAGCAAGATTAATTTCAAGGGATACGAGCACCACAGCCGTTGTGGAAGGAAAGTCAAATGGAGAGCTGAGTGACGAACTGATATTACCATCGATTAATGTCGTTGGGAATGCACGGAAGGGTGTGTGATGATTTGACGCTCTAGAGGTATATTTGTTCACGAAAAGAAGTGTAACCACCAATCATGTTAATTATCAATCGTCATAATTATATTTAACAATCTCTTCTCATATTAAAAAAAATTAAATAAATAATCACAAGCATTGCATCACACTCCCAATTATTTTATCATACTATTTATTCTTATACCACCAACCAGGCACCCTTCAACTAAGGACACTAATCGAATTGAACGAAGTCAAACATAAGTACGATCGAGTTCGAGTTCGATAAAATATTTAATGTTCGAGTTTAATTCAAGTTCTTTAAATATTCGATTATGAATGTTTGAGTTCGATTCGATTACGGAATCGAACGTTCAAGTCCGGTTCGTTATTAGTTCGTTTGCTTTGTTCAAACGTACATGTTCGATTAAGTTCAATAATATGTTCAATAACAATATGTTTGTTAACAATTCGTTCGATAATAGTTTGTTCAATAATTATCTTTAATGGAAAATACAAAAAAAAAAAGAGAGCATATTTTGTCCAAAAAAATGATGTTCAAGGAGAAATGGGGAAGATTGTGTACTCCATATACAACAAGGTGTATAAAAAGATTGTGTGCTACATGCATAAGCTACTACGAAGATAGAAAATATTATTTAAAGCTACAATAGCTAATTAAATTTATTTCTCCTTATAGGACAATAGCTTTTTTTGTTTTTCTAAGACAAAAACATTTATCATTACCTTGCACTTCTTTTTGGTAGTGAGCAATATCTATCTCTTGTTGAAAATGAGATCTAAAAGTCAATGGTTTTCCAAAGATTTCTTGTGTGATTTGTATTGGCAATTTTAAGCAGATCTATCTGTTACTTGGGTTCCTGCATATCTTTGTTTTCCAAATCACTCTTCTTGCTTGTGATATGTTGCCCACTAAAAGGATCTCCTTCTCAATTTAAAGAAAAGTTCAACAAAATGATCTTCAGAATTTGACTCTCATGACAGATTTACAATACATACTATAAGCGGTCCAGGAGGATCACAAAAGCACTAAATCAAAATAGAGTTCCATGGAGCGAACCCATAAAATATTGTAACAAAGGGTGATGACATAACAACTGCATAAATATTTCACATCACACAGGGTGGGCCAAAAAAAGCTGAAAAATTAATTCCTCATACTAATAATAGATATACGAATAACAACATAGGAAAATGACTTCCTCAAAATCTTTAAGAGCCAACAAACTAATGTAAGAGCTCACTTAAAGGCTCAATGAAACGACCCACCACCCCTTGACCATTTAAGACATCTGGGATGTTCACCAGACATCTGTTCGGACGTCTGGGATGTTCACCAGACGTTTGAAAATGCTTTTAGCACGCAACGTACGAGCGTCATACTTCCTCCCTCACCGCGCCTTCTCCTGCGACGCCACTTCGCGCCATGCTCACCGCTCCGTTCCCCTCACCTCCTCTCCCTTTATATACCTCTCCCCCCTCCTCTTCGTTGCCACCCCATAGCCAAGAGCGAGTGAGCAGAGTGAGAGTGGAGCACCTGAGCGAGAGGAAGCGCAAGAGCGGAGGGCACAACGCCGTTCTGTTGCAGCACCTGCAAGTAAGGGGAGCTAAGAGCGGATCCGCAGAATCCTTTTTCCATGGAATCAGACAGCCGGGGAGACACCTAGACGTCTTACCGGACGTCTGAAGGTAGGGCAAGACGTATGGTAGAGATCTACTTTTTGTACTTTTCCTCTCTGATAAGTCCTGACAGCGTACGTGTATGTGTCAGAGGGCGGGAGCGTAGCCAAGGCAGTTTCAGACGTCCAGGAGCACCCCCAGACATCTAACAGAGTCCTTGGACGTCGACATTGAGTTCCAGACGTTTGATAGCGGAACACCAAGAGAGGTATCCCTGAGAACTGTTTTAAGATGTCTGGGACCTTTCCCAGACGTCTGATTTTCGTCTGATAGCGTGTTTTGGGCCGTGTAAGGCCCTATTATTATCGCATTTTCGCAAACGAACCGTTTCTGTTTTCCATACGAGTTTCTCTGTATAATGATACCTTGTTTATATCTTTCTGAACCTTTTGGCCCATCAATCCATGTTAAAAGTCTCCAGTCCGTCGGGTGTATGAGACCTGTGGAGACATCAGGAGCCACTGTACGAGCCCCCATTCCACCCGATTACCCAGGTAGAGTGGTTACAACCTTAAATCTCTAATTTAATACATGCGAGTAAGTAATCCTAGGACTTGAGATGAACCCTAGGAAGGAATAAACGTATATTCGAGAATAAATTCTTGAACCTTAGGTCTTGGCATGAACATTAGGGTTAGAAGAAACTGCATGTGAATGATTGAGTAATCAAGAGCTACCTATTTTTAGCTAAAATGGACCCCTACTGCATGTGAATGATTGAGTAATAAAAAACTGCCTGTTTTTAGCTAAAATGGACCCCTACTGTAATAAAATGGAAATTGAACTGTTGTTCCGAACATTCCAACCCGAATGTGATAAAGAAATTCCTGTATGAACCCCACGAGGAATGTAAATAAGAACACCGTACCTCGAAGAACTAGATGGTTTTGGGAATTTGCTGCCTATGGACAGCTGTTAAGGGAGGTAAGCTAACCTTCGTGTACGTGGTATCGAAGAGAGCAACTATCCCTTGTAATGTAGAGGGGAGCTTGCCGCCCTTGGGTTGGGACCCGGGGTGGGTTTGGCCACTCTACGATGACTCTTACTGGCCCTCATGTACATGGTACCGAGGTGAGCTACCTAGTGTAGGGGATAGCTATTTGCCCCAGGGGGCCCGGGGCTAGGTATGGCCACCCTACACCGACTCTTGTTAGCCCGTTGGGTAAACCGGGATAGTCGAACAAGGGTATGCGGACTGAGGAGGGGCAAGACCCCTATTCTGGTCTGAGAGGCCAAGGCCCTACAATGTTCCGTACTGTACGTTGAGGCGTACCTGCTAGCGGAAACGACTGATCATGTGCCAGTGCGGGGTAGCTACCCGCGCACTTATCACGTATGCCGTAGTCACCGCTATGTCACGACCGTGACCTCGAGGTAGTAGATCGAGTATAGGGCTACCACAGTGGGACTCCCCCAGCCAGGAGAGCGCCACGTGGGCATCTTATATCATGGGAAGCTACAAGCAAAAATCGTTCCTATAGGGAACCAGAAGATTAATTAACAAATCCTAATTAGAGATCTCTACGCACCCACATGTATAATATAATTGAAAAATGGAAAATTCTATGTTAAATGGATGTTACTTCTTAGCCACCACTCTACTCAGCGTTAGTTGACTCCAGTCAAATATATTCTGTACAGGTCAGGGATTTGAGCAGCCCGAGTTACCGGTTGCTGAGGACGCTAGGCCCAGTCGAGCCTAGCTTTAGTTCTATTGCTTGATAGTGAGTTTTTATAGCTTTGTATTCTGTTACATGTACTCTTTGATATGATTGCTGTAATATCACTGTTCTCTGTTGAAACTTTCTTTTTATTTAGTTACTGTACTTGTGTGATTGTGGTTTGTTGAATGTTACTTGATTATTTCTTGTTGGACGACTAAGATCTTGGGATAAACTAAAGTGAGCCAGTCTCAGATCTTGTAGGGATTTGGGACCGGGTCGTGACACTCAACTTGGATTGGACTTGTATATTTGTTATAAAGCCTGATCAGAGAACTTAGGAAGGACAATCTTGAAAGCTTAAGTTTCAACAAGAATGGCAAGGACCAAATGCACTACTTAAATTGGGCTTTGACGAGAGAGATTCGAGAGAACAGTGTCAATAACCATAGCCATCACCAAAGATCGAATGATAGGGATAGTTTCTATTTCTTTCAGCCTCTTGCTCAGCATGCTTGGCATCGGCCTCTTACTTGACCATCACTTCCTCTGGTATTGAGCAATTGCCATTCCTCTTGGATTTTGATAGCTTCCCAGACTAAAAAAAGTATCCAAGATAAAGGTAGAACAAATTAAGAATGAAATGAATAGCTGCAAGTTAATGTCATCATACGTAACTTGAAGTAAAGCTTAAAAATGAAAAATTGACTCTCAAACTTCATACTTAATAATTTAGACCACACAAACTATTTAGTAGAAACAACTTGCTTTGTTTGCAACCAATGTCCTAACAAAGTGCTCATAAACACATGTAGCGCCACTGAAGTAAGGTAGTATTAGTCAGCTAGTGAAGATCATCTTTGCATAGAACCAGAAAGGAAGCCTTCAACAAAATCCCAAGAAAACTACTTAAATATCATGTGTTCCGATTTTATGAATGAGGCAAAATGAGAAATGATAGACATCCCGTACTTCTTTCGACGTTGGGGAAGGAGGGTAGGTGAAGGAAGCATATCACAAACCAAAGGCACCTTTACCTTTCTTCCACCTCTTCCAATGATGATACCACCACCACCCACCACCTGCCCCTTTTGATGTCCCCAGGCTAATGGACTACCTGTGCCTCCCAATCGAGGCCGGCCTCTACGCATCCCTCCTTAAGGAGTGCATCGCCACCATGGACCCCTCCCAAGGCTCCCTCATCCACGACCACCTCCGTTGGGGCGGTGGCCGCAACATCTGAGGCAGGGACGCTCTCCTTGTTGCCAACCGCTTGCTGCTAGGCAAGGGGACTGGAGGGCAAGGGAGGAGGGTCAATGGTAGCAAGCCATATGGGGAAGTGGAGAGCAGGGAAGGAGGGTAGTAGCAAGCCATATGGGGAAGGGGACTCGGGGGATGATCGGAGGAAGGAGGTGGCTGAGGAGCTCACCTCGATGATGACGTTGACGAGGATGGAGCCGTTGATGGAGACCGGGAACCTGCGACAACAAGGAGTGCCTCGAGTCGAGGATGGTTGGATGAGCGCCGCTACGCCGCTTAGGACTAGTTTGGATGGAGGGATAGATTTTATGGGATAACTTTTTTGTAACTAGGTTATCCTCCATTTTTATTTGGAAGTCATAAAGGTTATCCTGGTAGGTTAACCTGTGACTATTTGGAAAGTTTCCAAGTTAATCTGTGAAAACATTTGGGATAACCTACAAAAAAACTTATCCCACATTAACCCCAGAGTAACTTATCCCGAGTTAAGTCCTCTTAACCCAGGTCAAAATATCATTTTCACCAAACAAGGTCAACCCTTATTTTGATGGGTTATCCCTCTTCCAAAACTAGGCCTTAGGGTTTTAGTCTATAGAGTGTAAACTTTGGAGAGCAGGGGGACTTGGGGGAGGGGAGGGGTTGAGATTCTGATAATCTGAGATTGAGGCTTGAGCGGGTGGGGGCGGGGGAGGTGGGGATTTGGGAATCGGGGAAGACTTCTCTTTTTGTTCTTTATTTTTACTTTTGAGATCGGGAGTGGGAGGGGAGGCTGAAAGGGTTAATTTTTTTTTAAAAATCAAATGTGATTTTAATATCTACATAAATATATAATTATATCCACATATATTTTTATTTATATGTATTTTCGAATTCGAACTTTTATAGAATGAACATGCACTATATTTATATTCGATTTGTTAAGCTAATGAATATAGTTTTAATATTTATGTTTGGTCCATTTTTTTTTGAATAAATTTTTATTAAATATTTTATCGAACGAATTCAGATTTTATACAAACTATTCAATTTGATTAGCAGTCTTATATAAGTCTTATTTTACTATCAAACACAACCTTAGCATTAAGATTGGGCCATGGAAAGACAAGAACCACTGTTGATTTATGGAAACCCATCTAATACCATGAGTCGATGCAAACTTCTATAGATGAATGCCTATACACACAGATAAAAATTAGAATCAAGTGGAGATATCTCACTTTTCATTGTGAAGTCCTCTATTTGTGGATAAAATTATCCACATAGAAAAGGATGTCTGCTTGTTTCTTGATATACAATTCCTATTATAAGATCTAGAAATTAATTACTTACACGTGAGAGTACCATCTGATTGACAAATTTATCTGCCAGAATAGTCATAGTGTACGTGATTTATGGGTAGTAATTTTTTATGAAAACTAGATGTCAAAAGTTTTTTAACTACGAAAAGAAAGTCAAAAGCTAGAAAAAGATCTAGATGACCTAAAATCGAATATCAAGCGAAAAAGAACATTTAACTAATATCTTTGAAAATAGCCGGCAAATAAAGAAACTTTCAAATAATTATTTTTTTATAAATAAATGCATTTTTTTGAGAAGGTAAATATGTTAGGTATGACATTTACATTCCATGACCTTGGTGCTCTATTACTAAGTAAATACTCATTGCTTTTTAAGATTTCGTTTGTTAAGAGAAATAAATTTGTGAAATAAGTTAAATAAGTAGAATAAATGATTGAATAAGTGAATTAATTTGTTTAGATATTTTAGTATATTAAAGTTATTCTACGGAGAAGGTAGAATAACTTACTCTTAGTTAAATCTACTTAATCCGATGTAAATAAGAGATAAATTAAATGATGGGTTAAATACTTAACCTATCAACCAAATACAACCTAAGAGTCCAAATGGAACTCCCAAACTCATTCATATCCCAAGGAAAAAAAAAGAAGCAAAAAGTTAGAGAGGGCTTATAGGGTATGAAATCTACAAATATAGTCCTATGATAGTAGTTTACTCAGCTATTCCCATCTACAAAGGAATGTAGATGAAGCGGAGAAGAGGGCAAGAAAAAGGAATGGGTGAAGAGGCGTAGTTTCATGGACAGATGATAACAAAGAAAAGATAAAGTCAAAAAGGTAAAGTCCTCACTCGTAAGAACCAGAACTCAAATTTTAGTATGTCGCGTACGACCACTGCTGATTGTAATTGTGATTCTAAAAAATTCTGCAATAAATCAATTATTATCTTTCTATCTGGTGTCCCACGCCACATGGACCTTAGGACAGTTTCAAATAAGGGCAGACCTTTTTTTTGTTGGAACTGATAAAGGGCAGATTGTTAGTTCAGGCATTTTAAAGAGAGCACTACCTCAGATTCCCCGGAACCAACAACACATGCATCATGCATGGAAAAGTAGAAATGCACCAACAAATTGACAGCGATCTCTGGGACAAACCAATCCCAGAACCATCACTTCCATCACCATCACACATGTTTAACTTGCCGGTGGATTCTGAATCAAGGAACGAAGCCAAACCAATCCACCAACCAATGCGCCAATAGTTTTTCTTTTGCTTAACGATTGGATGGATGATTGAGCTCAGGTCAAGAGGAAGCCTTTTTACTTTCCCAAGGAATTCTCCTTTCATCTAAACTGGGAGAAGAATCTATGGTCATATTAGACCTGAGTTGCAACTAATCTCCGCTATCAAAGCAATCACCATCTCCAAGTTTGGAACATCTATACCCTTCGCCACCCATCATCTAGTATACTCCTAAGCAAAATGCAAGTCCCTCTAGTATCAACCATCAAGCTTAGGTTTTTATCTCTTAAGAATCTTCCTCACAATGAACCATCCCTCGCTTGCAAAGCCTAACGGAACCCATCCAGGGATAGCCTCCTAGTTCTCGCCTTCTCATGCTTTGCCTCAAGCTGCCATTGTCAAGTCAGACCAAAGAAGAATTTTTCACGATGAGAATCACATTCAGAAGCACTCTCGTGGAATGCTGGTTGGGTGGCATATCGAAAGAGAACTACTCGTGATGTTAATCACATTCATAATCACTCTTGAAATGTAAATGCATAATTAAATTCACCACCATGGACATCACTGAATGCACCTAACCCTTTGTCACCCTATTTCCTTGACGACTGGGGGGCATGAATGCAAGTGTCCAACTGAGTGGTCAAGGATCAATTACATAGTACACAAAATTTGGATAAGCTAAGAAGAACATGGCAGCGTACTATTCTTAGATTTTTTTTTTTTTCTTTTAAAATGAAGAAAAACATATCCACATACGCAAAAGGTTATTATAATAGCACCTCCTGCAAAAGAAGATTCCACCCCACTACCAAGCTATTAAAAAACTTCTAATCTACTCAAAGTCCCCGTAGAAACAGAGCAAACCAAACCACCACCATCAACATCAACAACCACCTTGACCAAAGAGATAATTATGAACGAACACAACAGATCTAATTGGTTATTATTAAATGAGATCGACCTGCTTGTAGTCTCTAAAACATTTATGGATGGAGAAAAAATAACAAACAAAAAACAACCTCACAAAAGTGAACTGGATACAGAGGGAGGAGGAAGTATAAGAACCAAGAAAGGCCAAATCATATGATCCATCTTCTACCAAGTTTTGAAGCTGAGCATGGTAAACCTCATGATGATCACTATCATTTATTTACCAATCGAGGCTGCGATTAGACCATGGCAGGCATGTCCTTGAGCCAGGGGTCAAGGGGCTTCCCTATGGAGTAGACGATGAAGCCGATCTCCCTGAGCTTCTCCAGGTCGACGATGTTGCGGCCATCAAAGATGAATGCGGGCTTCTGCATGTTGTCGTAGATGCGCTGGTAGTCGAGGGTCTTGAACTCATCCCACTCAGTGAGAATACAGATGCCATGGGCATCCCTGGTGGCCTCATAGGCATCCCACGTCACGCTCACCTGCTTCACGGCAGTCGGGCTCATGGGCTGCAGATGGATTGGGTGGTCCCAGTCGAACTTGTTCATCGCTAGGTCCCTCTGGATCTGATCCTCGGTTACCTTCATCAATAGAAGAAAAACTAATCACTGGCAATCCATATCAGTTAACTATCTTTTTTTTTTTTTTGAAAATACAGTTAACCATCTATTAAGACTTCCAATTGGTCATATCCAGGCCAAGTCACAAGTCAAAAGGTCACCATGTTACTATTTAATTAGAAAATTAGATGAATAATATAGAATGTTTAGCATCCAAATGCTTCCTTCTAACCTGGCATCTAAAGGAAATCTAAAGACCATTTTTTAAATCATCATAAACAAAGCTATCTCTGGAATGATTACTATGCGGATGCACATGCACATCAATCGATTTGGGAACGTTGCGATTACTACAAACCATGCCTCAAAATTGGCTATAGTAAGACATAAGGATAGATCTTAGGAAAGCTTAATTAAAACCAAAAAAAAAAAAAGAAAAGAAAAGAAAGGACAAGCAAATAGCAATTGCAGGTGCTTCAATTGCAATTTTTGTTTTTTAATGTGCATCTCATAATGAACTGGATATCAATAAACTACAATCTTCCCAAGCAAGCTGTATAATTCGTGTCTAATTGTACTACTGCCACTGAGCTCATGCTAATTAAGTGACCTGTCTACATGAAACATGAAGATCAAGCAAAACAATTGATCAACTAAATCTTAACATGTATCTCGTAGCGAAGTGGATCTTAGTAATTAAATACTCTTCATGTGCCTGTATAAAAACTGCAGTATATTGTAATTAATTCCACTGATCTCATGCCAATTGATCTAAAACATGCAGTTCAAGAAACGAGCAGCTAACCAACCGAAATGTAGAGAGGTTGGATTGTTGTACCAACCAATGCAGGCTAAAGAAGACTATGCTATGCTGCCTGCTGGTTGCTGCCCTTACCTGAGGGTCATATATGCTGATGGAGGCCTTGTCGCCGAGCAGCCCCTTGCAGACGTCGATGGCGGGCGTCTCCCTCGTGTCCCCAGTGTCCTTCTTGAACGCGAACCCGAGGACGGCGATCTTCTTCCCGGAGACCGTGTTGAACATGGACGACACGACCCTGTTCACGAACCTGCTCTTCTGGTAGTCGTTGATCTTGATCACCTGCTTCCAGTAGTTGGCGACCTCCGGCAGGCCGTTGCACTCGCAGATGTACACGAGGTTGAGTATGTCCTTCTGGAAGCAGGAGCCGCCGAACCCGACGCTGGCGTTGAGGAACTTGGGTCCGATCCTCGAGTCCTTCCCCACCGCGTACGCCACCTCGGCGACGTTCGCGCCGGTGGCCTCGCAGAGAGCGGAGATGGCGTTGACCGACGAGATCCTCTGCGCGAGGAAGGCGTTGGCCGCGAGCTTCGAGAGCTCCGCAGACCACAGGTTGGTGGTGATGATGCGGTCCCCGGGGACCCAATTCGCGTAGACGTCCTTGAGGACCCGGACGGCCTCCCTCCCCCCGGGGGTCTCCCTGCCGCCGATGAGCACCCGGTCGGGGGCGAGGAGGTCCTGGATCGCGGTGCCCTCGGCGAGGAACTCCGGGTTGGAGAGGATCTGGTACGTGATCCCCTTGCTGTTGTGAGCGAGGATCTTCTCGATGGCCTCCGCCGTCTTCACGGGGACGGTGGACTTCTCGACCACGATCTTGTCCGACCGCGAGACGTCGGCGATCATGCGCGCCGCGCTCTCCCAGTAGGTGAGGTCCGCCGCCTTGCCCGCGCCGAGCCCGCGTGTCTTCGTCGGGGTGTTAACGGACACGAAGACGATCTCCGCCTCCGCCACGTGCCTCTCCACGTCGGTGCTGAAGGAGAGGTTCCGGCCGCGGCACTGGCGGACGACGTCCTCCAGCCCCGGCTCGTAGATGGGCAGCTGGTCGCTGTTCCAGGCCGCGATCCGGCTGGCCGAGATGTCCACCACCACCACGTCCACGGCGGGGCACTTCAGGGCGATCACCGCCATCGTCGGGCCCCCGACGTATCCCGCCCCGATGCAGCAAATCTTCACCATTCCTCCTTCCCCCAACTCCCAAACCAAAGCGCTCTGTTGCCTTTGTCTCACCTCACCTGCACGGTTTCGAATTCCATGCTTCAGCTCTGCCACATTAACTAACATCTATACATACTGTAACGCACCCACCTCCCAGTAACCGACAACTCCAGGCAACAGATCCGACAGCCCACGGCAGAGATAACAAACAGATCTAACGATTTCAAACCGTGGCAAACAGATCCGAGAAACAAAAGAAGAGAGAGAGAGAGAGAGAGGTGCGCGGAATTTGCAGAGAAACCCAGAAATTCTTATCCCCCCGTCCGGAGTTTCCACAGATCTGCGCAAAATAATAATGACTAAACCAAAAAAATGTTCCCAAAATCGTGAAGCGCCAAATCACGCGAACGCCACCGCCCATCCAAAATAACCTCCCCAACCGAACCGAATCCCCAAGGGGTATTCGATCGAACGCAAGAACAGGCACGACAGGGGCAATCCGGACGCCAGATCCGACGACGCGGGGAGGGCGGGGAACGGCGAATCGAGAGCGAGCCAAATGGCCATTCGCGGTGGATTGATGGAAACGCGTGGGTGGGCTTGGGAAGAGGGAGGCGAGGAGTAAGGGGAAAGAGATTACCTCAGGAAGGAGCAGCTCCCTCGGTTCGAAGTGTGAGTGTTGCGTGTGCGTGGAATGGGGAGAGGAGAATGGGATGGAGCGCTCCGGGGCTTATATAGACACGGGGAGTGCGTGGTCGCCGAGGTGGGTCCCGCCCTCCCGCAAACCTATAGTTTTCGCAAATTGCGGCGAGGGGCCTGCGGTTTGCGGGAAGGCCCTCCTAGTGTCTAAGGTTTCTGAAATGGCCCGCGGTTTCTCGTGGGTGTGGATGTGGTGGCAAAGTGGGGTAAGGGTTTGACCCAGGTTTGGGTTGGGGTCGGAGGATTTAAATCGAGGAGCACGTCAACATCGGTGGACTGACGGGCTTCTTACAAGTCTGTAGCATGCTTTTTCGTGAATGTTTCTGTTGTATATTTTTCTTTCACTTAGGTCCTTTGGAACAAGTCGGATGGTTTAAAGTTAAGGTAGCTACCTACCTACTTAAGATTGACAAGTCACTGCTCAGGCAAACAGGTGATGAACCCGTCAACCCATCTTTCTTTCTTGACTTTATTGATCCCAAGAGATGACAAATGGTATGATGCTCTTTGGTAATTAGCCCTCCTCTTCATCCTTAGAAGCGTGGAAGTCTAGATGTTTGGTTTGGTGAGAATCGTGTTGGGGAGCTGTGTGATTAGGGTTTGCGGATGAAAAGCTTTGGACACCTAGAAGTACCCTTGTGTTATCTAATATAGCAGCATTCTAGTTCTTCGTTTTCAATTGTTCTGGCTCAAGATGAATATTGACTTCTTTTCTCGACATATCAATAGAGAATGAAGCACAGGAAGCTCGACGTTCCTGAAAGAGGATCGATCTCTTGGAACTCATAAATTCGGGGTTACGGACTTTAGGATTTGTATTTGCTCGGGGTTTGGAGCTATTTGTGCTATTACCATTTGGAAGACAAATCGGGGGCTGGGGAGAACTGTGATTTCCGGGAATGCTAGGGGATTTTGAAGATGGGGGGAAAGTTGAGGGGTGTTGGTGAAAAGTGGGAAAGAAGGTGCCGCTGGTTTTTATAATTTACACAGTTTCCAATAGGATGACGCGTTGTTAAAGGCAGCTCCGGTTCATACTTTACGTTCTTTTGGGGGAAACGGACAGGTAATTTCTTGACCTGAAGAGTAATTACATAAAGGTCTCCTATTTTGTAGTTTGTTCGAAGTGGGTAGGGGGGTTGTGGAGAAATGAACGATTATTCTTCCAAAAAAGGCCTCGTTGCTCACGCGAAAAAATCTCCATAATATTTACTCAGGAACACTTATTTTATATAAGTTCATTGGGTTCTTAAGGTACCTTAGAGAGATGGGTTTGGAGGAATAGGTATAGGGAGATGGGAAAAGGAGGATGAATGAGGAATAAATGTGCAATGATAATTTATGTAACATTAAAGAAAAAAATAAGAAATAAGCATCGCAGTGTGAGGGATAACTTGCATTTCATCTTTCAAATTAATTTATCCTGACATCAGAGAGCAAAACTTGGAATTATTCTATATCAGGATTTATAGGGGTCAAAAATAGGATCAAATGATTTATCCCATAAAATAAATAGCACCTTAGTAGTTATTCTTGTGTAAACTTATCTTTATTGTTGGATAAAATAAATTTATTTCTCCTATCTTACCGTTGATCCAGTTTAAAGTACATTTAGTTCACTTATATAATACAAAGTATCCATTATTGTATCATCACTATTTCCTGTCCCTTGACCTAAATGTACATTTAAACTTACCCCATTCACAAGAAGTCTCCCACCTCTTTATAAATTCTCAATCTCTAGCTTTTGTGCCTCATTTTCCCTCCATCTCAATCACCCTTCTGATTTTAGAGTCGAACTTTGATGCATTAATGTAGTTCCTAGATTTGCCTCCACCCATCTTTAGGGAAAAGAAACTTAATTCCTACAGTCGTGTGTTTTTTTAAGATCCGCTATAACGGAGAAAGAAATTAACTAAATTGAAAAAAAAAAATCACTAGGTCAGGATGTAACAAGGGATATTTATGCAAAATAAATCTTTTTACAAGTGTCATATTTAGTACAGCCACGTAAAATCTGACCCGCAATCTTTCCAAAATATTTATAGCTAATAGTGACGCAAACAAAATAATACTTTAGATGTAGCAGGAAAATGTTTATTTTCAATCAATAAAGCATATTAATATGTTTTGATATTTAGTTGGTGTGTTTTAATTTTATATAAGTTAAAAATTAAAATATATTTATGTATTTTGATTTTTAACTAATTTTGACTTATTCAAAGTGAATCTTTAGTTATAAAAGTAATTTTTTATTTGAGCAATACTTTTTTACCTTTTTATTTAAAATTTAAAGGTGAAAAATTAATTTTCACTGATAAAATCATTTTTAATATATCTAAATCTTAAATCTTAATTCTTAAATTTAAAATTTGTAGGTGAAATTTTTTTTATACTTTTTAAGTGAAAATCTATTTTTCATTGTTGAGAGTGAAAAGTTAAAATATCAGTTGAAAATAAAAAATATATTAGTATATTTTTTATTTTCAACTGATATATTTTAATAGAAAATTAAAATATATTAACTGAAAATCAAAATACATCGATATATTTTATTGAACGGGATACACACATTGTAAAATACGTTGCAATACGTGTTTTTTTATTTTTTGACTAATTATTTTGATGGAGGTTGATGTAATTTAATCATTTCTCTAGTTGCATAGTTTATAATTTCCACTTCCTCTAAGTTCTCCCCCCATTAAATCTAAAAGTAAATCATTAATTAGTCCCGACAGGTAAGAACGAATCAAGCCGAGACCTCAGGCAAATTTAATCATACTTCCTTCACAGTCAGATGACCTTTGATTTTAGGATAATTAATAAAGTAGGGATATGATTGATAGGCAATGATAAGTAGGAACGTATGATAGATATTTTTTGCACTTGCTTAAAAGAGACAAAGATGGAATAATAAGTAGTAGATTTGATGATAAAACTCCAACACTCTATTCCATAGTGCAAATTTTATGCGAGAGAAGTTTCAATAAAGTCACCTATATAAAAAGTTTCACCATCCTTGTATATGTTTCCTTATTCTTTCTGCCATCCAAATGTTGGATGGATATCCCCATTCAAAAAACCATGACGACTCTCTTTTTTCTGGAAGAGAAGCATCCTTCAGAAAGTGGGACCAAAACTCCTTTCAGCAAGAAGTTGATATATGGAGCTCGTTGATTGATAACCCCGACAATAACGCTTATTAACTAGGGCAAGCTTTTCATGGACGTAGTTGTGTACCCACCCTACCTTATCAATAAGTGGGAGTTGTTTCCAGCAGTGGATCTTGTTTCGGGGATGTGTACTGGTTGAATTTGGATCGAATTTTATTATTATGAAATACACCATCATTTATAAGTTTATTTCTTGTACCAATCGAGGAAAATTCACTCTATATCTATTAAATTAATAGGTATCTATTAATATATTAATTTATATATCATATTATTATTTTAAAATATCATAAGAAAAAAAAATATATTCTATTATAAAAAATTCTTCAATACAACCATCATGTGGAGAACTTTCTCAATGGACGTCCAATGTCAAGCATGTTATCCGAGATGAAATTTGAAAAATTAGAAGTATGAAAGATATGAGTTTGTGATGACTTTTAGATCTCATGATTACATAAGTAGTTCCTTGTCAGAAGGTGCAACTCTTGAGACATTTGGAATTTTTAGAGTTGGCTAGGAGTCTTGGAGTCTTAGAATGTTTGAAATTAATAGTTAGAGTCTTATATATATATAATACATTTATATTGGATATACAGATTTGAAGATATCTTTCTTCGTACCTGAATCCAAATCCAATTGGATTTGCATATAAAAATTCAAATATAACAAAATATTAAATGAAGTGGATTTTACCAATCCAAATCGAATCGGATCGAGTCGAGAGTATCAAATTGACAGGTGTGTACAAATTGGTGATCACTACCCAATTAATTATAGGTATAATTTTTTGATGAACTAAAATTATCCTGTGGTTTTTAGAATTTGTGGACTAGTTACTTCTTTCTTTTGGATCTACGGGCCAACTTTCTCTTTTAGTCTAAGATTACATGCCATGTTATTTGAATGTGCCGCAAGCTCCAACTTGTGAAACCTACCTCAATTTCAGTGTATAACAAAGAGGGACCTGCTAGGAGTTGAACGTTGTACGGTTCTGAATGTTGGGCTATAAACTATAAGCATGTACAGAAGATGTCTGTGGTAGAAATGAAGATGTTAAGATGGATGTGTGGTCATACAAGAAATGACCATATTTTAAATGAGATTATTAGAAAACAGGTTAGGGTGTCATTGATAGAGGATAAAATGAGATAGGCACGTCTAAGGTGGTTTGGACATTTACAAAGAAGGCCACTAGATGTTCCAGTTAGGAGATACGAGAAGTTGGAGGCTGAACCCACTAAGAGGGGGCGAAGAAAAACAAACAAGTGTTGGAAGGAAACTATTAAGTATGACCTCAATTACTTTAATTTAAGTCCTGAAATAGCTGAAAATTAATCTATGTGGAAACAAAGAATCCATATAGCCGACCCGACTTAGTGTGGGAAAAGACATGATTGTTGTTGTTCCATTCATGCCTCTTTTGGATGCGAAGGGATAAGTCTCATAGTTAGGTATAGGTTCAAATAAAACTTTCAATGAGTCATGCAAGATCCAAAAGGATCCTCATGAAGACTTGGATGGCTTCAAGGTAAAACTACAAGCAACACCTGCCAAATGGAAAATGTTGCCTTGAATTTTTTATCCCCCAAATTGACTTGATTTATTAAAAATTACTTGAATTCTTATATAATTTGCTTTGCTCACGAAAATCTTCAAAATGGTGCAAAATCACATGCATACTTGGTTTCTTTGATTTTAGGAATCTCACGTGATTGATATGATATGTAATCACAATCTCTTTTTTTTTTTATAACCCTCAATCTCTTGTGAGTAAATCGAAGAAGATATGTTCTTCGCATCACATGCCTCTTGGCTAAGTATAAGGTTGGGATCAAACACATTCCCTGCTATTGAAGACAAGGATACAGGCCCTCACCCATCTGACCATGCCCTCGTAGGCAATCACAATCTCTTATTGTAGAATCTCTCGTAATCCACATACTTGAGGTTCATAAAAGTATTTTTATGCTATTTTATTCTTTATCCTTCACATGATGAATATATTCTTTCCCTTTATATCTTAACTCCGATAGGATTTTTCATGTAAATCTTATCTAATCTTGTGGTTTGATTACTTCATTGCTTGATTACTTGTTCTTCCATTTTGATCCTTAATTAAAGTTGGTTTGAAAGTCATAGTTGAGATACTATTCATCTGGAGTTATGAACTTTGCAATGTAACGACATGCTATGGATGATGGAGGTGAGGGACACTAGGGGTGTGTATGAACACACACGAAGTGAGAATGAATGTCTAGTGTTGGCAAAACAAATAGGTGTCAACAAGCAGTGTCTAGTGGAGGCATGCAATGATAATTATATAAGAGGGGGACGGATTGTATAATTCAGATATTTAATGAAAATAATAGCAACTACAAAAATTACAAACCACAAATAACGTCAAGATTTATAGAGGAAATCAAAATCGGGAAAAAACCTCTACCTAGTTAATCTCAGTCAGGATTTTTCCTCTTGCACTCCAAGCAAGAAATCAACTAAACCTCATTACTTCATCGAGGGTAGTGAAACATCAATCACAAACCTCTTCTTATACAACCCATAATAAGGTATTTTGTTCTTCACTCACCAGAAGAACGGAAAGCCTGACACCTAAATTAAAATAAAGAATAACAAAATTGATACAAGCCCTATTGAGCTAGTGTGCAAGTATTTTAATCAAATGTATTAGACTAAGAAAATGTTCTTTTTAATTCCCTTAAATATATCTTGATGTAAGGGAAACAAAATTTTATGTAATTGATGTACAAGTAAAACTTTAATAAGCTTTTTCTTGCACCTTCCTTTTGATAGAAAGATAAATTTTATATTAAGGAAGTGTATATGCAAATGTTCAGAATCAATAATATGTTCAAAGGTGTACACATAAGATTCTACAATCAAAGATTTGTATAATCAATGTTGCTTCTAAAGATGATAGCATAAGTATATGAAGCAAGATCAAAATATCAACAAATAATACTCTCTTAAACTTCTTTCTCAAAAATATGAAGTAGGTGTGGAGGAAATAGAGAAGAAGATCCAAAAGAAGATCCTCTTCAAGGATTAACAATGTTGGTGCATGCAAGGAAGTAGAAGCTTGAAGACGTTTTGATGAAGCACGAAGATGGCGTGAATGTATGCTTCAATCAAAGCACAAGAATGGTGTAGAGACTTCTTCTTTGAATGCTCAAGAATGGCGTGAAGGCTTGAACCAATTTCTTAATAATTGTATTCACAAGAGAGAGTATGAGCTTTTGATAAACAATGTTGTGTGTAATAAATGAACCCATGTAGGATATATATAGACCAAGGATAGGAAGTTATGATCTCATAAAACGGTGTGAAACCAAGAGATGCAATGATTATAGCCGTTTGCACATGTTTAATTTCGAGTTTGACCATTTTGAGTTAGTTTAAGTGATTAAATGATTAATTAATACATTTAAATTTGCATTTAAAAAACTCGCAGAAAACTATCCAATGAAATTAATCGATTAATTCTACAGTGCCAAAATCAACGAGAGGAAATTATTTGGGTAATTTTTCTTTTACATAAAAGAATAACTACACATGTAACATTCCATATGAGTAATTACCCTTCTAGAAAGTGTAATCACTCATTCTAGAAGAATAATTATTAATTTAATATATATTTAAAATGTATTTTATACATATTTTAAATGTTTTAACATTCTAGAAGTTATAACTACCACTCTAAAATATTATTTTAGTATTAATAAATATTTTAGAAATATTGTTCGTATAGGATTCATTTTAATTTTTTTACAATTAATTTATTTATGTTATGTGCCTTAAATATATTACGAATATTACATTTTAGCACTTGAATTAATATGTGTGTGAATTTAAAAGGAGATTGACACTTAACAAAAATATCTAATGAATGATACAACATCAAATTGAATGAAGGAGAGGCTAGGAAATATCAACATGAATCTTCTAGTATCTCCATTTGCTACAATTAATCATCCTTCGGAAATAAATGAAGCTTATTTTCATCATTATTAATCTTCAATTTTATATCTGCAACAACTTTATGATATGATGTGATAATACATAAAGCATTAAAATAAACGTAGTTAGAACCTAGGTATGAACAATCTCCCTCTTTTTGATGTTTTTGCCAAAATATAAAGTTGTGTTGTATATGTTAACTTGATTACATTTATTAGTTCATTTGCTCCTTGTCATGATACGAACCCAGATCCTTACAGGACCCGAGACCGACTAGCCTCGACTAATCCCAAGACCCAATCATCCAACGAAAAATAACCAAATAATATGCATCAATCCACAACCACACAAGTACAGTAACTAAGCAGAAAAAATTAGCAACAAAAGGAGAAATAGAACAGTAATACTAGAATATTACATGCCTTCAAGAAAAAGAATACCGTCATCACAACAAAACTAGTACAGATAGAGAACATAATGGAAAGTACTGAAAATATAACTACAGGAACTCACTACAACTAGCAGTAGAAACTATAGCTGGGCTCGACTAGGCCCAGGTCCTCAGCAACAGGTAGCTCGGGCTATTCAAATCCTTGACCTGTATAGAGTTATATAACTAGAGTCAGCTAACGCTGAGTAGAGTGGTGGTGAAAAACATGAAGTACATTTAACATATTATTTCCTGATTCCAATTATCTTATAATGTGTTACTGTATAGAGATCTCTAATCATGATCCATTACATTACTTTAATCTTCCTGTTCCCTAAAGAAACGATCTTGCTTGCAGTTTTCCTGTGATGCAGGATGCACACGTGGCACTCTCCTAGCTGGGAGAGTCCCTCCGTGGTAGTCCTACACCTAGTCTACCACCCTAAGGTCACGGTCGTGATGTGTAACGACCCGATTCCCGAGTCCCTATGAGACACGAGAACCGGACCGACTCAACTAATCCCAAGACCTAGTCGTCCAACGAGGAAGTAACCAAAAGAGCAGTAAAATAAACTGTAGTTTCCCTACTTCGAGGGGTGAGATCAGCGTAACGTAAAAAATGCGGAATTGAAATATATAAAGCAATCTCACAAAATAAGCAATCACAAAATGTACACAAGTAATTTTTAGGTGGAAACCCAAACCGGGTGAAAACCACCACCTAACCCTCTCGAGTTAGGATTTTCCGATCAACCTAGTTGATCAAATCCACTAACCGAATCACTTTAAAACGAGGGTGATTCAACCTCAGTACAACTACACTACAAGTACGAGGGTAGCGTTCCTCAACCCCTTCTCTCCACGAGAAGGATTTTGTCCCACGAAGGAGACGGGAATTCGCAAAGCGAATACCCAACCAAAAGACAAAGGTAAAATAAACAACAAACCTATAGAGCCAACAAAGTAATAAACCTAAGCTTCTATAGGATTTAGGAAACTCCCCTTTGCAAGGAGTGCGTTGACGATGACGCGGTGCGTGAGCCACGCGACGGCGCAACTTCGCTCTCGTGAACTACGGCGGGAGAGCGGGTGCGCAACAGCTTGATGCTCTCAAGGGAATGGAGCTTAAGCTTGGAGAGCAAGATCTTTTCTGGACACAAAAGAGTGTGAAAGTGTGTAGCTAAGTGTATCTTGTGTCTTTCTTAGTGTGTCTTGGTGTGTAAAGGCTCCCCTCTATTTATAGAGGCCTTAGGAAGGCTTTGGAAGGCTTAGAAAAGCTTCCATAGCCGTTGGGTACAAAGCCCAAGTGAATCAGCCCGAAATCAGGAACAATCATTGTTCTGACAGGCTTATCAGACGTCTAATTCTATCATCAGACGTCTGGAAGTTCACTTTAAGACGTCTGATTTAAATGTCAGACGTCTGATTCTATGCGGGTTTCTCCCTGACTTGGATCAGATCTAAACAGGGTTTTTACGCAAGTCCATCAGACGACAAACAGGACGTCTAGCACTATGTCTGGACGTCTGGAAACCTACTTTTACTGTGGGAATTGATTTCCAAACGTTGCAACGGCTAGAAAATCTCTGAGAAGAGATTTTGGGTCAGCCGAGGCAAAACGGTCAATTATCAGACGTCTAGAAAGGCCTAAGGACGTCTGATAAGGCTCTAACGGTCATATTCTTGAGTGTCTGCTGAGCCAGGCAACGGTCCACTAATTGGACGTCTGGCAAAGTCATCAGACGTCTCCTAAGACGCCTGGTCTAAGTTATGGACGTCTGATTTCATCAGACAGAACTAACTATGTCCAGCCTAACAGTTATCAGACGTCTGAAACAACAGTCAGACGTCTTAAAATACTTTATCAGACGTCTGATTTGGGAATTAGACGTCTGGAAGTGCTGTTTGAACCCTATATTGGTTTTCTAAGTATTCTACAGAAAACCTAAGTATCCTAGGGTTGTGCCGGTGTTCCTAGGACTACTGTTAGGGTTCTTTGAGGCTCTTTAACATGAAATATCTAAGGAAATAAAGAGCAACAAAAGAAACGAAAAATACAACAATTACAAAAGAAGGAAATCTATCCTATTCTTCATTTCCTTCCATCTTCAATCTTTCGCTCCACGCGAACCTCCTCTGTTTTCCGTCAAGCTCCTCCAATCCGTCCTGGATGCGAGCTCGAACTCCGTCTAAACACGTCCACATTTGCAATTGACCCGAAATCTAGGACTCAAATTGCAAATGTTAAATAACACGTGTTTTGTTATCATCAAAACAAATGATCGTGGTGCTCTAGCACCAACATAAACCACATTCAACATGAAATATAACTAGCAGTAACAAAATACAGCAGTAAGAAAAAGAACTACGACAGCATGTACTACCACAACAGTAGAACAACATTTATAACACAACAAGAACTGCGAGTAAAGAAAAGTACGGAGAGTAACAAAAATTACTCACTACAGTGGAAACAAAAGGGGTATAAAAGAACAGTGGTAACTCTACTGGACCCTACTCGGCCCAGCGTTCTCTGCAGCCGCTGACCCTGGCTGCTCAACACCTGGTCCTGAAAAGTAACGAGTGTAACACGTCGGCGAAACGCTGAGTAGAGTGGCAACTAAACTAAAGAAGTAGTAAAGTGTACAGTAGCTGTTTTATTTTCTTTCTTCCTTTATTTACGTCTTTCTATTGTTTCATAATTTATCTATTTCTCAGATCCTTCACTTGATCTCGAATGTTCCTCGTGGGAACGATCTTGATTGCAGTCTTTTCCGAACAGTAGAAGTAACACGTGGTGCTCTCCTGGCCGGGAGAGTCCCTCATGGCGATCCTACTCTCAGTCAACCACCCCAAGGTCACTGACAGTAGTGGCGGGTTCGTTGTGTACACGGATGCCTCCTTGCAAGGGTTAGGAGGTGTGCTCATGCAGAGGGGTCACGTTGTCTCTTACGCTTCGCGGCAACTGAAGCCCCATGAGCATACCTACCCTACCCACGACCTGGAGTTGGCAGCTGTCGTCCTCGCGCTGAAGACCTGGTGGCACTACTTGTACGGTGAGACCTTCGAGATTTTCACAGATCACAAGAGCCTCAGATACCTTTTCGATCAAAAGGAGCTCAACATGAGACAGAGATGTTGGTTGGAGCTCCTGAAGGACTACGACTGCAGCATTTCCTATCACCCGGGCAAGGCCAATGTGGTGGCTGACGCCTTGAGCCGGAAGGCGCCCGCACACTTGGCCAGCTTACAGTTATAGAGTTGGAGCCTCTTGGAGGAGGTGGGCAGTTGGAGAACCCTGGAGTTATGGGGGCACTGTGGGGCAGTGACTGTGACACGAAAGACTAGGCCAGAGCTGATAGACCGCATCATCACAGGACAGATGGCTGATCCGTACTTGCAGTCCTTGCGCGACAGAGTACTGTCAGGAGACCCAGGGGATTTCTCTTTCACAGACCAGGTGCTACGCCTGAGGGGACGGTTGTGCGTTCCCAGGGACGAGGAGCTATTGAGAGAGCTCCTGATTGAGGCACACGGTTCCAGATTCACCATACATCCCGGAAATACGAAGATGTACCACGACTTGAGACGCGAGTTTTGGTGGAGGGGGATGAAGCGGGATGTGGGTGAATTCGTGCAGTAGTGCTTAGTGTGTCAGCAGGTGAAAGCCGAGCATCAGAGGTTTGCAGGGCCGCTACACCGCTTCCAGTGCCAGAGTGGAAGTGGGAGGGCATCACCATGGACTTGGTGGTGGGTTTACCTGTTACCTAGCGAGGACACGACGCAGTCTGGGTAATTGTGGTAGACTGACGAAGACGGCACGATTTTTGCCGATCCGAGTCACTTTGGGACCAGCACAGTTGGCAGAGAGGTATATCCGCGATGTGGTACGACTACACAGAGTTCCGCGGGAGATCGTATCCGACCGGGATACCCGCTTTACATCCCAGTTTTGGGCTGAGTTTCAATAGGCCCTGGGGACGCGGTTGAGGTTAAGTACAGCTTACCACCCTGTAACGAGCGCGTACCCCAGACGTCTTTTAAGACGTCTGGGAGGTGGCCCAGACGTCTGTCAAGACGTCTGGGATCACATCCAGACGTCTGACCAGACGTCCGGGATAGTTTACAGACGTCTGACGAACAGTTATACTCGCACGGGATATTCGTCTGCGCGCCTGTGCGCGCAGAGCTGCGATCCGCATCTTCTCTGCGGCTGCAGGAGACTGCGGCCGTCTCTCTCCTCCTCTCCGCGCGGCGTTAAAAGGGGGAGGGGGCGCGCCTCCCCTCCCGTCTCCACCATCTTCCTCCTCTCCTGCTGCGGGCGGAGCGAGCGGACGCAAGGGCGCAGCGGCAGCGGCGCAGCAGAAGGCGCGGAGGAGCTGCGGCGTGCGAGGGCGGGGCTCTGCCGTGAGGGCGAGCTCGCCGGGAGCGGCTTGGCCGGCCGGCGGAGGGCGCAGGGGGCGCAGAGCGTCGCGAAGAGGGACCTGCTGCGGGCGGAGCAGCGGACGCGCGAGGTGCGACGCGGGCGGCGTCGCGAGCGGAGGCCGAGCGAGGTTCTGATTCTGGAAAAAATCTCCAGAATCAGACGTCTGGACTGATATCCAGACGGCAAGGCCGACGTCTGTGTGATCATACAGACGTCTGAAAGGTGAGTTCCGCTTTCTCCTTCTTCTTTTGTCGACTGACCGTACTGAAGGAGGAGGGTTGGCTGTGCGCAGGTATTCGGATTCGTCATCCTTTGCGAATCCGACGTCTGGAAGTTGTACCAGACGGCGGGAGTGACCTCCAGACGTCCGGAGAGACCATCGGACGTCTGGGATCTAGGAGAGACGTCGCCACAGACTTCTGGACGTCCGGGGAACCAAGCCGAACAGGTAATTCTCTGATCCACCGTTTAAGACGTCTGGAAGGAGTTCCAGACGTCTGATTTTGCACAGTATTGTCTTTCTCGACCCGTTTAGGGCCCGTTTGGGCTCCGTTTTCCGTGATTCGAGTTGCGTTCGATTCAGAATTTATTCCTCTACCCGCCTACAGTAGCTATACACTGTTTTGAGACACTCCTTGTGTTTGATCCTTGTGATAGGACCTCGTTCGGTTGCCGTCTTGAGAGTCGCGGAGGCACGCGGGATTCCCGACCACGCCCCCATTACTTCCGTTGTACCTGGTAGAGTGGTTTTAAGCATTAATAAAATCTGTTAAAGTATGGAACCATAACTAGAACCTAGGGCATTGCATGAACCCTAGGAATGAGAAATGTATGGGATGATAGCTCCTAGGTGTTGCATAAATCCTAGGGCCGGAAAACTAGATTGTATGATAGATCCTAGGATATGGCATGAATCCTAGGATGGAAAAACTAGTGGAGTGTATATTACTGCAGTCTTGGAAAAATGGAAAGGAATATATAAGCTGCCTGTGAAATTAATTAACAGCTGCCTGTTATGAACAAGGAAACATGTTGAGATCATGGAATGTGAGAACGTGAATCTGGAAAGTGAAACATATGATGTTCTGAGATAAAGAGCTGGAATCCTACGGGGAATTAGGAGTGGAACTCCTGGAAAGAAAAGGAATGGAACTGAGATGTAGTTGTACTGTCTCTTGGGTACGCAGTACCAAGGGAAGTACCTGTACCTGTTTTAGTGCAGAGTGGGGCCAGCCGCCCCAGGGACCCGGGGTTAGGCTTGGCCGCTCTGTACCGACTTGTTGGCCCTCGTGTACGTAGTACCGAGGAGAGCTAGTAGTGTTAGGAGAGTACTAGCTACCCCACGGGCCCCGGGGTTCTGCTAGCCTCCTTCACCGACTTGTTAGGCCCACTAGGGCAAACCAGGGTAGTCAGGCGAGGGTGCGCGGACTGTGGAGGGGCAAGGCCCCGGTTTGGTTACTGTGGAGGGGTTGGACCCCTGTTACTGAGAGGGCTCTGCCCTGGTTCCGTGCTGTGCTTTGGGCGCACCCGTTAACGGAAACGACTGACCGCGTGCCAGTACGGGCTAGCTACCTGTGCGTTTATCGCGCGTGCCGTAGTCACCGTTACGTCTGTCAGTGACCTTGGGGTGGTTGACTGAGGGTAGGATCACCACGGGGGACTCTCCCGGCCAGGAGAGCACCACGTGCTACTTCTACTGTTGGAAAAGACTGCAATCAAGATCGTCCCACGAGGACATTCGAGATCAAGTAAAGGATCTGAGAAGTAAATGAAATAGTGAGAAAAATTGAAAGATGTAAATAAAGGAAGTAATAGAACATAACAGCTACTGTACACTCTACCGTTGCCTTTAGTTAGTTTGCCACTCTACTCAGCGTTTTGCTGACGTGTTACACTCGTTACCTTTTTCAGGACCAGGTGTTGAGCAGCCAGGGTCGGCGGCTGCAGAGGACGCTGGGCCGAGTAGGGTCCAGTAGAGTTGCCACAGCTTTGTACCTTCTTTTGTTTCTGTTCTAGTGAGTAGTTTTGTTTCCGCTGTACCTTCTTTACCTGCAGTTTTTGTTATATGATAAATGTTGTTTTACTGTTGTGGTGGTGCCTACTGTAGTAGTTTCTTTCCTTACCGCTGTACTTTTTACTGTTAGTTATATTCATGCTGAATGTGGTTTATTTTACTGTCTTTTGGTTACTTCCTCGTTGGACGACTGGGTCTTGGGATTTGTCGAGTCGGTCCGGTTCTCGTGTCTCGTAGGGACTCGGGAATCGGGTCGTTACACACCCCCAGACGGATGGGCAGTCTGAGCACACGATACAGACACTTGAGGACCTTTTGCATGCATGTGTACTGGACTGGAGGGGCTCTTGGGAGGAGCACCTGCCCCTGGCGAAGTTTGCATATAACAACAGCTATCACTCGAGCATCGGCATGGCTCCCTATGAGGCTCTGTACGGACGGAGGTGTGCGGCACCCTTGAGTTGGGTTGAGGTGGGGACCAAGTGGGAGGTTGGCCCCAGGTTGATCCGGCAGAGTCAGGAGGTAGTCGAGCAGATCCACAGGCGACTCCACACTGTCAGGAGAAGATAGAAGAGCTACGCGGATCGGAAACGCAGAGAGTTGCAGTTCGAGGTTGGGGATCACGTCTTTCTTCGTGTTTCTCCCATGAAGGGCCTGCAGCGGTTTGGGGTGAGACGGAAGCTCGCGTCGAGGTTTGTGGGGCCCTTTGAGGTCCTGGAGTGGGTTGGACCCGTTGCTTACAGGCTTGCCCTCCCTCCACAGCTTTCTAGTGTGCACGACGTGTTCCACGTGTCCAACCTCCGGAAGTACGTAGTGATCCCAGTCACGTACTAAGTCACGAGAGTGTCGAGGTGGGCGACGACCTGACCTACCCCGAGCGGCCAGTGCAGATTCTTGACCGAGCCGTCCGTAGTTTGAGACGAAAGCAAGTACCCCTGGTGAAGGTTTTGTGGAGGAGCCAGCGGTACGAGGAGGCTACCTGGGAGCCTGAGGCGGCAATGCGAGAGCGGTACCCGGAACTCTTCGCGGGTGCGTCTTTTTAGACCGGCTTCGGTCCTCTTTGAGTTTGTTATGTTTATTATGACGTCTTTTCCCACACCCTAGTTAGCGCAAGTTTTGGGGACGAAACTTCCTTTGAGTTTGTTATATTGTTACGAACGCAGCTTCAAAACGTCTTTTAAGACGTCTGGGAGCTGGCCCAGACGTCTGACCAAACGTCTGGAACCACTTCCAGACGTCTAGGATTTAATTTTCTGCGGTAGGGTGGTTTTCGTCTGCGCGCCTGCACGTGCATACCTGCGATGCCCTCTTTTTCCCTCTCACCTCCACAGGCGCTGCTCTCTCTCTCTCTGCCTGCGCGACTTTAAAAAGAGCCCTCACCCTCTCCCTCACTCTCATCTCCTCCGCTCCCTTCTTCTTCCTCTTCCAGCCGGAGTGCGAGTGCGAGCGTGAGCGAGCGACGGCAGCGGCAGCCGCATCGGGTGTGCGGGAGGAGGCGTTGCACGAGGGTGGAGATGCTCGGCCGTGAGGGTTTGAGCTGCTGGGGCTGCTAGAGCCGGCCGGCGGGGGTGCAGCGGGCGCGGAGTGACGGGGAAGACATCTGGAGGACTGTCCAGACGTCTGAAAGGTAAGTTATTTTCGTACTTCCTCCTTCTCTTCGACTGTCCGTACTGAGAGCGAGGAATGGGTACGCGCAAGTTCTGAGATTCGCCATCCAACGCGAATCAGACGTCTGACTGCAGTGCCAGACGATTGGAAGGACTTCCAGAAGTCCGAGGTGACCATCGGACGTCTGGGAACTAGGCCAGATGCCCCCGTAGGCTTCTGGACGTCTAAGAGACTAGACAGAGAAGAGGTACCATCTGATCCTCATTTTAAGACGTCTGGAAGAGGTTCTAGATGTCTAATTTTGCACTGTTTCGTCATTTTCGACCCGTTTAGGGCCCGTTCGGAGTCCGTTTTCCGCGTTTCGAGTTGCGTTCTTTTCGGGATAAAATCCTCTACCCTTTTACAGTAATTATATACTGTTCTGAGAAACTCCTTGTGTTTGATCCTTGTGTTAGGACCCCGTTCCATTGCAGTCTCGGGGTTGCGGAGGCGCGCAGGATTTCCGACCACGCCCCCATTACTTCCGTTGTAGCTGGTAGAGTGGCTTTTAAGTTTATTAGCATAATCTGTTAAATTATGGAACCATAAATTGAACCTAGGACATTGCATGAATCTTAGGAATGAGGAACTAGATTGAATGATAGATCCTAGGGTGTTGCATGAATCCTAGGGCTGGAAAACTAGATTGTATGATAGATTCTAGGGTATGGCATGAATCCTAGGACGGGAAAACTAGTGGAATATATGAATACTGCAGTCTTGAAAAAGTGGAAAGGAAAAAATAGCTGCCTGTGAATTGATTTAACAGCTGCCTGTTATGAATAAATAAACATAATTGAGAACATGGGTTGTATGAACATGAAACTGGAAGGTGAAACCGAATTGTGCTAAATTAAAGGAGCTGGAACCCTACGGGGAATTAGGAGTAGAACTCCTGGAAAGAAAATGAAATGGAACTGAGAAAGAAAGACGTGGAAGTGTGCTGTCTCTTGGGTACGTAGTAGCAAGGGAAGTACCTGTTACCTGTTTAGTGCAGAGCGAAGCCAGTCGCCCTAGGGACTCGGGGTTAGGTCTAGCCCCTTTGTACCGACTTGCTGGCCCTCGTGTACATAGTACCGAGGAGAGCTACTAGTGTAGGGAGAGCACTAGCTACCCCACGGGCCCCGGGGTTCTGCTAGCCTCCTTCACCGACTTGTTAGGCCCACTGGGCAAACCAGGGTAGTCAGGCGAGGGTGCGCGGACTGTGGAGGGGCAAGGCCCTTGTTTGGTTACTGTGGAGGGGTTGGACCCCTGTTACTGAGAGGGCTCTGCCCTATACTGGTTCCGTGCTGTGCTTTGGGCACATTCGTTAACGGAAACGACTGACCGCATGCCAGTGCGGGTTAGCTACCCGTGCGTTTACCGCGTGTGCCGTAGTCACCGTTACGTCTGTCAGTGACCTTGGGGTGGTTGACTGAGAGTAGGATCACCATGGGGGACTCTCTCGGCCAGGAGAGCACCACGTGTTACTTCTACTGTTCGGAAAAGACTGCAATCAAGATCGTTCCCACATGGAACATTCGAGATCAAGTGAAGGATCTGAGAAATAGATAAATTGTGAAATAATAGAAAGACGTAAATAAAGGAAGAAAGAAAATAAAACAGCTACTGTACACTTTACTGCTTCTTTATTTTAGTTGCCACTCTACTCAGCGTTTCGCTGACGTGTTACACTCGTTACTTTTCAGGACCAGGTGTTGAGCAGCCAGGGTCAGCGGCTGCAGAGGATGCTGGGCCGAGTAGGGTCCAGTAGAGTTACCACTGTTCTTTTGTACCCCTTTTGTTTCCACTGTAGTGAGTAGTTTTTGTTACTCTCCGTACTTTTCTTTACTTGCAATTCTTGTTATGTTATAAATGTTATTCTACTGTTGTGGTGGTACATGCTGTAGTAGTTCTTTTTCTTACTGTTGTATTTTGTTACAGCTAGTTATATTTCATGTTGAATGTGGTTTATTTTACTGCTCTTTTGGTTACTTCCTCGTTGGACGACTAGGTCTTGGGATTAGTTGAGTCGGTCCGGTTCTCGTGTCTCGTAGGGACTCGGGAATCGGGTCGTTACATGATGTAGCGGTGACTACGGCACACGTAATAAGTGCGCGGGTAGCTACCTCGCACTGGCATGCGGTCAGTCGTTTCCGTTAACGGGTACGCCTTAACGTACAGTGCAAAACAGTATAGGGTCTTGCTCTCTCAGAACAGAACAGGGGTCTCGCCCCTCCTCAATCCTCGTACCCTTGCCTGACTATCCCGGTTTGCCCAACAGGTTAACAAGAGTCGGTGTAGGGTGGCCATGTCTAACCTCGGGCCCCCTGGGGCGGCTAGCTCCCCCTTACACTAAGTAACTCACCTCGATACCACGTACACGAGGGCCAGTATGAGTTGACGTAGAGTGGCCAAACCCACCCCGGGTCTCAACCCAAAGGCGGCAAGCTCCCCTCTACACTACAAGGGATAATTGCTCTCTTCGGTATCATGTACACGAAGGTCAGCTCACTTCCCTTAATGGCTGCCTGTGGGCAGCAAATTCCAGAACCATCTGGTTCTCTGTATTGCAGTATTCTTATCTTGTTGTACATTCCCCATAGGGTTCGTACATGAACTTTTCTTTATTCCATATCTGGTCTGTTAGAATAGGCATCTCAATTTCCACAATTCGAGTTCATTTTTCTTGTCCATAATGTAGTTCATTTCAGGTAGTATAGGTAGCTTATGATTTATTTAATCATCCATCTCTCTACACATGCATCTTTTCTATCCCTAGTGTTTATGTCATAACCTCGGGTTAAATCGAATGTTTATTTCTTCCTAAGGCTCATCTCACATCCTAGGTTTAACTAATTTCAAGCATTTTATTAATCTTGGAGATTTATAGTCAGAACCACTCTACCAGGATAACCGGGTGGAATGGGGGCTCGTACAGCAGCTCCCGACGTCTCCGCAGGTTCCGTACACCTGATGAACTGGAGACCTAAGACGTGCATGGACAGGTCAAAAGGATTCCAAAAGATACAGACAAGTTACCATTACGTAAGGAAATTCATACGAAAAACAACGATATTTCGTTTATGGAAAATCGACATCGTTTGGGCCTTGAACGGACCTGAAACACGAGGTCTGACAGAAATTAGATGTCTGGGAAAGGGGGCCAGGTGTCCTAAACAAACTTGCGGGCATACCTCTCTCAAGGTGCCTCTATCAGACATCTGGAACGTAGTGCCGACGTCCGAGGGTTCCATCAGACGTCTGGAGATGCTCCCGAATGTCTGAAACTACCTCGTGCCACGCCCCGCTGCGCCTCCCAACCTCTGACAGATGCGTTCGCATTGTTAGGACCTGGCAGATAACAAGGGAAAAAGTAAATCTCTACTAGACGTCTCATAATACCTTCGGACGTCCTCCCAGACGTCTGGAGGTCACTCCAAACGTCTGATTATGCGGAAAATGACTTTCGCAGAACCACTCTGGGTTCTCCTCGCTGCAGATGCTGTAGCAGAGCAGCACGGTGCCCTTTGCTCTCGCGGTCGTCTCTCTACTCTTCGCACACTCACTCCCTCTCTGGCTCAGCGTGAGGGTGTGAGACGAAGTGGAGGAGGACTTATAAAGGGAGAGAAGGTGAGGGGAAGGGCATGGGCGTCGCAGGGAGTGGTGCGGGGTGATGGCCATCGCAGGGGAAGGGGCGGTGACGTGTGAGGCATGGGCGAGGGAGTGGCATGCGCACGATACACGTCGAAAAGGAAAAGTATTTTTAGACGTCTGGCTTTATCGCTAGACGTCAGAATAGACGTTTGGTGAACATTCCAAATGTCTTAAGCTACCAAAAAGGCGACGGGTCGTTTCACTCCCCCTATCTAACATAATTTGATATTTTGTTACTGTTAAGACCCGTGTTGTTTGAGCCTTTTAAGACGTCTGGACTTTAGGTCAGACATCTGGTCAGACGTTTGGACCATTTCCAGACGTCTGAAAATCGAAAAATTTGAGTACTAGCTCATGTCTGCGCGCGTGCAGTGTGCAGACAGTACTCTCGTTTTTCCTCCCCTTCTTCTCTCTCTTCCGTCCCCAACAAACCCTAAACCCAATCTATAAAACCCCTCCTCTACCTTCGTTCTCCTCACTTCTCAGCCACCAGCCACCTTCATCTCTTCTTCCCAGAGCGAGCGAGAGCGCGAGAGTGGAGTAGAGGAGGAGCGACGTGAGGGGAGGAGGAGCGGCGTGAGAAGGAGAGGAGGAGGTGATCTTGCGAGCTCGCGTGAGATCTCACTGGTGAGTGCACGGCCGGAGCGGCGCGTGCACGAGGCAGAGAAGTGCGTCGGGGAGGTCCTCCTCGACACTACTGCAGCCGGAGCTACCGGTGAGGGGGCAAGGTGTGACCACGCGCGGCGTGAGAAGGCGGAAGCAGGTACTGGTTCTGTGTTTTTCCTAGAATCAGACGTCTGGAGTGACGTCCAGATGACGGAGCAGATGTCTGGAGAAGGTTCCAGACGTCTGAGGAGAGAGTTTCGTGAAGGTACGTCCCTTTGCGGATACGGCCATGCAGGCTGCTCCGCTGACACCCCTTTTCCATGCTCGTTTTGAGAGGATTTGGTGTCTGCGTGCAGGATTCACTTCGAGAAGGCACGGGACACACCTTCCCATGCATTTCAGACGTCTGGACGACATACCAGACAACGGGAAGCGCTTCCAGACGTCCGGAGAGGTGGTCGGACATCTGGAGCTGGGTCCAGACGGTCTATAAGTGTAACGACCCGATTCCCGAATCCCTACGAGACACGAGAATCGGACCGACTTGACTAATCCCAAGACCCAGTCGTCCAACGAGAAAGTAACCAAAAGAGCAGTAAAATAAACCACATTCACCATGTATATAACTAGCAGTAACAAAATATAGTAGTAAAGGAAAGAACCACTACAGTATGCACCACCACAGCAGTAGAGAAATAAACATAAATATAAACATGAAGTTTACATCAAAGAGAATACAAGAAGTAACAGAAAACTACTCACTACAACGGAAAGAAAGTACGGAAAGTACTACGGTAACCCTACTGGACCCTACTAGGCCCAGAGCCCTCTGCAGTCCCTGACTCTGGCTGCTCGACACCTGGTCCTGAAAAGGTAACAAGAGTGACACGTCAGCGAAACACTGAGTAGAGTGGCAATTATAAGCGAGAAGAAGCAGTAGAGTGGACAGTAGTTGTTATATTTTTACTTTCTTCTTTTATACTTTTCCATTTATTCACTCTTGATTTACTTCTCAGATCCTTCTCTCGATCTTGAATGTTCCTCGTGGGAACGATCTTGATTGCAGTATTTCTCGAAAAGTAGAAGTAACACGTGGTGCTTTCCTGGCCGGGAGAGTCCCCCATGGTGGTCCTACCCTCAGTCAACCACCCCAAGGTCGCTGTCAGACGTAATGGTGACTACGGCACGCGCGCTAAACGCATGGGTAGCTACCCCGCATTGGCACGCGGTCAGTCGTTTCCGTTAACGGGTGCGCCCAAAGCACAGCACGGAACTAGTATAGGGCAGAGCCCTCTCAGTAACAGGGGTCCAGCCCCTCCACAGTAACCAAACAGGGGTCTCGCCCCTCCAGAGTCCACGCACCCTCGCCTGACTACCCTGGTTTGCCCAGTGGGCCTAACAAGTCGGTGTTGGAGAGCTAGCAGAACCCCGGGGCCCGTGGGGCAGCTAGTGCTCTCCCTACACTAGTAGCTCTCCTCGGTACTGTGTACACGAGGGCCAAAAGTCGGTACAAGGTGGCCAGTCCTAACCCCGGGTCCCTGGGATGGCTAGCTCCGCTCTGCACTAAATAGGGGGACGGTCACTCTCCTTAGTACTCCGTACTCAAGGGCCAGCTCACTTCCCTAATTCTATTCCATTCCCTTTCCAGGAGTTCTACTCCTAATTCCCCGTAGGGTTCAAGCTCTTTTAATTCAGCCAATTTAAGTTTCACCGTTCCAGCTTTACGTTCACACAATCCATGTTCTCAGTCATACTTATTCATTCATAACAGGCAGCTGTTAACCAATTTACATGCAGTTATCTTTTTCTTTCTACTTTTCCAAGACTGCAATGGTTTTATATTCAACTAGTTTTCCAGTCCTAGGATTCATGCTGTACCCTAGGATCTATCATTCAATCTAGTTTTCCAGTCCTAGAATTCATGCAATGCCCTAGGATCTATCATTCAATCTAATTTCTCAGTCCTAGGGTTCATGCAATGCTCTAGATTATATTAATTGTTTCATAATTGTACAACTTTTGTTAAATAAATTAAAGGGCCACTCTACCAGCGAAACCGGGAGTACTGGGGGCGTGGTCGGTAATCCTGCGCGCCTCCGCAATTCCTAAGACTGCAACGGAACGGGGTCCTAACACAAGGAATAATCACAAGGAGTTTCTCAAAATAGTATACAATTACCGTAAATAGATAGGGGAATTAATTCTGGAAAGAACGCAACTCGAAACGTGGAAAACGGACTCCGAACGGGCCCTAAACAGGTCAAAAACGACGAATCTGTCCAAAATCAGACATCTGGAACCTCTTCCAGACGTCTTAAAAGGTGGATCAGGTCGTACCTCAGTCTGCGCAGTCCTTCAGACGTTCAGAAGCCCGCTGGAACGTCTGGCCTTGGTTTCTAGACGTCCGATTGTCACCCCGGACGTCTGGAGGTTCTCTCTGTCGTCTGGCACTGTAGCCAGATGTCTAATTCACGTAGGATGGGGAGCCCTCGTGCCCTCCCAAGTAGAACTTGCGCACACACACACACCTACTGTAACGACCCGATTCCCAAGTCCCTACGAGACACGAGAACCGGACCGACTCGACTAATCCCAAGACCTAGTCGTCCAATGAGGAAGTAACCAAAAGAGCAATAAAATAAACCACATTCAGCATAAATATAACTAACAGTAAGGAAATACAGCAGTAAGGAAAGAAACTACTACAGTATATACCACCACAACAGTAGAACAACATTCATAACATAATATGAACTGCAGGTAAAGAAAAGTACAGCGGAAATAAGAACTACTCACTATAACGGAACAAAAAGAGGTGCAAGAGAACAGTGGTAACTCTACTGGACCCTACTCGGCCCAGCGTCCTCTGCAGCCGCTGACCCTGGCTGCTCAACACCTGGTCCTGAAAGGTAACGAGTGTAACACGTTAGCAAAACGTTGAGTAGAGTGGCAGCTAAACTAAAGAAACGGTAAAGTGTACAGTAGCTGTTTAATTTTCTTTCTTCCTTTATTTACGTCTTTCTATTGTTTCACAATTTATCTATTTCTCAGATCCTTCACTTGATCTCGAATGTTCCTCGAGGGAACGATCTTGATTGTAGTCTTTTCCGAACAGTAGAAGTAGCACGTGGTGCTCTCCTGGCCGGGAGAGTCCCCCGTGGTGATCCTACTCTCAGTCAACCACCCCAAGGTCACTGACAGACGTAACGGTGACTACGGCACGCGCGGTAAACGCACGGGTAGCTAACCCGCGCTGGCACACGGTCAGTCGTTTCCTTTAACGGGTGCGCCCAGAGCACAGCACGGAACCAGTACAGGGCAGAGCCCTCTCAGTAACAGGGGTCCAACCCCTTCACAGTAACCAAACAGGGGCCTTGCCCCTCCACAGTCCGCGCACCCTCGCCTGACTACCCTGGTTTGCCCCAGTGGGCCTAACAAGTCGGTGTGGGAGGCTAGCAGAACCCCGGGACCCATGGGGTAGCTAGTACCTCCCTACACTAGTAGCTCTCCTCGGTACAGAGTGGCCAGTCCTAACCCCGGGTCCTTGGGGCAGCTGGCTTCGCTCTGCACTAAACAGGGGGGACAGTCGCTCTCCTTGGTACTCCGTACTCAAGGGTTAGCTCACTTCCCCAATTCTATTCCATTCACTTTCCAGGAGTTCTACTCCTAATTCCCCGTAGGGTTCCAGCTCTTTAACTCAGAACATTCCAGTTTCACCATTCCAGTTTCACGTTCATACATCCCATATTCTTAATCATGTTCATTTATTCATAACAGGCAGCTGTTAATTCAATTCACAGGCAGCTATTATTTCCTTTCCACATTTTCCAAGACTACAGTATTCATACATTCCACTAGTTTTCCCATCCTAAGATTCATGCCATATCCTAGGATCTATCATACAATCTAGTTTTCCAGCCCTAGGATTCATGCAACACCCTAGGAATCTACCATTCAATCTATTTCTCATTCCTAGGATTCATGCAATGTCCTAGGTTCTATTTATGGGTTCATAATTTAACAGATTATACTTAAAGCCACTCTACCGGTTACAACAGGCGAACTGGGGGCGTGGTCGGGAATCCCGCGTGCCTCCGCAACCCCCGAGACTGCAACGGAACGGGGTCCTATCACAAGGATCAAACACAAGGAACTTCTCAAAACAGTATACAACTACTGTAGACAGGTAGAGGATGTAATTCCGAAAAGAACGCAACTTGAAACGCGGAAAACGGAGCCCGAATGGGCCCGAAACGGGTCGAAAATGACGAAACAGTGCAAAATCAGACGTCTGGAACTTCTTCCAGACGTCTTAAAAAGTGGATCAGGGAATTACCTCGCTCTGCGTGGGCTCTCAGACGTCTAGAAGCCTGCGGGGGCGTCTGGCCTAGTTCCCAGACGTCCGATGGTCACCCAGGACGTCTGGAAGTCGTTCCCACCGTCTGGCACTGCAGCCAAATGTCTGATTCGCGTTGGATGCAAATCTCCGACCCTGCGCGTACCCATTTCCTCTCTCTCTTAGTTCGGTCAATCGAAGAAAAGGAAGAAGACAGAAAATAACTCAACTTTCAGACGTCTGGACAGTCTTCCAAACGTCGTTCCCGTCGTCTGGCTATCAGCCCAGACGTCTGATTCTGGAAAAGTTTCCAGAACCAGGGCGCGACTCGTCCTCCGCTCGTGACGCCCTACCGCCCTGCGAGTGCTCCGCCTGCTGCTCGAGCTGCAGCAGGCCTCCCGCGTCGCTCCGCTCCCGCTGCCCCGGTAGGCTCGAGCCCACACGGCCGACGCCTCCTCCCCCGCGCAGCACCTCCTCCCGCACCTGCCGCGGCTGTCGCCGCCGTCGCTCACCCTCGCGCTCACTCTCGCGCACTGGCTGAAGGAGAAGAGGAAGGAGGCGGAGGTGACGGGAGTGAGGGAGAGGCGTGGCCCTTTTAAGGCCGCGCGAGGAGGAGAGAGAGAACGCGGTAGAGGCGTCTGCGGCCGCAGGAGAGAGGGAAAAAGAGGGAGGGAGAGAGAAAATGCAGGTCTGCGCGCTCAGGCGCGCAGACGAATAGTAGCGTGCCAAAATAACCGATTTCCAGACGTCTGGAAATGATCCCAGACATCTTGTCCGACGTCTGTAAGTAATTCCAGACGTCTGGTACGACGTCTGGGCCACCTTCCAGACGTCTTAAAAGTCGTCTGAAGCACCCGTTCGTAACACCTGCTCTCAACACGACGAAGCGCAGAAGAACGCGGCGGACGGCTGCATGGCCGTACACGCGTAAAAAAGGAGAAGGTAAATAAAATCGTACCTGTCAGACGTCTGGACCGTCCTCCAGACATCTTAGGCGTCGTCTGGACGCAAGTCCAGACGTCTGATTCTGGGAAATTTTCCCAGAATCAGGACCCGGTTCGCTCTCCGCCCGCGACGCACGGTCGCGCCGCACCTCGTCCGCCTGCTGCACGAGCTGCAGCAGCTCCTCCACGCTACCCCACGCTCGCCGTCCTCCCGCCGGCCGGCTCTAGCAGCCCCGGCAAGCTCACACCTTCACGGTCGAGCTTCTACTTCCTCTCGCAGCAGCTTCTCTCCCCACAAGCTCGCAGCAGCCGCTCTCTCTCACTCGCGCTCTCGCTAGCATGGAGAAGGAGAAGATGGGTGGAAGGGAGTGGGGTGGCGTGAGGGAGAGGCGGGGTATATGTAGGCACGAGGGGGGCTCTACAAGTCGGTGGGGGAAGAAAGAAAGAGAAGAGGGCGGTTGGGAAATTAGTCTGCGCGCGCCTGCGCGCAAATTCTCTCTTGTACGCACGCAAAATTAATTTCAAGACGTCTGATCAGACGTTTGGGCCAACTCCCAGACGTCTTAAAGCGGTCTTGGTGCCTCGGGTCTTAATAAGAAGAGTTCTTGGACATCTGAGGATTGACACAGGGATTGAGGTATGACGCTAGACACTTTTAAGACGTTTGGAAGTTGTTCTAGATGTCTGATTTGAGTTAGAAACGCTATTTTTGACTTGTTTAGGGTCCGTTTTCTGCAAATAAAATACTGACGTTTCCCGTGTGAATTCCTCTACTTGTTAGAAGACTTTCTATACTATTCTGAATATTCTCTTGTGATTAATCCTTGTGATAGGACTCCATTCCGTTGCAGGTTCAGTGCTTGCTAAGGCACGTGAGCCTGCCATTAAGCCCCCACTACTCCTGGGTTTACTGGTAGAGTGGCTTCCCCTTAATTTAATTAAAACCTAAATGCTTGTGTGGAATGAATGATTAGAACCTGGATATGGCATGAATCCTAGGATGAGAAACACTTGTATTGTCTATAATGGATGAATGAATTACAATCTTGAATGAGTAGATAGAATGATAACAATTGCCTGTAAATAAATAACAGCTGCTTGTGAAATGTAAAGTGCTTGTGCTAGCAAACTGTTGCATGTAAATTCCTATTGTATACGTTAAATGACATAATACGAGCTAAATGTATATAAATTGAGAATGGTAACGTGAATGATGGAAATACGAGCTAACTGTGTATAACCTGTGTATGGAAATGTGAACGATAGAAATACAAGTTGCATATGTATAACATGACAATGCAAATAGAAATGATGAAACCTGGTATGGCATGGCTTGAGGAATATGAGCATGAACCCTACGGGGAATTAGGAGTTGAACTCCTGGAAATAAATGGAATGGATCTGGAAATGTGTTGGGAATTGTACTGGCCCTTGAGTACGTGGTACCAAGGGGAGTGCATGTTACCTCTTAGTGTAGAGGGGTACTTGCCACCTTCGGGTTGAGACCTGGGGTGGGTTTGGCCACTTTGCACCGACTCTGTGGCCCTCGTGTACACTGTACTGGGGAGAGCTACTGGTGTAGGGAGAGAGCTAGCCACCCCACGGGGTCCAGGGTTCAACTAGCCGCCCTACACCGACTTGTTAGGCCCACTGGGCAAAATTGGGTAGTCAGGTGAGGGTGTGCGGATTGTGGAGGGGCGAGACCCCTATTTGGTTACTGAGAGGGGCTAGACCCCTGTTACTGAGAGGGCTAGGCCCTATATTGGTTCCGTGCTGTACTTTGGGCACACCTACTAACGGAAAAGACTGACCACGTGCTAGTGCGGGGTAGCTACCCGTGCACTTATCGCGTGTGCCGTAGTCACCGTTACGTCTGTTTGTGACCTTGGGGTGGTTGACTGGGTGTAGGATCACCACGGGAGACTCTCCCGACTAGGAGAGCACTACATGTGCCTTCTACTCTTCAGAAAAGACTGTAATCAAGATCGTTTCCACAAGGAATATTCGAGATCAAGAAAGAGACCTGATAAATAAACCAAGTGGTGAAAAAGAATAATTAGTTAAAGAATGTAATTGAAAAACAACAGCTACTTGTCTACCTTTACTGCTGTAGTTAGTTGGTTGTCACTCTACTCAGCGTTAGCTGACTTTGTGTACTCATAACCCTTTTCAGGTCCAGGTGTTGAGCAGCCAGAGCCTACGACTGTAGAGGGTGCTGGGCCTAGTAGAGCCCAGTAGTTGTAGCTTCTTTGTTATACTTCTTTCTAATGTAGTGAGTAGACTCTTGCACCTTTACGTTTGTACTCGTATATTCTGTACTTTATATTCTTGTACCTGGTTACTTTTCTACTGTTGTGGTGGTGTGTACTGTAGTAGTTTGACTTCTTTACTGCTGTACTTTTGTTACTGTTAGTTGCTTAGCATAGTGAATGTGGTTTACTTTCCTGCTTTTTGGTTACTTTCTCGTTGGACGACTGTGTCTTGGGATCAGTCGAGTTGGTCCGGTCTCGTGTCCTGTAGGGATTTGGGAATCGGGTTGTAACAGTTATCTATCTCTATTTCCTAGCTCTTTTAATATCTATCTAATGCTAACATCTGTGCATCTACTTGCTCGTCATATTTCTCCCCCTTTTTGACATAAAACATGAAAAAGATAAGTCATGCCAAGAAACACACAAGTAGAAAAATTATAAAAAGCACATAAAAGAGTTTAGTACATGCCAACCAAAAAGGAGTCGAAAGGAAACATACAACCAAATAAGTTCATTACAATGCATCATGAAATTAAACTAGGAGAGAACTAACTAACCTACCAACCAAAATAAGTAGAAATACAATAAAAACTATAGAGAAACTAAGGAAGACGTTTCTTGATATCCATGATATTCATGTGAAGTGAAGAGATGTGCTCTTGAAGGTTTTCAACAACCTTCGCCATTTACCTTCTGTCATCTTCTTGACGCCGCATGAGAAGTACTCCAAGTCCAGACATGTAGATGGGGTTACAATCCGCTTTGATGTACTCCCAATCTTCGTTGTATGGATGGCCGTCTTGAACATTTGCATCCAGAATACCATAAGAAACAAACTCAGGCATGCTCCGAGAAGAAGAAGGACCACTTTCACTAGCAGGTTCATCTTCATACTTGTCTTTGCTTGCCATTCTCTTCAAAGTAGTACTATCAAAATACTAAACATGCATATCCACAGGATGACAAGAAAATGGAAAGTGTAAATGGAGAAGAATGAGTCAAGAGGGTACTAAAGGGTAGATACGTCGTATGGATTGAAGCCATGTGGTTGAAGATAATCATGGGCCAATTCATTTTGTATTTGTTGATGATACAATAGACCAATTGTATGCAGTGTGTTTGGGACAATGATTATATCCAAAAATCTTTCTGAAGATGTTCCAATCAATGACCCTAGTGAGAAGTTTGGCAGCAAAGGTAAGTTTGGACATGGTTAGGTCTTTGCTAGTGGATTTAGGATCATTAGATTCAAGAAGAAAACTGCGAACACTATGAAAAGGAATCTCTTCGGAAACTGATTTAAAGTGTAGCCATCAAGATCTGATTTACAAATGGTAGCAATCAACGATGGGGTGATTTCAAGATCAAAATGTGGGAGAGAAGAAGTAATGTGTTCGGAATCAACCAAGGTTAAGTTGATATAAAACACTCTAGAAAGAGTGGGATAGATGCCATTAATGCTTTTGACAAAAATAGTGGCTAAAGTAATTGCCAAGTTTTGGTAGGTGATTAGTTCTTGAAGGTCATACTTTTCAATATCCCTAAAATGTTCATAAACAAGTGGTCTAAGGACTTTCATTTTAGCTTTGTGAATAGTCTCATAAAAAATATCCTTAGTCAATCAAGAGATAAACAATTTTTTAATAGAAGTCTTAGGATTAGTTTGCGGTGTAGGAGTAGGGTTAGGTTCAGTCGTTGGTGGTGGCATTTGGGATGAAGGATCAAATGTTTTGATTTTTTTTAGTGGACATTTGACTTTACTTTTGAGAGTCATAATAAATCAAAAGTTAAAAGTTCAGGAGAAAAATGTTATCCAATAGAATATTATTTATCATTGCACAAAAAAAATAATATAAATAAATAACAATAGAAAGTATAGCAATCAATTTCTAATTGATTAACTAATTGGTTCATCAAGAAATAAACAAAAAGAGAAAAAAGATTGAGGAAAACATATCAAAGGGAGAGAAAAAAAACGATTGATGAAGGTTGCTGCAGGAGGTGGGACCTTCGACGAGAGAAATCGTAGAGAGGGAACGATTTGGGAGAAAAATCATTTGAAAAGAGAACAGAGGGAAAAAGAAATCAAATGAGAGGAAAAATATCAAAAAAAAAAAAAGAGAGAGAAAAAATGTGGGTGAATGAGAGCATACATTTTGAACATTTGAATTTTAAACGTAGTGAAAGTTCCGACAATGGTCGGAGCTCAATCACGCAAAAAAAGGAAATCGCAGTTCCTTTTAAGATGAAAGGAAGCCGTTACGTTAATGTGGATGCAAACGAAAGAAAGAATTAGTCAATCGCTTAATAGATTAATTCTAATGATTAGTATAAAACAGAACATAATAATAATATGTTTGCTCAAATAAATAACTAATATAAAGATACAATTGTTTTTAAAATATAAAAAATCAACACAAAAGCATATAAATAAAAAGATAAAAGAGAACTATTTCTTCTTCATATCTTCAATAGTTTTCTTTTTCTCTTAAATGTTCACCTTTAGACTTAAGAATTAATCATCCAGGAATGCTTTGAACTTCACAAAATGATCTTGAAAACTTATAATAACTTTGCCATTTGCTCGCGATCATCTTCCATCCTTTGCATAGGATTTGTAATCCAATTCAAGCATGTAGGATTAGTGTTATCATCCTCCATGAAATCACAATCATAGTTGTATGGATTTTGAGGATCATTATCTAAAATGGTGTAGGATGTAAGAATAGATGACTCCATACCGCACGAATCATGTGAGGAATTATGAGAATTTTCTTCAATAGGTGGAGGACCATCTTCGATAGGTGGAGTAATTTGATGAAAAATGTCCAAAAAGGAGTGAGTAATGAGATAAATAGACTTGTCAATATGATAACATGCTAACAGAACATGATGAAAAATAAATAGATGGGACAACAAAGTACCAAATAGTAGAAAACTATCATGGGAATCAATCATGTGGTTAAAGATCATCAAAGACTAGCCCAATTTAATACCATGGATAATACAAAAGACAATGTAGGCAGTTTTCTTCAAACAAATACTTAAATTGGAATTATTGCCAAAGAAGTTGTAATCAATAATGAAAGCAAGAAATTGTTCAATACGAGAAAAATTCTTAGTCGAAAGTACTTGATTGGAAGCATCACAAGGAGTAACTAAAAGAGAACAACAAACATCTTCAAATGAGATACCATTTTCTATATCGTCCATGTTTGACCTTTCATGTTAGTCTTGAAAATATAGGCAATAACTTGAACGTTAATCAACATTTGGCAATCGGGAACAGATCTAAGAGCAAGAATTTTGTCCTCTGAGGTTTTATGTAAGAGTTTGATATCGGAATAAAAGATTTTAAGCAAAGAAAGATAAATTCCGCAAAATGAATTTCTAGAGAAATTAGGACCAAAAAGTGAAGCATCTTTTGAAAACTAAACAAAGTTTTGATATTGTGATGATTAACATTCTTAAAATCATCAAATAGAATAAGGCGTTGAGGAAGAATATGAGGGTAATAGATAGAAGATCATGATTTTACTCTAGATGAAATGTGATCAACATCGTGAAGAGATCTTATGAAGCAAATATTAGGACTCATGATGTCAAATTTCTAAAAAGCACGTAAAGAGAAACACGTAATCTGAAAGCAATAATCATTTGATCATAAAGAAATAAAGAGTTTTCAAGAATATAAGCTTCCTGCTAATTGCAATAAGATGGGAGTACACTATGTGGTGTTCATGGCCAAGAGAGAAATGAGTGAAATGAGAGAAATTCTCTCTTAAAAAGGATTGGTAACCATCCAAAGAGAATGTGTTGGGCGGTTGCAAAAGGTTATAAATAAGAAATTAATTGATTAAGTAATCAATTAATTTAGGTAGACAAAAAAGAGCTTAACGATTTATCAAAGAGTCTTTAGAACATTAACCAAGATAGAGTATATAATCAAGAGTAATAATAAGATCTTTTAATACAATTCAAGAATCAAATAAACAATCAATCAAATAGACAAATAATGCATTCAAACATCATTCAAGGTACATATACCTAATTTTCTTCTAATTGCGGAGAATCTTTCTAAGGGTAAAGGTTTAATCAATATATCAGTTAATTGATCATTTGTAAAGGTAAATTCTAAATCAATGTTACCTTTTAGTATAGTATCTCTTAAGAAATGACATCAAACATCAATATGTTTGGTTCTAACATGATGAACATGATTCTTTGATAAATTAATTGTACTAGTGTTATCACAAAATATTTTCATATTTGAAAATTTTAATTTTGCATCATTTAATGTTTGTCTCATCCATAACATTTGTGAACATGCTACAGCATCCAAAATATATTCAACTTCTGTGGTGGATAAAGCAACACTGTTTTGTTTCTTTAAAAATCAAGAAATACGAGATTTACCTAAGAAGTGACATGTTCCACTTGTACTTTTATAGTCAATTCTACTTTCTGCATAGTCAGCATCATTGAACACATAAACATCAAGTGAAGATGTTTTAGGATAAAATAAATCAAAGTTATTTGTATATTTTAAATGTCTAAAAATTCTCTTCACAACATTTAGATGTGATTCTTTAGGTTTTGGTTGATATCTAGCACATAAACATGTAGAAAATATTATATCAAGATGACTTGCTGTTAGATAGAGTAAGGTTCCGATCATACCTCGATAAAGAGTTTGATCAACATTCTTACCACTTTCATCAATATCCAACTTCTTTAATCTATCCAAGATGTATTTTGATTGATTTATAAAGATGTCATCTTGGAGTTGATGAATTTGAAGTCCCAAAAAGAACTTCAATTCTCCAATAAGACTTATTTCAAATTTAGCCTCCATGATCTTTGCAAAATCTTAACATAATAGATCATTAGTAGCACCAAAAATAATATCATCTACATATATTCAAACAATTAGAATTTCTGAATTCTCCTTTTTAATGAAGAGTGCTGTGTCAACCTTTCTCATTTCAAAATTTGACTTAATTAGATAATCTCTTAACCTTTTATACTATGCTCTTGGAGCTTATTTTAAGCCATATAAAGCCTTTTTAAATTTAAATGCATATTCAGGATAATTTTTGTCTATAAACCCTGGTGGTTGTTTCACATATACATCCGCTTTCATAAATCAATTTAGAAAAGTAGATTTTACATCAATTTGATGAAATTTAATGTTAAAGTGTGATGCAAAAGCTAGAAGCATACGAATTGATTCTAGTCTTGCAACTTTTGCATAAGTTTCATCATAATCAATACCTTATTCTTAATTTTAACCTTGTGCAACTAGTCTTGCCCTATTTCTAGTTATTGTTCTATTTCATTTGTTTTATTTCTGAATACTCATTTAGTTCCAAGTAATGATGAATTTTCAAGTTGTGGAACTAAGTCCCATTCTCCATTTCTCTCAAATTGATTTAATCCTTCTTCCATAGCAAATATCCATGATTCATCTTTCAAAGCTTTTTCAACAATTATAGGTTCCACTTGAGATACAAATGCATTAAAAGCAAAATTATTTAATTAACTTCGAGTTTTAACTATTTCTTTTATTTATCCAATTACAAGATCTTTTGGATGTTTTTATCAAACTTTCATTCATTAGGAAGATTATATGTGTTATTTTCTTTTACATTTGATACATAAAGAAAGTGATTTTCATCTTCTTCATTATCACTTAGATTCTCATGATTAAGAGTTGGTAGATCATCATTAAATTTTACATGAAACATTTCTTCTACCGTTAATGTATTCATATTAAATCCACGATATGCCTTACTTCTTGCTGAGTATCCCATGAATATATATTATTCTTCTTTAGGTTCAAACTTATCTAAATTTTCTTTAGTGTTAAGAATATAGCATTTACTTCCAAACAATTTACAATAATTTATTTTAGGCCATTTATGAAAATATAGTTCATAAAAAGTTTTGTTTGTTAGTGGTCTAATTAGATCCCTATTTAGTACATAACATGCAATATTTTTTGCTTCTACCCAAAAATATCTAGGTAATCCAGATTCTATAAGTAGAGTTCTAGCACATTCTTGTAAAGTTCTATTTTTACGTTCAACTACAGTTTGTTGTGGTGCTCTTGGAAAAGAGAATTCATGTTTAATTCTATATTCTTTTGTGATCTTATTTTGGTTATTAAATAACCCTTTTCATTTTGTATCCTTTTAGAAAATATTTTAAAATATTTAAAGGCTTGATCTTTGTGTTTTAAGAAATATATCCAAGTAAACCTAGAATAGTCATTAATTAAAACTAATCAATACCTACAATCATTCAAACTATCAACTTTAGTTGGACAAAATAAATCTAAATGAATTAATTATAGAGATCTATTAGTTGAAATTTCATTCTTATTTTTAAATAAAATCTTATGAATTTTGCCTAATGTATAAGAATCACATAAAGAATGAGTTTTATACCTTTTGTTTGGTAATCTTTTATGAAATGACCCTTCCAAGGATCGTTTGGAGTTTTTCCGAAAAGTTAGGGGTGTGAATGAAAATTTTAAACCCCCTGGGTTTAGTTGTAGGCTTTGCCGGAAAGGAGGGAAATGCAAGGGGGTGTCACACAATCTTCCCTTCCCTCTCCCTCTCCCCACACACTCACCCACACGCACACACACTCCATCCTCCCCACCTCAATACCCTAACACCCTTCTATTTGAAACCCCCCCACACTCCTCTCCACCTTCTCACCACCACCTCCTCCACCGTCATCCTCACCTTGCTGCCAACGAGCACCAACCGCTTTCCCGCCTCCGCTTGCAGCCACACGTGGAGGAGAGGAGCTCGCGAGAGGAGGAGGAGGAGAGAGGGAGAGAGTGTGAGCGAGGAAGAGGGAGGGTGTGGGAGAGGAGAGAACCTCGGGGAAGCCCAAGCATGTGCGGCAGACGAGCTCGAGCAGGAGAGCTTGCACGCGAGGAGCACCCTTGCTGCAGGTGCAGCGGCGAGTGCCTAGAGAGCGAGGGAGGAGTCGCGGTCGGAGAGCCGTAGGAGCTCAGAGGAGCTTGTCTGGTGTTAACGGGGAGAAATCATGGTTTTTAAAATATAAAAGATGTGTGTTGTAGTATAGATGAAATCGCCTCGAAAATAAATAAGAATTTATTACTCGAAAACCTAGGTATCCGAGGTCGAACTCAGGGAGCAAATTGGTATTTTAAAGAAACTAAAATCACAATCTCAAATTGCTCAAAAGATGATGTTCAACAATAATATCAATGCAATTCAATGTTTATGAAAACTAAAAAGAGAATAGAAATGCAAGAGGAAATTGAATATTCTCTCTTCTTTCTTCTCTCTCTCTGGTGTCTTCTTCTTTCTTCTCTTTCTTCCTTTTCTTTCTCTGCTTGGCCGCACTTCTCCTTCTTTCTCTCTCTGACTTTCCTCTTTCCTTGTGAATCAGACGTCTTAACTTACGATTGCTACATTGATTCGTCAATTAATATTTATCTTAAATGCCATTGCGGAAGTTCCTATTCATTTATTTTAGGCATTACATTATTGTGGTGAAATTGCATGGTCCTCCTTCTACTTCATCTAAATTATTTGCACATGCATATATCACATGAATGATTCAATGTATAGATATTATGGTAAATAAGTTATATTCTAGAAATCATTATTTACAGTATTTACCGATATCAAGATCACTTGTTAACAAAATATTATATGATGGTGATTTTGTATCTAAACATCTACATTCTTGATTAATTGGTTAAAATGCACAGTTATGTGAGAAAAGGAATCGCATGAATTAGCATGCACACCCATTGAGTTTCCCGAATAAATGAAACACTATTTACTACTTTAAATAAGCTAATTCCTCCCTGTGGAGATGACCTAACTATTCGTGGTTAGATTTTGAAAATTAAAATGTTTTGAAAAGCGATTTTCTACCACGCGATTAATACAACAACACATCATTTTATGTTAAAGTATTTAATGAAAACGAAGATCGCTCTTTCACCTGCAGGAGACCTTTCCCAATTGCTACAGCTGGGCTCTCCTTCAAGGCCAATTGCCTACTGAATGCGTGAGCGGGTCCAACCCGTACCTCCTGGACCTGGAGACCTGGAGCGAAGCGCCTGGGTTGAAGCTTGCGAGCTCCTTCGAGCCGGTGCTAATGGTGGCAGAGGCTCAGACCTGCAGTCACTCAATATGGCCTTGCGGCCCCATTAAACCACATGGGGAGTTTCGCCGCAGCATGGCGAAGGTGCCTAGGTGGGTGGCTCGCCGCGGGGTGGCCTAGGCGTGAGTGCCTAGGTCACTCTGTGGCCGTGAAGATGGGTTAGGTTGGGGGGTGTTTCTAAGGGGTATGGCGGTTAGTGGAGGGGCGGATGACGATCAGAGGGTGATGGAGGAGGTGATGAGGTATCTGGTGAGGCGTGTGGAGGTATGGAGCGGTGGAAGTGCCTTCGCCGGTGGTCGGTCGGAGATGGAGAAGGTGATGGTGTTCTATGGTGTCGAGGGGTCGAAAGTGCAAATTAAGAGAGGGGAAATGAAGATGGGAGAGAGGGGAATAATTATAACCCAGCTAAGTGGACGAAGGGGGGCAGGAGGGGAGCGGCTCGTTCCTACCATCGCTAGAGACGAAAACCTTGAGGTGAGGATGATGGCGACAAGGAAGGGGTCGGAGAGGCACGGGTGGGTACAGCGCGACGTGGAGGAGCACGGTGGAGAAGACTCTTCCTCTGATATGGTGGCAGAGCGATGAGAAGAGGGCGAAGAGGTCGCCGAAGCTTGCAAGAAGTTGGCCGGAGACGAAGGAGGATGAAATTAAGGGTGTATCTCGGGCCAATCCAAGCTTGGAAGATGCGTCAAGGACCGGGGGTCCTTTTATAGCCGCTAGCAGAGGTCTTTATGCTCGGAAGGCAAGCTTCCAAGCACAAGAACCTCGCCGGAGGACATAGCAGACACCATACCCTGTCGTTCACACGTTCGCACGAGGGATATGGTGCGAACCAGGTCATGGGATTGCGCTCAGACGGTAGGGGATTCCTCAGAGGATTCCCCTACCAAATCTGAGAGGTCTCTAGGGAAGTGGGGAGAAATCCTCCTCGAAACCTCACCGGAGGTATGGCTCCTCTGCTGAAATGGCAGAGGGACCAAAATTCAAAATGTGACGAGGAAGTTTGGGGGGGTCTACGCAACGGTTTTCAAAAGTTAGTGGTCAGAATGTAATTGGGTGGACTATTTTGCAAAGTAGGTCAGATGACCTTCCCTTAGGTTCAAATTTTGGTGCAAACCTAATTTGGACCAAAGTAATCCAATGGTGAAGTTGGATTTTAGGTTTGACCATGTTTGACTGGACATTTTGCACAAAAATTCAAATTAGGTCAAATATTGAGCTAGGACCCCAATATAGGTCAAAATAGCTTCCAAAGGCCAAATTGAAGGTTCTAAACCCTAGGGGATATTTTTCCATGAATTTTAGAGGGTTTAGTTGATTTTAATCCTGATCAGAACCTTGTGAAATTAAATGGGTTTCTTTTAGGGTTACAGAATGTTATTTAATTCTTAAATCTCACAATAACCTTTTTCTGACTGAAATATCCCACTTTTCCTCTTACTAAGTCCAATTGACCTATGTATAGACCTTGAGAAATCCCGTTGATGCACTGCAATGGTAAAATTACAGTTTTTCCCTTTATTTCATGTTTTCTCCCCAGAACAGCAATCCCTTGAATTAGGCCTTCTTTTAGGTTATGTAGGAGCTTTTGTTCACTTTCTTAGGTCAAAATGAGCTAATTAGGGCCCATGATGAGGTTCTCATCATGTGGGAAGAGACGAGGATGCGCACGAGGAGGAGCTCGTGGAGGAGAGCTTCTCGATCTCCTGCAGCTGTTGAGGTCGCCGCTGCAGTCGCTGTGGACGGAACTCCATGAGAAGACGAGCGTCACGAGGAGTTCTGCGTATTAGATTTTTCCAGTATCAGACGTCTGGAGCAGCAGCGGACATCCAGAGCTGAATCCGGACGTTTGAAGACTCGCGGAGTGCCGACGCTCATGCATGCACGTACGTGGAGTACGTGGTGTGCACTGTCGTGGTTTTGAACCTGCGAACGTATGCTGTAACGACCTGGTTCCCGAGTCCCTACGAGACACGAGAACCGGACCGACTCGACTAATCCCAAGACCTAGTCGTCCAATGAGGAAGTAACCAAAAGAGCAGTAAAATAAACCCCATTCAGCATGAATATAACTAACAGTAAGAAAGTACAGCAGTAAGGAAAGAAACTACTACAGTAGATACCACCATAACAGTAGAACAACATTTATCATATAACATGAACTGCAGGTAAAAAAAAGTACAGCGGAAACAAGATCTACTCACTATAACGGAAACAAAGAGGTACAAAAGACAGTAGTAACTCTACTGGACCCTACTCGGCCCAGCGTCCTCTGTAGCCGCTGACCCTGGCTGCTCAACACCTGGTCCTGAAAAAGGTAACGAGTGTAACACGTCAGCAAAACGTTGAGTAGAGTGGCAACTAAAACTAAAGACAACAGTAGAGTGTACAGTAGCTGTTATGTTCGATTGCTTTCTTTATTTACATCTTTCAATTGTCTCACTATTTCATTTATTTCTCAGATCTTTTACTTGATCTCGAATGTTCCTCGTGGGAACGATCTTGATTGCAGTCTTTTCCAAAAAGTAGAAGTAGCACGTGGTGCTCTCCTAGTCGGGAGAGTTCCCTGTGGTGATCCTACCCTCAGTCAACCACCCCAAGGTCACTGACAGACGTAACGGTGACTACGGCACGCGCGATAAACGCACAGGTAGCTAACCCGTACTGGCACGTGGTCAGTCGTTTCCGTTAACGGGTGCGCCCAAAGCACAGCACAGAACCAGTCCAGGGCAGAACCCTCTCAGTAACAGGGGTCCAACCCCTCCACAGTAACCAAACCGGGGCCTTGCCCCTCCACAGTCCGCGCGCCCTCGCCTGACTACCCTGGTTTGCCCCAGCGGGCCTAACAAGTCGGTGTGGGAGGCTAGCAGAACCCCGGGGCCCGTGGGGTAGCTAGTACCTCCCTACACTAGTATCTCTCCTCGGTACTACGTACGCGAGGGCCAGCAAGTCGGTACAGAGTGGCCAGTCCTAACCCCGGGTCCCTGGGGCGGCTGGCTCCGCTCTGCACTAAACAGGGGGACAGTCGCTCTCCTTGGTACTCCGTACTCAAGGGCCAGCTCACTTCCCCAAAACTATTCCATTCACTTTCCAGGAGTTCTACTCCTACTTCCCCGTAGGGTTCCATCCTTTTTACTCAAACATCCAGGTTTCACTTTCCAGTTTCACATTCTTACAATCCATGTTCTCAACCACGTTATCTATTCACAACAGGCAGCTGTTAATTCAAATTACAGGCAGCTTTATATCTCTTTCCATTTTCCAAGACTGCAGTATTATACATTCCACTAGTTTTCCCATCCTAGGATTCATGTTATATCCTAGGATCTATCATACAATCTAGTTTTCCAGTCCTAGGATTCATGCAACACCTAGGAGCTATCATTCCATCTATTTCTCATTCCTAGGGTTCATGCAATGTCCTAGGTTCTATTTATGGTTTCATAATTTAACAGATTTTAATAACTTAAAGCCACTCTACCAGGTACAACGGGAGTAATGGGGGCGTGATCGGGAATCCCGCGTGCCTCCGCGACTCCCAAGACTGCAACTGAACGAGGTCCTATCACAAGGATCAAACATAAGGAAAGTCTCAAAACAGTGTATAGCTACTGTAGACGGGTAGAGGAATTAATTCTGAAAAGAACGCAACTCGAATCGCGGAAAATGGAGCCCGAATGGGCCCTAAACGGGTCGAAAACGACGACACTGTGTAAAATCAGACGTCTGGAACTTCTTCCAGACGTCTTAAGAAGTGGATCAGAGAATTACCTGCTCAGCGTGGTTTCCCAGATGTCCAGAAGTCTGCGGGGACGTCTGGCCTAGCTCACAGACGTCCGATGGTCACCCCGGACGTCTGGAGGTCACTCCCGCCGTCTGGTACGACTTCCGGACGTCTGATTCGCAAAGGATGGCGAATCAGCGAGCCTGCGCACAGATAAATCCCTCCCTCAGTACGGTCAGTCGACAGGAAGGAAGAAGAAAGCGGAATACTCACCTTTCAGACGTCTGTATGATCTTCCAGACGTATCCCTCGCCGTCTGGCTATAAACCCAGATGTCTGATTCTGGAAAATTTTCCAGAACAGGGCACCGCTCGGCCTCCGCTCGCGACGCCGCCCGTGTCGCACCTCGCGTGTCTGCTGCTCAGACCGCAGCAGGTCCCTCTCCGCGTCGTTCCGCGCCCCCTGCGCCCTCCGCCGGCCGGCCAAGCCGCTCCGGCGAGCTCGCCCTCACGGCAGAGCTCCGCCCTCACACGCCGCACCTCCTCCGCGCTCACTGCGGCCGCCGCTGCCGCCCTCGCGCTCGCTCGCTCTCGCGCACAGGAAGGAGAAGAGGAAGGGGACGGTGGAGACGACAGGAGGGGAGGCGTGGCCTTTTAAGGCCGCGCGAGGAGGAGGGAGAGAGAGTGCGGTAGGTCTGCAGCCGTAGAGAGAGAGGGAAAAAGAGAGAGAGAGAGAGGAATCGCGGGTCTGCGTGCACAGGCGCGCAGACGAATCTCTCGTGCGAAAAAAATAACTGTTTTACAGACGTCTGGAAACGATCCCAGACGTCTGACCAGACGTCTGGATGTGCTCCCAGACGTCTTGTCAGACGTCTGGGCCACCTCCCAGACGTCTTAAAAGATGTCTGGGGCACGCGTTCGTTACATATGCGCAGGTACAGGTCTTGGAAAGGCATGCAAGCATGCTCTTTGAGGTGCTTTAAGACCTATCGGACGTCCAGGCGGACAGATAGATGTATGGAAAGACCCAGGATGACTGTAAAGGGGTTCCAGACGTTTGCCAGCAACGTAAGAAAGCAAGGTGAGGTTCTGAGATAGTTTAAGATGTCTGGGTCTAGTCCCAGATGTCTGATTTTAGACAATATGCACGGTTTTGGCCCATTTAGGGCACAAACGAAGTCGGATTTATGCAAACGAAATACCTTTGTTTTCCATTCGAGTTTCTCTACGTGTTAGTGTCAATTATATACTATTTGGAACTCGTTTGATGTGACTTAGTCACTGGTATAGGTCTCCAGCCTATAGCGTGTTCGAGACCCGCAGAGACGACAGGACGTGCGGTTCTAGCCCCCATTCCTCCCACGTTTCCCGGTAGAGTGGTTTACTTAATACTAAATATTTAAATAAGTAAAGTGCATGCTTAGAATAATTTGATTGAACTCTAGGATGTGAAATGAACTTTAGGGCAGAGATGTATAATGTGACTTGAGCTACACTATTACCTTGAGATGCATGTTAAACCATAATTGCTAGTAAGTGTATTAACTACTTGATGTGATGCTTTCTCAGTTATTAAACCACAAGTTACCTGTTATAAGAAATGAAATCTGGAATGTGAATAGTGAGATATGAATGTTGAGAAATGGGATGAAAGGAATACAAGCATGAACTCTACGGGGAATTAGGAGAACTCCTGTATACGGAAAGAACATTGTAAGTAGACGGGAAGTGAGATGGCCCTTGTGTACATAGTACCAAGGAGAGCCACTGCCCCTTTAGAGTAGAGGGGAGCTTGCCACCCCTTGGGTTGAGGCCCGGGGTGGGTTTGGCCACTCTACGTCGACTCCTATTCGACTCTCACGTACGTGATACCGATGTGAGCTACTTAGTATAGGGAGGGAGCTAGCTACCCCTTGGGGCCTGGGGTTAGGACTAGTGTAATGACCCGTTCTGTTCTGAGCCTTTTAAGACATCTGGATTGTCAGTCAGACGTTTGGTCAGACGTCTAGACCCTTTCCTAGACATCTGGAAATTGAAAAATTTGTACGCACAGTCGGGTCTACGCGCTGGCTGCACGCAGATAGCCTTCCTCTTTTCTGTCCCTCTTCTTTTCTCCTCCATTGAACCGTAGTCGCTCCCTATATAACACCCCTCTCCCCCTTCCCCTCTTCTCCACTCCACCACCACCACCTTCTTCCTTCCTCCTCTCCACTGCCGTGAAAGGAACGAGCGAGAGAGATGGAGCGGGAGCGAGGAGCGCAGAGGAGTGGCGTGAAGAGAGGAGGAGGAGGTTGAGCTCGCGAGTTCGTGGGAGCTCGCCGGAGGACGCACGGTCGGAGCGGCGCGTGTGGGAGGAGTGCGTCGGGGGAGTTGTCCCCGACTTCCTACTGCAGTCAGAGCTGGAATGAGAGGGAGGAGCTGCGGCTGCGCGCGGTGAGAGAAGCAGGAGCTCGCCCTGATTTTGGGATTTTCCCAGAATCAGACATCAGAGTGCCGTCCAGACGACGGGTTGGCCGTCTGGTGATGACACCGGACGTCTAAAAGCAAGGTTTCACGAAGCTACATTCCTCTTGCGGTTACAGCCATGCAGGCCGCACCGCAGAGCCAATCTGTGTGACTAAAAGTGGGAGATTTAGTCTGTCACGTGTAGGGATAGTTTTGGGAAGGCGCGGGGCACACCCTCCCACGCATTTTAGATGTCTGGACAGCTTACCAGATAATCAGAAGCACTCCCAGACGACTGGAGGAGAGGTCGGACGTCTGGAGCTGAGTCTAGATGGTCAAGTAGGGGTTCTGGACATCTAAGGTCGATGCAGGAACTTGAGGTGAGACCCTGGTGACTTTTAAAACGTCTGGACCTTGTGCCAGATGTCTGATTTGGTTCTGTAGTCTTGTTTTTGACCTGTTGAGGGTCCGTTTTACGCAAACGAGATATCTATGATTTCCTTATGAGTTCCTCTACATGTTAGAAAACCTTATTTACTATTCTAAGCATTCCATTACGGTATGTTCCTTGGTATAAGACTTCGATCTGTTGTGTGTTCGGGACTTGCAGAGGCACGTGAGTTAGCCGTTCGAGCCCCCAGTACTCTCGAATTGTCTGGTAGAGTGGTTCCCCCCGTTGTAATTATAAAACATGAATGCATATGTGAAATTAGATAACTAGGAACCTAGGATGCGGCATGAATCCTAGGACGAGAAGTACTTGCACTGCTTGTATGCGTGTTTGAGATTGCAGTAATAAATGAATGAATAGAATTATAAATAATTGCCTGTTAATAAATACGAGTTGCCTGTGGAATATGAAAGGCCTGTACTAGTTAAATAGTTACTTGTGACATTACTTGTTGTATATGTTAAATTGTGGAAATACGAGCTGCATGTGTATAATACAAGAATGGAACCGTGTATGATGAAACCTGGTATGGAATAACATGGTGAATATGAGAATGAACCCTATAGGGAATTAGGAGTAGAGCTCCTGTGGATGAATGGAAAGGATCTGGAAATGTGAGTAGGAAGTGTGCTGGCCCTTGAGTATGTGGTACCAAGGAGAGCGACTGTCCCCTGTTTAGTGTAGAGTGGATCTAGCCGCCCTTGGGTTGGGACCAGGGGTTAGGATTGGCCACTCTACACCAACTTCTGTTAGCCCTCACGTACACTGTACCGGGGAGAGCTACCGGTGTAGAAAGAGAGCTAGCCACCCCACGGGGCACGGGGTTCAGCTAGCCACCCTACACCGACTTGTTAGGCCCACTGGGCAAACCGGGGTAGTCAGAGGAGGGTGCGTGGACTATGGAGGAGCGAGACCCTTGTTTGGTTCTGAGGGGCTGAACCCCTGTTACTGAGAGGGCTAAACCCTATACTGTTCCGTGCTATATTTTGGGTGTACCCGCTAGCGGAAATGACTGACCGCATGCCAGTGCAGGGTAGCCACCCGTCCGCTTATTGCGCATGCCGTAGTCACCGCTACGTCTGTCTGTGACCTCGAGATGGTTGACTGGGTGTAGGATCACCACAGGGGACTCTCTCGGTCAGAAGAGCACCACATGTGCCTTCTACTCTTCGGAAAAGACTACAATCAAGATCGTTCCCACGAGGAACATACGAGATCAAGAAAGAGATCTGAAAGTAAACCAATGGGTGAAAAGAAATGACTTAAAATAAAATAATTGGAAAATATAAATTCACCTGTTAGCCTTTTCTGCTTTAGTTAGTTTGGTTACCACTTTACTCAGCGTTCGTTGACTCCGTTTACTCATAACCCTTTTCAGGTCCAGGAGTTAACCAGCCCGAGTTACCGGCTGCAGAGGGCACTGGGCCCAGTCGAGCCCAACTGTAGTTCTTACTGTTGTTGTACTTCCTTTTTGTTAGTGAGTTCAGACTTTGTTACTGTTACTGTTCTATACTTTTGTTCTACTTTTCTGTTGTGGTGGTAATATGTACTGTTAGCAGCTTTTACTTCCTTTACTGCTTGTACTCTTTTACTGTTAGTTACTTTACATAGTGAATGTGGTTTACTTTCCTGCTTTTCGGTTATTTTTTGTTGGACGACTGGGTCTTGGGATTAGTCGAGTCGAGCCAATCTCAGGTCCTATAGGGATTCGTGAACTAGGTCGTAACAACTAGACACCCTACACCGACTCTTTTTAGGCCCACTGGGCAAACCAGGGTAGTCAGACGAGGGTACGTAGACTGTGGAGGGGCGAGGCCCCTATTCTGTTCTAAGGGGCGAGACTCCTGTTCTGAGAGGGCAAGGCCCTGTGCTACTCCGTGCTGTACTTTTAGGCGTACCCACTAGCGGAAACGACTGACTACGTGCTAGTGCGGGGTAGCTACCGTGTGCTTATCGTGCGTGCCGTAATCATCGCTACGTCGCGATCGTGACCTCAAGGTGGTTAACTGGGTGTAAGACTACCATGGGGGACTCTCCCGGTTAAGAGAGCAACACGTGTATATCCTACATCACGGGAAAGACTGCAATCAAGATCGTTCCCTTGAGGGATAGTCAAGATCAAGAAATGACCGGATTATTAAGAGAATAAATAAAGCAGAACTATTTAGTTGAGCTAAATAGAATTGAATAATAAATTAGTTGCTTGTTTTATGTTAAATGCATGTAAATGGATTAACTATTACTCTACTTAGCGTTAGCTGACCACGAATTTTATAACCTTGTTCAGGTCAGTGTATTGAGCAGCTATTACCACCAGCTGCAGAGGGAGATGGGCCCAGTCAAGTCCAGCCTTAGCAGATGTCACATTTTGTTCTGAGTTTTCTGTTGTGGTAGTGAGTACTTTATATATGTAATACTATTTCTGTTATGTTTCCTCTTTATTTTCCACTGTTGCAGTTGTAATGACATGTAATATTGTGGGACATTTCGTTTTGTTTCCTTTAGTGTCTTTTGATTATTTCTACCTAATTACATTGCATGTGTGATTATGGAATATTTTCTGCTTTTGGGTTATTTCTTGTTGGATGACTAGGTCATGGGATCAGTCGAGGCAAACCGGTATTAGGTCCTGTAGAGATCTGGGATTAAGTCGTAACATTTTAATAAGATTAAACCTAGCCAATTTATTCATATATTTACAATGAAGATGTCCTAATCTTTTATACCATAAAAAATTTTTATCATTGATGCAATTAGAAAATCAAAATTGTCATTTTTATCTATTGCAACAATATAAATGTCTTTACATCTTTTTCCTTCTAGTAAAACTTTTAAAGATTTTAGAATTAAATACAACTTCAAATCTTTTATCACGTACGTGACTTATATTTAATAAGTTATGCGTTGGACCTTTAACTAATACAACATTATTAAAAGATGATTTACCTTTTTCAATGATTCCAATACCAATAATTTGCATTTATGATTGTTTCCAAATGTAACAATACCTCCATCTTTGTGTTCTAGATTAGTGAATAAACCTTGATTTTCAGTCATATGTTTTGAACATCTACTATCCATGACCCATTTTCTTGTTGAATCCTAGAAAAGTTTGAGTTGGATTTTTCTTTAGCACTTTGAATCCATCTTTTGATTTATGATAAACCCATTTCTAGTAATCCACATCTTTTTTTCCTACAAAACAAGAATTCAAAATATTCTTTGGTACCCATATTCTTTTGGGTTCAACATTGATAGTTTCCTTCCATTCCTTTTATGGAATGAAAGAAATCCATTTCTTTCCATTTTGACTAAGAAAATGATCATTACTAGATGAATCTGTAAATTTAGAAAACTCAAGACCATTTCTATCATTTTTAGGTCTTTGCAAAGTAAGTAATTTATCAAGGTTTTCTCTTCCTTTTGCAAATTTTCTAAGATCATTTATACGTTGCTCAGATTTACTTTTCAACATAATAATATCATTTTCTAAAGCATAAATCCTATCTTTCAATGAATGAATCTCACATTTAAGAATAGAATTTTTATCACTAAGATTTTTATTTTTAGCGATGCATCTTTTATTTTCATATTTGAGCATTTTATACTAATCATAAAGATCATGAAATGCTTCAAGTAATTCTTCAAAAGAAAAATCAAATACCTCATTTTCTAATGCCATCAAGCCAAAATATGATGCTTCTTCATTGTTGAGGTATCATCTTCATCTTCACTTGAGCTCGATTCAGAATCATCCTAAGTAAATAGTAAAGCTTTCTTTTTCTTGAACTTTTGAGAAAACTTCTTTGACAATGACTCTTTCTTCCTTTTAAAGCTTTCTTTCTTGAGAAGAGGGCTATCCTTTTTCATATGTCAAGCCTTCTTACAATTGTAGCAGGTAATAGAATCTTCTTTCTTTTCTTCCTTTCTCTTTCTGAAAGCCTTTTTGGTTTTCAAGAATTTCCTGAACTTCTTAGATAATAAAGCAATTTCTTCTTCATCATCATATGATGAGTCTTCACTTTCATCATCAACTTGAAAAGCTAATTGCTTTCTCTTTGGCTCTTTAGACTTTCTCTTTTGCATGATTTTACTCTCATAAGCCATCAAATTTCCAATGAGTTGATGCTCCATATTTAGATTCTCAACTTCATTTGCATTCCTCAATAGCTGTCACTTTAGATTTAAAAACATTTGTAAGTGAATGTAAGATTTTACCTTCTAATTCACCTCTTACAAAGTTTTTGCCCAATGCTTTAAGATTGTTGACTGTTACGAACAGGGCATCAGACGTAGTTTAAGACGTCTGGAACCCTTCCCAAACATCTGGAATTAAATTTTTTCGACGTACGAGTTCGTGTCTGTGCGCCTGCACGCGCAGGCTGAACCCGCCGCCTTCGTTCTTCTCTTTCTCTCCCTGCAGGTGCCGTTTTTCCTCCTTCTCTCTCCCCGCGGCTGCCTTATAAAAATGCTTCCCCTCTCCCTCACCCTCACTCCACCGCCTTCTTCTTCTTCTTCTCCCTGTTTGCGAGAGAGCGCACGAGCGAGAGCGGCCGCAGCGATTGCTTCGGGTGTGTGGGGAGGAGGAGCCGTTGCGAGGGGAAGAAGGAGCTCGACCGTGAGGGTGCGAGCTTGCTGGGGCAGCTAGAGCCGGTCGGTGGGAGAGCAGCGAGCGTGGGGTGTCGCGGAGTAGTTGCTGCAGCTCGGGCAGCAGGCGGACGCGGCGCAGCACGGCCGTACGCTGCAGGCGGAGAGCGAGAAGGGTTCTGATTCTGAAAAAATTTCCCAGAATCAGACGTCTGGACTTTCGTCCAGACGACGCATAAGACGTCTGGAGGAAGGTCCAGACGTCTGACAGGTACAATATTTTCCTATCTTCTTTTATGCGTGTACGGCCATGCAGTCGTCCGCCGCGTTCTTCTGCACCCCTTCGTGATGAGAGCGAGTGTGTGTGCGCAGGAATCGTTCGGGAGGGCGGTAGGGCTCGCCATCCCACACTGATCAAACGTCTGGACACAGTACCAGACGACGGAGAGGACCTCTAGACGTCCGGGGTGACAATCGGATGTCTGGAAACTAAGTCCAGATGATCCAGCGGGCTTCTGGACGTCTGAAGGACTGCGCAGACCAAGGTATGGCATGATCGACCTTTTAGGACGTCTGGAAAAAGTTCCAGACGTCTGATTTTGGACAGACTCGTCGTCTTTGACCCGTTTAGGGTCCGTTCGGAGTCCGTTTTCCGCGTTGCAAGTTTCGTTCTTTCCAGATTTATTTCCTCTACCTGTTTACAGTAATTGTATACTGTTCTGAGTAGCTCCTTGTCTTTGATCCTTGTATTAGGACCCCATTTCATTGCGGCTCTGAGGGTTGCGGAGGCGCGCGGGATTACCAACCATGCCCCCAGTACTCCCGATTTTGCGGGTAGAGTGGCCCTTTAATTTAATTATCAAAAATTATACATTTATGAAATAATTAATAGAGTATAGGGCATTGCATGAACCGTAGGGATGAAGAATTAGATTGAATGATAGATCCTAGGGTATTGCATGAATCCTAGGACTGGAAAACTAGATTGAATGATAGATCCTAGGGTATGGCATGAATCCTAGGACTGGAAAATTAGTTGAATATATACATTGCAGTCTTAGAAAAGTGGAAAGGAAACGAACACTGCCTGTAAATTGGTTAACAGCTGCCTATTATGAATGGATAAATACGGTTGAGAACATGAATTGTATGGATATAAAGCTGGAACGGTGAAACCTAAATTGGCTGAGTTAAAAGAGCATGAACCCTTCGGGGAATTAGGAATAGAACTCCTGGAAAGTGAGTGGAATAGAATTGGGGAAGTGAGCTGGCCCTTGAGTACGGAGTACCAAGGAGAGCAACCGTTCCCCTGTTTATTGCAGAGCAGAGCTAGCCTCCCTAGGGACCCGGGGTTAGGTCTGGCCACTTTGTACCGACTTTTGGCCCTCGTGTACACAATACTGAGGAGAGCTACTAGTGTAGGGAGAGCACCAGCTACCTCACTGGCCCCGGGGTTCTGCTAGCCCTCCTACAACGACTTGCTAGGCCCACTGGGCAAACCAGGGTAGTTAGGCGAGGGTGCGCGGATTGTGGAGGGGCAAGGCCCCTGTTTGGTTACTGTGGAGGGGCTGGACCCCTGTTACTGAGAGGGCTCTGCCCTATACTGGTTCCGTGCTGTGCTTTGGGCGCACCCGTTAACGGAAACAACTGACTGCGTGCCTGTGCGGGGTAGCTACCCGTGCACTTATCGCACGTGTCGTAGTCACCGTTACGTCTGTTAGCGACCTTGGGGTGGTTGACTGAGGGTAGGACCACCACGGGGGACTCTCCCGACCAGGAGAGCACCACGTGTTACTTCTACTTTTCGGAAAAGACTACAATCAAGATCGTTCCCATGAGGATCATTCAAGATCAAGAGAAGGATCTGAGAAATAAATCAATAGTGAATAAGTGGGAAAAATATAAAGAAAGAAAGTAAAAATATAACAGCTACTGTCCACTCTACTGCTTCTTCTAGCTTTTAGTTGCCACTCTACTCAGCGTTTCGCTGACATGTCACCCTTGTTACTTTTCAGGACCAGGTGTTAAGCAGCCAGAGTCGGTGGCTGCAGAGGGCGCTGGGCCTAGTAGAGCCCAGTAGTATCACTTGTAGTACCCACTGTACTTTTTTTTTCTCCGTTGTAGTGAGTAGTTTTTGTTACCTCCTGTACTCTCTTTATTGTAAACTTCATGTTTATGTATATGTTTATTTCTCTACTGTTGTGGTGGTGTATATTGTAGAAATTCTTTCTCTACTGCTGTATTTTGTTATTACTAGTTATATACATGTTGAATGTGGTTTATTTTACTGCTCTTTTGGTTACTTTCTCGTTGGACGACTGGGTCTTGGGATCAATCGAGTCGGTCCGATTCTCGTGTCTTGTAGGGATTCGGGAATCGGGTCGTTACATTGACAATATCGGTGAAGCGAGAAGACATAGACTTGATTGTTTCTCCTTCTTGCATCTCAAACTTCTCAAATTCATTAGTAAGCAAAACAATCTTTGAAATTTTCACCTTACTTGTTCCTTCATGAGTAACTTTGAGTGTTCTCCAAATTTCATGAGCAATAGTGCATTGAGAAACTCTGTTAAATTCTTTAGCACTAAGAGAGCAATATAGTGCATTCATAGCCTTGGAATTTAGCACCAATTATTTCTTCTGGTCATCAATATATTGTCTAGTTTCTAGCTTTGCAGGTTTGTTGAAAGGATTTTCAACCATATCCCCTGCAGCATAGTCGCCAGATTGTAGAAATATTTCCATGAGTTGTCTCCAATATGCATAATTTCTTCCATCAAATAGTGGAGGCTTGAAATAGAAAAACCATTGTTGCTAGAAGTAATGACATTTTCTCTTGTTTCCATGGATCATTATCACTTGAAAGTTACTTCAGAAAATTGTGAAACATAAGCTCTGATACCAAATGATAATTATACAAAAGAGTGGGTAAATTGTATAATTCAGATATTCAATGAAAATAATGGCAACCACAAAAATTACAAACCACAAATAACACCAAGATTTATAGAGGAAATCCAAACTGGGAAAAAACCTCTACTTAGTTGATCCCTAACTAAGATTTTTCCTCTTGCATTCAAAGTAAGAAATCCACTAAACCTCACTACTTCACCGAGGGTAGTGAAATCTCAATCACAAACTCCCTCTTGTACAACCCGCGAGAAGGTATTTTGTTCTCCACTCACCAGAAGAACGGCAAGTCAACAACCCTAGCACCCAAATTACAATAAGGGAAAGAATAACAAAATTGATACAAGTCATATTGAGCTAATGTGCAAGTATTTTAATCAAATGTATAGGATTAAGAAAATGTTGTTTTCCATTCCCTTAAATATATCTTGATGTAAGGGAAACATAATTTTATCAATGATATACAAGTAGAGCTTTGATAAACTTTTTCTTGCAACTTCCTTTTGATAGAAAGTAAATTTTATATTGAGTAAGTGTATATGAAAATGTTTAGAATCAATAATATGTTCAATAATATGTACAACTTCCTTTCACTAGGGTTATAAGATCTCAACTACTCAACTAGGTGTTTATCCTAATTAGTTGGGACTTGTGTTAAATTTAGTCTCACTCTTAATTCAAAGTATTCATTCCACTCAAATGATTCCATAGCCTAATTAGCGAAGAGAAATTTCAATGTGCAAGGACATCTCCAACATTTCAATTTTTGGAACTATAATGCACCTCCAGAATTGCAAATTTACTTACCTTGTCAACAAACCTCTACTGTAGTTAAGACTCTTTGATAGGTTTGGGGTCACTTTCTTTTCCTCGACTAGCCAATCAACCTTTAGTCTAGCACACTAGGCATTTGACAAACTTGCAACAAACTTGCAAACCTAATTTGTTTTAACTATAACATTCTCATTTAAGGTTCAATAAATCTTTATTTGTTCATCTTTTGTAGGTTAGTACATCTATTGATTTAGATTCAAGTTTAAATAGTTCAAATGTAAGGAATTCGGAGAAATATGTACTAAATATAAATCTTTAGTTTCACTAATTTGCATCTATCCGTCAAAAGGAAAAAAAAATCAAGATCTACTTATACTAGAATTTAAGAAAATCGAAATTTATTGGCACCCTTTGTTTGAAGTTTTATCTACAAATTTGGCAAAATTCATTTTAGAGTAAAAAACTAGTGATTTTGGATATCTAACATTAGAAATCAAATTTGAGATTTACACCATCACAACCAATAAATTAGCTACTTCACATGTTCTGCTCATTAAGGTTTCATTTGGTAAGGGGAATAAGTTTGTGGAATAAGTACGTAAAGGAATATGGAAGGAGTAGAATAAATGATGGAAAAAGTGAGTTAACCCATTTAGATGTTTTGACAAGTTAAAGTTATTCCACAGAGAAGGTGGAATAACTTTACTCTTGGTTACTAGCACAGATAGGGACAGGTTATGTGACGGGTTAAATACTTAACTTGACACAAGCACACAACCCACCAACCAAACACCCCCTTAGAGATTCAATTTGTTTCTCAAGAGAATTCCAATAGCAAAATCTTCATGCTCATGCAAAATCCAAATGAGTATAGCTTTGCAAGAAAGCCAACAAGAATTTCGCAATGCCTTTGCTTAGAATCCTTCCCTTGCTATTCATAGATGCTCCCCCATGGTTATTACCTTCATCTACAAGCCATGCTTTTCCTTAGGCATGTGATAGAGACTAAAAAAGTAATGATGGCCTTCTACACAGTTACTATATTTAGACCACTTTTGCAATTAATTCGCTAGCTTATTACCTAGTCAAGTATGGTAGATTCAAAGCCTATTTAAAGGGATAAATTCAATTCTTGTTCGCTTAATGCTTAGTCAACCAATAGTGAATTAACATATGCTTTTAAAATTACTTTGATCATCTCAGCTCCCTTTGTCTTTTTTCATTTTTTAGTCTCAGAATTTTAGAGACTTGAATGTTAGTCATTTAAAGACCATTGATATTACCAAGAAAGTAATAGATCATGGAAAGATAAGGAATCATTTAAAGTCTTCTTTAGAAGATAATACATATAAATCTAAATTTGATTTAATCAAATTAAACCAAGCAAAAACATTTTTCAATTATAAGAGTTAGAGGGCCTTATCTCAATGATTTGTCATCAATGGTCTAATGCATTGTGCGGCATAAGACAACAATGCATCTACTCAAATTCCTTAGGACATGATGTAACTCCCCTAAATTTGATGATCGGACACAATACAAAATTGTAGAACTCTCTTGTAACAAAACGACATCAAGCCTTTTCTCTAAGGTGCTTGAACACACACATACACAAAGGAGGATGTCATCATTTAAAGAGAAAGAACGGCATCAAAACAATATTGAACTCCTCAAGAGGTTTATGATTCTATTTATAAGTTTTAAGGTATGAGTTCTCATCAAGATTGGACTCCTATTCCAACAATTACCAAATTATTTTTTTTATGGTTACATAAGCATAAATAATTATATGTTTTAAGTAATTAAGCATGTAATTAATTTCTCTCTCTATTACTAAATATTAGTTGTTATATTATACTTAAGGGAGATCTCATTAAATATCTTTTACTCCATTTATAATTAAGATCACACCAGGTGAAGGACTATAATCTTTTATGTAACATCTTTGATTCGATTAATCAATTGCCCATTCTCTAATCAAGGAATACATTTTGATAAATCTTACACCTTATCCAATCACTAGGTTTCGCCATTCACCTCTATTTTTGTGATGATCCGTTCCCGAATCCCTACGAGATACGAGAATCGGACCGACTCGACTAATTCCAAGACCAAGTCGTCAAACGAGGAAGTAACCAAAAAAGCAGTAAAATAAACCACATTCAGCATTATATAACTAGCAGTAACAAAATACAGCAGTAAGAAAATGAAATACTACAGTATACACCACCACAACAGAAGGGAAATAAACATGTACATAACATCAAGTTTCGACAAAGAAAGTACAGGGAGTAACAAAGAAAACTACTCACTACAGTGGAAGAAAAGTACAAAAAGTACTACATGTAACTTTACTGGACCCTACTAGGCCCAGCATCCTCTGCCGCCGCTGACCCTGGCTGCTCAACACCTGGTCCTGAAAAGTAACGAGTGTAACACGTCAGCGAAACGCTGAGTAGAGTGACAACTAAAAGCTAAAGAAGCAGAAGAGTACACAGTAACTGTTATATTTTTACTTTCGTTATTACGTCTTTCTATTAATTCACTATTAATTTATTTTTCAGATCCTTCTCTTGATCTCGAATGTTCCTCGTGGGAACGATCTTGATTGCAGTCTTTTCCGAAAAGTAGAAGTAACACGTGGTGTTCCCCTGGCCGAGAGAGTCCCCCGTGGTAGTCCTACCCTCAGTCAACCACCCCAAGGTCACTGACAGACATAACGGTGACTACGGCACGCGCGATAAGCGCACGGGTAACAAACCCGCACTGGCACGCGGTTAGTCGTTCCCATTAACAGGTGCGCCTAAAGCACAACACGGAACCAGTATAGGGCAGAACCCTCTCAGTAACAGGGGTCCAACCCCTTTACAGTCCGCGCACCCTCGCCTGACTACCTTGGTTTGCCTAGTGGGCCTAACAAGTCGGTGTAGGAAGAGCTAGCAGAACCCCGGGGCCCGTGAGGCAGCTAGTGCTCTCCCTACACTAGTAGCTCTCCTTGGTACTGTGTACACGAGGGCCAAAAGTCGGTACAAAGTGACCAGTCCTAACCCTGGGTCCTTGGGGCAACTGGCTTCGCTCTGCACTAAACAGGAGGACGGTCGCTCTCCTTGGTACTCCGTACTCAAGGGCCAGCTCACTTCCCCAATTCTATTCCATTCCCTTCCCAGGAGTTCTACTCCTAATTCCCCGTAGGGTTCAAGCTCTTTTAATCCATCCACTTTAAGTTTCACCGTTCCAGCTTTACGTTCATACAATCCATGTTCTCAATCATACTTATTCATTCATAACATGCAGCTGTTAACCAATTTACAGGCAGTTATCATTTCCTTTCTACTTTTCCAAGATTGCAATATTTATATGTTCCACTAGTTTTCCAGTCCTAGGATTCATGCCGTACCCTAGGATCTATCATTCAATCTAGTTTTCCAGTCCTAGGATTCATGCAATACCCTAGGATCTATCATTCAATCTAGTTTCTCAGTCCTAGGGTTCATGCAATGCCCTAGACTCTATTAATTGTTCCACAATTGTAACAAATTTTGTTAAGTAAATTAAAAAGCCACTCTACCAGCGAAAACGGGAGTACTGGGGGCATGGTCAGCAATCCCACGTGCCTCCGCAACCCCCAAGATTGCAACCGAACGGGGTCCTAACACAAGGATCAATCACAAGGAGTTTCTCAGAACGGTATACAATTACTGTAAACGGGTAGAGGAATTTACTCTAGAAAGAACGCAACTTGAAACGCGGAAAATGGACTCCGAACGAGCTCTAAACGGGTCAAAAATAACGAAACTGTCCAAAATCAGACATATGGAACCTCTTCCAGACGTCTTAAAAGGTGGGTCAGGTCGTACCTCAGTTCTGCGCAGTCCGTTAGACGTCTAGAAGCCCGCTGGGACATCTGGCCTTGGTTTCCAGACGTTCGATGGTCACCTTGGACGTCTAGAGGTTTTCTCCATCGTTTGGCACTGCGGCCAGATGTCTGATTCTCGTGGAATGGCGAGCCCTCGTGCCCTCCCGAGCAGGACTTGTGCAACATACACCGGCTTTCAGCACGACAACAAGCAGAAAGAGTCGCGGTGGATTGCTGCATGGCCGTACACGCGCAAAAAGGAGGAGGTAAGAAATATCTTACCTATCAGACGTTGTAACGAACGCGTGCCCCAGACGCCTTTTAAGACGTCTGGGAGGTGGCCCAGACGTCGGACCAGACGTCTGGGATCACATCCAGACGTCTGACCAGACGTCCGGGATCGTTTACAGACGTCTGGAGAACAGTTATGTTCGCACGGGAGATTCGTCTGCGCGCCTGTGCGCGCAGACCTGCGATTCCTCTCTCTCTCTCTGCGGCTGCAGGCGCGCTGCGACCACCTTCTCTCTCCTCCTCGCGCGGCCTTAAAAGGGCACGCCTCCCCTCCCGTCTCCTCCTTCTTCTCCTTCCTGTGCGCGAGAGCGAGCGGACGCGAGGGCGGTAGCCGCAGTGAGCGCGGAGGAGGTGCGGCGTGCGAGGGCGGGGCTCTGCCGTGAGGGCGAGCTCGTCGGAGCGGCTTGGCCGGCTGATGAGAACCTCATCATGAGCCATAACTAGCTCATTTTGACCTAATACAAAGGATAAAAGCTCCTACATATCTCAAGGAAAGGCTTAACTCAGAGAATTCTGAGTTTAAGAAGAAAACAAGTCATAAGGGGTAAAAATGCAATTTTACCAATATAATCTGCATACAGGGTAATTCAGGGCCCAAACATAGGTCAAAGCAGCTTAATAAGAATAAAAGTGGGATGAAATGATCTAGCGAGGGCTACAGCAATTCCAAGAAACTAAATGATAATCTGTAACCCTAAAACAACCCACTTCAATTCACAAGGTTCGAGGCAAAGTAAAAATAGAATAAACCCTCTAAAATTCATAGAAAAATAATCTCTAGGGTTTAGAACCTTCAATTTGGCCTTTAGAACCCATTTTGACCTACATTGAGAACCATGCCCAATTAATAACTTAATTTGGGTTTTTGCGTAAATTGACCGGTCAAACAAGGTTTAATATAGAAATGAAATTCACCATCAGATTCCTTAGGTCCTAATTAGTCATGTATAAAAACTTGAGCCTAAGAAGAAACCTCCTTGACCGACTTTACACTTTGGTCCTCATATATTTACACTTTGGCCCTCAACTTTTGAACCCTCGCATTTTGGCCCCTAACTCTCCTTCGTTCTTTGCGATCAGGTCCCCCCTGCAAAACCTGCCAGCACCATGCTCCGGCGACCTTGCGCGGAGCATGGCGCCGCGCAGGGTGAGGTGGGGGACCTGGCAAGTTAACCGGGGGTGCCCTGCGTCGTCAGCCGTCGCAGGGACACCCCCCTGGTCGTTGTAACCCACCATACCGGCCGTGCGAACGCACGGACGGTATGGGTTCTTGTTTCCAGCCATCCTCCGGCGAGAGAGACACGTCGTCTCCCTCCGCCTTCCTCCCTGTTTGATTCCTATAAATACCCCCCGTTGCTCCACCGACCAGGGCAGCCTGGATCTGACGGAGAAAATCCCCAACTTTCCTCTCTTCTTCCTCCGGCAGACGCTCACCAGCTCCGGCGGTTTCCTCTCCCTCCACCTCTTCGCTCTGCCGCAATACCAGCAGTAGAGACTTCCTCCCCTGCTCTTCCCGCGCCACGCCGCACCCAGCTGGCGCCTCTCCGGCTCTCTGCTCGCCGCCGCCCCTTTCCCTGAGCATCGTCTTCTCCGGCGACAGTCGATACGACTGTCGCCCTGTTCCTCCCCCTTCGTCCCTGCAAGTAAGCTAGAGCAACTCCCCTTCTTCTCCTCTTTCTTTCCCCGCTTTCAATTTATTCAATTAAGCCCTCGACCGACCCTGACCATCGTCACCTCCTTCGTCTCCGACCACCCTCCGGCGAGCCGCTCCCATCACCTCAGCGACCCGCACGGCTCGCCGACCACCGCAGGACCTCCGCCTCCTCACCCTGATCAACCTCCGCCCTGCCACTTCCCCCACATCACCCTCTGAAACCCCACCGAACAGACCCATCCTCCGACCCACAGTCCGACCTAGGGCAGCCCTCGCACGCCGCCCCGCGCCTCGCCACCACCCACACGAGCTTCGCCGCACCCTGGCGAAGCTCCTGGCACTTTCTGATTAGGCCGAGAGGCCGTTTTCTTGTGAACAGACCACCCGACCTCCGCCGCCATTGCCGCGCGGGAGGAACTGCTTCCACCTGCAGATACAGGCGCGCCACGCTCAGCGCCACGCTCAGATTCAACTCCCAGGCCTTGCGAGGCGTTTTGGCAAAACACCAGGCTCGCAGCTAAGGCAGAAAGCTTCGCGTGACGCCGCAATCTTCCGCTGATTTCCCCGCTGCGGGCGCGCAATTGAGGCGGGACATTTAGTCCCACCTCGGAAAAGCCTGACGAGTCGCAGCGACATAAGATGCAAAAGTGCTGGAGGCTTATTGCCTCAGCACACGGGGTGAGGTCCCCTTCACCCACCCGGTTACCCGGTCTCGTCCGCGCTCACGCCCCGCGGACCTGACCCGACCCGACCCGACTTAAGACTGACCTGCACTCCTCGCCCACCACGCACGCCGGTGGGCCTGGACCCGGGCCTGACCCGAACCCGGTTACCCGGCAGCTCTGGGAGAGCTTTCCCAAGAGTGGTTTCAGAGAGAGAGAGAGACGCGGGGGGGGAGGGTAGAGTAGGTTTTGCTTCTGACGAAAAACTCTGAGGTGTGCAGGCACAGGCGAAGAAGAAGACCCGCGGAAGAAGAAGGAAGCTGACTGTAGCAACAGGTAGTTAAGTCAGGAAAAAGAAGAAAGGAGGGGTGACGTCCCTGGCTGAAAAAGAAAAGAAGAAGCTGACACTTAGCCGCAGGGAGGAGAAACAAGAAGAAGCCTTCACAGAAGAGACTGCAGAAAGAAGAAGAAGAGAGACCAAGACAGAAACCAAGGAAGAAGAAGAAGGAGATCTGAAGAAAGAAAGAGGAGCATCACCTCTGCAGAACAAAGAAGTGGGAGATCTGAAGAAAGAAAGAAAGAAGAACATCACGAGGAGAAAACAAAGAGAACAACAAATTCTTTCCCTCTCTCTTTCTTTATTTTGTAAAAGAAACATGTATATCTCTGGAATACAACTTGCTCCCTGAGTTCGACCTCGGGAACTCTTTTATTTTCCGAGTAAAAAATTTATATATTTGAAATGTTGGTAATAACCGGCTATACTACAACGTTATAACAAAATAAAACTCGGTTGTCCCGAGCCCAAGCATTTCACCGGCCGGCGGAGGGTGCAGGGGGCGCAGAGCGACGCGGAGAGGGACCTGCTGCGGTCGGAGCAGCGGACGCGCGAGGTGCGACGCGGGCGGCGTCGCGAGCGGAGGCCGAGCAGGGTTCTGATTCTGGAAAAAATTTCCAGAATCAAACGTCTGGGTTAATAGCCAGACGGCAAGGTCGACGTCTGTAAGATCATACAGACGTCTGAAAGGTGAGTTTCCGCTTTCTTCTTCCTTCTTGTCGACTAACCGTACTGAGGGAGGGGGGTTGGCCGTGCGCAGGTTCGCGGATTCGCCATCCTTTGCGAATCAGACGTCTGTAAGTTGTACCAGACGGCGGGAGTGACCTACAGACGTCCGTGTGGACCATCGGACGTCTGGGGTATAGGACAGACGTCCCCGCAGACTTCTGGACGTCCGGGGAACCAAGCTGAACAGGTAATTCTCTGATCCACCGTTTAAGACGTCTGGAAGGAGTTCCAGACGTCTGATTTTGCACAGTATCGTCTTTCTCGACCCGTTTGGGCTCCGTTTTCCGCGATTCGAGTTGCGTTCGTTTCAGAATTAATTCCTCTACCCGCCTACAGTAGCTATACACTGTTCTGAGACACTCCTTGTGTTTGATCCTTGTGATAGGACCTTGTTCGGTTGCAGTCTTGAGAGTCGCGGAGGCACGCGGGATTCCTGATCACGCCCCCACTACTCCCGTTGTACCTGGTAGAGTGGCTTAAGTTATTTTTTTTAAAATCTGTTAAAGTATGGAACCATAACTAGAATCTAGGACATTGCATGAATCCTAGGAATGAGAAATGTATGGAATGATAGCTCCTAGGTGATGCATGAATCCTAGGGCTGGAAAATTAGTTGTATGCTAGATCCTAGGATGTGGCATGAATCTTAGGATGGAAAAACTAGTGGAATGTATAATACTGCAGTCTTGGAAAAATGGAAAGGAATATAAAGCTGCCTGTAATTTGAATTAACAGCTGCCTGTTATGAATAAAGAAACATGTTTGAGATCATGGATTTTGAGGACGTGAATCTGGAAAGTGAAACATATGATGTTCTGAGATAAAGAGCTGGAACCCTACGGGAAATTAGGAGTGGAACTCCTGGAAAGAAAAAGGAATGGAACTGAGATGTAGTTTGTACTGTCCCTTGGGTACGCAGTACCAAGGGAAGTACCTGTACCTGTTTAGTGCAGAGTGGGGCCAGCCGCCCCAGGGACCCGGGGTTAGGATTGGCCGCTCTGTACCGACTTGTTGGCCCTCGTGTACGTAGTACCGAGGAGAGCTAGTAGTACTAGGAGAGTACTAGCTACCCCACGGGCCCCGGGGTTCTGCTAGCCTCCTTCACCGACTTGTTAGGCCCACCAGGGAAAACCAGGGTAGTCAGGCGAGGGTGCGCGTACTGTGGAGGGGCAAGGCCCCGGTTTGGTTACTGTGGAGGGGTTGGACCCCTGTTACTGAGAGGGCTCTGCCCTGGTTCCGTGCTGTGCTTTGGGCGCACCCGTTAACGGAAACGACTGACTGCGTGCCAGTGCGGGCTAGCTACCTGTGCGTTTATCGCGCGTGCCGTAGTCACCGTTACGTCTGTCAGTGACCTTGGGGTGGTTGACTGAGGGTAGGATCACCACGGGGGACTCTCCCGGCCAGGAGAGCACCACGTGCTACTTCCACTTTTGGAAAAGACTGCAATCAAGATCGTTCCCACGAGGACATTCGAGATCAAGTAAAGGATCTGAGAAATAAATGAAATAGTGAGAAAAATTGAAAGATGTTAATAAAGGAAGTAATAGAACATAACAGCTACTGTACACTCTACTGTTGCCTTTAGTTAGTTTGCCACTCTACTCAGCGTTTTGCTGACGTGTTACACTCGTTACCTTTTTCAGGACCAGGTGTTGAGCAGCCAGGGTCGGCGGCTGCAGAGGACGCTGGGCCGAGTAGGGTCCAGTAGAGTTACCACAGCCTTTTGTACCTCTTTTGTTTCTGTTCTAGTGAGTAGCTTTGTTTCCGCTGTACCTTCTTTACCTGCAGTTTCTGTTATATGATAAATGCTGTTTTACTATTGTGGTGGTACCTACTGTAGTAGTTTCTTTCCTTACTGCTGTACTTTCTTACTGTTAGTTATATTCATCCTGAATGTGGTTTATTTTGCTGTCTTTTGGTTACTTCCTCGTTAGACGACTAGGTCTTGGGATTAGTCGAGTCGGTCCGGTTCTTGTGTCTCGTAGGGACTCGGGAACCGGGTCGTTACAAGATGGTATCAGAGCAAGGTCGTCCCGAGAAGTGAATCAACTGACTGGAAAATAACCAATTCACATGTTTATAGCTAGAGTAGCCACCACAACATATCTCTTGACATGAGCTCTTAGAAGTTTTGTTAGGTACCGTCTGTTTTGACGTTTCCGTTTTGTTTCGCGTCTCCTTGCAGGAGATGCCTCGTCGCGGGACTGGCGAGACTGGCCGCGGGCGCGGCCGAGGGCGAGGTCGGCGAGGTGGACGTGCTGTCGTTGACGTCTCGGTGGACCAGCCACCACTCCCTGACATCCAGGCCCAGGACCTCGCCAGACTGATACGGGATATTGTACGAGAGGAGCTCCACCCACCGCCCCAAGCACCTCCTCCTGGGGTTGCAGGGGGGGAGTCCTCTGTGGGACCACGCGACGGACGCGGCGCTGGACACGAGGGAGGGGATGGGCCCTTGCCGCCCCCACCTTCCTCCGACACTTCTGTACACGAGGCACCTTCGCCTGGAGGTGCACCAGCACCTCCCCTACAGCGCCACTTCGAGCTTTTCGGATAGTTCCGGAAGCTGAAGCCCCCCTCCTTCAAGGGGGATGAGGACCCGACCGAGGCAGAGGACTGGCTTGAGCAGCTGGAGAAGATCTTCGACACCCTTCGCCCCCCGGTGGAGTGCCGCGTGGCCTTTGCCACGTACCAGCTGGAGAGTGCGGCACACCGGTGGTGGAGGGCGGTCCGGGGACAGGAGAGGGACGAGCCGACGTGGGACCAGTTCGTCACCCTCTTCTGCGAGCAGTACTTTCCCCAGACATGGCAGGACCAAAGGAGGCGGGAGTTCCACACTCTCCGCCAAGGGACGATGACCGTGAGCGCGTACCGCACGCGTTTCTTGGAGCTGTCCCGCTTTACAGCGACAGCGGTAGCCACTGAGGAGGAGCGCCTTTGGAGGTTCACCGAGGGGCTCCGGCCTGAGATCCGGGGGTATGTCAAACCCCTGAAGCTGCCGACGTTTTCGAGGGTGGTAGAGGCAGCTATGACTTACGAGGAGACCAACCCGTCCGCGCGAGAGACCGACGGCGGGCGGAAGAGGCCCTTTCAGCCAGACTTCTCACAGGGCCGGCGAGAACGGAGACACGTGGCGTCCGCAGGAGAGCCGTCACGCTGTGCAGGGCCATCAGTGGCCTTTGGGGGCCCTCGACAGGGGCCAGTCGCCAGCACCGGACCCCCGCCTAGCCGACAGCAGGGACTCACCGAGGGCGGGAGTCGGGTTCCCCTCTGCTACCAGTGTGGCCAGCCGGGCCACGTCAGGAGGGACTGCCCATCTAGGGCAGGAGGTCAGCAGATACTTCCCGCGCAGAGCACTGGAGGGCACGCAGGAGGCCGCGGTTCCCAGGCGCGAGGAGGGGGACCGCAGTCGCGAGGAGGGTACCGGCCAGCACCTACCCGTCCGACGCAGAGTGTGGCCGCTTCGTCCGCACCTAGAGCTGAGGGGCGTATCAACGCCCTAACACACAGGGACGCCAGAGCTTCGGGATCCGTGGTAGCAGGTATGGTTTCAGTTTCTGGCAGACTCGTTTACACGCTTTTCGATTCCGGCGCTACGCACTCGTTTGTCGCAGCTAGTTTCGCAGTTAGTTTGGACCAGGATTATACACTGTTAGAGAATCCGTTCGTAATCAGAGGTCCGAGTGGTCAGCTGTTTGTAGCTGAGGAGGTGTACACGGGTTGCGGGGTCAGCATCGGGGGACATAGCCTGCCAGCTGACCTGATTATGATACAGATGGAGGACTTTGGAGTGATTCTGGGGATGGATTGGCTGTCCGCTTACCACGCCTTGGTAGACTGTTTTGAGAGGAAGATTGTCTTCTCCATTCCGGAGTTGCCTTCTTTCGAGTTTCACGGGCAGCCAGTGGACGGAGGGTTCAGGTGCATTTCGGCACTTCGGGCGGCGAGACTTTTGAGCCAGGGGTGTGAGGGCTTCCTAGCTTGTGTGGTGGCAGAGCACAGCCCCGTGGCAGACTTCCAGAGCATCCCGGTGGTCAGAGAGTTCTCCGACGTGTTCCCAGACGAGTTACCAGGACTACCGCCCGAGCGTGAGATCGAGTTTGAGATCTCACTAGTACCAGGGACCAGCCCCATCTCCACTGCGCCATACAGAATGGCACCGCTTGAGCTGCGAGAGCTCAAGTCTCAGTTGCAGGACCTTTTGGAGAAGGGTTTCGTGAGGCCCAGTGCGTCTCCCTGGGGAGCCCCGGTACTGTTTGTGAAGAAGAAGGATGGGACCCTACGCCTTTGTGTGGACTACCGACAGCTGAATAGGGTCACCATCAAGAACAGATATCCGCTGCCGAGGATTGACGATTTGTTTGACCAATTGCGGGGTGCCACGGTGTTTTCCAAGATCGACTTGAGGTCTGGATACCACCAGTTGAGGATCAGGGAGATCGACGTCTCCAAGACAGCATTCCGCACCCGCTACGGACACTACGAGTTTTTGGTCATGCCGTTTGGGCTGACCAATGCCCCCGCTGCTTTCATGGACCTGATGAACCGGGTGTTTAGACCGTACTTGGACCAGTTTGTGGTGGTTTTCATAGATGATGTACTCATCTATTCTAGAGATCGGACGCAGCACGGGCAGCACCTGCGGATGGTTCTGGACACTCTGAGACGACGCAGGCTGTACGCCAAATACAGCAAGTGCGAGTTCTGGTTGAGGGAGGTGACCTTTTTGGGTCATGTGATCTCTGGAGACGGCCTGGCGGTGGACCCCGCCAAGGTCGAGGCAGTGCTCAGGTGGGAGAGACCGCGTTCAGTCACTGAGATTCGCAGTTTCCTGGGACTGGCAGGTTACTACAGACGGTTCATCAGAGGATTTTCACAGATTGCGCGTCCTATGACACAGTTGACCCGGAAGGACGTGCTTTTCGCTTGGACAGATGCCTGTGAGGCGTGTTTTCTGGAGCTGAAGGAGAGGTTGACCTCGGCTCCCGTGCTCACCATCCCTGACAGTAGTGGCGGGTTCGTTGTGTACACGGACGCTTCCTTGCAGGGGTTAGGAGGTGTGCTCATGCAGAGGGGTCACGTGGTCGCTTACGCTTCGCGGCAACTGAAGCCCCATGAGCATACCTACCCTACCCACGATCTAGAGTTGGCAGCTGTTGTCTTCGCGCTGAAGACATGGAGGCACTACTTGTACGGTGAGACCTTCGAGATTTTTACAGATCACAAGAGCCTCAGATATCTTTTTGACCAGAAGGAGCTCAACATGAGACAGAGACGTTGGTTGGAGCTCCTGAAGGACTACGACTGCAGCATCTCCTACCACCCGGGAAAGGCCAACGTGGTGGCTGACGCCTTGAGCCGTAAGGCGCCTGCACGCTTGGCCAGTCTACAGTTACAGAGTTGGAGCCTTTTGGAGGAGGTGGGCAGTTGGCGACCTCTAGAGTTACGAGGGTACTGTGGGGCAGTGACGGTGACACGACAGACCAGGCCAGAGTTGATAGACCGCATCATCACGGGACAGATGGCCGATCCGTACTTGCAGTCTTTGCGCGATAGAGTACTATCAGGGGACCCAGGGGACTTCTCTTTCATAGACCAGGTGCTACGCTTGGGGGGACGGTTGTGTGTTCCCAGAGACGAGGAGCTGTTGAGAGAGCTCCTGACTGAGGCACACGGTTCCAGATTCACCATACATCCCGGAAACACGAAAATGTACCATGACTTGAGACGCGAGTTTTGGTGGAGAGGGATGAAGCGGGATGTGGGTGAGTTCGTGCAGCAGTGCTTAGTGTGCCAGCAGATGAAAGCCGAGCATCAGAGGCCTGCAGGGCCGCTTCAGCCGCTTCCAGTACGAGAATGGAAGTGGGAGAGCATCACCATGGACTTGGTGGTGGGCTTACCTATTACCCAGCGAGGACACGACGCAGTCTGGGTAATAGTGGATAGATTGACGAAGACGGCACGATTCTTGCCGATCCGAGTCACTTTGGGACCAGCACAGTTGGCAGAGAGCTATATCCGTGATGTGGTGCGACTACACGGAGTTCCGCGGGAGATCGTATCCGACAGGGATACCCGCTTTACGTCCCAGTTTTGGGCTGAGTTTCAGCAGGCTTTGGGGACGAGGTTAAGGTTTAGCACGGCTTACCACCCCCAGATGAACGGACAGTCGGAACGCACGATACAGACACTTGAGGACCTTTTGCGTGCCTGTGTACTAGACTGGAGGGGCTCTTGGGAGGAGCACCTGCCCCTGGCGGAGTTTGCATACAACAACAGTTATCACTCGAGCATCGGCATGGCTCCCTACGAGGCTCTGTACGGACGGAAATGAACGGCACCCTTGAGTTGGGTTGAGGTGGGGACCAAGTGGGAGGTTGGCCCCAGGTTGATCCGGCAGAGTCAGGAGGTAGTTGAGCAGATCCACAGACGACTCTGCACTGTCAGGAGCAGACAGAAGAGCTACGCAGATCGCAGACGCAGAGAGGCGCAGTTCGAGGTTGGGGACCACGTCTTCCTTCGTGTTTCGCCCATGAAGGGCTTACAGCGGTTTGGTGTGAGAGGGAAGCTCGCGCCGAGGTTCGTGGGGCCCTTTGAGGTCCTGGAGCGGGTTGGACCCGTTGCTTACAGACTTGCCCTTCCCCCACAGCTTTCTGGTGTGCACGACGTGTTCCACGTGTCCAACCTCAGGAAGTACGTAGCCGATCCCAGCCACGTACTGGGTCACGAGAGCGTCGAGGTGAGCGACGACCTGACCTACCCCGAGCGGCCAGTGCAGATCCTAGACCGAGCCGTCCGCAGGTTGAGACGAAAGCAAGTACCCCGGGTAAAGGTTTCGTGGAGGAGCCAGCGGTACGAGGAGGCTACCTGGGAGCCTGAGGCGGCAATGCGGGAGCGGTACCCGGAGCTTTTCGCGGGTACGTCTTTTCGGACCGGCTTCGGTCCTCTTTGAGTTTGTTATGGTTATTTGGACATCTTTTTCCCGCACCCTAGTTGGCGCAAGTTTCGGGGACGAAACTTCCTTTGACTTTGTTATATTGTAACGAACGCGTGCCCCAGACGCCTTTTAAGATGTCTGGGAGGTGGCCCAGACGTCGGACCAGATGTCTGGGATCACATCCAGACGTCTGACCAGACGTCCGGGATCGTTTACAGACGTCTGGAGAACAGTTATGTTCGCACGGGAGATTCGTCTGCGCGCCTGTGCGTGCAGACCTGCGATTCCTCTCTCTCTCTCTCTGCGGCTGCAGGCGCGCTGCGACCACCTTCTCTCTCCTCCTTGCGCGGCCTTAAAAGGGCGCGCCTCCCCTCCCGTCTCCACCGTCTCCTCCTTCTCCTTCCTGTGCGCGAGAGCGAGCAGACGCGAGGGCGGCAGCGGCAGCCGCAGTGAGCGTGGAGGAGGTGCGGCGTGCGAGGGCGGGGCTCTGCCGTGAGGGCGAGCTCGCCGGAGCGGCTTGGCCGGCCGGCGGAGGGCGCAGGGGGCGCGGAGCGATGCGGAGAGGGACCTGCTGCGGTCGGAGCAGCGGACGCGCGAGGTGCGACGCGGGCGGCGTCGCGAGCGGAGGCCGAGCAGGGTTCTGATTCTGGAAAAACTTTCCAGAATCAGACGTCTGGGTTAATAGCCAGACGGCAAGGTCGACGTCTGTAAGATCATACAGACGTCTGAAAGGTGAGTTTCCGCTTTCTTCTTCCTTCTTGTCGACTGACCGTACTGATGGAAGGGGGTTGGCCGTGCGCAGGTTCGCTGATTCGCCATCCTTTGCGAATCAGACGTCTGTAAGTTGTACCAGACGGCGGGAGTGACCTACAGACGTCCGTGTGGACCATCGGACATCTGGGGTATAGGACAGACGTCCCCGCAGACTTCTGGATGTCCGGGAAACCAAGCTGAACAAGTAATTCTCTGATCCACCGTTTAAGATGTCTGGAAGGAGTTCCAGACGTCTGATTTTGCACAGTATCGTCTTTCTCGACCCGTTTAGGGCCCGTTTGGGCTCCGTTTTCCGCGATTCGAGTTGCGTTCGTTTCAGAATTAATTCCTCTACCCGCCTACAGTAGCTATACACTGTTCTGAGACACTCCTTGTGTTTGATCCTTGTGATAGGACCTCGTTCGGTTGCAGTCTTGAGAGTCGCGGAGGCACACGGGATTCCCGATCACGCCCCCACTACTCCCGTTGTACCTGGTAGAGTGGCTTAAGTTATTTTTTTTAAAATCTGTTAAAGTATGGAACCATAACTAGAATCTTGGACATTGCATGAATCCTAGGAATGAGAAATGTATGGAATGATAGCTCCTAGGTGATGCATGAATCCTAGGGCTGGAAAACTAGTTGTATGCTAGATCCTAGGATGTGGCATGAATCTTAGGATGGAAAAACTAGTGGAATGTATAATACTGCAGTCTTGGAAAAATGGAAAGGAATATAAAGCTGCCTGTAATTTGAATTAACAGCTGCCTGTTATGAATAAAGAAACATGTTTGAGATCATGGATTTTGAGGACGTGAATCTGGAAAGTGAAACATATGATGTTCTGAGATAAAGAGCTGGAACCCTACGGGAAATTAGGAGTGGAACTCCTGGAAAGAAAAAGGAATGGAACTGAGATGTAGTTTGTACTGTCCCTTGGGTACGCAGTACCAAGGGAAGTACCTGTACCTGTTTAGTGCAGAGTGGGGCCAGCCGCCCCAGGGACCCGGGGTTAGGATTGGCCGCTCTGTACCGACTTGTTGGCCCTCGTGTACGTAGTACCGAGGAGAGCTAGTAGTGTTAGGAGAGTACTAGCTACCCCACGGGCCCCGGGGTTCTGCTAGCCTCCTTCACCGACTTGTTAGGCCCACTAGGGTAAACCAGGGTAGTCAGGCGAGGGTGCGCGGACTGTGGAGGGGCAAGGCCCCGGTTTGGCTACTGTGGAGGGGTTGGACCCCTGTTACTGAGAGGGCTCTGCCTTGGTTCCGTGCTGTGCTTTGGGCACACCCGTTAACGGAAACGACTGACCGCGTGCCAGTGCGGGCTAGCTACCTGTGCGTTTATCGCACGTGCCGTAGTCACCGTTACATCTGTCAGTGACCTTGGGGTGGTTGACTGAGGGTAGGATCACCACAGGGGACTCTCCCGGCCAGGAGAGCACCACGTGCTACTTCCACTTTTGGAAAAGACTGCAATCAAGATCGTTCCCACGAGGACATTCGAGATCAAGTAAAGGATCTGAGAAATAAATGAAATAGTGAGAAAAATTGAAAGATGTGAATAAAGGAAGTAATAGAACATAACAACTACTGTACACTCTACTGTTGCCTTTAGTTAGTTTGCCACTCTACTCAGCGTTTTGCTGACGTGTTACACTCGTTACCTTTTTCAAGACCAGGTGTTGAGCAGCCAGGGTCGGCGGCTGCAGAGGACGCTGGGCCGAGTAGGGTCCAGTAGAGTTACCACAGCCTTTTGTACCTCTTTTGTTTCTGTTCTAGTGAGTAGTTTTGTTTCCGCTGTACCTTCTTTACCTGTAGTTTCTGTTATATGATAAATGCTGTTTTACTGTTGTGGTGGTACCTACTGTAGTAGTTTCTTTCCTTACTGCTGTACTTTCTTACTGTTAGTTATATTCATGATGAATGTGGTTTATTTTACTGTCTTTTGGTTACTTCCTCGTTGGACGACTAGGTCTTGGGATTAGTCGAGTCGGTCCGGTTCTTGTGTCTCGTAGGGACTCGGGAACTGGGTCGTTACAGACGTTCGGACAGTCCTCCAGACGTGTTCGGCGTCGTCTGGACGTAAGTCCAGACGTCTGATTCTGGAAAATTCTCCAGAACCAGGGCCCGATTCACTATCCGCCCGCGACGCACAGCCGCGCCGTGCCCCGTCCGCCTGCTGCCCGAGTTGCAGCAGCCCCTCCGCAACACCCCACGCCCGCCGCTCCCCCACCGGCCGGCTCTAGCTGCCCCGGCAAGCCCGAACCCTCGCGGTCGAGCTCCTTCCTTCCGCTCGCAACTCTCATCCCCTCATACTCGCCACGGCCACTGCTGCCACCGCCGCTCACTTGCTCGCTCGCGCTCTCGCTGGCAGGGAAAAGGAGAAGAGAAAGGCGGAGGAGATGAGGGTGAGGGAGAGGGCGAGGGTTCATAAAGCAGCGCGGGGAGAGAGAGAAGAGGGACGGCGTGTCTGTAGGAAGAGAGAGGAAAAAGAAGACGAAGGCGGAGGGTGCAGTCTGCGCACGCACGCACGCAGACGCAACCCGGTACACCGAAAAAATTTATTACCAGGCGTCTGGAAAGGGTTCCAGACGTCTGGGCCACTTCCCAGACGTCTTAAAAATCCGTCTGTTGCCCACGTTCTTAACAATTTTAGAGTGATAGCTATTAAATTGTGATGATGGAGGAAAAGTTCGATCCATCAAGCAAAAGTCCACAAAGCCTTCGGCTCAAGTAGAGAAAGGCCTAGAGCCCAAAACCTTGTGAAGGGGCCTTAGCTATACATGCCAAGTGCGAGTAGCCAGCATGTTAGTTCGCCGCCATGGTAGGAGCCCTCAAGTAGCCCCACTCAGATTTGCCAGGCCGAAGTCAAGGACTCCCAACAGTGTTCCCTACTCAAGTTGCCTAGCTCACTTAGTCAACTCGCCTGCTTGGCTCATCAAGGTCCCAAGCAGCAGGACTGGAGGAAGCGTGGAGCGGAGTAGTAATTGAGGAATCGCAACAATGATGTATGACTTTGCTAGACCATGCACCTTTTTACTTTTTGTCTTTTTTTTTTGGCTTGGCCCCTAAGCATGCTATATAAATTGCTTTGCTATTCCCGCCGAGGCTACGTCTTAGAGGTTATAGAGCAAGCATGAAAAAGAGCTAATAATTGGTGGTAGGTAATCTTTCCAATCTTTACGCATGACACACACACTCTCTCGAAGTGGCAGCCCGATAGGGCTCCCCAAGGGGGGCTCATGCCTCATACCCTATAAAAGAGAATTTTGTATTCGAGAGAAGACAGATAAAAGAGACACCTGTACTCAGAGAGCTTATATTGAGCATTCATATAGTGTAATCTTTGAGGGTTAAAAGCCCCTCTCTAGACGTACGACTTTTATGATGGAACTGGATAACTAACTCTCACATAGTTGGTAGCTTTAATACGAGCTGCATGTGTATAATACAAGAATGGAACCGTGTTTGATGAAACCTGGTATGGAATAACATGGTGAATATGAGCATGAACCCTATGGGGAATTAGGAGTAGAGCTCCTGTAGATGAATGGAAAGGATCTGGAAATGTGAGTAGGAAGTGTGCTGGCCCTTGAGTATGTGGTACCAAGGAGAGCGACTGTCCCCTGCTTAGTGTAGAGCGGATCTAGCCGCCCTTGGGTTGGGACCAGGGGTTAGGATTGGCTACTCTACACCAACTTTTGTTGGCCCTCACGTACACTGTACCGAGGAGAGCTACCGGTGTAGGAAGAGAGCTAGCCACCCCACGGGGCACGGGGTTCAGCTAGCCACCCTACACCGACTTGTTAGGCCCACTGGGCAAACCGGGGTAGTCAGAGGAGGGTGCGCGGACTATGGAGGAGCGAGACCCTTGTTTGGTTTTGAGGGGCTGAACCCCTGTTACTGAGAGGGCTAAACCCTATACTGTTCCGTGCTATACTTTGGGTGTACCCGCTAGCGAAAACGACTGACCGCATGCCAGTGCACGGTAGCCACCCGTCCGCTTATTGCGCATGCCGTAGTCACCGCTACGTCTGTCCGTGACCTCGAGATGGTTGACTGGGTGTAGGATCACCACAGGGGACTCTCTCGGCCATAAGAGCACCACATGTGCCTTCTACTCTTCGGAAAAGACTACAATCAAGATCGTTCCCACGAGGAACATACGAGATCAAGAAAGAGATTTGAAAGTAAACCAATGGGTGAAAAGAAATGACTTAAAATAAAATAATTGGAAAATATAAATTCACCTGTTAGCCTTTACTGCTTTAGTTAGTTTGGTTACCACTTTACTCAGCGTTCGTTGACTCGGTTTACTCATAACCCTTTTCAGGTCCAGGAGTTAACCAGCCCGAGTTACCGGCTGCAGGGGGCACTGGGCCCAGTCGAGCCCAACTGTAGTTCTTACTGTTGTTGTACTTCCTTTTTGTTAGTGAGTTCAGACTTTGTTACTGTTACTGTTCTATACTTTTGTTCTACTTTTCTGTTGTGGTGGTGATATGTACTGTTAGAAGCTTTTACTTCCTTTACTGCTTGTACTCTTTTACTGTTAGTTACTTTACATAGTGAATGTGGTTTACTTTCCTGCTTTTCGGTTGTTTCTTGTTGGACGACTGGGTCTTGGGATTAGTCGAGTCGAGCCAATCTCGGGTCCTATAGGGATTCGTGAACTAGGTCGTAACAACTAGACACCCTACACCGACTCTTTTTAGGCCCACTGGGCAAACCAGGATAGTCAGACGAGGGTACGCAGACTGTGGAGGGACGAGGCCCCTATTCTGTTCTAAGGGGCGAGACTCCTGTTCTGAGAGGGCAAGGCCCTGTGCTACTCCGTGCTGTACTTTTAGGCGTACCCACTAGCGGAAACGACTGACTACGTGCTAGTGCGGGGTGTGCCGTAATCATCGCTACGTCGCGATCGTGACCTCAAGGTGGTTAACTGGGTGTAAGACTACCATGGGGGACTCTCCCGGTTAGGAGAGCAACACGTGTATATCCTACATCATGGGAAAGACTGCAATCAAGATCGTTCCCTTGAGAGATAGTCAAGATCAAGAAATGACCGGATTATTAAGAGAATAAATAAAGCAGAACTATTTAGTTGAGCTAAATAGAATTGAATAATAAATTAGTTGCTTGTCTTATGTTAAATGCATGTAAATGGATTAACTATCACTCTACTTAGCGTTAGCTGACCACGAATTTTATAACCTTGTTCAGGTCTGTGTATTGAGCAGCTATTACCACCAGCTGCAGAGACAGATGGGCCCAGTCAAGTCCAGCCTTAACAGTTGTCACATTTTGTTCTGAGTTTTCTGTTGTGGTAGTGAGTACTTTATATATGTAATACTATTTCTGTTATGTTTCCTCTTTATTTTCCACTGTTGCAGTTGTAATGACATGTAATATTGTGGGACATTTCGTTTTGTTTCCTTTACTGTCATTTGATTATTTCTGCCTAATTACATTGCATGTGTGATTATGGAATATTTTCTGCTTTTGGGTTATTTCTTGTTGGATGACTAGGTTAGGGGATCAGTCGAGGCAAACCGGTATTAGGTCCTGTAGAGATCTGGGATTAAGTCGTAACATTTTAATAAGATTAAACTTAGCCAATTTATTCATATATTTACAATGAAGATGTCCTCATCTTTTATACCATAAAAATTTTTTATCATTGATGCAATTAGAAAATCAAAATTGTCATTTTTATCTATTGCAACAATATAAATGTCTTTATATCTTTTTCCTTCTAGTAAAACTTTTAAAGATTTTAGAATTACATACAACTTCAAATCCTTTATCACGTACGTGACTTATATTTAATAAGTTATGCGTTGGACCTTTAACTAATACAACATTATTAAAAGATGATTTACCTTTTTCAATGATTCCAATACCAATAATTTTGCATTTATGATTGTTGCCAAATGTAACAATACCTCCATCTTTGTGTTCCAGATTAGTGAATAAACCTTGATTTCCAGTCATATGTTTTAAACATCTGCTATCCATGACCCATTTGCCTGTTGAATCCTAGAAAAGTTTGAGTTGGATTTTTCTTTAGCACTTTGAAGCCATCTTTTGATTTATGATAAACCCATTTCTAGTAATCCACATCTTTTTTTCCTACAAAACAAGAATTCAAAATATTCTTTGGTACCCATATTCTTTTGGGTTCAACATTGATAGTTTCCTTCCATTCCTTTTATGGAATGAAAGAAATCCATTTCTTTCCATTTTGACTAAGAAAATGATCATTATTAGATGAGTCTGTAAATTTAGAAAACTCAAGACCATTTCTATCATTTTTAGGTCTTTGCAAAGTAAGTAATTTATCAAGGTTTTCTCTTCCTTTTGCAAATTTTCTAAGATCATTTATACATTGCTCAGATTTACTTTTCAACATAATAATATCATTTTCTAAAGCATAAACCTATCTTTCAATGAATGAACCTCACATTTAAGAATATAATTTTTATCACTAAGATTTTTATTTTTAGCAATGCATCTTTTAGTTTCATATTTGAGCATTTTATACGAATCATAAAGATCATGAAATGCTTCAAGTAATTCTTCAAAAGAAAAATCAAATACCTCATTTTCTAATGCCATCAAGCCAAAATATGATGCTTCTTCATTGTTGAGGTATCATCTTCATCTTCACTTGAGCTCGATTCAGAATCATCCTAAGTAAATAGTAAAGCTTTCTTTTGCTTGAACTTTTGAGAAAACTTCTTTGACAATGACTCTTTCTTCTTTTTAAAGCTTTCTTTCTTGAGAAGAGGGCTATCCTTTTTCATATGTCAAGCCTTCTTACAATTGTAGCAGGTAATAGAATCTTCTTTCTTTTCTTCCTTTCTCTTTCTGAAATCCTTTTTGGTTTTCAAGAATTTCCTGAACTTCTTAGATAATAAAGCAATTTCTTCTTCATCATCATATGATGAGTCTTCACTTTCATCATCAACTTGAAAAGCTAATTGCTTTCTCCTTGGCTCTTTAGACTTTCTCTTTTGCATGATTTCACTCTCATAAGCCATCAAATTTCCAATGAGTTGCTGCTCCATATTTAGATTCTCAACTTCATTTGCATTCCTCAACAGCTGTCACTTTAGATTTAAAAACATTTGTAAGTGAATGTAAGATTTTACCTTCTAATTCACCTCTTACAAAGTTTTTGCCCAATGCTTTAAGATTGTTGACTATTACGAGCAGGGCATCAGACATAGTTTAAGACGTCTGGGAAGTGGCCCAGACGTCTGGCCAGACGTCTAGAACCCATCCCAAACATCTGGTATTAAATTTTTTCGACGTACGGGTTCGCGTCTGTGCGCCTGCACGCGCAGACTGAACCCGCCGCCTTCGTTCTTCTCTTTCTCTCCCTACAGGTGCCGTTTTTCCTCCTTCTCTCTCCCCGCGACTGCCTTATAAAAATGCTTCCCCTCTCCCTCACCCTCACTCCACCGCCTTCTTCTTCTTCTCCCTATTTGCGAGAGAGCGCACGAGCGAGAGCGGCCGCAGCGATTGCTTCGGGTGTGTGGGGAGGAGGAGCCGTTGCGAGGGGAAGAAGGAGCTCGACCGCGAGGGTGCGAGCTTGCCGGGGCAGCTAGAGCCGTCCGGCGGGAGAGCAGCGAGCGTGGGGTGTCGCGGAGTAGTTGCTGTAGCTCGGGCAGCAGGCGGACGCGGCGCAGCACGGCCGTACGCTGCGGGCGGAGAGCGAGAAGGGTTTTGATTCTGGGAAAATTTTCCAGAATCAGACGTCTGGACTTTCGTCCAGACGACGCATAAGACATCTGGAGGAAGGTCCAGACGTCTGACAGGTACAATATTTTCCTATCTTCTCCTTTTTACACGTGTACGGCCATGCAGTCATCCGCCGCGTTCTTCTGCACCCCTTCGTGATGAGAGCGAGTGTGTGTGTGCAGGAATCGTTCGAGAGTGCGGTAGGGCTCGCCATCCCACACCGATCAAACGTCTGGACACAGTACCAAACGACGGAGAGGACCTCTAGATGTCTGGGGTGACAATCGGACGTCTGGAAACTAAGTCCAGATGATCCAGCGGGCTTCTGGACGTCTGAAGGACTGCGCAGACCAAGGTATGGCATGATCGACCTTTTAGGACGTCTGGAAAAAGTTCCAGACGTCTGATTTTGGACAGACTCGTCGTCTTTGACCCGTTTAGGGTCCGTTCGGAGTCCGTTTTCCGCGTTGCAAGTTTCGTTCTTTCCAGATTTATTTCCTCTACCTATTTACAGTAATTGTATACTGTTCTGAGTAGCTCCCTGTCTTTGATCCTTGTATTAGGACCCCATTTCATTGCGGCTCTGAGGGTTGCGGAGGCGCGCGGGATTACCAACCATGCCCCCAGTACTCCCGATTTTGCGGGTAGAGTGGCCCTTTAATTTAATTATCAAAAATTACACATTTATGAAATAATTAATAGAGTCTAGGGCATTGCATGAACCTTAGGGCTGAAGAATTAGATTGAATGATAGATCCTAGGGTATTGCATGAATCCTAGGACTGGAAAACTAGATTGAATGATAGATCCTAGGGTATGGCATGAATCCTAGGACTGGAAAACTAGTTGAATATATACATTGCAGTCTTAGAAAAGTGGAAAGGAAACGAACACTGCCTGTAAATTGGTTAACAGCTGCCTATTATGAATGGATAAATACGGTTGAGAACATGAATTGTATGGATATAAAGCTGGAACGGTGAAACCTAAATTGGCTGAGTTAAAAGAGCATGAACCCTACGGGGAATTAGGAGTAGAACTCCTGGAAAGTGAGTGGAATAGAATTGGAGAAGTGAGCTGGCCCTTGAGTATGGAGTACTAAGGAGAGCAACCGTTCCCCTGTTTATTGCAGAGCAGAGATAGCTGCCCCAGGGACCCGGGGTTAGGTCTGGCCACTTTGTACCGACTTTTGGCCCTCGTGTACACAATACTGAGGAGAGCTACTAGTGTGGGGAGAGCACCACCTACCTCACTGGCCCCGGGGTTCTGCTAGCCCTCCTACACCGACTTGCTAGGCCCACTGGGCAAACCAGGGTAGTTAGGTGAGGGTGCGAGGACTGTGGAGGGGTAAGACCCCTGTTTGGTTACTGTGGAGGGGCTGGACCCCTGTTACTGAGAGGGCTCTGCCCTATACTGGTTCCGTGCTGTGCTTTGGGCGCACCCGTTAACAGAAACAACTGACCGCGTGCCTGTGCGGGGTAGCTACCCGTGTGCTTATCGCACGTGTCGTAGTCACCGTTACGTCTGTTAGCGACCTTGGGGTGGTTGACTGAGGGTAGGACCACCACGGGGGACTCTCCCGACCAGGAGAGCACCACGTGTTACTTCTACTTTTCGGAAAAGACTACAATCAAGATCGTTCCCACGAGGATCATTCAAGATCAAGAGAAGGATCTGAGAAATAAATCAATAGTGAATAAATGGGAAAAATATAAAGAAAGGAAGTAAAAATATAACAGCTACTGTCCACTCTACTGCTTCTTCTAGCTTTTAGTTGCCACTCTACTCAGCGTTTCGCTGACATGTCACCCTTGTTACTTTTCAGGACCAGGTGTTAAGCAGCCAGAGTCGGCGGCTGCAGAGGGTGCTGGGCCTAGTAGAGCCCAGTAGTATCACTTGTAGTACCCACTATACTTTTTTTTCTCTGTTGTAGTGAGTAGTTTCTATTACCCCCTGTACTCTCTTTATTGTAAACTTCATGTTTATGTATATGTTTATTTCTCTACTGTTGTGGTGGTGTATATTGTAGAAATTCTTTTTCTACTGCTGTATTTTGTTACTGCTAGTTATATACATGTTGAATGTGGTTTATTTTACTGCTCTTTTTGGTTACTTTCTCGTTGGACGACTCGGTCTTGGGATCAATCGAGTCGGTCCGATTCTCGTGTCTTGTAGGGATTCGGGAATCGGGTCGTTACATTGACAATATCGGTGAAGCGAGAAGACATAGACTTGATTGTCTCTCCTTCTTGCATCTCAAACTTCTCAAATTCATTAGTAAGCAAAACAATCTTTGAAATTTTCACCTTACTTCTTCCTTCACGAGTAACTTTGAGTGTTCTCCAAATTTCATGAGCAATAGTGCATTGAGAAACTCTGTTAAATTCTTTAGCACTAAGAGAGCAATATAGTGCATTCATAGCCTTGGAATTTAGCACCAATTATTTCTTCTGGTCATCAATATATTGTCTAGTTTCTAGCTTTGCAGGTTTGTTGAAAGGATTTTCAACCATATCCCCTGCAGCATAGTCGCCAGATTGTAGAAATATTTCCATGAGTTGTCTCCAATATGCATAATTTCTTCCATCAAATAGTGGAGGCTTGAAATAGAAAAACCATTGTTGCTAGAAGTAGTGACATTTTCTCTTGTTGCCATGGATCATTATCACTTGAAAGTTACTTCAAAAAATTGTGAAACATAAACCCTGATACCAAATGATAATTATACAAAAGAGTGGGTAAATTGTATAATTCAGATATTCAATGAAAATAATGGCAACCACAAAAATTACAAACCACAAATAACACCAAGATTTATAGAGGAAACCCAAACTGGGAAAAAACCTCTACTTAGTTGATCCCTAACTAAGATTTTTCCTCTTGCATTCAAAGTAAGAAATCCACTAAACCTCACTACTTCACCGAGGGTAGTGAAATCTCAATCACAAACTCCCTCTTGTACAACCCGCGAGAAGTTATTTTGTTCTCCACTCACCAGAAGAACGGCAAGTCAACAACCCTAGCACCCAAATTACAATAAGGGAAAGAATAACAAAATTGATACAAGTCATATTGAGCTAATGTGCAAGTATTTTAATCAAATGTATAGGATTAAGAAAATGTTGTTTTCCATTCCCTTAAATATATCTTGATGTAAGGGAAACATAATTTTATCAATGATATACAAGTAGAGCTTTGATAAACTTTTTCTTGCAACTTCCTTTTGATAGAAAGTAAATTTTATATTGAGTAAGTGTATATGAAAATGTTTAGAATCAATAATATGTTCAATAATATGTACAACTTCCTTTCACTAGGGTTATAAGATCTCAACTACTCAACTAGGTGTTTATCCTAATTAGTTGGGACTTGTGTTAAATTTAGTCTCACTCTTAATTCAAAGTATTCATTCCACTCAAATGATTCCATAGCCTAATTAGCGAAGAGAAATTTCAATGTGCGAGGACATCTCCAACATTTCAATTTTTGGAACTATAATGCACCTCCAGAATTGCAAATTTACTTACCTTGTCAACAAACCTCTACTGTAGTTAAGACTCTTTGATAGGTTTGGGGTCACTTTCTTTTCCTCGACTAGCCAATCAACCTTTAGTCTAGCACACTAGGCATTTGACAAACTTGCAACAAACTTGCAAACCTAATTTGTTTTAACTATAACATTCTCATTTAAGGTTCAATAAATCTTTATTTGTTCATCTTTTGTAGGTTAGTACATCTATTGATTTAGATTCAAGTTTAAATAGTTCAAATGTAAGGAATTCGGAGAAATATGTACTAAATATAAATCTTTAGTTTCACTAATTTGCATCTATCCGTCAAAAGGAAAAAAAAATCAAGATCTACTTATACTAGAATTTAAGAAAATCGAAATTTATTGGCACCCTTTGTTTGAAGTTTTATCTACAAATTTGGCAAAATTCATTTTAGAGTAAAAAACTAGTGATTTTGGATATCTAACATTAGAAATCAAATTTGAGATTTACACCATCACAACCAATAAATTAGCTACTTCACATGTTCTGCTCATTAAGGTTTCATTTGGTAAGGGGAATAAGTTTGTGGAATAAGTACGTAAAGGAATATGGAAGGAGTAGAATAAATGATGGAAAAAGTGAGTTAACCCATTTAGATGTTTTGACAAGTTAAAGTTATTCCACAGAGAAGGTGGAATAACTTTACTCTTGGTTACTAGCACAGATAGGGACAGGTTATGTGACGGGTTAAATACTTAACTTGACACAAGCACACAACCCACCAACCAAACACCCCCTTAGAGATTCAATTTGTTTCTCAAGAGAATTCCAATAGCAAAATCTTCATGCTCATGCAAAATCCAAATGAGTATAGCTTTGCAAGAAAGCCAACAAGAATTTCGCAATGCCTTTGCTTAGAATCCTTCCCTTGCTATTCATAGATGCTCCCCCATGGTTATTACCTTCATCTACAAGCCATGCTTTTCCTTAGGCATGTGATAGAGACTAAAAAAGTAATGATGGCCTTCTACACAGTTACTATATTTAGACCACTTTTGCAATTAATTCGCTAGCTTATTACCTAGTCAAGTATGGTAGATTCAAAGCCTATTTAAAGGGATAAATTCAATTCTTGTTCGCTTAATGCTTAGTCAACCAATAGTGAATTAACATATGCTTTTAAAATTACTTTGATCATCTCAGCTCCCTTTGTCTTTTTTCATTTTTTAGTCTCAGAATTTTAGAGACTTGAATGTTAGTCATTTAAAGACCATTGATATTACCAAGAAAGTAATAGATCATGGAAAGATAAGGAATCATTTAAAGTCTTCTTTAGAAGATAATACATATAAATCCAAATTTGATTTAATCAAATTAAACCAAGCAAAAACATTTTTCAATTATAAGAGTTAGAGGGCCTTATCTCAATGATTTGTCATCAATGGTCTAATGCATTGTGCGGCATAAGACAACAATGCATCTACTCAAATTCCTTAGGACATGATGTAACTCCCCTAAATTTGATGATCGGACACAATACAAAATTGTAGAACTCTCCTGTAACAAAACGACATCAAGCCTTTTCTCTAAGGTGCTTGAACACACACATACACAAAGGAGGATGTCATCATTTAAAGAGAAAGAACGGCATCAAAACAATATTGAACTCCTCAAGAGGTTTATGATTCTATTTATAAGTTTTAAGGTATGAGTTCTCATCAAGATTGGACTCCTATTCCAACAATTACCAAATTATTTTTTTTATGGTTACATAAGCATAAATAATTATACGTTTTAAGTAATTAAGCGTGTAATTAATTTCTCTCTCTATTACTAAATATTAGTTGTTATATTATACTTAAGGGAGATCTCATTAAATATCTTTTACTCCATTTATAATTAAGATCACACCAGATGAAGGACTATAATCTTTTATGTAACATCTTTGATTCGATTAATCAATTGCCCATTCTCCAATCAAGGAATACATTTTGATAAATCTTACACCTTATCCAATCACTAGGTTTCGCCATTCACCTCTATTTTTGTGATGATCCGTTCCCGAATCCCTACGAGACACGAGAGTCGGACCGACTCGACTAATTCCAAGACCTAGTCGTCCAACGAGGAAGTAACCAAAAGAGCAGTAAAATAAATCACATTCAGCACTAATATAACTAGCAGTAACAAAATACAGCAGTAAGAAAAGGAAATACTACAGTATACACCACCACAACAGAAGGGAAATAAATATGTACATAACATAAAGTTTCGACAAAGAAAGTACAGGGAGTAACAAAGAAAACTACTCACTACAGTGGAAGAAAAGTATAAAAAGTACTACAGGTAACTTTACTGGACCCTACTAGGCCCAGCATCCTCTGCAGCCGCTGACCCTGGCTGCTCAACACCTGGTCTTGAAAAGTAACGAGTGTAACACGTCAGCGAAACGCTGAGTAAAGTGACAACTAAAAGCTAAAGAAGCAGAAGAGTGCACAGTAGCTGTTATATTTTTACTTTCGTTATTACGTCTTTCTATTAATTCACTATTAATTTATTTTTCAGATCCTTCTCTTGATCTCGAATGTTCCTCGTGGGAACAATCTTGATTGCAGTCTTTTCCGAAAAGTAGAAGTAACACGTGGTGTTCCCCTGGCCGAGAGAGTCCCCCGTGGTGGTCCTACCCTCAGTCAACCACCCCAAGGTCACTGACAGACGTAACGGTGACTACGGCACGCGCGATAAGCGCACGGGTAACAAACCCGCACTGGCACGCGGTTAGTCGTTCCCGTTAACAGGTGCGCCTAAAGCACAACACGGAGCCAGTATAGGGCAAAACCCTCTCAGTAACAGGGGTCCTACCCCTCTACAGTCCGCGCACCCTCGCCAGACTACCTTGGTTTGCCCAGTGGGCCTAACAAGTCGGTGTAGGAAGAGCTAGCAGAACCCCGGGGCCCATGGGGCAGCTAGTGCTCTCCCTACACTAGTATCTCTCCTCGGTACTGTGTACACGAGGGCCAAAAGTCGGTACAAAGTGACCAGTCCTAACCCCGGGTCCTTGGGGCAACTGGCTTCGCTCTGCACTAAACAGGAGGACGGTCGCTCTCCTTGGTACTCCGTACTCAAGGGCCAACTCACTTCCCCAATTCTATTCCATTCCCTTCCCAGGAGTTCTACTCCTAATTCCCCGTAGGGTTCAAGCTCTTTTAATCCAGCCACTTTAAGTTTCACCGTTCCAGCTTTACGTTCATACAATCCATGTTCTCAATCATACTTATTCATTCATAACATGCAGCTGTTAACCAATTTACAGGCAGTTATCATTTCCTTTCTACTTTTCCAAGACTGCAATATTTATATGTTCCACTAGTTTTCCAGTCCTAGGATTCATGCCGTACCCTAGGATCTATCATTCAATCTAGTTTTCCAGTCCTAGGATTCATGCAATACCCTAGGATCTATCATTCAATCTAGTTTCTCAGTCCTAGGGTTCATGCAATGCCCTAGACTCTATTAATTGTTCCACAATTGTAACAAATTTTGTTAAGTAAATTAAAAAGCCACTCTACCAGCGAAAACGGGAGTACTGGGGGCGTGGTCAGCAATCCCGCGTCTCTCCGCAACCCCCAAGATTGCAACCGAATGAGGTCCTAACACAAGGATCAATCACAAGGAGTTTCTCAGAACGGTATACAATTACTGTAAACGGGTAGAGGAATTTATTCTGGAAAGAACGCAACTTGAAACGCGGAAAACGGACTCTGAACGAGCTCTAAACGGGTCATAAACGACGAAACTGTCCAAAATCAGACATCTGGAACCTCTTCCAGACGTCTTAAAAGGTGGGTCAGGTCGTACCTCAGTTCTGCGCAATCCTTTAGATGTCCAGAAGCCCACTGGGACGTCTGGCCTTGGTTTCCAGACGTCCGATGGTCACCTTGGACGTCTAGAGGTTTTCTCCATCGTCTGGCACTGCGGCCAGATGTCTGATTCTCGTGGAATGGCGAGCCCTCGTGCCCTCCCGAGCAGGACCTGCGCAACATACACTGGCTTTCAGCACGACGAAAAGCAGAAAGAGTCGCGGTGGACTGCTGCATGGCCGTACACGCGCAAAAAGGAGGAGGTAAGAAATATCTTACCTGTCAGACATCCGGACAGTCCTCCAGACGTCTTCGGCGTCGTGTGGACGTAAGTCCAGACGTCTGATTCTGGAAAATTTTCCAGAACCAGGGCCCGATTCACTATCCGCCCGCGACGCACAGCCGCGCCGCGCCCCGTCCGCCTGCTGTACGAGTTGCAGCAGCCCCTTCGTAACACCCCACGCCCGTCGCTCCCCCGCCGGCTGGCTCTAGCTGCCCCGCCAAGCCCGAACCCTCGCGGTCGAGCTTCTTCCTTCCGCTCACAACTCTCATCCCCGCACGCTCGCCACGGCCACTGCTGCCACCGCCGCTCACTCGCTCGCTCGCGCTCTCGCTGGCAGGGAAAAGGAGAAGAGAAAGGCGGAGGAGATGAGGGTGAGGGAGAGGGCGAGGGTTTATAAAGCAGCGCGGGGAGAGAGAGAAGAGGGACGGCGTGTCTGTAGGAAGAGAGAGGAAAAAGAAGACGAAGGCGGCGGGTGCAGTCTGCGCGTGCACGCACACAGACGTAACCCGGTACACCGAAAAAATTTATTACCAGACGTCTGGAAAGGGTTCCAGACGTCTGGGCCACTTCCCAGACGTCTTAAAAATCCGTCTGTTGCCCACGTTCTTAACAATTTTAGAGTGATAGCTATTAAATTGTGATGATGGAGGAAAAGTTCGATCCATCAAGCAAAAGTCCACAAAGCCTTCGGCTCAAGTAGAGAAAGGCCTAGAGCCCAAAACCTTGTGAAGGGGCCCTAGCTATACATGCCAAGTGCGAGTAGCCAGCATGTTAGCTCGCCGCCATGGTAGGAGCCCTCAAGTAGCCCCACTCAGATTTGCCAGGCCGAAGTCAAGGACTCCCAACAGTGTTCCCTACTCAAGTTGCCTAGCTCACTGTAACGAACGCGTGCCCCAGACGCCTTTTAAGACGTCTGGGACGTGGCCCAGACGTCTGACCAGACGTCCGGGATCTTTTACAGACGTCTGGAGAACAGTTATGTTCGCACGGGAGATTCGTCTGCGCGCCTGTGCGCGCAGACCTGCGATTCTTCCCTCTTTTCTCTGCGGCTGCAGGCGCGCTGCGACCGCCTTCTCTCTCCTCCTCGCGCGGCCTTAAAAGGGCGCGCCTCCCCTCCCGTCTCCACCGTCTCCTCCTCCTTCTCCTTCCAGTGCGCGAGAGCGAGCGGACGCGAGGGCGGCAGCGGCAGCCGCAGTGAGCGCGGAGGAGCTGCGGCGTGCCAGGGCGGGGCTCTGCCGTGAGGGCTAGCTCGCCGGAGCGGCTTGGCCGGCCGGCGGAGGGCGCAGGGGGCGCGGAGCGTCGCGGAGAGGGACCTGCTGCGGGCTGAGCAGCAGACGCCAGAGGTGCAGCAGTGCTTAGTGTGCCAGCAGGTGAAAGCCGAGCATCAGAGGCCTGCAGGGCCGCTTCAGCCGCTTCCAGTGCCAGAGTGGAAGTGGGAGAGAATCACCATGGACTTGGTGGTGGGCTTACCTGTTACCCAGCGAGGACACGACGCAGTCTGGGTAATAGTGGATAGATTGACGAAGACGGCACGATTCTTGCCGATCCGAGTCACTTTGGGACCAGCACAGTTGGCAGAGAGGTATATCCGTGATGTGGTGCGACTACACGGAGTTCCGCGGGAGATCGTATCCGACCGGGATACCCGCTTTACGTCCCAGTTTTGGGCTGAGTTTCAGCAGGCTTTGGGGACGAGGTTGAGGTTTAGCACGGCTTACCACTCCCAGACGAACGGACAGTCGGAACGCACGATACAGACACTTGAGGACCTTTTGCGTGCCTGTGTACTAGACTGGAGGGGCTCTTGGGAGGAGCACCTGCCCCTGGCGGAGTTTGCATACAACAACAGTTATCACTCGAGCATCGGCATGGCTCCCTACGAGGCTCTGTACGGACGGAAATGCACGGCACCCTTGAGTTGGGTTGAGGTGGGGACCAAGTGGGAGGTTGGCCCCAGGTTGATCCAGCAGAGTCAGGAGGTAGTTGTGCAGATCCACAGACAACTCCGCACTGTCAGGAGCAGATAGAAGAGCTATGCAGATCGCAGACGCAGAGAGGTGCAGTTCGAGGTTGGGGACCACGTCTTCCTTCGTGTTTCGCCCATGAAGGGCTTACAGCGGTTTGGGGTGAGAGGGAAGCTCGCGCCGAGGTTCGTGGGGCCCTTTGAGGTCCTGGAGCGGGTTGGACCCGTTGCTTACAGACTTGCCCTTCCCCCGCAGCTTTCTGGTGTGCACGACGTGTTCCACGTGTCCAACCTCAGGAAGTACGTAGCCGATCCCAGCCACGTACTGAGTCACGAGAGCGTCGAGGTGAGCGACGACCTGACCTACCCCGAGCGGCCAGTGCAGATCCTAGACCGAGCCGTCCGCAAGTTGAGACGAAAGCAAGTACCCCTGGTAAAGGTTTTGTGGAGGAGCCAGCGGTACGAGGAGGCTACCTGGGAGCCTGAGGCGGCAATGCGGGAGCGGTACCCGGAGCTTTTCGCGGGTACGTCTTTTCGGACCGGCTTCGGTCCTCTTTGAGTTTGTTATGGTTATTTGGACATCTTTTTCCCGCACCCTAGTTGGCGCAAGTTTCGGGGACGAAACTTCCTTTGAGTTTGTTATATTGTAACGAACGCGTGCCCCAGACGCCTTTTAAGACGTCTGGGAGGTGGCCCAGACGTCTGATAAGACGTCTGGGATTACATCCAGACGTCTGACCAGACGTCCGGGATCTTTTACAGACGTCTGGAGAACAGTTATGTTCGCACGGGAGATTCGTCTGCGCGCCTGTGCGCGCAGACCTGCGATTCTTCCCTCTTTTCTCTGCGGCTGCAGGCGCGCTGCGACCGCCTTCTCTCTCCTCCTCGCGCGGCCTTAAAAGGGCGCACCTCCCCTCCCGTCTCCACCGTCTCCTCCTCCTTCTCCTTCCTGTGCGCGAGAGCGAGTGGACGCGAGGGCGGCAGCGGCAGTGAGCGCGGAGGAGCTGCGGCGTGCGAGGGCGGGGCTCTGCCGTGAGGGCGAGCTCGCCGGAGCGGCTTGGCCGGCCAGCGGAGGGAGCAGGGGGCGCGGAGCGTCGCGGAGAGGGACCTGCTGCGGGCTGAGCAGCAGACGCGCGAGGTGCGACGCGGGCGGCGTCGCGAGCGGAGGCCGAGCAGGGTTCTGATTCTGGAAAAATTTCCAGAATCAGACGTCTGGGTTGATATCCAGACGGCAAGGACGACGTCTGTAAGATCATACAGACGTCTGAAAGGTGAGTTTCCGCTTTCTTCTTCCTTCTTATCGACTGACCGTACTGAGGGAGGGGGGTTGGCTACGCGCAGGTTCGCTATTCGCCATCCTTTGCGAATCAGACGTCTGGAAGTTGTACCAGACGGCGGGAGTGATCTACGGACGTCCGTGTGGACCATCGGACGTCTGGGGTATAGGAAGGACGTCCCTGCAGACTTCTGGACGTCCGGGGAACCAAGCTGAACAGGTAATTCTCTGATCCACCGTTTAAGACGTCTGGAAGGAGTTCCAGACGTCTGATTTTGCACAGTATCGTCTTTCTCGACCCGTTTAGGACCCGTTTGGGCTCCGTTTTCCGCGATTCGAGTTGCGTTCGTTTCAGAATTAATTCCTCTACCCGCCTACAGTAGCTATACACTGTTCTGAGACACTCCTTGTGTTTGATCCTTGTGATAGGACCTCGTTCGGTTGCAGTCTTGAGAGTCGCGGAGGCACGCGGGATTCCCGATCACGCCCCCATTACTCCCGTTGTACCTGGTAGAGTGGCTTTAAGTATTAATAAAATCTGTTAAAGTATGGAACCATAACTAGAACCTAGGGCATTGCATGAATCCTAGGAATGAGAAATATATGAAATGATAGCTCCTAGGTGTTGCATGAATCCTAGGGCCGGAAAACTAGATTGTATGATAGATCCTAGGATATGGCATGAATCCTAGGATGGAAAAAACTAGTGGAATGTATATTACTGCAGTCTTGGAAAAATGGAAAGGAATATATAAAGCTGCCTGTAAATTAATTAACAGCTGCCTGTTATGAATAAAGAAACATGTTTGAGATCATGGAATTTGAGAACGTGAATCTGGAAAGTGAAACATATGATGTACTGAGATAAAAGAGCTGGAACCCTACGGGGAATTAGGAGTGGAACTCCTGGAAAGAAAAAGGAATGGAACTGAGATGTAGTTTATACTGTCGCTTGGGTACGCAGTACCAAGGGAAGTACCTGTACCTGTTTTAGTGCAGAGTGGGGCCAGCCGCCCCAGGGACCCGGGGTTAGGATTGGCCGCTCTGTACCGACTTGTTGGCCCTCGTGTACGTAGTACCGAGGAGAGCTAGTAGTGTTAGGAGAGTACTAGCTACCCCACGGGCCCCGGGGTTCTGCTAGCCTCCTTCACCGACTTGTTAGGCCCACTAGGGCAAACCAGGGTAGTCAGGCGAGGGTGCGCGGACTGTGGAGGGGCAAGGCCCCGGTTTGGTTACTGTGGAGGGGTTGGACCCCTGTTACTGAGAGGGCTCTGCCCTGGTTCCGTGCTGTGCTTTGGGCGCACCCGTTAACGGAAACGACTGACCGCGTGCCAGTGCGGGCTAGCTACCTGTGCGTTTATCGCGCGTGCCGTAGTCACCGTTACGTCTGTCAGTGACCTTAGGGTGGTTGACTGAGGGTAGGATCACCACGGGGGACTCTCCCGGCCAGGAGAGCACCACGTGCTACTTCTACTTTTGGAAAAGACTGCAATCAAGATCGTTCCCACGAGGACATTCGAGATCAAGTAAAGGATCTGAGAAATAAATGAAATAGTGAGAAAAATTGAAAGATGTGAATAAAGGAAGTAATAAAACATAACAGCTACTGTACACTCTACTGTCGCCGTTAGTTAGTTTGCCACTCTACTCAGCGTTTTGCTGACGTGTTACACTTGTTACCTTTTTCAGGACCAGGTGCTGAGCAGCCAGGGTCGGCGGCTGCAGAGGACGCTGGGCCTAGTAGGGTCCAGTAGAGTTACCACAGCCTTTTGTACCCCTTTTGTTCTGTTCTAGTGAGTAGTTTTGTTTCCGCTGTACCTTCTTTACCTGCAGTTTTTGTTATATGATAAATGTTGTTTTACTGTTGTGGTGGTACCTACTGTAGTAGTTTCTTTCCTTACTGCTGTACTTTCTTACTGTTAGTTATATTCATGCTGAATGTGGTTTATTTTACTGTCTTTTGGTTACTTCCTCGTTGGACGACTGGGTCTTGGGATTAGTCAAGTCGGTCCGGTTCTCGTGTCTCGTAGGGACTCGGGACCCGGGTCGTTACACTCACTTAGTCAACTCGCCTGCTTGGCTCATCAAGGTCCCAAGCAGCAGAACTGGAGGAAGCGTGGAGCGGAGTAGTAATTGAGGAATCGCAACAATGATGTATGACTTTGCTAGACCATGCACCTTTTTCCTTTTTGTCTTTTTTTTGTGGCTTGGCCCCTAAGCATGCTATATAAATTGCTTTGCTATTCCCGTCGAGGCTACGTCTTAGAGGTTATAGAGCAAGCATGAAAAAGAGCTAATAATTGGTGGTAGGTAATCTTCCCAATCTTTACGCATGACACACACACTCTCTCGAAGTGGCAGCCCGATAGGGCTCCCCAAGGGGGGCTCATGCCTCATACCCTATAAAAGAGAATTTTGTATTCGAGAGAAGACAGATAAAAGAGACACCTGTACTCAGAGAGCTTATATTGAACATTCATATAGTGTAATCTTTGAGGGTTAAAAGCCCCTCTCTAGACGTACGACTTTTATGATGGAACTGGATAACTAACTCTTACATAGTTGTGTGCTTTACTATTTCTCTCATTCTCTACGTAACCATTAATCAAATTGTTATGGTATAAGGTATTATTAATTTCAAAGTACATCAAATTGCGAGGGACACGTAAGAACTTATCTTGGATACAGTCAGGTGAAATTGAAAAAGTGGAACAACTTTTGATGGGTGGTGAAAGAAAACAAAATAATAGAAAAGGTAATATTTTTTTGTTGGATTTTTGCATATATATTTCTATAAATCTTAGAAAAAATGTATATATCCCCACCTTTTTGGTATATATGCATACACCTTTAGTATTGACATATATACCCTCATAAATTTCAATTTACTAAGTTACATGCTCTCGTGAAAATATGAGAGTAAAAATTAAAGATTTGTTTTAATATCTCTTTTTCTTCGTAACATCCCTCTTCACCTCCCATTACTCACCTCGTCCACAGAACGTCGGAGCATTGTCGAATGAAAGCTAAGGGGGGTGGTCCTCCAAGTGCAAGATGCTGTGGCGGTGGCAACGAGGCTAATGGTAAGGTTGAGGAGGAGTAGACGGGGGGGGGGAGGGGTGTTGGGTGGAGGAATAGTGGTGCTGGTGGGGCGGGGTGGGTTGGAAAAGGAGGAGAGGCCTTTGGAGAGGGTGAGGGGTCGGCGAAGGCCTAAAGGGGGTTGATAGAGGAGGAGGACGGGGGGTTAGGCTGAGGGGGGAGGAAGAGGAGAGGAGGTGGAGGTGGAGGGGTTGTTAGTGTAAAAAATAAAAATTAAAATGGCTTATGTATAAAAAAAATTTTATCATTTAATTTTAACAATATATAAGGTCATTTGAACAACCAAACGAACAATTCTTAAGGTATACACTAAAAAGTGAGTTATATAAATCTTTTTTGAAGTTTATGTAAACCCACCCCTGCTTTTTGGTTTGGATTAAAATGGGGGGGGAAGAAGTCATTTCATAAAAAAGATGAAATAGTTGATCCCAGGATGGTAATAGTCCAAATAAGGGTAAGCGGCACTAAACAAGTGTCTTAAGCTGCTTATGCACATAAATGTCCTGATCGATTTACACTTATCTACGTCATACCCATTATTTCCAAGATTAGAAGCATTTCATCACACATCCTTTTGACTAAAAATTTGGTCGTGCTATCGGACCCTCGTCTGATCATGCCAAATTTGGTCCAATATCGGACGTGGTGAGTTTCTTTTTTATTATTATTTTGAAAACTGACGAGGTGATCGGTTGATATTTAATGTACTTATTATTATCTTCGTGATTATTCAATCAATTTAAATCCGATGCACGCGGGCATATTCTCTCCTCTTCACCAGCAATGATGACAAGGAATAGGGAATCAATCTAATGCACGCCCTGAATTTATTTTTTCTTTTTAATCAATACTTGATTTTGTTCACCAACTTCCTTCCTCAATTTGAAAAAGGCTTTGGGCAAGATGGAAAGTACAGCTACCATCATTTTTCGTCAGCCACTTAATTATACTCGCCGCATGCAAGTTGCAAAGATTACGGCCTTAAAATTTAAGGTCGGAAATAACTTAGGAAGTTCCGACGAAGGATAAGTTGATGTACTGTAACAGGATCAGGAGGCATGATGTAATGGTTCAATTAATATGTTATTAATGATTTTTATTTTTAGTTGTATTGGGAGTTAATTTGTGGGAGGTAGATGCGATGGGTGTGAGAGAATTAACGAGAGTATATGTGATTAGTGAGAATAGATGTGACAGATGGTAGTAGATGTAATAGGTAAAAATTAAAATATTTATACACCTTTACATTGTTCATGTACTGTAGCGTTTATGATTAAGAAATAAAATTAAAATTTAATTTAAATTCATAGCAAACGAACCTGCAAATATAAAAACACTCACATAAAAAAAAATCTAAATAATCATCACTTTTAAATGAAATATACAAATACAAAATAAAAATTTACGAATGTAATAATTTTACATAAATATAAAATTATCAAATCACTTTTAAAATTATTTTACATTAATTAAAAAAATTATCAAAAATTATCATCAAAATAATTTTATATCAATATAAGACCATCGAAATCACTGGATACACTTTAAATTTATTTTACATCGCTATATTTTAATTTAAAACATAAAAATACCACAGTACACACAAACTCACAAGATAATCCTGACTTTTTCAAATGGAGTGGAGCCCACCACGTGATAAAAGTTAAGTTACGTTTAAAATTTCTTTGTATCAAACAATAATTTATGTTATTGTACATTTTGACATTTTCAAATGAGTAATGTTTTTTTTTCACGTCGTGCTCAATATCCCATTTCACACCCTCCCATTAAGACCATCTATTTTTTCACCCATCCTTTTATTACTCAAGATGGAGGGCGGTGTGTGCGCATAGATTTTGCAATGAAGTGACCATTGGGGTGTGTGGCAATTATTTTTCTCATGTCCTATTTAGTAAGGAAAATAAGTCTGTAAAATAGGTAAAGGAAAAGAAAGGAAATAAAATAAATGGTAGAATAAATAATTTAATCAATTTAGATATTAAATGTGTTAAATAATATGTTAAAGTTATTTCATAAAAGAAATAAAATAAATGTAAAATATATTAATTTAGATATGTTAACGTATTTTCAAACATATTAAATGATATATTAAATAATTAACATGGGAAACAAATGAAACCTCAGTAAAACCTTTGGACATATTGGTCAATAGACATGTACGTGGAGCATCATTCGCTAATCTACCATCCCATGATGTTTCAGTGAATTTGGATCGACTCCCTTTATTACCACGGGGGAAAGGGATCTAAGATTGTCGGATGGTAGGTGTACAAACACTCAAAGTTGAAACATCGCTCAATCTATATCCTAATTAGGCCTAAACATAAATGTCCAAAATTCAAATTTGCTTAACCTAGATTTTTCCTCGTTCTCAATCTTCTATTTCCGTTTAGATTTTAATTCGATACGTATTTAAATTTAATAATATTTGATTCAATTACAATCTTCTCCGACATAGAGAAATCTTAAGCATGTGTATCTCACATATTCATATGTGTATGACATGTTCATCAATCTAAACAAGTAATGCAATCAGTTTCACAATGTCAAGATAGCTTTATTACTCATGTCAAATGACCCCGCGACCCATGCACATCTGCGCTATGAAGCTCCAAAGATTAGTAATGTTTAGATTTGTTTTTTTTGTTTAGAATATCACTTTTGAGCTCTCTAGAGGAAGTGTTGAACTAATGACAATTTACCTAGATGAAAAATTAGAAGGCAATGTTGACATCTTGGCCCAAAATAATAACTTGGAAGTGTACGTAGATCTCTTTCTTTTAATTAATTAAGTTACAAATAACAATTCATCTATTCCTAAATAGTTTTCAATTAAGCATATGAATTTATTCCTTCCACCACTAAAAGATTTGACTTCTATTGGATTAAAATCCAACCATGGAAATAAATAGTGTCCGTATGTGGCTATTTTTGGGTAAATTATCAAAATTCCCTTTGATTGATGCAATGACTCCTTATAACCTTCGATCTATATCAATGCCTCTGGCCATCTTTGCCTAACTAGTTGAATTTGATCGATTGTAATTGTTTTGTTGGCGTTCGAAGTTTGTTGAGCTTTTGTTGTAACTTCTTTGACTTTGACATGAGCTTTTCTTTATGTATAGCAAGATGTTTTTGTTAGTTTACTGGTGATACGACATTTCTCCATTGGTAACTTCAGTACCATCATAAGTTTTTATTTGGGTAAGTTTGTCGACCGATTGGCATAAGTTTTTTTTATAAGTTACATACATAAATAAAGCATCATTTATGTTTTAATTTGGTTTTACATGAGTATACCATTAACTAGAAATTACTTTCCAGAGAAGCTGCTGGTAGAGACAATAGAAATAAAAGATTTTGAAGTTAATCAAAATAAATCTTCGGTGGATCGTGTATTTTATGTTGAAAATAACGCATCAATTCTGTGTGTATAAAGGAGATAGGCCAATAAGTAGACATGATAAATATTATTATTTTCACGCCAATCATAAACAATATCGTGCACATTGAGTAGCAAGCGCATGCCATCATCCGTTTTAACAAAAATCACGTATAACCATAATACAAAACCATGCATATCGATGGATGTACATCAAACGGTAAGATCCATGATTAATCAAGCACACAAACACATGCAACAACATAGATAAGCAAAATGAAATAAGGAAAAAGAAGTGCTTGCTAAGACTTTCCTTAAAGAAGTATTCGCTCGCACAATACCGATGGATATGATACAACAATCTTATTCTAAGATATGATGATCCATGCCCACAAATGGCATACTTTGGTCATAGGCATCCGCAAAAGCAACCTCAAAGAATGATTGAGGTCCTCCTCTCATGCAGTCGCCAAAAAACATGTAGGGGGGAAGGAAATGATAGCTAGGGTTCAAATGAATCCCTCGTCGAAGAGAATGGCTTCTTACATAGTGAGGAAGGAGGAATCCACACGTCGATTTTCACGTAAATGATGTAACCAACTGATTTGGAAGTTCATAAATCATGCACGTTAGGAGATCTGGTGTTGATTTTGCACATAAGCTCGCAAAATTTTTTAGGTAGCAGGATCTTATTGGTGTTGGAGCTACTCGATAGTTACATAAGGTGGCCCATGATGTCAAAAGATGCATCCATTGAGACATGTCTTATTTTGGTAGTTACCTCTTAATGAAAAGGGAAAATTGTTATTATAAAAAAGAAATATGGTTCGGTCCCCTCTCCCTTCACCACTAATGTGTCAAAAGTTGAGGATCCATCACTCAAGTATCTTGAGATGTGAAGAAGGAGAAGGAAACATCAACCTTCATCGTTAGGCAACAAGGAATATCGGATGTTGATCGAGTGAGACATTCGTTGGTCGTGAAAAGAATAAGAAAACATCAAATTTAATTTCCTAAGGATTGATCAATTCAAATTAGTAATGACTTCCAGTAATCCCTTATCCTATCAATTAGTATCAACGTCAGGTTTTACAGGTTCGGATAAATGGTCAATTTTCATATGCATGTAAAAGCTATTTTTTGCATGGCTGGTGAACGAATACAACAAAAGGGTAATTCGTTAATATCAATTTTTGTTGTTTACGTAGTTGTAAAGTCCTTCAGCTTGTAGCTTGCTACACCACTTTCGGAAACGTGGTACCATCGTCGTTAATCACGCATGAAGGGTTGAAATTTATTTGGAGACCTATGATACACAGTGAAGAAATCTCGACCTATAAAACGATTTTTGAATTAAAATATACTGTGATGTGGTGAGAGGCCTTTAAAATGCATGTGCTGGAACAGTCAGTCACATGCCTTATCATTTGTATTTATTGCCTTTCAATTACTATTAATGATTTTCATACGAAATTTGAGGGTTGTCACCTTTGTTTAAACAAAAAAAAAAGCATTAAATTAGAAAGCGTTCGAAGAGATAGATCCCAATTTCATATATTTGTTTACGATGATTGTGTATCTTCATGCTATATTATGATTCCTTCTTACTGTTAGAATTTTCCTTTACAATGATTGTGTATGGTGGAAATTTTCATTTATTTGATCAACATTTATAATCTCGCGGTGGCTTAGATGTAATTTTCTTGTTGCTTAATTGTTAGCCCTGTAAAAGTGTAATTTATCTAAATCTTTTATGGTAACCATGTTAGTAATCATATGCCGTATAAAATTTGCATAAAAAAGATACCTACTTTGTAATTTGCAATTTTTCTCAAAAAAATAAAATGATATATCGATACCATCTTTATTTATTAAATGAATATGTATGTATTATACACTTTAATTTGATGTCATTTATTGATCAATTTTGATTATAAAATTGAATTGTGAAGAGCAGTCACAATATCTAAACAATTCAATTGTGTTATATATTAAGATTATTGATAATTATTATTAATTACCAAAGAGTGGCCACAACATTTAAGGATATTAATGACAATAATCACATTAATTGTTGACACTGAAATTATGTTCATCCTTATAGATGACAGAATAAGAAAATAAATTATCCATTGATTATTCTAAATGCCAGGATATTTAATGGATTTTGATAATTTTATTTGTATCATTACTTAAGTAAATCAAATATATGTTGTAATTTCTTAACCACAGTAAGTTTTGTAATGGTAGTTTAATTTTATCAAAATATTAAATTTGTTAATATTTTGAATTAAGGTTTATACTTGAGTTATTTGTTTGTATGGAACCTTATTTGATTTTGAATATAAACAATGTAGATAGTGCAGCATTTATGTCTACTCAATATAATGCGTTGAATGTTGTTTCTACATTAAATGGAAATAATTTTTTCGAGTGGAAAGAGAAGATTTTGCTTGCATCAAGATGTATAGACCTAGACTACGCACTTCGCATTGAAGAACCTACGAAGCCTATGGAAGAAAGTAGTCAAGGTGTAAAAGATCTATATGAACGATGAAAGAAATCTAACTACTTAAGTTTAATGATCATGCATACTAACATAGCCAAAAATATTAGGGGTTCTATTCCTGAATGTACGACAACAAAAGCTTATTTGGAAGTTATTGAAAAGCAATTTAAAAGTTCTAATGAGGCTATGGCTAGCATGCTCCTGACCAAGTTATCTTCCATGAAATATCATGATTCCACTGGAATAAGGGAGCATATCATGGAAATGAACAACATTGTTGCTCAACTTAAGATGCTCAAACTTGACATCTCCAAGCCATTACTTATCCATTTAATTCTCAATTCATTGCCTTCACAATATGGGCCATTTAAGATTTCCTACAACACACATAAGGATCATTGGACTCTAAATGAGTTCTTGGTGATGTGTGTGCAAGAGGAAAATCGACTTAAGCAAGAGAAGGTTGAGAGTGCTTATTTGGTTACTTGTAAGAAGGGAAACAAATGGAAAAATGAGATAAAGAATATGGAGAAGAAGCCAACAACTTTTAAGAAGGGAAAGTGCTTCTTTTCCAAGAAACCTCGACAAGCTAAAAAGGAATGTTTCAAATTCAAGGAATGGCTCAACAAGAAAAGTAACTATCAATGTTAATGTATGTCTTGAATCAAATTTAATTGATATGCCTTCATATACTTGGTGGATTGACTCCGGTACTTCAATCCATATTAACAGCTCCATGCAGGGGCTGAGCACAAGGAGGCCATAGGGAAATGAGCAAAGCGTCTACATGGGAAGTCGCATGTGTTCACATGTTGAGGCAGTTGGAATGCTTAGGCTCATTTTGGATGCTGGATATGCACTAGATTTAGAAAATATTTATTATGTACCAAACTTTTCAAGAAATCTAGTATCAATATCAAGACTTCGTAGACTTGGTTACAAGTTTTCAATTGAAGATTTTAGTTTTCAAATCTTTAAGAATCCTAAGTTGATTGGTTCTGGTATCTTGGTGGATGATTTGTACAAAATGCATTTGGATTTGCATTTTGAAAAAACTCTACTTGTTTGTAATGACATTGGCAAAAAGCATAAAAGGATGAATGACAGGTCATCAATGCTTTGGCATAAAAGTTTGGGACATATTTCCACGAAAAGAATCAAAAAGTTAGTGAATGAGAGAGTAATAGATGCTCTAGATTTCACTGATTCAAGTGTTTGTGTGGATTGTATTAAGGGTAAGCAAACCAACAAATATACTAAAGGATCAAGGATGTTACGACCCGGTTCCTGAATCCCTACATGACATGAGACCGGACCGACTTGATTGATCCTAAGACCCAGTCGTCCAACGAGAAAGTAATCAAAAAGCAGTAAAATAAATCACATTCACCATGTAAGCAACTAACAGTAACAAAAGTACAATAGTAAAGAAGTAAACTACTATAGTACACACCACCACAAAAGTAGAAAATTAAACAGGTACAGGAATATAAAGTTCACAATAAATGAGTACAGAAGTGTAACAACTACTCACTACAACAGGAACGGAGTACAACAGAAAGCTACAACTACTGGGCTCTACTGGGCCCAGCACCCTCTGCACCCGTAAGCTCTGGCTGCTCAACACTTGGACCTGAAAAAGGTTGTGAGTACAAAACGTCAGCGAACGCTGAGTAGAGTGGCAACCAGCTAACTAAAACAGTAAAGGTGGATAGGTAGCTGTTGTTTTTCAATTTCTTTCTTTTTTTAACTAATCATTCTTTCTTTCATCACTTAATTTATTTATCAGGTCTCTTTCTTGATATCGAATGTTTCTCGTGAGAACGATCTTGATTGCAGTCTTTTCCGAAGAGTAGAAGTAGCACGTGATGCTCTCCTGGTCGGGAGAGTCCCCCGTGGTGGTCCCACACTTCGTCAACCACCCCAAGGTCACTGACAGGCGTAACGGTGACTACGGCATGCGCGATAAACGCACATGTAGCTACCCCACACAGGCACGCGGTCAGTCATTTCCGTTAGCGGGTCCGCCCAAAGCACAGCACAGAACCAGTATAGGGTATAGCCCTCTCAGTAACAGGGGTCTCGCCCCTCCACAGTCCGCGCACCCTCGCCTGACTACCTTGGTTTGCCTAGTGGGCCTAACAAGTCGGTGTAGGTTGGCTAGCTGAACCCCGGGCCCCGTGGGGTCGCTAGCTCTCTCCCTACACTAGTAGCTCTCCCCGGTATTGTGTACGCAAGGGCCAAAATGTCAGTACAAAGTGGCCAATCCTAACCTCGGGTGCCAACCCTAGGGCGGATAGCTCCTCTCTGCACTAAACAGGGGGATAGTCGCTCTCCTTGGTACTCCGTACTCAAGGGCCAGCTCACTTCCCCATTCACATTTCCAGTTTCATTCCATTTATTTCCAAGAGCTCTACTCCTAATTCCCCGTAGGGTTCATGCTCATGTTTCTCAGGCCAAGCCATACTAGGTTTCATCATTTCTATTTCCATTTCTCAGGTTCTATACATGTAGCATGTAACTTTATTATTCGCATTCCAGGTTTATTCGCAGGCAGCTCGTGTTTCCAACATTCAATCTTCCATTTCTAGTTCATATACAGGCAGCTCGTATTTAACCTAAATAATAGGAACTTACATGCAACAGTTTGCTAACACCAGTACTTTACATTTCACAGGCAACTCTTATCCATTTACAGGCAATTCTTATTATTCTATTTACTCAACCGAGACTGCAATCCATACATTCCATACAAATATTCCAGTGTTTCTAGTCCTAGGATTCATGCTATACCCTAGGATCTAACATTCATTCCACATATGCATTCATGTTTATAATTAAACTAGGGGAAGCAACTCTACTAGTAACCTAGGAGTAATGAGGGCTTGATCGGCAGATCCACGTGTCTCAGCAAACCCCAAATCCGCAACGAAACGAGGTCCTATCACAAGGATCAATCACAAGAGACCACTCAGAATAGGATAAAAGTATTTCAACAAGTAGAGGAACTTATACGGAGAACAACAGAATCTTAATTGCGGAATTCAAACCTCAAACGGACACTAAAAGGGTCAAAAACATTAATTCTGATTCATATCAGACATCTGGAACACTTTCCAGACTTCTTAAAAGAGTCCAGAACCATACCTCAACTCCTACGCCACTCCTCAGACGTCCAAGAACTCCGTTTGACCGTCTGGACCCAATTCCAGACGTCTGACCACTTCTCAGGATGTCTGGAAACGCTTCCCACCGTTTGGTGCCTTGCCTAGACGTCTGAACTACGTGGGAGGGCATATCCCGCGCCTTCCCAAAGCGAATCCTGCACACAGCGACGCAAATCTCCTCAATATGGCACAGAACAGTGCCTCGGCGGAACGACCAACATGACCGTATCTGCAAAGAAGGTGTACGTTGTGGAACTTACCTCTCAGTCGTCTGGAACCTCCTCCAGATGTCGCCTGCGTCATATGGATGTCGACCCAAACGTCTGATTCTGGGAAAATCCCAGAACTAGTGCCTACCTTCGCCTTCTTGCGCTGCGCGTAGCCGTGCCGTGCCCGCTCGCTTGCTGCTCCGGCTGCAGTAGTTTCGGAGAGAACCTCCCCAACGCACCTCTCCGCCTCGCGCACGCCTGACCGGCCGTGAGCTCTCCGACGAGCTCTCTCATGAGCTCGTGCGCTTGCTCTCCTCTCTTCCCCATGCTGCTCCTCCTCTCCTCTCACGTCGCTCACGCCCGCTGCTCGCTACTCGTCGCTCACTGCTCTCACACTGAAGGAAGGTGGGTGGCTGAAGGTGAGCTGAACGAGGGAGAGGAGGGGGGTTTAAGTAGGCGCTGGGTTAGGGTTTCATCGGCGAGAGGAGAGAGAACGAGAGAAGAAAACGAGGCTGCATACTATCTGCACGCAGCAAGTGCGCAGACGCAAGGGCGTACATGAAAAAATTAATTTCTAGACGTCTGGGAAGATTCCAGACGTCTTAGAGGGCTTTAACAGCATGGGTCTTAACAACATAACAAACTCAAAGGAAGTTTCATCCTCGAAACTTGAGTTGGCTAGGGTGCGGAAAAAGAACAACATACGCATAACAAACTCAAAGAGGATCGAAGCCGGTCCGAAAGGACGTACCCTCAAAGAGCTTCGGGTACCGCTCTCGCATTGCCGCCTCAGGCTCCCAGGTAGACTCCTGATATCGCTGGCCCTCCACAATACCTTCACCAAAGGTACTTGCTTCCGTCTCAGACTCCAGACGGCTCTATCTAGTATCTGCACTGGCCGCTCGGGGTAGGTCAGGTCGTCACTCACCTCGACGCTCTCGTGGCTCAAAACGTGACTGGATCGGCGACGTACTTCCTGAGGTTGGACACGTGGAAGACATCGTGCACACCAGAAAGCTGGGGAGCAAGGGCAAGCCTGTAAGCAATGGGTCCAACCTGCTCTAGGACATCAAAGGGTCCCACAAACCTCGGTGCGAGCTTCCCTTTCACCCTAAACCGCTGCCGGCCTTTCATGGGAGAAACGAGAAGGAAGACGTGATCCCCAACCTCAAACTGCACCTCTCTGCGTTTCTGATCTGCATAGCTCTTCTGCCTACTCCTAACAGTGCGGAGTCGCCTGTGAATCTACTCGATCACCTCCTGACTCTGCTGGATCAGCCTGGGGCCAACCTCCCACTTGGTCCCCACCTCAACCCAACTCAAGGGTGCAGTACACCTCCGTCCATACAAAGCCTTGTAGGGTGCCATGTCGATGCTCGAGTGATAGCTGTTATTATATGCAAACTCCGCCAGGGGAAAGTGCTCCTCCCAAGAGCCCCTCCAGTCTAGTACACAAGCACGCAAAAGGTCCTCAAGTGTCTATATCGTGCGCTCTGACTGTCCGTCCATCTGGGATGGTATGCTGTACTGAACCTCAACCGTGTCCCCAACGGCTGCTGAAACTCAGCCCAAAATTGGCACGTAAAGCGGGTATCCCAATCGGATACAATCTCCCACGGAACTCCATGCAGACGTACCACGTTGCAGATATACCTCTCTGCCAACTGTGCTGGTTCTAAAGTGACTCGAATCAGCAAGAAACGTGCCGTCTTCGTCAATCTGTCTATGATCACCCAGACTGTGTCGTGTCCTCGCTGGGTAACGGGCAAGCCCACCACCAAGTCCACGGTGATGCTCTCCCACCTCCACTCTGTCACTGGAAGTGGCTACAACGACCCTACAGGCCTCTGATGCTCGGCCTTCACCTGCTGGCACACTAAACATTGCTGCACGAATTCACCTACATCCCGCTTCATTCCCCTCCACCAAAAGTTGCGTCTCAGATCATGATACATCTTTGTGTTCCCGAGATGTATGGTGAACCTGGAACCGTGTGCCTCAGTCAGGAGCTCTCTCAACAGCTCCTCATCCCTGGGAACGCACAAACTTCCCCTCATGCGCAGCACCTTGTCAGTAAAGGAGAAATCTCCAGGGTCCCCTGACAGTACTCTCTCACGCAACGACTACAGGTATGGGTCAGCCATCTATCCTGTAATGATGCGGTCTATCAGCTTTGGACTTGTCTATCGTGTCACAGTCACTGCCCCACAGTGCCCTAGTAACTCTAGGGGTCACCAACAGCCCATCTCCTCCATGAGTCTCCAACTCTGCGCCTGTAAACAGCTGCCAGCATGACTACCCTGGTATGCCCCCTAAGAACCAAACAGGGGTCTCGCCCCTCCACATTCCGCACACCCTCGCATGACTACCCTGGTTTGCCCAGTGAGCCTAACAAGTCGGTGTAGGTCGACTAGCTGAACCCTGGGCCCCGAGGGGTGGCTAGCTCTCTCCCTACACTAGTAGCTCTCCCTGGTATTGTGTACGCGAGGGCCAAAAAGTCGATACAAACTGGCCAATCGTAACCTCGGGTCCCAACCCTAGTGCAGCTAGCTCCTCTCTGCACTAAACAGGGGGACAGTCGCTCTCCTTGGTACTCCGTACTCAAGGGCCAGCTCACTTCCCCATTCACATTTCCAGTTTCATTCCATTTATTTCCAGGAGCTCTACTCCTAATTCCCCATAGGGTTCATGCTCATGTTTCTCAGGCCAAGCCATACTAGGTTTCATCATTTCTATTTCCATTTCTCATGTTCTATACATGTAGCATGTAACTTTATTATTCACATTCCAGGTTTATTCGCAGGGAGCTCGTGTTTCCAACATTCAATCTTCCATTTCTAGTTCATATACAGGCAGCTTGTATTTAACCTAAATAATAGGAACTTACATGCAACAGTTTGCTAACACCAGTACTTTACATTTCGCAGGCAACTGTTATCCATTTACAGGCAATTCTTATTATTCTATTTACTCAACCGAGACTGCAATCCATACATTCCATACAAATATTCCAGTGTTTCTAGTCCTAGGATTCATGCCATACCCTAGGATCTAACATTCATTCCACATATGCATTCATGTTTGTAATTAAACTAGGGGAGCCACTCTACCAGTAAACCCAGGAGTAATGGGGGCTTGATCGGCAGGTCCACGTGCCTCAACAAACCCCAACTCCGCAACAGAACGAGGTCCTTTCACAAGGATCAATCATAAGAAATCACTCAGAATAGGATAAAAGTATTCCAACAAGTAGAGGAACTTATACGGAGAACAACAGAATCTTCACTGCGGAATTCGGACCTCAAACAGACCCTAAACGAGTCAAAAATAGTAATTCTGACTCATATCAGACATCTGGAACACCTTCCAGACATCTTAAAAGAGTCCAGAATCATACCTCAACTCGTGCGCCACTCCTCAGATGTCCAGGAACCCCGCTGGACCGTCTGGACCCAGTTCCACTCGTCCGACCACTTCTCAGGACGTCTGGAAACGCTTCCCTCCATCTGGTGTCTCGCCCAGACGTCTGAACTACGTGGGAGGGCGTATCCCGCACCTTCCGAAAGCGAATCCTGCACGCAGCGACGCAAATCTCCTCAATATGGTACGGAACAGTGCCTCGGCGGAACGACCTACATGATCGTATCCGCAAAGAAGGTGTACGTCGCGGAATTTACCTCTCAGTCGTCTGGAACCTCCTCCAAACGTTGTCTGCGTCGTCTGGATGTCGACCCAAACGTCTGATTCTGGGAAAATCCCAGAACCAGTGCCTGCCTTTGCCTTCTCGTTCCACGCCCGCTCGCCTGCTACTCCGACTGCAACAGTGTTGGGGAGAACCTCCCCGACGCACCTCTCCGCCTCAGGAACACCCGACTGACCGTGAGCTTTCCGACGAGCTCCCTCATGATCTCGCACGCTTGCTCTCCTCTCTTCCCCTCGCTGCTCCTCCTCTCCTCTCACGCCGCTCATTGCTCTCGCGCTGGAGGAAGGAGGAGGGTGGCTGAAGGTGAGGTGAACAAGGGAGAGGAGGGGGGTTTAAGTAGGCACTGGGTTAGGGTTTCATCGACGAGAGGAGAGAGAAGGAGAGAAGAAAACAAGGCTGCGTACTGTTTGCACGCAGCACGTGCGCAGACGCAAGGACATACACGAAAAAATTGATTTCCAAACGTCTGGGAAGATGTCCAGATGTCTGCCCCAAATCCCAGACGTCTTAGAGGGCTCTAACAGTACGGGTCTTAACAAAGGAGAAGTACTAATCTTTTAGAGATCATACATACTGACATATGTGATCCATTTTCTACCCCCTATCTTGGTGGTCAGAGATATTTCATTACCTTTATTGATGATTTTTCTCGGTATATCTATCTTTATCTATTGTTTGAAAAATCCGAAGTATTAAATTCTTTTAAAGAATATCAAACAATGTTAGAGAGACAATTAGGAAAGAAAATCAAATTGTAAGATCAGATAGAGGTGGTGAATATTATGGTAGGTATGTAGGAGGAAATAAAAAACCAGGTCCATTTGCAAGATTTCTTAAGGATGAAGATATTGAGCATCAACTCTCAATCCCAGGTGAACCAGATCAAAATGGTATCGCCGAAAGACGAAATTGAATTCTTATGGATATGGTTAGAAATATGATAAGTAACTCTTCCGTACCTTTAACCTTTTGGAGTGAAGCCTTAAAAACCACTGTGTATATATTAAATAGAGCTCCTACCAAGGCAATTCCGTCAACTCCATTTGAGCTTTGGAAGGGTTGGAAGCTTAGGATGGAGCATATACACATTTGGGGTTGTCAGGCTGAAGTTAGAATTTATAACCCACAAGAAAAAAAATTGGATATGAAGACAACTAGTGGATACTTCATTGGATATCCTGATGGATCTAAGGGTTATAGATTCTATTGTCCAACTAGGGAACCGAGTATTGTTGAGGCAAGAAATGCCATTTTTTTGGAAAATGGCGAGGATAGTGGGAGCAAGATGGAACTACATCAACCTATAATATTTGATGAGTTACCTGATCTTGTGATACGACTAGAAAGGAAGGAGCAAATTACTATTGTTCCATCAGAACCCTAGGTTGAAACACAACATGAAGGAAATATTGATCCACCTCAAGATGTTAAAGATCAACCACAAGGTGTTCATTTGGATGAACAAATGGTAATAAAGCCTTCTCCACCAGAAAATCAAGTTGAAGCTACACCTAATGTAAAGAACCATTCTGTCCTGAACCTTTTAAGACGTCTGTACTATCGGTTAGACGTTTGGTCAGACGTCTGGACCCCTTTCCACATGTCTGGAAATTGAAATTTTTGTGCAAGCCTTCGCATCTATGCACGGGCGGCGAGCAGACAGTACCCTCTTTTTCTCCCCTTCTCTCTTCCCTCCTCCACCAAACCCTAACGAGCCTTATAAAAGGCCCCTCTTCCCCTCTTGTTCTCCCCACTCCACAGCCACCTTCTTCTCTTCCTCTCCGCCCCAGCGAGAGGAGCTAGTGTGAGAGAGAGAGAGAGAGAGAGTGAGAGTAGCGACGAGGAGGAGAGGCAGAGTGAGGAGAGGAGGAAGAGCCAAGCTCGCGAGCTCGTGGGAGCTCATCAGAGGGCGCACAGCCAGAGCGGCTCGTGCGGGAGGAGGAGTGCGTCGGGGGAGTCATCCCCGACATTGCTGCAGCCGGAGCTGCAGGCGAGGAGGCGAGGCTGCGACTGCACGCGGCGAGGGCGAGTAGGAGGTTTTAGTTCTGGGTTTTTTCCAGAATCAAACGTCTGGAGTGACGTCCAGACGACAGAGTGGATGTCTGGAGACGACTCTAGACGTCTGAAGACAGATCATCGTGAAGGTACGCTTCCTTTTGCGGATACGACCATGCAGGCCACTCCGTAGCTACATTTTGTGTGGGTTATTATGGAGGATTTGCTATCATGTGCAGAGATTGCTTCAGGAAGGCACGAGACACGCCCTCCCACCCATTTCAGATGTCTGGGCAGCTTACCAAACGGCTGGAAGCACTCCCAGATGTCCGGAGAGGAGGTCGGACGTCTGGAGCTAAGTCCAGACGTCCATAAGAGGTCCTAGACGTCTGAGGTCAACGCAGAGCTTGAGGTGCGTTTCTGGTCACCTTTAAGACGTCTGGACATTGTGCCAGATGTCTGATTTGAGTCGGTAGCCTTGTTTTTGACCCATTTAGGGTCCGTTTGATGTCCATTTTACGCAAACAAGATATCGGTGTTTTCCTTGTGAGTTCCTCTGCTTGTTACAAGGCTTTCTATATTATTTTGAATGTTCCATTACGATTGTTCCTTGTTATATGACTTCGTTCCGTTGTGGGTTTGGGGCTTGCTGAGGCACGTGAGCCTATCGTTCGAGCCTCCAATACTCCTGGGTTGTCTGGTAGAGTGGCTTTCCCTAATTTAATTATAAACCTGAATGCATGTGTGGATTGAATAACTAGAACCTAGGATATGACATGAATCCTAGGACGAGAAGTTACTTGAAATGTCTGTATGCGTGTTTGATTTGCAGTCTTGAATGAATAAATAGAAATGAAAACAACTGCCTGTTAATGAACAAGAGCTACCTCTGAAATATGAATTACCTGTGCTAATTAAGTAGTTACATGTGACATTACCTGTTGTATATGTTAAATGATAGAAATACGAGCTGCATGTGTATAACCTGGTATGATGCCATGAGAATGGAAATGAGGGTGGAGTAGAAGCAATTCCATAAAATGGTATAATGCCATGAGGGTGGAGATGAATTCCATGACTGTAAACCCAAGTTTGGGACTTGGTTGAATTACCTAGAGGAGCGAAAGCCATTGGTTGTAAATGGGTTTTCAAAATCAAAAGAGATCCATTAGGCAACATAGAGTGACATAAGGCCAGACTTGTGGGTAAAGGTTTCACTCAAAAGGAAGGTATAGATTACCATGAAACTTTCACTCCTGTGTCAAGGAAAGACTTGTTACGAGTAATCATGGCATTGGTAGATTTGGTGCTACATCAAATGGACATGAAAACAACTTTTCTTAATGCAGATTTGGATGAACATGTGTACATGCAACAACCTGAGGGATTTATCTCAGATAATGGCAAGCATCTAATTTGCAAGTTGAAGAAATCTATATATAGACTAAAACAAGCATCCCGTCAATGTTATATTAAGTTTAACAACGTTGTAACCTCATTTGGGTTCATTAAGAACATTGTTGATAATTGTATATAACTTAAGACAAGTGGGAGTAAATATACCTTTTAAGTCTTATATGTAGATGATATTTTGCTAGCTAGTAATGACTTGGGAATACTGTGTGAAACAAAATTTTTTCTCTCTAATAATTTTGAAATTCAAGATATGGGTGAAGCTAGCTATGTCATTGGCATAGAAATTCATAGAGCTAGATCCAAAGGATTACTTGGATTGTCTCAAAAGGCCTACATTGAAAAGATATTAGAGAAATTTGGCATAAAATATTGCTCTCCTAGTCCTACACCTATAGTAAAAGGTGATAAGGTCTTTTCTTCCAAATGTCCCAGAATTGACCTTGAAAAAGAACAGATGAGGAACATTCCATATGCATCTGCAATTGGAAGTCTAATGTATATATGCACAAACATGCTCCAGACCAGCTATATGCATTGCAGTTGGGATGTTGGGTAAACATCAAAGCAATCCAGGCATGAACCATTGGGTAGCGGCAAAGAAGGTTATGCGATATTTGTAGGGAACTAAGGACTTTATGTTAACATACCAGCATTCAGACTTCTTAGAAGTCATTGGCTATTCGGACTCAGATTATGTAGGTAGTAAGGAGGATAGAAAGTCAACCTCAGGTTTTGTCTTCCTACTTGCTGGAGGTGCCATTTCATGGAGAAGTGTGAAATAAACCATTGTCACATCAAGTACCATGGAGGTAGAGTTTGTGGCTTGTCATGAGGGTACAACACAAGCACTTTGGCTAAAGAATTTCATTATGGGTGTTAAGACAGTGGATTCCATCTAAAGGCTATTGAAGATACACTGTGATAATTCTACAGTAGTACTTTTCTCTAATAACAACAAGCATATGTAAGTCGGGATGAGATTTGACATTAAGTATCTTGTTGGTAGAGAAAGTAACGAATCATCTAGTATTGATAGAACATATAGGTACAAAATACATAATCGTGGATCCTATGACAAAGGGGTTGCCGCTTAGTACATTTTTGGATCATGTAAAAGAAATAGGCCTATCAAGTACCTTGTAATAGTATCAATATGTCCATGTGTGTACACATTACCTTGGTTTGATGATTCATGTTTTGTGGTTTGTTTCCTTTTAATGAAGCATGCAATTTTATAAACAGACATGAAAGCTTGGACCTATGTTCATATTTGGCATTAGCACATAAAGATATTTGTTGAATTAATAAGCTATTGAGATCGTAATACTTGGAAGGTCATACCTGCCTTAAGAGCATTCGCTGCCAAGATTCGTATCAATAGAATTTAACTTCACAAATAGATAAGGCAATAAATTATTTTACATGCATGGGCCAAGTGACAGAATTGTTGAAACTACTTGGTAGTTATATAAGGCGGCCCATGTATGCCAAAGGATGCATCCGTTGGGGCATGCCTTATTTTTGTGGTTACCTCTTAATAGAAAGGAAAAACTACCATTATAAAAAAGCATATGGTTGGGTCCTGACGGGTTGTCTTTCGTCGGTTTTAAAAATATATTCGTTGTAGTATGTTACGAAAAATGATGATCAGTTTAGTTCAATTTATTACTTGAAATTTAGAATGTTCCGAGGTTGAACTCAGGGAGTAAAATTAATTCTAGAAGCATAAAAATTCACAATTAACTATAATATACTACTTTACAAAAATTAAAGAGAGAGGGAACAAAAATCTCTTTTTCTTTCTTTCTTTCTTTCTTTCTTCTCCTCCTCTCTCTTCCTTCTCTTCTTTCTCCGCCTTTTCTTTCTCGGACGTCTGATTCTTTGAATCAGATACCTTATTTGCCCCTTTGCTACAGTGCCTTGGAGGTTCTTCTCCTCCTGGCTTCTTCTTCTCTGCTCGGCTTTCTTCTTCAACTTCCTTTCCTCTGTGCGGCAGGCTTCCCTCCTTTTCTTTTCTTTTCTTTTCTTTTCCGTTGGCTTTCTTCTTTAGCTTCCTTTCCTCTATTGCAGCTCTTGGCTGCTTCTCCTTCTTTTCTCTTCAGCTACGGCTCTTCTTCTTCTCTCTGCTGCGCTCCCTCCTCCTTCTTCAACTTCTGCTGCTTTGTGCGGTTAAGTCCTCAGCCGCTCCTCCTCCTTTCTCCTTCTCCTGCTTCCCTGCACATTACAAGGTTAGGCAAAACCTAACCCCTACCCACCCCACGTCTCTCTCTCTCTTTAAATTCACTCCAAGGTTCGCTCCCAGAGCCTTAATCGGGTAAGCAGGTTGGGTAACACACCCAGGACCAGGCACACCGGCGTGGGTGGTGCACGAGGAGTGCTTGGTCGGGTAATCAGGTTTGGACCCAGGCCCGCGAGGTGTGAGCGCGGGCGAGGGCAGGCGCTAGCGCGTGGTGCGCTGCACGTGCGTAGGTGAGGGACCTGACCCCTGTGTATCGAGGGCGATAAGCGTAAGGCACAAAAATAATTTATGTGCGGGCGCTCACCCGCACACTTTCGAGGTGGGACTAAAAGTCCCACCCATTTCCGCGCCTTCGCCTGCAGCAGAAATCCTCGCGATTGCGGCAATACGTGAGGCTTGCGCCTGTGATTGGAGACCTGGGGTCGTGCTTGAATCTCTTTCGCATGTCCTGGAACTCCGACCTGGGACTCCAGAGGCCTGGAACTGCTAGTAAGCTTGCTCCAAGCTCGACAGCAATGGCGGTGAACGCTCGAGACCTAAAAGCAGCAATACGGCCTTGCGACCTTGTCAAACTAGAGAAAAACCTTCGCTGTATCACGGCGAAGGTGAGGCGAGGGTTGGCTGGCCACGGGGTGACCTAGGCATGCGTGCCTAGGTCGCTCTGTGGCCGTGAGGATGGGTTTGTTCAGGGGGAGTTGACAGGGGTTGGTGCGATCAGTGGGTGGTGGTGTAGCTTATGAGGTGTTTGGCGAGGTGGATGGGTGAGTGGAATGACGGAAGCACCTCGCTGGAGGTTTGGCCGGAGGTGGAGAAGGTGGAGATGGACAGTGGATGTCGAGGGGTTGAAATAACAAATTAATAGGGGGAAATAAAGGAGAGAGTAAGAGAAACTTAGCTACGACTCTAGAGTGAAGGGGGAGGTGCAGAAGTGGCGAGCGGCCGGTGCTGCCGTCACTGGAGATGAAGGTGCCTGGGGAGAGAACGGCGACGAGGAGGAGGGGTCGGAGAGTGCCCGCTAGTATGGCGTGGTGCTGTAGAGGATGGCGGAGTTAACCCTGCCACTGGTATGGTGGCAGGGCGACGAGAGAGGAGAGGGAGAGTCGCCGGAAGCTCTGGCAGTTGGCCGGAGTTTGGGAGGAGACGAAGAGGAGGGGGAATCTCAGGCCAAACCAATCTTGCTTCAAACGACAGCCCCTGCCGTCCCTTAAATAGGTGCTAGCAGGGAGGGAAACACGAGGAGGCATGGGTTGGTCGCCGGAGACGTGGGAGGAAAAGAGACCCATACTTTTCGCGTGTTCGAACGAGAAGTATGGGTGCCGGCAGAACATGGGAGGAAGTCCATGCGGAAGAGGACAACGTAGGGGACCCTCATCTCGTTTCTAGAGCCGGCTCCCATACCCTACGCGGCGCCATCCTCCGCGCAAAGTCGCCGGAGGTATGGCCTGCTGCAGAGGATGGCAGAGGGACCTGTATGAAGAAAATGAAGGGAAAGTTGAGGGGGTAAATGCAAAAGTTTAAAAAGTTAAGGGTCAGAAAGTAATTACTAAGGACCAATTTGTAAAGTAGGTCAAGGCAAACTTTACTTAGGTCCAAATTTTTATATAACCCTAATTTTGACCAAAGGAATCCAATGGTGAAGTTGGATTTTAGGTTTGACCACGTTTGACCAGTAAATTTGCACAAAAACCCAGATTAGGTCAAAAATTGGGTATGGTTCTCAATCTCGGTCAAGATAGGTTCCAATGGCCAAATTGAAGGTTCTAAACCCTAGGGGATATTTTTTCATGAATTTTAGAGAGCTTAATTAATTTTTATCTTTCCTGAAACTTTGTGAATTAAAGCGAACTCGTTTTAGGGTTACAGAATGTTATTTAATTCCTAGAAGCCACTATAACCCTTTTCAGATTGAATCATCCCACTTTCTCTCTTATTAAGTCCATTTGACCTGTGTTTAGACACTTGGAAATCCCGTTTGTGTATTGCATTGGTAAAATTACAATTTTACCCCTTGTGAATTGCTTTATACTCAAATTTATAATTCTCTGATTTAGGCTTTCCCTTAGGTTTTGTAGGAGCTTTTGTATACTTATTTAGGTCAAAATGTCCTAGTTAAGGTTCATGATGAGGTTCTCATCAGGTCCCCTCTCCCTTCACCAATAATGTGCCAAAAATTGAGGATTTATTACTCAAGCATCTTGAGAGGTGAAGAAGGAGAAGGAAACATCACCCTTTATCGTTAGGCAACAAGGAACATCAGCCGTTGATCAAGTGAGATGTTTGTTGGTTGTGGAAAGAGTAAGAACACATCAAATTTAATTTTCTGGGGATTGATTCAGATTAGCAATGACTTCAAGTAATCCCTTATCTTATGAGTTGGATCATGGGATAGTATCTCTATTCCCTGTCCACTATAGGGAAATCGATGGCAACAAAAATTATGGATTGAGTGGGTGTTGTTTAGCGCAAGTGCTGGAAAAGAAGTGATGGTTGACGGTCTGAATAGGCTAATGTGGGTGACTCTATGTGGATCCCATACTAATGACTTGCAGCTAAGTTCTTTCATGTTATGTTGATGGAAATGTTGGTTTGCCTTTGGAGCTAGTGCTAATCCTCTTTTAGTTATATCTTCATCTTCCTAAGTGGCAATGGTAGCTTCGAATCACGTTCATGCCTAGTTGAAATTCATGAAATTCTTCAAGTCATCTATTTCGACTTGATTTTGGTTGTCGATTCTGGGACAATTGGCTTCTATATTGCTATCCCTATGTAGCCATTTACTTCCTCGCAACCTCATTGGGTTCTTAGCATGTAATCTTATTTCCTTTGCTATGGCTACGCCCTATCCACTCACTATCAGTTGCCAAGAACCCTCTATCTGAAAGCTTCATTCTGATCATGTATTTCCAACGTTTGATTTTCTTTCTACAACATTTGGGATTTGCCTCTAGCCAGATTTCCCTTATTTATTATGAGGTTGCAATGAATTTCACCTTTACTCAAAACAAAAAAGAAAACCTTGCAAATAATGTATAACAATATATAATTATGTGCCAAGTAGAATAATATCACATCTGCACCTACACCTGCTATTTTCATCAATTCCACCAAGTAAAATTTGAATACGCACTTCCCTCCCTCTTTTGCCCATAGGTTTAGGTATCCACATCCTTAATATCCCACTTTAATTTTTTGTCATTCCATTATGTGGGACAAAAAGCAAGCCCCATGTGGACTTGCAACATTGAACTCCCAAATTTGACTAATTCCTTCAACTAGTACCAAATTGGCTTTTCCCTATTACAGATCCGACATAGCCACATCAAATTCAACATTCCCTCACAAGTTCAATGTTAAAACTCAGCATCCACACTCTACTTTTAGGAAAGGTACCTTTCAATTTGAACCTTCACCCAAGTTATCTACTTTCGCAGGAATGAAGTGAAACTAGTCTTGAACTTTAGACATTTAATGTGCGGTATATTGTGGTAATAACAAAGTGAGTATTCTTGGTGATAATCTTTAAGGTTGGTTCTCTTAAAGCCTATGCACCTCATCCTGGTTCATAAGTGTAATCAGGAAAGACCCTCTTCCCTTAACTACAACTCATAGTAACGCTCACATAAGTGACATTCTCAAGGATACACTGCTAATATATCCTACCGTCAAAGGCTAGCTTCAACCCATTCATAGCCCTCACTCTTCCTTCATTTATGGTTTAAGGCACTTAGGCTTCTAGGGATTAGACTCAGATGCAAAAGTATCTGTCATTAAGTGCTAAATAGGTCTTCATATAACTTGTTATTACTGCACTGAACCTAGTTTGGATCCAAGATATAGGTTCACATTCATTGAATTTGTCTATGGTGAAATATATGGCTCTTTAGTTGATTCTCACACTGGCATCATTAAACAGAAATTAAATGAGTATCTCATGTTCTGCAGATATTAGTAAGCCTTGCACGTGTATGGAAGTTACTTCTATAAAATCCGTTCCTAGGAAAGTTCATCCAAGATTGGATTGATAGTAACTTTTAGAAAGTACATACAAAAGCAAAATAGCCTGTTATCTATTTCAAAGATTGAATTGCAACTAGGAGGCTTTGTGTCCTTTGGCTAGATGACAAGAATGAAGGTGATAGCATGTTCATCTATTTCAATATTTAATGTGAAGGAAGCTTAATGGTCCAAAATTTACTACACTTGCTAAGTTGGTTTGTGATATTCTAACTATCCCATCAGAATATGCTTTTAGTTGAGGACATGGAATGATTGATGATACCCATATGCATCCCAAAATCCAAAAATTGTGGAAGCTACCATTAATCTGCACTAATGATTGGTTGCCTTCCACTTGTAGTGAGTATTTGCATGTTGGATATTGCAACAGGAAAATTTTACTATGTTATGTGAACTCTTGCTGTTCTTAGTTTTATGGGAGAACTTCTAATCTACTTGATGGATAAATTTTTCCCAGCCAAGGATTGGACTTATTGGATGACGTACATATTATGTAAGATAAATATGGTGTTCCTTAACTGCTTTATATTTGCTGTTTCTCTTGTTAATTATAAATGTAAGATAAATATGGTGTTCCTTCACTGCTTTATATTTGTTGTTTCTCTTGTTAATTATATTATTTTTGTTATCAAACGTATGTTTCAGATTCCTTGGCGAGAGAAGAGCTCCCTTCAAAGTTTAAGAGAATATGATGATCTTCTTCTTCACTTGATTATATCTTTAAATTTTGCTTGAGCTCCTTTTCTTATCAGCTCAAAAGTTGAACTTTTTTCTTTATTTTGAAAATTTCATGCATGAAGCATGAAATTATGAAATCTTATGTCGCTTTCATCTCTCTTATTTCTGCGTGTACATTTTAGGCTCTTTGTAATCTCATTTCTTTTGGTAAACGTTGATATGAATCACACCAATTTTCGTTACATTTAAGCTTTTTATTTTAATCGAAGGATGTTTCTAAAGTTTCGTCCTTTTATTTTTCAAATTTTGGATGGACAAGTATGATGGAATGATCAATAATAGCAAAATTATTGGAACAAAATCCTTAACTAATATGAACATTTTTTTTTTATAAGAACATTTTTAGCAATAAACGAAAATATTTGTATTGAGTTGAATGATCCACACAATAAAAAGGTTAGATTGATTAGATAAATTGTTTGCACTGATGCAATACAATCAATCCCATATGTAATTACATATTAGTTTTTGTACATACAAATTCAAATGCAAATGTAATTTGATTGTAGATTGTAATTCTAATGCAAATATCCCATATTCAAATCCACAAATGAAAGAATTCAAGTTTATTCTAATTTGGATAAATCCACTCCACTATAGATTTAGATCTTGGTTTTCATATCTAACTGATCTCAAATTAGATGTCGGATAATTTGGATAAAAATGGATGCTGTCAAGGTTAACGTATGTGGAGTGTGAAGGCTCTTTTGGCATGGGAAACAATCCACGTGGGAAAATAAAGAGTAGCAACCGGTAGCTGTTGTGGTAATCGACTACCTTAGGTGGTTGACTAAGTTGGCTGGTTGACTAAGATGACCATACGCCTTGGGCAATGGTGGTGATGTTGACAAGAAGAGAGAGAAAGGAGTGGAGTAGAAGAATTGGAAATATTATTATGACTCAAAAAATTGTGAAGAAAGAGTTTATTTCTTATAGAGAGAATATATCCCAATAAAATAGGAATCAAACTATATCTCTAAATGAGGAAGAACAAATCCTCAAAATTAATTCCTAAAATAACTTTTCCTAAATACTAAAAATAACAAACTTAGCATTAAAACAAAAGACTCAACTTGGTCCATTGGACCTCTTAATCGTCAACCCTGAGAGCCCCTAACAGCCTACCACGTGGCACTACCACATGGCCTGTTGGCTACTACATGATAGGGTCACGTGGCTACCTTATTCCCGACAGATGCAAATTTAGATATTGGGTTATCTGCTTTGTTTAAAAGTCGAACCCTAATAGATCGTGGAATGTCCTTATTTGAAGACATAGACATAGGTATGTTGTATGGAATGAAATTTCACTAGAAAGAGGGTGAATAATGAACTGAATAAAAATAGATGCAAATAAAAATTCAATTAATCTCACAAAAAAATTCATCACAAGAGATAAGTATTTTTAGATGGAAACCTAACTCAGGTAAAAATCACCACATAAGTCTTCCCAACTTAGGATTTCCTGATCTACCGAGTAGATCAAATTCACTAACATATCACTTTAAATCGAGGGTGATGTATACAACCTCAATTACAACTATCCTACTTTAACCCGAGGGTAGATCAAGACCACAGTTTCTTCTTTTGATCTCTAACAAAATGTTGATAATAGTGGGAAGGATTATCTCTATCTTGTGTGGAACAAAGGAGAGTCTCCTATCTATTTATAAATGTGTTAGAAACCTTCAAGAAGACTTGGGAGAAGCCTTATAGGCGTTGGGAATAAATCCCATAAGACAAAGCTGAATGCTCAATCAAATCAGGCTCATCATGACTCTGATTGCAGAATCAGATGTCTGAAAATTAAGTCAGATGATACGTTCGACGACTGATAATATTTTTGGTCATTTGATACAAAGGGTTAGAGTTCCTAATTTAGTTGGACGGAAACAGGATTCTAGGTCAGACGTCTAGGACGTCATTTTAAAATGTCTAGGTGAAATTTTAGACATTTGAATTTATGTGGGTTTGTTCCTAGTTTGGATCAAATCCAAGTAGGATTCTAGCGTATACATGTCAAACGTCTAATTGGACTCCTGATCAATGGTTTGGATGTCTAATGATGAAGGTCGTCTGTGGGAATGGATTTCCCTAGAAGCTAATGGTTATAAGGGTCTAACAAATCTTAATTTGGGTCAAATTAGGTCTAACGTCTTTTTATCAAACATCTAAGGGTCTCTATGAATGTCTGAAAATAATATTAAAATAATCCTAAGTTGGTTCTCGAAGATATTGTTTTGACAAGCTAACGATCCTATTAGTGAATGTCTATCAATATTATCGGACGTCTGGAAATAAGTCAGAACGTTTGAATGGAAAGGTCATAAACTATGATTTTCCAGCCTAGGTAACTAGATGTCTGGGATAAAGATCAGATGACTCAAAAGTCATTATCAGACGTTGGATATCACTGTTAGACGTCTAATAAGGCAGCCTGAATCCTACTTTGGCTTTCCAATTTAGCTTCTGATTTTGCATAAGTGTCCTAAAATAGTGTAAGTGTTCTTAGGAGTATGGGTGATGTATTTTGGGCTCTTTACAATATTTCTAAGAAAATATAGAGAAAAACACGAGTACTTGCACAGTGAATAAACATCTATCATATTTTTCATTATCATTCTTCTTTAAGCTTTAGTCCAAAGTAAAACTCCATCTCCTCCACCAAGCTTTTCTGATCCGCCATGGACGTGAGCTTGAGCTCCTCATGCTTGCTTCCATTTGCGTTTATCCTAAAGCTATAAACTTAATGCAAATGTTAAATTATACGTATTTTGTTATCATCAAAATTAACGATCGAGGTATCTTTGCAGCAACATGGAAAATGTTTCATGGACACACCTTTGTACACAAACTCATGCACACATGACATCTTTTCCCCCTATTAATTAAAAGAGGTCACATGACCCATAACATGTCATATGATCAGAAAGATGTTATGTTTTCTATACGTGTGTGTATGATTCAATTTACAAAATCGTGTCCCATTATCAGCATCCAGAGGAGGGACAGGGACCAACATTCTCTATCCTTCACCAAAAGAAACATTAATGGTGTGGTGTTCATGCTTGGATTGAAATTTTTTCTCTTTTGATCCATTCTCTAATGTATAATTTACATTTTATTTTTTTATTTTTAATTCAAAAACGCACCCCTCCTCTAATTATTGAAAGGGCGGCACCTTCATGGGACGTGTACCGAACCTCAATCCAATAGCTTGTGAACTTGGGATACCCTTGCACTTCAAAACCCAAATAATTAATTCATCAGGAAAAACGGAAGATCAATGCCTATTCCCACACTCAAATCCACGCCCCTTAAGAAAAAAAAAAAAACAGTACACACATCTACAAGTAATTGCCGTTGCTGCTGATGGTAAAAAGGGAGACGTTGGGGATGGATTTGCGTGAAAAAAAGGATGCGGGAAAAGACGTCGATATCCCCCGTTTCTCTTCCGTAGGATGCAACTTAATTCTCACAAACTTTTCCGTAAACTTGTCACATATCATTACTCTCAATTGATTTCACAATCAATGAAAGAAAATTCAACTACTTAACTAGAGCTCTGTGCACACGTTACCATATATGCGTTGAAATGGAATTCGATCTTAAGGCTGCCGACATGATTCTCTAGTGCCAGCATATACCACATGCATGCAGGCAGGTTTGAACCAATTACGTCCACGTGTGATATTTTATTTGGTTTCCCTTTGGGTCTTTTACGAGTCCAGTAAGTCAATTAATTAACCTGGCACCCATTTCGGGTTCGTTGTTTAATCATATGCAAATATTTATACACATAACAAAGTATTACGGGAGGAATCGAAGGTCTTCGGTTGATATATATATATATACTTCCATGCAGTTCTTGATGAATTAATTTGACAGAGATTCTAGATACAGTTGGCTATAATATACTCTGGATCGTGTAATTAATGTACTAAATAGATCATTATTTTATGTTTCAATCATCGTTGCTGCCACCACCAAGTGGAGTAAACTTCTATTTTTGGTCAATTTCAATGTGAACATGTGCGGTCCACAACATGCACAAGCAACGTCACGTGCTCGGGCGAGTTTGATTTGGTCAGATCCGATTTTTCAAAGCTGAAAAATTCTTCATTGTTTTTATGGACATTTTCTTTAGAGATATCAGTGCTAGTTTATTCGAGGAATTAATTTTTTTTTTTAAGTGTTAATTCTTATTTACTTAGGAGGTTAATTTTCTTTTAGTTAATATAGTTTAAAAATTTTTAACAATGATTTATCTAATATCAGTTGTTATTGATATTAGGTAAATCTATATTTAACTTTTACAATTTTATTATACTTTTACGATTTCTGACTTAAATTCTTAGCATCGCTAACAAATAAATATTATAAGGGTTAACATTTTAATTTAATATCAATTTAAGTAAATATAAATTAATATTAATATCATTTTATAAGTAAACACCCTTAAAGATTAATATTAATTTTATATTTGTTAACATCACTTCCTTAATAATTTAAATAAATTAACCTTAGATGATGATATACATTAAGCTAATTTCCGTACTTGGTTTTGGAGGACTCGCATGTAATATTGATTAATTCACGAAGAGTTTTCCACGACCAATGGCATCCACTAAATCAAAAGGCAAAATACAAAACGGACTAAAGTACATAGGAAACTTTGACTTACAAGTTACAGAGCGTAGCGTTGAGATCTCATACGTAGCTTTCCCTTTTCAATTGAGTATTGGTCGAGCAAATTAGTGGCCATGGCATGATCTTTTCATGTCTTAATGTAAGGTTAAAGCTTTCAATATAATGTCTAAATTTTAATTAACTCATCTCGGTATCAACCGAAAACATCCATTTAAAAGTATATAGATATATGTTGTAACGTATTTTGTAATATATAAAGTAAGAATGATAATTTAAATAGATATATTTTAATTTTTTTATTTGTAAAAATTAATTTTTATAAATAAAAAATTATTTTAAAAGTAAAATTAATTTTTTATAAATAAAAAATTATATTTCAAATAAAAAATTATTTATCATTAATAATAAAAAATATACAAATATATTTTTATTTATAATTAATATATTTTAATCTACTTGATTCTAATTCCACGTTATAAAATAAGTTACATCACACGTTTCCAAACTTGTGCCCTTTTCCTTGAATGCTTCTCGGTTACGAGCACTTTGAAATGACGTGAACGTCTCTCTTTTCGCTTGTTCCTTCTACTGCATTACCTCGCGAAAGGGAAATAAATCGGACGTTTTAACAAACCGAAGAAAAGGAAAATGTCTTCGTCCGGAAAGAAAAAAACAAAAACAAAAACATGACATATTGCCTAAAATATAACGTTATTGCTGGTAGCTCTAACATATGAGACGTAGCTTTCAACTATGGGTGCTTTCTACCTGAACGACATTGAGATGGAGAGGGCAACAACGCGTGTTAATTGTCTCAACCGTTTCATCATCTCAACACATGATGAAATGCACCAAACAGAGCGTTGAGGTCTACTTGCTTAAGCTAGGCCTTCGTTGGTGTGCCACGCGTGGACATCTTCCATTGTTCTTCACGGTCAACCTTTTAACATGCATGCACTGCTTTTCCCGTGTATCCAGAGCTTCCTATACCTATATTCATACGGTCCAACGGACCCACGCCTTCCTCGATTGGAATTAATCTGAACTGAGGTTGCCAAATCTGACCTGAAAACAATCAAGATGTGATTCAAAGTGAACTTCTACCTAATCGGATCGACTTAGCTTTGACTTGCTTAATAAATAGGTTGGATCCAACGAGGTCACCTTGACCCATTGGATCCAACGGAATCCATTCGACATGTTTAATTGTTTTTAAATTAAAAATAAAAAAATTTTAGTGATAAGGGGAAAAAAATTTGTGTCATATGATAATTTTTTTAGCTTAACTTGGCAGCCTATCGGATCTGACAACTTAGCATCTTGGTGGATCTAGTTGCTCGAATTAAGCTGGATCCAGCAAGTCAATATCCTAGTGAATCCGATTACCCAGATCCAGCAACCCGATTCTCCTATAGATCCATCGACCCATCAACGGATCCAGTTGACTGGAGATGAAACACGCGAGCTGTTGCTCCACTTATTGCGTCGGCCGCCGTTGATGACTACGAAATTTACTCCCCTTAATGGTTAGATCATGGGATCGTGGAAAAACCCCACGATATCCACGATGAAGGATGATGCATCCTATATACACCTAGGTTGTGATAGGTAGTATTTTTTACGCAATCCAAGTGAAAGAAGAATTGGAAAGTTTTATTTGTATTTCTGATAAAAAACTAGTAAAACTTAGGAGTTCCTATCTCCTCTCAAACGTACATCTTTTCAATGCAACTAAGTCAACAATCCTCTATGTCTTCTTATTTGTGATTGCATTTGAGACGAGCTTCTTATTCTAAGGAACACAATCACCCATTGTTACAACCCGATTCCCGAATCCCTACAGGACACGAGAAATGGACTGACTCGACTGATCCCAAGACACAGTCGTCCAACGAGAAAACAACAAAAAAGCAGTAAAATAAACCACATTCACCATACAAGTAACTAACAGTAACAAAATTACAACAATAAAGAAAAGAACTACTACAGTACATACCACCATAACAGTAGAGAATTACAATGAAAGAGTACAAGTGAAACAAAAATACTCACTACTACAGAAAAATGGTATAAAAGTACAACTACTGGACTCTACTAGGCCCAGCACCCTCCACAGTCGCAGGCTCTGGCTGCTCAACAACTAGTCCTGAAAAAGGTGACAAATGTGAGACGTCAGCGAAACGCTGAGTAGAGTAGCAACTAGCTAGCTAAAAAAATAGTAAAGGTGAACAAGTAACCATCGATTTTAATTCCTTTCTTTATTCCTCTAATTACACTTTTCTTGAATTATTTCTTAGATCTTTCTCTTGGTCTCGAATGTTCCTCGTAGGAACGATCTTGATTGCAGTCTTTTCCGAAAAGTAGAAGTAGCACGTGGTGCTCTCTTGGCCTGGAGAGTCCCCCGTGGTGGTCCTACTCTCAGTCAACCACCCCAAGATCATTGACAGACATAACGGTGACTACGGCACGTGCGATAAACGCACGGGTAGCTACCCCACACTGGCACGCGATCAATCATTTCCATTAATAGGTCCACCCTAAAGCACAGCACGGAACCACTATAGGGCAGAGCCCTCTCAGTAACAGGGGTCCAACCCTTCCACAGTAACCAAACAGGGGTCTTGCCCTTCCACAATCTGCGCACCCTCGCCTGACTACCTTGGTTTGCCCAGTGAGCCTAACAAGTCAGTGTAGGACGGCTAGCTGAATCCCGAGGCCCGTGGGGTGGCTAGCTATCTCCCTGCACTAGTAGCTCTCCCCGGTACTATGTACGCGAGGGCTAAAAGTCGGTACAAAGTGGCCAGACCTAACCCCGAGTCCCTAGGGTGGCTAGCTCCACTCTGCACTAGACAGGGGAGACAATCGCTCTCCTTGGTACTCCGTACTCAAGGGCTAGCTCACTTCCCCATCCACTTTCCCAGTTCCATTCTATTTATTTTCCAAGTGCTCTACTCCTAATTCCCCGTAGGGTTCCTACTCATATTTCTTTGGCCAAGCCAATTTAGATTTCATCATTCCATTTTTATTCTTATATAGTCCATGTTTCCAACATTTAATATTAATTTATATACAAGTAGCTCAAATTTAGTCTTCAAGAACAGGAATCACATGTAGCAATTACTAGCAACAGTACTCTATATTTCACAGGTAGCTATTATCCAATTACAGGCAATTATTATTATTCTATCTACTTTTCCAAAACTGCAATTCATGTATTCACGACATTCGTTTCAGTGTTTCTGTTCCTAGGATTCATACCACACCCTAGGACCTATCATTCAATCTAGCTTTCAAGTCTTAGGATGTTACGAACGCGCGGCTTCAGACGTCTGGGAGGCGTCCCAGACGTTTGGAACCCCTTTCAGACGTCTGGGAATTGGTTTTTTTCGACACGAGCGGTTTCGTCTGCGCGCCTGAGCGCGCAGACCTGCGAGCGCATCTCTCTCTCTCTCTCTCCCTCTCTCCTGCGACCGCAGGCTGCGCCCTCTCTCCGCTCTCTCTCCTCCCTGCGCAGCTTTAAAACGCCACGCCCTCTCCCTCACCCTCATCACCTCCGCCCCCTTCCTCTTCTCCTTCCAGCCGGTGCGCGAGAGCGAGCGCGAGTGAGCGGCGGTAGCGACAGCCGCGGTGAGTGTGGGAGGAGGTGCTGCGCGAGGGAGGAGGCGCTCGGGCGGAGGGCGAGCTTGCCGAGGCAGCTAGGGCTGGCCGGCGAGGGGGAGCAGCAGACACGGGGTGACGTGGGAGGCCTGCTGCAGCTCGAGCAGCAGGCGGACGAGTCGCGGCGTGGCCGAGCGTCGCGAGCGGAGGGCGAGTCACACCCTGGTTCTGGAATTTTCTCCAGAATCAGACGTCTGGGCTTCCAACCAGACGGCTGGGAGGACGTCTGGAGGACTGTCCAGACGTCTGAAAGGTGAGTTATTTCCGTCTTTCTTCCTCTTCTTCGACTAACCATACTAAGAGAGAGAGGAAATTGGTACCCGCAGGTTCTGGATTCGCATCCAACGCAAATCAGACGTCTGGCTGTAGTGCCAGACGACGGGAGCGACTTCCAGACATCTGGGAACTAGGCCAGACGCCCCCGCAGGCTTATGGACGTTTGAGAGACCACGCAGAGCAAAGGTAACCTACGATCCACTTTTTTAAGACATCTGGAAGAAGTTCCAGACGTCTGATTTTGCACTGTTTCGTCGTTTTCGACCCGTTTAGGGCCCGTTCGGAGACCGTTTTCCACGTTTCGAGTTACATGCTTTTCGGGATTAAATCTTTTACCCGTCTACAGTAGCTATATATTATTTTGAGAGACTCCTTGTGTTTGATCCTTGTGATAGGATCCCGTTCCGTTGCAGTCTCGGGGGTTGCGGAGGTACGCGGGATTCCCGACCACGCCCCCAGTACGCCTGTTGTAACCGGTAGAGTGGCTTTTAAGTTTATTAGTATAATGTGTTAAATTATGGAACCATAAATATAACCTAGGACATTGCATGAATCCTAGGAATGAGAAACTAGAATGAATGGTAGATCCTAGGGTGTTGCATGAATCTTAGGGCTGGAAAACTAGATTGTATGATAGATCTTAGGGTATGGCATGAATCCTAAGATGGGAAGAACTAGTGGAATATATGAATACCGCAGTCTTGGAAAATGTGGGAAGGAAATAATCGCTACCTGTAAATTGGTTTAACAGCTTCCTGTTATGAATAAATGAGCATGTCTGAGAATATGGGATGTATGAACGTGAAACTGGAAAGGTGAAACCTGAATGTGCTGAGTTAAAAGAATTGGAACCCTATGGGGAATTATATAGCCCATGTTTCCAACATTTAATATCAATTTATATACAAGCAGCTCAAATTTAGACTTCAACAACAGGAATCACATGTAGCAATTACTAGCAACAGTACTCTATATTTCGCAGGTAGCTATTATCCAATTACAGGCAATTATTATTATTCTATCTACTTTTCCAAGACTGCAATTCATGTATTCATGACATTCGTTTCAGTGTTTCTGTTCCTAGGATTCATACCACACCTTAGGATCTATCATTCAATCTAGTTTTCAAGTCTTAGATGTTACGAACGCGCGGCTTCAGACGTCTTTTAAGACGTCTAGGAGGTGTCCCAGACGTTGGACCAGACGTCTGGAACCCCTTTCAGACGTCTGGGATTCGATTTTTTTCGACACGAGCGGTTTCGTCTACGCGCCTGAGCGCGCAGACCTGCGAGCGCATCTCTCTCCCTCTCTCTTTCCCTCTCTCCTGCGACCGCAGGCTGCGCCCTCTGTCCGCTCTCTCTCCTCCCCTCTCCCTCACTCTCATCACCTCCGCCCCTTCCTCTACTCCTTCCAGCCGGTGCGCGAGAGCGAGCGCGAGTGAGCGACGGCAGCGACAGCCGCGGTGAGCGTGGGAGGAGGTGCTATGCAAGGGAGGAGGCGCTCGGTCGGAGGGCGAGCTTGCCGAGGCTGCTAGGGCCGGCCGGCGAGGGGGAGCAGCAGATGCGGGGTGAAGCGGGAGGCCTGCTGTAGCTCGAGCAGCAGGCGGACGAGTCGCGGCACGGCCGAGCGTCACGAGCGGAGGGCGAGTCATGCCCTGGTTCTGGAATTTTCTCCAGAATCAGACGTCTGGGCTTCCAACCAGACGGCTGGGAGGACGTCTGGAGGACTGTCCAAACGTCTGAAAGGTGAGTTATTTCCGTCTTTCTTCCTCTTCTTCGACTCATCATACTAAGAGAGAGAGGAAATGGGTACGCACAGGTTCTGGATTCGCATCCAACGCAAATCAGACGTCTAGCTGTAGTGCCAGACGACGGGAGCGACTTCCAGATGTCCGGGGTGACCATCGGACGTCTGGGAACTAGGCCAGACGCCCCCGCAGGCTTCTGGACGTCTGAGAGACCACGCAGAGTAAAGGTAACCTCTGATCCACTTTTTTAAGACATCTGGAAGAAGTTCCAGACGTCTGATTTTGCACTGTTTCGTCGTTTTCGACCCGTTTAGGGCCCGTTCGGAGACCGTTTTCCACGTTTCGAGTTACATGCTTTTCGGGATTAAATCCTCTACCCGTCTACAGTAGCTATATATTGTTTTGAGAGACTCCTTGTGTTTGATCCTTGTGATAGGACCCCGTTCCGTTGCAGTCTCGGGGGTTGCGGAGGTACGCGGGATTCCCGACCACGCCCCCAGTACGCCTGTTGTAACCGGTAGAGTGGCTTTTAAGTTTATTAGTATAATGTGTTAAATTATGGAACCATAAATATAACCTAGGACATTGCATGAATCCTAGGAATGAGAAACTAGAATGAATGGTAGATCCTAGGGTGTTGCATGAATCATAGGGCTGGAAAACTAGATTGTATGATAGATCTTAGGGTATGGCATGAATCCTAAGATGGGAAGAACTAGTGGAATATATGAATACCGCAGTCTTGGAAAATGTGGGAAGGAAATAATCGCTACCTGTAAATTGGTTTAACAGCTGCCTGTTATGAATAAATGAGCATGTCTGAGAATATGGGATGTATGAACGTGAAACTGGAAAGGTGAAACCTGAATGTGCTGAGTTAAAAGAATTGGAACCCTACGGGGAATTAGGAGTGGAACTCCTGGAAAGAGAAAGGAATGGAACTGAGAAAGAAAGACGTGGTAGTGTGCTGTCTCTTGTGTAAGTAGTACCAAGGGAAGTACCTGTACCTGTTTAGTGCAGAGCGGAACCAGCCGCCCCAAGGACCCGGGGTCAGGACTGGCTACTTTGTACCGACTTGCTGGCCCTCGTGTACGTAGTACCAAGGAGAGCTACTAGTGTAGGGTGGTACTAGCTACCCCACGGGCCCCGGGGTTCTGCTAGCCTCCTACACCGACTTGTTAGGCCCAGTGGGCAAACCAGGGTAGTCAGGCGAGGGTGTGCGGACTGTGGAGGGGCAAGGCCCCTGTTTGGTTACTGTGGAGGGGTTGGACCCCTGTTACTGAGAGGGCTCTGCCCTGTACTGGTTCCGTGCTGTGCTTTGGGCGCACCCGTTAACGGAAACGACTGACCGTGTGCTAGTGCGGGTTAGCTACCTGTGCATTTATCGCGTGTGCTGTAGTCACCGTTACGTCTGTCCGTGACCCTGGGGTGGTTGACTGAGAGTAGGATCACCACGGGGGACCCTCCCGGCCAGGAGAGCACCACGTGCTACTTCTACTATTCGGAAAAGACTGCAATCAAGATCATTCCCATGAGGAACATTTGAGATCAAGTGAAGGATCTGAGAAATAGATAAATTGTGAGACAATAGAAAGACGTAATTAAAGAAAGTAACAGAACATAACAGCTATTGTACACTCTACTGTTTCTTTTGTTTTAGTTGCCACTCTACTCAGCGTTTTGCTGACGTGTTACACTCGTTACCTTTCAGGACCAGGTGTTGAGCAGCCAGGGTCGGCGGCTGTAGAGGACGCTGGGCTGAGTAGGGTCCAGTAGAGTTACCACTGTTCTCTTGTACCTCTTTTTGTTCCACTGTAGTGAGTAGTTCTTGTTACTGCTGTACTTTTCTTTACCTGCAGTTCATATTATGTTATAAATATTGTTCTACTGTTGTGGTGGTATATACTGTAGTGGCTTCTTTCCTTACTGCTGTATTTCCTTACTATTAGTTATATTCATGCTGAATGTGGTTTATTTTACTGCTCTTTTGGTTACTTCCTCGTTGGACGACTAGGTCTTGGGATTAGTCGAGTCGGTCCCGATTCTCGTGTCTCGTAGGGACTCAGGAATCGGGTCGTTACAAGATGATATCAGAGCAAGGTCGTCCCGAGAAGTGAATCAACTGACTGGAAAATAACCAATTCACATGTCTATAGCTAGAGTAGCCACCACAACATACCTTTTGACATGAGCTCTTAGACGTTCCCGTTAGGTATCGTTCCGTAGTGACATGTTCCATTTTTTTTCGCGTCTCCTTGTAGGAGATGCCTCGTCGTGGAACTAGGAGGGTGGGCCGCAGGCGCGGCCGAGGTCGGGGCTCGAGGGACAGATGTGTCGGGCTTGGAGTACATACTACCCCTCCTCTTCTCCTAAGCATACCGTCTCCGGACCTCGTCCAACCAATTCGAGAGGTGGTTCGAGAAGAATTTCAGCTTCCACCCACATCGCCACCCCCTCCTCCCCCTTCCGAGTGTACGACAGGGGAGTTGGTGGTGGAACGAGATTTCCGCCGTCACACTAGGCGTGTTAGGAGAACTCAAAGGAGACACATGGCGTCCGCAGGAGAGCCGTCACGTTTTGCAGGGCCATCAGTGGCCTTTGGGGGCCCTCGACAGGGGCCAGTCGCCAGCACCGGACCCCCGCCCAGCCGACAGCAGGGACCCATTGAGGGCGGGAGCCGGGTTCCCCTCTGTTACCAGTGTGGCCAGCCGGGCCACATCAGGAGGGACTGCCCGTCTAGGGCAGGAGGTCAGCAGATACTTCTAGCGCAGAGCACTGGAGGGCGCGCAGGAGGCAGCGGTTACCAAGCGTGAGGAGGAGGACAACAGTCACGAGGAGGGTACCGGCTAGCACCTGCCCGTCCGACGCAGAGTGTGGCTGCTTCGTCCACACCTAGAGATGAGGGGCGTATCAACGCCCTGACACACAGGGATGCCAGAGCTTCGGGCTCGGTAGTGGCAGGTATGGTTTCAGTTTCCGGCAGACTCGTTTACACACTTTTCGATTCCGACGCTACGCACTCGTTTGTCGCAGTCAGTTTCGCAATTAGTTTGGACCAGGATTATACACTGTTAGAAAATCCGTTAGTAATTAGTGGTCCGAGTGGTCTGCTGTTTGTGGCTGAAGAGGTGTACACGGATTGCGAGGTCAGCGTCGGGGGACATAGCCTCCCAACTGACCTGATTATGTTACAGATGGAGGACTTTGGAGTGATTCTGGGGATGGATTGGTTGTCCGCTTACCACGCCTTCGTGGACTGTTTTGAGAGGAAGATCGTCTTCTCCATTCCGGAATTGCCTTCTTTTGAGTTTCACGGACAGCCAGTGGATGGAGGTTTCAGGTGCATTTCGGCACTTCGGGCGGCGAAACTTTTGAGCCAGGGGTGTGAGGGTTTCCTAGCTTATGTGGTGGCAGAGCCTAGTCCTGTGGCAGACTTCCAGAGTATCCCGGTGGTCAGAGAGTACCCTGACGTGTTTCCAGACAAGTTACCAGGACTATCACCCGAGCGGGAGATCGAGTTTGAGATCTCACTAGTACCAGGGACCAGCCCCATCTCCCCAGTGTGGAGCTCCTGAAGGACTACGACTGCAGCATCTCCTGCAACCCGGGAAAGGCCAATGTGGTGGCTAACGCCTTGAGCCGTAAGGCACCCGCACACTTGGCCAGTTTACAGTTACAGAGTTGGAGCCTTTTGGAGGAGGTGGGCAGTTGGCGACCCCTGGAGTTACGGGGGCACTGTGGGGCAGTGATGGTGACACGATAGACTAGGCCAGAGCTGATAGACCGCATCATCACAGGATAGATGACCGATCTGTACTTTCAGTCCTTGCGCGACAGAGTACTGTCAAGAGACCCAGGGGACTTCTCTTTCACAGACCAAGTGCTGCGCCTGAGGGGACGGTTGTGCATTCCCAGAGACGAAGAGCTGTTAAGAGAGCTCCTGACTGAGGCATACGGTTCCAGATTCACCATACATCCCGGAAACACGAAGATGTACCATGACTTGAGACGCGAGTTTTGGTGGAGGGGGATGAAGCGGGATGTGGGTGAATTCGTGCAGCAGTGCTTAGTGTGCCAGCAGGTGAAAGCCGAGCATCAGAGGCCTGCACAGCCGCTACAGCCGCTTCCAGTGCCAGAGTGGAAGTGGGAGAGCATCACCATGGACTTGGTGGTGGGCTTACCTGTTACCCAGCGAGGACACGACACTATCTGGGTAATTGTGGATAGACTGACGAAGACGGCACGTTCCTGCCGATCCGAGTCACTTTGGGACCAACACAGTTGGCAGAGAGGTATATCCGCGACGTGGTACGACTATACGGAGTTCCGCGGGAGATCGTATCCGACCGAGATACCCGCTTTACGTCCCAGTTTTGGGCTGAGTTTCAGCAGGCCCTGGGGACGCGGTTGAGGTTTAGTACAGCTTACCACCCCCAGACGGACAGACAGTCCAAGCGCACGATACAGACACTTGAGGACCTTTTGCGTGCCTGTGTACCGGACTGGAGGGACTCTTAGGAGGGACACCTGCCCCTGGCGGAGTTTGCATACAACAACAGTTATCACTCGAGCATTGGCATGGCTCCCTACGAGGCTCTGTACGGACGGAGGTGTACGGCACCCTTGAGCTGGGTTGAGGTGGGGACTGATGAGAACCTCATCGTAAACCCTAAAATAGCAACATCTAACCCAGATTTGCAAGAAAAAGCTCCTACATAACTATAGAAAGGCTTGACTCAGAGAAATTCTGAGTTTGTAAAGAAAACAGAAACTAAGGAGTAAAAATGCAATTTCACCAATCCAATCTGAAAACAGGGTAACTCAGGATCCAAACATAGGTCAAACTAACCTAATAAGAATAAAAGTGGGATGAGTTGATCCAATAAGGGCTACAGCAACTCCAAGGAATTAAATGACATCCTGTAACCCTAAAAATAAACCCACTTCAATTCACGAGGTTCGAGGCAAATAAAAAATCGAATAAACCCTCCACAATTTGTATAAAAATAATCTCTAGGGTTTAGAACCTTCAATTTGGTCTTCGGAACCCATTTTGACCTACATTGAGAACCATGCCCAATTAATGACTTAATTTGGGTTTTTACGTAAATTGATCGGTCAAACAAGGTATGATCTAGAAATAAAATTCACCATTAGAATCCTTAGGCCCCATTTAGTCATGCATAAAAACTTGAGCCTAAGAAGAGACCTTCTTGACCAACTTTGCATTTTGGTCCTCATCTATTACTTTTTGACCCTCAACTTTTGAAACCCTCGCATTTTGGCCCCTAACTCTTCTTCGTTCTTTGCATTTGGGTCCTCCCTGCAAAACCCTGAGCAGCGCCATGCTCCGGCGACTTTGCGCGGAGTATGGCGCCGCGCAAGGTAAGGGATACCCTCTGCCAAGTCAACCGGGGGTTCCCTGCGACGTCTGCCGTAGCAGGGACACCTCCATGGTCTCTGCAACCACCCATACCTCCCGTGCGAACGCGCGGAAGGTTTGGGTCTCCGTCTCCGGTGTCCTCCGGCGAGGGAGGCACGACGCCTCCCTCCGTCCTCCTCTCTGATTCCACCTTTATAAAAACCGCCCCCATCCACCGAACTCAACAGCTCGGTTCTAACGGAGAAACCTCCCTCCTTTTCCTCTCTTCCCACTCCGGCAGAAGCCCCCCTGCTCCGGCGGTTCTTCCCCCTCCTCCTCGTCGCTCTGCCACATTACCAGCAGCAGAGCTTCCTTCACCCGCTCTTCCCGCGTCGCGCCGTACCCAGCGTGCGCTCTCCCGCTCTCTCCTCGCCGCTGCCCCCTTCTCACTGGGCATCTTCTTCTCCGGCGACAGTCGATACGACTGTCGCCCTACTCCGGTCCCCCTCGTCCCTCCAAGTAGGTACAGTTCTTTCTCTTCCTCCCCTCTTTCTTTTCCCTACTTCAATTTGTTCAACCACCCTTCAACCGCACCAAATCGCCCTCACCTTCTCCATCTCCGGCCAACCTCCGGCGACTCGCTCCCATCATTCCACCACCCCACACGACTCGTCGACCGACCCAAAACCTCCGCCTCATCACGCCGAACCATTTCCACCCCTTCACTGCCACTCCTCACTCCACATCACTCCCCCGAGCAAACCCATTCCCCCGTCCATAGTCCGACCTAGGGCAGCCCCTACACGCCGCCCCACCCCTCGCCACCACCAGTACGAGCTTCGACGCACTCCGACGAAGCTCCCTGCACCTTCTGATTAGGCCGAGAGGCCGTTTTGCTGTGAACAGGTCACTTGTCCTCCGCCGCCATTGCTGAGCAGGTGAAGCTTCTTCCGCCTGCAGCTGCAGCCTCGCTTCGCCCGGGCCAGACTCCCCAGGACGTGAGGTTCGCACTTGCGCACCTGCCCAGGCCCGCAACTGGGGAGAAAGCTCCGCGCACAGCCGCGATTGCCTGCAGCTTTCTCAGCTGCAGGCACCCAATTGGGGTGGGACATTTAGTCCCACCTCGGAAGACTCTGAAGCGGCACGCCTGCATAAACTGTAAAAGTGCTGTAGGCTTATCGCCTCAGCACACGGGGTGAGGTCCCTCTCACCCGCTTCACCCGCCCGGTCCGCGAGCTCATCACGCGGATCCGGCCGACCCGACCCGACTTGACTCGAACACTCCTTGCCCACCACGTACGCCGGTGGGCCTGGACCCGGGCGCGACTCGTACCCGGATACACGGCATCTCTGGGAGAGCTATCCTACGAGTGAATTCTGAGAGAGAGAGACGCGAGGGAGGGTAGAGTAGGTTTTTGCCTTCTGACCAAACTGTGAGTGTGCAGGCACAGAAGAGAAAAAGAGAAGACAAGAAGAAGAAGAAGAAGGACTGCGAGAAGAAGAAGAAGAAAGCCACAGAGGAAAGAAAGAAAGAAGACGCACTGTAGCAAAAGCTACTTAAGTCGTCTGATTGAAAAATCAGACGACGCCCTGAAGAAAGAAAAGAAGAAGCAAGGAAGGAAAAGAAAGAAAGAAAACTTTGCTCCTTGAGTTCGACCTGGGAAAACTTTTATTTTCCGAGTAACAAATTATATTAAACTGGTAACTGCTCCTCTATACTATACTACAACGAGATATTAAAACCATAGAGGATTGGCACCGAACCAGGGACCAAGTGGGAGGTTCGCCCCAGGTTGATCCGGCAGAGTCAGGAGGTAGTCGAGCAAATCCATAGGCGACTCCACGCTGTCAGGAGCAGACAGAAGAGCTACGCGGATCGGAAACGCAGAGAGGTACAGTTCGAGGTTGGGGATCACGTCCTTCTTCATGTTTCGCCCATGAAGGGCCTGCAGCGGTTTGGGGTGAGAGGGAAGCTTTCGCCGAGGTTTGTGGGGCCCTTTGAGGTCCTGGAGCAGGTTGGACCCGTTGCTTACAGGCTTGCCCTCCCCCCGCAGCTTTCTGGTGTGCACGACGTGTTCCATGTATCCAACCTCAGGAAGTATGTAGCCGATCCTAGTCACGTACTGAGTCACGAGAGAGTCGAGGTGGACGACAACCTGACCTACCCCTAGCGGCCAGTGCAGATTCTAGACCGAGCCGCCCGCAGTTTGAGACAAAAGCAAGTGCCCCTGGTAAAGGTTTTGTGGAGGAGCCAGTGGTACGAGGAGGCTACCAGGGAGCCTGAGGCGGTAATGCAGGAGCGGTACCCGGAGCTCTTCGCGGGTACGTATTTTCGGACCGGCTTTGGTCCTCTTTGAGTTTGCTATGGTTACTATGACGTTTTTCCCGCACCCTAGTTAGCGAAAGCTTCGGGGACGAAACTTCCTTTGAGTTTGTTATATTGTTACGAACGCGCGGCTTCAGATGTCTTTTAAGACATCTGGGAGGTGTCCCAGACGTCGGACCAGACGTCTGGAACCCCTTCCTGACGTCTGGGATTCAATTTTTCTTTGACACGAGCGAATTCGTCTGCGCGCCTGAGCGCGCAGACCTGCGAGCGCATCTCTCTCTCTCTTTTTCCCTCCCTCCTATGTCCGCAGGCTGCGCCCTCTGTCCGCTCTCTCTCCTCCCCGCGCGGCAATAAAACGCCACGCCCTCTCCCTCACTCTCATCACCTCAGCCCCCTTCCTCTTCTCCTTCCAGCCGGTGCGCGAGAGCGAGAGCGAGCACGAGTGAGCGGCGGCAGCAACAACCGCGATGAGCGTGGGAGGAGGTGCTACGCGAGGGAGGAGGCGCTCGGCCGGAGGGCGAGCTTGCCAGGGCTGCTAGGGCCGGCCGGCGAGGGGGAGCAGCAAACGCGGGGTGACGCGGGAGGCCTGCTGCTGCTCGAGCAGCAGGCGGACAAGTCGCGGCGCGGCCGAGCGTCACGAGCAGAGGGCGAGTCATGCCCTGATTCTGGAATTTTCTCCAGAATCAGACGTTTGGGATTCCAACCAGACGACTGGGAGGACGTCTCGAGGACTGTCCAGACGTCTGAAAGGTGAGTTATTTCCGTCTTTCTTCCTCTTCTTCGACTGACCGTACTAAGAGAGAGAGGAAATGGGTACGCGCAGGTTCTGGATTCGCATCCAACGCAAATCAAACGTCTGGCTGTAGTGCCAGACGACGGGAGCGACTTCCAGACGTCCGGGGTGACCATCGGACGTCTGGGAACTAGGCCAGATGCCCCCGCAAGCTTCTGGACGTCTGAGAGACCACGCAGAGCAAAGGTAACCTCTGATCCACTTTTTTAAGATGTCTGGAAGAAGTTTCAGACGTCTGATTTTGCACAGTTTCGTCATTTTTGACCCGTTTAGGGCCCGTTCGGAGTCCGTTTTCCACGTTTCGAGTTACGTGCTTTTCGGGATTAAATCCTCTACCCGTCTACAGTAGCTATATACTGTTTTGAGAGACTCCTTGTGTTTGATCCTTGTGATAGGACCCCGTTCCGTTGCAGTCTCGGGGGTTGCGGAGGTACGCGGGATTCCCGACCACGCCCCCAGTACGCCTGTTGTAATCGGTAGAGTGGCTTTTAAGTTTATTAGTATAATCTGTTAAATTATGGAACCATAAATAGAACCTAGGACATTGCATGAATCCTATGAATTAGAAACTAGAATGAATGGTAGATCTTAGGGTGTTGCATGAATCCTAGGGCTGGAAAACTAGATTGTATGTGTTGAGCGAGAGAATCTACGCTAACGTGTTTGGTTTTTTGAAAAACCCGTCGTTGTAGTTCGAAAGCGAAGGATTCGTGTTCAACAAATAAAATTTATACCGAAATAAGAATTCCGGGTCGAACACAGGGAGGCGAACGTTTGATTTAAAAACTCCGCGTTTCTTTTTATTTTGTCACCAAGAAATTCAATTTAAATTATCTAAGTATCTACAACAAATAAAAGAGAGAGAGGGAGTAAGAGAGAGAGAAGGAATACTATACATGGAAATCAAAATGAGATGTAGAATAGACAAGGAATTTATCATAAAAGAGTTCTTTCATTACAACTAGAAAACATAAAACAATTACTCTAGAAAGCATTAAAAGAATGGAGGGAGAAATGTCCTCCTCGACGATCGCTCGGAGGACGAATAGACTACTCTAGAAAGCAGTAAATCTATACTAGAAAGCAGTAAAAAGAATAGGGAGAGAGAAATCCTCCTCGACGGTCGCTTGGAGGACGAGCCGGACGGGACGACGCCTGGACGAAGGAGAACGAAGCGGGACGAAGGAGGACGAAGCAGAAGAACGGGAACGAAGCAGCACGCCGTCGTCGTCCCGGGATCCACTTCCGAAGGGGGACGAAAATTTGGACTTTATCTCGCGAGAAGCATCCCGGGTGTGGGACAAGCTTCTCTTGAGCTTTGGAGAGGTAGAGAGGAGAAGGAAGGGATGAAAATTTCGTATGGAGGGGGTCTCCTTTTATAGTTGCAAGGAGTGGGGGCAAAATGGACATTACATCTTCAAAATAATAAATAAGGGGTCTTTAGTGACGGATAAAACCGTCGCTAAAGCCCCGCCGTCGCCGTCGCCGCCGCGCCACGCGCGCCCGCTCGGCTGGCCTGCGCGCGTAACGCAGACGCACGTCCGCGTCGTCTCAGCCGTCCGATCGCGAGATCGGACGGCTTAGATCGCGCCCGCGCCCGCTCCGTAGCGCGCCGCCCGCGTGCGATCGCGCGCCCACCAGGGCGTCCAATTGCGCGTTGGCGCTATCGGGCGCGCGCGGCCGTTGGATCTTCATCCGACGCTCGTGCGCGCCCGCTCGCCCGCGCCTTCGACCCCCTCTCCGCGGCTCGAACCCGCGACCTCCGCTTCGCCCGCAGCTGCGTAGCCGCTGCGCTACGCGGCGAAATGGTCGCGCGGACGTTTTTAAACGCGCGCGACCGCAGCCGTTGGATCGAGATCCAACGGCGGAGAGGAGACGTTGCGTGGTCTTCACAGGACCCCTGCGGCCGATTGGGCGGCTGGGATGGCGCCACGTGGCGCTATCCTGGCCGTCCATCTTCTGGAAGTTGTAGATGGTGCCACGGATGTCGGATTGACTTGATTTTTGTGTCGTTCGGCTGCGATCGTCGATCCGAATTCATCCGTGTGGTCGGATTTTCCATCTGAAGTGCGGATTTACACCATCCTGGCCCTTGATCTTCTAGGGTTCCCCGATCTCTATCTGATGCTACGGATGCCTGATTAGGGCGATCTTGGAGTCGTTGAACTCCAATCATTGCCCTGATCATATCCATACGGTTGGATCTTTGATCCGAGGCCCCGATAAAATATTTGCCCTGTCCAAGCACATAAAAGGAGACAATTAACCTCCATTTTATTCAAACTACTCTAAATGCAAGATGATGCATGTAATGCAATATTTATATCATGAAATGCAATCCTATGCTTAAGAACATGCATAAATAGACATTTTAAGTAGTGTAAATGTGTTTACATCAGTATGATAGATCCTAAGGTATGGCATGAATCCTAGGATGGGAAGAACTAGTGGAATATATGAATACTGCAGTGTTGGAAAATGTGGGAAGGAAATAATCGCTACCTGTAAATTGGTTTAACAGCTGCCTGTTATGAATAAATGAGCATGTCTGAGAATATGGGATGTATGAACGTGAAACTGGAAAGGTGAAACCTGAATGTGCTGAGTTAAAAGAACTGGAACCCTACGGGGAATTAGGAGTGGAACTCCTGGAAAGAGAAAGGAATGGAATTGAGAAAGAAAGACGTGGTAGTGTGTTGTCTCTTGGGTACGTAGTACCAAGGGAAGTACCTGTACCTGTTTAGTGCAGAGCGGAGCCAGCCGCCCAAGGACCCGGGGTCAGGACTGGCCACTTTGTACCGACTTGCTGGCCCTCGTGTACGTAGTACCGAGGAGAGCTACTAGTGTAGGGAGGTACTAGCTACCCCACGGGCCCCGGGGTTCTGCTGGCCTCCTACACCGACTTGTTAGGCTCACTGGGCAAACCAGGGTAGTCAGGTGAGGGTGCGCGAACTGTGGAGGGGCAAGGCCCCTGTTTGGTTACTGTGGAGGGGTTGGACCCCTGTTACTGAGAGGGCTCTGCCCTGTACTGGTTCCGTGTTGTGCTTTGGGCGCACCCGTTAACGGAAACGACTGACCGCGTGCCAGTGCAGGTTAGCTACTTGTGCATTTATCGAGCATGCCGTAGTCACCGTTACGTCTGTCCGTGATCCTGGGGTGGTTGACTGAGAGTAGGATCACCAAGGGGGACTCTCCCGGCCAGGAGAGCACCACGTGCTACTTCTACTGTTCGGAAAAGACTGCAATCAAGATCGTTCCCACGAGGAACATTCGAGATCAAGTGAAGGATCTGAGACATAGATAAATTGTGAGACAATAGAAAGACGTAATTAAAGAAAGTAACAGAACATAACAGCTATTGTACACTCTACTATTTCTTTTGTTTTAGTTGCCACTTTACTCAGCGTTTTGCTGACGTGTTACACTCGTTACCTTTCAGGACCAGGTGTTGAGCAGCCAGGGTCGGCGGCTGCAGAGGACGCTGGGCCGAGTAGGGTCCAGTAGAGTTACCACTGTTCTCTTGTAACTCTTTTTGTTCCACTGTAGTGAGTAGTTCTTGTTACCGCTATACTTCTCTTTACCTGCAGTTCATATTATGTTATAAATGTTGTTCTACTGTTGTGGTAGTATATACTGTAGTGGCTTCTTTCCTTACTGCTGTATTTCCTTACTATTAGTTATATTCATGCCGAATGTGGTTTATTTTACTGCTCTTTTGGTTACTTCCTCGTTGGACGACTAGGTCTTGGGATTAGTCGAGTCGGTCCAGGTTCTCGTGTCTCGTAGGGACTCGGGAATCGGGTCGTTACATAGGATCCATGCCATACCTTAGGATCTATCATTCAATCTAGTTTTTAAGCCCTAGGATTCATGCCATACCCTAGGATCTATCATTTAATTCAGATATGTATTAATGTTTGTAATTAACTAGGAGAAGCCACTATACCCGCAAAATCGTTAGTAATGGGGGCGCGATCGGTAGGTCCACGTGCCTCCGCAACCACCAAAGCCGCAATAGAATGAGGTCCTAACACAAGGATAAGTCACAAGGAACCACTCAGAACAGGATACATGTACTTTAAACAAGTAAAGGAATTAATTTTGAGAAGAACGGAATCTCAAACGCGGAAATCGGACCTCGAACGAACCCTAAACGGGTCAAAAACGACAACTCTGACCCAAATCAGACGTTTGGAACACCTTCCAGACGTGTTAAAAGGTGGTCCAGGTCATACCTTACTTCTGCGCTGCTCTTTAGACGTCTAGGATCCTGCTAAACCATCTGGACCTAGTTCCAAACGTCCGACTATCACTCAGGACGTCTGGAGACGCTCTCCGTCGTCTGGTGACTTGCCCATATGTTTGATCTGTGTGGGCGGGCATGTCCTTGCGCCTTCCCGAAACGAAACCTGCACGCGTATGCAAATACTCTCAACATGACACGTCTCAGAGCTTTCGGCAAAACGGTCTATGATGAGAACCTCATCATGAATCCTAACTAGCACAATCTAATCCAGATATGTGAGAAAAAGCTCCTACAAGACCCAAAGAGAGGCTTAACTCAGAGAATTCTGAATTAAAGAATAAAATAAATCATTAGGGGTAAAACTGTAATTTCACCAATGCAGTATGCGAACAGGGTAATTAAGGATCCAAATACAGGTCAAACAAGCTTAACAATGAGGGAAGTGGGTTGATCTGATCTGAAAAGGGTTATAGCAACTTCTAGGAATTAAATGATATTCTGTAACCCTAAAACAAATCCACTTCAATTAATGAGGTTCGAGGTAGGATAAAAGTCAACTAAACCCTCTAAAATTCATATAAAAATATTCTCTAGGGTTTAGAACCTTCAATTTGGCCTTAGAAACCTATTTTGACCTAAAAAGAGAACCATACCCAATTAATAAGTTAATTTGGGTTTTTGCACAAATTGACCAACCAAACATGGTCCAACCTGAAATAAAAATTCACCATTAAAATCCCTAGGTTCAAATTGGTCTGTTATAAAAACTTGAGCCTAAGAAAAGACCACCTTGACCGACTTTAGAATTTGGTCCTCTTTATTCACTTTTTAACCCTTATCTTTTGAAACCCTTGCATTTAGACCCCAGCTTCTCTTCGTTCTTTGCAGAACGGTCCTCCCTGCCACTTCTGCGCAGCGCCATGCCTCTGGCGACCTTGCACAAAGGATGGCGCCGCGCAGGGCAGGGCTACCGTCCTCTAGAATAGAAGGGGGTTCCCTGCGACGTCCTCTGTCGCAGGGACCCGCCCACGACCTTTGCCGACCACCATACCTTCCGTGTGAATGCGCGGATGGTATGGGTGTCCCTTCCGGCCATACTCCAGCATGGCTAGCACGACGCCACCTTGCCCCTCTCTCCGCGCCAAGCCCTTTATAAGGAGCAGCAGACCTTGTCGACTCCTTCAAGCTTCCTTTGACGGAGAAAACACCCCCTCTTCATCCCTTTCTCCTCCGGTCAGAGAGCCAGAAGCTTCCAGCGATCTCCTCCTCCTCCTCGTCACTCTGCTGCCCTACCTATAGCAGGGTTTGCCCTGCTCTGTGACGTGCTTTTGTGCGTCTGTGTTAAGGAGTGTCGTTATAGTCGCACTTGCAACGTCGGTTTTAAAATAATTAAACAGAGGTGAGTCCGAGTGTCAGTCTCAAGGAGGCGTGAAAATCAAATTTTTACTTTACCACTTGTTGTCACGGAAAGTGCGGAGTTTTGCTTGCGAAAGGTACAGTTTTGAAATGCGAGAGAGAGAGATAGAGAGAGAGAGAAGGTTTAGGGTTAGAAAGCTCTTTGTTTTGATCATGCAACTTGAACAGAAATTAAAATGGCAACTGAACGGAAAATAACTTCATTAAACATGCACTTGTAGTTCAAGACTTACAACATTAAATACATGCTTCAACAAAAATAATAAAAAGCTTAAAAGAGAGAGTGTGTGTGTGTGTGTGTGTGGAGAGAGCGACGGGGCAGCCACGGTGGTGGAGGAGGCTCTGTCGGCGGCTCGTCGTCTTCGGCGATTACAAGAGTGCCTAAGGCTAGCTAAGAGAGGGATAGAGTAGTTGCAAGGGGGAGTGAATGCCTTGAATGGTGGTTGGAGGGGGTTTAAATAGAGTTAAGGGCTTCCTAAAAGAAGAAGGGGCTTTAGCGACATCCAGAGCGTCCCTAAAACTGCTTCCAAAAGCGTCGATGAAGCCCTCCCGCCGCCGATTAGCCGCTCGCCTCGTTCCTTCTCCTCGCGCGATCCGCGGCCGCTGAACAAGAGCCGTCCAATCGAAGATCGGACAGCTGTGAGCCTTCCTCACCTACGCCAGGATCGCGCCTCGGGCGCGCGTCTTCGCCTGGCGTGCGCGCGCGCGTGGACGCTCGTGAGCTGCGGTCGTGCCGCATGGCAAGATCCTGGCCGCCCGTTGCCGATCGGGCGGCCCAATTTCTCCGCGCCCGTCGCCCGTCTTCAATTTCCACCCCGCGCGGTTCGAACGCGCGTCGTGTGGGTGCGAGCGTGCGCGCTAACCGTTGCGCCATGCTCGTGCTTTGTCGCGGCGATCGCGGGCGGGCGCGCGAATCTCGACTGGATGAAGGACCGGCGAGCGCGAGGGCGGGGCTGACGTGGCGTAATCTGAGCCGTTGATCTCCAGATCAATGGTCAGAACTTCTTGGGCCCATTGTAGGAGCTCCGGATGTTGGATTTAGCCGATCTTGAGTCCGATGGACTCCGTTCGTCGTCCTGAATCCATCCGTGTGATCCGATTGCTCATCTGAGGCCTGCTTTGACAAATGCTTACACAAATGGCCATTAACACAGTTTATAAGCAATCTTGGTACATGATGCATGCAATGTTCCTATTCTACTTATGTTGTGCCTTTTATTCTAAAGATGGGTCATATTCAACATAATTATCACCCCCTTGTGTAGTATTATCATACCCCCATGCTTACTCCTTGCCAGTCCCTAGCAAGGTTTATTCTAGTCTTTATTTCCTTGCAGAATTCAAAAAGTAATTACTTAGGCACTTCGTTACTTGTCAATAAGAGGAAATATACGCAGATCTTAATCTACAAAGACTAAGCAGCGCCCGGGTGTCCGCCAAAATACGAATCACCAGAATCCTTGCTTTAATGTATATATAACTATACATACGTATAAATTTTTTTGAATTTTTTTCGGAATTCAGTGTGGGTTGGTAACTTTTTACGGCTGCTCAACCCACCCAAAACTCGGTCAAAACCCTAAGTGCTAAGCATCTTGGTGTGAATGTTGTGATAGACTCACTTAACGGTAATTGAGACAGACTTCGAGTTTCTACGCCTCTAGGTGACCGGAAAAGGAAACAAATTTGCCTGAAGGTGTATTTGTTCGATTGGTAGCTTTCTCCCTACATTTGTTTTAATTGGGGTCAATACAATGATTTTTCCAGTGTATATCTCCCCGGCTTGTACTACTTCCCCGCTTCTTCCTTAGGTGTTTTGGTCTTTTTTGTGCAATTATTGAGCTGGGCTCTGGACAACCGACCAATGGGCTGTTACCCACGATTACTTGCCAGTCATACTTGTGCAGTGAAGTGTGGTTTATTTTATTTTCTTCTTGTTCCTTTTTTTTTTTGTAGGTGGCTTCCCTGATCTCAAATGTACCTAAAGGCAACGAAAAAGAAATGGCCTATGGCTGGGTTCTGGACAACCTGCCAATGGGCTGTTACCAACGACAACTTGCCAGCCATACCACCCTAGAGAGTTCATTAGCTACCCAATTTCTGTCAAAATCTCCGAGAAGTGAGTCTGTGCAAAAATGTGTGCAGATGCTCAGACTCAATGTTTTCCTGGGTTAGAGGGTGAGTTGATAAGTCATATACTTATTACCTTATTTGGTAGGTGGATTAGAATAGCTTAAGGTTGCAAGGATTCACCGCTAAATCCATATTTTAACGGACACCAGGGCTGATTAAGCCTGAAGGCCTGAAAAATCTAAGTGTTTAAGTTCTTTCTGTATTATTTCCCACTATTGACAAATTTCTAATGCCTAAGTTTTCTTCCTAAATTTAATTTTTTTTTAATTAATTTATTCATTCGGACTGATTAATTAAGCTCAGGATTATGCAATTTACCACCCCCTCATGCTTAGGTTGGACAATGTCCTCATTGGCAGATACATGATGCAAAAGGGTTCAAAAAGAGAGTACCTGAGTGACGTAAACTACGAGATCAGTCTGAATCCTCTGGGTTGCCTCCCAGGAAGCGCTGAGTTTAACGCCTCCAGCTGGGCGGTGCACAAACAGGAATGGCTTGGGTCAAGGAGGTATGTACAAAATCAACCAGACCCAAAATCAGAAGTCCACAGATGCGAACAAGGTTGTGGTGGAGTCCCGTTCCTATGGGGCGGGAATTCTGTATCATGCATGCCCGTGTCAGATCCTCTCTTAGTCTGTGGGAATGCAAACAAGTTGCTGTGGACAAACGCACCCCAAATATGACATGCCAGACACTAAAGATGTAGGTTTTATATTCAGCTTGTGTCCCCATAAAATTGTAATCCATCGAAAGTGTATCAATTCGAGTGCATTCGGGTTGCGGGATCTTTATTCTGGTCGGGCAGGTAACAAAGTCCAGAGTTTCATAATGAGCCCTACAATCAAGCATGAAGCCTCTCTCCAAAGACGAATCCATAACTATGGTTTCATTGCTCATTCCCCCCAAGCCCTTGATTTCAAGAATATTTTCTTCAACCTCCTTTGGTAGAGTCAATTTCAACCTCTAGATCATATTCTTTCTCTCAGCCCTCCTCCAAATTTGTGATGGGGTTTCCAACCTATTCATAATCAATTTCTTTGAAATTGTAACTCCATTCTTCATCTCCGATGTTGGCTGCTGCTCCCACCGGATTGCTTCTCTTGGGCCGATTAGATTCGGATTCCAAGGCCTCTCCCCTTACATTCTTAGTTTCTTCCTGATGTTTGTTCTCAATGCTCCCTAAATTGTGTTCCGAGGAATCCTTACTATCCTTATCCACTGAGCTGTCCAACTCCTGAGGGGTATCAATGGTGGACTGAACCAAATCAGGATGACTGGGTGTAGTCCAATTGATCATGGTAGGTCCTTGCTTTATGAATTCCATGAATGGCGTTGTGTGCAACAGCTTTCTCTGGCCTTCTTCCCCTAATTGTTGGAACAAATCCATCATGGTCTGTTGCCCTTTAACCAATTCTTGATTCTGTCTGTGTAGTTCTAATTGGAGGTTATCAAGAATTGACATGGTGTCATTTGGTGTCCTTTGGATTTCCTCCTTGAAATCCAGGTTAAGAGAGTATGGTTGAGGTTGTGGATCAGAACCCACACTGGGGTTTAGGTTCTTGGGTGAGTCCTCTATTCTATCATGTTCAGGATCCAATTCTTCAAGAGGAACCATTCTCTGTTTGGTCCTACTCCAGAATAGTTGAGGTTCTAAGTTCTCCTCCTAGTCAGATTCTTCATCAGGGGACCAAATCAAAGGTTGATGATCCTGGGCTTGCCTAGATTTCTGATCATTTTCTGATTTCCATTTGTCTAGAACTCCTTTTAATCCAATGGTCAAGTAGGAAAGGTTGTTGAATTCAGATGACCTTTCTTAGTTATTATCCTGAGAAGGGTAGGGTTCTTGGTGTTCTAAAGCGTAGGTCCTATCATAGTAGAATGGGTTGGACCTAAATGAGGAGGCATCGTGAGGAGAATCAAGATATGGAGCCCCACGATTTGAATCGTATCCTTGGGTGGCTATGTTGGGTGTATTCCAATAAGAGGTTGGTGCGGTTTGGTCATAGTTGGGCCAAGAGGGATATTCAAGGTTGTATCCCCAACTTGGTGGTTGGTTAGCCCAAGTAGGCTGTGAGTATGGTCCACTTGGGTTAGCATACAAATCCTGTTGGGGGTAGTTTGGGTAAGATGGATAGGCATTGAAATCCATGGTTTGGAAGAAATGGAGGGATGCGGGAAGAACAGATGAGAGAGAGTTGTGTACTCAACCAAGCAAACAAGCCGAGTCCTTATGGTGTATTCCTTAGGAGACCTAGAAATCTCACAAAGGTTGATTAAGTCCGTAAGCACTGGACTCCCCTTCCCAAGGCTAATCTGGCCAGGTTGATTACGAGGGGACTGCAGGGAAGGTTCTTCCTTTGGCTTGCGCCTCCGATTCCGTAGACCCCACAACCGCGATCATTTGATACTGCCTCGCAGCCTAATCACCAGATTCTACCAAGGGAATGAAAGGCAAGTGCCTAGCGAACAAAACCTCGCCTTTTGGGACTTAACTCAGTCTTGCCTAAGGCACGTCTACTCAGTTTTAAAGGGTTAGGATAGTGTTTGTGCTTAGGGTGATGTGATGAGGCGTTGATTGGGGTGGTGCCTCTTAATTTTCCACTTTCAAAGTGTGTGCTTCTAGCAAAACATGGTTTTCAAGCAAGGATTTGTTAAGATGTGGTGTCTTTTAGTGTTTCATCCTTACTTTAGTACTTTTTAGGGTTGCCATGTCTTAATGTTTTCAAACAAGTTTCAGTGGGCACGTCAAGTTCTGCACATAATTTTATGAAAGTAGATTTCCTTTTATTTTGTAGAGGCTCTAAAACCCTAGTGTACTCATCCTAATGATCATGCAGCTTCTATTAGATGAGTCAGTTTTAGGGTTGAGTGGTGCGGCCCAGGTCAACTCACGGTGGCTTCGCAAACACCACTCAAGAAAAAGAAAAGAACACTCTAAGAATTTATTCAGAATGTTAGAGTGTACATTTTTTGTGTGGTGATGTGTTAAGGATGTGGGTCAAGCAATCATACACCACGCCAATTTTTTTAGTTTTTACAATTTTTTTTAGCTTTTTCACGCAAGAAAACAATGAGAGACAGGTTACTCACTATCGGTCCTCGAGGCACCTACTCCCCTGCTATCGTCGTTGGATGCGTCGCTTCGCCGTCCATGCGTCGAATTCCTGCAACCGTCAAGTAAAAAGGAAAATAGGGCATTAGACGATGTGAGAATGAATGTAGAATGGAGGTGATAAAACAAATCCATTGCCTCCTCGGCAACGGCGCCAAAAACTGACGTGCTTTTGTGCATGTGTGTTAAGGAGTGTCGTTATAGTCGCACTTGCAACGTCGATTTTAAAATAATTAAATGGAGGTGAGTCCGAGTGTCGGTCTCAGGGAGGCGTGAAAATCAGATTTTTACTTTACCACTTGTTGTCACGGAAAGTGCGGAGTTTTGCTTGCGAAAGGTGCAGTTTTGGAAAGCGAGAGAGAGAGAGAGATAGAGAGAGAGAGAAGGTTTAGGGTTAGAAAGCTCTTTGTTTTGATCAGGCAACTTGAACAGAAATTAAAATGGCAACTAAACAGAAAATAAGTTCATTAAACATGCACTTGTAGTTCATGACTTACAACATTAAATACATGCTTCAACAAAAATAATAAAAAGCTTAAAAGAGAGAGAAAGACAGAGAGAGAAAGAGAGTGTGTGTGGAGAGCGACGAGGCAGCCACGACGGTGGAGGAGGCTCCGTCGGCGGCTCGTCGTCTCCGGCGATTACAAGAGTGCCTAAGGCTAGCTAAGAGAGGGTAGAGTAGTTACAAGGGGGAGTGAATGCCCTGAATGGTGGTTGGAGGGGGTTTAAATAGAGTTAAGGGCTTCCTAAAAGAAGAAAGGGCTTTAGCGACATCCAGAGCGTCGCTAAAATCGTTTCCAAAATCGTCGGTGAAGCCCTCTCGCCGCCGGTCAGCCGCCCGCCTCGTTCCTTCTCCTCGCATGATCCGCGGTCGCTGAACGAGAGTCGTCCGATCGAAGATCGGACGGCTAAGAGCCTTCCTCGCCTGCACTGGGATCGCGCCTCGGGTGCGCATGTGCGCGCGCGTCTCCGCCCGACGTGCGTGCGCGCGTGGACGCTCGTGAGTGCGGTCGTGCCGCGTGGCAAGATCCTGGACGCCCGCTGCTGATCGGGCGGCCCAATTTCTCTGCGCCCGTCGCCCGTCTTCAATTTCCACCCCGCGCGACTCGAACGCGCATCGCATGGGTGCGGGAGTGCGCGCTAACCGTTGCGCCACGCCCGTTCTTTGTCGCGGCGACCGCAGGCGGGCACCCGGATCTCGGTTGGCTGAAGGATCGGCAAGCGCGGGGGCGGGGCTGATGTGGTGCAATCTGAGCCGTTGATCTCCAGATCAACGGTCAGAACTTCTTGGGCCCATTGTAGGAGCTCCGGATGTCGGATTTAGTCGATCTTGAGTCCGTTGGACTCCATTCGCCGTCCTGAATCCATCTGTGAGGTCTGATTGCTCATCTGAGGCCTTCTTTGACAAATGCTTACACAAATGACCATTAATACAGTTTATAAGCAATCTTGGTACATGATGCATGCAATGCTCCTATTCTACTTATCTTGTGCCTTTTATTCTAAAGATGGGTCATATCAACATTATTATCACCCCCTTGTGTAGTGTTATCACTCTGTCGTTCGCGCTAGGCTGTACCCGCTGGCGCCCGCCGACTGCTTCCTTTTCGCCGAAACCCTCCTCCAGGGCATCTTCGTCTCCAGCTCCGGCAGGCACGAGCCAGCTGCTCCTCCCTCCCCCTTCATCGAGTAATTAGGTAATTAGCTTCCTCTCTCTTTCCCTTGTATCTTCCCCCTTTTAAACTGCCATTTCAACCACCCGACTGCCACTGTCCAGGCCCATCCTCTCCACCTCCGATCACCCTCTCCGGCGAGTCCATCCCACGTCCACAGACCCCTTCGCACCTCACCGACCAGCCCAGAAACTCCCTCACACTCCACTCCACCGATTCCCCCTCTCCATTCACTGCCAAGCGCCACCCAACCACCCCCCGAACAAACCCACCTTTCCACCCACAGTCTGACCTAGGTCAGCCTCTGCACGCACTCCCGCACCTCGCCGACCACCACACGAGCTTTGCCACACTACGACGAAGCCTTCCACGTCTTCTGACTTGGCCGAGAGGCCGTCACTGTTATTTCAGGTTCGCGCTCTCTTGCCGCCATTGTCGACGGGCTGCAGCAGCTTCACCTGTAGCTGCAGGCATCCTCCAGCCCAGGCGCACGTCTCAGGCTGTGCAGGCAATAGTCGCGAAGGCACCCAGGCCTGCAGCTGGGTCGCAGGCCTTACGGGCTGCCTCAATTGGTCGCGGATTGCTCGCCTGCGGGCTCCAAATTGGGAGGTGGGACTTTGGTCCCACCTCGTAAGTGCGTGGCTGAGCGCCCGCACTTAAATTGAAAACGTGCATAAGGCTTACTGCCTTCGAACACAGGGGTCAGGTCCCTCTCCCGCACGCAGCGCGCCACGCGCTCGCTCGCCCTCACCCACGCTCACGCCCTACAGGTCTGGGCAAGATCCGACTACTCGAACCACGCACTCCTTGCCCACCATCACACGCTGGTGGGCCTGGTCCCGGGCATGATACCCGCACCCGATTACCCGGCTCTGGGAGAGTAGTCCTAAGAGAGAATTCTGAGAAAGAGAGAGACGCGGGGAAGGGGTAGGGGTAGGTTTTGCTCTGACCTTTGTGTGAGCGTGCAGGAAGAAAAGAAGAGAAGCAGCCAAAGCCGTAGCTGCTCGGGGCAGCTGAAGAAGGAAGGAAGGAGAGAAACAGAAGAAGAAAGAAGAAGGGACGCACTGTAGCAAAGCCACAGATAAGTCGTCTGAGCACTGCATCAGACGTCAAAATCACTACAGTTGCAGAAGATGAAAGAAGCCTTTGCAGCCTCCAAGAAGAAGAAGAAAGCAGGAAGGAAAAGAAGAAAGAAGAAAGCAAGAAGAGAAGAAGAAGAAAAGAGAAATAAAGAAGATGCAACTGAAAGCAAGGAAAAAGAAGAAAGAAAGAAAAGAAACAAGGCAGGCTACGAAAGACAAGAACAGAAGAAGAAGAAGAAGAAGGCAAGAAGAAAAGAAGAAGAGAAAAAAGAAGAAAGATACAGCCGCAAGGAAGGAAAAGAAGAAAAGAAGACTCCACAGCTAAAGAAGAAAGAAGAAAGAAAGAAAGAAGAAGAAGAGGAAGAAGAGAACCGGCCAAGAAAGAAAATAAGAAGAAAAGAGAGAAAAAGAAGAGAGAAGAAGAAGAAGCCATGAGAACTCTATCTCCCTCTCTCTCTCTCTCTCTTATTTTTGTAACCTAATTGAGAACTTTTATACTTCTAGAATTCTAGTTGCTCCCTGAGTTCGACATCGGGAAAACTTTGTATTCCGAGTAAAAATTTGTAGTAATCTGGTAGCTGTTTTGTCAAATACTACAACGATTGTAAACCATAATAACATAAAGACGAGACAGAACCGTTACCAGTCTGCATGGCCGTATTCGCAAAAAGGAGGAAGATGAGAAATATCGTACCTTTCAGACGTCTGGATCTCTCTCCAGACGTCACCTGCGTCGTCTGGACGTAGGTCCAGACGTCTAATTCTGGGAAGGTTTCCCAGAATCAGGACCTCCTAGCCTTCTACCTACTGCGTACGGCCGCACCGCGCCGCACTCACCTGCCTGCTGCCTGAGCTGCAGCAGCACCGAGGTAACTTCCCCAGCACCACGCTTCCGCTGCGCACCCGTCGGCCGACCCTGAGCTGCTCCGGCGAGCTCGCTCTCTCTTCCTCACGCGCTATCCCTCTTTTCCCTTCTCGCTGCACCTCTTCCTCTCTCACGCACCCGGCAGCAGTTGCTGCCCACGCTCTCTCTCTCTCTCGCTAACGCTGGAAGGAGACGGTAGAGTGGTGGGTGAGGGAGAGGGAAGGGGTATTTGAAGGTGTGGGGAGGGAGAAAAAAAACGCCTGCAGGTCGGTGAACTCAATCTGCGCACGCACTCGCGCAGACTCGCAATCGTATGCCGCAAAAATTTATTTCCTGACGTCTGGAAAGGCGTCCAGATGTCTGACCAGATGTCTTAAAAAATGTTTGATGTCTTGGGCCTTAACACCCACCCTCCCAAAGGTCCACCCCATCGCCCTATTCACCCCACCTACGCGCCCCTAGCTCGCCCCCCCATGGTCAACGGTAACTCTAAGTACCTCCTTATTCCCCAACAACCACACATCTTTCGAGTTTGCCGATTCCCCCTCTGCAATCGCTTTCACCAACCCACACTGCCATCCTTCCTAGTTCCAAAAACATGGACCCATTTGGACTCGCTTGAAGACTTGCTAACACAAATCTATTTGGACTCATTTAAGTATACGAGCTAGGTTGAGTCCCTAGAGTTTTATCACGTTGGTTCACAGGTCAAATGTTGTGGATCCATTTGGTAAACGAGTCTAGCTAGATCTAACCCGTTTATAGATGGGTCTAAGTGAATCAGGTTGGGTCGAGACTATCCTAACCCAATTTAACACCCGTAATCCAAATTCATATTGAAATTAAAAAGCAAAGTATAAATATTATATACTAAGGTGGCTTTTTCATATCGGATAACCTGCGCAATTGGTGGGTTTTGAGCTATAGTGTGCAATGACAAAATGAGAGGTTATCCATTGTTTGTGGTTTTCCAATCTGTGTGGTATCACACATCCACACATCCTACCTATATCTATAAGCGATTGTCTACCTGAATAGGGATCTTGCAACGATGGATAGAGTCAGGATGCATAGGACGAAGGTGAGATCAAAATCACTTTGCTACACTTCAATTGTTCGCTACCCTTTTTTGGGAGATGCCAACCACAAGTTCCAACACATCTTACAGCAATGCATAGAATCTCCTTCAAAATACCACTAGATTGAGCAGTAGTTATTTCACATCCACTCAAAATCTTGGCTAAGTGATCAAAATGGTAGATCTAAATGGACTCAATAGGTCAAGAAACAAATAGGGTGGATAACGCGTATAGACTCAAACTCCCCCCTCAATGCTACATATTCGACTCATGCCCTCAACTCCTAATGAAAGAGCTATTTACTATTGAACATAAAATAAATAAACTATATCTCTTGCATTGCTACAATACTTCCATTTATTACATCTAACTCAATACTCACTGAAACGATCCACCACCCCTTGGCCAATTAAGACGTCTGGGATGTTCACCAGATGTCTATCCGGACGTCTGGGATGTTCATCAGACGTCTGTCAGGATGTCTGGGTTATCCACCAGACATCTGGAAATACTTTTACTACGCAGCGTACGAGAGCCATGCTTCCTCCCGCACCGCACCTCACCGCGCCTCACCGCACCTCACCGCGACTCCACTCCTCGCCCATGCTCGCCTCTCCTCTCCCCTCACCTCCTCTCCCTTTATATACCTCTTCCCCCTCCCCATTGTTGCCATTCCGTAGCCAAGAGAGATTGAGAGCGGAGGGCCGAGAGAGAGGAAACGCGAGGGTGAACGCTGCAGCTACATTCTGCTGCAGCACCTGTAGGCAAGGAGAGCCAGGGCGATTCCGCGGAAGTCATTTTTCCGCGGAATCAGACGGCCAGAGAAACACCCAGACGTCTCACCAGACGTCCGAAGGTATGGCAAGACGTCTAGTAGAGATCTACTTTCCATACTTTTCCTCTCTGACAAGTCCAAACAGCGTACTATGTGTCAGAGGGCGAGAGCGTAGCCGAGGCAATTTCAGACATCCAGAAGCACTCCCAGACGTCTGACAAAGTCCTTGGACGTCGGATTTGAGTTTCAGACATCTGATAGCGAAACACCAAGAGAGGCATCCCTGAGAACTGTTTTAAGACGTCTGGGACCCTTCCCAGACATCTGATTTCCATCTGATAGCGTGTTTTGGGGCCGTGTAAAGGCCCTATTATTATCGCTTTTACGTAAATGAACCGTCTCTGTTTTCCATACAAGTTTCTCTGTATAATGATACCTTGTTTACATCCTTCTGAACCTTTTGTCCCATCAATTCATGTTTAGGTCTCCAGTCCGTCGGGTGTACGGGACCTGTGGAGACGTCGGGAGCCACTGTACGAGCCCCCATTCCACCCGGTTAGCCAGGTAGAGTGGTTACAACCTTAAATCTCAAATTTAATACATGCGAGTAAGTAATCTTAGGACTTGAGATGAACCCTAGGAAGGATTAAACATATATTCGAGAATAGATTCTTGAACCCTAGGTCTTGGCATGAACACTAGGGTCAGAAGAAACTGCATGTGAATGATTGTGTAATCAAGAGCTGCCTGTTTTTAGCTAAAATGGACCCCTACGACATGAGAATAATTGAGTAATCGAAAACTGCATGTTTTTCTGCTAAAATGGACCCCTACTATAATAAAATGGAAATTGAGCTATTGACCCGAACATTCCAACCCGGATGTGACAAAGAAATTCCTAAATAAACCCCCCGGCAAATGTAAACATGAACACCGTACCTCGAAGAACCAGATGGTTCTGGGAATTTGCTGCCTATGGACAGCTGCTAAGGGAGGTAAGCTGACCTTCGTGTACGCAATACCGAAGAGAGCAACTATCCCATATAGTGTAGAGGGGAGCTTGCTGCCCTTGGGTTGGGACCCGAGGTGGGTTTGGCCACTCTACGACGACTCTTACTGGCCCTCGTGTACGTGGTACTGAGGTGAGCTACTTAGTGTAGGGGGGAGCTATTTGCCCCAGGGGGCCCTGGGCTAGGTATGGCCACCCTACACCGACTCCCGTCAGCCCGTTGGGCAAACCAGGGTTGTCGGACGAGGGTACGCGGACTAAGGAGGGGCAAGACCCCTGTTTTGTTCTGAGAGGGCAAGGCCTTACACTGTTCTGCGCTGTACGTTGAGGCGTACCCGCTAGCAAAAACGACTGACCGCGTGCTAGTGAGGGGTAGCTACCCATGTACTTATCACGTGTGCCGTAGTCACCGCTATGTCACGACCGTGACCTCGAGGTAGTAGACCAAGTACAGGACTACCACGGTGAGACTCCCCCGGCCAGGAGAGTGCAACGTGGGCATCCTATATCACGGGAAGCTGCAAGCAAAATCGTTCCTATAGGGAACCAGATGATTAATTAACAAATCCTAATTAGAGATCTCTACGCACCCACATGGATAATATAATTAGAAGATGGAAAACTTTATGTTAATGCATGTTAATTCTTAGCCACCGCTCTACTCAGCTTTAGCTGACCCCAGTCAAATATATTCTGTACAGGTCAAAGATTTGAGCAGCCCGAGCCACCGGCTGCTGAGGACGCTAGGTCTAGTCAAGCCTAGTTTTAGTTTCACTGCCTGCTAGTGAGTTTTATAGTTTGTATTCTGTTACATGTACTCTTTGATGTGATGGCTGTAATATCACTGTTCTCTTTCCACCTGTTGAAACTTTCTTTTTGCCTAATTACTGTACTTGTGTGGTTTGTTGAATGTTACTTGGTTATTTCTTGTTGGACAACTAAATCTTGGGATAAACCAAAGTAAGCCAGTCCCAGATTCTATCAGGATTTGGGACTGGGTCGTGACAAGATGGTTTCAGAGCAAGGTCATCCCGAGAAATGAACCAAGTAGTCTGGAAAATACCACATTTGTACATGTAACTAAGATAGCCATCATAACTTTTCTCTTGGTTTTTGTGTCCGAGTATCATATCTCCTCTTTGGTCAAACAGGCACCAATAATCTCGTTCCTCGATCTTTGAGTAGAAAATGCCTCGCCAGGGAGCTATTGAGTCAGGCCGCGGATGTGGTCGTGGCCGAGGACATAGTTGTAGGGGAGGACTAGCGATGGCCGAAGATAGAGCTGCTCCACCTCCCCTCCCGGGCATCCAGGCCCCGGACCTCGGCCAACTAATTTAGAATCTTATTCGGGAGGAACTCCATCAGCCTCCTCCTCAGCCTTCCCTTCTAGGGGAAGCGGAGGGGGAATCTTCCGTGGGGCAGGCAAGCCGCCACAGTGCGGGACGAGCTGTAGGGGGAGGGGGTGATCCTCTACCGCCCCCTTCAGACACTTCGGGGCACGAGCCTTCCTTGCCTGGCGGTGCATCCCTTCCTCCGCTGTAGCTACACCATGAGGTCTTCAGCCAATTCAGGAAGCTAAAGCCCCCCTCTTTCAAGGGGGAGGAAAGCCCATCTAAGGCAGAAGATTGGCTGGATTAAATGGAGAAGATCTTCAACACCCTCTGTCCTTCTGCAGAATGCCTCGTGGCTTTCGCCACGTATCAGCTGGAGAGTGCAGCCCACAGGTGGTGGAAGGCGGTCAAAGGACAGGAGGAGGGAGAACTGACGTGGGACCGATTTGTGGCGCTCTTCAGTAAGCAGTACTTCCCACAAACATGGCAGGATCAGAGGAGGCGGGAGTTCCACACTCTCCGCCAAGGGGCAATGACAATTAGTGCGTACTGCACGTGTTTCCTGGAGTTGTCACGCTTCGCCCTGACAGCCGCATCTACCGAGGAGGAGCGCCTATGGAGATTCACCGAGGGTCTCTGACCTGCCATCCGAGGGTACGTGAAGCCCCTGAAGCTGCCTACCTTCTCCCACGTGGTCGAGGCTGCCATGACCTATGAGGAAACCAACCCGTCCGCACAAGATATTGATGGAGGAGGACGGAAGAGGCCCTACCCGCAGGAGCACTCACAAGGAAGCCGGGAGAGGAGGCACCAGACACCAGTAGGGGAACCGTCCCATCCTGTGGGTCCACCAGGGACATATGGGAGTCCCTGACAGGGATCAGCCGACTGCAGCAGACCCCCTCCCAGTCACCAGCAGGGACAACAGACAGAGGGAAGTCGCGTACCCCTCTGCTATCAGTGTGGCCAACCGGGTCACATACGGAGAAATTGTCCATCTAGGACTGGAGCACAGCCGACGCTCCCAGCACCGAGCACTGGAAGCCGATCTGGCGGCCACGGATTCCAGCCCTGCGGAGGAGGACAGCAGTCGCAAGGAGGACACCGGTCCGCTGCCTCTCGCCCGACCCAGAGCACGGCTGTCTCTTCTGCACCAAGGACTGAAGGGCGTGTTAACGCCCTAACTCACGGAGATGCCCGAGCTTCGGGCTCTGTAGTGGCAGGTATGGTTACTATTTCCGACAGATTTGTCTACACTCTTTTCGATTCCGGAGCCACGCACTCGTTTGTTTCTACAAGTTTTGTTGTCTGCACGGGAGTGAGCAGTGTGGTTTTAGAGGAGCCTTTCCTGATTAGAGGACAGGTGGGCAGGTATTTGTTGCTGAGGAGGTTCTCATTGACTGTGAGGTCATGATAGGGGGATACAGTCTCCCGATAGACTTGATCATAATCCCTATGGATGACTTCGGTGTAATCTTAGGGATGAACTGGTTGGCCGCATACCACACCCTTGTAGACTGTTTTGGGAAGAAGATCGTTTTCTCCATACCACGACTGCCTCCCTTCGAATTCCATGGCCAGCCTGTAGACAGAGGATTCAGATGCATCTCCTCACTTCGAGCAGCGAAGCTATTGAGTCAAGGATGCGAGGGCTTCCTTGCTTGACTTCTAACAGAGTCCGGCCCCGTGAGCAGCATATAGAGTATTCCAGTAGTCTGTGAGTACCCCGACGTCTTCCCAGAAGAACTACCAGGACTACCACCTGAGCGCGAGATCGAGTTCGAGATCTCACTGATACCAGGGACAGGCCCCATTTCTTCAACACCGTACCGAATGGCCCTGCTTGAGCGGCGAGAGATCAAGACACAGCTACAAGATCTACTAGAGAAAGGCTTCATAAGGCCCAGTGCCTCTCCATGGGGAGCCCCCATCCTGTTCGTAAGAAGAAGGATGGTACTCTTCGGCTGTGCATTGACTACAGACAGCTGAACCGGGTTACCATCAAGAACAAATGCTCGTTACCACGCATAGATGACCTCTTCGACCAGCTGAGGGATGCCACGGTATTTTCAAAAATAGATCTGAGGTCAGGATACCATCAACTGAGGATTAGGGAGACCGACGCCTCCAAGACAGCCTTTCATACACGGTACGGCCACTATGAGTTTTTGGTCATGCCATTTGGATTGACCAATGCCCCTGCCGCCTTCATGGACTTGATGAATCGCATTTTTCGGCTGTATCTGGATCAGTTCGTGGTTGTTTTCATCGATGACGTGCTCATTTATTCACGGGACCAGACGCAACATAAGCAACACCTTCACATGGTCTTGGACACCTTGAGGCGGCATAGACTGTATGCCAAATACAACAAATGCAAATTCTGGTTAAGAAAAGTCACCTTCCTGGGCCACGTGATCTCAGAGGATGGTTTAGCTGTGGATCCAACCAAAGTAAAAGCAGTACTCAGGTGGGAGAGATCGCGTTCGGTGACTGAGATACGTAGTTTCCTGGGGCTAGCTGGTTATTACAGAAGATTTATCTAAGGATTCTCGCAGATTGCTCATCCTCTGACTCAGTTAACTCGGAAGGACGTACCCTTCGCCTGGACCGACGAGTGTGAGTCTTGCTTCCAGAAGCTAAAAGAGAGGTTGACTTCAGCTCCTGTACTCACCATCCCTGACAGCAGTGGCAAATTCGTCATCTACACAGACGCCTTGTCACAAGGATTAGGGGGTGTACTTATGCAGCGGGGTCATGTTGTCGCATATGCTTCACGGCAACTAAAGCCCCAGAAGCATAACTATCCCACCCACGACCTAGAGCTGGCAGCAGTCGTCCTAGCGTTGAAGACCTGGAGGCACTATTTGTACGGAGAAACGTTCGAGATTTTCATTGACCACAAGAGCCTCAAGTATCTGTTTGACCAGAAGGAGCTCAATATGAGGCAGAGACGCTGGTTGGAACTCTTGAAAGACTACGATTTCAGCATCTCTTACCACCCGGGAAAAGCCAATGTGGTGGCTGACGTCCTGAGCTGAAAGGCGCCCGCCCACTTGGCTTGCTTGCAAGCACGAAGTTGGAGGCTCATGGAGGAGTTGAGCAGCTAGCGACTCTAGGAGACACAGGGGTATTGCGGGACAGTGACAGTAGTGAGGAAGACACGACCAGAGCTGGTGGATCGCATCGTGGTTAAACAAATGACGAACTCATATCTACAGGCACAGCGAGACCAAGTATTAGCAAGGAACCCAGGAGATTTCTCTTTCACTGACGGAGTTCTACGTATGAGGGGACGCTTGTGCTTTCCTAGAGATGATGAGCTATTGAGGGAGCTCTTGACTGAGGCTCATGAATCCAAATTTACCATATATCCCGGGAACATGAAAATGTATCACGACCTACAACGTGATTTTTGGTGGAAAGGCATGAAGCGGGATGTTGGCCCTTTGGTCTAGCAGTGTCTGACATGCCAGCAGATGAAGGCCGAACATCACAGGCCCGCAGGGACATTGCAGTCACTTTCCATTCCAGAATGGAAGTGGGAAAGTGTCACTATTGATCTGGTAGTGGGGCTACCTGTGACACAGAGAGGGCACGATGCAGTCTGGGTGGTTGTGGATAGATTAACGAAGACAGCACGGTTTCTGCCAATCCGAGTCACTTATGGACCAGCACAGTTGGCAGAGAGATACATCAGAGATATAGTACGTTTTCACGGGGTTCCCCGCGAAATCATTTCAGACAGGGACACTCGTTTCACTTCCCAGTTCTGGACAGAATTTCAGTGAGCCTTGGGGACTTGTCTGAAATTCAGTACAACCTATCACCCCCAGACGGACGGACAGTCAGAGCGCACCATTCAGACCCTTAAGGACCTTCTGCACTCTTGCACGTTGGACTAGAGAGGCTCCTGGGAGGAGCATTTGCCGCTGGCAGAATTCGCATACAACAACAGTTACCACTCGAACATCAGCATGGCACCATATGAAGCTCTGTACGGGAGAAAGTGTACAACCCCCTTGAGTTGGGTAGAGGTGGGAACCAAATGGGAGGTCGGCCCTCGTCTGATACGCCAGAGTCAGGAGGTGATCGAGCAGATCCATCGACGACTGCGTACTGTCCGGAGCAAGAAAAAGAGTTACGCCGATCTGAAGCATAGGGAGGTACAATTTGAGGTTGGAGATCACGCTTTTCTCCGTGTTTCACCGATGAAAGGTTTGCAGCAGTTTGGGATGAGAGGGAAGCTTGCACCGAGATATGTGGGACCCTTTGAGGTCTTAGAATGGGTAGGAGTCGTCGCCTACCGACTTGCCCTTCCTCCCCAGCTTTCTGGAGTGCACAACGTTTTTCACGTGTCCAACCTCAAAAAATACATCACCGACCCCAGCCATGTCCTTAGCCACAAAAGCATCGAAGTGGGAAATGACCTAACCTACCTCGAGAGACCGATACAGATACTAGACCGAGCCATTCGGAGATTGAGGCGGAAGGAAGTACCCCTGGTGAAAGTTCTATGGAAAAGCCAGCGGTACGAGGAGGCAACTTAGGAACCTGAGTTGGCGATGCAAGCGCAATACCCGGAACTCTTCGAAGGTATGACTCTTCCAACCTACTTCTATCCTCTTTAAGTTTATTATACCTACTACGTTATATTTTTTTTCGCACCCTAGTCAGTTCAAGTTTCGACAACAAAACTTCCTTTAAGTTTGTTATATTGAAACGACTCACCACCCTTTGGCCATTTAAGACATCTGGGATGTTCACCAGACGTCCGTCCGGACGTCTGGGATGTTCATCAGACGTCTGTCAGGACGTCTGGGTTGTCCACCAGACGTCTGGAAATACTTTTAGCGTGCAGCGTACGAGCGCCATACTTCCTCTCTCACCGCACCTCACCGCACCACACTGCGACGCCACTCCTCACCCATGCTCGCCTCTCCTCTCCCCTCACCTCCTCCCCCTTTATATACCTCTTCCCCCTCCCCTTCGTTGCCATTCCGCAGCCGAGAGCAAGTGAGAGTGGAGTGAAGAGCGGAGGGCCGAGCGAGAGGAAGCGTGAGGGCGAAGGCTACAACGGCGTTCTGCTGCAGCACCTGCAGGCAAGGAGAGCCAGGGCGATTCCGCGGAAGTCATTTTTCCACGGAATCAAACGGCCAGAGAAACACCCAGACGTCCGAAGGTATGGCAAGACGTCTGGTAGAGATCTACTTTCCGTACTTTTCCTCTTTGACAAGTCCTGACAGCGTACGTATGTGTCAGAGGGCGGGAGCGTAGCCGAGGCAATTTCAGATGTCCGAAAGCACTCCCAGATGTCTGACAAAATCCTTGGACGTCAGATTTGAGTTTCAGACATCTGATAGCGGAACACCAAGAGAGGTATCCCTGAGAACTATTCTAAGACATCTGAGACCTTTCCCAGACGTCTGATTTCCGTCTGATAGCGTGTTTTGGGGCCGTGTAAAGGCCCTATTATTATTGCTTTTACGTAAACGAACCGTCTTTGTTTTCCATACAAGTTTCTCTGTATAATGATACCTTGTTTACATCCTTCTGAACCTTTTGGCCCATCAATTCGTGTTTAGGTCTCCAGTCCGTTGGGTGTACAGGACCTGTGGAGACGTCGGGAGCCACTGTACGAGCTCCCATTCCACCCGGTTACCCTTGCAGAGTGGTTACAACCTTAAATCTCAAATTTAATACATGCGAGTAAGTAATCCTAGGACTTGAGATGAACCCTAGGAAGGATTAAACGTATATTTGAGAATAGATTCTTGAACCCTAGGTCTTGGCATGAACACTAGGGTCAGAAGAAACTGCATGTGAATGATTGTGTAATCAAGAGCTGCCTATTTTTAGCTAAAATGGACCCCTACGACATAAGAATAATTGAGTAATTGAAAACTGCCTGTTTTTCTGCTAAAATGAACCCCTACTATAATAAAATGGAAATTGAGCCGTTGATCTGAACATTCCAACTTGGATGTGACAAAGAAATTCCTGTATAAACCCCCTGGGAAATGTAAACATGAACACCGTACCTCGAAGAACCAGATGGTTCTAAGAATTTGCTGCTTATGGATAGCTACTAAGGGAGGTAAGCTGACCTTCGTGTACGTAGTACCGAAGAGAGCAACTATCCCTTGTAGTATAGAGGGGAGCTTGCCGCCCTTGAGTTGGGACCCGGGGTGGATTTGGCCACTCTATGACGACTCTAACTGGCCCTCGTGTACGTGGTACCGAGGTGAGTTACTTAGTGTAGAGGGGAGCTATCCGCCCTAGGGGGCCCGGGGCTAGGTATGGCCACCCTACATCGACTCCCGTCAGCCCATTGGGCAAATCGGGGTAGTCGGACGAGGGTACGCGGACTAAGGAGGGGCAAGACCCCTGTTTTGTTTTGAGAGGGCAAGGTCCGACACTGTTCCGTGCTGTACGTTGAGGTGTACCCGCTAGCTGAAACGACTGACCGCGTGCCAGTGCGGGGTAGCTACCCGCGCACTTATCACGTGTGCCGTAGTCACCGCTACGTCACGATCGTGACCTCGAGGTAGTAGACAAGTATAAAACTTCCACGGTGGGACTCCCCCGGCCAGGAGAGTGCCATGTGGGCATCCTATATCACGGGAAGCTGCAAGCAAAATCGTTCCTATAGGGAACCAGATGATTAATTAACAAATCCTAATTAGAGATCTCTAAGTACCCACATGTATAATATAATTAGAAAATGGAAAATTTTATGTTAATGCATGTTAATTCTTAACCACCACTCTACTCAGCTTTAGCTGACTCCAATCAAATATATTCTGTAAAGGTCAAGGATTTGAGCAGCCCGAGCCACCGGCTGCTGAGGACGCTAGGCCTGGTCGAGCCTAGTTTTAGTTCCACTGCCTGCTAGTGAGTTTTATAGTTTGTATTCTGTTACATGTACTCTTTGATGTGATAGTTGTAATATCACTATTCTCTTTCCACCTGTTGAAACTTTCTTTTTGCTTAATTATTGTACTTGTGTGGTTTGTTATATGTTACTCGGTTATTTCTTGTTGGACGACTAGATCTTGGAATAAATCAAAACGAGCCAGTCCCAGATTCTATCGAGATTTGAGACCAGGTCGTGACACTCACCCACTTATTGGACCAAATAATGATTAAAAAAACATGTGACATATAAACTATATATACTACAACTTCAATTCTCTACATAAAACATGTTCAACTAACCTATCACGTGTAATTCACTGCTTATTTCCTCATCCAATGAAACATTTTAAGCCTAGGGCTCCCTAAACATTATCTGGTTCTAAATTTGACCCACAATTAAATGTGTCCTAATCGATTAGCATTGACAAGAGTTTCATTTGTTGGGCTGAGGAACATTGACAACAGTTTCATGTACATGCATAGTTACAATGCGTTGACTTTGGCTGCACTCATAAGTCTTTAAATTTTCTACTCTCGTTTTTCTTCAGCATGCAAATGTTTTCGTTGATTCTACAAGAATTTGAGTATATTTCTCTAAGTATTAATTTATTTCCAAAAAATAAAAATGAAACATAAAATTGTATGTGAATTTTTAAACTAAGTTTACTACTTATGGTGGAAAGGGCCAATATTAAAACCTATTTGTTTTTTAGCAAGATAATATTGAAAATAATTTTGGACCCAAAATATTTCCTTTCTCAAAGAAAGTTCAAAGCATCTAATGACATACATGCAATGCTTTCTCTTAACATACTTGCTTTTTAGTGAGACCGTGAGGGGAATGCTTCTTCTCTTGCACAATAATACCCGTATTATTGCATACCATTGGGTTTGGTGTAGTTTGTGATTAGCAATTGTTGTTTGCAAACTAATTAATATAAGGTCCAACCCTATTTGCAAATGTCCATTTGCAAACTTGTTAACAATTTGTTGCCACTAGGTGTCACCTTAGCTAGTAGAATGGAATATGATAAAGTTGTTCTATATGCCATTGCCATTTTGGTTATGTGGAACACATTTATATCTTATGTAGTTATGTTCATGGTATTCGATTGATATTGCGCCTTTGCATTGAATCAACCTAGAAGCCTTTTTCCAAGTTCCATTTTTCATCTTCTTGATTGCAAGGAGCATGGTGTCATATTTGCTCAAACATGTTCTGAATTATATTAAATTTGGAGAACTTGATGTGATCATAAAGACCCATGTCCAATTCTCGTCATAATCTCTCATCCATATGATGCTTTGCTGACCCTTCTCCCAGTAATGTAAAGATGTCGACTAAAGAGGTGGAGAGAACTGAACATGGCCATAATCCTAATGCAAATATGAAGATTATCTTCCCAACTGATGCTACTCATTGTCATGATGCTTTTGCCATGGCTAGTGTGTTGATTCTTCTTGGTGGATCAATTCTAATGCTCTCAAGAGATCAAAGGACATTTGGTAGAAGAAAGGAAGTGCCTTGCTATCTAGCTTGAGCTTCAAGCAGCCACAACCTACGATTGCTATAAGATATAACTATGAGCATTTACAAGTATGTTACAAAAATGATAAAGGGGAAGCATGCTTGACACTCTAATATAGGATGTAGAACTTTTTCACCTATATCTTTGTTGAATACCCAAGCTATTGATTACAAAGGTTACCAAATGTTATGAATGCATGAAAGAACATGTATAGAATATAAATGGTTGACTTATAAGAAAAAGCATATGTTGGATGAGCTCTGCCTCTTCCTAATATTGTCCTTTCCCATAATTCGCTGACTTCAATAAAATAGGATAAGGAAAGAAATGAGTAATCGTCCAATAAGCTATTAGCACACAATGGTTTCGTATTTATTTTGCTCTATTGATATATTGATGGTTTTATTCAATTGAGGTCGTTTATTAAAAATCTTATACTGCATTCTTCTTGACTCTAGTGATTCTTTGAGATTGAGCTATTATTTATCCATAATATTTTTGGCTTGATAAATCCTAATTTTCCATCTTCTACCAAAGGTAGCTATGTTTTTCCAGATTATGGTCCTTAGTGAGATCAATTTTTGTCATTTACAAGAGGATCATTCTACATGAATTTTAAAGAGTTGAGGTCCTTTTCACTCATTTTTTTATCATTGAATGCAACAAAACTAGTTTGGTAGGCCAATCCACCCTGAATTTTCCTCTCTCCTGTCAATTTATTAACTACCCATAATTAATGAATTTCCTTTGAGTAGTGCTCATAAGAAATGAACAGCATGTTAAGGCCCATACAACACAGCTTTAATGTTTTGTTTTTTTTTTCTTCCAAAAAGCAAACAAAGACGATATCAACCTTCAAGGGAACAAAAGTTTTCCCAAAGACCACAACAAATATCCTTCTCATAACCAAGTTTAATTTTCTTTTTAACTCCTTTATGATTTATGACCAAGGGAAATTAGCCGATCTTTAAAGGGCGGACTTTTCCTAAATATGCAATACCTCTCAACAAAGGCAAGTTCCCCAACAAGATCCATGTGACATTCGCAAACTATCATCAAACCTAAACTAGCCTTCCGTGAAAGCATGTCAAATTAAATTCAACATGATTACCCACTACAAGATTACGAGATTCTTGTGAAGGATTGATTTGGAGATGACTTAGCAGATCTACCTGCTCGCTTCCTTCCCATTTATGTTGAAAACTCAACATACCCTCTAAGGTTACATTTGGCAACAAGTTTGGAGGTGAAATACGAGCTTAAAGGTGGATTTGGGGCGGGATAAAGACTTCCACAAAAGGGTTTCATAAGTACACACTCTATACCAATCATTACTATGTTCTATATCACATTAAAACCAATGCATATTAAAATACATACACTACGTATAATATGTCTACTCACACTATATTATTTTTTTAAACAATACTCACACTATATTATACTATTAAAATATCATCTACTAACATCACATTACCATATCAATCATTACAAATTTACCAATCAAATACCTTATTCAACTTATCCCACTCCAATTTTATCCCAGATTTACCCAAACCTCCAACCAACTATAACCTAAGAAATTACCAAAGCCTTGAGAAGGATTTATTTGAGGATAAGCTAGTGGATGCATTCACTTTCTTCCTTCCCATTATTAAGGCAATTCCATATGGGAAATCTCTTTTCCTTTTAGCAAAGATTGAGACAACATAAATAGGACATCTGACAATTGATGTAAGACCTGCAACCTAATCCAAGAAGACACTTATATCACGTTGATTGATCGAATCATCCAAATAAAAAAATCAAGAAACAACTAAAAAAAAAAAGTCTAAGTGATTTATAATGAACTCTATTTTTTATTAGTCTTATCTATAAAAAAACATATGAAAAATGCAAACAATCGTTATCTCTAAGAAAACATATCAAAATATCATATTCTTCCACTTCCTTGAACCATTGCCCATCTACCAGGATTTTTGGGTACAATACCGAGATTTAGCAACAGATAATCGAACATGGTGTGAAGTGTGCTGAGTTACAAATGAACATGTGCTGCATTTACGTAAGTAGCTTCTGGATTCCATGGCCCATGAATAAAGAATTATTCTTTCTACTTGACATGTAAAGCAAAATAGGAGGCAAAAGTTAGAACGAATTTGTTTACAACAACTACAATACCCAGGCCACGGGATAGAGTTATCAAAATTGTAACAACCAAGTAATGGTCCAACCAGGAAAATGGTGCCATGTCAATGTCTCTCCCTTAGAAAGTATGCTACTATGCACTAACAAGTGAATAGCACTCTCTCACTTGCTTACCATATTCGTCAAAATGATAAATCATATCACCATACAGACTCAATCATTCAGACTTTGTCAAAACAAAGTTTCGGGCATAATAGCTTGCATCAGACTTAAAGAACTAAACAATTTATTGACATAATGGTAATTAACTAAAAAAGAAAAGTGTAAATGCCCGTTATCTTGCATTCTATGTTTGAGCTTCACTCATTCACCAATCATCTGTAATCCATGAATGTAAGTCAACTTTTACTAAAAAGTTGAGAAAAAATAATCTAGATTAGCCCACTTTCTTATACAAAACTCGAGAAGCTTGGTTTCGATGATGCAAGATGATCAATTTTGCAAACCATCAAGTAAGAACATGCCCCTCTTTTCTATCTTCCACCATTGGCTGATTGCACTAATACAAAAGGAACCTTACAGTACAGAGACCATCTTTCTCATGCTTCCCTATCAGCAAATTCACACGCATAATCCTGAATAATAGCTAGGCAAAAAATCCATGTAGTTGACCTCATTTAACGTGAGAAAAGGCTTTGTTGTTGCTGTTGTATTCCTGAATAATTACAAACATGAATCCCTTGTTTAATGGTTGTCGAAGTGCAAGTATACTTACATCACAATGTAACGGTTATCAAAATTATTAGCCTCTACTATAGATGACGACAAAAAAACTAAGAGTGAGCTGTAGCTTCACATAAGAGTAACCTCCAAATGCTGTGTTGTCTGCAAAGGTTGGTGAATATGCAGATAACAAAGAAGACATACAGCGGAAGCATTGTCAAACCTGCTCTATCCCTACTATTTCAAAGACTTGCTAGACTTCGTAGTTCGATATCCCTAACCATAGATTGGTATGTACGAGAGAAGAGCTTCCTGTACATTTTTTTTTCACTTACAAACTAGTACCAGTTGTTAGCAGACACTAAACACCATAGACTTACCTCAGTATTCATCCCGGTGGTTCTTGTGTTTTGGAGCAGATGCAAATCCTCTGTGGAATGAGTCAGCTTTTCTTCGCCGTGCATCCTCAGCATCTAAGTCAAAGTTCGATCGGTGTGAAGGGAAACTTCTGTGTCTTTCGAAACCAGGCGGGCATTTGGGATAATCAAGCCCCCTCGGTTTAGTAACTGTGGAAGTGATATGACCCTTGTCAGGCCAGTAGGAACTATCTTCTGGTTCAGATTTTACACTAACATTGCCCTGGCTTTCAATGTGTCGAGATTTCTTGGAGCTGTCGCAAGTCCCCGAACCTTGGCTCGAAGTATTTTGCTTTGGATAGCTGACATCACCTGGCCATCTAGAACTGGGGGCTTTCCCAGACCACAGAGCACGATTATCAGCCAAGGCTTCCTGTTCCAAGTCCTCTCGATTTTGATGCCTGAAACCTCTACCAGAAGTGGATTGCTTGGGCATTTTGTCATCGTTAGACCACCTAGTGCTGGGTGCTCTTTCAGGCTGCATAGCGCGATTGTTGCCCAAGGCTTCCTTTTGCTCCAGATCCTTGCAACCCTGACGCCCCCAACCTCCACTGGAAGTGGATTGTTGGGGCATTTTGTTACCATTGAACTGACGAGAATTGGGTGCTTTCTCAGAATGTAGAGAACAGCTTTTGCCTGGGGCTTCCTTGTGTTTCAAGTCCTTGCAATCCCAATGCCCCCAACCACCAATAGAAGCCAATAGCTCGGGCGTTTTGTTATCACTGGCCCCCATAAAAACAGGTGCTCTCTCAGATTGTGGAGCACGACTATTGCCTAAGGCTACCTTTCGTTCCAACTCTCTGCAATCCCAACGCCCCCAACGTCCACTCAAAGCAGATTGATCAGGCAATTTCTTATCACAGAGCTGCTTAGAACTGGGCGTTCTTTCAGATTGCAAAGCACGAATACTGCCCGGGGTTTCCTTTTGTTCGAAGTCCTTGCAACTTCGAGGCCTCCAACCTCCACGAGGGGACTGTTCGGGCATTTTGTCACCGTTGTGACAATGTATGCCAGAAGCATCTCTAGCAGTTGCAACAGACGAGGTCTCAAGTCTGGAAGCCAATGGAATCTTCTCACTTACAACAGTCTCTTCCTGCCATTTTGAATTACCAGCGGAACTTGCATGTCCACCGCTTCCAGACTCTAGATTTGAAGATTTTTTGAACCCAGGTGGGTAAAATCCAGCAGCAAGCAATTCGGCACTTGTAGGAGAGCTCCCCCCAAATCTGGGCTTCTTCAATGAGAATGTGATGCCATGTCTCTTAGCAAGATCAGAGACGGTGGTGGCACCATCTCTGTTTGCTGTGCCACAAGTTGAATTTTTGGCAGCTTTATCAGAAATGCCTTCTTCTGGTAATCTCTCTTTACCCATGCCTTGCATCGAGTCACTCCCCAGTGAAGTACCTGGAGGTGAAACACAAGATCTACCCTTCTCAGCATCTTGTTCAGATGGAGATGTTTTTGGGCTGTGAAGAAGAGGAGAATGGAAGCGAGCCCTGGGGATGTCTTGAATGGGAGATGGAGGAGCTGGACTTGGCACTAAATGAGGATGACTCTGCTTCAATGGACGAAAAATGCCCCAGAGGAAAAAGCCTCCACTTAACTCTGTTGCATGAATTGGGGAGCAACAAAAAGTGCTTTCAGCACCATAAAATCCATCGTTGATAAACTCAAACACTGACATACGGAATCCAGATATATACTCAAGGCATTTTACTATTAAATGCCTCTTGATTAACTAAAAACTAATTTTCTTGCACCCTAATAGAAGCATAAGTAAAACTCACGTTGGGAACCAGTAGGCAGCTGCTTAGATGAGAAAACTAACAACTTGATTTTCTCCACGTGACATTGCATGCCAAGGTCTTGTGTGTCCATCCTCTCTACAAGGCATGCAAACTTGACCTTTGACCTGAAATAACAGAAAACGACCACATTACAGACAATGAAGTAAAATGTAAGCAATAATTGAGGCATATTGGACACAGAACCAGGAATGGGCGCATAATTAACGAAGTTACACCTTTCATCATCTTTTGGAAGAAAGGATAAGGCGATATCGTCTCTTTCAGGAGGTTCCAAAAAAAAGATTTTTGGCCATACATCCAGGCGCTTCACAATTTTCATCTTCAGCTTTTCTGGCAATATCTTTGCTGCTTCATAAGCCTTCTGCTTGATCTGGCTAGCATAATAGGCCAGCACTCCATGATAGACATCGGCAAAAGCAACATTTAATATTTCAAAATTACCCCTGAGAAAGAACAAAAAAAAAAAAATTACCAATAATACATCATGATATGGTGCAAGCAAAGAAAAAGCCTGCCATCTGTCTAGAACAAAAAAGTATGCTTGGGACTGGTGATGCTTCAAAATCTTCCTCCAAAGAACCTGGATTTATCCTTGCAAGTTAGAGTTTCCCAAGCTTTCTGATTTAGTTAAAGAATTAATTCTCCATGGAAACTACTTGACAACAATGGGAATCTAGATCATGCTTAAAGGAAATATGTGCAGGAAAAGAAAAGACCAAAGGTAATGGAACCGAAATTTGTCAACACCACCATACAAAAATGTCCAGTTCACTTTTGACATTTACTAACACTTCACAAAGCTCTAAGGTCTACGGATGTTAGAGCTGTATAAGTTTGTCAGCATTGTAATCTCGTCTGCGCTTACTATGACTTTTCATGCTTATTATAAATAATCAAACCCTCTATCACATCCAAATCCCACAGCTCTAGATGTTAATCATTTTTCAAAACAAGTGTGGAGTTGGATAGCACAACATTGCATAGAATCACTGTTGAGTTATTTTGTATGCTTTTTTACTTTTAGTGTTATGCTGAGAGGTATAATTGTAACTCTACCCTCTTGATTGCCTCTCAATATAAAGGTACCTAGGATTCTCTAATAGAACCAACTTGCATTTCAACCTAACATAGTATCAGAACAGTGATCTTAGATCAGCAGAGATCCTAGATCAGTGTTCGGGTATCCTACCCCAAACCTAGCTGCCAAACCCTTCCACCCGATCCTTCTCCCTCTCTAAGGCTTCGTCAGGCCCTCTTCATCTCCGGTTGGCCCTCCCATCGGTAGCAGCAGTGTCACCACCGGTAGGAGGGCCCCACCGCTGCCTGTAGGAGACCCCAACAGCAACCCCAGCAACCCCAACACCGCTGCCAGGGCCACCAGAGCCCCCCAGCGCCACCCACAGGAGGCTAGCGAAGACCCCAGCAGCCCCAACGTCGTCCCCAGGGCCACTGAAGCCCTCCCGCACTGCCCGCAGGAGGCCAGCAACAACCCCAATGGCAGCAGCACTGCTGCTAGGGTCACCTGAGCCCTCTGTGGTGGTGTAGCAACAGCAAAGCAAGGTGTTGTAGTGCCACAGGGGCCTTGGGTGGTCACTTATGATCTGATTTTGCGTTTATTCGCAGATCTGTGAAGTTTCCAGACACTTACATGGTCTGATTTTTTACTGAAATCACTTAATCTTTGGTTTTCCACAAGTCGAGTGATATGGAAAACAAGAAAGATGCTTCTGACGACTTGGCGAGGAAGATATTTATCCCGAGCGCACCTTTCTTTATGCATAAGGATGCAAATGGGTCCGGTTCGGGTCGGGTTTGGCAAAATCCATACCCATACCCATTTATAAAAATCGATACTCATATCCTACCCATTTACCCATTGGATACAAAAAGTCAAACTCATACTCATCTACCTATCAGGTATGCATTTACCCATTGGATACCCATTTATAAATTGATCTTACAATCAAATCATGTCCAAATTAAAGTTAAAACAAGAAAAAAAATTTATAACACGATTTATCAATTGTTTATTTTTAACAAGCCTAAAACATAGGAGCTTAGGCTACTCTAATTTTAATGATTCTCATTAAAATTATTACAAAAAAAAACTTCAAGGGAAATATATCAAAAATAAAAAAGACAAAGAAATACAAAATACAAGTTCATTTCAAATAAAAGACCTGCATCTCAGAAATAAATATTCAATGGAAGCTTCAGAAACACTCCCAACCTTCAAAATCATGAAGGAAATCATGAGAAGATTAAAGCTAATGGAATAAGAGACTTAGGGTGGGACATATATATCTCGGGTAAATGGAGATTTTATTCGGGTACTCAGGTCGGGTAATCGGGTATACATCTATACCCATACCTGTATCTATTGAGAGGATTGTGTTGGTTTAGTGCTACATTGAAAGATGTGGACTTTCCGTTATGTGTGATGGCCTATAAATAGACATGTATTCCCATTTTCCTTTGAGAAGAAATACAGAGAAAACACACCCATAGGGTGCTTTTCCCGTGGTTTTTTCCCCGCTCCTCATGAGTGGGCTTTCCATGTAAATCAAAGCGTTCCATTATTGTTATTATACTTTGATTATCACTTTTGCTTATTATATTTTTCAACTCGGTATCAGAGCATGTTCATTCCTTGGGTTATCTTCTTATCATATTTTATCATTTTGTTCTCGAGAGTTCTATTCGCCTCCTAGTGGAGAAGAAGGGCAATGTAGCAGCGTTATTCCTACCGTAGAGGCAGAGCAGCAACGAAACAGAGGTCCTAGAGGTGACGTGCAAGGCCGGCTGCGCTAGTACGAGCTTGAGCAACCATTAGCGACGACGGGGGTGTGACCGCCACGATAGGCGGAAGGCGGAGAGGGGTCTTGTGGGCCCCTGCGGAGGCTGCTACGAACGCAAGGATGGCGAGGAGATCCTTGAGGCTGTCGTGAAGGAAGGTGGTTGCTCTAGCAAAGAGAAGGTAGAGGTTCGTGGTCTCTGCACAGAGTGAACATATGGCGTCACTGCATGTGGTGGTGTCGGTTGCTATGGTGCTGGTCGCGTTGACTACGATCGTGATCGAACCATAGCAACGATGGTGGCTCGACCACGACCGAACCCTACCAGCGACAGCTACGCGATGAGGAGGCGAGGCGAGGCACAATGCGGTGCTGGCGACGAGGGTGTAGAGGCGACACGATGCTTGCGTAGGACGAGGAGGCAGCAACGAAGGCTGTTGACGATGGAAGGCACTGCGCGGTGGCACACAGCAACAAGAGCGACAGCCGTATCCCTCGGTTGGGTTCTCCCAAACCCTGAGGGTGACAGGATTAAATAAAAGAAGGTAAAAAGGGGAGGCGAAAGAAAAAAAAAGGAAAAAGGGAAAATAAAAGAAAAAGAGGAAAGAAAAAAAAGGAAAAAGTGAACAAGAAAAAAAAGGGAAAATGAAGAGAAAAAAAAGGAGTAAAGGAAAATTTCAAAAAACAAAAAAGGAAAAAAAAGAAAAAAAAAGGATGATAAAGTTTATATTTGAGAGAAGATTGGAAGAAGTCTTCTCTAGCTTTTATTGTTTTATTTTCTTCTCGTTATTATTATTTTTCTCCCATACAAGTATAGGAGAAAGGGGGAGTGTAAGAGCTTGCTATAGTCACTCTTGTTTGAGAGTCCCTTTTGTTCATAGACTTCACATGAAAAATCCAACTCTAGGAGGTCTAATGTTTCGAGGTCCTCAGAGGAATGACTCCTTTCAGATTTTTATGTGGGAGATCAAGTTTCGTGGACTCCAGAGAGGGAGATCCACCTTCGAGATCTTTAGAGGAAGACCTAATTTCAAGGATACTAAACAGGGAGCCACCAGCACTAGATCTTCCAAACCAGCTACAGTTCATCCAACAGCTCCAGCCCATGTTCTCGCCTACAAGCAAAAATCAATCCAGAATGTTGTTAGTTCTGTTGTGTACAATGCATTTGTGTTACAAACTAAGCATTCCATGCTCTAACTTGAGGGGGAGTGTTAAGAGGATTATGTGTTGGTTTAGTACCACATTGGCAGATGTGGACTTTCCGCTGTGTGATGGCCTATAAAAAGGTGTGTACTCCCATTTTCCTTTGAGAAGAAATACAAAGAAAACACGCCCATAAGGTGCTTCTCCAATGATTTTTCCCCAATCCTCGTGAGTGGAGTTTCCACGTAAACCTAAGCATTCTATTATTATTTTTATGCTTTGATTATCGCTTCTGCTTATTATATTTTTCAACTGTATCCATATCCAGTCAGGTTTTTTGGATAAGGGTTCAGATCGGGTTTTACCCATTCTTTTTGGGTTGGGTTGAGTTGGGTTCGAGTTGGATTTACCAAAACTTACATCCATATTTATGCAAGGAGCCTCTATCAAGTTGTATGGCACCAACTTCCTTCTATGGTCTACCTCCTTTTCCCGATTTGTGGGATCACACCAGAAGAAATATATTCTGACGCAAGATGAACCTACTATCAAGTCTGTTGATCGATAGGCAGAAAATGATTGGGTAACGACTTGCATGTTAAACATGAAAGAGCCTATTGCAAAGCAAGTTATGTCATATGTGTTTGCAAAGAAGATGTAGGAGGTTCTTCATAAGATACATTCTCATAAGAGCAACATCAACCGCCTCTACAAGATGATTGAGGCATTACATTCCTTTCAAAAGGAAACTATATCCCTTGCCGAATATTATAGCTCTATGAAGAACCTCTAAGATGAGTAGAATACTTATCAATCTCCACAAATGTCACTATTATTGCACAGCAACGCGAGACCTTTCATTTTGTTCACTATTATTAAGGATCGGCTTATGACACTTGAGATCCCTACACTTGCGCATATCTATGCTCGCCTATCCATACTTTAGATTTTTGACCCTATCACAGTCTTTGATTCCTCTACCATGGCAACTACTGGTCGTGGCAAGGGAACCCCAGAAGGCAGGGGAAGAGGACATGGAGCGAGAGCAGGAGGCCGTGATAGAGGACATGGCTTGTTCTGTGACCATTGTTACAAGACAAATCACACAGTTGACAGGTGTTAGATAAAGCACGAGTTTCCTCAAAGCCATTAGGCCAATCAAGTTACTTATGGTGGAGATGAGAGTTTGCATTACTAAGAGGAAGAGCAAGGCAATCCTCAGGTTACTATCTCCAAAGAGGAATACGATAGACTTGTTTCTATTCAAACTACTTCCAATGTAGGTGCTTCTGTGACTCAGAGGATAGGTACTACTGTTAGCACCAGAGGTATTCGTAAGCCATCTTGGCTTGCAAACTCACATACATCTTCCCATATAACAGGAGATATTACCCTTTTTTCTTCTCTTAGACCACTAACTACTCCAATACATGTCAGAGTATCTGATAGTGCCCTATCCCCTATGACAGGCTTGGGTGACATTTCTCTATCCACTACTTCACTTCTTTCTGATATCATGCATGCACTCAAGTTTGCTTTGAATTTAAAGTCTATTAGATAACTAAGGCATTAAATTGCAGAGCAATGTTTCATGACCATTTTTTCTTCTTACAAGACCTCCTGACGATGAAGCAAATTGGTGTACTTGCGCAAGAAGGCTTCTACTATCTCGACCTTTCACCAGAGCATCATTCCATAGATGTTTCTTCCTCTACTTCTACTTTTCAGTGGCATCAGAGATTAGGAAATCCTTGCATGTCTGTCCATCGTCGTTAGTTTCCTAATATGTAGTTTTCAGATTTCTTTGCTTGCGATGCTTGTCAGCTTGACAAGCATCATAGAGTTTCCTTTCTTAGTAGTGATAAAAGAACTGAATCAGCTTTCTCTCTTATTCATGCTAATCTGCAGGGCCCATGTCAGGAGTATTAGGAGTTTTTGGTATTTTCTCATTCTTGTGGATAATTGTACCTGCGTCTGTTGGATCTTTATAATAAAAGAAAAATCCGAAATTCCTGTGCTAATTAAAAATTTTGTGAATGAAATAAAGACTCAGTTTTCTACTACTATTTGTATGCTTCAGATTGATAATGGGCTTGAGTTTGCAAATTCTACTTTGACTCAGTTTTTTCAATCCCATGGTATTATACACCAGATATCTTATGTTCATACATCCCAACATAATAGGGTGGTTAAATGCAAGTTGAGACATCTTCTTGACGTTACCTGCACTATTATGTTCCAGATCCATGATCCTGCTGCCTTCTGGTCAGATGTGCTTACGACTGCTTTTTTTTATTAATTAGGTGTTTTCTGTTCTTGGTGGAAAAGTTCGCTACTCAATTTTATTTCCTAATCAGGAGTTATTTTCTTTACATTTTTGAATGTGTGTGCTTTATTCATTTATTTAAAGTGAACAAGCTTGCTCCTTGATCTGTCAAATGTATTTTTGTCGATTATTATAGAACCCAAAAGAGATATAGATATTTTAATCCTCTCTCACATAGGGTGGCTAAACGTAAGTTGAGACATCTTGTTGACGTTACCTGCACTATTATGTTCCAGATCCATGTTCCTGCTGCCTTCTAGTCAAATGTTGTGCTTATGACTGCTTTTTTTATTAATTAGGTGTTGTCTTCTATTCTTGGTGAGAAAGTTCCCTACTCAATTTTATTTCCTAATAAGGAGTTATTTTCTTTACCTCCTAAGGTGATTGGATGTGTGTGCTTTGTTCACTTATTTGAAGTGAACAAGCTTGCTCCATGATCTATCAAGTGTATTTTTGTGGGTTATTATAGAACCCAAAAGAGATATAGATATTTTAATCCTCTCACATAGATTTTATGAAAGGATGTAACTTTTTCTTAGGAGATGTATTATTCTGCTACAGGAAAGTCTCCCAATGTCTCGCAGATGTTCCATTGCCTATCCCTACTGCTGCACCTCCAGGTCCCTCTAAGCTACCTCCACTTCATGATATCCCTCATATTTCCTATCCTAGAAATCCTAAGGTGCCTACTACAGATACCTTCCCTCAACTTTTTCAGCGCAGACCGCCTTCTTCCACAATACAAGCGAAAAAACCACTTTCTACTATTCCTACTCAATCCACTGCTGATACTACTGATTTAGATGGAGGTCCAAATTATACATTACCAGAGGTACCTGAAGTGGATCTTCCTATTGCTCAGAGGAAGCCACAGCGATCTTGTAAATATTTTGTTTCCAATTTTATGTCACTTGATCATTTACCTACAGAAAGGCTTCTATCTCTTGCAATTGATAGTAGAAATATTCTCAAAAATCATATTGAGGCATCTCAAGACCTTGGACCTTAGCCATGGAGAAGGAGATGGCTGCTCTTTAGTCCAAGGGTACCTGGGAACTTATTGACCTACCCCCTGGTACTACTGTTGTGGGGTGTAAGTGAATGTTCACCTTGAAATGCCATCCAATTGGTACAATAAAGAGATACAAATCATGCCTAGTTTCCGAAGGTTACACACAAACCTTTGGAGTTGACTATTTTGAGACTTTTTCTCCAGTAGCCAGACTCAATTCACTGAGGATACTTCTCTCTGTGGCAGTCAACAGTGGATGGTTAGTTTCACAGCTTGATATTAAAAATGCTTTCCTCTACGGTGATTTAGAAGAAGAGGTCTACATGCACCAACCCTCTGGTTTCGTAGTTGAGGGAGAGTGTCAGAAAGTCTGCAGGTTGAAGAAGACAATTTATGGCCTTAAGCAAAGCTCTAGAGCTTAGTTTGAGAGGTTTAGTAAAGTTGCGCAAGAGTTTGGTTTTGCTAAATCCATTATAGATCACTCTGTTTTTACGATGCATAGAACTACTAGATCTGTTATTATTATTATGTATGTAGATATACTACTTACGGGAAGTGATGAAACAGAGACTACTAAAAAGTTCTTGCATTCTCAATTTGTTACTAAAGATCTAGGAATGATAAACTACTTTCTGGGCATTGAAGTACAATATGTTGATGGTGATCTAGTGTTACAAAGAAAGTATGATCTTGATATGCTAAAAGCGGCAGGGATGCTAAGTTGCAAGCTTGTCAGCATTCCTATGGACCCCTCCTTACCACTTGCAGACTTTGAGAGTCCTTTGCATGAGGATGTTACCAGGTACCGTGCTATGGTGGGAAAGTTGTTAATTTGACTGTCACACCACCTAATATTTGCTTTGCTGCGGGGAGACTGAGCCAATTTATGCAGTCCCCTAGAGAAGTTCACTAGGATGGTGTATGTCAGGTGCTAAGATACCTTAAGCAAGCTCTTGGGAAGGGGCCAAAGTTGTCAAGGCGTTAGGCAACTACAAGGCAACAAGCTCCTTAATCGCCTGAGGCGAGAGGTGACAAAAAGGCGATTACCCGATTGAATTTAGGCTACAAATCTTTTTATTTCTTAAAATATTGAATATGCCTAATAAACTTGTTGGGATTTATGACGATCCGGAGCATGAAGAAGTCCTACAAAGGTTGAAGGAGCGTCTAGTCTGCTGTGCAAACCAAAGGACAACCCAATCTGCGAGATGCAAATCGATCTACACTGTTGGAAACTGATCTGTTGTGTGCAGATCGGCCTTTGCAGGCAGGACAGGTAGGTTGGTCTTGATGTAGACCGACCTGCAGAGTGCCAAGGACCAGCTGAATTCCCTATGGAGCCGACAGAGAGGCTTCTTGCCTCCATGGATGGTTGGCTGCAGCACTAGGAGAAGTAGAGAGAGGAGCTTAATTGATTGGAAGAATTTTTCTATTGCTCAAAGAAAACATATGGGAAGGCTTTCTATTTTATAGAGTACATGTCCCCTAAAAATAGTAAACAAATATTCTTATTTCTAAAATTAGACTCAGCTAATAAATCTAATCAAATCTTCTAGATTTGGAGCAACCAAATCTTTACAAATCTCCTTAAAATAAGTAAATTAAATTAGGCTAATTGCCAACAAAGAAACCAATTCTTATTTTTAACCCTATAGGACCAAAATCGGTGGCCCAAGTGGCCTTCTAGATAACTGCCATGTGACACTTCTTTGATTCCCAACAAAACTAATATGGTAATATTGACTTTCATAAAAAACATGATAATACTAATAAGAAACATATGCCAATGCTATTTAAGTGAACTTAAAAACAATGATCCTATCATATTTAAGTAACAATAACATATATATTTTGTTAGCTTATGTAGTGTGGTCGTTTACTTCTTATTGTAAGGGCTTGATGTGTTTTGTCCCTCAGGGACTTTCCTGTACTTTTGACCCTACGATCTCTCTCTATATAAGGGAGCCCTAGGGTTTCTAATGAAACTAGATTATTTCAACCAATTTGGTATCAAAGCATCGATCCTAGACCATAGTTCTAGGTATCCCACCTCTCACAGCCTCAAAAATCCTAACCACCAAAACCCTAATTCTCCTTTCTCCCTCTCAACGGAGCTCCGACAGCATGCTGCAGCACGTGTGGCGATGCTACAGCAGCACAGGTGAGTTGGCAGTACCCTCAGGCAACACTTGCGACGACGCAGCGGTGTGCTTCGAGGCCTTCTTAGCCTCCAGCGACGATGCAACAACACCAAGAGCCGCTCACGGTGGGGCTGCAACCTCTTGGAGGCTAATCTGATCACCAACAACGCTGCTCACGACCATCCTAGGTCCCAGCGGCGACACAACACCAAAAGCCATTCGCAGCAGCATTGCGACCTCTTGGAGGCTGATCTGATCACTGGCGACAACCCAACAATTGCTCGATGAGCCTACGGTGGTGCTACGGTGCTCCGGTGGTGGCGCTACAGTGCTCCGAAAGTAGTGGTCGACGGCGCAGATCAACAAGGAGGTGGTTTTCCATGATCCGATCCCTATGTAGTGATTGAAAAAGGGTTTCTTGTCCTGATTTAGGAGCGTAAGTCCGTGATGCAAGTCTGAATTTGTCTGACCTCAGATTTGTGAATGATTTCGTGGTGATAGAAGCTTGATCGAGGCTTCCGGATTGCGAAGATGGCTTCAGATGATCAGTCCGAGGTGTCCTCGAGCTCTGTTTCTAACACCAGGGTACTTAAGAGCCCTTTCTTTAGTCCTGTTGCTAAGTTGGATGAGACCAACTACCTACGGTAGTCCCATACCTTTCTTGTGACCGTTAGGGGTCATAAAAAAAGTTGTATTCTTACGAATCTTGAACCTGAGAACAAGACAAGTACAAATGCTAATTGGGGCAACGATAATGCCATGGTTTGTGCATGACTGATACAGACAGTTATTCCCTACATAGGGGATGAGATCATGTACTGCACTACTGCAAAAGAGATGTGAGTCTTTACGTGACACCTATTCACATGCCAAGAACTCCGCACGAGTTTTTCAGGTCTTCTATGATCTTTTTTATCTACATCAGGAGGGGCGCATGTTGTCACAGTATTACTCCCTCATGAAGGGAATGTTAGAGAGGCACTACTCCGACCTGTCAGGGTGTGCCTGTGAATCCTGAGGGAGATTTAGAAGACAATTAGTTGTCTCTCTTTTCTTGGCTGGCCTTGGACCTGAGTATGCAGCAGCTAGAGATCAGATTCTTATTGCTCTTGAGCTTCCTACTCTAGAGGAAGCATATAGCAGACTCAGCAGAGTTATAGTACGCACTCCTACTCCTAATACTGTTGCTCAGTCGTCTGCATTGGCTGCAATCCCTGGACGTGGCAGGGGTACTACTTACCCTAGACGTGGTCGTGAACATGGACGTTCTTCTGGTACGCGTATCAGGACCCCGTGTACTTACTGTGGCAAACTTGGTCATGCTGAGACTACATGCTGACAGAAACATGGTAGGCCACTTGTGGCTAATCAGGTAGCAGAGATCTTCTATGCGACTCCTACTTCTGATATCAGTTCCTTGAGCACTAAGATTGAGAACTTGCAACAGCAGATTGCTCAATTGACTCAGGTGTCCTCTCAGATTCCAGACACTGCAGCTATGGCCTCCTTGTCGGAGAGACCTACAACTGGTATGTCGTCACTTTTGTCTTCTGGTGAGTGATTAATTGATTCTGGTGCATCCAAGCACCTATGTGGCGACCAAGGCTCTTTCTCTCAGGTAGCACCTGTTACACCCACCTAGTATAGGTGGCTGATGGGAGACACTCGCTATTTGTTAGCAAGGGAAATATGTCCTTATCTCCTACTTTGAGACTTGCAGATGTCTATTATATGTCTGATTTTCCGTTGAACTTATTGTTTGTTAACAGTATCACTAGATATCTGAATTGCCGAGCTATTTTTAATGCATCTTCTTGTGTTTGCCAGGACAAATTCACTGGGAAGACGATTGGTGGAAGGCATGAGGAACATAGGGTGTACCGTCTAAGCCATAATGCTTTTGTTGCCTCTACTACCCAAGGCCTTGCTTCTGCTAGATATCCTCTCCAATTGCACCACCTCCTTGACCATCTACCCATTCATCGCCTCAGGCGTGTTATACCGCACATCCCCTCCATTACTGCTCTCACCAGTGATGCTTGTCAACTTAGCAAACACCACAGGGTTAGTTTTTTCGGTTCTACTTCTGTTTCATCTGTTGCTATTTTTGATTTGATTCATATGAACAAGTGGGGTCCCAGTCGTACTCCTAATTAACTTGGGAACAAATATTATCTTGTTTTAGTTGATGACTTTTCTCAAGTGTCTTGAATGTTTCTCTTGAAAAATAAGTCTGATGTGAGACAAATTATTGAGAACTTTATCAAAGAAATAAAAACTCGACATTCTTGTCTGGTGAAGTGCTTTCGTTCTGATAATGCCTTGGAATTTTATACTTTACGTTTGCGCAATTTCTTCTCTAGTTGTGGCATTATCCATGAGACATGTCCTCACACCACTCAGCAAAATAATGTTGCTAAGAGAAAACATCGCCATATTCTTGATGTTGCTCGCACTTTGTTGATTTACCACTGTGTCCCCTCTCTATTGGAGAAACGTTTTGACTGCTTGTGTTTTTGATTAACCGGATGCCTAATGCTGTATTGCATAAACGGGTTCTTATTCAAGTCATGTATCCTAATCGTCCCCTGTTTCACGTCACCCCTTGGACTAGGTCGGGATAAACTAGCACCAAGAGCAATCAAGTGTTTTTCTTGGGTACACCCGTACTCAAAAGGGTTATCGGTGTTTTAATCCGCTTACTTTCCAACACTATGTTTCAACGGATGTTACCTTTCATGAGGCTGTACCTTTTTTTTCTATGACGACGGCTGAGATGCCTCCTAAGGGTGATATGGCGCCTATGCCATATTCTCCCATTCGCTTTGAGAGCTTTCCTGAGATTCATGTCCCCACCACATCGCCACCACCACTTGCTACGCATCCCTTTCCACGCTTGACTGGGCCCCTCCAGACATATGTACGCCCTCATGCTACCTATCAAGGACTCCCATCCTCGCCTTCACCATCGGCTTCCCAGGTAAGTCCTTTAGACACTGATGTGTCTCCTATGTGATGGTCACAGGAACAAGATAGATGATGTGTCAGGTGATGATTTTGACCTTCTGATAGTCATTCAAAAGCAACCACGGACTTGCACTACTTATCCCACGGCTGCATCACTTGCCCTTAATAGTCTAGTTCCTGGATTTACTGCATTTACTCAGGCACTAGCTGCTATACAAGTTCCAACTACTCACCGTGAGGCCATGCTTGATCCAAAATGACGGGCAGCCATGAAAGATGAGATGGTCGCTCTTAGAGGCCGTGGGTCATAGGACCTTACTCTACTTCCTGATGATGCTGCACTCGTTGGTTGCCGATGGGTATTCACTGTGAAGTTCAATCCTAATGGTGGTATTGCTAGGTACAAAGCTCTCCTCGTGGCAAAGGAGTTCACTCAGACTTATGGGGTGAACTTCTTTAACACCTTCTCCCCAATTACCAGACTTCCCACAATCCAGGTGTTGATTGCAGTGGCAATTCAGTCAGATTGGCCCTTGCACCAGTTAGATATGAAGAATGCCTTCTTTTATGATGATCTCCAGGAAGAATTTTATATGCAGCAGCTACCTGGCTTTAAAAGTAAGGGGGAGTGTGTATGACGATTACGGAAGGCTATATATGACCTCAAACAGAGTCCTAGAGCCTGATTTTAGAGATTGTCTCAGGTTGTAGAGGCAGCTGGATTCAGGAGATCAACAGCTGATTTTTCACTATTTGTCAAAAGGACTAGACGAAGTACTGTGATACTACTTGTTTATGTTGATTTGATCATCACAAAGGACGATGTGTAGGGTATTGTTGAAGTTAAGCGCATCCTAACAGAGCAATTTGTCATGAAGGACCTAGGGACTGTACGGTATTTCCTTGATATTGAAGTTGCTCGCAACAAGGAGGGTGTAGTCCTGTCGCAATGGAAGTATGGCTTAGATATCTTGCAAGAGGTTAGTCTGCTTGGGGCCAAGGAGGCTAATATTCCTATGTACCCCAAGATGTTACTTTATAATGAGAATGCACAGGTGGTGGACAGCAGATAATACAAACAGCTTATGGGCAAGCTGTTGCACCTTACTATCACAAGGCCGAACATCTCTTTTGTAGTTGGGAGATTGAGTCAGCTCATAGCCAACACATCAGTATTGGTATGCAGCATTAATGGTACTTAGATATGTCAAGAAAGCTCTATTCTGATGACAACACAATATTGACAACATATCTAATGGTGCTTAGATATGCCAACACATCAGTATTTGGATCAGCATCACCTAGGAAGAGTCTCTTCTTCTCAAAAGGGTCTTCTATGACGTTGGTTGGCTATTCTGATGCAGACTATGCCAGATGTCATGTGGATCGCAAATCCACTAGTGGATTCTGCACATTCTTAGCAGGAAATTTGATCACATGGATGAGCAAGAAACAGGGGACAGTTGCGAAATCCAGTATCGAGTCTGAGTACAAAGCTATGACTAAGACAATTGCTGAGATGATGTGGATCGAATCCTTGCTTATTAACCTACAGGTGAAGTTTTCTAGCCCCATGGAGATGCGATGTTATAATAGAACAGCTACCTTCATTGCCAATAACCCAGCATTTCACGAGAGGACGAAGCATGTTGAGGTTGACTGTCACTATACCGGGGACATTATTCAGAAGGGGTCGCTATATACCACCTATGTTGCATCTGAGGAGCAGACAGCTGATATTTTCACCAAGCCCTTAGCCAGATCTTCATTTGATTCTTGTATATCAAAGCTGAGTATGATTGATATATATGCTCCAGCTTGAGAAGTGTTAGCTTATGTAGTGTGGTAGTTTACTTCTTATTGTAAAGGCTTGATGTGTTTTGTCCTCAGAGACTTTCCTATACTTTTAACCCTATAATCTCTCTCTATATAGGAGAACCCTAGGATTTCTAATGAAACTAAGTCATTTCAACCAATTTATTTATATTATCCTACAATGCGTAAACATATATGTTTCATATATAATTATAGGTCAAAACAAACAGTCAATATATATCATATGTATCTACCAAAACAAGATAGTGACATGTATTTGTTTTGAAAAAGAAAAGAAGGGTTAATAATAGATGTCAACTCTCATTGCATTAATAAAAAGAGCTACTTACACCAAAAATTACGCATTATAATGATAAAGCACTCCCTCTATTGAGACTCCCTACAGAAAATCACTCAATTGTATCTAAGCCAAATACATCACAATAAAGCGAAGGCCTTCCTCAAGGTATAGGCATCCACCAATGACCCGCAAATGCTAGTCTAAAAGAGTGTCTCCAAGTCGTACTCAAGACAATAACATGTATTATAAAATGTCATATTTACAATATAATACAAGCTTAATGCCATAACTTATACATATATTGTTATATTTTATTAGAGAGTTCTAGACAATAACAAATATATACATACACACATCATTAAACTATAATATATCATAATTATATCATTACAAGCACACAATAATGTATATGTATAACTTATACATGTCTTAACAGACAAACAATAGTCTAAGTTAGGAAGAGGAGGCAAAATTGAGCATCTAAAAGCTATCAATGACATATATGTATGTATGCATTATGTATATATTGTTGAGTTGTAGGGGTATTTGGTAATTTTATTTATCTTCAAGGGTACTCATGCAATTAGCCCGATCTTTTAAAAAAGGGATAGGATTTTCTTTTAATAACAATGCAACTCATTTGGTTCAATATGATATTAGAGCAACAGTCTTAGGCCGGTGCTCTAATATCCCACCAAAAATCTACCAAAAAAATATGATCCGAACACCCAGTGGGGGTGATTTCATGGAAGATCATGAAGATCTCTTTCCCAACGTTAACTAAATGAGGATCTCCACGTCGGTCAGCGCCACGCCCATGTCGCCGCCAGTCTATGTCGGCCCTGCGATTGCTACAGGGGGCGCCACCAATGGTGCAGTAGCCTTGGCAGTTGCTGCTGATGCCTCCATTGCCACTGCTGCAGCAATGGATGGGGATTGTCTATCTAATGGGTACGCTACCACTGATGGATGGTGGTGCGGCCCATGGGGGGCAAGATTGGTGTGAACATATGTTATCTTATGTGTGTTTGAGCCTATCTCACACATTGCAAATGTGGTGATAAGTCTTCTCTCGCCACCAATGAAGAAGATATCCCTTTCAAGTATGATGAATTTTCTCCCATGACAAGAAGATGAGTTTGATGCGTTAAAAAAATCAAACTCAGATGTGGAAGGACTTGCGTTTGCAGTCTAAAAGGTTGAGAAGAAAAGAAAGAGATACAGAAGTGCATGAGTGATAGATTCTAGAGCTTCTGTACATCTCACTAGAGACAAAGATCGACTGAAGAATTCTATAATCCCACGAATACTGCGAGAAGTGCGGGTGGCTAATGGAAGACCTCTCCTATGACTGCAGTTGGGAGTGTAGATGCTACACCCAAGATGAAGATAGAGGAGGTATACTATGCCCCTGAATTTCCTATGAACCTTTTATTAGTAAGCAGGACTTGTAGAGATTTGGGATGTCATGTTATTCTTTATGAGAATCATTGTTATTTTCAAGATTAAAATAAAGGGGAAGTCATTGGCAGTAGTATAGAGAGAGATGGCCTGTATTATTTAGACACGCCCATGTTGTTTGCTGAGACGGTGTCTATCTCTCATGACCATTTACTTTGGTACTGAAGACTTGGGCATCCATCTATGAGGAAGATGCACCAAATGTATCCAGAGTTACCAGATTCTTTGGTCTTGGATTGTTAAGATTGACAACTAGGAAAGCATCACAGGAGTAGCTATCCTGAGAGAGGTACTAGTGTTAGTTCTACTCCGTTTTCCCTTATACATTGTGATGTTTGGGGACTGCCCAGAGTTACCTCTACTGGCGGACATAGATATTTTTCAGCTATGGTTGATGATTGTAGCAGGCTCACCTGGGTATTCCTGATGAAGGCTCGTAGTGAGATTCCTACAAGCATTTTCTGTCTGAGGTACAGACTTAATATGGTACTACTATTCAGAATTTTCGCAGTAACAATGCATTAGAGTTTATGCATGATAATTTGCAGGAGGCTTTCCGTGCCAAAGGGATCATCCATCAAACTTCATATAGTCATACGTCCGAGCAGAATAGGGTTACAAAGCCCAAGTTGCAACATTTGCTTGATATTACCAAAACCTTGATGTCATATATGAAGGTTCCTAGGTAATTTTGGAGTAATGTTATACTCTCAGCAGCATATTTAGTTAATCAGCAACCATCTTTTGTACTTCAGGGTCAAATTCCGTATCAGATTATACATCCTGACTATACTAGAGTTTTTCCACTGCGAGTGTTTGGATGCATCTGCTTTATTTATAACTATGGGATCCAGGATAAATTTGCTCCTCGTGCCACTAAGTGTGTCTTTTTTTGTTACTCCATAACCCAGAAAGGCTATAGGTGTGACGATATAGCTCGTAGGAGATATCTTCCTACAGCAGATGTGACCTTTGAGAAGATTCCCTATTTCATAGAGGGGAGACAGATATATCACAGGAGATTACAACCACAGGACTCTGCTTGTGACAAGTCAGCTCGGCTTGTTTCTTCAGACAGAGATGAGTCAGGGAGGAGGAGACTGTGCAGAGGAGATCCAACACCACCCTTCATCCTATTTCTCATTACACTATAGTCTCTCATCTCCAGGGGGAGGCCAGACAGTTTGCTTCTACTGTTACCACAGCAGTTATTCCAAGAGATTTTGTCCAGGCACTTCATGATCCAAAATGGAAGGCGGCCATGAATGAAGAGATGCAAGCTCTTCAGAGTAAAGGAACATCAGATCTTGTTCCTTGTCCTGTGGGTGCTACAGTGGTTTGTTGCATATGGGTGTATACCATTAAGTATAGGTTCGAGGGGATAGTGGAGAGATCTAAAGCAAGATTTGTTGCCAAGGGATTCACCCAAACTTATGTGGTGGATTAGCTTGAGACCTTTTCCCCTGTTGGGTACATTACATCTATTAGGATTATCCTGTCTCTTACAGTAATCAGGGAATGGCCACTGCATCAACTTGATATAAAGAATGCCTTCTTGTATGATAATCTAGCAGAGGAGGTATATATGAGATAGGCACCAGGTTATGACAGTCAGTGGGAGCTTGTTTGCCGCTTGCAGAAGGCCATTTATGGCCTAAAGCAAAGTCCACGAGCTTGGTTTGAGAGGCTCAACCTTGAGATCAAGAAATAGAGGTTTCAGAGGTCCACTACTGACCATTCTATATTTATTAGACGGACATAGCATGGTGGGATAAGTGGTTATTTTGGCAGTCTACGTTGATGATATGATCTTGACAGATGATGATACCGATGAGATCACCAAGACAAAAACCTTTCTCTAATCCACTTTTGTCACCAAGATTTAGGTGATTTCGCTAATTTCTGGGGATAGAGACTATTCGTCAAGAGGGAGGTTTATCCCTAGCACAAAGGTAGTATACCTTACAAATTCTAAAGGAAACTGAACTTCTTAGGCCCAAACCATCAGGGATACTAGTGGAAGCATCTACTGCTCACAGTTCAAATGAGATAGATCATTTGTTTGAGGATGTTATCAGGTACCGTAGTACTGTTGGTTGGTTGTTATATCTAACTATTACAAGTTCAGATATTAACCTTACAATCAGCCATGCCAATCAGTTTATGTAGAGTCCCAGGTACAATCATTGGCATGATGTGTCTCATTTTGAGATATCTAAAAAGCACCCCAAGATAAGGTCTGTATTACAGAATGAGTAGCACTCTAGATCTTGTGACTCATTCTGATGCATACCATACAGGGTCAGTAGAGGACATAAGATCTTCATCTGCTTTTGCTGTCTACTTGGGAGGAAATCTGGTTTCATGAAGGAACAAGAAACAGAGTGTTGTTACTCGCTCCAGTGCAGAGGCAGAGTACTGGTCTATGGCACAGGTAACATGTGAGATCACGTGGATGGTTGATTTCTTGCAGGATCTAGGAGTAATAGTTGATACCCCAGTCACACTCTACTGTGATAATAAAGCGGCATAGATTGTCTCTAATTCTATTTTTTATGAGCACGAAGCATATAGAGGTTGATTGTGATTTCATACGAGATATTGTCTTGGAAGGCAAAATAAGTACACCTTATATTTCATCTGAGTTTCAAGTTGCTGACATTTTTACCTAGGCGCTTAAAAAGAAACGTCATGATTTCTTGAATAGCAAGTTGGGGCATGTTGACATATACATCCCAACTTGAGGGAGAGTGTTGAGTTGTAGGGGTATTTAGTAATTTTATTTATTTTTAGGGTTACTCATGTAAGTAGCCCAGTCTTCTTTTATATAAACGAGGGCTAGGATTTTCTTTTGAAAGCAATGCAACTCATTTGTTTCAACATATACAATAATATATACCACAATCATATCTATAATATATGTAACTTAAGACCAAATAAGAGTTTTATGGTCTTACCTAAAGTGAATTAGGAATAAGGTGACGAGGCGATAGCCCGGATGAAACCCCTTGCCTATACTAGTTCCAAGATAACCTTTGACTTTCTTGCCTGACCTGGTAGTCTGATAGCTTAAGGCGGTAACCTTTATAACATTGAAAGGGGCTATTTTTTATGAAGCATGACCATCACAATGTCTAGGAAGACAACCGAAGAGAGAAGCACAGTCATGCATGGAACGTGAACAGTGCCATGCACAAGGAGGGAAAGATGATGTCGCGAGGAAGAAGGCCCAGAGGAGAGAGAGACCGATTGAAGGAGTAGAAAGATTTCAGAAATTAAATCATGAGTTTCTAATATTACGTTTTGGTCTCTAATAGCTATGTTCTTAATTGTTTAATTCAGGGAGCGTTCCAAATCTAATTCCAGCAAGTCAACCGCCATCGAAATCGTGTCGGGGCATGTTTTGACGCGGTGAAAATCGTGTCAGAGAGGTAAATTATGATTATACCCTTAGGACATCTATTATTTACGTTTTAAACTGTTTCCGTCTTTTCTGTGTCAGACAACCAAAACGTATATGAAATTTTGCAAAGTCTCCAACGGATATTTCAAAGCCTCCGTGACTTCCAGTATTATTGGGTAGAATAGTTAAACTTCCTAATTTGATAATCAACATTATTTCAATTTTTTTTTACATATAACCAATAGTTATGCGTATTCCTTCCTCTTGCTGGGCCTCAAACCCCCTAAAATTATTATATTGGTTGTTTATTCTTTATGGTTCATGTCAGAATAAAATAAGGAGATATAACATGAAGAAAACTGATTAATTGGTAAGTGGTAACTCACGTCCTACTTATGAAAATAAATGCTAATCTGTAGTCTTGAATAATAAGATTGGGACAGTTACGAAAATGTTAATTGTGACGCTAACAAGATTTATTGAAGTAATAAGATGTTGCTTTTTCTATTAGATTAAGTACAAAATTCCCCTAGTTTATCATATGATAAATTGTGAATTTAACGGCTAATGACCTATGCACGAGAATTACCAAATGAAAATGATTCATGTAATAGCCAAATGATTTAAATATGATATTACCAGGAACTGAATATAGATAACGGAATACAACATTTGGCCAAGTTTGGTCAGGGAGTGAGGTAACCTCCTTGTGACTCTGTGATCGATTCATTGGTCAATCGGGTAGTGAAGTAGGGATACGTGGATATATACATGTATTGGATGGATACATATCAAGGTCGTGGAAAGAGCTATCTACGAGCCAGCATATGTCGTGTTTACGCACATAGCTCGTAGTATGCAACAACCACCATACCTACATTAGGACTCAAGGGAACACTATGTGCTTGTCATTCCTCTCAGGAAGTCGCAGCGAGATCTCATGCCTTCCGAGGAACCAATATGAAATAATTATGATTGAAATATTGAGGACAACACACAGTTGAGATAAATGAGAAATAACTAAGAAATACATTAATAAGAAATTTTGAAATCACAAATTAGTATCATTTTTCCTATTCTTTTAATTTTCTGCTACTTTTCACTTGTACTACTTTACTCAACAATTGCTGACAACTATTTTGAGCTCCATACTCAAGTACAGTTGAGTAGTTATGAACCGTTATATACGGAGCGACTAGTACGAGACCTAGTTCCATACTCACAAACAATTTGACTTTGGTAGTCCTTTAATTTGTCTAGTTCCTTTCCATTTTCAGTGAGATATTTCAGACAATTTTTTAGTACTTTTCTCTTTAACTTTTAGATTACTATGAATAGCATTTCATACTTTATTTTCTTTACCACAATGTAGCATAATTAGTTTGTTTGACTATAATAATATTTTATGATTATATATTGGGTGATTGCGATCCTATTTTAGTATAATTCTCGACAACCTCTACTTCACCGCTAGATTCACATGGTGGGAATCGGGTCATCACATCTTTTCACTAGGACATCTATGACAGTAATAGAATATTCTGACACAAATTATGCAGGCAGCCATGATAACAAGAAGTCTACCATAGGTTTTTGTATGTATGTTGCAAGGAATCTGGTCCCCTTGAAGAGTAAGAAACAAACTGCTATGCCTAGATCCAGTGTCGAGTTTGAATATCATGCTATCGCTCAAACATCGGTAGAGCTGATGTAGGTGAGATCCTTGCTAAGTGATACAAATTGATAGATTTATGGAGCTACGATGTGATAACAAGCTGCCACTTACATTGTCAACAACCCCATGTTTCATGAATACATCAAACATGTGAAGGAAGATTTCCATTACACCAAATATTTGATTCAGTATGGATTTATCTTTACCTCCTAGATTACTTCAGAGGCTCAGACAGTTGATATCTTTACCAAGGCACTAGCTAGATCCTCCTTTGATACATGAGTGTCCAAGTTAAACATGATTAATATATATACTCCAGCTTGAAGGGGTATGTTATGGAGTCTAGTTAGTTATTTACTTTATTGGTGTTATATGATGTTATGTAATTTTTTATTTTCTTCATAGGATTGTGTTGTAATTTACACTCACCTCTCTATATAAAAGGAGGTAGAGTTAGAAAATAAATCAAATTGATCATTTCTCTTAACTCATAGTTCATAGATTAATCATAATTTAGTCTTTTGCTTCCAAATTTTATTTCTCAAAATTCTACGTCCAAAATTTTTAAAAATTTTGTGTGTTTGTGTCATAGATCTAGTTCCTAACAAATTTCATGCTTGAATTCGCTAAAGAAAAAAGATACAATCCATTTTCATTTTAATCCTTACATTGTTGCAATCTAGGCCCTTGTAATACTTTAACATTTTGCTACATACACTATAGTGTAAAATTTAGCATGATTTTTGATAAGCTTCTTAGTTAGGTAGTTCCATATCTTTTTCAATTTTCTTAGAAATTTTGGATTTAAATGCAATTATTTCTTAGTGTTTTTGTGTTTCAGCCCATATTTTGTAGGCTACTCCTTAGTTTTTTGGTTTAGTCTCTATTCTTCTTTTTAAAAAATCCAAAAAGAAATCTCTGATTTTGTTTCAAAAATTCAAAAAAATAATGTAGGATAGTAAAAGGTGATTGACATTTTTGCCTTCCCACAATACGTATTTTTTTTTAAAAAAGGAAAGGATAGTTATCCAGAATGATAACTACCTAGAATCTTATAAAATAGAATCAACAATAAACAATATTACAACAGACAGACACCAAGGTCCCCCACTCACAACGACTTAACCCAAAAAGAAAATAAAGAGTTGATAGACTCAACAAAGTTCACAATACGTATTTCTATTCATTTTTTAGAGTTCAAATATTTTAAAACAATCATGAATTTCACACAAATGCTCTTATCACTTAACAAATTTTCATGATCGGGGAGTCTATCTTTATTTGATTTTTGGCACCAGAATTTGTAATCTGCTCTTTTGCTCTTAGTGGTAATTAGGCAGATCACTATTGACCTCTAGTAAACATCTTTCTTCTTTTACAAAAAAAAAAAAAAAAATCTCAAACCACGTAATGCTTCCACTTTGTCATTGTATAAATATTTGCTTTGATAGATTCAACATGTTGAAAATGTATATATTAGTTAGTTTAGTTCACTCAAACCAAATGCAACTAGGCATGTAAACAAGAACCCTAATCACCACAATTCAACTTAAACCATAATTTATCGTGAGCATGTAGGAAAAATACCACCATTATGTAGATAGCAAATTCCACCCATTTAGCATACTGCATTCCTTTTTGTATTACATGATCGTTAGCAGTAAGCACATTATCATGCATTCTTTGACTTCAGAAATCATCAGATGGATATTTTAGGTGAAGAGGGAAGAATGATGAGTACATGGATGAAACATAAATGCTATTCACTCTTTCGGCACGTGGATTTTTTTTCAATTATGCAAGGCATGCGCAGTTAATATTCCTTCCCACCCCATTCCCATTTTATTTTATGATGATTGGTGGCCCCAGATATAACTTTATGGGGGGATACAAGTATAAGCTTAAACCAACTCATACATCACATTTGCATCCTTAACCAATGACCACAACTACAGATCCAGAATTAGCTTCTTACTTCCAGTGAGGCTCAGAGGTTCGGTAATCAGAGAGTACCGTATCAGGTATAAGTACTGTCACTGGTGGCTGGGAATGGGACCTTGAAGAATCTGCATCAGTACAGCAGCCTGTTAGAAGTTATTTCTGAACATATAGGCCCTTTTATAGGGATTGTATCAAAAAGAATTCATGCATCAATTGTTGAGTCCAAATTACCACAAGAACTCAAAAATGATCCAGTAATAACTAATCAAAAATCTCCCTAGCTAACGTGGGAAATCCTGCTGATATCAAAATGATTCCAAATGAACTCTGTGAGCAGACAAGTAAAGAAGAGATAATTGATATCCTCATCTTCCCTTTCACATCGCGAACATCGCCACTCAACATCCAGTGCCCATCTTACCCTCCACACCTTTGTCACCAATCGCTCTCTTATAAGCAACCAAGTGAAGCTCCTGATCTTCAAAGGACAAGCTACTTCCCAAATCTATCTACAATCTCTGATGAGGTCAATGTCTACCACCGGCCACAAAATCGTCAACCTTCTGTAGGCCTCACGGTTAGAGAAGTCACCCTTATCCCAAACAAAAGAATCCACACCCCCTTCTATCTGATAGCCCTCCAACTCATGTGGCATGGATTATAAATCTAGACTCCTATGATTTGATAGGTTTCCTCTAAAAGAAGGACACCAAGACCCATCCCAACAATCACCTATCGACACCTCCCTATCAGAAGCCAACGCAAACAACCGTGGAAACTTGTCTTTTAGCCTTCCTTCACCCATCCAGTCATCTATCCAAAATCGGAGAACATCCCCAACACCAACATAGGGCGAGAAGAGGTGTTGAATCTTTTGTGCCACAAAAGGCAAGCCTCTCATGAAATGTAAAGTTCCACGTGATGAGACAACCAATCAACCTCCTCCCAGAGGATGCCTCCATAACCTATCCCAATAGATCCTGTCTGCAGCCTAGGTTTCTATTTAACCATTTAGCAAGAAAATTATCATTCATGGTAGCTAGATTTCTAACTCCCAAATCTCCTTTTACAAGTCTACATACCTCCTCCCACGCCACCAATTTCATACCTACCCCCGCAGAGCCATAATTAGCCTAGAAAAAATCCCTCATTAGCCCAGACATTTTCTTTTCTACCTTCTGTGGGATCTTGAAGATAGAAATAAAATAGGAAGGTAAAGATGCGAGAACCGCCTTCAAAAGCACCAATCTGCCACGTTTAAATAACACCTTCGAGGCCCACCCTACTAATCACTCCATCCTCTCAATGAGAGGCATCCACTTCTGTGCAAAGATCCATCTGTCAGACAATGGGAGTCCAAGGTAAGATATGGGTAGTGATCCTTCCACAGTACGAAGTGCAGTTCCACAACTAGCAGCCTCCTCATTTAACAAATGCATGGGGGACAAAAGTAGATTTCAAAAAATTAATCTACAAACCCGATGCCTCACCGAATATCTCCAGTAACAAGAATGACCTCCTAGCTGCTGAAGCATAGCCCTCCACAAAGAAGAGTGTATCATCTGCATATTATAGAACCAAGATTGCTACCCCAGTCTCCATGGTAAAACCTACAAACAAATTCCTAGCACAAGCCTCATACATGGATCTTGCCAACACATCTGCCGCAAGAATAAAGAGCATCGATGGTAACGGACACTCCTACCTAACCTCTCTTCTAGGCTGAATCCAACCCCTAGCCAAGTTTTCATTAACCAAAATTGAAAAAAAGGTCGTTACACAATGCTTCATCCACTCCACCCACCATGGTGGAAAACCTCTCTTCACTAGGGAGCCTCATAAAAAATACCACTGCACATAATCATAAGCTTTACTAAAACCCCACCTTCCAAAGAAATAAAAAAACCTTTTTCGATTTCTTCCAAGAGGCCAGAATCTCAGAAGCAATAACAAAATCATCTAAAATGTTCCTACCCGTCATGAAACTCGTCTGTACTAGTAAACACCTCTGCAACGATAAGATAAATAGCATTAAAGTGGGCAATTGGCCTACAGTCCTCAATGGCTTCCAACTCCTTAGGCAACAGAAACATGTAAAATTTGTTGATCCTGTTAAAGCCCAAATTACCACTAGCAAACTCCAACACCACCTACAAAACATCCTCCTTAACTAAGGGCCAAAATTCTTTATAGAAATAAACAAGAAATCCATCTGATCCCTGGCACCCATCAGCATTAAGGCCCCAAACGACCTCACACACCTCATCCTCCGTGAAATCTACAATAAGTCCCCCTGCCTTAATGCATTAACGAAGAGATTCTTGTGTCTATATGAAAATAAGAGATGATATCAAAAGCTCCTTAATAAAACTAATACTTTGAACCTTATATCTAACCAATCAAGAAGAAGAAACAAAAACTATGATGCTAGACATACTTTTAAGCAAGAAACTTGACACAAACATTGGTCTCATGTAACCAAGACACAAGTAGCCCAAGGACACTAAACCATGGCTAGTTTCTTTTTGAAAAGTAAAAGGAGTGTCTCTCAGGGCTAGAGATACTCCACTTGCATACCCTTCATTATAGTGAAGGCCACATCTCTCTGAAAGATTTCACACTTCAAATAAAGCATTCTCAGCAAAAACACACTTCGCCCCTTTTAAAGATGGTAATGTTTCTTCGTAACCACTAACCACAGCCTGCAAAACCACCAATGGTAAGCCCTCTCCTTTTTGGATCTAAAAGGTACCACTTTCGAAAGATTTCCAAAAATCCTATGATCTCAATTTATTGTCCTTTTTACGCTTCACTAAGAAGTGGATCCACATTTTACAGGAATGCTTTCAAGTGGAACAATTACTCTAGTATTACCACAGAAACTAACTTTCTGACTTGCATACCAAGGCACCTTTTGTTGCACTGTTTGTGACTTGCATACAGTGTGACCATGGCAAAGGACATGATCCACTTGAGGGCATGTCAAGAAGAGAAAAGATAAGTGCTCAAATTTTAAAAATGACTTGTTAAGTTCTTTGATAAGGACATTTTCCAGTCCATGTTTCTCAATCAAACATAAGAAATATGACACATTATAATTAGAATTCTAAAAGCTACTTTAAATTCAATCAAGTTGTCAGGCACATAATATATGCGCCAGTGTAAACATTCTATGCATAAGATCCATGTAGCATTGGAACATTTTTAATAATTTATTATGCAAGTCTCCTCCCAACTTAGTGTGGGAGAAAGCTTGGTTGTTGTTTTTGTATTATACAAGTCTCCTAGAAAATCTTGCATGTTGAATGGGTCAACTAGACTATGTATTACACATATTTCTAAATGCATGCCATGTCAAGTGTAAAAGTCCTATTACTATTGGATGTATGAACATTAAGGGCATAGCACGAAGAGCATCATCTTGAAACAACAATTATGTGAAAACCCCCATCATAAAGGAAAAACCATGAGAAAAAAGCCCACATGGTCTGAATCTTCTCTCATAACTTCTCGGGAAATAAAGGAGGTACAAGAGCCCTTACGCACACAACATAGAACTAAACCATAGAATTGGATCTTCACAAGATCTAATAACCAAAGAACCATCAATTGTCTCTCTCAACACTCTCCTCAAGTTGGAGTATGAAATGCTCAACTTATCACAAATTCAAATCCGCATTCTCACAAGAAATAGCATTAACAATGGTGCAATCTAGGTCATAGCTCTCCTTGGCAAATGCGTTGAAGTTGCATCCTCATTCTTGCTTGTAGGTGGGAATGTTGATGGCAGCACATCAGCTGCAGGCTGGAATATAAAAGATGAAGTGCTAAAGTTGAGCTTTGGCGGGTCTCCCTCTTACATGGAAACCTCAAAGAGTATTGGTGGCTTTTCCACGTGGAGAACTCAAGAATAGGTCTCCCTGAAAACCTCAAGAATGAGCTTTCACCCACATGGAAGCTCAAAGCAAGGCCTCTCCCATACAGAAATAACATATTTGAATTTAAATAGCATGCATAACTGCTCCATGTAGCACCTGATTCCAAATAAAAACAAGTATTTCCAACCATAATAAAAAAATCCTTAGCCAATCGATGCCTATCTATCCAAATTGTACAGTTATGAAATTCAAATCTTAATAGCCACAAAGAAATGCATTAAAAAAAATCCAGGATAAAATTAATACCTGAGGATTTGGGTACCACTGCCAGTGCATCATTATCAGGAATAGGCGGCATGAACACCTACAATCCAAAGCAGTGCTGTGAGTTCAGAATGAAGAAGATACAACCTCGTCTAACAAGTCTGAGCTATGCCAGTGTCTGGCAAGAATAATGAACCAACCTCAGATTCCGTTACTGGAGGTTCACACTCAGGCTGTGGAGCACATTGTTCATCAGGTGCAAACTGCAAAGTCATTTTGAAGCAGATCTAGGTTAGGTTTCATACTTCAGTTAAAGAGCAAGAAGAATGGAAACCATAGAATAGCAGTTATACTTTATTTCCCCCTCACCCCCAACACACACATTTTGAGGGATAGCCATGCTTCAAATCTTAAAACAGATAGTTACATTTTGGTCCGACAAGGATGTAATTGATGTTCTTGGAGATATAGGGCGTGCAGGAGGCACATGTCCTAGAGCAAAAGCATCTGGCAAGACCACTGCAGCTGATTGCTTCCTCCTTTTCCTGACCATTCTTAAAGGCACATCATCCAAATCCAGAAATTTCACCTTCCCACCTATCAACAGTTTGGAAGAACCCTTGACCAAATGTTGTTTCTTTGTAGGACTGGTTGAACAGATATGGCAGGTCCATTCTGGTGGAACTTTAAACTTCTGCTTCTTCATGCAGTACCTAAATTAAAAAGGAAAAAAAAAGAGTCAAATTCAAAATCGTAAGAAGGAACCACCCACTGAAATCTTACCTACACACAAAAGAATGAATGAAATAAGAAAAAGGGAAAAAACAACCAGTACAAGTAGAAAAATCACTAGAACAAAAAAAAAAAACAGCATACAAGTGCTCCGAATTATTGCACTTGGAACAAGTCACGATCCTATCACTGTAACCACAAGCTCCACAGACGTTGCAGAGCTTATCCTGCAAATTAGAACACAACTGATTAGTACAAAAAAAATACTCCCATAAATACAAAAACAAATTCAGCACTTTGTTACTTGGAAAAAAATAGAGTCCGATAAGCTACAACCTAAAGACATGCAGCAATCTACCATGCGAGCAATGGAGCAGTGGAAAAAAATTTGTACAGGTGAATAAAAATAAATTACTTCGTTAATTACGGTTTTAAAAAATTAATTTTCCTAACACACACAAAGTCATGTCTTCTAGACAAAACTTTGTTAGCATAACCTAAGTCGTGTCTCACATACACGACTTGGTTAGTGTTCGAGAAAATTTGACGTTAGGAGTGAATTTATCCAATTCCTTTTTTGTTTTCGAAAAATGGAAAAGACAATCACCAGAGGTCAGTAATTATCCACTTTAATTAATCATAAAAAACATTACATAAATTGCAACCATGACTCAAATAATGCCCAAGCCCCATTAACAATATTTTCAACCCATACCCTCTCCCCTCAAAAAATAAAAGCATTACGCTAAAGCCAAATAAACCACACCATTGTAATCGCCGTCACCCAAGCTTGGGTATTCATTTGATACCCCACTTTGAAAGAACTCCAAAAAGCATCTTCAATCTCCACAAACACACCAACTAAGCCCACAGTCCTCCAAGCCAAGGCAGAAAAAGTACACATCCAAAATAAATGTGGAGTGCCCACTTCGCCAAAACCACACAAGCAACAAGCAATATCAAGGTCTTCCAACCATCTCCTCCTTTGCTTCTTAGTTACCAAGCCATCCCTCCTGAGAAGCCATAAAAAGATCATGATCTTAAGAGAAACCTTCAGACACCAAAAAAAAACCCGAAAATCTTCCACCGGCACCAAGTCAAGTGCACCCAAGTCCCAACATAGGTCCCTTCAACATCTTATAAGCCTTGGAGACAGCAAAACGATCTTCAACCCAAAGGAGTCGATCTTTAGAGGACAACAAAGGACTAAAATCATGCAAAATCGAAAGCAAGAGCTATAGGTCATGCACACGAGCCTAAGAAAGGAAAGTACAAATCATCAATGACCAAATTTCTGCCACCTTACAAGTCTTACCATCCACCAACTTGGTTAACGATAGGTAATTATTTTTTTTAACTGTAATTAACAAATTTATTTATTTTTAATCTATCCATACAAATTTTTTTCCAAAGGCAGTGGCCCCCACCGGAATTTCGATAAGGGCAATCAGTAGCATACAGCCGTGAATTTCGATAAGGGCAATCAGTAACGAACAGCAGTTTCTACTGCCAATTCTTCACAGCGGATCACCACCTTCCATTTCTTCAGCGGCAACAGCACTCTCAGCAGCACATCAACTATCGGGATGAGTGGCTGGTTTTTTCTAAGGGGGTAGACGTGGGTTTGGGCGTGGAATTGGCAATTGACTTTCTTTTTTTTCTTTCGATAATCATGTACTTGTCTAATATAGCTAACCATCATAGTAAACAAATATCTAACATAAAATCACAAACACAAGTATCATAACCCTCGAAAACCCAACATTGTCCCCTCTTTTCCCACCACTCTTCAAATCCAATAACACTTACCATTATCCCCCTTAATGGTGTAATCTAAAACTTCATTATCATTTCAGCCACCTCAAAGACGGTCTGCATCCATCCCTGTCAAGACCAAAAAGACCCATCTCGGCAAACGTAACGCGAGTGCCTTCAACTCAACTAGAAACACGACAAAGACAAAACCAACCAATCCATACCAAATCCAAAACAGCACCAAACCATCCAGAGATGGTAAAAAAAAAAAAAAACCCTAGTAAGCGTCATTTCTCCACAAACAGAAGGGTGCTTAAACACTTAAAACATACCCACAGCACAACACCAATCCACCTCCTGGGAGAGAACAGCTTTTGTTGTTTGTTGTGTTCCACCAAGTGAAGTAAACCACATTTGGAAAAGTTCACAGGAGTAAACTCGAAGAGGCTCAAAAACTCGAGAGCTACAACGAGGGCTTGCAACAAACATCGAGAGCAACATTAGTGCTTACCGTGAGGTCGGAGATTCTCTTCGTCTTCTTCACCATTGCTGTTGTTGGGAGGGGAGAGAAAGGGGTACGTGCCCCGTTATAGTAAGAAGAGGAAGGGAAGGGGAGTAGGGAGGGGTGAGGTGGAGTTGTTTGGGGGTTAATGATGGTAGCGGTGGGGTCGTCCTGCAGAAAAAGGCTGCTGGAGGGAGGGAATTAGAAAAAGGTAAAGGGAGGTGGTGGTGGGGGCTGGAAGGTTTGCCTGTTTGTTTACGAGTGTAGGGTCAACCCAATTTAACTTGAAGGTTTAGTTTATTCAGAGGATTAATTTTTTACAAGAAAAATTAATTCTAGTTTATTATTTAATATTTAATTTATTAATTTAGATTTATCTATTTTAATATAAATTTATCTAACATTAATTTTAATTGGTAAGAATCAAATCTGTATTAAAATTATATACCACTCATATCTCTGATATCTCTTATATTTTATATATCTAACACCACTATCAAGTAAACACTATAAGGGTTAACACTACAACTTAACATCAATTCAAGTAAATACAAACTAGTGTTAACATCCCTCTGTAAGTAAACACAATTGTGGATTAACACTAATTTTATATTTTTTAACATCACTTTTCTAACTCTCCAAGTAAACTAGCCCGAAAGGTCTGTTTGATAATGAGATCGATGTAGATTTTTTTTAATTCATGATTTTTGTTTAAATTTTTTCTATAATTTAAATATAAATTTTTTATATAATTATTTCTTATCATTCCAATCGAATCACAGAAATATTTATTTTCACTTTTACTATTAAAAAATATCCACCGCACATTTCATTCTTACTTTTAATATTAAATGAATATTCACTAACATTTTCTACTTTCACTTAAACTATTAAATAAATATCTACTACTATCACATTATTACACCAATCATTTTAACCTTCCTTATCTTTTTCCACCATCCAAATAAACATCTATCCAACCCTACTTATTTCATTTTAATATATCCCTATATTTTATCCACCATTCAAACAGAGTAAAATCAAATGAATAAAATTTGATTTCATCAGATAAATTTGGTAGAGTAAAGTTTTAACTTGATCCATGTATTTGATTTATATTATGTATATATTATTAATTTTTTATGTTATGCTTGACATGTTATTATTTTTTTATTCATAAAAAAATTTATATATTCTACATATGTTATGAATAGTATAAAAAATAGTCAAAAAGTAAATAAATATACGTTATAATATATTTCACAATACACAAAATAAGAATAGTGATTTTAATCAGTGAATTGTAATTTTCTATCAATGTAAATCACTTTTCATAGATGAAAATTTATTTTTTAAATGAAAAATCGCTTCTTAGAAGTGAAAAGTATATTTCAAATAAAAAGTCATCTACCATCAATAGAAAGGTAATATACAAAGATATATTTTTATTTTTAACTAAAATATTTTTATTTTCAATCAATATATTTTGATCTACTTGATTTTTAATAGGTATATTTTCATTTTCATCATGCCGATTTTCAATTTCAATTGGTTGATTCTAACCATCCATTACAGAATATATTACAACACATATTTCAATACACATTATCGAATAGTTTTCTCTCTTTTGACTTTTATTGCAGGTATGATTTAATTATAAGGTGTATTTAAAAAATGATATCCGGTGGGTGAATGGGTATAAATATAAGAATATGAATTTTATAAACAAATGAATATGGATTTAATTAAATACTACCTATTTGCAGCCTTAGGTGTGGATGCGGGAAGCAACAAATCTGACATGATCCATGAATCCCGCATCCTCGAGACAGATTGCTATAGGTGGTTGGAAGGAAATTGATATGAACTTTTATCTTGCTTCTTCTTCGTAAATTCAGTGAATTATGGTGGTTATGAGATTTCAACTTTAAATTATGTTGACATTTTATTGTTATTCAACTTCATTATCATTCTTTTTCCCCCCTGTATGAGTATCGTTTTTTAGCATATGCCTTTCACAATATGTCACATATTGATAAATACTCAATTTAGATAAAATAATAGTAAGAAATAGAAATTTGCTATTCTAATATTACAAGTAAGGTAACTACGATCTATTTTAATGTGCAATGAGATTCAAGTTACCATTTTAATGCATGTGTGTTTACTAATGACATAAAAACAATATTTTTGGTGGACTCAATTGATAATTACATGTATATTAATTTATTACACATAATTTTCCATGCAAAGCACAACATTAAAACTAGTTCTTTGAACGAGACATTTAACATTCTATCTATCCAACTAAAAGAATAAGTCCCACACCTAGATGATCTCATGATTGATCTCTTTTACGGCTCTGACACTTTAGGTCCCTCTGTTTCCAATCTTGTCTTTTTCTCTTTATTTACATGCTACATAAGTAAATCTAAAAAAAATAAATAAAGTTTTTATCACTCTTAGTATCAAAACGAGTGAACCATCTCAAACTAAATGTAAATAAAAGTATTAATAAAAGCTATAGTATCAACATTCTCTCTTAAGTTAGAATTCTCCTCGATGAAAATCGTCCACCTTCTTTCAAGATCGAGAAGAAAAAGATGTTTTTCTCACTATGTATGAATGAGATAAGTGGGATGAAATAACGAATATTATTCTCAAAGAAAATCCTATACCTCTTTATATAGAGGGGGCATTGGAAAAATTACATACAAGAATCAGGCAAGAATATAAAGAAAGTAAATAGTCTCTAACAAATATAAAATATGAAAGATAAATAGAGTGCTCAACACTCCCCCTTAAGCTGGAGCATAGATATTTATCATTCTCAGCTTGTCACAGCAAGCCTCTAAAGGAAATCTAGCAAGAGGCTTGGTAAACATATCTGCAGTCCAGTTCTCTGAGGCAACTGGAGAGGTGAAGAGAAGTCCCCTTTAAATCAGATCTTTGGTATGGTGATAGTCAATCTCTACATGTTTTGTACACTCATGAAACATGGGATTGTTTGCTATGTAGGTGGCCGCTTGGCTCGGTGCCAATCCTCTATGGTTTTAATATATTGTTGTAGTATAGTATAGAGGAGCAGTTACCAGTTTAATATAATTTGTTACTCGAAAAATAAAAGTTTTCCCAGGTCGAACTCAAGGAGCAAATTGTATTCTAGAAGTACAAAGTTTCTATTACAAAAGTGAAAAGAGAGAGAGAGAGATTTATTTTGTTGGCTTTTTCTTCTTCTCTTCTTTCTCTCTTTGCTTGTCTTCTTCTCTTCTTTCTCGGATCTTCTTCCTTGATCTTCTCTTTTCTTCTTTCTTTAGAGCTTCTTCTATTTCTTCTCTTTTTCTTTCAGCTTTGTCTTCCTTGCGCTTCTCGTCTTCTTCTTTAGCTTCTCTTTTTCTTCTTCCTCTGTGCGGTGCCTGCTCTTCTTTCCTCCTTCTTCTCTTCCTCTGCAGAGCGTCGTCTGATTTTCCAATCAGACGACTTAAGTCGCTGCTGCTACAGTGCTGCTTGGTGCTCCTCCTTCTTCTTCCTTCAGTCTTTCTTCGTCGGCCTTCTTCTTCTCTGCCTCGCTTTTCTTCATGCAGCCACAGCTCTGGCTGCTCCTTTCTTCTTTCTCTTCTCCTTCTTCCTCTGCAGTCTGCCCTCTCTTCTTCTTCCTCTGTGCCTGCACACTCACAGATTGGTCAGGGAAAAAACCTACTCTACCCTCTCCCGCGTCTCTCTCTCTCAGATTCCGCTCGTAGGATAGCTCTCCCAGAGCTGCCGGGTATTCGGGTACGGGTCATGCCCGGGTCCAGGCCCACCGGCGTGCGGTGGTGGGCGAGGAGTGCAAGTCCGGTAAACGAGTCGGGCCAGGTCCGCAGGGGGTGATCGCGAATGAGGCCGGGTGAGCGGGTGAGAGGGACCTCACCCCGTGTACTGAGGCGATAAGCTTATTTCACAAAAACAATTTAAACCGGTGCGGCGCTTTGAAATCCCACAATGTGGGACTAAATTTTGTCCCTCGCTTGCACGCGCCCGCAGGAAGGCACGACCTGGCTTCACCAGCAACGCGCTTGTTTCTCTTCGCAGATCTGCTCCTTGCCTTCACTCAAGTCCCCCTGCTTCGCCTCAGCTGGGATCCTGTTGCTGCAGGGCCTGGAGCTCGCTTGGAAGCTCCTCGCCTTGTCACCAATGGCGGCCGGGGCTGCAGACCTGCCAAACACAAACAGGGCCTCTCGGCCTAATCAGACTACAGGGTGACCTTCTCCGTGGCACGACGAAGGTAATGCGGGGGGTAACAGGTTGTGGGGCGGTGTCTGGCAGCGGCCCTAGGTCGGACTGCGATCGAAAAAATGGGTTTGTTCGGTGGAGTGTGGTGGGGCGGTGGAACGATAATGGGTGAGCGGAGGTTGCTCAGTGTGGTGAGGCGGAGGTTCTGTGAGGGTCGGAGAGGCGTATGGGGCTGCGGAGCGATGGGAACGTCTCGCCGGAGGGTGGCCGGAGATGGAGAAGGTGAGGGTGATTAGGCGCGGTCGAAGGGTGGTTGAGCAAATTAAAATATGGAGAAGAAAGAGGGGAGGAAAGGGAAGAACTGTACCTACTTGGAGGGACGAGGGGGACCGGAACAGGGCGACAGTAGTATCGACTGTCGCCGAAGAAGAAGGTGCCCAGAGAGAAGGGGAGGCGGCGAGGAGAGAGCGGGAAAGCGCGCGCTGGGTACGGCGCGACGCGGGAAGAGCGGGTGAAGGCAGCTCTGCTACTGGTAGTGCGGCAGAGCGACGAGGAGGATGAGGGAGAACCGCCGGAGCAGGGGGGCTTCTGCCGGAGTGGGAAAAGAGGGAAGAGGAGGAATTTTCTCCGTCAGAACCGAGCTGTTGAGTTCGGTGGATGGGGGCGATTTTTATAGAGGTGGAATCAGAGAGGACGGAGGGAGGCGACGTGCCTCCCTCGCCGGAGGATGGCCGGATCGCGACCCATACCTTCCGCGCGTTCGCACGGAAGGTGTGGGCGATGGCAGAGATCGTGGAGGTGTCCCTGCGATAGCAGACGTCGCAGGGAACACCCCGTTGTCTTGGCAGGGGGTCGCCCTCACCCTGCGCAGTGCCATGCCTCGCCGGAGCATGGCGTTGCTCAGGGTTTTGCAGGGAGGACCCAAATGCAAAAAATGATGAAGAATTAGGGGTCAAAATGCGAGGGTTTCAAAAGTTGAGGGTTAAAAAGTAATGGATGAGGACCAAAATGCAAAGTCGGTCAAGAAGGTCTCTTCTTAGGCTCAAGTTTTTATGCATGACTAAATGGGACTTAAGGATTCTAATGGTGAATTTTATTTCTAGGTCAGACCTTATTTTGTAACGACCCGGTTCCCGAGCCCCTACGAGACACGAGAACCGGACCGACTCAACTAATCCCAAGACCTAGTCGTCCAACGAGGAAGTAACCAAAAGAGCAGTAAAATAAACCACATTCAACATGAATATAACTAACAGTAAGAAAATACAGCAGCAAGGAAAGAAACTACTACAGTATATACCACCACAACAGTAGAACAACATTCATAACTAAATATGAACTGTAGGTAAAGAAAAGTACAGCGGAAACAAGAACTACTCACTATAACGGAACAAAAAGAGGTACAAGAAACAGTGGTAACTCTACTGGACCCTACTCGGCCTAGCGTCCTCTGGAGCCGCTGACCCTGGCTGCTCAACACCTGGTCCTGAAAGGTAACAAGTGTAACACGTCAGCAAAACGCTGAGTAGAGTGGCAACTAAAACTAAAGAAACAGTAGAGTGTACAGTAGCTGTTAAGTTCTGTTACTTTCTTTATTTAAGTCTTTCAATTATCTCACGATTTATCTATTTTTCAGATCTTTCACTTGATCTCGAATGTTCCTCGTGGGAACGATCTTGATTGCAGCCTCTTCCGAACAGTAGAAGTAGCACGTGCTGCTTTCCTGGCCGGGAGAGTCCCCCGTGGTGATCCTACTCTCAGTCAACCACCCCAAGGTCACTGACAGACGTAACGGTGGCTACGGCACGCGCGGTAAACGCACGGGTAGCTAACCCGCACTGGCATGCGGTCAGTCGTTTCCGTTAACGGGTGCGCCCAAAGCACAGCACGGAACCAGTACAGGGCAAAGCCCTCTCAGTAACAGGGGTCCAACCCCTCCACAGTAACCAAACAGGGGCCTTGCCCCTCCACAGTCCGCGCACCCTCGCCTGACTACCCTGATTTGCCCCAGTGGGCCTAACAAGTCGGTGTGGGAGGCTAGTAGAACCCCAGGGCCCGTGGGGTAGCTAGTACCTCCCTACACTAGTAGCTCTCCTCGGTACTATGTACACGAGGGCCAGCAAGTCGGTACAGAGTGGCCAGTCCTAACCCCGGGTCCCTGGGGCGGCTAGCTCAGCTCGCACTAAACAGGAGGACAGTCGCTCTCCTTGGTACTCCGTACTCAAGGGCCAGCTCACTTCCCCAATTCTATTCCATTCACTTTCCAGGAGTTCTACTCCTACTTCCCCGTAGGGTTCCAGCTCAGAACGTCTAAGTTTCACCTTCCAGTTTCACGTTATCACAATCCATGTTCTCAAACACGTTTATTTATTCAACAGGCAGCTGTTAATTCAATTACAGGTAGCTATTTGTTCCTTTCCATTTTTCCAAGACTGCAGTATTCATCTGTTCCGCTAGTTTTCTCGTCCTAGGATTCATGCCGTATCCTAGGATCTATCATACAATCTAGTTTTCCATCCCTAGGATTCATGCAACACCTAGTATCTATCATTCAATCTGTTTTTCATTCCTAGGATTCATGCAATGTCCTAGGTTCTATTTATGATTCCACAATTTAACAGGTTATACTTAAAAGCCACTCTACCAGGTACGATGAGAGTAATGGGGGCGTGATCGGGAATCCCGCGTGCCTCCGCGACCCCCAAGACTGCAACGGAACGAGGTCCTATCACAATGGTCAAACACAAGGAGTGTCTCAAAACAGTGTATAGCTACTGTAGACGGGTAGAGGATTTAATTCCAGAAAGAACGCAACTTGAAACGCGGAAAACGGAACCTGAACGGGCCCTCAACGGGTCGAAAACGACGACACTGTGCAAAATCAGACGTCTGGAACTTCTTCCAGACGTCTTAAAAAGTGGATCAGAGAATTACCTTGTTCTGCGTGGTTTCTCAGACATCCAGAAGCCTGCGGGGATGTCTAGCCTAGTTCCCAGACGTCCGATGGTCACCACGGACGTCTGGAGGTCGCTCCCGCCGTCTGGTACTACAGCCAGACGTCTGATTCGCGTTGGATGGCGAATCACTGAGCCTGCACGCACCCAACTCTCTCTCTCTCAATACGGTCAGTCAACAGGAAGGAAGAAGACGGAAGAACTCACCTTTCAGACGTTTGGATGGTCTTCTAGACGTCTCCACCGCCGTCTGGCTATCAGCCCATACATCTGATTTTGGAAATGTTTCCAGAATCAGGCCGCGACTCGCCCTCCGCTCGCGACGCCGCGCCTCGTCGCACCTCGTGCGCCTGCTGCTCGGACCGCAGCAGTCCCCCCCCACGTCGCCCCGCGCCCGCTGCGCTCCCCGCCGGCCGGCCCCGGCAACTCCGGCGAGCTCGCCCTCACGGCTGAGCGCCGCTCTCGCACGCAGCACCTCCTCCACGCTCACTACAGCCGCCGCTGCCGCTGCAACCTCGCGCTCGCTCTCGTGCTCACTGGCTAAAGGAGAAGAGGAAGGAGACGGTGGTGACGGAAGAGTGCGTGGCCTTTTAAGGCCGCGCGAGGAGGAGAGAGAAGGAGAGCGGCAGGGGAATCTGCAGCCGCAGGAGGAAGGAATAAGCGAATATGCGAGTCTGCGCGCTCAGGCGCGCAGACGACCCGCGCATGTCAAAGATAACAGATTTCCAGACGTCTGGCAACGATCCCAGACGTCTGATACGACGTCTGGAAGTGATTCCATACGTATGGTCCGACTTTGGCCCACCTCCCAGACGTCTAGGGCATGCGTTCATAACAAACCGGCCAATTTACGTAAAAACCCAAATTAAATCATTAATTGGGCATGGTTCTCAATGTAGGTCAAAATGGGTTCCTAAGGCCAAATTGAAGGTTCTAAACCCTAGAGATTATTTTTATATGAAATTTAGAGGGTTTAGTAGATTTTTGCTTTGCCTCAAACCTCGTGAATTGAAGTGAGTTTGTTTTAGGGTTATAGATTGTCATTTAATTCCTTGGAGTTGTTGTAGCCCTTATCAGATCAGATCATCCCATTTTCCTTCTTATTAGGTTAGTTTGACCTATGTTTGGACCCTGAGTTACCCTGTTTGCAGATTGTGCTGGTAAAATTACATTTTTACCCCTTATGACTTATTTTCTTCTTAGACTCAGAATTCTCTGAGTTAAGCATTTCCTTGAGTTATGTAGGAGCTTTTATCCTCTGTATTAGGTCAAAATGAGCTAGTTATGGCTCATGATGAGGTTCTCATCATACCCCCATGCCTAGCTTTTGCTAGTCCCTTAGCAAAAACTTAAGGTTTCAACCTTTGTTCAAGACCATGAAGTTTTTAATAGCTTCAGATAAGTGCTTTTTCATTTGAGCTTAGATTAGGTTAGAATGCTGACCATAGGCCTAAAAGGCACTCTAGTACCAATCAAGATCCAGATCTGTCTAGCCTCAGCCTCAGCCCTTAGCAACGGTTTTTAAGGCCTACAAGAACTAACCTAAGGTCTATTGGACTTTGTGGTTAAAGCACCCGTGCTTGGAATGATTTTAGCCCTGGCTCAATTCGCAGTGCGTTTTGTAAGAGAGAGAGATAGGAAATTTTTCTTTTTGAAGAGTTTTCTCTCTCTTTTTCTTTTTAATTCTAGCTTAGGATTGGCTTCTCAACACGGTCTGTATCAGATTCCTTGCTCCCATCATCAATCCTCAAGGGTTCCTGGCAATCGATGCTTCGAGATAGCACCGCCCATGGCAACCCCCGGAACCCTGGCTATTGAGATTTCGAGATAATCCCATCCATAGTGTTCCGTGGCCGAATCCAGACCCTGGCAATTGACACTTCGTGATAATGCCATCCATGGAATCTGAACCAGCAGAGTGCTTACATGCCCCCAGTAAGATATGTAAATATCCTAAGAGACAAGCACCGAGGAGATGATATTTTGTTACGCATATTCGAGGGGATTTCCCACCTCTTTGCGCTGGGAACTCGTCCAAATCAACTTGTGTTGATCGGTCGCTCCTACTCTAGGTGTACTTTTCAAAATTTTGCAACGCTTCTGCGTGATTTTGATTTTTACGCTTACTGAACCAGGCTGTGTGTGAGGTTAGGGTGCTTAGGTTACTGAGTCCCGTAGACCAAAAGTTAGTTAATGAGGTCGAATACTTCCTAAGCCTTAGACCTAATACTTCAGCTTTTCATTTTCCTCAACCTCTTGAGGAGTGTCCAGATCTTAATGAGTACTAAGAGTCTATCCAAGAATGCCTAAGGTTTGTGTTCTTACTAATCTCATTGTGCACTTTTCAGTTCTTTTCTTGAATGGGGTCTAGAACTTAGGTTAATTCCTTAGTTTCATACTAATGACTATCACTTTTTCTCACATTTTTATGCTCCTTTTTCATTTTGTTTCTTTTCCTTTTCCCACAAAATTTCTTTCTCCTCTTATTCTTTTTCGATTTTTTTTTTAATTTTTAATTTTTATGGTGTTTTTGGCATATGTGAATTTTTTCTGTTTAAAACCTTTTCTTACAAGTTTTGCACTTTTATACCCTCCCATGCCTAAGGTTTGCAATGTCCTCATTGTGACTTAGGGGGTTTTTTATTTACTTAGTTCATTCCTTAAGACAGAAATTTGGATGAGTGAATGAGTCGGGATGAATTTTGCGGACGATTTCTAATCCCAGATGCAAGCATCTGAGGTGGGGTCGGCTGCCTACAAGGGTGAATGTTAAGTGCACAACAGTGTCAGAAAAAGGTTTTGGATTTTTAGGAAAAAGATGGGTTGCCTCCCGTTAAGCGCTGGGTTTTACGCCATCGACTGGGCGCAATAAGCTCAAGGGGAATGGAGGATATAAGATGATTCAGCCAAATTAGTAGAAGTCACATCAATGAACGGCTTGAGTCTCTGGCCGTTCACGATGAGAGGTTCGGAATCGTGGCTAAGTGGACTGATTTCGATAGCTCCATTTCCAAAAACCTGTCGGACTAAATATGGTCCAACCCACTTGGATTGCAGCTTTCCTGGGAAAAGTCTGAGTCGGGCATCAAAGAGTAGGACCTTCTAACCAGGATGAAAGATCTTTCTCGAGATGTGCTTGTCATGGAAGGCTTTAACCCGCTCCTTGTAGATTCGCGAGTTCTCATACGCGTCTAGGCGTAATTCATCGATCTCGCTGATTTGGAGTTTTCTGCGGGTTCTAGCCTTTGAAAGATCTAGATTACAACTCCGTACTGCCCAATAGGCTTTATGCTCCAGTTCTACGGGAAGGTGACACGCCTTCCCGTACACCAGTCTAAAGGGAGACATGCCTAATTGGGTTTTGTGGGCGGTCCTATAGGCCCACAATGCTTCTAGAAGTCGGGATGACCAGTCCTTCCTGTCAGGCCGAATAGTGACTTGCAGGATTTTCTTGATCTCCCGATTTGACATCTTAGCTAGACCATTAGTTTGGGGGTGATAAGGAGTAGAGATTCGGTGAGACACCGCGTATTTGGTCATCAGTAACCTAAACTGAGCGTTTGTGAAATGGGTCCCCCCATCTGAGATTATAACACGAGGAATCCCGAACCTTGAGAAAATGTTTTGATGAATGAATTTGAGAACGATTTTGTGATTACAGGTTCGGGTCGTTATGGCTTCGATCCATTTGGACACGTAGTCCATAGCCAGCAGAATGTATTCGAAACCATCCGAAACAGGAAAGGGGCCCATAAAATCAATCCCTCAAACATCAAAGATTTCGCATACGAGAATCGGCTGCATAGGCATCATGTCGCGATGGCTCATGTTGGCCAAAGTTTGGCAACGACTGCATGCTTTGCAGTGACTGTATGCGTCTTTGAACAGTGTGGGCCAGTAAAAGCTGCACTGGAGGACTTTTGATGCGGTTTTATGCCCAGAGAAATGGCCACCGCATGCCTGGTCATTGCAGAAAGAGAGGATATTGCTGAATTCCTCTTCCGGGACACATCTCCGAATAATTTGATCAGCACCTATGCGGAAAAGGTACGGGTCTTCCCAAATGTAATACTTGGCATCAAAGCGCAATTTATCTTTCTTGGCTTTCGGCCAATCAGACGGGATCTGATGAGATGCCAAGTAATTTACTATATTAGCAAACCATGGAAGGCTAGTACCGATAGTTAGCAGGTGCTCATCAGGAAAATGCTCTGTGATGGGTCCGGAAGGGTCAATTATTTCAGAAGGAAGGCGGGACAAGTGATCAGCTACCACATTTTGCTTTCCTGCTTTGTCGCGAATCTCAAGGTCAAATTCTTGCAACAGCAAGATCCATCGGATTAAACAAGGTTTCGCGTCCTTCTTAGTAAGGAGATGCCTCACAGCTATGTGATCCGAGTATATGATGACACGGGAACCCAGAAGGTATGATCTAAATTTTTCTAGGGCAAATACTACAGCTAGCAGCTCTTTCTCAGTAACCGTATAGTTACGCTGACCCTCATCCAGTGTTTTGCTGGCGTAGTAAATGACCACAGGTTTCCCGTCAATTTTCTGCCCCAAAACTGCTCCTACAGCGAAGTCAGATGCATCGTACATGATCTCAAAGGGTTGAGACCAATCAGGGGATTGTAGGATCGGGGCTTGGGTGACTTGGTCACGCAGGTTTTCAAAGGCTAGTGTGCATTCCTTGAAGATTTCAAAGGGTACATCCTTAGAGAGCAGGGAAGTCAAGGGGCACACGATTTTCGAGAAATCCGGAATGAAACTACGGTAAAAATCGACGTGCCCCAAAAAAGAACGGATGTCCCTGATCGAGCTAGGCATAGGAAGGCGAGAGATCAGATCAACCTTAGCTCGATCCACTTGGATGCCTTTTTCTGAAATCAAATGTCCCAAGACAATTCCCTCAGGCACCATGAAATGGCTCTTTTCCCAGGAAAGAACTAAATTCACATCGATGCACCGCCTGAGTATCTGGAACAAGTGTTGGAGGCAATCGTCGAATGATGCTCCAAAAACTGAAAAGTCATCCATGAAGACTTCCAGATAATCACCTACCATATCTGAGAATATGGCAAGCATGCACCGCTGAAAAGTAGCGGTTGCATTGCAAAGACCGAAAGGCATCCTTCGGAAAGCGTATGTTCCGAAGGGGCAGGTGAACGTGGTCTTTTCTTGGTCTTCAGGATGGATTGCCACCTGGTTATAACCGGAGTACCCATCAAGAAAGCAGAAGAACCTATTTCCCGCTAGTTTCTCGAGAATCTGATCAATGAAAGGTAGTGGGAAATGATCCTTCTTCGTGGAGGAATTGAGTCGGCGGTAATCTATACAGACTCTCCACACATTGGCTAATCGGGTAGGAATGATTTCTCCGGTCTCAGTCGTTATGATGGTGAGTCCTGCCTTCTTAGGAACAACCTGAATTGGGCTCACCCAACGACTATCGGAGATCGGGTAGATGATCCCGGCATCTAACCACTTGATGATCTCCTTTTTCACGACCTCCTGCAGATTGGGGTTCAAGCGTCTCTGCATTTCACAAGAAGGTCGTGCGCCCTCTTCTGAATAGATATGATGAGTGCAATAAGAGGGACTTATTCCAATCAAGTCATCGAGAGTCCACCCGATGGCTCTACGATGTTGCTGGAGGACAGCAATCAGATGGGATTCCTGTTCAGGATTGAGGTTGGAATTGATAATCACAGGAAGGGTCTGATTAGAACCCAAAAAGATGTATTTCAAGTGAGCAGGAAGGGGCTTCAGTTCGAGGATGGGGTTATCAGCAGCAGCGGGTGGTTCAGTATAGACGTGAGGTTCAAGGGTAGGAGTTACTGGGTTGTTCATATCTGGATTTGACTCCTCAGTTTGCGGGTCAAGATCTTTCTGCGGTTGATGAGGTATAATTAGGTCATTCTGGAAGTGTGTTTCATCAACCAAAGCCCTAACGTCACAAATCTGTTCGATGACACCGCAATTGATTCCTTGTTGGGCCTTAAATATATCAATTTTCAGGGTTTGATTCCCAAATTTGAGCTCTATTTGGCCCTCCTCACAGCTAATGTTGGCTCTAGCAGTAGCCAAGAAAGGTCTCCCTAAAATGATTGGTGTATCCGTAGGGTTCTCAGGTGCGTCCATGTCTAAGACTATAAAGTCTACAGGAAAGTAGAAATCCCGCACTCTCACAATAACATCCTCGAGAATCCCTTTTGGTGACTTTATAGATCGATCTGCTAATTGTAATGTCACCTCGGTTGGTTTTAGCTCAGATTCTTCTAGATGGTCAAGTAAGGATGTGGGTATCAGGTTTATGGATGCACCCAAGTCCAGCAAGGCTCTATCAAATTGGGTATCACCTATCTTGCAGGAAATCAGGGGAGTACCAGGATCTTTTGTCTTGGGTGGGAGTCTACTGAGGATTACAGAGCTGGCTTGCTCTGATAGAACAATTGGGCTCCCACCCTTGGTTCGCGACTTATGCTGGGGTGTACACACATTCTTTAAAAATCGTGCGTAACCCGGTACGTGGCGGATTGCATCCATCAAAGGGATGTTTATGTGGACCTGCTCAAAGAGCTTGACCAGGTCCTCCTCAGGTGCCACGGGCTTGGTGGTCTTCTTTCCCTTGGTCAAGGCCTCGGGAAACGGAATCTTGGTTGGTTCTTCTAGGATAGGTCCAGGTTGTGGATCTGGGATAGGGGTGGGAATGTCCTGGATTACTGCCCTAGGCTTGGGATCACTATCAGGCCTGGAGTGGTTTGGATGAGGTGGGTCTTGGGTTTCCTTACCACTACGGGTTGTTACGGAATTAAGTCCTACCTGGTTTTGGTTGGGACTGGGTAAGATAGGTTGCTGCTGGTAACCCGCAAAAGAAGTGGAGGCCTCTATCCCGTCTGGTGAAGGAATAGAGGGGGCCTGATAAATCATATGGGCCTGGCCTGGGTTTAGGTTCATAACGCGCCGTTGGGTTGGCACGTTATTCGGGTTAGGAAGAGGTTGGGAAGGAAGAGTGCCTGGCTGGCGAGAATTTGCCAACTGGGCCAATTGGTTTCGGACCTCTGTAATTTCGTCCTTGTGTTGCTTTTGAATAGCCACATTCATTCTTTGAATGTCAGCCAGAGTCTGAAGGATAAGGGACATTTGATCCTGATTTGGCCCTGATGGATAAGTAGGGCTGGGCCGAGGCTGAGGCGGCTGGTAAGGACGAGAGGGTTGTGGGCGGGGCTGAAAGGGTGGTCTTTGGGTTTGGGAATTTCCCGCCCACTGAAAGTTGGGATGGTTTCGCTATCCAGGGTTATAGGTGTTGGAAAACGGGTCGTTCTGGATGGCGTTGAGGTCCTCGCAGGTCTGAGGAACCTCTAGAGAATCAGAGAAAGGGGGAATGGAATTCCCCGGGCTAGCGTAGAAAGGATCGGATGATCCTCCGATCCGAGAATCAGATGGGGATGGATATGGATCCATCCTAGGGGAAGATCGGTGGAGAATGCTTTGCACAGTCTCCTATGTGGAAGGAGGTTGTGCAAAGGAGTTACGCGCAGAGGTGGCTCGCTGCAAGTGCTGAGTCAGCTCATCCACCTTCTTCTCGATGATTGAGACCTTGTCCAATCGACTGGCCATTAACTCCAGGTCGACTGATGCGGACAGGCCCTGCGTCTCATGTGCTCCCCTAAGATTCGTCGATGCGCGGGTATTCGTCCTGTCGAATAATCCCATGGAGTCATTGTTGATGGAGTTCTCGCACATGTTTTCGAGAATCTCCCACACGGTGTCTTCATGTTGACCCATGATATTTCCTCTGCAAGTTGCATTGACGAAAAGACGAATGTCCTCACGGAGTCCCTGGTAAAAAGATTGGACCTGTTCCCATTTAGGAACTCCGTGATGGGGGCACTTTCTCATGAGATCCTGAAAGCGATCCCATGCCTCATGGAGGGGTTCCCCTATTTGTTGAGTGAAGTGTGTAATCTGATGGCGCAAGGCGTTGGTCAGACCAACTGGGAAGAACTTTTTCAAAAACTCGGACTGAAGTTCTTCCCAAGTGTTGATCGGCCGGGTCTGAGTTTGATAACAATGAGCGGCCTTGTCCATAAGAGAAAAGGAGAACATCTTCATGAGAAGAATATCCCGATTTTACGCGTCTGACCCAAAAGTTTGGGCCAGATGCTTTAGTTGTTTAATGTGCTGGAAGGGATCTTCGGAATTTAGGCATAGCATGAATCATGTTGGGCTTCAATTCGGAATCAGGTCCTCCAGTCGGGTTTCTGACTCGAGGCTCAATGGCCACCGCAGCAGGATTATAATGGTCCCGCATCATAGGACGCTGCGGTGGGTGCACAAAGTTTTGGAAGAGGTCATTGAGTCGCTGGAGCTGGTGCTCCAAATTATTTTCTTCCTCAACAGGCTGAGCCATGATAGGGGAAGAAGAAGAGCTTGATTCAGAATCAGATGAGAGAATGATGGGGTAAGGTTACTGTTCAAACACGGGAGTCAAGGCTGGGCCTTGACAAGAGTGAATTCCTAAAGGAGATCTTAAGGGTGGCCTTAAGGATCTCCTACCGTTCATGCACTGTTGGAGTGGAAGAGTTTAGAAGGTGCTGGACCCAATCAAGTCACCCAAAAATGTGTTGGGTGACTATAGAGGTGCGGGGCAGATGGACCCCTTGATCAGAAAGATCGTCCACCTGAGAATTACCTGGGCAGCTAAAGAGGGTGAGTCCCGCGAAGACCCCTACACGGTAGAGCGTCCCCACGGGTTACAGGGTTTCCCCCACCCGACCTCTCTTGTCACTGCGGTTCCAGGTAGACCAGAATGGGGATCTTGACCTCTTAAGTCTATCAATTTTGGTTTAAGATCAGGGTGCTTAGGGTTCCACTTGACCTTTTAAGTATTTTGAGTGGAGAAGTGACCTAATTTTAAGGTTGGTTGACCCAAAGGGTCAACTTCACCTCTTGTTCCTTTGAGAGCTTTTGGGTCCTTTCTTTTAAGGTTCAAATGGATTTAAGAGCCTGATTTGCTTAGGGTTCCTCTTGTATAGATCTTTTCAAACAAGGTTTAGGTACACCTCTTTTTTGGGAAGATCTTTTCTTTGTTAATAGAAGGTGTGTCTCTAAAAACCCTAGCTTTTCAATTCCTGAGTTGGCTCTAGTTGGTCCATTTCAGTTGCCTCAAAAATGTAGTATCTAGGGCTCAATCAAGAAGGCTTTAGCCCTAGTTACCTTAGTTGGATGGACAGTTAAAATGTGTGGAAATGAAAAATTTAGGCAACTTTAAGGAATTACTATGTATGATGCAGGTAGTCCTAAGTTGATTTTTCTTTTTGTTCCTTTTTAGATTTTAAGGGAGTTTAACAGAGGGCTAATGAAGATTACCTGTTTGTTGGAGTGTTTGTTGTGCGGCTGCTCTTCTCATTTTTACCTGCACATAAGAGAGAGAAAAAGATTAGCAATCTCTTAAAAGAATTTCAAATCTTCTAGAATAGCCGTTGCTCCCCGGCAACGGCGCCAAAAACTGGCTCGGTGCCAATCCTCTATGGTTTTAATATCTCGTTGTAGTATGGTATAGAGGAGCAGTTACCAGTTTAATATAATTTGTTACTCGGAAAATAAAAGTTTTCCCAGGTCGAACTCAGGGAGCAAATTGTATTCTAGAAGTACAAAGTTTCTTTTACAAAAGTGAAAAGAGAGAGAGAGAGATTTATTTTGTTGGCTTTTTCTTCTTCTCTTCTTTCTCTCTTTGCTTGTCTTCTTCTCTTCTTTCTCGGATCTTCTTCCTTGATCTTCTCTTTTCTTCTTTCTTCAGAGATTCTTCTATTTCTTCTCTTTTTCTTTCAGCTCTGTCTTCCTTGTGCTTCTCATCTTCTTCTTCAGCTTCTCTTTTTCTTCTTCCTCTGTGCGGTGCCTGCTCTTCTTTCCTCCTTCTTCTCTTCCTCTACAGAGCGTCGTCTGATTTTCCAATCAGACGACTTAAGTCGCCGCTGCTACAGTGCTGCTTGGTGCTCCTCCTTCTTCTTCCTTCAGTCTTTCTTCGTCGGCCTTCTTCTTCTCTGCCTCGCTTTTCTTCAAGCAGCCACAGCTCTGGCTACTCCTTTCTTCTTTCTCTTCTCCTTCTTCCTCTGCAGTCTGCCCTCTCTTCTTCTTCTTCGTCTGTGAATGCACACTAACAGATTGGTCAGGGAAAAAACCTACTCTACCCTCTCCCACGTCTCTCTCTCTCAGATTCCGCTCGTAGGATAGCTCTCCCAGAGCTGCCGGGTATTCGGGTACGGGTCGTGCCCGGGTCCAGGCCCACCGGCGTGCGGTGGTGGGCGAGGAGTGCAGGTCCGGTAAACGGGTCGGGCCAGGTCCGCGGGGGGTGATTGCGGACGAGGCCGGGTGAGCGGGTGAGAGGGACCTCACCCCGTGTACTGAGGCGATAAGCTTATTTCACAAAAACAATTTAAACCGGTGCGGCGCTTTGAAATCCCACGATGTGGGACTAAATTTTGTCCCTTGCTTGCGTGCGCCCGCAGGAAGGCGCGACCTGGCTTCAGCAGCAACGCGCTTGTTTCTCTTCGCAGATCTGCTCCTTGCCTTCGCTCAAGTCCCCCTGCTTCGCCTCAGCTGGGATCCTGTTGCTGCAGGGCCTGGAGCTCACTTCGAAGCTCCTCGCCTTGTCACCAATGGCGGCCGGGGCTGCAGACCTGCCAAACACAAACAGGGCCTCTCCGCCTAATCAGACTACAGGGTGACCTTCGCCGTGGCACGGCGAAGGTAATGCGGGGGGTAGCAGGTTGTGGGGCGATGTCTGGAGGCGGCCCTAGGTCGGACTGCGACCGGAAAAATGGGATTGTTCAGTGGAGTGTGGTGGGGCAGTGGAGCGATAATGGGTGAGCGGAGGTTCTGTGAGGGTCGGCGAGGCGGATGGGGCTGCGGAGCGATGGGAACGTCTCACCGGAGGGTTGCCGGAGATGGAGAAGGTGAGGGTGATTAAGCGCGGTCAAAGGGTGGTTGAGAAAATTAAAATAGGGAAAAGAAAGAGGGGAGGAAAGGGAAGAACTGTACCTACTTGGAGGGACGAGGGGGACCGGAGCAGGGCGACAGTCGTATCGACTGTCCCCGGAGAAGAAGGTGCCCAGAGAGAAAGGGCGACGGCGAGGAGAGAGCGGGAAAGCGCGCGCTGGGTACGGCGTGACGCGGGAAGAGCGGGTGAAGGCAGCTCTGCTACTGGTAGTGCGGCAGAGCGACGAGGAGGATGAGGGAGAACCGCCGGAGCAGGGGGGCTTCTGCCGGAGTGGGAAAAGAGGGAAGAGGAGGAATTTTCTCCGTCAGAACCGAGCTGTTGAGTTCGGTTGATGGGGGCGATTTTTATAGAGGTGGAATCAGAGAGGAGGACGGAGGGAGGCGACGTGCCTCCCTCGCCGGAGGATGGCCGAATCGCGACCCATACCTTCCGCGCGTTCGCACGGAAGGTGTGGGCGATGACAGAGATCGTGGAGGTGTCCCTGCGATAGTAGACGTCGCAGGGAACACCCCGTTGTCTTGGCAGGGGGTCGCCCTCACCCTGCGCGGCGCCATGCCTCGCTGGAGCATGGCGCTGCTCAGGGTTTTGCAGGGAGGACCCAAATGCAAAAAATGATGAAGAATTAGGGGCCAAAATCAGAGGGTTTCAAAAGTTGAGGGTCAAAAAGTAATGGATGAGGACCAAAATGCAAAGTCGGTCAAGAAGGTCTCTTCCTAGGCTCAAGTTTTTATGCATGACTAAATGGGACCTAAGGATTATAATGGTAAATTTTATTTCTAGATCATATCTTGTTTGACCGGCCAATTTACGTAAAAACTCAAATTAAATCATTAATTGGGCATGGTTCTCAATGTAGGTCAAAATGGGTTCCTAAGGCCAAATTGAAGGTTCTAAACCCTAGAGATTATTTTTATATGAATTTTAGAGGGTTTAGTAGATTTTTGCTTTGCCTCGAACCTCGTGAATTGAAGTGGGTTTGTTTTAGGGTTACAGATTGTCATTTAATTCCTTGGAATTGCTGTAGCCCTTATCAGATCAGATTATCCCATTTTCCTTCTTATTAGGTTAGTTTGACCTATGTTTGGACCCTGAGTTACCCTGTTTGCAGATTGTGCTGGTAAAATTGCATTTTTACCCCTTATGACTTATTTTCTTCTTAGACCCAGAATTCTCTGAGTTAAGCCTTTCCTTGAGCTATGTAGGAGCTTTTATCCTCTGTATTAGGTCAAAATGAGCTAGTTATGGCTCATGATGAGGTTCTCATCACCGCTCTATTGTCGCATCTTATCTCCATGGGCTCCTCAACCTTAACATGCAAGTCAAGTAAGACAAATCTAATCCACACAAGTTCAATTGTCGTTTGTGTCATCACTTTGTACTCTAACTCTGTGCTCGTCAAGACACAGCACTTTGCTTTTTACTCCTCCAAGTCACTAAGTTACCAACCACATTGGTAAAAAATCTAGTAGTGGATTTCCTGTCAGAAAGGCATCCAGCATAGTCTATATCTGAGTATCCCACTATAGTCATAAAACTACCTTTCCTAAAAAGTAATCCACATCCTGGTACTCGTTTCAGGTACCTAAGCACTTGCACAACAGTATCCTAGTGCTGCTTGGTCGGTCTATCCATAAATTGACTAAGCTTGCCAACTGCAAGTGAGATGTTTGGATATGTAATAGTAACGTAGAGCAGCTTCCCAATTAATGACGGTATGACTAGGTTTTGTTTATTTTGTTATAGAAATGGCGTTGTAGTGCAGATTGTCATTGCCACTATTACAATTTTTACTCAGAAATAAAAGATCTCCCGAGGACGAACTCAGGGAGCAAACTGTATTCTAGAGATACAAAGTTTCTATTACAAAAGTGAAAAGAGAGAGAGGGAGAGAGATTTATTTTGTTGGCTTTTTCTTCTTCTCTCTTCTTTCTCGTCGTTGTCTTCTTCTCTTCTCTTCTTTTGGGTTCTTCAGTCTTCTTCCTTCTGTTCTTCTTATTCCTCTTCTGTTCTTCTTCTTTCTTTCTTCTTCAGAGCTTCTTCTTCTCTTTCTCTTTTTCTTCTCTGCGGTAGTGGTGATCCTCCTCTTCTTTTTTCTTTCTTTCTTTTCTTTTTCCAAGCTTCTTCTTTTCTTCCTGCAGGCCGTCGTCTGATTTTTCAATCAGATGACTTAAGTAGCTTTTGCTACAATGCGTCTTCTTTTGTTCTTCTCTCTGTGGTTCTCTTCTTCTTCTTCTTCTCGCAGTCCTTCTTCTTCTTCCTCTGCGGTCTGCCTTCTCTTCTTTTTCTCTTGTGCCTGCACACTCGCAATTTGGTCAGAGGGAAAAAACCTACTCTACCCTCCCCCACGTCTCTCTCTCTCAGAATTCACTCGTAGGATAGCTCTCCCAGAGCTGCCAGGTATTCGAGTACGGGTCGCGCCCGGGTCCAGGCCCATCGGCGTGCGGTGGTGGGCGAGGAGTGCAGGTCGGGTAAACGGGTCGGGCCAGGTCCGCGGGGGGTGGTCGCGGACGAGGCCGAGTCGAGCGGGTGAGAGGGACCTCACCCCGTGGTCAGGAGGCGAAGAGACTAAGGCACTTTTTGCCTTTATGCGGACGCGCGGCCTCGAAATCCCACGATGTGGGACTATCTTTTGCTGTCCTCACGTGCGCCCGCAGGACGACTCCACCTCGCCCTCTGATCTGCTGCGGTCGATGTCTGGGCCAACTGAAGAGGCAGAAGACTTTGCGGACTTCGCCCCAAGCTGCAGCACCTAGGAATCTGGGGCTGCAGCTCGACTCGAAGCTGCTTCAGTCGTCGCTAATGGCAGCTGGAGCAGCGAACCTGTTAGACAGGAATACAGCCCTTCGGCCTAATCAAACATGCGGGGGACCTTCGCCGTGGCAAGGAGAAGGTGGTGCGGGGTGTGGCAGGTCGTTGGTCGGCGTCTGGTGGCGGGGCTAGGTTGGACTGTAGCCGCGAGAATGGGTTTGTTCGGTGGAGTATGGTGGAGGTGAGGAGTGGCAGTGAAGGGGCGGAAACGGTTCAGTGGGACGAGGCGGAGGTTTTGGGTCGGTCGGCGAGCCGTATGGAGTGGCGGAATGATGGGAGCGACTGGCCGGAGGTGGGCCGGAGGCGTGGAAGATGATGGTGGTCGGGTCGGTCGAGGGTTTGATTGAGCAAATTAAAATAGGGAAAAGAAAGAGGGGAGGAAGAGAAGTAACCGTTACCTACTTGCAGGGACGAAGGGGGAGGAGCAGGGCAGCAGTCGTGTCGACTGTCGCCGGAGAAGAAGGTACCCAGTGGGGGCGGACGGCGGTGACGACGGGGCTGAAGTAGCGCGCGCGGGTATTGCGCGACGCGGAGGAGAATCAGGAAGAAGTCTCTGCCATTGGTTTTATGGCAGAGCGAAGAGGAAAGGAAAGGGAGCTCGCCGAAGCTCGCTGGGTGTCTGCCGGAGTGGGAAGAGAAGAAAGTTGTGGGTGGTTCTCCGTCAGAATCGAGTTAGAGAGTGTGGCAGAGCGACGAGGGCTTTTATAGAGGCGAAATCAGAGAGGAGGGAGGAGGGAGACGACGTGCCTCCCTCGCCGGAGAACGCCGGAGATGGAGACCCATACCTTCCGTGCGTTCGCACTGGCGGTATGGGCGGGTGCAGCGACCAGGGAGGTGTCCCTGTGACGGCAGACGTTGCAGGGCACCCCCGGTTGTCTTGATAGAGGGTCTCCCTCACCCTGCACGACGCCATGCTCCGCGCAAAGTCACCGAAGCATGGCGCTGCTCAGGTTTTTGCAGGGAGGACCCAAATGCAAAGAACGAAGAAGAGTTAGTCGCCAAAATGTGAGGGTTTCAAAAGTTGAGGGCCAAAAGGTAATAGATGAGGACCAAAATGTAAAGTTGGTCAAGAAGGTCTCTCCTTAGCCTCAAGTTTTTATACATGACTAATTAGGACCTAAGGATTCTGATGGTGAATTTTATTTATGGATCAAACCTTGTTTGACCGGTAAATTTACGTAAAAACCTAAATTAAGTTATTAATTGGGCATGGTTCTCAATGTAGGTCAAAATGGGTTCCTAAGGCCAAATTGGAGGTTTTAAATCCTAGAGATTATTTTTCTATGAATTTTAGAGGGTTTAGTCGATTTTTTTCTTTGCCTCGAACCTCGTGAATTGAAGTGGATTTATTTTTAGGGTTACAGGATGTCATTTAATTCCTTGTAGTTGCTGTAGCCCTTATTGGATCATCTCATCCTACTTTTCTTCCTATTAGGTTATTTTAACCTATGTTTGGACCCTGAGTTACCCTGTTTTCAGATTGAATTGGTGAAATTGCATTTTTACCCCTTAGTTTCTATTTTCTTTACAAACTCAGAATTTCTCTACGCCAAGCCTTTCTAGAGTTATGTAGGAGCTTTTTCTTGCAAATCTGGGTTAGATGGTGCTAGTTTAGGATTTATGACGAGGTTCTCATCACCAATCAACTGTCTATAACCTCTACTCTGTACAACCTGTGACTCAGAATCATATAAGTGCATCTTTAAATCCATCGGTATGTTGGCAGACTTGGATCCCAACATCCTAGTCTCCTGCAGTAAGTCAAGAGCGTATTTCCTCTAACTAAGATGCTGCTCTTTCCTCTTGCCACCTCTATGCCTAAGAAGTATCTCAGTGAGCTCAAATCCTTTGCAGCAAAATTCTCTACTAGCCTCTTCTTGACCTCAACTATTCCAGTGGCATCATCACCAGTGATGATGAGGTCATCTATATAAACAGGAGAGCTATAATCCGCTTGTCTATCCTCCTCATGAACAGGGAATGATCAGAAGTAGAGCGAATGAGTCCCATGTCTTCAACAACCTCTGATAATTTATGAAACTAAGCCCTCGGACTCTGCTTAAGGCCATATATTGCCTTCTTTAGCCTACTCACACACCCCCTGAGCCTCAAACCCAAGGGGTTATTGCATATACATATCTTCATGTAGGTCACCATACAAAAAGGCATTCTTGACATCCAGTTGATACAGCTAATCAAAATGGGTAGCAACTGAAATCAAAATCGGCACAATTGGAAGTCGAGACACAAGGGAGAAGGTGTCAACGAAATCCATTCTATACGTTTGGGTGAATCCCTTTGTCACAAGCCGAGTCTTGTACCGAGAAATAGAACCATCAGGGTTATACTTTACGACAAAGACCCAACAACAACCAACTGTGTGCACCAGGAAATAACAAAGTAAGCTCCTAAGTCTAGAGAGACTGCAGCCATCTCATCCTTCATGGCCTGATGCCATTTCGGATCGAGCATAACTTGTTGATAAATGGTTGGTATCTGTGTAGAGGTGAGAGCATCGGTGAACAAGGAAAATGAGCGACTCAAACCCTCAGAAGAAGCTACCCCTTCCATCTAATACTATCCCTGCCAAGGAGGGGACGTGCATTCCTGAGGGCCTTCCGAATAACAATCGGAAGGTCTATATCATCAGAGGGAGACTCAGTCTCAATGGGTGGCTCAAATGGTGATGCTTCACCACCACTAGGAGGAGAATCAAAGGCAACTGGTATAGCCCCTACAGAATCATCACGAGAGGCACACTGGTCAGTCGTTTCAATACATACCTGCTATGAAGAGGATGATGGTGCTGAAGAGGGGGGTATGCTGCCTATATGTCACTGATTTCTAAAAAACCAATGAAGGATCTCTAAACTGGGTGGTATCAATAACTGTAATATTCAATGATTATCTTAATCGCAGGGAAATCCCCAAACTAAACTAAAGGAATGGGCATGGGAGCCCTCTCTGCCGCAAGTGCCAACTGTCTCCAAGTAACTGAAAAATATGGAACAGCCTCATAAAAGGTGACATCAGTACTAACAAAATACCTCCTCTATAGAGGGTCAAATCATTGGTATCCTTTTTTAGTATAACTGTAACCCAGAAAGACACACTTAACTGCTCTGGGGGCCAGTTTATCTCTACCTGGCCTAGTAATATGGACAAAGGCTACACAACCAAAAGTTCGAGGTGGCAACTAGAACAAATCTCAATCAGGGTATAATATCTTCCATGACACCTGCTTAGAAATAATAGAACTAGGTATTATGTTAATCAAGTAGCATGCAATCAACACCACATCTCCCTAGTACTGTGGAAGCACATCATGGTGTATCAAAAGAGTCCTCGCCACATCTGAAATGTACATGTGTTTCCGCTCAGCAACCGCATTTTGCTGAGATGTATGGGGGCATGTGGTTTGATGAACCACTCCATGATATCTGTAAAAATTCTTCATACGAGTAATACAAAACTCTAATGCTTCAGTGAGTACAATCTTAACAATGGAAGTAAATTGATTCTTTATTTTAATAATAAAATTCTCAACTACAGGCCCAACGTCTAACTTATTCTTTAACAACAATACTCAAGAAAATCTGGAACAATCATCCACTATCACCAAATAATATCTATATCCCAGTCGATCTGGGATATGACTGGGACCCCACACATCTAAATGCTGCAAAGCATAAAGACTCAGAAACAATAGAGCTAGCAGAATAAGTAGATCTATGGTGCTTTCCCATCTGATTAACATCACAGTAAATCTCGGTGGCTGGTAAAATATGAGACAAGATACGATGTAGCCTGTCTAGTGATGGATGACCAAAGCGATTGTGCCACTATAAGGCATTCCTAGCAGCAAAGCACACATCTCCCTGACATTGTGCAGTAAATGGCGTCTGAGACAAGCGATGCATACCCCTCTCTTCATGTCCGCCACTAATCATCCTCTCTGTGAGCTTGTCCTGAAACACATAACCAATATCATTAAAAATCACCCTGCAATTGAGATCTTTTATAATCCGGCTAACAAATAATAAACTCATCAGAAAATTAGGAATAAATAGAACATTTGGTAATCTCATACTGGGGTGACTGACACCTCCCCCTTAACATCAACTCTAGCACGCCTACCATTTGCCACCTGAACAATCCTACTAAGATGTACAAACTAAAGGTGCTGAAAGCCACTATGATCACCACTCAAGTGTTGGGATGCACCCGAATTTACCAACCAAGTAGACTTATTAGACACAACAAAAATAGTCTCCATACCTAAGGAGGCAATAATAGCAATATCTGAAGAAGATGGAGTCTCCTAAGTAAGCTAAACAAGCCTCTGCACTACAAAATCATACTCAGCACGTGGCACTATGTCAGACTCTATCTCAAAAGAAGCAGCAACCTGATTAGCAATGGGTCTCCTATGCTTAGACCAGCAAGCAGCCTCCGAGTGACTGATCCTACCACAGAAGGTGCATGTGGATCATGATTTGCCTATCTGTCCTCTGCCACGACCATGCCCATGAGTAGAAGAACCACCTCTCATGCCTTGACCTCCACTAATAGCTAGTGCGGAGGTCTGTGCAGTAATCTCAGGAGGAACAGCTGCAACAGTAATCCGACTTAATCAACTGTAAGTCTCCTCAAGTGTCGGAAGCTCTAACAGTGTCAGGATCTGAGATCGTGCAACATATTTTGGACCCAATCAATAAAGTAAGTGAAGCATTGCTGTCTCCTTGCGATACTTCAGATGAGTACCACAAGTACACATGGTCTACAGACATTATATTTCTCCAGAAGCCCCTTCAGAGTAACATAATACTGTATCAAGGTCTGTTGCTCCTATCTGAGGGAGAACAAACGATTGTAAATCTAATAGACCTTGCTAGAATTCTTCTTATGGGAATATGTGTCATGAAGCGTATCCCACATCTCCTTAGTAGTTTTGTAATACATGATGGTGCCTCCAATCTGTGGTGACACAACATTCATGATCCAGGCCCTCACCAGTACATTATCTTTCTTCCATGAGGTGTACTTCCTAGTCTTATTATGAGGCTCTGGCTCTGGTATCAGATGCTCCTTGTCATGACCTTTAATGGTCATCAGAAAGTGTCACGACCCGCTCCTGGCTCCCTACAGGACCCGAGAACAGCTCACCTCGACGAATCCCAAGACCCAGTCGTCTAACGAGAAAGAACTAAATGCCATAATCATTTCACAACCACACGAGTAATGTAACTAAGCAGAAAATATATGACTAAAAATAAAGGAAGGAAAGCAGCAAACCACTAGTATCTCACATTATACAGTATAAAGTATGATTACAAGCATAGCCATCACAACAGAAACTGGCACAGATATAACAGAATATAACTATGAGCTACAGGTACTCACTACTAACAACAACTCTCTATAAGAGAAACAGAAGAAAACTATAGCTGGGCTCACCTAGGCCCAGCGCCCTCAGCAACCGGTGGCTCTAGTTGCTCGAATTCCTGACTTTAACAAGGTTATAAAATCTGTGATCAGCTAATGCTGAGTAGAGTGGTGGTTAGATCATATAATTTAAATAAGCAGCTAACTAAACATGCATTTAATGATTTACTAGTTATCATCCGTTTCCAATTATCATTTTTCTGATCTGAGTATTCTAATCAGGTTCCAGGACATTTCTCAATCTTCTTATTCCCTAGTGGGAACGATCTTGCTTGCAGCTTTCCCGCGATGCAGGATGTATACGTGGCACTCTCCTGGTCGAGAGAGTCCACCGTGGTAGTCCTACACCCGGTCTACTACCCTGAGGTCTCGGTCACGACGTAGCAGTGACTACGGCACGCATGATAAGGGCACGGGTAGCTACCCCGCACTGGCACACGGTCAGTCGTTTCTGCTAACAAGTACGCCTAAATGTACAGCACAGAACAGCATAGGACATTGCCCTCTCCGAACAGGGGTCTCGCCCCACACAATTTGCATATCGGTTTGCCCAACAGGTTAACAAGAGTCGGTGTAGGGTGGCCAGTTCTAACCCTAGGCCCCACGGGGCGACTAGCTTCCTCCTTCACTAAGTAGCTCACCTCGGTATTACGTACGCGAGGACCAAATAGGAGTCGACGTAGAGTAACCAAACCCACCCCGGGTCTCAACTCAAAGGGCGACAAGCTCCCCTCTACTCTAAAAGGATAGTTGCTCTCCTTGGTACTACGTACACGAGGGCCAGCTTACTTCCCTTAACCAAGTCCGAACAGTCGCCCGTAGGCGACATGTTCCAAAACTCTCAGGTTTTCTATACTATCGTATTCCTGGTTTCTTTCTAAATTCTCTGTAGGGTTCGTACATGGACTTTCTTATTCCTATATTTGGTTCGTTGTATGTAGAACAGGCAACTCAAATTCCACCATCAATTACTCAGTACAAGCAGGCATGACGTAGTTCATTATAGGCAGCTCATGGTTTATTTCTTTTTAGGAAACAATAATTTAATCATTCACTAAATGTACATTCATTTCTTTCAACCCTAGGGTTCATTTCACAAACCTAGGGTTCGATTCTATAACAGCATGGATTTACCTCATTTTAGTCCTAGGGTTCATCTCACAACCTAGGTTCAGTTAATTCTATGCATGTAATTTAATTATTATTTCCGAGATTAGTGTGGGAACCACTCTACTAGGATAACCAGGAGATGTAGGGGCATAGTCGACAGAGCTTGCAATCCCCGTAGATTCCATGCACACCACGAACGAATGACCTATCACATTGACCCATATGTCAAAATGAGCTCAGAACTATATAGACATTATACCAATATGTCGGAAAACTCGAATGAAAACTAACGATGTTTCGTTTGCGAAGAACCGACTCCATTTGGGCCCTGAACAGGCCCAAAAACACCAACCCTGATCAAATCAAGCGTCTGGGAAGAGTCCAAGATGTCTTAAATGAACTCAGGGGCTCACCTTGCTCAGGGTGCCTTTTATGGACGTTTGGAACTCCGTGCAGACATTTAAGGGTGTCCTCAGACATCTTAAGACACTTCCAGACGTTTGAAATTGCCTCGGTCCTTGCACCAGCGCGCTTCCCAATCCTCTAATATATGCGCTTGCACAATCAGAACTTTGGCAGGAAAAATAATCAAGAAAATGTGCCATCATACGTTTGAGATTTACCTTCGGACGTCCGACCAGATGTCTAGAGGTCACTCTGGACGTCTGATTCTGCGGAAAAATGATTCCGCAGAACCATTTGTGAGCTCTTTCTCACCGCAGAAGCTACAGTAGCTGCAGCACCGCCTCACCCTTGCATGTCCTTCGCTCTCAGGCCACCAAACTCCCCTACTCTCCGCTCTCCCTCTCCTTCTCTCACTCGACTGCTGGTGTGGGGAACGAATGGAGGAGGAGGAGGGGGTATATAAGGAGGTGGGAAGGGTGGGGAGCAGCATGGAGGGGAGTGAGGGGAGATGGCGTCGTGGGGACGGAGTGGCGTGAGGGTGTGCGTAGGGGTGAGGTGCAGCGTGTGTGAGGGGGGAGGAGAGGGTATGTGTGGGTAGGGAGATGGTGGTGGGGAAAATTGCGGGGATGCCCTTGTAATTTTCCTTTCCCCCCTCAAAAACCCCAAAACAAAACCTAAGGGGTTTAAAACTGCACAAAAACCCCTACGAATCTCGAAAATGCCAAACAACCCTAGGAAATGGTCATTTCATAAAAGTTTGAGACCAATGAGCATAGTTGGTCTAATCCAACTTTACGATCAGGATAAAGAACATATTCTTGTAATTTCCTCTCTCTTGACTTGTCTCCAATGTAACCTCAGAAGAGGGAGAAGAAGCCATGACCCCTCAAGCACCACGAAGTCACCAAGATCATATTTGAAATCCAATTTCTAGATTTGTTGAACAAGCATAGATCACAATAGCAGGTGATCTAACCTGGAAACCAAATCATTTATTGCTTGGAAATCAAGTTAGACATGCATAGTAGCCCTCTAACAACTGGTAGGTGCCTACTAGCGTTTGGAGGCACCCCTAGTAGCCCCTAAACAGAGGGCTACTTCCTCTCTCGCTGTGCTGGAGCACGAGCCCCCATCAATGGCCCTGATGCCCTACCGGTGAAGGACCAGGCAGTGAAGCCCTAGATCAGACCACACCCCAGCCCTGAGATGCCTCCTCCACTGCGATCGACCTCTTGCAACTACTGCTGCGCTAGATGGCCCGCAGCGCCGCCGCTACTACGCTAAGTCACCCGTAGTGCTGCTGTAGGAGCACGCCGCCCTTGCAGCACCGTCGCAGATTGGCGTGGATGGTTCGGTGGCACTGCTGGAAGCCCCCTTCACCAATGTGGAGGCTCACTGGTGAAGGTGGTGAGCGGTGAGGAGAGAGCTTTATGGTTTTGTTGGAGGGAGTAGGTGGCTTGTTTTGGTGGGATACCCGAGCACCGATCTTAGATCGCTGCTGTGATACCAAGTGGGATGAAATAGTGAATCTTATTCTCAAGAAAAACCCTACACCTCTTTATATAGAGAGAAGTGTTGGGAAAATTACATACGAGAACGAGAAAAGAATATAAAGAAAGCAAATAGTCCATAACAAATATAAACCATGAAAGATAACTAGAGTGTTCAACAAGATCATCCACCATCCACTCCAAGAATTCCTTAAACCACCAAGGGGTCTTCTATAAGGTCTAGTTTCTTCCCAATACTTTTGATTATAAATTATTTAAGTTTTTTATTCTACAAAAAAGTCCTCAAAATACTTCATAACATGGTTCACTACCTTATTTTTTGCATTTAGGTTGAAGCTATCCTTTCTAAATCTACTAGTTTTATTAGCAAAAATAACTTGGAAAGAAGTCACTTCCAACCTACACTTGGCATGAAACAAGGAGATCTCCTCCTCTCTTCTCTTTTCTCTTCATCTCAATCATACATGCCCTTGAAGGCATGCTCCAATATGTCATTAGATATTCCATTCTTACCTCTTTCTTCCCGTTGAACCAACTTTATTCTTGCAATCTTCAATTCACAAACAACCTCACCATCTTCCTTAAAGCAATCAAAGACAATGTTGCTAACTTAAAATTTGCAAACCTCCTTTTCCTTTTAGTTTTCAACTTAACTTTAATAAATCCCTTCTTGCCCCTATAAACCTAGAAGTTGATTTGGAGAAATTCTTGCCCATTTCTTCGATTGCTTTTTACAAGACTTCAAAGTCGTTCACCTTGGTTTCTCCCTACCTACTTTAAATCTCAAAAAGTTAGATTTGAACTCACCTATTAATAAAGTGACACCTAACTTAAGGGCTAGGAAAGATACCATTTTACCTCTTCTTGTTAAAGCCAACCCTCCTCAATTCCTACCTATTTCCTTTACACTATAAATATTACACAATGTTATAATCAAGAAATTCAATACTATCTAAAAATAATAATAATATTATCCAGAAAAAAGGTCTTTTGAAGCACTACTTTGGCATTTTCAAAGGTCGAACTTGTCAATTGGGATTGTATATGTTATTTGAAAGAAAATAATGCCTGAGAGATTTAAATCTTAAATTGTTTAATAGTGAATTCCTCTTGTAATTTCCCACAAAATTCTAAAATAATGATGATATACTCTAGAGAAAACTTTTCACGACAACTATTATATGAGGATGTGTTGATGATTGATCTCCCTAAACTTATTAATTGATCTCTCCCTTATGGAAAACATCATTTCTATTGAACATTTGGACTTCACATCTCATTTCTTCTTAAGAGGCTAATGTCCTTCATCCCCTTTATTATCATACAAAAACCAACCCAAGCAACCCTCCAAAGCTCTCTTGTCCATATCTTTCCTCTCTTGCTAAACATAAGTATTCTTTTGCTAAAGCATTAGACATTTTAAAGGCCTAAAATAATTGGTTTAAGCAACCAATGAATAGAACCTAAGTTAAATACAAGCTCAAAGTCTAATCGTTGCATTTTTTCTATTATCTGTAGCCTCTCTCCAACTCCAAACCACATAGTTCTCTTATTTGGAACCCATTGGATCTGATTTCACCACAAAAACCTAGACTTCTCTCTAATTGTGGTATAAATCAACCTTTTACATGACCATTTGGAATCTCTAGCTCCACCCCATGGCACCAAGTGAAATCATTGTATTCTTTACAAATATAATTTTGTATCCACTTCACAACCTACAAGTGAACGTGCCTTTCTCCTATCAACTTTCGCCCATCTTTACCTCCTAGTTACATTTACTCTCCTCCCCTCCCCTATTCTTAAAGTTCTACCCTTAAATCTAATGAATTGGTTCCTTTATTGTTGTGGCATTTGTTCAATTATTCAGAAAGAGGGATGTGCAAGAACTTTCTTATACCTCCGAACAAACACCCTTTTACCCTTAAAAAAGCTAACTCCCTTTCCTCTATAACTTTGCACAATCTCTTCTAAGTAAAACTTCCTAAACCTCATATCCTACAATTTATTTTTGACATAGTCTTACTATAGGTCTTTCAAAGTCAATGGGTTTTCCAAGCTTCTCCCAAAAAGGACTCATCATATAAGCATTTTTGTCTATCATTAAAGGTCCGGTAGATGTGTCATTACTTCTTTTGCTATTTTATTCTCTTGTTGATTGTGATATTTGTTGTTTTGCTCTTTTTTTGGATCATTTTTTCTAGCTTTGTCATCTTTTCATTTAGATGAGTAAAACTTTGACCGTTGGCCTTCTTTTTATGAAAAAAAGAGAGATCCATGTGAAACATAATTTTCAAAGGTGTGATTTTGTTGGAAGATCATATTGAAGATTGACCTTGCCCTCTAGCATTATTGATGTCCACATATTCAATTGTGGATGTTTAAGAGAGATAGATCTTAGTCTAACTTTATGATTTTAATGACGATTTCTCGTGACATGGCCCTATGGGTTGACGAGGGGATGTATGGAGCAAATCAATTCAAAGACGGAGATGATTGATCGTATAGATGTTGTTCTTGCCAAATTTTGTCACATGCTGTAAAGAAAGAATCGTAATATACATTTGTGTGAACCAAGATATATGCATATGCACGTTAAACAAACTTTTATATGTTATATTCCACATTCAATCGCAGTGATATTCAAACCGTAAGTAATCTATATATGTGAAATTCATCTATCGTATCATGCGACAGAAAAATGCAATTTGAAGAAGTTTCCTAATTGTCATTATAACTCTTTTGACTATCGTAGACTGCTTTTAGCTTCTTGTTGTGACCGTCAGTGTCTCTTCAAACCCCCTGTAACAATACTTTTGTCCAACTAATTGGGAAGGTACACTTGGGCAGCAGATTTGGAGACAGAATAGGAGTTTAGAGGTAGACTTGAGATAAGATAAGAGCTTTCACCAAAAGATTTTTTCAATTTTTATTTTATATTAATTGTTATTATTTTTTATGTCACATCACCATTAATATATATTAAAATATATTAACTTTAATATAATATATTTATTAAAATACATTCATAATATCCCATCAACTTCAATATATATTAAAATATAATCACTCCAACCTAATATATCCACTCACACCATATTATAATATTAAAATATCATCCACCAACATCAAATCACTATACCGATCATTATAAATTTCGAATCATTATAAATTCATCAATTAAATACCTTACTCAACTTATTCAATTCCAATTCTATCCCAGATTTGCCCAAACCCCAACCGGACACAGCCCTAACATCCATATAATGCTTAAAAAGACGCCCTGATTCTATTTGTATAGATTGACTAAATGCAGAAAGCTTTCAGGCAATCTTTTTTTTATTTAAGATAAGCTAATAATACTCAATGCTCCACAATCAGGAAGGGCATCTTTGGAACGTGTGACCCCATGCCTAGCTCCTCCCATCCCCTCTTAATTAAAAAGGGTAGATAGAGCTTCCTGAAACGTGCTTTACTGGGTTAAACTATAAATTTTATTTGCATCGATTTTGAAGGGATGGATTTATGGTGGGGGTTGAAACATGGACCAACTAGTTCTTAAATAAAGGATGTTGAAATTATTTCCTTTTACACTGGCTTGCTTAACCTTGATGAAAGGTAAGAGATTTACCACCTTCGATTTTCCTTATCCCAGCTCGATAGTCACTTTTTTTTTTTTTTGTTGCAGTAGTTGAGAAATATTCTTTTCATAGGAAAAATGATAAAGGCATGATCCTGCTAACACCTCAGACTAATCTCGTGATTTGCACCCTACAATACATGCCTCCCTCCCCATTAACCACACAATCCTCACACCAGATTGTCCCACAAACATTGTGCGAGATTGGAAGTGGATTATTAAGACCATTTTGCTTGCTTAAATCATTAATCACTTTATATCTGCAGCCAGATCTTATCAGCATCTGCATTTAAGGTTTCAAGCAAATTCAAATTCACCCCTTTTTTTTATTGGTGTTCCCTTTTAAGTCTAGAATCTGAAATTGCGTAGTAGTTTGGTTCCTGTCTTGGAGGATTTCTTAGACATTGGACGTGAACATGCTCTGAACTCCAGTAAACAATGCTTAAAACAGTTTCAACATGCAATAGCATGTGCTTTAAGGTGAAACTAGAACAGAATGCACCAAAAATCAATTTGCAACCACTTCTCCCGACTAGCTGTCCACATTTAGGGTTTTCTTCTGGAACAAGAAAGTTAAAGGTCCTTGTAAACTTTCATGCTTAGTTCCACATATGCACCATTAACAACGCTTTATTCTCCCACAACAATAAAAATCACTCAGTCCAGCATCTTTAAATGACTAGTTCTCATAAAAATGACTTCAATATCTAATTAGCATCTGTCTGTACAAGGATCCAGCATCAATAAGATGCTCTTGTAGAGTCAACAGCTCCTAGCCTTGTTATTGATGCTGCTTATACTTGTTTCTTCTTTCATGCAGATATCAAATTGCTTGACGATTTTCCTTTCTTTGACATTTTACCCTTTGACCTTACCTTTCCATGCTGTTACATTTTGTTGTTGATGTATGTAGAACTGGATGCAGTATCTTCACCATTAAAGGCCGGGAATTAGTACAAGGAAGTGGTCTCATAAATGGTGTTTACGTAGTGAATCACCTCTTAAGCACTCTTATCACTCATCAAGAGGCCGACACTCTAGACTTACCAGGTTTTCCCAGAAGAAAGCTTTTAGTTGAAAGTGGTAACAGCCTCCTTACTTTTGATGGACTAAGGCCTCTCTTTGCAAAGATACCTGGAAAAGGCAATGTCCTCCTAGGATCACTTCTTTCCTACTTGTCTTTCGTAATGAAATTTTAACATACGAAAAACTCTGAAAGAGGGGCTGATCCTTAGCAAGCACATTTTTATGGTGTCAAAATAATCGAGAAAGTGATGATGATCTCTTTGATCATTTCACCCCTCTTAACTAATATTTGCAGTTCCCTTAACAGAACTCAAAGTTTGTGTAACTGATTACTCTTGCCAAAACCAGAAGCTCCTCCTTCAAAACCGGGAGTGGGGAAGATTTTGCAGATAAGCCAAACACTTCATGCGTCGTAAAGTCAGATATGCAGCCTGAAATGCACATGAGGAATTCAAGAATAAGTAGAAAAAGGAGTCATAGGTATGCCCTTGAGAAAGCTGTAGCCACGCCATGTGATTAGCAGTAAGGTGTACTGAGTGCCTCTATTTATGGTAGGTAGAAGAAATCATATCATTCATTCTCTTCAATGTTAGGTTGGAGGAAAAATGCTGATTCTCGTCATCAGTACCCAAAGCAATAGGAGTGCACCAAAGCATGTGAATACTTGAGAGTAATTTCTCAGGAATTGTTGGATTGACCACCTGACTGGTGCTGTTTCGCTGCCATGTGAAAACAACTCACAACCAATTTATGAAATAGGAAAGTTGATAGATGAAAAAAAGTGGAATAATAAACAACAAAAATATGAAGCATGATTATGTGGAAACTCCACTCATGGAGAACGGGAAGAAAATCATGAGAAAAGGTCCCTATAAGGTGAGTATCTATATTACTCTTCTCAAAGAATAATTGAGGAATACAATATCTATTAGAGACCACCACATACTCCAACTATCCAGTCTACACTACATAATGTGAAACTAAATCCCAACTACACATTCTCTCAACAAGAAAGGCTCAGCATCTGTTATTAGCAAGGAGAACTTCAGATGGATTATATTATCTCAACATAAGTATAAATGTACATGAAATATGGTAATACATTTAACATTGCTAAAGCCTTTTACACATGTCCTGCTTGCTTACAACTGTACACACGAGTACAGGATACTTGACGTGCTCTGATTGGAGGCACATCCATTTATGGAAGATGCTTTTTTTTCCCTTCTAAACACCTGCGCCCAGCTAACCAGGATGGCTCGACTAGACTTTACACACAGTGTTATCTCATCATCGGCATTATGTACAACTAGTACATGATTAGAATACTTGTTTCCCCCTTCAAATAGAGAATCTGTACATCAATGGAGCCAGAGCTAAATCAAATGCATTCACAGACTTGGGGGAAAGTTTGAAATTCATCACTGTTCCCACATTGGAGAGTAAGCTTGTAACTGGCACCACCTGTACATCAAACAAAATTTCTTGAATTAGGAGTGAGGGGGGTAACAATAAAGGCTCCAAATCTTGCCACATTGCAGTCTGCCAGGCTGAGTGCTGAGACAGTGAGTCTTTAATGCTCTAGTTATGAGAGTCTGTGTGGTCCTAATTTGCATCATTCTCGTTGTCGTGAATAGAACAGTAGTGTGCTTTCTATTGCATCGTTAAGCAAGAGACCTTAGGCCCCTAGCATGGGGTAGGATGGTATATAACCATTGTAAGCCACATCAAAAAGTTAAAGTATTTTTCACGCCATTCTTGTTTTCTGCAATAAACCACCAGGTAGAAGAAATTATGCCAGATGTATTCAACACAATTGTATAGAGGGAAGAGCTCAACTGCTTTGAACCTTCTAAAGGAGAACTGGGACTAAGGTGTAGAGAGTTGCTTTTTTCATATTAATGGCCAAGTTTTGACTTAGAAAAGGTCCAACATTTATTACGAGAGTATCCAACTCAAAAGCAGAGGGTTCTAATCTTTTACATATTTAGGTATGAATATTATATCATTGATCCAACATGCACCATGATAGGCGGCTGTCTTCATCTCCAACACATGGACAAATCAACAGATGATGTGAAAGACATGGAAGTTAAATCTCAGGCTCTACAGGTGCAGATTAGACACCAAATGGTATCATCCAACTCAAAACTAATTGGCTTAAGCTGAGAGGTGTAACCATCAACATTAACCCCTTCTTGATTTTTCACATCTTTAGATACAACACTATCAACTGAACAACAACTACTTGATATACTTTCGAACAGAAGCTATCACTTGATGTGATCATGCCAACTGAGCAATATTGATATCATCCCTAAAATTGTAAAAATGAACCATATATCAAACATCTTATAAATTGGCAATATTGAAAGGCGAAAACTATAAAAGTAAAATGATTGTTTGTTGGAGTTAGTGTCAATGTGTTCTTTTTAGATCATATAGACCTGGAATGTTAAAGCATAAAATATAAATAGGCGAAGAGTTGATGATGTGCTTTATGGTGTCAAGGTATGGTCTAACTTCATGTTAACATGATACTTGGACTAAGCCTTCCCATTGTAAATTTCAAGTTTTTTTTTAACCCCAAAAAGAATGAAGCTAAACTCCTCAGAGGCCTAGATGAATTAGATCCCATCCTTAAGAGCCCATGTCTTCCTAACATCTGCTTCAATATTGCCTGCGCTCAGACTCTCTAGATCTCTCTCATGTAAGGGATATTGCCCGCACTCAGGCCCTCCCACACCGCCATGTAGGACCTTCCAACTTGAACTTGGTGGAGCACTATCACCCCAAACACGATGCGCTGTTGTGAAGCACGAATCTGCTGGGGAGGTCAAGAGATTGCCGACCAATGATGACACAATGGCGAGGCAAAGGTCTCTGGTAGTGAGGATTTGTTGCCAAGTACAGCCTGAAGGAGAAGGTGTCCACAGTATTGTTTCTTCTGTAAGGCTTTATTGAAAACCTGATTACTTTTGTGGCTTCCACACTTTTCACCCTCTCATTTCTATTATTTTTAGTATGATGGTTTGAATGTTAGTTCTTTCAAAAAAAAATGAAAGGAAAGAAAAAGGAAAGAGGTGAGAGACAAAAGCAGAAACAAAAATAGAGGAGAGGGAGAAAAAAGGGGAAATACGAGAAGAAAAGAAAAGAAAGAAAGAAATGATGAAGTAGAGCATGAATTATGTCTTCTACAAGTTTTGATCTTCTGCTTAGGATTGTCTCCTAAACTAACTTGATATCGTCTCTTACATTCTGCTTGGGATCATCTCTCATTTCTACTTACTTGGGGATCAACTCTTACACTACTTGAGACCGTCTCTTACATTCTGCTTGGGATCATCTCCCATTTTTTCTTACTTGGAATCATCTCACACACTACTTGAGATCGTCTCCCACATCCTTCTTGGGATCATCTTCTGCGTCTACTTGATTAGGATCGTCATCTACTACTTGGGATCGTCTCCTATCATCTACCCATCTACTTGACTACATACTCATCGCACTCCAACTAGCCTACCTACTTTTGCCACCAAAAGATGTCTTGAATCCGGGGGGGGGGGGGGCGGTGGGGGTGTGTTGAGTTTTATCTCATGGAACAAGCTTGAGGGGGAGTGTTGAGAATAACATACATAGAATAGATGGCTTATTGGATCCTCTATTAGATCCATGAGTACTTGGTCATTTTAATCCCACCTTGCTTATTGAGGAGAGAGTGGAAGGTCGTAATAAGGAGCATGTCATTGAGTCAATGTCCAACAAGAAGGCTAACAAATAATTTACATGGAAAAAGGATAATACTCCGATATGCACTTGGGTGATGAATATCACCATCCCGTGCATAAAGGATGAGATCACGTACTACAAGACAACATAGGATATGTGAGACAATCTATGACACTCCCATGAGAAGGACCAAAGTTAAGTCTTCCAAATCTACAATGAGATGATTTATCTTGGGTAGGAAGAAAAATCTATCTTTTAAGATGTTGAGACACTCATTGCTGATCTGCATCTACAACACCCAGAAGGCCTATCATAAGGAAGTTGGTATCTTACAATTTCTTACAAGATTAAAACCAGATTATGCTTAGGAGGTCTATGTTGCATAACCACATTAGTAATGCCAGTTACCATATAGGTCCTAGAGAATCAAACATATAATATGGCTACTACTTATAATAAAGGATGGGATGCACCACCCATATGAGTGAGAGGTCGCAAGTCCTAGAGGCATTGATGTACCATGTGCACCCATTGTGGCAAGAAAGGTCATACTAAAGATAATTGCTAGACTAAGCATGGAAAATCCACGATGGCTCATTGGGCAACTGAGACTCTACTCATGAGATAACTGCTAACACCATTATTGTTGCGTAAGCCAAACATGATGACATGGTTCATAAGATAACTAAATGTTCTAGTCTCCTTTAATTCATACACCATAACGTTGACAGTCCATTAAGTATATCTATTGCTCTTTGCATATAGGATGTTCACAAAGGCAAGTCAAGTTGGATGGCAGACTTTGGTGCCTTTAGACTATTGAGAAAGATGAATGTTGTTGGGTAATTGGATAATGGGAGATCTAATTACATGTTTTAGTCCCACATGGTGGAGTGGAAAAGAGAGAGGTGTATGGTGGCCTATATAAAAGCCCTTGTACCCCCATTTGCCTTTGAGAAGAAATATTGAGAGATCACATCCATAGGGACGCTTCTCCCATGGTTTTCTCCCCTCTCCTCATGAAAGGGGTTTCCACGTAAATCCAAGTATTCTATTGTGATGCTTTAATATTGTTTTGTTCATTTTATTCAATTATTTATTTCAACATGATACCAGAGTAAGTTGTTCTTAGGTTTTATCTGATGCAAATATCATTATTTTCATTATTCTTGAGTTTTTTTATCATTGTCTGTGTCTCCACGTTCTTACTCTTTGAGTTCTGGGAGGCATCAATGGGAGCTACTGCAAGGCCAATGACACTCAAATCTTATCACCTCTGCCACACCTCTCAAATCTGAGAACATAAGCAGAATGTCTGGGGTCCATATCTGGGTGGTGGGATTCTTGACTAGATCGAACGATGATAGCATGGAATCAAATCCGTGTGGAAGTAACAGTAACATATACCTCCCTTCCACACGAGGAAAGGGGGTTATATACCCTCATCGAAGGACTACAAGATTTGCAGTGGCGTCGAAGATGATTAGATCAAGAGAGGGCGAATTGCAGATTAAGTGTCGTGCACCAATTGCAGATCCAAGCATTTTACACTCAAATCCTGATGTATGACATTTTGGTCAGATTAAAGAGACTCCTCCCTCAACATCTTCGGCGAGGAGGCATGAAGAATGCTAAAGGGACCACTAAAACTACGTGGCTGATGCTGACAATGCAACCTCACACCAACACTACAATCGCACTGACTTCATGCTACCACTATGATGAGGGTAAGCATGAATCAATTCCTAGTGTACTCGAACATGTAGGAGTTGTTGGGACTCTCGTGGGGGCTAACCCAAACCCCCCTTCTCACCAACTGATAAGCACGACACCTCACCTCTGTTGGGCTCCGACCCCCACCCTCTCACCAATCGACACGTAGGAGTTGTCGCAACATTGATCAATAGCTGTCGGCGACGAAGAGGTGAGGGCCCATGGGCTAGACGGTGGCCTCTAAGGCGTTGCAAAAGGAGCATCCCCTCAAGCTCGAGCTCCTCAGTTGAGTTGTAGAGCTACACGTCAAATGTAAGGGCAAGCTCGATGTTGCGGGTGATCCTAGAGGGCCATTCGTCGTTGTTCATGCCAAAGAGGAGTGGAACGGAGAGTTGGTTGTGGCAGAGGTTGAAGGCGATAGAGAGGCTCGGGGCGATCATGTTCGGCGAAGATCCCGCGCAAGACTGCAAGATTAGTGGCTGCACATCCTTTCACCGTTAGCAACGGCAGCATAGGATGGTGCCCATTGAACCCTAAATTGTACGGTTCCCTAGTGGGCATTTTACATTCTTCATCCTTTGTTTTTCGTTTATGTTGGTATTTGGCTCGTTGGCAATACAAAGAGGAAAAAAGGGAAGAGTAGAAGAAACAAACTAGAGAAATAGAAAGGAAAAAAGTAAAAAAAGGAGAAAAAATGAAAATGAAAAGTATATAAAAAAGGAAAATTTTGAAGTGGAAGAGAAGGGAAGAAACTCTTTAGTTGTTTTCTTCTCCATATAGTTTCTTCTACCATACAATTATGAGAGAAAGGGGGGTGTGACTGATGAGAGCCTATTGTGTTCCCCATTTGAGGGAGACTCATTCTTCAAAGTCCCCACATGAGAGAAGCTCATTGGTTCCTATATGAGAGGAACATATTCTTAGTCTCTATATGAGAGAAGTCTACTGAGAGATTTCTATATGGGAAAGGCCTACTTCGAGTTTTCGTGTAGGAGAAGCCCAGTCTCGAGGTCTCCAAGGAAGACACCCACTTCTGAGATCTCCAATGAGGAAGGCATCGACACCATTTAAGGTCTCTTATGAGAGAGACCAATCAGAGCCAGCTTCAGCACTTCATTAAATAGACTCCAGCCTACGTTGATGTCTCATCATTAGCATACTTGCCTACAAGCAAGAACATGGATGCAGCTGTTATCATTCGTTTGGAGGAGAGCCATGACCCAGTTGCACCAATTGAGAGTTGTGTTCTAGTTGTGAGAGTAAGGAGTTATGTTGTACACGCAAAGAATTTTATGCTCCAGTTTAAGAAAGAGTATTGAAAGAAATGAACGTTGTTAGGTAATTAGATAATGGGAGATCCAATTGCATCAATGATTTAAATTTCGACAGCCATCAAATGGCTAGTTTTTGGAGAACGCCATGTAGACATCAATATCATTAGAAAAATAGGGGTTTTGATGAAATTTCTCCCATTTCATCGAAGTGGTCAAAATGTGGCGAAATGCACTCGACATTTCAATGGTTGCTACTACTATTGCTCCCATTTTTCGTTATTGCTGCTATGTAACCCCCCATTGAAAATTGGATCGTTTTTACACCTACCTCAAAAAAGATTATACTAAAACTTCAACTCATACCTAGTTGATGCCAACAACTCTAATAACAAGTGGAGAAACTAAGCATCATACTCTTCCCTACCCCTTTATCTACCTAAATGCCTTGTCCAAATTTTATCTTCTCCTCAAGAGAGATTTTTCACTATCGTTGGCATAAGGCAACTAAAACTGCTGCTCTGTAATCTGCTCTTCTTTTGAGGCTTGATTCCATTCCAAATCTACATCTATCCCTAATTATAGAATATATCTATACTAGATCTACTATTATTACCAACATTTAGGTCTAATCACAATTTAGAATTAAGAAAATCTTTGTTTAATTCCCAACAATAAAATCCTAAGTTTGTGTTAACATTAGCGTCTTTCTTCTTCTCTTATAATCAATTTTGGAAATAGTTATTCATTTAAATAGGAAGTATGAGATGGGTTTTGTTGACATGCGTCGGTGTGCCTTTGGTATGCTCTCGATGTGCCTTCGAAATGGACTATTTTCGGGGCATCGAAATCATCGAAATCTGGCATTGATGTGCCGACAAAATGCACACTTGGAAATTTATCGAAATGTTGTCATTTCAAACCTTGAATTACATGTTTTAGTCCCACATAGTGGAGTGGCAAAGAGCGAGGTGTGTGGTAGCCTATACAAAGACCCTTGCACCCCCATTTATCTTTGAAAAGAAATATTGAGAGATCATGGTCATAGGGGCACTTCTCCCATAGTTTTCTCCTTTCACGACAAAAGCAGTTTCCGCGTAAACCCAAGTATTCTATTGTAATGCTTTGATATTATTTTGTTTGTTTTATTTGATTATTTGTTTCAACACATTTTCCTAGAGAAAGGCAATGTTTTAGCAAACTTGAACCAGTCCACATTGTTCAGACAGACATAATGCTATCATGTGTATGAGGGAGGTTCATGTGGCCCTTAATATGCAATTATATTTTCCCTTGTGTGTTATTAACGAGGAGCATTATTACGAAGACCGACATACAGGGGATTTTTGACCTTATCTCTTGTCTTATGAGAATATATTGACAAGAAAAATGATCGACGATGACCGTGAGGAAGAATGTGTATAAACTTCTTTAATAACCTTATGCGGCCTATGTTACTCTCCCTTCATCAGTCTTCCAATTTTTAGCGACATCTTCATCTGGGCTACCTCCCCATGGACAAGTTCCAACATGTTATTCCTTGGTTCTCACCTAGACCTGAGATTCTAAGACCTACAAAATTGGAAAGCATCATGGGAGTTCTTACTGTTTTAGTCAAAGTTTGAGTTAGTCTGTCTTTCATTTATTAGATATGGAAGTGTTTGGTCCAGACTGGCTTGGACGTTGATACTGTTTGGTTATCATAGATGTTTTTCATGTCTGATGTGGGTCTTTCTTTTGAAAACTAAATCAACTGCTAATCTTGTCATAAAGAATTTTATTACTAAAATAAAGACCCAGTTTGATGCACATCTTAAAATTGTTTGGTCTGAAAATGGCTTGAAATGTTATACTCAGGAGCTTCAAGAGTTTTATCATTCAAGTGGAGACTACTTGCCCAACACCTCTTGACAGAATGGGGTAGCTGAGCATAAGCATCATCATATTTTGAATGTTGCCACTACACCGTCAATTCATAAGTGTTCCTTCCTTGTAATATGGTATTGGTGATTCTACTCTTATTACATCCTGCTCAACAAAGTTTTCGTTAGAATGCAATAATTCCATAATACATTTTTTTTCAAATTATCAATTATTCTTATTTCGATCACAATATTCTGTTTTAGTATCTTCATTTCACAGGGAAACCACCCTAGACCTGCATTTGCATTCTATCCTCTCAAATTCAATCTTGGACCTATGCAATGCAATGGTAAAGATTTTTTTTTTCTATTTTTATCTTCCATTAGTAAACCACCAAATAAAGATGAGTGAGGGGAAATTTGTTGCAATTTTTGTATAACCGATTTTCTTTATTTTTTACATGTTAAAAACTAGAACGACAGGGTAAATGTCGTTGATTCTACTAAACAAACAGATTTCCTTTCACCTCTTATATCCAGATGTAAGGTTGTTTAAGTTTCCTCCTAAGAGTTTTCACTTTTCAGGTATGCAGCCTTTGTACATATTCATAGTCTTAGCAGGACAATTTCTGTGGCTCCCCCATTTATTCATGAAATTCTTTATGTATATAAATGGAATCAAACCCTCCTGATCCCTACTTTTCGCCACCAAGAAGTGATACAGGTTGGGGTTCCTCTCACTTAATAAGGGTATCATTGAAAAGGGACAACCACGACCTGTTTTCGAAATATGTACCAAGCAAACCACCTACCACTTGTCACCTTGGATGAGGTTGACACTACCCTCGTGCAATAAAATGTGTCTTCCATGGCTACTCTCGTAGTTAAAAGGTATCGATATTATGGCCCTGTTTATGGATGCCACTATATGAGTCCAAAATCACTTTCCCTGAATCTGCTCCTTATTTCTCCACTACTAGGTCTAAGACAATCCTGCAGTTGTCTAGCAGTGCTCCCATGTCACTTCCTCCAATTCCCTTGGAGGATATTCTAGTGTCATATCCATTGTCTACCTATGTGACTCATACTGTCTCCAGGTTTATTAAGCCATACATTACTTGCACTTGGCATGCCCTTTCCTCTGAGCCATCACCATCATCCAAACCAGATGTAATGTTCCCTTTCTACTTAAGATGCTACAGTTTGTGATGTACCAGATGCTAAACAAGATGCTACTTTGCAACCTGCTGATGATTGCACCCACAAGACGACAACAAATGATGTAAACCTGGATTTGCCTACTACTCTGAGGAAGGGCGCGAGCACATGTACCTTGCTCCCATATCTAGGTAGTTGCCAATATCATGCCCTGATCCTAAGTACGAAAGATTTATTGAAGCTCTTTTTACTTTATTGTGCCTAGTTCCCCACAACAAGCACTCTTAGATCCAAAGTGGTATCGAGCCATGGAGGAAGAGATGTTTACACTTACATCTGAACAAACCTGGGAACATATGGATCCCCTATCTGACACTATAGTAGTTGGCGGCAAGTGGGTCTTCATTGTGAAGCACAATCCAAAAGGTACAATGTATTGGTGCAAGGCATGTATGGTGGCAAAGGAGTACACTCAAACATACGGAGTTGACTTCTTTCATACATTATCTCTGCCAACTGTCCGTATTCTTACTCCTGGTAGCTATACATAGTGATCAGCCGCTTCATTAGTTAGATGCAAAAAATACTTTCATGTATGGAAATCATCAGAAAGTGGCTTATATGTAACAATTCCCTGAATTTGAGGTTCAAGGGAAGTGCCATAAGGTTTAAGGCTAAACAAAACTACCAATGGCCTTAACCAGAGTTCACGTACCAAGTTTCAGAAGTTGTCAAAGGTTGTGGAGCCCCTTGGCTTTGGTCATAAGACAAATACTCCCTATTTGTGTAAAGGACCAATAGAGGGATTGTATAGCCAAATGCTCTACCTCTGAGCTATGTAGCCAACAAAATAGATGGATTGTGGTTATGTTGGTTTATGTAGACAACACCAACATTTTTCCTAAAAACATGGGCGACATCATTTTGACTAAAAACAACACCGAAGGAATAAATGAGATCAAAAAGCACTTGACGAAAAACTTTTTTACCAAAAAACTTGGTCCTTTACAATATTTTTTTGGAATTGAAGTTGCTTGTACCAGATGTGTATCTCAAAGAACGTACACAATAGACTTGCTACTACAAGAGATTGGCATGCTGGGAGCCAAGCTACCATTTATGTCCATCGATTTAAAGGTTCACTAGTGTGAAAGTACATAAGAGTCAGATGCAAGACACTGTAAAGGACTGATGGATAAATTGTTTTATTTAACCATTACATAGAGGTCTACCAGAGTGGCACTGGAATGCAGTAATGATTATTCTAAGATACTTGAAATCCTTGCCAAGAAAGGGCCTCCTTTTCACCAAAGGGACATCCTTAGACATTGTAACTTATTGCGATGCAAAATACACAGAAAGTCCCAAGGAGAGGGAACCTACTATAGACTTTACTACTTGTGTAAAAAGAAATCTAGCAACATGAAGAAGTAAGAAGGAAGTTGTTTGTCTCTCGACCAAGTAAAAATTGAGTCCCATGCCATGGTGGAAAAGACAATTGAGCTTATGTGGATACAATTAGTCCTTAGTGATCTTTACCTATTAGTGGCATCATCTATGACAATGTGTGATAACTAAATTGACTTGCTCATCGCTAACAACCCAGTATTCCATGAAATGACCTAACATGTTGAAGTAGATTGTCACTACACCAAAGATTTAATTCATATGGGACTAATACACAATCCCTATTTCCTTCGAGGAGCAAGCTACTGATATTTTTAGCAAGGTGCTTACTTGAATCATCTTCAACAATTGTGATTAGAAGCTAAGTATAATTGATATCTATGCTCTAGCATGAGTGAGAGAATTGAGACTTAGTTTTTATTAGTTATTTATCTCCTTTATATCTTATTTCTTTCTCAAGTGTATACATGTAATTTCCTTCGGTCTCTATATAATGAAAGCTAGTGTTTCCTCAGAGAATAGTCAACCCTGCTCTTCTAACTAAAATTGTCAAATGGCATGATAAAGAGGATATTGTGAATGATTTTTATGTATCATAAGTGTCGCGCAACTTTGATGAGAAATTTTAACATTTTTTGGACTTTTGTCCTTGGATTATATAACAGTTGCATGTCAAGTTTTCTTTCTTTACCCAAGGTGGTTAGGGTTTTGTGGAAATTAGAGGGAGACACCATGGAGATAGGAGGGAGGTGAAGGGGATGCTTTGAACCACGCTCAAGCAGAGGTGAATAAATGGGTATTCAATAGGCTACGGTGGCTCTGTACCCATCATTCAGAGAAAATGTCATTCTCAAAACACCAAATTCTATGTTACATAAAACTTCCGAAATTTGATGAACCTTTAGATAGAAACTCAATAGTTGTATGTATGGTATTGGCCATAATTTACCAGAACATTTGATAATCTTAGGAAGCGAAGGAAGGATCTTGGGTTTACCTGGTTAAGATATAAAACTATTCAAGGAACCCCAGACACCATCAAAGTAAAGGATCCTTGGTAAGAAGCTTGTCTCCTTCACGTCAAACTTGCAGGTTTGCAAATCCGACTTGTAGGCACCTTCATAGACTCACTTTATTTGAGGATTCTCAGATGATAAAAGGAGAAAAAGAAAGGCAAGAAAGAATTCCACTTCCGAGGAATCTTCAAAAGAGATGTTTTCTTGTTGCATTTCATTCCACTAACACCTTTGCAATATCATCTCTTTCCTTTCTATTTTTTAATGTCAATTTGTACCATACCCAAAGCATCCATTCCTTTCCCTCACCTTTTAAGTCAATAAATAGAGGCTCTTTATTATTTTTTTATTAGGCTTGACAACATGCGACCGTTGATTTTTTTTCAAAGAAATATGTGCCATCCTAACTGCTTGAGTATGCAGTTTACCAATGAGGATGAAATACCAAAAAGCCACACATGCATGTATGTATGTTTGTTTATGTATTTTATATGCCAGTATGTTTATATGTATATATACAAAATTATGTATGTGAAACTACAGTGACTCCGAGAATCGCAATGGTTTACTAGGGCATCTATGTAAAAACACTTGGCATAATCACTTGTTGAGAATAAGGAGGTCACGTGGACCTGCCACGTGGCAGCTAGCAAAGCCATGTGGCAACAACAGGAGGGCCCTCAAGGCTGGTGGCTAGGGAGGACCAAGGGTCCTAGTTTTGGTTTCTTAGGTCCTACATTTTGTTATTTTGTTAAGTAGGTTTTAGGAAAGTTGTTTTAGGAATTAGTTGTGAGGATTTGTTCTTTCTTAATTAGGAGATTTAATTTGTTTCTTGTTTTAGAAAATATGTTCTCTCTTTATAAAAGAGAGCCTTCCTATTGTAATTCTCTTAAGTTAGCAATAATATTTCATATTCCGCAAACTCCTCTCCTCTCTCTCTCTCTCTCTCTCTCAACATCACCGTCAGCCACCATCACACCGACCTCATCACCAGTTGGCCACCATCAAGGCCGGCTGCTACTGTTCCCTCTCTCTCCCTGATCTCCAAGTGATCAGCCCCCATGGGGCTGTTTTCCTACACTCCACATATGCTAAACTCAACATCACTAAAACAACTAGCATCTACATAAATTCTCCCAGCATAATCACTAAAATAATTCAAGTCAAAGACATGAAAATGGGATCATAGAAAGTCTCTCGTATTAATGAGTTGAAAGAAATGAAGCAATCTATTTTGCAAAGAAAAAACCCTACATCTCTTTTATAGAGAGAGGTAGGGAAAATATTACAGGACTTCAAATAGAAATAAAAAAAGTATGAACACCCTCATAACATAATGTAACACTCCCCCTCAAGCTGGAGCATATATATCAACCATGCTCAACCTGTTTCTACACTTCTCAAACAAGGGGAGTGACAAAGGCTTGGTGAACATGTCTGCAGCCTGCTCTAACGAAGCTAAATAGGAAGTGTAGAGTAGGCCCTGCTGAATCAAGCTTCTAATATAATGGCAGTCTACCTCCACATGTTTCGTCCGTTCATGAAACATGGGTTATTAGCTATATACGTGGCAACCCTCTTATCACAATACATCTCCAAGTCCATAGGCTCCTCAATGGTAACATGGAGATCCTTCAGTAATGACCACATCCAAATCATCTCAGCAGCAGTATGTGCCATAGCACGGTATTCTGACTCAGCACTAGAATGTGACACCACACACTGCTTCTTGCTCCTCCATGTCACCAGCTTTCCTGCAACAAAGGTGCAGAAAACCTATAGTGAACCTCATGTTCCCAATATTACCTGCATAGTCAGCATCAAAGTACCCAACAATAGTCATAGGAGCTCCTCTCTGGAAAAGAAATCCTCAGCCCGAAGACTCCTTAATATACCTCAACACTTGCATTACTACCTGCCAATGCTCATCTGTGAGCCTATCTAGAAAGTAGAAACTGACTCAGCTTGCCTACTGCAAGACTGATATCTGGCATCGTGATAGTTAGATAAAGCAATTTTTCCACAAGCTGCCTATATATCTTCTTATCCATCAGTCAAGCAGACTCATCAAATAGGTGAACCTTTAGATCCATAGGGATATTTGCTCCCTTAGACCCAAGCATGCCCTCCTCCTAAAGAATATACAAAGCATACTTTCTTCGATATATAACAATCCCCTAATTGCTAGTGGCAATCTCAATACCAACGAAGTACCTGAGTCTCCCAAGGTCCTTCATCACAAACTGTTGTGCCAAGTACTCCTTGACTTGGGATATACCAGCCATGTCATCACCTGTGAGAATCAAATCATCTACATACACAAGTAGAGCCACAACACCCCTACTAATCTTTCTCACAAAAAGAGAGTGATCAACCGAAGACCTCTGTAACCCAATCACAGACAATGCCTTTGATAGTCGTTGAAACCATGCTCTAAGACTCTGCTTTAGGCCATAGATTGCCTTGCGCAATCTACACATACACTCCCCCTAAACCTCGAAACTTTGAGGCGGCTGCATATATTTCTCCTCCTGAAGATCATACAAGAAGAGGCATTTTTGACATCCAGCTAATGAAGTGCCCAACCAAAGTGTACAGCCACAGAGATAAGATATGAACAGTAGAGAGCCGAGCCACTGGTGAGAAGGTGTCAAAGAAATCAACTCCGTAAGTCTAAGTGAATCCTCTGGCCACGAGACGAGTCCTGTACCAAGAAATAGACCCATCATGGTTGTATTTCAAGGCAAAGACCTACTTTGCTCCAACAAGATGTGAGCCAGAAGATAATGAGGCCAGCTCCCAACTGCTCCTGTCACAAAGAGCAAGCTCCTCCTCCATTGAAGCCTTCTAATGTGGACTCAGAAATGCCTGCTAACAGGACGTAGGTACCTCAGAACTAGACATAGCAACTGTAGAGGCATGAAACGCAACACCTAGAGAATGAGTAGGCATTGCACTCCCAGCCACACGATAATGAGCACATGATCAAGGGGCCTTCCAAACAACAATAGACATATCATCATCAGTACTCATGGAAACAGGACCTGAAGAAACCTCCGCAGGCGACACACTCTCAGTGGTCTCAACCGCCACACCTGCTGACACTGTATCTAAAGGAGCCTTCTCTGTGCGAGTATCTGTACCTGTAGGAATCTCCTAAGTAGAAGTAGTCTCCAGGTTATCAACATTAACCTGAGGAGATGTGGAATAGACAAAGGAGGCTTTGCCTTGTAGACAACTGGTAACTGATAAGTGTGGCCCTTGAAGGTTCTTTCATCTGCTAGTACTGGCCTGAATGCGCTGGCAGATGACCCAGTAGCCTGAGAAGAACTACTACTATCTGTGAATACACCAAATGGTACCGGAGCAACTAGCACAGGAGGCATACTCTGGCACACTCTGCACCTGTCTGGCAACAACAGAAAAATAAGGTACAACTTCATGAAAGGTGGCATATGCACTGATGTAATGCTTATGGTGTAAAGGATCAAAACATCATACCCCTTCTGAGTACGAGAGTAGCCAAGGAAGACATACCTGCTCTAGGTGCTAATTTATCTTGCCCAGGTCCAAGAAGATGTACAAAAGCCACGCAGCCAAATGTCTTGGGTGGAAGATCAAACAGCTTAGCATTTGGATATAGCACCTGCCATGGTACTTGATCGTGGATCACCAAGGAGGGCAATCTATTTATAAGGTAGTAGGCTGTGAGAACTACATCTCCCCAATAGTTATGTGGCACACTGTTATGAATAAGGAGAGCTCTAGCCATATCAAGAATGTATCTGTGTTTCCTCTCTGCAACTTCATTCTGTTGAGAGGTGTGGGGACATGAGGTCTAATGAATTATGCCAAGCAACCATAGAAATCTGCCAATCTGCGAGTATAAAACTCCAAAGCATTATCAGATCAAATCTAACAGTTTTGATGCAGACATCAAACTAATTCTTTATCATCAACATGAACTTCTCAATGAGGGGACCTACTTCAGATTTGTTCTTCATGAGAAACAACCAAAACAGTCGGGAAAAGTCATCAACCACAATCAAATAATACCGATGTCCTGCTCTATTAGGAGTCCTCCTGGAACCCCAAACATCAAGATGCACTAACTGAAAACATGAGGACGTACGTGATCCAGTAGCAGCTAGAAAGGAAGATCTATGGTGCTTCCCAAGTTGGCATGCATTACAGGAAAGCTAAGTAGTTGGGGATACATGTGGAATAAGTTTGCGTAATTTTTCCAAAAAAAGAAGGCCCAACCATCTATGCCACTGTAGAGCACTCCCTTAAGTGTACTAATCTAACAAACTGCAACCATGGGACCTTGCACAAGTCGGTAAACACCTTCTTCATATCCACTACCAATAGTCTTCCCTGGCATTCGATCTTAGAAAATACATCCAAGCTCATCAAAGATGACATGGCAATTCATTTGCTTGATTGTTTCACTGACAGAGAGCAAGTGCATGAACAAATCTAAAACAAGCAAGATACAATTGAGCTGCATAGATGGGGTAACGTTAATTTTTCCCTTACCACTAAAAGAAGCATGCCGCCCATCAACCACCTAAATGGTGCGACCTTGAAAAACAGATTGAATCTACCCAAAACACTATGGATTACCAGATAAATGATTGGAGGCACCTAAGTCAATCAACCACGTCATACCAGTGGTTGGAAAGGAGTCACCCACGACAGTTCCTAGCACAATCTCTGACTGAGAAGTTGCCATGTTCACAAAAATACACCACCCAAATGTCATTGTAATGTAACACAAGGGAATACACATCCCAAAGACTGAAATATAAGGGGAATACACACCCCGTAATCCACACAATATCGTTAACACTTCATAGGGGAATACACACCCCGAAATCAAACCAAAAATCTGGAAAAAGTCATACCACAGTTCGGTGTGGCACCACTACACCGGTAGGAAGGTTCCTGATCTAGAACTCCATTACCAAGGCACCAAAAACCTTCCTCCCACGACCTACTGCCCTCTCCCTACCATCGGAAATGACCCAACAGAGAAAGCGGTGAGAACAAGAGGTCGAAGTTTCCCCCTGTCACATGTTGCTGCACGATGGGCGAAGGCGGTGGCCCAACTGAGCGCTGGGCGACGCTGGCCCAACTACGGGGTGGCAACGTTGGTTCGACTAAGGCACAGCAACACTGCTGCTGCGGCAGCGGCCGGTGGTACCGCCGATGGCTGCGGTGGCAGTGGTAGTGGTAAGGCTTGCAGTAGGGTTAAGTTTTTTTCTTGGTGGAGCCCTCAACTTACCTTTAATACCAAGTTGAAAGAAATGAAGCAATCTATTTTGCAAAGAAAAAACCCTACACCTCTTCTATAGAGAGAGATAGGGAAAATATTATAGGACTCCAAATAGAAATAAAAATAACATGAAAACCCTCATAACATAATGTAACATAATGCAATTCACAATGGTTGGAATCTTGGGACAAATAAAATTATCTGAGCTACATTATTGAGGGTTTTTTTCCAAAAAGTGAGGAGGAGGAGATATAATACCAGCCATCCTGAATTCCCTACTCAGAAATATGAGCTTGTCTATAGAAAACGTCCACTATGCCTTCAATTTGAACAAGGTAACAAGAGCACATGGTGAATCGGTGATACCTTATTTGGTTCTAAGAATGAATTCTCATCCATCGCATTTCCAGATGTGAGTATTGTCATTGTTGAACCAAATGAGTTTATATCACTTTGCAATCCAGAAATGGATATTTGGAGATCCACAACATCATTTCCGAAGTTTACAACCTGCAGAAAAGGGATGTGAAGCATGTATGTCTTTCAAATGCAACCCAAATCACTTGCATTGCAAGTTTACTCGGTAAATAAGCAAGAGATCTTTCCTAAAATTAAAAATAAAACCTTTATTCTGAAATAACTGCCACCATCCTCTGCTTTCCAAGTAATTGCTGAGGCAAGAATGGAATTGGCAGCATTCCCTTGCACACTAACAGGGTGAATGGTTGCACCGCTTGATTCTCTGAAAAATTGCTGCACCCAGTAGCTAGGAGTTCCATATGCATGAGATGCATTAAATACTATGGCATCTGGATTCCACCTTGATTACATATACATAAAATTTTCCATTGATTAGAGAGCCATAAATGTCAAGTTGATTGCATAAGTACAGACATTGCTTTTCAAAATTCAGGAAACAGAAGCAGGATCTCAAAAATATGTAGTTTAATCTCAAATACATTTGGAATGCAGATGGAGACTTTGATCCACATAGAATAAATCTTCAACATTATGTGAAAAAAAAAAAGAAAGAAAGGGAGGAGATGAAATTAAATATATAGAAGCATACCTACGGTCATTGACATTGACAAATAGTGGAGCATAACTTGCCATCTCAACAACATCACTGAAAAGGCATGCAAACCATCAGTAACAACAAAAAGGAAAAGCCTTTTTTTTTCTCTTTCTAATTTCTATGCCTACTGGTATTAGCTGTTGACACGAGTCATATGATAATGGGATAAGCCATTCAAGGGGATCCATTCACCCAACTAGATCCCATTTCTATATACTGTAAGATCTCCCATGTATAAAAGTAACTCTAAGCCACCCAAGTGTCTTCACTTTCTCCCCTCTACGCTAGGTTGGAACAATGCCATCTTGAACCACATATATTTGGCTTCTACACCTAGGATTCGCTCACACCCTTGATATGATAGTAGTAGCTGAAGATTCTTGGGAGTTGCATCTGCCATCTCTTTGTCCTTGTTATTTTATGCATTAGTTCTCGTGAGGACTCAGGATGTGCATCTCCCTTAGTATGGCCAGGTACTCAATTTAATTCCCCACAAAGCCATTTTTTAGCTCCTGGATTTCCAAAGTATCCTTATGTGTGACAACAATGTGCTGAAATAAGCAATAATAAAATTGGCAAATGAAGTAAAGAGGCGATTAGCATTTAAACTTTATATTTTCTATTGTATCATCCCCCTTGATGTTTTCAATGTGAATACTTGCATCCTCAGTAGGCCATGTGCCTCCAAAGTTCCAAACCTCCTCCCCCCTCATGCAGCAATATTCTATCAACTTATTGGATTTCACATTTGCGACTTTTGTCCATTCGCTTCAATTCCCAGTGAGAAAATAGAGGAAGAAAATGCAAGCTTACTTCAGCTCATTTATCGTGTGGGTTATGGTAACTAATGGCTAAAGGCCATCAAGAGACAAGAACATGGACACCTGCTATTTCCAATAGACAAAATTACATGTTGAAATAACAAAATTGTTGGAGAAAATGAACTTTGTTATTGGAAAATGCAGCCCTAGCCTCTCTTATATAGAGAGATAGGAATAAAAAATTGCATAGAGTGTCCTACTAAAAATATAAAATTGCATAACTCTAACAAACTCAATACTAAAATAACTAGAGTCCAACTAAACTAATACTCTAACACTCCCTCACAAATTGGAGTGTGCAACACCCAACTTATTACAAGAAACAAAAGTGAATTTTCCCCAATGTAGACATCCAGAGGAACAAGATGTAGATCGGAGGAGAGGTGGTTGTTGAGAGAATTAAGTGGTTGTTTAGTGCCACATTGGAAACTGTGGCACTTTATGTGCGAGTGGTGGCCTATTAATAGGCATGTACTCCCTCAGTTATTCTTTGAGAAGAAATACAGAGAAAACACACCCATAGGGTGCTTCTCACGTGGTTTTCTCCTCGCTCCTCATGAGTGGGGTTTCCACGTAAACCCAAGCATTCCATGATTGTCTTATTACTTTGATTTATGCTTCCGCATTATTTAATTATTTCAACTTGGTATCAGAGCAGTTCTTTCTTGGGTTATCATTCCATTATTTTTAGATTATCAAGTTTATCTTTCTTGGTAGTTTTGTTTGTCTGAAGAGAAGACGAAGAGGAGATTGACCCTCCTGGAGATGAGGGTGACGTGAGGCACTGGGGTCAAAGGTGCCACCTGGTTACGCAGCGACCCCAAGGCTGCAGAGGTGATGCGCCAGCGACACGGAGGCCACATCAGGCGGCACTGCAGCACCCTTGCACGCTTGAGCGTCAACGACGACGTTCTCGATGGACGCGGTGCACACAACCATGAAGACGAGAAGGTGATGGCGATGCTAGGCGGCACTGCTAGGGCTCGCACGAGGAGACTGCATCGTGGATCTGTGTTGAAGCCCTAAAAATCCGATGGCATGTACGAGCTGTGAGGAGATCACGCGAGAGGTGCTAATCGAGGCTGCGATGAAGCCAAGGAGGAAGAGGATGTTGATGAAGAGGTGGCACAACAAGAGATCTACTGTCGCAAAGATCTCATGCATGCGATCGTTGCGCTGACGCTAGAGGCGGATCACCAATCATGGTGAAGAGATCGAGGAGAGGTCGAGCGACACACAAGCAATCATGAGAAGCAGAGGCGACGCCGCTTCTCCCTGCCGCGACTGCTAGGGCTCACGCGAGGTGGTGCAACGATGCACATGCTGGAGATATCGTCGGAGATCACGGGGAAGATGCCAGCAGGAGCTCGCGCAAACTCCGGCGAATATCTCCAGACCAATTGATGGCCTTGCAGTTGAAGACTTCGTCTGAATGGTGAGATCTTCGTTGGTGACGGTGTGGACCACGCGGTTGCTGCAAATAACAGCACTAACGGTGAAGCCGACACGCGTGGATCTCAAAGCGGTGGAGATCAGCAAAGATCTCGCACGATGTTGCGAGGCGAAGCTCGCGACAATGCAATAGTAGCAGATGGGTTGGAGATCATCACGGTGGTTGGTTGGGTTTCTATTGAACCCTAAGGTCTTGTGGGCATTTTATATACGTGGTCTTTTGCTATCATGTTCTCACTTGGTAGTTATGCAAAAAAAAATGGGAGAGAGAAAAGTGAAGAAAAAGGAAGGTGAAAAGGAAGAGGCAACAGCAAAAAGAAGAAAATGTTGAAAAAAAAAGGGAAAAAAAGGGAAGAAAAAAAAAGGAAAGGAGTTGAAGAAAATTTCAAAAGGAAGAAAAAAATAGAGAGAGAATAATATAAAAAAAAGATGAAGGATAACAAAGAGAGTAAAAAAAAAGGAATTATGAGGTTCATGTTTAAGAGAAGAGGTGGAGAACTCTTCTCTAGTTTTACTATTTTTCTTCTTGTTATTTTCTTCTCCCATATGAGTATGGGAGAAAGGGTGAGTGTGAAAGCCATTATAGTCACCCCCGTTTAGTAGTCCCTTTGTTGCAGTCCCAAGGCACGATGGGTGACATCGGGTACCGATCCAGATTTGTAGTCCTAAGGCACAATAGCATCTTCAAGCAGTTAAGGTGACATCGGATACCGCTACGAACTTGTTTTGTAGCTGATCTTCACATGAGAAATCAAACTCTGGGAGGTTAAAAGTTTTGAGGTCTCCAGAGAGAGGGAGATCCATTTTCGAGGTCCTCAGAGGAAGGGCCCAGTCGATTTCTATGTGGGAGATGCAGCTTCGAGGTCTTCAGAGGAAGACCCAATTTCAAGGATACTGAACGGGGAGTCATCAGCACCAGATCTTCAGAGACAACCACAATTCCTTCAGCAGCTCCAACCTATGTTCCCGCCTATGTAGAGTAGGTCTCTTTATTACAAGCTGAGCATTTCATGCTCCAGCTTGAGTGTTAAGAGAATTGAGCGGTTGTTTAGTGTCACATTGGAAACTGTGACACTTTGTGTGTGAGTGGTGGCCTATAACTAGGCGTGTACTCCCTCAGTTATTCTTTGAGAAGAAATATAGAGAAAACACGCCTATAGGGTGCTTCTCCCGTGATTTTCTCCTCGCTCCTCATGAGTGGGGTTTCCACGTAAATCCAAGCGTTCCATGATTGTCTCATTGCTTTGATTTATGCTTCTACATTATTTAATTATTTCAACTATGGTGGCCGTAGCAGAAGTAGCAATTGCAGTAGGCAGACAACATTGGCAGTATTACTGGATGTTGTAGCAGAACTAGTAGCAGTAAACAATAGTGGTATGCCTTTAACAGAGGTAGTAGCAATAGACGACAGCTGCATAGTTGTAGTAAAGGTAGCAACACTAATAAATGGTAGTTGGTTATAGTAGCAATAGTAGCTGTAGGCGGGGAAACGTTCCCAAGCAACAATAGTCGATTAGGCAAGTAGTCAAAAGTGGGAGACAAGAATCCTCGCTTAGATCCCCCACCAATCATCAACATCATTATGATGGGCAGTAAGATCGGATGCTCCAGACAGTGATTCGATCAAAAGTAGTAGCAGTAGTATTGGCCATAAGAGTTGTGGCAACAACAGCAATAGAGGACTTGCTCCATAGTAGAGATCGCAGATGTTGCAGTTCTCATGAAAAAAAATTCGAGGGGTGAAAGGGGCAGAGCCCCCTTGCAGTACGGATTGGCAACAACAGGAGATTCAAAACATAACATCAAGTCACCTGGATCCCAAGTAGTAACAGCAGTAGCAGGCAACAATAGTAGGCAATTAGGAATGCATGTTTTCACGCATAGAAGCGTGCACTACACACGTAGAGGATAGAGAAACTAACTCATATCATGCTCAAGGCACGATTATAATAGGGTGAGCAATCAAGTGCACAATTTTCGTGTACCATGCATGCAAGAAGATGCGTAGTGTCTCGTTCATGTGTGGCAAGAAAAAAAAATCATAACAGTACTTTTGAGGTCTAACGAAAGAGGAGATAGGCCAAGATTCGATCACTAATGATAGGATCTCATCTTTAGCAACAATACGGACCTACAACAGGAACTACAAAGGTTGGGCAATGGTGTTGAATAGGTCAAACATGCCCCAAGCAACAACATGGGTGGTTCTTTTAGGCCACCGAAGGTGAGAAAGAAGGGTCAGCAGTGGTGGCAACACCAAGAAATAGTCCTAATGGCATCAATGACAACAAGATCTGGTTGAGGCGGCATTCTTGGCAATGAAGATGAGGGCTAGTGGTGAGAACAAGGACCAACATGGCCCAGCAATGCTGTTGATGGCACTGGACAGTGTTGGCAACGTTGCTAGTGCCTCCAACCAATTGCCAAACCTTTGTCGATGTGTTTCCCAGTCAAGGGGAAGGTCACCGAACCTTCGCCAATGACTCGTGAGAGCCACTCTAGGATTAGGGTTTTTGAAACCCTTTTCCTTTTTTTATTTTATTGTGGTAGAAGGAAAAGAGAGGGGAGTCAAGCAAGTATCAAACACCAGCCTAGGACCGCTGCTCTAATACCATGTTGGAGAAAATGAACTTTGTTATTGGAAAACGTAACCCTGACCTCTCTTATATAAAGAGGTGGGAATGAAAAATTACATATAGAGTCCTAACAGTATAAAATTGCATAACTAACTCTCTAACAAACTCAACCTAAAATAACTGGACTCCAACTAAACTAATATTCTAACAAAAATACATGCATGAGCATGCAAAAATAACCTGGTTCGTGCCACCTTATTCCAAAGGGGGAGCCTTAGAAATTAGAAGTCAGATGATTCTATTATTCTCAAAAAAAGCACTACATGGTCTTTATAAATGTCCATGCCATTACTCTAATACCAATCCTAAGTGGTGGGAGAGTAAACACCAAACCCAAATTTCATTATTGCATGTATCTTGACATGACCCAATCACCCAACTACTTAATACAAATTGTAGCTCTCAACACCCCTCAACTTGGAGCATGTAATGCTTATCTTGTTATAATTCAAGTAATCCCCCTCCCTCACACTTACACAATCAAATGACAAGAAAAGCACCTAGATCAAATCTTATTTGTATCTAATGATGACAAAGATGCTACATAATGGTAGGGAGGTCGATGACTAGGAGTCTAGGATTGAAATGCTACATAATGATCCATTGCACAAAGGAGTTTGCTTAAACAAGTATCCTTGTTATAGAGACTAATTTGCCATCCACTAGGGCCTCAATAACAATATGAAGATAGAGACGATGAATCAATTTAACAATGACAAATCAATTTGAAGATAATGTATCAACTTAACCCCAACAAAGTCTCTTCTACATAAAGACAACTCCATCTTCTTTATAGGCTACAAGATATATGTCAAATAAAGATGGAAATAACAAAAAATGAAACAATTTCGGCCCAATGATGCCTCCTCACATGGAGAAAACTCCACCTTCCAGGTCAAAATCAACAACTACAACAAATGAAGGTGGAGACAATGATAACAAATCCTTTTTTTCAATGAATAAAAGGGTGATTAATTCGCCATGCATGCTAATACCCCAAAACTTCATAAAAAGCTAACGTTTCGACAGTAGCTAAGTGACCCATGGTGACTTATAGACCCATCAACAGAGGATTTCTCCTAAAAACATCATTTCTTTACAATCATATACACCAAAGGAGGATGAAAGCACTCCTAAACTGGTTCTTGGCCACTAAGGCAGCAGTGCACTTGAAACAGTCCCAAAAAGCCTCTTTGCAATCAATCCCAATCGACCAATAGCCAACCTCCTGAAAACCGTCTCTAGAAAAAGGACAAGAGAAGAACATAAGCTGCATATCCTCTAAAAGGAGTGATGGAAGATGCAAGAAACATCAACATTAGGTGCTGGTGCCCATCTTATCCAACACTCGCATATAACAATTTCCCTTCTCCTTGGAAGCGAAATTAAAACCACCACTTATAAGGGGCCATGAGCCCTCCATATCTTTTGGCAATCACCACTGAAGAGCAGGTCAAACTACTGATGAGCCCCCTAAAAAGCAGATACACTTCCTAAGTGAAAAGTCCATACTTTTATCTCCATTCATCCCTCCCAAAAGCCTCCATACTTTTATCTCCATTCATCCCTCCCAACACCAATTTGCACCTATTGTGGCACCTTATGATTATAGAGCAATTTCTCTGATCTAGTGTTGGAGAAATTTCATGGATTGGATCGGATCGGACTGATTGAATCGAATTGGAAAAGTCTGAATCCAATTGGGGTGAGTGAGATTATGGATTTAGCAAAATCCAATCTGATCTCATTTGTATGCACCCCTATCACACCATCACGATATGGATCTTGCATGATCCAGTTACCAGACTACTTAATATAACTCCTCTCAACAACATAGATATAAAAAGCAATTTCAGTATCACCAGTAACCTGTTTTTCTCCAGTCCAATAAGAAAACCAGCTTCTGCTACAGCTGCCAAAAGACTTCCAGTGCCAGCATCCTTCCCGGTCACAGCATATTCACTAACGAAAGCCTGATAACACATTCAAAGATCAGTTTCATTTGGGCAGTATCACATGAAAGTTCTAAGTAATTATAAAGGCACACCTTTGGGCCACTCCGTGATGTATGGTCAAAATCATGAGACCTGGAAAACAAATCATTTGCACTGGTGTAAACCTATTATAAATCCAGGGTTAGTGCATCAAAACTACATCAGAAGAAAAACATTGAAAGTTACATTGGAAGGAGATACAATAGCAGTAAAATGCAAGTGCCATTTACTAGGGACCAACATTTAGAACAGACACTTACATGATAGTCATATAGATCAGCTGGATGATCCAAAGGGTGAGAAGAGCCATCACAATTTGAAATGATCTTAATATCTGGATAGGCATCCTTGATTGCATGGTAGAACTTGAGGTAGTTTCCTGTTAAATGGACTCGTCAATCCGTCAGCTTAAAATGCACAAGCCAGTCATTATTAAGATGAAAAAATTGGATTATTCAAGGTGAATAGTTGAAAAAAACGGATTAGTCAGCTCAGACGGTGTTTGTTTCTGATGGAAAAAATGGCCTCAAGGCGTCTAGGCCATTCGCTCAACCACTAAAATATTTAGTATTACATAAAGTCTAATCTAAATGATATCCTTCTTACCCAGGTAGTGGTCTTGTCCACTATTCAAAATATTCCTACATACTAGACTAAAAATGAAATAAACTATAGAAAATGGCTAGGGAAGCTTTTGATTAGAAATAAGGAAAGAGTAGGGAACCTGTTAGGAATAAAGGGCCACGCCTGCCATGTGGCAGCACCTGTGGGCCCATCAGGGTCAGCGGCAAAGAGGACCAAGGATCTTGTTTTGGTGTCTTAGGTTTCAAGTTTAGTGTTTTTGTTAAGTAAATTTTAGGAAAAGTTGTTTCGCGAAGTTGTTTGTGATAAAGTCTTTCTTATTTTAGAAGATAAGATTTGTTTCTTATTTTGTTGGATATGTTCTCTCTATATGAAAAGACTCTTTCCATTGTATTTGATTCTTGAGTCAATAATAATATTTCATATTCATCCAAGGCTCCTCTCCTCTCTTCTTCTCTCAACATAGCCGGCCACCATCACCAACAACGTCGACTACCTTTAGCAGGCCAACAAGGGCAGCCGGTGGCTGCTCCTCTTCTCCCTGTTTTCCCACGTGGACCGTTTTCCCACGCCAAGGGAGCCTCCACACTCCACGTTGCACCAAACTTGACATGGTATCAGAGCCTACGATCTAGACTCTCTTGGACATGCGGGTTTTTGACCACACATGAGTAGTCTTTCGTCTCCGACAAGGAATCTTCCTCAACAAATCCGACGTCCTACGCAGAGAAGGAAGATAATAGAAGATGACGAAAGTCTCCACCACAGTTGCTAACGCCACGTTGTCAACAAAGATGGAGTTCAAAGCCCAGAAAAGAGAAGAGGAGATCTATCAAGTTATCTTCATATTAACACTTTATATTCGATGTTTTACTCTCCCTCCAAAGAGGAGATTTTCCCCGATGAAAGATGTCAAATATTATGTTGATTGCTCCAAGAAGAGGACACCATAGTCTACGCAACGACTTTCGAGGTTGCCAAAAGGAGCAACGACTTCCCAGGTTGCAAAAAGACTAATGGTTGATCCAAGAAGTTCCTTTCCTAAAGATCCAGAAAACGTGCAAAGACCACCACGTGAGGCTACTAGCACCTCACACGTGGTTTCTCTCACGTCTGTCAATCTTGAGAAGATAAGTCAACAGCGACCACTACAACGACTATTCAGGTTGTCACAGATGCAACGACTTCGAAAGTCGCAAGAGACTACACCATTGACTCATTCAAAGAGAAGACCGAGAGCACGACTCTCAAGGAAGAAGAGTGGTGGGCCATCTAGCCTCACGAGTTGAAGACCAAGTTGTCAGCCTCCTAACCTTCGATTTGAGGGGGAGAGTTGAAGAAAATGAACTTTCTTAATTTACCAAGCCATCCCTATACCTCTATATATAGAGAGAGGTGAGGGAAAAGTTACATCATAAACCCAACACAAAAATAGAAATGACAACCAACCCCTCAACAATAAATCATAACTCAACACTCACCCTCAAGCTGAAGCATCATGGTCAGCTTGTTCCTACATTTCTCAAACTCGGGGCGAGGCAGCGACTTGGTAAACATGTCAACAGTCTAGTCCGAGGAGGCAAGGCAAGTAGTACAAAGGAGACCCTGCTGAATCAAGCTCCCCGTATAGTGACAATCCACTTCCACATGTTTTGTTCTCTCGTGGAACATAGGATTGTTTGCAATATACGTTACAGCCCGATTGTCACAGTGCATCTCCATAGGCTCCTGAATATCAACATGAAGATCTCGTAGTAGAGATCTAATCCATATCATCTCAGTTGGAGTGTGTGCCATGGCCCGGTACTTAGACTCAGCACTAGAGCGTGAAACAACACTCTGTTTCTTGCTCCTCTAGGTCACCAAGTTCCCAACAACAAACGTACAGAAACCAATAATAGACTGCCTGTCTCCAACATCTCTTGCACAATCTGCATCAGAGTAAGCAACCACAGACATAGGGGCCTTTTTCTTCTGGAATAGAATGCCCCTACCTGGGCATAACAGCCTACCAATGAACAATGGACTTGTCGAAAAATTGGCTTAGCTTACCCACTGCAAGATTGATGTCTGGCCTAGTAATGGTCAGATACAATAGCTTCCCTACCAGCTTCGATATGCCTTCTTGTCCTTCAGCTTCGCTGTATCATCAAAGAGATGAACTTTATGATCCATATGAATATTAGCCTCCTTGGATCCAAGCATGCCTGTCTCCTAAAGAATATCAAGAGCATATTTCCTCTGAGACATCACTATCCCTTGCTTGCATGTGGCAATCTCAGTGCCTAAAAAATATCTCAGCTTCCCAAAGTCTTTCATGACAAACTGGCATGCCAAATAATTCTTCACCTGAGAAATGCCATCTGCATCATCACCTATAAGAATAAGGTCATCTACATATACCAATAGAGTCACAGTGCCAGTACTGGTCCTCGTAACAAAAAGGGAATGATCAGATGAGGATCTCTGCATCTCGACAACAGATAATGCCTCAGACAGGCGCTGAAACCAGGCTCGGAGGCTCTGCTTAAGACCATAAATGGCCTTACGAAGCCTGCACACACTAACCCTAAACCTCAAAGCCAGGCGGCTGTTGCATGTAGATCTCTTCCTCCAAGTCTCCATATAGGAATGCATTTTTGACATCCACCTGGTGTAGATGCCATCCATAATGAGCTGCAACAGAGACAAGTATACGAACAGTGAAGATCCATGCAACTGGGGAGAAAGTGTCAAAGAAACCACCCTATAAATCTGGGTGAATCCTTTGGCCACAGGACGGGCCTTATACCGAGAAATAGATCCATCAGGGTTGTATTTTAGTGCAAAGACCCATCTAGCTCCAACAAGATGCGCGCCAGATGGTAGAGGAGACAACTCCCAGGTGCCTCTGTAAATAAGGACAGACATCTCCTACATAACTGCCTTCCAGTGTGGATGTAGTAGAGCCTGCTGGTACGAGGTAGGAATCTTAACACTGGAGACTGCAGCTATTAATGCATGAAGCTCCGATCCCAGAGAATTAGCAGAAACAACACTTCCAGCAGCACGATACTGTGCACAAGATCATGGAGCCTTCTTAATAGCAATAGGGATATCCTCATTAGTACTCATGATGGGACCTGGAGAAACATCCACCGGTGATGTACTCTCAACCTCTACACCTGCTGACACTATATCTGAAGGAGCCTCCTGAGTAGAAGTAGCCTCCACGTTATCAACATTAACATGAGACTGTGTAATAGACAGAGGGTGCTTTACCCTATAGACAACCGGTAACTGATAGGTGTGACCCTTGAAGGCCATTTCATCTGCTAGTACTAACCTAAATGTGTTGGCGGATGGTTCAGTAGCCTGAGAAGAGCTGCTACTATCTATGAATACACTAAATGGTATAGGAGCAATTGGCATAGGAGCATACTCTGGCACACTCTTCACCTGTCTGGCAGCAACAGAAAAATTTGGTACAGCTTCATGAAAGGTGACATCTACACTAATGTAGTGCCTCTACTGTAGGGTATCAAAATACCAATACCCCTTCTGAGTACGAGAGTAGCTAAAGAACACACACTTGACTGCTCTAGGTGTTAATTTATCTCACCCAGGTCCAAGTAGATGTACAAAAGTCATGCATCCAAATGTCTTGGGTGGAAGATCAAACAGCTCATCATCTAAATAGAGCACCTGCCGTGGCAATCTATTAATAAAGTAACAAGTTGTGAGAACTGCATCTCTCCAATAGTTCTGTGACACACTATTATAAATAAGAAGAGCTCTGGCCGTATCAAAGATGTGTGTGCTTCCTCTCTGCAACCCCATTTTGCTGAGAAATATGAAGACATGAGGTCAGATGAATTATGCCATACAAACCATAAAAACCTGCCAGTTGACGAATACAAAACTCCAATGCATCATCAGATATGAGTCTTGTTGCAGATATCAAACTGATTCTTTATCATCAATGCAAACTTCTCAATCAGGGGACCTACTTCAGATTTGTTCTTCATGAAAAATAGCCAAGATAACCTGGAAAAATCATAAACCACATTCAAATAATACCAATGTCCTCTATCAGGAGTCCTACTAGGAGCCCAAACATCGAGATGCATCAACTGAAAATATGAAGACGAACGTGATCCAGTAGCAGTTGGGAAGGAAGACGTATGGTGCTTCCCAAGTTGACATGCATCGCAGGAGAGCTATGTAGTTGGGGATACATGAGGAATAAGCCTGCATAATTTTTCCAAAGAAGGATGGCCCAACCATCTATGCCACTGTAAAGCACGCCCTTAAGTGGTACTAATCTGACATGCTGCAACCATGGGACCCTGCTGAAGTCGGTAAACACCTCCTTCATATCCACTACTAATAGCCTTCTCTATCATTCGATCCTAGAAAATACATCAACACTCATCAAAGATGACACAACAATTCATCTGCTTGAAATTTCACTGACAAAGAGCAAATTCATAAAAAAATCTGGAACAAACTGGACACGGTTAAGCTGCATAGAATGGGTAACATTAATTTCCCCCTGACCACTAATAGGAGCAAGTCGCCCATCAGCCACCTATATAGTGCGACCTCGAGAAACAAGTTGAATATGCCCAAAATACTGCAGATTACCAAATAAATGATTGGATGCACCTGAGTCAATCAACCACGTCACACCAATAGTTGAAGAAGTATCGCCCACGGCAATGCCTAGCACAATCTCTGACTGAGATGCTGCCATGTTCACAGAATCACACAACCCAAATCTGATTTCAATGCAACACAGAGTACACACCTCTGAACTTCTTCAAATGCAGATCTAAAATCTAACACAAAACGGGGAATACACACCCCACCAAATGCACCAAATGGGGAATATACACCCCAAAAATCTCCACTCGCACACGGTCAACAACCAAAGGGGAATACACACCCTAAAATAGTACAGAAAAATCTGATTTGATTATACCATCAAAGAAGAATGTCCAAACTTCTTTCCGGAAGATCCTTGCTTTAGAACTCCACCACCAACATGTAGAGGATCTTCCTAGACCCCAAAAATAAAGGAGATTAGGGTCTACAACCCTCTCCTCACTATTGGAAGAAGCCCAACAGTAAGGGGAGGGCTGTGGAGAAGAGATGTGCCCCTCTACTACTCCTGCCACAGCCGGTGGCAACTGCCCAGCGACGACGCTACTGGTGCTGCTGCTGTCGACGGCGGCGGCGGCGCTGGCTAGTGGCGGCGACGATGGGCTTGGTGGTAGGGTTAAGGTTTTCTCAGTAGAGTCCCCAACTTGACTCTGATACCAAGTTGAAGAAAATGAACTTTCTTAATTTACCAAGCCATCCCTACACCTCTCTATATAGAGAGAGGTGAGGGAAAAGTTACATCATAAATCCAACACAAAAATAGAAATGACAACCAACCACTCAACAATAAATCGTAACTCAATGGGGAGTGTTAGGAATAAAGGGTCACATGGCTTGCCACGTGGCAGCAACTATGGGCCCATCAAGGTCGAAGGAAAAAGGGTCCTATTTTGGTGTCTTAGGTTCCAAGCGTAGTATTTTTGTTAAGTGGATTTTAGGAAAAGTTGTTTTACGAAGTTGTTTGTGATTTGATCTTTCTTATTTTAGAAGATAAAATCTGTTTCTTATTTTGTTGGGATACATTCTCTTTATATAAAGAGAGTCTTCCCATTATATTTGATTTTTGAGTCAATAATAATATTTCCTATTCATCCAAGACTCCTCTCCTCTCTCTTCTTCTCTCAACATAGCGAACCACCATCATCACCAATGCTGACCACCTTCAGCTGGCAAACAAGAGCAGCCGGTGGCTGCTCCTCTTCTCCCTGTTTTCCCACATGGGCTGTTTTCCTACACCAAGGGAGCCTCCACGCTCCATGTTCCGCCAAACTTGAGAGAACAAAAAATCAACAAATGTCAATCTTCCATATTTTTGTCATTTATGACGAACATTTTAATGTTCCTCTCCAGAAGTGAATGAAACCACAAACATCAAAGATCCAGATCTGGTTAGACTTTGTTGAATCAAGGGATATAAAGCATGACACCATTTTTTCTCCTCCTCTAAAGGTAATCAAGGGCTTAGAAAACTCGCAGCATACAAGGCTGACTGGCCCGTTATGGAAGCATGTATTCTGTAGAGGATGAATCACACCAGAAATTACTTTATGTTTTGCATCTGCAGCTTAATTCAATCTGCAATTATGATTTTAAATTAGGGTTACATCCTTAAAGTCAAAGTTACCTGATGCAGCATAAATTTCATTATGCAAACACTGAGGATTAAATAACAACTACAATTTAGTTTTCCACTCGAGGACTTTAAACTTTTTTTTTTTTGGTTGAATGTGACTTTAAAGTATTTTTTTTTCAAAAAGAGAAACGGGGTCAGCAAGGGTTGTTAACCCCCCACTTTCATTAAAAAGGAGTGCTCATTATACCAATAAGTACAAAGCATATTAAAGTGGTGAAGAATTTCCTCAATAGTGGATCTTTTTCTATGGGAAATAATCCCATTGCACTCAAGCCAACTATTTCAAAGCATGATGAGTGCCTTCCTCAACAAGTTGACAGTGACACTTGACATCTGCAAGAGCTCCATGAATACTGCTCCAAAATTCAGATTCAGAGTTATAGCTAATTGACCATTCGCGTTGCACCAGCAAGCCTGGTCGAAGGGGCAAGTGAAGACGAACTGGTTGGTATCTTCCACCCCCTCCACGCACAAGATGCAAGTAGCATCATCCTAGGAGGGCCGTCACCTCCTATATTCCCGTATTTCGTAATAGTCTTTCCATACTATTTATAGGAGTGCACACCTGCTACCTACCTGGGAAGTGGGAATCCACCTCGAATCACAAGCGCAACTATCAAATCAATTTCAAACCAATAGATTTCCCCCTTACCATCAAATCAAAGATTCAATTACCTCCACTCGTGAAACTATAAAGGGAAGACAAAGGCAACGAATGGAAGTAATCAAAGGATACCCTCTACCATGCTTTGCATCCACTGAGAGTGAGAGAGCCTTTTGTAATCATTCTCATTCTTTAACATAGTGTATTTTGAGGGTTACATCCCCTTCGAGGATGTTCACCCACTGATAGATGGAACCTGGTAGAAATTGTTTGTCTTTGTGCATTGTGATTGCTTTATTCCTGCTCACCTTCTTGCAATAGTCTACCTGCCCAAAGAACCCTTAGATCCCTACACAAGTGGAAAAGGGCAGTTATCACTTGGGTCCTTATGTTTTTCTGAAAGGAAAAAAGGATGGCCATTGGAGGTCAGTAGCCATCCACTTCTATTCATCCATCTGAAAAGCCAAAGTTACAGCAGTTGGTTCCAAGAGTTACAAAGAAAAGATGCTTCCCTAATGCCATTTTCCACCTAAGAGCATTCTTCACGAAATACCACTCCATTCCACTGCAGCCAAATCACCCGCTGGCCAGCATTAATTTTGTTGCATAGACCAGATGCAACCTAGCTTCACAATGGAGCTCCTAACAAAAGACAACCATAGAGTTGCTATCCATCATCTGCCGGCCAAACTGGTAAACCTGCTTTATAAAAGTGCAGGAAAAGAAAAGATGGAAAGCATCTCCATCTTCAACACCACACAAGGAACAAGTGGTCTCATCTTTGAGTGCCCATTGACTTAACACTTTTTTTTATAGGAAACTTCTAAACATCTCTGTAACTAGTCTTCCACGCCTCGACAGCTAACAAAAAATTTTAACTTTCAGCGGGGCTGTCAACTTCCATATGACAGAGTTATCCACCCCAACACCTGGATCCCCACCATTGCTCTCTCCTTTTAGCAGCTTTAAGGTTCCTCCATTCCATCCCATGGAGTTAGGGAATATTCATCATAGGCCAAAAACCATCCAGCACCACATGTAAGGTCTGTAGATCTCCAAATCTTGCCTTAGAGAGAACATCTCCAATCCACGGTACCCAAGCCCCAGCATTTCTCCTGCAGGGGCCTTCCCAGCAATCCACCACAGCTGCTTCTTTGTTAGTGGCAAGGGTAAAAAGCCTGGGAACCAAATTCGATAGTTTTCCATTGCCCATCTAATCGTCCAATCAAAACCTAAAAGTCCTCCCATCACCTAGCATTAGATCGAAAAATTGCTTCACCCTATCTGCTATAGCACACAACCCTCCCTCTCCAAAAGGCTGACAAACCATGAGGCAGTGTGGAAAAAATGCTTCAATCAGCAATCAGTCATAACAGCCGCACACCACTTGGTGCCATAGGCTTCTCTCATTCTCCAATAACTTCATTAACCACTTTGTCAATAGCACAACACTTGGGTCCTTATGATGTAGGAAAATATCTATCATCAAGAAGATCTCTTTTGAAATAAACACATAGCCTGCATGTCAAGGAGATAGAAATCCCTCCTTTCTCTCATCCCTTGTGGTCAAATATCAAGTGCTGATGGAAATAAGAGACAACAAGGAGATGCAAGGTTTTCTTAGTGGGTAATCACTTGATCTCTACTTCCATCACCAAACATACAAGTCTTTTTCAAAAAAAAAGAAAAATGAACATACATACAAGGCCCAACCAGAAGGTGGATTTGCTCTGTAGTGAAGATAGCATGTCGGTCCATCTTCTCTACCTAAATATATTCTGTCTGTTAGTACCCAGATGGAAGATGGAGTTGTCTCTAAGACAAAGAGACTATGTAAGGGTCAAGTTTTCATTTCATCATCGCTATCTACAAGTATTCTATGTGTTGAGGCCCAATCACTATGTTCATCTGGGTCATATTCATCACCACTTTGCTTGTCATATGGTCCCAAGGAAAGGTAGAGGTATCCCTCGTTTTGGCAAAGTTTAATCACCCTTACATGATAGAGAATTGTTACAATCGTGATGACTTTCTTGTGCCCATATCAATGTTGTAGCTACCCATGCAAGAGCAATGGTATTATACTCAATTACTAATGGATTACCTTTTAAGGTTTTTCACTTCAACCCACCAATCTACCCACTTCACTGCATGACATGAGATGCATATTCATCACCATCAACTCCAAGTGTTCTACGACCTATGATGTGGCTTTGCCATTGTTTGATTGCTTATGTGCAAGTGGGAAGTTTCAATTTTCAATGCAGTCATAGTATTTGAACTTATCTTGTTCAATCAAAGCTGTCAAGTTGATAGCCGCAACAAGCTACTTAATTGCCTAAAGCAAGCAACGACAAAAAGGTGATCGTCTAATTGAATCGAGGTGCCAAGTTTTATTATTTTTTAAACTATTGAATATGCCTAACCAACTCATATGGTAACATCAATCTTCATAAGAAACATATAATAACACTACTAAGTAAAAGAAAAAAGAACAATCATATCATATTTTCAGTCATAATAACACATATATAAATATATGGTTGTATCTATGCATGTATTATTATACAATGTGTACACATATGCATAGTATGTATGTTATTACAAGACAAAACAAACAACCAAGACATACATTATATGTATCTATCAAAACAAGACAATGACATATAGATATTCTAATTACAAGAGATTATAGTCTTAATATCATAACTTTACACATATTGCTATAACAAATTTTTTCTTTTTTGAAAAGGATAACAAATATATATGTTAGCATATATCTTATATTTCCATTTTTATGTTGGGTTTGGTTTGTTCCTCAGGGGCTTTTGTGTACTTCCACCCTTTCGATCTCTCTTTATATAAGAGAGCCCTAGGATTTCTAATTCAAGTTAAGTCATTTCATCCAATTTGATACCAGAGCACCGGTCCTAGACCATGGCTCTCGATATCCCACCCCCAAGGCCTCCAAACCCTACACCCACACCCTCTTCTTCTCTCCCAGTGGCAGCAGCATCGGATCTCCTCTGGCGGCGGTCCTTACGGCCATGTGCGGTGGTGCACACTCACAATAGGTCCGATCAGCACTTGCAGCGGCACTCAGCAGGTCCAATCTAAGTGCAGCAGCATGCGGTGGCACTCGTGGACACAATCTGAGCACAGCACCGCATGCGACAACGCTCATGGGCCCGATCTGAGCGCAACACCCCGTGCGGTAGCTCTCGGGGTGGCCTAATCTGAGTGCAGCAGCGCCTTCTCTGCGTTCGGCGACGCTCAGGTGGTTGGATCTAATCATGTGGCGGTGCTCAACCGGTCGGATCTGACCGTGCAGCGACGCTCAACCGATCAAATCTGATCGGTGCGATGCTCTTGGGTCAGATCTAATCAATTTCGTTGGGAGAGAGAGACACCTAGATCTCCTTGGGGCCATCTCGAGTGTTCTTCCCCGCACCCGAGCGAGGCCAGGATTTGTCTAAGGGGGTCTTCCAATGAAGATGCAGATCTGAACTAGAGTTCTTTTAGATCTGCCAGTGTTTCCTTGACGTGAATATGCGTGGTGGCACAACAGCCCACGATTGATTGATAAGGAGTTGTTTAGCTCCCATTGGACATGTTGAACTCACCGAGAATTGTTGAGTTCATGATAGAGGCCGCTACGGAAGCAGGACTAGTCAGTCTTGACAGAGACCATTGTGTTAGACAATGTCACCTGAATAGACAAGGAGGCCCTTCTACACGAGGTAGGGGGTGCCGTCGTCGACAGGGTAGTAAGCAGTGGGCCACTAGTATGTTCCCTTGCAAGATAGGTCATGTTCAGATTGTAACTAAAGCTGTCAAGTAGGCCGATGAGATTGTTATGAAAGAGGATGAGGCGTGGTGTCTACCACTTTAGATACTGCAGCTCTTGCTTCTTCTGCAGATGATGGATGGTTAATTGATTCCGGGGCATCCAGGCATCTTATTGGAGACCGGGAGTGCTTTCTCATGGTGCGTGATGTTCCTCCTAGCAGGACTGTTCAGGTGGCTGATGGACACCTTTCTCAGGTCCAGGGGGAGGTTACTATATCCCCTACCTTAAGACTGCCCAATGTTCTATTTGTTCCCGATTTTCTGATCAGTTTGTTGTCAGTTAGCAGGATTGCCAAAGAGCTTAATTGCAGAGCAATCTTTGATGATGTGGGGTGTGTTTTCCAAGACAAATTCATAGGGAAAACTATTGGTGGTGGACACGAGGAAGGAGGCATATACCGCTTAACTCAATCTCCATTGGCAGTTGTTGGACAGGCAGATGTGGCTTACAAGGCAGGGACAGCACTTCAGTGGCACCGTCAGCTGGGACATCCCTCTCTAGATCGATTGAGACAGGTTATTCCTCATTTATTACCTGCTATTGATTTTCTTTGTGACGCTTGCCAACTAGGCAAGCATCGTCGTTCCAGTTATTCTTCTAGCACTACGATTGCGTCATCTGCATGTTTTGACTTACTCCGCATGGATATATGGGACCCGAGTCGTACTCCAAACAGGCAGGGATTCTACTTCTACTTGGTAGTTGTTGATAATTTCAACAGACTATCATAGATCTTTTTGCTTTATAGTAAGTCAGATGTACGAAATATGATTGAGATGTTAATTAATCAGATCAAGACTCAATTTTCTACCGTTGTAAAGATTGTTAGAATCGACAATGCACTTGAGTTTTGCACCAGGAGACTGGCCTAGTTTTATAGCACCCTAAGCATCATACATCAGACCTCCTGCCCCCATACGTCCTAGCAAAATGGTGTGGCAGAAAGGAAACACAGACATCTCTTAGATATGGCCCGGACATTATTGATATATCACAATGTTCCATCTTCCTACTGAGGAGATGCCGTTTTGACTGCTTGCTACCTAATCAACAATATGCCTAGTTCGGTCCTTCATGAGCAAATTCTGTATCAGATATTGTATCCAGATAGAGATTTGTTTGTTGTACCTCCTCGAGTTTTCGGCTGTGTTTCATTTGTTCACATTCTTGGTCCTAGCAGGGACAAGCTTGCTCCTCATGCAATCAAGTGTGTATTTTTGGGTTATAATGCCACTCAGAAAAGCTACAAATGTTATAATCCCATTGGTTGGAGACACTATGTTAGCATCGATGTCATCTTTCATGAGGAGGTGCCTTATTTTTCTATGAGGGGCCACCAGATGCCTACTTCAGATGCACCTGCCCCAATGCCCTTTCCCCTTGTCCAGCTTGAGAATATTCCTATCTCGACTCCCCTGCATTCCGCTTCAGACTCCAAGGAGTCAGTGGATGATTTTGAGAAACTACATGGCCCGATGTGCATGTACGGTAGACCTCACTTGACTCTGTAGAGGCCATCTCCATCTACACCACCAGATTCTCCTGCAGAAGTGCATGTTGACTCCACTGAGTTTCCTGTTGGTGATGGTCCCACAAGTAAATCTACGATGCCTGATGGTACTGAGGATCTTCCTATTGCTATTTGGAAGGCTCAACGCTCTTGTGCTCGCTACCGCGTTGTAGGTGATCTTCCCAGTGCCCATCTTTAGAAGTCGTTTGTCCAGTTTACTTCTGCCTTGTCAGCTGCAAAGATCCCCACTACCTACCAGCAAGCCATGCTTCATCCAAAATGGTGCGCTGCCATGGAGGATGAGATGGCTGCACTTCGGGGTCGCAGGACCTGGGAGCTCATTCCACTTCCTGACAGAGCTACTGTTGTTCGCTGTAGATGGGTATTCACAGTAAAATTCAATCCAAATGGGGGCATTGCCAGGTACAAGGCACATCTAGTGGCAAAGGGGTTCACCCAGACCTATAGGGTAGATTTCTTTGATACCTTTACACCAGTTGCCAAACTTCCTACTGTACAGGTACTAGTTGCAGTGGCAATTCAGTTAAATTGGCCTTTACATCAGTTGGATGTGAAGAATGACTTCCTCTATGGGGATCTCCAAGAGGAAGTCTATATGCAACAGCTGCCTGGTTTTAAGGCTCAGGGGGAGTGTGTATGTCGACTACAGAAGGCCATCTATGGCCTTAAGCAGAGTCCCAAAGCCTGGTTCCAGAGACTATCACAGGTTGTAGAAGCAGCCGGGTTCAAGAGGTCGACAGCCGACTTTTCTCTTTTTGTCAGGAGGACTGAACGAGGTACGGTGGTACTTCTTGCTCATGTTGATGACTTGATTGTCACTGGAGATGATGAACAGGGTGTTGTTGAGATTAAACGCATCCTAGCAGTTTATCATGAAGGACTTAGGAGCTCTATGGTACTTTCTCGATATTGAAGTTGCTCACAACAAAAAGGGCATAATCTTATCCCAGAGGAAATATGCTTTGGACATCATACCGAAAATTGGAATGCTTGGGGCCAAGGAGGCCAACATTCCTATGGACCCCAAGATGCCACAATATGATGAGAATGCACAGTTGGTGGATAGCAAGTAATACAGGCAGCCTGTGGGCAAGCTGCTATATCTCACTATTACGAGGCAGACATCTCCTTTGCAGTGAGGAAACTAAGTCAGTTCATAGCTAAGCCAACACGCCAGCTCTGGGATGCAGCATTGATGGTGCTCAGATACATCAAGAAGGCTCCTGGGAAGGGTCTTCTCTTTTCCAAGGACCCTTCCATGACCTTGGTTGGATACTCCGATGCGGACTACGCTAGATGTCATGTGGATCACAAATCCACTACTGGGTTCTGCACCTTTCTAGTAAGAAGTTTGATTACATGGATGAGCAAGAAGCAGAGCACAGTCGCTAGATCTAGTGCCGAGTCTGAGTACAGAGCTATGGCTCAGACCATTGCAGAGATGATGTGGATTAGATCCCTACTTACTAACTTGCAGATACAGTTTTCCAGCCCGATGGAGATGAGATGTGATAATAGAGCAGCCACCTTTATTGCCAACAACCCAACATTTCATGAGAGGACGAAGCACATTGAGGTTTATTATCACTAAACCGGAGACATCATTCAGAAGGGGTTGCTTTTTACCATGCCAGTCACATCTGAGAAGCAGATTGCTGACATCTTTACCAAGCCCTTAGCCAAATCTCTATTTAATTCATGTGTATCCAAGCAGAGCATGATAGATATCTATGCTCCAGCTTGAGGGGGAGTGTAAGCACATATCTTATATTTCTGTTTTTATGTTGGGGTTGGTTTGTTCCTCAGGGGCTTTTGTGTATTTCCACCCTTTCGGTCTCTCTTTATATAAGAGAGCCCTAAGGTTACTAATTCAAGTTAAGTCATTTCATCCAATTATATATATATAAGCATATATCATAATTAGTAACCGTAACCTATATGTATGGCTTATATAGCATAATAGACAATAGTAGACTAAGTTGGTAACATATATCAAACTAAAAGGCAAACTTAAGAGCATATTAAAGAAATATATATATATATATAACTTAAAACTAAAGAAGAGTCTAATGGTCTCAAACTCAGCTAGAGTGAATTAGATGTAAGGCGACAAAGCGTAAGATGACCTACGCAATGAAGAAAACAACCAAATGAACGCCCGGTATGAAGCCACTCACCTGGAATAGCTCTAAAATGACCTTTGGCTCTCTCACCTAGCACAGTAGCCTAAGTAGCATAATTTTCAATGGACTTTTCTTTTGATGGAATATTTGACTTATGATTGGTCCAATAAGCTAATTCGAGAGCCCAATAGAAGGTGTAGGTCTATAAATAAAGTAATGTACTACATTCCCCAATGAGAACTAATATGAAGATCCAGGTGCCTGACTTCTCCCATAGAATAGGATGGCACTGTGCATTTGTAAACCATGTGAATGTCCATTCTCTTTTGTTATGATATTCTATCTGTCATTTATAGCATGGTTTCACACATATGCCTTGGATATTAACAAGCTGCACCAACATGTGCTTTATATCCCTGAGCTATGAAGCCAATATAGGTGTCAATATCACATATTAGATCATGTTGAAAAAATACATATACCAGATCTCTATGAATCTATTGATATTTTAAAGAGAGATTGATTGTTGCATTTGCTGTCTTTTGTGAGGAAAAAAGGAATGGTTACCTATACCAGATAAGAAGTCATCCTAATGTTCACTATACAATTTAGAAGATAGCAAACCGATGCCCAAGGAATGCAATTGCATATTACTCGTTTGTGGGTTGTTTAGTTGGGCATGTAAAATTGGATATCTCATAGACACTACTTATACCTTTGGAACTTTAGGGAATAGAATATCCCAGGCAAGAACACAGGAAAAATCAGATAGTACCAAGAGCTTAGTCTTTTCGCTAATTACTTTAATCTTGTTTTTCCAGACCTTGTTCATTGATGTTCTGTGTACCAAATGCAAGACTAAAAAAATTATGGTACCTCGATAATTCTTTTTCCAGCAATCCTCATTTCCAATTGCAACATATTTTAAGGGGAAAGGTTCAGCATGCCCCATTTTTGCGCGAACAGAACCCCATTTTGATGAAGAATCTCCTCTAGCAAACTCAAGACTGTCAAGAACATCCTGCATAAAACTAAGCATAAGGACAATTCACGAACATAGCATTGCAGATGTGCTATTGTAAGTATGAAGCTAGGAAAGACATTTGCTACCAATACGGGAATATCTATGATATTCAGAATTTCTTTTTTTTGGAAAGTGTAAAATTCAAAATATTATGGCTTCTAACAAAATGGTCATTCTTCTCTCGTCACTCCTTCATGAATTATAATTTGCACGAGGCAATGCAATTGACAGAGTAAACGAGGAGATGGCCAAGGGAAAGAGAGAGTGCTATTCAACTGTTTGCAAAAACATGGAACTGTGGAGGAGACAATTCGATCAAATAAAATGCATTCAACTTCAACAAAATAAAATAAAATGTATTCAAGGTGAAACATGAAGATCGACATTGTTTACTAATATATTGACATATAGGAAAGATATACAAGCTATTTCTATAATTACTTGATGAAAGGAATACTTTAAGGTTTATAACTATTATAAATAGAAATGAAATGAGAAAAAAAGGAGACCATCAATTCTCTGCAGCAATATGAAATTAACGAAGTTAAAAATTGATATCACAAGCTCAAACCATGGAAAGCTACAAGTATCACCAGAGTCATTATCATTTGAGCATTGTGCTCAAAAGACCCCAAAAAAGCTTACATTTGTATCCATTAGATAGTGTTCTCCATTGTTGACAAAAACCTTCACACATGTCAAAAGGTGATTTAGAAAATCACCCCTTGTATTTGGAATGCACTTAATGAATTATTACACAATTTTCGGGAAGTATTTGAAAAACCACCCAAATTGTATTGCAATTCTATCCATGAACCATATTTGAAATACAATCAATTATTATATTATTATTGTAAAGTAACTATTAGCATATATTTTCTATTTCTATTTTTCGTTGTTGTATGGCTATTAGGTCTGGTCTGCTCCTAAGGAACTTTTATGTATTTCCACCCTTTCAATCTCCCTCTATGTAAGAGAGCCCTAGGATTTCTAATGAGATTTAAATCATTTCAACCAATTTGGAATTAGAGCAGCGATCCTAGATCAGCGCTCAGGTATCCCACCCTCACAAGCCTCCGTACCTTGTCCACCAAAACCCTAAGATCCATTGGAGGCGTCCTAAGGAGCCTCCACAGGCGGGCATCGGCCTCTATTAGTCCCAGATTGGGCCCTCGCCGCTGCTGGCAAGCCCCATCAGGCGTCGTCACTGGTTGTGCTGCCTGAGGAGGTCATCGTCCAACCTCCCCAAGCACGCGTCGTCTTGAGCGGACCTCCACTAGTGCCACCCACGCCACCAGCGCATTCCACCTCCGCCAGCGCCACCCGTGCCTTGCACTTCCGTTGTAGCGTAGCCACCTCCGCCTTGAGGTTCTCAACACCACCACAAGCCTCTAGGGCTATGCCTAGGGCCGCCTCAGACATCAGCAACACCGCCAGCTCTGCCTACGGCACCGCCAACATCGCCTAGGGTTCCGCCAAGGTCGGTGGGGCCTTCTCGGGGGGTCTCCCCACACCTGGGCTAGGCCAGAGCTTGTCCAAGGGGATTTTTCGTGAAGATGCCGGTCTGATTTTTCAGATTTCAAACCTAATTGATGACCTTTTGGATATAGAAGTCTAATTGCGGCTCCAAGATTGTAAGGATGGCTTCAGATGATCAATCCGAGGTGAATTCAAGCACTTCTTTGGACACCGAGGTACTGAAAAATTCATTTTTTGGTCCTATCGTTAAGTTGAACAAGACCAACTACCCATAGTGGTCTCAAATTTTCCTCATGACTGTCAGGGGTCATGGGAATAGCCACATCCTTACAGATCCAGAGCCTGAAAGTAAGACTAGTGCCAACGCCACCTGAGACAGAGATAATGCCATGGTCTCTGCGTGGTTTATGCAAACTATTATTCCCCATATAAGGGATGAGCTCATATATTACGACATCGCGAAGATGTAGGAGTCCTTGTGTGAGACCTACTCTCATGCTAAGAACTCTGCACGAGTCTTTCAAGTCTTTCACGACCTTTTCTACTTGCATTAGGAAGGACACACTCTGTCACAGTACTATTCCCTCTTGAAAGGAATGCTGGAGAGGCATCACTCTTATCAGCTGGGGTGTGCCTGTGATTCCTGAAGGGATTTTCAGAGACAGTTGGCCATCTCTCTCTTCTTGGTAGGCCTCGGGCCCAAGTATACTACAGCCAAAGATCAGAACCTCACCTCTTCTGAGTTTCCCACCCTGGAGGAACCTTATAGCAGACTCAGCAAAGTTGCAGTGCGCACTCCTGCTCCTGGCTCTGGTACTCAGACGTCCGCACTGGCCACGATCGCCGGACGTGGCAGGCGTATTCCCTTTCCTACACGTGGTCGTGGACGTAGACGCTCTTCTGGTACACGTACTAGAACTCCGTGTACCTATTGCAGTAGACTTGGTCACTCTGAGGTTACATGCTGGCAGAAGAATGGTCGGCCACCTGTGGCCAATCAGGTAGTAGAGATCCTCGATGTAGTCCTCCCCAGTCCTGATGTTAGTTCCTTGAGCACAGAGATTAAGAGCTTGCAGCAATATATTGCTCAGTTAACTAAGGCATCTTCTTCTCAGACTCCAAACACTACCACTATTTCCACCTCTTCTAAAGCACTTGCGACTGATATATCGTCACTCTTCTCTTTTGGTGATTGGTTGATTGATTCTGGTGCATCTAAGTACCTACGTGGGGACAGAGGTTCGTTTTCTCAGTTAACGCCAGTTACACCAGCCAGGATAATACAAGTATCAGATGGGAGACATCCTCCACTCAATAAGGGAGATGTCTTTATCTCCTACTTTGAGATTGACAGACGTCTTTTATGTGCCTGATTTTCCTTTAAGTTTATTGTTTGTTAGTAGTATTACTAGAGACCTCAATTGCCGAGCTATATTTGATGCGTCTTCTTGTATCTTGCAGGACAAATTCATTGGGAAGATGATTGGTGGAGGGCGTGAGGAACATAGGGTGTACCGTCTGAGCCATACTGCTATTGCTGCTTCTGCTACCCAAGGTCTTGCTTCTACTGGATCTTCCCTCCAGTGGCACCACCATCTTGGCCACCTACCTATTGATCGCCTCAGACATGTTTTACCACACATACCCTCCACTTCTACTCTCACCTATGATGCTTGTCAGTTTGGCAAGAACCATAGAGCTAGTTTTTCCAATTCCACTTCTGTTAAATCTGTTGCTACATTTGATTTGATTCATATGGATGTTTGGGGTCCAAGTCATACTCCTAATCGACTTGGGAACATATATTATCTTGTTTTAGTTGATTTTTCTCGCATTTTTTGGATGTTTTTATTGAAAAATAAGTTCGATGTGGGACAAATCATTGAGAACTTTGTAAAAGAAATAAAAACTTAGCATTCTTGTTTGGTGAAGTGTTTTCATTCTAATAATGCCTTGGAGTTTTGCACTATGTGTTTACGCAGTTTCTTTTCTAGTTGTGGCATTATCCATGAGACCATGTGCCCTCATACCTTTGAGCGAAATGGTGTTGCTAAGAGGAAACATCGTCATATTCTTGATGTTGCTTGATCCTTGTTGATTTACCATTCGGTCCCCTCTCTTTACTAGAGTAACACTGTTTTACTGCATGTTATTTTATTAATCGGATGCCTAATACTGCATTACATGAACGAATTCCTTTGCAGGTTATGTATCCTAATCGACCTTTGTTTTACGTCACCCCTTGGATTTTTGATTATGTTGCCTTTGTCTATCTGTTGGGACCGTGTCGGGATAAACTAGCACTGAGAGCAATTAAGTGCATCTTTCTTGGGTATACCCAAGCACAAAAAGGGTATCGGTGTTTTGATCCGCTTACTTCTCGGTACTATGTTTCTTCAAATGTTACATTTCATGAAGCAGTATGATAGGTCCACTTTAGTTGACTAAACTTAAGCCTAAGTGCATTATCATTAAGATGTTAATTTAATTTAAAGCATGTATTACATTGAGAAATTAGTTAAGTTCGTGTTTCGACATTCCTGAATTTTTGTTTAATTGTTATACACCGCATGCATACATTTTGGTAATTAAGATACAATCATTTCATGACGTATTATTTACGTATATGCATTTTTTGCAAGGTCCTATTGGGGAAGTACATTTTTGGTGCTACATCAATATCTTAAGAATCCTTTGCAACATGGATTACTTCTTAATTGGAATATTAATAAGACATTTTGATTGAAAAAAAAGCAACCTATTTGTTAATGGACGGTTGACATTTTTAGAATGGCATCTAATAAGAGATTGCCACTTTCCTAAATCCCTCCCCGTTGACTTCTCTTTTTCTTATTCTCTCTCTCTCATTTTCTCTCTATAACAGGCACACCCAAAGACAAACGAAAGGATCTCTGAACATCCATCTTCCTCCACAGGAGGAAGCCCCCTCTCCACATCCTCTCCTTACCAGAACACCACCGTGAGCCTCCGCCTCGAACACAACCTTTGCCAACAACCACCACCGCAAGCCACCCACGTCCGCAACGATTTCCATCACCATGCCACCGTGGTCAGCCGTGACAGCACCAACACCACCACCGTGTCTCGCCTGTCATACCATCCTTCCCGCCATTGCGATTCTCCGCCTCAATGACCATCACCGTGCTCCACTGCCTTCTTCAACCGCGACCGTGCTATACCACCACACAACACCCACGACAAGCCTCCACGACTTCTCATCTTTGGTCTTCACCTCTCTGCATGCACAACAACAATCGCGACCCTACTCACCACCAACAGACCACATTTCTTTTTCTTCTTCATCTTCCTCTTTGTTGTTTCTTCAAACCCAACAGAACCACCACCTCATCGCCAGCCACACCTCCAACAGACCACCCTACCGCCGACCACATTCCTCTCCCCACCATTCACCCTCCACGCAGTAGCCTCCACCGACCTGACGTCCTCGCCACCAACGCCAACAGCCACGTGCGGCCACGAGCGACTTCCACAGGGCTCCCCTTCAGCCACCGCACACTATTCATCTTCTCCCCAAAGAAGAACCCATCGTTAACCGTGCACGTCTCCGCATAGCCGCTCTAAACGACCTCTATTCTCTCCATCGACGCCATCAACCTCACCTCGAGCCTCTGACCACCCTCGGCCACGCGCAGCAACACCACCGGCTGCCATTCACCACCGACAGTCCTCCCCTCCAGCGAGCTTCTCCTCCGGCCGACCACCATCAACCACACCGCGACCACCCACGCGTAGGCCTCGCTCCGGTCGACCTTCACCGAGCTTTTCGCAACCCGCCCCAGCCTCACGTGCATGCACGTGCAAAGGATAAAAATCCTCTGTTTTTGGGTTAATTAAATATTACATTTGACGCCATTGCCACTTATGAGATTTACGATTTTTATTATTTTATCAGGTCACTTTGCACGCATGCCCTCACAAGTTCCACTATTCCTTTCATGCACTCACATCCTTATGCATTCACTTAGGTTCCTACATAAATGCATGAAATATCATCAAGCACCTACACAGCCCAGAGGAGAAATCCCAATGTCTTGAAGTCTAGTTACACTACATGCCATTGTGGGTTATTTGCATTTAAGTTGTGGGTTATTTTATGGAGGTGAATTTGCTTAAGTGACCCTTGCAGTGTCACATTTTTTGCTCTATTTCGCACGATATTTTGATAGAAGATTTTTTTGGCTATACGGATCTCGTACTTATGACCAGGAATATTACATATATGTGAATTTATTGGTCTATTCCTTCCAGTAGATACAACATCCTAACTTCAAAGTTATTTTTTACTAATAAATATTTCTATTCGGAATTTTTCCACCAAGCGATTTACACTGCGACGACATATTTTCCTAGCATATTATTTTCTGATATCATCTGATTAAAACGAAGAGTCTCGATCACAGTACCTTTCTTTTCTATGACTACTGCTGAGATGCCTCCTGAGAGTGATATAGCACCTATGTCATATACCCCCATTCGCTTTGGGAGTTTCCCTGAAATCCTTGTCCTTACTGCACCACCACCACCTCATGCTACACATCCCTTTCCTCGACTGACTAAGCCACTCCAAACGTATGTCCACCCTCATACTACTTATCAGGGACCCCCATCCTCGCCTTCACCATCAGCTTCTCAGGTGAGTCTTTTAGACACTGACGCATACTTGCCATGTGATGATCACAAGGACAGGGCAGATGATGTGGCAGGTGATGATCTTCATCTTCCGATAACTATTTGAAAGTGACCATAGACATGCACTACTTATCCTACTGCTAAGGCACTTGCTGTTGATGGCTTAGCCCCCAGGTTTGCTGGATTTACTCAGGCATTAGCTACTACTTAGATTCCAGCTACTCATCCTAAGGCCATGCTTGATCCAAAATGGCGGGCAACCATGGAGGATGAGATGGCAGCTCGTAGAAGCCGTGGGACCTGAGAGCTTACTCCACTTCCTGCTAATGCTACCCTTATTGGCTATCGATGGGTATTCACTGTGAAGTTCAACCCAAATGGCAATATTGTTAAATACAAAGCACATCTCATGGCAAAAGGGTTCACCCAAACTTTTTTTTTTTTGAAAAGCCAAAGGGCAGCTATCCAAATGATAACCACCCAAAATCACTCCATTCCAAAAAAACGGTTTACATCATAGATTACAAAATATTTTCCCAAAGCACCACTTGGGAGGAAATCGAAGAAACAAAGTTCTCGACATAGGGTCTCTCCCCCCTGAAAAGCACCACATTCCTCCCCGGCCAAACACCACACAGGACTGCCAAAACCTTGCCTATCCTTCTTGGATCTAAAGGTGATCCCTCCTTCATAGGCATTTCCTCTGCAGAACGAAGACCAGAAAGTAACCACATCCCGATTGGAGATCCAACTGATCCCCTTCATTTGCCAAACCTGTACCACAAATGGCCACTGGAAAAAGAGGTGTTGGATGACTTCATCGGCTCCGCCACAAAGAGGACAAGATAGGTCATTCATCTGAGTCCATCTCGCTCTCCATCTTTTCGTCATGATTCTCCTCATTCTCACCAACCAAGCGAAGATCTTCACCTTCAAAGGGCACTTCGTCGTTCAGAACAATTTGCAATCCTGCAAGAAATTGATGTCCGAATTGACCGTGCCACTCCCCAACCTGCGAAAAAACTTCGCCACCGAGAAATCTCCTTCCTCCCAGGAGAAAGCATCCAGACCCTCCTCCGAGGCCCAACCTTCCAGCTCCTGAATCAACCACCAAAACTCCTCGCAACCCTGGTCAGAGAGACCCCCCCGAAAAATCGGACACCAAGCCCCCTCCCAACAACTTCCTACCGTGGCCGATGGGTCCACAACACTCCTAAAAAGGTGGGGGAACCGTCGCCGAGGGTATAACCAGTCCCCTACCAGTCGTCTTACCAGAAACGAAAAGCATCCCCCTCCCCCAACATAGGGGAAAAGAAATCACGTACCTTCCCCGTTACCACTGCCAAGCCCTTGAGAAAATGGGAGGCTCCAGGAGGAGGAGAAACCAGCGGCCCCCACTACAAGAAAGGGCCGTAACACCGCTGCATAACATCACCGAAAAGCCCCTGTTCCTATCCCACCAGCCTAGCAATCCACTTCGTGAGGAGGCTGGTGTTCACCTTGCCCACATCTCTCACCTGCAGACCCCCTTTTTGAATCGGTCTGTACACCTCCTGCAAGGCCACCAACTGACCCTACATTAGCCCAAAAGAAGTCCCTCATCAACCCCGAGATCTTCTCAATCTGACGCAACACTCTGAAGATCAAAAGAAAATAAGATGGCATAAATGACAGAACCGTCTTCACTAGGGTTCGTCTTCCACCTCTGGAAAGGAGCCTGGAAGACCACCCCGCCAACCTCCCCTCCATCCTCTCTAGCAGAGGCATCCAATCCTATAATCTGTCACTAATCTGACAAAGGACGACCCAAGTACACCAACGGCAAGAAGCCCAACTCCATCCCCAAAGCACCACCCACCCTCTCTGTCTCCATGGCTGACAGATTAAACGGGACAAAAATTGACTTCTGGTAATTAATTTACAGCCCTAACGCCTCGCCAAACAGTTCCAACAGGATTCTCATCCTCCTGGCCTCCAGATCTGCACCCTCCACCAGAAAAAGAGTATCATCCACATACTACAGGACCGTTGTCTCCCTACCCCCACCAACCGCAAAGCCTCTGATCAGGCCTTATCACATGCTCTATGTGCTACCCGTGCCAGAGCATCCGCCGCAAGTACAAGCAGCATGGGTGCTAAAGGGCAACCCTATCTGACCCCTCTCCTAGTATTTATAATACAAATTCATACCAAATATTAAAAATTCATTTTTCACTTGTAGTACAAGTTTTTGCCTATATATTACAAGTTAGTTTTCCATTTACAATATAAATTTTCACATTTTATTACATACTACTTGCAATACAAGTAGTTTTGAGTTACTTGTATTACAAATACGTGGTCTCTTTTATGGATGTAATTTATATTTTTGTCTCCACATTTAGAATGCTCCACTTCTCCAAGATCTTTAGCTGATTCATATTTTTGGAAATCTTCAAAAATAATGTGCATTTCCTAATTACAGTAAAAGCAAGTTTGTTATTACATAGTGTGAAATCACTATGTTATTTTTTGTGATATTTTTATGGAACATTGCGCTGAGGATAATATATATATAAGTGAAAAGCATCTTTTGAGCACTATGCTCAAAAGACACTAAATGAACACACAATCATGTCTGTTGGATCATTATTGTCATTGATGAAAACCACCAGATATGTCAAAAGTTGATTTAAAAAGCCATTCTTTGTATTTGGAATGCACTCAATCATTATTACCCTATTTCTAGGAAGTATCTTTTCACATAAATGCCGAATTGTATTACATCTCTACCCATGACTCATATTTGGAATATAATCAATCGATCATTACATTATTATTGGAAAATAACTATAACATATTAATGCTTAGTCGTATTACAACTTTCGTCCTAGAATGCTTCTAAAGTTTCCATTAAACATTTATTTTGGAGATGAGGATTTTTTGTTTGAAAGGTACTTGTATTTAGTCATTCTTTGTATTTTTTGTATTTTTATTTTTGATGTATTCCCCTTGAAAGGCTCTTTTTATAATAATTTTAGTGGATATCAATAAAATTAGAGTAACTCGAGCTCCTATGTTGAGAGCTTGTTAAAAATAAATAATTAATTAATTGTGTTATAAATTTTTGCTCTGCTTTGACTCTAATTTGACACAATTTGATTGTAAGATCAATTTATCAATGAGTACCCAATAGGTAAATGGGTATGAGTATGGGTTTAAATTTTGTACCCGATGGGTAAATAGGTAAAGGTATGGGTATGGATTTTATAAATGAGTATGGGTATACATTTAGTCGAACCCGACCCGAACCCGATCTGTTTGCATCCCTAGACCCAAGGCACTTGAAGCACCTCACCTCCTCCCTCAAACTCCTCACCTTCCTAGACTAGACCACTACCCACCCTTCCTTGCCAACCTCCATCGCCACTCCCCCTTCTCATGCCCATGACTCCGCTATCCTTGTATTACAACTTTTTATGTAATTATACTACGATTGTATTACAATTATCAGAATTGTATTACAAGATCACGGTTAAAATTTTATCTAATCGATATATTACGACTTCTATACAGTTGTATTACAACTCTTTATGTGATTGTATTATGATTATATTATAACTCCAATTTTATTACGTAGGGTGTCAACGTGCTCTTTAAAGAATGTTTCAATTACTTTATGCGAAATGCTAGCCACTCAATTATTTAAGGAAACGATGCTTCTCGTTGATGTGTTACATTACTTGTAACGACCCGGTTCCCGAGTCCCTACGAGATACGAGAACCGGACCGACTCGACTAATCCCAAGACCTAGTCGTCCAACGAGGAAGTAACCAAAAGACAGTAAAATAAACAACATTCAGCATGAATATAACTAACAGTAAGAAAGTACAGCAGTAAGGAAAGAAACTACTACAGTAGGTACCACCACAACAGTAAAACAGCATTTATCATATAACAAGAACTGCAGGTAAAGAAGGTACAGCGGAAACAAAAACTACTCACTAGAACAGAAACAAAAGGGGTACAAAAGGCTGTGGTAACTCTACTGGACCCTACTCGGCCCAGCGTCCTCTGCAGCCGCCGACCCTGGCTGCTCAACACCTGGTCCTGAAAAAGGTAACGAGTGTAACACGTCAGCAAAACGCTGAGTAGAGTGGCAAACTAACTAAAGGCAACAATAGAGTGTACAGTAGCTGTTATGTTCTATTACTTCCTTTATTCACATCTTTCAATTTTTCTCACTATTTCATTTATTTCTCAGGTCTTTTACTTGATCTCGAATGTCCTCGTGGGAACGATCTTGATTGCAGTCTTTTCCAAAAGTAGAAGTAGCACGTGGTGCTCTCCTGGCCGGGAGAGTCCCTCGTGGTGATCCTACCCTCAGTCAACCACCCCAAGGTCACTGACAGACGTAACGGTGACTACGGCACGCGCGATAAACGCACAGGTAGCTAGCCCGCACTGGCACGCGGTCAGTCGTTTCCATTAACGGGTGCGCCCAAAGCACAGCACGGAACCAGGGCAGAGCCCTCTCAGTAACAGGGGTCCAACCCCTCCACAGTAACCAAACCGGGGCCTCGCCCCTCCACAATCCGCGCACCCTCGCCTGACTACCCTGGTTTGCCCTAGTGGGCCTAACAAGTCGGTGAAGGAGGCTAGCAGAATCCCGAGGCCCGTGGGGTAGCTAGTACTCTCCTAACACTACTAGCTCTCCTCGGTACTACGTACACGAGGGCCAACAAGTCGGTACAGAGGAGCCAATCCTAACCCCGGGTCCCTGGGACAGCTGGCCTCACTCTGCACTAAACAAGTACAGGTACTTCCCTTGGTACTGCGTACCCAAGAGACAGTACAAACTACATCTCAGTTCCATTCCTTTTTCTTTCCAGGAGTTCCACTCCTAATTCCCCGTAGGGTTCCAGCTCATCTTATATCTTACTTTCCAGTTTCACGTTCTTACAAACCATGATCCCAATCATGTTTCTTTATTCATAACAGGCAGCTGTGAACTCAATTTACAGGCAGCTTCATATATTCCTTTCCATTTTTCCAAGACTGCATTATTATATATTCCACTAGTTTTTCCATCCTAGGATTCATGCCATATCCTAGGGTCTATCATACAATCTAGTTTTTCGGCCCTAGGATTCATGCAACACCTAGGAACTATCATTCCATATATTTCTCATTCCTAGGATTCATGCAATGTCCTAGGTTCTAGTTATGGTTCCATACTTTAACAAATTTTATTAATACTTAAAGCCACTCTACCAGGTACAACGGGAGTAATGGGGGCGTGATCGGGAATCCCGCGTGCCTCCGCGACTCTCAAGACTGCAACTGAACGAGGTCCTATCACAAGGATCAAACACAGGGAGTGTCTCAAAACAGTGTATAGCTACTGTAGACGAGTAGAGGAATTAATTCTGAAAAGAACGCAACTCGAATCACGGAAAACGAAGCCCGAACGGGCCCTAAACGGGTCGAAAAAGACGATACTGTGCAAAATCAGACGTCTGGAACTCCTTCCAGACGTCTTAAAAAGTGGATCAGAGAATTACCTGTTCAGCGTGGTTTCCCAGATGTCCAGAAGTCTGCGGGGACGTCTTTCCTAGATCCCAGACGTCCGATGGTAACTCCGGACGTCTGGAGGTCACTCCCGCCGTCTGGTACAACTTCCAGACGTCTAATTCGCAAAGGATGGCGAATCAGCGAACCTGCGCACAGCCAACCCCCTCCCTCAGTACGGTCAGTCGACAAGAAGGAAGAAGAAGGCGGAAACTCACCTTTCAGACGTCTGTATGATCTTACAGACGTCGACCTTGCCGTCTGGCTATCAATCCAGACGTCTGATTCTGGAAATTTTTCCAGAATCAGTGCCCTGCTCGGCCTCCGCTCGCGACGCCGCCCGCGTCGAACCTCGCGCGTCTGCTGCTCAAACCGCAGCAGGTTCCTCTCCGCGTCGCTCCGCGCCCCCTGCGCCCTCCGTCGGCCGGCCAAGCCGCTCCAGCGAGCTCGCCCTCACGGCAGAGCTCCGCCCTCGCACGCCGCACCTCCGCGCTCACTGCGGCCGCCGCTGCCGCCCTCGCGTCCGCTCGCTCTCGCGCACAGGAAGGAGAAGAAGGAGACGGTGGAGACGGGAAGGGAGGCGCGCCCCTTTTAACGCCGCGCGGAGAGGAGAGAGGAGGTGGCAGGCCGCCTGCAGCCGCAGAGAGAAAAAGGGGGAAATATGCAGTCTGCGCGCTCAGGCGCGCAGGCGACTCGCGTGTGTCGAAAATAACGGATTTCCAGACGTCTTGAAACTATCCCAGACGTCTTATCAGACGTCTGATTATGATCCCAGACGTCTTGTCCAACGTCTGAGCCACCTCCCAGACGTCTTAAAATACGTCTGGGGCACACATTCGTTACATTACTTTTTTTGTATTTTCAGATTTTCCTACATAATGTAGAAATCACTCAATTCAAATATGGTGGTTTTATTAGTAATCATCTATTGAGATCCATTGGTTGAGAATTAGTACTCAAATGACCTTTTTTTAGCATTGTACATATATATGGGTCGTACCCATAGAGTACAATGCCTATTAAATAGGCCATGAGCATCAATTGTGATCCATTAAATGAAGATCACATGAATGTAAATAATACCACCTACATTGATGAAAGTGGTTTTGAAAACAACCAATAATAATGACCATTGAAAACATTCCTAAAAGATAAGGACGTAATTAAAGCTAATCTGATTATACATTCTAAAACTAGATATGTGAATTAGTCGGTAATACAAAAAGAAAGTTTGTATTACAAAAAATAATACATGGAAAATATTAATTAATGAACTAAAATGTGCTACACACAGATGTAATATAAGTAATAACTCAGAATTGCTTATAATACAAAGTTGTATTATAAGCCTTCATTCTAATATAAGTACAAAAATTTATATTACAAATGAAAATTGACTCGTAATATATGCGAAAACTTGTATTACAAATTGAGATAAGTTGTAATAGAACATCATTACAAAACACGTTGCAGTAGAAGCAATTGTAATACACAGTTGCGAAAATTTATATTACAAGTGAAAACTAATTTGTAATATATGTGAAAACTTGTATTACAAAGTGGGACAAGTTGTAATACATCAATCTTACAAAACACATTGTGATGTAAACAACTGTATTACAACTATATATAGTTATAATACAATCTAGTTGTTAGCGTGAATAAAGAGGAGGCTACGTGGATAGTCCACGTGGCACCAAGACCATGTGGCACTATCCACGCAACATTAAAGAGTCTAAGTTGTTGGCCACCATGACCATGAGGTTTTTGACTTGCATGCCAAGGAAGTTTTGTACTACATGTGGTAATTTTGTTAGAGAATTAGGAATAAGTTAAGTTTCTTATTTTAGTTAATTAGGATTTGATTTCCTATTTTCTATTTTTAGAAATAGGATTGCTTCTCTTTAAAAGGAGAGCAATACCTAGTTGTTATTTGAGTTCTAATAATAAATTTTCTATTCCAAAGAACTCCTATCCTCTCTCCCTCTTCTCGTGCCACCTCTTCTCCTCTCTCTCTCTCTCTCTCTCTCTCTCTCTCTCTCTCTCATGCGCCAACTCCCTCTCTCTTCTCTTTGCTTTACACGCATGCTCTCAAGGAAGGAGAAGGCCTCCACGCATCTCTCAACTCCAACATGGTACTAGAGTGGGTCATACGAACCCCTTAATCCCACGTGTGGATGAGAGAAGACCAATTCCACACATGTTTAAGTTACCTCCGTGTACACGAAGAGGAGGCCTACGCAAGATCACGTGGAGTTACCTCTGTATGCATAGACCGCGTAAAGTTACACTGGAGTCTAAGCATCATGCCAACTCTACTACAAAAAGGGTGACCTTATATGTACCCAGAGACCCAAGCAACTCAACAGGCTCCTGGGGCATAGGAGCAACGGCACCAAGGGGTTTGGAGAGGTGCGTGAAACCCTCTAACACGTCGGGGAACGCCAAGATCTAATGCTTAGCTCTCAAGTGTAGAAGAAGAGGCACAGAGACCACCATTAACCACTACATTGAAGATATGGTCGACATGGAGACTCGAATCGCCACAAAGACACGAGATAGGGCTAAGATTAAGAGGAGGGAGAAGGAGATCTATCAAGTTATAAAGAGGTTTGTGATCTTTGTACTTCACCAATGGACCTTTCATATCCGACTTGTTATTCTCCTCCAAAAAGGGAGATTCTCTCGAAGAAAAGGCATCAAATATCATGTATGGAATAGCTCACCATTCTATCACCACAAAAAGTTTAAAGGCAAGTCTTCACCCTCTCTGGCTTTGACTTAAGGGGGTGTGTTAGCTTGAATAAAGAGGAGGCCATGTGGGCAGTCCATATGGCATTGTCCACGTGACATTAGGAGTCTAAGTTGTCAACCACCATGGCCTTGGGGTTTTTGACTTGCATGCCAAGGAAGTTTTATGCCACATATGGCAATTTCATTAGAGATAATTGCGAATAAGTTGGGTTTCCTATTTTTAGTTAATTAGGATTTGATTTAATGTTTCCTACTTTTAGAAATAGGATTGCTTCTCTTTAAAAGGAGAGTAATACATAATTGTTATTTGAGTTCCAATAATAAACTTTCTATTTCAAAGAACTCCTTTTCTCTCTCCCTCTTCTCATGCCACCTCTTCTCTCCCATCTCTCTCATGCACCAACTCCCTCTCTCTTCTCCTCTCCATACTCGTGCTCTCAAGGAAGGAGGCCTCCGCGCACCTCCCACCTCCAACACCAACAATGCAATTAATGCACGATTTCAAAGGATTTGTTAGGATGTTCCATATATATTATAATAATTAGGATTAAATATTTCCAAAATTAATCGGTGATTTGTGTGGGTGGGTTAAAACCACTTACGATATAGTAGAGTGGTTTCATCAATTAATTGTGCGATCCGATGGTCACCATCATAGGCTTCTCGAATGGTTTGTGAGCACTATGCGCACTAGATACTCCCCCCCCCCCCCCCCCCCCCCCCCCCTCTCTCTCTCTCTCTCTCTCTCTCTCTCTCTCTATATATATATATATATATGAACTATTGTAAAAGATCGTTGGCAATCCTTAATAAATCTCTCCTTTTTTTGAGAGGGGAAAAGAAGTGATCACTCGAGATTAGTGACCCTCCACTCAGCAGCCCTCTATATAATGGTATTTGAATTCATTTCACAATATTGGATGAGAATGGGTAACCCCTAGGGCATTCATATCCCGTGGGACACACTTTTCAATAATATATTGGTTGTATCCCATAGGAGTACTTAGATGTTGAAATAACTATTACACAAGGTGCAAACCATCTTCAAATGATGCTTATTTATATAGAAAAGGCCTATGATAGGTGTTGAATGATAAATAATGATGAGAGATAAACCAAGACAACCAAGAAGACCTTGAGGCTAGGTGGTTCATAATGCAATTAAGCCACTCTCCTCCACAGAAGAAACCCTACAGGTTGGATTTCCCCACCATCTCTTCTCAAGGAAAAGTAATACCGTAAGGCCCTGTATAGGCTCAAAACAAACCAAAAGCAAAAACCAAGCATTTCCACACATTAAGTGGCATCAGATTTCAAAGCAGCAAAATCATGCGTAATGGCTTTCATCAGATAGATTTCAATCTCCTTTGACCACTCCTTTGAGTCTGAACATCCAACTTATCATATCTTAGCAATGGGCCTTCTGTCAGACCCTTACAAATAACATCAGGTGACATGGGGCTAAGCTTGATAACCGTATAAGCTGACCAAGTTAAGACCACATAAACCCCTTTAAAGTACATAGCTGAAGACGTTGGCAGGTATTATGGAAGATTTAAATTTTATAGCCACTAGTGAATGGTTAAGTATGTATTTAATGTAAATATGGGCACAAGATTTAGTGCAGAAACGATTGTGTTGCAACAATAGGAACCCATCAAGAATCAACTAGAAGAGTGTAAAACCAAGAACAAATAGACGGGTGAACAATTTACAAGTTGAGGTGATTAGAATTTACTCAAACACACAATGGAATATTTAATTGCAATGCTATAATGTCAACTTTTTTTTTTTGTTTAAAAGGATGATGTCAACGTAATAGAATTAGAAAACAAAATTTCAGACATTATTCAATTGGAATCCAAAGAATGATATTTCAACATTAGTTAAATTCCTTGTCCGAATTCTCCAAAATATTAACATTTCTGGTCCATCTTATTATTACAGAAGGCAAGGAGCTCAATACATGCCTGAACAAAAGGCATGACACTGGAAGTGGCAACTTGGTCCTGGTGACTGATTCCTGGAATTCAGGGAAATAATGAGAAAGACCATTGAAGATCAAGGGTAAGTTTGTTAAACACTATGAAACCAATACCATTATTAAAGACCCATATGGGAGCAGCACCAAGGTCTTCAGCAAGCTGCAGTAAGTTGTAAGGCAAACTATTTTAACATGAAAGGATAGGAGATTGATTGAAGGTAGACAAACTTAACAGAAGCTGATGTTTGTGATAAGAACAGCATACCAGAAGAAACTCATAATATCCAAGTCCATCATCAGTCCAGTACATCCAAACATCACCAAAATGTCCAGGCCTTTCTTCCCATGGACCAACAGTTTCCCTCCAGCGGAATGCATTTCTTAACCACTCTCCTTCAACAAAACAACCACCTAGAAACAGCACAAAAAAATTGAAAGTCGGGGACGTCAACAATGAAGCTCTAACAATTTCGCAAACAGTCGAGGCAAAGAACGTGCGACTCATTAAAACAGTTGTCAGAAAAACATGCGTACTGAGTAGCCAATGCTGTTGTATTTACAATCACATTACTAATCTGCAAGTTAAACTTATTCTACCACTAAGCTCAAGATTTTGAGGAACGTACGCTCAGTGTTTCCATTTTTGAATCCAATTACCATCAATGCTTCAGTTTGGTTATTTAGTTGATTTTTAAGTTAATAAGAAAATGGAAAGCTCAATGCTGAAATACTTCAATCAAAAGGTATAGTTGTAGAAGCATCCAACTCAAAACCAATTGGCATTCAGTCCTTCATTTTTTGCTCTTTTGCTTTAACTAACTTAAAGATATCCATGTCACAATCTCACCTTCTTTAGAATTAAGTTTCTTGTAATATGCTCCTAAGGTCTTGGTTTTGCTTGACTAACTATTTTCTGTGCCTCTTTCTTTGCTCGTCCATAATTTACCTTGTTTTCAATAATCTTGTTTTGATGTAAGGCTTTAAAACATGCCCATTAACCCTAAGCTTCTCTTGCACTTCCCTACTCCACCACCAATGCACTTATTCTAATAGATGCTAAAAATTATCGGGACTTTCTATTGCACATGTAAGGTGTATCAAAAATGAAAAGGGTGCTTATAGCTGGTGAGGATGTAAAGGCAAGGTAGAAGAATTATTTTCATAAGCTTTTTAATAGAAATAATATGAGTACTATCATCTCAAGAAATTTAGCTAATTAAGAAGATTATATAAATCAAGCAAACTACCGGATGATACAAACGAAAGAAATAACCGATGCTTTAAAGATGATGAAATTTAGGAAGGCTATTGGACCCTGTTGAGTGATGTAAAATACTTGTAAATAGGTATATAGATCTCTATAAATTATATAACACATCCCCCAACTTCTTAAATTTGTCATTGTGAGTGAAAGATAAAATCCCTAATTGTTAATGGGCACTAAGGCCTTATGCAGCTTGTGTTCCCAAAATTTTTCCCGTAATAAGTTTTCCATGTAATATAATATTTCCTGTATGTATTTGTGTTTCATTCAGCATGATATCAAAGCTAGGGTTTCTCAACGAAATCCATTTTCCGCAGTGAGAACCAGTGGTAGTTGGGGAAGTAGCTATTGTGCTACCAAGTACTGCCAGCCACTAGGGCAATGGTACCCGTAGGGTGGTCTCCTGTCACTGTTACCTGCCTCCTATTGCTAGTTCCAGTCTGCGTGGCATTGCCCATCGCCATTGCCACTCCAATGAGGCTACAGTGGCTGTTGTAGGTGCTCCGACGAAGTCCATAGGCTCTGGTTAGAACCCCATTTTGGTCGTTTGGTCATCAAAGCTCTTGTTTGTGATTTGTGTGCTCCAAATGTGTCTCAAGTGTTGGCCTCTATATTCATGGCCTGATTTTAGTGCTTTCTTTCCATTGTTTAGGTTGCTCTTGGTGTTTCTTGGCTTTGGGAGCTCCAATGGACCTCGGCAACACTCCATCAGGCTCCTTTATCTCCGATCTAAAGTCCATTTTGGTTATTTGGCCATCTAAGTAGTGGAACTCTAGATATTTGCCCTCAACCCAAACTGTGCTAATGGTTTGTAGTTAAAGCTTGAGAAGTCAAGTCGCTTGTCTTATGTTAGTTTGTTTTGTTCTTAGCTAGAGGAACGGTGATCTAGATGACTGCAACTGAGGATGGTGAAGTGATAAGAGGCCTTGGAGGTCTTCTTTTCTACTAAGCTCTCGATATTTGAAGTTGGCAGCACTTATCCAACTCTACAAGGATGAGGTATATCTTTCTCTCGTTTAATGAGACTTTTTTTAAAAAAAGAGAAAGGGCGGTTATCCATATGATAACCACCCACATGTATATTATCTAATTAAAAAAATCTCTCATTTAATGAGATTTGAACAGTCGATTGTATTCTCTTCGACAAGAAAAGGCATGAGTGGTCTCATTTGTAACTTGGTAAACTTGGTTGTATTCCCTATGTTATTGTTGCTTCCCAACATGTGTGGATACATTCTGTGATTGTGGTTGTTGATGAAGAGATCTAAGACATCAATTATGAAGTCTACAGAAGAAGACTCTAGTTGTGCTCTGGTTACTCAAGGAAGGACATAATCATGCTTTGTCTCCTAATGACTGATTAGATTGTTGATAGTGGTGCTACCAATCACATGATCAGTAACCCACGATAGTTCTCTCAATAAAAGCTTGGTTCAAGAAAGGATCACATCAAGGTTGCTAATGGATTAGTGTGAAGGTTATAGGAAAAGGTAGTATACACCTTCTAAAAGAATTAGACTTGATAACACCCTCCGTGTTCCAGAGCTTTACTTAAATTTGCTATCTTCTAGCAAGATTTGCAAGGAATTAAACGGTAGATAGATTTTCTATGAAAATCGATGTGTCTTGCAATATCTGAAAATAAGGAAGGAGATAAGGATTGCTCGAGTGTAATGGATTATATCAATTATACCTGAAAAGGTTGCACTTGCTCTCCAAGCTAAGTGAAATTCTAGGGGAAACGAACTCCACAAAGATTCATGATATGGTACTATCGCACAGGAGACCGAGACATCTCAACTTCATGACTATAAAAATTGCTTCCAAATTTATTCACAAGGGTCAACTTACAAGATGTGAACTGTGAAGTGTGTCGGTCGGCTGGCGAAGCACCATCGTGCATCTTTTCCAGAGTCAAGCTACAAGAGCAGCACATTTTTTTCCTTGGTTCACTCGGATGTACCAGGACCTACTACTATTAAGTTTGAGTTAGGATATAGATACTATGTTACTTTTATTGAAGACTGTTTCTGGAAATGTATAAGTCATTATTCCAAGGAAACCCTACACCTCCTTATATAGAGAAAGAGGTGTAGATAAAATATAGAGGACCAAAGAAATAAAAAAATAGTAAAAATAGGACAAATATCAAGGGGTACTATAGCACTCCCCCTCAAGCTGGAGTATAGATATCAATCATGCTCATCTTGTCACAGCAACTATCAAATGCAGTCTGACCGAGTGGCTTGGTGAAGGCATCTGCAGTCTAGTCCTCTGAGGAGACAAGTGTAGTGTAGATGATCCACTTCTGGATAAGATCTCATGTATAATGGTAATCAATCTCCATATGCTTTGTGCGCTCATGAAACATGAGATTGTTGGCAATGTAAGTAGCTACTAGATTGTCACACCTCATCACCATCGGCTCCTCTATTTGAACATGTAAATCTCTAAGGATAGACCGAATCCACACCATCTCTGCAACAGTTTATGCCATGGCACAATACTCTGAATCTGCACTTGATTTGGACACAACTGTCTGCTTCTTGCTCCTCCAAGTGATTACATTCCCAGCAACAAAGGTGTAGAAACCAGTAGTGGACTTCCAGTCTATAAGACAGCTTACATAATCAGCATCTGAATATCCTATAACTGTCATAGGATACCCCTTTCTGAACACCAACCCACGTCCAAGTGATTTTTTCAGGTATCTGAGCACCTACATAGCAACATCCCAATGTTACTTCGTGGGCTTACCATAAACTGGCTCAACCTCCCCACAGCAAAAGAGATGTCTAGTCTGGTAATGGTCAGGTAAAGCAACCGACCAACCAACTGTCTGTAGCTCCTATTCTCCACCTGTTGTGCCTCAGTATCATACAGATGGAATTTAGGATCCATGGGTACATTTGTTGCCTTCGCCCCAAGCATCCCAGTCTTCTGGAGAATATCAAGAGCATACTTTCTCTGACTAACTACAATTCCTTCTTTCCTCTAGCCACCTCAACGCCCAAAAAATATCGTAGAAGACCTAAGTCCATAACAAATTGCAACGCCAATTTCTGTTTGACATGTCCAATCCCATCTATATCATCTCCTATAATGATAATATCATCAACATATACAAGGAGCACCACAACTCCCACGTCAATCTACCTAACAAACATCGAATGTTGTGAAGTAGACCTCACCATGCCCAATCCTTCCACAACCTCTGATGATTTGTGGAACAGTGCACGAGGACTTTGCTTGAGTCCTTAAATCGCCTTCCTCAACTTGCACACACACTTCCCCTTAGCCTCAAAACTAGGGGGCTACTGTATATAAAGTTCTTCCTGAGGATCACCATATAAAAATGCATTCTTTACATCTAACTAATGTAACTCCCAGTCTCTATTTGCTGCAACAGACAAAAGAATCCGAATCATCGGAAATCGTGCTACCGGTGAAAATGTGTCAAAGAAGTCTACCCCATAAGTCTGAGTAAACCCTTTGGCCACCAACCGAGCCTTATGCCTAGAACTAGACTCATCAGGGTTATATTTCAAGGCAAAGACCCATCTGCATCCTACCACCCATGCAATAGGTGGTCTCGACGTAAGCTCCCCCGTGCCTTGCAAACATAAAGCTGTCATTTCCTCCTTCATGGCCTGAAGCCATTTAAGATGAAGCATGGCCTCCTGATAAGATGTGGGAAGCTTGGATGCAGACACAGCAAAAGTAAATGTCGCAAACTGGGAACCCAGCCCATCATTGACAGAAGCACCTGTGATCTTGTACTGAGCACAACTCTAGGGTGCCTTGCGAATGGCAATAGGAAAATCAATGTCCCCAGTAACCTCATCTGGAACATTGGTAACTTCGTGCTCCTCTGGAACACCAGTAGGCTCCTCCTGTTAACTGTCCCTGTGAGAAGCATTAGACACAGGCATATCAGTATCATCAACACATATCTGTGTGGGGGAGGATGATGGTGCTGGGGCATGAGAGGAGGGGTACTGTGACTCGTGGTCTATAAGTCACTGAAAGCTTGTACACAAATGGTTGTCCCCTAAATCTGGTATCTATACTCACAGGTAGTTGACATGGAGAGAAATCTCCAAACTATATAGCAGGAGCCTGCATTGGTGCCATCTCAACAAGTGCCGTCTCAAGAACAATGAGCATTCGTTGAGCAGTGAAGGAAAAATAAGGTATACCTCATGAAAGGTGACATCCGCACTGACATGATGCCGTTTGGTCAACGGATCATATCATCTATACCCTTTCTAGGTAGAGCTGTAACCTAGAAACACACATTTTACTTCCTGTGGTGCTAGCTTGTCCCAGCTAGGTCCATTAATGTGGACAAATGCAACATAACCAAAAATGTGACGTGGCACATGAAACGACTCTCTATCTAGATATAAAATTTGCCATGGGATCTGTTTAGACAACAGAGTTGGGCATTCTGTTGATCAAATAACAGGCAGTAAGACAGGCATCACCCCAATAAATTTATGGAACATTATGATGTATCATCAATGTTTTAGCAACATCCAGGAGGTGTCTATGTTTCCTCTCTACCATCCCATTCTGCTGGGATGTATAAGGACAGGAGGTCTGATGTATGATACCATTCAATCTGTAAAAATCACAAAATATGGCAAGTACAGAACTCCAATACATTATCTGAGCGCACACATTTCACAATGGTAAAAAAACTGCGTCTTTATTTTAAAAATAAAATTTTGGATGACATTGCCAACACCTGACTTATTCTTTAATAAAAACAATCATGACATGCATGAAAAATCATCCACAATGACTAGGTAATATCTATGACTCTGTCTATCTAAAACACGACTTGGACCCCAGACGTCCAAGTGAATCAACTGAAACACAAATCAATAGTAGAACCAGTAAGAAATGAAGCCCGGTGATGCTTCCCAAGCTAACATGCATCACAAGTAATCTCAATGGCCAGAGAGACATGGGGAAAATCTGGTGAAGCCTATCCAGAGAAATGTGTCCAAGACAATAATGCCATCCCTATAGCAAAACTGAACTCACGCTGACACGAAGCAACAATATCGATCTGGACTAGGCGATAAACCCACCTCTTCATGTCCGCCACCAATCATCCTCCCTGTGAACCTGTCCAATAACAGCCTACATCATCAAATATAACACGACAGTTGAAATCTTTAGTAATTCTGCTCACAGATAAAAGACTAATAGAAAATTATGGTATAAACAAAACTTGAGGCAACTGTATAGTAGATGAGAGAGACACCTACCCCTGCCCATCTACTCTTAGAGTGATGACCATTAGCTACCTGCACAGTTCTACCAGAAGAAACTGCCTGTATCCGTCTAAAACAACGTTGATCTCTACTCAAGTGCTGGAGGCTCCAGAATCAATGAGCCATGTAGTACTACGACTGTAGGGAAGAACGGAAATACTAAAAGCATATTCCATACTTGAGGAGGCAACTGCAGCGGTATCAAAAGTGGATGGAGTCTCCTGGGTCACCTGAGCTAGTCTCTGGCTAAGAGCCTCATACTCTAACCTAGGCACCATATCAATCTCCATCTCTAGGGTTAAGGCAACCTGATTTGCCACAGGAGGACAACCATGCTTAGTCCAGCAACTAGCCTCCACATGACCAATACGTCCACAGTATGTACAAGTGGGTCGTGGTTTGCCAGGCTATCCCCGGCCATGCCCACGTCCACGAGTAGATGGAACTCCACGTCCACCACCACCAGCAAAAGCTGAAGTCTGGCCCATCACCTTAGGATTATTAGATTTAATAGACAATCTACTAACCCTATCGTAAGCCTCCTCCAGAGTAGGAAGCTCTATGAGAGTAAGCATCGAATCCTGTGCAAACTTATATCAGAGCTCAATCCAAACAAAAACTCGAGCACCGTAAACTCCTTGCGATGCTCTCTCTGTGTCGTACATGTGTACATAGGCCTGCATGAGTTGTTCTCCAACAGCCCCTTCAGTCTGGCATAATACTATGCCAGTGTCAATCCATCTTGCCTCAGCGAGGTGTCATGAGTGATTTGAAACACCTTACTCGAGTTCTTCTCATGGAAATATGTATCATAAAGAGAGTTCCACATCTCTTTGGCAGTCTTGTAGAATAATATCCCATCTCCAATGGGAGTAGCCACGGCATTCATAATCCATGCTCTCACCATAGCGTTGTCACGCTTCCATGTGGCATATTTCCCAGTTTTCCCTGTTGGCCCTAACTCCAGAAGAATATGTTATCATGACCTTCAACCGTCATGAGGAACCTCTGCGACCAATGGGCATAATTGGTCTCATCAAGCTTCATGATAGGAACAAAGAACACATTTTTTATGTTCCCATGATCCGTCACACTCTCATACTGGCCTTCGGACTTTGGAAAGGCAGTCATGAAGCCAAATCAGGAAATCGGGAAGGGAAATCACCATGATCAGATCACTTCTTGACGGGTAAGATCTGAATCAGAGGTTTTCTGATCTACATGATGAACAAAAGGCTCCCTTGGACAGACGTAGGCCTAGCAAGGGTGTCGAGGAAGGCACCCAAGATGGCCCCAAGGGGACCTAGGTCTCTCTTGTTGCAGCCACATGAGTTGTGACCCTAGGATAGGGTCGTAGCAACCCCTGCGATCACCTAAAGCACCGCCGCTGGCACTACAACACCACCGCAGATGCTTGGATCAACGTTGCAGGGCCCTGCGACCACTGTTGCGTCACCGCTGCACCTTCAGATCACTGCTGCAACTGCTACAGAGCCTTGGATCAGCGCCCTAAGCCCTGCAACCGTCGCTACGCCCGCAGACCACATTTCGTGGTGCCTACAGATCGCCGTGGTTCCACTCCAAGCGCTACAACGTCGTTGCTGCGGTGAGGAGGCTGCCTAACGGCATCGCCAACACACATGAAAGAAAGAGAGGGGCTTGGTGGTTAAAGGTTTCGAAGGCCTTTTTACGTGGGATACCGAGGGCTTCGATTCAAGGCCGTCGCTCTGATACCAAGTTGGTGGAAATGAGCAAGTTATTATTCCAAGGAAACCCTACACCTCTTTATATAGAGGAAGAAGTGTAGGTAAAATATATAGAACGATTAAAGTGTTCATATCAAATAATGCTCATGAATACATGGAAAGGTCCATAAAGGAAATTCTTTTATGAGAAGGGATATTGCAAGTGACATCATGTAATTACAGTGTTGTAAAAGTCGATAGTCGGCATTCAGTCGGTCAAACCACTGACTAAGGAGTATACGGTATGCGAAGTAGTTAGGGAATCTTCAATCGGGCATTTTTAAAATATTTAAGTATTATACACACACATTAGGAAGTAAAATATACTATTGCAAAAAAGTAAACCATTTTCAAGGTCACTGTTATAAAATAAGCTACAAACAATAATTCTAATGAGCTTTTCAAAAGATAATAATTCTAATGAAATAAAAGCACAGGTTCAAAATAAAAGTACAAGTTCGAAGTATATAATCATCAAAACAATAGAAAACACATCTAAGTACACATCTCTATGCAAAAATCAACCTAATACTTGGCCGACTACACCTACTACTTGATTGAGTAGTCGATGTTGCCAACTATAGAAACAACTATGGAGTATTTAGTTAAGAGGGTAGCGCTTAGGATTACTCGACTAATTACTTGGTCGAGTAGGTCGATTTTTACATCAATGTGTAGTTATACACCACAATAGAATGGCATTGCAGAAAGAAAGAACCGACACCTTCTTGATGTTACACGAGCATTACAGATTCAAGGAAAGTTACGTAAATGCTCTTGGTCGGAAGCCATTTTGATTGTTGTATATTTGATCAACAGGATGCCTAGTCGTGTGCTCAAAGGGAAAATTCAATTTTCATGACCATTAAAAAAAGCCATTCTCTCTACCCCCAAAAGTGTTTGGTTGCACTTGCAATCTACACATTCTACAACCTGGGAAGTCTAAGTTTGACCCATGATCTATCAAATAAGTATTCTTAGGATGCTCGACTACACAAAAAGCATATATAACAAGAGATGTTACTTTTCTTGAGAGCAATTTCTACTTCCAACCCAAAGAACCTCTTTAAAGGGAGAGTACAGGTGAAGAGCTTGGCATTCAGTTTGATATTTTCGACGCTATAGTTAATGGTTATGCTGGGCAGGAGCAGCAACAAAAGAATGACAATCGCAATAATACTTCATTCTTTGACAACCATAATGACATCATGTTCTTTAATAAAAGATATTGTAGAAGACATGAGCAAACATCAAGGACTAAGGAAGCCAATCCTAATCCTATTCAAGGTTCAAAATGCCAATTTCGACGTCGTGCCGATGAAATTCTAAATGTGCATTTCGTGGGAATGTCAATGCATGCCGATAAGAACGCCAACAACGGACTAGCAACAAACCAACAACAGCCTCGACATGCCCATCAATTTCGCTGGCATGCCGGCGATATCCCAACATTTCAACATCTTTACCATGTCGGCATGGGCACTTTTCCCAAAAAAGGCCTTACCGGTGACATGTTGTCGACATTTAAATCACCGATCGTATTCCTTCATTCTCCTTATCACCAACATGAAATTCTAGTACTTTAGAAAACTTGATTCTCTCCTACTATTCTAGATGATAATGATAATGGAGATATATTAATGGGAGATGGCATTCACGAAGATACTCCAAATGCTTCAAATGTCAAAGACATGCCTATTGCTCTCAGGAAAGAAGTTAGAGAGTATACAAAACATCTGATAAACAGATACATGGCTTACTTCAAATTGAGTCCTGATTACAAATGCTTCTTGTCCTCACTTGCTTCCTCCGTGATCCTCAGGAATGTTGCTAAGACACAACTCGACCCTAAGTGGGTAAGGATCATGCAGGAGGAGATGACTGCTCTATTGAAGAACCAAACCTAAGATGTGGTTGATATTCCCAAGGATGCTCATATAGTTGGCTTAAAGTGGGTGTACACCATCAAGTGCAAAGCAAATGAGCAGATTGATAGATATAGAGCTTGCTTGGTAGTGAAAGGATTCATGCAAAAATAAGGAGTTGACTACTTCAAGACATTTTCCTATATGACTAAAATAAATTTTTTGTGGATTATTCTTTCCATAGTTCATTATTCGTGGAAATTCATCAACCGGATGCAAAAAATGCTTTCCTGAATGGTGACCTGAAGGAAGTCCTTTACATGAGCTTTGCCCTCAAAATATAAGCAAATAGAAAAGTGTTGTAAATTAAAGAAGGCATTATATGGGCTAAGACAATCTCCCAAGGCATGATTTGAACATATTCATCTTGCTATGAAACATCAAGGGTATAAGAAAGGAAATGGTAACCACACCCTTTTTGTGAAACTAAATGCTCGCAAGACCACCTTGCTAATTGTGTACGTTGATGACATGATTGTCGCTAGAGAAGATAAGGAAGATATCAACAAAATTAAGTGTCACCTAGCTAGCGAGTTTAAAACCAAAGATTTACGTAAACTAAAGTACTTTCTCAAGATAAAGATTACAAGGTCCAAGGATAGCCTTCTCTTGTGTCAAAGTAAATATGTTGATTTGTTGAAAGAAATAGGGAAACTCGGGTGTAGACCCAATTCCACTCCTATTGAGGCAAATCATCACCAAAGCCTGAAGGATGGGAAGTAATTGGGTGAGCTACGGAAGAACAGAAATCAAAAAATTGTGGGAATGTTGATTTATCTCACCTTATCACAGCCAAATATCACTTATACAATTAACGTGGTCAATCAAGTCATGGATACCCCCAACAAATGCTCATCCCCTTGATGCCAACCATAGCCTTTGCTATTTGAAGAAGAATCCTAGAAAGGACCTTCTGTTCACTAAGGGAGTTAGGCTTGACATTGAATCTTATACTTACACTAATTAGGCAAACTTTATGGATGATAGGCAGTTTACTTCTAGGTATTGCATATATCTTACTCAGAACCTTGTCATATGGAAGAGCAAGAATTAGACTATCTATACAAGATTCAATGCCAAAGCTAAGTACAAAGCAATGGCTATGGGAGTTACTGAAATGTTGTGGGCAAAAATCCTACCTACTGATATTGGGATTCAGCTTATTACACCCATGAGGCTCTACTATGACAACAAGGCCACCATCAACCTCACCAACAATCCAATATTGCATGGTAGGACCAAGCATGTTGAAATTGACAAACACTTTATCTGTGAGAAGATCAAATCTAGAGTTCTCTATCTACCTTATTTGAGGTCAAAAGATCAAGTGGCCAGTGTCTTCACACAAGGGCTTGCCCCAACATAATATGAGAAGAGCATAGGTAAGTTGGGCATGTTTGACCTCTACGCCGAACTTGAGGGGGGGTGCTGAGTGCTGTAAAGTACTTGTAAATGGGTATATGGATCTTGGGTTAGGTCTATGTATCCCATCCTATAAATTGTGTAACACATCCCCTTGCCTCTTAGAGTTGTCATCGTGAGTGAACAAAAAATCCCTAGTTGTTAGTGGACACTAGGGCCTTGTAGAGGATGTGCTCCCATGGTTTTTCCAGGTTTTCTATGTAATGTCATGTTTCTCGCATGTGTTTTTCATTCAATAGGCCCAAAATTATGAGAGGAAATTATTTGTGTTTCTTGATTTCTATAGATGTTTAGAAAATGATGAGAGGAAGTTATAATTTACCTCACAAAATTATTTAATACTATTTAGCAAGGCAAGAGGATGCTAAAGGAATAAAAGTATTGTCATACATAAAGGTATCAAATTGATGAGTCATATAGTAAAGCTTTAAAAGAGAATAATTGAAAGAAGGTTGAAGCAAACCTTTATAGTTACTAAGAACCAATTTGCTTTTAGGTCTGGCAAGTCTACTATTGAGGCAATACAACTATTGAGGCATATAATGGAGACCTACAAAATCAAGAAGGATTTAAATATAGTTTTTATTAATTTGGAAAAGCCCTATGGCTCTTTTCCAAGGGATATATTATAGAGAATTTTAGAAAAGAGATAAGTATCCATTTTATATATCAACCTCATAAAGGATACATACGATGGAATTACAACTTGTATACAAACTAAAGCGGGATTGAAGGATTACTTCGACATCACCATCGAATTACATCAAAGATCAGGTTTAAGCCCTTACCTCTTTACCTTGGTCATGAATGAATTAACGAAACATATTCAAGCGAAGGTGTTGTGGTATATGCTTTTTGCTAATGATAGTGTATTGGTTGATAAGACATGAGATGGAGTAAATAGAAAAGTTAAGCTTTTAAGGGAAGCTCTAGAAGCTAAAGGCCTTTTGTTAAGCAGGACAAAAACTAAGTATATGGAATGTAATTTTAGTGGTTGAGGGGACAATGAGTGGATAGATGTGAAAGTTGCAGCAGACTGCATTTTAGAGAAAGATGCCTTTTAATACTTAAGATCCATTTTTCAACAAGATGAAGAATTGATGGAGATGTTACACGGAATTAACACAAGGTGGTTGAAATGAAGGAGAGCATCTAGTATCTATCTTCTATACTAAAGGAAGGTTTTGAAGGATCACGTGTCGTGCCCTTCCCCCACCCCACCCCCTCGCTCTCCCCCATCTCTCTTTGTCCCACGCCTCTTCTCTCCCTGTCTCTCTATGTCCTCTGTCTCACTCAAATGGCAACACACTTGTTCCCAGAGAAGAGCATCAACAACATCCTCTCCCTTATTAAGTCATACTCTAGCAAGCGCCAACTCCTCAAGCTCCACTCCCACCTCATCACCACCTCCCTCATCATCCACCACTCTTCTCTCTCCTCCACCCTCCTCTCCCTCCACACCCTGCCCCACGCATGCCTCCTCTTCCACCACCTCCCTCCCCCTCCCACTACCTCCCCATGCTGATGGCCCTCTCCCTCCCCTACCAACACCCTCCGACTCTACGGCGACATGCTCTATCGTGACCTCCCCTCTAACCCCTTCTCTATGTCCCTTGCCCTCAAGTCCTACCCCCACGTCGCCCTCGACCACCACCTCCTTCCCAACGCTTTTAAGCAACTCCATGCGCAGACCCACCGCGACGGACCTGCCACGACTCCATCCTCATGACCTCCCTCGTGTCCCTTTACACGTCTTGTCAAACCAACACTTAGCACAACCAAAAGGTGTTCAATGAAATGCCCCTAAGGGACACTGTCGCGTGGAACATCCTCATCTCAACTTACACTCGTTGCCTCTTCAAAGCCATGCAACAGCACGGCTACAAAGGAAGTACACTCGCTTCACCGCATTCCATCAATAATAATATTATTCCTGTCGCGGGCCTATCCACTAGTTCTATGTGATAAGATGGCTCCCTTGAATGTTCAAGCAAATGCAAGGCTTGCCATAGTGTATAGTTCCAAGTAGTTGATAATCAATTATAAGCAATGCACACAAGATGTCTATGACAAAAATAAAGATGTTCAAGTGGATGTATGGCTATACAAGGACCATATTCCTAATGAGATTATCCAAGAAAATGTTGAAGTGGCATCAATAGAGGATTAAAATGAGATATATACAACTAAGGTGGCTAGACATTTGCAGAGAAGGACAATTAATGCCTCAGTTAGGAGATGGGAGGAGTGGGATGTTAAACCTCCTAAAAAGAAGCGAGGAAAGCTAAAGAAATGTTAAAAGGAAACTATTAAACATGCCCTCAATTACTTTAATTTAAGCCTCGAAATAACTCAATATATCAAAGTGAAGGTAAAGAATTCATGTAGCCGACCTCGCTTAGTGTGGAAAAAACCTTTGTTGTTCTTGTTCTTGTTGTAAGAGAAATGATAATCTTTGTATTTTTCTATTTCTTCATAGACACCTTAGTAATTTTTTCCCCTCGTCTCCCTATATAAAGACACATAGAGCTTCTCTACTAATCAATAGATTCCCAGTTTCTTAACATGGTACTAAAGCAAGGGTCCTAAGGTGGTGCCTAAACCCTTGTTCCCTCTCTTCTTTTTCTCCATATAAAAAAACCTAGTTTGCTCTTGAAACTAGGAAAAGACAAGCAATTGGCACCCAATCTCCACGTAACCTCGCCCAATCAAGATCCCATTGCCACCAGCTTGCTACCATGCTGCCGTCAGAGATTCTTGTTGGTCAAGAAAAGGGCCCTAGCAACAATAGCAAGGGTTATAGGACTATTTTTTAGCCACTACTGGGCCATTGTGCAGCCTCGCTAATGGTCACTAGCGCTACTATGCTACATTGTTAGCCCTCGTCAAACTCCAACAACTGACCAAAGTGTCGAGTCTACCGACAGTTGGAGGAAACGACCTCCTTTTGGCTGCTTTGGCCCCACTTTGGTCATTAAATGGGTTTCCATGCTTGTTTTTAATGACCAAAGTTAATTTCACATGTGAAGCCCAATTACCCTCTATCTTAATGCTTTGAGGATCCCATGGAGGATACATCTCATCTTTAGTGACTTCATTATCAGCACCTGCAAGTATGACTAGTATCAAACATGTTTCTGGTGACTTTGTGGGGCATTTAACCACAACAAACACCAATCCCTTTATGTAGAGGCAATTATATAAAGCTAAAGGATATTAACCCATTAATATTGGTCATAGTCGTGGACAAGAAGAATCTAGAATGATTACCATTTTTAAAGAGAAGTGCAACGGGCTCCATTTACATTTTTGGAATAAGGTTGAATATACTTCCCATCCTTTGCCTTACTATTACTTTGGTAAGTAATTAACCAATCTCATGCTTCATCTACTAGTTTGCATGATTTTGACTGGATTGCACATTTCGGTGCTTCCTCCCACATCATTGGTAATGGCTTTCTATTACAATCTCTACAATCACTATTTCATCATTCCCTTGTGCATGTTGCCGATGGTTCCTTGTCACCTATTATGGGACGACGCAATTACACTTACTGACTCTTCCTCACCAACATTATGCATGCTACAAATTTTTCCTTAAACCTACTTTCCATCAATCAGATCACTAAATCTTTAAATTGTCAAGTTATCTTTTGAGTCTTTCTTCGTTTAGCAATGAAGCAGACTTGTGGAGGATTTAAGTAGGATGGACGTTATTACTTGAGCCTTCCATCTCATCACTTGTCATTTCTTCCAGCTACCTACACCACATCCCTGTAGCTTCATCTGTGGTTGGGTCATCCTTGTATGCTGTCGCTTTGTCGACAATTGCTTGGTCTTCCATCCTTAAAGTCTTTCCAGTGTAAAGCTCGTCAACTTTGCAAACATCATAGCCATCTTTTCATTCTCAAGTCAATAAATGAGAAGGTATTTCCTTTTCTTGGTTCATGCAAACCAGTGGGATCCATATCGAGTATAAAGTCTTAGGGGCTTTAGGCATTTCCTTGTCTTGATTGATGATTATACCTAGGTGTCATGCGTTTTTATGATTAAAGAAAAATTAGAAAGCATTGGATTCATTGAAATTTTCTTCTACAAAATCAAATTTTAGTACTCTAGCTCTATTCATGTTTTTAGACGTGATAGCGGTTTGGAGTTCATAAATAATGACTTGCCTGCCTTTGTTTCTTCCTTGAGCATGTTACATCAAACCTCATGCATCAAAATGTCTCAGCAGAACAATGCCATTGGATACAAATTGCATCTTTGCTAGATGTGACACTACAATGTTCCAGATAAATGTGTCTACAACTTATTGGGAAAGTTCTATCCTTACTAATGAGTTTGCTATAAATCATGTCTCATTTTCTATATCCTTGTGGGGAAATTTCTTACTTTATTTTGCGTCCTGTCAAAGAGCTTCCTTTGCCTCCATGCATGTTTGGTTGTGTGTGTTTTTACACCTCTCTCAAGCAAACAAGTTGGCTCTTCATGTTGTTAAATGCATCTTTCTTGATTATTTGGGGACTCAAGGGATAATGTTTGCTATGACTGAACCATATGCTGAACATATATCAATGTCAATGTCAGATCCTTTGGAAACTACAAATAGTGAAGTACACCTATCCTTTCTGATCCACCAGTATCTCCATCATCACCCACCAGCATTGTCCTCCCCAGCTACACCACCACCAACCCCATTGCCATTATCCCTTCCACCCCTTCATGTTGACCAATGCAGATCACTTCCACCACTACCATCTATGCCTGCAAAATCTCTTAGCATCTTTGGCCCTATCATTCCTCTGAGTAATCCTACTTCATTAGATGGGGATCACTCACAGGTATCTTTGTATGATCATTCTTCTGTCTTCAATTTACCTGTTGCTCTTCACAAGGATTCTCATTCATGTGTCATGTATCCTATTCTAATTTTATGACATTTGATAACCTTCCTATTTCCAGTCAGTAATTCTCTTTTTTTGTTGACAGTCACAAGGTTCCCTAGAGTCTTGTTAAGGCATTACAGCAACTTCATGGAAGGTTGTAACGGAAGAGGAAATGTTAGGTCTATATTCCAAGAGGATATGGGATCTAGTAAGCCTACCCCAGGTGTTATATATGGTTGTGGAGTAGTAGATACCTCTTTACCCTCAGGTACCAACCTGATAAGTCTATTATAGATGCAAGGCTTGGTTGGTAACCAAAACATATACACAAGCACATCGTATTAACTCTTTGAGATACTTTTCCCAATGGCTTCACCTAGACTCTATGTGTATCTTACTCTCCATGGCAATCAACTCTAGCTGGCATGTTTTTCAGCTTGACATTAAAAATACCTTCTTATATGATGACCAAAGGAAGTTTACAAGGAGCAGCCACTTGGGTTTGTTGCTTAGGAAGAGTGTTCCAAAGTCTAGACTCCAGATGACTATATATGGATTGAAGCATTGCTCTCTTGAATGATTGGACAGATTCAACAGGGTCGTGCAATAGTTTAGTGTTGCTCATTCTTTGTATGATCACTCGCTCTTCAAGCTACATCACTCTACAGGCTCAATGATTCTTATTGTGTATGTTGATAACTTTTTTCTTATAGCGAACGATTAGAATGGTATATTGGAAACAAGGGAGTTTTTTACATTATCAATTTGTTACCAAGGACCTTGGCCCTATTAATTACTTCTCAATGTTGAGGTGAGCCACATCGATGGAGGTCATGTTTTCTCTTAAGAGGAAGTACATACTTACCTGCTACATGAGACAACCACAGTTGATTGTCAGCAAGCAAGTGTTCCTCTTGATTCACAACTTCCACTTCGTTGCTCTGAAAGTCTAAAGCTTCAAGATGTATCAAGCTACTGGACCATTGTTAGGAAACTTCTATATTGATTAGTCACATGACCAGACATCTCATTTTCAATTAGGTTGTTAAGTCAGTTCATGCAACATCCTACAAAGGTACGCTAGGCTAGCATAGTTGTGCTCAGATATTTGAAGTTATCACTGGCGAGTGGCCTTTATATCAGAAATCATAGTCACCTTGATATGCAAGGGCTATTCTGATGTTAACTATACAAGTGCTCATGAAGATAGGAGGCCCATTATAGACTTTTGTCCATACATGAGTGGTAACCTAGTTATTTAGGACAACAAGAAGCAAAATGTTGTCTCCAATTTGCACGTTGAGTCAGGATACAGAGCCATGACACATTAATTGTGATCTCTTCTGGGTGCCATTTATTCTCAAAGATTTTAGTATCTTTGATACATTGCTTGTTCCCATATATTTGTGACAAGGAGACAACCTTTATCATGAATAATTCAGCATTTCATGAGTACAAACATATTTAAAAGGATTGTCATTTTATTCGAGACAATGTCAGATCTAGAAGATCTCTACACCTTCCATATATCTACAAAGGAGCAATTAGTTGGCATTTTTCATCAAAGATCTTCCACACAATCTTTTGGAGTTCATTCATTCGAAGGTAAGCATTATGCTCTGAGGAGAGTTAGAATAAGAGATAATCTTTATATTTTTCTATTCTTCATGGGTACCTATGTAATTTTCCCCTCATGCCTTTCTCTATAAAAACCCGTAGGGTTTCTCTACAAATCAATGGACTCTCAATTTCTCAACATGATTAAGTCTGATGCTATTACAATTATGTAGAATAACGGCTGAGAGATTTAATGCTTAAGTACCTGTCAGTTAGACAAGAATTCTCAAGCGAACGTATTTGCACCAAAGCACCCACCCACATATAAAAAGGCTTGTCATACATTCCGAAGTGCATATAAAGAAATATTTCTATGATATGTTCCATTGTGCATGTAAAGACATATTTCTATACCACATTAAAAACCCAAAATGTTAGCAATTAGATACCTGGAAATCTTAGAAATCGTGGTTTTAAATCAGCAATCATTCGGAAGAGATCTTTGCGAAATCCATGCCCCTAAGCAAGAAAATATGTATAAACAAAATGCAATCTTCATAAAGGAACCAATAAGATTGTATTTAGTAAAAATAACAAAGTCAAAAAACACAAATAGAAACAGCAATCTAGTCAAAGCAAAACAATCTTCATTTGAATAGGCTGCCAAGTTTTGTGATTGCTTCTGAGCTAACACACAAGAACAATCCATCACTCGGTAAAAACAAGTAAATAAAAAAGGAAAATAGAATACATCATATTTTTAATTAATTCGATATGCAGAGGAAAAATGGGTAGAATATCAGTCATGAAGAAAGAATCAGGAAATTACTTACGCACAAAATCACCTTCTAGGTATTTGCAATGAGCTCAATACAACATGTCCAAATATAAATGACAAGTCAAATCAATTGTATTCTTCACAAGACCTACACATTTAGCAAAGAATGGATGCTTGATTGCTTGCAAAACAATTTGCCATGTGAATGTCGATAGACATGATAACCTCTCCACAAAGTGATATATTGTTCATGTTGGAGAATAATGAATTGTCTTGTTGGAAAACATAACCCTAACCTCTCTTATGTAGAGAGGTGAGAATGAAAAATTACATAAAGAATCATACCAGAAATATAAAACGACATAACTAACCTCTAACAAACTCATCCATAGATAACTGGACACTAACTAAACTAATACTCTAGCACTCCCCCTCAAGTTGGAACGTAGATGATAATCAAGCCCAACTTGCTTCAAATACAAAATTCAGCTCCCCCTCACACATAACATCTTCCAGTTGAAGAAGTATATCACAACAGCAATTGATAGGCAGGCAGGCAGGCAGGACACAATCCGAAGTAGTAACCGCAGTACCAACCAAAGTAGTAGGTTGTAGTAGAAGCGGCAACAATAGTAGGCTATTGCAATAGTAGTAGCAATAGTAAATAGTAGTAGATTGTAGCAATAGTAGCATTAGTTGAGGAGGAAACATTCCCAAGCTGCAATGGTAAATAAATAGGCAGGCACTCAAGAGTGGGAGATGAGGACATCGCTCAAATCCCCTGTTAGTCATCACCATCATCATGATGGGCAATAGTAGGATCGGATGCTCCATAGGTCATAATCCGATTAGAAAAACTAATAGTTGTAGTATTAGGCACAAGAGTTGTGGCAACAACAATAGAGGAGGGCTCGCTCCTCGATAAACATCTCAAACAATCCAACTCGTCTACAATAAATGGTAGAGAAGATTGCTCTGTAGCAGTAGCAGGAGACTTGACAATAGATGTTTAATTCACCCAAGTAAGCTTGCCGAACTTGTCCTAGCATTTGTCAAAAGCATGATTTGTTCTCTTGCAATGTATGCAAAGAAAGTAGATATGACGACCTTGTCCACGACTGCCAAAACGACCACCTCTCCCTCAAGAAGCAACGAGGGTAAAGATGTCAGGCACAGTAATAGGAGCAGCATGTGGTGCATCAACATCTTCTAGAGGCAATTGTATACTGTCTCTTGATCAAGCACCAAGTTGGAAGATAGAATATGGCCTCCGGCTAATTGGTACCATGGTGCTAGGCCATCCAGAAAATAATAAGCCTACCACTCTGCCCACTCAATAACCTGCTTCTCATTGCAGGCAGGATGGAATACGACTAACTCCTTGAGCAAACCCTTTAAAGTATTGAAATACGCAACCAAGGGCATATCACCTTAATTGGTATTCCATATACGCCTGTAGATGTCTACAAGACAAGAGTTGCTCATCTACAGGGAGTACCTCTTCTCCAGAGTCTCCCAGATGTCCTACCGTCTTCTTATACAGCATATTATAGGCAATTGTAGGGTCGATGTTGTTCATAACCAGATAGTTGTCATTGTCCCAATTCTTGTACTTGGCAGCATCTTTGGATTCAGGAGCCTAATATGTTAATACGTGCAACTTCTTCTATCCTCAAATGAATATGCAAAACACGCATGACCAGAGAACATAGTTCGACAACCCAAACAACTTGATAGTCGTCCCCTGAACTAGTACAAAGGTCGAGATCTTGACCTTAGTAGTAACAGTAGAAGAATCAACGTTCCGCCATGAAAATAGGAAGTGATAATCAAGCAAAGGTATGCAATTTTGCACACAGTAATAGTCAGTAGGCAGTCAAAGATGCATGATTTCACACATACAAGCGTGCACTACGCACGTAGATTACGCACATAGGGATGCGTGCAAGGCGAAAACCAAGAGGCTATGCGTGATCCAAACCGGTAGCAGTGGCAAAAATAGAATCTAGGAGGTGCCAACAGCCTCAAGAAAGGTCGTCGTACCCCTATAGCAGCATCACCAGACTTAGGGGGGTCATCAGATGCCAAACAAGGCTCTTAGCAGCACTAGTTGAGAAGGGGCTGAAGGCACCAAGACTCCTTTAGGCAGCGTTGTTAACTATAACAAAGCCAGTCGACATCGTAGCAAGGGTCTAGAGACCCAATAAGGCCCTCAGGCATCAGATCAGAGTGATCCAAGCCTTGTTATAGCCACCTTAGCCAATTTTCAGCCTCTTCCGACCACTAACCGGTGCTCCAACCACCAATCGACCGGCTAAAGGGTCACCAAGGTTGCCAGTGACCCCTCTGGCCGATGGCGACAATGGGTCAAGTTGTTGTCATTGGTAGAGGTTAGAGTTAGGGTTTCACGTTCTCTCTTAGTCTTTCTCTCTTTTATGGAAAAGAAAGAAAAAATAGATGAGGGATCAAGAATGGTAGAGACACCGGCCTAGGACCATTGCTTTGATACCATATTAAAGAATAATGAATCATCTTACTGGAAAACGTAACCCTAGCCTCTCTTAAATAGAGCGATGGGAATGACAAATTACATAAAGAGTCCTACTAGAAATATAAAACCACAGAACTAACTCTCTAACAAACTCAATCCTAAGATAACAAGACTTTTTTAAATTAATACTCTAACAATTCAAAAAGTCAATTACATCCACCTAAACATGAAAGCCTTCTTGGATAACAAATAGAATTTCAATAAGGTTAATCGTTGGTGTTGAAACTTCCAATCCCCGATGGCATAACATGTTTAATCCCCTTCAAGAAAGCCGATGCCCCTTTGGCTGGTAACAATCTATCTACCCACTCAAGCTTCCTTTTGTAGCAAGTCTCCATAATATAAAAGAAAATACTTTGATCAACACTTGTAATCCTATAATTCACTTCACCAGCAATGCCCAATTAAGTACCTTTATATCCCATAATTTTACCTCTAACATCAAACCAAGTTTCTATTTTAAACAACAAAAAATTTATAATGTTGCCTATATCGAACTTGGACCCATAAGAAAACCCACGACAATAAATCAACAACTTGCCAATGTCCTTGTCCCACTAGTATCTAAAACATCCATATCAAGCAACCTAAAAGCAAACTCTGGAGTAGGAATCTAATTAGCAAATAAGAAAATCTTTGATGTCTTCCTAGTTGGCAAGCTTCACATACAAAATTGACTATAGAAGAGCATCAAGGAATAGCACAATGCACATAGATAAGAGGCAACCCAAGCAAAGATGCCATTGGAGACTAGACAAACTAGCAAGAAGGGGGGGTGTGTAACATGGGCAATATAAGGTAACAAAAAATCAATAAACCCCCACTTTAGAGCCTCCACCAACTGTCCTCCTCTTTAATATGTTCTAAGAGGTGCAAGAGAATGGATCAAATATAGCTCAACAATTTAAGACCCTTTTAATTTCATGCTAGATCACATGATCCTTCCCTGAACAATGGTAAGCGAATATCTCTCTATCAACAATCTATACAAGCCTTCCTTTAAGTACTAATCAAGCACCAATGAAACAACTCTCATCTTCGCATAAATGCCCAAATGCTCCTAGATTAACTAGCAAATCTAAGTCATGGATAATTTCAATTCACACAAAATTGCAACACTAGTGAGACTCGCAAATATTGCATAAAGGCCAAAGCAAGATGATTAATTGAGCTACAAGCTTAGTCATTATAATATGCTTCAGAAACAATAGCGTCTAGAGATGCCTCCATGGAAATAGATATCTCGATATGTCAGTGATATATCCATATCCCTAACGTAACTCATATCAATATCACAGGAATATCTTTTTTCAGGTTATCAACGATATATCACCCATATTAATGAAAGAGATCGATGCCAACATTGCCAAAATATCTTTTTTCCAAGATGCTAGGCAAAATATAGCTCATGATGATGTGTATCGGTGATATACGTCAAAATTGAAGCACATGCATGCAATTTTTTCCAAATATCGTCGATATCTGACGACATCGAGCGATACCTCTACAGCTACTCTCCAGTCTCTTTCTTTGCTTTCTCCCTCTCCTCTCCTTCGTTCTCTGCTGCTGCCTCATACGAGCGTTCACCAATCCGTTCACCTTGATTAGTAGGTGATTTATAATCCTTGTCCATCTCTCAACAAGGCAATCACCTTAATCTTACCATTTTTTTGCATTATTAGGCCTAAATCACCTCGCTTCAACCTTGGTCACTGTTCATACCAAGTTAAAATCATGTGCTACACTTGATAATTGCATAAGTTGATGTGGTTTACACATTATTTAGGCATCATCCCTAATTAATCCCCAATTTGGTAATGATTTGTGGCCTAAATTACTATGATTTAACATCAGTTACTGTTCACACCGAGGTTAAATCTTATGCTTCACTCAATTATTGCACAAACTGATGTGGCCTACACATTACCTAGGCAATACCCCTAATTAATCCTCAATTTGGTGATGATTTGTGGTCTAAATCATCACGATTTAACATCAAGATGAGTTTGAGCAAGGTCGATCTAGAAGCAGGAGCAACTCTTCCGACAGTAGCAGTCAATATCTACGTCTTGGAATACTTCTATACTACAGTGATGAAGACTACCAACGATACATTAATGAATACAATACTCAATACAACTTCATAGTGTGGGAGTCCTACTGTGAGTATATTAGAGTATTACAAATAGAGGAAGAAAATTGGGGGAGAGCTATCGAGCCAGGTGGAAGCTCATCATAGTATGGATTTGGTGGCATTGGTTGGTGCTTGGTGTGGTCCACTGATACTAATTATATTTCATTTCTTCTGTTGAATATTACAATAAACATCTTCAGTTATTATCATATTATGTGCATTTTCTTTTCAATGTTATGATGTGACTTTTGTCGATATACCAATAATGTGTTTCTATTATGTTTTCATTCAAAATTTATGATTTTGATCTTACAGGCATTTTTTCGTTATGTAGTAGTCATTAAAATGCTAATTTTCATCAAATTTGTGATATTTTGGGTCATTTTGAGCCTTTTTGAGAGATTTCCCTAAAATTCACCGATATCAACATGTCCCCAACATATCCCCGTATGACTTGCCAATATGATATTAATATCAACATTTAAAACCTTGGATGCCTCTTACATAGTTACAACCCGATGTATGCTAGATTACACTTCATGCAATAAGAATCAGCAATATGATCTCGTTTGCCATTATAAGTAAATGGCATACATCAAAGAACGTCATACTCGAAATCTGACTAGAACCAATAATAAGGAAATAGCTTCCAAAATTGCCTAGCACATCAAACTTAAGTCACAAAAGAATGAACGACTTTTTTTTGAAAAGATAAAAGAATGAGTGATATGACAAACACATGTAGAGCATACGGACAATATGTACAATGCATATAATGTTGTATAGTGCATGTAACACATTAGGACTTTAGGTTGTGGCACAGAGGTGCAGTAGAACATGGTGCTACATGGCGCTAGTTTGTGGAGGAATGCTACACTCTAAGAAGTGCTGCAAGGATTGCTTGGGTGCCATTGCAGTGCAATTAGAGACAAATGAGCGACGCTACACTAGTGTTGCAACATATAGCACCACCATTACTGCATTAGGTATTCTTTGTAAGTGTCGTGGTGTCATTCTATCTCCTAGGTGCCCTATCACTATATTTTTTCAACAAAGCAAGATAAGGTGACATGGTGGATATTTTCTAGATGAAGAAAATGATGGGTATCAAGAATGATCAACATTGTAAAAGCCAATAGTTGATATTCAATTGAACGAGTCGCTAACTAAGGAGCATACAGTATACGGGAGAGTAGTTAGTGAATACTCGATCAGGTATTTTTTTCCATATATATATATATATATATATATATATATATATATATATATATATATATATAAGATGCATTTTTTTGCTAGAGATGGGGTTGGCAACTCTCGTCTGGGAACATTGTGCTTTGATGTGGAAGTTGCCTATTCCTTTAAAAGTAAAAGCTTTCTTACGGTTGTTCAAAAGAGAGAAGCTGGTGATGAAAGCTTTCAGAACCACATGGGTTGCTGATGATAATTTGGATTGTATCTTATTTTGGTCGGCAACGGAAAATCTAGAACACCTTTTCTTCCATTGTAGCTTTTCTGTAGAGGTCTAGGTGGAATGTGACATTCGAGGGGCTGATATGCCATCTTTTACAGCTTGGTGGGATTCTTTTTGCAATCTGGTGCATGTGGATACAGTCGATTGGGTGAAGGTTGTAGCGGCTTTGTGGTTGATTTGGTTGCAATGGAATGCTTCCATTTTTAGGAGGGAAAGGGCGTGAGTTGAAAATGTTGTAAAAGAGACGTCTTCTCATTCTAAGTTATGGTTGTTCTTTTTTTGATTAAATGATATTTTGGATGGTTACCAAGTGCCAGTAGCCATCCTTTTCCATCTCAAAAAAAGATTTCAACAAGTAAAATATACCATCACATAAAAATCAATCATTTTAAAGCTCAAGATAATGAAAATAAGTTACAAATCATAAGTCCAAATGAAATAAATAACATAAGCTCAAAGTTTCTAATCATTGTAACTTGTAACCAGGATAGGTTGGGACCTAGTAATGGATCAATATGTAGAAATCGGCCTTATAGTTCGAAGACTAGGTTGACTACTCAGCTAAGTAGTCGGGCTGATCAACTATTCGCCTGAGTATGGGTACTTGAGTCGGTCGGGGTGCAACTAGGACTACTCGATTGAGTAGTCAACCTAATCGGCCAATTGTTACAACACTAAGAATTGCACTGCTAGAAGAAATGAGCAACCTAGTTTATGGGAGACCTTAATCCACTTTATACAAGGGATTAGTAGCAAAAACACAAGAATACCTTCATAGAAATAAGTAACATCAATGAAGTAGAAAAATTAAAGAAAATAATCTTAAAAAACATGAATGCACATGAAATAATTTAAACAATTGGAATTATAGTATATAGTATAAGAAGCCATAAGCCTATAATACGACTACAAAGAACTCAAGAAAGGCCAAAACAACATTAGAAAAAATGTTGAGAATAATGTGTCTATAATAAATAGACAATTGGAACATCTTAGGATCCATGTGGAACTTGATTTTCCTTTTCTTTTTTTTTGTGGAGAATAATGTTTTCATCGCACCTTGCCTACTAAGGAAAGTTTATGAGAATAAGTGGTCTACATAAGAGTCCATGTACTACTATTTTATCTTGAGAAGAAATGATAAAAGATTCAGTGCTTGGAGGTTCTCTTGTGGTTTTTCCCTTGTCTCGTATCAAGCATTGTCTACGTAAATCAAAGTCTCTGTTGATGTTTCTTGATGTTGTGCTCATATTTTTTTTTTTTTTTTTGAAGGATGTTGTGATCATATATTTTATGCTCTGTAATATGGTACAGAATAGGTAGATCTATATGTGACGATTTGTGCAATACGGGAGCGTGGAGGCTCTTTCATGAGAGAAAATATGTCGGCAGCAGGGTGCTGCCAATGATGGCTGCATGCATTAATAGGGAGAGAGAAATGGCCACCAGCGGTCTTGAAGAAGAAAGAGAGAGGGAGTTGATGTGTTGGAAGAATTATTTCTTTAACTCCAGGATAGAAGGATTACAAAGACTTTCTTTTATGAAAGAGAACATATCACAATCCTCTAAAACAAGTAACAAACTAAATTCTAATCAAATCACATCTCCTATTTTTAGAAAGAACAAATCATCTAAAACAAACTTTCTAAAACCAAACATACCAAACTAAGAAACACCAAACTTGGACCAAAAGTCACACAAAGATGCCATAGGGCTAGTGCCCCTCTAGTGATTCCTAGACTGCCACGTGGCACTGCCATGTGGCACTATCACATGGCACTTTTATTCTCCCAACTCTCCCTCAAGTCTAGGCCGAGAGGACGATGAATTGCTAAACTTAGCTTGGTGATGATGCGACCATACACTCCACCATCTTCTCTTGATGCACATCCTCTTACCACCTCTGTGGTCGTTAACCTTTTTGGCAACCTATGAAGTCGTAGCTATTGAAGCAGTTGTCTTATCTTTGTATAAGTTAATGGACTCTCTTATCCAACTTCTTTCTGACTGCATCTTTTGTCTTAGGCACTTTCTCAAGTAGCATGAATCTCTAAATCTGCCATCGCTTCATTCTAAAAGGTTAAGAGGAGTCTCTGTGCCACTTTTTTTACACCCAAGAGCCACACACTTGAACTTGGCATTCCCTGACGTGCTAAAGGGTTACACAAGTCCCCTCAATCTGAGTCGATGTTGTTGCTCCTACTCCCTGTAAGCCAACGTAAGGCGCTCAGTTTCTCCGTACATGTATAAGGTCACCAAAAAGAAAGTAAAGTTGATGGTCCTTCAGGAAAAATCACACGCAACGTGGCCTTTTCTTTTCTTCTCCGTCTTCCTACGCGTGTAGAGAATCCCCTAGGAAGAGCCTAGACCTTAGGATCTAATACCATGTTGAGTTTGGCACAACGCAGAGACATGGAGGCTCTTCCACGTGGGAAAATAGGTGGCAACAAGGCACGGCAGGCAACCCTTGTCCACGCAACAGGGAGGAGAGAGAGGTTGCAACCAGTAGCCTTGAAGGAGAGAGGAAGAAAGGGAGTTGATGTATTGGAAGAATTATTTCTTTAACTCCAAGATAGATGGATTACAAAGACTCTTTTATAGAGAAGGAATATATCACAATCCTCTAAAACAAGTAACAAACTAAATCCTAATAAAATCATATCTCCTATTTTTAGAAAGAACAAATCCTCTAAAATAAACTTTCTAAAACCAAACATACCAAACAAAGAAACACCAAACTTAGACCAAAAGCCACACAAAGATCCCATAGGACCGGCGCCCCTCTAGGTGATTCCTAGACTACCACATAGCACTGCCACATGGCTTGACAGGGCTGCCACGTGACACTTTTATTATCCACACTATAGTTTGTTTCCCACTAAAGAAGTATCTACAGGTTTATTTCAGAGCAATCGGAGTCTCTTCAATTTTTCTCATGCTTCGGGCTGCATCTCACGTGGCATGATTATCAAGTTTGCTCTATTGTTCTTTATTTTCTGAGCAGCTGTCTATCATTCCTTCCTCAATGTCGACATGGTACTATAGAAGATTCGCTACCCAGCAATATCTTCTATGTGTTGATTTTGTATCATTTCTATGAAATTCCCAAAGTGCTTTTTTTTTTTTTTGAAAACTCCCAAAAAGACCCAAAATGCACTTTATGGGGAGAAGAATCTGTCTAGGATCTTGCCCAAAAGATCTAATCAGATAGTGTTTCCAGCTATCAAGACCAATGAAATTAGCCATGCAGTCAGAAGTCCACCAACCAGAACTAGGAATCTGGATCTGCTGTTCCTCATTCAAATGTATGGCAGAAAGGCCCATTCTAGATTGTCCGATTTTTCTAAGAGCCTGTTGTAGTTTGAACCATAACAAATTCTTCCAGATCATAATATTGTGGGAAACAGAACTACTTCCTATAAGGAGAATGGCTTGTTGCAAAGTTTGGCTATTGTCTCAACTTGTCTTACACAGTCTGCACCTCAACCATGGATCTCAAAAGGGAAAGTTGATTTTATGCCATTCTTTCCCAAAAAGGAAATAACTTGATCTCTTGCTTTTGTTATGGTTCTCTTGGAATGTAGGTGACGAATGAAAAGGTAAGATGAAAAGGTCCCACTTATGAAATAGCATGAAATGCAGGCTACAGTCGTCATCGTCTCTTTCCTAATTCTGACTCTCTGTCCTATGATCAGCCATATTTCAATTTAGGCTTAATCTACTTTTCAAAAAAAAAAGGCTCAATCTTCTATTTTCTATATGCTGGTTGAAGATGGCAAATTTTAACAAAGATTAAGGCCAAAAACGCTGTTGCTTATTTTGGTTGCCTGATTCGAATCATGCCCAATTTGGAAGGATATTGTCATTTGTCGAGCAAGTCCTCTGGAGATTCACTGGAACTTATGGTTCTTTGTAACAGAATTGTCTTTGATTCCTTAGTTGGGATCATCTAGTACTTTATCATTATTGCTTTGTTTGATAAAGAAAAAGTCAGCAGCTTTCAGACTTCAATTGAAGTCCAGCAAGAATGTTTCCTACAAAATAAAAAGATGAGAAGACCATTGTAAGTTGCAGGTACTACCAGATCGGAATGTTTCGGTACTACAATCCAGCACCAAATTTTTCAAGAAATTGGCCATCAGCTCAAGTTTTTCTTCCAGGGAAGTAGGAGTGCAGGCCAAAGGTTTTAGAATCCATGTTGTTTAGACCATATGTTTTAAGGTTACAGTTGAATCCAAAGCTGTGATTCATTTCAAATCGGTCTAGAAGTTCCATATTTTGAAAATTTTTAATTTGGTCTGCCAGAGGTTTCCAACCTTCTCAATTGAACTTTTGGAAGGCCTTTTGAAATCATTGACTTGCTTCTTTTTTTTTTTTTTTTGCTTCAGAGAGAGGAAGAGGAGGAGGAAGAAACAAACGGTGGAGAGAAGACACTTGTTCGAGCATTACTTCATGCATCTTTTTTTGAAAATATCACTTCTCTCATCTTGAACAGACACCTCTACAATTCTACAAGTATGAGACAAAGGGGAGCAATAAAATGCAGCATTGGACTTCTTTCTGTCATGGACTTTCTACAGGCAATAGAGTTTTATCCTGTATACCTCCTATTGGTCCTTTGAGGTTTTAATGCTGCACTCTCTTTACCTTTTATATGATGTTCTAAGGTGTTTACTGTTGCTCATAGTGGATGGAGCTTTACCCCGATTCTAACTATTTCTTGGGATTGTCTCTGTAATACTGCTCAGATCATCTCCCTTACTACTTCTTGGGATTATCTTTGTGCTGCTGCTTGAGATTGTCTCCCATACTACCACTTGGAATCATCTCTCGTATATGCTGCTTCAGAAGATCTCTAGTATACCTTGGGATCATCTTTGTTGCTACTTGGGATTATCCCCTATTTATCCGCCCATCTACTTGACTACATAATGCTGCACTGCAAGTCTACAACCCACTTGCTTGCTTCTCCCACCAGAAATCTGTTGAGTGAAGAGTTGAGTTCTATAAGTCAAGGTTCCTTTGATGCTTCCTGATACTGTGCTCATCTATTTCATATTCTACAGTAAGAACGATGGGCAAATGTTGCATGGCATGACAAGAAGCAAAAGTATACAATATTAACTAGCAACTTGTTCTAATAATAACCAAAATGAGAAACAATGACAATTTGAGACTCAATTTACAATTAGGCATGTAGAGAAAGTCCTCCTAATATTAGGAAAGTTATTTGCAATAGGAAAAATAAAATGACTAATTGCAAAAAAATAGATTAAATAAAATGTGTCGGCAAAAATCTCCATACAATCATTGTAGTGATCCTTCCTACTAAAAAAACTCATAGGTGATCATGTATCTCCGTCAAAATGTGACCTAAGATAGACCACAATGATGACTTAGAATTCATTAGCAACTTCTTCTAACACTAACAAAAATGAGAAGCAATGACAGTTTGAGAATCAATTTACAATTAGGTGCGTAAAGAAAGTCCTGCTAATATTAGGAAACTGATTTGCAATGATAAAATAAAATAACTACTTGCAAAAGAATGGATTGAATGAAATACATGTCCACCAAATCTCCATATGATCATTGTAGTGATTCTTCCTTCTCAAAAAAAAAAACTAATCATAAGTCACCTAGAATCTCCATTAAAATCTAAACTAAGATAGACCACAATGATGACTAAGAATTCATTCACTTACAGTGGGTAACACTAGATTTTGATTAGCTTTTGTTTATTTCCACTAAAAGTTGGCTGTAATTATTTCCAATGGGCCTCCCTCCCCCCACCTTATCCCTCTCTTCTTATACATGTAACATGCACATTTACAAGTTTTACAATATCTTTTCCATTCATATTTAACTTCAAATGCTAAAAAACATGGCTTCCACATTGAGTTTCAAGTCCCACCTGTCGAATACACTTTGAATCCTGACAAGGTTGATCAAATATTTCAATGACAACCTATTTAGGGAACCTTGCATTTAAAAAAAAAAAAAATGCAAATGCAGAAAAGTTGCTTACCAGGTGAGTATCTACTGGCATTAGAGATACTTGATCAAACCAAACAGTTCCCTTATTAGTGGTAGTCAACTGAAGTCTTGAGTTCTGATTGTTCCCTTGTGATACTAATTGAAGCTCCATCTTATTCCAGCTCATCATTTCCAAAGCATCAACTCTATATGAAAATTATTATAAATCAATCCTCAAAATATGATGAGTGACAAGGAGCCAAATACCAGGAAAAAGAAGGCTCACGTAATGTATGAAGAAGCCAATATTTTTGATCCATCAGAGTTGGACAATGAAACTGATATGTTCACAGATTGCAATGACCTCAGATATAAAACCAGTTTATATGCCTTCCCTTTTTCAATATTCTGGAGGAAACATAAATTTAAACATCAGCCAGTCATGAATAGCTCTATGTCAAGTACTATCATCATGCAATAAAAAGGGAGAACAGCAAAGCAACACTATTAGCAAGATTTTCGAGGGAATATTCACAAAAAAAAAAGCTCCATCTTGATAGTTAAATAACTTTGCTAGCAAAAAAGATTCATTTTGCATGAACTTTAGAATAAAATGAAAGAGAACAAGCAACAAAAATGTGAAAGATATAGATAAATCAATTTCCACTGATGTGGTAACCAGGTGAAATATATTGAAAGTCATCTTTATTAAAGTATATCGGTAATTTGATCCCTTTCCATGTCCAGTTAACCAATTAGTACGTGATGCATGTTTACACCCACATCACTAGCTCAAATAATTGTAAGACTAGGCAGGACATATATATGGCCTAATACTGCTGGTTTTATTCGAATAAATAGAAGCAACTGGCTGTTAAGCCACTTTTCTTGTGGATAGGGTGACATTCTATGACCAAAAACCATGTTATTTTTTGGAGTTCTCACTGCTTTTAATGCTAATTTTATTATTCTTTCAATATTCAACATGGAAAAACGAATGATCCTAGGGTTTCCCAATGTACATGTGATATTTGAAACTGAAATATGGTCATGCATGATTCTTTCTACAAGATTTTTAATTTAATGCCAGATGTCTGTGAAGTGAAGCCCTTCTTTGATATCAATCATTCTCAAAGTCAGGTTGATCAGTAACCTCGTCATTGTTTCATTTGCCTCAGTTTCAAAGTCAAGTCAATTTGTAGCCATGCCATTGTTTCCTTCGATTCAAAGGATTCATGCTCAAGAAGAGATCTATTAAGTTCAATTTCTGAAACTATTAGTAGTTCAATATCAAGTTCAGTTAAGGTTTGAGCCCTGCAAATTAAAATCAAAGATCAAGCGTTCCTTGAAGAAGCACGTCGATTTCATGCCAAGATTTTGTTAATTAACATGGTCCTTCCTCTTTCATCGCCACATTGCCAAAGAAATATTATGCTTACCATTTTACAACAGATTATAATCAATCTATGATTTAAGAAGTCCTAAGAACTCTTTCCACTAGGAGGATCAGATAGAGACATGAAATTCCTTCCAATTTAAGCACGAAGCATGCTCTCTGCCTAAAGTGACCAGTTTGGAGCATGTGAACTCAAGATCGGATGCAACTCTGCTGACAGTGCTACCACAATCAAACGCAGGAACATGGTACACCGAGTTTCACAATCTCCAAACTCCAAAGATATGAGAGTTTCCTTGAGAAATAAAATGTGAAAATAGTATTGAATCAAGGCGGAAGAAGCTCTCTACTTTATTTATCTGCTTTCTCTAGCAAAGCATTTTCTATTAGGTGCTTAAGTAAGAAGAAACTTCTTGATACTCACAGGTGAATAAACGAGAGAAAAAGGATGGTAGATCTGGAGTAGTACAATAGGAGTTACTTGTTTGTTTATATTGGAATACAGGCGTATTGCATGTATCACTTTCCAATATTTCCTCATGGACTTGCTCGGTAGAGAGAAAAACAAAGACATATTTCAGAAAAGACAAAGTAATCTTAGACACAAGAATCCAAAACTTCTGACAACCAAGAAGTTTCAGACCTGGAAGGAAACCCAAAAGTACTGGTTTGAGACCCCTGTCCCACTCAGCTAAGTTTACGGGAGAATCTTTTGAATGATTCGGAGAGAGAGAGAGAGAGGTGAGGAGGAGGAGAAAACAAAAAAAATGGAAAAAAGGAGAAGAAAAAAATAATAAAGAACTTAAAAGGAAGAGAGAGATGAAGAGAAGAAGAGCATCATCTTTCCTTGAAGCATTGCTCTATTTCAATTCTCCCAGCTCAGATGGACATATAAATCCAACAAGTATGGGAAAAAAGCGGAAGAATTACATTTTTTTTTAGTATCTCCTACCATTAACTTTTGAGTTGGTTGCCTACCACTTCCTACTTCAAGAAATAGCTTACTCTTACTCAAGGGAGTGCCTATAGGAGAGAAACTCTCCAATTGAGGTCTCTAGTTGGAAGAGAGCTCTTTTTGAGGTCCCACTATAAGAACGCTCATTCCTAAATTCCCCATATGGGAGAGACCCATTGAGCTTTGAGGTCTCCTGATGAAAGCGACTGCTCTTTTGTGTCTCCACACAAACGCTCATTCTCTCTTAAGTCTCTACAACAAGTGAGAGTCAACTTAGAGATAGATGTTTTTCTTGTCTCCTTTTACTTGGAGGAGTGCATTAAAAGACATATTCAACAGTCTTCAATCTTCAGCTCCACTCAGTATAACTTCATCTCAATGCTCATAATGTCTCCCATCTTCAAGATATTTTTCTGGCTACGTACAAATTTATACTCTATCCACTTACCTACTTTGACTTGAAGATTTGTTGGGTGAGCAAAGATGATTTCTGTATTTCTTATATAACAAGTCATGCTTGTTGTGTTCCAGCTTATTGGGAGCATTGAGAGTTACATTTATTAGACTAGATGAGTAACTGCATTCTTTTCTAAATCCAGTTAATCAATTAGGTTGGTGTATGCTTGGTCCCACATTGCTAGCTGAGAATTTCGAGTACTTGAGAAGAATGAATGAAAGCAACTGGCTATCAGGCAGTTTCTCATGGATTAGGGTGCTCTCTGCCATCACAAATTAATTTTAATTTTTTGGTGTATTTTGTTGCTTATTTTTTTAAAGAATGTATCATGGTGCTTATGAGGCTAATTTTAGTGTTCCTTCAATATTCAACAAAATAATTACGAAAGATGTAGAGTTTAACGTCAAGCTCCTATGACTGATTGCAATGAGAAGGTGAGGAAAACAAAGAAAAACAAAATGATACTCAGAAAGTCAAAAATCTGAATTATGTTCCCTAAGATGAATCGCAGGTTAGGAGAAAACGAAATGGAAGAAAATAGACATTTAATTGTGGTAATTAATGATCAAGGGCTTCGGCTTCCAACAAACACACAACCAAATTGAGCATAGAGTGAAAATAGGGAGCATTCACATTACATAGCTTATGTGTGAGGATTTGCAACGGAAGGGAGACGGAGTTGGTGTGTGGAGATCCCACGCATGGAGGTTGTGCAAGAACTGTGTGAGAGAGAGAGAGAGAGAGAGAGAGAGAGAGAGAGAGTTGGCGGCAAGGAGAGTTGATGAAGATGGAATTTGATAAATACAACTCAAATTAATAATATGGTAGTGCCTCTCTATATATAGAGAGATAATTCATATCTTAAATAAGGAAAACCAGAAAATAGAATACTATACAAATACCAAAACCAGTAAGAGATAATTGACCCAACAAACTCTAATTATCCTACCAAAAAGGTGCCACAATTGACAAAACTTAATCTCCAAGCAAATCCCTAAAGACCTAGAGTTGGCAACCCTTTAGTGTACCCAAACAATGCTTGTGTAGACTGTCCACGTGGCCACTGTGCCACATGGTAGTCCATGTGGCATTATTCTTTCACACTCCCCCTCAAGTTGAGGCCGGAGTAAGCCGTAGACTTGTGCACTTGTGATAAACCTAAAGCCCCCACCACTCTTCATCATCTTCTATGCTCGAGCTTTCAAGTCTTTGGGAAGCCATGGAGAGCCCTTGTGCAACATCCAAAGTCGTTGCCTCATAGGCAACCACAATAGTCGTCGCGACAGCTGCCATGGTCTTCCTATCTTCTTGAAGCATCGCTCGGATCTTCTTTAGATCTGCAAGAGAGAGAGAACTCACATTAGGAAGTAAATGTGCCATGTGGAGGCCTCCCAAACTTATCCCAACACTTGTCATGTGAATGATTTGTGCACCTGCAATGCTAACAAGGTGGGAAGACTCGAGCTGAACATCGACCTCGTCCTTTCACACGTCCTGCGCCATCGTCAAGAATGGCTAATGCAGCATTCTCAGACACTGTAATTTTCTCCACCTCAAGTTCTCCAAGCTTCTCAAGACGATTGTAAATCATCTCAAGATCCATCTTTTCATCCAAGGCAAGAATCTGATCACGTGCCGGTTCATATCGAGGATGAAACCTCGATAGAAACTTTGCTATCTACCACCTCTCACGGGTGGTGGTATGCTTGTCACAACAAACGATCTCGAAAATATCAAGCTCCTCAAATAGCGCCTCCATCTTCGAGTAGTATTTATCAAAGGGAAGACCTCCTTGATTTGCGGTCCAAATGCGATCATAAAGGTCGGTGGCGTGGGAGTTGCTAGACTTCTTGGAGTACCTCTTCTCCAAGGAATCCCACATCTCAAACGTAGACTTCTTGTATAGCATATTGAAGGCAATGGATAGATCGACTGAGTTCATCAACCAATTCATCACGAGATAATTATCTTCTCAAGCTTCTTCTCCGCCAAATCCTTGATTCCAAGGGCATCTTCAAGTAACACATGGAGCTTCTCTTGTCCACCCACAAACATGTTGAATGCCCTAGCCCAAAGGGCATAGTTGGATGTGTCTTGAAGCTTGATGGTCATCCCCTACACAATCACCTTGACCTCTGCAGTCGATACCTGGGCCCCGTTCTCCACCACGAACCTCCCCCTACTTCTATGATCTACGTAAAGCGCTAGATGCCGTAACGAGAGGATTCGTCGGGAATTACCTCCTCGACTTCTTAGGCCTTGCGCAAGGTGCCAAGGTCTTCCAAGGAGTTATTCAAGAGAACTCCCATGCCAGATGAAGAAGCCACGAACCACGTGGCCTAGGGTGACGCATGAAGAGTTCACGAACAAGAGAGATTCTATCGTGCGTGGACTCTTTTCTTCTCTCTTCCACGCATGTGCTTAAATCCTGGGAGAAACCCGCTCTAATACCATGTGAGGATTTGCAACAAAAGCAAGATGGAGTTGGCACGTCGAGATCCCACGCATGGAGGTTGCACAAGAATTGAGAGAGAGAGAGAGAGAGAGAGAGAGAGAGAGAGAGAGAGAGAGAGAAAGAGAGTTGGTGGCAAGGGGAGTTGATGAAGATGGAATTTGATTAATGCAACTCAAATTAATAACATGGTAGTGCCTCTCTATATATAGAGATAGAATTCCTACCCTAAATAAGGAAAAACATAAAATTGAATACTAAACAAATACCAAAAATAGTAAGAGATGATTGACCCAGGAAACTCTAATTATCCTACCAAAAAAGGTGCTACAATTGACAAAACTAAATCTCCAATCAAATCCCTAAAGACCTAGGGTCGGCAGCCCTTTATTGGACCCAAACTCGTGCCCACATGGACTGTCCATGTGGCATTATTCCTTAACATTATGTATTAAAACCAAAAGGAAGAAGAAAACAAATAAATAAAAACACGAGAATTACACATTGCTCACCTGTTTTCTAAGAGGAAATTACCTTGCAGATTTCCATGACTTGAATATGATTTTGGGCAAAATGGTTTTTTCTTGTAAATTTAGAGCAGGTGAGCATACATTGCCAATGTATCAAATGTGTAAAGGCACTTAACAGACAGCTCATCCTAAAGGAACAGGATTTAGTCGTGGAACGTTTATTTTGTTAAGCTTATCTGTGTCAATGTAGTGTTAAAAAAATACAACAAAAGAGCTCTGTCATTTATCCAGAAAAAGGATTGTACATATCATGACTGGCCCTTTCTTTGCTAATTACTTCTACATATTTAAATTTAAAGTTAGTGAAACTGCCATTGAACAATTTAGCATTGCAGATTCAACCCCCAGACCACCCCCCCTAGCAACCACCCACCCTAAAAAAGGGGATCCAATCAAAAAAATGTTGAATGAAAGGATAGCTTTACGATAAAAAAATACATATGCAAAGAAAACTGCTTTATCATTGTCTTATACCATTCCCCAGTAACCAGGATTGTAAAGCCCAACACCTCCAGCTGGGCAAGCATTGGAACTTCCATCTCCACATAGTACATCCATGCGAAGTGCAATTTTGTTGCGTTCAAAACATGACGAACGATCTGTTGCTACATTAATACTTGACTGGTCTCCAATAATGGTCCAAGGGTCAATATTTGAAGGAGTATTAGGCCCACCAGCTTCAAATCCTGGACACATCAGGATTTTATGGCGAAAACCTTTGAGCTTATTCCAAACAAAATCCAAAGAATGTGAAGCTTTGCAACTATAAAAGCTAGGAGTTCTACACCCAAGTTACCTCTATTGCTCACAAGCTCAGCCCATAATCCACCAGCACCAGCATGATTGATCTCCTACAAAATTATCATGACAAGTTTAAATTTAACGTGGTACAGTAAATAGACCTTGGTAAGGGTGAAATAAGTTTTTTGGTTTCAGGAGATGGAGAAACCGGATATAAGTTTGATGGCTGCATTTACTCCAAGGGCCCACATTGTTCAGCCAACAGAATTTTGCAAAGACCAAGTTAATAGAGTTCGACAGATAACAAAACGATTCATAAGCTAATGAAAGGTAGCACAAACCATCCCGAAATGCATTCACCTCTTCATACCTACTTAATTTGCAAGCCTCTGAATCTATGAAATCCTATTCAGCATAGACGCTGTTAGATATCACCATTAGCGATTGTCGCAACCGCTTTTCGTTATTTTCTAGCTTTCTAGTTCCAACAATGAACAATCATACATGACTTAACAGTCACAGTTGGATTAAGATATATCAACATCTTATGACAAACTTTGGCCATTACATGTTTTGACAGAAATCATATTCATCATATTTTACCATGGAACTAGAATTAAGATTTGAGTTATTTTAAACTTCACCTGCACATGATTAATGGAGATACTTGCAGATACACTTCGATAACATCTGTGCCACAAACCATGCTCTAATTATGTTTGGAATTGGATAAAATTTAGCTCACTTTACTATTTGCATGTGCTGGAGCGATATATAGGAATAACCATGGTATTCAGCTACCTTATCCTTCATGCAACTATCAAAACAGCTGAATTTATTTTTTGGTAAAAACTCAGCTGAATTTAGCGACATATAGTAATCAAATCATATCATTCAATTGTGCACAAAACCATAGTTGTCCTCATCGGTATCAGGATGAACAAGAATGGTTGGGACGACAAGCATCCATCTCGTTTGTACTTTGTTTGGATACCAGTACAGCCAACATTTATACATGAAAACATAAGGAATTTGATGTGCATGCTCTAACATCAAACAGCATTCACTAACTAACTTTGAACTCCGATTAACCAACATGCTTCCGATATACACCCTGACAACTGGTAGGTTAACTGCTTTTAGATATGACTGATGATCCAATATCTGAATGGAGATGCTGCTTTCTATTTTCTACAAATTACTGCCAAAAAAGAAACCAAAAAAAGGGGGCAAAAAAAAGATAGGCAAACATTTCAAAAACAAATAGCAGTATCCTAGAAATACAGAATGCCAACTGCAGAAAACTTGAAAGTTGCTGATGGCAAAAGGTTTTCAACTATGAGTAGAGTGATGTCAATGAAGACTATAGTCAAGATGAACCTTAAGTGGGAGTCATATCTACAGATAAATAATCAAGTCCAGGCATATTTGGATGACCATAATGACAATGAAAAGTAGAATATTACCCATCATATTGTTGGCATCAGCAGCTATTCGATAGTTACCTCAAAAAATATACCAGAAAGTGTCTCAGGTATCACTTTTTGTGATGATGGTGAAGCATCTACAACTAGTTGTGCTTGATTGGCCCTCAGCTCAGATGCAAGACCTTGATAGAGAGTGCTTAATGCAAACAGAACATAAAGCACAGTACCATAGGGCATCTTCTTATTCATTGGCCACCAGAATTTCTAGTAATCAACCTGCAAAAATCTTTGCATAAGCATAAAACAAAAAGGTACCAGCACAAACATCAAAATCAACTAGAAAGAGACGTCAAATGAAGACAGAAGATTCTCTGTAAACTTTGCATGTCAAACTAATCGATTGTTCGCATACTTGGATGCTCCTTGCAAATTGCAAATCACGAGAAAAGTCATCTTACACTTAGCCGAATTAGCTTGAAGCTTCAAAAGATTCAGACACTAGACGTCATATGTTGCAAATAGAAGGTCGTTCTTTCTATTATCAATCTTTAACTGGTCAAGGAATGCAAAGAATGGAAAGAAACACACACACAGAACTGGCAAGAAGAAAACATCAAAAATGAGCAGTTACCAACAAAACAAGAATGAGATCCATCTACACCTTAGAAACAGGCCATGTAAGTCTTTTTATTTACAGAAATAAAATTCTAACCAATTTAAAAGGAATTTATTTCCTTTCTGTCACTCTCCCATCATTTGCATATGTTTTAGAAATGAAAGGAAACAGGCACACTTAACATTAGTTGCCCCATCGATGCAATTTCCATATTGGGTAAGCTGTTCAATGGCACCACTTTCCTATGCTACTCAGACAATCTATTGGACCCCGCCTCGCATTTAGCATCGTACCATCGATACTACTCCGGTACTACCCTAAGTTACATGTCAGGCCTTGGGTCAATAACCTAATGCACTCTCCCAGGAGGCTCAACCCCATGTCACCTTGCAGTAGGCCTCCATATCTAGGAGACTCCCAATCACCTTCAAAGCTAAACAATGTAGAACTAGAACAACTCGAGAGGCACCACATAAGAAGTCTCAAACACAGATACAATCATGAACGTCACCGTATCACCATACCAAGTCAAGATAACCGAAGACACGAAAGGCAAATTACCACCTCCTTGCATTCACATCGAAAATTCGAGAATGATCTTCGAAATGCATTTTAGATAAACCAACAATAAAACAATACAAAAGAATCTACATAACAAAGGCACAAACTGCCAGCAGTTCTCTAACATACTCTTAACCATATCTATAATGCAAAGCTAATGACCGATACAAATATTCATGGATATCAAACTGATAATCATATCCATATCCATTTTCTTCCTTTTCTTACACGGACACGTAACCTAAACTCCATAACTAACTTTGGAAGCAGAATGCGGTCCAAGCATCAATCCAGTGGCAACCAGATCCACTAGGCCACCTGCCTATGATTACAGAATCCACTCCAACCATGCAAAAAGGCAAGTCGTCCTTTCTTGAGCCGAACGTAACCGAATTCTATTACCTTCAGACTCCTCTACCTCCGTTTCCACTACATAAACCCCAATCAACAGGGTATGCATTCGCAATCGGGGAACTAGATCCAACCAGAACAACCGAGAAGCAACAGCATTCAACAATTAAGAACAAGATGAGGAGGAGGAGGATATTATGACGATGATGATGAGAAAGAGTGGGGAGGATCGTTACCGGTGGGGAAGGAGAAGCGCGAGGAGAGCGAGGTGAGGAGCAGGTGGTTGGTGTGACGGTGGTAGTGGTGGTGGTGAAGTGGTGAGGAGGGTGGGTGGGTTCAGGGCTTTTAGAGAGAGGGGTGGAAACGGAGGGATCACAATAATGCCGTCGACGGGTGTGGCGGAGGGCGAGGTGGGAACAGTGGCGCGGGTGGGGGCCGTCGGATGGGGATCGGAGGGCGGGGTGGGCAGGATGGGGGAGGGGACATGGGAAGTCTGCACTCCACGTCTGGTTGCTTGCACGGAGGAGACATCCAGGTGGGCAGGTGGGGTTGACGGTGATGCATAGCATGATGAGCGAGTGGTGAGGGCAGGGAAAGGGCGGGACCCACTTTATCTATATCTTTACAAGGGTTTTTGGGATTTAAAGGGGAAGATACAAAATAACGAAGGAAGAAAAAAACAAAGGAGAACCACCAATGGTTGACGAAATTTCCTGGTGTCAAGAGAAAATTTGGTTCCTATTTTGATAATTTTTCCTTGTATAATTTTTAAGAAAGGATTCCTTCGGTATAAAATTTATGTAATTTTTTATTTAAAGAAAAAGAAAAAATCACTACCATACATGATAGTATCCATATTTATTTATTCATATAATAACCTAGTTACAAGTTATACAGCCATAACTTGGCATTAAATTTTACATTAGTACAAAGATCTCAGCCCAAACATTCTCCCCCCGAAAGGAGATATCACTGCATGCTCTCCAAAATGCTTAAATAACAGTAGCTATATAAACACAAGGCTTATCAATAGAAAAGAAATCATTCCACAAAACATCCCACACAGGTAAAGAGGAGCAGTAGAATCTCTGCCATACGGCATTATTAACCAAGCAAGCACTGAAAAGATGGCAGGCATCATCTTCCTTGAAACCACAAAGAGGACACGACACGTATGATGTGCCAAGAACCCTCCTTTTGTATGAACCCGTCATTAGCCCCTCGTAGCTCATCAACTACAAAAAAATTTGAACCTTCAAAGGAATCTTAATCTTCCACAGGTGGGTCATGAGGTGTGGTTCATCATAACTAAAATGGCCAAGTTAGGCTAGAAACTAGGTTAAACACTACATAATTAACATGATAAGAGGGTTAAGTGTGGAAATTAAGGAAAATGATCTAAAACAGCAAATTGAGGTTAAAAACGCATAATTAGGTAAACAAAATGAGATATTATATTCACAGATGCAAAATGATGATCCACTTGCAAATTGAACACATGCTTGAGTTCAAAATTATTAATCAAAAGTTGAATTAACTTTCTAAATATTCAATTAATTTTTAATAAAAACTTAGTTGCATTTAGACATCACTAGGACCCACATTATTGACATTACATATAGGTCCTCATTCATATACAATTTCTTTAGTATAAAAACTCTCTACGGACTTTTCTGCAAGCTGCCAGGAACCTTTTTGCAAAACATAGGGATCGTGCTGCTTTACTTCCTACCACTTATGGGTCTCTTTGAAACTCTTCCACTATTTTGCCCTTAGTGGGCTTCCTTGCAATTTACCCTTTAAACCTGATGGGTGGGTGCACTATTCCACTCGAAGAACACGGCCCATCTAGGTCATTGTTCCTTTGATCCCACGATAAATCTTCGCTTAAACCTCACGTGCATTCGCACGTAGCCTCACCCCCCATTCCAGATCCCATCTAGCAGCTGAAAATTGATTTGAACTTTCCCGCCCTCCTCTCGGGCTCATCTCCACCGTGGATGACCTAATGGCTTAATCTCACCACTGTGGTGATCGCAATCACTGAAACACCTATTTAATCACCTCCTTAAGGTCGCGTGCAAAGGATTGACCTCCTTACTACATTTCTCAAGGCGATCCCTTCGTCCCTCTAGTCTCTCCTCACTCTTCCTCTACTCCATTGCTACAACAGTGGAGGTCACTTTCTTCAATCCTCCTCACCGCTAAGGACTTCGTCTCATCCCAAGGCGACCCAAAGCTTCCCTAGCAAACTTTCCCTCCGCCGAAGCATCCTCCCTCTTCCTCGCTACAGCCACCAGCTGCAGTTCTTCTTACAGGTCATGTTTGTCCATTTAGACTAGGTTTTCCTATTTTCTAGAGGAATTAGAGTATTGTAGATCATGTAGGAATAGTTCAAATGATGGATTGATTGATGTGTAGATTAGAGTAAGATTAGAGTTAGACCTGATTTTGCCCTCTCTGATCAATTCAGATCAGAGAGGTGATTTTCCACTTACACTTCGATCCCCTGATCTCCCTCTACATCACATTGACCGCATTCACCGATTTACTCACATGTTATTCGCCAACCACCCATTCATCAAGGCATCAAATTAGATCTGATGCTCTTGAGCATTCAGGTCTAATTTGAGCGCCAAATCTCATATGAGGATCACATCATTCATTCCACCTAACCATAATGATCCTCACGTGGTTCTGAATGAAGTAACTCCTGGCTTTTGAAAGATTTGAGGATTTGGGATTCAATTTTATTGGATTTCATTAACTGATTTAAGCTTTCTCCTTGTGCTATCTATGGCGCAAGAGAGAGAGTAGATCAGGGTTTTTCTTGGTTTTTGAACTCTAATCGAGAGTGAATGAGTCCCAATCTATTAGAGAAGATATGAGAAACTTCTGAATTTGGATTCATCACCATTGAAACCTTGATTTGCATTCTCATCTTACATTATTTATAATGTAAGATGAGGATCATATTAGGATTTCAAGAAATTTTTAGGGAGATTTATTTGAATTTCTTTTGATTTTCAAGATGATTAGAAGAGTTTTCATATGAGTCTCATGAGATTTATGGGGTGTTTGATGAAGATTTTAATATTTAAATTTGACTTTGAATGAGTTTCCAGCTTGATCGTGTTTTTAAATGATTGCTTGAACATGTAATTTTTGTTTTAAACTCTCCCATTTCAGTATATAAAAGAGCTGCATAGCAGCTACATTATTTGGGATTGAACCCTGATTTCAAGTAATTGGAAGGTCAAAGAATGACTCTTTAGTAAATTTAATACTTAATTAATCTCTTTTCTTCATGCTATCTATAGCATAAGAAAAAGATTAATCAAGTTTTATGTTTGTGGGATGATGAATCTTGCTTGAATGATCTGTTTTATGGTGTTTGCGAGATTGTAAATGGAGATTTATGGAATTAATTCAGACCTGATTTTCTTGGATAGCAGTACTGTTATTGTAACAGTTGGCAGCAACATTGCTGCTAAGTTCTTTCTCGAATGAGCAGCTGCTGAACATTCTAAGTAGCTGTTGAATTAGTAGCCCTTGGCTGCTAAAATGAAGCCGACAGTTGGACTAATTGATGGCTGAATTTAGCTTGAATTTGGAGCGAATTTGAGTTGTATTGAGAACCTGACGTGTGTAAAATTGTAGAACAGTAATGAACAAGCATTCATGTATAAGGATGGATTTTTATTTGATATAAATGCTTGTAATTTCTGATTTGAAACCTTTATCAGTTAATTTTTAGTGCTTAACTGTCCAAAATGTAATTATGAATGAGAATTGAATTGAAAACTATGTTTAAATGATTGAGCATCTATTATATATAGTGTTAGACATGTTTTAGTGATTGAGTAGAAGTCTAGCACTTAGAAATGCTTTTAGAGGCCCTAGGCTTCGTATTCAAACATTCTTTAAGGCCTCTCATGGGTTAGTTTGTAAATAAATAAAAATGATAAAAAAAAATCACAAAAAAATAAAAATAAATCTATCTTAAGTAAGATTAGATATTTTTCTAAGTGTGATTCAAGTTTCAAAGTAATCTGAACCCCCGACTTTGTAGAACATACTAGCCGACAATTTAGTATACTTTGAAACTTAATAAAAGAAACTTAAGTCAAAATACCAAAAAGAAATATCTCTCTCTCATTTCACTCTTTCTCTCTCGTCTCCTATCTCTATAAAAATTAGGAAAAACCCAAAAATATCAAAAAAATACCTTATATAATGTGCGTATATTTATAAATATAACTTAAACTAAGCTAAATGAGTATATTGTATAATATGTAAATAATGTACATATATAACTTACGTATGTATTCTATATATTAAATTAAATATTTAGAATGATTTATTATATATATAACTTTATTGTATAATCATATATTGATATATATGAACTAAATGTATATTATCTTAAGTAATCAGATAAACCTATGTATATATACATAATTATATCTCATATTGTACATATGTATTTAACTAAATAATATATATTGTATAATACCTATAAATTAATTTAATTAGGTAATTAAGTTATTCAGTTAAATAAGTAGATTATTAACTTAAAATAAAATAAATTAGTAATTTAAGTTAATACTGAAGTAATTTATAGTGCATATTTGTATAATACTATTTTATGTATATCTGACTTATTTATACTGTAATTATACTATCCTACAGTATTTATAAATTATTTATGTTCATAACTATCTAAAATGTGTATTTAAATACAAATAAATTAAAATAAATTCTCTAAAATAAATTTAAAATGCATAATAAATACTTTATTATATAAATTAACTATGTATAAAGTCAATTTTGTAATTAAGTTATCAATTTATATTTCAATTAGTAAATTAAATCCTAATTTAATATGTACAATTTCATAACTTTGACTAATTTTATTATATATTTAAATAACTTATTTCTGTAAATAAATTTTATAATTATATAGCCTTATATAAGGGTTTTGTAATCATGTAATTTAATTTAAAATAAGATTAAATTATGACCCTCAAATCGAGAGCTAAATCTATATAATTCGGACACACATGCGCACGCTGCACAGCATCAATGGTGCCCGTGGGTTAGTCCCACATTGTCGATGCAACGGGCGCTGCAATATAAATTGAATTCGTGTTCCATGCTGACTAGTCGTTAGCACAGGGTGCGAAATAAAACCCATTTCCCATAGCCCTCTCTTCTGATCTAAATGAGCATATAAGCATATGTATTTGAACAGTAGTGGGTCGGGGGCCACGCACTATACCTGGGCCCATATTGAGCCTGTCATGGGCCTCTAATTTGATATAAATGCACAACTAATGAACTAGGGCTGGCCCCCTAGTAGTAGTTTGGTCTCACCTCTACAAGTTGCTGTGTATCCCATGAAAAAGTGTCGGCCCACCCGTTAAAAACCATTGGTCAATAGTGCATATGTGTGTGTGAGAAGAGAGCATTGAGAATTCGATTAAGTGTCAAGAAGTGAAGAGAGAAGAGGAGTGACTGGTGTATGGTTAAGCGTTGAGTACTGCTTGTGTGTGTTTATATATATATAGCATATGTACACATGTATGTATAAGTATCCGTATGTAAATAATGTAAATATATATATAAATAAGTATATGAATAAATAATATGTATATGTAAGTAGTAGAATAGATACTTATTTGAGACTCATATGCATATAAATAACATTAGGGATTTAGTGACAATTACATCCATCACTATATATATGTATATATGTTAGTATAAGTATTTATTTTTGTCTCATGTTGTGTATACATTTTACTAAGGTTACAGAGACACATGATAAAATAAAGACATTATTTATGTTATTGTATGTATAAAATATGTTAATATAGACATTAATATGTTAATATAACTTAGTATAGTATATATTAGTAGTTATTTTTATACCTATATTCAAGTATTATTTAGAGTAGCTGTATATAACTAACTTAGTGTAGTTTTAATTGATTTTCTATGCCTGTTATTTACAAATCAGTTTAAGGCATTGTAGTGTTTATTAATTGATTCTTTTGTATGTAATTAACCAATTATTTTATTAATTGATTCATTTTATAAATAAAATGAACATTTTTAGACATAAAAAGTGATGTTTATCAAAAACTGCTTTCTAGTGAATGATCTGAAAACTAACCAGTAAAAATTGTAATTAAATAAAATAACGCGACATATGTTTGCATTATAACAAATATACTACAACAACGACATCTAAAATACCATTTTTATTGTAGACAGATAGTCGTCCATTAGTAGGTGCAAAACCAATGGTGCTCATCCTCCCCATCGTCCTCCACCATGGCTTCATAGGCCTTAGCCGGTGTGTATAACCCTCTTCTCCACTCAAACTTTTCTATGCCATCTTTAGGCTGAAAGGCTATCAAGACTTCCCTTAACTTGTCTACCTCTTCCACAGTTCTAGTAACATGCGATCTACCATACTAAAGCTTCCACTCCTGAGTCTCCGTCTGCCACACATCAGCCACTGACACCTCCTTCAAATCTAAAGCCTCGTAGACCCACTAGTAGGAGTCTTGTAGTCGTCTAAGTCCACACCAATCATCCTCCCTGTTACGAACGCATTTTAAGACGTTTTTTTAAGACGTCTGGGATTTTATTTGGGTGGCATGCGGGGATACGTCTGCGCGCAGGCGCGCGCAGACCCGCAACCGCCGCACCTCTCTCTTTTTCCCTCTCAGTTACGAACGCACCCAAGACGTTTTTTTTAAGACGTCTGGGAGGTGTCCCAGACGTCTGGCCAGACGTTTGGAACCACTTCCAGACGTCTGGGATCTATTTTCGGTGGCACGCGAGACTGCGTCTGTGCGCAAGCGTGCGCAAACCCGCAACCGTCTTCCTCTCTCTTTTTCCCTCTCTCCTCTTGCGACCGCAGGCAACGCTGTCCGCTCTCTCTCTCTCCTCCTCGCGCGGCCTTAAAAGGGCCACGCCTCTCCCTCACTCCCGTCACCTCCGCCTCCTTCCTCTTCTCCTTCAGCCAGTGCGTGAGAGAGTACGCGAGAGCGAGCGCGAGGGTGTAGCGGCGGCGGTGACAGCCACGGCGGGTGCGGGAGGAGGTGCTGCTCGGGGGAGGAAGCGTCGACCGTGAGGGCTCGAGCCTGCTGGGGGGGCGCAGCGGGCGCGGAGTGGCGCGGGAGGCCTGCTACGGCTCGAGCAGCAGGCGGAGCACTCGCAACGCGGCCGTGCGTCGCGAGAGAAGGGCGAGAGGCGCCCTGGTTCTGGAAACTTTTCCAGAATCAGACGTCTGGGCTGATATCCAGACAACGGGCACGACGTCTGGAAGACTGTCCAGAGGTCTGAAAGGTGAGTGATTTCCGTCTGCTTCCTTTTCTTCGACTGACCGTACTGAGAGAGAGAGATGGGTACGCACAGGTTCGGTGATTCGCCATCCAACGCGAATCAGGCGTTTGGCTCCAGTGCCAGACGGCGGGAACTACTTCCAGACGTCCTGGGTGACCATCGGACGTCTGGGAGCTAGGCCAGACGCCCCCGCAGGCTTCTGGACGTCTGAGAGCCCACGCAAAGCGAGGTAATTCCCTGATCCACTTTTTAAGACGTCTGGAAGAAGTTCCAGACGTCTAATTTTACACTGTTTCGTCGTTTTCGACCCGTTTCGGGCCCGTTCGGGCTCCGTTTTCCGCATTTCGAGTTGCGTTCTTTTCGGAATTACATCCTCTACCTGTCTACAGTAGCTGTATACTATTTTGAGAAGTTCCTTGTGTTTGATCCTTGTGATAGGACCCCGTTCCGTTGCAGTCTCGGGGGTCGCGGAGGCACGCGGGATTCCCGACCACGCCCCCATTACTCCCGTTGTACCTAGTAGAGTGGCTTTAAGTATAATCTGTTAAATTATGAAACCATAAATAGAACCTAGGACATTGCATGAATCTTAGGAATGAGAAATAGATTGAATGGTAGATTCCTAGGGTGTTGCATGAATCCTAGGGCTGGAAAACTAGATTGTATGATAGATCCTAGGATATGGCATGAATCCTAGGATGGGAAAACTAGTGGAATGTATGAATACTGCAGTCTTGGAAAATGTGGAAAGGAAATACTAGCTGCCTGTGAATTGAATTAACAGCTGCCTGTTATGAATAAATAAACGTGATTAAGAATATGGATTGTAAGAACGTGAAACTGGAAAGTGAAACCTGGATGTTCTGAGTTAAAGAGCTGGAACCCTACGGGGAATTAGGAGTAGAACTCCTAGAAAGTGAATGGAATAGAATTGGGGAAGTGAGCTGGCCCTTGAGTACGGAGTACCAAGGAGAGCGACTGTCCCCCCCGTTTAGTGCAAAGCGGAGCTAGCCGCCCCAGGGACCCGGGGTTAGGACTGGCCACTCTGTACCGACTTGCTGGCCCTCGTGTACGTAGTACCGAGGAGAGCTACTAGTGTAGGGAGGTACTAGCTACCCCACGGGCCCCGGGGTTCTGCTAGCCTCCCACACCGACTTGTTAGGCCCGCTGGGGCAAACCAGGGTAGTCAGGCGAGGGTGCGCGGACTGTGGAGGGGCAAGGCCCCTGTTTGGTTACTGTGGAGGGGTTGGACCCCTATTACTGAGAGGGCTCTTCCCTGTACTGGTTCCGTGCTGTGCTTTGGGCGCACCCGTTAACGGAAACGACTGACCGCGTGCCAGTGCGGGTTAGCTACCCGTGCGTTTACCGCGCGTGCCGTAGTCACCATTACGTCTGTCAGTGACCTTGGGGTGGTTGACTGAAAGTAGGATCACCACGGGGGACTCTCCCGGCCAGGAGAGCACCACGTGCTACTTCAACTGTTCGGAAAAGACTGCAATCAAGATCGTTCCCACGAGGAACATTCGAGATCAAGTGAAGGATCTGAGAAATAGATAAATTGTGAAACAATAGAAAGACGTAAATAAAGGAAGAAAGAAAATTTAAAACAGCTACTTACACTTTACTGTTTCTTTAGTTTAGCTGCCACTCTACTCAGCATTTTGCTGACGTGTTACACTCGTTACCTTTCAGGGCCAGGTGTTGAGCAGCCAGGGTCAGCGGCTGCAGGGGACGCTGGGCCGAGTAGGGTCCAGTAGAGTTACCACTGTTCTCTTGTACCTCTTTTTGTTCCGTTATAGTAAGTAGTTCTTGTTTCTGTTGTACTTTTCTTTACCTGCAGTTCATATTATGTTATGAATGTTGTTCTACTGTTGTGGTGGTATATACTGTAGTGGTTTCTTTCCTTACTGCTGTATTTCCTTACTGTTAGTTATATTCATGTTGAATGTGGTTTATTTTACTGCTTTTTTGGTTACTTCCTCGTTGGACGACTAGGTCTTGGGATTAGTCGAGTCGGTCCGGTTCTCGTGTCTCGTAGGGACTTGGGAATCAGGTCATTACACTCTCTCCTCTTGCGACCGCAGTCTGTCTTGCTCTCTCTCTCTCTCCCCGCGCGGCTTTAAAAAGCCTCACCCTCTCCTTCACTCTCATCACCTCCGCTCCTCCTTCTTCTAGCGAGTGCGAGCGCGAGCGGCGGCGGCGGCAGCCGCGGCAAGTGCGGGAAGAGGTGTTGCGCGAGGGAGGAGGCGCTCGACCGTGAGGGTTCGAGCTTGCCGGGGCTGCTAGAGCCGGCCGGTGGGGGCGCAGCGGGCACGGAGTGACGCGGGAGGTCTGCTGCAGCTTGAGCAGTAGGCGGACGAGACGCGGCGTGGCCGTGCGTTGCGGGCGGAGGGTGAGTCGCACTCTGATTCTGGAAGTTTTTCCAGAATCAGACGTCTGGGTTTCCAACCAGACGACGGGGAAGACGTCTGGAGGACTGTCCAGACGTCTGAAAGGTAAGTTATTTTCGTACTTCCTCCTTCTCTATGACCGTCCGTACTGAGAGCGAGGAATGGGTACACGCAAGTTCTGAGATTCGCATCCAACGCGAATCAGACGTCTGTCAGCGGTGCCAGACGACTGGAGGGACTTCCAGACGTCCGGGGTGACTATCGAACGTCTGGGAACTAGGCCAGACTCCCCCGCAGGCTTCTGGACGTCTGAGAGACTATACAGAGCAAAGGTACCATCTGACCCTCATTTTAAGACGTCTGGAAGAAGTTCCAGACGTCTGATTTTGCACTGTTTCGTCATTTTCGACCCGTTTAGGGCCCGTTCGGAGTCCGTTTTCCGCGTTTCGAGTTGCGTTCTTTTCGGAATTAAATCCTCTACCCGTCTACAGTGATTAGATACTATTTTGAGAAACTCCTTGTGTTTAATCCTTGTGATAGGACCCCGTTCCATTGCAGTCTCGGGGGTTGCGGAGGCACGCGGGATTCCCGACCACGCCCCCAGTACTCCTGTTGTAACTGGTAGAGTGGCTTTTAAGCTTATTAGTATAATCTGCTAAATTATGGAACAATAAATAGAACCTAGGACATTACATGAATCTTAGGAATGAGAAACTAGAATGAATGGTAGATCCTAGGGTGTTGCATGAATCCTAGGGCTGGAAAACTAGATTGTATGATAGATCCTAGGGTATGGCATGAATCCTAGGATGGGAAAACTAGTGGAATATACGAATACTGCAGTCTTGGAAAAATGGAAAGGAACAAATAACTACCTGTAAATTGGTTTAACAGCTGCCTGTTATGAATAAATGAACATGATTGAGAATATGGGATGTATGAACGTGAAACTGGAAAGGTGAAACCTGAATGTGCTGAGTTAAAAGAGCTGGAATCCTACGGGGAATTAGGAGTAGAACTCCTGGAAAGTGAATGAAATAGAATTGGGGAAGTGAGCTGGCCCTTGAGTACGGAGTACCAAGGAGAGCGACTGTCCCCCTGTTTAATGCAGAGCGAAGCTAGCCGCCCCAAGGACCCGGGGTTAGGTCTGGCCACTTTGTACCGACTTGCTGGCCCTCGTGTACGCAGTACCGAGAAGAGATACTAGTGTAGGGCGAGTACTAGCTACCCCACGGGCCCCAGGGTTCTGCTAGCTCACCTACACCGACTTGTTAGGCCCACTGGGCAAACCAGGGTAGTCAAGCGAGGGTGCGCGGACTGTGGAGGGGTAAGGCCCCTGTTTGGTTACTGTGGAGGGGTTGGACCCCTGTTACTGAGAGGGCTCTGCCCTGTACTGGTTCCGTGCTGTTCTTTGGGTGCACCCGTTAATGGAAACGAATGACCGCGTGCCAGTGTGGGTTAGCTACCTGTGCGTTTATCGCGCGTGCCATAGTCACCGTTACGTCTGTCCGTGACCTTGGGGTGGTTGACTGAGAGTAGGATCACCACGGGGGACTCTTCCGGCCAGGAGAGCACCACGTGCTACTTCTACTGTTCGGAAAAGACTGCAATCAAGATCGTTCCCACGAGGAACATTCGAGATCAAGTGAAGGATCTGAGAAATAGATAAATTATGAAAAAAAAAATAGAAAGACGTAAATAAAGGAAGAAAGAAAATAAAACAGCTACTGTACACTTTACTGTTTCTTTAGTTTAGCTGCCACTCTACTCAGCGTTTCGCTGACGTGTTACACTCGTTACTTTTTAGGACCAGGTGTTGAGCAGCCAGGGTCAGCGGCTGCAGAGGACGCTGGGCCGAGTAGGGTCCAGTAGAGTTACCACTGTTCTTTTGTACCCATTTTGTTTCCACTGTAGTTAGTAGTTTTTGTTACTCTGTACTTTTCTTTACCCGCAGTTCTTGTTATGTTAAATGTTGTTCTACTGTTGTGGTGGTACATGCTGTAATAGTTCTTTTTCTTACTGCTGTATTTTGTTACTGTTAGTTATACTTCATGTTGGATGTGGTTTATTTTACTGCTCTTTTGGTTACTTCTTCGTTGGACGACTAGGTCTTGGGATTAGTCGAGTCGGTCCGGTTCTCGTGTCTCGTAGGGACTTGGGAAATCGGGTCGTTACACTCCCAAAGCGCAAGTTTTTTGCCATTTCCCAACGACGGGGAGAGTAACCCCCAATGGGCCCCCACGACCTTGGACACCAACTTCCAAAAAGGAGATGCATCCATAGGGCGAACCACATCTCTCAACTTGGCCAAACTCCTATAGGAGTCCCCGACCACCTCTTGCCACATTCCCTCCTCCCCTCTCAGTATTTTCACGCCCTACTTGAGGAGTGAATCACTATTACGACCTGATTCCCGAACCCTTACAGGACCCAAGATCGGTTTGTCTCGACAAATCCCAAGACCCAGTCGTCCAACAAGAAATAACCAAAAAGTAAAAAAGTAAACCACATTCACATATGCAATGTAACTAAGCAGAAGAAACGTACAAAGCAGTAAAGGAAAGTAAATCTGTTGTTCCATTACATTCCACCACAACAACAAAACAATGGAAATGGAAGTGAACAATAGAGACAAACAGTAACTAAAAGTCTAATACTTACTACAATAGTAAAGGAACAACAAGGAAGTGTTGAAAACTACGGCTGGGCTCAACTGGGCCCAGCACCCTCCGCAGCCGGAAGCTCGGGTTGCTCAACTCCTGGTCCTGAACAGTATTATGAAAAGACAGAGTCAGCAAACGCTGAGTAGAGTGATATCTATACTATCTAAAATAGTAAAAGCAACGGGTTTAATTATCATTTCTATTTATCTGTTTTATGTGTATTTCCTTTTCACCCATTTTACTCAAACATCCATATATTCTTGATCTTGCAAGTTCCTCGTGGGAACGATCTTGATTGCAGTCTTTTCCGTAGAGTAAAAGGTACACGTGGTGCTCGCCTTGTCAGGAGAGTTCCCCGTGGTAGTCCTACACCCAGTCAACCACCCCGAGGTCATTGTCTAGATGTAGCGATGAATAAGGCACGCGTGATAAGCGCACAGGTAGCTACCCCGCACTGACACGCGGTCAGTCGTTTCCGCTAGTAGGTACGCCCAAAGTATAGCACGGAACAGTATAGTGCCTTGTCCTTGTCAAAATAGGGGTCTCGCCTCTCAGAACCAAACAGGGGTCTCACCCCTCCACAATCTGCGCACTCTCATCTGACTACCTCGGTTTGCCCAGAGGGCCTAACAAGTCGGTGTAGGGTGGCTAGCTGAACCCCGGGTCCCGTGGGGTGGCTAACTCTCTCCTTACACTAGTAGCTCGCCTCAATACCGCGTACACGAGGGCCAACAGGAGTCGGTGTAGAGTGGCTAATCCTAACCCCTGGTCTTAACCCAAGGGTAGCTAGCTCCGCTCTACACGAAAAGGGGATAGTCGCTCTCCTTGGTATCACGTACTCAAGGGCCAGTACACTTCCCGTCTACATTCCAGGTTTCCATCTAACCACAGGAGTTCTACTCATAATTCCCCGTAGGGTTCATGCTCATGTTCACCCCATTTATTCCGATCCAGATTTCACCATTTACAATTCATTTCTCGTCCATAAACAAGCAGCTCGTGTTTCCATAACTCGATACATGCAACTGGTGATTTCACAAGTAATTGTTCATAATTTACAGGCGACCCATAATTAAAATACAGGCAATTGCTAATAGTTTAGCTCAATCATGCATGCAAGTACATTATACAGCACAAGCGGTTCGTTCATTTCTCTATCCTAGGGTTCATGCCACATCCTAGGGTTCCATTGGCTATTTCCACAAGCACATTTTTATTTAAATATCATTAATAGAATTAACCACTCTATCAGGCAATTCTAGAGTAATGAGAGCTCAAACCGCAAATCCAGGCATCTGCGAGCCCCAAACATGCAGCAAGATGAAACCCTATACTAGGGAATACATCACAAAAGAAGGGTTCAGAACAGTGTACAAAGGTCTCTAGTACGTAGAGAAACTCGCAAGGAAACTACAGGTACTTCGTTTGCGTAAAACAGACCTCGATCGGACCCCAAACGGGTCAAAAACGTGCCTACTGTCCAAAATCAAATGTCTGAGAACAAGTCCAGACTTCTTAAAAGGTACCAGAACCTTACCTTAAGTCCTTGCGGTGTCCTCAAACGTCCATACCTCCTCTACGATCGTTTGAAGGCAGTCCTAAACGTCGGACCACGCCTCCAGTAGTCTGGAAGTACCTCCGGACGTCTGGTGATCTGATCAGATGTCCAAAAGTGCATGGGAAAGCGTTCCACGCTCCTTTCCAAGGATGCTTCTGCGTACGACAGCTGCAACCCTCAAATCAGACCAAACATTCGTTTGCGGTGAGGCCTGCATGGCCGTAACCGAGAAAAAGAATGTACCTTCGCGATAAATGAGCTTTTCAACGTCTAGCTTTAACTCCAGACATCCAAGTGCTTCGTCAGCCGTTTGAACTCCACTCCAGACGTCTGATACTAGAAAACTTCCAGTACCAGAACCTCCTCTCAGCGCTCTCTGCTGCGCTCCACCTCGCGCCACCGCAGCTCCAGCCGCTACAGATGGTCAGGAGGTTGCCTCCCCTCTTCCCGCACGTGCCCGCGGTGGCCGTGCGAGCTCCGCTGAGCTTCCACCGAAGCTCTCCGACCTTGGTCTCCTCCCGCACTCTCCTCCCTCTCGCTCACCTCCTCTCGCCACTCCCACAAGCTCTGAAGGTGAAGGTGGTGGTGTGTGGAGTAGAGAGGAGAGGAGGGGAGGGGCTTAAATAGGTGGCGTGTGGGTTTTAAGGTTCGGGGAAAGTAGGGAAAAGAGAGAGAGGAAGGAGGTCCTGCGCGCCGTCCGCGAGCAGGGCGCAATGTGCGTACAAAAATTTCATTTCAAATGTCCGGGACAGGGTCTAGACGTCTGGACAGACGTCTGACTGAGACTCCAGACGTCTTAAAAGGCTAAAAGTGTGATGGGTCTTTACAATCGCTGAATTCTCTAAGACTCCTCACCCCTAGACCACCACGCTTTTCTTGCCTTGCAAATTGTGCGCCACTTAATAGGCTGCACGAATGGACCGCTATGTGAAGGCCCTTTCTAGAAGAAGTGATTTCACAAGACATCCATCTTTTTCAACACCGAGTCAAGCGGCCTAAAAAGTGATATAAAAAAAATAAGGATAGCTAATAAGACCGTGTTAAGCAGGATCAGTCTTCCCCCTTGAGTAGAAAACGACCACACCACCCCACCTCTTGGCAGACATCTTCTCGAATAGCTGTGACCAATCCTTTTTCTTCATTCTCTTAGCCTGGAGAGGTAGACAAAGATATCTAATTGGCAAGGTAGTGACTGGCGTTTGGAGAATTTGGGATAAAACATCTCTCACAGTATATGCTTCACCAAAACAAATAAGTGAAGACTTCACACCATTTATTTGTAGGCCAGATATCTGACCAAAAAATCTCCACCACATACTTCAGGCATTCCGCCTCATACACCCCACCCTTAACCAAAAACACCCTATCGTCAGCAAACTGGGGAATGGGAATCAACACTCGCTGTGAAGACAAGGTGTAGCCATGCAATAAACCTCCCAAACATGCCTTAAAGGCAAAGCGAGCCAAAGTGTCTATAGCCAAGATGAAGACAAGGGGAGCAACAGGGCGCCCCTGCTAGACACCCTTATGTGGTTGCATCCACTATTCTGTGGGCTGACCATTAATGAGTGGCGAGAAAGAGGAGGTGGTTGTGTATCTTCTAATCCATTGAACCCAAGTCTCCAAAAACCTCACCTTCTAAAAATTTCCCAAAGCTATGCCCAAGAGATTGAGTCATACGCCTTTGAGAAATCCACCTTCCACAAGAAGGCATTTTTCTTCCGTCACACCCAACTCGACACCATTTCTTGAGCCAGAATAAAAGACTCCTATAAGGATCTACCTTTCATAAAAGCCGATTGCACTGGGCTGATGAGCGACTCCAGCATACCTTTCAAACGGTTGGTTAACACCTTCCCGATTATCAAATAGATGGAGTTCAACAAGGTTATGGGTTTGAAGTCAGAGAGAGACTCTGTACCTGCCTTCTTAGGGAGAAGAAAGAGGAGAGACCTGTTTATCTTTTCCACTTCAAAATTGCCTCTCTGGAATTCCTCAATAACATCCTTCTTGAGTGTCTGCCAGAAGTCTTTGTAGAATAGAACAAGAAAGCCATCAGGACCAGGCGAACCTTTAGCTTTCAAGTCTTTCAATGCCGTGGTCACCTCCTCCTCATTGATCGCCCTACACAAAAGCTGTCCCTCCTTTTTACTCAGTCGTGGCATGTCTGAGTTGGAAAATCTCCACTCCACTCTTGGGCTTGCATGCATGGTGTCCGTGTAGTCCTTATTAGCCAGAATACATAGCTCTATGGGAGAGCCTGCCACCTGATCCCCATAACGAAGCGTAGAGATCAAGTTGTACCTCCTTGTACTAGCTGCAGCGTGAAAGAACTTGGTGTTTGAGTCATTCTCCTTCAGCCAAAGTTGTCGTGATTTCTGTCGCCAGTCCACCTATCTTTTTAGGTCCTCTTTGACTATGACAGTATGTAGATCCCTTCTCATCTTCTGTTCCTCCTCATTAAGCATCCCTTGCCCCTCATCAAGATTTTTCACACCAGTCATAGCCTCTAACCTTTTCTGAACTTGCATATGTGACAATGATTTTTTAAAATCAAATAATAACAAACGAAGGCCCCTCAACTTTATAGTCGGTCGCTGGGTAGCAAACCCCACACTCTCCTAGGCAGCCCACCACGATGCCACCACATCTCTGAACCCATTCTCCTTGAGTCAAGACTTTTGAAACTTGAAGTATGTACATGCCTTGGTCCCCTCTCCACTCTCCCAAACAAGAGGGGTGTGATTAGAAAAGGGTCTACCCATAGCCGCTACTGATGCCATGTGGTAAGATCCCATCAGGTCCACATTGCCCAAAAAACGATCAATTTTTGATAGTAAACCACTGTCGTTCCGCCATGTGTACGATGCACCTAAGGAATCGATATCCATCGACTCTAAATCAAAAACCATGTTCTAGAAGCCAAGTGTAGAGGTGTATGTCCTGCTATCTGGCCTGTCATAAAAAAAAGTGTAGCATTAAAGTCACCACCCACCAACCGTGCTGCACCTTGCACCCAACCAGCCATGTCCCTTAGCTCGTCCCACAACAATGGTCTATCGCTCTGATTGCACAACCCATACACTGAAGTCACAAAGATAGCCACGTTATCCGACTCCCTGACGAAACTGCAGGTAATAGAAATATGTTGATCTTGTTATCCTCCAGGTGAAGAGAGTTAGACCTCCACCACACGCATAGGCCCCCCGACCTCCCAAACAACCCAATACACTTCAGCATAGTCTCTCCCCTCTTTAATGGGAACCACGCCTCCAACCCATCACCTTCAATGTGTGTCTCCTCTAATAGCACATAATCAATCTTCCATTCGTTGAGATATTTGGCCAAGATACTTCGTCTGGTGCGGTCCCTTAGACCCCTAAAATTCCATGTTAGAACTCTCAACATTCAAGAGTCAATTCATCCCCATTTGATTCACCCATGCGTGAGACCTTCAAAACGCTAGCAACTTGATTAACATCAATTCTCGAGGACCTGCAGCTCTGGGGGTTATACCTCCCCCTACATGACGAGCCCCCATGAAATGGAGAGTCTGGACCTACATTATACGCTCCCCCCTCTGGTGTAGAAAAAATAAATGTGGTCCAACCATCATTCATATTTTGCTACTCTGGAGGCTTGGCTTCATCACCTACACTGGATGTCCGAAGCTTTCCTTCCTTGTGGATTACCATGGCCCTGTCATTCCTGCAATCTATCTCATCGCTATCACCCATCTCCCCTTCTCCCCCCATCTGTTCTACCTGTGAATGACCACTAACCTTCCTCTTCTTTTGATTGCTACTCCTCAAGGCCTGCGTTTCCTGCACCATCGGACGCTAATGCATCTCCTCTTCCCTCTCGTTTGACGCATTCTCTTCCCTTCCCATATCCTTTTCCACCACCGGAAACACACGCACATTGATGGAGAGAAGCCGGGAAGAACCCCAACATCTGAGGACAACCTTCTCGTGGAATGGTCCACCATGTCTTAGGTTAACCTTTACTTCCACCATACTGCCATCTCCTCCCTCTAGTCCAACAATCGAACCTTCTTTCAATGATGCGAAACATGCAATAACACTCCACCATAGCCTTGGAGTGCAAATGCAAAGGCAGACCTCTAATCACAACCGTACCTTCCCTGGCGAAAACATGTTGAGGGGGTCTTTCACTCAAAGGCCCATCAAACAGCGAAACCATTCGCCACATAATGGAAGTAGAGCCAAAACACGATGAATGGAACTTCAAAACATCCACGTCAACCTCCGATAAACCAAAAATCAAGAACCTCAAAGGGTTCAACACTGAGATCTTCCACATCGATGAGAGGGATAGGGACCTTACAAAACCTTGGAGATCGACCAAGGATGGTGCACTAGCCATGATCTTTCCAATGAGAGATCCTCGTAGGAGCATCTCCACGGCGAGGACGTCTAGTGAAAGGGCAACCTCCACGTCCAAAGAGGGTGTTGCAGGAGGTGACAGAGGTTGCCATACACGTCCCCTACGCGTGTGACCCATCTCACGTTGTGGTACCTGATGACCCACACCCATAGCCCCCACATGGCGATTAGAGTTTGGACCTTCTCCATGTTGCGCATTGGGAACGCCACGCTGCCTCTCCTAATTGCCCCATCTCCTACACATTCCCCGCCTGTGCCCTAGCTCTCCACATGCAAGGCACACGAGGGAGTTGCGACATACAACCACCACATGCCCCCTCTCCCTACACCTAAAACATAGCACTTCTCCTTCAAACCCTCGCCAACTTCCTCCTCTCACATTGCCCTAAGATCCTCCGCCGTCACCACGTCAACCAGCGAAGCCTCCACCATCTTTATATCCTACTTATTGCATTGAAGGCTTATTACGTACTTGATCTAAATCTTCATTTGTTGGTGGACCCCAAGGAAGATGATTCCAATGTAACACTCATACATGATTGAAGTTGTTGCTCTTACGAGAAAACAAGAGAATGATAAACTAGTATGTTGAGGATATATTCTGAACTTACTCACCAATTCTCTATGATCTCTATCGGAATTGAAAAACTCTAAAAGAGATCTGGTCAACACTGGATACCAAGTAAAAAAATGAGAAGAAAGGTATGGATAAATTTCTTTCACTAAAGTATTTTGAATTTAAGATGAATGATGACATGCTGATTATGGATCAAGTGCATGAGTTGCAGACTCTCGTTTCTTAGCTAAGTGAATTGCGAATTTCTATTCCTACCTCGCTATAAGTAGGAGCAATTTTGTTGAAACTTCCTTCTTCCTAGAATGAATACAAAAGAAAGATTCTACACTCACTAGAGACTTTCACTATAGAGAACTTTACGACTCATCTACAAATTGAAGTAGAGAGTTGCGCATGAGATGTCTTATTTCAAACTTTGAAATTGAATCACGTTAGTAATTAAACTTTTGGGAGACCTCAAAATAATCTGAAGGTCCAAAAAAAAGACAATCAATTCAAGAACTCAAAGTCGATGAAGAAAATTAGGTCCCAATGTAGAAAGAAAGGGCACTATAAAAATGAGGGCAGGTTGTTGAATACATCAAAAGGCTTCAATTCTAGTTTTCAAAATACCAATAAGGCAAATTTGGTTGAGACTAAAGTCATAGAAGCTATTACCATGGTGTCTAAACTACAAGTTGGCATGGTTACTGAGTTGCATGTGGCTGCAGTTATGAAATCTATGGATCGGTGGCCTATTGTAATACCTCCAAGAATAGTCCTACAAGTAAACTTATGAAAGTGAGTGGTGGATATAAGATGATTGAGAATTATTACTTAACAACTTGAGCTTATGCATTTTCAATGGTTGTTTTGATTTATGAGACTCACACTTAACTAGTTATTAAGCCTAGTTTCTCTCGATTAAACTTGGGTTTAGGCTTGAGTCATTACAAATGATATCAGAATCAAGCTCCCTTTGGTGGGAGGAAAGGGTTGTCATTGGGACAGCTAAAAAGTGTGCCATGAGTTGAAACCACCACTACTATTAGGAGTATATTGATTGATTGATTGAACCCTGGCAAGGACGTCAGGATTTCAAGTGGGGGAGGTTGTAACACTCCCAAGAATATTCTCACATAGTAAACTTATAAAAATGAGTGGTGGGATATAAATGGATTGAAAATTATTACTTAACTTAGGTTTAAGCATTTTAGGTGGTTGTTTGGGTTTATGAGGCCCGTATCCAACAAGTTATCAAAGGTAGTTTTTCTTGATTAAACTCAGGTCTAAGCTCGAGTCGTTACAATTAGTTTTAGAGTCAAACTCTCTCTAGTAGGAGGAAAAGCCTGCCTTTGGAACAATTAAAGAGTGTGCCATTAGGTGGAGTCGCCACTACACAATATACTCGACCAAAGAATTTCCTGAGTAGCTTTGAGATGGCGTTAGAGACGAGCACCTCCCTGGCAAACCCAGAGAAAGAGATACATGAGCAACCCCACAACTCCACATCAGACCCAACCAAAGTGTTTCTTGAGTAGGTTTACGATGGCACCACCTTGTTTTCGCAAAAAAGATTATGCACTTAAATAAAGTGGCTCCATGATGATGCTACCTTGTTCTCACGAAAAAGATTATATACATGGAAGGGACTATTAGAAAAGAAAAAGTTTTAATGGATACCAAAGTGTACACAAATTTGTACATATATGTCATGTAAATATTATGTCATGTGCTACGTCATGTACCACATCCTCTTCATATAAAAATAGATTATGTCAATTACATCACATCAGCATAACATATTATATTTCACATAAGAAGTTACGTACAAAATTATATATACTACGATGTCTGCATATCGGTACTCGTCCGAAAAAAAGATAAAATTTGTAGGAATAACTCTATCATCCAACCAAGGCATGGGAAAATTTCACCACAGAACCCAACGAGTCACGTGGGGACTTAGAGCGTGCACGTTCTCCCGTTTCCATCCTGGCTAGGCTTCCACTTTTTCTTTTGATATTCCTCGTATAATTCAACTTTCCTGATGCCCCATTCCAAAATTGTCCTTCGAGAGGACGATGCAAGTGGGAGGAAGTGACGATGGCTGTTAGCTGACAAAATCTTGGTGCTTCCTTGAAAGTAATTAAATGGATGAGCCTTTGCTTGTAACTTTGAGCATATGGATATGTACTGACGTCTATTAGACTCGAAGGTGAGGTCTACTTTCCTGAACTCAACTAGGATCACATAGCCATTGGGTGGATTAATATATCAATCCTCTTTGAATAGAAATAAGGCACTTGAATTTCCTCTTTAATTTAGTTATTTTATCATCTATCCTAGTTTCTCTTCTTGACACTTAAGATTTTCGTTTCAATATTTAGTTATACTTCAATTAAACTAAACAAACTAGATGGTACAAGTATTTCCATTCGCTAATTTAATTGGCACTACCATTTGTTCACATATTTTTGCTACTACATTCCCTTTTGATTATAAAGGGAAGGAGCAGAAATTAGATGAGATGCAATCGAACTTTGTAGAGGTACCTTCCCTTGGTGGTGGCATTCACCAATTGGATCAAATATCTGGACCCTGCATATAATTAGTGCCTAGAATCTACTGGCTCCCTTGGGAATCTCAAAGTGTACGTGGTCTATTAACAATCTTGTAGAATTTTTATATCCATATTTTTGATTATTCATGTAAACCTACGGGTTACACATATATATTGCCACTTCAATTATATTTAAAATTAATAAATGATACATTTCTTTTCCTGGCAGCTTAATTAACACAATTACGGACATAGTGTAAAATTCACTCATTTATAAGAAGTAATTAGTATATTTTCCATACAAAGGATTATGAACTTGACAAACACTACTATGATGAACATCAACATTGTTCTACAACTCTAGGGTTAATAGGACAATATAGTTGGTGTGTCCGTTCCCTGTAAAGTACTCTTTATGCAGGGTGCATGGAATCGAATCCCCGCGGTTAACCCAGACGCGCATAGTGTTCTTGCAGGTGGATGTGCCATGGGTGTGTGTCAGTCACTTTGATTCGACGCCAAGAGAGTGACAATGGCTTTAATCACGAAGGAGCTCCTGAGGCTAGCGAGAAATTCAAAACCCCTTTTACTTTAAAAAAAAAACATTATTCTACAACTCAACTTATTATTGAATATCTTTCACCTCAAACCTCACCTAAGATCTCACCCACGGCATCTTGCCTATTCAAATGGAGAATGGTACCGAAAAAGGGAAGTGGGGGGTGTTGTTAGGGGTGTTACTCGTGGGTATCCAATAGGAGGGTAGGTTTTGGGGTGTGTGTGGAACTCTTCTCTTTCCAAAGTCAAAGGCGATTTGTTACGTCACTAGTTACCCACAAGTTACTCTGTCTTTCGGTAAATGGAAATACATGCTTAATCCTCTTACAAAGTAAGTACAAGCACATGCTAACCCTATGTAAAATGCAAAGTTGAAACTTTCAACTTGTGACATAAACTACCACCAAGAGTAGTTACCATCATTCCTCAACCTCTTCCATTCCCTTAGCTCTTCATTGTGAACAACTGTCATTCAAAAACATATCATCTGATTCATGGAGTTCTTCCATTCCATTAGGAAACACAGTAGTACAATATAAATAAATAAAGCTCTCCATCCCCAAAACAATAATCAACTCCATTCAAATAATATCAATTTATGTCACATCAATACTGTATATCATAGTCGACAGCCACCAACTAAGAACATGTCCACGCATCTATCACACCAAATCTATTTTTTGCTTATCTCCTATTTAAGGTTCTCTCACAAAACTTCTCTTGCTATTGGAAACAACCATAATGATTATTAGAACTTGAGTCAATTTCCTCATTGCGAAAAATAGATATGACCTCAGCCTATGGATTCAACTTGGGCTTGATTCACTGGACTCCATCAAACCCATATCTATAGACGGATGTAATTTTAGTTAAATTTGGACCCATATATTTAGATAGGTCCATTCCTATGTTAGGAAGTCGAACTCGTATCGTCCAAATAGGTCATGTTGGATTAAATCACAATGGGGCAGGTTGGATGACAAGTAGATGGCACCAGATCCATTTAGGTAGGTCGAATCCGACTGGACCCGTTAGACAGGCTTCTTTCGAACCTAGCAAAAGGAAAAGAGATCAGGGGCCTCCAAGTAAGTTTCTCAAGTCCAAGGAGGCAGGACCAAGTGGAAGCTACAGTGGCCGCCTCCCCTCCCCCCACTCGCATTGCTGGAGGCCAACATCGTTGGATGGCACTCGCAACGAGCGCCATCTTCGTCAGGGCCTCCGCCAATGGCTTCCCTTCCTTCCTCCCCCGCGAGGTCGGCAACATCAAGGACCCTTACGCTCGCCGGATGGCCCTCAGGATCCAACACCTCCCCGTTGAGGTAAAAAGAAGAAAACCCATCCCTCCACATCTCTCCCTCTTTCTTTAACGAAGAATTCAGATGAGATCCGACGTTGGTTTCGCGCAGACGAGCCTTCTGAAGGAGCCCATCATGAGCAGCTGCGTGAAGTCGCGGCAGGAAGAGGAGGAGGGGGGCGGTCGAGGGCGACCGTTGGTTCTGCTCCATGGCTTCGATAGGTACGTGGTCGCTCGCTGCCTCTCGAACGTGGGATAAGGTTTGGGCCCCTCGGATGCGGGTAGAGGGAGGTGCTTAATCTGAGGTCGTAAAATTAGTAGGGGTTCGCGGGAGCAGGGGGGAGGGTCGGCTGGTTGGAGCTGTCTTTCTTTCAGAAGATTTGCATGCATACCCTTCTTTCAGATAAATTTTACATGGGCGTCCCGGTTTGCTCGGACATGACATTGGTGTTGTCCAAATGGTTTTGGGTCCCTGGACGGAGCCAGTTACTGGGTATGTCAAAAAGGTCAGTCTTCTGACGCAGGCCCGTTTACGGTGTGGGAATATCCTGTCACGTGACGGCACGATGGAACTCGTGTTTTGCCCAAATTGTGTGTTTGATGGCAAATCCCTCCTCATATCCCTTACTTACCAAGAGAGAGATCTCAACTCAGCTTTGACTCAAAAGCCGAGTTTGGCTAATCCCAGGATTGAAGGGGAGATAACTTATTCCCCCTCTTTTCCTCTCTTCTAACCTAACCAAGCAGAGAATTATTCATAGCTTGTCCTCTCTTTTAGTAAACGCCACGGAGGGATAATCCCACTTTCCAAGCAAACATCGACGGGGGATATCCTATTTTTTCAATTTGCAAATCCAGATTTGCAATCGCCTCTCGTAGGCTAGTCCTTAAACTCCATGTTATCTACTCCTCATCCCCTATTCGGGTGAACACCACGAGGGAATCATCTCAAATTTCAAGTAAACACTGACGGTGGATATTCCGTGTTTGTGATTTTCAATCTTGAGTTTCTTATCCCTCAATGTAAACTAGCTCTTAGATTTACAAAATGGAAAGCAAGAATAACTCTCGTTTATGTTTACTTAAGAAGTGGGATATCCTTATTTAGTTTGGAGAAGGGGTTAAACTTTGGAGCCTATTTAGTAAGGAGAATAAGTTAGTGAAATAAGCAAAGAAATAAAGAATGATCGGTGGAATAAGTGGGTTTTGATTTTTGAGTGTTTAGGTAGGTTACAGTTATTCCATAGATGAAGTAGAATAACTTTGCGTTGGGTTAACTTTCCTTAACTTAATGCAAGTGGCAGGCAGGTTAAGTAATGAACAAACGCGAGTTAACTTACCTAACCTGCCTACCAAAGAGGCCGGATGCTTGTGACCTAAGAAGGAGTGTTTACATGGAAAGAAGGGTTTAGAAGAGGATTTAACATAAAATGAGGGGAGGGTGTGCCATGTCTTGAACAGTGAAGGGAATAGGGGGCTTTCCTTAACTTGCCTTCAATCTCGGGTTAGAAAACACCAAATGACCAGCCAATCTGAGGTTAATTCACGAGGGATATTCCCCATATCCCCTACATAAACAGGACATAGCCGCCATTTTTTATCAACTACAATTTCGCAAAGCTTAGTTTTTTTTTTTATCCTCTGAGAAGGCAAATACGGTGGATTTGGGATTCAATTCCATGAACTCTTAGATGTCAGTGGGGGATTCTACCACTAAAACAACCCCTTGGTGGCACTGAGCCAACCATATGGTGGCAAATCTTAGTTGAGTTGTTGAATAACTCAATCTCGTAGTGGCGCTTGGCTTTATTATGTTTAGATAAGCGGTGCTGAGTAACAACTGGCAAAAAAGGAAGCAACGTGTGCATTTGTACACACGAAGTACATGAGGGGTATGCATGGCAACAATCAATGATTTGAGGATGGCGTGTATGAAAGTTTGGGTCTACCGTTAAAGTAAATTTCTTCTTTCTTTCTCTTGTGAGCAACCATTCAGTCAGAATGAGGTCATTGTCCGCTGTCTCTTCAAATTGCCCCTTGCACTTACAAAATATGTTTTATGCACGTTTTACACTTGAAATAAAGTGCCCTGTGTACTTGATAACAACATTTAGAAATCAAACAGCCATTTTAATTTATTCTTTGATGTGACCCTAGCCTTTTGTTCTTATTCTTACTACATCAGTTAGGCCAAAATGTATGGAAACTTAGTAGGTGACACATTTTGCAATGTAAGGTGGTGTAAATGTGATTTTCACTTGATAATTGATATTTAATGTAAAGAAATAAAAAATCATAAGATTTGTTATGTGATGGGTTCAACCACATTGAAAAAATCATCACACCACTTTGGACTAAAATACACAGGTAATAAATTATTTTGCATCGGTGATATATTACTTTGAATGATTTTGCAGTGGTGATAAATTATTCTGGGTGATTTTGTATCAGTGTAAAATTGCTCCGATGTTATTTTGCACCGGTAATAAATTATTCTTGGTAATTTTGCACCAATGCAAAATTATTTCGGGGTGATTTTGTACCGGTGTAATGTTATTTTACACCAGTGTAAAATTATTTTGAAGGTGTAAAGTAACTCTGTAGGTGATAGGTGCTTTTGCACAGGTGTAAAGTGATTTCGAAGGTGATTTCATTGGTTTGCACCTTTGTAAAATGATTGTTATTGGTTTGAACAGTGGTTGACTTCATCACATATCACTACCTTTTTATGTAAAAAAGAGATACATCAAGTGGAGACCACGTTTACACTTACGCATTTTGCATCACCTTTTGTGTTTGTGTATCCACGTCCTTCTTCATGTCCATCCCAAAGGGGTACCCTAGAAGAATAAGATCTGAACACTTTTTAGTTAGAAGGAAAATTAATCTATAGATCATGAGACACTTGGGGTGGATTTTCTGAGACACATGTACCTTTGATGTATACGTAACGTTCTAAAATCACTGATTATATGATCCTAGCAACGACACTCTCCAACGCCAAAGATGCCCCTTGTGGAAATACCGGACTAAGCAAACAGCTGGCTATTGTGAAGGAAAATTGAGTTAAAGCACAACACAAGGAGCCACATTTCTGTCGTGCCTGCAACCTGCATTCTTATCTGACAATTAGGAACAAAATCCATAGGTCTATTGTATGGAAAAGGACCCGACATTATGGCAAGAAGAATATCCTTTTAACTGAAAGTCATCACCATTGTATATGCAATCTATGTATAAAAAATCAAGGATACAGGGTTATATAGGCCATTGCTAGATCTAAAAGGATATATATATATATATATATATATATATATATATATATATATATATATATATATATATATATATATAGACACACACACACACGACTGTGTAGGGACAAATATTTGCATTGTCTCAGAAGTATTTTTGGTCCTCAGGAGTCTCGTGTGCTTGGAAGTGATTTTTGGAATATAATTCCAGAGAAAAATTGAATTTTCATTTGGATTTTGGAGTATGCGAAGATTTCTCCAAAGTTTTTGAATTTTCACGGTGTTTTTTATATTTCATAAAGTAGATTATAGAACTAAAATTAAAGTGATCCATAGAAAAAGATCAAGAACCTTGACACAGTATGATTTTGGAACCTTGAAATTATATTCTTCAACTTATGGAAAAAAAGTAATGGTTTTCCACGATACAAAACCTGGGGATCAACGGTAATTTTTGGAAAAGCCAAGAGAAAAAACTCTAATATCACTTCAAAAATGCCTCTGAATAAGTGGAAAGTGAGCTTTAGTCACAAAAGGTGATTAACTTTCTAGTCATCCCCAGAAAGGCTTCAATCACTAGGTTACCGTGGCATGCTAGTGGAGTATTTGGCCTCTAGCTTCTACATTCAAAATTTCTAAGACTCTTGTATTGAGTTAGATGGGTAATTGGATCTTTTCCAGGGTCCAATGAATATTTGGTGTTTTGGATTAATTTATACATCATTTTCTGACTGCGATATCGTAAGAAGAAATAATTGAATATCTAACCCCTTTGGTTTCTTCAAATAGTACAGTGGCTTCATGACATTAAGAACAGTACAAATTGAAGGTCCTCTTTGTTGTCCCTGATGTTTCCTCTGTCATATTTTTTCATGATTTATATCCAATAACAATGTTGCACTTGCATTTACATTTAAGATTATTTTTGTTGATACCATTTCAGCATTACCTTTTTCACGACAGTTCTTGTTTGGAGTGGCGATACGTGTTTCCTCAACTAGAAGATGCTGGGTTAGAGGCATGGGCTATTGACATTCTTGGGTGGGGTTTCTCAAAATTAGGTTTGTTGCCTATTTCCAGTCTATGCACTCTTTCCTTCTTGATTATGGAGGCATCGCGTTGAGCTTTTGGAAATTCAGAAGCCATGCAGTGATCTTAGACTAAAAGATGAAACCATTTTTCAAGCAGATCTATGTCTGAGGATGCTTATTCTAAAAGCAACAAGAGAAATGACAGTTTCCAATTATGGGAGCCTACCTCTATGTTGAAATTTATTTCATCCATACTTGCATTTTTAATACAACAAAAGATGGCATGAAAAGCCCCAAGACTCTGAACCACCTTTCAAAATTAATAGGAAAGGGAATAAAAAATTACATCACAGATTATTTATGTAAATATTTACAGAAGCTGGTTATTGGAAATGAAGAAAAACACTTGCCGCAGACTACTATTTTGTTCATAATTCCAACAAGTCAAAAGCTCTCGTGAATTTGAGAAGGTATAGCACAAAAATGTCTTATGATTTCCTCATAAACCATCTACATTTTATATGATTATGGTATGGTTGAGAGGCTTAAGTTATGTGAGGGTGTATTTTCATTTGCTTATTTTTATAGGGAGAGGTAGAGTTTCTATGAAAAAAGAAGATTTATCATTTTTTTTATCTTAATATCAGAGCAGCATTCTTAAATCGGTGCCCTAGGTATCATGACCAAAATAGGCCTCCAACCCCTCCACCTCAACCCCTCTCCTCGTCGGTGGCAACCACTTCTCACCACCTCCTCCCCAGCCAGCATCGCGTGACCCTACCATCACCGACAAGGTTGCTGGCATCGGTTGTTACACCATGGCATCTTCTAGCTCGTTTGTACATCAGACTCGTTAGTGGACACTGGGAGTTACAAGAGTCCTTTCTTTGGTCCGATGGTCAAGCTAGATGAGACGAATTATCCGTGGTGGTCCCAAATGTTTTTGATGACTGTTTGGGGACATGACACAGAGAAAATTTTGAAACAACCAGAGCCAACAGACAAGACAAGAGCCCAGGCTGATGGGACAAAGACAATGCCATAGTATGTGTCTGAATGATGAATTCAGTTATTCCCAGGAGAAGGAATGAGATTATATATTATCTGATTGCCAAGCAGATGTAGGAGTCTCTTGCTGAGACATATTCTTAGGAGTGTGGAAATATGAAATGAGCATAACCATTCTCACAAACCCTAGGTCCCTTATATAGACATGGGAATCGAGGAAACAAAATATGAAAATGCCCCTACAGGACTCGAAATAAATAAGAAGATAAGTGGGTCTAGTAACACTCCCCCTTAAGCTGGACATAAATGTCAATCATGCTCAATCATGCTCAGCTTGGATGAGCAGTGGTTGAAGTCAGCCTGTGGAAGAGCTTTCGTAAACATTTCAGCAACTTGATGTCAAGATGTGAACATAGTGGTTTGAATGTGACCTTTGATAATCATGCCCTGGTGTAATGGCAGCCCACCTCAACATGCTTTGTCCGCTCATGAAAGCAAGGTTGTTGGCAAGAAACATAGCAACAAAATTGTCGCATCTTAGTTCCATAGGCTCAACAATAGATACCTGAAGACCAAGGAGGACAGATTTAATCCACATATGTTCAGTGGATGCTTATGCCATTGCCCTGTAGTTGGACTCGGCACTAGAATGAGCAATAACAGTCTGCCTCTTGCTGCGCCAAGTTACTAGGTTGTTGCCCACAAAGGTACAGAAGCCTGTCATAGACTTTCTGTCCTTAGGGCACCCAGCATAATCAACATTAGTATAGGCCATCACCTCCAGACTTCTATCCCGTGAGAATAAGAGCCTCTTTTCTGGTGCACTTTTTCGATAGTGCAATACCATAATAGCTACTTCCCAGTGAACCCTCCTTGGTTTATCCATGAATTGACTCACTTTGGTTACAAGTGATATATCAGGCCACGTCATTGTTACATGCAACAGATTTCCAACCAAGGTTCTAAACTGTTTGGCATCAACATGATCAATAGCATCATCATAGAGATGGACACTAGGGACCATAGGGATGGAGGCAGGTTTGGCTCCAGACATGGCCATCTCTTCCAAAAGATCCAGCGCACACTTTCTTTGGGAAAGCACAACACCTTTCTCATTATGAGCCACCTCAATTTCTAAAAATTACTTGAGAGATCCCAGTTTCTTTGTTACAAAGTGCTTATTCAAGAACTTCTTAGTAGCTGATATACCAACAGCATCATCACCTGTCAAAATAATGTCATCCACATATACAAGCATGACCACTGTTACAAACGCAGCTTCAAAATGTCTTTTAAGACGTCTGGGAGGTGGCCCAGACATCTGGAACCCCTTCCAGACGTCTGGGATTTGATTTCTGCGGCACGCGTGATTTCGTCTGCGCGCCTGTGCGCGCAGACCTGCAACGCCTTTTTCCCCTCTCTCCTCCGCAGGCGCAGCGCTGCCCCCCCCTCTCTCTCCCCGCGCGGCTTTAAAAGGGCCCTCGCCCTCTCCCTCACTCTCATCTCTGTCCGCTCCCTTCTTCTTCTTCTTCCAGCGAGTGCGAGCGCGAGCGAGCGGCGGCAGCGGCAGCTGCGGCGAGTTGCGGGAGGAGGTGTCGCGCGAGAAAGGAGACGCTCGGCCGTGAGGGCTTGAGCTTGCCGGGGCAGCGAGAGCCGGCTGGTGGGGGAGCAGCAGGCGTGGAGTGACGCGGGAGGGCTGCTACAGCTCGAGTAGCAGGCGGCCGAGGCGCGGTCGTGCGTCGCGGGCAGAGAGCGCGTCGAGCTCTGATTCTGGAAGTTTTTCCAGAATCAGATGTCTGGGCTTCCAACCAGATGACGTGGAAGACATCTGGAGGACTGTCCAGACGTCTGGCAAGTAAGTTATTTTTCCGGCCTTCGTCCTTTTTCTGCGACCGTTGTACTGTGAACGATGAGTGGGTACGTGCAGGCTCTGACATTCGCATCCAACGCGAATCAAACGTCTGGCCGCAGTGCCAGACGACTGGAAGGACTTCCAAACGTCCGGGGTGACCATCGGACGTCTGGGAACTAGGCCAGACTCCCGCGTAGGCTTCTAGACGTCTGAGAGACTACGCAGAACAAAGGTATCCTCTGAACCACCTTTTAAGATGTCTGGAAGAGGTTCCAGACGTCTGATTTTGGACTGTTTCGTCGTTTTCGACCCGTTTAGGGCTCGTTTGGAGTCCATTTTCCGCGTTTCGAGTTGCGTTCTTTTCAGAATAAAATCCTCTACCCGTTTACAGTAATTATATACTATTCTGAGAAACTCCTTGTGTTTGATCCTTATGTTAGGATCCCGTTCCATTTCAGTCTTGGGGATTGCGGAGGCGCGCGGGATTTCCGACCATGCCCCCAGTACTTTCGTTGTAGCTTGTAGAGTGGCTTTAGAAATTATTAAGATAATTTGTTACAATTATGGAACAATTAATATAACCTAGGGCATTGCATGAATCCTAGGACTGAGAAACCAGATTGAATGATAGATCTTAGGGTATTGCATGAATCCTAGGGCTGGAAAACTAGATTGAATGATAGATCCTAGGGTACGGCATGAATCCTAGGACTGGAAAACTAGCGAAATGAATATACATACTGCAGTCTTGGAAAATGTGGAAAGGAAATAATAGCTGCCTGTAAATTGATTTAACAGCTGCCTGTTATGAATAAATGAACATGATTAAGAATATCGGTTGTATGAACGTGAAACTGGAAAGGTGAAACCTGAATGTGCTGAGTTAAAAGAGCTGGAACCCTACGGGGAATTAGGAGTAGAACTCCTGGAAAGAGAATGAAATGGAACTGAGAAAGAAAGATGTGGAGGTGCATTATCTCTTGGGTACGTAGTGCCAGGGGAAGCACCTGTTACCTGCTTAGTGCAGAGCGGAGCCAGCCACCCCAGGGACCTGGGGTTAGGTCTGGCCACTTTGTACCGACTTGTTGGCCCTCGTGTACACAGTACCGAGGAGAGCTACTAGTGTAGAGTGAGTACTAGCTACCCCACGGGCCCCGGGGTTTTGCTAGCTCATCTACACCGACTTGTTAGGCCCACTGGGCAAACCAGGGTAGACAGGCGAGGGTGCGCAGACTGTGGAGGGGCAAGGCCCCTGTTTGGTTACTATGGAGGGGTTGGACCCCTGTTACTGAGAGGGCTCTGCCCTATACTGGTTCCGTGTTGTGCTTTGAGCACACCCGTTAACGGAAACGACTGACCGCGTGTTAGTGCGGGTTAGCTACCCGTGCGTTTACCGCGCGTGCCGTAGTCACCGTTACGTCTGTCAGTGACCTTGGGGTGGTTGACTGAGAGTAGGATCACCACGGGGGACTCTCCTGGCCAGGAGAGCACCACGTGTTACTTCTACTGTTCGGAAAAGACTGCAATCAAGATCGTTCCCACGAGGAACATTCGAGATCAAGTGAAGGATATGAGAAATAGATAAATTATGAAACAATAGAAAGACGTAAATAAAGGAAGAAAGAAAATAAAATAGCTACTGTACACTTTACTGCTTCTTTAGTTTAGCTGCCACTCTACTCAGCGTTTCGCTGACGTGCTACACTCGTTACTTTTCAGGACCAGTGTTGAGCAGCCAGGGTCAGCGGCTGCAGAGGACGCTGGGTCGAGTAGGGTCCAGTAGAGTTACCACTGTTCTTTTGTGCCCTTTTTGTTCCACTGTAGTGAGTAGTTTTTGTTACCCTCTGTACTTTTCTTTACTCGTAGTTCTTGTTATGTTATAAATGTTCTACTGTTGTGGTGGTACATGCTGTAGTAGTTCATTTTCTTACTGCTGTGTTTTTGTTACTGTTAGTTATATTTCATGTTGAATGTGGTTTATTTTACTGCTCTTTTGGTTACTTCCTCGTTGGACGACTGGTCTTGGGATTAGTCGAGTCGGTCCGGTTCTCGTATCTCGTAGGGACTCGGGAATCGGGTCGTTACTACTCACTGAAATTTTTTTTACAAATAGTGAGTGGTCAGAGGTGGACCTACGGAACCCAACCTGAGTAACAACATCGGACAATTGCTGGAATCATGTCCTAGGGCTCTGCTTTTGGCCATATATGGCCTTATGTAGTCTGCATACCTTGTGACACTCCCCCTTAGCCTTAAAGCCCGGAGGTTGTTGCATGTAAACCTCCTCATGCAAATCCCCATATAGGAATGCATTTTTTACATCAAGCTGATGCAATCTCCAATTTATATGCTACAGAGACAAGAATACAAAGTATTGGCAAGCGTGCAACAAGAGAGAAGTATCAAAGTAATCAATTTCATAGGTTTGAGTATATCTCTTAGCCATCAAACGGGCTTTGTAGCATTCCACAGAGCCATCAGGACGATGTTTAAAAATAAACACCCACTTGCATCCAACGATGGTTCCCTTGGTCGGGCGGTCAACAAGAGTCCAAGTTACTCTGGACTGTAGAGTAGGCATATCCTCCACCATAGCATTCTTCCAACGGTATTCCCCGAAGGTGGACTAATGGGAACGAGGAAGATGAATAGTAGACAAAGCAGAAATAAACTACAGATGTTTCGGTGACAAGCACGCTAGAGAGACATAGCGAGACAAGGGATGAAGAGTGCATGAGCGGGATCCTTTCCTGTGAGCAATAGGAAGATCCAGGTCACTAGGGCCTAGGTCATCACCAGGAAGAGCATGTTCCAAGGAATCTAAAACAAAGTCACTAAAAGCAATATTAGTCGGGCTAGATGTAGGGATTACCTTAGGGGTAGGTGATGATAATAGCTTTGGAGGAGGATGGGTGGTATCCTGCTGTTGCTGCTGCTGTTGCTGACGACAATGATGAGAGTAAAAAAACTGTGGCTGCCAACCTTGCTGTACAGCCCAATATGGAGTATGCATGTCTATCGCTTGAGTAGGCATAGGCAACTCGATTTTTGGAGCAACCAATCGAGAGGTAGATGTAGAATAGTAAGTAGTGGACTCAAAGGACACATCGGCACTGACAAACTGCCTGCGCCCAATGGGATATAGCATCTATATCCTTTTTGATTTCTGGAGTATCCCACAAAAATTTACTTGACTGCCTGAGGAGATAGCTTGTCATGAGAAGGACCATGGACGTGGACAAAGGCAACACATCCAAAAGCCTTAGGAGGCATACTAAATAAACAGAACAGAGTAGGGAACTTGCTTGTTAATGACAGTGGAAGGCATACAATTGATTAAGTAGCAAGCAGTAAGGACCGCATCACCCTAGTATAGAACAAGGACATTATGTTGGAGAAGGGGGGTTTTGGCCACATCAAGAATATGCCTATGTTTTCTTTCAGCTACTCCATTTTGCTTGGAGGTGTATGGACATGTGGTTTGATGAATAATCCCATGTGACTGACATAGAAGGCGAAGAGCACCAGTGCAAAAGGGCATTATCAGTTCTTATCGTTTTTACATGGGCACTAAACTAATTTTTTATTTCAACTATGAAGTTTGTGATTACGATGCCAACCTCAGACTTGGACTTAAGTAGAAACACCCAAGATAAACGGGAAAAAACATCAATAATAACAAGATAAAAACAATGTCCCAAATGATCAGGAGATCTATTGGGACCCCACACATCAAGATGGAGAAGCTTAAATAAACTAGAAGCACTACGACATGGCCTGCTAGGAAATGAACTTCTGTGGTGCCTTTCAGTTGGCAGGTCTCACGTTGAAACGTAGCAGTAGGCACTATCTAAGGGATAACACGACGAAGCTTTGATAGAGGAAGGTGTTCAAGTCTTAGATGCCATAAGTAACTAGTGCCTCCTCCAGAAATCTCTGCACGGCCTGCATAAGGTGTCTAGAGTAGACGGTAACCAATCATGTTCCCCGTGAGTATATCCTGAAACACCAACGTCATAGCATCAAAAATATTCCGACAATTCAATTCTTTAGTAATGCAACTAACATAAATCAAATTCAAAGGGAAATCAGGAGCATGAAGAACATCCTGCAGCCTTATACTAGGAGACAGCTAAACTTCCTCATGACCAGTGATAGGAGAACTACGACCATCAGCCACAACAATGGTCCGTCCTCTGGAGTTTGGATGTAACCTGGAAAATTGCTGAGTCTTCCCACATATATGGCGAGATGCTCTAGAATCCACCTACCAATCTAATGTATCAGTACTGGAGTGACAAGCTAGACATATACCTGAAGAAGTAGCAACAACAGCTGTCCTATTCTGAGGGGTCTGACTGGATGTGGTAGAGGAAGCAAGCTAAGAAATCATATGAACCAAATCATCATACTCTAACTGTATGACAGAAAGAGACTCCAGGGTAGTCTCAACACCAGTAATAGCTTGGTGAGCAGTAGTAGGCTGTCCATGCTTAGACCAACAACTATCCTCCAAGTGCTCATTCTTCCTACAATATGAGCATTGGACTATGGGGTGACTCTTTCCTCCTCGTCCCCAACCACGACCTCGGATGGCTTGACCAGATCCTCTACTTCGACTAAATGGCACAGCCATAGTGAGGTGTGCTCCTCTTGTCAGGTAGAGGTAAGAGTCACATCAAGAGGACTCAACTTGTTGTATGCCTCCTCAATAGAAGGGATCTTTAGTAGCGTCAACATATGAGATTTGGCTACTTCATATACTAGGTGATGAGCGAGATTTTGTTGCGAAAAGTTTGAGTTTGGAAAAAGTTGACTTGTAAAATTTGCAAGAAAATCCGCTACCAAATAATTTTTAACCGAAACTTTGGTAAGTCCCAGGTTGAACATGGGGAGGTAAACGTTTAATTAAAAACCGCGTTTGGAATTATTTTCATAAAGCAAATTAGCTGGTTGAATTTAATCTATGCGAGCTAAACTACTTAAAGAATAAATAACAGAAAAGAGAGAATAATACAGCGAAGAGAGAGTGTGTGAACAAATATTTCATAACCATATGTTCCTTACACTACTTGTTAAAATGAAAACTACACAAGAAAGCAGTAAAAAGATAGGGATGAGAAAATCGTCCTCGACGATTGCTTCGAGGACGAGTCGTGTTGACGGAGTGTCTGGAAGAGGGTGGTGAGATGGTGGATGAGGGAGAACGAGGATGGAGGATGAAGAACGAAGCAGGGCGGCATCGCAGTGGGATCCGATTCTCGAATGGGGTTGAAGAGACAACCATGGGTGCCCATGAACAGGGGTGAGAAGACGGACAAAATTATTTTACTTTAGCTTTAGTGGAGCATCCCAAGTATGGGACCAGCTCCTTAGAGCTTTGGAGGAGGTGAGAAGAGAAGAGAATAGATGATCAAAATGAGAGGTATGAGGTCCCTTTTATAGTTGATGAAGAAAGGCATAAAAGTCATTTTAAAGGCCTTAAGATTTAATATATAGCATTTAGTGACGCATGTAAACGTCACTAAAGACCGTTGTTGTTGAAGCCACATGGAACGAGGTCCCTTGGGTCGCAATCGCACGCTCCTTGTGCAACCACGTCACCTGCTTCCTCACCTTCAGCCATTGCGTGCGCAGACCAAGTGCCGCGACACATGGTCTGATCTAGGCCATTTGATGCCCATCGTGGGTGTTATGACCCGGTTCTCGAATCCCTACAGGACCCGAGATTTGTTCGACTCGACTAATCCCAAGACCCAGTCGTCCAACAAGAAATAACCGAAAAGCAAGAAAATAAACCACATTCACTATGCAAGGTAACTAACAGTAAAGCCATACAAGCAGTAAAGGAAGTAAAAGCTGCTAAACAGTACATATCACCACTACAATAGGAGAGTAGAAAAAAGTATCGAATAGGAACAGTAAACAAAGTTTGAAACTTACTAATAAAAAGGAAGTGCAACAACAGTAAGAACTACTATTGGGCTCGACTGGGCCCAGCACCCTCTGCAGCCGGTGACTCGGGCTGCTTAACTCCTGGACCTGTAAAGGGTTATGAGTACGACGGAGTCAGTAAACGTTGAGTAGAGTGGTAACTAAACTATCTAAAGTAGTAAAAGCTAACAGGCACATTTATCTTTTCCAATTATTTTATTTTACAAGTAATTCCTTTTCACCCATTGGTTTATTTTCAGGTTTCTTTCTTGATTTCGAATATTTCTCGTAGGAACGATATTGATTGCAGTCTTTTTCGAACAGTAGAAGGCACACGTGGTGCTCTCCTGGCAGGGAGAGTCCCCCGTGGTAATCCTACACTCAGTCAACCAATCCGAGGTCACTGACAGACATAACGGTAACTACGGCATGCACGGTAAGCACACGGGTAACTACTCCACACTGGCACGCGGTCAGTCGTTTCCGCTAGCGGGTATGCCTAAAGTACAGCACGGAACAGTATAAGGCCTAGCCCTCTCAGTAACAGGGGTCTCGCCCCTCAGAACCAAATAGGTGTCTTGCCCCTCCACAGTCCGCGCACCCTCATCTGACTACCTCGGTTTGCCAGTGGGCCTAACAAGTCGGTGTAGGTTGGCTAGCTGAACCCCGAGTCCCGTGGGGTGGCTAGCTCCCTCCTTACACTAGTAGCTCTCCCCGGTACAGTGTACGCGAGGGCCAACAGAAGTCGGTGTAGAGTGGCCAATCCTAACCACAAGTCCAAACCCAAGGGCGGCTAGCTCCGCTCTACACTAAAGAGGGGATAGTCGCTCTCCTTGGTACCACGTACTTAAGGCCAACACACTTCTCACTCACATTTCCAGACCTTTTCATTTATCCACAGGAGCTCTACACCTAATTCCCCGTAGGGTTCATGCTCATATTCACCATATTTTCCATACCAGGTTTCATTATTCACAATTCCATTCTCGTATTGTATACATGCAGCTCGTATTTCCACAAATTAACATATGCAACAAGTGATATCACATGTAACTGTTTAACTAGTACAGGCATTTCATATTTCAACAGGCAGCTCGTATTTATTAACAGGCAATTGTTTACAATTCTACTCATCCATTTATGACTACAATCTCAAACACGTATACAAACAGTGCAACTGTTTCTCATCCTAAGATTCATGCCACATCCTAGTTTTCTAGTTATCTAATTATCATGACTGTATTCATGTTTTATAAAAAGAACAGGGAGAAACCACTCTACCAAATAATCTGGAAGTACTGGGGGCTCGAACAGCAGACTCACATACCTTTGCAAGCCCTAGACGCACAACAGGTCGAAGTCCTATATCAAGGAACATACCACAACGGAACATTCAGAAAAGTATATAATGATTTCTAACATGTAGAGGAAATTACAAGGAAACCACAGATATCTCATTTACGTAAAACGGACCCCAAACGGATCCTAAATGGGTCAAAAATAGAACTGTAGAACCAAATCAGATGTCTGGCATAAAGTCCAGACGCCTTAGAAGTCACTAAAGTCTCACCTTAAGTCCCTACGTCGACCTCAGACATCTAGGACCCGTACTTGACTGTCTGGACTCAGCTCTAAACGTCCGACCTATCCTCTAGTCGTCTGGGAGTGCTTTCGTGATGAGAACCTCATCATGAACCCTAACTAGTACATTTTGACCTAATAAAGTGAACAAAAACTCCTACATAGCCTAAAGGAAGGCCTAGGGAATTATTAATATGAGAAGAGAATGTGAAACAAGGGGTAAAATTGTAATTTTATCATTGCAGTGCATCAACGGGATTTCTAAGGGTCTAGGCATAGGTCAAGTGGACTTAATAAGAGAAAAAGTGTGATGATTTGGTCAGAAAGGGGTTATGGTGAAATCTAGGAATTAAATGACATTCTGTAATCCTAAAACAAATCCACTTTAATTCACAAGGTTTCAGGAAAGATAAAAATCAACTAAACCCTCTAAAATTCATGAAAAAATATCCTCTAGGGTTTAGAACCTTCAATTTGACCTTTGGAACCTGTTTTGACATACATTGGGGTCCATACCCAATTTTTGACCTAATTTGGGTTTTTGTGCAAAATATCCAATCAAACTTGGTCAAACCTAAAATCCAACTTCACCATTGGATTCCTTAGGTCCAAATTAAGTTTATATCAAAATTTAGACCTAAGGGAAGGTCGTCTTGACCCACTTTACAATTTGGTCTTCAAAATTACTTTCTGACCCTCAACTTTTTGAAACCCTTGCAATTACCCCCTCTCCTTTCTCATCTTTTTCTTCACTTCGGTCCCTCTACCATCTGCAGCAGGGGCCATACCTCCGACGACTTCGCGCGAGGTTTACACCTCTTCTGGATGGGGAGCCGCTCCCTAATTTGAAAGGGGAGCTCCTTGCGGAGACCCCTACCGCATGGGCTGCTCCCCATGCCCTGAAACCCACCATACCTCTCGTGCGAACGCGCGAGAGGTATGGGTCTCCGACCGGCCTTACCTCCGGCGTGACTTTCCCGCCGCCCTCGCGTGCCTCCCGCCCGACCTGTGCCTATTTAAGGAAGGGCACACCATACTGCTTCCTCCAAGCTCAAATTGGCCAAAGATTTCCCTGAATTTCGTCTCCTCCCAACTCCGGTCGATTGCCCAAAGCTTCCGGTGACTTCTCCGTCTTTTCGTCGCTTTGCCACCGTACCAGTGGCAGAGCTAACTTCGTAGTTCTCCGCTGCGCCGTACCACCGCGTACCCTCCGACCCTCTTCGTCATCGCTGTCTTCTTCCTCTGGGCACCTTCGTCTCCGGCGACGGCAGTACTAGCCGCTCTCCATCCACTTCCCCCCTTTCGCTCTAAACACCTCAGTTAAGTTCCTCTCACTCCCCTCTTCATTTCCCCTCACTTAATTTGTACGTTCAACCCCTCGACTGCCACTTCCACCACCATCGTCTCCACCTCCGACCACCAACTCCGGCGAGGTCACTCCACCTCCACAGGCCGTTTCACCCCTCGCCGACCGGTCCCTAAGCTTCACCACCTCCCACTGATCACCTTACGTTCTTCCACTGACCACCATCACCTCCCTAAACGTCCATCGACCTAACCCACCTTTACGGCCACAGTGTGACCTAGGCATGCACGCCTAGGCCGCCCCGCGGCCAGCCAACCCCTGCCCCACCTTCGCCGTGATACGGCAAAGGTTTTCCTATGATTTGACGTGGCCGCAAGGCCGTTCTTGTGATTTCAGGGTCGCAACCCTTCCGCCATTGACGTAGAAGCATGGAGCTTGCAAGCTTTGCTTCAGGTCGCGTGCTCCAAGCATAAGGCTCCCAGGTGATGCGCGAAGGCCTTACGTACTCATCCAGCTAGAGAGCAGGCTTAGCAAGCGACTGCAGCAGCGGCGATTGGGTGGAGTCCTCCTGCGGGTGCGCAAGCAGAAGCGGGTGGGACTTTAGCCCCACCTCGGAAATGCCCAGCGCAGGTGAGTGCTTTTTATTGTTTTTGTGTTTTCTTTAGGTCGCCTCAGAACACAGGGGGTGAGGTCCCTCGCCCACCGCTCGGCCTCATCCGCAACCCACGCCCCCGTGGACTTGGCCTGACCCGACTACCCGCACACTCCTCGTCCACCACCGCACGCCGGTGGGCCTGGTCACGGCCACGCCAACATGACCCGTATACCTGAGCAGGCTCTGGGAGAGCGAACCGAAGAGAGAAATAGAGAGAGAGCGACGCGGGGAGGGTAGGGGGTAGGTTTTGCTTCTTCGTGCCTGTGCAGGGAAGGAGGAAGAGGAAGCAGCTGCGTGGAAGAAGAAGACGAGAAGCAAAGGCTAACTGAAGAAGAGGAAGTAGCTGAAGAAGAAAAAGAAGCCAAAGAGGAAGAGAAGAAAAGAGGAGGGAGCTGCCGCAAAGAGGTAAGCCAAGTAGAAAAGAAAGAAGAGAAGAAGTCAAGGAGAAGAAGCAGCCAAAGTCAGAGTAGCAGAAGCCAAAGAGAAGAAAGGAAGAAGAAGAAGGCGTGACACTGTAGCAAACGCCACTTAAGACGTCTAATTCATAGAGTCAGATGTTTGAAGACAGAGAAAAGAAGAGAGAGAGAGCAAAGAAGAAAGAGAAACAAGAAGAAAAATTCTATTTCCTTTTGCTCTCTAAATTTTTGTAAAACATTACATTATTGAGAATTGTAATTTTTTTGCTTCTAAAGATCGAATTGCTCCCTGAATTCAACCTCGGAATGTTTTCAAATTTTGAATAATAAATAAATAAATTTGATAATCGTTTTTCGCAACATACTACAACGTATCTATCCTTTTAAAACACGCATTGCGAAACTTGTCCATCACTCCAGTCGTCAGGTAAGTTGTCCAGACGTCCGAAACGCGTGGGAAGGCTTGTCGTGAGCTTTCCCAAAGCTGCTCTTGCGCACGATGGAGTAGCAAATCCCCTTTTAGCCAAACAAATCGGCTCTACGGTGCGGCCTGCATGGTTGTAATCGCAAGGATGTACCTGCTTGAAACCTTGCTTTTAGACGTCCGATGTCGTCACCAGATGTCCAACCCGTCATTTGGAAGGCACTCCAGACGTCTGATACTGGAAAAATCCCAGTATCAGAGCGAGCTCCTGCTCCTCTCGCCGTGCTCCGCCGCGGCTCCTCCCTTTCGACTGTAGCTTCGGCCGCTGCAGGAAGTCGGGGACGGTTCCCCCGACGCACTCCTTTCGCATGCGCCGTGGCGGCCATGTGCACTCCGGCGAGCCTCTCCGAGCTCGCGAGCTCAACCTCCTCCCTCTCTTCACACTGCTCCTCGCTCCCTCTCTCTCGCTCGTCTCTCTCACGGTAGTGGAGAGGAAGTAAAGTGATGGTGATGGAGTGGTGAGGGGAGGAAGGGGGCACTTATATAGGCAGTGGGGTTAGGGTTCGGTAAGGGAGGAGAAAAGAAGAAGAGAGAGAAGGAAAGCTGTCTGCACGCAGAACCGACCCTGCGTACAGATTTTTCACTTTCCAGACGTCTGGGAAGGGATCCAGACGTTTGACCAGATGTCTGACTGACAGTCCAGACATCTTAAAAGGCTCAAAACAGAATGGGTCTTTACAGTGTGGTCCAGATCCATGCCTGCCTCCTCCTCAGATCGCGCCTTGTGTGCGTGAGATTGCGTGTCAAGTCGCACGTTCTCAAACGCTGGCGTCTCAAACCACGTGGCGTCGTCACGCCCGCTCGTTGTCGATCGGATGACCCAATTGAGCGCTGTGCCTACGCTGCTGATTAGAGGCACCAACGGGGATTCCATCCCGCGCCTCTTCGTTGCGAATGATGTGTGTGACCAATGCACCAAGCTCTTGGATTGTTGGGTGGAGAGATGTGGTGGTGCGAGATCTCAACCGTTGGATGGAGATCCAACGGTTGAGAATCAGAGTTGATGAACTCCTCAGATGAAGTGGGTGACTTTGGGCTACTCGGATGGTGCCACGTGGCACCATTTGGACCGTCGATAGTTAGATGCTTGTAGGTGGCACCATAGACATCGGATTGGATCAATTTTCGCGCTGTTGGATTGCGATCATTGATCTGAATCCATCTATGTGGTTGGATTTGTCATCTAAATTCTAGATTTTCACCACCTTGCCCTTTGGCCTATTATCTTCCTTGGACTGAATATGATGCTACGAAGGTTTGATTAAGGAGATCTCGGAGGTATTGGACTCTGATCGTCACCCTGATCAGATCCGTACGGTTGGATCTTTAATTCGAGGTCCAGATAAATATGGCCCTGTCCCCTTACCACAAAAATGGTAAATGAATCTATAATTTGTACAAACTAATCTAAATGCATGATTATGAATGTTATGCAATATTTATAATGCATGATGCTTCTATAGACCTAGGAACATACATAAATAGACATTTTAGGCCAATTAGATGTGTGCACATCACTGGGTTCAAACTAGCCAAAAAAAGACCAACCATGGTCTGAGCTCTATACTCCTTCTGACTTGCACAAGTACACACAGGAGTATAGGCATTAAGCTTCTCAAATGCAGATTTTAAGCACAAGTAGTACTGCGATAATGGTCGTCTGTCCTGCCTCACGTGGGCAATCTCATGGTGCAACTAAAGAATCCTAGCAGCATTCTTATCCTGTGAATAAGTGTGCCGCAGATTTTCCCACATCTGCTTAGCTGTTTTGTAATAGATTATCTCAGTGGCTATTCGGCTAATGGTCATGTTTATAATCTATGCACGAACGATAGCATTATCTTTCTTCCAAGTGCCATACTTGCCTACCTTCTACTCCAGCTCCGATGCTAGGAGGATATGTTTTTTGTCATGACCCTTAACTACAATGAGAATTGATTGAGACTAGAGGGGGTAGTTTGACCCATCCAACTTCACAATCGGACCAAAGAAAGGGCCCTTGAATTACCCTTGCTCCCATCACTACTCGACGATGTCACTGTTGTCTCGGAAGACATTCCTACTTATCTAGAGTCGAAGAAACAACACCAACAGTACGGAAAAAAAGGAGATTAGGGGTTTATATCAGTGTCCGGCAACACTTAGGCGGAGCGGTGGCGCTTCGATGGCAGTTCGGCAAGGTGGTGGCTGGGGGGCGATCACTTGAGGTAGGTCTTGGTCACTATAGGGCTAGAGCAACCCTATTAGGCCCGGATTGAGCCTCTACGAGGGGATTCGAGGTAACAGTAGTTGGGGCGGTGCGGGGCGATGCTCAAGGCTTAGCGGCTTCCCGGCAGAGCCTACGCTGGCGAGGGATCACCGGAGGGGGTTAGCCTAGTTAGCGGTGGTCAGGCGACCTGCCACCGGCAGAACAGAGGCGAGGCGATGCTTTAGCATTGAGAATAGTGAGTTCTCAAGGTTTTGAGGCTGTCGTTGGTGGAAAAAGAAAAGGGCAGAGAGAGCAAGAAGGTTCAGATTCCGGCTTAGGATTGCCACTCTGATACCATGTGGAAATACGAAATGAGCATAACCATTCTCCCAAACCCTAGGTCCCTTACATAGACATGGGACTTGAGGAAACAAAATATGAAAATACCCCTACATGACTCGAAATAAACAAGAAGATAAGCAGGTCTAGTAACAAGAACTTTGCACGTGCATTTCAGATCTACCATGAATTATTTCAGCTTAGGCAAGAAGGTCGCTCATTGGCTTAGTACTACTCACAGATGAAGGGCTTATTGGAGAGGCACAGCTTTTATAGACCAGGGTGTACTTGCTCTTCTTGGTGTGAGCTTAAGATGGAGCTAGCTCTCTCTTTTCCTCTCTGGTCTTGGTCCTAGTTTTGCCACAGCATCGGACTAGATTCTGACCTTATCTGAGCTTCCTTCCTTTGAGGAGACCTATAGTAGATTGAGTCGGATTGTAGTTCCTATTACTCCCGTGGAGACTATAGGCCACACCACTGCCTTGGTTGGTGCTTTTGGTCGTGGGTGAGGAGGCCCTACTACTCAAGGTTGTTGTTGTGGTCATGGCTTTGGAGGTCGTTCACGTTCACGTTGCACCTATTGTGGTTGTTTGAGGCTACGTGCTGGCAAAAGCACGGGAAGCCAGTGACTGCACACCAAGCTACTGAAGGTGATGATTCCGCTAATACTATTTTGAGAGCTACATTTGATAAGTTATTGTAGAAGTTTAGCCAACTTTCCCAGTCTGTTCCACCTCCAAAGACGGCTACTTCGGCCTCTACTTCAGGTATAGAGGTCATTTGTTCTACTTGTTGGTGATAAAGCACCATGATCATTGATTTTGATGATAACAAAATGTGTTATATTTAACATTATATTTGGAGATGAATGTTTCGGGCTTAAGGTTGGATGAAGCTTGATGAAAGCTTAAGATCAAGTTCTATGGAAGATAGGAGATGAGCATCAGGGAAATGAGAAGATGAAGATAGAAGGAGATGAGCATTGAGGAGATGAGGAGATGTTGTTTAGATTAGTTTTGTTTCATTTTTAGAATGTAAATGAGCCTTGAATTATCCTTAGGATATCTTTAGAACCTTCCTATCCTTATTCTTCTATTTCAGAATGTAAAGACTTGTTTATGATTGATTTTTCAGATGTCTTATGATTCCTTCAGATGTCTGAGTCTGCTTGGTCAGACCTTTGAGATATTTTATCAAACGCCTATGCTCCTGTCTAGAACTTAGATTCTTGTCTAGAATTCTCGACCTATGTCACCTAGGATTTCAGACGTCTGAGTGATCCACTTCAGACGTCTAATAATTGCTTTTAGATGCCTCATTGAGCTTTTGATATCTCTTTAACTTTAGAAGAACAACAGTCATACCTTTTCTTGTCTTTCAGACGTCTGTTGTCATCTTGAGACATCTGGAAATGTTCAACGTTCACTTTCTATCCAACGATCAAATTGACTGCAACTGATTATGTCAGTTTCTCTTTTGTTTTTGGATTGTTGTAAGCCATCAGACGTCTTTGCATTTATTTAGACGTCTAATGATTCTTTTTAAGACGTCTAAACTTTTGATCAGACGTCTGACCATTTGTCTTTAAATCCCTATTTGGATCCAGCCTCATTCCAAGAACGATCACTTTGATCCTAAGGCTTTTTCAGATGTCCTATTTTATTTTCAGACGTTTGAAATTATCTATTTAGATGTCTATCTTTTTGTTCAGACGTTCTTGTACTTAATCTTGAGAAATCCAGTAACGAGTACTTTCTCACTAAAGTTTTTCAGATGTTTGACTTTTTTCTCGGACGTCTGAAATGACTCCTTCAGACGTCTATCTTGACTTTTCAGATGTCTAATCCAGTCAGACTTTGAATAATTGTTTTGTAGCCATTCTACCTTAATTTATTCCATTCCAATTCAAATTCCAACGACTACCTAGGCTTAAATCTGACCTCTTACACCTATATATACCCACCAAGGGTTGCTTTAAACCTACACATATAGAAAAGAAATATTCTAGTGCTAAATACTTTCTATTATCCTATTTTAAGCTTTCTAAAGCTATTGTGCTCCATTGTGCTCTTTTATTCTTAGAGATTCTTGAGAGCAACATCACTCCCACCCTAATTTTCTGCATCACATAGGTTTGCAAAGGGAGTATCTTAGCCTACTTTATATTCTATATCGTTCAAGGCTCTTAGGATTGTTTATATTATTTCTTTTTGTTAGTTTATTTGGGTGCTTGAGCAGTGGGTTTCCCATTTCCTCTTAGTAGAGGGGCTAAACTCTCCTTAGAGGTTGTTTAGGAGAGGGAAATTGTTTTGAGGAACACCACCCTCGGATTAGTGGTGTGGTTTAGTGATTCCCATTGAATTGGAGGCAAAATCCTAGATAGGGAGATCTAGGTAGAGGTTTTTCCCGCAATGGTTTCCTCTCTAAATACATGTGTTCTTGTTACGATTGTTTGAATTTAATTTTGTTGCACAATTCAACATCCCTTCTTGTGCCACTAACACTACTACATATAGTCTTGGTAGTTGGCTTGTGGATTCTGGTGCTTCCAGACATTTGTGTGGTGATCACGGTGAATTCTTAGAATTGAAATCTGTTCCTCCAGGTAGGATGGTATAGGTAGGTGATTGTAGGTTACTGGAACGGGGGAGGTGTCCCTTTCTTCTAGTATGAAATTGCTAAATGTCTTATATGTACTTAATTTCCCACTCAATCTTCTTACAGTAGGTAGAATTTCACATGAGCTGAATTGCAAGGCTATTTTTTATGGTTAACCTTGTGTCTTGCAGGATTATCTCATAAGGAAGACGATTGGTGGAGGACGTGAAGAAGGGGGGGTTTACCGCTTGAGTCGCTTACCCATTACTGCTGCTACTATGAGTCAGGAGGAGGTTGCCTTGGCTTCTAGTTCTTTAACCCAATGACACCTTTGTTTTGGCCATATTCCTTTGAAACGACTTAGGCATGTTCTATCCTACATTTTTTCCAATACCACCATCACTTGTGATGCTTGTTAACTTGGCAAACACCACCGTGCTAGCTTTCCTGCTTCCCGTCACTCAGGGTCTTTACATGTTTTTGATTTGATTCATATGGATGTATAGGGGCCAAGTCATATTCTAGATAGACTTGGTCATCGTTACTTTTTTTATCCTAGTTGATGACTTTTCCAAAGTTACCTGGTTATTTCTCTTAAAGAATAAATATGATGTTGGGAATATTATTGAAAATTTTGTTGTTGAAATAAAGACTCAATTTTCTATTACTATTAAATGTTTCGGTCTGATAATGCTTTGGAATTTGTTACTACTCGTCTGCGTCAATTTTTTACTTCTCATGGTATCATTCATTAGACCACCTATGTTCACACCTCTCAGTATAATGGTGTTGCTTAGAGGAAGCACATGAATCTTCTTGATGTGGCACGCACCTTATTGATACACCACTCTGTGCCTACTTTGTATTGAGGAGATGTTATTCTTATGGTTTATTTTCTTATAAACAGAATGCCCAATGCTGCTCTTCATGAGCAAATTCCTTTGCAGCTTTTGTATCCTTGTAGCCCATTGTTTCTTGTGATTCCAAGAATTTTTGGGTACGTTGCCTTTGTCCACATTCAGGGTACAGGACGAGATCAATTGGTACCTAAGGCTGTCAAGTCTATTTTCTTGGGGTTTCCACGAACTCAGAAAGGGCATAGGTGCTTGGATCCTCATAATTCACATCATTATGTTAGTGCTGATGTTACCTTTTATGAAACCATTCATTTCTTTTCTATGTCTTGGAGTGAGCTATCTCCTAGTGCTGATAATGCACCTATGCCATTCCTCCTATTCCATTTGGTTCTATACCTGATACTGAGATTGATACTTCTACTAACCTAAAACATAATGAGCCTATAATTACTTATCAACGAGCTCATACTACCTTTCAGATGCCTCCTTCTTCACTGACACCAATCTCTTACCCTCAGGTGAGCTTAGGTTCTCTTGATACTAACAGTTATGTGCGTAGTGGTGGTTCTACAGGTCCTGTAGATCCAACTTCTACTTTAGAGCCTTTGCAGGAGACTTTACCAAATGATATTGACCTTCCAATTGCAATATGGAAGACACCTCGCCACTGTCCCAAATATCATTATACAGGAGTAGTGCCTACAGACAATCTGGGAGTTACTTTTGGGAAGTTCTGTCATGCCTTTTCTACTATAGAGATTCCTTCTAGTTATCAGCAAGCCATGCTTGATCCAAAGTGACATCAGGTCATGGAGGATGAGATGACTACTCTGCGATCTCGTGGGACCTGGGAGCTTACTTCACTGCCTGAGGGAGCTACTGTTTTTGGATACCGATGGGTGTTTGCCTTGAACTACAACCCAGACGGGTCGATTTTCAAATACAAGGCCTGCTCAGTGGCAAAGGGGTTTATTCAGACGTATGTGATAGATTTCTTTGAGACATTTTCTCCTGTAGCTCGCTTGTTTACTGTACGCATACTTATTGCAGTGGCAGTATATTTTGATTGGCAACTTCACCAGTTAAATGTCAAGAATGCCTTCCTGTATGGTGATTTACAAGAAGTATATATGCAACAGCCACCAGGCTATGAGAGGCAGGGGGAATGTGTGTGCTGTCTGAGGAAAGTCATTTATGGGCTTAAGCAGAGCCCTCACACTTGGTTTCAAAAGTTATCTCAAGTTGTTGAGGTTGATGGATTTCAGAGGTCATCTGCAGATCACTTTTTATTTGTCAACAAATAGGAAAAGGAGGGGTAGTCATTTTTGCATATGTAAATGATCTTATTATTACAGGAGATGATATAGATGGGATTAGACACATCAAGGCACGCTTAGCAGAACAATTTGTGATGAAGGACTTGGGACCCTTGAGGTACTTTTTGGGGATAGAGGTAGCATGTAAATAGCGAGGTGTTGTTCTATCTCAAAGAAAGTATGCTCTTGATATTCTACAGGAGGTTGGTATTCTTGGAGTGAAGCCAACCAATATTCTCATGGATCCGAAGGCTTATTTGTATGATCCTAAGTCACTACCTATTAGCAGTAGAAAATATAGACAACTAATGGGCAAGTTGTATCTTACCATTACCAAGCCTAATCTTTCTTTTGCAGTTGGTAGGCTGAGTTAGTTTATAGCCAAGCCTACTAGGTAGCACTGGGAGGCTGCAATGATGGTCTTGCGGTACGTCAAGAAGGCTTCAGGATAGGGTCTTTGTTTACTAGAGGGACTTTTATGTCAGTTATTGCCTATTCTGATGCAGATTATGCGAGTTGCTTGACAGATAGGAAGTCCATTATGGGATTCTGCACATTTGTAGTTGGCAATCTTGTAACTTGGAAGAGTAAAAAGTAGGTTGCTGTTTCTCGATTTAATGCAGAATTTGAATATAAAGTAATGGCACAGACAGTTGCAGAGCTCATGTGGGTAAGTCCCTTCTTGCTGATCTGCATGCCCATATTGATGGCATTATGGAGATGCGTTGTGATAATGTGGCTGCTGCTTATATTGCTAACAATGTAGTGTTCCACAAGCATACTAAACATGTGCAAGTGGATTGTCATTACACACGGATCTTATCCAGAAAGGCTATTTGCACACAACCACTGATGATCAGACGGAAGACATCTTCACTAAGCCTCTCAATCGTTCAACTTTTGATTCTTGTTGTTCTAAGCTAAGCATGATTAATATCTATGCTTCAGCTTAAGAGAAAGTGCTGACTGTTGAGAGACTTGAGTTATGTGAGGATGTATTTTTTATTTGCTTATTTTTATAAGGAGTTGTGTCGTAGTTTTTCTCTGCTTCTCTCTATAAAAGAGAGGTAGGGTTTCTCTAAAAAAAAATAAGGCCTTGTCATTTTTCTCATCCGGTACTTTTTGAGCCACTGAGATGCTGATTCCAGTGAATAATCGAGAGCAGGCTTCAAAAAGATTTAATACTAAAATGTTTATATGAATTTTTGATGGTTCTTGTCTCTTTTTGTTTAGAAACACTTCCATCCTGTAGTGTGACTGCCAAGCGTGAGCACCTATATCAGGTAATTTTGTGCATTTCTAAATTCAGCTTCCAATCTGCGTCACTTATTTGTAAAGTTGCTAATCGAACCTTCACAACACCTTCTCTAACCTACCCCCCTGCCACACACACACAAAAACAAACAGAGAAAAAGAAAAAAGAATAAAAGTTGACAATTAGAGAGAGAGAGTCATGGGGGGACATGCATACTATACTACATTTTTTTTGGTTGATACACTTGCTACTGTAGTCCTGTGGTTGATTGCTGTAAGAAGTTGAGGCACACGTACTGCATATATGATAGCTTTCTTAGATGAAAAAATTGAGATTGCCTTTGCACTTGATATCATTCATAGCTTTTATGGACAAGTAGGCTACATATTACCTATGTTAAAGCATCCAACTAAATACTATGGACTTGAGTGGAGAGGCGAATCATTCATCATCAGTCAACTTCTTTGTCTCCATAGCTTTTAAATGTGGAACTATTCTCTTGACTCATCCCATTACATGTGGCCTTCTTTGTCCCTACCATGTTGACTAATAAACTAGTGATGCAGATGTCAAATCTCAGCCAATTGGTGTCGCTTTGATAAAACATGACAGCACCCAACTCAATCATTTATCATAACCACTATTCCGTTGGAACTGTTCTTTCAACAGATAACTAACGTTTTCTGGTTCAGTTTGGAATAAAGAACCAAGTTTGTCTCTCTCCATTGACATGACAAACAGTGAAGTTTGTTTATAGCTTCTATCAAAGACCATGTTTTAGCATTCTCTGTATTTTGACAATTCTGCTACTTGTTTGCTTCTGGTTGTCTTTGCTTCTCAAGTTTTGGAAAACCTACATCAAGAAGCCCATGATCTTAGTTGGTCCAAGTCTCGGTGCTGCTGTTGCTATTGACTTTGCAGCATTTCATCAAGAGGCAGTATGTTAATAATTATGTGATGTCATAAACAACGTTAAGGTTTCCTACCCATAAGATTTTGGTTGACTATATTTAAGTGCTCACTGAAAATTGTGCCATATTTGGTAGGTAAGTAAGCTGGTTTTGATAGATGCGAGTGTTTATGCAGAAGGCACAGGAAACAAGGGCAAATTACCCAAAGCAATAGCTTATGCTGGGGTAAGGACTTATTGATGAAATGGCTGTTTTTCTTTCTATCTTTCAATCTTTATTTTGTGCTTTTTTCTTCCTTTGTTCCAAAATGTCCTTGCAACTTGTACCATCTGATACAAGGTTCCCCTGGCAACTAATTATCCATAACTGTTAATTTTAGGTCTCCATACTGAAGAGCATACCTTTACGTATATATGCAAATACATTGATATTCAAGGATATTTCGCTTCCAGATAATTATGACAGGATGAAAGTAAGCATTGCTGTGTTACAATTTTCTTTCCTGCATCTGATCTGCTTATGCTCTCATATCTTACTGATATCAAAACACACTTGCATGGTTCCCTTCTTGGGGGTGGGGGGAGATGGGGATGAGAAAGATAATTGTTACATTTGGTATGTTGATGGGCTGGCATTCTAGAAAACCGTGTGGTACCTGCCGTGTAAAGTCATATTTTATTTGAGCATCACTTAAACGAACTCCTAAACTTTGGTAGCTTATACAGGTTGCTATGTTATGGTCCAAATTTTATATAATGTTATGAGCTGATCTTTATAGTTGTTTTTGAACTTAAATCCTAGATTTCAGTCTTTATATAAGTTGCAGAAAGAAAAACATGAAATACATGGTAGGTTATCTGCCGGTCAATATTCGTCTTATGTGAAAACCCTGTATGGTACAAAAAACCTAGGTTACACAAAGATAACGGAGGCTTAGTGTTTTTATTTTACTTGGGAGATGACCATAGGTTTCATGGAAATGAAAAACCTGTTGATATAACTTGAAATTTTGATAAATATCAAATTAGAGTTTAAAAAGCAATTCTGTTGATTCAAAGATCTTGAATGATTTTCAAGGAATGAGGGACAAGTGAGTGATGGATTTGTTGACGTTAACGTTAACCATAACTGTTTTGTGTTATAGAGAACTACCTTTTTAGGAAAACATCTAGAACAAGAATTTCCTTCAAAGATGAAGTCTCAAGACTTTTATCTGGTGGTTCTAATTAACTTATGTTATTTGAGTTTCTTTCTTTCTAGATTGGGCGTCTTCATTGCCTACTGCCTTGGTGGGCTGATGCAACGGTAGATTTCATGCTTGCTGGTGGCTACAATGTAAGAGACCAAATAAAGCAGGTAATTAATCTTTGTAAGCAGGACTCAAAAATTTAAAATTAGTTTCTATATGTTAGTCTCTTGTGGAATCTGGAAATGGATCGTCTCAACTAATCTTAAGATCTAGTCGTTCAACGAGGAACAAATCAAATGCAAGGATAAATATTTCTACAACCACGCATGCAATGTAATTAAGTAAATAAGAGAAAGGCAGCAACGGAAAATAGAACAGAGTTTACAAAGACCACACTTTAAAGGTGGAAAAATAAAGTTTGCTAGTTAGTTATCACCATATAAGTAGAAAGGACATAAATATCAACAAGTTTCAACATATTAAAAGTAATCACTATAGTAAACAGGACCTCTGAAACAAAAACTGAAAAATGACTGGACTATTGTTGGGTTCGGCTGGATTCAGCACTCTCTGCAACCGGTGGTACTAGTTGCTCAACTCCTTGGCCTGAACAGATATACATATATATTTTATTAGCTAATGCTAAGTAAAGTGGCACACAAGACATTGAATGCATAGAAAGAAAGCAATAAATCATTCATGTATCTTACAATTACTCGTTGTCATCTAATTTCCTGCATATTATGTGTTTAGTTATTTGTGTATTCTAGTAAAGGTCCGCATCATCATTTAATCTACATGTTCCATAAGGGAACGATCTTGATGCAGTTTTTCAACAATGCAGGATGCACACGTGATACTCTCCTGGCTGGGAGAGTACTCCACGGTAGACCTACACCCGATCTACCATTTCAGGATCACGGTTATGACGTAGCATTAACTACGATATGCGCGATAAACGCACGGGTAACTACCGCGCACTGGCAAATGGTCAGTCCTTTCCCCTAACGGATACGCTCAAACCTACAACACAGAATCGAACAGGGGCCACACCTTTCAATAGTCTGCATACCCTTGCTCGACTATCGCGGTTTGTCTAGTGAGCTTAACAGGAGTCGGTATAGGGAGGTCAATCCTAACCCCGGATCCCAACCCAAGGGGCAGCTAGCTTTCTTCCTACACTAAAGCGACAGTAACTCTCCTTGGTACCACGTACACGAGGGCTAGCTCATTTTCCATATCCAAGCCCGAATAGCCAACCAACATGTCCGTAAACAATGAGTCCCATCATACATCGAATATCCATATTATTGTACTATGGTTCCCTTCCTAGTTCCCCGTAGAATTCATACATGGTACTCGGCTTATTTTATTACATGGCATATATCTGTCTCATATTCTGGTTTCTTATTCATATAACAGGCAGCTCGTAAATTAATAAGCTAAGCAGTTACCACGATCATTTTTCAATTTCTCACAATAGGAAATTTAACCATAGCATTCTCAATTTATAACAAGTGGGGTTCATGCATCGAACATAAACATTCATATTCTCAGTCTTAGGGTTCATCTCATGTCTTAGATTTCAAACAGATATTTCTAATTTAACATGCACTTTAATGATTTAAACCATAGGAGTAGAGAGGATCACTCTATCAAAATGTACGGGAGATATGAGGGTACAAACGGTGGATCCCGATGTATCTGCAGGTCCCATGTACACTACGGACTGGAAACCTATTCCAAACAGTTGATCACACTAATTATTAACACTGTTGATTATTATGTCAAACAAGCTCAAAACAGTATGGATACGATCCTAATATGTAGGAAATTCTAAAAGAAAATCAACAATACTTTATTTGTGCAAAACCAACTTCGTTTGGGTCCTGAACCAATCTAAACACGCGCACCTTGATCAAAATCAAACGTCTGGGGAGTCCTAGACATCTTAAACGAGCGCAGGATCTCACCTTGCGTTCCTACGTCTGTCCCCGTCATCTACTTCCTTTCACAGTCATCTGAGGGTGTCTCTAGAAGTCTGACACTGCTCACAGTCATCTGGGAGAGCCGTCTGACGTTGCTTTTAGACGTCCTAAAGTGCTTTGAACGTCGCGCCAATACGTCTTCCCAACATCTCTGGCACCTCGACACTCTGCGTGCTTATCAGACATCTTGAGTCTGTTCCAGACATCCGACGATCCCTCCAGATGTCTGATAAATGTTGCAGACGTTTGAATCTGCGGAATAATGTCTGCAAAACCTCCTGCCACCCTCCCTCTGCCCCCCGCACACCTTCCTCTCCTCCGATCTCCTACTCCCCGCTCTCCCTCTCCTCCCTCACTTAGATACTGTGGTGGAGAACAAAATGGAGGAGAGGGGTTTTTAAGGGTGTGTGAGAATGGAGGGGTATGGTGGTATGAGGCATAGGGGGATATGGTGGTATGGGGGTATGGGTATAAGAAAAATTGTGTTAAATCTCCTTTCAAACTAAAATACTCTACATTGAATCCATTTTGACATGCAGAAATTATAATAAGATCCTTAAAATTTGAAAAAATTCAAATAACCCTTGAAAGGAGTCATTTCACTATATAGAGAGCCGGGGGAACTCCATAGCCATTTGGCCAACACCATCATGAAATTGGGAGCTACAAGTTCTTTTTCAACTTGAAAAATTGCAAATTTTGGTTTGCCCGTAAGACTTCTTAAGAAAGTTTCAAATTTTCATATGATTTGAGTGCTCCTTGCCCCTCCAAGGATGTAAAGTTTTCTATATTCTTTAATCTTTTTCAACATACTTAATTTGCCATACCCCCTTATGAAGGGTCGCCAATGTCATATTGAAATGAGGTTTTAAGACCTCGCGAGACCTATCTCCATCATGATAGTCAACAAAACGATTACATTAAGATAATCAACACATTTTCAAGCCAAGATAAGATCGTTAGCCCTCAACTTAGGCACTAGTTGTAGACATGCAAGTAGCCTATCTTTCTTTTATATATGCCATGTTGCTCAGTTTGTTTATAAACAATATTAATATCATTTTAAGTGAGCTTGGATGCTATAACAAATTTACTTATGATACTTTGCATGTTTATTAAGAAATTTTCTTGTGAAAAAAAATAAAAAGTTAACATATATATATATATATATATATATATATAATAATGAAAAAGAGTCATTTGAGCACTAAAGAAGAATCAATGGATCTTTATCCTACGTTAAGAAATAAAATTGATAATGATTCCGACGTAGAGAATGAAAGCTTACGTCGACAACATCATAATTAGATACAAGGTAAATCAAATTAACAATTATCAAAATATACAAAAATGCATAAGATGACATATTTTGCAACGTAAAGATGTGTGAACGTGGTTCCCACTTTACAACTAATATTTATTGTAAAAAAATTAAAAAATGTAAGTTTTGTTATGTGGTGAGTTTCACTCCACTTAAAAAAGTCACAATCACTTTAAACTAAAATATACCAGTGTAAAATAGTTTTCAACAGTACAATCTCATTTTACACAGGTACAAAACCAAAATGCACCGGTGCAAAATGAGATTGATTTTGCATCGATGCAAAAAGATTTTGAAGGTGATTTGATGATTTTGCATTAATGCAAAATGATTTTATACCCAAGAAAAAAGGTTCTGAAGATGATTTTGGTAATTTGTACTGATGCAAAATGATTTTGCACTAATGTAAAATAATTACGTTGTTGGTTTAAAAGTGGTGATAGCTTTTTTTGGGTGGTGGTGGATCTCGTTATGTGATGGTAACTTGTGTTAAATTTTTAGGTATAAAGAAGACACGTAGCGTGGTCCACACTTTTAAATTTACTTTTTTTATTGCCCCCACCTCCTTGTGTTTTTGTACTTGCATCTTTAATAATTAGAAAGCAACATTGATGATGCTTAACAATCAAGAGTTGCCTTTTTAGATGGGCTATAAAATCAAGTGACATAATGAAGTAACAAGACGCAATGGCTGGGAAAGAAAATAATATATGCACAATAGTATTTTGCAAATAATACCATACTTGGACAACGAGTAGAAAAGAAAAAATAATACAACAATCTAATTCAAAGAAGAGGAAAGAATTGTAATATAGAAATTTAAATAAAAAAATAAAAGAGAACTTGTAGTGAATGCCTGTAATGCAAACTTGTGCTAACACAAAACTTATATTATAAACAATAATACAATAATCAAAACTTGTATTACAAAATGATAATGCATATGCTAATACAAGTTGAATAATGTTTGTATTATAACATGAGTTTACATTTGATAAATGTAATACAAACTTGTATTACAAATAAACATATGTAAAAATAAACTTTAAAAAATAGGGAACTAATACAATTATGAACTTGTATCACAATCCTTAGAAAATTTTATTATATTAGTAATACAAAGTAAAATTCACATGACTTAAAATTATAACTTGTATAAAATACAAAGCATATTTACAGATTTGTAATACAAGGCAAGTAATATAAATTATGATATTGCAAATCAACATTAAGAAAAAGGTATTACAAAATATTGTATAATTAATGTTGTACGATACATATGAATATTGAAAAAAAATAAGTTATATTGCAAAACAGGATTACATAATATACACTATTATACAAATTAAAAATAATATTTGTCATCAAAAACCCACGAAGAACAATCGAACTTGACATTGGACTCATAATGAAAATTTAATTGGCAATCACAAATGAGATTGCGATGGATAATCCTTTCAAAATTGAATATTGATTTTCTAAATTATCAAGTCATATGCATGGTAGTATTCATCAAGGATAAATACAATCCAATGGCCTAGATGTGAATTTTCCCATATATATATATATATTTATATATAGGGTAAAATGCAGATACCCTTGATGCTTTTGACTTTGTCTATAGATTGCATATTGCCATGAAACTGTAAGAATCTTACATCCTAATGTAACTAAGAACTATATAGAGTTTCAGCTTAATTAGACAATCTCATCACCTTTGTCAATACAGCCAAATTTTCACTATCAAATTTTCAATGACCAAAATAGTGCTAAAAATTGGCCCAACTCGAGGGAAGAGTTAAAGGACTTCGATTCAAATGAAATTTGAAATACATCTTTCTTGTATTAATTGATTTCAATCTTATAATTTTCATGGTGATATGTGATCCGTAAAAGAAAACGTGGGGGTAGCCAATTGCTCCCCCTTGAGGGTAGTTACATTTTAGCTATACATACATATATGGGAACAACATTCTCGTATGCTTCCTCTCTATCATAGCATGAAAACTGGCATTACCATAAACAAAATGACTTACATATTAAATGTTCTAGCAACAACGAACATTACCTAACTTGTCACAACAATCCGATGTTCTATCGTGACAAGAAAAATAAACATGGATATTAGCAAAGGCTTTCTAGAAAGTTTTGAAAACCCATAATATGGAACAAGCACAGATAAAATTATTGAAACAGAATCATCATGACGTAAAATACTCATACGTAGGATCTATTTTGGATGGCATTTGCTAACGTGAACAATGATACTTCACGTAAGAGCCATCTAGTGATTAGCACTACATGTCGGTTAATAGGTTCTCTTTCAAAGTGTTTCCATTGTTGTAGGGAATGCATGTTCTATAAATGAATGAATGAATCCTGGGGGGTGAATCCACGTACTGTCAGATTATCCGCCTATATGTTGGTGAATAAAGTCCACGATTTTAGTGTTGAACTTAGGTTATTTCCCTGTTGACTACAGTGTTAGATCTGTTAGGAACTATGTTACATCATGTGTTTTGTTTTTCTCTTTTGCCATTTGTGGTTTCCACAGCTCTAATGCCAAGATCATCCACTTTGCAAGAGACCAACTCAACAGCCTCGGCGATGTTGGCTTAGTGCTCTTATTGCTAGTGCAAGCTGTCAAGTTCTCCATCTGCACACTTGATGCCACAGCCTCTTGTCATAGCGAATCACTTATATTAGCATATTTTATTCTTCAAGTGAACAATGGTGACATTTGCTGATCCATTGGCTTCTCATTGCATTTTAATTCTCTTTCAACAGTGTGAAATGGTCATTGCTCTTCTTTCCCTTCACTCAATTTCATATATAGTTTTGCTTTGCATGTCTGTTGGTGTAGGTTCCATTATTTAAATCGTTGAGAAGGTTAATAAAAGTCATAGAAATGAATTTGTTAGGTGCAATGGAAGACAAAGTAATGAACTAGCTGTTTATTTCTGTTAGATTTTCCCCCACATCTTGTTTATCATCTGGTCACTCTGAATGCAAAAGTTCAACTTTTTCTTATGGTAGTGTATTTAAAAGTGAGATGATTTTTTCAATGGTCCATGTGGGATTACCCACATAGCATAATGCCATGCTGTTGCTGTTGCGACTATCATTGCTGTAGAAAATTTGATTGGAACATTGTATTGCTAATCAATAATTTATAGAAGTGCCTTACTTAACGGTTACTATTATTTTAATCTTGCATAACTATTTTTTTAATTTTGATACAGATCGATAAAGAAACACTTACAATCTGGGGACTAGAAGACCGTGTTATTGACATCAGATTTGCACAGGTTTGTTGGAATATATATTAATGAGTATTGTCAGAAAGAAGTTTTTCCTCTTTTTTTTTTTTGTGGAAAATAGATCTAGGGAATTATGTGTTCAACAAGAGAGAAAGCATGTTAGATGTGTGTGATCCCATGGGGATGAGATGCACCTATGGATGCCTTCTACCCCCTTATGAAGAGCACAAGATAATCTTGCCCATTGAAATCTTATGTCCCAAGCCTTCCATCCAATTGCCTTGGTTGGGTTCATGCTCCTTTGGCCTATGCACTAAGTTGCTGCCATGATTAATGAGAAACTCCTTAACTAGAAGTTATCCATGCATTAAGAGCTGTGTTTCCATGTAGATGTTGGATGTCCCGCTCTATTTCCATGGAAGTTTTCAAAAATTTCCTTTCTTGAATGATGCAGAAATTACAAGAAGAGCTGCCCAATTCAGTTTTGCATCAAATTCCAGGATGTGGCCATATTCCTCATGTTGAGAAACCTGGCGACGTGGTTGAGTCAATCATGGGATTCATTTGAAACGGGAAGAATTACATTCCTCGCACGTGAAAGCTTGTGGCGTGATCGAGTCAAATTGGGATTCAATTGAAAAGGAAAAACTTTCCAAAATCTTGCTCAAAATTGCCATCGGTATATTTTAGATTCTAAGCAAATTGAAATTTGTGGAGGGGTTGTTAAAATGTGTGCCCCTATAAATTATTGATATTACGTAAATGCCCTTAGGCCTGTATAATTTACATGTGTACCCCTATGTTGTTGGCATCCTTAGCAGAAATGCCCCTTGTAAGAAATTTGCTACTTGTGATGCAAAGGGTCAAAATAAATTTACTTGATTCATCATTTCTTAGGATTCCCATGGTGTCAATTTTGTCTTCCATCATCCAAACCATGAATCTGGTGTAACTTGGAGTTTCCGTAATATTTGGATTTTGGTGAAAAGATTCTTCCCTTTTTAATTAAATTTTTAATAATTTGATCTTGAGTGCCTGAAAGAATCTTGACAACCCTTTTTATTATCTATATGCTTAAATGGCTTCATCTGAGACTGGAATTAAGCTTCTTGTATTCTAGCGAGTTCCATTGCTTGTAATAGAGAAGATGGCTTGAACAAACTTCAAAATCTAAATCATCACGCAACGTACTAATGAAATTGCCTAATAGATGTTCTTCTAATACACCTTTAATTTTGTTAGACAGTCTTTCAACGCCTTCAACATAATCAAATAACAGTTTAGGCTGCTTGAGTTTGGTTAATGCCCCATGTAGATCCCCAAGAATATTTGGTGTGAAACATGTTTGAAGTGCTACGACAAAAGAATCCTAATTGAGCTTGCTCTAGTGTTGGTATGCCACCAATACTGATGTAGTGCGTAACCATTCAAATGAAATGAAGCTAAAGGTAATTACTAATACAGTAGAAATTAAAATTCTATTTGACCTTATATTTTCAAGCCATTTGATCCGTAGCTCCATCATAAAGTGAAGGTTTAACCTCTTGCCTTTTATCTGTAAAAAAACCCTTGCCTAAACTCCTCTAGTAGGTTCCCAGATGACTTGAAGAGCTCAAAAGAGCATTTTTGAGCTGGGAGATTTATTGCTTGAATTCTTTACAAAGCTCAGTGCAAAGCTCATGCATGGCACCATTGAAGAGGAAGAAGGTGAGGCCTTACCCTTAGATCGAGTAATAGCCAACTCGAAATGGGGAAGAACAAGGAAAGAAGAAGAGACGAGATAACTCGAAGAGGAGGAGTTTTAGGAATGGGGTTCATCCACCACTCAACACTGCCCCTTAACCAAGGGGATGCACCACAAACAAGGTCTCCTTGTTAACCAATTTGGGCACATCTGTCGTACAACTAAACTACAAGCATCACAACTACCAATTGAAAGCCACAAGCCTATGACAGACGATCGAGCCTGAACCCTCTTTGGACGTTCAATTCCTCTCGCATGGCCAGTAGGTTCAGTTTTATTGTGTTATATCTACCCATGTCTTTCTTATGCATCCTACAAGATATTGCACTTTCCAAGGTCGATCTAGCTTAGATTTGTCGATATCCCTTGAGAAGTATCAGGCACTCCATCAAAGCCGACATCCTTGAGCAAAAGGTCCCCTTCATATTTCGTGCACACCATGTGGGCTCAGCTTTGCATGGAAGAGGTCGACCCTAGCCTAATTGCTGCAATGAAGCTTGTTCGGGTAGACGAGATAATCTGTATGGACTAGAGGAAAGGTTGTTTGAGCTTCTTGAATTGAAGATGCCATTCAATATATTTTCGACACTTGACCATAAAAACATCTCATCTTTAGGGGCAAGATCGATCATCACATTCAGCTTGTCTCTTGTCAGGACATAAAACATCCCCCCTCTCATCTTTATCCGTCACTTTCTTGTCCCAGATGGTACCCAAGCTCTTTCTTGCATATATGCTTTAGAATCTCATTAACAATGCCTTCTTGACATGTGATTTCGAGTTTTTGTTCTCTATTGTTGATAATGCCAAGATATCAGAACATTGTTACGGGTAAAACATGAGCTTTCGTGAAGTTGATGTTCCTCAGCCTGACATGGATGACAATGTATCCACCAAACTGGTAGGGGTATAACTAAAAAGACAAAAGCTTGTAACCAACCAAAGATCCCCAACCATGGTCACATTTACATCCTATCAACATAAAGAGAAAATTGGCGAACACAAGTCCAATAATCAGAAGACAGAAGACAGCAAACACCCCTACCTCTCGGTGGGAGCACCTTTTCCCTGCCACCACCAAGAGAAAAAAAAGAAAAAAGAAATAAAGAAAGCACATTACCACACCCCTCCAAACCTTACAAAATCACATGCAATCAATGCTACCAAATCAGAACAGTTCCCTCATGAGCACAGTGCCTGCGAGGACGAGGCTCGTTGGGAGAGTGCCCCTCCATGCTTTCAGAAGCACTCCACCAGCCATCGTTGTTCCATCTGTGGTCAAGCCATTGCCAATTCCCCCCAGTCCTCCATTGCGGAAGCCAGTGGGAGTGCTTGAGTCTGGTGCAGTAGTGGTGGTGGTGATTGCTGCAGAGCTGGAAGTAAGAGTAGAGCAAAGAGGAGGCTAAGAGATTTGTTAATTAAAAGACTAAAAATGGTAGCACCCATTTTTTGTTGGCTTCCACTTTGGGAACCAGAGAAGAAATTGCTTTGAAAGGGGAAGGGAATCAGAATCAGATACTTCCAAGCTTATTATATCCACTGGAGAGAATAACCAACAAAGGGGAGACAATGATTGAGGGAGAGAGAGAGAGGGATGCTCATGCACCAAAAAGAAAAAAGCAAAAGCATGAATGCTTTTACCAGCAATAAGGTATCAGCTTTATCCTCAGGACATGCCCAAAGCACACAAAGCATTCAAATTGAAACATATATGGCAAGTAAAGCTGATCTGTTTCCATCATTACTGTTTTTATTATCTTCACGCATGACGGTGGAGGCAAACAAAAGCCCCACAATTGCCCACAAACGTGCGAGAATATTGCTTCGCTGTGATGGTGGATTTTGCTTATTTATTCAATGTTTTGTGGGTTGCAAATGTGTGCCGTTGAAATCATTTGAAATCACATACATGCTTTCTACTTCGGACCATTTACATACATATACCTTCAGAAGTTAGATTTGTTTTGGAGTGCGTAGCATTCCATCAAATACTCACGAGCAATATGTAAGGATTAGTTCCTTTCGAAGGTTAAGAAATTATTATTAAATAATATGAAATTAGTATTAACTTTTTGTTTACTTATAGAGTATTATTAACATTAATTTTTGTTTACTTAAATTGATATTAAATTGTTGTGTTAATCTTTGTGTTATTTAGTTGAATTGATTTTAACACTTTCTTTGGAGAGTGGAGTTTAGGTATATATAGGAGAGTTACGAAGTTAACATATATCTTACTAACATTCTTTAGAATTGATTTTAGCAAAACAAGAGTTAACTCCTCAAAATAGGTATTAAAACTAAGCATGTTAACCCTTCAGATAGATCGCCCAAGTAAATTAAGGAACTTGAGGTAAGAAAGAAAAGGTTATTTTGCATTTAAGAACCTTGTAAAATCCAACCAATTTATTTTCAAAATGGGAGAGAGGAAAACCTTAGAAAGAGTTTAGACAATGAAAGCCTTACATTTATTTAAGTACATACATACTTCACATGTGTACCTTCGAAAGTTGCCTCTTTTTAAAAGCGTACACCTTCCATAAAATATGCTATAGAACTTAAGGTTTAGTTGGATAGATATTTAGAATTTAAGATTTGATAAAATTTAGAAAATTTTAAAGAAGAATAAGTGGATGGATGAGAGGATAATTAGTGAGTGTGGATGTGATAGTTGAGTTGATATATTATTCTTAATTTTTGTTTTCATTTACATTAGGAGTGGGTTGATGGGAGGTGGCGGATGCAATGGATGGTGGTAGATGTGATGGGTGAGGAATAAAATTTTTGTACTATTTATTTACTGAAGTAGTTATAGCTGTTAGGTAGGATAAAAAATAATTTTAAACTTATAACAAACAGGACCTAAAAGAATCTTATTTAAAAGAAGGCTATATTTTTAGTTGAGGAATCTCGTAAAGTCTCAACTCATTTAATTTTGAGAACAAGAGAGGAGAAAACTTTAGGAGGAGCTTAAACATGAAAAGCCTTACATTTTGATAGAGGAGCACATGAAAGAGAGGTGCACATTCTAAAATAGAGCAGCAATATGGATATGAAGATATAGATAGATAGCATATTAAGTCGGGATGTTATTTCTATATATGATTGCAAATAATTCCAACGACACATAGGTGAAGATTCCTTTGTGTATTGACATGATGTCATACCAACAATGGTTAACCGTATCTATGAAATCCCTCCTTATATCACCATAAGATTCCAACTATTCCTTCTCTCAGGTTGTAATTTCCCACCCTTTTCCCCCACAGTTAAATCTAAACAACACCTTCATTTAACTGAAGCAAACGTATACCTGCCCGTAGAAGGATAGGAACAGGAGCCATAACCTGCAGATGCCAAAAAAAAAGCCATAAGAAATAACGAAAACAAAAACCTAAAACCTACATTCCCAACTTCCAACTAAATTTTAAACTTTTTTCCTTTTACTTATCCAAAATCCCGTTTGAGTAAAACCGGAGAGGAATTGACCATCCCCCAACACACCAATCTACTATGCAATGCAGGTGTATATGGGGATTTGAATCTGAATACTTTCTACCAAAATCAAAGAGTATCCATATCTTGGCGGGATGAGTTTGAAAAGTAGAAAGGAGGCAAGCAAGAACTAATTAGTACTAGGGTCAATGGTGATGAGGGTGGCAGTGCCATCAAAGTCACAGCTCCCTGGTTCCTGGCCTTTCCTCTGGAAGAAGCTGTTGGCAGCATAGGAGCAGTGGGCCCCCACGGTATCAGGTTGGAAGCAGACCCCATTCTGGAGGATGGGGTTGCAATCTGCCAGGGCTCCACAGGCGTAGTCGAGGGTCTTCTGCAGAGATGTGTCGCTCACATCACTCCTGCACACACACCACGTGGCACCTTCCCACACAGGAGAAGAAAAGAACCAAATGAGTATTTCTAAATGGATTACCAACGTGCAACATTGGTGAGAAAAGGTGAAGACTACAAGATATATATGGGAGCATGCAAACTGCAGCTGTACTTCCTTTTGGTACATGAGCAAGCTAGCAGTGGCACATATTGGCGTGTGAGAAAAGGCTGCCCATGAAGTGAAGGGAGAAGGGGGGAGCAGATCTCAAGCAGGAGGACATGTATGTACCTGTGGTGGGGGGAAGTGGCGGCAGGAGGAGCAGAAGGAGGAGAAGAGGAGAGGCCATGAGAGGGGAGGGGAAGGATGGGGAGAAGAGGGTGGAGGCCCTTTGAGTGGTTGTAGGAGGATAAAGAGAGGAGAAGAGAGGTTGGGAGTATTGGATTGGTGGGGAGAGGTGGGGGAGTGTTGTCAGAGGCAGGAGGGTTCCAACTGGAAGAGCGATGGTTTACTCATGACAATAAGCTCAGGCATTAAATTTCACTAACTTGGGCTTTAAATTGGTCAAAAAAATCAATTGAAATTTATTACGATAATTGTGACAAAATAAAAAATAAAGGTAACTTATATATCTATAAATAATACGTTAGCCGATTCTCTTACAAAAGAAAATTCCAGCAGGAATTATATTAAACATGTTAGTTTAATGGGACTTGAGAATGAATGAGTCATGAGATTGAGGATACATGGATGATGAATTTTAATGCACATCTCTAAGAAGATAGATGCTACATGAATAGTGGGAGTGTGGACTATCCTTGATCATTTTGATCAAACAAGAGATGTAGAACCATTACAAGGGGCATTCAAATCATCCTTAAATGACCTCAGTGGTCAAGAAATTGAAAATCCATGAATACAAAAATAACTTCGCAAGATTGTGAATACGACAACGCATGAGATTAATATATTGACATTATGATCTTAATAGCCTAGATTTTGGAGGGCCTACAAGTTGTGGTATGTCCCTATATATATGGGTGCTTTCAAATAGAGGAGTCCCAACAACAAGAACAACACAAACAACAAAAACATGAGTCCTTGGAGCCTTTGAAAATCCCTAATCGAGCTTTTTTCTAAGAATATCTTAGATTTCAGTAAATACACGACTGATTAAATTTAACTTGTGTATTTCATGTTAGACGTTTCTCTTTATCCAGTTCAGCATTCCAATTTTACTGGTGCAATTACTTAAAGATAAGCAGCCTAATTTTTTCTTAGTCTACATGGATGATGGTGCCATTTGATATTTCATTACTAATCTGACTAATTCGAACCATTGAACGAACGGCATTGAACCTAAATTGAAACATCTTTGATCCAATGTCCGACTTGATTTCTTTAACATTAGACACTACAACTAAACACAGGCCAATTAATTTTGAGCCGGATACCATTGTGATGCAGACACTATCATGAGGCAACAAATTTCCTACGATGCCATCCTTTTCCGATGGCCAATTTTGAAATCAGTGGAGATATGACAGTGTTGTCTTGCTTTCAATGTTCTTCGTGGATGAAGATGGATAAAAGAATGTGTTTGGAATGGAGAAGCGTGGAGGCTAGAGTGGTTACTAGTTGGAGGGTTCTTTGACACCCTGGCAATTTCCTGGATGAAAGTTTTGGATGCAGGTATCTGAAGCGGAGATCATGCTGCATGTCTCTTGTTTATGTAAAAAAATAATATAAGTATTATCATGTGATGAGGTTAGGCCACCGACCCTTCTAAATCAAAAATGTATGTAAGTGCCAAAAAAAAAAAAGGTCAATGTAAAATCGAAAAATCACTTTCAAAATCATTCTATGTCGATATAAAATCATCAAAATGACTTTCAGAATCATTTTACATCCAAATAAAATCACTAAAATAACATTCAAAATTATTTTACACCGATGTAAAAGTAAAATCATTTTACATTGATATATTTTTGTTCAAATTAAAAAATCACATCTATGACAACTACATCCACAAAAATAAGAGATGTGAGATTTACCGGTAACAAAATTTATGTTACTTTTTTAGATTTTTTTATATTAAAATTGCACATGCGACGTAAAATATGTCACCTTTTATTATTATTATTATTTTTAAACATTTTAACAAAAGTTCTTGGGCTTTGCATCGTGCAGATGGTAAAAAAACGTAAAAAAGATGGGTAGTTTGGGTGGTATTCCTAACCTTAAACATTCTCTCTTAAGTTGCATTCATTTTAACTTGGAACATAATTCTCTCTCACATTGGATGTATGCGGAAATTCTTGGATTCCAAAGGTAGACATTGCCCAAGTTTAGGTGGGCGTGGATATATATATATAAAGGGTTCATAGATTAAAAGTTATCTTGCAATTGAGGATTAATAAGTAGTTAAAAAATAGGGAAATACATGTATTAATGTAAAAAGTGATGTAAGAAAATTAGTGGGTGCTGTTTTTGTACTACAACAATGTTGAGAAGGTGGATCTATGTGATAATTGATATTTTTTTTTAAAAGAGGAAGGAATGCTACCATTTATAGTAGCAATCTAATTTTATTAATAGCTACTAGGAACTATAAGTTTTCATGTCATATACGGGCACTCAATGTTACATCCCCACACACATTCTCTACCCACATGTTCGTGCCATTAAAAGCAGCATCATTTATAGCTCTCCACCCAGCCTACAAAACCGCAGCCATTATTTCCCCTTGTTTGTCTTTCATCGTGAAGAACATCCAAAGCATCTCCTAATCTGGCAGTGGGGAAGAGCAAAACCTATGCCAAACTGCATTTGTCAGAAGACAAGTACTGAAAAGATGCCTGGTATCATCTTCCTCAAAGCTACTCATAGGATAGAGGAATATCTCCGACTCAAACACATTTCTCCTAAGAGCCCTTGATAATTGATAATTAATGTAAAGAAACAAAAGAACATAAAATTTGTTACGTGTTGGTTTTCACTACATTTAAAAAAATCACCATACCACTTTAACCTAAAACGCATAAGTGATAAATAACTTTGCACCAGTGATAAACTACTTTGCACTGGTAATTATTCTAGGTGATTTTGAATCGGTGTAAAAGGATTTTACACGGGTGATATATTATTCTAAGGTGTCTTTGTACCGGTGTAATCTCATTTTACATCGGTGAAAAATTATTCCAATGGTGGTTTCACATGTCCAAAGTGATTTTGCACCTAGAAAATCACTTATAAGTTTAGGATTTAGGATTTAGATTTTTGAAAAGTGATTTCATGTGTAAGAAGTGATTTTTCACCTTAGAATTTAAGAATTCAGATATATCTAATCGTTGCAATTATACTATGTTTGGAGGAATAACGTTATTTGATAGAAAGAAAGGATATTGTTTGGGATATCTCTGAATCCCCAACCTGTGCTTCCCTCACCCTTGGTTGAACATCCTATGTCTCAAACATTTTACTTATCCGAATCCCAGAATAAGTAGATTGGAGAAGTATAGAAAACTTCAGAATGGGATAGGAGTTCCATGGAAAGGCAATCGGGAAGAAGGTATAAGTTCAAGAATAGAAAATTATCTTCGATTATAAAACATTTTGAATTATTTGGACAAGGTTGGATTTCATTAAGAAATGAGTTTAAATGATTATTTGGTCTAAGGGAAAACAAATGCTAACGATATGTTAAACCATAAAGCATCTTCAATATCGCATTATGAAGTAGATAGAAACAATTTAGATCTGCGTAGAATATTCGGAAGGACATTTATTTTCTAGGAATTTTTATATAAATGTCGTGAAAGACTTTTAAAATTATTTAAATGCAGTAAAAAATTTCATATCTACGTAAATATCACGAAAGTTTACCTTCATTTATATAAATGTCAATTCACATATCAACCGTCTTATAAATCAAGATGAAGTTTGGACTTTGTTAATTTACATATTAATGCAAATACGAGTGTGAATGAATGATCCCAATTACATTTCGATAGATAAGAAGATCGTCATGGGAGTCGATATTTATGTAAATGGAGTGAATTTTTTAATGATATTTATGTAGATATGAATTTTTTTACTATATTTAAATATTTTTGAAAGATTTTAATGATATTTATATAAAAATCTCTTATTTCAATGCACAACGATTTTGATGAGTATAGCATCCATTTCAATTGATCCTTTAATTATATGAACTTTTACATGAATGCTACTAGATTTTTTTTTTCATTTGTAATAGCATACCTACTCTTAAATTCTCATTATTCGTGCAAATATGCTTAGAAAACTTATCCTATTTACATATATAAGTACCACTCTATTTGGATATTCCATCAGACTTCATGAAATTAGACTTTGACAGAACTCCCAAGCCTTTAAGTTACACATGCCAAAGATCCCTCGGAGGCTTCATTTCAACCTACGAAGTTTTAGACTCACTTGGAGATGTTATTGCACTAACGGAATGAAAAAAGTTTTTTGGAGGAGGAGGGAAGGAAAGAAGGTGAAAAAAAGATGACGAAGAGATAAAATAAATGCATGGGACCTTAAATGAAAAAATCCTTTAGCTTTGGTCCAAGTCCATCAACTCTGGTAGGAAGGATATTGATGAAAATAAGATAAACCTTTTATAGGCATCTTTATAGAAAGAAAGAAGGTTGGAGTACATATATATTACTGTAGATATCTCTAGAGACATCTATGTAAAAATTTCAAAATTTTTACAAGTGATAAACCATACAACTAAATCCCTAAATATTCATTATTTCCGTTCTTAGCCACATGCACATACAAAATTGTCATTCCGCTAAATTGCCCACGTGCTAGCCACCAACTGCCCAAGCTCCCTTGAGCCATCAACCATCATTTTGATGTTATGTTTCTAGAAATCAAGCTTGATAGCCGTTGGCCATTTCAGATTTGCATCTAAAATCATTTCTTTTTCTAAATTAGGACACCTTTATTAACTATACTGAGTCATTACAATGTCTTCCAAAGGATCAAGGACGTCATGCATTCCCTATCTAGAATCCACATATATAGTTTTCTAGACAAAATAAAGCTACATTATGGGTTGCAGTGTTGAGATCTCTTCTTAGAAATTGATAATTGCAATCCATGCATGAACTCAACATGCATGTGACTCTAATAACATTGATGTCACCCATCAAGTTGTAACTTAATTGGTGGTAATCATTGACTATGATAGAGGAGACCTGAGTTCAAATCCTGACCTTGCAAAAGGGCAACAAGAGGGAATTACTTGAGCTTCTACCCAACGTACATCATTTTGATCATCAGTAGGTGCTTGAGATGCTGTGCAAGTTGAATATTTTCACATGAGATGGCATGTTAACCTCAAAATAAAATTTACACCTTCCTTCCAAAATGGCCTTTGGTTATCTTATGATATGAAGTTCCTTTGGTGATCTTTAGCTGTATTGATTATGCCTTGAAAACCCATGATCCAATTATAACCCAACACACATTTTTTAATGGATCTTGGCAACCCAAAGGATTTTTAGATTCGATTATAGACTCGATTACATATGATTGGACATTTACGTATGTTAAGTTTTCTTGGAGTATTATCTCCTTTTCTTCTTTTGAGAGAGCATCATCCTTGATCTCTCTTATGATTTGAGGCATCGTTTGTTCTCGATCTATGTTCTTCTTCCTTTATAGTGGAAACTCACTCTCTCTATCCATGATTTTTCCCCTTAAATGTAAAGGGATTGCCAGATTAATCTTTGTGCCTTGTGGTTGTGCTTTTGTGCTTGTTTGCTCACGCGATAGCCTAATAGATTGGTAGTGCATCATTTGTGGTTACCATAGAAACAATTGCAGCCTATAAGGGAATATGGTTTTCGATATTGTTTTAACATTGATTATAACATTGATTGGAGTTATGTCGCATACAACTTCTCAAGTTAAGAAGACGATGATAAGCATATCTTATTGTGAGCAACCTTCTCATATTCGTGCCCATAATATCACATCATTTTCTTCCATTGTTGAAGGAAGGTAAATGGTGTTAATTTCCAAATTAATATCTTATTTGAAAATCCTTATAATTGGGCAAGGGGTATTCTCTGTCCAACCATCTCCCGTACATTGGCTCTTGCATCACTTCTCACCTTTCAAAGATTAAATTTTTGACAGAGAAAAGAACTTTCCAAAATAAGGATGACCATTGGCCTTCTTTGCATCCCAAGAATCACATTGGGACTAATAGATTGCTTCAAAGTATTAAAACATGAGGTTATTTTCGTAACCACCTGGGCTTGAATTGAGAAAAATTACCTTTGATAATCTATTAGGTATTAGTAATGGGTTTCATAAATTTAAATAATCATCTAAAATGAATAAGTTTAGGTTGTTAAGTAATAATTTGTAATTTTCTTATATCTCACCACTCATTTTCATGAAGTTACTAAGTAGGACTATTTTTGGAAATCCTGACGTCTTAGTCAGGATTTAATCAATTAATCAATGTACTCTCAGTACTAGTGGCGATTCCATGAAATGACCCTTTTCAAGGGTCGTTCAAATTTTTTTTGAAATTTTAGGGGTGTTAATACAATTTTAAACCCCCTGGGATTTACTTTGTGGGATTTGCGGGAATAAGAGGTTTTTACGGGGTTAACTTTGCAAAATACACCCTACACTCCACTCAACCCACGCACACACACGCACCTAAACCCTAAGCCCTCTCTATAAAAATCCACATACTGTCAATTTTAAACCCACGCATGCTTTTGCGGGGCAGTAATAGTGACTAAGCAAATACGACCAGAGCTAATAGACAGTATCATTACTGGACAGATGACTGATCCGTATTTGTAGACATTGCGAGACAGGGTGTTGACAGGGGACCCAGTAGACTTCACTTTTATTGACGAGATCTTGCACATGAGAGGATGCTTGTGCGTTCCTAGAGACGAGGAGCTATCGAGAGAGCTCCTGACTGAGGCACACGGGTCCAAGTTCACCATACATCCCGAGAACACGAAGATGTACCACAATCTGTGATGCGACTTTGGTGGAAGGGGGATGAAGCAGGTGAAATTGCACTAGAGGGGGGGTGAATAGTGAAATTATAAAATACTGTAATACAAAAAATTCAATCACAAAAGGTGGCACCGGATTTTTAGGTGGAAACCCAAGATGGGTGAAAACCACGACCTAAGCCAATCTCGTGACTTAGGATTTTCGATCACAAGGTGATCAATCCACTAACCACACTACTTAAACGAGGGTAGTGTACCTCAATTACAAATCCCACCTCCGATCCCTAAACGGAGGTTTCTCCCTTCAAAATGAAGAGATGGGAACCCAACAGGCCGGATACCCAAAGTACAAAAATAAGAATTGAAACAATACCTATAGAGCACCCCAATACTTTAATTACTTTTTTATCTACTAACCATGAAAAGAACTCCCCGAGGATTTGCAGAACAGAGTGATCCAGGAGTTTGGATTTGCCCTTTGATTAGAGTGTTGGTACAGCATAAGGGCAAGATGGAGCTTAGAGTAGTGAGCAAGTGATTTTTCTAATGGAATTGTATCTCAAGAGGTCTGTGTTGCCTAAGAGAAGTTGTAGTCTATTTATAGGCAAGTTTGGAACCTTCAAGAACACTTGGGAGAGCTCTTCTAACCGTTGGAGACAAATCCCAAGAGATTAGGATGAAATCCACCACAAATCAGGGTAATGATGAGTCTGACAGCAATATTAGACGTCTAATTTTAGGATCAGACGTCTTATGAGACATCTGATTATACTTCTGGTCGTCTAATACTATAGGCCATCCTAAACTGACTCCATTGGATCAAAATGACATCTGATATTTTCACATAAGATGTCTGATTAGGTTATTGGACGTCTAATAAAGGGTGGATTCGTTCCTATTTTCATCAGATCCAAACAGGGTTATAGGTTTAAAGGATTAGATGTCGTTATGGACGTCTGAGGAAATCACCAGATGTCTAAAACCAAAAAACATTCCCCTACTTCTTCTACCAAAAGATTTTATGGCCGTAATGAGATACGCACAGGAAATCATGACCAACGGTCCAAAGGTAGACGTCTGGAAGTGTGTCCAGACGTCTGGAAATTCATTTTTGCCTACGCTTAGTATAACGGTTAGTCTGAGGACGTTTAGGTAAAGAATCAGACATCTGTGTAAGGTTATCGACATCTGATAGTGAAGTGCTTCGATTGATTTTTATGAGGAGACAAATTGAAGGCAGAGCTCTTGGAAATTAGACGTCTGAGACAATTGTCAGACGTCTTAAAGTGGAAAATCAGACATCTGACCATTGTTCTAGACTTCTGATAAGAGTATAAGTGTTGGGTTTTTGTTTCTAATTTATCCTAAGTGTGGAGAGCCTAAGTTAGCTATTTATCGGTTATGTTTGTTGGCTCTTTAAAATATTTCTAGACTCAAATAAAATGAAAATTACAACATTTGAAAGTTTACATGAAAAAGCCTAAGAACTAATACTTATGCTACTTGTCTTCATGCTTTTAATCTCTCGTCTTGGAAAACTTTATGAAATCCTGCAAATATGTTATTACAGAGAGAAACAATATGCTACGCTTTATTTTTTATTTCATTTTCTTCATTTTATAAAATCATTAAAATATTATATATGAGTAGTTGAACTAACAATCTCCCCCTTTTTGATGATTTTCAAAATACAGCTGTAGGTTTCTATTTTCTCCCCCTAAAGGTTGTACTTAGTAGTCTATATCTATTTGAGAAGTTTGTTTTTATATTATTCCCTAGGTTCTTACCTACATTCTTCTTCCCCTTTTTGAATATCATCATGAAGGGTTGTTAAAGGAAGTTGAAATCCAAACTACAAGAGATATATCTACAAAGTGGAGTGCATGAATAAAATTGCATGTTTAAAAGATGACAAGGCATTAAAGAAAATTGATTAGGAATAGAAATATTTAAGCACGGACTAGCTATTTGGTCCCAAAAATATTAAGTACGGGGCCAAGGCCCCTTAATACAAACTTGGAATAAAAGAAAAAAAAAATAGAAGCACTAAACTATTCTTCTTGATCTTGGCGGCTGCAGCGATGAGCGGGTCCATGTCCCATCTGCAAATTTTGAACGTCTGATCTAAGTTTGTCGATGTCGCGGCGCATGCTTCCCATGTAGGTGTAGATCTTGCCGGTTCGATGCAGCAGGAGGGAGATGCCGGAGGAGAGGGAATCTGTGCCTGGATCCCATGCTTCATCAAAGCTCGAGCGGGGAGCTTCTATTTAAAGGGGCCGTGGTTCATGGAAGTTTGGAAAGGGTGGAAGGGGCTCTTCTTCAATGGGCTCATCGGTGGGCTCAAGATGCTCCCTAAGTATATGCATCTTGGCGGCTGTGGCCCGGTTGTAAGGTGTTACGAACGCGCGGCTTCAGACGTCTTTTAAGACGTCTGGGAGGTGGCTCAGATGTCAGACCAGACGTCTGGAACCCCTTCCAGACGTCAGACTAAACGTATGGAACCCCTTCCAAACGTCTAGGATTCAGTTTCGGCGGCACGCTCGATTGCGTCTGCGCGCCTGCGCTCGCAGACCTGCGGGTGCCTTTTTCCCTCTCTCCTGCAGCCGCAGGCTGCGCCCTTTGTTCCGCTCTCTCTCTCCTCCCCGCGTGGCTTTAAAATGCCATGCCTTCTCCCTCACTCTCATCACCTCCACCCCCTTCCTCTTCTCCTTCCAGCCGGTGCGCGAGTGCGAGCGTGAGCGAGCGGCGGCAGCGACAGCCGCGATGGGTGCGGGAGGAGGTGCTGCGCGAGGGAGGAGGCGTCGGCCGTGAGGGCTCGAGCCTGCCGGGGCAGCGAGAGCCGGCCAGCGGGGGCGCAGCGAGTACGGAGTGACGCGAGAGGCCTACTACAGCTCGAGTAGCAGGCGGACGAGGCGCGGCCGTGCGTCGCGAGCGGAGGGCGAGTCGCGCTCTGATTTTGGAAGTTTTTCCAGAATCAGATGTCTGGGTTTCCAACCAGACGACGGGGAAGACGTCTGGAGGACTGTCCAGACGTCTGAAAGGTAAGTTATTTTCATACCTTCTTCCTTTCCTTCGACCGTCCGTACTGAGCACGAGGAATGGGTACGCACAGGTTCTGAGATTTGCGTCCAACGCGAATCAGACGTCTGGCAGAGGTGCCAAACGACTGGAGGGACTTCCAGATGTCCGGGGTGACCATCGGACGTCTGGGAACTAGGCCAGACGCCCCTGCAGGCTTCTGGACGTCTGAGAGACTACGCAGGATAAGGTACCATCTGATCTCCATTTTTAAGACGTCTGGAGGAAGTTCCAGACGTTTGATTTTGCACTGTTTCGTCGTTTTCGACCCGTTTAGGGCCCGTTCGGAGTCCGTTTTCCGCGTTTCGAGTTACGTTCTTTTCGGAATTAAATCCTCTACCCGTCTACAGTGATTAGATACTGTTTTGAGGAACTCCTTGTGTTTGATCCTTGTGATAGGACCTCGTTCCATTTCAGTCTTGGGGATTGTGGAGGCGCGCGGGATTTCCGACCACGCCCCCAGTACTTCCGTTGTCGCTGGTAGAGTGGCTTTAGAATTTATTAGTATAATCTGTTAAAATTATGGAACCATAAATAGAACCTAGGACATTGCATAAATCCTAGGAATGAGAAACTAGAATGAATGGTAGATCCTAGGGTGTGATGAATCCTAGGGCTGGAAAATTAGATTGTATGATAGATCCTAGGGTATGGCATGAATCATAGGATGGGAAAACTAGTGGAATATATGAATACTGCAGTCTTGGAAAATGTGGAAGGGAAATAATAGCTACCAGTAAATTGGTTTAATAGCTACCTGTTATGAATAAATGAACATGATCGAGAATATGGGATGTATGAACGTGAAACTGGAAAGGTGAAACCTGAATGTGCTGAGTTAAAAGAGCTGGAACCCTACGAGGAATTAGGAGTAGAACTCCTGGAAAGTGAATGAAATAGAATTGGGGAAGTGTGCTGGCCCTTGAGTACGGAGTACCAAGGAGAGCAACTGTCCCCCCGTTTAGTGCAGAGCGGAGCCAGCCGCCCCAGGGACCTGGGGTTAGGTCTGGCCACTTTGTACCGACTTGCTGGCCCTCGTGTACGTAGTACCGAGGAGAGCTACTTGTGTAGGGAGAGCATTAGCCACCCCACGGGCCCCGGGGTTCTGCTAGCTCACCTACACCGACTTGTTAGGCCCACTAAGCAAACCAGGGTAGTCAGGCGAGGGTGCGCGGACTGTGGAGGGGCGAGGCCCCTGTTTGGTTACTGTGGAGGGGTTGGACCCGTGTTACTGAGAGGGCTCTGCCCTGTACTGGTTTGGTGCTGTGCTTTGGGCGCACTCGTTAACGGAAACGACTGACCGCGTGCCAGTGCGGGTTAGCTACCTGTGCGTTTATCGTTCGTGCCGTAGTCACCATTACGTCTGTTCGTGACCTTGGGGTGGTTGACTGAGAGTAGAATCACCACGGGGGACTCTCCCGGCTAGGAGAGCACAACGTGCTACTTCTACTGTTCGGAAAAGACTGCAATCAAGATCATTCACACGAGGAACATTCGAGATCAAGTGAAGGATCTGAGAAATATATAAATTGTGAAACAGTAGAAAGACGTAAATAAAGGAAGAAACTAAAACAGCTTTTGTACACTTTACTGCTTCTGTAGTTTAGCTGCCACTCTACTAAGCTTTTCGTTGACGTGTTACACTCGTTACTTTTTAGGACCAGGTGTTGAGCAGCCAGGGTCAGCGACTGCAGAGGACGCTGGGCCGAGTAGGGTCCAGTAGAGTTACCACTGCTCTTTTGTACCCCTTTTGTTTCCGCTGTAGTGAGTAGTTTTTGTTACTCTCTGTACTTTTCTTTATTCGTAGTTCTTGTTATGTTAAATGTTGTTCTACTGTTGTGGTGGTACATGCTGTAGTAGTTCTTTTTCTTACTGCTGTATTTTGTTACTGCTAGTTATATTTCATGTTGAATGTGATTTATTTTGCTGCTCTTTTGATTACTTCATCGTTGGACGACTAGGTCTTGGGATTAGTCGAGTCGGTCCGGTTCTCGTGTCTCGTAGGAACTCGGGAATCGGGTCGTTACATAAGGCTCAATCTTCTTGTCAACAGCATGGTCAGTTATGGAAATCCAATGGGTTGAAAAGATTTTGGATAGAATAGACCCAAATGGATGTGATGCCCCATGGTCTTCATTCATGACGCGAACAATGAGGCAACAACAATTGAAAGGAATATGACGGACGGTTGCAAAAAGGAGCGCTTTGTGTTGGCGCGAGATGTAATCAAAACCTCCTGATTTGTTTAGGAGGTCCCACCCAAAAATGCGAGAGAGTAGACGTGGAAGGGGTTTGAGATTTTTGCACGGTAGGGTGACAAGATTTTCAACATATTTTTCTGGGAGGACTAACTCTTGATTGATGACTTCTAGGTCGTATTACCTTAGAATGTCATTGAAGTCATTTCCCTCATTGGGGATGGCTAGAAGGTCGAAAATAGTTTCGGATGTGATGTGGATTTCGCGACCAAATAGGCGGGTATGGAGTTCAAGTTCATCGTTGCTGTAGTCCTCAACGATGTTGGCATAAAAGAGATGGCAAAGATCAGGGAACACGCCAAGAGTTCCAATGCCAGAGTGGAATTGATGGTGAAAATATTGGAAGAGATGGAGAGTTTGGAAGTGTTCCCGAAGGTTTAAATGGGCAAAATCATTCCAAACAATAAAACGAGGACATTTAACTTCGGCATTCGCGAAGTGACGAAATTGCTGCCTAGCGATGTCTCCCCGCAGCTGATCTGCCAAATAGGTGGAAGAGGAGGTGGAAGAGCCCTCAGCTTGCTTCCTACGGGGAGGCATATTTGGTGGAATGGGAGGTTAGGTTTTGGAAGAAATGGGTGGTGTTTTGAGGATAGAATACCTGCAAAAACATCCATACAAAAACATTCAACCAACCAAACAACATTCACCCAAAAGATTTCAACAACACAAATTCAAACAATGCAATCATCATTGATAAAAAAATATGTGGCAGTATGCCTTGAGGCAATACAACCTGCCATGTAGTTGTGGCAATATACCTTTGGATTTAAGCCACTAAAATGTCGGCTTGAATCTCGTGAGGTAATACCCTTGCCATGGAAGATGCAGCTAGGGCTAACAAGGTTCGCTTGACCGAGGGTTAAGGTTCTAGGGCTGATAATGTCATGAAATGCGCAAGTAGGCCGAGTGAATCAAGAAGGAGAACAAGATGCTACTAGGGCTAACAAGGTCGTGGGTAAAAGAACGTGGAGATGCCCTAAGAGTTGAGAGGGTATAACCACGGGAAGAGGGAGGCCTCCAAATGCGCGATCGAGAGGCAGGGAGGATGCACGCAGAGGAGCAGCAGCTCCGCCAGTCGTCGAGTAGGCGCGACGGTCGTCTGGCGACTTAAAGTGGAAATTAGACGTCTGAGACACTTGTCAGACGTCTTAAAGTGGAAAATCAGACGTCTGACCATTGTTCTTTACGTCTGATAAGAGTATAAGTGTTGGGTTTTTGTTTCTAATTTATCCTAAGTGTGGAGAGCCTAAGTTAGCTTTTTATAGGTTATGTTTGGGGGCTCTTTACAACATTTCTAGACTCAAATAAAATGAAAATTACAACATTTGAAAGTTTACATGAAAAAGCCTAAGACCTAATACTTATGTTACTTATTTTCACTCTTTTAATCTCTCGTCTTGGAAAACTTTATGAAATCCTGCAAATATGTTATTACAGAGAGAAATAATATGCTACGTTTTATTTTTTATTTCATTTTCTTCATTTTGTAAAATCATCAAAATATTATATATGAGTAGTTGAACTAACAGCGGGATGTTGGTTAGTTTGTTTAGCTGTGTTTGGTATGCCAACAGGTGAAAGCCGAGCACCAGAGGCCTGCAGGGTCGCTACAGCCACTTCTTATGCCAGATTGGAAGTTGGAGAGTATCACTGTGGACCTGGTAGTGGGGTTACCAGTTACACAGCGGGGACACAACACAGTTTGGGTGATAGTGGACAGGTTGACGAAGACGATGCGGTTTTTGCCGATTCGAGTCACCTTTGGGCCAGCACAGCTAGTAGCGCGTTTCATCAGAGATGTGGTGCACCTTCACGGAGTCACTCACGAGATCGTATCCGACCGGGATACCTGTTTCACTTTCCAGTTCTAGGTAGAGCTTCAACAGGCGTTGGGGGCTCATATGAGGTTCAGTACTGCCTACCACCCCCAGGACGACGGATAGTCGGAGTGCACCATTCAGACACTTGAGGACCTTCTACGCGCTTGTGTGCTAGACTAGAGAGGCTCCTGGGAGGAGCATTTGCCCCTGGCAAAGTTTGCATACAATAACAGCTACCACTCGAGTATTAGCATGGCACCTTATGAGGCTTTGTACGGGAGGAAGTGTACGGCACCCTTGAGTTGGGTCGAGGTAGGGACCAAGTGGGAGGTTAGTCCCAGGCTGATTTGTCAGAGTCAGGAGGTGATAGAGTAGATCCACAGACGACTCCGTCCTATCAGGAGAAGACAGAAGAGCTATGCTGACATGAAGCATAGAGAGGTGCAGTTTGAGGTTGGGGATCATGTCTTCCTCTATGTTTCACCCATGAAGGGCTTGCAGTGTTTTGGGGTGAAAGAGAAGCTCGCGCCGAGATTTTTGGGGCCATTTAAGGTCATGGAGCAGGCATGACCCGTTGCTTACCATCTTGCCCTTCCTCCCCAGCTCTCTGGAGTGCATGACATGTTTTATGTGTCCAACCTCAGGAGGTTCATCGCAGATCCCAGCCACGTTCTGAGCCACGAGAGCATCGAGGTGGGAATGACTTGACCTACCCTAAGAGGCCAGTGCAAATACTAGACAGAGTCGTCTGGAGTCTGAGACAGAAGGAGGTGCCACTGGTGATGGTCCTATGGAGAAGCTAGCGGTACGAGGAGGCGACTTGGGATCCCGAGGTGGCGATCAAGAACAGTACCCGGAGCTTTTTAAGGGTACGTTGCTTCTGACCAACTTTGATCCTCTTTAAGTTTGTTATGCGCATGTCCGTTGATTTCCGCATCTTAGTTAGCTCAAGTTTCAGGGACGAAACTTCCTTTAAGTTTGTTATATTGAAATGACCTTTCCTAGGGGTTGTTCAGAAATTTTTCAGAATTTTAGGAGTGTTAATGCAATTTTAAACCCCCTGAGATTTACTTTGTGGGCTCTGCGGGAATAGGATGCTTTTGCGGGGTCAACTTTGCAAAATACACCCCCACACCCCACGCACACACACCTAAACCCTAAGCCCTCTTTATAAAAAAACCCCTCACCTCTCTACCCTCTCCACACCCATCGACGCCACCTCCACTCCACCCTCACCACCTCTAATCAACCCTCTTTACAGTCGGTGACCATCTTCTTCCTCCCCCCCCCCCCCCATCCTCTTGCAGCCGTGAGTAGGGGAGAAGGAGAGGAGAGCGAGAGAGAGCGTGGGTGAGGGAAGGAGCACGGAGGAAAGGGAGAGAGAGCGTGGGCGAGGAAAGGAGCACGGAGGAGCTGGGAGAGGAGGAGCTCGTGAAGGAGGACCTCGAAGCCTCTTGAAGCTGCTGTAGCTCCATGGGCAAAGAGCTCGCGAGGAGCTCTACGCGCGGATATTTCTACATCATTAGACGTCTACAACCCTTGTCAGATGTTTGGAGGGAGCTCCGAACGTCCAAAGAGAGCTCTGGACGTCCGATAGCACATAAAGTGCCAAGGTACGTACCCTGCACGAGCCTGCATGCATGTACGATGGTATTTGAGGTGTTGCATTTCACTGCACGTGCATGCGTAGGTACGAGTGCGTTGGAATGACATTTGAGGCACTTTAGGACATTTGGAGGCCATGTCAGACATTTGATTGTCCTCTTAGATGACCGAGAGCAGTGCTAGACGTCTGGAGATCCCCTCAGACGGCTGTGCGGGGTAGCAGGCGACGGGTACAGACGTAGGAGAGAAAGGTGAGCTACTACATTCATTTAAGACATCTGGGACTCGCCCCAAATGTCTTATTTTGGCCAGGATGCATATTTTTAAGCCGGTTCAGGGCCCAAACAGAGTTGTTTTTTTGCAAAAAAAGTATCGTTGGTTTTCTTTTGAAATTCTCTACATGTTAGTATAGTGTCTATACTATTTTGAGCTTGTTTGACATGTTGATCAACGGTATAGCTTTCCAATCCGTAGTGTACATGGGACCCGCGGAGATGTCGAGATCTACCACCCGTGTACCATGGTAGAGTGGTCCTCTCTACTTCTGTGGCTTGAATTAGTAAAATGTATGATAAATTAGAAATATCTGCTTGAAACCTAGGTTATGAGATGAACCCTAGGACTAAGAATGTGAATGGTTATATATTCAGTGCATGAACCTCGCATGTTATACAACCTGAGAATGCATGTTGTTAAATTTCATACTGTGATAATTGGAATAGTTAAATGCTGAGATGGTTGCTTATCCTGTTAATGATGGTTTAACCTGTTAGTTTACGAGCTGCCTGTTGTATGAATTAGAAATCAGTATACGATAAATATGCATGCCGTGAAATGAAATAAGATGAGTATTATGCATGAACCCTACGGGGAACTAGGAAAGGAACTGAAAGTATACTGAAACTGGGATAGCCGAGCGAGGGTACGCAGACTGTTGACGGGTGTAGCCCCTATTCTGTTCTATGTTGTACGCTTGGGCATACATGTTAGCGGAAATGACTGACCGCGAGCCAGTGCGGAGTAGCTACCTGTGCGCTTTTCACGCGTGCTGAAGTCATCGCTACGTCGTGGCCATGACCTCGGGGTGGTAGACCGGGTGTAGGACTACCACGGGGTGCTCTCCCATCCAGGAGAGTGCCAAGTGTGCATCCTGCATTGCGGGAAAACTGCATCAAGATCGTTCCCTTAGGAAGCAAGTGGATTAAGAAATGTTGTGGATCCTTACTAAAAATCGAATTAGAAACACATAGATAATTTAAATGAAAATCGATAATAATACATAACTGGAAATTTTATGATTAGTTAATTGCTTGTTCCTTTATGTTTTATTGCATATAAATGACATATACACCACTCTACTCAGCGTTAGCTGACCACAAATATATGTAACCATATTCATGTCGGGGAGTTGAGCAACCAGCACCACCGACTGTAGAGGGTGCTGGGCCTAATTGAGCCCAGCTGTAGTTGTACTTTCTCTGCTTTCCGTTGCAGGGCCCTTTTTGTTGGTAGTGAGTATCTTTAGCATGTAATACATGTTTCTGTTATATCTCTAGTTGTGATGGCTATGTCTGAAATTGTACTTTTCCGCTTGCGGCATGTAATACTTTTGGGATTTCTGTTCTATTTTCCATTACTGCATATTATTTATTTTCTGGTTGCATGCGTAGTTGTGGAATGTTTTGTGCATTTGGTTATTTCTAGTTGGAAGATTGGATCTTGAGATTTAGTCGAAGCAGGCCATTCTTCGGTTCCATAGGGAGTCGGAATCGAGTTGTAACACTCCATCTCATGATGCACTCCTTGGCCACCCTGGGTTATCTTTTCCTCTTACTAGAAGAAGTTTAATTCTGACACCATTTGTATAATGACCCAAATCTGAACTTAGGTCTAATTAAAAGAAACTATTTTCGATAAGTTGTTAAGTATAAATCTCATAATCTCAAATAAACACCCAGAATATGTAAACTTAAATTATCAGATAGTAATTCTCAGTTTTCACGTATCTCACCGCCCACTTTAGTAATTTTATTAAGTAAAATAATTCTTAAAAATATTATAATTTTTGTCCAACCGGTGGTCATCCAACCTTCGTCAAAAGAGACCAATAATTGAGCTTGGTATACTATGAGGCCCAAACCACCCAGATGCTTTGTAAGACAAATCTTATTCCACGAGACTCTTAGGAAGTTTCCTGGTAATGTTGCTCACGACCCCAGCAGAAACTTCTCATTAATTAATTTGACTAAATTTTTGCTTGCACCGCTGGGTAGGACACAATCTTTTGCAAGGTATTTGAAAATGGCCGCTAGGATTGATTTAATTAAGAATATTGTACGCCTTGCTTGGGTGAGAGTCTCAAATTTCCATCCTAGCATGCGGAATCATGACGGGTTAATAAAATAAATGTAAGTATGGAAGCACGTATTTTAATGTATTTTACAATATGCGACTTCCACTTACTTGTCTGCTCAACGAGAAAAGTAAAATATTTTCATTAGATATTAAAATATATTAATTGAAAATAAAAATATATCGATTAAAAATAAAAATATATCGATGGAAAATAATTTTTAATTTACAAGGATGATTTTTCATCAATTAAAAATCAAAATACATCGATTGAAAGTTAAAATACATCATTTGAAAATTAAAATACATCGGTGAAAAATGATCTTTTACTTGAATTTTTTTTTTAATCTATAAAAAGTACTTTTTTATTTCGAAAATAAATTTTAATCTATAAAAAATACTTTTCCACTTCGAACGTAATTTTTTATTTATAAAAAATATTTACTATCAATGAAAAATTAAAATATATCAATTAAAATCATCAAGATAGTGATCTACTGTACTTTTTTATTCTGTACGTTACAAAATATATTACAGTGTATGTTTATTTATTTTTTCACTAACAAAATATATTAAGATTTTTACTTCCTTAGCCAACTCCTTTCAACCTCAAAAGGGACGTGGAAGATTTTCCCTCAGTGGTTCTCATAAGTTCATGTCTGATCCCTATATCCATTTATTTGACCAAACGCCCAAGATACCAATGTCGGTGCACAAACAAATTTATCATTACAAGGAAAAAAATCCTTTGCAGACTATATTCCTCGAATAAATTCATATTGCAGACTATATTCCAAGTTTCGAATATGAAAAAGTTTATTTTATTTTTTGGATTTTGAGTTAGGTCAAAGGTTTGAAATTTTTTCAAAATCAAAATCTAAACTTGACGTAAGGTCTATGTTAATAGGACTAAGCCCAGGTTAGGTCAAGTCTAATTTTAACGATCTTCATCGCAGTCTTTTTCGAAAAGTAGAAGTAGCACGTGGTGCTCTCCTGGCCGGAAGAGTCCCCCGTGGTGGTCCTACCCTCAGTCAACCACCCCAAGGTCACTGACAGACGTAACGGTGACTACGGCACGCGCGATAAATGCACAGGTAGCTACCCCGCACTGGCACACGGTTAATCGTTTCCATTAACGGGTGTGCCCCAAAGTACAGCACGAAACCAGTATAGGGCAGAGCCCTCTCAGTAACAGGGGTCTAGCCCCTCCACAGTAACCAACCAGGGGACTTGCCCCTCCATAGTCCGCGCACTCTCGCCTGACTACCCTAGTTTACCCAGTGGGCCTAACAAGTCGGTGTAGGAAGGCTAGCAGAACCCTGGGGCCCATGGAGTGGCTAGTGCCCTCCTTACACTAGTAGCTCTCCCCGGTACTGTGTACGCGAGGGCCAAAAGTCTGTACAAAGTGGCCAGACCTAACCCCGGGTCCCTGAGGCGGCTAGCTCCGCTCTGCACTAAACAGGGGGGACAGTCGCTCTCCTTGGTACTCCGCACTCAAGGGCCAGCTCACTTCCCCAATTCCATTCCATTCACCTCTCAGGAGCTTTACTCCTAATTCCCCGTAGGGTTCATGCTCATATTTCCTTAACTAAGCCAATTTAGGTTTCATCATTTCAACTTTATTTTTATATAGCCCATGTTTTCAACAGTTAATATCCATTCATAAACAAACAATTGTTATCCAATTACAGGCAATTATCAATTTTCTTTCTACTTTTCCAAGACTGCAATTCATATATTCACGACATTCATTTCGGTGTTTCTGTTCCTAGGATTCATGCCACACCCTAGGATCTATCATTCAATATAGTTTTCCAGTCCTAGGATTCATGCCATACCCTAGGATCTATCATTCAATCTAGTTTTCCAGTCCTAGGGTTCATGCTACACCTTAGAATCTATTAATTATCTCACAAGTGCATAATGTTGGTAAATAATTAAAGGGAGCCACTCTACCTGCAAAATCGGGAGTATTAGGGGCGTGATCGGCAAGCCTGCGCGCCTCCGCAACCCCCAGTGCCGTAACGGAACAGGGTCGTAACACAAGGATCAAACACAAGGAACTACTCAGAACAGGATACAAATACTTTAAACAAGTAGAGGAACAATTTCTGAGAAGAACGAAATTTCAAACGCGTAAATTGGACTTCGAACGGACCCTAAATGGGTCAAAAATGACAAGTCTGCCCAAAATCAGACGTCTGGAACATCTTCCAGACATCTTAAACGATGGTTCAGGTCATACCTTCTCTCTGCGCGGATCTTCAGACGTCCAGAATCTTGCTGAGCCATCTGGACTTAGTTCCAGACATCCGACTGTCACTCCGGACGTCTGGAGACCCTCTCCGCCGTCTGGTGCTGTGCCCAGACGTCCAATTTGTGTGGGTGGGCGTGCCCTTGTGCCTTCCTGAACGAAACCTGCACACGTACGCGACCGTCCCCAACATAAAATGAGGCAGAACCTTTCGGTGGAACGACTGCATGGCCGTGCACGCGAAAGAAGGAATGGAAAATATCGTACCTTTCAGACGTCTGGACCTTCCTCCAGACGTCTCCTGCATCGTTTGGACGTGGGTCCAGACGTCTGATTCTGGGAAATTTTCCCAGAATCAGGACCTCCTCACCCTCCGCCTGCTGCGCACGGCCGTGCTGCACTCGCCTGCTGCTTGAGCTGCAGTAGCACCTCCCCAGCGCTACGCTCATGCTGCACGCCAGCTGGCCGACCCTGGCTACTCCGACGAGCTCGCACTCTCGCGCTCTAACTCCCTCCCTCTCGTTGCAACCCCTCCTCCCTGCGCATACACGGTAGCAGCTGCTGCCCTTGCCCGCTCACTCTCACGCTAACAGGAAGGAGAAGAAGAAGAAGGTGGTGGAGTGAGGGAGAGGAGAGGGGGAGGTTTTTACAGGCGTCGTGGGGAGAGAGAGAGGAGGAAAGTTGCGCTTGCAGGATGGAGAGGAAAGAGAGAGAAGAAAGGAGGGCGGCGGTTCAGTTTGCGCGTGCATGCTCGCAGAAGCGAAATAGTATGCCGAAAAATTTAATTTCCAGACGTCTGGAAAGGTTTCCAAACGTCTGACCAGACGTCTGGACCAACTCCTAGACGTCTTAAAATTCGTTTGATGTCGGGGTCTTAACAACATAACAAACTCAAAGGAAGTTTCGTCCCCGAAACTTGCGCTAACTAGGGTGCGGAAAAAGAATAATATATGCATAACAAACTGAAAGAAGACCGAAGCCAGTTCGAGAGGACGTACCCTCAAAAAGCTCCAGGTACCGCTCCTGCATCGCTGCCTCAGGCTCCCAGGTAGCCTCCTCGTACCACTGGCTCCTCCACAAAACCTTCACCAGGGGTACTTGCTTCCATCTCAGACTGCGGACGACTCTATCGAGAATCTGCACTGGCCGCTCGGGGTAGGTCAGATCGTCACCCACCTCAACGCTCTCGTCACTTAGGACGTGACTGGGATCGACGACGTACTTCCTGAGGTTGGACATGTGGAACACGTCGTGCACACCAGAAAGCCGGGGAGGAAGGGCGAGCCTATAAGCAACAGGCCCAACCCGCTCCAGGACCTCAAAGGGTCCCACGAACCTTGGCGCGAGCTTCCCTCTCACCCCAAACCGCTGCAGGCCCTTCATGGGAGAAACGCGAAGGAAGATGTGGTCCTCAATCTCAAACTGCACCTCTCTGCCTTTCCGATCTGCATAGCTCTTCTGTCTGCTCCTGACAGTGCGGAGTCGCCTGTGAATCTGCTCGACTACCTCCTGACTCTGCTGGATCAGCCTGGGGCCAACCTCCCACTTGGTTCCCACCTCAACCCAACTCAAGGGTGCCGTACACCTTCGCCCGTACAGAGCCTCAAGTCATGGTACATCTTGGTGTTTCTGGGATGTATGATGAATCTGGAATCGTGTGCCTCAGTCAGGAGCTCTCTCAACAACTCCTCGTCTCTGGGAACGCACAAACGTCCCCTCATGCGCAGCACCTGGTCTGTAACAGAGAAGTCCCCAGGGTCTCCTGACAGTACTCGGTCACGCAAGGAATGCAAGTATGGATTGGCCATCTGCCCCGTGATGATGCGATCTATCAACTCTGGTCTCGTTTGTCGCGTCACAGTCACTGCCCCACAGTGCCCCAGTAACTCTAGGGGTCGCCAACTGCCCATCTCCTCCAAGAGGCTCCAACTCTGCACCTGTAAACTGGCCAAGTGTGCCGGCGCCTTCCAGCTCATGGCGTTAGCCACCACATTGGCCTTTCCCGGGTGGTAGGAAAAGCTGCAGTCATAGTCCTTCAGGAGCTCCAACCAACATCTCTGTCTCATGTTGAGCTCCTTCTGATCAAACAGGTATCTGAGGCTCTTGTGATCTGTGAAAATCTCAAAGGTCTCACCGTACAGGTAGTGCCTCAAGGTCTTCAGCGCAAAGACGACAGCTAGCAGCTCCAGGTCGTGGGTAGGGTAGCTATGCTCATAGGGCTTCAGTTGCTGCGAAGCGTAAGGGACAACGTGACCCCTCTGCATGAGCACACCCCCTAACCCCTGCAAAGAGGCGTCCGTGTACACAACGAACCTGCCACTACTATCTGGGATGGTGTGCATGGGAGTCGAAGTTAGCCTCTCCTTCAGCTCCTGAAAACATGCCTCACAGGAGTCTGTCCAAGTAAAGGGCACGTCCTTCCGGGTCAGTTGTGTCATAGGACGTGCAATCTGTGAGAAGCCCTTGATAAACCGCCTGTAGTAGCCTGCCAGTCCCAAGAAACAGTGAATCTCAGTGATCGTACGTAGTCTCTCCCACTTGAGCACTGCCTCGACCTTGGCTGGGTCCACAGCCAAGCCATCCTCGGAGACCACATGACCTAAGAAGGTCACCTCCCTCAACCAAAACTCGCATTTCCTGTATTTGGCGTACAGCCTACGTCGTTTCAGTGTGTCCAAAACCATCTGCAAGTGCTATCCGTGCTACGTCTGATCTCGAGAATAGATGAGCACATCATCAATGAATATGTAACGACCTGATTCCCGAGTCCCTACGAGACACGAGAACCAGACCGACTCAACTAATCCCAAGACCTGGTTGTCCAACGAGGAAGTAACCAAAAGAGCAGTAAAATAAACCACATTCAGCATGAATATAACTAACAGTAAGAAAATACAGCAGTAAGGAAAGAAACTACTACAGTATATACCACCACAACAGTAGAACAACATTCATAACATAATATGAATTGCAGGTAAAGAAAAGTACATCGGTAACAAGAACTACTCACTACTGTGGAACAAAAAGAGGTACAAGAGAACAGTGGTAACTCTACTGGGCCCTACTCGGCCCAGCGTCCTTTGCAGCCGCCGACCCTGGCTACTCAACACCTGGTCCTGAAAGGTAACGAGTGTAATACGTCAGCAAAACGCTGAGTAGAGTGGCAACAAAAACAAAAGAAACAGTAGAGTGTACAGTAGCTGTTATGTTCTGTTACTTTCTTTAATTATGTCTTTCTATTGTCTCACAATTTATCTATTTCTTAGATCCTTCACTTGATCTCGAATGTTCCTCGTGGGAACGATCTTGATTGCAGTCTTTTCCGAACAGTAGAAGTAACACGTAGTGCTCTCCTGGCCGGGAGAGTCCCCCGTGGTGATCTTACTCTCAGTCAACCACCCCAGGGTCACGGACAAACGTAACGGTGACTACGGCACGTGCGATAAACGCACAGGTAGCTAACCCGCACTGGCACGCGGTCAGTCGTTTCCGCTAACAGGTGCACCCAAAAAATAACACGGAACCAGTACAGGGCAGAGCCCTCTCAGTAACAGGGGTCCAACCCCTCCACAGTAACCAAACAGGGGCCTTGCCCCTCCACAGTCCGCGCACCCTCGCCTGACTACCCTGGTTTGCCTAGTGGGCCTAACAAGTCGGTGTAGGAGGCTAGCAGAACCCCGGGGCCCGTGGGGTAGCTAGTACCTCCCTACACTAGTAGCTCTCCTCGGTAATACGTACATGAGGGCCAGCAAGTCGGTACAAAGTGGCCAGTCCTAACCCCGGGTCCTTGGGGCGGCTGGCTCCACTCTGCACTAAATAGGTACAGGTACTTCCCTTGGTACTACGTACCCAAGAGACAGCACGCTACCACGTCTTTCTTTCTCAGTTCCATTCCTTTCTCTTTCCAGGAGTTCCATTCCTAATTCCCCGTAGGGTTCCAGTTCTTTTAACTCAGCACATTTAGGTTTCACCTTCCCAGTTTCACATTCATACATCCCATATTCCCAGACATGCCCATTTATTCATAACAGGCAGTTGTTAAACTAATTTACAGGTAGCTATTATTTCCTTTCCACATTTTCCAAGACAGCAGTATTCATATATTCCACTAGTTCTTCCCATCCTAGGATTCATGCCATACCCTAGGATCTATCATACAATCTAGTTTTCCAGCCCTAGGATTCATGCAACCCCCTAGGATCTACCATTCATTCTAGTTTCTCATTCCTAGGATTCATGCAATGTCCTAGGTCCTATTTATGATTCCATAATTTAACAGATTATACCAATAAACTTAAAAGCCACTCTACCGGTTACAACAAGAGTACTGGGGGCGTGGTCGGGAATCCCGCGTGCCTCCGCAACCCCCGAGACTGCAACGAAACGGGATCCTATCACAAGGATCAAACACAAGAAGTTTCTCAAAACAGTATAGAGCTATTGTAGACGGGTAGAAGATTTAATTCCGAAAAGAACGCAACTCGAAACGTGGAAAACAGACTCCGAACGGGCCCTAAACGGGTTGAAAACGACGAAACAGTGCAAAATCAGACGTCTGGAGCCTCTTCCAGACGTCTTAAAAAGTGGATCAGAGGTTACCTTTGCTCTGCGTGGTCTCTCAGACGTCCAGAAGCCTACGGGGGCGTCTGGCCTAGTTCCCAGACGTCTGATGGTCACCCAGGACGTCTGGAAGTCGCTCCAGTCGTCTGGCACTTCAGCCAGACGTCTGATTCACGTTGGATGCGAATCTCAGAACCTGCGCGTACCCATCCTCGTGCTCAGTACGGACAGTCGAAGGAAAGGAAGAAGGTACGAAAAATAACTTACTTACCAGACGTCTGGACAGTCCTCCAAACGTCTTCCCCGTTGTCTGGTTGGAATCCCAGATGTTTGATTCTGGAAAAACTTCCAGAATCAGAGCGCAACTCGCCCTCCGCCCGCGACGCACGGCCGCGCCGCGTCTCGTCCGCCTGCTGCTCAAGCTGCAGCAGGCCTCCCGCGTCGCCCCGCGTCTGTTGCTCCCCCCGCCGGCCGGCCCTAGCAGCCCCGGCAAGCTCGCCCTCACGGCCGAGCGCCTCCTCTTCTCGCGTAGCACCTCCTCCCGCACTCGCCGCGGCTGCCACCGCCGCCGCTCGCTCGCGCTTGCACTCGCTGGAAGAAGAAGGAGAAGCGGGGGTGGTGAGAGTGAGGGAGAGGGCGAGGCTTTTTAATGCCTCGTGGGGAGGAGAGAGAGAGAGTGGGACAGGGGGGCAGCGCCTGCAGTCGCAGGAGAGAGGGAAAAAGAGAGAGAGAGATGCGCTCGTAGGTCTGCGCACTCAGGCACGTAGACGAAACCGCGCGTGTCGAAAAAATCGAATCCCAGACGTCTCGAAGGGGTTCCAGACGTCTGGGCCACCTCCCAGACGTCTGAAAAGACGTCTGAAGCTGCGCGTTTGTAACAGAATACCACCACGAACTGGTCCAAGTACGGTCTAAACACCCGGTTCATCAAATCATGAAGGCAGTAGGGGCATTGGTTAGCCCAAACAGCATGACCAGAAACTCGTAGTGTCCGTATCGAGTGCGGAAAGCTGTCTTGGAGACGTCTGCCTCCTTGATCCTCAACTGGTGGTATCCAGATCTCAAGTTGATCTTAGAGAATACCGTGGCACCTCGTAGCTGGTCAAACAAGTCATCAATCCTTGGCAGCGGATATCTGTTCTTGATGGTGACCATATTTAACTGTCTGTAGTCCACACAAAGGTGTAGGGTACCATCCTTCTTCTTTACAGACAGTACCGGGGCTCCCCAGGGAGACGCACTGGGCCTCACAAAACCCTTCTCCAAAAGATCCTGCAACTGAGACTTGAGCTCTTGTAGCTCAACTGGTGCCATCCTGTACGGTGCTGTGGAGATGGGGCTGGTCCCTGGTACCAGTGAGATCTCAAACTCGATCTCACGCTCTGGCGGTAGTCCTGGCAACTCGTTGGGGTACTCTCTGACCACTGGGATATTCTGGGAGTCTGCCACAGGGATGGCCTCTGCCACCACACAAGCTAAGAAGCCCTCACACCCCTGGCTTAAAAGTCTTGCCACCCGAAGTGCAGTAATGCACCTGAAGCCTCCGTCCATTGGCTGCCCGTGGAACTCGAAAGAAGGCAACTCCGGTATGGAGAAGACGATCTTTCTCTCAAAGCAGTCCACCAAGGCGTGGTAAGCGGACAACCAGTCCAACCCTAGAATTACGCCAAAGTCCTACATCTGTATCAAAATCAGGTCAGCGGGGAGGTTGTGTCCCCCAACACTGATCTCGCAACCCGTGTATACCTCCTCAGCTACAAACAGCTGACCACTTGGACCTCTGATCACGAACGGATCCGCTAACAACATACAGTCCTTCCCCAAACTAACTGCGAAACTAGCAGCGACAAACGAGTGCATAGCGTCGGAATTGAAAAGCGTGTAAACGAGTCTGCCGGAAACTGAAACCATACCTGCCACCACTGATCCCGAAGCTCTGGCATCCCTATGTGTCAAGGCGTTGATACGCCCCTCAGCCCTAGGTGCGGACGAAGCAGCCGCACTCTGTGTCGGACGAGTAGCTGCTAGCCGGTACCCTCCCCGTGACTGCTGTCCTCCTCCTCGCGCCAGGAAACCGCGGCCTCTTGTTCACCCTCCAGTGCTCGGCGCGGGAAGCATTTGCTGACCTCCTGCCTTAGACGGGCAATCCCTCCTGATGTGGCCCGGCTGGCCACACTGGTAGCAGAGGGGGACTCGACTCCCTCCCTCAGTGGGTCCCTGCTGTTGGTTGGGCGGGGGTCCGGTGCTAGCAGCTGGCCCCTGTCGAGGGCCCCCAAAGGCCACTGATGGCCCTGCAAAACGTGATGGCTCTCCTGCGTGCGCCACGTGTCTCCTCTCTCGTCGGCCCTGTGAGAAGTCTGGCTGATAGGGCCTCTTCCGCCCGCTGTCAGTATCTCGCGCGGACGGGTTGGTCTCTTCGTATGTCATAGCTGCCTCCACTACCCTTGAGAACGTAGGTAGCTTCAGGGGTTTGACATACCCCCGAATCGCAGGCCGGAGCCCCTCGGTGAACCTCCAAAGGCACTCCTCCTCAGTGGCCACTGCTGTCTCTGCGAAGTGAGACAGCTGCAGGAAACGCGTGCGGCATGCGCTCACGGTTATCATCCCCTGGCTGAGAGTGTGGAACTCCCGCCTCCTCTGGTCCTGCCACGTTTGGGAAAATTACTGCTTGCAGAAGAGGGTGACGAACTGGTCCCAGGTTAGCTCGTCCCTCTCCTGTCCCTTGACCACCCTCTACCACCTGTGTGTCGCGCTCTCCAGCTGGTATGTGGCAAAGGCCACGCGGCACTCCACCGGGGGGCGAAGGGTGTCAAAAACCTTCTCGATCTGCTCGAGCCAGTCCTCCGCCTCGGTCAGGTCCTCATCCCCCTTTAAGGAGGGGGGCTTCAGGTTCCGAAAATGTCCGAAGTGCTCAAAGTGGTGCTGAAGTGGAGATGTTGGTGCACCTCTAGGTAAAGAAGCCCCGTGCTTGGAAGTGCTGGAGGAAGGTGGGGGCGGTGGCGGCCCATCCCCTCCCCCGCGTGCAGCGCCATGTCCGTCGCGTGGTCCCACAGAGGACTCCCCCTCCGCAGCCCCAGGGAGAAGCGCTCGTGGCGGCGGGTGGAGCTCCTCTCGCACGATGTCCCGTATCAGCTGGGTGAAGTCCTGGGCCTGAATGCCCGGGAGCAGTGGCCGGTCCACTGAGGCGTCGACCTCAACGCGCCCATCCCTCTGACCTCGTTCTTGGCTGCGCCCACGGCTCGCCTAGCTAGTCCCGCATCGAGGCATCTCCTGCAAGGTGACGCGAATACAGAACGGAGAAATGTCAATACGAATCGATATCTAACGGGGAAATCTAAGAACGGATGTCAAAAGATATGTTGTGGTGGCTACTCTAGTTACAGACATGTGAATTGGTTATTTTCCAGCCAGTTGGTTCACTTCTCGGGACGACCTTGCTCTGATACCATCTTGTTACGACCCGATTCCCGAATCCCTACGAGACACGAGAATCGGATCGATTGATCCCAAGACCCAGTCGTCCAACGAGAACGTAGCCAAAAAATAGTAAAATAAACCACATTCACCATGTATATAACTAACAGTAACAAAAGTACAGCAGTAAAGAAAATAACCACTACAGTATACGCCACGACAACAGTAGAGAATTAAACAGGTACATAAACATGATATTTACAATAAAAGAGTACAGTGGTAATAGAGAATACTCACTACAACAGAAGAAAATGTACAGTAGGTATTACACCAGTAAAACTACTGGGCTCTACTAGGCCCAGCACCCTCTGCAGCCGCCGGCTCTGGCTGCTCAACACCTGGTCCTGAAAAGGTGACAATAGTGACACGTTAGCGAAACGTTGAGTAGAGTGGCAACTAACTAGCTAGGAAAACAGTAAGGTGGACAAGTAGCTGTTATTTTTAATTTCTTTCTTTATTTTCTATTTACTCTTTCTTGAATTATTTCTCAGATCTTTCTCTTGATCTTGAATGTTCCTCGTGGGAACGATCTTGATCGCAGTCTTTCCGAAAAGTAAAAGTAGCACGTGGTGCTCTCCTGGCTGGGAGAGTCCCCCGTGGTGGTCCTACCCTCAGTCAACCACCCTAAGGTCACTGACGAACGTAACGGTGACTACGGCACGTGCGATAAACGCACGGGTAGCTACCCCGCACTGGCATGCGGTCAGTCGTTTCCGTTAACGGGTGCGCCCCAAAGCACAGCACGGAACCAGTATAGGGCAGAGCCCTCTCACTAACAGGGGTCTAGCCCCTCCACAGTAACCAACCAGGGGTCTTTCCCTTCCACAGTCCGCACACCCTCGCCTGACTACCCTGGTTTGCCCAGTGGGCCTAACAAGTCGGTGTAGGAAGGCTAGCAGAACCCCGGGGCCCGTGGGGTGGTTAATGCTCTCCCTACACTAGTAGCTCTCCCCGGTACTGTGTACGCAAGGGCAAAAGTCGGTACAAAGTGGCCAGACCTAACCCCATGTCCCTGGGGCGACTAGCTCTGCTCTACACTAAACAGGGGGGGACAGTCGCTCTCCTTGGTACTCCGCACTCAAGGGCCAGCTCACTTCCCCAATTCCATTCCATTCACCTCTCAGGAGCTCTACTCCTAATTCCCCGTAGGGTTCATGCTCATATTTCCTTAACTAAGCCAATTTAGGTTTCATCATTTCAACTTTATTTTCATATAGCCCATGTTTTCAACAGTTAATATCCATTCATAAACAAGCAACTGTTATCCAATTACAAGCAATTATCAATTTTCTTTCTACTTTTCCAAGACTGCAATTCATATATTCATGACGTTCGTTTCGGTGTTTCTGTTCCTAGGATTCATGCCACACTCTAGGATCTATCATTCAATATAGTTTTCCAGTCCTAGGATTCATGCCATACCCTAGGATCTATCATTCAATCTAGTTTTCCAGTCGTAGGGTTCATGCCACACCTTAAAATCTATTAATTATCTCACAAGTGCATAATGTTGGTAAATAATTAAAGGGAGCCACTCTACCCGCAAAATCGGGAGTACTGGGGCTGTGATCGGCAAGCCCGCGCGCGTCCGCAACCCTCAGTGCCGCAACGGAACGGCATCCTAACACAAGGATCAGACACAAGGAACTACTCAGAACATGATACAAATACTTTAAACAAGTGGAGGAACAATTTATGAGAAGAACGAAATTTCAAACGTGGAAATCAGACTTCGAATGGACCCTAAACGGGTCAAAAACAACAAGTCTGCCCAAAATCAGACGTCTAGAATATTTTCCAGATGTTTTAATTGATGGTTCATGTCATACCTTCTCTCTCCGTGGTTCTTCAGACGTCCAGAATCCTGCTGAACCGTCTGGACTTAGTTCCAGATGTCCGGCTGTCACTCCGGTCGTCTGGAGACCCTCTCCGTCGTCTGGTGCTGTGCCCAGACGTCCGATCTGTGTGGGAGGGCATGCCCTTACGCCTTCCCGAATGAAACCTGCACGCGTACGCGACCGTCCTCAACATGAAATGAGGCAGAACCCTTCGGCGGAACGGCTGTATGGCCGTACACGCGAAAGAGAAGGAATGGAAAATATCGTACCTTTTAGACGTCTCCTGCGTCATCTGGACGTGGGTCCAGACGTCTGATTTTGGGAAATTTTCCCAGAATCAAGACCTCCTCGCCCTCCTCCTGCTGCGCACGGCCGTGCCGCGCAGGCTCGCCTGCTGCCTGAGCTGCAGCAGCACCTCCCCAGCGCCACTCTCCTGCTGTGCGCCCGTCGGTCGGCCCTGGTCGCTCCGGCGAGCTCGCACCCTCGCGCTCTGTAATGACCCAATTCCCGAGTCCCTACGAGACACGAGAATCGGACCGACTCGACTAATCCCAAGACCTAGTCGTCCAACGAGAAAGTAACCAAAAGAGCAGTAAAATAAACCACATTCAGCATGAATATAACTAGCAGTAATAAAATACAGCAGTAAGAGAAGGAACTACTACAGTATGTATCGCCACAACAGTAGAACAACAATTATAACATAACATGAACCTACAAGTAAAGAAAAGTACAGAGAGTAACAGGAACTACTCACTACAGTGGAACAAAAAGGGTACAAAAAGAACTGCGGTAACTCTACTGGACCCTACTCGGCCCAACGTCCTCTGCAGCCGCTGACCCTGGCTGTTCAACACCTGGTCCTCAAAAGTAACGAGTGTAACACGTCAGCGAAACGCTGAGTAGAGTGGCAACTAAAACTAAAGAGGCAGTAGAGTGTACAGTAGCTGTTATATTTTGTTACTTTCTTTATTTACGTCTTTCTATTATTTCACGATTTATTTATTTCTCAGATCCTTCACTTGATCTCGGATGTTCCTTGTGGGAACGATCTTGATTGCAGTCTTTTTTGAAAAGTAGAAGTAGCACGTGGTGCTCTCCTGGCCGGGAGAGTCCCCCGTGGTGTTCCTACCCTCAGTCAACCACCCCAAGGTCGCTGACAGACGTAACGGTGACTACGGCACGCGCGATAAACGCACGGGTAGCTACCCTGCACTGGCACGCGGTCAGTCGTTTCCGTTAACGGGTGCGCCCAAGCACAGCACGGAACCAGTATAGGGCAGAGCCCTCTCAGTAACAAGGGTCCAGCCCCTCCACAGTAACCAAATAGGGGTCTTGCCCCTCCATAGTCTGTGCACCCTCGCCTGACTACCCTGGTTTGCCCAGTGGACCTAACAAGTCGGTGTAGGTGAGCTAGCAGCACCCCGGGGCCCGTGGGGTAGCTAGTACTCGCTCTACACTAGTAGCTCTCCTCGGTACTGTGTACACTTGGGCCAAAAGTCGGTACAAGGTGGCCAGACCTAACCTCGGGTCCCTGGGGCGGCTGGCTCCGCTCTGCACTAAACAGGTAACAGGTGCTTCCCCTGGCACTACGTACCCAAGGGACAATACACTTCCCCGTCTTTCTTTCTCAGTTCTATTCCATTTTCTTTCCAGGAGTTCTACTCTTAATTCCCCGTAGGGTTCCAGCTCTTTTACTCAGCACATTTAGGTTTCACCGTTCCAGTTTCACGTTCATACAACCCATGTTCTCAATCATGTTTATTTATTCATAACAGGCAGCTGTTAAATCAATTTACAGGCAGCTATTATTTCCTTTCCGCTTTTCCAAGACTGCAATATCTATATACATATCACTAGTTTTCCAGTCCAAGGATTCATGCCGTACCCTAGGATCTATCATTCAATCTAGTTTCTCATTCCTAGGATTCATGCAATACCGTAGGATCTATCATTCAATCTGGTTTCTCACTCCTAGGATTCATGCAATGCCCTAGGTTCTATTAATTGTTCCATAATTGTAACAAATTATGCTAATAATTTTAAAAAACACTCTACCAGCTACAACGGGAGTACTGGGGGCGTGGTCGGAAATCCCGCGCGCCTCCGCAACCCCCGAGACTGCAATGGAACGAGGTCCTAACACAAGGATCAAACACAAGGAATTTCTCAGAACAGTATATAACTACTGTAAACAGGTAGAGGATTTTATTCTGGGAAGAACGCAACTCGAAATGCTGAAAGCGGACTCTGAACGGGCCCTAAACGGGTCGAAAACGACGAAACAGTCCAAAATCAGACATCTGGAACATCTTCCAGACGTCTTAAAAGGTGGTTCAGATGATACCTTCGCTCTGTGTAGTCCCTCAGACGTTCAGATGCCTGCGGGGCGTTGGATCATTTCCCAGACGTCCGATGGTCAACCCGGACGTCTGGAAGTCCTTTCCGTTGTCTGGCACTGTGGCCAGACATCCGATTCGCGTTGGATGGCGAGTCTTGCGCCCTCCTGAGCAGAACCTGCACGCACCCATACCCGTTCTCAGTACGACGGGTCGCAGACGAAGGCGCGGCGGACGGCTGCATGGCTGTACGTGCGAAAAAGGAAGAAGATGAAATATCTTACCTGTCAGACGTTTGGACAATCCTCCAGATGTCTTCACCGTCGTCTGGTTGTAAGCCCAGACATCTGATTCTGGAAAAATTTCCAGAATCAGAGCTCCTCTCGCTCTCCGCCCGCGACGCACGGCCGCGCCGCGCCCCGTCCGCCTGCTGCTCGAGCTGTAGCAGCCCCTCCACGACACTCCACTCCCGCTGCTCCCCCGCCGGCCGGCTTTAGCTACCCTGGCAAGCTCGAGCTCTCACGGTCGAGCGTCTCCTCCCTTGCGCAAGACCGCCTCCTGCACACTTGCCGTGGCCGTTGCTGCCGCCGCTCGCTCGCTCTCTCACCGGCTGGGAGAAGAAGAATGACACGAAGGGGATGAGGGTGAGGGCGAGGGCCTTTTAAGGCTGCGCGTGGAGAAAGAGAGAGAGCACTGCGCCCTGCAGGATGAGAGAGGGAAAAAGAGGAAAGAGGGTGGCGGTTGCAGGTCTGCGCGCGCATGCGCGCAGACGCAATCCCGTATGCCACAGAAAGTGAATCCCAGACGTCTGAAAGGGGTTCCAGACGTCTGGTCAGACATCTGGGCCACCTCCTAGACGTCTTAAAAATCGTCTTGAAGCCGCATTCGTAACACGCTCTAACTCCCTCCCTCTCGCTGCAACCCCTCCTCCCCGCGCACACACGACAGCAGCTGCTACCCTCATCCGCTCACTCTCACGCTAATAAAAAGGAGAAGGAGAAGAAGAAGGTGGTGGAGTGATGGTGAGGGAGTGGAGAGGGGGAGGTATTTGAAGGCGCCGTGGGGAGAGAGAGAGGAGGAAAGCTGCGCCTGCAAGATGGAGAGGAAAGAGAGAGAAGAAAAAGGACGGCGGTTCAGTCTGCGCATGCATGCGTGCAGACACGAAACCATACGTCGAAAAAATTAATTTCCGTACATCTGGGACCAACTCCCAGACGTCTTAAAAGACGTTTGATGCCGGGGTCTTAACAATTATATACATCCATGAAGCAAATTTGTGTGATACCTTTAAGAAATCATGTGTCTTATGTTCCCTTCTACATGTAATAAATTTTCAATATCAACACCAAAGTGTGTACATGCATATACCATTGGTCTGCCAAATACATCTGTTTGGTAATAGAGACACATATCTATCTCAGATCAGAGGATCACCTTCTCCATGACATCATTAAAGATGGAATTCTGATTATCTCATGTTTCATCAGGTCAACTCTTTTGAGTCAACCTGCATGACAGTTTCGAATCCCCATTTAAGAGCATTAATCAAGCGACAGTCTCTAGAGAAGGTTGTCATCCCAACTCATATTGGACACAAATAATCAAATCGGATATGATGGTTTCTTGATGTGCTATTAGATCCTCTAAACCATTTAACTATCTGAATCAACACACATCAAATTTATTCGATTTGACCAAGTGGATTACCTTATTTGTACTAAGGGACCTAATTAATGCATTGAAAATAATCTAATTCTTATTCAGATGAAACAATCAAATCAATGTAACTCTTTACATCATTCGAATGGCTCACCAATGACATGTAAAATCCAACGATTCTTTGCTAAAGGATAACGAAAGAATTACGAGAAAATACCAATTCTCATACGCCATCATATCAACACTTTTATAGTATTTCACATCAATATCAACATACATTAAAAATTATTTACTTTAACATAATATACTATCACATCAACCTATACCAGTCATTTTATCATACTACTTATGCTATTCTTTTAAATAAACACCTAAATAACTTATTCCACCACCTATATATTCTATCCTAAGAAAATCTTATTTCTCGAACAAATGTAACCATAGCACATCACACGTTTCCCTTCGTGAGAGATGACTCATGGTCCTCCTATCTTTCTTCAAAAAGTGAGGTATTTCTCCGATGCTTCCACACTCAAGGAACAGACCATCCAGCGAGTTAGTTGGCAGTCATTTTTTAAACAGTGTTTTATATCTTCCTTCAAGGAAATTTAAGGAGAGCACATTTAAAGCAGTAGAAAAGGTCAATGTAGATAATCGGGTTCTAATTATCCATTTAGGTGTACCACCAACCACTGATGATGGCAATTAAATCCAACGAACAATTTAATCCGAAACAAATAAATCGAATCCGATATAATAATTTATTGATAAATTATTAGATCTTGTAAATCATTTAATTATCAGAATCAACATACATCAAATCTATTTTATTTATCAAATATATCATCTTATTTGTATTAAGAAATTTAATAATTTAAGTATTATTCAAATAAAAATGATCAAATTGACGTAACTCTTACATCATTTTGATAATTTGACATATAAAATCTAACAATTCTTAGTTAAAGAGATACAAAAGAAATGACGAGAAAATATAAATTCTCATGCTCCATCGTATCAACTATTATATTATTTTATATCAATACCAACATTCATTAATAAAAACTTACTTTCGAACATAATATACCATCACATCAACCTATATCAATTATTTTATTATATCACTTATTCTATTCTTTGAAATAAATGCCCGGATAACTTATTCCACCACCTTTATATTTTATTCTAAGAAAATTTTTATTTGGATGACTTATGATCCTCCTGTGATTTTTCAGTGGTGCATGTTTGTCATGTTCTCTGCTATGGTAGGTGATTATCTGGAAGTCTTCATGGATGACTTTTCAGTTTTCAAGACATCATTTGATAATTGCCTCCAGCACTTGGTTCATATACTCAGACACTGCATCGACGTTAATTTGGTTCTTTCCTAGGAAAAGAGCCACTTTATGGTGCCTGAGGGGATTGTCGTAGGACATCTGATTTCTGAAAAGGGCATCCAGGTGGATCGAGCTAAGGTTGATCTAATCTCTCGCCTTCCTATTCCTAGCTCGATCAGGGACATTCGTTCCTTTCTGGGGCACGTCGGTTTTTACTGTTGTTTCATTCTTGATTTCTCGAAAATCGTGCGCCCCCTGACGACTCTCCTCTCTAAGGATGTACCCTTTGAAATCTCCAAGGAATGCACTCTAGCCTTTGAAAACTTTCGTGAACGAGTCACCCAGGCACCAATCCTACAATCCCCTGACTGGTCTCAACCCTTTGAGATCATGTGCGATGCGTCTGATTTCGTTATAGGAGCGGTTCTGGGGCAGAAAGCGGACAGGAAACCCGTGGTCATCTACTACTGTAACGAACGCGTGCCCCAGACGTCTTTTAAGACGTCTGGGAGGTGGCCCAGACGTCGGACCAGATGTCTGTGATCACATCTAGACGTCTGACCAGACGTCCGGGATCGTTTCCAGACGTCTGGAAATCCGTTAATTTCGACATGCGCGGGTCGTCTACGCGCCTGAGCGCGCAGACAGGATATTCGCTTATTCCCTCTTTCCCTGCGGCTGCAGACGCCTGCCGCGTTCTCTCTCTCCTCCTCGCGCGGCCTTAAAAGGCCACGCGCTCCCTCATGTCGTCTCCACCATCTCCTCCCTCTTCTCCTTCAGCCAGTGAGCATGAGCGCGAGCGCGAGGGCGGCAGCGGCGGTCGCAGTGAGCGCGGAGGAGGTGCGGCGTGCGAGAGCGGAGCTCTGCCGTGAGGGCGAGCTCGCCGGGGCTGCTAGGGCCGGCTGGTGGAGGGCGCAGGAGGCGCGGAGCGACGCGGAGGGGGGACTGCTGTGGTCTGAGCAGCAGGCGCGCGAGGTGCGACGCGGGCGGCGTCGCGAGCGGAAGCCGGGTGGTGCCCTGTTCTGGAAAAATTTCCAGAATCAGACGTCTGGGTTGATAGCCAGACGGCGAGGGCGACGTCTAGAAGACCTTCCAGACGTCTGAAAGGTGAGTTTTTCCGTCTTCTTCTTCCTTCCTATCGACTGACCGTACTGAGGGAGGGAGATGGGTGTGCGCAGGCTCGGTGATTCGCCATCCAACGCGAATCAGACGTCTGGTTGTTGTACCAGACGGCGGGAGCGACCTCCAGACGTCCGGGGTGACCATCAGACGTCTGGGAGCTAGGCCAGACGTCCCCTCAGACTTCTGGACGTCTGGGAAACCACGCTGAACAGGTAATTCTCAGATCCACTTTTTAAGACGTCTGGAAGAAGTTCCAGACGTCTGATTTTGCACAGTGTCGTCGTTTTCGACCCGTTTAGGGCCCGTTCGGGTTCCGTTTTCCGCGATTCGAGTTGCGTTCTTTTCAGAATTAATCCCTCTACCCGTCTACAGTAGCTATACACTATTTTGAGACACTCCTTGTGTTTGATCCTTGTGATAGGACCTCCTTCAGTTGCAGTCTTGGGAGTCGCGGAGGCACGCGGGATTCCCGATCACGCCCCCATTACTCCCGTTGTACCTGGTAGAGTGGTTTTAAGTTATTAATAAAATCTGTTAAAGTATGGAACCATAACTAGAACCTAGGACGTTACATGAATCCTAGGAATGAGAAATATATGATAGCTCCTAGGTGTTGTATGAATCCTAGGGCTGGAAAACTGGATTGTATGATAGATCGTAGGATATGGCATGAATCCTAGGATGGGAAAAACTAATGGAATGTATAATACTGCAGTCTTGGAAAATGGAAAGAGATATAAAGCTGCCTGTAATTTGAATTAACAGCTGCCTGTTGTGAATAAATAACGTGGTTGAGAACAGGGATTGTAAGAATGTGAAACTGGAAAGTGAAACTTGGATGTTTGAGTAAAAAGGATGGAACCCTACGGGGAAGTAGGAGTAGAACTCCTGGAAAAGTGAATTGAATAGTATTGGCGAAGTGAGCTGACCCTTGAGTACGGAGTACCAAGGAGAGCGACTGTCCCCCCTATTTAGTGCAAAGCGGAGCCAGCCGCCCCAGGGACCCGGGGTTAGGACTGGCCACTCTGTACCGACTTGCTGGCCCTCGTGTACGTAGTACCGAGGAGAGCTACTAGTGTAGGGAGGTACTAGCTACCCCACGGGCCCCGGGGTTCTGCTAGCCTCCCACACCGACTTGTTAGGCCCGCTGGGGCAAACCAGGGTAGTCAGGCGAGGGTGCGCGGACTGTGGAGGGGCAAGGCCCCGGTTTGGTTACTGTGGAGGGGTTGGACCCCTGTTACTGAGAGGGCTCTGCCCTGGACTGGTTCCGTGCTGTGCTTTGGGCGCACCCGTTAACGGAAACGACTGACCGCGTGCCAGTACGGGTTAGCTACCTGTGTGTTTATCGCGCGTGCTGTAGTCACCGTTACGTCTGTCAGTGACCTTGGGGTGGTTGACTGAGGGTAGGATCACCACGGGGGACCCTCCCGGCCAGGAGAGCACCACGTGCTACTTCTACTTTTTGGAAAAGACTGCAATCAAGATCGTTCTCACGAGGAACATTCGAGATCAAGAAAAAGATTTAGTGAATAAATGAAATAGTGAGACAATTGAAAGATGTGAATAAAGAAAGTAATAGAACATAACAGCTACTGTATACTCTACTGTTGTCTTTAGTTTAGTTGCCACTCTACTCAGCGTTTGTTGACGTGTTACACTCGTTACCTTTTTCAGGACCAGGTGTTGAGCAGCCAGGGCCAGCGGCTGCAGAGGACGCTGGGCCGAGTAGGGTCCAGTAGAGTTACCACTGTCTTTTGTACCTCTTTGTTTCCGTTATAGTGAGTAGTTCTTGTTTCCGCTGTACTTTTCTTTACCTGCAGTTCATGTTATATGATAAATGTTGTTCTACTGTTGTGGTGGTATATACTGTAGTAGTTGCTTTCCTTACTGCTGTACTTTCTTACTGTTAGTTATATTCATGCTGAATGTGGTTTATTTTTACTGCTCTTTTGGTTACTTCCTCGTTGGACGACTAGGTCTTGGGATTAGTGGAGTCGGTCCGGTTCTCGTGTCTCGTAGGGACTCGGGAACCGGGTCGTTACAACTACGCTAGTAAGACACTTGATGAGGCTCAGCGTAATTATACAGTTACGGAGAAAGAGCTACTAGCCGTAGTATTTGCCCTTGAAAAATTCCGATCTTATCTCCTGGGTTCTCACGTCATCATCTACTCGGATCACACGGCTGTGAGGCATCTCCTTGCCAAGAAGGACGCGAAGCCCCGACAAATCCGATGGATTTTGCTATTACAAGAATTCGATCTCGAGATTCGCGACAAGGCAGGAAAACAAAATGTGGTAGCTGACCATTTGTCCTGGCTTCCTTTTGAGATTATCAACCCTTCCGAACCCATCACGGAGCATTTCCCTGATGAGCACCTGCTGACTATTGGTACTAGACTTCCATGGTTTGCTGATATAGTAAACTACTTGGCATCTCACCAGACCCCGTTTGATTGGTCGAAGGCCAAGAAAGACAAATTGCGCTCTGATGCCAAGTATTACATTTGGGAAGATCCGTACCTCTTCCGCATAGGTGCTGACCAAATCATCCGGAGATGTGTCTCGGAAGGTGAAGTCAATGATATTCTTTCCTTCTGCCATGACCAGGCATGCGGTGGCCATTTCTCTAGGCACAAAACCGCATCGAAAATCCTCCAGTGTGGCTTCTACTGGCCCACAATATTCAAAGATACATACAGTCACTGCAAGGCATGTAGTCGTTGCCAAACTTTGGGCAACATGAGCCATCGCGACATGATGCCTTTGTAGCTGATTCTCGTATGCGAAATCTTTGATGTTTGGGGGATTGATTTTATGGGCCCCTTTCCTATTTCGGATGGTTTCGAATACATTCTGCTGGCTGTGGACTACATGTCCAAATGGATCGAAGCCATACAAACCCGAACCTGTGATCACAAAATCATTGTCAAATTCATTCATCACAATATCTTCTCACGGTTCGGGATTCCTCGTGCTATCATCTCAGATGGGGGGACCCATTTCACAAATGCTCAGTTCAGGTCACTGATTACCAAGTACGGGGTATTTCACCGAATCTCCACTCCTTATCACCCCCAGACTATTGGTCTAGCTGAGCTATTAAATCGGGAGATCAAGAAAATCCTGCAGGTCACTGTTTGGCTTGACAGGAAGGACTGGTCGTCCCAACTTCCGGAAGCCTTGTGGGCCTATAGGACCGCCCACAAAACCCAATTATGCATGTCTCTCTTTAGATTGGTGTACGGGAAGGCGTGTCACCTTCCCGTCGAATTGGAGCACAAAGCCTATTAGGCGGTACGGAACTGTAATCTAGATCTTTCAAAGGCTGGAACCCACAGAAAGCTTCAAATCAACGAGATCGATGAGCTACGTCTTGATGCGTACGAGAACTCGCGAATCTACAAGGAGCAGGTTAAAGCCTTCCATGACAAGCATATCTCTAGAAAGATCTTTTATCTTGGTCAGAGTCCTACTCTTTGATGCCCGACTCAAACTTTTCCCTGAGAAGCTGTGATCCAAGTGGGTCGGACCATACTTAGTCCGACGGGTTTTTGGAAATGGAGCCGTCGAGATCAGTCCACTCAGCCGTGGTTCCGAACCTTTCATCGTGAACGGTCAGAGACTCAAACCGTTCATTGATGTAACTTCTACTGATTTGGCTGAATCATCTTATATCCTCCATTCCCCATGAGCTTAGTCCGTCTAGCCGATGGTGTAAAACTCAGCGCTCAATGGGAGGCAGCCCGTCATTCTCTTGGAAAACCTGAAACCTTTTTGACACCTTTGTGCACTTAAGGTTCACCCTTTAAGACAGCCGACTTCACCTCAGGTGCTTGCGTCTGAGATTAGAAATCATCCGCAACAGTCATCCCGACCCATTCACTCACCAAAATATCTGTCCTAAGGAATGAACTAAGTTGAATAAAAATCCCCTAAGTCACAATGAGGACATTGCAAATCTTAGGCATGGGGGGTATGAAAGTGCAAAACTTGTAAGAAAAGGTTTTAAACAAAAAATTCACATATGCCAAAAAACCATAAAAAATTAAAAAATTAAAAAAAAAAAAAAATATATATATAATAAGAGGAGGAAAGAAATTTTGTGGAGGAAGGAAAAATAAACAAAATGAAAAAGGAGCACAAAAATGAGAGAAAAGTGATAGTCATTAGTAAAAAAACTAAGGAATTAACCTAAGTTCTAGACCTCATTCAAGAAAAGAACTGAAAAGTGCACAGTGAGATTAATAAGAACGCAAACCTTAGGCATTCTTGGATAGACTCTTAGTACCCATTAAGATCTAGACATTCCTCAAGAGGTTGAGGAAAATGAAAAGCTTAAGTATTAGGTCCAAGGCTTAGGAAGTATTTGGCCTTATTAACTAACTTTTGGTTTACGGGACTCAGTAACCTAAGCACCCTAACCTCACACATGACCTGGTTCAGTAAGCGTAAAAATCAAAATCACGCAGAAGCGTCGCAAATTCTGAAAATAACACCTAAAGTAGGAGCGACCGATCAACACAAGTTGATTTGGACGAGTTCCCAGCGCGGTGAGGTGGGAAATTTCCCTCGAAGATGCGTAACAAAATATCATCTCCTCGGTGCTTGCCTCTTAGGATATTTACATATCCTATCAGGGGCATGTAAGCACTCTGCTGGTTCAGATTCCATGGATGGCATTATCACGAAATGTCAATTGCCAGGGTCTGAATTCAGCCACGGAACACCATGGATGGGATTATTTCGAAATCTCAATAGCCAGGGTTCCAGGTATTACCATGGGTGGTGCTATCTTGAAGCATCGACTGGTAGGAGCCCTTGAGGATTGATGATGGGGACAAGGAATCCGATACAGACCGTGTTGAAAAGTCAATCCTAAGCTAGAATTAAAAAGAAAAAGAGAGAGAAAACTCTCCAAACAGATAAATCTTCTATTTCTCTTTCTTACAAAATACACTGCGAACTGAACCAGGGCTAATATCATTTCAAGCACGGGTGCTTTAACCACAAAGTCCAATAAACCTTAGGTTAGTTCTTGTAGGCCTTAAAAACCTTTGCTAAGGACTGAGGCTGAGGCTAGGTAGATCCGGATCTTGGTTGGTACTAGAGTACCTTTTAGGCCTATGGTTAGTATTCTAACCTAATCTAGGTTTCAAATGAAAAAGCACTTGTCTGAAATCATTAAGAACTTCATGGTCTAGAACAAAGGTTGAAACCTTAAGTTTTTGCTAAGGGACTAGCAAAAGCTAGGCATGGGGATATGATGAGAATCTCATCATGAACCCTAACTAGCACAATCTAACCCAGATATGTAAGAAAAAGCTCCTACATAACCCAAAGAAAAGCTTAACTTAGAGAATTCTGAGTTTGAGAAGAAAACAAATCATAAGGGGTAAAACTGCAATTTCATCAACGCAGTTTGCAAACAGGGTAATTAAGGGTCCAAACACAGGTTAAACAAGCCTAATAAGAAGGAAAGTGGGATGGTCGGATCTAAAAAGGGTTATAGCAGCTTTAGGAAATTAAATGACATTCTGTAACCCTAAAAGAAATCCACTTCAATTCACGAGGTTCAAGGCAGGATAAAAATCAACTAAACCCTCTAAAATTCATAGAAAAATAATCTCTAGGGCTTAGAACCTTCAATTTGGCCTTAGAAACCCATTTTGACCTACAAAGAGAACCTTGCCCAAATAATGACTTAATCTGGGTTTTTACGTAAATTGGCTGATCAAACATGGTCCAACCTAGAAATAAAATTCACCATTAAAATCCTTAGGTTCAAATTAGTCTTCTATAAAAACTTGAGCCTAAGAGGAGACCTCTTTGACCGACTTTGCAATTTGGTCCTCTTCATTTACTTTTTGACCCTTATCTTTCGAAACCCTTGCGTTTTGGCTCTCATCTTTTTCATCGTTCGTTGCAGAATGGCCCCTCCTGCAAAACTCTACACAGCACCATGCTCCGGCGACTTTGTGCGGAGCATGGAGCCGCGCAGAGAGGAGTGACCGCCCTGCAAAGCAGACGCGGGGCTCCCTGCGACATCCTCTGTCGCAGGGACCGGGCCATGCTCTCTGCCGGCCCCCATACCTTCCGTGCGAACACGCGGAAGGTATGGGTCTCCTCTCCGGCCACGCTCCGGCGGGGCTGGCACTTCGCCAGCCTGCGCCTCCCTCTGCGCCAGCCCCTTTATAAGGACTGGCACCCCCTGCCGGTTCCCCTAATCTCTCTTTGACGGAGAATAACCCCCCACTTCATCCCCTCCTCCTCCGTCAGACGGCCCGCAGCTTCCGGTGACTCCCTCCTCTTCCTCCTCGTCACTCTGCTGCCTTACTTGCAGCAGGGTTCTCCAAGCCCTCTCGTCTGTGCCGTGCTGCACCCGTCGGCACCCTCCGCCTGCTTCCTCGTCGCCGCACATCTCCTCCAGGGCCCTTTCTTCCCCAGCTCGGGCAAGTACGAGCCGGGGTCTCCACCCTCCCCCTTTGTCCAAAACCTAGGTAAATAGCTTCCTCTCCTCCTTTACATTTTCCCTCTCTCAATTTGCCTTTTTGCCTCACCGCACACGACTCCCACCTCTGCTTGCTCCGTCTCCGACCACCCCCTCCAGCGAGCTCATCCCACCTCCACAGACCTTCTCACCCCTCGTCGGCTACCCTAAAAGCTTCCCCTCACTCCACTCAACAAATCCCCCCTTTCCATCCACTGCCAGATGCCACCCGACGACCCCCCAAACAGACCCATCTCTCCGGCCACAGTCCAACCTAGGGCTACCACCACACGCCGCCTCACGCCTCGCCACCACCCGCACTGCCTTCGCTGCACTCCAGCGAAGCTCCCTGCATCCTCTGATTGGGCCGAAAGGCCGTATTCTTGTTTTCAGGTCGACAACCCTTCACCGCCATTACCGAGCTTCTGAAGCTCCAGCACCTACAGCTGCAGGTGCTCTCTCACCCAGGCTCACGCCCCAGGACGTGCAGCTTGTCTCCGCGAAGCGTCCCAGGCCTGCAGCTGGGGCGAAGGCCTCGCACGCTGCAGCAATTGCCTGCAGCTTCCTCAGCTGTAGGCGCCAATTGGGGTGGGACATTTAGTCCCACCTCGGAAGTTCTGGAAGCGCCACAGCCAAATAAAGGGAAAAAGTGTTGTAGGCTTATCGCCTTTGAACACAGGGGTCAGGTCCCTCACGCACCACGCGCTCGCTCTCGCCCACGCTCACGCCCCGCGGGTCTGGGCCGGATCGGACTATCCTAACCCGCGCACTCCTCGCCCACCACCGCACGCCGGTGGGCTTGGTCCAGGGCGCGATACCCGTACCCGAATACCTGGCTCTGGGAGAGCATTCCTATGAGAGAAATCTAAGAAAGAGAGAGACGCGGGGAAAGGTAGGGGTAGGTTTTGCTTTCTGATCCTTGTGCGAGTGTGTAGGAGCAGAAGGAGAAGGAAGGAAGACGGTCGAAGCCTTAGCTGCTCAGGGCAGAGAGGAAGAAGAAGAAGCAAAGAAGAAGAAGAAGAAAGAGAGAGGAAACAGAAGAAGAGAAGCACTGTAGCGAATCTACAGTTAAGTCGTCTGACCGCTGCATCAGACGACAGTTGAGCAGCGGCCAGAGGAGGTAAAGCAAGAGAAGAAAGAAGAAGGCGAACGAAAAAGAAGAAGTCAGAAGAAGAAGAAGATTGTCACAGCCGTAGAAGAAGAGAAGAAAAAGAAAGAAAGAGAAGAACAAAGAAAGGACAGAAGAAGAAGAACTCTGCAGAAGAAAAGAAGAGAGAAGACGCAGCCGTGAGTAGAGAAGAGAAAGAGGAAGAAAAGAAGAGCAGCTGAAAGAAGGAGAAGGAAAAGGAGAAGAGAAGAAGAAGCCAAGACAAGCTCCCTCTCTCTCTTTCTCTCTCTCTCTCTCCCCCTTATTTTTGTAATCTAATGGAGAAACTTTGTATTTCTAGAATTCCAGTAGCTCCCTGAGTTCGACCTCGGGAAAACCATTTCCGAGTAAAAATTTTTTGTAATGATAACTTGGTAGCTGTCTTATTACTATAGCGATTATAACTTGACATATAACAAACACAACAACCAAGTCATTAGCTGGGCTCTACCACCACACATGCTAGGAAGCCCTCACACCTCTTGGTCAAAAGTTTTGCCACCCGAAGTGCAGAAATGCACCTAAAGCCTCCGTCCATTGGCTGCCCGTGGAACTCGAAAGAATGCAACTCCGATATGGATAAGACGATCTTTCTCTCAAAGCAGTCCACCAAGGTGTGGTAAGCGGACAGCCAGTCCATCCCCAGAATTACGCCAAAGTCCTTTACCTGTATCAAAATCAGGTCAGCGGGAAGGCTGTGTCCCCCAACATTGACCTCACAACCCGTATATGCCTCCTTAGCTACAAACAGCCGACCACTCGGACCTCTGATCACGAACGGATCCGCTAACAGCATACAGTCCTGCCCCAAACTAACCGCGAAACTGGCAGCGACAAACGGGTGCGTAGCGCCAGAATCGAAAAGCGTGTAAACGAGTTTGCCAGAAACTGAAACCATACCTGCCACCACTGATCCCGAAGCTCTGGCATCCCTGTGTGTCAGGGCATTGATACGCCCCTCTGCCCTAGGTGCGGGCGAAGCAGCCACACTCTGTGTCGGACGAGTAGCTGCTGGCCGGTACACTCCCCATGACTGCTGTCTTCCTCCTCGCACCTGGAAACTGCGGCCTCCTACTCGCCCTCCAGTGCTCGGCGCGGGAAGCATCTGCTGACCTCCTGCCCTAGACGACCAGTCCCTCCTGATGTGGCTTGGCTGGCCACACTGGTAGCAGAGGGGGACTCAACTTCCACCCTCAGTGGGTCCCTGCTGTTGGCTGGGCGGGGGTCTGGTGCTAGCAGCTGGCCCCTGTCGAGGGCCCCTAAAGGCCACTGATGGCCCTACAAAACGTGATGGCTCTCCTGCGGGCGCCACGTGTCTCCTCTCTTGTCGGCCCTATGAGAGGTCTGGCTGATAGGGCCTCTTTCGCCCGCTGTCAGTATCTCGTGCGGACGGGTTGCTCTCTTCGTATGTCATAGCTACCTTCACCACCCTCGAGAACGTAGGCAGCTTTAGGGGTTTGACATACCCCCGAATCGCAGGCCGGAGCCCCTTGGTGAACCTCCAAAGGTGCTCCTCAGTGGCCACTGCTGTCGCTGCGAAGCGAGACAGCTCCAGGAAACGCGTGCGGTACACGCTCACGGTCATCGTCCCCTGGCAGAGAGTGTGGAACTCCCGCCTCTCTCTGGTCCTGCCACGTTTAGGGAAAGTACTGCTTGCAGAAGAGGGTGACGAACCGATCCCAGGTTGGCTCGTCCCTCTCCTATCCCCTGACCGCCCTCCACCACCTGTGTGCCGCGCTCTCCAGCTGGTATTTGGCAAAGGCCACGCGGCACTCCACCGGGGGGCGAAGGGTGTCAAAAACCTTCTCGATATGCTTGAGTCAATCCTCCGCCTCGGTCGGGTCCTCATCCCCCTTGAAGGAGGGGGGCTTCAGCTTTCGGAACTGTCCGAAGAGCTCAAAGTGGCGCTGAAGTGGAGATGTTGGTGCACCTCCAGGTAAAGAAGCCTTGTGCTCGGAAGTGCCGGAGGAAGGTAGGGGCGGTGGCGGCCCATCCCCTCCCCCGCGTCCAGTGCCTTGTCCGTCACGTGGTCTCACAGAGGACTTCCCCTCCGCTGCCCTAGGGAGAGGCGCTCGTGGCGGCGGGTGGAGCTCCTCTCGCACGATGTCCTGTATCAGCTGGGTGAGATCCTAGGCCTGAATGCCCGGGAGCAGTGGTTGGTCCATTGAGGCGTTGACCTCAACACGCCCACCCCTCTGACCTCGTCCTCGGCCGTGCCCGCGGCATGCCTCGCTAGTCCCGCGTCGAGGCATCTTCTGCAAGGGGATGCGAATACAGAACGGAGAAACATCAATACGAATCGATATCTAATAGAGAAATCTAACAACAGATGTCAAAAGATACATTGTGGTGGTTACTCTAGTTACAGACACGTGAATTGGTTATTTTCCAGCCAGTTGGTTCACTTCTCGGGACGACCTTGCTCTGATACCATCTTGTTATGACTCGATTCTCGAATCCCTATGAGACACGAGAATCGGACCGACTCGACTGATCCCAAGACCCAGTCGTCCAACGAGAATGTAACCAAAAGAGCAGTAAAATAAACCACATTCACCATGTATATAACTAGCAGTAACAAAAGTATAGCAGTAAAGAAAAGAACTACTACAGTACGCACCACCACAACAGTAGAGAATTAAACAGGTACATAAACATGATGCTTACAATAAAAGAGTACAGTGGTAACAGAAAATACTCACTACAACAGAAGAAAAGGTATAGTAGGTACTACACCAGTAAAACTACTGGCTCTACTAGGCCCAGCAACCTCTGCAGCCGCCGGCTCTGGCTGCACAACACCTGGTCCTGAAAATGTGACAAAGGTGACACGTCAGCGAAACGCTGAGTAGAGTGGCAACTAACTAGCTAGGAAAATAGTAAGGTGGACAAGTAGCTGTTATTTTTAATTTCTTTCTTTATTTTCTATTTACTCATTCTTGAATTATTTCTCAGATCTTTCTCTTGATCTTGAATGTTCCTCATGGGAACGATCTTGATCGCAGTCTTTTTTGAAAAGTAGAAGTAGCACGTGGTGCTCTCCTGGCCGGGAGAGTCCCCCGTGGTGGTCTTACCCTCAGTCAACCACCCCAAGGTCACTAACAGACATAACAGTAACTACGGCACGCACGATAAACGCACGGGCAGCTACCCCGCACTGGCACGCAGTCAGTCGTTTCCGTTAATGGGTGCACCCCAAAGCACAGCACAGAACCAGTATATGGCAGAGCCCTCTCAATAACAGGGGTCTAGCCCCTCCACAGTAACCAACCAAGGGACTTGCCCCTCCACAGTTCACACACCCTCGCCTGACTACCCTGGTTTGCCCAGTGGGCCTGACAAGTCGGTGTAGGAAGGCTAGCAGAACCCTGGGGCTTGTGGGGTGGCTAGTGCTCTCCCTACACTAGTAGCTCTCCCCGGTACTATGTACGCGAGGGCCAAAAGTTGGTACAAAGTGGCCAGACCTAACCCCGGGTCCCTGGGGCAGCTAGCTCTGCTCTGCACTAAACAGGAGGGACAGTCGCTCTCCTTGGTACTCTGCACTCAAGGGCCAGCTCACTTCCCCAATTCCATTCCATTCATCTCTCAGGAGCTCTACTCCTAATTCCCCATAGGGTTCATGCTCATATTTCCTTAACTAAGCCAATTTAGGTTTCATCATTTCAACTTTATTTTCATATAGCCAATGTTTTCAATAGTTAATATCCATTCATAAACAAGCAACTGTTATCCAATTACAGGCAATTATCAATTTTCTTTCTACTTTTCCAAGACTGCAATTCATATATTCACGACATTCGTTTCGGTGTTTCTGTTCCTAGGATTCATACCACACCCTAAGATCTATCATATAATCTAGTTTTCTAGTCCTAGGATTCATGCCATACCCTAGGATTTATCATTCAATCTAATTTTCCAGTCCTAGGGTTCATGCTACACTTTAGAATCTATTAATTATCTCACAAGTGCATAATGTTGGTAAATAATTAAAGGAAGCCACTCTACCTGCAAAATCGCGAGTACTGGGGGCGTGATCGGCAAGCCCGCGCGCCTCCGCAACCCCCCAGTGCCGCAACGGAACGGGGTCCTAACATAAGGAACTACTCAGAACAGGATGCAAATACTTTGAACAAGTAGAGGAACAATTTCTGAGAAGAACGGAATTTCAAACGTGGAAATCGGACTTCGAACGGACCCTAAACGGGTTAAAAATGACAAGTCTGCCCAAAATCAGACGTCTGGAACATGATTCTGGACATCTGAAGAACCGCGCAGAGAGAAGGTATGACCTGAACCATCGTTTAAGAAGTCTGGAACATCTTCCAGATGTCTTAAACGATGGTTCAGGTCATACCTTCTCTCTACGCGGTTCTTTAGACGTCCAGAATCCCGCTGAACTGTCTGAACTTAGTTCCTGACGTCCGACTGTCACTTCGGACATCTGGAGACCCTCTCCGCCATTTGGTGTTGTGCCCAGACGTCTGATCTGTGTGGGAGGGCGTGCCCTTGCACCTTCCCGAACGAAACCTGCACGCGTACGCGACCGTCCTCAACACGAAATGAGTTAGAACCCTTTTGCGGAACTGCTGCATGGCCATACACGCGAAAGAAGGAATGGAAAATATCGTACCTTTCAAACGTCTCCCGCGTCGTCTGGACGTGTGTCTAGACATTTGATTTTGGGAAATTTTCACAGAATCAGGACCTCCTCGCCCTCCGTCTGCTGTGCACGGTCGTGCCGTGCTGCGCTCGCCTGCTGCCTGAGCTGTAGCAGCACCTCCCCAGCGCTACGCTCCCGCTGCGCGCCCGCCGGTCGGCCCTGGCTGCTCCAGCGAGCTCGCACCCTCGCGCTCTAACTCCCTCCCTCTCGTTGCAACCCCTCCTTCCCGCGCACACACGGCAGCAGCTGCTGCCCTCGCCCGCTCACTCTTACGCTAACAGGAAGGAGAAGAAGAAGAAGGCGGTGCAGTGATGGTGAGGGAGAGGAGAGGGGGAGGTATTTGAAGGCGCCGTGGGGAGAGAGAGAGGAGGAAAGCTGTGCCTGCAGGACGGAGAGGAAAGAGAGAGAAGATAGGAGGACGGCGGTTTAGTTTGGGCACGCATGCGCGTCGACGCAAAACCATACGCCAAAAAAATTAATTTCCAGACGTCTAGGAAGGCTTTCAGATGTCTGGACCAACTCTCAGACGTCTTAAAAGACGTTTGATGCCGGGGTCTTAGCAATTATATACATCTATGAAGCAAATTTGTGCGATACCTTTAAGAAATCATGTGTCTTATGTTCCCTTCTACATGTAATAACTTTCCAATATCAACACCAAGGTGTGTACATGCATATACCATTGGTCTGCCAAATACATCTGTTTGGTAATAGAGACACATATCTATCTCAGGTCAGTGGATCGCCTTCTCCATGACATCATTAAAGATGGAATTCTGATTATCTCATGTTTCATCAGGTTAACTCTTTTGAGTCGACCTGCATAACAGTTTCGAATCCCCATTTAAGAACATTAATCAAGCGACAGTCTCTAGAGAAGGTTGTCATCCCAACTCATATTGGACATAAATAATCAAATCGGATATGATGGTTTCTTGATGTGCTATTAGATCCTCTAAACCATTTAACTATCTGAATCAACACATATCAAATTTATTCGATTTGGCCAAGTACATTACCTTATTTGTACTAAGGGACCTAATTAATGCATTGGAAATAATCTAATTCTCATTCAGGTGAAACAATCAAATCAATGTAACTCTTTACATCATTCGAATGGCTCGCCAATGACATGTAAAATCCAACGATCCTTTGTTAAAGGAATATTGAAAGAATTACAAGAAAATACCAATTCTCATACTCCATCATATCAACACTTTTATATTATTTCACATTAATACCAACATATATTAAAAATCGTTCACTCTAACGTAATATACGATCACATCAATCTATACCAATCATTTTATTATATTACTTATTCTATTCTTTTAAATAAACACCCAGTTAACTTATTCCACCACGTATATATTCTATTCTAAGAAAATCTTATTTGTCGAACAAATGTAACCTTATCGCATCACACGTTTCCCTTCGTGAGAGATGACCAGTGGTCCTCCTATCTTTCTTCCAAAAGTGAGGTGTTTCTCCGATGCTTCCACACTCAAGGAACAGACCATCCAGCGAGTTACTTAGCAGTCATTTTTTAAACAGTGTTTTATATCTTCCTTCAAGGAAATTTAAGGAGAGCACATTTAAAGCAGTAGGAAAGGTCAATGTAGATAATCGGATTCTAATTATCCATTTAGGTGTACTACCAACTCCTAATGATGGCAATTAAATCCAACGAACAATTTAATCGGAAACAAATAAATCCAATCCGATATAATAATTTATTGATGTATTATTAAATCTTCTAAATCATTTAATTATCTAAATCAACATATATCAAATCTATTTGATTTGATCAAATATATCACCTTATTTGTATTAAAAAATTTAATAATCTAATTTTTATTCAAATAAAATAATCAAATTGATGTAACTCCTTGCATCATTGAGATAACTCACCAATGACATATAAAATCTAACAACCCTTAGTTAAAGAGATACAAAAGAAATTACAAGAAAATATAAATTCTCATCCTCCATCGTATCAACTATTATATTATTTTATATCAATACCAACATTCATTAAAAAAACTTACTTTCGAACATAATATACCATCACATCAACGTATATCAATTATTTTATTATATCACTTATTCTATTCTTTTAAACAAACGTCCGGATAACTTATTCCACCACCTATATATTTTATTCTAAGAAAATCTTTATTTGGATGACTCATGGTCCTCCTATCTTTCTTCCAAGTGAGCTATTTCTCCGATGCTTCCACACTCAAGGGACAGACCATCGAGAGAGTCAGTTGGCAGTCATTTTTTAAGGAGTGTTTTATATCTTCCTTCGAGGAAATTTAAGGATGGCACATTTAAAGAAGTGGAAAAGGTCAATGTAGATAATCGGGGTCTATATATCCATTTAGGTGTACTACCAACCACCAACAGATGGCAATTAAATCCAACGAACAATCTATCATTATATTTACGTTTCTTAGAAGGGAAAAGGGAAAAAACAAAAAAATAAAAAGATGTTGCTTGGTTCGGTTTGATCCAAGCATTCGATAAACTTTGGTTCTCGAGAGGCTTTCCAAGTACATTGCATGATGTGAGACATTGGAGAAAATTCAGAGAAGCTTGTTATGATTTACACAGATCCGAATGCAAAAGTGAGTGTTGCATTAATATAGTTTGCAATATCTATCTTCCGCGGACAACTATGTTAAAGAAAAAAAGAAAATATAATGGTTGAAGATAAAAAATTTCAATTAAAAATAAAAATATATCAATAAAATAAAAAATGATTGTACATCTGAGAGAATGATTTTTCATAGTTTAAAATTAGAATACAAGCATTGAAAATAAAAATATATTAATTAAAAATAAAATATATCAGTTGAAAATAATTTTTCATTTATAGAAATTAATTTTTATTGATAAAAAATAAAATTGAAACCACTGTATATAAGGATCCATCATGTTCTTTTACTCCATGTGTTGAAAAATATATTATAGTTTTTATTTCTTTACTTTTTAAGGTAAAAAGTTTTAGAAAAAACTATGCAATTTAGATATTCTATCCTTTTTTTTTCATTTCTTTTGACTTAGGAAAGTGATGGTCATACAGAAAAAAAAACTTGCAAGAATTATTCATTAGATGTATGCCTCAAAGCTCGTCTGATTAATTTTATCAGGAGGGTTGGTGGATCTAGTTGTTAGTTATGGTCGACAGAAAGGGTTGGTGACCACTATAGGTGAGATAGTTATTTGAGGGACACGTCCTCACCATTTAAGGAGATCATGATATCGTGGCCTTTGACCCATGATGGTTTGCCTAACTGATCACGATCTCTATGTTTAAGGATCTCGTAGCCTTTCTAAGCCAAGGTTGTTCAAGTAAAAAGAGTTACGTAATATGAGAGAAAACAAAGAAAGAACTCTTCCGTACCTTGTATTCACCTAAGAAATAGTGAATTTTGAAGGTTTACACTCTCCCCATGAAAGTGATTGCTGAAATAATAATATGCTGGTCAAGATGTGGAAAGTAGGTGGTAAAGTGGATCGAAGAAATTCTAAACAGCTGCATTAGGTGGGCCAAGGGATGAGTAATTTCCCGGGAGAGATAATAATTGATTGTGGAGGTAAGATAGTTATCTAGGATAAACCTTTTGCCAGTCTAACCAGGGGGCAACTTATCTTTGGAAACAATCCAGGGTATCCCTCCCATCATTGTAATCAAACCGCGCAATAATTATCTACTATTGGAAATTCATTTTTCTTTGTAATATTGCGTAATTTAATTAAATGTCCAAACTTTTCAAGAGTGGCAGTACCATCCTTCGTTGGCAGAAAATATTTAACTGCAATAAGTTCACTTTTCGTAATCCCCTCATCAACTAGCTGAGATGTTTGAAGATCTTCGAGGAAGTGTTACTGTTTACCATCATGGAAAGTAGATTGAGGGACAGCATCAATGCTCTTCACGATTCTAGGGAGATCGCCACTGTATTTCAATTATCATGGGATTAATACATCAAGGAATGATCTATTGGTGGAGATTTCTTGCTTTAGCAAAAGAAAACTTAAGTTTAAATTCCCATCCCTAAATTATCCTAAGCATTTGGTGCGTGAGAGATGATCAATTCTTTTTATTTTGCCCAAATGGATTTTGTCGTAACAAAGAAAAAAAGAGAGAAGGGAGGAGGGGGGGGATTCTATTGGAATGAGTCTAAGGTCATGATTGGTAGTGGGAATAGTTTAAGGGTTATCCTAAAGTTAAAGGGATATTCTTGGAATAAATCTCAAAGGTTAAAGGAATTTAACTTATCCCATTTCATCAAATCAACATTAACATATATTAAAAATGTATTATTTTCAAATTATCTTATTATATCATATCAACAGTAATATATATTAAAATATAATCACTTCAATAAAATATATCAATTAAAATACATTTACTATATCACATTAACAATCTCACGCTTATATCATAATATTAAAAATCATCTACTAATACTATATCACTATATCTTATTTTTATCGCACTATTTATTCCATCTCGTTAAATAAATTCCTTTCCAACTTATCCACCTCTTATTTTATCTCAACATAGAATTATCATACTACCAAATGTAGCATAAACTTAAAAGATCCATATTTTTCCCATACTAAATTTGACTGCAAATTTAGTTACTTTGACCTCACCATCCATCCATCCTTCTTTCAAGAACATGTGGTATCGACTTGGACCCCCTCGACAGAGCTCCCTCCAATGCTCCTTCAAAAGGGAAAAAAATCATTGTAGGCCCTTGGGCTCCAATTGGTCGTATAGACCGATCAGAGCCCCCTCCCCTGCATCGGGCTTTCTCTCCTCCTCCCTGGACTTTTCTTCTCGGCGGTGCGGACCTTCACCCTGACATGCAGAGGTAGTAGCTGCTTGGAGTGGCCGTTCGAGGTTGAGGTGTGGTGGCAGCGTCGACACTCCAGGAGGCCGCGTGGTGGTCAGACTCTCAGCGCGCGATGGCAGCTGCTCGACGCGTCGTGGATCGAACGCTCGGCGCGAAGGGATCCTGATGTTGTGTTACGACCCGATCCCAGTTGCCTCGACTGAATCCCAAGGCCCAATTATTCAACAAGAAATAACAAAATACATAAATCATTTCACAACCATGCATGGAATGTAATTAAGCAGAAATAAATAATAGACAACAATGAAAAATATAACAGAAAATCCCAAAAGTATTAAATGCCATAAGCGGAAGAATACTATTATGGACATAGCCATCACAACTAGAACAAAGAGAAATATAATAGAAGCATAACAAGAATAGTTATTACATACTAATGGTACTCACTACAACAAAAAGTCTCTGCAACAGGAAGTGAAAGAACAACTACAACTAGGCTCGACTGGGCCCAGCACCCTTTGCAGCCAGTGGCGTTGGCTACTCAACTCCCTGACCTGAACATGATTATATAAATCGGTGGTCAGCTAACATTGAGTAGAGTGGTAGTTAAGTCATTTACATGCAATTAAAGATAAAGGAAGACAAGCAGCTAATTAACCATCAAATTTCCAGTTATGTGTTATTATTTGTTTCCGTTTAAACATTGATGTGTTTTGATTCAGTTTTCTAGTAAGGGTCTACAACATTTCTCAAATCCACTTGTTCCCTAAGGGAACGATCTTGATGCAATTTTTCCGCGATGCAGAATGTACACGTGGTACTCTCCTAGCCTGGAGAGAACCTCGTTATAGTCCTACACCTAGTCTACTACCTTGGGGTCATGGCCGTGACGTAGCGGTGACTACGGTACGCGCAATAAGTGCATGGGTAGCTACCCCGTACCGGCATGCGGTTAGTCGTTTTCGCTAACGAGTACGTCCAAACGTACAACATAGAATAGAACAGGGGCCGTACCCCTCAACAGTCTGCGTACCCTCACCCGACTACCCGGTTTACCTAGTGGGCCTAACAAGAGTATGTGTAGGGGGCCATTCCTAACCCCAGGTCTCATCCCAAAGGCGGCTAGCTCCCTCTACACTAAAGTGACCGTAGCTCTCTTCGGTACCACGTACATGAGGGCCACGTCACTTTCCATACCCAAAGCCGTACAACCAACCAACCCGTAGGTAACATATTCCACACACACTAGATTTCCATATCACAATATTTGATTCCTCTTCTAGTTCCCCGTAGGGTTTGTGCATTAGTATTCATCTCGTTTCATGTACAACATATATCACTATTCACATTCTGGTTCTTAATCATATAACAGGCAGCTCGTGATTAATAAATAAAGCAAGCACCACATCACTGAATTATTCAATTGCTAACAGTAAAGGCCTTAATATGCATTTCAGAGTATAACAGTGTGGCTCAAGTAATGTACATTTGTAACGAATGTGTGCCCCAGACGTCTTTTAAGACGTCTGGGATCGTTTCCAGACGTCTGGAAATCCGTTATTTTCGACACACGCGAGTCGCCTGCGCGCCTGAGCGCGCAGACCGCATATTCCCTCTTTTTCTCTCTGCGGCTGCAGGCGGCCTGCCACCTTCTCTCTCCTCCTCGCGCGGCCTTAAAAGGGCCACGCCTCCCCTCCCGCCTCCACCGTCTCCTCCTTCTTCTCCTTCCTGTGCGCGAGAGCGAGCGGACGCGAGGGCGGCAGTGGCGGCCGCAGTGAGCGCGGAGGTGCGGCGTGCGAGGGCGGAGCTCTGCCGTGAGGGCGAGCTCGCCGGAGCGGCTTGGCCGGCCGGCGGAGGGCGCAGGGGGCGTGGAGCGACGCGGAGAGGGACCTGCTGCGGTCTGAGCAGCAGGAGCGCGAGGTGCGACGCAGGCGGCGTCGCGAGCGGAGGCCGAGCAGGGTCCTGATTCTGGAAAAATTTCCAGAATCAGACGTCTGGATTGATAGCCAGACGGCAAGGTCGACGTCTGTAAGATCATACAGACGTCTGAAAGGTGAGTTTCCGCCTTCTTCTTCCTTCTTGTCGACTGACCGTACTGAGGGAGGGGGTTGGCTGTGCGCAGGTTCGCTGATTCGCCATCCTTTGCGAATCAGACGTCTGGAAGTTGTACCAGACGGCGGGAGTGACCTCCAGACGTCCGGAGGGACCATCGGACGTCTGGGGCAGACGTCCCCGCAGACTTCTGGACGTCTGGGAAACCACGCTGAACAGGTAATTCTCTGATCCACTTTTTAAGACGTCTGGAAGGAGTTCCAGACGTCAGATTTTGCACAGTATCGTCTTTTTCGACCCGTTTAGGGCCGTTCGGGCTCCGTTTTCCGCGATTCGAGTTGCGTTCTTTTCAGAAGTAATTCCTCTACCCGTCTACAGTAGCTATACACTGTTTTGAGACACTCCTTGTGTTTGATCCTTGTGATAGGACCTCGTTCGGTTGCAGTCTTGAGAGTCGCGGAGGCACGCGGGATTCCCGATCACGCCCCCATTACTCCCGTTGTACCTGGTAGAGTGGCTTAAGTTTATTAATAAAATCTGTTAAAGTATGGAACCATAACTAGAAGCTAGGACATTGCATGAATCCTAGGAATGAGAAATGTATGGAATGATAGCTCCTAGGTGATGCATGAATCCTAGGCCTGGAAAACTAGTTGTATGCTAGATCCTAGGATGTGACATGAACCCTAGGATGGAAGAACTAGTTGAATGTATAATACTGCAGTCTTGGAAAAAAAATGGAAAGGAATATAAAGCTGCCTGTAATTTGAATTAATAGCTGTCTGTTATGAATAAAGAAACATGATTGAGATCATGGATTTTGAGAACGTGAATCTGGAAAGTGAAACATATGATGTTCTGAGATAAAGAGCTGGAACCCTACGGGGAATTAGGAGTGGAACTCCTGGAAAGAAAAAGGAATGGAAACTGAGATGTAGTTTGTACTGTCTCTTGGGTACGCAGTACCAAGGGAAGTACCTGTACCTGTTTAGTGCAGAGTGGGGCCAGCCGCCCCAGGGACCCGGGGTTAGGATTGACCGCTCTGTACCGACTTGTTGGCCCTCGTGTACGTAGTACCGAGGAGAGCTAGTAGTGTTAGGAGAGTACTAGCTACCCCACGGGCCCCGGGGTTCTGCTAGCCTCCTTCACCGACTTGTTAGGCCCACTAGGGCAAACCAGGGTAGTCAGGCGAGGGTGCGCGGACTGTGGAGGGGCAAGGCCCCGGTTTGGTTACTGTGGAGGGGTTGGACCCCTGTTACTGAGAGGGCTCTGCCCTGGTTCCGTGCTGTGCTTTGGGCGCACCCGTTAACGGAAACGACTGACCGCGTGCCAGTGCGGGCTAGCTACCTGTGCGTTTATCGCGCGTGCCGTAGTCACCGTTACGTCTGTCAGTGACCTTGGGGTGGTTGACTGAGGGTAGGATCACCACGGGGGACTCTCCCGGCCAGGAGAGCACCACGTGCTACTTCTACTTTTGGAAAAGACTGCAATCAAGATCGTTCCCACGAGGACATTCGAGATCAAGTAAAGGATCTGAGAAACAAATGAAATAGTGAGAAAAATTGAAAGATGTGAATAAAGGAAGTAATAGAACATAACAGCTACTGTACACTCTACTGTTGCCTTTAGTTAGTCTGCCACTCTACTCAGCGTTTTGCTGACGTGTTACACTCATTACCTTTTTCAGGACCAGGTGTTGAGCAGCCAGGGTCGGCGGCTGCAGAGGATGCTAGGCCGAGTAGGGTCCAGTAGAGTTACCACAGCCTTTTGTACCTCTTTTGTTTCTGTTCTAGTGAGTAGTTTTTGTTTCCGCTGTACCTTCTTTACCTGCAGTTCTTGTTATATGATAAATGTTGTTTTACTGTTGTGGTGGTACCTACTGTAGTAGTTCTTTCCTTACTGCTGTACTTTCTTACTGTTAGTTATATTCATGCTGAATGTGGTTTATTTTACCGTCTTTTGGTTACTTCCTCGTTGGACGACTAGGTCTTGGGATTAGTCGAGTCGGTCCGGTTCTCGTGTCTCGTAGGGACTCGGGAACCGGGTCGTTACAACATTCATTCTTTTCTGCCCTAGGGTTTAGTTCATATCCTAGGGTTTAATTCGATCATTCTAATATAGCATGCACTTTCATCATTTTAATCATAGTGTTAAAGAAGGCCACTCTACCAGGGTATTCAGGTGGAATGGAGGCTCGAACGATAGATCCCGTCATCTCTGCGGGTCCTGTATACACGAAGAACTGGAGACCTATACCATTGACCAACCAGGTCAAACGAGTTCAAAATAGCATATGTGTGACATTAACACGTAGAGAAATCCAAACGGAAACCAACGATACTTTGCATAAAATTGACTCCATTTGGACCCTGAACCGGCCAAAAGCACGCATACTGACCAAAATTAGATGTCTGGGGCGAGTCCCAGATGTCTTAAACGAACACAGTAGCTCACCTTGCTCTCCTGCGCCTGTATTCGTCGTTTGCTACTGTAACGACCCGGTTCCCGAGTCCCTACGAGACACGAGAACCGGACCGACTCGACTAATCCCAAGACCTAGTCGTCCAACGAGGAAGTAACCAAAAGAGCAGTAAAATAAACCACATTCAGCATGAATATAACTAACAGTAAGAAAGTACAGCAGTAAGGAAAGAAACTACTACAGTATATACCACCACAACAGTAGAACAACATTTATCATATAACATGAACTGCAGGTAAAGAAAAGTACAGCAGAAACAAGAACTACTCACTATAACGGAAACAAAGAGGTACAAAAGACAGTGATAACTCTACTGGACCCTACTCGGCCCAGCGTCCTCTACAGCTGCTGACCCTGGCTGCTCAACACCTGGTCCTGAAAAAGGTAACGAGTGTAACACGTCAGCAAAACGCTGAGTAGAGTGGCAACTAAAACTAAAGACAACAGTAGAGTGTACAGTAGCTGTTATGTTCTATTACTTTCTTTATTCACATTTTTCAATTGTCTCACTATTTCATTTATTCCTCAGATCTCTTTCTTGATCTCGAATGTTCCTCGTGGGAACGATCTTGATTGCAGTATTTTCCAAAAAGTAGAAGTAGCATGTGGTGCTCTCCTGGCCGGGAGAGTCCCCTGTGGTGATCCTACCCTCAGTCAACCACCCCAAGGTCACTGACAGACGTAACGGTGACTACAACACGCGCGATAAACGCACAGGTTGCTAACCCGTACTGGCACGCGGTCAGTCGTTTCCGTTAACGGGTGCGCCCAAAGCACAGCACGGAACCAGTCCAGGGCAGAGCCCTCTCAGTAACAGGGGTCCAACCCCTCCACAGTAACCAAACCGGGGCCTTGCCCCTCTACAGTCCGCGCACCCTCGCCTGACTACCTTGGTTTGCCCCAGCGGGCCTAACAAGTCGGTGTGGGAGGCTAGCAGAACCCCGGGGCCCGTGGGGTAGCTAGTACCTTCCTACACTAGTAGCTCTCCTCGGTACTACGTACGCAAGGGCCAGCAAGTCGGTACAGAGTGGCCAGTCCTAACCTCGGGCCCCTGGGGCGGCTAGCTCCTCTCTACACTAAACAGGGGATAGTCGCTCTCCTTGGTACTCCGTACTCAAGGGCCAGCTCACTTCCCCAATACTATTCCATTCACTTTCCAGGAGTTCTACTCCTACTTCCCCGTAGGGTTCCATCCTTTTTACTCAAACATCCAGGTTTCACTTTCCAGTTTCACATTCTTACAATCCATGTTCTCAACCACGTTATTTATTCACAACAGGCAGTTGTTAATTCAAATTACAGGCAGCTTTATATCTCTTTCCATTTTCCAAGACAGGAGTATTATACATTCCACTAGTTTTTCCCATCCTAGGATTCATGCCATATCCTAGGATCTATCATACAATCTAGTTTTCCAGCCCTAGGATTCATGCAACACCTAGGAGCTATCATATATTTCTCATTCCTAGGATTCATGCAACGTCCTAGGTTCTAGTTATGGTTCCATACTTTAACAGATTTTATTAATAACTTAAAGCCACTCTACCAGGTACAACGGGAGTAATGGGGGCGTGATCAGGAATCCCGTGTGCCTCCGCGACTCCCAAGACTGCAACTGAAGGAGGTCCTATCACAAGGATCAAACACAAGGAGTGTCTCAAAACAGTGTATAGCTACTGTAAACGGGTATAGGAATTAATTCTGAAAAGAACGCAACTCGAATCGCGGAAAACGGAACTCGAACAGGCCCTAAACGGGTCAAAAACGACGACACTGTGCAAAATCAGACGTCTGGAACTTCTTCCAGACGTCTTAAAAAGTGGATTAGAGAATTACCTGTTCAGCGTGGTTTCCCAGACGTCCAGAAGTCTGCGGGGACGTCTGGCCTATCTCCCAGACGTCCGATGGTCACCCCGGACGTCTGGAGGTCACTCCCGCTGTCTGGTACAACAGCTAGACGTCTGATTCGTGTTGGATGGCGAATCACCGAGCCTGCGCACACCCATCTCCCTCCCTCAGTACGGTCAGTCAACAGGAAGGAAGAAGAAGACGGAAAACTCACCTTTCAGACGACTAGAAGATGTACCAGACGTCGCCCTCGCCGTCTATCTATCAACCCAAACGTCTGATTCTGGAAATTTTTCCAGAACAGGGCACCACCCGGCTTCCGCTCGCGACGCCGCCCGCGTCGCGCCTCGCGCGCCTGCTGCTCAGACCACATCAGTCCCCCCCTTCGCGTCGCTCCGCGCCCCCTGCGCCCTCCGCCGGCCGACCCTAGCAGCCCCAGCGAGCTCGCCCTCACGGCAGAGCTCCGCTCTCGCACACAGCACCTCCTCCGCGCTCACTGCGGCTGCTGCTGCCGCCCTCGCGCTCACGCTCACTGGCTGAAGGAGAAGAGGGAGGAGACGGTGGAGACGACGGGAGGGAGCGCGTGGCCTTTTAAGGCCGCGCGAGGAGGAGAGAGAGGATGCGGCAGGCGTCTGCAGCCGCAGGGAAGAGGGAATCGGCGAATATCCGGTCTGCGCGCTCAGGCGCGCAAACGACTCGCACGTGTCGAAATTAACGGATTTCCAGACTTCTTGAAGAGATCCCAGACGTCTGGTCAGACGTCTGGACCACCTCCAAGACGTCTTAAAATACGTCTGGGGCACGCGTTCGTTACAACTACCCTGCACGGCTGTCTGAGGGGGTCGCTAGACATTTGACACTGCTCTCGGTTGTCTGGAAGAGCAGTTAGATGTCTGACATGGTCTCCAAACGTCCTAAAGTACTTGAAGGGCGCGCCACGAGCCTTTCCAAGGCCTCATACCTGTGCATACACATCCGGGTTTAAAAACTCGACACATATATATGACGTACATGCATGCAAGCTTGTGCATGGTACATACCTTGCACTCTACGTGCTGTCAGACGTTCGGTGTCAGCTCTGGACGTCCTGTGGCTTCGTCAGACGTTTGTAGAGCATCATCTGATGTTGCGAAAAGATGATTCCGTAGAATGCCTCACGAAGCTTCTCCTTGTGAGCTCCGGCTGTTGCAACCGCAGCAGAGTCGCCTTCCACGCATAACGAACCGATTCCCGAGTCCCTACAAGACACGAGAACCGGACCAACTCAACTAATCCCAAGACCTAGTCGTCCAACGAGAAAGTAACCAAAAGAGCAGTAAAATAAACCACATTCAGCATGAATATAACTAACAGTAAGAAAATACAGCAGTAAGGAAAGAAACCACTACAGTATATACCACCACAACAGTAGAACAACATTCATAACATAATATGAACTGCAGGTAAAGAAAAGTACAGCGGTAACAAGAACTACTCACTACAGTGGAACAAAAAGAGGTACAAGAGAATAGTGGTAACTCTACTGGACCCTACTCGGCCCAGCGTCCTCTGCAGCCGCTGACCCTGGCTGCTCAACACCTGGTCCTGAAAAGTAACGAGTGTAACACGTCAGCAAAACGCTGAGTAGAGTGGCAACTAAAACAAAAAAAATAGTAGAGTGTACAGTAGTTGTTATGTTCTGTTACTTTCTTTATTTACGTCTTTCAATTGTCTCACGATTTCATTTATTTCTCAGATCCTTCACTTGATCTCGAATGTTCCTCGTGGGAACGATCTTGATTGCAGTCTTTTCCAAAAAGTAGAAGTAGCACGTGGTGCTCTCCTGGCCGGGAGAGTCCCCCGTGGTGATCCTACTCTCAGTCAACCACCTCAAGGTCACGGACAGGCGTAACGGTGACTACGGCACACGCGATAAACGCACAGATAGCTAACCCGCACTGGCACGCGGTCAGTCGTTTCCGTTAACGGGTGCGCCCAAAGCACAGCACGGAACCAGTACAGGGCAGAGCCCTCTCAGTAACAGGGGGTCCAACCCCTCCACAGTAACCAAACAAGGGCCTTGCCCCTCCACAGTCTGCGCACCCTCGCCTGACTACCCTGGTTTGCCCCAGTGGGCTTAACAAGTCGGTGTAGGAGGCTAGTAGAACCCCGGGGCCCGTGGGGTAGCTAGTACCTCCCTACACTAGTAGCTCTCCTCGGTACTACGTACACGAGGGCCAGCAAGTCGGTACAAAGTGGCCATCCCTAACCCCGGGTTCCTGGGGCGGCTGGCTCCGCTCTGCACTAAACAGGTACAGGTACTTTCCTTGGTACTACGTACCCAAGAGACAGCACACTACCACGTCTTTCTTTCTCAGTTCCATTCCTTTCTCTTTCCAGGAGTTCCACTCCTAATTCCCTGTAGGGTTCCAGCTCTTTTAACTCAGAACATCTAGGTTTTACTTTCCAGTTTCACGTTCTTACAATCCATGTTCTCAGTCACGTTTATTTATTCATAACAGACAGCTGTTAATTCAATTTACAGGCAGCTATTTGTTCCTTTCCATTTTTCCAAGACTGCAGTATTCATATATTCAACTAGTTTTCCCCATCCTAGGATTCATGCCATATCCTAGGATCTATCATACAATCTAGTTTTCCAACCCTAGGATTCATGCAACACCTAGGATCTATCATTCAATCTATTTCTCATTCCTAGGATTCATGCAATGTCCTAGGTTCTATTTATGGTTCCATAATTTAACAGATTATACTAATAAACTTAAAAGCCACTCTACCGGTTACAACAGGCGTACTGGGGGCGTGGTCGGGAATCCCGCGTACCTCCGCAACCCCCGATACTGCAATGGAACGGGGTCCTATCACAAGGATCAAACACAATGAGTTTCTCAAAACAATATAGAACTACTGTAGACGGGTAGAGGATTTAATTCCGAAAAGCACGCAACTCGAAACGTGGAAAATAGACTCCGAACGGGCCCTAAACGGGTCGAAAACAATGAAACAGTGCAAAATCAGACGTCTGGAACTTCTTCCAGACGTCTTAAAAATGGGGATCAGATGGTACCTTGTCTTGCGTGGTCTCTCAGACGTCCAGAAGCCTGCGGGGGCGTCTGGCCTGGTTCCCAGACGTCCGATGGTCACCCCGGACGTCTGGAAGTCGTTCCCGTCGTCTGGCATTGCAGCCCGACGTCTGATTCGCGTTGGATGGCGAATCCGGAACCTGCGCGTACCCATTTCTCTCTCTCAGTACGGACGGCCGAAGAAAAGGAAGAAGGACGAAACAGGTTCCCCCTCTCTCCACACGGCTTCTCCTTCCTCTCGAGCTCCTCTCCTCGCACGCACCACCCCTTTCTCGAGCTCCTCTCCTTGCACGCACCACCCCTTTCTAGAGCTCCTCATGCTCCTTCCCTCGTCCACGCTCTCCCTCTCCCTTGCCCACGCTCTCCCTCTCTCCCTTTCCTCCGTGCTCCTCCCCTCTGATTCCCCCCACTCACGGCTGCAAGGGAACGGGGGAGAAGGTGCTCGTCGGCGGCGAGGTGGTGGAGAAGTGAAGGTGGAGATGGTGGTGTGGAGATGGAGAGGGTGGAGGGGGTGTGGGGGGTTTTAAAGGAGTGGGTTAGGGTTGGGTTGTGGAAGAAGCAGAGGGGGAAATTGCGGGGTTTCCCCTATAAGGTTTCCTTCTTCCACATATAGCCTACAACTAAAACCCAGGGGGTTTACAATTGCGCTCACACCCCCACCCTTTTGGGAAAATCTCGAACGACTCTTGGGAGGGGTCATTTCACGTCGCAAGGCGATGGGAAGCTCGGCTTGTGGCTTGTTCTGTCTCTGACCCTTGGACGTCGCAGTCGCGTGGAGGACCAACATCATCATCATGTGATTGCTCAGTGGTGTGGTGTCTCGCATGGTGTAACGACCCGGTTCCCGAGTCCCTACGAGACACGAGAACCGGACCGACTCGACTAATCCCAAGACCTAGTCGTCCAACGAGGAAGTAACCAAAAGTCAGTAAAATAAACCACATTCAGCATGAATATAACTAACAGTAAGAAAGTACAGCAGTAAGGAAAGAAACTACTACAGTACGTACCACCACAACAGTAGAACAACATTTATCATATAACAAGAACTGCAGGTAAAGAAGGTATAGCGGAAACAAAAACTACTCACTAGAACAGAAACAAAAGAGGTACAAAAGACTGTGGTAACTCTACTGGACCCTACTCGGCCCAGTGTCCTCTGCAGCCGCCAACCCTGGCTACTCAACACCTGGTCCTGAAAAAGGTAATGAGTGTAACACGTCAGCAAAACGCTGAGTAGAGTGGCAAACTAACTAAAGGCAACAGTAGAGTGTACAGTAGCTGTTATGTCTTATTACTTCCTTTATTCACATCTTTCAATTTTCTCACTATTTCATTTATTTCTCAGATCCTTTACTTGATCTCGAATGTCCTCGTGGGAACAATCTTGATTGCAGTCTTTTCCAAAAGTAGAAGTAGCACGTGGTGCTCTCCTGGCCGGGAGAGTCCCCCGTGGTGATCCTACCCTCAGTCAACCACCCCAAGGTCACTGATAGACGTAACGGTGACTACGGCACGCGCGATAAACGCACAGGTAGCTAGCCCGCACTGGCACGCGGTCAGTCGTTTCCGTTAACGGGTGCGCCCAAAGCACAGCACGGAACCAGGGCAGAGCCCTCTCAGTAACAGGGGTTCAACCCCTCCACAGTAACCAAACCGGGGCCTTGCCCCTCCACAGTCCGCGCACCCTCGCCTGACTACCCTGGTTTGCCCTAGTGGGCCTAACAAGTCGGTGAAGGAGGCTAGCAGAACCCCGGGGCCTGTGGGGTAGCTAGTACTCTCCTAACACCAGTAGCTCTCCTCGGTACTACGTACACGAGGGCCAACAAGTCGGTACAGAGCGGTCAATCCTAACCCCCGGGTCCCTGGGGTGGCTGGCCCCACTCTGCACTAAACAGGTACAGGTACTTCCCTTGGTACTGCGTACCCAAGAGACAGTACAAACTACATCTCAGTTCCATTCCTTTTTCTTTCCAGGAGTTCCACTCCTAATTCCCCGTAGGGTTCCAGCTCTTTATCTCAGAACATCATATGTTTCACTTTCCAATTTCAAGTTCTCACAATCCATGATCTCAATCATGTTTCTTTATTCATAACAGGCAGCTGTTAATTCAATTTACAGGTAGCTTTATATTCCTTTCCATTTTTTCCAAGACTGCAGTATTATACATTCCACTAGTTTTTCCATCCTAGGGTTCATGCCACATCCTAGGATCTAGCATACAACTAGTTTTCAGCCCTAGGATTCATGCATCACCTAGGAGCTATCATTCCATACATTTCTCATTCCTAGGATTCATGCAATGTCCTAGATTCTAGTTATGGTTCCATACTTTAATAGATTTTAATAATAAACTTAAGCCACTCTACCAGTACAACGGGAGTAATGGGGGCGTGATCGGGAATCCTGCGTGCCTCCGTGTCTCTCAAGACTGTAACTGAACGAGGTCCTATCACAAGGATCAAACACAAGGAGTGTCTCAAAACAATGTATAGCTACTGTAGACGGGTAGAAGAATTAATTCTGAAAAGAACGCAACTCGAATCGTGGAAAACGGAGCCCGAACGGGTCCTAAACGGGTCGAAAAAGACGATACTGTGCAAAATCAGACGTCTGGAACTTCTTCCAGACGTCTTAAATAGTGGATCAGAGAATTACCTGTTCAGTGTGGTTTCCTAGACGTCCATAAGTCTACGGGGACGTCTGTCCTAGCTCCCAGACGTCCGATGGTCACCCCGGACGTCTGGAGGTCACTCCCGCCGTCTGGTACAACTTCCAGACGTCTGATTCGCAAAGGATGGCGAATCAGCGAACCTGCGCACAGCCAACTCCCTCCCTTAGTACGGTCGGTCGACAGGAAGGAAGAAGAAAGCGGAATACACACCTTTCAGACGTCGGTATGAGCTACCAGACGTCGTCCTCGCCGTCTGCCTATCAACCCAGACGTCTGATTCTGGAAATTTTTCCAGAATCAGGGCGCTACTCGGCCTCCGCTCGCGACGCCGCCCGCGTCGCACCTCGCGCGCCTGCTGCTCAGACTGCAGCAGGTCCCTCTCCGCGTCGTTCCGCGCCCCCTGCACCCTCCGCCGGCCGGCCAAGCCGCTCCGGCGAGCTCGCCCTCACGGCAGAGCTCCGCTCTCGCACGCCGCACCTCCTCCGCGCTCACTGCGGCCGCTGTTGCCGCCCTCGCGCTCGCGCTCACGCTTTGGCTGAAGGAGAAGGGAAAGGAGATGGTGGTGACGGAGTGAGGGGAGGCGTGCCCTTTTAAGGCCACGCGAGGAGGAGGGAGAAGGATTTGCGGCAGGGGAATCCTGCAGCCGTAGGAGGGAAGAAGGCGAATATGCGGTCTATGTGCTCAGGCTCGCAGATGACTCGCGTGTGTCGAAAATAACGGATTTCCAGACGTCTGGAAACTATCCCAGACGTCTGGTCAGACGTCTGGACAACCCTCCAGACGTCTTAAAAGACGTCTGCGCCACACGTTCGTTACAATATAACAAACTCAAAGGAAGTTTCGTCCCCGAAACTTGCGCCAACTAAGGTGCGGGAAAAGACGTCCGAATAACCATAACAAACTCAAAGAGGACCGAAGCCGGTCCGAAAAGACGTACCCGCGAAAAGCCCCGGGTACCGCTCCCGCATTGCTGCCTCAGGCTCCCAGGTAGCCTCCTCGTACCGCTGGCTCCTCCACAAAACCTTTACCAGGGGTACTTGCTTTTGTCTCAACCGGCGGACGGCTCGGTCTAGGATCTGCATTGGCCGCTCGGGGTAGGTCAGGTCGTCGCTCACCTCGACGCTCTCGTGACTCAATACGTGACTGGAATCGGCTACGTACTTCCTGAGGTTGGACACGTGGAACACGTCGTGCACACCAGAAAGCTGCGGGGGAAGGGCAAGTCTGTAAGCAACGGGTCCAACCCGCTCCAGGACCTCAAAGGGCCCCACGAACCTCGACGCGAGCTTCCCTCTCACCCCAAACCGCTGTAAGCCCTTCATGGGCGAAACACGAAGGAAGACGTGGTCCCCAACCTCGAACTGCACCTCTCTGCGTCTGCGATCCGCGTAGCTCTTCTGTCTGCTCCTGACAGTGCGGAGTCGTCTGTGGATCTGCTCAACTACCTCCTGACTCTGCCGGATCAACCTGGGGCCAACCTCCCACTTGGTCCCCACCTCAACCCAACTCAAGGGTGCCGTACACTTCCGTCCGTACAGAGCCTCGTAGGGAGCCATGCCGATGCTCGAGTGATAACTGTTGTTGTATGCAAACTCCGCCAGGGGTAGGTGCTCCTCCCAAGAGCCCCTCCAGTCCAGTACACAGGCACGCAACAGGTCCTCAAGTGTCTGTATCGTGTGCTCAGACTGTCCGTCCGTCTGGGGGTGGTAAGCCGTGCTAAACCTCAACCTCGTCCCCAAGGCCTGCTGAAACTCAGCCCAAAACTGGGACGTAAAGCGGGTATCCCGGTCGGATACGATCTCCCGTGGAACTCCGTGTAGTCGCACCACATCACGGATATACCTCTCTGCCAACTGTGCTGGCCCTAAAGTGACTCGGATCGGCAAGAATCGCGCCGTCTTCGTCAATCTATCCACTATTACCTAGACTGCGTCGTGTCCCCGCTGGGTAACAGGTAAGCCCACCACCAAGTCCATGGTGATGCTCTCCCACTTCCACTCTGGCACTGGAAGCGGCTGAAGCGACCCTGCAGGCCTCTGATGCTCGGCTTTCACCTGCTGGCACACTAAGCACTGCTACACGAACTCACCCACATCCCGCTTCATCCCTCTCCACCAAAACTCGCGTCTCAAGTCATGGTACATTTTCGTGTTTCCGGGATGTATGGTGAATCTGGAACCGTGTGCCTCAGTCAGGAGCTCTCTCAACAGCTCCTCGTCTCTGGGAATGCACAACCGTCCCCTCAAGCGTAACACCTGGTCTGTGAAAGAGAAGTCCCCTGGGTCCCCTGATAGTACTCTGTCGCGCAAAGACTGCAAGTACGGATCAGCCATCTGTCCTGTGATGATACGGTCTATCAGCTCTGGCCTGGTCTGCCGTGTCACCGTCACTGCCCCACAGTATCCTCGTAACTCTAGAGGTCGCCAACTGCCCACTTCCTCCAAAAGGCTCCAACTCTGTAACTGTAGACTGGCCAAGCGTGCGGGCGCCTTACGGCTCAAGGCGTTAGCCACCACATTGGCCTTTCCCGGGTGGTAGGAGATGCTGCAATCGTAGTCCTTCAGGAGCTCCAACCAACGTCTCTGTCTCATGTTGAGCTCCTTCTGGTCAAAAAGATATCTGAGGCTCTTGTGATATGTAAAAATCTCGAAGGTCTCACCGTACAAGTAGTGCCTCCAGGTCTTCAGCGCGAAGACAACAACTGCCAACTCTAGGTCGTGGGTAGGGTAGGTATGCTCATGGGGCTTCAGTTGCCGCGAAGCGTAAGCGACAACATGACCCCTCTGCATGAGCACACCTCCTAACCCCTGCAAGGAAGCGTCCGTGTACACAACGAACCCGCCACTACTGTCAGGGATGGTGAGCACGGGAGCCGAGGTCAACCTCTCCTTCAGCTCCAGAAAACACGCCTCACAGGCGTCTGTCCAAGCGAAAGGCACGTCCTTCCGGGTCAACTGTGTCATAGGACGCGCAATCTGTGAAAATCCCCTGATGAACCGTCTGTAGTAACCTGCCAGTCCCAGGAAACTGCGAATCTCAGTGACTGAACGCGGTCTCTCCCACCTGAGCACTGCCTCGACCTTGGCGGGGTCCACCGCCAGGCCGTCACCAGATATCACATGACCCAAGAAGGTCACCTCCCTCAACCAGAACTCGCACTTGCTGTATTTGGCGTACAGCCTACGTCGTCTCAGAGTGTCCAGAACCATCCGCAAGTGCTGTCCGTGCTGCGTTCGATCTCTAGAATAGATGAGCACATCATCTATGAAAACCACCACGAACTGATCCAAGTACGGTCTAAACACCCTGTTTATCAGGTCCATGAAAGCAGCGGGGGCATTGGTCAGCCCAAACGGCATGACCAAAAACTCGTAGTGTCCGTACCGGGTGCGGAAAGCTGTCTTGGAGACGTCGGTCTCCCTGATCCTCAACTGGTGGTATCCAGACCTCAAGTCTATCTTGGAAAACACCGTGGCACCCCGCAACTGGTCAAACAAATCGTCGATCCTCGGCAGCGGATATCTGTTCTTGATGGTGACCCTATTCAGCTGTCGGTAGTCCACACAAAGGCGTAGGGTCCCATCCTTCTTCTTCACAAACAGTACCGGGGCTCTCCAGGGAGACACACTGGGCCTCACGAAACCTTTCTCCAAAAGGTCCTGCAACTGGGACTTGAGCTCTCGCAGCTCAAGCGGTGCCATCCTGTATGGCGCGGTGGAGATGGGGCTGGTCCCTGGTACTAGTGAGATCTCAAACTCGATCTCACGCTCGGGCGGTAGTCCTGGTAATTCGTCTGGAAACACGTCAGGGAACTCTCTGACCACCGGGATGCTCTGGAAGTCTGCCACAGGGCTGGGCTCTGCCACCACACAGGCTAGGAAGCCCTCACACCCCTGGCTCAAAAGTCTCGCCGCCCGAAGTGCCGAAATGCACCTGAAACCTCTGTCCACTGGCTGCCCGTGAAACTCGAAAGAAGGCAACTCCGGAATGGAGAAGACAATCTTCCTCTCAAAACAGTCTACCAAGGCGTGGTAAGCGGACAGCCAATCCATCCCCAGAATCACTCCAAAGTCCTCCATCTGTATCATAATCAGGTCAGCTGGCAGGCTATGTCCCCCGATGCTGACCACGCAACCCGTGTACACCTCCTCAGCTACAAACAGCTGACCACTCGGACCTCTGATTACGAACGGATTCTCTAACAGTGTATAATCCTAGTCCAAACTAACTGCGAAACTGGCTGCGACAAACGAGTGCGTAGCGCCGGAATCGAAAAGCGTGTAAACGAGTCTGCCAGAAACTGAAACCATACCTGCTACCACGGATCCCGATGCTCTGGCATCCCTGTGTGTTAGGGCGTTGATACGCCCCTCAGCTCTAGGTGCGGACGAAGCAGCCACACTCTGCGTCGGACGGGTAGGTGCTGGCCGGTACCCTCCTCGCGACTGCTGTCCTCCTCCTCGTGCCTGGGAACCGCGGCCTCCTGCGCGCCCTCCAGTGCTCTGCACGGGAAGTATCTGCTGACCTCCTGCCCTAGATGGGCAGTCCCTCCTGACGTGGCCCGGCTGGCCACACTGGTAGCAGAGGGGAACCCGACTCCCGCCCTCAGTGAGTCCCTGCTGTCGGCTAGGCAGGGGTCCGGTGCTGGCGACTGGCCCCTGTCGAGGGCCCCCAAAGGCCACTGGTGGCCCTACACAACGTGACGGCTCTCCTGCGGACGCCACGTGTCTCCGTTCTCGCCGGCCCTGTGAGAAGTCTGGCTGAAAGGGCCTCTTCCGCCCGCCGTCGGTCTCTCGCGCGGACGGGTTGGTCTCCTCGTAAGTCATAGCTGCCTCTACCACCCTCGAAAACATCGGCAGCTTCAGGGGTTTGACATACCCCCGGATCGCAGGCCGGAGCCCCTCGGTGAACCTCCAAAGGCGCTCCTCCTCAGTGGCTACCGCTGTCGCTGCAAAGCGGGACAGCTCCAAGAAACACGTGCGGTATGCGCTCACAGTCATCGTCCCTTGGCGGAGAGTGTGGAACTCCCGCCTCCTCTGGTCCTGCCACGTCTGGGGAAAGTACTGCTCGCAGAAGAGGGTGACGAACTGGTCCCACGTCGGCTCGTCCCTCTCCTGTCCCCGGACCGCCCTCTACCACCGGTGTGCCGCACTCTCCAGCTGGTACGTGGCAAAGGCCACGCGGCACTCCACTGGGGGGCGAAGGGTGTTGAAGATCTTCTCCAGCTGCTCAAGCCAGTCCTCTGCCTCGGTCGGGTCCTCATCCCCCTTGAAGGAGGGGGGCTTCAGCTTCCGGAACTGTTCGAAAAGCTCGAAGTGGCGCTGTAGGGGAGGTGCTGGTACACCTCCAGGCGAAGGTGCCTCGTGTACAGAAGTGTCGGAGGAAGGTGGGGGCGGCAGGGGCCCATCCCCTCCCTCGTGTCCAGCTCCGTGTCCGTCGCGTGGTCCCACAGAGGACTCCCCCTCTGCAACCCCAGGAGGAGGTGCTCGGGGTGGTGGGTGGAGCTCCTCTCGTACAATATCCCGTATCAGTCTAGCGAGGTCCTGGGCCTGGATGCCAGGGAGTGGTGGCTGGTCCACCGAGACGTCAACGACAGCACGTCCACCTCGCCGACCTCGCCCTCGGCTGCGCCCGCGGCCAGTCTCGCCAGTCCCGCGACGAGGCATCTCCTGCAAGGAGACGCGAAACAAAACGGAAACGTCAAAACAGACAGTACCTAACAAAACTTCTAAGAGCTCATGTCAAGAGATATGTTGTGGTGGCTACTCTAGCTATAAACATGTGAATTGGTTATTTTCCAGTCAGTTGATTCACTTCTCGGGACGACCTTGCTCTGATACCATCTTGTAACGACCCGGTTCCCGAGTCCCTACGAGACACGAGAACCGGACCGACTCGACTAATCCCAAGACCTAGTCGTCCAACGAGGAAGTAACCAAAAGACAGTAAAATAAACCACATTCAGCATGAATATAACTAACAGTAAGAAAGTACAGCAGTAAGGAAAGAAACTACTACAATAGGTACCACCACAACAGTAGAACAACATTTATCATATAACAAGAACTGCAGGTAAAGAAGGTACAGCGGAAACAAAAACTACTCACTAGAACAGAAACAAAAGAGGTACAAAAGACTGTGGTAACTCTACTGGACCCTACTCGGCCCAATGTCCTCTGCAGCCACCGACCCTGGCTACTCAACACCTGGTCCTGAAAAAGGTAACGAGTGTAACACGTCAGCAAAACGCTGAGTAGAGTGGCAAACTAACTAAAGGCAACAGTAGAGTGTACAGTAGCTGTTATGTCTTATTACTTCCTTTATTCACATCTTTCAATTTTCTCACTATTTCATTTATTTCTCAGATCCTTTACTTGATCTCGAATGTCCTCGTGGGAACAATCTTGATTGCAGTCTTTTTCAAAAGTAGAAGTAGCACGTGGTGCTCTCCTGGCCAGGAGAGTCCCCCGTGGTGATTCTACCCTCAGTCAACCACCCCAAGGTCACTGACAGACGTAACGGTGACTACGGCACGCGCGATAAACGCACAGGTAGCTAGCCCGCACTGGCACACGGTCAGTCGTTTCCGTTAATGGGTGCGCCCAAAGCACAGCACGGAACCAGGGCAGAGCCCTCTCAGTAACAGGGGTCCAACCCCTCCACAGTAACCAAACCGGGGCCTTGCCCCTCCACAGTCCGCGTACCCTCGCCTGATTACCCTGGTTTGCCCTAGTGGGCCTAACAAGTCGGTGAAGGAGGCTAGCAGAACCCCGGGGCCCGTGGGGTAGCTAGTACTCTCCTAACACTAGTAGCTCTCCTCGGTACTACGTACACGAGGGCCAACAAGTCGGTACAGAGCGGCCAATCCTAACCCCAGGTCCCTGGGGTGACTGGCCCCACTCTGCACTAAACAGGTACAGGTACTTCCCTTGGTACTGCGTACCCAAGAAACAATTCAAATTACATCTCAGTTCCATTCCTTTTTCTTTCCAGGAGTTCCACTCCTAATTCCCCGTAGGGTTCCAGCTCTTTATCTCAGAACATCATATGTTTCACTTTCCAGTTTCACGTTCTCACAATCCATGATCTCAATCATGTTTCTTTATTCATAACAGGCAGCTGTTAATTCAATTTACAGGCAGCTTTATATTCCTTTCCATTTTTTCCAAGACTGCAGTATTATACATTCCACTAGTTTTTCCATCCTAGGGTTCATGCCACATCCTAGGATCTAGCATACAACTAGTTTCCAGCCCTAGGATTCATGCATCACCTAGGAGCTATCATTCCATACATTTCTCATTCCTAGGATTCATGCAATGTCCTAGATTCTAGTTATGGTTCCATACTTTAACAGATTTTAATAATAAACTTAAGCCACTCTACCAGGTACAACGGGAGTAATGGGGGCGTGATCGGGAATCCCGCGTGCCTCCGTGTCTCTCAAGACTGTAACTGAACGAGGTCCTATCACAAGGATCAAACACAAGGAGTGTCTCAAAACAGTGTATAGCTACTGTAGACGGGTAGAGGAATTAATTCTGAAAAGAACGCAATTCGAATCGCGGAAAACGGAGCCCGAACGGGCCCTAAACGGGTCGAAAAAGACGATACTGTGCAAAATCAGACGTCTGGAACTTCTTCCAGACGTCTTAAACAGTGGATCAGAGAATTACCTGTTCAGTGTGGTTTCCCAGACGTCCAGAAGTCTACGGGGACGTCTGTCCTAGCTCCCAGACGTCCGATGGTCACCCCGGACGTCTGGAGGTCACTCCCACCGTCTGGTACAACTTCCAGACGTCTGATTCGCAAAGGATGGCGAATCAGCGAACCTGCGCACAGCCAACTCCCTCCCTTAGTACGGTCGATCAACAGGAAGGAAGAAGAAAGCGGAATAAACACCTTTCAGACGTCGGTATGAGCTACCAGACGTCGTCCTCGCCGTCTGCCTATCAACCCAGATGTCTGATTCTGGAAATTTTTCCAGAATCAGGGCGCTACTCGGCCTCCGCTCGCGACGCCGCCCGCGTCGCACCTCGCGCGCCTGCTGCTCAGACTGCAGCAGGTCCCTCTCCGCGTCGTTCCGCACCCCCTGCGCCCTCCGTCGGCCGGCCAAGCCGCTCCGGCGAGCTCGCCCTCACGGCAGAGCTCCGCTCTCGCACGCCACACCTCCTCCGCGCTCACTGCGGCCGCCGCTACCGCCCTCGCGCTCGCGCTCACGCTCTGGCTGAAGGAGAAGGGAAAGGAGACGGTGGTGACGGAGTGAGGGGAGGCGTGCCCTTTTAAGGCCACGCGAGGAGGAGAGAGGAGGATTTGCGGCAGGGGAATCCTGCAGCCGTAGGAGGGAAGAAGGCGAATATGCGGTCTGCGCGCTCAGGCGCGCAGACGACTCGCGTGTGTCGAAAATAACGGATTTCCAGACGTCTGGAAACTATCCCAGACGTCTGGTCAGACGTCTGGACAACCCTCCAGACGTCTTTTATGCGCCACACGTTCGTTACACATGGTTGGTGGTTGTTGTTGGTGGGGGCCAGTTGGCGCTCGGAAGCTTGGCGATTTTGCGAGTGGTTAGACCGTTCTTGTGTTGTAGGGTTGGGTTCGTGATGCTGGGAGTTTTAGGCTCGTTTTCTTTTTTTTTGTGTAGTTTAGTTTTGTTTGGGGATCACGTGTGACCCTGTGCTTCTTTCGGTAGAGTTTCCTTACGCGGTTTTAGGGATTACTTGTTGGTGCTTTATCAGTTTTATAAGCATGGGGTCGATCTCTTTTGGAAGATCGTCTGATTTCCGATCTCAGAATGCTTCTTTTTCTTTCTCCTTTATTTTTTATCTTGTTGTTTTGTGTTTTAGCTTTTCCACATTTTATGGGGCATCACGTACTTCTTCCGACAGTGTTCCCGTGATTTTAGAGGTTGTCCATTGATACTTTGTTAGTCATACAAGAGTAGAGTTGATCTCCTTTGGGAGATATTCCAATTCTTGATCTTGAGATACTTTTTTTTCTTTTTTCTTTATTTATTATCTTATTATTTTATATTTTGTCATTCTCCATTTTACGATATGTTTTTCTCTCCTCTCAAAGATTAGCTATTGCTATCTTTTTCTAACGTCTCTTATATTGAATCATTCTCTCTGTTTTTTTTTAACAAAAGTTAATTTCCATTATAAAAGAAACCACCATCCATCCTACTTAAGGACGGCGGGGTCCACTTTTAGCTACACGTCCCGATTTTTTTAAGGAGAGGGTGTAAAGGGACTTTGCTCTGTCACATTTCTCAAATAAAAAAGTCTTCTTATAAATGGTGGAGGAACCACTCATTGCCCAAAGGTGTGCACTTGGCCCCGCTCTCGCTGAAGGCAATAAATGGCCCTTCTTTTCGTGACAAAAAAAATTGAGATCTCTTAGTAAATTGACACGTGATAGGTTACCATACGCATACCATGAAATTAAAACGATGTAGCCAACCAAAGAGGTGAAACGAAGAAACACACCCACATAGAGACAACGATGCTCGATCAAAATTACTTTTGATGTATGTTTCATACTTGAATAACGATTTATGTTGTTGAAATGATGTCGTCGATTTACATGAGATAGGATAAACTAATAAACAAAAATTAATAGAGAGCCTAATCATGTTTAGCTCGAGGGTGACGGGATGGAGGGTAGAGTTGGTGAGTGTGGAGGGAGGAGGGTGGGGATCCAGTCAACACGATGGTCGGCCAAGGCCCCACTCAACGGTGGCAATAGGTTAGGTTTTTGGTCAAAGGCGAGGAGGAGTTTTCGCTCAATGGGGAAGAGGGGAGTGAGGTAGCTTGTATTGAGATGTTATTTGGAAAGGAAAGTAAGTTGAGGAGGTGCAGAAAAAGAAGGAGACATCCGATAAAATTAGAACGAAACATAAAAGGAGCTCAACAATTAACACATGAACATTCATCACCGGTTGCTGTGGCAGCATACAAGCAAAACAGAGAAATGTCTTCTTACAATGAATTACACCAGTGGAGCTCAATTTTTGTTAAGAGACATGCTACTCGGAAGGGAGGTAGACTACACCGCTGGTGGATGGAAGAGGTAGCGGGCACAAATTATAAAATGAAAAAGAAACAATTGTGCTGTAACTCCACGAAGTGTCATGGCACCACATTACTAGCGTCATGATAGCACCAAATTATCAATGCCATACCAACAATATTACTGTAGTATCAACATACATTACGGATGTCCTAGCATCAATGTTAACAGCAACACCATAGGATCGTAGTATAGATATTGTAGCATTCATACCATGCAGTGCTAATGCGTGGTACACGTACACAAAGCACAACGATAGTAATTATAATGTCAGCATGTACAAAAAATAGGCATCCAGTCATACGGGTGGGGTGTCTTACATTTTGCCCTTTAAAGATATGTTTTAGTGGTAAGGAAGCTAAATAAAAATTCTTACACGAAATAACATCGAAAGAAATGATGCTTCTCTTTTTGGTATATTTTTCTTAAATATATTTTAATAATTAAGATCTTTCTAAATTTAAAAACATATGAAAATAATTTTTGATTTATAAATTTTGTAAAAATAAGATTGTATTTCCTTACAAAAATATTAAAAATTATTTACCAATCCTATATTTATTTATATTATTATAAAAAAAATAAATTTATGTTCATCTATTTATTAAATTATATTATTTATTTTATCATTATATAGAAAATTTCTAACTCTACCTTCACATGTAGGTTGTTAACTCTACTTTTATACATAGGTTATTTAATAAAATTTCAAGTAATAATCATGAATGTTGGATCCATAATATCATATTTATTGACCTATCTATGTATCTTTGGTAATGGAAATTAAGAGGGTGTTCGGATGTGTCCTGCAACTTGAGAGAGACGATCAAACTGTACCAGTAGTCCAGTGGTTAAGCGTACTCCCATCTAAAAGAAATCAACCACCGATAGCACAAGTGGTGCCTCCATCCGACAAGAAATCAACCGTCAATGTAGCTGTACTCTAAAGTGCTTTCATAGGTATACTACAATAGCTGGTAGCCAAACGTGTTAAGAGTTTACAGCGTTTATAGTTCCACTACAGTGGGTAAAAGGATTTTGGAGAGTTTATTAATGAAAATTTTCTTTATATCTTAAAAAGAAATAGATTCCAACGGAAATGAAATAAGTTGGACCTTTATTCTAACATATCTTTGGTTTTAATGCCAATGAAGGTTTTGATTCCAATTTTATCTTTGAAATTCAAAAATTATAAAAATTTATGGTCTTTCGCGTTAAAGATACTAGTCAAATAGTTGTATCCTTTTAATAATTGAAACAACCATTCAATTAGAAAAGATAGTTATCTAAGGTCAAATTTATTATATATATGCATGTCTTTTATACTAAATATTCGATATACTTTAATTTTGGTTGTCCTTAAAAATTATTTTAGGAAAATGAAGTCGAGTTAATTTGATTTTCAACTAAATTCTCAATTGATCTAATAATTTAATGATTTAATCAATCAAAAAATTTCGTGTGGATCTTCCAATCTCCTTGTGTAAAATCGATAAAAGTAATTAGAGAAATTTTTTCTACTAATTTCACATCGAATGAATACACCAAGAAAGAGAGATAAGAACGAAAGAGAGAGGGGGAGAAAGTGGAGAGAGCTTTCTGCTCTTGTTGTGTGTCAAATGAGAGCTTCTTCGTGGTCCTTATATAAAGTCTACGACCAGATGTTTAGAGAAATTCTCATTTTATGGAAATACGGCAATTGATAGATTAAACTTCAATATTTGGTCTACCAAATAAATTGATCGACCAAATTAAATACATTGATCGACCAATTTTACATTCTGATCGACTAAGTCAGGTCAAAATCGTGAGATTAAAATTCGTAGCAAAAGAGTCCAAGTTCCAAATTGATTTTCACCTGAACTCGAGTTGGGGCGTGGTGCACGCACATTCGTGCACAGTCTCTAACCCCATCCCTCACTATTTGTTACATAAATTACGAGAAGTAAAAGCTTTTTACACCTACTAAGATGCTTGTTCAAGTCTAGTATGGGATTAAAAATTTCTTTCAAATCTCACTGATTTTAACATAAATTCTCGCATCACCATATAACAATTTTATCTTAATTGATGTAATTAAACTCTCAAATTCAACATAATAATCGAAAGAGTACAATATGAATCTCATTTTACCGTAAGAAATACATCAAAGGTATCAATAAAGACATACATGTTATCCAGGCGATAACTAACGCAACAAAAAATCTAACAAACGTAAACAACACCGTTCGTCAAACTGCCCTCGATTAAACTTGAGTTGAAACTCCTCCCAATTGCAGTACTTTCGTGGCAATCTTAATCTACAACTCCCGCAATCTATCGGTGGGCTAAGATTATCTCCCAACCGATGATGAGCGCAACAATAATCTTCCTCGTGGTCACACCCACACCCATCCGCCGGTCAGACTTTGTCCACATCCACGTTCTATGTCCCCACTTCCACATCGCTCCTCGTTTCCTCCTCTTATAATTGAAATGGAGGATATTTTCACGACGTCATCATGACGGTCGTTATATGAGCACAGGAGGGCAACGGAAGAAAACTTGGGTGAAACCTTTTCTGATTGAAATTACGAAAATGAAGGACAAAAGTACATATGAACCCCTCGACCGATAAGGTAGTTTTAATTTGAGCATGAAATAGTCTGGAAATTCTCAAGTAGGTCCAGAAACTTAACTCCATGCTCGTAGCATATTGCCCTATCAGGAATTGGATCGAAGATTGCCATAGCCGAGCTTCGGAGGTTCCTTTTGGAGTTTCTTAGGACATATCATTTGACAAGACGGAATGACACCAGTAGGATTAAACCTTTGGTGTTAATTTTTCTAGCTAGTTGATCTTGTTTAGGACCAAGATAATGAGCAAAGAAACGCAAGGGAGTGCAACTACAACATGGACAATCGAGTTAAGGGCCAACCATGGCCCTTGCGCGTGGAAAAGATGCAAAACTATCTCTCTTAAGGGCATAGATGCAATTGTTGCATGAGATGAGCGGTGGAAAAGCGCGTGCATTAACTATCTGTCTTATAAACAAGGGAGCGAAAACATCAATCATGAACCCCAAACGCAGAAAAACTGCCTCTTCACGAGGGCCCCCCACGTAGTTTACCTTAAAAAAATATAGAGAACTTAGTAGAAAAGATTACAAAAAAAAAAAAAGAAAAGAAAAAAAAGGGTGGGGGGAAAAGTAGAGAAAGTGAGAGAGAACCACCAAGAAGACTTCCCCCCGTACCGCCACAAAACAAGCACTCAAATCGCAGCGTAGGAAAAAGAAACAAAAAAGAGAAAAAACAAGAAGAAGGTAGAAAAGCAAAAACCAAGCCAACGAAACAGCAGCACAGCTCCAGCAGAAGGAAGAAACAACAACCAGAAGAGAAGAGAAGAGAAGAGAAGAGGGGGAGGAGGAGGAGGGAAGAAGAAGACGACCACTCCAACCCAACAGATGACCACCACTCCCTCCCCCTCACACCCTCACACCCCCACCACCACTCCTTAACCCCAATCCCCTCCCCTCCCCTCCTCCTCCTCCTCCCCACAATACCCTTCCCTTTTCTCCCTCTCCTCCTTGAGATCGATGTTGGCCCCTCACACCACCACACTTCTCCTCCTCCTCCTCCTCCCCCTCCTCCTCCCCGCTCTCCCCGTCGAGCGCGAAGCCCTCCTCGACCTCAAGCTCCACCTCTCCCCGGTCCTCTCCTCGTGGGACCCACACACCCCTCACTGCTCCTGGCGCTTCGTCTCCTGCGACCCTTCCTCCCGCGTCGTCTCCCTCCACCTCCCCCCACTCCGATCCCCACCGTCCACCCGCCTCCCCCGCTCCATCGGACGGCTCACCCACCTCCGCTCCCTCTCCCTCCCCTCCCTCGGCCTCCGCGGCCCCATCCCCCTCACCCTCCCCTCCCTCCTCGAGTCCCTCGACCTCCGCTTCAACTCCCTCTCCGGCCCCCTCCCCTCCTCCCTACCCCCTCGCCTCCGCGCCCTCCTCCTCGCCTCCAACCGCCTCTCCGGCCCCATCCCCCACTCCATCTCCTCCCTCCGCCGCCTGACCCGGCTGGACCTCTCCTCCAACCGCCTCGCCGGCCCGATCCCCGCGGGGATCGGCCGGCTCAGGAGCCTCCAGGTAATGGACGTCTCCAAGAACAGGCTGAACGGGCCCCTCCCCGCCGAGATCGGGAGCTGCACGAACCTGACCGTGCTTTCTCTCTCCACCGCATCCCGCGGGGAGGGCAACCGCTTCGAGGGCAGCGGCCTGGACCGGATCGTCCCCGGCCTCCCGAGGCTCAGGGTGCTCTGGGCCCCCGGGGCGTCCCTTCAGGGGCCCATCCCTGACGACTGGGGCGCCTGCCGCAGCCTCGAAGTGGTGCATTTGGGCGGTAACGCCCTCCGCGGACCGTTCCCGCGGGCCCTCGCGGGCTGTCGGAGCCTCAGGCTCCTGAACCTGAGCTCCAACGAGCTCGTGGGCGAGCTTGACGGCGGGCTCCCCGTGCCCTTCATGGATGTGCTTGATGTGAGTGGCAACCGCCTCTCTGGATCCATACCCGAATTCCACGTATGTGGCCCGCGGCGGAATACGTCTGATGTGCGTTCTTCCTTCTACGATGGGAAAATGCTATTAGAAGGGCCGCTGGGCCGGTTCGGATTGAGTTCTCGGAACGCGATCCTGCACGATTTTAGCAGGAACAACTTCACCGGCAGCATCCCGTCTCTGCCCGTTGCGAGGGACGGATCGCGGGTGCGGGATGTTTATGCATTCGTGGCGAATGGGAACAAGCTTACCGGGCGGTTCCTGCAGCACCTACTCCAGGAAAGCGGGCCATTCACGGGTGGATTGGTTGTTGATGTCAGCGACAATCTTCTGTCGGGCGCGATTCCTTCGGAGATCGGTTTGGTCTGCGGTCCTCTCGTGTTTCTCGATGCATCCGAGAATCGGCTTGGCGAGAGCATCCCAGAAAGTCTTGGCCTTTGTGGAGCTCTCGAGCATCTTGATCTTAGTAGGAATCGGCTGCGGGGACAGATTCCTCAAAGCCTTGGTCTGCTTAGCCATTTGAAGCATCTTTCTTTGGCTGGGAACGAGCTCGTTGGTAGTATACCTCTGGATCTTGCTCGGTCGCGGATGCTCGAGGTGTTGGATCTCTCTTCAAATTCGCTCTCCGGGGATGTTCCCGTGGAGTTTCTCGAATTGGAAAAACTCTCCATGCTGCTTGTCAACAACAGGAACCTCTCTGGGAGACTTCCCATGGTTACAGCCAACGCAACACCAATTCCTATATTTGATTTGTCGCATAATAAATTGTCCCGGCCTGTGCTGGCAAGTGACACTGGAGTGAGATGTGATGCCATCTCTGGCAAACCAATGCTGGGGCCTTGCCGGGCGATCTCCTCCTTTGTTCGTAACACGGATATCCGAGGCCGTAGCTTGGAATTTACAGAAGAAACTCCTCCACTGGGGAGAAGCAGCGGGTTCAGCTCCATCGAAATCGCCTCGATATCGTCAGCAGCCGCCATTGTTTCAGTTCTTCTAGCTCTGATCATCATCTATATATATACAAGAAGATGCGCCCCCAGGTCCAAAGTCCAGGCCTCTGGAAGAAAGGAAGTAAATGTATGTGTAAATATTGGAGCCCCCCTGACGTACGAGAGTGTTCTCCGTGCAACTGGGAATTTCAGTGCGAGCAACTGCATCGGGAGCGGAGGATTTGGGGCTACTTACAAAGCCGAGATTGCTCCCGGAGTAATCGTGGCAATCAAGAGACTATTCACGGGGAAAATCCAGGGGATGCAACAATTCAATGCCGAAATCAAGACCCTCAAGAGATGGCGTCACCCCAATCTTGTCACGCTGATTGGCTACCACGCGAGCGAAGTGGAAATGTTTCTGATATACAATTATCTCCCAGGAGGCAACCTGGAGAAGTTCATAAATAGCAGGCGTAAGAGACCTGTGGACTGGAGGGTCCTCCACAAGATTGCACTTGATGTTGCCCATGCGCTTGCCTATCTGCATGACCAGTGTGTTCCGCGGATCCTTCATCGTGATGTCAAACCGAGCAACATATTGTTGGACAATGATTACAATGCTTACTTATCGGATTTCGGGTTGGCCAGGCTTCTTGGCAACTCAGAGACTCATGCCACGACAGGAGTTGCGGGCACATTTGGTTATGTTGCCCCTGAGTATGCCATGACATGCCGTGTTTCTGATAAAGCTGATGTCTACAGTTATGGGGTGGTGTTGTTGGAGCTACTCTCGGATAAGAAAGCCCTGGACCCTTCGTTCTCCCGGTATGGGAATGGTTTCAACATCGTTGCTTGGGCAAGTATGCTGCTAAAGAAAGGCAAGGCATGCGAGTTTTTCACCGAAGGTCTGTGGGACGTCGGTCCTTCTGATGACCTGATAGCGACTCTGCATTTGGCTCTGAAATGTACGAATTCGGACATCATCACTAATAGGCCTACCATGAAGCAAGTTGCCCAGCAGCTCAGGAGAATCCAGCCATGATCCGTTAGTCCACCATGTATATATTTAACTAATACATTCACCTGATAGAAGAGGTAATAGATCTGTTCTTGTGTCTGATAGGTAGTCCAGCTACATGTGACTTATTTGAACATAATTTACATTTTCCCCCGCAGGAAGGCCTTCCTTGTATTTAAGGTTGTGAGCATATTTTATTCAAGCTATTGCTGTAGTTCCTTCTTAGGAACGTTTTGGCTTTCTTTGAATCAAATAATTTCTTTTATTTGTTGTTTTCTATGGTCATAATAACTGCTGTATATATATGGCCCATCTTCCTATCAAGGCTTTTTGCTATTTGTGCTTTTTGAGCATCCCATGTGTCTTCTTTTTCTTTCCTGTTTATTTTCCTTTGCTATTCATCTATTGCTAATTTCAAAGACTAAGACAAAGGATGGCTAGTTCTGCAAACAAGATCCTAGAGTTTGTTTAATCTTGAGACTTTTGTTTGCAATTACGTTCTGTGCCCAACCTACATAATTTTGTTGATGACTTGAATTCGGAAATTGCCTTTTCCTAATACTACCACTTTTAGCATGTTGAGAGAGAGAGAGAGAAGGCTACCATTTTTAGTGTAGTGGTGTACACGGGAAGCTTGCACTAATCAAGGTATCTTTTTTTTCTTTTTACTTCCCTGATAATGGATGGATTGATTTCTGCAGCAAAGGTCTTCATGGTACTGCAAAATTCAGGTAGAAGATTTCTAATACTCAGTCTTCTCGAAAAATTTTGCCAATGGTTTTACACCTTCAATATTGCTCTTATTGCTGGTAGTATGGAGATTGGAGGATTTATTTGTTATCTTTGGAATATTACTGGTTGCTTTCTTTCTGAAACATATTGCTAGGAAATAAATTCCATGCAAAATTATTGTTTTCCCTAAAATTGCTACCAGATGCCCCAGTGGAGAAATTAGGTACTCGTCATAGCAACAGCGATAATAAGAGGCAAGACCCTCGTATGTTTTAAATATAAAGTCCATGTTAATCTTCATTTGTTATTCAACTGTCCTTTTGTCCTTTTTCCTTGTCTGGATGTTTGATGTATAAATTCATGTGCTTAAAGCTTTTAAGATGTGGCTAATTTCAGGTGGAAGATTTCAGGTCTTAGCTTTCTCTACGAGCCAGTATCCAGTTCACAAACTCTGGCCTTGTTTCTATTGCCAAAATTAATTCATGCCCTGCTTGTTTCTAGTGTAAAGTAACAGTCAACTCCAAACTTTCTATTCAACAGAGAATTTGAATAGGCAGATGAACATTTTATAGTGGTTATTGCAGGGGCATTTAAGAAGATTTCTGTCATTTCCCCAACCACATATGGTTTTAGCAGGCAGATGAACATTCTATAGAAGGTTTCAAGTTTTTCTAAAGCCCTTCTTTTTGAAAGGAAAAAAAAACCTAAAGCCATTTCAGCCATTTTGTTATTTTAAATATGATGCAGACATTTCTGATTGATCAACATATTTAGCCTTGAAGACTACACAAATGTCACTTACTGAACTGCCCCTTCTTGCTCATGGAAATTATTTTTAGATTCAATGGTGATTAAAGATTCATGATATTCTTATTCCATTTTATGATGTCTATAATTCTTAAATCATCTCCGAATTGCTAGGAAAAAAAATCTTAATCTTTTAGCATAGTTAAAATTCTTGGGTAATGGGATTGGCTTTTGTTGGCCGAATGTGGTTTTTACTATCTGCTTGGATGCTTCTAGGACTCATCTCTGGGTGCATGCATGCAATAAAGAAAATTTAATAGATGTTGATGGAATTGTATTTGTATACATATATAAGAACTCTTGTTCTTTTAACTTCCTGTATTGGGTGCAAAATTGCTTAATACACTATGGCAGCTAATGCAGAAGGCTCTTTCTGCTATGTTTGAGATTGTCTTTGTATCTTTGTTTGAAGGTAAATGATTAAAACTGTGTTTTGACCTATGCATCTGCATGTGTGGCTGCATGCGTGCCCAAGTCTATGATCTTTTTTCTTTTCCTTCGATTAAAGTAACATAATACCATTCATTTTTCACTCCCCTTAGTGGTGCTTTCTGCTTGTATGCTAATATGTCTCCAGACATTTGCGTACTCAGCACTTCTGTTTCTACTGAATCGATTGCACCAACTCTCATACTGAATCTATTTTATCTATTGCCACTTGCAATCATTGAAAAGATTCTTTTAGGGAGAAAAACAACCCTTGAAAAGATGTGGCTTTCTCCAATTATAGATGGATCGGATTCCAGAGGAAATCCCTGGTTGCTTCAAAGTTTGCCACCAATCACCAACAGGATGGATCCTTCTTGGATTGAAGATGGCTTATTTGATCCATTTCAGTAAAATTATAGATGTGTTATGCTACCTTTTATGTTTATTCGTTATTCCTTGGGGAAGTCTTTTCAACTGACGTGATATGATACACCTTGATTTTCAGACAGAACGAGCACATATTCTTGTTCCATCCCAGTATACACCAATTCTGTTTGTCTTAGCTTGACAATTGTTCTGCAGTTGATTGCTCTTTGTTAAGGGTGGCACTTCGGGATCTTGATATTTGTTGACCTTGCTGAGGTTCTGGCCTGGTGCGGTTGCTTTTTCATTTGCTTATTTCAGATATTTCTTTTTTAGATGATATGGCAAACTTTACAAGAGACAGGTTCTTATTTAAACGAGATTCCTTCAAACAACTTCTAGGCTTAGTTTATGGAGGAGGATAACCCCTATGTCACACCAATGAATTACATGGATAAGACATTTATCCTAGTAAAGAATGACAACCTTGCGACCAGCTAGCATGATTCATGAAAGGTTTATGGAGATGGTTGTCTTCACAAGGTGTTGAGCTGTTACAACTGTCTGTAACAACATGCCTCCTTGAGAGTTGCAGATGGGACGAGGAAGAAGGGGAAAGAAGCAAAGGTGTGCATTTCGCTTTAGAGTAAGTGTTTGCTGTTGCTGTAGTTATGGTTGAGAATGGAAATTTTAGATCCGATTCTCTACATTGAAAAATGATGCCATGATTACCGAAAGGCTTGATTGATCCTGTAACCTCCAGCATTCCATGAGAGTTTCAATCTCAGCTAGACAACCAGCAGCAACAGAGTCAGAAATCATTGGCAGGAGCACATGATGCTCGATAACTTGACCTAGGTTGTTAAGTTTTACTTAGCCTTGACGTGTGAGACAGATATAGTGGAAGGACATGCATGTTCTAAGGACTGTGATGAAGAAAATTGTCCAAATATTCATCTCTAATCAAAGATGTACCCTTGGGTGCAGGTTGTTTCTGTCTGTCTCCTGGAGATGGGATTTACTCTGCAAGATATGCGATGATAGTTTGAAGATTCCACCATGCACATACCTAGCAATTGTGGACAGCCCTTGCGGCAATCAAAGCTTCAGGACTAGCACAGTCTTTAGCGTTCCTGACATTTGTTTCCACTTGGGACTGGTTGGATGGCCAGTGAGGCTTATGCTGTTGACAAGCTCCATGTATCGGCATGGCTTACGATACAACTTCAGAAGCCGTTTTTAGAAGAAAAGCAGCCCAAGCTCCCAATAGCCGTCCTCTTGTACAGTTTTCAAAATACATGATTGGAACAGGTAACTTCCAAAACTTGTTTGGATGGTATCATTTGCAAGAAGTTGCAATTTCAGGAGGACCAAGGCAGTTTTTTGAGCTTGCCAAACAGCCCTTGACAGGTTTTCGCAAAACCAAATCTATTGATAATTGAAGCCCCAGAATCCAAGCATAAATTTACTACGAGAAGGCAAATGTTCCCAACATTTGATTAAATCAAATTGCAAAAAGCTGCTCACCTTATTGTGGCGGCAAGTTAATGGTTTGGAGACAATCTGCTCTTATCAGGTAGGGTTCGGTAGGTTGGGTCGGAAAAGAGAGAAGTTTTGATGAGTGATGGAAGGGATCAAAGTAGTAGAAGCAGCTACTTTCTTTGTTTGAGTGCAAATGCAAGAAACCATTCCCAAGAGGAGGTGGATCTGAGACACCACTCCCAATCCCAGCATTTCTTAATTTCGGGATTAAGACGAGCCAAACGTGATGTAATGGCCCTAATACCACTTATCAAATAGGTGCCTTACAAATTGAGTTCTGCTGATTCGTTTCCCTAATCTCACCGAACTTAGTCTCTTGAGTAGATTGTCATCTAGAATGACAAGAATTAGCCGACGCCAATTTGGAGGGGAAAACAATGAGGCTTAAGCAAGAAGCTTCCATGCCCAATGTGGGCTGCAACCAGAAAAGGATCTGAGCAGTGGCTTACTTACGGCTATAAACCAGCCTTTGCATCTTACTTGTTGCGTCTTTGTTTTGTTTTGGTTTTTGGCCGCCCGCCTCCTCTAAGATGGGTCCCGTGTAAGAAGATGTGGAAGGCATCTTGAACCTTTGGAATGCCTTTATCAATAGATGATCCAAAGATTCCAAATCGCCAAAATAACAATGCAAATATACTAGGTGGGCGCACGGTAAGGTAGATTGGAGAAGTGGCTAATCTAGTGTTCTCACTTCTAGCCGTTTCCAGACCTAGAAATTAGGCAAATAAAGTATGACTTGAGTTACTCTACTTACATTTATACAGATGTCAAAAGTTAAGTGTCTACCCTTCAAAATAACTCAGCAGCATGACGTGCCGGTCTCTACTTCAAAATAACTCAGGAGTTGTGGGGGGTCTGGCATCACTTAAAAAAAAATAATCCAATCACATTATTGGTGAAAAAATCAAATATATTAGTTAAAAATTAAAATATATTAATTAAAATTAAAATATACTAATTAAAAATAATTTTACATCGATAAAAAATAATTTTTAATTTAAAAAATAAATTTTCATTGATAAAAAATAAAAAAATATAGATATGTTTTATATTTTCACATGCAATGTTTTTTTTTTTTTTTTTATGAAAAGTGATTTTTGTATTAAAATAATTTTTTATTTTTAAAAAATGGTGTACATCCTTAAAAGAAATAAAATATATTAATTAAAATCATCGGTTGGAATTTGAAAAAGAATTATTTTTTTAAGTACGTGAATCTATCATTTCCTTGCCGGAGAGATCAAGGCCCCCGTGATGGATCCCAAGCTCCAAACTATCAATGTCCACTCGCTACCTTTGCCCACTAAAATCCAGGAGATACGTCCCTAATCATATGCCAGGGAAAATTAACATGGAGATGCCACAACTATAGCAGCAGGATTAGGGAGAAGTAACTGCACCATTAACTTCTAATGCTGAAAAGCGACAGTGGAAAGGGCAATGACGCGAGTGTTGGAACCATAAGAAACACTAGTACGGGTTGAAGCCAAGACAGGGACTTAATTCAAATCAAAATGTATAAAAATGAACGTGACGTATCAATCTATGTGGGTGTAAATTAATTTTAAATGATTTTACATTAATATAAAATAATTTTATATAGATGAAAAGTGATTTATGATAATTTTATTTAAATAATAAATAAATAAATTATAGATAATTTTATATCAATATAAAATAATCATAAAGTAATTTTATATCAGAAAAAAAAGTGATTTACAGTGATTTTATTTTGATAAAAAATAATGAATGATGATTACATATCGATACAATCACACCAGTACGTTTGTAAAACACATGAACTTTTTACGATTTGTTACGACATTAGAGGCTGCATTTATTCCAAGTTTAGACTGAAACGGCGGCTACTTTTGAATAGAAGAAGAAGTTCCGTCCAGACTTGTTTCCTCCATATTGTACGGCGTACGTCATCTGTAGTTGCTTGATGGACTAAAATACCAAGTGCCCGGGGAACCATTGACACAAAAAAATGTCGATGTCCTATTGTTTACGTAAGCGTCCCGGAAGAAATTATCTTTTTTTTTTTCTTTTTTCGCTATATTTTGTAGCATGTACCATCCACCATATGCTCCGTCAAAACTACCAGAGCTGGATTGAAAAGTAAAATTATTTTTCATGCTCAAAGCCTATAATATTTACCTCTCCCGTTCTCAAAATTAGATTTTGACCGCAAAATAATCTTTAAGTTTAGTTCCTTTAATTTTAAAGAATATTTCACAAAGCAGAGGTTGCAAAAGAACAATAGGAGGCATCTTTCACCGTGGGAAATCTTCTGCTACGACATGACGCCCTCTGACCTAAAAATGTAGAAGTTGCATACCGAGAAGGGCTTTCTTGCATAATTTGATGCTTGAAAACATTTGCAAAAACGTATGAAAATGTAAGTTGCGACGTGTTTTGCAATCCATGGACGTGGTAAATATGGTCTCCAAGGCGAGGTTTGTATTTATGTAAAGAAATTCAAAAAATAAAGTAAGTTCAGTTACATGATAAATTTTATAACTTAAAAAAGCCACCACTTTATGAGTTAGTGGATATAAGAGTGTTTTTGTTGTCTTAAATAAAATCGCATTGGTATAAGATGATTCTGTTGTGATTTTGTACTGATGCAAAATAATGCTGAAGATGCATTTAGTGGTTTTTATAACTTAAAAAAGCCACCACTTTATGAGTTAGTGGATATAAGAGTGTTTTTGTGGTCTTAAATCAAATTGCACTGGTATAAGATGATTCTGTTGTGATTTTGTACTAATGCAAAATAATGCTGAAGATGCATTTAGTGGTTTTATACGAATGCAAAATGATTTTAAAGTTGATTTTAGTGATTTCATACAATTATGGTGGTTTCTCACTTAAAATAGTTCTGAAGGTAATTTTATATCAGTGTAAAATTATTTCGAAGGTAATTTTATTATTTTACACTTGTGAAAAATCATTGCACCCATAGATTTTGATTTTGCACAAGTGTATTTTTTATTTTGCACTTGTGGATTTTTTGTTTAAAGTGAACTTTTCTTAGCAGTGAATCCTACCACATGACAGTACTTGTATAAAGGAAAAATATGTGACACGACCTCACTTTTAAATTCACTTTTTTAGTTGCCTCCACCTTCATGCGTTGGACAACCACTTATGAAGATGCCCTTAGGCCTCAAGGGAGGCCAAGCACACTTCTTTAAAAGAAAATACAGGCTATTAGTGTGTATAAATGTTAATATTCTTGATTTTGATGGTAACAAATATATATATATATATATATATATATATATATATATATATATATATATATATAATGTTATCAAAGAACTAACATTTTAGGAAGAAAAAAATGGAAGAGATGATCTTCTTCGATTGAGCTTGCAAGCAAATTATATGATGTACAAGAAAAAAGAAAACCAAGTTGCAAAGAAAACTTAAATTGAAGAACTCGAGCACCTAAGTTATTCAAAGAAGACTAAGTGTATTATGTAGTAAAATTGTTGTAATGTTATGTTCTTTTATTACACTTATTGTTAAAGAGCCCAAGAATATTAATTAAAATCACTTAGATGACAGGAATTCTTAGAAATATTTAAAATCAATCGAACATAGGTCAAAAAACTAAAATAGCACACACGTCATATTGGATAACCAATAGATCCATTAGACAACTCACAGTTTGGTCATTAGTCGACTAATAGCTGCAAAAGTCATCCAATATTGTCTTTTAAGTCAACTGATGAAGCCATTAGCCAATCATTGATTAGTTAATGTTCATATGTTTTTAATGGTCATGGAACTAGGATTAATATTAATTTATCTTTGATTAATTTGATCTTAAGTTAAATTAATTGTTAAATCATTGGTCGTTGTCCCATTAGAGTAGTTGGCCAATACTTCTCACATTGGTCGTTGTGCACAGTATCATCATATGACCCTTGTACCAAAAATTCAACTTCCAAGAAAATTCTCATTTATGTAGAATAATTTATATCACCACAGCATGGGCATTGTCGAATGATTTCATTGAACAACCAATGTGAACTAGGTCATTTTTAACTCTTTGATTTTTTGTCTTCTATCTATTGGTGATTTACTCTATTGACTCCCAACGATTAAATATTCATTCCTAGCCTAGTGCCTAGTCATGTAAGATGATACAATACTTCTTACACATTCCACATCAATAAAAGAACAAACTTCACACTCCCAAGTGATTTTATCTCAAGCTTTCCAAGCTCCCTTCCGTAACTTCGAGAGCACACAGTCTTCAACTTCGAAATCATGCACTCTGTTTCGTTGCTTCCTCACTCATTCACATCAAAAGGAAAGTGATCCAAACCCTTACAAGCTAATCTAATTAGTTAAATTTATTCAAGGCTTCTGTAGAGTTGTAGTTTGCCTTTTTATTTTCATTTTCTTATAAGGATGTCTAATTTGTAAAACCCCATCTCATCCTAAAAAGGAGAGATAAAATTCTCATTGACTGAAATCGGTGAGAGGTTGTACCTTGATGACATACCACCTTCAATTTTAAGTGATGTGTTAATGGTCATGATCGGTTCGATGTATTAGGAAAATCTTAAGTTATTAAAAAAAAAAAATTCTCCTAAGGATACTTTTCTCTGGTGGTGAATTTTGTGCGCCTTTCTATATTTGATTTTTAAGTGGCGACTCTCAGTTCTGAACGTGGAGCTGCCTTTGGTTCATCAAGGTTTCTCCATTTGCCTTTAGAAATATACATATCCCATTAAAATTGAATAGGACTACTAAATCTTCATCCCATGGTTGAGATATAATTGATGAAATCACATTAGCTAGTGATTATTTTACCTGATAAGCTATTGGATTTTTATGCCCGATAGTCGGAACTGGCATCTAAACTCACTTTGTACCAACGAAATCTCTTTTGTTTTAATCCTTCCCCTAACTAAATATTATTTAATATATTAAATTACACTTTTTTTCTTGTTTACATTTATATCATGAAAATTATATTGCTTTCATCACAATAATCCTTGAAAGCATAAGATTGTGGTTTTAGCATCGCGTTGCCTTCTAGTATTCCTAATATCTATGAAACCTTCACATTAAAATGTTTGGATACCCAGGCTTTATCCATGACCTCACTGCTAGGGTTCTTCGGAAACAAAAGAAAAGAGAAGGGGAGAGAAAACCTGGAATTGAACCAAACAGGAAACAGGAAAACGTTTCTTTAACTTCCGATTCAACGATCAGGTCACTAAAGAAAATCCGTTTCAATTACCGATTTAAGTTAGCAAGAAACCATTACGAACCAAATTAAACCAATTTTTAAATGTAACGTTGATTAACTATACTGTAAATAAAGGAATATGTGCAGGATATCATATCCTACACTCCTTTAATATTCAGTCAAGTTGTTTGGCCCCCTCTTTTTTTATAATTTCGTTATTAGTTAATTCCTTTTCCATATTTTATAAAAAAAATAGATTACTTCAGTCTCTTATTATTTAATATCTTAGTCATGATTTGCATGCACATCTTCATGCTTGTGGCGCTCAACTAACACGAAGAAAAAAGGGTCAAAATCGGTTAAAACTAAACTGAACTGGTATGAACATGTTCAGGATCAAAAAACTCCGATAATCCTATTAACTATCTTTCCCACCATGGTGTGTGTGCGCGCGCGGGCTTCGCGTAACAAAAATGTGAGTGCAATTTATAATTAATATTTAATATAAAAAAATAAAAAACGTAAGATTTGTTACGTAGTACGTCACACCACATTCAAAAAAATTATCACATTACTTTAACATAAAATGTATAGATGATAAACTACTTTGTATCAGTAATAAATTATTCTCGGTAATTTTACATCGATGCAAAATAAGATTACATCGATACACAGATAACTTAAAATAATATATTACCAGTGCAAAATAATTTTACACCGGTGTAAAATTATTCCAAGAGTTTGCACCCGTGCAAAATGATTTCTAACCGATGGATTTAAGACTTAGGATTTAGAATTTAAGGTTTAGATTTATGGAAAGTAATTTCACGTACGAGAAGTGACTTTTCACTTGAAATGTGATTTTTCACCTTAGGGTTTAAGGTTAGGATTTAAGGTTTAGCGAACACTAAAGACTAAACCTTAAACCCTAAAATGAAAAATCAACTTTCAAGTGTAAAATAATTTGTAATACGTGAAGAAATACTTGGAATTTAATTTTGTAACATTGTAAAATTATTTCGAAAGTGAAAAGTGATTTTGAAAATGATTTGAATGATTAGCTCCTATACAAAAATGATTTATTATTGGTTTCAATAGTGGTGGACCCCAACATGTGTGAATATTCTTTTTGCATAAGAAGGAGATATATCAAGTGAATACCATGTTCACAATGCTGTGCATCACCTTTTACGTTCCTAGCCCACGTTGATATATTTATTTATGGACGCAATATCGAAATACAAAAATTAATGTATTTTGCAATGCAGTGACATGAGACACCAATGCAAAATCACCATCACATTTTACACCGACGAAAAATAATTCAAAATCACTTTACACTGGTGTAAAATTACTTTATGATCATTTTACATCGATGCAAAATCACCATGAATCACTTTGAACCAACGCATCATAAATTACTTTATAACGATACAAATCACTCGATGACTATTTTACATCAGTATAATATCACCTAAAATCACTTCACATCGGTACAAAATCACTCTGATCATTTTACACTAACATAAAATCACCTATAATCACTTTAAATCGATACAAATCAGTGTGTCATATCAAAACATTACAAAATATGTGGCATGATGTATTTTAACTATATTATCACAACGTACTCAAAATGAACTCATAATACAATCCATTTAAACTTGTGTAATTGTTCTGAGAGAGATCATATATCTCATGTCACTCACATACCAACTTTTCATTAACAGTGCCTTGGCGAGTGCACACGATGTAACAATAATTATTTATCTGAAACCTTAATTCACAATCTCAATCACACTTCAATTGTTGCATTAGAGTTCCTGGTTCAAACTACTAACAAAAATCCAAGTCTGCATTTGATGCTGTGTAAACAACAAATGGAGGATCACCTCATGGCATGCTTACAACATGCAAAGTGGAAAAAATCAAATCCTCTGATTTTGGGCTCTGTTACTCCATCCCTGTCGTATTTTACTAGCCATTCTGACTCTAATCTCGATAAAGTCATCATCAACCATTACGGCTACATGCACAATGCGCAGCAAAAAATGCAAGTAACTGCAGAGAATGTTTTAGGAAGATAACGCTCCATTTCTGAATTCCAACACTGCTTCCAGCTGCTCTATCGCTCTGTCGATGTGGTAGGGATTAACATGCTTAATTTCCCAGGGGTCTCTGCTGCACTCCTTGCAAGAATGGGGGATCCAAGAGATTCACCTTCCCATAGAAAGCAGTGACCTTGTTTTCTACTTTTGCATCATAGTTTTAGATTCAGGAAGCAGCACAGGTCCCTAGATGGGAGCATCTATAATTATGCAAGAAATTGACGGGACTGGAAAACATGTAACCCAGCCCATGTATCATCTTGGGCAAGTCGAAGGGATGATGCAAATTCTGATGGGGTTAGACCAGCGGGTGTGCCAACATCTTTATAATGGCACCAGGCACCATGGTCTGATATTATTTCCCAGCTGAGCATGACTGATTGTATGATCAAGCTTTCGAGAGAATAGGGTGTTAATTATTTCTAGAGGGAGTGTTTTGCAAGTTTTGCAACTTATTTTTTTCCTCAAGAAACCCTCACTAACTTTTGTCTCTTTTGCCGATCATATTTACTGCAGCATCCCAATTACTCTATTCTACATGTGATAATAAGGCAACCATGTTCTTTGCTAGCAATCTAATCTTTCATGAGAAGACTAAACATACTCGATTCAATTCATAGTGATGTCACCAATTGAGATGTAGTCTTCACTAATCATGCACCTTACTTCAGTCCAAGTTTTTAAATGTTGATGTTGACAGCTTAAAAAGGGAACATACCAACATAAAGAAAATTTTGAGAAGATCACTTCAAAAGATCTAAAATGACCTCAAATGTGACAAGTTTCAAATTTGATGAAAACGATCATTTTAATAACTACTCCATACACGAAGAAATACCAATAAGACCAAAATCATATATTTTGATCTCATCTTCATGATTCACTCGAACAACACCTCTTGAATTCTTGATTCTTTTCGATAGAATCAATACTTCATCTTCTCTTCTCATCACTTCCCAACCACAACCCACCCACCATCTTATTCCATGTCATCCACAATTCCACTACCAATACTCCATACACGAAGAAATACCAATAAGACCAAAATAATATATTTTGATCTCATCTTCACGATTCACTCGAACAACACCTCTTGAATTCTTGATTCTTTTCGATAGAATCAATACTTCATCTTCTCTTCTCATCACTTCCCAACCACAACCCACCCACCATCTTATTCCATGTCATCCACAATTCCACTACCAACAGACCCTCTTCCACTCGACCCTAAAATTGAGCCTCCTCCCCTCTCCTTTTGTCCTTCGTGCAAGTGGACATGTTACCCAACATAAACCCACCAACCACAACGCCTCCCCCCCAACTCCCCGCTAGGAGCCAAGCACTCTGGCCTGACCACCAAAGTGGCAATGGCAGCAGCGGTTCAGCAGTGGACCGGCATCAATGGCAGCAGCACAGGCCACACAACATCCACAATAGTAGAATGATTGCCAACACAGGCAACATATCACCCCATACTGGCAACATAATGACATTTTCGCATGGAAGCTTTACCCATTTTACTGGCATGTCGCCGATATCCAACAATATCCACGATATGTCAATCGAAATGGGAGAAATATGAAACATCACACATATCAACATGGTCCCTCCCGGCAACATGCAACATGCCACCAATATGCCACGACATTGATTTCCTTGTTTACTCTTTAAAGATGCATGCTCTAAAGACGCATGAGTGAAAGGCAACCACCCAACCAGCCAACCTAAATCACTCTAAATAATCAAAGGAGTTTTTACATATATACCCCTAAAATCATTGAATATTACATCTATGCCCCCGTAATCTTTGTAATTATGTAAATAGCTCCCTAATCTTCCCTTTGTTAATAAAACTACCTTTCAGTTACTCTACAGTTAGCAAGTTAACACGGGTTGGTAGGAATTTAACTATGTTACAAAACTTGAGTTATGTTAAAGGGGTTAAAGTCATTTGTCTCAATTTTAATTAGAAATCCCAACCGTCCAGTGCTCCGTTCACATCTCGAGGAGCTAATTCGCTAACGCCCTTCAAGGAAACCCTATCCCTCTCCACGCTGGTGACGTCTCACCCTCACTGATGCCCTTCAAGGAAACCCAATCCCCTCTCCACATTAGCCATTGCTGCGGCATCTCACCCTCACCACTTCCACTCCCACTCCCACAGTGCGAATTCCCAATCCCACAATCGCAAAAGTGGTCAAGGATCCCCAGTAGTAGCCAAAGCTATAACAGCAACGAGGGAAGCCCCAATCCCCACCCCTACCAGCAACAATAGAGGATAAGCCCACTGCGAAGGATCCAAACTCGTCCTCCTCCCCCTAGCATCAGCACCAACAATCGCAACAACACCACCAACAACAACAGCCGCACCCATCTCCTCCCTAAGCTTGAGCATATGGCCCCCATCACAATGCACATGCACCGCCATCCTCAACCACCTAGTGGAGACCCTCTCCTCCCCTTCCTTACTCTCCTAGCACTACGGCTCCCTCCCCCATGACAAGGCCTCCTCCGTCGCCTGCCACATCAAGGAGGAGGCCTTCTCCGTCACCTCCCCCTCCCCCGACGATGACGACATGGCCATCCTCCAGATCTACTCCTACAAGATCAACAAGCACATGCTCAACGCCGTCAAGTCCTACGCCAACTCCTCCCTGCATCCGTCGCGTCCGAGTCCTCGCAAGCTTGAGGTCGATCTCGATACCCACTCTTCCTTCCTATTGTTTTAAGATGAGCGCATGCTAGATTTTTAGTGATTTTGTAGTAATTTATGCAGTTCCCCTATTGTACGGTTAGGAGAGTGGTATGTAGTTGTGGTAAATGGACTCGAAAGGCTGGGCCTTTTAAGCGCCCGATCGTGAAATTTGATGGGTCGAGGGGGTTATATCTGTTGGATCCTTCTTGTTGTTGCAAACATGAGCTCATTTTGCAAGGCTTATTATGCTTGCCAGTTATCTTCGAGTGCAAGATTTGATTGCAATGTTGCTCCTTGATTTGGTTGTTTTTATAGTTTCCTTATATTTTTCATCTTGATTTTAGTGTTTTTGAAGTATGTCTTTATATATATAGTGTCAGCATCATGTCTTGCATTGTCTTACAATGGTGTGTGGTTTGGCAAATGAATAGATGTCTGGATCTAATATCTGCTTTCAATTTACTTGGATTAGTTATTTAGCTTCCGCCATCATGGGATTGGATATTAAAATGAGGCCCATTTTTTTATAGTAGACAAATGTGGGTTCATATCCACAGTTCCTAACTTATCTTTTCTAATTTAAATATGAGCTACTTAAGACATTCATGCCTCTGCAATCACTCAGTCTGACATTTGCATATATGTTCTATTATATGTTTAATCATCACAGTGAATATTGGAAACATGATCTGCTTTTGGTATATTGAATGTACATTTTGATTCTTACTTCAACAATTGGCCATGGTTTGCGTTTACTTGAAATGTTAACGATATCATCTCCAGTATTTTTTGTAATTACTTAAATATCCCTAATCTTCCTTTCATTAACAAAAATACCCCAAACATAACCGCGTTATAGTTTAACCAAACAACTCTTAACTGAAGGTTATTTTTGTTAATGGAGGGAAAGATTGGGGAGATATTTACGTAATTACAAAGATTACGAGGGTATGGACATAATATCCAATAATTATAGGGATATATATATGTAAAAACCACATAATCAAATCCTAACTTTACAAAAGGTAAGCACAATTGCACTATACATAATATACAAACAAGTGAAAACACAAGTATGCTTACTTGCATTCTTTCTATACATAACATACCTCCCAAAGACCTAGATTCTCTTGGTATATAATGACATATAACGATAGCTAAGGGATGCTTAATTGTTGCACCAAAAATTTTTTATGCTCCAACTCTAAATAGTAAGAACCACAAAGGAATGAAGGAGAAAGGACCAACAATAGCCACATAAAGGATAAAAGCCTCCAGAGTTCTTGAGCAAAGGAACATACAAAGATGAACAAGTAGTTAACCTCCTCCCATCCTAAGCCACAAAGTAAGCATGAGTCAAAAGAGCTAAACCCGATCATAAGTAACAGTGATTTAAATGCCAACAACATGCTGTCGGCATGCCACCAGCAAGGCACTTTTTCAAAAAGGCCCATGCCGATATGCATCTGTTGTCGAAATGCTAGGATTTCGCCAGTATGTTGACCATTTCGTTGGCATGCTGACGGTTTGGTCGGCATGTCCCCAGATGCCGACCAATCTGGTGAGGTTTGTGTTGGCTTAGCAAGGTTTGAGGTGTCTACTAATGGGTAAGGTCTGGGTAAGGGTTTATAGGCCCAGATGGGCAAGGTCTGGGTAAGGTTTCGCATTCACGCATGTACGCATGCGATATCTAAAACCTTGGGTATGGTCATGATGAAACACTCTTATTGTTACACAAGTCACAATCAGCATTTGATTTTCTTGAAATTAATATCATTTTGACTCGGCATACCCTCGACATGCCCATCGTCATGACCATCGAAAAATAGACATTTCGACGATGTGCCATCGACATGACCACAAAATGCACACTTAGAATTTTATCAGTACGGCATTGAAATCAGCAGTTCAAACTTTGATAAGTAACACCTTCCTCGTAAGACACTCCTTCCTCCAATTGAATGGAAACACATCCATTCAACGTGTCATAGCATGTGGAATGAATCAAAACTTTACAATCTAACAAACATGTGCCATTTGCCTCGCATACTCCTCGGTATGGTGGCCGATAGGCCAAACACTCCCAGAAATCTCCATGAACACCAATCCATCCATCCATGTGTGTCAAATCAAGATATTCAAGATGATTAGCTTGTCACAACTGTAACATGGACACGTCACAACACTCATTGGAAACTGGGTTGGCAATGTCAAAAACCAAAATAGTAATGATAATATCAAAACCTCCAACATAAACCTCTCATACGAGATTCACATTAAGTTTGGCAGTGCTAGAAGCTTGTACCAAGGACAAAAACCTTCAAGCTGTTCCATCACCCAAGACCATAAATTGGTGGCAGCAAATAAGATGGAATCATTGTACTAACAACACTTCATTATGATGAAGACCGAATTACACATTATGAAGGAATCCTTTCACCAAAGCACCATCATGGTACCAAGCTTAACTTACAGGATAAGAGTTTTTTTTTTTGAAAAAGGAAAGGGTAGTTATCCAGAGTGATAACTACCCAACTTACAGGATAAGAGTTGAGTATTATCAACATATATACTCCAGTACAGTTGATGGTATTTAATCCTTAGCAAGTTATCATCAAGCCTTTGCTATTGTCCTCATAAGTTCTTTAGTCACTTTTGATAAATTTCTCCAACCTTCATTTACAGCAAGGAGGGAGGGACTAGCGTTGGTGGTGCACTGCTTTGTTTGATTTCTAAGGAAATGATTAAGCATGCCATCTATGAAACCACAACAAGAATATGATATCAGGCTAACCTACCAAATGCATAAAAAAGTGATTTCTCTATCGCAACTTATCTAGTGTCGATAAATAAGAAATATCATGAAATAATTATATGAGTGTCCATTTTCAAAATGGGATTTCTAAATATTTGGTTCAAAAAAAAATCCAAATTCTGATGGCAATGCAATCAACAAAAGGTAGGAATGGAATGCAGAGTGCGAAGAATATATATAATGCATCTTTAATAAAAAATCAGAACTAGTGATGACTAACACAGGTTTAGCCAAATCAGCAAAATTGCTATTTATAGTAAAGAACACTTTGCAGTTTAAACTACCAAACTGAACCACATTATAACCAGCATCATGAAAACCAAGAGAATATGATAAAAACAAAGAAAAAGACACATGATGATGTAAAACAGAGAGGTTAACTCTAAACAGAAAATAAGTTTTTGAATTAGTATGCAAAACCATTAACACAGAAATGGTACATGACAACACGATCCATTTAGATGATCCAGTTTTATGGATGATGCCGGAGAAAAATAAACAATGCTCTCACCAATCATACAAATGTTACACCCTGCAAATTAACCTTGGAACATAAATCTGCACTGAGTACTTTACAGCTGATGCAGCTCCTGAGGATCGTCCATAGACTCTCTAATTATCGTCTGACCTCGCCGCTTCTTATCATCCTTCTCTTCCGTCCCCAAAGCCCATGAAGGTGCCATCCTAGACCTCCGAACACCTAAATAAACATCCATATCCAGAGTCCTCTTGTTAAGTCCAAATCTAGAGACCAGTCGTCCCTTCGTTGTCTTAACACGACCATTGTCGACGTCCAAAGACCCATTCGCTAATGCCTCGATGACTGGCTTGAAAGCATCGAACACCGAAGATCCCTTCTCCTCCATGGCATAATTATCCTTGATGGGGAAAGAGTCGGTTTCTCCATCCTCCTCCGGCAAGACGGTAGACGTGTTTACAAACGTCGACAATATCTCCCTTCCATCACTTGCTTCATTCGGTAAGCTCAAGCTCGCAGTCCTGTTATCAATGGCGCTCGCGAGCCGCTGCTCCAAATTCAGCAACGACCGTTCCGCCTTCCTCCTCTGCCTCGCCTGCTCGACCTTCTCCTCCTTCGGGATCGACGTCCTCTCGTTCCAAATCGGTGTCTGGATATAGGTGTGCGGGTCGGGCAACGTGGGGAGCCAATCGGGAATGTGCTTCCCCGGCGGCGGCGGAGCAACCCCGTTCCTCGCGAAGCTAACTCTCCTCTTCACCCGACACGCGACGGGAAACCGCGGGAGCGAGCCGGCAAAAGGCACATCTCCCGCAGCTTCCACGTATCGGACAATCTCGCCGACCAAACCCAAACCGACCACGCGTCCTCCTCCACTATCCGATGCACCCGCCACCTCTTCCAGAGCCCTCACCACGTCGAACACGCTGCAACCGGTTCTCCCCGGGAGATTCGCGTAGAATTGGGCGACCTTCCCGACATCGCACGCGTGTCGGATCGCGAGACCCGACAAGGCATCGAGCGCGGAAAGATGCGCGCTTTCGAATCCGATGGATGCGCAGAGCTGCGCGACAGCAACCCGCGAGACGGCGTGCCGGAACTCATCTCTACCGGAACTTTCACACTCTTCGCGAGCATCCTCTCTCTCTCCCTCCGGTCCACCATAGCTCATGTTCGAGAAAACCCTAATCTATCATCTGCCTGCAGCACAAAGTGCTCCAACACCTGGGAGGATCCTCGGGAGTTCTCCACCGACCGTCAAGGAGAGACACGACGCGTCAAAATCGGGTCTTTGGTAGATAGAGGACCCAAAAGGAGATTGTGTGATCGAAAAGGAGCGATCTTTTCGATGTAGCCGTCGAGACTCTAGTCAACCTGAGCGGGGGGTTGGGGGTTCCCGGTGGCACCGGAGGAGGGAAGGGTGCGTTGGAATGGTTCAAGCGCTTGGATGGCGCTCAGTTGGAAACCCTAGAAATGGTGCGTGGGTGTGCGTGGACGGAGGGGTAGAGGGAGAGAAGTGGGGGGGAAGGAAGTGAAGAGGAAAGGAAGCAGAGAAAGAAGTACACTGGATACGGTGGAATTTAAGACAGACGGTTGTGTAGGGGATCCGACAAACGGGTTTCGAGTTTGGGCGGTTGGTGCGTTTTGCGGCGCCATTTTCCCTTTTTTTTTTTTACTTTTTTTTTAATCTTCTTTCTACCCCCACAGGATTTGATAAATTTTTTAGGTGATAAAAATTAAGCGGTAAACTTAAGATAAATTAATTTTGGCATTCGGGTTGAATCAAATTATGTGATAAATAAGAATATTTAGGAGGATGAGTAAAGATTATACGTCAAAGGATAAAATTTATCTTATCACTTTTTTATTGAATAAATTTATCTTAAATTTTAAAATTTTCACCTAAAATAAAGCTCGACAAATATAAGATAAATCACTATTTCTCACGTAACATACAAGCCCTAGGGAAGGGATCGGACAAAGGGGATTCAGACATTAGCTTATATTTTGAGATCGAATTTTCTTTTTCTTTTTCTTTTTGTAAAGCCAACAAAAGAGCATTTCATTCTTTCACAAAATTTACAAAGTTACAAAAATAACAAATAAACCCATGATCTTGTTTCACTCCTACTCCTTTGCAACCCCTCCACTAGCCCTCTCCACCTAACTCTAGAGGGCAACCATTGTCCTCTCTCTTCTATAACCATAGCTCCTTAGAAGCATAGACATTGGATTACCACCGATTTAAGTAAATACCATAAAAGTTAATACTATAACTTAACATCGGTTCAAGTAAACAAAAATTGGTGTTAGCATCTGAAATAACCCTTCCCAAGGGTTATTCGTAGTTTTTAGAAAAGATAGGGGCGCGAGCGTAATTTTTGAAATGACCCTTTTTTGGGGTCATTTGGTATTTTCGGAATCCGTAGGGATTTTTCCTACAGTTTTAAACCTCTTATATTTTGTTTTGGGGGTTTGTGAGGGGGAGAGGGAAATCGTAAGGACATCCCCACAATTCCCCCACCACTGTTTCCACCGTACGCACCCCACTCCTTCCCCCTCACTCCACACGCCTCTCCTCTTCCCCTCTGCGGCAACCATCCCCTCCTCCATGCCGTCCCCCTCACCTCCACTCTCCATATATACCCCCCTCCTTCTGCTCCCACACTGCCAGTCGAGAGGAAGTGAGAGAGGGAGAGTGAGGAAAGCAGGAGGACCTGAGGGGAGAGCGAAGGCCTGAGAACGGAGGAGCCGAGGCGGTGCTGCTTTCGTTGCAGGCTTCCGCAGTGAGAAGGGATTCAGAAACGGTTCTGCGGAATCATTTTTCCGCAGAATCAGACGTCCGAAGTGACCTTCAGACGTCTGGTAGGACGTCCGAAGGTAACCCTAGACATCTGGTAGTGTATTTTTCTTCAATTATCTTTCTGCCAAATTTCTGACCATGCATCGCGTGTCAGAAGTTGGGAAGCACACTGGTGCGAGGATAGAGGCAGTTTCAGACATCCAGACATGTTTCCAAACATCTGAAGAGACTCTCAGACATCTGCACCGAGTCTCAGACTTCTGGGAAAGGAGACCCAATGTTACGACCTGATTGTCGAATCCCTACGAAAATCGGATCGACTCGACTGATCCCAAGACCCAGTCGTCCAACGAGAAAGTAACCAAAAGAGAAGTAAAATAAACCACATTTATCATGCATGTAACTAACAGTAACAAAAGTACAGCAGTAAAGAAAAGAACTACTACAGTACACACCACCACAACAGTAGAGAATTAAACAGGTACATAAACATGATGCTTACAATAAAAGAATACAATTGTAACAGAAAATACTCACTACAACAGAAGAAATGGTACAGTAGGTACAACACAAGTAACACTACTGAGCTCTACTAGGCCTAGCACCCTCTGCAGCCGTAGGCTCTGGCTACTCAACACCTGGTCCTGAAAAGGGTGACAAAGGTGACACGTCAGCGAAACGCTGAGTAGAGTGGCAACCAGCTAGCTAAGAAAAACAGTAAAAGTGGACAAGTAGCTGTTGTTTTTAGTTTCTTTCTTTATTCCCCTATTTACTTGTTCTCGAATTATTTCTTAGATCTTTCTCTTGATCTTGAATGTTCCTCGTGGGAACGATCTTGATTGCAGTCTTTTCCGAAAAGTAGAAGTAGCACGTGGTGCTCTCCTGGTCGGGAGAGTCCCTCGTGATGGTCCTACCCTCAGTCAACCACCCTAAGGTCACTGACAGACGTAACGGTGACTACGGCACGCGCGATAAACGCACGGGTAGCTACCCTGCACTAGCACGCGGTCAGTTGTTTCCGTTAACGGGTGTGCCCCAAAGCACAACATGGAACCAGTATAGGGTAGAGCCCTCTCAGTAACAGGGGTCCAGCCCCTCCATAGTAACCAAACAGGGGTCTTGGCCCTCCACAGTCCGCGCACCCTCACCTGACTACCCTGGTTTGCCCAGTGGGCCTAACAAGTCGGTGTAGGAAGGCTAGCAGAACCCTGGGGCCCATGGGGTGGCTAGCGCTCTCCCTACACTAGTAGCTCTCCCCGGTACTGTGTACGCGAGGGCCAAAAGTCGGCACAAAGTGGCCAGACCTAACCCCAGGTCCCTGGGGCGGCTAGCTCCGCTCTGCACTAAACAGGGGGACAGTCGCTCTCCTTGGTACTCCGTACTCAAGGGCCAGCTCACTTCCCCAATTCCATTCCATTTACCTTTCAGGAGCTCTACTCCTAATTCCCCGTAGGGTTCATGCTCATATTTCTCTAGCCAAGCCATTTTATGTTTCGTCATTTCAGTTTTATTCCCATATAACCTGTGTTTCCAATAATTAATATACATTCATATACAAGCAGCTGTTATCCAATTACAGGCAATTATCATTTTTCTTTCTACTTTTCCAAGACTACAATTCATGTATTCACGACATTCGTTTCAGTGTTTCTATTCCTAGGATTCATGCCACACCCTAGGATGTATCATTTAATCTAGTTTTTCAGTCCTAGGATTCATGCCATACCCTAGGATCTATCATTCAATCTAGTTTTCTAGTCTTAGGATTCATGCCATACCCTAGGATCTATCATTCAATCAAGTTTTCCAGTTCTAAGATTCATGCTATACCTTAGGATCTATCAATTATCTCAAGGATGCATTAATGTTGATAAATAATCAAGGGGAGCCACTCTACTCGCAAAATCGGGAGTACTGGGGGCGTGATCGGCAGGTCTGCGTGCCTCCACAACCCCCAGAGCTGCAACAGAACGAGGTCCTATCACAAGGATCAAACACAAGGAACTACTCAAAACAGGATACAAGTACTTTAAACAAGTAGAGGAACAGTTTCTGAGAAGAACGGAATTTCAAATGTGGGAATCGAACTTCGAACGGACCCTAAACAGGTCAAAAAAGACAATACTGCCCCAAATCAGACGTCTGGACCACCTTCCAGACTCCTTAAACGATGGTTCAGATCATACCTTACTCCTGCGCTGTTCTTCAGACGTCCAGGATCCCGCTGAACCGCCTGGACTTAGTTCCAGACGTCCGTCTATCACTTCGGACGTCTGGAGACTCTCTCCGTCGTCTGGTGCTGTGCCCAGACGTCCGATCTGCGTGGGAGGGCGTGTCCTTGGCCTTCCCGAACGAACCTTGCACGCGTACGCAATTGATCTCAACACGGCAAAGAGGCAGAACCTTCGGCGGAATGGCCTGCATGGCCGCATCCGTAGAAAGGAAGAAGCTGAGAAAAATAGTACCTTTCAGACATCTGGATCTCGCTCCAGACGTCCCTCGCGCTGTCTGGACGTAGGTCCAGACGTCTGATTCTGGAAAATTTTCCCAAAATCAGGACCTCCTCGCCCTCCGCCTGTTGTGCATGGCCGTGTCGAGCCGCGCTCGCCTGCTGTTTGAGTTGCAGCAGCATCGGGGCAACTTCCCCAGCACTGCGCTCCCGCTGCGCGCCCGTCGGCCGGCCCTGGCTACTCCGGCGAGCTCGCCCTCTCTTCCTCACGTGCTCCGTCTCTTCTCCCTCTCGCTGCACCCCCTCCTCCCCGCGCGCACCCGACAGCAACTGCTGCCCTCGCTCTCTCACTCTTACGCTAACTGGAAGAAGAAGGAGGAGACGGTGGAGTGGCGGTGAGGGAGAGGGAAGGGAGTATTTGAAGGCGTCGTGGGGAGAGAGAGAGGAAGAAAAAAGAAAGCGCCTGCTGGATGGGGAGGGAAGAGAGAGAAGAGAAGAGGGCGGCGGGTTCAGTCTGCGCGCGCATGCGCGCAGACTCGTAATCGTACGCCGCAAAAATTAAATTTCATACGTCTGGGAAGGCTTCCAGACATCTGACCAGACGTCTGGACCAACTCCCAGACGTCTTAAAAGACATTTGATGTCGTGGGTCTTAATAACATAACAAACTCAAAGGAAGTTTCGTCCTCGAAACTTGCACTAACTAGAGTGCGGAAAAGAACGATATATGCATAACAAACTCAAAGAGGACCGAAGCCGGTCCGAAAAGACGTACCCTCAAAAAGCTTCGGGTACCACTCTCACATCGCCGCCTCAGGCTCCTAGGTAGCCTCCTCGTACCGCTGGCTCCTCCACAAAACCTTCATTAGGGGTACTTGCTTCTGTCTCAGACTACGGATGGCTCTGTCGAGAATCTGCACTGGCCGCTCGGGGTAGGTCAGGTCGTCACTCACCTCGACGCTCTTGTGGCTCAGGACGTGACTGGGATCGGCGACGTACTTCCTGACGTTGGACACGTGGAACACGTCGTGCACACCAGAAAGCTAGGGAGGAAGGGCAAGCCTGTAAGCAACGGGTCCAACCTACTCCAGGACCTCAAAGGGTCTCACGAACCTTGGCGCGAGCTTCCCTCTCACCCCAAACCGCTGTAGGCCCTTCATGGGAGAAACGCGAAGGAAGACGTGGTCCCCAACCTCAAACTGTACCTCTTTGCGTTTTCGATCTGCATAGCTCTTCTGTCTACTCCTGATAGTGCGGAGTCGCCTGTGAATCTGCTTAACTACCTCCTGACTCTGCCAGATCAGCCTGGGGCCAACCTCCCACTTGGTCCCCACCTCAACCCAACTCAAGGGTGCTGTACACCTCCGTCCGTACAGAGCCCTGTAGGGTGCCATGCTGATGCTCGAGTGGTAACTGTTATTATATGCAAACTCCGCTAGGGGCAAGTGCTCCTCCCAAGAGCCCCTCCAGTCCAGTACACAAGCACGCAAAAGGTCCTCAAGTGTCTGTATTGTGCGCTCAGACTATCCGTTCGTCTAAGGGTGGTATGCTGTACTGAACCTCAACCACGTCCCCAGGGCTTGCTGAAACTCAGCCCAAAACTGGGACGTAAAACGGGTATCTTGGTCGGATACGATCTCCCACGAAACTCCGTGTAGACGTACCACGTCGCGGATATACCTCTCTACCAACTGTGTTGGTCCCAAGGTGACTCGGATCGGTAAGAAACGTGCCGTCTTCATCAATCTGTCAACGATTACCCAGACTGCGTCATGTCCTCGCTGGGTAACAGGTAAGCCCACCACCAAGTCCATGGTGATGCTCTCCCACTTCCACTCTGGCACTGGAAGTGGCTGCATCAGCCCTGCAGGCCTCTGATGCTCGACCTTCACCTACTGGCACACTAAACACTGCTGCACGAATTCACCCACATCCCGCTTCATTCCCCTCCACCAAAAGTCACGTCTCAAATCATGGTACATCTTTGTGTTTTCGGGTTGTATGGTGAACCTGGAACCGTGTTCCTCAGTCAGGAGCTCCCTCAACAGCTCCTCGTCTCTGGGAACGCACAAACGTCCCCTCATGCGTAGCACCTGGTCTATAAAAGAGAAGTCCCCAGGGTCTCCTAACAATACGTTGTCACGCAATGACTGCAAGTACGGGTCAGCCATCTACCTTGTGATGATGCGGTTTATCAGCTCTGGCCTCGTTTGTCATGTCACAGTCACTGCCCCACAGTGCCCCAGTAACTCTAGGGGTCGCCAACTGCCCATCTCTTCCATAAGGCTCCAACTTTGTGCCTGTAAACTGGCCAAGTGGGCGAGCGCCTTCTGGCTCAAGGCATCAGCCACCACGTTTGCCTTTCCCGGGTGGTAGGAAATGCTGCAGTCATAGTCCTTCAGAAGTTCCAACCAACGTCTCTATCTCATGTTGAGCTCCTTCTGATTAAATAAGTATCTGAGGCCCTTATGATCTGTGAAAATCTCAAAGGTCTCACCGTACAAGTTGTGCCTCTAAGTCTTCAGTGCGAAGACGACAGCTGCTAGCTCCAGGTTGTGGGTAGGGTAGCTATGCTCATCGGTCTTCAGTTGCTGCGAAGCATAAGCGACAACGTGACCCCTCTGCATGAGCGCACCCCCTAATCCATACAAAGAGGCGTCCGTGTATACAACGAACCCGCCACTACTATCCGAGATGGTGAGCACGGGAGCCGAAGTTAGCCTCTCCTTCAGCTCCTGAAAACACGCCTCACAGGCATCTGTCCAAGAAAAGGGCACGTCCTTCCGGGTTAGCTGTGTCATAGGACGTGCAATCTGCGAGAAGCCCCTGATAAACCGCCTGTAGTAGCCTGCTAGCCCCAAGAAACTGCGGATCTCAGTAACAGTACGCGGTCTCTCCCATCCGAGCACTGCCTCAACCTTGGCTGGGTCCACAGCCAAGCCATCCCCGGAGATCACATGACCTAAGAAGGTCACCTCCCTCAACCAGAACTTGCACTTGCTGTATTTAGCGTACAACCTACGTCGTCTCAATGTGTCCAAAACCATCCGCAAGTGTTGTCCATGCTGCATCTGATCTCGAGAATAGATGAGCACATCATCAATGAATACCACCACGAACTAGTCCAAGTACGGTCTAAACACTCAGTTCATCAAATCTATGAATGCAGCGGGGGCATTGGTTAGCCCAAACGGCACGACTAGAAACTCGTAGTGTCCGTACCGGATGCGGAAAGCTGTCTTGGAGACGTCTATCTCCTTGATTCTTAACTGGTGGTATCCAGACCTCAAGTTGATCTTGGAGAATACCATGGCACCTCGCAGCTGATCAAACAAGTCATCAATCCTCGGCAGCGGATACCTGTTCTTTATGGTGACCCTATTCAGCTGTCTGTAGTCCACATAAAGGCGTAGGGTACCATCCTTCTTCTTTACGAACAATATCAGGGCCCCCCAGGGAGACGCACTGGGCCTCACAAAGCCCTTCTCCAAAAGATCCTGCAACTGAGACTTGAGCTTTCACAGCTCAAGTGGTACCATCCTGTACGGTGCTGTGGAGATGGGGTTGGTCCCCGGTACCAGTGAGATCTCAAACTTGATCTCACGCTCGGGCGGTAGTCCTGGAAACTCGTCTGGGAACACGTCGGGGTACTCTCTGACCACCGGGATACTCTGGAAGTCTGCCACAGGGCTGGCCTTTGACGCCACAAAGAAACGTTTCTTTTGAGATTTCCAGAATTAGGATACCAATGAAATCGAAGAGATCAACACTTTACTAACACGGATCTCGCGTCATTCTTTCGCACCTTTCGCTGCCTCCCTCCTTTTTCGCCCTAACACCTATAGGAGGGTGAGGTCTTATATGTCTTATTAAGGTAGAACCACTTCACCCCAAGGGGTGGTGGTTCCCTCTCCCTGTGACCCTCACCCTCCTATTATTGACCGGCTATCGCTGGCTGCCCTTGGAACTCGAAAAAAGGCAACTCCAGTATGGAGAAGATGATCTTCCTCTCAAAGCAGTCCACCAAGGCGTGGTAAGCGGACAGCCAGTCCATCCCCAGAATTACGCCAAAGTCCTCCATCTGTATCATAATCAGGTCAACGGGAAGGCTGTGTCCCCCAACACTGACCTCGCAACCTGTGTACACCTCCTCAGCTGCAAACAGTTGACCACTCGGACCTCTGATCACGAACGGATCCTCTAACAACATACAGTCCTACCCCAAACTAACCACAAAATTGGTTGTGACGAACGAGTGCGTAACGTTGGAATCGAAAAGCGTGTAAACAATTCTGCTGGAAACTGAAACCATACCTGCCACCACTGATCTCGAAGCTCTGGCATCGCTGTGTGTCAGGGCGTTGATACGCCCCTCAGCCCTAGGTGCGGACGAAGCAGCCACACTCTGTGTCGGACAAGTAGCTGCTGGCCGGTACCCTCCTCGTGACTGCTGTCCTCCTCCTCGTGCCTGGAAACCGCAGCCTCTGCTCACCCTCCAGTGCTTGGGGCAGGGAGCATCTATTGACCTCCTGCCCTAGACGGGCAGTCCCTCCTGATGTGGCCCAGCTGGCCACACTGGTAGCAAAGGGGGACTCGGCTCCCGCCCTCAGTGGGTCCTTGTTGACGGCTGGGCGGGAGTCCGGTGCTAGCAGCTGGCCCTTGTCTGGGACCCCTAAGGCCACTGATGGTCCCGCAAAACGTGATGGCTCCTGCGGGCACCATGTGTCTCCTTTCTCGACGGCCTTGTGAGAAGTCTGGCTGATAGGGCCTCTTTCACCCGCTGTCAGTGTCGCGTGCAGACAGGTTGGTCTCTTCGTATGTCATAGTTGCCTCTACCACCCTTGAGAACGTAGGCAGCTTCAGGGGTTTACATACCCCCGAATCGTAGGCCGGAGCCCCTCGGTGAACCTCCAAAGGCGCTCCTGGTTACCGCTTTGTTCGTCTTTATAGTTATTATAGTCGTTGTGGTATATAACAAAAACGGTTACCAGTTTAATACAATTTATTACTCGGAATGAAGAGTTTCCCGAGGTCGAACTCAGGGAGCAAACCAAAATTCCAGAAGCATATAAATTCACAATATATATAAGGTTTTACAAATTAAGAGATAGAGAAAGAGAGAGGGTAATTAGCTTTTTCTTCTTCTCTTTCTTCAGCTGACTCTTCTCTTCAATTTGTTTTCTTCTTCATTCTTCTTTTCTTCTTCTCTGCTTCTTTCTTCTTCTTCAACCTGCCTTCTTCTTTCTTCTTCTTCAGCAGCTGCGGTTCCTCTTTCTTCTTCTTCTTCTTTCGTTTGCTCTAGCCCTCCTTCTTCTTCTTTCCTCTCTTGCTACTGACTCTCCTTTCTTGCCGACATCTGATTCAGCGCTCAGACGACTTAACTACTTGGTTGCTACAGTGCACCTCCTCTTCTTTCCTTCAGCTTCTTTCCTTCCTGTCTTCTTCTTTCGCCTGCTTCTTCCTTCTTCTTTCTTCTTTCCTACGCACACACGCAAACGTTAGCACAAAACCTACCCCTTCCCCGTGTCTCTCTCTCTCTGAATCTCTCTTTGGGAAGCTCTCCTAGAGCCAGGTAATCGGGTCGGGTTGCGTGCCCAGGTCCAGGCTCACCGATGTGGGTGGTGCCCGAGGAGTGCACAGGAGTGGGAAGTCGGGTCGGGTCAGATCCGCGTGGGTGTGTCGCGGACGAGACCCGGTGAGTAGGTGAGGGACCTCACCCCAGTGCTATCGGAGGCAACCAGTTGATAGCACTTTTTCAATTTATGTATGGGCTTGCACCCATACATTTCGGAGGTGGGACTAAAGTCTCACCTCCGATCTTAGGTGCCTACGGAGAAGACTTTGAGCAATTGGGGCAGTAGCTGACGCTTGCGACCCCAATTGAAGTTTTGGGTGTAGGCGTGACTTCTTTCTACGTCACCTGGAGCTCACGCCTGGAGCTGAGGAGACCTGGAGTTGCCTGTGGAGAAGCTCCTGCTGCTCGTTAATGTCGGCGAGGAGGGAGAAACCTGAAACACGCAAACGGCCTCGCGGCCACATCAAAAAGGTCCAGGGAGGTTCGCCTCGCCGGAGGGCAGTCGAAGATGGAGAAGGTGGTGATGGACAGTGGTGGTCGGTGGGTTGAAACAGTAAATTAGGAAGGGGGAAATAACAGGGAGAGAGAAGGGAAAGTTTTTACCTGTCTAATTGACGAAGAGGGAGGGAGGTGGCACTCGACGCGTACCTACCAGCGCCGTAGACGAAGGAGCCCAGGGGAGGAGTGACGGCGACGAGGAAGAGATTTGAGGACGCCAGCTGGTGCGGCCTAGCATGGGACGACGAGGCAGAGTGGGCTCTGCTGCAGGTATGGCAGCAAAGCGACGAGGAGGAGGTGGAGAGTTCGCCGGAAGCTAGGGCAATTTGACCGGAGAGAGGGGAGATGAAATAGAGGGGTTTTCTCCGCCAGAAGTAGCTTGGAGTGGACGACAGCCCCTGCCGCTCCTTATAAAGGTGCTGGCACGAAGAGTGGCCTGAGTCAGCGACGTGCGAAGCTTGCCAGAGATGGCCGGAGATGGAGACCCATGCCTGTCGTGCGTTCGCACAAGAGGCATGGGCGGTTGCAGGTCTTAAGGGAGGGTCCCTGCGACAGAGGACGACGTAAGGAACCCTCCGTTCATTCTTGAGAATGGGCGCCATACCCTGCGCGGCGCCATCCTCCATGCAAGGTCGCCGGAGGTATGGCGCCTACTCAGAATGGCAGGGAGGACCGTTCTGCAAAGAACGACAAGAAAAATAGGGGGCAATGTGTAAGGATTTCAAAAGATAAGGGTCAAAAAGTAATTCAAGCGGATCAATGTGTAAAGTTGGTCGAGATGATCTTTTCTTAGGCCCAAATTTTTATACCATCCTAATTTGAACCTAAGGATTTTAATAGTAGAATTTTATTTTAGGTTTTACACGTTTGACTGGTCAATTTGCGCAAAAACCCAAATTAGATCATAAATTGGGCATGGTTCTCATTTTAGGTCAAAATAGGTTGCAAAGGCCAAATTGAAGGTTCTAAACCATAGGGAATATTTTTCCATGAATTTTAGAGGGTTTATTTGATTTTTATCCTACCTCTAACCTCGTAAATTAAAGTGGGTTTGTTTTAGGGTTACAGAATGTCATTTAATTCCTAGAAGTTGTTATAACCCTTTTCAGATCAGATCATCCCACTTCCTTCCTTATTGAGATTATTTAACCTGTGTTTAGACCCTTAATTATTCTGTTTGTGTACTGTATTGGTAAAATTACAGTTTACCCCTTATGATTTGTCTTATTCTTTAATTCAGAATTCTCTGAGTTAAGCTTCTCTTTAGGTTTTGTAGGAGCTTCTTCACACTTATTTAGATTAAATTGTGCTAGTTAGGGTTCATGATGAGGCTCTCATTAGCACCTCCTTAGTAGCCATGGCTGTCGCTGCGAAACGAGACAGCTCCAAGAAACGCGTATGGTACGCGCTCACGGTCATCGTTCCTTGGCGGAGAGTGTGGAACTCTTACCTCCTCTGGTCTTGCCACATCTGGGGAAAGTATTGCTCGCAGAAGAGGGTGACGAACCGGTCCAAAGTCGGCTCGTCCCTCTCCTGTCCCCTAACCGCCCTCCACCACCTGTGTGCCGTGCTCTCCAGCTGATACGTGACAAAGGCCATGCGGCACTCCACAGGGGGGCGAAGGGTGTCAAAAACTTTCTCGATCTGCTCGAGCCAGTCCTCCACCTCGGTCGGGTCCTCATCCCCCTTGAAGGAGGGGGGCTTCAGCTTCCGGAACTGTCCGCAAAACTCGTAATGGCACTGAAGGGGAGGAACTGGTACACCTCCAGGTAAGGAGGGCTCGTGCTCGGAAGTACTGGAGGAAGGTGGGGGCGGTGGAGGGCCACCCCCTCCCCCACATCCAGTGCCATGTCCGTCGCGTGGTCCCACAGAGGACTCCCCCTCCGCAGCCTAGGGAGAGGTGCTCGTGGCGGCGGGTGGAGCTCCTCTCGCACGATGTCCCGTATCTGCTGGGCGAGGTCCTGGGCCTGAATGCCTGGGAGCAGTGGCTGATCCACTGAGGCGTCGGGCTCAATGTGCCCACCCCTCCGACCTCGTCCTCGGCCGCGCTCGCAGCCTACCTCACTAGTCCCGCGTCGAGGCATCTCCTGCAGGGAGACGCGAATAAAGAACGGGGAAACGTCAATACGAATCGATATCTAACGGAGAAGTCTAAGAATAGATGTCAAAAGATACATTGTGGTAGCTACTCTAGTTACAGACACGTGAATTGGTTATTTTCCAGCCAGTTGGTTCACTTCTCGGGATGACCTTGCTCTGAAATCATCTTGTTACGATCCGATTCCCGAATCCCTACGAGACACGAGAATCGGACCGACTCGACTGGTCCTAAGACCTAGTCGTCCAACGAGAAAGTAACCAAAAGAGAAGTAAAATAAACCACATTCATCATGCATGTAACTAACAGTAACAAAAGTACAGTAGTAAAGAAAAGAACTACTATAGTATACACCACCACAACAGTAGAGAATTAAACAGGTACATAAACATGATGGTTACAATAAAAGAATACAATTGTAACAGAAAATACTCACTACAACAGAAGAAATGGTACAGTAGGTACAACACAAGTAACACTACTGGGCTCTACTAGGCCCAGCACCCTCTACAGTCGTAGGCTCTGGCTACTCAACACGTGGTCCTGAAAAGGGTGACAAAGGTGACACGTCAGCGAAACGCTGAGTAGAGTGGCAACCAGCTAACTAAGAAAAACAGTAAAAGTGGACAAGTAGCTGTTGTTTTTAGTTTCTTTCTTTATTCCCCTATTTACTTGTTCTCGAATTATTTCTCATATCTTTCTCTTGATCTCGAATATTCCTTGTGGGAATGATCTTGATTGCAGTCTTTTCCGAAAAGTAGAAGTAGCACGTGGTGCTCTCCTGGCCGGGAGAGTCCCCCGTGGTGGTCCTACCCTCAGTCAACCACCCCAAGGTCACTGACAGACGTAATGGTGACTACGGCACGCGCGATAAACGCACGGGTAGCTACCCTGCATTGGCACGCGCGATAAACGCACGGGTAGCTACCCTGCACTGGCACACGGTCAGCCGTTTCCGTTAACGGGTGTGCCCCAAAGCACAGCTCGAAACCAGTATAGGGCAGTGCCCTCTCAGTAACAGGGGTCCAGCCCCTCCACAGTAACCAAACAAGGGTCTTGCCCCTCCACAGTCCGCGCACCCTCGCCTGACTACCCTGGTTTGCCCAGTGGGCCTAACAAGTCGGTGTAGGAAGGCTAGGAGAACCTCGGGGCCCGTGGGGTGGCTAGCGCTCTCCCTACACTAGTAGCTCTCCCCAATACTGTGTACGCGAGGGCCAAAAGTCGGTACAAAGTGGCCAGACCTAATCCCGGGTCCCTGGGGTGGCTAACTCCGCTCTGCACTAAACAGGGGGATAGTCGCTCTCCTTGGTACTCCGTACTCAAGGGCCAGCTCACTTCCCCAATTCCATTCCATTTACCTTTCAGGAGCTCTACTCCTAATTCCCCGTAGGGTTCATGCTCATATTTCTCTAGCCAAGCCATTTTATGTTTCGTCATTTCAATTTTATTCCCATATAGCCCGTGTTTCCAATAATTAATATACATTCATATACAAGCAGCTGTTATCCAATTACAGGCAATTATCATTTTTCTTTCTACTTTTCCAAGACTGCAATTCATGTATCCACGACATTCGTTTCAGTGTTTCTGTTCCTAGGATTCATGCCACACCCTAGGATCTATCATTTAATCTAGTTTTCCAATCCTAAGATTCATACCATACCCTAGGATCTATCATTCAATCTAGTCTTGCAGTCTTAAGATTCATGCCATACCCTAGGATCTATCATTCAATCTAGTTTTCCAGTCCTAGGATTCATGCCATACCCTAGGATCTATCAATTATCTCAAGGATGCATTAATGTTGATAAATAATCAAGGGGAGCCACTCTACTCGCAAAATCGGGAGTACTGGGGGCGTGATCGGCAGGTCCGCGTGCCTCCACAACCCCCAGAGCCGCAACAGAACGAGGTCCTATCACAAGGATCAAACACAAGGAACTACTCAGAACAGGATACAAGTACTTTAAACAAGTAGAAGAACAATTTCTGAGAAGAACGAAATTTCAAATGCGGGAATTGGACTTTGAACGGACCCTAAACAGGTCAAAAATGACAATACTACCCCAAATCAGACGTCTGGAACACCTTCCAGACGTCTTAAATGATGGTTCAGATCATACCTCACTCCTGCGCTGTTCTTCAGATGTCCAGGATCCTGCTGAACCATCTGGACTTAGTTCCAGATGAACGTCTGGAGACTCTCTCTGTCGTCTAGTGCTGTGCCCAGACATCCGATCTGCGTGGGAGGGCATGTCCTTGCGCCTTCCCGAACGAACCCTGCACGCGTACGCAATCGATCTCAACACGGCAAAGAGGCAGAACCTTCAGCAGAATGGCCTGCATGGCCGCATTCGCAGAAAGGAAGAAGCTGAGGAAAATAGTACCTTTCAGACGTCTGGATTTCGCTCCAGACGTCCCCCGCGCTGTCTGGATGTAGGTCCAGACGTCTGATTCTGGAAAATTTTCCCAGAATCAGGACCTCCTCGCCCTCCGCCTGCTGCGCACGGCCGTGTCGCGCCACGCTCTCCTGCTGTTTGAGCTGTAGCAGCGCCGGGGCAACTTTCCCAGCATCGCGCTCCCGCTGCGCGCTCTCCGGTTGTCCCTGGCTGCTCCAGCGATCTCGCCCTCTCTTCCTCACGCGCTTCGCGTCTTCTCCCTCTCGCTGCACCCCCTCCTCCTCGCGCGCACCCGGCAGCAGCTGCTACCCTCGCTCTCTCACTCTCACGCTAATTGGAAGAAGGAGGAGACGGTGGAGTGGCGATGAGGGAGAGGGAAGGGAGGAAGGGAGTATTTGAAGGCGCCGTGGGGAGAGAGAGAGGAAGAAAAAAGAAAGCGCCTGCAGGATGGGGAGGGAAGAGAGAGAAGAAAAGAGGGCGGCAGGTTCAGTTTGCGCTAGCATGCACGCAGACTCGCAATAGTACGCCGCAAAAAATAATTCCAGACGTCTGGGAAGGCTTCCAGACGTCTGACCAGACATCTGGACCAACTCCCAGACGTCTTAAAAGAAGTTTTATGTCGTGGGTCTTAACACCCGAGCAAGGTTAGTCCCTAGGTACGTTTAGTCCCAGACGTCTGATTTTGGTCAGGGTGGTATTTTTTGGGTTGTTCAGGGCCCAAACGGTGTCAGTTTTCCACAAACGAAATATCTCTGGTTTCCGTGCGAGTTTCTCTATGTAATGGTACTTTGTCCGTATCATTTTGAACACTTTTGACCTGTCGATCCCTATCACAGGTCGCCAATCCGTCGAGTATACGGGACCTGTGAAGACATCGGGAGCTACCGTACGAGCCCCCATTCCACCCGATTTCGCTGGTAGAGTGGTTTTTACCCTAATCTCAAAATTAATAAAGTACATGCACAAAAATTAGTTGAACCTAGGATGTGAACTGAACCCTAGGAAGAAGTAAACCCATGCTTTAGAATACATCTAATCAATTAAACCCTAGGTTGTGACATGAAACACTAGGGCTCGAGAAGATGCATGTGTAGAGAGATGAATGATTGAATAAACCATAAGTCGCCTATGCTACCTAAAATGAACTACGTTATAAATAGAGAAAATGAACTCGTACTATGGAAACTGAGATGCCTGTTCTGTATGTAAGAAACCGGATACAGAATAAGAAAAGTTATGTACGAACCCTATGGAGAATGTAGAACGGACAAGAATACTGTAGTACGGAGAACCGGATGGTTCTGGAACACATCGCCATGGGCGGGTGTTCGAACTTGTTTTAGGGAGGTAAGCTGGCCTTTGTGTACATAGTACCGAAGAGAGCAACTATCCCTTTTTAGTAGAGAGCTTGCTGCCCCTTGGGTGGAGACCCAGGGTGGGTTTATCCCCTCTACGTCGACTCCTGTTGGCCCTCACGTATGTAGTACCGAGGAGAGCTACTTAGTGTAGGGAGAAGCTAACTGCCTTAGGGGGCCCGAGGTTAGAACTGGCTACCCTACACTAACTCTTGTTAGGCCCACTGGGCAAACCGGAATAGTCGGACGAGGGTACGCGGACTGTGAGGGGTGAGACCCCTATTCTGAGAGGGCAAGGCCTTGTGCTGTTCCATGGTGTACGTTTGGGCGTACCCGCTAGCGGAAATGACTGACCGTGTGCTAGTACGGGGTAGCTACCCGTGCACTTATCACATGTGCCGTAGTCACCCCTACATTGCGACCGTGACTTCGGGGTAGTAGACCAGGTATAGGACTACCACGGGAGACTCTCCCAACCAGGAGAGTGCCACGTGTACATCCTGCATCGCGGGAAAACTACAAGCAAGATAGTTCCCTTAGGGAACAGGAAGATTGAGGAATGTAATGGAACCAGATTAGAATACCCAGATCAACAATACATAATAAGATAACTGGAACCGGAAGATAATATTTTTAAGATGCTTGTTAAGTAACATAACATGTGTAACCACCACTCTACTCAACGTTAGCTGACTCTAGATGTTATAACCTTGTATAGGTCAGGGATTCGAGCAGCCAGAGTCACCGGCTATTGAGGGTGCTAGGCCTAGTCATGCCCCATTGTAGTTTCCTTCTGCTAGTATTGTAGTGAGTTTTTGTAGTTCATTTTATTTCAGTTATTTTTCAATCATACTATACTAGTTCTGTTGTGATGACCTGTAATATTATGGTGATTGCTGTTCACTTGCTTTACTGTCAGTTTTTATTTTTTCTACTTAGTTACATTACTTGTGTGGTTATGGAATGGATATGTAGTTCGTTATTTCTCGTTGGACGACTGGGTCTTGGATTCGTCGAGGTGACCTATTCTTGGGTTTTGTAGGGAGCTAAGAACGGGCCATGACAAGATGGTATCAGAGTAAGGTCGTCCCGAGAAATGAACCGAATGGTCTGGAAATAACCACACTCGTACATGTAGTTAGAATGGCCATCACATCGTTTCATTTTGGTTGCCACTTCCGAGTCTTACCTTTCCTCTATAATCAAACAGTCAGCAACAATTCTCTTCTTCGATCTCTGTGCAGGAGATGTCTCGCCAAGGAGCTCTTGAGGCGGGCCGCAGATGTGGTCGTGGCCGTGGTCACAGGGGAGGATGAGCGAGGGCCGAGGATGGGGCTGCTCCACCTCTCCTTCCGGGTGTTTAGGCCCTGGACCTTGCCCAGCTGATCTAAGATCTCATATAGGAGGAGCTCCAATAGCCTCCTCCTCAGCCGCCTTTTCCTGGGGATGTGGAGGGGGAGTCCTCCATGCGGTAGGTGAGCTGCCACAACGCTGGACGAGCTGGAGGGGGAGGGGGTGATCCTCCACCACCCCCACCTTCTTCAGGCACTCCGGGGTGCAAGTCCTCCTTGCCTGGAGGTGCACTCGTTTCCTCGATGCAACTCCACCATAAGGTCTTCAGCTAGTTTAGGAAGCTGAAGCCCCCTTCCTTCCGGGGGGAGGAGAGCCCATCTGAGGCTGAGGACTGGCTGGAGCAGATGGAGAAGATCTTCGACACCCTTCGTCCTCCTGCAGATTGCTACGTGGCCTTCACCACATATCAGTTGGAGAGTGCAGCCCATAGGTGGTGGAGGGCGGTCAGGGGACAGGAGGAGGGAGAGCTGGCATGGGGCCAGTTTGTGGCACTCTTCTACGAGCAGTACTTCCCACAGACCTAGCAGAATCAGAGGAGGCGGGAGTTCCACACACTCCATCATGGGGCGATGATGGTTAGCGCGTATCGTATGCATTTCCTGGAGTTGTCACGCTTCGCCTCGACAGCTGCATCTACCGAGGAGGAGTGCCTGTGGAGGTTCACTGAGGGTCTCCGACCTGCCATTAGGGGGTATGTAAAGCCCCTGAAGCTGCCTACCTTCTCTCGCGTGGTTGAGGCTGCCATGACCTACGAGGAGACCAACCCGTCTGTGCGAGACGTCGACGGGGGAGGACGGAAGAGGCCCTACCAACAGGAGCACTCACAGGGCCACCGCGAGATGAGGCACACGACACTAACGGGGGAGCCGTCCCGTTCTGCGGGTTCACCTGGGACCTTTGGGGGCCCTAGATAGGGACCTGCCGACTGCAGCAGACCCCCGCTTAGCCTCCAGCAAGGGCAGCAGACAGAGGGAGGAAGTCGCATTCCCTTCTGCTACCAATGTGGCCAGTTGGGACACATATGGAGGGACTGCCCATTTAGGGTTAGACCACAGCACACGCTCCCAGCACCAAGCACTGGAGGCCGATCTGGCGACCGCGGTTACCAGGCTCGAGGGGGAGGATAGCAATCATGAGGAGGGTACCGGCCAGCTGCTTCTCGCTCGGCCCAGAGCATGGCTGCTTCTTCTACACTGAGAGTTGAGGGGCGTATTAACACCCTGACTCACGGAGATGCTAGAGTTTCAGGCTCCGTAGTAGCAGGTATGGTTTCAGTTTCCGACAGGGTCGTTTACACACTTTTCGATTTCGATGCCATGCACTCGTTTGTTTCTACGGTGGTGTCCGTTTAGAGGAGCCATTCCTGAATAGAGGCCCAGGTGGACAGGTGTTCGTCGCTGAGGAGGTTTTCAATGACTGAGAAGTCACAATAGGAGGACATGGTCTTCCGATTGACCTGATCATGATCCTGATGGAGGATTTCGGTGTAATCCTAGGGATGAACTGGCTGGCTGCTTACCATGTCCTAGTAGACTACTTTCGGAGGAAGATCATTTTCTCTATACCAGAGTTGCCTCCCTTCGAGTTCCACGGACAGCTAGTAGACGAAGGATTTAGGTGCATTTCCACGCTTCGGGCAGCGAAGCTACTAAGCCAGGGGTGCGAGGGCTTCCTCGCTTGTGTCGTGGTACAGCCTAGCCCCATGGTCGATTTACAGAGTATTTTGGTAGTCCATGAGTATCCTGACGTCTTTCCAAAGGAACTGCCAGGATTACCACCTGAGTGTGAGATCGAGTTTGAGATCTCACTAGTACCGGGGATCAGCCCCATTTCTACTGCACCGTATCGGATGGCCCCGCATGAGTTGCGAGAGCTCAAGTCACGGTTACAGAACTTACTAGAGAAGGACTTCGTGAGGCCCAGTGCCTCCCTATGGGGAGCCCTCGTTCTATTTGTGAAAAAGAAGGACGGTACTCTTTGGCTGTGCATCAACTACAGACAGCTGAACCGGGTCATCGTCAAGAACAAGTACCCACTGCCTCGCATCGATGATCTTTTCGATCAACTGAGAGATGCCACAGTATTTTCCAAGGTAGATTTGAGGCCAGGCTATCATCAATTGAGGATCAGGGAGATCGACGTCTTCAAAACATCTTTCCTCACGCGGTATGGTCATTACGAGTTCTTGGTCATGCCGTTTGGGATGACCAATGCCCCCGCAGCTTTCATGGACCTGATGAATCGCGTCTTCCGACTGTACTTGGATCAGTTCATGGTGGTTTTTATTAACGACGTACTTGTCTACTCCAAGGACCAGACCCAGCACGGACGACATCTCCGCATGGTCTTGGACACTTTGAGATGGCACAGGCTGTACGCCAAATACAACAAGTGCAAGTTCTGGTTGAGACAGGTTACCTTCTTGGGCCATGTGATCTCGGGAGATGGGCTGGCTGTGAACCTAGCCAAGGTTGAGGCCGTACTCAGGTGGGAGAGGCCACGTATAGTGACGGGGATTCGCAATTTCCTAGGGCTGGCTGGTTACTACAGGCGGTTTATCCGAGGGTTCTCGCAGATCGCACATCCTATGACTCAGTTGACTTGGAAGGATGTGCCCTTCGCCTGGACAGATGAGTGTGAGTCTTGTTTCCAGGAGCTGAAGGAGAGGTTGACCTCTGCTCCTATACTCACCATCTCAGACAGCAGTGGCAGATTTGTTGTCTACATAGACGCCTCGTTGCAGGGATTGGGAGTTGTGCTCATGAAGCAAGGACACGTTGTCGCTTACGCTTCACAGCAACTAAAGCCCCATGAGCATAACTACCCCACCCATGACTTGGAGCTGGCAGCAGTGGTCTTCGCACTGAAGACATGGAGGCATTACTTGTACGGAGAGACGTTCGATATTTTCACTGATCATAAGAGCCTTAGATATCTGTTTAACCAGAAGGAGCTCAACATGAGACAAAGACGTTGGTTGGAGCTCCTGAATGACTACGACTACAGCATCTCCTACCATCCAAGGAAGGCCAATGTGGTGGCTGACGCCTTGAGCCGGAAGTTGCCCACTTACTTGGCTTGTTTACAGGAACAGAGTTGGAGACTCATGGAGGAGGTGAGCAGTTGGCGACCCCGGGAGTCACAAGGGTACTGTGGGGCGGTGACAGTGGCGAGGCAGACACGACTAGAGCTGTTGGATCATATCATGACTAGGCAGATGACGGATCCATATCTACAGACACTACAAGATCAGGTATTGACAGGGAGCCTAGGAGAGTTCTCTTTCACTAACGAGATTCTGCGTATAAGGGGACGCTTATGCATTCCTAGAGACGAGGAGCTATTAAGAGAGCTCCTGACTGAGGCACACGGATCCAGATTCACCATACATCCCGGGAACACGAAGATGTACCATGACCTACGATGTGATTTTTGGTGGAGGGGCATGAAGCGGGATATTGGTCCTTTTGTTCAATAGTGTCTGATATGTCAACAGGTGAAGACCAAGCACCAGAGGCCTGCAGAGCCGTTATAGCCACTTCCTGTGCCAGAGTGGAAGTGGGAGAGTGTCACTATGGACCTGGTAGTTGGGTTACCCTTGACACAGCAAGGACACGACGCAGTCTGGGTGATAGTAGACAGAATGACGATGACGGCATGTTTTCTGCCAATTCGCGTCACATTTGGACCAACATAGCTGGCGGAGCGCTACATTCGAGATGTGGTGAGCCTTCACGGGGTCCCTCGCGAGATTATTTCAGACAGAGACACTTGTTTCACTTCCCAGTTTTGGGTAGAGTTTCAGCGGGCTCTGGGGACTCATTTGAGGTTCAATACGGCATATCACCACCAGATCGACGGACAGTCAGAGTGCACCATTTAGACCCTTGAGGACCTTCTACGCGCATGCATACGAGACTGGAGAGGTTCCTGGGAGGAGCATTTGCCCCTGGAAAAGTTTGCATCCAACAATAGCTATCACTCAAGCATCGAAATGGCACCATATGAGGCTCTGTACGGGAGGAGGTATATTGCTCCCTTGAGTTGGGTTGAGGTGGGGACCAAGTGGGAGGTTGGTCCCAGGTTGATACGCCCGAGTTAGGAGGTGATCGAGCAGATCTATCGACGACTCTGTACCGTCAGGAGCAGGCAGAAGAGCTATGCTGATCTAAAGCGTAGAGAGGTACAATTCGAGGTTGGGGATCACGTCTTCCTTCGTGTTTTGCCCATGAAGGGCTTGCAGCAGTTTGGGGTGAGAGGGAAGCTTGCGCCAAGATTCGTGGGACCTTTTGAGGTCCTGGAGCATGTAGGACCAGTTGCTTACCGGCTTGCCCTTCCTCCCTAGCTTTCTGGAGTACACGACGTATTCCACGTGTCCAACCTCAGGAAATACATCACCGATCCCAGTCATGTTCTGAGCCACGAGAGCATCGAGGTGAGAGATGACTTGACCTATCCCGAGAGGCCTATACAGATATTAGACTGAGTCGTCCGGAGACTGAGACGGAATGAGGTACCCCTGGTAAAGGTCCTATGGAGAAACCAGTGGTACGAGGCCACTTGGGAACCTGAGGTGGCGATGCGAGCGCAGTACCCCAAGCTTTTTAAGGGCACGTTGTTCTGACCTCCTTCGATCCTCTTTAAGTTTGTTATGTGCATTTATTTTTATTTTTTTCTTTTCGCACCCTAGTCAGCTCAAGTTTCGGGGACGAAACTTCCTTTAAGTTTGTTATGTTGAAATGACCCTTTTTTGGGGTCATTTGGCATTTTCGAAATCCGTAGGGGTTTTTCCTATAGTTTTAAACCTCTTATCTTTTATTTTAGGGGTTTGTGAGGGGGAGAGGGAAATTATAGGGACATCCCCGCAATTTCCCCACCACTGTTTTCCACCGTACGCACCCACTCCTCCCCCCTCACTTCGTACGCCTCTCCTCTTCCCCTCTGCAGCAGCCATCCCCTCCTCCATGTCGTCCCCCTCACCTCCACTCTCCATATATACCCCTCTCCTCCTCCTTTTGCTCCCACACCGCCAGTCGAGAGGAAGTGACAGAGGGAGAATGAGGAAAGCAGGAGGACTTGAGGGGAGAGCGAAGGCCTAAGAGTGGAGGAGCCGAGGTGATGCTGTTGCCGTTGCAGGCTTCCCCGACGAGAAGGGAGTCAGAAACGATTCTGCGGAATCTTTTTTTCGCAGAATCAGACATTCGGAGTGACCTCTAGACGTCTGGTAGGACGTCCGAAGGTAACCCCAGACGTCTGGTAGTGTATTTTTCTTCAATTATCTTTCTGCCAAATTTCTGACCATGCATGCTGGTGAGAGACTCATCATGATCTCTAATTACCCCTAATTAACTAGTCTTCCTAGTTAATTAGCTAAGGTTATAAATATATAAGGGTTAATTATTGAATAAGGGATATTTAGTAAAGGACCTTAAAATAAGTTAAAAATGATTCTTTATCATTCAATTAGCATTATTAATAATCTAAATAATAATTGGACTCGAAATCTTATTAATCAATTCCTTAATTAATAAGTTAAGTAACTTAAACATAATATATACCTAAGTATATAATAACTTAAGTAATTTTACTTAATCTAATAAATTAACATAAAAAGGTCAAAAATGTAAATTCAAGGTGAAGACATAATAATTACCTTATTTACTAACATATATTAAAAGTTGAAAAATATCTAAGTTAAAATAAACCTTTAAAACCTAGGTTTACAATTTGGTCCTTAAAACTCATTATAATCGAGTCCTTAATTTTCACATAGGTCCTTAAGTTTCATTACATTTAGGTCCCTTTTCGTCTTCTTCTTCTTCTTTATCTATTTAGACGGCTGACGACGGAGAGTGTCTCCACCGCATGATCACCGCCCTGCCGACATCAACCTTCTTTCTCCAAGCTCTTGGAGCTTGGGCTCACCACTCCATCTTCATCCATTGATCTAGATTAACCGGAAATCCTAATTTTTGATGGGAGTTAACGTCACCATTGTCAGAGACGATGCCGGAGGTTAAGCTCCTCAAGCTTCTTTTTCATCCAGACCTCGCCACTCTCTTCGTCACCAACCACTATAAATACCCCCTTACCCCTCTGATTTCTGGAAGTTGGTTCCATTCCCTCTTCTAACACTGAGCCGACCCAATAGGCTATTCATTTGCAACTCCGGCGACCTTCCATCTCACTCTCCGACTTCCTCCATCCATCTTGATTAGCTGAGGAGATCCACCGAGGTCAGCCGCGTCTCTGGACACAGGCAACGACCAAGGAGATCTTCTGCTCCATCCAAATCCGCCTACTAGAGATTCTTCTTTACACCCTCTGATTTCGTCGTCCACCATGAGCCTTCGGCGGAACCCTATTGACCCCTTCGTCCAGGTAATAGTAGATTAGGAGTAGGAGTAGGGTAGTTTAGGTAGGTAGTTAGTTAGGTAGCTTAGTCATAATTCTAGTTTTTAGATGTTCATCTTCCCCGACTCCGACGAGCTCCTTGAGCTAGCCAGAGCCCTAGTTTTGCCTTTTGAAATCGCTGTCCACCTTCCTTTATCTTTCACAATCATTCCTCTCACACTTAATTCTTAATTTTATCACTTAATCGCCTAAATCACTTCCACCTCCACTGGATACTGTCGCTGTCCATGGTGGCAGTAGTTGATTTAGCTTCACATCCACAGGGTCTTCCATCATCTTTTCATCACCTAAGGACCCTATTCTACACTTTAATATGTATAATTACCATCTATAACTTAAACGTCCAATTTTAATTAAGCTCCTGAACTCGCTGTCAATGGCGGTTCAGGAGTAGTTAAAATCATTAATTATATATATAATTATGATCGCAATTATCAGTTGACTTGTTTTGACCACTCAATTGAGTGGCAAAACAAGTCCTGAGCTTAATCCAACTCAAATTCTTAAAGAAATGGACTTACTGTTAAATCTTAGTTTTAATGAACAAATGAAGAATTAATTGAGTCCCTGAGGTTCCTTGCAACCTCAGGAACCTTCTCAGATTAAAAATGGCACGTTTTACCATTCTGTGCACAAAATTCACCTTTTTCTGGACTCACTGGAGCTCCAGCGAGTCGTTTTCTGTTCTTCAGCCTATAAAACAAAGTAAAGAGCTCCATAATGATGAAATGATGGTCACTGAGTAATTTGAGGAAGTTTAATTAGGATTTTGATCACTGGAGTTCAGATTGAGGTATCTTCTTCTCCAACTTTGGCGGAGTTGGAGAAGTCTGACAGAAGACTTATAGAGGCACTTGATGGATTCAAAAGCTTCAGTGCAATGCACTAAAGTCAATTATGCCTTCAAATTTGTGAAATAACCTCTCAAATACTCTGACGAACAGACTACATTAGAAGTTTAGGCGACGAGCTTGGAACCCTAATTTCTAGGGTTAGAACACCTATTAAAGAGGCTGAGCAGATTCCTGATGTTGAAAGAACCCTATTTGAGGCTTTAATTCCTTGTAAGAAGGCATTAATCATTAGTGTCCGGTTGGCTTGTTTACGTTTATTATAATTTAAGTTACAGTCGTTATAGTATGTAATAAGACAGCTACCAGATTACTATTACAAAATTTTTTACTCGGAACAAGGTTTTCCCGAGGTCGAACTCAGGAAGCAACTATGCTTCTAGAAGTCTAATTAAGTTCTCTATTATGTTACAAAAATAAGAGAGAGAGAGAGAGAGTTCTCTTGGCTTCTTCTTCTTCTCTCTTCCTTTTCTTTCTATCCTTTTTCTTCCAGCTAATCTTCTTCTCTTCTTTTTCCTGCAGAGTCTTCCTTTCTTCTTTCTTTTCTTTTCTTCTTCTGCGGCTGTGGTAATCTTTTTCTTCTTCTCTGACTTCTTCTTCTTCAGCCTTCTTCTTTCTGCTTCTTTTCTTCTGTTCTTCTCTTTCTTTCCTTGCTTGCGGCTGTGTCTTCTTTCTTCTTTCTCTTTTCTTCTTTTTCTTCTCTGCTTCCTTCTTTCTTTTCTTCCCTTACAGCTCCTCTTCTTTTCTCTTCTTTCTGTTCTGGCCGCTGCCCTTTCGTCGTCTGATGCAGTGGTCAGACGACTTAACTGTAGGTTTGCTACAGTGCCTTCCTTCTCTTCTTCTGTTTCTCTCCTTCGCTTCTTCTTCTATTCCTGCACGCTCACACAAGGGTTAGAGAAAAACCTACCCCTACCCTTCCCTGCGTCTCTCTCTTTCTCAGATTTCTCTCTTAGGACCGCTCTCCCAGAGCCAGGTAATCGGGTGCGGGTATCACGCCCGGGACCAGGCCCACCGACGTGCGGTGGTGGGCGAGGAGTGTGCGGTTTAGGAAATCGGATCCTGCCCAGACCCACGTGCCGTGAGCGCGGGCGAGGGCGAGCGCGTGGCACGTAGCGTGCGGGAGAGGGACCTGACCCCTGTGTTCGAAGGCGAATAGCCTTAGGTACTTTTTTAATTTAAGTGCGGGTGCTTGGCCGCGCACTTCCGAGGTGGGACTAAAGTCCCACCTCCCAAATTGGATCCCGCAGGCAAGCTACCTGCGGCCAATTGCAACAGCCTACGAGGTCTTTGCCCCAACTGTAGACCTGGGTGCCTTCGCAGAGGCAACCCGCACGACCTGGGATGCACACCTGGGCTGGAGAGCCCCTGCAGCTGCTGGTGAAGCAGCTGCAGCTTGTCGTCAATGGCGGCGAGGGGCGCGCACCTGAAATCACACAAACGGCCTCTTGGCCCAGTTAGAATACGGGGGAGGCTTCGCCGGAGTGCAGCGAAGACTGCGGGGGTCGGCGAGGCGCGGGGGCGTGTGTGGAGGTAGCTGGCTAAACGGTGGCAGCAACTAGCTTTTCTTGAGTCGTTGTAGTACAAATAGTTATTGCCATCATTTGCTAATATTTGTTACTCGGAAAATACAGTTCTCCCGAGGTCGAACTCAAGGAGCAAGTCGTATTCTAGAGATATACATGTTTTATTACAAAAATAAAGAGAGAGAGAGATGAAAGTTTGGCTTCTTCTTCTCTTCTTTCTTTCTCTTTGTCTTCTCTTCTTTTGGCTTTTGTTCTTCCTGTTCTTCTTCTTCTTCTTTTCTTGCTTCCTCTATTTCTTGGTTGGACGATCCTGTCTTTTTCTTCTTTTTATTTTCTTTGTTTCTTCTTTTCTTTCTTCAGATCTGCCTCTCGTGCTCTTTTTCTTCTGCTTTCTGTTTCTTCACTTGGCTGCTCCTTCTCTCTTCTTTTCTTCTTCTTCTTTGTCTTCTGATGTCTGCAGAGTCTTCACTTGGCTGCTCTGTGTTCCTCTCTTTCCTCTGCCTCGCCTTCCTTCTTCTTCTTTGCCTTCACCTGTCTTCAGGATGTCGTCTGATTTGAAAATCAGACGACTTAAACCTCTTGTTGCTACAGTGTCTCCCTGAGCTTCCTTCTTCTTCACCTGTGCCTGCACGCTCAAGAGTTCAGAGTCAGGGCAAAACCTACTCTACCCGTCTCCCCCGCGCGTCTCTTTCTCTCTGAGTTCGCTCTTAGGACAGCTCTCCCAGAGCAACCGGGTAATCGGGTACGAGTCGCGCCCGGGTCCAGGCCCACCGGCGTGCGGTGGTGGGCGAGGAGTGCAGGTCGGTTTAATCGGGTCGGGCCAGGTCCGCGGAGCGTGGTCACGGACGAGGCCGGGTCGGGTGAGAGGGACCTCACCCCGTGGTTAGGAGGCGAATAGCATAAGGCACTTTTTGCCTTTATGCGTCCGCGCGTCTCTGAGAAGTTCCGAGGTGGGACTAAATGTCCCACCCCAATTGAGCGCCCGCAGCGGAGGGAGCAGCGGGCGATCGTGGCTTCACGCGAGGCCTTCGCCCCAACTGCGAGCCTGGGACGCTTCGCGGAGACGCCCCGCGCAACCTGGGAGTCGAACCTGGGCGAAGGCGTGCCTGCACCTGCAGGTGAAGGAGCTCTGCCTGCTCAGTAATGGCGACGGCGGGCGAGTCACCTGGTCACAGAAGAACGGCCTCTCGGCCTAATCAGACCGGCGGGGGACCTTCGCCGTGGCACGGCGAAGGTGGTCGGATGGTTTGCAGTGGGCGTGGTGGAGCCAAAGGATCGCCCTAGGTCAAACTGCGGGCGAAGAAGTGGGTGTGTTCGGTGGGTCTGCAGAGGGCATTTGGTGGGCAGTGGAAGGGCGGAAGAGGATCAGGGTGAGGAGGCGGAGGTTATGCACAGGTCGGCGAGCCGTGTGGGGTGCTAGAGCGATGGGAGCGGCTCACCGGAGTGTGGCCGGAGGTGGAGAAGGTGAGGGTGATCGGTGGGAAATCGGGGCCGACAGTAAAGGTTTCAGTATGGAAAAGAAAGAGGGGAGGAAGAAGAGAAGTTTTACCTATTAAGCTGGACGAAGAGGGGTTGGCGCAGGCGACAGTCGTATCGACTGTCGCTGGAGAAGAAATTGCCCAGAGGAAGGGGCGGCGGCGAGGAAGGGACCGGAGAGGCGCCAGCTGGGTGCGGCATGATGCGGAAGGATCGAGGGAAGGTAACCCTGCTGCTGGTAGTGCGGCAGGGCGACGAGGAGGAGGAGGAGATGGCCGCCGGAGCAAGGGGGCGTCTGTCGGAGTGGGAAGGGAGGAATTTAGGGGGGTGTCTCCGTCAGATCCGAGCTGCGAAGAACGGCGGAGCGACGGGGGTATTTATAGGGGCGGAATCAGAGAGGAGGGCGGAGGGAGACGACGTGTCTCCCTCGCCGGAGGATGCCGGAGGAAGGAGACCCATACCGTCCGTGCGTTCGCACGGGCGGTATGGGCGGTCGCAGTACTCAGGGGGGTGTCCCTGCGGTGGCTGACGACGCAGGGTACCCCCCATTGACTTGATAGGGCCCCTCCCTCACCCTGTGCGGCGCCATGCTCCACGCAAGGTCGCCGGAGCATGGTGCTGCGCAGGTTTTGCAGGAGGGACCTAAATACAAAGAACGAAGGAGAGTTAGGGGCCAAAATGCGAGGGTTCAAAAGTTGAGGGCCAGAAAGTAAATATATGAGGACCAAAGTGTAAAGTTGGTCAAGAAGGTTTCTTCTTAGGCCCAAGTTTTTATACATGACTAATTAGGACTTAAGGATTCTGATGGTGAATTTTATTTCTAGCTTAAACCTTGTTTGACCGGTCAATTTACGTAAAAACCCAAATTAAGTTGTTAATTGGGCATGGTTCTCAATGTAGGTCAAAATGGGTTCCTAAGGCCAAATTGAAAGTCCTAAACCCTAAAGATTATTTTTATATGAATTTTAAAGGATTTAGTTGATTTTTACCTTGCCTCGAACCACGTGAATTGCAGTGGGTTTATTTTTAGGGTTACAGGCTGTCATTTAATTCTTTGGAGTTGCTGTAGCCCTTATTGAGTTATCTCATCCCACTTTTATTCTTATTAGGTTGTTTTGACCTATGTTTGGGCCCTGAGTTACCCTATTTTCAGATCGGATTGGTGAAATTGCATTTTCACCCCTCAGTTTATGTTTTCTTTGCAAACTCAGAATCTCTCTGAGCCAAGCCTTTCTAAGGTTATGTAGGAGCTTTTATTCTCTGTATTAGGTCAAAATGAGCTAGTTATGGCTCATGATGAGGTTCTCATCATACCCCCATGCCTAGCTTTTGCTAGTCCCTTAGCAAAAACTTAAGGTTTCAACCCTTGTTCTAGACCATGAAGTTCTTTAATAGCTTCAGATAAGTGCTTTTTCATTTAAACTTAGATTAGGTTAGAATGCTGACCATAGGCTTGAAAGGTACTCTAGTACCAATCAAGATCCAAATCTGTCTAGCCTCAGCCTCAGTCCTTAGCAAAGGTTTTTAAGACTCACAAGAACTAACCTAAGGTTTATTGGGCTTTGTAGTTAAAGCACCCCGCGCTTGAAATGATTTTAGCCCTGGTTCAGTTCGCAGTGCGTTTTGTAAGAGAGAGAGGTAGAAAATTTTTCTGTTTTTGGAGAGTTTTCTCTCTCTTTTTCTTTTTAATTCTAGCTTAGGATTGGCTTTTCAACACTGTCTGTATCAGATTCCTTGTCCCCATCATCAATCCTCAAGGGTCCCTGGCGATCGATGCTTCGAGATAGCACCGCTCATGGCAACCCCCAGAACCTTGGCTATTGAGATTTTGAGATAATCCCATCCATGGTGTTCCGTGGCCGCGTCCAGACCCTGGCAGTTGACACTTTGTGATAATGCCATCCATGGAATCTGAACCAGCAAGGTGCTTACATGCCCCCAGTAGGATATGTGAATATCCTAAGAGACCAGCACCGAGGAGATGATATTTTGTTACGCATCTTTGAGGGGATTTCCCGCCTCTCTGCGCTGGGAACTCGTCCAAATCAACTTGTGTTGATCGGCCGCTCCTACTCTAGGTGTACTTTTCAGAATTTTTTTTTCGACGCTTCTGCGTGATTTTGATTTTTACGCTTGCTGAACCAGGCTGTGTAAGGTTAGGGTGCTTAGGTTACTGAGTCCTGTAAACCAGAAGTTAGTTAGCGAGGTCAAATACTTCCTAAGCCTTGGACCTAGTACTTAAGCTTTTCATTTTCCTCAACCTCTTGAGGATTGTCTAGATCTTAATGGGTACTAAGAGTCTATCAAGAATGCCTAAGGTTTGCGTTCTTACTAATCTTACCAAGCACTTTTCATTTCTTTTCTTGAAAAAAATGGTCTAGACTAAGGTTAATTCCTTAGCTTCTTACTAATGACTATTACTCTTTTCTTTCATCTTTTTGTGCTCCTTTTCATTTTGTTTCTTTTCCTTCTCCTCAAAATTTCCTTTCTCCTCTTATTCTTTTTATTTTGAAAAATTTTTAATTTTTATGGTGTTTTTTGGCATATGTGAATTTTTTGTTTAAAACCCTTTTTTTTCTACAAGTTTTGCACTTATACCCCCCCATGCCTAAAACTTGCAATGTCCTCATTGTGATTTAGGGGTTTTTATTTACTTAATTTATTCCTTAATACAGATATTTTTGTGAGTGAATGGGTCGGGGTGAATTCTGCGGATGATTTCTAATCTCAGATGCAAGCATCTGAGATGGAGTCGGCTGTCTTAAAGGGTGAACCTTAAGTGCACAATGGTGTTAGAAAAAGGTTTTAGATTTTCAAGAAATGACGGGCTGCCTCCCGTTAAGCGCTGAGTTTTACGCCATCGGCCGGGTGCAGTAAGTTCAAGGGGAATGGAGGATGAGGGATGATTCAGCCGAATCAGTAGAAGTTACATCAATGAACGGTTTGAGTCTCTGACCGTTCACGATGAAAGGTTCGGAATCATGGCTGAGTAGACTGATTTCAATTGCTCCATTTCCAAAAACCTGTCGGACTAAATACGGTCTGACCCACTTGGACCTCAGTTTCCCCGGGAAAAGTTTGAGTAGGGCATCAAAGAGTAGGACCTTTTGACCAGGATGAAAGATCTTTCTCGAGATGTGCTTGTCGTGAAAGGCTTTAACCCGCTCCTTGTAGATTCGCGAGTTCTCGTACGCGTCTAGGCATAATTCATCGATCTCGCTGATTTGGAGTTTTCTGTGGGTTCCAGCCTTGGAAAAATCTAGATTACAGTTCCGTACTGCCCAATAGGCTTTATGCACCAGTTCTACGGGAAGGTGACATGCCTTTCCGTACACCAGTTTAAAGGGAGACATGCCCAATTGGGTCTTGTGGGCAGTCCTATAGGCCCACAATGCTTCCGGAAGTCGGGACGACCAGTCCTTCCTGTCAGGCCGAACAGTGACTTGCAGGATTTTCTTGATCTCCCGATTTGATAGCTCAGCTAGACCATTTGTTTGGGGGTGGTAAGGAGTAGAGATTCGATGAGACACCCCAAATTTAGCCATCAGTGATCTAAACTGAGCATTTGTAAAATGGGTCCCCCCATCAGAGATAATAGCACGGGGAATCCCGAACCTTGAGAAAATGTTTTGATGTATGAACTTAAGAACAGTCTTGTGATTGCAGGTTCGGGTCGGTATGGCTTCGATCCATTTGGACACGTAGTCCACCGCAAGCAGAATGTACTCGAAACCATCCGAAACAGGAAAGGGGCCCATAAAATCAATCCCCCATACATCAAAGATTTCGCATACGAGAATCGACTGCAAAGGCATCATGTCACGATGGTTCATGTTGCCCAAAGTCTGGCAACGACTGCATGCCTTGCAGTGACTGTATGCGTCTTTGAAAAGTGTAGGCCAGTAGAAGCCACACTGGAGGACTTTGGATGCGGTTTTATGCCCTGAGAAATGGCCACCGCATGCCTGGTCATGGCAGAAAGATAGGATATTGCTGATTTCCGCTTCCGGGATGCATCTCCGAATAATTTGATCAGCACCTATGCGGAAAAGGTACGGGTTTTCCCAAATGTAATACTTGGAATCAGAACGCAATTTGTCTTTCTTGGCCTTCGACCAATCAGACGGTGTCTGATGAGATGCCAAGTAGTTTATTATATCAGCAAACCATGGAAGTCTAGTACCAACAGAAAGCAGGTGCTCATCAGGAAAATGTTCCGTGATGGGTCCGGAAGGGTTGATGATCTCAGAAGGAAGACGGGACAGATGGTCGGCTACCACATTCTGCCTTCCCGCCTTGTCGCGAATCTCAAGATCGAATTCTTGCAACAGCAAGATCCAACGGATAGTCGGGGTTTCGCGTCCTTCTTGGTAAGGAGATGCCTTACAGTCGTGTGATCCGAGTAAATGATGACATGGGAACCCAGAAGATACGATCGGAATTTTTCAAGGGCAAATACTACGGCTAGCAGCTCTTTCTCCGTAACCGTATAGTTACGCTGAGCCTCGTCAAGTGTCTTGCTAGCGTAGTAGATGACCACGGGTTTCCCGTCAGCTTTCTGCCCTAGGACCGCTCCTACAGCGAAGTCAAACGCATCGCACATGATCTCAAAGGGTTGAGACCAGTCAGGATTTTGTAGGATAGGTGCCTGGGTGACTCGGTCACGCAGGTTTTCAAAGGCTAGCATGCATTCCTTGGAGATTTCAAAAGGTACATCCTTAGAGAGAAGAGAAGTCAAGGGGCGCGCGATTTTCGAGAAATCTGGAATTAAACGGCGGTAAAAACCGACGTGCCCTAAAAAGGAACGGATGTCCCTGATCGAGCTATGTACGGGAAGGCGAGAAATCAGATCAACCTTAGCTCGATCCACCTGGATGCCTTTTTCCGAAATTGAGTGTCCCAGGACAATTCCCTCAGGCACCATGAAATGGCTCTTTTCCCAGGAAAGAACCAAGTTCACCTCAATGCATCGCCTGAGTATCTGGACCAAGTGTTGGAGGCAATCATCAAAAGATTCTCCAAAGACTGAAAAGTCATCCATGAAGACCTCCAGGAAATCACCTACCATATATGAGAATATGGCAAGCATGCACCGCTGAAAAGTAGCGGGTGCATTGCAAAGACCGAAAGGCATCCTTCGGAAAGCATACGTTCCGAAGGGGTAGGTAAATGTGGTCTTTTCTTGGTCCTCAGGATGGATTGCTACCTGGTTGTAACCGGAGTACCCGTCAAGAAAGAAGAAGAACCTATTTCCCACTAGTTTCTCGAGAATTTGATCAATGAAGGGTAGTGGGAAATGGTCCTTCTTTGTGGAGGAATTGAGTCGGCGGTAATCTATACAGACTCTCCACGCATTGGCTAATCGGGTAGGAATGATTTCTCCGGTTTCAGTCGTTGTGGTGGTGAGTCCTGCCTTCTTAGGCACAATCTGAATTGGGCTCACCCAACGACTATCGGAGATCGGGTAGATGATCCCGGCATCTAACCACTTAATGATCTCCTTTTTCACGACCTCCTGTAGATTAGGGTTTAAACGTCTCTGCATTTCACGAGAAGGTCGTGTGCCCTCTTCTGAATAGATATGATGAGTACAATAAGAGGGGCTTATTCCAGTCAAATCATCGAGAGTCCACCCGATGGCTCTGCGATGTTGCTGGAGAACAGTAATCAGATGGGATTCCTGTTCGGAATTGAGGGTGGAATTTATAATCACAGGAAGGGTCTGATTGGAACCCAAAAAGATGTATTTCAAGTGAGCAGGAAGAGGCTTTAACTCGAGGATAGGGTTATCAGCAGCAGCGGGTGGTTCAGTGTAGATGTGAGGTTCAAGGGTAGGAGTTACTGGGTTGTGTATGTCTGGATTCGACTCCTCTGTTTGCGGGTCAAGATCCTTCTGTGATTGATGAGGCATAATTGAGTCATTCTGGAGGTATGACTCATCAACCAAAATCCTAACGTCACAAATCTGTTCGATGACACCGCAATTAATTCCTTGTTGGGCCTTAAATATATCAATTTTTAATGTTTGATTTCCAAATTTAAGCTCTATTTGGCCCTCCTCACAGCTGATGTTGGCCCTAGCAGTAGCCAAGAAAGGTCTCCCTAGAATGATTGGTGTATCCCTAGGGTTTTTAGGCGCGTCCATATCTAAGACTATAAAGTCCACTGGGAAATAGAAATCCTGCACCCTTACGATAACGTCCTCGAGAATCCCTTTTGGTGACTTTATAGATCGATCTGCTAATTGTAATGTCACCTCAGTTGGTTTTAGCTCAGATTCTTCTAGATGGTCGAGTAGGGATGTGGGTATCAGGTTTATGGATGCACCCAAGTCTAGCAGAGCTCTATCAAATTGGGTATCACCTATCTTGCAGGAGATCAGGGGAGTACCAGGATCTTTTGCCTTGGGTGGGAGTTTACTGAGGATTACAGAGCTGGCTTGCTCTGACAGAACAATTGGGCTCCCACCCTTGGTTCGTGGCTTACGCTGGGGTGTACACACATTCTTTAAAAATCGTGCGTAAGCTGGTACGTGGCAGATTGCATCCATCAAGGGGATGTTTATGTGGACCTGCTCAAAGAGCTTGACCAGGTCCTCCTCAGGTGCCACGGGCTTGGTGGTCTTCTTTCCCTTGGTCAAGGCCTCGGGAAACGGGATCTTGGTTGGTTCTTCTAGGATAGGTCCAGGTTGTGGATCTGGGACAGGGGTGGGGACGTCTTGGATTACTGTCCTAGGCTTGGGATCAATACCAGGCTTGGAGTGGTTCGGATGAGGTGGGTCTTGGGTTTCCTTACCACTACGGGTCGTTACGGAATTAAGTCCTGCCTAGTTTTGGTTGGGATTGGGTAAGATAGCTTGCTGCTGGTACCCTGCAAAAGAAGTGGAGGCCTCTATCCCGTCAGGTGAAGGAACAGAGGGGGCCTGATAAATCATATGGGCATGGCCCGGGTTTGGGTTCATAACGCACCGCTGGGTGGGCACGTTATTGGGATTAAGCAGAGGTTGGGAAGGAAGAGTACCTGGCTGGCGAGAGTTTGCCAACTGGGTCAATTGGTTTCGGACCTCTGTAAGTTCGTCCTTGTGTTGTTTCTGGATAGCTGCATTCGTTCTTTGAATGTCAGCCAGGGTATGAAGGATAAGGGACATTTGATCTTGATTCGGCCCAGATGGGTAAGTAGGGTTGGGCCGAGGCTGAGGCGGCTGGTAAGGACGAGGTTGTGGGCGGGGTTGGAAAGATGGTCTTTGGGTTTGAGAATTTCCCGCCCACTGAAAGTTAGGATGGTTACGCCATCCAGGATTATAGGTGTTGGAGAACGGGTCGTTCTGGATGGCGTTGAGGTCCTCGCAGGTCTGAGGAACCTCCAGAGAGTTAGAGAAAGAGGGAATGGAATTCCCCTGGCAGGTGTAGAAGGAATCGGAAGGACCTCCGGGCAAAGATTCGGATGATGGGTCCATCCTAGGAGAAGATCGATGGAGAATGTTTTGCACAGTTTCCCTTGTGGAAGGAGGCTGTGCGAAAAGGTTATGCGCAGAGGTGGCTCGCTGCAGATGCTGAGTCAGCTCATCCACCTTCTTTTCGATAATCGAGACCTTGTCCAATCGACTGGCCATTAACTCCAAGTCGACTGATGCGGACAGGCCCTGCGTCTCGTGTGCTCCCCTGAGATTCGTCGCTGCGCGGGTATTCGTCCTGTCGAATAATCCCATGGAGTCATTGTTGATGGAGTTCTCGCACATGTTTTCGAGAATCTCCCACACGATATCTTCATGTTGACCCATGATATTTCCTCCGCAGGTTGCATTGACGAAAAGACGGATGTCCTCACGGAGTCCCTGGTAAAAAGATTGGACTTGTTCCCATTTAGGAACTCCGTGATGGGGGCACTTTCTCATGAGATCCTGAAAACAATTCCATGCCTCATGGAGAGGTTCCTCTGTTTGTTGGGTGAAGTGTGTAATCTGATGGCACAAAGCGTTGGTCCGTCCAGCAGGGAAGAACTTTTTCAGGAACTCGGACTGAAGTTCTTCCCAATTGTTGATCGGCCGGGTCTGAGTTTGGTACCAATGGGCGGCCTTGTCCATAAGAGAAAAGGAGAACATCTTTATGAGAAGAATATCCCGATTTTGTGCGTCTGACCCAAAAGTTTGGGCCAGATGCTTTAGCTGTTTGATGTGCTGGAAGGGATCTTCAGAATTAAGCCCATGGAATTTAGGTATAGCATGAATCATATTGGGCTTTAATTTAGAATCAGGTCCTCCAGTCGGGATTCTGACTCGAGGCTCGATGGCCACCGCAGCAGGATTATAATGGTCCCGCATCATGGGACGCTGCGGTGGGTGCACAAAGTTTTGGAAGAGGTCGTTGAGTCGCTGGAGCTGGTGCTCCAGATTGTTTTCTTCCTCAACTGGCTGAGCCATGATGGGGGAAGAAGAAGAACTTGGTTCTGAATCAGAAGAGAGAATAATAATGTGAGGGGGTTGCTGCACAAACACGAGCGTCGAGACTTGGCCTTGACGAGAGTGAATTTCTAAAGGAGGTCTTAAGGGTGGTCTTAAGGACCTCCTACCGTACATGCACTGTTGGAAGAGATGAGTTCAGAAGGTGCTGGACCTAATCAAGACACCCAAGAATGTGTTGGGTGACTATAGAGGTGCGGGGCAGATGGACCCCTTGATCAGAAAGATCGACCACCTGAGAATTACCTGGGCAGCCAGAGAGGGTGAGTCCCGCGAAGACCCCTACACGGTAGAGCGTCCCCACGGGTTACAGGGTTTCCCCCACCCGACCTCTCTTGTCACTATGGTTCCAGGTAGACTAGAATGGGGATCTTGACCTCTTAAGTCTACCAATTTTAATTCAAGATCAAGGTGCTTAAGGTTCCACTTGAACTTTAGTCTTTTAAGTGCAAAGAGTGACCTAATTTGAAGGTTAGTTGACCCAAATGGTCAACTTTACCTGCTAGTTTTGCTTATTAGGTCTTGTCTTTTAGGGTTCAAGTGTTTAAAGAACCAATCTTATTTTAGGGTTTCTTTGGATAGGTATTTTCAGATAATGGCTTGGGCACACTTCTTTTAAGGTTTCTCAATTCTTGTTTAAGAAGTGTGTCTCTAAATCCCTAATGTTGAATCTTATGTTGGCTCTACTTGGTCCAGTTAGTTCTTTGGTGGGTAATTAGGGCTCAAGCAAGAATGTGTTAGCCCCTAAATACCCTTAATAGTGTACAGGAATAATGGGTTGAAAACATGCAACTTCTTATGATTTACTAAGTATAGAAGACAGGTTAGCCCTATATTGCTTGTTCTTTTCTTTTCTTCCTCTTTAGAGCTTAGGGGTTAATGGCGAGAGGAAAAAATTACCTGTCCTCGGAGTGGTTGTCGTGCGGTTGCTTGTCTTCTTGATTTCCTGTAGTTGCACAAAAGAGAGGAGATTATTAGAACTAAAAAGAAATAGAAATGTTTACCTCTAGAATAGCCGTTTCTCCCCGGCAACGGCGCCAACTGGCTAAACGGTGGCAGCAACTAGCTTTTCTTGAGTCGTTGTAGTACAGATAGTTATTGCCATCATTTGCTAATATTTGTTACTCGGAAAATACAGTTCTCCCGAGGTCGAACTCAGGGAGCAAGTCGTATTCTAGAGATATACATGTTTTATTACAAAAATAAAGAGAGAGAGAGAGAGATGAAAGTTTGGCTTCTTCTTCTCTTCTTTCTTTCTCTTTGTCTTCTCTTCTTTTGGCTTTTGTTCTTCCTGTTCTTCTTCTTCTTCTTTTCTTGCTTCCTCTATTTCTTGGTTGGACGATCCTGTCTTTTTCTTCTTTTTATTTTCTTTGTTTCTTCTTTTCTTGCTTCAGATCTGCCTCCCGTGCTCTTCTTCTTCTGCTTTCTGTTTCTTCACTTGGCTGCTCCTTCTCTCTTCTTTTCTTCTTCTTCTTTGTCTTCTGATGTCTGCAGAGTCTTCACTTGGCTGCTCTGTGTTCCTCTCTTTCCTCTGCCTCGCCTTCCTTCTTCTTCTTTGCCTTCACCTGTCTTCAGGACGTCGTCTGATTTGAAAATCAGACGACTTAAACCTCTTGTTGCTACAGTGTCTCCCTGAGCTTCCTTCTTCTTCACCTGTGCCTGCATGCTCAAGAGTTCAGAGTCAGGGCAAAACCTACTCTACCCGTCTCCCCCGCGCGTCTCTTTCTCTCTGAGTTCGCTCTTAGGACAGCTCTCCCAGAGCAACCGGGTAATCGGGTACGAGTCGCACCCGGGTCCATGCCCACCGGCGTGCGGTGGTGGGCGAGGAGTGCAGGTCGGTTTAATCGGGTCGGGCCAGGTCCGCGGAGCGTGGTCACGGACAAGGCCGGGTCGGGTGAGAGGGACCTCACCCCGTGGTCAGGAGGCGAATAGCATAAGGCACTTTTTGCCTTATGCGTCCGCGCGTCTCTGAGAAGTTCCGAGGTGGGACTAAATGTCCCACCCCAATTGAGCGCCCGCAGCGGAGGGAGCAGCGGGCGATCGTGGCTTCACGCGAGGCCTTCGCCCCAACTGCGAGCCTGGGACGCTTCGCGGAGATGCCCCGCGCAACCTGGGAGTCGAACCTGGGCGAAGGTGTGCCTGCACCTGCAGGTGAAGGAGCTCTGCCTGCTCAGTAATGGCGACGGCGGGCAAGTCACCTGGTCACATAAGAACGGCCTCTCAGCCTAATCAGACAGGCGGGGGACCTTCGCCGTGGCACGGCGAAGGTGGTCGGATGGTTTGCAGTGGGCGTGGTGGAGCCAAAGGATCGCCCTAGGTCAAACTGCGGGGGAAGAAGTGGGTGTGTTCGGTGGGTCTGCAGAGGGCGTTTGGTGGGCAGTGGAAGGGCGGAAGAGGATCAGGGTGAGGAGGCGGAGGTTATGCACAGGTCGGCGAGCCGTGTGGGGTGCTGGAGTGATGGGAGCGGTTCGCCGGAGTGTGGCCGGAGGTGGAGAAGGTGAGGGTGATCGATGGGAAATCGGGGCCGACAGTAAGGGTTTCAGTATGGAAAAGAAAGAGGGGAGGAAGAAGAGAAGTTTTACCTATTAAGCTGGACGAAGAGGGGTTGGCGCAGGCGACAGTCGTATCGACTGTCGCCGGAGAAGAAATTGCCCAGAGGAAGGGGCGGCGGCGAGGAAGGGACCGGAGAGGCGCCAGCTGGGTGCGACGTGACGTGGAAGGATCGAGGGAAGGTAACCCTGCTGCTGGTAGTGCGGCAGGGCGACGAGGAGGAGGAGGAGATGGCCGCCGGAGCAAGGGGGCGTCTGTCGGAGTGGGAAGGGAGGAATTTAGGGGGGTGTCTCCGTCAGATCCGAGCTGCGAAGAACGGCGGAGCGACGGGGGTATTTATAGGGGCGGAATCAGAGAGGAGGGCGGAGGGAGACGACGTGTCTCCCTCGCCGGAGGATGCCGGAGGAAGGAGACCCATACCGTCCGTGCGTTCGCACGGGCGGTATGGGCGGTCGCAGTACTCAGGGGGGTGTCCCTGCGGTAGCTGACGACGCAGGGTACCCCCCATTGACTTGATAGGGCCCCTCCCTCACCCTGTGCGGCGCCATGCTCCACGCAAGGTCGCCGGAGCATGGTGCTGCGCAGGTTTTGCAGGAGGGACCTAAATACAAAGAACGAAGGAGAGTTAGGGGCCAAAATGCGAGGGTTCAAAAGTTGAGGGCCAGAAAGTAAATATATGAGGACCAAAGTGTAAAGTTGGTCAAGAAGGTTTCTTCTTAGGCCCAAGTTTTTATACATGACTAATTAGGACCTAAGGATTCTGATGGTAAATTTTATTTCTAGCTTAAACCTTGTTTGACCGGTCAATTTACGCAAAAACCTAAATTAAGTTGTTAATTGGGCATGGTTCTAAATGTAGGTCAAAATGGGTTCCTAAGGCCAAATTGAAAGTCCTAAACCCTAGAGATTATTTTTATATGAATTTTAGAAGGTTTAGTTGATTTTTACCTTACCTCGAACCACGTGAATTGAAGTGGGTTTGTTTTAGGGTTATAGGCTGTCATTTAATTCTTTGGAGTTGCTGTAGCCCTTATTGAGTCATCTCATCCCACTTTTCTTCTTATTAGGTTATTTTGACCTATGTTTGGGCCCTGAGTTACCCTATTTTCAGATCGGATTGGTGAAATTGCTTTTTTACCCCTCAGTTTATGTTTTCTTTGCAAACTCAGAATCTCTCTGAGCCAAGCCCTTCTAAGGTTATGTAGGAGCTTTTATTCTCTGTATTAGGTCAAAATGAGCTAGTTATGGCTCATGATGAGGTTCTCATCAGTTGCCCTAGGTCAGACTGTGGCCGAAGAGGTAGGTTTGTTTGGGGGGTGGTCGGGTGGCGTTTGGCATTAAATGGAGATGGGGAATCGGTAGAGTGGAGTGTGAGGGAGCTTGTGTGGTGGTCGACGAGGTGCGAGGGTGTCTGTGGACGTGAGATGGTCTCGCCGGAGGGGGTGATCGGAGGTTGAGAGGATGGTCTGGACAGTAGCGGTCGGGTGGTCGACAGGGCACTTTAAAAGGGGGGAAATGCAAGGGAAATGGAGAGGAAGCTATTTACCTAAGTATTAGACGAAGGGGGAGGGAGGAGCAGTCGGCTCGTATCTGCCGGAGCTGGAGAAGAAAAAGCCCTGGAGGAGGAGTGCGGCTACGAGGAAGCAGGCGGAGGGCACCGGCGGGTAGAGCCCGGCGTGGACGATGGAGCAAGGCAAACCCTGCTGCAGGTAGGGCAGCAGAGCGACGAGGCGGAAGAGGAGGAAGTCGCCAGAAGCTTCGAGCCTTCTGACAGAGGAGGAAGGGATGAAAACGGGGGGTTTCTCTGTCAAAGAAAAGCTTGCAGAAGCCGGCAGGGTGTGCTGCTTCATATAAAGGGGTTAGTGCAGAGGAAGGGGCGAGCTGGCGTCGTGCCAGCCTTGCCGGAGTAAGGCTAGAGATGACACCCATACCTTCCGCGCGTTCCCACGGAAGGTATGGTGGTCGGCAGAGGGCATGGGCGAGTCCCTGCGACGGAGGACGTTGTAGGGAACCCTGCTTCTGCTTTGCAGGACGGTAACCCTGCTCTGCGCGGCACCATGCTCCGCGCAAGGTCGCCGGAGTATGTCGCTGCGCAGAAGTTGCAGGGAGGACCGTTATGCAAAGAACGATGAAAAGCTGGGGGCCTAAATACAAGGGTTTCAAAAGATAAGGGTGAAAAAGTAAATGAAGAGGACCAAATTGTAAAGTCGGTCAAGGAGGTCTCTTCTTAGGCTCAAGTTTTTATACAAGACCAATTTGAACCTAAGGATTTTAATGGTGAATTTTAATTCTAGGTTGGACAATGTTTAACCGATCAATTTATGCAAAAATCCAAATTAAGTTATTAATTGGGCATGGTTCTCTTTTTAGGTCAAAATAGGTTTCTAAGGCCAAATTGAAGGTTTAAAACCCTAGAGAATATTTTTATATGAATTTTAAAGGGTTTATTTGATTTTTATCTTACCTCGAACCTCGTGAATTGGAGTGAGTTTATTTTTGGGTTACAGAATGTCATTTAATTCCTGGAAGTTGTAATAACCCTTATTTAGATCAGATCATCCCACTTTCTTTCTTGTTAAGCTTGTTTGACCTGTGTTTGGACCCTTAATTATCCTGTTTGCAAACTGCATTGGTGAAATTACAGTTTTACCTCTTATGATTTGTTTTATTCTTAAACTCAGAATTCTCTGAGTTAAGCCTTTCTTTGGGTCATGTAGGTGCTTTTTTCTCGCATATCTGGGTCAGATTGTGCTAGTAATGATTTATGATGAGGTCTCATCATACCCCCATGCCTAACTTTTGCTAGTCCCTTAGCAAAACATTAAGGTTTCAACCCTTGTTCTAGACCATGAAGTTCTTAATGATTTCAGATAAGTGCTTTTTCTTTTGCAAACTAGATTAGGTCAGAATGCCAACCATAGGCCTAAAAGGTACTCCAGTACCAACCAAGATCCAGATCTATCTAGCCTCAGCCTCAGTCCTTAACAAAGGTTTTTAAGGCCTATAAGAACTAACCTAAGGTATATTAGACTTTGTGGTTAAAGCACCCATGCTTGAGATAATTTTAGCACTAACTCAGTTCGCAGTGCATTTTGTAAGAAAGAGAGATAGAAGATTTATCTGTTTGGAGAGTTTTCTCTCTCTTTTCTTTTTAATTCTAGCTTAGGATTGGCTTTTCAACACGGTCTGTATCAGATTCCTTGTCCCCATCATCAATCCTTAAGGGTTCCTAGCAGTCGATGCTTCGAGATAGCACCGCCCATGGTAACCCCTAGAACCCTGGCTATTGAGATTTCGAGATAATCCCATCCATGGTGTTCCGTGGCCGAATCCAGACCCTGGCAATTGACATTTCGTGATAATGCCATCCATGGAATCTGAACCAGCAAAGTGCTTACATGCCCCCGGTAGGATATGTAAATATCCTAAGAGACAAGCACCGAGGAGATGATATTTTGTTACGCATCTTCGAGGGGAATTTCCCACCTCTCCGAGCTGGGAACTCGTCTAAATCAACTTGTGTTGATCGGCTGCTCCTACTCTAGGTGTCATTTTCAGAATTTTTGCGACGCTTCTGCGTGATTTTGATTTTTATGCTTACTGAACTAGGCTATGTGTGAGGTTAGGGTGCTTAGGTTACTGAGTCTCATAAACCAAAAGTTAGTTAACGAGGCCAAATACTTCCTAAGTCTTGGACCTAACACTTAAGCTTTTCATTTTCCTCAACCTCTTGAGGAATGTCTAGATCTTAATGGGTACTAAGAGTATATCCAAGAATGCCTAAAGTTCGCATTCTTTCCCAATCTCACTGTGCACTTTCTATTTCTTTTCCTGAATGAGGTCTAGAACTGTAACGACCCGATTCCCGAGTCCCTACGAGACACGAGAACCGGACCGACTCGGCTAATCCCAAGACCTGGTCGTCCAACGAGGAAGTAACCAAAAGAGCAGTAAAATAAACCACATTCAGCATGAATATAACTAATAGTACGAAAATACAGCAGTAAGGAAAGAAACCACTACAGTATGTACCACCACAACAGTAGAACAACATTCATAACATAATATGAACTGCAGGTAAAGAAAAGTACAGCGGAAACAAGAACTACTCACTACAGTGGAACCAAAAAGGGGTACAAGAGAACAGTGGTAACTCTACTGGACCTTACTCGGCCCAGCGTCCTCTGCAGCCGCTGACCCTGGCTGCTCAACACCTGGTCCTGAAAGGTAACGAGTGTAACACGTCAACAAAACGCTGAGTAGAGTGGCAGCTAAACTAAATAAACAGTAAAGTGTACAGTAGCTGTTTTAATTTTCTTTCTTCATTTATTTACGTCTTTCTATTGTTTCACAATTTATCTATTTCTCAGATCCTTCACTTGATCTCGAATGTTCCTTGTGGGAACGATCTTGATTGCAGTCTTTTCCGAACAATAGAAGTAGCACGTGGTGCTCTCCTGGCAGGGAGAGTCCCCTGTGGTGATCCTACTCTCAGTCAACTACCCCAAGGTCACTGACAGACGTAACGGTGACTACGGCACGAGTGGTAAACGCACGGGTAGCTAACCCGCACTGGCACGCGATCAGTCATTTCCGTTAACGGGTGCGCCCAAAGCACAGCACGGAGCCAGTACAGGGCAGAGCCCTCTCAGTAACAGGGGTCTAACCCCTCCACAGTAACCAAACAGGGGCCTTGCCCCTCTACAGTCCGCGCACCCTCGCCTGACTACCCTGGTTTGCCCCAGTGGGCCTAACAAGTCGGTGTAGGAGGCTAGCAGAACCCCGGGGCCTGTGGGGTAGCTAGTACCTCCCTACACTAGTAGCTCTCCTCGGTACTACATACACGAGGGCCAGCAAGTCGGTACAGAGTAGCCAGTCCTAACCCCGGGTCCCTGGGGCGGCTGGCTCTGCTCTGCACTAAATAGGGGGACAGTTACTCTCCTTGGTACTCCGTACTCAAGGGCCAGCTCACTTCCCCAATTCTATTCCATTCACTTTCCAGGAGTTCTACTCCTAATTCCCCATAGGGTTCCAGCTCTTTTAACTCAGAACATCCAGGTTTCACTTTCCAGTTTCACGTTCTTACAATCCATATTCTCAATCACGTTTATTTATTCATAGCAGGCAGCTGTTAATTCAATTCACAGGCAACTATTATTTCCTTTCCACATTTTCCAAGACTGCAGTATTCATATATTCCACTAGTTTTTCCCATCCTAGGATTCATGCCATACCCTAGGATCTATCATACAATCTAGTTTTCCAGCCCTAGGATTCATGCAACACCCTAGGATCTACCATTCATTCTAGTTTCTCATTCCTAGGATTCATGTAATGTCCTAGGTGCTATTTATGGTTCCATAATTTAACAGATTATACCAATAAACTTAAAAGCCACTCTACCGGTTACAACAGGAGTACTGGGGGCGTGGTCGGGAATCCCGCGTGCCTCCGCAACCCCCGAGACTGCAACGGAACGGGGTCCTATCACAAGGATCAAACACAAGGAGTTCCTCAAAACAGTATATAGCTACTGTAGACGGGTAGAGGATTTAATTCCGAAAAGTACGCAACTCGAAACGCGGAAAACGGACTCCGAACAGGCCCTAAACGGGTCAAAAACGACGAAACAGTGCAAAATCAGACGTCTGGAACTTATTCCAGACGTCTTAAAAAGTGGATCAGGGGTTACCTCGCTCTGCGTGATCTCTCAAATGTCCAGAGAGCCTGCGGGGGCGTCTGGCCTAGTTCCCAGACGTCCGATTGTCACCCAGGACGTCTGGAAGTCGTTCCCGTCGTCTGGCACTTCAGCCAAACGTCTAATTCGCGTTGGATGCGAATCTCAGAACCTACGTGTACACATTTCCTATCTCTCTCTTAGTACGGTCAGTCGAAGAAAAGGAAGAAGACGGAAATAACTCACCTTTCGGACGTCTGGACAATCTTCCAGACGTCGTGCCCGTCGTCTGGCTATCAGCCCAGACGTCTGATTCTGGAAAAGTTTCCAAAACCAGGGCACGACTCGCCCTCCGCTCGTGATGCACGGCCGCGTTGCGAGTGCTTCGCCTGCTGCTCGAGCTGCAGCAGGCCTGCCGCACCACCCCGCGTCTGCTGCGCCCCCGCCGGCCGGCTCCCGCTGCCCCGGCAGGCTCGAGCCCTCACGGCCGACGCCTCCTCCCCCGCGCATCACCTCCTCCCGCACCTGCCGCGGCTGTCGCTGCCACCGCTCACTCGCGCTCGCTCTCGCGCACCGACTGGAAGGAGAAGAGGGAGGGGGCGGAGGTGACGGAAGTGAGGGGGAGGGCGTGGCCTTTTAAGGCTGCGCGAGGAGGAGAGAGAGAGCGGGACAGGGTGGTCTGCGACCGCAGGAGAGAGGGAAAAAGAGAGGGAGAGAGAGCGTACACAGGAGCGCGCAGACGAATCGCGCGTGCCAACAATAACCGATTCCCAGACGTCTGGAAATGGTTCCAGACGTCTGGTCGGACGTCTGGGCCACCTCCCAGACGTCTTAAAAGACATCTGAAGCGCACGTTTGTTACAGGTTAATTCCTGAATTTCTTGCTAATGACTATCACTTTTCTTTCATTTTGTGCTCCTTTTTTTTATGGTGTTCTTTTGGGATATGTGAATTTTTTGTTTGAAACCTTTTCTTACAAGTTTTTGCACTTTCATACCCCCCCATGCCTAAGATTTGCAATGTCATCATTGTAACCTAGGGGTTTTTATTCAGCTTAGTTCACACATTAGGACAGATGCTTTGATGAGTGAATGGGTCAGGTTGACTGTTGCGGACAATTTCTAATCTCAGATGCAAGCATCTGAGGTGGAGTCGGTTGTCCTAAAGGGTGAAAAGGTGATGTTAGAAATGGTTTTAGGTTTTCAAGGAGAATGACGGGCTGCCTTCCGTTGAGCGCTGAGTTTTACGCCATCGGCTGGGCGCAATATGCTCAGGGAAAATGGAGGATAAATGATGATTCAGCCAAATCAGTAGAGATTACATCAATGAATAGTTTGAGTCTCTGACCGTTCACGATGAAAGGTTAGGAATCATGGCTGAGTGGACTGATCTCGACGACTCCATTTCCAAAAACCTGTCGGACCAAGTGTGGTCCGACCCACTTGGATCGCAGCTTCCCAGGGAAAAGTTTGAGTCGGGCATCGAAGAGTAGAACCTTCTGACCAGGATGAAAGATCTTTCTAGAGATGTGCTTGTCATGGAAGGCTTTAACCCTCTCCTTGTAGATTCGCCAGTTCTCATACGCATCAAGACGTAGTTCATCGATCTCGCTGATTTGAAGCTTTCTGTGGGTTCCAGCCTTAGAAAGGTCTAGATTACAATTCTGTACTGCCCAATAGGCTTTGTGCTCCAGTTCGACAGGAAGGTGAATGCCTTCCCGTACACCAATCTGAAGGGAGACATGCCTAATTGGGTTTTGTGGGTGGTCGTATAGGCCCACAAAGCTTCCGGAAGTCGAGACGACCAATCCTTCCTGTCAGGGCGAACAGTGACCTGCAGGATTTTCTTGATCTCCCGATTTGACAGCTCAGCTAGACCATTAGTCTGGGGGTGATAAGGAGTGGAGATTCGGTGAGACACCTCGTATTTGGTCATCAGCGACCTGAACTGAGCATTCGTGAAATGGGTCCCCCCGTCTGAGATGATAGCACGAAGAATCCTGAACCATGAGAAGATGTTGTGATGAATGAATTTGAGAACGATTTTGTGATCACAGGTTCGGGTCGGTATGGCTTCGATCCATTTGGACACATAGTCCACAGCCAGTAGAATGTATTCAAAACCATCCGAAACAGAAAAGGGGCCCATAAAATCAATCCCCCAAACATCAAAGATTTCGCATACGAGAATCAGCTGCAAAGGCATCATATCGCGATGGCTCATGTTGCCCAAAGTTTGGCAACGACTGCATGCCTTGCAGTGATTGTATGCATCCTTGAACAGAGTGGGCCAATAAAAGCCACGCTAGAGGATTTTCGATGCGGTTTTGTGCCCGGAGAAATGGCCACCGCATGCCTGGTCATGGCAGAAGGAAAGAATATCATTGACTTCACCTTCCGGGACACATCTCTGGATGATTTGGTCAGCACCTATGCAGAGGAGGTATGGATCTTCCCAAATGTAATACTTGGCATCAGAGTGCAACTTGTCTTTCTTAGCCTTCGGCCAATCAGACGGGATCTGATGAGATGCCAAGTAGTTTACTATATCGGTAAACCATGGAAGTCTAGTACCAATAGTCAGCAGGTGCTCATCAGGGAAATGCTCCGTGATGGGTCCGGAAGGGTTGATAATCTCAGAAGGAAGGTGGGACAAATGGTCAGCTACCATATTTTGTCTCCCCACCTTGTCGCGAATCTCGAGATCGAATTCTTGCAACAGCAAGATCCATCGGATTAGTCGGGGCTTCACGTCCTTCTTGGCAAGGAGATGCCTCACAATTGTGTGATTCGAGTAGATGATGACGTGGGAACCCAGGAGATAAGATCGAAATTTTTCAAGGGAAAATACTACTGCTAGCCTCTCTTTCTCCGTAACTGTATAGTTACGTTGAGCCTCGTCAAGTGTCTTGCTAGCGTAGTAGATGACAACGGGTTTCCTGTCAACTTTCTCCCCCAGAACCGCTCCTACAGCAAAATCAGACGCATTGCACATGATCTCAAAGGGTTGAGACCAATCAAGGGATTGTAGGATCGGGGCCTGGGTGACTCGGTCACGGAGGTTCTTAAAGGCTTGAGTGCATTCCTTGGAGATTTCAAAAGGTACATCCTTAGAGAGAAGAGTCGTCAGGGAACGTGTGATTTTCGAAAAATTAGGAATGAAACGACGGTAAAAACCGACGTGCCCCAGAAAAGAACGGATGTCCTTGATCGAGCTAGGCATAGGAAGGCGAGAGATTTGATCAACCTTGTCTCGATCCACGTGGATGTCCTTCTCAGAAATCAGATGTCCTAGGACGATCCCTTCAGGCACCATAAAATGGCTCTTTTCCCAGGAAAGAACCAAATTAATGTCGATGCAGTGCCTGAGTATGTGAACCAAGTGCTGAAGGCAATCATCAAACGATGCCCGAAAAGCTGAAAAGTCATCCATGAAGACTTCTAGATAATCACCTACCATATCAGAGAATATGGCAAGCATGCACCGCTGAAAAGTCGCGGGTGCATTGCAGAGACCGAACGGCATCCTTCGGAATGCATACATTCCAAAGGGGCAGGTGAACGTGGTCTTCTCTTGGTCCTCAGGATGAATAGCTACTTGGTAATAACCGAAGTGCCCGTCAAGAAAGCAGAAGAATCGATTTCCCACCAATTTCTCGAGAATCTGATTAATGAAAGGTAGTGGGAAATGATCCTTCTTCGTGGAGGAATTGAGTCGTCGGTAATCTATGCAGACTCTCCATGAGTTGGCTAATCGGGTAGTGTAACGACCCAATTCCTGAGTCCCTACGAGACACGAGAACCGGACCGACTCGACTAAACCCAAGACCTGGTCGTCCAACGAGGAAGTAACCAAAAGAGCAGTAAAATAAACCACATTCAACATGAATATAACTAACAGTAAGAAAATACAGTAGTAAGGAAAGAAACCACTACAGTATGTACCACCACAACAGTAGAACAACATTCATAACATAATATGAACTGTAGGTAAAGAAAAGTGCAGTGAAAACAAGAACTACTCACTACAGTGGAACCAAAAAGAGATACAAGAGAACAGTGGTAACTCTACTGGACCCTACTCGGCCCAGCGTCCTCTGCAGCCGCTGACCCTGGCTGCTCAACACCTGGTCCTGAAAGGTAACGAGTGTAACACGTCAGCAAAACGCTGAGTAAAGTGGCAGCTAAACTAAAGAAACAGTAAAGTGTACAGTAGCTGTTTTAATTTTCTTTCTTCCTTTATTTACGTCTTTCCATTGTTTCACAATTTATCTATTTCTCAGATCCTTCACTTGATCTCGAATGTTCCTTGTGGGAACGATCTTGATTGCAGTCTTTTCCGAACAGTAGAAGTAGCACGTGGTGCTCTCCTGGCCGGGAGAGTCCCCCGTGGGGATCCTACTCTCAGTCAACCACCCCAAGGTCACGAACAGGCGTAACAGTGACTATGGCACGCGAGATAAACGCACAGGTAGCTAACCTGCACTGGCACGTTGTCAGTCGTTTCCGTTAACGGGTGCGCCCAAGCACAGCACGGAACCAGTACAGGGCAGAGCCCTCTCAGTAACAGGGGTCCAACCCCTCCACAGTAACCAAACAGGGGCCTTGCCCCTCCACAGTCCGCGCACCCTCGCCTGACTACCCTGGTTTGCCCAGTGGGCCTAACAAGTGGTGTAGGAGGCTAGCAGAACCCCGGGGCCCGTGGGGTAGCTAGTGCCCTCCCTACACTAGTAGCTCTCCTCGGTACTACGTACGCGAGGGCCAGCAAGTCAGTACAAAGTGGCCAGTCCTAACCCCGGGTCCCTGGGGCGGCTGGCTCTGCTTTGCACTAAACAGGTACAGGTACTTCCCTTGGTACTACGTACCCAAGAGACAGCACACTACCACGTCTTTCTTTCTCAGTTCCATTCCTTTCTCTTTCCAGGAGTTCCACTCCTAATTCCCCGCAGGGTTCCAGTTCTTTTAACTCAGCACATTCAGGTTTCACCTTTCCAGTTTCACGTTCATACATCCCATATTCTCAGACATGCTCATTTATTCATAGCAGGCAGCTGTTAAACCAATTTACTGGTAGCTATTATTTCCTTTCCACATTTTCCAAGACTGCGGTATTCATATATTCCACTAGTTCTTCCCATCTTAGGATTCATGCCATACCCTAGGATCTATCATACAATCTAGTTTTCCAGCCCTAGGATTCATGCAACACCCTAGGATCTACCGTTCATTCTAGTTTCTCATTCCTAGGATTCATGTAATGTCCTAGGTGCTATTTATGGTTCCATAATTTAACAGATTATACCAATAAACTTAAAAGCCACTCTACCGGTTATAACAGGTGTACTGGGGGCGTGGTCGGGAATCCCACATGCCTCCGCAACCCCCGAGACTGCAACGGAACGGGGTCCTATCACAAGGATCAAACACAAGGAGTTCCTCAAAACAGTATATAGCTACTGTAGACGGGTAGAGGATTTAATTCCAAAAAGCACGCAACTCAAAACGCGGAAAACGGACTCCGAACGGGGCCCTAAACGGGTCGAAAACGACGAAACAGTGCAAAATCAAACGTCTGGAACTTATTCCAGACGTCTTAAAAAGTGGATCAGGGGTTACCTTGCTCTGCGTGGTCTCTCAGACGTCCATAAGCCTGCGGGGGCGTCTGGCCTAGTTCCCAGACGTCCAATGGTCACCCCGAACGTCTGGAAGTCGCTCCCGTCGTCTGGCACTGCAGCCAGACGTCTGATTCACACTGGATGGCGAATCCAAACCTGCACGTACCCATTTCCTCTCTCTCTTAGTACGGTCGGTCGAAGAAGAGGAAGAAATACGGAAAAGAACTCACCTTTCAGACGTCTGGACAGTCCTCCAGACGTCCTCCCAGCCGTCTGGTTGGAAGTCCAGACGTCTGATTTTGGAGAAAATTCCAGAACCAGGGCTCGACTCACCCTCCGCTCGCGACGCTCGGCCGCGCCGCGACTCGTCCGCCTACTGCTCAAGCTGCAGCAGGCCTCCCGCGTCACCCCGAGTTTGCTGCGCCCCTGCCGGCCGGCTCCCGCTGCCCCGGCAGGCTCGAGCCCTCATGGCCGACTCCTACTCCCTCGCGCAGCACCTCCTCCCGCACCGGCCGCGGCTGTCGCCGCCGCCGCTCACTCGCACTCGCTCTCGCGCACCAGTTGGAAGGAGAAGAGGAAGGGGGCGGAGGTGATGAGAGTGAGGGAGGGGGCGTGGCCTTTTAAAGCCACGCGGGGAGGAGAGAGAGAGCGGACAGACAGCCTGCGGCCGTAGGAGAGAGGGAAAAAGAGAGAGAGAGATGCGCTCGCAGGTCTGCGCGCTCAGGCGCACAGACGAAACCGTTCGTGTCAAACAAACCGAATCCCAGACGTCTGGAATGGGTTCCAGACGTCTGGTCAGACATCTGGGCCACCTCCCAGACGTCTTAAAAGACGTTTGAAGCCGCGCGTTCGTAACAGGTAGGTATGACCTCTCCGGTTTCAGTCGTAATGGTGGTGAGCCCCACCTTTTTAGGCACAACCTAAATGGGGCTTACCCAACGACTGTCGGAGATCGGGTAGATGATCCCTGCATCTAACCACCTAATGATCTCCTTTTTCACAGCCTCCTGCAGATTGGGGTTTAAACGTCTCTGCATTTCACGGGAAGGTCGTGCGCCTTCTTCTGAATAAATATGGTGTGTGCAATAAGAGGGACTTATTCCAGTCAAATGATCGAGAGTCCAACCAATGGCTCTGCAATGTTGCTGGAGAACAGCAATCAGACGGGTTTCCTGTTCGGGAGAAAGCTTGGAATTTATAATCACAGGAAGGGTCTGATTAGAACCCAGAAAGATGTATTTCAAATGGTCGGGAAGGGGTTTCAGTTCAAGGACGGGGTTATCAGCAGCAGCGAGTGGTTCAGGGTAGATGTGAGGTTCAAGGGTAGGAGTTACGGGTCTGTCTAAATCTGGATTTGACTCCTCTAATTGCAGTTCAAGATCTTTCTGTGGTTGATGAGGTATAATCATGTCATTCTCAAAATGCGTTTCATCAACCAAAGCCCTGATATCACAAATCTGTTCAATGACACCGCAATTGATTCCTTGTTGGGCCTTAAATATATCAATTTTTAGGGTTTGATTTCCAAATTTGAGCTCTATTTGGCCCTCCTCACAGCTGATGTTGGCTCTAGCAGTAGCCAGGAAAGGTCTCCCTAGAATGATCGGTGTATCCCTAGGGTTCTCAGGTGCGTCCATTCCAAGACTATAAAGTCTACAGGGAAATAAAAATCCCGTACCCTTACAATAACATCCTCGAGAATCCCTTTAGGTGACTTTAAAGATCGATCTGCTAATTGTAGTGTCACCTCAGTTGGTTTTAGGTCAGATTCTTCTAGGTGTTTGAGTAAGGATGTGGGTATCAGATTTATGGAAGCACCCAAGTCTAGCAATGCTCTGTTGAATTGGGTATCACCTATTTTGCAGGAAATCAGGGGAGTACCAGGATCTTTTGCCTTAAGTGGGAGCCTGCTTAGGATTACAGAGCTGGCTTGCTCTGATAGTACAATTGGACTCCCACTCTTGGTTTGCAGCTTACGCTGAGGTGTACACACATTCTTTAAGAATCGTGCGTAAGCCGGTACGTGGCGAATTGCATCCATCAAGGGGATGTTTATTTGGACCTGCTCAAAGAGCTTGACCAGGTCCTCAGGTGCCACGGGCTTGGTTGTCTTCTTTCCCTTGGTCAAGGCCTCGGGAAACGGAACCTTGGTTGGTTCTTCTAGGATAGGTCCAGGTCTTTGATCTGGGACAGGGATAGGAACGTCCTAGATTACTGTCCTAGGGTTGGGATCACTACCAGGCTTGGAGTGGTTTGGATAGGGTGGATCTTGGGTGTCCTTACCACTACGAGTCGTTACAGAATTTAGTCCTGCCTAGTTTTGGTTAGGGTTGGATAGGATGGGTTGCTGTTGATAGCCTGCATAGGAAGTGGAAGCCTCCACCCCTTAGGGTGAAGGAATAGAGGGGGCCTGATAAATCATGTGTGCTTGGCCCGGGTTTGGGTTCATAACGTGCCGCTGGGTTGGCACGTTATTCGGGTTAGGAAAAGGTTGAGAAGGAAGTGTGTCTAGTTAGTGAGAATTTGCCAACTGGGCCAGTTGATTTCGAACCTCTGTAAGTTCGTCCTTGTGTTGTTTCTGAATAGCCACATTTGTTCTCTGAATGTCAGCCAGAGTCTGAACGATGAGGGACATTTGGTCCTGGTTTGGCCTTGATGAAAAAGTCAGGTTGGGCCGAGGCTGAGGCGACTGGTAAGGACAAGGGGGTTGTGGACGAGGCTGAAAGGGTGGTCTCTGGGTTTGGGAATTTCCCGTCCATTGGAAGTTGGGATGGTTTCACCATCCAGGGTTGTAGGTGTTGGAGAATGGATCATTCTGGATGGCGTTGAAGTCCTCGCAGGTCTGAGGAACCTCTAACGAATCAGAGAATGGGGGAATGGAATTCCCCTGGCTGGTATAGAAAGGATCGGATGACCCTCCGATCCGAGAATCAAATGGGGGTGGATATGGATCATTCCCAGGAGAAGATCGGTGGAGAATGTTTTGCACAGTCTCCTGTGTGGAAGGAGGCTGCGCAAAGGAGCTATGCACAGAGGTGGCTCGCTGCAAGTGCTGTGTCAGCTCGTCCACCTTCTTCTCAATGATGGAGACCTTGTCCAATCGACTGGCCATTAGTTCTAGGTCAACTGATACGGACAGGCCCTGCGTCTTGTGTGCTCCCCTAAGGTTCGTCAATGCATGGGTATTCGTCCTGTCGAATAGTCCCATGGAGTCATTATTGATGGAGTTCTCGCACATGTTTTCGAAAATCTCCCACACGGTTTCCTCATGTTGACCCATGATATTCCCTCCGCAAGTTGCATTGACGAAAAGCCTGATATCCTCACGGAGTCCCTGGTAAAAGGACTGGACTTGTTCCCATTTAGAACTCCGTGATGGGGGCACTTTCTCATGAGATCCTGAAAGCGATCCCATGCCTCATGGAGAGGTTCTCCCATTTGCTGAGTGAAGTGGGTAATCTGATGGCGTAAGGTATTGGTCCGACCAACGGGAAAGAACTTCTTTAAAAATTCAGACTGGAGTTCTTCCCAATTGTTGATCGGCTGGGTTTGTGTTTGATACCAATGAGCGGCCTTGTCCATAAGGGAGGAGAACATCTTCTTGAGGAGAATGTCCCAATTTTGTGCATCTGACCCAAAAGTCCGGGCCAGATGCTTTAGTTGTTTGATGTGCTGGAAGGGGTCTTTAGAATTAAGCCCATGGAATTTGGGTATGGCATGAATCATATTGGGCTTTAACTCAGAATCAGGTCCTCTAGTCGGGATTCTAACTCGAGGCTCAATAGCCACTGCAGTAGGATTATAATGGTCCCGCATCATAGGACGCTGCGGTGGGTGCATAAAGTTCTGGAAGAGGTCATTGAGTCGCTGGAGCTGGTGCTCCAGATTGTTCTCTTCCTCAACTGGCTGAGCCATTGTGGAAGAAGAAGGTGAGTTGGGTTCGGAGTCGGAGGAGAGGTCAATGTGAGGTGTTGTTTTCTCAAACAAGGGTACTGAGGCTCGGCCTCGAGGAGAGTGAAGTTCTAAAGGAGGTTTCAAGGACCTCCTACCAAACATACACTGTTGGAAGAGATGAGTTTAGCAGGTGCTGGACCCAATCGAGACACCCAAAATGTTGGGTGACTATAGAGGTGCGGGGCAGATGGACCCCTTGATCAGAAGATCGACCACCTGAGAATTACCTGGGCAGCCAAAGAGGGTGAGTCCCGCGAAGACCCCTACATGGTAAAGCGTCCCCACGGGTTACAGGGTTTCCCCCACCCGACCTCTCTTGTCACTGAGATTCCAGGTAGACTAGAATGGGGATCTTGACCTCTTAAGTCTACCACTTTTAATTTAAGATCAAGGTGCTTAGGTTTTTACTTGAACTTTTAGCTTTTCGAGTGCGAAGAGTGACCTAAGTTAAAGGTTGGTTGACCCAAGGGGTCAACTTCACCTATTGATTCCATTGAGAACTTATTAGGTCTTGTCTTTTAGGGTTCAAGTGTTTTTAGAGAGCCAATTGCTTAGGGTTTTTCTGAATAGGTATTTTAAATCAACGGCTTAGTCACACTTCTTTTGGGATTTCTCAATCTTGATTAAGGAGTGTGTCTCTAAAACCCTAGTGTTAATTCCTATGTTGGCCCTACTTGGTCCAGTTAACTCCATGTTGGGTAATTAGGGCTCAGGCAAGAAAGTGTTAGCCCTTGAATACCCTTAATAGTGTGTGTAGGAATAGTGGTTTGAAAATATGTAGCTGTTACTAGGTATGAAAGACAGGCTATACCTAAATTGTTTATTCTTTTATTTTTCTTCCTCCTTAGAATTTAGGGGTTAATAGTGAGAGGATAGAAGTTACCTGTCCTTGGAGTGGTTGTTGTGCGGCTGCTTCTTGATTTTCCTGTACCTGCACACAAAAGAGAAAAGAGATTATTAGAAACTCACAAATAGAGACTTTATAGCTTCTAGAATAGTCGTTGCTCCTCGGCAACGGCGCCAAGAATAGTGTCCGACTGGCTTGTTTACGTTTATTATAATTTAAGTTACAGTCGTTATAGTATGTAATAAGACAGCTACCAGATTACTATTACAAAATTTTTTACTCGAAATAAGGTTTTCCCGAGGTCGAACTCAGGGAGCAATTATGCTTCTAGAAGTCTAATTAAGTTCTCTATTATGTTACAAAAATAAGAGAGAGAGAGAGAGTTCTCTTGGCTTCTTCTTCTTCTCTCTTCCTTTTCTTTCTATCCTTTTTCTTCCAGCTAATCTTCTCTTCTTTTTCCTGCAGAGTCTTCCTTTCTTCTTTCTTTTCTTTTCTTCTTCTGCGGCTGTGGTAATCTTTTTCTTCTTCCCTGACTTCTTCTTCTTCTTCAGCCTTCTTCTTCTTTCTGCTTCTTTTCTTCTGTTCTTCTCTTTCTTTCCTTGCTTGCGGCTGTGTCTTCTTTCTTCTTTCTCTTTTCTTCTTCTTTTTCGTCTCTGCTTCCTTCTTTCTTTTCTTCCCTTACAGCTCCTCTTCTTTTCTCTTCTTTCTGTTCTGGCCGCTGCCCTTCCGTCGTCTGATGCAGTGGTCAGACGACTTAACTGTAGGTTTGCTATAGTGCCTTCCTTCTCTTCATCTTCTGTTTCTCTCCTTCGCTTCTTCTTCTATTCCTGCACGCTCACACAAGGGTTAGAGCAAAACCTATCCCTACCCTTCCCCGCGTCTCACTCTTTCTCAGATTTCTCTCTTAGGACCGCTCTCCCAGAGCTGGGGTAATCAGGTGCGGGTATTGCGCCCGGGACCAGGCTCACCGGCCTGCAGTGGTGGGCGAGGAGTGCGCGGTTTGGGTAATCGGATCCTGCCCAGACCCGCATGGCGTGAGCGCGGGCGAGGGCGAGCGAGCGCGTGGTGCGCAGCGTGTGGGAGAGGGACCTGACCCCTGTGTTCAAAGGCGAATAGCCTTAGGCACTTTTTTAATTTAAGGGCGGGCCCTTGGCCGCGCACTTCCGAGGTGGGACTAAAGTCCCACCTCCTAAATTGGCACCCGCAGGCAAGCTACCTGCGGCCAATTGCAGCAGCCTACGAGGTCTTCGCCCCAACTGCAAACTTGGGTGCCTTCGCAGAGGCAACCCACGCAACCTGGGATGCGCACCTGGGCTGGAGAGCGCCTGCAGCTGCAGGTGAAGCTGCTGCAGCTCGTCGTCAATGGCGGCGAGGGGCACGCACCTGAAATCACACAAACGGCCTCTTGGCCCAGTTAGAATACGAGGGAGGCTTCGCCGGAGTGCGGCGAAGACAGTGCGGGGGTCGGCGAGGCGCGAGGGCGTGTGTGGAGGTAGCCCTTGGTCAGACTGTGGCCGGAGAGGTGGGTTTGTTCGGAGGGTGGTCGGGTGGCGTTTGGCAGTAAATGGAGATGGGCAGTCGGTAGAGTGGAGTGTGAGGGAGCTTGTGCGGTGGTCAGTGAGGTGCGAGGGTGTCTGTGGACGTGAGATGGTCTCGCCGGAGGGGGTGATCGGAGGTGGAGAGGATGGTCTGGACAGTGGCTATCGGGTGGTCGACAGGGCAGTTTAAAAGGGGGGAAATGCAGGGGAAATGGAGAGGAAGCTATTTACCTAAGTATTAGACGAAGGGGGAGGGCGGAGCAACCGGCTCATATCTGCCGGAGCTGGAGAAGAAAAGGCCCTGGAGGAGGAGTGCGGCAACGAGGAAGCAGGCGGAGGGCACCGGCGGGTAAAGCCCGACGCGGACGATGGAGCAAGGCAAACCTTGCTGCAGGTAGGGCAGCAGAGCGACGAGGAGGAAGAGGAGGAAGTCTCCGGAAGCTTCGGGCCTTCTGACGGAGGAGGAAGGGATGAAAAGGGGGGGGGGTTTCTTCGTCAAAGAAAAGCCTACAGAAGCCGGCAGGGTGTGCTGCTTCTTATAAAGGGGTTGTCGCAAAGGGAGGGTCGAGCTGGCGTCGTGCCAGCCTCGTCGGAGTAAGGTCGGAGATGACACCCATACCTTCCGCGCGTTCGTATGGAAAGTATGGCGGTCGGCAGAGGGCATGGGCGAGTCCCTGCGACGAAGGACGTCGCAAGGAACCCTGCTTCTGCTCTGCAGGATGGTAACCCTGCTCTGCGCGGTGCCATGCTCCGCGCAAGGTCGCCAAAGTATGGCACTGCACAGAAGTTGCAGGGAGGACCTTTCTGCAAAGAACGATAAAAATATAGGAGCCTAAATGCAAGGGTTTCAAAAGATAAGGGTCAAAAAGTAAATGAAGAGAACCAAATTGTAAAGTCAGTCAAGGAGGTCTCTTCTTAGGCTCAAGTTTTCATACAAGACGAATTTGAACCTAAGGATTTTAATGGTGAATTTTAATTCTAGGTTGGATCATGTTTGATTGGCCAATTTGTGCAAAAACCCAAATTAAGTTATTAGTCGGGCATGGTTCTCTTTTTAGGTCAAAATAGGTTTCTAAGGCCAAATTGAATGTTCTAAACCCTAGAGAATATTTTTCTATGAATTTTAAAGGGTTTAGTTGATTTTTATCCTACCTCGAACCTTATGAATTGAAGTGGGTTTGTTTTAGGGTTACAGAATGTCATTTAATTCCTGGAAGTTGCAATAACCCTTATTTAGATCAGGTCATCCCACTTTCTTTCTTGTTAAGCTTGTTTGACCTGTATTTGGACCCTTAATTACCCTGTTTGCAAACTGCATTGGTGAAATTGCAGTTTTACCCCTTATGATTTGTTTTATTCTTAAACTCAGAATTCTCTGAGTTAAGCCTTTCTTTAGATCATGTAGGAGTTTTTTTCTCGTATAACTGGGTTATATTGTACTAGTTAGGGTTTATGATGAGGTTCTCATCAATCATAAAGTCAAATTTTAAGCCTTTACAGTCAAACGTAAGTCTGATTCTTGAGTTCTGAGCTTGATTTGAGGAATTGATGAGAGAATTATTTCTGAGATCTTGATGAATGATCTGAAAGAAATTTAAGTGAACTCAGACTTGTAATTTGGTGAGAATTCAAAACCTGTCAGTTTGGGTTATTTTTTAACCCAAACTGATAGTAGTGGCATTTTAATGAGATTTGAAGTGAAATCCTACCTAGATCAATTTTTTTTAACCCTTAGAACTTGTTGAAATCGATTTGATTTGTTCTTAAGTGTTTGTTGCACATTTTTAAGTCTGAATTTCGTTCTCTGAAGCTTTCAAAGAAGCTTCAAGCTTCTCTATTGTTTGATGAGAACTCATCATGAACCCTAACTAGCACATTTTGACCTAATAAATTGAACAAAAGCTCCTATATAACCTAAGGGAAGGCCTAAATCAAGGAATTGTGAATCTGAGAATAAAACATTATACAAGGGGTAAAACTGTAATTTTACCATTACAGTGCATGAACGGGATTTCTAAGGATCTAGACATAGGTCAAGTGGAATCAATAAGAGAAAAAGTGGGATGATTTGGTCTGAAAAGGGTTATGACAAAACCTGGGAATTAAATGACATTTTGTAACCCTAAAATAAACCCACTCTAATTCACGAAGTTCAAGGAAAGATAAAAATCAACTAAACACTCAAAATTCATGAAAAAATGTCCCTTCGGGTTTAGAACCTTCAATTTGGCCGTTGGAACCTATTTTGACCTAGATTGAGAACCATACCCAATTTTTGACCTAATTTAGGTTTTTATGCAAAATATCTGGTCAAACATGGTCAAACCTAAAATCCAACTTCACCATTGGATTCTTTCGGTCCAAATTAGGTTTATACCAAAATTTAGACTTAAGGGAAGGTCGTCTTGACCCACTTTACAAAATGATCCTCAATAATTACTTTTTGACCCTTAGCTTTTTGAAACCTTGCAAATACCCCCTATCTTTCCCATCATTTTCTTCAATTTGGTCCCTCTGCCACCCGCTGCGTAGGCCATACCTCCGGTGACTTTGTGCGGAGGATGGCGCAACGCATGCATGGGGAGCCGACCCCAGGTTTGAAAGGGAGACTCTCCGTGGAGCCCCCTACCGCATGGGCCAGCTCACATGCCTTGTCGACCGCCATACCTCTTGTGTGAACGCACGAGAGGTATGGGTCTCCATCTGCCATAACTTCAGCAGGGTTTTTCCTGCCACTTTCGCACGCTTCGCGACCGGCCGACGCCTATTTAAGGTGCGGCACCCTTTCCCGCATCCGGCAAGCTCCATTTGGCCCGAGAATCCCCTCCAATTCCTCTCCTCACTACTCCGACCATTCACCCAGAGCTTCCGGCTACACTCCCTCTCCTCTCTCATCGCCCTGGCACCATATCAGTGGTTGGGTTACCTTCGCTGTCTTCCGCCAGGCCACGTCTTACCAGCGGGCGCCCTCCAACCCCTCTTCCTCGTCGCCGTCTCTTCCCCTGGGCGCCTTCGTCTCTGGCGACGGCGGCACCAGCCGCTCGCCACCTCCGCATCCCCCCTTCACTCTGGACTCACAGCTAAGTCCCTCTCACCCTTCCTTTATTTCCCCTCTGTCAATTGCTATTCAAACCCCTCGATAACCGCAAGCCACCACCATCTCCTCCACCTCATGCAGATCACTGGCAAGGTGTCTCCATCACTTCCCCACACCCATCCACCTCGCCAGACCCCTCAAAAGCATCACCTCCACCCACTAATCACCTTGCGACCCTCCACTGATTGCGCCACCAACTGTCGCCTCCCCTCGAATAGACCCACTCACACAGACTCAGACCGACCTAGGCACGCACACCTAGGTCACTCTGAGCCATGACAACCCCTGCAGTATCTTCACCGTGCTTTGGCGAAGCTCACCGAACGTTCTGACAGGGCCGCAAGGCCGTATTCTTGATTTCAGGTCCCGAGCCCTCGCCGCCATTAACGAGCGAGCTTCCAGCTTGCTCGCAGGCTCGCTCCATGCACCCTTGTCCTAGGTTGGAGTCCTAGGCTGCGCGGAAGAGCCTCGCGCACAGTCCCAGGTCCCCAATTGAGGACATAAGCCTCGCGTCTTGCTGCAATTGGAAGGGCACCCCCTGCTGCGGGCACGCGAGAAAGGAGGGGCGCGGATAGGCCCACATCGGTAGCTGTTGAAGCCGCGCACCCGCATAAATTGTAAAAGTGACTAAGGCTTATCGCCTCAGTCATACGGGGTGAGGTCCCTCTCACCCGCTCACCCAGCCTCGTCCGCGACCACCCCTCGTGGACCTGGTTCGACCCGTTTACCTACCTAAGCCTTGCACACCTCGCTCATCACAGCACGTCGGTGGGCTTGGTCTCGGGCACGTTACTCGACCCGCATACTCAAGTAGGCTCTAGGAGAGCGAACCCCGGAGTGAAACAGAGAGAGAGAGATGTGAGGAGGGTAGGGGTTAGGTTTTGCCTAACCATATGCCTGTGCAGGAAACTGAAGAAGAAGAAGGAAGAAGAGGAAGCAGAAGAAGCAAGGAAGGAGCGGTCGAGGACTTAGCCGCATCAAGGAGCTGAAGTAGGAGAAGAGGAAGAGGAGAAGCCAACTAAAGAAGAAGAAGAAGACTACTGAAGGAAGGAAGAAGCTGTCATAAAGAAGAAGGGCCAAGCAGGGAAAAGAAGAAGAGAAGAAGAAAAGGCCAAGGAGAGTAGAAGCAGCAGCAGAGAAAGGAAGAAGGAGATGTGCACTATAGCAAGTGGCTACTTAAAGCGTCTGATTCCCATAATCAGACATCTGAAGATTGAAAGAAGAAGAGAAAGAAGGACAAAGAAGAAAGAGAGAAGAAACATTTTTTTTATTCTCTCTAGTTGTTCTTTTGTAAAACAGTGTATTATTGTAAATTGTGATTTTCTACGGTTCTAGAATCAAGCTTGCTCACTGAGTTTGACCTCGGAGAATTTTTGTATTCGAGTAATAAAATAAAATCAGACTGGTCTTTCTCACCACTGTTCCTGAAGCTTTAAGAGCTTCAAAACCTATATCTGAAGCTGTGGAATTACCTGCAGAACTTATTCAGAGCCTTAGCTGAGAGAGGAAAGTCCATCTGTGGACTCTATGAAGCCTTATTCTATTTCCAGGCAGTTTTTACCCATAGGAACCACCTGATTTCACTCTTCAAATTGAAGTGGAAAACATCCTCTTAACTTAAAATTGACCCTGCAATCTTGTAGATCTACCTTAGAGCTTTCCAACAAGATTTGAATCGCTTGATTTGGAGCTCTGAGTAGGGAGATATTGTCAATTGAAGTCGGGTCTGGAGGGGGGAAACATAGTCCCACATCGGTAGTTTTCTGAGCACGCGCATGGGAACAAAAAGAATTTGTGCAGTAGGCATGCCAGTCGTCAGTGCTTGGTGCACGGTTACTGATTGAGCATTCATTCTAAGCATGCGGGCATATGTGTGCCTACGGGTGTGCGCCCGAGTGGGCGTGTGAGAATGTGGCCCTGGGAGGGCGAGGTTTGGGAGGCGTGAACCGGTTTGGCTTGAGAGAGCCGGATTGTCTCGAATCTGTGAATCGAAAAATAAATCGAAATCGAACCATAATTGAAATCAGGTGAGGACCGAGTAGGGTCTGGTCCCACCTTGATCTCAGGGTGCTGTGTATCCTCGAAAGGACCTCGCCGCAAATAAAAAAATAAATTTTGGTTAAAAGAGCAAATTAACCCGGTTCAACAAAAGGTTCAGAGGAGCAAAGAAGTAGAAGAGCTGAAGTGATGAAAACACTAAGTGTTAAAGCATAAAGGCTGAAGGTTAACAGGCTCTATGAAGACTAAGGAGGAGGCTTAAGGAAATACTAAGGGAAGAAAAAGGCAGGAGTAGAACAAGAGAAGAAAGAAAGAGAGCTCAAGGGAGAGTAAAAGATAAAGGCTAAATAAAAAGAAAAAAAAGAGAGAAAGAATTTGTTTTTCTTGCATTATTTTAAATTTCTTCTTATTGTTAAATATTGTAATAAGGCATGTTTTAATAGAAGAACTTTATATTGCCTTAATTTCTTTAAAATAAATTGGAAATTAACAAGTTTACTTGCTAATAAAGTAAATCATTTGAGTAAATATGTTCTCTTATGAGATTTTGCTTGTTATTCCATTCTAATCAATTTTTAGCAAAATTCATGTTCTTAAAATTAACTTAATATACCTCATATACTTAAAAAGAAAAAATAAGGATAACTAGTGGATTTAAAATGAATTATACCTCCCAGCGAACGACCTAGAATCAACCAGTAAAAATTTCTAAAATGTTAGGTTAATTCAACCCTATACTATACAACCGACACAATTTTCAGTTAATCTAAGTGACTTTCTCTACTCTTAATTCAGTAAAATTAACTTAATTAACTGAGTTGAGTAAGGAATTGATCATTTTGCATGTCAGAGGTTGGGAAGCGCGTTGGTGTGAGAACAGAGGCAGTTTCAGACGTCCGGACGTGTTTTCAAACGTCTGAAGACATTCCTAGATGTCTACATTGAGTCCCAGATGTCCGGGAAAGGCGCCCCGAGCAAGCTCAGTCCCTGAGTACGTTTAAGATGTCTAGGACTCTTCCTAGACGTCTGATCTTGGTCAGGGTGGTGTTTTTGGGGCTGTTCAGGGCTTAAACGGTGTCAGTTTTCCGCAAACGAAATGTCTCTGGTTTCCGTACGAGTTTCCCTATGTAATGGTACTTTGTCTGTTTCATTTTGAACACTTTTGACCTGTCGATCCTTGTCACAGGTCACCAGTCCATCAAGTATACGTGACCTGCGAAGACATCGGGAGCTACCGTATGAGCCCCCATTCCACCCGGTTTCGCTGGTAGAGTGCTTTTTACCCTAATCTCGAGATTAATAAAGTACATGCACAAAAATTAGTTGAACCTAGGATGCGAACTAAACCATAGGAAGAAGTAAATGCATGCTTTAGAATACATCTAATCAATTAAACCCTAGGTTGTGACATGAACACTAGGGCTCAAGAAGATGCATGTGTAGAGAGATGAATGATTGAATAAACCATAAGCTACCTATGCTACCTGAAATGAACTACGTTATAAATAGAGAAAATGAACTCATACTATGAAAACTGAGATGCCTGTTCTGTATGTAACAAATTGGATACAGAATAAGAAAAGTTATGTACGAACCTTACAGGGAATGTAGAACGGATAAGAATACTATAGTACGGAGAACCGGATGGTTCTGGAACACATCGCCATGGGTGGCTGTTCAAACTTATTTTAGGGCGGTGAGCTGGCCTTCGTGTACGTAGTACCGAAGAGAGTAACTATCCCTTTTTAGTAGAGGAGAGCTTGCCGCCCCTTAGGTGGAGAGCCGGGGTGGGTTTGGCCCCTCTACGTCGACTTTTGTTGGCCCTCTCATACGTAGTACTGAGGAGATTTGTTTAGTGTAGGGGGGAGCTAGCTGCCCCAGGGGGCCCGGGTTAGGACTAACCACCCTACACTGACTCTTGTTAGGTCCACTGGACAAACCGGGATAGTCAGACGAAGGTATGCGGACTGTGAGGGGCGATACCCCTGTTCTGAGAGGGCAAGCCCTATGTTGTTCCGTGCTGTACGTTTGGACATCCCTCTAGCAGAAACGACTGACCGCATGCTAGTATGGGATAGCTACCCGTGCGCTTATCACGTGTGCCGTAGTCCCCGCTACGTCGTGACCGTGACCTTGAGGTAGTAGACCGGGTGTAGGACTATCACGGGGGACTCTCCCGGCTAGGAGAGTGCCATGTGTACATCCTGCATCGTGGGAAAACTACAAGCAAGATCGTTTCCTTAGGGAACAAGAAGATTGAGGAATGTAATGGAACCAAATTAGAATACCCAGATCAGCAATACATAATAAGATAACTGGAATCGGAAGATAATATTTTTAAGATGCTTGTTAACATAACATGTGTAACAACCAATTTACTCAGCGTTAGCTGACTCTAGATGTTATAACTTTGTACAGGTCAAAGATTCGAGCAGCCAGAGTCACCGACTATCAACGGCGCTGGCCCTAGTCAAGCCCCATTCTAGTTTCCTTTTGCTAGTATTGTAGTGAGTTTTTGTAGTTCATGTTATTTCAGTTATTTTTCAATCATACTGTACTAGTTTTGTTGTGACGACCTATAATATTATGGTGATTGTCGTTCACTTGCTTTACCGTCAATTTTTATTTTTGTTGCTTAGTTACATTACTTGTGTGGTTGTGGAACGGATATATAGTTGGTTATTTCTCGTTGGATGGCTAGGTCTTCGGTTTCGTCGAGGTGACTCGTTCTCGGGTTCTGTAGGGAGCCAGGAATGGGCCGTGACAATTTTAAACCCCCTGGGTTTAGGTGTGCAGGCCTTACGGGAAGAGAAAGGTTCTGCAGGGGAGATTTCCGCAATTTCACTCACTCTATCTCTTCCCACACAACACACCCCCACGCACACACCCCCTTCACCTCTACCTATTTAACACCCTCACCATCTCCTTCACCTCTCCAAACCACCACCACCTCCACCTTAATCCTCCACCACTTGCCGGCGACCGCTTCCCCTTCCCTGTCCCCTTGCAGCCACGAGTAAAGGAAGGAGGGAAGCTCGAGACGAAGGAGAAGGAGAGAGGGAGAAGCGTGGGCGAGGGAGAGGGAGAGAGGGCGAGGGGAGGAGCTTGGGAGAGGAGGTGCGACCTCCTACAGCTGCTGGAGGAGCTGCTGTGGTCCTACAGGCGGAGGATCACACAAGGAGAAGGTTCGCAGGGCGTACTGCGGAAACATTTTTCCGCAGTATCAGACGTCTGGGACGCTATCCAGATGTTTGGAGAAGCCTCAGGACGTCTGGAGCTGGCGTCGGACGTCTAACAGCACGCAGAGTGCCGAGGTATGTCCTTTGTACGCGCCTGCATGCACGTACTTATGTTTTTACGTGTCGTGTTTTTAAACCCACGCGCATGCGCAGGTACGGGATGTGGGAAATTCGCGTGGCGTGCCCTTTGAGGTGCTTTAGGACAATGGATGCAGGTTTTGGTAAACCCGACTCGAACCCGACTCAACCCGACCCGAAAAGAATGAGTAAAACTAGACCCGAACCCTATAGGGTTCGGGTCTATGGGTTTTATCTAAAAAACCCGACCGGGTATGGGTATGGGTATAGATCTATACCCTGTTCCCCGACCCAAGTACCTGAATAAAATCCCCATTTACTCGAGATATAGAAATTCCATCCTAAGTCCCTCATTCCCCCAACTTTAATCTCCCCCGTGATTCCCTCCATGATTTTGAAGGTTTAGAGTGCTTCTGAATCTTTCATTAAACATTTATTTTTGAGATGGAGATCTTTTATGTGAAATATACTTGTATTTTGTCTTTCTTTGCATTTTTTTATTTTTGATGTATTCCTCTTGAAGTTCTTTTTTATAATAATTTCAATGAAGATCACTAAAATTGGAGTACCTTGAGCCCCTAAGTATTAGGCTTATTAAAAATAAACAATTGATTAATTGTGTAATAAAATTTTTTTCCTCTTTAACTCTAATTTAGACACGAATTGATTATAAGATCAATTTATAAATGGGTACCCGATGATTAAATGGATATCCGATGGGTAAGGGTATGGATTTGAATTTTTATACTCGATGGGTAAATGGGTTGGGTTTGGATATGAATTTTGTAAATGGGTATGGGTATGGATTTAGCTAAACCCGACCCATTTAGATCCCTATTTAGGACGTTTGGAGACAATGCAAGACATCTGACTACACTCCCAGATGGTCTGGGATCTCCCTCAGACGGTTGTGGAGGGATTCGGACATCTGAGGAAGTCGCAGGGAAGCAAGGTGAGATTCTGAGATCATTTAAGGCATCTGGGTCTAGCCCCAGATGTCTGGTTTTAGTCAGTATGCACGTTTTTGGCATGTTTAGAGTCCAAACGGAGTTGATTTTGCGCAAACGAAGTATCGTTGGTTTTCGTTCAAGTTTCTCTATGTGTTAGTGTCACTCGTATACTTTTTTGAACTCGTTTGATGTACTTGGTCAATTGTATAGGTCTCCAGCCAATATAGTATACGAGACCAGCGGAGAAGACGGGATCTGCGATTCAAGCCCCCAATCCACCCATGTATCTCGGTAGAGTGGTTTTTCCCAATATCATGAATTAATTAATCAAGTGCATGCTATCTTAGAATGAATTGATTGAACCCTAAGATATGAAATGAACCCTAAGGTAGAATTGAGTGCATGAAAATTGCTTGCTCCACACGGTTTAATTCTAAAATGTATGTTAGAACTCTTAATGCTAGTAAATGAATGGTTACATGATGTGATGCTTCTTTCAGTTATTAAATTATGAGCTGCCTGCTATATGGTTGGGAACCAAGTTGTGAACAACAAGATACGCATGTCGTGAAATGAAATGAACTGAATACAATGCATGAACCCTACGGGGAAACTAGAAGAGGAACTCACGTATATGGGGCGAATATCATTTGTAGGAGGGAAGTGAGCTGGCCCTCTAGTACACGGTACCGAGGAGAGCAACTATCCCTTATGTATTGAAAGTGAGCTAGCCCTCGTGTACATGGTACCGAGGAGAGCTACCATTACTCCAGTGTAGGGGGGAGCTAGCCGCCCTTGGGTTGAGACACGGGGCTATGAATGGCCTCCTACACCAACTCTTGTTACTTTAGCGTAGAGGGGGAGCCAGCCGCCCCATGGGGGGGGCCCAGGGTTAGGACTGGCCACCCTACACCGACTCTTGTTAGGCCCACTAGGCAAACCGGGATAATTGGGTGAGGTAACGCAGACTTCTGAGGGGTGAGACCCCTGTTCTATTCTGTGTTGTATGTTTGGGCGTACCCACTAGCGAAAATGACTGACCGCGTGTCAGTGCGGGGTAGCTACCCGTGCACTTATCGCACGTGCCATAGTCATTGCTACGTCGCGACCATGACCTCGAGGTGGTAGACCAGGTGTAGGACTACCACAGAGACTCTCCCAGCCAGGAGAGTGACACGTGTACATCCTACATCATGAAATAAACTGCAATCAAGATTGTTCCCTTATGGAACAAGAAGATTAGGAAATGTTTTGGATCCTTATTAGAATAATCGAATCAGAAACACCTGATTGAGATAAATGAAAATAAATGAATAGTTATTTGCTTGTTTCTTTTAGTTAAATTGCATATAAATGGCTTAACCACCACTCTACTCAGCGTTAGCTGATTACGGATTATATAACCATATTCATGTCAGGGAGTCAAGTAGCCAGTGCCACAGACTGTAGAGGGTGCTGGGCCCAACCGAGCTCAGCCATAGTTGTTCCTTTCCATTTCAGAGCTCTTTTGTAGTAGTGAGTACCTTTAGCATATTAGATGTTTCAGCTATATTTCTGTTCATGTTATATTTCCCTCTATTGTAATTGTGATGGCTATATATGTTATAGTACTCTTTTGCTTGTGGCATGTAATATGTTTGAGATTTCTTGTCTTGTTTTCCATTACTGCCTCTTATTTATTTCTGCTTAGTTACAGTGATGTGATGACCCGTTACTTTATAGTCTTTTAAGACGTTTGGAGTTTCAGTCAGATGTCTTTCCAAATGTCTGAACACGTTCCCGGACGTCTGAAAGTGAAATTTTTCGTAATGCGCTTTACGCTTTGCACACGAGCGGTGCGCAGAGGCCTGCTCTCACCTTCGCCCTCACCTTGTAAAACCTAAACCCTCTTATATATACCCCCCTCCTTCCTCCTCTCCACTCCCCACACCACAGCCACCACCACCTCTAGTTTCTTGTGCGGGAGCGGCGAGAGGGGGCGAGCAAGGGAGAACGAGAGAGAGGAAGGAGGAGAGTGTAGAAGGTCGGACGACCTTTGGGAGCTCGGCGGAGCTCGCATGGTCGACATTGGGCGCGTGCGTAAGGAGAGGGCTTGGGGAGGCGGCCTCCCGGCCCTCTATAGCGGCTGCAGCTGCTACAACGGGTGGCGAGTGAGCGGAGCGAGCTACGAGAAGTTCCTGATACTGGAAGTTTTCTAGTATCATACGCCTGGAGTGGAGTCCATATGACTGGCGAGGCACCTGGATGTCTGGAGCTAAGATCGGACGTCTGAAAACATGAGTTTGCGCGAGGTATATACGTTCCTGCGCGGATCTCCGCCATGTAGAGTGTTACGACCCAGTTCCCGAATCCCTACAGGACCTGAGACCGGCTTGACTCGACTAATCCTAAGACCCATTCGTCCAACAAGAAATAACTGAAAAGTAGGAAACTAAACCACGTTCACTATGCAAGGTAACTAAAAGTAAAAGCGTACAAGCAATAAAGGAAGTAAAAGCTGCTAGACAGTACATACCACCACCATAACAGGAAAGTAGAACAAAAGTACAGTAACAAGAACAGTAAACAAAGTCTGAAACTCACTAAAAAAAAGGAAGTACTACAACAGTAAGAAACTATTGCTATGCTCGACTAGGCCCAGCACCCTCTGCAGCCGGTGACTCGGGCTGCTCAACTCTTTGACCTGTAAAGGGTTATGAGTAAATGGAGTCAGCGAATGCTGAGTAGAGTGGTAACCAAACTATCTAAAGCAGTAAAAGCTAACAGGTAAATTTATCTTTTCCAATTATTTTATTTTACAAGTAATTCCTTTTTACCCGTTGGTTTACTTTCAGATTTCTTTCTTGATCTCGCATGTTCCTCGTGGGAACGATCTTGATTGCAGTCTTTTCCGAAGAGTAGAAGGCACACGTGGTGCTCTCCTGGCCGGGAGAGTCCCCCGTGATAATCCTACACCCAGTCAACCACTCCGAGGTCACAGACAAACTTAGCGGTGACTACGGCACGCGCGATAAGCGCACGGGTAGCTATCCCGCACTGACACACGATCAGTCATTTCCGCTAGCAGGTACGCCCAAAGTACAACATGGAACAGTATAGGGCCTAGCCCTCTCAGCAACAGGGGTCTAGCCCCTCAGAACCAAACAGGAGTCTCGCCCCTCCACAGTCCGCGCACCCTCGTTTGACTACCCCAATTTACCCAGTGGGCCTAACAAGTCGGTGTAGGGTGGCTAGCTGAACCCCGAGCCCCGTGAGGTGGCTAGCTCCCTCCTAACACTAGTAGCTCTCCCCGGTACAGTGTATGCGAGGGCCAACAGAAGTCGGTGTAGAGTGGCCAATCCTAACCCCGGGTCCCAACCCAAGGGCGGCTAGCTCCGCTCTACACTAAAAAGGGAACGGTCACTCTCCTTGGTACTGCGTACTTGAGGGCCAGCACACTTCCCATTCACATTTCTAGACCTTTCCATTCACCCACAGGAGCTCTACTTCTAACTCCCCGTATGGTTCATGCTCATATTCATCATATTATTCCATACCAGGTTTCATTATTCACAATTCCATTCTCGTATTATAGACATGCAGCTCGTATTTTCACAATTTAACATATGCAACAAGTGATATCACAAGTAACTGTTTAGTTATCTCAGGCATTTTATATTCTAACAGGCAGCTCGTATTTATCAACAGGCAATTGTTTATAATTCAGCTCATTCATTTATGACTACAATCTCAATCACTCATACAAACGGTGCAGCTATTTCTCATCCTAGGATTCATGCCATATTCCAGGTTTCTAGTTATCTAATTATCATAATTGCGTTCATGTTTTATAAATAGAACAGGGGGAAACCACTCTACCAGACAATCTGGGAGTACTGGGAGCTCGAACTGCAGATTCACGTGCCTCTGCAAGCCCCAGACACGTAACAGGTCGAAGTCCTATACCAAGGAACATATCATAATGGAACGCTCATAATAGTATATAAAGGTTTCTAACATGTAGAGAAACTCACAAGGAAATCACAGATATTTCGTTTGCGTAAAATGGATCCCGATCGGACCCTAAACTGGTCAAAAATAGATCTGCAGAACCAAATTAGACGTTTGGAACTAAGTCCAGATGTCTTAAAAGTCACCAGAGTCTCACCTCAAGTCCATGTGTCGACCTCAGACGTCTAGGACTTCTACGCGACAGTTTAGACCTAGCTCCAGACGTCCGACCTATCCTCCGGTCGTCTGGAAGTGACTTCAGTCGTCTGGTAAGCTGTCCAGACGTCCGAAAAGCATGGGAGGACGTGCCACGTGCTTTCCCAATGCTGCTTCTGCACACAACAGAGCAGACAACCCTTTTCAGCCAAACAAATCGTCTCTGCGGTGTAGCCTACACAACAGAGAAGGACGTACCTGCACGAAAGCCAACTTTCAGACATCCGGTGTCATCACCAGACGTCCAGCCCGTCGTCTGGAAGGCACTCCAAACGTCTGATACTGGAAAGACTCCAATATCAGGATGAGCTCCCACTTTTCTTGCCGCGCTCCGCCGAGGCTTCTCCCTATCGGCTGTAGCTCCAGCCGCTGCAGGAAGTCAGGGACGGCTCCCCGACGCTCTCCTCCCACACGTGCTGCGGCGGCCGTGCACACTCCGGCGAGCCTCCCTGAGCTCGCGACCTCAACCTCCTCCTCTTCACGCTGCTCCTCCTCGCTCTTACTCCCTCTCTCTCTCTCGTCTCTCTCACGGCAGTTGAGAGGAAGGAAGGTGGTGGTGGAGTGGAGAGGAGAAGAAGGGGGAGAGGACTTCTTGTAAGCAAGGGTTAGGGTTTGATGAGGGGGAAGGAGGAAAAGAAGAGAGAAGAAACGTAGTATGCGTGCTAGGTATGCGCAGAAACAACTTTGCGTACAGATTTTTCAATTTCCAGACGTCTGGGAAGGAGTCTAGACATCTGACCAGACGTTTGACTGACAGTCCAAACGTCTTAAAAGGCTCAAAATAGAACGGTTCTTTACACAGAGTATCTCAGTGTAGGAGCTGTGGGACTGATTTCATTGCTGCGTCTTTCGTACACAGGGCAGGCTTTGGGAGGGCATGCGGTGCACTTTCCCAAGTACTTTTAGACGTCTGATCACATCACCAATGTCCGGAGGTGCTTCTAGATGACCGAAGACCTTGTCCGACGTCTGGAACTGCTCTCAGACGACCGCAGAGGGAGTCTGGACGTCTGACTCGACCGTAGGAAACATAAGGTGAGTTTTGATGTCTTTTAAAATGTCTGGGAAGAGTCCTAGACGTCTAATTTTGATCAGAAATCGCATTTTTGGCCTGTTTAAGGCCCAAACGGAATCGAATTCCCGCAAACGAAGTATCGTTGTTTTTCACTCGAGTTCCTCTATGTATTCTTATTGAGTATCTACTATTTTGACCTTGTCTAATGTAATTAGTCGCCGGTATAGGTTACCAACCGGTGGCGTGTTCGGGGCCCGTGGAGACGATGAGATCTGCAGCACAGGCCCCCATTCCTCTCGTGATACCCGGTAGAGTGGTTTAACTCGGTTATTAATATTTAAATAAGAATGTGCTTAGTTGAAATAGTCAAATGGAACTCTAGGATGTGGAATGAACTCGAGGGTAGAAAAATGGATGAGCCTATTTAAGCTGTACTGTTTTCTTGAATGCATGGTTAAGATAAATTGCTAGCAAATGCCTTTAATATAATTACGAGATGCATGTTAAAATACAAGCTTCTTGTATATAAATGAGAAATTGCCTATGAAACCACCAATTGCATGTTTTAAGAATTAAATTATGGAAACACGAGCTGCCTGTTTATGGATAAGGAACACATATGAAACACGTGATCTGGATCTGGATAAATGAGGCGAGCATGAGTATGAACCTTACGGGGAATTAGGAGTAAAACTCCTGTGGATAAATGGAATATGGAATGGTAGATGGGAAGTGTGTTGGTCCTTGTGTACGTGATACCAAGTAGAGCAAATGTCCCCTTTTAGTGTAGAGCGGAGCTAGCCTCCCTTGGGTTGAGACCTAAGGTTAGGATTGGCCACTCTACACCGACTCCTGTCGGCCCTCGCGTACGCGGTACCGAGGCATGCTACTAGTGTAGGGAGGGAACTAGGCACCCCACTGGGCTCGGGGTTAAGTTAGCCAACCTACACTGACTTTTTAGGCCCTCTAGGCAAACCGGGGTAATAAGACGAGGGTGTGCGGACTGTGGAGGGGTGAGACCCCTAGTTGGTTCTAATGGGCAAGATCCCTGTTCTGAGAGGGCAAGGCCCTATATTGTTTTGTGCCATACTTTGGGCGTACCCGCTAGCGGAAATGGCTGACCACGTGTCAGTGTGAGGTAGCTACTTGTGCACTTATCACGCGTGCTGTAGTCACCACTACGTCTCGACAGTGACCCTGGGGTGGTTGACTGGGTGTAGGACTACCATAGGGAACTCTCCTGGCCAAGAGAGCACCACGTGTACCTTCTACTCTTCGGAAAAGACTGCAATCAAGATCGTTCCCACAAGGAACATGAAAGATCAAGAAATACCTAGATACTTGAGAAATAGATGAAATAGAAACACATAAATGAGATAAATAGAAATGAGAAATAAACTTATTGTTGCTTTTACTGTACTACACTTAAATAATGTAAACACCACTCTACTCAACGTTCGCTGACTCTATCTTTTTCGTAACCCTGTTCAAGACCAGGAGTTTAGCAACCCGAGTTTCCAGTTGTAGAGGGTGCTGAGCCCAGTCGAGCCTAGCCGTAGTTGTTCTTTTAGCACTTTCGTTTTCCCTACTGTCGTAGTGAGTAATAGACGTGTAGTTACTGTTCTTGTTACTTTCCGTTTCTTTTCCACTGTTGTTGTTGTGGTGGCATGTACTATATTTTGAGACAGTTGTTCTACTTTCTTTACTGCTTCATACTTTTCTTCTGCTTAGTTACATTGCATGTGTGAATGTGGTTTACTCTCCTACTTTTGGTTATTTCTTGTTGGACGACTAGGTCTTAAAATTAGTCGAGGCGAGCTGGTCTCGGGTCCCGTAGGGATTCAAGAACCGGGTCGTAACAAGATGGTATTAGAGCAAGGTCGTCCCAAGAAATGAACCAATTGGCTTGAGAATAACCACTCACATGCATATAACTAGGATAACCATCACAACGTCTAATTTTGATCTTCGCTTCTGAGTCGTATTCCTTCATGTATTTTGGTGTTATTGATGGTCCTTGTTCTTCCTCTTTCATCTCCTTGTAGGAGATGCCTCGTTGTAGGCGCGGGGGCAGACGTGTCAGGCTTGGGATCAGTGCTGCCCCGCCTCTCCTTCTAAGCGTCCAGGCCCAGGATCTCATCCAATTGGTTCGAGAAGTCGTCAAGAAGAATTTCAGCTTCCACCGCCCCCTCATGTTCCTTCTGAGGGTGCGGAGGGGGAGCCTTCCATGGGACGACAGAGTCACCGTAGTGCCAAGCTAGTCAGGGGAGATCAGAGGGGGCCCTACCAGTTGAGGCACTCACAGGGCCGTCAGGAGAGGAGGCACACGGCACTCACAGGAGGGCCGTCTCATTTTGCGGAGCCATCAGTGTCCTTTAGGGGCCCCAGACAGGGGCCAGTTGTCAGCACCGGACCCCCGCCCAGCCACCAGCAAGGACCTACTGAGGGAGGAGGTCATGTTCCCCTCTGCTACCAATGTGACCAGCCGAGCCACCTCAGGAGGGACTACCCATCTAGGGCCGGGGCCCAGCAGATGCTCCCCGCACCGAGCATTGGAGGCCGAGCTGGTGGTCGTGGTCACCAGGCCCGTGGGGGAGGACAGCAGTCACGAGGAGGATGTCGGCCAGCTACTGCTTGCCCGACCCAGAGTGTAGCCACTTTGTCTGCACCGAGAGTTGAGGGGCATGTCGACTCCCTCACACATAGAGACACCAGGGCTTCAAGTTCTGTGGTGGCAGGTATGGTTACTGTTTCTGGCAGATTAGTTTACGTATGTTTTGTTTCCGATGCCACATACTCCTTCGTTGCTATGAGTTTTGCTGTCAGTTTGAGGCAAGGCAATGTACTGTTAGAGGATCCATTTGTGATCAGAGGCCCAGGTGGCCAATTGTTTGTAACCAAGGAGGTCTACACGGACTGCGAGGTCAGTATAGGGGGACATAGCCTCCATGCTGACCTGATTGTGATACAGATGGAGGATTTTGGCGTGATCCTAGGGATGGACTGGCTGTCCACCTATTACGCCCCGGTGGACTATTTCGGGAGGAATATCATCTTCTCCATACTGGAGTTGCCTCCCTTTGAGTTTCATGGAAAACCTGTGGATGGAGGTTTCATTTGCATCTCTGCGCTTTGGGCAGCGAGGCTTTTGAGTCAGGGGTGTGAAGGCTTCTTGGCCTGTGTAGTGGCAGAGACTAGCCCCGTGACTGACTTTCAGAGTATCCCGATGGTTTGCGAGTACCCCGTCATTTTTCTAGAGGAGCTGCCAGGACTACCGCCTGAGCATGAGATTGAGTTGAGACCTCACTAGTACCGGGGACCAGCCCCATTTCTACTGCACCGTACCGAATGGCACCGATTGAGCTGCGAGAGCTCAATTCACAGCTACAGGACCTGTTGGAGAAGGGCTTTGTAAGGCCCAGTGCATCCCCGTGGGGAGCTCCTGTACTGTTTGTGAGGAAGAAGGATGGTATCCTATGACTTTGTGTCGACTACCGACAGCTAAATAGGGTCACCATCAAGAACAAGTATCCGTTGTCGAGGATTGACGACCTCTTTGACCAATTGCGACACACCACAGTGTTCTCCAAGATAGATCTGAGGTCGGGCTACCACCAGTTGAAGATCAAGGAGACCGACGTCTCCAAGACAGCTTTCCGTACTTGGTTCGGGCACTACGAGTTCTTGGTCATTCCGTTTGGGCTGACCAATGCCCCCGTCACCTTTATGGATTTGATGAACCGTGTTTTCAGGTCATACTCAGGTGGGAGAGGCCACACATAGTGACAAAGATACATAGCTTTTTGGGACTGGCAGGTTACTATCGACGATTTATCAGGGGATTCCCTCAGATTGAGCATCCTATGACCCAACTGACCCGAAAGGATGTGCCCTTTGCTTGGATAGATGAGTACGAGGCATGTTTTCAGGAGTTGAAGGAGAGACTAACTTCAGCTCCTGTGCTTACCATTCCAGATAGTAGTGGCGGTTTTTTGGTTTACACCGACACTTCGTTCCAGGGGTTACGGGGTGTGCTCATGCAGCGGGGTCACGTTGTTGCTTATGCTTTGCGGCAACTGAAGTCCCATGAACATAGCTACCCTACCCATGACTTGGAGCTAGCAGCAGTTGTCTTCGTGCGGAAGACATGGAGGCACTACCTTTACGGTGAGATTTTCGAGATCTTCACAGATCATAAGAGCCTCAGGTACTTGTTTGACCAGAAGGAGCTTAATATAAGACAGAGACATTGGTTAGAGCTCCTAAAGGACTTCAACTATAGCATCTCCTACCACCCTGGGAAGGCTAATGTGGTAGCTGATGCCTTAAGCCAGAAGGCGCCCGCCCACTTGGCCAGTTTACAGGCACAGAGTTGGAGACTCATGGAGGAGTTGGGCAGTTGGCGACATCAGGAATCACAGGGGAACAGTGATGCGGCAGACACGACCAGAGTTGATAAACCGCATCATTGCAGGGCAGATGACAGATCCGTACATACAGACGCTACGGGACAGGGTATTGATAGGGGACCCTGGAGACTATTCCTTCTCAGATGAGATACTGCGCATGAGGGGACACTTGTACGTTCCTAGAGATGAGGAGCTGTTGAGAGAGCTCCTGGCTGAGGCGCACAGGTCCAGGTTCACCATACATCCCAGGAACACAAAGATGTACCATGATCTGCGACACGACTTTTGGTGGAGAGGGATGAAGTGGGATGTTGGTGAGTTTGTGAAGCTATGTTTGGTATGCCAACAGGTGAAGGCCGAGCATCAGAGGCCTGTGGGGCCATTACAGCCACTTCCTGTGCCAGAGTAGAAGTAGGAGAGCATCACCATGGACTTGGTGGTTGATGAGAACCTCATTGATGTAAACACATTTACACTACTTAAGATGTCTATTTAAGCATGTTCTTAAGCATAGGATTGCATTGCATGCTATAAATATTGCATAACATGCATTATCTTGTATTTAGAGTAGTTTGAATAAAATGGAGGTTAATTGTCTCATTTTATGTGCTTGGACAGAGCAAAATTTTTATCGAGGCCTCGGATAGAAGATCCAACCATACAGATGTGATCAGGGCGACGATTGGAGTTCAACGACTCCAAGATCGCCCTAATCAGGCATCTATAGCATCAGATAGTGACTGGGGAACCCAAGAAGATCAAGGGCCAAGATGGTGTAAATCCGCACTTCAAACGACAAATCCGACCACACGGATGGATTCCGATCTACGATCGCAGCCTAACGACGTAAAAATCAAGTCAATCCGACACTCGTGGCACCATCTACAACATTCAGAAGATGGACGACCAAGATGGCACCACGTGGCGTCATCTCAGCTGTCCAACCAACCCCCAGCACCGCCGCACCTCCTCTCCTTCAATCAGAGCGCCACTTCTCCGCCGTTGGATCAAGATCCAACGGCTGTGGATGCGGCGCTCTAAATTCATCCACGCGACCATCCGAGCTCCGCAGCGTAGTGGGCGAGGGGAGTTATCGCGAGCAGCGGACGCGAGTTCGAGCCGCAGCGAGCAGGCGAAGGGTGCAGGCGAGCGGGCGTGGGCGTGCGTCAGATCTTGATCGAGCGACCGTCCGCGCTCAATAGTGTTGACGCGCCATCTCACGCCCATGCCTCACGCGGCATCGCACGCATTGGGCAGACGCGTAGTGAGGCTGGCGAAGGCGCAATCTGGGCCATCCGATCTCGCGATCGGACGACTGTGGATGGCTGAACGTGCGGCGAGCGTTAGGCGTGAGCAGACGAGCGGGTGCGCGCGTCCAACGCCCACGTTGGGGCTTTAGCGACGGTTTTATCCGTCACTAAAGACCCCTTATTTAATGTTTTAAAGATGTAATGACAATTTTGCCCCCACTCCTTGCAACTATAAAAGGAGATCCCCTCCATACGAAATTCCCATCCCTTCTTTCTCTTCTCTACCTCTCCAAAGCTCAAGAGAAGTTCGTCCCACACCCGGGATGCTTCTCGTGAGATAAAGTCCAAATTTTCGTCCCCCTTCGGAAGTGGATCCCACGACGACAACGACGAGCTGCCCCATTCTCGTTCTTCCACTTCGACCTCCTTCTTCTAGGCGTCGTTCTGTCCGGCTCGTCCTCCAAGCGATCGTCGAAGAGGATATCTCTCTCCCCATTCTTTTTACTGCTTTCTAGAATAGTTCAGCTCGTCCTCCAAGCGATCGTCGAGGAGGATATTTCTCTCTCTATTCTTTTACTGCTTTCTAGTGTAATGAACAATCGTTCTAATGATGAAATTCTATGTTTATTCTACATCTCATTTTGATTTCTGTTTGTAATATTCTCTCTCTCTTACTCTCTCTCTCTTCTATTTATTGTAAATAGTTAGATAGTTTTAAATTGAATTACTTCGTGACAAATAAAAACAAACGTGTGATTTTTAAATCAAACGTCCGCCTCCCTGTGTTCGACCTGGAATTTTCATTTCGGTATAAATTTTATTTGTTGAACACGAGTTCTTCGCTTTCAAACTACAACGACAGGTTTTCCAAAACCAAACACGTCAGTGTAGCAATTCGTTCGTTCAACACTCATCATGAACCCTAACTAGCACATTTTGACCTAAATAAGTATACAAAAGCTCCTACAAAATCTAAGGGAAAGCATAAATTAGAGAACTATAAATTTGAGTATAAAGCAAATCACAAGGGGTAAAACTGTAATTTTACCAATGCAATGCACAAATGGAATTTCTAAGAGTCTAAACATAGATCAAATGGTCTTAATAAGATAAAAAGTGGGATGATTTGATCTGAAAAGGGTTGTAACGACCTCTAGGAATTAAATGACATTCTGTAACCCTAAAACAAATCCACTTTAATTCACGAAGTTTCAGGCAAGCTAAAAATCAATTAAACCCTTTAAAATTCATGAAAAAATATCCCCTAGGGTTTAGAACCTTCAATTTGGCCATTGGAACCTATCTTGACCTAGATTGAGAACCATAACCAAGTTTTGACCTAATTTGGGTTTTTGTGCAAAATGTCTGGTCAAACAAGGTCAAACAAAAATCCAATGTCACCATTGGATTCCTTAGGTCCAAATTATGGTCATACCAAAATTTGGACCTAAGAAAAGACCAAAATTTGGACCTAAGAAAAGTTTGTCTTGCCCCACTTTACAAATTGGTCCTCAAGAATTACTTTTTGACCCTTAACTTTTTGAATCCTTGCACTTAACCCCTCAACTTTCCCTTCATTCTTTTCAAATCGGTCCCTCTGCCACCCACAGCAGCAACTCATGCCTCCGATGACTTTGCGCGGAGGATGGCGCTGCGCAGGGTATGGGGACTGACCCCCGAAACGAGAGGAGAGTCCCCTGCGTTATATTCTTCCACATGGACCCCCTGTTACGACCAGGGCATCAAGCGTCGTTTAAGACGTCTGGGAAGTGGTTCAAAAGTCTGGCCACACGTCTGGAAGCCTTCCTAGACGTCTGGAATTAAATTTTTTCGGCGTACGGGTTCGCGTCTATGCACATGCGCGCACAAACTGAACCCGCCGCCCTCCTTCTTCTCTTTCCTCCCTCCCTACAGACGTAGCTTTTCTCTTTCTCTCTCCCTGTGGATGCCTTCAAATACACTTCCCCCTCTCCCTCACCCTCACTCCACCGCCTTCTTCTTCTTCTCCATGTCAGCGAGAGAGCACGAGCGGCGAGAGCGGCAGTAGCGGCTGCTGCGAGTGTGTGGGGAGGAGGGCCTGTTGCGAGAGGAAGAGGGAGCTTGACTGTGAGGGTGCGAGCTCGCTGGAGCAGCCAGAGCCGACCGGTGGGTGCGCAGCAAGCGTGTGGTGCTGGGGAAGAGCTGCTCAGCTCAGGCAGTAGGCGGACGTGGCGCGGCACGGCCATGCGCTACAGGCGAAGAGTGAGAAGGTTCTTATTCTGGGAAAAATTCCCAGAATCAGACGTCTGGACTTACGTCCAGACGACGCAAGAGATGCCTGGAGGAAGGTCCAGACGTCTGACAGGTACGTTATTTTTTATCTTTTCCTTCTTTTGCGTGTACGGCCATGTAGCCGTTCCGCCGAGGTCTTCTGCATCCCTTCGTGCTGAGAACGGGCGCGTGTGTGTGCAGGATTTGTTCGGGAAGGCGCAAGGGCACACCATCCCACACAAATCAGACGTCTGGGCACAGCACCAGACGACGAAGAGGGTCTCTAGACGTCCGGGGTAACAATCGGACGTTTGGAAACTAAGTCCAGACGGTTCAATGGGTTTCTGGACGTCTGAAGAACCGCGCCGATCAGGGTATGACCTGAGCTGTCATTTAAGACGTCTGGAAGAAGTTCCAAACGTCTAATTTTGGGCAGACTCATCGTTTTTGACCCGTTTAGGATCCGTTCGGAGTCTGTTTTCCGCGTTTCAAGTTTCGTTCTTCTCAGATTTAGTTCCTCTACCTGTTTACAGTAATTGTATACTATTCTGAGTAGCTCCTTGTATTGATCCTTGTGTTAGGACCCCGTTTCGTTGCGGCTCTGGGGGTTGCGGAAGTGCGCGGGATTGCCGATCACGCCCCCAGTACTCTCGGTTTTGCAGGTAGAGTGGCTCTTTAATTTATTTATCAAAAATTATACACTTGTGAAACAATTAATAGAGTCTAGGGCATTGCATGAACCCATGGACTGAAAATTTAGATTGAATGATAGATCCTAGGGTATGGCATGAATCCTAGGACTGGAAAACTAGTTGAATATATATACATTGCAGCCTTAGAAAAGTAGAAAGGAAATGATAACTGCCTGTAAATTGGTTAACAGCTGCCTGTTTATGAATGAATAATTACTATTGAGAACATGGGTTATATGGATATAAAGTTGGAACGGTGAAACCTAAATTAGCTGAGTTAAAAGAGCATGAACCCTACGGGGAATTAGGAGTAGAACTCTTGGAAAGTGAATGGAATAGAATTGGGGAAGTGAGCTGGCCCTTGAGTACGGAGTACTAAGGAAAGCAACTGCCCCCCTGTTTAGTGCAGGGCGGAGCTAGCCGCCCCAGGGACCCGGGGTTAGGTATGGCCACTTTGTACCAACTTTTGGCCCTCGTGTACACAGTACCAAGGAGAGCTACTAGTGTAGGGAGAGCACTAGCTACCCCACGGGTCCCGGGGTTCTGCTAGCCCTCCTACACCGACTTGTTAGGTCCACTGGGCAAACCAGGGTAGTTAGGCGAGGGTGTGCGTACTGTGGAGGGGCAAGACTCCTGTTTGGTTACTGTGGAGGGGCTGGCCCCTATTACTGAGAGGGCTCTACCCTATACTGGTTCCGTGTTGTGCTTTGGGCGCACCCGTTAACGAAAACGACTGACCGCGTGTCAGTGCGGGGTACCTACCCGTGCATTTATCGCGCGTGCCGTAGTCACCGTTACGTCTGTCAGCAACCTTGGGGTGGTTGACTGAGGGTAGGACCACCACAGGGGACTCTCCCGGCCAGGAGAGCACCACGTGTTACTTCTACTTTTCGGAAAAGATTGCAATCAAGATCGTTCCCACAAGAAACATTCGAGACCAAGAGAAAGATCTGAGAAATAATTCAATAGTGAATAAATGGAAAAATTAAAGAAAGAAATTAAAAATATAACAGCTACTGTCCACCTTACTGTTTCTTGTAGCTTTTAGTTGTCACTCTACTCAGCGTTTCGCTGACGTGTCACCTTTGTTACCTTTTCAGGATCAGGTGTTGAGCAGCCAAAGTCGGCGGCTACAGAGGGTGCTGGGCCTAGTAGAGCCCAGTAGTGTTACTTATGTAGTACCCACTGTACTCTTCTTTTTGTTGTAGTGAGTAGTTTCTGTTACCCCTGTACTCTTTTTATTGTAAGCTTCATATTCATGTACATATTTATTTCCTTACTGTTGTGGTGGTGTATACTGTAGTATTTCTTTTCTTTACCGCTGTATTTTGTTACTGCTAGTTATATACATGTTGAATGTGGTTTATTTTTCTGCTCTTTTGGTTACTTTCTCATTGGACGACTTGGTCTTGGGATCAGTCGAGTCGGTCTGATTCTCGTGTCTCGTAGGGACTCGGGAATCAGGTCGTAACACCCCCTCCCATGCCCTGCTGACACCCATACCTCTCATGCGAACGCGCGAGAGGCATGGGTCTCTTTTCCGGTCATGTCCCCGGTGGCCTACCCACGCCTCCTCCTCATGTTTCCCTTGTCGCCAACACCTATTTAAGGAGCGGAAAGGGCTACCATTTCCAGCAAGCTTAATTTGGCCAGAAAACTCCCCCAGATTCGTCTCCTCCTCACTCCGGCCAAATTAAGCTACCATTTCTGTAGGGCAGAGCTAGCCTCCCTTGGGTTGAAACCCGGAGTTAGGATTGACCACTCTACGCCGACTCCTGTCGGCCCTCGTGTACGCGGTATCGAAGCGTGCTACTAGTGTAGGGAGGGAGCTAGCCATCCCACGGGGCTCAGGGTTAAGCTAGCCAACTTACACCGACTTTTTAGGCCCTCTGGGCAAACCGAGGTAGTAAGACTAGGGTGCGTGGACTGTGGAGGGACGAGACCCCTGGTTGGTTCTGAGGGGCGAGACCCCTGTTCTGAGAGGGCAAGGCCCTATACTGTTCCATGCTGTACTTTGGGCGTACCCACTAGCAGAAACGACTGACCGCGTGTCAGTACGAGGTAACTACCCGTGTGCTTATCACGCGTGCCGTAGTCACCACTACTTCTCGACAGTGACTCTGAGGTGGTTGACTGGGTGTAAGACTACCACGGGGGACACTCTCGGCCAGGAGAGCACCACATGTACCTTCTACTCCACGGAAATAACTACAATCAAGATTGTTCCCATGATGAACATGCAAAATCAAGAAATACCTGAATACTTGATAAATAAATGAAATAGAAACACATAAATGAGATAAATAGAAATGAGAAATAAGCTTGTTGTTACTTTTACTGTACTACACTTAAATAATGTAAACACCACTTTACTCAGAGTTCGTTGACTCTGTCTTTTTCATAACCCAGTTCAGGACCAAGAGTTAAGCAGCCCGAGTTTCCAGCTGCAGAGGGTGCTGGGCCCAGCCGAGCCCAGTCGTAGTTGTTCTTTCAGCACTTTCGTTTCCCCTACTGTTGTAATGAGTAATAGACGCCTAGTTACTATTCTTGTTACTTTCCATTTTTTTTTCCACTGTTGTTGTTGTGGTAGCATGCACTATATTTTAAGACAGTTGTTCTACTTTCTTTACTACTTCGTACTTTTCTTCTGCTTAGTTATATTGCATGTGTGAATGTGGTTTACTTTCCTGCTTTTGATTATTTCTTGTTGGACGACTAGGTCTTGGAATTAGTCAAGGCGAGACGGTCTCGGATCCTGTAAGGATTTGAGAACCAGGTTGTAACACAATGCATGCGTGGTTGTGATATATTTTCTACTTTTGGTTAATTCTCGTTAGACGACTGAATCTTGGGATTAGTCGAGGCGAGTCGATCTCGGGTCCTGTAGAGAGCTGGGATCGGATCGTAACAGCATCACTATGCAAGTAAATGAAAATTAAGGTTAACACTAGTTTGAGATTTCTTAACCTCCGAAGCAAACTAGTCCTTAAGAGTTTATGGATGATGTTTCAAAGGGTAATCTTATATACTCTATTGGAGGTGCTATCTTAAGAGATTCAAATAGAAGATTTACTTTTGTTTTTTCACAATATTATGGCTATGGTATGAATATAAGGCCTAAATTAAGGGCTTTGAGAGATGATTTTTCTATTGCAAAAGAAAGGGATTTAGTAAATTTTGGTTGAATACAATTCTAGAGTGTTGATTGATATGATACAAAAGAGTTGGTGGAGGATACTATTGATATGGCATAGCTCATTGTTCAAGTTTTATATCAACATGGAGAAGCTGATTGCATGGCTGATTTAATGGCAAATGAAGGGATAGAAATAGAGGAAATGTTATTTTAGTTCATATTACTTAATTTCCTAAACAGTCTTTTGTACACTCTCATCCCATTAATCCAACTCAAATTATATGCAGTCATTTTGAATTACCTAGATTAATAAATTACATGGAATATTTTTGAGCAAATTAGAATCTCATGCTTGGTTTATTGATATCGTTTCATTGCATAATCTTACTTACAATCCAAGATTGAATTTGGAGTGGGCCTTTGATTTTTCTATCCTGTGAAACGTGGAAGTCCATAGGAGTGCGTTATTTGACCTTTAGTTTTGAGGTCTAATGTGTTGAGCTATTGAGCAATGTAAAATTTTTGAAATATTGTACAAGCAAAAGATTTCTAATTTTGTGAATTCAACACACTGTTGTTTCTATTAGCCCATATTTACACGAGCATACAGACATATTTACATGCACATTCCAAGTTCTAATTCCAGTTGAGTTCCACAGCCAACATCCAAGTAGCTTCCTTCCCTAGTTAGACTTCCTCCATCCATCTTCCAGATGCTATGTCCTTCCTTTGATTTATCTCTCGTTTTATGATGGATGAGCTTTTCACCTATAGCCTTAAAAAATGATTTCTTACCAATTATCCAATTCTTCTTTGTATTCAAAAACAAATTAGCAAAGAAGACTGATTAGAGATATATTGAGCTATGTGCGCATTCTCCTATTTGACGTTAATTTATTTGAAAGAGAGCTATAACAATATCAAAGTAGATGCTGCAGTAGGAGAACAACATAGAATGGTGGCAGCAGTAGCTTGTGATGCTTCTGGCAACATAATGAGGTGCGGTGTAATTCAGGTGGGATCCCATTGCAGTATTGAAGTTGAAACATTAGCGATTCACAAAGGCCTTCAAATGGCCTTGATATGGGGTTGCAGGAGGTGGTAGTACTATCGGATGCCTTATCACCAGTAACCCCGATACTTGGAAAGATTGTCCAGATTTGTGCTAAGATCTTAAAGGAAAAAATTAATTATCTGCTGAAGAAAATAGATAGATCTGTTGTGAATGTCACACATGTTCTGGCGAAACATTGTTTGAGATGTAATCTTCCAAAGGGATTGGATTTTTCCCAATCTCCCTAATGACAATTATACTTGAAAGGCTGCTAACAAAGATTTTTACCTGCAAATATATATATAGCATGCATAAGATTAAAATTCTAAACTTTGAGGCCGTCCAAGATTTATAGTACAGGGTAAATTACTTCCATTTTTTTACGAAGTTAATGCGATAATATCATATAAAATAGTTAAATGAGATTTTGAAACATCGTTTGCAAACAAAAGAAAGGAGATAGAAAAAAATCATTTCAATCAACACCTCCATGTACCATCTTATTATATCACATCAATATCAATATATATATAAAAATATACTCACTTTACTATAACATATTCGTTAAAATATATTTACAATATCACATTAATTCACTCACATTTATATCTTAATGTTAAATAAACATCAACTAACATTACATCAATATTACCAATTATTTTATCCCCACAGTATTTTACTTCAATTTGTAAATTTTCCCCATCAAATTTAATAATGGTGCAAAATCCATTGGAAATGCGATCACTATTATTAGAGTACCCTTCATCTTGTAAATATCTAGTTTGTACACCTTGATTTGAATCTTTGTGGTTTCAAAAATTTTACTTCTTATTTGTGAACCTTCACCATACAAAAACCTCTTCAACTAAATGTAGGATGCTTATGATACCCATTGTATACACGTTGAGGAGCTTATCAAATGATGTACAACAGTACAAGCATAAAGGATCCTATCCTATCAAGTATTTCCTTTCAAACCCCAATATAACCACCCATGTAAAAAGCAAGAGGAACCGCAAGTGTTAGTCTTTCATAGACCATAGAGGAGCCTCTACTGAGCAGAAAATGTAATATCTATGGTCAAACATCATATGTGTTTCTAAACTTTCACCTCCCATGACATAATGTAGATGTTGCATATGATGTCTTCCACCTGACTTGAAACCAGAAAAAGTTTGCGGAAATATTTACCATGATCAAAATGTGGGTGGTGATGGAACAATTAGATTGCAAGATGCAGTTAAGTTTCACATTTATCATCTGGCAATTTTTGAGCCAAGGCAGTTGTTATAAGCAGCATTGGAGATCGCAAATCCAAGGGGGAAAGATGGTGTTCAGAAGAATTCTCTGCGCAAAGTTTAGACAAATTCTGGCAAAAAGCATAAGACACCATTACCATCAGAAAAAGAAACCTGTGCCTTAAAAGACAAAATACATTTGCTTTCAGCAAAATCTGTAATCCTATTTTCCAAATAAATATGGTCAAGAACAGATACAATTACATCTCTTCAATGTTCTTCTCTGTTGGTGAAGTGTGGCCTTTAAAGAGGAGAATAACCACAGAGAAGCTCATTTTGAGTGTTAGTGTTTCCTCACCGAGGATTCATGAAATTGGGAGTATTGTTGGATTTGAGATTCGGTCAAGGAGGGCCGTAATGAATTTCTTGCGATCCTAAAATGGCGATCAAGCACCTGTGAGGCAGATAAGTCCTCCCTGAGAGCCACCATACCTGCTTCTCTGCATAGGCCTTCTAGATCTGCCCCCGTGAACAAGTGTGTACCCTCTGCTATCTTCCGAAGGTCGACATCCTCCCCCAGCTTCATCTTGCGCACGTGAATTCGCAATATCTCACACCGGGCTTCAACATCAGGTGGCGGTACATAAAGCACCTGCAAGTGGTTGCTAAATTATGAACATCCACAAGGAGGGAAAAGAAAGAAGAAACTTCAAGCTTGTTGGCCAAAAAAGTTGAAGATTTGTACACAAATTCACATGTAAACTTCTGTAATCATGCAAGTATCACATAATCTCAACATTTGTGTCCCTGTAAATCTGGTCCTTTTTGCATCATTTTCCCATGTGCAAACATTTGCTAATGTGTCTATTAAAGTTTTTTTAAAAGGAATTTGTCTATTAAAGTTAAAAGGATTTTTACACCCATGTCCCTTGAATCTTTGCCAATACATTTATACCTCCATATACTTTATTATTACATCTATATCTCAACAAACTTGCTAACCATATTAGTTATACACCCAGACTAAATCTACGTTAGATATTGAGAGAACATTCCTCGAATATTCCCTAACAGCTGTAAAAGTCAATGGCTCAAATTACGAAAATTACATTCATACCCCTATGCCTAATTTTTTTCCCTTTTCTTCTTTTTTTCTTCTTCCTCCTCTCCTATCCTTCATCCTCCCCTCTTCTTTCTCCCGGCCAAACAGCAATGTTAACATCAACGATGGCAAAGATGGTGGTGGTGATGTCGACGATGGCAACGATGGTGGTAGCGGCATCCCTAGACTTCACCCCCACCCGTCCTCCGCCTCGCTGCCCCACCCCTCCTCCCCCTCTCCTCCTTCCCCATCCCCACATTCCTCCATCCTCTCTCTCTCTCTCTCTCTCTCTCTCTCTCAAGCCAACATCTCCTCCTCAGCAAGCCTCCTCGCCCTCGATGCAAATGTAACCGAGGGTCAACACCCCCTTCTCTCTCTCTCTCTCTCTCTCTCTCTCTCTCTCTCTCAAGCCAACATCTCCTCCTCAGCAAGCCTCCTCGCCCTCGATGCAAATGTAACCGAGGGTCAACACCCCCTTCTCTCTCTCTCTCTCTCTCTCTCTCTCTCTCTCAGGTGAGGAGGGGAGGGAAAATGTTTTCTTTCTTTTTTGGGGGGTTAACCATAGGAAACAGTCAATATTAATCATAGTTAAACTCATCTACCTTCAGATCCAACAGCAGGGACATGTATGAGTAACGGTGCAATTTTGTGGGAGTATGGATCTAATAATGAAATATATGGAGGTACAAATGTAATTGGAAAAGATTCGAGAGGCATGGATGTAAAAATCCCTGAAGTTAATGGTTCTAGACTCAAAATGATAATGACAACTTTCATTTGAAAACCCAAACCTCTCATTTAATTTCCATTTAATTCCCTTAGAAATCTCCCTTCAAGCTCTTGCCACTTGACATCAAGTTCTAGGCTTAGCAAAAAGGTGGATGTTGGCAGCTGCTCTCCTCCATGCTAATGGTAAGAACCAGTCTACTTCGGAATGGGGGAATTCCGTAAAAGCTACAGAAAAGCATATATGGCGTATATGGGTATCATCCCTCCCAACATCACAAAGGAGGCTGAGATCTGACCACCTCTTGCAGGAAGGATAAAGATGCATTGAATGCATTGATCTGCATAGAGTGACAAGAGATCACACATTTACTTTTGCAGCAGTCATGAGAAGAAAGCAGAAATTAGAGTGATGGGAGGGAGGGCCTATGGGATTTCAATGGTGGAGATAAGAGGGTGAGATCCATTTTTGGGAGAGAGGAAGTGGAGGAGGTAGACAGATTTAGAGATGAAAAGTATAGAGATTTGAATGTTATTTTCATTAGTATCAAGTCAATATCCATTTAACTTTAACAGAAAATCTGATAGATGTCCAGGGAGGGGCAAACAATGTAGAAAGGACTAACTTTATAGGAACACGCACGTAAAATACAAAGCTCATGGGGGCACCCACATAATAAGAGCATTTATGTAAAAAACAAAAAAAAAACAAATTTATGTAAAAAAACCAAACAAAAAAAAAAAAACAAAGTGTTAGGTGCCATTTGTTTTGTAACAATTCCCTGAAACAAGTAGTTGCAAGCCCACACTAGCCCAAGCACTTACCCTTATAAATTCATAAAAAGGGTCAATCTCTCAACTACCAATCATAAAAAGGATGCCGAAGAAACACGTGATCGCAAAATGTAATTAGAATATAGGGCAGGTGATGGGGGACTTACCAAATCAAATCGTCCTGGACGTCTAAGTGCAGGATCAATTGCATGAGGACGATTAGTAGCAGCCAATACAAGGATTCCCTGCATAATAATCATTATGAGATCCAAGATTGATGAGATTTACCATCCAGCAATAAAAAGTGTTCTTGTTTTTCATAAATGGCAAAGAAAACTGTACTGTAGCTGATTCGAGGCCATCCATTTCAGTAAGCAGAGTTGACAAAAGTCTTTCTCCAACTGTGACATTGCCACTTGAACTTCCACCAAGGCCACCTCTGAAGAACACAGCAATTTTTTCTTTGAGAAAGATGGATAGTAAACAGCAAAAGCTTTGTGGAAATATGAAGTCATCTCCGGCTCAATATCCAAATAGAGAGCAGCAGCCCATTCATTTTCAATACACTAAAGACAGTACCTGGTCAAATTTGCTACAGAGCTTTGGTCTACATTTATCATGGCAATGAGAAGCAGATAAAATAGAAATAGGAACTAATAGATACATTAGTTCAAAGCAATCCCTCGTAGACCATTTCTAACAACAAGAGCATGGCTGTATACATACAGCACAGCATAAATGTCATCTAAGCACAAAAGAGCCTATAATTCTTCTACGGTCTTATGATCTACAAGTATAAAGTTAGTTTATGCCCTCATAGCCTTCCTAGAAAGTTGTCCGCTAATCCTTTATTTTTGTTTTTGAATAGCAGTTATCCACTAATCCTACAATGATCAATTTTCTTTTATGTGCCATTCTACAATTATCAAGTTATTTACACAAACATATGGTCATATACTTTTCAAGCTTGATGAAAGTTCTCTATGAGCAACAACACGGATGAAGAACATTTTGCAGCAGAGCCGGTTCTCAGAGTAAATCTAACTTTGGAAATCAACATACTTTCATCTGGTTTCATTATCCATCTGACACTAAGTAACTTGCAGAAATGGTAGAGCTTCTTCGTGGTGACTAAAGAGATTTGGAGCTAAATCATAATATTTTAAAATAAAGGGCAAGAACATAATGAAATTTTGTATTTTCTAAAATGTACAAAGTAAAGCTAAAGAATAATTTCATTGAAAGAGGCAAAAACAAAATAAAAACTCACACTTTCTAGAATGGATAACTTAAAGCTAAACATGATTGGCAAGTCCTCGGTGAAATTGATACTTTTTAGAATAAAACTAGAATCTAGTTATGTGGCTTGCATTACAGTACCATGCCTACTGGGAGCTCATTGCTTTGCTTAGTACTATTGTTCTCAGAGATCAACACTGAATAAGACTGTTGCAAGATGCAGGATGGTCTAAAGCTATGGAAGAGGAATGGACCCTATTATCTCAGGACACACGTTGTCAATTAGTTTGACTCTCCCTAGGCCCCATTTGCATGTGGAATAAGGGACAGGATAGGAATAGGTCACCACAATCAACATCTCCATATATCATCCTATTACATCACATCAATATCAATATATATTAAAGTATACCCATTCCAATATAACATATCCATTAAAATATATTTTCAATATCACATTAAGTCACTCACATCCATATCTTAATATAAAACAAATACTCACTAACATCACGTTAATATCACCAATCATTTTATCTATTTTATCCCAAAATAATTCTTATCCCACTGCCAAACGCAGCCCTAGTGACCCCACATGGACTTCTGTCAGAATTAGTCTATAGGTTGTTATTAACCAGGACTGGCAACCATATCAACATGACATCAAAAATGCTTTCTTGTGCATTGACATGACTTTATAAATTTGTGTATTCCGACCACCAGACTATGTGGTTTAGATAGGAGAAACTAGTGTACAAGTTCAAAAAGATTATTTATGGTTTATGAAAATTAAATCTGTCTTGTCCACTGCAGAAAATGTTGCTTACTGGTTAGGGAAAATCTGATATTTGGAGAGGAAAGGTCTTTCTCCATAAGACCTTTGTTACCAAAGACCTAAGTGAATTAAACTACTTTTTGAGTATTGAAACTACATGGTAGAAAAGAAACCTTTTCAAGTCATAGTGGAAACATGTGCACGAGATCCTCAATCAGAAGAGGCTTCTGAGGACCAAATTGTGTTTACCCATGGATCCCAGTAATACTTTTAGGGAAACTCAAGATCCAGAATTTGGTGATCCCCTGAGGGAGAGAGGCATTGTTGGCAATCTCCTCTGGCTTAGGGTCATCAGTCCTGACATAAGCTTTACTATTATTAGAGTTGGCCTATTTATGGATAAACCAACTTACAGTTGTCAGCAGGATGTATTTCTTACTAAAAGTCTGAAACGTTAACCTGAGAAAAGTCTTCCAGGAGATATGGACATCTTAATCTACGTGCATACTCGGATGTTAATCGTGCTAGTTCTTCAGATGATAAGAAATCCACATCTAGGTCTTATACCTTTCTCGCAGATAATTTGGTCATATGGAAGAGTAAGAAGCAAACTGTTCTCTCAAAAGCAAGTGCTCCAGCCAATTATTGAGTCGTAGCTCATACAGCATGTAAGATCCTATAGATCAAATCATTCTTATCTGATCTTGGAGTCACCATGATAACAAAATTATAAATAGAAGTCCAATTATTAGACATGTTTTGATCCTAGGCAGATTAGTACTCCACACATCTCTTCTTATGTTCTCTAGGCTATTGATAAATTGCTGAATCTCATCGAAGGTCGTGCCACAAATTTCTCGATAGCAAGCTGACTCTACCCAATCCATGTGTTCAAACTTTAGAGGGAATACATGTCTTTATAAATAACTTCTATCCATGTCCCGAGTAGGAGTGTCTTAATTTGTCCACCTTCTCTCCGTAAATCAGAGAGTAAGATTTCTAATATAATAATCTTCTCTTCCTCCTTAATAGCGGCAACATAACACCATGATCTTTTGGAGGATCAAGACAATATGTTAATATTGTATTGACTTGTGATCATATTATGCTGGGGTTGTAAGGGAGTTGATCCTGAATGTTGCATTTGATTAATATATACAAATCCATGATGACTGTTGACATCTAGTGGACATCCTTCCAATATTTCAAAGGAAATTTTGTGGGGGCAAAAAAGATTACCATTCCAAGTGGTATAAATAGAACAAGGTTTATTGATAATCAGCAATACAGCTTAAACCGAATACTGCAAATGTATGTACTATACTAAAATTCTCCATCAAAAAATCTACAGTCTAAAGATATCGAGCATAATAAAAAAAAAAAAGATTCTAGATGCAATGTGAATTTTTTTGAATAATCAGTTAGAGTGGCTAACCGTTTAGGGGCAATTGCATCAGCTTCATCAAAGAATATTATGCTTGGGGCAGATTGACGAGCTTTATGGAAGGTTCTCCGCAACAAAGCCTCTCCCTCTCCGACATACTTCGAATAAAGTTCAGCACCACTATGATCAGGCAAATGTAAACAACGTGTTTTACAAGAATATCATACATGATAGGCCAATACTTTCACCAAAAAGCAAGAGCAATGCAGAATACTGTAGGAAAGTCATTAAAGTTGTTAAGGAAAGGAAAGCATCTTGTTATTTAATGGAAATCCTAGTCTCTTTTGTATATTAGAGAGGTTCTGAAGAATTATAAAGACACCCCAAAAATAACAAAAATAACAAATATGTTCCTATGCTCAACACTCCCCCTTAAGTTAAGATGTAGACATCTACAAGATCCAACTTGCCCTACAAGAAATCCAGACACTTCTTCTTCAGAGCCTTAGTAAATATATCAGCCAACTGGAGCTCAGAGGAGACATATAGGATGCTAATCTTGGGATGAGAACAGTATTACGAACAAAGTGGCAATCGACCTCAATATGGTTGGTCCTCTAATGGAAGGTCGGATTTGAGATAATATAAGTAACTAACTTGTTGTCACAGAGAAGTAGGATAGGTGTAGTAGTCTAGATGCCAAGATCCTATAATAAGGAAACCACCCACATAATCTCACAAGTAGCTTGTGCCATTGTTCTATACTCTGCCTCTGCACTCAATCGTGCAACAACACTTTACTCCTTACTCCTCCAAGAGACAAGATTTCCTGCAAGATAAACTGCAAAGCCCGAAGTAGAGTGCTGATCATCTACAGATCCAACGTAGTCTACATCAGAATAAGCAACAATATCTAAGTTGCCACCATCTCTGTAATATAGCCCTCTACCTGGTGTCCCCTTAAGATCCCTCAGAATAAGGCAAACCTCATGCCAGTAACTGTAACAGGGAGTCTACATGTGCTAGCTAACTCTGCTAATTGCAAAACTGATATCGAGCCTCGTGATAGTAAAATAGAGTAGGCGACCCACTGTACTACAGTAACAAGTCACATTCTCATAAGGTGGATCTTCCTCATCTAAGGAATGTGCTAGTGACGACTCCACGAGTATACCAGAGGGATTGGTCCCAAGCAGACCTATCTCCTAAAGAATCTAGAGTGTATATTGCCTCTGTGACAGACATGCATGACTCCTGTCGCACTCCCTCAATGCCTCAATCCCCAGGAAGTATTTCAACTCTCCCAAGTCTTTGGTAACAAATGTCGAGTACAATGAGGATGGGTCCTCAATCCCATCCTCATCATCACCAGTAAGAATTATATCTTCTACATAGACGGCAAGAATAACCACTCCAGTGTGACCTCCATACTCCGTCTTCCTGATGAAGACAGAGTGATTAGAAGTAGAATAGTGAAATCTAACTATCGCAATATTTATACCAAGCCTCCCAAATGAGGCACGATAACTCTGTTTCCGCTCGTATATTGCCTTTCTCAAACGACAAACATGCTTCCCTTGACAATTGTAACTTGGAGGATGTCTCGTGTACACCTCCTCAAACAAGTCACTGTATAAGAAGGCATTTTTAATATCTAGTTGATGCAATGGCCATCCCCTTGTCACAGCAACTAAAATAATAATCCTAACAAAAGCAATACAAGCAACATAAGAGAATGTCTCAAAGTAATCTACTCCATAAGTCTGAGTAAAGCTTTTGGCAATAAGCCTGACTTTATATATGTTCATTGTCCCATGAGGTCTATACTTTAGTATAGACCCATCTGCAATCAACCACTGTAACACCAGTTGGGCATGGCACTAAGTCCCATGTCTGTCATGACTATAAGGCCTGTATCTTCTCGTCCATGGTGACACACCATTTCGGATCCTAGGAAGCCTAGGCAAATCCCTCAGAATCTTAGTAGTGGTAATAGCAGAAGCAAACTGACGAACCCCATCCTCCAGATGAGCAACTCCAGTATACTGAGAAAGTGGATGGAGTGTGCATGCTTTGGTGGATCTCCTCATAACTGACTCCTCTCCGTCTAAACTACTCTCATCTATCAAGATGGGACATGACCCAATGGCAAGTAAAGCATGTGGCCTCCGATGATACACTTCAGTCTCTTCCAAAGCAGCCTGTATAGATGTTCCTTCCTCTGAGAAGTATGAGACTTTCTCAAAGAAAGTAACATCGGCAGTGACAATATATCTTCCGTGGTTCAGGTCATAGCACCTGTAGCCCTTCTGAGTCCTGGAATATCCAAGGAAGATGCATTTGACTGCCCTAGGAGAGAACTTGTCCTGATTACCATATGCCTGAACAAAGCAAGTGCACCAAAAAACCCTCAAAGGTAGAGCAAATGACCTATCACAATCTAAATGAATCACCTGAAAGGGAATCTGCCCATGAAAAATTGACGAAGGTACTCAATTGATCAAGTAGGCTATAGTGAGTATGGCATCGCCCCAGAATTGCTTAGGAACCTTCATATGAATCATCAAGATCCTAGCAATATCTAGGAGATGTCGAAGCTTGCATTCAGCCACACCAATCTGCTGAGATGTGTGAGCACAAGTCGTCCAATGAATAATGCCCCGGGAAGAGAAGAGGCTCTGAATATCTCGCTGCATGAACTCTAGGGCATTATCACTGCAGAAGACTCAAATTGTGCCATTACACTGAGTTTGAACCTCTGTCAAGAACTACTGAATAATCTGGAGAATCTCTGAGCGAGTCTTCATCAAGAAAACCCAAGTAAGGTGGCTATGATCGTCCACAATAACTGCATAGTATCTGTGTCCTCGTAAGGTGGGAACCCTGGATGGTCCTCATACATCACAATGGACTAAAGCAAAGGGAACAGAACTCACTCCAACATCTCTCTATGGGTAAGCACTCCTATGATGCTTCCCAAGCTGATAATCCTCGCACTGCAAAGTCAAGGAGTCTAGCAGACTAGGATACATCTGTCGCATCTTCTTGAGCAATGGGTGCCTAAGCCTCCTGTGCCATAGCCAAGGATCTATAGCTATGGAGGCTGCTCCTACAAATAGCGTGGATGTGTTTGTCTAGGTAATAGAGACCATCTCGCTCTATACCCTTACCTAATATCTCTTATCTGTCAATCCTAGAAGTAGCAATGGCCCTCATCAAACACTACTTGACACCAACATCTTCACAGATGCGACTCACAGATAGTAGGTTCATTGGGAATTCTAGAGCACAATGAACCTCTTCAATCACAATCCTTAGAGAAGCATGCACACACCCAACTGCAGTAATGGATGATGTGGCTCCATTAGCCACTCTAACCTCCTTGATCCTACGTCGAGCCTTATAATTCACCAGTCACTCCACCTCTCCTAATAAGGTGAACAAAGGCACCAGAGTCTACAACCCTCGCTCCTCCGTTTCTTTTCTTCTTTCTTGAATCTCCTTGGACTGCAAACACAAGTCCTACATCTGAGTTTGATTTTTCTGGTGTATCAAACACAAGTCCTACATCTGAGTTTAGTAGTAGAGGGAACAATGAATGAATTAATGGAAAAATTGGAGAAGAATGCATTCCAATGAAAGATATTTTTAAGTACTTGGGATCCATTTTCCAACATTATGGTAGAATTGATGGAGATGTTACACATAGAATTAATGCAGGGTGGTTGAAATGGAGGGATGCATCTGGTGTTCTCTGTAATAAGAGGGTTCCTTTAAAAGTCAAAGGAAAATACTATCGAGCTGTGGTAAGACCAACCATGTTATACGGTTCTGAATGTTGGGCTATAAACTATAGGCATGTACAGAAGATGTCTGTGGTAGAAATGAAGATGTTAGGATGGATGTGTGGTCATACAAGAAAGGATCATATTTCAAATGAGATTATTAGAAAAAATGTTAGGGTGGCACCAATAGAAGATAAAATGAGCGAAACACGTTTAAGGTGGTTTGGACATTTACAAAGAAGGCCACTAAATGCTTCAGTTAGGAAATGCAAGAAGTTGGAGGCTGAACCCGCTAAGAGGGGGCAAGGAAGACCAAACAAGTGTTGGAAGGACACTACTAAGTATGACCTCAATTACTTTAATTTAAGTCCTGAAATAGCTGAAAATCGATCTGTGTGGAGGTAAAGAATCCATATAGCCGACCCCACTTAGTGTGGGAAAAGGCTTAGTTGTTGGTTGTTGGTTGGATCAAACTCATCTTCTTGGCATGAGAGAAGACTCATCATGCTTAAGAAAAATATCTTCTTCACTAATGGTGAGAGAAGACTCATCACCATATGAGATCTCACCATAAGAGATCTCCACAACTTAGGAACCAAGACCGTGATTTGGCCTTAAGACTTGGTCTTGGACTTCCTGTCAATCTACTAGCAGCAATAATAGACCCAGCAGGGTCTTCCATGCCCTCGGCATGGACCGAACTCGGCCCCCATGGGTTGCACCACCGCCCATCAGCAACTGCAAGCCCCTCTGTTGGGGCGTGATGGCTACCAACAACGGCAATAGGGTCGCCTACAATAGTAGTAGGACCAACAGATCCCTCCGGAGAGGTGTGGTGTCCACCAACAGCGGCGACCGACCCGCCTGATGAGGCATGGTGGCCGACAGCAACGTTGGGAGTCCCCTTCCTGACATTACTGTCATTATTGCCACGCCTTATCTTGATTTTTGATGATCAAATCCCCTTCAAGCTGGTGATTTGATCATCTTTTAAGTGAATATTTGGTAGAATATCAAAACACCAACCTAAAACCGCTGCTCTAATACCATGTTGAGGAAAAGAAAGCATCTTATTATTCAATGGAAACCCTAGCCTCTCTTTGATATTAGAGAGGTTTGGGAGAATTACAAATACACCCCAAAAATAACAGAAATAACAAATATGTCCCTATGCCCAACAAAAGTAATAATTGCATGTATTTGTTCTACATCCTTAAACATGACAAGTATGGAAGTAGATAAGAGATATCCACCATGTCATACACCTCTAATTGGTTTTACTGAGACCAAGTGCAAAGTTGCAATTTCTCAAAAAAAGAAAAGGCATTCTTTCAAAAAAAACTGCCCAAAAACTACAAAGAGATTTGTTTGTTTATTTAAGACTCGTATCAACCTGTTTTTTACTTTACAGCCACCTTGCGAAACAAGAATTGGAGCAACTTGCCTTAATCTGTGTAAAGACCCGTTCTGTTCTAAGCCTTTTAAGACGTCTGGACTGTCGGTCAGACGTCTAGACCCCTTCCCAGACATCTGGAAATTGAAAATTTTGTACGTAACTTCACATCTGCGCACGAGCTACGCGCAGACAGTACCGCTCTTTTCTCCCTCCCTCTTCTCTCCTCCACCCAAACCCTAGCAACTCCCTTATAAAACCCCTCTCCCCCTTCCTCCCTTCCCCACTTCATCACAGCCACCTTCCTTCCTCTCCACTGCAGCGAGAGGGGCGAGTGCAAGAGAAGGGCACGGGAGTAAGCAACGAGGAGGAAAGGCGGCATGAGGAGAGGAGGAAGAGCTTGAGCTTGCGAGCTTATGGGAACTCGCCAGAGGATGCATGGCCGGAGCGGCGCGTGCGAGAGGAGTGCGTCGGGAGAGACGACCCTGACACTTTGCTGCAACCGGAGCTACAAGCGAGGAGGGGAGGCCGCGGCTGTGCGCGGAGAGGAGGAGGTCATTCTGATTCTGGGATTTTCCCAGAATCAAACGTCTGGCGTGCCGTCCAGACGACGGGTTAGACGTCTGGTGACAACACCTGACATCTGAAAGTAGAACTTCGCGAAAGTATGTTCCTCTTGCGGATACAGCCATGCAGGCCGCACCGCAGCTTCGATCTGCATAGCTAAATATAGGTGATATGGTCTGTCACGTGCAGAGATAGCGTCGGAAAGGCGTGGGACACACCCTCCCACGTGTTTCAGACGTCTGGACAGCTTACCAGACGACCGGAAGCACTCCCAAACAAATGGAGGAAAGGTCGGACATCTGGAGCTGGGTCCAGACGATCAAGAAGGGGTTCTGGACGTCCGAAGTCAACGGAGGAACCTAAGATGAGACTCTGGATACTTTTAAGACGTCTGGACCTTGTGCCAGACATCTGATTTGGGTCTGCAGTCATGTTTTTGACCTGTTTAGGATCCGTTTAAAGTCCGTTTTATGCAAACAAGATATCGGTATTTTCCCTATGAGTTCCTCTACATGTTAGAAATCCTTATATATTGTTCTGAACGTTCCATTGTGGTATGTTCCTTGGTATAGGACTTTGATCTGTTGCGGGTTCGGGGCTTGCTGAAGCACGTGAGCCTGTCGTTCGAGCTCCCAGTACTCCCGAATTGTCTAATAGAGTGGTTTCCCTTATTTTAATTATAAATCATAACTGCATATGTGAAATTGGATAACTAGAAACCTAAGATGTGACATGAATCCTAGGACGAGAATTGCTTGCACTGTTTGTATGCGTGTTGAGATTGCAGTTTGAAATGAATGAATAGAAATGTAGACAACTGCCTGTTAATAAATAAGAGCTGCCTGTGAAATATGAAATGCCTATACTAGTTAAACAGATACCTGTGACATTACTTGCATATGCAAATTATGGAAATACAAACAGCATGTGTAGAATTTGATAATGGAATTGTGAATGGCGAAACCTGGTATGAAATAACATGGGGAAACGAGCATGAACCCTACGGGGAATTAAGAGTAAAACTCCTGTAGATAAATGAAATGGATCTGGAAATGTGAGTGAGAAGTGTTTGGCCCTTGAATACGTAGTACCAAGGAGAGTAACTGCCCCTGTTTAGTGTAGAACGGAGCTAACCGCCCTTGGGTTGGGACCCGGGGTTAGAATTGACCACTCTACACCGACTTCTTTGGCCCTCACGTACACTATACCGAGAAGAACTACTAGTATAGGGAGAGAGCTAACCACCCCACGGGATCCGAGGTTTCAGCTAGCCACCCTACATCGACTTGTGAGGCCCACTGGGCAAACTGACGTAATCAGACGAAAGTGCGCGGACTGTGGAGGGGTGAGACCCCTGTTTGGTTCTGAGGGGCTAGACCCATGTTACTGAGAGGGCTAAGCCCTATACTGTTCCGTGTTGTACTTTGGGCGTACCCGCTAGCAGAAACAATTGACCGTGTGCCAATGCGGGGTGGCTATCCGTGCGCTTGTCACGCGTGACGTAGTCACCGCTACGTCTGTCCGTGACCTTGGGGTGGTTGATTGGGTGTAGGATTACTACGAGGGACTCTCTCGACCAAGAGAGCACCACGTGTGCCTTCTACTCTTCGAAAAAGACTGCAATCAAGATCGTTCCCACGAGGAACATTCGAAATCAAGAAAGAGATCTGAAAAGTAAACCAATGGGTGAAAAGGAATAACTTGTAAAATAAAATAATTGGAAAAGATAAATTACCTGTTAGCTTTTACTGTTTTAGTTAGTTGGTTACCACTCTACTCAACGTTCGCTGACTCCGTTTACTCATAACCCTTTTCAGGTCCAGGTGTTGAGCAGCCCGAGTCACCGGCTGCAGAGGGTACTAGGTCCAGTCGAGCCCAGCAGTAGTCTTCCTGTTGTACTTTCTTTTGTTAGTGAGTTCAGACTATTATTACCATTTACGTTTCTGTACTTTGTTTACGTTTTACTGTTGTGGTGGTAATATGTACTGTTAGCCGCTTTTACTTCATTTACTGTTGTACTCTTTTACTGTTAGTTACTAGTATGGTGAATGTGATTTACTTTCCTGCTTTTTGATTATTTCTTGTTGGACGACTAGATCTTTAGATTAGTCGAGTCGAGCCAGTCTCAGATCCTGTAAGGATTCGGACACCGGGTCGTAACAATCTAAATACCCCTTCTGCATCCCTCTTCTTTTACCCCGTTCTCATAATGGTAAATAGGAAATCCAACCCTTATTCATATGTCTGAGTCCTTAGCTCATTTTTCTTCACCAATATCCATATCAAAATTGTGAGTCATCACTTCCAAAGGGATCTATGTTCTCCTTCCCTTCCTTTTTTCTTTTTTGAAAAGCCAAAGAGCCGTTATCTGAAAGATAACCACCCAACATCCTTTTCTTCTCACTAAGTCAACTTGGGACCCTGACTCCTTTCACCTATCCACTAGAGCCTCAAGGAAAATTTCTACACAAAACCATATTGCCATATTGCCACAACAATACTTTATACTCATCAAATAGCACAAAAAGACATGTGACTTGACATCTATCCCTAGGAACATACATCCATGGGAAATACGGAGACCACCTCCTAAGTACTTAGGTTTTAGGATCTGTCTCCTTGCTGCAACAGTTGCATATATAGAAAGCGCATGCACCCAACCAACTGCAAAGCATCTAAGCCAAGTGACCAATCAGATAATAAAAACTTGACTGTTAAATTAAATATATAATTACATGTTTTTTGAAAGAGTTCATGGATGGTCAAAGAGGGAAGTGACCAGGTTAATTTTATTTGATCAAAAGGGGTGCCCCGTTACAAAAAGGATCCCCAAAGCCAAAACATTACACCAACATCAGACACCTCACCATCCACACAAGGACCCTCCCCACGAAAAACCACACTATTCCTGTGTCTCCATATGGCCCACAGCATAACGGTCCTGCTCTTTCCCTCTTCAACTTGAAACAAGTTGGCCGCAATATGCAAACACATGCAATCCCTTGGCATCCTCCCCAGTTGGCAACAAATAAAATATGTAATTACATAAATAAGTATTTCAGAGATGATTTTGGCATCATTTTTATGACTTTGAAAACTCTTGCCAAAGTATGGATAGGATCCAGCTAAACAGGATATCTTAATTTTTGAAGATATCACTATTCACCTTTTTGAAGAAGAAAGGCACTATCTATGAGAAACGAAAGGAGCTCATGGATAGTTGTTCCCTAGATAATTATCCCACATGATTATAAAATTTAACTTTCAAGGGGAGAAAAGAAGGATTCAATAATCTTTGACATGAAGATACACAATATTAACTGCTTAATATGCAATTTGTTTGTCTAACCACATATATGAGGGAAAATCAAGGATTTCCTAGCTATGCACATAATGAGAGTTAAAAACTGTAAATCCCTTTCCAACCAAAAAAAAAACGGTAAGCATATATGAGAAGATTCTACAAAAGAGCTAGACCTCAATGAAAAGAAAGCAGCCTGAGCAGCATGAGCTGCTGCCTTGGCAAGGGTAGTCTTCGAGCATCCTGGTGGTCCATGTAAAAGAACACCGCGTATTGGTGATATCTTCAATCTTGCAAAGGCATCAGCATGTTTTATAGGCCACTCAACAGCTTGCTGCAGCTTCTTCTGTTATAGTTTCAAAGCATCAAGGATCAGGTGGTTAAAGTTCAGCCGGAAAACAATGTTACTGACCTTCAAATCTTTCAGTCCTCCAATATCATCCCAAGACACCTTCATCACTTCCTTGGTAATGCCTCTTGTTATACTTGGACCGACCTCCGATCTTGCATATTCCCAATCTTGTGCAGTCAAATTAAGAACACGACTGTTTTCGAGATTACTCGATGACCTAACATAGGCAGACTTGGCAGCTTCTCTGCATAAAGCTTCTAAATCAGCTCCAACATATCCATTGCAAGATGCTGCAATAGCTGGTAAGTCGACAGTGTCATCCAAAAGAAGCTTCTTCGTGTGAAGCTGAATGATACAGTTTAAAAAATAATAAATAACATATACTGCATTATTATTTCTTCTAACTGAAGTTGCAATGCTAGCTGCATTTCATTTCATCTAACAAGGGTAGTCACTGATAATTTAAACATGTGATAGAAGGTTCACATTTAATATTATACATCCACCTAACTAGAACCTGATGGACAAGTACAAGCAGTAACAGATAAGATGGCAGGGAAGCATGATTCACACCTGAAGAATTTGTAAGCGGTCTTCAGCATTGGGTATAGTAACTTCAATTTCAGAATCAAAACGGCCAGGCCTTCGCAATGCTGGATCGATGCCATCCACTCTTGAAAAAACAAATAGTTAAGCCCAAAATTTCCATATTCTAAAAGATGCTCAAAATACAGTAAGGATTATCCATTTAAAAAAAAATGATGCTGGATCTATGGAGTTGAAAATATCTAACCTTGTGTTAATTGTTGAAAAGGTTCTGTCAATCAATTTCTATTCCTTCAATGTGGCAGGCTTTTTCTTAAACAAACTTAAGCAATATGGACAGAGAATGGGTTGGTTTAACTTACATTGTTGTGGTTCAAGCAAAGTATAGAACATCTGAACTAAAGTATTGATATATCAGAAAATAATTGCACACCAAATTTCACATGAAAAAGTAGCTAGCTACCTGTTTGTAGAAGCTATTATAACAATATGTGGAAGAGACTTTGATGATTCTTTGCTCCCATCCATCAAGGTAAGAAGCTGTCCAACTATACGAGATTCTTGCTCTCTCCTGGAGAAAAATAAAAGAAGAAAAGTTGTTAACAGATGCAACTACTAAAATTAACAGCCACTATCTAATTTTGCACTTAAGTCCATTGAAATTAAACAAAGGCAATCAAATGGCACCTAGAATCACGCCGAGGACAGATCGAATCAATTTCATCTATAAATATAACAGACGGTTTTCCTGATGATGCTTTTTTGTGTGCCTGAGAAAATGCCTCTCTCAAAAACTTCTCACTTTCTCCAACATGTGCTCTATGCACAGAATGTGGACTGCAGGGTACACAATATTGAGACAATAAGAACCATTTTATTCACCAGAGGTGATGATTCTTACGAAACAGGTAACAAAATGTTAGACATCCTTCGTCTGAGGAAAAAAAAAAGTTAACCACCTTAAGCTCCTAATCCCACCAACACCCCCACCCCCAAACACACGCAGACAGCCCACCTGCACACCCACTAAACAACTCTTCCCTGCTACCTGATCAAAGTCAAATGAGCACCGCTTTCCCGAACTATAGCACGAACCAAGCTTGTCTGCACACATATACACAAATCAACAAGAAGGTCGAGTCACTTAGGTAGAAAAGACCAAAATAAATGAAAGGCAAGAATAACAAAGAATGCATCATATCATGTTCGCAAGCAAAAACCAATCCGTTTCTCACATATGGTGGAGTAGGCTGCATGGATTCCCAGCAACCACTAACATCACATTCTGCCCTGTCCTCTTTTGTCATACCCACACCTGATCCAAGACAGACCACAATCCATATACCCAACCACAAGCGGTATGGCAAAACTTCTCAGTTTCTTTTTTTCAGTGTGACATGTCAAATTGCATTTTTTTTTTTTTTCACACTCAACCAAAGACATAGTGATAGGCATAAAAAACCCCACTCCACACTTAAAAAGCAATTGTCTTTTTTCTTGGTACAAAACGAAAAGTATTATCTCTATCACCCAAGGCCACCAGAACCCACATAAGTAGCAACAACCATCAGAACTCCATAGAGGACTTAAAATATCTTCCTTTTTTGTGGGAATTTGAGATACTAGCACATAGTAAAAGTAAGCAAAATGGCAATCATCAAAGAAAGGCCTCGACTTTTCCAGCTAAAATGGGAAAAGTCCCCAATTTTACTGCCGATAATAGAAATTTGGACCACATACACCCAGAAAGATTCGAAATTTAAACTAATCAAGCGAAGTAGAGACGATGGTTACCTTTCCTGAGCCTGGAGGGCCGTAAAGGAGCAATCCTCTGGGCCACTGGGAATAAAAAAAAGATAAAAAACAAGGAGCAAATCAAATGAGGTGGAAATGCCAAAATGTGGAAAACCAAAAAAAGGGGGGAGGGAGTGGCATCAATCATCAAACCTTGAGACCGAGCTTACGGGCTTCGTCGGCGTAGAGGAAGGGATAGATGACGAACTCCCTAAGGACCTGGAGGGCTCTCGCGTTGCCCGCTATGGCCTCCTCCGCCCTCCACCTCTTCGAGTCTCCATCAACGCGGGCGGCTCCAATGGTGGACATCTCCTCCCCTCCCCTCGTTTGGTGCAGAAGGTTTTATCGGAAGAAGCCCAGAGGTGGGCTTTATGCCGTCGAGCAGTAGGGGTTTCCCGGAAGAAGACGACTGGGCAAAAAAAAGGAAAAATCCAAAGTAATATATGGGTTAAAATATCCAAAATATATGCTGGGTTAAGTATCAAAAATATAAAAAATTAGATATTGTTCAGATGACATGATATTAGAGATAAATTTATGAGAAAGGATTCCCACAAGTTTTTTTCAAGTAATTTTTTAAGTTTTCCTTGTTAAAAAAAAAAAAGGACCCATAGTCTAATATTACGTATGCTATCCAAAAAGATACATATATTGTTGATTCAAAAGTTAAAATTCAAGATTTGGAAAAATTTTGAGTTAATCGGTTAGAATGATCTTTTTGAGAAATAGTGAGGTAAAGGGATGAATTGATGTGTTTAGTTGACGAGATTATAGCAATCTAAGAATAAAGGTGTCTGTGATTGACTAGTGTTTGAAGGGATTATTTGAAGGGATAAAGTGAGTGTATTCCACAATATTAAATAAAGAGGACATAAAAGTGTATTTGAAAAGTTAATATTAAATTTTAATCCAATGTATGAACTAATATATACGTTATGTATATATATGATCAATTAATACATAAAGATTATGGACCGTCATATAATGATATTTACTTAAAGTTATCAAATTAAGTTTTATTAAGGGTATAAGCATAAAATGCAAAAAGATAGTGTGGTTGAGTTTATACATGTGCAAAGACCTATTAGTGATTAACACTTCCTTGATGGGCGGAAGTGAAAATCACCCAGGTAATTAGTATGCATAATTGTCTATTGTATAAGGGTTATGACCCCCAGGAGGCCTTTGAGATTTGTTGTGTGATCACCCCCATCATGAGCATAGAAGAAGAGATAAACAAAGAGAGAGACCCTGCAGCAGGAAGAAGAGAGATCTTCTTGGCTCTCTCGGTGACCTTGACCGGGTTGAATGTACTCTTGGAAGAACATTTCCCATTGTTCTTGCTAGATGTTGACAAGATGAATACAACCAATCCTCTCATCTATTGCATCTATATAGTTTTTATCAAAGAGATTAGCATAGGATCTTATTAAACCAGAGAATAGATGTGTTTATGTAAATACCATGATTGATGACATGCTCTCATTCTTGCATCTCTATTTTTATCTTGTGACATATTTGTTAATATATTTTAGCTTTACATAACCCATATTCAAATGTTTAGATGTTACATATTCTTTGGAAAATGTAGAAATCATTTTGTAACTATTGCAAGTACCCATACTCATGATGAGTATTGGTATATGTACAATACAGTTTTGGACTCTAAAGTGAATAGGTTGCCAGTATCGGTACTCACGATGAATATCGGTACATACCAGCTACATATTTTGCTACAGGTCTTAAGCCCAAAATCTGAGACTTACGTATACCGATACTCATCATGAGTACCGATATACATGAGTTCCATATTCAATTTTAGACTTGAAGTGATCAAGACCTGTAACTTACAAGTACCGATACCGATCACTAGTACTGGTATTGATTAGCTACAGGTAAAGTATCCAATATTCAACAAGTACCGATACTCATTGAAATCAGTTGTTCCTGAGGTGATGCCAATACTCTATGAGTACCGATACTTGTTACTAGTACTGGTAGATAGTGAATACTAGACAAATACTTATCTGGACATGAATTCTAAATTGAAACTTATGAGTATTGGTACTTGGTATTAGTACCAATACTCATTTATATATAGAACTCATACAGGTAACTCAGGGATACCGGTACTTGTCCATCAGTACCGATACTCGATCAGTATTAAGTTTAAATGAGATAAGTTATGATACATGTCTATCCTAAGTTAGAATTAGATTTATGAAATTAAAACTCCAATAGTAAAATCAAAAGAGAAATTACTAAAATTGTGGAACTACACAAAAAAAATTGAGATTTTTTACGTCCAAAGCATTCGATAACAAATCAAAAAATTAAACATCAAATAAGATAATATGCAAGAGGAGTAAGATAGTCCCACCTATGTTTTATTTCATAATTAAGCCTCTATTTGTATAAACAGATGAGGAGGGAAGGGAAAAAAGGGGGAAGGAAAGGGGTAATTTAATTATTGTTTGGGAAAGGCAAGGAATTGCTTATTTTGGGTTTACATAAACAAGTGAAGGGGGAGAGAGAGAGTGATTAATAATAAATTTACTCGCATTTCTTTCGCAACACTTGGGCATTTATAATAGTTAAATTAAAATGCAAGATCTTATTTTTAAAAATAAATAAAAGATGCATTCAAATTAAATGAGTACACTTTTAAAAAAAATAAAATATGTTCAAACTCAAAAAACTCCTTATGGCATATTATATATGTAGATCCACTTTAGTTTATCTTTGGATATCTTGTAAGATAATTATTTTTTATCTATAATGTAGCAAGGTGATAGACTTCAAAAAAATTTACAATAGCACTTGTTTGAAATCTCTTATTCAATATGTGTTACAAGTATTAAAGAAGATTGAAAATCTAAAGATAATGTATGCATTACAAATGGAACCATATCAGACTTGCATGCATAAATTAACCAAGTTATTGCTCTCAACAAACAAGATGAAATAGAGTTAGCCCTTTGAAAAGAAAAAAAAAAACTATTCTCGAAACTGAGAATAGTTGGCCGAAACTATTCTCGAAACTGAGAGAGTATATGACATCGTTGAGCAAATATGATACAACAAAATTAGATGGAAAAAAATTGATATAAAAAGACAAAGAAAATAGAAGATAGTGATAAGTTTTTTCATCCACATATAATTTTATACCAAGCAATAGTATGATGACTTTTAGAGATGAGCTGCAAGAAAAAACAATAGGATAGATATGTCACACCCCAAAAACCCCAAAACCCCTTGCCCCATCAATAGCTAAGTTACTGGGTGTAAAAGGTTAATGGTATTGGTTTAATTTAATTAGGTTAATTAATTTCACATAGTCGAGCCAACATAGAAAAGTTTCCATTAAGCAATTTGATTGGAAATTTTGACAATTATAATGGCACAAAGATAAAATTCTATAATAATATAAAATCATTAGATTTGGCTAATTGGCATATATTTACATATTTAAGCATTGTCTAACAAAAATGGGTTGATCAAAGTCCATTGATATTTACAATTATTCTCAAGATACAAAAGTAGGGTATTCATAAGCATTTTGACAACACACACCAAATGCCCAACTGTTTTAACCCTGGCATCAAATGTCGTTTAAGACGTCTGGGAATTGGTCCAGACGTCTGGAATTTAATTTTTTCGGCGTACAGGTTCGTGTCTGCGCGCATGCGCGCGCAGACTAAACCGCCGCCCTCCTTCTTGTCTTTCCTTCCTCCCTGCAGGCGCAGCCACCTTTTTCTCTCTCTCTCCCCACTGCAGCCTTCAAATACCCCTTCTCCTCTCCCTCACCCTCACTCCACCGCCTTCTTCTTCTTCTTCCTGTCAGTGAAAGAGTGAGCGGGCGAGGGCAGTAGCAGCTGCCGTTGTGAGTGCGTGGGGAGGAGGGTCCGCTGCGAGAGGGAGAGAGCTAGATCGCGAGGGTGCGAACTCGCCAGAGTAGCCAGGGCCGGCCGGCGTGTGCGCAGCGGAAGCGTGGTGTTGGGAAGGAGTTGTTGCAACTCAAACAGCAGGCGAGCGCGGTGCGGCACGGCGGTGCGCTGCAGGCGGAGGGCGAGGAGGTCCTAATTCTAGGAAAATTTCCCAGAATCAGACGTCTGGACATACGTCCAGACGACGCAGGAGACGTCTGGAGGAAGGTCCAGACGTCTGAAAGGTACGATATTTTTTTCCATCCTTTCTATTTTCGCGTGTACGACCATGCAGCCGTCCCGCCAAGGAGTTCTGCCTCATTTCGTGTTGAGGACGATCGCGTGTGCATGCAGGTCTCATTCGTGAAGGCGCAAGGGCATGCCATCCCACACAGATCAAACATCTGGGCACAGCACCAGACGACGGAGAGGGTCTCCAGAAGTCCGGAGTGACAGTCGGACGTCTAGAAACTAAGTTCAGACGGTTCAGCGGGATTCTGGACGTCTGAAGGACCGTGCAGGATCAAGGTATGACCTGAGCCATCGTTTAAGACGTCTGGAAGATGTTCCAGACGTCTGATTTTGGGCAGACTTGTCGTTTTTGACCCGTTTAGGATCCATTCGAAGTCTGTTTTCCACGTTGCAAGTTTCGTTCTTCTCAGATTTAGTTCCTCTATCTGTTTAAGGTATTTGTATCCTATTTTGAGTAGCTCCTTGTAATTGATCCTTGTGTTAGGACCCCATTCCGTTGCGGCTCTCGGGGTTGCGGAGGTGCGCGGGCTTGCCGATCACGCCCCCAGTACTCCCGATTTTGCCAGTAGAGTGGCCCCTTTAATTATTTATCAAAAATTATGCACTTGTGAAATAATTAATAGAATCTAGGGTATTGCATGAATCCTAGGACTGAAAAACTAGATTGAATGATAGATCCTAGGGTATTGCATGAATCCTAGGACTGAAAAACTAGATTGAATGATAGATCCTAGGATATGGCATGAATCTTAGGACTGGAAAACTAGATTGAATATATATATTACAGTATTGGAAAAGTAGAAAGGAAAACGATAACTGCCTGTAATTAGTTAACAGTTGCCTGTTTATGAATGGATAATTATTGTTGAGAACATGGGCTATATGAAAATTAAAGCTGAAATGATGAAACCTAAATTGGCTGAGTTAAAGAAAAATGAGCCTGAACCCTACGGGGAATTAGGAGTAGAGCTCCTGAGAAGTGAATGGAATAGAATTGGGGAAGTGAGCTAGCCCTTGAGTACGGAGTACCAAGGAGAGCGACCGTCTCCCGATTTAGTGCAGAGTGGAGCTAGCCGCCCCAGGGACCCGGGGTTAGGTCTGGCCACTTTGTACCGACTTTTGCCTTTCGCGTACACAGTACTGAGGATAACTACTAGTGTAGGGAGAGCACTAGCCACCCCACGGTCCGTGGGGTTCTACTAGCCCTCCTACACCGACTTGTTAGGCCCCCTGGGCAAACCAGGGTAGTCAGACGAGCGTGCGCGGACTGTGGAGGGGCTGGACCCCTGTTACTGAGAGGGCTCTGCCCTATACTGGTTCCGTGCTGTGCTTTGGGGTGCACCCGTTAACGGAAACGACTGACTGCGTGCCAATGCGGGGTAGCTTCCCGTGCGTTTATCGCGCGTGCCATAGTCACCGTTACGTTTGTCAGTGACCTTGGGGTGGTTGACTGAGGGTAGGACCACCACGGGGGACTCTCCCGGCCAGGAGAGCACCACGTGTTACTTCTACTTTTCAGAAAAGACTGCAATCAAGATCGTTCCCACGAGGAACATTCGAGATCAAGAGAAAGATCTGAGGAATAACTCATTAACGAGTAAACGGAAAATAAAGAAAGAGATTAAAAATATAACAGCTTCTATCCACCTTACTGTTTTCTTAGCTTTTGGTTGCCACTCTACTCAGCGTTACGCTGACGTGTCACCTTTTCAGGACCAGGTGTTGAGCAGCCAGAGCCGATGGCTGTAGAGGGTGCTGGGCCTAGTAGAGCCCAGTAGTTTTTGCTTGTGTAGTACCCACTGTACCTTTCCTTCTGTTGTAGTGAGTAATTTCTGTTACCACTGTACTCTTTTATTGTAAGCATCATGGTTATGTACTTGTTTATTTCTTTACTGTTGTGGTGGTATATACTGTAGTAGTTCTTTTCTTTACTGCTGTATTTTGTTACTGCTAGTTATATACATGGTGAATGTGGTTTATGTTACTGCTCTTTTGGTTACTTTTTCGTTGGACGACTGGGTCTTGGGATCAGTCGAGTCGGTCCGATTCTTGTGTCTCGTAGGGATTCGGGAATCGGGTCGTAACAAGATGGTATCAGAGCAAGGTTGTCCCAAGAAGTGAACCAACTGACTGGAAAATAACCAATTCACGTGTCTGTAACTAGAGTAGTCACCACAACGTTTCTTTTGACATATGTTCTTAGAATTCTCTGTTAGATATCATTTCGTATTGACGCGTTTCCATTCTGTATTCTCATCTCCTTGCAGGAGATGCCTCGACGCGGGACTTGCAAGGCAGGCCGCAGGCGCGGCCGAGGACGAGGTCGAAGGGGTGGGCGCGTTGAGGTCGACGTTTCAGTGGACCAGCCACTACTCCCAGGGATTCAGGCCTAAGACCTCGCCCAGCTGATATGGGACATCATGCAAGAGGAGCTCCACCCGCCACCACGAGCTCCTCTCCCTAGGGCTGCGGAGGGGGAGTCCTCTGTGGGACCATGCGACGGACATGGCGCTGGACGCGGGGGAGGGGATGGGCCGCCACCGCCCCCACCTTCCTCCGACACTTCTGCACACGAGGCTTCTTGTAACGACCCGATTCCCGAATCCCTACGAGACACGAGAATCGGACCGACTCGACTGATCCCAAGACCCAGTCGTCCAACGAGAAAGTAACCAAAAGAGCAGTAAAATAAACCACGTTCACTATGTAAATAACTCGCAATAATAAAATACAGCAGTAAAGAAAGGAAATACTACAGTATACACCACCACAACAAAAGAGAAATAAACATGTACATAACATAAAGCTTACAATAAAGAGAGTACAGGGAGTAACAGAAAACTACTCACTACAGCGGAAAGAAAAGTACAGAAGGTACTACAGGTAACACTATTGGGCTCTACTAGGCCCAATGCCCTCTGCAGCCGCTAACTCTGGTTGCTCAACACCTGGTCCTGAAAAGGTAACAAGGGTGACACGTCAGCGAAACGCTGAGTAGAGTGGCAACTAAAAGCTAAAAGAAACAGTAGAGTGTACAGTAGCTGTTATATTTTTACCTTCTTTATTTATATTCTTTTAGTTATTCACTGTTGATTTATTTCTCAGATCCTTCTCTTAATCTTGAATGTTCCTCGTGGGAACGATCTCGATTGCAATCTTTTCCGAAAGGTAGAAGTAACGCGTGGTGCTCTCCTGGCCGAGAGAGTCTCCTGTGGTGATCCTATCCTTAGTCAACCACCCCAAGGTCGCTAACAGACGGAACGGTGACTACGGCACGCATGATAAATGCACGGGTAGCTACCCCGCACTGGCACGTGGTCAGTCGTTTCCGTTAACAGGTACGCCCAAAGCACAGCACGGAACCAGTATAGGGCAGAGCCCTCTCAGTAACAAGGGTCCAACCCCTCCATAGTCCGCGCACCCTCGCCTGATTACCCTAATTTGCCCAGTGGGCCTAACAAGTCGGTGTAAGAGAGCTAGCAGAACCCCGGGGCTCGTGGGATAGCTAGTGCTCTCCCTACACTAGTAGCTCTCCTCGGTACTGCGTACACGAGGGCCAGCAAGTCGGTGCAAAGTGGCCAAACCCACCCCGGTCTCAACCTGAGGGCAGCAAGCTCTCCTCTACACTAAGAGGTAATATGTGCTTTCTTTAGTACCAAGTACCCAAGAGACAACACACTGTCACGTTTTACTTTCTCAGTTTCATTCCATTTATTTCCAGGAGCTTTACTCCTAATTCCCCGTAGGGTTCATGCTCTTTTAACTCAGCCAATTTAGGTTTCACCGTTCCAACTTTATATTCATATAACCCATGTTCTCAACCGTATTTATTCATTCATAACCGGCAACTGTTAACCAATTTACAGGCATTTATCATTTCCTTTCCATTTTTCCAAGACTGCAATGTTTATATATTCAACTAGTTTTCCAGTCCTAGGATTCATGCTGTACCCTAGGATCTATCATTCAATCTAGTTTTCTAGTCCTAGGATTCATGCAATACCCTAGGATCTATCATTCAATCTAATTTCTCAATCCTAGGGTTCATGCAATGCCCTAGACTCTATTAATTGTTTCATAATTGTATAATTTTTGTTAAATAAATTAAAGGGTCACTCTACCTGCGAAATTGGGAGTACTGGGGACGTGGTCGGCAATCCCGCGTGCCTCCGCAACCCCCAGAGCCGCAACGGAACAGGGTCCTAACACAAGGATCAACACAAGGAGTTTCTCAGAACAGTAGACAATTACTGTAAACAGGTAGAGGAAATAAATCTGGAACGAACACAACTTGAAACGCGGAAACGGACTCCGAACGGACCCTAAACGAGTCAAAAACGACGAATCTGCCCAAAATCAGACGTCAGGAATTTCTTCCAGATGTCTTAAAAGGTTTCTCAGGTCGTACCTTGGGTCTGCACAGTCCTTCAGACGTCCAGAAGCCTGCTGGATCGTCTGGTCTTGGTTTCTAGATGTCCGATTGTTACCCCGTACGTCTGGAGGTCCTCCTCGTCGTCTGGTACTTCGCCCAGACGTCTGATCCATGTGGGATGGCGAGCCCTCGCACCCTCCTGAACAGAACCTGCGCACACACACCTGCTCTCATCACGAAGAGGCGTAGAAGAACACGGCGGACGGCTGCATGGCCGTACACACGTAAAAAGGAGAAGGTAGGAAAATATTGTACCTGTCAGACATCTGGACCGTCCTCCAGACGTCTTCGGCGTCGTCTGGACGTAAGTCCAGACGTCTGATTCTGGGAAATTTTCCCAGAATCAGGACCCTGTTCGCTCTCCGCCCGCGACACACGGCCGTGCCGCGTCCGCCTGCTGCCCGAGCTGCAGCAGCTCCTCCACGACACCCCACGCCCGCTACTCCCCCACTGGCCGGCTCTAGCTGCCCCGGCAAGCTCGCACCTCGCGGTCAAGCTTCCTTCTTCCTCTCGCAACACTCCTCCTTCCCGCACGCCCACTGCAGCCGCTGCTGCCGCACTCGCTCGCTCACTCACTCGCTCGCGCTCTCGCTGGCAGGGAGAAGGAGAAGAGGAAGGCGGTGGAGTGAGGGTGAGGGAGAGGGAGATGCTATTTGTAGGTAGCGCGGGGAGAGAGAGAGAAGAGGGACGGCATCGTCTGCAGGAAGGGAGAGAAAGAGCAGAACGAAGGCGGCAGGTTCAGTCTGCACGCGCAAGCGTGCAGACGCAAACCCCTACGCCGAAAAAATTTAATACCAGACGTCTGGGCCACTTCCCAGACGTCTTAACTGCGTCTGATGCCCATGTTCGTAACACCTCTTTACCTGGAGGTGCACCAGCATCTCCACTGCAGCGTCACTTCGAGCTTTTCGGACATTTCCGGAAGCTGAAGCCCCCCTCCTTCAAGGGGGATGAGGACCCGACCGAGGCAGAGGACTGGCTCAAGCAGATCGAGAAGGTTTTTGACACCCTTCGCCCCTCGATGGAGTGCCGCGTGGTGATGAGAACCTCATCATAAACCCTAACTAGTACAATCTAACCCAGATATGTGAGAAAAAGCTCCTACATGACCCAAAGAAAGGCTTAACTCAGAGAATTCTAAGTTTAAGAATAAAGCAAATCATAAGGAGTAAAATTGGAATTTCACCAATGCAGTTTGCAAACAGGGTAATTGAGGGTCCAAACACAAGTCAAACAAGCTTAACAAGAAGGTAAGTGGGATGATCTGATCTAAAAAGGGTTATATCAACTTCTAGGAATTAAATGACATTCTGTAACCCTAAAATAAATCCACTTCAATTCACAAGGTTCAAGGTAGGATAAAAATCAACTGAACCCTCTAAAATTCATAGAAAAATATTCTCTAGGGTTTAGAACCTTCAATTTGGCCTTAGAAACCTATTTTGACCTAAAAAGAGAACTATGCCCAATTAATAACTTAATTTAGATTTTTGCACAAATTAGCCGATCAAACATGATCCAACCTAGAATTAAAATTCACCATTAAAATCCTTAGGTTCAAATTAGTCTTGTATAAAAACTTGAGCCTAAGAAGAGACCACCTTGACCGACTTTACAATTTGGTCCTCTTTATTTACTTTTTGACCCTTATCTTTTGAAACCCTTGCATTTAGGTCCCTAACTTTTCATCATTCTTTGCAGAATGGTCCTCCCTGCAACTTCTGCGCAGCGCCATACTCCGAAGACCTTGCGCGGAGCATGGCGCCGCGCGCAGGGCTGGGCTGCCGTCCTCTAGAACAGAAGCGGGGTTCCCTGCGACATCCTCTGTCGCAAAGACCCGCCCACGACCTCTGCTGACCACAATGCCTTCCGTGCGAACGCGCGGAAGGCATGGGTGTCCCTTCCAACATTACTCCGGTGAGGCTGGCACGACGCCAGCTCGCCCCTCTCTCTGCACCAAGCCCTTTATAAGGAGCAGCACACCTTGCCGACTCCTGCAAGCTTCCTTTGACGGAGAACTACCCCCCTCTTCATCCCTTTCTCCTCCGATCAAAGAGCTTGAAGCTTCCAGCGAACTCCTCCTCTTCCTCCTCGTCGCTCTGCTGCCCTACCTGCAGTAGGGTCTGCCCTGCTCTGTCGTCCGCGCTAGGCTGTACCTGCTGGCACCCTCCGTTTGCTTCCTCATCGCCGAAACCCTCCTCCAGGGCGTCTTCGTCTCCAACTCCGGCAGGCACGAGCCGGCTGCTCCTCCCTCCCCCTTCGTCGAGTAATTAGGTAGATAGCTTTCTCTCTCTTTCTCTTGTATTTTCCCTCTTCCAATTTGCCCTTTCGACCACCCACCAGCCACTGTCCAAACTCACCTTCTCCACCTCCGATCACCCCCTCCAGCGAGTCCACCCCATGCTCACAGACCCCTTCACACCTCGCCGACCAACCCAGAAGCTCCCTCACTCTTCACTCCACCGATCCCCCCTCTCCATCCACTGCCAAGCGCCACCCAACCACTCCCCGAACAAACCTACCTCTCCGCCCACAGTCTGACCTAGGTCAGCCTCTACACGCGATACCCGCACCCGATTACCTGGCTCTGGGAGAGCAGTCCTAAGAGAGAATTCTGAGAAAGAGAGAGACGCGGGGAAGGGGTAGGGGTAGGTTTTGCTCTGACCTTTGTGTGAGCGTGCAGGAAGAAAAGAAGAAGAAGGCAAGAAGGAAAAGAAGAAGAAGAGAAGCAGCAGAAGCCCTAGCCGCTCAGCAGCAGCTGAAGAAGAAGGAAGGAAGGAGAGAAACAGAAGAAGAAAGAAGAAGGGAGGCACTGTAGCAAGGCCATAGATAAGTCATCTGAGCACTGCATCAGACGTCGGAATCCCTGCAGCCACCAAGAAGAAGAAGAAGGCAGGAAGGAAAAGAAGAAAGAAGAAGGCAGGAAGAAAAGAAAGAAAAGAAGAACAGAACAAGAAGGCAGGAAGAGAAGAAGAAGAAGAAGAAAAGAGAAAGAAAGAAGGCACAGCCGCAAGCAAGGAAGGAAAAGAAGAAAGAAAGAAAAAGAAGAGGAAGATCACCACGTCGCAGAGAAGAAAAAGAAAAGAGAAGAAGCAAGCAGAGCAGGCAAGAAGAAAAGAAGACTCTGCAGAAGAAAGAAGAAAGAAAGAAAGAAAAGAAGAGATAAGAAGAAGAAGCCAAGAGAACTCTAGCCCCCCCCCCCTCTCTCTCTCTTTCTCTTATTTTTGTAACCTAATTGAGAACTTTCTACTTCTAGAATTCTAGTTGCTCCCTAAGTTCGACCTTGGGAAAACTTTGTATTCCGAGTAAAAATTTGTAGTAATCTGGTAGCTGTCTTGATACATACTATAACGACTGATTGTAAACTATAATAACGTAAAGACGAAACACAGAACAGCTCTACCATGGCAATTACTATGTGGCCTTTGCCACGTACCAGCTGGAGAGCACGGCACACAGGTGGTGGAGGGTGGTCAGGGGACAAGAGAGGGACGAGCTGACCTGGGACAGGTTCGTCACCCTCTTCAGCGAGCAGTACTTTCCCCATACGTGGCAGGACTAGAGGAGGCGGGAGTTCCACACTTTTCGTCAAGGGACGATAACCGTGAGCGCGTACCGCACGCATTTTCTGAAGCTGTCTCGCTTCGCAACGACAGCAGTGGCCACGGAGGAGGAGCACCTTTGGAGGTTCACCGAGGGGCTCCGCCCTACGATTCGGGGGTATGTCAAACCCCTGAAGCTGCCTACATTCTAGAGGGTGGTGGAGGCAGCTATGACATACGAAGAGACCAACCTGTCCGCGCAAGATACTGACAGCAGGCGGAAGAGGCCCTATCAGCCAGACTTCTCACAGGGCTGACGAGAGAGGAGACACGAGGCACCCGCAGGAGAGCCGTCACGTTTTGCAGGGCCATCAGTGGCCTTTGGGGGCCCTCAACAAGGGCTAGCTGCTAGCATCGGACCCCCGCCCAGCCGACAGCAGGGACCCAGTGAGGGCGGGAGTCGAGTTCCCCTTTGCTACCAGTGTGGCTAGCCGGGCCACATCAGAAGGGACTGCCTGTCTAGGGCAGGAGGTTAGCAGATGCTTCCTACGCCGAGCACTGGAGGGCGAGCAGGAGGCCACGGTTTCCAAGCGCGAGGAGGAGGACAGCAGTCACGGGGAGGGTACCGGCCAGCAGTTACCCGTCCGACGCAGAGTGTGGCTGCTTCGTCCTCACCTAGGGCTGAGGGGCGTATCAACGCCCTGACTCACAGGGATGCCAGTGGTGGCAGGTATGGTTTCAGTTTTCAGCAGATTCGTTTACATGCTTTTCGATTCCGGCGCTACGCATTCGTTTGTCGCCACCAGTTTCGCGGTTAGTTTGGGGCAGGATTATATGCTGTTAGAGGATTCGTTCGTTTTCAGAGGTCCGAGTGGTCAGCTGTTTGTAGCTGAGGAGGTATACACGGGTTGCAAGGTTAGTGTTGGGGGACACAACCTTCCCGCTGACCTGATTATGATACAGATGGAGAACCTTGGTGTAATTCTGGGGATGGACTGGTTGTCCGCTTTCCATGCCTTGGTGGACTGCTTTGAGAGAAAGATCGCCTTCTCCATACCGGAGTTGCCTTCTTTCGAGTTCCACGGGCAGCCAGTGGACGGAGGCTTCAGGTGCATTTCTGCACTTCGGGCGGCGAGACTTTTGAGCCAGGGGTGTGAGGGTTTCCTAACTTGTGTGGTGGCAGAGCCCAACCCTGTGGCAGACTTCCAGAGTATCCCTATGGTCAGAGAGTACCCTGACGTGTTCCCAGACGAGTTGCCAGGACTACCGCCCGAGCGTGAGATCGAGTTTGAGATCTCACTGGTACCAGGGACCAGCCCCATCTCCATAGCATCGTACAGGATGGCACCACTTGAGCTGCGAGAGCTCAAATCTCAATTGCAGGATCTTTTGGAGAAGGGCTTTGTGAGGCCCAGCGCGTCTCCTTGGGGAGCCCTAGTACTGTTTGTAAAGAAGGATGGTACCTTACGCCTTTGTGTGGACTACCGACAGCTGAATAGAGTCACCATCAAGAACAGGTATCCGTTGCCGAGGATTGATGACTTGTTTGACCAGCTGCGAGGTGCCACGGTATTCTCCAAAATCGACTTGAGGTCTGGATACCACCAGTTGAGGATCAAGGAGGCAGACATCTCCAAGACAGCTTTCCGCACCCGGTACGGACACTACAAGTTTCTGGTCATGCCGTTTGGGCTGACCAATGCCCCCGCTGCCTTAATGGACTTGATGAACCGGGTGTTTCAGTCGTACTTGGACCAGTTCGTGGTGGTATTCATTGATGATGTGCTCATCTATTCTCGAGATCAAACACAGCACGGACAGCACTTGCGAATGGTTTTGGACATACTGAGACAACGTAGGCTGTACGCCAAATACTGCAAGTGTGAGTTCTGGTTGAGGGGGGTGACCTTCTTAGGTCATGTGATCTCTGGGGATGGCTTGGCTGTGGACCCAACCAAGGTCGAGGCAGTGCTCAAGTGGGAGAGACTGCGTACGGTCACTGAGATTTGCAGTTTCTTGGGACTGGCAGGCTACTACAGGCGATTTATCAGGGACTTTTCACAGATTACACGTCCTATGACACAGCTGACCCGAAAGGACGTGCCCTTCACTTGAACAGACGCATGTGAGTCGTGTTTTCAGGAGCTGAAGAAGAGGCTGACTTCGGCTCCCGTGCTCACCATCCCAGACAGTAGTGGCAGGTTCGTTGTGTACACGGATGCCTCTTTGTAGGGGTTAGGGGGTGTGCTCATGCAGAGGGGTCACATTGTTGCTTACGCTTCATGGCAACTGAAGCCCCATGAGCATAGCTACCCTACCCACGACCTGGAGCTGGCAACTGTCGTCTTCGCGCTGAAGACCTGGAGGCACTACTTGTACGGTGAGACCTTTGAGATTTTCACATATCACAAGAGCCTCAGATACTTGTTTGATCAGAAGGAGCTCAACATGAGACAGAGACGTTGGTTGGAGCTCCTAAAGGACTATGACTGCAGCATTTCCTACCACCCGGGAAAGGCCAACGTGGTGGCTAACGCCTTGAGCCAGAAGGTGCCCGCACACTTGGCCAGTTTACAGGTGCAGAGTTGGAGCCTCTTGGAGGAGATGGGCAGTTGGCGACCCCTAGAGTTACGGGGACACTATGGGGCAGTGACTGTGATGCGACAGAAGAGGCCAGAGCTGATAGATCGCATCATCACAGGACAGATGGCCGACCCGTACTTGCAGTCCTTGCGTGACAGAGTACTGTTAAGAGACTGATGAGAACCTCATCATGAGCCATAACTAGCTCATTTTGACCCAATACAAAGGATAAAAGCTCCTACATATCTCAAGGAAAGGCTTAACTCAGAGAATTCTGAGTTTGAGAAGAAAACCAGTCATAAGGGGTAAAAGTGCAATTTTACCAGTATAATCTGCATACAGGGTAATTCAGGGCCCAAACACAGGTCAAAACAGCTTAATAAGAATAAAAGTGGGATGAGATGATCTAGCAAGGGCTACAGCACTTCCAAGGAACCAAATGATAATCTGTAACCCTAAAACAACCCACTTCAATTCACAAGGTTCGAGGCAAAGTAAAAATAGAATAAACCCTCTAAAATTCATAGAAAAATAATCTCTAGGGTTTAGAACCTTCAATTTGGCCTTTAGAACCCATTTTGACCTACATTGAGAACCATGCCCAATTAATAACTTAATTTGGGTCTTTACGCAAATTGACCGGTCAAACAAGGTTTAATATGAAAATGAAATTTACCATCAGATTCCTTAGGTTCTAATTAGTCATGTATAAAAACTTGAGCCTAAGAAGAAACCTCCTTGACCGACTTTACACTTTGGTCCTCATATATTTACTCTTTGGCCCTCAACTTTTGAACCCTCGCATTTAGGCCCCTAACTCTCCTTCGTTCTTTGCAAACAGGTCCCTCCTGCAAAACCCTGCCAGCACCATGCTCCGGCGACCTTGCGCGGAGCATGGCGCCGCGCAGGGTAAGGTGGAGGACCTGGCATGTGTACCGGGGGTGCCCTGCGTCGTCAGCCGTCGCAGGAGCACCCCCATGGTCATTGTAGCCCCCCATACCGGCCGTGCGAACGCACGGACGGTATGGGTTCGTATTCCGACCATTCTCCGGCGAGGGAGACACGTCGTCTCCCTCCGCCTTCCTCCCTGCTTCAACCCTATAAATACCCCCCGCCGCTCCACCGACCAAAGCAGCCTGGATCTGACGGAGAAAACCCCCAACTTTCCTCTCTTCTCACTCCGGCAGACGCCCACCAGCTCCGGCGGTTCTTCCTCCTCCTCCTCTTCGCTCTGCCGCAATACCAGCAGCAGAGATTTCTTCCCCTGCTCTTCCCGCGTCGCGCAATACCGGCGCGCGCTGCCTCTGCCCCGTCGTCACCGCCGTCCTCCCCCCACTGGGCATCGTCTTCTCCGGCGACAGTCGATACGACTGTCGCCCTGTTCCTCCCCCTTCGTCCCTGCAGTTAAGTTAGAACTACTCCCCTTCTTCTCCTCTTTCTTTCCCCGCTTTCAATTTAGTCAATTAAACCCTCGACCGCTCCTGTTCACCCTCATCCTCTCCGCCTCCGACCACCCTCCGGCGAGCCGCTCCCATCACCTCAGCGACCCACACGGCTCGCCGACCACCGCAGCACATCCGCCTCCTCACCCTGATCCTCTTCCGCCCCTCCACTTCCCACCAAACACCCTCTGCAGATCCACCGAACACACCCACTCCCTCGCTCACAGTTTGACCTAGGACGACCTGTTAGCTCCATCTCGCCCCCTGCAGACCCCCTGACCACCTTCGCCGTGCCACGGCGAAGGTCCCCCGCCTGTCTGATTTGGCCGAGAGGCCGTTCTATTGATTTCAGGTTCCAGGCCTTGACCGCCATTGGCGAGGAAGCTCGAAGCTTGCTTGAGGTTGCTCCAAGCCTAGATATCCCAGGTTGAAGACCTAGGCTGCGCGAAAGAGTCTTGCGCACACACCCTGGCCCTCAATTGGAGTTGCGCGCCTCAACAGCTGTTGCAATTGGAAGCACCATCCCTGCTGCAGGCGTGAGAGAAAAGGGGTGCGCGGATAGTCCCACCTCGGAACCTTCTGAAGCCACACACCCACATAAATTGCAAAAGTGCCAGCATCTGTTTGCCTCAGTTACCACGGGGTGAGGTCCCTCTCACCCGACCCGACCCGACCCGGCCTCGTCCGTGACCACGCTCCGCGGACCTGGCCCGACCCGATTAGACTGTCCTGCACTCCTCGCCCACCACGCACGCCGGTGGGCCTGGACCCGGGCCTGACCCGAACCCGATTACCCGATAGCGCTCTGGGAGAGCTTCCGAAGAGTGATTTCAGAGAGAGAGATACGCGGGGGAGGGGGGTAGAGTAGGTTTTTGCCTCTTGACGAAAAAACTCTGAAGTGTGCAGGCCAAAGAAGAAGAAGCAGACCCGCTGAAGAAGAAGGAGCTGCGGCACTGTAGCATAGGCATCGTTAAGTCGTCTCAGCACCGGGGCAGACGACGGAAGGTCAGCAGCCAGAGCAGGAAAAAAAAGACAGGCTGAAGAAGAAGGAAGAGCAACGGCCAACGCGAAAGAAGCAAGAAAAGAAGAAGACGATCTGAAGAAAAAGAAAGAAAGGAAACAAGGAAGAACAGAAGAAGAAGAGCACGAGGGGAAGATCTGAAGAAAGCAGAAGAAGAAGAAGAAGAAGAAGAAGAAGAAGAACAGGAAGAACCAAAGACAAAGAGGAAGAAAGAAGAAAAGAAGAAGAAGCCAAATTTTCATCTCTCTCTCTCTCTCTTTATTTTTGTAATAGAACTTGTATATCTCTAGAATACAACTTGCTCCCTGAGTTCGACCTCGGGAACTCTTTTATTTTTCCGAGTAAAAAATTTTATATGAAACGTTGGTAACAATCGGCTTTACTACAACGTTATAACTGAAACCGACGTTCTTCATTTTGGCGCCGCTGCCGGGGAGCAACGGCTATTCTAGAGGTAAACATTCCTGTTTCTTTTAAGTTCTGATAATCTCCTCTCTTTTGTGCAGCTACAGGAACTCAAGAAGACAAGCAACCACACAACCACTCCGAAGACAGGTAAAATCTTTTCTCTCACTATTAACCCCTACACTCTAAAAAGAAAAAAAAAAGAAAAGAACAAGCAATATAGGGCTAACCTGTCTTCCATATTTAGTAACCATAAAAGTTGCATGTTTTCAACTCATTATTTCTGCACACTATTAAGGGTATTTAAGGGCTAACACATTCTTGCTTGAGCCCTAATTACCCAACAAAGAATTAACTGGACCAAGTAGAGCCAACCTAGGATCCAACACTAGGGATTTAGAGACACACTACTTAACTCAAGAATTGAGAAAACCAAATGAAGTGTGCCCAAGCCCTTGTCTGAAAATACCTATTCAAAGAAAATCTAAAACAATTGGCTCTCTCTAAACACTTGAACCCTAAAAGACAGGACCTAAAAAGCTCTCAAAGAAAACAAGAGGTAAAGTTGACCCCTTTGGGTTAACCAACCTTAAATTAGGTCACTCTTTGCACTTAAAAAGACTAAAGTTCAAGTGAAACCTTAAGCACCCTGATCTTAAAATTGGTAGACTTAAGAGGTCAAGATCCCCATTCTGGTCTACCTGGAACCGCAGTGACAAGAGAGGTCGGGTGGGGGAAACCCTGTAACCCGTGGGGACGCTCTACCGTGTAGGGGTCTTCGCGGGACTCTCCCTCTCTGGCTGCCCAGGTAATTCTCAGGTGGACGATCTTTCTGATCAAGGGGTCCATCTGCCCCGAACCTCTATAGTCACCCAACAATTTTTGGGTGTCTTGATTGGGTCCAGCACCTGCTTATCTCATCCAGCCCTTCAGTATTTTTCAGGAGGTCCTTGAAACCTCCAATAGAAGTTCACTCTCCCCGAGGCTAAGCCTCGGCTCCTTTGTTTTTGCAGAAATCATTAACAAAATCCCCTTCTTCCATCTTGATTCAAACTTTGATTCCACCACCTGATCCAATTATGCAGCCTAATTACCTAGCAAGACTACCATTCAAGAAACCTGAATATCGGAGATCTATGAAAGATAAAATGATCGAGGATGCCATAAGATTCTATGAAAAAGAAGAAAAAACCTCAACACCAATAGGAGATATTCAGGTTGATGTCCCAACAACCACATCCTTCATCATAAACTGTGCCCAAATTCTATTGACTGGAATTTCAAAAGGATCAACCCGAGATATGCTCATGACAGGATACATTGAGATGGAAAAATTACACCAATCTGAATACCTTCAATGCTTGACAAATCCTGTACTTTGGGAACAACACCAAGATGCCCTTATAAAACGGGTAGAAATGATGAAATCAGTAGAACAAATTATCAACCGGAAATACCCGTATATACCAGAAACAGAGGATGAACCATCTTGGAACAGTATCAAGGAACCATTCAGTTTCCCAGATCCCGGGATTGAGGCACAAAGTGGTTGTAAAATCCCAACCCAGGTAGAAGATAGCATTAAAATAGGTTGGGAAGTTGCAGGAGAAAACAATGCTGAGCCAACCCTAGGCCATAAATCACCAAGCTTAGAACTCCAAGGCTCCTGCAATAACAAGATTAGAATTGAACCTCTGGAGGGTATAAATTCCACCCCTTGTTTTGATAAGGTGACCCTCGAAGGTTATTCGGACTTAGGTTCTAATAATTCTACCCACATCCTAAGCCTAGAACCTAGATCTGAAACTTATTGGGAAGATTATGAGGCCCTTTATGAGGAAGATCAAATTTTTACAGGATATGATTCCGGGCCTCTATTTAATGAGTATCCCTCTCCAACATCCTCAGGAAATCTGATCGATTTCTCAGAAAACATGCCAATTTATGATACAGAAACTGAGGAGTTGGATGAGCAAGGTTTTAATAGGGTCTATCCTACCAGCTTAGAGCTTGAACAGAACATCTTTTTGAGCCCAGAAGTGATATATAGGCTAGAACCCAATCAGGCTGCTGATTCCACATCTGATGATTTCTGCTGTGGTGGAATTCATGATCATTTTCGCCAACTCTCCGACAATTTCAGATCTGACTATAATTGCGGAGAGATTCCCCTTCCTGAACACGCCAGGCCTATCTACGACCTCAGTTCACATGATTCTGACTCTGACTCTGACTCTGAGGTCCTGATTCCCGAGATCACTGATAACACAGAATCATTCCTTTTCGATCCTCAGGAACCAAAAACAGAAAATGCCAAGAGTGATTGCAACCAAGAATCCAAATTTTTTCTCGAATCCGATTTCTTTCATCCTACAAACACTCTTCCGGCATTTGATAGTTACCCAGAGGACTCTCTACAGAAAATCACCTATCATCTGTTTCTAGAAGAGCCCTCATACACAATGGCCACCTCATCCGCACACACGGAACGGATCAAAACCTCTCCCAAACCCCGACCCGCAACCGGACTCAATTTCTATGCTGATTCACCTCTCACCGAGCCGATTGCATTTCCACATCGGGTTTCGAACATTGATCAGACTACATACCATGCTCTATCATTCTCTGATCACCCCTGTAGGGTTCCTGCATCAACCACTGATTATCCTACGGGTCCCTACTCTGACCAGGCTGATTCGGCACAGCCAAACCCTGCGTTTACACTTCCACATCCATCTGAGCTTCATAGTTTATGGTGGGCACCACACCTTTTTATCCACATCTATCAACCCACCAGATTGATTGGGTTTGGGCTGCATCATCAGCCTGTTGATCTAAACAAGCACCTGGTTGGACCAACCAGGCTCTTAATCAAGGTGCTTGTCTTACAAAACTCCGCTGATTTGACCATCCCCTCTCCATCGCATTTCCCGCTTGGCTGAAGGCATCAAATTTAGCGCTCAACGGGAGGCAGCCCGTCATTCTCTTTGAAAACCTGAAACTTGTTCTGACAGCTTTTTGCACTTGAAGTTCACACTTTAGGACAGCCGACTCCAACTCAGATGTTTGCATCTGGGATTTGAAATCGTCCGCAAAAATTCAACCCGACCCCTCCACTCACCCAAATTTCTGTCTTAAGGAATGAACTAAGACCCCCTAGGTTACAATGAGGACATTGCAAATCTTAGGCATGGGGGGGTATGAAAGTGCAAAAACTCGTAAGAAAAGGTTTCAAACAAAAAATTCACATATGCCAAAAATACCATAAAAATTAAAAAAAAAAAAAAATTTCGAAAAAGAATAAGAGGAAAAGAGGAGAATTTTGTGAAGGAGAGAAGAAACAAAATGAAAAAGGAGCACAAAATTATAAGAAAAGTTGATAGTCATTAGTAAGGAACTAAGGAATTAACCTAAGTTCTAGACCTCATTCAAGAAAATAACTGAAAAGTGCACAATGAGATTAGTAAGAATGCAAACCTTAGGCATTCTTGAATAGACTCTTAGTACTCATTAAGATCTGGACACTCCTCAAGAGGTTGAGGAAAATGAAAAGCTGAAGTATTAGGTCTAAGGCTTAGGGAGTATTCGGCCTCGTTAACTAATTTTTGGTTTACGGGACTCAGTAACCTAAGCACCCTAATCTCACACACAGCCTGGTTCAGTAAGCGTAAAAATCAGAATCACGCAGAAGCGTCGCAAAAATCTGAAAAGAACACCTAGAATAGGAGCGGCCGATCAACACAAGTTGATTTGGACGAGTTCCCAGCGCAGAGAGGCGGGAAATCCCCTCGAAGATGCGTAACAAAATATCATCTCCTCGGTGCTTGTCTCTTAGGATATTTACATATCCTACGGGGGGCATGTAAGCACTCTGCTGGTTCAGATTCCATGGATGGCATTATCTCGAAGTGTCAATTGCCAGGGTCTGGATTCGGCCACGGAATACCATGGATGGGATTATCTCGAAATCTCAATAGCCAGGGTTCCGGGGGTTGCCATGGGCGGTGCTATCTCGAAGCATCGATCGCCAGGAACCCTTGAGGATTGATGATGGGAGCAAGGAATCTGATACAGACCGTGTTGAAAAGCCAATCCTAGGCTAGAACTAAAAAAAAAAAAAAAAGAAGAGAGAGAAAACTCTCCAAACAGAAAAAACTTTCTATCTCTCTCTTACAAAACGCACTGCGAACTGGGCCAGGGCTAAAATCATTTCAAGCACGGGTGTTTTAACCACGAAGTCCAATAAACCTTAGGTTAGTTCTTGCGGGCCTTAAAAACCTTTGCTAAAAGACTGAGGCTAAGGCTTGACAGATTTGGATCTTGATTGGTACTAGAGTATCTTTTAGGCCTATGGTCAGCATTCTAACCTAATCTATGCTCAAATAAAAAAAGGCACTTATCTAAAACCATTAAAAAACTTCATGGTCTAGAACAAGGGTTGAAACCTTAAGTTTTTTGCTAAGGGACTAGCAAAAGCTAGGCATGGCGGTATGATGAGAACCTCATCATGAGCCATAACTAGCTCATTTTGACCCAATACAAAGGATAAAAGCTCCTACATATCTCAAGGAAAGGCTTAACTCAGAGAATTCTGAGTTTGAGAAGAAAACCAGTCATAAGGGGTAAAAGTGCAATTTTACCAGTATAATCTGCATACAGGGTAATTCAGGGCCCAAACACAGGTCAAAACAGCTTAATAAGAATAAAAGTGGGATGAGATGATCTAGCAAGGGCTACAGCACTTCCAAGGAACCAAATGATAATCTGTAACCCTAAAACAACCCACTTCAATTCACAAGGTTCGAGGCAAAGTAAAAATAGAATAAACCCTCTAAAATTCATAGAAAAATAATCTCTAGGGTTTAGAACCTTCAATTTGGCCTTTAGAACCCATTTTGACCTACATTGAGAACCATGCCCAATTAATAACTTAATTTGGGTCTTTACGCAAATTGACCGGTCAAACAAGGTTTAATATGAAAATGAAATTTACCATCAGATTCCTTAGGTTCTAATTAGTCATGTATAAAAACTTGAGCCTAAGAAGAAACCTCCTTGACCGACTTTACACTTTGGTCCTCATATATTTACTCTTTGGCCCTCAACTTTTGAACCCTCGCATTTAGGCCCCTAACTCTCCTTCGTTCTTTGCAAACAGGTCCCTCCTGCAAAACCCTGCCAGCACCATGCTCCGGCGACCTTGCGCGGAGCATGGCGCCGCGCAGGGTAAGGTGGAGGACCTGGCATGTGTACCGGGGGTGCCCTGCGTCGTCAGCCGTCGCAGGAGCACCCCCATGGTCATTGTAGCCCCCCATACCGGCCGTGCGAACGCACGGACGGTATGGGTTCGTATTCCGACCATTCTCCGGCGAGGGAGACACGTCGTCTCCCTCCGCCTTCCTCCCTGCTTCAACCCTATAAATACCCCCCGCCGCTCCACCGACCAAAGCAGCCTGGATCTGACGGAGAAAACCCCCAACTTTCCTCTCTTCTCACTCCGGCAGACGCCCACCAGCTCCGGCGGTTCTTCCTCCTCCTCCTCTTCGCTCTGCCGCAATACCAGCAGCAGAGATTTCTTCCCCTGCTCTTCCCGCGTCGCGCAATACCGGCGCGCGCTGCCTCTGCCCCGTCGTCACCGCCGTCCTCCCCCCACTGGGCATCGTCTTCTCCGGCGACAGTCGATACGACTGTCGCCCTGTTCCTCCCCCTTCGTCCCTGCAGTTAAGTTAGAACTACTCCCCTTCTTCTCCTCTTTCTTTCCCCGCTTTCAATTTAGTCAATTAAACCCTCGACCGCTCCTGTTCACCCTCATCCTCTCCGCCTCCGACCACCCTCCGGCGAGCCGCTCCCATCACCTCAGCGACCCACACGGCTCGCCGACCACCGCAGCACATCCGCCTCCTCACCCTGATCCTCTTCCGCCCCTCCACTTCCCACCAAACACCCTCTGCAGATCCACCGAACACACCCACTCCCTCGCTCACAGTTTGACCTAGGACGACCTGTTAGCTCCATCTCGCCCCCTGCAGACCCCCTGACCACCTTCGCCGTGCCACGGCGAAGGTCCCCCGCCTGTCTGATTTGGCCGAGAGGCCGTTCTATTGATTTCAGGTTCCAGGCCTTGACCGCCATTGGCGAGGAAGCTCGAAGCTTGCTTGAGGTTGCTCCAAGCCTAGATATCCCAGGTTGAAGACCTAGGCTGCGCGAAAGAGTCTTGCGCACACACCCTGGCCCTCAATTGGAGTTGCGCGCCTCAACAGCTGTTGCAATTGGAAGCACCATCCCTGCTGCAGGCGTGAGAGAAAAGGGGTGCGCGGATAGTCCCACCTCGGAACCTTCTGAAGCCACACACCCACATAAATTGCAAAAGTGCCAGCATCTGTTTGCCTCAGTTACCACGGGGTGAGGTCCCTCTCACCCGACCCGACCCGACCCGGCCTCGTCCGTGACCACGCTCCGCGGACCTGGCCCGACCCGATTAGACTGTCCTGCACTCCTCGCCCACCACGCACGCCGGTGGGCCTGGACCCGGGCCTGACCCGAACCCGATTACCCGATAGCGCTCTGGGAGAGCTTCCGAAGAGTGATTTCAGAGAGAGAGATACGCGGGGGAGGGGGGTAGAGTAGGTTTTTGCCTCTTGACGAAAAAACTCTGAAGTCTGCAGGCCAAAGAAGAAGAAGCAGACCCGCTGAAGAAGAAGGAGCTGCGGCACTGTAGCATAGGCATCGTTAAGTCGTCTCAGCACCGGGGCAGACGACGGAAGGTCAGTAGCCAGAGCAGGAAAAAAAAGACAGGCTGAAGAAGAAGGAAGAGCAACGGCCAACGCGAAAGAAGCAAGAAAAGAAGAAGACGATCTGAAGAAAAAGAAAGAAAGGAAACAAGGAAGAACAGAAGAAGAAGAGCACGAGGGGAAGATCTGAAGAAAGCAGAAGAAGAAGAAGAAGAAGAAGAAGAAGAAGAAGAAGAACAGGAAGAACCAAAGACAAAGAGGAAGAAAGAAGAAAAGAAGAAGAAGCCAAATTTTCATCTCTCTCTCTCTCTCTTTATTTTTGTAATAGAACTTGTATATCTCTAGAATACAACTTGCTCCCTGAGTTCGACCTCGGGAACTCTTTTATTTTTCCGAGTAAAAAATTTTATATGAAACGTTGGTAACAATCGGCTTTACTACAACGTTATAACTGAAACCGACGTTCTTCAGAGACCCTGGGGACTTCTCTTTTACAGACCAGGTGCTGCGCATGAGGGGACGTCTATGCATTCCCAGAGACGAGGAGCTGTTGAGAGAGCTCCTGACTGAGGCACACGGTTCCAGATTCACCATACATCCCGGAAACACAAAAATGTACCATGACTTGAGACACGACTTTTGGTGGAGGGGGATGAAGCGAGATGTGGGTGAATTCGTGCAGCAGTGCTTAGTGTGCCAGCAGGTGAAAGCCGAGCATCAGATGCCTGCAGGGCCGCTACAGCCACTTCCAGTGCCAGAGTGGAAGTGGGAGAGCATCACCATGGACTTGGTGGTGGGCTTACCTGTTACCCAGCAAGGATACGACGCAGTCTGGGTAATCATTGACAGATTGACGAAGACGGCGCATTTCTTGCCGATCCGAGTCACCTTGGGACCAGCACAGTTGGCAGAGAGGTATATCCGCGACGTGGTACGTCTACACGGAGTTCCGCGGGAGATCGTATCCGACTGGGATACCCGCTTTAAGTCCCAGTTTTGGGCTGAGTTTCAGCAGGCCCTGGGGACACGGTTGAGGTTCAGTACAACTTACCACCCCCAGACAAACAGACAGTCTGAACACACGATACAGACACTTGAGGACCTTTTGCGTGCTTGTGTACTGGACTGGAGGGGATCTTGGGAGGAGCACTTGCCCCTGGCGGAGTTTGCATATAATAACAGTTATCACTCGAGCATCGGCATGGCACCCTACGAGGCTCTGTACGGACGGAGGTGTACGTTACCCTTGAGTTGGTTTGAGGTAGGGACCAAGTAGGAGGTTGGCCCCAGGCTGATCGGCGGAGTCAGGAAGTAGTCGAGCAAATTCACAGGCAACTCCGCACTGTCAGGAGCAGACAGAAGAGCTATGCAGATCGGAAACGCAGAGAGGTGCAGTTTGAGGTTGGGGATCACGTCTTCCTTCGCATTTCACCCATGAAGGGCCTGCAACGGTTTGGGGTGAGAGGGAAGCTCGCGTCGAGGTTCGTGGGACCCTTTGAGGTCCTGGAGCGGGTTGGACCCGTTGCTTACAGGCTTGCCCTTCCTCCCCAGCTTTCTGGTGTGCACGACGTGTTCCACGTGTCCAACCTCAGGAAGTACATCACCGATCCCAGTCACGTCCTGAGTCACGAGAGCGTCAAGGTGAGTGATGACCTGACCTACCCCGAGCGGCCAGTGCAGATTCTCGATAGAGCCGTCCGCAGTCTGAGACGGAAGCAAGTACCCCTGGTGAAGGTTTTTTGGAGGAGCCAACAGTACGAGGAGGCTACCTGGGAGCCTGAGGTGCTGATGCGGGAGCGGTACTTGGAGCTTTTTGCTGGTACGTCTTTTCGGACCGACTTCGGTCCTCTTTGAGTTTGTTATGCATATATCATTCTTTTCCGCACCCTAGTTAGCGTAAGTTTCGGGACGAAACTTCCTTTGAGCTTGTCATGTTGTTATAACCCTGGCATCAAACGTCATTTAAGACGTCTGGGAATTGGTCCAGACATCTGGTCAAACGTCTGGAATTTAATTTTTTCGGCGTACGGGTTCGCGTCTGCGCGCGTGCACGCGCAGACTGAACCGCCACCCTCCTTCTTCTCTTTCCTTCCTCCCTACAGGCGTAGCCACCTTTTTCTCTCTCTCTCCCCACGGCAGCCTTCAAATACCTCCTCTCCTCTCCCTCACCCTTACTCCACCACCTTCTTCTTCTTCTTCTTCCTGTCAGCGAGAGAGTGAGCGGGTGAGGGCAGCAGCAGCTGCCGCTGTGAGTGCGTGGGGAGGAGGGTCTGCTGCGAGAGGGAGAGAGCTAAATCGTGAGGGTGCGATCTCGCCGGAGCAGCCAGGGCCGGCCGGCGGGTGCGCAGCGGAAGCGTGGTGTTGGGAAGGAGCTGCTGTAGCTCAGGCAACAGGCGAGCGCCACGCGGCACTGTCGTGCGCTGCAGGCAGAGAGCTAGGAGGTCCTGATTCTGGGAAAATTTCCTAGAATCAGACGTCTGGAGGAATGTCCAAACATCTGAAAGGTACGATATTTTTTTCCATCCTTTCTATTTTCGCGTGTACGGCCATGCAGCCATCCCGCCAAAGAGTTCTACCTCATTTCGTGTAGAGGATGATCGTGTGTGCGTACAGGTCTTATTCGAGAAGGCGCAAGGGCATGCCCTCCTACACAGATCGGACGTCTAGGCACAGCACCAAACGACGGAGAGGGTCTCCAGACATCCGGAGTGACAATCGGACGTCTGGAAACTAAGTCCAAACGGTTCAGTGGGATTCTGGACGTCTGAAGGACCGCGCAAGATCAAGGTATGACCTGAGCCATCATTTAAGACGTTTGGAAGATGTTCCAGACGTCTGATTTTGGGCAGACTTGTCATTTTTGACCCGTTTAGGGTTCGTTCGAAGTCTGTTTTCTACGTTTCAAGTTTCGTTCTTCTCAGATTTAGTTCCTCTACCTATTTATAGTATTTGTATCATGTTTTGAGTAGCTCCTTGTACTTGATCCTTGTGTTAGGATCCTGTTCCGTTGTGGCTCTGGGGGTTACAAAGGTGTGCGAGCTTGCCGATCACGCCTCCAGTACTCCCGATTTTGCGGGTAGAGTGGCCCCTTTAATTATTTATCAAAAATTATGTACTTGTGAAATAATTAATAGAATCTAGGGTATTGCATGAATCCTAGGACTGAAAAACTAGATTGAATGATAGATCGTAGGATATTGCATGAATCCTAGGACTGAAAAACTAGATTGAATGATAGATCCTAGGATATGGCATGAATCCTAGGACTGGAAAACTAGATTGAATATATATATTGCAGTCTTGAAAAAGTAGAAAGGAAAACGATAACTGCCTGTAATTGGATAACAGTTGCCTGTTTATGAATGGATAATTATTGTTGAGAACATGGGCTATATGAAAATTAAAGCTGAAATGATGAAACCTAAATTGGCTGAGTTAAAGAAAAATAAGCATGAACCCTATGGGGAATTAGGAGTAGAGCTCCTGAGAAGTGAATGGAATATAATTGGGGAAGTGAGCTGGCCCTTGAGTACGGAGTACCAACGAGAGCGACTGTCCCCTAGTTTAGTGCAGAGCGGAGCTAGCCGCCCCAGGGACCCGGGGTTAGGTCTGGCCACTTTGTACCGACTTTTGGCCCTCGTGTACACAGTACCGAGGAGAGCTACAAGTGTAGGGAGAGCACTAGCCACCCCACGGGTCCCAGGGTTCTGCTAGCCCTCCTACACCGACTTGTTAGGCCCACTGGGCAAACCAGGGTAGTCAGGCGAGAGTGCGCGGACTGTGGAGGGGCAAGACCCCTGTTTGGTTACTATGGAGGGGCTGGACCCCTGTTACTGAGAGAGCTCTACCCTATACTGGTTCCGTGTTGTGCCTTGGGGCGCACCTGTTAACGGAAACGACTGACCGCGTGCGAGTGTGGGGCAGCTACCCGTGCGTTTATCGCACGTGCCGTAGTCACCGTTACGTCTATCAGTGACCTTGGGGTGGTTGACTGAGGGTAGGACCACCACGGGGGACTCTCCCAACCAGGAGAGCACCACGTGTTACTTCTACTTTTCGGAAAAGACTGCAATCAAGATCGTTCCCACGAGGAACATTCTAGATCAAGAGAAAGATCTGAGGAATAACTCAATAACGAGTAAACGGAAAATAAAGAAAGAGATTAAAAATATAACAGCTTCTGTCCACCTTACTATTTTCTTAGCTTTTGGTTGCCACTCTACTCAGTGATGAGAACCTCATCATAAACCCTAACTAGCACAATCTAATCCAAATATGTGTGAAAAAGCTCCTACAAAACCCAAAGAGAGGCTTAACTCAGAGAATTTTGAGTTAAAGAATAAAATAAATCATCAGGGGTAAAACTGTAATTTTACCAATGCAGTATGCGAACAGGGTAATTAATGGTCCAAACACAGGTCAAACAAGCTTAATAATGAGGGAAGTGGGTTGATCTGATCTGAAAAAGGTTATAGCAACTTCTAGGAATTAAATGACATTCTGTAACCCTAAAACAAATCCACTTCAATTCATGAGGTTCAAGGCAAGATAAAAATCAACTAAGACATCTAAAAATCACAGAAAAATATTCCCTAGGGTTTAGAACCTTCAATTTGGCCTTTGAAACCTATTTTTACCTAAAATGAGAACCATGCCTAATTAATGACTTAATTTGGGTTTTTATGTAAATTGACCGGTCAAACATGGTCCACCCTGAAATCAAAATTCATCATTAAAATCCTTAGGTTCAGATTATTCTGGTATAAAAACTTGAGCCTAAGAAAAGACCTCCTTGACCGACTTTACAATTTATCCTCTTTATTTACTTTTTTACCCTTATCTTTTGAAACCCTTGCATTTAGGCCCCCAACTTCTCATCGTTCTTTGCAGAATGGACCTCCCTGCAACTTCTGCGCAGCACCATGCCTCCGGCGACCTTGCAAGGAGGATGGTGCCGCACAGGGCAGGGCTGCGGTCCTCTAGAACAGAAGGGGGTTCCCTGCGATGTCCTCTGTCGCAGGGACCTGCCCACGACCTCTGCCATCACCCATGCCTTCCGTGCGAATGCACGAAAGGCATGGGTATCCTTTTTGGCCATCCTCCAGCGAGGCTGGCACGACGCCACCTCGGTCAGACCTTTATAAGGAGCGACAGCCCTTGCCGACTCTTGAAAGCTTTCTCTGGCGAAGAACTACCCTACTTTCCATCCCTTTCCCCTCCGATCAGAGCGCCCGAAGCTTCCGGCGACACTCTCCTCCTCCTCCTCGTCGCTCTGCTGCCTTACCTGCAGCAGGGTTTACTCTGCCCTGTAGTCCGCGCTAGGCTGTACCCGCTGGCGCCCTCTAACTGCTTCCTCGTCGCCGATACCCTCCCCTAGGGCATCTTCGTCTTCAGCTCCGGCAGGCACGAGCCGGGCGCTGCTCTCTTCCCCTTCGTCAAGTAAATAGGTACAAAGTTTCCTCTCTCTCTCCCTTACATTTTCCCTCTCTTAATTTACCTTTTTATTCCACCGCACGCAACTTCCACCTCCACCTGCTCCGTCTCCGACCACCTTCTCCGGCGAGTCCATCCCACGTCCACAGACCTCTTCACCCCTCGCCGACCAGCCCAGAGGCTCCCCCACACTCCACTCAACCGATCCCCCCTCTCCATCCACTGCCAAGCACCGCCCAACCACCCCCCGAACAAACCCATCTTCCCGCCCACAGTCTGACCTAGGTCGGCCTCCACACTCACTCCTGTGCCTCGTCGACCACCGCACAAGCTTCGCCACACTCTGGCGAAGCTTTCCATGTTTTCTGACTTGGCCGAGAGGCCGTCACTGTGTTTTCAGGTTCGCACCCTCTCGCCGCCATTGTCGACCTACTGCAGTAGCTTCACTCGCAGCTTCAGGCATTCTCCAGCCCAGGCGCAAGTCCCAGGCTGTGCGGACAGTCTCTGCGAAGGCGTCTAGGCCTGCAGCTGGGTCGCAAGCCTTACAGGTTGCTCCAATTAGCTGCGGATTCCTCTCCTGCGGGCGCAAAATCAGGAGGTGGGACTTTAGTCCCACCTCGTGAGTGTGCGGCCGCACACCCACACTTATATTGAAAAAGTGGATCGGGCTTACTGCCTTCGATACACAGGGGTCAGGTCCCTCTCACCCATACGCAGCGCGCCACGCGCTCGCTTGCCCTCGCCTGCGCTCACACCCCGCGGGTCTGGGCTGGATCCGACTACCCGACCACGCACTCCTCGCCCACCACCGCACGTCGGTGAGCCTGGTCCCGGGCGCGCTACCCGAACCCGAATACCTGGCTCTGGGAGAGCAGTCCTAAGAGAGATTCTGAGAAAGAGAGAGACGCGGGGAAGGGGTGGGGGTAGGTTTTGCTCTAACCTCTGTGTGTGCGTGTAGGAAGAAAAGAAGAAGAGAAGGAGCTGCACTGGGTAGCTGAAGAAGAAGGAGGAAGGCACTGTAGCAAAGGCACAGATAAGTCGTCCGAGCACTGCATCAGACGTCGGAATCACCACAGCCGTAGAAGAAGAAGGCAGGAAGAAAGGAAGAAAGAAGAAGAAGAGAAGAAGAAGGAAAGTCAGCGGCCAGAGGAAGAAGAAAAGGAAAAGAAAAGAAGCCAAAGCAGAGAAGAAGAAGAAAAGAGAAAGAAAGAAGACACAACCGCAAGTAAGGAAAAAGAAGAAAGAAAGAAAAGAGACAAGGCAGGCTGAGAAAGACAAGAACAGAAGAAGAAGAAGGCAGGAAGAAAAGAAGAAGAGAAAGAAGAAGAAAGATACAGTTGCAAGGAAGGAAAAGAAGAAAAGAGAAGAAGCAAGCAGAGCGGCTAAGAAGAAAAGAAGACTCTGCAGCTAAAGAAGAAAGAAGAAAGAAAGAAAAAAGAAGAAGAGGAAGAAGAGAAACGGCCAAGGAAGAAAAGAAGAAAAGGGAGAAAAAGAAGTGAGAAGAAGAAGCCAACAAAACTCTCTCTCTCTCTCCCATTTTTGTAACATAATTGAGAACTTATTTATGCTTCTAGAAACATAGTTGCTCCCTGAGTTCGACCCCGGGAAAACCTTGTTCCGAGTAAAAAAATCTTATAGTAATCTGGTAGCTGTTTTGTCACATACTATAACGACTGATTGTAAACCATAAAGACGACACTAGTAGCATACGAGCGTTACTATTTTTAGCGCTATTGCCGGGGAGCAACGGTTATTCTAGAAGTCATAAATTCTCTATTGAGTTTCTATTAATCTCTTCTCTTTTTATGTGCAGGCACAGGAAATCAAGAAGACAAGCAGCCGCACAACAACCACTCCGAGGACAGGTAATTTTCTATCCTCACTATTAACCCCTAAATTCTGAAGAGGAAGAAAAAGAAAAGAATAAGCAATATAGGTACAACCTGTCTTCTATACTTAGTAAATCATCAAAAGCTGCATGTTTTCAATTTCAACCCACTATTCCTACACACACTATTAAGGGTATTTAAGGGCTAACACCTTCTTGCCTGAGCCCTAATTACCCACCAAAGAGCTAACTGGACCAAGTAGAGCCAACATAAGATTTAACATTAGGGTTTTAGAGACACACTTCTTAAGCAAGAATTGAGAAATCCCAAACGAAGTGTGCCCAAGCCATTGTTTGAAAATACCTATTCAGAAAAATCCTAAGCAACTTGGCTCTTTAAAGGCACTTGAACCCTAAAAGACAAGACCTACTAAGCTCTCAAAGGAACTAGTAGGTGAAGTTGACCCCTTGGGTCAACCAACCTTCAACTTAGGTCACTCTTTGCACACAAAAAGGCTAAAGTTCAAGTGAAAATCTAAGCACCGTGATCTTAAACTAAAAGTGGTAGACTTAAGAGGTCAAGATCCCCATTCTGGTCTACCTAGAATCTCAGTGACAAGAGAGGTCGGGTGGGGGAAACCCTGTAACTCGTGGGGACGCTCTACCGTGTAGGGATCTTCGCGGGACTCACCTCTCTGGCTGCCCAGGTAATTCTCAGGTGGACGATCTTTTGATCAAGGGGTCCATCTGCCCCGCACCTATATAGTCACCCAACATTCTGGGTGTCTTGATTGGGTCCAGCACCTGCTAAACTCATCTTCTCCATTAGTGTATGTTTGGTAGGAGGTCCTTGAAACCTCCTTTAGAACTTCACTCTCCTCGAGGCCGAGCCTCAGTGCCCCTGTTTGAGAAAACAACACTTCACATAGACCTCTCCTCCGACTCCGAACCCAACTCACCTTCTTCTTCCACAATGGCTCAACCAGTTGAGGAAGAGAGCAATCTGGAGCACCAGCTCCAGCGACTCAATGACCTCTTCCAGAACTTTGTACACCCACTGCAGCGTCCTATGATGTGGGACCATTACAATCCTGCTGCGGTGGCTATTGAGCCTCAAGTCAGAATCCCGACTGGAGGACTTGATTCTGAATTAAAGTCCAATATGATTCATGCCATACCTAAATTCCATGGGTTTAATTCTAAAGACCCCTTCCAGCACATTAAACAACTAAAGCATCTGGCCCAGACTTTTGGGTCAGATGCGCAAAATCGGGATATTCTCCTCATGAAGATGTTCTCCTTCTCCCTTATGGATAAGGCCGCTCATTGGTACCAAACACTGACCCGGCCGATCAACAATTGGGAAGAACTTCAGTCTGAGTTCTTGAAGAAGTTCTTTCCCATTGGTCGGACCAATGCCTTGCGCCATCAGATTACCCACTTCACTCAGCAAACGGGAGAACCTCTCCATGAGGCGTGGGATCGCTTTCAGGATCTCATGAGAAAGTGCCCCCATCACGGAGTTCCTAAATGGGAACAAGTCCAATCTTTTTACCAGGGACTCCGTGAGGATATTAAGCTTTTCGTCAATGCAACTTGCGGAGGAAATATCATGGGTCAGCATGAGGACACCGTGTGAGAGATTCTCGAAAATATGTGCGAGAACTCCATCAATAATGACTCCATGGGATTATTCGACAGGATAAATACCCGCGCATCGACGAACCTTAGGGGAGCACATGAGACGCAGGGCCTGTCGGCATCAGTCGACCTGGAACTGATGGCCAGTCGATTGGACAAGGTCTCTATCATCGAGAAGAAGGTGGACGAGTGATAACACCACACAAAGGGGTAATAATTATGCTGAATATGGCCCATCTTTAGAATAAAAGGCACAACATAAGTAGAATAGGAGCATTGCATGCATCATGTACCAAGATTGCTTATAAACTGTATTAATGGCCATTTGTGTAAGCATTTGTCAAAGCAGGCCTCAGATGAGCAATCAGACCACACAGATGGATTCAGAACGACGAACGAAGTCCAACGGACTCAAGATCGGCCAAATCCGACATCGGAAGCTCCTACAATGGGCCCAAGAAGTTCTGACCGTTGATCTGGAGATCAACAGCCCAGATTGTGCCACGTCAGCCCCGCTCCCACCTCACGCGCGCCTTCAGCCAGCCGAGATCCGCTCCCCCGCCCGTGGTCGCCGCGACAAAGCGCGGGCGTGGCGCAACGGTTAGCGCGCACGCCCGCATCCACACGACGCGCGTTCGAGCCGCGCGGGGTGGAATTTGAAGGCGAGCGAAGGGCGCGGAGAAATTGGGTCGCCCGATCAGCAGCAGGCGGCTAGGATCTCGCCACGCGCGTGCGACCACAGCTCACGATCGCCCACGCGCGCGCGCACGTCGGGCGAAGACGCGCGCGCACACGCTCGCCCGAGGCGCGATCTCAACGCGGGGGAGGAAGATTCTCAGCTGTTTGATCTTTGATCGGACGGCTCTCGTTCAGCGGCCACGGATCACGCGAGGAGAAGGAATGGGGCAGGCGGCTGATCGGCGGCTAGAGGGCTTCACCGACATTTTTGGAAGCAATTTTAGCGACGCTCTGGATGTTGCTAAAGCCCCTTCTTCTTTTAGGAAGCCCTTAACTCTATTTAAACCCCTTCCTACCACCATTCAAGGCATTCACTCCCCTTTGTAATTACTCTACCCCTCTCTTAGCTAGCCTTAGGCACTCTTGTAATCACCGGAGACGACGAGCCGCCGACAGAGCCTCCTCCACTGCCGTGGCTGCCTCGTCGCTCTCCACACACACCCTCTTTCTCTCTCTCTCTCTCTCTCTCTTTTAAGCTTTTTATTATTTTTGTTGAAGCATGTATTTAATGTTGTAAGTCATGAACTACAAGTGCATGTTTAATGAAGTTATTTTCTCGTTCAGTTACCATTTTAATTTCTGTTCAAGTTGCATGATCAAAACAAAGAGCTTTCTAACCCTAAACCTTCTCTCTCTCTCGCTTTTCAAAACCGCACCTTTTGCAAGCAAAAACTCCGCACTTTCTGTGACAAGTGGTAAAGTAAAAATTCAATTGTCACGCCTCCCTGAGACCGACACTCGGACTCACCTTCGTTTAATTATTTTAAAATCGACGTTGCAAGTGCGACTATAACGACACTCCTTAACACACACGCACAAAAGCACGTCAACGAGCTGATTCAGCACTTGCAGCGAGCCACCTCTGCGCATAGTTCCTTTGCACAGCCTCCTTCCACACGGGAGACTGTGCAAAACATTCTCCACCGACCTTCTCCTGGGATGGATCCGTATCCACCCACATCTGATTCTCAGATCGGAGGATCCTCCGATCCTTTCTATACTAGCCAGGGGAATTCCATCTCCTCATTCTCTGACTCTTTGGAGGTTCCTCAAACCTGCGAGGACCTCAACACCATCCAGAATGATCCATTCTCCAACACCTACAATCCTGGATGGCGAAACCATCCCAACTTCCAGTGGGCAAGAAATTCCCAAACTCAATGACCACCCTTTCAGCCCCGTCTACAACCACCTCGTCCTTACCAGCCGCCTCAGCTTCGGCCCAACCCTACTTATCCATCAGGGCCAAGCCAAGACCAAATGTCCCTCATCCTTCAGACTCTGGCTGACATTCAAAGAACTAATGCAGCTATTCAGAAACAACACAAGGACGAACTTACAGAGGTTCGAAATCAACTGGCCCAGTTGGCAAATTCTCGCCAACCAGGCACACTTCCTTCCCAACCTCTTCCTAACCCTAATAACGTGCCGACCCAGCGGCACATTATGAACCCAAACCCGGGCCAAGCACACATGATTTATCAGGCCCCCTCTGTTCCTTCACCTGACGGGATGGAGGCTTCCACTTCTTATGCAGGCTATCAGCAGCAACCCATCGGCTATCAGCAGCAACCCATCCTATCAAACCCTAACCAAAACCAGACAGGACTAAATTCTGTAATAACCCGTAGTGGTAAGGAGACCCAAGATCCACCCCATCCAAACCACTCCAAGCCTGGTAGTGATCCCAGCCCTAGGACAGTAATCCAGGATGTTCCTATCCCTGTCCCAGATCAAAGACCTGGACCTATCCTAGAAGAACCAACCAAGGTTCCATTTCCTAAGGCCTTGACCAAGGGAAAGAAGACAACCAAGCCCGTGGCTCCTGAGGAGGACCTGGTCAAGCTCTTTGAGCAGGTCCAAATAAACATCCCCTTAATGGATGCGATTCACCACGTACCAGCTTATGCACGATTCTTAAAGAATGTGTATACACCTCAGCGTAAGCCGCGAACTAAGAGTAGGAGTCCAATTGTACTATCAGAGCAAGCCAGCTCTGTAATCCTAAGCAGACTCCCACCCAAGGCAAAAGATCCTGGTACTCCCCTGATTTCCTGCAAAATAGGTGAAACCCAATTTGACAGAGCATTGCTAGACTTGGGTGCTTCCATAAATCTGTGTAACGACCCGGGTCCCGAGTCCCTACGAGACACGAGAACCGGACCGACTCGACTAATCCCAAGACCCAGTCGTCCAACGAGGAAGTAACCAAAGACAGTAAAATAAACCACATTCAGCATGAATATAACTAACAGTAAGAAAGTACAGCAGTAAGGAAAGAAACTACTACAGTAGGCACCACCACAACAGTAAAACAACATTTATCATATAACAAAAACTGCAGGTAAAGAAGGTACAGCGGAAACAAAACTACTCACTAGAACAGAAACAAAAGGCGGTACAAAAGGCTGTGGTAACTCTACTGGACCCTACTCGGCCCAGCGTCCTCTGCAGCCGCCGACCCTGGCTGCTCAACACCTGGTCCTGAAAAAGGTAACGAGTGTAACACGTCAGCAAAACGCTGAGTAGAGTGGCAAACTAACTAAAGGCAACAGTAGAGTGTACAGTAGCTGTTATGTTCTATTACTTCCTTTATTCACATCTTTCAATTTTTCTTACTATTTCATTTATTTCTCAGATCCTTTACTTGATCTCGAATGTCCTCGTGGGAACGATCTTGATTGCAGTCTTTTCCAAAAGTAGAAGTAGCACGTGGTGCTCTCCTGGCCGGGAGAGTCCCCCGTGGTGATCCTACCCTCAGTCAACCACCCCAAGGTCACTGACAGACGTAACGGTGACTACGGCACGCGCGATAAACGCACAGGTAGCTAGCCCGCACTGGCACGCGGTCAGTCGTTTCCGTTAACGGGTGCGCCCAAAGCACAGCACGGAACCAGGGCAGAGCCCTCTCAGTAACAGGGTCCAACCCCTCCACAGTAACCAAACCGGGGCCTTGCCCCTCCACAGTCCGCGCACCCTCGCCTGACTACCCTGGTTTGCCCTAGTGGGCCTAACAAGTCGGTGAAGGAGGCTAGCAGAACCCCGGGGCCCGTGGGGTAGCTAGTACTCTCCTAACACTACTAGCTCTCCTCGGTACTACGTACACGAGGGCCAACAAGTCGGTACAGAGCGGCCAATCCTAACCCCGGGTCCCTGGGGCGGCTGGCCCCACTCTGCACTAAAACAGGTACAGGTACTTCCCTTGGTACTGCGTACCCAAGAGACAGTACAAACTACATCTCAGTTCCATTCCTTTTCTTTCCAGGAGTTCCACTCCTAATTCCCCGTAGGGTTCCAGCTCTTTATCTCAGAGCATCATATGTTTCACTTTCCAGATTCACGTTCTCAAATTCCATGATCTCAAACATGTTTCTTTATTCATAACAGGCAGCTGTTAATTAAATTTACAGGCAGCTTTATATATTCCTTTCCATTTTTCCAAGACTGCAGTAATATACATTCCACTAGTTTTTCCATCCTAGGATTCATGCCACATCCTAGGATCTATCATACAATCTAATTTTCCGGCCCTAGGATTCATGCAACACCTAGGAGCTATCATTCCATATATTTCTCATTCCTAGGATTCATGCAATGCCCTAGGTTCTAGTTATGGTTCCATACTTTAACAGATTTTATTAATACTTAAAGCCACTCTACCAGGTACAACGGAAGTAGTGGGGGCGTGATCGGGAATCCCGCGTGCCTCCGCGACTCTCAAGACTGCAACCGAACGAGGTCCTATCACAAGGATCAAACACAAGGAGTGTCTCAAAACAGTGTATAGCTACTGTAGGCGGGTAGAGGAATTAATTCTGAAACGAACGCAACCCGAATCGCGGAAAACGGAGCCCAAACGGGCCCTAAACGGGTCGAGAAAGACGATACTGTGCAAAATCAGACGTCTGGAACTCGTTCCAGACGTCTTAAACGGTGGATCAGAGAATTACCTGTTCAACTTGGTTCCCCGGACGTCCAGAAGTCTGCGGGGACGTCTGCTTTAGATCCCAGACGTCCGATGGTCCCTCAGGACGTCTGGAGGTCACTCCCGCCGTCTGGTACAACTTCCAGACGTCTGATTCGCAAAGGATGACGAATCAGCGAACCTGCGCACAGCCAACCCCCCTCCCTCAGTACGGTCAGTCGACAAGAAGGAAGAAGAAAGCGGAAACTCACCTTTCAGACGTCTGTATGATCTTACAGACGTCGACCTTGCCGTCTGGATATCAACCCAGACGTCTGATTCTGGAAATTTTTCCAGAATCAGAACCCTGCTCGGCCTCCGCTCGCGACGCCGCCCGCGTCGCACCTCGCGCGTCCGCTGCTCCGACCGCAGCAGGCCCCTCTCCGCGACGCTCCGCGCCCCCTGCACCCTCCGCCGGCCGGCCAAGCCGCTCCGGCGAGCTCGCCCTCACGGCAGCTCCTCCGCGCTCACTGCGGCTGCCGCTGCCGCCCTCGCGTCCGCTCGCTCTCGCGCACAGGAAGGAGAAGAAGGAGGAGACGGTGGAGACGGGAGGGGAGGCGCGCCCTTTTAAGGCCGCGCGAGGAGGAGAGAGAAGGCAGTCGCAGCGCGCCTGCAGCCGCAGAGAGAGAGAGAGAGAGGAATCGCAGGTCTGCGCGCACAGGCGCGCAGACGAATCTCCCGTGCGAACATAACTGTTCTCCAGACATCTGTAAACGATCCCGGACGTCTGGTCAGACGTCTGGATGTGATCCCAGACGTCTGGTACGACGTCTGGGCCACCTCCCAGACGTCTTAAAAGGCGTCTGGGGCACGCGTTCGTTACAATCTGATACCCACATCCTTACCTAGCCACCTAGAAGAATCCAAGCTAAAACCAACTGAGGTGACACTGCAATTAGCCGATCGATCCATAAAGTCACCTAAAGGGATTCTCGAGGATGCTATTGTAAGAGTGCGGGATTTCTATTTCCCTGTAGACTTTATAGTCTTGGACATTGACGCACCTGAGAACCCTAGGGACACACCAATCATTCTAGGGAAACCTTTCTTGGCTACTACTAGAGCCAACATCAGTTGTGAGGAGGGTCAAATAGAGCTGAAATTTGGAAATCGAACCCTCAAAATTGATATCTTTAAGGCCCAACAAGGAATCAATTGCGGTGTCATCGAACAGATCTGTGATATTAGGACTTTGGTTGATGAAATGCATTTTGAGAATGACCTGATTACACCTCATCAACCACAAAAAGATCTTGAATCGCAATTAGAGGAGTCAAATCCAGATTTAAACAGACCCATAACTCCTACCCTTGAACCTCACATTTACCCTGAACCACCCGCAGCTGCTGATAACCCCATCCTTGAACTGAAACCCCTTCCCGACCATCTGAAATAGATCTTTTTGGGGTTCTAATCAAACTTTTCCTGTGATTATAAATTCCAAGCTCACTCCTGATCAGGAATCCCGTCTTATTGCTGTTCTCCAGCAACATCGCAGAGCCATTGGTTGGACTCTCGATGACTTGACTGGAATAAGTCCCTCTTATTGCACACACCATATTTATTCAAAAGAGGGCGCACGACCTTCCCGTGAGATGCAGAGACATTTAAACCCCAATTTGCAGGAGGTCGTGAAAAAGGAGATCATCAAGTGGTTAGATGTAGGGATCATCTACCCTATCTCCGACAGTCGTTGGGTAAGCCCGATTCAGGTTGTGCCTAGAAAGGCAGGGCTCACCACCATTACGACTGAAACCGGAGAAGTCATACCTACCCGATTAGCTAACTCGTGGAGAGTCTGCATAGATTACCGACGACTTAATTCCTCCACGAAGAAGGATCATTTCCCACTACCTTTCATTGATCAGATTCTCGAGAAATTAGCGGGAAATCGATTCTTCTACTTTCTTGACGGGTACTCCGGTTATAACCAAGTAGCTATTCATCCTAAGGACCAAGAGAAGACCACGTTCACCTGCCCCTTCGGAACTTACGCATTTCGAATGATGACTTTCGATCTCTGCAATGCACCTGCGACTTTTCAGCGGTGCATGCTTGCCATATTCTCTGATATGGTAGGTGATTACCTAGAAGTCTTCATGGGTGACTTCTCAATTTTCGGGGCATCATTTGTTGATTGCCTCCAGCACTTGGTTCATATACTCAGGCGTTGCATCGATGTTAATTTGGTTCTTTCCTAGGAAAAGAGCCATTTTATGGTGTCTGAGGGGATCGTCCTAGGACATCTAATTTCTGAGAAAGGCATCCAAGTGGATCGAGCCAAGGTTGATCTAATTTCTCGTCTTCCTATGCCTAGCTCGATCAGGGACATCCATTCTTTTCTGGGGCACGTCAATTTTTACCGTCCTTTCATTCCTGATTTTTCGAAAATCGTGCGCCCCCTGACTACTCTTCTCTCTAAGGATGTACCCTTTGAAATCTCCAAGGAATGCACTCAAGCCTTTGAGAACCTCCGTGACCGAGTCACCCAGGCCCCGATCCTACAATCCCCTGATTGGTCTCAACCCTTTGAGATCATGTGCGATGCATCTGATTTCGCTGTAGGAGTGGTTCTGGGGCAGAAAGTTGACGGGAAACCCGTGGTCATCTACTACGCTAGCAAGACACTTGACGAGGCTCAGCGTAACTACACAGTTACAGAGAAAGAGCTGCTAGCCAGCCGTAGTATTTGCCCTTGAAAATTTTCGATCTTATCTCCTGGGTCCCCACATCATCATCTACTCAGATCACACAGCTGTGAGGCATCTCCTTGCCAAGAAGGACGTGAAGCTTTGACTAATCCGATGGATCTTGCTGTTACAAGAATTCGACCTCGAGATTTGCGACAAGGCGGGAAGACAAAACGTGGTAGCTGACCATCTGTCTCGCCTTCCTTCTGAGATCATCAATCCTTCTGGACCCATCACGGAGCATTTCCCCGATGAGCACTTGCTGACTATTGGTACTAAACTTCCATGGTTTGCTAATATAGTAAACTACCTGGCATCTCATCAAATCCCATCTGATTGGCCAAAGGCCAAGAAAGAAAAATTGAGCTCTGATGCCAAGTACTACATTTGGGAAGATCTGTACCACTTCCGCATAGGTGCCGACCAGATCATCCGGAGATGTGTCCCGGAGGGTGAAATCAATGATATTCTCTCCTTCTGCCATGACCAGGCATGAGGTGGTCATTTCTCTGGGCACAAAACCGCATCGAAAATCCTCCAGTGTGGCTTTTATTGGCCCACTCTGTTCAAGAATGCATACAATCACTGCAAGGCATGCAGTCGTTGCCAAACTTTGGCCAACATGAGCCATCGCGACATGATGCCTTTGCAGCCGATTCTCGTATGCGAAATCTTTAATGTTTGGGGGATTGATTTTATGGGCCCCTTTCCTGTTTCGGATGGCTTCGAATACATTTTGCTGGCTGTGGACTACGTGTCCAAATGGACCGAAGCCATACCGACCCGAACCTGTGATCATAAAATCGTTCTCAAATTCATTCATCATAATATCTTCTCACGATTCAGGATTCCTCGTGCTATCATCTCTGACGGGGGGACCCATTTCACGAATGCTCAGTTCAGGTTACTGATGACCAAATATGGGGTGTCTCACCGAATCTCCACTCCTTATCACTCCCAGACTAATGGTCTAGCTGAGCTATCAAATCGAGAGATCAAGAAAATCCTGCAGGTTACTGTTTGGCCTGACAGGAAGGACTGGTCGTCCCGACTTCCAGAAGCCTTGTGGGCCTATAGGATCGCCCACAAAACCCAATTAGGCATGTCTCCCTTTAGACTGGTGTACGGGAAGGCATGTCACCTTCCCGTTGAACTGGAGCACAAAGCCTATTGGGCAGTACGGAGCTGTAATCTAGATCTTTCTAAGGCTGGAACCCACAAAAAGCTTCAAATTAGCGAGATCGATGAATTACGCCTTGATGCGTACGAGAACTCGCGAATCTACAAGGAGCGGGTTAAAGCCTTCCATGACAAGCACATCTCTAGAAAGATCTTTCATCCTGGTCAGAAGGTCCTACTCTTCGATGCCCGACTCAAACTCTTCCCTGGGAAGCTGCGATCCAAGTGGGTCGGACCATACCTTGTCCGACAAGTTTTTGGGAAATGGAGCCGTCGAAATCAGTCCACTCAGCCATGATTCCGAGCCTTTCATCGTGAACGGTTAGAGACTCAAACCGTTCATTGATGTAACCTCTACTAATTTGGCTGAATCATCATTGATCCTCCATTTTCCCTGAGCATATTGCGCCCAGCTGATGGCGTAAAACTCAGCGCTTAATGGGAGGCAGCTCATCATTCTCTTTGAAAACCTGAAACCTTTTTTGACACCTTTGTGCACTTAAGGTTCACCCTTTAGGACAGCCAACTCCACCTCAGGTGCTTGCATCTGAGATTAGAAATCGTCCGCAACAGTCACCCCAACCCATTCACTCATCAAAACATTTGTTCTAATGTATGAACTAAGTTGAATAAAAAAACCCCCTAGGTTACAATGAGGACATTGCAAATCTTAGCCATGGGGGGGTATGAAAGTGCAAATCTTATAAGAAAAGGTTTCAAAAAAAAAAATTCACATATGCCAAAAACACCATAAAAATTAAAATTTTTGGAAAAAGAATAATAAAATGAGAGGAGGAAAGAAAATTTTGTGGACTATACAAAGGAGGAGAAGAAAAAGGAACAAAATGAAAAGGAGCATAAAATAGTCATTAGTAAGAAATTAAGGAATTAACCTAAGTTCTAGACCTCATTCAGGAAAAGAAATGGAAAGTACACAGTGAGATTAGTAAGAACGCGAACTTTAGGCATTCTTGGATAGACTCTTCGTACCCATTAATATTTAAACATTCCTCAAGAGGTTGAGGAAAATGAAAAGCTTAAGTATTAGGTCCAAGGCTTAGGGAGTATTTGGCCTCGTTAACTAACTTTTGGTTTATGGGACTCAGTAACCTAAGCACCCTAACTTTACACATAGCCTGGTTCAGTAAGCATAAAAATCAAAATCACGCAGAAGCATTGTAAAAATTCTGAAAATGACACCTAGAGTAGGAGCAGCCGATCAACACAAGTTGATTTGGACGAGTTCCCAGCACGGAGAGGTGGGAAATTCCCCTCGAAGATGCGTAACAAAATATCATCTCCTCGGTGCTTGTCTCTTAGGATATTTACATATCCAATCGGGGGCATGTAAGCACTCTGCTGGTTCAGATTCCATGGATGGCATTATCACGAAATGTCAATTGCCAGGGTCTGAATTCGGCCACGGAACACCATGGATGGGATTATCTCGAAATCTCAACAGCCAGGATTTTGGGGGTTACCATGGGCGATGCTATCTCAAAGCATCGACTGCCAGGAACCCTTGAGGATTGATGATGGGGACAAGGAATCTGATACAGACTGTGTTGAAAAGCCAATCCTAAGCTAGAATTAAAAAGAGAAGAGAGAGAACTCTCCAAACAGATAAATCTTCTACCTCTCTTTCTTACAAAACGCACTGCGTACTGAGCCAGGGCTAAAATTATCTCAAGCACGGGTGCTTTAACCACAAAGTCCAATAAGCCTTAGGTTAGTTCTTGTAGGCCTTAAAAACCTTTGTTAAGAACTGAGGCTGAGGCTAGACAGATCTGGATCTTAGTTGGTACTAGAGTACCTTTTAGGCCTATGGTTGGCATTCTGACCTAATCTAGGTTTCAAAAGAAAAAGCACTTATCTGAAATCATTAAGAAATTCATGGTCTAGAACAAGGGTTGAAACCTTAAAATTTTGCTAAGGGACTAGCAAAAGCTAGGCATGGGGGTATGATGAGAACCTCATCATAAACCCTAACTAGCACAATCTAATCCAAATATGTGTGAAAAAGCTCCTACAAAACCCAAAGAGAGGCTTAACTTAGAGAATTCTAAGTTAAAGAATAAAATAAATCATCAGGGGTAAAACTGTAATCTTACCAATGTAGTATGCAAACATGGTAATTAAGGGTCCAAACATAGGTCAAACAAGCTTAACAATGAGGGAAGTGGGTTGATCTGATCTGAAAAGGATTATAGCAACTTCTAGGAATTAGATGACATTCTGTAACCCTAAAACAAACCCACTTCAATTCATGAGGTTCGAGGCAGGATAAAAATCAAATAAACCCTCTAAAAATCACAGAAAAATATTCCTTAGGGTTTAGAACCTTCAATTTGGCCTTTGAAACCTATTTTGACCTAAAATGAGAACCATGCCTAATTAATGACTTAATTTGGATTTTTGCATAAATTGATCAGTCAAACATGGTCCAACCTGAAATCAAAATTCACCATTAAAATCCTTAGGTTCAGATTAGTCTGGTATAAAAACTTGAGCTTAAGAAAAGACCTCCTTGACCGACTTTACAATTTGGTCCTCTTTATTTACTTTTTGACCCTTATCTTTTGAAACCCTTACATTTAGGCTCCCAACTTCTCATCGTTCTTTGCAGAACGGTCCTCCCTGCCACTTCTGCGCAGCGCCATGCCTTCGGCGACCTTGCACGGAGGATGGCGTCGCGCAGGGTAAGGCTGCCGTCCTCTAGAACAGAAGGGGGGTTCCCTGCGATGTCCTCTGTCGTAGGGACCCGCCCACGACCTCTGCCATCACCCATTCCTTCCGTGCGAACGCATGAAAGGCATGGGTATCCTTTCCGGCCATCCTCCGGCGAGGCTGACACGACGCCACCTCGATCTTCTCTCCGTGCCAAGACCTTTATAAGGAGCGGCAGCCCTTGCCGACTCCTGAAAGCTTTCTTTGGTGGAGAACTACCCTACTTTTCATCCCTTTCCCCTCCAATCAGAGCACTCGAAGCTTCCGATGACACTCTCCTCCTCCTCCTCTTCGCTCTGCTGCCTTACCTGCAGCAGGGTTTACTCTACCCTGTCGTCCGCGCTAGGCTGTACCCACTGGCAGCCTCCAACTGCTTCCTCGTCGCCGATACCCTCCCCCAGGGCATCTTCGTCTTCAGCTCCGGCGGGCACATGCCGGGTGCTGCTCTCTTCCCCTTCGTCGAGTAAATAGGTACAGAATTTCCTCTCTCTCTCCCTTACATTTTCCCTCTCTTAATTTACCTTTTTATTCCACCGCACGCAATTTCCACCTCTACCTGCTCCGTCTCCGACCACCTTCTCCGGCGAGTCCATCCCACGTCCACAGACCTCTTCACCCCTCGCCAACCAGCCCAGAGGCTCCCCCACACTCCACTCAATCGATGCCCCCTCTCCATCCACTGCCAAGCACCGCCCAACCACCCCCCGAACAAACCCATCTTCCCGCCACAGTTTGACCTAGGTCGGCCTCCACACGCACTCCCGCGCCTCGCCGACCACCGCACAGGCTTCACCACACTCCGACAAAGCTTTCCATGTTTTCTGACTTGGCCGAGAGGCCGTCACTGTGTTTTCAGGTTCGCACCCTCTCGCCACCATTGTTTACCTGCTGCAGCAGCTTCACCCGCAGCTTCAGGCATTCTCCAGCCCAGGCACAAGTCCCAGGCTGTGCGGACAGTCTCTGCGAAGGCGTCCAGGCCTGCAGCTGGGTCGCAAGCCTTACGGGCTGCTCCAATTAGCTGCGGATTCCTCGCTTGCGGGCGCAAAATCGGGAAGTGGGACTTTAGTCCCACCTCGTGAGTGTGCGGCCGCGCGCCCACACTTATATTGAAAAAGTGTATCGGGCTTACTGCCTTCGATACACAGGGGTCAAGTCTTTCTCACCTGCACGCAGCGCGCCACGCGCTCGCTCGCCCTCGCCCGCGCTCATGCCCCGTGGGTCTGGGCCAGATCCGACTACCCGACCACGCACTCCTCGCCCACCATCGCACGCCGGTGGGCCTGGTCTCGAGCGCGCTACCCGAACCCGAATACCCGGCTCTGGGAGAGCAGTCCTAAGAGAAATCCTGAGAAAGAGAGAGATGCGGGGAAGGGGTAGGGGTAGGTTTCGCTCTGACCTCTATGTGTGCGTGCAGGAAGAAAAGAAGAGAAGAAGAAGCCGCACTGGGCAGCTGAAGAAGAAGGAGGAAGGCACTGTAGCAAAGGCACAGATAAGTCGTCCGAGCACTGCATCAGACGTCGGAATCACCACAGCCGCAAAAGAAGAAGGCAGGAAGAAAAGAAGAAAGAAGAAGAAGAGAAGAAGAAGGAAAGTCAGCGGCCAGAAGAAGAAGAAAAGGAAAAGAAAAGAAGCCAAAGCAGAGAAGAAGAAAAGAGAGAAAGAAGACGCAGCCGCAAGCAAGGAAAAAGAAGAAAGAAAGAAAAGAGACAAGGCAGGCTGAGAAAGACAAGAACAGAAGAAGAAGAAGAAGGCAGGAAGAAAAGAAGAAGAGAAAGAAGAAGAAAGATACAACTGCAAGGAAGGAAAAGAAGAAAAGAGAAGAAGCAAGCAGAGAAGCTAAGAAGAAAAGAAGACTCTGCAGCTAAAGAAGAAAGAAGAAAGAAAGAAAGAAGAAGAAGAGGAAGAAGAGAAACGGCCAAGGAAGAAAAGAAGAAGAAAAGAGAGAAAAAGAAGAGAGAAGAAGAAGCCAACAAAACTCTCTCTCTCTCTCTCTCATTTTTGTAACATAATTGAGAACTTATTTATGCTTCTAGAAACATAGTTGCTCCCTGAGTTCGACCTCGGGAAAACCTTGTTCCAAGTAAAAAAATCTTGTAGTAATCTGGTAGCTATTTTGTCACATACTATAACGACTGATTGTAAACCATAAAGACGACACTAGCAGTATACGAGCGTTACTACTCAACATTTTGCTGACATGTCACCTTTATCACCTTTTCAGGATCAGGTGTTGAGCAGCCAGAGCCAGCGGCTATAGAGGGTGCTGGGCCTAGTAGAGCCCAGTAGATTTTACTTGTGTAGTACCCACTGTACCTTTCCTTCTATTGTAGTGAGTAGTTTCTGTTACCACTGTACTCTTTTATTATAAGCATCATGGTTATGTACTTGTTTATTTCTTTACTGTTGTGGTGGTGTATACTGTAGTAGTTCTTTTCTTTACTGTTGTATTTTGTTACTACTAGTTATATACATGGTGAATGTGGTCTATTTTACTGCCCTTTTGGTTACTTTTTCGTTGAACGACTGGGTCTTGGGATCAGTCGAGTCGGTCCGATTCTCGTATCTCATAGGGATTCGGGAATCGGGTCGTAACACCAACTAGAAGCAGAGTACCAATTACCTTTACAGGTTTAACATATCCTGCATGGTAGTGTTGTAATCCTCCATTGCTTAGAGGAGACCCAGCAAACTTGTCATCAACACTTCCTCGATCATGCGCTTGACGACATGTGAAGGGAACAACCCTGACAACTAAATGTGGATCCTTCTCACTACAACTACTTCATGCATTTAGATGTATCTACTTCGCGTTGCCCTGAGGTACCTGAGCTCGCGACGAGTTCTGCAAGTCGTTAACACTCAGCTCAACATAACTTCTGAAAGTAGGTCACAGTATAGGTATGAAACCATCGGCTTAGTAGAGACAAATAAACTACCGTTTTCAAAATAAACAAGATAATGTACTATTTCTCTAGCTAGGTGGGTCTCTATCTATTCCCAGCCTTAGGTATTACTCCCAAAACCTAGTTTCACCCAACCAAACCCTCATGATTCAAGCTTAACCTTCAAGTCCCATATCCCTTTGCCTCACCAATTTCCATTGGTTTAAGCTTATTAACCAATCTCATTAAGTAATACTTATACTTTAGCCCATTTTCATTTTATTAACAAGTCATTCGCTTACTCACCACTTAGATCCTTAGAGTGGTTAATCAACCATTCCTATTGAAGGAGATAGAGATAAACCATTTCTATTTGTCCACTAGTACAAATAACCCTCCATGGCCTTTGGAGAGATTAAAAGTAATCATGCCGTTCAAATAAGGATACCAATTCTGAGTATTAGAACATTGACTGCTCATCAAACGAGTTGGGCCTAAGAGAGCGACCCTTTGCCTCACACTCGAGATTCCTAGAAAGCTATTCCACACAGGATTACTCAAGTATTGATCTAATTGACCCTTAAATCTTTTGGCAATGAAAGTAGATAAACACTTGGAATATTTAGCTCCGAATAGGAGCAACATATATAATTAGGTGTTTCAAAACACCATACCATCTGACATTTCTGCTCATTGCTCAATAGGAAGGAGTGCTCCAAATCTAAGCTCCCTTAGGGTACCCAACATCTTCTGCACTTGTGGGCGTTGGCTAGGCTACTGCCTCAATAACCTACACACGAATCCTTAAGACTTGGTTGTTGGTCCTTGATCAACAACCACAATCGAGAACTTTCCAGTTCTAGGTCCATGTCATTGGTAGAACCCATCTTCCAACTTTTCTATAGGACCATCTGGGCTTTATGAATTCACTATTCACCACATCGGGTTGTGACTTCTACACAACCCCTTAGCATTTAGCTATTTGCATTTCGCTTATCCTTGGTTATTAACCATATAATAACCTTTCTTACCTTAATCAATCACTTGCTAGTTCACAAACTCATTATTAGTTCACTACCTTAATCTCATACATAGCATACACATACAATTATACATCCTAGGGCATGACTCTTAGGTTCTAGCTAGGTTCCATAAGGTGTCCATACACATTATGGTTTATTTAAAGCCTTAGTTGAAACACCTCAACATCACCTAGCAACTCCACCTTAACCCTTTGTTCTTAGGTTATAGGGTTATTAATGCCATAGATATCTCGATTTGATTCACTTTCCCATGAACGCCTCAAGGATTGAGGCTTTATTCTTGTTTTAATCCTTCATTACTTTCATGACCCACTCCATTACCATTTAGCTAACCTAGTCAACCTTCCACCCATTTGCAAGTTCAAACATTCAACTATATATGAACATGGGCTAAGGAGTATTAGGCTTCAATTTATCCACAGGGTTATAGCATTAATCAATCTTGCATAAAACCCAATTTCCTACTTAAACATAAGCATGAATGATGAGGGCTTCAAGATCAAATGACGAGCCATTCTAACCCCTGAAATATTAAGTTAACCCCCATGGAAATTCCCCTTAGGGTTTACTTCAAATCAATCATCAACAAGTTCTCAATTTCATCATCCCATGTAATGGTTAGGGCACTAATACTGATACTAGGTCTCCATGGCCCCATTTTGGGTTGCCTATACCTTAATGGTATCGGTAATAAGGATTAGCTTCGGTACCAACTACTGCGGTGCCCCCTACATCAAGTTCCTTTGTCGAAAATCATGTCTTTTAACCACAAAATCCATCTCTATCTCTCCTCTACTATTTTACACAATTAATAGGGATTACAAACATGATTCCTATCTCGACAAAAATAGGAATCCATCCAATGAAACCCAATTCAAAACCCACTAATCAAACCCACTAATATTCATACTCGTGCAAATGAAAATCCAACATACATCAGTATCATGGCTCCATTCATCATCAATACTTGCATGCAAACTCTAAATAGTTCAAGAGAAGAACACCAAAAGAAGGGAATGATGTCCCTACCTCACATTTGATCTTGAACTCCAAGATCACCTTGTTTCTTGAGGAATCTCTAAAGCAGCCTTCCTCTTCTTCTTTTCGAGTTCTTCTTCTTCCCCTAGCTCCTAAGACCTTCCTTTAGCTGTGCTCCTCTTGATCTATAACATAACACCCCCCTTAATCTCCTTCTCTTCTTCTTTTCCCCTCCAAAGACCCAAGAAAAGGAAGTTTAGGGCAATCCTTAAAGATGGTGAGCAAAAATAAGGCTTTATCTTCAGGTTTGGGCTCCAATTAACCTTCAAATCCCTCCTTGCCGGTGCTACTTGGAAGAAGAATATGGAGGAGAGGATGGGAGTTGGTGGAGGAGAGGTGATGAAACAGATAAGGAAGCCTAGAGGAGGTGGATGCAAATGGAATGGTGACAAGGAGAGGTGGTACTCCTTAGATCAAAGTGGTTTCACACGCACTTGAGTTTCTCTTTACATTAAGTGGGTTATTTTCAATGGTGCCACCCCACCCAATAACTCCAATTAAGAAGAGTTCCTCACACTCTCTTTCATCAAAAATTGCCCCTCACTTAATCTTTTGTACATGACATAATTGGGTTACTTACCCAATTAGATTCCAGAAATATTAATTAGGCTCTAAGCCATTCTTAGGCCATCATTGGTAATCTAATGAAGGTTAGATTAGCTTAATTAAGCACACTAAAATTTCAAGCCCTTACATGATAAAAGAAAAAAGATGTACATAAAATGGAAAGGGCTAATTTGATATGTAAAAAACCAATCGTTCCCTTTCCCTCCCAATCCATCAATTTAAGAGGTAAAGAACTCTAACCCCTCACTCCCCTCCCCCCTCTCCTCCCAATCCTTCCCATTCCCTCCTACTCCCTCTCCTCCCTTCCTAATCCTTCCCTACAAAACAAGAGCCTAATTCCAAAATAAATGAATTTGGAATTATGACCTCCAAACAGGGAATGGATAGCCTAATTCCTTTTGTCAAACACACCCATATGAAGAAGCTTGATTGATAAAAGAATAGAGCTTCCAATATGGTAAAATTCGCTCTCAAGGGTAAAAAGAGTGGATAATTACATGTGTGCCTCAAGAAACTTCAAAAAAGTCATGCATCCTCCCGATTGTTCTGTATGTACGTGCATACTCTTAAAGTTGTATGCCCTACACAATTAAACATAACAAAGGAAGACTAAAAAAATAGAAAAGCTTGTGTTTACATCCCTAATTGTTTCTTCAAATTCATAAATTCAACCGTTTCTTCCTCCTTTTTCACTTCCTCTTCCTCCTCCCCTACTGCCAACCCCTCTGCGGCCTCAAGCTCACCTCAACTTTACCCTCCTCTACCTGAGAGCTTTCTTCACCCTCAAGCTTCCCACCATCACCACCAAGTCAAGATTGGTTCCCACAACAAACAATCAAATACAATAAGTGCATTTTTCCTTCAAACAAATAAATAAATCAATCCATTGATTATTACCTTCTTTTTTATTTATCAAGAAGTATAGCAATTAGCCCACCATGATATAGTCAAATGGTAGAGACATCTAAGTTTGATAGTAGAGACTCATATTTGAGTTCTTATTCCTACATTACCTAAAGAATTGATGTCGAGGGACAACCAATTTGTCCGGAATTTACCTAAACCAAATTTGAGGTCATGGGAGAGAGAGAGAGAAGCATAGCAATTAAACCCATACCCTTTGATAATATGATTTTTGTGGTCAAGGTCATGGACTTTAGAATAGTTGCAAATGTAATCTTCTTTGGATTCTTAAATGCATTCTCCGCTCAGTCAAAAGCTGGTGCTTCCCAATGGGGACAAAGTCATAAATTTAAGGTGTGAAGGGCAAAGCTAATGCAACTTATGGTTATCAATGAGAACCTCAGAGTCATGAAAATGAAACATTATAGTAAAGGACTAAAACTAAAAAGTAACAAGAGAGTAATAGTCTTCGCTTGGTCCTCACTAGCTTCAACATTGCTACTTGAAGAGGTACGCAAAACTTACGAAATTACTCTAAATGCCGATAATTCAACAATTCCAAAAGATTAGGTATAAAAGGGAATACAAGATCTAAGGCCTTTTATTTTGTCAATGCCTTTAATAATGATTTTCTTTTTCTTTTTTTCCACAAACACAAATAATCGGATTGAGCATATTGTAACCTAATTTATCCTCAAACTAATATTGGTTAGTTATAATTAATGTTAAATATGAAAATATATTATCCTTATACCTATCTTTTACTAAAAAGGAATTCGAGTTGAGGACAAAAATCCAAAGTAGATGAGGAGGGTGGCCACAGGTGGATGGTAAGGAAGAAGGTGGCATGTAGGTAAAAAGCTATTTTAATGGAGGAAGGTGGATCCTAAGGATCCTAAAAATTTCATTTAGATCCTATCCTAATCCATACCAAAAACTCTAATTTAGTTGGCCTTATCCTTAACTTAAATCCTAACCATCCACCCTTGATTTAAGGGCCCCATGAAAACCACCTTATGGTTGGTCACCTTGAACACCCAAACCCCACCCCCCAACAAATTAAGGCAGGCAAATTTATCTCCATTTTTCCTCTATTATTTTATTTTTGATGACCCAAAATCCCTTACCAGGCAAACTTAGAAAATTAACAATCCCATGATACTAATCCTCGAGTAATACAAGGTCAAAATTCCACTAACAATCCCCTGCACGGTAATCACCGATTACCACTAACCGTACTGTACCCTGACAAGTCTTTTCCTTCAAATAAGCTATCGTTTTCACGTTACTTTCTTCTTCCACAACTTACAGTAGTCTTCTTGCAGTCCATTGGAATTCCACAGACACAACAAACCCCATACTTAGCTCCGTGTGGAAACTTCTCTTTGCAAGAGCTCGTGGACTTTTCACACATCAATATCCATGTGATGTGCGATTTTCACGCATGTACTCTTCAAATATAAAATTTGCAGACATCCTTCCGACACTTCTCGTTTAATTGAACGCCTCTGATTTCTGTTCAACAAAAATTAAGTCATTATTTTTTCGAAGAAGGTAAAAATGTTAGCCACAAGGTTTGACCTTATGACTTATAGGATACCAATAGAGTGCTTTACCATTGAATTAACCCCTTGGTGGCATAAAAATCTAACCAATTTACTTGCAGTTATCAATCATCACCAATGTTATGATAATCATTTTACCAAATTAAGGCCCCTATGATAAAGTAAGAAAATCATTTTTATACTTGGTTTGCTTAAATTGATCACGCTTAGGAATAGAATATGTTTATGTTCAAGCAAGAATATTTGAAATTCAAACATTGAATACCTCCATATTATTCTTAGTAAGAGCAAGTTTATAGTAGCAAACTATGATTAGATGAGTTCTATTCCACCTGTCTTGCAATCCAACCAGAATTTGGGACCCATATACATCCTAACGAGTGTCAAGGCCATACAAATATACTATTCACAAAATTTTGTTTTAGTAACATAAACGGAAGTCCTAAACAGGTTCTAGGAAACTAGGGCTATGAAAGAAACCTTGCCTCGCCTAACCTGGTTTAAACCCTATCCATCAAAAATTGGAATCAAACTTTGAACATGGGTTAAGATGATGGGTTCAACCCAGCTTGACCCAAAGGTACACATAAGTTCAAGTCTTAGATAAGGCATCTAGACCCATATAGACCTAGTAGAGCTCATTAACCTGATTAACCCTCTTAGCTAACTCGGCTGACTCATCTAACCCAATTAACCCTCTAACCTAGCCTAGCCAACCCTCTAAGCAAGTCCAATTAACCCAATCAAGCAGACAATAAGTCTCACTTGTCAAAACCATTTGATAGAAGGGCTAGACCTGGTCTAAGAACCATGCAAATAGGGAGTCATGGGAGCCCATTTGGTAAACGCTGAACAACCCAACCTAGTTAAGAACTAGAATTCTCAATAAACTTACCCAATACCATAAGGAAATATGTGTTAAAGATTATACTCCAAACAAGGCAACTAAGATCAACAAGAAGGGTATGCATACAAATTCATTGTTTAGGGAAAGGTATCCACGCAAGGAGGATATCCTTGCAAACAATTTCCCCACCCCTCGAAAGTGAGTCCCACCTTCTGGGTGAGGGAAGTGCATTTACCGATATGTAGCGGACTATGAAGCTCTGGTGTAGTGCAAATTACTCGCCTTGATATCCATAAGACATGACAAGGAGGACCAACATGGAGTTCCTCATCCTCACCTCTCTCCTCGCCGTGGTTGCACCACGCACCGCGGCTGCCGTGCAGTACACCGTGGCCAACAACGCCGCCGGGACCGCCGGCGGCACCCGCTTCGAGACCGAGATCGGCACGGCCTACACCGAGCGGCAGCTCCTGCCCTCGGCATCGTCCTTCATATGGGAGACCTTCCAGCAGGGCCCCACGGACCGCAAGCCGGTGGACGCCGTGTCCATGGTGGTGGAGAGCTTCAACGGGGTGGCCTTGACGAGCAGCAACCGGATCCACTTGAGCTCCGACTACGTCGGGGGCTACTCCGGCGACGTGAAGAGGGAGGTGACGGGGGTGCTGTACCACGAGATGGTGCACGTGTGGCAGTGGGATGGGAAGGGACAGGCGCCGGGGTGGTTGATAGAGGGGGTGGCGGACTACGTGCGGCTGAAGGCGGGGCTGGCGCCCCCACACTGGGTGGCGGCCGGGGGAGGGGACAGGTGGGACCGTGGGTACGACGTGACGGCGCGGTTCCTCGACTACTGCGGCGGGCTGCGGCGGGGCTTCGTGGCGGAGCTGAACGGGAAGATGAAGGATGGGTATGACGACGGCGTCTTCGTGGAGCTGCTGGGGAAGAGCGTGGATCGATTGTGGGCAGATTACAAGGCTAAGTATGGGGGTTGACCGCGGTGATGGTTGGTCGCCGGAGAGTACTATATATCCATCAACAAGAGGGATCCTGTTGCGACGGTTATACGTCAATAGACTACCAACTTGTCAACGTTTCCAGTAGCTAGCGGGCCTTCTCTTTTGCCTTTTTTTTTTATTCTGTTTCTAAGGAAGGGCCGAAAAAAAATAAAGATTTAGATGTTTGGTATAATCTAATGATGTTGTTGGAGATCCTTGAGCTCTGTCTAATATAATTTACATTTTGGGTGGATTAATTAGTAGTTCTCTGACGATTATCCCGTTTCAAGTGGGTGATTCTCATTGATCGAGAGGCATATATATACATAAAATCGTAAATGAAGTTGGAATTTTACTTTTTCTTCGTTTTTTTTTTGTCCTTGGGAGGTTGGGGGTTTTGATTGCAGCACAATCCGAATCTATTTGACTAATCCTCAAGCTTGTTCAAGGAAGGCGTTTGTTTTACCTTTCGAGTCCTTGTATGACTTTTGAAGGAGCCCAAAAGAGGCCACGCATGGGTTTTCAAAGCCTCGAAATTGAGCGATGTGAACAAAGATGCTTGAAAAACATGATGCAAGGCAATGATAGCATCCTTTTTGTTTTTCCTAGTTGGATTTGTTTTAAGCAATTCAATAATTTTGACAACTAGTTGTTGAGATCTCACCAGTGAGGAAATGAAGAGGATAAGTAAAGGTTAAGATTTTCCTTTGATGATATTATTAGGAATGTAAGTTTAATTTGATCCGACTTGACTTTAAAAAATTGGGTAAAACCTAATTTTTTTGAATTTGGGGTTGAATTTAGGTTTTATGAAAAAAAATCCGGTCAAGTTAAAATACGGATATGAGTTTAGGTCCATATTCATTAACTAGACCCGATAACTTGAGTCCCATACCTAATCAAAAGTATGTATAGTTGGATAAAATGATTAATCATATTCCAAAGAGAAATCCTACACCTCTTTATATATAGAGAGGTGTGAGAATAATTGCAGACGAAAATCAATCAGAAATAAACAATAACAGAGCAACCCTCAAAAATATAAATGACTCAACACTCCCTCTCAAGTTGGAGCATAGATGTTAATCATACTCAGCTTGGAACAACAAACGAAAAATATAGATCGAGGAAGAGGATTAGTGAAAATATCTACTGTCTGGTTCTTAGAAGAAACAGAAGTGGTATAGATGACTCCACATAGATCAGATCTCGGGTGTAGTAACAGTCTACCTCGACGTGTTTGGTGTGCTCGTAAAACATAGGGTTGTTAGCAATATAAGTGGCAGCACGGTTATTACACCGCATCTCCATAGGCTTCTCCACCTGTACATGTAAATCTTATAAAACTAATCTCACCCACACTATCTCTGTAGCAATCTGAGTCATAGCACAATACTCAGACTCTACACTAGATCTAGACACCACTCCTTACTTTTTGCTCCATCATGTGACTAAGTTCCCAACAACATAAATGCAGAAATCAGTAGTTGATTTTCTATCTGTCAAGCAACCAGCATAACTTGCATCAGAATAGCTAACCATTACCATCGATGTGCCTCCAGTAAATAATATGCCAGGCCCAGGTGCTTTCTTTAGATATCTAAGCACCTGCATTGCTACCTCTCAATGTTGTTTGGTAGGCCTATCCATGAACTGACTCAACTTCCCAACTGCTAAGAAAATATCTAGCCTAGTGATTGTAAGATATAACACCTTGCCTACTAGCTGTCTATAAGATCTGCTGTCAACAGGTGTTAACCAAGCATCAAATAGATGCCCCTTGGGATGCATAGGTATGTTGGCAGGCTTAGCCCCCAACATCTCTATCTCTTGTAGTATATCAAGAGCATACTTACGCTATGAAAGTACAATGTCCTCTTTGCTTCTTGCTACCTCAATGCCTACAAAATCTCTCAACTGGCCCAAGTCCTTCATTACAAACCTATCAGCCAAGGTTTTGTTCACCTCAACTATCCCAGCCTCATCATCACCAGTAATAATGATGTCATCAACATATACCAAAAGTACAACAACTCCCCTATCACTCTTCCGAACAAATAAGGAATGATCTGCAGAGGATCTCTGAAGGCCTATCACTTGTATCACCTCAGACAGCTTCTGGAACCATACACGCAGACTCTACTTAAGTCCATAAATGGCTTTCCAGAGTCTACAGACACACTCCCCCTAAATCTTAAATCCCGGAGGCTGCGCATGTAAACTTCCCCCTAAAGATCACCATATAGAAACTCGTTCTTCACATCAAGCTGGTAGAGAGGCCACTTAAGATGGGCTGCAACAGACATCAAAATCCGCACTGTCGATAGCCATGCCACTGGAGAAAAAGTGTCAAAGAAATCCACCCCATAGGTCTGAGTGAATCCTTTTGCAACCAACCAAGCCTTATACCTTGAAATAGATCCATCAAGATTGTATTTTAAGGCAAAGACCCAATGACATCCAACCACTCATGCTCCTATAGGAAGTGAAGTAAGCTCTCACGTCGCTCTGGAACGAAGAGCAGCGATCTCATCCTCCATGGCTTGACGCCATTTCGGATCAAGCATGGCTTGCTGGTATGTAGTGGGAACTTGGGTGACAGAGAGTGCATGACAGAAGCTCCCAAAGCCTGCCAATGACACGGTATATGGACTAATCCAAGTCCATCAATAGCCAGACTACCTGCAACACGGCATATGGACTCACACATGCAAGGTGCCTTCCTAATGACAATAGGAAGATCAATATCATCTGACTAATTATTCTGTACTAACTCTGGGGCAAGAGCATCCATATCCCCTAGATCCTATATCATCAGTATGCAAACTGTCCATGGTCACCTGAACTGGAGAGGGTGGTGCCTATGTAACTACTAGAATATCTGGTATCTGCAAAGTGCTATGAGGACGTTTGTAGATAATAGTGGGCTCAGAAAACCTAACGGGTCCAGTAGTAGCAATAGGGGGAGCAGAAACAGGTATCTGCTCCAAGGGAATAGGCGGGATAGGCATGGGCACGTCCATAACCTCAGGAGATATTCCTCAAGCCATGGAAAAATACGAAATGGATGCATGAAAGGTAACATCTACACTTACATAGTGCCTCCCAGTAATGGAATTCAGGCATCTATACCCTTTTTGAGTCTGTAAGTGTTAAGACCCGAGGCATCAAAACACTTTAAGACGTCTGGGAGTTGGTCCAGATGTCTGGTCAGACGTCTGGACGCCTTCCCAGACGTCTGAAAATTAATTTTTGCGTGCGTACGATCTCGAATTTGCACGCGTGCCACGCGCAGACTGAAACCCGCCGCCCTCTTCTTTTTCTCTCCCCTCGCCGACCTGCAGAAACCTTCTCCCAACGCTTACAAATACCCTCCTCCTCTCCCTCACGCCACCCACATCCACCCGTATTCTCCCTCCAGCGCGAGAGCGAGAGTGAGAGTGAGCCGCCGCTGCTGCCGGGTGCAGTGGCGGAGAGGAGAGGTGCAGCGAGAGGGAAGAGGAGAGAGCGCGCGTGTCGTGAGGGAGAGAGAGAGCTCGCCGGAGCAGTTCGAGGCCGGCCGGTGTGCGCGCGGAGGAGCGTTGTGCTGGGGAGGGTTCCCCCGGTGCTTGGGCAGCGGGTGGACGAGCGCGGCGCGGCCGCGTGCAGTGGGAAGAAGACGAGGAGGTTCTGATTCTGGGAATTTTTCCCAGAATCAGACACTTGGACCTACATCCAGACGATGCGGGTGACGTCTGGAGGAAGCTCCAGACGACTGAGAGGTACGTATTTTCCTCCTTTCATTGCTTTTGCGGATACGGCCATGCAGGCCGTTCCGCCGAAGCTCTGTCGCGTGCCTTGCTGAGAGATTTTTACATACGCGTGCAGGTTTCGCCCCTCCTACGTGATTCAGACGTTTGGGCGAGTCACCAGACGGCGGAGAGCGTCTCCAAACGTCCGGAGAGGTGGTCGGACGTCTGGAATTGGGTCCAGACGGTTCAGCAAGACCTTTGGATGTCAAAGGAGCAGCGTAGAGTGAGGTATGACCTAGGCCCCTTTTAAGACGTCTGGAAGATGTTCCAGACGTCTGATTTGAGTCAGAGTTGCCATTTTTGACCCGTTTAGGATCCGTTCGAGGTCCGATTTCCGTGTTTAAGATTCCGTTCTTCTCAAAATAAGTTCCTCTACTTGTTTGAAATACTTTTATCATGTTCTGAGTGATTCCTTGTAATTGATCCTTGTGTTAGGATCTCATTCTGTTGCGGATTTGGGGGTTGCGGAGGCACATAGACCTACCGATCACGCCCCCATTACTCTCGATTTTGCGAGTAGAGTGGCTTCCCTTAGTTAATTACAAACACAAATGCGTATCTGAAACAAATGATAGATCCTAGGGTATGGCATGAATCCTAAGACCTGAAAACTAGATTGAATGATAGATCGTAGGGTATGGCATGAATCCTAGGACCTAAAAACTAGATTGAATGATAGATCCTAGGGTGTGGCATGAATCCTAGGAACAGAAACACTGAAACGAATGTCTTGAATGCCTGAATTGCAGTCTTGAATAAGTAGATAGAATAATGATAATTGCCTGTAATTGGATAACACCTGCCTGTGAAAAATAGAGTACTGTTGCTAATAACTGCTACATGTAATTCCTGTTGTTTGGAAATTAAATTTGAGCTGCTTGTATATAAATTGGAAAAGAAAGATTAAATGTTGGAAACACGTGCTATATGCGAATAAAGCTGAAATGATGAAACCTAGTATGTCTTGACGTGAGAAATATGAGCACGAACCCTATGGGGAATTAGGAGTAAAGCTCCTGGAAAATAAATAGAATGGAATTGGGAAAGTGAATGGGGAAGTGAGCTGGCCCTTGAGTACGGAGTACCAAGGAGAGCGACTATCCCCCTGTTTAGTGCAGAGTGAAGCTAGCCGCCCTAGGGTTGGGACCCGGGGTTAGGACTGGCCACTTTGTACCGACTCTGTGGCCCTCGCGTACATAATACCGGGGAGAGCTACTAGTGTAGGGAGGGAGCTAGCCACCCCATCGAGCCCAGGGTTTAGCTAGCCTTCCTACACCGACTTGTTAGGCCCACTGGGCAAACCAGGGTAGTTAGGCGAGGGTGCGTGGACTGTGAAGGGGCAAGACCCCTGTTTGGTTACTGTGGATGGGCTAGACCCCTATTACCAAGAAAGCTCTGCCCTATACTGGTTCCATACTGTGCTTTGGGTGCACCCATTAACGGAAACAACTGACCACGCGCTAGTGCGGGGTAGCTACCCATGCGTTTATCGCACGTGTCGTAGTCACCGTTACGTTTGTCAGCGACCTTGGGGTGGTTGATTGATGGTAGGACCACCACGGGGGACTCTCCTAGCCAGGAGAGCACCACGTGCTACTTCTACTTTTCGAAAAAGACTGCAATCAAGATCGTTCCCACGGGGAACATTCAAGATCAAGAGAAAGACCTGAGAAATAAACCAAGAAAGAGTAAATAGATAAATAAAGCAAGAAATTAAAAACAACAGCTACTTGTCCACCTTTACTGTCTTTCTTAGCTAGTTGGTTGCCACTCTACTCAGCGTTTCGCTGACGTATCGTACTTACCACCTTTTTGAGGACCAGGTGTTGAGCAGCCAGAGCCTACGACTGCGGAAGGTGCTGGGCCTAGTAGAGTCCAGTAGTTGTACTTGTGTTGTACCCGTTCCTGTAGTAGTGAGTATTTTGTTACACTTTTGTACTCTTTTATTGTAAACTCCATATTTCTATACTTGTTTTTAATTCTCTACTGTTGTGGTGGTGTGTAATGTAGTAGTTCTTTCTTTACTGTTGTACTTTTGTTACTGTTAGTTACTTGCATGGTGAATGTGGTTTATTTTACTGCTTTTTGGTTACTTTCTCGTTGGACGACTGGGTCTTGGGATCAGTCGAGTCGGTCCGATTCTCGTGTCCTATAGGGATTCGGGAACCGGGTCGAACAGTAAGTACCCCAAGAATACACACTTAACTGCCCGTGGTGCAAGCTTGTCTCGACCTATGGAAAGAAGATGAACAAAGGCAACACAGCCAAATACTCGTGGTGGCACATGAAAAAGCTCTTGGTTAGGATACAAGATGTGCCAAGGAACTAGGCATTCTGTTGATCAAGTAACACGCAGTAAGAACGACATCTCCACAGTATAACTGCCATACACTATGGTGAATTAACAAAGTACAGGCTACATCCAAAAGGTAGCGATGTTTCCTCTCAACGACCCCATTTTGTTGAAAAGTATGAGGACATGTGGTCCGATGTATAATTCCATGGGATGTATAAAAAGTAGACAGCCTGATGGTGCAAAATTCAAGTGCATTATCAGATCTCACTATTTTAACAACTGCTGAATATTGATTCTTTATCTCCAACAAAAAATGCTAGCAAATAGTCCAATATCTGATTTATTTTTCAAGAGAAATACCCATGATACGTGTAGAAATCATCAACAACCACCAAGTAATATCAATGACCCTACTTGTCTGGAATTCGTCTTGGAACCCATACATCCATATGCAGCAACTCAAACAAGGTTGCGGATCTAGGATAGGTACTTATCGGGTAAGAGGCATGGTGGTGCTTGCCCATCTGACAAACATTACAAGTGTTCTTGGTTGTAGGGGATATGTGTAGAATAACACGTCAAAGACTATCTAGAGGAAGATGCCTAAGTCTAAGATGCCACTGAAAAGTACTCTCAGCAGTAAAAGAGACGCCTCCGTGACATGCAGCAGCAAATGGAGACTGAACCAAACGATAAACACCGCCCTCTACATAACCACTACCAATTATTCTTCCTGTCAATTTGTCTTCAAAGGCACATCCCCCTTTATCAAAAATAGCCCGACAATTAAACTCCTTAGTGATACTACTGACCAAGAGTACGCTAATGGGAAACTCTAGCACAAATAGAACATTAGGCAATCTCAACTTGAAGGTCACTGGCACCTCTCCTTGACCCTCTATCCTGAAGTGCCTGCCATCTGCAACTTGAATCGTCCTGCCTGCAAACAAGTTTGAGATTAGTAAACCAACTTCGATCTCCACTAAGGTGTCTTAAGGCTCCGAAATCAACCAATCACTTGGTGCTATCATGTTTCTTGTCATTTGCAAGAGACACTAAGTCGGAGCTTCCCCTAAAACCATCATGATGGCTGCAACCTCGGAGTAGTCTCTCATACTCACTCCGGGTGATGGTTACTGTATCACTTGCCAATCTCTGTTCGGCAAAGATACTTGCCTCAATATTAGGGAAGGCCATCTTCCTTCAACCATGTCATATGAAAGCCAAGAAGAATATGCCAAGAAACATGATGTTGAGTGTTGGAAGAAGCATATCAGGAACTTAACATGATTTTTTAGGCAAAAGGGGACCCAAAATCCACCATAAAGGGGGCCCTCCTCTTCAACATACATTCCTTACAACAGGTCAATGTACCCAGCAGCACCAGCACTGCCCTACATGGGGGGCACCGATAGCCCTACTAGGCACAACACCAACACTATCCTACATGGGTGGAGCTGGTAGCCCTACTAGGCAGCACCGGCTGCTGGTGCTGCTGCTGTTGCTACCGCTGGCTGCTGCTGCTGGCTGCGCCGCTTGTTGCTGCTACTGCTGTCGGTGGTGGCTGATGATGGCTTTGGTGGGAGGAGAGAAGAGATTAGAGTTAGGGTGGACAGTTTTTGGGACTTGATTTGGGTGGGATATCAGAACCCAGCCTAGGATCGTGCTCTAATGCCAAGTTGGACAAAATGATTAATCATATTCCAAAGAGAAAGCGTACACCTTTTTATATAGAGAGAGGCCTGGGAACAATTGCAAAGGAAAATCAATTAGAAATAAATAATAATAGAGCAACCTTCAAAAATATAAACGACTCAACATGTATATATTCTTGACTTTTTGTGTTATGTATAGTATGTTGTTATTTTTTTATTGGTAAAAAAATCTTATATATTCTATGTATGTTATTTTTTTTTGAAAAGATGAGGAGTACTATCCAAGACGATAGCAAATCGATGATTATATTCTATGTATGTCATAAATGATACGATCATTATATCATTTAAATCTCGTTACAAATTAAAAATGAATCATGTTTGTCATTTTTTTTCTTATTTAACTTTATTGTGGGTATGATTTGATAGTATGGTGCATTTATAAATGGGTAGCCGATAGACTAATGATTTAGGTATGGGTTTAAGTTTTCCTATCTGATAAATAGATATGAATTTTGTAAATAAATATAGATTTAGTCAAACTTGACATGTTGGCATCCCCATATCACATTTGTCATAAGTTTATAGTCAGATGAATCATCCATGAAAATCTTTAGATATTTTTATGAGTATTTAAAAATTTGCAAAAAAAAAAGAAATGAAATATTTAAATTTAATGTGAGAATTTGCTATTCTGACTTTGCATTCAAATTATTGCATTGAATTTAAAAGACATGATCATTTAGAAGTGGGAGAAGGGATGATTGAAGGTTCTACTACCATCGTGATGAATGTCATGGAGGTTATCAAAGATGATAATTGTGATAACAACTTAAGTTGAGAAGTGAAATCTGTCCATAATATATATGAACTAGCGTAATCCTGCCATTGTTCATCTTACTATACAATAACTTCCCTGATGGCCATTGCCTACCGGTGAAAATTTGGCTCCATGATCCCCCTCCCACTCCCTCCTACCCACTTTCTCTCCCCTCTCTTGTTACCAATGGTAATGCCTATAATTACCAAATAAGTACATATATTCTTACAAAATAATAAGAAAGAATGGATAGATGAAAATTTATTTAATTTTTGAATATACTTAAATATTTTAGTCAATGTACATAGGATGTTCCCGTGTTTCATAATACTTTTTCCATATTTATTTTTTTTTACAATAACATGTATTGTTGAATAAAGTAATAAAATCAAAAGGGTTGTTTGTTTTTTTGGTTATGCCTTTTCATATATAGAAAAAAATGGCTGATTAAAAGGAAAGTTCATGTTTGTTTTATTTTTTTTTCTTGTTCCTCTTTTTTTTGTATTTTTATCCCTTAATCGAGAAATTTTTGGAAGTTATTTCCTTTTGTCTATAGGTTCAAAAAGGATATTGGTATTGCATCTATTTATTTTTCAAATTTTCTACTTTTTTTAGTTGACTTTTTTGAAATTACATCTATTTATTTTTCAAATTTTCACCTTTTTTTTTAGTTGATTTTTTTGAAAAAATTTTGAGAAATTCCGTGAACTTGATTGTTGGGAATTATTTATGCTAAAAGAGATGGTGGTTGGTAACAGGTGGAGAAGATACTAACGATAATGTTATGATGTGGACGAAGATAACGAGGATGAAGGTAAGAATGGGAGTGTGTTTGCTAAATAATTTTTAAATATTTAAATTTTTATCAGATTTTGATTACCTTCTACTCTAATTGACCAATGAAAAATTACAAAGAGGATAAGGTAAATTTCAATTAATTTATCTATTTGGTTAAATTATCTCTTTCCTCTCCAATCTAATCATTCTCTACTTGATTAAATTAATTATAGATTCATATTTATTCCAAGTGTGAATAATTGATTATATTTCCATCAAATGCTACAAAAGCATGAGCTGATAAATCTACTAGCAAAGCACAGGTTATTAACTAGCATTCCATATTTAGTTGCATTGTCTTAGTAAGTAAGTTTAATGATATAAGTTATGTTGCAATTACATTCCTAAAGAATTTAGTTCTTTTATGCATGACAATGCCTAAAAAGTAAACTCCGATTCTAAGTTAGGAATTTCAAAAATGTAATGATATCTCATAGACCACACGTAGGGGTGTTAGTGAGACAGGTGCCCATCCCATTTCTATTTGATCCAATTTGATCTAATCTTAAGTGAGTCATGACCTAAATCAATCCATTCAGATAGAAATCTAATATATACAGTATCTAACTATGTTAAATTAGGTCATGAGTACACGTTGGATATCCAATTGACTAATTTAGCTAAAATATAAAAATGTAAAGACATGAAATAGAATTTAAAGAAAATTATAAAAAAATAAAAATATATATGACAATATTCATTAAAATGATAAAATACTTTTATAAATATTTAAAAATATTTAAAACTCATATAAAATATAAATTTAACAAGAAAAATGTTATTAAATAAAAGTAAATTTAAATTTTTTAAAATGATAAAAATAAATATTAAAAATTTTAAAAATATATATAAAATAAATAAAAATAAAAATAAGATAAATAATAATAATAATAAATAAGATAAATATAATAATAAAAATAAAAATAGATCTCATATCAATAAATTTTGACGACTATTATTAATAGTAGTGGACATTTCTTTCTTTCAAAAAAATAAATGAAAATTTTGAGCGTGTAACAATTTCTTCAATATGGGGTTAGGGAGAATGCGTACGATTGCCAGGTTATGTACGCACTAGCAGCGATGGGAAACGACACATGTCTATCATGCGTTGTCAGGAAGGCGTGTGTGACCGAGGACAACAAGGAGGGGATTTGTCACGTTGAAGGATTGAGAGAGAGAAGGAAGCACCGAAGCACTGAAGCCATTGTGGCGAGACCCCTCTCTGGTGGCCACATCACGTTCCACGTCTTTACTTACTCTCGATCCGAGCTCCATGACCTCAAGCACCTCCTCGCCTCCGAGCTCAACCACGTCCGTAACCATGCAAGCTGGATTCGTCTAGATTCGCCAGCCCTGGGAGCCTCAACATCACCCCCGTCGACATCGACTGTGACGCAACCTCCTCCTCCACATCTCAACCCTTGCGCCACCCCCCGCTAGCACCCCCTCTCCCCGATCCACCCAAAGGGATATGAGTTGTAATGGCCAATAGGTTGGGATTGAGCTGCGAGCACAGTGAGAATTAAGGAAAGGGGGTCGCAAGTTGGTCTAGTTTGGTCACGAGTTTGGCAGTGTAGATGGATCATGGATGGATCAGTTAATGGGTATCCGTGGATGTCTTGACGGCTACCCAAACAAAGACTCGAGAAGTAACGAGTCATATTTAATAGGTATCCAACCCGTATTTTATAAATGAGTATCCGACCCAATAGGATAAAAAATAATGGGTCAAGTAGAATACCTAAAATTAATGGATTTTTTGAACACCCTTAGGAGCAATAACGCATTGTACCTAAGGTATTTTTTATTTAAGGAAATTTGATATTTAAAAAAAAAAAACAAAGATGTCGTTTTGTCAAACTTAAATCTAACGTTGATTATGTGAAAATCTATTGGACTCTTTTGCAAGATTTCGGAAAGAAAAATTAACATATGCTAAGATAACTAAGTTCATTCAATCACTCTCATAATTAGTCTTCTAAAATTCTTTTATGGACTAAAGGAAGAAATAAGATGCCGTGCAAATAAGATGCCGTAAGTGCGTGGGTTCAGAGTTTTATCGAGTGCCTTACTTAAAACATTTCCGTGACTGATAATCTTATTTCTAGCCGGGCCTTGCCTTTGGATCACGATCAATAATGTATAGATTAGTACATGTATTTATATGTTGATATAATCTTTTAACATAAAGTTTAAGAATTGTCATTAATTATATCCATTTACAAAGTAATCTACTGATGATATTAAGTTAATATAGGTATGAAATGTAAAAGAAAAATATGATGTTTAAACTTATATATGCAAAGATCTAATTGTAATTAAAATCTTCTTGATAGGGGGATATGTTAATTACTCAAAATGCAACTAATGAAGATAATTGCATTTTTATTATGGGGCTTATGATCCCCAAAGGAACCACATATAGATTCTCAGAGAAGAAAACCCGTCGTCTCGTGAGAAAGAGAAAGAGAGTCTGAACAATGGGATTCATTCTTGCTGCTCTCAATCAAAGATCTGAAGGTGGGATTCCTTGGTAGTGCCATTTGTAGCCCTTTCTCTTAGTCTTCGAGATAAATACAAGTATTCCTATATCTCTAGTCTTTAGATTTCAGATATGATTGTATAGTTTTATATTTACATGTATATGACATTAAGGTTTTGCAATCTTTTATATATTGATATGTCTTGTTTTCATGTTTTCATACTGTTCAAACAGATATCATATGTCAAATCATTAGACTCACACGAACTAGGTTAATGTGTTGATGTTTTGTCTTCTCAGACAACCTAGATTATGTTATGTAATTGTCACAAGTTCCGATACTCATCATGAGTACCGGTACGTGTGAGCAACAGCTTTGGCTTTAGAATTTCAAATACATGTACTGTAACTCACTAGTACCGGTGCTCATGATGAGTACCGACACATGCGAGTCACAGATCAGGCTTTAGGTTCTTAAAACCCAAAATCTGTAACTTGTGTGTACCGATACTTGTTACAAGTACCGATACACATGAGATACAGATCAAGTTCTGGGTTTTGAAGTTATTATGACCTATAACTCACTAATACTAGTACTGATCTTCAGTATCGGTACCTATTAGATACAAGTCAAGGTATCAGCACTCAACAAGTACCGACACTCATCATGAGTACCGATGCTCGTTGAGATAAGTTGGTTCTGGAGGTTTACCAGTATGTTAGGTGTATCGATACTAATCCTTAGTACTAGTGCACATTGAATATTGAAGAAGTACTTAAGTGAACTAGAATCTCAATCCGCAAACCATGTGTTCCGGTACATGGAATCAGTACCAGTACAACACGGATGTGGGATCTATACCTAGGACTCAAAATCGGTACTTGTTCACCAATATCGATACATATGGGACATAAGTTCACTTTAAACTGAGTTTATGAACAAGTCTATCCTAAGTTAGAAGTGGGATATTTATAGTTAAACCCCTCAAGTTATCTATCGACTCTTGGACTCAGTCCATGTGGGAATACGAAGAGGCGCAGATTCTCCAAGCGATTACCAGTCAATGCCGTGATTACCATTATTTCCGACTATCTCTAAAATAATGGCCCATTATCTCCACATTATGGGATCGGTTAAACTTTTATGTTTTGTAATTGCCAGCGTTATGTGTACTTTATAAATAAGCCCCCACCTACACATAATAGGGAGAGGGAAAGAGACGGACACATCCGATTGGATAACCATGGGGCAATCCAAAGAGCCTACGGCTCACAATCTATTCTATCAATCACATTTATAGTGGATATTGAGGGTTAGATCCCTTCCTCAGATATACATCCCTTAAGATAGAGCTGGATCAACAATCCCCTACATTCGTGTGATTGATTATCTATTTTTATATTTCTATGATTATGTTTTATTTTCTACGTCTACAAATTCTTTGATGGCCCTTGATAACGTCGACGACAGCCTCCGAGCCCCCTTCCTCATAATTTGGGGACCTATTTACAAATTTTATGCGTTATGTGCATATGAAATGAAGAAAATTTGATGATAAAATTATAAATAATAACTCAAAGTACGATATTAATGAAAAAGGAGTGGAGATATTACTTCACTAGATGCTAAGGTGCAGAAGGACGGTAAAATGCATTTTTATCTTTCTTTAGCTTTAACAAAGGTTATTGGAACTAGCCTAATTTATAAATTTGATGGAATCACTCTCTTATTCCCTCCTAGCGGCCTGTTATTTCTCTTTAGCAATGGTATCAACCTTTTTTTTTTCTGAAATATTCATTATCTATTCCTTGTTATATTGACTTTTGATTGAACTTATTATCTTCTCTCGTTGTAAGACGTCAGATACATATAAATTTTGTCAACATATCTACTTAAAGTCCCGCACTTATCAGCTGTATTGCCCACCAGCACATGATTGAACAACGAAGATTCTTAACTTTGATATGAGAGATCTAAATTTAAATCCCAATTCCTAATTTTGAGACAGTGTCAAGTTGATTGACCCCTTCAACTCCATAAGAGTCCATTTGGCCTATTAATATTAAGGCCAAGTGGGTTGGCTTAGCTTGGTTGCTTTTGAGTTAGGCTTCATTTTAAAAATCTAGGCTTGCTTATAAAAAGGGCAAGGGTCATCTAACAACATGCCTAAATCTCAACCAACTCATTAAGTCTATTGATTTAGCCCATTGATTTTAATTGATATCAAATGAAATTGCTATCGATGAATCGAAACTCCTTGCGCAATAAGAATAAACATCTTGTATAACCTGAAACATTTAAACTGGTAGAAGCAAAGAGGAAACTCCATTTGGTGTTTCATGGATAGCAATTGGAAGAAAATCGGAAAACTTGCAAAGGCAAATACATTCTTGTATAAAAACAAAAAAAATCATACACTAAGATAAAAATTACTTATAATCACATAAATATTGCCATAGATTTTCTTTTGCTGTGAATAGTAAGTGGGCCATGGTAAACTTATGCCAAAAAATTGTCCTGTGGCCAAATAGTAAGAGTCGACCTTACTCTTGTAATATCGTAGCAAATAACACTGTTGGTCACACGTTATTTCATGTGCATGACTAAGAGCTCCTTTTTTGTCCTTTCTCAATTCTTGCTCGTGCTCTCATCCTCCTTGATCTTTCTCCTCTTTTCCTCTCTTCTCTTCTTCATGATTTTCTCATATCAAATCGACTTGATCTAATCTAGCTATTTGTTAATATCACAACAACATTCTGCACCTATACCAACGGTCAGTAACCATCGGTATAGGTTAAAATGACTGTCATTGTAGGTCCAAGTAGCTATTCCGATAGTCATTGAAAGTGTTCTTTAAAGAAGCGTCGCTGTAGGCAGCATTGACGATCTTTTTTGCCGTCGGTGTTGCACCTATGCCTATAGTGACAGTCACATCCTAGGAGATGGCTATTTTTTGTGATAAGAGAAACAATGCTTTTATCCGTCGCTATAGGCGTCGTTGTATGTTAAATGTCTTTTTAACATATACGAACACAACCATCCGTCACTAAATCTATCAATACAGATATCAAAGCAATATCTTAATAGATTTAAAATTTAATCTTATCATCAACAATATTGTTTACTTTCATTCAAGTAAGATTAAAGAAAAATATACAAGATATAACTCTTTTGACATAACCAATTGAACTATCCATAAAATCATACGTGTATATCTAATGGAACAATTTTTCCAAATGATTCTAAAAGAACATTGTCAATCTACAAGTACATTAAGTGGCATAAGCCACAATTATCCATCAATCCCTCTCTCTATATACAAGTATGTAATTAATAGTTGTCAAATACTTCAACTATGAAATCTTGAGCAGCTCGCAAGGGTTCTTGATTAACTTGAAGTGATTCACAACTGCAAATCATTAAACATGATGTTGGAGCTCCTAAAAAGAACAGATGATATAATAATTTACTTATATTCAAATAAAATCATCATTAACATATTCATTAAGATTAAAAAAAAAGATGAGTAACCAATGGTACTAGCAAATAGTAGATGAACCCATACACCTAAGGAGAACCTTTACTTGTTCAACGAGATGCCAAATTAAGAAAGGACATTCAGGATGACCTTTATCAAACAAAATCTCCCATACTTGTTTGCATCAATATTCACTATGGATGAACAGAATTCCAAAATTCAGGCTAATTGATAATGACCTCTTCAATAATTAAAAGTTAACACATAACAGAGATATGTCAAAACAAATCACACTTTATTTTAAATATACCAAGTGTTTGGAGGATTGTAGATGGAAACTCTATTAATGTTTGGTTTGATAACTGGATTCCTTATACCAAAGCACCCATATTCACTAAACATCATTGTCCCGGTTCACTCACCAAGGTTGGTGATCTTATATCTAGGAACACTACAAGTTGGAATCATAATTTGATAGATAAATTATTTGATGCTCATGTTGCAGCTGCTATTAAAAATATCCCTCTTAATCCATCCCCAAGCAAAGGACTGTATCCTATGGAACCCAAATAAAAGAGTTACGTTCTCTACTAGATACGCTTACCAGAAGGATCATTTAGGTTTAATACCTGATATTGGGAATGACTTGGTTATGGTGACTAGAAAAATCTGGTCGTCTGATTTGCCTCCTAGAATCCAATTTTCTGGTACTTAATGCATTACCTGATGGGAACTATCTCAGCAAATTTATGACTAGTTGCTCTAATTCTTCTGGTTTTGATTCAAATTTATTGCAGCAACTTCTCTCTGTGTATAATTGTACAATTTTTGTTGATGCTGCTTGTAATAATTCATCCATTTCTTGTGCAGCTATTTGTTTACGAGGAATGGTGAAGTTTTTTGGGTACCATCATGTAGATTTCTCTCAGCCTCAGTCTTAATGGTGGAAGCTGGTATTTTCTTGGAGTCAAAAAAGAAGACTATCCAGCTGATTGATGATGAAAAGATGAAGAATGAAGACTCCATAGCCTTATCACTGATTCCAACTCGATCTGATTGGATATTTATGGGGAGTTAGATAACATCCATCGGGAATGCTTAAATATTTTATCTATTGTTGCTGTATGATGGGTTGGAGGTTGCCAATGGTGGCTTTGTTGTGGTCTTCGTGGTTCTAGATAGTGTTTTTTTTGTGAACAGCAAGCTAAATTGTCAACCAATGTAGAAGGAAAAAATAGCAAGTGTTATTGAAAGAAATGGGTAATTATTTCGCCAAAGCATAATAATTGAAATCAAACATATTTAAATGAGGGAAATAATATTATTATGTGTATGATAAATACATTTTCAGATATCTATATGTATACATCCAAAATCACTAGGTGATTAACATCTTATCCATAAAATCCTTCTAATATAAGAATATGTAATTTGAATCCCTTATGATTGGTAGATAGATGATGAAGACCCTTTGTCTCCACGAAAGTTGCTAGGTACATTTCTAGCATGAGAAGCCTATGAAGTAATAGATAATTACCAAACACAATCAAATTGTATAATTACATAACAAAAGGTTTGTCTTTTGTACAAATAAAATAAGCCTTGCATGTTGCATAATATCATGCATGTTGGCATTGGGAAATTATTCTTTCAACATCTGGACCATCCCCGAAATAATCCCGAAAAGTTCATTCAAAGTCTCATAGATATTAGATAAGGGGATGTTGTGGTGTTGAAGCTTCTGGAGGGAGCAACTACTCCCAAACAACTAACTCTGTCTTTCTTCTCATCTCCCTTCACCTTCGAGTAGGCATCCCCTTGCCAAGAAGTGACTCCCTTGGAAGTTGAACTACTAGCATCACTTTGATATTTCTTCATGAGGTCCTAATGATTGTAACAAGAAAAAATTCGATCCTAAAAATATACCATGGCAATCTATCATAAGCTATGGTCACAAAGAGTATACCACAAGTAGAAACTAAAATTAACATCCCGACATTCATATCGACAGTAAACATACATTATATACAAAGATGCCTGCACACTACACACACACATAATGTAAAGGAAGCAGGGAAACATATTTATACTGTAAGTGCAGGGCAAGATTGACATCGGGGAAGAGCACAAGAAGAGGCAAGGCCCAGCAAATGGGAGTCATAGTTACTGTAAGTGCCCTTTTTTTTTCCTTCTCTTGTTTGTTGGTGACTTCCTTATAGACAGCTGCAATGGTGATCCTGATGTTATAGTTCTGATTGCAAGTCTTGATTTTGGTCACATTATTGAGATGGGCAAATTATTATGGTGAGTGGGGTAAGATTGATTTGATGCTGATAAGTTTGAAATTAAGAGGGTGGTTTTGATGTCAGTCGATTGGACTTGGAAACCATGACCTTGGGGTGGGAGCTTTTTAATGTAAGTACTGCCTCTAGAAGAGGTTATGAGGTAATCATTGGAAGCAACTTGCCATTGCAGTATATTTATAAGTTGTGAAGAAGACAGGGAAAGTAGCATGAAGTATTGCCATAATATCATCCTGCAAGTAGCATGAAGTATTGTGCACATGCTCCCACATCTCCTGAAATTTCACCTCCTGCACCAACCTGAAGAACAAATTAGTGTAAAATATGCTCCCTAACTAATAAAGCATCATGCTTTGTTACCCATATGCTCCCTAACTAATAAAGTCTTTGAGGACAGCTCGGCAAATAAAAAAGGGAAGATCCCCTGCAAATATTAGTAATCACTTTATCGGTCATCAACGGTTAGTAGCATTAACATCTAACAAGTCTTGAGATCAAATACCACTATTATCACCACATTTATCACCACATTTTGCTGTCAAAGTTTCCAGCTGTATTGCGATTATCCATTGCTCACTTAACTTAAGAAGAAATCTTTGTTTCTTATTATTGCCTTCTCAGTAGCTCGCTATTAATTAGTTGGTACCTTACCAACTGTGTAGGATCTCATGGAGGTGATGCATTCACAGTCAACAAAGCAGTCAGTGAAAGCCACGGCATGCATGACGGATTGCTCAATGAAGCAGACCTGGCTGCTGCAGCTGAAGAAAAGGAAACTCAATCCTTTGAGATTGATCCTTCACAGGTATTAATGAGCTTAAATTAGTTATTTTTTATGCTAAATGATTTGAAATATTTTTTTACCAAGTGACCAATTTGGCCGACAGGTTGAAAATGTCAAGCAACGATGTTTGCCTAATGCCTTGAATTATCCGATGCTTGAAGAGTATGACTTCAGAAATGACACAATATGGGTTAATCAGAATGGGTTAATCAGAATCTGGGTGGCACAACGTGGGTCAATCTTGTGTTAGTAATTTAGATTGTTTCTAGAATTTATTGGGTTCAAGCTAAATCAGAAGGTTTTGTTATCAAATTTAAGTCTATCCTTTGGCCAATACAAATGATGTCAAAGCCAAATTTTATTTTATATGTGGACAGAAATACCAATGAAATGGTCTGGAGATGGAACTACTGTTTGGTTTGGAAGAACATGATTGGAGCAATTGCAATGAGTATGTTGTGAATCTAACCGGAAGCGAATGTAGAAACTCAAATAAGGTTTTCACTATTGACTCATGAGGACAAGAAGTATAATTTAATGTTTTTGGAAAAAGAAAAAAGTAATCCTTGAATCTTATAATTAAATCAATGGAAGCATCTAAAATATACCATTAGATCCTTCTCCTTCTCATTCACTGCAGTTCCATCCTTGTGCTTCTGACTAATCATATAAATGTTAGCTCTTGTAGGAATTAGTCCATCTACCTGTGTCTAATGTTTGTATCAAGAGCTAAGCATTAACGAATTACTCCAATGTCAATAGATTGATATTAAATAAAAACATATTACCTTTTCATGGATAATCCTAGCAAACGTCTTTGTTCCAGTGTAACGAGAGTCCTCAAGTTTTAGCCAACTTATCCTATTTTGCTCACACATTTTCTAAAGGTACAAGTCATTCAAATAAAAAGTAAGTGATGAATTTGCCATAAAAACATTGAGAAAAGTACAACATATTTCCTTGTCAAATACTTTGCTCTTAATGTCATTCTTCCACGCCCTCCATTTTGTAGCAGCACCATGCATGACATATTTCCTTGCCTTTTCATTACAACATGGTTGAAATTCAATCTTTTCATATAAAACATATGATATTATTGTAAATATTTTCAATAACCAAGAAGTTAACAAAAAAGATGAATTATGACTAGCTCTTAAACCTGAATGGCCTCCCATATTGTCATCTTATATTAAGGTCCCATGTCTTTCCAACTGGAATATCCTGTGGGGACAAATTTGATCTTCGTACCACAGATCCAATAAATTTTTCTAACTTAGCGGCTTCTTCTCTAATGGGAATGCCAACAACACCAACTTGAACCTCCATCTTCATGCCATCTTTCAGCTCCCATATTTCATTCATTAAGGTGGGACCTCTCATCTTCTTTAATTGAGATGAAGCTACTCCTATGACAATAAAGGAATAGATAAAAGAGTAGATTAGCATCTTATATATTTTTCCCCAAAAAAATTTAAGAAAAAGATTCTAAATACTCTCCAAACGTTTAAAAAAATTGACGTAGCTCTGAGACATCTTGTATTGGAGCATTTGGTGATGAAACTAAAGTTGATTGCTCACTTCCAATTGCAGATTGTTTTCTTTTTCTTGTATCAACCACTTTATGGTTCCTTTTTTCTCCCCCATTTATCTAAAAAAGAAAAGACAAGAAAAAGAATCATCAAAAAATGCATAACCATTGGTAAAATCAAGTAAACATAAATATATATCAGAGAAGTCAGCCACCATTATAGCTATTGAAATAAGCCAACAAATATAAGTGTTGAAATAAGGCAACAAAATAAGATTTTATAAACTAACACCGGTATTTAAAAATGTCAGCATATGATAATATCATATACTTGATGGTTTCTCTGATGATGATGATGTTGGATCACAGGTAATATTAATGAAAGTAATTTTCATGCAACAATAACAAAAAATAGACATCAAAACCATCAACCAAAAGGCAAGAAGTATGGCAAAATTCATCAAGATTTTCCATCTTGCATTGGGAAGCAAAAAGATTGCAAACGACAAATGGCGACAGGCAAAAGAATATGAGGAAAAATCAGCACCTTTTAAATTACAATGTGTTCCGAATGAGATTTATATAGACAGTGAGGGAAATTATAACTTTATGGGACAAAGGGTTTGATGAATCTCATTTATATAGAAGTTCAAACCTCCATCTTATCAATGTTGGGAGACCAATGTATATATAGCAGACAGGAACTTCTTTATAGATAAAAGATCTCATTATCAGTTTATTTTGGAACTTTGGCTTGCTAATGAGAAAGAGACACATCATTTGGTTTTGAGAAGCCACCTAATAGAAATGGCAGCAACCGTACCTTTGAAGGTGGTTGTACACTGTAGTTGTACTTTCTAGCAGTTATGTTTCTTGCGAACATACTAATCATCCTTCTTAAATGCAAGAAAAGCTCTTTTCCAAAAAAAAAAGTGGGAAAAGTTTGGGAACCTTATACCAACAAGACAAACAGTTAATGGGGAAGTTGTTGTGGAGACTCAATCTCCTACCAGAATACTTGATCTTCTTGTGATTGCAGACACCTTATGCATTTATTGTAAATGGACATCAACCCCTACCACTCTTCCACATCATTTTCCAAGGTATCAGGTACATATTCAAATCTGTCCATCATCCAATGATTTGAATGACCAGTTGATTCATGATGATTCATGAACATCAAACAACTTGAATGGTAAAAACTATTCTCTATCTTAGACTCATCAACTTTCCACCATCTATCATTCAGTATTAAAGTGCTTTGAATTGACATACAAAATGATTTCAATCATTTCTCCTTCTCATGGTAGAATTCATCAAACCCCTTGTCATCACATCTCTTAGCAAGTTGAAATTACATCATATCCTTGATATTGCTAGGATTCTTCTCATTCATATTAAAGTTCTCAAAAAATTTTCAGGTGATGACATTTTTATTGCTACTCACCTCATGAAAATGCTCAACTTTTCAATTACAACTTAGTTGTAATTGAAATTATTATCTGTTGTAGTCAATTACTTCTATGTGTTGATATTTAGATGTAATGATATTTAGAATGATATTTATAATATCTTAGATTACTTCTTGAGCATAATGAATGCTTGATACTTAGTTGCAACTTCTACAAAACATCAGGTAGACCTACTATGTTCAAGTTTCAGCTTTTTATAATCCCTCCTAGCATCAATTTTTGGCTTATTCAGTGTTTCGTCTTGCTTAGCTACACATAAAGTTGCAGTGATTGGTTTTTTTTTTTGTTTGAAAAGAAAACTGCAGTGATTGTAGTGGGTACATCTTTTGCTAACTTGACTTATCTTTATAGCTATCGAGATTACATCTTCTAATGAGAAGTGGAATGCTTATTTTTTTCTCTTGTTATGTGTGCAGGTCACAAGGTGCATGAAAAATGTGCAATAAATCTCCAAAATAAGAAAAAGAAATCGCAATGCAAGAAAATCACTAGTTTCCAGGTACTTATCTTCATCAAAATGAAATGTGGAGTTGGGCATCTTGGACCATTGTTTTTTTACAAATGTTGATGTTAATATACTTCTACTCTTGAATCATTGTTTTACACAAAGACTTGCTCCAATGTTCACAAGGAAAACATCATATGTGAAGCAACATCTCCTATCAAAAATCATCATCATCCGAATCAGCTTCCTCGTCAGACACATGAATATTCAAATCATCCACATCTCTTAACCAAGTGGATGATTCATTTGCTGCCATCCTTGCATTCCTTGTGTCAAATCCATGCATGAGACTTTGGACATCTACAATTTCAAAAGCACCTCTAACCTTGACTCGCTTAACCACATGCCATCCTTCATTCTGATTATCCTTGATGTAGAACACTTTCGATGCTTGAGATGCCAAGATGTAGGGTCCATCCCCGATATCCTTCCCTATATGTGATAAATTCGAGAAATTAACAATGGTGAATCCGTAGCCATCAGTCTTGCACGCTCTAGTTGGATGAACCTAATCACATTTGAATAGAACCACCCTATACATCCCTGAATAGCTTAGTTTGAGAATGTCTTTTAGCACACCATAATAATTTTGTTCCCCGTCAATTGGCTGGTCATCTTTTTGACTAGAATAGCTACTTGAACTAGAAATGACGGCTACACCATTGTTTTGTGTCGTCAAATCCTTCTCATGTTCTGTGGTATGAAACCTAAACCCATTAATAATGTACCCTCTATAGGTAATAACGATGTCAGAAGGACCTTTAGCTAACCACTTCAACTTCTGAGAAACTTTGTCACTTCCTTCTTTCTTCAAACATTCAATCTACAACAAATTAAGTAATATAATTTCATTTATTGATAAAAACTAACTCAAATTTAGTTGCATATATAATTAAAAAATCAAAAGAATCTCACTTTATCACGAAACCGATCATTGAACTGAAGGGTATGAAGCCTATCAAGTTCAAAGTGAGATAGGAGAGGTGAGCGGTGATGCCTTCTTAGCATAGACTTATGCTCCCTATTTCAAAAAGGCAATGAATCTCTAGTTACATGATACTTGAACTTATCATGATAATGCAATCAAAGAAATGAAGAATTTCCAATGCATACATTCTTTATGATTTTCTCATATCAAATCGACTTGATCTAATCTAAGTATTTGTTAAGGTTATCTTTGTTTGCAATCTCAATTGTGATGTTTGTAGATCGAATCTCATTATTCTTTATTTATGTGTTGTTTTTTAGGTTTTGGTTTTGAAGATGATGGGGTGATTGATGATTCGTGCTCTACCATTGCAAATGAAGCAAATATGATTAGTTCATCTATTATTGATGATTCATTTGTTCCTAATGAAGGTCCTTTTTCTAGAATTAAGTGCATGATGAGAACAAGAATTCCTTGATTCCTCTTATTTATGGAGGTGCATTTGATTTTATTTTTTTTATTGTTAAAAGTTATATATCACTTGTGATATTTCAATTGAATCCCTATATTGAACTATATATCATCGATACAATTATCATTTTGTACCGGTGATTTTTTATTTTATTAATGAATTTTGCTCTCTATTTTGAAATATAACTAATGCAATCTTCATTTTGCACGAGTGACTTTTTGACCTTATTGATGAATTTTGTTCTTTGTTTGGAATATCACAAATGCAATCTTCAGTTTGCATCGATAATATTTAGTTTTTATGTGTTAGTTATATTTATTTGCTTTATGTTTTTGAATGTTATTATCGTAACCATTTGATATATATTTCTTTTGATTAGGTATTGATGTTAATGATCAAGATATTAACGTTGGCATGGAGTTTGATATATTTGAGGGTACACTTGCATTCTTTCAAGGTTTTGCTCATTGTAATGAATTTGAATAATCATTGGTTTAAACTAATTATGATGACATTGAGGAAGCATTACTTCATGTAGATAAGCTTGGGTGTTCAAGGTATGGTTAACCATCAAAAAAATCAACTAATCCTCACTACTTAGAGTGGTTCTGTTACAAGATTAGATGTACGACACATGTACGATTTCATTTGATTGGTTCAAAGTATGTAGTTGTCTCTTTTAGCAATTAACACAATCATGAGTATGTTGATTCTAGTATGATGAATACCCTCCTAGTAACAAGAATCTTTCATTTGGAAGGAAGTATGCATTGATTTGAATGATCAGATCGGAATTCATTTGTTTAAGATGGTTACTTCATTTGCTATTGAAGAGAAAGACTATAAGACTTTTTCCTTTGTCAATCAAGATGTGAGGACTGCATTGCATAAATCTAGGAATTTGAGGTTTGGTAAAAGTGTTTATTATGGTGCAATCTAAGAATAGCAACTCTTTTAATGCTATGGATTTCAATGATTGCGATTGCATCCGTAACTTATTTTAGGCAGGTTTTAGTTGTCACTTGGATTATAAATTTTTTTAAGATGTTTCATTTGATACAACATATGTGACAAATAGATATGACATATCATTTGCTTATTTTGTTGGTGTCAATAACCATGGTCATGCCATCTTGTTTGGTTGTGCATTATTGGGAGATGAGATGATACATAACTTCAATTGGCTATTTTGTACCTACTTACCATGCATGTGGAGAATTCACCCTAAGGGGATCACTATGGATCAATGTCAAGTCATCATAAATAATATTTCAATTGTTTTCCCCTCTTCTCGTCATTGTCTTTACATTTGGCATATTTTGCATAAGCTTCCTCAAAAGTTTCCAAAAGATTTGTGTGCAAGGGAAGCCATCGAGTTTGTAGTTCATCATTCTAGAAGCTAGGACAAGTTTGAAGAGAGGTGGGATGCTGTTGGAGTTATGTGTCCTTGTGAGCTAACCTGAGTAGAATCACTTGATCGGTATTCAAATTTGAGTGTCAAATCACATGGACACACTAATATAGTTACTTGGATCTCTGTGTACAATTGAGAGAATGTACTGTAGCTATGTTGGATATAAACGATGATAGGTATCAAAGATCCAAATGATTTGAATCAAGGTAAGAATTATTATGATATCCAACGCTTATTTCTAGTTTGAGAAGAGATGACAATTTTCTCAAGATACTATTGCCTAATTGATGCCCTTGATGCACATCCTTTGCATAGGAATGGAGATTCTAAGGCTATTTTACAAGTTGAGTTAAGCAGTTGACTCAACGAGATGAAGATGCAGAAGTCTTTCTCTTATCATTGTCATGGAGAAGGCACATCCTCTAACCCGAGACAGATACGTGTCTTTATGTTTAAATATACACATTTTGTAGATTAATTGTCAATGCACTTACCTTGGTGTTGAGATTGGACTGGTATATATATGAGAGCATAAGAGGCATATGATCTCTTAAAAGATCACATAGATTGTCACGACCCGATCCTGAATCCCTACAGGATCTGAGACTGGCTCGCTTCGGTTTATCCCAAGATCTAGTCGTCCAACAAGAAATAACCAAGTAACATTCAACAAAGCACAATCACATAAGTACAGTAACTAAGCAAAAAGAAAGTTTCAACAGGGGAAAAGAGAACAGTGATATTATAGCCATTACATCAAAGAGTACATGTAACAGAATACAAGCTATAAAACTCACTATCAAGTAGTAGAACTAAAGCTAGACTCGACTAGGCCCAGCATCCTCAGCAGCCGGTGGCTCGGGTTGCTCAAATCCCTGACCTGTACAAAATATATTTGACTGGAATCAGCTAACGCTGAGTAGAGTGGTGGCTAAGAAGTAACATGCATTTAACATAGAATTTTCCATTTTTCAATTATATTATACATGTGGGTGCGTAGAGATCTCTAATTAGGATTTGTGAATTAATCTTCTGATTCCCTATAGGAACGATTTTTTGCTTGTACCTTCCCGTGGTATAGGATGCCCACGTGACACTCTCCTGGCAGGGGGAGTCCTGGTGCGGTTGTCGTATGCTGCGTTTCTTGCTCTTGGCAGTGTTATAATGATTAATTCGTTATAGTATATTACAAACAGCGGTCACCAGTTTACAATTTATTACTCGGAATTAAAACTTTCCCGAGGTCGAACTTAGGGAGCACACGTCATTCTAGCAATATAAAAGTTCACAATTCTGTTACAAAAAGAATAAGAGGGAGAGAGAGAGTGGGCAAAAGTTCTCTTTTTTAGCTTCTTCTTCTTCTCTTTTAGCTGATTCTTCTCTTCTTCAGTCTGCCTTCTTCTTTCTTCTTCTTTTCTTCGCTGTGGCTGCCTCTTCTCTCTTCTTTTTTTCTTTTTCTCTACTATTGCCTCTTCCTCTTTTTTCTTTCGTCTGTGTCTTCATCTTTTCTTCAACAGCTCTGCACTTCTTCTTCTTCTTTCTTCTTTTCTTTTTCTTCTCTTCTTCTCTTTCTTTTCCCTAATCCGGACGTCTGAGTCTTTGAGTCGGACGCCTTATCGGCGCTGTTGTTACAGTGCCTCCTTCTTCTCTTCTTATGTTGTGCTCTTTTCTTCTTCCTCTTCTTCTCTTTTCTCTGGCCCTTTTGGCTTCTTCTGTGCGGCAGAGGCTCCCTCCTTCTCTTTTCCTTTCTTTTTCTCTGGCCCTTCCTTCTCCTTCAGCTCCTTTCCTCAGCAGCTCCTTCCTTCTTCCTTCTTCTTCTTCTCTGCTGCTCTTCTTTGCGGTTAAGTCCTCGCCGCCCCTCTGCTTCTTCTTCCCTACTTGTTCCTTGCACACACACCAGCGCAAAACCTACCCCTACCCTTCCCGCACAGCTCTCTCTCTCTGAATCTCTCTTTGGTACGCTCTCCCAGAGCCGGGTTATCGGGTCGGTCGCGTGCCTTGGTCCAGGCTCATCGGCATGGGTGTGGTGCGTGAGAAGTGCACAGGAGTGAGGGGTAACCGGGTTGCCGGTCAGATCCGCGTGGGCAGGGCCGCGGACGAGACCCGGTGAATAGGTGAGGGACCTCACCCCAATGTTTTCGGAGGCAACCAGCATATAGCACTTTTTCAATTTATGTGTGGGCGTGCGCCCACACACTTCCGAGGTGGGACTAAAGTCCCACCCACTGCTTCGCGCGCCTGCAGGCAGGAAGTTTCGAGCGATTGGGGCAGCAGCTGAGGCTTGCGACCCCAATTGAAGACCTGGGCACACTCGTGGAAGTCTTCCACGTCGCCTGGGGCTTACGCCTGGAGCTGGAGAGGCTTGGAGCAGCTTGCGAGCTTGCTCCAAGCTTGTCGTCAATGGCGGCGAGGGGGCGCGACCTGAAAACACTAAAACAGCCTCGCGGCCACGTCAAAAAGCTCAGGGAACTTCGCTAGAGCACAGCGAAGGCGATGCGGGGGTCGACGTGGTGTGGGGAGGCCGGAGTGTGCGTGCCTAGGGCACACTGTGTGCGTGAGAGTGGGTGTGTTCGGGAGGTGTTCTAGGTGTGTGGAGTGGTGGTGTGAGTGGGGGGAAATGTTGAGTGGAGTGAGGGGATGCTTATGGGCTTGTCGGCGAGGGGTGGGATGGCCTGTGGAGGTGGAGCGGCCTCGCCGGAGTTGGTGGCCGGAGGTGGAACTGATGGTGGTGGTAGTGGCAGTCGAGGGTTAAAAGTGACAGTTGAAGAGGGGGAAATTGAGAGGAGAGTAAGGGAAAGGTTTTGACCTAATTAACTGACGAAAGGGGGGAAGGTGGCTGATGACTTGGTCTGGCTGGTAGAGCTTGTTTGTGTTTGTTATATGTTAAGTTATAGTCGTTATAGTAATAAGATAGCTACCAGGGTATCATTACAAAAATTTTTACTCGGAAATGGTTTTCCCGAGGTCGAACTCAGGGGACTATTGGAATTCTAGAAATACAAAGTTTCTCTATTAGATTACAAAAATAAGGGAGAGAGAGAGAGAGGGAGCTTGTCTTGGCTTCTTCTTCTCTTCTCCTTTTCCTTCTCCTTCTTTCAGCTACTCTTCTTTTCTTCTTCTTTCTCTTCTCTGCTCACGGCTGCGTCTTCTCTCTTCTTTTCTTCTGCAGAGTTCTTCTTCTTCTGTTCTTTCTTTGTTCTTCTCTTTCTTTCTTTTTCTTCTCTTCTTCTGCGGCTGTGACAATCTTCTTCTTCTTCTGACTTCTTTTTCTTCCGCCTTCTTCTTTCTTCTCTTGCTTTATCTCCTCTGGCCGCTGCTCAACCGTCGTCTGATGCAGCGGTCAGACGACTTAACTGTAGGTTTGCTACAGTGCTTCTCTTCTTCTGTTTCTTCTCTCTTGCTTCTTCTTCTTCTTCTTTGCTTCTTCTTCTTCTTCCTCTCTGCCCTGAGCAGCTAAGGCTTCGGCCGCCTTCCTTCCTTCTCCTTCTGCTCCTGCACGCTCGCACAAGGATCAGAAAGCAAAACCTACCCCTACCCTTCCCCGCGTCTCTCTCTTTCTCAGATTTCTCTCATATGATCGCTCTCCCAGAGCCGGGTATTCGGGTACGGGTATCGCACCCGAGACCAGGCCCACCGGCGTGCGGTGGTGGGCGAGGAGTGCGCGGGTTAGGATAGTCGGATCCGGCCCAGACCCGCGGGGCGTGAGCACGGGCGAGGGCGAGCGCATGGTGCGCGGCGTGCGTGAGGGACCTGACCCCTGTGTTCGAAGGCGATAAACCTACAACACTTTTTCCCTTTATTTGGCTGCGACGCTTCCAGAACTTCCGAGGTGGGACTAAATGTCCCACCCAAATTGGCGCCCGCAGCTGAGGAAGCTACAGGCAATTGCTGCAGCGTGCGAGGCCTTCGCCCCAGCTGCAGGCCTGGGATGCTTCGCAGAGACAAGCTGCGCGTCCTAGGGCGTGAGCCTGGGTGAGAGAGCACCTGCAGGTGCGGGTGCTGGAGCTTCAGAAGCTCGGTAATGGTGGTAAAGGGTCGTCGACCTGAAAACAAGAATACGGCCTCTCGACCCAATCAGAGGATGCAGGGAGCTTAGCCGGAGTGCGGCGAAGGTAGTGCGGGTGGTGGCGAGGCGTGAGGCGGCGTGTGGTGGTAGCCCTAGGTCGGACTGTGGCCGGAGAGATGGGTCTGTTCGGGGGGTCGTCGGGTGTCGTCTGGCAGTGGATGGAAAGGGGGGATTTGTTAAGTGGAGTGAGGGGAAGCTTTTAGGGTAGCCGGCAAGGGGTGAGAAGGTCTGTGGAGGTGGGATGAGCTCGCCGGAGGGGGTGGTCGGAGACGGAGCAGGCAGAGGTGGGAGTCGTGTGCGGTGAGGCAAAAAGACAAATTGAGAGAGGGAAAATGCAAAGGAGGAGGAGAGGAAACTATTTACCTAGGTTTTGGATGAAGGGGGAGGGTGGAGCCACTGGCTCGTACCTGCCGGAGCTGGGGAAGAAAGGGCCCTGGAGGAGAAGTGCGGCGACGAGGAAGCAGGCGGAGGGTGCCGGCGGGTGCAGCACGGCACAGACGGGAGAGCTAGGAGAACCCTGCTGCAGGTAAGGTGGCAGAGCGACGAGGAGGAAGAGGAGGGAGTTGTCGGAAGCTGCGGGTCGTCTGACGGAGGAGGGGATGAAATGGGGGGTTGTTCTCCGTCAAAGAGAGCTTAGGGGAACCGGCAGGGGGTGCCGGTCCTTATAAAGGGGCTGGCGACGTGCCAGCCTCGCCGGAGCGTGGCCAGAGAGGGTACCCATACCTTCCGTGCGTTCGTACGGAAGGTATGGGGGCCGGCAGAGAGCATGGCCGAGTCCTTGCGACAGAGGACGTCGCAGGGAACCCCGCGTCTGCTTTACAGGGCGGTCACCCCTCTCTGCACGGCGCCATGCTCCGCGCAAAGTCGCCGGAGCATGGTGCTGCGCAGAGTTTTGCAGGAGGGACCGTTCTGCAAAGAATGACGAAAAAGTTGGGGGCCAAAATGTAAGGGTTTCGAAAGATAAGGGTTAAAAAGTAAATAAAGAGGACCAAATTGCAAAGTTGGTCAAGGAGGTCTCCTCTTAGGATCAAGTTTTTATACAAGACCATTTTGAACCTAAGGATTTTAATGGTGAATTTTATCTCTAGGTTGGACCATGTTTGATCGGCCAATTTACGTAAAAACCCAGATTAAGTCATTAATTGGGCAAGGTTCTCTCTGTAGGTTAAAATGGGTTTCTAAGGCCAAATTGAAGGTTCTAAACCCTAGAGATTATTTTTCTATGAATTTTAGAGGGTTTAGTTGATTTTTATCCTGCCTCGAACCTCGTGAATTGAAGTGGATTTGTTTTAAGGTTACAGAATGTCATTTAATTTCCTGAAGTTGCTATAACCCTTTTTAGATCCGACCATCCCACTTTCCTTCTTATTAGGCTTGTTTGACCTGTGTTTGGACCCTTAATTACCCTGTTTGCAAATTGCGTTGGTTAAATTACAGTTTTACCCCTTATGATTTATTTTCTTCTCAAATTCAGAATTCTCTGAGTTAAGCTTTTCTTTGGGTTATGTAAGAGCTTTTTCTTACATATCTGGGTTAGATTGTGCTAGTTAGGGTTCATGATGAGGTTCTCATCATACCGCCATGCTTAGCTTTTGCTAGTCCCTTAGCAAAAACTTAAGGTTTCAACCTTTGTTCTAGACCATGAAGTTCTTAATGATTTCAGATAAGTGCTTTTTCATTTGAAACCTAGATTAGGTTAGAAAGCTAACCATAGGCCTAAAAGGTACTCTATTACCAACCAAGATCCGGATCTGTCTAGCCTCAGCCTCAGTCCTTAGCCAAGGCTTTTAAGGCCTATAAGAACTAACCTAAGGTTTATTGGACTTTGTGGTTAAAGCACCCGTGCTTGAAATGATTTTAGCCCTAGCTCAGTTCGTAGTGCGTTTTGTAAGAGAGATAGAAGATTTATTTGTTTGGAGAGTTTTCTCTCTCTTTTTCTTTTTAATTCTAGCTTAGGATTGGCTTTTCAACACGTTCTGTATCAGATTCCTTGTCCCCATCATCAATCCTCAAGGGTTCCTGGCAGTCGATGCTTCAAGATAGCACCGCCCATGGTAACCCCCGGAACCCTGGCTATTGAGATTTCGAGATAATCCCATCCATGGTGTTCCGAGGCCGAATTCAGACCCTGGCAATTGACATTTCGTGATAATGCCATCCATGGAATTTGAACCAACAGAGTGCTTACATGCCCTCTGTAGGATATGTATCCTAAGAGATAAGCACCGAGGAAATGATATTTTGTTACACACCTTCGAGGGGAATTTCCCACCTCTCCGCGCTGGGAACTCGTCCAGATCAACTTGTGTTGATCGGTCGCTCCTACTCTAGGTGTTATTTTCAGAATTTTGCGACGCTTCTGCGTGATTTTAATTTTTACGTTTACTGAACCAGGCTGTGTGTGAGATTAGGGTGCTTAGGTTACTGAGTCCCGTAAACCAAAAGTTAGTTAATAAGGTCAAATACTTCCTAAGCCTTGGACCTAATACTTAAGCTTTTCATTTTCCTCAACCTCTTGAGGAATGTCTAGATCGTAATGGGTACTAGGAGTCTATCCAAGAATGCCTAAGGTTTGCGTTCTTACTAATCTCACTGTGCACTTTTCAGTTCTTTTCTTGAATGAGGTCTAGAACTTAGGCTAATTCTTTAGTTTCTTACTAATAACTATCACTTTTCTCTCATTTTTGTGCTCCTTTTTCCTTTTGTTTCTTTTTCCTTCTTCCACAAAATTTCTTTCCTCCTCTTATTTTATTATGATTTTTTAAAAAAAAAATTAATTTTTATGGTATTTTTGCCATATGTGAATTTTTTGTTTAAAACCTTTTCTTACAAGTTTTGCACCTTCATACCCCCCCATGCCTAAGATTTGCAATGTCCTCGTTGTGACTTAGGGGATTTTTATTCAACTTAGTTCATTCCTTAGGACCTTAGGGCGTTCGCACGGAAGGTATGGGGGCCGGCAGAGAGCATGGCCGGGTCCCTGTGACAGAGGACATCGCAGGGAACCCTGCGTCTGCTTTGCAGGGCAGTCACCCCTCTCTGCACGGCGCCATGCTTCGCGCAAAGTCGCCGGAGCATGGTGCTGCGCAGAGTTTTGCAAGAGGGACCGTTCTGCAAAGAATGATGAAAAAGCTGGGGGCCAAAATGCAAGGGTTTCGAAAGATAAGGGTCAAAAAGTAAATGAAGATGACCAAATTGCAAAGTCGGTCAAGGAGGTCTCCTCTTAGGCTCAAGCTTTTATACAAGACTAATTTGAACCTAAGGATTTTAATGGTGAATTTTATTTCTAGGTTGGACCATGTTTGACCGGCCAATTTACGTAAAAACCCAGATTAAGTCATTAATTGGGCAAAGTTCTCTCTGTAGGTCAAAATGGGTTTATAAGGCCAAATTGAAGGTTCTAAACCCTAGAGATTATTTTTCTATGAATTTTAGAGGGTTTAGTTGATTTTTATCCTGCCTGGAACCTCGTGAATTGAAGTGGATTTGTTTTAGGGTTACAAAATGTCATTTAATTTCCTAAAGTTACTATAACCTTTTTTAGATCCGACCATCCCACTTTCCTTCTTATTAGGCTTGTTTGACCTGTGTTTGGACCCCTAATTACCCTGTTTGCAAACTGCATTGGTGAAATTACAGTTTTACCCCTTATGATTTATTTTCTTCTCAAACTCAGAATTCTCTGAGTTAAGCTTTTCTTTGGGTTATGTAGGAGCTTTTTCTTACATATCTGGGTTAGATTGTGCTGGTTAGGGTTCATGATGAGGTTCTCCTCAGTGGCGCTCGGCGCGTGCTTGTCGGCACTGGAGACGAAGATGCCCAGAAGGGGGGTAACGACGACGAGGATGGGATCTGGAAGGCGCCAGCTGGTGCGGCCTGGCGCGGGAGGACAAGGCGGAGTAAACTCTATTGCAGGTGTGGCAGCAGAGCGACGAGGAGGAGGAGGAAGAGTCACCGGAGCCTGTGGGCGCTTGACCGGAGGAGGAGGAGACGAAGATTAGGGGTTTCCTTCGGCCAAAACAGGCTTGAAGGAAACGGCTGCCCCTACCGCTCCTTATAAAGGTGCTGGTAAGGAGAGGATCTTGAGGAGGCGATGTGGGGTGCTCGCCGGAGAATGGCCGGATAGCAAACCCATTCCTTTCGTGCGTTCGCACGAAAGGCATGGGCAGCTGCAGGTTAAAGGGGAGGGTCCCTGCGAAAGAGGACGACGCAGGGAACCCCCTTTCGTTCCTAAGAGCGGCCCCCATACCCTGCGCGGTGTCATCCTTCGCGCAAGGTCGCCGGAGGTATGGGCAACTACGTGGGGTGGTAAAGGGCCCGTTCTGCAAAGAACGAAAGAAAAGATAGGGGGCTAAATGCAAGGGTTCAAAAAGATAAGGGTCAAAAAGTAATTCAAGAGGACCAATTTGTAAAGTCGGTCAAAATGGTCTTCTCTTAGGCCCAAATTTTTGTACCACCTAATTTGGACCTAAGGAATTTAATGGTGAGGTTTGATTTTAGGTTTGACCACGTTTGACCAATCAATTTGCACAAAAACCCAAATTAGGTCAAAAATTAGGTATGATTCTCAATCTAGGTCAACATAAGTCCCAAAGGCCAAATTGAAGGTTTTAAGCCCTAGGGAATATTTTTTCATGAATTTTAGAGGATTTAGTTGATTTTTATCCTGCCTGAATACTCGTGAATTAAAGCAGGTTTGTTTCAGGGTTACAAGATGTCATTTAATTCTTAGAAGTTGGTATAACCCTTTTTCAGATCAAATCATCCCACTTTCTTTCTTGTTAAGCTCATTTGACCTGTGTTTAGATCCTTATACACCCTGTTTGTGTACTGCATTGGTAAAATTGTAGTTTTACCTCTTATGAATTATTTTATTCTTAAATTTGGAATTCTCTAAGTTAGACTTTTCCTTAGGTTTTGTAGGAGCTTTTGCACACTTATTTAGATCAAATTATGCTAGTTAGGGTTTATGGTGAGGCTCTCATCAAATCCCACCGTGGTAGTCCTATACTCGGTCTACTACCCCGAGGTTACGGTCGTGACGTAGCGGTGACTACGGCATACGTGATAAGCACGCAGGTAGCTACCCCGCACTGGCACGCAGTCAGTCGTTTTCGCTAGCGGGTACGCCTCAACGTACAGAGTTTCATATGGTGCCATGCCGATGCTCGAGTGGTAACTGTTGTTGTATGCGAATTCTGCCAGCGGCAAATGCTCCTCCCAGGAGCCTCTCCAGTCCAATGCACAAGCACGCAGAAGGTCCTCAAGGGTCTGAATGGTGCGCTCTGACTGTCCGTCTGTCTGGGGGTGATAGGATATACTGAATTCAAACAAGTCCCCAAGGCTCGCTGAAATTCTACCTAGAACTGGGAAGTGAAACGAGTGTCCCTGTCTGAAATAATTTCGCAGGGAACCTCGTGAAAGCGTACTATGTCTCTGATGTATCTCTCTGCCAACTGTGCTGGTCCATAAGTGACTCGGATTGGCAGAAACCGTGTCGTCTTCGTTAATCTATCCACAACCACCCAGACTGCATCGTGCCCTCTCTGTGTCACAAGTAGCCCCACTACCAGATCCATAGTGACACTTTCCCACTTCCATTCTGGAATGGGAAGTGACTGCAATGGCCCTACGGGCCTCTAATGCTTGGCCTTCACCTGCTGGCATGTCAGACACTGCTAGACGAAAAGGCCAACATCTCGCTTCATTCCTCTCCACCAAAAATTACGTCGTAGGTTGTGATACATTTTCGTGTTCCCGGGATGTATGGTACATCTGGATCCATGAGCCTCAATCAAGAGCACCCTCAACAACTCCTCATCTCTAGGAACGCACAAGCATCCCCTCATACGCAGAACTCCGTCAGTGAAAGAGAAATCTCCTGGGTTCCCTGCCAATCTTCTGCCTCAGATGGGTTTTCCTCCCCTTTGAAAGAGGGGGGCTTCAGCTTCCTGAATTGGCTGAAGACCTCATGGTGTAGCCACAGCGGAGGAAGGGATGCACCTCCAGGCAAGGAAGACTCGTGCCCCGAAGTGTCTAAAGGGGGCGGTAGAGGATCACCCCCTCCTCCTACAGCTCGTCCAACACCGTGGCGGCTTGCCTACCCCACGGAGGATTCCCCGTCTGCATCCCCAGGAAGAGAAGGCTGAGGAGGTGGCTGATGGAGCTCCTCACGCATAAGACTCCGAAGCAGTTGGGCGAGGTCCGGGGCCTGGATGCCTGGGAAGAGAGGTAGAGAGGCTTTATCTTCGGCCATCGCTCGTTTTCCCCTGCGACCATGCCCTCGACCATGACCATGTCCACGGCCTTCCTCAATAGCTCCTTGGCGAGGCATTTCCTACTCAAAGATCGAGGAGGAACGAGATTATTAATGCCTGTTTGACCAAAGAGGAGACATGAGACTCGAATACAATAACCAAAAGAAAAAATTGTGATGGCTATCTTAGTTACATGTACAGGTGTGGTGTTTTCCAGACTACTTGGTTCATTTCTCAGGACAACCTTGCTCTAATACCATCTGTCACGACCCAGTCCCGAATCCCTACAAGATCTGAGACTGGCTCACTTCGGTTTATCCCAAGATCTAGTCGTCCAACAAGAAATAACCAAGTAACATTCAACAAACCACAATCACACAAGTACAATAACTAAGCAAAAAGAAAATTTCAACAGGGGGAAAAAGAACAGTGATATTACAGCCATCACATCAAAGAGTACATGTAATAGAATACAAGCTATAAAACTCACTATCAAGTAGTAGAACTAAAGTTAGGCTCGACTAGGCCCAACATCCTCAGCAGCTGGTGGCTCGGGTTGCTCAAATCCCTGACCTGTACAAAATATATTTGGCTGGAATCAGCTAATGCTGAGTAGAGTGGTGGCTAAGAAGTAACATGCATTTAACATAGAATTTTCCATTTTTCAATTATATTATACATGTAGGTGCGTAGAGATCTCTAATTAGGATTTGTTAATTAATCTTCTGGTTCCCTATAGGAATGATTTTTTGCTTGCAGCTTCCCGTGGTATAGGATGCTCACGTGGCACTCTCCTGGTCGGGGGAGTCCCACCGTGGTAGTCCTATACTCGGTCTACTACCCTGAGGTCACGGTCGTGACGTAGCAGTGATTATGACATACGTGATAAGCGCGCGGGTAGCTACCCCGCACTGGCACACAGTCAATCGTTTCTGCTAGAGGGTACGCCTCAACGTACAGTGCGGAACAGTGTAAGGCCTTGCCCTCTCAGAACAGAACAGGGGTCTTGCCCCTCAGAACAGAACAGGGGTCTTGCCCCTCCTCAGTCTGCGTACCCTTGTCTGACTACCCCGGTTTGCCCAACGGGCTGACGAGAGTCGATGTAGGGTGGCCATACCTAGCCTCGGGCCCCCTGGGGCGGATAGCTCCTGAAACGGTCGGCGACAACTATGACTAGGTTTTGCTATAGCGTTGTAGTATAGCTAGTTATTGCCATCATTTCAAATATATATTTTTTACTCGGAAAATAAAAGAGTTCCCGAGGTCGAACTCAGGGAGCAAGTCGTATTCTAGAGATATACATGTTTTATCACAAAAATAAAGAGAGAGAGAGAGAGATGAAAGTTTGGCTTCTTCTTCTTCTCTTCTTTCTTCCTCTTCTTTGTCTTCTCTCCTCTTTGGCTTTTGTTCTTCCTGTTCTTCTTCTTCTTTTCTTGCTTCTTGCTTCTCTTCTTCTTTTGCTTTCTGTTTCTTCACTTGGCTGCTCCTTCTCTCTTCTTTTCTTCTTCTTTGTCTTCACCTGTCTTTGGGACATTGTCTGATTTTCCAATCAGATGACTTAACCCGCGGATGCTACAGTGTCGCTTCAGTTCTTCTTCCGCAGTCCTTCTTCTTCTTCACCTGTGCCTGCACGCTCAAGAGTTCAGCATCAGAGGGCAAAAACCTACTCTATTCCCCCCCCCACCCCCGCGTCTCTCTCTCTCAGAATTCGCTCTTAGGACAGCTCTCCCAGAGCAACCGAGTAATCGGGTACGCGGGTCACACCCGGGTCTAGGCCCACCGGCGTGCGGTGGTGGGCGAGGAGTGCAGGTCGGGCTTAGTCGGGTCGGGTCGGCCGGATCCGCGTGATGAGCTCGCGAACGGGCCGGGTGAAGCGGTGTGAGAGGGACCTCACCCCGTGTGCTGAGGCGATAAGCCTACAACACTTTTCCAATTTATCTCACGGCGCTCGCTCACAATCTTCCGAGGTGGGACTAAATGTCCCACCCCAATGTGAGCGCCCGTGCGGAGAAGGCAGCGAGCAATCGAGGGCCAATGCGAGGGCTTCGCGCGAGGACTTCGCCTCAACTGCAGCCTGGCACTTCGCGAAGTCACCCCACGCAGCCTGGGAACCTGATCTAGGCGTGGCGTGCCTGGAGCAGCAGGTAGGCGGAGCTTCTTCACTCGTCAATGGCGGCGGCGAGCACAGACCCTGTTTACAACAACACGGCCTCTCGGCCTAATCAGATATGCGGAGGACCTTCGCCATGGCACGGCGAAGGTGGTCGGAGGGTCTGCAGGGGGCGTGGTGGAGCAAAAGGGTCGCCCTAGGTCAAACTGCGGGCGGAGAAGTGGGTGTGTTCGGTGGATCTGCAGAGGGCATTTGGTGGGAAGTGGAGGGGCGGAAGAGGATCAGGGTGAGGAGGCGGAGGCTATGCACAGGTCGGTGAGCCGTGTGGGGTGCTGGAGCGATGGGAGCGGTTCGTCGGAGTTTGGCCGGAAGTGGAGAAGGTGAGGGTGATCGGTGGGAAATCGGTGGCGACAGTAAGGGCTTTCAGTATGGAAAAGAAAGAGGGGAGGAAGAGGAGAAGTTTTACCTACTAAGCTGGACGAGGAGGGGTTGGCGCAGGCGACAGTCGTATCGACTGTCGCCGAAGAAGAAATTGCCCAGAGGAAGGGGCAGCGGCGAGGAGAAGGCCGGAGAGGCGCCAGCTGGGTGCGGCGTGACGCGGAAAGATCGAGGGAAGGTAACCCTGCTGCTGGTTGTGCGGCAGGGCGACGAGGAGGAGGAGGAGAGGCCGCCGGAGCAAGGGGGCGTCTGTCGGAGTGGGAAGGGAGGAATTGAGGGGGTGTCTCCGTCAGATCCGAGCTAGGAAGAACGGCGGAGTGACGGGGGTATTTATAGGGGCAGAACCAGAGAGGAGGGCGGAGGGAGACGACGTGTCTCCCTCGCCGGAGGACGCCGGAGGAAGGAGACCCATACCGTCCATGCGTTCACACGGCCGGTATGGGTGGGTGCAGCGCTCAGGGGGGTGTCCCTGCGGTGGCTGACGACGCAGGGTACCCCCCATTGACTTGCCAGGGCCCTTCCCTCACCCTGCGCGGCGCCATGCTCCGCGCAAGGTCGCCGGAGCATGGCGCTGCTCAGGTCTTGCAGGAGGGACCCGAACGCAAAGAACGAAGGAGAGTTAGGGGCCAAAATGTGAGGGTTCAAGAGTTGAGGGCCAAAACGTAAATATATGAGGACCAAAGTGTAAAGTTGGTCAAGAAGGTTTCTTCTTAGGCTCAAGTTTTTATACATGACGAATTAAGACCTAAGGAATCTGATGGTAAATTTTATTTCTAGATTAAACCTTGTTTGACTGGTCAATTTATGCGAAAACCCAAATTAAGTTGTTAATTGGGCATGGTTCTCAATGTACGTCAAAATGGGTTCCTAAGGCCCGATTGAAGGTTCTAAACCCTGGAGATTATTTTTCTATGAATTTTAGAGGACTTAGTTGATTTTTACCTTGCCTCGAATCATGTGAATTGAAGTGGGTTTGTTTTTAGGGTTACAGGATGTCATTTAATTCCTTGGAGTTGCTGTAGCCCTTATTGAGTCAACTCATCCCACTTTTCTTCTTATTAGGTTGTTTTGACCTATGTTTGGGCCCTGAGTTACCCTATTTTCAGATCGGATTGGTGAAATTGCATTTTTACCCCTTAATTTCTATTTTCTTTGCAAACTCAGAATCTCTCTGAGCCAAGCCTTTCTAGAGTTATGTAGGAGCTTTTTCTTGCATATCAGGGTTAAATGGTGCTAGTTTAGGGCTCATGATGAGGTTCTCATCATACCCCCTACACTAAGTAGCTCACCTCTGTACCATGTACACGAGGGCCAGTAAGAGTCGTCGTAGAGTAGCCAAACCCACCCCGGGTCCCAACCCAAGGGCGGCAAGCTCCCCTCTACACTACAAGGGATAGTTCTCTCTTCGGTACCACGTACACGAAGGTCAGCTTACCTCCCTTAACAGCTGTCCATAGGCAGCAAAATCCCAGAACCATCTGATTCTTCGAGGTATGGTGTTCTTATTTACATTCCCTGTGGGGTTCGTACAGGAATTTCTTTATCACATCCAGGTTGGAATATTCGGAACAACAGTTCAATTTTCATTTTATTACAGTAGGGGTCCATTTTAGCTAAAAGCAGGTAACTCTTGATTACTCAATTATTCACATGCAGTTTCTTCTAACCCTAGTGTTCATGCCAAGACCTAGGGTTCAAGAATCTATTCTCGAATATACGTTTATTCCTTCCTAGGGTTCACCTCAAGTCCTAGGATTACTTACTCGCATGTATTAAATTAGAGATTTAAGGTTGTAACCACTCTACCTGGGTAACCGGGTGGAATGGGGGCTCGTACAGTGGCTCCCGACGTCTCCACAGATCCCGTACACCCGACGGATTGGAGACCTAAACATGAATTGATGGGCCAAAAGGTTCAGAAGGATATAAACAAGGTATCATTATACAGAGAAACTCGTATGGAAAACGGAGACAGTTCGTTTGTGAACAAGCGATAATAATAGGGCCTTACACAACCCCAAAACACGCTATCAGACGGAAATCAGACGTCTGGGAAAGGTCCCAGACGTCTTAAAACAGTTCTTAGGAATACCTCTCTTGGTGTTCCGCTATCATACGTTTGGAACTCAATGCCAACATCCAAGGACTTTGTCAGACGTCTGGGGGTCTCCTAGACGTCTGAAATTGCCTTGGCTACACTCCCGCCCTCTGATACATATGAACGCTGTCAGGACTTGTCAGAGAGGAAAAGTACGGAAAGTAGATCTCTACCAGACGTCTTTCCCTACCTTCGGACGTCCGGTAAGATGTCTGGGTGTCTCCCCGGTCGTCTGATTCCGCGGAAAAAGGATTCCCAGGATCCGCTCTTGGCTCCCCTTGCCTGCAGGTGCTACAGCAGAATGGCGCTGCGCCCTCCGCCCTCGCGCTTCCTCTCGCTCGGGTGCTCCGCTCTCACTCGCTCTCGGCTATGGGATGACAAAGAAGAGGAGGCGGGAGAGGTATATAAAGGGAGAGGAGGTGAGGGGAACGGAGAGGCGAGCATGGCGCGGAGTGGCGTCGCAGGAGAAGGCGCTATGAGGGAGGAAGTATGCACGGTCGTACGTTGCGCGCTAAAAGCATTTCCAGACGTCTGGTGAACATCTCAGACGTCTGGTGAATATCCCAGATGTCTTAAATGGCCAAAGGGGTGGTGGGTCGTTTCATAGATCCACTTTTGTAGGTTTACATAGTGGATTAGAAGACGCGAGCTCGCTCTGCCTATACTAGGATGTATAAAATTTCACACATGATTCTATGGGTCCTAATCAGACCCATACATGAAAGAGAAGTGGATAGTCAAATTTGGAAAAGGTGTTGGTTTTCGTTCTCGTCCCAATAATATAAGAAGAACATGAATTGTGTCCTATTGTAGGAAGGGCAATGGATTTGGGAATTAACTCTTAAGGTTACATAAGTCTTCCAATGTGAATACATTATAACAAAGAAAAGTTTTGGTTACGATTAAAAATTGTGACCAAAAGGTTAAAAATCATCATCAATTAGCGTCACCAAAAGTTGTGTAGTGGAAGGATTTTGGTCATGATTCCACTCAAAATCGTGACCAAGAAACCTTTTGTCACAGTTCCACCATGATCGTGACCAAATGTTTTAAGGCACGATTTGAACATCGTGACCAAAGAAACTCCTTTGGTCACGGTTTGTGAACCGTGACAAAATACCTCGTTCATAAACTTTGAGCAAAGACGTGTAACCAAAGATGTTAAGCCTTTAGTCACGGTTCATAAACCATGACCAAAAGTCTTCTCTTTGATTATAACTCTTCGGTCACAGTTCATGAATCATAGGTCTCTTAAAAAAAACCAAAAAATAAAGAAATCTCTTATTTGCAAGAAGTCAATCCTCTCACAAATAGGGCCAATTCAAAGGATTCAATAAAATACATGCCAAAGGGACCACAGAGATTCCAGCTATTCTAAAATATATGCTTCAATAATTAGCAGTTGAAGACCTTCAAAGAGAATTTACCGAGAACCTTACAGAATTACCCCCATGTAGAACTCTACCTCAAAAAATTGGATAAACATATTAAGGCAAAATATTTAACAAAATTACATCGTTAATGTTAGATGAATTACAACCTTTGTACTTTTTAATTGTAGCCCACACAACTTGTCACATGGTTTCTACTAATTACATATTCAAACTATATAAACACACTTGATAACAGTCTCAAACAGTCAAAGGCAACAAGGAGTTTTTTATCTTCGATCCAATTTCATGTTCAGTGGTCCCAATCAAGTTTGCTTTATTAGCAGGAATTCCAATATGAAAGATCTTAGTGCCTACGACATCATAGGACATGTGCCCCAACCCTAGACAACACCTGCAATGTACAAAATATTGAATCATAAACATTAACCATACAAATGATAAGGTAGAATCATTCCATGGACAAGAACAAGGAAAAGGAGAAAAAATATCAATTTCCACGTTTCAATAAAGCTCTACATCCATGTTGTTGAAAAATGAAAAATGCATGGAAGAATAAAATGTAAATCCATCATTTCTCCAATGTTTAGCCAATGGAACAATCAAGATTCCTGTTATAAATAATCTAATATACAGAAGTGGTCTGAATTGATAAAAGAAATGGACATTCTCAAGATTTCATGATGACTAAATAGCACAACAATGTTTTGCATAGCTGAAATCCTTGCTTGTTCCTAAGGCAAACTTACAGTGAACAGTTGAAATAGCAAATGAGAAGCATAGACTTCATATCTATATTTGAAATGAATAAATAAAATGTTGAAAATAGTATCATCAAGCATGCCCCTTCTACCACATTGATGAAGGTCAAAGGGATTTTGAACACCCAAGACAAAAAGTAGCTATCTTCACAACTAGCCATCCTATTTGGCAGAAGTCACACCTTTTTTAATGCCCATGATTGTCAACTACATTGACAAGTATCTATCCTTACCATAAGGTATTTCCAGTGTGATGATTAACTAATATTATACTCTTGATAAAAACTAAGCTTTAGTCCTTGCAAAATGGACTAGCAATTTTAGAGGAACATACTCCGCAATAACTAGAAGTGAAAATTAATGACATTGTAACTCAGGTCATATTCAGCAACACACACAGACAAGCATAAACAATCTCAAATGCTTAAAAGCATCGGCTGATGACTCTAAATTTTATAAAATAAAGCATCATTGAAGCAATAGAAATCGGAAGGTTTGCATGTATATCGTCCGTTGAGGCAACCAGAGAGCTCCCAAGCATTCAGAGCATTCTCCATAGACAATTTGTAGCTTAAGAGTACAACACAAAGGAGATGTAATGTCATGTGATTTACAGCAGCCAATGACTTTTCGAAATGATTGATAAAAAACTGAGACAGGTGTCAGTGGCACTAAAGCCACACATGATTAGCAGAAATCTTACTATAAATTAATTATTGTGCCTCACCTCCAATTCATTCTACATCAATATTCTGACATGAAAAACATCTTGAGCATTTGCACAATCATGCTTAGATTATGGCACTCCTGCATAGCAAGCATTCAAGTATTCATGTCTAATAAAACAAATTGCAAGAACTGAAAAAGTCCATTGATTCCAGCTTGACATGGCATGTGTAGCTGTGACTGTGGAAAATACTAAGGCATAAATCCAAGAGATAGTTTCCAGACCAATGAATATTTTAGTAGAAAAAAATGTGTTTTATGTAAATCACTTACAATACAAAAGATTGACACTCATCTAATTCCTTGACTAACTTGTCCAATTGCATCAACAGTCAACTTCTTAACCTGATTCAGATAAAAATGCTCTGTTAGAAATATCAGATATAAATTGTCGACAACATTTAACCACAACATAATTTAGAAACTTCACAAATGTGGGAGATATTATTATTAGTTCCTATGTATAGACACCCATTACAAAGAAAAGAAAAGAATGATGTTTTCTTTTAATCAAGAGAGCATGAATTTTCAATGAGAAGGATGGGCAAACAAGCGAAGTAGAACCTAACCTCCAGTTTATCTTCCCAAGCTCTGTGATTATTAGGAAGCCTCCGATAATCTTCTGCCAAGAGAACACATTCACGTACATTATCCGGAGAAACAAAGTCCAGTGTAATTTTTATACAAGACTGTACAAGGAAAACAAGTCAGAATATTAATCTCTAAGGCAAAACTATGCCAAATCTTCTCTTGCTTGGGAAAGGTATCATCATAGAAAAACATATAATGTCATGGCATGTGAGAAGATAAGTCTATTAAGATGTAAGTGGTAAGTTTCCAATTAAAAGATGATCATACCTTAAGATTTCTTACTTAACATGCACGTCCAGTTGGTATAACAATTGCTTCACCAAGCTTTTGCACAAAAGTCCATGACTCAACTCCTATTTAAACAATGAAATGGATTGCCAGTTTTGTGACCCTGAAAAAACATAATTTTTGTAGGGAAGTCCAAAAGCAAATGTTTACTTACCAAACTCCTCCTTCAGTTTCCTCTTATGCTCCAATGTTAAATAAAAAGTATGATCATGAATAGGATCTATCACCTGCAAGGAATGAAGGCAGCAGTTAAGAAATTATAATGTCATTTGTAACACCCGAAATTGTTTCCACCATGTATAAACCATTTACCTGCTCTATTGGTTTGCATTGAAGATGATTGAACTCCATATATGTGCAATAAAACATGGCAAGAGTTTCCTGACCTGGATTGGTATCGGCAGTATGATGCATTAATAGAAGTGTTGCATATTGGGAAACATTATGTGGAATCGTGGATTAGATACTATGAAGATCGCGTAGATGGAATTGTCCCGGTATAGCAACACATGGCTTAAGCTCAAGCCTCAATTGATTGATGGGCTACTTGTCAGCCGCGTAGATATTTTGTTCCTCAGGATGTTGTTCAAACATGGTGTTTGCTCATGATGGCTCTCTCAAAATAATTGTTCTCCATATACGATGCCTTTGTTAAAGATTTCTTTCTTGGGAGAATAAAAATCAAACTAAAAGTTATATCTTGCTAGTTTACTTTGGATTTGTGAATTTAGTAAATGGTCAACCATATGAAAACCTTGAAACTAATATTTGCTTCTGGATGTGTAAAGTTTCAGCAAATCATGAAAAATGGAATAAGAATCAAATATATGCAAGTTGAGGATGGTTTGCTGCCTTGTATTCCTTGATTTGTTTTTCCTTTTTTTATCCTCTAGAACCTTAACTAATGGATCTCAATTAGCAAAGAACTAGCTGCAAATTGAAATGACCCTTCCAAGGACCGTTTGGAGGTTTTCCGGAAAGTTAGGGGTGTGAACAAAAAATTTAAACCCCTTGGGTTTAGTTTGTGGGTTTTGCGGGAAAGGAGGAAAATGCAAGGGGGGGTCACACAATTTTCCCCTCCCTCTCTCTCACTCCCAACACACCCACCCACGCACACAAAACCCTAACCCCACACCCTATTTAACCCCCCCACATCCCTTTCCCTACGGCACCACCTCATCTCCTTCCTCCAGCCATCCCCCGTCCGCGCAACTGCTGAGGGAGCGGCTGTGCGAGAACCAGCATGGGAGCTTGAAGCTCGCGCGGAGGAGCTCGTGAGGAGTTGCTGGAGCTCGACTGTGGGGTAAGGCTTGAGAGGAGCTATTGCTGGGGGGCTTTGTGTGAAGGAGTTGTCGCGAAGAGAAGGTGATGGTTGTGAGGAAGGAGGCCTCGCAACAGTTCTGCGAAATCATTTTTTTTCCGCAGAATCAGACGTCTGGGAGGACCCTCAAATGTCTGATCTGACGTCCAGAGCTGCATCTAGACATCTGATACGGCACAGAAAACAAGAGGTAATGCCCTGTTCAAGGGTAGTGCGTTCGTACCATTCCCTTACCCCTACTGTAGCCTAAGTCCTTGTGTGTTGCAGAGCGAGGCGAGAGCCCCGCGAGGAGAAGGCTCACCAAGGCCGGTACAAGGGCTTTCTCCGCAGTTCAGACATCTTCACCCCTCAACAGACATCTGACCAGACAGCTGGAGACGGCATCGGACGTCCGATGAGGCGATTTTCAAAGGTATAAGCCCTGAACGTTCTCTGCGTATTTTGTACGACCCGCTCAGAGGCATGGTCTGACTCGTACATCACTGTGTACGTTTGCAGAGCCGTTGAAAAGGTGCGCAACACGATTTTCCAGACACTTTAGGTCATTTGGATGCCTTGACAGACGTCTGATACCAACATCAGATGTCCGGGAGAGTTGGCAAACGTCTGGAAAGACCCCTGGACGACTGTGAGGGGTTTCAAACGTCCACCAGCAACGCAGAATGCAAGGTGAGATCTCTGTTATCGTTTAAGACGTCTAAGAACTGTTCCAGACGTCTGATTTCGGTCTGGTTGGTCTATTTCAGACACTAGGCGGCCGGTCCAGCTGAACCAGCCTGCCTAGTCTGGTTCAAGTGAACTGGGAAGAGTGTTTGGGCCGATTCAGGGCCCAAACGGAGTCGGATTTACTCAAACGAAGTATCGTTGGTTTCCGTTCTAGTTTCTCTACGTGTTAGTGTTACTTGTATACAGTTTTGAACTTGTTTAATGTGGTTGGTCAATCGTATAAGTTTCCAACTTATAGCGTATTCGGGGCCCACGGAGACGACAGGACCTGCGGTTTTAGCCCACAATCCTCCCATGTTTCCTGATAGGGTGGTTTCCTTTAATATTAAGATTTAAATAAATGAAATGCATGTTTAGAATGACTTGATTGAATCCTAAGAGGTGAAATGAACCCTAGGACAGAAGAAAATGAATATTGCTTGAGCTACACTGTTTACTTTGAGTTGCATGTAAACCCTAATTGCTAGTAAGTGTATAAATACATGATGTGATGTTCTTCAGTTATAAAACATAAGCTACCTATTATATGAATGAGAATTGATATGGGAACAATGAGATCTGAGTATTGAGAAACTAAATGAGATGAATACAGTGCATGAACCCTACAGGAAACTAGGAGGAGAACTCCTGTATACGGAAAGAATCTCATATGTAAACGAAAAGTGAGCTGGTCTTTGTGTACGTGATACCAAGGAGAGCAGCTGTCCTTTTAGTGTAGAGGGGAGCTAACCACCCCTTGGGTTGAGACCCGGGATTAGGACTAGTCACTCTCCACCAACTCCTGTTCGACCCTCGTGTACGTGGTACCAAGGTGAGATACTTAGTGTAGGGAGGGAGCTAGCTGCCCCACGGGACCCAAGGTTAGGACTAGCTGTAATTTCCTACTTGAAAGGAGTGAGATCAGCGTGACGTAAAAAATGTGGAATTGAAAATATACCAATCTCACAAAATAAACAATCACAAAAAGTATACAAAGATTTTTAGGTGGAAACCCAAACCGGGTAAAAACCACCACCTAACCCTCTCAAGTTAGGATTTTCCGATCAACTAAGCTGATCAAATCCACTAAACGAATCACTTAAACGAGGGTGATTCAACCTCAATTACAACTACGCTACTTTATACGAGGGTAGCGTACCTCAAACCCCTTCTCTTCACGAGAAGGATTTTGTCCCACGAAGGAGACGGGAATTCGCAAAGCGAATACCCAACCAAATAACAAAGTAAAATAATAAATATAGTCCTATAGAGCCAAATAAGATTTAAACCTAACTTCTATAGGAATTAGGAAACTCCCCTTTGATGGAAGTGCGTCGAATCGATGACGTGGGTGCGTGAGCTACACGACGACGCAATGCCACTCTCGTGAACTATGGTGGGAGAGCGGGTGCGTAAAGGCTTGATGCTCTCTGGATGAAGAACTAGAGCATGGAGAGCAAGAGCTTGCTTCTTAAGATCAAGAGACACAAAATGGTGTGAAAGTGTATTACTAGGTGTGTCTTGTGTGCAAGAGGTTCTCCTCTATTTATAGAGGCCTTAGGAAGGCTTTGGAATGCTTCCATAGTCATTGGGTGCAAAGCCTAAGAGAATCAGGTCCAAATCAGGATCAATCATTACACTGACGGGGTTATTAGACGTCTGATCCTGGCATCAGACGTCTGGAAAACCAGTTTAAGACGTCTGGGAACAAAGTCAGACGTCTGATTTTAGGCGGGTTTCTTCCTGACTTGAATCAGATCTAAACAGGGTTCTAGTGCAAGTCCATCAGACGACATACAGGACGTCTGGCACTATGTCTGGACGTCTGGAAATCTACTTTTTCTGTGGGAATGGATTTCCAAGAGATTGCAACGGCTAGAAAATCTTTGAGAAGAGATTTTCGGGAAAGTCGAGGCAAAACGGTCATTTATCAGACGTTTGGAAACACTTACGGACGTCTCATAAGATTCTAACGGTCATATTCTTCAGTGCTTGTTAAGCAAGCGAACAGTCCACTAATTGGACGTCTGGCAAAATCATCAGACGTCTGGAATAAGGTCTGGACATCTGATTTCATCAGACAGAACTAAGTCCAGCTTAAATGTTATCGGACGTCTGAATCAACAGTCGGACGTCTTAAAACTCATTATCAGACGTCTGATTTTGAGATTAGACGTCTGAAAAGGCTGTTTGAACCCTTTATTGGTTTTCTAAGTTTTCTACAGATAATCTAAGTATCCTACGGTTGTGCAGGTGTTCCTAGGACTACTGTTAGGGTACTTTGAGGCTCTGTAACATGATGTTCTTGAAATTTCCCTACTAGGAGGGGGTGACGTAATAAAATGCGGAAATAAAACAATATCACAGAATAAATAAACAATCGCACAAGTACACAAAGATTTTTAGGTGGAAACCCAAACCGGGTGAAAACCACCACCTAACCCTCTCGAGTTAGGATTTTCCGATCAACCTAGTTGATCAAATCCACTAACCGAATCACTTTAAAACGAGGGTGATTCAACCTCAGTACAACCACGCTACAAGTACGAGGGTAGCGTTCCTCAACCCCTTCTCTCCACGAGAAGGATTTTGTCCCACGAAGGAGACGGGAATTCGCAAAGCGAATACCCAACCAAAATAACAAAAATAAAACAACAGGTCCTATAGAGCCAACAAAGTAATTAAGAACCTAGCTTCTATAGGAATAAGGAAACTCCCCTTTGCAAGGAGTGCGTCGAGGATGACGCGGGTGCGTGAGCCACGCAACGGCGCAATGTCGCTCTCGTGAACAACGGCGGGAGAGCGGGTGCGCGAAGACTTGATGCTCTCAAGAGAATGAAACTAGAGCTTGAAGAGCAAGGGCCTCAATTGGACACAAGAGAGTGGAAGTATGTTGCTTAAGTGTGTCTTGTGTTTTTCTAAGTGTGTCTTGGTGTGTAAAGGCTCCCCTCTATTTATAGAGGCCTTAGGAAGGCTTTGGAAGGCTTAGGAAAGGTTCTATAGCCGTTGGGTGCAAAGCCCAAGAGAATCAGGCCGAAATCAGGACAATGATTACATTTGACAGGGTCATCAGACGTCTAATTCTGGCATCAGACGTCTGGAAGGCCATTTTAAGACGTCTGATTCCAAGGTCAGACGTCTGATTCTATGCGGATTTCTCCCTGACTTGAATCAGATCTAAACAGGGTTTTTGTGCAAGTCCATCAGACGACATACAGGACGTCTGGAACTATGTCTGGACGTCTGGAAACCTACTTTTACTGTGGGAATTGATTTCCAAACGTTGCAACGGCTAGAAAATCTCTGAGAAGAGATTTTGGGTCAGCCGAGGCAAAACGGTCATTTATCAGACGTCTGGTAAGTCCTATGGACGTCTGATAAGGCTCTAACGGTCATAATCTTGAGTGTTTTCTAAGCCAGCCAACGGTCCACTAACTGGACGTCTGGCAAAGTCATCAGACGTCTCCTAAGACGTCTGGTCTAAGGTCTGGACGTCTGATTTCATCAGACAGAACTAACTATGTCCAGCCTAACAGTTATCGGACGTCTGAAACAACAGTCAGACGTCTTAAAATTCTTTATCAGACGTCTGATTTTTGGATTAGACGTCTGGAAATGCTGTTTGAGCCCTATATTGGTTTTCTAAGTATTCTACAGAAAACCTAAGTATCCTAGGGTTGTGCAGGTGTTCCTAGGACTACTTTTAGGGTACTTTGAGGCTCTTTAACATAATGTTCTAAGGAATCAAAAAGAGCAAGAAAATAAATACAAAAGATACATGAAAGGATAAAAAAAGAATCTATCCTATTCTTCTTGTCTTCCATCTCCAATCTTTCGCTCCACGCTAACCTCCTGTGTTTTCCGTCAAGCTCCTCCAATCCGTCCTGGATGCGAGCTTGAACTCCGTCTAAACACGTCCTCATTTGCAATTGATCTGAAATCTAGGACTCAAATTGAAAATGTTAAATAACACGTGTTTTGTTATCATCAAAACAAATGATCGTGGTGCTCTAGCACCAACAGTTCTAAGGAACAAAAAGAGCAAGAAAATAAAGAAAAAAGTACATGAAAGAAATAAACAAAATTCTATCCTATTCTTCTTGTCCTTCCATCTTCAATCTATCGCTCCTCAAGAATCTCTTCTGTTTCCCATCAAGCTCCTCCAATCCATCCTAGATGCGAGCTCGAACTCCATCTAATCACGTCTCCATTTGCAATTGACCTGAAATTTAAGACTCCAAGTGCAAATTTAAATGACACGTATTTTGTTATCATCACAACAAATGATTGTGGTGCTCTAGCACCAACAATCTCCCCCTTTCTGATGATGATAAAATCATAAATAATAATGCAAAAAATCCTCCCCCTTTTTGACATTATCAAAAAGGTTTGATTGATTTTAAATTTCCTATAACTCCCCCTTAAAACATGCTCTTCTATGAATTTCTTTTAACAAAAGTAATGTCCTCCCCCTTTTTGTAATAAGATAGTTGTTTTTCTTCTCCCCCTTACTAAAGGTAATTTAACTAACTTACATCTTCCCCTTAAAAATTGACAATTAGCTCATAATTTTTTAACTCCCCCTATCTAAATGCTTATGATAAAAAGATAAGGTAAAGAATTTTTACCTCACCTACCATGACCAATAAAATGGCCCAAATGGTGGTGGATGATGCCACATCGGATGGGGCTCCCATCCGTAACTTAGAGGCCCGGGCATCGGCGCCGGTATTCAATCTGGTGATCGACGTGCAGCGGGTCCATTGTTTGTTTACCGTCTTGTCAGTCTTCTTGTTCTCCTCCTTGGTCTACTCCTTGGTTCTCCCAATTCGAGTTGACCAGCCTTGAGCTTATAGGTTCAGTCCTTTGTGTTGTAGTCTTTATGACCTACAAAACAGGATTCCAATTCTTTCTTCGGTATCCAAGTGAGCTTGGATCTGGATTTATTAGCGGGTCTCCTTGACGGAGATCTTTTCTCAACCTTAGGGCTATAAAAATTATCTACTTTGTTGATTAAATTGTTAGAGTTTTCCCTAAGATATGAAATTTCTTTTTCTATAATATGCATCTTAGTCTTTAAATCAGAAATTTCTAACTTTAAACTATCATTTTCTTCAATCAATTTAGTATTTTCATTGATTAAATTTTTATTTTCTAATAACAGGTTATTATCCTTTGGACTAGTTTCTATGTCCTTGAGTTATTTTTCTAACATATCATTTTCATCTTTAAGAAAACTAAGGTTCTTTTTAATATTTTTATTTTCTATCTTAAGTGCTTTACTAACTTTAAAAAGCTCATTAAATGCATCTTGTAAATCGGTATTTACCTCGTTGTCTGAGTCGCTGTCGCTATCACTTCCTCTGACCATGAAACCAAAGCAAGCAGTTTCTTCTTCTACAGACTTTTCTTCTTCTTCCTCCGAGCTCGAATTGTCCCAAGTGACTTGGAACGCCTTCTTCTTAGACTTCTTCTCCTTTTCTTTCTTCTTCTCCTTTTTAAGAAGAGGGCATTCTGGTCGCAGATGTCCTTTCTCGTTGCAGTGGTAGTAACGTCTCGGGCTTTCCTTCTTCTCATTTTTCTCTTTCTTTGATTCCCTACAAAACTTGAAATTTTTCTTAATTAAAATTTTAAAGTCTTTGTCGTCGGAACTTACCCCGCTATCCGACGTGGCTCTGAAGGCGAGAGTCTTCTTTGGTTTAGGCTCCAGTGTATCCTTCTTCTTCTTCTTCTTTAACTTTGTCTCGTAGGCCATTAGATTGCTTAGGAGATCTTTCATGTTGAGCTCCTCCACTTCGTTTGCCTCCTCGATGGCGGTGACTTTCTGTTCTCACTCCGGTCCAAGGGAACGAAGAAGCTTCCCTTGAAGCTCCCCCTTGATGAAAGTCTTCCCTAAAGCTTTCAAATTATTTACAATGAGGGTGAACCTAGTGTTCATCTCACTTAAAGATTCGTTAGGTTTCATAGAAAAAGATTCAAATTCTTGAGAAAGTAAATTTATTTTAGAAGTTTTTACCTTAGAGGTACCTTCGTGAGTTACCTCAAGTATATGCCAAATCTCGTATTCGGTGGCACATTGCGAGATTCTGTTGAACTCCTCTGGGCTGAGTGCGCAATACAACGCGTTAATTGTTTTTGCGTTGAGCGAGAGTTCCCGGATCTGCTGCTGCGAGTATCCTGCAGCGGGTTTTTCTAGGATGTCGAAGGGGGTCTTGCACCTGGCTCAAATCGTGAAGTCAATGGCTTGAAGCCACGTCTTCATCCGCAGCTTCCAGTAGGGGCAGTTGCTCTCGTTGAAGAACGGCGGACGAGTCGTAGACTGGCCCTCGGAAATCCTACTCATGGAACTGCTCCCCTCCATGATCTTCTTGCCCAGGTGTTACTCCAATTAGTAAGAACCTGCTCTGATACCAATTGTAATTCCCTACTTGGAGGGGGTGAGATCAGCGTGACGTAAAAAATGCAAAATTGAAAATATACCAATCTCATAAAATAAACAATCACACAAAGTACATAAAGATTTTTAAGTGGAAACCCAAACCGGGTGAAAACCACCACCTAACCCTCTCGAGTTAGGATTTTCCGATCAACCAAGCTGATCAAATCTATTAAACGAATCACTTAAACGAGGGTGATTCAACCTCAATTACAACCACGCTACTTTATACGAGGGTAGTGTACCTCAAACCCCTTCTCTTCACGAGAAGGATTTTGTCTCACGAAGGAGACGGGAATTCGCAAAGCAAATACCCAACCAAATAACAAAGTAAAATAATAAATATAGTCCTGTAGAGCCAACAAAGATTTAAACCTAGCTTTTATAGGAATTCGGAAACTCCCCTTTGATGGAAGTACGTCGAATCGATGACACAGGTGTGTGAGCTACACGATGGCGCAACGTCGCTCTCATGAACTACGGCGGGAGAGCAGGTGCGCAAAAGCTTGATGCTCTCTAGATGAAGAACTGGAGCTTGGAGAGCAAGAGCTTGCTTCTTAGGATCAAGAGACACAAAATGGTGTGAAAGTGTATTACTAGGTGTGTCTTGTGTGCAAGAGGTTCTCCTCTATTTATAGAGGCATTAGGAAGGCTTTGGAATGCTTCCATAGTCGTTGGGTGCAAAGCCCAAGAGAATCAGGCCGAAATCAGGATCAATCATTACACTGACAGGGTTATCAGACGTCTGATCCTGGCATCAGACGTCTGGAAAACCAGTTTAAGACGTCTGAGAACAAAGTCAGATGTCTGATTTTAGGCGGGTTTCTTCCTTGCTTGAATCAGATCTAAACAAGGTTCTAGTGTAAGTCCATCAGACGACATACAAGATGTCTGGCACTATGTCTGGACGTTTGGAAACCTACTTTTTCTGCGGGAATGGATTTCCAAGAGATTGCAACGGCTAGAAAATCTCTGAGAAGAGATTTTCGGGTCAGTCGAGGCAAAATGGTCATTTATCAGACATTTGGAAACACTTATGGACGTTTGATAAGGCTCTAACGAGCATATTCTTCAGTGTTAAGCAAGCGAACGATCTACTAATTGGACATCTGGCAAAATCATCAGACGTCTTCTAAGACGTCTGGAATAAGGTCTGGACGTCTGATTTCATCAGACAGAACTAAGTCCAACTTAAATGTTATCGGACGTCTGAATCAACAGTTAGACGTCTTAAAACTCATTATCATACGTCTGATTTTGAGATTAGACATCTGAAAAGGCTGTTTGAACCCTTGGTTGGTTTTCTAAGTTTTCTACAGATAACCTAAGTATCCTAGGGTTGTGCAGGTGTTCCTAAGACTACTGTTAAGGTACTTTGAGGTATTTTAACATGATGTTCTAAGGAACAAAAAGAACAAGAAAATAAAGACAGAAGTACATGAAAGAAATAAATAGAATTCTATCATATTCTTCTTGTCCTTCCATCTTTAATCTATCGCTCCTCGCGAATCTCTTCTGTTTCCCATCAAGCTCCTCCAATCCGTCCTGGATGCAAGCTCGAACTCCATCTAATCACGTCTCCATTTACAATTGACCTGAAATCTAAGACTCCAAGTGCAAATGTTAATTGACACGTGTTTTGTTATCATCAAAACAAACGATTGTGGTGCTGTAGCACCAACACTAGACACCCTACATCGACTTTTGTTAGGCCCACTGGGCAAATCGGATAGTTGGATGAGAGTACACGGACTGTGGAGGGGCAAGACCCCTGTTCTGTTCTGAGGGACGAGACCCCTCTTTTAAGAGGGTAAGGCCCTATACTGTTCCATGTTGTACTTTGGGCATACCCGCTAGCGGAAAGGACTGACCACGTGCCTGTGCGGGATAGCTACTCTTGCACTTATCGCACGTGTCATAGTCACTGCTACATCACGACCGTGACCTCGAGGTGGTTGACTGGATGTAGGACTGCTATGGGGGACTCTCCCGGCTAGGAGAGCATCACATGTACATCATACATCAAGGGAAAGACTGCAATCAAGATTGTCCCCTTGAGAGACAGTCAAGATCAAGAAATGACTGGTTTCTTAAGAAAATGAACAAATCAGAACCACTTGGTAGAGCTAAATGGAAATGAATATTAAATTAGTTGCTTGTATTATGTTAATTGCATGTAAATGGCTTAACTACCACTCTAATCAGTGTTAGCTGACCACGGATTTTATAACCTTATTCAGGTAAGGGAGTTGAGCAGCCAATACCACCCACCGGCTGTAGAGGGAGCTGGACCCAGTCAAGCCCAGCCTTAGCTGTGTTTCTTTTTCGTTTCAGAGCTTTCAGTTGTAGTAGTGAGTACTCTAGTATGTAATACTGTTTATGTTATTTTTTCCACTTTACTTTCCGCTATTTTAGTTGTGATGGCATTGTAATAATGTGAGACTTTTCGTCTGTTTTGTTTACTGTCTACTTATTTATTTTCTACCGAGTTACATTACATGCGTGGTTGTAGAATATTTTCTATTTTTTATTTTTTCTCGTTAGACAATGGGCCTTGGGATTAGTCGAGGTGAGCCGATCTCAAATCCGATAAGGATCTAGGATCATATCGTAACACAGAGGAACTTAGAAAATTTTACCAGGATAGAAGAATGAGAACCTTCAAAGAAGCTCTGCCAACAAGAAATCCATCCACATCAGCCAACACGATAATCTCTTTGCCAATTGAGGACAAGACAGGATATTATAAAAAAATTCTGTTGCATGAGTAACTAAAGACAACTAAACAAATTTATCACTTTATATAAGTCCAGCCATAATGATGTGCATCTATTTTCTTTTTTAGAGCATTGTAACAAGGATCTCCGTACAAAGTTATGAGTAGAAATAGGCAAACATTTAAGCAAAATAAGAACAATTACCTCAGAAGTCCATGATAGAAAATTATAATTAGTTAATATCACAAATTACTTTCTCTTAACTCAAAAGATAAAATATGAGGCCAAGATGCTACAGGCAAAAAGTAAGGTAATTTCTCCATCGAATTCCCTCTTCAAACAATCTATTCCTCTGCAAAGGGCATAACCAGCACAAAGTATTACCAAGGGCATAACCTGCAGTACACCCTTCCAAAAAGTTCCTCTGCTAGACTTTTGGCCCCTTTACCCAACTACGTTCTATCATAGCAAGCTGTGACCATGGTGGAAATTAAACCAACCTCTCATCCCACAATCCACACTTTCCACTTCATTAAAAGAGCATTAAAGGAGCATCAACCTTACAAGATGCTACTTGGATTTCATTTCTGGTGCCAAAATGCTAACAGTTAATGATCGAATTCAATCTTTAAATATTGTAAAATGCTAACCCAAAATGACTTCATTAACTTCTTTCTAGCTTTTATTATTAAAGGGCTATTATCATCGCGCATCCTTTTATGAAGAGTTATCATTGTTAATGGTTAAAGTATTGTTATTAAGAGTTATGTTTTTGTTCGTAACCTATACAAGAGGGTACTCAACATTCAGTGTCCATCTTACTGAAACCACGTACCTAAAGTGTCCCCATATTTTTGTTTTCTTCATTCGGAATGCTTTGCTCGAGTTGTCCGAGTCTTTAGATTCAATAAATGCTCCTCTTTTATATATAGTTTCAAAAGCAGTTTTCACCAGCTTTTATTTGATGAAATATTTGGGTTATTCTCCAAATATGTGTTTGCCGAAGAATTTTCCTAAGTACAGTAATTAGGGAATAATATTCCTTAATTAGGGAATTATATTTCTTAAGTGCAGTTGGAAGAGGCGAGTTTCAGGATTCTTGTTTTTGTACAAAACTTGTTTCAATTGGATACATCCTGACTTTGTCTTATTCAAGACATAATCTTTCAATTTCTTTAAATATCATTCAATTGGATACATTCATCTGTACTACACGGGTCCAGCAATTTTCGCTTCATTCGAAAGATAAAGCGTAACATGAACCATCACGTCAGAGAATGTAGACAGGAAAATCTGCTTCATTTTACAAAGTGTGATCACAATTTGTTTATCCTAATAGTCTAACAATTCGAGATTTAATGTCTTTGAACAGATGACTTTAACATATCTACTCATATCCGTGAAAGAATCGATTACCGGATCAGGCATCACTTATGTATTGCTAGTAGGAATAAGATTTGCATATACACATGAAAATCATGACTTTTTAACTCAATAATTTTCTTTTGCGCTTCATTTACACAATGTGAAAGCTACGATGAATACCCATTTGGAACCCAAATGCCTTTAAGGAATGAGAAAATCCTTCGCCTCTGCTCTCCGATAAGACTGTATATAGCTTTTGGAAAGTGAGACCCTCCTTCTTCAATGTGCAACTCAAGACGAATACCTAAAATTTTCATATCATCCCTTATTTTAATTGTATCCTTCGGGCTATTTGTTAGGTTTAATACATCAAGAATGTTGTCTATTACATTCTTCTCGATATGCATAACATCTAAATTGTGTTGCACTATCAAATCCTTCCAATATGGAAGCTCCATAAAAAATATGCTTTTCTTCCTAAACTCTGAATGTCGCAAGGAAGCCAAGCCATTCTTGAAAAGATAACCCAAATGTATTTCTCCGAGCTGTTACAATGTCTCCATGATTTTCATCCCCGATAGCCTAATAAAACATGTACTAAGTTTATTCTTCGGATTCCTTTATGAATACCTACATGCTTTATCATCAAATCTGTCCTTAAATTGTAACGTTCGCCATCTGTGTTCAATGGGCAAAAACCTGTTGTACCCTAAGTAATAGAACTTCTTACTTTCAGTCAATCTCAAGTGATGAGTATCATCAATACAAATTGGATAGGTGAACTTCGCCTTCATACTCCATCCTGACAAATTCACATATGCTGGAAAGTCATTGATTGTCCACAGTAATGCCACGTGCAACTGGAAGAATTGCTTCTTCTGTGCGTCATATGTTTGAACACCACTGTACCACAAGACTTTTAGTTCATCAATCAATGGCTGGAGATAAACATCTATTGCATTTCCTGGTTGCTTGGGTCTTAGGGTAAGGAGTGTCAACATCATGAATGCAGATCGAATGCATAGCCATGGGGGTAAGTTATAAGTTACCATGACCATTGGCCATATGGAATATTATGGATACATGCTCTTAAATGAGTTGAATTCATCACTTGCAAGACCTAGTCTCACATTTCATGCCTCTTCTGCGAATAATGCGTGATTCTCGTAAATATGTTCCACTCATCAGAATCTGTTGGATGACGGATGCGTCTATCTTTCAATTTATTATCCTAATGCCACGACATCAATTTTGCTGTTTTACTGGAAATGAATAGGCGTTGTAACCTAGGAATCAGTGGAAAATAATGAAGAACATTCTCCGATTATTTCTTCCTACCCGTGTTTGTTGACTTACCCACCTTATATCTCTCCTCACCATATTTAGGATAGTTAGCCAACCCTGAGTACTCATTTCTGTATAGGACACAGTCATTACGACAGGCATCAACCTTCTCGCATTTCAGTCCGAGCCCACGTATCTGCTTCTTCGCATCATACCATGACTTAAGATACCCAGCAGAATTATTTAGCAGATCTCCACTGAATTTCAGAACCTCAGACATTAATTTCGCTATTACTCTATTCATCACTTTCATTTAAAACAATTTCAGAAAGAATGATAACTTCGACATTGACGTTATTCTAGGAGTAATAAGATCATCTACTGCCTTAACTGCATCGTACAACTCATTACAATCTCGTAATGTCTCATCGTCATCTGCATCCTCATGGTCTGTTGCTCTCATATCATGTAACATTTCATCCAATTTATCTCCTTAATTATCATCACTTCCTTCAAAGGCTTCAATTCTCTCATTTCTAACTTCTCTCATTTGCTCACCATGAGCTGTTCAATTTACATAATGTTGCCACCAACCGTTACATATCACATGCTCCAAAACTGTGTCTCGATCATATTAAAATCCATTCAAACAGTATTTACATGGGCATAAAATCAGCTGAAAGAATTCATATCGTCTAAATATCTTCCTATCATCATGAAATGTCCATTCCAGAAACGAAATCACTCTACTCTTGTATTCATGGTAATTTGAATTCCTCATACTGATCCATGACTTATCCATGATAATTAACCAAAATGTAAAAGACAACCACTCATAAGTTAAACTCGAATAAGGTAAAAATGTGTAGTATAAGATCACTCATAAGTTAGACTCGAATAAGGAAGAAATGCGTATTTTAAGAAAAATTTTACTTGATAGCTCATCATGATAGCTCATCCTTGAAGATTTGATCACAACATTACTTCTTATATGCAACCGGTGTTTGGAGAAATTTCGCCAGCATTTTCCCACACTTCTCCAATATACCCCTGAGACTAACTTTAACTATATCCCCAATAGCCCCCATTAAAGGCGCTTCAGGAATGGAGCTAAGATTAGTTAGTATACCGAAGAAGAGCGAGAAAATGTGACAGAAATTTCTCCAAACACTAGCTACATGCAAGAAGTAATCCTAAGTTGTGATCAAATCTTCAAGGACCCCCTTTGCTCAGAACTTCTCTGAATAAAGGACGACGACACTTATGGCATGTTATAAAGACAGCGCATCATGCATGTAAGTGAGGTATACACACACTCTACATTGTCTATACAACATGATCATAAGTCTTGATGGGCTAGTATTTTGATACAATTATATCTCTCCCACAATCTGTTACCTAGGGGTTAGAATTCCTATTATTTGTCATCAAGTGCATTTAAATTTGTACAAGGTGTGCAACTACAAAGTTGTAATAAAATTTTCATAATAAAAATTTGATAAAAATCTAACAAGATACTGATATACGACAATTGAATGAAATAAGAACATATAGGATAGTTAAATGAAATCTCCTCCGATAACCTGTCGCATAACCCATGACCCTAAACACAAAAAACCTATAACATAAAAACCTAAACCCTATAAACACTAAAACCTATAGTTGATAGACCGAATCAAATTTAATCTCATCATTAACTCAGTGGATTTGATTAATAACTATCCATGGAAGGGTTAGGTAGTGATTAACTAAGTTGGGAGGGTTAGATAGTGATTTTTACCCGAAATGATTTTCTGCTATAAATCTATGTATCTCATGGGATTGATTTTCTTTTCTACTATAAAGCTTGTACTGTAAGATAAGCTCATAGGGAGGACGATTAATGGAGAATGTGAAAAAGGGGGTGTATCGCCTAAGTGAGACTTCTATTGTTGCTACATGTTATGGGGAAGCTTCCTTAGCCAATGGGTCTTCCCTCCAATGGGATCTCTACCTTTAACATCTTCCCTTGGACACAAATCATAATTGGTACTATAATGTTATCACCCCACGCGTCATATTTATTGGTGAAATGGCATTCTATGGCACTATTGCTATTGGACATTGCACTAACATTAGTAGCATTAATGGTGACTGCCTTCAGCACCGTTGAGGGACAAGTGTACACAGGCTTCTAAGGGAAAGCTTGTTTCATTTTTTATTTGGTTAAATAGGTGGCATATTTTCTATGGAAACTTAATAGCAATTATGGACCTGACTCTGTGGACGAATCTCCTTAATGGTTGCTATCTATTTGGATTCTTTTATTTAGAGGAGTATTCAGGGGCGTACGGTCCAGAAAATTCAGCTTTGGCTCCAATTCAGAGGAATGAAATAGCTGCCATTGGCATCGCAACAAGGTGAAACTATGGAAATCTAGTTTAGGTTCTTCTTGAGTGTTCAAGTTCTACTTAATTAACTTGTGTATGTGAATGCATGATTTGATTTTGAATAATCTAGTTAAAGCTTTGTATGATTTAGTTTGATGATCCATTAGAAGTCAAATTTCGGCAACTTGATTTAGCAACAATCTTTATGGATAAGGTTGATTATCATATACATCTGCATAATCACACTCGGACCTAACGAGTCACAAATGAAGGGATCGTAGTTTGGAATTTCCCCATTCAAGTACTTGTATATGCACCTAATAGCATTAGTTTTAATACTCTTGATAGCATAGACCTTTTGCACTAATGCAGATAGCATCAGTGCTATGTAGTAGTTCATGCTGACATGGCCTGTCGAATGTGGGTGTGTGAAGGATAAGTAGGTGGATTTGTTTACATTTTGTCTAAAGAGAATTATCTTGTTTGGAATGGATTCTTTAACACATGGAAACAAACATTTAAATTTAACTGACGCTTTAAGTCAATCCAAGTTGAAAAATCATGTTTGAAATCACATTTTCACTTAACAACATATTTTAAAGATCTGATAACTTTTTGAGGAGATTTTCTATTTTCATCTTTACTAATCTGATACCTTTTCTATCATGCTGAATTCTAAAGGCACAGTTGTTATGGAAAAATGAAGATAAACTCAACTATAGATGCATAATATCACTTTCTTGCACATTTGATGTTACACACAAATCAAGATCATCGCAATGGAGGAACAAAGTTAGGGCTCAGATTATGCTTTAATCCAACACACAAATCATTGCAAAGTTAGGGCTCAGATCCAACATGCAAATCACCAAGTGTGTGGCGGGTGGCGACAGGGGTGGTGGTGGTGCTGGGGGCAGGGGGTGGCGGGTGGTGCTGGTGCTAGTGGTGGCTGCAGGGGGTGGTGGTGGTGGTGGCTGCAGGGGGTGGTGGTTGTGGTGGCAGGGGTGGCAGTAGGGGGTGGTGGTGTTGGTGGCAGGGGTGGTGGTGCTGGTACTGGTGGTGGCGGGGGCCAGTGACGAGGGGGAGGGGAAGGCCGGCACGAGGGGCAGGGTGTGGTGGTGCGGAGGGAGGAGGCGGGCGGAGGAGCCAAGGGAGGAGGAGGGCTACCTAAAGAGGAGGTGAACATCGACGAAGAGGAGGGGCCTAAGGTGTCGGAGTCGACACTCAAGTCGCAGCAAGGGTCATGGAGGAGGTCGCGGAGGAGGTTGCGAGGGTGTCGGGGTGTTGGTGGAGGAGGAAGAAAATGTTTTGGGAGGAAGAAGGAGGGAGTCAGGGCAGCGTAAGAGATTTTAATCGACCTTTCTTGATCGTTATGGAGACACGGTCGACGACAGTGTTTGAAAATTTGCCTCTTTGAGTTGGCGGTTTATGAAAAGCTTATCGTCGACTGTTTCCCCTTACCGGTCGAAAAAAGACTTATTCTTGACTGTTAATAACGGTCGAGAATAATATTTTGTCGACTGTTAAGGTGAAACTGTCGACAATTATCCTTGAAAATTAACTTTTCAAGTCGACGGCTTATCTTCGACGATTTTATCATTAACAGTCGAAAAGCTCTTATTTTCGACCGTTTGTAACAATTAAAAATGACCTCAACCAAAACCTCTTCCCGATGGGTGGGAAACTTAATGATGGGTTTTTTGGCAACCGTTTTCCTTACAACGGATGAGAAAGGTAATATTAGCGACAGGTGTAGAACAGTCGAAAATTTAGCGATAGGAATAGTGCTTTTTCTACTAGTGCTCCCAAGCCCTCCTGCAAGTTCATCATCCGCACTGTCTGGTGCTTGGGGCTCAGGGGGTTTGAAATGATTGGCTGGTGTGTTACTGTTTATCTTTATTGGTTAGCAAGCTAGGTTATTGGTGTCGACAAAGTCAGGGTGATCACATGTCATCTCGCGAACTCGAACCCACATATTGAACTACAAAAGGAAACAATAATGTCTACGAAATTAAATGAGCAAACATAGAATTAACAAGCATTATTGTATAACTGGTATCTAATTATGAAGAAAAATTGTATAAGGATTTACGTTATAATCCAATAGTGCACTAAGTCGACCGATAAACCTCCTGGTGGTTCTATTATACCAAGCCTTGTATTACAGCGTAGCGGAAGGGCTATCCGTCGGTGTCAGTGGAACGATATGTTTTGTCCTTGCCCCCCAATTTTGAAGATACGACGCATGGTGTTGACGCCAATTAATCTTAAATTTTCCCCTCAAATCTATATCATGGAGGTGGTTTTCTGAATCGCATTCCTACCCTAAAGACCTCCAAATTGCCTCAGGATGCGATCTGGGAAATGATGCTCCACTATATGGAAGCATATCAAGGGGACTCGTGAAGGCCAAATCTCCCTCCCAGGTAGGCAATATTTAAGCATGTTTTATTGTATTTCCTGCGTGTAAGGCTGCCATAGAACTTGTGTAATCACACAAGTATTATAATTAAAACATGTTTGCAACGTAATAAATATGTTTGAAATGTTAAATTAGATACCTACTCTGCACTTTGGAGGTCAAATGCATCCCTATACGGAATCATAATGTTAGTTGACTGCTTCTAAACATCAAAACCAACCACCCAACGGGCACCCAATGGTCGTCCCTGCCACTCAAGGTGACGATGCACGATAGGTGCTATGTGAGGAAACCTCTCCCATTCCCAAACTTGCAACACGATCAATGCTCTACCAATCTCATTAGTCCCCATACGGGCAGCTAAACATAGTTGGCCATAGAGATACGCCAAACAAGTAGCTCCCCAGCTATATTGTCGTGCAGCCTGTGATATGTATTCAATAAGCACAAGTGAAAGATGTAAATACTCATTGAACGTTAAGCAATAAATCATATAACAATAACTTTAAATTTTGCTTACCTGTAAGTCCTCTAATAAACGCAAGTACATCAATGAGATGTAGTTCCTGGACTTGTCTGGGAAAAGAATGTCGCATATGACTGTAAAATGTAAGCTCATGCGTATCGATGACATGTCCCCTCGTCCACATCATCTGACATGTCTGCGAAGGTCCCCTATAGCCAAGTTATCTGTACCGTAGAACCGGAGATTTCGTTCTCGCCCAATACTGATGAGTTATGACTCATCATTGCTAAAATGCCCAAGTTAAGTTAGAAACTAGGTTAAACACTATCAAATTAACACATGAAAAGGGTTAAGTGTGGGAAATAGAGAAAAAGGTCTAAAACACCAAATCTGTGCTAAAAATGCATAATTAGGTCATTAGTGAGATATTTTATTAAATACAAAATGGTGATCAAATTGTAAATTGAACACAAAAATGAGCTCCAAACTCCAAATCAAGAGTGGAATTAACTTTTAATATGTTCAATTGAGCTTCAATAAAAACATTGCTACATTTGGACATCATTAGGGCCTTACAATTAAAGTTTCACAATTAGGTCCTTTATACATCACATTTTATGCATTAGAAAACCTCCAAGGACCTACTTTAAGGCAGTAGGGACCCATTTGTTACGCTCCAAGGATTGCTCTGTAGGCATTCTAATCACTAATGGGCCTTCTTGTAATTCTTCTACCCCTTCACTAAGGGGCATTTCATGCAAAATCACCATTACACTTGCAGCTCTTCGCGGAACATTGTTCACATGAAGAACATGGCCAATCAGGACCGTCCATCTCGTGATCCTCTTGATCTGTGGCTGCCCTTCATTGGAAGCTTCGCACGACTTGGCGTGTGCGATCACCTCTACCTCCAGATCCCATCTAGTGGCTAGGATTTGACTTGAATCCTTGCACACTCCTATCTTCTCATCTCCACTGGCCATGACCTAATCGCCTAGTTTCACCCTTGCAGTGAGGGGAACTGAGAGACAGATATAACCGGGTTTTATTGTTATAGCGTTATAGTATAGCCAGTTATTGCCATCATTTCAAATATATAATTTTTTTACTCGGAAAATAAAAGAGTTCCCGAGGTCGAACTCAGGGAGCAAGTTGTATTCTAGGGGTACAAGTTTCTTTTACAAAAATAAAGAAAGAGAGAGAGAAAGAATTTGTTGTCTTTTCTTCTTTTCTCTTTGCTTCTCCTCGTCTCAGATCTTCTGTTATCTTCTTCTTCTTTATCTGCAGTGGTGATGTTCTTCTTCTTCCTTTCAACTGTTCCTGCTCTTCCTTTTTCTTCTGCAGAGCGGTCCTGTTCTTCTTCTTTTCCTTTCTTTCTTCTTTTCCTTTCTTCAGATCTTCTTCTCGTGCTTCTCTTCTTTCAGTTCTTCCCTTGTTCTTTTGTGTTCTCCTCTGCCTCGCCTTCTTCTGTTGTTCTTCAGATCTCCTTCTTTCTTCTTTCTTTTTCCTATCAGGACGTCGTCTCTTCTTCTTTCTTCTTCTTCCTTTCAGGACTTAAACCGCTTGTTGCTACAGTGTCTCCCTCAGCTTCCTTCTTCTTCCGCGGTCCTTCTTCTTCACCTGTGCCTGCACACTTCAGAGTTTATGTCAAAGGACAAAACCTACTCTACCCTCCCCCCCCCCCCCCCCCCCCGCGTCTCTCTCTCTCAGAATCTGCTCTTGGGAAAGCTCTCCCAGAGCTGCCGGGTAGTCGGGTACGGGTCGCGCCCGGGTCCAGGCCCACCGGCGTGTGTGGTGGGCGAGGAGTGCAGGTCAGTCTAAGTCGGGTCGGGTCAGGTCTGCGGGGCGTGAGCGCGGACGAGACCGGGTAACCGGGCGGGTGTAGGGGACCTCACCCCGTGTGCTGAGGCAGTAAGCCTCCAGCACTTTTGCGCCTTATACCGCTGCGCCTCTTCAGACTTTTCTGAGGTGGGACTAAATGTCCCACCCTAATTGAGTGCCCGCAGCGGAGAAAGCAGCGGGCGATCGCGGCTTCACGCGAGGCCTTCGCCCCAGCTGCGAGCCTGATGCTTTGTCGAAACGCCTCGCAAGGTCTGGGAGTCGAATCTGGGCGTGGGGCGCCTGCAGCTGCAGGCGGAAGCAGCTCCTTCTGCACGGCAATGGCGGCGGAGGTCGGGTGGCCTGTTCACAGCAAAACGGCCTCTCGGCCTAATCAGAAGGTGCCGGGAGCTTCGCCAGAGTGCGGCGAAGCTCGTGTGGGTGGTGGCGAGGCGTGGGGCGGCGTGCAGGGGCTGCCCTAGGTCGGACTGTCGGTCGGAAGATGGGTTTGTTCGGTGGGGTTGCAGAGGGTGATGTGGGGGAAGTGTAAGGGCGGGGGTTGATCAGGGTGAGGAGGCGGAGGTTCTGCGGTGGTCGGCGAGCCGTGTGGGTTGCTGAGGTGATGGGAGCGGCTCACCGGAGGATGGCCGGAGGCGGAGAAGGTGAGGGTGAACAGGAGCGGTCGAGGGTTTAATCAAATAAAAGACAGTGAGGAAAAGAAAGAGGGGGAGATGGGGAGGAGTTCTGACCTAGCTATGAGACGAAAGGGGCCGGGGCAGGGCGACAGTCGTATCGACTGTCGCCGGAGAAGAAGATGCCCAGGGGAAGGGGCGGCGGCGAGCAGAGAGCCGGAGAGGCGCCAGCTGGGTACGGCGTGGCGCGGGAAGAGCAGGGGAGGAAGTCTCTGCTGCTGGTATTGCGGCAGAGCGAAGAGGAGGACGAGGAAGAACCGCCGGAGCTGGTGGGCGTCTGCCGGAGTGAGAGGAGAGGAAAGTTGGGGGTTTTCTCCGTCAGATCCGAGCTGCCGAGGTCGGTGGAGCGACGGGGGTATTTATAGGGATCAAAACAGGGAGGAAGGCGGAGGGAGACGACGTGTCTCCCTCGCCGGAGGACGCCGGAGATGGAAACCCATACCGTCCGTGCATTCGCACGGCCGGTATGGTGGGTTACAGCGACCAGGGGGTGTCCCTGCGACGGCTGACGACGCAGGGCACCCCCGGTTTACTTGCCAGGCTCTCCCCCTCACCCTGCGCGGCGCCATGCTCCGCGCAAGGTCGCCGGAGCATGGTGTTGGCAGGTTTTGCAGGGGGGACCTGAACGCAAAGAACGAAGGAGAGTTAGGGGCCAAAATGCGAGGGTTCAAAAGTTGAGGGCCAAAAAGTAAATATATGAGGACCAAAGTGTAAAGTTGGTCAAGGAGGTTTCTTCTTAGGCTCAAGTTTTTATACATGACTAATTAGGACCTAAGGAATCTGATGGTGAATTTCATTTCTATATTAAACCTTGTTTGACCGGTCAATTTATGCGAAAACCCAAATTAAGTTATTAATTGGGCATGGTTCTCAATGTAGGTTAAAATGGGTTCTGAAGGCCAAATTGAAGGTTCTAAACCCTAGAAATTATTTTTCTATGAATTTTAGAGGGTTTATTCTATTTTTACTTTGCCTCGAACCTCGTGAATTGAAGTGGGTTGTTTTAGGGTTACAGATTATCATTTAGTTTCTTGGAATTGCTGTAGCCCTTGCTAGATCATCTCATCCCACTTTTATTCTTATTAAGTTGCTTTGACTTATGTTTGGGCCCTGAATTACCCTGTATGCAGATTATACTGGTAAAATTGCATTTTTACCCCTTATGACTTGTTTTCTCCTTAAACTCAGAATTCTCTGAGTTAAGCCTTTCCTTGAGTTATGTAGGAGCTTTTATCCTTTGTATTAGGTCAAAATGAGTTAGTTATGGCTCATGATGAGGTTCTCATCAGGAACCACTGATTGATCTACTTAAGCACCCCCCCTTAAGCATGTGCACGCTATCGCTCCCTTCTCCTTGACTGATCCCTTCGTCTAGTCTCCAGTTTTCTTCCCCATTCATCGGTTGCTGGTGACAGAAGTGGCTTCCCTCCTCCAATTCGTCGCTGCAGTGACTAGCTGCAGGCCAGGGATCCCATTTCTCGCTGGAGATCTTCCTCATCCCCCTTCGTCACTGCAATGACCAGCTGCAGCCCAGGCATCCCATTCCTCTACTTGGCTAGGATTTGCAATGCTTTCATAGCCTAGATTTATTGCTTTCTAGGAGTAGGATTAATTAGTGACTTGTTTGATGAATGTGTAGTTTAGTTTAGGAGTAGATAGAGGAGACCCCGCACCTCCTCTGATCAATTCAGATCATAAGAGAAGAATCTACTCACATTCACTTGATCATGACTCTTCCCTTGCATTCCATTTTATCGCATTCTTCTTCCCTCGATTTTGAATTTTCCGATCACCCCTTCATCAAGGTCTAATCTCAGATCTGAGGACCTTGGATCTCAAATCTAAAATTAGCGCCATAAATCACTTTGGGGGTCTCCCACTTATTCCATAAATCCACAAAGACCCCCCAATCTTGTTTTACCAATTCAAATTTCTCGATCATGTTTAAAATGGTTTTTAATGTCCAATTCAATGATTTGGAATTCATTTTGAGCTTCATTAGATTTAATTGAGCTTTTTGAGGATTTAGTGCTTGATTTGGGTGTATGCAATGAATCCAATGTTTTGGGATTTGGTTTTTAATTTGTGGATGAGCATATACCTAATCCAAGCATTTTGTTGGAGAGTTCTATCAAGGAGAATCAGTCTCCTTGATTTGAGATAGAACAAGGACCCAACGGGTCTTGATCAGTCCACAAAATTACCTTGAACACCCATCAATGGTGTTCAAGGAGATTAAATGGAGAAGATCATCATAAGACCCAAAGTAAAAGCCCAATTGAGGAGACATTTTACCCTCCATATATCTACTTTCCTAATTTTATATTGGAGCTGTGATTGGGATTTTAACAAATTTTTTGAAGGAGATTTGAAATGGTTTCAAAGGGGTTTGCAAACTTACTTTTATGAACATTGATTTCAAATCTTCTTCCCTAATTTTAAAGAGATCTAAGATAAGAATTATACCCTGATCTAGACATTAAAACATCCCAGATCATACTTCACTAAGTCTGATCTTGGTTGTTTTCAAACTGAATTTGATGATCAAAACTACTGAAATTGAGATTCTGAGGGTGCAGTGGTCTTGGTAAAGATTTTAAGACGTTTGGGCGATGCCTTGGACGGCTGTGAGCTGTAGTTGCTGCTGCTACTTTTGTTGTTGCTACTGCTATTGCAGCTGTCCACTGTTGGGTTGAAAATCATTAGGGCAGTAGGTGGAAATTTGAGTTTTATATGGCTGATATGCTTTGTACTATTGTATATATTGTAGACAAGCTTCCATGTAATGATATTTGCATTTAATCTCATTTGGTTGGCTTGTAATTTGTTTTTAATCATTCTTTTGTCAGCTAAAAATATGCTTAACTGCCCAACCTGAAAACCTATGAGAAATTAAGTTGAAAATTAAGTTTAACTATTCAAATATCTTCTATATGGTCTATTGAGCACATCTGAGGCAGTTTACTGCCTATCTAGCCTTTAGATTAGAATTCAGGGCTTTAGTTTCTCATATTAAAACCTCTTTTAGGCCTTACTTGCATGAACTTTGTAAATAAATAAAAATACTATAAAAAATCCAAAAAAATAAAATAAATGTGTAGCGAGTAGGATTTAGTATATTTCTAGGTGCTTGCAAAGTTTCAAGGTAATCTGAACTTCCGACTTGGTAGAACATACTAGCCAACAGTTCAATATACCTTTAGACTTGATAAAAGACCCCAACCTAAAAAAAAATACAAAAACATTCTATTTTTTTCATCTCTCTCTTTCTCTCTCACCTCCTACCTCTATAAAACCCATAAAAGCCATAAAAAATAGAAAAACTTCAAAAATACATAAAAACACTATGTATACTATGTATATAAGCTATATACTAAGCTATCTATGTACATAATGTATAATATGTATATAATATGTATATATAACTTATGTATGTATGCTATAACATAAATTAAGTATTTAAGATAACTTAAATTGTATATAACTATTAATTATATATTTAACTATTAATTATATTACTTATATGTACTATAAAGTAAATAAATTAATATAACCCTATAAATAAACATATTTATGAATGATACTGTACATACGTATTTATATATGTATAATGTACATTAATACACCTGTAACTTAATTTAATTATATATATACAATAAATAATTAATTTATTAACTTATTAGATAAGTTATTAAATTAAATTAGTAAATTAAGTTATAATAGAACTAATTTATACTGTATATTTGTACTATAGTATTTTAAGTAATTTAAATTAATTTAACTATATTTATAATGTATTATACTATTTATACTTAATTTAAATGTAAAACACACTGAAATCACTTATTTAAATGCATATAAATTAAAATAAAATGTGTAAAATATAATAAAAATGTATATTAAATAATTTAATATGTATACTAACTCTATACAGGGTCAATTAGACCATTAATTAACTATTTTATACATTAATTAAGAAATAAACTCAATTATCAGTATGTATAAATTGTAAACTTTGGCTAAATTATTTATATAGTAAATATAATTATTTTTGTAAATAAATTGTAAAATTAAGTAGTCCTATGTAAGTACTTTAAACTCTCATAATTTATTTCTAATTTATAATTAATTATGGCCCTCAAATCAAGGGCCAAAATCATAAAATTAGAACTTGAGCGTTGAGATCCCAGTGCCTGTGAGAGGCACCTTTAGTCCCACATTGTGGGCGTGAGAGTGAGCAGCACGGCATAAAATGTTTTTCTCTTATGCTTCCTTCATTTGTCACGGGTGTCGGGTGCCCGAAATCACATACCTCCCCTCTTGACCCTTATCTGGCATTGGTTTGGCATTGAGATTGATATGGTGTGTGGTATATTGCTGGAAGCCGTGCACTGTGCGTGGGCCTAATTGGCCCATTAACGAGCTTAAACCGAAATTAAGAGGCCTAATTAACGAATTAGGGCGGCTCTTAGTAAAAGTCTGGTCCCACTCGAGAGGATACTGTGTATCCCTCGAAAAGGCCGCCCATCAATTAAAACAATAATTTTAGATTAGTAAACACTAATTAAGGTGATTGATGAAGAAGAAACACAGAAGAAAAGTAGCCGAAATCGACTAAGTGTTGAAGAGACCCCTGTGCCTGTGTGTAGTGTATATACACTGTGAGTGTGTTGAGTGTGTGCGTGTGCGTGTGTGTGTGTGTGTGTATATGTACAGATGTATATGTGTATAATGTATATATAGTATAAATGTAAATAGTATATGAGTATACGTAGAGTAGATGTTTGAGTTATATATGTATATAAATAAGAGATAGCTTTGGTGACATATGTATCTATCACTGTAGATAAAATAAACATCAGTATAGATCTTATTTTTACCTTAGCTTATGTATATAGTTTTTCTAATGTTTAGCAACATTTATACATGTCGTACATATATTATATGTTACCGTAGATATTAGTAAGTTAACTTAAGTTATTATAGTATATATTATTGCTTATTATTGTACATATATCTAAATATTAGTAATATAAGTTGTAAATAGATAGTATAGAGCATATAATTATAGTTTTTTATGCTTGTTTGTACATAGTTGTTTTCAAGTATTGTATTGATTTGTAATTCATTCATGTGCATATAAGTAATTAATTAATTCATTCATTCATCATTGTATATAAAATTAATTTTTTTGGAATTAAAGAATATTATTAGACTTAGAAAGTGATGTATATCAATAACTGTCTCTCAATGAATAACTAGATTAAACCAGTAAAATTAAGTAAATAAATAAAATTGACACGATAATGATTTGTATTTGCGACACATACTACAACAACAACGATTTAAAACCCCTTTTTGTACGAACCGGTAGTCGTCAATCATATTTTTGGCACCGTTACCGGGGATAAAAACCTGACAAGAGTACGTTCTTATGATTGTTGATGTGTTGCGCATTAGGTACCACTCCAAGTAACTGGCTGCATAATCCTCTCCAACTAGGTACAAAGGTCATGCCTGTGACTACAGAGCCATCCACAGGTAAACCAGTGATGATAGCTATGTCCTCCAAAGTGACAATCATCTCACCCCTAGCCATATGAAACGTGTGAGTTTCCGGACTCCAGCGATCCACTAGAGCTGTGATAAGATGCCAATCCAATGATATAAAGCCAAAGTCTAAGATCCCTCCAAACCTCACATCCTATACAAGGTGGGCAACTCGTGGGTGTACTAGAATAAATCGCATGACTTTATCACATCGATGGCATCTCAATGCTGAGTAAACCTATGTAAGTTTAATGTGTCATTCGTTAATGGAAGATACATTTACAATGGGAATATCATTTATTTGAGAGAAGCAATTTTATTCTATACCCATCTCTATACGTTTTCATCTTATCATTACAAAATATAACCTTCTAATGAAAGCAAATGCGAGTTACATATGAAATGTATAACATACTATTTAATACTTACATCATCATCCAATACATTCGTGGATCGGTGCATGTCATGTCCGTATAAAACAAATGGCTCAACTGGTCCTGCCTCCATCTACAATTTCAAAAAATTAATATTAATTAGATTTTGTAATTAATGTAATGTGAGATATTGTTGAGAAAAAGATATTCATTAGGAACATTGCATTGACCTTTATTTGAACAATTCTTTCTATTATGACCAGCATTTCTACAAACACTGCATTTATTGATGTTTCTACTATGTTGAGGAGTGTTTGGATGTGGGATTTATTGTGTGGACAACGAGCTTCCGTGTTGTAAATGGGGGCAATGTCTTTTAGTATGGCCTTCTTGCATGCACACATGACAACTATTGATTTGTCAGCTTTCTCGAATATTCATCTCGTTGTGGATATGAGACTACTTCGATCGTCCCTTATCTCATTTTTTCTCCCACCAAGGGATGTGCTTCTGAAATACGTACGACTACCAAGTTTTAAGATCAGGCATTGGCTCGAATTTCCCTTGCTATATTAGCATTTGTAGCTCCCAGGTGTAGCAATGGGCAACAGTTGTACAGATGTCAATACGTTTAGATGTCAACACTGCACATACATGTAAGCATGAGATTCTATAAGTTTGCCACTTGTTGCAAGTACAAGTCACATTGCTTATGTCTACTTTGTGAAAATTCCCATCTTTCAAACCGTATGGTGTCTAACGTCTACCAGTAAGAACTTCATAGTATGGATTAGGAATTTCATGAAAATGAGTGACGTTATGACTTCTCCCTATATTCATCCAATTTTCGAGCATATCATTTGCATATGTGGTATATCTCTCATTTTTGCTCATTGCTACATGTGCTTTTCACGGTGTTTGCCAAAGCACACAACATAATTATAGAATATTTTTCTAACTAAGGCACATCTAAGCAATGCCCTAGCTTATTTGAGAACCGCATTATAACTCTTACTCAAATTTGTCATGTTCCTAAATCTATAACCACCATCAAAAGCCATCATCCATTGTTGCTTATCAATCCACGTTCGTCAAACCATTTAGAAGCATCTTCGCTAATGTTTCTCAATGATTCATGCAAAATTCTCATTTTAGCGGTGAAGATTGCAATGTAGCCTTTATTACTATCTTCTTCATATGCACATTCTTTTGAGACAAGTTAAAGTTGCTTGCAACGTGACGTGCACAAAACCTCCAATATACATGACGTAACTCAACATCATAACTAGCAACTGCAGCAAGTATCCCCCTATGGCGATCAGAAATAATACAAATTGGATCTTCCTGATCACAAATTAGACAATATCTTATTCTTTTATGAAACCAAGATCATGTGCCTGTGGAATCCTCATAGACAATAACGAAAGCAAGAGTCACAATATGTTAATCAGCATCCACGCCACATACAGTCAGTAGCTTATGCCTGTATTTACCGTAAAGATGTGTGCCATCAATAAAAATAACTGGCCGACAATGGTTAAACGCTCCAACGTACGATTTGTATGCCCAGAAAGCTTTCATTAAGACCACATCGTTTGTACCATTGATATCAATTGATTCTAAATCTATGAATGTCCCAGGATCTGAATCTCTAATGGCATGTATAAGATATGGCAGATTTTCATAGAACTTGTCCCACTCACCATACACCAATTCAATGGCTTTTCTCTTTGTATCCTAAACCCTTCTCCTTGTGATTGTATACTTTAATTTCTCATCAATTACCTCAAGTAAGAAATTCACCTAAAGCAAAGGTGACCGTTTCACATAACCCATTCGGTACTGCCCCATGAAATTATAATTGAGTTGAGGGTGATCTTCATTGTCTTGGATATGGCCACACGTGTGTTGACCATGCAAAGTGCTCAATACCCATAGCTGATCAAAGGTTCTAAAATGATCGTGCAATCTCCATGTGCAACCTTCAAATTTACGTGTGTATATTAATGACCAAACATTTCTATCTGACTCTCGAACTTCAAAATTCACGTGACTTAATGTGAAATTTCTTAATTTCAAACACCAAGTCCTGCTTCGTTTTAAATGTCATCCCCTTGACCAGTTGTGTGTTTGGATGACTCATTCCAGTACGGGAAGATTCATTAGAGTCATCTCTTTCAAGAGGAGGTGGTAAATCACCATAAAACAAAACATCTCGATCCTCGAGTAACTAATTGCCATCATGTCTGCTACCAGAACCAAATTGACGCACCCCCTTATTATGGGTCGGGACATGAGATGGTGCATTTACCTGGACATTCTCTCCCTCATTCAACTCGTCTTCTTCGTCTGTGTCATTCTCATGGTCATCAACAACTTGAGAAATGTGCCTTATCCTACATTCATTTTCAACAACTGTATGTTCTACTTCATTTTGTCTGTCAAGGGGTACATCACCCATATCATTTTCATTTTGAGCATCAAGTGGCTCAATTGGAAGTCCTAGAATAGACCTCTGCCCATGAGGTACATCACGTGGTTCTTGTGGAGGTCGTTGAGGTGATCATTCCACATTCATTGATTGAGGTGTATGAACACCCTCATCTTCGACATCAATGTAAATTTCAATAAATATCTTCCCTCTCCATGCCTCAATTGCCCAATCCATCATACATTGGAAATCATCGTCATCGCTGACAATGGTCAAATAGAAATCAGTCCCTCCATAACAAGGGAAGCATTGATTAATCTTCACTCGATTACTCCTACTATCAATACATAAAGTCTAGCGAATCTTATCCAATAAATCCTCAAATCTCCAATTTGTATATCATTATCCTCTTATGTGGATCCCTATCATATTGCACTCCGTTTGCATTTCAGACAATAGAACCACCATAATAGACCAAAGCCAACACAAATTAAGCCATTTGAAATAACCTGAACAAATCGTAAAATCAAAGGGATTATATGATAATTCCTATGGACAAAAGAGTCACATATGTATTACACATCTTACAAATTTCCTGACACCTACAATCAACACTTTATCTGGGTTAACTTCAAACTTAAAATTTCCATACACTAATAAGTGTTTAAAGAGTACCTCCACTTCACAAACTTCCTAACACATACAAAATTATATCCAATAAGCCTAACAAAATTTTGCCCTAAAGGATACCTTACTCCGAACAATATAATTAAAATTAACAAACATTGATTAATATATATAGCATTCAATCTTTAGATGAGGTACAAACAATGGTGGAAGCGTGTTTGGGCTCGTGGGGAAGGAGATCGGCAGTAGTGCAGCAGCACGATCGAAGGAACCGCAGCGGCGGCAGCAGAGGCAACTAAGGTCGTCCCACTCACAGCAGCAGCAACAGTAGGGGTGGAGGAGATGGCAGGAGCAGCAGCAGCGGTGGAAGTCGTTGGAGCCGCAATGGCGGCGGAGCTCGTCAGAGTAGGTCGCAGCAGCAGCACGGAGGTCGCCGGAGCTCTCGCAGCAGTGGCAGCAACAAATGGAAGGGGAGGAGAAGGGAAGGGCGCGAGCGTTGCTGTATAATAAGCAAACTCGCCTCTTCAAGAAGTGAGTTATGTATAAACAAAACTCACCTCTTGAAGAGGTGAGTTTCTCAAAGAACAAGACCCGGTAACCGGAAGCGGGGGGAGTTGGGAAGGGGGAAACTTGTCTCTTTTCGTAGTTACAAAAACTCGCCTCTACAAGAGGTGATTTTCATATGGTAATTACCTAATTATCTTCCCCTATATGGTAATTAAGGAATACTATTCCCTAATTACCGTACTTAGGAAAAATTTTTTGTGTTTGCTTCATACGATGCATAAACCACAATATAAAGGCAATAAGCAATCAAAACAACAGTTCTCCTCATTCAACCCCATCCAACCTTCTTTTCTCCACGACATTATTCTACCCTCCCAAACCTCTAGAAAGAATAGGAAGAAGAAAGGATGTGGTGAAAGTTGGAAACTAGAAAGAGGAGATCCTCAAAGCTTCTAGCACCAAGTAAAGAGGGAGTCGATACCTTGCAAGATGCGGTAAGAACTGAGGTACAACGAACTTTTTGGTGGCAAGATCGACAGAGAGGAGGTGATGGGTGATTACACAGCAATCATAGGAATTAAAAGACCCGAATTGAGTTAGAACTTAGCATAATTGTAGCATAATTCATGCATTAGTAGCATGCATTGCATCTTTGTTGCTTTACTTAGATAATCATGAAATAATGCTATAATAATGTACTGATTAGTATATTATTTGGTTTGTAGGTAATAAAAGCTCAGGAGATCGCCTAAAAGCTGGATCTAAAGCAGGGAAGAGGCTGGAGCTGCAACAGGGCTAGAGTAGAAGCCTTGGAATAAAGCCACTCAAGATGAAGACATAATGCAGGGAAGAGGGATACTGCACTACTTGTAGGATTTTAATGTGTGAATTAAATTATGAAGAACATAGGACATCCCTGCACTTATCTTTAGCCTTAGGATAGCCCTATATACCTTCCCAAACCTTAGCCACCCTTATATTAGGTCACCTTAGCCTGAAACACCTCAAAACCCACATTCCAACACACCTTTGGACGTCCAATTAGGATGTTGGATGTCTAGGCTCCTTAGGTTCCACCTGCAGAACTTAGAACCCAATCTACTGAAGAATTGGACGTCCAAATAAGTTGTTAGATGTCTAATTTTTGCAAAAATCCAAGACAGAACCTAAACTCCACACTAATTCAGCATTTGATGTCTAGACTAGAAACTTAGACTTCTGATTTTGAAGTATAAGTCGTTTGATCTTAAAATTAGACGTCTGGAAACTCTCTCCATATGTTGTTTTGAAATCAAGCTTAGATCATAATTTCTTAAGCCCCTAAACCCAATCCTACACTCTAGGAAATTTAAATTAAGGTATCCTAAGCCTAGTAACTACCCTAATACTCTCCTAAGAACCTAACTGTTGAACCCGCGAAATCGATGTTATAAAGTCGTTGCGTTACAGTATAGTTGAAATCACATGGAAACAAATAAAATTTATACTCAAATTTAAAGTTCGAGATCGAACACAATGAGCAAATAGGAATTCGCACACTAATCTTAATTAATAAATAAATGAGAACAAGAAATTAAGCACAATAATGATATTTCAATGAATATTAATCTGTCACATTAAGTATTCAATGAATCTCAATGTATTTCAAGACCAAAAAGATAACTAAGTCAAAATAATGGTGATTTAGATCACCAATTATTAGTCTAAACACATATACTTATTCAGATGATGCTACAATAGTTTCAACCGTGCAACTTAGGTACTTAAATGTTTCAATAGTACCAGCATTAAACCCAAATCAGATGTCTGGCAGGTGTATCAGAAGACTTAATTGTCGCTTGCTACAGTGACTTCTTCTTTCTTCTTCTTCTTCAGGCACGACTCTCTTCTCTTCTGCCTTTCCTCTTCTTCTCCTCTCCTTCTTTCCTTCCCAGCACATAAGGGATACTCACGGCTAAGTGCTCGGCCAACCCTCAAGAGAGCAAAACCCTCCCCTCCCCTGCTCTCTCTTTCCTTTCCTCCTTTCTCTTTCTCTCAAACCGGGGTAATCGGGTATTTAGATAAGCGTACCCGGGTCGAAGGCTGCAGGTGCCGGTCGCAGCCAAGGAGTGGTAAAGCTTAGGATGGTCAGGTTAAGTGAGGGGTGTGCGAGGACCTCACCCCTATGTGTCTTGAGGTGATAAAGGCATATCACAACTTCAATTTATTCGACAATCGCGGCTCTTCCCTCTACAATGTGGGTCTAATTAGTCCCACTTCTCTTCGTGTGCGCCTGCTGTGATGCTTCTCCCAATCGAGGCAGCTGTTAGGGTGAAGGCTTCAATAAAGGACATGGAAGTGGTCTTGGGAGTCACTCGCATGTCCTAGGTGTCGTACCTGGGGCTCTTGTGACTTAGAACATGAAGAACAAAGGCGACGACGACAGTGGCGGTGATGCTTCGGTCATGAACCTGAAATCAAGTATACGGGTGCTAAGCCCTAATTAGAAAGCTCAAGAGCTTCGCCTGGACTTGGCGAAGTTGGTGGAGGCGGTCTCGTGGTCAATGGAGGTGTGTGGCAGAGTAGCGAAGTCAGGAAGTGCATATGAAGATGGGTTTGATTGATGGAGGATTCGGGCGAGTAATCCCCTCAATTTCTTGAGGGGTTTTACTCGTGTGGACACGACGGAGGTGTAGGAAGTGTTGGCGAGTTGATTGGTGGATTGTGGAGGTGGAGCGGACTCGCCGAAGGGGTGGCCGGAGATGGGAGAGATAACGGTGAGCGACGGTGTCAAGGTTGTTTTTGGGTTTTTGGATGGTAGAAAACTAACTTAAGGATCTAACTAACCTAACTACCTAACCTAGTTGGACAAAGGGGGATAGGGTTGGCACCGGCGTTAGCAGGCCGACGCTGTGGAAGATGAATGCTCCGGAGATAGGGGCAGCGATGACGAGGAGAAATGGGTGACGGCCGTTGGTATTACTGTGTGCGGATGAAGGTGAGGGAAAGAAATTCACTCGCTATGGTCTGTGAGAGCGAACAAGGAAGGAGATCAAAGGAGGTCACCGGAGCTTGGTCGGAGAGGGGCCGGAGGTAGGGAATAAGAAGAGATTTTGGCTCGAAACCTAGCTAAGGAGGCAAGACATTCCTTAGGGGTTCTTTTATAGGCCATAGAAGGTCCTTCCAAGCTTAGAAACTTGGGGTTTATGCACATGTAGGACACCCAAACCTTCAAAAGGTTCGCACGAGCTTTTGGATGGATTTGGAAAGCCATGAATGAGCTCAGATGGAAGGGGATCTCATCAGGAGTCCTTCCAATTTTGAGAGAGATTTGTCGCAGATTCCGAGAAATAACTCAGATTGAAACCTTCCATGTATGGATGGAAGGTTCCAATGGTGGCAGGGACCTTTTGGTGAAGGTGACGACAAATTTGGGGACCCATGTGTAAGGAATTCAAAAAGCTAGGGGTGAGTATGTAAGAAAAAGAGTTAGACTGAACCAAAATGCAAACTAGGTCAAGATGATCTCAGATTGAGCCCAAATTTTGGTACAAACCTAATTTGGGCCCAAGGAATCTGATGGTGAAGTGGGATTTAGGTTTTAACCAAGTTTGACTAGGTAATTTGCGTAGAAATCCAAATTAGGGCAACTGTCTGTCTGAGACTCTAGTTTAGGTCAAATTTGGTTCCAATGGTCAAAGCAAGCATACTAAACCCTATAGAATATTTTTTTATGCTTTTTATAAGATTTAGGTGAATTTTATCCTGACCAAAACCTTAGTGAATTAAGTGGATCTGTTTTTAGGGTTTCAGATGTCATTTAATTCTTAAAACGCGTGAAAATCTGTTTCTATCTATATGAACCCACTTATTAGGCATTTATGATCATTTGACCTTCAATAAACCCCTAGAAAATCCCATGCTACATTTAGGATATTCAATTAAAACTGCAGTTCTACCCCTATTTTCATGTTTATCTTTTTGAAAAGATGTGCAATGAATTATGGTTTTTTGGCGATTTTGTAGGAGCAATTATGAATGGATTATGACTAAATAAAGTTAGATATAGCTGATGATGACGTTATCATCATACCCCCATGCCTAACTTTTGCTAGTCCCTTAGCAAAATCTTATGAAATTAACTTGAATTCAAGACCATGCCTCTGATGCTCAAAGTCCTGATTCTTTCTTCTTTTTAGAAATTAGGTCTAAATGTTAATAATAGGCCTAGAGGTACACAAGTACCAACCAAGATCCGGACCTGACTAGTTTTAGCCTCAGTCTACTGCAAAGGTTTCTAAGGCCCACAGGAACTAATCAAAGGTTTGTTGGACCCTGCGGTTAAAGCACCTGTGCTTGAAACAAGGTTAGTCCCAGTTCAGTTTGTAGTGTGCTTTTGTAAGAGAGAGGGATAAAATAATTTTTCATTTTTGGAGAGCTTTGGTCATTAGATTCCTCAACATAGTTAATTAAGTTATTTAGGTTTAATTAAATATGCAAGAATATAACTTAGGTTAACTCGAATCAAAGTCGTGAATGTAGTATAGAGTTAAGTTAACCTAACATTTTATATTTTAAAGTTCTTTTTTAACTGGTTGAGTCCAGATCGTTCACTGGGAGGCACAACTTAATCCTAATTCACCATTACCATTAATCTCTAAGAAATAATTAATAACTATTTAATTAGTCAGAATATAATTGTAATACTTTAGGAACATGAATCTTGCACAAAAGATACATCAAACATAAGCATGTAACATTCCATTAGGGTAAAACATGTTTACATAAGAAATCTATCATTAAAATTCAAGTAAACATGTTTATTACATCTTTTATATCATTTTACAAGAGTATAAAGCAAGAAATGATATACAAGGAATATATTTGCCTTTTACAACATTTGATGCTCAAAACAACAATAAAAGAACATGAAATTGCAATATAAGATCAAATCAGGCATCTAAGAATAATATTGGACATCTTAAAAAGAAAAATTAGAAGTCTAATGCAAGTGAGGGACGTCTGATATTTCTCCTTCTTCCTTCATCAAATGCCTTTAGCCCTTTTTTCTTCTTTTGTTCCTTTTCTTCTCTTCTCTTCTGTTATTGCTCTCTTTCTCTCTCTTTTATTTCTCGAGCTTCTCTTCTTCCCTTATATTTTTCTTAAGTCCTTTAGCTAATCTTCTAAGTCTTTAACTTTCCTTAACCTTCTCTCAACACTTAAGCTTTTAAGCCCTCTTCTCTTCATCTCTTCTTCTTTAATTCTTCTTCGTACTGTGCATATAACCTTCCACACTTAGCCATTTGCATGAACACTTAAACCTATTTTTCCTTTAATTATAAAAATTATTTTATAAATAGGCGGTCAGACCTCTTTTAGGGATACATAGCATCTCGTAGGGTAGGACCAGATCCTACAGAGGTCCGATCTAGTTTTAATTAAGTGGATTTCCATATATTTATATCAATGCACAGTACCGGTCTCCCAGGCTGATGCCCACTCACAGGCCCACGCTTACGCTCATAGGCGCGCGCACACCCAAGCACGTGCACACGCACGCACCCACACATGCTCATTTAATTTGCGCCCTGCACTGACGACCGAAAGGGTCGTAGCTCGATTTCATGTTATACTACATCGTGCACTTGAGAAGTAACGATGTGGGACTAAGATAACTCAATCCAGGCCGAACTTCAGCTACGCTAGATGGTTTCGATCGAGCAAAGGCTCGATCGAAAGCCCTAAGGATGCTCTATCAGGATTTAGCACCAATTTGGTGCCCAGATCTAATCTAGCCCTTTGATTTGAAGGGTGAAGTCAAGGGTTCCGCGCGGCCATTAATGTCCTGCAGAAGTGAAACTCAGGTCATTTGACCTAAGGAAAGGCTTTGGTCTCTTTGTTGTAGGTCTTAACAACTTCAGGGAACTGTTCTGCGTCTAATGGATCAAGAAAGAGAGCTTCTGAGAGCTTCAGAAATAGGGAAGAACTTGGGATCTCCGTTCAGGAGCTGCAGAGCTCCAATCTGAGCTCTGAAAGGTTCAGTAGGGAGATAACAACCCCCAGAAGGAATCTGCACAACCTCAAAAGGTTGTTAGCAATTGATTTAGGTAGAATTGAAGATCAAATCTCAACAAAATCTCACTTAGCGGTGTTGGGTTAATTTCGAACCCAAATAGCTCAGAGAGATTAAACTCTAAAATTATGCAATTAACATAATAAAATCATCATGACTAATCTCAGAAAACTTCCAATAGTCAATTGAATCCATTAAATCCGTAATTTGATCACTAAATCCTCAGTTGCGACTCAAGTTTGACCAAATCAGGTGAGAATTTGACTTTCCAAGTTAAAGAGTTCCAGACCATATTGAAAGCCTAGTTCACTCTAATTCAACCTCAGAAACTCATGCGTAACCTCATAATTGAATTTTGAAGACTTCAGAGGACTTCTCAAGCATCGCCACTTGAGGAGAAATTTTGCTTGTTCGACAGAACAAACTAAAGACTCCTAAGCCTAAACAACAGTCGCAACAAACTCCTGAAGTGCTGAAGATGTTTCCTGACCTATCAAGCCGCTGAAACTCTAACAAAATCAAGCTCTCCACCTCCTTCGGAGTTGGAGAAGACGACGGTCAAGGAAAGCGTATACACATAAAAATAGAAATTAAATAGGTGAATCATGATCTTGAGGTATAGAGGAAGTATTCTGGAGCTTCTCGTGAAGTTCTAAGGGCTGACGTTCAAAATTGACTCGTTGGAGCTCGTCGAAGCTCTGGTGAGTCCAGTTCTGATAGATTGGAGTATAAAACTCCCTGATTTAACTCAAAATCACCATGGAAAAGTTCCTGAGGTCGCAACGAACCTTAGGAAAGCAACAATTAACTCAAATAGCTAATTAAATCAAGGATTAGCTTTGAATCTCAAAAAGAACAAAAAATTAGTTCGCCTGAACTCATAGCGGTTCCTCCTCAATTGAGTGAGGGAAAATACTGATTAGGATCTAGCGATGGTTGATAGGTGATCTATTAGACGGGTTAACCCCTCTGAGCTCGCCATAGACAGCGGCTTAGAGGTTGGCATGAAAATTAGGCGTTTCTAGCTTAGGTGATTATTTACCAAATTTAAGTGAGGATCGGGGCCCTTGAAGTGTGATTAGGTGATGGAGGGCCTCAGTGCTTGTGATTTAACCTCGGTGACCTTCGCCATGGACAGCAGAGGTCGCCGGTGAGTGTGTCAATGCATTAGGCGTAAAAGCTGATAAAAGTGGACGATTAGAAGTGAAATGAAATCAATGGAAGCTAAGAAAGGTGATCGATGCGTAAAAATAGCGAAAGAGTTCTCCGAAAAAGCTCAAAGAGCTTGCCAGAGTTGGAGAAGATGGCAAACAAACTGAGCATAAAAGCCTAACTAAGCTACTTAACCTACCGAATTAAAACTATGCTATACTTACCTACCTAACCCTACTATTACTTGGACGAAGGGAGGTAGAAATCTCCGTTGATGGCGCATAACAGAGGATGAAATCAGAGGAAAGGGGATAGAGCTCTGGCAAGAAATTGAAGGCGGCGAGAGAAAGAAGATGACGCTCCAAGGCTCTGTCATAGCCTTCCGGAGAGGAAGAGGGGGTGAGAGAGACGAGTCTTCCGCTCGGAAAAACTCCGAAGGAGGGATGAGAGGTCGTCGGAGGTGAGTGATGAATAGCCTATTGTCGACTAATGTTGGGGAATGGGGAAAGGGAGCCGACCTTTTGGATCGGAGGGGTCCTAGGGTATTTATAGGTTATGCCGATGGTTAAGGAGTTTGAATCTGGGCAAAGAAAGGGGTGGGTACTAGCTAACCACCGGTGTCGTCTCCGACGCCGGTAAGGTTATTGCTGTGACCTAAATAGGATTATAGGACGATCTAGTTAGATGGATGAGTTTGTGGAGGTGAGCGCAAGCTTCTGTAGCTTGGCGAGGAAGGACTGACACAGGATGGACAGTCATCATAGGGTGACTGCACCACCACTCACCAGCCGTTCAAACGGTTGAAGAAGAAACGAAGAAGTGTGTTCATAGGGACTTATGTGCAAAGAAAGCTAAGGGCCTATGTGCATGGAAAGGGCTCAAGTGCAATGAATATCGGGGACCAAAGTGCAAACATAGGCTTTTTAGGTTAATTCTAATTTAATTCTTTTCAAACTTTTTATATATATTTATAAATTAGCTAAATATTAGTTAAATGACTTGTATTCTCTTTTTTTTGACCCATTTATCTATATTTATTTTAATTTATTACCTTACTTAAGTTATTACAAACTTAAGTATAAATTATGCTTAAGTTAAATTATATATTGATTAGGTAACTAATTAATTAAATTTTGAGTCCATTTATTAATTAAATTATTAATGATATAAATTGACTTATAATTAAGCATTTTTAACTTATTTTTAGGTCCTTTATTTATCTGTCCCTTGTTATACAATTAACCCCCATATATTCATATGTTTGGCTAATTAACTAGGGTTTCTAGTTAATTAGGGGTAGTTAGAAGCCATGATGAGCCTCTCATCAAGCTTTCTCTCTCTTTTTCTTTATTTCTAGATTCGACTTGGCTCAAAAACATGATCTGTATCGGATTCCTAGCTCCCACCATTAATCCTCAAAGGGTCTTTCGCATTCAATGCTTCTAGATATCACCACTCATGGCAACCCCCAAAACCTTGGCTTTCGACACTTCGAGATAGTGCCACCTATGGTGTTCTGTAGCTAAATTCAGATCTTGGCGATCGATATTTCAGGATAATCCCGCCCATGGTACCTGAATCGGCACAAGGTGCTTACATGCCCCTGGTAGGATATTTAGATATCATAAGAGACAAGTATCGAGGAGACAGTATGTTATTGCTCATCTTCGAGGGAAATTTCCCACCTCTCCGTGCTAGGAACTCATCCAAATCAACTTGTGTTGATAAGCTGCTCATAATCTAGGTAGCTTTTTCGAAATAGAATAAACCCTTTTGCGTGATTTTGATTATTAAGCGCACTGAACTAGATTGTGTGTGGATTAGAGTGCTTGGGTTACCGAGTCCCGTAAACCAGAGGTCAGTTAGCGAGGCTGAATAATCCCTAAGTCTTAGATTTAATACATAAGCTTTGCATTTTCCTCAACTTCTTGAGGACTATCTAGATCTTAATGGATACTTGAATTTTTAAGCCCTAAAACAAACCCAAGAGGCCTAAGATCAGCACTCATACTAATCTCTTCGTCTCTCTGTTTATTCTAGGACTTAATTTTTTTCTTTTGATTTGGTCTAGAATTTAAGTAAATTCCATAATCATTTACTAATGACTATCCCTTTTTGTTTCAAATTGTAGCTCCTTTTCGTTATTTAAATTACCTCCACATTTCCTCATCAAGAATAATATGCAATTAATCTCACCAAATTTCCTCCCCTTTCCATTTTTTGTTCTTTTTTGATTTTTTTAATATGAGTAATTTTTTTGTGAGAACCTTTCAGAAACTTAAATTTTTATGTGCTTGCACTTTAACACCCCCCCTATGCCTAAGTTTTGCAATGTCCTCGTTGTAAATCGAAGGGTATGAAATCAGCTTGGGTTCAAGGATTAGAACAGTGTCAATAGGTTGGGATGACTGTTGCAGACGATTTCAAGCTTTGATATGAATATCAAAGGTGGAGTCGGATGTTCTAAAACTGAATTCAAAGTGCAGTAGGCATGAAGCTCAGAAGGATAATCAGAAGGAACTTAGGTTTTTGGAATGACGGGTTGCCTCCTGTTAAGCGTTAAATTCAATGCTCTCAGTCGAGCAAAAAGTGGTCATGGAGGAGTGGTCAAATCAGAGGAGTTTTGTAGAACAAGCACCTTAATCAAAAGCCTGGTTGGTCCAACCAGGCACTTGTTCAAATCAACAGGCTGATGATGCAGCCCAAACCCGATCAATCTGGTGGGTTGATGGATTCGAATCAGTAGATGTGGTGTCCACCAGATGTTTTGTGACTCAAAAAGATATGGCGGTGTGAATAGCGGGTTTGGCTGAATCGGATCAGCCTGGTCAGAGTAGGGATCCTCAAAAGAGAACTGATTTGTAGAGGATGTGAGATCCCTACAAGAGTGATCAAAGAAGGATAGGGCATGATTTGTATTCTGATCGATGTCCAAATCCTGATCAAAAGATGGAGGAGAATTATATGCGATCAGATCATCGAGAGGAGAATCAGAGTAGAAATTGATTCTGGTGACAGGTTGGGGTTGGGATTGGATTTGAGAAGGTTCTGTATGTGGTGTAGAAGAAGTGGTTTCTTTCAAATCAATGACCTCAGTGTCAGAATCAAAGGACGGGTTGTAGTTGTTGAGGTCGTAAACAGGTTTGGAGTCATTAGGAAATAATGGTTCTCCGAAATCAGAGTAGAATTTGAAATCGTCGGAGAACATGCGAAGATCATGTTCTGAACTTGATTCCAGATCAAAGGTTCCACCATAGAAAGGATCAAGATAATTAGAATCAACAACCTGAATTGGATCTAACCTATTTTTGGATTTTGAGCTCAAAAAGGTGTCTTAAGTAGGCATGGGCTCAGGTTCTTGGCTCCTAGGAAAGACCCAATCGAGTCTCAACTCTTATAACTTCTCGATTTTTATAGCGTAAATTGGCGTGACTTTCGAAAAATCTATCTGTGTCTTAGAGGAAGTTGGAGAGGTGTATTCATCAAATACAGGCCCAGAATCATAATTCAAATTCAAAATCTGATTTTCATCATTTTGGGCCTCATGATTATCCCAAGTAGGCTTGAATCCAAATTCTAGGTTAAGGGTAAGGATTGGATCACTAGAATATATGCTGGGCTCTACAGGGATGTCAGAATCATTCTTGAGAATCACCTTAACAGGATAAGGCTTGGGATTTACATTCCCGAGAATGTCTGTGTTAAGCTTATCATCACAGGTGTTAGGGAAATCTAAGCTTGGTGAACCAGGCTCTTGATTTTCTAGGACTGACTCGAAATCGGGAACACCTGCAATTAGATCCTCCCTACCTTCATTAAGATCAGGAATGCCAATTGCTTTAAAATTTGAATCTGAATTCATTTGGGTTGAGGGTCCACTATAACCTTGATTTTTGAACCCGGGATTTGGGAAATGTTGATCTTTAGTGTTGCTCCAAGGTATCTCATTATTCTTTGACGAGTATTTTTTATTAAGGCCTTCATATAATGCATCCAGTGCTATACCACGTGCCTTCATGAGATCTTGGTGTTTCTCAAAAAGTATGGGATTTGACCAACATTGTAAATACTCATTGTCATGTAATGTCCTCAATTCAAAATATTCTCGTAAGAGATTATCCCAGGTTGAACCATGTATCATTTGAGAAAAAATCATCTGAGCATGGTTAAAAATGAATTTTGATGTGACATTAACCTGAATCCCCCTAAATGGACTTGAGGATCTAGAATACTCTTCATGATGTTTGTAAGCATCCTCAATCATTTTGTCTTTGATGATCATTTGGGACACAGGTTTCCTAATCACTTTTCCTAACATGTCAAGTTACATTTTTGAATCAGGTGGTGGAATCAAGATTAGAATCAAACTCAGGATCAGATTGGAACTTGATTAGATTTGAAAGAAATTCCTAGGAAAATCTAATGAGGTCTCTTAGGTTAAAAACCTAATGACCTTCTTGTGTGTGTGCTCTAGAGGAAAGATGAGGGACTGGATGTTATTTAGACCCAATTAAGACTCCCAAAGATTTTTGGATGACTAAAGAAGTTTCGAGGCGAATGACACCTCTAAATTAAAAATCCGCACACCCGAGAAATACCTGGGCAGCTAGGAAGAAAGAGCCCCACAAAGACCCTTACACGGTAGAGCGTCCCCACGGGTTACAGGGTTTCCCCCACCCGACCTTCTTTGTCACTGTGGTTCCAGGTAGACCAAAATGTACAAACTTAAGACCTTAAGTCTACCAATTTTAGCCTAGTTAGTGCCTTGAATTTCACTTGATTAGAAGTTGATTTGACTTGTGACCTAATTTGAAGGTTAGTTGGCCCACAAAGTAGACCAACTTCATCTAACCTGCCTTAAAGATGACAGAATAAAATCTATGTCAAGATCCAGAAATCACCCTAAATGACTCTTAGTTTATTAGGTCCAAGATTTTAAGGTTCAAGTGAATTTAGAACCTGATTTTTAGGATTTTTCTTGATTAGATTTTTTTCAAACAAGGGTTTGGGTAGCACACAAATGCGGGAATGTTTCTTCTCTTTATGCAGGCAAAATGTGTACTAACACTTTAAACCATAATGTTAAAACCCTAATTTGCTCTATTCCAAGTCCAATTTGATCTTCAAGATGTACACCTTGGACTTCAAACAAGATGGGGAGTAGTCCAAGATGCTTAGAACTTAAGCGTAATCCCTAATAGGTATAGGAAATAGGGTAGGGAATTCTAAACAGAATCGCCTTAAGCTTTCAATCAGATATGAAATTTTTTTCGCAAATCAGGAAACTTGCCTTTTAAATGATGATTTACTAAGAAATCAAGGTAGGTGAATCCTAATTTGATTGTTTTCTTTTTATCTTCCTAAGATTAGGAGGTTGCTTTAGGGAAGAAAATAGACTTTACCTGCCCTGCGAGTGGTTGTTTTGGGCGAAAGATCGCCTTATGATGTACCTCGCAAAATCACAAGAAATCAAATAGGGTAAGTTAGTGCTCAAATATAATCAAATAAAATAGAGAATAGCGGTGAATTATGCGTTGCTCCCCGGCAACAACGCCAAAATATTGAACGCACGAAATCGATGTTATAAAGTCGTTGCGTTGAAGTATAGTCGAAATCAGACGAAAACAAATAAAATTTATACTCGAATTTGAAGCCCGAGGTCGAACACAGGGAGCAAATAAGAATTCAAACATTAATCTTGATTAATAAATAAATGAGCACAAGAAATTGAGCACAATAATGATATTTCAATGAATATTAATCTGTCACATTAAGTATTCAATGAAGCTCAATGCATTTCAAGATCAAAAGATAACTAAGACAAAATAATGATGATTTAAATAACCAATTATTAGTCTAAGCCTATATACTTATTCAAATGATGCTACAATAGTTTTAACCATGCAACTTAGGTACTTAAATGTTAATCAAGTTGTGTCGCGGGTTTTAACAAGATAAGTGCGTTGTAGTATACCGCGAAAAAACGATTATCAAGTTTTATTTATTTATTACTCAAAATTCAAAAACATTCCGAGGTCGAACTAAGAGAGAAATTCGGTATTTAGAAGAAGAAAATCACAATTCTCAAATATGTTCAATACTGATGCAAGGAAGATAAATGCTAGAGACAAAAGAAATATGTTCTCTTCTCTTTTTTTCTTCTTCTTCTCTTCTCTCTTTCTTCTTTAGTTTCTCTCTTCTCTTCTTTCTCTGTCTTTAGACGTCTGATTCTTTGAATCAGACGCCTTAACTACCTTTTGCTACAGTATCGTGCCTTCTTCTTCCTTCCTTCTCTTTGGCTTCTGCTACTCTGACTTTAGCTGCTTCTTCTCCTTCTTTTGCTTTCTTCTTCTCTTTCTCTACGACTAAGTCTTCAGCTGTAGCTCCTTCCTCCTTTCTTTCCTTTTTGGCTTCTTCTTCTCTTCTTGCACTGTGCTGCGCCTCCTCCTTCTTCTTCTTCTTCGACTCCTTCCTCTGCCTTCTTCTTCTTCTTTAGCGCGGCTAAGTCTTCAGCTTCTGCTTCCTTCAGCTGCTGCACCTCCTCTTCTTCTTCCCCGCAGTTGCTTCCTCTTCCTCCTTCTTCCCTGTACATCACAGAGAAGCAAAACCTACCCCTACCCTCCCCGCGTCTCTCTCTCTATTTCTCTCTTCGCTCTTTCAGAGCCAGCCGGGTAATCGGGTCGAGTTAGCATGCCCGGGACTAGGCCCACCGGCGTGTAGTGGTGGGCGAGGAGTGCAAGGTAAACATGTCAGCTAGGTCCACGTAGGGGTGACCACGGACGAGGCGTGGGCGTGGGCACTTAAATTGAAAAGGTGCCATAGCCTTATCGCCTCAGATCCATGGGGCGAGGGACCTCACCCCGTGGATCTGAGGCGATAAGGCTATGGCACCTTTTCAATTTAAGTGCCGTCTCCCGCTCGTTAGCATCCGAGGTGGGACTAAATGTCCCACTTCGTTTAACGAACGCTTGCGGTAGATGTTGCGCTTGATTGCAGCTGCAGCGAAGACTTGTAGCTGCAATTGGAGGTCTGGAGTCGTGCGCGAAGGGAATCCGCACGACCTGGGCTAGCGACCTAGGGCTGGTGAGGTCTAGAGCAGCTTGCAAGCTTGCTCCAAGCTCTGCTCCAATGGCGGAGGTGGCTTTGAACTTGAAAACATGAACACGGGCTTGCAGCCCTGTCAGACGCCTTGGGGAGCTTCGCCAAGGTGTTGCAAATGTGCAGAGGTGGTCGGCGAGGCATGGGAACGCCTGTGGGAGCGTGCTTAGAGCACACTGTGGAGGTGCAAGTGGGTGTGTTCGGGGGGTGGTTCGAGAGAGTGGCGCTGTGAGTGGAGTGAGGGGAAATGATCAGTGAGATGAGGCAGAGCTCGTGGGCTTGTCGGCGAGGGGTGCAACGGCCAGTGGTGGTGGAGCGGCCTTGCCGGAGTTGGTGGCCGGAGGTGGAAACAATGGTGGTGGTAGTGGTAGTCGAGGGGTCGAAACTAAAAATTGATGAAAGGGAAATGAAGAGTACAGTGAGAGGAACTTAACTAACAGGTTTGGAGTGAAAGGGGGAGGTGGAGGGCGAGTGGCTGGTACTGCCATCGCCGGAGACGAAGAGGCCGAGGGGAAAGATGACAGCGACGACAAAGAGGGTCGAAGGGCGCGTGCTGGTACGGCACGGCGCGGAGGAGTACGGCAGAGCTGGCTCTGCCATTGGTATGGTGGTAGAGCGACGAGAAGAGGGAGGAAGAGTCACCGAAAGCTTCGAGCAGTTGGCTGGAGTGAGGAGACGAAATTGGGGGAGTTCTCTAGCCAAATTAAGCTTGAAGGAAGCGGCGTGGTCTGTGCTTCCTTAAATAGGCGCAGGCAGAGTGGGAAGCGCATGGAGACGGCGGGAAAACCACGCCGGAGGGAGACCCATTCCTCTCGAGCGTTCGCACGAGAGGTATGGTGGGTTTCAGGGCATGGGGAGTTGCCCATGCGGTAAGGGGCTCCATAGGGAGCTCCCCTTTCAAATCTGGGGGTAGCTTCCCATGCAAGCGAGGAGAAAACCTCCGCGCAAAGTAGCCGAAGGCATGGTCCCTGCTGCAAATGGTAGGGGGACCGAAATGAAGAAAGAGACGAAGAATTTAGGGGGGGATTTGCAAGGGTTTCAAAAAGTTGAGGGTCTGATGTAATTTGGAAGACCAATTTGCAAAGTGGGTCAAGACGACCTTCCCTTAGGTCCAAATTTTGGTATCAACCTAATTTGGACCTAAGGAATTCAATGGTGAAGTTGGATTTTAGGTTTGACCATATTTGACTGGATATTTTGCATAAAAACCCAAATTAGGTCAAATATTGGGCATGGACCCCAATCTAGATCAAAACATATTCCAAAGGTCAAATTGAAGGTTCTAAACCCTAGGGGATATTTTTCCATGAATTTTAGAGGGTTTATTTTTATCTTTCCTGGAACCTTGTGAATTAAAGTGGGTCTGTTTTAGGGTTACAGAATGTTATTTAATTCTCAAATTTCATAATAACCCTTATCTGACTAAACCATCCCACATTTTCTTTAAGTCCAATTGACCTATGTCAAGACCCTTAGAAATCCCGTTGATGTACTGCAATGGTAAAATTACAATTTTACCCCTTGTTTCATGTTTTCCTTTCAGATCAATAATTCCTTGAATTAGGCCTTCCTTTAAGTTTTGTAAGACCTTTTGTTCATTCTATCAGATCAAAATATGCTAGTTAGGGCTCATGATGAGGTTCTCATCAAATGTTTCAACAGTATCAGCATTTAACCCAAATTAGACGTCTGGCAGGTGTATCAGAAGACTTAACCGTCGCCTGCTACAGTGACTTCTTTCTTCTTCTTCAAGCACGGCTCTCTTCTCTTCTGCCTTACCTCTTCTTCTCCTCTCCTTTCCTTCCCAATACACAAGGGATACTCATGTCTAAGTGTTCATACAACTCTCAAGAGAGCAAAACCCTCCCCTCCCCTGCTCTTTCTTTCCTTTCCTCCTTTCTCTTTCTCTCAAATCGGGGTAATCGGGTATTTGGATAAGCGTACCTGGGTCCAAGGCTGCGGGCGTGGGTCGCAGTCGAGGAGTGGTAAAGCTTACGCGGGTCGGGTTAAGTGAGGGGTGCGTGGGAACCTCACCCCCATTTGTTTTGAGGAGATAAGGGCATATCACAAATTCAATTTATTCAACAGTTGCGCCTCTTCCCTCTACAATGTGGGGCTAATTAGTCCCACTTCTCTTCGCGTGCACCTGCTGTGATGCTTCTCCCAATCGAGGCAGCTACTGGGGCAAAGGCTTCAATCAAGGACCTGGAAGTGGTCCTGGGAGTCACTTGCGTGTCCTAGGTGTTGCACCTGGGGCTCGCGTGACTTAGAACATAAAGAACGAAGGCGACGACGGTGGCGATGGTGCTCCGGTCATGAACCTGAAATCAAGTATATGGGTGCTAAGCCCCAATTAGAAAGCTCAAGAGCTTCGCCTGGACTTGGCGAAGGTGGTGGAGGTAGTCTCATGGTCAGTGGAGGTGTGTGGCGGAGTAGCGAAGTCGGGAAGTGCGTATGAAGATGGGTTTAATCGGTGGAGGGTTTGGGTGAGTAATCCCCTCAATTTCTTGAGGGGTTTTACTCATGTGGCAATGGTGAAGGTGTAGGAAGTGTTGGCGAGTTGATTGGTGGATTGTGGAGGTCGGGCGGACTCGTTGGAGGGGTGGCCGGAGATGGGAGAGATAACGGTGAGCGGCGGTGTCGGCGTTGTTTTTCGGTTTTTGGATGGTAGAAAACTGACTTAAGGATCTAACTAACCTAACTACCTAACCTAGTTGGACGAAGGGGGATAGGGTTGGCACCGGCGTTGGTAGGCCGACGCTATGGAAGATGAATGCTCCGGAGATAGGGGCAGCGATGATGAGGAGAAATGGGTGATGGCCACTGGTATTACGGTGTGCGGATGAAGGTGAGGGAAAGAAATTCGCTCGCTATGGTCTGTAAGAGCGGACAAGGAAGGAGATCGAAGGAGGTCGCCGGAGCTTGGTCGGAGAGGGGTCAGAGGTAGGGAAGAAGAGATTTTGGCCCCAAACCTAGCTAAGGAGGTAAGGCATGCCTCAGGGGTTCTTTTATATTCCATAGAAGGTCCTTCCAAGATTGGAAGCTTGGGGTTTATGCACATGTAGGACACCCGAACCTTCAAATGGTTCGCAAGAGCTTTTGGATGGATTTGGAAAACCATGAATGAGCTCAGATGGAAGGAGATTTCGTCAGGAGTCCTTCTAATTTTGGGAGAGATTTGCTGCAGATTCAGGGAGATAACTCAGATTGAAACCTTCCATGTATGGACGAAAGGTTCCAATGATGGCAGGGACCTTTTGGTGAAGGTGACGACAAATTTGGAGACCCATGTGTAAGGAATTCAAAAAGCTAGGGGTGAGTATGTAAGAAAAAGAGTCACACTGGACCAAAATGCAAACTAGGTCAAGATGATCTCAGATTGGACCCAAATTTTGGTACAAACTTAATTTTGACCCAAGGAATATGATGGTAAAGTTAGATTTAGGTTTTGACCAAGTTTAACTGGGTAATTTACGTAGAAACTCAAATTAGGGCAACTGTCTGTCTAAGACTCTGGTTTAGGTCAAATTGGGTTCCAATGGTCAAAGCAAGCGTATCAAACCCTATAGAATATTTTTCTATGTTTTTTAAAAGATTTAGGTGAATTTTATCCTGACCAGAACCTTAGTGAATTAAGCAGGTCTATTTTTAGGATTTCAGATGTCATTTAATTCTCTAAATGCGTGAAAACCCATTTCTGTTTGTATGAACCCACTTATTAAGCATTTATGATCATTTGACCTTCAATAAACCCCTAGGAAACCTATGATTGTTCTGCATTTAGGATATTCTATTAAAACTATAGTTTTATCTCTATTTTCATGTTTATCTCTCAGAAAGGATGTGCAGTGAATTATGACCTTTTGCTGGTTATATAGGAGTAATTATGAGTGGATTATGACTAAATAAAGTTAGATATAACTGATGATAATGTTATCATCGCTAATTGGGTTCTCACTAAGCCCAATTGACTTGGATCTAAGTCAATTACACTTGACCTAGTCGATTGGACTCACATAGTACAATTAAGTTCAAATATCAACCAACACAAGTTTAATTGGACTCAGTGAGAGTCCAATTGACTCAAGCTCAACCTAATTGAGAACTCTCTCTCTCAATTACACACTCATTGACCCAATTAAACTTGGTTAAGTTTAATTGGATCAATTACTTTAGTCATAGGTTGTATGAACCTATTTAGAAACCTAATTAGACCAACCTAGACCTAATTAGAAGTGGACGAAAGGGTCCACTTGACCACACACTCACGCACACACATACATCACTTGGCCGTCCACTCTAGAACTCTCTAGAATAGTCTCCATGTGGCGCCACCTTGAAAGACTAAAAATAGTCTTCAAGGAGTCCACAACTTCTCCCTATGAAAAGTGGATCTAGAGGACCCACTCTCCATGGGTTGGACGGCCACCTTGAGAGATTTTCTAGAGAATTCTCTAATTCTCTAGATGTCCATCATCCATGCTTATTTAAGGAACCATGGGGGTGGCCATGCATGCCCATCATGGATGCCATCTCCACTTCCAACCCCATTGGCAAGCTCCTCCATCAAGCACCACCCACTCTCCACGTCCAAGATCCAAGAGCAAGCAACTCCACCACCTTCTTAAGAGGCCAGCCAATCACCTTGGCTGTCCCTCACTTCCCTCCTACCACCACCACCCACACGACCATTCAAGACCACCTCCAATGGCTTAATTTATAGTAGTTAGATTAATGTTATTCGTATTTTGATTAATGCATTAATATCTTGCTAGTAGTAGTAGTACTCTCTCTCTAAGAATGCATGCATAATCTACTCTAGATCCATGCATGCATATCTTTTATGTTAGCATAGATTAGTCTTTTCAAATTCGGTGTACAAGCATTTCTCTAGAATCAATTGTAATGACATTATTTTGAGGAAATAAAATCACAAGTTGCTTGCTATTTGCTTCATATATATATATATATATATATATATATATATATTGCAAAAAATATGTTGGTTCTAGAGGATATTAATGATTTAGCGATAGATTTGTTGTATGCTAATCGCCATTGCGTAATAGAAGTTGTGTAGATCGAGACACAGACATTCACATTCACGATTTATCTGACTCACGCACATGTTTTGCGTGTCAACAACGCGACTGGTGCATCTTTTACTCACACTCTCGAAACTTGAATATGATTTTAAGCAAGTAGAGAAAGAAAAATCGAAATCATTTTTGCCATCTTACACCTCCCTGAGATCAATTGGGGCTCACCGTTTCGTTATTAAGTTTTGTTGGAATCGTAATTCACACTATATTACGATGTGTTTTCTTAACAAATCTGCATTTTGCAACCTCAACAATGGGCAGGATGTAGAAGAGGGATGGACATCGTGGGGGTTGCACCACCACTACTGCGAGTGTGTGACGTCGTGGAGAGGGCCCAAAGGGGGCCGACCAAAGGGGTTGGAGCTACAAGGGAAGGGGAAGGGGAATGGGGAGAAGAGTCTTCGGGGGTGTGTTTCCCCACTCCTTCATCGCCTCCATCTGATTTGATCTCACCAATCCCACCAAGATCTCAATCTGACTTGATGAAAACACGATTGACTGATTGCAACGAGGGAGGAGGTTGGGGAGGGAACTCGATGTGGTAGCGACGGAAGAGAGCAAGGTGGAGGAGAGCGAGGAGGCTAGTAAGGGCGAGGTAGAGGAGGGCAAGACAGAGGAGGATGGGAAGGGGGTAGCGACGTACAGAGGATGGGGATCGAGTTGGGGGTTTCGTAGGGGTTGGGAGAAAGGTTTTGGGTTTTGGGATGGCTGGGGGGAAGGGTTGTGGAGGATGGAAGAGGAACCAGGAGGAAGAGGAGGCGACGTCGACGGAGAGATGCGATTGGGGGCGAGGAGATCTTGGGAGGGGGAGTCGGTGAAATGACCCGTTGCCATTTGGGTTGGTTAAGACGTTTGGATTATCCATCAGACGTATCCAGACGTCTGAAAGTAGAAGAACCGTACCTTGTTTTCTTTTCCCGTGTGCACGCAACACGCACACCCCCTCTCTCCGCACCCCAAACCCTAACCCTTTCCTATTTAAACCACCACACCCACGCCACTCTCTCCATCACCACCAGCCACCACCTCCATCTTTTCCCTCCTACCGGCCGCCACCTTCCTCCTAGCCTCCAGCACGGCGAGTGGAGAGGAAGAAGAGAGACGGGACGTGGGGGAGGAGGACAGGAGCGAGAGCGTGGGAGGAGCTTGAGGGAAGGAGCTCACGATGGAGCCGTGGGAGCTCGGAGGAGCTCGTGCAGGAGGAGTTGAGGATGCATGCGAGGAGGAGGAGCTCGCGAAGGTGAGCTTTGTGACCTCCTGAAGTTGCTGGCATAGCAGCTGTGGGCACGCGCGGAGAAGAAGGCTCGCGTGAGTTCTGCGTATTGGATATTTTCCAGTATCAGACGTTTAGAGCACATCCCTGACGTCTAGAATAGCAGGGGAACATCTGAAGCTGAAGCCGGACGTCTGAAAGCACGCTAGTGACAAGGTACGTTTTTCTCTGCATAATTTCCGCCCATGCAGACCTTATCGTAGGGGATTCAGTTGATTGCTTTTAGCTCTGTGCATACTTACGTAGGGGCAAAGCGTTGGAAAGGTGCAGGGTGCACCCTTCGAGGCACTTTTGGATGTCTGGGCACATCGACAGACGTCTGACCGTACTTCTAGACAATCGGAAGGGGAGTCCGACATCTAGAACTCCCCTCAGACGATCGCGGAAGGATCCGGATGTCCGAGGAAGCCGTAGGAAACCCAGGGTGAGTACTAACGTCTTTTAAGATGTCTGGGGCTAGTCCCAGACGTCTAATTTTGGACAGTGTACGTGTTTTTTGCCCGTTTAGGGCCCAAAACAGAATTGGATTTCCGCAAACGAAGTATCGTTGTTTTTTGCTTGAGTTTCTCTACGAGTTAATGTCACTTGTATACGGTTTGATGTGATTGGTCAATTGTATAGGTCTCCAGCCAGTCGAGTACATGGGATTCGCGGAGGTGACGAGATCTACAATCCGAGCCCCCATTCCTCCCGTGTTTTCCGATAGAGTGGTTTACATTAATATTATGATTTAAACAAATAAACTGCATATTTAGAATAACTTGAATAAACCCTTGGATGAGAATGAACCCTAGGGTAGGAACATATGAGTATGGTTTGGGCTACACTGTATACTTGAGATACATGTAAAACCCTAGGATGAGAATGAACCCTAGGGCAGGACCAAATGAGTATGATTGAGCTACACTGTTTACTTGAGATGCATGTAAAACTCTAAATGCTAGCAAATGTATTAGTTTATTGGTGTGATGCCTTCTCAGTTAGTAAATCACAAGTTGCATGTCTTAAGAATGAAACCGGTAATGTAAATAGAGAGATCGGAAAGGTTGGAAAATGAAATAAAAGGAATACCAGCATGAACTCTATGAGGAATTAGGAGAAGAACTCCTTGTAGACGGGAAGTGAGTTGGCCCTTGTGTATGCGGTACCAAGGAGAGTAACTGTCCTTTTAGTATAGAGGGGAGCTAGCCGCCCTTTGGGTTGAGCCCCAGGGTTAGGCCTAGTCACTTTACACCGACTCTGTTTGGCCCTTGTGTACGTGGTACCGAGGTGAGCTACTTAGTGTAGAGAGGGAGCTAGCCGCCCTACACCAACTCTTGTTAGGCCCACTGGGCAAACCAGGATAGTAGGACGAGGGTACGCGGACTGTGGAGGGGCGAGACCCCTGTTATGTTCTGAGAGGGTAAGGTCCTGTACTGTTCTGTGCTATACCTTTACGCATACCTGCTAGCGGAAACGACTGATCGCGTGCTAGTGAGGGATAGCTACTCGCGCGTTTATCACACGTGCCGTAGTCACTGCTACGTTGCTACCGTGACCTTAGGGTGGTTAACTGGGTATAGGATTACCACGGGGGACTCTCCCGGCCAGGAGAGCACCACGTGCACATCCTACATCTTGGAAAATACTGCAATCAAGATCGTTCCCGTGAGGAACAGGTCAAATCAAGAAATGATTAGATGAATAAAGGAGCAACAAATTAGTACTACATGGTTGAGTGAAATGAAAATGGATAGTTACTTAATTGCATTAATTAATTATTTGTCTTAATTACATGTAAATGGCTGAATTACCACTCTACTCAGCGTTCGCTAACTCTGGAAATTTTATAACCTTGTCCAGGTCAAGGAGTTGAGCAGCCAGCTCCACCGGCTGCAGAGGGAGCTGGGCCTAGTCAAGCCTAACCTTAGCTGCATTTTTTTACTGTTTCTCTAACTTCTGTTGTAGTAGTGAGTATTTTATTCTGTGTAATACTGTTTTAATTACATTTCCCCTGTACTTTCCTCTGTTATAGTTGTAATGGCCTGTAATATTGATAGACTATTCGCTTTGTTTCTTTTACTGTCTCTTGATTATTTTCTACTTAGTTACATTGCATGTGTGGTTGTGAATTATTTCCTGCTTTTTTGTTATTTCTGGTTAGACAATTAGGTCTTAGGATTAGTCGAAGCGTGTCGGTCTCGGGTCTTGTAGGGATCTGGGATCGGGTTGTAACAGTCGGGGAGGAGTTGGGGAGGGGGTGGTGGCAAGATTACTTTTTTTTTAAAGCCTTTTCGTCACGGATTTGAAATCGTGACCAAAGGTTATTTGTCACAATTTCAGGTGAAACCATGATCGAAGGCCTTTAGTCATGCTTTTAAAAATCGTGATAAAATATTTAGTAGAAAATTGATCTTCTTAATTATTTTGATTATTGTTACGAACGTGTGCCCCAGACGTCTTTTAAGACGTCTGGGAGGTGACCCAGACGTCTGGGATCAAATCCAGACGTCTGACCAGACGTCTGGGATCGTTTACAGACGTCTGGAAAATAGTTTTTTTTTCGCACGAAAGATTCGTCTGCGTGCCTGTGCGCGCAGACCCGCGATTCCCCTCTCTCTCTTTTTCCCTCTCTCTCTGCGGCTGCAGACCTGCCGCGCTCTCTCTCCCTCCTCCTCGTGCGGCCTTAAAAGGCCACGCCTCCCCTCCCGTCTCCACCGTCTCCTCCTTCTTCTCCTTCATCCAGTGAGCGTGAGCGCGAGCGCGAGGGCGGCAGGGGCGGCCGCAGTGAGCGCGGAGGAGGTGCGGCGTGCGAGAGCGGAGCTCTGCCGTGAGGGCGAGCTCGCCGGAGCGGCTTGGATGGCCGGCGGAGGGCGCAGGGGGCGCGAAGCGACTCGGAGAGGGACCTGCTATGGTCTGAGCAGCAGACGCGTGAGGTACGATGCGGGCGGCGTCGCGAGCGGAGGCCGAGTAGCGCCCTGATTCTGGAAAAAAATTTCCAGAATCAGACGTCTGGGTTGATAGTCAGACGGCGAGGGAGACGTCTGGAAGCTCATACAGACGTCTGAAAGGTGAGTATTCCTCCTTCTTCTTCCTTCCTGTCGACTGACCGTACTGAGGGAGGCAGTTGGCTGTGCGCAGGTTCGCTGATTCGCCATCCTTTGCGAATCAGACGTCTGGAAGTTGTACCAGACGGCGGGAGTGACCTCCAGACGTCCTGGGTGACAATCGGACGTCTGGGAGCTAGGCCAGACGTCCCCGCAGACTTCTGGACGTCTGAGAAACCACGCTGAACAGGTAATTCTCTGATCCACTGTTTAAGACATCTGGAAGAAGTTCCAGACGTCTGATTTTGCACAGTATCGTCTTTTTCGACCCGTTTAGGGCCCGTTCGGGCTCCGTTTTCCGCGATTCGAGTTGCGCTCTTTTCTGAATTAATTCCTCTACCCGTCTACAGTAGCTATACACTGTTTGAGACACTCCTTGTGTTTGATTCTTGTGATAGGACCTCGTTCAGTTGCAGTCTTAGGAGTCGCGGAGGCACGCGGGATTCCCGATCATGCCCCCATTACTCCCGTTGTACCTGGTAGAGTGGCTTAAGTTATTAAAATCTGTTAAAGTATGGAACCTTAACTAGAATCTAGGACATTGCATGAATCCTAGGAATGAGAAATGTATGGAATAATAGCTCCTAGGTGTTGCATGAATCCTAGGGCTGGAAAATTAGATTGTATGATAGATCCTAGGATGGAAAACTAGCGGAATGTATAATATTGCAGTCTTGGAAAAATGAAAAGGAATATAAAGTTGCCTGTAAATTGAATTAACAGCTGCCTGTTATGAATAAAGAAACGTGGGTGAGAACATGGATTGTAAGAATGTGAAACTGGAAAGTGAAACTTGGATGTTTGAGTTAAAAGGATGGAACCCTACGGGGAATTAGGAGTGGAACTCCTGGAAAGAGAAAGGAATGGAACTGAGATGTTGTTCGTACTGTCTCTTGGGTACGCAGTACCAAGGGAAGTACCTGTACCTGTTTAGTGCAGAGTGGGGCCAGCCACCCCAGGGACTCGGGGTTAGGATTGGCCGCTCTGTACCGACTTGCTGGCCCTCGTGTACGTAGTACCGAGGAGAGCTACTAGTGTTAGGAGAGTACTAGCTACCCCACGGGCCCCGGGGTTCTGCTAGCCTCCTTCACCGACTTGTTAGGCCCACTGGGGCAAACCAGGGTAGTCAGGCGAGGGTGCGCGGACTGTGGAGGGGCAAGGCCCCGGTTTGGTTACTGTGGAGGGGTTGGACCCCGTGTTACTGAGAGGGCTCTGCCCTGTACTGGTTCCGTGCTGTGCTTTGGGCGCACCCGTTAACGGAAACGACTGACCGCGTGCCAGTACGAGTTAGCTACCTGTGCGTTTATCGCGCGTGCCATAGTCACCGTTACGCCTGTCAGAGACCTTGGGGTGGTTGACTGAGGGTAGGATCACCACGGGGGACTCTCCCGGCCAGGAGAGCACCACGTGCTACTTCTACTTTTTGGAAAAGACTGCAATCAAGATCGTTCCCACGAGGAACATTCGAGATCAAGTAAAAGATCTGAGGAATAAATGAAATAGTGAGACAATTGAAAAATGTAAATAAAGAAAGTAATAGAACATAACAGTTACTGTACGCTCTACTGTTGTCTTACTTTTAGTTGCCACTCTACTCAGCGTTTTGCTGACGTGTTACTCTCGTTACCTTTTTCAGGACCAGGTGTTGAGCAGCCAGGGTCAGCGGCTGCAGAGGTCACTGGGCCGAGTAGGGTCCAGTAGAGTTTACCACAGTCTTTTGTACCTCTTTTGTTTCTGTTATAGTGAGTAGTTCTTGTTTCCGCTGTACTTTCTTTACCTGCAGTTCGTGTTATATGATAAATGTTGTTCTACTGTTGTGGTGGTATCTATTGTAGTAGTTTCTTTCCTTACTGCTGTACTTTCTTACTGTTAGTTATATTCATGCTGAATGTGGTTTATTTTACTGCTCTTTTGGTTACTTCCTCGTTGGACGACTAGGTCTTGGGATTAGTCGAGTCGGTCCGGTTCTCGTGTCTCGTAGGGACTCGGGAATCGGGTCGTTACAATTATGGTTCCACCCAAAATCGTGATCATAGGTTAATTTTGGTCACGGTTTAAAGAACTGTAACCCAATACCCAAGAGGAAAACAAGTTTTGCTAGTAGTGAGGATTCATGGATGTTTGGAATATCTAAGCGAGGCATAGTGTCGTCAATCCCTAATCCTGAACACTTCATTATTAGCATAATGAAATCAATAATAATTTTGATGATTTCCTAATTGCAGAGAAATCAAATATTATTTAAGAAGTTAAATAATATTTGATTTGGGCATTTAATAAGGCTAGATAAGCCTTATTCCAAAAGGGTTTTAATATAAATTAACTGTGTTTTGGGTGCTAAACCTGATTGACTAAAATAGTTGAAGGGCCAATAGTGAAAATGTCAATTAAGAATTAATTCCAACCATTGGATTTGATGCAATGGCTCCAACTATATTAGGATTAGTGGATTCCCTATAAATCTCTCAAAAGCAAAACCTAAGGACTTAATCGATCCTCTAATACTCGCAAAGGAATTCCACCATTGCCAAAGAAAGGAGAAAGAGGAGAGCGAGAAGGCCCAGGGTTCCTTCTCTTCAACGTTGACCTTCAACATCAGGGGAAGATTGGAATAAGTGTTGTTGGTCGATTGATCATTAAGCTTGTCAACCAACAACACAAGGGGCACAATGTAGGGAGGAGTCCCCGCTTGATGCTAGTTGACCAACACCTTTGCTGGTCGACTGGTGTGTGAACGACCATGAAAGCACAACCCTTTTGGTGCTTCTCTGGCTGCGTGTTGGTGGTTCTAAGGCAAGCATCACTTCAAAAGCGCAAAGAGTTCATGGGATGCGAGGAGGATTAGGTGTTCTCAGCATTGAGGGTCCTATCTATCCACTAAGAAGAAGGTTCCGAGGCTATGTTGAGACTATTGTAGGAGGCACACACAGAGTGTTATTTTACATTACCCTAAAGTAGTCTTGATACTTGTGAGAACCTTAGAATGGAAACAAAATAGTTCTTCCTATGTGATTCAAGTTTAGGTGTTTTATTTCTTGATTGATTTGATTTCAGGCATCAACAGATTTGTTGAATCAAGAAAATGTCACAGACAAATCGTTCATCTATAGGTTGGATAGGTGAACCATTTATATTTCCCACTGTAACCCATCTAATGTGATGTTGAAGAAAAGGCATGCTGAGGATAATACATGGCTTTTGCATTTGTGAGAGATTCATTATATGTTTGAATTTGGCCTCTTACACCTTATAGATACCTACCTAAGGTCAATGATACACACCTCACCATCAAGTTATCTTAAGCAAAAACTTTATTTACTCTTCATTTTATAGCTCTTTGGTGCTATTGTGCTCAAACATTTCTAGAAACTTCTTTGAGTTTACTCTCACTTTAATTTCTTTTCTTTTTGTTCCATATAGGTTTAAAAAATGAAGTAATCTTAGCCTCATGTTACTTTCTTATTCTTTAAGGCTCTCATGCTATTTTTTTTATCTATATTTTGCTTACTTTGTTGTTTAGGAATCTAAGTTGTAGGTTTCTCATTCTCTCTTAGAGAGAGACAAGACTCTTACTAGAGATTGTCTAGAAGAGAGGTTTTGTAAAATTATTTTTAGTGATTCCCATTGGTTTTGGGAAAAAAATCCTAGATTGAAAGATATAGGCAGAGGTTTTTCCTACAAGGATTTTCTCTCTATATCTTGTGTTCATTCGTGTAATTATATATATATATTATTGCATAATTTAACCCATTCTTGTGCCACTAACAAATATCACAAATGATATTTAAATGGCCCAATCCATTTCATTGATGGGTCCCATCTAGTTGAATTTTTATATGCGTGAGAGGGATGTATAACAGAGTCTCCACTTTTGCATTATATTTTTACTTTGAAAAATGTGTTTCTATATTGGTGTCTTTTTTATTGTAAGCTGTTTTAATTTTTACAGAAGATCTTACATTAAAAAATCGTTGTCAAAAGAAAAAAAGGTACGAAGTGGAGCTGTATCCTTTTCCATTTCCATACGAAAGCTTTCCCAAAAGTGATATGTTTTACCCACGACAAACGAAAATGAGATCCCTCTTCTACTAACAGCCAACACAATAAAAAGATTGTGAGAAGTTGGTTGTGAATGACCATCAAAAAATAAGAGGAGATGATGTGTCAAATATACATATGAGAGATAGAGAGGAGGAGGTAGGAAAAAAATTATAAATTTAAACAAGGAAAGTTATATCCCTAATATCACATAATTTTTGGGTAAGTATAAGATATTATTCGAATGAATGACCTTATCATCAAAATTAATGGTATAGATCTAATAATACTTAAGTATATCATGATAGATTCATAACTTATTAAATTTATATAATATTTTTCAGTAAAAATTTCGACATAATATTTATAGAAAGTGGAGGACACACTATTTTGCCACCTCTGAATTGATGGCTGAACGAGCGTTTTCGTACATTATTTTTCGTACTTTAGAATGGAACTGTGTCGGCCGGTAGAGGAAAAAAAAAGAAAAGTAAAATAAGTAATATTTTCTGATGCTTATCACCGTTCCATTCTCAATTTCCATTCCCCTGAAAGAAGCGCCAATCTTCGCTAAGCTCAGCATTCGTTAGGGTTTAGCCGCGAGTGTCGCGCGCGAGCGAGGTGAGATGTGTGGGATTGCCCTGATGCTCGCAGGGGCCACCATTCGACGCCCCGATGGGGAATCTCCTCCTCCTCCATCACTCGACGACGCAAATGTAAGATTCCTCCAATTTACGCTTTCCTTCACACCTTCACCATTTTTTTTACTCTTATTATATTCTTCTCCTTTTTTCCTCAAAACAGCCACTTTTCCCAATGGTGAAGAAGTAGAAATAAGTAATTTACACGATTTTTTTTTTTCCCCCTCTTTATCCTATCCAGTACTCGAAAGCTTGTTTTTCCTGGGAAGGAGATGAATACTTGCATATTTTGGTTGCCCTTTCTCGCGCAAAATCCTCTCGAATTATCCTTCACGAAGTGTGGATGAATTATAGACCCGAATCGTTTGGTAATTTTGCTGTTAGCCAACATCTGGACGAAGCATGTGAAGCTATGTCTTGCTTGAAGTTATTTGCAGCAATTCGATGCTTGCTACTACTGTGGTGATACCTTCAGGTGTGTTTAGATATGTGTAGATTTTCCCATGTGGCTCAGCGCAATCACGTGACGAGCTTACTTCAGTGGTACCTTGCATGGCTTATGCGATTTCAGTGATGGTTCTTGGCAGGGAGGGGATAGGAAGGTTGCTAACTGGAGGAATGCCATTAACTATAAATTATGGTCTAGAAACGTAGATGCCTGTACGAATTATGTGGAAACAAAGCTATTCTTTATTAAATGATTGCATTTTATGAAAATCCCCTTATCACATCGTCGTTGTGTCACATTGGCTAAGTGGAATCATAATTTGATAGGAGGCTGCTCATTTTTCAATGCCAAATAATGATATCTAGATCATTAAGAAGTAAACCAGATGATATTCAGAGAGAAAACCTTTTGGAAAAAAATTGAGAAAAAAAAAAAAAAAAACGTGGAGAGAAGATGATTTGAAGCAATTGATTATTTAAATGGCTAAGGGGTTCTTTACTTTTAAGCATCGATATGTTTATGTTGTAGCACTCCAAATTCAATTTGCACTAACATCATTGAGTAAAATGAGAAATGTTGAGCAAATTATGGAGAGTAATATGGAAGGCAGATCATAGCATTCTAATCGGAGTGGGAGGTGGGTAGGTTATTAAGTATGTTGACTAAAGCAAAAAACTTGCACAGAAGATCTTCAGTCCTTTTATCAGACAACTAGTAGGGGCATTTGCTCCCACTTGCCTCACATACCTCTAGTGATGGTTATTGGAGGAAATGGCCTGGATAAGTTAGGGAAATAAAACGGTGGTGACATGCCTCTCTTGGTTGGAATTTATTTCAGATACTTGATCAATAGGTACCTATAGGCTCATGCACGGGTGATGGGGGAGATATGTGCTCTGCTAGGCTTCCATTTGAGAGTGTAGGAAGGCATATTATGTAAGTAGCACTTCCTTAATATTCTGATGTGCTATTGAGTGTGTGCATACTTGTTAAATCATGTAAGTCATTTGTTATTTATTCTAATTTTGGTAGAGAAAGTAAACACTTTGATAGATTTGGATGGATCACCCCTTTTCAGCTGATAGGTTTCCACAAACATCTTGAAGAGTTAAAATGGGTGGGGATTGGGTGCAACCTGGTTCATCTAAAGCTCATGAAAGCCCATTTTCTGGTGGTTTCTGGGCTAGGCTGGAGACCCAAAATTTTCACAAATTGAAGACCCATCATCCATAATATGGCCTTGGATTGAACTAGCATGGGCCCATATTTTATTTTTCAATTTATACTGAGAGATGTTATGTGGGCCATTATATAGTCGAAAGTAGACCCCTTTTTAAATGGTATATTTGCATGTTCTTAAGATGTACATGTTCAAATGCTTATTGAAATGTAAAATTAAGTGCAATGTATAATCTCGAGAGGTTGCTAATTTCAATATGACTCCTTTTGATTGAACCATTCATATAGATTCTCTTGAGATCCATATGGTATGATTATAAATTCTATTCAACTAGGATTATGTATTAAAGGTGCATGTAAAAGAGTATATACATCCTTGACATGGATCTGGTTGAGTAAGAATGTTTTCCATGGCTCTTTTAGAAGCCTAGAATGCTTTGTTCTTATCCTTGATTTTGCTTATATTTCGATAATGAATTGCATAGATTCTTGAAACATATATGTTTTGGTGGTATGCGTGTTTATTCTCAATGTTCTTAGGCCTTGTAGGCTAAGAAGATACTTCTTAAGGGCATATGAAGCAACATTTGGACAATACAATTGAGCCTTGCATGCTTTTCATGCAATTAGGGTAGGTAGGATTTTGAAAAAAACTTGGATTTGATAGGTTTGGCTTAATGTGTGTTCCCAAGCCCAGCTTGATTAACAGATTAAGTTGATGAGTCGGGTCTTAGCCAAAACATAGGGCTTGTAGTCTTGTCAAGTTGAGCTTAAGCCAAATTGATGCTTGGATTTGATAATGCTATATCTATATGTTCTAAAAATATGTAATTGTAGTACAAATGGGTTATGACTTGTTTATTGCAACCACCAAGCATGAATCTAAGTCTCGCCTATGTTATATAACTTTTCACAAAAAAGTAGGCTCATCAATGATTTCAGTATATCTATCTGACAATCAATCTACCTACCTACCAACCTTCTTATCTATTTATACATATACATACATATAAAAGAGTTATCTAATGAGCCTACGACTCAAATAACTTATTTGAGCCAAACTCATTCGAACACACATGGATCCTTAAATAACAAACCAATCATACAGATTGAAAGTTTATTGGCTAAATAGGTTACACTTAAAATTTTATCGAAAATGGAAATTATTTTGATGATTATCTTAATGAAAAAGTTGTAAAAATATGTCTTTGTAAATTATAAGTTAGTTTTGCAAATTACAAGTCATATTTTGTAAATTACAAGTCACGTTCTATAAAATACATAAGGACTTTGTAAAATTCATAATAGTTTGTAAAACTTATAACACTTTTGTTTGTAATGGGTTCAGATAACTTATTTGAGCCCTAGGCTTACTATAGATATATATAGTAAAATGTTACACCTGTAAGATATTTACTTGAATTCATGTTTATAGATCTGACAAGTTTTACGTTGGTCGTCAGCTACTTAGCGCAACCCTCCTTTACTTGGGCTTGGGACCGGCAATTAAAAGGTGCAAAAACCTCAACACAAGCGGAGTTTAAGGTGGTTTGGACATTTGCAGAGAAGGTCACTAAATGCCCCAGTTAGGAGATGTAAGGAGTTGGGGGTTGAATTCGCTATGAGGGGGCGAGAAAGGCCAAAGAAGTGTTAGAAGGGAACTATTAAGTATGATCTCAATTACTTTAATTTAAGTCTAGAAATGACCCAAAATAGATCTGAGTGGGGGCAAGGAATCCATATAACCGACCCCACTTAGTGTGGGAAAAGATTTGGTTGTTAGTGTTATATAACCTACAAGATATGCTTATCCATAATAAATCGTAGCACAATTGAGAAGCTCAACAAATACTAGATGCAGGTACAAATCTATCTGCAGCGTAAATTTTTTTAATAAAAGGAAGGTTGTTACAGGGGTTGACAAGGACTTGAGCATGAGCTCAAGGCAGCCTTAACAAGTCCTATCAAACTCAAGCTTGTTTTGTCATTTTCACTAAATCTGACATGTGTTCTGTAAATCTGCAGATAGTTTTGTCTATCCAATTTGTAATTTCAAGAAAGCTTCACTCTTCACTTGTAATTTCAATCCTTTTCTTGTCCTGCTTTTTGTTATGGTAAATGTAATTTGTATAGTACAACAAAAAACAAAAAAATTCTGCACTTGGATTGTGATGAATTAAGCTTTGCTTTTCTTGATACTTCATTTTTTTTTTAATTTATCTGTAATTGTTGTTGGTGTAGAAGGAGATATTTTTGTCAATATCTGATATCATGTCATGCCTAAGAAGAAGGGGACCGGATTGTTTGGACTGCAAGAAAATTTTTCTCAGGCGAGATTCACATGGCACTCACACACAAGGCATGGATTCATGCCTTTTGAGTTCGGAATCAATGATTGTTGCCATTGACCCAGATGATGTTGGTTCTTTTGCAAATGAGTGCTCAGTAGAGCTCAACTTTGTGGGGGCCACATTACAACTTAGAGGAACGACTCCTATTTCTCAGCCTTTAGCTGATACTTCTGGCAACCTTCTTGTTTATAATGGTACATTGCTACCTTCTCAAAGAGTGAATTAATAAATAAAACAACTTGTTTTTCAGCCCTTGCTGGATCTTTGTTTGTCTTGTTCACATTTTTTCCTTTGCTTGACTTAAACGGTCTTAGCAAATTGACTTTTATATTTCTACTTATTATTGCTGCCTGTAATATGAAATGCTTTTGGTCGGTATACACCAATATCAACATCTGTGAATTGCCCATGTACAAAAATATAGCAGAAAAACATTAGAAAATGAAGATGACAAAACATTGAAATGCATCTAGACAGGAACTTTTATCCACATATATCGGCATGCATTTTATTGGGCAGGTAAATCCTTGATTTACGTGATTTCATGCCTTAGCAAGGCATTGCCATTTTGGGAATGGTGATTCCCTAGAAGGAACAACAATAAGCCTTAATTTTATCTCTCCATTTTATTTTTTAAAAAGAAAATTATTCAAAACAAGGTTTTTCTTATACAATGTTGCATTTGAAATCGATATTAGAAACATCCTTATGGAAGATTATTTGCATTTATTGTTTTACGTTGGGAAAATAGAATTGACATGAAGTTGTTATTCTTTTCATTTTAATCATGTGATGACAGGGTGGCAATTTGTCGTTTCCATTGCTTCTGTGTATGGCACATCACGTAATTTTTAAGAAAACAATTTACAATCCATAGTTATAATGAAGATTTTTTAAAGGACTTTATGCATCTCAAGGGCATGATGAATTGCTTAAACCTGTAAGGAACCATTTGGTCTCTATCTCCTTTCATCCATGTCCATTTACCATCCAAGATGCGAAGAATTCAAATTAGCTAAGGTTGTCGAATTTGTTTGACTTTAGCCACAACCTCTTAGATGGAGATATTGGAGGGAAAACAAATGTGGATCCCTTACTTTGTGGATGGCATCGCATTACATGCTACCATGCTTAGTTTTGTTATGCAATCTTCTTTGCTATAAAGGACATAAAAAAGATCCTACAGTTGACTCCTAATATCTGGGCAAGGCTTTGCATGTATAAAGCATGCTGTTATCTCATTCCTTGTTCATTTTTTGTAATATGATCGGAAGAAAAAGTCCAATGATCTTCTGATGGAAGGATGTGCAGTGCCTGCTTCATCACATGACCATTATCAGGCAACAATTTTGGAATAATTTAGTGACATATTGCACATTATATGCGATGTGCATACTTTTTTTGGGTAAAGATACTTTCTAGAATTTTATCTTGTGGAGTTCTTTTGCTTTCTTTTATCAAAAGGTTGGATTCAAGTTTCTTTCTTCTCCTTTTATTTTTTCCCCCCTTCTAACATTCCTGTACCCCCCTTTTTGGTCAATTCTGATGTGAAGGAGAAACATTTGGAGGCGTGCAAATCGATTTTGATAAAAATGACGGTGAGTTTCTTCTCGAGGTATTGCAGTCTTGTTCCTGCGACTGCCTTGGAAAATATTGCAACTGCATCCAAAGAAGGGCATATGTTGTTGATATTCTTTCTTCTATCAGAGGGCCATGGTCTTTAATTTATTGGCAGGTCAAATTTGTCTTGTTTAACAAAGACATAGTTTTCTGTTCTTGATTTATAGTTTCTCATTTTTGGTCATACTTGGCAGGCAAAGTCAAAAACAATTTGGTTTGGGAAAGATGCATTTGGAAGGCGGAGCCTTCTTGTTCACTGGCCAACTTTTGAGGATCCTCAATTTATCTTGTCTTCTGTGTCTCCAAATGTGTCACCTCCTTCTAGCTCTGGCAAGTTGATCTCGCATAATTGTATATTTTTATACAATTCTATCTATATTATTGCGGATGAGGCCAATAAATAAGAGATATAGTTTCTAATTATTATTATCTAGAAGCTTTTGCATCATATCAATCATTTACTTTTTGAAGCTGTGCTACTTACATTAGTGCATGGAATCGTCTATCATAGGACAGGCTTGAAAATGAGGGATGGGGTTTCTGTCTGCACGCGTGATTACTTTTTCGGTTGCCTGTCACTAATACCTGCTATTAGTACTTATTGGTTCAGATTTTTCATTTTTCCTCCTCAAAAAAAAAAAAAAAAGGAATTGGGATCACTGCGCAAGTGATTCTCCTTTATTCCTTCAAAAAAAAAGTGAATTACCCTATTTTTCTTTGAAAATGAAAAGCCAATTTTAGTAGTAATTATATTGTACGAGAGTGGTAGTGGAAGTTGTTGGAAAAGGGAGGCGATTTGCCTCCAAGGCTTTAAGACTTGAGTGAAAATGGTTTCTAGTGGGACTCCACCACATTGTCAACATAAGGACGTTGATCTTTGAACACCACCGCATTCCTCCCCAACCAAATGCCTCATAAGACTGCAAGAGGACTCGCCCTCTTCGTTTGAAAAACACCATGGCCACCACTCCTGTTCCCACACTTGAAAGACCTCCAAAACTTATCAAAAGGAGTATGCGTCCACCAACCACCCTTAAACCGACTCCAGATTTGGGCTGGCACAGGACATTGGAATAACCAGTGCTTGACATCTTCATCCTCCCCACCACAGAGAGGGCATATTGTGTCCGCATTAAGAGCCTACCTAGCTCTCCACATCATCATAATTCTGCCTCTCCTAAGCAACCAACAAAAAATCTTTACCTTTAGGGGACACGTCGCTGATCAAATCAGTCACTTTCGAAAAAAAATGAAGTCTCTTTGTTTAGTGCTCAACACATGCCATGCATTAGGAGAACTTTAAAAGGTAACTTTGTTCAGTGCATGCATGTGAGTGAGCGAGCAAGATGAGGTCACTTAGAGCATCTTTTAGGAAAAAAAGGTCACTTCTAAGCAAAGCCTAGGGGTTGTGCCTTGGCCTAAGGATATGTTGTAGAGGAAAGGGGAAACGTTGGGATGTTTGATAAAGCTTTAGAAGGAGCTCGCCAACTAAAGCAAATTTTCTATTTGTCTTTAGAAAGGTAATTGTGATTTTGGTCATTAGGAAAATTGGTTACTCTTTGTTGGGATTTCCAGAAGTGTTGGGAATAAAACTAGTCCATGTGGTAGCCAGCAGGCCACGTGGCAAGTGCCACGTGGCAACATCTCAGGTCCCACATGGGCTGTCGATTTTGGTGGTCCAAAAGATCAAATTTGGAGTCTTTTCTTATTTGTTAAGTTTACTATTTTTAGCAAATAGATTTTAGGAAAATATGTTAGGAGGTTTCGTAAGATTTGATCTTTACCAAATATAGAAGATTTGTTTAGATTCTATTAGGATTTGTTAAGAGATTAGATCTTTCGACATGAGAAAAGATCTAAATCTCTAATAGGAATTCATTAGGGTTTTGAATTAGGATTGGTTTCCTTATTTTAGGATTTCCTATTTTTAGCTTTTCCTATTTTTAGAGTCTATGCTCTCTATAAAAGAGATGAACCCCTTCCATTGTATTTACGATGGTGTGAATATAGTTTCAGGATTTCTACACATGGTATCAGAGTCATCGTTTCCTCGGGGCTAAGAGAAGAAACTCTAGGGGGGAGGCGACCCTTCGGCGGCTGGTCGGCTAGCCATCGGCGACCTCCGGAGAGGCCCTCTCCCCTTTCGCTCGTTCTACTTCTCCTCCGTTCCACTGACTCCTCTGTTCTAGCACTGTCGTTCGGCACGAGGCAGCTATCATTGTCGTCTTCTACGACGTGAGGCAGATGTCGCTACTGTCGTCCTTTCTATGGCAGCTCTACAGATCGATTTGCATTGGGGAGAATCAGTCGATCTGGTGGCTGTAGGGCTTGCTGCAGCACGTGGAGAGGCCGATCTGGCTCTTGGATCGGTCTTGTTGAGGTGTTGAACTGGCGTTAGGGGCTGCTGCAGGCTATGGGTGGTCGGTCCAAGCTTGGATTAGTTGTTGCAGATTCAATCAGGAGGCAGGCAGCCCCTTGGATGATCGGTTGGGTTTGTTTGAAGAAAGACTACATGGTCATCTACTCTTTGATGTGAGGTGGGAGGACGCCACCGTCGTCTTCTATGACGCGAGGCGGGAGGATGCTGCTGTCATCTACTCCTAACGTGAGGTGAGAGGATGTTGCATTTGTCATCTACTCCTGACGCGAGGCGAAAGGATACCGCCGTCGTCTTTTGTAACGCGAGGTGGACATTGCCACCGTCGTCTTCTGTGACGTGAGGCGGAAGGATGCCGCCATTGACATCTACTCCTGACGCGAGGTGAGAGGACACTGCTGTCGCCTTTTGTGACGTGAAGTGGATGTTGCCGTCGTCGTCTTCTGTGACGCGAGCCAGACGTTGCTGTCGTCATCATCTTTTCCGTGACATGAGGTGGGCGTCGTTGCAGTCTTCTCATCCAAGTCTGCAACCTCCTCAGTCTTGACTTGTGGGGGGGTGTTGGGATATCCAGAAGTGTTGGGAATAAAACTAGCCTACGTGGTAGCCAGTAGGCCACGTGGCAACATCTTAACGCCCATATGGGCTGTCGGTTTTGGTGGTCCAAAAGATCAAATTTGGAGTCTTTTCTTATTTGTTAAGTTTACTATTTTTAGCAAATAGATTTTAGGAAAATATGTTAGGAGATTTTGTAAGATTTGGTCTTTACCAAATCTAGAAGGTTTGTTTAGATTCTATTAGGATTTGTTAAGAGATTAGATCTTTCCAAATGAGAAAAGATCTAAATCTTTAATAGGAATTAATTAGGATTTTGAATTAGGATTGGTTTCCTATTTTTAGGATTTCCTATTTTTAGCTTTTTCTATTTTTAGAGTTCATGTTCTCTATAAAAGAGATGGACCCCTTCCATTGTATTTACGGTGGTGTGAATATAGTTTCAGGATTTCTCCACACTCTCTTTGTTTAAGAGGGAGTTAGGAGCTGGGGTTTGTTGGAGCTCCTTAATTTTGATAAAACTTGAAAATGTACCTCAGTTGAAGATGTAAGGTACAGTAAGTTAGAGCAGTAACTGCAGTAGCTTGCCCATCTTCTTGTGAGCACTTGGACTTTCTGGTTAAAGTAAGCTGTAAGCATCATTACATGTAGTAATGTGCAACATGTATAAACATCGTCTGCCCCAATCTATTGCTTTTTGTAATTGATATTTTCCTTGTGGTCTCAATGCACAATTTGATATACTCTGTTGAGTTGTACTTGTAATGGGGTAATTCGATTTAGGGGTGGATCCATTTAACTCGGTGTCTATAAATACTATAACATCCCCACCTTTTGTTTGTTGTTGAAAAGAAAAGAAAACCCTAGCCACCAGTGAGCGTTAGGCATCTATTCTCGTGGTTTTCCCTTTTGTTGAGAAGGGTTTTCCACGCACATCGTTGTGTTTGTGTGATTTCCATTCTTTTTCCTTTTCAACATGGTATCAAAGTAGGTTTGATCTCGTTACTTCTTCGTGGAGGTCTTCTACATGCATAGTAGTGCTGTCAAAGGTGAGAGGCACCAAAAGGCGAGGGAGGTCCAAAATGCCCGAGGTGTTAGGCGCTAGCCTGAGACAAATGAGGCATTAATTAATTTATTTATTTGAAAAAAATATAAATTATCAATAAATTGGATGCTCTTTTAATCTCATGCATGGATCCATAACAAAATGTGAAATAAAAGTTAAAAATGCCAAATAAAAAGTACTTTCTATAAGCAAAAACACAAATCCAACTATGAAATTCATGGATAAAAACTACATGTCTGATGGGCCTCGGAAGGTCACTAAAAGATTTATTAGTGCAGGAGGCGTTGCTTAGCTAGAAATCATCCATCGCGTGGGAGGGTAAAGCGGTAATTGACAAACATACACTGATGGAGAACAAGGGTTTTGATGACCCAGTTCCACCACAAGGGGTGTACGTCTAGGGGGAGGATAGAGCTCTCAACTATGCACTATAATTTTAATTTATAATGGGGGGTACCCCACTCGATGGGCTTTAGTACCCCTAGTTATCAGGTTACATGGTAGCTGTCAGGATGTAGGTGATCAGGTCCATCTTATCTTATCTTCTGCCCATGCTGCATTGAATCTTTTGGCAAACTAGGTCGGTTCTAGTTGGGATCCGGCTGGTCTGAGGCGGGGCAGGCTGAGCCGGTTTCGCCTGTGCACCTTTTAGTTGGGCAGCCGGATCCTTTATCGGGTTATGTGTGGAGTTTTAGATCCAAGGGTAATTTTTGCCCTTCATCAATGTCCAAACAAAAATCATACCAAAGATCGTAAAAAGCACATAACTAAGACTTTAAACATAAATCCTAACATGGCCAACCACCATATTGTCAAGTTCACAAGCAAAAAAACATAAACTCAAGCATGATCAAAAGTTTTAGAGAATCCAATGTCATGGCAAACTAAAACAACTAGCTCCACAAGTCTTGTAGTAAATTCATCTTCCTCATCTCCCTCAAAGTTTAAGTCTTGCTTTTCTTCTCTTGCATCTAATACATACTCCTCTACCTCTTCTTCATATTTTGGAATTGTAATTATTGGTCTTGAACTTGATGGTTGTGTAGTATGATGGAGTCTTGCTTGACTTCTTGTGTAGGTTCTCATCTCTGTAAGTCCAGATGCCCTTGCAACATCACCCTAAGTCAAAGTATCATCACAAAAAACTAGATCATTTTCTGGATCGTCATTTTCCATCTCTCCAATCAACCATTCATTTGAATAATCAATGGAGCTGGTGTCGCAATGGGGTCGATGGTGTCTTATAGGTCATAATGACTCTTCAAGGCTTGATTCTACTTGATGTACACCAAATCTTGTAATTTAGTAACATCAATAACATTTCTTTTCTTTGAATGAATATGTAGTTATTAAAGAAGTGCTTAATATATAAATCATATTATCAAACTTAATGATCATACTATTGCTATATGTTTGAGAAAGTATACTCACATGCTCAAATACACTTCAATTACATTCACATCTAGAGGCACTGCATGTCAAGGTCAAGACCTTTATAGCTAACCTCTGCAAATTTGGAGTTGAACTTCCAAATAAGCTCCACCACTCCACTGCAAAGTGAAAAGTGATGCTTTGTTAGTCTATACTTAAAGATAAATTATGATATATCAAAATTTAAATCATTACGTGTCAAGCTTTGTATGTACTTATTCAACCCATCAATGATTTCCTCATTGAAGTTTATAGAGGATTTGGCATAGAAGTACTCAGGATTAAGAAAATGACCAGCTGCATGTAATGGATGCATCATTTGACATGCCCGCATTCGATTAATGATTTCAAACACGTCCCTATATTTATCCTCATTCCCTTTAAAACTTTTCCAATGGCCTCTTTAGCCCGATCCATTGCCTCATAAAATGTACCCCATGGGTGGCTTTTTCTCACCATCAACAAGTCGAAGAACTTTTACCAAAGGTCCCATGTACTTGAGAGTTTCAAGCACACAATTTCAAAATGAAGGCATTAAAATAATGTCCCTAGCTTTTTTGCTCTTCATCTCCTTAGATTACTTTCATTTTGCCCACTACTCAGATGTAAACATAGTCCATAGACTATGCTTTTGTTTGTAACTAGATTGCAAGGAAAAGAAGATTGTAGCAAACCGAGTAATTCCATGTCAAACTAAGTCTTTATTGTTAGTGAAGCCTCTCATCATATTTAAGACTTCAGTGTGGTTGTAAATGATCTCCACAACAAAGATGGTCCTTTGGAGATTTTTTTGATTGTTGGGATTTTTCGAATATCTTCCAACATCAAGTCAATACAATGAGAAAGGTTCCTTCGTCTCTTGGGAAGTGTGGTGGATCCCTCGGCCAAGGTTAGGGAGTGCTGGGTTGGTACTTGGTGTCCCATTTTTCCGCGCGGGGGGGGGGGGGGGGTGGGGGGGGGGCTCTCCGTTCAGAGATGTGAGGACCTCCAACGGCTGATGCAGGAGCTGGTAGGTTGGGCACCGGATGAAGGTCTTGATGCTTTCTCTTGGGAGGAAGGAGATTTCTCGGTGGCGAAGATATATTGCAGGCTAGGAAGTGGAGTGGCTAGTAAGGTTCGAAATGTCGATTTCGATGCCGTGCCGATGAATTCCAAGTGTGTATTTCGTGGGCATGCCGAGGGCATGCCGTGGAAATACCTGTTTTTCGATGGGCATGCCGATGAGCATGCCGAGGGCATACTGTGGGCATGCCGAGGGCATGTTGATGCATACCAACAAAAATAGCAAAAGTAATTAAAAAAACCAATAGAAACCTCGACATGGGCACCAATTTCGTCAGCATGCTGACCATGCCGATGACATGCCGACCGTGCCGACGGCATGCCGACGAAATCCCTGTAAATCGACGTTTTCTTCATGTCGGCACGACCGTTGCTCGGAAATGGCCTTGCCGACGGCATTTAAATCAATGGTGGCTAGCTTCGACGTTGATTTTTTGCGGGACTGCAGACTATTATGGACGGCGAAGTGTCCTTTGAAGGTGAAGATCTTTGCTTGGTTGGTGAGAAGAAGGATTATGACGAAGATGTGGAGAGCGAGATGGGCCCAGATTGAGAACCTGGCATGTCCCCTTTGTGGGGGGGCTGACGAGGATATACAACACATTCTTTTCCAATGCTCTTTTGTGGTGCAGGTTTGGCAGAAGATGGGGATTGGTTGGATCTCCTGCAGGGACGAGGTTAGCTTTTTGTCCTCTTTTTGCAGAGGAAGTGCAGGTGATGGAGTCTTCACTTTTCACTCCAAGAGTGATAGGGTGAAGGTTTTGGCTGTTTTGTGGGGGGTTTAGTTAGGGAGGAATGGGGTGTTGTTTAGGGGAGAGAGACCTTACATTGAGAATTTTATATCCTCCATTTCCTCCTAGGTGGGATTTTGGGGATCCATTTTGTAAGGTCTGTTGTAATTCGGCTTTTGGGATGAATGACTTTGGGTGGTTATCTCTTTGATAATCGTCCTTTTTTTTTTTTTTAAATATAATGAGTGGCGCAAGGTGTCCAATACAAGCATGGTCTCTTTTCTTGCAAAAGCTTACCTAGAAAAGAAATGAAGTACATTAGTAATTAAAAACACATAGTAAACAATACTTTAATTAAAACATATCTAGCTAAAATATACCTACTAATACGTAGTTGCTTTCGTTGTCAGTAATGACTTGAACTGTATTAGATTCTCCAATTCTTTCTATAAAGTTATCAAGCAACTCTTTTATCTTTTCTCTCATTTTGATGATAGATGATGCATCGATGGAATCAACATACATTGTGCCCTTGACACAATTCACCATTAATGATGCTCCTTTGCTTTCTATTAGTTTAACAATCTGACATGATATGGCATTCATATTTAGCCCACGCTTCCTTATAATCTACCATCAAGTCTTGTGTGTACTCCACCTCTTTTTTCAATAAAGGAACTCTAAGCTCATGGTAAGAGGGGGGTTTCAAGTTTGGTCCATACTCTTTTATGACCTGAATCATTTCTTTAAAACTTTGTAATTTAGTATAATTGAATGAAATGTTGGCTTGATAGAAAAAACGAACAATCTTTTGAATTGCTCTAGGTCGCATCTCCTTATCAAATTCATCTTTGAGGTTGCCTTGCCTCAATGGAGTCTTTCCTTTCCCCTTCACAAACATGTCTATGGGTCCCTTTCCCTTTTGCTTCTTGTTAGGGATGGAAATTATTTTACTTCCACTAGTAAAGGCTTTCTTAGTTGGAGCAGTTACTTCCATCTTTTCTTCACCATCTTCAACAGCAATCGGATTCTCCCAATCATCAAAGTTAGCCATACCACCACAAAATGTCTCTTTTTGTGTCTTTCTCTCAGTCATGTAATTTCTTAATTCCTCCTTCACCTCTAGAGGACATTTCTGACAAACTGATGCATTCTTGTATGAGTTAATTTGATGTTGTTTGGTTCGATATATTTTACCTTTTGTGGTATTCCCATAAAAAGTACAAATCACTACATTCTTATCAGATTGATCCTTCAAATAATTATATTTCCAAGCAGATCTCTCTTTTCACTTGCACAAAATGCATCTTCTTCACTGAAATGGCTAGTCACTAATCCATTTGATTAGTATGCCATTAAATAGATATGATGAGAGATTTGAGGGTTCTAAATATGAGGGTTCTCATAAGAAAGGTAATGAGAACGGTGGACCACTAAAATTAGATATAAATAGATGAAAATATAAATATTGTAAATATAAGGGTTTGTGCAACAAATAGATTATACCCCCTCTTGTAGAGAATGTATAAGACTCAAGACACAGGGAAGGCGAAGAGAACGATGGTTCTTACATGATCACCTCCTGCAATAGTGGCGATGGGGACGAGATTTGAGCGTTTCAGCAACGAGCGACGAGCGACGATCACCGGATCGACCACTCCTTCGTGCTCCAGCAGACCAGGATCGACCGGTGATGGGGCAGCCTTGCTTAGTCGTGATCAGATCGAGGAGTACTTTAGTGGCGATCAAAGAGAGGTTGAGGAATGACCACTCCTTCGTGGCCCTATTGCTGCCCTATTCGAAGTTTTGAGTGTAGGTTTTAAACATTGGGTTCGATTTTGGGGTTTAGAGGGTTTTTATTTTTATTTTTTGGGTTAGTGGAATCGGGTATTTGGGTTACTAACTGGGTAATTGGGTACTGTACTAAGGGTGACTTGCATTTTCTCTTAGGTGTTCGCCTAACACCTAGTGCCTTGACCTCAGGCGCTCGCCTAGGCATCGCCCAAGGCAAAATGCCTTGCCTGATGGTTGTTAAGGCGCTGGGGCCTCGCCTTGCCTCGCCTCGCCTTAGGCGAGTGCCTTGACAGCAGGGGTACATAGTATGTGTTAAAGTTCTGTACACAAATCTCATGCGTGGTGAGGGTTGCTAAGTTTCGTTGAGGCCTTCATGTTACGCGTGGGTCCCTCAGGTGATCCTCCTCTCGATCGTCTATTTTCGGTGATGTCTCTAGTGACTAGATTTAAGGTTTTGACAATCGCAGTGATGCTCTGGTGACCCTTTTGAGGTAGCGGTGCTCCGACGACCACTGTGGAACCCCTTTTTGCTTGATATGGCAAGAACAAATGAGATTCAGCCTAGCTGTAGCATTGGGTGGTGTTGCCTAACTCAGTTCCTACGTTGATGGTGTTTATGTGACCTCAGTGACTAGTTGAACTGATTCCTGTAGGGGAGTTGTGAACTTCATTTGCGGGTTTGAAGTTTTGACATCGTTTGGTGCCTCATTTTTTAATTTTTGCTACCGTCTAGTAGCTTGAATTTTGCTTTTCTGATGTTTGGTGGTTCATATGGTCTGATTACTTGGAGTTTTGTGCAAGGATTCTTCTAGTATGGCAGAAGAACAAAAACAAGAGGAAAAAAAGGTTGAGTTAGGGTCCATGAAGTTCTAAGAAGGCCTTACAAGGTAGCTTACCACCACAAAACTTAACATATCAAATTATCTTTTATAGTCTGCAGCAGCAAGAATGTGTATTGTCGGTTGTGGACGCATTAGCTATATACGAGGTGCTAAAGTTGAGCCTACAGAGGATAATCCTGCCTGGGAGATGTGGTATCTTGAAGATAACCAAGTCCAATCTTGGATTGTGAATTCTATTTCAGTAGAGTTTCAACCTCTTATTCTGAGGAAGAAAAATACTTGGGAGATGTTGGCTACTTTGGAGAGCATGTCTGGCCAAAAGGACATTCGCATTTATTAGTTAATAAGGGAGATTTGCAATCTTCAACAAGGAACAATATCTGTTATTGGATATTATGGGTTTCTTAAATCCAAATGGGACAACCTAGATTTTAATGCAGATGAGACTTGGAAAGATCCATTCGATCAGAAACTTCATTAGGATGGAGAATGGAAGACTCATATATTCATGTTTCTTGGTGATTTAAACTAGGTGGTTGAAAATGTTAAATGTCAGCCAAAATCAGTTTAGACCTAAGTTCGTTGCAGTGGACCATGGTGAAGGAATTTGGAAGTGCACACACTATCAGAAAACTGGGCACACGATATACTATTGCTGGGATCTTCAAGTATTGCTAGGCACTGATATGTTTGAAAAGATAATTGAAGGTAGCCGACTTACCCTTCGTGACTTACCGGCAGACCAAATCAGAGAGTTGCAAGGACTATTCTTAAAAGCACTTGGTAATAAGGAGGGATCTTTTGAATCTGATGCTCTCAACCATGCTTTGTATGTTCAAGATAATAGAGCTCTTGAGATCCCTTTTAACTTTAATGATTGGATTATTGATAGTGGGGCCTCCGATCACATGAATGGAGATGTAAAATGGTTTTCCAAATACAAACTTGTATCTGGTTAAGAACATGTCCTTATGGAAGATGGTTCGAATGTAAATGTTGCATGGAAAGGATGCATCTTGTTGCTACAATCTTTTATTCTTTCTAGTGCTCTTCATGTTCTTGATCTTTCTTTGAACTTATTATATATTAGTAAAATAACAAAGGAGTTGAATTGCCAGCTGATTTTTGATTTGGATCGGTGTGTTTTGCAGGATCTAGTGACAGTGAAGAAGATTGGGATTGGTTTAGAGTCTAATGGCCTCTGTGGCCTAGGAAGGTTGCACATGCAATTCAGGTAATTTTGCACTTGAGGAAACAAAATAAAGACTGCATGGAGTCTGTTCATCTTTGGCACCAATGTCTTGGTCACTTGAGTTTTTTTATCTTTAAAGAAGCCATTTCCAACCATGTTTTTTGAGATAGATGCCTAATCTTTATAGTGTCAAAATACCATCATGCTTTATTTTATGAATCAAGCAATAAAAGTTCTCATTTGTTTGGTTTGATTCATTTTGATGTTTGGGGCCCAACCCCTGATATATCTGTTGATGGATACAAGTATTTTGTCAGTTTTATTGGTGATTACTCCAGATACACCTTTATATGTTTGATAAAAAGTCATTCGGAGATACTTAGAATTATACAAGCCTATGTGAATATGATTGAAACTCGATATGATTCTAGGATGAAAGTTCTTCGTTCTAACAATGCTTAACAATATATGGATGGTAGCATTGTGTAATTCTGTGAATCCAAAGAAATTCTTCATGAATCATCATATAACTATACACCACAGAATGGTGCAGCAAAAAGAAAAAATTATCATCCACTAAAGGTTGCTTGTGCCTTGTTTTAATGAAATGTTCCCCAATGTTTTTGGGGAGAGGTGATCTTGACTGTTGCATGTTTGATTGATAGAATGCCTAGTAAAAGTTTGAAAGGGAAAATGCCTATTCCTATCTTGGCACCTACTAAAATGCCTTTTAACTTGTCACTCGAAGTGTTTGGTTGTCTTTGTTTTCATCATGTTTTACAACTAGGAAGATCAAAGCTTGATTCATGTTCCATTCGTGCAGTTTTTATGGGTTACTTATCCAAGCAGCATGGCTACAAATGGTATGACTTTATTACAAGAAAATAGTATGTAACTAAAGATGTAACCTTTCATGAACATGCTGCTTACTTTGTGTCCAAAGATTCTTGCTAGGGGGAGACCCATGAACGAAGTGGAGAACTTTTGGATAGTGATGGAAGATGTTGATTTTTTAATCTAAAAGACAAAAGAAACTAAGAATCGGGGGGGGGGGGGGGGGGGGGGGGGGAATAAAGAGGATACCAAAAAACAATAGATTGATATGGCCCGATATATAAACAAGTGTTTTAAAAAGGAAGACCCAGTAATCCAATTATCAAGTCCACGCCTGTTGACTCCGCTACCAATCTGAATCTCAATAGTTCCCCTAAACCATGTCCAGAGTCAACACCTCTGAAGGAGGGTTTGAATTCTAAACTCTTTTCATTTGATGAAAATATTATGACTACAGATGGTGTTAAAAGTGAAGTGGTTCCTTTGTTGATGATCGTCCTATTAAGAGATATGCGATTTTCTCTCACCTTAACACATTATAAATGTTTTTTATCGTCGCTTGCCATGACTTATATTCTCAGGTCGGTTGTCGAAACTCAATTGGATCCCAAGTGGACTCAAGCAATGTAAGAAGAAATGATAGCCCTTGTGAAGAATCATACTTAGACTATCTGGAGACTCTTGCTCTTGTTGTAAAAATGAATACTGTTGGAATTGCCCTTGCACTCGTTGTACAATACTTGTGGAAGCTTCATTAGTTGGATGTAAAAAATGCATTCATGAATGGAGACCTAAAAGAAGTTTACATTGCAGATGCCGCTTGGTTATGAACAACAAAGAAAACGTTGCAAGTTGAAAAAAGCTTAATATGGCATTAAGCAATCTCCTTGTGCCTAGTTTGAGAAGCTGGGAGCTGCTATGAAGAAGCTTGCGTTTACTCAAGCAAATGGTGATCACATACTATTTGTGAAAAGGACCAATGAAGGTATAACCCTTATGTTGGTTTATGTGGACGATATGATCGTCATTGGGGATAATGAGCTTGAGATCTGCCAACTAAAGGCTAAATTTACATATGAGTTTGAGATAAAGATCTTGGCAAATTTAGGTATTTTTTTGGAATTGAGGTAGCTAGATTTAAGGATAGACTTGTAATGTGCCAACAAAAATGTCATTGGTCTTCTAAAGGATTCTGGAAAATTAAGGTGCAAATCAGCAGCAACGCCTATTGAAGCAAATCATAGAATAAGCCTTAAGGATAGAGTCATCTTGGTAGATGATCGGAAGAACAAATATTAAAGATTGGTGGGAAAACTCATATATCTTACACTCACTAGGCTTGACATCACTTGTGCTGTCAACATAGTGAGTTAGTTCATGCATGCACCTACAAATGCTCACATGACGGCTGTGCATCGGATATTGGCTTACTTAAAGAAAAGTTGAGGAAAGGGAAAACTTTATAGCAGAAGTGATGAGTTTAAGATTGAAGCTTACATTGATGCAAATTGGTCTCGTTTCGTTGATGACATAAGGTCTACCTTAGGATACTGTGTGTCTCTTTGTGGGAATCTAGTAATTTGGAGAAGCACAAAATAATCTATTCATCGCAAAAGCTGAGTATAGATCTGTTCCATTGGGTGCTATTGAAATGTAATGGATCAGAATTATTTTTCTGACATTGGATTGTAGTCAAAGAGCCTCGTGATGTTTTACTGTGACAACAAATCTGCTATCAATCTTGCAAATAATCTTGTCCTCCACGATCGCACCAAACTTGTTGAGTTGGATAGACACTTCATTAGAGAGAAGATTGATGCTGGGTTGTTATGTCTTTCATATGTAAAGACATAAGATCAAGTTGCAGACATCGTTACAAAAGGAGTGTTTGTCTCTTGCTTTGAAGAATGCACTGGCAAGTTGGGCATGTTTTATCTCTATGCCCAACTTGAGGTGGAGTGTTGAGTTGTACTTGTAATCGGGTATTTAGATCTTGGGGGTGGATCCACTTAACCCAATGCTGATAAATACTATTGTGAAGAGGAATAGTGCCACATGGATAGTCCACGTGGCACAGATGGCCACCTGGACTGTCCATGTGGTTAGCTGGTCAACAGTAGGGGTCGTGGGCCCTATTCCTGTTTCCTTTTTTTAGGAGTCTAAGTTTAGTAGTTTAGATTTTATGGTTGGATTATATTTGATTAGGATTTGATAGTGATTTGATTATTTTCTATTTTTAGTAAGTAGTTAAGAGTATTCTGATTTCTATCTTTAGAATTGGAATAATGCTCTCTATAAAAAAAGAGTCATATGTTATTTTGAAGGTGAGTTGAATGCTTCAAGTTTTATTCCAACAACTCTCTGTTTTGTAGTGAGCTACCTCCATTTCTCTATCTCAATTTGTGTGAACTTCATCCATGCATTGGAGGTTCCACGTAGTGCCTCTCCATGCCAATTTACCTCCATCATCACTGCACTAGATCCTCACATGGTATCAGAGCCTCCGATCTAGGCTTCTTGGCATGCTTGCAAATCATGAAGAGGGAGAGAACATGCACAAGAAAAAAATCTCTTGGTGCGTGGAGTTCTTCGGGTTGTCATGACGACCATGTGTTCATGCGGTGCTTCCCTGACGTGAGAATCTTCTCACTATTGCATTTGGCGCCTTACGTAGAGCAATAAAGGAGAAGACTTGTTGATTGGGAAGGTGGCGGACTTCAAAGCCCAGTTGTCGACTGGACAAGGCAAGGTGGTTGTTCAAGGAACAACCATCAAACTTCGGGAATGTCAAATTGTCTTGTGGGCTCGGGCCTTTAAGATTTTCATGGGAGGCCAAGACAAGCTCCACGTACTTGAAGAAATCCTTGATACTAAAGATGCGACGAAGAAGCTCGAGAAGGAGAATTATATGGTGGTGAACTGGATTATGAATTAAGTTGATCCCACCATCGCCTTGAACATGCTATACAAGAAGAATGCGTTTGAGATCTGGGAGACCTTGGAGAAAAGGTACTCCTATAAGATGACTAACACACGCATCATTGATCTCTACACCTGCATCTGGATTGCAAGCCGAGGAGATCTTCCCTTGGCTAAGTACTCTGCGAAGATAGAGGCCTTATTCGAGGAGTTTGACATTTTTGAGCCTATTTGTTGTGATGAGCAGGTTGAAACCCGAGCAAGGTGGTAGGTGGCAGAATTTTTGTCAGTCTTACATTCTCGATACCATCTGGTGTGTGACTAGATTCTGGCTTCTGACGGGAAGATGGACATGGAGACCATTTATAGTCGGCTTGAGAAGATGGAGGTCCTGGAGGTCGAGACAGTGGTGTCCATCGACAACTCTGCACTTGCCACGACTGATGTTGGTGTGGGGTGCTGGAGAGGCTATGACCGTGGATCCGATCACGTCTATCCCTTGACCCTTGTGTACTCATTGTTGGCGCATCAATTACCTCTCCAAGAAATGCTGGAACAAGTTTGGAAGGCCATGCCTAAGTCCAACCTTACCCCCAAAGATCTCGAGATGATTCATGCCATGGCCTTCAAGGAGAAGGAGAAGACCACGACGATTGTAGCGACTTTGGAGGCCACCAATGAGATCTCAGCTATGGAGGTTGCCAAAAGCTACACCACGATTCCTTCTAGCTCTGAGTTTACGGTTAATGACGAATGGTGGGGTGTCTAGCCTCACCACAAGAGCAAGTCATTGTCCTCCCTGGCCTCGATTTGAGGGGGAGTGTGAAAGGGAATAATGCCACGTAGACAGTCTACGTGGCATAAATGGCCTGGCCACGTGGACTGTCCATGTGGTTAGTTGGTTGGTAGCAAGGGGTTGTGGGCCTTGTTCCCCGATTCTTTTTTTTTTAGGAGTCTAAGTTTAGTAGTTTAGATTTGTTGGTTGGAGTATATTTGATTAGGATTTGATAGTGATTCGATTATTTTCTATTTTTAGTAAGCAATTAAGAGTATTAATCTATTTTCTATTTTTAGAATAGGAATAATGCTGCCTATAAAAAGAGAGTCATATGTTATTTTGAAGGTGAGTTGAATGCTTCAGGCTTTATTCCAACATCCCCTCCTTTTGTTTTGCCGTGAACTTCCTCCCCCTCTCTCTAGGGTTGCGGGAGCTTCATCCTCACGTTGGAGGTTCCACGTAGTTGTGGTAGATCCTCACAACTATAACATCCCTACCTTTTGTTTGTTGTTGAAAAGAAAAGAGAACCCTATCCGCCAATGAGTGCTAGGCATCCATTCCTATGGCCGTGGCTTTTCCCTTCTGTTGAGAAAGATTTTCCACGTAAATCGTTGTGTTTGTGTGAGTGCTATTCGTTTTCTTTTTTAATGTACTCAATTATTGAATCCTCAATTGATTGCTCGTGAACTTATATGTTAAAATCGAACAATGTCCTAATTGGTTGATGACCTTATCTATAATGTGTTATACTTTAGTTGTACAATGAAGTGATAAACTCAATTTCATGCTTTGTACATTTATAATGGTTGCCTGCACATGTATATCATGTGCTAATCCGTCCATGTCAAGTTCAATTATGGTGGCATTTATATTTGTAATTATTGTATAGTGTAAGATTGTCCATACATAGAGATACTTGCCAAGTTATTAGTTATAAGAAAAATTTGAGTGTTTTAGCTTTCTAAATGAACTTTTCCACTATCCATAAAAATTTCCTTTAAATGTTTTTTTTTGAAAATTAAAAGGGTAGTTATTTAAATGATAATTACCTAGTTATTTCATTAAAAAATGACATTAGGTCATATCGCTAATTACAGCTCCAAACGGATAAAAGCGAAAGAACAAGCTCCGTAAAATTCTCTACATAAGGACGTTGGCCCCTAAAGACCACTGCATTCCTCTTGAGCCAAACGCTCCATAAGACTGCAAGAGGCTGCACCCTCTCCTTCTTCTGGAAAACACTGTATCCTTCAGTTCTGTTGCCACATTTGAAAGAACTCCAAAAGGTGTGAGACGAGTCCTGCGACCACCACCTATCACTGAAGCACCTCCATACCTGTGCCACCATAGGACACGTGAAAAAAAAATGCTCTATGTCCTCCTCACTTCCAAGGCAAAGAGGGCATGTCGTATTTGCTCTTTGGGCCCACCTGGCTCTCCACACCTTAGTCAATATCCTGCCTCTCCTAATAAGTCAAGCAAAAATCTTTACCTTCAGAGAGCATGCAGCCTCCCAAACCAGCTTGCAATCTTTGGTCAAATCAATATCCTCCATCAAGAGAGCCCCCTCCCAGCCTCTTGTATGCACTACAAACCGAGAAACCCCCTTCTTCCCATCCAAAGGCATCCCGTCCCTCCTTAAGTTGGATGCCCTCCAAATCTTGCAGCAGTTTTTGTAGCTCCTCAATCCTTTGGTCAGAAAGATTCCCTGTTAGATTGGGGCACCAACACCCATCCCAGACATTAGCAACCAAGACTCCTTTGCCTACCGCTAGTGCCACAAGTCTGGGAAACCGATCACACAGCCCCCCAGTCCAGTCCAATCAGATGTCCAGAACCTGAAGTCCCTTCCCTCTCCAAGTATCGACGTTAAGAAACTCTGGACCCTGGGCCCCACCATAGATAATCCCCTAACAAAATGAGATGTGCCCTCGGAGGAGAAGCCACCAACTCCCAAAAAGGAGAGCCCCCATAGCATGTCCGGAAGATCTTCCCTACCAAGCCATCCTCCCTCCCAAATATTCTTACAAACCACTTGGTTAAAAGGCTGACGTTCATTCTTCCCACCTCCCTAACTCCTAGGCCTCCCTCCTTGAGATGCTTACACTCCTACGCCATCACCTTTACTCGATCACCATTGGCCCCATAATTCATCCAGAAGAAGTTTCTCATGAGGCTCATAATCTTCTTTTCAATCTGTCGAGGCATCTTCAACACAATTGCAAAATATGAGGGCATCGAAGGTAACACAGCTTTTAAAAACACCAGCCTTCCCCCTCTAGACATGAGATTCGACGCCCACCTTGCCAGTTGCTCAATCCTTTCATTCAGAGGGACCCAATCCTCTATAGAAATGCTCCTATCCGTCAGTGGCAACCCCAAATAGGAGATAGGAAAGACTCCTCTGTCTGTCCTCAACGTAGCATTGCAACCACTAACCTCCTCCTTAGACAAATCGAAAAGAATGAACGTCGACTTCCTGTACTTTATCTTCAGCCTCGACACCTCTCCAAAAAGTTCCAACAATACCCTGATCCTCCTTGCCTTCGCCTTTGCCCCTTTAACGAAGAAGAGGGTGTCATCTGTGTACTGAACCCATGTTCCCATCATCCACCGGGAACCCCCTCTCACATGCTTTAATCGAAGATCTTGCCAGCGCATCTACAACCAATACAAAGAGCATAGACGCTAGGGGGCATCCCTGTAGAACTCCCCTCCTCGGCTGTATCCAGCCACCTGCTGGGTTCCCATTAATGAGAATCGAGAATGAAGATGTCGTAACACATCATGCATTGTTCCAGGTCAGCAGGAACCCCCTCTTCAGCATGGAAGCCCACAAGAAAAACCAATGCACCGAGTTGTATGCTTTCCTAAAATCCACCTTCCACAGGAATGCCCTCCTCTCCTTCCATGAGGCCAACATCTCTGTTGCTGCCACATAACCATCAAGGATATTCCTTCCTAGCACAAAAGCTGTCTGCACATGAGATACCACCCTACCGATTACTCTCTTCAACCTATTTGCCAGGACCTTTGCCACAATCAAATAAATCGCATTGGACAAGGCAATATGTCTGAACTCATCGATGGCTCCCACACCATCCTTCTTGGGCAACAAAAATACAAAGAACTTATTCAACCTATTAAAGCGACGGTTCCCCTCTTTGAATTCCTCCATCACCTCCATGACATCCCCTTTAAGCATCGTTCAGAACTCTTTGTAGAAGAAAACGGGGAAGCCATTGGGACCTGGGTAGCCCTTCGCATTCAGGCCCTAGATCGCTTCGCTCACCTCATCCTCCGCGAAAGATGTAACCAGCCCCTTAGCCTGCTCAACACTGATGGAAGGGACATCCGATCCCCTTCAACTCTAGTCATCGAACCTCCTCTTCCTGTAAAATCTCTAAAGAAATCTGCAGCCGCCTTGCCAACCGCCTCTCTGCCTACAAACTCTGTGCCACCCACCAAGAGCCTATCTATCAAATTCCTCCGCCGCTTGTTCGATGCCACCATGTGAAATATCTAGTATTGGAGTCCCCTTCTTTTATCCACTTCTGTCTGGACCTCGTCCTCCACTCCACCTTATCCTCCTCCTAAATGATCTTCATGTGTTTAGACCTGGCCTCCCTCTCCTCGATCGTCAGCAGGCCCATGTCCTCAACTCTATCCAACCTCTCGACCTCATCTAGAGCCTCCTCCTTCCTAGTCTGCTGTTCCTTCACCTGCCTTCTATACTCCCTAAGAAAACTCCTGAGATCTTGAGTCTTCTCCTTTAACCTCACCGCTGATGACCCTTCTAGCTGTAAAGAACCCCATTTGTCCTCAACCTTTCTCTTGAACACCTCCTCTAGCAACCAAGTCCGATCGAATTTGAAATACGTGCCGCACTTGGTAGCTTCATTAGATCCCCACATCAAAGGCATGTGATTTGAAAATGGTCTCTCAATGGGCCGAACTCCTGCCAAGGGAAACACCTTCGCAAGGTTTATTAACGAAAAGAATCTGTCTGGCCTGGACACCCACCCTCTAGAACTCCTCTACATGTACCTACAGGATGGAGGCAAGTCAACCAGTCCATGTGTGGCAACAAACTCCAAAAACTCCTCAGATCCATTGTCTTGTCTGCCTCTTCCTCTTGGCCTATCATCAGCTGTCAGGGTCACATTGAAGTCCCCATCAATCAGCCATGGACAACCCTGGAACCTGATGGCAATCTGACTAAGATCCTCCTACAGAACATGCCTACCAGAGTCTTCACACGGTCCATAAATTGGGGAGAACACAGTTGTGAAGCCATCACTGCGCCTCCTAAGTTGGATCGAGACAACACTCCTCCTAACTATGAAGTCCTTCAAAGAGAAGACATTACCCTTCCAAGCAAGAATGATACCCCCAAGTAATCCCAAGTGTTATTATTGTTTATGCTTGATTCTTTTACACTTCCATTGATTTATTTTATTCAACTTGGTATTAGAGCAGTCGATTCTTGGGTTATCTTTCTCGATTATCATGTTTATCTTTCTTGAAAGTTCTTTTTGCTCCATGATCAGGAGCATGTGAAGCCAAAGGCCTCCTTCTAGGGTTCTTGCTTGAGGAGGCGGTGGTCTGTGGAGGCACTGTAGGATGGATCTATGGATCGGTGAGGAGGGCCACGCGGTCCACCTGGAACAGCTCCGCCACCTCCGAGACCTTTAGGTTCGTGTAGAGCATGTACCCTACCTTGGCGTTGCACGAGTCCACGCAAAAGTACGACTCGATCGTCGACTTGGAAGACGACGGTGGAAGCAATATGGTAAGTACGAGGGAGAGGGCTGGTGCCCGAGGACTCAGCGGAGGTCTGGTGCCTCGCGCGTTGGGTGGTGATGATAAGAAGGAAGGCGATGGCAGTGGCAGCGACGACGAGGGCGGCGATAGTGACAGGGATGGCAGCCATGCGACGTCCTCCCATTCGAAAGCCTTGTCCGTGGGCACCTCTACGACCTGGACGAGTAGGGAGGAGCAAGGGCGTTGGGTTCTACTCCGCTGCGTTACAGACCCTCGTGCGCGACGACTTCGTCTCCCCTACATCGAAGGCGCTCTGCCTTGGGAGCTCCTCAGGGCATGAGGCCTTAGGTGGGAGCGGAAATAGAAAGGAGGGCGAGGTCGTTTATGGTGAAGCTCCTCTTAGAGGTTCTCCTGATCCGATTGAAGGCAGCGGCGGTGGCCTGCTATGTGGTGGCATTGTCACAGTCGCGATTGTTCTTGATGCTGAGGAAGCTACGGTGAAGAGCGACGTCGAGATTAGTGGCATCGATCTCGCGGCGTCAATCTCACGATAACGCGACGATGATCTCGAAGAGGACTCAGCGTTGATCTCGCGTAGTATCTCGGTGCTAGTCGGGACGAAGATGGTGGAGCTGTGATCAATTGGTTGCGACCTGAGGGGATGTTGAGTTTGTATAGCACTTGAAGACCTTAGGTTTTTTGATATGTTTTTTGGTCTCGGTCTCTTATGTTTAGCCTCATTATTGAAAAAAAGGGAAAAAGATGAAAGAAAGAGAAAGGAATGAAAGAAAAATTAAAAGAAAGAGAAAAGGATGAAGAGGAAAAATCAGGAAAAAAAGAAAAAGGGAAGGAAAAAAAAGAGAAGAAAAAAAATCAAAAGGAGTTTAAATTGAAGAGAAGTGGAGAAGCTCTTCTCTAGTATTATCATCATTGTTTAATTTGATTGTATTTCTTCTCATTGTTATTTTTCTCTTATATGAGTATGGGAGAAAGGGGGAGTGTTGAGCTTGCAATAGTCACTCCCGTTTGGGAGTCCCTTTGTTGCAGTCCCAAGGTACGATGGGTGACATCGGATACCACTACAGACTTTTGGAGTAGTTGATCATCACATGAGAAACCAAACTATCGGAGGTCCAGAGTTTCAAGGTCTCTAGACATTGATTTAAATGCCGACGGCATGCCGTCGGCAAGGCCAGTTTTGAAGAACAGCCATGCCGATATGGTTTCAGTGTCGGAAAACAGGTGTTTCGGCGACATGCCGATCGGTATGGTCGGCATGCCGCCGTGCCGCCGCCGGCAAAATGGTCACTCTCCCTCATCCCCCTCACCTGTATAGGAACTTGGCAGGGCTGTAGGGCGTGTGGCTACCGGAGAACACCGCGGAGTAGATCGCGTCGAGATCGCACACGGGGCACACGACCTTCCTGTCGTCGCCCTCGCCGCACGCCTTCTTCCTCTGCTGCGGCCTGCAGACGTAGGGGTTGTGGCGGTCGCTGAGGAAGTAGTTCCTCAGGGGCAGGGTGTGGAGCAGCGCCTGCAGTACGTAGTTCATGAAGCAAGTGCTGCCAAGGTTGTTGAGCCCCCGGAGGCCCCACGGGACCCCGCAGCCCGACTCGGCGGCGGCGGTGTCGGGGCACCACAGTGGGCTGGAGCAGCAGTCGAGGAGGAGCTGCTCCTTAGGGGTGGGGGTCCAGGGGCGGAACTCGACCAGTCGCCTCCTCTTGGGGGGTGTGGGGGGAAGGGGGATGGAGGCGATCCGGTATTGAGAGGCGAGGACGGCGGAGTCGAAGTCGGGGTCGTGACCTGGTCGCGGCAGGCGAAGCAGAAGAGCTCGACGCGGTGGACGTCGAGGGCGAGGGCGTGGGGAGGGGAGGAGGGGGACTGGTAGAGGTGGTCGGGGGCGTGGAGGGGGCAAGAGAGGCATGAGTAGAGGCGGGGTGGGGAGGAGGGGGGGCAGAGGGGACAGCGGTGGGGAAGGTCGAGGTGGAGCTCGGCACAGCCGAGGGCGGGGGGTTTGGGGCGAAGGAGAAGGTGGAGGGAGCAGAAGGGGTTGGGGGAGGAGGAGAGGAAGAGCTGAAGGTGGGGGCAGGGAGGAGGGATGGAGGGGGAGGAGGACATGGGGAGGAAGGTGGTGGTGGTGGTGGAGCCGCAGGGTCGGTGGGCCCCGCAGACATAGAGGGTGGGGAGGGAGGGCGGGGGAGGCGAGAGGGCTATTTGATTTGGGTGTAGTGGGGGCCCCACCTTGTTAAGAGATGCTGTGTGCTTGTGCAGATATCCATAGGGTCGGCAAGCACTACCGATGCTGTAGGATGCTTAACATATAGGGACTCCCACCAAGGGCGTGTGCTTATGCCGATGCCGATGCAGCCCACCTTGTTAAGAAATGTCGATGCCGATGCTGTGTGCTTGCTGTAGACTGCCACTGCCATCTCTTCCGCTTCGCTAATGCCACTGTCACTGTCATCTCTACCGCTGCTTCAGGCTGTAGCCTGCATCGTTACTTATGGAACTTCTCACCTTCTTGGTGGTAGACTAGTTGCCTGCTGGGAAGGTGGGGGAGCGTCTCCCTGTAGAGGGTGGCCGCCGCACGTTTAGGATTTCCTCCAATGATGACTCTTTTGGAGGGAAGGGGAAAGGGGACAAAGGTAACGGGAGGTCGTGCGGTGCCAGTGCCCGCACTGGCTGGTGGCATGATGCAATGGCCAATATGAATCGGGTGAGGTGGGAATTAAGGTGTGTGCACTGTGTGGTGGATGGTGGTGGATGGGGTGGCCAAATGTTTTAACTTTTACTTTGAAACTATACACTTTGATTCTTTCATTCTTAAATTCTTTGATTCTTAAATTCTTTGTATTCTTCTATTATTAAATTTTCTATATTCTTAACATGGTAAGAATATTTCATCTCGTTATTGAATTTTAACATTGTATGGTCATGTTGTATATGAATATTATGATGTAACACTCTTATTGTTACATAATCAACATTTGATTTTCTTGAAACTGATATCATTTTGATCACTTCTACCATTTTTGTTGGCATGCATCGGCATGCCGGGCCCTCGGCGTGCCTCCGAAATGGCATTTTTTCGAGCCATCGAAATCATCGAAATCTGCCATCGAAAAACGGGTATTTCTCCGGCATGCCCTCGGCATGCCCACGAAATGCACACTTGCAATTTCATCAGCACGGCGTCGAAATCGGCATTTCGAACCTTGTCTCCAGAGAAAGGGAGATCCATTTTGAGGTCCTTAGAAGAAGGGCCTCGTCGGTTTCTATGTAAGAGATCCAACTTCGAGGTCTTCAGAGAAAGTCCCATTTTAAGGATACTGAGTGGGGAGTCACCAGCACCAGGTCTCCAGAGGAGAGGCCTCTTGTCATAGTCAGCTACAGTTCGTCTAGTAGTTCAAGATCTTGCTGATGTGCGGTCATCAGCACACCCGCCTACAAGTAAGAACCAGTTCAAAGTGGTGTTCTATTGTGTAGAGTGGGTGTCGTTTTTTGTACAAGCTGAGCATTCCATGCTCCAACTTGACGAGGAGTGTTGGAGAATGTGGGTTGGTGTTTAGTGCTACATCTTAAGATGTAGTTTGTTGGAGTGTGTGCTGGCTTATAAATAGCCATGTACTCCATACTTATTTTTTTGAGGAGAAACAATATAGATCCAAACCCTAATGGGGCTCTCTCATGGTTTTCTCCCTGCTCTTCATGAGTGGGGTTTCCACATAAACTTAAGTGTTATTATTGTTTATGCTTAATACTTTTACACTTCCGCTAGTTCATTTTATTCAACTAACTTTATAGTTCATTTTTTTTTAAAAACAAGAAAGGATGGCTATGTGGAGGTCAATCACCTAAATAATTAAGTTACCTAGTTGATCTTTAGAAATGAAACAAAGACAAAGCCTCCCCAACAATATTTTCCACCCGCAACCTCATTGACCTAAAAACTGCCCTGTTGTACTGCCACCCAAAGGACCACAAACTTGCAAAAATCCTTCTTCATCTAGCATTTAGCTTTAAACCACCAAGTAAGGCATTACAAAATCCAACCAATGATGTTAGATCATGGGTATCACCCTTAAAATGATGTTAAACCTTCCTACATCCAAAGAAGAGGTGTGTGGTCCTCCACATCTTCATAGTGAGTGTAAAAAATGCCTCAGTGAGTTATTTGATTATGTAATTAGTACATAAACTAGATGTTTTCTTTTCATTTATCCAAATAAATAATTTAAGTATATACCTTTGTATTATTGGTCCAACTTATGCTTTTAAAGTTACTTACACATTGTGTCACGTCCCAAAAACCCAGGCCCTTAAATGAAAGTCATAATTTCGAGGAATGGCAATAGAAGATATGATGGTTTATTTAATTCAAGTTGTACCTATCTATAATAGAGTTTCATTTATTACATAAAATGGAAGAAAGTACAGGAAGGATGTCACATAAGTGATACAGAAGAGCATTAGCAAAATATGAATTTACTTTAAACCAAAGTATAAAAGTTTACCTGTCAACAGATTGGGCAAAAACCTGTGCAGCGACAAATCCCTTGCATTGACCACTCAACAACGACAACCTAAAAGTAGGTTACAAAGTAAGGATGAGCCAATCGGCTCAGTAGGGAACAAACAACTATTGTATTTCAACCAAATAAGATAGCGTATGGTTTCATTTACCGGTTGATTCCTAGCCCGACCCAACACCCTATGTTCTAATTCTCGAACCTTGTCTAACACGACCAACTACTGTGGTCCCACAACCTATTAATCAAGTTGCCCAAATTCTTCCCATGATTTGGTATTAATATTTATTCTCTCACTCACCTTAGTGATCAGATTCTAGAAATCATCCCTCTCTACTAGAGGAGATTGAGATGCATTCATTCCTTTGAATTCCAGCCTGATAGACTTGCCCTGGCAAGGGGAGAGACTAGCAAGTCTGTTGATTCTTGAGAAAGGTGTGTTCATTCTCGACGTATCCAGTATGTTGTTGACTTCAGCTAGAAGAGTCGGGCCTCTAGGGAGCTATCCGGGCCTATACCTTGCGACCACGAAGCGCAAGCTCGGTTCATGTTCAACAAGGACTAGTCACAGATAAAACCAGATTATCATTGCAGATTGGCCAGAACTGTCGAGCCACACCAATGCTCCTGCTAAGAGCGGTTCCCCATAGGAGTGTAGTCTACGGGTGTGCCCTCTTAATCCACCGTCGGATGAGGTCTTAACCAATCCATCACAGTGCCCTGGTACTTCCGTACTTACGGATGCCCAATGGGCCTCTAACTACAAGTACCACATACCCCGATGTCCCTTGCCGTGCATGCGGGTGCTGTCAAAACTTAGAGCCACAAGTGCCTCTGCATTGAGTCGGATTCGGGTACATCCAGGTACCAAACACTAAGGAAAGCCCAGGGCCTGCTACCAAGTTTTGAGGTAGAATTCCTTAGTAGCCATTAGCTATGACAACAACTTGGGTCCTTTACTCGAGCAGTGAACCCATGCTCACCAAATTCAAGGGTGCAGCCTTACGAGCTCACCTACTCGACCCACTGTCATTTAATTCCATTGGGTTGCATGTTCAGGACGAAGCGCTAGAGAACTAGTTGATCGCTTAGGGTCTTATCCAAGACCTTAGGATCCAGCATTCCATTTATTAGACCTTGATCGAGTCAATACATGTTTCACATTTTGAATTCAATCCTTTGCTTAGTCAAGTTCCATCCACTTTTAATCCTCTTTTTGGAGTTCAAGCCGGGTGGAACAAGTACACCAGTACTGATCCTAATCTTAGGTACCGGTGCTGGGCACCCATTGCCCCACTAGGCCATAGCATGCTGGTACCAGCACTGAGCTCTACCACCAGTACTAGATACTCACAACACAACCTCAACCAAGCCAACCCATGGTGCTGGACTTTAGTACTGATATTGGGCAACCCCAATGCAATCATCACATTATCAGCTTGTACTAGTACCAAATCTTAGTACTTGTATTAGGCACCCCAAACACCATACCCCATACCACACCAAGGCCCTAGTCCCAGCTACCGGGTGGCTTGAGTTAGAGTTCGAGATCCCGTCAATTGGGTATGTCATAGGACAATTAAATTCTAAATAAATTATAGGGTCAAAACCTATCGAACATTCGGTAGAGTTTCTCTTGATTATGGAATATTTTCCCAAAATCGGTACTTGCAACCTGTCCTTGTGCATGCATATTTATCACAAATTATATAGGTGGGTACTCCCCACCATCACACAACGGCAGAAAATAACGATAAACACAAGCAAGCACACCCCACATTCAAAAATAGTAAAAACATGAGAGAAACAACGAGAAACAAGGCCATGTTACTACAAAATGTAGGATTCTGCGTCATGTAATGAAATGTCTTTTACATCAAAATTCCTATGGTTGATATCTTAAACAAGCTTGACAACTAGTAAATACAAATTTCGGTGGATGACAAAAGTGATAAGCTATTATGAAAAGCTGAAAAGGCACCGACATCATCACCAAGATCTTCCATAACTGCTTTAGGGCCAAAAATACCCTAACTGCACAAATGAGATTATTGAACATGATTATACACCAAAGGAGCTACTAAAACAAGCCACAATACTTCCAGTAACCGTATTAACACTAGGCCATTAAGCTCCAACTTAGGAGAAATATTAAAGGAGTGGTTCTCTTCATATTTTGTTATAAGCAGCTCTTTATTCTTATTATGTGGTCATATTTCCATTTCCTGTTGCCTTATCTACTTATTTCCACATTAAATCTTCCCTATGGTCTATAAAAAGAGGAATACCCCATTAATGAGTAGTCACTCCATCTTTTGATGCTTGCAGGAGAATTCTACCATAGCTCTAGACAAGAATCTAGATTCCAAACAAGTATATGACTATAGATACATAACAAAAACATAGCTATTCATTTTGACGTCTAACTTGAGGTGAGAATGCATCTCATGATAAGAGATTATTTTAGAAATTACAGTTACAAGCTGATTGTTAATATCAAAAGTTTTCCTTCTAACAAGCAAATACATGAGCAATCCACAGTGAACTATAAAAAAATATTAAGATGAGATGTGCTAATTCATAGTAAGCTTGCCTGGCTTCTGGTTTGTGTTTACAGCACTACAATGCTTATCGAAGGGGAAGGTTGCAAACTCCAAGTGAGGAAGCAGCTCGAGAACCAAGTGGCAAAAGGTGAATTGAGTGTAAACCAATAGCTACGTAAATGGTGCAACAATAATGGCTAATACATCCTGAATGTAATTCAACAAAAATCATTTCCACCATAAGTGCATTCTATGAATGGAAACAATTCATAGCACAATGCCAAATATTTGACCCCATACAACATTGTTGGTCCCCTTTTCTTTTTCCCACCATAATCATCCTCAATATCTACGAATGACTGATAGCCGCTTGCCCCACACATCAGGGTCCATTATATGGCTACTTTATAATACTTATTCTAGTTTTAGAGTTACCATTTTTTTCTTTCCCAGAAAACAAAGGTCCAAGGCATTTCCTCAACGTGAATTAATTATAGGTGGGATATCTTGATCAATTCCACCCGTTAAAACATCAACCCTGAATATTTAAAACAATCAGTTCTAAATACGTAAATACTTATTAGAAATCATTTCTTGATCATAAGCCAGGAGAGGTGGCAGTAAAGGGCACCTACAATTTTACAACAATAGATCAGCCAGCCACTTCAATTTCAATGTCATATATAAACTCTATCAAAATGCATAAAAATATTTCATTTCAAACATTGATTTCAACCCAAATCAGTCCCCTCACAACTCCTAATCATAGAAAACAAGGTGGTGCACAAGAAAGGAAATCCCTACCTCGAAGTGAGCTCTTCCTCCTTCTTCCGGTAAGCAGCAGCAACCATAGCAACACCAACTTCAACAACGTAGCAGCGGCAGCAGCTATCACAGCAGCAGTGGCAGCGGCTACCGCCCCAATCACTTTTGTTTTCTCTTTCTTTCTTTCTTTCTTCTCCAACATCAATGACCTAAACACCAAGACATAAGCATATACGTATGTGGAATAATCACAAACACATGGTAGGCATAAGACCCAAAGAACAGAACACCTTACCCTAGGGACCAAAAGAACGCACCTTGCGCCCTTACCTTGCGAGATTAGACTGTGGGGAGGTGGTGGAACCCATCATTGGCGTCCTTGGTGGCAAGAGAGGGCAAGATTGAGGTGACCATTGTGACGGCTCCGTCAAGGCCCTCTTCTCTGGCGACCTCGATTGACACTTGCTCCCCATCTCACTCAAGGCCATCGTGACCTTCGCAAAGCGAGGCATTAGCTTGGTGCTCCTCTCACACCACGGTGTGTCACCCAGCAGCAGCAGCACGTGCTCGTTGCCCTCCACCACAAGCATGGCGTCGTCATTGCTCATTTCCACTACGATCCTCTGCACTCTGCTCACCACCCTTGCCTTCGAGGATTGCATCCTTTGGTCCAAGTCGTCGCTTATCTCCCTCTTTAGCTCCTCGTCGATGGCTAGGAGCTCAGCCAGGCCTTCGAGGTTGTTGTCAATCTCTACACGAGCATGGTGGTGGGCGTGGTCAGTTAAAGGGGAAAGGTGAGATTTGGAGATCCGGAGAGTAGGGAAATGGGAATGGGGAGTGACTTGGAGGGCAAGAAATTAGAGGAGGGTGGCTTCTCAAGTAGGACAAAAAAAAGAGGAAATGGCTTCTTTTGCAAGCCAAACAAAAACAAGGCTTCCTTAACAAGCCCAATAAAAAATAAGGCTTCCTATGCCCTTAGCCCACCATTAAACATCTAAATTAAGATTTTACTTAATTTGTTAAGTGTAATAAAAATCCCGCCCCTTACACATTGGCTAGATCTAACAAGTGAAAATAGTTGATCAAGTATGTAGAATGGTCTTGGATAGTGGATGTAAGTTTGATATTTGTGTAACATCACCATCATTACTCATTATCGTGATTGTAGTCCCCAATCTTAGAAGTGACAAACCTCTTTTGTAGTTAATGAAGTGGATGTTATTGACCTTCGGTAACCATCCTTATCCTTTTCAAAAAAAAAAATCTTAGAGGAGACAAAATTCTTTTTGTTACAAGAGATGGTCACTTGACCATATTCCAGACGGAAAGAGTTTTACAGGAAATGGAAACTCTGGAGTTATCATGTGAGTTTGATCAAGGAATTGATTAATGAAATTGAGATCACAAAAGTCCTCTTTTAACTTGTGCTTAGAGAAAGAGGCATTTGTCCTTATACTTGAAACAATAATTTATATTTGTATCTTTACTAATGCGTTTGTCCTTATACTTGAAACAAGAATTTACATTTGTATCTCAATTATGTAAATTTTAGCTTGGTGATTGGGGTCTTGAAGATTTTAAGACCAATGTATCCAGGGAAGTTGGCTTTTTCTTTTTAAAGAGAGGGAAGTTGCCTTTTATGAGAGATTACAAGATGTAAATATCTTCTTGAGAAGGACACGTTTCCAATTGTTGGAGTGGAGTTTGAGTCTTATCATTATAGCTTTTGAAGTCCAATTCCAACCATGTCCATTTCAATTAGTAGATCAAAATAGGAAAGAAAAAGCTAGATGAATTTAGATCAATTATTTAAAATGTCTTCCATACTTTATGAATAGTAGTTATGGAAGGACTGATAGGTTTTTTTTTTTTTTTTGAAAGGAGCTATGGGAGGGATGATAGTGGAAATCAGATCCTAATTTTTGGCTTAATCACATGTAGCTCGTTATGTGTAACACATTGGGATATATTGGTATATCTCAAGATGGTTAATGCTTTACAGTGCAATAGCTATTAATCTTCATTTAAGGTTATTTGATGAATATCTAGTGATTATGATTGGACTAAGGAGTTTATTGATAAGGTATATTCGTAATTAGAGAATCATAGGATAATGTTCGGGAGGATTTATAATTGTGTATTTCTTAACCAAAGAATTGAAAATTGATTAATTGAACCCATAAGATCATGGAAAGTTCTTAGCTCTTTATTTGGGATATCATATCTTAGATGGACTAAAGAATTGCGCACAAGATTTCCCTATGGTACAATATAGCAGCTAGCAACACAATAATAGGGAGGGAAAACATTTTATGTTATGGAGGGAAATATATAATTAAATATGCTCATAGAAACACTAAAAGTTTTTTGGTAAATGCTATGATAGGATTTTTTTAACATTAATAGGACTCGTTGCAAGAGAACCAAGAACCTCCAACTCTCTTTATAGAAAAGGAGACATCCTTAGCATTCTTTGCCATGTGCTTGTGTGCCCTAGTAAAGAACTGATGAAAGTATCACTGTGTCCATAAAGGAGTTCTACATAGAGAAGAAAAGCTTTTCTACAACTTCAGAGTGCATCTCATCAAAAAATTCAGAGGAGTTGCAACTTGTATTGGAGATTTTGAGTAGATGTGACTTCTCAAAGGAAAACAAATTGAGTAGATGTGTGGTTGCTTTACCACGTATTGCATTAATCTTGTGATAATCTTTTAAAAAAAAAGTTATAATTGATCATGGAGGTATGAATTCGTAACTCGTGAGACAGGAAATTGTTTCCATGCTACATCTCTCTATTTGATCGATTTGGATCATTGTTTTTCATGATAAAAAAAGTTCTAAATAATTCTCTATGTTTCCACGATGCACTAATCCTTCAACAAAGATATCCAAATCAAACATCTATCTTTGTTGGAATATTGGTGTTGCCAATCTTCCCTTTCAAAGTGGCCAGATGAAAATTTTCATCTTTGACAGACTTTTAAGGGTCCAAATACAGCTATAACCTATGCCATCATTGGCATTTCCATGCCCTGCCTCAACCTTTAAGGAACTTATAAGCTTTGTTGACACTATACTCCTCAAAGCTAATGGGTCTTGTATGTCTGTCGTAAGCCAGAACTTCTAACTCTGATGATAGACACTCTCGATCCACCATTCTAACCTCTGATAGACTTTGATTGTCTTCTTTATCCAATGGTCAACAACCCAAGCATCATGATGCACAGCAAGAGCAAAAATCTTTGGCACCAAGGTCAGCAGATCATTTGTATGAATCGAATCTTGTCTAGAAGCTGAAGATTCATCCATTACAAAACTGGTAAAAAAATTGTGTAACCCAAGGCATAACAATTGTAAGACTCCTCCAAAAAGGTGAGGCACCTTTGGAGATTAACATCTTTTGCCAGCATAGTTCCTTCCATGACAGGAGAATGAAATCTTATTCCATAAAGCATCAGCATTCTCCACTGCCAAACGAGCAACTTGGTTTATCCCATTAGTTGTGAGGACTGAGTTAGGAAACCTTAATGAGTAATATCACTCCGTTGCTGATTGAGGTTATTATTTCAAGTTTTGATGGATACTTCCAATCGACTAACTGAGCTACCATCTTGTATGAGCTATTGATTTCCTGGATTACTTGTCTATTCATGACCCTAGGAAATGCCAACCTGGTGCTAGCATAGGATAGGTCGGTCAAGAACCAAATAGATGCACCTCTGTAGGATTCACATGTGTATATGATGCAAGCCATAATTCAAAGATTGGATAATCTGGAGCAATGACTAGCTCTAATATAGGTAGTAGAAGTCAAAAAGGGGGTGATAATGGTTAATAGAATGTCTAGTAGAAATAGTCCTGAAAAGTGGAGTAGCAGGAGGTTATACAAAACATTGGCATGCCTCGTGCAGTGGCAAAGGTGGTTCAGGCACCTTTGCCTTCCTAGAAGACTAACTACTTACACCCAGACTCAAGGGGCACATGAAGACCCTGTTTAACAAAAGCAGTAGTTGTTTCAGAGATTTTGCAAGATTAAGCCCCGATCATTCACTGGGAAAGAGGCTCTACAGCAGGTTAGGACTGGGTGCTTCAAATTGAGATGACCTTTTGGGTTCTCCATATATCACCCAAGTAGTACACTTTATGTATTCATCTAGTAACATTCTTATGTTGTTTCGTGGAAATAGAAGGATATAATCTGCCTTTGCATTTCTGAGAGCATCCAATTGGATAGTCCTGATTGTTATTATTAACTGTCTCTCTGTTTACGTATCTGCAGACTCTAGCTATTTTCCATTCTCTGAAAATCACGTTATATGTGGGTTTCTTTGCAAATTAGTTGGTGACATGGAGGTTAAAGCTCAACCATTGTACTTCTCTAGCTTTAATTACAGCATAAGAGCGAACCAAAACCAATTGGCTTGAGTGGAGATGATGAGGTGAAGATTGTGCATAAATGGATTTCTCACATTTTCAAGGGCACAAATAATTATACGTGCATGCATTTTTTTTTTTGAAGAGAAAAAGGATGGTCACATGAGGCTAGTGATCGTTTGCTTCATTAAAAAGAAGACAGAGTATAAGCTAGAAATACATTATAGAGTGTTCCATAGAGACAAAAGCCAAGAAATATCCCTACACACGTTCCCCACATACGTCCATATTAATTTTATGACTTGAAGACAATCTCCTGTAATATATTTTCTTTCTTGAAGGGTGTAACTGTTATTTTTTAGTAGCTTATTGGTTAACGAAGTTTGTTCCCCTAATCTGGGTGCGTGACACCTCTTTAATATTCTCTTATTGCATGGATGGCTCATAGATGCTTGTAGCCCTATGGGCTGGTAGATTGCTGAGTCATCACGAACCTGTAATCCTGACTTTGCATCAAAGTTCAAAGGCCAGTTTGTGAGTAAAGTTGATACAACAGCGAGATCTAACTTCTAGTGTCATTCTTTTTCCTTTTCATATAAGAAGAATTTTTTTTGAGAAGTTTTCATGTAAGAAGATGAGGACTGATGCATATCATTTTGTAGCATTCCTTCTATAAGTGATGATAACTTAATTGAACGGTGATATGGATTATTTTTGGGTCAAAATCACCCAAATCTTTCTCATAGCATCTCTTGTGTTGTCTCTCTTTATTTCTGTCTTATAGCCCTGTCCTTTGCCGATCTATATTCCCTATCATGTGCACCAAACTCTCTCAAAAATGTGCGCCAGGTACTCTTTCTCACCTGGTTCCTTTAACTCTCTCACTCTACCTCAGGGTAGGTCAAGATTTTAGTAAACACATCTCTATCACTGCATGCTTGTGTACACGATTATTATCTCAATAATTTTCATCTATTGGCCACTGTAATAGATTTTTTTTTTTTTTTGCTTTTTGAAAGGTAAAGGAAGGACCACTATTATAGAACTATTGCCCTCCTGCTTCATTAATAAATAAAAGGGATTATATTACAATGCATTGTCTTGCGGAATTGAAAAATCATGCTCTCCACAAAAGGTTTCCTAGAGTCAAAAGCTATGAAGTTCCCTCCAGCCAATTAGCCCAAAGAATTGCCAACAGAGCTGCCCTCGCCTTTTTTGATCTGTGCTGCATAGGTTGTAATAACTGCCATCCATCTCTAAAGGACCTCTAAAAGTCCCAGTCAACTCATCCCAACCCTTCTATGACAAGGGGCAAGAAAAAAAAAAGAGATGGTCAATATCCTACTTTCATCTTCATACAAGAACAAATAGCATCCACACTTGGATTTCACTTCTTCAGCCTGGTGATGATCCTATTCCTTCTTAGTCTGTGATAGAAGTCTGCAATTGTGGGGAAAATCACTCTCTTTCCAAAAGGGGAGTTCTAATTGCAAATTCTCCATCTTTCCATTCCTATTCCCATCATCTTGTACGTACCACCAAGCCACCAATGGAATCCTGCAAAGTGCAAACACATCAAATTATCCAACTGCACCTCTGAGACTGCAGATGAAAACAGTGGGCTCCAGCTCCCACCCTCTGAATTGAGAGGACTGCTTCACCACCCCCCACCCCTCTCTTGTCTGGAAATGGAGTTACAGGTTGATTATATCTTAGAGCAGATTCTTTTTTATGCCCTTATAGATCTCTGAACTCTCATCAATACCCAAAGAAAGCACATTATGTAATAGATATGCTTCCCCTAGTTAAGAAATGTATTTCTTCATGCAGAAATGGGTAATGTTTACTCATTGTTTCAGGAAATGGTTGGGGTTGGGTTTTTTGTTTTTATTGTGTGTGTGTGGGTGTGTGTGGGAGGGAGATGCTATCCAGTCTTTTGTTATCTATTCAATGCTATTGCTAAGACTATCAATTTTGCTGTCTGATAGTGTTATTCATTTCTTCTAAAATTTTGTTTGTTTCTGAGTGAGGTGATCATTTTTATGTAATCTATACTGTTTGTGATGTACAGGTTCTACTTCAAGTAAAGATCTGAAAGATGACATTTACTGGGAGGAACTTCCTTGTGGGATGTATAGCTTGTGTTTTGGCACTTCAAAATCTACCGATCTCTGTGATAGGCCAGGAATAATTGGTGAAGTAAGACTCCATGAATGGACTGATCCCTTGCTAAAGAAACTAACTCAATGGGATAGAGCTCATGTTAATCCAAATCTTGACCTGGATGATTCTGCTGTACCTTTAACAGCAGAGAACATTTCATATTTGCCCCATTTTGACAAGGTTTTTGCAAATGCATATGAGCGTAAGTGCCATAATGAAACTTACAGAGAATTTGGTTTCTTGTGCCATGTATTAGTCGGTTAAAAAGGTGTGGTTCTCTGTTTTTGGAGATTTCTGTTTATGTGATTTATGTCATTTGACAGTCACAACAAGCAGGGATTGCATCTATTTCCCATTGCAGGACATTCTCCATCAGCATGTAAACTTCTTGCTGCCCTTAGAGAATCAGTGATGCGTCGCACCATTTTGCGATCTAACCATCAGGTGCAGATTCTATCAGTTGTATTTCTTTTCTATAACAATTGTACAGAAGGATCCTTGTCCTTGTTTTGAATCTATAACAATTCCAAAACTCCTACAGCTGATTGTTTTCTCATTCATGAGGCCCTTTACAATTCTAATGGCATTTTATATTTGTCACGACTTACGCCAAGTCTTATAACTTTGTTAGTTTTGAGGTTTTGGAAGAAGTAAATGCTTCTCTTGAGAAAGATTGCCGTTATGCTCCTTGTCTTTTACTCCGAGAAAAAAATTAATAGGGCATTGAATCCCATCATCTGCATACTTGAAGTATTGTTGTGTGCTGTACTGGAAGAATTCTCAGCCTCTGTGTTTGGTTGTAACTTATCTATAGTGAAGCTGATGCCAATGCTAACCTGATAAACTTTACAAAGGGATCTTGTCATTGTTTCTGGTTGGCATTTTGCTTTGCCTGTCTTGTTTTATGACTTTCTTTCATAATTTCTTGCTAGACAATAGGAATATCCTTTCTTGTGCATTGTTTGCAGCCTTTTTTTTTTGGTTTTTTGTGAAAGGGGTTTGCAGGCTATTAAGGCAGCCTAATCATAAGAAATGATAAAAATCATCATCACTTTCAATTAGCAGTTTGTTTCTTTATGGTTGGCTGTTCTGTGTGATTATAGTCATTGTTTTAATAGGCTATTCATGGATGTCGAGAAACAGAAGCAGCTCCTGTTGCTGTCCTTTTTTCTGGTGGATTGGATTCTATGATACTTGCAGCACTGCTGGATGAATGTCTGGATCCAATCTGTATGTCAACCTGGAATCAGTTTGTTTTATTGTGATTACATGGATTTGCATCAACCTGGAATCCTCTTCATTGTGATTGCATAAGATGCTGATATTATCCATCTTCCAACTTCTTAGCCCTTTATCACATGGAATAATGGAAAACTTCAGCCTTCTTTTTTTACAAGAGATGACTCCCAGGGATTGGTAGCCATTCAAGAAAATTCTATTGAGTATAAGCAATCGTCTATAATGTGTCTTGCCAAAACATAGAAGAGACACCGCTTCAATGGCTGCATTTTTCAACCAGTAATCCTCCTTAAACAGCATGCCAGTTTGCTATCTGTGTAGTGCCCACAAGTTTGTCAAAGATCTCTTTTTCTGGCCAGCCACCTCACACTGAGACTCCCTTGAAAAGTATTACAAAACTCCAACGCTAACATTCAATCGGAAGAAAGAGCAAGACCTTTTTCCAAGTGATGATCAATGTCTTCATCTGCCGTACAGCAAGAACTACTCACTTCCACCTTAGGGGCAATCAACCCCTTCTAAGCAGCCACACAGAGACCCCTGCCTTCAAAGGTGCCTTAGGGACCGGATCAGCATACAGTCACCCAAAACGTACAAACTGGATGCATAGGACCTTTTGTTCAAGGATTTATTTAAAGTACGGATGTTTTTGAAGTGTAAATGTTATCTAATCACATCATTCCCATAAGACTATCATCTTGGGAAGAATATTTAGTTTTGTGTGATTTGCTCTTGCCACTTTGAAAGATGGGCATATATGTTTACTTATTATTTTCTTGCCATTCTTCAAATTTCAAACTAAATGTTATATTTTTCATTTAGATACAATTGATCTGTTGAATGTGAGCTTTGATGGTATGCATGCACCTGATAGAATTTCTTCCAGGGAAGGATTAAGAGAACTTCGAAATATTTCTCCAGCACGAAGGTAATGAAGGCCTTTGACATGCTCTAGTATTTCTTCTTTATAGACATTAGCTGCAAGTACTCCTATTTGCGTTTTATTTTTATTTTTTATTGACTTGTTTCCTACCTGTTTTTGGTATTGATGCCATGGTGATCTTTGGATGTCATGGCATCTTTGTTTTGATACAGTTTAAGAATTATTATTACTTACTACATTTAAAATATACTCATTATGTGAAGCTGTTAACACTGAGTAAACATGTAAAGAATGAAAAGTGATATTTTACATTATTGTACCATTGATGATTAATAATTTCATCAACTTTTTTTGTCACATTTCTATTTTGTTATGTAGATGTCCTTGCAAAATTTAAGTTCCATCTAAAAATGTTTTGGCTGTACCATAAAGGAGGGGAGTTAAGGGTTTTGTTCTCCTATCTGATACATATGACTTGAGTGCAAATCTTTAAATGGTTTGATCAAATGGTTTGGTTCACTGAACTAGATCAGATCAACTGGTCCAACCATTCTTTTGCCCACCTTGGCACCCTTTTTAAACCAGTGAACTGTTTGTGAACTGCTTGAACCACCTGGTGCAAGATTGGTTCCTGTCCACTTAGTCAGACCAATTTATCTGGTCTATTTTTTAATTGTGGTATGCATCCCTTCAGGCTCCCCTGCAGACAACAATCTTGGCTACTCACTGAGTGGACTTTGTACCCCTAGGGTATTAAATATTAGAATTGACCCCTTTTTTTCTCCTAATGGGTAGGTGGATGTCAACTCCACCTGTGTGAGGTTTTTTTGCCTTTTCATTACCGATCCCAAGCCCGGATACCTGGATAAAGGAGGGTTGTGTTTGATAGCCGAAAGGCAGCGTAAAACTTGTTAGATTTTTAAACATGGATTCAACCCCACGTGTGGGAAAATGCTTCGTTGTTGTTGGGCAGGTGGATGTTCTGAAGTAAATTTCCTAAACAAAATCACCTTAATGATTTGCTCTTCAAAATGTAAAGAAAACTGCTATAATCGTATATTCCAAAGAATGTCATTTCTTTTTAAAACTTGTATAAGACATCCAATATTGTTCTGTTTCATGTTTACTTTGGCTTCCCGCCCCCCATATGCACACACACACCCCAACAGTCTATATTTACTTACCTACAATACATTTAAACAGTTGTATTTATGTTGCTTTCTGTGGAATAATTTTTTTAAGCAACTTGCGATTTAAGAATGGAATCTGTAACGTGTCCTAGGATGAAGACTGACTTTAAGATAGTTTTTGAGTGGTCATTTTCTTCAGAGGTGGGTTAAGATAGTTTTTGAGTGGTCATTTTCTTCAGAGGTGGGTTATCCCTTTTAAGGTGTTCTCTGTAGTGGTGGTTTTTTTTGGCAGGAATAAGGTCAAAATGGTCTTTATTATTTATCAACAAGGCCAACATGGTGAAGATTACATCCACACCATGCTCCGAGTTTGGAGAAAAACTGAGAATGTCAATGTTTACGATGCAATGAAATTAATATTACAAAAAGTAGTTTAAGGCTTTAAGCATCCAAAATTCCTAATTAAGGCAATAGGTTGTGTTGCCAAAGGATCAAGGATGTTTATAATATCAAGAAAGGAACAGAGGCAACCGAGTAATTTTGCCGGGGCCTTCAACAAGTGAGGAAAAACCAGGCACAAATTTATGTGAAGGTAGAAGAGAAATCATCTTCTTGGCTTAAGGAGGAATTTTGAAAAGGAATCTATTTCCACATCATTTTGGAATTGTATATTCATCTTTTCTTTGTTGTCCAGAGAAGAGTCATTTTCTTCAAGGAGTTGGAATTGAGATTTTGAAGAGGGACCTTGGTGCAACAGTAGAGTTGCTGCCGTGTGACTCGGAGGTCATGGGTTTGAGTCATGGAAACAGCCTCCTGTGAAAAAAGCAGGGTAAGACTGTGTACAATAGAGCCAAATTGGTCCGACCCTTCCCTGGACCTGTGCATAGCGGGAGCTTATGCAACGGGCTGCCCTTTTTAGTTGGAATTGAGATTTTGTTTTTTTGGTGACAGTGTTTTCTCCTCCCTCGGATTTTCAACCCCTTTGTTCAAGGAAGGAAGGCTATTTTTGGAAGGGTTGTGGAGGTCATCAAAAACTGGAGGCAACCCCCTTTAGAAGGTGAGTTAGTTTGATAAGCACTGTAGCGGCAATTCAGTTTGTAGGACAAGTAGCTATGTGAAGTGGGTTACCTTGTAGTAGTGGTTGTGACTTGTTTTAGGTAAATAATGGAATGGTGGTCTAGGTGGGTAATTGGTGCAGTAAAGGAACCATTTTAACCTTTTATTTATCATGACAAAAGATATATACTTTTGATTGTCCTAGATGATGATTACGTATAGAAAATGATTCTATAGTAAGTGCTAAAGGTAAAGGAGTCTTGTATTGATTTCATTGTTTACTTTTCAGAGAATAAATTAGATACTTGGTACTATGTCCCAGGTGATTGTTAATTGCAAGCTATACATGTCTAAATATTATTTAGTACCATACATAGAACATTAGGGAGGGAGTACCATTCTACTCCCAGGCTTGCCCTTGGGATGAACCACCACTCCACTTCACAAGGTCTCAGTTCAACTCTAGCCTTTTCCACCAGTTGAACATTGCAATTTTGAGCTTAATTGGGAAAATTTTCAGCAATCTGATTTATAAGAAATCATTCTTTTTGAGACAGTGTCTATAGTTGGAGTTGGGGTGCCTTTAAAATCTCTCATATATTCAGTGCACTATATAGAGGATGTGTACCAAATTTGAACAATTGTCATAATCGCTAGGAATGGGTATGTCATTTGTTGAGACTAGGGACGTACTTGTTATTCTTGTGATTTTTGGGGTGTGTAATTTTCCCAAACCTCTCTAGTATAAAAGAAAGGCTAGGGTTTCTATTGATGAATAAGATGCTTTCTTTTCTTCAACATGGTATCAGAGCAACGGTCTTAGGCCAATGCTTCGATATCCCACCAAATATCCACCGGAAAAAAAAAATGATGATGATCAAATCACCAACTTGGTAATTTGATCATCGGAGATCACAATGGAGCGCGACAGTGTCGTCCTCGGCCACCACACCCCACTAAGGGGGTTTCTCGCTACTGTAACCCGTCGCCCATGGGGCTCCTCTAGGGTTCCTTGTGTTAGCGATGGCTGCTGCCCATTCGCTGCTGCTGGGGTGGGCTTCGCCCATGTGGGAGAAGCACACCGCCTTGGGCGCCGCCCATGGGGGTGCGTCGCCGCCGCTGGGGTAGGTGCTGCCCATTTGGGAGACACACGTCGCCCTGGGCATCGACCATGGGGGCACGCCGCTGCTTGCTGGCTGCCGCCCTTGGGGGCCTTGGCACCATTGCTGGCCGCCGCCCAGCTGGCCTGTCCATGGGGGATGCAGCGGGTCCTTGACATGGGCAAGGAAGACCTTGCTGTAGGGAGACAACGATCGGATTCTAAGGTCGAATTACGACCTTGGTTTCCGCATGATGGAGTTTTCTCATGCGTGTTGGAGTCTACTTCATGCATTACTCTTGTGGTGATGGGTCTTCTCTCACCGTTGATCAAGAAAATGTCTTTCTCAAGCATGATGAGCCTTCTCTCATGCCAAGAAGATGAGTTTGATTCACTAGAAAAATCAAACTTAGATTTGAGAGGACTTGCATTTGCAGTCCAAGAAGATTCAAGGAGGAAGAAGCGGACTGGAAGAGCATGGGTCATAGACTTCAGCGCCTTGGTCCATCTTACAGGAGATGTGGAGCGACTAGTGAATCCCAAGGCTCCACATGGGAACATGAATGTTAGAGTGGCCAATGGAGCCATGTCACCTGTTATTGTAGTTGGGCGTGTACATGCTTCCCTCAGGATTGTGATTGACGAGGTTCATTATGCTCTAGAGTTCTCGATGAATCTGTTGTCTGTGACTCGCATTTGTAAAGATCTTGGCTGTCGAGTCGTATTTGATGAGGGCCATTGCTACTTTTAGGACCAACAGGCAGGAGATATTATAGGTGGGGGAATAGAGCGAGACAATCTCTATTACTTGGACACACTCAGCCTTTGCAGGAGCGGCCTCCATAGCTATTGATCCTTGGCTATGGTGCAGGAGACTTGGGTACCCATCGCTCAAGAAGATGCGACAGATATATCCTAGCTTGCCAGATGCGACAGATGTATCATAGCTTGCCAGAGTCCTTGACTCTGCAGTGCAAGGATTTTCAGCTTGGGAATCACCATAGGACTACCTATCCACGGAGAGGTATGCTGGAGTGAGTTCTATTCCCTTCGCTTTGGTCCATTGTGATGTGTGAGGATCGTTAAGTGTTCCCACTCCAGGAGGATACAAATACTATGCAGTTATGGTGGTTGACGACAACCGCCTTGGGTTTTCTTGATGAAAACCTGCTTGGAGATTCCTCAGATTATACGGTAGTTCTTGGCAGAGGTTCAGACTCAGTATGATGGCATAGTCCGAGTCTTCCGTAGTGATAATGCTATAGAGTTTATGCAGCGAGATGTTCAGAGTCTTTTATTCTCGGGGCATCATTCACCAGACATCTTGTGCTCACACGTCCCAGCAAAACGGCGTGGCTGAGCACAATCTTTGACACCTCCTAGATATTACAAGGATCCTGATGATTCATATGAAGGTTCCTAAGCAATTCCGAGGGGATGCCATGCTCACTACCGCCTATCTGATCAACCAAGTACCTTCGTCCATTCTTCATGGCTAGACTCCCTTCCAGGTTATCCAGTTAGATTGTGACTGGCCATTTATTGTACCTTTGAGGGTCTTCGGCTACACTTGTTTCGTCTAAGCACATGGGAAGCAAGACAAGTTTTCTCCTAGGGTAGTCAAATGTGTCTTCCTCGGGTATTTTAGGACACAGAAGGGGTATAGGTATTATGACTTGAGCTGCAGGAGATACATCGTCACTATCGATGTTACTTTCTTTGAGAAGATTCCATACTTCTCAGAGGAAGAAATATCTATACAGGCTGTCTTAGAGGAGACTCTGGTTTATCATCGGAGGCCCATCCTTCACCAGACACTGGGACTTGTTTTGATTTGGTAGATGAGGGTAGCTCAGACACAGAGGAGCACCCATCTTTAAGGAGGTCCAACAAAGCATGCACGATCCATCTTTCACAGTACACGTGTTACTCATCTTGAGAATGGGGTTCATCAGGTTGCTTCAGCGATTACTGCTTCTACGATTTCCATGGATTTTGCTTAGGCTTCTCATGACCCCAGGTGGTAGGCTGCGATGGATGAGGAGATACATACTCTATAGTCACGACAGACATTGGACCTAGTACCTTATCCTAATGGTGCTACTGTGGTAGATTGCAGATGGGTCTATACTATCAAGTATAGGCCTGATGGGATAGTGGACAGTTGTAAAGCCAGGCTCGTTGCCAAGGGCTTTACTCAGACTTATGAGGTAGATTATTTTGAGACTTTTTTTCCTGTAGTATGTATTACTTCTGTCCGGATTATTATTTCTGTTGCTGTGATTAGACGATGGCCTCTATATCAACTTGATATTAAACATGCCTTTTTATATGGTAACTTATCTGAGGAGGTGTACATGAGATAACCTCTAGGTTACAACACCGAGAGGGAGGATGTTTGTTGCCTACGAAAGGCAATATGTGGCTTGAAATAGAGTCCTTGTGCCTCGTTTGAGAAGCTTAGTATGGAGATCGCGAAGATTGGGTTTCAGCGTTCTACCTCAGATCATTTAGTCTTCATTAAGAAGACTAAGAATGGAGAGCATACCTGTGTTGTCCTTCTTGCAGTGTACGTGGATGACATGATTCTCACTAGAGATGATGAGGATGGGATTGCCGAGACGAAGTCCTTCTTGCAGTCTACTTTTATTATTAAGGACTTGGGAGAGTTGAGATATTTTCTGGGGATTGAAGTTGTGCGACAGGAGACATGCTTGTCCTTGTCACAGAGACAGTATGCACTCCAGATGCTTCAGGAGACAGGCTTGCTTGGAGCTAAGCATCTGGTATACCTGTGGAGTTTCCACCTGCATGTTCGTCTGATGAGGAGGATCCATTATATGAGGATGTTACTGGTTATTGCAGTACTGTTGGATGCTTACTCTTACTATCACGAGGCCTGATATCAATTTTGCAGTGAGTAGAGTCAGCTAGCACATGCAGGCTCCATGTTACAGCCATTAGCGTAAGGTTTGCCTCATTATAAGGTACCTCAAGGGGACACCAAGCAGAGGATTGTATTATAGAGATGATGGGAGTTTAAATATTGTTGCTTACTCAGATGTAGATTATCCTGGGTCTATAGATGATTGTCGTTCTACTTCGGGATTTGTTATGTATCTTGGTGGGAATCTCATATCTTGGAGAAGAAGCAGAGCGTCGTTGCATGATCAATTGCAGAGGCCGAGTATAGAGTGATGGCTCAAGGCATCTTGCGAGATTATGTGGATAGTTTCCTTCTTACAGGATCTTGACGTCCAGATTACTGCAGTTGTCCCATTTCTCTGTGACAAGGTCAACTACTTACATTGCCTCAAATCTGATTTTTCATCAGAGGACCAAGCACATTGAGGTCGATTGCATCTTTGTTCGTGATGCTGTTCTCACTGGCAGGATTACCACCCCATATGTTTCTTCAGAGCTTTAGCTGGTTGACATATTTACTAAAGCTCTGAAGAAGGAGCATCTGGATTTTCTATGTGACAAGTTGGATCTTGTAGATATCTACACCCCAACCTGAGCGGGAGTGTTGAGACTAGGGACATCCGTGTTATTCTTGTGATTCTTGTGGTGTCTTTATAATTTTCCCAAACCTTTCTAGTATAACAGAGAGGCTAGGGTTTCTATTGATGAATAAGATATTTTCTTTTCTTCAACATCATCAATGTTACAAGGGGTGACCTCCGCCCACCATGGTTCTAACAAGTTCAAAACCCTAAACTTTGAACTCAAACTCTAGTGCTTGACTTCAGAAACTACATCAGATTGGGTAGTACCCCATTGACAGCAGCAAATTTATCATCCTTAGGATCTAGAGCAAGCTTCCAACTTACACTTCTTAGCAATATGGAGATGCCTACAGCCTTCTTCCGCTCTAGATTTTGTAAAACGTGAAACCAGGTCTTCAGAGCAACCATGTTGGACAAAGCGATGGAAAAAGGGCTTGAGAGGACTAAGGTAGTCGATAAATGTGAGGTGAGTAGTGATGCATGGTACACATATGTTTGTCATGTAGAAGCTCCAAACAATGGTTATACATTGTATTGTGCAGCTTGATATTTTTTTGAAAATGTGCAGCTTCATGTTGTGGTGAAGCTGCACACTGATGGTGTACCTGCAATCAACCAGAATATTTGTTCGATACTCATGTGATCCAAGTAATCAAGTCTATTAATTGGTTACTTCACCCTTTGATGAGCTGATTTTTACATGAATATATTTTTGACATTATTCTTTGTCCTTTTTCATATGAATCTATATCTTTTTGTACTTTCTCTTTTAGATATTGTAAAATGTATTGAGGTTTACATCCTTTTTTTGAAGTGTATGAGTTTTACATCCTACATTTTATTGTATAATTAAATATCTTTGAATTCAAATATGGAAAAGTATTTCTTTTTGAAAGGAAAGTATGGAAAAAAATATAAAACTAATTAATACTCAATAACACACACTATCCTTGGACATATTGTGTACCTTACTTTTTTTTTTTTTTGCTGAGCAAAAGCCCAAGGATAGCATACCATTGATTCACCAGATGAGTAATGGCAGATGGGGGGGCTGTATTACACCAACTTCCTACATGCCCACCCCTTAGACAATCTCTTGCTAAAGTATGAGCAACATCGACTTTATACCTAGGGACTTTAACAAGAGAAATTACAATTTGTCTGGATCAACTGTAGGAACCTACCTTAATACTTTTTGCAACCTTGACTTGCACAGCCTGTGCACTCATTTCTCCTATGCATTCCTTTGGTGAAGGACACCAAAGAGAAGCTGCCTAGCACCTGCGAGGAGGGCATGTGTTGTTCCATGCACTAAGAGAAGTTGCAAACTACGTGGTGATGCGTGGGTCTATTGATTTGTCCTTTTGTTTTTTGTTTTGCAAAGGCATGTCCATACTCCAGCTTGTAAAATGTGTGACCATGCAAGGAAGTTCTGAGAAAACATTGTTGCCAGGAGACGAAAGGAGTTGATGTTGAAAGAAGGGTGTTGATGGTGGGCAGTAGGTCAGGGAAACCCTCGCGGTTTCCTTTGTTGCCTTTAGAATAGAAAGATTAATTTTGTTGATGAGATTCATGCTCTACACATAGAGGATGAGTGGTCCTCATTCTAAACTACTTAGTAATCCAAACCCGAAAATGAATAACAAAGCAATCTACTCTCTAAATCAACTAACTTATGCACCAAGATATACTTTTTCAAATGTTGTCCTTGATATTGTTAGCTGGATCTCTCTTTTTTTTGGATAAATGTGCCATGAATCTCCTTTAACTCCGGGATTAAATATGATAGGTGGCGACTTGTGGAGATTGATGCTGAATTGTTGAATTTGACCCTGGAAACTGAGCATATAATGTCCATCATCAATCCTGCCAAGACTTATATGGTATTTTAGCTGTACATACAACATTTCTGAAATGCGTCAATTTTCCATGTGCTCTCTTGTAAAGAAAGATGAACATCTTTATTCTCAGATTACTTTAACAGTCTTGCAATAGTGTCAATCTTAAAGCATGTGGTTTTTCTTGTGAATTATAAGATATTTGTTTTCTTCATCCTTCTGCACTTCAGGTTGCTTGCACTCTGTAACAATACTACTAGATCCTATGAGAATGATGCTTTTCAATGCTGATTCAGCTCTTATGTTGTTTTCTCATTTTTAATATTATTTTCTTTAACCATTTGTTTTTTCTTCTACTTGTCGCGGATGATGATGGCTATGCATATGGCATTATCATGTTTCTCTATGTTATATTTATTTGAGCCGTAATAACTCAGCTCAATTATTCTTGCCTTGCAATATATCAATGTGTCATTCAATGTTGGAATCCTGCCGCTGATAACTCACTTCACCACCACACCTCACTACCCCCAACCCCTCTCATGCAGACACACACACACAGACACAGTGTTACAGACGTTACTTTTTTTGTCCTGAACTCTTTTTTCTGATTATTTCTCCTTAACGAATCTGGCACAATGTCATTCAATATGTTCCAGGATCTGAATATTGGGATTGCATTGTGGTTGGCAGCACGTGGAGAAGGTTTTGTTGATGAAGCTGTAGCTAATCATGAACAAGAAGGTTTTAGATACAAATATATATCGAAAGCTAGAATCCTTCTTGTTGGTTCTGGAGCTGATGAGCAATGTGCTGGCTATGGCAGGCATAGAACCAAATATAAACTTGGGAGGTATACCCTCAGATGGACTATTGTGCTTTTTTATTTCTTTGGGATTGATTTTGTGTTCACATTTTACATAGCCCCAGACTTGAAATCAAGCAAGTTGGTAGAAGTAAAAAATGGTCAAAAAGTACATACTTTTTTCTGCTTTTTATCCTCTAAATTGGAGTGGCTGGTATTTAAAATAGCAACTCAATGAATCCATCATACTATTAAGCTATGTTGTTAGGTGTTAACTAGGTTTTTTATTGTTTGCTGAGAGAGCCTAAATCTGTCATTAGGGAGGCAAAATTTCCAAGCTAGACTGAACACTATTACATGCATATGGCAGGGGGTATGTGTATGAGGAAAAAAGGAAAATATAAAGATGCAAACAACCACTAGCAGCGGCTGCTGAGTGATAAAAAATTGCCCCTGCCATGGGAGTGATGATGATGATGTAGCAAGCCAACCAGGAGTGCTAGAACTGACTAGCTATGACCGTGACAGGGAATAGTGTGAAAATAATAAGTGCTCCCTTTAGTACCACTATAGCTGGACCACCAAAGCTATACCATGATATATAAGCTTATGCTGATATGATGAACATTTATATGGTATGCTAGTAGTGGAATAACTTGATATATAGCTAAGGAGAGTGGTGTGGTTTTAATTGATTATGGTTGATAAATATTTAGCTGATATGTTCTGTTCCCTAATCTGTTGGAGTCCCATGGAACCTTGAGAATATTTTTATATTCTGGCAAATCTCATGGCTTATCTATTTGGTCTATTTTCCTTGGAGATGATGTTCGTCTTTCTACACCTTTGACTTGTTTGATCTTGGAAGTAGGCAAGCAAGGTCAGTTAATCAGTCTCATAACCGAAAGGAAAGGAGCAGGTGCGATACAAAAGGCTGAACAACCCAACCTAGCGACATGGTGAGAGTCCAAGTAGTGGTATGAAGGTGAAGGCTAAGAACCTGATCCTGTGAGGTGAAGCAGAGCAAACCTTGTGGCTAGACTATAACTAAGAATTGCTCCCCCATACTATTTCCTGACGTAGTTTCTCCCTTTCCGTCATGATTGGAAAATATATGCTGGCATAACTTGCCACTTGTTCCTTGCGAAATCTTGTGGATTTTCAGCATGTCATGGTGGATGAGTATTGATACTTTTCAGGGCATTTGCAAATTGGAGTTACACTGCAATTCTTACATGCTCTTTAGTGTGTGATGCAAGTTTGATTGGTGGGCTGGTTGCCCAGTTTGGTGAAGGGCATTGAAGGGATATTTTTTCAGTTCTAGGGGCATGAGCCATGTCGATTGGCTAGTTTCCAAGACTGTGAGCTAGTTTTTTGAACAATGTGGGAAACATGATACACACGTTGCAGGTGAAGCGTACACTTGAAGATAACATAATTTTGACAGATAGGTGAATGGACTACTGGAAAGCATGCACATCAAGCTATGGAATTCAGCAAACAAAAACATGGATGTTTTGTTGTTTTTTTTTGGTGCCTTCCTGTAACAAGGAATGAAGCAAGAAATTCTTTTTCAATGCATCAGCTTGTACCACTCTATTGTCCCTCTTCCTCATAGCACAGACCAGAAGTAAGGGAAGATAATCTTGCCACAAGTATTCAACTTGTAATTTCTATAATTGTATCTGGTTCCTTGAGAAGTTTTAATAGCCATTTACTATTAATCTACAACTGACGAGACATGACTTCCCAAGGCTATTATAATTTTGGGCCCATTTAGAATAAAGCTTTTCAAGATGGTGCCGATTAATTTTTTGGTTTTAGCAAATTACTTAAGCAAGTGTCGCCCATTCCTATGCTTTCAATTTTATTTTTTTAAATAAAGTTTGCAGTCAGTAATTCTGGCATTTGCTTGTAAATTCTAGTCTCTGGTGCTTTAAAAAAAATTTGGTGGCATTTTTTGTTCTGCATGTGTATCTCTTGATGCTTACATTTATTTTGATGGCTTTGACTTGCTTTGGAGAAATATTTTCACCACAAAGTGCACCTTGATGTTGATATATTCTGTGAATGGTGGTAAGGGCAACTTGGTTTTGACCTTTTTTTAAATATGGTGGTGTTTTATCTTTAAGTTGGGCAGCCCTACAGGAGGAGATGAAACTAGACATGCAGAGAATTTGGAAAAGAAACCTGGGAAGAGATGATAGATGCCTTTCAGATCATGGAAAGGAGGTTGGTAACAGAGATATCTAAATTTTCTTAATGCCGGGATTTACTTTCATTTAGAATGTTGATGTATTCTGCTCCTGTTACTCCAAAATTGTAGGCTAGATTCCCCTTTCTTGATGAAAATGTTATCGAGATTTTATTGGAGATGCCTCTTTGGGAAGTTGCCGACCTAAATGAACCTGTGGGATATGGTGATAAGAAAATCTTGAGAGAGGTTGGTGCATGCATCATCAAAATCTGGATGTTGTGTTGGTGCTTAGCGTTGAGTGGCTTTAGTTTCATTGGGCATGAAATCTGCTGATCACATAATTGCCTATGGTGCTCTTGGTGTGTCTACAGGTTGCTAGGTTGCTTGGCTTGAATGGAGCAGCTGCTCTTCCCAAGCGAGCCATCCAGGTTGGTTTTGTTTTGGATCCTTGTACGTTAGTTTTCTTTAGTAAAATAATTTATGATGTCTGAAACATGCCCAGTCGCTTCTCCATTGTAGTGGGCCTCGTCTGTGAAGGGGCCATTTGATTTGTGTGAATAAGACTGGGAAATCTTTCTTGTGTTGGCAAGCACAAATAATTTTTAGCTGTTCATTTTTTTGTATTCACTTATTCTAGTTGAATATATTTTTCACCTTCATTTGATCTTTGACGTGAAAAACAAACTATACTGCAATTCCTTTGATATTATTTCAGTCCTCTTCTTCGATTTAAACAAATAAAGAGAACAATTACAGGACTTATGTTTCAATGTTGTCTTAACTAGGGGACTTTCAATTTTCCTGATTTCCTGATTTACTTTATTGTCTATACTCATCTTCTTTGCTACCGTGCAGTTTGGTTCTAGGATAGCCAGAGAATCAAACAAACAGAATTTTGGGAGCAATCGTGCTGCGAATCAAGCATCTGCTGGAAGTGTTGTGGTTGGAATGCCATCAAATCAAATCCTTAACCAACATATACCAAGCTGGTTTACTGGCAACTTGAACATTTCCAAAAAATATGCTTAGAAGCGTGGGATATGGTGATGCATTTGGTTGGTGTTGATTTATGTACAAGTTTGTAGCAGTTCACATTTGGGACCATGGAAAACCCTTCAGAGATAGCATTCTGATTGATGGTGTATTTCAAAGTGAGTGATGCTACACTATTGTGGTCATGGTTACATGTGGAAACAGTTGTATACATGATTAATTCATATGGTTTAATATGAGCATCGATCAAATTTAGTTCCATACGATCTGATTCTTGCTGCAGTCTTAAGTCTGCCACTATTCATTTAATCATCTTTCCCTCTTGTCACACGTCATGTAGGTGTACTTCAAATATTAACAAGCATATGGTAACTAGGTATGTGCATATAAGCCTTTTCGATGATGAATCGGGTTGAACATCCCTTCGTAAGGTTTGATTCCTTCATCCAAATGAACTTGTACCAATTTCCAGGTTTGGCTTATGTATTTTCTGAACCCAGCTGGTACTGAGCAAATCGAAGCTACATGTTAAATGGGTAGATTTTTAACAGCATATTTCTGGACTAGTTGGAGGGAAAACAATTACAACTGGAGATTGATCATTATGCTTTTTAGCTTTTTCACTCCTGACATTTTTACATTTGATGACATTTTATCCCATGCCTAGTTGTGTTTGCTCGATTTGCAATTTACATGACAAACCATTAAAAGTTGCTTCCTTGTTATCTATACTAGCGTGCACATTTTTTGTATACTTGTCTCTACTTCGTATCTGTATTATCTATTTGTATCCATCTGCATATCCACATCGAAAATGTGGCAAACATCATGTTCTTTGCGTACGTAATTATTTGTGCTCTTCTATATGCGACAATGGATTCAAACCAGTATAGAGATTACAGAGAGGAAATCTCAAGGAGATTTCTGCAAGTTGGAAACAAAGGTAGATGCTGCGAAGGCGGTGGGCCCTCCGACTATGCACGTCAATGCGACAACAACCTGCAATGCCACTTCCCAGGACTGGTCCTCTGGCACTAGGTAGACGAAGGCGGGGCCGGCAAGGAGCAATGCGATGCCAAGGCTGAGGAGGGTGCCAGGCGTGCCAGGGTCGACAGCAGCAGAGAGGAGGCCAAGCTCCTCGGCCGTGGAGAGTAGGCCAGATTTCTCGATTGTGGAGAGCGAGATGCCAAGTTGTTCGGCGGTGGAGAGGAGGCCGGCCTTCTCAGCCTTGCTGAGGAGGCGGAGCTTCTCGACGTTGGTGAGGAGCTTGACCGGTGGGGCAGTGCCAGTTCCCTACTCCCATTTTGTTGGGGAAGAGACATGTAAAGGCTCCGTTAATGAGAGGTAGCTTCAAATGTTTACATGGATACTTTATATGCACTAATTGGTAGACAACAATACACGATGCAAAATGGTACTTATGTAGAGCTGTGTTTATCGATGGGTGAAGTAACAGGATGAAAGAGGGACATTCCAATTCATTGGTCCCTTTCAAACAATTGCAACAAGGATGCCATATTCTGGGAGCCCAAATTATGCTATCTAATAAATCCTCCGTCTATTGTGGGATCAATAGCTGCACCCCCTCTGCAGATTCCTCTGGTTTATTCTCCATGTAAAAATCTGCAACTGTATTAGGATCCCATCTAAGGCGAGTCTGTTTTGTTATAGCGTGCATGGGTTATGGGTTAAGATGAGATATTAAGTAGCGGTTGATGTTTCTAATACATTGAAATCACTAATAAGTCGTGAAACATAAAACAAATAAACTCCGACAATTACGTCTCAACTTACGGCACACTTTACTCTCCTGGCAAGTTCAATACCATGCGTTATTTCTGGTAATGAAAATCTAATGGTGAAACCAACTCAATTCAAGTATAAAGAAAAGGCCATATAATTAACGTTTCTCAACTTATGATTTATCATCTCAAACATTTAGCTGATTACTCATGACCCCTGACCCCTGGAACCTGGTGATTAAGGGTTAATTTACTTAGGTGATTAAGAAACTTATGTTAAGAATTATGAAATTGATGTTAATCTTCATTTCTGTTTATTTACGGTGATAACATCAATTTTTATTTATTTGAATTTGTGTTAACACTAGTTCACGAAGAGTGGGGGTTTGGATATTGAGGAGGTATGAAGTTGATACCAATTTTACTAACTTCTCTCACAACTAGTATTAGTAAAATTAAGGACCTTAAATTTAGGTTATAATCATGAGGGTTAACCTCTAAAGTAAACGAAGGTTAACCCCCAAAAATAAGGGGTTAACATTCCAAATTTGCTAACCCTAAATATTTGAGTCCCAAACTCAAGTTTGAATTGATGGATAGTTAAGGTGCTTTGACTACTACACCCCCAATTTACATATGCACCATGACTTAACCCCCTTTCAACCTTCTCAGAAGTTTGGAGTTTAATTTCTAATTAGCAAAGGTGGGAAAAGTTTGCCATATTGCAAGCAAGCCAAATTTAAGTTGCAGCAGTCATTTGGGTACGAACTACGAACCCAATTTGCTTGGTTTCTGGATCTTCCAACTACGACAAGATCAGGGGCGGAGCCAGAAACTATGGTTAGGGGGTGCAAAGTCAAAGGGGATTTATAGTTACCAATGCAAGCCTAATTATTGGAGGGGCAGAATACAAGAAGATTGACTAAAATTAAATGTTACAGCATACAAATCTTAAAAAAATTAAAAGATCTGGGGAAGACGACTGCTCCTCCCTGGTTCTAACCCTGGACAAGATGATCCATAAACTTTTTAATTGCAACTTCTTGGCCTCTCCGTTGAAAGTTTCATAACTAAGATTGGCTAAAAAAGTACATCTAACAGAGCATTCAGCCAGTTAGGATTGGGAATTTCAAGTAATGTGTACACACAATGTTCATCATTTTCTCATTGGTCACGATTGGTCCTGTCCAACCCTAGTTTATGCACTTTGCTTGAATTTTGGTTGCGTGAAAACTGAAATGCCATTGCATGGAATCGTATAAACATTACAACCTATCAAGCCACTTTAGTAAAATTTGGTGATTTACATAGGGGTCCCAATCTTTTAGGTGAGATTCAAATATGGTTCTATTAACAGAGAGAGGCCTCGCTCAACCAATCCATATCTTTGTTCCCAAAAGACCCTCTACCCTTCTTGACCAAACCATTCCCTTCATCACATCATCTCCAAGTCAATACCCTCCCATCAATCAAGTTATGAATTGGAACCTCACCTATGATTTCGAAAGCTCAGAAGGAATTTAAATCTCGAGTTCTGACATTAAATACTTTGGGATCATCTACAATCACTAGAAGAGAAAATTACCACTCGAAACACGTTCCTGAAGCCAACCCTTTCAGGAAAAGGGTTATAATTGATAGAGAGCAGAAATGGAACCTCGAGAGGGCTAAAAAAAATTAAGACCGAAGCAGAGGTGGCAAATTAGTGTTCTTACCCTCCTGGTGGCCATGGATTTGGTTGAAGCTCTTCGGGTGGTGGTAAGCACAGGTGTGGTAGCTCCGAGTCTCGTGGAACCAAATCCCATTGCTTCCATGGGAATGGGTGGCACTCTCCAGTCTCCTCACCTTCCCTCACCCTCTTCTTTCCCTCGCACTGGAATTGGAGTTGCTGGGTTTTGTGAGCTTCCCTGTGGATGAGATGAGGACACGTGTCATTCTACTACTGGTTGACGACGTCATCGGAGATATGCCAGTGGGCCAAAGTTTTCCATAAAGCAAATAATAATATTCGGCCCAAAGTTGGAAAATAAAATGATCCTCCTCAAAAATTTTGAAGCTGTTGATTTCCGAACGGAGATGCCTTCAAAATAAGGTATTTGGGAATACTTTCAAACTGAACTAAATATGTTTCAATTTAGGCTGCACTCGGTGGGAGGAGGAACCTCGGAAACAACTGGAAATCGTACGGGTACAAGTCGAATTGAAAGGAAAAAGGGCAGTTCGATGCATGGAGCTCTCGCTATGTGCAAGGCCCAAGGTGAGGTCAGATCACCTTTGGATCTATTGTATGCAGTTTTATCTGTTTCTATGACTCAAGTTTGTGATCTCCAGGTCACACGGCGACAACTTTACCGTTGCGCTAAGGCTCCCCTTCAGGTGTCAGCATTGAGAGTAGTGACATCAACTGTCTTACAGCCAGAAGCACGTCCACCAGCTATGATGTGGTTCCTAACCCTATCAAGCTTGTGTTTTTTTTTTCTTGCTTTGTTTTTGCTTGAATCTCTTTTCTAGGATAAGTTTGGTATTGACCTATAAATTGAAAGAATTGCAAAATTTTTCGTCACAGCATGAACTCACAAATAATGCGAGGGTATGGCATTAAGTATTTAAAAGATATTACACCCACGTATGTAGGTACGTATGTATGTATCGGTAAATATATTGGTAGGCCGATCAAATTTTCAAATTCATATCACATCAGGTTTCTATTTCAAATCCATACCCTTCTAAAAATTACATGCACGTGCTATATATCCACTGCAATGGGATTGGGTTGAGCCGGATTCAAATGGGGGTGATTCCAAATAGATATACCTATGCTTAAAGTTCCTTCGTAAGGCCGCCTCATGGACCAATGGTAAGACCTCCATATCAACTCAGTGGAAATGAGGTCCTCGGTTTGGCACTTGTCAACGCGTTATTTATACGAAGGCCGTGGGTTAGGGTGCACATGGTCATGCAAGATTTGCCTCCAAACCAATACCCCAACCACCCCCCCCCACCAAAAAAAGAAAAAAAGAAAAATCAAGTCCGGGTTAGGACGGCAAGTATACATCTTGGTCCACCCTAAACTCAGGTATGGCACTGCCAGGTGATGGTCCCGGGCGATCGGAATTCCCAAGTGATTGACTTATCACAGCCAAGGAAAATAAGACCATTGGTGATTTAATTTCATCGTAAAGTATGTACGTATAATCTTATTATCGGATCATCTCATGAGAAACTTGGAGATTGGACTCTCCGACGTATCTGTTGTTATTAGGCTATTAATGGTATTGGTATTGTCAATGTGGGTATCGTGGAATTTTTCTATTGCCTCTTTGACTTTGTTTAAATTAGATTCCTTGGTAGGTTGGGTTTGTCTGGATTCGCCTGAGTGTAGGTCGAATCCGCCTGTTTACTTTGTATCTGGGTAACTGGATCCTTTCTAGAGCTTCATGCGAAGTTTTGAGTCCGAGAGTATTTTTTACCCCTCATCATATGCCCACACTCTCTAGTTAGCGGCTGATGCTAAGAGAGTAGTTAAAGCACTTAAAACTCCACAGTAGACAATGTCAACTACGAGAGTAGACTTCTTTCTCTTTTTTACCCTCGTGCAAAGGTCACCTTTGCCCCGAGTAGCTATCGCCCAGTAGTGCTGGTGGATAGGTGCTTCAGTGTTCTCGCTCGCCTCATCGGGAGAGGGGGGTAGGTGGTTGATTGTTTTCGCCTGCCCGTTCGCCTCCTTAGAGAGGAAGGGGGGGATTTAGTAAATATAAATTGCAATGGAAGTGCGGGAATTTAGTTCCCGACTTTAAACTCGATCTTGACCCACTATCTCATCTTGGTCAAACTAAAGGACCTATGCGCTCCTCAGGTCCTTAAGAGGCAACCCGCGACAGCGTGCCGACGTCCCTCGCATGGAGCCGATGCTTGTCGGGGGTGTGGGATCTGCGTGTTGCGGTGTACCCTCTAGAGGCCTATCTCGTATGGGTGGCTCGTGCACTGAGGGAGTGGGGGTTTTTCAAGCATTAGGTAAGATAGTTTGCATGCGGGTGGAGAGATAAGTAGTATATAAATTTTGCAAAAGTAAATCTTTATTTTATGAAATAAAGTAATTTTTTACTTATCTTTGACTAAGAGAGAGATGCTTGGAAAATTATTTCCACCATTAGCCGACCTTTTATCCCAGCCATCATGGTTAGCTGGAGAGATCTCCTTTTCATGGTGATGGCAAGAGGTCAACTATTTTATGTTCCAACACATGTTGAAACAACGTTTAGCTTTAAATAGCCTCATGGGTCTTATATATTCTCCTCCCCCTCTTTTTCTTTTTTTAAATTTTTTTGGAAGGGAGACCATCCAACTAAGAATGGAAATGTTGATGCCCTCCCCTCGAAGGTGTCAGATGAACTCTCCTTTTTTTTTGTTTGAAAGTAAACTACCTGGCTGAGCATGATTAAGCGGCTACAACAAGTGGGGATTCAGCTCCCAACTTTAACTTGGTCTCGACCTACTATTTATGCTGACGAGATTTGAGTATTGGGCTCTCCTGCCAAGGTTCCTTGCACGGGGCCGATGCTCGGAGGGAGCCCAAGGTCTGCTTTGGCTTAGGTACCCGTTGGTAGCCTATCTTGTGTAGGTAGCTCGTGCTTATGGGAAACGCGAGGGGGTTTTTATTATCCCGACCTTCAGTGGGAGTAGCGCCTGGTTGTGGATAAGGTCGCCAACTTTGTAAAATTTTCCTTTGGCGTGAGGTTGGCGATTGTTGTCTGGTTGTCCTGGTCACCCAAGATCTTGGTGGAAGGGTGACCCCAAAGGAGGATCCTCTGAGAGTCAATAAGATCTCACAAGCGGGAGGAGGCTCGACGGAGAAAAAATATTAAGTAAAAACCTTGATTGATAGATGAATAGCCAAGAGATACCTACCGTCGGAACCCTACCGAGTGGATGGCAATTTGCCATCACACTTTGTTTCCTTTTTTTTATTAAATGGTGGCAGGGGCTAATGGCCGCATGATATGTCGACACCACTTTATTTATTTTTTAAATGGTGGTAGGAGCTAATAATAGCTTGATGTGCCAGCCACCTCTTTTTTTTTTTCTTTTTAAATGGCGGCATGGGCTAATGGCTGCCTGATGTGCCGGGAGAGTTGAGTTATATCTCTATGGCCAACTTATCTCCCTTCTTTTATTTTGTATTTTTGTTGGCATCTCTTTTAGGTGAATTTGAAAACTTGCAGACATGTTGATGATGATCATAAGGGTGGACCCCATCAGCTAGGCATCCCTTGTTTGTTTATTATTATTTTTTTCTTAAGGAGATGCACCCGTGGTAGGTGAGAGGAGTTAGTTACACCTTCTCATAGGTGGAGAGGCTAAGGTAGGGCATTGTGGAGGTATTGCTTTCCAGCAACTAGATACTTGGAAGAGCATTGCACTTTTGCTAACGTTCTCACAGACAACATCATTTAATGGGTCCTTGGAGGCCATCAAATAATTTGTTGACATATGAAACGTAACGTAACTATAAGAGAATGAAAATATGCAGGGTGATCGGAACTCATAAGTAATTGGAGGATCTGACTTAAAAAATCACATGCAAGAAATCACAAGGTAAATAAGGAGATTAGTGACCTAATTCTACCGCAAGGGGTATACGTCTGGGGGAGGACAATGCTCCCGAATATTCACTAGCAAATAGCGGTAATACAATTTCTTTCCTGGATCGCCTCATGAGAAACCTTAAGGGCCTCCCTTTGCTATTTATAGTATAGGAAGCATTTTAGTGAGGTAAGATCTTCAGTGGTCGTTTCGGACTTTCCAACACGTCCGTTGTCAGGACACGTTCGTTGTTAGGCTATTAATGATATCGGTAATACTATCGTTACTGTCAACGTGGGCATCGTGGGCTTTTTCCACTGCCTCTCTAACTTTGGTCAAATCATATCCTCTGGTGGGTCGAGTTTGTTCGAATCTGCCTGAGCATAGGCGGATCGGGTAGAGCCAGATTCGTTTGTTTACTCCGTATTCGGGTAGCCGGATCCTTTCTCAAGCTTCATGCGGAGTTTTGAGTTGGATGATGCTTTTTACACCTCATCACTATGTAAGATTGAGATACCTTTAGACGAGGCCCTGTTGATTGCAACTTTGTACGACATTATCAAAAGCATCTACTTAAATTTTAGTCCGACATGCGCAGCGATGGGAGTGGTTTTGTTTGGGGATCACGTGTGACCATGTGCTTAATCACGATCAAGTTTCCCTTACGCGTGTCAATGGTCGATCTATTTGGTTATTCGTTATCATGGTCTTTGAGATTTTTATTTCGTTGGCGCTTTGCCATTCTATGAGCATGGGTCAATTTCCTTTAGGAGGTCGTTCCATTCTTGATCCAGGGACGCTTTCATTTTTTTTTTTCTTCATTTCTTATCTTGACTTTTGTTTTTGCATTGACTTGGATCCGTATTTTTTCATTCGTGAGTGAGGATTTTCGTCTCTCCCTTCCCCTCGAGGGGTGCATCTCTTGTACCGGGTCCTTTCCATTTTTTAATGAAATATTCTTTTTTCCTTCGCCAGGAAGGACATGCAGAGAAAAAAAACGTATGAGCCAGACATAGGCAGTTTTGAAATATGAAGTCACGTTCACCCACCCCAAGATTTAAATGTCATCCAACCTATCGGATGAACAAAAAGGAATAATTTACACAAAAAAAACTCTCATATATATATATATAGTTTTCTCCTCCTTGAGAGTTTAAGCATACTTAGGCATCTTTCATTTATAATTCAATACACACCCTTCTCCTTTATGTGTAAAAGGAATGGAAAAGGGTCGTTTGCCCGACAAATTAACAATATGCCGCGCACCCTATTTATTTTAGTTACCCCGCTGAAGAAGCACATGCCCTACGAACAACCTCATCTCCTGTGGGTGGAGTGGAACTGCATGAAGCTAACTTGTCAACTACAAAAACATACGACTCGCTCGCTTACCTCACTTGTACCCCTAAGGTGGGTTTCTTTATTCAATTATGAATTCGGTCGCATGCTGGGACATAATAGTTGAAGGATGCATGTTGAGGCATATTAATTGTCTCCTTCATACTTCCTAACCAGGGTAGTATTTACTCAACTCTTTTATTAACTAAGAATACCAAGAAGAAATCTAGGGGGAAAACCTCCCATGCCTCCCTTTCCGATCAATACCCTCCCTCCTTTCGAGTCCGACACATAACTCAAAGAAGGAATATTGGGGGAGAAACCCCCATGAGAGCATCGAGCACGCCGTCACAGCAATTCTTAAAATCATAAATTTAAAGATCTCAGTCTTGCACTAAACAAACTCTCCCGTCCCAGAAGTAATGTGTAACAACTTTGTGTACGTGTCTACCGAGATATCAAGATACCGTTGTCGTTGAACGGTGAGAATTTTTGACTTTAACGGAAAAGATCGTATAATCTGAAGGATCGATATTGTAAGCGATGACCAATCCTCCCTCATTTACCAAAAGAGAATTCCGGGGTTATAAAAAAAATGCCCACCCATCCCTTATTGCAACAAGTGTAACATGTTCAAATGATAACCGGTATGGGTGCAAAGCATGGTGAAATTATACGAAAGCTCAAATAAGTTACACATTTTGAAATACATAGATGTAGTGTACGTGATCTTTGTTGTACATGTTGATACATAATGTGTCAATTTGTTGAGTGAATCACAAAAATAAATAATAAAATAAATATTGGTCTAACATTTCTTAAACAATCATCACAATTAGAGAGTGAAAAAGTCATCCATGATTTTTTTTTTTGAGCCAAAGACATAAGTGATTTGTTGTTTTAAATTAAAACGCACACATGCTTTTATGATTTTCAATTGAAATGCACGTGTGTTACTTTATTTCAAGTGGAAGCGCACAGATGATTTTTGAATTCGTATCAATGAAATTTAATTTTGAACTAAATCACATACGTGAGTTTTGATTTTGTACCAATGAAATTTGATATGAATTAAAATGTATTGATACAAAGTGGTTTTATATTAATGTAATTTAACAAAATTAATGCAAGTTGATTTTAACTTGATTTGTTTTGATTCAAAAGTAGCGATGACATTTTTAGCATAATTTGATTGAACATTGATGTATTTTAATTAAAAAGTAATGATAATTTTTTTAAACGGTGGTGAACCTCATTGGGTGAAAGTATTATGTTACTTTCTACATTACTCTTTTTAAGATATTTTGAATAAATCGATACATTTCATCGATAAACCTCACCTAAATAGGGAAAGTATTCAAAAACACGTGACATAATCCCTACATCTACATTACAATTTACGCTGCAAAGTACATTTACGTAATCTTTCCCAAAAACATGCATGCACAAACCAGACGGACCTTGAGACTAAAATCACGTATAAATTGTCATAATGATCGATGAAATGACGCAAATGCCCCCGTATCTATCCTAAAAGTAAAACAACAAACTTCTACAGCTGCCATCCATCACCGGTGACGGCCCGAACTCCGCGAGCCGAATGATGCGAAATCGTCTCGGCCAAGGCATCGGTGGTCATTTAGGGGAAGGAGGGAGATGGGCCGTTGATTTCGAGGTGGACGATGGGATGGAGGGCACGTTGTTGCACAGGGTGGCCGCGTCGCGTCCTCGGCAGTATGCGTGGGAGACGGGACGAGGAGGCCGGGAGGAGTGTGTGCGGGGCGCTGTTGGGGGAATTGTTGTGGTGGAGGTGTGGCCCACCATGGAGGGACACGTGTACTTGCGGATCCCGTGCTGCGAATCAAGGGGGGTGTTTTGGATATTTTCTCCTCGGGGCGGAGCGTTTCAAAACGCATCGGAATGCTTCGATAAGCTCCCGACTGTCTTCTCGCTCGGCGAAAGTCCCCTGCTACAGTGCAGGACTTCGATTGACCCGTAGCGGCTGATTGGAGCACCCCCTCCTCCTCTCCTCCTTCGGAACCCCTTCTCCTTCACTGTGGGCGACGTGCACCGCCGATCGTCATGTGTAGCAGTCGTGCGAGACAATGGCATCGGCGAGGCGTGACTCCGGCGTGGTCCTTAAACGGCGGTTGTGCAAGGCGGTGGTGTCGGCTAGGCACGACTTTGGAGAGGCGCTTCAACGGCGGAGTGCATAACGGTTGCATCGGCACGGCGTTGATCTGACGAGGTGCGGCTCTGATGTGGCTGCTTCATTGGCGGCGTGCACCGGCGTTGTTTCTGGGTGCCGTGTGCCGGCGAGCGCATCGGTGGGGAGTCGATGGGCGTTGTTGTGCCGTTGTCGGGTTGCGTGTTGCAGTTTGTCCTCGTTTGTGCAGGTTGTCTGTCACGCTGTTTGGTTCTGCAGTTGTTTGTGTGTTGTCGGTGGGGTTACTTTCTCTCTTTTTATTCTTTATTTTTTTTCTAATGTTACGTGTTGTTGGGGGATAACGTGTGATTTCGTGCTATTCCGTCGAGTTTTTTATTATTTTTTTATATTTTTGTCGATTTATATGATTAACTCGTAGGTATGATCTTCGAGATTCGTCTCGCTGATGTTTTGTTGTCTCTACAAGCGTGAGGTCATCCAATTCCTATTTTTGTGGTGCATTTCTTTTTTTTTTTTCCTTTATTTCATATTTTGTATTTTGTGTTTTACGTTTCTCCATTTTTGTGAGTCATTTTCCCTCTTTGTAGGATTGGATTTTCCTTTCTTCCTTTGCGTCCATTTGTAATGAGTTCTTCTACCTTTAATGAAAATATTTTCAAACAAAAAAAGTGAGTTTTTCAAGGAAAGATGGACCTTATATTTTGGACCATCTTCTCTTCCTTTACTCATGAAATTTTGTTTGAATTTTTAAGGACATGTCTGTGAAACGTATTTTACAATATGTATGTAAAGTGATTAGTGACATATGAAAAGTAATTTTTCACTTACAAAATAATTTTACACTTTAAGCTTAAGATTTAGGTTAGGAAATCTTAAATTTTAAATCTTAAATTTTAAATTTAAAGATAAAAAATTACTTTATATAAATCTAAATCCTAAATCTAGGAGGATAAAATCCATAAGTGAAAAATCATTTTTTACTTTTTAAGTAAAAATTAATTTTTCATACATTGAAAATGAAAATATATCACTGTATCTTTTATTTTCAATCGATATATTTTAATTTCAATCGACGTGTCTCGATAAAAAATTAAAATATATTTATTAAAAATTAAAATACATAATTATATTTTATTAAGAGAATACATGTTTCTTTACTATTTGATGATTTTTAAATAGAATTTTTTTTTTGGACGAATGCCCTTCGATCCTTTGGAATTATACAACCACCCGCGTGTATACGTATGCTCCTCCAAAGCTACCCGTCGTGTACGCTTTCCCCTTGCTAGATTGAAGTTCCAAGTTGGGTTACTTGGAAAAATATAAGTTGTATTAGTTTTTGCATCGTGTCACAAACGTTGATAGGGAGATGGACGTGTGTTAGGAACGCAATTGTCATAACCTTTGATCGCAATTCACTTACCCTTCAAATCTAGATCGTACTATTAAATGACTTATCCCAACCAAATAGGATACTTGATGAATGGCTCGAGATTAATTATTAAGAAGTGACTACAATTGCTCTTATGTCAAATTCAATAATAACGAGAGATGCTCCAAAATTTGCAAAGTCATTAATACTTTACAAAATCAACCTTTCCATATTAACATTTAGGCATTACATTTTTTTGAAGTCACATAAGGTGTTCTTATTGTTGGATTTATAATTTAACGTATGGATTAATACATGCATAATGTATAGATATAGTTAATTAACATATAAAGGACTGTCATATAATATTCATCATCGAAGCGATCAATTTAAGTTCTAATAAGAATATAGGCATAAAATGCAAAGGGATAGTGTAATTTGAATTATATATGTGAAGAGAATGGTTTTGTAATTATAATTCCTCGATGGGTGGATTTGTAATTTGCTAATAATAATTAATTTTGTCTAATTATTAATATGGAGAGGTTAGGTTCCCAAGGGTTTCTTGCCACATTCTTATGTACCTTCCCCATCAAGTGCTGAGAGAGAAAGAGAGAAAGAAGAGCTGGGCAGCAGCTACCATAGGAGAAAAGGGTTTTCTCTTGTTTACTCTCAATCAAAGGAAGATGAGAACACTCTTGGAAGATCCTAACTCGCAGCCTAACCTTCTGTTAAACAATATGAACCCAGGTATGTCATTTGTGCTCAATAAGTATATTTAGAATATGAATAGATTAGTGCTGTATGTTATATTTTGTTTACATGTGTCATGTTTGCACATATACACATATACTTACCTATCATTTCGTCATATAATCATCAGATCATGTGTATGTTCAGACTTAGCATTTGCATTCTCAGAAAACATAAAATACATCTCGTAACTGTAGATAGTACTAGTACCATTTGATGAGTAACAGTACTTAGCTGTTACAGTTTTGGACCTAAAGTGTACTGTAGATTGCTGGTACTGGTACTATCATGAGTACCAGTACATGCAAACTATAAATCGCCTCCAAGTTGACTTAAGTCCAAAACTTGGAGTTGCATATTTCGATATTCTTCATGAGTATTAGTACACATAGGTCCCAGGTCAGGTTTTAGATTTGGAGTCACCAGAACTTGTAACTTACAAGTATCGGTACTGGTAGGCTACAAGTGATGTATTCAGCACTCAACAAGTACCGGTACTCCGTAAGATCAGTTCCTTCATGGAGTGATATAAGTACTCAATGAGTATCGGTACTTAACATGAGTATCGGTACATAGTGAGTTCTAGACAAGTATTCATCTGGACATGGGTTCCAAATTGTAACCTATAGGCACCGGTACTTGACATCAGTATCAATACTCATTAGGATATAGAACTCATACTTGTGACTTAAGGATGCTGATACTGGCCTATTAGTACCGGTATTCAATATATGTGATACTAGTACTGATTTACCAGTATCGATACCCAATTAGTATTAATTCTAGTTGAGATAAGTTATTGTCCATGTCTATCTTAAATTAGGAGTGGATTAATTTCAACTAAATCTCTAAACTTTAAAGAGCCCTAACACTTATCATCATAGGATCTTCTAATGCCTTCTTTCCTGAAAAGCATAAATCCACATCTTGTCTGCGAAATACTTAAGAGAAGCTTTTGTCTCATTTGAGGATAGGAAGAAGTTTGACTTGGCCCATTTAGTGGGTATGATGGATAAACGTATACAAAGATCTCGCTACGAGCAATTTCTTACGGGACTAACTTCCACCTACGAAGGTTACGTATTTTACCTAACATCATTCACTGATTTGAGAGGAAGGATTTACCGAACTGGTATCTTACACTTTCACGAAAGGGATTTAGCAAGAAATCTGATTCTTTTCTGCACTCCTAAACAAATAATAGAAGTACAAGCGTATAAAGAAAAGAAAATGTAAAGCAAAAGATTCTCCACTCCCATAGTTTATCAACCTTACTGGGACCTATTTCCTTACCTTGAAATTGGAGGAGGCACTTTATATTGCAAAGTTAGTAGGATATGGCTAAATGAGATAGGCCTTGTTGAGGAGTCAATGCATTGGCAAGCATTATGAAGCACAAGTAGGAAAGGCCTTGTTCGTTGGAGGCACAAGTTAGTCTATGTGGGTAAATAAAGAAATAGAAAGGAGAAACAAACTTACTTCAATTTCTCTTTTGAAATAACCCCCGGAACTTAAACTTAACCAACATTTGATAGATCATCCAAATCTTGATCTTTGTTGTCCAACATAGAATCAAAGACATTAGAATCAAGCATGAAATCTATGTCCAATCATCCAAATCATAATGTCAATGCTCTATATGACTCTAGACTGGCTAGGCGAGTTACTTTACTAAAACTGGTGAATGGCAACAGATCCTCAACTACTAATGTCCGTAGCACATAGTTTTCTTCTCGATTGCAGTTATTTGAGGTTCACTGCGCACTAGAATTCCTCGTGAGCATCTTGCTAGTTAGTTGACTATGTAAGGATTTAAAGTGCTAAGTTATTTTTGATGAGTACCATTGTTGTTTTCATGGTAAAGGAACTAATGAAATTATTGGTGGAGTTGAGAAAAATGACCTCCATTATCTTGATACTTCATCTCAATTTGCTGGAGTTGTCTCCATATCTACTGACCCACTCCTTTGGCATCACTGCCTAGGTCACCCCTCTACAAAGATGCATCAAATGTTCCCAAAAATACCAACCACTACCAGTTTTGATTATGAGGTCTGCTAACTTGGCAAGCATCATTGGGCTGCCTTCTCCAAACACACTGAAGGGAGAAACATATCTCCCTTTCATCTGATACACTGTGATGTCTAGGGTTGTTTGTGTGTTAGCAGTTCTAGGAGTCATAGATACTTTGTCATCTTCATTGATGATTACAGTCAATCCACCTAGATCTTTCTTATGAAAGGTCGGTTAGAGATTCTTCATATTGTGAGACGTTTCTTCACAAAGGTGAAAAATGTTCATTCCTCCTCTATACAAGCATTTTTGAATGACAATGTTCTCGAGTTTATGTAAAAAGACTTTAGAGTCATTCTTTGCTAAAATTGGTACTCTACACCAGGCATTGCATGCATACACACCTCTCAGCAAAATAGGTTGCTAAAAGGAAACTGAGGCACATACTGGATAATGACTGGATGTATCTTGTGTTTATGAATGTGCCCAAGTAATATTGGAGGGGTGCAGTTTTCGTATCTACATATTTCATAAATTGGGTACCTTCATCTATTTTGCATGGAGAGATCCCCTATCAGCTTTTGCACACTAAATTTGATTGTCCATTTGTTTTACATCTACAAGTATTTGGACGCACTTGTTTTACACATGCATATGGAAAATAAAATAATTTTTCTCTGCATGCTATCAAGTGTATCTTTTTGGAATACTCATGTACTTAAAAGGGATGCAGGTGCTTTGATGTAATCGGTTGACTGTATATAGTTGTTGCAGATGCTACCTTCTTCGAGAAGGTTCCCTTCTTCTCTAAAGAAGGGTTGAGTATTGACCTCGCTCCTTGTGAATCACAAGTCTATCACAAGTGTGAGAGAACCATCTTCACCTCCCTTGCCTATTGTACTTGTACCTCTACCAGAAGACAACTCTACTAGGATACCTCAAACATCAAACCAAGGTGATCTAGATGGCCAACTGATTGGTCTCAAGAAATCTACCCAATCTTGCACTTTACATCCCATGTCACATTATATCTCTCCAAAACATTTGGATCAAGACTTGCAGCAGTTCTTCCAAGCCTTGCTTAGTATAGTGATATCGCATGGTTACTTAGAAGCTTCTCAAGATCCTCGATGGAAAGTGGCTATGGATGAAGAGATGGAGGCCTTGACTTCCCGTGAAACATGGGAGCTTATGCCTTTCTCACTTATCACAAAATTGGAGGACTGCAAATGAGTATACACTGTGAAGTATCTTGTAGATGGCACTATTGATAGGTTTAAGGCCAGATTGGTGGCTAAGGAATTCAGACAAACTTATGGCATTGATTATTTTGAGTCATTTTCACTTGTAGTTCAAATCTCTTCTATCTGAGTTATTTTGTCCATAGCTATCAACAAAAATTGGCTCTTGTTTCAGTTAGATATTAAAAATGCCTTTCTCTATGAAAATTTTACTGAAGAAGTATACATGTAGCAACCACTTGGCCATAAGAGAAAGGGGTTGTATGTTTATAGACTAGAAAAGGCCATATATGAACTCAAGCAGAGTTTTAGTGCCTAATTTGATGGGTTAACTGCAAAAGTGATGAAGATATGCTTCAAAAGAGCCACATCAAATCACTCTATTTTTATTAGATAGAGTGGCAACAAGGTTATCATATTAGTACTGTATGTTGACAATATGATTCTCATTGGAGATGATAGTTCTAGTATCCATGAGGCAAAGGCCTTCTTGCAAAAAATTTTTATCACCAAAGAACTTGGCAAATTGAGATACTTAGGCATAGAGGTAGAGAGACGAGAGGATGGTCTTCTACTTTCTCAAAAGTACACCTAAGAGATTCTCAAGGAGATTGGACTTTTGTGTACCAAGTCATTTGCTAAACCTATTGAGGAAAAGAAGAGACATGCAACAACCAATGATGATCCATTCTTCGAGGACATTCATAGATATCGGAGCATAGTTGGCAAACTATTGTATTTGACAATGGCACGACTTAATATCAATTGTGTTGTGAGTAGAACCAATCAATTCATAGACAAATCATGTTATAATCATTGGCATGACAACTCCTTGATTTTCAAGGTAACTCTTGGACAAGATCTTTATTAAAGAAACAATGACTCCATTAATATATGCTCCTACTTAGACGTAGGTTATGCTAAAACAAGGATAGAAAATCAAACAACCGAGTATGCCATATTCTTGGGGAGTAATCTTATCTCTTGACATAGTAAGAAACAAACCATTGTTACTTGCTCAAGTATTGAGGCTCAATATAAGGCCATGACTCCAATAGCATGTGAAGTGATGTGAATCATCTCTTTTATGGCAATCTTGGTGTTGAGGTACAAACTCCAATTCCTATGCTCTAAGACGATAACTCTAACTACTTAGACAACATCTAAATCATATATTCCACGAGTGAATGAAACATATTGAGATTAACTATCAATTTATTAAGAATGTGATATTGGATGGTAAAATCATCACACCTCACTTCCTTAATATCTTTACAAAGGTATCGAACAAGACACAACATATATTTCCATGTAACAAATTAGACTTAATAAAAATATGTACGTTCCAACTTAAGAGAATGTTAAGAGTATATGTAATGTTTATCCATTTTTTATTTTCTAACTGTACTCCGCTGTAATTTCTCCCTTCTCTCTACATCAGGGAGATCGAGTTTTCCTTTGAGAATGAAAAAACTCATTTCCATTCACAAATATAAAACGATAGCATGCAAAACCATGAAGATCATCAGTTTAACGCAGTCACTCGGGCAACCACCAGCATCCGGATCAGTCATCCCAACGGGCGTAATCTCCCTTACATGCATTTAAGAAGTTAGCAAACAGAAATTTCTACGAGTAAAAATGAACAGAAGAGTCACGAACGTGCTACAAGGGGATTGTTTTATTGGAAGGCTTAGAATCACGTTAGGTTTCTTTCAACAGTCGAGGTTGAAGGGTTGCCTGTTACAAAAGCTAACGTTTGTTTCAATCGTGTTCTGAACAAATTTATCAATTAACCACTCAATCGATAATGAACCGTGTCTATGATGCGGTGCTATTCGTCAATGTTCACGTTGCACTCCTTCGAAGAGTTTGGCAGGCCACCAAAAATGGCAACCCCTTCCGAGACAGACTTTGCTAAAATAAAAAGTCATCAAAGAATGCAACAAACTGCACCATGTCCAAGAGATGGGAAATGAAACAACTGTTTCCTTTCACTATGCAGCAAAAAAAGGAACGGCCGTTCCGTCTTTCCTCCAAATTTCATTTACAAAAAAAATTAATTAGACACGAGAGAAGACGGCTCGGCGGGGTAAGAATGAGAAAAAATAGAAAGGAAAGGTTAAGAGGCGAGCACGACAAAATCTCGAGCCATGGTTGCATTTGCACTCTCCCAGCAGCTGTACACTGTACACTGTCGCAGGGCCCTACTAACCTAACTTTTCCTTCAGCCGTTTAGCTTCGCCAAAAACTGGCTGAGATTGTACTCCTCAGTATACTGTGACTGGTCCCAAAGCTCTCCTAATCCACTAAGCACTGCCTTCAAACCCTTCTTGCCACCGGTTGAGACAGCCTGCTCTTCAGCTGAAGCTTCGGCACTAGCACTGCTTGCAGCCAAAGCACCCTGCTCCCAGAAAAAAAATTTAGCAGTCAGTCACAAACAGCTGAAAATATACCATTTTCACCTTTTCAATAAGCTGCATTGAGCCATCCTAAAGCAACTTGCTGAAGATACTCGTATAGGGTGCAGTGAATCTATCAGGAAAATTCACCTTTCTGGTAGTCTGCGCCGGTGTAAACAGATCGAGCAACTGATCTGTGTTCATCGTCCTTATGCTAGCATTATCAGCATTTATGACAGTGTTAGCTACTGATACTTTGAATTTCTGAAGGCTCATGACCTTCTCTTCCAATGTTCCACGCATGATGAGACGATGGACGTTCACAACCTTGCGCTGGCCCAGTCTGTGTGCTCTATCCATTGCCTTTGAAGTAAAGAAATGAATTAGCATCAAAGAGAGACTCGGGAAAAGACGAGCCCTTTAAGTAGCTCGATCTTTGAACATAAACACAGGTGAAGAGAATCCACCAGTGCATGAATAGCCCTAGTTGCAGTCCTCCCATCCTCCTTGCATCTTGTACATCCCTCACATCCAATTATGTCCTCCCATCTCGGTCTTCTACCAATTCCTAATAACCCAACAATCCAACCCTAAAGATTTTTTGTGGATATCACCCCTCTATTTAGCCATGATGTCCCCAACACTATCCATGTCTACGCAGAAAGACTACACAACCACATAATATTTCATATGTACATACAGGACACAATAAAACCTTGCAGGGGGCCCCTTTGTATTCATATATGAAATGTGCTTTCTTAATAAATAAATAAATAAAGATGAGTGCAATCAACTGATAGGTAATTGTTTATGAACGAAAACTTCTAGTTTCATTAACTTGGAAACTCAACCTTCCTAAAAACCTCTGAAGCAAGCAATGATGCGTGATGTCCTACTGTACATCTAGGGATCCTCCCTTGCTAGATAATTACATCCTACGCTCATTATAATTGAATAGATAGGAAAATAAAAGGAACCTTTTGCACTCAAATACACTAGTTAGAAATGTATACAATCATCTATTTCTTTTAGGTCCCATCTAATCAGCATCTGCAATTACAGGTTGTCTCCAATAATTTAGTTTAGCTTCCATCCTTGCAATGAAGCGGTTCAAATAGCTTGGACGGGTCCCAAACTCTGCAACCATCTCATACATAAAACCTTGGAAGTGCCGATCTGAGAATATTCATCTCACAAACATTCTCATTCAATGAACTCTTATGAACTCAAATTACTAGATACCTTATATTCTGCAAAATCCAAAATAAAGTAGTGACCAAACATGTAAGTTTAATTAGGTTCCAGCTAAAAATTTTAATTAAAAATTTCCTCACTTTTATTAAAACCTTGATGGTTAATGACATATTCAAATGAATACAGCAGAGGGCTATTGAAAATTGATCTGTTTAAACAAACTCCAAGTACCTGAAGATCCTTCATAGGATTCCAATCATGCTCAAGAAAAACAAGAGTATCAGCAGATGTGAGATTCAACCCAAGCCCACCAACTGCAGATAAAAAATAAAATGAACTTTTAGAATCTAAAAGCTGAAACAAGTTCCCTCGGAATAGAAAGGAACAGAGTGGGGGCCAAAACAAAAGGAACCCAGTAAAGTAATATATGCCAACCGTGTGTTGTAAGAAGCAGTACATCGATGGTAGGATCAGAATTGAAAGTTTTTACAATGTCGAACCGTTTATCTGGATCAACAGAGCCATCCAGACGCAAGTAGGTGACACTGCTAGAAGGTATCAAATTAGCAACTAATTTAAAACGCAATCTCAAAGTTAAAATACAATCAACTAACAATACTTGAAACTAGCCATTACCTTATGATTCTCTAATAAGCAACACGCTACAGTTGGACAACTTTCTTTTATACCAGCAGTTTCACCCAAGGACATTCCACATTTAAGCGACATTAAAAGTATTTTGATGGTGTCCTATAGAGTTTATCAGAAGGGCCAAGCATACTTACACCTAATGTCAGATAATGGCTTAATAGCAAACAGACAAATAATAGGTTTCCTAGTTACCATGGAAATAGGATCAATTACAGTTTTCTAATGAATCTTTTAGACACCCGATACAGCCATCTTAAAAGTAGTGAAACAGCAGATTGCAAAGTCCATGATAGGCTCATCCTAAGCATCCATGCATGGCCCAGGCAATGCAACTTGCATCAGCTGCATGCCCAAATCAAATTTAGGGCCTTATTTAATTATTTGCCTAAAATTGTTACAGCTTGTTTATTATTTTTCAGAGGGAAAAGGATGACTACTCAAGCTTAGTAATCACCCTGGTTTTACTTGTTTTATTAACGACTAAATCAGATCACAATGTCAAGAGCCAGACATTTCTCAACTCTACAAATGTCCTTCAGGACATGGTCTTTCCCCCGTGAATATATCCCCATTCTCAACACAAATATCCCACAGGAAATCATGAGTACCTTTCTTCATCTTAGTATGAAACTGAGATGATTACATTGTTGGTAATCCCTTCCTAAAGGATCTCCAAATTACCTCAAACAATGTAACATCCAACCAGTTAACATCCTCTTCTCTCCAAATATGTAGCCATGAGATACATGAAAAACAGATAATCAATATCCTCCTCTCCAACTCCATTAAGGAGACAAAAACATTTGCCTCAGGGAGACACCGTCAACACCAGACCTTTGCTAAAATTTGTTGTGTCCTCAGTTCCCAGCAAAGAACCTCTACTTTCAAAGGGTCCCTGGCATTCCACAAGAGGCGGCGATCTCGAATAAAACACTCATGTTTGTCTGTCAACATCAGCCATAACACATCAAAAGCTTAACACTGCAAAATTACTATCCTCTCATTGCCAACCAACCTCCTACCTACTACAAGATAGATCCCACCTATTGCCTCATACCAATGAAGAAGCTCCTTGGTTCTGGCATTGGAAAGTCATGAGAAGGAAGATGATGCACAACTTCCCCATTCTTCCCCTGAAGGCCCACTCTAGCAATCCATTAGTCTACCAACCAGCCAAGAAAAGGCTATGCATAGAGGTCTGAGATTGCACCAGATCATCCTTTCATGATTTCATCTAAATATTCTTCCTTTGCTATTGACCAGAATGAAGAAGTCTCCCCCATGTGGAAAGACCTTTGGCAACCCCCTCAACGAAGGCAAATCAGCTACCAGGGAAAGACAACTCTTCTAATTAAGGCTCTTTCCATACAGATCACGTATCATTATAATGGATAAGCTAGAGTCACCGGTCATCACCTTCATGTATCACTTTACAAGGAGGGCAATGTTCATATCTCAAACCCTTCTATTCTGAAGCCCACCCTCCATTCAAGAAACCAGATAGCACCCTCTTCCAGCACCAACAACCACATTCCACAGAAATCTCTTGCAAGCAAAGCTGTCAAGGTAATGGGTAACTGCAGGACGACAAGCTCCTTAATTGCCTGAGGTGAGAGTGACAAAAGGGCAATCGCTGGATTAAGTGGAGGCAATGAGTCTTTTATTTGTTAAACTCTTGAATATGCCTAACCAATTCATATGGTAGCATTGATTTTCATAAGGAACATATAATAACACTATTTAAGTGATAGTAAAAAGAATGACCCTGTTATACATATATTGTCGTAACATACATGTATCGACACACATCCATCCTGAAAGTGACACAGATGAACTTACCAAAATTAATAGAGGCTAAAGGCTTCACCAAACACCTTCAACAACATTATTATACCATCCACCTCTACCATAGAGCCTTCCACAATGAATAAGGTGTCATCTACATACTGCAATAGGGGAAGCATAATTGAAGAGTTTCCATGCCCTCAATAGCCCAAAAAAAGACCTCTTGAGAATGTCACCAAGGAACAGATAGCCAAAGCAGCCACTACCAGCATAAAAAAGAAGAGGCATAAGCGGACATCCCTGATGAACCTCTCTACTTGGTTGAACTCATCCCCCATGTCAGATTGCTAATAACTAGGACTGTAAAAGTTGTAGTGATAGATACACCTTGTCATCCATTGGAACCACCTCTCTCAAAATCCCCTCCCAACCATGGATAACCATGAGAACCTTCAAGCCATTGAGTCATGTACCTTTATCTAAGTCAGACTTTCCTAAGAAGGCCTACCTCCCCTCCTTTCCCAAGTAGAAACAATGTCTGACGCTGTGACAAAGTAATCTTCCAAGCATTTGTCTTGTAAAAGCTACTTGGATAGAATGCACTGACAAATCTATCACTGTCCACTACTGATTAGCAAGGACCTTAGTCACAAATACAATCAAGTGAACTGTATCGAGGAGGACAAAGAGGTGCAGATCCACCCATCCATCGTGTCCCTGGCACCAGAGACAATGAATCTAATGAGGCATTCAAACTCCAGACTTTCGACCATAACATGGTAAACACTTATGTTTCCCTTATGCATCAGCAGATGCTTGTGTTTTTTTTGCTTATAAGGAGGTAGACACATTTTTCACGAATTGGTTTAGTGATATTTCTTTTGAAGTATTCTAGTATTTTACAAAATTATGTATGCAGATTAAAAAGTATACCAGGCTACACACACACACACACACACACACACACACACATGTGCATTTAGTTAATATGATTTGTGCCATGATTTGCTCATGCATGCATCTAGATGCAGCTCAGTCTCTAGGGATCCTTTGTGCTTTTGACAGCATTAAACAAAAGACATCCATCTTGTATTTGAGTTCCAGAATTTGCATTATTCCTTGCGTCGAAGCTTACGCATCGGTCACAAAGTCACAAGAACCCAAAGCTACAATGTCAACCCTATGAAGCTAGCATTCAACTTACCAGGAAAGCAGGGCAAGAAGATACTCAAAGCTTACCTCTTCATATGAGCCTGAAACAAATCCCTCTCAACTATATCTAGAAAAGCCTGCAAAGCCAAAATTTCAAAATTATTGGCACAAAGAACAACAGAGAAACACCCAAGTAGTTATAAGAAACATCATCATACTCTGTGTTGAGCAAAGATCAAAACTCGATGCTGCCCAACTGCAATGGCGGCTTCAGAACCTGCTGCCTCTTGACCTATTCCACATTCTTCTAGTATCTCTTGCAGCGCAACCAATTTTGGGGACTGCTGTATTTCATGAAGCTCCCTCAAAATATCTGAAGATTGAGGAAGAATGTCTGCTAGGACAGACATGAGGGAATCTGGAGGCCTTTCACCAAGCACAAGCAAAGGATGGCTACAGACCTTCAATAAGTACTGCAAAGCCTGTACATAACCAATGAAAATAAGCACTCACAGAGGGTTTCTTAAAGAATTCTATCTTCGAAAAATACCTGGAAAACATGAGATGTCATGGCTGGACTGACTACTGCAGTTGGACGAGAATCATCTGTTTTAGCCAGATCAGAGATCTCCTTCTTAGCATTAGACGTAGAAAACTGTTCATACAGCTTTAGCTGTACAGGGCATAAATCACAGTATCTATCCTGAATAATCTTTTCAGGAAGATCAGATAAAACCTCATCTTTTGTTCGGCGAAGAAGAAACGGCATAACCTTCAGATAGAATGCCAAACTAAACATCAGTAAGTGTAATTTGATGCTGAAAACATCCAGTTCCACTATAACGGTTGAATAGGCAATCTATACAAGACATGACCTGAATGCATGCAACCCTTTACACTGCAATAATGACAAATTTATTACTTTTTAAGGTTTACCTGCTTGTGTAAAGCTTCCATTGCAAGAACTCCAGCTTCGGCATCTTTTGCAGAGCATTTTGAATCTTTAGCAGCCAGCAATGGTTTCCCATAAGTAGCTTGGAACTGTCCTACATCGGAAGATATTACGCATGTGAATGTGAATGGAACCAGAAAGAAAAGGTGACAAGAATCATAAAGTCAACAGAAGAAGAAACAGCAGCTATCATTGAGTTGTGAACTAAAATGTGAAGGAGATGATAATTCTATCAAACATCTCCCATTTCTTCATAAAAATCAATCTTTTTTTTTCTTTGAAAAATTAAAAGAAGGGTTAACAAGAATTACAATGAATGGAAAAAAAATATTACAAAGAATGGAAAAAAAATCAACCATTTTTTGCAGAGGAGAAATAAACATTATTCATCGAAAATGAATATGCAGACAATAAGAAGGCCCATTAGCACAATGACACAATGATGCACCGTTAATTGTATAGTGTGTTCTGAGCCTGCTGGAAACATGCACCTTGGCTAGGATAGTTACATGACCTTCAGTGAATCCTTTGGAGTGGTTTTGCCAACAATGACAACAAATGGGATCCTGAGGGATGGTGCCTAAAATTTTGGCTCTTGGCTCAGATAATATAAGTAAATTACATCAGAGAGACTTTGGTCATACCAATACAAATACAGAAACACCTAACCTGAAAAGTAGTTCTCCCAGGTAAGCAAATCAGCATGCATGACCAGATCAGATGTGTAACTAAAGTTTTTAAAGTACATGATATGGATCAAGGCAGTTTTCCAGTATTGAAGTGAGGGAAAAAAGAACATAGAATAAGAAGAACATGTATAAAACAAAAAAAAAATTCTATCTCATGCCAGTATTGTTGACAGCCTTTTTTTCATGACTATTGAATGGATGAAGAAATCACTTCCAATCACCAATGGCACCCCCACAGAAATCACTGGCCTTGGAAGGCATAGCAATTTCACTGTGGGTGAACTGCCACCTCATATTCAGCTCATCACATGACCAGAGGAAGATCCGTTTCAGCCCACAAAAATCTCCAAAGTCAAATTAATAATATGACAAGGAAAACAGCATTCTAGTTGTAATCTCCTATCAGGGCCAGAGACAATAACACTTATTATCCCTCATTAGCCTTTTACTACCTCCATTAAGGGGACTTGAAACCTCATGACACTCATCAAGGTATCATAAGCCTTAATCCAAATTATTATAATCTATATTTACTGTGTTCAATTTTATGCCCTGATCGTAGCATGGTTGCTGATGCGATTCAACCATTGACAATCCAAACTTGGTCATGTTGAGAATGGACATAATTTAATCCTAACAAAGTAAACAAAAGATTATCTGAGGTCACTAAAGCTGAAACATTGAAATCTCTAGGACATGCCAACAAATATGACACAGTTACAGTAACTAAAAGCTTATCTAGGAATACTAGAACTGCCTCAAAACGTTGTATTGCTATGTATATCATTAAAGAATGAAATCATCAAATTTCATATGTAGGAACAAGTAGATAAATCTAAAAGGGAACCACACAGCCTGTAGGGAAACAAAAAAGAAGATGGCAGTCAATTCTATGAGCAGTTCTTATACTCTAATTTTCTTGCCTCATTACACACAATTTCAAACATGGAAAACTAACCAAGGGACTTCCTCTAGAGAAAAGCCAGAAGGTCCCAGGTTTACTTGTCATGCTAACCGAAAACACTTGGAAGCCTTAGAATGTCGATAACATGACAATCATGGAAAAATGGCAAACTAGCATAAGAATTTAGAAAGATTAACTGCCACCTCCAAGCTGATATCATGGCAATCAAGGCCAAGCGGTTAATCAGGCTATGATGTGAGGATGACCTCCAGACTCAGCCAATTATTGCACTGCTAGCATAACAAGAAGCTACTGTTGTGAATGCAAAGAGATGTACGCCACAAAATGTTGAGATATTGACGGCACTCTGCCACGGATAAGTCAGTAATTCACTCAAAGGCTTGACTACTGCCCCCGCTTCCATTTTCTGGACTAGGGATTCAGTTAAGGGAGGACCTTTTCTTGCATAATTTTTTGGAATCTATAAGCTACTACTAAGGCATAAAGGGTGTACTATAGAGTAAGTCAAAAAATTAGGCTTGGACAAAAAAGAGGTTTGGATGTGGTGACTAAAGGGAGCTTTTGCAGACTTGAGGGTTTAACTTCGTCAAATAACCTGATACTATAATATGCAGATGATACCTTATTTTGTATTGAATGAGAAAGCAGGGGGCAGAGAATTTAGTGGCCTTAGTAAATATTCTTGGAGAGTTATCTGACCAGCAGGTGAATCACTCTAAGTTTGCATTTATTTTGGGCATGCTCTCCTCTCAGATGCTCCACATAGAGCCTAGAAATCAGCCTTTCCTATATCTTCGCTTGCCTTTAAAAGGTGGAAAAAAGGCTTACTGGATGGTGTGGCCGATTGCTTTCAAGACGTGGCAGGGTTGTACTATTGAAGTCTGTGCATTTAGCTGTTCCGATCTTTTGCTTGTAAGTTTTCAAGGCTCCTAGGAAGGTTTTGAATAAGATTAATAATAGAATCTGGAAGAGATGTTTTTTAGAAGGGTCCGGAAGATGTACAGAGATTCTTACAACCGGTGGCATGAGATGAGGTCTATAGAGCAAAAAGGATGGAGGGCCGGGTGTTCTTAAGCTTGCATATTTTAATGATGCACTGCAGGCTAAATGGGTTGGCAAACTGATGCAAAATGGTGATGGCTTTGGGCATCGCCTGTTGTTTGATTCCTATGGCCTCACACCTGATTGGGAAAAACGGTAGTGCCTTATGCTTTTTGGAGTGGCCTGGTTCAGGCCATGCAAAGGATTACACTTCTTTGCCTTTTTTTAATGAAAAAAAGCAAAGAAGAGAAAATTGGTGTTTAAGAATTTGAGAAAATATTAAAAAAGAGAGAGATTCATGATGCCAGAAAAGACTTGAGATCTTGATGGAAGTGCTGATGAATTGTGATTAAATATGGCAAACTGTATTAAGAAAGTGGCAAAGGAGGTGTTAAGCATGTCTAAAGGAGGAGTTCCAGGATAAAAGGAGACTTGGTGATCGAGTGAGAAAGTGCAGGAGAAGCTTAAAATTAAAAGAGCTTACTTTAAAGCCTTATATCGAGATAAGATCGATGAAAACATGAAAAATTACAAAAAAGTAAAGAAAGTAATTAGTGAAGCAAAAGCAAAAATTTGAGAGTATTTTTATAAGAAACTTGATTCTAAAGAAGGTGAAAAAGATATCTTCAAGTTAGCTAAAATAAGAGAGCAGAAAGTAAAGGACCTTACACATCTAAGGTGCATCAAGGATGAAGAAGGAAGGGTGCTTATAGCTAGTGATGATATAAATATAAGATGGAAAAGATATTTTCATAAGTCTTTCAATGAAAAACAAAAAAAATGATATCATCTTAGGGGAGTTTGCCAATTTAAAAGATTATGTGAATCGGGCAAACTATCAAAGGATACCAAAGAAAGTAGTAGATGCTTTGAAGATGATAAAAAAGTAGGATGATTGTTGGGAATAATGATATTCCTATAGACGTTTGGAGAGTCATGGGAGAGAGGGGTATAACTTGGCTCATAAGATTATTTAATACTATTTGGAGAGGTAAGAAGATACCAGATGAATGGAGGAAAAGTTTTGTAATACAATTATACAAAAACAAGAGAGAGATACAAAATTATTCCAATTATAGATGTATTAAATTGATGAGCCATACAATGAAACTTTGGGAGAGAGTAATTGAAAGAAATGTGAGGTAAGTCTCTGTAGTAACCAAAAATCAGTTTAACTTTATGCCAGACTGATCTAGTATTGAGGCAATACATCTCTTGAGATGTATGATGGAGACCTACAAAGTCAAGAAGAAGGATTTACACAGTTTTTGACTTGGAAAAGGCCTATGATTCTGTCCCAAGAGATATCTTATGGAGAATTTTGGAGAAGAAATATGTACCAGTTTTATATATCCCCATAAAGGATATATACTAAAGAACTGCAGCTTGTGCAAAGACTAACAATGATTTGATATATTGTTATAATTTCACCATTGGTCTGCCTCAATGATCGACTTTAAGCCCTTATCACTTTGCTTTGGTCATGGATGAGTTGACGAAGCATATCCAAACCAAGGTGTCATAGTGTATGCTTTTTGCTGATGACATTGTATTGGTTGATGAGACAAGAGATGGAGTGAACAGAAAACTTGAACTCTGGAGGGAAGCCTTGGAACCTAAAGGACTACGCCTAAGTATATGGAATGCAAGTTTAGTAGTAGGAGAAACAATGAAGGGATGGATGTAAAAATTGAAGAAGAGTACATTCCAATGGAAGATGCTTTTAAGTACCTGGGATCCATTTTCCAACAAGATGGTGGAATTGATGGAGATGTTACACAAAATTAATGCAGGGTGGTTGAAATAGAGGGATGCATCTGGTGTTCTCTGTGATAAGAAGGTTCCTTTAAAAATCAAAGTACTATCGAGTTGCGATAAGACCAACCAAGCTATATAGTTCTAAATGTTGGGCTATCAACTATAGGCATGTGCAGCGGGGTAGAAATGAAAATGTTAAGATGGATGTGTGGTCATACAAGAAAGGACCATATTTCAAATGAGATTATTTGAGAAAATGTTAAGAGTGACACTGATAGAAAATAAAATGAGACACACTTAAGATGGTTTGAACATTTATAAAGAAGGCGACTAGATGCTTTAGTCAGGAGATGCGAGAAGTTGGAGGCTGAACCTGCTAAGAGGGAACGAGGAAGATCAAATAAGTGTTGGAAGAAAACTATTAAGTATGACCTCAATTACTTTAATTTAAGTCTTGAAATAGATCAAATTCAATTTGTGTAGAGGCAAAGAATCCATCCAGCCGACCCCACTTAATGTGAGAAATGACTTGGTTGTTGTTGTTGTTGTTGTTGTTGTGAATTGGACAGGTGATGACCCATTTGAAGAGATGATGTCTACACTATATGCTTTATCAATGGATAAACTCAAATGTGTTGCAGATGTTTGGGATGTGGCGACTAATTCTTGGTCTCCATCTATTTTGGTTCATCTTTCTGATGCCAAGGTTCAGGGCCTACAGTTGTTGCTTTCCTTACTTTAGGAGTGACATCCTTTGGTGGGGAAACATAATTCTTTGGTTTGAAGCATGGGAACAGCTTCCATTCAGAAAATACTCTGTTGTCTATGGGGTGTCCCCTCCCAGGCAGATAATGTGCTGACTGCAGATTGTTCTGGTTTTTGGAAACTGAAGGTTCCTACCAAGGTTAAGATCCTTATATGGCTGTTTTGAAGATGGGGGTTGGTCACTAAAGCACGCAGGAGACTTTGGGCTCAAGATAAGAACATGCATTGGACACAGATGCAGCTAAGTGGTTTGCAACGTGACTCTCTGAAGGATTTCTGGGCAGTTTTCAGGGAAAAGATGCAGACAGGCAGCCTGACTTACAGATTGGAAAGCCAAAAATCAGATAAACAAGAAGCCTCTCCTGCAACATTCTCCACCCATAGCACACCATTACGTTGAAGCCACAAACACCACCCAATGGCAAGAGCCTTGATCCATCCAGCCGTGTCAACACCCACACGACTTCTAAATGAAATCCACAAATTCTCAACCGAAGAGATGTCCACCGTCTGCAAGCTGGAACAATGCCACACCTCCTTGGCAAAAGAACACGTCAGGAACAAGTGTGATAAATCCTCCTCTGAACCGCGGCAAAGAGGGCAACTCACATCTCCAAATTATAGCACAAGCAGATCTGAAATCACTTGATTCAGGTGTAGCATCACTGATCTTTTTATATGCTCTACTGACAGAGAAGATGCCATCTCTCTCCAAACCATCCTATCAGGTTCATTCAAAAGAGGCTGCAGATATGAATTCATCATCATCAAGTCCTGAAATTCAGCAAAGGACACCTCCGAAAGACCAGGAGGGAGAATCAAATTCCAAGATCTTGACTTGCTATCCCATTCATTTGCCACCACCTCATTTTTATTGCTGACCATCTGATAAATTATTGGGAAAAGGGTCTAAAAACATCATTATTTGTTGAATCGTCCTTCCAAAACTGGAAGCAATCCCTCCTACCCAAAATCAAAGCAAAATCCAGTGCATACTCCTGCATAAGCAGAAGAGATCTCTATAAAACTGAATCACCACGCCTCATGACAGCCCTCTCCTGCAGGTTCATTAGGAGACCTGCAACAACTTGGCCCACATAGAATTCACACCAGAAAGCAACTTAACAGCCCATTTAAGCATAAGGGCCTTGTTGAAATCCTCAAGATGAGGTATTCCCAACCCTTCATCCTTCTTTGGTTGACAAAGCTCCTTCCAAGCCACTAACTGCAAAAACCTCCCTTTGGAGTCCGGGCCCTCAGAAAAACCCCTTTCGAGCAACCTTTAACTTCTTTATCACTTTCTTTTAAGGCCTAAAAATGGATAGATAGAAGATTGATATGGACAACACCGACTTAAGAAGCACGAGACTCCCACCTCTAGACAGTAATTTCCCACTCCAAGAGGACAACCTGCTAGTAATGTGCTCTGTTGGAGTTGGCACCCATGTAGGAAGCATAAAGGCTGATTGGCATGGGAAAAGTAGTCCAATGTGGGACTGTTTCCGCGCTGAAATCAGGGAGACAATTCCCTGATGTTGCTGCTGCAGGTTGGCGTGGATTGTACGGGAGAGAGGGCCACCACACAAGAAGAGAGGAGTCTTTGGAACTTGATGCTTGTATTAATGAACTCAAACTAGAATGGATGGGAAGGCTCTCTATTTATAGAGAGAACATATCCCTAAAAATAGTAACAAAAGAATTTATCCTATTGAGAAAGATCTTATCTCCTTAAAATAAATCCCAAACATATTCCTAAAGGCCACTGTACTAAAAATAGGAAATGACCAAACTTGGTGCACCAAAATTGGTCCAATCTGGACCCTTCGCCACCAGCCTACTGTGGGTTCAAAATCTGCCATGTGGCACTGTCCAACACTCCCCCTTAAGTCAAAGGCCGCAAGGCCGACGACTTGGTCTTCAACTTGTGAGGCTAAATGCCCCACCATTTATCTTCTTCGAGGACAAAACTCTCGGTCTTCTTTTTGGACAAGTCGATCGCAAATCCTTCTGCGATCTCTAAAGTCATTACTTTTGTGGCAACCTAAGTAGCCGTCACAACGGCCGCTGTTGACTTGTCTTCTCTGAGAAGAGCACATAGCTTCTCAAGATCTTCTTGAGTCAAGGAGTCCACGCATGAGGTGCTAGTAGCCTCATGTGGTGGTCTCTCAAACATCTCCCAACACTTGTCTTGCGGATGGTTGTTACGTCCGCAGTACCGACACTTCAGATAGACGCGGAAAGACCCATGTCCTCGTCCATGCCCCGCCCTTGCTTCTGGAATAGCAAGTGCATAGCTCTCGCCTTTTGGCGTGTCTCCCTCCTTGAGGATCTTCATCTTGAGGAGATGGCAGAAGATGGTCTCCAGATCAATCTTTCCTTCTGAAGCAAGAGTTTGATCACGAGCGGCTCGATAACGGGAATTCAATCACGATAGGAACTTGGCAGATCGCCACACCGCACGTATCTCCCCCTGCTTATCGCAATAGAGAGGCTCGTAGATCTCCAACTCCTCGAATAACGCCTCCATCTTCTCATAGTATTTTGTCAAGGAGAGATCTCCTTGATTGGCCATCTAGATACAGATGTAGAGTTCGGTGATGCGGGCATTATTCGAGGTTCGAGCATACCTCTTTTCGAGGGCCATCCAAATCTCAAATGCACTCTTTTTGTAGAGCATATTCGAGGCTATGGATGGTTCCATCAAGTTCATGAGCCAATTCATGACGACGTAGTTCTCCTCGTACTTCTTGTCACCTTTGAAGTCTAGTGCCTCTTCAAAGAGAATACTTAGTTTCTCCTGACCTCCAACGAAAATCTTTAAGGCAAGTGCCCACAAGACGTAGCAGGAATCCCCATTAAGCTTAATGGTTGTCCCAAAGACAACCACCTTGCTTTCTTTGAGGCCGAGCGTGGCATCTCCGACTGTCGTGGTTGATTCCGCCATCTTCTTCTAGTCTCCTCCATGTAAGGCGTTGGATTTGTCAATGACTTCTTGGAAGTGAGAACCACCAACTTGTGGTTTGGATGAAGCCTTTGCGTGGCCAAGAGGGTGCATGCACAAGAGAGAAAAAAATCTCTATTTTGTGCATGAATTCTCCTTCAATCCATACGCCAATCAAGCCTAGAACACCTGCTCTGATACCATGTTGGAGTTAGCACGCATGTAGGAAGCATAGAGGTTGATTGGCATGGGAAAAATAGTCCAATGTGGGACTTCTTCCACGTTGAAATCAGGGAGACAATTCCCTGATGTTGCTGTTGCAGGTTGGCGTGGATTTTGAGGGAGAGAGGGCCACCACACGTGAGAAGAGAGGAGTCTTTGGAACTTGATACTTTTATTAATGGACTCAAACTAGAATAGTTGGGAAGGCTCTCTATAAATAGAGAACATATCCCTAAAAATAGTAACAGAAGATCAGGGATGGCGCTTGGGGTGTCCCAAGCGGTCCTCCCCATCATCGTAAGTTTCCCTGTTCGAGGTGGCGCGAGTTCGATTTGTGTCTTGCCCATACAGACACAGATCAGGGGGTGGTGTTGCTCGCTGGGCATTCCGTCGGGCTGCATCAGCGTCTTCGAGACGGTGCAGTGTCCGAGCCTTCGAAGTTTATCTCAGACATATGCATTGGGAGTTGTCTGTTATATAAAAAAAAGTATCAGAAGATTTTATCCTATTCAGAAAGATCTTATGTCATTAGGAAAGATCTTATCTCCTAAAAACAAACCCCAAACATATTCCTAAAAACCCCTATACTAAAAATAGGAAATGACCAAACTTGGTGCACCAAATTTGGTCCAATCTGGACCCTTTGCCGCCGGCCTACTATGGGTTCAAATGCTACCACGTGACACATGCCATGTAGCCTGTTGGTTGCCACATGGGAGTGCCATGTGGCCTGCTCTAAATCCCAACACGCTTCATAAGTGCAGTCCAATTCGAAGATAAAAGATGTTTCCCTCTTAGTGGAAGGCCAAAGTACTTGATTGACAGATGCACAATCGGTGAATCCAATGTGTTAGCAATATTGTTTGAAACACCACCACAAACATTTAGAGGCATGCAAGATGACTTCATCCCATTAATCCTCAACCTAGATATCTCATCAATTAACGCAACACCCAGTCATTTCGACGGCAACAAGAATAAGTAGAATCTATTCAGCTTGTCAAAGCCTCTATTCTCACCAAAAAAACTCTCAAACCATGGCCATAAAATTAGACCTACCAATTTCCCAAAATTCTCTATAAAAGAGCACCTATAAACCATCGGAACCCGAGAAGCCCTCCATCTTTAGGCAACACAAAGCTAACAAAACCTCCTCCTCTGAGATCTCCTTGATAAGATCCCTCTTCACCTCATCATCTAGGACAGGCATATCAGATCTCTCCAATCGCCAAACACCACTAGGTTGTCTTCTACTGAAAGATCAAAAATGATCACGGACCACCATACAAATCCGTGTGCTCCGCTCAAGCACAGAATCACCACTCCTCAGAGAATTAATCATATTAGACCTCCTCTTAGCATTGGCTGACAAATGAAAGAACCTATAATTGGAATCACCCTCCATAAGCCATAGTTGCCTCCATTTCTACTTCCAATCCATTTCATTCTTTAGGTCCTCCTGAACTACCGCTTGCAACATTTAATGCTCTTGACCATCTCCCATAGACAGAGGCTCCACCTCTTCCTATCTAGAACACTGATAGCTTGTAAAGCGTCAACTCTCCTTTTCTCTCGATGCACCACAAGTTCCCTCTTAAAATTAATCAGAGCTGCCTTAATACATCGGATCTTGTTTGCCAACGTACATGTAGCTGAGGTAGAAATAAGAACCTCGGACTGCTTCTTACGAATGAAATCACAAAAACCCAACCCTATCAACCAAGATTTTTGAAACTTAAAATACTTTTGAGTACGTCAATCCTTCAATCCTACGCTAAAGGAGAGTGTGATTCGAGGAGGGCCTATCCTTCACCCGCACATTTGCCCCTTGAAAGGCCACAACCAAAGCTACATTGCAAACAAATCCATCAATTTGATGCTGCACCTATAAAATTCTTCCAAGTGCACCGCGCTCCGGATATGGGCAAGTCCAACACCTCCATGTGTTCTACAATCCTTTGAAAATTTGCAATTGATCTATTACGTCTCCCATCAAATCTATCCTCAGCAGATAGCGTGGTGTTGAAATCACCGTCAACCATGGTTTAAAAAAATGAGCCTCAAGGTGGTCGAGGTATACGCCCTGAGGCAAGACGGCCCAAAATAGCCTCGAGGAGGTAACCTTGATCTGCAGGCATGCGGTGTGCAGCTCACTTAGTCGAGGCGTAGTCAAGGCGCTAAAGGCGGTGAGGCTTGTTTGAGCCACTGCCTCAAGCTTTATAAGTTGTCATGTGCAGTCCAGTAATGCCGTTGGTGGTCCAGGAGCGCCGCACTGTAGTCCAGCACCGCCACAAGGTCGACAGTCCCACATAGGTAGGGCGATGCAATGTGTACGGCCCCAAATCAGTTTCACTTCACTGATTTGTGGTCATTTAGGTAGCTTTGTTGGTGTTTTAAGTGCATTCAAAAGGATTTTGTTATTTTTTTAAATTTGATTGTTGATGGGTTTTTGTTATTTAGGTAATTTGAATTTGTTAATTTTATTTATTTCTCAAGTTTAGGTCATTTAGGTTATTTATTTGATTACTAATCTCTTGTAGATTACATTACATCATTTACACATTTGCAGTTATATTTAGATTAGGTCTTTTAAGTTCATTTCTTTATAGGTTATCAACTTACCATGTTATATTTTTTAATTGAATCTTGTGGTCCAATTGCTATGCTTTTGTTATGATTTATAATCTCCTATATTATATGAATATTTATCTTCTTATTTAAATGTTCTCTCGTTAATTTCGCTCTTTCAATGTTATGATAGAGAAAAAACGTTATGAAAATGTGTTATTTACGTTATTATTTCCTCATTAGCACTTAACAAGTAGATATTATATCATTTTTCTATGTTGTTTATGCAAATCCTGAGGTTTACACCTCAACCGACTCGAGGCTTACGCCTTGCCTTAATGGTGGCAAACCGCCTCGATATCACCTCGCATTTTTTGAAACCTTACCGCCAACCAACCAAGGCTTACTGTTTACGAATTTTAACACACGTACAATCTCATCCCACAACTGAGGTTTGGAAGTATCATCACAAGGTCTATAAACACAAGAAAGAGATAGCGACAATTCGTCAAACTTCCTCGTGAAACAACTAGTAATCACATGAGTGGTCAACAACGACGAATTCAGCTCCAGCAAATCTCCATTCCACAACATCAGAAGTCCCCCTAGCCTCCCCCCCCGACTTCACCTCCAACAGATCCGTGAATCGGTGACCACAAAGGCTTCTTTTTAATTGCGGATTCAAGATATCGAGATGTGTTTCTTGTAACAGAACACAATCCACTCTTCATTTTGTAAGGTATAGCCTCAAGATATCGACTTCTATGTCTCATCACGAATACCGCAAGCATTCCACAACAATATCCTAACCATCCAAAGCCATACAACCCCCAACAGTTGACCTTCATAACATCTAGAATCTTAGCTACTCGAAGGTCAACCTCCTGTAATGACTTACCAACTTTAGATGCCTCCTCATGCACAGTCTTCTTTCGAATCATCATTCTCTTATAATTGAATAAGAGTGTACGCTTCCGCAGCACCACCTTTGTCGATTTTGAAGCAAATATGTTCTATCCTACTGTAACCATCCTTTTTTTTCAAATTAAAAAACTTCATCGAACACTAGGTGCACCTGACAGGTCAAAGCAAACAAAAGGAGAGACTGTAGACAGACACATAACGTTGACACACATCAGAAATCTTGAGACAGTATCCATCATTAGATCAGTAGGGACAACAGTTGATGGATCAGGAGAGAATTGTACTTTTATAGTAATTGGGAAGTTGCTTTTCTTGTCCTTAAAATAGTGGTTGCAATTGCAACTTCACATAAACGTTGTGGGAGGGGTTGGAGGCAATCTTAGATTTCATATTCAAACTCATCTGCTTTATGGGAAATCACCAAATTTGATAATAAGCCAGACTATTGATGCTTTTGGTTTGGCAAAAAAGGATGTAGTCAAGTCTCTTGAGACTGCCAATCGTAAGTTGAAACATGGTGATCTACAGAATGGTGCTCAGTGGGGAATATGAACACCTGATTTGGACAGTGCATTTTAAATCTTCGTTGTGAGGCTTTCCTCTAGACTGACAAAAATTTCCCGGTCCATCTCATTTAATTATCTAAAATAGAAAGGTCCTTCTCAAAAAAAAAAATCTAAAATAGAAAGGTGAAATAGCAAATATAGTGGAGACCAACCTACAGCATAATGAAGGTAAATGAACAGTACTTTATAGATAAATTTTGAATTAGCCGTAGCTAGAGCTTAGAATAAAGCAATTAATAATACTTGCTCAAATTAACTCCAGTTATACCTGTCTCTCTGTACCAAGAAACCCTGGCATTAAGAAGTCAAACAGAGACCAGAGCTCCAGAACATTATTCTGCAAGACAGCCAAAACAGTTAGGATCAACAAACAAAACAGTGCTTAGAAAACTAATTGAGATTTAAAAAGGCTAGAATGGCTTAAAAAAAACCTGAATAGGAGTTCCACTTAATATAAGGCGGTGCTCAGCTTTCAATAGCTTAACAGCACAGGTAACTTTGGATTTTGGATTCTTGATAATATGGCCCTCATCCAAAATGCAATAATTCCATGAAAGGTTTTCTAAGAAATCAATGTCTTTACGCACAACATCGTATGATGCGATAATAGCATTGTGCTTCTCAAAATTCTTCCTCAGCGATAACCTTTCTTGTACAGAGCCAACATACTGAAGAGTAACCATCACAGACTCGTCGATGTACTTGTCTATTTCATATGCCCAATGTCCCACCAATGTTGAAGGGCAAATTATCAAGGAGGGAAGATCCTTGTTATCACCGCAAGCATGTCTTTCTACAATATCACAGGCCACTATTGCTGATGCCTGGAGGGTTTTCCCTAATCCCATATCATCACATAATATGCCATGAAGTTTAAACCGTTTTAAGAAAGACAGCCAATTAATGCCCTCTTGCTGATACCTGTAGTAATCAGATAGGTTAAGCACAAGAAACGAAGCTATATGCCTCCCTTTAAAGGAGAGATTGAATCTGACATCATTGACCACTAATATTTCTCTAACCATAGACAAAAGAAATAAATGCATTTGAGGATAAGAAAGAAAGATATCAGTTCTTCTGCATCTAGGATATTTCATGCTGTGGAGATTTTGACAACTGAATCTCCAAGAAACAAGTACGGTCGATCCCTTTATATAGAGGGGTCAATCCTAATCCGACTCCAAAACATGAAAATAAATCACAACTCAAACAAACTAAATAATACTCCTACAATTAGGAAAGAAACAAAACATGGAAAATGATAATTCTAATTTCCTCTTTGTAACTTTGAAATTATCTTGAGAACTCCCCTCCAATTTGGAGCGTGCAATGTCCAACTTGTAGGAGTAGTGCACCAATAGTACAGCTCTCCACATCTGACGTGGTTCAGAGCCAGAGCAAGCAAACAAGCATACAAGTAGAGACACACAGGTACTTTAGCATATAGACAAACTGGCAATTGTCTCTTCATGTGGATATATTGATATCCGGAAAACTTTATTCTAAATCTCATAGAAAATAAGTAGAGTTGATCCCTTTATATAAAGAGGAACCAATCCTAATCCTAATCCTAATCCTAATCCTACTCCTAAACATGAAAACAAGTCACATCTCCAACAAACTGAATCATATGCCTACTATTAGGAAAGAAAGAAAACATGGAAAGTGATCATTCTAATTTCCTATTCCTAACTCTTAAATTATCTCTAACACATCCTTCCCAATAACTGATACAACAACCAATTTTGCAACTCAAATAGACTTGATGTGGAAAAATATAGGGAGTACATGCATTCAAATGTGTTATGTTATGCACAACATTTCAAGCCAATCCAACACTTCTGCTCCCTTCATGAAAAGGCCAATCAATTTCAATGGTCCAAGTGGTACAAAATCTGACCCTTCTCGATGAAGGTGCTAAGGTCGTCTTAAAATATATGAAATTTGGTATCTTTCATGTTTCCATTAAATAGTTTCAATCACCAAATTTTCATTTTGAAACATTAATTGTGTATAAACATATCGGCTAAGTTGCACACTCCTTGATCTCTTTTTTCCATTGCAAGTAATGTTCTTAAAAATAATGAGTGCTATGCTACATCATTACAAATCAGATATTACGTTATCACAAGTTATGATTCTGTCTATTACAAGTGCATCATATTATTATTATAAGTGTTGTACTTCATAGTTCCAAGTGATATATCTTAAGGTTACAAAGTGTAATCTTTTCCTTTACAACTGATCGTTGTAATCAGTATAAGCTCTTGTAATACTAGTAACTTGTTTGATTAACAATATGAAATGCTAATTAATTAGTTGCCATGCTTTATTTGAAATATGTTAGGAGATCTTGCATATTTATTCATTTCTATTATGGAAGGTCTCGATTAGCGTTGCTTTCTCATCTTCTTAATTATTGAAAAGCTCTGCCACCGAAGGGATATTTGAAATCAGAAATGTGTCTTTTTGGGTGGCATTTTTTAGGATGGTTAGAACTTCCTCTAATAACTGCAGTTAAGTGCTCTTCTACCATATTTGAACATAGTTAGTGTAGGATACACCTCCTATATAAATATATGAGGGAAGGGAAGGGAGCGTGCAACTCACTTATACCTAGGTTACGTGCAATTTAGGTATATTTCCATACACAATTACTACTTCAAAATGAAAACTTGGAGATTGAAACCATTTAGCAAAACCATAAACTGCACAAGATTTCATTAAAATTAGACAACCCAAGCACCTCCATCGAGTAGGGTCTAATTTCGTAATACTTAGGCTGTCGAAATTGAGTCCCCTTCGATGTAAGAAGTAGGAGCATTGGATTGGCTTGAAATTTTGTGTATAACATGTTCATATGGAGTGCTCTCAATCCCTAAATTTTCACTCTAAAACATTACTCATGGTGGAAGATATTAGCTAATTTTCACCTAAGTTATGTGTAGGTGAGCTTCACGCTCCCTTATATATATATATATATATATATATATGAGAATTTTCTGATGAGTCTTGAGGCTGAAATAAGCTATTTGAGCCATCTTCTGGTTTACAAAACTTACTTTTACAACCACTATACGATATTGTTACAAACTAAACAAACTTACAAAATGTTACTTGAGCTATTATAAGGTAAAACAATTGCGACTCTCCCTATAAGATGACCAGCATAGCTATTTCTTATCCCAATGAAATTTCATATGCAATTTATGAAAGTAGTAAACTTTCAATTCATTTGATTGGATTTCTTTGATAAGATTCCAACTTGAGATCAAATAGCTCATTTGAGCCTTTAAGGCTTGCTAGATGGATCCTCCATGTGTTTGTGCCTTTTTCTAGCAGGTATATATAGATCTCTCTATATACTTGTTTCTAAACTGCAAATAAGCAAACTATCTATGGTTGTGTTAAAATAAGCATCTTAAGTATATCAAGGGTGCTGAAGTAAATGAACAATCAAACTTCTTCACCATAAACCCTGTCAACCATGGCCCTGCAGTGCAGGAACATGGCAAGCAATCCAGCACATCAATACAGACTAGAACACCCCAAAAAAGTCACACATTGGAAACTAATGAAATTGTGTAGTCAGTCATACATGATTGAGATTACTGCACAAAAACTTAGGCTCAAAGATTTTGGATGGTCACTTTGATATATTGGAACCACACAGAACAAATTGTTAAGGCCAACTTTTTTCAATCACACTTGAGTATAGACCCAAGACTTTAAAATGGTATTAAAGCTGAACTCCCTCTAGTAAAGACGAAAAGCCTACCTAAAGTAAAGATGATTGGTAGGAAAAGTTTATATGAAAAGTGGAGCTGCTACTACTACCAAGCATAAAATGACAGGGATGCGTGCAATAAGGACAATGCAAATTTACCTATGAGAGATTGTCATACGCAAAAATATTCCCACATCAGAAGCTCATGAACTTTTAGTGGGTTATAAAGGAAGAATTACTACCTAATAACTTGAGTTTAACCAATTTAGGTGGTTCCTTGGTTTTGTCAAGGCTAGTTTTTTTTCTTAATTAGGCTCCAATTTAGGCTAAGGTCAAATGGGCAATCTACTTCCATGTGCTGTGACATATCTAAGATATACTAGATGGGGTTTGGACCAACATGGCACCTCGCATGCTTCAAAAAGTGTTAGTAAAGATAATCACAAGAATAATCAAGCCTTTTCCACACAAGGGATTCACTACATGAATCCTTTGGCTCCATTCACATACACACTAACCCATTCTGGGATTTAGATCCAACACAAATAGCCTAAGCAAATATATCATAAACTAAAGGAGAATTGGGAAAATAATTATGGGAATATCCTAAGTGAGACCATTATACGTGTGATCATGCACAACATGCACATAATTTCTTGATTTTTCACCTTTCTACCTTCAAGTACATCCTTAGTAAAGGTTATGTGAAAGGTTGCAGAAAGCGATAGTCGATATTTAGTCAATGAGATCTCACCAAGGAGTATACGGTATGCAGGTGATTAATTTTTTAAGTATTTTTAAGAATTTAAAATTTTAAATAAAATTATATATATATTGAAAACATGCACATATGTATTACCATTATTTTTTTGACATGCATATTCTCTTAAGGGTGGGCGGTGGTGATGGAGGATTAAGGGGAATTGGAGAGAGGGGCATAGTTTAGGGTTTCATTAGGATTCAAATGTCGATTGAGGGTGATGGAAAAGTTGAGTGGGATTCGTTTTCTCTTTGGCATGCCAAATCAAGGCATAAAAAATTGAACTCCCAATATTTCGATAATTGGCCAATTATCGGTCTACCTTATTATAGGCTCAAATATTAATATGCAGTTTGATCCCTGACTGCATACAATTAATCAATCGATTAATTAGCCACATAGACCGATTTTTGCAACCTTAGTTAGGTGTGAAGGATCCACTACTAAAATTAGTTACATGACTTTTCCTTATCTGAAATCATTAATTCAAGCATTTTGTGTATATGGTTCCACGTAATAAAACCTATCGCATAAAGATCAAAGAAAAAAAAATGATAAATTGTAATAGGTAATTAAGTACATATTAAAGTAGCCTATTGTCATTATGATTGCCCCATAAAGTACCTATAACCCAATTTTTTTTGAAGAAAGAAAAGGAAGATTACCTGAGGTTGAGGTCGGTAATCATCCAGTACAATATGTTAATATGAAAAAAAGGAATGAACTTACAAATTATTCAGCCAAAACTCAGATAAGCTAATCGCCTCTCTCACCACATTTTCAGTCCAATACCTCTCCTCTCTAAAGATGTTGCCATTCCACATACCCCAAACAACAGCAAAACCTTTGACCCAACCCAAAACATCAAGAGTATAATTTTGTCTAAATGCCTTCCAAAAATTGTTGCTGTCCATAGTAGCCACTGTGGGAAGACTGAACTGATTCCAGATTTCTTTGGAGAAATTACATTCAAAGAAAAGATGATTAATGTCTTCATCTTGATGCTGACAGAAAGAACAACTCGTATCAATATCACTGAGTCACTTTCTTCTGAAGACTTTGGTAACAGTACGTTTCCTTCTAAGGAGCCAAATAAACAATTTGATTTTCAGAGGAATTTTAACTTTCCAAATCATCTTTGAATACCCATTGACTTCACCTGCAGCTGCATCGATTGAAGTCAACTTTCCATAAGCTTCTTTACTGAAAAAACCCCCTCCTTCCAATGAAATTGATCCACCACCCTGCAGTCGGAGTGTATTCCAGAATTAAATTCATCAAGTTCTGAAATTCTACAAGAGAAGCTTCAGAAAGACCCTAGGGCAGCTGAATATCCCAAGTGTTTATCTGAGAATCCCACACATCCCTAACTGCAGCATCTTTGGTGTCTGCCAGCTGGAAAATCCTAACAAAAAGGTCTGAGAACTTGCCATTTTCAGACCAATTATCCTGCCACAACTTGAACAATGACCCTTCCCCCAATATTGGAGAGAAAAATGATGCATAATCATTCATTAGAGGTCGAGTTGCATGCCAAAAGGTGGAGGCACCCCTGATAGATTCCGGCCTATGCGATAAATCCATACAAAAACCATGAGTCTTTCAATATCAGAGAGACCATTGATGTATCATTTGACATCACTTTTACCACCCACTTCAGTAAGAGAGCCTTATTAAAAGGCCATAGTTGCCTAAACCCCAAACCACCTTCGCTCTTGGGCTTGCAAACATCCTACCCAAGGCACCAACTGAGCAAATTTGCCCACCGAAACCAGTCCTTTCCAAAAAAATCTCTTTCTTAACATATCCACTTGTTTGAAAATCTTCTTTCGCAGCCTGAAAACAGATAAAAAGAAAACCAAAATGGATGTCAAGACCGATTTGAGGACCAATCTCCCACCTCTGGAAACCAATTTACCGCTCCACGTGGATAGCCTATCAGAAATTCTTTCTATCATAGGATTCCAATCTGAGGAAACTAATTTTTTTTTCTGTCAGTGGTAGGCCTACATATCTAGTAGGCAGTCTTACCAGAGGTCTCCAAAATAATGGCAATAGTTTCCTCCTCCACACCTTGGAAAGCGAAAGGTATAAACACAGATTTTCCCCTATTAATATTCAGCCCAAGCATGCCAGCAAAAATCTTCACTAAAGCCGAGACATGGGTTGCCTCTCTTTCTCCACCTTCAATGAAAAACGTGGTGTTGTCCGCATACTGTAAAATAGGTGTAATCAAAGATCCCTCCCTACGAGTAGAAAATCCTGAGAACAAATTACCTCTACACGCCTTAAAGGATAAATAAGCCAAAGTATCAACTGCTATATCAAATAGCATCAGGGCCAAAGGACAACCTTGTTGCACACCCTTTTGAGGTTGAATCCACCTTCCATTGGACCGTCCATTAACTAGAATGGAAAAAGATGACGTAGTGATGCATTTCTTCATCAATTGTACCCATTGATCTGGAAATCATCGTCTCTTTAACATGTCCCAAAGATAATTCCAAGAGATTGAAACATACGCTTTGGAAAAATCAACTTTCCAAATAAAAGCTGGACATCCGCTTCTTTTCAATGCTACCACCATCTCCTCGACCATTACAAAGGTTCTTGCAGAGATCTTCCCTTAATAAAAGTTGACAGTGTCGATGAGATAATCAGGCAAGATATTCCGCAACATATTTGCCAAGATCTTTGCTACCAAGGCATATATTGAGTTAAACAAAGCAATAGGTCTAAACTCATCCATTTTGTCTACCCCCGGTTTCTTTGGTAACAAGAACAAATAGAAGCGATTTAGCTTTTCAAAAACTTCATTACCCCTGAAAAATTCTCTGATCATTGCCACCACATCGGAACCTACCACGCCCTACAACTCCTTATAAAACACAATCTGTAGACCATCTGAGCCAGGAAAACCTTCTACTTTTATGACCTTACAAGGCATCAGTAACCTCATTCTCTTGCACCTCAACCATAAGTGAAACTTTCATCTCATCATTTACCTGGGTCATATCCAAGTCTCCCAATCTTCAATCCCCCACCGACTTTCTTCTTGTGAAATTGTGAAAATAGGAGCAAAAAGCATCATATATCTGATTCCTGTGGCGAAGAATCTCCTCTTCCATTTTCAAAGTGTTGATCATGTTGGACCTCCATTTGGCACTAATAAAGTGGAAAAATCGTGTGCTTGTGTCTCCCTCATTTAACCAAATTTGCCTAGACTTCTACTTCCAATCCATCTCTTGTTTATGGTCCTCCTCAAAAACCACACCCTGCATCTTCTTTCTTTCAACGTGATCCTCCCGCGACAGGAGAGCGATCTCCTCTTTTCTATCAAGAGTCAAAATTTTCTTTAACACCTCATTTCACCTCCTCTCTTCGTGATCTCAAGTCATATTTACACTCAATAATAAACTCTCTAACTGCCCGTATTCTGCACTCCAAAGTACGTGCAGCTGAGCTAGACCGTGGGGTAGACATCCATTTCTCTTGAACCTACTCCTTAAAACCTGATTCCTTCAGCCAAGACTTATGGAATTTAAAATATGTAGAGAAATTTGCATCTTCGTTACTTTGCCACAACAGATGTGTATGACCTGAAAAAGGTCCATCACAGACCACCACATCCGCACCAGGAACGATTCTACAATAGAAGTGTTACAAAGAAATCTATCTATGCATGATGTAGCCCCACTGCCATTTCTCCACATATATCGGGCTCCAGAAATAGGCAAATCCATCAGTTCTATGCATGATGTAGATTTATCATTCTACCATCTGGCCTGTCCTTAACACATAATGTAGCGTTAAAGTCACCCCCAATAAGCCATTACATCCCCTCAACAAAGGCAAAGGCCTGATGCAGTTCCTCCCAGAATTGATTTCTCAAAGTATCATTGCAAAGGCCATAAACTAATGAAATCGAAAAAGAGCTACCATCCACCTTCCTCGTGAAAATGGTTGTCACCACCCTACCAGTTAAAAGAGAAGAGCATAACTCAAAATAATCCTTGTGCCACATCATAATGATACGACCAGATCGTCCTTCTGCACACACCTGCAAATAATCAGTATAACGATCTCCACATAGACTCATCTTCAATTGAGGCATCAAGTTGTCCAAATGTGTTTCCTAGATGCATGCAATATCTACTTTCCAATCCCCCAAATATGTCTTTAAGATTAATCTTCGCCCATCATCCCGAAGACCCTAGACATTCCATGAAAGGACCTTAACCATTAAGGTTTCCGTCATCCCTCCATCATGCACTCTCCTAGCTCCAATCACTTTTGCAACTCATACATCAACTTCACTTATCACTGCCGACCGACCATGGCTCTTTACAATCACATGCTTCTTTGTCAGTCTTTTCCTTCTATAGCAGGCACTTAGTATCATTTTATGTTTTTGAGAGACTGCCCTCATCAACCCAGATGACTTGCTAGATGTTCTCTAACCCAAGCTCGTCCCCACGTTGATCTGATTAACCGCTCGTTTGCGATTCCCCTCCGTCTCTAAGGTTGCGTCTTCGTGCCTATTCTACCTGTAGACTTTCACACCCCTCTGTTCTGATTCACGACATCTGGCAATCACATTTCCCGCATCGCCTCCCATCTTCTCGCTGAAAATGGACCCAAACACAAGTGGTATGGCTTCCTCCAGCATGTCATCAACAAGGACCACAAGCCGTCGACCAAAAGGGGAAGAGCAAAAATTTTTCAAACGAAAAAAGTGAGCATTGGCGCTACACTCACCACAACCGAACCATTGATCGAGTCCAACTTCCACGTGTTGCATGTCCAAAGAATACTCAATCTTCTCCACCCCTCCCGCACCAACATCGAAAGGAGTTACAGCAGCACCAATATCCTCCTGACTTGCATTGCCCGCACCAACATCGAATGGAGTTGCGGCAGCACCAGCAGCGACCTTCTGACCTACATCGCCAGTAGCAGCAGGGATAACCTGCTCCAGATCTTGCGTGAAGACATCCATCGCAGCAACAGAGGGTCCACCGGAACCCAAAAGCCAAGAATAGGGACTTTTTTTGTCAAGATGATTGGACTCACCACATCCGGATCCGTTTACGGATCTGGAATCCACCTGTTCTGGGTACTGAGAATTCTCTGCCACCTCGTTTAATGGAGTTGCAGAAGCACCAGTACCCTCCATTTGATTTGCATCACCCACAGCAGCAGGGAAGACCTGCTCCACATCCTACACGAGGACATCCAATATAGCAACAGAGGGTCCACCAGAACCCAAAAGACAAGGATAGGAACTATTTTTGTCAAGATGGTTGGACTCACCACATCCGGATCCGTTTACGGATCTGGACGCCACCTGTTCAAGGTAGTGAATATTCTCTGCCACTTCATTTACCATTTTTGGATCATAGTCCAAAAATGGAAAACCGTTCTCCTGAGAAAATGGTAAGCCAGTGCAGCTACCCGCTGATTTCACGCCAACCAAATTTGGACGATTCAAAATTCGAAAACCAAGATCATCCTTGTTCACCGGCCTCCAAACCTTCCTTGGTTGTACCACCAGTTAGGCAGCCACCTGCTGCTTCGCTGAGACCTCTCCCCTCCTCTGCAGATGTTGCTTCACCACAACACCTTCAGTAGTTGTTGCCACATCTCTGTTGGAGGCTACCACCTGAGAATAGGACCTCAACGATTTCATCGGATTCTCTTCAACAAAAGTCACAACACAGGCGCAACCCCCAAACCTCAACACCTGCTTATCCGAAATAGATTTCCCCACCAATAATTCTCCATCAACCATAATAAATGAAGCATCACCTTTATGCAGACCTACACCAACACACCTTTGCACACGAGCAAAAGGCGAACAAATAGTGATAACCACGCCCACCAATCTCAACCTCAGCAGTATTCCAAAAATCCTTAAACACATAATCGATCACAAAGGAATCCTCTCCTCCGTGGCACCTTTGTAAATGCACAGCGAAGACCAATGAATAGCAACCTCACCAACACTAACCCCAAACTTCAAACGATCAATATCTCGACCATCCAAATGAAAAAGAATCACCTTCTTCTTTGAAAACGAAGTAAGCTTCCATCTCGACGACGATAAATTCAAAGAAGAGATGAACTTTCTAACCTCCTCTAGATTGATCATGCGATCAGTAGAAACCCTAATCAAGGACCGCTCCAGCTGAGAGTTCAAAACCTACACCTCTTGCGACAATTGCAGATCCACTCCCAGTGATGGCACACCGCCTGGTGGTGGTGGGAGGGTAGATACCTCTACATGTACCTTCTTAGAACAATATCTTCTCGTATGGCCAAAGCCCTCGCAGAGAAGACACTTCACTGGATCACGACAGTCTTGCGCCTAGTGCCCCCGACCTCTACACTTGAAGCAAACTTCACCACGTAGACGATGTAGGAGAGAGACCCCCCCCCATCGGCCCAACCCCTACCACTTTGCCCCCTCATCACCCTCCCTCCCAAGAAAGAAAGATTTCCCACGTAGCCTATCTATAACCCAAAATGACACAAATATTTAAAATGATCTAGGAATAATACCAAGAAATCGAGGTATTGGATCACAAAGATGGTCACCTATTAATAGACTTAGAGGCTCAAGAAATGAAAGGTACTTAGAATGTGATCCTGCGAGAAGATAGGAAGGTTGAGATAGAGTGGCGAAAAAGATTGTGACAACTATGGATACAAAGGAGAAATGCTAATGCCTGCTTCTTCCATGTAGTTGTGAATGGGAGGAGGCAAACGAAATTCATTCATTTGAATCAAGTCAATGGTTGGGAGTGCAAAAGCAAGGAGGAGATTAGGGCACCTGATGCCAAGTATTTTCATCTTTTCACAAGGTGAAGACCAAGAGGAAGTCAGATATGGATAGCCGGGGGATGCTCCACTAGTGATCAATTAAAACTTTTGGTACATCCTTCCTCTGAGGCAAAACTTAAGGAGGATTTGAAAGGCTTGAACGCTGAAGGGATGCCAAGGTGGAATAGATTCCCAATTCTATTCTTCAGGGAATTTTTGTCAAGGACATGCACGTACTATACGAATTCCAATAAGGAATAGGAACTACGAGAGATTGAATAAGTCTCTGCTTCTTCATCCACCAATGAAGGAATGTAAGAAGAGAATTGAGGATTATCGGCCAATCTCCCTTTGCAATATAGCATACATAATCATTGCTAGGATTTTTGCTAATAGACTGAGGGACATCATTGACAATCTAATTAGCCCAGTGAAGATATTTGGGAGAGGCATCTTTCAGATGGTGGAATGAATGGTAATAGAGGTGGTGTCATATTGGAGAAAGGCGAGCACCAAGGCATTCCGGCCAAGGCCTATAAACCTTTGGACTAGGCATTCCTATGGAGTTCGTTGCGAAGCTATGGCTTTCCTTCTTTCTAGATAGGTTCGGATGAAATGATGCATTACAACCAAGTCCTTCTCGATATTAGTAAATGATAGGCCAAGGAAGGGGATGGATTTGACTACAACTCATGTCGGTAGTGTTTCCTAATTGCCCCTATCTTGTTTTAATGGTTGATGACTTGACTACTTGTATTTTTGTGGCTTGCCAAAGTGGTTTCATTGGAGGTTTAACCTTGGGAATGCAGCTAATCTCATTCTAGTGTTGCAGTAAACCAAATACATGATCTTCATTATTGAGGGGTCTGTAATGACGCAGAGAACATTTCTATTCTATTTCCATTCTACTGGATAATTTTGGGATTTTTTAGGCTTAAAGGAAACAAAAAAAATCATACTTTGTTCCTTCGGAGATGGCCAATGGTGAAGCAGGGTGTTGTGCTTTGATTCTTAATTCACTTCCTCTAACAAACTTTGGATTGCCCCTTTCGGATAAACCGCCAAGGACATCGAATTGGGGTATGGCGTAGCAAAACCTCAAGCAAAGGCTGGAAGAAGTGGGGGAAGGGCCTTACAATCATCTTAATTTTCTTTTTTGCAGTGTTCCTCGGGCCTTAGGAGGTTGATAGTTGGATATATTGCAACAAAGGGTTGCCTTGGTCTCCTGGGAAGTAGTGTGAAGACCACATATAGATAGTGAGTTAGAATCCTAAATTAGAGGATTGTAAATATGTCTTTTTTGACAAAGTTAATTGCTCATATCATGGCAGGAAGCAAGGCCTCCTATACACAATGCTTACTACTTGCTATTCGAGAAAGCTTCATTGGGCAAATATATCTATGCCTATTTGGGGCACTCCCTTTTTTGGAAGGGTACGATGCTAGCCGGGTCATAGACCTAACTTTTGCTTCTTGCTTGCTGATTGGCTTGCTTGTTGCTCATTTAGATGCAGATATCTAAGGCTTTTTTTATTCCAGATCTAATCTGCGGGGCACAATAGCTGCCTATTGGGACCCTGAGGAAAGAGCTTGGGTGTCGCTTTCTTGGGACATCTCTCGGACTAGAGAGTAAAGGAGTTTTCGGGATTGACAGAAATATTGGAGCTGTGCAACCAAGGAGTGGTGTTTTGGACTGTTGGTTGTGGGAGAACAATCCTCTCTCCATTAGGTCGGCATATGGGTTGTTATCTCCTACTACAAATGTTGAGCCAAGTTTTTTTAGGGATTGCAAAATGATTTGAAAGTTATAATGTTGATGAATATTAAGATCTTTGGATGGAAATTGAAGGAGGAAGAATTATGATAATGGTTTACCGTATAGCAAAGACACCACTTGTCTTTACCATTAAAAGACTCTGATCACTTGTCCTTTTCTTGCACTTTTGTGACATCATCTGGGATCAGATTGAGCTGCAACAGGTGGATTCATCTTCACTTGTAGACTTTCAAAGGTGTTTACAGAGAGGAGCTTTTTGTAAAAGAAAGGAAAGCGTCTTTCACAGCTCTCTGGAACCTTCAGCTGCAGAGGAATTTTGTGATTTTTACGGGGTGAAAGGGCTTTTTTAAAGAATGTTTGTAGGGACATGAAGGTGTTAGTGGGACTATGGAACTGTATTTAACATGCCTCTATGTCCTATCATCCTTGCCTAATTAATGGAGCTGATAGCATTAATCTTATGTGACCATTCTTTTTTCTCGGTAGGAAAAAAAAATCACAAGAGGCAAAGCCAATGAGTCTAGGTTCAAAGACGTGATAAGCAAAGCAAGTGTGATAGCATTGATCTTAGTAATAGATAACTTTCTATACTTCCTCTGGGGCAGGTAGTGAAACACACGATGCTTTGCACCCATGCCAATAGCATTTGCAAATTTATGGCCATTGGTATCTTGGATGTCAATGATCTCAAATCCAACCCCACCTTCACTGCGGCCCCCACTCCACCCTCCCCTCCAACCCACACAACAACCAATCACAATATTTCCAACATCAGACATGGTTAAGTCACCATCACCTGCTTCTTCTCAACTCTCAAGCCATGTTGACAGCTTCCAGTGACGCTACTTATCACTAAATCTGAAAGCCATGGCAAATCATATAGTTAGTTACATGAGTTTGACATACTGATATGGAAGTAAATAAACCAAAGGCATTTCTCAGACTGGAGAGAATTCCTACTAAATGGAAATAGACACCCTTAGAGAAGAGCTGTTCTATAGACCAGTAGGCAAAGCAAGCAGGTGGTGAACTTGGCAAATGATGCTTTGACTGTGCAGCATAAATATACTCAAGTGCACACCAAATGTGGAAAAATTGCTTCCCCACTTCAAAGAAGGCTCTACAACTGAAAAGTCTCATGCCCGGATCTGCACAACAATGATACACCACCCTGAGTGCAGTGGTGGAGGCAACGCGAAGATGAGACTTAAGAATTGTTCAATGTAGATAGGAAATTGTTGGTGTGCAGGCTGACACTTTAAATTGGATCCAGGCTTGTGCAACTATATGGTCAATATTGCTACAGAGGAGCCAAATGGCTTAGTTTGAAAATAATTTTCTTTTAAAGAAAGAAGGACAGCCACCTGAGGTTGGTAGTCATCCAAATCTAGTAATTATTAAAAAAACATTACAAATACTGCATCCACGAATCAGACAAGGCCTGGGCCCCATTAACAATATTCTCAATCCACACTCTCTTCCCTCTAAATATACAAGCATGATCACTGCATCCATCCAAGAGTGGGTATTTGACTGAATCCCATTTCTGAAGGAACTCCAGAAGGCATCCTTAGACACCACATTGACACCAACAAGATTCAGGCCCCTCCAACCTGAAGGAGAAAAATCACACAACCAGAAAATATGGGAGATGTCTTCATCGTCATCGCCACAAAACATTAAGCAGTATCAAAGCCATCCATTCACCTCCTCCTTCACTTTATGGTAACGAAGCCATCCCTCCTTAGAAGCCAAACGAAAATCTTGATCTTTAGAGGGACCTTCATGTGCCAGAAAAGGCAGATGCAGACAGTTCATAACATCTTAGCATATTGTAGACCTTTGTGACTGTAAAACGACCCTCAGCCTACATGGACAAATCATGCAAGATCGAAAGCAAAATCTGCAAGTCTTGTACCTAAGCCTCAGAAAGGCCAGCATCCAACATAATCAATCAAGATCTGGACCATCCATCCTAGACCTCCACCACCTTACATATCTTGTCCTATGAACCAAATCAACACAACACCCAGCCTCCATTCAATCATCCATCCAGAACCTGAAAGCTCCTACATCCCACAACCATAGGTGAAAAAAAAGGTGCCACCCTCCACGTCATTGGCATCAAGGCTCTCTAGAAAGTAGATGCACCATGAGAAATCACTTCCCTCTCCATCATAGGTAGGGCAATTCCACAGGCATCCAGCAAAACAGGCCACCAAAGGCTATCCTCACCCCCAAACAACCTAACCACCCACTTCGCAAGCAGTGCATCGCAAAAATTTGTAAGGTTATGGACTCTAAGGCCACCCTCCTTAGGACTGCATACGACATCCCAAGGTACCGGCTGAAAATAACATCCGTTCTGATCAACCCCCTTCCAAAAGAAATGCTTCCTCATGTTCTCCAAGGTACACAATACCTTCTTTGGCAACCTAAACATAAACAAAAAGAAGACTGGAACAACTGAAAGAATCGCCTTCCACAGAACAAGACAACCTCCTTTGGACAGCAACCTCCCACTCTAGGAACATAACCTCTTCCTCAATTCATTCTAGTAGAGGCTGCCAATCGTGTGAGGCAAGCTATTTGCCTTCCAAAGGCAAACCCAGATAAAAAAAAATGGAAGATGGCCTGCACCAATGTGAAGGGCCTGCAAACAAGCCACAACCTCCTCTGACATATGAAAAGGAACAGAAACTGACTTGTTATCGTTGACCACCAAGGCAAATATCTTTCCAAAGATAGCAACAAGTGCAACAACATTTTCAACCTCTCTACTTTTCCCTTCAACAAAAAATCCTGGATCAACTGTGTACTTTTAAATAGGTGTCAGGAGAGCTCCATCCCTCTGTAATGTGTAACCAAAGAAGAGGTCGCATCATACACCTTAACAGCCACGGCTGCCAAGGTGTCAACTGCAATGTTAAAGAGAAGCGATGCTAGAGGACAACCCTGTCTAATCCCATGTTGTGCTTGTGTCAAAAAGCCACACGACCTACCATTAACAAACAAAGGGAAGGAAGTTATCATAATACACCTCTTCATCCACTAAATCCACACCATTGGGAAGCATTGTTGCCTAAGTACCTCCCACAAATATGACCAACTGATAAAGTCATAAGCTTTTGAGAAATCTACCTTCCAAAGAAAACAACTCTTTGTGGACCTCTACCACGACGCAACCATCACTTCTACAAGAGTGAAAGACTCCTACAAAGGTCTACCACCAATGAAGGCTAACTGCATTAGACTAATCAACTGAGGAAGGACAACTCGCAATCTATTAGCAAAGACCTTGGCGACAATTAAGACCGCATTTGACAAGGTAATGGGTATGTAATCATCCATCCACTCTACACCTGGTTTCTTTGGTAGCAGGAAAAAGTAAAATCTATTAAGCTTCTCAAAACCAAAATTCACCGCACAAAACTCATTGCTCATTGCCATGAAATCCTCTTTAACCACCTCCTAAAACTTGATTGATCATTGCAGCTCCTATCATCTGTTGGTCACCACTCACAACCCTAATAAGATCAAAAGCCATAGGCCCATGATCATAAGCTTTGAGAGGCACCATTATTGTGGGGACTTCAACCTTATCTACTACCAGTCAACCTCCAACTTCAAACCCACCCTAATCATCAGTCGAAGGAGGGGCATTGCCCCACAACTCCAAAGCAGCAACCTCCCCGGGGGGGGGCAAAATAAGAGCCCAAAGGATTCTTTGAAGGCCCATTACCAAGTTGTAAAAGCAATGGCCTAGGAACTTGAAAAGGGCACATGGTGTTACTAGATTCGAATTTGAAAGTCCCTTGGGGCCCATTCAAAAAGTCACCTGACGGTGCTGCAGTGTTGCTAGTTGGAACCCCCTTCCCACTAAAAGCGCCAACAATCAAGTTGGATTCCCTGCAACTTCCCAAAACCACCCTTCCGTTTTGGAGAGAAGGTTCGAGAATCGCGAGTCCCTTCGATTGCCAAATTTGCCGAAGATGATAAAGAAAAGTTAACGCCGCCGTCGTCACCGAAGAGGAAGCTGCTAGTGCCAGAGAAGACACTGCTAGAGCGACCTTGTACGACCGCTTCTCCCCGAAGACCTCCATGCGAACGATCCAAGAACAACCACCAGCCTGAAGGAGCAACTTAGGAGGGATGTCAACTGGACCTAGATTTTCACCACCATCGATACCCATTATTGGTCATTTGCCTCGAGTCAAATCTTCATAAGATGCTTGAGGCGTAAGGCGCCTAAGAGCAAGGTGTCGATTGTCTCCAATGTCTGGTGCTAAAGTGGGATGCCCAACAATCAAAACTCCATTGTGGTCATAGATGGTGGCTACCCATTCCAAGCACCATCGAAATCAAAGGGCTCACTCCATCGAACTTACATGTCCCCAATCAACAGGGAACGAAATCGAAACAGCTCACGATCCTCCTTCAAACAATCATGCACCAGCACCTTCCTATCGTCAAGCGAAGAAGCCTTAATCTCCTAGGACAACCTATAGAAGGTTGCGATGGCCTTCTTGATAGCAGCAAGCACCCCAACATGTCACCTACCAAAGCACTACCAAGGAACCACCTAATCCCTTGCATCGGTGATGACTAAGGTGCGTAAATCATCAGCAATCAAGAATCCTCCCTATGCGACACAAGTTTGATCATCCTCGTGTTCTTCACCAATGGCTTCATAATCAAGGGACAAGACCACTGTCGTGACTGATGCCTTTGCACCGCAAACAAACCATCGAGGCCTAGCAAACATCCACAAGGTGTCCCATGCCACGGCACTGAAAACAAACAACATTACGACTGACTCGATTCCTCCTACTTGTCACATCATTCCCCCCTAGCGACCTTCGGCCATGCCCCACAACCAACAACCACTTACCTTCCCTGTCAGCCTCTCTATTCTAGTGACACTCTAATCCCTTTTCAGCTGCCACCCTCCCTCCTAAGTCACTCATCCCTCTATGACTTTTTGATACGCCTTAGTTAGTTTGAAAATATTGTAAGGGAAGCTTGGGCTCTTTTCCTTTTTTGGTCATTGCAGATGTAACTTGGTGGATTTGATTTTTGGAGTAATGAAGTAGAGGACTACTAATCTCCAACCTTCGTCAGTCATCACTTTCCCCTTCACAAAATAATTAAGGAAATCATGTGTGAAATCAAATAAGAAATTGAGGCCACGTATGCACAGCAAATTTTGGGACTTTGACATAAATGACATCAAAAACTTTTCAAAATTACTTGAATGCCATAGTAATCACCAAAATGGGATAAAAAGGTCCGCTTCATTTATATAAGTGTCAATTCCCATGTCAATCAAGATGAAATCTTGACCATTCATTCGCACTTTCTGACTTGCATAACGCAGTCTAGATTTCATCTTGATTAACACGAGAATTGACATACATAATCAGAGTTATATTATTTTTATGGCATTTATGTACTTATGGATTTCTTATGGTATTTAAGTAATTTTGAAACTTCTTGGTGGCATTCGTGTAGAAAACCCTAAATTTTTAAACCATCATGTGTAAGTATGAGGTTTATAAGTGCAAATAGGTAAAACACCCATAAAGAAATATCAGTTTTTTTTTCTCTCATAGTAGTTGAAAGAAAGTCCCACTCCCCGAACTAAAGTTTATATATTTGATTTTCACAGTTAAGAGACACCTCAGAACAATTGAATCATTTACACAAACATCTATCAAAAGGTTGAAGTAGAAAATAAAGGTGTTGGGGGCATTGACAGACGTAGCAAGAAAACTGAAATAGCACCCAGAAAAATACCTCCGTATTTCAACCTTCAACTTGATTGGTAGCTTGTAATCATCAATATGGGAATTATCAAGTAGCTGCTCCAAAAACTGTACATCTTCTGCATTTCTAGAGAGCTGCTCACCAAGTTCTACAGGTGGGGGAACACCTCTTGCTAAAGAAAGAAGTGGGACGAGCGCAGCAAAACTATGAGTAACACTCTCTCTGACAGTACGATCAGAATCTCCCATACATCTTAGTAGTGGAACAACCAATAACGAAGCATACGGTACAAGATCCACACCCAAGGCTTGAACAAGTAAACTGAAAAGCATACCAGCCCCCTGCCTTGCATGAACAGATCCTGAATCTCGCAAAACAGGTATAACTTTCCTGATCACAGATACCATCACACTAGTCGTCATTGACATGGCCATAGACGCAATACATCTTGAAGCTGCAAGCCTGACAGCTACATGCTGATGGAAAACACAACAAATTGTGCATGGAAGGAGCGAAAGCATCAGATGTTCCAGCATCTTGTCAATTACAGCTGAAACAGATTGAACAGCCTGAAAATATATATAGTTAAAAAATATGTAGAGTTCCAAGATGAATGCACAGAGAGCTAACTTATGATAGATAATGGATAACATGCCAAGGATATCAGATACTACTGCAATCATTCAGTTTTTGCTTCATTTCTTTACTTTTGAGAAATGGGAATGATTTGGCACTTGAGATCACATAGATAAAAAAGTTGAGTATACCTGAATATTGTATATTAGGCCCTGAGGATCCATATGGCTGTCAAGCATCAGTGTTATTTGCAGATCATCAGTAGAAGATTGCCCTTCAGGATTTGCCGATTTGAGGACATCGGTAAGGCATTCCCACAGCTTAGGAAGCTTATCAAACAGTGAAGGCCCAAACTTCTTAGAGAGATGCATCAATGCAAATTCTGAACCACGTCTGCTGATAAATCCTTCAAGCCTAGACCTGTCTTCACTTGTAGAAGGAGCAAAACCTTTTGACTTTTGATTGCTAGATAACACTCGTAAAGATAACAAGTCCTGTTCTTCAATGACCTCAACAGACGTTATTGCAGAAACTTGTGGCGTCATAGAATGATCCATGCAAGTCAACAACAAAATATTTTTAATTAACTTGTCATTGGGACTAGGCTTACGGCCAACACAGTTGAACACAAGCTCTGCAAGTGCTTCTGCAGCCTTCTCTTGCAGTATCTCTTCCTGGAAACAAAAAAATTACAAAAACGTACAAAAACTAAATAAATCAAAGCTTATCGAAATGCTAACCCGTTCCCTCTTGATGGAAGCCATCACTGGCAAAATAACAGGGTTAAGTTTTGCCGGTAGCACAGACATCCAGATGACAGCAGAAGCAATCAAGGCCGTAACAGCTATGTGCAAATTTGTCTGCAAAAAAAGTGTCCAAGTTGAGGAAAAGGAATGAGAAGGGAAAAAGACAGTGAAAAAGGTTGAATTTTGATTGAATTGTGCATCCCAATCAAGGAAAATACAGAAATATCCAGCTAGTCCACAGGTCAGCTTTCATTTTGTTGTTGCATGTGTGAAGTTAGACACTTGAATTATAACGGCATTTCCAACACAGGCATTACCATTAATGAAACAATAATGTCTATGTTTAAAGGACCAAAATATCAACTTCTCCCCTTTTCTAACTACTACACCCCAACATCAAAGCCATTGCCACTGCTACTGCCCGCATAGTCAGCTGCATCCATTAATGATGGCATGTTCAATGATGACCTGGTTAAAGGTATCATGGCACTATCACCTTGATTAAACGAGCATGTGTCCAACTTTCACTGCCATCACAAGACCACTGCTATCCATGCTACCCCCACTTCTTCCCCTGTAATGGACTGATCATAAGCCTTAACCTCAGTAGAGGAAAAGCAAGAGAGGGTTATAAAGGCTAAAGCAACAAAAATTGATCATCAAGAAGTGGTTGATTTAACCTAGCAAATAGGTCCAATCGGAAACATCATCAGTCTTCAAGGGCTGAATATCCACATTTCAAACTCTAAGATACTTTAGAAGAATTGTTTCATACACAAAAAAGGTCTACACTACCCCTCCTAATCTTTTGTGTTTATTTCCATGTATTCACCATTTTTAGATAAGAAAATACACACAATCCTCTAAAATAAGTCCTTACCTGAAGACAATTCAAATAACCAGCAGTAGAGAGAAGCTGTTGTTTTGCAGATTCTATATCATCCAAAAAGTGCTGATGATCATTCAGTTTACAAGTTGAAAGCTCCCTAGGTAATGGGAGCTTAGAAACAAGTTCTATTGCATTATCAACACCCAAAGCTTCTTGATCACCATTAAAATCAGCAAGGAAGTCTTGGAAAAGACCAGAAGAATAAATCATGTTAAGCAACTTTGATGCTTCACCCCTCATTTTTTTGTATGTTCTTGAAAGCTCAGCATAAGGAAGAGGAGAATCCTTTGTTGGAAATGCAGGATTAGGACAAGATAATAGATCCAGCAGCAACTGCCTTATAGGACTAGTCATTATGACTTTCTTGACATTCTCCTCAAAGTGGCCATCACTTCTAAGCTCTTTGAACCAAGAAATCAAAATCATGGCAACCACCTAAAACCACAGAGAAGTGAGGAATCAGATGATTTTCACAAAATTATTTAGTGTCCAATGTAAACTCACCTGCCTATGGAATCCAGACAAAGATGTTAAACCATTCCTTAATGGATCAAGCACAATTTGCAGAGAATCACTAGCCAACTTGGAAGCCAAGATACCCAATGCTGTTGCAGTCATGACCCGCATGTGTGTGGCACCTTTTTCACTATCCATGCCAATAATTACATTCCTAAAACTGGTAGAAAAATCATCTTTGCTTTCTCGCAAGAGATTTACTCTTGAAGCATCAACGGAACAGCTTCCATAAGAATCATTTTCTAACTTGACAGCTCGCATCTTCGCAACAGCTTTGAAATGACTTTTACGTGGAAGGGCAGCTGGAAAAAACATTTTCGATGCATCCAAGGCTGAGCCTGAAGGAGTAGTAGCCAGATCCACCCAAGAAGAAAAGTAGGACCTAGCAGCATCTTCCAAATCCTGTTTTGGACACTGAAATGGAAAAGGCACTTATGTCAATTACAATGAATGAAGAGATAAAAATCCTAAAGTATCACTCTTTTTCAACCATATTCAAAGGGGGTTATTTCATTCCATCTAACTGGCTAATCTACTCTGAAGAATTTAGTACCCACAAATATAACAGTCTGATTCCATCTAACACAATAATGCAGTGACATTACTAATCACAATAAACATAGCATAACCTGAACAAGAAGCCTCCAGACCCTCAGCGAACACTGAAGAATTTTTTCATCTGATTCCAAAAGCAGATTTTGAAAAACAATCCTGAGGGAATCACTTAAAACAGAAGTAGACCAGAATAGAGCAGCTCCAGGACCAGCAGATTTTCGGTAACAGACTTCAAGAAGTCTCTCCTACACAAAGCACATGATAACCATCATATAAAGTAAACCAGCCCATCACAAGATTTCACACAGACTTTGGCTGTTACCCCCCTCTACATGCATTTTCAAGATAAGCAAATGCATAACTTCTGATATAGAATACATTGATACTGTTTGAGTAGCTACCAATATTACATAATTTTAGGTTCATTTTCCGTGACTTTTTTTCTGATGGTTATGTAATCCTTTGAGAATGTGTCTCTGTGTATGTAGAGAGAAGAGAGGCACCTCCTTCTAACATGGTATCCAGGGAAAATAGCCCTAGAGCTTTTGTGCTCTGAGCTGATCCCCCACTTTAACCACCCACCCTCATCCCCTACCTCCCAGCTATCACTCCCCGATTCTCGTTCTTCGCCCCTCCATTTCCAACTACTCTTCACTTCAGCTACAGATGATCGTAGTAGCCCCTGTATTGTATTTCTATTCAAGTAGCATGGCAAACAAACCAAACAACAATGCAGGAATCATCTTAACAACCGACAGCCTGACTGTAGAACACCCACTGTACAGCTTGCAATTTGTCCAGTGAAAGGTAGCAGGTCACAAAGGAGGCCACAACTCCCACTTCTCTCTTTACCATCGTTCATCCCCTCTTTTCCAGTAATGGTCCCAAACTTTTGTGTTAGGAGAAAAGGTCCACTTCTATGGAGAACAGGTTTCTTTGCATCTTAATTACAGGTTCTGCATCATAGGAACCTCTTGACAATGTGCACAGGTTAGCGCCATGCTACTAGATGGTACCAACCATTTTTTAGTCCATAACTTTTCTTCAATTTTTCAGATTCAAAAATAGCATGCCTCTGCTAACCAGATTCTAAGAGCAAGGTTGGCCCAAATATGGATCGAAGTCTCATGCTAATCATGTTGCCAGGAGATGAGCAGCAGTATGCAACCACAATTGAGCAAGCAACTCATTATGATATTGTCTTTAAAGGAGTATTGAGACACTTGAGCAGATCCAATTCCACAACTCCAATTTTTCAGGCAGTATCAACTAGTTAAGAAGATGCAGAATTTCAAGCAAGAATCCGGTAGGTTATTAAAGTATGTTGAAGAACATTTAAGACAAGTAGGATTTCTACCAACCAATTAGTGCCAACATAGACAAGATAAAAAGGCAGAGAGAGATCAAGGAGATGCATTTAGTGTAGTTCCCAGCAAGATTGAATCCAGTACAAGGAAACAACGGATTTGATGATGAGCAGCTGACGGGATCCTGTGCCATGCCAAGTTTATGAAAAAGTCCCACGAAGACATTAATGATGACTAGTCAATGAAATCCTGCAGTGTACCAATGCTTGTGACAAAGTCCCATGTTCATATCATTAGATTTGATACTGAATCTTCTTATGATACGTCAACAATACTTGATTCCACTAAAAGTGGCAGTGGGTCTTCATAGATGTTGTGACAAAGATTTTCTCTGAATACAGTTATGGGCAAGGTGTGCTAAAATATTGCAAAAGTTACAGCAGGACAAAGTTCTGACCAAAGATGGATCAAGTGTGGTAAACCTCCTACCCAGAAAAATCACATCTTCTAGCATGGCAGTCCTACAGAACAAAAGTAACTGGAGTATATCACCAAGGAACAATGCAGGTAACCTATATAAAATCTAAATTGGACCATTGAGTACATGATCATCTTCCAGTACAACCTCTGCATCTGTTGCCAGGTCATTGTGGAAAGAGTAATCATGCATGTACTATCTCTCATAATGATCGCTGACTCCACTGCCTATACCACACTTTTAGCAATGCCTCATAGTTTTCGGATTCGGCAACATCTGTGCTCAACTTTTGACGGAGGGATAGCTGATGGTTCTCTCTCACCAGCTAACGGTCACAATAATGTTAGTATTAGTCTACTATTGCCCCAATCTAATGCACCATATACTCTAAAGTTTGAATTAAGTACCTTGTCTCACTTTGTTTTGCAAGATCCACAATCAATGTAACTGACTGGTAAAGGGCATGAAGGTGATAGTCTCCACACATCTCTTTAAAAGCCAAACCTCTTCCATTGCTGAAACCTACCACATAACCATTATGAAGTGAATATTCAATTGGGACATTAGAGCACATCTTTCCTCTGCAATCAATTCAGAGTTTAGTTTGAATCTTACCAAATTGGGAAACTTCAAGGGTACTTTCAATACTTTGCATACATGCAAAGGATGTTCCCTTTGCATTACATCATGCTGATTTTTGGCACTCATGTCATTTCAGGAGTCTTTGAGGGAGATTCTCATGGCAGGAGACTTCATGGTTCCAAATACCTCTTACTTCGCAGGATGATTCTCCATCAATGTCTGTTGAGTACTTACCATGAAAGAGAAGTATGGAACCTCTATTCTTATTAAGCAATTCTTTGCAGATATAAAGATTTGCTTCTATCCCAACATTCCCATCCTTCAAAGTGACAGTGGCTTGGACTTCATTAATAAGGTTATATTTGGTGAGCACATCCATAAGGAATTGTCTGCATTTTTCCCGACAGCAGTTTCCTACATCATAGTTCGTGTGTGAAAACCTCCAGGAGGATAGTGTTGCAAAAGAAAATTTCCACAAGTGCATGTGGCAAGGACTATTCTGTTTCACGTAAATACTCCAATCAACTACTTCCAAAGTGTTGTTATTTGTTCACTATTTCAGAAAAGGTGCCTCTCTATTTAGAAAGGGAACATTCCTCCGCAGGCTAGAATCCCAATCAGGAGTGGTTTTCACTAGCTCCAAAAGTCCTTGGGTTTAGTCCAAATATTTTCCAATAAACAAATTGTAGCTTTGCTACATAGATTTCAAATCTAGAAACCATATTGTTGGTGTGGAAGCTTTATTTTTATGTATCTAAGTGCTATTTTCATTTTCTGCCTGAACTGATATGTAACTTTCCCAAGTCACTCTCTTATATCAAAGGGCTAGGGTTTTCTATGAGAATGGAATATCTTTTTCCCTCTCACATGGTATCAGAGTGATCATCCTAGATCGGCGTCTTGATGTTCCACCAAATAGCGAACCCATATCGATGATCAAGTTAATCATCAATTTCCCCCCATTGTGAAGAGGACCGTGGGGGTGTTCCATCCAACTAGGCAGCGACGATGATGAGGATGAAGACCAACAAGACGTGGATGGTGTAACGGCATCAATGAGCGCGTGGATGGTCTAGCACACGACAGTGGATGCTTGTGGTAGATTGACGATGCTACTACCGTTGGGGGTGCGTTGGGGGTCGATGAAGAGATTGTGGCTTGTGATGATGTCGGTGGTGCTTGCTGTGGTAGTCTTCGATCTCATCGGGTTTACCTCTATGAAGTTTGGAGGTGATTGTGATAGGATGGATTCACATCCTATCATGCTTCGGATCATTTCCCATATCTACCCATATTCTATTAATAGGAACATGGGTTATATGTTCGTGGATACAAAAGAAATCGATGTCGCATGCAGCCTTAGTAGTGATTTGATGGAAGACCATGCCTAGTGCCCAATCTGGGCAATGGTTAATCAACTTAGGAGCATCAATTCATCTTACAGGAGACTCTACAGTATTGAAGACCCTTGTGAAGAATGGATGTGTGAAGTCTGTGAAGGTGGTGAATGGGTCCCTTTCTCCTATCACTGTAGTAGGTGACATACAGGTATCATCTAGATTGTAGTTCACAAATGTACATTATGCACTAGAGTTTCCTATGAACCTATTGTTGGTAAGTAGAATTTGCAAGGATCTTTGATGCTATGTTATATTCAATGATAAGGATTGCCACTTCCAAGATAAGCAGACGAATGAGATCGTTTGTGGTGGGATCAAGAAGGATGGATTGTATTTTCTCGATGTCCAATTACAATTTGTAGGTGCAATATCTATCTCAACCAACCCTTTGTTGTGGCATCAGCAACTTGGTTATCCATTTGTAGGGAAGATGCATAAAATGTTTCCCATACTACCACCTAGTACCGCCCTTGACTGTGAGGCCAACCAATTAGGGAAGCATCATTGAAGTACATTCTCTCAACGTACCAAAGGAATTAACACCTTTCACTTTCGACCAATGCACAATGATGTCTGGGGACTTGTACAACTCAGCAATGTTGACAGCTAAGTATTTCATGATGTGTGTGGATGACTACAATAGATCTACCTAGGTCTTCTTTTTTTTGAAAGGTAGATCTACCTGGGTCTTCTTAATGAAGAATCACTTAGAAATACTTCAGATTGTGCAAAGATTCTTTGCAGAGGTTCAGACCAAACATTTTGCATCTATGCAGGTGTTCCAAAGTGACAATGCACTGGAGTTTACAGGTACCTTGGGGACTCTACATCAGACATCATGCACACATATGTTGCAGCAGAATGGGGACGCAAAGCACAAGCTTCATAAAATACTTGATATTGGACTCTTCATGTATACATGAATGTCCCTAAACAGTTTTGGAGTGATGCAATTCTAACTACAATATATCTGATCAACCAAGTACCATCCCTAGTACTCAATGGCAGGATCCCTTACCAACTACTTCATCCAGAGTCCGAGCGTCCTTTTGCTTTGCCACTACACATATTAGGCTGCACTTGTTCTGTCCAGGCATTTGGGGTGCAAGACAAGTTCACCCTTCGAGCTACACAGTACGTGTTTTCGGGATATTCTCGTACCAAAGAAGGTTATAATAGATGCTATGATCTAGTGCATTGAAGATACATAGTGACATTAGATGAAACCTTCTTCGAAAAGGTATCCTTCTCTGAAGAAGGTGCTAGCATCGATCTTGCCCCTTGAGAGACTCAGACATGTCATCGGAGAAATACTATGTTACCCATTGCACCAGAATCTATAGGCAATCGTCTACTGCATGGGCCACCATCCACCAATCAGGAAGATGTGGATGATCAACCTATTGCCCTCTGAAGCCTAGCAGATCATGTGCATTGCATCTCATCTTCAACTACACAACTATTGTTCATCTACAACGTGATGTGCAGCACTTTACCAACGAACTCACTAGTACCATACTACTTAGAGACTATGTTGAAGCCTCACAGGATCCTCGATGGAAAGCAACCATGGACAAGTTGATGAATGCTTTGACCACATGTGGCACATGGGATTTGGTTTTCTATCCCCTTGATGCGTCTCTAGTTGATTGCAAATGGATCTATACAATCAAGCATGTAGCACACAACACGGTGTATCGATTCAAGGTGCAGCTAGTGACTAAAGGCTTCACTCAGACATATGGAGTAGATGATATTTCTATATTTATTTACATTAATTATGCCTAACTAATGCTAGTTGGAGGGTGAATTAGGTTAGAAAGCATTTAGTTAGGTCGAATTAGTCATTTAGGTGCATTTTGTAAATATTACAATCTATTGGATTTTTATGCAATATTTTCATAATATATATATCTATTGCCTTGATGAGATTTGTTTACATGTTGCACGTACCAAGTTTCAAATTGATTGGAGCTTTGCAATAATGCAGATTCTGATTGAGCTCATCTGTGTCAATGTGGCTATACCTATTTCCTATGTCCCAACCAAATTGATTCCAATACCTAGCCTATTCGAGAAGCCAACTCCCAACATCTAGACCTTGTTGTTGTCCAAACACCTTATTACTCTACCTATGTGATCAGCCATCTTAATTTCCTAAACTTTCACCACCACATATTTCTAACATAAATATCCCAATCTTGCCCTTAATTCCCATGCATATACCCAACAAATATTTCCACTAAAACCTAGTCCTATGTGATTGACCCCATTCCTATTCCCATGCAACATGCATGTCCCACATCTGCGAACACTTCTATCTCTACATAACCTCCTCAACCTAACCCATGCAATCCCCTCACATCAACATAAACAAAATCACCAAACTTTGTTATCCCCTACATACACCTACGTCTACTGCCAAATCCCATGCAATCCCTCGCGTGAACCAAACCCAATCCCAAACCATCGAATGCCTACACATCCACTTATCCTATGCAACCTCCACTCGATTTTCCCAACCGTTGAAGCCGCTCCCCTCCCCTTTCTATTAAATCGATTCCTTCATCTCTCAGCCGCTATCACTCTTCGCCCATAAGGTCTCGATCTCCCCTCTAAAATTATTCTCACCACCATACGAATCCCTCTCTTATTTTACTCCATTAATTCTCTCCCTAGACCATCATATTGCCCAACCATACTTACCTCTCTCCAATCGGATTCTCTCTCTATCGGTTTCTTTTATCCCACCCATGGCATCTCTTCATCTAATAATTCCCTAACCCATTTGATCTCTCTCCATCTATTCTCCTCTCTCAATTAATTTTTCTCTTCCCATCTCAATTGGATTTCTCTCACCTTTCAACTTCCAACAACTCAACTTTGCCTCCGTCTCAACTCCACTTTCGCTTTCGTCTTGACCAGACCAAGCTCTAACTCAACATCTCCACTTCTTTTTTCTATTTGCTTTATTGTAGTTCTTTTTGATAGTTGTAATAGTTTAATTCAATATTTCTTGCAATAAAAAGTTGTTTTCATTTTCTAATCCGTGCTCTCACCCCCCCCCCCCCCCCCCCACCTTCTATTTTCAAATATTGTCTTTGATTTGATTCCTTCTCACCATCTCTCATTATATAAAAACAAAAAAAATTAGTTAGTCACAATTAGTTTGCATTTTCGCATTAGGTTAGAAACAATCCCATGCCCCCTATATTCGACTGGAAACTTACCAAAGTCTCAGTAATTTATTTCTATTTCGAAAAAAATCGCACTGCAATGAACACTTTTATCATTAGCAGTTTTCCAACAAACAGTAGACTACCTTGAGACCTTCTCACCAGTGACACAGGTTTCCTCGATATCCATTCTACTGCCTCAAATAGTGTAAGGGCAGTGTGTACAAATTGAAGAAGGCCATTTATGGCCTCCAATAGAGCCTGAGAGCATAGTTTGACAGACTAAGTGTAGAGATGCAAAAGATTGGATTTAGTCGATCTTCGTCTGACCACTCTATCTTCATCAAAAGGCACACGCAAGAGGTATATGTGATCAACATAGCAATATATGTAGATGATATGATACTGATGGGAAATGATAAGGATAACATAAGGCAGACAAAGGAATTCCTAAGTACAACATTTGTGACTAAGGATCTTAGAGACTTGAGAAATTTTTTTCAGATAGAGGCAATAAGGCAAACATCTAGGTTATCATTGTCCCAAAGAAAATACACTCTATAAATCCTGGAGGAGGAAGGGCTCTTAGGAGCCAAGCCATCCGGGGCACTTGTTGAGGCTCGTAAGAAGCCTATGTTGCTCAAGGAGGATCAACCATTTGTTATAGAAGCATTGTTGGTAAACTACCCTATCTAACTATAACTCACCTAGATATTAGTTTTGTAGTTAGTCGAGTTAGTAAATGAATGGAGAAGCTAACCTACAACAATTGATGAGATGTTTGCCTTATCTTGAGATATGTCAAAGGTTGTTCGAGGAGAAGCCTATATTACAAAGACCACGAGTCTCCTGATGTAGTTGATTATTCAGGGGCTATTGATGATAGAAGATCTACTTCAGGTTATGCAGTGTTCCTTGGGGGAAATCTAGTGATATGGCAAAGCAAGAAACAAGCTGTAGTTGCTAGATCTAGCACCAAGGCAAAGTATACAACAATGGCCCATGTTGCTCGTGAAATTATGTAGGTAGTGGGTTTTCTAAACAATCTTGGGATATACACACTGATGCCTATTCCATTTCATTGTAACAACAAGTCTGCCACTTGCATTACTTCCAATCCTAGGTTTCATGAGAGGACCAAGTATATTGAAATTAATTGTCATTTTGTGTGTAATACAGTCATGGAAGGAATGACCAGTACTCCTTATGTCACCTCCAAGATGCAATTTATTGACATTCTTACAATGCCTCTTACCAAGAAGAGAGTCTTGTTCTTATGTGGTAAGTTGAGACTAAAAGAAATCTACACTCCAACTTGCGGGGGAGTATACAAGCTTTATGTTTTATGTATTAAGTGCTATTTTTATTTTTTGCCTGGACTAGTATGTAACTTTCCCAAACTCCCTCTCGTAAATAAGTGGGGCAAGAGTTTTCTATGAAAATAGAATATCTTTTTCCCTCTCACAATTGGTATTGTCTTACCTCCAGAAAATACTTTCCCTATGTAGATTTTACCATCTTTGTCAATATTCTTTATAACTCCAATGCAACTCAAGACCTATAACATGAGGTTATCTAAAAGGCACTATTGAGAATTGATGCACACGTGGGAAGCGTGAGATTGGAGTGGAAAGTAGTCCAAGATGTGACTAATTTCACATGGAAACAGGAGGAATTTCCCCTGTTATGACTGCTGCAATTGGCGTGGCTTTTTTAGGAAGAGAGAGAGCCACCACATGGACAGAGAGGTAGAGAGGAGCTTGATTGGAAGAATTAACTATGTTGCTCTACTCAAAATAGTTGGAAAGGCTCTCTTTATATAGAGAGTACATATTCCTATCGGTGATTTAAATGCCGACTACACGCTGTCATGCCATCGGCAAGGCTATTTCGGGGAAGGGGTCGTGCCAACTCAGTTAAAGTGTCGATTTACAGGGATGTCAACGGCATGCCAACCATTTCGATGGCATGCCGAAAGGGGCAGCATGCCGCTGGATGCCAAGCATTTTGGCACTAGTGGTGCCAACTTGGACGTTGCTGGGTGAAGGTGGTGGATTTTGGGAATCCTAGGCGCACGCTCGCACGCACACAGAGTATTTTTTGAAATTGATATCATTTTGAGTATTTCTGTGAGTTTTTGTCGGCATACCCTCGGCATTTCCACGACATGCCATCTAAAAACGGATATTTCCACGACGTGCCCTCGGCATTCTCACGAAACGCACTTAGAATTTCATCAATACGACGTCGAAATCGATATTTCGAACCTTGATTTCTATTTCTAAAAATAGACTTAACTAATCAAATCTTCTCGATTTGGAACAACCAAATGTCTGTAAATCTCAAACATATTTTCCTAAAACCTATTTACTAAAAATAACAAACTTAACAAAGAAGAAAAGACTCTAAATTTGATCTTGTGGACCACCAAAACCGACAGCCCATATGGACCTCGGGATGCTGCCACGTGGCCTGCTAGCTGTCACGTGGTACCACGTGGTTGACTTTATTCCCAACAAGTACTAATTGCAAGTCATACATACCAAGGTTCAAAATGTCGATTTCGACGCCATGCTGATGAAATTCTAAGTGTCCATGACGTGGGCATGCCGAAGGCATGCCATGGAAATACCTATTTTTCGATGGTCATGCCGATGGACATGCCGAGGGCATGCCGTGGGAATGTCGAGGGTATGCCAACAAAAAATCACATAAATACTCAAAATGATGTTAAAATACTCTTTTTTTGTGTGTATAAATAAATACTCAAAATGATGTTGAAATACTCAAATGTATCAGTTTTTGATCTCCCGCTCGCACCCTCATTTTGAAATTCAAATCTCTCACTCCTAGTGCCAATCAGCATGTCGGCGAAATCGTCGGCATGCCGACGAAATCGTCAGCATTTAAATCACCGATACATACTAGAACCTACCTCCACTAATAAGGAACCAACCACCAAGCCTATTTTTCCACTGGCAACTACTCCAGCTACATCTGCAGTTGCTCCACATCCCATAGTCTAGAAAGGAGACTGAAATCCCAATTTTCCCTTATCATACTCGAGCAAGAAGTAACCACTACCAGATGCCAACCATGTAATATATTATTTCAAAGCTGGATATGTTATAGGAGTTATTATACATTCATGTAATTCTCGGTACCCAGCGTTTGGTTGATTTCTTGTGTACTGTTATGTGACTCTGCCAGGTGCTCTATAAATAAGAAGGCACATCTTACAAAGTTACAACTTCTAAACTGATTTTTATTCTTAGATTTGTAACAGTCACACATCTTACAAAGTTATTCCAATGCTTTCGAATGATTGGTACAGAGATTCACATACACGAGGGGGCAAAGGAATTTGGTGGCAAGCAGGGTGCCAAAACTGCATCAAGAGCTATGTCTTCTGCGATTTAGATGGCTGATGAATTAAACAGAAACAAGTTCAATATGATGCATATGCCATACCAGTGTTCGAATTGCAGAATGCCGGACAGAAGTAATATTATGTCTCATGAATGGCCACAAGCGTGGTGTTAGATTCATTAAAATGTAAGGACTCTGATCGTGTTTCACTCTTTCACCAGCCTCATCATTCCGAGATATTTCATTAAGATCAAGCTCCTTACGAAACTCTGTGGTAGATGCATCAGACTGGGAATAGATTTCAGCGAGTAAATTCATCACACTGCAACAACATAATAAGTTCAGAAGTTAACAACCATTCTGCCAAAAAAAAAAGGTTGAAACTTAACTGTTACAAAACCATAACTGGAAATCACCAATAATAACGCAATATCAAAGATGATAGTTGCAGGCTAGCTTCAAATATGACTCTCTTATAATGCAGAAATTACTAAAGATACTTGCTGCAACTAATTCACAGAGGATGTGAAAAAAATATATAAATATGTAGATCTTCGAAAAAGTACATCAAGAAATTATAAAGCTACCAGCATTTTTCATTTACTGAAATGAAATAAAGTAGTATAACCAGAGGTTATCAAGGACTGAATAAAGCAGCCATGAATCCATGAAAATGTTATATCTGAAGACCATTTATTCCAGCGCTATTTTACATACACAAGGTGCTATCCGTAAACAAAAAAGCAAAAGCAAGACATCATTTAAACCTGCTGTTTGCAAGAAGGATATGCTAGTATGACAGGAGCTTAAACTGAAGATCCTCCAAGAATTGGAATCTACTATTGCAGATGTTTCAGATTTCACTAGCCTCGTGAACACATTGCAGTCAGCGGATGAGATTGCACATACAACAAAAGCAACTAATGAAAGAACTATAACGAGATTTAGGGAAGGAAATGTCAATTGCATTTAGTGAGAACAAAAGCAACTAATGAAAGAACTATAACGAGATTTAGGGAAGGAAATGTCAATTGCATTTAGTGAGAAGTCTTCATTCCATTTGTTTGTTTAATGATAAGGCCTCTTGATGTGAATATAGATTCCCAAGACTCCAGAGGCTCACTTCCTTTCACTTACTAGGGGTTGCCCTCTTGGATAGATCACGAAGACTGGAGGGTAGTGCTGCAGATGGTGAAACAGCAGTTTAAAGCTTGGAAGCTGTCTTTCCTATCAAAAGATGGAGGCTGATTATGCTGAAGACTGTCCTTTCAGACATTCCAATCTACTTTATGTCAGTGTTCCTAATGTCTCAAAAGATAGAAACCAAATTGGACAGTTTGAGAAGAACATTCTTCTGGAAAGGAGCTGAGGAAGGCAGATGTGGTGTTTCCCTAGTCCCAAGGGAGGAAGTCTGCAGACCGGTAGCAGAAAGTGACTTGAGATTCTAGGGTTTGAAGAGTACGAATATACTATTGTTGAAGAGTAGGCAGCATGCGTGATGGGCAAGGAGGATCATTTTTTTTCTTATGTGAATACAGCTTGCTATGGCAGATGGCTTAGTTGGGCTGACAGAATGATGCCTGCGTTGGCGTGCATTTGCTATCTGGAAGGAGGTAATGTGTCATGTTGTCCAAACTTTGTGGTCAAGCTTGGTCATGCTTCTGACTTACTGCTTTTGGCCTGATAATTGGCTGGTAAGGGGACTGCTGGCCGACAGATTTTTCAAGGCTCTTTGTCTTGGCCTCCAATTTGTAAACGTCAGTGGCTGACTACTGGGGCTCTAGGGGAAGAACATCGATATCACACCTAGTGGGACATTTTCAAAAGAGAGGGTGGTGGAATTTTTGCGCTTGCAGGAGAAACTAGCAGCAGTGCATCTGAGTTGCCATTTAGACGGTTGGTTGAAGGAGAACAATGGAGCCTTTTTTGTCAGATCGGTGCCTAGCTTCTCATTTACTCATTGACAAGATGATGACCCAATCTTTCCAAAGAGAAAAAAGATCTCGACCCAAATGTTGCTAGGGAATGCAAACTGATATGGTAGTTGAAGATGCTGTTAAAGATAAGATTCTTGGTTGGTAGCTGGGAAGAAGAATTACAATAAAGGTCTATAGTCTGAAGATTTTGCCTCATTCAAAGACCACTTGTTCTCTCCTCTGGGAAGGCACAAGAATATTGTGTTCACTTATTCTTTAATGCCATTTTGCAAGATTCTTTCTGCAAAAAGAAGGAATGATTCGTAGCTTTTGCAGTGTTTTGAACCACTTACTTGCAAAGAATGCTCATTATTAATGGACAGAGGGCTTGGAGAATTTCTCTAGGGACATGGGGACTAGAGATATGGAGACCTTTAAGTGGTCGTGGATGTGCCTTTGAGAAGCTGCATTCATCCCACCCTTGATTTTTAATGAAGTAGATGCTCACTAGTTTCATTGAACTGTCCTTTTTCTTAATGAAATGGATAGTCACTAATTTCATGTAACCATCTTTTTTCTTAATGAAGTGGATGGTCACTTATTTCATATAACCACCTTTTTCATTTATCTTTTATTTAAGGAATTCACCTCTTCATTTAATATCATTTTCAATTTGTGAACAACTAGATAAATAGGAGAAACATTAAAAAAATTATTTTTTGAAAGAACAGTCCTAGAGTAACCTTCCTATTCTCTTTCAAAAAATAAAATAAAATAAATAAATAAAAATTATTCCCTATCTACAGTCCAAAATAGAGTATCAAGGTTTCATCCTTCCATGTCATTTTCAATTTCTAAACAATCAATTACATACGTAAAACAGAAATCATTCCCTGTTTACAGCAATACATTTTATTTTTGTATTTTGTCTTTTTTTTCTACCTTGAGGCCTTTATTAATAGAACCTAAACCTAAGGTTCGAAATGCCAATATCGACGCCGTGCTGATGAAATTGCAAGTGTGCATTTCGTGGGCATGCCGAGGGTACGCTGGAGAAATGCCCGTTTTTCGATGGCAGATTTCGATGATTTCAATAACTCGAAAAAATGTCATTTCGGAGGCACGTCGAGGGCATGCCGATGCATGCCGACAAAAATGGTAGAAGTGATCAAAATGATATCAGTTTCAAGAAAATCAAATGTTGATTATGTAACAATAAGAGTGTTACATCATAATATTCATATACAACATGACCATACAATGTTAAAATTCAATAACGAGATGAAATATTCTTATCATGTTAAGAATACAGAAAATTTAATAATAGAAGAATACAAAGAATTTAAGAATCAAAGTGTATAGTTTCAAAGTAAAAGTTAAAACTGTAATGTCTTGATGTATGATGTATCGGAAGTCAGGACTTGGAACTTGAAAAACAGATTTCACCAGAACCAAGAGTGTCTTGCTGGATGCATATCTTTATCATGGGTACTATCACCACTTGATTGATACCATTGTTGACTATTGTGTCGATGAATACTTTGAATGTATTCACAGTAATCCTTCCAAGACATATATGAATACATTGTCTGGTAATCCATTATGTGCTGTCTGTATTCATGTTCATTCATACTAACAAAAATCCCAAGACGGGGAAATCTACTATCTGTATATGGTCTGTCACGCTGCCCACGTGCACGATTAGTTGCACGTGTTTGTGAGAATCCTGTTGTTCTAGAATCATCTTGTGATGATTCTGATCTTGCAGTGGCAGTCTACAGCAAGCACACAGCATCGGCATCGACATCTCTTAACAAGGTGGGCTGCATTGGCATCGGCACAAGTACACGCCCTTGGTGGGAGTCCCTACATGTTAAGCATCCTACGGCATCGGTAGTGCTTGCCGACCCTATGGATATCTGCACAAGCACACAGCATCTCTTAACAAGGTGGGGCCCCCACTACACCCAAATCAAATAACCCTCCCGCCTCCCCCGCCCTCCCTCCCCACCCTCTATGTCCGCGGGGCCCAACGACCCTGCGGCTCCACCACCACCACCACCACCACCTTCCTCCCCATGTCCTCCTCCTCCCCCTCCATCCCTCCTCCCTGCCCCCACCTTCAGCTCTTCCTCTCCTCCTCCCCCAACCCCTTCCGCTCCCTCCACCTTCTCCTTCGCCCCAAACCCCCCGCCCTCGGCTGCGCCGAGCTCCACCTCAACCTCCCCCACCGCTGTCCCCTCTGCCCCCCCTCCTCCTCCCCACCCCACCTCTACTTATGCCTCTCTTGCCCCCTCCACGCCCCCAACCACCTCTACCAGTCCCCCTCCTCCCCTCCCTACGCCCTTGCCCTCGACATCCACCGTGTCGAGCTCTTCTGCTTCGCCTGCCGCGACCAGGTCACGACCCTGACTTCGACTCCGCCGTCCTCCTCGCCTCCCAATACCGGATCGCCTCCATCCCCCTTCCCCCCACACCCCCCAAGAGGAGGCGACTGGTCGAGTTTCGCCCCTGGACCCCCACCCCTAGGAAGCAGTGCCTCCTCGACTGCTGCTCCAGCCCACTGTGGTGCCCCGACACCGCCGCCGCCGCCGCCGAGTCGGGCCGCGGGGTCCCGTGGGGCCTCCGGGGGCTCAACAACCTTGGCAGCACCTGCTTCATGAACTCCGTACTGCAGGCGCTGCTCCACACCCCACCCCTGAGGAACTACTTCCTCAGCGACCGCCACAACCCCTACGTCTGCAGGCCGCAGCAGAGGAAGAAGGCGTGCGGTGAGGGCAACGACAGGAAGGTCGTGTGCCTCGTGTGCAATCTCGACGCGATCTACTCCGCGGTATTCTCCGATAGCGCACGCCCTACAGCCCTGCCAAGTTCCTATACAAGTGAGGGGGACGAGGGAGAGTGACCATTTTGCCGGCGGAGGCACGGCGGCATGCCGCCGAAACACCTATTTTTCGACACTGAAATCATATCGGCATGGCTGTTCTTCAAAATTGGCTTTGCCGACGGCATTTAAATCAATGCTTAAACCTTCCTCATTAGTTTTTCTTCTCATAGTTGAACACTATTCCACCTTGTTTAGATCGATTTATAATCAAGATGTGGTGCATCACGATTAAATCCAAAATGAACAACACTACGTTCTGAGCAACGTGGCTTCCAAATGTCAAGCAAATTTCCTATCAATCAAAGAGTAGATACTTATTTTCGTAATTTCTCAATGCAAGCCCACCACAATTCATAGCCAATTCCCCTAGATTTCATTACCAACACTCAAAGGGAGGGGTGAAAATCGAGTCAAACAAGTTAAGTTAGGCCTAACTTGAATTCGATAAGCTCAATCAAACTTGAACTCAGCTGAGCTCAAATGAGACAACTCGAATGAGTCAACTCGAGTTCACACATTATATCTGATGAACTCATTTGAGCGCATGTTACATTTTAGTCCAAATGCGCCTGCATCACTTCAATGGGCCTAATTTGATTTCTCTTTTAAATGCTGCAAAAAATGACCTTTTATTTAAATCGTATTCAGATAAAATGACCTTTTCTAGTTTAATTAACGTTGTTGATATCTAAAAAATTATTGCGAAGTTTTGGGCAATATAGAGGCATGGAGGCTCTTCTGTGTGAGGAAAATACACAGCAACGAGGTCCTGGAGGTGCACCCTGTTCGTGCGACGAGGAGAGAGAGAGAGGGCTGCCACCTGCCTTGAAGAAGAGAGGGAGCAAGAGAGAGTTGTTGATATAGATTTTGTGGAAAACTCAAAAAAATCAACAAGACTCTTTTCATGAAGAGAACATATCATTTAAACCATAAAACAAACTCAATTATATCAAATATCCTAAAATTAGAAATGAATAAATCCTCTAAAACCTCTTTCTCAAAACCAAACATACTAAAGTAAAGAACACCATACTTGGACCAAAAGCCACACCAAAAAATCCCTTAAGGCCGACGCCCCTTGGGTGCTTCCTAGGCAGTCACGCGGCATTGCCATGTGGCACAATTATTCTTCACAATTACCGAACAATGAAAAATATGAGTTAGAACAACTAGGGGTGGGGGTTGTTTTGCAAGAGGGTGTGAAATCTTATAGGGTTTAATGATTAGTCCACAAACTCTATTTGTGTTGAGGTTTTTATGCTTTTTCATTGCTGGTCCCAAGACCAGGTAAAGGAGGGTTGCATTAGGTAGCCAATGGCTAGCATAAAATTTTTTGAATCTTTAAACATGGATTCAAGCACACACTCCGATTTTGTCGGGACATTCGCTACTTACGATAAACTACATTAACATCTGGGTGTAATGAAAAATGGGTAAAGGTCCTCAAATGAGGAATGCATGCAAGTAAAGAAGCTAGTTTCGGTACATCGCTGCTCGAATGTAGTCTGAAATAAGCAAGAGTTCTCACATAAGGAACGCATGTAAGTAGAAAAGGTAGTTTGTTACAACACCATCAAAGTGTCTCACAAAAGAAGTTGAGATTGCGTAGTTAAAATATTGCTACTTCGACTAGCAAGCCCATGGAAATTATGGATACAATGACAAGGAGAAAAATTCAAAGTCTTTACCTTCAAGAGACTAAGTAGGTAGGAGAAAAAGTAAAGGAAATTGAAAGAACAAGTTCCAAATTGTGGTGCTCAAGAAGGAAGAAAGATGGAAATGGAGTTGAAATTATTATTATTCATAAGGATTTAGAGGAGAGTGTGGTTGAGGTTAAAAAGAAAGGCGATCAAATTATTTTGATAAAATTAGTCTTAGAAGAAGAGATCTTGAATGTCATTTTAGTTTACACATCTCGTGTTGGTCTAAAGAAATGAATAAAGAAAGAATTCTGGTGGAAGCGTGATATGGATTCAAGGAATTCCACATAGAGGTGATTTTCTTAGGAGGTGGACATGTGAGAAAAAATGCTTTAAAATATGCAGGGGTGCATGGAAATCAAGGCTGCAAAATCAACCTACACGGTTGCTTAATTGGTCAATTAATCCTATGCGGTCGAGGATTGGATCGCATATCACTATTCGAGCCTATAATCGGGTAGACCGATTAATCAATCGATCATCCAATTAATCGATTGATTAGCCGTCCAATCAAATATTGAAAGTTCAATTTTTTTGTCTTGAATGGCACATTAGAGATAAAAAAACCCACCCAACTTCTCCACCCTCCTTCCCTACATTTGAATCCTAGTGAAACCCTAAATCTACGCCCCTCTCTCAGATTCTCCTCAATCCTCCATCACTGCTGCCCTCCCTATCGCCTATCAGGTCTCCTTACGAGAGCATGCATGTCAAAAAAGTAACACCAATACATATGTGCATATTTTCAATTTATATATATGCATATATAATATGTATAATAGTATATACAATTATATTTAGATTTTTAAATACTTAAAAATACTTAACGGATTAATCCCCAAATAATCACCCGCACACCGTATAATCCTTAGTCGCTGCCTTCATCAGCTGAATACTGGCTACCGATTTCTGCAACCTTGATGGAAATTATGGTTTTCATGATAGGAGTGAAGAAGGGAAGATTTTTCCTAATTTTGCAATGGCTTATGATCTTTTCATAGCAAATGCTTTCTTCAAAAAATAAGAAGAGCATTAAATGCCTTACAAAAGTGATACAACAAGAACACAGATTTATTACTTTGCATTGAAAAGAAGAAATCGATTATACTTATGCCGTAAAGATTGCAAGATTATTCAATAGGAGAATTTAATTGCTCAACATCATTTTTTCGAGTGTTGGATATGCATATGAAGAAGTCGAAGAAGATAAAGTTAATGTTTAAGAATATGAGAATTAAATGGTGAAATCTCAAGCAACTGCAGGAGAGATTCAAAGAGAAGATGCAACAAGAGATTTGGGATCTCGATGGAAGTGCTGATGACTAGTAGGTACATATGGCAAACACTATTAGGAAGGTTGCAAAAGAGGTGTTAGGCATGTCTAAAGGAGAGGTTCCAGGACAAAAGAAGGCATGGTTGTGAGGTGAGGAAGTGAAGGAGAAACTTACAGTTAAAATAGTTTGCTTCAAAGTCTTATATTTTTTGAAAAGCTACTTCAAAGCCATATATTGAAATAAGACCAATGAAAACATGGAAAACTACAAAAGGGTAAAGAAAGAAGCAAATAAAGTAGTTAGTGAAGCAAACACAAAAGCTCAAGAGCATTTTTATAAGAAACCTGATTCTAAAGAAGGAAAAAAAGACATGTTCAAGCTAGTTAAAGCAAGAGAGTAGAAAACAGACTACTGTGGAATTGTTTAGACAAGACAGGTACTATGGAGTTGCGACTTTTGTAGGGACTAAGGATGAATTAACAGACTACTGTGATATCACCATTGATCTACATCAAGAATCAAATTTAAACCCTTACCACTTTACCTTGGTCATGATGAGTTGACAAAACACATCCAAACTAAGGTACCATAGTGTTTTTTTCTTTTTTTTTTGCAGATGCTATTGTGTTGGTTGATGAGACAAGAGATGGAGTAAACAGAAAACTTGAGCTTTGGAGAGAAGCCTTGAAAGCTAAAGACTTACGCCTAAACAAGATAAAGGCTGAGTATATGAAATGCAAGTTTAGTAGTAGTTGACAAAGAGTGCATTCCATGAGCTGTTTTTATGTACTTGGGATCTATATTTTAACAAGATGGTGAAATTGACGGAGATGTTACACATAAAATTAATGCAGGGTGGTTGAAATGGAGAGGAGCATCTGATGTTCTCTATGATAAGATGGTTCCTTTAAAAGTTAAAAAAAAACTACCATCGAGCAACTATAAGACTTGTCATGCTGTATTGTTCTTAATGTTGAGCCGTCAACTATATGCATGTGCAAAAGATGTCTATCACAAAAATAAAGATATTAAGATGAATGTGTCGTCATACAAGGAATGACCGTATTTCAAATGAGATTATTAAAGAAAAGGTTGGGGTGACACCGATGAAGGATAAGATAAGAAACACTTCTAAGGTAGTTTAGATATTTGTAAAGGTCATTAAATGTCTTAATTAGAAGATGTGAGGAGTAGAAGTTTGAACCTGCTAAGAGGAGGCAAAGAAGATTAAAGAAGTGTTGGAAAGAAACTATTAAGCATGATCCCAATTACTTCAATTTAAGTCTAAAAATAACTTAAAATAGATCTAAGTGGAAGCCAAGAATCCATATAGCCGACCCCAATCATGGGAGAAGGCTTGGTTGTGGTTATCGTAGTGATCAATCCACATACTATATATATGGGTAAAATGTAGCTACCCTAAGATGGGAACCAATTGGTTATCCCTGATACTTTTAACTTCGCCTAAGCATTACATTTCACCATGAAATTTTGGGGATCTCACTATCCTAATATAACTAAAAATCATATAGAGTTTAAACTCGATCTGTCAATTCTCCAACAACCCTAAATTTTCAACATCCAAAACAATGCGAAAAATCGACCCCTCTCGATGAAGGGGTTCAGGGTTTCCAATTCAAATGAAATTTGAAATGCATCTTTTTTTTCTTGAGAAAAAAGAGGAAGATTATCATCCTGTAAATAGATTAAATCAGAAGAGGAACGAACTTACAAGTTTTGTAGCCAAAATTCAGAAAAATAGCTAGCCTCTCTTACTACATTCTCCACCCAACATCTCTCATCATTAAAAACTTTACCGTTCCTCTACGACCAGATAGCCCAAAGAAAGCCAAAGACTTTGCACCAGCCTGTCATATTCAGATGGCCACATAACAGGTAGGTGGTATCTTCAGTAGTGCACCACTTGGTTCTATAGACTTTGGTTACCACCAACCTCTTCCTTTTAAAAAACCAAAGGAACAACTTGATCTTGAGAGGTATCTTGCAACTCCAGATCAACTTGGAATCCCTCTCAATAGGTGTTAGCTGGTCCCCATTTGAAATCAGGAAATTATACGTGTTTTTAACTGAAAATTTCCAATGCTTCCACTGCATTTTATCGGGTTCAACAGATGGTGATCGGGTTCAGTAGATGGTGAAACGTCCTCCAACGCAGCCAACAGCTGCTGGAAATCATAAAATGTAGCGTCAAAGAAGCCCTCAGGTAGTCTGATGTCCCAAACATTGTGTTCGTTGTCCCACAGACCTATCACCAACGCCTCTTTATGCTGAATGTGCTAAAATAACCTTTGATACAGATCTGAAAATTTGCCATTACCAGACCAGTCATCAAGCCAGAATTTAAAGGAACACCCATCACCCAGACACGGCCCGAAATGACTAGAGAACTCAGTCATCAAAGGGCATAAGGAGTGCCAAAATGCGGAAGAACCACTAACAGGAGTAGCCCACTGATTAAGATCCATGTCTCCTCCATAGGAATCTTTCAAGGTAGAAGTAAGCATGTCACGTTCGTTAGATAACAGTCTAACCACCCATATCAGCAAGAGAGCCTTGTCAATGTAGTCTAACTTACCAACACCAAGGCCTCCTTTGTTTGGCTTGCAAATATCTTCCCAAGGTACCAGTTGCGCAAATCTCCCCTCCCAATCTACCCCATTCCAAAAGAATTTTTTCCTTATTAAATCAATGTTCTTTAGGATTTTCTTTGTTAGCCCAAAAATAGTCCAGAAGAAAACTAAGATAGACGAAAGGACCGACTAAAGGACCAGACATCTTTCTCTAGACAAGAGCCTACCACTCCATGAGGACAACTTTGATAATCTCTCAACAAGAGGCTCCCAATCGAATAAATTCAGTTTCTTTCCCTTTAACGGCAAACCAAGATATTTGATAGGAAGCCTAATCACCAGGGTCTCCAAGATATTAGCCAACTCATTCACCTCCCTACTGCCTATGCCTAAAGGGACCAACGTAGATTTGCTTCAATTGATTTTAAGTCTAGAAATTTCAACAAATATTCTCACCACCGAGAAAACATGAGAAGCCTCTCTTCCCCCCTTCTATGAAGAAGGTCGTGTCATTGGCGTATTGCAAGATAGGCGTATTGATCCTACCATCATTCTCAACAATGTACCCCAAAAACAAGCCACCATCACAAGCTTTGAATGCCATGTTTGCAAGCGTGTCAACTATGATGTTGAACAACATCGGTGTTAATGGACAGCCTGGCCAAACTCCCCTTTGTGGTTGAGTCCAAGATCTGTTTGCCCTTCCATTAACCAACACCGAAGATGAAGTAGTAAAGCATCTCTTCATCATCATTATCCAACGATCAAGGAAACCTCCTCTTCAAAATATCCCACAAATAGTTCCAGGAAATGAAATCATAGGCCTCAGAAAAGTCTACCTTCCAAACAAAGGCCTTAGACTTATTCATCTTCCAAGAAGCCAAAAACACTTCCGCCAACACATAGGAATCCTATAACGACCTCCATTTCACAAAGGTAGATTGAACAGGTGAAATGATATCAAAGAGAACATGACGCAGCCGATTTACTAAATTTTTGCTACCTGAAGATAAATGGAGTTTGATAATGCAATAGGCCTAAAGTCTCCCACCTCCTCTGGGACTTGTTTCTTTGGTAGGAATAATAAATAAAATTATTAAGCCTTGCAATGCCTACATTACCATCAAAGAACTCCTTAATCATGGCCAATATGTCTGGTCCGACCACCTCCCGAAACTCCTTGTAAAAAGTAATTTGCAAGCCATCCAAGCCAGAACCTTCTGCCTTCATACTACACAAGGCAACCAAGACTTCTTCATCCACATCTTTCGCAAGGGTGATCTTTGCCTCATCACTAATTTTGTCCAGCTACAGATCTGCCAATCGCCAGTCTCCACACAGTTGTTGAAAATAATTTTTGAACGCATTACAAATCTAATCTCTTTTCCTAAGGATATCATCACCCACCTTCAGGCTATTGATCATATTTCTCCTTCTTCTGGTGCTAGCTGACAAGTGGAAGAATATGGTATTAGAATCACCTTCTTTGAGCCATGGCTGTCTCGACTTCTACCTCCAGTTCATCTCTGTTTTGTGATCTTCAGACACAATAGATTGAAATCTCCGTCTCTCCTGGCATTCCTCCTCAAAAACTGCCACCACTTCCTCCTTCCGATAAAGGTCATTTACTCCTTGGAGTGCAGCCTTCTTTCATCCCTACTAGCTCTGAGACCACGCTTAAACTCCATCATGGTCGTACTTACCGTCGCAATCCTGGCAACCAGAGCGCGGTTGGCCAAAGTATAAGTCGGGGATGTAGCCCATTTGTCTTGAACCAACTCCCTAAAACTAGGTTCTCTAAGCCATGATTTGTGAAATTTAATATATGTTGAGAAGTTACCTTCCTCATTACTCCCCCATAAGAGGGAAGTATGATCAAATAATGGCCTGTTATATGTAACCACATCTGCCACCTGAAAATATTCAGCCAACGAGATATTGCAAAGAAATCTGTCAATACAAGACATCATTCCCCTACCATTCCTCCAGGTGAAGCGCGATCTCAAAGTATGGAGGTCAACCAGCTCTAGATCCTGCACCACTTGCTGCAACTAAGTAGTAGCCACATCCTATCTACCATCGGGTCTGTCCTTTGCATAAAGCGTCACATTAAAATTTTCACAAATCAACCATGGCATCCCCTCAACAAAGGATGCAGCCTGCTACACCATCTCCCAAAAAAGCATCCTTGGCCCATCTGCACAAGGACCATAAACATTCGAGATGGCAAACGACATGCCATCACTTTTTCTAGTGAAAATCTCTGTCATCACTCTGCTAGATATGTTCGATGAGATGGGCTCAAACATATCCTCATGCCACATCATCAATAACCCCCCTAATCTTCCCAAGGTTTCCACCTACACAATACTCGAGTATAAATCACCACACAACTGTGACTTCAACTGGGGAGTCAAGAGATCTAAATGTGTTTCCTGAAGGCACACCACCTCCACCTTCCAATCATCCAGTTATCTCCTCAAAAAGCTCTCCTTTTATCATCCCGGAGGCCCCAAACATTCCATGAAAGGACCCTAACCATTGATAGTAAGTTTAGAACTCCCCTTGTGAACTCTTCTGGCCCCCACGGTCCTTGCAACCCGATCATCAACCTCTTGCGCCGATTCAATCCCACCAGCCTTCTTTCCCATTTTCTTCCTCTTGTAACAGGCACTCAACATCAACTTGTGTCGATGCCGAATGGAACTCAAATGCCCAAACGATCTCCTGGCTGATGGTTTTCAGGAAGAACATGCCATCACTTTTTCTAGTGAAAATCCTTGTCATCACTCTACTAGATATGTTCGATGAGATGAGCTCAAACTTATCCTTATGCCACATCATCAGTAACCCCCCCCCCCCCCCCCCAATCTTCCCAAGGTCTCCACCTCCACAATACTCGCATACAAGTCACCATACAAACCTGACTTCAACTAGAGAGTCAAGAGATCTAGATATGCACGATCTAGATGTGAAACACATCTTCTTGCATTAATTAATTTCAATCCTCAAAATTTCAAGGAAAAATACGAAGTTAAAAATGTTAAAAGGTGGTCAATTGATTCCCTCTTCAAGGTAGCCACATTATATATATATATATATAAAGCAAATCATGAAATCGAGTGGATGAGTTGAGTCAACCTCCTCTCGAACTAGACATGAAAACTCAATAACCCATCTTGTGAGTCCTTATCGAGTCGACCTTGAGTTCAACTCATCAAGTCCAAGTTGGATTGCCAACCATACTCAAGGATTGAAACGTTGCGACATATCGATAGTATATTGCTGATATGTCTGCATATTGCTAACTCTACCAATATCAATACGCCTAGTGTAACATTTTTTCTTGATTTTACTCGATGTTGCTTATATCTGGAGTTATTGATGACAAATTAGTAAACTCAAAGTCCATCAATGCAAAAAATCCCTTATTTTGATAATATTAAGTCGGCACAGGAGATATATCCCCAAATTCTTCCATTCGTCCATCTTCTTTCCCTTGTCCAAAGAGTTTCCCCACTACAATCTTCATCTCCTTATTGTTCACCTCTCTACCTTGCTTCTACACCTTCCTCTTTGGTGATTTGGAGCCATCTCTAATCTCTCAATAAGGTAAACACCCTATTCTTGAATTTCTTTACATTATTAGCTCCAAATCACGATGTTTTAACCTTGGTAATCATTTCATACCTTACTTAAATCTCTTGATATGCTTAATTATTGGTTAGGTTAATATTATCTAGACATTACCTTAGTAAAACCCTAATTAAACCCCAATTTAGTTATGATTTTGTGGGCTTAATCATCTTATTTTAACCTCAGTTACTATTCATACCAGACTTGAATCTCTTGCTATACTTAATTATTGGCTAAATTAATGCTAACTGCACATTACCTTGTAAAGATCCCTAATTAAACTCTAATTTTACGGCAATTTCGTGGACTAAATCACCATGTTTTAACCACGATTATAATTCATTCTGGATTATTCATGTTAAATTGTAAATAGATCTCTTGTCTGACCATGATTAATGGTTTAAAATGTCGATCCATGTCTTATACGTGTTCAATCATGGCAAGCACTTAAAGGATGAGGATGCTAGAGAAATCGGTTGAAATTATGCCACTACCATAAATGGATAACAAAAAGCCACAATATAACTTTTATGGTAAAAAGTTGATGGCATGAGATATCACAAGGTTAAAGCAACACTTAATAGGTGGGTACAAGAATGTAGCCAAGTATCGTAATGTACCTAAACAAGATAGGTTATTAGTGCAAGTAAATTCAAAAGGAAAGAAAGCAAAAGACCAAGAGAAATCAAGGAGAAATACAATGCTCCATAAGAGAATGTAGGATAAGGAGTATGCTGAGATAGATTACTTGGATGACTATTCAGATATTCAGTACCTTAATGATTGTGAAACTCCTGCACAAAGATAGGCATACAGAAATGCTATTAGAGAATCTCTGAGTGAACATGAGAGGCAACAAAAAAAATTTGCCTATTGATGGCCATTTTATGAGAGGAGTTAGAAATACACATATCACCATCCTCAACCACCCTGCAAAAAAAACAAGGGGATAGAACTTGGAAGATCATCTCGTATGAAATATGTCCCTAAGACAAGAAGCAGAAAATCATCAAGGAGATATTTGAAAATGCTAGAGAAAAGATGGGGAATGTCATCTCTACACTTCTTTGCACATGCCATCTCAGCAAATATAGCAAGCGAACCATTTCTGCAACATACTATGGATGAGATTACCCAAGGAGGTACAGTGGTAAAGGCTTCCACCACACACGGGATATTGAACAAGTATTTATATATGATGAAAGATAACATTAAGACCATCAAAGAGATGTTTAGAAATGTTAGAGAAAAGATGGGGAAGGCCATCTCAACACACTTCTTTGCACATGCCATCCCAAAAATGTAGCAAGCGTGCTACGAATGAGATTGCTCAAGGAGGAACAGAGGTGAACACTCCTACCCCACACGAGATCATAAACAAGTACTTATATATGGCAAATGATGACCTTAATAGTTACATAAATGGGTTGAAAAGATTATGATCAAATTATGGTGCATCCATTATGTGTGATGGGTGAACTAATTTTACAAGGCAAACAATAAATTTCCTTCTTTATTTGATGGTAGATCTTATGAAGGAGGTTGAACCCAAACATACGGTGCAAATTGTTACAGATAAAAATGGCAATTTTAAGAAGGTGGGCCAGAAATTGATTAAGTCTAGCAAGTATAGAATTTTTTGCTCCTTGTGCAACCTATTACATTGATCTAACTCTCAAGAACTTTGAAAAGAGGAAGGCGATAATTAAACTTATTCAAGATGCACGATCAATCACCACTTTTAATTACAATCACTCGCACATACGGGTACTAATGAGACAATAATGTAAGCGTGAACTTATAAGACCGACCATCACCCATTTTGCAACAAATTACATCATGTTGCAGAATGTTCTTGACAACAAAGCTAATTAAAGCAAATGCTCATCCCCAACAATTAGTATTCGAAAAGAAAGAGCAAATCACAAATCAGGAAGAAAGTGGAGGAATTGGTGACCTCCACAAAGTTCTAGGACAATTATAAACTGTTAGCATATGTTTTATTTATTGTACGGTTACGGGGTTTGCTCCTCAAGGGGCATCAATGTACTTTCACCCTTTTTGGTTTCTCTCCATGTAAGAGAGCCCTAGGATTTCAACAAGAAGTTGAATCATTTCATTTATTTTGGTATCAGAGTACCAGTCCTGAACTGTGGCTCTCGATATCCCACCCCCAAGGCCTCCAAACCTTACACCCACGCCCTCTCCTCTCCCAGCAACAGCAACGTCGAATCTCGTCTGACGATGCTCCTAGCGGCCGTGCACGGCGATGCACACACACAGTAGCCATCTCAGTGCTTGCGACGGTGCTCAATAAGTCCGATCTAATCACAGCAGCACCCTCAATGCTTACGACGGTGCTCGTGGACCCGATCTAACCACAGCACCGCGTGCGGCGATGCTCACTGGCCTGATCTGAGCACAGCAACGTCCTCTCTGCATGCGGCGACACTCAGTCGGTCGGATCTAATCGTGCAATGGCACTCAATCGATCAGATCTGATCGATGCGATGCTCGTGGGTCAGATTTGATCGATTTCATAGGGAGAGAGACCCCTAAATCCCCTTGGGTTGTTCTTCCCCGCACCCAAGCGAGGCCAAAGTTTGTCCAAGGGGGTCTTCCACAAAGATGCAGATCTGAATATATCCAAATTCATATTTTTTATGATTTCTTGGACATAGAAGGCTAATTGAGGCTTCCGGATTGTGAAGATGGCTTCAGATGCTCAATTTGAGGTGACATCGGGCACTCTTTCGGACACCGATGTACTTAAGAATCCGTTTTTTGGTCCTATCATCAAACAAGACGAGACCAACTTACCCGCGGTGGTCCCAGACTTTCCTTATGACTATTAGGGGTCATAAGAAGAGCACATTCTTACGGATCCGAAGCCCATAGACAAGACTGGAGCAAATGTCAACTAGGACAACGACAATGTCATGATTTGTGCATGGCTTATGCAGACAATTATTCCCCAAGAAGGGGATGAGATTGTGTGGTACACCACAGCGAAGATGTGGGAGTCCCTGCGTGACACTTACATTCCAAGAACTATGCACAAGTGTTTCAAGTCTTTTATGACATCTTCTACTTATGTCAGGAAGGACGTATGTTGCCACAGTACTCCCTCATGAAGGGAATGCAGGAGAGGCATCACTCCTATCTGTCAAGGTGTACATGTGAGTCTTGACGGAGCTTTAGGAGACAGTTGGCAGTCTCCCTTTTCTTGGCAGGCCTCGAACATGAGTATGCGGTTGCCAGAACTCAGATTCTCACCGCCATTGAGCTTCCTGCCCTGGAGGAAGCTTATAGCAGACTCAGTAGAGTAGCTACGCACACTCCTGCTCCTGATTCTAGTGTTCAGACGTCCGCACTGGCTACAATCCCTAGACGTGGCAGGGGTGCTCCCTCTCCTACACGTGTGCTCTTCTGGTACACTGGTTAGGACTCCGTGTACCTACCGTGGCGACTTGATTAGAATGAGGCTACATGCTGGCAGAAGTATAGTAAACCACCTATGGCCAATCAGGCAACTGAGATTACAAATGAAGGTTTCCCTAGTCCTGATTTTAGTTCTCTGAGCACAGAGATTGAGACCTTACGGCAGCAAATCGCTCAGTTGACTCAGGCTTCTTCTTCTTAGTCTCCAAACACTACAGCTATTACCACCTATTCTGAGACACCTGCGACTAATATGTCATCACTCTTATCATCTAGTGATTGGTTGATTGATTCTGGTGCGTCACAGCACCTATGTAGCAACAGGGGTTCATTCTCTTAGTTAACGCCAGTTGCACCAGCCAAGACTGTACAGGTGGCAAATGGAAGACATTTGCCACTTGTTGGCAAGGGAGATATGTCCTTATCTCCCCCTTTGAGACCGACAGATGTCTTTTATGCCCCTGATTTTCCTTTTAGCTTACTGTCTGTTAGCACGATTACTAGAGACCTGAACTACTGAACTGTTTTTCACGCGTCTTCTTATGTTTTGCAGGATAAGTTCACTGGGAAGATGATTGGTGGAGGGCGTAAGAAACGTGGGGTGTACTATCTAAGCTGCAAAGTTGTTGCTACTTCTGCTATCTAGGGCTTTGCTTCTACTGGATCTCTCCAGTTGCATCACCGCCTTGGCCACTTACCTCTTGAACGTCTCAGACGTGTTTTGCCACACATCCTTCACTACTGCTCATAGGACTAGTTTTTCCAATTCTACTTTTGTTTCATCTGTTGCTATTTTTTATTTAATTCATATGGATGCTTGAGGTCATAGTTGGACTCCTAATCCACTTAGGAACAGATATTATCATGTTTTAGTTGATGATTTTTCCCGTGTTTCCTGGATGTTTCTTATGAAAAATAAATCCAATGTGGGACAAATCAATGAGCATTTTGTTAAAGAAATTAAAACTCAGCATTCTTATTTGGTGAAGCATTTTCGGTTTGATAATGCCTCGAAGTTTTGTACTACATGTTTGTGCACTTTCTTTTCTAATTGTGGCATTACCCATGAGACCATGTGCCATCATACCTCTCAGCAAAATGGTGTTACTGAGAGGAAACATCACCATATTCTTGATATTGCTCGTACTTTGTTGGTTCACCATTTGGTCTCTTTCTGACTAGGGTGATGTTGTTTTGACCGCATGTTTCTTAATCAATAGGATGCCAAATGCTGCTTTACATGAACAGATTCTATTGCAGATTATGTATCCTGATCGCCTCCTATTTCACATCACCCCTTAGATTTTTGGTTATGTTGCCTTTATCCACCTGTTGGGACCTGGTCGGGATAAACTAGTACCGAGAGAGTTAAGTGTGTTTTCCTTAGGTATAATCGGACGCAAAAAGGATATGGTATTTTGATCCAATTACTTCTCGACATTTTGTTTCGGCGGATGTTACCTTTTATGAGGCGATACCCTTCTTTTCCACGGCTGCTGCTGAGATGCCTCCAAAGGATGACATAGCACCTATACCATTTACTCACATTCGCTTTGGGAGTTTTCCTGAGGTTTCTGTCCCTACTACGCCTCCACCACCACCTCCTGCTACGCATTCCTTTCCTTGTCTGACTAAGCTACTTCAGACATACGTCCGCCCCCATACTACCTATTAGGGACCCCCACCTCGCCTTCACCTCTCAGGTGAGTCATTTCGACAGTGACGCGTGTTTGCCATGTGCTGATCACAAGGATAAGACAGATGATGTAGCAGGTGGTGATCTTGATCTTCCGATAGCCAGTTGGAAGCGACCATGAACCTGCACTACTTACCCTACGACTCGGGCACTTGCTGCTGACAGCTTAGCTCCTGGGTTTGCTGGATTCACTCAGGCATTAGCTACTACTCAGATTCCAGCTACTCATCGTGAGGCCATGCTTGATCCAAAATACTGAGTAGCCATGGAGGATGAGATGGCTACTCTTAGGGGCCGTTGGACCTGGGAGTTCACTTCCTGATGGTGTTACACGTGTTGCTTGTCGGTAAGTATTCACTTTAAAGTTCAACCCAGATGGTGGTGTGGCTACATACAAAGTACGCCTCGTGGCAAAAGGGTTCATCCAAACCTATGGGGTGTACTTTGTCACATTTTCACCAATTACCAAACTTCCTACTGTACGGGTGCTGGTCGCAGTAACAGTTCAGTTAGATTGGCCTTTACATCCGTTGAATGTGAAGAATGACTTCTTCTATGGTGATCTCTAAGAGGAAGTTTACATGCAACAGCCACCTGACTTCGAGGCTGAGGGAGAGTGTGTATGCCGACTACGAAAAGCCATTTATGGCCTTAAGTAGAGCCCCAGAGCCTGATTTTAAAGGTTGTCACAAGTTGTAAAGGCATCTGGATTCAGGCAATCAACAGTCGATTTTCCTTGTCAGGAGGACTGGACGAGGTACTGTGGTACTTCTTGTTTATGTTGACGACTTTAGTGTCAAAGGGGATGATGAGCAGGGTGTTGTTGAGATTAAGCGCATCTTAGCAGAGTAATCTGTCATGAAGTACTTAAGAGCTCTACGGTATTTTTTGGGTATTGCAGTTGCTCGCAGTAAAAAGGGTGTGGTCTTATCCCAGAGGAAGTATGCCTTAGACATCTTGCAAGAGGTTGGTATGCTTGGGGCCAAGGAGACCAACATTCCTATGGACCCCAAGATGTCACTTTACGATAATGATGCACAATCAGTGGACAGCAGACAATACAAGCAGCTTATGGGCAAGCTGTTTACCTCACTATCACGAGGCCAGATATTTCCTTTGCAGTGGGGAGACTTAGCCAGTTCATAGCCAAGCCAACACATCAACACTAGGATGCAACATTGATGGTGCTTAGATACATTAAGAAGCCTCCGGGGAAGGGTCTTCTCTTCTCCAAGGGGTCTTCTATGACCTTGGTTGGCTACTTTGACGCGTACTACACTAGATGTGATGTGGACCACAAGTCCACTACTGGGTTTTGCACCCTTTTGGAAGGGAATTTGATTACATGGAAGAGCAAGAAACAAGGCACAGTTGCAAGATTCAGTGTTAAGTCAGAGTACAAAGCCATGACTTAGATGACTGCAGAGATGATGTAGATTTGGTCTCTATTTACTGACTTGTAAATATAATTTTGTAACCCAATGAGATGAGATGTGATAACAGGGCAACCACCTTCATTCCCAATAACCCAGCATTTCACAAGGGGGCGAAACATGTTAAGGTTGATTGCCACTATACCAGGGACATCATTCAGAAGGAGTTGCTATATAGCACTCTAGTCACATCTGAGGAGCAGATTACTGATATTTTCACCAAGCCCTTCTCCAAATCTTTATTTAATTCATGTGTATCCAGGTTGAGCATGATAGATATCCATGCTCCAACTTGAAGGGGAGTGTTCGCATATGTTTTATTTTATCGTACAATTATGGGGTTTGCTCCTCAAGGGACATCTATGTACTTTCACCCTTTTTGGTCTCTCCCTATATAAGAGAACCCTAAGGTTTCAATAAGAAGTTGAATCATTTCATCCAATTTACACGGGTTGTGAAAATAATAAAACCTATTATGGACATGCAAGTATGAGAGCATCCATAGAAATGCAACGAAAGGTGAAGGAAAATGCTAAAAAAATCAAATCGACAATGCATTAAAATAATTGATGAGGTATAACAAGATCGATACTCACATCCAATTTAATTGACTATTAAGTTTCATGTGTTTTTTGTTATGACTCATAACTTTCTACTTTGTAGTGACTAATCTTAAATCCTAAATTTGTTATCTTAACCCAAGATATCACTACAAGTATGGACTTTGTAGTGATTACAACATCCTCACAGTTGTGTAAATGATTACCTGTAAGTTCATAAAGGATGTCTAAGAACAAACAGATTATGTGAATGAGGTGATAAATTATCCTATACTTTTAGCATAAGTTGTTAACTTATTACACTTTATATACGATTTATTAAATCATTTTTTCTCATAGGTAAAATATTTTAGAGATAGGTTGCTATCTTTCGAGACAAACAATGCCACATGCATGAAATAAACTCTTGCCGATATGGTCATGATCTTGAGAATTCATTTGACACAATTCACAAGTTATAATAAGTTTATTTTCATTTTCCTATTACAGCTAAATGGTGGTACTTACATGGCACAGATGCTCCTAGCCTTCATCGAGTTGATGTACGAATCTTATCTCAGACAACAGCGATAGAAGGGTGTAAAAGGAATTAAAGCACCTTCAACTTGATTCACTCATAGAGAAGAAATCACATCGATAGTAATAAGTTGATGGAGTTGGTATTCGTGCACAACATTAAACTAGAGATGAAACATATATGACAAAGAGAACATAAGGACAAGTATACAGACCCAATTGATGGTGCATACCTTTTTGGAGATAGAAATAAGAAAGATGTTTTACAAAAATAGTTGTATAGAAATGGAGAACCATTACTTGATAAAAATGATGATCCTAATCCTAATTTTATTGGTAACAGATCCAGTAAAAGAGTAATCCATGACCTTAAACTTAAAGAGAGTCCAGAGGAAGATTTGTCAACTTCAAGAAGAACAATTGATGATGATGATGACGATGCGATGATGGTTGAACAGCCACAACCAAAAAGTAGTGGAGATGAGAGATGTTGGCAAGGTCCTAATAGGAAGATGCTGAACGAGAATACAAAAATGTGCAAATATACATGGAGACCTCGTGCCATGTCCACCTCGTGAATCGTAACAATGATGAAAGGTATGGATATGGCTCAGCTTCTATGATACCCATCAATAATTTAAGTTCATCGATGAGATCACTTAATCTAGCAGCAAAATTAATCCCTAGAGGTGCCCTTGGATCATCATCGTCAAGTTCTTACAGTGGCTATGGATCTCATTACAACAACTCTCAACACCAACCCTCTTACCAAGATGAGACGCAAAGTTCATCTAATTACTTAGCTACACCAACCCTCTATCTTATTATGATTCAAATGGATACGATGGTTGCCACCAAAGTGATACTAGCCAAAGTGATCCAGCAACACAAGGATATGGGATTTTCCTTAAGTATTTTGCACCCCATGGTCCCCAACCATCTTCTTAGCAGCCTTCCCAATCTGCTGTACAACTTCCTCCTCAACGACCAGAGTTCATGGATGAGACAACATGAACCTTCCGAATCTTCAAGTTCTACATTGAGACAAGGTGGATCAACCAAGTCCAAAGATTCAAGAGGACTCCTCTGACAGTCCCAATCAACATCTACATCTTAGAATCTTGCATATATCAGTGATGAAGACTACTAACGATACATCCATAAACACAATACTCGATACTTCATGACATGGGAGTCCTACTGTAAGTATGTTAAAATAACACAAATAAAGGAAGAAAATCGAAGCAAAGGTACTAATCTAGGTCGAAGATCTACATGGTATTGATTTGGTGACATTAGCACTTGGTGTGCTCCACTGGTACTAGCACTACTTACTAATACTATTATATTTCATTTCTTCTAGTGAGTATTGCTATAAACATCTTCAATTATTATTATGTTATGTGCCTTTTCTCTTCAATGTATGATTTTAATCTTCTAGGCAATTCTTCAAGCATGTAGTTGCTATTAAAATGTTAATTTTCATTAAATTTGTGACTTATCCCCCCTCCCCCTGCCAACCCACCCAAAAGCAATAAGTAGACTTCCCTCACTTTGAAGCTTCCAAATCACCATGGTAAAGTTACCTAGACCGGAAAGAATCCATCAAAGAGTTATGTTGCAGGCCCTAACCATAGGTAACAAGTAACATACTGCATTCCACATGTGCAGCGCATACACCACAACCTCTTTACACAGGTCCATCCTCAGATGTCACATATAATGAATAGTAGACAGCAAACTCCAGCCAGTCCAAGCATGCATCCAAAATCTAAAAGCATCATCATTCCCAAATTCTGGAGCAAAGTAACTAGCGACCCAAAGCACTACTGCACATAAACCCTCCAGATTATGAAGCCACTAGAGAAGCAATTTGCCTCATCTCCCAGCACAAGGTGGCACAATAACATTAACACATACCTCTCAAAAAAGAACATTAACACATAAGTTTATGTCCAGAAGTCACCTCCATTTTTCAACAATTTCACAACCCATTTCATTGAGAATACCTTATTCCATAAAGAGAAATTAAAAAAAATAAAACTCCATTCATTGGCAATCCAAGGCAGCCAAACGAGGACGAAAATGAATCATTTGTTATTAACCATTTTGTCTGTACGTGCGTGCATGCATGCATGCGCATGTGTCTGTGTGTGATGCGCACATTTATTGGCAAATGCCAATCACAACCAGGGAGGATCATCATTCAGATCAACCTTCTTGACCATGGAGGACCACGCTGCTCCTTGCTAATGGTATGCCATCTCCTTACTTGATGGCGGACTCATTGAGGCTTGCCAGGCTACAGCCCTTGACACAATGTCGCTCCATAAGAAGGTCATATGGAAGTGGGTCGGAACATGAGCGACCAATGCCTACTTGCCAAACCTTGCCAGCCTCCAAAACAAGCTGGCCCCTTCCATACAGTCAGCAAGCATGTTCTGGCCAAGACGACCCCACTGGCATCCTGGAGGTCCACTATTTAGATAACATCGTCTTCTGGAAAGGTCATGCCTGGGTAGGCAAGGGTTTAAATCTCTGATGTCCCCTCAGCCTACCAAATGGGCTGGTCAATTCAATGGTTTTGGGCAATCAGCTGACCCCTGTTGACCAGGCAGGTGCATCTGCCAGCCTGGTGTCCTAGCACATTGTTTGCCAAAAACAATCACTTCACAATTCACACAAGGAAACAAATTTTCATCATCATTAAACTCTCCATAATGCTTTCATTTCGGGCAGTAATGACGTTGTCGGCCATCTGTTCTCTCCAACCAGATCCTCTCTATATTCTCTGTGCATGGCCTTCCCACATTAACTCTGACCCTTCACGAAGAGGAATAACTCCTTGCTATTCTGAGACAAGACTAGGGAAAGGCCCTATTGCTCCCTGGCCACAAGTGGGAAACGGGACATAATAACTCCAAAACATTTGTGGTACAATTTTACATTGTTCTGATTGCTGATGCAAGTAGCAGATACAGATGAAAGGCTTCCAACGACCCTGACATAGAATGGTGCCAAACGATTGATCAAACCTTTGAGACACTCTCTACTTGTGTATGAATAGAGGAGGTGGGAATTTTGTCCCTAAAATATTCCACACCAAAAGCACCTTGTGCTCCATACATGAGCAAGCAGGAGCATTGAGCAAAGGCTATAATATACACTCCTTATCATGCACTTGGAGGCAAGAGGCCTCAAAAAAATGCGCACTTCATCCAATGGAACCTAGCTAAATATTGTGTCTCCCCCATGCTTCTAACTTGGCGAATGTCTTCATCCTCTCTCTATTCTTCTCCGGAGAGGGGTCCTCTCCTGACCAAAACCACTGGGGTTCTAGGAAGAAACGTCACATTCTTATTTGAGAGAAACTGAAGCGACACCTTGTAATGATGTTCGAATTCGTAGTGTCGAACTCTTATTGGAAAAGGGATGACCATCATAAAGAAATATAAGTAACATCTCCGCATTCAACAAATAAAAAAAAACCAAAGAACTTGTGCACTTGAGAGATATATAGTTGAAAAACGCTATCTAGCTGTAAATTTCCAGTAAAACATACGAAAATATAAGAATTTTTTCTTGAGGATTATTAGCAATAAAATGCCAATTTCATTCTTCTAACAAAAATGTCATAACTAGGAGTCGTCTGATAACGTAAGATACCTGCTAGTTGAAGGACTGAGGTCGTCTAGATCAAGTAAGATATCCCAGAGTAACATGATAACAGAATGCAAAGTTTCATTTTCAAGGGAAACTAATGCTGCAGCTGCAGGTATTAATGCCTCGGCAGCAACAGCTCTAACATCATCATCTGAGTCCTCCAATCCAGCCTTGCAGGAAGGTAAAACATACATAAGCAAATCTTGAAGCATATCCTGCAGCAAGGATTCAGTCTTTCCAAGTTAAGGACTGACTAAAATATAACATCCAGTAGTTGAGAAAAAAGTAGTACAAAAGAATACAAAAAAGAGCTAAAACTATAAATCAGAGCAGCAGTTACTTGTTCAAGGTAATTTCAAAAGTGCAACTTGGTAGAATAGTGTAAGGCAGCCAGGAATGCAAAATGCAGCTTGTTGTATAACAACCTGATGGTTGGCATAAACAACAGGGAGACACGAAGGGGGAGAAAAGCAGAAGAAAGAAAACATTATTCTAGCAATTGAACAGTTTTAATGAATAATTTCTGGTAAGGGTAATGGGGCACAACCAAGCTCTTCAGTTTCAAGATTCTTTAAGCCACAGATCCATCTACAAGTTGCTTCAAGGACACAAGTGGGTCCTTGAAGTGTTCTTCTGCAAAGGCATGGAAGCACCCTAACATAAAGGAGGTAGCTGCACCACGAATTTGAAGGCATCACGCCTATCTCATTTACCAGGCTTCTTGTTCAGAAGAGAGGGATATCTATCGATTGATTGTGTTTGTTAGGTGTGCAGGAGGGAAGACTGGTAAACTCTCTCAGTTTCTGCACAAAATCAACCTATTCTGAGAGTTTTGCAGGCTTTTTTTTTTATTGGGATAAATTACAGGCTCTTCAAAGGTACGTAGAAACGAAGCTTGGGACACAGGATTTGAGAACCTGGATCCAGAATTGAAGAAGCAAATCGCACAGCCTTCATTTAGTGAATTTCATAGATGGTCAGGCACCATCGTGGTAGCATTGCAAGACGATATCATGCCTGTGGAGATTTGCAATGGCAACACGCTGAAAGCTGAATGCTTTCCAGTTGAGACATCCCGCAAATATGAAACGACTTCACTCTAGGAAGAAACTTGTGCTTGAATAAGAATTGTCGGCAGATAAAGAGATTTTCTCAGTATCATCAAGGAGGATGTCAAAGATGCTCTTGAGAATAGAAAATAAGCCACCATCAAAATGAAGCACAAAAGAAGTTTTCATATTCTTTTCAGAGACAGTATTGGTTGAAATGGGGCGATCATCTTTCAATAACAAATATTTCCTCATGTGGAAAATTACATCTACATCAAATACTAGATCACCTTTGAAACCATTTTCCATGCTCAGAAAATTAGACCAGACTTTCGTTTATCTCAAATGTTGAGGTCCTCAAAGATCTGTCGTGCTATCTTTTTATGCAGCAAAAACAAGAACTTACGAGTCAAAAAAAAGGGCAAAGAAATCCACTATCTCAAAAATCGATTGGCAACTTTCAATAGGATATCATGTCATATTGGAAGAAATAAAATTGCAATATCCCACAATGACTCATCCACCAGAATGGAAGGAACAAAGGGGATAGTTAATGCCAACTACTGCCATTCTCCTAATTCCAAAAGGCACCACAAAGAAAGAGACTAGGACTACACAAAAGCTAGAAAAGTATATGTATTTATTTCTCCTTCATTCTATTCTGCTATCTTGAATTGGAAAAACCCCTGGGGAAGACTTCTATTAGACTAACATATTGTTTGACACAACCCTATATTATAGCTCTCTTCAACATATCAATTGTTCTCAGTTGTTTCTTCCACAAGGAAATTATGAAGAAGCATTACAATAACATGATTACAAATTGATTTGAAGTTTTTGTTCTTCTTCACAACATTAATTTGGCACAGATCTTTTTGGTTACCAGAAATAAAGAGTTTAAAAAGGTTTAACCGTACAAAATAAGAACAAAAACACTATTAAGTTTCAATCCAATAAAAGAAGAAATAATAAAATTTAATTCCTTGTCAGATCATTCAACACCAAGGAACCCATGGAATAGGTTCATTAGAATGATTATGGCATACGTCAGTTGGATGCCTTTTCAAGCTCTTGAACCTTCAATGTGATTCATACGGTTTCATAAGTAATCACGATTACACATCAATAGCATTTAAAAAAACTTAAAAAAAAAAAAAAAAACATTTAACAAAAATATATTAGGCATGGCTAAGGTCATCACATTTTTCTTGCCAATAAACTGGTTGGCAAATATCAATATTTGGAAACGGAAGTGAACACATCCAAAGAATAGCAGCTAAAAAAAGACAAAAACCATGTAAATGGACAGAGGAAAAGATAAGGAAAGATTCTTTTTGAAAGCGGAAAGGACAACCTTCAATGTGATTCATGCGTCACCACCCTGATGACGCATGCTCGGGCATGCTACTATTGATCGGCTCGCTGGGGCTCACCTCTGTTTTAAATTTAAAATGGAATCTGGGGGGAAAACCCCCCATGCCCCCCTTCCCGGTCAGGCGCTGCCCTCCCTCCTTTCGCTCCAAACTCAGAACACCAAAATGGAATCTGGGGGGAAAACCCCCCATGCCCCCCTTCTCGGTCGGTACCCTCCCTCCTCGGTCGGTCAGTGCCTTCCCTCCCTTTTCGTTAGAAGGAGTTCTAGAGTGGTGCATCCACCTAAGAGATATGGATTTCACGTCTCAGAAGAGTATGAGGTTGATCCTGCTACATATGATGAGGTAATGAAGGATCAAGACATGGACAGGTAGAGGCTAGCAATGCAATCTGAAATATACTCCATGCATATAAATGATGTGTGGACCCTCGTGGATCCTATTGGGGTCAAACCCATTGGGAGTAAATGGATCTACAAGAGAAAGAGGGGACCAGATGGGCAAGTAAGGTAGAAGCCTGACTCCCAAAGCACGGCTTGTGGCCAAAGGCTACACCCAGAAGGATAGGGTTTACTATGAGGAAACCTTCTCTCCTGTAGCCATGCTTAAATCCATCTCTGCTTCATTCAACCTTCAAAAGCAAAAGATAACGAAAGATAAAGAATATAAACTGAAACAAAATCAATTGAAGCTCAAAAGACAAGGTACAGTGACTAGAAGAGCTGATCTACTCCTTTTCAGGGGAGCGTAAAAAAAAAAGACCCCATCTACTGGAATGGAGAACAAGGTTGAGAGGATGGAGCTGCTTCGTTAGGGGGATTGGGCTAGGGATCATGACACAAGCAAAAATAAATCCCTACACTTGGGTAGTGTGCATGCAATAGGTGATGCCAGATCTGGAAGCAGCACAAAATGTTGGTGATATCTCACTGTGTGGATGTTGCAATCATAATGCAGGAACAAAGAGGCATAAATGTCACAGGTTGCTTGCAGGATCAAAGGTGGGCAACACCAGGCAAAATGAGCAGCGCTCCCATTGTTAGGATGGGAAGGAGAAACGACCAGTGACTGTCTGGGTGCTGCCTACGAGAGAGAGCCTGAAGATTCCGGGAGAAATGACAACTGATGTTGACTGCTCCCACCCACATTTCCAGCTTTAATCACGGGGAGGTTTCAATCTCAATTGGAGAAAAAAACTGATGGATATTGTTTGTGCCTCTTAGAGCCTCAAATTTTAATGTACAAACTCCGATAATGTTTCTTTTGACATGGAGCAGAGTGGTTACTCCAAAGGCAGTCATTAAGGAAAATATATTGCAAAAAAAGCAAGCTACATGAAGTACATTGCACTAGCCATTAAAAAAACCAAATCCTTCCCATCATAACATGGATCTTATTTGAAGAAGAAGAAACACTCCAGACTAACCTCAAAAGTGCAACAGTTTTTTGTTTTTTTGAAAGCTAAAAAGGGAGTTCATTCAGCTAGAACAGCCCCCCACTTAATTTGTATGAAAAAATAATATGCTACATCATCAAAATATCAAACTCCATCTTGAAACAATGAAGCACCCTTTCAACATACGACCTAAGGCCATTAGGTTCAAGCCACACCGACCAGAATATCACCAGAATCATTGCTCATTCAACCTTAGATCTGAATAGAACACCCTTGCACATTCAACCATAGATCTGAATAGAACCGAGCCAAAACCATGTTCGCAACACCAGAATGAAATTAAAAAATTCTCCAAGCAAATGAAGCCAACCCAGTTGATGTCTTATCTCTCCCACACCAGCCAAGTAAGCTCAAACGCAAAGAAAAGGTGACATACATTATTGATTATCCTCTCCATAAGTGCATAAGCAACAAGCTGTATCTGAAAAGTTCACCCACTTGGAACGGAAAGCCTGCATAACAAGCCTTTCCCTCCAAAGAAGCAAAGTAAATATCTTGATCTTTAAAGGCCACAAGAAAGGCCAAATCAGTCTACACTCTACAGTCACGTAGGAAAAAAGGATCATGTTCCTGATTACCAAGCCCCCACTCAATTTTTGTAAGATTTTAGCAAAGAAAAGTCACCATTTCCCCACAACAGGGTGACATTGCTCTCACCCGTCCACAGGCCATTGACCTGATTCAACAAGATAAATCCTATGCCATGAGATCCAACAGGGAACCAGTTATGAGTGGCTTCCAATAATTTCCCTGTAACACCCTTCTAGAATCCCAGTGGTCTTCTTGGTACCAAGCATCTCATATCCCAGTCCAAGAATCATAAATAATAGATTTGTATTATTTTCTTCCATAGATTGTTAGGTCTATCCATTAAGCATACCAGCCATTTGGAAAGTAGGGCATCACTCATCTTCTGTAGGTTTTTGGCACCCAATCCACCTTCTTCCATTAGTCTGCACACCTCATTTCACACTCCCAGCAATACCTCAATCCTCAAGAAAGCTCAAAGGCATAAAAAAATAATTCACATAACTAAAGCTAAAAAGATGATGTCTCTTATGTCATCACGTGGGCTCCGATTTCTCTGACCATGAAAGTGGGATCATGCAGGCAAGTACACAAGTGCATGCCCGTATACCCCTAACAGCCACCTATGCAGCCTAGCAAGCCATCTTTCAAAACTTGAAGAATACAATGGAGCAAAAAGCTATACGAAGAAGCAATAGTGTTTGTGTGGACAAGAAAACGAAAGAGAAAAGCAGGTTAGAGAACAAGTGGATGGACATAGAGAAAATTGCACCATCAACAGCCAAAGCCAAAAGTGCTTTTTGCCAATTAAAAAATACTTCAAATATTGCTTTCATCTCTCATAGCTTAAGAGTTGCTCTCCTACCGCCTTCAAGTCCATGCAGGAGAATTTCCACAGATAAATCTCCTAGTGCTAACACTATGATAGAACTTCTACTATGTCATCAAGGGTGTGTTTCCTTGAACGTATGAGTTGTCCTCGACTCTATTGATTTAAATGCCGATATAGTTTCAGTGTCGAAAGACAGGTGTTTCAGCGGCATGCCGCCGGCAAAATGCTTACTCTCCCTTGTCCTCCTCACCTGTACAGGAACTTGGTAGGGCTGTAGGGCGTGCGACTGCCAGAGAACACCATGGAGTAGATCACGTCGAGATCACACACGAGGCACACAACCTTCCTGTCGTCGCCCTCCCGCTATTTGATTTGGGTGTAGTGGGTGAATACATTCAAAATATTCATCGACACAATAGTCAACAATGGTATCAATCAAGTGGTGATAGTACCCATGATAAAGATATGCATCCAGCAAGACACTCTTGGTTCTGGTGAAATCTGTCTTTTAAGTTCCAAGTCCTGACTTCCGATACATCATACATCAAGACATTACAGTTTTAACTTTTACTTTGAAACTATACACTTTATTCTTTCATTCTTTAATTCTTTGATTCTTAAATTCTTTGTATTCTTCTATTATTAAATTTTCTGTATTCTTAACATGGTAAGAATATTTCATCTCGTTATTGAATTTTAACATTGTATGGTCATGTTGTATATGAATATTATGATGTAACACTCTTATTGTTACATAATCAACATTTAATTTTCTTGAAACTGATATCATTTTGATCACTTCTACCATTTTTGTCGGCATGCATCGGCATGCCCTCGACGTGCCTCCAAAATGACATTTTTTCGAACCATCGAAATCATCGAAATCTACCATCGAAAAACGGACATTTCTCCTGCATGCCTTCGACATGCCCACGAAATGCACACTTGTATTTTCATCGGCACGGCGTCAAAATCGACATTTCGAACCTTGCTCGACTCTTGGCTACAAGCTATTCAACTACGGGGCATGGCTGCTAGCAGTTAAAGTGTGCAATTTCAACATAGTTATCTATGCACAGAAAACTTGAAGTACTGGAACACCAATTCCGAATCAAGCAACCATCAAATAACAATATAGCACCATCCAAAAAAATGGAAAAATGGAAACCAAGCCACCAAACCACAGTTAAGCCACCCACACAAACAAACCCAAGAATACCAAAACAAGCCACCCCCTCAGGTACATGTAAAGGAGGAGAGCAGTCAACAGAAGCAAAAGATCCAGGGAAAAGGAAGACTAAAAAAGGAATCTCAACAACTTACTGCTGAAACAGACATCGATCCAGGAGCTCATTTGGGAACTCTCAGTTGGCCCAATATGAGCCTGAAGCAGACAGTTTATTTAATTTAATTTGTTTGTTCCCTGGAGCTGAAAGATAAAAGCTCTAGAATGCACTTGCAATTTCACTGGGATACTGTTTGTAATAAATCATTTTGATTTTAAACCTCGTAAAGGTCAAAATTCAAGAAAACAATGCTTTATCTGGATCCAAATTGGTAAAGTGAAGATTCTGTGATGTTCCCCTGTGGAGAACATATTCCTCTTACAAATATGCTATCACATAATATCAAATGTATGCAATAGACTTGTCTAAGGAAAAGCCAAAAAAGAATATTATAAAGATTTCTTTTTCGCAGGTAAAGATTCAAACACTGGTCTTTTCGTTGATAGGCCAATTGTTCTGCCCCAAGGCCATTTAAAGACATTAAGTCAATTCAACTCGTAAAACATGAATTGGAGAACTACATCCACCGCACATTACCTGCCGAACTGCAACTAAATATTTGACTCCTAGAAGGCTCCCATGACGAACTTCCCACTCTTGCCTGTTCTGCGTGGCAGGAATAAGACATTTGTAGAAAGTATGATGTGTGCAATATTAGGCCATCAGCCAAAAAAAAATTGAATAAATTATAAACAGTTACCTGCATTTGCAGCAAAATTCTTAATGTCTCACGCACCAGCAAAGGATGCATATACTTAAGAACAGCCCCAAGAGCTTGTGCACAAGTTTCACGAACAGGAGCTACAACTTGATCGGAAACGAAATCACCAAAACTGCCACAGGAAGATGGGGAAGAAGTAAAAAAATGTACAAAAGCACCATGATTCAGTCTGACTATGGAATACCATGATGGGAATTTATCCCATTCAATAAAGAGTATAACCTATCCTACACGCATAAAAGATAAAGTATACCGATCTAAGGCCAATACACAGAGAAATCGAATGGCACAATCCTGGAGGAAAACCCAGTTCTGAATTGATGAGTGCCTAGCTGACTTGATTAATTTCTTCAAATTACAGCTTTCAGGAAATTTATTGAGAAAACCCATCTTTGGAGTTGAGATACCATTCACAGGGAGACGTATTTTTGTTTCCTCGTCACTCTTGCATACACATTCAGAGGCTTGCATACTCAAACAGGACTCCAGTTTGACACTTCTGCCATGATCAGGAATATCTTCTATGGTAGTACTGAAGTCAGTATCCACTTTTTGAAAAGCAGTACCCAAATTGAAATCATCAGCAATGCCACTGGGCTCTGAAGATTGCTCACCAATGCTTAACTGTGGTATAAGTTTAACATCTACAGTTGATGATGCAATGCTTCCCCTTGATGTTACAGTGTCTTCCTCCAACTTAATCCGCTTGGAAGGTGGCTCACACTCCACTTCAGATTGGTTATTTAAATCAAATTTCACACTCCTTTTTCTTTCAGGTGTATCAACCATACCATCATCTAACCAAGATGTCTCCGAAAATGAGTTGGATATTCGAACTCCAGTACAACCAGCTTGCCGCGTCAAAATCTCTCGCAAGGCCATTGTAGCACCATGTCGAATTTCCCATACTGAGATATTGACCAGGAAATCAAAATTAACAAAAAAAAAAAAAGGCATTGAAAAGTAGCAAAGTTCACCATAAAAAGAGTAGTCATATTAACTTGAATCAAAGATATCATGAATAAGTTGCTCAACAAACTGATAAAATGGCCATCCTCCAGTTTTGTTAAGCTCACAACTATCATCATCTGTAGTGCCATCCCTATAAACCTGAAACTATTCATTTACAAAATAAATCAATAGGAAAATCATTTGTATCTAACTTTCAAAATAAAAAACATACATTAATTCTGAGAAATCAAAAACCAGATTAAAAAAAAGAAGCATGGCTGAATTGTGAATTCAGTGACATTTTAGTCATTTCGCCAACAATTGGATAAATTGCAGAGAACAAAATCAAAACCAAGAAAAACCAGCACTAGGTTACATAATTAAGATATCAGGTCACAACATCAACAAAAGCACAATTGGAACTAGTCTCTTCAGAACTAGACCAGTCAGTTCCACCAGTCAGACTGGATATTTGGTACTGGCTAATCAAATCTTGCAGTTTAGGCTGCTCAACTGAATCCAGAGCGAATCTATCAGACAACTACTGAACCAGGTACCTTTGTTTGCAGGGCCAATCCATCCAGCCCATGTGTGTTCCTCTCAAGAAGCAATCCCATCATCTCCACCTTCAACCAAGTGCAACCCTTCCCCACTTCCCCTGCCAGCAGTCACTAACTAAATCGCCCTTAGCACACCTATTAACCATATTGGGATCACCTCTCCCAATCCACTACCCCCCTCCCCAACACCCAAAAAAATGAAAAGAACTTCTCAAATATTATTTGAAAAAAAAAAGGGAACTGCTCCCATTGCATGGCAAGTATACACACTTGTTTTTTCAATGACAAAGTAACCAACTAACTCGAGAATAGCACAATAAATAACCAGCCTAAAATTAAGGATAAACAACTGCAAGGCTTAATGATTTTTTTTTTTGTGTGTATTTTACTTGGTGATTTCTAGATATTTTGCAAGGTCTTGGCTTCAATGCCCAAAAATTATAATCAGAGCAGCACACCTTATAGCCTAAAGATATACTCAAAGATGTGATACAAGACTGCACGACTTTCTTTTCAAAAGAAGAAGGTGACTTATTGCAGCCAAACACCATATATCCAACTGGTTGTTTAAGCTTTTACTAGTGTGGTAGCATTTTTAGGCACTAGCAATTTTTGGCTAAAAATATATATCCGACGACAATAGTGATAATAAAACTTGCAGTTTAGAGACCGGGGTGTCTGTGTTGAAACTACTCTTTTATGACCTTTTTCGAGACAAGCTCCGCTGAGCTACCCTTTGACTGATTACGACTACGAGAACCATCAAGTTCATCGTCCTCAGACCAAGCCTTTGACTGGTCCTTGGCATTTATTTTCGCTTTCCTTTTCAAAAGATTCAGTTCCCTTGCACTTAGCCTCTTTGGACGAAAATTAGGGACCATGTTAGCAACAAGTTGCTGAATGTTTTGCCCAGAGGCAGAAGCAAAGTAAGCTCGATGGACTCCATTTCCATGTGGATAGTCTTTCTGCATGACAAGGTCCTCATCCTTGATCATTTCACTAATATCCATGAATTGCTCACAGCCATCCAATCCTGCATGTAGATAATTAGCAAAAGCAGAAAATGTAAGCAGACTTTTCTAAGAAAGGAAAACTGTAAGTAGATGAGAAACGAAATTGCACATGAAGCAACGAATCCTGAATGTAAATTTATAGGTAAGCAATTGCACTCTAGAATAAAATGAGAGAATTACCAGAATCCTATTGGAATACTAAACAGTATAAAAAAGGATATATTTTGATCAACAGAAGCATGCCACCCAATGGAAAATGGAGAATCCCAATAAACTATGGATAGCAGGAAATGTCAGTGATTTCTATGTTGTACTTGTGTTACAAACATCGAATACATGTTGGACCTTTGAAATATAAAATACCCATGTCAGGAACCCTATTGACCTATTCTTTCCTCTTGTTTTGCGTTAAACTGTTCCCGCCACAACAGCAACCCAGCATCAACTTTAAATCACACAAACATGGCATCATGCCACCCAGTTGTTCCCGTCCTCCTTCAACCTTCCCACTCAAAACACCCCCTCAAATGGAATAAAAAGGGGTTATTTTCCAATTTCCCCCTGAAAACATTTGCCATGAATGCAAACCCCTGGAATTTTTATATTCACAACCCTCCCCACCAAATGTACACACATACACAAACTTGTGTACTTAGCCATATAGGCCTCTCAAGATAACTTCTGTCAAAATGGCCATTAAGTTCAACGAAAAACATCAAAAAGAAATGGCACTTTCACTCATGAATTGTATTCCAATTTCCAAATGTGCCATTGGAGGTAAAAAAATCATAAGACAGTCCAACATAGAAGAGAGAAAAAGAGAAAGGGTTAATTGCAAGGGTGGTGGGGGAGTGGATGGTCCGAGGTGTTGGAGGAACCAAAGGGGTTCGGATGATGACAAAGGTAGCACCACAACCTGCTCTAACGAGGAGCATGGAGATGAGAAGGTGAGAGCATGCTCTTGCAAGGGTGGTGTGAGGGTGGAGATGGAAGTTGAGGTGTGGAGCTGGGGGGTGTTGAAGGTCAAGGTTGGAGTTGGTAGAGAAGTAGGAGAAGATGTAGAAAGAGAGATTGGAGACAAAGGTGGGTGAGCAGGACAAGGAAAAGGGAAGGGAGCTGGAAGGAAGCACGTGGATATGGGGGTGGGGGGGGAAGTGCAGACGGACAGCTAGGGAGGCAAAAGGTTGTTTGGCGGGAATGCAGTTGCAGAGAAAGAGGGAGAGATTTTTTAATTTGACAAGATCTTAGACATTGACGGGCTTAATAACTCCAACCAACCCAACATGAGTCAAGATCCACATTTAGAAAAACAGCCACCTAGGCCAAGTACTCCTAGGCAGCCCCTTAACTGCACCACATGTATGTAAACAACCCATTATGCACTCAGTCCTCGTGATCTGAGTGGGCACGTGCTTACTCACCCAAGTTCCTAATAGAAACTTTCCCTCCCATATTCCATCCCCCAACACCCACCCCCCCACCACCCCCCAAAAAAAAAGAAAGAAAAGAAACAAGCCCCATATGTGACCCTATTAAGCCCCTATTATATAGAGAGAGGATTATAACCAATCCTAATCGTACTGATTAAACATAGAAACAAACTTAGTCAAATCAAATCCTAATCAAATCTCTAAAAATAGAAAGAGATAAAACACAATTTCTAACTAATCCTTCTCTCAAAAAAAAAAAAACCTAATCCCACAAGTTTGAGCATACAACGTCCAACTTGAAAAAGACACAAAAAATGAAATCTCCCCCCTAATGCAAACAGTCGGAGGAGCGCGGAGCAATGCATGCTACAGCAGAAGTAACAGTCACCTTAGTGTACTAGTTACTGTCGCAGAGTAATAGCAAGACACAAAGACCATAGCAGAAATAGCAACCGCATAACAGCAACACGATGGTCATAGCAGAAGCAACAACCAAACATGCAACGGTCATAGTAGTAGCGGCCACACATAGAAAAACGTTTCCAAGCACACAGTAGTAGAGGAGGGAGAGCCTTGCTCAAAATCCCTACCAACCATCAACTTTAGCCATGAAGCCAAAGGCTGGATCAGAAGTCCTAGTACCTTGGTCTGGAGAAACAATAGGAGCTTCAACCATGGCAATAGTAATGGAGGCGGTGTCCCTCCTTAGCAGAGACCACAGATGCTCTAGTTTTGCGAAAGTAAACTAGACACAAAACTACTCTATCCCAATCTCAGCAGTAGTAGGGCCAAAGTCTTAGACCCGAAGCCAACACCTTGACCCACAAAGTTGATTACGCAATCCTACACGGGGCATAGAGATGCATGCATGATGCATACGTCAACAGCAAAAGGCAAGCAAATGGTTAAACACCAACTAACCAAAGTATTGTATGTATAAACACAGCAACCTTCCATGTGGATGAGGAATATTTGTAAATCCAAATAGGTCGGGAGTTTTATATTACACAAATGTTTTCAGGGGGATCAATATAAATAACCCAAAATATAAACAACCTAGCCCCCTAATTCTTTCCCCAAAGACCTAACAACGCTGCAACAACATGAAGCCTATGTAGTAGAACAGCATTTATGAACAAGGAAAGAGAACCACTAATCTTGAGTAATCCTCCTTTTATTGATCTTAGAGGAGGGGAAAAAAACTTCTTCCAAACAAACTAAGATTTACTCACACCAGAATTTGCATATCTGCAGTCACACCAAAAGCACCCATGAATGTACCATTTACTCTTGGAAATTTGATCGGCAACAAAATAAAAGTAAGCCCTACAGCCATGCCCTGATCAAACCATCGAACCATAGACCACATTCTAAATGATCTGTCCATAATCCATAGATGAGGTGGTTCACGCACTCCTAGGTCACCTTAAAAGGTTCCAAACTGTAGGCTTCAAATGTTCAACCACCTCGAAAGTGTTCTACCACCTCTTTTTTATAAAAGGAAGTTCTATCGTCTGCCCTTCTCTCAGCCTGAGCACTACAGGAAGGAGGAAATACCAACCCCAAGAATATCGCATACATTGACCAAATTATCAAATTTTTTTGATAGAAATATTTGACCAAATCAGCAAAACTTCTTTCCAAAACTTTGGACATCAAAAAAATTGAAAATGACAAAGATTTCACATGTAAAAAATCATGAAGAAAATAATCAGAGCTTCTGTAGAGATCACCAAACTATAATTTCCTAACAAATTCTCCTTTTCTGCCAAAATTCCACTAAAATATCATATTTCAGAATCAAACTTTCTGTTCAAAAAACATAGGATAAAAAATTCAAATTCTTGAGCTTCTAATTAGTCAAGATCTCAACCAAAATTCCAATAAAAAAAACCAACCAAAACTTTGGATTTTCCATAAGGGATACCGGTGGCACAATCAGTAAGGTGAACCTGACCCAAGATCAAATCTTATGTCGTAACGAACTGGCAAACAAAGAGCATATTTTCATCAATTTAGCTCTCTAACCAATCAAAAGATGGGATCAGAACCGAGATAGAAGTTCAGAATGTAATCAAGAAACTCCATCAGAATGTAATCAGAAAAGTCCAATTTTAAGTGTGCAATTTAACATTCAATACTAGACTCATAATTGACGGTTTATCTTCCATGCTTTCTTAAAAAGATCCTCATTGCATGTCCATCAATCTATGATTCAAGTTTCATTCCATTTAATGTGCAACCAAGGGAGGATGCAAGAATATGACACTATTTTCGTACTTGAGGGATCCAGGGAGGAAGTGTGAAGATTATCATTCTTGATGGACATTTTTATAGATTTGTCAGGTCTAGAAGTGAATCAGCAGAAGTCTTCTTTCATCCCCTTTGCCATGGAAGATGCAGAAATCTCATGTCGCGGGCAAATTTTACAAACACAGTAGGTTTCTCTTCCTATGATGTATCTCGGTCTCCCACTCAGCGAGAGGCCATTGCATGTCTCGGTACTGGCAGGTGATGATAGAGAAGGTGGGCAAGAGATTGGATGGCTAGAAGTTTCAATCAGTATTTAGGGCAGGAGATTGGTCCTCCTAAAGTCGGTCCTATCTGCTATTCCTTTATTCAACTTCTTGGCATTCAAGATCCCAACGAGTGTACGTTAGGAGCTTGATAAAATCAGGAGGTTTTTTTAGGAACGGGGCAGAAGGCTCCAGATCTCTTCACAAGGTTTCTTGGAAGGATGTTCGTAGGCCCATTGATCAAGGGGGTCTAGGAGTGCTATATCTGTGTACAATGAATGATGCCCTACTTTGCAAATAGGTGTGACACTTACTGGGGAAAGGGCATAGCCTCGTTGCTACTGTGTTGGAATCCTGTTATGGCGACAAGATACGGAATTGGGCAGACAGGATTACTCCAATTCCGAGGAGCATCCCACTTTTGGAAGGGGATCATACATGTGAATCCACTGGTAAAGGATCCATTTTGTGCTGCTTTGGGGGACAGAAGAACCTTTAGGTTTTGGATGGATGAGTGGATACCTTTCAGCGCACTGGCCAACAGATACCTGCACTTATTCCACCTGGCAACAAATATGTTAGCAACAGCGGATGACTACTGGGATGTTGAAAGAGGGTGTCGGATACCATTGTTTGTGAGCCCATTATTGGATCAGTGATTACAGGATTTCTGGCCAACACAAGAGCAGTGTTTTTTTTAAAAGGTGGAAGGGTGGTTATCCAGATGATGACCACCCAAATCCATTAATCACCAAAGCCACATTGCTAACCAATTACAAATAGGTTTAACAAAAATTAAAGAATGAAGAAATGGAAATCGCAAAACTCTTCACATAAGCCTATTGATCCTTAAAAACCGTCGCATTTCTCCCCAGCCAAACGCCCCCATAAAGTCACCAAAACTCTTGCCTTCCCCTTCTTTGTTCTGAAACTATTCTAGCCATGGCTCCACCCACCTCTCCTAAAAGAGCTCCAAAACTCTTGAGAGGAAAAATGCGCTATCCACCCAAAATTAAAATGTTTCCCTACCTGTGTTGAGCGGTCACATCCAAAGAAAATGTGATCAATGTCCTCTTCCTCCTGAAATTCCTTCTAGGATCTAAACATCTATACTAGAGGGGGATGAAAAGTGTACGATATAACAATAATGTCAAAATAAAGATCAATCCACAATAAAGAAACAAGTACACCTTGATTTATAGTGTAAATCCTTTCGAGTAAAAGCCACTACCTAAGCCTTCCATCTTAAAATTTTCTCGACTAACCAACAAATCAATCTAATAACCACACCACTTGAACAAAGGTGGCACAACCTCTTACAACCCACTTTTCTTACACCTACTAAAATAAGTCAAACAACTCAAAAATCCCAACAAGCCAAGTCCCAATCAAAACAGGAAATAGAATGATACAAAATATAATCCTATGAAACCTCAAGAAATATAAATAGCAAACCATACATTTCTTAAGGTGTACAGTGACGTGCTTTAAAGGAAGAACTTCGAAAAGAGTGCAAAAGCACAGGAGCCTTTTTGAAGTGAAAGAAGAGTGTGTTGAAGCACTTTTTCTTATGAAGTGGCTATTTGAGTTGTGATTTGAAATGGTTGTCATTTAGCCCTATTTATAAGTAAAATAGAGTCATTTAAGGAAGGTTAGAAATATCTTTCAAATCAATTTGATCGATCAATTAATCGATCAATCATTTTAAACTTTAATCGATGAATTATTTAAGTTGTTCGATCACTAGTTGATCAATTAATTCTTTGATTGGTCACTCTTTTTGCGTGGAAAACAGATTTGAATTTTAAGTCCATCTAGTCAATCAATCTTCCTATATTGAGTTGATCAATCAATTCTATTATTTTGGTCAATCAATTAATATTTAAACTTAGTCGCGAAAAGATTTTAATCTAATAACTATCTTAGAAAAGCATGAAAATATATCTTTGGTTCCTTACATAGTTTCTGGACTCAAAACATTTAAAAGTAGGATTACATTGACAAATAACAATCTTCACTTTGATCCACGTAGAGGATAATTTGATTGATTTGCACAAGCTAGATCCTAAAAGATCAATTCACAATAAAACGTAATTTTCTTTCATCAAAACAAGAGTCTCAACACCTCTACTTGACACAAAGGGTATATAGTAATTGCATCAGGCACCCATCTCACCCTCCACCTCCTCGTCATCAACCTTCCACTTTAAGAAGCCAAGCAAATATCTTTATTTTTTAAGGGGCATGCCGCTAACCAAATTAATATGCAATCCCCAATGAGATCAATATCCATCATGAGCCTGAAGTTCCTCGACCTCAAGCATGAACTCTTCACTGTGAAATCCCCATCGTCCCAAAAAAAATCGTCCACCCCATCCACTGGCTGATATTCTTGTAAGGTGCCCAACAAGTCCTGTAGCCCCTATAGCCTTTGATCAAAAAAACTACTGACAAAAAACAAACACCACGAGCCATCCCAGCACTCCCCTACCGTGGCCTCCTTCATATCTACCAACACAAAGAGCCTTGGAAAGTAACCCTTAAGGGGGCCCTCTCCCATCCAACCAGAAACAAACAGTTTCCCTTATTCCCAGGACCAACAAGAAGAACCATTGCACTTTTGAAGCCACAAGAGAAAGACCCCTACAAAACTGAGAACCATGCAGCGACATAATCATCTGATCCCAACTCAAAGTGTCTTTGTAGCAAGTAGAAAAAACCCTGCCTAATAGATCTTGGCTGCTCCCCATCATCTGAGACACCTATTTGACCAAGTAGTTATCATTCATGGTGCATATGTCTCTGACACCCAGACCGCCCTCCTTCAAGGGTCTACAAACATCCTCCCACGCCACCACTCTAGCACTTCTAATAGTTGAGGACCAACAATCTTTTATCCACCTTTTGCGGCATCATGAAGATCGACAAGAAGTAGGTTGGCAAAGCTAATAGGACCATCTTCAGAAGCGTCAACCTACCCCCTCTAGATAGAATCATGGATGCCCATCCGAACAACCTCTTCTCCATCTTCCCAATTAGAGAGGACCACTCAACCATGGAAAGCAGGTGATTAAAGAAAGGAAGACCAAGATAAAAGATTGGCAATGTCCCCTATGCAGTGTGTAGGTTTTGGCTACACTATCGAGCCACATCCTCTCCTATTTGTATAGGTACAAAAGAAGATTCACTAAAGTTAATCAGCAAACCCGAAGCATCTCCAAAAAGCTCCAATGAAGTTGTAATCTAGAAGTTTCCACCAACGATTCCTCAATAAAGAAGAGAGTGTCATTTGCATATTGCAACACTGGAATCATCACATCAAAGCCAAATGAGGAACCACTAAGGAGATTGGAAGAGTAAGCCCTAAATGTAGATCTACCAAGGGCATCGACTACCAAGACAAAAAGCATGAGCACCAAAGGACAACCCTACCTAACCGCCCACCAAGGTTGCACCTATCCACCTACAAAATTACCATTCACCAACATAGAGAATGAAGTCTTCGTGACACAGAGTTTCATCCAGTCCACCTAAAGTAGTGGAAATACCCTCCTCACCAAGGATGCCCAAATGAATGACCACTGAATTGAATCATAAACCTTACTAAAATCCACCTTCCAAAGAAAAGCTCTCTTCTTCATCCTTCTCCAATGGACCACAATCTCCTAGGACAAAGTCATCAAAAATACACCTCCCCATTATCCCATGTCAGAGCCACAATTAGATAAATGGCGTTTAACAAGGCGATTGGCCTAAACTCCTTGATCGCCTACACTCCATCCTTCTTCAACAATAGGAACGTGAAGAACTTATTCAACCTATTAAAACCCAGATTCCCTGTAGCAAAATTCTTTATCACATTCATGACATCCTCCTTCAGCATGAGCCAGAATTCCTCACAGAAATAAATCAGAAAGTCATCTGGTCTAGGGCTACCCTCTGCATTCACACCCCATACCACTTTCCTAACCTCATCCTCTGTGAATTCTAATGTAAGTACCTTTGCCTGTACACCGGAAATAAGCTACACATCTCTGCTCCCAACCATTTCCATGATCCAACCCTCCTACCCGTGAAAGCCTTGAAGTAGTCTGATATCGCCCTACCAACATCCTCTCTCCCTTCATACAGTTGGTTGTCAACAAACATCCAATCTTATTCTATCGTCTTTTGCTCGACACCGCCAAGTGAAAGAACCACATGTTCGAGTTCTCTTTGAGCTACATTTGCCTGGATTTCATTCTCCAGGCGATCTCCAAATTCCTGTCCTCAACTTGGGCAGTATGTAAATGTGCGACCATGCCTACTCTTCTGAAAGCACTCTAAAGTCCTCACCCCCGTCCAATTCAAAGATCTCTGCTAAGGTCTCGATCCTCCTACATCTTCCCTCCTAAATTTCTTTTCTGTAAGTCTTCAAGAAGTTGCTCAACAGGAATAGTTTCACCTTAAGTTTTGCCACTGCCAATACAGTCAGAGGAAAGAATCTCCATTGTTCTTCCACCAAGGCTCTAAAACCATCCTCCAACGGCTAGGACTAATTAAATTTGAAATAAATCCCAAAGTGCCTCTCATTTGAGCACCACAAAAGTAATGAGTCCAATAAAAGGTCTATGCATCGGGCATACCTCTACAACAGGGAAAGCCTCAACAAATTCCACGTTACGGAGAAACCTATCAATCCTAGATTCCTACCCCTCAAAGCTCCTCCACGTGTACGCATAGGAGCTAATAGGTAGATCAAGCAAATCCTACATGGCGACTAAGTCCACAAATGCCTCCGAACGTCAGTCTCTCCACCCTCTGTCCCCGGGTCTATCTCTACCGCTAGAGTGACATTGAACTCACCCCTAACCAACCAAGGCACTCCATGCAACCACTTCGCCACCTGCATTAGGTCATCCCACAACCTAACCAGAGCAACCTCCTTACAAGGACCATAAACAACCAAAATCATCATTCTATTGTTGCGATTTCTCTGTAAGGCTCATACCGAAAGAACATGAGCACCCCCCAATGTATCCTCCATAGAGAAGACCTCCTTCCATGCCACTAACACCCCACCAACTCTCCCAATTGTGTTGAGTGTTGCAAATCTTTTCATAAAGCTGTCTTCAACCTCGTTTCACAACCTCCTATCACAAGACTCCAACTTCGTCGCCTGAAGAAGCACTATCGGCCCCAAGGTTCGAAATGCCGATTTCGACGACATGCCGATGAAATTCTAAGTGTGCATTTCGTGGGCATGCCGTGAAAATGATCGTTTTTCGATGACCATGCCGATGGGCATGCCGAAGGCACGCTGTGGGAATGCCGACAACATGCCGACAAAAAATCACATAAATACTCAAAATGATGTTAAAATAATCAAATTTGTGTGTGTAACTCACACTTTCCTTTTCAAGCTGGCGCCAACCTGAACTCTCCCGCTTTCCTTTTCAAACTGGCACCTTCCGATCAATGCCCACAACTTGGATTTTCAACCTCGCACTTCCAGCAACAGCAGGTTCGTCGACACTGGTGGCATGCCGCCCATATCGTCGACATGCTGTCGAAATGGTGGGCATAGTGTCGACACCCCTATAAACCGATACCTACACTATGTCGGCATGGCCTCTTTCTAAGTGCGAATATATCACCCTAGGGCAAACCTCCTAGAGAGGTCATTCAAACCCCTCATGTTCTACGAAAGAATCCCAGTCATGGGAACCAGCACAATCGCCTCCATACACCTAGCGGAACCCAACCGCCGCAACCATAAGTTCCCACTCACCCGCGTCCTCCACCATCGTCGAGGCCTCCCCGTCACCATCCACATCCATGATCCGCCACTCCACAATCACCGAGGAAGAGCCCACCTCCATGCACAAGGTGATCACCTTACGTCCCTTCCCCCAAAAAGGCCAACGTGGTTGGTATCCAGGCATTCGTTGTTTGTCGATGATTGGCTTCCACTTTGCCAAAAAGAGACCAATCTGATCCTCCACCTCAATCCCCAACCGTATGGACTGCTCCACGTCACACTAGTCCACCACACTGCCATCATGTTGGTCCATCAAGTGAGCTCCGAATCCCCCATGTCCCTTGCTGAAATTCAATGTCGCATCCTTAAGATCAACACAACTAAATTCACTCATTCTCAAATCCACACGAGCACTTGATGTCCATTCGCTATTCGCAGAAAGGAGCAATCCAACTGGATCATCCTCAGCCAATTCAGGGAAGGGATCACTCCTTAACAAATCCGCATCAATCAAAGATGCCCTCCCTCAACAACCAAAGTAATTAGTGGCCCCACAATTTCCAAATCAGGTGACATTTCCTTTAGCGTGGAATGTGTGGTAATCAAATTCTCCCACGAGGGAATAATAGCACTCTACTTGGGCTTCCAAATCAAGCACACCAGCGGCCGACATTCTCCCATCAACAGTGGCGATGCTCCTCCCATGACCTCCAGAAAAGACCATCGGAGCGTTACCCTCACAAACAGGGCCAACACCCAAGAGGATCCCATATGGCTCAAGATCACCTTATTGAGTACCTCATGGATGACATGCACCTCCACGATGGCCCCAACCTCCAAGATGTTACCCTCCTAAGACACCAAGCCCGAGCACAACCTCAGCCTCGCAAAAGGTGAGACCACGGCCTCCACCACCTCTACAAATCGCAAGGTCAATGGGATACCCTTGATACAAAGCTCCACTCCAACCTTCTCTAGCAACCTTGAATCACATGCTCCATCATGTAAAATTGAGTGGCTCCAATGAATCACCACTTCCTCCATCGTTATCTCTCAAAAGCAAATCGCCTCCTTCAACATTGGCGACAAATCAAATGGTAGGAATCAACCCAGAGTGAAGGTTGCAATCCTTGCCTCCCACACTCTCGGCCATCACATTCATAATCCCGACCTTAGCCTTTCCACGGAAGGCTCCTTCCCCTTCACTACACCGAGTGTCATGTCCACTGAAGCAGCAAGGCAACTCCCCTCCGACAACCACAGCACAACCACCTCAAACTCCGAAGCGTCGACCTGATGAGACAACAATGGTATAGTGGTTGACCCCAAACCACGGCCGCAAAAGGCTCCCTGGTGTCCAAGCTTCCTAAAACAAAGGCACTAAAACTAGTCTCTACACTCACTCGCGACATGCCTACGGTGGAGACACTTGAAACAAACAACATCCTTCTCACCCAAGCCCCTCCTCCCCCAAATGATCACCCAACCATCACCCTCTTCACACTTTCTCATTTCCTAAGCCAATTTAGAACAATGTTGGAAACAAGGGATAGTTAGGTTTGGGTGCATGGCATACTTTCAATAAGATCAACCTATAAAAAAAAGAAAAAAAACCTATAAAATCTAATGTGCCCCGATGAAGAAAGTGAACACCTCTTGAGACTACAAGCTCCTGCAAAGAGTTAAAATGTCGATAAAAATAAGGGTGTTCACTTGGTTGGTAAGAAGGAAGAGAATAATCACAAAGTCACACAGGAAAATATTTGCCCCTACAGAAGATCCAACTTGTCAGTTTTGTAGTAGAAAGGGAATAGTGGACCACCTCTTCTTTGGCTGCCATTTTTCATCGTAACTGTAAGGGTGGTTAAGTTCATCTTTGGTGGCTTCAGATTCATAGGAGAATTTCTATGCGTCAAGGCACAAGGTTTAGGAAGTCGGTATTTGGTATGCGGTCGATTAGGTCACCACATAGAGAGTATATGATATGCGGATGAATATGCGGACGAATATGCAGTTTTAAATTTTTTATTTTAAAAAATATAAAATAATTAGTCAACTTATTAAAATTTGTGTTTTAACAAATAATACATAAGTAATAAACACCAACCATAACTAAAATGAGACCAAGACTCAAACCTAAAATTATAACGATGAGTCTTATAACTAAATCAAAGCTAAAATACATTTTCTCAAAAAAAAATCAAACCTAAAAATATTCTACTACAAAATTGACCAACTACTCAGCCGATTACTCGAGTATTCGACCAGAGTAGTCAACCTTGCCCACTTAGTGGACTACCTAAGGATACTCGGTGCAGAGAAGGCAGCGCTGACGAGTATGTTGCCACATAGTCAGCCCACTTGCTCGACTTCCTAAACATTGTCAAGGCACATTCAAATCAAGGAAGGAACGGGTGGCGCCGTTCACTATTCTGTGGGCACTTTGGCCTCAAAGAAATGAGGTGATCTTCAAGAAGTAGAATCCTTTTGTGGAGAATGTGTGTAGAGATATTTTTGGGCTCATAACTCTATGGAGCATATCGCAATGTATCTCTAATCTTTATATCATTTCTTTAATGACGTGGATGATCCCTCATCTCATGCGATCATCCTCTCTTTTCAAGAAACAAATGCAGCGAGGGGTATAGATTCATTCCAAAGGTGATAAAAGAAAGCATATGATCTCATGGTAAAGTACTCGACATAAAGAGATAAATCTTGAGGGAGAATAAGCCACAACAAAGATGGACTTTAAAATGGTACCAATTGTTCCTTTTTTTCAAGTAAAAAGATCCCTAAAAATATGGACAAATGAGAAGAATGAGTACGAGAGATAGAGGTAGGGGGCACCACAAGGGTGGACACTAGTCACCTCCTGGAGGGCCCAGAGGAGAGGCATACAAGATGTTCTTTGCTTCAAGTGGCGAGGTAAGGGGCATTAAGCGAAGGATTGTAGGGAGCCAGTGTGATGTTTAAAATGTGGTGGCTTCAAACATTGTAGGATAATGTGTGCACGAGGTGTGGAACCAGGGAGGGCTCCCATCCCACCTTTGCCTCCAACAAGGGGGCTCTGCTAGAAGAGGCAATTGTGCCTTGGTCTACTCAGGGTAGGCTGCTGGATGCGGTTCTTGCATCTACCCTGGTGGGAGATGTGGTTGGAGGGCAAGTTGAGATGGTAGAGGTGAGAAGGGGGTGGCACAAGCGTTGGGGTTGGAAGTGGGGCTAGAATTGCCAAATTCGTTATGAAGAGGTTTCTCCTTTTTGGTCTTCCACCGGAGGTGCTGGAGGCCTTACTGTTTAGAGAGTTGAAGTGCAGAGGAGGGCTAGTGAGGTGGTGGTGGCAATCCATTCATGACAGAGGGTTGAAGGAGTGACCACCTGCAAAGGTTGCCTTAGCTGTGGCCATTGAGTGCATCCTGCTTCGTCTTCATACGCAAGAGGTCATCGAAGCGATGATGGCACCTTTCGTCACGCTGAAGTCCTACACAGGGCTTAGCTTGGTCAAGGGGGATATCTCCACAATGCGTTCTCTTGTGGAGATTATCCCAGGAGGGTTAGCTAAGAAGGTGACACTCTATCATCGTGGTGTGTCGTGGGTGGTCACCATCAAGCCCATGGTGACTACCACGAGATTGTATGCTCAAGTGGTAGCCACCATAACTTGTATGGATGTGAGCAACATCGCCATAACAGGGAGGTCGAGACCAACGGTGACAAGGTGGATCTAAAGGGCCAAAGATCTCGTTGTAAGATCTGGAGCTGCGATAAAGGAGGCGCTAAATCTTGTGGAGATTGGGGTTGAAGTGGAGCCAGAGATGTTAGGAGCGAGATCAACGTTGCGACTTTCAGGGAAGACCAAGCATTTATGGATGGTGATGATATCATGAAAGAAGGAGGTGGTTTTCGAAATGAAGATGATGCCCTCGACATGGATTTATTGCCAAATAAGAAAGGGGGCAATGACATGTGACTAAACAAGTGGCATCCGGATTTGATATCAAATCTAAACCCGATATGGACCTCTCCTACCTACTTAACCATGCCTCTCCCACAACAAAACAGGTTGCCTCTTGTGTTTGTGTGCATGTGAAGGCTCCTCCAATGGGCAATGAGAGTGTCGTACAGGGACATGCAAACTCATCTCAAGGACCACGACGCAGGCACAACCCCGATGACCATGGCACGCAAGGGCCAAATGCAAGTGTTGCGAGGTGGCAATCGCCAAAGGAGTTGAAAGCGAGACTTTTCTACTGACCAAAGAAAAGTTTTCAAGGGAAGACGGGGAGGTCATCTTCGACCACGAGCTCACAAACTATGGTCACAGCACCAGCACAAACAACATCACCAGCGACGAGGGCTAAAGGCACCGAAGTCCTTATGGGTAGTGGCAATAGCAGTGATTGTGCCAGCAATGGTGTAGTAATGGTCAGGCAACAACACTACAACAGTAGGGAAAGCATCGATGAAGAGAGCAAGGTTGATGGTAACGTCACGCAAGAGAAGGCCACAATGGCAACTGCATCGGGATATCGACACATGGGTGGCGGATCAATAATGGTTCCCAATGACTATAATGTTATCGTAGAATGTGAGGGGCTGAAGAACCCCTTTAGGAGGGTAATGCTTAGAGGCTAGCTCAGATTATGGGGTACGGTGTTGGTGTTGCTTCAAGGCACCAAGCTAGAAAGTTATGACCCGTCAATTTGGAAGGAGGTGGGTAGGGGTTTTTCATGGAGTAATTCATTTCTCTGAACGCAGTAGGGAGGTTCATGAGCATCATTATGGGGTGAGAAGATGAATTGTTTAAGTCGGAAGATTTGATTGTAGGCACGCATGTCTTGACAGCTATTATGGTAAGGCATAGTAACAAGTTGAAGTTGATCATATCTACAATTTATGGCCCATCAAATGATACATTGAGGGCACACCTTTAGGAGGATCTTACTCAGGTGGCAAACCAAGTTCAGGGGCGGCTAAGGTTGATTGGGGGTGACTTTAACATCAACTTGCTAACAAAAGACAGACCTGGGGGCAAAGCAACCGTGGTTTAGAGGAGTTTGCAGATTTCGTTGCCATGCATGGTCTCACAAATCTTCTACGCACCTCTTGTGCTTTTACTTGCAAGAACTAGGCAGGAGAGAAATCCAAGATTAATAGATTCCTTTGTAGTGTGGAGGTGACGAAGATGTTCCCCTTAGCAAATGTCTGGTTGATGGATAGATCCTTCTTGGATCATGCGCCATTGATGGGATTTCAAGTTTGATAAGTCTAGGTTGCTGGAGGATGGCTTCAAAAGGATAGTGGAGGATCGTCGACAGCAAAATTAGAGTCTAAGCTATGTGACTTGAGGATGTTCCTTGGGGAACATAGAAAGGAGATCAAGGAGGGACGCAATAGAAAGAGACATGATGCCCTTATGGAGATTGTAAGCCTTGATAGAGCATAGGATGAGGGGGTCCTGTCTGCTAAGGAAATGGTGGCTAAAGCCACGCACCTGGACACGGTTCAAAAAGATGGGAAGTTTGAGGTTGAATTGAAGGCAAAGTCACACCAAAGATGGCTCAAGGAAGGTGACTCCAATACCAAATATTTCCATATGGTGGCATTGGCTAGGAGGCGGAAGAACTAAATAGACAAGGTGATCATGAATGAGATGGTATTCACGAAAAGAAAGGAAGTGGGTAGAGCAACAGCAAATTACTATAGGTTGACAGTGGAGATGGATGAGTTCAAAGGTGCATCATAACGAAATTCACAGAGGATGAAGTGTGAGAGGCGATTTGGGGCCTAAATGCTGACAGGTGCTCAGGTCCTAATAGGTTCTCAGTATATTTCTATAAAGAATTCTAGTCACTAATTAAGGAGAAATGTAATGTAGGTGGTGGTAGACTTTTCCAATGGTGACTTAGGTTTCAACACGCTTAACAAATTCTTTGTGTTCCTTCTACCAAAGGAGAGGGCAAAGGCAATCGAAGATTATAAACCTATTACATTATCTAATGCCATTTACCTAATTGTGTCTAAGGTCCTAGCTAACAGACTAAGTGGGTGCTGCAGGATATCATTTCTCCAGGCACCCTTTATTGCAGGCACGAACATTCTAAATGGGTATGTTATTGCTTCAAAGATTCTAGCCTTTTGGAGGAAGATGAGAAAAGTGTTCCTATGGAAGGTTAATTTTCAGGAAAGCTTATAACTCTTTCTAGTGGTCTTTTCTTTAGGCAACTTTGGTGAAAAGGGGTTTTCCTCTGCGTTGGGTTGAATGGATGAAGCGTTGCGTGACGACGTCACTTTCAATCCTGGTGAATGGAAATCCAACCAAGGGATGGATAAAGCCTAAAAGGGGGGTAAGGTGTTAGCACTGATGATATTTATCCTTATAGCAGATGCATTGGTGAGATCTACTTCTAGGGCCTACGCAAGGATCTTTACAGAGGTTTCTCCGCAGAAAATGGGGTGAGCCAAGCCAATAGCCTGGGATTATGTCTACAAACCAAAAAAGGAAGGTGACCTACGTGTCAGGGATGTGGCTACCCTAAATGAGAATTTTCTAGTCAAATGTACAAACAATTTTCTAAAGCATAACCAGGATCTTAAAAGCATCCTATGGTATGAGGTTGAATTGGGAGCTGTTGGTGGACCCTCCACGTGGAACATCCAACTTTGTTAGAGACCTAGGCTCACTAGCACCTAAGGTGTAGCGTTTCTATCCACCATATGTTGGCACAAGAGATGCCTTCGATTCTGGATGGATGATTGGATGTGCAAGGGGAGCTTGAAGGATAAATTTCCAAGGTTATTTGCACTGGCTAGTGACAGGGAGATTTCTGTAAGTGACCGCTAGGGTGGGTCTTGGTGCCCTACGTTTGTAGGGAACTTGTCGGATTTGAGGATCTACGATCTACAACATTTGCTCCAGGAGTTGGAGAGCCACCCGTTTGAGGGGGGTGTAGACTCTTATTTGGAATGCTAAAAACTTCTCCATGCCTATGCAAGAGGCTTACAAGAGACTGACAGTAGGACCAGTGGTGGGCATTGACTTCATGAGAGACTACAAGCAGACCTAGACGGCAACTTGCCCTTTGAATATCAAAATCTTTGTGCAACTGCTTAGAAGGGGGTGTTTAATGACAAAGATGTGGCGAGTGAGATGGGCACCAGAAGCAAAGAGACGATGCCCGCTCTATGGAGGAGAGGATGTGGACATCAACCATCTCTTTTTTACCTATCCACTCTTAGCCAAGTTTGGAGTCACTTTAACATTGACCGGATCCTACACTCTAATCAAGGGGATTTCTAAAGTTCCTTCAGGAGAGCATGACAAGTGGGGCTGAATACCTTCTGATCCAAGAAGAGAAGGCCAAGGCTTTGGCAATGCTTTGGGACATATGGCTTGCAAGGAACACAACGGTCTTCAAGGGGCAACATCCTTTATCTTGACAATTTCCATTTTACTATTTCCTCTTTCATACATTTTTAGGAAAATCCAATGTAATTTTTGGGCCATATTTATTTTTGGGCCCCTAATTAATTAAATTTGCATTTTTTTTTTGAAAAGCCAAAGGACGGTTATCCAAATCATAACCACCCAAAATCATTCCATTCCAACAAGCAGAATTATATCAAAATTACATAGTAGATCACCAAAACACCACCTGGGAAGAAATAGACGAAACAAAATTCTTAACATAAGGTCTCTCCCCCCAAAAAATCACCCCATTTCTCCCCAGCCACACACCCTATAAGACCGCCAAAACCTTAGCCCTATCCTTTTTGGATCTAAAGGCTCCATCGCAGGTGTTTCCCCTGCAGAAAGACTGCCAGAAGCTGCCCGCATCCTGATGAGCGATCCAGTCGATTCCCATCCACCGCCAAACCTGCATAACAAATGGACACTGAAAGAAGATGTGCTGGATGTCTTCCCCGGCTCCACAAAGAGGGCATGTGAGATCATCCAACTAAGCCCATCTAGCTCTCCATCGCTTCATCATAACTCTCCCCCTCCTCACCAGCCAGGCGAAGATCTTCACCTTCAACAGACATTCCGCCTTTCAGAGCAGACTGCAATCTCGCAAGAAATCAATGTCCGAATTGGTCGTGCCACTCCCCAACCTACGAAAGACCTTTGCCATAGAGAACTCTCCATCTTCCCAAAAAAAGCCATCATCGCCCTCCTCGGGTGCCCAACCTTTCAGCTCCTACATCAACCGCTGGAACTCACATCTCTGGTCTGAAAGGCCCCCCAGAAAAGTTGGACACCAAGCCCCATCCCAACAACTTTCCACCGTGGTCGATGGGTCCACAACACTCCCCAAAAGACGAGGAAACCTGTCGCCAAGGGTATAACCAACCCCTGCCAGTCGTCCTATTAGTACCGGAAAGCATCTCCCTTTCCCAGTGTAGGGGAGAAGAGATCACGCACCTTCGCCATCACCGTCGCCAAACACTTGAGAAAGTGAGAGGCTCCTGGAGGAGACTCCAAAGGCCTCCATGAGAGGAAGGGGTCGTAGCATCGCTGCATAACGTCACCAAAAAGTCCCTACTCCTATCCCACCAACCTCGCAATCCACTTCGTAAGGAGGCTAGTGTTCACTTTATCCACATCTCTAATCCCCAAACCCCCTTCCTGAACCGGTCTGCACACCTCTTCCCAAACCACCAACCTCGCCTCCTTTCCTGTCGACCCTGCATTGGCCCAAAAGAAATCCCTCATCAACCCCGTGATCTTCTCAATCTGGCGCAGCAGTCTGAAAAATGAGAGGAAATACAACTGTATGGATGCCAGCACTACCTTCACCAGGGTCAACCTCCTTCCTTTAGAAAGAAGTTTGGAGGACCATCCTGCCAATCTTCTCTTCATCCTCTCCAGCAGAGGGATTCAATCATGTAACCTAAGGCATCGATTTGATAAAGGAAGGCCCAGATACACCAGCGGCAAAGAACCCACCTCTGTCTCCAAAGTCCCACCTACCTTCTCCACCTCTTCGACCGACAAATTGAACAGGACAAAAGTAGATTTTTGATAGTTGATCTGCAACCCTAACGCGACGCCAAAAAGCTCCAAAAGAACTCTCATCCTCTTGGCCTCCAGATCCGCTCCCTTAACCAAAAATAAAGTACCATCAGCATACTACAGGACCGCCATTTCTTTGCCCTCACCAACCAAAAAGCCTCTAACCAGACCCCTATCACAGGCCCTCTGTGTTGCCCACGCCAGGGCATTTGCCGCAAGCACAAACAACATAGGTGCAATGGGGCAACCCTGTCTGACCGCCATCCTAGGCTGTACCCATCCTCCTGCCAGGTTCCCATTAATCACGACTGAGAAAGGTGTCGTCGCACACCTCTTCATCCAATCAATCCATATCGTGGGAAACCCCCTCCTCTTCAGGGAAGCCCACAGAAAATCCCACTACAACGAGCCATATGACTTGCTGAAGTCAACTTTCCACAAAAAAGCACTTTTCTTCTCCCTCCTTCAGGTGGCCAACGCCTTCATGGCAACCACAAAACCATCCAAGATTCCTCTCCCTGAAACAAAAGCCATCTGAATAGGGGAGATCAGGTCTCCAAGTAGGTCCCTGAGCCTATTGGCCAGGACCTTAGCGACAATAAGGTGCATGGCATTCAAAAGCACAATCGGTCTAAAATCCTGGATGGCCTCCGCTCCTTCCTTCTTAAGCAACAAAAATAAGTAATATCTGTTCAGCTTGTCGAAACCTCTTGTTCCCAGCTGCAAACTCCTCCATTACTTGCATCACATCTCTACTCCCACCAGGTGCCAGAATTCCCTGAAGAAGACAGGGAAACCATCTAGGCCAGGACACCCCTCCGCATTCAGGCTCCAAACTGCCAGCCTCGCCTCATCCTTCGAAAAGCTAGCTGTGAGGCTCATCGCCTTAGAAATAAGTTTAAAGAACCATCCTTCCAATCTTCTCTCCATCCTCTCCAGCAGAGGTATTCAATCCTGTAACCTGAGGCATCGATCTGATAAAGGAAGGCCCAGATACACCAGTAGCAGAAAACCCACCTCCATCTCCAAAGCCTCACCTACCTTCTCCACCTCTTCGACCAACAAATTAAACGGGACAAAAGTTGATTTTTGATAATTGATCTGCAACCCCAACGCGACGCCAAAAAGCTCCAAAAGAACTGTCATCCTCTTGACCTCCAGATCTGCTCCCTCAACCAGAAACAAAGTACCATCAGCATACTGCAGGATCGTCATTTCTTTGCCCTCACCAACCAAAAAGCCTCTAACCAGACCCCTATCATAGGGCCCTCTATGTTGCCCATGCCAGGGCATCTGCCGCAAGCACAAACATAGGTGCAAGGGGGCAGCCTTATCTGACCCCCCCTCCTAGGCTGTACTCATCCTCCTGTCAGGTTCCCATTGATCAGGACAGAGAAAGATATCATCGTCATACACCTCTTTATCCAATCAATCCATATCGTGGGAAACCCCCCCTCCTTAGGGAAGCCCACAGAATCCCACTGCACCGAGTCATATGCTTTACTGAAGTCAACTTTCCATAAAATGCCCTTTTCTTCTCCCTCCTCCAGGCGACCAACGCCTTCATGACAACCATAAAACCATCCAAGATTCCTCTCCCCGAAACGAAAGTCGTCTGAACAGGAGAGATCAGGTCTCCAAGTAGGTCCCTAAGCCTATTGGCCAGAACCTTTGCGACAATAAGGTGCACGACATTCGAAAGCGCAAATCGGCCTAAAGTCCTGGATCGCCTCCACCCCTTCCTTCTTAGGTAACAAAAATAAGTAGTATTTGTTCAGCTAGTCGAAACCTCTGTTCTCAGCCGCAAACTCCTCCATTACTTGCATCACATCTGCTCCCACCAGGTGCCAGAATTCCCTAAAGAAGATAGGGAAACCATCCGGGCCAAAACACCCCTCCGCATTCAGGCTCCAAATTGCCTACCTCATCTCGTCCTCCAAAAAGCTAGCTGTGAGGCTCATCGTCGGGCCACTGTGACACACTGCACATTCTCCCCTCTCCACCTCCAGCACCCCCTGATGCACCTCTCAGTAAACTCCCTGAAGTAATCCGCCACAGCTCGTCACACCTCCCTACCAGATAAGCTAACCCCACGAATCAACATCTTCTCTATCCAGTTTCTCCTCCTCCTAGCAGAGGCCACTTGGTGGAAAAATCTGGTATTAGAGTCGCCTTTCTTCAACAATCTCTGCCTTGACCTCATTTTCCACTCCACCTCTGCTTTCATGTCCTCCTGTACCACACATGTCATCCTCGCTCTAACCTCCCTATCCTCTGTCGAGATAGGGGCTTTGTCCTCCTGTCTATTGATTCTGGTAATTTCTACCAATGCCTCTTCCTTCTTGCCCCTCCTGGATGCCTTTATCTCCCTCTTGTAAGCCCTCATATGGTCATGCAACATACCCAACTTCTTTGCCAGGCAACATGCAACGGAACCCTCCACCATCATAGATTTCCACTTCTCATCACCATACTCCGAAGTCCCTCCTCCATCATCTATGATCTGTCAAATTTACAATAAGTGCCGAAATGTGACCCCTCATTAGACCGCTATATGAGAAGCGTGTGGTCTAAGAAAAGCCTCTCTATGGCAGACACATCCGCTACAGGGAAGAACTCTGCCAACTCCACGTTGGAAAGAAATCTGTCGTTCCTAGACATCTGGCCATTGTTATTCCTCCAGGTGTAAGCACAGGATGCCGAAATCAAATCCATGAGGCCTTGCGTAGCCACAAAATCCACAAAAAGATCTAACCCAGGATCTTGTCTTCCCCACCCTCCAAGCCTGTGCTCCGTCTGTAGAGTGATGTTGAAATCCCCTCCAAGCAGCCAAGGACAACCATGACACTCCGCAACCACAGTCGTGAGCTACTCACACATGACTCTTTCCTAAGTATCCGACGAATCATACACCCCTATGATATAGATCTTGGCACCTCCCACCCTCCTAATCAGCCTCGCAAAGATGACATGCTCTCCACAATAGAAATCATCCAAGGAGAAGACATCCTCCTGCCAACCCAAAGTCTATCCTCCTGAGCGGCCAGTCATCCCAAGAACCCCCAATCTCCTTCTAGGTCCGGACATCATAGTCAGATAGCTTTGTTTCTTACAGCAACACGACGTCAACTTTCCACAAATGAATATAATGCCCCAGCAACGCCCTTCTAGACGGGTCATTAAGACCCCACACATTCCATGTTAACACCCCATTCATAAACAACAAATGGGACCTCCTCCATAACATGTTGGAAGCCACACGCCTCCACCATCCTACGCACCTCCTCATCATCACGGTCCAACACCTTTGTACGTTGTGGCAGCTATGGTTCCTTTCCACGACCATCGACCACCACCCTCAGTCTTTAACCTCCACGAAACCTCCATCTCCTCTAATAGCAGAGAGCGCCATCTCGATCGCCGTGCACCATGCACGGTCTCCATCCCGTCAAGAGAATCTCCTCCCTACCACCGGACGTCAATGGGACGCTATCTGACTATTGCTGCGGAGTTGGACCACCCAGATGAGGCTCGGGATCCTCATCCACCTCACATTGGACCACAACCTCAGCCTCATTGACCAAAAGACAATCGAAAGCCCCTCCTACTGCTGTCGAAACCGTGCCCAGCACCATTACCTTCCCTCGATCTTCTGCCCATTGCAAGGGAGACGCAACGGAGGAGACGATGCCTTCCACCCCAATCGAAGATAGAGTGCTCCCCCTCCACAGCTCTGTCACTCTTCTGCAGTTCACCAGCCAACTTCGAGGTCGAAGGGTTGGAGGAGTCCCTCTTCTCAGAACAGGCCCCAAAAGGGAGCCGAATCCGAGTCCCCGCTCCATCCGAAGCCACTGAAGGGCCCTCTTCGGATCTCTCAAACGGATCCAGCTCGACACTCAGACCATGTGGCGCTCCACTGCACGTGCCACAGGCATGGTCTCTTTAAAAGTCACCACCAGCTGTCCATTAAGAGGTCGATTCTCTTCAATGCCCATCCCCGCCTCTTCCACTCCCGATGTCGTCGAGACAGCGCCAATCTCTGGTGATGCCGACGCCTTAAACAAGATCTGCGTAGATCTCTCGGGGCCTGGATCCACGTCAACGACCGATCAACTCTCCCTCATCCTCATCGGACGATGCCTCTCCTTCCTCCACGCCAGAGTAGTGGTTCCGACCACCGCCATGGATCCTCGAAAACCTCCCCGAGTCGCACAGGAGACAACCCAAAAGGAGCTCCCCAGCGGCAACACAACCATCTCCATCAACAGCGCTCCGATCTTCATCTCGATTGTTGCCACCACCAGACCCTTAAAGAGGCCGACCGCCGTGCACCTCTTAAGCCGAGCAAATGGCGAGACGACCGCCTCCACCACCTCTACAGACCTCAACCACCATGGGATTCCCACAATGGACACCTCGAAAATCGATCTCTCCGGCGGGCATTCCACAGATGCTCCATTGTGTGGGGACAGGCACCACCACCTCCACCTTCCCATCTCGAAGACAACCTCCAAGAAGCAAAGCTCCTCCCTCCTCGAGACAGGAAGGCCAAGGACCAAGAATCTCCTTCCTTCCAACATCAGAACCCTAACCCCCTCACACCCCACATCCCCGCCCAAAGCCTTCTCTCCACCTCCACTTTGGTCACTCATCCCTCAAGGATCTCACCCACTAACCCACTCTCCACCTCCTCCCTCAAACACCGAACCCCCTCCGACCAAGGCACCTAGACCTCAGCCAGCAGCAACCCCCTCAGGGGCGGTGGTGGTAGGCTCCCCACATCACAAGCACGACCTCCTCGACAGTGCAAACTTCTATGCTCGAGGACACCACACTTCCAACAACGCCATGGCTCGTGGCAGTCCCATGCCCAGTGGTCCCCGCCCCAAACATCTAAAGCACCTTCCCCTCCCTGCCATGTCTCCTCCCCAACGAGAAACTCTTCGGGGATCAGCTGATGAGTGGTGCTCCTTTCTCCGTCTCGCCACCACCAACCAGCCCAGACCCTCCTCGACCTCCACTCCTACCTGGCTCCGCTCACCACCACCCTCTCCTTCCCTCAATCAAGATGCCCCTCCCTCCTTCAACAGGTACCCCTCCTCCCCTACCTTCTCATGGTCGCTCCCTCCGTCACCCTCTCTCATGCTCTCCATCCTCCACAAGTGGCTTTTTTCTAAATTTGCATTCAATTAGATAGCCACCCTTCCTCTTTTCAAAAAAAAAAAACCCTGGAAGTGAATACGCCTTGTACATCCCATCAGCCAACACCTTTTATATTTTGAGTGCATGAATTATAGCATTTATTAGCTACAAAGTAAATAAATGAAGTTCACATTAATATTAGCACAAGCATATATTACTACGAGCAAATTGACAAACCTAAGCGACGGTGAAGATTTTGTTTTTGCCGAGCAAGTCTCTCTACAGGGTTCTTGCCATTATCTACCATTATATCATACTCCTGAAATGAGAAAGTAGATGATTCATAAGAAACTATTGATGTAAAAATTACAAAAATGTGCTTCATAAAAACAAACGTGACAAAAGCAAGAGAGCATGCATCTTTACACAAATTATTGTAAAGTGTGAGATCATTACAAGAATTATGACAAACAAATTCTCACTTCACTTAAAATGCAACTATTCAAGAATGGTTTTTCCCTACTCTCACTTTTTTTGAAAGAATTTTAAATGGACGCAACACAAGGACTTCCGAGGAAATCACCCAATCTAAATTTTCTTTCCAGGCTTATTCTAGCTCTTTTTGCCTTAGGTGAGCCACTTGGAAAAAGTTACATTTGAGTTTCTTATCCACAATCTAAGTAATTTATTGTGCATGAATAAATGGATTCCTTCGTATGATTTGGATGGCATATGGTGACGAAATTAGATATCTAAATGGTTTGGAGGATTTATAAAGTAAATGAAAATCCCATGATATGTAGCATAATATTTCCAACATGAGGAGAGATGGCAATATTCTTGATTGATTATTGCCAAATGATGCTCTAGAATAGATATATAAAGTGTATGAAGGTCCAGATTTGTCACACAAATTACAAGAAAGACTTGACTCGAAGAGATGAAGATGTGAAGACCTTCTCTAATCATTCTCACGAAGTATTTTGACATGAGGCAAATATGTCTCTATCTTCAAGTATGCACATGGACTAACAATTGATATTCTTACATATACCATTCAGCCGATGTGTGCACAACGGTACAAAAGACACAGTATCTCCTGATAAAGTTACATAGGCCCAATTGTTGGTCTCAAAAAGAGAGATTGCTCTGAGTGCATTAGTAGTAATGATTCCACATGCAATCATGGAGTCCTATCAAACTTGCTACAAGACTTCGAAAAAAGATATACCGTTAAAAAAAGGAAAAGATCATGATTCACCTTACGGTGATTTTTTTTATTCTTCTTTGTCGAAGAATTCTAAAATTGAAATTTTATTAGAATGAGAATTGATCAAAAGAGAAGACCTTAACCTCTCTTTATATAGAGAGGGGATTATAAGCAATTCCAATCCCAATCGTAATTTTACTAACTAAAAATAGAAACAAACTTAATCAAATCAAATCTTTAAAAATAGAAGGAGATAAAGTACAACTTTTAGCTAATCCTAAACTACTCTTTCCTGAATTCTCTAACAGCCTGTAACAAAAGTAGGTACTAGTTGTAGCAGGGAGCAGGACAATGACTATAGCAAAAGTAGTAGTCATACAATGGTCGTAGCAATAGTAGCGACCACACATGCAATGGTCGTAGCAGTAGCAGCGGACACACAACGGGAAATGTTCCCAAGCACGTAAGAGTAAAGGTCTAAGAGCCTTGCTCAAAGTTTCCACCAATCATCAACTTTAGAAGCCAAATGCCAGCTCAAAAGTCTCAACAGACAACACTTTGGTCTAGAAAAGCAGTAAGGGTTGCAGCCATGGCAACAGTAGAGGAGGTCTCGCTCCTCAGTAGAGACCATAGATGCTTTAGTTCTATGGAAGTAAACTGGAGAGGATGGTGTGTGCATGACTAGCGTACAAAGGAAGAGCCACAAGTAGAGGTGCAATGGGAAAATAGTCTCATGCATGTGTATTGCAAGCACGAAGATGAAGTGCAACAATGGCGTGCACACAAACACATGGAGGAAATCACATGTAGGAGAGAGAGGGTTGACAATCTGAGGAATTTCCTAAGACCGTTCCCAGTCTCATACTATAATGGAGAATTCTAGAACTTGAATTTTATTAGAATGATAATTTATGAAAAAGATAAAGGATTACAAGCAATCCCAATCCTAATCTTACTAACTAGATATAGCAATAAACTCAACCTATATCAAATCAAATCAAATACCTAAAAATAGAAAGAGATAAAACACACTTTTAACTAATCCTAAATGGCTCTTTCCTGATTTCTCTAACACCCTTACAATGATACAAGGAGAATATGCACGTTCTCGAGTAGAAAAAAGAGCATATGATGAAATTTATCTCGAGATTACATAATCATCCAATGTGAAGGTTTCATGGCTGGGAATAAGATAGCTTGTCAATAGAGATCCTTTTATTTGAAAAGGGGAAGGATGGGTACCGGTAAGCATCCAATATATTGCTGAAAACAGTAAATCAGGCAAAAAATTATGAATGCAGGGACCAACAACTCAAAAAAAGCACTTCACTTGCAATATTTTCCAACCAAACCCTCTCCCCCCTAAAGATGGCCTAATTCCTTTGCAACCACAAAGCCCACAACCCAGCAACCAACTTGATGTGCACAAACACATCCACCATGGGCCCCTTGAGAATAGACCTCTAGAAATTCTTAGTAGAATTGTCCTCCGAAATCGCCAAGTCCAATCTCCCACAAAGATCTTTCGTGAAGCCACAGTCACCCAAACAATGCAAGGTATCCTCGTCAATGTCCCCGCAAAGTGAGCAAGTAATTTCCACCTCCAAGAGCCACTGCCTTACTCTAACATTGATTGGCCAATTTCCCTTTCCTCTAACCAATGTCTATAAAGATCCTAAATCCTACATGTTTTGACATCAGCATGATGAAGAATGATAAAAGCTAAAATCAATCTGATGACCGCTCATTGTTGAAGGATTTAATTCAATGCATTGACCAATGATTTAATCTTAATCAAAACCAAACCAAATGTGTTCAATAGATCCAAAAGAGTTTCACTGTCAGTCTAAGTTAATTGGGTATGTCCCAATCCTTAATTTCATTAAATAAGCACCAAAACTGTGGTCCACTGAAGATTAAAAGTATCAAAGATTGGATCGACATCTAGTGGTGAACAACATATTAGGTTCTTTGATCTCTTATATAAACACACACACAGTACAGAGAGAAACAGGACTCATTGAAGGAGCCTGAAGGTTCAAAAAAAGGAAAATGAGAATTATCCAGTAAGCCAAAGCTCAAATAGCTTATTTGAGCAATTACAAGTGCTTATCCCATATTTTACAAAACTTATGAGTTATGAATCACTTTACAAAAGTTATATTACACCTTTACAAACTAAATGTGCCTATAAACTATCATTATAACTTTTTTTTTGGGAAAGAACTATCATTTTAATTCTTGTTTTGAAAAAAACTATCATTTTAACTTTTACAAACTAATATTTTATAACTTTTCCACTAAGATGTCCATCATAAGTATGTAATCTACCTCATAAACTTTCAATCTGTCCAGTCAAATTTCCCATATGATGTTCCAAATGAGTTTAGCTCACGTAAGTTATTTAATCCGTAAACTCACTTGATATACACAGAAGTATACATATTCAAGAGCCTTTAGGAAGTAACTAGTGTCTAATCATGAAACCAAGAGACGCTCCCAGGGGTATCCCTATCAAAGGTGTTGTCCTCCATAATCTCCTCTACTTGATCATCACCCTCCCAAACTCCCACCATCTCTTGAGCATGATTAGGTGTTTTCAAAGGCAAGGATCATCTACACATGTCCCTAAGTCTGAGGAAAATCATGAGTGTTCGTTAATCATAGTGTTCTTGATTTGTGAAGCAAGATCCAAAAGATTGGAGTCTCATCAACTCACAAGATCAAGATTAACCATAAGAGACATGACACTTGGAGTTTGTCTAAAGCACGTCCCTGAAGGTATAGTCCCAAATTTCATTATGTAAACTATGGAATGAACTAGTTTTCATGCAGTTCTATGTAGATTATTTCCTTGATTTATTTTTCAATTTTTTTGCATCGAACAAGAAATTTTGAATGTTGTTTTTCCCCTGTTTCCTTGATACAAGATAATCAAACATTTAGATTCAGCTATAGAGTTCCCGCGTGAGATTACCACGTAAATTTAAGACTAACAAACCAAATGAAGGCAAAATTATAAATGGTTTGAACCCTAATAAAGGAAATCACCAAGTCTTAAAGCATAACCAACATTTGAAATAGAATCCAAAATAAACAACTCCCTCTAGGGATCAGTTTCAAATCTAAGCTCACTCAATGCACACAAACACCCCCCCGACAAACGAACAAAAGGAACTTGTTTCTAACTAAGAGCAGAATTGCGGATGAGATGTATAGATCCACAAACAAGCATGCCCAGCATATCACTCAAAATGTGTTGATAAATATGAACAATCCTAACCTCTAGACTATGCATGCAATCATGACTATGCAAACATGTAAAATATTCAAGATATGGAATATTTCACACAACCAATTGTTGTTTGTCAAACAATGGCGCATCATGTAATAAATGACTGATAAAAGATACCACGTTTGAATGGTACTACTAAAAGGCAACAGCAAAACTAATGAAGTTCCATAGGGGTGAGTATTTAGGTTGTTGATTGGTATGTCCATAAAATGGTTTCAATGGAAGTGAAGATGTTGATAGGGATGCCAGGCAAACACAAGAAAGGAAGCTTAAAACAACAGCAATACAGGGCCATGCCCAATGAAGATGCAACAAACATACTCAGACGATTTGGGCTTGTGATAATCAACTGAATGATGTTACAATGCAAAGTTGAGCCTTTCAAAAGGGAAGAGTTCATGGATTTGTTGGAGACTTCTCATAATGTTGCGTTACGGATGGATGTTAAGATGGTTGGGCATGGGCAAATGGGCCATTCTCTGCTTCCAAAGCTTATACTGAGTTGTGTGGCACTTTGGAGGATAGAGATGATGATTTACTATATGGTCAACAAAAGCCCCATTGAAGGTGAACTTTTTTGCATGGGAATTTCGTAGAAGGCGTCTTCTGACAAAATGCAGAAAGCTTATGGATTCCTGTGGCAATCACCAAATGTTCATTGTGAAATGGGATGGATGAAAATTATGAGCATTTATTTTTTGGGTGCCCATTTTCACTTTCTGTTTGGAATGAGTTCAGTATTGACTGGATTTCATAAAGATCATTTTCAGATTTCTGAAACTCTTTTTGAAGTGGTCGTTACACTTCTGGACCATCTCATTTCAAATCAAAGCATGACAGAGCTACTCGTCTCGTTTTATGGGCTCTGGGGGTTGAGAGAAATGGGTGTATTTTTAGGGCTCTGAGACCACCTTACACGGAGAATGTTATTTATGGGCTAAGTCTTTGTTGCCTGGTCAATCCTAGTCACATTGTAATGGTGCTGTACAAAGACTTCTTTTGTATGTAAATGAAATTGGAGGGTTATTCTAAGTAAATGAAATTGGAGGATTACTGGTGATGAGTAACCCTCCTATTACTTTTCAGAAAAAAAAAAAAAAAAAAGATGGTATCAAGGCCAGAAAAGCATCAAAAGGAAGTTGTCACTTGCTTGGACTCAGATGCTTCTATGATCCAAAAGAGATGATTTGTAACTATGAATCTGTGTACCAATGAGCTAATGTAAGACGTACTTGCTAAATCAACATTTTACCTTGTCAAAGAACCGCTGGTTTCTTGTGCAATAGGATAAGACTTTTTTATTGAGGTTTTTACATGGATGCTACTGAAAACAATCAAAATTACATGCTTACCATCATATTCACAGAATTTATTTAAAGGCCACCAGAGAATTCATGTCATTTATGCAATTTCCACTTCATTCATTAGCACAATAAGTTTAATGGTGGTGAACCTAAAAGTAATGAAATTTTTTACCTTAAACTTGTCTTTTTACCCCCTCCTTCCACCTCCCTTCTTCCTTCCTAAACCTACTCCACCCACCTCCTCTGCCAGGTCTCCACCCATTTGCTTCCTTCAACATTCATTAGTTGCTCGTCCACCACCATCACTAGCACCCTGTAGCACCACCCACCAGCACTACCCTCCAACCCCACCAGCATCACCCCCTCTACCCTCCCCTCTTCCTCCACCACCAACAACAACACCATGTAGTAGCACCACCACCCCGCAACCCCACCAACACCACCTCCTCCACCCCTGCCCACCAATCCACCACCACCACCACCTCTTGCAACAGTAACACCACCAACGTCCAAGTCCACCAGCACCACCTTTTTCACCTCCTCCACTCTCCATGCATGTCGAATACCAAGCCCACCACCATCACCCCTTGCAGCACACCTCCCCTCCTTCCTCTCTCCTAAACAATGACATCACCATCAATTGACAACTATCACTCCCATGTACATGCTTAATGCTCCAATCCTTCCTACCTCCACTATCTCCCTAACCAACTCAGCACTTCCAATAGGGTTCCATCAATGCTAGAGCTTTTTGAACCCACCACCTTCCACCATATAGTTGCAACTGCCACTGCAACCCCTTCCTCCCCTAGCAACTTCCCCCTCACCTCACTTCCACAACACAAAAGCTTGTGCAATTCCCAAATTACCCTATAGACACTAGTGGATACTCTAGCCTCCCCCAACAATCTAACTAGGGCTGTCAGAGTCTAACAAGCCACCTGGCTAAGGCTTGGGCTCGATAGCGCCAACCAAGCTCAAGCTAACTTAAGCCCAGGCTCGATTAAGCCCAAGCCCTCATCAAGCCCATTATCAAGCTTGACTCTCTAATGAGTTCAAACTCATTTACCTTCTTATTGGGTTCAATAAATTCATATAAGTATAAATATTATGGCTTTAAAAACTTAAGAAACATATAAGAAAAATTGATGTAAAATAAAATGAAAAAACTAATATGGCTTTAAAAACTTAAGAAACATATAAGAAAACTTGATGTAAAATAAAATGAAAAAACTAAGTGCTCAAAAAAAAAATGAAAAAACTATTTTTAAAAATCATCACCCACAAAATTGATGATTAATCAAAATCTTTTTGGGTGGGTGTTGTTGTCAAGGAATGATAGGGAGGGAAGGGATAAGCAAGAGGTTTTGGAAAAATTACACCTTAAGCTTTACATTATTAATTTATGATATAAAGTAGCTATATTATATGACATGTATTTATGCATATCTACAATCTTATTGAGCTGGGCCCATATAGGAGCATGGCTCAGCTCAATAAGTTTATTGAGCTCGAACTCAAGGTTAGGCTCGACTTGTTGACCAATCCAATCGAGCTCAAATTGAGCCTATTAATCCAAGCAAGCTTGAGCTGAGCTTGTCGAGCCTAAGCATTTTTGACAACCCTAAATCTGATGTGAACATGAACCTTTCAGGCTCCTCTCCACTCCCTCCCCTCAGCTCCCTCCCCCAGTGGGTTCTCTCCATGCATGCCCATGTAGTCCCATACACAACCTCAAATGCCAAGCATCGCATCAACATCTCTTCCACACAAGCTGACATAGAAACTCCAATTGCACCTCTATCACCATGAACATCGCATGGAGGATGCCAGCTCCTCCAACCATATTCATGAATTGCAAGTTTGGCTATGCTTGTGGCTTACCCAATCATTATGGTATACCTGTAGGAGCCCCTCCAGGTCCCTTGTCATGCTCCTATTGAGAATGGGACCCTTAAGAATGGAAACTTCTCCAGTTTCCCTTGCCCTGTAAAAGGAGGCCCATGTTCTAATAAAGTGGATCGAGGACATGTCATGGGTGGCTGAAGGTATCAATCTCGAGGCATTTTGGTCCAAGAAGAAGGTGAGCTAGAGAGCAACAAGGGATTGCCAATTTCGTATGTAGGTAGGTCAGAGACGAGGCATTGGTGCTTGGAGGAACCTATAAGGGTGTTTCGGGTGACTTGGAGAAAGTCAATGGTTGACTCATGGACTATGAGGGTGACAAAGTTGCAACTTTAAGTAGGAGATGAAAGGGGTTGGGATAAAGGAGCTTGCTAAAGAGGGAATAGAAGAGATTGTGGGCAAGGGATGGGGAGCGCGTAGGGATGGGGAGGTCAATGTTGAGGAAAGCTGGGATGGAAGTGGGAAAAGGGAGATGGAAAGGGAAAAGGCATTACACGAGGCAGAGGCGATGGAAGACGACATTAAAGGTGAGTGGGAACTTGGTGGGAGGGGCAAAGACTACAAGGGGAGAGATTTGGGAGCACGCCAACAGTTTGACGATGGGAAAGGAGGAAGATAAGCATTGGTTGAGAGAGGAGGGCAATGTCAAGGCTATCGCCTCAAGCTACCGAGCTACCGGGCCAAGCGAGAAAGCCAAAGGTCGCCTTGGAGCTATTCCAGGCTAGGGACTACACCTGGGCTATCGCCCAATCACCTTCTTTGTTGCTTGGGTCGCCTTGCCCTTTGTCGCCTTACTCCTAATTCACTTTAGGTAAGACCATAAGACTCTTATTTAGTCTTAAATTACATATATTATAAATATGTTTGTGTTATATATTGTTGTACACATATATATTACATACATATATGTTATTGATAGCTTTTATATGCTTAACTTTGCCGTCTCTTCCTAACTTAGACTATTATTTGCCTGTTAAGACATATATGTATAAGGTATACATATACGTTATTGCATGTCTGTAAAAATATAATTATAATATATTGCAGTTTAATAATGTGTGCATGTATATATTTGTTATTGTCTATAACTCTCTAATGATATATAACAATATATGTATAAGTTATGGTATTAAGTTTGTATTGTATTGTAAATATAACATATTATAATACATATTATTGTCATGAGTACGACTTGGAGACAACCTTTTAGGCCAGCATTTGGGGTTGTTGGTGGATGCCTCTACCTTGAGGAAGCCTTCACTTTATTATGATGCATTTGGCTCAGACATAATGGAGTGATTTTCCATAGGAAGTCTCAGTAGAGGAAATACTTTATCATTATAATGCTCTTTAAATTTTTGGTGTAATTAACTCCTTTTATTAGTGCAATAAAGGGTTAACGATGGATGTTAACCCTTCTTTTCTTCTTCAAAAAAATGCATGTCACTATCTTGTTTTGGTAGATACATATGATATATATTTTGATTGTTTGTTTTGGCATATAATTATAAATGTAATATGTATGTTTACACATTGTATGATAGTATAAATATATATGTTATCGTTGCTTAAATATAATAGCTTTATTATTTTTTCATTCACTTAAATAGTATTATGATATGTTTCTTATAAAAGTTGATGTTCCGATATGAGTTTATTAGGCATATTCAATATTTTAAGGAAAAAAAAGAATTGTCGCCTCAATTTAATCGGAAAATCACCTTTTTGTCGCCTCTCACCTCGAGCAATAAAGAAGCTTGTTACCTTGCAGTTGCCTAATGCCTTGACAACTTTGTGATGGAGGGACTAGGAGGGTGGAGGATGGCAGAGGAGGAAGGAGAGGAGAAGAGAGAGAATGGGAAAAACAAAAGTTTAGGGGTAAAAAAATACTATTTACTTTTAGGTCAACTACCAATTAACTTAATGGTACTAACAAAGTAGCAATTGCATAATGACATTACTTTTCATGTGCTTTTAAATAAATACTAAGAATACAATGGCAAGCACGCAATTTCAAATGTTTACGATAACATCTCCATAAAAGCCTTCTTTTTATTTGAAATATTTTAGGTCTAAATGCTCTTGGATCCATGTTACTTTTTCCCTTTCATTAAGAGGTTCTCTTTATTTTATTTTTTATTAGCAATGGGTAAGTCAAAGATAACAAGTTCGATAATGGATTAAAATAGAAATTTCCCTCCTATGAATTTCCCTTTCCTTTCCCTTTCCCTATCATTATTCTCTTCCTTACCCTCCAGGTAATTCAATACTTTGTCAACATTATTTTGCAAACTAAATAACGGAAACCATCAAAACAGATAATAAAAAGTGGAATAAGTGCACAAATATTTATTATTATCATTCATAAAGCATATGGGGATGGGGGGATGTGAACGGTAACTGAGGATAATAACTTTTTTTTTAAAGAACAACAATTAATTCTAAGCTCCAAGGAAAATTAAAAGCTTTGCAAATGGTTGCCAAATGGAAAGAAAAGGTAACAAATTTAACTCTCTATACCATATTTTGTTAAAGGAGGATGATAGCCTATCCCAAAAAAAATAGCATAAATTGGTTATCTGGCAGTATCAAAAACTAGACAGTTGCAGAATAACTCCCACTTATTTTTCACCCCACAAGGAAATGAGCCAAGTGTCTTTTTTTTACCTGTCCACCAGATGCCAATAATGGAGAACCGAATTCCAAGACTCTGTTGACATCGAAGCTGCACAAAATCGCATGCATAAGAATCATGCATTGAAATGTTAACCAGCTAGCGACACTTTAGGGCACTTAGGACATAAATCCTATATTTTAACTCCAACTAGAAAATAAATAAACAATATGACAGGCTTTTTGGAGCTAGGTTATTCTGAATGTAAAGGAGAATAAAGGTGAAGATACTCTCAAAGAATTTATGTGGATTAATAAGAGGTATGGCCTTGTCTTTGTAATACAATGCAAGGCAGACAATATGTAGGAGAAAACATCTTCAAGAGTAAACTGACCTCCTAAAGGAAAGGCCATCACCACTGCTAGGGTAGAAATCCTCCCAGACTGTTTCTAGTTCAGTAGCAGTTCCAGAAAATCCAGCAAGTAGCAATTCAGCTTCAACATAAGAAAGTAATTCCTTCAACGTTGTGTGTTTGACATTTTCAGCTATTGCGCCGATGGCTTGAGCAGCAGCAACCCTAGTATCCCAAGTCCTACTTCGTAGGTACTGAGAAACCTTTAATGCAAATTAAAAAAAAAAAAACATTGAGAATAAATGCCTGCATTGTTTCCACATTAATTTCTAACATAATCTAAAGGGACAATGTATTTATCAGCAACACAGGTGAAACCATGGTTTATGGTCCTATGACTGAGATCTATACTGACAACTGGTAATCTACCAAATGCTATAATCAAAGAAAAAAAATGTGCATGCGACTTCTACCATAGAAATGAATGAATAATTCTAAAATGTTTGTTCCATACGAATACCTTCTTTAGAAGAGATGCCAATTCATGTGGATGTGATTTTGCAATATCCCCAATTTGCCTTGCAGCAGCCAACCTCGTTGCTTGGGTTGAGCCAGCTTAGTTTTAGTTAAGTTCAAAATATTAGAGCAACAACATGTCAATCATAGTTTAAAAAAATCTATGAATTCACAGCATTTAAATACTCTCGGCATCTAATTGACAAGATGAGAAAAGAAAAAAAAAAGGATACTGTCCAAGAGAGTAAGCAGGCGATGCAGTCGAGACGACTGTTGGGCCATGAGAACTGAACCACCAAGTTAATCATTCAAGCCAATCATAAAATTGATCAGTTCCTCAGTTCAATTTTCCTATAAAAGTAACAGACCACTGTTACTGATCTTCACATCAAAGGAACAGAACTTTTAAGCTAATTTTTTTTTTAATGGTAATAATGTCAGTACTTTTATTTGAGAGGTTGGTGACGACAAAAGTTTATGGCAATATAGACAATATGTAGGCACTGACAAGCACTCAATGCATTGAACAATCTAGCAAGTTAGTATAAATCGTAGCTCACCTTACTACGTTATCATATTTTTCATGGCAGGCAAACAACTACATGAGCAAAATTTTATTCCCAATTAAACGTTAACATAATACATCCATTTATAACAAAAGGTAAAAACCGATGGACTTAATGCTATTACAAGAGAATGAAACCCCGGATGCGAAACAGAGAAGGGCCAGCACTTAGGTGCACTTTTAGAAAGCTATGTCCTCGTGCCCCTCCTTTGTCCATTGTAGATCATGAGCACTCTCGCTAGGGCAACCATTGATGCTTGTTAAGCTGCACTGCTTGCTGATTCCAAACCCTCAGCGAGCATTGAGACCTTCATTTCACCATTGCCATATGCGAACCAGACAGTTTTCTCATTGAGGTTTCACTAATGAAAGCACGTAGCAAAGCACCATCAGTCCATCATCTCAGGGGAACCTCTGGTCTAGAGATCAGCTGTTCGAAATCTTCCTTTGCGCCTTCTAGTAAGATTATCTTCGCTTCAATACACGCCCATCTCTATAACTCCATGCGATCATGTAACCCTAAATTGTTAGCCACAGCATTGGATGGATGCCTTGTGGCAAAATCAAAGTCATAAAAATCGACTCTCAGCATTCAACAACCAAAGGAGCATACAACTGATCGGAGATCAATCGGCCTTTTTTTTTTCCGATGTCCAAAAATTGAAATGAAGCGTGTGTGTGTGTGTGTGTGTGTGTGTGTGTGTGTGTGTGTTAACAAAATATATATAGGATTCTAAAGCATCCTCGTAGCATAGGAACTAATTCGACGATCGATAACGAACCTCACGTGACACTCGCCGATTCATACATCTACCGAGATTCGCGAAAAGATGAGAAGATGAAGGTAAACTCGCGCGTGCACGCGAAGCATTTAAAAGCCTGGCTCTATTCGCAAATGCATGTCACGAAGAACCAACCGAAATCGATGCTGTGGATCTCTTGGCATCGACTGGACCTAAAAGAGGAGGACCTCGTTAACTAATCCGATGGAGAAATCGAGGATGGGATAGAGGAGTACCCCGAAGGCCAGAAAGGAGGCCGAGGAACCCTAGCGAGCGGTGGAGACGGAGGGCGGTGGAGCGCGAGCGCTGCCCTGGCGACGGAGGTGGACGCCGAGATGGTGCCGCCGGGTGGGGGGTGGGCGGTCTCGTCGGAGATAGGGAGGGAGGGAGGAGGGCTGCTGCTGGCGACAGGAAAGCGCCAGGAACGAGGGAGGAAGATGGGGGCTTCGTTCGCGCGCGCGTGTGGGTGTGTGGCTTGGTGCGTGTGGGAGCGCTGGATTTAATCTGCTGCTAGGGCTCAGAGAGAGGGCCCCGTCGGGGACCACCGGGCTGGGCTGGGCCGGGTCCTTGGGCAGGGAGCCTGGGGTCCGTTGCACCAGTGCCGGCCGTGCGTGCCCTCCAAGCGCGTACAAGCCCGAGTGTTCGCGTTCTCGGTCCTTGCAGTCGAGATGACTGAGTAAGTAACACACCAAATGGTCGTGATTGTGTTTGGTTGCCTAAACCTATTAGTTGGATGATTGGATCAAATTTTTCGTTGTTAGAATCTATAAATATAATAATTTTGAGTGTGAAAAATAATAGTAGATGTATTATTTAACATATTATAATGTTTTTTTTTAATGGCTTACATGGAGTTTCATCTTTTTTAAGTGTTTTTTTTATATTTGTCAAGGGTTCAACCATTACATCGCATAAAAGAAGAAACAATGTTGAGAGGCATTGGCTAAGAGAATGATGTTAGATATGAAACCTATTCAGTATGCTATAAACATATATTTTACGTGTGCGTAACACTTCACGAGCACGATTTTACTCGTAAAGACATGATACTGGATATTCAATAAGCATAGACAAATAAGTTTTGCAACTTCGGATCTTTTGGTTTTTCTTGTAGCAATTCTTTTTTTTATCTAATGTGGAAGGATCTTTGACACTTCCTTGCTTTTCACCCTTGTCAATTCTTTAACCTTTGCTCAAGTTCATTTAATTATATTGGACTCCAATGTATTCCGTTTCAATCCTTCCACTTGTCTATTGATTTTTCATTACTCCCAGGAAGAGGGATAGAATGATCGAATTCTAAATCTTACTGAACTTGCCAAATAACCTGAGATGTCTAGAAATAGGGCTACCTTGAAGACCTTCCATAAGGGGTACTGAATCCACTTATACTAGGTTTCGAAAAATGATTTCATTCAAGTTGCTTTTTCGCCTAGGCTTGCTTAGTTGATTGCCTAAAGAATTGACACCATATGCATCTCAATCACTCATTCAAGATGCCATATTACTTGGACTACCAAACCAAGTTAAGTGTGTCACAACCTTTAGTAGGGCACAAATAATCTTCAATCAGTTGATCCTTTCTCTTCTTTTGATGCAAGTTGTAGTATCAATTGTGAATGGTATGAATGCACAAAAATCAAAAACTAAAAATTGATAAAAAATAATATATAACCATCATCAAAGCTATGCCATCTCCATTCCTTTTCTTCTATTTAATCCACAGGGAGCAAAATCATTCATCAAAATTTTGTCGATATTAGTGAAATTTTCTCAAAATGACCAAAATTTTGTTGCCGTACGTGAAAATCAACACTTGCACCATATTGAAATGGTTTTGTCCAAAATGTGGCATTTTGTTGGCATGCCAACGACATTCCATTCGTTCATAAGAAGTGTACCGTAAGCAACCGTAAAGAAAAATTGAAGGCATACTCAAATAAGTCATTTTATTGTCCTAGTCAATTGAAACATATATAATATAATAAAGCATTGGAGATTTTCAATCTCCTTTTGCTTTCATGCCCTGATGGATTGTGAGTTGGTGATGGTGGCACCATACTTGTACTTCCAGCTTGAACTAAAATCAAGATTAATTAAAAAACAGATATCATTAACAAAATTGTTCATAACATATATAAAAAAATGATTGAGCATTTAAGTGCATCAATCAAAAGCATTGTGAAAGTAAAATATTAATGAATCGTCGATACAAACTTGAGACCATAGTTTGCAACTAAATAAAAGATGAAACAGTGATACTGATGTTGAACTCTTGCAACCAATGACAATGCATATGTGATCCCTAATTCTTCTTTTTTCTCTTTCTTTTCGAATCTTCATAACAAGAGGAGCTCCCATGAGGTGGTGGCTCTTTTTCATCATGGCAAATCATTCCTTTTTTATTTTTTTAAATTGAGATTTCATTAGTAGAGAAGGACAAATTAGTACAAACTCCAATCCAAGAGAGGGAGTTAGAACAATGAGGACAAGCTACAACTCAAATACAAATTTTTAGACATAAATCCTAAACAAGATGTTGCAACTACTTTAGTGTCCCAAGCCAAGGCTGTGCACGGAAGAATTGAATAGCGAGAAAACCTCCACAGGAGGCCACCAAATTTAGGGTGAAATCCTAATTGAAAATGTTAGCCCAGAGAAGGGCATAAAGAGACCTGGAAGCTCTAATACATGTGCATCTTTGATAGGAACACACCAAAGAACGATACAAACCAACAACAACTAACAAGGAAACAACCCAAAAGCAAAGACAACAACAATAAACCAACACCAAGATGGTCGTAGAGGCACGAGCAAGGCAAAATCTATGACCAAACAATAAAGGGTAACTCTTTCCAAGACCCACAACATGCACATTGTCCAAGCACTATATAGAGAGTACCAAACACTATAAAATACTGAGCATCAAGAGACTGGAGCCCCTAGACACCTGCTAAACATCGAGGCCAGACACCCATGACAAGGAACTTGCACCAATAGAGTGACAAACACCATCCTTGGCCAACGAGGCTATCACGTTCTTGTACCACACTGCACAACATGAGGAGCCAAAAGCATGGAGCAAACGAGCAAGGTTGAAACCACATGAACCACAGAGTCTTGTTGCAACAAGCTTTGGCAAGTGTATGGAAGATGATGGAGTATAGGCACACGGAGGAAAAAGGGATGGGGACCTTGGCTAGCATGGTCGATTGATTGGGGGCTTAATAGCAACACCTATAGAGCTTTAAGGCAATGAAGGGAGAAATGAATCAAAAAAGCAGAAATGAAAGTCTCAAATGAGAGAATCCAACATAACATTCCACTCCAATCCAACTAACATGGAATAAGTGGGAGCAATTGCCATCCAAATGAGATAATACGGGGATGAGATTGGAATGGAGCGACCATATATGCCTCCCATCTAATTGGAACTAATAAATGGAACAAATTCAATCAATTTGGCATTTTGATCACATTAATGCTTTCAATTAGGCCAAATGAAAGTGGATTAGGTCAAACAGTGCAACATTGGGACGAATTATCATCAACCTTAATGGTGGGACATCGAGCCAAATCTACCACAATTGCATGGAGGAAATCAAGTTGGATACAACCAATGTAATTAGGCTAATAGGAAGGTTTGGTTGGATAAAAGCAGAAAAGGTTGCCGTGGATTTGTCCAAGTCAAAGCGACCAAGATAAAGATTGGTCCGTAGTTAACATCAAACCATAGTGCTCAACTAGGTTGAATCGAGTGAAATCAAGAAGTAGAGACATTAGACCTTAGCGTGCAACTAAGCCAAATTGGGTGAGATCAAGCTATATTGTGTGATTAGGCCATAACGTATGATTAAGCCAAATCAGGTGAGATTTGCAAGTACAATATTTGGACGATGCCCATTAGGTCAGCATAGAGATGCAATTAGATAGTTACTGCAAGATCTATTTCTTTTTTGTAGCATGGTGTTGAAAATCTAGTCTTGTAACGATAATGGAGATGTGGGTTGTGATGTTTATTTCCTCCACAACCTCCATTTTGAGCACATTCTTAAACATCTTTCACATGAAAAAAATGGGGCAACTCTATCCTTTTAGACTTTTGTGTAGGAAGTACCAGCATATGATCTATCTTCAATCAAATGGTCCTCCCAAATAAGAAAGTGACGTAATAATTATCATGCGTGCTATGTTCATATAATTTAAATGAAATTCTTCAAAATAAGAATGAAGAATGTTACTTACATACAACAAATAAACATTGTGTGTGCATTACATTAAAATTACATGAATCATTTTTAGAAAATATCACCATTTAATCTTGTGCCTAAAATGAGATCACTGATGAAGAAATAAATATAATAACAGGTAAATCCATCGCAACTTGGAAAACTAAATTTGGAAAAAAATGGGATATGTTGACAAAAATAAATTAACTTTTGTTTAATGAAGATCACATATTTACATCATTAATAAGGGAAGGTCACATCGCCAAGTAAATCCATTCGAATTAATGGGTGATGACACAATATTGCACAAGATCTTTCAGGTCCAAGAGTGATCATGGATTGAGATTCACATATGGGAGATGAACTTGATGATGATGGTTTCCACAGGGTAAAACTTGCATTCTAGTTGTATTTCCTATAAACAACGCAACATTTAATGTGTGATCTGATCTACTCATGATCGTGGCATCAATCTTGCATCAACAAAATTTTTAAAACGTGGGAAATCCATCAAAAAAAGTGAAGTTGAGGCATGCCCAATCCAATCCACACATGACACCATGAATCTACACATGACCCACAATTTAAAGTAGTATCCCCACGTTGTTGAGATGTACTGATATTGAGGAGTCTTTCCTTGTCTTAATTTTTTGATCTTCTACACTCACTACATTTTTTGTTATATTATTTACGAGTTTATGCATCAGATTTTATTTTCTTTATCGCTTGTTGATGCTTGAAATGCTCATGTAGTATATTTGCACCATATATCATGCATAGAACATGGTTTATTTTAGTTTTACGATTTCTTACTCGTTGGTTGGACTAATGCAATTATGTTATTTAGTTAACTTCAAGCTTGTTATGTTTGCACTCAATGTCCATGTATGCGTGCATTCGTAGCAAATCACGAGGGGTGCTAGTCCTATGAAGGTTTCATATCTAAAAATTTAGGATTTAAACGTCAAACTATGATTGTGAAAGAAGTTTTGTTATAAATTTAGCTATTTAAGATGTTTGGTTATTAGTTAGGTCATTTTATAGTCCTTACAAATTGTTTTAAAATTTTTATTCTTGGATTTATAAAAACATCAAAAAATCTAGTTGATTTTATGTACAATGTTTCATGTATGAAATCTTTGTATAAAATTTTTGATAATTTTCCATGAAAAAACTAAATCACATTAGCTTTCATATGCCAATTAATGGGAAAATAATTTGTATAAAAAAAGATAAAATCCATGGAAGTAACCTATATCTAGATTCATGTGTAGATTTGAGAGGCCTACTTTCACGAGTTACTATAAATTTTGTACTTGATGAATTTTCGCTAAATTTATTTTATTTAATTTTTGATTTACTTAAGTTTGTCTAAAAAATTTATCAATTTTTTAAACTTCGATTTGACTACATCTAGGCATGTTTTCTTTGATAATAAAGTTAGAAAATGCAATTTAGTCATGTTTTGAGGCATGCCTTGTAAAATAATTGCATGAGTATACAAATCTCTAAAATTTGATTTTAATTGGTATATTAAGTCATAAAAAGATATTTTTAATATAATCCACCTATTCATGAAATCGGCCTTTACTTGCTCTATCTACTTTAGTTAAGATAAGTTAGAAATTATTTAAATTGAGCATCATAACAACTCGCGAAACACCATGAACCACCTATATTAAAGATGTAGGAGGCTAGCTCAACCCTTTTTTTTTGTGTTGCTATAGGAGGGAAGTGACGACCCTTTTGTCTAGATTAGCCAGCCTATCAAGGTACTAAGATAGAAGGGGGATGGAGGTTCTAAAAGTCAATTAGTATAGTGGTATTCAAATTGATCGCTTTAAGTTTCTTGTCACTCGTGATACATTACAAATCTCATACTCAGATCGTAACTATGAAAGGAGGCTACGATTTGCAAGATGGGCTAACAAAGCCATAATTGCTATGTATAGTCTCTTGAGTATTGGACCTTAGAGGTAAGAGTTACACATAGATCTAGTTAGGAGATAAGAGGGACTATTTATGGTACAATTTTGGTGCACTAATACATATAAAAGTGTTAAGGAAACGAGGTGAGCTTGCTCTATGTTGGGTTGTCTGGTAGACACTGAGTTAATAAATCATGTTTTGGTATCACTTAATAAGGTGTGGAGAATTGTGAATAAAATGTTGTGGAAAACATAGAAAGAAAGGAATAAAAAAGGAACAAAGGTAATAGATTGTCAAATGGTAAAAGATTGACGATAATTTACTAAAAAGTAAGGTTGCACGCGAGTAAGGTTAAGTCAGGTTGAGACCTAACTCATGACTCAACCCACAGTCTATAGGTGATGATTTTTTCAATCCAACCTTACTCATTGTACTCCTTAACCTAACCCAACCCCAAACTTATAAAACAAGATTAGGTTGGGTCGAGTTTGGTGGGTTGTTAACTAATTAAAATGTATATTTTTTTTATATGTTTCCTATTTAGTAACAAAACAATTTACAACTTTTAAGTTATAACTAAAATAATAAAATAAGTAAAAATAAAGAAATGGTTTAAAACTAGTAGAAAAATAAAAATGAAACTTTAATTAGAAAAAATATCAAATCTAAGGGGAAAGAAGAGGAAGTAGACGGGTGTTGAGAGGAGGTCAAGGAGAAAGGAGGATGTGGAGGAAGGGAGTTTGCAAAGTTAAGAAGGTTTGGTCGATTGGGAGGTAAGGGAAGGATGAGAGAGGTTGGGTTCGTTGGGAGGAGGTGAGGAAGGAGGTTATGGGTGACCTAGAGCTTTGTGGTTGAAGGAGGTGTTGGGTGGGTGGTTATGGAGGGAGGGAGACGAGAGGATATTTTGGATCTTTAGAATGTTGTGATTTCACATGCTATAATGCTAAAATCTTGATTGTTGGGATGATTGAGATTTAAGGGTCAACATGCTTTTACCATCTCACAAAAGTTTTACTCTTAAAGGAATCTCATGACTCTTTAATAAAAAGCATAGGTACATACATATGAAAACTAAATATTAAAAAAATTAGACAAGTTGTCGATTGGGTTGGATAGGGTTAAATGCTAAACCCAACTCAACCCAACTCAAATTTTAACATATTGGATTGCAGGTTGGACCCAATATGTGTGCATTCTTACCAAAGATGATTCTCAAGGGAGAACCAGAAGGTAGGAATTGACTAAAGAAAGTGATCAAAGTAACTAATGACATGTAAGATATAATGTAAAGATTGGATTTGAAATGACAACAAAGAGAATAGCATGGTAGATTAGTAGGATATAAATTAGAAATAAATAATTATTAGTTGGAAATGAAAAATGGAATTGGTTTCTATTTCCTTTCGGAGGGGAGCAAGTATTCAATCTCTGACGTGAGCTTTGGCTCTTTTTGCATGGTATGTTTTAGTTTCTTCTTTACATTTTTTATTGTTTATATATTTATGCTGTTAGTAGTTGACAATATAACCTAGATCAGAGAGGCTGATGGATTGCAACTAAGATTAAATTTTACGATTTTGGTAGAGGGTCATGACGATTATCTTTTAACCAAAGTTAGAAAATGACGGTAACACCATCATTTATCATAACTAACTTAAATTAGTCAGAATCTAGTGATAAATGCTCCTAAATGATCGTCTAAGGATCGTAATTCCGTACTAATCTGATTTGAGAATAAGATCAGAAAATAGGGTTAATTCTACTATTTTAACATTCAATCACAAATGTAGGTTAAATAAGGGGTTAATCAGGAGTGAATTTAAGGTCAGATGAACTTAAAAGACCAAGAAGTGAGACTTAGGGTTTCACGTATTTCGAAGATTATAATATCACTAAAAACCCTAATTATCAGCCGCACTCAAATTAAAAGAGTTTTGGTCGATATAAATCTAATTTAAACATCCTAAAAATTATTGAAAAATATTCTAAGAGATTTGGTACGTTCACTTTGATCATCTAAACCCATTTTGACCAAGAACAGAGATTTAGACAGGAATTTGCCTTAATTTGAGCTTTTGTATAATTTACCTAATCAAGTGTAATCAAAACCCAAATCCAACTTCACCATTAGATTCCTTGGGTTTAAATTAGGTTAACATCAAAATTTGGACCCAATCAGAGTTCATCTTGACCTATTTTACCTTTTAGCCTCTAAAAACTCCATCTCACATCCAAACCCCTTAGTTTCAAGTTTATTACCAAAAGGTCCCTAACTTTGTATCTCCTTCACAATTAGGTCCCTACCAACTAAGCTGTTTTAATAGAATCAAAACCCAAACCACTAGACTTTGATTGAGGATTTCTTCATCAATCTTGAGTCAAATCCCTCCAAATTTGGAGGGATTGATCTTGAGAAGGTTCCTAATCAAATGAACTTAATCATAGATCCTAATTTCGACTAGAGAAAAATGGCGAGCTCGAGATTTTAGAGATCTCAAATTGCCAAAATCACGAAGTAATCTCGCAAAATCCTTGAATTTGAAGTCCAAATCATTGCCTATATAAGTCTTAGGATGTTCTTATGTCAAAATTAGCCCGATTTAGGCCAAAAATTCTTCTTCCTCTCCTTCACTGACCACCTCTGATCGCGGCTCCAGCAAGCCCCTCGGCTCCTTCCTCCAGCCATCTAACCAACAAATTAGACTGTCCTCCTTCCTCGCTTTCCTCCGCTCCTCGCCGGCCACGGCAGGAGCCTCGAACCCCTTCCTCGTCGCCTACCCTCACTGGAGACTTTGTCTTCCTCACGCCCGGCAAGCCACGCCAGCGTGAGTTCCTATCCTTTTCATCCCATTAGTTAGGTCTCTCTCTCTCTCTCCCTCACTTCCTATGCTAGAATTGGGACCTTAGGCTTTAGTTTCCACTGCATAATCACCCTCTCCCTCTCCGTCTTCTCCACGGCTGGCAAGAGCTCAAGCGAGCTCAAACCACGCCATCACACAACCATTCACCACACCGCCACCGCCATTACCTTCCTTTCACTCCACAAAGCAAAAGCCCCATGTTTATTGGGAGCTTTACTTACCCACACTCCTCTCCGAACAGCCCACCAATTCGTCGGTCATCTCAACTCTGTTCGACACCCACAACACACCAAACACCCTCACAACATTGCCATCACACTAGTCGTGCTCTGGCGATCATCATGGACCTCCTAATTGGGGCATTAAGCCTGTGCTTCTTGTTTTAGGTCTTCGTCTCCATCGACGAATCCACCGCCGCTCACCGCCGTCCGTGCGCTGTACTCGCCACCACCCACTTCGAGCATGGAACCATCCCACGAACTCAGCTACAACGGCAATTGAAGAAAGAATAGCAGTAGTAGGAGCAATTGGGAAGAACGTCATGCTGCAATTGCACGTGAGAGAGGTCTTCACGATAGTCCCACATCGCGGACATCTAAAATTAAAACGCGTATTTATTGAATAATGCACAGCTGCTTCGCTTAGATCACGGGGGTCGGGTCCCAACACACGCATATTGCACGCCTCTCACCCGTGCCCCCACGCATGCGGACCTGAGCCGGTGTGAACCAGTCTGATTTGAGTATAAACAGTGTTCTGGGTCTGGCTTGAGAGAGAAGCGGGGAATTTCTGAGGGAAGGAGGGGAGGTTTTGCACTGTGCTACCTCGAGATTCACGTCTACACTTAGGCAAATTCAAAGGCTTTGGGGCTTGACACTTAAGACATCTGAGGCCTTCTCAAGACGTTTGATTCGTGAAGGAAATCGGTATTGACTTGGTTGAATACTTGAGAACTAATTGGAAATTGTGCCTAATTATTGGGGATAATTGGTGGTTCCAACCATCATTTCTATTCTTTTTATTTTTATTTTTGAGCATTAATTGATTATTCTGACATTTGTGATTGAATATTACTTGCATACATCATTATTTTTTATTATTGTGATTGGTGAATTAAATTGTCATATTTGCTCCTTGCGAACGACCTCGAAACTCACAATTTTTCGAGTGTCGATTCGATTTTCATTGCTATACTACAACGCGATGTTTTCCTAAACTACGACGAATTTTGACCTCAACAAAAAACAAGTATGAAGCGAAATTTTTTGGAAATTACATAGTAGGCCTCTTTTTCCTGAAAATGATCACATTTTAGGCTTTAATTTCTTCCTTTTCTACCTTGTTTATTGAGCTACTTTATAACCACGATGCATAGTGAATTAGATAAATTCTTTATTATCAGATTGCAAAAGAATTTCAGCTTTAAGAATCCAATATAAATGGCTTAAGACATGTTAAGTAACATTAATCCTTAAGTTGTTCCTTTGGATATATTGAATAACATAGAGTATTGGCATACATCAATACTAAAGGTTGTTCCCATATTTAATTTAGTTTATGTTTTATGTAGAACTTTATAATATATTCTTTACTTATTTCATGTATCTTTATATGCTACTCCGGAAATATAGCATAAATGAAAAGCTAGCTTTAAACTCCAACTACAAAATATTTTCATCTTTCAAACTTAAGATACTCACTAGAGAAATGTTAGCAATAAACTTTCCATTTTTATAACCCGTAATAATTTGATTTATTGTAAAATTTTTCACTCATTGGGCTAAACTAAAATTACATATATTAAATTAGATATAAAAGATCCTCCTATATTAAGCTCAAATTGCATTCAACAATCCAACAATCTAACTTATGGCTTATTTTTAGATTAAGTCATGGTGCAACAAGAAAAGCATATTGTAATGCCTTATAAGATTAGATTCACCTAATTAGGCTTAAAGTCTTTTAATTATCAATTTAGTCTAATTACTGAGTCTTAACATGGTAAATGCATAAGAATTGAGCATGGAATTGAAAAAGCCAAAGGAAAGGAGAAAACAACCAACTCACTTCCATGTTAACTAGGTATTGGCGTAGTCAACCAAGACTTGAGGAATCGAATGGTGTCATGCATAATTGATTGGAGTCTTATGAAGTTGAGTGCAATAATTGTTGTTTGAAAGACCTAGAGAGATCTAAGAGAACTTATCCACAAACACCATAACTTGTAAGCCAATCATGTGCACTCCATTCAACGGTGCTTGTCCCTTTAAATAAGGTGGAAATTAGCTTGAAACAAGAGAGAATTCACATGCAAGCCAAGTGAAAAGCTCTTTGAGCTCAAAGCTGGGAAGATAAGATCTTTATAGATCATGGATGACACAAGAGCTTCTAGATGAAAGTGGGAGATCGACGAAAAGCACATCAAGGAATTATAAACTCTCAAGGTTTGCTTTTAATGAAGCTCACACAGGTCACAACTAGATTTATTTGAAGTAATTAGGACATTTCTCAAAAGTGTTGTGGAGTTTAACCAACTCCAAGGATTTCAAGTGAGAGCTTACGAGTTTAATTTAGCCATACACACCTTTTATTGAATATAATGAATTTCAGTCACATCCTATTTAATTTGAGTTCCCCATATTTATTTGAATAATTCATAGCATTTGTTGTATTTCTTAGTAATTTAAAGCTCTAGAGAGACATTATGATGCTTGGAAAAGCCTTTAGGACAAAAAGAAAATTCTATAAATGCAAATACAACCCATAAACTAAATTCACAACGACCTTTCTTGTTATATTAGTCAACTAGTTGAGGGTGCAATTGACTAATTTTAAGGAAGAAGATGAAGTAAACTTGCAGAGAGAGTTAAAATCAACCAATAGCGCACAATTAAGAGTGAAATAACTTAGGATTATTATATAAGATTGATTAAATAAATGAATAGCATCCTAATTGACTAGTATTATACATAGTTGACTAGATAGTCCTAAACCCTAGTTATATGTTCACAAATGAAATTATGACCTACAAATTATAGATTAATATTGCAAAACTTATCGATCCACGGACGAGGTGAGCAGATTGATGGAAGCCTTGGTAGCCTTTCGGGCAAGGGAAGGTGTGGACGGCTTTGTATGGAAGGAAGGCGTCTACAACCTGTGTAAGGCATATTTGGGGATGATTGCAGCATCTAAAGTTGACGAACACAAACTTGTGTGCTCGACCTTGTGGAAATTGAAGATCCCATTGAAGATATAGATTTTTCTATGGATTACTAGAAGGGAAGGTCTTATAATTGGTATGGTGAGACATCGCACCTGTTCAGCTCTTGCCTTGTCACCAACAAAGTATGGAGGCACTTTTGCTCTTCATCCCTTCCAATGTGGGAGGGGTCGTGGAAGTGGTTTACTGACTCCTTTAAACCACCGGTCACTATGGTTGCGGTGATGTGGGCGATATGGAGAGCTAGGAATAAAGCTGTGTTTAATAATGGCCGGTGATCGGCACCCCGAGATTCGGAGTATCCAACTCAAGACCCTACTGTACTTTCGTCATCCCTTTTAACAGATAGGATCCTTTGGATGTAGGCGGGTTGGATCCCCGAGCCCACCTGTATCCAAGTCTTTATGGGTCATATCTTTTTTTTCAAGCCTATCGCAGAGTTTCAGGTTTGAGAGCATTTTTTGCCCCTCATCATATGCCCCTTACTCTCAAGCTAGCGAATGCTCGATGAGAGAGTCACATTTAAAGTAGTAACTTCGTGATAGGTAATGCCCTAAAATGTTGCCCTGTCTGTGTATTTAAGCAGGGGAGCATTTGCTATGTAACGGGATTTTAAAGGCAAATGCCTATGGTTGTACCGACCTTAAGAGGTGGTATGGGGCACATGGGCTTTGTATGTCACCGGCCTTAGGAGGCGGTTACGAGGCTCGTCATCCCGCTATATCACCAGCCTTAAGAGGCGGTTGTGAGGTGCATCCGCCTGTTCGACTTCCTCGAGTAATGGCCAGTTACATTGGGATTGATATTGTGTCTTGTTATTTGAGAAGACCGACATTTATTGTCATTATGATGAGGGGAAGGCCTAAAGCGTCGTGCCGATCATTGATGGAACTGCCCTTTCTGCAGCAATGTATATGTGCGCAGGGATATTAAATGTCTGTAATGATGGCTGAGGTTTTCTTCGCTCTTGGTGGTATATTTGGAATTCGCACCGGATAAAACGGGATTTGATTTTTTTGAAAGTTATGCCCTGCAATGAGGGAACCGCCCTCTGTGGGGGTTATATATAGGGGTGGTGGGTCATGGTTAATGGCCCACCTACCTCGAAGAGCACTTGCGTATGGAGCTTTTATTCTTGGCAGAGCATTGTGAGGAGCCATCCTTCGTTGGAGGGTCACTGCGTCAAGGTCTCTTTAAAGCAAAAGCTGTCATGTCGGGTTTTGTGAGCAAGGGTAAGTTAGTTGCCTCTTCCTCTGGAGTCTCTGCCGAGAGTAGGGCTTGATATGGTTTTTCGTCGGATTTTCGTAGTCAGTCCGCGATTTTGTCATTCTTGGTGACAAACTCGGTGGTGTACTGTTTTAGGGTTGTGGGTCCAAGACCGATCTGTGTTAAGACGGGATGAAGGACATGTTTATTATATGTAAATACAACATAGAGCATGGTTTACGAGTACCTTTGAACCTTTTTGTGTCCTCCTTCCTTTCCTTCTATCGTCTTCCCCCTTCGCAGCTCAGTCTTAATTATTGGCTAGTGTTGAATGTCTTTACCGCCCTTTGCCTTCATTTGGGGATTGTCCCCTCGTCGTTTTGTTCCACCTACTTTTTGGGCTGATGCCCCATAAGGTGAAGAAGGGAAAGCCTCCGTATGGCACTTACACACTGTACAAACGACAGACCGGGTACCGGATAGTGGATCTCCCCGATGTTTGAAAGGGCATGACCACCATTTATTTTTTCTTTCTAACCTTGAAGACCTCGAAGTCCCTTACACTTGGCAAGGTCCGCCTGAGAGGGACCAACCACCCCGATCCGAGGAGCTTGACCCATCTGTGCGGGCGAACGCAGAACAATTAGTTAAGTTTAGTCTGATTGCTCGATCGGAGCTTAGGTGGAAGGGCGTCTAGGAGGCATTGTCATGGGTGATGGACTCATTGCCTACACCATGTAAGTGGGGGGAGGTAAAAATGGCTTTCGCACCAAACCATGTGCTCGCCAATTTTGTATTAACACGGTAATTTGGGTTCTTTTGGCTGCAGCTTTTGAGCAGTTCGCTTGGCTGGTTGTGCCCAAGCGTCGAGGAGGTAGCTCGGCTCACCTTGGGTCGTGACAAGACAAGGAGGGGCTTGTGGAGCAGGGGGAGGGGAGTCAGCCTGCTTATTGGAAGGGGCTGAAGCGGAAGGAGGATGATGCCCTCGAAGACGTCGCGGAGGAGTCGGAAGTCCTGCTGAGGCAGGCGAAGAAGGGTCCTCGCGTGGAGCTTGCACGGGAGGAGTCGGTAACATCCTCCCCGTGGAGCCCTGATGAGGTCGAGGGGGAAGGTATGCCTTCTGCTCCCCTAGCACCGTTCGAACTGCCTGAGCTGATTACCCTCCGTGACTCTCTTTCGAAGGTGCCTCTGGAAGTAGCTCGTTTAGAGGGTACTTCCAGGCTCTTGGTTTCGACATCTTCGCTGGGAGAGTTCGCCTTGTTAGCGTAGGAGGTGACTGGCACAGACAACGTTTTCAGCCAGCCCTACTACCGATGAAGCTCTACAAGCGCCTGGGTTTTGGTGGATTCCTCTAGCAAGGGGAGGCTCAAGGATGATTGGTCGTATCGTTAGGTCTGTTGCTAGATCCGTTCTAGAGGGCTCCCCTAGTGGGTCCAGACCTAAGAGTGTGGTGCCTATGCAGTGAAGGTTCAGATCTCAACACAGTTAATTAAGGTTAAAAGTCTTGATTAATTGCGCAAGAAATGATTTATGTTAAGTTGAATCATTGTCGTTTAGTGTAGTATAGGGTCAAGTTAACCTAACATTTTAGATTTAATTCTTTTTAACTAGTTGAGTCCAGGTCGTTCATTGGGAGATATAATCGTAATTTAATTCACCATTCTTATTATTTAAATTAGTGACTAACTAATTACTATGATAATTATGAAATATGTTAAGCACATGAATATTTGCAGAAAAAATTAGACAATTAAAGCATGCAAGTATTCCATTTATGAAAGAAAACATACAAGAATGATTTATCATGAATTTCAAGATAGAGGAATGTTTATTACAATTTTGTTAGAAAATAAAAAGCATAGAAATAAGGTACAAAGAATAGAAAATGCCTTCTAACAATAGGCTTAAGCTTTTTCTTTCTCTTAGCCTTCAGCACTCTTTCTCTTCTTTAACTTCTTTTAATTCTCTCTTGTTCTCCTGCCTTTATTCTTCTCTTCTCTTGTTTCTTTAGTGCACTCTCTTTCTCAATTTCTCCTTCAGCTTCTTCCTTTATTTCCTACCCTACTTCTCCTCACTATGCTCACTCATTCTCCACACGTAGCCAATTTCGCACAACTTAAACCCATTCTTTTCTCAATTAACAAAAAGTATGTTTAATGGGCAGCATGGGCTGTTTGAGGATACACAGCACCTCGTAGGGTGGGACTAAACCCTACTAGGCCCATGCTTGGTTTAGATTAAGTCGATTTTTATCAATTTTTCTCAATGCACATTAACCAACCCATCACAGGCCCATACACTCACTCGCCCTCCTGAGCCCATGCACACAGGTTTGTGCACACACCTACGCACGCTCACGTGCACGTGCGTTGCATCAAATCATTCAAATGCTCATTAGTTGCGCCCTGCGCTGATGACCAACCGGGATTATACACTTTTACCTTTTATACTAACACGCACGTTCCAGAACTCCCGATGTGGGACTAAGTAGAGCAACTCTTCTTGTCATAATGCGTCTGATGGCCGAACCTTCAGATGATGATTCTAATCAATCGACTGGACCAAATCGAGCAAATAAAGACTCGATCGAAAGCTCTTGACATTAGGAACTCGTTTTAAACCTCACTTTAGGCTTTGGATCATGATTGATCCACTGATTCGGAGAATGAACATGGATGTTTCGCCATGTCTGGAAATGTGTTCTCATAGAGGAAATCACGGGTCTATGACTTGTAGAGAGTTTACTACCCTCAATTGAGGGTCTAGACTAATGCAGTAATGCATTCCGCACACTTAGGAAGAGAAAGAGAGGTCAGAGAGGCTCTAGGGAGAGGTCAGAGAGGCTCTGGGGAGCTCCAGGAGCTCAAAAGTTTCAATCTAATGCTTTAGAGCTCATATTTGAGCTCAAATTTGTCCTACAAAGAGGTTAGGACCTCAGGAAGGGATTTAGATGGGTTTAGAGAATGAAAAATAACTAATCTACTTGATTTTTAAGTCTAAATCTCATTGGGAATGCTCAAGAACAGTGTTGGGTTCAGATGAACCCAAATTGTACAGGACTTTGAATCCTACTCAATCCTCGAAAAAAACCAATTAAATCACTCTAAATGAATGTGCAATCAACTTAGAATCTTGCATAACTCTTAAAACCAGATATTTAGTCCTTGAATCATTGTAATGGTCTTAGGTTTGACCTAAATAGCTGAAAGTTTGACTTTTAAAACAAAACTTCATAGATTCAAGTTTAAGACCTAAATGGATCTATTTCAACCTCAGGAAGTTGTACAGCATCTCAAATTGGGGTCTTGAGCACTCTAGAGGTGGATCCAAACTTGCCACCTGAGATCAAAGTGAGGTTTGATCGGCAGAACAACTCAAGAGTTTTCAGTCCTAATTGAAAGCTTAGGTGGAATCCTAGAATCTGTCCAAGCCTTAGAACCTAATTTTATACTCTAAACCTTAATATATACAACTCTCCAATTCTGCCAGAGTTGGAGAAGATGAAATCCAGGAGATAACAATTTTTGTTAAACCTCAAGTCCGAATAGCTGAATCTGACTCTCTACTCAAGATTCATCATTCTGGAGCTTCTTATTAGGTTCTGAAAGTTGAGGTACAAAATTCGATTTGTTGGAGCTCCGGTGAACATCGTTTGAGTTCTATGAAATGGACCAAGAATGGTCTCAAATGATTCCTGAGGTCGCAAGGAACTTTAGGAACTTAATAATTAGTGCAATTAATGTTTAGATTTACAAATTGATCCAAAAACATGGTGAAGGTGCCTCTTGAGTTCGTCTAAACTCAAGAGCAGTTTCCTCACTCAATTGAGTGAAGGGGAATAGTCGTAAGGATGTGGCGATGGCTTAGGATTGGTTAATTAGATGATTGAACTCCTCTGAGCTCGCCATGGACAGAGAGCTCAAAGGTTGAGGCGCATTGAGGCGTTTTAAGTATAGGTGGTAATTGAGCTAATTAAGGGCAAGATCGGGGCCCTAAAGTCATGAAAAGGCAATGGAGGGCCCCTTATGGCTGTGATCTATGGCGGAGAGCTTCGCCATGGACAATGGAGGTCTTCGATGAAGGTGGAATGATTTAGATGTAAATGTGATAGAATTGAAGGGGGAAGAAGGTGAAATGGATCATGGAAGGATGAAGAAGGTGATTAGGTGGTTAAAGACATGAATTGAAGTCCGACAATGATGTGTTATTTCTCAACATAGTTAATTAAGTTAATTAAACTTAATCAGAAAGTAACTTAGGTTAACTTGAATTAATGTCGTGAATGTACTATAAGGTCAAGTTAGCCAAACATTTTAGATTTTTATTCTTTTTTAACTGGTTGAGTCCAGGTCGTTCACTGGAAGGCATAATCATAAGCTTAATTCACCATTAATCCCTAAACATAATTACTATCTACCTAATCAATCATATTATAATTAATAATACTTTAAGCACGTGAATATAGCATAAGATATTAACAATTAAAAGCATGCAATATTCAATTTGAAATGAAAAAGTATACAAAGAAGATTTGTCATTTAAAACCAAGTAAACGTGTTTATTACAACTTCTTACAAGAATATAAGGCATCAAACGTAATTACAAGAGTTATAATTGCCTTTACAACAATTAAAAGCTTGATTACAAAAGATATAGTAGCTTCAGCCTTCATCAGACGTCTGAAAAGAAGTTTAGACGACTTAAAAGTGCCAATTAGACTTTCGAAGTAGGTATTGGACGTCTGACATCTTTACATTTCTCTTCTTTCATTTTCTTCATCTCTTTGCTTTCTTACTTATCTTCTTTCTATTTATCTCTCTCTCCCTTGCTCTCTTATCTTCTTTAATTTCTCCTCTTATATTTCCTTAGCCGTGCACTCTTCTTCTCCTCTTATTCTTCTTTCTTAACCTTTTTCTCTCTTCCTTTACTTGAACTCTTTACTGTGCCTTCTTAAATTCTCTACACCTAGCCGATTTTAGCTCACCTTAAGCCCATTTTTTTCTCTTTACTTAACAAAAATTATGGATGGGTGGTCACACCTCTTTCGGGGATACACAGCACCCCGTAGGGTGGGACCAGACCTTACTAGAAGTTCGACCTAATTTTACTTAGGTGGATTTTCATTTATTTTTCTCAATGAACAGTACTAGGCCTAATCAGGCCCGCTCACATCCACGCACACACGCGAGCCCACATGCACACACCTGCGCACACACACACCCAGGCATGTGCACACGCAAGAACCCATGCTAAGCTCAAGTTTCTTTGCGCCCTGCGCTGACGATCGAGGGGGTCATAGCGCAAATTCATAAAATACCAAGTTGTGCGCTCATAGACTCCTTATGTGGGACTGAGTCTTCAGCTCTAGGTCAAACTTCACTTGAGGATTCTAGTCGACTCACTGGACCAAATCAGTCAAGCAAAGGCTCAGTCGAAAGCTGATGACATGCTCTAAATGATTTGAGCATCATTTAATGCTTTGAACTCAATTGATCCATCAATTTGATGGCCAAAGACAGATGTTTCGCACGGCCAGCTAAGCCTGCAGAAGAGAGAATTCAAGACGTTTGACCTGAAGAAGGCTTGAGACTTTCTGCTAAGGGTCTGGACAACCTCAGTGATGCATTCCGCATCAAATGGAGAAGAGAAGGGAGTCTGAAAGAGGCTTAGGAAGCAACAAAAGCTCAATGATCGTGAGGTTTTTCGCTTGCAGAAATAATGTAACAAAAATATGTCGTCACAATATATAATGTGGTAGAAAAAACCTCGATCAAAGTTACTAAAATACTGAAATAATACCACACTTCAGGTCGTATCCATAGGGAGGACAGACCAATAGATTCACGACTATGGAGCCATCATGTTCACAGAAACATTCATGAAATCAATTTAATGAATATGCAGCTCAGAATGTAACTTTCAATTTCATGAGAAGTTGAGGGCTATTTACGTAAATTTCACATCATAAATCAAACTCTCAAAAATATGTAAATGATGCTTGTGTAGTGGCAGAGTATGTAATTTCTAGTTGCACGCAAATCTGAATCCAATTTCAATGAGAATTGATGTGCATAACAGAAGTAAATTAAATATGAAAAGGAATAAGTATAATGTCACAATTTCAACCTAATAATTTAATCCAGCAAAATATTTGAATGGTGTTCCACAATGCCATTTTTGGTAAATATTAATAAAACCCAAAAATGGAGAAAATCTTCCTCTTGACCTCGTGCGAGGAGGAAGCGACGGTGGAGGCTGAGGAGCTCGAGGAAGGTCGACCGCGACAAGGGCTTTCCAATGGTGGTGGTGGCTCTTCGAACTGCGGTCGGAGTCGACGCCGGCGACGAGGAAGAGAGGCTGCGGTGTCGACGGCTCGCCGGCGGTCGTGGCTGCTGTGGGCGTGTCTGGATGCGTGGCCGAGCTCGTGGGGTCGAGGAGTGCTCAACGGGGGTGATGGCGCAAAGAATGGTGGCGCGGAGAGGTGGCTGCGTGTGGGGCGTAACCGGTGGTGTTGGGTTCCTCCATGGTTGTCTGGAGGTTGAAGATGAAGGAGAGGAAGGGGAATGCCTGATGGAGGTGTGGCTGCGCTTATTGCATAAGGAGGAAGGCCACAGGGCTGGCGCGTGAGGGGTTGCGCGCGCGAGTATGCTGTTGTCGGTGGTGCTGTGCCTGTTGCGCACGCGAGTGGCTGCGCGCAGTAGGCGCCGAGGAGAGCGGTGAGTGGTCGGTGCGGTGGGGGAAAGGCACACGGTTGCAGTGAGGAGGACGTGGCGTCGAGGAGCACGCTGTCACCACGCTCTCATCGAGAGGAAGTATTGTTATGGTTGGAGGGCTCGCAATGGCGGAGTCTTAGGCACGCGGTAGAGGTTGCTGGAGTGTGGTCGTGGGGAACTCGCGGTCATGGCAAGGGAGAAGTCGTGGTGTCGATGGTGGAGGCTCGCAGTGGCGAAGAAGGCACACGGTGAAGGTGACTACTTGCAGGGAGGAGAGGTGGAGGAGAGCTTCCCCGTGGAGGGGAGATGGGATCCCTGCACCCTTTTTTTCCCTCTTATATAAAGAAAGTGAGAGAGAGTATTAGAGAGGGAGTCATAGAAGGAAAGAGTCAAAGAGAGAAGGAGTGAATTTTATGTTACCAAATAGAGAGGAGAGAATTGAGGAAGAGAGATATTTAAGTAAAAATAAATAAGGGAATGTGCTTGAATAATTGAGAGACATATAAGGATGCCTTTAAAATTTATTCTCTTACTATATTTTGCTAAGACAAAATCCCACATATCAAGCTTTGATGTAATGCCCTTTCCTTTTAAAGTGAATAATTAATCCTCCCATATAAAGATTAATGCAATTAATACATGAAATGATAAATCTAAAACTCACATTATTTTTTCAATACTAAACATGCTTTAGATTAAATTCTCGTCCCAATAATACTATACTTAAGCACTAAATTAGTTCACTAAAATGAACCTATCAAATATCTCCATGCTTAAGTTTTGCTTGTCCCGAGCAAAATCATATAAAATAGACCAAGTCTCCTGGTCAGATTTTACCGTCAGAATGCCTTATCGTGCCATACTTTAGAAATTAGATTGAAATACCAACTATAGGCCTAAAGGTACTCAAGTATCAGCCATGATGCGGACCTGACCAGCCTCAACCTTGGGTCTGCCGCGAAGGATTCTAAGGCCCGCAAAAACTACCCAGAGGTTTGTTGACCCCAGTGGTTAAAGCACCTGTGCATATGTGCCGAAAGGTTAGGTTCAGTTTTGCCAGTGCATTTTTAGTAAGAGAGAGAAGGAGAAATATTATTTTGAGAGTTTTCTCTCTTTCTTTTTAAATTCCCCTAGACTTAACATTGGATTGGCCCTACACACGATCTATATCAGATTCCTTGTCCCCACCATGAATCCTCGCAGGGTCCCTGACACTTGATGCTTTGAGATAGCACCGCCCATGGCAACCCCCAGAACCCTGGCTTTCGACACTTCGGGATAGTGCCACCCATGGCATTATATAGCTAAATTCAGACCCTGGCAATCGACATTTCAGGATAATGCTGCCCACGACATTTGAACTAGCACAAGATGCTTCTGTGCCCCCGGTAGGATATGTAGATATCCTAAGAGACAAGCATCGAGGAGACGATATGTTATAACGCATCTTCGAGGGGCTTATTTTACATTCCTCCTCTCCGCACCGGAAACTCATCCAATCAACTTGTGTCTTCAAGCCGCTCCTAAGTCAACTTTTCGGGAAAACATTTTCAGAACAGACACTTTTCGATATTATTCTTTGTTGTGCGCACTAAACCAGACCAGTGTGTGATTTTTGGGTGCCCAGGTTACCAAGTTCTGCAAACCAAAGGGCAGGCAACGGGGCCGAATATTCCCTAAGCCTTAGACTTAATACATCGATCTCGCAACTCCCTCAACCTCTTGAGGAATAGTCCATATCTTAATAAATACGTGAGTGTTTAAGCTTTAGAACAGACCCAGGAGGCCTAAAATCAGTATCCCTCACTTGTCTCCTTTTCTTTAGCACTTTAGGACTTTATTTATTCATTCATTCTAGCCTAGAACTTAGGTAACTTTTCCATAATCAACTGCTGGGACCAGCACAATTCTGCACATTTTCTTCCAGTGTCTCTCAATATATTTGAAATTCAGCTCACAAAGATTTCATCTCCTTCTTTTTCTCTCTTCTTCTCTCTTTTCCTTTTTGTTTTTTTTTATTATGCAAGATGGATGCCCTAATTGCATGTAGAATATGTATAAATGTTATGAATAACCTCAGGTTATACCCTCCCATGCCTAAATTAGACAATGTCCTCATTGAAAAGTAAAAGCAAGGATAGATATTACCTGAGGTGGAGTTGCGATACCTCGCAAATCGAGATTTAGAAGGGAAACAGAAAGAGACCCAAAGAAGATATGTAACAAACCTGACCTGGCGAGTAAGTAACCCAAGATGTTGGCAAGTTGGTGATGGACAGTGAGGCCAAATACTTGCCAGAAGCAGGTGAAAAGAGGGTACTCCTGAGCTATTTTTGGAGGTTTTACATAATACACATGAGTAGTAACCTCTGGGAATGTGCGACGAGGAGGCAAAGGCTCCTCAAGCAAATATGTGTGGGGTACAGCGAGTGCGATGAAACATACCCTAAGACTAATGGGTTGACATGGAAAAGCGTCTATCCAAACTCGCCACTCTACCACAGAGTGCATTGGTCTGGATATTCCCCCATTAATCAAAAGTGTGAGCAGAGATTTCAGGAAGCTGGTTCGATAGGAGTTGAAGTCGCTCAAGTGTGGGGTAGGGAAGAGGGTTAAAGAGGGTGTGAGCAGTTCAGCATTCGTCCTCGTTATCCATTCCAGTTCTTGAATGTTATCAAAAGCAGCCTTAGTTATTGATTGCCTTTCTTGCTGCATATCATTGGCGTGCGTGTCCTGGAATGGGCCCAAATGTTCGTCATCCAAATTGAACTGCTCAAGGGTGTCGCTCATTTCATCATCATGTAGAAGTGGTTTGCAAGTAATAGGACTGTGAGTGTCCTCAATAATGACATCCCTAGGTTCTTGTTTAATGTTAAGATCCTGCTCATGGGGTGTATAGATTCTTTCCTCAAGAGTGGTAATTGCTTCCATTTCTCTCAATTGTTTGAGAGGATGATCTTGATAGTCAAAGGTATGTAGGAATCCGAATTTGGCTAATTCAGTCAAATCCTCAGGGGGTAAGTCATCGAACAAAACATATTCGCCCCTAGAGTCACTCCATACTTTGAGTCCGGTCCTTTGAAAGTCTTCATCATCCTTTTCTACATTTTCTCCCTCTTGACTCTGAGCCTCAGGGAAAACTTTCATATCTGGATCATGTGCTTCCTCAAAAATCAACTCTTCGTGTCCCTAAGACCAATATTGATCTAATTCTTCCAATTCCATCTCAAGTTTCTCATGGTCACTTGGGTTGGGGACTTGTGAATCCTCAGAATATTCAATGACAGGTGTTGGTCCCGTTGATAGAGGAGTGTGGTTATTATCACTTCCTTCTAGTATGATTTCCTTTGGCATCCAAGACTCCTGGAATTTGTTAACTTCTAGATCACAATCCTCAAGGGGCTCTAACTGAGGTGCAAGGTCCTCAGAAGCATAAAGTATATGCTTTGGATCCCTTGGATGGGATACAGATTCCACCTCAAGAGTCAGACTGGGAGCGAGGTTGACTAATTGACTGCGACCCATATCATCAAATGTAATGAAGATACTATCATTCGTGTCGAGTTCATCTAATGGGCCCATTTTCTCCTTCCAATTAAAATCAGGTGGATAGTCACCAAGATTGCCTTCTGGTGGGCATATCCCATGAGGGACGTCTAAGTGATAGCTATTCCTCAAAATAGGTCCCTGTTGTCATTGTTTTCCTTGAAATTATCTTGGTAATCAGGGATATAAGGGTAGGGATCAGAATTGATTGTAGGAGGATCGCTAAGCTACTTAATCTCTTCAGTTAATCTTTGACTATTCCTCAAAATCTCTCTCATAAAATCCATCATCTCTTTATGTTGTTTTTGCATTTCTATCATAAAAGAGGAGAGGCTACCATTAGATTGAGTAGGATAGTCAATCTTAGCTTCAAGTTGCCTAGGAGTATTAGTCCAACCTCGATAAGACAAATCATGAAGGGTGGGCAGGTTGGGCATGGTCATGGAAGAGCTAGGGTTGGGATACCCTTCTCGTAGGTTCTGCTCATCACCACTGGGTTGGGGTTTAATCAGACCAATGCTCCTATAGTAGGAGTAGAAAGGATCCCAATGCTCATCAGAAGATGGATAACTACAGGCATTGGGATTGGGTATTTTGGGGTGAACAGAACTTAAGTAGTTATTATAATCCATTTGAAAACACGACTTGAAAAACAGACCACAATCAAACACAAGGCAATGGGACTTCTCTTGTCTTTCTTAGAGCAGATTTAAGCCAACCTCCAATCAACTCCTTAAAGTTTATTAAATGGAGTCAAGTTTGCACCTGTCCGTTCCCACTTTAATGGTATAAGAGGGAGATGTGACTTGAGATCCCTGACAAGCTCTTTAGAGAAGACAGAGGTTGTTTATGTTTTCTCTTGGTGGCAAAAGAAGTTTCACAATCAATTACGTGCCTTAAGTTGACCTTTGAGTGCCCTAGGACCTATGCTTTGCATAGATGATACTCTCAGGTGATCAAGTGAGAAGTTACTCCAAGGACGAACAAAGGAATGCAAGTAGGGCGAACCCTTCCTTTAAGGCGATGCGTAAGCGATGCCTCTTAACTACCCTTTTGTTCTTTAAGGGGTGTCCCCCTCCCTGAAGTATCAAAACACTCAGTCAAAAGATAATACCACCACCACAAAATAAGATAGGAGGGCCTGCAACGATAAAGAGATCGATGCCTATAGCCTTAAGGGATCGAGCCTTAGTGCGGTGCCTAATGTGCGTGCTCAGTGCCAGAAGTGTGCATCACACCGCAAATCTTTTATTATTTTGAAAACGCAAATATGTCCCTTTGAATCAGATCAAGTATGACTTGGTTTTAAGATCGAATCTGATTATCAATCCCAATTTCAATTAGGCGACCACTAAATTAGTTTAATTCAATCAATTTTGGTGGTCTTGAATTTTAATCCAAATGCAAATGCGTGGATAGGAGCTGGATGCAAAATTAGAAAGGTATACCTGTCTCCAGCAATCTTCGTGCAATGATGTACGCAATGCAGAGAAAAGATCTAGTATGCTGCTTAATCACCCCTAAATGCGCGCACCTAAGAGTATGCAACTCCTAAACAGGCAGCTCGATATTTTCTTTTGTTTGTTTTAGAGGTAAGCAAGCAAAAAAATGAATCACGCACGCAGAAGAATGTAAACCCTAGAAGCTAAAGAATGTGGAGATAGATCCCCAAAAATTCAACCCCAATTACTACAACGGCGAGAAGACATAAATAAAATTTGTGACGAAGGAGAATCCCCTGTGAGAATGGGATCCAGGTCTCCTACGTCTTCTCCACGTGTGAACGTCGCTCAAGGTCGATGTCGTCGCTCTGTTGCATCTGTCGCCCCGTCAGATTCCTCGCATAAAAAGATAAAGAATGATCAGATAAATGCGCAACTCAGAATAATCAGAAATAAAAATCAGGTGAATCTATTGCGTATGTTGCCTCCTCGGCAACGGCGCCATTTGATCGCGAGGTTTTTCGCTTACAGAAATAATGTCACAAAAATATGTCGTCGCAATATATAATGTGGTAGAAAAAACCTCAATCAAAGTTACTAAAATACTGAAATAATACCACACTTCAGGTCGTATCCATAGGGAGGACAGACCAATAGATTCACGACTATGGAGCCATCATGTTCACAGAAACATTCATGAAATCAATACAATGAATATGCACCTCAGAATGTAACTTTCAATTTCATGAGAAGTTGAGGGCTATTTACGTAAATTTCACATCATAAATCATGCTCTCAAAAATATGTAAATGATGCATGTATAGTGGCAGAGTATGTAATTTCTAGTTGCATGCAAATCTGAATCCAGTTTCAATGAGAATTGATGTGCATAACAGAAGCAAATTAAATATGAAAAGGAATAAGTATAATGTCGCAATTTCACCCTAATAATTTAATCCAAAAAAATATTTGAATAGTGTTCCACAATGGCATTTTTGGTAAATATTAATAGAACCAAAAAACAAAGGAAATCTTCCTCTTAACCTTGTGCGAGGAGGAAGCGACGGCGGAGGCTGAGGAGCTCGAGGAAGGTCGACCGCGACAAGGGCTTTCCAATGGTGGTGGTGGCTTTCCGAACGGCGTTCGGAGTCGACGCCGGCGACGAGGAAGAGAGGCGGCGGTGTCGACGGCTCACCAGCGGTCGTGGTTACTGTGGGCGTGTCTGGATGCGTGGTTGAGCTCGTGGGGTCGAGGAGTGCTCAACGGGGGTGACGACGCGGAGAGGTGGCTGCATGTGGGGCGTAACCGGTGGTGTTGGGTTCCTCCGTGGTTGTCTGGAGGTTGAAGATGAAGAAGGAGAGGAAGGGGAATGCCTAGTGGAGGTTTGGCTGCGCCTGTTGCACGAGGAGGAAGGCCACAGGGCCGGCGCGTGAGGGGCTGCATGTGTGGCTAGCCACGCTGCTGCGGGCACGTAAGGGGCTGCGCGAGCGAGTATGCTGCTGTCGGTGGTGCTGCGCCTGTTGCGCATTCGAGCGGCTATGCGCGGTAGGCGCCAAGGAGAGCAGTGAGTGGTCGGCGCGGTGTGGGAAAGGCACACGGTTGCAGTGAGGAGGACGTGGCATCGAGGAGCGTGCTGTCACCACGCTCTTGTTGAGAGGAGGTATGGTTACGGTTGGAGGGCTCGCAGTGGTGGAGTCTTAGGCACACGGTAGAGGTTGCTGGAGTGCGGTTGTGGGGAACTCGCGTTCGTGGCAAGGGAGAAGTCGTGGTGTCAATGGTGGAGGCTCGCGGTGGCGGAGAAGGCACACGATGAAGGTGACTACTTGCAGGGAGGAGAGGTGGAGAAGGAGAGCTTCTTCCCTGTGGAAGGGAGATGGGATCCCTACGCCCTTTTTTTTCCTCTTATATAAAGAAAGTGAAAGAGAGTATTAGAGAGGGAGTCACAGAAGGAAAGAGTCAAAGAGAGAAGGAGAGAATTTTATGTTACCAAATAGAGAGGAGAGAATTTAGCGAGAGAGATATATTTGTGAGCAAGATATTTAAGTAAAAACAAATAAGGGAATGTGCTTGAATAATTGAGAGACATATAAGGATGCCTTTAAAATTTATTCTCTTACTATATTTTGCTAAGACAAAATCCCACATATCAAGCTTTGATGTAATGCCCTTGCCTTTTAAAGTGAATAATTAATCCTCCCATATAAAGATTAATGCAATTAATACATGAAATGATAAATCTAAAACTCACATTATTTTATCAATACTAAACATGCCTTAGATTAAATTCTCATCCCAATAATACTGTACTTAAGCACTAAATTAGTCAACTAAAATGGACCTATCACTCAAGAGCTTCGTTCTGGAAGCACACCTATCACTCAAGAGCTTCGTTCTGGAAGCATAGAGCTCAGATTTGAGCTCGAATTAGATCAGAAGGTAGCTCAAATCACCAGGAGTCGATCTAAATTGATTTATAATGCTTAGAGTAATTGCTCTAATCATGATTTGACTCCAAATTTCAACGAAAAAGTTCGAGAACAGTATTGGGTTCCATATGAACCCAAACTATCTAGTTTGTTAGAACTAAAGTAATCCTTAATAAGATCCTAACAAATCACCCTAAAAACATTTTAAATCTTTCCAGAAACCTAATCAGCCCATTAGGTCATGGGATTAAGCTCAAATTCCTCAAATTAGCTCCAGGTTTGACCTATTAGCCTGAGGGTTGACTTTTAAAATCAAGGCTTTACAGACGAAATTAAAAGCCTAAATAAACCTAATTCATCCTTAAGAATTCATTCAACACCTCAAAATAAAGATTTGAGCACTCAAGCAGTGCTCTCAGGTAGCTCCGCTTAAGGTGAGAACTAGAGTTGTTCGGTAGAAGGTCCTAGAGGTTTTCAGTGCTAATTGGAGGTCTAGTTAGGTTCTACAAATTCCTCTGATGCTCTCGAACCCATTTGCATGGTCTAAACCCTAAAAAATCGCTTCTCCAACTTTGCCGAAGTTGGAGAAGACAAAGCTCAATGAGGAACTCAGATCAATAAAACACAAATCTTACTCCAGAGAATTAATCCCTAAGTCTAAAATAACCTATCTTGAGTTTCTTAGGACAAGTTAAGGGCTGAAGCTTGAAACTGTCTCGTTGGAGCTCGTCGTAGCTCCGGTGAGTCCAAAAGTAGGTGCAGAGGTCAATTGTTATGCAAAACAGACCATGAATGGTCTGGACAAACTCCTGAGGTCATAAGGAACCTCAAGAGATCAACAGGAACTTCAATTGATGAAGTTAACACTGAGTTCATCAGGAACTCAGTGAAACCTGAGCTCTGAGTTCGATAGAACTCATGAGCTTATCTCCCTCTAAATTGAGTGAGGGGAACACTTCAGTAGGATCATGTGAAGGTGTTGACATGATTAATTAGGTGGAACTACTCCTCCTGAGCCACCATTGATAGCAAGCTCAGGAGGTTGAGGTGATTTAGGTGTTTTGAGTGTAGTTGATTATAGATGTAATTAATTAGGTCAGGATGGTCCTTAAGGTGTCGTGAAGGTGATGGAGGACCTAATTGGATGTGGAAATAGCTCTGAACACCTCGCCATAGACAATGAGGTGTCAGGTGAAGGTGTTGGTGGATTAGGTGTTTAAGTGCTTAATTAAGTGATTTAAGAGGTACAACGGGGCCCTAAGATGATGACAAGGCGGCGGAGGGCCCCAAATGAGTGTTCTCTAGCCTGTGGACCTCTACCATGGACAATGGAGGTCGACGGTGGAGGTGGAGGTGGTTTAGGCAATCTAGTTGCTAAAAGTGAGGGAAAAGAAGCGGAGGAGGATTATGAAGGGGTAAGGAAGCTGATCAAATGAACAGAATGGTGAAATGAGGTCCGATGAGGATGGAATTGACCTTATCGGAGTCGGAGAAGAAAGGTGAGAAATTGAGCTACTTACTCCTTCTAATTGATAGCGAAAATATGTGGTTTGTTAAAATTGTGTTTTAATTGTTGTAACGTGTAAATCTGCTTTTTGGTGTTTTTTAATTAATATTTTTAATGTTTTGAAATAGCGGCAAATACGCAAGTTGTTGGCAGGAAAGCAACTTACACCTACAATCACTAAGCTAAAACCTAAGTGACAATTAACTCCTCTCCCTAAGCTTACCCTAGGCACATGGAGGCCTAGAGTAATTAGGTAGGAGTGAATCGTTCTAGAGAGAAAGAAAGCAAATGCGACAAAAGAATTGTAAAGAAAGCAACTTGATTTAATAAGGAAGATTATTTACATGAGAACCCTTGTAGAGGAATGTTTCTACTATTAGAAAAACTACAAAAAATGACAAAAACACCAATCCTCCAGTAATGATGGTGAAGATGAGAGGCTCCTTACTCTAAGCTCAGTGGTTCCTGGGCTTGAAAAGGGGCTTTCCAACTCCTTCCTTGCAAAGCTCCGCCAAGATGATGTCCTCTAAGGCAAGCCCTAAAGGGGGGCATGCCTATGCTTCTCCCAAGGGTGGACATGCACCACCCTTCTCCAATTGCCTGGCCATCCTTCTAGTGGAATGCTCCTCCTCCTTGGCATGGCACAAGAAGATGAGAGATGGGGAAGAAGGCACCAAGGGAGCAGGTAGGATGCCCCCTTAATCTTCTTCTCTCCTTCTTCTTCTTGGTCGTGAGATGTAGGTGGATATAGGGTAGAAAATATACTAATGGAGGATGATTTTTTTGGTGGAATATGATGGGTTTTTATGAGGGTTGAAGGGGGTAGAGTTGGCGTGAATGGGTAGAGGGCTAGGATTGATTCTAGGGGTATGGGTGGTTAGGTTGATCCTAGGGCTAGGGTTAAATGGCACCAAATGAGGGGGCACAAAGGGGGTAGTTATGGCTTTGGTGCCCCTTAGGGTTGGCACCAAAATGGGTTCTAGAAGGGGGGCTTAGGTGGCACCAAGTAGGGTTCTAGAAGGAGGGGTAGGTGAATGGCTAGGATAGGTTATATGGGTAGGTGTAGGGTGGATAAGGGGGCTGAAAGTTGGCACCTAAAGGGAGGTGGTTAGGGTTAGTTCTGGCACCAACTTTTGGTGTCTTTTGGTGGTTGGTTGAGGGATGAAAGGTGGTGAAGGTGGTGGCGCCAAAGGGAGTAGGGTGGAGCTAGCTAAGGTGAGCTTATGTAGGGCTTAGTTGGTGGAGCTAGTTAGGTAGGGTTTTAAGGTGGTGAATGGCCAAGGGAGCTAGGGTCTAGCTAAGCTAAGCTAAGTTAAGTTAGCTTAGCTAGTAATGGAGTAGAGAAGTAGGCAATGGGAGCTAGGGTTTGAGGAGAGGAGCTGGACAAAAAAAGTCTGGAGTTGAACTTGAGCTGGCAGTTGCTGAAGAGGTTGGCATGGAGCTACTCTAGCTATCTTAGTTTGTTAGTTCTTTGCTAGCTGCTAAGCCAAGCTAAAGTAAGCTAGCTTCTGCTAAAAGGAGCTGAGGTGACTGAGTCTGGTTCTCTCGGGGAGGATTTAGCAGGTTGAGATGGCTAAGGTAGCTTAGCTCAATTTAGTTGAGCTAAGCTAAATCCCTGGGAGCTAGACTTGAGCTTTCTGAGCTGAAATGAAGTCATCTTCAACTGGTTGGAGTTGAGTGGAGCTAGATGTAGCTAGTCCTGAGCTAAGGTGAACTCTAGTCAACTCAGCTAAGCTAGCTAGAGCTCCTTGTGAACTAATGGGAGCTGAGATGAGCTAGATTTAGCTAAGTTGAGCAGGATCTGAGCTGACCTGAGCTAGGGTGAGCTAAGATGAGCTCTCTTGAGCTGCCATTCAGCTGAGATGAGCTGAATGAAGCTAGGATGAGCTAACCCTAGTCCAAGTGAGCTGAAATCCGGCTATGGTGAGCTGGATCTGGCTGAGTTCCAACTGGTTTGGGCTTCTCCTTCACGAGTTGCCTTCCTTAGTGCTAGGTTCTAGGGATCTGGCAATCTGCTTATCCTTAACACTCACGAAAACATATCAAAAACATAATAAAAAAATGCAATGCATGCCTAACCTAATTAATGCCTAAATTCAACCCAAAAACCCGTTTACTGGGCAAAATCGTAAGAGCTAGGTTTGTTTTAATATATAAGAATGATGATAAATTAACATTTATCACTAACTAACTACCTAGCTAATTCTACTCTTATGTGTTAGATCTACTTACCTAACGAAGGAGGTGAGGGAATCCGCCGTTGGCAGGGCGGAAGCAAGATCGAAATCTAGACTTTGGTGAGAAAAGAAGCTCTGGTAGATGGAAGAGGAGGAGATCAGAGAAATGGGGCGCTCCTAGGGCGGAGGAGAGGAAGAGGAGGTGAGAGAGGCAGCGCTTCCTCGGCGGCATCGCTTGAGAAGGAGAACAGAGACGCCAGAGTTGTGGAGGAAACCTATAATCGACCACGGTGTGGGAGAGAGGGAAGGGGGTTGATCACTGTGAATCGGAGGAACTAAGGGGGTATTTATAGGTTTCACCGGAGGTTAAGGGGGATGAACCTGGACGGATAGAGGTCTAGGTGCATAATAACCACTAGTGTCGTCTTTGACGTCGGTGAGCCTAAATGCCTGACCTAATTAGGATTTATGGCCAATCCACATCGTTGGATGGAGCGGAGGTGGTGACCGGGATGTCGACAGCCAAGGGTACGGAGTTCAGTCGTGAGATGGAGGAGAATTGGGCGGTGCGGTGACCGGACATTGTGGACTATCCAAAGCAATGAAGATGAAGAAAACGAAGAAGAGGAAGGAGACAGTGTTCATAGGGACCTATTTGTAAATAAACTAGAGGACCTAAAAGAGAATAAAAGGACTCAATTGAAAGGAATCCTAAGGACCTAAACGTAAATAGAGGCATTTTAAGCTTAATTTAATTTAATTCTTTTTCAAATTTTTATATAGGATTATAAATTAGACAAATAATATATATATGTTTTGAATTTACGTTTTTGCCCTTTTTAGCTTTATGTATTTAAATGATTAAATTACTTAAGTTAATTAGATACTTAGAGTTAAATATTACTAATGTTAAATTAAATATTAAATTAATAGCTAAATACTTAATTTTTGAGTTCAAATTACTAATTAAATTATTAATAATATTAATTGATGTTTAATTTAGTATTTTTAACTTATTTTTGTGGCCCTTATTATTTTATCCCTTATATCATAATTAAACCCTAAATAGACATATTCTTAGCTAATTAACTAGAGATTCTAGTTAATTAAGGGTATTAAAGAGCCATGATGAGTCTCTCACCAAGGTCGGAATTGATCTCACCAGAGTCGGAGAAGAAATGTCAAGTTTAACTAATCTACCCCTACTCTTACCATTACTCACCTAATTGAAAAGCATAACTACGCCTAAGTGTTAGATATACTTACCTGATGAAGGTGGTGAGGGATCTCACCATTGGCAGGTCGAGAATAGGAACAAAATTAGACTTTGGTGAGGAAAGCAACTCCGGCCGATTGAAGCGGAGGGGATTCAAAGTGTGGCACGCTCCAATGCCATTAGCAGGGCAGAGGAGAGGAAGAGGAGGTGAGAAAGTCAACGCTCGTTGGCGATAGCACTTGAGAAAGGGGATGGGAAGACGTTGGAGCTAGGAGGAAACCTATTAACCGACCTCAGTGAAAGATGAGGGAAGGGGGTCGATCCTCGAGATCAGGGGTCTAGGTGGATTTTTATGATGATAACGTCATCATCAGCCATATCTAGCTTTAATTAGTCATATTCTGTTGATAAATGCTCCTACATAACCGCCAAAGAGTCGTAACTCACTACATATTCATTCTAAGAGATAAACATGAAAATAGGGGTAAATCTATAGTTTTAACAGAATATCTTAAATGCAGAGCAATCATGGGGTTTCTCAGGGGTTAATTGAAGGTCAAATGATCATAAATATCTAATAAGTGGGTTCATAAAGACAGAAACGAGTTTTCACGCATTTCTAGAATTAAATGACATATGAAATCCTAAAAACAGACCAGCTTAATTCACTAAGGTTCTAGTCAGGATAAAATTCACTTAAACCTTCTAAAAATCATAGAAAAATATTCTCTAAGGTTTGGTATGCTTTCTTTGACCTTTGGAACCCAATTTGACATAAAACAAAATCTTAGATAGACAGTTGCCCTAATTTTGTTTTCTATGTAATTTATCAGTTAAACTTGGTCAAAATCTAAATTGGACTTCACCATCAGATTCCTTCAGTCCAAATTAGATTTATACCAAAATTTGGACCCAATTAGAGATCACCTTGACCAAGTTTGCATTTTGGTCATGTCTGACTCTTTTCCCTCACATACATACCCCTAACTTCATCATCTTCACCAATAAGTTCCTACCACATTCAACTCCTAAACCCACTTCACCGACGACCTTTAATCAGGGATTACTCCCTGATTTCATGGCCAAACTCTTCCAAATTTGGAAGGAAGAATCATGAAGTATTTCCCTACAATCTGAGCCACATCTTGGGCTCCAATTCCTACTCAAAACTTCATGCAAACCTTTCAAAGGTTCAGGTTTCCTTCTTTGCCAAATTTTCGTGCTTCCAAGCTTGGAACGACCATCTAACACCTATAAAGGCACACCTATTGCAAGGCCGTGCTCCTTAGCAAAGTTTGGGGCCAAAAACCTCTTCTAAACCCTACCTCCGGCCCCTATCCGACCAAGCTCCTGCGGCCCTCTTCATTCTCCTTTGTCCGCACCTCCAACCGTCAAATTGGAGGAACAGCTATCCTCCCCTCATTCCTCCAACGGTGGCCAGTTAAAGCCCTCTCATCTCCAACTTTTCTTCGCCGCCTTTCCTCTCAAGAGAATTCGTCTTCTTCATCGTGGGCATGCCAAAGTCAACGCGGATTCTATCCCCTTCGACTGTTAGAGTAGGTTAGTTAGGTTTAATTAGATCCTTAGGTTAATTCCCTATGCTAAAAAATTCAAAAACAACCTCGACGCCGCTGCACACCATCATCTCCCTCTACTCCGGCCACTCCTCTAGCGAGGACCTCCGCTCGCTACACAACTCCAACCACCTCACCGACACTCCCACGACCTCTGCTATCACCTCACGACCAAAAGCCCTAACCTAACTTCATCTATTGACCACCCAAGATCCCCACCGAACTCACCCACTTTCGCAGACCTTCTCCGAGGTTGTCCGGCCACTACATGTCTTGCCTCACCACACACGTAACCACTGCCACTGCACTCCTCGTCCACCAGCGATACTCCTAAGCCTCTTTTATTGGGCCGAGAGGCTGTTTTCATGCTTTTCAGGTTGTCACTGTCACGCCGCCATTACTAACCTCCTGCTCGACCTTGGGTGCCATGTTTCAACAGCGTGCTTCATCGGCAGCATTCCCAGGTCGCGCGGAATCTCTCTAGGACCATCTCCAAGTTCTCAATTGAAGACCTTATCCTCAGTAGCTGCTCTAATTAGCAAAAGATCCACCTACAACCGCATGTGAGAAGAGGCCTGTGGGAATAATCCCACATCGTGGAAATACAAGCACCCACCTACACATCAGATGATTTTGTTTCTAAGGCTGTTTGCCTCAAGACACTTGGGGGGTGAGGTCTCCCGCATGTATAGCCTTCACACCCTCGTCCGTGACCACATGCATGTGGACCTGGACCTCTGTAACGACCCGATTCCCGAGTCCCTACGAGACACGAGAACCGGACCGACTCGACTAATCCCAAGACCTAGTCGTCCAACGAGGAAGTAACCAAAAGAACAGTAAAATAATTAACATTCAGCATGAATATAACTTGCAGTAACAAAATACAGCAGTAAGGAAAGAAACCACTACAATATATACCACCACAACAGTAGAACAACATTTATAACATAACATGAACTACAAGTAAAGAGAAGTACAAAGAGTAATAAGAACTACTCACTACAGTGGAACAAAAAGGGGTACAAAAGAACTGCGGTAACTCTACTAGACCCTACTCGGCCCAGCGTCCTCTGCAGCCGCTGACCCTGGCTGCTCAACGCCTGGTCCTGAAAAGTAACGAGTGTAACACGTCAGCAAAACGCTGAGTAGAGTGGCAACTAAAACTAAAGAAGCAGTAGAGTGTACAATAGCTGTTATATTTTGCTACTTTCTTTATTTACGTCTTTCTATTATTTCACGATTTATTTTTTCTTAGATCCTTCACTTGATTTCGAATGTTCCTCGTGGGAACGATCTTGATTGCAGTCTTTTCCGAAAAGTAGAAGTAACACGTGGTGCTCTTCTGGCCGGGAGAGTCCCCCGTGGTGGTCCTACCCTCAGTCAACCACCCCCAAGGTCGCTGACAGACGTAACGGTGACTACGGCACGCGCGATAAGTGCACTGGTAGCTACCCCACACTGGCACGCGGTCAGTCGTTTCTGTTAACGGGTGCGCCCAAAGCACAGCACGGAACCAGTATAGGGCAGAGCCCTCTCAGTAACAGGGGCCCAGCCCCTCCACAGTAACCAAACAGGGGTCTTGCCCTCCACAGTCTGCGCACCCTCACCTGACTACCCTGGTTTGCCCAGTGAGCCTAACAAGTCGGTGTAGGAGAGCTAGTAGAACCCCGGGACCCGTGGGGTAGCTAGTACTCGCTCTACACTAGTAGCTCTCCTTGGTACTGTGTACACGAGGGCCAGAAGTCGGTACAAAGTGGCCAGACCTAACCCCGGGTCCCTAGGACAGCTGGCTCCGCTCTGCACTAAACAGGTAACAGGTGCTTCCCCTGGTACTACGTACCCAAGAGACAACACACTTCCACGTCTTTCTTTTTCTCAGTTCCATTCTATTCTCTTTCTAGGAGTTCTACTCCTAATTCCCCGTAGGGTTACAGCTCTTTTAACTCAGCCCATTTAGGTTTCACCATTCCAGTTTTACGTTCATACAACCCATGTTCTCAATCATGTTTATTCATTCATAACAGGCAGCTATTAAACCAATTTACAGGTAGCTAATATTTCCTTTCCATTTTTCCGAGACTGCAATGTTCATATATTCCAGTACTTTTCCCATCCTAGGATTCATGCCATACCCTAGGATCTATCATACAATCTAGTTTTCCAACCCTAAGATTCATGCATTACCCTAGGATCTATCATTATATCTAGTTTCTCATTCCTAGGATTCATGCATTACCCTAGGTTCTATTAATGGTTCCATAATTTAACAAATTATGCTAATAAATTTAAAAGCCACTCTACCAGCTACAACGGGAGTACTGGGGGCGTGGTCGGAAATCCCGCGTGCCTCCGCAACCCCCGAGACTTCAATGGAACGGGGTCCTAACACAAGGTCAAACACAAGGAGTTTCTCAGAACAATATATAATTACTGTAAACGGGTAGAGGATCTTATTCCGAAAAGAACGCAACTCGAAACGCGGAAAACAGACTCCGAACGGGCCCTAAACGGGTTGGAAACGACGAAACAGTCCAAAATCAGACGTCTGGAACCTCTTCCAAACGTCTTAAAATGTGGGTCAGATGGTACCTTCGCTCTGTGTAGTCCCTCAGATGTCCAGAAGCCTGCGGGGGCGTCTGGCTTAGTTCCCCGACGTCCGATGGTCACCCCGGACGTCTTGAAGTCCTTCCCGTCGTCTGGCACTGCGACCAGACGTTCGATTCTCGTTTGGATGGCGAGTCTCAGAACCTGCACGTATCCACTCCTCGCTCTCAGTACGACTGGTCACAAAAAAGGAAGAAGGACGAAAAAAACTTACTTGCCAGACGTCTGGACAGTCCTCCAGACATCTTCCCCGTCGTCTGGTTGGAAGCCCAGACGTCTGATCCTCGAAAAGCTTCCAGAATCAGAGCTCGACTCGCTCTCCGCCCGCGATGCACGGCCGCGCCTCGTCCGCCTGCTGCTCGAGCTGCAGTAGCCCTCCCGCAACACTCCACGCCCGCTGCTCCCCCGCCGGCCGGCTCTAGCTGCCCTGGCAAGCTCGAGCCATCATGGCCGAGCATCTCCTCCCTCGCGCAACACCTCCTCCCGCAACTCGCCGCGGTTGCCGTTGCCGCTCGCTCGCTCGCTCTCGCACCGGCTGGAAGAAGAAGGGAACGGAGGAGATGAGAGTGAGGGAGAGGGCGAGGGCCTTTTTAAGGCCGCGTGGGGAGAGAGAGAGAGGGCGCAATGCTGCGCCTGCAGGAGGAGAGAGGGGAAAAGGAGTGGCGTCGCAGGTCTACACGCGCAAGCGCGCAGACGCAATGCTGCGTGCCGCAGAAATTAAATCCTAGACGTCTGGAAGAGGTTCCAGATGTCTGGTCAGACGTCTGGGCCACCTCCCAGACGTCTTAAAAACGTGTTGAAGCCGCGTTCGTAACAACCTCTGACCGAATACCCGAATATCCGATTATATGTTAGTATGAGAGTGAGAAGGGGAAGATTTGTGAGAGAGGGGGAGGGTTTTGCTACGTGTTAAGAGAAGAGGGCCTTGCGAGACACTTAGTTGCTGAAGGGAGTTGGGTTCCCTGTGTTGTAAAGAAGAAGAAGAGAGGGGTCGTGCCTAGGGAAGAAAGAAAAAGAGAAGGCTTAAAGGAAGAGAAGGTTGTTGTGCCTGAGAAGAAGAAGAGAAGGGCTAAGGAAGATAGGAGAGAAGAAGAGTACTATAGTAGAGACCATTTAAGTTGTCTGATTCTCAAATCAGACGTCTGAGTACTGTTCATTTATTTAACATTATTTGAGTAATTAATATTTATGCTTGGACTAATAATTGGTGATCTAAATCACCATTATTTTATCTTAGTTATCTTTTTGGTCATGAAATACATTAAGCTTCATTGAATACTTAATGTGACATATTAATATTCATTGAAATATCTTGATGGTGCTTCAATTATTATGCTCATTTATATTTTAATTGAGATTAGCGTGTGAATTCCTACTTGCTTCATGTGTTTGATCGCGGACTTCATTTCTAGATATTCGAGTTTATAAATTTATTTGTTTGAGCGCTTTTGTCCTATACTATATCTCATATCTTAAATAACGACGAATTCGCATTCAACAATTTATAGGTGATGGAGAGGGGTAGGGGGACTGTATCTGGACGCAATCGCTTTCAAGTACTTCAGTTTAGGCTTCTTTGTCTCTGGTGATGGTGAAGTCATTGCGTCGGAGTTTGTTAGGGTAGAGAAGGTCAGGGCCGTTGAATGAAAAGGTGAAGGTGAGTGGAAGAGTAGCGGCAATGGTGAAAGCAAATGGACGTCAGATGGGTGGTGATTGAGTGGTGTCAGCATCGGACCTCCTTGGCCGTCTAAACTGAGGAAGAAGAAGAAGACAGAGGCAGTGCTCATAGGGGCCTATTTGTCATAAAAATAATGGACCTATTTGTGATAAGGACTCAAAAGAAATAAGTGCTATGGACCTAAATGTAAATAGAGAGTTTCACGACTTATTTTAATTTATTTCTTTTTCAACTTTTTATATGTAATTAAAAATTATGTAAATATTATATTTATGCCTTGAATTAAAATTTTTCCCTTTTTAGCTATATTTATTTAAGTAATTAACTTACTTAGGTTAATTAAGTACGTAGATCTTAAAATTAATTTAGTTTAGATATTAAATAAATAGCTAAGTGGTTATTATTTGAGTCCAATTTATTAATTAAATTATAATTAAGATTAATTGATATTTAATTTAACATTTTTAACTTATTTTGAAGGTCCTTGGTAATTTAACCCCTATAGTATAATTAACCCTATATTAAGTATATTCTTAGCTAATTAATTAGGGAAACTAGTTAATTAGAGGTAATTAAGAGTGATGAGTCTCTCATCATGCAGCCAGGGGCATCAAGCAGTGTCCCTGACCGGGAAAGACATGTGCTATGAAACCTAAATGATGCTGTGTCTTGGGCCACTTGTGAGCCTCGGGACATGAATTTTAACCACGTGTTCTTCTATTGTATGCGTATGGTAAGCTCGTGGGGCCTGTCTTTTGTTGATCGACTTTTTCTTGGCTAGAGCTGTTTGAATTATGACGCATTCATGGTTTACAGCTGCAGACGCTTGGGTCGTCCATCTCGCATGGAGACGCTCCTCCGATCCTCCCTAGCCCAGCCGGTCATGCTAACGCAGTGGACTTGGCTGTCCAGTGAGCTGTGACGGCCAAGGCAGGGCATTGGCAGTTGCTTCGCCAAGTGGCGGAGGCCGCTGCAGCTCGAGAGAAGGTAAAGCAGGCGGCAGGGGAGGTCGAGCAAAGACTCCACTCTCTCCAACAAGTGGCCAACGATGTGGGCCGACTGGAGGGGGAGCTGAAGAAGGCCCGTTCTACTCTGCGGGGGCCTCTCGCACTAGCGAGGAGTTGGTGGAGAGGCTCATGAGGGCACATAGTGCCCATATGGAGCTCTGGGGGACCTGTCTAAGCACCTCTCGGCTGCCTACACTAGTGTTCTTTCCTTGAAGGAGAAGGTGCAAGTCTTTAAGGCTGAGCACTCTTCGTCGGTGGAGGGATACGAGACGGCTCTTGAGGAAGAGTGCATCCGTCTGAGTGCCTTGTTTGACAGGCTTGCTTCTATACGAGCAAGTCTGGAGAAAGCAGAGGCAACTGGTTATTGGACTCAAGGAAGTCCAACTTTATAGCGTACTTATGAGTAACGCCGTCTGGGGTGGCTAAAGCTATCTTGACCCCATCTTCGACTGTCATAAATGAGTCGTCGACATATGGTTGCTAGGGGAGTGTAAGGGAGGCATCGGGATCTGTGAATTAAGCCACGAAGTCCGCCAGGACTTATGCCTTAATTGCCCTCCTTGGTTGATATTTGACATCAAACTTAGCCAATTCCATAGCTCACTTGACTTGCCGTGCTGGCCCCGTGGGCTTGTGTAGCATTTGCCGGAGGGGTGGTTGCGTCCTGTTTCACGATGTATTAAAATTATGTTCGTTGCAGTATATCACGAAAAGCGATCACCAGTTATTACAATTTATTACTCGGAATTTAAAATTTCCCGAGGTCGAACTCAGGGAGTACACTTTGATTCCAGAAGCTTACAAATTCACAATTACAAAAATTTAAGAGAGAGAGGACAAAAGAATCCTTTTCCTCTTTCTTTCTTCTCTTTCCCTTCTCTTCTTCTCTTTCCCGTCTCTTCTTCTCTTTTCCTTCTCTTTTCCTTCTCTTCTTTTTCCTCCTTTCCCTTTTTCAGATGTCTGATTCTCTGAATCAGATGCCTTATCGGCCCCGTTGCTACAGTGCCTTCTCCTTATTTCTTCAGTTGTCTTCTCAGCCTTTCCTTCTTCTTCTTTCTCCTTCGGCTACTGCAGCTCTTCTCCTTCTCTTTCTTCTCTCTGCAGCTTTCCTCCTTCCTGGTTTCAACTCCTTCCTTCTTCTTCTCAGCTCCTTCTTCTGCAGTAGCTCCTCCCTGGCTTCTTCTTCTTTTCTTCTTGCTGCTGCGTCTCCTCTGCCTTCTTCTTTCTTCTTCTCTTTGCTGGTGCTTTGCAGTTAAGTCCTCGCCACTTCTCTTCCTCTTCTTCTCCACCTGTTCCCTGCACACATGAACGCAAAACCTACCCCTACCCTTCCCCGCACGTCTTTCTCTCTCTAAATCTCTCTTTGGTACGCTCTCCCAGAGCCGGGTAATCGGGTCGGGTCACGTGCCTGGGTCCAGGCGCACCGGCGTGGGTGGTGCTCGAGGAGTGCACAGGAAGGGTATTCAGGTTGCAGGTCAGATCCGCATGGGCTGTGCCGCGGATGAGACCGAGTGAGGGCGAAGGACCTCACCCCTGTGTGACTTGAGGCGAAGAGCCTCAGTCACTTTTTCTTCTTATGCAGGTGCGGGCGCGCGTCAGCTTTCGAGGTGGGACTAAAGTCCCACCTGCGTCTTCGTGCGCTTGCAGGAGAAAGGCACGACCAATTGGGGCAGCGACCATGGCCTTCGACCCCAATTGAGAGCTTGAGTGTGTGCGTGAGGGTGTTCCGCACTTGCTAGCCTGGGGACTTGGAGCGCTGCAGCCTGGAGCAGCTTTCGAAGCAGCTTCAACCTGCTTGCTAATGGCAGTTGGAGCTCGGACCCTGCTTGACATAAAAAAGGGCCTTGCGGCTCTATTAGACTATAGGTGGACCTTCGCCGTGTCACGGCGAAGGTGAGGCGGTAGGTGGCAGGCTGCGGGGTGGCCTAGACCTGCGTGCCTAGGTCGGTCTGTGGCCGGAGTGATGGGTTAGGTCGGGGGGCGGTTGTGGTGGTGTAGGTGGTCTGTGGACGGTGTTCAGTGGAGTGTGGCGGAGGTTGTGCGGTGGGTGGCGGGACGTGTGGGGTAGCGGAGTGACGAAGGTGTCCCGCCGGAGGGTGGCTAGATGGTGGAACTGATGGTGGTGGTAGTGGCAGTCGAGGGATTGAAACCAAAAAATTGTTGAGGGGGAAATAAAGAGGGGAGAAAACTGAAGAGCTTTTACCTAACTAAGCGGACGAAGGGGGGCAGGAGGTGGACGGCGCAATTCTTCCGTCGTCGGAGACGACGCCCTGTGGGGAAGATGACGACGACAAGGAAGATAGACCGGAGGGTGCCTGCTGGTACGACGAGGCACGACGAACGATGGCGGAGCTAACCCTGCCACTGGTATGGTGGCAGGGCGACGAGAGAGGAAGCAGAGAGTCGCTGGAGCCTGCGGATGAATGGCTGGAGGAGGAGGTCACGAAGTTTGGGGATTTTCCTTAGCCAAAACAGGCTTAAGACAACCGGCGGCCCCTGCCGTTCCTTAAATAGCAGTTGGCGAGGAGAAGATCTCGAGGAGAGAGAGTGGGTAGCTTGCTGGAGAATGGCCGGAGAAGAGACCCATTCCTCTTGCGCATTCACACGAGAGGCATGGGCAATGGCAGGAAATGGGTGGGTGTCCATGCGGAAGAAGACAACGTAGGGAACCCCCCTTTCATTTCTGAGAACGGCTCCCATACCCTATGCGGTGCCATCCTCCGTGCAAAGTCGCCGGAGGTATGGACAGCTGCGCGAGGTGGCAAAAGGATCGTTCTGTAAAGAATGAAAGGAAAGTTGGGGGTTAAAGTGCAAGGGTTCAAAAAGTTAAGGGTCAAAAAGTAATTCATGAGGACCAATTTGTAAAGTAGGTCAAAATAACATTTCCTTAGGTACAAATTTTGGTAAAAACTTTCCTTATGTCCAAATTTTGGTAAAAACCTAATTTGGACCTAAGGAATCTAATGGTGAAGTTTGATTTTAGGTTTGACCACGTTTGACCGGTCAATTTGCACAAAAACCCAAATTAGGATAAAAATTGGGTATGGTTCTCAATTTTGGTCAAGATAGGTTCCAATGGTCAAATTGAAGGTTCTAAACCCTAGGGAATATTTTTCCATGAATTTTAGAGAGTTTAATTGACTTTTATCTTGCCGGAAACTTCGTGAATTAAAGCAGGTTTGTTTTAGGGCTATAGTATGTCATTTTATTCCTAGAAATTACTATAACCCTTTTCAAATCAAATCATCCCACTTTCTTTCTTGTTAAGCCCATTTGACCTGTGTTTAGACCCTTAGACATCCCGTTTGTGTACTGCATTGGTAAAATTACAGTTTTACCCCTTGTGTGTTGCTTTATATTCAGATTTATAGTTCTTTTATTTAGGCTTTCCCTTAGGTTTTGTTGGAGCTTTTATATACTTATTGTTACGACCCGATTCCCGAATCCCTACGAGACACGAGAATCGGACCGACTCGACTGATCCCAAGACACAGTCGTCCAAGGAGAAAGTAGCCAAGAGAGCAGTAAAATAAACCACATTCACCATGCATATAACTAGCAATAACAAAATGCAGCAGTAAAGAAAAGAACTACTACAGTATACACCATCACAACTGTAAAGAAATAAACATGTACATAACATGATGCTTACAATAAAAGAGTACAGGGGTAACAGAAACTACTCCCTATAACAGAAGGAAAAGTACAGTGGGTACTACACAAGTAGAAACTACTGGGCTCTACTGGGCCCAACACCCTCTGCAGTAGCCGTTTCTGGCTGCTCAACACCTGGTCCTGAAAAGGTGACACGTCAGCGAAACGCTGAGTAGAGTTGCAACTAAAGCTAAGAAAACAGTAAGGTGGACAGTAACTGTTATATTTTTAATTTCTTTCTTTATTTCTCCGTTTGTTCGTTATTGAGTTATTCCTCAGATCTTTCTCTTGATCTTGAATGTTCCTCGTGGGAACGATCTTGAGTTATTGAATAATTCCGTTTATAGTCTTTTCGGAAAAGTGGAAGTAACACGTGGTGCTCTCCTGGCCGGGAGAGTCCCTCGTGGTGGTCCTACCCTTAGTCAACCACCCCAAGGTCGCTGGCCGACGTAATGGTGACTACGGCATGTGCGATAAACGCACGGGTAGCTACCCTGCACTGGCACGCGGTCAGTCGTTTCCGTTAACGGGTGCGCCCAAAGCACAGCACGGAACCAGTATAGGGCAGAGCCCTCTCAGTAATAGGGGTCCCGCCCCTCCCCAGTAACCAAATAGGGGTCTTGCCCCTCCACAGTCCGCGCACCCTCGGCTGACTACCCTGGTTTGCCCAGTGGGCCTAACAAGTCGGTGTAGGAGGCTAGCAGAACCCCGGAGCCCGTGAGGTGGGTAGTGCTCTCCCTACACTAGTAGCTCTCCTCGGTACTGTGTACATGAGGGCCAAAAGTCGGAACAAAGTGGCCAGACCTAACCCCGGGTCCCTGGGGTGGCTAGCTCCGCTCTGCACTAAACATGGGGACAGTCGCTCTCCTTGGTACTCCGTACTGAAGGGCCAGCTCACTTCCCCAATTTTATTCCATTCACTTTCCGGGAGTTCTACTCCTAATTCCCCGTAGGGTTCATGCTCTTTTAACTCATTCAATTTAGGTTTCATCATTTCAGCTTTATATTCATATAGCCCATATTCTCAACCGTAATTATTCATTCATAATCAGGTAGCTGTTAACCAATTACAGGCAGTTATCGTTTCCTTTCTACTTTTCCAAGACTGCAATGTATATATATTCAATCTAGTTTTCCAGTCTTAGGATTCATGCCATACCCTAAGATCTATCATTCAATCTAGTTTTCCAGTCCTAGAATTCATGCAATACCCTAGGATCTATCATTTAATCTAGTTTTTCAGTCGTAGGATTCATGCAATACCCTAAGATCTATTATTCAATCTAATTTTTCAATCCTAGGGTTCATGCAATACCCTAGACTCTATTAATTATTTCACAAGTGCATAATTTTTGATAAATAATTAAAAGGGCCACTCTACCCACAAAACCGAGAGTACTGAGGGTGTAATCGGCAAGCCCGCGCGCCTCCGCAACCCTTAGAGCCGCAACGGAATGGGATCCTAACACAAGGATCAATTACAAGGAGCTACTCAGAACAGTATACAATTACTGTTAATAGGTAGAGGAACTAAGTCTGAGAAGAACGAAACTTGAAACGCGGAAAACGGACTCCGAACGGACCCTAAACGGGTTAAAAACGACAAGTCTGCCCAAAATCAGACGTCTTCCAGACGTCTTAAATGATAGCTCAGGTCATACCTTGATCCTGCACGGTCGTTCAGAAGTCCAGAAGCCTGCTGAACCGTCTGGACTTAGTTTCCAGACGTTCGATTATCACTTCGAACATCTGGAGACCCTCTCCGTCGTCTGGTGCTGTGCCCAGACGTTCGATCTGTGTGGGATGGCGTGCCATTACGCCTTCCCGAACGAGTCCTGCACACATACATGACCGTCCTCAACACGGAGCATTGCAGAAACCTTCGACGGAACGGCTGCATGGCCGTACACGCGAAAAAAGAAGGATGGTAAAAATATCATACCTTTCAGACGTCTGGACCTTCCTCCAGACGTCTCCTGCGTCGTCTGGACGTATGTCCAGAAGTCTGATTCTGGGAAATTTTCCCAGAATCAGGACCTCCTCGCCCTCCGGCTGCAGCGCACGGCCGTGCCGCGCCATGCTCGCCAGCTGCCTGAGCTACAACAGCTCCTCCCCAGCACCACAAGCTTGTTGCGCACCCGCCGGTCGGCTCCGGCCGCTCCGGCGAGCTCACACCCTCGCGGTCAAGCTCTCTCTCCCTCTCGCAGCAGCCCCTCCTCCCCACACACTCGCAGCAGCTGTTGCTGCTGCCCTCGCCCGCACACTCGCTGACAGGAAGAAGAAGAAGAAGGCGATGGAGTGAGGGTGTGGGAGAGAGAGGGGGGTATTTGAATGCAGGCATGAGGAGAGTGAGAGAGAAAAAGGGCTACGTCTGTAGGGAGGAAGGAAAGAGAAGGAGGGCGGCGGTTCAGTCTACGTGCGCATGCGCGCAGACGCGAACCCGTACGCCGAAAAATTAAATTCCAGACACCTGGGAAGTCTTCCAGACGTCTGGGCCACTTCCCAGACGTCTTAAACGACGTTTGATGCCCTGGTTATAACACTTCTTTAGGTCAAAATGTGCTAGTTAGGACTCATGATGAGGCTCTCATCATACCCCCATGCCTAGCTTTTGCTAGTCCCTTAGCAAAAATTTAAGGTTTTAACCTTTGTTCTAGACCATGAACTTCTTCCATCAAGTTTTGATAAGTGCTTTTCCTCTTGTATCCCTGATTAGGTCAGAATGCCAATCATAGGCCTAAAAGGTACTCTAGTACCAACCAAGATCCAAATCTGTCTAGCTTTAGTTTCAGTCTTTAGCAAAGGTTTTTAAGGCCTACGGGAACTAACTCAATGTTTATTGGACTCTGTGGTTAAAGCACCCGTGACTGAGATATTTTTAGCCTTTGTTCAGTTTGCAGTGCATTTTGTAGGAGAGAGAGAGAAGATTTATTTGTTTGGAGAGTTTTCTCTCTTTTCCTTTAATTCTAGGTTAGGATTGAATTCACAACACGATCTGTATCGGATTCCTTGTCCCCATCATCAATCCTCAAGGGTCCTCGGCAGTCGATGCTTCAAGATAGCACTGCCCATGGTAACCCCCAGAACCTTGGCTTTCAAGATTTCGAGATAATCCCGTCCATGGTGTTTCGTGGCCGAATTAAGACCCTGGCAATTGACACTTCGTGATAATGCCATCCATGGAATCTGAACCGGCAGAGTGCTTACATGCCCCCAGTAGGATATGTAAATATCCTAAAAGACAAGCACCGAGGATATGATATGTTGTTACGCATCTTGGAGGGGAATTTCCCACCTCTCCGCGTTGGGAACTCGTCCAAATCAACTTGTGTTGATCGATTGCTCCTAATATAGGTGACTTTTCAGGACATTTGAAACGCTACTGCGTGATTTCGATACTTATGCTCACTGAACCAGACTGTGTGTGTGAATTTGGGTACTTAGGTTACTGAATCCCGTAAACCAAAAGTCAATCAACAAGGTCGAATACTCCTTAAGCCTTGGACCTAATCCTTAAGGTTTTCATTTTCCTCAACCTCTTGAGGAATATCTAGATCTTAATGGGTACTAAGAGTCTATCCAAGAATGCCTAAGGTTTGCATTCTTACTAATCTTGTTGTGCACTTTCCTTTTTCTTTTCCTTAATGTGGTCTAGAACTTAGGTTAAATTCCTTAATTTCTTACTAGTGACTATCCCTTTTCTCTTTCATTTTGTGTTCCTTTTATCATTCTGCTCTTTTTCTCCTTCAAAGTTTTTTTTTCTTTTTTATCGTATATGCGGATTTTTTTGTTGAAACCTTTTCCTTGTTATTTAATTGCACTTTTATACCCCCCCATGCCTAAGATTTGCAATGTCCTCATTGTACATTAGGTGGGTTTTTATTTAGCTTGGTTCATGCATTAGGACAAGTATTTGGTGAGTGAATGGGTTGAGGTGACTGTTGCGGATAATTTCTAATCTCAGGTACGAGTACCTGAGGTGAAGTTAGCTATCCTAAAGGATGAACCTAAAGTGCAAGGAAATGTCAGAAAAGGTTTTGGGTTTTTCAAGAATGACGGGCTGCCTAGCGTTAAGCGCTGAGTTTTACGCCATCGGCTGGGCGAAATAAGCTCAAGGAGAATGGAGGACAAATGATGACTCAGCCAAATCTGTACTGGTTACGTCAATGAACGGTTTGAGTCTTTGACCATTCACAACGAAAGGTTCGGAATCGTGGCTAAGAGGACTGATTTCGACGGCTCCATTTCTAAAAATCTGTCGGACGAGATGTGGTCCGACCCACTTGGATGGCAATTTCCTTGGGAAGAGTTTGAGTCGGGCATCGAAGAGTAGGACCTTCTGACCAGGGTGGAAGATCTTTCCTGATATGTGCTTGTCATGAAAGGCTTTAACCCGCTCTTTGTAGATTCGCGAGTTCTCATACGTATCAAGGTGTAGTTCACCAATCTCGCTTATCTGAAGCTTTCTCTGGGTTCCAGCCTTAGAAAGATCTAAGTTGCAGTTCCGTACTGCCCAATAGGCTTTGTGCTCCAGTTCGACGGGAAGATGACATGCCTTCCTGTACACCAGTCTGAAAGAAGATATGCCTAGTTGGGTCTTGTGGGTGGTCCTATAAGCCCACAAAGCTTCCGGAAGTCGAAACGACCAATCCTTTCTATTAAGTCGAACAGTAACTTGTAGAATTTTCTTGATCTCACGATTTGATAGCTCAGCTAGACCATTAGTTTGGGGGTGGTATGGAGTAGAGATTCAGTCAGACACCCCATATTTGGTCATCAGTAACCTGAACTGAGCGTTGGTAAAATGGGTCCCTCCATCAGAGATGATTACACGAGGAATTCCGAACAGTGAGAAGATATTCTGATGAATGAATTTAATGACGATCTTGTGATCACAGGTTCAGGTCGGAATAGCTTCGATCCATTTGGATACGTAGTCTACCACGAGTAAAATGTACTCGAAGCCATCCGAAACAGGAAAGGGGCCCATAAAATCAATCCCCAAATATTGAAGATCTCACATATGAGAATCGACTGCAAAGGCGTCATGTTGCAGTGGCTCATCTTGCCCAAAGTTTGGCAACGACTGCATGCCTTGCAGTGTTTGTATGCGTCTTTGAAGATAGTGGGCCTGTAAAAGCCACACTAGAGGATTTTTGATGCGGTTTTGTGCCTAGAGAAGTGGCCACCGCATGCCTGGCCATGGAAGGAGAGAATGTTGTTGATTTCGCCCTTCGGGACGCATCGCCGGATTACTTGGTCAGCACCTATGTGGAAAAGGTACGGGTCTTCCCATATGTAGTACTTGGTATCGGAGAGCATCTTGTTTTTCTTGGCCTTTGGCCAATCAGACGGGATCTGATGAGATGCCAAGTAGTTTACTATATCAGCAAACCATGGAAGCCTAGTACCAATAATCAATAGGTGCTCATCAGGAAAATGCTCCGTGATGGGTCCAAAAGGGTTGATGATCTCAGAAGGAAGGCGAGACAAGTGGTTAGCTACCACGTTCTGTCTTCCCGCCTTGTCGCGAATCTCGAGGTCGTATTCTTGCAGTAGCAAGATCCATCAGATTAATCAAGGCTTCGCGTCCTTCTTAGCAAGGAGATGCCTCACAGTAGTGTGATCCAAGTAGATGATGACGTAGGAGCCCAGGAGATAAGATCGAAATTTTTCAAGGGCAAATACTATGGCTAGTAGCTCTTTTTCTATAACCGTGTAGTTACGATGAGCCTCGTCAAGTGTCTTGCTAGCGTTGTAGATGACCATGGGTTTCCCGTTTATCTTCTGCCTCAGAACTGCTCCTACAACGAAGTCAGATGCATCGCACATGATCTCAAAGGGTTGAGACCAATCAGGGGACTGTAGGATTGGAGCTTAGGTGACTCGGTCACGAAGGTTCTCAAAAGCTTGAGTGCATTCCTTGGAAATCTCAAAGGGTACATCCTTGGAGAGAAGAGTAGTCAGGGGGCACGCGATTTTCGAGAAATCAGGGATGAAACGACGGTAAAAATTGACGTGCCCTAGAAAAGATTGGATGTCCCTGATCGAGCTAGGCATAGGAAGTCTGGAAATCAGATCAACCTTGGCTCGATCCACTTGAATGCCTTTCTCAGAAATTAAATGTCTTAGGGTGATCCCCTCAGGCACCATAAAGTGGCTCTTTTCTCAGGAAAGAACCAGATTTACGTCAATGCAATGCCTGAGTATATGAACCAAGTGCTAAGGCAATGGTCAAATGATGCCCCGAAAACTGAGAAGTCATCCATGAAGACTTCTAGATAATCACCTACCATATCAAAGAATATGGCAAACATGCACTGTTGAAAAGTCGCAGGTGCATTGCAGAGACCAAAAGGCATCCTTCGGAACGTGTACGTCCCGAAAGGGCAGGTGAATGTGGTCTTCTCTTGGTCCGCTGGATGAATTGCCACTTGGTTATAACCGGAGTACTCGTCAAGAAAGCAGAAGAATCTATTTCCCGCTAATTTCTCGAGAATCTAATCAATGAATGGTAGCGGGAAATGATCCTTCTTCATGGAGGAATTGAGTTTTCGGTAATCTATGTAGACTCTCCACGAGTTGGCTATACGGATAGGTATGACTTCTTTGATTTCAGTCGTGATAGTGGTGAGCCCTGCCTTCTTAGGCACAACCTGGATTAGGCTCACCCAACGATTGTCGGAGATCGGGTAGATGATCCCTGCATCTAACTACTTAATGATCTCCTTTTTCACGACCTCCTACAGATTGGGATTCAGACGTCTCTGCATTTCACAGGAAGGTCGTGTGCCCTCTTCAGAATAGATACAGTGTGTGCAATAAGAGGGACTTATTCCACTCAAATCATCGAGAGTCCAACCAATGGCTCTGTGATGTTATTCCTTTTCACCCATTGGTTTACTTTTCAGATCTCTTTGTTGGTCTCACATGTTCCTCATGGGAACGATCTTGATTGTAGTCTTTTCCAAAGAGTAGAAGGCATACGTGGTGCTCTCCTTGCCGGGAGAGTCTCCCGTGGTGATCCCACTCCCAGTCAACCACCCCGAGGTCATGGACATACGTAGCGGTGACTACGGCACGCGCGATAAGCGCATGGGTATCTACCCCGCATTGGCACGCGGTCAGTCATTTCCGCTAGCGGGTATGCCCAAAGTACAACATGGAATAGTATAGGGCCTAGCCCTCTCAGTAACATGGGGTCTAGCCCCTTAGAACCAAACAGGGGTCTTGCCCCTCCACAGTCCGTGCACCTTCATCTGGCTACCCCGGCTTGCCCAAGGGGCCCAGCAAGTCGGTGTTGGGTGGCTAGCTGAACCCCGGGCCTCGTGGGGTGGCTAGCTCTCTCCCTATACTAGTAGCTCTCCCCGGTACAGTGTACGCGAGGGCCAAAGAAGTTGGTGTAGAGTAGCCAATCCTAACCCTGGGTCCCAACCCAAGGGCGGCTAGCTCCGCTCTACACTAAACAGGGGACAGTCGCTCTCCTTGGTACCACATACTCAAGGGCCAGCACACTTCCCACTCACATTTCTAGATTTATCCACAGGAGCTCTACTCCTAATTCCCCGTAGAGTTTATGCTCGATTTCCCCATGTCATTCCATACCAGGTTTCATCATTTACATTTCCATCCTCAGATTATATACATGCAGCTCGTATTTCCATCATTTAACATATACAAGTAATGTCACAGGTAACTGTTTAACTAATACATGCCTTTCATATTTCACAGGCAGCTTTTGTTTATTAACAGGCCGTTGTTCACATTTCAATTCATTCCTTTAAGACAGCAATTTCAAACACGCATATAAACAGTGCAAGTACTTCTCATCCTAGGATTCATGCCACATCCTAGGTTTCTAGTTATCCAATTTCACATATGCATTCAGGTTTTATAATTAAAATAGGGGGAAACCACTTTATCAGACAACGCAGGAGTATTGGGGGCTCGAACGGCAGGCTCACGTGCCACAGCAAACCCTGAACCCACAACCGATCGAAGTCGTATACCAAGGAACATACCACAATAGAACATTCAGAACAGTATAAAAGGATTCCTAACATGTAGCGGAACTCACAAGGAAACCACATATATCTTGTTTGCGTAAAACGTATCTCAAACGAACCCTAAATGGGTCAAAAATAAGACTACAAACCTAAATTAGACGTCTAGCACAAGGTCCAGACGTCTTAAAAGTAACCAGAGTCTCACCTCAGGTTCTGCGTCGACCTCAGACATCTAGAACCTCTTCCTGACCGTCCGGACCCTTCTTCAGACGTCCGACTTTTCCTCCGGACGTCTGGGAGTGCTTCCGGTCGTCTGGTATGTTATCCAGACGTCCGAAATGCGTGGGAGGGCGTGCCATGTGCCTTTCTGAAGCTATCTCTACGCGCGACAGGCAAATCACCTATATTTAGCCATGCAAATCGTAGCTGTGGTGCGAACTGCATGGCCGTAACCGCAAGAGGAACATACCTTTGCGAAGTTCTGCTTTCAGATGTCCGGTGCCGTCACCAGACGTCCAACCCATTATCTGGACTGCACGCCAGACGTCTGATTCTGGGAAGATCCCATGATTAGAACAACCTCCTGCTCCTTCTCCTCGCGCACAGCCGCGGCCTCGCCTCCTCGCCTACAGCTTCGGCTGCAGCAAGTGTCGGGGACGTCTCTCCTGACGCGGTCCTCCTCCCGCACGCACCGCTCCGGCCATGCGTCCTCCAATGAGCTCCCATGAGCTCTCGAGCTCAAGCTCTTCCTCTTCTCCTCACACTGCCTCTCCCCCTCATCACTCGCTCTCGCGCTCGCCCCTCTCGCTGCAGTGGAGAGGGAGGAAGGAAGGTGGTTGTGGTGAAGCGGGGAAGAAAGGAAGGGGGAGGGGGTCTTATATAAGGGTGCGCTAGGGTTCTGCAGGGGGAGAATAGAATGACAGAGAAGAGGGGAAAGACAGTCTGCGCACAGATGCAAAGCTACGTACAAATTTTTCAATTTTCAGACATCTGGGAGTGTGTCCAGACGTCTGACCAACCGTTTAGACGTCTTAAAGGGCTTAGAACAGAACAAGTCTTTACAATTGCCATCTTGGAGCGGTGTTAACACCAAAAATAACTTCGACCTCCGCACCTAATGAGAGACTCACCATGGCTCTTAAATACCCCTAATCAACTAATTTCCCTGGTTAAGTAGCTAAGAATATGTCTAATTAGGGTTTAATTATGATATAAGGGTTAAAGTGCTAAGGGCCACAAAAATAAGCTAAAAATACTAAATTAAACATCAAATTATATTATTAATAATTTAAATAATTATTTGGACTCAAATTATACAAATTTAGCTATCTAATTAGTATATAAATTAAGTTAAGCATTATTTATTCCTAAGTATGTAATTAACTTAAGTAATTTAATTAATTAAATATATAAAGCTAAGCGTAAATGCAAGGCATATATATAATTTTACCTAATTTATAATAATATATAAAAAGTTGAAAAATAATTAAATTAAATTAAGCTTAAAATTCCTCTGATTGCATTTAGGTCCTTAGAATTCATTCCAATTGAATCCTTTATTCACTCTTAGGTCCTTAACTTTATTTACTAATGGGTCCCTGTGAGTTCAGTGTCTGCGTCTCCTTGTTCTACTTCCTCGCACTGGATGGTCCTCATCAGCCGGTCACCGTACCACTCGATCACCGCCCATCCACCATCAGAACTCCTTCACCCAAGCTTCTGAGTTTCGGCTCACCTTCCTCTCCTCATTCAATGGTACGGATTGGCCACTAATCCTAATTAGGTCAGGAATTTAAGTTCACCGGCGTTGGACACGACGCCGGTGGTTTAGCTGAACCTAGACACTTTTCCGTCCATGTACATCCCCCTTATCCTCCACCATCACCTATAAATAGCCCGCCATACCTCCGATTTAAGCGGTTAGCTCCCTACGCTCTTCCCCAACTGTAGCTAACTAATAGGCTATTCCCTCCTACTCCAGTGAACTACCCCCACTTCCACACACTCCCTCTGACCATTTTCACTTATTGTTGAGCTCTGCCATCCTCCATCGCGCCTCTAGACAAGGCGACGACTCTGGAGTCCGCTTCCTCTCCGCAAATTTGCCTGCTAGATTTCTTCCCCTACCCTTCTATTTCTTCCTCCATTACGACTGTCGACGGAGTTCTCTCTACCCCCTTCGTCTAGGTAACAGTAGGTCAGGTAAGTTAGAGTAGGTTAGTGTAGTTAATTAGGTAGGTAGTTAGTAATAGTGTTAGTTTTTTCTTCCATCGTCTTCAGCTCCAGCGAGCTCATTGAGCTCGTCATGAGCATGATTTGATCTTTTTAACTCGCTGTTCATCTTCCTTTGTTTTTCGTGGTTTCATATCACTTCCTTCCCTCGATTTTTATCAGCTTGTTCGCCAAAACCATTTCACCTTCACTGGCGACCTTCGTTGTCTATGGAGGAGGTACTCCGACTTAGAACACACTCATTGGGGCCCTTCGTTGCCTCTACATCGCTTAAGTGCCCCGTTTGACTTTGCAATTAGTTAAATAATCGCCTAAATCATAAATGCCCAATTTCACATTTCAACCTCTGAGCTTCTGTTAATGGAGAGCTCAGAGGAGTAATTTTGCATAATTAATCACCCAGACATCATCGCAAAACATCAATGAGCAATTCCCCTCACTCAATTGAGTGAGAGTAATTGATCTAAGTTCTTGTTGTTCGCTCTGAAATAGGTTTTAAAATCAATGTGTTATAGTATAGTTGAATTAGTGCGAAAAACAAGTAAAATTTATATCTCGAATATTAGAAATGAAGTCCGAGATCGAACACAGGGAGTAATTTGGCAAAATAATTATCAAGATCACAATTCAAATGCAATATAAGCAATGTTTGATAGAATTTCAAACAAGAATGATATATAAATGAAATCTGATGTTAGATAATGCAAAAAGAATGGGGTAAAATGGTTGTTTGAATCACTAATTACCCTTAACAATTATCTCAAATATTTCAACAGTACTAAGCAATTCAATTCCATGTATGATAAGTGCACAATGCACTTCAAATGAAGCTCAGGCAATCTGCTTAGCTGGTCAGATGGCTTATCTTGCTCTCTGCTACAGTGTCAAGCGGGCGCCCTTCTTCTCTTCTTTTTCTTCTTCCTTTTCTGTGCCTTCTTCTCTTCTTCTTCTTAGGCTTCTCTCTTCTTTGCTTTCCTTCTTTTGTTCTTCTGCGGCTGTGCTTCCTCTCATGCTTCCTTCTTCACGCACAAGGGGGAGGTGAAAGTTCCCTTCTAGGAGGGGTGACGTAAAAAATGCGAAATTGAAAATATATAAAGCAAACTCACAAAAATAAGCAATCACAAAATGTGCACAAAGATTTTTAGGTGGAAACCCAAACCGGGTAAAAACCACCACCTAACCCTCTCGAGTTAGGATTTTCCGATCAACCAAGTTGATCAAATCCACTAACCGAATCACTTTGAACGAGGGTGATTCAACCTCAATACAACCACGCTACAAGTACGAGGGTAGCGTTCCTCAACCCCTTCTCTCCACGAGAAGGATTTTGTCCCACGACGGAGACGGGAATTCGCAAAGCGAATACCCAACCAAATTACAAAGGTAAAATAAAACAACAAACCTATAGAGCCAACAAAGTAATAAACCTAAGCTTCTATAGGATCTAGGAAACTCCCCTTTGCAAGGAGTGCGTCGACGATGACGCGGGTGCGTGAGCCACGCGACGGCGCAACTTCGCTCTCGTAGACAACGGCGGGAGAGCGGGTGCGCAACGGCTGGATGCTCTCAAGATGTAGAACTTGAGCTTAGAGAGCAAGAGCTTCTTGGACACAAGAGTGTGAGAGTGTATAGCTAAGTGTGTCTTGTGTCTTTCTTAGTGTATATCTTGTGTGTTTTTGTTTACAAAGGTTCCCCTCTATTTATAGAGGCCTTAGGAAGGCTTTGGAAGGCTTGGAAAAGCTTCCATAGCCGTTGGGTGCAAAGCCCAAGAGAATCAGGCCGAAATCAGGACAATGATTACACTTCACAGGGTTATCAGACGTCTAACTATGGCATCAGACGTCTGGAAGGCCACTTTAAGACGTCTGATTCCAAGGTCAGACATCTGATTCTATGCGGGTTTCTCCCTGACTTGAATCAGATCTAAACAGGGTTTTTGTACAAGTCCATCAGACGACATAGAGGACGTCTGGCACTAAGTCTGGACGTCTGGAAACCTACTTTTACCGTGGGAATTGATTTCCAAACGTTGCAACGGCTAGAAAATCTCTGAGAAGAGATTTTGGGTCAGCCGAGGCAAAACGGTCATTTATCAGACGTCTGTGAAGTCCTATGGACGTCTGATAAAGCTCTAACGGTCATATTCTTGAGTGTCTTCTAAGCCAGCCAACGGTTCACTAACTGGACGTCTGGCAAAGTCATCAGACGTCTCCTAAGACGTCTGGTATAAGTTATGGACGTCTGAATTCATCAGACAGAACTAACTATGTCCAGCCTAACAGTTATCAGACGTCTGAAACAACAGTCAGACGTCTTAGAATCCTTTATCAGACGTCTGATTCGTGAATTAGACGTCTGGAAAGTCAGTTTTAACCCTATATTGGTTTTCTAAGTGTTCTACAGAAAACCTACGTATCCTAGGGTTGTGCAGGTGTTCCTAGGACTACTGTTAGGGTTCTTTGAGGCTCTTTAACATAATGTCTAAGGAAAATAAAGAGCAAGAAAATAAATACAAGAGATACATGAAAGGATAAAAAAGAATCTGTCCTATTCTTCTTGTCTTCCATCTCCAATCTTTCGCTCCACGCGAACCTCCTCTATTTTCCGTCAAGCTCCTCCAATCCGTCCTGGATGCGAGCTCGAGTTCCGTCTAAACACGTCTTCATTTGCAATTGACCTGAAATCTAGGACTCAAATTGCAAATGTTAAATAACACGTGTTTTGTTATCATCAAAACAAATGATCGTGGTGCTCTAGCACCAACAGGAGGTTCCTTAAACAGCTAAGTATCGGTTGTTGGTCCTGAGAGCAAAACCCCCCTTGCCCCCGTGCGCTTTCCTCTCCTTCTCTCTTCTGGGATCCACCCTTTTAGGGCCTCGTGTTATCGGGTATTCGGGTAGAGTGCACCCAGGACCAGGGTTGCCGGCTGTGACTGGCAGCCGAGGAGTGCTTATGTTAGGTGGGCTATCAGATCGACCAGACCCGCGTGTAAGGTGTCGCGGGCGAGGTGCGTGAGGGGCTCGTGAGGGGACCCCACCCCTGTGACTTGAGGCGATAAGGCTATCCGAAAAATTCAATTTATGCGGGTGCGGGCGCTCATCCGCTTCCGAGGTAGGACTATCCTGCCTCCCTTCCTCTACACGCAGCTACGGTTGCTGCCTCTTGAAATTGTGGTCAAAAGCCATGTCAAAGGGCCAAATTAGTCCCTGGGTTGTGATTCTAGGAACTCTTCGCTGCTCTTGGGACTTCGCCTGGGATCTGCAAATGCTGGAGCATGCTTCAAGCTTCGTTCGAAGCTTCGTCAATGGTGGTCGAAGGAGGGAAGACCTGAAATGAAGAACACAGCCTTGCGGCCTCGTCAGAAGGTTTAGCAGGTTTCTCCATAGTGTGGCGAGTATGGTGGTGGGTGCGACCTATCGTGAAGGTGGCTGTGGTGGCCGAATAGTGTCGGGGTTGGTGCGCCGAGGTGGGTGTGTTCGGCAGAGGGTTTGGAGGCGTATAGGGTGAAATAGGATAGGGGTTTTGAAGAGGGTGGTGTGGCGAAGGTCGTGAGGTGGTTGGCGAGGCATTTGGAGTAGTGGAATGAGCGGGGGGCCTCGCCGAAGGTCTGGTCGGAGCGGAGGAAGGTGAAGGTGGTTGATGTGATACAGCGATCGAAATGAAGTGTGGTTGGTGTGTGAATAAGGCAGAGGAGTTAGGGAACTTATCTTGGTGATTAGCTGACGAAGAGTGGCATTGGTGACGCTAGTTGCGGTATTATCAGCGGCTGGAGACGAAGGTGACTCCAGTGGGGGAATAATGGTGACGATGAAGGAGATAGAAGCATCCGCTGGTATGGCGCGATGTGGAGGAGGATGAGGAAGGCAAATCCAACGTCGGTATTGTAAATGGATGAGGAATGAGGACGGAAGAGGTCGCCGGAGCTCGAGGAGCCTTTTGGTTGGAGGAGGGAGGAAGAATATGGTGAGTTTCCGACCAAAATCGAGCTTGCCCTCTTCGATTTGATCTGGGGGTCCTTTTATTGGCCTTTGGACGGCATTTTGGGCTTCGGAAGCAAGCTTCCCAAGCTTGGAAAGCTCGCCGGAGAAAGAAATCCCAAGATGCCCTAATCTTTCATGCATTCGCATGAGATATTGGGAATGTTTCAGAGTTTGGGAATTGGCTCAAAAGGAAGGGAATGTTGGTGCTAGAGCACTACGATCATTTATTTTGATGATAACAAAACACGTGTTATTTAACATTTGCAATTTGAGTCCTAGATTTCAGGTCAATTGCAAATGTAGACGTGCTTAAACGGAGTTTGAGCTCGCATCCAGGATGGATTGGAGGAGCTTGACGGAAAACAGAGGAAGTTCGCTTGGAGCGACAGATTGAAGATAGAAGACAAGAAGAATAGGATAGATTCTTTTTAATCCTTTCTTGTATCTCTTGTCTTTATTTTCTTGCTCTTTTTATTTTTCTTAGAATATTATGTTAAAGAGCCTCAAAGTACCCTAAAAGTAGTCATAGGAACACCGGCACAACCCTAGGATACTTAGGTTTTCTGTAGAATACTTAGAAAACCAATATAGGGCTCAAACATCATTTCCAGATGTCTAATTCCCAAATCAGGCGTCTGATAAAGTATTTTAAGACGTCTGACTGTTGTTTCAGACGTCTGATAACTATTAGGCTAGACGTAGTTAGTTCTGTCTGATGAAATCAGACGTCCAGACCTTAGACCAGACGTCTTATGAGACGTTTGATGGACTTGCCAGACGTCCAGATAGTGGACCGTTGGCTAGCTTAGCAGGCACTGCAGATTATGACCGTTAGAGCCTTATCAGACGTCCTTAGGCCTTTCCAGACGTCTGATAAATGACCGTTTTGCCTCGGCTGACCCAAAATCTCTTCTCAGAGATTTTCTAGCCGTTGCAACGTTTGGAAAATCCATTCCTACAGTAAAAGTAGGTTTCCAGATGTCCAGACATAGTGCCAGACGTCCTATATGTCGTCTGATGGACTTGCACAAAAACCTTGTTTAGATCTGATTCAAGTCAGGAAGAGACCCGCCCAAAATCAGACGTCTGCCTTTGAAATCAGACGTCTTAAAGTGGTCTTTCAGACGTCTGATTCCAGAATTAGACGTCTGATAAGCCTGTCAGAGTAATGATTGTTCCTGATTTCGAGCTGATTCTCTTGGGCTTTGTTCCCAACGGCTATAGAACCTTTCCTAAGCCTTCCGAAGCATTCCTAAGGCCTCTATAAATAAAGGGGAACCTTTGCAACACAAATCAACACTAAGAAACACCTAGAGAGACCAAGATACACAAGAAACACTTTGTAATACACTTTCCACTCTGTTGTGTCCTAGATAGCTCTTGCTCTCCAAGCTCAAGCTCCATTCTCTTGAGAGCATCAAGCTGTTGCGCACCCGCTCTCCCGCCGTAGTTCATGAGAGCGAAGTTGCGCCGTCACGTGGCTCACACAACGCGTCATCAACTCGACGCACTCCTTGCAAAGGGGAGTTTCCTAATTCCTATAGAACCTAGGTTTATAATTATTTTGTTGGCTCTATAGGACTTGTTTCTTTTATCTTTATTATTTAGTTGGGTATTTGCTTTGCGAATTCTCATCTCCTTCGCGAGACAAAATCCTTCTCGTGAAGAGAAGGGGTTGAGGTACGCTACCCTGGTTTAAGTAGCGTGGTTGTATTGAGGTTGAATCACCCTCGTTTAAAGTGATTCGATTTAGTGGATTTTGATCAACTTGGTTGGTCGGAAAATCCTAACTCGAGAGGGTTAGGTGGTGGTTTTCACCCGGTTTGGGTTTCCACCTAAAAATTCTTGTGTACTTGTGTGATTGCTTATTTGTGAGATTGTTTATTTTATTTCCGCAATTATTACGTCACCCCCTCCTAGTAGGGAACTTTCAGGGAATTCCTTGACGAACTTCCCTTTCAAATCTAAAAAGGATTCGTCAAGGAATCAAGGAGAACTTGCCAAATTTAGGTCACCGGAGTTTGTAGGAATAGGATTCATGGGGGCAGGGATCAATTTGAAGAAAATGATGATAAGGATAGGGGCCTTTTTGTAAGGATTTTGAAAGTTAAGGGCGTATGTGTGATATAAAAGAATCAGACAGGACCAAATTGCAAACTAGGTCAAGATAGTCTCAGATTGGGCCCAAATTTTGGTACAAACCTAATTTGGACCTAAGGAATCCAATGGTGAAGTTGGATTTTTGTTTTGATCTAGTTTGTCTAGATAATTTGTATAATTACCCAAATTAGGGCAAATGTCAATCTGAGATTCTAGTTTGGGTCAAGATGGGTTCTAATGATCAAATTGAAGGTACCAAACCCTAGATAATATTTTTATATGAATTTTGGAGGGTTTAGGTGAATTTTATCTTGAAGAGAACCTCAGTTAATTAAGCGGCTCTGTTTTTAGGGTTTCTGAAGTTATTTAATTCTCAAAACACGTGAAAATCCTTTTTTGTCTGTATTAACCCACTTGTTGGATATTTATGACCATTTGACCCTTAATTATCCCTTGGGAAAACATGTGGTTGTTCTACATTCAAGATATGATGGTAAAATTATAGTTTTAACCCTATTTTCTTGTCTTTCTCTCAGAATGATTATGCAATGAACTATGGCTCTCTGGTAGTTATGTAAGAGCATTTCTTCCTTGATAATGACTAAATTGAGCTAGTTATGGCTCGTGATTGTGTTCCCATTAGTTCCAGCGAACTCAATTTCCTGATTTAGTTGAATTCGAAGTTTATCCTCTGAATTGATCTTTTAGTACACTAATTGTTAAGCTCCTGAGGTTCCTTGTAACCTCAGGGAACTTTTCAAACCATTCATGGTCTGATTCTTGGAGTTTTGAACTCCAGTGCTAAATTTTTGGACTTACCAAAGCTCCAAGAGCTCTACCAAGACATTTTTGTGCTTCAGCCCTTGGCAAGTCCTGCCTAACTCCAGACTGATTAATTTGGACTTAGGGATTAATTTTGGAGAATTAGAAGTGTGTTTTAACGTCTGGAGCTCTCATATGAACTTCATCTTCTCCAACTCCGGCGAAGTTGGAGAGGCGATTCTGTTAAGAATAGGCCTCTAAATTTTGTTCCAGAAGCATGAGAGACACTTGCATAGATTATCCTTGGCCGTTATTTGGACTGAAATTTGCTAAATTCTTCCAGTGAACACACACACCTTTGAACTTAGGCGGCAATGTCTAAGAACCCAGCAGAAGTCCTCAAAATCTAGTTTTGAGGTTCTAGATTGTTTCCTGAAAGTGAATTAAGTCGGAATTAGGTTTTGATACAATCTACAGAGCCCCCATTTTGGAAGTCAACTTTTAAAGGGTATTTGGTCAACCCTGGTGTTAATTTGAAGAAATTATGTTCAATTTCTAATTTAATGGGTTATTCAGCATCCTGAGATGATTTAGAGATTATTATAATTGATTTTAAGATGCTTAATTGAGGTTTGAGAAGAGTTGGAAGATCGGAACAGTATGGGTTCATTTGAACCCAATACTGTGTTCTATGACTTTTTGATGAAATTTGAACCCTAAATCCACTCAGATTCGTTGCAATTTGCCTTTAGAATCTATTCAGATCCTTTCCTTAGTGATTTCTCTCTTTGCATGATGAAATGAAGCTCAATCTGAAGCTCTATAGTTCCAGACGAAGCTCAATAGCTTCTGTTGCTTCTTGAGCCCTCTTCAGGCTCTTCTTCTTCACTCATTAGGTGTGGATTGACTCGCTGAAGGCACGCAGGCCTTTAGCTGAGGGCTACAGACCTTCATTAGGTCAATTGACCTGATTCATCTTCTCTGAAGGCTCACATAGCCGTGTGAAACAACCATCTTCGTCCATCAAATCAATGGACCAAACCTATTTGACGCACCAAATTGATGCATGAATTTTGTAGAGCAGTCCACCAGCTCTCGATCGAGCCCTTGCTCGATCGATTTCATGAACTAAGTCGGCCGGAATCTTCGATTGAAATTCGGCCTGGATCTGTCTTATTTGGTTCGACATCGGGAATGGATGGGAGCGCGACTTGGGATAAATTGTATTTGCGCTATGACCTCCTCGGTAGTCAACGCATGGTACAAATAATGAGCATATGTGCGTGGGTGCATGCGTGTGCACGTGCCTATGCGTGGGTGTGTGCGCTTGTGGGTGTACGTGCATGGGCTAGAGTGTGGGAGTGGTTGTGAGCAGGCTTGTTATGGCCTAGAATTGTGCGATGCTAAATGAATGAAAATCCACCTAATATAAATTAGAGAGGACCTCAATTAGGGTCTGGTCCCACCCTATGGGATGCTGTGTATCCCCGAACGAGGGCAACTCGCCCATTAAGAATATAAATTTTTATAATTGAGAGAGATTAATAGGTCAAGATTGGTGAAAATTGGCTAAGCGTGGAAAGTATAATGCTTAGTAAGGAGAGAGAGAATAAGGGAAGAAGAGTTAAAGAAGAACTTAAGATGAGGGGAACAAAGAGAGGAAAAGTTCAAGAAATTAAGAGGTATAAAGGAGAGTGAAAACATAAGTAAAAGAGTAAAGAAAAGACTAAGGGAGAAGAGAGAAAGAAGCGAAGGAAAAGATAAAATAACAAGGAGAGCTCGAGAGAGAGAAAGAGAGAATACAAGAGAAGGAAGAAGAAGAAAGGAAGACTTAAGAGGAAATTAATGAATAAAGAAAAGTGAGAAATCAGACGTCCAAATTACTCATCAGAAGTCCAATTTGTATTTTTAAGTCATCTAATGCTATTTTCAGTCGTTTGATTTCAGGGCTGAAGCTGTTATATTTCATGTTTTCTAGCTTTTAACGTTGTAAAGGCTTGTTAAACTCTTCTTAATGCATTCTTTTTCCTTATATTCTTGTAAGAAGTTGTAATAAACTTGTTTACTTAGTTTTAAATGTCAAATCTTCTTTGTATATACATTTCTTTTCAAATGGAATTTTGCGTGCTTTTATTTGATCCATCTTTTGTGCAAGATTCACATGCTTAAAATATTTTAATTATAATCTGATTGATTATGTAGATAGTAATTATGCTTTAAGAATTAATGGTGAATTAAGCCTACCATTATGCCTCCCAGTGAATGACATGGACTCAAGCAGTTAAAAAAGAACTTCAACTATAAAATGTTAGGTTAATTTGACCCTATACTACATTCTCGACATAAAATTTAGTTAACCTAAGTTACATTCTTATACAATTAATTAAGTCTAATTAACTTAATTAACTGTGCTGAGAATTAACTTAATCAGTGCTCGCGACGGATAGGTGGTGGCATTCAGTTGACGGGAGCAAGGGGTATACCACCTGCTCGAGGTGGTAGGCCATGACATTGTTGGGCTTTGGGCCTTCGACGAGTACCATGTTGATCCCACGGAGATGCTGAAGCCTCTTCTTGTGGTAATCTTTCGGGCCCTCCATGGGTCCCTTGCCTTTATCCTAGCCTTCACTCTGCCTGACGAAGTGGGCCAGGTTCTCGTGTTGGATCTGGGACTCGATCTGGTTACGTAGATCACGACTGTCTTCGATGGTGTGGCCCCAGGCCTTGTGATACTTACAGCAAGGCCTAGAGTCAGCCTTCTTCTTCATTGGCTTAGGTAGGGGTAGCAGGTCTTTGTTCGCATACCATACCTCTGCAAACTCGTCCACCTAGTTCACGACCAGGAGAGTGTATTCTTCGAAATAATCCCGCCTGAGTTGGCTGGGTCCATTATTTCGACCCTTGCTTGGTCGATCATTCCTCCGCTCTGGGAAGCTAGCCTTACGCTTGTTGAAGCAGATGCCTCTGTGGATGGAGACGGGGATAGATTCATTCAGGGCTCGCTTCTCCTAGACTGGGCTGGCATTATCTTCGGACCCCTCCGCCAACTGGTTGCAAGAGGAGAAAGTCATCCTCCTCCGCAAACCTTGTGGCCCAATCCTAGAGCTCCTCCATGGGAACACTATCATGAGCCATAACTATCTCAATTTGATCTGCTTAAGTTATTAAATGCTCCTACATGACCACTATAAGGCCATAATTCATTGTAAGTCCTTTCAGAGAGAAATACAAGAAACTAGGGTTAAAACTGTAAATTTACCATAATATCTTGAATACAGAACAATCACGGGTTTTCTCAAGGGTTAATCAAGGGTCAAATGGTCTTAAAAGTCTAACAAGTGGGTTAGAACAGTCAGAAATGGATTTTCGTTCATTTCAGGAATTAAATGACTTCTGAAACCCTAAAAGCCGATCCGCTTAGTTAACTGAGGTTTTAGTCAGGATAAAATTCACCTAAATCCTATAAAATTCATAGAAAAATATTCTTTAGGGTTTGGTATGCTTAATTTGACCATCAGAACCCGTCTTGACCTAAAATAGAGCCACAGGTAGACTTTTGTCCTAATTTTTATTTTTACGTAAATTACCTTGTCAAACTAGGTCAAAACCAAAATCCAACTTCACCATTGGATTCCTTAGATCCAAATTATATTTTTACCAAAATTTGGACCTAATCTAAGACTGTCTTGACCTAGTTTGCAATTTAGTCTTGTCTGATTCTTTTATCTCACACACATGCCCCTAACTTTTGAATTTATTACAAATAGCCCCCCAAATTTATCATATTATTCACAAAAAGGTCCCTACCTCCATGAAATTCTATTCCTACAACTTCGACAACCTTTGATTGAAGAGAACTCCTCTAATCAATCAATCCCTTCCAAAATTGGAAGGGAGATTCCTTGAGGAGTCATATTTCCATTGAATAGGGTCTTAAGCCCCAAAGACTTCCCAATCTCTCATGCGAACGCATGAGAGCTTTGGGAATCTTTAAATTTTCAACTCCAGCGAGCCTTCCAAGCTTGGAAAGTTTGCTTCCCAAGCTCTAACCGATCCCTGAGGTCTATATAAGGATCCCTAGGGCTCACCCGAACTTTTTAGCAAAGTTTGGTGAGTTAACCACCTCTAATTCTCCTCCTTCGGCCACCAAAATCCCTGCTCCGGTGACTCTCTTTGAACCTCCTCCTTCGACCGTCTAACGACTAAATTGGTCGACTCTCTCGACTCCTCTCTTTGTCGCGATCCTCCCTAACCAAGGGGAGGGCGTATCTCCGCCTACTTCATCGTCGCCGTCTCGCCATCTTCTCCTCCTTCTCTGGCGTCGGTCTACCACAACCGACTGCCTTCTCCTCTTTACCTCATCACTAAATATCTCTATACCTTTCTCTCTCCCTCTACTTCTTTTTCTAGCACTCACAACTCACGCACAACCATCGTATCACGCCGACCACCTTCACCTTCTTCCGCTCTAGTCACGTCTCCGGTGAAGTGCTTTTACCGCTCCACACCTCCATCCGCTTCACCACCGACTCCAAATTCTCCTTCGTGTCCCAGAGAGCAAAAGCCCTCTAGTTATTGAGGCTATTGGCCTCTTCTCAGCACCACCGAACACCACCACCTACACACCACCTTCTTGAGGTCATCAGGCCTCCACCCTCACTCGCACCACACGTTGCACCCACCACCGCACTCGCCACTCCATGGCGATCCTATTAAGCATATTTGATGTGGCTGAAAGCCTTGTTCATGTTTTTAGGTACCGCTCATGCCACCACCATTAATGAAGCTCCACGCACACCTTGACGAAGGAGTTCTTGCGGCAGACACCTCAGGCATCACCTCTAGGTGGTGCAGAACTACATGCTCCAGACGCCTAGGTCCTTGATTGGAGACCCCGAACTTAGCAGCTGTTCCAATTTGGTGAGGGAGGTCCACTACCAGCTGCGCTAAGAACAGGGGGACAACTTAGTCCCACATCAGAAACAGACGAAGCCCCTGTAGGGTTTAAATTATTTTTGTGCTAGTGGCTTATCACCTCGGCACACACAGGGGGTGAGGTCCCCGCACACGCCTCATGCACACCCTCGCCTGCGCTCATGCGTCGCGGGTCTGGGCCTCGGTGAGTTTACTCAGATACTCGGGTCTGTTCTGGTTTGCCTGGTTCTGAGAGAGAAAGAAGAGAAAAGAGAGAGGGGAGGGGGGGTTTTGCTCTGCCACCCTCCTCTCAACACTTGTGATCTCTGAGGGAGGCCTTTGCCTCTGCTGGCATTGCTGAGCCTTGTGTTGTGCCTTCTTTGGAGCTCAAGGAGGCAGAAGAAGAGAGAAAGGGAAGGAAGAGGAAGGATGCCATCTTGGCACTGAGAGTTCCAGCTGATCTCTGAAGGGAGTGCATTGTGCACTTATCCTACGTGGAATTAAATAGATTGTTACTGTTGAGATATTTGATATCATTGTGAAGCGTAATTGGTGATTTAAATCACTATTTTATCCCATTCTTTTTACACTATTTGACATTTTCTCTCATTTATATATCATTATTGCTTGGAGTTCTATTATAAATTGCTTATATTGTGCTTGAATTACAATCTTGATAATTATTTTGCTAATTGCTCCCTGTGTTCGACCTCGAACTTCACTTCTGATATTCGAGTATAAATATTATTTGTTTTTCGCGCTGATTCAATTTATACCGCAACGCATTGATTTTAAAATCCGATTCAAAGCGATTAACAATATCCCTGGGCAGGAAGTCATCGATGTCGTACTAAAATCTCTTGGTTAGGTCTTGACTTGAAGTATTGGATGGCGATGGCATCGTGAAGCCGCTTGCACTTGAAGTACTGGGCCTTAAATCAGTCTAGGTATGACCGGAAAGACTCACTCTTCCGCTGCTAGATTCTGATAGCCTTTCGGGGCTATCTCTAACCCTTTGTTATCTGGCGAAGTATTGACAGCTAGTTCCTGGAAGTAGGCGATTTGTTCGGCCGATAGTTCGTTGAACCATTCATGAGCCATGCCGGACTGATAGGGCGAGAATACTTTGTAGAGTACTCCGTCGGGGCAACCGTGCACCAACATCATCTGGCGGTAACTCCCAACGAAACTGTTGGGGTTCGTTGTCACATCATACGGGACCATGAAGGGTTGCTTGAATCTCTCTGGTAAGGGGGCTGTCATTACTTCCTCACTGAAGGAGTACGTGGTGACGTAGGCCCAGGGGGCATATACCCAACATGGCCTTAGTAACCTGGCGGACGATCTCAGGGATCGATCCCCCGCTGCCGGTTGTGAGGGGTTGAGCCCTCGAGATTTCGTCCGAGGAGGGTGGGCGAGGAGCCTTTAGTGGGTTAGGAGGAGCTTCCCCCTTCTGTCTACTAAGCTCACGCTTTAACTTCTCAAGCTGTTCGCGCAGACGGGCATTCTCGTCCTCCATCATGTGACGCCACCTCAGTTGCTTGTCTTTGAAGCTTGGTTGGTGGGGTCCCCTCGGTGGGGGTTGGCCGAACTCCCGGACCTGTCTGTTCTTCAGGAGTTTCTCTGTGATTGAGATTTCCTCAGCCCTCAGAGCCGCCAGTTTAGCCCGAAACTGCTCCTCCCTTGCCTATAGCTTCGGGAGGAGGTCTTACTTGTGGTCCTTCTGTGGCTGGTCGGAGACTCCTTGCTTCTCCTTGTTTGGCTCAGTCGGCGAGGGGCGTCTCTTAGACATCAACACGCTTGAGTCGGTCCGATCCGGTGCCCTTCTCGGGGTTACCGTGGGAGGAGTTGCGAGTCGTGGGAGTCATCGTGAGGATCTCAAGAGCTAGGAAACGTTATCAACTGATAATCGTTTCCCACAGATGGCACCAATTGATCAACACTTCGAGATTCGTAGTATCCGACTCAAGGATAGAAATAATCGGACCACCTCCATGGGTGAATGGTCCGGTCATGGGATTCAAGCAATCACAAAATGACACATGGATTGATTACCTAATTCCACAGTAAGGGGTGTACGTCTGAGGGGAGGATATGGTGATCCCAACTATGCACTATGAATTGTAAGATTACAAGGTTTATAGTCTCTTGATTTCTCTCTCGAGTTACTTGGGAGGAGGCCTTGAGAGCCTTCCTCAGCTATTTATAGTGCTTGAGTTGGGCCTGCAACAAGATCTTCTGAGTAGATACGCCACTTGACATGTGTTACGACCCGGTTCCCGAATCCCTACAGGATACGAGACCGGACCGACTCGACTGATCTCAAGACCCAGTCATCCAACGAGAAAGTAACCAAGAAGCAGTAAAATAAACCACATTCACCATGCAAGCAACTAACAGTAACAAAAGTATAGCAGTAAAGAAGTAAACTACTACAGTACACACCATCACAACAGTAGAAAATTAAACAGGTACAAGAGTATAAAGTTTACAATAAATGAGTACAGAAGTGTAACAACTACTCACTACAACACGAACATAGTCCAACAGAAACTACCACTACTGGGCTCTACTGGGCCTAGCACCCTCTACAGCTGTAGGCTCCGACTGCTCAACACCTGGACCTGAAAAAGTTATGAGTACACGAAATCAGTGAACGCTGAGTAGAGTGGCAACCAGCTAACAAAAACAGTAAAGGTGGACAGGTAGCTGTTGTTTTCAATTTCTTTGTTTATTTAACTAATTATTCTTTCTTTTATCAGTTGGTTTATTTATCAGGTCTCTTTCTTGATCTCGAATGTTCCTCGTATGAACGATCTTGATTGTAGTCTTTTCCGAAGAGTAGAAGTAGCACATGGTGCTCTCCTAGTCGGGAGAGTCCCCCGTGGTGGTCCTACACTCAGTCAATTACCCCAAGGTCACTGATAGATGTAACGGTGACTACGGCACACACGATAAACGCGCGGGTAGCTACCCCACACTGGCACGCGGTCAGTCGTTTCAGTTAACGGGTGCGCCTAAAGCACAGCACAGAACCAGTATAGGGCATAGCCCTCTCAGTAGCAGGGGTCTAGCCCCTAAGAACCAAACAGGGGTCTCGTCCCTCCATAGTTCGCGCACCCTCGCCTGACTACCCTGGTTTGCCCAGTGGGCCTAACAAGTCGGTGTAAGGCGACTAGTTGAACCCCGGGCCCCGTAGGGGTGGCTAGCTCTCTCCCTACACTAATAGCTCTCCCTGGTACTGTGTACGCGAGGGCCAAAAGGTTGGTACAAAGTGGCCAATCCTAACCCCGGGTTCCAACCCTAGGGAGGCTAGCTCTGTTTTGCACTAAAAAGGGGGACAGTCGCTCTCCTTAGTATTCCGTACTCAAGGGCCAGCTCACTTCCCCATTCACATTTCCAGTTCCATTCCATTTATTTCCAAGAGCTCTACTCCTAATTCCTCGTAGGGTTCATGCTCATGTTTCTCAGGCCAAGCCATACTAGGTTTCATCATTTCTATGTCCATTTCTCAGGTTCTACACGTGTAGCATATAACTTTATTATTCACATTCCAGGTTTATTCGCAGGTAGCTCGTGTTTCCAACATTCAATCTTCCATTTCCAGTTCATATACAGGCAGCTCGTATTTAATCGTAAACAACAGGGATTTACATGCAACTATTTGCTAACAGTACTCTACATTTCATAGGCAGCTGTTATCCATTTACAAGCAATTGTTATTATTCTAATTACTCATCCAAAACTGCAATTCATACATTCCATACAAATATTCCAGTGTTTCTAGTCCTAGGATTCATGCCATACCCTAGGATCTAACATTCATTCCACATATGCATTCATGTTTGTAATTTAACCAGGGGAAGCCACTCTACCAGTAAACCCAGGAGTAATGGGGGCTTGATCGGCAGGTCAACATGCCTCAGCAAACCCCAAATCTGCAACGGAACAAGGTCCTATCACAAGGATCAATCACAAGAGACCACTCAGAACATGATAAAAGTATTCTAACAAGTAGAGGAACTTATATGAAGAACAACGGAATCTTAATTGCGGAATCGAACCTCAAACGGATCCTAAACGGGTCAAAAACAGCAATCCTGATTCATATCAGACGTCTGGAACACCTTCCAGACATCTTAAAAGAAATCCAGAATCATACCTCAACTCTACGCTACTCCTCAGACGTCGAGGGACTCTGCTGAACCGTCTGGACCTAGTTCCAGATGTCCGACCACCCCTCCGGACGTCTGGAGTCGCTTCCCGCCGTCTGGTGCCTCGCCCAGACATCTGAACTGCGTGGGAGGGCGTGTCCCGCGTCTTCTCGAAGTGAATCTTGCACGCATCGACACAAAATCTCCTCAATATGGCACGGAACAGTGCCTCAGCGGAACGGCCTGCATGGCCGTATCCGCAAAGGGAGGTGTGCGTCGCGGAACTTACCTCTCAATCGTTTGGAACATCCTCCAGACGTCGTATGCATCGTTTGGATGTCAATCCAGACGTCTGATTGTGGGAAAATCCTAGAACCAGAAGCTGCCTTCGTCTTGTCGTGCCGCGCGCCGCCGCGCCGTACTCGCTTGCCTGTTGCTTTGGCTGTAGCAGTGTTGGGGAGAACCTCCCCGGCGCACCTCTCCACCTTGCGCACGCTCGGCCGGCTGTGAGCTCTTCGACGAGCTCTCTCGCGTGCTCGCGCGTGTGCTCACCTCCCTTCCACTCGCTGCTCCTCCTCTCCTCCCACGTCACTTACGCCCGCTCCTCGCTACTCACCGCTCACCGCTCTTGCTGGGGAAGAAGGGTGGCTGAAGGTGAGGTGAACGAGGGAGAGGAGGGGGGTTTAAGTAGGCGCGGGTTGAGGGTTTCATCGGCAAGAGGAGAGAGAAGAAAATGCGGCTGCGTACTGTCTACGCGCAGCACGCGAGCAAACGTGAGGATGTACACAAAAAATTTGATTTCCAGACGTCTTGGAAGATGTCTAGATGTCTGACCCAAATCTCAGACGTCTTAATGGGCTTTAAGAGCATGAGTCTTAACAACATGGTACGCGCCTTGTCGTATTATTAATTGCGGCAGTCATTGTCAGCATTTATTGAGGATGTAGCATTGCTATACTTTCGTTGTCCCTTTTAATGAATAGGATTCTTTGGGTCTGGCTGCATATGGCGTTTTCCTTGTGTAGGTGGGTTGGGTTTCCAGATCAGTCTGCATAGAAGATTTTCCTTGGATGTAGGTGGGTCCGATCCCCGAGCCCACCTGTATCCAAGTCTTTCTGGGTCGAATCCTTCTTTTCGGGCCTATCGCGGAGTTTCGGATTCGAGGGCATTTTTTGCCCCTCATCAGTTGGGTAGGGGTTGAAATATTTGTAAGGATGTAGATTCCTACACTAGGATGTGGCTCTTAGATTTGTAACGAATTTTATTTTTAATGAATAAATTGCGACTACTTCTACTCGTTTCTTTTCCTAAAAAAATAAAAAACAAACCTTAGAAAATTAGGGTTTCAAGATAGATTTATTCCCAAAAAAGACTTGGAACTCTACCCTAATCGAGTAAACAATTAGTCAATCACTTAAAATAGTTAGAGTTAGTAGGGGTTATATAGCCTTACATGGTAGATTTTACTTATTTGCTATATAAATCTTGGTAAAGTTAAGTTGGAACTCAAGCTTCTCTTACGGGATCAGTTTAAGATTTATTAGAAGTCCTTCGCAATATTAGACTAAGCCAATATTTCATGCAAATTAAAAATGTTAGATCAAATAAGTGTATAAAGATATGACAAGATCTAGAATAAAATATAGAATAAATAATGTGCCATAACACTAATAAATAAAATGGAAATAAATTAGATGTTGCAGTGATCAAAGCGCCTATGAAAGACTTCTGCTAGAGAAGGTATCGCCTCCCACAATACTAGTATGTTGAGGTCTTTTAAGCTCCTATCAGAATATGATGATTTACCTCTAAGAATTAGTGCACTCTGAACATAGATGTCCTCGAAAATCACTTCAAGAGAACTCAATCAAGTTAATTTGATCGATTAATTTAGATGATTGATTGACCAAATTCCAGATTGATTGATCAATCTACGTCAGCTACAATCTCCGTCAGCTCAACTGAGCAACCAATTTGGATGAATATTGCTCGATCAATCTGCATCAACCAATCCCAACTCCTTGCGCAAGTTAATCGACTAGATTTCGACCAATCTGCGTCGTTTGCACCTTGAGTGAGAGAGATGTGAGAGAGAAGAAGAATGGGAAAAGTTGTGTGTGTGTTGATCTCATAGCCTTTCTGTGTTATTATGACGTCGATGAAAGATGTTAATGAAATTCAAATGGATTAATTAACCAATTAATTGGTTAAATAATTAATTCAAAAATTACAAAATTTTTCTTATAACAAAATAGTCTAAATTTTAAGTTCCAAACCCTCTCATGCTAAGGCGAGATAAGGTGCGTGCGCATGCATGATTTCCAACTCTATCTCTTGCTCTCTTTTGCATAAGTGATGGGAAGTAAAAACTTTTTATACCCATCAAAAAATTTATCCATTTTTTATATGAAACAAAAAAATCCTTCGGTAAATCATTTTGATTTCAATATAAATTTTAATATCACCATCCTCCGAGTATATTCCAATTGATGCAACAAGTTTTAAAAGTCAACAAGAAAAATGCGACGCTATTGTGCTGTCTAGCTATCATACGCTCCTTAAAATATAAAAGAACTAAAAAAATTTTGGAGGTGCAGTTAACACACGGAACTCATTCATTTTCCTGCCAATATCTCGTCTCTCCAGACATGTTCTCATAGTTTACAAGATTTTAAAGTAAGTATACTTAGAAAATTAAATGTAAAGAATGTGTTAATAATCTACAAGATACTCCATGTCAACAAAATTATAGGTGGCTAGTAAACATCTTGTGAATTTTTTTGTTCTTCCGTTTTAAGCAGGAGGAGGCCACAGGCCATGATTCCATTCATTCTAAAGAAAGAAAGGAAGGCCGTAGAAGTAACGAGAGACAAGGAGGGGATAAGAAGGAGTTTTCAAAATTACGACCGTAAAATAAAATGGCTTTGTTTGTTTTAAGAAAAAAGAAGAAAAATAGCTTCACTTTTCCATTGGGATTACTGGTTGTGCATGTTGCTAAGCAGATAAAGGGTTTTCCCTTTTCTTTGACCTTCCTTCGAATATAGCGACGGTAAACCGCTAATAAATCAGGCAGGTAACTGTCAGGAGATCCCACCAATTTGGCTTTTTGCTGTGGACGTCAAATCAAATCCAGGATTTGGGCGGTGCCACCCTCCTCAACTTCTTGACCTGTCTTCCTAACTCCCGGTGATCTTCCAGAAGATACACTAAATTGTACACTGCTCTCTTATTAAAAAGGTAGGCTTTGCCTCCGGATCCGTCCAATGGTTGCCATGTATTTATTTTCGCTTCTCTATTTAACTACTCACTTCGCTATTATTTTCTACGCATCACATGGTTGTCGTGCATTTGTGTTTATTTTCGTGTTCAGTTTAACGTCACGTAAACATCGCCCTTATCCAACACGATTTTGGCGAATTTGACATTTGTATCCTTATTCAAATGTTAATATTGTATTGCTAATTAGCACATAGGAGCACCAATAGGGAAGCTAACGTAGGTTTTTCACAGGCCTGTCTAACGAGATTGGCTGAGCTTGAGTTAAAATCCAAGCTTGACTCTATTAGTTTCGTATAATTAGAAAAGCAAAATATATAAAAAATGTAAAATGTAACGCATTAGTGGAGGTTATGTCATGTATCTTATTCAGGTGTACACTCCCTTCACTCAAATGAGATCCATCAGCAGTTTACATCGATACATTTAAATATCACCGATAATATTTATCATTGTCATGTGAAACATCATACATCTCTTACCATACATGTTAAAGATCAACAAATCATCAATGATTTTTATTTATAATTGATTTAACTCATAATTAAAAATGATTGATGGTATTTAGTTCGAATGTAAAATTTACATGTGATATCTAATTTAAAATTAAAAATTATTGATATTTTATTTAATTGTAAAAATTTTCGATGATATTTAATTTAAATATTAAAATCATATGACCTATAAACCCGTAATTTAGTTTTAGAATACAGTGGACAGGGACACATGACTTATCAAATCCGTAATTTAGAGAGAGTATGCGACCACGCATTTAAACTACAAACACACATTATAAAATGTATTTTCCTATCGGATACCAATACGGAAAGGACCTTGAGCAACTACAAGGTAGCTAGCAGATACATTATTTTTCGATCACACCTCTGAGGCTTTGAATGAGTAATCCATCCATAATAAACGAAGTTTCTTGTTAATTTCTTTATTTCTTTTCTTTCTACCATACAAATTGCTTCCAAATATTCTGTTATTTCTTGCTCCAACCTTTACGGTCCAACCAAATGCTTTTTCGGATATTTCTTTATGAAAATAAATCTTTGACAATCAAATTTTACGAATAATAAAAATTCCCAAGGTAAATTTCTACCAAAACTTCACGAGCATTGTTCCTTGAAAAGCATAAAAGCATATTCTTGGAGCAAATACCAGAAAATTGAGGTGTATTGTTGCAACGGAGATGGCCATGACGTCCAAACGATGAGATGGCTGTGACGTGGAGTCGCCCATTTCAATTGTTCCAACGAGCCCACGACGTGACTTTGTCACCTGTCCTTATCTTATTTTCCCGATCAAGTCTTCGTAAGGTATTTGAATGCTATTTTTTTTTGAGCTCCACTTTATTTAAAAGGTCAATTTCTATTTGTTTGATCATTTCATTCCTTATCCTATAATTTGAGTTTGATTATTTTAATATAAATTTATCTAACTTGTATTTGCACTGATATTAACAAAATTCGTGTTATAATTAAGTATCTCTCATATCTCTAATATTTCTTATATTTTAAATTATTAGAATCATTACTGAATAAATGTCACAATGATTAATATTATAATTTAATATTAATTTAAGTAAATATAAATTAACATTAACATCATTATTTAAATAAATACAACTATAAATTAACACTAATTTTATATCTTCAAACATTAATTTTCTAATCTCCAGGTAAACTCATACCAAAAGAATAATTCTATCCAAAACATTCATCCGTCGCCCCCATTGCTATTCTCTACGTTTACTCGATAAATTAGAATTGCCAATAATTTGTCCCCACGTCATTTTTGTAAATACTAAAAAAAAAGTAAAAAATTCAAGGAAGCCAACGAACAGAAAGTAAAGCAATGCTATTATTATGATTACTACCTTTTGAAAGTACAGAAATATTAGAGATAAATGAAATTACAGAGAATTTTTCAGCTTTCCATAGGAGTACATTTCACACTGTGAGGAAACAATACATTAAGCACGGAATTCGTATTTACATGTATGCGTGAAACGTGCAAGGGAAGGAAAGGCTAAAGCATATTTTCGCTATCCCTTGGATGCCACAGATGTTTGATATGCATATACAAGGAGGAAAGAAGTTTATGCATGGAAAGTAACGGATTGCAGGGAGGAAACATGAATGGTGAATTTGTATTCACGTGGATGGAGGTGAGGTATATATATATATATATATATATATATAAAGGAACGAGAGGCTAAAATACACTCGTTCTCCCTTCAATACCATGCATGCCAGATATATACATGGAAGGCGAAAAAGAGCATATAAATGGAGGAAAGGAAGAAGGAAAAAGAATGCTATTCCTCGCACACTTGGAGCTGCATATTTTCCATTCTCATCCGTCTTCTTGTTCTCTCTATGAACTTGTCACATTTCCTTTCCAGATTGTCATCCACCTCGTGGTCTTCTCTTCCTTCATCCTCTTCTTTGTACACATCGTCATTATCATCCTCGTCATCACCATCATATCCTGTGGTTACCTCTCCAACTTCCACATCGACAATCACGTTAGAATTCTCCAACGAGGAGCTAACATCTTCCATACCATGTCTATGCTCTCTGTCACTAGAGACCTCCTCACTGATCCTTGGATAAGCCTCTTGAGTTAGCGGGCAAGCAAGCAATCCAGAATTCATCAGGATTATGATTAAGATGGCATTAGAGAAGAGGAACATGACCCACTTTTTGTTCAAGTGAAGGGAAACAATCGAAACAAAGGAGAAGAATACACCCATATAACGGAGGAAAGTAGGAAACCACGAAGGAAAGTTAGCGAGGAAAGACAGGATGGTAAAAGAGAATAACAGTTTAAAGGCTTTCTTCATAAAGTACACCATCTTGAATTTGATCATGGCCTCCAGCTTCTCCATCCAGATTGGATCCATCTCCATCTTGCTAGGACAATGGACGGGCAGAGAGGGAGGGAGAGTGTGTGGTGTATGGGAAGGGACTCCCTTTCTCTGTTCGCTTATTTATATGTGCAACTAAGAGGGATCATACTTCATAAATTTTTTGAGCATGTCGACATAATGAGTGGAACAGTAAGCAACTTCACCTTCCCGGTCAAATGTAAAGCGTACATACTAACAAGGTACAGAAAGAGACATTTTCATATAATAAACAAAATAAAATTGGCGTGCAACAGGTTAACAGCACTCCGCAAGCTACTACATATTTTTATGCATGAAAAATTGGGAGGGTGGAGGGAAACTTGAAATGCAAGTGTTTAAATACTGCCCTCGTTTTCAAAGAAAAAAAAGAGTGAGTGAGAGAGAGAGAGAACAGTCCCTTTCAGCGCAGTTGCGGAATCGCACTTCTCGCTTACCGCGCTGAATACCTCCTAAAGTTTCAAGATATCTCCTTATTTTTCCCCCAGAAGAGACATTAGCATGATTTTATTTCCCATCTCCAATTACCAAAAAGTAAACTGCCAAATAATCACAAAGGAAGAAACACAGATATAGTCGAATGATAAGTTGCATCAGCCAAACTAGCATGCAAAAACCAGAATTGTATCGCTACTTATTGGGAAAAAAAAAATTCAATAAAGGCGCCAGAGAATTGTTTGGAAATAGTTTTCCTCCTCTAGCAAAAACAAACCATTGGACCTACTGAACCAGATCCCATTACACGCAGCTTCCTCCTCTGTCTTAAGGAGGAGCTACTGATCCAGACGGCACGATTTCCATCTGCACTTTTGATGGTATTCAACCTTACCATTTCAAAGTTCATGAGAAATTATCTGAAGCCTCAAACCCAGCCACAGCAAAAAGAATCACAGCTCTTGGAGAGACTTGTATAGCACCGTCGTCACATACTTGGATCGAAACCTACAGGTTTCCCCAACAGCCAAAACATGCTGACCAATTTCCGGTTTTTGGAAATATAGATGATTAAGTAGTACATATGAAGGCTTTGAAAAAGTAGACATGTCATTCTCTAGATATGGCTGATCCATCAGGTGAGGAGGGACGGGAGGAGGTGCCTTTTTGTAATCCTCGGGAAACTCCGAGGAACAATTATAGCTATAATCTGGTGATTCAGGTGTCTCAAGATCTTCAATGCTTTGAAGGTTATCTGGAATATAATCCTGCAGCAGCAAACAAGGAAACTTCATAATTAGTGCAACAAAACTAGCCATGAACATCTACATTAGGCCATGTCAATGAGATTTGATATGTGCAAGCACCACAAAGATTGTCAAAAAGTATGCAAATGATTTCTCTATTATGTCCCAGTACACCTTCCACTTTTAGATGCTAATGTACTTTCAAATGCACTCAGAATAAAGAATGGAAAAAATCATCTCTACCATAAATGATCATTATACATACCATGCAGACAAATAAAAGTCTCACACCTGTTATAGAGATGACTGTTGGGTATGAGTTAATGGATTGTGTCCAAGATCCATATATAGTTTAGTCAACCTAGCTTAGAGTGGGGTTTAAGAGATGTGTCGTGGCCTCCGCATATGGACCTTGTACCCCTCATGACACTAGAGAAGAAGCAATAGAAGATCAATCCCGGTGCTCTTCTCCTAAGGTTTTTCCCTTCTCTTGTGAGGCCTTTTCATGTAATCCTTATATCTCAATGTTCTAATGTTTATCTTGCTTTCTTTGATTTTGTTTGTCATATTGCTACTGCCCTCAAGTTTCCACATATGTGGAATCTGAGACTGTCTTCATTTTTATTCAGGGAAGAGAAATGTTGTTTCCTATGGAATTCTCTCTCTCCACAGAAATGAGATTTGAGGGGGCTTCATTTGAAGGCTGACATTTCCCCCATCACTAAAAAAAGCTCCAAAACAGGGTTCTTGGCAACAGAAACTTTGTTAGAGTCAGTATAATGGCGAGAGCTTGTAACACCTCTGTGACAATCTTGCTTTAAAGAGAACCGACAATGATTTATGAAACTGAAAGCATCTTCCCTTATAAACTGGGAAATGACATAACGGTTCTAATTTCAAGTTCAGCTCCATATGGTGATCATGACTCTTGGTCCAATAATAACCTAGAAACTTAGCAGATTGAGACATTTAACAGTATTAGGTAAAGATTTTTTTTTTTTTGTCCTTTTTCCAAGGTGAGATTAAAAAATTTTGTCATAACACTGGATTGCAAATTCAACTAGTTTTCACTTAATACTGTCATAAAGTCCTGGATGTAATCATTTTTTAGTTCGATAAAGCTAAATCCGCCCGAGTACCTATCTGCTATAAAAGCAAAATCTGATATGGATTAACCTAATTGAGTGTATCCACTGGTTGAGCAAATGAGCTCTCATCCAAAAGACCAGGATTCAAATCTTTACCTTACACAAAAAAATTGGATATGGATTGCAGGCTCAACCGAGTTTGCTTCAAAACATGTACAGTGTAAAATCAAAATGGAGATTTTGGTGGAGTTGACAGTTGTTGCCTAATTTATGAAACTGCCAGTCTCCTGATCCTTAAAATCACTTGAAGATAGAAAGGAAGTTTAAATAGGAAGCATTAAGGTGAAATCAAATGATGACAAATTGTTACTCAACGGATAAAGTGGGCACTTTGCTCGTACAAAGCTAATCTTATTCTAATAGACTCAGATTTAGTAAATAGTTAATGCTGGTACCATCAACTCTTAAAAGAATTACCACTAAACACTGGAAATACAATAAGAAAGAAAACAAAAGATTATAAAAACAATGCATATACATACACAACTCCAACAAAAAAGATGAAGAAGGTCAGGCATAACCAAAACCAAGATTTCTCAACATTAAATGGGATTAGCTACATGTATTCTTTTCCTTGATTCTTTGCCTTGTATGTATATATTAAATAGATTTGTTAAGAAATAAATTAGCTAGATATCTTAGGGATAAATTAGTTAGATTTAAGTGTCACACTATTTTTAGTCTTTTTATTTTTGATAAGTGAGTTATTGAGTGTTATTATATTTCCTTGTATACCTAAGTCATCTCTCTATATAAAGAGGGTTAAGGCTTTTTTTTTCAAATAACTAAAATAACCAAGTTGATCTTTTTCAACATGATACCAGACTGGGTTTGATCCTATTTGAAAAAAAAAGGGAGAAACCCACCGAAAGCCTTAAAGAAAGGGCCACCAGCCACCGGCAGCACTGTTGGGCGTCATGGCCATCGACGAGCCTGTGTTGAAGAGTTGGCCCTCCTCTACGAGCAACCCCTCCAAGGCCTCTCCTCTTTCTCCTCGCTCGATCGAGGTTGAGATCGACCTCTTTCTCTCTCTTGCACTCTAGGCGACAACCAAAGAAGGCCACTGACGTCGCCTTTAGCGACTAGGGTTCCAGCAAACCCCCTACGTTGCATTGACAGGCCCTATGGGGCACTCCAATGGCCACATGCTCTTTGTTGCGCCACCTACAATAGCCTCTTCGATCTGCAGCGCCGCCTCTTTAGGTTAAGATATGTTGTGTTGCTCTCCTATGTCGCCAACGCTGCCTTTTGTTGTTGGTGGGTCCGGCAACCACCTCGTTGATGTCACCCAGCCGTTGTGGCTCTCCGACGACTTCATCTTGGTTGGAGAAGCACTGTTTCAACCATTATAAACCTGTTTGGTCTCTATTTCTTTGTCGTTAGAAGTGCTTTTTTTTTTTTGAAAAGCAAAAGGGTTGTTATCCGAATGATAATCACCTAAATTCATTACATCACTCCATCAAGATGTTACACCATCAATTACAAAGTGCACTCCCAAAATACCACTTGGGAGGAAATGGAAGAGACAAAATTCTCTACATAGGGCCTCACCCCCCTAAAAATCACATCATTCCTACCTAACCAAACACCCCACAAGATTGCCAGCACCTTAGCTCTCTCCTTCTTTGATTGGAAAGTATTTCCTCCTCCACAGGCATTTCCTCTCCGGAATGAAGACCAAAAGCTAGTCATGTCTTGTGTTACTATCCATCTGATTCCTAATCTCTGCCAGACCTGCGCAACGAAAGGGCACTAGAAGAAGAGCTACTGTATATCCTCCTCTACCCCATCACAAAGAGGGCTTCTCACATCATCTGTTTGGGCCCACCTCCCCCTCTACATCTTTGTCACGATCCTTCCCCTTTGTAAAAGCCAAGAGAATATCTTGACTTTTAGGGGGCAATCCGCCAGCCAGAGTAATCTGTAGTCCCTCAAAAGATCAACATCATCATTCTATCAAACAGTACCCAATCTGCGGAACGCCTTTGCAACAGCAAAATCCCCTTCCTCCCAGTAGAAGGCGTCGTTCCCCACCTCCGGTGCCCACCACTCCAATTCCTGATGCAACCGTTGGAGCTCCAGAAACCTCTGATTCGAGAGACCTCCCTGAAAGGTTGGACACCAGGTTTCGTCCCAGCAACTTCCCACAGTGGCTCTAGGGTCCATCACCCTCACAAAGAGGTGCTGGTACCTGTCACAAAGGCTAGATCCAACCCCTTGCCAATCATCAAGCCAGAACCGGAACGCATCACTCACCCAAAGGATAGGGGTGAAAAAGGACCGCACCTTCGGTGCCACCGTCGCCAAGCAACCAAGAAAGTGAGAAGCCCCCAGAGGAGGGTTCTCCAGCGGTCCACATGAGTGGAACCATAGCACTGGCGCAAAACATCACCAAAAAGACTCTGCTCACGTCCCACCAGTATAGCTATCCACTTCGTCAGAAGGCTCAGATTAACTCTCTCCACATCTCTCACTCCCAGTCCGCCCTCCTGCACCGGTCGACATACCTCCTCTCAAGCCACTAGCCTTGTCCCTTTCCCTGTCATCCCTACATTAGACCAGAAGAAGTCTCTCATCAACCTTATGATCTTCTTAATTTGCCTCGGCACCCTGAAAACGGATAGGGAGTATGCTGGCATGGAGGAAGATAAACGGATAGGGTTTATCTTCCTCCCCTTGACAAAAGTTTGGATGACCAACCCACTAACCTCCTTTCCATCTTCTCAAGCAGTGGTAGCCAATCCTGCATTCTGAGTCGACGATCCAATAAAGGCAACCCTAGGTACATCAACAGCAGCTCACTTACCTCTGTCCCAAGCACACCAGCCACTGCCTCCACTTCCTCAAATGACATGTTGAAAGGGACAAAGCTCGACTACTGGTAGTTAATTCACAACCCCGATGCCTCTCACCAAAGAGCTCCAACAGAATCCTCATCCTCTTAGCCTCCAGAGATAATCCCTGAATCAAGAACAAGGTGTCATCCACATATTGTAAGACCGGAATCTCTCTCATTTCCAGCCCCGAAAATCTTTGATCAACACCCTGGCACAAGACTTGTGAGTCACCCGCACGAGTGCATCTGCCGCCAACACAAAAAGCATAGGGGCGAGAGGGCAACCTTGCCTAACGCCCCTCCTAGGTTGCACCCATCCAACCACAGGATTCCCATTAATTAGGACCGAGAAGGATGCTGTGGTGACACACCTCTTCATCCAGTCTATCTAGATTTGAGGGAACCCGCTCCTCACCATGGAGGTCTAGAGAAAATCTCACTACACCGAGTTGTAGGCCTTGCTGAAGCCAACCTTCCTTAGAAAGGCCTTCCTCTTCTCCGTCTTCCACGCAGCAAGAGCTTCCAAGGCAACACCAAAACCATCCAGGATTCCTCTCCTCGGAATGAAGGCCGTCTGCACAGGTGAAATCAAATCATTCAAGAGTGTACGGAGCCTGTTGGCCAGGACCTTTGCGACAATAAGATAGACAACATTTGATAGGGTAATGGGTCGGAAATCTTGAATAACCTCAGCCCCCTCCTTGTTATGCAACAGGAAAAGGTAGAACCTGTTAAGTTTGTCAAATTCCTTATTACCTGCCACAAACTCCACCATCATCTACATGACCTCCGCCTCAACCAAAGACCAAAACTCCTTAAAAAAGATGATGGGGAAACCATCCGGACCAGGGCACCCCTCCGCATTAAGGCCTAACACTGCCTTCCTTACCTCATTCGTCGTGAATGCCGACGTAATGCTTACCTCCTGGTCTGCCATAACGCTCCTTACATCTGCCCCTCTCCATCTCCATTCACCTCTGCTCCACCTCCCCGTGAAATCCCTGAAGTAAGCTGCAATTGCGTGTCCCACTTCCCTACTAGAGAAGGACTTCCCGTCCACTTGTAACTTCTCAATCCAGTTCCTCCTCCATGCTGAAGCCACTTGGTGGAAGAACCTAGTGTTGGAGTCTCCTTCACGCAACCATTTCTGTCTCGATCTCGTCTTCCAATCCACCTCCACCTTTCTATCCTCTTCCTGCACCACACATGTCATTCTCACCCTACATTCTCTATCGGCCACTCAGATGGAATCAATGTCCTCTTGCTTATCAATCCTGGAAATCTTTGCTAATACCTCCGTCTTCCTACTGCGTCTGGACTCCCTGAGCTCCCTCCTGTAAATCCTCAGGTGGCCTCTCAAGCCAACCAGCCTCTTAGCCAGTCGAATCTAGCTAACCCCTCCACCTCCATAGTATTCCACTTCTCTTCTACCATGGTCCTGAAACCATCCTTCATCAGCCAGGATCTATCTACATAGGAGCGGCGTATGATTCGAAAAGGGTCTTTCCATAGGAGAGACATCACCCAATGGGTAAGCCTCTGCCAGTTTAACGTTGGATAGAAATCTGTCAATCTTGGACTTCTGACTGATCGTATTCCTCTAAGTATATGCACAGGAAGCAGGTCCCAAGTCCAACAACCCATGCAAGGCCACAAAATCCACAAAGCGTTCAGAGCCAAGGCCCTGTCTGCCCTGCCCACCTGGTCTGTCATCAGTTTGCAGAGTGACGTTGAAATCTCCTCTAATCAACCATGGTACACCTTGGCACCCTGCTGCCACCGCTGTAAGCTCCTCCCACATCACCTCCCTTGCCCGGGCCTCCAGCGAACCATAGACACCAGTGACGATCATTCTGTCCCCATCCGTTCGCCTAACCAGCCTAGCAGAAATGATATGGCTTCCCTTGAAGCAGTCCACCATAGTGAATACATCCTCACGCCACCCTATTAACTGGCCTCCCGCACGATCTTGATCCCTTGAAGTACTATTTTTGATCTGATTCATGTGCTTTGGATCCCTGGGCCACGATCTTGCTTGATTTTATCTACTCTCCATGCATAGTGCACACTTCTATGCACGAAAACACGCATTTCTTACTGCTGCTACTCCTACTATAGTATTCTATTGCTTAGGATCATCTCATGTTCTACTGTGACTATTACTCTGCTAAAGACGCTTTCTTGAGATTGTCTCTCACTAGCTTGGGATTGGCTCCCACTACCAACCTACTACCTACTCCTACTCTGATTTACTATTTGCTCCTCTGAATGTCTACATTGGGGGGGGAGTCTACTTGTGTAACAAGCTAGGCGTTGCAGGCTCCAACTTGGGTTGGGGGGGTGGGGGGAAGTGTTAGGAAATAAATTAATTAGATATTTTAGGAATAAATTAGTTAGGTTTAAGTGTTATATTAATTTTAGTCTTTTTATTTTTGGTAAGTGAGTTATTGAGTGTTATTGTGTTTCCTTGTATACCTAAACCCTCTCTCTATATAAAGAGAGCTAAGGCTTTTTTTTTTTCCAAATAACTAAAACAACCAAGTTGATCTTTTTTGATAGTATTAATTTGCTCTATTCAACAAGACAAAGTAGTAATAGGAAACTATACAGATATACTATATAAATTAGTGCATAGTATTAGTGATTAAAACTTAAACACATTGTTAGAGATTTGAGGAATCGAAAATATTATTATGAATCTAAAGAAACAAAAGAGAGGAGTTGGTCCCTTTGGTCCCTTTACATAGAGAGGGCCAATCCTAATTGTAATCCTGATACAATTAAACCAAATCTAATGCTATCTCTAGAAATAGAAAGCGATAAATCAAAAATAACTTTCTTAATTCTATAATATCTTTAACACTCCCAAGCATCATCAGGTAATAGGTAGACACAAAAGACAATCCCACGCAGCAATAGCAGTAGTTGAGAGATGATCTCAAGTAGTATTAGAGGTGGTAGCAGTAGGCTGTAGCAGTAAATAGTAGCAGGAGATAGGGAAGCACTCTTAAGCTGAGTGGGAGATGAGGATCCTCGTTCAATTCCCCCATTAAGCATCATTGTCCTCATTATGGGAAGCAGTAAGATCGAATGCTCCAGAAATAGTGATTTAATCAATAGTAGTCGCAGTAGTTTCGGTCATAAGAGTTGTGACAGTAACAGTAGTAGTAGAGGACTCACTCCTCAATAATCGTCCTAGGCGATCTAACTCATCTGCAGTAAGTGGAAAAGAAGACTGCTCAGTCGTAGTCTCAGTAACAGAGGACTCAACAAAAGAAGTTTGATTCGCCTAAGTTGGCTTGTCGAACTTTTCCTAGCAGCGCTCAGAAAGGTGACGAGTCCTCTTGCAATGAATGCAAGGAGAGTAGATACGGTGGCTTCATCCACGATTGTTAGAAGGAGCACCTCTCCTACTAAAGGCAACGTACGCAGAGATGTCAAGCACAGTAGTAGGCGCAGCAAGTGAAGTATCAACATCTATCTTTTGGAGGCGATTGAATGCAATCTCTAAATTAGGCATCAATTCGGAAGATAGAATTTGGTCTCTAGTGGACTGGTACCATGGCGTCAAGTCATCCAAAAACCAATAGGTCTACCACTCAGCATGTTCAGTAACTTGCTTCTTGCAGCAGGTAGGCTGAAATATGACTAGCTCCTCGAAGAGACCCTTCAAAGAAGTAAAATACGCAACCAAGGAAATGCCACCTTCATTGGTATTCCATATATGCCTATAGATGTCAGCATGGTAGGAGCTGCTCGTCTGAAGGAAGTACCTCTTGTCCAGAGTCTCCCAAATCTCCTTAGCTACCATTTTATACAACATATTAGAGACAATAGTTGGGTCAATGTTGTTAATCAACCAAATTCAAAACTAAATAGTTATCTTTTTCCCACTTGTATTTGGCCACATCTTTGGGTTTAGGAGCTCTATCAATCAAAACATGTAACTTCTATTGTCCTCCAACAAATATAAGGAATGCACGTGACTAGAGAACATAATTGAGGAACCCAGATAGTTTGATAGTCGTTCCCATAACTAGCATGGAGATCGAGATTTTGGCCTTAGAAATAACTTTCCTAATTTTCTAATATCTCTAACACATGTGTTATCTAAGAAACTACAAACAAAAAATTATGAGTATGGGAATAAAAGTAACTCTCATAACATATGTAAAAAGTAAATTTTATATTTCTACCATATATTCATGTTAGTAAAAGCAGGAAATAAAGCCAGAAAAGGAATGAAGATTGATAAATGGAAACATTAGCCAATCATGTAAGAAAAAGCACACGTTCTCTTATATGCTTAATTATTAACTCAGCGCTGAGAGATAGATTTAGCTCTAATTTTTTATATTTGAAAAGAAATAAATGGAACACAATAGTTTCACAATATTATGGTAGATAGACAATGTGACTTTTCAAGACAGATTGTCACCAATGAACCAAAATTTGTTTTCATAAGAATCTATGATAAATATAGTTCTCTCTGAAAGAATCATCACTTCTTTTACCAAAAATTATGCTCATTTGACCATCTAAATGCTTACAAAACCACAAGGTCCGGTATGAAAAAAGTTAAAATCATCATGCGCATGCAGCCACATGGTTAGCTGTACAACGTAGTTTCTGTTCCCACGGTCATAGGAACTTGAAAATCATATTACTTACTACATTGCCACCAAGAGGTTAGCTCAGTGGTAGAACATGCCACCAGCATTCAAGAGGTCATGGGTTCAAATCCCATGTGCACCACATTTATGCATTCATATATGTTAGTTATGATTACATACATCCTACTCCATTGTATTAGCTATGATCACATGTATCCTACTCAATTGGCCATTCACCAATCTTTTGAGGGCAGAAGTTCCAAACTTGAATTCGCTCACTATTAAATTATTTGGCAAATATTAGATACACAACTAAAGTAACATACCACCTTGGCAAATATTATTGGAGAGAGGTGCATCTTTCTTATTTGAGGGTTGTAGAATTCTATAACCTAATGTACCATAATGGAAAAAACATGTATTTTGAACATACAGCAGGTAATTTTTCCTTTTGGCAATGTCACTGTGAATATCGATGAACATTGAAAAACATACTTGTTTTGGGGTGAAACTCTTTAAAATTAAAGCCAACAGATACAACACAGCCTGTCATGGAAGTTTAAAGCCCACAATGACTGTATGATGTTCAAATTGGGATGAGGATTTATGTAGTTTGATGAAGCCCCATATCAAGTTAAATGAAGAAGAGACGAGATGCTTTGGTAATAACATCAAGACTTCTCTTCTAGATTGTTACACTATATCCCAAGGTTTTTGACATTACTACAGAAGGAAGGGAAATATTGTAGTTCTATAGGCATGAAGCTCAAGGTGGATGAATAGATCACTCCAGCATCCAAGTAGCCATAGGAACTAAACTATTACAATTCTCTCTCCACCCAGCTAAGAGTTGATTTTGCATATACCTCACTTATCAAGGCAGTTTAAAGGCAACGAGATTCAGTCTTTCAGTAGAAACATCAGTGGAACCTTTTCATCATAGAAAACATTGAGATAGCATAGTCCATTGTTCATCTTCTACCTAGGTGATATTTACATGCCTAAATTAATATCTTCAAAATGATAATTTCAAATAATTGTTGGCCAAATAAAGCGTCTTTAAACCCTCAAGCTAACTTCAGGGTTGCTACAAGAAAGAAGTCTAAAGAAAGCCTTGCCAGCAGCTATCTTTCCAAGCATGCATTCTATATGCCCACGGTGTCCCAACGGCATGCCAACGAATAGCCTTTTCTGATGTTGGGCCATTTCAACACACATGTAGAATGCCAAAAATCTTTTTGCAAAATTTTGACGGTGTGCCAACAATTTCATCAAAAAGGATAGGATTAGGTGCAATTTTTCCACTGCTTCCACATTTTTTAGGTTGAAATAGGCAGCATAATAGCCCTTTCTAGCTATTATTCAGTTGCTTGTTTACTAGAGTGAAAAAAAGCCCTTGCAAGGATATTCTCTCCTCTATTAGATCTTTGAAGTATTTTAGCTTTTCCAAAAGCCAAACATGAGTTATTTCATGTCCTCTTAGTTAGATTTAAGTTACAATCTCTAGATTGATTGTTAGATTTTAAGGATTGTATTTATGGATCCATAAGTTTATGGAAAGTTAATGCTAAGATCACTGAATCTAAGGATTGCTAGATCTATAAATGTTCTATATGTTTTATATAGTAAGAATGCTAGATCCTAGGATTTAATGTTTAAATACTTATTACGTTTTGATAGCACAACTACGTGAATTCGGTACAGTAATCATCGTTGTGACAAAATTCTAGGATTTCCTCAACATGTCCCCACCATGCCTCTGAAATGCTTATTTTCCAAGGTGTCGAAGTCATCAAAATTTAAAGTCGAAATTCTAGTGCTTCCTCCGTGTCCGTCCCACATGCCTCCAGAATGGACATTTTCAAAATCAGTGAAATGGCATAGAAATCAGCATTTAGAAATGTGATTAGAAAATGATACCTTTACGTCTTTTTTCTTGGCAATAGAATAAAATAAACAGGGAAGTAGGTGGATTCAATAGAAGGCAGGGGGAAAAGGAAAACAGGTAACAGACTAGGTAAAGGATAAAAGCAAAGAAGTATGGGGAGGGGGTTAGAACATCCTTTCATATCAGGATAGGAAAATCCAGCACTGCATGTGAAAATGCCAACTCTGGGAAAGTAATTAAACACCTTCATTAATAGCTCTATATTAGGCGTCAGCATTAGCCACCAAACATATATTTTTACCTTCTTGTTGTGCCAATGCCACATCAGTGCATTTCCACATACGCATTGCTACACAATTCCGTCACCAAAGCAACCAGCAACAGTAGCAGAAGACCCTCCAATACTTGTGCATTCAGCATGACCATGGAGCATAAATGACTTCTTGGCTCTTACATGGAATTAGGCCTAAATTAATGTGAGCCAAATATAAGAATTACCAACTAATCCCTGATATTGTCTTTTCCCACTTCCCAATGTACTTCACACACAATTAAGTTGACTTTGTGATTCTTTTTTAAAGGCAGATCGTTTTATGATCCTGCCTTCTAACCATTCCTCCAGGCTGTGGCTCTTTAATCTTCACCAATAAATGAGGAGTGTACTTTATTCCACATATATCTAACACATCTTTAAATCATGGTAACTCGCATGTATCAAAGATGTTTTTACCATTTGTACATATTTTTTAGGTATTTTATTAATAGCAGCATGGAATAATAATTATTCTGCTGCAGCACAGGGCCAAAAGATTTATGTAGCAGGGATGCAGATTTTAGCCACATCAAGAATAAAATAGAACTAGATGGAAGACATGGTGATGGGTGTATTATTGCACAGATTATTTGTAATTGGGTTGGATGTAACTACATAAATACCATTTCTTGAAAAAGTAGGATATTGAGAGAACATAGCCCTTATATCAAATAAACTAGTTGATTTCTCTCTTAGGACTTTAAATGAAGAATTCTTTTTGGAGATTTAATTCCTATTTTGATTTCAATTTAGAAAAAGACAAGACCAAAGGTAAACTGGACTTAACTATAAGTTAGGATTAGGTGGAATAAAAAATATCATTTCAAATACAGATGAGGAAAGAGGGAGGTTAGAAGTAGAATGATGATTAAAAAATCACAGAGAAGCTTTTGAAAGGATAGGATTGAGTTTAGGACTGATAAAAATTAAACTCAGTAAATCATTTCCATATTTGAAGGACATTAGATAAATTACTCTTAAATCATTTTCTTTCGCTGCTTGACAATTGTGCATTATGTTTCTGTCTACTGTTCTACATGGGCCAACTACTTCATTGTAAAATCATTTTACATTGCTAAACAATAGGGTTAGCATTCGTATTTCTAGCATTCCAATCACTACTGATTTTTTGTGTTTTTGTCAATTAGGTGGGCATGTGTCCCTTGCCATAACCAATCCACCTATCCATTACATGTTTTGTCCACAATCTCAGTCCTTTTCTCGTAGCAATTAGGAGATTAGTATCTCCACCTATATGCCCATCAGTGTAAGCTTGAGTAGGAATACAGTTAAGGTAGTTTAAGCATAAAACCTCTAAGTGTATATTAATGGAAATTGAGGGGTAAGGGTCTTCATGTAGCCATTGGCTACTTGGAAAAGGGCCAAGTCCCCCATTACTAATCGTTTAATTGTCCCCCTCAAGAAGTCTAGTTTACGTCCAACTCTTCATTAAAATTTTTGGGGAAATAATAAACAAAATAAAACTAATAGAGCCAACAGTTTCCCATGCTCATGGGTCCCCTGCCTCCACATTGGAATATCTCATGACTAAAGCAAGGTTATCACTTGATGGTCAACACATAAGAGCTAATGAGCCATTCTGCCATAGAGGGGTCTTCTACTTGGCTATTCAGTGTATCATTCTCCAGCACTCCAACAGCCAATTGTCAACCTTCTAACCTATATGAACCATGAAGCGTCTTGTTGCATCAGAGCTAGTGGTCATGACTGCGATGCAGCATCTTATCATCATCAAAGCTAGTTGGTCGTGTCTGGGATGTGTTGTTGTTGGAGGAAGTTTCAGTTTTGCAAGCTCAACATTACATGCACAGCTTGAGGGGGAGTGCTGAGAGAAATGTGTTGTTAAGATCCATGTATGCATGTTTTTTTTGAAAAGTCCATGTATGCGTGTTTTGTGGATCTTATTTTTGGTCCCAGCTCACATATTTAGAGTGTTATATTTGGTTCCATCTCACCTATTTTAGAGCACCAAGAGATGAGGGAATCCTATATATATGGAGTCATGCAATCCCTTGTACTCAAGAAAAGAAATAATCGAAGATTGGAAACGACCCTGGGCTCGTCGCGGGATTTTCGAGTCCTCAGGGTGGTTTTCAAATTTTTTCGCACACTAATTACAGTGTCAAATGGTTCTGGGGAGTTCTCCTAAGCTCCAGGAGCTTTTGCGAAATTTCTGCACACCAAGAAAACTCACGTGGGGGCCATGGACTGGTTCTTTTTAGTTTTAGGGGTGTCTTGCAATTTCTCTGTGTATTAAGGAGTAGTAGGGGACCCCATTGCATTTTTGTGACTCATGAAGGGGGGGCTTGTGTAATTTCTACACCCTTACCTCTCAATTCTTGGGTCACCACACGAACAACTAAAGACCCTAGGCTAATCCCTATATTTTTTCCCGACCCACTTTACCCTAAAAAGCCCAAATAACCCTCCCCTCAAGATGCACACCCTCCCCCTCGAGCCTCCTACCCTGTCCTTACTCTCCTCGAGCAACGCACCCTCCTATAATTGCAAATGCCTCAAGTGGAGCTCCCTTAATCGAGAGAGAGAGAGAGAGGGATTCAGGTGGGCTTCAGCATTCATGAGGAGAGATGCTGCACTCCCCTCACCCTCCTGCTCACGCACGCCCATCATGAGAGAAAGGGGCATGGTTCCCCTCACCTCTAGTACGCACGCATCGCAAGGGAGAGAGGTGTCGTCCCCTTCACCCACACTCGCACACACATCGCAAGGGAGAAAAGGGTGCGGACCCTCTCACCCCTTGTCTGTGCACGCACCTTGAGGGAGTGGGCGACTGCACATTGGGCTCAGGCGGGTTGACTCCTTCGGATTGATCCGGTGCCATTTCGCGTAAATTGAGAGGCATTTCTAGGTTGTTTCAAGGCCCAAACTAGCTTGAAATCGCAGCCGTGAGACACTGTTGGAAAGGTATCAAAATCCTCTACATTTTGGTACCATTGGTGACTCTATTGGAACACAATTTTTTTTACTGAAAATTTGATTTAAGCCACTAATGCTTATCTCTAACCCTTGGATGATCTAGGTTCACTGCCCAAGGTCGACTCGACCCAGGTGAGGGTTCATATCACTCCTATCGGAGCCACGAACAGACTTACACAACCCCATTCCTACCGGTTGGATTGAGGTAGAGTGGTTTTCTCCTACTATTTAATTCCTATCGGTCTTTGATTCGAGATCTAGCTAGTTGCAACCTAAGTTGCGCGGCATGAGTTTGAAATCTGATTTACCCCATTTATTTACTTGAATTGTTGAGCGCATGCACCATCCGTTTGTGATGTGAACAAATGACGCACCATTTCCATGCCTAGCGTGAGTCATCGATGGCCTCTGCCTACTTACCCTTGTGATTTAAGCATCCTTACCATCGTTGATCATCCTTGTAACAAATTACCATGTCGTGTCACTATTGAGCCGAGCGTCTTGCCTTGCTGAGTGCACGCCCTAGCCTTATTAGTTTGACATATAAGTGGTTTTGCTATTCCTTTTCCCTGGTATGGCGGTGATCACAATTAAATTAACAAGCTAATCTAAGGATGTTTGTTAAATATACGTACGATATCATGGAGCTTGATTGATACAAAATAAGCCCTAATTATGTGATTTATGCCTATCTTTAATGCATGGAACTACTATTGTTGAATGGGTCAGGTTGTAATGGAAGAAATCCTAATTATGTATTTGATGAAAACTACCCATTGAGTGGGTCGAGCATCGGTGTGGCCTTGGGTAAGTGAGTGCACCTGCTAAACATGTGAGGGACATTTAACCCTTGCTATACGAATTTATCGCCCTGAGGAAATGCATTAGTGACATGATTTGGGCTATACATGAATCTTAAGGAGAAAATTGGAACTAGCTCCAAGCATGATTAATGTTTGATTTTGTATCGATGCCTGAAACTAGCAACCAACTAGGGTTACGTATGAACTCTGAGGTAAACTAGAGAAGTTTGCTTATACACAGAATGTTGGTCTTGCAAGTGCCAAGCTATTAGCAACTAGGGTTATACTAAACACTAAGGCAAACTAGAATAACGCTTGATTGAAACTTGGAAATGAAACATCATGTGAGTAGGTGACGGATGTAGGGCCAATACGGGTTGAGTCGAATCCTGATGTGAGGATGAGCTGGCCCTCGAGTATACGTGTACCAAGGAGAGCTGACTGTCCCGTTGTGTAGGGAGAGAGTTAACCTCCCCAGGTAAGGACCTAGGGTAGGCATGGCCTCCCTACATCGACTCCTGTGGGACCCATGTGGGGCCAACCGGGATAGTCGGGCAAGGGTACGCAGAGTTGTTGAGGGGTACGACCCCTGTTCTATTCTGTTGGTGCGTACCCGTTAGCGGAAACGACTGACCGCGTGTCAGTGCAGGGTAGCCCCCTACGTGTTTATCTCGCATGCCGTAGTCACAGTTATGCCGCGACAATGACCCTGAGGTGGTAGACTAGGTGTAGGACAAGCACATGGTGCTCTCTTGGTTAGGAGAGTGTCACGTGTACGCCCTGCATCATGGTGATATTGCAACGAGATCATCCCAATAGGGGGCATATGAAATAAAAGAGGCAATTTAGTCCTAGTGCAACTTGTGGGGAGATTTCTAATGAGATAATGTGGGTAAATTAAATAATTAAGATAGGAAACAAATTACTAAATATCTTTCCTTTTTGCACCCTACAAGTTTCTCCTACTTTCACGCCACTCTACTCAACTTTTGCTAACGCCTACCCTGCTTGTACCCAGGTAAGGGGAGTGAATAGTCAGTTCCACGACTGCCGGGGGAGAGAGCTGGGTCAGCCATGCCTAGTTGTAGTTTTAGCCTTTACTACTTTCTTTTTCTGTGATTGTGAGTACTTATCTTCTAAACTAATTTAATTTCTACTCTAGCTTTTTTCGTCATTAGTTGTGATGGCTATAATGTGAACTTTTATTTCTTTCTCATGTACTGATGTTAGTTCGTGGGTTTATATTACTTCTTTTTGTCATTTATTGTTCTGCTATGATGCGTGTGTGGAAAATATTGTTGTCTTACAATTGATTACTCGATGGATGACTGGGTCTTGGGATAAAGACATGGTCCGACTTGGTTCTCATGTGAGCCTTGGTCGGGTTGTAACAAGATCCAACCTATATGGGCTTCTTACATCGTCTTTTTCCTTCTCTTTGTGAGAAGGTCTTTCCACACAAACAAAGGTTTTTCCGCATAAATCATGTTTCCCTTAGCTGATGTCTTGCTCTCTCACATTGTACTGTTGTTTTATGATTCTGAAACTATTTTATTTTGTTCCAACAAACAGAAATGAATAGTTCAAGAAATGCAAAGTTTCTTTGCATAATCTACATTCACTTCTATTTTTCATTATTAGTTAGTCAAACCTGGTGGGAAATAATCACAAAATCCTGGAACTAACTCCTGCAATTATATGCAAACAGATGGATATTGATACTACAACATGGGAGAAGATTCTTAGAAGTATTCTTCTAATTCTTCTCAGGGGGACTGATTGTACATGCATCTTAAAACAGGTTCACACCCTCACACAAACTCAAACATAAGTGACATGGAACCTTCGAGAGGTTAACATTAGTTGTTAACCACCCTTTTCCTTTTCAAACCACAGAAAAAGGCTATGGAATCTGTGAAGGGAGAAGAATTTACACTAATTCAAGAATGAGAAACCCAGTCTCTTTATATAGAAGAGACTTAGATAATTTTCAGTCACATCTAATAAGAAAATAAAAATAACACCTCAGTCTTCCAAACATGAATGTATTCACACTCCCACTCAAGTTGGGGTATGGATATCTTCCAACCCTAATTTGTCGTAGAGAAATATGTGCTTCTTCTTCTTCTTCGGGGCATTAGTGAGTATATCAGGTACCATATCGACGATGTATCAACAAGTTGAAGCATATTGATATCATGTACCATATCTTTTTCCATGATATCGGGAATATATTGTCGATATCAAGGGATATTGGTGATATATCTCCAAAAATGAACTGCAATTCAATTTTTCCCTTCAAGTGGTAATATGTGATCAATATGGGGGATATGTTGGTCACATATAATCGGAGAGAATGAAAGATCTTATTCTCAAATGAAACCCCACACCTTATATAAAAAGAGGTGTTGGGAAAATTATATCACAAATCCAATAGGACAAGAACAATAACAAACAACTCCAAAAAAATAATAAAACATAACTAGAGTGTTCTACCAACACTCTCCCTCAAGCTGGAGCATATATATCAATAATGCTCAGCTTGGAACAACACTTATCAAACACGGATCTTACAAGGGGCTTTGTGAATATGTCCGCTATCTGATCTTCAGAGGATACAGATGAAGTGTAAATGATTCCACACTGTATTAGGTCTCTAGTGTAGTAGCAATCAACCTCAACATGCTTTGTCCACTCATGGAACATTGGGTTGTTTGCAATATATGTAGCAGTACGATTATTACACCTCATTTCTATTGGTCTCTCTACCTGAACATGGAGATCATGTAGCACTAATTTGACCCAAACTATCTCTGTAGCTGTCTGAGCCATAGCCTTGTATTCTGACTCTGCACTAGACTTGGATACCACCTGCTGCTTCTTGCTTCTCTAGGTCACTAAGTTGCCTACCACATAAGTGTAGAATCCAATTGTTGACTTCCTGTCTGTCATGCATCCTGCATAGTCGGCATCAGAATAGCCAACAACACTCATAAATGGGCCCTTCTGAAATAAGACACCTCTACCAAGTGCTTTCTTTACATACCTAAGCACCTGTATAGCAGCATCCCAATGCTACCTGGTCTACTTATCCATGAACTGGCTGAGTTTCCCAACTGCAAGGGAAAGATCTGGATGAGTAATAGTAAGATACAATAATTTATTAACCAACTACCTATAAGATTTGCTATCTACAGGTGGAGACTCAGCATCATAGAGATGTCCTTTGGGATCCATAGGTATATTAGCATATTTGGACCCCATCATTCCTCTTTCCTGCAAAATATCAAGGGCATATTTGCGTTGACTAAGAACAATATCGTCTATGCTACATGTCACTTCAATCCCAAGAAAGTATCTAAGCTCTCCCAGATCCTTCACCACAAAGGCATCAACCAACTTCCTTTTTACCTCAGCTATCCTAGCAAAGCATCTCAAGTAAGAATCGAGACATCCACATAGATAAAGAGTACAACCACTCTCCTTCTACTCTTCCTGAGAAACAAAGAGTGACCAACAGAAGATCGTATAAACCCCATGACCTGTACCTCCTCTGAGAGTCTCTGGAACCATGCTCTCGGACTTTGCTTCAAGCCATAAATGGCTTTCTTCAATCTGCATATACACTCTCCCTGAGCCTCAAACTTAGGAGACTGTTGCATACAAACTTCCTCTTGAAGATCTTCATACAAAAATGCGTTCTTCACATCCAACTGATGAAGAGGTCGGTCATAGTGGGCAGCTACAAACATCAGAATTTGAACAGTAGATAGTCGAGCAACATGAAAGAAAGTATCAAAGAAATCTACCCCATACGTTTGGGTAAATCCCTTTGCCACCAATCTCGCCTTGTAGTGAGAAATTGTGCTATCTGGGTTCTATTTAATAGCAAAGACCTAACGGCACCCAATTGTTCTAGCATGAGGAGGGCAAGGTAGTCGAGTCCCACGTCCCTCTAAAGTGTAGAGCAACCATCTCATCCTTCATGACCTGACGCTATTTTGACTTTAGCATGGCCTACTGATGGAAGGTAGGAACGTGCGTCGCAGAGAGAGCTACTATGAAAGTAGCAAATGAATCGCTAAGATTGGCAATAGAGACCGTCTGTACCATATGATACTGAGCGCAACTCCGTGAAGCCTTCTGAATAGCAATAAGAAAATCAAGATTCTCCTCAATATGCTTAGTAGCAGCAGGAGGACAAGACACATCAGAGGGACTTGCACAAGTATCATTAGGACAACTCACGTCAGTATCAACCCATACCTGACCAGAAGAGAAGATAGGTGGCTGAGGTGGTGGAGCAGTGTGTTCTTCTCACCATGCATGCTGTCTGTATGTCACAGGTAGCCTATAAACCTGAGTGATCTCAGCCTTCTGCCTCATAAGAGTCTCTATGGTAGTGATATCTTCACTATATGTAACAGGGATTTGTTCCAAGGGAACTGGTGGAACAGGCATAGGAGCCAAGTCTCCCTCAAATGTCACCAGATGACCATCTGTAGATAAATAAGGAATGGGCTCATGAAATGTGACATCTGCGGTCACGTAATGCTTCTTACCACGGGGGTCATAGCATCTGTATCGTTTTTAGGTGTTACTGTAACCCAAAAAGACATGCTTCACTGCTCTTGGAGCCAACTTTTCCCTACCAGGTCCCAAAATGTGAACAAAGGCAACACAGCCTAACACCCGAGGTGGGACAGTGAATAAATCCTTCTCAGGATAGAGGACCTACCAAGGAACTTGTTCTTGTATAACTGAGTTGGGCAACCTGTTGATCAAATAACATGCAATTAACATTGCATCTCCCTAATCCACTTGTGGCACATTGTGCTGTATCAATAGTGTCCTAGCCACATCAAGCACGTAATGGTGATTTCTTTCCACTACTCCATTTTGTTGTGACGTATGGGGACAGGATGTTTGGTAGACAATCCCAAGAGATCTATAAAAGGTTGCCAACTTAGATGTACAGAACTTTAGAGCATTATTAGACCATACAATCTTCATAATAGTAGAAAACTGAATCCTTATTTGTAAAATAAATGTTGCAATCACTGATCCAACATCAGATTTATTTTTCAAAAGAAGTAACCATAACATCCTGGAAAAATCATCCACAACAAATAGATAAAATCGATGTCCCAGTCTATCTAAGACACGACCCAGTCCCCATACATCCATGTGTAGTAAATCAAAGATAGCAATAGAACTCTAAGACGAACTAAGAGGAAATTGGCTCTGTGATGCTTTCCCAGCTAGCATGCATCGCATAAAATCTCCGTAGCTGGCAAAATATGACGAATGACGTGTCGAAACCTATCCAGTGTAGGGTGCCTAAGACGATGATGCCACTGAAGAGTTGTACCAGCACTAAATGCAATCTCGCCCTGACACATAGCAGCAAATGGAGTCTGGATTAAGCGATATGCACCCCCCTCATGTCCACCACCAATCGTCCACCCCGTGAGTTTGTCATGAAAAGTACAGCTTAACTCATCAAATATTGCACGACAGTGCAAGTCTTTTGTAATTCTATTAATAGACAAAAGACTGATCGGAAAATCTAGAACATAAAAAACATTAGGCAACATCAATGCAGGGGTCACTGCCACATCTCCTCTACCATGAACCCTATACTGCCTACCATCTGCTACCTGCACAGATCTCCCCGAGGGAACATCATGAACCTGTCTAAAACATGTCTCATCCCCACTGACATGCTGAGATGCACCTGAATCCACCAACCACAAGGCACTGTCAGTGCTACCAAACCTGTAAACAAAAGTCATGCCTGAAGTGGCCAAGGCGGCAGTATCAGCAGCAGCAGTGGTCTCCTGGGTCAACTGGGAGAGGCGCTGGACCACAGCATCATAGTCTGCACAAGACACCATATCACTCACCTCCTCTGAAGAGACAACTTGGTTGGCCATGGGGGGTCTACCATGCTTCATCTAGCAAAAGGCCTCTGTATGGTCAATCTTCCCACAATGCGAGCAAATGGTGAGGTCTACCACTCGTACCCCGACCACCACACCCTCTCACCCTAATGGATGGAGCACTACATTCTCCACGTATAGCAACAACAAGCACAGGTGTGTCCAATCTTTGACATGGATGGCCTGACAATCACCCTACTCACATGACTATAAGCCTCCTCTAGAGATTGAAGTTCAGCTAGAGTAAGGATTTGGGACCTAGCAGCCTCATAGTACGATCCAAGTCCATCAAGAAATTGTAAGACAACATACTCTTTCTTATGTGCCCTCAAGTGGCACAAGTGCAGACACATTGACAGGCATTGTACTTCTCAAGGAGCCCCTTTAGAGAGGCATAGTACGGAAGTGACTGACCCTCCTGTTTGAGACTACCAAGAGCATGGTGAATCTCAAACACTTTACTAGAATTCTTCTCCTGAGAATGTGTCACGTAGAGAATCTCACATCTCCTTGGCAGTCTTGTAGTACATAATCCCATCACCAATTTGAGGCTCAACAGAATTCATGATCCAAGCACGGACCATTGAATTATCTTTCTTCCACGTGGTATTCTTCCTTGATTTATCTTGTGGCTCCAACTCCAACAATAGATGTTCCTTATCACGCCCCTCAACAGTCATGAGGAACGTCTAAGACCATCTAGCATAATTGGCCACATTCAACTTGGCGATAGGAACAAAGAAGGGAGATTTGTAACCCCCATTGTTCGTAGCAGTAACCGAGACACTTCCGAAGAATCTGAGGAGGCCATCATGCCTTAGGATTACCACAAGATGCCACAGATACAATCTGAAACCAATATTCAGATATGAAAGATCACACAACTAGAGAGATGTGATCTCTTGATCATGAGATCTAAGGTCAAAAGACCCTCGATAACATCCCAAGAGTCACGCACACCCTTTAGATCACAACTTAGCACATGTTAGGGTATGGGAAATACCCTAACAATGCTTCTACAAGGTGGTGCACCTCCTTTTCGGCAAGAACACGCCACCAGCCCTTCTACCAACTGCGCACGGTAGGCAGGAGGATCAAGGTTGCAAGAGGCGGTGCGGTCTACCGGAGAGGCACTCTGTAGGCCCGCAGTAGCCTCGAAGAGGCGAAGGCGATGCTACTGGCAGTGAGATCTGTCTGTGGCAGTGCTTTGCAGGCCCGCAGCAGCCCCGGAGAGGCAGAGGCGGCGTTGCTGGCAGCGAGATCTACCGATGGTAATGCTTTGCAGGCCTATAGTAGCCCCGAAGAGGTGGAGGTAGCACTGCTGGTGGTGAGGTCTGCTGGTGGTGGCGCTCAATAGGCCCGCAGCAACCCCCAAACGACCAGCAGAGGCAGCCCGTTGTGGTCAGTAGTCACCGGTGACAATCGCTAGCGGCTACTGCTGCCACTGTAGCACCGACCGAAGAAGCCCACAGCAGCCTACTGGAGCAGGTGAAGGAAGATCGCCGGTGTGGGCTTTCGAAGATGTCAACCGAGGAGATTAGGGTTTTAGTAGAAGGTTTCGGAGGCTTGTGAGGGGTAGGATACCACAACGCCGATCTAGGATCACCGCTCTAATACCAAATCGAAGAGAATGAAATGTCATATTCTCAAATGAAACCCTACACCTCTTTAAATAGAGAGAAGTGTTGGGAAAATTGCATCATAAGTTCAAGAAGACAATAACAATAACAAACAACTCCAAAACAGTAATAAAGCATAACTAGAGTGCTCTACCAACATATATCTTTGTTTGTTTGTGCAACTGACATGGATACACATTCTTTTCATTTCTTTTCTTCTCCCTTATCATGTGCGACTTACATGAACACATAACTCACATGGACACATGATTCGCCACCTTCAAGAGGAACACAAAATGATGATGATGATGTAGTGATGATTGACGAGCCAAAGGCAAAAAGTAATGGTGGAGGAGATGAGAGATATCATCAAGGTCCTAGTAGAGAGGATACCCAACATGAATACATTTAAAAATATACAAATATACCCGGAGACCCCGTGCCAAGTCCACCTTGTGACTATGACATGGGGATAAGGTATGGGTATGCCTTAGGCCATTCTATGATGTCCATCAATGATTTAAGTTCATCGATGGGATCCCTTAATCTGACGGCGGAATCAATCTTTAGAGGTGGCCCAGGATCATCATCAAGTTACTATAGTGGCTACGAATCTCATTACACCAACCCTTAGTACCAACCGCACGATGATGTGCAAAGTTCATCTAATTACTTTCCCAACTACATTAACCCATCTTAATATGATTTCTCCTATGGGTATGATGGTCGTCACCAAAGTGATAGTATCCAAAGTAATCCTACATCTGCATATGGCTATGGGATATTCTCTCAGTATTTTGTATCTCAATGTACTCAACCATTTTTTTATCAACCTTCCCACCCTATTGCACCACTTCCTCCTCGACTACCACAAAGTTCATCGATAAGAGAACGTGAACCTTTTGAGTCGTCAGGTTCTACATTAAAACGAGGTGGTTCTAGGGTCCACAGATTCAAGAGGACATTGTGATGAGTCTACTAAGGGTAGATCTAGAACTAGAAGCAGGAGCAGCTCGTTTGACAGTCACAGTTGATATTCACTTCTTGGAATACCTCTATATTGTAGTGATGAAGACTACCAACAATACATCAATAAATACAATACTTGATATAGCTACATAGCGTCGAAGTCATACTATGAATATGTTAGAAGATTATGAATAGAGGAAGATAATCGGAGGAGAGGTATTGAGGTAGGTCAAAGCTCAACCGAGTATTGATTTGGTGGCATTAGCAGGTCCTTCCGTATTTGGTGTGATCTACTGATACTCCAACACATTGATATTTCATTTCTTCTAGTAAGTAGCATTACTATGAACATTTTTCAATTATTATCATGTTATGTACACTTTTTTTTTCAATATATGACTTTGTCAATACGCGATCAGTGCATTTCTATTGTGTTTTCATTCAAAATTTATAATTTTCGTCTTCTAAGCATTTCTTCATGATATACTAGTAATTAGAATGTTAATTTCATCAAATTTGTGACATTTTGGGCATTTTTGAGTGATTTCCCAAAATTCATTGATATCAACGATATATACCCAATATATCCCCGATATATCCCTTTTTCGACTTGTCAATATGACATCAATAATGATATTTAAAACCTTTATATCAGCAAGTTGCATCTCGGATGTGACATGGGGTGTACTGATCTTCTCTTCTGTGACTGCATTGTGCACGAAATGACAATCAACATTAGTGTGTTTAGTCCTCTCATGAATTACCAAATTGGTGGCTACATATGTAGTAGACTTGTTATCACAATATAGTGGGACAAGTGCCTATACAAATATATCAATATCATTTAGGAACCCCACTATTCATATGATCTCACAGGTCGCATGAGCCATAACATGATACTCTGCCTCTGTACTGGATCTAGCAACTATGCTTTGCTTCTTACTCCGCCATGACACTAAGTTCCACCAAAGAACACTAATATCCAGATGTAGATCTTTTGTCCTCAACGGAGCTAGTGTAGTCAGCATCTAAATAGGCAACCACATTGAGGGACTAATGATCTCTATAGTGAAGTTCCTGTCCCGAACTTCCTTTGAGGTATCTTAGAATAAGACACATCTCTCCAATGACTATACCTAGGTTGATCCATACGCCGACTAACACAATTGATAGCAAAACTAATATCTACAACGTAACATCCTCAAATAGAGTGTTATTGTCAAGTAGTGCAGCTGTCTGTGGCATCTCCATCGGTACTCTAAATAGCTTGGCTCCTAAGGGCTAGTTTACGGAGGGGGTTAACCCCTAACTCAACCTCTCTTTGGGTTGCTAACCCGTGTTATCCTAACATCGATTTGAAGAGGGGTTCCCCCAACCCCCGACTTAACCCCCGATCTCTCTCTCCTCTGCACTACCCCTCGCGATGCTTGTTTCTCGAATATGCCCTTTTCCATAATATGGTCTTCTTTGATGTAAGAAATATATCTAGCGAAGACTCTTAATCCATGTTGCGCCCTTTGTTTATTTTCCAAAAATGCGTATCGCATTTATTTTGACTCTTGATACTTAATATTGTGCATAGATTAATATAAAAGGTCTTGATGGGATTCAAGGACCCATCTATGTTGGAACTGGATGTGTTTTCATAAGGTAAGTACTTTATGGTTACGATGCACCAAAAACCAAAAAATCACCAAGTAGAACATGCAATTGCTGGCCAAGGTGGTGCTTCTATTGTTGCTATTCTGGAAGGAAAGAGAAGGCTACAAAGCAGAAACCAGTAAAGAAGAAAAACTCCAAGAAAGACAACAATTTAGCTCATGCATATACTTTGGTTGGATTTGAAGAAAGCAATGAAGGTGAGAGGGCTTCCCTCCAACTCTTTATTAATTATATGCGCTCTATTTGCCATTCTGCATTTGTGGTATGCCTTTGCCTCAAAACAAGATAGATGTATCCTACATAAAAAAGGCCCTTGATTTGGTAATTCAACCATAAGGTTCCTACCATGAAAGTTCATGTAAAAGAGCTTTGATCAATTTTGCGAAGACCACTACATGACCAGCACTACCTATCAACAATTAAGCCTTTTTGCATGCATTCTTTTCCTATCAAAAAAAAAATTGCATGCATTCTTTGATAGATTTAACGACCATAAGAAAATCTAAATTAAATGAAGAAATTTCCCATCAAAGAGGTTTTCGATCAATCATAAGAACCTTTCTATCATTGTATCATAAACCCCAAATCATAGGAATGGAAGTGTATTTAAATCCATCACTATGAACCAACCACAAAGGATTTGTGTAGTGATCCTCCGGTATGTAAACATAAAGTTCAATCCTACATTCATAGCTACCGAGTAGTATGAACAAATATGACTTATATGATCAAATTGATATATCCATATAATTACTCAATATAATTAACCACTCAGATTTTTTTCCTTTCCTTTCTTTGCTTAATTTATGGATATTGACCAATTTTTTAATACAGCAAACTCATAATTTAATCAACCATTTTCCTACTATTATGCATACTTGTTTAAATTATTTAAACAAATAAACTACCTCAACTAACCTACCCACCATCTACGGGTAAACATGTCTTTTGCCACCTTAACCTCCATTCTAACCCCCATTCCCAGGTAAACACCCCCTTTGTCACATCACAGGATAATCCCTATTCTTAACCCACATTCAGTAAACACAAACAGAGGTTAACCCCTATTTACAAGTAAACAGAAACAGGGGTTAACCCTGTTGCAACTTTGTTAACACGGGTTAGCTAACCCACGCTGTAAACTAGCCCTAAAAGTCCTGCCTCCTCCAAGATCTGTAAGGTATATTTCCTTTGGGATAGTAACAGACTAAAAGTCTGTCTCACTCTATTCCAAGGAAGTAACTTAGCTCTTCAAGATCCTTCGTAACAAAGGTGGTGTGCAAGAATTCTTTCGCCTGTAATATACCATCCTTATCATTGCTTGTCAATACCATGTCATCTACATAAGCTGCCAGAATAACCACCCTCTATGTTTGTGTATCTCTGTCCCCTCTAAGGAAGAAAGAATGGTCAGATAAGGATCGACTAAACTAGATCTTCTGTATCTTTGTGCTCAATCTCTCACGCCACACTTTGGATTCTACTTTAGGCCATAGATGGCCTTCCTTAGTCAGTATATACACTCCCCCCGAGTGATGTAATCGGGCAACTGACCTCCTCTGTAAGATCTTCATACAGGAATGCATTCTTGATATTTAACTAATAAAGAGGCTAGCTATTATTGACTACCACAAACAAGAGAATGCAAATAGAAGAGACACATGTAATAGGGGAGAAGATCTCAAAGTAATCAATATCATAAGTCTACGTGAATCCCTTAGCAACTATGTGTGCCTTGAAGCGGTTGACAGATCCATTTGCTAAATACTTTATCGTGTAAACCCATCAAAAGTCAACTAGTGTAGCACTCAGTGGGCAAGGTACGAGCTCCCATGTACTACACGAGCTCAATGCAGTCATCTCCATGTCCATAGCAGCTCTCCAACATGGGCTAGGGCAACTTGAACATGGTCTTTGGGTAGAACAATGCTAGTGAGAATAAAGGCAAAGTGTTGCACATCCAGCTGCAAATGATTTGTAGTTGTGTAGTTATACATGGGGTGCAAAGTACACGACCTACTAGACTTCCATAGAGCAATTGGGTTGTCAACAACATCATTTGGAGCAGCCTATGGTGAATCTCATGCTGGACAATCCTTAATATGCTTTATGACAGTAGGAAGAGGAGTATGTCTCCTATGGTATACTAGTGTCTCTTGAGGAGTAAGGTCAATACTGGCACCCTCAGAATAGTATGGAACCTTCTCAAAGAAGGCGACATCAACAATCACAATATATCTCCGATGTACTAGATTATAATGTCTGTAGCACTTTTGGGTACATAAGTATCCCAAAAAGGCACTTTACTGCCCGTAGGGAGAACTTGTCGTGTGCTCCGAAGGCCTGAACAAAACATGTGCATCTGAATATGCGAAGTGGTAGAGCAAATGGTCTCTTGGGTTCAAGGTGAAGCACTTCGTACAATATGCCCCCATGTAGCACTAAGGATGAGACTTGATTGATGAGATAAGTAGCTATCCAGACCGCATCTTCCCAAAATTGCTTTGGAACCTTCATGTATACCAGTGTTGTAAAAGTCGGTAGTCGATATTCAATCGAACAGGCCACTAACTAAGGAGCATACAATATGCGAGAGAGTAGTCAAGGAGTACTCAGCCAGGCATTATATATATATATATAACACATCAAAAATTAATATCAAATACATTACAAATTTAAGAATTAAACCAAGGTATAAATCATTATAAATACATTACCAAGGGCAAAGCAACATAAACCAAGAATTAACATATGCTTGAATCAAATACATTACAAAATTAAGTGTGCAGTAGTAGCAATATAAACCAAGTTAACAAACCAAGGTATAAACCAGGGGTTTATGCCATGGATATAAACCAAGGACAGAGAGGCATAAACCAAGGAACTAAGATGTAGCAATAGCTTAGGCAACGTAGGAAATCGTAAACCCTAAACCAAGGAACTAACGAGAGGGAGATGTTAGAGGAGTAGCGATAGCTACAGTACTAATAGTGGTAATAGCAAGCTCTCTCGTCACAGCAAGGAGTACTCGTCGCAATAGCTTGGGCGACGCAGCAAGGACTACCCGTCGCCTGCTAGCCCTTGGGGCTTGGGCAACGCAGCAGCTTGGGTGGAGGTCGCAGCTGCTTGGGTGAAAGTTGCAACAACACCTTGGGCAATCGAGTGCTTAGGCGATGATGGGTTTTTGCTTGGTCGAAGAGGAGTCTCATGTGAAAATAAACGATGTCAGGGGAGTGGTCGAGGTAGGGGGGTCGATTGGGATTTTATTTGACTAAAAAAAGATAGACCTATATACCTATTTTTTTCTCTAGGCAAAAATTGGCCTAATTCTCGGTTGACTACACTGACTACTCAACCGAGTAGTCGGTGTTGCCGACTATAGGGTTGACTATGGGCTATTCAGTCGGGAGGGTGCCGCCTAGGATTACTCGGCTGAGTAGGCCGATTTTTATATCACTAATATATACCATGAATGTCCTCGCAATATCCAATACATGATGTAGTTTGCATTTTGGCACGCTATTTCGTTGTGACGTATAACCATAGAAAGTCTCATGTACGGTCCCCTTGTTGACAAAGGAGGATTGCAAATCTGGTTGCATGAATTTTGATGCATTATCACTATGAAAGACCTGTATGGGGACAGAGTATAGTGTCTGAATCTCAACAAAGTACCTCTGCACAATCTAAGGAATCTCGGAACAGGCTTTCATCAAGAAAACCCATGTCGATCAACTGTGATCATCCATAGAGACTACAAAGTACCTGTGACTTGCAATATTGGGAACACGTGCAAGACTCCAAACATCATAGTGCACGAGGCCAAAGGGTAAGATACTAATCCCTTCAATGGCCAGGGAAATGTACTTTTGTGTTGCTTCCAAAGTTTATAAGCCTCGCAGTCAAGGGCAATACTCCCAGGAAACTTAGGAAACATCTGACACATCTTCCCAACAGATGGATAACCAAGCCTCCGATGCCATAATAATGGGTCTACAAAGGTAGACATTGCTCCTACAACTTGTGTGGGAATATCGAGAAAGTAAATACCATCTTTCTCAATCCCTCCCCCAATAATCTTGTCCGTATTCTTGCCTTGAAAATAATAGTGTCGGTCATCAAAGATCACATGACATTGAAAATCCTTGTAGATACTACTCACCGATAGGAGGTTCATTGGGAAATCAGGAGCACAATGAACACCAGCAAACTCCATACCATAAGGTATTTGGACGTTCCCAACTGTGGTGATCGAGGAAATGGATCGATTAGCAACCTTCACTGACTTGACCTGCTTACATTTAGTCGGTGTTTTCAACAGAGTGGGGTCTCCAGTCAGATGAATTGACGCTCCGGAGTCAATTATCCACTGCCCAGGCTGACCTCTGTGCACAAGTTTTCTTCTATCAACAGACAATGCTAGGCCTTGTGTGTCTAGCATCTACCAATGCCATAGGCACACAATCCATATTGCTCTCGTCAAACTGAAAACTGGGTAGAGTATAGATACCAAGTAGGATACGATCCCAAGCACAATACGGGAGACGATACCAACTACACAAAGAGAGGTACCAATTACTTCCATTGTTGGTACTCCCACTTGATCAACAACACCAACAAATATGAATGGCATTAATAGACCAAGGCATACATGCCAAACATCAGCATCATGAGATCACCCCGCAGCAGCAACATCAACTCTGATCAAGCATGTCCCAACAACAGATCTGCACATTGCCCAGCAGTGGCAGAAGCAAGCGGCTCGGATCTCCAGCAGCAGCAGCGGCAAATTGCCCAAACAATCAGCCTAGCGCAGAAGCATCAATCTGAAGCGCACTCTGTTCTAGCACCTTGGGTCACGAACAACAAAGTGAGGGGGGTGCGCTCTAGATCTAGCGCTACAGAGAAGCCAAATGGGTGCGCTCCAGATCTAGTGCCAGAGAGAACCCAGATCTGCATCAGCGCCTCTGGATCCGGAACAACAAAAGAGAGGAGGGCAATCTGATCTGATCTACAGCACCTTGGGGCATGAACCCAGATCTAGGTGATATGGAAGATCACGCCATAATTGTTGCATGAGAGGAAGATACTTGGTGGGATATCATATCACTAGTCTAGAATCGTTGCTCCAATACTATGTGAAGGGGGAAGAGTTTCCACTAATTCAAGAGTGAGAAACCCTAGTCTCTTTTATATAGAAGAAACTTAGGTAAATTACAGTCACATCCAATAAAAAATAAAAATAACATAACAGCCTTCTAAACATGAACATGTGTTCACAGAACCAAACACCAATTATTGTTTGGGTCAAGGACAGGATCCAATAGCCCATCTAACTAAAATACATTACCATCAACAGGAATCACAATAGGAGGATAACTTCTGGATTTTAGCTACATACATGTTTGCCAATAAACACCAATTAGGCATTACCAAATACCAGACTATGAACTGATGCCAGAAGACAGGCAACAACTATTCAAAATTCCTACCGCCTAGGCATGCATCAAATGTCAGGATTTTTCAGCGGTTAAATCAAATGTGTTTTAACAGCAGCAAACTGTAGAACTCATTGATAATTTATGTGACCGCATTTGCAGGGGCATTTGCCATTCACTTCAGAAGGAAACATTGAGATCTGGATCTTCTAATAGAAAGGACTGGCTCAATAGAAAGGATTGGTTCAGACAAGCAACCTCCAATAATGGAAGATTGCAAGAAACCTTTGATAAGCAATCTGGGTCTGTTTGCCAATGCAAGTCAACAAACAGATAAGCATTTTATGAAGAAAAGAAAATACAATGCCTGAATCAAACTGAAAAAATAGTTTAACAATATGAAACAGGGCATAGGTTCAGCATGATTGGAGTGTACTGATTATCATTTACTCCTGCAAAAGGAAATTGCCCACAAGAAATCAATAGCAAGGTCAAAGAAATCACCTGCAGTTCGAAAATGTTAAGCACATTTCCCATTGGGTCATGCGTCCAAGGTAAATCAGGGGCATGTCTCCATTCTCCATCAACTAGAAACTTATAACGATAGAGACCAGGCAGAAGCACCTTCAAAATTGCAAACTCCTTACCCGACCGTTGTAATGGGACTCTGCATACATAGCATGTTATACACTAACAGCACTACATAGCACAGTGAAATATGGGAGAATAGAGTTAAACCAAATAGTGAAGATAAACTAAAGGTATACATGTAAGTCTACATAACCAAAAAAAAAAAAAAAAGGTCAAGAGAGGCTAAGAAAAATGTGAAATTCCTGGAAGAAGTTTGAAAACTAAACTTCAAGTGAAAGAAACGGCCAAATATAAGGATAAACAAAAGGAAACGGAAGAATGTAATGCAGAGCAACACATATGTTGCTTACTTTGTTTTCCAATTGTCCCAAGAGCCTGCCACAGCAACAGACATGCCACCATGGCTCCACATTATTATTGTAGGAATTCCATGTTCACTGTAATTATTTGCATGCTTAGAAGGGTTTTGCGCATATGGTAGATTCTGGAAGTGCGTATCATCAGGTTGCAGCAATGGAATCACTGGAGTCTGAATGCAGAGAACACAAATTTAGGTCATTGTCTCTGTTCAGGGATTATCAGAAGCCTATCGTTCAATTTCTTGCCAATTTCCACAAGAGAACCATGCACCATAGCACACCAAAGGAAATACTGGAAAACCACGGGCGAAAAAGGAAAAATGCATGAAAATAAACATGAAATTTCAACTTAGAAACTTCTCACAAAAAAAAAAAAAAATCATAGAAATGCAAAGATTCATGTGTTTAGTTATATCCGAAAAAGAAGTACATTTGTCTTTGTAATTTAAAACTGTAGAATGTAAGATGGCTCTTAATTTTGAATATTATCTGCTCTCAAAAAAAATTCCTACCATTATCCAAGAAAATCACATAAATTTTCTACCATTATCCAAGACAATCGCATACACTTTATAAATTCAGACAAAAAAAGGGATTGGAGGATCTTCAGATGATTTCCCTTCAAGACTCTTCCAACTCAAAGGAAATCGAACACGGGAGTTCCCTAACCGAATTATTGTTTCCCGTGGAATAGAATAAACAGGAGAGAGAAAATGAAATTCAAGAAACTACAGATAAGTATAACAAACAACTTATGTGATTGGAGTCCACAATCCTATGTCAATGAGAGAATAGAACCCTCCGCAGTTGGGGCTTTAGCTCTTCAAGATATGGGTTGTTACATGCATAGGTGCGAATGCACTACATTTAGAATTGTAAAAACGTGGGGCTAGATGCAGTAATTATGGAGTCGTAAGTTGTATGCATATGCATCTCTCCCATGCGTTAAGTGGCAAAATGCATTCCTAGACCATGCAAATTTGATATTTTTGTGTGAATGCTTGTTATCCAGTATCAGACAAATAACACATGCTAAATGAATCTATTAACGTAGAGTCTGTTAGTATCTATATTTAGTTCTCAGCATCTCCCTACTTTTCCCTGGTGTCTCTCTCTACATGAAGAGGTCCTAGAGTTTTCTTCATAATTGAATATCATCTTCTTCTCGACATTGCATGACAGCAATGACCCTACGTTAGCAGTCCAATATCCCACCAAGCATGAGGGTTTTCTTCTTCCTCTTCATCGTTCTTCTTCGTTGGCCTTGTTTCACGAGATAAGGAACCAAAGAGCACCTGTGGAGGTCTCAACTCAGCAAGGCCTTCATCACGCTCCTTCATCACACCTATGGCCCTATGCAAGTTAAAGGATGCAGAACTAGTGCAGCTATACAGGCAGGTGTTGCATAGCATAGCACACTTCACCATGGCACAAAGGGTGCCTGTCACCTGCTGCAGGAAGGCTCTAACAGCAATGCCATAAAGCCTAATGGCACATTAGAAGCTTACGCACACCAGTACATGGTCTTCATCCTGAACAGGCTATGTAACCTTTCTGTCCCAGATCTAGGTGCATGGTTATTTTCTTGTAACTTAGTGATCTGTTAATGGTCATAAGGTCCTCGTAGTGCATGCTCTTTCCTTCTTGACCCCATGGACTCATGTTCTGATGGTAAACAGCAAGAGCTTCAGTGGTAATTATGCAGGGAAATCTATTACCACAAATGCCTCAACTTAAATGCAGGATGCCGGTATCAAGCTTGATTTCAAGTTTCTCCAAGAGTCAACTTCAAACAATTTGTAGGGTTAGACGAGAAGAATATTTCTTTCATGAGCCTGAAGTAGTGGAGAAAAAGGAGACTTGGAGACAATAATTCAATTACAGGTGTATGCTCAATAGAATGAAGGAATTCATCACCAAGTAGGTTGTCTTATAGATCTTCAAAGAATATGTTGAAGGTGCGCCATAAAATATATTCATGCAAAAGTAGCCTTGCTTGTTGTTGAGTTATGTATGGTGGGTCTTTTTATTATTTTGTGTAGTGAAAGGGTATACTTGTAATTCTCTTTCTATAGGCTCTCTATATAAAGAGGCCCAAGGTCTCTCTAAATAAACTATTCATTTTGATTCTAACATGGTATCAGAGCAGCGATCCTAGACTGGTGGTTTAATATCCCACCAACCCTAGCCTCCCACACAACCACCTAAACCCTAGCGTCTCCTCTCCGGGCACCACCACCCATCTTCGACGGCCTCCCGGGCGTTGCCACTTGTTTCCGACGATCCCCCACACCAGTAGCGGCCCCCCAACACTTTTGCGATAGCGATTTGAGGGCCTGAGCACCCTTGCTCAGGCTCCCAACGTCGCCGCCAAGGGATCAACGTCCCTGCCAACCACCTTAGGCCACTGTACCGGCGATTTAAGGGCCTGAGCACTTGTGCTTGGGGTCCTAGCACCATCGGCTAGGGGTATCTTCCCCTTTGCTGGCCTACCTAGTGCTGCTCAGGCCTCCCCTCGACTCTGGCGTCGCTGCCTGATCACCAGCAGCGCCGCCTGAGGCTGCGAGTGATTGGGTAGTGGTGCTGTGGGTGGTTTAAAGCCCTTGTAGTAGCGTTGCTGCCCTAGATCACGAGCTAGGAGGGTTCTCTCTCCCTTGATCTACTTCTAAAAGCCTTTCTAAAGGAGTTTCTACTGATTAGAAGGCATCGCTAGGGCCGTTCAAATGCCCTACGTGTGTAAATGAATTTCTTTGTAGTACCAACATGGTACATGATTTGAAAATCATCTTTGTGCAACTTGGATGTAGTTTTGGAAGCTTTTTCAATCTGAGATCTGAGTGTTCAGACCCAATGATCTGAGTTTTAGACCTTGAAGATATTGTTTTTTTGTGGATCTCGACTCTAGACGTTATGGGAGATCAAAAGGAAGCTGTGAACGACTCGGTGGGGAAGATTTCTACCACGAGCACTTCCCCTCACATGGAGGGAACATCTATCAAGTTGGATGGATCCAATTTTCTCCTTTGGTCCACTTCTTTTTCCCAATTCGTCGGATCCCATTGGAAGAAGTACATTCTAACCAATGTGCCTGAAGTCTGCCGATTGAAGGCAGGCAATGATTGGGTGGCTACTTGCCTTCTCAATAATGTCACCCAGATCATCGCCAAGCAGGTCATGGCTCATGCTTTGGCCAAGAAGATGTGGAAAGTACTTCATGAGATACACTCATAGAAGTAACGTTACCAGGTTGTACAGAGTTGTGGACGATATTCATAATCTTCAGAAAGGCACCATGTCCTTATCCGAATATTATGCCTCTATGAGGAATTTGTGGGATGAGCAAGATGTGTACCAGCCTATCTCTACGGACTCTTTTGTTATAGCCAAGCAGAGAGAAGCTATTCACTCTATTCAGCTCTCTATCTGGTCTTGGCTCCGAGTACAAGGTAGTCAAAGATCAGTTCATGACTATGGACAAGATCCCTACACCAGAGCAGATCTATGCTCATCTTTCTAGGCTTGCCACCTCAAATCCCATACCTACTACCGATGCCTCTGCTATGGCTGTTGTGGGTCGTGGTAGAGGAAACTAAGGGGGAAGAGGTGGCAGAGCTGGTGGTAGTGGTGCACGTGGACATGGTCGTGGTCGGAATTCCTTCTTCTGTAAGTATTGTTACAAGAATGGACACATTATGGACCGATGCTGGGTGAAGCACAGTTACCCACAGGGTATGGATCTACATGCCCATCAGGTATCTGTAGAGAAGACGACCCAGATGCAGGAGGATGATAACCGGATCACTGCTTCCAGGGCTGATTACGAGCGATTCATGGCTTCTAAGGGATCTCCTGCTTCTGTTCAGAGGTCTATAGGTACTTCTACCGTGTTAGTTAAATCCCAAGCTCCTGTCTGGCTTGCGGATTCCGGTGCATCCTCCCACATTATTGGTGACATTACCCTCTTTTCTTCTCCACGTGGGACCTTATTGATCTATCCCTAGGTGCTACTGTTGTGGGGTGTAGATAGGTGTTTACCCTCAAATGTTGTCCTGATGGCATCGTGGATCGGTTCAAAGCACGCTTGGTAGCCAAAGGATATACTCAAACATTCAAGGTTGACTACTTTGAGACCTTTTCCCCGATAGCTCATCTTAACCCTGTTCGATTATTGCTATCTCTTGTTATCAACAAACATTGGACCATCTATCAGCTTGATATCAAAAATACCTTTCTGTATGACGATTTGGAGGAGGAAGTCTACATGGAGCAACCACCCGGCTTCCTTACTCAGGGGGAGTGTCAGAAGGTATGTAGACTGAAGAAAGCTATCTATGAACTAAAATAAAGTCCTAGAGCTTGGTTTGAGAGGTTCAGCAAGGTGATCTAGGATTATGGCTTCATCAGATTTTCTGCTGATCATGCTATCTTTACATTGCATAAAAAGACAGGATCAGTCATACTTGTGTATGTGAATGACATACTTTTGGCTAGCAGTGACAGGTAAGGCATAGAAGAAACGAAGATGATGTTATAATCACAGTTTGTTACCAAGGATTTAGGCCGCATCAACTATATCTTTAGTATTGAGGTGCAACACACTGGAGGACTTACGCTATCCCAGTGCAAGTACGTTCTTGACATGGTGAGGGACATGGGTATGCTGGGGTACAAACTAGCATACGTGCCCATGGATGTGTCCTTACCTATTGCAAATGATGGCAATCCTCTACTACAAGATATTACTAGATACCATGCAGTGATTGGTAAGCTATTGTATCTGACTGTTACTCATCCTGACATTGCCTTTGCAGTTGGAAGGTTGAGCCAATTTATGCAGTCGCCAAGAGAAGTCCACTGGGATGGTGTTCGCCAAATTCTCAGGTATTTGAAAAGTGTACCTGGGAATAGTCTGCATCAGAGTATCCACAAATATCCAAGTGCCCATTATCTTCGAAAAGTGCACCTAGGAAAGGACTCCTTTTCAAAGATAATGGGCATTAGGATAAATGTGGATACTCTGATGCAGACTATGCAGGTGCTCATAAGGATTGGAAATCCACTACAGGATATTGCACTTTTGTTGGAGGCAATATGGTTATATGAAGGAGCAAGAAACAGGCAATAGTATCTAGATCTAGTACTAAATCTGAATACAGGGCCATGTCTCAGACTACTTATGAGTTACTTTAGGTCCGTTTCATTCTGGAAGACTTTGGAGTGGAAGTACCTGATCCTACTCCGATGCACTGTGACAACAAGGTGGCCAGCTGTATTGCAAATAATCCTATTTTCCATGAGAGGATTAAGCATATTGAAGTGGATTATCACTTTATCAAAGAGGCCATTTTGGCTAAGAAGATTTCTACTCCCTACATATGCACTGATGACTAACTGGCAGATATTTTTACTAAAGCACTTCCTAAGAAGAGATTACATTATATTTGTTCCAAGCTGAGTACATTTGATTTTATGCTCCAACTTGAGGGGAGTGTTGAGTTATGTATGGTGGGTCCTTTTATTATTTTGTGTAGTGAAAGGGTATATTTGTAATTCTCTTTCTATGGGCTCTCTATATAAAGAGACCCAAGGTCTCTCTAAATAAACTATTCATTTTGGTCCTAACACTTGTCTTTGCCATGTGATTGAAGAAACTCACAACTTCACAAAAAGCTTTTTAACATTGGCTAAGTGTTGTGGTTCTTTAAAGAGCCTATTGCTACAATGAAAAGGCAGAGGAAGGGAATCTGGTCTACGTTCTTGCTGCTTTTAAGCCTAGTATCCTACAGTAAAGGACTAGTTGTTGACTCTTGAAGAATTACTATGCATCATTCCATGAGCTTTGCCATTCCTTCTCTTTTTTTCTCAAAGAGGATATATTGTTCTTGTTATGCATGTAGATGACAACTTGTTGATAGGTAGTGGCCAGGAAGGCATCTCTACAACCAAGACTTTCCTACATTCACAATTCATAACCAAGGACCTATTAGCTATTTCTTAGTATTGAGGTTACTCACTCAAATGGTTGAACAATACTTTCTCAAAGGAAATACATCCTTAATATGCATCATGCAATGACATGATTGGCTACCTCTTGGAATCCTCAAATGCCACTTGGTGAGTTAGATAGCCTGGAATTTGAAGATGTCAGATGTTATGAGTGATTAGTCAGACTATCATCACGCCAGATATTGCACTTGTTGAAGGTGTAACCATAGCTTTTTGTTTTTGGTAATCCAAATGAGTCAACTCCTTGGCATTAAAGGAATAAGTTGCCTAAGTGAGGGTCATTCATGGTCAAATCCTTGGCCCCTTGTAAAAGGCTTAAATTTGGCTAAAAATCTAGAGCAAGTCTTAGGGATTGGAGTAGGTCAAAAGGACCAAACTAGTATGAGTTCTTATATTCTTGAGTTTGATTTTTATTATTGTATAATGTAATTTTGTGACTGAATTTATTATAACACACTATGCTCTGAGAAGTTGCACTATAACGCAATTCACAACACCTCCCTTCTGATACATGAACGCCAAAGTCCTTCCTCATGTGGTGTGGATTTGATTCTTTTGGACTAAAGATAGTATATAAATAAAATTAGGTGATGTACTAGCTGCCAATAAACCGACAATATTTGGAGCACTCAAAATTCAGCACAGATACATTTTGGATAGACAGTTATTGGCACGGTCATAGGCTTCTTATGCTCGCTCGACATTTATCCATTAACAGGTTTCCAAGATTAAAGATGGTGCTTCAGTGCAAGTTGCTAATACAGAAGGTGAACAGCACCTGCAGCACCAATTTTGTGATGTTTCTTCTAAAGGTTACCAAAAAGAACAAATTTTTAAAGTAGCATCCAGACATGTTTTGTCTTAGAGATACAATCAGTCACTCATTTTGCCAAGAAGCTGCAATGCACAGGTTTTCAAGCTTCTAGACTCTGCCATTGAATATAGAATAAAAAACATATAACTTAGATGAACTTATAGAAAAAATATAGATTCTTCCATTCTCTAATATTTCTCTGAAATATCATGTCCACATTTTGTCAAACACTACAAAGGGCAGCCTATGCACAAAGCTCCCACTATGCGCAGTGTCTGGGGAAGGATTAGACCACTTTGGGTCTACTGTATAGAGCCTCACCCTGCTCTTTTCACAGGAAGCTTCCAAGACTCAAACCTGTGACCGCCAAGTCACACAGCGACAACTTTACCATTGTACCAAGGCTACAATTGACAAATATCCTTATCAAGAACTCAATTCAAAGTTATTTTCAAAAAGAAACAAATTCTCATGATTTTTGTTTTTTATAGTAACAAGGAGGATTGCATGAGGACGGTGATCATCTGTTTCACTGTACTAAAATGAGGTAACACATTAAAGCTTCAAAGATTGGCCCAAAAATCTCCTGATGAATTTCACATCTCTACACACGTTATCAACACTTTGTCTCTCCTTCGTGAAAACTTCCCCATTTCTTTGAATTCAAATGGCCCAAAGTGCTGCAAAAGGGCCTATCACTCCTGGGATCCCTGCCAAAGCTATGCTAGAAATCCTTCCATGAAGATAGGTTTTCCATGTGGCCCAGCATGCTTCTGACCCACCCATCCAGTTCTAGAAGGGCAAGCGAAGAACAAATGAGCACTGTCCTCTTGTGCTTCCCAATCTAGTGAGCACATTTGATCTAAATTAGGTGCAATCTTCAATAAGTAGACTTTACTCAAAATCCTTTCCCTTCAAAAGAACCAACTAGAGATCGTCACTTCCAAAGGCATCTTTTATTTCCAAATCAACCTGTAGTCTCTCGCAAGACAAAGCTTCTCCTCTAGGTAAGGAGTCCACAAAAGCCTATACACTGACTTCACAGAGAACAAGCCATCCTCTCAAGAGTAACCATCTAGATAGCCCAACCTCAGCCAAATTGCTGAGAGCACCTTCTGCAACTTCACAAATCCACCAACCTTTGCTCCAAGAGGTTTCTCTAGAAGGTGTCCATGCAGTATCCATGTAAATTTGATGGCAAAGCAAACAGTCATGGGAAACTATCAACTAAAGAGCTATGTCTCATCAAGCCACCCAACCAATGATTGGACCCTCTTCCATCCATGATTTGGCTAAGAAGTGAGGAATTACCAAAGACATAACAAGTAGCAACCATTTCCACAAAATCAAGGCTCCTCTTAAAGGGAAAATCTTGTCCACACAGTCCACTTTTCTACATAGCAAGCCTCTATTGCAGAAGGAAAATATCCACCATCCATCCCCATGATCCAAGAAATCCATTTTGTTAGCAAAGTATGGTTCATTACTCCTAAATCTAGGACCCCATGGCCACCATCAACTTTGGTCCTACATGCCTCGTCCCAAGATACCATGACCATACCTCATCCTCCATCACCAGCCCCCTTTATTGTATCATCATATTCTCATGTGGAATGGGGCTAGTAATGAAGGATGACATATGGCCTCCTCCCGCGTTCTCAAGAGAATTCATAGACAGTAAAAAAGTATACATCAAGGAACCCTAGTCCACAACCCAATTATAGTTTTCAAGGTAAAGATAACATTTTCTACACAACACCTCTTTCTTGCAAAAAGCACTCCATCCTTTCTAGCTGTTCATGGACAATCCTATTGGTAGTGCATGCTCTTTCTTTGCTCTAGTATGACAAGACACGTGGTCATCACAATGGAAGCATCACCATGATAAACCTTCAATGGTGTCATAGCACCGTCCAACCAACAAATGCCACTCAAGCATTACTAGCAAAGGGACAAGAAAAAAAGACGGGTGTTTTTCACCATCTCACCACACAGGTAACATGTAAAATCTATATTGGTAAGCCAGTGCCATCTGGCTTTACGAATAGTCCCTCTCAACACAAAAGTCAACTGTGAACATTCAGCAGAGCCTCAACACCTCAAATGGTCTTGCAGTCTACTAAACATGTAGACTCTTGAACTTGCTGGCTTCTTTTGAAGATCCAGTAGAATCTATTTCTCTCCATTGAAGGCAACAGGGCGCAAATGAGAAGTACGATCATAAACCATTCACACTAAAAATTTCTGCCTGGTGACTTTACCAGATTAGATCCAGTCTTGGGACTATCATTGATCTTCTAGCCCTACTATCTAACTAGAGAAACAGAAAATGGAAGTGGTGAATCCATTATTCTGGACAACAAGGTTTGGACTAGATAAAGACAGTACAACAACATCAAGGGCATCATCAAAAGCTTAGTGGTGGCAAGGAGAGAACTTACAATGTAGTAAACAAAATAATGGCAATCATGAAAATGACATATGCAAGGATTATGGTTGAAACATAAGCTAAATTGCACTATAAGCAAAAATGATGAAACGTGTTGCAAAGTTCATTGTCTCCTCTCTCTCCATGAAAACCCATGAAATGAAATGGTATTTTAATGTATAAGTTAGTACCTCTAATAAGATATCTTATGCAAAAAGGAATAGACTTACTCATCATTCTATCAGCAATGAAGTATAAAGATGTTCTCAAACAATAAACATCTAGAATGACCTAAACCAGTAGCGAATATTTTTAAGAAATAGCTTATATCATAGATAGAAAGGACCTCTATAAGTGCATTAAGAAATAATTTTGATGCATTTTGATTGGAAAAAACTGATTTTGTCAGAAAATGGACAACAAACTCTACAATACTGAAAGCAGGGCCTCACTAGATTCTTCTATAGAATTCCAAAACTGAAATCCCTCTAAAAAGACCGCCTCCATGCACAATGAAAGAATTAATGCAATGATAAGACAAACAACAAACATATTATCTATACCACTTCTGGGCAGATTATAAAGCACTTCCCACTGATTCCCACCGAAAAACTTCTAAGTTCTAGACCAAAAGAAGAGGGAAGTTCGACCTGTGGAGTGAACAAAGGCATCGCTTCCGACACCTCTTGCGGGCTCTGCAGAAGATTCTCCCTCACAACATCCTCCCTCCCTTGCTGCCCATGAGATGCCTCTATTCCCTGAGAGCCATTCCCCACTGTCTGCTGCTGCCCACAATCCCCACCTCCCCCTGCAACACTACCAGCACTACCCATCTCCGAACAAATCCCCGAACACCGAAAAAAACCAAAATCACAAACGCCAAACTCTCTATCTCTCAAGGAATCATCATGCCCATTACCCTGTCAATATATAACAACAACCCCCCATCCATATAAGAAAACACCACAAATGCAATTGAAAGCAAAACAACCAACTTAAATTGCAAACAGCCGGTTTCCATTTCTGGGTGCCCCGTGTTTAACGCCGGGAGCCAATTGGACGCAACTGCATTAACTCGCTCGGAACAGACTCCCGTAACTGAGAACCAATCCGTCCTATAAAAAAAAACCCCGGGATCCAAACGAGAATCCCGAGCTTAGTCTCGAGAATCACCGGAATGGAGACCACCCAGGGCCCCCCGAAATCCCAACAACAAAGTGCACACCAAGTGTTCGACGAATTGGCGATGTGGAGGAGAACCCAATCATTGCGGTAAAAGCGAAACCCCGTACTCCCCCTTCGAGATTGCTGTTATCTTCCATAAAGGCAAGAGGAGGGGTGAGGAGATTGGTAGAGACGATCCATTGAATCCCAGCAATCGCATTGTGGTGGTTCCGGGAACATGTCGTCCAACGAGGTGGGAAGCAGTGGCCATCTCGAAGCCACCCCCTGGGGATCTTTTTCTCGGGTGTGGAGGGAGGAGGGGCGATCGTGGCCGTTGAAGGGTGATCGGACGGGGCGCACGGGAGGGGGGGGCCGCGCTCGGTTTCGAGTGCGGTGTGGGGGCGAGGAAGGGGGGTCCATGAGGGGTGTGTGGGAATCTCCTTGCTTTTGACGGTGGGGTGGAGGTGGGGACAAAAAGGGGAGGAGGGGGGTTGTGTGGAAAAAGGATGGAGAATGGCGGGGAAGGTGGTGCGGTTGGGAAGTTTTATCGGGGAAGTTTCATGTTTGCTTTTCGCAAAAAGCTAGATAAATGTACGTCTTAACATATTCTGTATTACACGAAATGAGAATGGCGTTTTTAACTTATGTATTTTAATTTTTTATTGCAAAAAATTATTTTTTTATATATGAAAATTTATTTTTTAATTAAAAAATCAATTTTTATAAATGAAAATTTATTTAATATAAATAAAAGGATAAAATTTATCGATTTATTTTTATTTTCAATTGGTTGAAAATTATTTTCTAACCAATGTATTTTGATTTTGATTTGATCTACTTGATTTTCAATTGTTTGATTCTAATTTTCAACCGGTATATTTTAATTTCTTGCTTGAACGAAAATATGAGTAAGAATCACACGTTGTAAAATACATTGCAATGCTATTTTCGTACTTATGTCATTTTGCAACACACATTTCCGTACATGTGTCATTTACTTTTCGTGTTACTTGTAAATTAAGTACATAGTTAAGATTTAAATTTCTATTTGCCAAACATGTGAATCTCATGTGGGTTGTTCTTCGGATTATTAGGTATATGCCTCTTTGCTTCTTGGGTATTGTTTATTCTACGAGATAAATTTTGTAGGTGTTAGATTTGAGGGTAAGCGAAGAATAAAATAATTTTGATATTTTGGGAAGGTATAGATTAAATTATGAAATAAATGTGAGACGCTTAAGGAATAAGTGGGGATTGTGTCTTACAAGAGAGGGGATATTTATCTTGGATTTTCACCATTCTCCTAAGATAACTTTATCGTAGGATAAAGTACCCAAGGCACGATCAGAAATTGATGCCACATGAGCTTTGAGCTCAGCTTGGGTTCAAGAGATTTTCCATGAGGAATATCTTTGATCCAAATAATGATGCAAACAAGAGTAGGGGTTGAGGTTAGTGATCACATGATATGCATTGTTTGGTTATCAAGTTCATCTTGAGAGGGATGCAAATCTCTTGATATATTTATATGATCCAATGTCTTTTCTCTAGAGGCTCGATAGGGTTTTATATGAGCAACTCACAGCTTCTCACAAGGGGGGAAATGCCATTCTTTGTAAATTTACATGTACAATCCATGCAATCTTCTAAGCAGGCATCAATTTGAATCCCAAGGTTGCATCTCTTCATTCGTGTTCTTTTCCTGAGAAGGGCACCCATCTGAATCCCTTCTCATTGCTTGCAATGAATGTAGTAGGATTCAAACAAGAACTTCCAAGCCAACATAGGATCCAAATCCAGCCAACTAAACCTCCTTGATTCAAGTCTTTTCAGCTACCTTTTTGATACCAACTAAGCCCTCCAAGGAGTTCTAGATGCTCAACTCCGCTCTTTCCTACTTTGGTTGTAAGGGCTTAAGTCTAATTTAGGTCTTAATTGAGTAATTAGAATTTAGTTGGTGTCAATAAAAGCTAAGTTAAGGGGAGTACCAGACCTAATTGGACACGATGGCTTAGGGACTTCAGTTTTAATCTATTGCCATTAATAAAATGTTGTCATCAGGGTCTTATCACCATCCGTAATGAAGTTGGAGGACCAAACCCTAACATAAGGTATTGGGTGGGAGGGCTTTTCAACAAATAACTCGTCCCATATTTAAGCTTTCTATGAAGTGGACCAGAGGTTTCACATCCCATATTAAAGTGGTAGGATAGACAAGTAGCAAGAATCCAAAAATGAATAGTAAGAAGAGGGTCCAAGAAGGTTAATGGCCTACATACACGTAGAAAAAAACCTAAGTTACTTGAATATCTTAGATAATTTAGATAACTCAGGTCTGACTCAAAGAAACAAGGTCTCGTGCTTTGAGAATCTAATGTTTTCACATCAATGATTGAGTGAAATCAAACAATGACTGTGTACCATAAAAGGAAAAGGTTAACTCTACCTAAATCTTGGAATTAAATGCCCAACTAAATGATGGCTTAAGTCTGAGTATTAGTAAGAGGAGAAAGGACCTATTCTTAAAAGAGAAGTCCCAAATGGTTGATAAGCTGAAGAGACCAAATCATTAGATAAGTGGCTTAAAAAAGGTTACTTGACATATGCTTATTAAAAATAATTTGAACAAAGGCAATAAGCTTAAAGCAAGATACAACCAATAAGGCTAAGCTTATAAAAGATCCTTAAGGTCATGAAAAATTACATGCACTTATCATAATAGTTACAATGAACTTAGACAAATAATTTGGATAGCTTCATTTTAATAAACTGGACACGTTAGCAAAAAGGCACCTCGTCTTATGTGATTGTTAAATAGGAATAGTGACAAAGCAGGTGACGTGAGATGATTGGTACACATGGGAAGAAGCTTCCAAAAGGAGGAGGATCAAGGTGAGCTTAGCAAGGATTCATTCAACTCTTCCACAAATGTCTAAAGGTGATGTTAAGAATTTGTAATAAAACCACAAGCTAGAGATGATGATTTAATTATAATGTATAAAGTATGATCAAATTCTATATACAATTCAGCATTATGTAAAGATTTTCAGTAAGAAGATTTGATCATCGTGAAACTTGTTGCTAGTGAGTTATTTTGTTTAAACACAAAATTAATATTTTTACCGTAGTAGATCTCAATATTCAAATTACATTTAATTGTTATCTAAATATTTTATATTGAAACTAAATTCTTTTAGTCAATTGTTAGATTAAATATCATTTAACTTTTTAAATAATATTTGATTTCTATAAAATGGAACACCACTAAAAGTACCCTTGGTTTCATCACAACAATCAGAAGGTTTCAGGAATATGGATCTAATATCAATCTTCCCTTAAGTATTTCTAATACCCTCATAAACCCTTTGCATTGGAGGACTTGTGTTAAATTTCCAAATCTTCATAGTCCTCCTTATCAAGGGTTACACATAGTCTCTTTGTATCATTGAGAGGTGAAGTAAGACAACTTTTTTTCCAAAGTATTGTCTTATTCTTAATTATGTATGGGTCTAATCAAAACTCCTATGAGTATTCATCTTAATATATTTGAGGTAAGCTCATACCTTCCTATCTAGCAATTATGTACATCTATATAGCAGATCCGTATAATCCTTTCGAGAGATCATGTATTTCATGTGCTCTCACATTCACATCGCTTTATAGTCTCAATACATAGGTGGGTGTGATGAGGAAAGAAATTACCTTCATAAAATAAGCCCAATCGACTTGTGAATAGACCAGTCAAACCCACTTGGACTCGATCTGCACGGGAATGCGAAGAGAGGCGAACCACCGAACGGTTACGAGTCAACATAATAACTCATCATTACTCCTCATATTCTATCACTAACTCCCCATTACTTTGGAGGTTATACCTCCAAATGTATAACCTCTCGCAATTTGTACCCTATAAATGAGCTCCTTCATACACATGGTAAGGGGGCAGATCTAATGGGGGGCAACCCAAAGGCTTTTTAGCCTACTATCTAGTGTCATTCCCACCTACAGTAGGTATTGAGAGTTAGATCTCATCCTCAGACATACACCCATCAAGGTAGAACTAGGTTAACAATCACCCGTATTCACGTGGTTGCTTATATATTTTAATTTGCTTGTAGTTACGTTACATCTCATACATATACAAATTTTTTGATAGTCTTCGACAGCCTCGACGGTGACCTTCGAGGCCCATTAGGGTGTAACAACCATAAATCCACCAAATGCATACATTCAGGAACAATGACATATATCTTATCCTTCTAAGTCTACATAAGAATTTTGCATTGTAGTATGTGTTTCCAAGTTGATTAGATCAATCCTTCCTTCCTAAAGCTTGTTCTTAAGAGAGTTTAGGTGATTAGTATCCTTCATTATCAAGTTATGGTTGTTTAGTCACTGCTAGTATAAATAAATGTTTTCTTAAGCTCTCCATTTATCTTAATTAAACTCTACCTAGATATTCAAATAGTTCATGTATGGTCAATTTGCTTGCATCTTCTCATTTTGAAGTGCAATTTTGAAAGACTTGGATACTATTTTTGGAAATCATAGACCTTATGGTTGTCTAACCCTAATACTATTCTCAAACTAAAGAAATGTTGTGACCTCTATAGAACTCAATAAACTAAAAGCAATTTTAAACTAGCAATTTGTTCGTTCACTATTTGAAACCTTCCCATGTCTCTCTCCTAAAAACCTTAAAACTCTCATCCTTGCACTACCTTGGGTCCTTAACTATCCCCTTCATGTCGACCGAGGTCCCATTCATCCTCACCTCGCTCTCTTGAGAGTTTTCAAAAAGGTCTCCAACTATCCCTTGCACACTTCTCTTTTCTTGTAAGAGAGTTTTCAACCTCAAGCTAAGACCGTTCGACCTCATTCTCCTTGAGACGCCTCCACCAATTCTTCATTGGATGGTCATCTAGTGTCTTCCCCCACATCTTGTTTGTTAGATCTCTTCCCTAGCCTAATTGAGCGACCTCCTCTCCATGGCTAGCTAGGCTTGTGGCAGCGACTTCATTTTTGGCAACATGGTACCTATTTGACTTTTTTGAGTTTCTCAGATATATTTTCTTTTGGTGCTTCATCACTATGGATCAGCTGTGATTGCTAAAGTAGGTCATTCTATGATGACCAACCCTTACGATGAGACATGGTTTTGGTTTATGCAAGGCCAATCTACTTTGGAATGCCAAAGATCAATGAGTTAGGTTTGATCTCTCCAAGAAAACTGTTGCTTATCTTCTTTAAGGCATTCTGTGTGGAACAAGATTTGTTTTGATCTCAGGTTTCAGCCTTTAGGCTTGGGATTACTAGAGATGAGACCATGGTGACTCTAGATTAAGGAAAAGGATTTCTTTTGGTTGCTAAGATTTAGATTAGGTGATTCTTGCTTGACAAATGCTTCCACAATCCCAATTGTTCTTTATTATTCTGTCTCTTTTTGTCATCTACGAGATTTACAAAAATGTCTAAAGCACTAAGGATTAGTTTAACCCCATATTCATATGTTATTCAGCATTCTTGAGATAACATCCAAAGTATGTTTTTCTCGCACATCTAGAGTTTGTTTTGAATGATTTGTGAGTCAATTTAGGAGCTTTGGATATTTTAGTCTAGCATAGGAATTTCCCTTAAGTTAAAAGTTAGTATTAGTCGCCCATCAAATATGTTATCTTACTAACGACGTTGATCACAACCATCAATTGCTGTTGAATTTCCTTCAAAAATGCAAACTCTCATATCTGACATTTTTTTATCAGAGGGATCGGGAGGACTCTACATGGTATGACTAATTTTATGCTTTTGTCAGTAAATTAGGAAACAGAATGCTGAAAAATGTAGGAATATAAACGTACATTCTACGATAAGTATTTGCTTCCTTTCATTTTTTATTTCCTTTCCTTTTTGTCCAAACATTATTTTGTTTCTCCACTTCGTCCCTCCTCTTCCCTGTAAATGAACATTTTACGATAAGTATTTTTTGCAAAAATATTAAAAATTAGAAATAAGTATTTACTTCTTTTCCTTTTTTTTTTCTTTTATTCCCTTTCGTTTCTCTCCAAACATTATTTTGTTTCTCCACTTCCCATCCTCGCCGTCCCTCCTCTCCGTTCCTTTCATCTTCCCTTACAAATGGGTGCAAATACCATTGTATCTTTGAGTTCCTAAGAAAAACTCCTCAAACAAGAATTTATTTTAGTAATCTTTACCATGTACTTTCATGCGAGTGTGTAAAATTCAAAATTACAATAAAATTCAACTGCTCAAAATTATTGTAATAAAAAGATCTCAAATGTCAATAAGAAAATAAGATTTTTAATTTATTATCATATAAAAGTTTAATATAATATTTAACTGATGCATTTTAATTTTTGTTTGATAAAAAATAAAAAAAATAATTAAAAATCAAAATACATCACACGTTACAAAATATATTATCTGATGTATTTTCGTATCTTAATTTTCGATCAGTAAAAAATAAAAAATATTGATTGAAAATTAAAATATATTGCATATTACGAAATAGATTGATCGATGTATTTTAATTTTTAATTAAAAAAAATAAGAATTGAATAGGAAAAAATCGAGTTAAAAAAATAGAGAGAGAAAAGGTAAAAGAAAATTTGACTGAATCCATCACTCCAGAAAGAAAGAATACCGAATCCATTGTTTCTCGTACAATTGGAAATTTTTTTTAAAAAATCCAATTTTTTTTTAAAAGAGTGTTTCCATTAAAAAGGGGAAGTACCCCATACAAAGGATGCACCCCACGAGGGAAAAGAGAGAAAATAAAATTATGATGCCCTCATAAGAGGGAGATTACACCCCCTAGAAACTAGGGGAGGCCAAAACTCAAAAACAAAATAAGAAATAAAGGAAAATAGAAAAAAGAACATGTCCCGAGATCTAGAATCAGATGACCTTTCAGAATGAGGGTGACCTTTCAAAAAAATCTCGAAAATTACACTAATGAGATAAACGAAATTTCTCAACCTGAAGGTTGAATTCAACCACCGACTTATGTCATAAACTTAACCGTAAGAAGTTCAGGATCACATGTTGTCCCTAAGAAAACTGAACTAAACTAAAAAAAGAAAAAAAAGACCAATCACAAATCACACCAACAGAGACTACCAACATTGATTGTCGACCATCGTTTGGACACGCGGTCAATCACAACAGCACGCTAGAGATCCGTGACCACCGAGGATTGCATGCACTCTAACCGCATGTCCCTTGCTCATCATCACACATCGAGGCAAGAGAACGTCAAGGAGAGGCCAAAACGTGGAGCGCCTGTTCGAGTCGCCACCATCAATGGCTGGTCGGCGTCGCCCCCACATCGTCTGACCGCAGCCCGCACCACTCGCCGTCGATGACACATTGATGCCGACACCAAGCTCTCCCGCACCACCGCACAACTTGACGCGTTGAGCCTCACACGTCAGCCGCTCATTGACCACTCGACGAGCACAACTCTGTCGTCTTGTAGCCGACACATCACATCACAGGCCCCCTCGACCACGTCGACGCCGCACAGGCACACAAAGTAGCCGATCGTCTTGCATGTTGATGTGGAGGTTCTATCTATGTAGAGGAGAGGTCCTATAAGAAGGGAAGGCAATCCGGTGGTTGGGGGGGCCCGATCGGTTGAAGAAGAGGAAGCTTGCTCAGGAGGGGAGGAGTTGGTGGGGGTAGTTCTCGAAAGTTACGGCTAAGAGAACTTGGCAAGATGGGAAAGAGAGGGAGGGTGGGGATGGGGGTAACAAGGAATAGTGTGAACAGGGGTAAGGGGCCATCGAAGGAGGCACAGACATCATTTTTTTTACCACCAGTGTAATACATGCCTAACATGGTTGACACGTGGCCCAAGGGAGGGAGAACACGTGAAGCCTCTTGTCCCTCCATTTTGTGGTGATCTTAGTTGCTAGGAACAAATCGTGAAGGTCAAGGGGTGCAGCACATGTGCAAGGATGTGGGAGTAGTGGGTAGCATGCATGTAAGGTCGTCAGAACCATTTTGGGTAATTAGGAAAAGGAGATATTTCTTGGGCAACATGTGATGCACCAAAAGGGAAGATTTGGCAAGATATGTATGGGACACGGTGCCCTTTTGTTAGTTTGAGTCGTGTTTTGCTTGCTAGTGACATGGGTGAGTCTATCTGTAGTAGAACATTATGAATGAAATGCAAGACATTGCATGGTTATTTTCTCTTTCCATGTTCCACCCCTTTTTCCATAGTTGTGGTCGTTGGTTCCTCCACGGGCTCGCGGAAGCACCCACGACCATCACTTCACCTTCGTAGGTCTCCTCGGCTCAATCCCGAGGTTCCTAGTGTTATCAACCTCGTATCAGAGCCTTGCGATATGGGACCTATGGAGCACCCCACGGGCGGTCGTGGAGACAACCAATTGGAGCCACTGGTCTGCTCACAACAAGAGATGATCGGCCTCCTACAACAGTAGTCTAACTCCCTCCAATAGATTATTCACTTCCTCAAGGAGTTGAGGGGGTCGGACTACACCTTGTCCAGCCGCGGTGGAGGATTCCATCGTGCAACAACAAGATAACAGGGAGCGGGAAGTGGAGAAGCTGGGGCCATCACCAAGGCCTTCAAGCTTTCCTCTCCTCAGTACGACAGTAAGGAGGATCCCTTTGGATGGCTTCGCTTGGCGAAGTGTTATCTCGCATTCCACGGCATGGCCGAAGAGGAGCGCATCTCCCTAGCATCGCTGCAGTTAGTGGGAGAAACCAATTAGTAGCTGCACTGGGGAGAGACGAGCAGTTGCATCAGCACTTGGGAAAAGTTTCGGGAGGAGCTTCTCACACAATTCGGGAGACGTGCATACGAGAGGCCTTTAGGCGAGCTCTGCCGACTTCGTAGGTAACTTCAGTCGTCGACTACTATAGTAAATTTGAAGCACTACAGGACTTAGTTCCCTCGATGAGCGAGGATAGCTTCGTCGAGATACTCATCTCTGGCCTCAAGGAGGAAGTCCATATGGAAGTCCTTGTCCTCGAGCCTAAGACCATGGCGCAAGCTGTTCGTTACGCGAAGGCCTTCGAGGAACACAACTTCCGATGACACGTTCCACCGGGTCATGGTCCACACCGTGCCCTTCATACCCGATGCACCTACTGGCCCCGATAGCTACTCCGACCACCACCACCAACCCTGATGGTACACTCGACAGGACAGAGCCTTCATGCTCATCAAAAAGCTTACCCTCGAGGAGATGGCTGAGCGTCGCCGGAAGAACCTCTACTATAACTGCGACAAACGATACGTACCGGCCTGTAAATGCAAAACCAAAGTCTTCTATATGGTAGCAGATGATGGGGAAGTATGGGAGGAAGCCTTGGAGACTTCGGCGGATGGCATGGAGACGGACGAGAATGTGTTCACCCACGCTATCACTGACCGTCCCAATGGTGATCTAATCAAACTAGAGTTCTCTACTGCCGCAAGTGGCAGCCTTAACCTCGTTGACTCGGGGAGTTCCACCAACTTTATCATTCTCGAGCTGATCCCTCCCTCCTACCCTTGCTCCACTCTCATCCTGCTTATCAAGATCACAATCGCAGGAGGAGCCACTCTTAGCACCTCCTACAAGGTGCATGACCTTCCCTTTGTTATACAAGGCCTATCCTTCACCATCGACACCTATGTTCTCCGCATTGGGTCCTTCGATGTCATTCTGGGAGTCCCGTGGATCTGCTCCTTAGGAACGACATAGTGGGACTTTGCTGTCCTAACATTGACATATCAGGGCCCTCAGGGACCTCGTGCCTTGCAAGGAGTATTGCCCGGAGGAGGAGCCCTCATGTTAAGACCCGATACATCAAACACACTTTAAGACGTCTAGGAGTTGGTCCAGATGTTTGGTCAGACGTCTGGAAATAAATTTTGGCGTGCGTACGATCGCGAGTCTGCATGCGTGCCCCGCACAGACTGCAACCCGCCGCCCTCTTCTTTTTCTCTCTCCCCTCGCCGACCTGCAGACGCCTCCCCCATGCCTTCAAATACCCCACCCCCTCTCCCTCGTTCATCACCCCACCATCTCCTTCTTCCACCGTGAGTGCGAGAGTGAGAGCGAGGGCAGCAGCTGCTACCAGGTGCAGTGCAGAGAGGAAGAGGTGCAGCGAGAGGGAAGAAGAGGGAGAGCGCACAAGAAAGAGAGAGAGAGAGCCCGCCAGAGCAGCTCGAGGTTGGTTGGCGTGCGCGCGGAGGGGCGTCGTGCTGGGGAGATCTCCCCTGGTGTTGCTGCAACTCGAGTAGCGGACGAGCGGCTGCGTGGCGAGCTCACGCGCAGCGGGAAGAAGACGAGGAGGTTCTGATTCTGGGAAATTTTCCCAGAATCAGAAGTCTGGACCTACGTCCAAACGACGCGGGCGATGTCTGGAGGGAGCTCCAGACGACTAAGAGGTACGAAATTTCTCCTCTACCTCCTTTTGCGGATACGGCCATGCAGGTCGTTCCGCCGAAGTTTTGAGACGTGTCGTGTTGAGGAGGTTTTCATCGCGCATGCAGGTTTCGTTTCGGAAAGGCGCGGGGACACGCCCTCCCACGCAGTTCAGACGTCTGGGCATGGCACCAGACAGCGGAGAGCGTCTCCAGATGTCCGGAGAGGTGGTCGGACGTCTGGAACTGGGTCTAGACAGTTTAGTAGGATCCCTGAACGTCTGAGGAGCAGCGTAGAGTGAGGTATGACTTGGACCACTTTTTAAGACGTCTGGAAGGTGTTCCATACGTCTGATTTGAGTCAGAGTTGTCATTTTTGACCCGTTTAGGGTCCGTTCGAGGTCCGATTTCCGCGTTTAAGATTCCGTTCTTCTCAGAGTTAGTTCCTCTACTTGTATAAAAATACTTTTATCCTGTTTTGAGTGGTTCCTTGTGATTTGATCCTTGTGTTAAGACCTCATTCTGTTGCGGCTTTGGGGGTTGCGGAGGCACGTGGACCTGCCGATCATGCCCCCATTACTCTCGATTTTGCGGGTAGAGTGGATCCCCTTAGCTAATTACAAACATTTATGCATCTCTGAATTAAATGATAGATCCTAGGGTATGGCATGAATCCTAGGACCTGAAAACTAAATTGAATGGTAGATCCTAAGGTATGGCATGAATCTTAGGACCTGGAAACTAGATTGAATGATAGATCCTAGGGTGTGGCATGAATCCTAGGAACAAAAACATGGAAATAAATGTCTTGAATGCCTGAATTGCAGTCTGGGATAAGTAGATAGAATAATGATAATTGCCTGTAATTGGATAACAGCTACCTGTGAAATGTAGAGTACTATTGCTAGTAACGGTTACATGTAATTCCTGTTGTTTGGAAACTAAATGCGAGCTGATTGTAGATACATTGATATTAAATATTGGAAACACAAGCTATATGCAAATAAAACTGAATTGATGAAACCTAGTATGGCTTGGCCTAAGAAATATGAGTATGAACCTTACGGGGAATTAGGAGTAGAGCTCCTGGAAAATAAATAGAATGGAACTGGGAAAGTGGATGGGGAAGTGAGCTGGCCCTTGAGTACGGAGTACCAAGGGGAGCGACTGTCCCCCTGTTTAGTGCAGAGCGGAGCTAGCCGCCCCAGGGACCCAGGGTTAGGTCTAGCAACTTTGTACCAACTCTTGGTCCTCGCGTACATAGTACCGAGGAGAGCTATTAGTGTATGGAGAGAGCTAGCTACCCCACGGGCCCCGGGGTTTAGCTAGCTGTCCTACATCGACTTGTTAGGCCCACTGGGCAAACCAGGGTAGTCAGGCGAGGGTGCGCGGACTGTGGAGGGGCAAGATCCCTGTTTGGTTACTGTGGAGGGGCTGGACCCCTGTTACTGAGAGGGCTCTGCCCTATACTGGTTCCGTGCTGTGCTTTGGGCGCACCCGTTAACGAAAACGACTGACTATGTGCTAGTGCAGGGTAGCTACCCATGCGTCTATCGCGCGTGCCGTAGTCACCATTGCATCTGTCAGCGACCTTGGGGTGGTTGACTGAGGGTAGGACCACCACGAGGGATTCTCCCAGCCAAGAGAGCACCACGTGCTACTTCTACTTTTTGGAAAAGACTGCAATCAAGATCGTTCCCACGAGGAACATTCGAGATCAAGGGAATGACCTGAGAAATAAATCAAGAAAGAGTAAATAGAGAAATAAAGAAAGAAATTAAAAACAACAGCTACTTGTCCACCTTTATTATTTTCTTAGCTAGCTGGTTGCCACTCTACTCAGCGTTTCGCTGACGTGTCATATTTGTCACCTTTTTCAGGACCAGGTGTTGAGCAGCCAGAGCCTACGGCTGCAGAGGATACTGGGCCTAGTAGAGCCCAGTAGTTGTACTTTTGTTGTACCCGTTTTTCTGTAGTAGTGAGTATTTCTGTTTCACCTTGTACTCTTTTATTGTAAACTTCATATTTCTGTACCTGTTTTTAATTCTCTACTGTTGTGGTGGTATGTATTGTTGTAGTTCTTTTCTTTGCTACTGTACTTTTGTTACTGTTAGTTACTTACATGGTGAATGTGATTTATTTTACTGCTTTTTGGTTACTTTCTCGTTGGACGACTGGGTCTTGGGATCAGTCGAGTCGACCCGATTCTCGTGTCCTGTAGGGATTCGGGAACCGGGTTGTAACACCTCATGCCTGATGAACTCTGCTAGGCCCTTGCCGAAGTTGACGAGCTCTAACTTCTACGCTCGTGTGGCGCAAATGAGCCCTACGAGTAGGGCCCGGATGTCTCTACTCTTCAGCCCATTATGCGCGCTCTCGTCGAAGAGTTCGATGATGTCTTCCGTGAGCCCCATGGCATGTCCCCGACGCGACAACGACCATGCCATTCCCCCCTTTTTCTGGATACCTAGCCTGTGGCCATCACTCCTTACCCCCATAGTTGGGCCCAAAAGAATGAAATCAAGCGCCAAATTCAGTTGCTCCTCCACGACAGCCTCATTCGTCCTAGCCGAAGCCCATTTGCATCTCCTGTCCTCTTAGTTCGTAAGAAGGACGGGACTTGGCGCTTTTGTGTGGATTATCGCACCCTCAACGACTGTAAGGTTAAGGACTGCTACCCGATTCCCTTCATTGATGGCCTCCTTGATGACCTTCAGGGTGCCTCCTACTTCACCAAGATGGACCTTCGCTCTGGCTACCATCAAATATGCATGTGGGATGACGACGTCTATAAGACGACATTTCGCACGCATGAGGGCCACTGAGTTTCTTGTCATGCCCTTTGGCCTGTGTAATGCCCCTTCCACCTTCTAATGCATGATGAATAATCTCTTCCACCTCTATCTCCGTCAATTCGTCCTCGTCTTCTTTGACAATATTATCATCTATAGTCCCTCTTGGGACCTTCACCTCCGCCATGTCCGGGAAATCTTGGAAGCCTTGCAACTATGGCACCTTTCAATCAAAATTTCCAACTGCTCATTTGGAGTGCAAATGGTGGACTATTTGGACCATATAGTCTCCGCACATGGCATGGAGGTCGACCTACAAAAAATTGCAACAATCACAGCGTGGCCCACACCCAAATCTATCCGCACCCTGCGTGGATTCCTCGGCCTCGTTGGCTACTATCGTAGGTTCATCTGCGACAATGGCCTCCTTACCACTCCACTCCACCATCTCCTTCGAGATGGTGTCCTTACATGGATCGAAGAAGCCATCCACGCATTTGTCGCTCTCAAACGCACTCTCACTAGCACCCATGTGCTTGCCTTATCGGACTTCTCGATTTCCTTTATTGTGTAATGCGATGCTTTTGAATAGGGAGTACGGGTTGGTTTAATGCATCGCGATCACCCCTTGGCTTACCTCAGCCAACCCCTCACCCACTATTAATCTAGCTTCTCCACTTATGAGAAAGAGCTCTACGCTCTAGTTCTTGCAGTGAAGAAGTGGGATCTCTACCTTCTCACGTCCAAGTTCATCGTCTGCACAAGCCACCGCACCCTTCGTTATCTCCTGCAGTAGCGTATCACATCCGTGCACCAACAAAAATGGGTCGCCTGCCTATCTTCATATGACTTGTCTCGACATGACAAGCCCGAGCTACTCTAAGCCATCTCCACCGCCCATACTACATGGGCTGACCAGCTACCCTCAGAGTATCCCCACCATGCCAATTATTCTCAGGCCTTCCAATTAGCGCAGGACGACACACCGGTGTCACGCTGTTGGACCTTGAGCGATGGACTCCATTATCGAGGACGCCTCTACCTCCCCCTTGACTCCCTCACTACTCAGGGAATACCACACGTTTCCAACAGTGGGACAAGCCAGCTATGATAAAACTCTCCACCGGCTGCATCACGACTTCTTTTGATACTCCATGCGGACCTCTGCTCACACATGCGACCGCTGCCAACAGCATAAGGCCTCTACCAAGGCCCCAGGCAGTCTACTCCAACCACTTTTAGTTCCTAATCTTATTTGGGAGGAGCTCTCTATGGATTTCATTGAAGCACTACCGCACGACCATGGCCACACGGTCATTCTTGTCGTCATCGATCGACTTTCAAAATACATCCACCTCACCCCCTTACGCCACCCATTCACAGCAGCTAAGGTAGCATGCCTCTTTGTGGACACGATCGTCCGCCTCCATGGCATTCCCTATGCCATCATTAGCGACCGCGACTCCATTTTCACCAGCCAATTTTGGCCTAAATTATTCAAACTCCAGGCAATGCACTTGCAGTTTTCCTCAGCATACCACCCCCAAACAAATGGCCAAACGGAGGTTGTTAATTGCACCATCTTATCTTCATTGCTTTTTATAGCGAGCACCTGCATCCATGGGTTCAATGGCTGCCATGGGCTGAGTACTCCTTCAATACTCAATATCACTCCTCCACTAGCATGTCTCTCGTCGAGGTGGTCAACGGTCGACCCCCCGCCCCCGCTCTATGACTATATGCATGGAGAATCCCACTCGGCAGAAGTCGCATGCATTCTTCTTTCACGTGATGCCATTTTGCATGAGCTATGGGAGTGACTCCGACATGCTCAAGACTGGATGAGAACTCTTGCCAATCGCCACTACCGCGACATGCACTACCACTCCGACCAACAGGTTTATTTACGCCTCTCTCCGTTCCGCTACGGCCTTCTCCTCAAGGGACTACGAAACAAGCTCTCCCTGAAATACTATGGACCCTTTCCCATCATTAGTGGAATAGGAGAGGTCGCATATGAACTCCTATTTCCCCAAGGTTGTTGCCTCCACCCTATATTCCATATCTCCCAACTCAAATTACACCATGGGTCACAACCCCCCATTCCACTCCCTCCGCAGGACTAGCCTCCTCGCGACCAAGCCGGCCGATATCCAGACTACATCTTAGCTCGACGAATGACCCGCCGTAACAACACCCTAGCTGTGGAAATTTTTGTCCTTTGGAGTGGCAGTGACGAGTCCACGGCAACTTGGGAGGACTACCATATGCTTCCCGCATTGTTTCCCGATTGGGTGCTCAAGGACAACACGCTCTTCCAAGGCGTGAGTGGTTGATACACGCCCAACATGGTTGACACGTGGCCCAAGGGAGGGAGAACACGTGGGCCCTCTTTTCCCTCCATTTTGTGGTGATCTCAGTTGCTAGGAACGGATCGTGAAGGTCAAGGGGTGTAGCACGTGTTCAAGGACGTGGGAGCAGTGGGTAGCATGCATGCAAGGTCGTCAAAATCATTTTGGGTAATTAGGAAAAGGAGGTACTTCTTAGGTAGCATGTGATGCACCAAAAGAGAAGATTTGACAAGATATGTATGGGACACGATGCCCCTTTGTTGGTTTAAGTTGTGTTTTATCTGTTAGTGACGTGGGTGAGTTTATATGCAGTAGAACGTTATAAATAAAATACAAGACATCATATGATTATTTTCCCTCCACGTATCCACCCCTTTTTCCATAGTTGTGGTCATTGATTCATCCACCAACTACGGACCCACGGAAGCACTCGTGGCCATCACTCTGCCTTTGCAGGCCTCCTCGGCTCAATCTCGAGGTTCCTAGCACTATCACAGTGCCATTAGAGTTACAGTGGCCAATGTCACAAGAAACTTTGGCCGGATGGGAAATATATGACAAGGGGTCATTTAGATTAAGAATTGTTTTGGTTTGGCTTGAGTTGGCCAAAATATCCACCCATGGCCAAAGTAAAGTTACGGAATTGGATTTCTTTCATATCTATCATTTTTTTCAGATTGTTTGACCTTTTCTAAGGGGATTCAAGGAGGTGAAAATTGAGGATGAAGCGTCCAATAAAAAAAGAGAAAAAATAAGAATATAAGTAAACATAAATTTAAGTAAATACTTTAACTTAACGTTAAAGGTTAACGCACTAACTTAACATAAATTTAAATAAATATAAATTAATGTTAACAATATCTTACATGTAAATATAATTAAATATTAATATCAATTTTATATTTCTTAATATTATTTTTTAATCCTCCAACTAAGTTAACCTTTAATTCTTTAAAATCCCATTTTGGGTGGGGAACTATCAACGGGAATAAAAAAGCGTTGCAGAATGAACGGGAGATATGTAGGTTTCACTTTAGAAATAACATATTTGGTTATGTTGGTAGTCGAGAAATTAGTAAGATTTATTTTACATAGTATTTTCTTAGGTGAAATAAATCATTAAAATAAAAGGAAAAAAATTAGTTAAAAAGTGTAAAATGGATAAATTTGCCCTTAGTCATATTTCTTGGATATTTTTTTTATAAATATATGTCTATATAACTAAAAAAAAGGTGCATTCACCATCTTTTGACCACGTCAACGCATCCAAGTATAAAGAATAAAAAATAAAAATTCTTTTTTTTTAATTCAACTAACGTCATTCTATCAAAAAAAATTGTCTCCCCCTTATCCAAGCAATTAATTTGATTTCTTAAAAGTGTGACATTTTAACGGATCCTATAAATAAATCCCTTCCTCACAAAATAAATTTCATAAAAAAATCTTCATTTTTTCCTAAAAACAAATTCCATCAAAAATTTCATCATTATATATTTTTACTTTAAAATCAATCAAATAATTATCCATCGGGTAAAATGATGTGACTCTTGCTACATTTTTTGAAATTTTGATAATACTTTTATAATTTATATTGATCAAATTTAATGTAATTAAAAATTAGATTATAGATTAAATTTTATTAGAGTAATTTTTTTGGACATTTAATAAATTATGTATAATAATTAGATATATAAAAGTTATACCCGCAACGAAATGCCGATATATCACTAACTGTAATAAAAATCTTGTTTTAGTTGTTCCCTTCTTTTAATGTTAATAATAATATGATTTTCGGTAAGAAATTGTAATAAAAACCTCATTTTCCTTTAGTAGCACCCTCATTTTTATTTATTAAGGTGATTAATTTGGAAACATTATTTTGGATCCTTCCTTGCTATGACTTATCACATGGACAACATACCTGTGAAGACACTTAACAATCATGCCTAAAACCAAAATTAATCTAAATGTCAACTTTTTGATGACCCCATTTCTGATGGTTAGAATTGAGTTGATGCATGAATTTCACCCATCATCCATGGAGAGAAACAAGTGCTATCCACGTGCACATACGATGACTTTATTAATGTCGACATGGTTGGATAAATGCAATAGTTTGCATAGATAACATACATGCAATAGAGGGAAACTGAGAATTTTATTAATTTGATCTACTTTTCAGTACATACAACACAACCAGTCGTACTATTGGTCACATGCACACGTCGCAATTGGTCATACTGTTGACTAAAACCAAATCCTATCAACAATGTAAAGATATCCATAGTATTTTTCTGCTAAACTAATGGCTCCTGCAACAACGTATTTGGTGGTTTACAGTGATATTGTAGATATTCATAAAATAAATCAATCTCTTTTTGCTCTTTTTGATATGAACAGTCCCATATCATTAGCAAATGGTTGCACACATGTCATCAAATGTGTATAAGCGAATTGCCTTTGCATCTTACTTTAGTAAGCACAAAGACACAATGTATGATTTAGACTAGAAGCACCTCAACATCTTACTCGTGAGACTTGTTACATAATGGTGTCATCCAAACAGATTGAATCCATGTAGTCTCACTTAAACACACGAGTAATAATGGATTAGTTGATTGAAAAGACATGCAATTTATGGTACGTGTCAGAAATTGAAATAAAAGCTGCACATATCTCATGGGCATACGAAATCTCATTCACTTTGTCCGTTGAAAGAAACAAATAAAGAGTCACAAGTGATTAATCCATGGTCAGTACCTGCAACGTTAAACAAGACAATATAAGACTGGGAATGGACAACATAAAAGATGCATATAAGCTCAAGTTCGATGAGGTTAACACATGTATGTATACTTGGTAAGAAAACTTGGATTTACACAAATAGTACACATGCTAACCGTTAATAATTTGGATAACTTTGATTAGACACAAGTATGTGATAAAACACGGCCATGCAATATATCCGTCAACAATATATAGTATAGCTGAATACAACATTAACTAGATTAATAATATATTTGCTGTGAAACTCATCTAAAAAGTTTCTCCACATTAGGACTATCTAGAAACTATGGAATGTTACACGACGATGAATTGCGAATGCTAAAGGTTAGTAATATAACAACATATTTAAACGTAAGAGTCCATAGGCTCTAGTGAAATGACTCACCACCCCTTGATCATTTAAGACGTCTGGGATGTTCATCAGACATCTGGGATGTTCATTAGACATTTGTCAGGACATCTAGGGTGTCCCCCAGACGTTTGGAAATACTTTTAGTGCACAGCGTACGAGTGCCATGCTCCCTCCCTCACCGTGCCTCACCGCACCTCACCGCGATGCCACTCCTCGCCCATGCTCACCTCTCCGCTCCCCTCACCTCCTCTCCCTTTATATACCTCTTCCCCCTCCCCTTCGTTGCCATTCCGCAGCAGAGAGCGAGTGAGAGCGGAGGGCCGAGCGAGAGGAAGCGCGAGGGCGAAGGCTGCAGCAGCGTTCTGCTGCAGCATCTGTAGGCAAGGGGAGCCAGAGCAGTTCCACGGAAGTCATTTTCCGTGGAATCAGACGGCCAGAGAGACACCCAGATGTCTCACCAGACGTTCGAAGGTATGGCAAGACGTCTGGTAGATATCTACTTTCCATACTTTTCCTCTCTAACAAGTCCTGACAGCGTACGCGTTTGTGTCAGAGGGTGGGAGCGTAGCCGAGGCAGTTTCAGATGCCCGAGAGCACCCTCAGACGTCTGACAAAGCCCTTGGACGTTGGCTTTGAGTTCCAGATGTCTGATAACGGAACACAATAGAGGTCTCCCTGAAGAACTATTTTAAGACGTCTGAGACCTTTCCCAGACGTCTGATTTCCGTCTGATAGCGTATTTTGGGGCGTGTAAGGCCCTATCATTATCACTTTTTCGCATACAAACCGTCTCTGTCTTCCATACGAGTTTCTATGTATAATGATACCTCGTTTATATCTTTCTGAACCTTTTTGCCCATCAATCCATGATTTAGGTCTCCAGTCCGTCGGGTGTACGGGACTTATGGAGATGTCGGGAGCCACTGTACATGCCCCCATTCCACCCGGTTACCCAGGTAAACTGATTACAACCTTAATCTCTAATTTAATACATGCGAGTAAGTAATCCTAGGGCTTGAGATGAACCCTAGGAAAGAATAAACGTATAAATTCTTGAACCCTAGGTCTTAGCATGAACACTAGGGTTAGAAGAAACTGCATATGAATGACTGTGTAATCAAGAGCTACATATTTTTAGCTAAAATGGACCCCTACTGCATGTGAATAATTGAGTAATCGAGAGCTGCCTGTTTTTAGCTAAATAGACCCCTACTATAATAAAATGGAAATTGAATTGTTATCCCGAATATTTCAATCCGGATGTGATAAAGAAATTCTTGTACCAACCCCACGGGGAATGTAAACATGAATACCGTACCTCGAAGAACCAGATGGTTCTTGGAAAATTGCTGCCTATGGACAGCTGTTAAGGGAGGTAAGCTGACCTTCGTGTACGTAGTACCGAAGAGAGCAACTATCCCTTGTAGTGTAAAGAGGAGCTTGCTGCCCTTGGGTTGGGACCTAGGGTGGGTTTAGCCACTCTACGACGACTCTTACTGGCCCTCGTGTACGTGATACCGAGGTGAGCTACTTAGTGTAGGGGGGAGCTATCCGCCCTAGGGGCCGGGGCTAGGTATGGCCACCCTACACCAACTCTCGTCAGCCCGTTGGGCAAACCGAGGTAGTCGGACAAGGGTACACGGACTGAGGAGGGGCAAGACCCCTGTTCTGTTTTGAGAGGGCAAGGCCCTACACTGTTCCGCACTGTATGTTGAGGCGTACCCGCTAGTGGAAATGACTGACCGCGTGCCAGTGCGGGTAGCTACACGCGCGCTTATCACGTGTGCTGCAGTTACCGCTACGTCACAACAGTGACCTCAGGGTAGTAGACCGAGTATAAGGCTACCACGGTGGAACTCTCTCGGCCAGGAGAGTGCCACGTGGGCATCCTATATCACGGGAAGCTGCAAGCAAAAATCGTTCATATAGGGAACCAAAAGATTAATTAACAAATCCTAATTAGAAATCTCTACGCACCCACCCGTATAATATAATTAGAAAATGGAAAACTTTATGTTAATGCATGCTACTTCTTAGTCGCCACTCTACTCAGCTTTAGCTGACTCCAGTCAAATATATTTTGTATAGGTCAAGGATTTGAGCAGCCCGAACCATCGGTTGCTGAGGATGCCGTGCTTAGTCAAGAGTAGCCTTTAGTTCTACTGCCTGATAGTAAGTTTTATAGTTTGTATTCTGTTACATGTACTTGTTGTTATGATGGCTGTAATATCACTGTTCTCTTTCCACCTGTTGAAATTTTCTCTTAGTTACTGTACTTGTGTGATTGTAATTTGTTAAATATTACTTGGTTATTTCTTGTTGGATGACTAGATCTTGGGATAAATCAAAATGAACCAATCTCAACGAGTTCTTTCACAGGTTAAAAAGGACCTATAGAGTATGTATTTAAGCGTAGATTAAAGGAGGAACTACACGATGATAGTAAAAAAGGAGTCAAGAAATTCATATAGTGCAACTACTTTAGATAACCAACCCCAAGTCACGTGTCAAATGTGAACTAGGAAATAGAAGTCAATAGCATCCCTTGGTGATACAGATCAAATGAATATTTTTTTCTTATAACAGGTAGTCATCTTCAAATCATCAGCATAAACCACCTTAATATATATATATATTCCCCACCATCAAAAAATACGTGTTGACTTCTCACTAATGGGACCTTTTAGATCCCATCCACCCAAAGGTGGGATCATCATGCTTTTATGTGATGCTTGCAATCCCATATTAGTTGAATACATCTACCAGAGTAAAGGAGTTTGCTTAAAAACCAAAGTTTAGTAGCAGCTATGCAAGTAATTTTTTCATGGGGGAGAGTTATCAGGAAAGGGTCAATGGGATTATTTTCAGAGGCTTTATAACCTACCATGAATTGCATCTAGTCTAATCTGATATCTACAACAACAATACGCGGCTAATATGTCACATACTATACCCGATAGAAATCTCACATTAATTGGTCACAGAGATGGAGTTCTCTAAATCTACATTAATTTCTAATTAGTTAAATTGGAAGATGCATTTCGCTAAAATGTATCTGTGCTTCTAATTGGATTTAGAGTGAAATGACCACTTCCAATTCCGTAAAACCAAAACATGCATATAATTAATTATACTCCATGCATTTACCCAAGTAGACACCAACGAAAGTTCGTCAGACCTTCACGAGAACATCATACCAAGGTTTAACGTCATGAGAGAGATTAGGAACTTATCTTGAAACTTCAGATGACAACAACTCTACAATGAGCTAACTGAACGCGACATTAGCATGCCAATGGTAAACCATATTAGATGGCATTCAAATCATTCACTCAAAAGTGTTCCTTGTTACATGAATTGTACTTAGATGAACTTTCATCATTGCAAAGTTTCCTGCAAATAAACGTTAAAATACCCTCGACATGAAATAAAGCCGATGTAAGATGAAGTGCCTATAGGATATAGCAAGCAACCTACTTAAAGCAATCACATGTGGAGAAGACAAACCACTGATGCATCGTTGTACAACGTGGATGGCAATGAAAATGTAATATGCATTTAGAAGTTGTAGCCATTCTAAACGTTGTGAGAGTGAAATCAGAACACGTATATATATTTGTAGAATGAAAGTGCATGTGCCTTGTCAAAAACCAAACTACTCATTAAATTTGAGGTCAGAGCAAGAAGCAAGAATTCATTTTGTGCTGTAGTTCTAAAACGTAACTTGGAAATGTTGCTAGAAAATTCATCCTCAGAAATTGTGGCCCCGAAAAATGATTAATAGCAACAACAAGTAGAAATTGAAGGTCCATTTAGCGAATTGAGGGTCGTTAAATAAGAAGGGAAGATGTATTTGCACCACTGTACGTGATGTTTGAAAAAAGCAACCTACATTTCCAACTATCCATGCACACGATCCAAAATCCAAGTGTCAAATCCAACAAAGCTTCATCGAGCTGCAGTTCAACCAACGTGGTTACGTAGTTTCAGGCAATTCGAGATGTGTTGACGGTTGTTAAAGAAACATTTAAACACACGGGAAGAATAATATGACTACTCAGGTTGCATTTTGGAAAAATGCAAGCTGCATTTCTTGAAGTGATATTTGTACTAAAATTTTCAATATACAGTTTCAACAAACCGTACCACTCATGATGAAAACTCCAAGTAACTGTTGCAACGAACGAAGCGAAGAACCGAAGTTTCAAGCTACCGTTCCAACAAACAAAACGCACAAATTAATAAAAACTCCAAGCCGTAGTTTCAACAAATGAAACGCAAATTCAAAACTCGAAGCTGCAATTTGAACAAACAAAACGCATTATTAAAATTCTAAGGTGCAGAGCGAACCAACCATATCCATAATCAAAATTCCAAAATATCGAAGGGTGTATGCGGATTGGATAAACCAAAAGAATCTACTCGTATGCAAATTTGAGATGACTTACCTAAACTAGAGATGGTTGGAAATTTTGGATCTACCATAGAGGGTTACGTATATACAAATATTTAAGTGGATGTTAGTAACAATAAGAAATATTTGTACAAAGATTCAGATTACAAAGGACGTAAAATATATAATGGTAATTCCTCATTCAATTAGGTACTCCACTCCGTGAGTCTCCTAGTTTAGGATTTTTAATCCGATTTCCCCTGATTCCCTCAACCCTGAAGGAATCAATTTACTAAATATGAGGCAATTAACGGATTACCTCAAACCAAGTACAAGAAACAGATTTATTACAACCCAAACAATGAGTAAAAGCTCAATACAAAATAAGTACAGATGTAAGATAAAAATAAATCTTACAATAAAGATTCCTAAATCTTTCAACAATAATTAGAATGATATTACCGAATAGAGAGCCTAGAAAAGACATAAATTGCTTTGTAAATGCTTGAGAAAAACATATCATTGAGCTTGCAAGGATGTAGAGAGAGTGAATGGCAAGCTTCTTTTTCTTGCTTTAGAAATAAGGTGGAAACATGAACATAATAGCTCTAGAATTTTCTCTTGTATTTTTCTATATGCAAACTAAGGGTCCAAGGGTTTATTTATAGAGTTAAGACCTTAAGGATTCGTCTACTAGACGTTAGGGTTTAAATCTCAACATTTTTATTGCCAAAAGTCAATTTTTCAACCATTCAGGTTTGGCCGAAGGTTAGCTGGTACCGGATAAGGTGGAAATATGAAAATAATAGCTCTAGAATTTTCTCTTGTATTTTTCTATATGCAAACTAAGGGTCCAAAGGTTTATTTATAGAGTTAGAACCTTAGGGATTCATCTACTAGATGTTGGGATTTAAATTCCAACGTTCATATTGCAAAAATCAAATTTTCAACCCTTCAGGTTTGGCCCAACAGTTAGCTGGTACCGGTACTAACTGCTCACTATTGTCCAGTAGCCAGTACAACAAGAGTCTTAGTACCGATACTCATCGTGAGTACCGGCTTGTGACTCCCAAATTTGGGACTCACTAAGCACTGTGACCTACTTTTACCGATACTTATCATAAATACCGGTTCTCGTAAGGTCCAGGCCCGAATTGAATCTTCAAACTGTGACCATCAGATACCGATACTCTTAATTAATACCGGTACTTATTGTTCATAGTTTGAGACAAAGGCTCAAACTTGTTCTTTGTATGTACTAATACTTATTAACAGTACCGGTACTTACTTACAAGTAAGTACCTTATTTTACAAAGTTTAACATTTAAGTACGTTCTTCGAAAAAGATCTAATGTTTATCCTAATTTATCTCTGATTAATTTTACGATCTATCTTATATTTCCTTATTAAGAAGCATACATTTTAATAAAATAAAATCCTAATCTAAAAGACAACAAAAAAACTCAAAATCGAAGTTGATCTTCTATCAACATCTCCTCTTTGTCATCTTGCCTTCTTATCATCATACCTCCTTGACATAATTATCTATTTACCTTGATCTTCACCTAAATCTGAAATAACACTCAATTACAAACATTAATCTACAATAATTTTGTTAACATCAAAATAAGATGTGGAACAAGATTCCAACAGAGATTATGATTAGCTGATCCCCACCCACAATGGCATTTTTCAAGGAAACAAGGTCATTATTTGTAATTTAATCTACAATCTAAACTATGGAATAAAAAGTGTATATAGCCTATGTTAATTGCTAAATTGAAAAGTTAATTTCATGATCATTTACAATTGATGTAATAATTTCCACCCTAGATTAGAATTCAAAGCCTGGATTTACTTGAAATGTATCTACACACATGAATTATTAGATTGCCCAAGTTTAAATAAGATGATCTTGGAAAGCATACATTTAGACAAGATAAATAATAGCATTACCTTCGAGAAAAAAATTTGAAAAAGTAGGGAAAGAAGAGCACTTTTACCTTTTTACTTGGCTTAGATTGCTACGTATGTAAAATAAATCCCAAATCATTGTCCAAATATGCTTAAATGGATATGGTTGAAATTACCTTCCCTAAAATTTATATTGCATGAGTTTGTTGCATTTCAATCATCCGTACCATACAAACACATAAGCTGAGGTTACCTAGATTTTACACTGACCATCCAAACCATCATCATCCAGGAGTATAACAAGTTTGCCTTTAAGTGTGCATATTAATTACTCATAGCTTTCATCGTAGCCATCATGGTCTTTGATGTACCTTGCAATCATTTTGTCGGTGGCACAATCATATGAAAGCAAATATAACAGTAGAAGTAAATGTAAATAAATATAACAAAAGGACATAATAACTAATTAACTACAACATGTCCACACCATAGGTGATGTCACAAGTCCATAATTCATGATAGAACATAGCTCCTAAGTCAGATGTAGCTAGAAGGCATGTAGCACCATAATTGAGAAAACATAGAACAGAAACATGAGGAATCCCACTTGTTGCATCTTCAAATCATTAGTATGTCAATGGCTTGTGCTTGACTTAGATAGCCACCCCATTCTCCACCTACGAAACATAGTAGGGCTATTGAACATGCAAAGGTAAAGTATGGTTTGCTCAACAAAAATTACCAAGTCTCAAGCCTCTGTTGTTGGTGGTATGTTACGACTCGATCCCAGATCCCTACAGGACCCGAGACTGGCCTGCCTCGACTAATCCCAAGACCTAGTTGTCTAACAAAAAATAACCAAAAGCAGAAATAATTCACATCCACACATGCAATGTAACTAAGCAGAAAGAAAATAAGAGATAGTAAAAGAAACAGAGTGAAAAGTCTGTTAATATTATCAATATTACAGGCCATCACAACTTCTACAGAGAAAAGTACAGCGGAAAAGTAACTGAAACAGTATTACATAGAACAAAATACTCACTACTATAACAGAGGCTAGGGTAATAGTAAGAAAACGCAGCTAAGTCTGGGCTCGACTGAGCCCAGCTTCCTCTGCAGCTGGTGGTGCTGGCTACTTAACTCTCTGACCTGAACAAGGTTATGAAATTTTCGGAGTCAGCGAACGCTGAGTAGAGTAGTAATTTAGCCAATTACATGTAATTAAGACAAGCAATGCAATTAAGTAATTATCCATTTTCATTTAGTTCAACCAAGTACTTCTAATTTGTTGTTCCTTTATTCACTTAAATCATTTCTTGATCTGTCTTGTTCCTTACAGGAACGATCTTGATTATAGCCTTTTCCATGATGTAGGAGGTGCATGTGGTGCTCTCATGGCTGAGAGAGTCCCCCGTGGTAGTCCTACACCCAGTCAACCACCCCGAGGTCACGGTTGCGACGTAGCGGTGACTACAACACGCGTGATAAGTGCGGGGGTAGCTATCCCGTACTGGCATGCAGTCAATCATTTCCACTAACGAGTATGCCTAAAGGTATAGCACGGAACAGTACAGGGCCTTGCCCTCTCAAAATAGAATAGAATAGGGGTCTCACCCCTCCACAGTCCGCGCACCCTCATCCGTTTATCCCGGTTTGCCCAGTGGGCCTAACAAAACTCTGTGTAGGGCGGCTAGTCCTAACCCGGGCCCCCTGGGGCAGCTAGCTCCCTCCCTACACTAAGTAGCTCACTTCGGTACCACGTACACAAGGGCCAAACAGAGTCGGTGTAGAGTGTCTAGGCCTGACCCCGGGGCTCAACCCAACGGGCAACTAGTACCCCTCTACACTAAAGGGACAATGGCTCTCCTTGGTACCGTGTATACAAGGGCCAACTCACTTCCCGTCTACAGGAGTTCTCCTCCTAATTTCCCGTAGGGTTCATGTTAGTATTCCTTTCATTTCATATTCCAGACTTTCAGATTTCTCTATTTACATTACCGGTTCCATTCTTAAAACAGGCAGCTCATGATTTTCTAACTGACAAGGCATCACATCAAAATAACCAATACATTTGCTAGCATTTAAAATTATACACGCACCTCAAGTAAACAGTGTAGCTCAACCATACTCACTTGTTTCTTCCCTAGGGTTCATCCTCATCCTAGGGTTCTATATATATCTCAAGTATACAGTATAGCTTAAATCACACTCATCTGTTTCTGCCCTAGGGTTCATTTAAGTTATTCTAAACATGCAGTTCATTTATTCAAATCTTAATATTAATGTAAACCACTCTACCGGTAAACACGAGAGGAATGGGGGCTTGGATCGCAGATCCCGTCGCCTCTGCGGCGCTCGGGTACTCGATTAGCTGGAGAACTATACAATTAAACAATTGCATCAAATGAGTCCAAAACCATATACAAGTAACACTAAGTCGTAGAGAAACTCAAGCGAAAAACAACGATAATTCGTTTGCGGAAATCCGATTCCATTTGAGCCCTAAACGGGCCAAAAAACACTCACACTATCCAAAATCAGACGTCCGGGTCTAGTCCCAGACGTCTTAAAATATTTCAATACTTACCCTGGGTTTCCTGCAACTACCTCGGACATCCAGACCCTTCCGCGATCGTCTGAGGTGAGTTCCAGACGTTGGACTCTCCTAGTCGTCTAGAGGTACGATCAGACGTCTGACAACATGTCTAGACGTCCAAAAGCACCTCGAAGGGCACACCCCGCGCCTTTCCAATGCCCTGCTCCCTGCATACATCTGTGCAAACCTCAAAATGGCTGGACAAATCTCTGCGATGAGGCCTACATGGCCGTAAACTGGTCAGAAGCACATACCTTAGTACTGAGCGTGCTTTCAGACATCCGGCCTCAGCTTCGGACGTCCTTCTGCTATTCCAAACGTCTGGAATGTGCTCCAAACGTCTGATACTGGAAAATATCCAGTACATAGAACTTCTACAAGCTTTCTTCTCCACGTGGCCCCTCTGTACCACTTACAGCTGCTACGCCGGCAGCTTCAGGAGGCCGCGAAGCCCACCTTCGCGAGCTCCTCCTCCTTGCGCACGAGCTCCTCCCACGCTCTCGCAGCTCCTTCGCGAGCTCCTCTTGAGCTCCCCTCTCCTCCTCCTCTACGTCCCATCTCTCTTTCTCTCTCTTCTTCCTTGCCACACGCCGCGTTGGTGGCTGGAAGGAAGGTGGTAGCCGGCAGGAGGGAAGGATGAAGGTGGTGGTCGGTGGAGATGGAGAGAGTGGCGTGGGGGGAGTGGGGATTAAATAAGAGAGGGTTAGGGTTTGGGGTGTGGGGAGAGAGAGGTGTGTGCACGCGGAAAAAGAATACAAGGTACGATTCTTTTACTTTCAGACGTCCGACCCTCTATCCAGAAGTCTGGACAGACGTCTAACAACTAATCCAAACGTCTTAAACAACCCAAAAGGATAGTGGGTCATTTCGTGGTACTACAACATGACAATTGAATCTCTCATCATTTTCAACTATCATTTTGGAGTAGACAACTAGTGATAAGGAAGCAGTGCTTCAGCAATTTCCACCTATGATATAGTTTGAACAATGGCCATTGGACTTGGTAGTAGGTACCTTAATCAACTCAAACTACTTTGTCCAATGCACGTGTTCGTGAATAGAGGCACATATTTGTCTTAGGTCAAATGGTATGCTTTCTCCATGACAGCATTGGAGAAGGACTCCAATTGTCTCCTATTTCATTAAGTTAACTCATTAACCCAACCCGTGTGACGGTTCTTGAATCTCCATTCAAGAACATCAATCAAGCGATATTCTGTAGAGAAGATTATCATCCCAACTCAAACCGGCAACAATTGATAAAATCGAATGATTTTTTGATGTGTTATTGGATCATGTAAATTGTTTAGATCTTTGAATCAACATACATCAGGTTTATTCGATCTGACTAAGTACGTTACCTTATTTGTATTAAGGAACCCATTTCTTTTATTAGAAAATAATCTAATTCTTTTATTCAGATGAAAACATAATCATATTACATTACTCGAAATGTTTGACGAAGGCACACAAAAGCCAACACTAATGTACCTAAATCATAGTACATAATTCAATGTAGTTATCATATGTTCCAATTTGTCCAGATGCTTGTAATAACAACTCTACTAGTTATTCATGAGAACAACACACACTTCATATTTAAGGCATGAAGTGATTGATAATAAATAGAAGGATAGTATTTCAAATGGATCTACCACATTTGTTAGCAAAATCTATAAATAATAATTATTATAGAAAGTTTTTTTTTTAAAAATGTAGAAATTACATAAATAAGCATGTAAGATAAGAAGTGTCAGTGGGGAAATAGTAACTTTATTGACATGCATATGAAAGGAATGTGTTTTTGGGCTAGTTGTGTCTGTAATTGAAATTAGGTTTCAGAACCATACGTGCTACAAAATTTGTGCAAAGCCCTTGATAAAGGATACTTTTTCCCAACAGAAAATTCTAAGATAATGCTAACCACATTTCTCATGTTACAACATAGCTAATTAAGAGAATCAACTTAAGGAAATGAATTAACGCTTTACTACTTTACTATTGTTCCATATAGCTAGGGAACTTAAAGGTTTTATTTCTTGATCGAGGATCTCCTTAAAGTTTAATTTTTGCATTAATCCTTACCTACTAAGGTTGGATGATTGAAATAGCAATATATTTGTAACTTATCCAAATGTGTCAAATTTGGGTTGTTGGATAGTAATTAGCATTAGCTAGCTAGAGAGAAAAGTGTTGTGTGCATTGGACCCTTTTTTAACAAAACATATTTCAAACTAAATAATGTAAACTAAGAGTAGATGCTCAAACTAAATAATGTAAGGAATCATAAGTGTGCACACCCAAAAATTAGAAAAAGTAGTCGCACTAGTGAGGAAATATGTGTCAACACACCAAATAAGAATGTTAGACCGTAAGGAATTAGCATTAACAGGGATAAGGAAGGATCAAAGGAACATGTGTAACTCTAGGAAAAATAATACCTTGTTTGGAATGTGTGATACCAAAAATGATTGGATTGACCCTTAAATTTAGCGAAAGAAATAATTATGAAAATTATTAATGTTACAAAGCAAGAACTTATTTTCTTATTTATGTATCTAATAATGTAAGAATCAGTTACATACTATGCTTCAATTGATGTGATTTCCATTGTTTATAAAATTGATTTCTTTTTATTCATTTTCAATAATAGCGATGAAATCGAATTTCATTTTTTATTCATCAATGTTGTTAAGTCAAATTGTTAAAATTAGTTTTATGGTAAAATTCATTAAATTTAACTTTGTCAAAAATATTTTATAATCATTTGGTAAGATCTAATAAATTTTAAACTACATCGTTCAAAAATAGTATATTTTATTTTTAAGTGGAAAGATGTCAAAGACATATTGTGATAAACTATTATTTTATTCTTACAATTAAGTGCATGGAGATTAGACTAGTGTTTAGCTAAAGTAGTGGCTTTACATGTTGGTATACTCATTGCATTTGATTGCATAACCACATAAATCAATGAAAACGAGGACATTAAACTTCCTCGATGAGATTATTTGAAGTAAATGACATGTATAGTGGATTAGACTTCATGTCTTAGTTCAAATTGGCCCTCTATTGGTTCTTATGCTTACTCCCTTGTTTTTACAAAATGTTGATATTGTGCATATTGACAAGGCAGGAGTAAAGCATTAGGACATACGATTTTGTTTGGGATTTTGTTAATTAAGGATTTATCCATGAAGGTTGGTGGAAATGTTTCAAAAAAGGTTGGAAGTTTTGTTCAAAACTTTTACGGTAAAAGGGATTTTAGCTAGAGCTTTTATTGGATTAGTTACTTATCTACAAGTTTGCAGTTTAAATGGATTCTTTACTCTTGCAACTCACATTAATTATGAAAATCCAACTGGGAAATCACATGTATAGCATTCAAATAATTTAATGGCCAACAAAATCATAGTCAAACAAGTTCTTTTTTTCAAATATTGCACTATCACATCTATTTGTTTAACACAAGGGGATGATTGGTTGATAACATGGCAATGAAAGAAGCAGAATCCCATTTTGCAATTAATAGCATGAGTAGCGAATAAATACATTGACATATCAGGTCTCTTTATTTAACATAGAACAGTGTCGATAACATGGAAAGGAATGAAGCAATGCACTATAATTTCGTAATCCCTTTTCTTAGTTAACACCTTGAGAAGCAAATAAACACATTAAAATATCAAGTCTCTTTATTTAACACATGACTAGGTCGATGACATGGCAAGGAAGGAAGTAATACATTATAATTTTAGAGCGGTGAACTCATTTACCAAACACATAAGCACGGTGTGAAACAGAATGAAAACAACCAAACATGGCCAGGACTTCATCAAAAAGACAAGCATGCTCCAATCACCAACCATAATGAAAAAAACCTAGTACAATACGAGTTGAGTTGAGATTCTCTTGTCCTACCTACCACTAATGCTCTGCCTCGTGTCAATGTGCTACATCCTCAACTCCTCCATCAATTGGAACTCCATTGAGCTCCTCCCCTTCTTACCAACACAAAAATGTATTCAAATGTTAGGAAGAAGAAGACATTTGAAACAAAGAAGAGGATTGATATGTGGGTGTTGAAACTGATACAACTATCGTCTTCCTCCTCCTTTGCCAACAACAAGTCGAGGACCACCTAGAGGATGGACAAACAACTCACTCAAGGCACTTATATTGGTGTTGATCCTTCACCCTCCTTATCTACCTAGGAGGGTAATAAACCACAGCAGGAGGTCTAAGGACTCACATACCTCATAAGTGATGTGGATTCATGAGAGAAGACAATGCAAAGATAACCTTATCTACCCATATAAACCCATTACTTGTAGCTTTGGGCTATGCATGCTCTTAGATGCCCATGATGCAATAATGACAAAAGGAAAAGGAGAAGAGACCACTCACAATGGACATAGTAAAGCCACCATGACCAACCCACCCTAGCTCAACCTCCAAAACTCAACAACCCATTAACCCTGCAATACAAACCCCAACTACAAATCAAAGCATCACTCCCAAAAATCATCAAAACTAAATCATGACAAAAGAATAGTAATCTCTCTCAAACTCAACAACAAATGATAGAACAAAAAACGAGAGGACAAATCATCATCCGAACAAAGACTCAACAGACCCATTCTGAAATAAAAATTACCAAATGCTGGGTAAACTTCCAATTCCTCGCTTATTCCATGTACCAAATATGACCCAAAAGTTGGTTGCAAGTACCATATCTTTTGATCTACAAAGATGATCTTGAAAGGGTCTCTTTATAAAACATGTGGCTCATTAAAGACAAACATATAACCTTAAAACGATTTCTTTGTTGGATTTAAGAGCCTAATTGCGTCAATCGGGTTGCAATTGATATATGGTGACGTGGAAATTTATGTTAAAATTAGTGAGATTTGGGAGAGATTTTTAGTCCCATACTAGAAGTGGACAAACCTCTTGATGGGTGTAACAGGCTTCTGCCTCTCATGGCTAATGTAGCAAAGAGTGAGAGGTGGGGCTGGGGACCACGCATGCACGTGTGTGCTCCCCGCCTTGCCTCGCCCTGGCTCGGCTCCAACCTAGGCTCGGGCTCGGGCTCGGGTGAGAATCAATTTAGAACTTAGACTCTTTTGCTATGGATTTTTAATCTCACGATTTTGGCTTGGATTAGTCAATAAAAATGTAAAATTGATGGATCAATTGCTTGTGATTGACCAATGGGTTTACTTTGGTCGATCAATTGATTTAGTCGACCAAATAGTTTTGATCAATCAATTGATTTTGATCAATTAATGGGACCAAATTGGTTGATCAATTGCCATATTTCAATTAGAGTCAACTCCTTAGCTCTCCAATTCAGCTGCCAAACCAAAGCCTCCCCCTTCATCTTCTTCACGACTTGCGAAGCTCTGGTGAGCTTCGTCCGGTCGCTACACTCGACCATCCATATAATAACCACCACCATGACCTTCTACTCACTCTCGCGAGCAAAACCGCTCTACTAATTGACGGATTCACTCACTCCTTCGCTTCTTCGAACACCGCACTTCTACGCCACCTTCTTCGACACCTCCCGCCCACCAAACGCTTCCATTTACTCCACAACCACCACCGTTGTATTCCTTGCCTCACGACTAAGGTCGTGAACTTTCTAATTGGGGCAATTAGCCCATATTCCTCTTTGCAGGTCTTTGCCGAATCGATGCCGCTGCCACCACCGTCTTCTCCAATAGCATGCATTCCCTTCCAGCCATCATCCCACCTCAGACCACTTGCATTCGACGCGGTTTCATCTTCCGAAGATCTTCACATCAGCAATCAAGAAAGAAGTAGCGAGGCGCAGCATCAATTTGCAAGCAAAACCATCTGCAGCTACGCGAAGATGAGAGCTTCTATATAGTCCCACATCGTGTGGGAATGAGCTGAGAGCAGCGAATAAATTGATTAGTTGCAAAGGGCTTGTTGCCTCAGACACCGAAGGTGTGGTCCCCTCACACCTGCGCACCCTTTCCCACCTTCACGTTGGCCGGCCTAGACCTCTCGACCCGATTACCTGGTTACTATTTCCAATATACCCTGACCTAGATCTGAGAAAGAGAAAAGAGGAATCTGAGGAGGGTTGGGGGTGGTTTTGCATTGTTGATGCCTCTGGATGTGTGCACGCCCAAGCAACACTTAGCCGTTCAAGGTGATGCTCTGTGTTGGTTCTTCATGCTGAGGCCTTGAGCCTTGTGCTGTGCTTGGGTGTTTAAGGCGTTTGATGCTCTTATGTTGACATGTGATTGTGGATACTATGGAGATATTGGCTCGTGTGCCGACGTTGATATTTAGAATAAGTGGTTCACGACCACTGTAGCAATATTTGAATTGGTTGAGAAATTAAGATATTTGGAATATGTGCTTGATTGGTGGATTTAAGTGGTGATTTAAATCACCATTTTTAGAATTCTCTTATTCTTTTTTCCCAATAATTTTTTAGATAGAATTGAATACATTTCTGAGTATATTTTTATTCATTAAACATCTTAGTATTATGCTTATTGTCTATACTTTGGATTAGTGTTGTGAAGTCCAAATTTGCTCCCTACGAACGACATTGAACTCACATTTCTTATTTTCGAGCCTATAAATTTAAGTGTTGCTGTGATTTTTGTCACTATACTACCACGTAATCATATCTTAAAACGACAATTTTCGCTAACAACACTAGTTTTTCTTCCTTAGCTTCTTCCACCTCTCGCTGGTCAACATGGAGGCCACCAAAGTCCTTCCTCGCCGTCCACCTCATCAGAGTTCTCTTCATCCTCAACGCTGATCAATCACATCTGGCATCGAATCCGCCCCCTTTCATCCCTAATTTAGGTTTAATCTCCTCCTCCCCTTCTCTAGATCCTTTCTAGCCCCTTCCCCTCTTGTTTCAACCAACGATTACCTCCTTTCCCCTCTGTCTTCCCCAACTCCGGCCATGCCTACGACATGGTCGCTACACAGCTATACACCCCCAAGCACCACATCGTCACATCCAAAAGCTCTGCCTCATCTCACTCATCAAAACCCCTCAAGAAATTTCACCAAACATACACTTGATCACCCCACCGAACAATCCATCCTCCGGTCACTGTCGCCATCATCGTTCGCCCACCAAATGCTTCCATTTACTCCACAACCACCACCATATATTCCTCATCTCACGGTGAAGATTGTGAGCCTTCTAATTGGGGAAATTAGCTCGTATTCCTCTTCGCAAGTCTTCGCCAGACCGTCGCCATACGCCAGCTCCGTTTGTCATCCTCTAGCCGCCACCACTACTACTGCTACCATCAATCAACGCGACTCAACATTGAGACACTCTTTAGACCTTGAATCAAAGAGAGACGCCCAGCAATAGCAGTAATTTCACCCTCAAGCCTCAGTTGCTTTGCATGAAGGAGAGTGGGTTAGTCCCACATCAGATATTGACGAAGCCCCTATAGTGTATAAAAAGCATTTCTCACATAGGTAGCTTGCCTATCACACAGGGGTGAGGTCCCCTCGCCCACGTGCTCACTCACGCCCTCTCTCACACCTCACTCACTACCCACACCGGCGAGTCTGGTCCCCTATACTCGACCCGATTACCCGATTAGAGATCCAATTAGGAAGAGAATCTGAGAAGGGTAGGGGGTAGTTTTGCACTGTTCATGCCTCAAAATTTGTGCCTATATGCTCAACAGTTAGCAAGATTTCAGGAGGCTTACTGTGTTGGCTCTGATTCTCAGTGCTTGGGCCTTTGTGCTTTATGCTGAGGCTCGGTGACACTTAAGGCATCTGTAGCGCCTTGCCGACGTCTGACTTGGCTAGTTCTGATACCGTGGAGACATTTAAGTGCCTGAGCTGACTTGGATTAGTGGCTCAAGACCACCATAGCAATATTTGAATTGGTTGGGAAATTGAGATATTTGGGATATGTGCTTAATAGTGGAATAACTTAGTGATTCAAATCACCATTTTAAGGGTTTTACTATTCTTTTTACCCTATTGTTTCTTAAGATACAATTTGGTTTATTGCTAAATATATTTTAATTATTGGTATTCATTCATGAATTATTGTGCTCGTTATTCCTAATTGTGATTTGTGTGTGAATTCCAAAATTTGCTCCCTGCAAACGTCTTCAGACTTATCTTTTTGTTTCTGGAGTTTACAAATTTAAACGTTGTTGCGATTTTCATTACTTTACTACGACGCTATACTTTAATGACAGATTTTCACTCATCAACAGGACTTATCTAGTGTGCCCGAGAAGTTTGGTGGGTAAAATTTCAAGTGTTGGTAACAACGCATGATGATTTGATTAACCACCATTGGTTTGATCTCGGCGTTGGAAACCGAATGCCTAGTTTTGGATAAGGAAAAGCCCACTCCTGAAGGCCAAAAAATGGTGGATGGGTGAAATACGTGCAACCATATTTGTCATGGTTGCATCTTATTATCTTTGTCCAATGTGTTATTCGATGTATATTGCACATACATGTCCATTGCGAAAGTGCTATGGAAAGCATTGGTTAAGAAGTATAGTACCGAGGATCCTGGTATTAAAAAATGCTTTATCACAAAATTCTTTAAATTCCAAATGGCTGAGGGTAAATCGGTATCGGAGCAGGCATACAAATTTCTGTTAGTGCTCCATGGTTTAGCAGAGACTGAAATGAAACTCTTGAGAAATTTCAAGTTATGTATATCATTGAGAAATTTCCTAAATCTTAGGAGGACTTCGAGATGACTCTCAAGCATAGGATGGGAAAGATTTCTACTTCCCCCGGAATTGACTTCCCATATCTTCATTTCCAAATTCCTATCATCCACAATCAGGATTTCATATTTCGAGACCTCCTACATGTTAATCACCCTATCTAAAATTTCCAAGTCTAAGATTTGTGGCTAAATCAGAATTGACTTGAGTCTAGTGATCTCAAAATCAAAATCGTCAGTATGCTCAATGGGGTGTGATTGAGAATCAATTTCCTCAATTACTGGGCTATTAAGTGATTCATTGGATTCCTCAAGCCCAGTCGTCTCACTAAAATCATTTTCCTCATATTTAGGTGAGACTTCACATAAAGATTCTTCACCTTCGGAATCAAAGAATTCTGGATCTGCATTTATATATGTCTCAAAATCATTTATCATTTCCTGGTCCATGGAGACATATTTTTCCTTGTACCCTGGCTCAGGGATCTCGGGTGAAGTAATCAACTCATCCTCAATTGGTTGCTCTAGAATAGTCTGGTCAACCTCGGTCTAGTTAAATGTGTCTCCCCTACAAATGCCTAAGCGGGTTCTGACATTGGCTCTCCTGAAGGGGGTTCATCTTGGAAATCATCCCAAGATTGGACTAAAGTAATCACAAATCTCATCCTCAAATTCGACAACTTCCCAAGTAAAAACTTGCCTAGGTCCTTATCCTTAACATCTTAGACCCAATGCAACAAATATTTATTAAGATCGTCAATCATTTAAATCAAAAGCTCCAATTTTTCAATGCAAGGTGTTGGCTGAGCTTCTAAAGATTGAATGGTATTCCTTAAGTTAGCCAACACCCTATCTTGGATCTGGTTCACTTGAACCAAATGGTTTGGTTCAGGGTTGGGTGGGTTTAGGTTCAGACCAGGGGAGTCAAAAAATTGAGGTTCTTGATATCCTCCTTGATAATAGGTCATTTCGAATTGTTCATCAAGGGGTGGTGACCCATATGCAGTGTAATCTGGGGGGTAAGAGTTGTAATCAGCATATCCTTCTTGATTGTAGATTAGGTTAAATTGATTATTAACAGGTGTAGATCTATAATCATTATAGCTCGGAGAAGGATAAAAATCATAATCATGGTATTCAGGGTTAGACCCTGAATATGGAGGTCCGGAATTGTATCCCCAATCAGGATTATCTCAACCAGTAAATCGGTGAGAATAAGTTTGGTTGGGATAATAATCATCTTAGGAATAAGATATGTCAGGAGGGTAAGAATGGAAATGCTAGTAGGATGTGGAAGCATCCATGGCAAAGCAGGAGGAAGAAAGGTGACCTGTAGTACAAACAATCAAACCTGTCCTTAAGTGGGGTAGCCTAAAGATCTACAGACTCCCAAAACCCGTCTTGAGATGAAAAGAACGATTTAATCTACTTCTTTCTGGTCAATTCAACCAATTAGAGGGAGGGGCTGGGGAGAAGGTTCTTCCCTTGGCTTTCGCCTCAGGTTCTTTTGATATCCCACAACCGCGATTGTTTGACTCTACTCCTCTAGCTAGACATTAGATTGAACGATAGAAACAGATTAATCGAAAATAATCTCGATCTGGGCCCCAAAGAGTAAGTTCAACCCTTAAGCCCAACGTCTACTCTGTTTTAATTAGGGTTATGTTTGAATGTGCTTTGGAATGTGATGGGCCCTTTATCTGAGTTGTATTCTTAAAGATCAATTTCAATGTGTGTGTGTGTATAACCAATGATTTTCAAGTAAGATTATTTTTGGATGTAGTAAATTTTAGGATTTAAATTTTGCTTAGTAGCTTTTAGGATTCAACTTTAGGTGTATTCAATCAAGTTCAATTGGCACACCAAGTTTTGAAAGCACTGGTGAAGATGCATTTCTTTAAAATTTAAAAAGAATGTGGAGTGCCTAGTTAATCCCTAAAAGTTAAATCCTATATGTCAATCTACTGATGAGTTGTTTTTAGATGAAATGGTGTAGCCCAATGGCCTGATGCATCACTGAATTAGGCACACAAGTAGTTACCTAATCTGATTTCTACTCAATTATATGTTGATGAGTGTATCAGTTCCGAAGATCGGGTTATCTGTTGAGTATGAAGAATCAGAAGAGGTTGTGTATCTCTGTGGGATTTTTTTAGATTTTTTTTTATAAGCGGAGGGTGAGGCGGATGGAGGTGACAACCAAACAACCAAACTAAGCCTAGGGTTTATGAGAACTCCTAGGCTAATTAGGGTTTGTGTTATTAAGTGATGGAATGAAAACTAGTGGGTGGGAGGTGTGGAGTAAAATTACAGATCATTCAACAGTACTTTACTCCATTCTACCGCTTTTGATCGTCTCGAGAGAGTACCTGCAATCACAATAAGAAAGGAGAGAAGTGAGGTAAAAGATAATTAAGGCGGGAAAACGCGAGAAATCAAAGGGCATTGCCTCCCTGGAAACGGCGCCAAAATGTTGACCGCGATTTCTATGCTAAAAGATTGAGTTTGGAAACCCTGTCGTTGTAGTCGCGTAAAAATCCAACAAACACATAATTTAACCGAAACTCTGATGAGTCCCGGGTCAAACACAGGGAGGCATACGTTTGATCAAAAATCATGTTTAGTTGTCATGAAGTAGATTAGCTGGTTAAATTAAATCTACACTAGCTATCTACTTAAAGAATAATTAATAGAAAACAGAGAGAGAATAGTACAAATAAAGAGAAAATAGGGAGAGAATGAACAAATATTTCATAGCCATAGATTCATGTTCATTACAACTACTCATTACACTAGAAAACAGGAAATATAATATACAAAGCGACAAAGAGAAGAGGGAGAGAAATTATCCTTATCGACGGCTACTTGGAGGATGAGTCGCATTGATGGAGCACCCGGATGAGGGTGGTGAGATGCTAGATGAAAGAGGACGAAGACAGACAACGTAGGACAGAGTAGGGCAACGTCGCAATGGGATCCTCTTCCTGAACGGTAGTGAGAGGACAACCGCGGGATACTCCGCAAAAGGAGTGAGGTGGAAAAATTGTATTTTCAACTCTAATGGAGCATTGCAGGTTTGAGACAAGCTCATAGAGCTTTGGATGGGGTGAGTGAATAGAGGAAGAGATGAAGAAAATGAGTGGTAGGGGTCCCCTGTTATAAGTATAGTTGTGGGGCAAAATGGTCTTTTTACAAGCTTAACACATTAATTGCTGAGGTCTTTAGTGATGGATATAAACGTCACTAAAGATCCACATCGCTGAAGCACGCATGCACCCTTGCCTCTCTGCCATTAGCCGTTGAGATGCCCCTCTGCACGCACACATCCTCAACCGCCCGATAGAGAGATTGGATGGCTTAAACGCGTGCATGCCTCTTGATCTTTAGCGTAACACGCGCTCACATCAGATTGGACGTGCATTCGCGAGTTAGATCATGCGTGAAGCTCACACCTTCATCCAACGTGCCATGTCGCGCTTCATCGACTGCACGATCGCCATCGCACGAGCGAATTTTTCCCGCACTTGCATGCGTGCTTGATTTGAGGTGCGCTGCGCTTCGAACCGGTGCCCTTTTCTCCATGTGAAGGCGTGCAACCAACACGCTACATGGCCATTTTAGGCGTGTTTTGGATTTAACGTCTGTGCACTCTTAGTCATTGGATTTTGATCCAACGACTGAGATCGCATCTTTTATCAAGTATTCAGAGGTGGAGGAGGCTTGGTTGGTGTTGGGCGGCTAGGATGGTGCCACGTGACACCATCCTGGTTGTCCATCTTCCATTGCTCATAGGTGGTGCCATGAATGTCAGATTGGACCAATCTTCATGTCGTTGGGCTACGATTGTCGATCCGAACCCATCCGTGCGGTTGGATTTGTCATCTGAAGTCTGAATTTTACACTACCCTACCTCTCGACCTCTTATCTTTCTTATACTACATCTGATACTATGAGGGTCTGATCAGGGCGATCTTGGAGTCGTTGAACTCCGATCGTCGCCCTGATAGATTCGTACGGTTGGATCTTCAATCCGAGGCCCTGATAAATGTTGCTTTGTTCCCTAACGACAAAAAAAGAAACTTAACCTAAAATTTATACAATCAAACCTAAATACATGATAACACATGTTATGTAATATTTATAATACATGAATGCTTCTTTGACCTAGAAACATGCATAAATATGCGTTTTAGGTCAATTAGATTTATGCACATCAGTCATATAAATTTCAATTTTTTGAAAAGAATGATGAAATTAAATATAATTCATGAACATACCATAGATAAAACTAAGAAATGCGAAATATGTGTGTAGGCTAAACAAATTAGGAAGTGTTTTCACTCTATTACTAGAGATATTGAGGTTCTTGATTTGACGCACATGGATATTTGTGAGTTTAACAGTGTGTTGACTAGGGACAATAAAAAATACTTTTATCACCTTTATAGATAATAGTAGTAGATAGTGATTTGTGTATTTGCTTAAGTTTAAGGATGAGGTGTTAATTAAGTAAATTCCTTATCTTCAAGAAAAAAGTAGAAACTCAAACTAGAAAAACTCTTAAGAGACTGAGGTTGGATAGAGGAGGGGAATATACGTCCAACTTATTTGATGAATAGTGTCAAGTTTTTGGTATAGTTCATGAGGTGATAGCCTCATATTCCCCTCAATCTACTGGGATAGCAGCACGAAAGAATATGACCCTAACTGACATGATCAATGACCTCTTCAAAAGCTCAAGATTACCTACTTACATGTTGGGGGAAGCTTTGAATACGGCATGCCATATTCTAAATAGAGTTCCCCTCAAGTATAAAGAAAGTGGTCCATTTGAGATTTGGAGAAACATGAACTAAGTTTGAAATACCTCAAAGTATGAGACTTCCTTGTAAAGGTGTTTGTCGCAGAATACAAGAGGAAGAAGCTTGGACCCAAGACAGTTGATGCAATCTTTTTGGGTCATGTTGATAATAGCTATGGCTATAGATTTTTTGTTATAAAATATGATATTTTAGGCATAGATGTCAACACTATTGTTGAGCTTCACAATGCAACATTTTTTGAAGATGTCTTCCCTATGAAAACTAGATTACCTCAAAATGTGACTTCAGCTGATCTAGCCACCACATTTGGTTAGATTTCTAATTAAGTGGAAAGGATGTCTAATGTGGGGGCTAGCTTTTCCCATTCTGAACATAATGAAGTAGAGGATTTTGAATCTAGGAGAAGTAATTGACCATGAATTGCCAAGGATTTGGGAGACGATTTTATTGCTTACCAAATCAAGAGTGCTCCCCCGACTTATGGTGATGCTATTTCTTCTTTTGAAGCAAAGCATTGAAAAGATGTTATTAAGAATGGGATGGACTCAATCATCTCTAATGGCACTTGGGAGTTGTTGATTTACCTCCAAGGTGATCTACTATTCGGTGCAAGTGGGTGTTTAAGAGAAAACTCAGGCCTAATGGATTTATTGAGAAATATAAAGCCAGACTTGTTGCCAAGGGATTTAAGCAAATGAAATGTATCGATTATTTAGATACCTATTTTCCGATAACTACTATCTGGATGTTTATTGCATTGGCTTCTATTTATAATCTTACCATCCACCAAATGGATGAGAAGACCGCCTTTCTTTATGACGATGTTGAGAAGGAGATCTATATGGATCAGCCTGAGGTATTTGTAGCTCCTGGTAATGAGAAAAAGGTTTGCAAGCTTGTTAAATCTCTTTATGGTTTGAAACAAGCACTCAAGTAATGGCATGAAAAGTTTGATAAGACTATACATTCTTTTGGCTTTGTAGGTCATGAATCCAACATGTGTGTCTACTCTATGGTTAAGGGTGATATGTGTATTGTCCTATGCATATATGTAGATATATTACTGTTTGGATCAGACATTAGAATTTTGAATAAAACTAAGTTGTTCTTGAGTAGTAAGTTTGAGATGAAACATATGGGTGTTGCAAATGTGATCTTAGGCCTCAAACTGATTCGATTAGCAGAGGGGATAGTTATTTTCAATCTCATTATGTTGAGAAAGTTCTTAAGAAATTTTGCTATCAAGATTGCAAAGCTGTAATCATTCCTTTTGATTCATCCAAAACTCTCTATAAGAACAAAAGTGGAACACCTGTTTTATAACTTAGATATTCACAGATAATAGGAAGTTTGATGTATTTGGCTAATTGTACTAGACGTGATATTTCTTTCTCCTTGTCTAAGTTGAGTAGATACACAAGCTACCTTGACCATACTCATTGGGATGCCTTGGACTGAGTACTTAGGTACTTAAAGGGAATTATTTCCCTTAATTTGCATTATGATAAATATCCTTCAATTTTGGAAGGATATAGTGATACAGTTGGATCAATCAAATGAAGGATTTCAGGAGCAATGGTGTTATAGGGTATGTCTTTACCCTTTAAGGCAATGCAGTTTCCAAGTGGTTTGCAAAATAGAGTATTTTAGCCCGGTCTACATTTAAGGCTGAATTATGTGCTTTGGACACCACTGGAATTGAGGCTAAATGGCTAAAAAGACTTTTTTCATAAATCCCTATGGTGGGTAGCCAATTCTTGCAATATCTTTGCCTTGTGACAACATGACTGCTATAACAAAGATTAATAATTCAAATTTTAATTAGAAAACAAGGAAACACATCTAAATCAGACTCAGGTCTGTAAGGGATTTAGTGTCTCAAGGCGTAATTGTTGTGGAATTTATAAGATCCAAGGATAACACAACAAATCCATTTACTAAAGGACTTGATAAATCTTTAGTTCTTAAGTCTAGGCTTGGGATAGAACTGAGACTCATTGGGAGTTCACTTGTAGTAGCAACCCAACCTAATTGAGTAGAGATCCCACAAAGTAAGTTCAATGTGGTAACAACAAGCTGACTCGGGAATTGGTTGGCACTCATTGTTAGATGCTTTTACATTTGAGTCCAATCCCTGGAAGCCTTAGTACCTTAAGTTAAAAAGTTAGGAAAAGCAAAGGCTCTAAATGGTTTTAAGCCTTTATGGCATGGTGTGAGCAATGCATCCTTGGAAAACGCCACCTATGTGAGTGTTATTGTGGGCCACAATTAAGAGACTAGGGTCTTTCCTGATTATACTCATGAAATAGGATAGGGTGCATGGCCCTTAAGAGCATCAACCCTGAAGATTATCACTAAGAATTTCACTATGTTGTCTCCACTATACATCCTATATCAAAGGTCAAAAGTTCAAGACTAGTTTTGCTTTATTCCTGTGGTGGTGAAGTTGGATGGCTCAAGTAAGGGTTTAAATCGGAAGGTACCTTTATTGAAAGGAAAGTGTGGTAGTCGAGAACTTTATCGTTGAATTTCAATAGTGAATTTGTAGGGGAATGTTAGATTTGATAGCCTAATTGCATCAATCGGGATGCAATTGATATATGGTGACATGGAAATTCATGTTGAAATTAGTGGGATTTGGGAGAGGTTTTTAGTCTCATACTGGAAGTAGACAAACTTCTTGGTACGTGTAAAAGGCTTCTACATCCCATGACTTATGTAGCAAAGAGTGAGATGTGGGGTTGGAGACCACGCACGCACATACGCATGCCTCGCCTTAGCCCGACTTAAGCTCGAGTGAGAATCAATTTGGAACTTAGAACTTGGACTCTTTTGCTATGGATTTTTAATCTCACGAGTTTGGGCTGGATTGGTGGTTCAAAAGGTAAAATTGATGGATCAATTATTTTTTATCAATCAATGGGTTTACTTTGCTCGATCAATTGGTTTGATCGATAAAAAAGTTAAGTTTGATCCATCAATTGATTTTGATTGATCAATGGGACTAAATTGATCGACCAATTGCTGTATTTCCATAAAACAGGAATTTCCATGAACATCGAGTCGTAGGCTCTATATAAGGGTCACGAGGGGGCTCTTATTTGACACACAACAAGAGTAGAAAAACTCTCTCTACTCTCTCTCCCCTTTCCTCGTTCTTATCTCTCTTTCTTGGTGCGTTCATTTGATGTGAGATTTGTAGAAAAAATCTCCAATCAATTTTGTCGATCTTGCACAAGGATATTGAGAGATCCGCGAGAAGTTTTTGATTGATCAAACCATTAAATTGGTAGATTAATCGAGAATTTGGTTTACAAACCAAATTGTATCGGCTTCATTCTCCTGAAGTGATTTTCAAGGATGTCCAAGATCAAAGTGCATCGAATCTTGGAGGTGAATTGTTGTATCCTGGGAGGAGTTCGTCAAATCCTGACGCATCGGTATTGTTGGGGACGATACCTTCTCTAAAAGAAATCCTCAATGGATGCTTCGATTAGGGTAAAATCGAATTCCTTCTCGTTTTATTTATTTGTATTATTACATGTTATTTATTCTTTATTTTATTCTAAATTTTGTAAAATTATTTTTGACTTGATTTAATATTTTTTATTTATACAAAAAAATTAAAAATACATATTCATATATTTATTTATATCTTATATATATTGATTCCAACATTCTTTCCTCCATCTAAATAATACACAATGAAACTCATACATGGATGTAATATAAATTTGGATCAAATATGGATCAAGGCCATCTTTACACGTGTGCCTAGGGGTATGAGTAACGTACTTCAATCAAACTTTCCCAATCCTAGTAAAATTGCCGAAATCCAGGCGGGATCACCACACAACCCAACAACATTTCAAATTCACCAATTGCACTCCCCAGAACAAGCGAGCGGTTGCCATTTTTAAAAAGGCGCAGAGACCACATGTCAACAACCTCCACGACGTGCAGATTACTCTTCCGATGCCGCTTATTATCTGACAACATGGTTTTCGGTCCCTACCTGACTTCTCTCGATCTGCCCCCAATGTAACGTCGGAGGGCGTTCCCGAAAAAGAGCAAGTGCAAGTTGCCCGCTTTCTGGAGTGGGAGCTCTGCCCTCACGGTTTTAATTTAAGCTCCCCAGGCAAATTAACCATGGAATTAACAGACATGCAACACGTGGGCCTGTCCAATGTCATGGTTAGATGGGTGATCGGGATCTGTGGAGGTGAATTAAATTCCACCCGCAAGTTGATCCGTTGATGTGAAATTGGCCATGTGGTTACAATTAAATGAGGTGTGTTTCGGTGCATTTCACGTTGGTAAATTATATATAAACCTAAAAAGTGACGTGTTTAGAAGTAATTGAAAAAACAAATTTGAAAGTGAGGATCATGTCACCTGTTTTCCTTTACGTTAAAAAAAAAAAAAAAAAGGGTAAATATTGTTACACTCCATTAAAACTCGACAACTTTTTTTTTTCTAATTTTAAAAATAAAACTACACAACTTTTGAGTCAAATGAATGGGTGTAAAAGAAAATTACATCAACATAAAATAAAAGAATTATATTGATGTAACATCAAAATATGCCCATACAATTATTTTATGTTGATGTAAGAGTAAAAAAATTACCTTCACAATTATTTTGTATCAATATAAAATCATTAAAATTATCTTTAAATTATTTTTTACATATACAAAATCATAAAAATTAACTTTAAAATCATTTTACGTTGATGCAAAATCATAAAATACATTTTAGAATCATTTGACATAATATATTTTAATTCAAAATAAAAAATTACCCATGTCACCACTAACTCTCAAAATAGTGGTGGTCTTTTAAAGTGAGGTGGAATCCAATGTGTAATAAAACTTAGGTTACTTTTTTTTTTTTTTTTTACATTAAATATCAATTATATACGGTGAAAATCACACCATATCATACGTACAATACAAAATACATCACTATTTATATTTTTGTACCCATGTCCTTTCATGGTTAACTCAAATCCATTTTAAACATAGGGATGAAGGGATTTAAAGGCAATAATTAGATGTTGATAATGGCAAAGAGCATTGTTCCTTCCAAAGTTTTTTTTTTTTTATGGCGAAGTTCTCTCTTGCAAGGTAATCCCCGAGAAGTTGCAAGCGTCCCAATTCCATGACTTTCAGGTAAATTCAATGTTGGCAAGACTCAAATCATCGACCTCATTCCCCGAATAAAGATATAAGGACCTTATCAGTTGAATCACCCATTGAGGACGTGCCTTCCATTGTTTAGGATAGGTCGAGTGTGGGTGCTTGGAGGTGGAGGTGGGGGGGGGTTTTCAAGACACAAGTTGTATTTCCTGCTGGTACATTCAAGTTTGGTCGTAAATGGTTCCCTCACTTGTCATGGTTACTTTTTCATTATTATTTAGTGTGAGAAAATAATTTACTTTCATAAGATCAATTCATAGCAAATGAAATTAATTAGTTTTTAGCTTGAACTTTGTTAAGGGAGGAAAAATAAATTTAAAAATGATGGAAAAAGAGGGTATAATATAGAGATGAGTTACAGCCGCTGCTACAATGTATAGGGATCTCTATGTTATTTTCATTTTATGCAAGAAGCTTCCTATAATTTTGATTGAGAAAAAATTTTAAAAAGAAAGAGACATAGGATATCATTTGTAATTTTTAGCACTTATGAGGACTTTGATGTAATTTTTCAAATCAAATACCGACGCAAACCATAGAGACATGTGATATTCTCATTTCATTTAAGGAGTTTACTGCAATTTCAATTGAAAAAAAAGTTTTAAAGGAAGAGGTATAGGGATTTATTTGTAATTTTTGAAACTTATGATGATTTGGAAAAAATGTTTTAAATCAATCATTAATTATAAAGATGCGATCGAGGATTATGCCTTCAATATTAAGGCTGGTACAGAAAATCAAAACTGAATCTACCCGTAAGATCATATGAAATCCAATTCAAAGATTCAATTTTTAAGGATCCAGTTCGAGCTTCAATTCTAAAGATATGACTAACCAAAAAGTTGCCTCCGTTATCACTTCTCTTAGTTTGAAACCAAACGCCACCCCTCTATTGTTCCTATCTGCCTTTCCCCTACCTCATGTTGCACTCTTATTTTTGTATTTCATTATCTTCTTTTGCCATGTTAAATTTCTCGTCTAAGATCAAAGCAAATGTAGAGAATGGATTGTTTTATCTGCAAGTTCCTTAGTACTCTATTTGTTCCATTGGATTACTTTTTTTTTTTTTTGTTTACCCCACTGGCCCTTAAAGTTATCCTTCTGTTGAAGAGAGTTTGCCTACGTCGGTTCACCCTCAATCGGACAAGTTGTGATCAATTTTCAAATCAGATAAAAAAAATAAAGACTTTCGTGGGGAAGAAGTCAGCTTTAATTTGAAAAAATATATTAAAATAGACACAGTTTGAACACCCATCCTCGCAACCCAACTATCTGGTTACTGACGTATTTTAAAGAGGAAATATACAAAAATGTATATTTGAAAATACATAAATATGATATATCAGTATAAAAAAATTACGAAATAATTTAACACAATTATAAAATAATTTTACATCGATAAATAATAATACTTCACATCTATAAAATAATCCATAATTTTACACCTCTTTATATTATGGATATGGAGTGACTCTATCCTAATATAAAATAATTTACACTTCCTTATTTTACTAAATATAATTTTTACATTTTTGTACCTATTCCGTATTAGTGTCCTGTTGACCCTTCCTTTCTTTATGGATTTTTACATCCTACTAAAGATCCAACCGGGAGCATATACCTAAATGCGTTTGGGTGTGCCATATAGGGCAAGAAGGAGATCCATCCGTATTCTTTCTACTCTGCCACTTGCTTGGTCGCAGGAGCGGTTTCTCGGAATCACTTCTTCCTTGTACCCAGTATGGTACGGAAGTTTAAAACTTTATTAAGGATTATTTCGGAGAACGTGGCAGGGAAAAAAAATTTAAAGAAACAAAACCCTAAATCAAATTTTATCCTTTTCCTCGTGCAGGAGTCCCAGTGCCATCTGTCTACCTCACATGGCCTGCTCATTTACCAAACACTTGAGTTCCAAACCACCACCCCCGCCCCCACTTCGAATATAAGAATCTGAATTCCCACAGATCAAGATAAAAAATATCCCAGAATATTCCGCCATGCGAATCAAATGAATGATGTGAGACTGTGAAGAGATTACTTTGGCAGTAAACCAATCGGCACTTCCATGCACATTCTTCGACTATAATAGCACAACTTTGGGCCTCACCTCTCTCCACCACCTCCCTCCTCCTTCAACTTATCCCTTTGGAAGATAGATAGAAGTAGTCCCAATTAATGGCTCCTCCTCCACCCTGTTGGCTCCTCAAACACCTCCTCCCTCCCCTTCAACTTATCCTTTGGAAGATAGAAGTGCCAATGGCTTGTCCTCCACCCTCTTGGTTCCTCAAACACCTCGTCGCCTCTCTTGCCCTTGTCAGCATTGGTACTTATATCTCCTCCAAAATCGTCGCCATCCTCGTCGTTGCCCAATCCACTACCCTCTCACTCTTCATCTATAAGAACAAGGTCAGGGCTACACCGCGATCGAAACCCATGTCGACGAAATCGATCAAGCAAGTCGCCAAGGATTCCTTGGAAGAGATGGATCACCCTCCGCGTGCCGCTTCCATCCACGATCAACTGCTTGAACCAACCGAGGCCAAGATCAACCGTGATATCCATGATCGTGGTTCCACGAGGCAATTCCTCTTTAATTCGACTCACGAAGAGGAGAGCTTCATAGAGTTCTCCTTCTCTAACGGGAGTCCGATGATTCTAGGAGGGGAGAATGCGTCAAGATCAGCATGCATTTCCATGGACCTCTTTAGCGAGATCACTGACGAGGACAACTTGATCGAGATAGACATTGCCATGGGATCTATCAAGCACAATACTCCCATTAATTGAAGCAGTATGCAATAGCTTTAACATGTCCTTCATATACATAATTAGCATCTGGCGTTCTTATAACCTGTGTCTTTCGATCTGTCTAGGTATGTGATCGTGTTCCTATATGACAACTTGCATGAATGTAGGTTTTCGCCATTACCTTTGTGGTGCTTTTATATACATATCTCTAAAATTATCTGCAGCTGCATATATATATATATATATATATATATATAACCTTTTGTCTTTTTAGCATGGGCATATTGATCAGAAGTTGATCCGTTTGGCCAAAAGTGTAGTCAAATTTAAAAATAATTAAGACTATTTTCTCCTTAAGACCACATAAACCCCAACTCGTCTGACTTTGAGAGAGAGAGTAGGGTTGCAACATGAAATGACCTTCCTTTTCGATGCAAATTTATTGCTTTTAATGAAGTATGTGATGGAGATCTAGGTACATGCTATAAAATAGAGAAACTTTTAACGGTATTTATCTATATACTGTTAGAAGCCATATGTGTATTAATGTGGTTTCAAATGGTTCTGAGAGCACACATGTAAAAATCCTTCTTTTTTTTTTTCATCGGAACTAAACATCAATATTATTATTTGGTGGAACTTGTACGGCATGGTGCAAACTAAAAAGTTATACGCATATGTATGAATTTATGAGATCCTTGTGCACCCAGGAATCTACGTACCCTGCAAGCTGAGCCAACTCACAAAAATTAAGGTAACCTTATTTGGAAGCTAGCTAGGTTAGCCCAACACGTACATGATAAGGCCACATACAGGAGTTAACCCATCCCAACGGTGAGGTGGGATAAGTTAGCGTAGATTAACAACATAACATATATGTATCTCCTATAGCATGTCATAACTTCCGTTTGAAAAGATAAAAACTTTGGCGTCAAAATGACGGCATAGAATGCTGTCAAAAAATTAGAGATGATAAACTACCCTGGCAAAATTTGTGATAGCATGGATTGACCATGTAGTCTTTCGCGATGTTTACTAACCATCATAAATGTCCTATCATACCCCCGATTCTATTACCTCGTTATAGAAAAATATGTTAACTGTAGCAAATTATTATTGTTGCAAAAATATTCAATACTCATGAAAATTCTTTTAGGCTGATAACATAAATCGACATCTCATAAATTTTTACGGTCACAAATGATCAACGATTGGAGATGATAAAGATTTTATATAACAATTAAAAATCATCATAAAAGATCTTATAAATAGTTAAAAATCATCACAAAAGACTTTTAAGTGATGATTAAAAATCATCACAAATTTACGATACCAATTTACCATCTCAAATTCTTTAACGTCAAAATTTGACAGGTCAAATCATCACAAGATATGCATATTGTTACATAAATCCTTCATTTATTGTTACACTAGACAATTTATGACATTTAAAAACCATCGCAAAATATATATATCACTACAAAAATCTTTCATTCATTGTTACAAAAAATTTAATTACCTATTGAAGAATTTTTAATTATTATATAACCTCTTATGATTAACTTTTCTTTCATCAATATTATTGTACTTATAATATTAATAACAGTCATTATAATAACATTAACACATATCAAAAAAATATATTTCATTCATTTTCAACCTAAAACATTTATGTTATCAAGTACAAAAAATTAAACATACATAAATAAAACTAAAATTCATTCATTTCCTACTCATTAAGAAAGTAATCATCTTCATAGTCAAGATCATTTTTATTCTCAAAGCCATTCTCTTGAATATCCCTGCTTGCTTCACCTACACTGCTAAGACAATGCTGAGACGATGAACCTTCTTGTTGCTTACTTAGCATATTCATAACTTTCTCCATCCCTTCCATCCTATTCATTCAAGCCTTAAGTGCTTGATTAGAAGAACAAGCACCTCTCCCATAATAAGTAGATGAGCTAACACTAAGACCAATACCATGCATAAAACTAGGATGTTCTTTCCCAGTGACCTGCAAATATGCACCATCATTTGACAAGAGTGAAGTAGAATTACATCCCTTTAACTGCATTGTAAGATCTTCCATACGTTTCTAATTAACATAAAAATTGAATTAGTCAAAAAAATTATCAAAAGTTGTTTTTATATATTAAATTAATTATACACATAACTAACAAATGAATTAATTCAACAAACTTACATATTATTTTTTATACTCATCATCATGCCAAACTCTTGATCCACTTGGCCCTTCTCGACTTTTGGAATACCTAAAAAGCTCCTTCCTTGAAGCTTTTTTTCCCTCTTTTGCCTATATCAAGTTGTTTAATAGATTATATAGATAAAACAAAAAAGTAGAAAAAAAATTCAATTAATACTTACAAGCTTATGATGTAATTGATATAAATTTTGTCTACCCATAAAATGGTTAACATGTTGTCCTTTAGCCCTATTCAACTTATTTCTATCTACCAGAGACTTTAAAACAAATAAAAAGGTAAGGCTTATAAGGGAAAGTTAAGGTACAAAATTACAATTACTTGTAAATTCTCACCTCATTTTCAGCCTGGGGCCATCTAAAAAATATATAAAACAAATTAGTCAATATACAAAAATCAACTTAATTGGTTATTATTAAAAGACAATGTACAATTATAATAAAACAATTAACTTTTATATAATGTTGCCTCTTCATCTTCATTCTGGTCAAATGTGTGATGAGTAGTATCTGCTGAACATTGATGAGTGATGTGATTATAGGTTGACTGCATGAAGATTTATAATAAAATACAATACATCAAAATGATCTATAATAAAGAGGCATGACAGTTAAAAATCATTCACAAATAAGTTGGTGTGATACTTCTTTCACTCATTGTTTATGTAAGCTTCATTATACTATGCTGTTAAAATGACTAGCCAATCATGGAGTAATGTTCTATCTTCTCAAACTCCCTATTTCAAAGCTGAAATAACCTTGTGAACGAGAATTGAAAGAACAACCTCTAGGTCTGCACTCTCATATTTCATTGATATTTGCAGATGCTAAATATAACAAAGTCCAAATTCTTAGTCTTCTTCGCAGGCTATGTGTTGACTGTGAAGTACTCAAATTAGAATTCTCTTCATTCGCAACAACAACACTATACTTTAATGCAATATGTAAAATAGGGGGCCCCGTGTGCCTAGAAAATCCACTATTGTTCACAAATTCCAGGTCATAAGCATAAGTAGCAAAAGAGTTGTAGCAGATGATATGCTGCACATTCTCGTACGGGGGATCTAGGAAGAAATGCCTATATAATTTATTTCAACATTCACATCGCGAGCTGCCATTTTTATCATGTAGGTAGGCTGCTGGTAGGAATCTGAAATATGTGAAAAATAAGGTATTACCCTACTATATAAGGGAAGAAACCTAGGAGAAGACTAGGTCATATTCTTTTCACCAACACTATGATCTCAAGAGAAGTATGTGGTAGATTATGTTAGTTGGGTTGACTACCTTATGTTTTAGCATTTCTGTTGAAATATTAGCTTGATGCCACCAAAATAGTGAGTTTCCTCCCAAGTCTTTTCCACTAGTCAATGCAAAATTGTGCATTTATGTTGACAATTATGCTCATTTCTCTTTTCAAAAAGAAAAAAAAGTACGCTCATTTCTTTAAATTTGAAAGGTTTTGGTCCCCTTTAGTGTTCAATGTCGATAACTATGATTTTAACTAGATTTGAAGTAAAGCATTGATAAACCTATAGCATATGTATTGTGGGTATGTATGACATATTGTAAGTGTTTTTAAAAGAAGCATGAAGAAAAAAATCTAAATGAAGACTTTTTATTTGCCCCACTTTCGATCCCATCTCTCCTTATCTTCATTTCATTTATCCCTAGTTATACCTTAAAAATTGAAATAATGTATCCTTAGAAAGGTATCTAGGAAATTAACTTGCCAAATGAAATTACAGTCCTTATGAGCACCTGAACTGATATATGGAGCTATAGAATACACAACTGCAACTGGCATGTGGTCTACAGGTTGTGTTCTAGCACCTAAACACAACTAGTGTATTTAAGTGATAAAGCAAGAAACACGATGGTGCCATCAAGAATGTAAAATCAACTTGAACTTACAACTAGCAGTAAAAGAGAACAACTAGCAGCAAAAGAAAACAACATTGTCGAGATCACTCATTTCTGATTTCTACAACTCCCCTTGTTCCTTTGCCCCTAAACAAGACCGAGAGCTAACCAACACCACTCCCTAAACTTATTTCTAAGGTAAAAAGGCACAAATCACACCTAAAAGAAACTAGCCATATTTAAGTGATAAAGTAAGAAACACGATGGTGCCATCAGGAAAGTAAAATCAACTTGAACTTTCAAACTATAGATAGAAGAGAACAACTAGCAGCAAAAGAAAACAACATTGTTGAGATCACTCATTTTTGGTTTCTAGAACTCCCCTTGTTCCTTTGCCCCTAAACAAGATCGAGAGCTAACCAACACCACCCCTAAACTTATTTCTAAGATAAAAAGGCACAAATCACACCTAGAAGAAACCAGTCGTATTTAAGTGATAAAGCAGGAAACACGATGGTGCCATCAGGAAAGTAAAATCAACTTGAACTTACCACTAATAGCAGAAGAGAACAACTAGTAGCAAAAGAAAACAACATTGTCGAGATCACTCATTTATGGTTTCTACAACTCCCCTTATTCCTTTGCCCCTAAACAACACTGAGAGCTAACCAACACCACCCCTTAAACTTATTTCTAAGGTAAAAAGGCACAAATCAAACCTAGAAGAAACCAGTCGTATTTAAGTGATAAAGCAAGAAACAAGATGGTGCGTCATTAGGAAAGTAAAATCAACTTGAACTTTTGTTGAAACAGTAGACATGATTAGATTTGTAATTGTACATTGGGAACAAAAGCATAATAAGCATTGCAAGGCTTTGCAATCATTGCATGTATGTTGACTTGTTGAGAAAGATCAATGCATGAGAATGTGAGCAACTAAGTAAAAAACTTGGGAGGACAATGAAACTCCTTCGACCATATGCATATGACAGCAGCAAAAGGAGCACCCATTTAACAAGTCAAAAAGAAAAGCAGATTACAATTACAATTTCAGGCATGCATAGACAAAAACATGATCATTGTTGAATATAAACATAACAAAAAATGAGGATATCCAATAGGATAATGTGAATCCCCAACCATAGCATAAAAAATGGCTAGAGTTTCATATAAAAAAAGCCATGAAAAATTACCTTTGAATTTAACAAAAACAATCTAATGAGCCACCTCTTTCCAAAAATCTCTATTGTGTCTTGCACCACTCAACTTTCCAAAAAGGCTTCCTCTACAATCACCGCAAAACACAACTTTGCCAAATTATAATAAAATAGAATACATCAAAATGATTTATAATGAAGAGTCGTGACACTTAAAAATCATTCACAAAAAAAATGTTACCTCATCATCTTCTTGTTGGAAGGCCATTACACCATTGGTATGATTGAAAGTTCCAACAATGAGATGTGCTTGATGACAAGCATCTCTTGAATGTTGAGAAAGTAGACATTGTAAGGATGAGCCAATCAACTTAATAGAGATAGTAAAATTACTATGGTAGACAAGAAACATGGTGGTATATAGTTTCTGTGTCTTGTTGGATCTTGCTCTAATCCTCATCCCAGTTTCATACCCAAAACCCGATAGAACTTGTCCCATAACCATACAACCCAATTAATTTCCATTGATCTAAGTTATTAACCAACCCACTAGTATCCCCCGGTTAAGGTTGATTCTTAGTCCTTTTTTATCTTCTTAAGCGATTCACTCACTCACCACTTAGGTCATTATGCCAAAAATCAACTCTTCCTATGAAAGGAGATTGAGATGTATCCTCCCTGTATGAATCCACACATATAAAGAACCCCTCCTTGGCCCTCGGAGAGGTTAAAAGCACATGTGACCCTCAAGTATGGAGTACTCGTTTTGAATATCAAAACATTGACTAGTCATTAGACAAGTCGAACTTGAGGGAGCGACCCTTAGCCTAACACTCAAGATCCCTAAAAACTATTCCACGTGGGACTAGTTGAGTATTGGTCCATTTGATCTCTTTGGGATCTTTGGCAATGAGAGTAGATGGACACCTAAAATGTTTGGCTCTCGATAGGAGCTATGTATATTAGGTGTTTTAGAAAGCTATTTTCAAGAACACCAGACTGTTTGACATTCTTGCTTACTTCTTGAAAGGAAGGAGTGCTCCACATCTAAACTCCCTTAGGGTATCAGGCATCTTTCGCACTTGCGGGTGCTAGTTGAGCTTTTGCCTCAATACCTCTTGCATGAAACTTCAAGTCTTAGTTGTCGATCCTCATCTAACCGCCACAACCGGGAACTGTCCAGTTCTTGGTCACTTTATAGGTAGATCTCTTTTACCAACTTCTCCTTGGAATACATCTGATTCCCTGCAAACCCTTAGTTCACCAAGTTTGGGTTGTATCTCCTACACAACTAGCTACTTATAGCTTATCCTTGGGTTATTAACCACTTAATAACCTTCTTGGCATAAGTTAGTCACTTATGGGATCATGATCCTTACTTTGCTAGCCATACAGCTTATTCTCATGCATACATATAATATAAGTAGCTATACAACCTAGGCTTTACATCTTAAGCTCTAACTAGCTAGGTTCTATGAGATGTCCACGAGATCCTCCTAGAACCTACACTTAGGGGATTTAGGGTTTAACCTTTCATCAGTAGTTAGAGATCCTTATTCCCCATTGAGTTTCACTTCAAGGCATCACAACTCATTTCTCAAGGTTTAATTCATTTCCCCGATTTTTACCAAGTGGTACTTCCATCTTCTTAAGATAAGAGTATGCATCCTGTGGACATAAGGCCTCGACTCCATTGCCATTTATTTACAACCATTCGGGCCTTTGGCAAGGTTTTTACTCTACCATTTAATGGTTAGGCCTTATCTTAGCCAATTAGGATCCCTTTGGTCTTATTAGAGAGCTTTAAGACTCATTTAAACTCTACATTAGTCCATTAGGGCTTCCTTGCAATTTCATCCATCCCACTAAGGTTTAAACCATTCGTTAATCCCAATTTAGGATGTAGATTAGCGAGGGACTCATGTGGGGTGTAATTAGGGTTAAGCTTGACCCAAAATTCCATTTTTATCCACAATCTGGCTTACTAATGGTAGGCCACCTTCGAGGGATCACGAATGATGTAGCAATGTTAGATACCCTTCCCAGGGTCAGATAATGTTAGCTCTACTAGAGGCTGCAAATGGGTGATTTTGGTCCTAAATCTTCCATCTAACCCTAAACCAACCATGCATATAAAGATTAGGGGAGGATTAAAACGTGAATAAAGACTCTAGAAATCCATCAAAAACCACTAAGAAAATCTAGAATTCAAAACCATTGTGTTGCCACTAAAAATCCCCCAAAATCAACTATATAAGCTACATGCACGATGATCCTCCAGATGTAAACCATAATCCAAACTTCAAGCATCTAAATTAAGGTTTTTAAACCCTAGAAATCAAGAGAAGAACGTAAAGAGGAGGGTTGGATGTCTCTACTTTGCAATGAGGCTAAAAATCTCCAAAATTAGCCCTTCTTGTTGAAGTTCTTGAAGGAAATGACCTTCTCCTGGATCCTTCTCCTCCTTTGCTCCTTCCTTGCTCTAAGCCCTGTCTTGGATCCTCCTTCATTGTGCTACCTTCAAAGCCTTTCTGACCAACAACAGACACCCCATTTCCTCACCCCCTTTTCACCTCTTTGAAAATTCTAGAAGACAATTAAATAAAGAAGATTAGGACTTGAGATTAACATAGAAATCAAGTTTGAGGCCTTACCTACAATAGTTGGCCTCTTCCTCATCTGCTTTGCTGCAAAAATGTAGAAGAGGTAAGTGTTAAGACCTGTGCTGTTTAAGCCTTTTAAGACGTCCCGATTGTGGGTCAGACATCTGGTCAGACATCTGGACACCTCCCCAGATGTATGGAAATCAAAAATTTCGAGTACGAACTCGCATCTGCATGCGTGTTGCGCGTAGACAGTACACTTCCCTTGTTTTCTTCTTCTCTCTCCTTCTGCCCCGACGAAAACCCTAAACCCACACCCTTATATAAAGCTCCCTCCTCTCCCTCATTCACCCCACTTCCCAGCCACCTTCCTCCTTCCCTTCAGCGAGAGCAGCAGAGTGGTGAGAGCGCGGGGGTGGTGCGAGAAGGAGAGGAGGAGCAGCGTGAGAGGGAGAGGAGTTAGCTTGCGAGCTCGTGTGGGAGCTCACTGGTGAGCTCATGGCTGGAGCGGTGCGTGCGCAAGGTGGAGGAGTGCGTCGGGGAGGTCCTCCCCGACGCTGCTGCAGCCGAAGCAGCAGGCGGGGGGGCGCGGCGCGGCCACGTGTGGCGTGAAAGGGTGGAAGCAGGTTCTGGTTCTGGGTTTTTCCTAGAATCAGACGTTTGGAGCAACGTCCAGACGACGTGGCCGACATCTGGAGGAGGTTACAGACGTCTGAGGAGTAGACTTCAAGAAGTTACATCTTCTTTGCGGATACGGCCATGCAGGCCGCCTCGCTGAGGGACTGTTGCATGCCTTTTTTAGGAGATTTGGTGGATTCGCGCAGGTTTCGCTTCGGGAAGGCGCGGGACATGCCCTCCCACGCAATTTTGGACGTCTGGGCGATCTACCAGACGACGGGAAGCGCTTCCAGACGTCTGAAGAGGTGGTCGGACATCTGGAACTGGGTCCAAACGGTCTAGCGGAGTTCCTGGACGTCTAAGGAGTGGCACAGGACTTGAGGTATGGCACTGGACACTTTTAAGACGTCTGGAAGTTGTTCCAAACATCTGATTTAAGTCAGAAACACTGTTTTTGACCTGTTTAGGGTCCGTTTGAGGTCCGATTTCCGCAATTAAGATACTGATGTTTCCCGTATGAATTCCTCTACTTGTTAGAAGACTTTCCATACTATTTTGAGTATTCTTTTGTGATTGGTCCTTGTGATAGGACTGATTTCCGTTGCAGGTTCGGAACTTGCTGAGGCACGTGAGCCTGCCATTCAAGCCCCCATTACTCCTAGGTTTACTGGTAGAGTGGCTTCCCCTTAATTTAATTAAATCCTAAATGCATGTGTGGAATGAATGATTAGAACCTAGGATGTGGCATGAATCCTAGGACTAGACATATTGGAATGTCTGTATTGAATGAATGGATTGCAGTCTTGAATGAGTAGATAGAATGATAACAAATGCCTGTGAATGAATAACAGTTGCCTGCGAAATATATAGTACTTGTACTAGTTAATTGTTAAATGTAATTTTCCTGTCGCACACATAATATGAGCTAAATGTATATAATTTGAGAATGGAAAGGTGAATGTTGGAAACATGAGCTACTTGTGAATAACCTGAATATGGAATGTGAATGATAGAATTATCAGTGGCATATGTATAACCTGAGAATGAAACTAGAAATGATGAAACCTGGTATGGAATGACATGAGAAATATGAGCATGAACCCTACGGAGAATTAAGAGTAGAACTCCTGAAATCGGTGAAATGGAACTGGAAATGTGAGTGGAGAAGTGAGCTAGCCCTTGAGTACGGAGTACCAAGGAGAGCGACTGTCCCCCTGTTTAGTGTAGAGCGGAGCTAGGTTGGGACCCGGGGTTAGGATTGGCCACTCTGTACCGACTTCTTAGCCCTCGCGTACATTGTACCGGGGAGAGCTACTAGTGTAGGGAGAGAACTAGCAACCTCACGGGGCCCGGGGTTCAGATAGCCGCCCTACACCTACTTGTTAAGCCCACTGGGCAAACTAAGGTAGTCAGGCGAGGGTGCGCGAACTGTGGAGGGGCGAGACCCCTGTTTGATTCTTAGGGGCTAGATCCCTGTTACTGAGAGGGCTATGCTCTATACTGGTTCCGTGTTGTGCTTTTGGCGCACTCGCTAACGGAAACGACTGATCGCGTGTCAGTGCGGGGTAGCTACCCGTGCGCTTATCGCGCGTGCTGTAGTCACCGTTACATCTGTCCGTGACCTTGGGGTGGTTGACTGGGTGTAGGACCACCACGGGGAACTTTCCCGACCAGGAGAGCACCACGTGCGACTTCTACTCTTCGGAAAAGACTGCAATCAAGATCGTTCCCACGAGGAACATTCGAGATCAAGAAAGAGATCTGATAAATAAACCAATGGGTAAAAAGGGAATAACTTGTGAAATAAAGTAATTGAGAAACAACATCTACCTATCCACCTTTACTGCTTTTGTTAGTTGGTTACCACTCTACTCAGCGTTCGCTGACGTTTTGTACTCATAACCCCTTTTCAGGTCCAGGTGTTGAGCAGCCGGAGCCTACGGCTGCAGAGGGTGCTGGGCCTAGTAGAGCCCAGTTGTTGTAGCTACTTGTTGTACTCCTTTTTCAATTGTAGTGAGTAGTTCTTGCATCTCTGTACTCTGACATTTGTACTTTATATTCCTGTACCCGTTTACTTTATATTGTTGTGGTTGTATGTACTGTAGTAGTTTTACTTCTTTACTGCTGTACTTGTGTTACTGTTAGTTGCTTAGCATGGTGAATGTGGTTTACTTTCCTGCTTTTTGGTTACTTTCTCGTTGGACGACTGGGTCTTGGGATTAGTCGAGTCGGTCTGATCTCGTGTCCTGTAGGGATTTAGGAACCGGGTCGTAACAGTAAGGGAGAGTAGAGGATGTCTATGGAAAGGGAGGAGAGAAGATTCTTAGGAGGCTTTTTGCCTTGCAACAAGTTCATGAGGGTTTAAATAGGAGGTGAGCTTTTTTGCCTAGAAGCCCTTCCACCTCAAAAGGTCATTTAATAAAGAGTCCATGAATTATATTCTTCTTGCTTGGAGCCCCTCATCCCATCATTTGCTGATGGGATTAAATTTCCATTTTTGAGTTGCAACTCTCTTGTGCCAATTAAAGGGTATCACTCCCTTTAATTTGGCTTGACTTAAGTTGATTGGCATTTCTAAAGCCTTAAATCAACTTAATAAATGGCTTAATTAAATTTCAAGCCCTTACACGTCCCTTCTTGTGTGACGTTAAAACTATTTGCCATGCCACTTATTGTGGCGATTAAAGTTAATATCACAAGAGGTCTTTGAGATGATCTTTGTGACAATAATTTTCTAACACTTGATATGCATTTTGTTGTAACGTATCATGGGATAACCCACTAATTTAACCTTACTACATGCCAAACCATTACAAGGCCAATGGGTTAACCCCTCTACATACTATACAGAAATGCAGGTTAGCCCAACTGTACTAAGGTCATTGTACAAACTATATCACAGTTTCCAAACTAGCCCTTAGGTATTTGAATGAGGTAGTTGCTAATACTTGCAACACCATGTTAGAACCCCCATGGAAAGGGGTTTGCATTGAGGGAAGCGATTGGAGTACCCTAAATACCACTCACACCATCACAGCTACATGATCAAAGGTTGCCCTACTGACTAAGGGATAGTTGGGTTTGAATAAGTTTGCAATTTGTCATGTTAATAAGTTGCTTGTGTGTTAATATATGATGAAGTGAATTAGGTTCGTCTTGGGATTGTGATGTTTAGATCCGAAACAGGTCCATCTGTAGTACATGATTTTAGGAGAAGATTTATTTAGGTGTCTCTTAGTACACGGAATGGGAATTCTGGAATTACACGTGAAATTGGACTTAATTCTGAAATTGAAATGAAATCTTGTTTAGGCCCTACTTTGGAATAATTCAATTTTTAGGAAGGGAAGGAATTAATCTATGCAAGAATTGCGAGGCCTCTTCTGGCATAACCTAAAATCAGAATAAACTTGCCTAGATGTGCGATATTCCTACAATCAAATGAGCCCTTAAAGAAAATACGTAGGGACCATGAGAGATTCAAGAGGCACGTTGAATAAATGTTGCAAGAAACTTGCACTTATAAGAATTTTAGAAAGCATTTGATTGTAAGTTTCAACTGGTTGAAAAGTGATATGCAATATAGATATGCCAAGGAGAAACATTCAAGGACCTAATCAAATGACTTCAACATAAAGGTATTCATCGAAAGAACATTCGGCCTATCATATGCTCATTAACTTAGTTGTAGAATAAAGCGAGCAACCAGTAGGACATGAATAAGCCTAAAAGACACGAAAAATCATTCTTGGGATGAACCATTAGATGCCAATTGACCCATTAAATGTAAAACTTTTTTTTGTGAAAAAGGTCAAGTTAGATTCCAAATAACCCAAGCCATATAAGGGATAGGACTAAAAAGTATGCCCCAAGGTAATCTAAGGTTCCACCGATATCATCTAAAGGGAAAGATAGTAGAGTTTGTGGCTACATGCACACGGGTAGGATAGTTTCAAAGAACCAAAAAAGGAAAGGGCTAATTACATATATCCTATAATCATTGCAAAAAGATATATATATCCTTGACATTGACATATATACTTTCAAAAATATCATTTTATCAACGTGTACACCCTTACTAAAATGTTAGATTGAAAAGTAAAGGATTCTTACACAAAACTCTCAACTCTTTCTCCCTTTCTCCAAAACCTCCTTTTCCATCCTCATCTCTCACCTCAACTCCGTCATGTGGTTACCTCAGCACCGACATTGCAACCTCCTCGTGAACCTCTGCTGCTCAATCTACATAGCTTCCCTACATGTCAACTTCAAGAAACTAATGGCTTCTTGAACACGTCCTCAATTAAAATTGCATTAAAAGCCCATTGCTTTCGCTTGCCACATCCCACAAATCAACCATCTCGATTTTGTTCTCTATCACGAGGTGGTCACGTCAGGTAAAAATTAGCAAGAGATGAGATGTTGGAAGGAAAAGATAGGATTTGGGAGGGAAGGTAAGGTACCTTCTACGAATTTGAATCACAGGACCATTGGGGGGGGGGAGGAGGGGAGGCAGAGGTTGCCAATCTAACAGGAGAGATGGGATTTTGACCCTTAGATCTTTTTTTGTAGCAACACAATTTTGTGTCACCGAAAGGTCACCAACCTACAACTCAGGCACAGGCGAGAGATGGGTCACACCATGGTAGTAGATAGCGGTGTGGACAACCCCAACATTGAAGTGACGGAGGCATTCGTTGATGCCTCCTTATGTGGTGTCAAAGCAAATGAGGTAGGGGACATGGTGGGGGAAGACCAAGAGGAAGAGGGAGGTGAGGATGGCATTGAGAGAGAATGTAGACGGGGGAGGAGAGATGGAGGGCAAGGGGGCACAATCCGACAAGTCAATGTGGAGGGGTAAACGGAGGATGTGGTTGAGGTAGGGGTCCTTAGAGGCGCGACAAGTCAGAGTAGCAAATTGGAGGAAGGGAGGGGAGGTCGTCAAAGGAGAGGGGGGGATGGGAAGGTGAGGCAGAGGAGGGATACAAATAGAGTTGGGGGGGGGGGGTGTGGGTTCGGGAAGGGGGTTGTTAGTGAGCAAGAAGAAAAATAAAGGATCTCTATGTAAAAGAATATTTATTACAAATATATTTTTTTCAAAGGTATATATATAAATGTGGGACACGTAGGGATATACATATCTTTTACAATAATTGTTGAGACATATATACAATTGACCCTTTATTTATCCCTTTCCCTCATAGGTAAATAACGGAAAGGCTACATATCATCATTAAAACTTTACTATAAGATCCATAGTTTTATTCAAAAAATGGTAAAGCTTCTAAAACATCCCTATTAGCAAGCAGAGTATAGTAACGTGTAAAAAGTCCTTTTCTCTCACTCTCAATTAGGCCTTGGGTCCTTCGTAGAAGTTCCATGTTAGCTACAAGAGTTAGTTGCACCATATCCTTAGCCCTACAAATTCCAAATGATTCCTTTTGTTTACCTCTATAAAGGCTTCTTCTCGAGGTTATTCTTCTTTCCGTATGGCATAAATGCCACTATAAATATTTGATTGATATTATTCTGAGTACTGAGATATCAAGAAAAGGGAAAACTAATCGTTTTTTCCTTCCATTCTATCAAAAATATCAAACTTCTTGTTGAAGTTCAACGGTATGAGAATCCATGGAAAGGATATTTAACTCTATTCAGTCATGTGTATGAATGTAACGACTTGAGGATATGGATACCTATATAATATCAATAATTGAGGGGAACATACGTATCAATTCCTTTTTGCAAGTACAGATGCATCAAACAACCCTTTTATTTCTCGCCAACTTTTCTAATTAGAAGTCCGGATTTATAAAACCATAAGATCTCATAGTGTAATGTGGTGCACAAAATAGTTCAATACCATCTAGGGGTATATATCCTTATGTGGATCTGTGAACAAATCGTCCAATTGCTTGCTATTGCGAGTACATGAGGCAAGAAACTAATACAATAAATTCGACCATCGCTTCTCATTTGAATGATTGGCAATGTGCATAAAAAAAATTAGAAAGCTGAGTTTCATTTGAATGTAGTTGCACTTCAAATTCTTCAACTTTCAAAGCAGTGCTATTGTCCGAATGAAGGAGATCTTAATTTTTAATACCAAAATCTCGAATGTAACAGCTTGTTAGTGAAGCAGTTGTGGGTTGGTGTTGATTGACCTCCAATCTGTACAATCTCTTTTGAATTTGAAAGGGACATTAGTCTTTGTTGTCTATTCTTTTCCATTATCGCATAGTCAAGGCTTCAATGAGGAAGAGAAACAAAGGGTGTTTGTGCATTGGAAATGGGAGGAAATTAGAGCTTTTGGGGAAACAACTTGAAAGTTGGGAAATGAAGTAAGGGAATCTAAATTTCATTTGGTCAAACTTTCTTTCATGTTTGTGCTTAGAGTAGGAAATGGAGGAAAATAAAATAGAATTTTCTCTGATTCCTTCTAAATTCCGTCCCTTATACTAGAGAAAGTGGCTTTTACCCGAGGGAAGATTGATGGAAATTTCCTAGCCAAATGAAAATTGATTTCCTTTCTTTTCATTCATTTTCCTGGAGCATAGGGCCGGTTGAAGTTTATGATATTCTTTTACACTTGCCATGCTCATTTCTATGAAAATATAACGGTAAATTAAGGATGAAATTTTTTAAATGCAACCAAAGAAAGAGGATCCTTTTGGTTCATGCCATAGCAGCCTTGATTCGTTATTGGCAAGAGATAATGATGTGAGGTTAGCTAGGTGGTCATGACTAGTACGAGACTATCACTTGAGTCCAGACTTAAACGATTATAGCAAACAAACCTCAGACGAGTTAGTAAATTAGAGGATTTGTGGTATTTCAATTGCAATGCACCTCTGATTGTTTACTACATAGTGATTTTATAATATGTACAGTTAGTGATAAGTATTAGGTCGAATCTTTACGGATTAGATTTGGTTCAACCTAAGTTCATTCACTAAATAGGTTGAAAAGGTAATCCAAGATCAAACCTAAAATAAAATTTGTTAGGTTAAGCCCAATCCAACCCAAAAAATAATGGGCTCAAGTCTAACTGAGCCGTCCCATTTATTTATAGTGTAATTGTTTATTATGTAAGTGGAGTTTAAAGTATAGAAAATAATATGATTTTGTATAAGTAAGAAAAAATGATTTGTAAAGAATAATTATCTTTTTCAGTTATGTAAATGATGGGATATTATATTTGCCTTTTATATGTATTAAAAGATCTTTAAGTCCTCGTAAGTACACATCCAACCAAAATAATCTAGCTACTTGTATTACAGATATTTTACTTAAATATTCAACATATATAGTATATGATAAGCCAACCAAATGTAATCAAGTAGGGAAAAATAACAATAAAAAATAAAAATACTCATCTTGTCCGTTTATATTTAGTTTAAATTTGGTTGTTCACGCTTTCTCTATGGCAAAAAGTCAATATTTCACGTAACGACCCGATTCTCGAGTCCCTACGAGACACGAGAACCGGACCGACTCGACTAATCCCAAGACCTAGTCGTCCAACGAGAAAGTAACCAAAAGAGCAGTAAAATAAACCACATTCAACATGAAATATAACTAGCAGTAACAAAATACAGCAGTAAGAAAAAGAACTACTACAGCATGTACCACCACAACAGTAGAACAACATTTATAACATAACATGAACTACAAGTAAAGAAAAGTACAGAGAGTAACAAGAACTACTCACTACAGTGGAACAAAAAGGGCACAAAAGAACAGTGGTAACTCTACTGGACCCTACTCGACCCAGCGTCCTCTGCAGCCGCTGACCCTGGCTGCTCAACACCTAGTCCTAAAAAGTAACGAGTGTAACACGTCAGAGAAACGCTGAGTAGAGTGGCAGCTAAACTAAAGAAGCAGTAAAGTGTACATAAGCTGTTTTATTTTTTTTCTTCCTTTATTTACGTCTTTCTATTATTTCACAATTTATCTATTTCTCAGATCTTTCACTTAATCTCGAATGTTCCTCGTGGGAACGATCTTGATTGCAGTCTTTTCCGAAGAGTAGAAGTAACACGTGGTGCTCTCCTGGCCGGGAGAGTCCCCCGTGGTGATCCTACTCTCAGTCAACCACCCCAAGGTCACTGACAGACGTAACGGTGACTACGGCACGTGCGGTAAACGCACAGGTAGCTACCCCGCACTGGCACGCGGTTAATCGTTTCCGTTAACGGGTACGCCCAAAGCACAGCACAGAACCAGTATAAGGCAGATCCCTCTCAGTAACAGGGGTCCAACCCCTCCACAGTAACCAAACAGGGGTCTTGCCCCTCCACAATCCGTGTACCCTTGCCTGACTACCCTGGTTTGCCCAATGGGCCTAACAAGTCGGTGTAGGTGAGCTAGCAGAACCCTGGGACCCGTGGGGTAGCTAGTACTCGCTCTACACTAGTAGCTCTCCTCGGTACTGTGTACACGAGGGCCAAAAGTCGGTACAAAGTGGCCAGACCTAACCCCGGGTCCCTGGGGCGGCTGGCTCCGCTCTGCACTAAGCAGGTAACAAGTGCTTCCCTTGGTACTACGTACCCAAGAGACAACATACCTCCACGTCTTTCTTTCTCAGTTCCATTTCATTCTCTTTCCAGGAGTTCTACTCCTAACTCCCCGTAGGGTTCCAGCTCTTTTAACTCAGCACATTCAGGTTTCACCCTTTCAGTTTCACGTTCATACAACCCATATTCTCAATCATGTTCATTTATTCATAACAGGCAGCTGTTAAATCAATTTATAGGCAGCTATTATTTCCTTTCCACTGTTTCCAAGACTGCAATATCTATATTCATTTCACTAGTTTTCCAGTCCTCGGATTCATGCCGTACCCTAGGATCTATCATTCAATCTAGTTTTCCAGCCCTAGGATTCATGCAATACCCTAGGATCTATAATTCAATCTGGTTTCTCATTCCTAGGATTCATGCAATGCCCTAGGTTCTATTAATTGTTCCATAATTGTAACAAATTATGTTAATAATTTCTAAAGCCACTCTACCAGCTACAACGGGAATACTGGGGGCGTGGTCGGAAATCCCGCGCGCCTCTGTAACCCCCGAGACTACAATGGAACGGGGTCCTAACACAAGGATCAAACACAAGAAGTTTCTCAGAACAGTATATAATTACTGGAAACAGGTAGAGGATCTTATTCCGAAAAGAACGCAACTCGAAACGCGGAAAACGGACTCCGAACGGGCCCTAAACGGGTCGAAAACGACGAAACAGTCCAAAATTAGACGTTTGGAACCTCTTCCAGACGTCTTAAAATGTGGGTTAGATGGTACCTTTATTCTGTGTAGTCTCTCAGACGTCTAGAAGCCTGCAGGGGCGTCTGGCCTAGTTCCCAGACGTCCGATGGTCACCCTGGACGTCTGGAAGTCCTTCCCGTCGTCTAGCACTGCGGCCAGACGTTTGATTCGCGTTGGATGGCGAATCCCGGAACCTGCACATACCCACTCACCGTTCTCAGTACAACGGGTCGCAGAAAAGGACGAAGGACGAAAATAACTTGCCAGACGTCTGGACAGTCCTCCAGACGTCTTCACCGTCGTCTAGTTGGAAGCCCAGACGTCTGATTCTGGAAAAATTTCCAGAATCAGAGTTCGACTCGCTCTCCGCCAGCGACGCACGGCCGCGCCGTGCCTCGTCCGCCTGCTGCTCGAGCTACAACAGCCCTCTAGCGACGCTCCACGCCCGCGGCTCCCTCGCCGGCCGACTTTAGCTACCCCGGCAAGCTCGAGCCCTCACGGTTGAGCTTCTCCTCCCTCGCGCAACACCTCCTCCCGCAACTCGCCGCGGCTGCCGCTGCTCACTCGCGCTCTCGCACCGGCTGGAGGAAGAAGAAGGAAGCGGTGGAGATGAGAGTGAGGGAGAGGGCGAGGGCCTTATAAGGCCGCGCGGGGAGAGAGAGAGAGAGCACAGTCTGCGCCTGCAGGAGGAGAGAGGGAAAAAGGGGGAAGATGCGACGGTTGCAGGTCTACGTGCGCCTGCACGCAGACGCAGCCCCGCACACCACAGAAAAAATAGATCCCAGACATCTAGAAGGGGTTCCAGACGTTTGGTCAGACATCTGGGCCACCTCCCAGACGTCTAAAAAAAAATATCTTGGAAGGCGTTCGTAACATTTCATATCTAGTTCGAACAAGATTATAGGATTGCATTGCGCAACTTATAGTTGTAGGGAGTACGGGGGTTAAGGTTTTGTTTGTTAAAAAACAGAAAGGACAATTAATGTTTAGTTAGTGTTTAATGTATGATGTATTTATAATATATATTTTTATAAATAGTATGAATATATATACATATATGATATATATTAATGTAATTAGGCCAACAGGTTAAGTCTTAAGGTGACCCCATAAATGGGTCAATGGGTCAAGTTAGGTTTGGACTACCTCCGCCTAAAGCTCAACCCATTTAATAAATGAGTCATATTTAGAACACAAGTCTGACCAAAGTTAATTTTGAGTTTAGGCTTGTATTGGCCCAATCGAGCTGGGTCAAGCCGACTGATGAATGGCCGATAACTTATGACTAGGTTTTGTTAAAGAAATAGCGTTGTAGTACAGCTAATTATTGCCATCATTACAGATATTTTTTACTCGGAAAATAAAGTTCTCCTGAGGTCGAACTGAGGGAGCAAATTGTATTCTAGAAGTATAGTATTTCTATTACAAAAATAAAGAGAGAGAGAGAGAATTTGTTGGCTTCTCCTTCTTCTTTCTCGTCTGTCTTCTTTTCGCTTCTCTTTTTTTTCTTCTTCTTTCTTCTCCTCGCAGTCCTTCTTTCTTGGCCTTCTTCTTCTTTTTCCTTCTCTTCTCTTGCGGTCTGCTTCCTCTTCTTCTGCTCTTTCTTTTCTCGGCCAAGTGCGTTCTTCTTTCTCTTCGTCTTCTGCTTCTCTTCTTTGTCTTCTTCCTTCTGTTCTTCTTCTTTCTGTCCGTCTCTTTCTTTTTCTTCTTCCTTGCGGTCCTATTCTCTTTTCTTCTCCTTCTTTGCCTTCAGAGCGTCGTCTGATTTCTCAATCAGACGACTTAAGTAGCTGCTGCTACAGTGCGTCTTTCCTTCTTTCCTCTGTGGCTTTCTTCTTCTTCTTCCTACCTTCTCTTCTTCTTCTTCTTCACATGTGCCTGCACACTCAAAGTTCGATCAGAGGGCAAAACCTACTCTACCCTCCCCCTGCGTCTCTCTCTCTCAGAATTCGCTCTTAGGAAAGCTCTCCCACAGCAACAGGTTAATCGGGTACGCGGGTCGCGCCTGGGTCCAGGCCCACCGGCGTGTGGTGGTGGGCGAGGAGTGCAGGTCGGGCTAATGGGGTTGGGCCAGGTCTGCGGGGCGTGAGCGCGGATGAGGCCGGGTAATCGGGCGGGTGAAGGGGACCTCACCCCGTGATCTGAGGCGAACAGCTTAAGGCACTTTTTTCCTTTAAGCGCCCGCTTGCCTTAGTGAGTTTTCGAGGTGGGACTAAATGTCCCACCCCAATTGGACGCCCGCGCGGAGGAGGCAGCGCACAATCGAGGCTCCACGCGAAGGCTTTGCCCTAACTGCAGATACGCGGAGGACCTTCGCCGTAGCACGGCGAAGGTGGTCGGGGGGTCTGCAGGTGGCGGGACGGAGCTTAAGGACCGCCCTAGGTCAAACTGCAGGTTGGGAGATGGGTTTGGTCGGTGGGTCTGCAGAGGGCGATTGGTGGGAAGTGGAAGGGCGGAGGTTGATCAGGGTGAGGAGGTGGAGGTTCTGTGAGGGTCGGCGAGCCATGTGGGGTGCTGAAGTGACGGGAGCGGGTCGCCGAAGTTTGGCCGGAGATGGAGAAGGTGAGGGTGATTAGGCGCGGTCGAGGGGTAATTAGATAAAAATAGCAGGGGGAAAAGAGAGAGAGGAGGCAGGGAAGTAGTTCTAACCTAACTAAAGGGACGAAGGGGGCGAGGAGGCGGACGGCTGTACCTGCTGTCGCCGGAGAAGAAGGTGCCCAGTGGGGGAGGACGGCGGCGACGACGGGGCAGAGGCAGCGCACGTTGGTATTGCCGACACGGAGGAAGATCAGGAAGGTGGCTCTGCTGCTGGTATTGCAGCAGAGCAACGAGGAGGAGGAGGAACCGCCGAAGCTGGAGGGCTTCTGCCGGAGTGGGAAGAGAGGAAGGGGGGGGGGGGGTTTCTCCGACAGATCCGTGCTCAGGAGAACGGCAGAGCTCGTGGGGTTTTTATAGAGGTAGAGACGGAGAGGAGGGCGGAGGGAGGCGACGTGCCTCCCTCGCCAGAGGACGCCGGAGGAAGGAGACCCATACTGTCCGTTCGTTCATACGGCCGGTATGGGTGGTTGCAGCACTCAGGGGGGTGCTCCTGCGACGGCTGACGACGCAGGGCACCCCCATTTGACTTGGCAGGCCCCCCCTCACCCTGCGCGGCGTCATGCTCCGCGCAAGGTCACCGGAGCATGGTGCTGCTTAGGTTTTGCAGGAGGGACCTAAACACAAGGAACGAAGGAGAGTTAGGGGCCCAAATGTGAGGGTTCAAAAGTTGAGGGCCAAAAAGTAAATATATGAGGACCAAAGTGTAAAGTTGGTCAAGAAGGTTTCTTCTTAGGCTCAAGTTTTTATACATGACTAATTAGGACCTAAGGATTCGGATGGTGAATTTTATTTCTATATTAAACCTTGTTTGATCGATCAAATTACACAAAAACCCAAATTAAGTTGTTAATTGGGCATGGTTCTTAATGTAGGTCAAAATGGGTTCCCAAGGCTAAATTGAAGGTTCTAAGCCCTAGAGATTATTTTTCTATGAATTTTAGAGGGTTTATTCCATTTTTACTTTGCCTCAAACCTTGTGAATTGAAGTGGGTTTGTTTTAGGGTTACAGAATGTCATTTAATTCTTAAATTGCTCATGAACCCATTTCTGATTGATTCAACCCACTTTTTATCTTATTTAGATCATTTGACCTATGTTCGGTCTCTGAGAAATTTCGTTTATGTACTGCAATGGTGAAATTACAGTTTTTAACCTTTATTTTATGTTTTCTTCTCAGAACACTTATTCCTCAATTAAGCCCTTTGCTAAGTTATGCAGGAGCTTTTATCCTTTGCATTAGGTCAAAATGAGCTAGTTATGGCTCATGATGAGGTTCTCATCACCGACCAAACTCAATGCTCATCCCTAACATGAGTTACATAAATCTAAGAAATAGCACAAACTAATTAAAATTAGTTTTGGGGATAAAAAGGCTTTGTTAAGTAAATAAAGGCTACCGAGTATGTAAGGGCTTAAATTAAACAAAACTCGATTAGGCCAACAAAACCTTAATTAGAAAACTAATGATGGTTCAAGTGTGATGACCCGAACCCCACCATCCAGACTAACTCGATGGAATCCGAGTTTCTCTGAGTACAATAAGCAAGCACAAATAAGATCGAAGTTACCTAATATATAATCATAAATTACAAATATAACTGAACAAACCATTCTTAAGGCATTAAAATAAATAATGCAAATAATGTTGTCCACAGTAATTAAGTGTACAAGCCTAAAAGTGGAAGAAAAATGATGCTAGCTAACCATCTGAGTACATCCAATAGAAAATAGAAAAGGAAACTAAACAACTAAATGAAACTCCAAAGATCACGGATCGTCTACTGATGTCGAGTTAGGTCCTTCGTCAGTCACTCTATGTGCAACTGCTTCCGACTGCTCAATCATACCAAGTATGAAGTCAAAAGAACACATCAACAAATGCGAAGTAGAGTAGTACAAGAGAAAAGCAAGCAAAAGATATGAGAACACAAGATGGTACAAACTTATCCTTATAATTACTCTTTATTGATTCATTAATTAATTAATTCTCATTTATCCCAACAAGTGCGTTATCTTCAATTTTATAGTCGTCATATTTTATTACATATCAATTCCTTGGAAAGCAAGAGATCTTGTTACGATATTTTGTAGAGTATGACATGTACATAAGAACCTCTTGGTCAGGAGGAAACCCCACACTCGTCCTACGTCTAGTTTTATCACCCTGAGGTCCTAACATAAAGAGTGTGGTGGCTGCATACTATGAGCTATACATATAGACGTGACCTATGTTGGCTTGTAGATAACTCTCTCCACAACCTAAGCATGTATCCCAATCATAATAACATATATATCTATCGACGTGCCCCTACCTCATTGCTCAATTAACCAATTAGATTGTCACAAATTCGCTGAGAGGCTAGCTCGTCTCATGATCCACCAACCAAGTTTGGTTAGATTGACTTATCAAGACCATCTAATTATCCATTAATCAAATTCAAAATTTATTATATTTATTTTATTTGTACGTAACTATTGGATAACTGATCATTTATTATAACATCAATCCATACTTCAATTATTAGTAAATTTGTATGTTTCATTCATTATCTAGGGAATTCATTTGTCATTCATTCCCAATTTAAGTCCTCATTAATTCAAATAATATAACCAAGTGCTTTAACTATTCCTTTCACATAAAAGTGCACTAAAGGAAGAGATGGGGGAGGGGGGAGATTAGTGTAATAGTGCAATTAAATTAAAATATAAATTAAAAAGATAGAATAAAGATAATCATAAAAGACACCATGAATTTTAGGTGGAATACCTCAATAAGTAAAAATCGCCACCTAAGTCAGCTCAACTTATGATTTTCCAATTGCCAAGTGATCAACCAATCATTAATCACACCACTCTGAACATGGGTTGTGTCCCTTAGGTAAAATCCCACCTCCGGTCCTGAACCAAAGGTTTTACCCTTTCACTAAGTAGAGAAAGGAATCTGATAAGCTGGATACCCTATTACAACTACTACAATATATATAACCACAACCTATAAAGCCTCAATAAGATAGGTAATATGCTTAGTTACTGTAGGAAGAAAATACTCCCTAAGAGTGAAGAATCGAGGAAGAGCTCTCAAAATAGTGATTTTGAGTAGAAGAGAGCTTTTGAGTGAATGAAGGTATTTTTGGTCTTCAATGGTGTGTATTAGGCCAAGGCATGTTCATGTGTATATATAGAGTTCATAGAATGCTCTAAAAGGTTTACACTGGTATTATAGCTGTTGGGGAGAATCTAGAGAAAATTTGGTCAAAATCCAACAAATGTGCTTACTAATCAATGTTTGATAGAAAAGAATTGGATGTCTGGTCTAATGATTAGTCGTTTAATTTAGGTCAATCAAATGTTTGTCAAAAAGGGTGCATGTATGGAATAGGAAGACATGATTCCTAGATTTCTTTTTGTTGGATTGGATATTGTGCAGGTTTCTTCCATAAAAATATTAGATGCTTACCGCCAGCCTATTAAACATTTGTAAACATGATCAAATGTTTGGAAGCGAGGGATGAAGTCTCTAGATTGGTTATTGACTTGTTAGATCATCTGCAAGGTACTTGGTCCAAAGGATTAGATGTCTAAAATGAGTGTTGGATGTCTGATGATGATCATTACATTAAGGATCAGATTTCTCAAAAGTTAAGAATTTAAGCTTATGTCTGACAATAAAGATTTAAGCTTAATTGAAATCCTAACATCTCTATTTTGGATGTCCAGCAAGGGTCACAAACATCTGGGAGGGTTTCTGAACGTTTGGAAGAGAGGATGGTCGTTTGAAGTGCTAGACAAAGAACCTAGAGGGTTTAACTCTTTTGGCGTCTAACCAAGTAATTGGACAACTTAAATAGAATCATCAAAAGTTTAGAGAGAAATTAGACATTTGGCCAAAGAAATTGTTTTGGGTTTGAATTTTGATTTTGATCTTATGGTTTGCTTAAGTGTTGTAGGTTCTGTAAGAGTTACTTAGGACTTAGTGGGCATATTAGGCTCTTTTACAAGATATCTAGACTTAAGAAAAAATAAAATACATCTTGCAAATAATAGAATATAAGGACTAAATTTACGACCTAATCTAAAGTTATCCTCTCATCTCCAAGGAGCTTTAAGTCCAGTCCATGTTCCTACAAACATACCAAACACATATATATGCACAAGAAATAAAATGGACTATCCTCCTAATTTTATTAAGGAATTTCTTTAAGTTGTTTAGTAAAATCATTAAAATATATATAATAGATGTTGCACCAACATCACATTGATTCCTCAAATTTGAAATTAGGCATTAAAGACCACTCAAATCAATTACTCAACCCAGTTATTCTTGATTTTAGTCTGATTATCCACTAATTATATTTCATCAGTTTTAGAGGAAAAACATAGCAATATTAATAAGTTTAAGTACTCAGTAATGATAAAACATTCATGGGCTCCAACCTCAACAAGAGAAACAAAAACATGTTAAACGGTGTACAACAAAGAAATCGCAATACAAGTCCAACACATAGGGAAAAGTGAGATAAGTCTACCTAATGTCACCAAGGGGTCACAGTGACTCTAAAATACATGCCTAAAGTCCTTTGGTACAACCCTCTGGAATCATGTGCTTCATGCGCACTAAAAGGATTGACTTTGAGTTAAGTCGCATAAGGAAACAAGTCAAAATCACAATATAGGCCTTTCCATAATTTTCATATGTAAAAAAGTTTCCAAATTTGAGTTTACGATTTACCATGGTGCAGGACATGAAGAAATGATTCCAATGCCACCAGAATGTGCAAATCGAAGGTTAAAAGACCCTTGAATTGGTCAAATAGGTGAAGAGGGGTCCTAGACCAACCGGTTCAAGCAAATTGGACCACCCCCTATATGTGCACTACGCTGCCCACACCCACACGTATGTTATGTGAGCTCGCGCCACACCTACCGCGTTCACACGCACGTCCTCACCGTGCTTTGCACTCTACGCACGTGCATGCAGCTGCACGCCTGCATTGCTCTCCGAGTGTAGGCTGCTCACACCACCTGCATTTCTCTACATACAAAGGGCCTCTACTCTTTCCCCTCTTTCTTTCTCCTTTACTTTCTTCTTCTCAAGATTAATGTTGCTTTTAGGGTTCTAATGATGGCCAATTAATCCCAACTAGGACTTTTATAGGTTTCCTAACCTTAATTAGGTTTAGGGAGCCCCAAATGACCAAAAAACCCTTAGTTTACTAATTTAATTAAGCCACTCGTCTATTTTTTGTATTATTTGAGAAAATTTTGCTATGGACCTTAGATTTTCACAAAATAAGTAACTTTGGAAAGCTTGCAATAAGAGGAATACAATGATACCACATATAAGCTCCTTTTGAAAATGTGTGACTAAGGGTTGACAAAAAACAAGCATTTTTCACGTTTTACAAGGCGTTTAGACCTGACTTGACCTTGACAGGTACCGATTGGTCTAAAACGACACGATCAACTCTGAAATGACTCAAAACCAATATTTTAACAAAAGCAACTGCCTAGACCATTGATTTCGCTTTGTGTGCACTTATGTCCCCATTAAATAAATTTCATGCATAACTTTTGCTACACAACTTGGAATTCCGCGAAATAGGAACCATTGGAAAGCTTATGACAAGAGGAATCCAAAGGTACAATTTATGAAATCTTTCAAGAAAATTTCATCAACGGTTGACTTGGTTTGACCAAAATGTGTATTTTTCTCACTTTCAGGGCACACAAACCTGATTCACACTTGACAAGCGTCGATGGATTCATTTTGACTTGTTTAAACCTAAAATGGCTCCAAAATTCATGTTTAGGACTTTACACTAAGGAGGGTTCAAGGCCTAATTAGCATTATTGAGGCCTAATTAGGCAAGTCACCCATTAAAGTCATCAACAATAGTTAGTTGAGTGGCAATTTGAAGTGATAAGAAGTTGAGGGAGCGATGGAACACGAGTAGGGTTATTTAATTAGGTGATATTAGCGTTGAAATGTGTATAGTGGAAGCGTTTACCTAAAAGCAATTCTACACAGGTTATCAAATTTTATTTACCTGAACTAAATCAGATTTTTAAGATTGTCACTTTTAGGCTCAAGGTCAAACTCAGGGAGGCGGGTTTGGATGTATGTATGTATGGATGTATGTATGGGGACTCGTGTGGGACCAAAGCGCGAAGGCACATAAATTGAATTCGTCTCAGCAGCTTATCACCTCACGACAATATTACTTCGGAGCCCCATGATCACTATATCTTCCGAATGATTCCTTCACAAAAACTCCATAAGAGCCACCCAGAAATGAATCAACTTGACTCATATCATAGACCTTAAGGAATGACTCTTTATCATAATTTGATACTCATTTGTGGCCATCTGATTCTCATCCACCATTATCATATATTTTCTTCTATCACTCATCATAATGCGACAGATGAGATATCCTTTTGAGCTCCTTATGCCCAGTCGATGTTGTTAAACTTAGCGCTTAATAGGAGGCAACCCACTATTTTTGAAAAACTTGAGACCCTTCTGATCTATCTCTTTGCTGAAATCAAATTGCACTTTAGGGTTTGACCGTTAGAATAGCTGACTCCACCTTTGATACTTGTATCATAGCTAGAAATTGTCCGCAACAATCATTCCGACCCGTTCACCCACCCACCTGTTCTAATGTAAGATTTGAATTGAACTTGACCCACCTAATTTACAATGAGGACATTGCAAATCTTAGGCATGGGGGGTATTAAAGTGCAAAACGTTATGAGAATCAATTCATGGAGGGGTTTCAATAAGAAAAAAAAGGAGAAAAGAGAAAAGGAGAGATCAAAGTGAGCTGAATTGAAAACAATTGAGGAGGAAAGAAAATAAAATAAAAAAAAGGAGCAATCAAAAAGAAAGAAATGAAATAGTCCCTTGTAATTGAGTATGGAACTCACCTAACTTCTAGGCTAGATCGGATGATGAATTTGTTGGTGCTAGAGCACCATGATCATTTATTTTGATAATAACGAAATACGTGTTATTTAACATTTGCATTTGAAGTCTTAGATTTCAGGATATTTGCAAATGGAGACGTGTTTTAAATGGAGTTCGAGCTCGCATCCATGGCGGATTGGAAGAGCTTGACAGAGGAGTTTCGCGAGGAGCGAAAACTTGAAGAAGGAAAGAGATGAAGAATATGATAGATTTCATTACTTATTCATTGTACTTTGTTGTTGCTCTTTATTTCTTAGATCTTATGTTAAAGAGCCTCAAAGAACCCTTAAAGTAATCTGATGAGAACATCATCATGAATCCTAACTAGCACATTTTGACCTAATAAATTGAACAAAAGTTCCTACATAACCTAAGGGAAGGCCTAAATTAGGAAATTGCTAATCAGAGAATAAAACATTATACAAGAGGTAAAACTGTAATTTTACCATTGCAGTGCATGAACGGGGTTTCTAAGGGTCTAGACAGAGGTCAAGTGGACTTAATAAGAGAAAAAGTGGGATGGTTTAGTCAGAAAAGGGTTATGACAAAATCTGGGAATTAAACGACATTATGTAACCCTAAAACAAACCTACTTTAATTCACGAAGCTCCATGCAACATAAAAATCAACTAAACCCTCTAAAATTCATGAAAAAATATCCCCTAGGATTTAGAACCTTCAATTTGGCTGTTGAAACCTATCTTGACCTAGATTGAGAACCATATCCAATTTTTGACCTAATTTGGGTTTTTGTGCAAAATTTCTGGTCAAACATGGTCAAACCTAAAATTCAACTTCACCATTGGATTCCTTAGGTCAAAATTATGTTTATACCAAAATTTATACCTAAGGGAAGGTCGTCTTGGCCCACTTTACAAAATAGTCCTCAATAATTAGTTTTTGAACCTTAGCCTTTTGAAGCCTTGCAAAGACCCCCCTATCTTTCCCGTCATTTTCTTCAATCTGGTCCCCCTACCACCCGCTATGCAGGCCATACCTCCGGTGACTATGCGCGGAGGATGGTGCTGCGCATGCATGGGGAGCCAACCCCAGATTTGAAAGGGAAGCTCCCTGCGGAGCCCCTTACTGCATGGGCCAGCTCCCATGCCCTGTCGACCGCCATACCTCTCGTGCGAATGCGCGAGAAGTATGGGTCTCCATCTACCCACGTCTCCGGTAGGGTTTTTCCCGCCGCTTTCGCGCGCTTCGCGACCAGCCGACGCCTATTTAAGGAGCGGCACCCTCTACCGCATCCTTCAAGCTCCACTTGGCCTGAGAATCCCCTCAAATTCCTCTCCTCCCAACTCTGGCCATTCGCCCAGAGCTTCCGACGACTCTCCTCCTTTCTCGTCGCCCTGCCACCATACCAGTGGCAGGGTTACCTCCGTCGTCTTCCGCCACGCCGCGCCATACCAGCGGGCACACTCCAGCCCCTATTCCTCGTCGCTGTCTCTTCCCTTGGGCACCTTCGTCCCCAGCGATGGCAGTACCAGCCGCTCGCCACCTCCACCTCCTCCGTTCACTCCTGACCTACCAGCTAAGTCCCTCGACACATAAATTGTAAAAGTGATTGAGGCTTATCGCCTCAGTCACACTGGGTGAGGTCCCTCTCACTCGGCCTCGTTCGCGACCAACCCCCACCGACCTGGCCCGATCCGATTACCCAAGCCTTGAACACCTCGCCCACCACCACACGCCGGTGGGCCTGGTCCCGGGCGTGTTACCTGACCCGTTTACTCGAACAGGCTCTGGGAGAGTGAACCCTAGAGTGGAATAGAGAGAGAGAGACGCGGGGAGGGTAGGGGTTAGGTTTTGCCTAACCATATGCCTGTGCAAGGAACTGAAGAAGAAGAGGAAGCAGAAGAAGCAAGGAAGGAGCGTCCAAGGACTTAGCCGCACCAAGGAGCTGAGGCAGGAGAAGAGGAAGAGGAGAAGCAAGCTGAAGAAGAAGGAGATGCAGCTTAAGAAAGAAGAAGACCAAGCAGGAAGCCAGCTGAAGAAGGAGAAGGCAGAGACAGAGCGAAAGGGAAAAGAAGAGAAGGAAGCTACCGCAAAGAGGAAGGCCAAGCAGTTGAAAGAAGAGAAAAAGAAGAAGCCAAGAAGAAGAAGCAGTAGTAACAGCTGCTAAAAGAAAGAAGGAGAGCACGAGCACTGTAGCAAGTGGCTACTTAAGGCATCTGATCCATGAAGTCAGACGTCTGAAAACAGAGAGAAAGGAGGACAAAAGAAGAAAGAGAGAAGAAAAGAAAAGAGAAGACAAATTTTTACTTCCTCTCTCTAATCTTTTTGTAAAATAGTATATTATTGTAAAATGTGATTTTTTACGCTTCTCTAATCAAGCTTGCTCCTTGAGTTCAACCTTAGAGAATTTTGTATTCGAGTAATAAAATCAAATCAGATTGGTCGGCTTACCACGACCAGTTTTTGGCATCATTTTAGAAGCTTCAAAATCACAATTTCTGATTTTATACTAATTTAACCTCTCTTCTGTGTGCAAGAAAGGAAGATAAGAAAGAACAAACAGCCACACAGCAACCACACCAGGAGACAGGTAACCCTCAACCCTCCCTCTTAAGCCCCTCACATTCTAAAGAGGAAAAAGAAAAGAAAAATCAATCTAGGGCTACCTGTCTTCCATATATAGTAATTCACAGAGTTGCCTATTTTTTAATTTCAACACATTTTATCTGCATATCCACTTAAGGTATCTAGGGCTAAAACCTTCTTGCTTGAGCCCTAGTTACCCATTTTTGAGGCAACTAATTGGACCAACTAGAGCCAACCTAGGATTCTAAGCTAGGGTTTTAGAGACACATCTTCTAATCAAGAATTGAAAATTCCAAAAGAGGTGTGCCTAAACCACTGTTTGAAAAGACCTATTTAAGAGAAACCCTAAGCAATCAGTCTCTTAATTTACTTAAACACTAAAAGAAAGGACCTAAGAAGCTCTCACAGGAACAAAGAGGTGAAGTTGATCCCATAGATCAACCAACCTTCAAATTATGTCACTTTTGCACAAAAAAGGCTTAAAGTTCATGTGAAACCCGAAGCACCTTGATCTTAATTAAAAGTGGTAGACTTAAGAGGTCAAGGTCCCCATTCTAATCTACCTGGAATCTCAATGACAAGAGAGGTCGGGTGGGGGAAATCCTGTAACCCGTGGGGGTGCTCTACCGTGTAGGGGTCTTCGCGGGACTCACCCTCTCTGGCTGCCCAGGTAATTCTCAAGAGGATGACCTTCTGATCGAGGGGTATCATCCACCCCGAACCTCTATAGTCACTCGACATATTTTGGATGTCTTGATTGGGTCCAATACGTTCTAATCTTATCCAAACCTTCGGTGCATGTTTGGTAGGAGGTCCTTGAAACCTCCTTTAGAAATCCACTCTCTCCGAGGCCAAGCCTCGGTACCCTTGTTTGTGCAGCAACCCCACCACATAGATCTTTCCCTCTAATTCCGAACCAAGTTCTCCCTCTTCTTCCATCATGGCACAACTTGATTCTACATCACAATTTTGATTCTACATCTTGATTCCACCACCTGATCCAAATATGCAGCCTAGTTACTTAGGATTACCCTTCAAGAAACCTGAATCACAAAGATCCATGAGAGATAGGATGACTGAGGATGCCCTTAAATTCTATGAAATTAAACACAAAACCTCAACACCAATAGAAAACATTCAGGTTGATGTCCCAACAACTACAACCTTCATCATAAACTATGCCCAACTTCTGTTGACAGAAGTCACAAAAGGATCAACCCGAGACATACTTATAACAGGATATATTGAGATAGAAAAATTGCACAATGTTGAATACCTTCAATGCATGACAAATCCTGTACTATGGGAACAACACCAAGATGATCTTAAAAAATGGGAGAAGATGATGAGATTACTGAAACAAACTATCGACCAGAAATACCCATATATGCCACCAACAGAGGATGAACCATCTTGGAACAGTATCGAGGATCAATCTGATTTCCCAGATCTCGGGGATAAGGCACAGAGTGGTTGTATATTCCCAACCCAGATAGAAGACAACATGCCTAATATTGAATTAGGTTGGGAAATTGTAGGAGAACATAATGTTGAGCCAACCCTAGACCATGAATCACCAAGCTTAGAATTCCAAGACTCTTGCAATAATGAGATTAAAACTAAACCTCTTGAGGGTGTAAATCTCGTCCCTTATTCTGATAAGGTGACTCTCAAAAGTTACTCGGACTTAGATTCTAGTAGTTCCACTGTTACGAGCAGGGCATCAGACGTAGTTTAAGACATCTAGGAAGTAGCCCAGACGTCTAGCCAAACGTCTGGTATTAAATTTTTTCGGCATACGGATTCGCGTCTGCATGCGCAGACTGAACCCGCTGCCTTCGTTTTTCTCTTTCTCTCCCTGCAGGCACCGTTTCTCTTCCTTCTCTCTCCCCGCGACTACCTTATAAAAATGCTCCCCCTCTCCCTCACCCTCACTCCACCGCCTTCTTCTTCTCCTTCTCCCTGCCAGTGAGAGCGCGAGCGAGCGAGAGCGGCAGCAGCGGCTGCTGCGAGCATGCGAGAAGGAGGGGTTGTTGCAAGAGGAAGTAGAAGCTCGACTGCAAGGGTACGAACTTGCCGGGGCAGCTAGAGCCAGCCGGCGAGAGAGCAGCGGGCGTGGGGTGTCGCGGAGGAGCTGCTGCAGCTCAGGCAGCAGGCGGACGCGGCACGGCCGTGCGCTGCAGGCGGAGAGCGAGAAGGGTTCTGATTCTGGGAAAATTTCCCAGAATCAGACGTCTGGACTTACGTCCAGACGACGCATAAGACATCTGGAGGAAGGTCCAGACGTCTGACAGGTACAATATTTTCTCATCTTCTCCTTTTTACGCGTGTACGGCCATGCAGTAGTCCGTCGCGTTCTTCTGCACCCCTTCATGATGAGAGCGGTAGGGCTCGCCATCCCACTCCGATCAGACATCTGGACACAATACCAGACGACGGAGAGGACCTCCAGACGTCCGAGGTGACAATCGGACGTCTAGAAACTAAGTTCAGACGATCCAGCGGGCTTTTGGACGTCTGAAGGACTGCGCAGAACAAGGTATGGCATGATCAACCTTTTAAGACGTCCTTCCAGACGTCTGATTTTGGGCAGACTCGTCATTTTTGACCCGTTTAGGGTCCGTTCGGAGTCCGTTTTCCTCATTTCAAGTTTCATTCTTCCCAGATTTATTTCCTCTACCTGTTTACAGTAATTGTATACTATTCTGAGTAACTCCTTGTGTTCATTTGTTACGAACGAGGCTTCAAGACGATTTTTAAGACGTCTGGGAGGTGGCCCAGACGTCTGACCAGACGTCTGGAACCCCTTCTAGATGTCTGGGATTCAATTTCTGCTGCGTACGAGGTTGCGTCTGCGCGCATGCACGCGCAGACCTGCAACCACCACCCTCTTTCCTCTTTTTCCCTCTCTCCTCCTGCAAGGTGCAGCGCTCTCTCTCTCTCTCTCTCCCCACGCGGCCTTAAAAGTCCCTCACCCTCATCCCCTTCGTGTCCCTCTTCTTCTTCTCCCAGCCAGTGCGAGAGCGAGCGAGCGGTGGCCGCAGCAAGTGTGCGGGAGGAGGTGTTGTGCGAGGGAGGAGACGCTCGACCGTGAGGGCTCGAGCTTGCCGGGGCAGCTAGAGCCGGCCGGTGGGGGAGCAGCGGGCGTGGAGTGTCGCGGAGGGGCTGCTGCAGCTCGAGCAGCAGGTGGACGGGGTGCGGCGCGGCCGTGCGTCACGGGCGGAGAGCGAGAGGAGCTCTGATTCTGGAAATTTTTCCAGAATCAGACGTCTGGGATTACGACCAGACGACGGTGAAGACGTCTGTAGGATTGTCCAGACGTCTGACAGGTAAGATATTTTGTCTTCTTCCTTTTTTTGCTTGTACGGCCATGCAGCCGTCCGCCGCGCCTTCATCTGCGACCCGTCGTACTGAGAACGGGTATGGGTGCGTGCAGGTTCTGCTCGGGAGGGCGCGAGACTCGCCATCCAACGCGAATCGGACATCTGGCCGCAGTGTCAGACGACGGAGAGGACTTCCAGACGTCTGGGTTGACCATCGGACGTCTGGGAATTAAGCCAGACGCCCCCGCAGGCTTCTGGACGTTTGAGGGACTACACAGAGCGAGGGTATCATCTGAACCACCTTTTAAGACGTCTGGAAGAGGTTCCAGACGTCTGATTTTGGACTGTTTCGTCGTTTTCGACCCGTTTAGGGCCCGTTCGGAGTCTGTTTTCCGCGTTTCGAGTTGCGTTCTTCCCAGAATAAAATCCTCTACCCGTTTACAGTAATTATATACTGTTCTGAGAAACTCCTTGTGTTTGATCCTTGTGTTAGGACCCTGTTCCATTGCAGTCTCGGGGGTTGCGGAGGCTCGCGGGATTTCCGACCATGCCCCCAGTACTCCCGTTGTAGCTGGTAGAGTGGCTTTTAAAATTATTAACATAATTTGTTACAATTATGGAACAATTAATAGAACCTAGGGCATTACATGAATCCTAGGAATGAGAAACCAGATTGAATGATAGATCCTAGGGTATTGCATGAATCCTAGGAATGAGAAACGGGATTGAATGATAGATCCTAGGGTACGGCATGAATCCTAGGACTGGAAAACTAGTGATATGTATATAGATATTGCAGTCTTGGAAAAGTGGAAAGGAAATAATAGCTGCCTGTAAATTGATTTAACAGCTGCCTGTTATGAATAAATAAACATGATTGAGAACATGGGTTGTATGAACGTGAAACTGGAACGGTGAAACCTAGATGTGCTGAGTAAAAGAGCTAGAACCCTACGGGGAATTAGAAGTAGAACTCCTGGAAAGAGAATGGAATGGAACTGAGAAAGAAAGACATGGAAGTGTGTTGTCCCTTGGGTACGTAGTGCCAGGGGAAGCACCTGTTACCTGTTTAGTGCAGAGCGGAGCCAGCCGCCCCAGGGACCCAGGGTTAGGTCTGGCCACCTTGTACCAACTTTTGGCCCTCGTGTACACAGTATCGAGGAGAGCTACTAGTGTAGAGCGAGTACTAGCTACCCCACGGGCCTCGGGGTGCTGCTAGCTCACCTACACCGACTTGTTAGGCCCACTGGGCAAACCAGGGTCCAGTAGAGTTACCGTAGTTCTTTTTGTACCCCTTTTGTTCCATTATAGTGAGTAGTTCTTGTTACTCTCTGTACTTTTCTTTACTTGTAGTTTCATGTTATGTTATAATTGTTGTTCTACTGTTGTGGTGGTACGTACTGTAGTAGTTCCTTTTCTTACTGCTGTATTTTGTTACTGCTAGTTATATTCATGCTGAATGTGGTTTATTTTACTGCTCTTTTGGTTACTTCCTCGTTGGACAACTAGGTCTTGCGATTAGTCGAGTCGGTCCGGTTCTCGTGTCTCGTAGGTACTCGGGAATCGGGTCGTTACATGATCCTTGTATTAGGACCCCGTTCAGTTGCGGCTGTGGGGGTTGCGAAGGCGTGCGGGATTACTGACCACACCCCAGTACTTCCGATTTTGCGGGTAGAGTGGCCTTTTAATTTAATTATAAAAAATTATACATTTATGAAATAATTAATAGAGTCTAGGGCATTGCATGAACCCTAGGGCTGAAAAATTAAATTGAATGATAGATCCTAGGGTATTGCATGAATCTTAGGACTGGAAAACTAGATTGAATGATAGATCCTAGGGTATGGCATGAATCCTAGGATTGGAAAACTAGTTGAATATATACATTGTAGTCTTGGAAAAGTGGAAAGGAAATGATAACTGCCTGTAAATTGGTTAACAACTGCCTGTTATGAATGGATAAATATGGTTGAGAACATGAATTGTATGGATATAAAGCTGGAACAGTGAAACCTAAATTGGATGAGTAAAAAAAAAGCATGAACCCTACGGGGAATTGGGAGTAGAACTCCTGGAAAGTGAATGAAATAGAATTGGGGAAGTGAGCTGGTCCTTGAGTATGGAGTACCAAGGAGAGCAACTGTCCCCCTGTTTAGTGCAGAGCGGAGCTAGCCGCCCCAGGGACCCGAGGTTAGGTTTGGCCACTTTGTACCGACTTTTGGCCCTCATTTACACAGTACCGAGGAGAGCTACTAGTGTAGGGAGAGCACTAGCTACCCCACGGGCCCTGGGGTTCTGCTACCCCTCCTACACCGACTTGTTAGGCCCACTGGGCAAACCAGGGTAGTCAGGCAAGGGTGCGCGGACTGTGGAGGGGCAAGACCCCTATTTGGTTACTGTGGAGGGGCTGGACCCCTGTTACTGAGAGGGCTCTGCCCTATACTGGTTCCGTGCTGTGCTTTGGGCGCACCCGTTAACGGAAACGACTGACCGCGTGCCAGTGCTGGGTAGCTACCCGTGCGTTTATCGCGCATGCCGTAGTCACCGTTACGTCTGTCAGCGACCTTGGGGTGGTTGACTGAGGGTAGGACCACCACGGGGGACTCTCCCGGCCAGGAGAGCACCACGTGTTACTTCTACTTTTCAGAAAAGACTGCAATCAAGATCGTTCCCATGAGGAACATTCAAGATCAAGAGAAGGATCTGAGGAATAAATCAATAGTGAAAAAATGGAAAAATATAAAGAAAGAAAGTAAAAATATAACAGCTATTGTCCACTCTACTGCTTCTTCTAGCTTTTAGTTGCCACTCTACTCAGTGTTTCGCTGACGTGTCACCCTTGTTACCTTTCAGGACCAGGTGTTGAGCAGCCAGAGTCGGCGGCTGCAGAGGGTGCTGGGCCTAGTAGATCCCAGTGGTGTCACTTGTAGTACCCACTGTACTTTTTTTACTGTTATTGTGAGTAGTTTCTGTTACCCCCTGTACTCTTTTTTTTGTAAGCTTCATGTTTATGTATATGTTTATTTCTCTACTGTTGTGGTGGTGTATACTGTAGTATTTCTTTTCTCTACTGCTATATTTTGTTACTGCTAGTTATATACATGTTGAATGTGGTTTATTTTACTGCTCTTTTGGTTACTTTCTCATTGGACGACTGGGTCTTGGGGTCAGTTGAGTCGGTCCGATTCTCATGTCTCGTAGGGATTCGGGAGTCGAGTCGGTCCGATTCTCGTGTCTCGTAGGGATTCGGGAGTCGAGTCGTTACATCCACCCACATCCTAAGCCTAGAATCTGGATCTGAAACTTATTGGGAAGATTACGAGGCCCTCTATGATGAGAATCAAATTTTCAATAAAGAGTATGATTCCGAGCCTCTATTTGATGAATGTCCATCTCCAACCTCCTCAGGAAATCAGATCGATTTTCCGGAAGACATGCCAATTTATGATACAGAAACCGAGGAGTTGGATGAGTGGAGTTTCAATCGGGTCTGTCCTAACAGCTTGGAACTTGAGCCTAGAAAGAACACCTTTTTAAGCCCAGACTTGACATATAGGCCAGACTCCAGTCAGGCTACTGAATCCACATCATGTGATTTATTCTGTGGTGGAACTCATGATCTTGAATCTCATTCAGAACTTGATTTTCGCAAACTCTCCGACAATTTTGAATCTGATTATGATTTTGGAGACTCTGCTTCCTGAATACACCAAGCCCATCTACGACCTCAGCTCACATAATTCATGCTCCGACTCCAACTCTAAGGTCCCGGGTCCCGAGATCACTAATTTAAGTTCAGGTTCCAATGAGATAGAATCACTTCTTTTCGATCCCCAGGAACCAAAATCAGAAAATGCCGAGAGTGATTATAACCCAGAATTCAAATCTTTTCTCGATTCAGATTTTCATCATCCTATAGATACTCTTCAGGCATTTGCATTTGATAACTACCTAGAGGACTCTCTACAGGAGACCGTCTGTCATTCATTTCTAGAAGAGCCCTCATACACTATTCTCATTGAAGCCACATCTTCCACACATACAAAACTGATCAAAACCTATTCTCAACCCTGACCCGCAACAGGACTCAATTTCTATTCAGATTCACCTCCCATTGACCCGATTGCAAACCATTCAATTCCACATCTATATCGGGTTTCGGACTTTGATCAGACTGAAGACTATGCTCCATCATTCTCTGATCATCCCTGTAGGGTTTCCGCGACATTCACTGATTATTTTACGGATCCCTACTCTGACCAGGCTGATTCGACTCAGCCAAACCCTGCATTTACACTTCCACATCCGTCTAAGCTTCATAATATATGGTGGGTCCCACACCTCTTGATCTACATTCATCAACCCACCAGATTGATTGGATTTGGGCTGCATCATTAGCCTACTGATCTGAACAAGCACCTGGTTCGACCAACCAGGCTCTTGATCAAGGTGCTTGTTATACAGAACTCCGCTGATTTGACCATTCCCTCTCCATCCCACTTTGTGCCCAGCCGATGGCGTAAAACTCAGCGCTTAACGGGAGATAGCCTGTCATTCTTTTGAAAACCCGAAACCTTTTCTGACATTTCTTTACACTTTAGGTTCATCCTTTAAGACAGCCGACTCCACCTCAGGTACTTGTACCTGAAATCGTCCGTAACAGTCACCTCGACCCATCCACTCACCCAATACCTGTCCTAATGCATGAACCAAGCTAAATAAAAACCCACCTAATGTACAATGAGGACATTGCAAACCTTAGGCATGAGGGGGTATGAAAGTGCAATGAAAACTCATAAGAAAAGGTTTCAACAAAAAAATCATATATGTCAAAAACACCAAAAAAAAAATCAAAAATTTAAACAAAAAAAATGAAAAAGAACAAAAATTGGGAGGGAAGAAGTTGTTGGTGAGCTTTACAAAAGGAGGAAAAAAAAAAAGCTAAATGCAAAAATGGAGCACAAAATGAAAAAGAAGAGATAGTTATTAGTAAGAAATTAAGAGATTAACCAAAGTTCTAGACCACATTAAAAGAAAAGCAAAGAGAAAGTGCTAAAGAAACACAAGAAGATTAGTAAGAACGCTAACCTTAGGTCTTCTTGGCTAGACTCTTAGTACCCATTAAGATCTAGATATTCCTCAAAAGGTTGAGGAAAATGAAAAGCTTAAGTATTAGGTCTAAGGCTTAAAGAGTATTCAGCCTCGTTAACTGACCTTCGATTTACGAGACTCGGTAACCTAAGCACTCCAATTCACAAACAATCTAGTTCAATAAGCATAATTATCAAAATCACGCAGAAGTGTTTCTAATATTCTGAAATTGTCACCTAGATTAGGAGCGGCCGATCAACACAAGTTGATTTGGATGAGTTCCCGGTGCGGAGAGGTGGGAAATTTCCCTCGAAGACGCATAACAGCATATCGTCTCCTCGGTGCTTGTCCCCTAGGACATTTACATATCCTACTCGGGGCATGTAAGCATTTTGCTGGTTCAGATTCCATGGATCGCATTATCACAAAATGTAAATTGCCAGGGTCAGAATTCGGCCACGGAACGCCATGGGTGGGATTATCTCGAAATCTCAAAAATCAGGGTTCTGGGGGTTACCATGGGCGATGCTATCTCGAAGCATCGATTGCCAGGAACCTTTGAGGATTGATGATGGGAGAGAGGAATCCGATACAGACCGTGTTGTGAAGCCAATCCTAAGCTAGAATTAGAAAGAAAAGAGAGAGAAAACTTTCCAAACAAATAAACCTTTTGTCTCTCTCTTACAAAACGCACTGCAAACTGAACCAAGGCTAAAAATGTCTCAAGTACGGGTGCTTTAACCACGGAGTCCAATAAACCTTAGGTTAGTTACTGCGAGCCTTAAAAACCTTTGCTAAGGACTGAGACTAAAGCTAGACAGATCTGGATCTTGGTTGGTACTAGAGTACCTTTAGGCCCATGGTTGGCATTCTAACTTAATCAAAGGGACAAGGAAAAGCACTTATCAAAATCAGTGAATGAAATTCATGGTCTAGAACGGAGGTTAAAACCTTAAAATTTTGCTAAGGGACTAGCAAAAGCTAGTCATGGGGGTATGATGAGAACTTCATCATGAACCCTAACTAGCACATTTTGATGTAATAAATTGAACAGAAGCTCCTACATAACCTAAGGGAAGGCCTAAATTAGGGAATTGCTAATCAGAGAATAAAATATTATACAAGGGGTAAAATTATAATTTTACCATTGCAGTGCATGAACGGGATTTCTAAGGATCTAGACAGAGGTTAAGTGGACTTAATAAGAGAAAAAGTGGGATGGCTTGGTCAGAAAAGGGTTATGACAAAATCTAGGAATTAAACGACATTCTGTAACCCTAAAACAAATCCACTTTAATTCACGAAGTTCCATGCAACATAAAAATCAACTAAATCCTCTAAAATTCATGCAAAAATATCCCCTAGGGTTTAGAACCTTCAATTTGGCTGTTGGAACCTATCTTGACTAGATTGAGAACTATATCCAATTTGTAACCTAATTTAGGTTTTTGTGCCAAATGTTTGGTCAAACATGGTCAAACCTAAAATCCAACTTCACCATTGGATTCCTTAGGTCCAAATTAGGTTTATTCCAAAATTTGGACCTAAGGGAAGGTCGTCTTAACCCACTTTACAAAATGATCCTCAATAATTACTTTTTGACCCTTAACTTTTTGAAACCTTGCAAAGACCCCCCTACCTTTCCCGTCGTTTTCTTCAATCTGGTCGCTTTGCCACCCGCTACGCAGGCTATACCTCCGGTGACTTTCCGCGGAGGATTGCGCCGCACATGCATGGGGAGCCGGCCCCAGATTTGAAAGGGGTGCTCCATGCGGAGCCCCCTACAGCATGGGCCGGCTCCCATGCCCTGTCGGCCGCCATACCTCTCGTGCGAACGCGCGGGAAGTATGGGTCTCCGTCTGCCCACGTCTCCGGCAGGGTTTTTCCCGTCGCTTTCGCGCACTTCGCGACCAGCCGACGCCTATTTAAGGAGCGGCACCCTCTACCGCATCCTTCAAGCTCCACTTGGCCTGAAAATCCCCCCAAATTCCTCTCCTTCCAACTCCGGCCATTCGCCCAGAGCTTCCGGCGACTCTCCTCCTTTCTCGTCACCCTGCCACCATACCAGTGGTAGGGTTACCTCCGCCGTCTTCCACCGCGCTGCGCCGTACCAGCAGGCGCACTGCAGCCCCTATTCCTCGTCGTTGTCTCTTCCCCTAGGCACCTTCGTCTTCGGTGATGGCAATACCAGCCGCTCGCCACCTCCGCCTCCTCCGTTCACTCCTGACCTACCAGCTAAGTCCCTCTTACCCTTCTCTTTAATTCCCCTCTGTCAATTTGTTGTTTCGACCCCTCTGCACCACTGTCCACGCTCACTATCTCCACCTCCGACCACCAACTCTGGCGAGGCCATTTCACCACCATAGATAGATCCACCCCTCGCCAACCAATCCCCGAGCATCACCTCCACCCACTGATCACCCTACGACCCTTCATTCACCGTGCCTACCACTGTCACCTCCCTCCGAACAAACCCACTCACACGGACTTAGACTGACCTGGGCACGCACGCTTAGGTCGCTCTGAGTCACTCTAACCACTGCAGTAACTTCACCGTGCTTCAACGAAGCCTGCCGAGCATTCTGACATGGCCACGACGCCGTTTGTGTGCTTTCAGGTCCCGAGCCTCCGCTGCCATTAACACCGAGCTTGGAGCAAGCTCACAAGCAGCTCCAGGCCCTTCCAGCTCCAAGAGATGCACCCAGGTTGCGGGGAAGACTTCTGTGCACAACTCCAGGTCTTCAATTGGCAGCAAAGACCTCAGCTGGGGTGGCTATTGCTTGCACTCCCTGCTGCGGGCACACGAGAGAGGAGGGGCACAGATAGTCCCACCTTGGGCAATTTCATGCACCCCGTGACACATAAATTGTAAAAGTGATTGAGGCTTATCGCCTCAGTCACACGGGGTGAGGTCCCTCTCACCCGGCCTCGTTTGTGACCACCCCTCGCGGACCTGGCCCGACCCGATTACCCAAGCCTTGGACACCTCGCCCACCACCGCACGCCGTGGGCCTGATCCCGGGCGCGTTACCTGACCCGTTTACCCAAATAAGCTCTAGGAGAGTGAACCCTGGAGTGGAATAGAGAGAGAGACGCGGGGAGGGTAGGGGTTAGGTTTTGCCTAACCATATGCCTGTGCAGGGAACTGAAGAAGAAGAGGAAGTAGATGAAGCAAGGAAGGAGTGGCCGAGGACTTAGCTGCACCAAGGAGCTGAGGCAGGAGAAGAGGAAGAGGAGAAGCAAGCTGAAGAAGAAGGAGACGTAGCTCAAGAAAGAAGAAGAAGAAGACCAAGAAGGAAGCCAACTGAAGAAGGAGAAGGTAGAGACAGAGCGAAAGGGAAAAGAAGAGAAGGAAGTTATCGTAGAGAGGAAGGTCAAGCAGCTGAAAGAAGAGAAAAAGAAGAAGCCAAGAAGAAGAAGCAGCAGAAGCAGCAACAGCTAAAAGAAAGAAGAAGTAGAGCACGAGCACTATAGCAAGTGGCTACTTAAGGCGTCTGATCCATGAAGTCAGACGTTTGAAGACAGAGAGAAAGGAGGACAAAAGAAGAAAGAGAGAAGAAAAGAAAAGAGAAGACAAATTTTTACTTCTTCTCACTAATCTTTTTGTAAAATAGTGTATTATTGTAAATTGTGATTTTCTACGCTTCTAGAATAAAGCTTGCTCCCTAAGTTCAACCTCAGAGAATTTTTGTATTCGAGTAATAAAATCAAATCAGACTAGTTGGTTTACCACGACCATAATCCTAGGAACACTTGCACTACCCTAGGATACTTAAATTTTCTGTAGAAAACTTAGAAAACCAAAATAGGGTTCTGATGATGAGTGGCTACTCATCATAGCTAAAAAGCTGAAGTTAAGCTAGACATTGGGTTAAACAATATCAAATTAGTAGATAAAAAGGGTTAAGTGTGAGAATCAAAGGAAAAGGCCTAAAACCTTGATTCTATGTTGAAATTGCATAATTAGGTCATAAAACGAGATATTCTTAAGATAAAGGTCAAATGGTGATCCAAGTGTTAATTGAACACATAAACAAGTTTAAAAGTTTAAATCAAAAGTACAATTAATTTCTTAAATGTTCAATTGAGTACATATAAAAAATTGAAGGCATTTGGACATCATTAAGACCTTGAAACTTAGAGTTTACACTTAGGTCCTTCATGCATCCCATTCTCTTCTTTAGAAAACCTCTTTGGACCTATTTGTAACCCACAGGGACCCCTTTGAAGGCCCTTAGGGTCCGTCCTACTACGATTTACTCCACTTATGGACCTGTGCACAATTTTCCTACCCCTTCGTGAAGGGCTCCTTGGTGCGAGATCTTTTTAGGATCGTCACCGAGTTTGATTTAGATTTTATTACTCGAATACTTCAAAAATTCTCCGAGGTCAAACTCAGGGAGCAAGCTTAATTTTAGACGTATAGAAAATCACAATTTACAATAATACACTGTTTTACAAAAAAAAACTAGAGAGAGGAAATTAAAATTTTTCTTCTCTTTTCTTTTCTTCTCTCTTTCTTCTTTGTTCTTCTTCTTCCTGTCTTCAGATGTCTGATTCTGGGAATCAGATGCCTTAAGTAGCCACTTGCTACAGTGCATGTGTTCTCCTCCTTCTTCCTTTCTCTTTTGCTGCTGCTGCTGCTTCTTCTCCTTGGCTTCTTCTTTTTCTCTTCTTTCTCTTCTTCTGCTTGGCCTTGTTCTTTGCGACAGCTCCCTCCTCTTCTTTTCTTTTCCCTTTGGCTCTGTCTCTGCCTTCTTCTTTTTCAGTTGGCTTCTCCTCTTCCTCTTCCTCTCCTTTAGCTCCTGCTCCTCTGTGTGGCTAAGTCCTTGGCCGCTTCTTCTTCTGCTTCCTCTTCCTCCTCCTTCTCCTTCTTCAATTTCCCTGCACAGGAATGGTTAGGCAAATCCTAACCCCTACCCTCCCCGCGTCTCTCTCTCTCTGTTTCACTCTAGGGTTCACTCTCCCAGAGCCTACTTAGGCATATGGGTCGGGTAACGTGCCTGGGACCAGGCCTGCCGGCATGCGGTGGTGGGCGAGGTGTGCGAGGCTTAGGTAAACGGGTCGAGCCAAGTCCATGGGGGGTGGTCGCGGACGAGGCCGGGTGAGCGGGTGAGAGGGACCTCACCCCGTGTGACTGAGACGGTAAGCCTAAATCACTTTTACAATTTATGCCCTGTGGGGCGCTTGAAAACGCCCAAGGTGGGACTAAAGTTCCCACCTCCTTGTCGCGTGCCTGGCAGCAGCAAGCGCGAACAATCGCCACTCCAGCAAAGGCTTCAGACGCCAATTGAAGACCTGGAGTTGTGCGCAGAAGTCTTTCATGCAATCTGGGCTCGTCTCCTGGAGCTGCTTGCGAGCTTGCTCCAAGCTCGGCGTCAATGGCGGCGGAAGCTCGGGACCTGAAACCATGAATACGACCTTGCGGCCCTGTTAGAACACACGACGAAGATAACTCGGGGGTCAGCGTGGCGTGATGTCGCCTGTGTGCGTGTGCCGGGCACACTGTGTGCGTGCAGGTGGGTGTGTTCGGGGAAGGGTTTCAGTGGGTGGCGCAGTCAGTGGAGGGTCGTAGGATGATCAATGGGTGGAGGTGATGCTTCTGAGGGGTCTGGCGAGGTGGATGGGTGCGGGGAGGTGACGGAGACACCTCGCCGGTGATCTACCGGAGGTGGAAGAGATGGTGGTGGCTTGCGGTTGTCGAGGGGTTGAAATAACAAATTGGTAGAGGGGAAATAAAGAGGAGGGTGAGAGGGACTTAGCTGTGAGTCCAGAGTGAAGGAGGAGATGCGGAGGTGGCGAGCAGCCAGTGCTACCGTCATCGGAGACGAAGGTGCGAGGGGGAGAGAATGGCGACGAGGAAGAGGGGTTGGAGGGTGCCTGCTGGTATGGTGCGGAGAGGCGGAAGACGGCAAAGGTAACTCTGCCACTGGTACCGTGGTAAACCGACGAGAGAGGAGAGGGAGAGTTGCCGGAAGCTCTGGCAATTGGCCGGAGTTGGTGGGAGACGAATAAGAGGGGGAATCTCAGACCAAACGAAGCTTGAAGGATGCGGCGAGGTGTGCCACTCCTTAAATAGGCAAGGGCTGGCCGGGAGGCGCACGAGAGCGGCTGGAAAAACCTTACCGGAGATGTGGCAGACGGAGACCCATTCCTCTCGCGCGTTCGCACGAGAGGTATGGCGGTTGACAGGGCATGGGAGTCTACCCACCCCTTTCAAATATGGGGCCGACTCCCCATGCATGTGCGACGCCATCCTCTGCGCAAAGTTGTTGGAGGTATGGCCTATCCAGCGGGTGGAAAAAGGACCTGATTGAATAAAACAACGGGAACGCTAGGGGGCAATTGCAAGGTTTCAAAAAGTTAAGGATCAGAAAGTAATTATTAAGGATCATTTTGTAAAGTGGGTCAAGATTGAAATTCCCTACTAGGAGGGGGTGACGTAATAATTGCGGAAATAAATATAAACAATCTCAAAAATAGACAATCACACAAGTACATAAGTACTTTTTAGGTGGAAACCCAAATCGGGTGAAAACCACCACCTAACCCTCTCGAGTTAGGATTTTCCGATCAACCAAGTTGATCAAAATCCACTAAACGAATCACTTTAAACGAGGGTGATTCAACCTCAAATACAACCACGCTACAAGTGCGAGGGTAGCGTTCCTCAACCCCTTCTCTCCACAAGAAGGATTTTGTCCCACGAAGGAGACGGGAATTCGCAAAGCGAATACCCAACCAAATAACAAAGATTAAAATAACAAATAATCCTATAGAGCCAACAAAGTAATTTTAAACCTAGCTTCTATAGGAATTAGGAAACTCCCCTTTGAAAGGAGTGCGTCGGCGACGCGGATGCGTGAACAATACGACGGCGCTACGTCGCTCTCGTGAACTACGGCGGGAGAGTAGGTGCGCAAAGCCTGATGCTCTCAAGATGTAGAACTAGAGCTTAGAGAGCAAGAGAGACACAAAATGGTTTGAAAGTGTATTGCAAGGTGTGTCTTGTGTTTCTAGGTGTGTTTTTGTGTTGCAAAGGTTCCCCTCAATTTATAGAGGCCTTAGGAAGGCTTTGGAAGGCTTAGGAAAGGTTCCATAGCCGTTGGGTGCAAAGCCCAAGTGAATCAACCCGAAATCAGGAACAATCATTGCACTGACAGGGTTATCAGACGTCTAATTCTGGCATCAGGCATCTAGAAGACCACTTTAAGACGTCTGATTTCAAGGTCAGACGTCTGATTTTGGGCGGGTCTCTTCCTGACTTGGATCAAATCTAAATAAGGTTCTAGCGCAAGTCCATCAGACGACATACAAGATGTCTGGCACTATGTCTGGACGTCTGGAAACCTACTTTTTCGTGGGAATGGATTTGCAACGGCTAGAAAATCTCTGAGGAGATTTTCGGGTCAGTCGAGGCAAAACAGTCAATTATCAGACGTCTGAAAGGTCTTAAGGACGTCTGATAAGACTCTAACGGTCATATCCTTAAGTGTATGATAAGAGAGCCAACGGTCCACTAATTGGACGTCTGGCAAAGTCATCAGACGTCTCCTAAGACGTCTGGTCTAAGGTCTGGACGTCTGATTTCATCAGACAGAAATAACTATGTCCAGCCTAAATGTTATCAGACGTCTGATTTGGGAATTAGACGTTTGGAAGTGCTGTTTGAACCCTATATTGGTTTTCTAAGTTCTCTACAGAAAACCTAAGCATCCTAGGGTTGTGCCGGTGTTCCTAGGACTACTGTTAGGGTACTTTGAGGTTCTTTAACATGAATCTAAGTAAAAAATAAAGAGTAAGAAAATAAAGACAAAAGTACATGAAAGGAATAAAATGGAATTCTATCCTATTCTTCTTGTCCTTCCATCTTCAATCTATCGCTCCTCGCGAATCTTCTCTGTTCTCCGTCAAGCTCCTCCAATCCATCCTGGATGCGAGCTCGAATTTCGTCTAATCATGTATCCATTTGCAATTGGCTTGAAATCTAAGACTCCAAGCGCAAATGTTAAATAACACGTGTTTTGTTATCATCAAAATAAATGATTGTGGTGCTCTAGTACCAACAAAGATGACCTTCCCTTAGGTTCAAATTTTGGCATAAATCTAATTTTGACCTAAGGAATCCAATGGTGAAGTTGGATTTTATGTTTGACCACGTTTGACTGGATATTTTGCATAAAAACCCAAATTAGGTCAGAAATTGGGTACAGTCCTCAATCTAGGTCAAAACAGGTTCCAAAGGTCAAATTGAAAGTTCTAAACCTTAGAGGATATTTTTTCATGGATTTTAGAGGATTTAGTTCATTTTTATCTTTCCTGAAACTTAGTGAATTAAAGTACGTTTGTTTTAGGGTTGTAGAATGTCATTTAATTCCCAGATTTTATCATAACCCTTTTCTGACCAAACCATCCCACTTTTTCCTTTATTTTTATTAGGTTCACTTGACCTATATCTAGACCCTTAGAAATTCCATTTATGCACTGCAATGGTAAAATTACATTTTGACCCCTTGTATAATGTTTTATTCTCTAATTAACAATTTCCTGAATTAGGCCTTCCCTTAAGTTATGTAGGAGCTTTTGTTTACTTTATTAGGTCAAAATGTGCTAGTTAGGGTTCATGATGAGGTTCTCATCATACCCCCATGCGTAGCTTTTGCTAGTCCCTTAGCAAAATATTAAGGTTTTAACCTTAGTTCTAGACCATGAATTCCTTTCATCAATTTTGATAAGTGCTTTTTCTCTTGTCTCCTTGATTAGGTCAGAATGCCAACCATGGGCCTAAAAGTACTCTAGTACCAACCAAGATCCAGATCTGTCTAGCTTTAGCCTCAGTCCTTAGCAAAGGTTTTTAAGGCCCACAGGAACTACCCTAAGGTTTATTGGACTCCGTGATTAAAGCACCCGTGCTTGAGATATTCTTAGATTTGGTTCAATTTGCAGTGCGTTTTGTAAGAGAGAGGCAGAGGGTTTATTTGTTTGGAGAGTTTTCTCTCTCTTTTCTTTTTAATTCTAGCTTAGGATTGGCTTCACAACATGGTCTGTATCAGATTCCTCGTCCCCATCATCAATCCTCAAAGGTTCCTGGTAATCGATGCTTCCAGATAGCATCGCCCATGGTAACCCCCAAAACCCTGGTTTTCGAGATTTTGAGATAATCCCGCCAATGGCGTTCCGTGGTCGAATTCTGACCCTGGCAGTTGCATTTCGTGATAATGCCATCCATGGAATCTAAACCAGCAGAGTGCTTACATGCCCCCAGTAGGATATGTAATTATCCTAGGAGACAAGCACCGAGGAGACGATATGTTACGCATTTTCGAGGGGAATTTCCCACCTCTCTGCACCGAGAACTCGTCGAAATCAACTTGTGTTGATCGGTCGCTCCTAATCTAGGTGACATTTTCAAAACATTAGAAACACTTTTGCGTGACTTTGATATCTGTTACGAACGCACTCCAAGACGTTTTTTTTAAGACGCCTGGGAGGTGGCCCAGACGACTTGCCAGACGTCTGGGATCTATTTTCGGTGGCACACGGGATTGCATCTGCGCGTAGGCGCGCGCAAACCCACAACCGCCTTCCTCTCTCTTTTTCCCTCTCTCCTCCTGCGACCGCAGTCTGCGTTCTCTCTCTCTTCCTCTCCCATCGTGGCTTTAAAAAGCCTCGCCCTCTCCCTCACTCTGATCACCTCCTCTCCTCCTTCCAGCAAGTGCGAGTACGAGCGAGCAGCGGCGGCGGCAGCCGCGGTGAGTGCGGGAGGAGGTGCTGCGCGAGGGAGGAGGCGCTCGGCCGTGAGGGCGAGCTTGCCGAGGCTGCTAGAGCCGGCCGGCGAGGGCGCAGCGGGCACGGAGTGACGTGGGAGGTCTACTGCAGCTCGAGCAGCAGGCGGACGAGGCGCGGCCGTGCGTCACGGGCGGAGGGCGAGTAGTGCTCTGGCTCCGGAAGCTTTTCTAGAATCAGACGTCTGGTCATCCAACCAGACGACGGTTAAGTCGTCTGGAGGACTATCCAGACGTCTGGCAAGTAAGTTATTTTTCGTCTTCTTCCTTTTCTGCAACCGTCCGCACTGAGAACGATGAGTGGGTACGTGCAGGTTCTGAGATTCGCATCCAACGCGAATCAGACGTCTGGCAGCGGTGCCAGACGACTGGAGGGACTTCTAGACGTCCGGGGTGACCATCGGACGTCTGGGAATTAGGCCAGACGCCCCCGCAGGCTTCTGGACGTCTGAGAGACTACGCAGGACAAGGTACCATCTGATCCCCATTTTTAAGACGTCTGGAAGAAGTTCCAGACGTCTGATTTTGCATTGTTTCGTCGTTTTCAACCTGTTTAGGGCCCGTTCGGAGTCCGTTTTCCGCGTTTCGAGTTGCGTTCTTTTCGGAATTAAATCCTCTACCCGTCTACAGTGATTAGATACTGTTTTGAGAAACTCCTTGTGTTTGATCCTTGTGATAGGACCCTGTTCCATTGTAGTCTCGGGGGTTGCGGAGGCACGCGGGATTCCCGACCACACCCCCAGTACTCCTGTTGTAACTGGTAGAGTGGCTTTTAAGTTTATTAGCATAATCTGTTAAACTATGGAACCATAAATAGAACCTAGGGCATTGCATGAATCCTAGGAATGAGAAACTAGATTGAATGATAGATCCTAGGGTGTTGCATGAATCCTAGGACTGGAAAACCAGATTGTATGATAGATCCTAGGGTATGGCATGAATCCTAGGATGGGAAAACTAGTGGAATATATGAATACTGCAGTCTTGAAAAAGTGGAAAGGAATAAATAGCTGCCTGTAATTTGATTTAACAGCTGCCTGTTATGAATAAATAAACGTGATTGAGAACATGGATTGTAAGAACGTGAAACTGGAAGGTGAAACCTAGATGTTCGGAGTTATAAGAGCTGGAACCCTACGGGAAATTAGGAGTATAACTCCTGGAAAGAGAAAGGAATGGAACTGAGAAAGAAAGACGTGGTAGTGTGCTGTCTCTTGGGTACGTAGTACCAAGGGAAGTACCTGTTACCTGCTTAGTGCTGAGCGGAGCCAGCCGCCCCAGGGACCTGGGGTTAGGTTTGGCCACTTTGTACCGACTTGCTGGCCCTCGTGTACGTAGTACCGAGGAGAGCTACTAGTGTAAGGAGAGCACTAGCTATCCCATGGGCCCCGGGGTTCTGCTAGCCTCCTACATCGACTTGTTAGGCCCACTGGGCAAACCAGGGTAGTCAGGCGAGGGTGCGCAGACTGTGGAGGGGCAAGGCCCCTGTTTGGTTACTGTGGAGGGGTTGGACCCCTATTACTGAGAGGGCTCTGCCTTGTACTGGTTCCGTGCTGTGCTTTGGGCGCACCCGTTAACGGAAACGACTGGCCATGTGCCAGTGCGGGTTAGCTACCTGTGCGTTTATCGCACGTGCCGTAGTCACCGTTATGTCTGTCCATGACCTTAGGGTGGTTGACTAAGAGTAGGATCACCACGGGGGACTCTCCCGGCCAGGAGAGCACCACGTGCTACTTCTACTATTCGGAAAAGACTGCAGTCAATATCGTTCCCACGAGGAACATTCGAGATCAAGTGAAGGATCTGAGAAATAGATAAATTGTGAAACAATAGAAAGACGTAAATAAACGAAGAAAGAAAACAAAACAGGTACTCTACACTTTACTGCTTCTTTAGTTTAGCTGCCACTCTACTCAGCGTTTCGCTGACGTGTTACACTCGTTTCTTTTCAGGACTAGGTGTTGAGCAGCCAGGGTCAGCGGCTGCAGAGGATGCTGGGCCGAGTAGGGTCCAGTAGAGTTATCACTGTTCTTTTGTGCCTTTTTGTTCCACTGTAGTGAGTAGTTCTTGTTACTCTCTGTACTTTCTTTGCTCGTAGTTCTTGCTATATTATAAATGTTGTTCTACTGTTGTGGTGGCACATGCTGTAGTAGTTCTTTTTCTTACTACTGTATTTTGTTACTGCGAGTTATATTTCATGTTGAATGTGGTTTATTTTACTACTCTTTTGGTTACTTCCTCGTTGGACGACTAGGTCTTGGGATTAATCGAGTCGGTCTGATTCTCGTGTCTCGTAGGGACTCGGGAATCGGGTCGTTACAATATCTATGCTTACTGAACCAGACTATGTGTGAATTACGGTGCTTAGGTTACCGAGTCCCGTAAACTAAAGGTCAGTTAATGAGGCCGAATACTCCCTATGCCTTAGACCTAATACTTAAGTTTTTCATTTTCCTCAACCTCTTGAGGAATATCTAGATCTTAACGGGTACTAAGAGTCTAGCCAAGAAGGCTTAAGGTTAGCGTTCTTACTAATCTTTTTGTGTTTCTTTAGCACTTTCGCTTTACTTTTCTTTAATGTGGTCTAGAACTTTGGTTAATTCCTTAATTTCTTACTATTCACTATCTCTTTCCTTTTCATTTTGTGCTCTTTTTATCATTTTGCTCTTTTCCTCCTCCTCCATTTGTAAAGCTTACTAAAAAGTGCTTCCCTCGTCCCATTTTTTGTTCTTTTTCATTTTTTTTTTTGGGGTGTTTTTGACATATGAGAATTTTTTTGTCGAAACCTTTTCTTGTTATGAATTTTTATTGCACTTTCATACCCCCCATGCCTAAGATCTACAATGTCCTCATTGTACATTAGGTGGGTTTTTATTCAGCTTGGTTCACGCATTAGGACATGTATTGGGTGAGTGGATGGGTCGAGGTGACTGTTGCGGATGATTTCTAATCTCAGGTACGAGTACCTGAGGTGGAGTCGGCTGTCCTAAAGGATGAACCTAAAGTGCAAAGAAATGTCAGAAAAGGTTTCAGGTTTTCAAAAGAATGACGGGCTGCCTCCTGTTAAGCGCTGAGTTTTACGCCCTCGGCTAGGTGCAATGAGTTTAGGGAGAATGGAGGATAAATGATGACTCAGCCAAAGCTTTATTGGTTACGTTAATGAACGATTTGAGTCTCTGACCGTTCACGACGAAAGGTTCGAAATCGTGGCTAAGTGGACTGATCTTGACAGCTTCAGTTCCAAAGATCTGTCGGACAAGATATGGTCCGATCCACTTGGATAGCAGTTTCCCAGGGAACATTTTAAGTCTGGCATCGAAGAGTAGGACCTTCTGACCAGGGTGAAAGATCTTTCTAGATATGTGCTTGTCATGAAAGGCTTTAACCCGCTCTTTGTAGATTCGCAAGTTTTCATACGCATCAAGGCGTAATTCATCAATCTTGCTTATCTGAAACTTTATGTGGGTTCCAGCCTTAGAAAGATCTAGGTTGCAATTCCGTACTGCCCAATAGGCTTTATGTTCCAATTCGACGGGAAGGTGACATGCCTTCCCGTACACCAGTCTAAAAGGAGACATGCCTAATTGGGTCTTGTGGGTGGTCCTATGAGCCCACAAAGCTTCTGAAAGTTGGGATGACCAGTCCTTCCTGTCAGGTCGAACAGTAACCTAAAGGATTTTCTTGATCTCCCGGTTTGACAACTCAGCTAGACCATTAGTCTGGGGGTGATAAGGAGTAGAGATTCGGTGTGACACCCCGTATTTGGTCATCAGTGACCTGAACTGAGCATTGGTGAAATGGGTCCCTCCATCAGAGATGATAGCTCAAGGAATCCCGAACCGTGAGAAGATATTCTGATGAATGAATTTGATAACGATCTTGTGATCACAGGTTCGGGTCGGAATGGCTTCGATCCATTTGGACACATAGTCAACAGCGAGTAAAATATACTCGAAGCCGTCCGAGATAAGGAAGGGGCCCATAAAATCAATCTCCCAAATATCAAAAATCTCGCATACGAGAATCGGCTGTAAAGGCATCATGTCACGATGGCTCATGTTGCCCAAAGTTTGGCAACGGCTGCATGCCTTACAGTGACTGTATGCGTCCTTGAAGATAGTGGGCCAGTAAAAGCCACATTGGAGGATTTTCGATGCGGTTTTATGTCCATAAAAATGGCCACCGCATGCCTGGTCATGGCAGACAGAGAGTATGTCATTGATTTCAACCTCTGAGACACATCGTCGGATAACTTGGTCAGCACCTATGAGAAATAAGTATGGGTCTTCCCAAATGTAATACTTGGCATTGGAGCACAATTGGTCTTTCTTGGCCTTCGGCCAATCAGACGGAATCTGGTGTGATGCCAAGTAGTTTACTATATCAGCAAACCATGGAAGCTGTTAGTCGACGTTTGGTGCGGATTTAACGGATGTCACGTTGTAGTATAACCGACAAAACGTCTAAACAAATATAAAGAATTTTATTACTCGAAAAATCGGAGTATCCGAGGTCGAACACAGGGAGCAAATGGAATTTACTACTAGTCAAAATGTAATTGAACACTCTAATTTACTCAAAATATCAATTCAAATGTGAATGTATGCAATTAAAAGTAATTAGGACAAAAATATGAAATTGGACGTCTAATCACAAGATCAGACGTCTTAAAAGGTATTTTCCCTTTTCTTCTTGATTATCGTTCTTCTTTCCGCCTTGCGAAGCCCCTTTCTTTCCTTCCTTCTTTTGATCTCCCGTGTCTTTTGCTTCTGCCTTGCTCTTTCTTTTCTTCTTCTCTACCTTGCTTCTTACTCTTCTCTGTTCTTCCTGCCTTTCCTTCTACTTTCTTTCTTCTCCTTCTCGCGGCCAAGTCTTTCTTCTCCTGCGTTCAGCCTGTGCCTACACAGAACAAAACCTACCTTCCTCCCTCTACCCGCGCGTCTCTCTCTCTCAAGCAATTCACTCACGGACGCTCTCCCAGAGCCACAGCCATAATCAGGTCGGATCGTACCCGGGACCAGGCGCACCTGTAGGTGGTGTGATGAGCGAGGAGTGCGTAGGCTTAGGTCGGGTCGGATCCGCCAGATCCGCGTGGTCAAGCCGCGGACGAGGCGGGTGTGGGGTCAGTGAGGGACCTCACCCCTGTGCTTTCGAGGCAGTAAAACTATATCACAAAAACTCTTTATACCATACCTGTGCCTTGAGATTCCACGATGTGGGACTAAAGGTTCCGCCCTTCCTTTGCGCGCGCCCGCAGACTCTCGTATGCAATTGCCCAAGCTGATGGCTCTGCTGGCGCTACTGGCTGGGCTCTCTCACCTCGCGACACTCGCGTGAGTCTCCTGCATCTGCAGCCTGGGAAGCCTGATGCCTGGAGCTTCGTTGGAGCTTCACCGGAGGTCATCCATGGCGGCAGTGGCTCAAACACTGTCATACACAAAACAAGCCTCTCGGCCCAATCAGATCAGCTAGAGACCTTCGCCGTGCCACGGCGAAGGTCTCTAGCTGATCTGATTGGGCCGAGAGGCTTGTGACGGCGAAGGCGGTGGACGATGCTGCAGGCCGCAGGTTGGCCTAGGCGTGCGTGCCTAGGTCAACCTGTGGCCGGAGATGGTGGGTTGTTCGGGGGGTGATTATGGAGGTTTGGAGTGGCAGTTGTGGGGTGGAGCGAGTTCCTGGTGGTGAGGCGGAGCTCTCGAGGGGGTTGGCGAGCCGGGTGGGGGGCTGGAATGGTGGAAGCGGCTCGCCGGAGATCGGTCGGTGATGTGGAAGATGAGGGTGGTCAGCGTCGGTCGAGGGGTAATCAGATGAGATAACAGGGGGAAAAGAGAGAGGATAGGATGGAGAGGAGTTCTAACCTAATTGTAAGGACGAAAGGGGACGGAAGGCGGACAGCAGTACCTGCTGTCGCCGGAGAAGGTGACGCCCAGTGGGGGGAGAACGGCTGCGACGACGGGGCTGAGGCGGCGTGCGCTGGTACTGCGCGACGCGGAGGGAGGTCAGGAAGCTAACTCTGCCACTGGTTTTGTGGAAGAGCGAAGAGGGAGGGGAGGGGGGCTCGCCGGAGCTTGCTGGGGGTTTTTGGCCGGGCAGGAGGAGAGGAATTGAAGGGGGAAACTCGGCCAAATCAAGCTAAGCCTCTTAGGCCGGAGTTGTGGGTTCTTATATAGGCGCTGGACTGGGTGTGCAGGGCGTGAAGGGCACGTAATTGCCTGAGGTTGGTCGCCGGAGATGGAAAGGAGTTAGGATACCCAAATCTCTCGTGCGTTCGCACGAGAGATTGGGTTCACACCAGGGATCGAGATCGGTCTTAAATGGAAGGGAATTCCTCAGAGAATCTCCCTTCCATTTCTGGGAGAGAATTTCTGAGGAATTAGAGAGCAATCTCTCTCTGAACCTCGCCGGAGCTCGGTTCTACCCTAGCAATGGCGGCAGGACCGGTTTGCAAAGGGGGCGAAGAACCTAGGGGGCTCTCTGCAAAGGTATTCAAAAGATAGGGACCAATTTGTTATTTGGGTGTACTAAATTGCAAAGTAGGTCAAGATGACTTCTCATTAGGTCCAAATTTTGGTACAAACCTAATCTGGACCTAAGGAATCCAATGATGAAGTTGTATTTTAGGTTTGACCTCGTTTGACTGGACATTTTGCGTAAAAACCCAAATTAGGTTAATTGAAGAGCTAGGACCCTAATCTAGGTCAAACTAGGTTCCAAAGGACAAATTAAATGTTCCAAACCCTAGAGGATGTTTTTCCATGATTTTTAGAGGGTTTACTTGATCTTTATCCTGACCGGAACCTTGTTAATTACAGCGGGTCTGTTTTAGGGTTACCAGGTGTCATTTAATTCCTAGATTGCACATGAACCCATTTCTGATTGACTCAACCCACTTTTTATCTCATTTAGACCATTTGACCTATGTTTTGCCTCTGAGAAATCTCATTTATGTACTGCAATGGTAAAATTGCTGTTTTAACCTTTATTTCATGTTTTCTTCTCAGAGCACTTGTTCCTTCAGTTAGGCCTTCTTCTAGGTTATGTAAGAGCTTTTATCTTCTTCATTGGGTCAAAATGAGCTAGTTATGGCTCATGATGAGGCTCTCATCAGAAGCCCTGTACCAATAGTCAAGAGGTGCTCATCAGGAAAATGCTCCGCAATGGGTCCAAAAGGGTCGATGATCTTAGAAGGAAGGTGGGACAAGTGGTCAGCTACCACATTTTGTCTGCTCGCTTTGTCGCGAATCTCGAGGTCAAATTCTTGCAACAGCAAGATCCATCGGATTAATCGAGGCTTCGCGTCCTTCTTCACAAGGAGATGCCTCACAGCTATGTGATCCAAGTAGATAATGACATGGGAACACAGGAGATAAGACCTGAATTTTTCAAGGGAAAATACTACGGCTAGCAGTTCTTTCCCCGTAACCATGTAGTTACGCTGACCCTCGTCAAGTGTCTTGCTAGTGTAGTAGATGACCACGGGTTTCCCATCAATCTTTTGCCCCAGAACCGAACCTACAGCGAAGTCAGATGCATCGCACATGATCTCAAAGGGTTGAGACCAATCAGGGGACTGTAGGATCAGGGCTTGGGTGACTCGGTCACGAAGGATGTCAAAAGCTTGAGTGCATTCCTTGGAAATCTCAAAGGGTACATCCTTGGAGAGAAGAGTGGTCAGGGGGTACGCGATTTTCGAGAAATTAGGGATGAATCGACGGTAAAAATCGACGTGCCCTAGAAAAGATCGGATGTCCCTGATCGAGCTAGGCATAGGAAGTTTGGAAATCAGGTTAACCTTGGCTCGATCCACTTGGATGCCTCTCTCAGAAATCAAATGTCCAAGGACGATTCCCTCAGACACCAAAAAGTGGCTCTTTTCCCAGGAAAGAACCAGATTTACGTCAATGCAATGCCTGAGTATATGAACCAAGTGCTGGAGGCAATCATCAAATGATGCCCCAAAAACTAAGAAGTCATCCATGACGACTTCCAGATAATCACCTACCATATCAGAGAATATGGCAAGCATGCACTGCTGAAAAGTCACGGGTGCATTGCAGAGACCGAAAGGCATCCTTCGGAACGCGTATGTCCCGAAGGGGCAGGTGAACGTGGTCTTCTCTTGGTCTTCTGGATGAATCGCCACTTGGTTGTAACCGAAGTACCCGTCAGGAAAGTAGAAGAATCTATTTCTCGCTAGTTTTTCGAGAATCTGATCAATAAACGGTAGTGGGAAATGATCCTTCTTCATGGAGGAATTGAGTCTTCGGTAATCTATGCAGACTCTCCACGAATTTGCTATATGGGTAGGTATGACCTCTCCGATTTCAGTTGTGATAGTGGTGAGCCCTGCCTTCTTAGATACAACCTGGATTGGGCTCACCCAGCAATTGTCGGAGATCAGGTAGATGATCCCTGCATCTAACCACTTAATGATCTCCTTTTTCACGACCTCCTGCAGATTAGGGTTCAGACGTCTCTGCATCTCACGCAAAGGTCGTGCGCCCTCTTCAAAATAGATGCGGTGTGTGCAATAAGATGGGCTTATTCCAGTCAAATCATCGAGAGTCCAACCAATGGCTATACGATGTTACTGGAGAACAGCAATCAGACAGGATTCCTAGTCAGGGGTGAGTTTGGAGTTTATAATCACAGGAAGTGTCTGATTGGAACCCAAAAAGACATATTTCAAATGATCGGGAAGGGGTTTGAGTTCCAGAACAAGGTTATCAGTAGCAGTGGGTGGGTCAGAGTGGGTGTGGGGAACAAGGGTAGGAGTTATGGGTTTATCTAGATCAAGTTCTGACTCCTCTAATTACGATTTTAGATCTTCTTATGGTTTATTAGGGATAATCATGTTGTTCTTAATTTGCGGTTCATCAACCACGTCTCTGATATTACAAATTTGCTCTACCACACTGTAATTAATCCTTTGTTGGGCCTTAAAGATATCAATCTTGAAGGTTTGATTCCCAAATTTCAGCTCTATTTGGCCCTTCTCATAACTTATGTTGGCCCTTGCAGTGGCCAGAAAAGGTCTCCCTAGTATAATTGGTGTATCCCTTGGATTCTCAGGTGCGTCCATGTCTAGAATTATAAAATCTATGGGGAAGTAGAAATCCCACACCCTAACAATAACATCCTCAAGAACTCCTTTAGGTGACTTAATGGATCAATTAGCTAAGTGCAATGTCACCTCAGTCGGTTTCAGCTTGGATTCTTCAATTTAGTTAAGCAGGGATGTGGGTATCAAGTTTATAAAGGCACCTAGGTCTAATAATGCTCTATCAAATTGGGTCTCACCAATCTTGCACGAAATCAGGGGAGTGCCTAGATCTTTTGCCTTGGGTGGGAGTTTACTCAAGATCACAGAGCTGGCTTGCTCTGATAGTACAATTGGACTCCCACTCTTGGTTCGCGGCTTACGCTAGGGTGTACACACATTTTTCAAGAATCGTGCGTAAGCCGATACGTGGCGGATTACATCCATCAAGGGGATGTTTATTTGGACCTGCTTAAAGAGCTTGATTAGGTCCTCCTCAGGAGCCACGGGTTTAGCTATCCTCTTTCCCTTAGTCAAGGCCTCGGGAAATGGAACCTTGGTTGGTTCCTCTAGAATAGGTCCAGGTTTTTGATTTGGGATAGGGATAGGGACATCCTGGATAACTATCCTAAGGTTTGGGTCACTACTAGGCTTGGAGTGGTTTGGATAAGGTGGGTCTTGGGTTACTTTACCACTATGGGTTGTCACAGAATTTAGTCCTGCCTGGTTCTGGTTGGGGGTTGGTAAGATGGGCTGCTGCTGTTGATAACCCGCATAGGAGGTTGATGCTTCCATCTCGTCAAATGATGGAATAGAAGAGGCCTGATAGATCAAGTGTGCTTGTCCTAGGTTCGAGTTTATAACGCGCCGCTGGGTCAGCACGTTATTAGGGTTAGGCAAAGGTTGTGAAGGAAGTGTGCCCGGTTGGCGAGAATTCGCCAACTGGGCGAGTTGGTTGTGGACCTCTGTGATCTTATCCTTGTGCTATTTTTGGATAGCCACATTCGTTCTTTGAATGTCAGCCAAAGTTTGAAGGATGAGGGACATTTGGTCTTGGTTTGGCCTGGATGGATAAGTGGGGTTGGGCTGAGGCTGAGGCGGCTGATAAGGACGAGGGGCTTGTGGACGGGGCTAATAGAGTGGTCTTGGGTTCTGAGAATTTCCCGTCCAGTGGAAATTAGGATGGTTTAGCCATCCAGGGTTGTAGGTGTTGGAAAATGGGTCATTCTGGATGGCGTTGAGGTCCTCGCAGGTCTGAGGAGCCTCAGGAAAGTCAGAGAATGGGGGAGTAGAGTTCCCCCGTCAAGAATAGAAAGGATCGGAGGTCCCTCCGGTCCTGGAGTCAAATGGGGGTGGATATGGATCCATTCCAGGAGAAGGTCGGTGGAAAATGTTCTGCACAGTTTCCCTTGCGGGAGGTGGCTGTGCGAAGGAGTTCTACGTAGAGGTGGCTAGCTGCAAGTGCTGAGTCAGCTCGTCCACCTTCTTCTCGATAATAGAGACCTTGTCCAACCGACTGGCCATTAGTTCCAAGTCGACGGATGCGGACAGGCCCTACGTCTCATGTGCTCCCCTAAGATTCGTTGATGTGTGGGTATTCGTCTGATCGAATAATCCCATGAAGTCATTGTTGATGGAGTTCTTGCACATATTCTGGAGAATCTCCCACACGATGTCTTCATGTTGACCCATGATATTCCCTCCGCAAGTTGTATTGACGAACAATCTAATATCTTCATGGAGTCCCTGGTAAAAAGACTGGACTTATTCTCATTTAGGAACTCCGTGATGGGGGCACTTTCTCATGAGATCCAGAAATCGATCCCATGCCTCATGAAGAGGTTCTCCTGTCTGCTGGGTGACGTGAGTAATCTGATGGCGCAAGGCGTTTGTCCGACCAACGGGAAAGAACTTCTTCAAAAACTCGAACTAAAGTTCATCCCAGGTGTTGATCGGGCAGGTTTGTGTCTGATACAAATGAGCCGCCTTGTCCATAAGGGAGAAAGAGAACATCTTCATGAGTAAGATATCCCGATTTTGTGCATCTGACCTGAAGGTCTGGGCCAGATGCTTGAGCTGTTTGATGTGCAGGAAGGGATCTTCAGAGTTAAGCCCATAGAACTTCGGTATGGCATGAATCATATTGGGCTTTAATTCAGAATCAGGTCCTCCAGTTGGGATTTTGACTTGAGGTTCAATTGCTACTGCAGCGGGATTATAGTGATCTCGCATCATGGGGCGCTGCGGTGGGTTCATGAAATTCTGGAAGAGGTCATTAAGACGCTGGAGCTGGTGCTCAAGATTATTCTCTTCTTCAACAGGCTGAGCCATGATGGAAGAAGAAGGGGAACTAGGTTTAAAATCGGAAGAAAGGTCTATGTGGAGGGGTTGTTGTACAAACAAGGGTGCCGAGGCTTATCCTCGGGGAGAGTGGATTTCTAAAGGAGGTTTCAAGGACCTCCTACCAAACATACACTAAAGGACTGGATGAGATTAGAATGTCTTAGACCCAATCAAGACACCCAAAATATGTTGGGTAACTATAGAGGTTCGGGGCAGATGATACCCCTTGATAAGAAGGTCGTTCACTTGAGAATTACCTGGGCAGCCAGAGAGGGAGAGTCCCGGGAAGACCCCTACATGGTAGAGCGCCCCCACATGTTACAGGGTTTCCCCCACCCGACCTCTCTTGTCACTGAGATTCCACGTAGATCAGAATGGGGACCTTGACCTCTTAAGTCTACCACTTTTAATTAAGATCAAGGTGCTTAGGGTTTCACTTGAACTTTAAGCCTTTTTTATGCAAAAGTGACCTAATTTGAAGGTTGGTTAATCCAAGGGATCAACTTTACCTCTTTGTTCCTGAGAGAGCTTCTTAGGTCCTTTCTTTTACTATTCAAGTAAATTAAGAGCCTGATTGCTTAGGGTTTCTCTTAATAGGTCTCTTCAAACAATGGTTTAGGCACACCTCCTTTTGGAATTTCCAATTCTTTGTTTAGAAGATGTGTCTCTAAAACCCTAGCTTGGAATCCTAGGTTGGCTCTAGTTGGTCCAATTAGTTGCCTCAAAAAAGGGTTACTAGGGCTCAAGCAAGAAGGTTTTAGCCCTAGTTACCTAAAGTGAATATGCAGTTAAAGTGTGTTGAAATTCAAAATCAGGCAACTCTGTGAATTACTAAGTACGGAAGACAGGTAGCCCTAGATTGATTCTTTTTTTCTTTTTTTTTTCTTTTCTCTTTAGAATGTAAGGGGCTTAAGAGAAAGGGTTGAAGGTTACCTGTCCCCCGATGTGGTTGCTGTGCGCCTGCTTGTTCTTTCTTGCCTTCCTTTCCTGTACAACATAAGAGAGGTTAAATCAGTATAAAATCAGAAATTATGATTTTGAAACTTCTAAAATGCCCGTTGCTCCCTGGCAACGGCGTCAAAAACTGGTGCGTGATCTTTTTAGGATCATCACCGAGTTTGATTTAGATTTTATTACTCGAATACTTCAAAAATTCTCTGAAGTCGAACTCAGGGAGCAAGCTTGATTTTAGAAGCATAGAAAATCACAATTTACAATAATACATTGTTTTACAAAAAAAAAACTAGAGAGGGGAAATAAAAATTTTTCTTCTCTTTTCTTTTCTTTTCTCTTCTTTGTTCTTCTTCCTGTCTTCATACATCTGATTCTGGGAATTAGACGCCTTAAGTAGCCACTTGCTACAGTGCACGTGTTCTCCTCCTTCCTTTCTCTTTCGCTGCTGCTGCTGTTGCTTCTTCTCCTTGGCTTCTTCTTTTTCTCTTCTTTCTCTTATTCTACTTGGCCTTGTTCTTTATGGTAGCTCCCTCCTCTTCTTTTCTTCTTTTCCCTTTAGCTCTGTCTCTGCCTTCTTCTTCTTTAGTTGGCTTCTCCTCTTCCTCTTCCTCTCCTTCAGCTCCTGCTGATCTGTGCGGCTAAGTCCTTGGCCGCTTCTTCTTTGGCTTCCTCTTCCTCCTCCTTCTCCTTCTTCAGTTTCCCTGCACAGGCATGGTTAGGCAAAACCTAACCCCTACCCTCCCTGCATCTCTCTCTCTGTTTCACTCTAGGGTTCGCTCTCCCAGAGCCTACTCGAGTATACGGGTCGGGTAACGCGCCCGGGACCAGGCCCACCGACGTACGGTGGTGGGCGAGGTGTGCTAGGCTTAGGTAAACGGGTTAGGCTAGGTCCGCGGGGGGTGGTCGCGGACGAGGCCTGGTGAGCGGGTGAGAGGGACCTCACCCCGTGTGACTGAGGCGATAAGCCTTAGTCACTTTTACAATTTATTCCTTGTGGGGCGCTTGAAAACGCCCGAGGTGGGACTAAAGTTCCCACCTCCTTGTCGCGCGCCTAGCAGCAGCAAGCGCGAACAATCGCCACTCCAGCAGAGGCTTCAAACGCCAATTGAAGACCTGGAGCTGTGCACAGAAGTCTTCCACGCAATCTGGGCTCATCTCCTGGAGTTGGAAGGGCTTGGAGCTGCTTGCGAGCTTGCTCCAAGCTCGGCGTCAATGGCGGCGGAAGCTCAGGACCTGAAACAATGAATACGGCCTTGCGGCCCTGTCAGAATACTCGGCGATCTTTGCCAGAACACGGCGAAGATAACTCGGGGGTTAGCATGGTGTGATGTCGCCTGTGTGCGTGTGCCTAGGGCACACTGTGTGCGTGCAGGTGTGTGTGTTCAGGGAAGGGTTTCAGTGGGTAGCATGGTCAGTGGAGGGTCGCAGGATGATCAGTGGGTGGAGGTGATGCTTCTGAGGGGTCTAGTGAGGTGGATGGGTGTGGGGAGGTGACGGAGACACCTCGTTGGTGATCTGCCGGAGGTGGAGGAGATGGTGGTGGCTTGCGGTTGTCGAGGGGTTGAAATAACAAATTGGCAGAGGGGAAATAAAGAGGAGGGTGAGAGGGACTTAGCTGTGATTCCATAGTGAAGGAGGGGATGCGGAGGTGGCGAGCGACCGGTGCTGCCGTCGCCGGAGACGAAGGTGCCAGGAGGAGAGAACGGCGACGAGGAAGAGGGGCTGGAGGGCGCCCACTGGTATGGCGTGGCATAGTGGAAGACGGCGGAGGTAACTCTACCACTGGTACTGTGGCAGAACAATGAGAGAGGAGGAGAGGGAGAGTCGCCGGAAGCTCTGGCAGTTGGCCAGAGCTGGTGGGAGATGAATAGGAGGGGGGAATCTCAGGCCAAACGAAGCTTGAAGGATGCGGCGAGGTGTGCCGCTCCTTAAATAGGCGAGGGCTGGCCGGGAGGCACACGAGAGCGGCGGGAAAAACCTCGCCGGAGTTGTGGTAGATGAAGACCCATACCTCTCTCACGTTCGCACAAGAGGTGTGGCGGTCGATAGGGCATGGGAGTCAGCCCATGCCCTTTCAAATCTGGGGCCGGCTCCCCATGCATGCGCGGTGCCATCCTCCGCGCAAAGTTGCCGGAGGTATGGCCTGTGCAGCGGGTGGCAGAAGGACCTGATTGAAGAAAATGAGGAGAAATCTAGGGGGTAATTGCAAGGTTTCAAAAAGTTAAGGATAAGAAAGTAATTATTAAGGACCATTTTGTAAAATGGGTCAAGACGACCTTCCCTTAGGTCCAAATCTTGGCATAAACCTAATTTGGACCTAAGGAATCCAATGGTGAAGTTGAATTTTAGGTTTGACCACGTTTGATTAGATATTTTGCATAAAAACCCAAATTAGGTCAGAAATCGAGTATAATCCTCAATCTAGGTCAAAACAGGTTCCAAAGGTCAAATTGAAGGTTCTAAACCCTAGAGGATATTTTTATATGGATTTTAGAGGGTTTAGTTGATTTTTATCTTTCCTGAAACTTTGTGAATTAAAGTAGGTTTATTTTAGGATTGTAGAACGTCATTCAATTCCCAGATTTTATCATAACCCTTTTCTGACCAAACCATCCCACTTTTTCCTTTATTAGGTTCACTTGACCTATATCTAGACCCTTAGAAATCTCGTTTATGCACTGCAATGGTAAAATTGCAATTTTACCCCTTGTATAACATTTTATTCTTTGATTAACATTTCCCCGAATTAGGCCTTCCCTTAGGTTATGTTGGAGCTTTTGTTCACCTTATTAGGTTAAAATGTGCTAGTTAGGGTTCATGATGAGGTTCTCATCACTCCTCCCTGCAAATTTCCCAATAGACCGCAGCCACCTGTAGTTCTTCGCACGCACTGTAACACGGGAAGAACATGGCAAATCTTGGCCATCCGTTCTCTCGTGATCTTGATCTAAGGCTCGATCTAAATCGAAGCTTCGCATGAAGCGGCACGTGCGCTCACCCTTCTCCCCATATCCCATCCGACGGTCAGTTTTTGAGTTGGCAAATCGCGCACCCCTCTCCTCTCATCCTTGCCGCCGGTTACTTCGACAAATATTTTCACCTGCACGGTGATCTAAGCCACTGAGATTGCTACTTAAGCACTTCAGTGGTCGCGCGCGCACGGGATTGCTCTCTCCTACATTTCTTAGCAGTCATTCGTCCACTCCAACTACCCTCCCCACCAAATCCTTGATTTCACAACCACCGGTTGTGAAATCCCCGACTTCTATTCGACCTCCTTGTCGCTAAGGACCTCATAGCACCTGAGGACGACTCTGAAGCCTCACTAGAAGGCTTTTCCCTCTGCTGGAGTCATCTCCCTCCTTTCTTCCTCCTTAGCCACTGGCTAAGGACCCATAGGTCCCATTCTTCCTGTTAGAGTAGTTTTAATATTTTGCAATTTAGTTGTAAGTGTAGTTAAGTAGATTAACAGTAGAATTAGAGTAATTTGTAGTGTTTAATTCTATTGTTCTATTAGTTTAGCTGTAGTAATAGAATTAGAGTAGATTCACTCCTCTCACCTCCTCTGATCATTTCAGATCAGAGGGGATGGTTTCACATAGCCATTTATCATGAGTTTTCTTCCTCTTCACGTTCTATCCCACTTCTGATTTCCTCGATTGATTTCTCGCTTTTTCACCCACTCATCAGACCTAATTTTATATCTGATTATCTTCTGATATCATATCTAAAATTGGCGTCAAAGGTCATGTTAAGGGCTTCTGACTCACTTCATTTTGCTCACAAAAGCCCCTGATCTGAGCTTTAAAGAAAATTGGTTTGCTGGATTGATATTGAAATTTGGATTGCAATGAATTTGAATCACTTGAGTTTTTAATGTTTGATCTAGCAGACTGAGTTTTTTTATGTTGATTCATTATTTGGCAAGGATTCTGAGGTGATTTTGAAGTCAAAATCCACCTTAGAAGAGCCATGATCTGAACTGAAATTTCATGAGTGTTGCATTGTCTTGGATGCATGGATGACTCAATGAAAAATCATTTAGTTGATTTGAGACTCCACTTTGCATCCTTTAATTGATTTAAGGAGCAAATTGGTTTTCCTAACCTAAGGAATTCTCCATATTCCTTAAGGTTCCAAAACTCTGGGATTGAAGTGTTTGTTTTCATTGGACTGAGATGATTCTTTCCACATGCTGTTTATCGTATTAGAAAGAATCAGATCAGTTATTCACTTCACTTTAGTTTGATCAAAAGTTAATGACAAGGGAAGTTGGTTTTGATTTGTAATTCCGAATGATTTTTCTCTAAATTAAGACCCTTGTCAGATTTTGTTGAATGAATTCTTGATTTATTTCTTGTGTGTTTCAATCCCAGACCTATAGTAACTGCTGCAGAATGCAGCTACATTCCTTTCCTCAATTCCCACATGTACTCCTTGGATTAACCCTTTCTAATCCCTCACCAGATTGTCTATAATCTGATCTGGGGTATTAAGGGGTAGATCAGGAAGTATATGTTAGAATTAACCCCTTTATTCTATCGCAAATCAGTTCCTCTTTAGATGAGTCAACTGCAGGAGCAGGTGAGACATCTAAAGAGGGATTTGGTAGGATAATCAGTTCTGTTTTAGCTAGCTCTCCTAATTTCTGAGCTGATGCAGTGAATAACTTCTTCTTGCTGTTCTAGCAGGACCCCAAGTTCTTATCACCATGTGGACAGTTGCTTAGATCTATTCCTATTAGAAGCTGACTGTTGTGTTGTATAAATTGTATGTAAGCTTTCCTTTACTGTAATTGGCTTGTAATATCTGTTGAAGACGTAATTAATTCTTTTTAATCTTTTGTCAGCTAAACAATGAATTTTTACTGTCCACCGTCTAAATTTAATGAAAATTGGTCTTGAATTGCATGTCTAATTTCTTTTATATGTTTCATAACTTAGACTGAGCATATTCAAGGCAGTTTCCTGCCTTTTTAGACATTTAGGCCTCATCCTAAGCCCTTAGGACATGTTAGATACCTCTTTAAAGGCTTAGGATGAGTGAACTTGGGATTTAAATAAAAGTCATAAAAAAATTCTAAAAAATTAAAACAAAACTGTCTGATTGAAGATCAGATAGTTCTCTAACTGCATACCAAATTTCATGGTATGCAGAATCCCTGACTTGGTATAATTTGTCAACCGATGGTTCTGTATACTATGGGATTTAATAAAGGAATATACCTCTAAAAACACTAAAAACATTTCTTACTTCTCATCCATTTCCTTCATTCGCATCCTCTACCTCCATAACATAAATAAAAATCATAAAAACTGAAAAAAAAAACTCCAAAAATAGTAAAAATCCCTTGTATAATATGTATATAAGTATTTATTTAAGCTATATAGTAAGTTTACTTACCTATAATGTAAAGTGTTGTTAACGGCTATTTCGTGACTACTAGTTTTGTTATAACATTGTAGTATAGGTAGTCATTGCCATTATTACAATTTTATTTTTTTTTTACTCGAAAAATAAAAGAGTTCCCGAGGTCGAACTCAGGGAGCAAGTTGTATTCTAGAGATATACATGTTCTATTACAAAAATAAAGAGAGAGAGATGAAAGTTTGGCTTCTTCTTCTTTTCTTCTTTCTTTCTCTGTCTTCTCTTTAGCTTTTGTTCTTCCTGTTCTTCTTTTCTTGCTTCAGATCTCCCTCCCGTGCTCTTCTTCTTCTTTTCTTCTTGCTTCTCTTCTTCTGCTTGGCTGCTCCGTCTCTCTTCTTTTTCTTCTTCTTCTTTGTCTTCACCTGTCTTCAGGACATCGTCTGATTTTCCAATCAGACGACTTAACCCGCGGATGCTACAGTGTTGCTTCAGTTCTTCTTCCTCTTCTTCCGCAATCCTTTGCTTCGGGCAGCCCTGGCTGCTCTTCTTCCTTCAGTCTTCTTCTCCTTCTCTGTTCAGCGGGCGTCTTTCTTCTTCTTCTCTGCCTGCACACTTGCACAGCTTGATCAGAGGGGCAAAACCTAATTCTACCCTCTCCCCCACGTTTCTCTCTCACGGAAGCCGCTCTTAGGAAAGCTCTCCCAGAGCTGCCGGGTATTCGGGTACGGGTCGTGCCCGGGTCCAGGCCCACCGGCGTGCGTGGTGGGCGAGGAGTGCAGGTCGGGCTTAGTCGGGTCGGGCCAGGTCCGCGGGGCGTGGTCGCGGACAAGGCCGGGTCGAGCGGGTAAGTGAGAGGGACCTCACCCCGTGCTCAGGAGGCAACGAGGCTAAGGCACTTTTTGCCTTTATGGGGGCGCGAACCTCTGAAAAGTTCCGAGGTGGGACTAAATGTCCCACCCCAATTGGGCGCCCGCAGCTGAAGACGCTGCAGGAGTTCGCAGTTGCACGCGAGGCCTTTGCCCCAGCTGCAAGCCTGGGACGCTTCGCGGAGACTCTCCGCGAAACCTGGGAGTCGAACCTAGGCGAATCGCGCCTGCAGCTGCAGGTTGAAGGAGCTCCGGCTACTCAGCAATGGCGATGGAGGGCGAGACACCTGTTCACAGAAGAACGGCCTCTCGGCCTAATTAGACAAGCGGAGAACCTTCGCCGTGGCACGGCGAAGGTGGTGGGGGGTCTGGCAAGCCGTGGGGCGGAGCGTAGGGGCTGCGCTAGGTCAGATTGTGGCGTGGGAAATTGGTTTGTTCGGTGGAGTATGGTGGAGGCGAAGAGTGGTAGCGAAGGGGTGGAAGTTGGTCGGCGTGATGAGGCGGAGGTTATATGCAGGTCGGCGAGCCGTGTGGGATGCTGGAGTGATGGGAGCGGGTCGCCGGAGTGTGGCCGGAGGTGGAGAAGGTGAGGGTGATTGGTCGGAATCGAGGGCGACAGTAAGGGTTTAAAGTGAGGAAAAGGAAGAGGGGAGAAAGGTGAGAAGTTACACCTACTTAGCAGGATGAGGAGGGGCCGGAGCAGGCGACAGTCGTATCGATTGTCGCCAGAGAAGAAGCTACCCGGAGGAAGGAGCGACGGCGAGGAGAGGGCTGGAGAGGCTCGCGCTGGGTGCGGCGCGGGAAGAGCGGGGGAAGGCAGTCCTGCTGCTGGTAGTGCGGCAGAACGACGAGGAGGAAGAGGAGAGACCGCCGGAGCTGGAGGGCTTCCTGTCGGAGTGGGAAGAGAGTGAAAAGAGGGTGTTTCTCCGTCAGGACCGAGCTGGGAAGAACGGCGGAGCGACGAGGGTATTTATAGGGGCTGAACCAGAGAGGAGGGCGGAGGGAGACGACGTGTCTCCCTCGTCGGAGGACGCCGGAGATGGAGACCTATATCGTCCGTGCGTTCGCACGGCCGGTATGGTGGGTTGCAGCGACCAGGGGGTGCTCCTACGACGGCTGACAACGCAGGGCTCCCCCGGTTGACTTGCCAGGCCCTCTCCCTTACCCTGCGCGGCGCCATGCTCCGCGCAAGGTCGCCGGAGTATGGTGCCGGTCAGGTTTTGCAGGAGGGACCTGAACGCAAAGAACGAAGAAGAGTTAGGGGACAAAATGTGAGGGTTCAAAAGTTGAGGGCCAAAAAGTAAATATATGAGGACCAAAGTGTAAAGTTGGTCAAGAAGGTTTATTCTTAGGCTCAAGTTTTTATACATGACTAATTAGGACCTAAGGAATCTGATGGTTAATTTTATTTCTAGATTAAACCTTGTTTGACCGGTCAATTTACGTAAAAACCTAAATTAAGTTATTAATCGGGCATGGTTCTCAATGTAGGTCAAAATGGGTTCCTAAGGTCAAATCGAAGGTTCTAAACCCTAGAGATTATTTTTCTATGAATTTTAGAGGGTTTATTACATTTTTACTTTGCCTCGAACCTCATGAATTGAAGTGGGTTTGTTTTAGGGTTACAGATTATCATTTAGTTCCTTGGAATTGTTGTAGCTCTTATCAGATCATCCCACTTTTCTTCTTATTTGGTTTGTTTGACCTATGTTTGGACATGTATGCAGATTATACTGGTAAAATTTCATTTTTACCCCTTATGACTTGTTTTCTCCTTAAACTCAGAATTCTCTGAGTTAAGCCTTTCCTTGAGTTATGTAGGAGCTTTTATCATTTGTATTAGGTCAAAATGAGCTAGTTATGGCTCATGATGAGGTTCTCATCATAAAGCATACAGATCTATAAATTAAATAACTTATGTATGTATTGTATTATGTAAAGAAGATATTTAAGCTAGATTATAGTATATATATTTTAATTTACAGCTAATTATTAATTATATTAATGTATATTTACAATAAAATCATATAGGTAATAGGTATTATAAATAACCTTATTAAGTTATAAGACTATATACATATATCTATACGTATATAATAAACATGCTGAATCTGGTACCTTAATTTAATCACATATATAGAAGAAATAATTAATTTATTAAGTTAATAGTTAAGTTATTAGATTAAATTAAAATAAATTAGTAGAATAAGTAAAATTAAGTAATTTATATTGTATATGTACACTACTGTATTTTAAGTAATTTAACCTAATTTAAATATATTTATAATATATACACTATTTAAATTTAATTTACAAATACAACAGTCTGAAAATTTGCTATTTAAATGTAAATAGAACATAAATTAAATCCGTAAAATATAATAAAATGTTTATAAAATACTTATACATGTATACTAACTCTGTATAAGGTCAATTAGACCATATAATAACTAATTTATACGTAATTAAGAAACAAAACCTAAAAATAAGTATGTATAAACTGTATACTTTAGCTAATTTATTTATATAGTAAATATAATTAAAACTCTAGAGCAATTATATAATTGTATAGTACTATATAAATACTTTATTTTCACATAATTTATTTTTAATAACTAATAAATTATGGCCCTCAAATTGAGGGCCAAAATCATAAATGCTGCACTGCTGCCTGAAATCTCAGTGCTGCGCTTACGCCCGGATAGTCCCACATCGTGGGCGGGCGAGCGCACGCAGCGCTTTATATTGATTTTGTTAGATAGGCTATTCAGTCGTTACGAGCGTCGGGTGCCTGAACAACTGAACACCTATCATACCTATGAGCATACTGAGCATTGAGCATGAGATGTGTGGGGGCCGGGGGCCCGGGTGTGTGCAGACTGCGAAGCCCACTGATTTGAGCACAAACACGTAATTAAGCGGCCTAATGAGAAATTAGGACGTGTTTAGTAGAGGTCTGGTCCCACCTTCTGGTGCTGTGTATCCCTCGAAAAGTGTGCCCGTAAATTAAACAAATTTTTGGTTAATTAAGAGTTGTAATGACACTAAGTATTTAACGCTTAAGTGCTGCTGAAAAGTTAAGATGAATAAAATTAAGAAGAAAAAGAAATGCAGAGGAGAGTAAGGAGTGAAGAGAGAGAGTAAAGATACTTATAAGTATAATGTATATACAAAACGTAAACCTGTATAAGTAAAGCTGTACAAGATAACTATAATATATATATATATACGTAGCATAGTTATTTACATTTATATATATAACTTCATACCTTTACTAACAAAATAAAGTGTCACTATAGGCGAAATAACTGTCGCTATAAACCCTGATTTTCTTATAATTTGTATATAGTTTTTCTGGGGTCCAGCGACGCTTATATCTGTCGCTATAGCTATTATATGTGTTACTGTATATGTCAATATAGTAAGGTAAGTTAGTATGATATGTAATATGAATTAGTAATGTATGTTTATGTAAGTATTAACAATATAACTTATAAATAGATAGTATAGAATATACCTATGTATAATTTGATGTTTGTTTGTAAGTAGATTTTTGCAAGCACTTTTATTGACTTTTTGTACATCATGGAAACTTTAATTCATTTTTCATAGATTCATTCATTCATTCATTATTGATTGTATATAAAATTGATCATTTTTGGAATTAAAGAATAATTTTGGACCTAGATAGTGATGTAAATCAATAACTGCCTCCTAGTGAACGACTTAAAATAAATCAGTAAAAATTAGTTAATTAAACAAAAATGGTCGTAATAATGGTTTGTGTTTCCTACATTTACTACAACAACATCAATTCATTATATCAACAATTATGACCCACCACGACCATAAAATACAAAACATCATTATTATTTTTTTTTGGTGCTATTACTGGAGAGGCGACTCTCTTTACGCCAAAATTACTTTTTAATTCTTTATTTGTATATAAATTCTTGATTTCATTTCATTCAAATCCATTGACTGTACATAATTATTTCCCTTCATTGATTAACTTGTTGATTGTGTGTACATTCTTTTATTCTGTTACTAATCATTTGTTAATTTTCCACAGCACTTGAGGAGAAGGAGGAGCAGCATCACCTTCCAGGTGGAGGTCATCTTCCTGGTGGAACCGCTGCGCTCCTGACCCGACGTCCAGGCGGAGTGTGCCCTCAGAATAGCTGTAGGACTAGTATAGTAATAGTGTAGTATAGTTTAGTTAGAATTAAGTATATTAACTAGGACCAATTGTTAGTCATAAGTTGTGAGAGCCTGTTCTCACACACTCATTGTAATAACTGTGGACTTTCTGGACTTCGTTTTTCTATCTCTCAGACTCATCTCTCATCGATACGATTTTTCGTCGCGGTTTTCCGAATCGATTTCTTCCTTTATTTTTGTTTGTTGCATTATTCAAAATCCAAAAAAATTAAAAAAAACCAAAAAATCAAAAAGATCTCATCCTTATCTAGCAGCAGCATACCCTTAGGCATCCATTTTAGGTTGCATACTTTTTCTGCTAGATTTCAATTCAAAGTCAAATTTGCATATTGAAGATTGCTGGAGTCAGGTACGCATTCCTTACTTTTCTCAAACTCCTATCATAAGTGCATTTGACTTAAAATTAAATAAGACCATCTTTTGTATTGAATGGATTAAAAAGCGAGACAAACAGCATAGAAATCATTTCATAATCACTTAAACTAAATCAAAAGGAGATATTTAATTTGAGTGAAACCTTGATTAAGATTTTATCGCATTGTGTTGATTGCTATCGTGCACATAGCACGATCAATTAAGATCACAACACACGGGTTTCTACCTCATCTCCTTCTGCAACTATAGGATCTGGATTCGCACGCCAAGTCTTATCCAGACTCCCAGTAGATTTTAGAGGTCTGCACATCACTAGGTTTATCTTAGGACACTTACATTGTTTGAAACAATTGCTTGCGTACTATATAATTTTGTGTAGCAGCCTCTAGGTAAAAAAAATCGATTTATCTCGCTTGCTTGACTTGGTCTTCTGAGTTGATTGAGATTTAATTGGGATTTTCCGCTTTTTGTGAACTAAGCTAAAACTTTGCTTTTCCATTGAGTTGTGACGGATTGAATTAAACGTATTTTCAAAAACCAACTCAATGGAAGGTAGGAGATCCCAAAACCTAGAACTAGTACTCCCCTTGGGTACTAATAACCAAGTTATTGCATCTACTTCTTTGCCTTCCACTTCCAATCCCTTACCTCAAACTCCTATTCACTATTCCACTCACCAAGAGGATGATCATAAGTCATCACAATTTTAGGATTTTGAAGAACTTCCTCCACACCATATTGCACATCCTCCTCCACCACCACCACCTATCCATAGGTTTCAACCTCCACCATATCCTAATCTTTCTAACCCACCCCTGGAGAGAGGAACTATGTCTCATCTTCAAGACCTATTTGAAACACAATTACAAATAAATACCTTAACCCAACAGGTGCAACAGCTTGCTCAAGCTGTTAATCTTTTAGCTAACCCCCAACCACAACCACCTCGACTTAGAAACTCCCAGGCACCACCCCAACCTCGAAGACCTCAACTACGGGATTACTATAATCCCGTAGCTGCTTAACCGATGCCTGTGGTATGTTATCCCGATGGGGGTCGTGCTGCTGAACTGAAGCCGAACATTATAGCAGTCATTCCTCACTTCCATAGATTTGCTTCTGAGGACCCTTTTCAGCATTTAGAGAAGCTGAAGAATCTTGCCCAAACTCGGGGTCCGCAAGGTCATCATCAGCACACACTTTTAATGAAAATGTTCTCCTTTTCATTAAAAGATAAGGCAGCCTTTTGGTTTAGAACACTTGCACAGACTACACCTATAGATTCCTGGGCTTCTTTAGAACATGAGTTCTTAAAGAAGTACTTTTCTGTAGGCCGCACTAACGCCTTAAGGCATGCTATCACTACATTCACTCAGAATTCAGGAGAACAAATGCACGAGGCTTGGGAGAGATTCCACGAGCTTCTAAGAAAATGTCCCCACCATGGTGTCCCACGCTGGCAACAGGTCCAGATCTTCTACCATGGGCTCCATGATGACACACAGAATTTTGTAAATGCCGCTTGTAGAGGCAATTTCCTATGTCGGGATGATGACTCAACCTTTGAGCTCTTCGAAGGTATGGCCGAATATTCTATTAATAATGCTTCGATGAGCATGTCTAATAGAAAGTCCTCACATTCCCACTCACATACGGGGGTACACGAAGTCCAATCCAGTAAGAGAGACTTAGAGATAGTGGCTAGTCAACTAGATAAGGTGGGCTTAATCGAGAAGAAAGTAGATGAAGTATGGAAATTTCTCTCAAAACCTTCATCATCTCCTTCTTCTCAGTCACCAGCACAAAACACTTCCTCTCAGTTTCCCATAGGGAGGGAATTGTGAATAATCTTTCTATGACACAATCTGTATTACCAGATTTCCCATTTCCATATCCTTCACCGGTTGAAGGAACCTTCGTTCCTCCCTACACTGACTTCCCTGCACCTTCTGGAGCTTTGCAGGAGCTCCATGGCATTCACAATGACCCTTTTGCACAGACATACAACCCTGGATGGCGTAATCATCCAAATTTCTCATGGTCGGGAAATTCACAAAGACCTCCTTTTCAACAACCTTCTGCACCACCACAGTACAACCCGATCCGAGCACCACCTCCACAATCACATGGATATCCACCGCGTGCCTACCAGCAACCCCAACCCAGGCCCACGATACGTCTACGCACGGGTGCTTTAACAACTGGGGTCAACGAACCTTTGGATAGTTTGCGGGCCTTAGAAACCTTCACGATAAACCCATGTTGAAGCTGGTCAGGTCTACATCTTGGCTGGTACTTGATTACCTCTAGGCCTATTGTTGGTATTTTGATTTGATTTCTTGACACGAGGCTTAATAGAGCATCCTGACGGTGACATCCAGCTTAGAAGCCTTTGTTTATCCATAGGATTTTTTGCTAGGGACTAGCAAAACCTGGGCATGTGGGTATGATGGGAATACCATCATAGGCCATAACTAGCTACTTTTAGTTAGATTTGATTGATAAAAGCTCCTACATGATCATCTGAGGGTCATAATTCCATAATATTTTGATTTGAATAAGGAACAAAAAATCAGGATTAATTTTGTAATTTTAACAGCACATCATGAACATAGATTAACCACGAGGTGACTCAGGAGTTAAATAAAGGTCAAAAGAGCTTTAAAGTCTAAAAAGTGGGAAAACTGAGGCGAAAGCTAGTAAGGTCTGGATCTGGGCTAGTACTTGAGTTCCTCTAGGCCTACTGTTGGTATTAAGTTTTGATTCCTAGAGATGCACCTTAGTAGGGCATCCTAATGGTTAAATCCGACCTAGATAACTGGTCTGATCCGTAGAATTTTGCTATGAGACTGGCAAAAGTTAGGTATGATGGGAACACTATCATGAGCCCTAATTAGCTCAATTTGGTCTAATAAAGTTGATAAAAGCTCCTACATAACCATCAGAGGGTCATATATGCATAATGTTTTGTTTTGAGAAGATAAAAACTAGGGTTATTTCTGCAAGTTTAACTGCATTTCATAAGTATAGAATAACCACGAAAAATTCCAAGGGTTAATTAAAAGTCATATGGTCATTAATGTATAGTAAGAGGGTCCATGCAGATAGAAACGAGTTTTCACACATTTCGAGAATTAATGGACATTTGAAACCCTAAAAATAGATCTGCTTAATTAACTGAGGTTCTGGTCAGGATAAAATTCACCTAAACCTTCCAAAAATCATATAAAAATATTTCATAAGGTTTGGTATTTTTGATTTAACCATTGGAACAGATTTTGACCTAAAATAAAGTCTCAGATGGATAATTACCCTAATTTAGCTTTTTACGCAAATTACCCAATCAAACTTGGTCAAAAACAAAATCCGACTTCACCATCAGATTTCTTGGGTCCAAATTAGGTTTGTAAAAAAATTTGAGCCCAATCAGATATTATCTTGACCTAGTTTGCATTACAGTCTAGTCTAACTCTTTTTCTTAAACACACACCACTAGCTTTTTGAATTATTTGCTAATAGGTCCCTAAGTTTGACATCTTCTTTACATATTAGTCCCTCCACCATTATCGCGGGGGAATTTTTACTCCAGCGACCTTCAATCAGAGATTTCTCTTTGATTCCTTAATGAATCTCTCTTAAAAATGAAAGGACTCCTGACAAGATCCCCTTCCATCTGAGCTCATGCGAACTTGTTACGAACGCCTTCCAAGATGTTTTTTTAAGACGTCTGGGAGGTGGCCAAGACGTCTGACTAGGCGTTTGGAACCCCTTCCAGACGTATGGGATCTATTTTTCTATGGTGTGCGTGGTTGCGTCTGCGCGCAGGCGCGCACAGACCTGCAACCGCCGCAACTTCCCCTTTTTTCCCTCTCTCCTCCTGCAGGCGCAGACTGCGCTCTCTCTCTCTCTCTCTCGCCCCGCGCGGCCTTATAAGGCCCTCGCCCTCTCCCGCACTCTCATCTCCACCGCTTCCTTCTTCTTCCTCCAGTCGGTGCGGGAGCGCGAGCGCGAGCGAGCGGCGGCAGCGGCAGCCGCGGCGAGTTGCGGGAGCAGGTGTTGCGCGAGGGAGGAGAAGCTTGACCGTGAGGGCTCGAGCTTGCCGGGGCAGCTAGAGCCGGCCGGCGGGGGAGCCGCGGGCGTGGAGCATCGCTGGAGGGCTGCTGCAGCTCGAGCAGCAGGCGAACGAGGCGCGACCGTGCGTCGCGGGTGGAGAAAGAGTCGAACTCTGATTCTAGAAATTTTTCTAGAATCAGACATCTGGGCTTCCAACCAGACGACGGTGAAGACGTCTGGAGGACTGTCCAGACGTCTGGCAAGTAAGTTATTTTCGTCCTTCGTCCTTTTCTCCGACCCGTTGTACTGAGAACGATGAGTGGGTACGTGCAGGTTCTGAGATTCGCCATCCAACGCGAATCAAACGTCTGGCCGCAGTGCCAAACGACGGGAAGGACTTCCAAACGTCCGGGGTGACCATCGGACGTCTGGGAACTAGGCCAGACGCCCCCGCAGGCTTCTGGACGTCTGAGAGAAGGTACCATCTGACCCACATTTTAAGATGTCTGGAAGAGGTTCCAGACGTCTGATATTGGACTGTTTCGTCGTTTTCGACCCGTTTAGGGCTTGTTCGGAGTCTGTTTTCTGCGTTTCGAGTTGCGTTCTTTTCGGAATAAAATCCTCTACCCGTCTACAGTAATTATATACTGTTCTGAGAAACTCCTTGTGTTTGATCCTTGTGATAGGACCCCGTTCCATTGCAGTCTCGGGGGTTGCGGAGGCGCGCGGGATTTCCGACCACGCGCCCAGTACTCCCGTTGTAGCTGGTAGAGTGGCTTTTAGAATTATTAACATAATTTGTTACAATTATGGAACAATTAATAGAACCTAGGGCATTACATGAATCCTAAGAATGAGAAACCAGATTGAATGATAGATCTTAGGGTATTGCGTGAATCCTAGAGCTGAAAAACTAAATTGAATGATAGATCCTAGGGTACGGCATGAATCCTAGGACTGGAAAACTAGTGATATGAATATAGACTTTTCAGTCTTGGAAAATGTGGAAAGGAAATAATAGCTGCCTGTAAATTGATTTAACAGCTGCCTGTTATGAATAAATGAACATGATTGAGAATATGGGTTGTAAGAATGTGAAACTGGAATGGTGAAACCTGAATGTGCTGAGTTAAAAGAGCTGGAACCCTACAAGGAATTAAGAGTAGAACTCCTGGAAAGAGAATGAAATGGAACTGAGAAGGAAAGATGTGGAAGTGTGTTGTCTCTTGGGTACGTAGTACCAGGGGAAGCACCTGTTACCTGCTTAGTGCAGAGCGGAGCCAGCCGCCCTAGGGACCTGAGGTTAGGTCTGGCCACTTTGTACTGACTTTTTGGCCATCGTGTACACAGTACCGAGGAGAGCTACTAGTGTAGAGTGAGTACTTGCTACCCCACGGGCCCCGGGGTTCTGCTAACTCACCTACACCGACTTGTTAGGCCCACTGGGCAAACCAGGGTAGTCAGGCGAGGGTGCGCAGACTGTGGAGGGGCAAGGCCCCTGTTTGGTTACTGTGGAGGGGTTGGACCCCTGTTACTGAGAGGGCTCTGCCCTATACTGGTTCCGTGCTATGCTTTGGGCGCATCCGTTAACGGAAACGACTGACCGCGTGCCAGTGCGGGGTAGCTACCCGTGCGTTTACCGCGCGTGCCGTAGTCACCGTTACGTCTGTCAGTGACCTTGGGGTGGTTGACCGAGAGTAGGATCACCACGGGGGACTCTCCCGTCCAGGAGAGCACCACGTGTTACTTCTACTCTTCGGAAAAGACTGCAATCAAGATCGTTCCCACGAGGAACATTCGAGATCAAGTGAAGGATCTGAGAAATAGATAAATTGTGAAACAATAGAAAGACGTAAATAAAGGAAGAAAGAAAATAAAATAGCTATTGTACACTTTACTGCTTCTTTAGTTTAGCTGCCACTCTACTCAGCGTTTCGCTGACGTGTTACAGTCGTTACTTTTCAGGACCAGGTGTTGAGCAGCCATGGTTAGCGGCTGCAGAGGACGCTGGGCCGAGTAGGGTCCAGTAGACTTACCACAGTTCTTTTGTACCCCTTTTGTTCCACTGTAGTGAGTAGTTCTTGTTACCCCCCCGTACTTTTCTTTACTTGTAGTTCATGTTATGTTATAAATGTTGTTCTACTGCTGTGGTGGTACATGCTGTAGTTGTTCTTTTTCTTACTGCTGTATTTTGTTACTGCTAGTTATATTTCATGTTGAATGTGGTTTATTTTACTGCTCTTTTGGTTACTTTCTCGTTGGACGACTAGGTCTTGGAATTAGTCGAGTCGGTCCGATTCTCGTGTCTCGTAGGGACTCGGGAATCGGGTCATTACAGAACTCTTGGAAATTCTAAACCTAAAACTGTGAAATCCAAGCTCTTCAAGCTTGTTTCCAAGCTTGGAGACTCGCCTAAATGCCTATAAAAGCTGCCCATGGCCTTCCTCACCTCCTTAGCGAGTTTTTGAGCCAAAAATACCTCTTCTTTCCCTACCTCCGGCTCTCTCCAACTCATCTCCGGCGACCCCTCTACCTCCAGCCTCTTCACCTGTCGCCACATACCATAAGCGATCGGTTCCAATTCCCCTACTCTTTCTACACCTTGCCATACCACCGAGGTGCCTTCTAACCCTTCATCGTCGCCATTTCCACTCACCGAAGCTTTCATCTCCTCCGGCACCGGCCATACCAAACCTGGTGCCTCCTCCACTCCTCATTCGTTGGCTAGCCTCATCAACTCTACTCCGACTACTCATCATCTCCGTGACACTACATCTTCGTTTCGACCATTGACTCACCCACACGTCCTTCGTCTTCCACCTCACCGGCATACCTCCGGCAAGCTCGCACGTCCGCTACACTCCACCAAATCGGCTGCCATCGCCCCCTAGAACATCGCCACATCCTAGTGACCAAAACCCCTCAAGAAATTGAGGGGATTGGCTGCTCAGTTACTCCACCGAACAACTCGCTTTTCGCCTTTGTTTCTCATCTCCGCCCTCTACCTCCGACAACATTCACAGCACACCACCACCACCACTGCCTTCGCCGCATCTTTACGATTCTCCTGAATGTTTCTGAGGAGGCCGCAAGGCCATACTTTTTATTTCAGGTGTCATCCTCCGGCCGCCATTGACAGGGCACCTTCGAGCAAGCTCGAAGCTGTGTTCTTGCCTCTGCAGTTCCAAGCCTTTGCTCTAGGAAGCGCGGAATCAACCCAGGTTCACACCCAGGCTGTTAATTATAGGAGACTACCTCCTCTGCACCTTCAATTGGACGGGCCACACAGTTGCTGCTCACACGTACGAAGAAGGACCAGATAATCCCACATCGGAAGTGGGAAAGCTCTCCAGAGCATATAAAAGGAAAACGTGTTCATATCCCTTTACCCAAAACACTAGGGGTCGAGTCCCCGCTTCACGCACCTCCTCGTGCCTTCACGCCTTACCCACAATCACGCATGCGGGTCTGGCTCCATTCAGGATCCGATTACCCGATTAGAAACCTAATTAATCAGGTTGAGAAGAGGAAGAGAAGAAAGAGAGGGAAGGGGGGGTTTTGCCTCGCTCTCTAACTCTCAACACTTAGCCGATTTAAAGGCTTCGTGCCTTTCTTGTGAGGCTTGAAATAAGAAAGGGAAAGCTACGCGCCTTCGCCCTTGTGAAGAAGAGATGACCTTAACCCTCTACTATTAAGGCGTCTGAGTGCCTTGTCTATCGTCTGATTTCTCTGGTTCTGTGTTCCTGTGGCTATATTGGTTGCTTACTGACGTGGAATAATTGGTTGATCATTACCGTTCAGTTATTTGAGAATTACCATTTTACCCTATTCTTTTTGCACTCCGATATTGACATTCATATATATATATATATATATATATCATTTGTTAATGGAATTTTTGTTATAATTGCTCAAATTTATGCTAGAATTGTGATATTTGAAATTAATTGCAACACTTGCTCCCTGCGTTCGACCTCAAACTTCATTCGAATTATAAATTTTATTTGTTTTCGTGCTATTTCGACTTGCTACGACGATTACATCTTTTAAAACACCGATTTCGTGCGTTAACAATAGGTCTTTTGTATTTTTGTTTTTCTTTGGTTGGGTAATCGCGTGGCGAATTCCCATCTCCTTCATAAAGCAAAATACTCTTTGTGAAGAAGAAGGGTTTAAGGTATACTACCCTCAGATTAAAGTAGTGTTGTTACGACCCGGTTCCTGGATCCCTATAGGACTCGATACCGGCTCGCATCAACTAATCCCAAGACCTAGTCGTCCAACAAGAAACAATCAAAAGCAAGAAAATAAATCACATTCATACATGCAATATAACTAAGCAGAAGGAAAGAACGAAGCAGTAAATAAAAGTATGACAACTGTCTCAAATAGTACATGCCACCACAACAACAACAGCGGAATGAAAATAGAAAGTAACAGGAACAGTAGCTCAAGGGTCTAGTACTTACGACTACAGCAAGAACTAAAGAGCTGGAAAGAAAATGACTATGGCTGTGCTCGGCTGGGCCCAGCTCCCTCTGCAGCCGGGAACTCGGGCTGCTCAACTTCTGATCTTGGACAGGGTTGCGAAAAGACGGAGTCAGCGAACGTTGAGTAGAGTGGTGTTTACATTATTTAATTGCAAGTAAAGTAAAAACAACAAGCATGTTTTATTATCATTTCCATTTATCTCATTTATGTGTTTCTGGTTCATCTTTCTCTTCAAGTATCCAAGTACTTCTTGATCTTGCTTGTTCCTCATGGGAACGATCTTGATTGCAGTCTTTTCCGTGGTGTAGAAGGTACACGTGGTGCTCTCCTGGCCAGGAGAGTCTCCCGTGATAGTCCTACACCCAGTCAACCACCTCGAGGTCACTATCACGACGTAGCGGTGATTGTGGCACACATGATAAGCGCACGGATAGCTACCCCGCACTGGCACATGGTCAGTCGTTTTCGCTAGCGGGTACGCCCAAAGGTACAGCATGGAACAGCACAAGGCCTTGCCCTCTCAGAACAGGGGTCTCGCCCCTCAGAACCAAACAGGGGTCTCGCCCCTCCACAGTTCGCGTACCCTCATCCGACTACCTCGATTTGCTCGGAGGGCCTAAAAAGTCGGTGTAGGTTGGCTAGCTAAACCCCGTGGGGTGGTTAGCACCCTCCCTACATGTAATGACCCGTCACATTTTTGGCCTTTTAAGACGTCTGGAGTTTCAGTCAGACGTATGTTCAAACGTCTGGACCCGTTCCCGGATGTCTGAAAGTGGAATTTTTGTATTGCGCTTTGCGCTCTGCACGTGGGCAGCGCGCGGAGACCGTTCTCTTCTCTCTCCCTTCCTCATTCTTTCCCGAACCCTAAACCCCACACCCCCTATTTATACCCCTTCTCCTCTCCTCACACCACCAGCCACTACCACCTCCAGATCTCCTGTGCGGCAGTGGCGAGGGTGGACGAGAGAGGCGAGTGGGGGGCGAGCGAGGGAGAGCGAGAGGGAGGAAGGAGGTGAGCGTGGGAGGAGGAGGACCAAGGTCGGCGGAGCTTCGGTAGAGCTCGAGCAGCTGGTGAGGAGCTGCTCAAGCTCCTGCAGCAGCTGGAGCTATCGGTGCGGGAGAAGCGAGTGGAGAGAGAGCTGCAAGGAGTTCTTGGTACTGGAAGTTTCCAATATCAAACGTCTGGAGTCGAATCCAGATGACTGGCGGGGTACCTGGATGTCTGGAGATAAGGCCAGACGTCTGAAAGCAATTTTATTGCAAGGTATGTTCTTTTTCGCGGTTACGACCATGCAGGCCTCACTGCAGAAGCTAGTTTCGCCTGATTTGGACCTGTAGTTTCGCACGCAGGTAAAGGCCCTTGGGAAGGCGCGTGAAACTCTTTTCCACACGTTTTTGGACGTCTGATCACATCACCATACGTCGGAGGTGCATCCAGACGACCGGAGACATTGTTCGACATTTGGAACTATCTTCAGACGGGGTCGCAAAGAAGGTCTGGACGTCTGAGGATACTGCAAAAACACAAGGTAAGATCTGACGCCTTTTAAGACGTCTAGGGTTATTCCTAGACGTCTTATTTTGAACAGTAGGCACGTTTTTGACCTGTTTAGGATCCAATCGGGGTCCGTTTTACCCAAACGAAATGCCTGCACTTTCCTCTCGAGTTCCTCTACGTACTAAGGTCTGTTATACAATGTTCTGAACTCTCCTTTTGTGACGTATTTCCTGGTATAGGGTTTCAGCCTACTACGCGTTTGGGGCTCGCAGTGACGTCTAGGTCTACGGTTCAAGCCCCCATTACTCCCGTGTTTTCTAGTAGAGTGGTTTCATTCAGTTATTAATATTTAAATAAGAATGTGTTTGGTTGAAATAGATAAATGGAACTCTAGGATGTGGAATGACCCCTAGGGCAGAGAAATGAATGAACCTGTTTGTACCGTATGGTTTACTTGCATGTATGATTAAGATAAATTGCTAGCAAATGCCTGTATTATAATTACGAGTTTTCTGTTAGAATATGAGCTGCCTGTATTTAATGAATAAGTACTTGTGAAACTACCAGTTGCATGTATTGAGAATTGAATCATGAAAACACGAGCTGCCTGTATATGGATGAGAAATGAATTATGAAAGATGAGATCTGGATCTGAATAAATGAGGTGAGCATGAGCATGAACCCTACGAGGAATTAGGAGTAGAACTCCTATGGATAAATGGAATATGGAATGGTAGACGAGAAGTGTGCTGGTCCTTGTGTACGTGGTACCAAGGAGAGCAACTGTCTCCTTTTAGTGTAGAGTGGAGCTAGCCTCCCTCGGGTTGAGACCTGAGGTTAGGTTTAGCCACTCTACATTGACTCCTGTAGGCCCTCGCCTATGTAGTACTGAGGCGAGCTACTAGTGTAGGAAGGGAGCTAGCCACCCCACAGGACCCGAGGTTAAGCTAGCCAACCTACACCGACTTTTTTTGGCCCTCTGGGCAAACCGGGATAGTAAGATGAGGGTGCGCAAACTGTGGAGGGGCGAGACCCCTGTTCTGAGAGGGCAAGGCCCTATACTGTTCCGTGCTGTACTTTGGGTGTACCCACCAACGGAAACGACTGACCGCATGTCAGTGCGGGGTAGCTACCCGTGCACTTAACATGCGTGTTGTAGTCACCGCTACGTCTCGACAGTGACCCTGGGGTGGTTGACTGGGTGTAGGACTACCACGGGGGATTCTCCTGGCCAAGAGAGCACCACGTGTACCTTCTACTCTACGGAAAAGACTGCAATCAAGATCGTTTCCACGAGGAACATGTAAGATCAATAAATACCTAGATACTTGAGAAATAGATGGAATAGAATCACATAAATGAGATAAATAGAAATGAGAAATAAACCTACTGTTGCTTTTACCGTGCTTGCACTCAAATAATGTAAACACCACTCTACTTAGCATTCGCTAACTCTGTCTTTTCGTAACCTTGTTCAGGACCAGGAGTTGAGCAGCCTGAGTTTTCGGCTGCAGAGGGTGCTGGGCCCAGTCAAGTCCAGCCGTAGTTTTCTTCAGCACTTTCTTTTCTCTACTGTTGTAGTAAGTAATGTACACTTAGTTATTCTTCTGCTACTTTTGTTTCCTTTCCGCTTTCCGTTGTTATTGTTATTGTGGTATGTACTGAGACATCTGTTCTATTTCTTTACTGCTTTGTACGTTTCTTCTACTTAGTTATATTGCATGTGTGAATGTGGTTTATTTTTCCCGTTGTTGGTTATTTCTTGTTGGACGACTAGGTCTTGGGATTAGTCGAGGCGAGCCAGTCTCGTGTCTCGTAGGGATCCGGGAATCGGGTCGTAACATTACACTAGTAGCATGCCTCGGTACCACAGATGCGAGGGCCGACAAGAGTCGGTGTAGAGTGGCCAATCCTAACCCCAGGTCTCAACTGAAGGGCGGCTAGCTACACTCTACACTAAAAGGGACAGTCGCTCCCCTTGGTACTATGAACCAAGGGCTAGCTCACTTCCCGTCTACATTCCAGATTCCTTTCATATATAAGAGTTCTACTCCTAATTCTCCGTAGGGTTCATGCTCATTATTCATCTCATTTGTTCATATTCAAATCTTAGGTTTCATAACTCGTTCCTCATCCATATACAGCCAACTCGTTTTTCAGAATTTAATTCTCAATCCTTTACATGCAACTCAGGGTTTCACCGTTCACTTTCTCATTCACATACAGGCAACTCGTATTTTAACATGCATCTCATAGTTACACTAATACCATTTACTAGCAATTTATTTTAATCATGCACTCAAGTAAACAGTATAGCTCAAAACAAGCTCATACATTTCTAGCCTAGGGTTCATTCCACATCCTAGGGCTTGATCCGATTATTCTAAACAAGTATGTTCTTATTTAAATATTAACAACTGAATTAAATCACTCTACTAGGAAACACGGGAGTCATGGGGGCTCGAACCGTAGACCCAGACGTCTTTGCGAGTCCCAAACGTGCAGTAGACTGAAACTCTATACCAGGGAATACATCACGAAAGAAGAGTTCAGAACAGTGTATAACATACTCTAGTACATAGAGGAACATCAAGAGGAAAGTACAGGTATTTCATTTTCATAAAACCAACCCTGATCGGACCCTAAACAGGTCAAAAACGTGCTTACTATTCAAAATTAGATATCTGGGAATAATCCCAGACATCTTAAAAGATGTCAAATCTTACCTTGTGTCTCCTGCGGTATCCTCAAATGTTCGGAGCCCTCTGCGATCGTCTGAGGTGAGTTCCAGACGTCGGATCCTCCTTTCGGTAGACTGGAAGGACCTTCGGACGTCTGGCGACGTGATCAGACGTCCAAAAGTGCCTAGAAAAATGTACTGCGTGCCTTTCCAATGCCCTTTATCTGCGTACAAAAGCTGCAGACCCAAATCAGGTCAGACAGATCTCTGCGATGAGGCCTGCATGGTCGTAACCGCGCAAAAGCACATATCTTAGCACTGCGCATGCTTTCAAACGTCCTGTTGCCGCCACGGACATCTGGTTGATGCTCCAGATGTCAGATACTGGAAAAAAAAAATCCCAGTATCAGAACCTCTCCCACGAGCTGTCTCCTTCGAGAGCTCTCTCGCAAGAGCTTCCGCAGTCCCTCCCACAGCTGCAGAGGGCCGGGAGGCCACCTCCCCGAGCCCCTCCTCGCGTGCCTGCCGTCGGCCATGCGTGCTCCATCGAGCTCCCTCAGAGCTCCGCCAAGCTTCCACTAAAGCTCCTTCGAGCTTCCGTCGAAGCTCCTTCGACTCCACATGAGCTCCCTGAAGGTCCACCGACCTTGGTCCTCCTCCTCTCATGCTCTTCCTCTCCTTCTCGCTCTCCCTCGCTAACCCTCGCTCCTCCTCGCCGCGGCAGCAAGGAAGGGAGGGAGGAAGGATGGAGGTGGTGGCTGGTGGTGAGGGGGTGAGGGTGGTGAGAAGGAGGGATTAAATAAAAGGGGGGGTTAGGATTTAAGGGTGAGGGGTGCGGAGGAGAGAGAAGCGTTGTGCACAAAGGAACATACGAAATTTACCACTTTCAGACGTCTGGGGCTGTGTCCAGACATCTGGACAGACGTCTAACTTAAATTCCAGACGTCTTATCCGACCGAAAAGGCAATAGGTCATTTCAAGTGTGGTTGTAAGTGATGTTGTATCACCATCATTTAAGTGATACAGAAGTCGATTTGATTTACTCGATAGATCAGAAAATCCTAAGTCAGGAAGACTTAGGTGATGATTTTTACTCGTGGGGTTTCCTCTTAAAAATTTATCGTCTCTTGTGGTGAATGCTTGTTGTGAGATTGTTTTATTTCCGCATATATTTTATCCCACATTATTCACCTCCCCTTTAATGCACCTACTCTTGCATGCAAGGAATTTTTGGGTCCTTTGGGGTAAATAGATGGCATTGAAATTTTGAAGTCCAAATCAAGTTCCTTGGGTAATTCCTAGGGCTTTCTATGTTCCTTTTCTAGTGCTGAACCTAGAAAATTTGTATAGGGACAAGTGGGGTCTTGACTGAAGGGTTGGGAGACAAAACTATCATTTGTAGCTTCCTGGAAAAATTTGTAGCCAAGCTAACGTTAGCTAGCTTTGGGAGGGCTATATAGGAACATCATTCATGATTCCCTACAAGGTTCCTAACGTTAACATGCACGTAAGCATAAGTTTTATTAACTATCACACCGTTAAGGGAGTGCATCTTGGGGAAGTATGGTTTTTGATTCACCAAGTGTTTTTCTTAGTTATCAGAGGCATGCTTGCCCTATTAAAAGAGTCTTTCAATTACAAACTCGTTCACAGTGATGATCAACCTCCTTTTATAATGATAATTTTCTAGTAAATACACATGGTAAAGGTAAACTAATATATGACTAAGATTATTTCTTGATGCACAAAATTGAATTAGGCAACTTAGTTTTCACCATATTCATTGACAGGCTTAAGGGCTAGCTTCTTTCTCTTTTTCACTTGACATGAGTTGACTTATGCAATGATCATGGGAATGTGTTAAGCATGATATGCACAACATGGCTAAATAAGTAATTATGTAAGAATCATGCTATACATATTTAATTGCTTGATTTTTTATGGATAACCTATTTGGAATGATACTCTTTTGACAGGTGTTAAGACCTGTGACATCAAAACACTTTAAGACGTCTGGGAGTTGGTCCAGACGTATGGTCAGACGTCTGGAAATTAAAATTTTGCGTGCGTACAATCGCGAGTCTGCACACGTGCCGTGCGTAGACTGAAACCCGCCGCCCTCTTCTTTTTCTCTCCCCTAGCCGACCTGCAGAACCTTCTCCCAACGCCTACAAATACCCTCCTCTCCCTCATGCCACCCACATCCACCCGTCTTCTCCTTCCTCCAACGTGAGCGCGAGAGTGAGGGCAGCAGCTGCTGCCGGGTGCAGTGGCGGAGAGGAGAGGTGCAGCGAGAGGGAAGGAGAGAGCGCGCGAGAAAGAGAGAGAGCTCGCCGGAGCAGTTTGAGGCCGGCCGGCGTGCGCGGGGAGGAGCGTTGTTTTGGGGAGGGTTCCCCGGTGCTGCTGCAGCCCGGGCAGCGGGCAGACTCGCGGCGCGGCCGCGCGTAGCGGGAAGAAGACGAAGGAGGTCCTGATTCTGGGAATTTTTCCCAGAATCAGACGTCTGGACCTACATCCAGATGACGCGGGTGACGTCTGGAGGAAGCTCCAGATGACTGAGAGGTACGTATTTTCCCCCCTTTGCTTGCTTTTGCGGATACGGCCATGCAGGCCGTTCCGCTAAAGCTCTGTCGCGTGCCTTGATGAGGGATTTTTGCGTATGCATGCAGGATTTGCTTCGGAAAGGTGCGGGACACGCCTTCCCACGTGGTTCAGACGTCTGGGCAAGGCACCAGACGGCGGAGAGCGTCTCCAAACATCCGGAGAGGTGGTCGGACGTCTGGAACTGGGTCCAGACGGTTCAGCAGGACCTCTGGACGTCTGAGGAGCAGCGCAGAGTGAGGTATGACCTGAACCCCTTTTTAAGACTTCTAGAAGATGTTACAAACGTCTGATTTGAGTCAGAATTGTCATTTTTGACCCGTTTATGGTCCGTTCGAGGTCCGATTTCCGCGTTTAAGATTTCGTTCTTCTCAGAATTTGTTCATCTACTTGTTTGAAATACTTTTATCCTGTTCTAAGTGGTTCCTTGTGATTGGTCCTTATATTAGGACCTCGTTCTGTTACGACTTTGGGGGTTGCGGAGGCACATGGATCTGTCGATCACGCCCCCATTACTCCCAGTTTTGTGGGTAGAGTGGCTTCCCTTAGTTAATTACAAACATTAATGCATATCTGAAATAAATGATAGATCCTAGGGTATGGCATGAATCCTAGGACCTGAAAACTAGATTGAATGATAGATCCTAGGGTATGGCATAAATCGTAGGACCTGAAAACTAGATTGAATGATAGATCCTTGGGTGTGACATGAATCCTAGGAACAGAAACACTGAAACGAATGTCTTGAATGCCTGATTTGCAGTCTTGGATAAGTAGATAGAATAATGATAATTGCCTATAATTGGATAACAGCTGCCTGTGAAATGTAGAGTACTGTTGCTAATAACTGTTACATGTAATTTCTGTTGGTTGAAATTAAATAAGAGTTGCTTGTATATAAATTGGAAAGGAAAAGAAGTTTGAATGTTGGAAACACGTACCATATGCGAATAAACCTGAAATGATGAAACCTAGTATGGTTTGGCCTGAGAAATATGAGCATGAACCCTACTGGGAATTAGGAGTAGAACTCCTGGAAATAAATGGAATGGAACTGGGAAAGTAAATGGGGAAGTGAGCTGGCCCTTGAGTTCGAAGTACCAAGGAGAGCGACCGTCCCCCTATTTAGTGCAGAGCGGAGCTAGCCGCCCTAGGGTTGGGACCCGGGGTTAAGACTGGCCACTTTGTACCGACTCTGTGTCCCTCGTGTTCATAGTACCGGGGAGAGCTACTAGTGTAGGGAGAAAGCTAGCCACCCCACAGGGCCCGAGGTTTAGCTAGCCGTCCTACACCGACTTGTTAGGCCCACTGGGCAAACCATGGTAGTCAGGTGAGGGTGCGTGGACTGTGGAGGCGTAAGACCCCTGTTTGGTTACTGTGGAGGGGCTGGACTCCTGTTACTGAGAAGGCTCTACCCTATACCGGTTCCGTGCTATGCTTTGGGCGCACCCGTTAACGGAAACGACTGACTGCGTGCCAGTGCGGGATAGCTACCCGTGCGTTTATCGCGCGTGCCGTAGTCACCATTACGTCTGTCAGCGACCTTGGGGTGGTTGACTGTTACGACCCGATTCCCGAATCCCTACGAGACACGAGAATCGGACCGACTCGACTAATCCCAAGACCCAGTCGTCCAACGAGAAAGTAACCAAAAGAGCAGTAAAGTAAACCACATTCACCATGTATATAGCTAGCAGTAACAAAATACAACAGTAAAGAAAGAAATACTGCAGTATACACCACTACAACAGTAAAGAAAATAAACATGTACATAAACATGAAGCTTACAATAAAAAGAGTACAGGGGTAATAGAACTACTCACTACAACGGAAAGAAAAGTACAGTGGGTACTACACAAGTAACACTACTAGGCTCTACTAGGCCCAGCGTCCTCTGCAGCCGCCGACTCTGGCTGCTCAACACCTGGTCCTGAAAAGATAATAAAGGTGACACGTCAGCGAAACGCTGAGTAGAGTGGCAACTAAAAGCTAAGCAACAGTAAGGTGGACAATAACTGTTATATTTTTAATTTCTTTCTTTATATTTTTCCATTTATTCACTCTTGAATTATTTCTCATATCCTTCTCTTGATTTTGAATGTTCCTCGAGAGAACGATCTTGATTGCAGTCTTTCCCGAAAGGTAGAAGTAGCACGTGGTGCTCTCCTGGTCGAGAGAGTCCCCCGTGGTGGTCCTACCCTCAGTCAACCACCCCAAGGTCGTTAACAGACGTAACGGTGACTACGGCACGTGCGATAAACGCATGGGTAGCTACCCTGCACTGGCACGCGACCAGTCATTTCCGTTAACGGGTGCGCTAAAAGCACAGCACGGAACCAGTATAGGGTAGAACCCTCTCAGTAACAGGGGTCCAGCCCCTCCACAGTAACCAAACATGGGTCTTGCCCCTCCACAGTCCGCGCACCCTCGCCTGACTACCCTGGTTTGCCCAGTGGGCCTACAAGTCGGTGTAGGAGGGCTAGCAGAACCCTGGGGCCCGTGGGGTAGCTAGTGCTCTCCCTACATTAGTAGCTCTCCTCGGTACTGTGTACACGAGGGCCAAAAGTCGGTACAAAGTGGCCAGACCTAACCCCGGGTCCCTGGGGCGGCTAGCTTCGCTCTACACTAAACAGGGGGACAGTTGTTCTCCTTGGTACTCCGTACTCAAGGGCCATCTCACTTCCCCAATTCTATTCCATTCACTTTCCAGGAGTTCTACTCCTAATTCCCCGTAGGGCTCGTGCTCTTTTAACTCAGCCAATTTAGGTTTCACCGTTCCAGCTTTATATCCATATAACCCATGTTCTCAACAGTAATTATTCATTCATAAACAGACAGCTGTTAACCAATTTTACAGGTAGTTATCGTTTCCTTTCTACTTTTCCAAGACTGCAACGTATAGATATTCAATCTAGTTTCCCAGTCCTAGGATTCATGCCATACCCTAAGATCTATCATTCAATCTAGTTTTCCAGTCCTAGGATTCATGCAATACCCTGGGATCTATCATTCAATCTAGTTTTTCGATCCTAGGGTTCATGCAATACCCTAAACTCTATTAATTATTTCACAATTGCATAATTTTTGATAAATAATTGAAAGGGTCACTTTACCCGCAAAATCGAAAGTACTGGGGGCGTAATTGGCAAGCCCGCGCTCCTCCGCAACCCCCAGAGCTGCAACAGAACGGGGTCCTAACACAAGGATCAAAGACAATGAGCTACTTAGAACAGCATCCGATTACTGTAAACAGGTAGAGGAACTAAATCTAAGAAGAACGAAACTTGAAACGCGGAAAACAGACTCCGAACGGACCCTAAACGGGTCAAAAACGACGAGTCTGTCCAAAACCATGATCGCTCAGGTCATACCTCGATCTGCGTGGTCCTTCAGACGTCCAAAAGCCCGTTGAACCGTCTGGACTTAGTTTCCAGATGTCCGACTGTCACTTCTGATGTCTGGAGACCCTCTCTGTCATCTGGTGCCGTGCCCAGACGTCTGGTCTGTGTGGGATGGCATGCCCTTGCGCCTTCCCGAACAAGTCCTGCACACACACACACCCGCTCTCAACACCAAAGGAAGCAGAAGACTTCGGTGGAAACACACACCCGCCTGCTGCCTGAGCTGCAGCAGCTTCTCCGCAGCACCCCACGCTTGCTGCGCACCTGCCGGTCGGCTCTGGCTGCTCCGGCGAGCTCGCACCCTCGCGGTCAAGCTCCCTCTTCCTCTCGCAGCAGCTCCTCCTCCCCACACACTTGTAGCAATCGTGGCTGCTGCTCTCTCGCTGACAGGGAGACGAAGAAGAAGAAGGCGGTGGAGTGAGGGTGAGGGAGAGGCGTATTTGAAGGCAACCGTGGGGAGAGAGAAAGAGAAAAGCTGCGTCTACAGGGAGGGAGAGGAAAGAGAAGAAGGAGGGCGGCGGGTTTAGTCCGCGCGTGCATTCGCGCAGACGCGAACCCGTACGCTGAAAAAATTTAATTCTAGACGTCTGGACCGCTTTCTAGACGTCCTAAACGACGCTTGATGCCCGGTTATAACATTGACTGAGGGTAGGACCACCACGGAGGACTCTCCTGGCTAGGAGAGCACCATGTGCTACTTTTACTTTTCGTAAAAGACTGCAATCAAGATCGTTCCCACGAAGAACATTCGAGATCAGGAGAAAGACCTGAAAAATAAACAAGGGAAGAGTAAATAGATAAATAAATAAAGAAATTAAAAACAACAGCTACTTGTCCACCTTTACTGTTTTCCTTCGCTAGCTAGTTGCCAATTTACTCAGCGTTTCGCTGACGTGTCATACTTGTCACCTTTTTCAGGACCAGGTGTTGAGCAGCCAGAGCCTACGGCTGCGGAGGGTGTCGGGACTAGTAGAGCCCAGTAGTTGTACTTTTGTTGTACCCGTTTTTCTGTAGTAGTGAGTATTCTATTACACTTTTGTACTCTTTTATTATAAACTTCATATTTTTATACCTGTTTTTAATTCCCTACTGTTGTAGTGGTGTATATTGTAGTAATTCTTTTCTTTACTACTTTTACTTTTGTTACTGTTAGTTGCTTGCATTGTAAATGTGGTTTATTTTACTGTTAGTTGATTACTTTCTCGTTGGACGACTGAGTCTTGGAATCAGTCGAGTTGGTTCAATTATTGTGTCTCGTAGGAATTCAAAAATCGAGTCGTAACAATAGATTAATTGGATTTTGCAAATACAAGGTATATAAAAAATCTCGTGATTTCTCATAAATTTTCTCACTACAAGAATAGTTATGTATGCATTAGGAATGTCATTACCAAAATAAATTTAACCTATAATAAATCATCCAAATAGATTTTGCTTAACACAATCCTTTAAACAATTTAATTATAAATATCAAAAGAGGCTACAATAAAATATCCTTGGAAAGATACGCTCTACGAATCAAATCGGGGTAAATTTTTATAGTTATCCTATAGAAAAAGATTCCCTTTTAATCTATACAATGTGACCTCTCAAGTACAAATGGTATTATAAGTTTCCCACTATTTCTCGGGAAACATTTTTCCCATAATAATATCCTCATATTTATAAAAATAAATATAAGAAAAAAAAAGATCAAGTAAATAAGCAAACGTGGAAAATTGTATGCGATCATGTTTGTAAATTAAAATCCACATCGGATTGGAAACTACGAGGCTTAACTTACTTGTTATATCTTTGTGTATAGTTTGATAAGGGAAATAGAAGGAATTAAGAAATTTTATTATATTTAAGTGTTTAGTTAAATTTGTTATCTTATAAAAAAAATTAGTAAATTTTATCTTGTTTAGGATATTTATTTGGTGAAATAAATTATTAGAATAAGAAAAAAATTAGTTGAAAAAAATGAAGTAGGTGAAATTAATAAATAGAATTAAATAATTTTATTAGGAGGTGGAATTATTTAATTTTAAAATTACAATCCTAATTTCAAAATCACATGATTTTAGAGTTAAAGATATCCAATACAAAATTAACATTTATTCCGCATATCAAACATCATATTTAAAATAAAGAATTGACACCTAAATTTCCTATTTGGATATTAAATTCCAAACTCCTCTCAAATAATTCAAAACAAGATATTTAATTTTGTAACAAGATATTAAATCTTTCAAATAAAAATAATCTAATTTTTCTCTCTACTACTACTATTATTATTATTATTATTACTATTATTATTATTTTCTATTCCTCTTACCGTTTTTTTTTGTTTTTTGTCATTACTCCACCCAAACAGCCTCTGAACCGAAATCCACATCCTTGGAAGAGTACGTACGAAGATCCAACGGCTTTGATCGGACAACTTCCACGATCCCGCCGTCCATCCCCCTCTCCCCGCCCATTTCTCTCTCCCTGTGTCGGCATCCGCACCCCATCCAAGTTCGAACGGACTCCAACGAGAACCCAGAAGAGCATCTTTGGGGGCTATTTTGATTTAACAGAATAAGGGAGGAATTAGAGCTGAAGTTTATATTTGATAATTTTTATTTTGATGTCGGTAAATTTTAAAATTGAGGGAGGGGTGAATTTTGAAATAAATAAAATTTATCGAAAAGATAGAATTTGTTTATTTTATTAATTTATTTTACTTTGTTTATTTTTTTCTTAATTTCATCATATAATATTTATTTATTCTTCCAATCAAATATCTCAAATAAAATAAATAATTCTAATTCTGTGATATAATAATAAATATAATAAATATTTAAATAAAATAAAAATTACTAATTTATCCTACTCTTTTATATCATTCTTTATCCATTCTAATTCTTCCTCAAATCAAACAAACCACCGGGGTCGGCCCTCAGCGAAATACCCATTCAGCCCCTGCTGGAGGGAACTAAAAGGAAGAGGTAGAGATCTTCCCCCTCCACCTCCACTTCTTTATTTTCTTGCAGCCAACGAGAGCCCGCGCGTATCCTCCCGGTCTTTCTGCTCTTCCATCCCCACCCACAGCTCAGCGATTCCCCCTGTAAGTTCCCGAATCCCACGACACATATAGAGATCTTCCAGTGGTTCTCTCGCGCGATCGTTTCGGGTAGCTCGGGGCCTCTCTTTTTAAATCGGGACTGCGGGAATCTTCTCGTCGCACTCTTTTTAGGGTTTTGCGGGTGTTCTAGTTCTTAGGGTGCGATTTCTAGGGTTTTGGATGAGGCCGCGATCGGTCGCATTAGGTCGTGAGGTGTGCGGGTTGATGGTGGTTTCGGCTGCTCTATGTGTGTGAGGGGAATCGCGTGTTTGTGGTAGTGGTGGTGGTGTTGCTCGTTTGAGGGGTGGCTGAAGTCGTGTTCGTGAGATCTTTAGGTTTTTGGGGGTGTGTGGAAGTTGTGGTTTTGGGGTTTCGGATTGGTGGTGCTGGCACAACTTTATTTGCCTGTGGCTGAGTTGCTTCGAGTGGGGCCTTTTGGAGGTTTCCAGGGTTTTGGTAATTGGTCGGGTGTTCGTAAGGCTTTGTGCTGTGAATTCAGTTGATGGGAGCTAGTGAAGTGCCTGAATTCTGTTGATTTTGGTGAATTGTGCCTTTGGAGTCGCTATTGGGGTTTTGTCTTCTCTATGTGCTTATGTTTGAGGGCTTGAAGTGAACCTTTTTGGAGCTTTGTGGGCTTTGTTGTTTGCTGGATGTTTGTAAGCTTCTCCTTATGTGATCTGCGAATAGGAGTCACTTTGGTGTTTGAATTCTCCTGTGTATGGAGGAAAGTGAGAGTTACGCTCGGGAGTTTAGAATTTGTGATTTTGGCCTTTTTTTCTCTCAAAGTGTCAGCTGTATGGATCTATGCTTGAGTTGCTTCAGATGAACCTTTGTGGAGCTTTCTAGGGTTTAATCTGTCAGCTGTTTGTAAGGTCTTACACTGTGAATTCGTGAATAGAGGTCACTGTGGAGTTAGAATTTTCTCATGCATTTTGGAAATATATTTTTTGTACCATTTTTTTTTGCCTGCGAATGTTTAGACTGATTTTGGTTTTTGCCCCTGCAGGTCAAATAAACATGACTGAAACAGACTCGAAATCTGAGGTTGAGGAGAAAATAACAGCAAATGGTTCAGGACCTCCTGCAGATCCAATGAAAGAAGTGACTGGTGCGAAAGGTGGTCACAAGGATAATGGAGCTGAGCAGTTGCTGAAGGAAAAAGGCGAGGATGTAGAAATGGAGGAAGCTAAAGATGCAAATGGTGAGAAAAAGGATACTAAACAGCCAGAAAAAGAAGATCGTGAAGGCTGGAGTGGGAAGGATGATAAGCATGTGCAACTGGAGGAGGAAAAAGAACCCAAAGAACCTAAAGGGGTGGAAAAGGATGCAGGCGAGCATGTGCAAACTGATGATAAGGAGGGAAAAGAAGGAAAAGAGAGAGTTGAAGGTGATAAGGAAGGTGAGGGCCAAAGCAAGAATGTTGAAGGTGACAAAAAGGATGACAACCAAGAAAATAGTGTTGAAGTTAAAGAGCATGGGGACCAAAAAAAGAGTGCTGAAGGTGATAATGAGGCAGACACGGTTGAGGAAAAGAAGGAAGATGAAGAACAACACAAAGAAGGGAAAGAGAATGTCAATGTTGTGGAAACTGATGGAGGGAAGGATGGTGAAAAGAAGGAAGTCGAGGAAGAAATCAAAGGGATGGGAATTGATAAAGTCAAGGGGGTTAAAGACATAGGTGTGAATATGGAAACCAAAGAGACGGAAGGAAGGAAGGATGAGGTATCTAAAAGAGAAACCAAAGAGATAGAAGAAAGGAAGGATGAGGGACTTAAAAAACCAGTGAAAAGTGAAGGAGAACAAGATGTGGAGGAAGCAGAAAAGGAGGAAGAAAGAGTTGATGAAGAAGTGAAGGGAAAAAAAGAAGAGGAAGAATCTGAGCTGAAGAAAGAAGAGGATGGGAAAGATGTGAAGAGTGACAAAGTAGGAAAAGGTGATTTAGAAAAAGAGAAAGTTGCCAAGAAGCGCTCAAGAGAGAGACAAGTTGGTGAAAAAAAGCCAGGAAGTAAGAAACAAAAGAAGGAAGAGGAATTGCAGAAAACTCCCACTGGTTCTTCTATTGAGCGTCCTGTGCGTGAGAGGAAAACTGTTGAGAGGTTGGTTGAGATTATTGAAAAAGGGCCATCCAGGGATTTTGTGATAGCAAAGGTAATTTATTTGAGTGTCGACGTTGCTTGTCTACAACTACACATGTGAATTGGATGCAATTCTTACTTTTATTGCATTACAGGGCAAGGGAACTGCACTCAAGGACATTCCAAATGGTACCATTCTCTGTTTCTGTACTTTTATTTCATGGACTTTTCACTAAACCTGAACTACCGAATGATTCAGTGACTTGTTCTAATTATCAGTTGCTTCTTAATTTTTAATGTTAGTGTTAATGTTAATTGCATATCCTGAAGAATGCCTTACATGCTTCTTATTGATAGCTTTGTATAATATTCCCATCTTGTGCTGTTAGACATGTAATTTGCTCTGCTCCCACGTTGAAGTTTTATGATTTTCTTTTTCTTAGCTCAATTCATTGAGTGAACTCTTTATCTTTAGATTTGCCAGCCTCCTTGCTTGCACATGTCTGCTTGTATTTATTTTTTTTGAAAGAAATGTGTGCTTGTATTTATGTAGGAAAACACAGATAGGAGACAAACTCAGATCCAAAGAAACAACATTTCTTGTTTCAAGCTAGTGTGAACATTTCCTTACATCCAAAATTGTTCGACTTGTAGAAAGTTTTAGTATTGGGATGCCTATACTTAACCTCCATGAATTTAGCTGCATCTGTCTAGCAGCATTTTTGACATGGTTCAATTTGTTGAAATTGTGAGTAGTATCGACCTTTCCTTTACACTCCATAGGTTGATCATTTTACATGGTTGGATCAAATTAGAGATGCACATGCATTAGATTAGGGCTTAACTCATGACCTGACCCAGCCTGATGTCGACAGTTAGGAGTTCTTTGACCCAAGACCAACTACCCAACCTGAATCAGTGCGATTTGCATCTAACCTGAACAGAGCGATCTTGTAAAAATGGGTCAAGTTGGATCAGGTTTTATTGGTTGTTTACTGGTCAAATTGAGGAATGTTATATGTTTTTCTATTTAGGTATAAAAACTATGAAACTCATGAACACATCTTACTCAAACTATAAAGAATGAGAAAAAACTAAGAATAATTTTGAACAAGAACACACAAGTACTTCAAAGCTTATAATAAAAGATAAGAAGCATCAACTAACAGAAAATGGTAAATCTTCAACAAAATGTGAGGTAGGATATAAGATCTCATTAGAAAGTTAAAATATTTGAAATAGGTTTCTTCCAAAAAAAAAAAAATTGAAATAGGAATATGGCATCGGGGATGAGGTTTGTGTATCGGGCAGAGCTCCATGAATTGTGATGGACATTGGGTCCAGTAGAATGAGGTAATTCTGGGGATAGCATTAGGAATTTTAAGGTGTAACATACCAGATAAGCTTTTTAGAAAGAGTATTTACAGGTTGGGAGTTGGGTCAAGTTAGGTTGTTCCTCCTCTTCATAAAAAAGGTTAGGCTGCTCCTCCAACACAATTTGACCCCTGTTTTTAATGGGTTTGATAAAAAGCAACCCATGCCAACCCATAAAAACTCTCAACCCAACTAACTTGACCTAACAAAATTGGCTCAGGTTAGGTTGCAGGTTGAATCTTACCCTTATGGACCTGTACCTTAAACCATTCCCTCTTCTAAAAAAGTTTAAATTATTCCCTGACTGAAAAGATATTTTGATACCTTTACATATTGGGGTTATACTTGTATCATGTGTCCCTTGATTCTGGTTGCATGGATCCGGTTACATTTTTCACCAGTTTTGTTCATGCTAATACTATATGGTTGGTTTGAACTTGACTGTCTTTGTGGGGTTATATCGTAGAACTCTTCATGTTCTTTTCCTTCTTTGTTTCCTCCTCTTCTTCTTTTTTAACTCTTGATGCTATTAATATGAATGTAGTTGCTTTTCCCACTAGCACTTTTCAATTTGTTGCAGTCAAATGGCAAGTTGCCATTAATGGTTTTGCCTGTGCTTCATAAATTGATCATGTTTATGATTGCCTACAGCAATTGGAAAAAAGGATTGCAGCAACTTGGTAGTCCATTTGTTTTGGATCTGTTGGTTGGACTTGATACTTGCATCTGAAATGAGGTGGGCATGCCAGCTTCAGAGGCTGATTGGTCCCTCTTCCTACAAGAATGCTGCCAATGTCTGATACTTTTGGAAAAAAAGGAGTTGACCCATCCTGCAGTTGTCGAAATGACCTGAGAATTGCCCATAGATTTTTGTCTTGCACTTTGACTGTAGCTAAACACCTGTCTATCGTACTTTTGTTGCATAGCATTTGCCTTTCACTATCCTCCCGAGGAATAAAGAAAAAAGAAAGCATTTGCCTTCCATTTAAGAACTGAAAGTATCTTGTTGTCACTTGGATCTCCTGTTGCTTTTCTCTCAATTTAAGCATTTGTCCTTATGGCCTTGTTTTGATGTGACAATACATCTTTTTCTCCATACCTTTTTCTTTTCGTTCTTCTTTCTTCTGAGGGAAGAGAAAAGGATGGTTATTCAAGATCAATGACCATCCCATTTTATTGATTTCTATAAAGAAGGGCTACACCACAGAAACAGACATTACCCCTTGCAAAATAGAAGCTGAGACCCCCTTATGAATGTCAAAGAGGATATTATCTGTATAAGCTCTCTTGTCCAGATTGCACACATAATTGCCAAAGGTGCAGCCCCTTCATGCTTTGTTTTTTGAGAGAACCCTTCATGCTTTGATATGAAGAGATTGGTCCATGGTGAGTGAGCTCACCCAATTGCAAAGCTCTTTCACAATGATGCTTTTGAAGACACATTGATGCAGTCTGGACCATCTCTATCAAACACTTTCTTTGCAAAGTGACGGGAATAAGAAATGGAGAAGCTGTATGCTGATGAAAGTGCTATATAGGGAAGATGACTTGCAATAATGAAAGTGAGGCCCTTTTAATATCTCCATGTTGGTGCCAAAATTTTGATTGGCAGCTTATCCATGTCAAGTGAATTCATAGGCAATTACAGAAGACTATGAGTTTCAACTGTTTTTTTTTTAAGCTTCAAGAAGCCTTTGATCTTTCTGTCTTTGTTTAACCATTATGGTTTATAAATCAGAATATGGTTCTTATAGGTGGCTTAATGACATTTGGATGCTCAAGTGGAATGCATATTGCATTGATGTTGTTCATCAGTTGAGAATGGGAGTTGAACTCCATGAGAATGAAGTCCACTTTACCCCCATCCACTACTGAAAGAGAATGAAGTCCGACAAGTTTTATGTTAGCTGTCAGTAATGCAACCCTCCTCCTTTACCTCGGCTTGGGACGAGCAATGAAAAGGCACAAAAACTTGCCGGAACTTGCCTAGTGGGCCAGGAGTAGAGCCTTCTTGGTGATGTACTACATGACTGTTGTGGTCCCCTCCTCTCATGGGAGACTCTTGGCTTCCTAATGCTAGGGGCATCGCACATCCTGAGAGGGTTGGTGTCGGTGGATCGGAAGGTTCGTGACTTCACTTTGTACGTAGGCGAGGGGGACATCTTCAAATTCTGGTTGGATGATTGGTAGGGAGAAGGGATGATATGTAGCAGGTACCCTCGTTTTTTCTCGAGAGTAGCAAACAAGGAAGCATCGGTAGAGAGTTGCTAGGATGGGGCTTGGTGCCTCACCTTTCAGGGAGCCTTATCGGAGTGGAGGTATGTAGAGTTCCTAAGGCTCCTGCAGGATCTTCAGGGTTAATTTACTTGGAGGGTTAATGAAGTGATGTTAAGAAATATGAAACTAGTGTTAACCCTCAATTGTGTTTACTTGTAGAGTGGTATTAACACCAATTTGTATTTACTTGAATTGGTGCTAAGTTAGAATGTTAACCTTTGTGGTGTTTACTTGTTAGTGGTATTAAGAATTTGAATTAGAGATCGCGAGAGCACAACAAAATCATGGGACCTACACACGGGTTTATCTAACATCAGTAGCAACTGGTGTTAGACAAATCAATGTTAAGAGCTCTTAGCCCGTGTTAATCAAAAAAGGGGTTAATCCTCCAAGTAAACAAGGGTTAACCCCTCAAGTAAACTAGCCCTCAGGGATGGGAGCCCGAGGGAGGAAATGACGCCTTTCTTTGGGATGATGGGAACTTTTATGTCAAGAAGGCTTTTCATAGATTGCAGGGAAATATTCCTTCGGTGGATCTCGACTTTTAGTGAGATTGTAGGTTGATCTGGTCCATGGCTTGCCCTCTGAAGGTCAAGATTTTCGCGTGGTTGGTGAGGAGAGGAAGGGTGCTCACGAAGACCTAGAGGGCGAGGTGGGTTGAGATGGAGGACATCTGATGCCCTTTCTATGGCGCGACGGATGAGGTTGTTGATCATCTTTTTGCAAGGTGTACCTTTGTCACACAGGTGTGGAGGGCTTTGGGGATTGATTGGATTGAGCTCGGCTCCCTTCACAAGTTTTGGGCCTCTTTCTGGAGGGGGGATATTTGGGGCGGTGGCAATACTTTCAGGTCGAAGAAGGAAAAGGTAAAGATACTAACGGTGTTATAGGGGGTGTGGTGGGGAAGGAATGGGGTTGTGTTTAGAGGAGAAATGCCGTATGCTGAGAACCTTATTTCCTTCAGCTCCTCCCAGATTGCGTTTTGGGAGTCAAGCATGTAATGCCTAACGTTGTAATTGCTTGCCGTTATAAATGAATTTGGGTGGTTATCATACGGATAACTGCTCTTCCCCTTTTCTAAAAAAAAGGCGCAAAAACCTCAACGCAGGTGTTTATTTTCCCAATTTTTCTTTGAGGGCATTTATTTTTGACAGTTGGAGGGCATTTATTTCTAGTGTCCATTACGAACAAGGAATCTAATCAAGTTGAGAACTTGCCCATGATTGGAACAAGTTATAACTGATTCTAATAGGTGACCATGGAGTTAGTTGTTTGGGTCTTTCAATTTATCTATTTGTGGAAGCAATAACCCTGGATGGGTCCTTCTCAAATGAAAAAACCCCTGGAAGGGCTGTCTTGAGGATTTCCCCATGTATGCTGATGATCAATTTTCCCTGCACATCTCCTGCTATTCTCATTTGTTACTCCAGTATTGGGCCAATTTGTCAACCTTCTTCCTCCTGTTAATTTCCAGTGCTGGCAGAAAGTCTTTATATTGAAGTCAGCATTCCTTATTTGCCCTAACAAAAAATAATTGAACAGTGATAGATTGTATATTTAATTGTATTTTTGTTTGCATGTCTCTTTTTTGAAAAAAAAAGTAGTTTTGTTCTCATGCCAGTCGAATGCAGAAATTGCATTAATCTAGGTGCTTACCTTTTTTGTTGACCATATTTTGTTTATCAGTGGCTTACAAGTTATCAAGGAGGAAGGCGGATGATCTAAAATTGCTACACATGATTATTTTTGGAAGAAAGGGAAAGGTTAGCTGAAAATCATCTCTCTCTCTCTCTCTCTCTCTCTCTCTCTCTCTCTCTCTCTCTCTCTCTGTACTTCTATTTGCGCAAACTTACGTTTTTGTCAGAAAGCATGCGTCGTTTGGTTTGATGCATCATCTTTGAATGACCTGCGTTTTCTATCATTATCTGTATTTCTTTATGGATTCTATCCATATCACATTTCCCAATTAGTATGGGAAAATGCTGCCTCCTGAATGGGGTGGAAATGCTCTCTTTAGATTGGTATGCATTCCCAGATGGTTCTCCGGTGCTTTGCCTTTTACCGATTAACATTGAGTGTGATTGACTGTGAAGACAAGTTCTTGTTCAGGATCATTTCATTCAATGTTATAAATGACAATTTATTATTGTTCCAAGTTTAAATTCTTTCTGGTTCTTGCCTCTTGAAAAGTTGGAGACAACCTCCTGACTCCATCACCAGAATTTTGAATTTGCTTGTTTAATGGTGCCAATTTGCCCTCTGAGGTTTGAATGTAGTATAACCCCTAAATGTTGATAGGAACCTTTCTAGGTGACAGTGTCATGATGCTTGATCATTTGTTTTGCCTGGTTGATGCAAGTCTTATTAGGGAACATCATCTCCTCTTGATCAAGAACTTTACCTGTGGAAAAGCTGATTTTGTGAGTTTGTTCTAATCTGCTTTGCAGGCTTCCGATTTCAGAAATCACCTTCTTCAGTTCTCTGGCTTTGTGTGGCATGGGGATGAGGCAAGTACATGCAGAAGACTTAAGTACATCATTTCTTTGGCTTTTTAGTTTCAAATAGGGGAATTTCTCACTGTTTAGCAGCTATAGAAATCTGTCGTTGCCGTTTGGTATTTCCAGGACAAGCAAAAGGCTAAAGTGAAAGAGAAGCTTGAGAAATGTAACAAAGAAAAACTAATTGATTTATGTGATGTATTTGACCTACCAGTTTCAAGAGCTACCTCAAAGAAGGTTTGTTCATAATTATTGTTTGTCCTGCTGTAAAAAAGAAAGTTCTATGCTCCTAAATGCCCTTCAAAGCCTGTTACATATATTTTGACGTCCAGTTCCTTGATCTTGCAGGAAGATCTTGTTGGGAAGCTGCTGGATTTCTTAATTTCTCCTCATGCTACAACTGCTGTTCTGCTTGCTGAAAAGAAGCAGGTTTTCATATACCTCCCAACACATCCACCCACATATGCATACTTGATCACAGGCTTTAAAACATGCACACAAACACACACCATGCTTGATCACACATCTTATGCACATACACAGAGATTCCAGTGCACTTTGGGAAATCTGAAAAGGCTTTTCCTGGGGACCAAGGCTTGCCTTCCACTGGTGCCAGTTTTGGGCCACTGATCATCCGAACTTTCTGATTTTGGCCATTTAGCTGAAGGGAAACCGATAAGATGGGAACTTTGACTGAGCTTTGGTGGAAACTTAATATATCAGTTAGGACTTTGAATTTTGATCTGATGCAATTTCAATTTTTTCAAACAAAAGGTAGGTATAGCTAAATGTTGCATATGTGAATTTTGGACAATTCATTTCCATATTGTAAGGCTACATAAATTTTGGCCAGGATCATGTATTTTGGTCAATGCTCTTTTTCTTTTTTCTTTTTGAATAGAAGGTCTCAAATGATGCTTGAGTATTGGATTATGGTGTCTCATTCAAGATTAGCCTGTATAAACCTACTTGAGATTTATGCTGATGGGATCCTGTTCCTACATGTGAAGCTTCCCCTTTCACTAATTTTTACTATTATTTTGTTTTTCTAGCATTCGTCAAGTTCCAGGAAACGTAGAAGACTATCTGCTGGAAGTTCATCAAGGTTTGCTGGTTCTGGATCCTCTTCAAGACGTTCCAGAAAGGTTAGGCCCTAACAGAATAATCCACATTGTATTTGCTCATGCCAGTCTGTTATGCTTCTCTGTGTATATGAACATGGAGTGTGCTACTTTACAATGCTTACATTTTCTGTTGATCTATCAATTGTCTTTTAACTGCAGAGAAGAGTTAAAGATGAGGATACACTGAAGTCATTGGACAAAAATGCCTTGGACATGGAGGATGATGATAGAAGTGGTGAGGATGAAGAGGCTCAACTTGAACATCACAAGGAGAAAGAACATTCGGAGCATTCTGAGAGTGAGAGAGAAGATAAATCAGAGAAAGATGAAAAAGAAGATGAGGACAGCGGCTTAAAAAAGAAGAGGCGAGATACAAAGAGAAGAGCTAAAACAGGCAAACCTGCGGAGAGTAAGTCTAAGAAGCTGACAACACCACTGAAAGCACATACCCCTACTCCAGGCAAAAGTTCAGGGATAACTTCATCAAAGTATTCCAAGAATGATGGAAATGATTCTGGTAGAAGAGTTACTTCTGGCAAGATGAAAACTGTTGAAACACCCCAAAAGAGTCCATTGCAGAAACATATCTCCAGAGGGAAAGATGCTGGTATTTTCCTTTACCTTTATTTCCTTACATTTGTAGCAGATATTCGTTCAGATCTCGTATAAGGTTGTTGGTGAGGCTTGCTTTTCATTCTACATGGCTCTCTCCTTTTTTTTCACAGTGATTTATCTTACTAGTAGATCATCAGGAAAGATTGTATAAAATTGTTAAATCCGGTGGCAATTATGCCCTAGATGCCTCTGTTGTTCTACCTATGAGGGTCTTTTACCAAGACCAATTTTATTGTTAGGTTGAAGAAATTCTTAAAGTAATTTTGAGTCTCAATGCATTCTGCAGGCTATATTGGTGCTGTATTGATAGGGCTGCAACATGGAAAAAGTTATGTCTAACAGTGATTAGAGAGAATTTCCTAGATGCCTTTGCTATTCTCCCTACGAGGAGCTTTTACTAAGACCGGTTTTTATTGTTGGTTTGAAGAAATTCTGAGTACTTTTGAGTCTGAGTGCATTCTGCAGACTGTATTGGTGCTGTTTTGATAGGGCTGTAACATGGAAAATGCTGTCTAACACCCATTAGAGAGATCTTCCTATTTTTTATCCTAATTGATGCAAATGTGAATATTTTTTATACCTATCGATCACACTGCAAACAAGGGGTTGGTGTAGTGGTAAAGCCTCTCCACTGGCATCTAGAGGTTCATTGGATCAATCCTATGCTTGCCATGTTTAGTCCTCCAATAAAAGATCAATGTAGCACATCCTAAATTTCAGCATCTGCAAACAGAGATGTCTCAAACTGCCGGCTGCAAGTGCATGCAGCTCCACATGTATCAGCACAAAAATGTGGGGTCATTGACCTCTAGATGTCAATAGGTTTGATCAAGTTCTCTAAAATAGAAAAGCTGCTAACCTGGGTTATCAAATACAGATGCCTTGATTCTTGTGTAATATGCGGTGTGGTTATCCATGTATTACTTCTGTATCTGCTTCATAATGTAAATGCATTCTTTCAATGTCTGGTTACATACATATGTGCATTTGTGCTACAAATTCGTTGATGTTTTCTTGCTGTACGTTTTCTACCTGTTTAAGCAGTTCTAGGCTTATTGTGGATAAATTCTCCCCCTTTTCTTTTCAAAAATTCTTCCTCCTTTTGAAGATGGGCAACAATTGAACTCTAGCTTATTTGGTGAAAGGCCAAATACTTGTCTCCGGACCCTTGGAGTGGCTTTTATATTAGTCCACATTTACCTATATAGGGATCTTATCAGCTCTGAGCCTTATGCTTGTGACTGTAAGTGTTATTTGTGCACTACATACCATCCTTTAATGTTTGGTTTGATTGTCTGGATGGAACTACTTGTACTGAAAAAGCTATTTTAGGATGAAACTACTTCTATCAGATCACATGCTTTACCAGAAGTCATATAGTGACCTCTTAGGGAAAAAAAAGAAAAGAAAAACAAGCTGGTTTTGGATTGGATGTTGTCATATACTAACAGTGCTACAACGGTTTTAATGGATTGGAGTAAACTCTACGTCACATGTTAATTTATCTACGTGGAGGATCCAAAGGCACGTGTGCAGGCATGTGCTGAGAAATAGCATCACATCTTAAGATGCGGTAATTGTTAAGTTCATATATATTGATGATTGGACCTATTCGCCCATACCAAATGGTTTTATGTTGGAATGCCTCAGAAATAAAGCTGCATCTGCATTTGCAAATGTTATTGTTGTTATTTTTGTTTAAATAGACTTGTTGTTTGGCACGTTTGGCATCCACACCCATTCATCCTGACTGGAACGTATCTAGTACCAAAGTTACGATTTGCTGGCCATAATCATTTTGTCTTCATTATCCTTAATTTACCTGTACATTATGTGTGTATCCAGAATTCTTTTTTAAAATGGGTACACGTTTTGAATATATTCCTGTAAGGTTTAGGTGGTGAATTTTGATCCCAATTGTGTTACTAATGCTATCCATGCAAGCAACTGCCATATAGAATAGCCTATTGCCTGCAGTTGGAAACCTTTTCACTTCTAACATACGAAACCGGTGACATAATAACACCCGTGGTTATGTGTTTGCTTCCCTCCCTGTTATTGTTAGCTTGGAATTCAAAGTACCAGAAAGGCAGATATTTTATCATGGAATTTTTGCTGTCCAGGTAAGAAGGGAAAAGAAAAGCCACTATCTGCAAAGAGAAAGGACTCTGGTCCTAGCAAAGTAGAACTGCAAAAGGCTATTTGTGAAATCTTGAAGGAAGCTGATTTCAACACGGTAAATATCAGCAGTAGATATCTTCCATACCTAGTGATCTTTTTTACTTTTACAGCAATTGTTATATATTGACTATTACGGTGAGTTCCTACATAGGGCGCTTGCATGCACTTGATTGTTTTGTATATATGCCTATTAGATCTTAGTTTGCCGTGCCTACAGGCACTTATAGCTCATTAAGGTTGCAAACAATAGGTGATTGCTCTCTCTTCCTTTCGTTGCATAAACACATTGAGGCCACTGAAGATTGTTGTCCAACAACATAGTAATAATTCCTTGTTTACCCGTATTTCAGGCTACGTTTACGGATATTCTAAAAGAACTTGGTAAGTTATATTACCTGCATTGTTGGAGGCTATATTTATTGATGGAAGCTTTCAATCCATACTGATAGAAATACTCTTTCAGCAAAGCATTTCAAAACTGACTTGACGCCAAGAAAGTCTGCTATAAAGCTTATGATTCAAGATGAATTGACCAAGCTAGCAGAGGCAGAAGGGGATGGAGATGACAGCGAAAACAATGACAGCAGCGCTGAGAAGGACGAGGATGCCAAGCCTGCTTCTCCTCCTGCAAAAAGGGTTAAGAAAACATGAACGGACAGGCTGCCCTCTTTGAAGTTAATCTATCATCCTCTCCCCCACCCCCACACACCCACCCACCCCCCGGACCCAGGTTAACTCATTGACCTTAGTTCCACCCATCGGCCATCAGATAGGGATGAACTGGCGGGGACGAGGGCCTTTGTGCATTTGTCAAATAGGTTCTGATCTACTCTGTACTTTATTGTAGTCTAGTTGGAGGTCTTGTGATATTGCGAGTTGTAAGCGACTGGACATCTAACATCCTCTTGTTCTTTTGATCCTTCTTTAATGGCATAGAGATTGTACAATTGCATGCCGCTGCATGACGTGGTGAATCTTACTTACCTGGAGCCCCTCCTTCACATGAATGTGATCTCTGTGTGCAAACTTTGGTGGTTTTGTTTTGTGAATTTTTGACGGCTGTGCTGCGTTCTTACTGTTTCAGTGGTTGTCTCAAGGGTGTATAAGGCATGAATTACAGCAGGATTGGATGCCGCGAGTATTCCCTCTTTTTCTGGGTATTGATGTTGTAAGCCTTTTTTTTTTCCCTCCCGAATTTGGGGGTCTGATGTTTCGCTGTTTTATATGCTCAGGCAGATGATCTGGCGGATCGGAAACGAACAAACCAAACTTATATGTATTAGCACTGGTCATTTTTAACGAGCAAAATTAGAGGTGTATACAATTCAGGTTTAATTTGAATCCAATTCGATTGGGTTGAGTTGGATTAGGTTAGTGACTTAGATTGGATTGAGATTTTTTCAATTCAATAAAAAAAATGGATGGTTGGATTTGAGGTTTAATGAAGTCAACTTAACGTGTAGTCTGATTTAACTTGATATATATATGTACACACGCATATTTAAATTTGGAAGGAGAAAAAAAATTCACGTAGATAACATGTTATTCTTTCAATTTCATTTTTCCTTCTTCCTATGTATTTTTCATTGTGTGCTTTTCAATTTTCTTTCTACCTACAAGTCTTAAATCGAGCTTCCTCTTATATAGCTTCCTTCTTGTCGTTCCCGTTCGATGTTAGCATCTTCCTCCTCTCTCTTCTTCCTCTACATTAGTGATAGTCACCACCTCTCTTCACTAAAGTTACTGCCACCATTATCACCTCATCACTAGCCATCCATCGTTGTCGCTACCTCCCCTCCTCCCCATCTTGAGCCTATTACTAGAGCCGTTGGCTTACAACCACTAGTCCACCACCATCACAAGACCCACCACCCCTCATCAACTAGCCATCTATCATCCTCTTTACCTTCTCCTCTGCCAAGCTTCTCACCAGAGCCACTATCACCACTACCATCACTACACAACCTACCACTCCCTCGTCGACCATCCTTTTCACTATAGCCAATAACCACCACCCTCTCTTTCAACCATCCTCCTCCCCTCATGCCTTTCCCTTAATTTACGTTATATTATTTTAAATTTTGACGTAAGCATTCAAATTTTGACGTTTGAATTAGACATTATTATTTAAATTCTCATCTAATTTTTTATTTAGATAAAATTAAAAAACATTCACATGTGTATCTTAAATTTTTTCCTCACCATTGAAAAATTATTTTGATTTTTATCTAATTTTTTATTTTTAATGCCTACATCTATAAAAAAAATTACATGAATAAGATAACCATCTTATTATATGTATTTACTTTTCTACATAAAAGAGAATTACTATACCAGAGAATGAGCTATTTGTGATCATAACAAGACATGAATGATAATGTTCCAATTATCAAAGAATGAGTTATTGGTGCTCACAACCAACGAGAATCAAGGGGTAATGTTTCAATTACTAGAAAATGAGCCGTTGGCTCTCATGCAAGGAGGATAAAGATAGGTCAGAGTCTTTAATATTTGCTGTCTAAATTAGTGAGTCGCGGATGAGAAAGTCAGTGCTTGCAACTTAAAGTGCAATTGCCACATTTTTTCAAGTGGTCACCTCTTGTAAATTTAGATAAAAAAGTCTCAGAAAAGAAAGAAACTTTACCGAAACAAATCAATAAAAGATAATGTAAAAGCTCTCTTGTTAAACATGGATGAGGCCAAATCGATGTCGAGTATCATGGGACCCTTGTTGCTTCCTTACAATGCTGTAGGATAGCTTCCTTATCATGGTGCCATTGTTGCTTGATGGCTACATAGAAACAACAAACTTATGCCGGCTGAATGTGAGGGCTGAAAAATTTATCCCGGCTGCCAAGAGAGAATGCCACCATATAATCAAAGTACAACAATTATTGGTAATAAGTCAAACACAATAGAAAATGGCACATGACAAACTGCAATGAGCACACTTCTTAGTAATGGCTATCATCCGAAGGCCATATACCGATCTCAGAATAACCATCCTCTGTCGCACAAGCCCGGAACATGCCGGTGGTATTGAACTTCATGGTCACTTCTCCAGTGGCTGAAACAGCTATTAAACCAACATGTCCTTCAGGGGCGTTCTTCAGTACATGAGAAGCAGCCTCACTGACAGAGAGTCCTTTGAATTCCATTAGAACAGCTACATCCCTGGAGATTGTGTGGCGTATGATAGATTCACCTTTGCCAGTCGCAGAGACTGCACAAAAGTTGTTAGCATATGTCCCTGAACCTACAAGAGGAGTGTCTCCAATTCTCCCGACCATCCTGTTCACCAGCCCACCAGTGGAAGTTGCCGTAGCAAAGTAGCCACTGCTGTCGATTGCTACACATCCAACTGTTCCTGTTTGGGAATCTCCTTGGGCAGCTGATGTCACATGGTTGGATTCTGAGTAACTTTGAGCAGGTGGTGTATAGTCTAACTGGATGAGAATTAAATATTTAAGAATTAGAAATTACTTCCCCTCAAAAAGCTGGAAATTTAGGCATTGTACACAAAATCTCATTCTAAATGAAAAAGGCAGGTTTAGAAGATTGAGGTAGTTTTAGGCAGTCCTTTGCATAGATGGGAAAATGTTTCTGGAAGAGAATACGGAAATAAAAACTTGGGGTATCCCTGTGGAGTTGTTAGCCACCTACTGTATTCCAAATTTCAATACCTCCGCATGTGCCCGATTCCTTTCCAGGATCTGTAGATACACTAGTTACCGATTCAAGAATCTGGTGAGCTGATGTATCTAAAATCGACTGCCACCATTTACTTATATATCAGCCACTTGTCCCTGTAGGCCTACTTTTAGTTTGACAACTAATCCTTTCAGAAAATCAAAGGAAGCTACCATTCTTTCATATTTGGAATAAACCGCAATTCTAAGTCTCTATCTCAATGAAAAAGATGAGGAGGCAGCCCATTCAGGGAATTTAGTTGCACTCAGACATTAATTCTATGAGCTATACAATTATTATAAGTACATTTTTAAAGCTTCACTTGCCGTTCTTCATAACACTAGCAGCAATCATGATTGTTATCTATTAATCGTCTGAACATGGTAAACTCAGATCAAGAGCATCTTAACATTCAGGCACATGAAACAAAGTTAGAGGATACAAATTTTAAATAGAAAACATGAGAAGACTGAGTGAAATATGAACTATACACAAACCATTTCATTTTTCAGTTGGTAACAGATGTACTCTTGAAGGACGCATGGCAGTGATATTTTGCTTGTGTAGTCACCGGTAAAAGGCTGCAAGCAATGCCCATGGCAAATTGAACCCAACTTATTAAAAACCACAATTGTCAAGTGTGGATGTGAATTCAGATTTCTGAACATGTAAAGGTACTTAGGAGAGATTGTTTATCTGCTAACTTGCAATTCAACACAATTTTTCCTTTTTGCTTGAGATGCAATTAGGATGGATGTGATGTCAAATGATTTTTTTTGTTTTGTTTTTGGATAAGAATGATTTCTTGAGGTTAATTATCATTCATTGCATCATGGAAACTGTGAAGATTGGTGTGCTACAAGAATGTGGAGGCTCTTCCATGTGGAGAGAAGAAACACAGCAGCAGTGGCTGCTGTTGTGGCTATGGCACGCATAACAGGGAGAGAGGAGAGAGAGAGGTGAAGCTGGCAGTGAGAGAGAGGAGGGGAGCTGTGGAGATATTTCTTTAATATTGCAACTCAAAAAATAATTTATTACATAGGCTCTCTTTATATAGAGAGACATTCCAAATCTCTAAAACAGGAAACAACCTCAATCACAATCAATCAAATCTCCTCAAATCAGGGAATATCAAATCCCTCTAATTACTCAACTAATTGACACCTAACTTACTAAAAATAAGAAAACTCAAACTTTAAGCAAACTAAACTTGACTCCCAAGACTCCAACTCAGGCCGGCACCCCTTATTGACCAACTGGACTGACTGGACTGCCACATGGCCCTTTAATCCTCAAAAGCATTACATGCTAGTCCAAAAGTACATACCAGTATTACAAAACACCCCATAGTCTTGGAGAATGGAGATTACAAAAAACCCCAAAGGCTTAAAGAACGGCAGCTCATTTCAAACATTTCAACAAAAGTCTCTTTTGCCTAAAAATCACCTCATCTCTGCCACCCAATGGCCAAAAGCACAAAAAATGAAACCGGCCACTCGGACCTTAACAACACAGACCCCTCCCAAAGCTCCTCCAAAAATCCACTGACAAGATCCATCAACCTGCTGCACCTTACTGTTCGCAAACAACCTTTGCAAAAGGACAAGGAAAACAATACATGATGATGTCCACTTGCGCCTCCCACATGTGGCATAACTGGCAACTGAAGGATGTGAAAACTTCAAATGATGAATCTTAGTAATGACCCTCTCTTTTTGGTAGCCTCGAAAAATCTTGAAGAGGGCCATCCCTGAAGGGGTTCTCATCTTAGTCCATCACAGGGAGAGAAGCACCTGGATGCAAACTTCACAGAGAGATCTGACTTCCCAGGACCAACCATCCCCAACTCCTATCTGTGGCTGTAAAAGCAACAACTCCTGCAACTGTATAAAACTCTATTGCCCTCTAATCAAAATGGTGTGCCAACAGAATTGTTATTATTATTTATTTTTCTGATAAGAAAAGGATGGCTATTGGAAGCTGGCAACCAGCTGCTTCATTACCACCTTCAAAAGCAAAAGTTACATTACATGTGCTGCACCCAAGAACAAAAAAAAGACGAAGTTTCTCTTACCAACATTTTCATGCCAAGCCCTTTCGCTACAAAAAATGACCCCATTTCTTTGTAGCCAAACTGATCACAAAGCAGCACTCTGCTTGCGTAGCACCCCTAAAGACCACCACCCAAAAATTGTCCACAGATGTCAGAACGCATGCCAGGACTGGATAGGTGCTCCCAAACCAATCTGGCAAAATCACATGTAAAGAAAAGATGTGCTTTATCCTCACAATCTGCACCACATAGGTTGCATGTGGTGTCAGCATCCTAGACTCAATGCCTTCTTCTGGCCTTGGTTCCATCAGCAAAGGAGTGAAGAAAATCATAACCTTGAGAGGAATTTTCATCTTCCACAAGGCAGAGCAATTTAAAGCCATCTCTGAGTTTCCCCCTTCCACATCTCCAAGGAGTTGCTTTACTAGCCTACAGATATCATCCCAAGCCACAAGGTGCAGGAATCAATCCACCTTCTCCATCCCTTTCCAAAAGAATCTCCTTCTGATCATATCAATCTTCTTTAAAATCTTCTTTGGAGGTCTGAAAACTAACAAGTGGAAAATCGGGATTACAGATAACACAATCTTCAGCAACACCAAATGACCTCCTTTAGTAAGAAGCTTCCCCCTCCAACCTGCAAGCCGCCTCTCTAGCTTCACTAATGCTTGCCAGTCCCTCGTTGTTAGTTGCTTCCCTTTAAGTGGGAGCCCAAGGCAACAGGAGCTGTGCTAAGAGCCTGACAGCAGGATCCAATCTCATTCTCCCCCATGGCACAAAGGCCAGACTTAATATGATTCACCATCAAGTTAGAGACTACTCCACTAGAATTAAGGACCAAGTACCATTTTCTCTTCCCTATCCCGAATCCCAATAATTAGCTGCTTTTTTTTTTTTTTTGAAAGAACAGTTAGACCCAAAGTGGTCTGACCCTTCCCCGGAACCTACACATAGCGGATGCTTCGTGCACTGGGCTGCCCTTTAATGGTTAGCCACAAGCCTTCAAATCCAAGGTCAAAGCAAAAAGAAAGTACTTTGCTAGAACCACATTTATCAACCAATAATCATGGTAAAAATTGACTTTGGACCCGTGTCTACTAGCAAAAAATATGACACCAATAAAGGTGTGGCATGCAGCAACCCTCTCCAAAAAACAAAAGCTCCTATCGTTGTCTTCAATCTTGCCACCTATTTTAACTTTCTACCTTAACAAGTTGCAATCACCAAGGACAATAAAACAATCTTCAATATATTCCATTCATTTTCACTTTCCCCTTTGTCAGCAAGGCTTGGTTCATTGCCCATGAATCCAAAACACCTAAAACTACCCTTAAAGATGGGCCTCAGACCTCTTCTCAAGAAACCATAATGCTAACATGAACATTTTCATACTATCCATCCTGCTCTCCACTTGCATGGTCAATAATGACACTAACACGAAAAAGATAGGAATGGGAAATAGCACTGACACTAGCAGAACCATTCCAAACCCTGTGACAAGAGTCATGATTTCCACCTCTCTACCTCCTCTATCTGCTCCACTACTGCACCCCTCTATCCATTCTACTACCACACTCCAATCTGCAGCATGAAAATGCTTATCAGCAAATGAAAGCCTAAGTATTCTAATGCCAGTGAAATTCGGGGTTCGAAGGATAGAAGTGCATCTCTCTACTTTACATTCTCCCACTCCAAAGGAAACCAAAGAAGCTGAAAACTCATCAAACAAGTCCCTCCATCCTTAGACCCTTCCACCGGAAAAGATGATACCATGTGCATTCAGCATAATCAAGATAAATACCATTTGCCTCCCCCAGTTCGAAACCCTTGAAAAGTTCGCTTTCACAACCGGAGAAAACCAGGTGGCAAGGGTGTTAACAACTAACACAAAGACAATGGCGCAAGACAACACCCTTGCCTCACATCTCGCTGTGATATGATCCATCTTCCCATTCACCTTCTGTTAACTAGCACAAAAACGGAATTTGCTGGTTGCACACCTCTTCAACCAAGCAATAGAAACAGAAAAATCTAAAAATTGTACTTACATGCTCCACAAAATGGGCCAGTTAAACAAGTAATATGCTTTTGCAGAATCCACCTGCCAAAGGAACACCTTTGTCCCCAACTGACCTCCATAGTAATCACCATCTTGATCACCAAGTGTCTCCCATTAAAGAAGGCAGACCATACTAGGCTAACGAGATACTCCAATTACTTCCCAGTCTACTAGCAAGGACTTCCATCGCTATAAGCTGCACTTGACAAAGAGGATAGCTTAATGGTACTCAATCCTCTTTGTTGAGTTCTTAGGCAAAAAAGAGAAGATATTATTCAATCTCTTCGAGCCCCTATTCCCTTTTAAGAATTCATGAGCACTTGCATCAGATCCTGTCCCACCAGCATTCAGGAACAAGGTAAGGAAGTCATTTAGATTCAAAGCACTCTCTGCATCAGGACCAAACAATGCCTCCTTCAGCTTTGCCTTTGTGAAAAGCCGCACCTGTCCGCTCCTTGGTGGTACCCATGGATCCACTATTTGTTCATTTCATACCCCCCTTAAGTCCCTTTCTTGTGAAATCCCTGAAATGATTTGCTAGAGATGCACTTATCTCCTCATTGCTGATTCTTTCCCTACCTTGAACTATTATCTTCTCAATCAAATTCCTCTGCCTGCTCATTAGTCATTTTAGGAGAAAATGCATATAGCATTTCATTTCAACCAACATTATCATCAGCCTTTGCCATGCACTCTATCTCCTTCCCATCCTTCTCAACCACAGGATGCTGCTTTGTCACCCTCTCCTCAATCTCCCCAACTGTTGAAATCCTGGAGTTTCAATTTGGTCAATTACATGAATTCAGATAATGCCAAATAGGTTGTGTGCATAGAATCGATATTCTTATTGGACTAACGTTAGAGAGGTGGTGTGCATGAAACCAATATCCTTATCACAATGACATCTAACATGTTGTATACATGAAATCTTATTAATCCCACATGCACATACAATTATCACTAAGTACATCCATGAATCTAGCAAATGCTAGCGTACTAGTAGTAGCAAGTGCCTCACCTCCAAGCACTAGGCATGTCCACCAGTCTTGTACAGCAACCACTAGCAGGTGACATTTTTCCCTGCATGGATGCAGCATTGAGCTCTACATGTTATCTTGGATGTGACTTGCATGAACTATGAGCTACTTTGTGTCATAGCTAGCTTAGAGCAATCCCTTACATGTTACCACAGTTCCTTCTATAACCTTTGTCCAACACGCATGTCTTTATTTCACCTCGTGAGCCTCTTGTGTTTCTTTCTCCCTTGATTGGTTAAAGGAACAATAACAAAAAAGAGTAGATTTTGGAGTAAAGAGACGAGAGAGGGTATCAGCTCCAATCTAGGAGTGATGATCTGACAATGTATTAGAAATAATGGAGAGAATGCAATACTTCATCGGAAACCTTAGCCCCATTCAAATAGAGGTTAGGAGAGCAAATTATAAAGTAGCACTCGTAAAAGAAAAAGAGCATAAACATAAATCATGATGTTTTTTAATATTATAAATCATGACATATTCTAGGAATGAGAACAAAATGGCGCTTAGCCAATTACCAAGGGAGAAATATGAATGTATGTAGCTTCTTCATCCTCTACATCCTACGAATGTAGACTTGCATTGCGCAGTGGGGCGAGTTAGCTCATCTTCATTTCCAACTAATAGTTGTGAAGCAAGCTTTGACTTCTTTTTTGGGCGATGGTTAAAGTCAATCCCTCCCTCCCTTTTCTTTCCTATTGTGGAGCAAGCCAAGAGTGCCATGCACGAGTGCAGCAAAAACTATGCGAAGGGTCATTCCCCTCTCCTATGGGATTGCATATTGAATATGCACCCACACTTTTTTGTTCCACGCAGAGTGATCACGTGACCCTTTCATTATTACAACTTTCTTTCTTTATGTCAAAGCCTAGAATCCACGCACAAATGATCATTGGATCTTGGTTCTTTGTATCCAATATCTTCACTAGAGAGAGGATGGGATTTAGGGATAACAAGTAGGCAAGCATATGAGGCCAGTTCTCCATTGTAAAACAAAACATCGAATTTTTTCCGAAAAGAGAATTATGAAAAACAACAAGAATCATGTTACTATGGTATTGCTTTGTATTAATACAATTTAAAAGAGTCTGCCATCTTAAGTTGATCACCAATATCTTATCTGTTGGGAATAAAATAGGCCATGCAGCAGTGCCACGTGAGAGTAGATCAGGGGCCCAAGTGGGTGCCGGCTATGGTAGTCCTAGAGGTCTTAGTTTGACCTTTGCTTAAGTCCCAAATTTTGTTTATTTGTTAAGTTGTTTTAAGGAAAGTTGTTTATAAGAATTGTTTTGGGATTTATTCTTTCCTACTTTAGAGATAAGGTTTATTTCCAAAGTTAGAGGATATGTTCTCCCTATAAAAGGGACTTCCTCTTGCAATTTTCTTTTGAGCTGAATAGAATAATAACTCCACATCTTCCAAGTCCTCTCTCCCTCTCTCTCTCCAAGGCCGTCGGCCCCTCTTCCATAGCAACCAGCCACCATAAACAGTAGTCAGTGGCTGCTCCTGCTCTCTCTCCTTGTTCCAACAAGAAAACAGTCCTTGTTGGATTGTTTTTCCAAACATCAAGGAGCCTCCACGCTAGCGCCAAACTTCAACATGGTATCAGAGCCTACGGTCTAGGCTCCTCGATGTGCATGTTCTTAGGCCACACATGTGCGGTTCCTCGTCTCTGATAAGTCCTCACTAGTACCTTACGCGGAATAGAAGGACCATTGATTGAAGATGACGGCTACCTCTGCCGCAGCCACCGATGCCATGCTGTCGACAAAGCGGGCAAAGTTCGAGGGCCACAAAAGAGTAGAGGAGATCTATCAAGTTATTCGATTTGCGATCCTCATATCTTTTTAATTGACACTTTATATCAGATTTTTTACTCTCCTTTAAAAGATGAGATTTTCTCAGAGAAAAGATGTTAAATATTATGTATGGGGTTGCACATCAGTTGATCGATCTAAAAAGAGGGCACGATAGTCCACGCAATGACTTTCAAGGTTGCCAAAAGAAGCAATAACTTCCCAAGTTGCGAAAAGACTAGTGGTTGATCCAAGAAGTTCCTTTCCTAAAGATCCAAGCAAGGTGTAGAGACCACCACGTAGGGCTACTAGCATCTCACATCTGTTGATCTTGAGAAGATGACCATGGCAACTGTCGCAACGACTAGTGAGGTTGCCATAGACGCAACAACTTTGGAGGGTGAAAGAGGCTACACCATGACTTCTTCCAAAAACAAAGTGAAGAGCAGAGAGCTCAAAGAAGAAGAGTAGTGGAGCATCGAGACTCACAAGTTTGAAGACCAAGTCATCATCCTCCCGACCTCGACTTGAGGGGGAGTGTTGAGAATAAAAGAGGCCAACCAGCCACGCCACATGGCAGCAGATCAGGGGCCCAATTGGGGTCCAGCTATGGTAGTCCTAGAGGCCTTAGTTTGGTCTTTGCCTAAGTTCCAAGTTTTGTTTATTGGTTAAGCTGTTTTTAGGAAAGTTGTTTAGAAGAATTATTTTGGGATTTGTTCTTTCTTACTTTAGAGATAAAGTTTGTTACCAAAGTTAGAGGATATGTTCTCTCTATAAAAAAGAGTCTTCCTCTTATAATTTTCTCTTGAGTTGAATAGAATAATTCTTCCACATCTTCCAACTCCTCTCCCTTTCTCTCTCCAAGGCCACCGGCCCCTCTTTCCATAGCAGCCGGCCACCACGCCACCGGCCACCATCAATAGCAGTCAGTGGCTGCTCTTGCTCTTCCTCCCTGTTCCAACATGGAACAGTCCTTGTTAGACTGTTTTTCCACATGGCAAGGAGTCTCCACACTCCACGCTAGCGTCAAACCTCAACATTACCGAATGGTTAATTAATGATAATAGTGAATTGAAAGACATGGCACAGATAAAATACCATCTTAAATTCACGTTCAACTTTTGCTTATTCAAAAGGCTTGGTATTAGACAGAGGTCATGATTTTAAGGTTAGGGATTACAAACATTGTTTATGTAAACGATAAGGTTCTCCACCCCAGTCTACTAGGCATGAACTCATATTCAAGTTTTTTCATTTTTCCTTTTTTGCATAGTAAGATTAGGTAAATTACTCCCAACAGTTTGGAATTTTTGAAATTCAAACCAGGTAAACATCCTCAACAGAAGCTCTGCCATTCTAATCCTACCATAAATAATCATGACTTGGGTTTAGGTAATTCCAACAGTCTGGAACTCTCTCAAATATAATCACTATCATTGTTTGAAAAAATATCTAATAAGCAGATGATATGTTATTCTTTCTTTTAATATCCAATCCGGCAGCCATCATCATGGCCATGGGCATGTTTATGGAATGCAATTGAGAAGCAAAAAGAAATACATGTAATCACTTCTGGAAGGAAAGAAATGCAAGCCAAGATTACAGTAGAAGTAAAAGAACAAGATGAAGCTCAACTGGATTAGTTTTAAAAAGTATTCAAGGTAGTTATAGATATACCTGAACTCTATTTGCTTCCTTTGCTTGCTTAAGCCTCTCTATATTCCGTTCAGTTATAAAATGACTTGCATCTTTAGTTTCAACGCCCTTCAGAAATTGAAGCAGCCATTTAGATGTAAGACAAATAATGACCATCTTAAGATTATTTTTTTGTTGAAAAGAACCAGCAGTTAATTATATTTAAGTTTTTTTTTCTTTTTTTCTAAAAAAAGTTTATAGGCTTCTTCCAGTTCTAGTTGATTAAAAGGCGAAAAAAAAAGAATAGAAGAGACGGGCATGAACAAAGGAGAGGACTTGTATATAGCCTTTTCTTTTCATCGATAAGGCTTGTATATATCTATTGAGAAGAGATAACCTGGCAACTGTGGACGATTGTGCTCTATACTGTTCTCTAACAAGATTTATAGAGTTGCATTTATAGGCACTCACCTACATCAGCCTACTGAATCCACTATCCTAGTGACTCATTGATAATTCTCTCTTAAGATGACATGAGTGCCAATCCTATGGAGCCAAAAGTTCCTTTTACAACTTCATAATGTGAGAAAAACTTGGTATGAACATCGGCTGCTTGGTTTCCACATTGTATGTGGCAAGTGTCTTCCTCAAATCACAAGAAACAGGTTAGTACCTTCTTGATTCACCATCCTGATGATTAATTATTATCCTTGCAACTTGTGCTACCCTTCTCTCCATTTTTTATCTCCCTCATTGCCACTGTAGACATCATGTTGCATATTGCAGCCAACATTGACAGGGAGTACCAAAGTGATTATGCCAAGGTGGATTCACAAAGATATTGGATAAGTCATATCTTTTCAAAAAATAAATATACTTCATAAGAATATTTGTCAACACGGGAATTGCTACCGTTTCCTGAGAAATCATGTTGAGACATTGGGGTTGTAATTTACAAGGTTACAACCAAAATTAGCACAAGAAAGCCAAAGAATTCAATTGATTACAATTAGTATGTCCAGAAACTTTATGCACCATATGTTCAATCCAATGAAAAAGTTACAAAAATCAAAATAAAAGTCTGGTCAAAATCAAGGTTGCAAAAAATGCCACCAACCTGTGCATGCTCAACACATGTTCAAAGCTTGAAAGTTAAATCTATGATTAGTTCATGAACTTTTGTAAAAGGAACCATAGTGATATTAATGGTAAGTTGCTACTGCAGTTGCATTGGGTGGTTACAATTTCCACAAAATGCTGAATGGGTGGCAGCATAGCAGCCAGGGAAATGTATGGAAAATTGCAATGAAGGTGTCATGAGGTAAAAGAGGGAATCACAGATGTCAAAAGGAAAGTTCATAATGATGATTTATTTTTTGAAGAGATGATAATGATGATTTATATACAACAGAGCAATACTATTGGTAATGCCAGGCGAATTGCTGTGATTTTGAAGATAAAGACAAGCAATAATATTACTTATGCCAGGATGGCAGACAGTATGTACACAAAAAACAAACATGCCGGAGGATGGTCATTGGTGGGTAGGAGAATGATGCTCCTATGGTACAAAAGGGAACAAGAAATGTCAAAAAGTGAAGTTTACAAGTAATCATGGTATCCACTATAAAAGCACGAGGAAAACTAAAAAAGAGGGGGATTTAACATAAAGTTTTCTTTTCAAAAACAAAAATTTAACATAAAGTTTTGAGTAGCTACATCCAACATCTAGCTGAGGAGGGAACCCAAGGAACTCCCAAGGTTTTGTTGCCTATTTTCTTCTTCAATATAAGAACTTTTTAGTACCATACTCTTTTAGTTCAGTTGAAAATGCAATCCTGGAATTTAGCGTTTGATCATGCAGAAATCCAAGACAATCACCAATCACATGAGAACAACAAATTAATGTGGAAAACCTTCCTCAAATAAAAGGAAAAACGATAGTAATGCATGGTCCTAAGCATTCATCTTTCTGTGAGGGTTTTCTTCACTACAATTAAAAAGAGAGGGGTACAAGTACATTAAATAGATGCAAGGGGTAGAAGAACCCACACCCAAAATCCATTCACCCAAGTATTACATGACACAATACTTCCCCTCAAGTTAAACATAAAAGTTAATCATGCCCAACTTTACAATCTTTTATTGGTCAGAATTTGGATCCTTTTCAGAGGTTTTTTAGAGATTATTTCAACATGTTGATGATAAAGAAGCTAAGGCAAGAGATTTATGGGATGAAGCTCATGGTTGTTGGGACATCAGATTCCTGGCAGGTCTATCAGAGGCTACTTTAATGAATGTCAACAGTTATTGCAATATATTAATGACTTCTCTCCTATAGCTACAGAGACAGATGGTTTCTTTTGGAAGCATGGAACATTCTTGGTTGGTCATGCTTGTAAATTGTTGTTTAATGGTGGCACCATTGATAATCAGGTTGATGGAGATTCGAGACTGATTATGAAAAGCAAATTTCCTCTCAAAATCAGAATGTTTTTTTCGTTCCTTAGAAGGAAGCGTATTGTAACTCGAATGTATAGAGCTAGATGGGCTCCTCGTGAGGATACTAAATGTCCTTTTTATCAGAATGAGAACGAAGATGTGCAGCATTTGTTCTTCGACTACATTTTTGCTAGAAATGTTTGGTCAAGCTTTAGCCTAAACACAGTGGATAAGATAGATTTTCAAAGATTTTGGACAAGCTCCAGAGATCATGTTCTTCTTGACATAGTGGGTTGGTGTCAGGATATCGCCATTATCTGATGTATATAGCTTCAAAGGAATGGTACTGTGTTTCGTAATGAGAGCTGTTGGGTGAATAATGTGATTAGAGAGGCGAGAGTTATTTCTGATTTTTGGCTGCTAAACTTGTAAGTCCGTTCCTTTTCTCTCTTTTTAATACAATTTACGAATGATTACCAAACTCATGTAATCTTCCACTTTTTCATTAAAAAAAAAAACAATCTTTTTAAACTGAGAGAGACATTATGTAAGAGCTTAATGAAGATATTAGCAACTTGATCACTTGACATGTGGTAGGTACAATATTCGTGGGCCAATCTTCTGACAAATGATGTCTATCTATTGTCAAGTGCTTCGTACGAAAATGGAAACAATATTATTTGCAAGAACATCATAGCATCATTGGAATCTTCAGTTGCCAACCAATATCCGATAGAAAAATTTGCAACCAGAACAACTTAGTGATCCCAAGAGCAATGATTTATACTCTCTTTTCACAATCGATCTTGCCACTATTGTCTATTTCTTGCTCCTCTAGATAATAAGGTTTCCTCCTTGGTACACATAGCATCCAGATGTAGGCTATCTATCACCACAAGAGCTAGCCCAATCAGCATCAAAATACCCTTTTAGATTGAGTTTGTCATCCTTGGTACAAAGGAGTCCCTTGGATTTTTCTTTAGATAGAACACCCTGCGAACTGTATTGAGATGGATAGTTATAGGAGCACATATAAATTGTCTTACCACATTCACAGCATAAGTGATGTGTGGTCTCATCAAAGTAAGATAAATGAGTTTTCCAACTCCCTATACCTATTTTTTTATTTTCATCTAGAGATTTCTCATCTTTCAAGCTCAACCGGCAGGTGGCTTCAATTGGAGCAGATGCAGGTTTGCATCCAAGTTTAGCAGTTTCTTCTAGCAAATCAAGTACATATTTTCTTCGAGACGAAAAGGATAGGGATGGAATCAGATTGAGTACATATTGATATGGCTATTTCCATATCGGTATTTAATTTTCCAAAGTTAAATAAGGATTCAGATTCCAATGTAGTTTGAATACAATTTTTTCTTACCATATCCTAGGAAAATTATATATGAATTCAGTTCAAATAAATACCATAAATGGGAAACAATTATCGAATCTATACTCCACTGAAAAATCCTATGTTTCTTTATAAGAGAGGAGATGTAGGAAAAATAACATACGAAACCAGACATGAAGCAAAATAACAAGAGTACCCCTTCAAACACGCATCACAACACTCCCCCTCAAGCTGGAGTGTAGATGTCAATCAAACTCAGCTTGTTACAACAAGTATCAAAAGCACTCCTGCTAAGGGGTTTGGTGAACACATCTGTTGTCTGGCCTTCAGAGGAAACAGGTGAGGTATAGATAATCCCCTTCTGGATGAGGTCTCTGGTGTAGTGGCAATCTATCTCCACATGCTTAGTCCGCTCATGAAACATCAGATTGTTTGCAATGAACATAGCTGCCTAATTATCGAATCTATCATGAAGTACAGACCTCACCCAGACCATTTCTACAGCAGTTTGCGCCATAGCGCAGTACTCAAATTCTACACTTGATCTGGATACCACGATTTATTTATTGCTTCGGCATGTAACCAGATTCCCAACAACATAAGTGTAAAGCCCTGTGGTGGACTTTCTATCCAGAAGACACCCTCCATAGTCAACATCGAAGTATCCCACCACATCTATGGTTGCTCCTCTGGTAAACACTAGGCCTCGCCTTGGAGCCTTCTTCAAATACCTCATCACCTGCATGGCAGCATCCCAGTGCTGCCTCGTGGATCGATCCATAAACTGGCCAAGTTTCCCACTTGCAAGGGAAATGACTGACCTCGTGATGGTAAGGTATAGCAACTTGCCCACTAGCTATATGTAGGACCGACTCCACCGTGGTACTCTCCATCGTACAAGTGCACCTTAGGATCCATGGGTATGCTTACAGGCTTCACCCCTAGCATCCTAGTCTCCTGTAGAATATCGTGAGCATACTTCCTTTGTGAGATGACAATACCACCTTTGCCTTGTGTCACCTCAATCCCAAGAAAATATTTGAGCTCACCCAGATCCTTCATAACAGATCTGTCCTGCAATATCTGTTTTACCTCTACTATTCCTGCCTTATCACTTCCTGTCACAATCATATCATCAACATATGCAAGTAATGCTTCTGTCTCACCTTCGATCTTCCAAACAAATAATGAATGATCAGCTGTAGACCTCTGAAGGCCAATCGTGTGAAGAACTTCTGAGAGCTTATGAAACTAAGCTCTCAGACTCTGCTTAAGGCCATATATGGCCTTTCTCAGGTGGCACACACATTTCCCATGAACCTCGTACCCTGGGGGTGTTGCATAAGACCTCCTCAAGGTCTCCGTATAGAAAAGCATTCTTCACATCCATCTGATGCAGTGACCAATCATAGTGAGCAGCAACAGAGAGTAGGATCCTCTTTTCAAAAAAATATAGAGTAGGATCCGAATAATCAGGAGCCTAGCGACAGAAGAGAAGGTATCAAAGAAGTCCACACCATACGTTTGGGTGAGCCCCTTTGCAACAAGCCTGACTTTGTGTCTTACAATGCTTCCATCAGGGTGATACTTCACAGTGAAAATCCAGCGGCATCCAACCAATGCTGCTCCCTATGGTAAGGGAACAACCTCCCACGTCTATCATGACTGCAAGGCAGCCATCTCCTCCTCCATGGCTTGTCGCCATTTTGGATGAAGCATGACCTACTAATATGTAGTAGGAATCTTAGTGCTAGATAGGGCAGAGGTGAACTGGTCAAAGCTCCTCCCTAGATTCGCAGTACAAAGGGCATTAGTGACTTAGTAGTGGGTGCAGGTCCAAGGAGCTTTCCTCATGGCAATCGGAAGATAATAATCAACATCATTAAAATGGGCATCATGACTTGCAAAAGAGTCACTAGAAGCAGCATCAGTACGGTCAGACTGTACCTGGGAGGAGGGATTAGTGACGTGGAGGAAAGGGGCAGTGTGTCCGTCTTCCCCATCTCTAACCTCTGTCTCTGTAATTGAGATATCCTCTAACTATAGTGGAGGAATAGGCATTGGAGCAGGGGCTAAGGAATCTGTCATGTTATGACCCCTCATGGAGAAGTAGGGTATCTCCTCATGAAAGGTGACATCACTACTCACGTAGTGTTGTCGGGCAATTAAGTCATAACATCTATATCCTTTCTGGGTGCTGCTATATCCCAGAAAAATACACTTCACAACACGGGGTGCGAGCTTGTCCCAACCAGGACCAAGAAGGTAAACAAATGAAATGCATCCAAAAATCTTACATCTCTACTAGGAAACAACACCTGCCAAGAAATCTGCTCCTGTATAACTGAGCCTGGCATCCAGTTAATCAAATAACATGCAGTCAAGGCTGTGTCTCCCCAGTAACTAGAAGGGACCTTATGATGTATCAACAGTGTCCTAGCAATATCCAAAAGATGTTTGTTTCCTCTCTGCCACCCCATTCTGCTGAAATGTATGGGGGCAGGAGGTTTGATGAATAATGCCAAGAGAGCTATAGAAGAGGGCCAGTTGCTTGCTACAAATTCCAATACATTATCAAACCATAAACTTTAACAATTTTGGAAAACTACGTCTTTATTTGATTAATATAAGTTTGAATAACATCACCAACTTCTGATTTATTTCTAAGCAAGAACATCCATAACAATCTGGAAAATTCATCATCAACAATCAAATAAAATCTACAGCCCTATCTATCTGGAATCCAATTCGGACCCCAAACATCCATATGTACTAAATCAAGACATTCAGCAGACGCAGTCGTGATACTAAGCGAGTAGGAGGAGCGGTAATGCTTACTCAGCTGACAAGCAACACATCTAATCTCTGTGGTGGGTGACAAATGAGGGATGATCCATCTCAACCAGTCCAAGGAAGGATGCCCAAGCCAACGATGCCGTTGTAATGCTGTCCCAGCACGGCGAGTTATCCCTGCCTGACATCTAACCGCAAAAGGAGTTTGGACCAATTGGTAGACCCCCCCCCCTCCTCATGTTCACCATCAATCGTCCTCCCGGTGAATTTGTCCTAAAAGACACAACCCATGTTATAAAAAATGGCTCTGCAATTTAGATCTCTAGTGATATGGCTAACAGATAATAAACTGATAGGAAAATTAGGTACAAAAACAACTTCATGGAGCTACAAGCTAGGAGACAAAGTGACCTCCCCCTCACCCTGAACCTGCGAATGATGGCCATCAGCCACCTGAACCGTCCTCCCTAAAGGAAGATCACAGATACTCTCGAAACAACCCCTGTCATCAGTCAAGTACCTAGATGCTCCTGAGCCAACCAACCAACCATTACCTGAGGACATGGCAAAGGCTCCATTCTCGAAGGAAGTAGGCGTCTCCTATGTCAACTGTGCCAACCTGTATGCAAGTGCATCATATTCTGCCTTCGCTATTATCTCGGTCTGATTAGTAGCTCCTGGAACAACTTGATTCGCCACTGCAGGCTTTCCATGCTTAGCCCAACATGAGGCCTCCACGTGACCCACCTTACCATAGAAGGTACAGGTGGTGCATTGACGACTACTCAGTCCACGACCACTCCCCCTACCTCGTGTAGAGGATCCTCCACAACTGCCGAAAGTTGCCAAAACAGTACTCTGTCCTGGGACCTCTGGAGTAGGTCTCACTGAGACACAACTCAACCTACCATAGGCCTCTTCCAAAGATGGAAGAGAGGCCTGAGTCAGCATAAGAACGAGTTCCTTCATACTCCATACTGAGCCCCTGTAAGAACTGTAACACGGCAAACTCCTTCCTATACTCCCTCTGGGTAGCACAAGAACAGACTGGGTGGCAAGCAACATAGTTGGCAACCACCCCCCTAAATACAGTGTAGTACTGAGCGAGAGTCTTCCCTTCTTACTTCAAACTGACCATGTCATGGTGAATCTGGAAGACTCGGTTGTAATTTTTTTCATTGGAGAATGTGTGGCAAAGATTGTCCCACATCTCCTTGGCGGTGACAAAGTACATGATGCCATCTCCAACCGACGGAGCAACAGAGTTCATGATCTAGGCACGGACTATGGCATCATCCTTCTTCCAATTGGCATACTTGCCAGTTTTCTGCTCGAGCTCTTTTTCAAGGAGAACATGCTCCTTGTCATGACCCTCAACTGTCATCAGGAAAGTACGAGACCACCTCGTGTAGTTGGCTTCATCCAACTTCACTATCAAAGTGAAGAACGGGTTTTTGTGGTTGCATGCATCTGTAGTAGTACCCAATGTCACCTTTGAGTTACCTGGTGACTCATCGTGCTTTGCAATATCACAAAAGCCCAAAAGACGTGACAAATTTCAGAAAATCAGATCTGAAATCATAAAAGAAAGTCTGAAGGAGAGGGAATGATTGGAGTACCATCTAGACCGGAGACATGCCAGATCGCATGCCAATCACTACTGAGAGGGTTCACACAAAGATCAACATGCAAGACATACAGATGATCCCTAAGCAAGTCCCCCTTGCAACCTTTGCTGCTGGAAGAGCAGGAACAACAAGAAGCTAATTCCTGTCACCGCTCATGTAGATGGACCTCCTCGCTGCTGCCGCCGACCCCTACAGCAGCAGCGCCGCCGTTAGGATGCCTAGTTCGACCCCTGCGACGTGTGTCACCGTTGCAGGTGAGGCAAGTGAGGGAGATCGGCTGCCGATTGGCCGCTCCCACCCTGTAGTAGTGCGCTACGAGGCGAGAGGAGGTCGAGAGAGGAGCGCGCATCGCCCTAAGGAGCGCCACCACTCAGCAGCAAGGTACTGCATACGAGTAGAGGGCAATGGCGATGCACGCGCCGCTCTGCGCTGCTTCTATGTGCCCTCGACTGTGAGCCAGAGGCGTGCAGGAGGCGACGGTGGCGGGGAAGCCGACGGCAGATCCTCAGGAGCAGAGGTGCCGAGAGCAGCATTGAGGTGAGTGTAATGACGGCTAGGGTTTAGGGTGAGATACCAGAGCCTGAGCTCTGATACCAAGTAGGAAACAATTATCGAATCTATACCCCACCGAAAAACCATACGTTCCTTTATAAGAAAGGAGACGTGGGAAAAATAACACATGGGACAAGACACAAAACAAAACAATAAAATTACCCCCTCATACACGCATCACGACACCATATATGGATATTGTTGGGAATAAAGTGTACCACATGGCAGCCGATCAAGGGCCCACTAAGGCGTCGATTTTGGGAGTCCTAGAATCCTATTTTGGGTCTTCACTTAAGTTGCAAGTTTGGTTTATTTGGTATTGCTGTTTTTAGTAGATTTGTTTAGAGGATTTGGTCTTTTCTAAATTAGGAGATATGATTTGATTACGATAGAATTTGTTACTATTTTTAGAGAATTGTAATATGTTCTCCCTTCTATAATAGGGAGTCTTTGTAATTCCTCTTGTTTTTTAGTAAAGAATAATTCTTCCAACACAAACTACTACTCTCCCTCTCTCTCAAGACCGCCAGCCCTTCTTCTCAGCCACCGGCCACCACTACCGTCGGCCACCAACCAACCTACTACCGTTGTCTCTCTGCAACGTGGAACAGTCCACGTGGATTGTTTTGCCCTCACATCTAGGAGCCTCCATGCTCCATATTTGCGCAAATCTTGACAAATACAAATCAAATATTAATATAAGGTATAATTAATAAAGACAAATAATGGATAAAAATGGGATATGATCATTGGATATCTGAATTCATAACCGACAAATATTCATTCCTAATAGTGGGTCCGCGAACAAGAGCACGAAGGTTTTGCCCTTAATTCCACGTCAAATTAAGGGTACTTTTTAAAGATGGAATTATTGTTGGATCAAAATAGAATAAATATGGTTAGCTCATGGTAGACTGACTTGTTCTTTTGCAAATGCTTCCGCTCCATCAAATGCCAAATATATGTGAGGGGTCCTCTCCATCACAAGCCTTGCAAGTGATATGGCATTAACCACAGTGGATAAACCAGAGACGGCTCCACATCTCTTGTTGCAATCCATGATACATGCTTCCATCTCAACAGTGCCATTGGTAGTCAAGACAGATCCTACACCAGCATTGAAATAAGGGCAATTTTCTAATTCCTGGACCTGCACATAGCAACCACAATTAATAATAAGGCCAGTGAAAGAAGATGATCATAAACCATGGATATGGCTGTCCTAGTAACAAAACATGCATTCACCAAAATATAAGAGAATTTGACTAAAAACCCATCGTAAGCAACTGAAAGCATGAAAAGTGGTAAATTGTTGGAGAATAAGCACCACAGAGAGGAAGATAGTAACATTTCAAGTCAACTTTCAAAAACTACTTAATCTTTTGCAATGTTCACTTTTCCAGTTACCTAGGTAAGCAGCAGCTGCAGCACTGTTCAGGGACTTGAATAGCAAGGTAATCTTGAATAGATGACCTCCCTCCCTTTCTCGCCTCCCACCCTCTCTCATGAAAAGGTTCTCACTCCCTTTTTACAAGAGGTACATGATCAGTCGATGGTAATACATTGTGGAGAACATGAATGTGCCACACCTTTGGACTATCAACGTAAGACCTGATTTAGTTGACCATTGCATCACATCCAACCAATTAGCTATTCAGGTTGCATGATTCATTGACTCAATAATTAAGGCCGTGGCCCTCCCCTAAGATTTGCCCATTTCCAAGTATTGCTGAAGTTGCAATATTTGGAAGCTTTTAGACCAATTTTTGAGTTGGATTCAACACAAAGGCTAAACCAAAGAAGTCCAATCCATATACAAATTGTAAAAACTTCTAATGTTAATGGTGTTTTTCAGCAAATACAGCATCTCTAAAAATTTAATAATTTGCACTTGCGTTAATGCAGTATATCTTTGTTACTCTTTTAGTTACTTTGCACAATTATCTATGTGCATGTAACTTTAGTTTACTTCAAACTATAACTTTTTTGTAGAAATGTAGAATCTTGGATAACCTTAAAAAAGCACATCAAACCTGTAGGGGAAGAGTTTCAAACAGAGTTTACTAAATCAGTATGGTGTCAGTTGTTTGACTCATTTGACAACAATTTGCATTTATATTTTTTCCTAATAAATTGAAAATGCACCTTACAGATCCTTGCCACAAAAAAGAATGCTCCTTACAGCTTTTGTCAATGTCATTTTCACGTTGTTGACGTCAAATGCGAAGATAGTGACTATTGGGCAAAACAAAGCACCAAACATCCTTAACATAATTTTCTGGGCATTTTTCGACCAAAAGAATTGTGCAACTATGAAATAGCTAAGTCCAGATAAAAAGTTATAGAAGCTGATGATCCTTTTCCATCTTGGAGTTGCATTTTTGTTTACATACATGATACATCCAATCAAGCGTATTCTGGTTTTGATTTCAATATTACAAATTATAATAGCTGAGACCAATGAAATTCTCTATTTGGTAAGTAAAATCATACTGATTCTGTAAATAATTTCCTCTTGATTCTCCTTTTTCTTGCTAGCTCACCAAGAATTTTGTCCATAATCATTATTCTCTGGCAATTGTAACACATATTGGGTTTGGTATCAAGAGAATTAAAAAATAAAAAATAACCAATAACCACGCAGGAGTCACCTTTTTTTTGTTGTTCGGAAAAAATACGGTGTGTGTGTGTTATGTATATTATGAGATGGGTATTTCCAGTTTTTAAGGACCAAGAAACCCTAGAGGATAAATTAGAGAGAACATGGAACCATACCATCATTCTTCGCATTTATTACAAGAAAAGCCCCACAACCACAAATTGAATGATGCAGTATGTGCGATTACATTAGATATTGCCTATGTAGAATGTGTGATTCGCTATGTTTACTCATGTATCTCCACTATGCATAGAAGCAGATCGAAAGTTTTGCACGATAGTAAAATAATGAAAGACTGAATTGGTGCAGTTATCAAAGAAATGAACCATGACAGATAAGTAGCAGCTCAAAACCCTAACAATTAACTATGCATTTCCCTATGTCCTTATTGGAAGAGACTGTGATCATGACACCACGACAGAATAAAATGCTTGAAAACTGTTGAGATCCATCATCTTATTTTGTTTACTGATCCCCTTCATTAATATTATATTGTATAACCACGCAGGATATCACTTTCCTGTTTACAAAAAAGTCGTCAAAAAAAAATGAAAAGAAAAATACATCAAAAATTAAATTAGGCTTGATGGGAAACTAGGGTTAAACGATTTAGCTTAATTCTTATTCAAACTTCTATTGAGATAATTACTCGCTAAAAGATATAGTTCATGAAAGACAAAGCTATTCCTTTTGACTTTCTTGCAAATGGAAAGAGATCATGGAAGGCAGACTGGCATTTTTCCCCCTTTTCTTGTAGCTACCATCCTATGCTTATATCCAACGAAGCTTCGTATGTGATATGGAAATCTGGATCATGTCAGCTCTGCCTTTCTTCTCACTTCCCTTCCACTCCCTCCCCATCTAACAAAATGCATTTATCTGGCCTCCTCTGCTCTAACATGTGGATCGATGCATACAAGTACATTCAAGCACTCTCTATTTCTTCTTGAATCTCTAATCCAAATGGAGCTCGTAAGAAAAGTGTGTTTACTCAACAGCCATGACATAAGTTTTACAGCCATGGCATGCTCTTTCCTTTACTTATGCTCACACACCATGTCTCGTAGGCGGGTCAAGGCACTTACCCACATTTGTTCACCACTTAACCCACCATCAATTTGTGCCGAGCTAAGTTGTCTTAACTCGGCACAAACTTATTCCACCTCCTTTGTAGAATAAGTTTAACCCGCCTAAACTCCCAAATGCCATAACCCACTTATTCCTCCATTTTATTCTACTCCTTCCCTATTCTTCTACTTATTCCACAAACCTATTCATGATCTCACGTCACACTCAGCCATAAATGCATCCATCCCACATTAAAAGCTCGGCTCGTCATTTTGAAACGACGAGTACAAGCGGGTTTTCAAACAGCAATCCCCAATACCAACAATTCACCAAACTCTCCGTCGTGTTGAAAAAATCAATGCCCCGAGAGGTCAACAATATTCCAACCGCGAAATGATCTCGAGGAAATCAACCGAGCTTTCTCGAGAGCCAATCGAGGCAAGAATCCGGCGAAAACCGCTCGTGATATCGATGGGAATCAATATGAACGGTTACGAGATCGGAGCCGTCGGTGTCCACAGATATGCCCGTGAAAAATCCCCGCGTAATCGAGCTGTGATTCTAATCGTATATATCCATTCTCCGTCTTTGTTCCCGTCGCGTCCTGTTCCATCTAACCACATTCTGTTTCTTTGGATCGATCCAGTTGTTAAAATCCCGTGTACATTGTTACACACGCCTTCCAACACCGAATCCGGAGATGACAGGAAGCAAAAGAGAGATAGAGACCAAATCGAAGTCCCCTCCGGAAGGGGAGGGGAGATCGAAGCGGGTGTGGAAGAGGTGTTCGCTTCACTCACCACGAGCTCGACGACGTCGAGGGCGGAGGCTCCGGTCCTGAGGGCGGAGGCGCCAAGGTCGAGGAAGCGGCGGAGGGTGACCTCGAGCGCCGCGCGCTGGCCCTCCGGCAGGGACCTCCGGATGTCCCCCGCGCCGCCGTGGAGAGCGATCGCCCAACCCATCTCTCTATATCTCTCTCCCTCTCTCTCTCTCGCTTCCTCGCGCAGTCACGTACGCACGTCGCAGGCGCACAGGCTGCTGTCTGCTGTCTGCTGTGAGAGTTACATGTATGTGTTCTGAAGAGGAGACGAAGACGGGGCGTGGGTGGCGGTGGGGAGGTGGTCGACCGTGGGCCCCGCGGGAGGTTTTTGGGAGGGTTTCCTGTTGCGCATGGAAAACACGGTGATTCGAACTTTCGGGAAAAAAGAGAAATAGAGGGTAATTGACGAAGAGAGTCTGCAATTATGGGATAGCAAATAAAAAAGGTGTCTAATATATAGATTCTTCTTTCAGGAAAGGAATACTTAGTTTAGCTTTCTGTAAGTTATTTTTCATTTAATAGAATAATATATTAAAGATAAAATTTTAAGTTAATTAGAATCTTTTGATTGATTTATTAAGATTGTTTGACGTAGATAAAATTTAAGTGTGATTTTTAATTTTAATAGATGATTTCTACTCTAAAGATTCAATTTAAATTATTACTTGTGTATTAAAATATCAGTTATATTATATACAACTTATCTATAATTAAGTTACATATTCCCCCAACTTTTTATTCTTGATGTTTAGTATGCTTAATATTTCCATTCAAATATTACCTTGGTAGTAAGTGTTGATGGCATGTGATTTTAGGTGAGTCGCTAACTCTAAGTTAGTTTGATCGAAAGTAATAGTAAATTTATTTGGAAAGCTGAGCAGGAAAAAAGAGGATATCGTTTAACATTGTGAAGTTGGAAAGACGAAATAAAAGGCTTTGCATGAGTAAATTAAGATTATGGATACACATACCATACATGGTGAGTGTACATAATAGTTGACAATTGATGACAAGACTTATGCGTTAAATATTATAGAGGTCTGTCACTAAAATGTTGCATGTATTTATGTTTGGGATTGTTACTCAAAATTTATTCAGAGAAGCTTCTAAAAAGTTGTAATTAAAATGTGGATTTGCAAGAGGAGTTTATGTAAATATAATAATCATAAGTGTACTACTTCATTCTTATGAGTTTGGCACAACTATAACTCATATGAGTTTTACTGATAGGCATCTAGTCTGACAAGTGGTATTGATAGTTGGATCTATTTTAAGATGAATGGAATTTTTGAAAAATGATTTTTCGTAATAAGATGCCTCAATCACAATTCCCTCTGATGCTATACAAATTGCTGCTAGAGTTGCTCGAATTCGTATGTTTGAAGGAGTGATTCATTGATTTTCGAGACCCCATCTTGTAATCCTAATTTTTATTCTTCAAGATTGTAATTTTTTTATAAATAGCGTGTCGATGGATGTTATCTGTTAATATAGTTGAATAATCTAAACAATACGGAATCAATAATTAAAGCAATAAAGATAATGCAGAACACTTGGGCTTACATGAAAATCCTACTCACGAAGAGCGAGGAAAAAATCACAAGAGAAGGCCTCTATAGGTCATGTGTGTCAATAATTTCTAAAAGAAAAATGAAAATGTGCACTGCCTATTTATAGGCCATCACATAACACACAGTCTCACGCTAACCAATGTGAGACTAAACTACACACACTCCAACACTCCCCCTCAAGCTTAAGCATGCAATGCTCAGCTTGTACAACACTCAAATCCCACTCTCCATAATGAAACATGCACTCTTGGCTAGTCCTTGTCTGCAGGCAGGTATGCTGATGTCGACACATCAGCGAGGGTTGAAGCTGCTCGATGTCATAGCTGACAAATAGCCCCTCCTTTGAAGACCTTAACACGTGCTGGTGACTCCCCATTCAGTATCCCTGTAATGGACCTTCCTCTGAAGGCCTCAAAAGGTGGATCTCCCTCTTGGAGTCCACAAAACTGGATCTCCCACGTGAAATCTGAAGTGGGCCCTTCCTCTGAAGACCTTGAAACTAGATCTCCCTCTTGGAGACCTCGAAACTCTGGATCACTTAGAGTTGTAAATCATCGTGTGGTGATCTCAAACAAGGGACTCCCTCTTGGAGAATGACTATAATAGGCCTATACTCTCCCTTTCTTCCATACTCATATGGGAGAAGAAATAAAAATCAAAGAAATATACATATATAGAAAAGAGTTTTAGTCCCTTTTTTCTCCTTCCTTTTTATTTCCTTTTTTTTATTTTCCTCTTCCCACACTACTCAAAAAATCAGACCTTTACACATACACACCCACACACAGAGGGGAACTTGCGGATCCCCAAAGGCCTCCATCAATGTCAACAATCACTGCTGCGAGATTGATGCCGCTGATCTCGAATGCTAGATCTTCGCAAAGATTATCGTCGCGATATTCTCCTCGATCTTTGCCTTGACCACACACAAGATCTCCGATGGCACAATCTCGTCTCACAATTGTGCGACATATTCTCATGATCGCAATCTCTCCTCCTTCGGCTCCGCTAGGGTTTGCAACTTCGTAAAAAAGACACCACCTGCAAGTTCGGCGAGGGCTGCTGCTTTCTACACGTGTGGTCAACCTCTGTTGCTGACAACTGCTTGACATCGATGTCGCTAGGGCTCACTATCGTCGTCGACCTCAGTCTTACCTCTGTCGCCGCCGCTGCGACCACTCCGATCGTGCTGCCCACGAAGCATCACCACCGAGCATCTTCCTCCAGATGCTCCTCGACCACCAACGCCTCCACGCGCTCCTCGAGATCGTCGGTGATGCTTGCGTAGGCGAGGCTAAGGCCCAACACGAAGATCCTCGTCTCCTTCGCAGAGGCTTATTGAGATCATTGCCTCGTCCTCTTCTCCTTAGTCACTCACGCCAGCGCGTCGTGCCACCCTCGCGCACTCTTCCTCACCACGTCACATGCAGGAAAGTGAATCGAGGCCTCCATCACCTTACACTCTGCTGCCAGTGCCATCACTGTCGCCGCCTTCCTTCTGATCACTGTCACAACCTCCAGTGGCTATTGCAGGGGCTACATCTGCCCTAGCGGCGGCTACAGTGCCACCATCATGGTCGGTAAGGGCTCCGTAGCCCCTGTCTCAAGGAGGATCGATCTCCTCCTCTTCGTTGTCTCTTCAAAAGAACAAAACTCCTAAGAAAGATAAACATGATAAGAACTACTTTGATACAAAGTTAAATAATATAAACAATGCGGAAGCAATAATCAAAGTAATAAAGATAATGTAGAACACTTAGGTTTACGTGGAAACCTTACTCACGAAGAGCAGGGAGAAAACCATAGGAGAAGGGCCCGATAGGGCATGTGCGTCTATAATTTCTCAAAGAAAAATGAAGAGGTACACTGCCTATTTATAGGCCACCGCACACCACACAGTCCCACGCTAACCAATGTGGGACTAAACTACACACACACTCTAACAAATACATCTTAAACTTTGAGTTTTTACTTCATCATATTGCTCGCGTAAGTAAAATTTAGAAGCTATCTAGGTTTTTCCTACATGAGAACTTACCAAACACATCTCGTTAGTTTGGACCACTCATTAAGATTGGATCGGTCCATTAGGGAACTTGGCTCCATATTGATGAGAGAGGAAAAATTAGGCCTAGATATAACTGATCCAATGGGTCAATTCACCTGAACCATTAGGCCCAGCATTAAGGGAAAAGAGACCAACTCGTAGTATCGTCGTAGCAGAAGTTGTCTCGGCCAGTCTACCAACAAAACGACCAACCAACAGCCTAAGAGAGAGCAAGGAGGTGACTGGCCAGATAGCTAGCAAAAGATGACACCTTAAGAATATTCCAGGCACAACAACGAGAGCCCGCCCATACCACTAAAAGGGAGCTTGCTTGATCTCCAAGAGAATTGTGAGGACTACCCAGGCAACGAGAAGGGGGAGTCCAAGTGGTTTAGCTTATAAGGCGAAGCAATGCAAAATGAGGCGAGTCCTCAGGAAATGGAAGGAAACACTTGTGTTCCCTAGGAAGATAATGATTATTTATAATTAATAGAGCATTAAACTCCCTAGAAAAGGGACTCATTGTACATATGAAAAAGGTAATCACTCCTATTGTATTCAAAGACATATAGTGCATATGTAAGGGTTAGAATCCCTCCTCAGATGTACATCGTCATGTGGAACAGGGTTACCATTTTCGTGTCACATGTGCATGATTGTTTACTTTGTTTTTGGGTTTGAGTATTTAGGACTTGATCATTTGGTATCGTCTATGAGAAAATTGAACACTCTACCAGTTGAAAAGCCAAGGCTCACAAGTAAGTGACATGACTCCAGGTAGAAGATTTCGATTTAAATCAGGGAGTCGAGGACAAGTTGGGCATTCCTTTGGAGGACTCAAACAACAACCCACATAGTCCTTTTTCTCTATTAAGAAGGTGGAGAAGTAGGTCCCCCTTCGAAAGGAGGAAAACAAGGTGAACTCTATCGATGTCTAGACCTTGAGCCAGCATAGCCCCCCTGATACCCTATGCTAAGAGGATGAGGATAGAGAAAATGCCAAAAATGGGTAAAAGCCATCTATAAGAAACAACAAAAATTGGTGGAGTCCCTCCATAATGTGTAGTCTTGCAAGAAGGTGGCACTAAAGGTGAAGGTGGGGCCTAGAGGACAGGATTCGCAACCTAAGAAGCAGGATGGCGTGCGCCTCCACCAATTTGAAGTGGAGACCACCCACCCTAGGCACAACTTGAATTACAACAACTGGTTAACTAACAAGGTCAGCAATTGTTATGACTCGAAATTTAAATCCAATCACAAACCGAGGTTAAGTTTGTTGATACAAATTGTTGAGCACAAATCGAGTTAGTGTAGCTTGAAATGAAGAAGCATGGGTTTCGGTCAACCCTCTGGTAAAATTTGCTTAAAATGTATCATATATGATACTGTTGGATTCATCTCATCGCAAGCCTTCCAATGAGACAAATTTTGCGAAAATCCGAATTGTGTAGCAAAAATTACATGTGAAACATGTAAAATGGGGATATAGGGACACATGAACTAGAATCAAGGATATTTTGGTCCAAACTCATATTTTTTTAAACCCTAACTGACCTGGTACTATAAATAGCACCATTTAGGTCTCATGTGCCATAATGTTGCATTTTTTGTGTCGAAATCTCATGCAAAATCGCCAAAAAAATCGTGCATCAACAAAGAGAGGAGAGAGAGAAAGGGAATGCACGTGAGGAAGGTGTGCAGTGTGTGGGTCGGTGCACACGCATAGAGAGGCAGTGCAAGCATGGCACTACCTGCAAGCAAATAGGTGAATGTGTGGGGAAAGTAAGACGATCACACATACGCGATTCGATGCATACGTTGAGAGTCTTCAATTACGCCATCAGAGCAATCCACAGGGGCAATCAATGGCAAATCGCATTACACCATGTGACAAGGCAGCTTGGGCGCATTTAGGGTGCCAGTTCAGGTGAACTGGTTTCACTTGGACCGGTTCAGGGCCCCCCTTGACTTGTTTTGGCCAGTTCAGGGGGTGAGATCAGCGTGACGTAAAAAATGCGGAATTGAAATATAAACAATCTCACAAAATAAGCAATCACACAAAGTACACGAAGATTTATAGGTGGAAACCCAAATCGGGTGAAAACCACCACCTAACCCTCTCGAGTTAGGATTTTCCGATCAACCAGGTTGATCAAATCAACTAACTGAATCACTTTAAACGAGGGTGATTCAACCTCAATTACAACCACGCTACAAGTGCGAGGGTAGCGTTCCTCAACCCCTTCTCTCCACGAGAAGGATTTTGTCCCACGAAGGAGATGGGAATTCGCAAAGCGAATACCCAACCAAATAACAAAGATAAAATAACAAGTAATCCTATAGAAGCAACAAAGTAATTTTAAACCTAAGCTTCTATAGGAATTAAGAAACTCCCCTTTGCAAGGAGTGCGTCTGCGATGCGGATGCGTGAACAACACAACGGCGCTACGTCGCTCTCGTGAACTACGGCGGGAGAGCGGGTGTGCAAAGCTTGATGCTCTCAAGATGAATAATTAGAGCTTGGAGAGCAAGAGAGACACAAAATGGTTTGAAAGTGTATTGCAAGGTGTGTCTTGTGTTTTTAGGTATATGTTGGTGTGCAAGAGGTTCCCCTCTATTTTTAGAGGCCTTAGGAAGGCTTTGGATGGCTTAGGAAAGGCTCCATAGCCGTTGGGTGCAAAGCCCAAGAGAATCAGGCCGAAATCAGGGACAATGATTGCACTGACAGGGTTATCAGACGTCTAATTCTGGCATCAGACGTCTGGAAGACCACTTTAAGACGTCTGATTTCAAGGTCAGACGTCTGATTTCGTGCGGGTTCCTTCCTGACTTGAATCAGATCTAAACAGGGTTCTAGCGCAAGTCCATCAGACGACAAACAGGACGTCTGGCACTATGTCTGGACGTCTGGAAACCTGGGAATGGATTTGCAACGGCTAAAAAATCTCTGAGAAGAGATTTTCGGGTCAGTCGAGGCAAAACGGTCAATTATCAGACGTCTGGAAGGGCTTAAGGACGTCTGATAAGGCTCTAACGGTCATATCCTTGAGTGTATGCTAAGAGAGCCAACGGTCCACTAATTGGACGTCTGGCAAAGTCATCAGACGTCTCCTAAGACGTCTGGTCTAAGGTTTGGACGTCTAATTTCATCAGACAGAACAAACTAAATCCAGCCTAAATGTTATCAAACGTCTGAATCAACAGTCAGATGTCTTAAAACACATTATCAGACGTCTGATTTTGGAATTAGACGTTTGGAAATGCTGTTTGAACCCTATATTGGTTTTCTAAGTTCTCTACAGAAAACCTAAATATCCTAGGGTTGTGCCGGTGTTCCTAGGACTACTATTAGGGTACTTTGAGGCTCTTTAATAGAATTTTCTAAGCAAATAAAGAGCAAGAAAATAAAGACAAAAGTACATGAAAGGAATAAAATGGAATTCTATCATATTCTTCTTGTCCTTCCATCTTCAATCTATCGCTCCTCACGAATCCCCTCTGTTCTCCATCAAGCTCCTCCAATCCGTCCTGGATGCGAGTTCGAATTCCGTCTAAACACGTCTACATTTACAATTGACCTGAAATCTAAGACTCCAAGTGCAAATGCTAAATAACATGTGTTTTGTTATCATCAAAACAAATGATCGTGGTTCTCTAGCACCAACAATTTTGGCCAGTTCAGGGGTCAAATAACCCTTGATTTGCAGGTTCCAGGTATTGTTAGAATTGTCTTGACAGGTACTACATATTGATGGGCCTCTTTTTCCTTTTTAGATACTATTTTAGATGTTACATTTCAATAGTGTTCTACCATGTTTGAGATCTCGATTCTTATTGTGTTTTGCCAACGAATAGTCTCAGAGCATGCATGAATTTCGAGGAGTGCCTAACCAACTGCATCCCTGGACCTTGGGCATACGTTCCAAAGTCGTTATGACCCCCCGATAATGCTAGGAGTAGTAGTCTCAGCCTTGCTATGTGATGATGGTTTTCATACAACATTTAGTTTGATTTGTGTTATTCTTCTCTTATGCGTATGTGCCTACTCTTTTGTTGAGTTTGGAGTCCTACTCTATTATATTCCTTATTCACCTTGGGGTACTTGATTAAATGAAATTAAGATCTAACATTGGACAAATTGGAAAGAATTGTATATAACTGTAAGATATAATTTAATTGATGATAATAAGAGTAGGTTTAGAATAAATAAAGTTGAATTAAGAAATAATCATTAATTGTGGTGAAATTTGTGAATAAATTGAATCATGATCATCTACACTTGTTACTCTTCTTGTCATATAAATTAAATCAATGGGCTAGTGATTTGATTGAATTGATATGTGTCTTTTGAGAATCACGTTTAAATCATAACGTTGGTATACTTAAATGAATAATGAAGAAGGACAGTGTGAATTCAAAACTTGAAATTTATGGTTACACTATTCCTTGATAAACTTCCCAAAAAGTGATGTCATATTTATATTGAATAAATGGAATTATGGAAATGTGATTATTGTAGTTAAACCTTAGTTTTGTGTTTGGTATCAACAACATGATCGGTTATACCTTACTTAAAGGCAGAGACTTAGGTTTGTTTAGTCAACTGGGTAGCTAGGTATGAGTGGGTATGCATTATTGCCAAAGGTTTATTACTGTTTTCTTCCATACCTTGTAGTAGAGATCAATGACCATGTGTTAATGCAAAGTAGCGTCTTACATGCGTATCACACGATGTCGTAGTCGCTACTTCACCTAAGTTGAGATCTCGAGGTGATTAACTAAGTAATGGGGTAGATGTAGGCCATTCTCTTGGCCAAGAGAGTATCTCATTAGTGACCTTGCTTTTTACAATATTGCAACGACATCTCTTCGCATCTTTTGAAGAATTGATTTTTAGATTAGTGATGATCTAAAAGGTGAGATGACACTTACAATATAAAAATTGATAATTAAATAAACAATTAAATAATTAACTTGAATAAATATCCATTCCTTTTGGATCTTATAGTTTTCGTATAATCATGTTCGATATTATGTCTTTATTCCGCTAATCTACTCAACTTTTGGTATCACGTGCATGAGTGTGGACCGCGAGGAAGAGATTGACGTCTATGGCTGGAGGGTCCAAGGGAGATCACATGGGTGGGGGGATTGGCGTTGAGGGGATTTCACATGAGAGGGTTGGCGCAGACCAGGTGAGAGAGGCTCTGGTCCCCTTGGGAAAATTGTGGGGAAGTCCGAGAGTCCTAAGCATTTCTTTGAGACGAAGGAAAGACTTGGGTCGAGAGGTTGGAAACTTAGGTGATAGTAGGGTGGAGTATTGGGTCAAATTCGACTCGGCTAAAGTTTATATTTTTTATTTTGGATCGTTGGTCAAAATTGTTTCAAAATCAAGGCTCAAATTCCATCCAAGGTTCATTTTTATGGCTTAGGGTTGGGTAGAGTTAGGTTCGATTTTGATTTTCAGGTCGAATTTTTTGATGGACCTAAAAATTTTTGTTAAGAATCATAAATTTTATTATGACTTTTTTTTTATTTTTAAATAAGACCTACCAACTAAATAAATTAAACTTAAAAATATATGATACAAGTTACATCGTACAAAATTACTATACGATACAAGTTATAAAATATTACAGTATTATTTAACTAAATCACATCAAATAAGAGATTTCTAAAAAAAATTCATCATGCTACTTAATAAAAAAAAGTATAGTTATCGTAGATATAAGTGTAAAAGAATACTCTTTCATATTGTATTCCTTAAATAAGATAAAATAAACAAGTCAAGATTGGAGAGCAATCCATTTCATTGCCCAATAAAGTTTCATTTCTATGCATTCACTCGTGCCGAAAATGAACATTTTTTTTTTTAACTTTTAGTTAAAAAGGAAAAAAGGTTGAGAATTTGGGTAAGGATGGTCGGACAAAACAGGCCTCCTTTTCGGGTTTGAGTCAGGTCGGGCTTAAACCCAAATTTTTTTAAAAATTAATGCCCAGGCCTAGCTCATGTAATATTCGAACACGGGCCAGGTCAAGCTTGGGCCCACCCGGCCCAATGCTCCACCCTAGGTTGTAGGGGTCATATCATGGAGATGCTCTGACAACTTCTTAAATTAGTTCTTAGTTGTGTTCTCTCTTCATACGAAACATAAATCCCTCGATAAATAACTCTTCTGTTATGTTTTGCATTATTTACTTTAAGCATCTATCTTCAAATCACCACTTCTGCATTTATTCCTATATAAATTATATACGAATGCTTGCATGATCCTAATATGCCTAGAGTGATTATGATGTAATATTTATAACCTAGTTACAAGGTGTTTTGCTTAACTAACCTAATTTAGATATATCAAGTGTATTAACTATGTAATTATCCATGTACCTTTCAAATGATGAAGTTATTGGACCAACTAGGCGAACACAACCTCAACCAATCTTTCGCCACCGCCATAGTCTACCTATCCTCACCTAGCTTGTGTTTCCTAAGAAACTTCCCAATCTTCTCTTCGCTACAAATCAAAGAAAAGAAGTTGTACAGCATGATCGTCTCATCACTAACCTACCCATAGCAGGAAGGGTTCTCACCATGGTTAATGGAAGACATCCTCGAATCTGCTTGGGAAAGAGTCTACTTGAATCAACTTAGAGAGAATCGAGTTTGAGAGGCTTGCTACAATAGCACTTTCCAACTCTTGACAGCAATGAAAGCCATTTCCTACCCTCACATAGCCCTTTTTATAATCAAGGGGTGAAACCTAAATTGGAACGAGTTTTATCGCCCAAAAATGTCCCATTAGCATTTAATGAAAAGGGATAACATCATTGCCCCATGCCAATGAAAGAAGGACACGTGTCCCCTAGTGAGCCTCGAGAACACCAATAGGCATTATGAAGCAACTCGCCTCACTGACACAAGAGGACATCGTGATCCTTGTGGATAGACTACCCTAGTTGTGGTAAGCAGCTCTGGCTAAAGTTAGATGGGATAGAGTACCAAGTTCATTTAGGAGGTAAAATAGTCAAGGCACCATAAGAGTGCCCGAGTGGATATACCGTTAGGACAAAGACCCACAACCGAAAATACTCCCATATCTCTAAGCACTAACTACCCGACAACTATTGGGGATAGGAAGGGGCATAAAAAAAAAAAATTGAGAGTCTTCTTTTACTCTTGTAGTCGGCACAAAAAGACTACGAGAGTGGGGGCAATGTTGCAATGCTTTGTCGTATTTTAAATCAGTCTCGTTGCAGTATAGTCGAAAAAGTGTTATGAACAAATAAGAATTTATTACTCAAAGACCTAAGTATCCAAGGTCGAACACATGGAGCAAATAGAATTCATGCTAACCACAATAAATATAATTTGAACACTTAAATTACTCAAAATCTGATTCAAAATATAAAGCATGAATTTATGAATATTAACATGTAGAAATAAAAGAGAAATTGAGAAGAATTGGATAAAAAAATGTTCTCCTTTTCTTCCATTCTCTGCCTTCTCTTTCCTTGTGAATCAGATGTTAGACGTCTTAACTTGCGATTGCTACAATGCCTTCAACCTTGATTCTCTGATCTCTGTCTTTCTCTTCAGCTAAGCCTTCTTCTTTCTTCCTTCTCCTTAGTTTCTTCTTCTCTACGTGCTTGCCTTTTCTTTCTTTGCTTCTGCTCTGCTTGGCCACACCTCTGCTTCCTTCTTCCTTCTGCACTCAACTTAACCCAGCTCTTGCCTTCTCCTGCCTTTGCCCTTGGTCTTCTTCTTCTTCTTCCTTCTTTCTTCTTTTGCGGCTAAGTTCCTCTTCAACTTTGGCCTTGTCTTCTTCAGCTGCGCCTCCAAGTCCTTCCTTCTTCTTCAAGCGCCTGCCCTTAGCTTGCCTTCTAGCCCTTCTCCTTCAGCTGCTCCTCGTCTTCTTCCTTGCGTGCTTGCCTTTTCTTTCTCTGCTTTTGCTCTGCTTGGCCGCACCTCTGCTTCCTTCTTCCTTCTGCACTCAGCTTTCCTCAGCTCTTGCCTTCTCCTGCCTTTGCCATTGGTCTTCTTCTTCTTCTTCCTTCTTTCTTCTTCTGTGGCTAAGTTCCTCTTCAACTTTGGCCTTGTCTTCTTCAACTGCGCCTCCAAGTCCTTCCTTCTTCAAGTGCCTTCCCTTCACTTGCCTTTGAGCCCTTCTCCTTCAGCTGCTCCTCTTCTTCTTCCTTGTGCACGCACACAGAAGCAAAACCTACCACTACCCTCCCCCACGTCTCTCTCTCTCTCTATGTCGCTCTTAGGTATGCTCTCTAAGAGCCGGGCAATTGGGTCGGGTGAGCGCTCGGGTCCAAGCACACCGGCGTGGGTGTGATGCACGAGGAGTACTAGGTTTAGGTAACTGGGTCGAGTGCCAGGTCCGCGAGGGTAGGTCGCGGACGAGGTGTGAGCGAGCGAGGGCGAGGGACCTCACCCCTGCATTTTGAGGCAACCTAAAGAAAACACAAAAACAATATAACTTGCACACCTTACTCCTGAGTTCACGAGGTGGGACTAAAAGTCCCACCCGCTTCTTCGCATACCCACAGGAGGTCCTTGCCTAATTGTCGTCGCTGCAGTCGCTCTCCAGGCTCGTTCTCTGTCTGGATATGTCCGCGCACTCAACGCGTGTCAGCTGGAGCGCAGCACCTGGAGCGAAGTGGCCTGAAGCGAGCTTGTGAGCTCTGTGCTTGTGCGTCAATGGCGAAGAGGGTCGGTCCTGCACTTCACTCAATATGGCCTATCGGCCCCATTAAAACACATGAGGATCTTCGCCGTGTCACGGCGAAGGTGAGGCGGAGGGTGGCTGGTCGTGGGGCGGCCTAGGCGTGCATGCCTAGGTCGCTTTGTGGCCGTGTTTATGGGTTTGTTAGGGGGGCATGTGTGGAGGTGTTGGTGGTCAGGGGAAGGGCGGAAGATGATCAGTGGGTGATGGCGGAGGTGATGAGGGGTTTGGCGAGGCGTGTGGAGGTGCAGAGCGACAGATACGCTTTCGCCAGTGGTCTGCCGGAGATGGAGAAGGTGGTGGTGGTCTGTGACGTCGAGGGGTCAAAAGTGCTAATTAAGAGAGGGGAAATGAGGAGGGGAGAGAGAGGAATAATTCTAACCTAGCTAAGTGGACGAAGGGGGAGAGGAGGCGGCTGGCCGTTCCTGCTGCCACCAGAGAAGACAATGTCCAGGGGAGGGGTGACGGCGACGACGACGGGGCTAGAGGCACGTGCGCGGGTGTTGCACGACGCGGAGGAAGGTGGTGAGGGCAGCTCTGCCACCAGTATTTTGGCAGAGCGACGAAAAAGAGGAGGGCTCGCCGGAGCTCGTTGGACTCCTGACCAGAGGAGGAGACAAAATTGAGGTGATTCTCCGGCCAAGTCAAGCTTGCCCCCTTCGGCCGGACCTGGTGCTTCTTATATAGGCACGAGCAGTGGGTTAAGCGCATGGTGGCGGCCAAAAATCCTCGTTGGAGGTATGGCTGGAAGTGATACCCATACCTCTCGAGCGTTCACAAGAGAGGTATGGGGTGATTCAGGGCATGGGGAGCTGCTCAGGTGGTAGGGGGTTTCGCAGAGGACTCCCCTTTGAAATCTAGGAGTAGCTCCCTGGGGAAACGAGGAGAAATCCTCCTCAAAACCTCGCTGGAGGTATGGGTCCCTGCTGCAATGGTAGAGGGACCTGAATGCGAAAAGTGAGGAAGAAGTTGAGGGGGTCTTCGTAAGGGTTTTCAAAAGTTAGGGGCCAAAATGTAATTGGGTGGACTAGTTTGCAAAGTAGGTCAAGATGGCCTTCCCTTAGGTCCAACTTTTGGTATAAACCTAATTTGGGCCTAAGGAATTCAATGGTGAAGTTGGATTTTAGGTTTGACCATGTTTGATTGGATATTTTGCACAAAAACCTAAATTAGGTCAAATATTGAGCTTGGACCCCAATCTAGGTCAAAACAAGTTCCAAAGGACAAATTGAAGGTTCTAAACCCTAGGGGATATTTTCCCATGAATTTTAGAGGATTTAGCTGATTTTTATTCTGCTTGGAACCTTGTGAAATTAAGTGGATTTGTTTTAGGGTTACATAATGTCATTTAATTCCTAAATTTCACAATAACTCTTTTCTGACTGAACCATCTCACTTTTTCTCTTATTAAGTCTAATTGACCTACGTCCATACCTTGAGAAATCCCGTTGATGTAGTGCAATGGTAGAATTGCAATTTTACCCTTTGTTTCATGTTCTCTTCCCAGATTAGTGATCTCTTGAGTTAAGCTTTCCTTTAGGTTATGCAGGAGCTTTTGTTCACTTTATTAGGTTAAAATAATCTAGTTAGGGCTCATGATGAGATTCTCATCAGGCAACTGATGAGAAAGGAAAAAATTAGGCCCAGATGTAGCTAGCCAATGGGCCCATTCACTTAGACCAAAAGCCCCAGCGTTAGGAGAAAAGAGGCCAACCAGTAGTAATTAGGCCAAGCCCGTGTTGCCCCGTAGCAGGTAGCTGACCTAGCCAGTCAGCCAACAAAGAGGTTGACTCACAGCCGAAGAGAGAGCAGGGAGGCGGCTGGGGTTACAACCCGATCCTAGCTCCCTTCAAGACCCTAGATCGGTTCGCCTCGACTAAATCCCAAGACCTAGTCATCCAACGAGAAATAGCCAAAAGTAGAAAATATTCTACAACTACACAAGTAATGTAACTAAGCAAAAATAAATAAGAGACAATGATGAAAATTAGAATGAGAAGTCTCAAAAATATTACATGCCACAAGCGGAAGAGTACTATAACATACATGCCATCACAACTACAATAGAGGAAAATAGAACAACTAATACATGCTAATGGTACTCACTACTACAAAAAGAGCTCTGAAACAGAAAAGTAACAACTATGGCTGGGCTCGGCTGGGCTTAACACCCTCTACAGCAGGTGGCGCTGGCTGCTCAACTCCCTGACCTGAACATAGTTATATAATCCGTAGTAAGTTAACGCTGAGTAGAGTGGTGGTTAAACCATTTACATGTAATTTAACATAAAGAAATAAGCAAATAACTAATCATTCATTTCCATTTATCTCAACTAGGTGTTTCTAATTCAGTTATTCTAATAAGGATCCACAACATTTCTTAATCATCTTGTTCCCTAAGGGAATGATCTTGATTGCAGTTTATTCCACAATGTAGGATGTACACGTGGCACTCTCCTAGCCGGGAGTGCCCCTGTGGTAGTCCTACACCCGGTCTACCACCCCGAGGTCATGGTCGCAACGTAGAGATGACTACGGCACGCGCGATAAGTGTACGAGTAGCAACCCCACACTGGCATGCGGTTAATCATTTCCGTTAGCGGGTATGCTCAAACGTACAACACAGAACAGAATAGGGCATTGCTCTCTCAGAACAAGGGTCTCTCCCCTCAACAGTTTACGTACCCTCGTCCGATTATCCTGGTTCGCCCAGTGGGCCTAACAAGAGTTGGTGTAGGGTGGCCAGTCCTAACCCCAGGCCCCATGGCGCGGCTGGCTCCCCCCCTACACTAAAGTAATAGGAGTCGGTACAAGGTGGTCATTCCTAACCCCAGGTCTCAACCCAAGAGCTGCTAGCTTCCCCTTATACTAAAGTGACGGTAGCTCTCCTCTGCACCGCATACACGAGGGCTAGCTCACTTTCCATGCAAAAAGGACAGTTGCTCTTCTCAATACCGTGTACTTGAGGGCCAGCTCACTTCCCTCCTACATACGATATTCGTTCTGTATACGTAAGTTTCTTTTCTAGTTCCCCGTAGGGTTCATGCATTGTATTCATTTCATTTCGTTTCACGATATGCATATCTCGTTGTTCACATCTCGATTCCTAACCATATAACAGGCAGCTCCTGATTTAATAACTGAAAGAAGCATCACATCATTTATCTATTCATTTATTAGTATTAAGGGTTCTAACATGCATTTCAGAATAGACCGTGTGGCTCAAGCAATGTTCATTCACTCAATTCTACCCTAAGGTTCATTTCATATCCTAAGGTTCAATCAATTCATTCTAAGATAGCAAGTACTTTGATTAATTAAGTTATAATATTAAGAAAAACCACTCTACCGGGATACACTGGTGGAATGGGGGCTTGAATCGTAGATCCTGTCGTCTCTGCGGGCCTCGTATACGCTATTGGCTGGAGACCTATACAATTGACCAAATCACATTAAACGAGCTCAAAACAGTATACACGTAACACAGACACGTAGAGAACTCCGAACTAAAACCAACGATACTTCGTTTGGGCAAAACCGACTCCGTTTGGACCCCAAACGGGCCAAAAACGTGCACTCTGACTAAAATCAGACATCTTAAACGACCACAGAGGCTCACCTTACCTTCTTGTGGCTTTCTCAGACATCCGAACCCCTCCACAGTCATCTGAGGGAGATTCTAGACATCTGACACTCCTTCTGGTCGTCTGGGAGTGTAGTCAGATGTCTGGTACTATCTCCAGACGTCCTAAAGCACCTTGAAAGGTGCGCCACATGCCTTCCCAACACCATGCACCTTTGCATGCGTGCGGGTTTAAATGCGACAGGTAAAAAGTTATGTACATGCAAAGTAGGCTTGTGCATGGTACGTACCTCGTCCCCTTTGTACGATCAGACATCCAGCGCCAACTCCGGACGTCCTGAGGCTCCTCCAAACGTTTGGATAGCATCTCAGATGTCTGATATAATGGAAAAATGTTTCCGTAGAATGCCTCGCGAACCTTCTCCCCGTACGGCCCTCCTCCTGCAGAACCGCAGCTACCGCTCCAGCAGCTGCAGGAGGTCGCAGAGCTTCTCTCCACAGGCACCCTTGGCCGCACCTCCTCTCCCGAGCTCCTCCGGTTGCACCTCCTCTCCCACGCTCTCCCTCTCCCTTCTCCTCCTTCTCGAGCTCCACTCCTTCCCCAATAGTGACAACAAGGGGGATGGAGAAAGAGGTGGTCCTCGGCGGCAATGGTGGTGGAGCGAAGATGGAGGTGGTGGTGTGGAGATGGAGAGGGTGGAGGGGGTATTAAATAGAGAGAGGGTTAGGTTTTGTGAGGGGGGTATTTGTGCGTGGGTGTGTTGTGTGGGAAGAGAGAGAGGGGGACAAATTGTGAAATCTCCCCCGCGAAGTTCCCTTGTCCTTTGCATAGCCTAAGATTTAAAGCCAGGGGGTTTAAATTTGCTCTTACACCCCTACCCTTTTGGGAAAACCTCGAACGACCCTTGGGAAGGGTCATTTCAACATAACAAACTTAGAGCAAGTGTCGTCCCCGAAAGTTGAGCTAACTAGGTTGCAGAAATGAACATAAAAGCACATAACAAACTTAAAGAGTGTCAAAGTAGGTCAGAAGTGACGTAGCCTCAAAAAGGTCCAGGTACTGTTCTCGCATCGCCGCCTCAGGCTCCCAAGTCGCCTCTTTGTACCGCTGGCTTCTCCATAGGACCTTCACTAGTGGCACCTCTATTCATCTCAGACTCCGGACAGCTTTGTCTAGTATCTACACTGGCCTCTCAGGATAGGTCAAGTCATCTCCTACCTCGATGCTCTAGTGGCTCAGAATGTGGCTAAGATCAGTGACGTACCTCTTGAGGTTGGACACATGGAACATGTCGTGCACTCCAGAAAGCTGGGGAGGAAGGGCAAGCCGATAAGCAACGGGTCCTACCTGCTCCAAGACCTCAAAGGGCCCCACAAACCTTGGCGCAAGGTTCCCTTTCACCCCGAAATGCTGCAAGCGCTTCATGGGTGAAACACGGAGGAAGATGTGATCCCCAACCTCGAACTGCACCTCTCTGCACTTTCTATCAGCATAGCTCTTCTGCCTGCTCCTGATAGTACGGAGTCGTTTGTGAATCTACTCTATCACCTCCTGACTCTGACGAATCAGCTTGGGACCAACCTCCCACTTGGTCCCCACCTTGACCCAACTAAAGGGTGCAGTACACCTCCTCCCGTACAGAGTCTCGTAAGGTGTCATGCCTATGCTCTAATGGTAGCTGTTATTGTATGCAAACTCTACCAAGGGTAAATGCTCCTCCCAGGAGCCTCTCCAGTCTAGTACATAAGTGCGTAGGAAGTCCTCGAGTATCTGTATGGTGCTCTCTGACTGCCCATCGGTCTAGGGGTGGTAGGCGATACTAAACCTTAGACGATTCCCCAAGGCCTACTAAAACTCTGCCCAGAACTGGGAAGTGAAGCGAGTATCCCTGTTGGATACGATCTTGCGAGGGACTCCGTGAAGGCGCACCACATCTCTGATGTATCGCTCTGCTAGCTGTGCTGACCCAAAGGTGACTCAGATCGACAAGAATCGCATCGTCTTTGTCAACCTGTCTACTATCACCCAAACTGCGTCATGTGCTTGTTGTGTAACCGATAGCCCCACTACCAGGTCCATGGTAATACTCTCCCACTTCCACTCTGGCACAAGAAGTGGCTATAGCAGCCCTGCAGGCCTCTGGTGCTCGGCCTTCACCTGCTGGCATACCAAGCACTGTTGGATGAACTCACCAACATCCCGCTTCATTCCCCTCCACCAGAAGTCGTGTCGCAGATTGCGATACATCTTTGTGTTCCCAGGATGTATGGTGAACTTGGACCCGTGTGCTTCGGTCAGGAGCTCTCTCAATAGCTCATCATCTCTAGGAACGCACAAACGTTCCCTCATACGTAGTATCTTGTCAGAGAAAGAAAAATCTCTTGGGTCCCCTTTCAACACCCTGTCTCGTAGTGCCTACAAATATAGATCGGCCATCTGCCCTGTAATGATATGGTCTATCAGCTTTGGTCATGCCTGCCACGTCACTGTCACTGCCTCGCAATACCCTCTTGACACCTAGGGTCGCCAACTGCCAACCTCCTCCATGAGTATCCAATTATGTGCCTGTAAGCTGGCTGGTTACGGCTTTTATCGCTATAGTTATCACAATCGTTGTAGTATATGACAAAAACGGTCACCAGTCTAATACAATTTATTACTCGGAATGAAAAGTTTCCCGAGGTCGAACTCAGGGAGCAAACCAAAATTTCAGAAGCATATAAATTCACAATCTATATATAAGGTTTTACAAAAATTAAGAGAGAGAGGAAGAGAGAGAGGGTAATTGGCTTTTTCTTCTTCTCTTTCTTCAGCTTCTTTTCTTCTTCTCTGCTTTTTCTTTTTCAGCCTGTCTTCTTCTTTCTTCTTCTCAGCAGCTGCGGTTCCTCTTTCTTCTTCTTTCTTTTCTCTTGCCCTCCTTCTTCTTCTTTCTTTTCTTCTTCTCTTACTGCTGACTCTCCTTTTTCGCCGATGTTTGATTCAGCGCTCAGACGACTTAACTGCTTGGTTGCTATAGTGCAGCTCCTCTTTTCCTTCAGCTTCTTTCCTTCTTCTCTTCTTCTTCTTCCTTCTTCAGCTCTTGCTTCTTCCTTCTTTCCTGCGCACACATGCAAATATCAGCGCAAAACCTACCCTACCCCTTCCCCGCATCTCTCTCTCTCTGGATCTCTCTTTAGGAAGCTCTCCCAGAGCCGGGTAATCGGGTCAAGTCGCATGCCCGGGTCCAGGAGTGTAACGAACGCACGCCCCAGACGTCGGACCAGACGTCTGGGGTCACTTCCAGACATCTGACCAGATGTCTGGGATCGTTTCCAGACGTCTGGAAATCGGTTATCTTTGACACGCGTGGGTAGTCTGCGCGCCTGAGCGCGCAGACCCGCATATTCGCTTTTCTTTCCTCCTGCGGCTGCAGATTCCCCTGCCGCGCTCCTTCTCTTTAAGGCCACGCCTCCCCTCGCTTCCGTCACCACCGTCTCCTTCCTCTTCTCCTTCAGCTCCAGGTGTGCGAGAGTGAGCGCGAGAGCGAGTGCGAGGGCGACAGCCGCGGTGCGCGTGGGAGAGGTGCTCTGCCGTGAGGGCGAGCTCGCCGGGGCTGCTAGGGCCGGCCGGCAGGGGGCGTGGGGCGACGCGGGGGGGGGGGGGGGGGGGGGGGGACTGCTGTAGTATGAGCAGCAGGCGCACGAGGCGCGGCGTCGCGAGCGGAGGGCGAGTCGCGGCCTGATTCTGGAAACATTTCCAGAATCAGACGTCTGGGCTGATAACCAGACGGTGGGGGCGACGTCTGGAAGACCATCTAGACGTCTGAAAGGTGAGTTCTTCCATCTTCTCCCTTCCTGTCAACTGACCGTACTAAGAGAGAGAGTTGGGTGCGCGCAGGCCCAGTGATTCGCCATCCAACGCGAACCAGACGTCTGTCTGTAGTACCAGACGGTGGGAGCGACCTCCAGACGTCCGGGGTGACCATCAGACGTCCGGGAACTAGGCTAGACGTCCCCGCATGCTTCTGGATGTCTGAGAAACCACGCAGAACAAGGTAATTCTCTGATCCACTTTTTAAGACGTCTGGAAGAAGTTCCAGACGTCTGATTTTGCATAGTGTCGTCATTTTCGACCCGTTGAGGGCCCGTTCGGGTTCCGTTTTCCGCGTTTCGAGTTGCGTTCTCTCCGGAATTAAATCCTCTACCCGTCTACAGTAGCTATACACTATTTTGAGACACTCCTTGTGTTTGATCCTTGTGATAGGACCTCGTTCCGTTGCAGTCTTGGGGGTCCGGAGGCACGTGGGATTCCCGATCACGCCCCCATTACTCCCGTCGTACCTGGTAGAGTGGCTTTTAAGTATAACCTGTTAAATTGTGGAATCATAAATAAAACCTAGGACATTGCATGAATCCTAAGAATGAAAAACAGATTGAATGATAGATCCTAGGTGTTGCATGAATCCTAGGGCTGGAAAACTAGATTGTATGATAGATCCTAGGATACGGCATGAATCCTAGGATGGGAAAACTAGTGGAACAGATGAATACTGCAGTCTTGGAAAAATGGAAAGGAACAAATAGCTGCCTGTAATTGAATTAACAGCTGCCTGTTGAATAAATAAACGTGGTTGAGAACATGGATCGTGATAACGTGAAACTGGAAGGTGAAACTTAGACGTTCTGAGCTGGAACCCTACGGGGAAGTAGGAGTAGAACTCCTGGAAAGTGAATGGAATAGAATTGGGGAAGTGAGCTGGCCCTTGAGTACGGAGTACCAAGGAGAGCGACTGTCCCCCTGTTTAGTGCAGAGAGGAGCCAGCCGCCCCAGGGACCCGGGGTTAGGACTGGCCACTCTGTACCGACTTGCTGGCCCTCGTGTACGTAGTACCGAGGAGAGCTACTAGTGTAGGGAGGTACTAGCTACCCCACGGGCCCCGGGGTTCTGCTAGCCTCCCACACCGACTTGTTAGGCCCACTGGGGCAAACCAGGGTAGTCAGGTGAGGGTGCGCGGACTATGGAGGGGCAAGGCCCCTGTTTGGTTACTGTGGAGGGGTTGGACCCCTGTTACTGAGAGGGCTCTGCCCTGTACTGGTTCCGTGCTGTGCTTTGGGGGCACCCGTTAACGGAAACGACTGACCGCGTGCCAGTGCAGGTTAGCTACCCGTGCGTTTACCGCGCGTGCCGTAGTCACCGTTACGTCTGTAAGTGGCCTTGGGGTGGTTGACTGAGAGTAGGATCACCACGGGGGACTCTCCCGGCCAGGAGAGCACCACGTGCTACTTCTACTGTTCGGAAAAGACAGCAATCAAGATCGTTCCCACGAGGAACATTCGAGATCAAGTGAAAGATCTGAGAAATAGATAAATCGTAAGATAATTGAAAGACTTAAATAAAGAAAGTAACAGAACTTAACAGGTACTGTACACTCTACTGTTTCTTTAGTTTTAGTTGCCACTCTACTCAGCGTTTTGCTGACGTGTTACACTCGTTACCTTTCAGGACCAGGTGTTGAGCAGCCAGGGTCAGCGGCTGCAGAGGACGCTGGGCCGAGTAGGGTCCAGTAGAGTTACCACTGTTTCTTGTACCTCTTTTTGTTCTGTTATAGTGAGTAGTTCTTGTTTCCGCTATACTTTTCTTTACCTGCAGTTCATATTTAGTTATGAGTGTTGTTCTACTGTTGTGGTGGTATATACTGTAGTAGTTTCTTTCCTTGCTGCTGTATTTTCTTACTGTTAGTTATATTCATGTTGAATGTGGTTTATTTTACTGCTCTTTTGGTTACTTCCTCGTTGGACGACTAGGTCTTGGGATTAGTTGAGTCGGTCCGGTTCTCGTGTCTCGTAGGGGCTCGGGAACCGGGTCGTTACAAGATGGTATCAGAGCAAGGTCGTCCCGAGAAGTGAATCAACTGACTGGAAAATAACCAATTCACATGTCTATAACTAGAGTAGCCACCACAACATATCTCTTGACATGAGTTCTTAGACGTTTCCGTTCGGTATCGTTCCGTAGTGACGTGTTCCGTTTTGTTTCGCGTCTCCTTACAGGAGATGCCTCGTCGCGAGACTGGTGAGGCTGGCCGCGGGCGCGGCCGAGGACGAGGTCGGCGAGGTGGGCGTGCCGTTGCCGACACCCCAGTGGACCAGCCACTACTCCCGGGCGTCCAGGCCCAGGACCTCGCCCGGCTGATACGAGACATTGTACGAGAGGAGCTCCATCCACCGCCCCGAGCACCTCACCCTGGGGTTGCGAAGGGGGAGTCCTCTGTGGGACCACCCGACGGACGCGGCGCTGGACACGGGCGAGGGGATGGGCCGCCGCAGCCCCCACCTTCCTCCGATACTTCCGTGCACGAGGCACCTTCGCCTAGAGGTGCACCAACACCTCCCCTACAGCGCCACTTCGAGCTTTTCGGGCAGTTCCGGAAGCTGAAGCCCCCCTCCTTCAAGGGGGATGAGGACCCGACCGAGGCAGAGGACTGGCTTGAGCAGCTGGAGAAGATCTTCGACACCCTTGGCCCCCCGATGGAGTGCCGCGTGGCCTTTGCCACGTACCAGCTGGAGAGTGCGGCACACAGGTGGTGGAGGGCGGTCCGGGGACAGGAGAGGGACGAGCAGACGTGGGACCAGTTCGTCACCCTCTTCTGCGAGCAATACTTTCCCCAGACGTGGCAGGACCAGAGGTGGCGGGAGTTCCACACTCTCCACCAAGGGACGATGACTGTGAGCGCGTATCGCACGCGTTTCTTGGAGCTGTCACGCTTTGCAGCGACAGCGGTAGCCACTGAGGAGCGCCTTTGGAGGTTCACCGAGGGGCTCCGGCCTGCGATCCGAGGGTATGTCAAACCCATGAAGCTGCCTACGTTTTCGAGGGTGGTAGAGGCAGCTATGACTTACGAGGAGACCAACCCGTCCGCGCGAGAAACCGATGGCGGGCGGAAGAGGCCCTTCCAACCAGACTTCTCACAGGGTCGGCGAGAACGGAGACACGTGGCGTCCGCAGGAGAGCCGTCACATTTTGCAGGGCCATCAGTGGCCTTTGGGGGGGCCCTCGACAGGGGCCAGTCGCCAGCACCGGACCCCCGTTTAGCCGACAGCAGGGACCCACTGAGGGCGGGAGTCGGGTTCCCCTCTGTTACCAGTGTGGCCAGCCGGGCCACATCAGGAGGGACTGCCCATCTAGGGTAGGAGGTCAGCAGATACTCCCCGCGCAGAGCACTGGAGGGCGCGGTTCCCAGGAGCGAGGAGGAGGACAGCAGTCGCGAGGAGGGTACCGGCCAGCACCTACCCGTCCGACGCAGAGTGTGGCTGCTTCATCCGCACCTAGAGTTGAAGGGCGTATCAATGCCCTGACACACAGGTATGCCATAGCTTCGGGATCGGTGGTAGCAGGTATGGTTTCAGTTTCCGGCAGACTCGTTTACACGCTTTTCGATTCCGACGCTACGCACTCGTTTGTCGCAGCCAGTTTCGCAGTTATTTTGGACCGGGATTATACACTGTTAGAGAATCCATTCGTAATCAGAAGTCCGGGTGGTCAGTTGTTTGTAGCTGAGGAAGTGTACACGGATTGCGAGGTCAGTGTCGGGGGACATACCCTGCCAGCTGACCTGGTTATGTTACAGATGGAGGACTTTGGAGTGATTCTGGGGATGGATTGGCTGTCCGCTTACCACGCCTTGGTGGACTGTTTTGAGAGGAAGATTGTCTTCTCCATGCCAGAGTTGCCTTCTTTCGAGTTTCACGGACAGCCAGTGGACGGATGTTTCAGGTGCATTTCGGCACTTCGGGCGGCGAGACTTTTGAGCCAGGGGTGTGAGGGTTTCCTAGCTTGTGGGTGGCAGAGCCCAGCCCTGTGGAAGACTTCCAGAGTATCCCGGTGGTCAGAGAGTACCCAGACGTGTTTCCAGACGAGTTACCAGGACTACCGCCCGAGCGTGAGATCGAGTTTGAGATCTCACTAGTACCAGGGACCAGCCCCATCTCCATCGCGCCATACAGGATGGCACCGCTTGAGCTGCGAGAGCTCAAGTCTCAGTTACAGGACCTTTTGGAGAAAGGTTTCGTGAGACCCAGTGCATCTCCCTGGGGAGCCCCGATACTGTTTGTGAAGAAGAAGGATGGTACCCTAAGCCTTTGTGTGAACTACCGACAGCTGAATAGGGTCACCATCAAGAACAGATATCCGCTGCCGAGGATCGACGACTTATTTGATCAGTTGCGGGGTGCCACGGTGTTTTCCAAGATCGACTTGAGGTCTGGATACCACCAGTTGAGGATCAGGGAGACCGACGTCTCCAAGACAGCTTTCCGCACCCGGTACGGACACTACGAGTTTTTGGTCATGCCGTTTGGGCTGACCAATGCCCCCGCTGCTTTCATGGATCTGATGAACCGGGTGTTTAGGCCGTACTTGGACCAGTTCGTGGTGGTTTTCATAGATGATGTACTCATCTATTCTAGAGATCGGACGCAGCACGGACAGCACTTGCGGATGGTTCTGGACACTCTGAGACGACGCAGGCTGTACGCCAAGTACAGCAAGTGCGAGTTCTGGTTGAGGGAGGTGACCTTCTTAGGTCATGTGATTTCTGGAGACGGCTTGGCGGTGGACCCAGCCAAGGTCGAGGCAGTGCTCAAGTGGGAGAGACCGCGTTCAGTCACTGAGATTCGCAGTTTCCTGGGACTGGCAGGCTACTACAAACGATTCATCAGAGTATTTTCACAGATTGCGCGTCCTATGACACAGTTGACCCGGAAGGACGTGCCTTTCGCTTGGACAGTCGCCTGTGAGGCGTGTTTTCTAGAGCTGAAGGAGAGGTTGACCTCGGCTCCCGTGCTTACCATCCCTGACAGTAGTGGCGGGTTCGTTGTGTACACGGACGCCTCCTTGCAGGGGTTAGGAGGTGTGCTCATGCAGAGGGGTCACGTTGTTGCTTACGCTTCGCGGCAACTGAAGCCCCATGAGCATACCTACCCTACCCACGACTTAGAGTTGGCAGCTGTTGTCTTCGCGCTGAAGACCTGGAGGCACTACTTGTACGGTGAGGCCTTCGAGATTTTCACAGATCACAAGAGCCTCAGATACCTTTTTGATCAGAAGGAGCTCAACATGAGACAGAGACGTTGGTTGGAGCTCCTGAAGGACTACGACTACAGCATCTCCTACCACCCGGGAAAGGCCAATGTGGTGGCTGACGCCTTGAGCCGTAAGGCGCCTACACTCTTGGCCAGTCTACAGTTACAGAGTTGGAGCCTTTTGGAGGAGGTGGGCAGTTGGCGACCCCTAGAGTTACGAGGGTACTGTGGGGCAGTGACGGTGACACGGCAGACTAGGCCAGAGCTGATAGATCGCATCATCACAGGACAGATGGCCGATCCGTACTTGCAGTCTTTGCGCGACAGAGTGCTGTCAGGAGACCCATGGGACTTCTCTTTCAAAGACCAGGTGCTACGCTTGAGGGGACGGTTGTGCGTTCCCAGAGACGAGGAGCTGTTGAGAGAGCTCTTGACTGAGGCACACGGTTCCAGATTCACCATACATCCTGGAAACACGAAAATGTACCACGACTTGAGACGCGAGTTTTGGTGGAGAGGGATGAAGCAGGATGTGGGTGAGTTCGTGCAGCAGTGCTTAGTGTGCCAGCAGGTGAAAGTCGAGCATCAGAGGCCTGCAGGGCCGCTTCAGCCGCTTCCAGTGCCAGAGTGGAAGTGGGAGAGCATCACCATGGACTTGGTGGTGGGCTTACCTATTACCCAGCGAGGACATGACGCAGTCTGGGTAATAGTGGATAGACTGACGAAGACGGCTCAATTCTTGCCAATCCGAGTCACTTTGGGACCAGCACAGTTGGCAGAGAGGTATATCCGGGATGTGGTACGACTACACGGAGTTCCGTGGGAGATCGTATCCGACCGGGATACCCGCTTTACGTCCCAGTTTTGGGTTGAGTTTCAACAGGCCTTGGGGACGCGGTTGAGGTTTAGTACGGCTTACCACCCCCAGACGGACGGACAGTCTGAGCGCACGATACAGGCACTTGAGGACCTTTTGCATGCCTGTGTACTGGATTGCAGGAGGCTACCTGGGAGCCTGAGGCGGAAATGCGAGAGCGGTACCCGGAGCTTTTCGCGGGTACGTCTTTCGGACCGGCTTCGGTCCTCTTTGAGTTTGTTATGGTTATTTTGATGTCTTTTCCCGCACCCTTGTTGGCGCAAGTTTCGAGGACGAAACTTCCTTTGAGTTTGTTATATTGTAACGAATGCACGCCCCAGACGTCGGACCAGACGTCTGGGGTCACTTCCAGACGTCTGGAAATCGGTTATCTTTGACACGCGCGGGTCGTCTGCGTGCCTGAGCGTGCAGACCCGCATATTCTCTTTTCTTTCCTCTTGCGGCTGCAGATTCCCCTGTCGCGCTCCTTCTCTCTCCTCCTCGCGCGGCCTTAAAAGGCCACGCCTCCCCTCGCTTCCGTCACCACCATCTTATTCCTCTTCTCCTTCAGCTCCAGGTGCGTGAGAGTGAGCGCGAGAGCGAGCGAGGGCGGCAGCCGCGGTGCGCGTGGGAGAGGTGCTCTGCCGTGAGGGCGAGCTCGCCGGGGCTGCTAGGGCCGGCCGACAGGGGGAGCGGGGCGAAGCGGGGAGGGGGGACTGCTGCGGTCCGAGCAGCAGGCGCACGAGGTGCGACGAGGCGCGGCGTCGCGAGCGGAGGGTGAGTCGCGGCCTGATTCTGGAAACATTTCCAGAATCAGACGTCTGGGTTGATAGCTAGACGGCGGGGGCGACGTCTTGAAGACCATCCAGACGTCTGAAAGATGAGTTCTTCCGTCTTCTCCCTTCTTGTCGACTGACCGTACTGAGAGAGAGAGTTGGGTGCGCACAGGCTCGGTGATTCGCCATCCAACGCGAATCAGACGTTTGTCTGTAGTACCAAACGTCGGGAGCGACCTCCAGACGTCCGGGGTGACCATCAAACGTCTGGGAACTAGGCCAGACGTCCCCGCAGGCTTCTGGACGTCAGAGAAACCACGCAGAACAAGGTAATTCTCTGATCCACTTTTTAAGACGTTTGGAAGAAGTTCCAGACGTCTGATTTTGCACAGTGTCGTCATTTTCGACCCGTTGAGGGCCCGTTCGAGTTCCGTTTTCCGCGTTTCGAGTTGCGTTCTTTCCGGAATTAAATCCTCTACCCGTCTACAGTAGCTATACAATGTTTTGAGACACTCCTTGTGTTTGATCCTTGTGATAGGACCTCGTTCCGTTGCAGTCTTGGGGGTCGCGGAGGCACGTGGGATTCCCGATCACGACCCCATTACTCCCGTCGTACCTGGTAGAGTGGCTTTTAAGTATAACCTGTTAAATTGTGGAATCATAAATAGAACCTAGGACATTGCATGAATCCTAGGAATGAAAAACAGATTGAATGATAGATCCTAGGTGTTGCATGAATCCTAGGCCTGGAAAACTAGATTGTATGATAGATCCAAGGATACGGCATGAGTCCTAGGATGGGAAAACTAGTGGAGCAGATGAATACTGCAGTCTTGGAAAAATGGAAATGAACAAATAGAAAGTTCCCTTCCAGGAGGGGTGACGTAATAAAATGCGGAAATGAAAATATAAAGCAATCTCACAAAAATCAATCACAAAATGTACACAGGTATTTTTAGGTGGAAACCCAAACCGGGTGAAAACCACCACCTAACCCTCTCGAGTTAGGATTTTCCGATCAACCTAGTTGATCAAATCCACTAACCGAATCACTTTGAACGAGGGTGATTCAACCTCAATACAACCACGCTACAAGTACGAGGGTAGCGTTCCTCAACCCCTTCTCTCCACGAGAAGGATTTTGTCCCACGAAGGAGACGGGAATTCGCAAAGCGAATACCCAACCAAAATACAAAGATAAAATAAAACAACAGTCCTATAGAGCCAACAAAATTAAACCTAGCTTCTATAGGAAATAGGAAACTCCCCTTTGCAAGGAGTGCGTCGACGATGACGCGGTGCGTGTGCCACGCGATGGCGCAACTTCGCTCTCGTGGACAACGGCGGGAGAGCGGGTGCGCAACGGTTGGATGCTCTCAAGATGTAGAACTTGAGCTTAGAGAGCAAGAGCTTCTTGGACACAAGAGTGTGAGAGTGTATAGCTAAGTGTGTCTTGTGTCTTTCTTGGTGTGTCTCTTATGTGTATTTGTTTACAAAGGTTCCCCTCTATTTATAGAGGACTTAGGAAGGCTTTGGAAGGCTTGTAAAAGCTTCCATAGCCGTTGGGTGCAAAGCCCAAGAGAATCAGGCCGAAATCAGGACAATGATTGCATTTGACAGGGTTATCAGACGTCTAACTCTGGCATCAGACGTCTGGAAGGCCACTTTAAGACGCCTGATTCCAAGGTCAGACGTCTGATTCTATGCGGGTTTCTCCCTGCCTTGAATCAGATCTAAACAGGGTTTTTGTACAAGTCCATCAGACGACATACAGGACGTCTGGAACTATGTCTGGACGTCTGGAAACCTACTTTTACCGTGGGAATTGATTTCCAAACGTTGCAACGGCTAGAAAATCTCTGAGAAGAGATTTTGGGTCAGCCGAGGCAAAACGATCATTTATCAGACGTCTGTAAAGTCCTATGGACGTCTGATAAGGCTCTAACGGTCATATTCTTGAGCGTCTTCTAAGCCAGCCAACGGTCCACTAACTGGACGTCTGGCAAAGTCATCAGACGTCTCCTAAGACGTCTGGTATAAGGTCTGGACGTCTGAATTCATCAGACATAACTAACTATGTCCAGCCTAACAGTTATCAGACGTCTGAAACAACAGTCAGACGTCTTAAAATCCTTTATCAGACGTCTGATTAGTGAATTAGACGTCTGGAAAGTCAGTTTTAACCCTATATTGGTTTTCTAAGTGTTCTACAGAAAACCTAAGTATCCTAGGGTTGTGCCGGTGTTCCTAGGACTACTGTTAGGGTTCTTTGAGGCTCTTTAACATAATGTCTAAGGAAAATAAAGAGCAAGAAAATAAATACAAGAGATACATGAAAGGATAAAAAAGAATCTATCCTATTCTTCTTGTCTTCCATCTCCAATCTTTCGCTCCACGCGAACCTCCTCTATTTTCCGTCAAGCTCCTCCAATCCATCCTGGATGCGAGCTCGAGTTCCGTCTAAACACGTCTTCATTTGCAATTGACCTGAAATCTAGGACTCAAATTGCAAATGTTAAATAACACGTGTTTTGTTATCATCAAAACAAATGATCGTGGTGCTCTAGCACCAACAATCTCCCCCTTTTTGATGATGACAAAACCGTAAATAATGCATAAAATTCTCCCCCTTTTTGACATTATCAAAAAGGTTTAATTGATTTTACATTTCCTATTACTCCCCCTTAAAACATGCTCTTCTATTTATTTTTAACAAAGGTAATGTCCTCCCCCTTTTTATAACAACAAGATAGCTATTATTTTTCTCCCCCTTACTAAAGGAAATTTAGCTAACTTGTATCTCCCCCTTAAAAATTGACAATAAGCTCATCATTTTTAACTCCCCCTATCTAAATGCTTATAAAAAGGATAGGGTTAAGAATTTTACCTCACCTACCATGGCCAATAAAATGGCCCGAATGGTGGTGGTGGATGCCACATCGGATGGGGCTCCCATCCGTAGCTTGGAGGCCCGGGCATCGGCGCCGGTCTCCAATCTGGTGGTCGACGTGCGGCGGGTCCGTCGTTTGTTCGCCGTCTCGTCGGTCTTCTTCTTCTCCTCCTTGGTCTACTCATTGGTTCTCCCAACTTAAGTTGACCAGCCTTGAATTTGTAGGTCCAATCCTTTGTGTTGTAGTTATCCTTGAAACCTACAAAACAAGATTCCAAATTTTTCTTCGGTATCCAAGTAAGCTTGGATCCGGATTTGTTAGAAGGTCTCCTTGATGGAGATCCTTTCTCAACCTTAGGGCTATAAAACTTATCTACTTTGTTGATTAATTTGTCAGAATTTTCCCTAAGACATGCAATTTCTCTTTCTATAATTTGCATCTTAGTCTTTAAATCAAAAATTTCTAACTTTAGACTATTATTTTCCTCAATCAATTTATTATTTTCATTGATGAGGTTATGATTATCTAATAATAGGTTATCATCCTTAGGACTAGCTTCTATGTCCTTAAGTTGTTTTTCTAACCTATCATTTTCATTTTTAAGAAAACTAAGGTTCTTCTTCATGCTTTTGTTTTCTATTTTTAGAGATTTACTAAGCTCAAATAGTTCATTAAAAGCTTCTTGTAAATCGAAATTTACCTCATCGTCGGAGTCGCTTCTGCTTTCGCTGTCGCTATTGGTTCCTCTAGCCATGAAACCAAAGCAAGCGGTTTCCTCCTTCTCGTGATCTTCTTCCGAGCTTGTCTCTTCATGAGTGCCTTCCAACCTTCTCCATATCTCGTGGGCGGTGGTGCACTCTTAGATTTTCTTGAACTCCTCCGGACTCAGCGCGCAATACAGGGCATTCATTGCCTTTGCGTTGAGTGAGAGCTCTAGAATCTGCACCTGCGAGTAGCCTTCTTGGGGTCGCTTCGGGATCTCGTATGGGGTTTCGCAACATCCCCATACCTCGAATTCAGTGGCTTGGAGCCACGTCTTCATCCTCAGCTTCCAGTAGCTGTAGTTGTTCCCGTCAAAGTAGGGCGGACGAGTTGTGGACTGTCCCTCCGAAATCCTACACGCGGAACTGCTTCCCTCCATCGATCTTCTTGCTTGGTTGTTACGCCGAAACAGCAAGACCTGCTCTGATACCAATTGAAAGTTCCCTTCCAGGAGGGGTGACGTAATAAAATGCGGAAATGAAAATATAAAGCAATCTCACAAAAATCAATCACAAAATGTACACAGGTATTTTTAGGTGGAAACCCAAACCGGGTGAAAACCACCACCTAACCCTCTCGAGTTAGGATTTTCCGATCAACCTAGTTGATCAAATCCACTAACCGAATCACTTTGAACGAGGGTGATTCAACCTCAATACAACCACGCTACAAGTACGAGGGTAGCGTTCCTCAACCCCTTCTCTCCACGAGAAGGATTTTGTCCCACGAAGGAGACGGGAATTCGCAAAGCGAATACCCAACCAAAATACAAAGATAAAATAAAACAACAGTCCTATAGAGCCAACAAAATTAAACCTAGCTTCTATAGGAAATAGGAAACTCCCCTTTGCAAGGAGTGCGTCGACGATGACGCGGTGCGTGTGCCACGCGATGGCGCAACTTCGCTCTCGTGGACAACGGCGGGAGAGCGGGTGCGCAACGGTTGGATGCTCTCAAGATGTAGAACTTGAGCTTAGAGAGCAAGAGCTTCTTGGACACAAGAGTGTGAGAGTGTATAGCTAAGTGTGTCTTGTGTCTTTCTTGGTGTGTCTCTTATGTGTATTTGTTTACAAAGGTTCCCCTCTATTTATAGAGGACTTAGGAAGGCTTTGGAAGGCTTGTAAAAGCTTCCATAGCCGTTGGGTGCAAAGCCCAAGAGAATCAGGCCGAAATCAGGACAATGATTGCATTTGACAGGGTTATCAGACGTCTAACTCTGGCATCAGACGTCTGGAAGGCCACTTTAAGACGCCTGATTCCAAGGTCAGACGTCTGATTCTATGCGGGTTTCTCCCTGCCTTGAATCAGATCTAAACAGGGTTTTTGTACAAGTCCATCAGACGACATACAGGACGTCTGGAACTATGTCTGGACGTCTGGAAACCTACTTTTACCGTGGGAATTGATTTCCAAACGTTGCAACGGCTAGAAAATCTCTGAGAAGAGATTTTGGGTCAGCCGAGGCAAAACGATCATTTATCAGACGTCTGTAAAGTCCTATGGACGTCTGATAAGGCTCTAACGGTCATATTCTTGAGCGTCTTCTAAGCCAGCCAACGGTCCACTAACTGGACGTCTGGCAAAGTCATCAGACGTCTCCTAAGACGTCTGGTATAAGGTCTGGACGTCTGAATTCATCAGACATAACTAACTATGTCCAGCCTAACAGTTATCAGACGTCTGAAACAACAGTCAGACGTCTTAAAATCCTTTATCAGACGTCTGATTAGTGAATTAGACGTCTGGAAAGTCAGTTTTAACCCTATATTGGTTTTCTAAGTGTTCTACAGAAAACCTAAGTATCCTAGGGTTGTGCCGGTGTTCCTAGGACTACTGTTAGGGTTCTTTGAGGCTCTTTAACATAATGTCTAAGGAAAATAAAGAGCAAGAAAATAAATACAAGAGATACATGAAAGGATAAAAAAGAATCTATCCTATTCTTCTTGTCTTCCATCTCCAATCTTTCGCTCCACGCGAACCTCCTCTATTTTCCGTCAAGCTCCTCCAATCCATCCTGGATGCGAGCTCGAGTTCCGTCTAAACACGTCTTCATTTGCAATTGACCTGAAATCTAGGACTCAAATTGCAAATGTTAAATAACACGTGTTTTGTTATCATCAAAACAAATGATCGTGGTGCTCTAGCACCAACAATCTCCCCCTTTTTGATGATGACAAAACCGTAAATAATGCATAAAATTCTCCCCCTTTTTGACATTATCAAAAAGGTTTAATTGATTTTACATTTCCTATTACTCCCCCTTAAAACATGCTCTTCTATTTATTTTTAACAAAGGTAATGTCCTCCCCCTTTTTATAACAACAAGATAGCTATTATTTTTCTCCCCCTTACTAAAGGAAATTTAGCTAACTTGTATCTCCCCCTTAAAAATTGACAATAAGCTCATCATTTTTAACTCCCCCTATCTAAATGCTTATAAAAAGGATAGGGTTAAGAATTTTACCTCACCTACCATGGCCAATAAAATGGCCCGAATGGTGGTGGTGGATGCCACATCGGATGGGGCTCCCATCCGTAGCTTGGAGGCCCGGGCATCGGCGCCGGTCTCCAATCTGGTGGTCGACGTGCGGCGGGTCCGTCGTTTGTTCGCCGTCTCGTCGGTCTTCTTCTTCTCCTCCTTGGTCTACTCATTGGTTCTCCCAACTTAAGTTGACCAGCCTTGAATTTGTAGGTCCAATCCTTTGTGTTGTAGTTATCCTTGAAACCTACAAAACAAGATTCCAAATTTTTCTTCGGTATCCAAGTAAGCTTGGATCCGGATTTGTTAGAAGGTCTCCTTGATGGAGATCCTTTCTCAACCTTAGGGCTATAAAACTTATCTACTTTGTTGATTAATTTGTCAGAATTTTCCCTAAGACATGCAATTTCTCTTTCTATAATTTGCATCTTAGTCTTTAAATCAAAAATTTCTAACTTTAGACTATTATTTTCCTCAATCAATTTATTATTTTCATTGATGAGGTTATGATTATCTAATAATAGGTTATCATCCTTAGGACTAGCTTCTATGTCCTTAAGTTGTTTTTCTAACCTATCATTTTCATTTTTAAGAAAACTAAGGTTCTTCTTCATGCTTTTGTTTTCTATTTTTAGAGATTTACTAAGCTCAAATAGTTCATTAAAAGCTTCTTGTAAATCGAAATTTACCTCATCGTCGGAGTCGCTTCTGCTTTCGCTGTCGCTATTGGTTCCTCTAGCCATGAAACCAAAGCAAGCGGTTTCCTCCTTCTCGTGATCTTCTTCCGAGCTTGTCTCTTCATGAGTGCCTTCCAACCTTCTCCATATCTCGTGGGCGGTGGTGCACTCTTAGATTTTCTTGAACTCCTCCGGACTCAGCGCGCAATACAGGGCATTCATTGCCTTTGCGTTGAGTGAGAGCTCTAGAATCTGCACCTGCGAGTAGCCTTCTTGGGGTCGCTTCGGGATCTCGTATGGGGTTTCGCAACATCCCCATACCTCGAATTCAGTGGCTTGGAGCCACGTCTTCATCCTCAGCTTCCAGTAGCTGTAGTTGTTCCCGTCAAAGTAGGGCGGACGAGTTGTGGACTGTCCCTCCGAAATCCTACACGCGGAACTGCTTCCCTCCATCGATCTTCTTGCTTGGTTGTTACGCCGAAACAGCAAGACCTGCTCTGATACCAATTGAAAGTTCCCTTCCAGGAGGGGTGACGTAATAAAATGCGGAAATGAAAATATAAAGCAATCTCACAAAAATCAATCACAAAATGTACACAGGTATTTTTAGGTGGAAACCCAAACCGGGTGAAAACCACCACCTAACCCTCTCGAGTTAGGATTTTCCGATCAACCTAGTTGATCAAATCCACTAACCGAATCACTTTGAACGAGGGTGATTCAACCTCAATACAACCACGCTACAAGTACGAGGGTAGCGTTCCTCAACCCCTTCTCTCCACGAGAAGGATTTTGTCCCACGAAGGAGACGGGAATTCGCAAAGCGAATACCCAACCAAAATACAAAGATAAAATAAAACAACAGTCCTATAGAGCCAACAAAATTAAACCTAGCTTCTATAGGAAATAGGAAACTCCCCTTTGCAAGGAGTGCGTCGACGATGACGCGGTGCGTGTGCCACGCGATGGCGCAACTTCGCTCTCGTGGACAACGGCGGGAGAGCGGGTGCGCAACGGTTGGATGCTCTCAAGATGTAGAACTTGAGCTTAGAGAGCAAGAGCTTCTTGGACACAAGAGTGTGAGAGTGTATAGCTAAGTGTGTCTTGTGTCTTTCTTGGTGTGTCTCTTATGTGTATTTGTTTACAAAGGTTCCCCTCTATTTATAGAGGACTTAGGAAGGCTTTGGAAGGCTTGTAAAAGCTTCCATAGCCGTTGGGTGCAAAGCCCAAGAGAATCAGGCCGAAATCAGGACAATGATTGCATTTGACAGGGTTATCAGACGTCTAACTCTGGCATCAGACGTCTGGAAGGCCACTTTAAGACGCCTGATTCCAAGGTCAGACGTCTGATTCTATGCGGGTTTCTCCCTGCCTTGAATCAGATCTAAACAGGGTTTTTGTACAAGTCCATCAGACGACATACAGGACGTCTGGAACTATGTCTGGACGTCTGGAAACCTACTTTTACCGTGGGAATTGATTTCCAAACGTTGCAACGGCTAGAAAATCTCTGAGAAGAGATTTTGGGTCAGCCGAGGCAAAACGGTCATTTATCAGACGTCTGTAAAGTCCTATGGACGTCTGATAAGGCTCTAACGGTCATATTCTTGAGCGTCTTCTAAGCCAGCCAACGGTCCACTAACTGGACGTCTGGCAAAGTCATCAGACGTCTCCTAAGACGTCTGGTATAAGGTCTGGACGTCTGAATTCATCAGACATAACTAACTATGTCCAGCCTAACAGTTATCAGACGTCTGAAACAACAGTCAGACGTCTTAAAATCCTTTATCAGACGTCTGATTAGTGAATTAGACGTCTGGAAAGTCAGTTTTAACCCTATATTGGTTTTCTAAGTGTTCTACAGAAAACCTAAGTATCCTAGGGTTGTGCCGGTGTTCCTAGGACTACTGTTAGGGTTCTTTGAGGCTCTTTAACATAATGTCTAAGGAAAATAAAGAGCAAGAAAATAAATACAAGAGATACATGAAAGGATAAAAAAGAATCTATCCTATTCTTCTTGTCTTCCATCTCCAATCTTTCGCTCCACGCGAACCTCCTCTATTTTCCGTCAAGCTCCTCCAATCCATCCTGGATGCGAGCTCGAGTTCCGTCTAAACACGTCTTCATTTGCAATTGACCTGAAATCTAGGACTCAAATTGCAAATGTTAAATAACACGTGTTTTGTTATCATCAAAACAAATGATCGTGGTGCTCTAGCACCAACAATCTCCCCCTTTTTGATGATGACAAAACCGTAAATAATGCATAAAATTCTCCCCCTTTTTGACATTATCAAAAAGGTTTAATTGATTTTACATTTCCTATTACTCCCCCTTAAAACATGCTCTTCTATTTATTTTTAACAAAGGTAATGTCCTCCCCCTTTTTATAACAACAAGATAGCTATTATTTTTCTCCCCCTTACTAAAGGAAATTTAGCTAACTTGTATCTCCCCCTTAAAAATTGACAATAAGCTCATCATTTTTAACTCCCCCTATCTAAATGCTTATAAAAAGGATAGGGTTAAGAATTTTACCTCACCTACCATGGCCAATAAAATGGCCCGAATGGTGGTGGTGGATGCCACATCGGATGGGGCTCCCATCCGTAGCTTGGAGGCCCGGGCATCGGCGCCGGTCTCCAATCTGGTGGTCGACGTGCGGCGGGTCCGTCGTTTGTTCGCCGTCTCGTCGGTCTTCTTCTTCTCCTCCTTGGTCTACTCATTGGTTCTCCCAACTTAAGTTGACCAGCCTTGAATTTGTAGGTCCAATCCTTTGTGTTGTAGTTATCCTTGAAACCTACAAAACAAGATTCCAAATTTTTCTTCGGTATCCAAGTAAGCTTGGATCCGGATTTGTTAGAAGGTCTCCTTGATGGAGATCCTTTCTCAACCTTAGGGCTATAAAACTTATCTACTTTGTTGATTAATTTGTCAGAATTTTCCCTAAGACATGCAATTTCTCTTTCTATAATTTGCATCTTAGTCTTTAAATCAAAAATTTCTAACTTTAGACTATTATTTTCCTCAATCAATTTATTATTTTCATTGATGAGGTTATGATTATCTAATAATAGGTTATCATCCTTAGGACTAGCTTCTATGTCCTTAAGTTGTTTTTCTAACCTATCATTTTCATTTTTAAGAAAACTAAGGTTCTTCTTCATGCTTTTGTTTTCTATTTTTAGAGATTTACTAAGCTCAAATAGTTCATTAAAAGCTTCTTGTAAATCGAAATTTACCTCATCGTCGGAGTCGCTTCTGCTTTCGCTGTCGCTATTGGTTCCTCTAGCCATGAAACCAAAGCAAGCGGTTTCCTCCTTCTCGTGATCTTCTTCCGAGCTTGTCTCTTCATGAGTGCCTTCCAACCTTCTCCATATCTCGTGGGCGGTGGTGCACTCTTAGATTTTCTTGAACTCCTCCGGACTCAGCGCGCAATACAGGGCATTCATTGCCTTTGCGTTGAGTGAGAGCTCTAGAATCTGCACCTGCGAGTAGCCTTCTTGGGGTCGCTTCGGGATCTCGTATGGGGTTTCGCAACATCCCCATACCTCGAATTCAGTGGCTTGGAGCCACGTCTTCATCCTCAGCTTCCAGTAGCTGTAGTTGTTCCCGTCAAAGTAGGGCGGACGAGTTGTGGACTGTCCCTCCGAAATCCTACACGCGGAACTGCTTCCCTCCATCGATCTTCTTGCTTGGTTGTTACGCCGAAACAGCAAGACCTGCTCTGATACCAATTGAAAGTTCCCTTCCAGGAGGGGTGACGTAATAAAATGCGGAAATGAAAATATAAAGCAATCTCACAAAAATCAATCACAAAATGTACACAGGTATTTTTAGGTGGAAACCCAAACCGGGTGAAAACCACCACCTAACCCTCTCGAGTTAGGATTTTCCGATCAACCTAGTTGATCAAATCCACTAACCGAATCACTTTGAACGAGGGTGATTCAACCTCAATACAACCACGCTACAAGTACGAGGGTAGCGTTCCTCAACCCCTTCTCTCCACGAGAAGGATTTTGTCCCACGAAGGAGACGGGAATTCGCAAAGCGAATACCCAACCAAAATACAAAGATAAAATAAAACAACAGTCCTATAGAGCCAACAAAATTAAACCTAGCTTCTATAGGAAATAGGAAACTCCCCTTTGCAAGGAGTGCGTCGACGATGACGCGGTGCGTGTGCCACGCGATGGCGCAACTTCGCTCTCGTGGACAACGGCGGGAGAGCGGGTGCGCAACGGTTGGATGCTCTCAAGATGTAGAACTTGAGCTTAGAGAGCAAGAGCTTCTTGGACACAAGAGTGTGAGAGTGTATAGCTAAGTGTGTCTTGTGTCTTTCTTGGTGTGTCTCTTATGTGTATTTGTTTACAAAGGTTCCCCTCTATTTATAGAGGACTTAGGAAGGCTTTGGAAGGCTTGTAAAAGCTTCCATAGCCGTTGGGTGCAAAGCCCAAGAGAATCAGGCCGAAATCAGGACAATGATTGCATTTGACAGGGTTATCAGACGTCTAACTCTGGCATCAGACGTCTGGAAGGCCACTTTAAGACGCCTGATTCCAAGGTCAGACGTCTGATTCTATGCGGGTTTCTCCCTGCCTTGAATCAGATCTAAACAGGGTTTTTGTACAAGTCCATCAGACGACATACAGGACGTCTGGAACTATGTCTGGACGTCTGGAAACCTACTTTTACCGTGGGAATTGATTTCCAAACGTTGCAACGGCTAGAAAATCTCTGAGAAGAGATTTTGGGTCAGCCGAGGCAAAACGGTCATTTATCAGACGTCTGTAAAGTCCTATGGACGTCTGATAAGGCTCTAACGGTCATATTCTTGAGCGTCTTCTAAGCCAGCCAACGGTCCACTAACTGGACGTCTGGCAAAGTCATCAGACGTCTCCTAAGACGTCTGGTATAAGGTCTGGACGTCTGAATTCATCAGACATAACTAACTATGTCCAGCCTAACAGTTATCAGACGTCTGAAACAACAGTCAGACGTCTTAAAATCCTTTATCAGACGTCTGATTAGTGAATTAGACGTCTGGAAAGTCAGTTTTAACCCTATATTGGTTTTCTAAGTGTTCTACAGAAAACCTAAGTATCCTAGGGTTGTGCCGGTGTTCCTAGGACTACTGTTAGGGTTCTTTGAGGCTCTTTAACATAATGTCTAAGGAAAATAAAGAGCAAGAAAATAAATACAAGAGATACATGAAAGGATAAAAAAGAATCTATCCTATTCTTCTTGTCTTCCATCTCCAATCTTTCGCTCCACGCGAACCTCCTCTATTTTCCGTCAAGCTCCTCCAATCCATCCTGGATGCGAGCTCGAGTTCCGTCTAAACACGTCTTCATTTGCAATTGACCTGAAATCTAGGACTCAAATTGCAAATGTTAAATAACACGTGTTTTGTTATCATCAAAACAAATGATCGTGGTGCTCTAGCACCAACAATCTCCCCCTTTTTGATGATGACAAAACCGTAAATAATGCATAAAATTCTCCCCCTTTTTGACATTATCAAAAAGGTTTAATTGATTTTACATTTCCTATTACTCCCCCTTAAAACATGCTCTTCTATTTATTTTTAACAAAGGTAATGTCCTCCCCCTTTTTATAACAACAAGATAGCTATTATTTTTCTCCCCCTTACTAAAGGAAATTTAGCTAACTTGTATCTCCCCCTTAAAAATTGACAATAAGCTCATCATTTTTAACTCCCCCTATCTAAATGCTTATAAAAAGGATAGGGTTAAGAATTTTACCTCACCTACCATGGCCAATAAAATGGCCCGAATGGTGGTGGTGGATGCCACATCGGATGGGGCTCCCATCCGTAGCTTGGAGGCCCGGGCATCGGCGCCGGTCTCCAATCTGGTGGTCGACGTGCGGCGGGTCCGTCGTTTGTTCGCCGTCTCGTCGGTCTTCTTCTTCTCCTCCTTGGTCTACTCATTGGTTCTCCCAACTTAAGTTGACCAGCCTTGAATTTGTAGGTCCAATCCTTTGTGTTGTAGTTATCCTTGAAACCTACAAAACAAGATTCCAAATTTTTCTTCGGTATCCAAGTAAGCTTGGATCCGGATTTGTTAGAAGGTCTCCTTGATGGAGATCCTTTCTCAACCTTAGGGCTATAAAACTTATCTACTTTGTTGATTAATTTGTCAGAATTTTCCCTAAGACATGCAATTTCTCTTTCTATAATTTGCATCTTAGTCTTTAAATCAAAAATTTCTAACATTAGACTATTATTTTCCTCAATCAATTTATTATTTTCATTGATGATGTTATGATTATCTAATAATAGGTTATCATCCTTAGGACTAGCTTCTATGTCCTTAAGTTGTTTTTCTAACCTATCATTTTCATTTTTAAGAAAACTAAGGTTCTTCTTCATGCTTTTGTTTTCTATTTTTAGAGATTTACTAAGCTCAAATAGTTCATTAAAAGCTTCTTGTAAATCGAAATTTACCTCATCGTCGGAGTCGCTTCTGCTTTCGCTGTCGCTATTGGTTCCTCTAGCCATGAAACCAAAGCAAGCGGTTTCCTCCTTCTCGTGATCTTCTTCCGAGCTTGTCTCTTCATGAGTGCCTTCCAACCTTCTCCATATCTCGTGGGCGGTGGTGCACTCTTAGATTTTCTTGAACTCCTCCGGACTCAGCGCGCAATACAGGGCATTCATTGCCTTTGCGTTGAGTGAGAGCTCTAGAATCTGCACCTGCGAGTAGCCTTCTTGGGGTCGCTTCGGGATCTCGTATGGGGTTTCGCAACATCCCCATACCTCGAATTCAGTGGCTTGGAGCCACGTCTTCATCCTCAGCTTCCAGTAGCTGTAGTTGTTCCCGTCAAAGTAGGGCGGACGAGTTGTGGACTGTCCCTCCGAAATCCTACACGCGGAACTGCTTCCCTCCATCGATCTTCTTGCTTGGTTGTTACGCCGAAACAGCAAGACCTGCTCTGATACCAATTGAAAGTTCCCTTCCAGGAGGGGTGACGTAATAAAATGCGGAAATGAAAATATAAAGCAATCTCACAAAAATCAATCACAAAATGTACACAGGTATTTTTAGGTGGAAACCCAAACCGGGTGAAAACCACCACCTAACCCTCTCGAGTTAGGATTTTCCGATCAACCTAGTTGATCAAATCCACTAACCGAATCACTTTGAACGAGGGTGATTCAACCTCAATACAACCACGCTACAAGTACGAGGGTAGCGTTCCTCAACCCCTTCTCTCCACGAGAAGGATTTTGTCCCACGAAGGAGACGGGAATTCGCAAAGCGAATACCCAACCAAAATACAAAGATAAAATAAAACAACAGTCCTATAGAGCCAACAAAATTAAACCTAGCTTCTATAGGAAATAGGAAACTCCCCTTTGCAAGGAGTGCGTCGACGATGACGCGGTGCGTGTGCCACGCGATGGCGCAACTTCGCTCTCGTGGACAACGGCGGGAGAGCGGGTGCGCAACGGTTGGATGCTCTCAAGATGTAGAACTTGAGCTTAGAGAGCAAGAGCTTCTTGGACACAAGAGTGTGAGAGTGTATAGCTAAGTGTGTCTTGTGTCTTTCTTGGTGTGTCTCTTATGTGTATTTGTTTACAAAGGTTCCCCTCTATTTATAGAGGACTTAGGAAGGCTTTGGAAGGCTTGTAAAAGCTTCCATAGCCGTTGGGTGCAAAGCCCAAGAGAATCAGGCCGAAATCAGGACAATGATTGCATTTGACAGGGTTATCAGACGTCTAACTCTGGCATCAGACGTCTGGAAGGCCACTTTAAGACGCCTGATTCCAAGGTCAGACGTCTGATTCTATGCGGGTTTCTCCCTGCCTTGAATCAGATCTAAATAGGGTTTTTGTACAAGTCCATCAGACGACATACAGGACGTCTGGAACTATGTCTGGACGTCTGGAAACCTACTTTTACCGTGGGAATTGATTTCCAAACGTTGCAACGGCTAGAAAATCTCTGAGAAGAGATTTTGGGTCAGCCGAGGCAAAACGGTCATTTATCAGACGTCTGTAAAGTCCTATGGACGTCTGATAAGGCTCTAACGGTCATATTCTTGAGCGTCTTCTAAGCCAGCCAACGGTCCACTAACTGGACGTCTGGCAAAGTCATCAGACGTCTCCTAAGACGTCTGGTATAAGGTCTGGACGTCTGAATTCATCAGACATAACTAACTATGTCCAGCCTAACAGTTATCAGACGTCTGAAACAACAGTCAGACGTCTTAAAATCCTTTATCAGACGTCTGATTAGTGAATTAGACGTCTGGAAAGTCAGTTTTAACCCTATATTGGTTTTCTAAGTGTTCTACAGAAAACCTAAGTATCCTAGGGTTGTGCCGGTGTTCCTAGGACTACTGTTAGGGTTCTTTGAGGCTCTTTAACATAATGTCTAAGGAAAATAAAGAGCAAGAAAATAAATACAAGAGATACATGAAAGGATAAAAAAGAATCTATCCTATTCTTCTTGTCTTCCATCTCCAATCTTTCGCTCCACGCGAACCTCCTCTATTTTCCGTCAAGCTCCTCCAATCCATCCTGGATGCGAGCTCGAGTTCCGTCTAAACACGTCTTCATTTGCAATTGACCTGAAATCTAGGACTCAAATTGCAAATGTTAAATAACACGTGTTTTGTTATCATCAAAACAAATGATCGTGGTGCTCTAGCACCAACACAAATAGCTGCCTGTAATTGAATTAACAGCTGCCTGTTGAATAAATAAACGTGGTTGAGAACATGGATCGTGATAACGTAAAAGTGGAAGGTGAAACTTAGACGTTCTGAGCTGGAACCCTACGGGGAAGTAGGAGTAGAACTCCTGGAAAGTGAATGGAATAGAATTGGGGAAGTGAGCTGGCCCTTGAGTACGGAGTACCAAGGAGAGCGACTGTCCCCCTGTTTAGTGCAGAGAGGAGCCAGCCGCCCCAGGGACCCGGGGTTAGGACTGGCCACTTTGTACCGACTTGCTGGCCCTCGTGTATGTAGTACCGAGGAGAGCTACTAGTGTAGGGAGGTACTAGCTACCCCACGGGTCCCGGGGTTCTGCTAGCCTCCCACACCGACTTGTTAGGCCCACTGGGGCAAACCAGGGTAGTCAGGCGAGGGTGCGCGGACTGTGGAGGGGCAAGGCCCCTGTTTGGTTACTGTGGAGGGGTTGGACCCCTGTTACTGAGAGGGCTATGCCCTGTACTGGTTCCGTGCTGTGCTTTGGGCGCACCCGTTAACGGAAACGACTGACCGCGTGCCAGTGCGGGTTAGCTACCCGTGCGTTTACCACGTGTGCCGTAGTCACCGTTACGTCTGTCAGCGACCTTGGGGTGGTTGACTGAGAGTAGGATCACCACGGGGGACTCTCCCGGCCAGGAGAGCACCACGTGCTACTTCTACTGTTCGGAAAAGACTGCAATCAAGATCGTTCCCACGAGGAACATTCGAGATCAAGTGAAAGATCTGAGAAATAGATAAATCGTAAGATAATTGAAAGACTTAAATAAAGAAAGTAACAGAACTTAACAGCTACTGTACACTCTACTGTTTCTTTAGTTTTAGTTGCCATTCTACTCAGTGTTTTGCTGACGTGTTACACTCGTTACCTTTCAGGACCAGGTGTTGAGCAGCCAGGGTCACCGGCTGCAAAGGACGCTGGGCCGAGTAGAGTCCAGTAGAGTTACCACTGTTTCTTGTACCTCTTTTTGTTCCGTTATAATGAGTAGTTCTTATTTCCGCTGTACTTTTCTTTACCTGCAGTTCATATTTAGTTATGATTGTTGTTCTACTGTTGTGGTGGTATATACTGTAGTAGTTTCTTTCCTTGCTGCTATATTTTCTTACTGTTAGTTATATTCATGTTGAATGTGGTTTATTTTACTGCTCTTTTGGTTACTTCCTCGTTGGACGGCTAGGTTTTGTGATTAGTTGAGTCGGTCCGGTTCTCGTGTCTCGTAGGGGCTCGGGAACCGGGTCGTTACAAGGAGCACCGGCCTGGGTGGTCCGCGAGGAGTGCACAGGAGGGTGTCGGGTCAGTTCAGATATGCGTGGGTGAGCCGCGGACGAGACCCGGTAATAGGTGAGGCACCTCACCCCGTGTGTAATCGGAGGTGAAGAGCCTATACCACTTTTTCAATTTAAGTGGTGGCGCTCGCTCCTACACTTACGAGGTGGGACTAAATTCCCACCTCCGCTCCGCTCGCCCGCAGGCGAGAAGTAGCCATCAATTGGGCAGCAGCAAAGGCTTCGCGCTCCCAATTGAGAACCTGGGTGCCTTTGCGGACTTGCCCCGCGTTGCCTTGAGCCCTCGCCTGGAGTCGAAGAGACATGGAGCTACCTGCGAAGAAGCTCCAGCAGCTCGTCAATGGCGGCGAGGTGGGTGAACCCTGAAATCACGAAGACGGCCTCACGGCCACGTCAGACAACACAGGGAGCTTCGCCAGAGTGTGGCGAAGGCGGTGTGAGGGGCGGCGTGCTGTGAGAGTGCCTGTGGTCATGCACCTAGGGCAAACTGTGTGCGAGGAAGTGGGTGTGTTCGGGGGGTGCTCAGATGTGCAGGGTGGTGAATGGAGTAGGGGAATCGCTAGAGTGAAGTGAGGGGGAGCTTCTGGGCTTCTCGGCAAGAGGTGGTAAGGTCTGTGGAAGTGGGGCAATCTCGCCGGAGATGGTGGCCGGAGGCGAAGCATATGAAGGTGGTCGTGGCAGTTGAGGGGTTTAAAAGACTAATTCAAGTGGGGAAAAGTGAGAGAGTAAGGAGAAAGTTCCTACCTACTTAATCGATGAAGAGGGAGAGGAAGACTGCCCGACGTGTGCCTGCCGGAGCTGAGGACGAAGGTGCCCAGAGGAGGAGTGACGGCGATGAGGAAGAGATCTGAGGACGCTAGCTGGTGCGTCTTGGCGTGGGACGACGAGGTAGAGTGAGCTCTGCTGCAGGTATGGCAGCAAAGCGATGAGGAGGAGGAGAGTTCATCGGAAGCTAGGGCAGTCTGACCGAAGAGAGAGGAGATGAAAGAGGGGGATTTTCTCGGCCAGAAGTAGCTTGCCTTGGACTGTAGCCCCTGCCGCTTCTTATAAAGGTGCTGGCGAGGAGAGTGGCCCGAGGGCACGACGTGCGGAGCTCGCAGGAGATGGCCGGAGATGGAGACCCATGCCTTTCGTGCGTTCGCACGAGAGGCATGGGCGGTTGCAGGTCTCAAGGGAGGGTCCCTACGACAAAGGACGACGTAGGGAACCCCCCGTTCGTTCCTGAGAACGGCTGCCATACCTTGCGCGGCGCCATTCTCCGCACAAGGTCGCCGGAGGCATGGTGCCTGCGTAGGGTGGTAGGGAGGATCGTTCGGCAAAGAATGACGGGAAAGATAGGGGACTTTTTGAAAGGGTTTCAAAAGATAATGGTCAAAAAGTAATTTCAAAGGACCAATTTGTAAAGTCGGTCAAGATGGCCTTCTCCTAGGCCTAAATTTTTGTACCAGCCTAATTTGTATCTAAATAAATTAATGGTGTAATTTAATTTTAGGTTTGACCACGTTTTACCGATAAATTTGCGTAAAAACCCAAATTAGGTCATAAATTGGGCATGGTTCTCAATTTAGGTCAAAATAGGTTGCAAAGGCCAAATTGAAGGTTATAAACCATAAGGAATATTTTTACATGAATTTTAAAGGGTTTAGTTGATTTTTATCCTACCTCGAACCTCGTGAATTAAAGCAGATTTATTCTAGGGTTACAGAATGTCATTTAATTCCTATAAGTTGTTATAACCCTTTTTCAGATCAGATTATCCCAATTTATTTCTTATTAATCTTATTTGACCTGTGTTTAGACCCTTAGATACCCTGTTTGTGTACTGCATTGGTAAAATTACAGTTTTACCCCTTATGATTTGTTTTATTCTTCAATTCAGAATCCTCTGAGTTAGGCTTCTCTTTAGATTTTGTAGGAGCTTTTTCACACTTATTTAGATCAAATTGTGCTAGTTAGGGTTCATGATGAGGCTCTCATCACTGGCCAAGTGGGCGGGTGCCTTCCTGCTCAAGGAGTCGTTCACCACATTAGCATTCCCTGGGTGGTAGGAGATGCTGCAGTAGTAGTCCATCAGGAGCTCTAACCAATGTCTCTGTCTCATGTTGAGCACCTTCTAGTCAAATAGGTACCTGAGGCTCTTATGATCCATGAAGATCTCGAATGTCTCATCGTACAGGTAGTGCATCCATGTCTTCAGTGCGAAGACAACTGTTGCTAGCTCTAAGTTATGGGTGGGGTAGTTATGCTAATGAGGTTTAAGTTGCCGCGAAGCGTAAGCGACAACATAGTCCTGCTGCAAGAGCACACCACCCAACCCCTGCAACGAGACGTCAGTGTAAACCACAAACCTGCCACTGCTATATGTGATGGTGAGTACAGGAGTTGAAGTTAGTCTCTCCTTCAACTCCCGAAAGCACAACTCACACTCGTCTATCCATGTGAATGGCACGTCCTTCTAGGTCAGCTAGGTCATAGGACACACGATCTGAGAGAACCCTCTCATAAACCGCCGGTAGTAGCCTGCCAGTCCCAGAAAGCTACGTATCTCTATCACTGTGTGTGGCCTCTCCCACTTGAGTACGGCCTTGACCTTGGTTGGATCCACAGCCAATCCATCTCCAAAAATCATGTCGCCCAAGAAGGTCACCTGTTTCAACCAGAACTTGCACTTGCTGTACTTGGCGTACAGCTTACGTCGTCTCAATGTATCTAGGAGCATATGTAGTTGCTGTCCATGTTGTGGCTGATCCCGAGAGTAGACTAGTACGTTGTCGATGAATACCATCACAAACTGGTCTAGGTATGGCCTGAAAACACGATTCATCAGATCCATGAAAGCAGCGGGGGCATTGGTCAGCCCAAACGGCATGACCAAGAACTTGTAGTGTCTGTACAGAGTACGGAAGGCTATCTTGGAGATGTCAATCTCCCTGATTCTCAACTAATGGTAACCTGACCTCAAGTCTATCTTGGAGAACACCGTGGCGTCTCTCAATTGGTCGAAGAGGCAATCGATACGAGGCAACGGATACTTGTTCTTGACGGTGACCCGATTCAGCTGCCTATAATCAACACAAAGCCGAAGGGTACCGTCCTTCTTCACGAATAACATAGGGGCTCCCCACAGGGATGCACTAGACCTCAAAAAGCCCTTCTCCAACAGATCTTGTAACTAAGACTTGAGCTCTCACAGCTCAAGTGAGGCCATCCTGTATGGTGCAGTAGAGATGGGGCTGGTCCCCAGTACTAGTGATGATAATGTCATCATCAGCCATATCTAGCTTTATTTAGTCATATTCCATCATTAAATGCTCTTCTAGTGATTCAATGCACATCCTTTCTAAGAGAATAACAAGAAATCAAGATTAAAACTGTAATTTTACCATCATATCATGAATGCAGAATAACTGTGGGTTTCTCTAGGGGTTAATTAAAGGTCAAATGGTCTTAAATGTTTAACAAGTGGGTCCGTGTAGACAGAAATGAGTTTTCACGCTTTTCGAGAATTAAATGACATCTGAAACCCTAAAAACAGACCCACTTAATCTACTGAGGTTTTAGTCAGGATAAAATTCACATAAATCCTCTAAAAATCATATAAAAATATTCTCTAGGGTTTTGTACCTTCAATTTGACCATCAGAACTTGTCTTGACCTAAAATAGAGCCACAAACAAACTATTACCCTAATTTGGATTTTTGTATAAATTACCCAGTCAAACTTGATCAAAACCTAAATCCAACTTCACCATTAGATTTTTTGGATCCAAATTAGATTTGTACCAAAATTTGGACCCAACTTGAGATCATCTTGACCTAGTTTGCAAGTTGGTCATGTCTGACTCTTTTCTCTCACACACATGCCCCTAACTTTCAAAATACTTACAAATAGGCCCCTGTATTTTTCATGTTATTTGCAATCAGGTCCCTCCTCCATTATCTCAGAGGAATTCCTACTCCGGTGACCTTCGACTAGGGATATCTCCTTAATTGACTGGCGAATCACTTCCAAAATTGGAATGGAGACTCCTGAGAGATTTTCCCATAATTTGAGCCACATCTTGCGCTCTAATTATTGCTCGAATCCTTATGCGAATTGCTTGAAGGATCGGGTCTCCTCCTTATGTGTAAGCTCCAAGCTTCTAAGCTTGGTTTCTAAGCTTGGAAGGCCTCCTTGAGCCCTATATAAGGACCTAAGTCGCAAAGCCAAGTTCCTTAGTAAGGTTTGGAGTCAACAACATCTTCCTAACCCTACCTCCGACCCCTCTCCGACCAAGCTCCGGCGGTCCTCTTCATCTACTTCATGTGCAACCCCAACCGTCAAATTGGAGGCACAACTATCGTCCCCTCCTTCCTCCGATGGTGTCCGGCCAAAACTCCGTCGTCCCAGCCCTCTGTCTTCGCCGCCGTTTCCCTTTGGAGAAGTTCTCTTCCCCGACACCGGCCAATCAAAGCCAGCGTCACTCTCCTGCGTTCGTCCATTAGATTAGGATTAGAATAATTCCCTTAGCCTCTTAGGTTAATTCTCCCCCTCTTAACTCCTGTTTCAATCCCTCGACACCGTGAATCACCCTCGTCTTCTCTGTCTCCAGCCACTCCTCCGATGAGGTGTCCCCGCCACTACACCCCTCCATCCTCCTCGCTGAAACCCTCTAGACCTTCGCCACATCCACCCTCATCAAAGCCCCATCTTTATTTCCTACTCCACCCACTCCCGTGACCCTCCGAACAAACCCACCTCCTCCAGCCATCTCTGCCTGCATCAGGCCGCCACACGCGTCACCTACCCACGAAACCACCGCCACCACCTTCGCCATGCTTTGGCGAAGCTTTTGAGCCATCTGATTAGAGCATTTAGCCCGTACTTTGTTGTTTCAAGTACAGGACCTTCGGCTGCCATTGACGGAGTTCACGCAACCTTGAAGCAAGTGTTCTTGCTCCAAAAGCCCCAGGCGCCACCTCCAGGTGGTGCGGAATCAACACCTCCAGACTCCCAGGTCCTCAATTGAGAGAAAGAAGCGTAGCTGCAACTACAATTTGCGAAGACATCTTTAGCGGCTACTGCGAGCTTTTGCGCAAAGAGAAGGGGGACGTTTAGTCCCACATTGAAAAGTGAAGAAGCGTCAATAGTGAATAAATTGATTTTCTCATCTTAGCTTATGGCCTCAAGTCACATAAGGGGTGAGGTCCCCTGCACCCCTTCACGCCTCGCCCGTGACACCTCCACGTGAGCTTGGCTCCGAACCTGATAACCTGCCTAAGCTATACTCACACCTCTGCTGCCATTCACGGCCAGCAGCCTTGGTCCTAGGTACACATTCACCCAATTACGCGATTGAACCTGGTTTGGAAGAGAAGGGAAAGAAAGAGAGAGAGCGTGGGGTTAGGGGGTTTTGCTCTCTTAGGTACTTGTGCGACACTTAGTTGCGAAAAGAAGAAAGAAGACAGAGCCAAAGAAAAGTAGAGAAAGAAGAGAAGAAGAAGAAGAGGAAGCATCCAAAGAGCAGTACAATGCCTTTGCACTGTAGCATCTGAGCACTTAAGCCATCTGATAAGGAATTCTGACATAGCACACTATGCACTAAGATTGCGTGAATTTAAAGTGGTTGATACTGTTCATTTTTTAGACCATTAAGTAATTATTATATATGTATCTAAGCTAATAATTGGTGATTCAAATCACCATTATTTGCCTTAGATGTCTGTTTACCTCATTAGATTCTTGAAATATTCATGTGCTACATTGAATATTAATTTTGAGTAATTTTTTATGCTCATTTATATTATTTGTTGAGATTAGTGCGCGAATTATATATTTGCTCCTAGTGTTCAACCTCGAACTTCAATTCGAGTTATAAATTGTATTTGTTGACGAGCGATTTTGGTTTGTACTACAACGTATCAATCTTAAACACCGATTTCGCGCGAACAACAATTAGTGAGATCTCAAACTCGATCTCACACTCAGGCGGTAGTCCTGGCAACTCCTCTGGGAAGACATCAGGGTACTCGCAGACCACCGGGTACTTTGTAAGTCAGCCACGGGGCTAGGCTCTGCTACAATACAAGCTAGGAAGCCCTCACACCCTTGGCTCAGGAGCTTCGCTGCCCGAAGCGCGGAGATGCACCTGAAACCTCCGTCTACCGGCTGGCTGTGAAACTTAAAGGGAGGCAACTCCGGTATGGAGAAGACAATCTTCCTCCCAAAACAATCCACCAGGGCGTAATAGGCAGACAGCTAGTCCATCCTTAAGATTACGCCAAAGTCCTCCATTGGGATCACGATCAGGTCGGTGGGAAAACTGTGTCCCCCTATAGCGACCTCACAGTCTACGAAGACCTCCTCTGCAAAAAAAAACTGTCCACTTGGGCCTCTAATCAAGAATGGAACCTCTAACAGTACACTGCTCAGGCCCAAACTGTCGACAAGACTCGTGGCGACAAAATAATGTGTGGCACCGGAATCAAAAAGTATGCAGAATAATCTGCTAGAAAATGTAACCATACCAGCCACCACGGAGCTTGAAGCTCTGACGTCTCTGTGAGTCAGGGCATTGACGCGCCCCTCAGCCCTGGGTGTAGAAGAAGCAGCCATGCTGTGGGTCGAATGCGTAGCAGCTAGCCGGTACCCTCCTCGTGATTGCTGTCCTCCTCCTCGTGCCTGGTAATCGCAACCTCCAGATTGGCCTCCAATGCTCGGTGCTGGGAGCATCTGCTGTGTTCCGACCCTAGATGGGCAGTCCCTCCTTATGTGGCATGGCTGGCCACATTGGTAGCAGAGAGGGCCACGACCTCCTCCCTTAGTCGGTCCCTGTTGGTGATTGGGCGGGGGTCCAGTGCTGGAAGCTAGCCCCTGTCTAGGGCCCCTAAAGGCCGCCGGTGGCCCCACAAAGCGAGACGACTCCCCTGCGGGAGCCGTATGCCTCCTCTCCCGATGGCCCTGTGAGTACTCGGGCTGGTAGGAACTCTTCCGTCCTCTGTCAGTGTCTTGTACAGTCGGGTTGGTCTCCTCATAGGTCACGGTCGCCTCAACCACACGAGAGAAAGTAGGTAACTTCAGGGGTTTCACATACCCCTGAATAGCCGGCCGAAGGCCCTCAGTAAACCTCCACAGGCTCTCCTCCTTTGTAGGCACAGCCATCGGGGCGAAGCGTGATAGCTCCAGGAAACACATATGGTACGCGCTAACTGTCATCGCCCCCTGGCGGAGAGTGTGGAACACTCACCTCCTTTGGTCCTGCCAGGTCTGTGGGAAGTACTGCTCGCAGAAGAGTGTCACGAACCGGTCCCACGATGGCTCTCTCCCCTCCTATCCCCTGACTGCCCTCCACCACCGGTGGGTTGCACTCTCCATCTAGTACGTGGCAAAGGCCACGCGGCACTCTGCATAAGGGTGGAGTGTATCAAAAACCTTCTCTATTTGCTCCAGCCAGTCCTCTGCCTTAGATGAGCTCTCATCTCCCTTGAAGGAGGGGCTTCAGTTTTCGGAACTGGCCAAATAACTCATGGTGGAGTTGCAACTGTGGAACATGCATGCCTCCATGCAAGGAGGGTCATGCTCAGAAGTGTTTGAGGGTGGTGGAGGATCACTCCCTCCCCCTCAAACTCGTCTAGCGCTGCGGCAGCTCCTCTGTTTCAGAGGACTCTCCCTCCACATCCTCAGGGAGGGGTGGCAGAGGAGGAGGCTACTGGAGCTCCTCCCGCACTTTGTCTCAAATCAGCTGGGCGAGGTCCTGGGCCTGGATGCTCAGAAGGAGGGGTGGGTCAACTGGTGCCTCAGGTCTGGCACGTCCGCCCCTACAACCCCGCCCACGGCCACGCCCACGACCCGTCTGAAGAACTCCTCGACGAGGCATCTCCTACAAGGAGATAAAAGAGAAAGAATAGGGATTGTCAACGATACCAGGTTACATAAAGAAATAAGGCTCAGAAGCGAAGATCAAGGCAATACGTTGTAATGGCTATACTAGCCACATGCACATGAGTGATTAATTTCAAACCATTTGGTTCATTTCTTGGGATGACCTTACTTTGATACCATCTTGTTACGACCTGATCCCAGCTCCCTACAAGACTCAAGATTTGTTCGCCTCGACTAGATCCCAAGACCCAATCGTCCAACGAGAAATAACAAAAAGCAGAAAATATTCTACAACCACACATGCAATGTAACTAAGTAGAAATAAATAAGAGACTGTAATAGAAATCAAAATGAGAAGTCTAAAAAATATTACATGCTATAAGCGGAAGAGTACTATAACATACATGCCAGCACAACTACAACAGAGGGAAATAGAACAACTAATACATGCTAACGGTACTCACTACTACAAAAAGAGCTCTGAAACAGAAAAGTAACAACTATGGCTGGGCTCGACTGGGCCCAGCACCCTCTGCAGCCGGTGGTGCTAGCTCCTCAACTTTCTGACCTGAACATGGTTATATAATCCGTAGTCAGTTAATGCTGAATAGAGTGGTGGTTAAGCCATTTACATGCAATTTAACATAAAGAAATAAGTAAATAACTAATCATTCATTTCCATTTATCTCAACTAGGTGTTTCTAATTCAGTTATTATAATAAGGATCCACAACATTTCTTAATCCTTTTGTTCCCTAAGGGAACGATCTTGATTGCAGTTTATTTCCCAATGTAGCATGTACATGTGGCACTCTCCTGGTCGGGAGAGCCCTCGTGGTAGTCTTACACCCGGTCTACCACTCCGAGGTCACGGTCGTGACGTAGCGGTGACTACGACACGCGCGATAAGCACACAAGTAGCTACCCCGCACTGGCATGCGGTCAGTCGTTTCCGCTAGTGGGTGCGCCCAAACGTATAGCACAGAATAAAATAGAGCCTTGCCCTCTCAGAATAGGGGTCTCACCCCTCAATAGTCTGCATACCCTCGCCCGACTATCCCAGTTTGCCCAGTGAGACTAACTAGAGTCAGTGTAGGGTGGTCAGTCCTAACCCTCGGCCCCATGGGGCAACTGACTCCCCCCTTACACTAAAGTAACAGGAGTCGATGTAAGGTGGGCATTCCTAACCCCGGGTCTCAACCCAAGGGCGGCTAGCTCTCCCCTACACTAAAGTGACAGCTCTCTTCGGTATCGCGTACACGAGGGCTAACTCACTTTCCATGCAAAAGGGACAGTTGCTCTCCTCAGTACCGTATACTCAAGGGCCAACTCACTTCTCTTCTACATACAATATTCATTCTATATACGTGAGTTCCTCTTCTAGTTCCCCATAGGGTTCATGCATTGTATTCATTTCATTTCATTTCACAATATGCATATTTTGTTGTTCACATCTCGATTCTTAACCATATAACAGGCAACTCGTGATTTAATAATTGAAAGAAGCATCACATCATTTAACTATTCATTTGCTAGCATTAAGGGTTCTAACATGCATTTCAGAATAGATCATGTGGCTCAAGCAATGTTCATTCACTCAATTCTGCCCTAAGGTTCATTTCATATCCTAGGGTTCAATCAATTCATTCTAAGATAGTATGCACTTTGATTAATTAAGTCATAATATCAAGAAAAACCACTCTACCGGGATACACTGGTGGAATGGGGGCTCAAATCGCAGATCTTGTCGTCTTCGCGGGTCTCATATACGCTACTGACTGGAGACCTATACAATTGACCAAATCACATCAAACAAATTCAAAACAGTATACACGTGACACAAACCCGTAGAGAACTTTGAACTGAAACCAACGATAGTTCATTTGGGCAAAACCGACTCCGTTTGGGCTTCAAACGGGCCAAAAACATGCACTCTGACTAAAATCAGACGTCTGAGACTAGACCCAGACCTCTTAAACAACCACAGAGGCTCACCTTGCTTTCCTATGGCTTCCTTAGACGTCCGAACACCTCCGGAGTCGTCTGAGGGAGATCTCTGACGTCCGACACTCCTTCTGGTTGTCTAGGAGTGCAGTTAGACGTCTGGCACTGTCTCCAGACATCCTAAAGCACCTCAAAGGGCGCACCACATGCCTTCCCAACGCCATGCACCTGCGCATGCTCGCGCATGTTTGAATGCAACACGTAAAAAGTTACGTACATGTAAAACAGGCTCGTGCATGGTACGTACCTCGGCCCCTTCGTACTGTTAGACGTCCGACGCCAGCTCTGGGCTTCCTGAGGCTCCTCTAGACATTTGGATAGCATCCCAGACGTTTGATACTGTGGAAAAATGTTTCCGCAAAATGCCTTGCTAACCTTCTCCCCACGTGCCCTCCTCCCGCAGAATCGCAGCTACCGCTCCAGCAAGTGCAGGAGGTTGCAGAGCTCCTCTCCACGAGCTCCTTTGGCCACACCTCTCCCGAGCTCCTCCGGCCGCACCTCCTCTCCCATGCTCTCCCTCTCCCTTCTCCTCCGTCTCGAGCTCCCCTCCTTCGCCACTCGTGACGATAAGGGGGACGGAGATGGAGGTGATCGCCGGCGACAATGGTGGTGGAGGTGGTGGTGTAGAGATGGAGAAGGAGGGGAGATTAAATAGGGAGAGGGTTAGGGTTTGTGAGGGGGGTATGTGTGTGTGGGTGTGTACGTAGGTGTGTTATGTGGAAAGAGAGAGAGAGAGGGACAAATTGTGAAATCTCCCCCGCGAAGTTCCCTCCTTCCTTGCATAGCCCAAGATTTAAACCTAGGGGGTTTAAATTTGCACTTACACCCCTATCCTTTCGGGAAAATCTCGAACGACCCTTGGGAAGGGTCATTTCAGCTGGCCAGACCACCAACAAAGAAGCTCCCTCGAGATTCTAAGTGGGATGGCAAGAGCCTGCCAAACCATCAGAAGGGAGTCAGCTTGATCTTTAGGCAAATTACAAGAATCGCCTAACAATAAGAAGAGGAGTCCAAGCGGATTTTGCTCATAAGGTGAAGCAACGAGAAGATTAGGTGGGTCTTCGGGAAATGGAATAAAACAATCATACTCCCCTAGGAAGATAATGATTATTTATGATTAATGGAATGGTAAACCCCCTCTAAAATGTACAGAAGAAAATAGTAATCACTTCTATTTTATTCGAAGACATATATATAGTCGAGAGTTAAATCTTATCCGCAGAGTTAGATCATATAGATGAATCATGGAATTACGTTACCATTTTCATATCTTATGTGTGTGATTGTTTACTTGATTTTTTAGATCTAATATCCTATGATTCGGTAACATGTATAGTGTGCTTTGTATTTATACATGTGCATCACATGTATTTTGGTAAAAAGTCAGGAAAATAAAAGTATAATACATTCCTCACCCGACACGTGACCCAATATCTAAAAAATGCCCTTCATCACATTATGCGTGTGAATGACAACTAAAACGTATTTTATTTTGAAATATGAGTTTCAACTCATCTTTTGTTGCTATTTAGTCTTTTCAAGTAAACTTCATGTTTATCAAAATAGATTTTCGTTAAAAGAACAGACGTGAAAGCACGTGCATAACTACAATGTACATGTGGTGACACTCAAAATGAGATTATAGTATCGTTATGTCCATTAAAATCCCAAATAAAAAAAAACATTTGGGGAGAAAATTTAAAATGGGAAAAAGGCGTCGACAGCAGGATTCGAACCTGCGCAGGCAGAGCCCAACAGATTTCGAGTCTGTCTCCTTAACCACTCGGACATATCGACGTTGTTGACCAAGACGGATGTAAAATTATTAGTAACCTAATAAAATAAAAAAGCCATACAGGCAACTTCCCTCCACGAGACCACTTTGGTTGCACGACCCGCACATCGTTGCATGAAGCTTCGATGGAAATAACGGGGTGAGGCAGAGGTTTCGGCGACGCCACCATCTTCCTTCAACCACCGATCTCCATTGTGCCATCATCTCCTTCGACATCAAAGCAGATGGGGGAGCGCCCACGAGCATAAAATAGGAGATCTAAATTGCTTTGAGGCGTGTAATGATGATCACTTTTTTAAAGGTGTTATTACATTGTATATTGAATATGAGTAATACACATCGAGGATACAACAAAGTCCTATAAAATCTCTTGAAGAAGGTGTGCTTAACTTGTATGAGGGCATGCATTTATATAAGAAATTGCACCCTAGATAATATCTATTTGAATAATAGTTTCAATTATGGGAAGGACACAACTATTGGCCCGTTATCTTTAACGTGAAATATCACAACTTCTCCTAGTTTTCAAACTCCAAAATAAAATTGGAACTAGAACCTTCCTTGACATCAAGCCCCAAGATGTAAACAAGTGCCCCTTGCAAGATATATTAACATAAAGGCCCAACTTTTAATCACTTCACTACTTGTTTTTATAGTGTTCTTTCTTTACACAATGAAAGTAGGACCTAATTTTTTTCACCGACTTTGAGTTCCTCAATTGATTATTTTTCTTTTGAACTTTCGGATTATTATGAGGTCTCCTAAAAGTTTTATCACTCATGTGATTCACCTTTGAAGTCTACAATAAGGCATCTTGTGCACGACTTTCTACTTCAATTTGTAGATGAGTCATGAACTTTTCTACAGTGAACATTTCTGGTGAGTGTAAAATCTTCCTTCTGTATTTGTTCCAGGAAGGAGGAAGTTTGGACAAAATTGCTCCTAGTTACATTGAGTTAAGGATGAAAATATGAAATTCATTTAATCACGAAACAAAAATCTATAACTCACGTACTTGGTCCATAATCGACATGTCATCATTCATCTTAAATTCATAATATTTTAGCACAAAAAAATTATCCATACCTTTCGTCTCATTTACTTAGTATCTAGTGTAGACCAGGTCTCTTTCGAAGTTTTTAAGTTTCGATAGAAATCATAGAAGCGATTTGTGAGTGAGTTCAGAATATACCCCCGGCATACCAATTCATCATTCTCACACTTTTGCTTCAAGAGTAGCTACTTCAACCTTGGTGACTTTAGAATCATCTTCTTTGAGCTCCACCACCGGATGAAGATTTGGATCAAACACATAATATACGTTCCATGTTGTAAGTAGGAATGTCTTGTCCTTCCATCTCGTATGGCTCATTATATCGAAACAATCCAGTTTGATGACCTTTTCATCTTAAAATTGAACCTTCACGCCAGACTTTAATCCTGCTTCTATAATAATATCTTTAGATTGATAGAAAAATATGAGATGAAAATGATTTTGAGGTGTGCACAGATCACTTTCCTAATGGTGTTATTACATTATATATTGAATACAAATAATACACCCTTACGATACAACAAAGTCCTTTGAAATCTCTTAGAGAAGGTGTGCTTAACTTGTATCAAGGGATGCATGTATATAAAAAATTTGACCCTAGATAATTGCCTTTTCCTAATTGGATGGCAGTTCCAATTATTGAAAGAAGATAATTGTTAATCTATTATCTTTAACATGAATTGGAATCTTTCTTGACATCAAGGTCCCAAGATGTAAATAAGTATCCTTGTCAAGATATATTAATATAAAGGCCCAACTTGTTCTATTCCCATTTTGGTTTATTTCTATTTAAGGGGGACTCTAAGGGTTAGGTTACATTATAGGATGTATGCTGCATGATGAAAACTTTTAAAAGGAGATATCGCATGTTGGTTTTCACATGTAACTTTGAGATGATTCTCTGTGGATGTTTACTTAAACAGGAGATAAGTTGAGGATAAGTTTAGGATCGAATGAAAATGGAAGATGGATGAGGGAAAGTTGTCAAAACACAACTATACCCACCGATTTATGGTTATATTGGTTAGTAATCTTTTTTTTGAAGAATTCGAATTTTTGTGCCAGATTTACATTAATAAACACTCATAAAACATAGAAATGAAGACATAAGAGAACTCAATAACAAGCATTGAGTCAAATGAAACAATTAAAATTTTTGAACATTCAAACAATCAGCGAACCCTCTCAACTTCTCTCAACTTCCTAACCTCATTCTCCAACTTGCAAATAAATTATCAACAATAAATTAAAACTACTAAATCTATGCAATCTGATGCTAATATCTGCAATGACAAAAACAAACAACTATTTGAAGCATATAGCAAGGTTCAATATGACAAATCTGTGCAATGGCAACGGCTCGAATAAAAAGGTGATAGCATAGACTAAATTTAAATTACAACTAGGTAACCAATTTTTCTCAAAAAAATATAACGAAAAAGAAAAATTAGTTTCAAATGCCTATGGATCCATCGCGGTATATTTAGGATATCCCTGAATTTGAAGGGATATTCCCAAGGTAAATGAACTCTAAGGACTAGTTTACTTCGAGAGTTAGGAAATTGATATTAACTCTCATTTATGTTTACTTGTACGGTGGTGTTAATATCGGTTTCTATGTACTTAAAATTGATGTTAAACTGTAGTGTTAACCCTTGTATTGTTTGATTGAACTAGTGTTAACACTTATTTTTAGAGAGTGAAATTTGGGTGTGGGAGAGAATTATGAAGTTAACACTTATTCTGCTAAAATTTGTTAGAAGTGAAGTGATGTTAGCAAAACAGGAGATGTTAAGATTATGTAGATAAATTCCTTGAAAAAAGTTAACCCTTCAAATAAGCTAACCCCGAAGAACCCCAAGGGATTGGTCATGACCACTCTCTTTAAAGCCAGTGGTGCGACTGATTTGGGAGTACTGCTCCATTCTAAAATGATGATCGCTCCAACAAGAGAAGGTATCTGTACATTTGTCATTATATACATCAATATATGCATATGTATATGTATTCACGCATGTGTTTTGAATCCCTAACGATAGGAAGAGTATTAATTATTTAAAAGGGCATTTGCAAACAATCATCCGAATTGCTTCCCAGGGATTTTCCTTGCCGATTAGGATTCCTTTTTCGGCGGAACTGCTCAAGAGAGTGTCAGACGTATACGAGTGGATTTTCCCAGATAATCACAGTCAGATTATCCAGTCAAAATATTGGAGTACTCTTGCCCATGTCACAACCCTCACCGCGCGCGGTCGCCAACCATCACACGCGACGCGACTCCTCGTTACCCTTCGACGTGCCTTTAATCCACAAAACCAACCCACACTTTCTCACTCCTTACTTATAAACACCACCCATCCATCCGTGAACGTGACCGGCGCCAGTCCAACCAACCAACAGTGCCTTCGCCTCTCTACTGTACGCTTGCTTACGTGATGGGCCTCTGGGAGAGCACCAACGGCGGCGCCTGCAAGGAGGAGGCCCAGAAGGAGGCGGCCGACGCGGCCAAGCTCGTGGCCGCGCTGGCGGCTGCAGGCTCCCTAGCTCGCGCGGGGCGCCCACAAGCTCCTCAAGGCGGTTGGCGTCAGCGACATTGACGGCGGCGGCGGCGGCAGGATGATGAAGTCCCCGGGGAGGGACTGCTACATCCCGAGGGAGGACTTGGAGCTCGACCCGAAGGGTTACTTCCGCGGGCTTCGCGACGGCTCCCGCTAGCTTCTGAGGCGTCGACGGAGCCTCCTCTATCTTGTCTTCTCTTCGTCGTGGAATGTGATTCTCCTTTTCTCTGTTTCGTTGGTGGCGGTGGTTTTTGCTTGCAAGCGGTGGTTGGGAGAAGGACGTCGTTCTGTCTGCGTCATCATGAATCTCAGGAAAATATGAATGTTACGCTCAAGGCTCTTCCTGGGTTACTTGGGAGAATTCTGTCTGGTCCTATTTATAAAAATATGTTAGCTTTCGTTTGTGTCTTAGCTTTCTCTCTGCTTTGGCATCCGTTCAAAGCACATGGACCATTTTGGTTGCGGAATTTATCGGCTAAGGTTAATAACCACATAACATTCTTTGTAAACGCGTCTTTCTAGTTAGCCATCAACATGAGCATAATACATATACGATATATTATACACTTCCTCGTATGTGCACCTTTCAAACCTACTCATAATTTTCGTGACTACCATATTGTGCTTCCTTTCTTAGCAATCGTGTTGGCATTGGGCAAAAAAAAAAATTATGGCCGTAGCGTGTAGCGTGATGAGGGGGTAAAAGATGTCATCCAATTTCGAATTCTTTCAAAAGTCTAAAAAGGAAGGATTTGACTTAGAAAGATTTGGATACAGGTGGATGCGGGGGTCCTACCTTGTTACATGCAAGAAAAGTCTTGCATATAGATGGGTTCGGAAATCCGAACCGTCTACATTCAAAAAGACTCACATAAGAATAGGTCTAAGAATCCAACCTGCATACACACGAGAAGACCCGAATATAGTCGGACCCAAAGAACCCTATCCTTTAAAAGAGAGTCAAAAAAGTACAACGTAGCTATGCCCCAATAAATGCTAACATGGCCACCACAATTAATAATCTGATAATATACATACCTTGTTAGAAGGCGTATCCGATCATAAGATCTCACAAAAGACTTAACTCCAACACTATAAATAGCGGAGAGAAGCCCTTAAGGCCCTCTCCTAAGCAACTCGAGAGAAAAAAGAGATTGCAATCCAATTTTTTTACCAGTGCATACTTGGGAGCATTTTCTTCCGCTCAGATGCACACCTCTTACGGTGGAACTTGACTACCAAACTATTTACCTCTCGTGTGATTGCTTGAACCCTTGAGTCGAACTCTTCATTCATAAAGAAGATCTAATCATTTGAATTATTAAGCCAGACCCTTTAATCCCCAGATACTCGATCATAGCCAAAGGTGCCGGAATTTAAGAATTTGCTTTCAGCACCACGAGAGATTTACAAGGAATATTGACGTAAATTACTTAAAACTTCAATTCTCAAGTTGCGATATGACTTCAGTCCCCTGAGAACTTTTCGGGAAGACATGCACTATGAAACATATACATCTTTTCAGTGCCACCTATCTATTGCTACAAGTAACTGCCCATGTACAATATATCAATTTTCCTTCATTTGTTTTGGAGAAGCCAACGAGATTAGTACCCATAATTTTATTGAAGAAACAGCATGATTAATTTACAATCCGGAGAGACTTTGTCATGTAGGTGCAAGAGATCATCTGAGTAGTTATCTTCAACTTCTCCATAGCAAAAAAAGGTCCATTTTGATGCTTATGAACGTCGCCCAAAAACATGCCACAATTCTTTTTCGACATTAAATAACCCAAACGTTGAGATAGCTTCGCCTGCATAAATTCAGCCTGACAAATAGATTAAAGCCACAATAACTCGCGTATTTCAACTTGTTTTAAAAGAAGCTTGCAACTTTGTAAAACAAGCCTAGTAGCGGCTATAATGAGAAAGTTCCTTAAAAGTTGAGTGATCGCTTGTGGATGACGCTTTCCACGCCTTTTTTCATGTCACATGACCTCCATCGTCAGCTGCCAAAGATTGGGAGCGGTAGCCACATCCGAATTTGTGCTTTCTTTTTTTTGATAAGGGGAGCATGAAAAATGTCGATGAAAAATGCTTGGCAGAATCGTTTTTCTTGAAAGTTTACATAGGATTTGCTATGCTAACACGATTTCCCATTTTTCATTTTGTTGAGAAGGGAAGATTTGATCTTTACACATTTGATTTGATCTTATGATTGCAAGATGTCAACTACCAAATTCTTGATGATCATAAAATTTTTTAGTGTGAGTATAAAATGTAAAAATCGATATATTTTATGTCACAAGAACGTGTAAATTATTTTATATCAATGTAAAATAATTTTATAATTATTTTACATGATATTAAATTATTTTATATTAGTGTATTATGTTTGTACATTATAAAATATGTCACATAACATACTTTTTACATCACCTCATATTTTTTTTATGTTTGACTTAACCATTCATTACTTGGTCTACCTCAAGTTTTTAAGCATCGCTTTCTACTAAATAATATTCTATCATTTTTACATGAGATAACAACTCTTACTTAAAAATAAGGCATTACAGGGGTAATTATGGTGACTTAGTTAACCAAATAGCTTTCCTGATATACCTTGGGGAGGGATCTAAATATTGGAATTAGAATATAAAATAAGTAAAGCCCAACAGAATAGATCGTAAGACATTGTATGTTTGTTATTTGGGTAATGTTTCCTTTCAAGCCTACTTTCATGAATAATAATTTTAAAATAACATTTATGCTAGTAAAATATTCTCTTTCAAATAAAAAAATTCAAATATTCTCAATTGGTGTTCGGTTGTACATGAAGTTGAAATCTACAATAACCAATTTGATGAGACAGATTAAGAATGGAGAATGTATGTTATTCTTACTTCTATGTGATGCTAAATTAAAACTCGACCCAAATTAATTATTTAATTCACCTTCCCAAGATGTTTTACTAATTACCAAATGAAGATATCTTAACCATTTGAGGCCTAAATAAATAGAGAAAGGTGCACTCAAAATACAACCCTCCCATAAAAAAAGAAGGCACAAGACATAATCCCATCAAAACGAGGGCACAAGCCCCAAGAGTGGCCACAAACCTCTCATTTGTTTGTTCTCCTTGTAACAGTCAAAATCTCTTGGGTGGAATCTTGAGTGTATTTTATGATAGACACCACTAACCAAGCAAATAAATTTTTAGATTACAATGTTATATTTCTTACTTAAAACTAGTGACAAAGAAAAAGAAGAAATTTTTTTCTAAATCAAATAATGGCATCTAGCTAAGGCATTCTTCACCAACTACATAAGCTAGTTTGCCTTTGGAAGGGCATGCTAAGGTCCTAGGTTGAAAGTCCACTTGAGGACTAAAAGTTCAATTACACATCTAATAAGGACATAAAACTATTGAAAGTAAATAAGAGAAAAGAATGATTAAAGCAAATGTATATTTCCTTCCATTTTTGCGATTTGGATAATGTTCCCTTTAAAGCCTACTTTAATGAAAAATATTTTGAAATAGCATTTGTGCTAGTAAAATATTTTCAATTGGTGATTGTATGTAAAGTTGAAATCTACAATAAACAATTTGATGAGAGAGATTGAGAAAGGAGAATATATGTTATTATGATGCTAAAAAACCCAACCTAAATTAAATAGTTAATTCTCGCTTTCCCAAGTTATTTTACAAAACAAATGAAGATACTTTAACCTTTCAAAGCCTAAACAAATAGAGAAATGTTTGGGGCACTCAAAACCCCACCCAAAACACAACCCTCCCATAAAAAAAGAGGACACAAGACATAACCCTTTCATCAAAAATAAGGGCACAAGCCCCAAGAGTGGCCACAAACCCCTCGTTTGTTTATTCTCCTGATCTAATGGTCAGAATCTCTTGGGTGGAATCTTGTGTGTATTTTATGGTGGACACGCTCAAATAAATAAATTTGTAGATTACAATACTACATTTCTTACTAAAATTAGTGACAAAGAAAAACAAGAGATTTCTTCCTAAATCAAATAATGGCATCTACCTAAGGCATTCTTCACCAACTGTTATAACTCGATCCAAGATCCTTATCGGATTCGAGAACGGCTTACCTTGACTAATTCTAAGACTTAGTCGTCCAACAAGAAATAACCAAAAGTAAAAAATATTCCACAACTACACATGCAATATAACTAAGAAGAAATATCTAAGAGACAGTAAAGGAAACAGAACGAAATGTCTCACAGTATTACATGTCATCACAACTACAACAATAGAAATTAGAACAAAAAGATAATAGAAACAGTATTACATATATTAAAGTACTCACTACAACAATAGAAAGCTCAGAACAAAAAGGGAACAACAACTAAGGCTGGGCTCGATTAGGCTTAGCTTTCTCTACAGCCGATGGCGCTAGCTACTCAACTTCCTAACTTGAACAAGGTTGTAAAATCCGTGATCAACTAACGCTGAATAGAGTGGTGGTTAAGCCATTTACATGCAAGTAACATAAGACAAGCAATTAATTAATTATTCAATTCCATTTATCTCAACTAAGTGATTTTGATTTATTTATTCTATTAAGAATCCATTCATTTCTTGATCTTGTCTGTCCCTCAAGGGAACGATCTTGATTGTAGTTTTTCTCGTGATGTAGGATGTACACGTGGTGCTCTCATGGCTGGGAAAGTCCCCCGTGGTAGTCCTACACCCAGTCAACTGCCCCGAGGTCATGATTGCGACGTAGCGATGACTATGGCACGCACAATAAACACATGGGTAGCTACCCTGCACTGGCATGTGGTCAGTCGTTTCCGCTAGTGGGTATACCCAAAAGTACAGCACAGGGTCTTGTCCTCTCAGAACAAGGGTCTCGCCCCTCAGAACAGAATAGGGGTCTCATCCCTCCACAATCCGCATACCCTTGTTCAACTATCCCGATTTGCTCAGTGGGCCTAACAAGAGTTGGTGTAGGGTGGCTAGTCCTAACCCCGGACTTCGTGGGGCGGCGGGCTCCATGGGGCGGCTAGCTCCCTCCCTACACTAAGTAGCTCAGCTCGGTACCACGTACGCGAGGGTCGAACAAGAGTTGATGTAGAGTGACTAGGCCTAGCCTTGGGTCTCAACCCAAAAAGCAGCTAGCTCCCCTCTACATTAAAGGGACAATCGCTCTTCTTGGTACCGTGTACATAAGGACCAGCTCACTTCCCATCTACATACGAGATTCTTTCTGTATACAAGAGTTCTTCTTTTAGTTCCTTGTAGGGTTCATGCACTATATTCATTTCATTTCATTTCTCAATATTCAGATCTCATTGTTCACATCCCGATTTTCACTTATATAACAGGCAGCTCGTGTTTTAATAATTGAAAAAGCAACACATCAAGTATGTATATACTTGCTAGTAATTAGTGTTTAACATGCATATCAATGTAAACAGTATAGCTCAAGTCACATTCATACATTTCTCTCCTAGGGTTCATTTCACATCCTAGAGTTCAATCAAATTATGCTAAGCATGCACTTTATTTATTTAAATCTTTAGTATTAAAGTAAACTACTCTACCGGAAAACACGAGAGGAATAGGGGCTAGAATCGCAGATCATGTCGTCTTCGTGGGTCCCAAACACGCTATAAGCTGGAGACCTATACCAGTGACACATTAGACGAGTTCAGAATAGTATATAAATATTACCAATACATAGAAAAACTTGAACAGAAAACAACGATACTTTGTTGGCGTAAACCTAACTCTGTTTGGGCCCCGAATGGGCAAAAAACGTGCATACAGACTGAAATCAAACGTCTGGGACTAGACCCAGACGTCTTAAACGATGTCAGTAACTCACTTTATGTTCCTGCGTTACTGGCGGATGTCTGGAACCTCTTTACAATCATCCTGGGTCTTTCTAGACGTTTGTCAGTGCGCTCGGACGTCTGATAAGTCTATTAGACGACTGTGGAAACGTCCAGACGTCCTAAAGCACCTTGAATATCGTGCTTACGCGCCTTTCCAAGGCCTGTTCCTATGCATGTGTTCGTAAGTTTAAAACATCGACACACAACACTAACGTACTTCACATATGCACATGCATGAGTGTACAGAACTCATACCTTGGTACTCCGTGTACTTTCAGATGTCCAACTTTAGTTCCAGACGTCCCGCTACTGGCCCAAACGTCTGGTAGATGCTCCAGACGTCTGATACTGGAAAAATCCAGTACGTAGGAACTCCTTGCGACGTTCGTCTTCTCGCGGGCCTCCGCCCGCACCACAACAGCAGCGGCTCTAACGATTGCAGGAGGTCAAGAAACTCTTCTCCACGAGCTCCTCCTCGTGTGCATCCTCTTGAGCTCCCACAACTGCAACTCCGGCCACGGCTCCTCTCCTCGCACCTCTGATCTCCTCGCGGCTGCAACTGCAACTCCTCCGCGCGCGAGCTCTCCTTCTCGAGCTCCTCCGGCTGCGCACGCTCGAGCTTCCCTGAGCTCTCTCCTCTCTCCCTCGCTCTCCCCTTCCTCGCAAGCTCCTCTCCTCCATGTGTGGCTGCAAGTGGGGGCGGGAAAGCTATTGGTGGTGGTTGTCGGCTGCAAGGGAAGGAGGTAGAGGTGGTGGTGAGGGTGTGAAGGTGGAGAGGGGTGTGGGGGATTTGAAATAGATGTGGGGTTAAGGTTTTGAGGAGGAAGGAGAGGTGTGTGTGTGGGAAGAGAGAGAGGGGAAAAATTGTGTGATTCTCCCCCAAAGTTTCCTCTTTTCCCGTAAACCCCACACGCCTAAACCCAAGGGGTTTAAAATGTCGCTCACGCCCCTACCTTTTCGAAAAAACTCCGAACGGTCCTTGGAAAGGGTCATTTCACCAACCATGTACATAAGCTAGTTTGCCTTTGGAAGGGCATGCTAAGGTCCTAGGCTAAAAGTCCACTTGAGGCCTAAAAGCTCAATTACACATCTAATAGGGAAATAAAACTACTGAAGGAAAATAAGAGAAAAGAATGGCTGAAGCAAATGCATATTTCCTTCAAGAGGTGATTTTACTATTTTGATTTTAAGTGCATCATCAGTCCTCTAGTTACGCATCTTTTAGTATTTTTATTTCTAAAAGAACACCAAGCCAAGTTTGCATAGGGACACAATAGACCTTTCCTAGTAGGCGTGCTCGCCAAAAGACCATCAAGGTTGACCAAGCAACATACCTACTTCAATGTCTTCTAAGACTCATGACTATAGTGAAGAAAATCCCTTGTTGGGGTGGTGACTAGTGGCTTAGGAAGAAAGTTTCACCTAGTAGAGTGATTGCTGCCTAAAGGGTTGAGTCAATCATAACGGATCTTGATCCCCGTAACAAGATATGCTAAGATTCTCACAATGGACTAGGGATGGAAATTCCAAGTGACGATGTTCTGACATGGAAATCTTGGAAGAGGCTTGATCAGCAGGAAACTCCATTACAAAATCCACCATTGTTTATGGGGTCCATTTTCCTAATTAAGAGGATTAAATCCTAACTAAATTGGGATTATTGTAATGAATAAGAAAGGGTCATGGGCATGGCGTTGTACGTGTGATTTTCTCTATTCTCAACTAAAATAGTGAATTATTGAGGAATAGATCCTTTCTACAAACATACTCCATCAATATGGAACTAGGTTACCATACTTCTGGTGTGCTCCCTTATAATTGTGCTTGTTCAATATCGTGGTCGAGCCCTTCCTCCATTTGAACCCAATAGAGTTATTTTGTCTTCAATAAGAGATAAAGCTCATGTGCGTGAAATGCATGTGATACTTGGTAATTCTAACTTTTCATGAGAACCCTTTCATATTACAATTTGAGATTAAATAAGCAATCTTAATAGCATGTTCCCCTGCAATTTCCACATGTTTCATGCTTGGTTGAGACATACTATACATTGTTAAAAAATGGATGCAATTTGGTGTTTCATACGTGTTAGAATTTTCAAGAACCTAATTACAAAATCCTTGTACTTAAAGGATAGAAAAAAGTTCAAATTTTAAAATTTGTGAAGGACTAGGAGGAACTTAAGAATTTAGGAAACAAGATGCCTAGTCAACTAAAAGTCTAAGAGTAATGGATAGTCAACTAGTCAAGTTTAGCGCTTGACCTGCCTTTTCACAACATGATTAGTCTATTACACATTATTGAAAATTAATAAGCAATTTTCATTGTTTCTTGCACTATTAATGTCACACTTCAATCATGTAGATGTCATTCTCTTCTCTGACTTCTAATTAGTTGAATTTGAGGCACAATTATTATTACACTATCATGCAAATTTGCATGTGAAAACAATATATAAGCTCTTTCTCACGATCTAGGTCATGGTGTATAATCTTGGTTGATAAGGTTGTTCCTAATTCACCAAGGGGTCATGAGAAACCCACTTATACATAAAGGAACAAGGTTTGAATGGGGGATTATGTAGAAAAGTTTGAGCTTTCCATTTAAAGAGAGTTCGTGCAAGTCTAGAGAGAGGTGTTGCTCTGCATTTAGTAAGTGGATCTACGAGACATTAGTGGTATTTACTGCTTAGACCTTACATTAGGGGTTACTTTCGAAGTATTTGCTTTGGTAGATAGCAAAAGAAGTAATGAGTTGTACTTTGGGATTGCAAAATAGGAAGATTTGGAGTCACTGAATGATTCTTCCATTTTTTTTTGTGGAGCTTTGTGTAGAGGTCTTTTAAAACTTTTAAGAGGTCATTTGATTTCAAGTATAAGGTAAATTAGATTGATTCCTTGCACTTTACTAAATGAAAATGAATCTTGACATATTAAGTGATTTGAGTATTTTGAGGAAAATGACGAGGTTTCTTCTCTTAAGATCAAATTGTTGAGGTCACTAAAAGTGTTGGATAAGCTCCCCTCATTATAAGGGGTTTGATGTTGGTTCAAGATTGCTACATAGACTAAGGTGACGAGTAGTTGGTTGAGCTTTAATCTAAGACTTAAGATGAAAATCTTGATTAGTAGAATTTGAAAAACTCAAAACCTATTTTGTTTTAACTTTGAGTTATGTTAACATTCAAAGAGCTTGCTATGGGATAAAATTCATAGATTGATAGATGAATGGTAACTTCTCACACAAGAAAACCTTCGATGTAGGGGCTTCCATCACCTTCAACAATGCCGATTTAGCTATCAATTTATAGAAAACATTCATCTTTTCATCTTAGATTGCATTAACAATTTAGGCATTCTTACAAAGCTATGAGGACCTGAAATTGCACTAGAGGGGGGGTGAATAGTAAAATTATAGAGTATTGTAATACAACAAATTCAATCACACAATATACTCAATTATTTTTAGGTGGAAACCCAAGATGGGTGAAAACCACCACCTAAGCCAATCTCTTGACTTAGGATTTTCGATCACAAGGTGATCAATCCACTAACCACACTACTTAAACGAGGGTAGTGTACCTCAATTACAATTCCCACCTCCAATCCCTAAACGGAGGTTTCTCTCTTCAAAATGAAGAGACGGGGACCCGACAGGCCGGATACCCAAAATACAGAAATTAAGAAGTAAAAATAACACCTATAGAGCACCCAAATAATTTAGTTGCTTTCTTATCTACTAAGCATGAAAAGAACTCCCTGATAATTTGCAGAATGGAGCGAGCCGGGAGTATGGATTTGCCCTTTGATCAGAGTATTAGCACAGCACAAGGGCAAGATGAAACTTAGAGTAGTGAGCAAGAGATTTTTCTAATGGAATTGTATCTCAAGAGGTGTGTGTCTTGCCTAAGAGGAGTTGTAGTCTATTTATAGGCAAGTTTGGAACCTTCAAGAACACTTGGGAGAGCTCTTCTAGCTGTTGGAAACAAATCCCAAGAGTTTAGGACGAAATCCACACAAAATCAGGGTAATGATGAGTCTGACAGCAACATCAAACGTCTAATTATAGTATCAGACGTCTTATAGGACGTCTGATTTTTCCTATGGTCGTCTAATATTGCAGGACATCCTTAACTGACTCTATTGGATCAAAAGAAGGACGTCTGAAATTACCTCATAAGACGTCTGATTATTTCATTGGACGTCTAATGAATGGTGCATTCGTTCCTGTTATCATCAGATCCAAACAGGGTTCTAGGTTTAGAGGATCGGACATCGTTATGGACGTCTGATAATATTACCAGACGTCTGTAAACCTAAATACTCTTCCTTCCTCCTTCTGCCAAAAGATTATGTGGCCGTAGAGAGATACGCACAGAAAGTCATGGCCAACGGTTCAAAGGCAGACGTCTGTAAGTGTTTCCAGACGTCTGGAAATTCTTTTTCCTACACATGCTCTAACGGTTAGTATGAGGACGTCTGGGTAAAGAATCAGACGTCTGTGAAAGGTTATCGTCGTCTGAAAGTGAAGTCCTTCGACTGATGTCTACGAGGAGATAACAAAGGTAGAAATCTTTGAAATTAGACGTCTGATACACATGCCAGACGTCTTAAAGTGGAAAATCAGACGTCTGGCATTTGTCATGGACGTCTGATAAAAGTATAAGTGTTGGGTTTTTGTTTCTAATTTATCCTAAGTGTAGAGAGCCTAAGTTAGCTATTTATAGGTTTTGTTCGGGGGCTCTTTACAATATTTCTAGACTCAAATAAAATGAAAATTACAACCTTTGAAAGTTTACATGAAAAATCCTAAGACCTAATACTTATGCTACTCGTTTTTACGCTTTTAATCTCCCGTCTTGGAAAGCTTTTTGAAATCCTGCAAATATGTTATTACAGAGAGAAAATAATATGCTACGCTTTATTTTTTATTTCATTTTCTTCATTTTGTAAAATCATCAAAATATTATATCGAGTGGTTGAACTAATAATCTCCCCCTTTTTGATGATTTTCAAAATATAGCTGTAGGTTCCTATTTCCTCCCCCTAAAGGTTGTACTTGGTAGTCTTTATCTATTTAGGAAGTTTTTATATTATTCCTTAAGTTCTTACCTACATTCTTCTCCCCCTTTTTGAATATCATCATGAAGGGTTGTTAAAGGGAGTTGAAATCCAAACTACAAGAGTGATATCTACAAAGTAGAGTGCATGAGTAAAATTGCATGTTTAAAAGATGACAAGGCATTAAGGAAAATTTATTAGGAATAGAAATATTTAAGCATGGACTAGCTATTTGTTCCCAAAAGTATTAAGTATGGGGTCAAGGCCCCTTAATACAAACTTAGAATAAAAGACAGAAAAATAGAAGCACTAAAACTATTCTTCTTGATCTTGGCGGCGGCGGCGACGAGCGGGTCCTTGTCCTATCTGCAAATTTTGAACATCTGATCTAAGTTCGTCGATGTCGCGTCGCATGCTTCCCATATAGGTGTACATCTCGCCGGTTCGACGCAGCAGGAGGGAGATGCCGGAGGAGAGGGAATCTGTGGCTGGATCCCATGCTTCATCAAAGCTCGAGCGGGGAGCTTCTATTTGAAGGGGCCATGGTTCATGGAAGTCTGGAAAGGGTGGAAGGGGCTCTTCTTCCATGGGTTCGTCGGCGGGATCAAGATGTTCTCTAAGTATATGCATCTTGGCGGCTGTGGCCCGGTTGTAAAGCTCAATTTTCTTGTCAACTGCTTGGTCAGTTATGGAAATCCGATGGGATGAAAAGATTTTGGATAGAATAGACCCAAATGGAAGTGATGCCCCATGATCCTCATTCATTACGCGAATAATGAGGCGGCAATAATTGAAAGGAATATGACGAACGGCCGCAAAAAGGAGCGCCTTGTGTTGGCGTGAGATGTAATCAAAACCTCCCGATTTGTTTAGGAGGTCCCACCCAAAAATGCGAGAGAGTAGACGTGGAAGGGGTTTGAGATTTTTGCACGGTAGAGTGCCAAGGTTTTCAACATATTTTTCCGGGAGAACTAACTCTTGATTGATGATTTCTGGGTCGTATTGCCTCAGAATGTCATTGAAATCATTTCCCTCATTGGGGATGGCTAGAAGGTCAGAGATAGTTTCGGATGTGATGTGTATTTCATGACCAAATAGGCGGGTATGGAGTTCAAGTTCATCGTTGCTGTAGTCCTCAACGATGTTGGCATAAAAGAGACGGCAAAGATCAGGGAACACACCAAGAGTTCCAATGCCGGAGTGGAATTGACGGTCAAAATATTGGAAAAGATGGAGAGTTTGGAAGTGTTCCCGAAGGTTCAAATGGGCAAAATCATTCCAAACAATAAAACGAGGGCATTTAACTTTGGCATTCGCGAAACGACGAAATTGCTGCCTAGCGATGTCACCCCGCAATTGATCTGCCAAATAAGTGGAAGAGGAACTGGAAGATCCCTCAACTTGCTTCCTACGGGGAGGCATATTTGGTGGAATGGGTGGTTAGGTTTAGGAAAAAATGAGTGGTATTTTGAGGATAGAATACCTGCAAAAAAAGAAACAACCATTCAACCAAACAACATTCACCCAAAACATAGTTTCAAACACTGCAATCATCATTGAAAAAAATATGTGGCAGTATGCCTTGAGGCAATACAACCTGCCATGTAGTTGTGGCAATATACCTTTGGATGCAAGCCACTAAAATGTCAGCTTGATTCTCATGAGGTAATACCCTTGCCATGGAAGATGCAGCTAGGGCTAACAGGGTTTTCTTGACCGAGGGTTAGGGTTCTAAGGCTGATAATGATATGAAATGCACATGTAGGTCAAGTGAATCAAGAAGGAGAACTAGATGCTACAAGATGCTACAAGGTCGTGGGTAAAAGATCATGGAGACGCCCTAGGAGTGGAGAGGATATACCCACGGGAGGAGGGAAGCCTCCAAATGCGCGGTCGAGAGGCAGGGAGGACGCGCGCAGAGGAGCAGCAGTTCCGTCAGTCATCGAAGAGGCGCGACGGTCGTCTGGCGGCGAGCAGAACTTCGCCAACTGTTGCTGTGGGTCGTCGGGTGTGAGGGAGAGCGGCGCACAGATTTTGTGTGGGGTAGGGATTTTGGACAGGAGAGTGGGACCTTTGCGAAGGGGATCTTATATCCCAAGGTCACGTAGTAAGTCTCCCCCTGAAGTTGGGGAGATTTGCATTTCAAACCGTCCAGAGAAAAACCGCGACGCGCAGATTTTTCCCAGATCAGACGTCTGGAAAAGGAGTCAGACGTCGGGATTTGCCAGAGGGATTTTAGCCCATTTCAGGGAGACGTCTGTTTTATTTATCAGACGACCAATCAGACGACTAATTATATAAATAGACGTCTGATTTCTGCAGGAATCCTCCCCAGCAAAAAGATTTATTCTCCAGGTTGTCGTCTGATTTCTGCAGGAATCCTCCCCAGCAAAAAGATTTATTCTCCAGGTTGTCGTCTGATTTCTTACTCAGACGACAAAGAAGACGTCTAAATATAATATTAGACGTCCGATTTCTGCAGACAGACCTTCCTGGATTTTCGTCTAAAGTTACAGGGTCGTCCGCTTTTCCTGTCAGACGACCTCTACGACGTCTAACCACATATTCAGACGTCCGACAGGCAGTACATGTTCTGTCTCCGAGATAGACGTCTGTCAACACATTTGGACGACACTTCAGACGTCTGTGTGGTGTACCAGACGTCTGATATGACTGTTTTGTTATATAAAATCGTCGTCTGTCCCAGATGTTTAGACGACGAATTTTAATGTATAAGACGTCTGATGATTTAATCAGACGTCTGCTATTGGACAGAATGTGCATTTAGATGTTTGAACTGAGAATGAAGGCTTCTAACTTTGTGAAATCAAGGTTCTATCTATGCTCATGACAAAAGATGTTCCATTAAATCACTAAATTCTTCAAATATCACTTAGCTTACATATGCCTAGTTTCCTACGTATATAATTAAAGCGATCATAATTCAAAGGTTTAGTGAAAATATCTGCTAATTGCAGTTCAGTACAAATAAATTCAACTTCGATTTCTCCCTTAAGTACATTATCTCTCAAGAAGTGATGTCGAACATCAATATGTTTTGTGCGAGAGTGATGTACGGGGTTTTTCGAGAGGTTGATAGCACTAGTATTGTCACATAATATTTTTATCTTATTAAATATCAAGTTAAAATCCTTCAAAGTATTTTTCATCCAAAGCACTTGGGAACATGCTAGTGCGGCGGCTATGTATTCAGCTTCTGTAGTTGATAAAGCTACACTAGATTGTTTCTTTGAGAACCAAGAGACTAGTGATTCGCCTAAGAATTGGCACGTCCCACTAGTACTCTTCCTATCGGTGCGGCTACCTGCGTAGTCCGCATCGCTATATGTAACTAAGTTGAATTGTGGACTCCTAGGGTAGAATAAGCCATAATCAGATGTGTCAACTAGATATCTAAATATTCGTTTTACAGCATTTAGGTGTGATTGTTTAGGGTTTGATTGAAACCTAGCGCATAAGCAGGTACTAAACAAAATATCAGGTCTACTGGAAGTTAAATACAGTAAAGATCCAATCATGCTACGATAGAGCTTTTGATCTATGGGCGTACCTGATTCGTCCAAGTCTAGGGAAGTTGTGACACTTATAGGAGTGTTCTTCCCTTTACTTTTGTTCATATCAAATCTCTTCAGCATCTCCTTTGTGTATTTTGATTGACACACAAAGGTTCCAATTTCGAGCTGAGTGATTTGCAAGCCCAAGAAAAACTTGAGCTCACCCATCAAACTCATTTCGAATTCTTCCTGCATAATTTCTGAAAACTTTCTACACATAGATTCATTAGTAGCACCAAATATAATATCATCTACATATATTTGAACTAATAAAATGTCTTTTCCTTTTCTTTTAATGAATAATGTGGAATCAGCTTCCCCTATTGAGAATTTTGAATTTAACAAGTAGTCTTTGAGCCTTTCATACCAAGCTCTAGGAGCTTGCTTTAGACCATATAGTGCCTTGTTTAATTTGTAGACAAAATGAGGCTTATCATGAGACTCAAAACCAGGAGGTTGTTTTACAAAAACTTCCTCCTTAATGAATCCGTTAAGAAATGCGCTCTTAACGTCCATTTGAAGGAGTTTAAAGCCAAGAAAGGCGGCATAAGCAAGAAACATGCGAATTGATTCGAGTCGAGCTACGGGAGCGTAGGTCTCATCAAAATCAATTCCTCCTTCTTGGTTGTACCCTTGTGCTACCAATCGAGCCTTGTTTCGAATAACTATACCGGATTCATTCAACTTGTTCCGGAATACCCATTTGGTACCTATTACCGTTTGCCCTTCAGGCTTGGGTACTAGATCCCAAACTTCATTCCTTTGGAATTGGTTGAGTTCCTCCTGCATGGCCATCATCCAAGTTTCTTCGGAGCACGCTTCCTCGACACTCTTCGGTTCAACTTGAGATACAAAGGCGGAGAGACCAAAGGAGCAACTAAAGCGAGATCGGGTTTTAACGCCATCAGAAACACTTCCAATGACTTGACTTTCGGGATGATCCCTTTGATATATCCAATCTTTTGGAAGATTATGGATATTGGAGTTTGGAATGTTAGACACATCAATAGTAGAATCATCTTCATCATCCATATTGACTTGGTCAATGGAGGAATGAGGAGATTCATCGAAGGAGACATGAAGGGTTTCCTCCACTATTAATGTGGTCTTGTTAAAAACACGATATGCCTTACTACGTGAGGAATAACCAATAAAGATGACTTCTTCACCTTTGGCATCAAATTTATCTAAATTAGAGCGGGTATTCAAGACAAAACATCGACATCCAAAAACTTTAAAATAACTAATTTTGGGTATTTTCCCATAGTATAGTTCAAAACAAGTTTTTCGCAATCCGGATCGAATTAAGGTGCGATTTAACACGTAACAAGCCGTATTAACCGCCTCAGCCCAAAAGTAGTTCGGTAACCCCGAGTCTATGAGCAATGTTCGAGCACACTCTTGAAGAGTACGGTTATTTCTCTGAACCACCCCATTTTGTTGAGGTGTTCGAGGAAAAGAGAACTCATGAGCAATACAATGCTCTTGACAAAAATCATCAAACAAGGAATTTTCAAACTCGCCCCCATGATCACTACGGATACAAGTGATTTGGTAGCCTTTTTCAGTTTGAATTTTCCTACAAAAAACAGAAAAGACGGAAAACACTCCTTCTTTAGATCTCAAGAAGGAGACCCATGAAAACCTCGAAAAATCATTTACAATTACAAGGCAATATTTGCATCCACTGAGGCTCTCATATTTTGTTGGTCCAAACAGATCTAGGTGAAGTAGTTCTAAAGGTCTTGATGTGGATATTACTTCTTTGCTTTTAAAACTAGATTTTATAATCTTACCTAATTTACATGAATCACAAATAAGCTCATTTAAAAATTTTCTTTTAGGAAGACCTCGGGCTAGTTCATGTTTAGCTAATTTTTGAACCAGCTTCATATGAACATGTCCTAGTCTTTTATGCCATATACTTAACTCATCATTTGCTACAAGACATTCATAAGTGCCATTTTTATCAAATTCTACGAAATAAATGTCTTTAAATCTAGTTCCCTTAAGAAGGGTTTCATTGGTTAATGCATGCATAATTTCAAACATTTTAGAAGTAAACACTACTTTAAAACCCTTATCACATATTTGACTTACACTTAAAAGATTATGTTTTAGTCCTTTAACTAGAGAAACATTTGAGATGGGAGAGAGAGGGTTACCTATTTTACCAAGGCCAATAATATGGCCCTTGTGATTGTTGCCAAATGTAACTGTTCCTCCATCCGTAGGTTGGAGGTCCAAAAATAGGCGCTTGTCTCCTATCATATGTTTGGAGCATCCGGAGTCCATCACCCATCGGCCTCCTTGGTGGTGGTGGTCTCCTTGTCTTCCTCCTTGTAGACCTTCTTCCTCCTATAAAAGATCTTCGATGGTGACTTGGTGTTTCTATAGGTCTTTCTAATTTGAGTCGTCCATCCTTCATTTTGTATATCCAATTTTTGACATTATGATGTCCTTTCATCCCTACAAAACAAAGTGAGAGTTGTCTTTTCGGTATCCATTGTAAAGTGGATCCGTATTTGTTAGTGGTCTCTTTTAGAGGAGGGTCCTTTTTCGGCTCACTTTGACTAGGCTCATAAAAGCCTAATCCAAATTTACTTGAGGAAGGTTTTTGATGGGCAATGAGTTTGTCCAAGTTATCTTTCTCCTTTGTAAATTTGGCTAGGTCCTCAAGAAGTTGGTTTGACTTTTCTTTGAGATGATTTATCTCTATTTTCATTATATCTAGTTTATCTTCTAGTGCCCTAATCTCTACTCTAAGTAAGCCATTTTCATCCTTTTTAAAAGAGTTTGATTTTTCAAGCACATGGATTTTGTCGAGTAATTCTTCTCTATCTAAAAATTTTTGTTCACTCATTGCTGTATACAAATCATTTGTTAATGACTCTTTCTCAATCATTAGATTTCTTATTTGCATATTTAAAGCAGTGGTTTCTTTTGTAAGAATTAGATTCTTTTCTTCAAGATCATTGATTAATCTCTTATTTTCTAACTTTTCTTCTTTTAAAGCCTTGCTTTGGGTTTTAGTTTTCTTAAGATCTATATATAATGAATCAAAGGCATCTTGTAATTCATCTAAAGAGTAGGGGTTTACCTCACGTTCCTCAGATTCAGACTCGGAACCATCATTTGTTGCCATTAGTCCCAAGCATGCCGTTTCTTCATTTGTTTCCTCCTCCTCTTCTTCTTCGGAGGTGGAGTCATCCCACGTTGCTTGAAACACCTTCTTCTTGAATCCTTTCGGTTTGGAGATCTTCTTGTAGTCAGAAGGCTTCTTGGGTTTCTTCTCATCATCCCTTTTGAGTAAGGGACAATCTTTCCTTATGTGACCTCTCTTTTTGCAATTATAGCAAATTAGAGGATCTTCTTCTCTTTTCCTTCCCTTGATCTCTCTTCTATTTCTGAGAAACTTTTTAAACTTTTTAGCTAATAAAACAAATTCTTCGTCATCGGTACTTACCTCATCATCCGAAGTAGCTTTGAAGGCTAAGGTCTTCTTCTTTGGCTCAGATGAGATTGATTTCTTCTTTTGCTCCATTTTTTATTCGTAAGCCATGAGATTCCTAAGTAGATTTTCCATGTCTAGATCCTCTACTTGGTTGGCTTCTTCTATTGCCGTTACCTTTTGCTCCCACTCGGGTCCAAGGGAGCGAAGGAGTTTCCCTTGAAGCTCCCCCTTTATAAATGTCTTTCCCAAAGACTTGAGGTTATTCACGATTAACGTGAATCGAGTGTACATGTCCCTAAGTTTTTCATTCTCCTTCATAGAGAAAGTTTCGAATTCCTGCGATAACAAGTTTATCTTTGAGGATTTAACTTTAGATGTACCTTCGTAAGTTACCTCCAAGGTTCTCCAGATCTCGTGGGCGGTTTTGCATTGGCTGATGCGGTTGAATTCCTCCGAGCTGAGAGCGCAGTAGAGTGAGTTCATTGCCTTGGCATTCAGTCCAAGGTGATGGATTTGCTCCACTGTGTAACTTGTTTCTGGTTTCTCAGGAATGATGTATGCGGATTCGCATTTCTCCCAAATGGAGAAATCGTTGGCTTGAAGCCACATCTTCATTCTCAGCTTCCAGTAAGTGTGTTGGTTCCTTCGAAGAGTGGTGGTCGAGTGGTGGATTGCCCCTCCAATCTGCTTGTGGAAATGGCCTTCCCCTCCATGTGATCTTTCCGCGGATGTTACTCCTGTAGGTGGAAAACCTGCTCTGATACCAAATGAAATTGCACTAGAGGGGGGGTGAATAGTGAAATTATAGAGTATTGTAATACAACAAATTCAATCACACAATATACTCAATTATTTTTAGGTGGAAACCCAAGATGGGTGAAAACCACCACCTAAGCCAATCTCTTGACTTAGGATTTTCGATCACAAGGTGATCAATCCACTAACCACACTACTTAAACGAGGGTAGTGTACCTCAATTACAATTCCCACCTCCAATCCCTAAACGGAGATTTCTCTTTTCAAAATGAAGAGACGGGGGCCCGACAGGCCGGATACCCAAAATACAGAAATTAAGAAGTAAAAATAACACCTATAGAGCACCCCAATAATTTAGTTGCTTTCTTATCTACTAAGCATGAAAAGAACTCCCTGATGATTTGCAGAACGGAGCGAGCCGGGAGTATGGATTTGCCCTTTGATCAGAGTATTAGCACAGCACAAGGGCAAGATGGAGCTTAGAGTAGTGAGCAAGAGATTTTTCTAATGGAATTGTATCTCAAGAGGTGTGTGTCTTGCCTAAGAGGAGTTGTAGTCTATTTATAGGCAAGTTTGGAACCTTCAAGAACACTTGGGAGAGCTCTTCTAGCCGTTGGAAACAAATCCCAAGAGTTTAGGACGAAATCCACACAAAATCAGGGTAATGATGAGTCTGAAAACAACATCAGACGTCTAATTATAGTATCAGACGTCTTACAGGACGTCTGATTTTTCCTATGGTCGTCTAATATTGCAGGACATCCTTAACTGACTCTATTGGATCAAAAGAAGGACGTCTGAAATTATCTCATAAGACGTCTGATTATTTCATTGGACGTCTAATGAATGGTGCATTCGTTCCTGTTATCATCAGATCCAAACAGGGTTCTAGGTTTAGAGGATTGGACGTCGTTATGGACGTCTAATAATATTACCAGACGTCTGTAAACCTAAATGCTCTTCCTTCCTCCTTCTGCCAAAAGATTATGTGGCCGTAGAGAGATACGCACAGAAAATCATGGCCAACGGTTCAAAGGCAGACGTCTGTAAGTGTTTCCAGACGTCTGGAAATTCTTTTTCCTACACATGCTCTAACGGTTAGTATGAGGACGTCTGGGTAAAGAATCAGACGTCTGTGAAAGGTTATCGTCGTCTGAAAGTGAAGTCTTTCGACTGATGTCTACGAGGAAATAACAAAGGCAGAAATCTTTGAAATTAGACGTCTGATACACATGCCAGACGTCTTAAAGTGGAAAATCAGACGTCTGGCATTTGTCATGGACGTCTGATAAAAGTATAAGTGTTGGGTTTTTGTTTCTAATTTATCCTAAGTGTAGAGAGCCTAAGTTAGCTATTTATAGGTTTTGTTCGGGGGCTCTTTACAATATTTCTAGACTCAAATAAAATGAAAATTACAACTTTTGAAAGTTTACATGAAAAATCCTAAGACCTAATACTTATGCTACTCGTCTTTACGCTTTTAATCTCCCGTCTTGGAAAGCTTTTTGAAATCCTGCAAATATGTTATTACAGAGAGAAAATAATATGCTACGCTTTATTTTTTATTTCATTTTCTTCATTTTGTAAAATCATCAAAATATTATATCGAGTGGTTGAACTAACAGGACCTTACCGAGAACTCGAGAATTCTTCGGCTATATTTTTAAAAGAATCTAGATAAATGAATAAGAAAAACCCTTCACTCCCCGTCATTGAAATAATTGTGAGAATAATCTTATGGATGTGGTGGAAAAATATACACATGATCTTTAAGGAAAGGAAACGAACGTGCTTAAATTATCTTTGGACATATTAAATTATGTTTATATTAGTAAATAACTTATATGAGCTTCCCATGGAAACTAATCAAAGATGGTGTTACAAATTCACGTCTCTTTAACCTTCTACTACCAACTTAGTATAGATTTTTCTACTAAGGTAGTAGGTGTTTATATCTCTAAAAACTACCCTTGGATGTTTCCCCCTTTGACTTCCCTCCTACCACATCGTGATACGTCAGCTAGACATGTTGAATGAATGATATATTTCTCTTGGAGGTTTATATAGATGAAATACTTGATTTTTATTTTCATGGGTTGTTAGTTGGGTCTACTTCGGGCTATATTTAGCCTGTGAGGAAAAAACTTTCGATTTTTTGATCCCTTCTTTTAATTTTTATGATGTAGTTAGACTTTATATGATAGACGACGAGTAATTTCTAGTTTGCTTCCCACAAAAATATTTAAATATACTTTTCTTTAAACTTTCAAATGTGCTTATACCTCTTTTTAAAAGATGCTGACCAAGAAAGCCTACCAAATTCGAGAAACTATGTATGACACTGTTGATTTAATGACATAGAGGCTGAGTGGATGATTGTTGTCAATCCGTGGATAGTTTTTGATGGAAGAGGTGGAAGTTACTGTCAGAGGAAAGGAGAAGAAACATGGGGAAGGAAAGATGAAGATAAATTAAACTAATTATTTTAGTTTTTCCAATTCTAATATACTTTGTTTTCACCTCATAAGGAGATTTTCTATGGATAACCTCATCTGTGGAGTAAATCAAGTTCTTAATATAAATGATGAGGAGAAAGTAAAAGCTTACACTCAAAATAAATAAAAAGCTAATTACAAGACCTCTGCATCAAATATACTATCCTTGGGATTCCCACATGTACCTTTTTTTTATTAAAAGAATATCACTTCACAGGAAAGTACATCAAATCCAGGAAATCACATAGATCACTGCATGATTGAATGATTCCATACGAGTGAATATAAATAACAGTACAAAAAGTAAAAGATTAAAAAATTTCACGTAAGTTCTATATCTTGAAATAAAATCAGCTTATAAACAACTTAAACAAATTTATTTCTTATTATTCTTTCATTTTTTTTCCATTGCAGGAGGATATCTACAACCCCCACCCCACTTCCACGCACACACAATGCTATTTATACATAGACACTCTTTGAGGTTGTTGTTATTGTTGTTTTTTTTAATTATTATTAACAAGGAGGCGTTGATTTTACTATCCTTTAATAATTGTTAAAAAGTAAAAAAATGTAATACAATGTATTTTATAATATATAAATGGGAGTGCAACTTTTGATGTTGAAACATATCAATTAAAACACATTGATTAAATTACTTGGAATTAGCGGAAACAAGTTGATTAAGCAGAAATACGCGTCGCAAAATACGTTTCCCTCCCGCATCTTTGATAATTCCCTCCTCTGCCCACCCGATAAGGCGACCAACTCCCGCCACCACCACCACCACCACCTCCACCATGGCCTTCCTCCTCTCCTTCCACCCCACTCCCTTCCAACTCCCCTCCCTCTCCTCCACCTCCACCTCCACCTCCAAACCCCCTTCCCCTCTTCCCCTCCGCTCCTCCCTCCACCTGTCCTCCCAGACCCAACCGCCCCCGCCTCTCTCCCCCTCCCCCTCCCCCACCCAAAAAACCCCTTCCATTTGGGTAAACCCCAACAGCGCCACCGCCACCCAACGCGCTCGCATCTCCCGTTTCGCCTCCTCCCTCTCCACCTCCCCACCTTCCCTCCTCCCCTCCCTCCTCTCCTCCTCCCCACACATCCCCGAATCCGACCTCCCCCTCCTCCTCTCCCTCCTCTCCTCCCCCTCCCCACTCCTCCCCCTCGTCTCCCACCTCCTCTCCTCCCCTCCCCTCCGCGACCCCCTCCGCCTCTTCAACCTCGCCCTCAAGTCCGCCCGCCGCCTCCTCCACTGGCCCTCCGCCGAGTCTCTCCTCCACGACCTCCTCCGCCGCGGCCTCAAGCCCGACAACGTCACCTTCTCCACCGCCGTCTCCTGCGCCCTCTCCTGCGGCCTCCCCGACCGCGCCTCCCACTGGTTCGACCTCATGCCCTCCCTCGGCGTCCGACCCGACCCCATCACCTTCTCCTCCATGATCCGCGCCCACGGCCGCTCCTCCCGCCCCGACCTCGCCCTCTCCCTCTACGACCGCGCCTGCGACCTCCGCCTCCCCCTCGACGCCGCCGCCTTCTCCGCCGTCATCCGCATCCACTCCTCCTCCGGAGACTTCGACGGCGCCCTCAACGTCTTCCAGGAGATGAAGGCCCTCCGCGTGCCCCCCAACGTCGTCCTCTACAACACCATCCTCGGCTCCATGGGCCTCGCCGGCCGCCCCTGGCAGGCCAAGTCCATCTTCCTCGAGATGCCCTCCAGCGGCGTCGCCCCTAACTACGGCTCCTACGCCGCCCTCCTCCGCGCCTACGCCCGCGCCCGCCACGCCACCGACGCCCTCGCCACCTACCGCGAGATGTGGGGGAAGGGCATGCGCCCCGACGTCCTCCTCTACAACGCCCTCCTCGCCATGTGCGCCAATATGCACCTCCCCGACGAGGCCGCGGCCATATTCGACGACATGTGCACGTGCTGCGCGCCCAACGACTGGACGTTCTCGTCGCTGATCTCCGCGTACGCGTGCTGCGGCCGCGTCGCCGAGGCCGAGGCGGCCCTCGAGCGGATGGCCGCCGCGGGGATCCGGCCAAGTCTCCTTGTCCTCACCTCGCTCGTCCAGTGCTACGGCAAGGCCGGGCGGACTGAGAAGGTTGTCGCCGTGTGCGGCCGGCTCGCGGAGCTCGGGATCCCGCCCGACGACCGCTTCTGCGGGTGCCTCCTCGACGTCATGAGGCGCACCCCGACGGAGGGCCTTGGGAAGGTCCTCGGGTGCCTCGAGAGCGCCGACGCGCGTCTCGGGTTGTTTGCTAGACGGCTTATTGATGAGGACACCGGAGACGAGACACTCAGGTGGCGTTTGTTTTGTTTCGATTGCTCAATTCCAGGATAAACGAATTCCGACTCAATTCCTTTGTGATGAACCCAACACCTAAACATATAATTCTCCTGTTTATTCCCCGTTTTACCGATTCGTCTGTTTATTCTACTTAGCTAACTCTACTTGCCAAATGCCACCACAGGGAAGAGACGAAGCGTGTGCTCGTCAATGCGAGGGAGGAGGTGAGGAAGCCTTATTGCAATTGCTTGATCGACTTATGCGTCAATCTCGACTTGATGGAGAGGGCCTGCGTGTTGTTGGATCTCGGGCTCGAGCTTGGTGTATATGGCTCCATCCAGTCCAGGTGCCCCACCCAGTGGTCCCTCCACGTGAGGAGCCTGTCGCATGGTGCGGCGCTCACTGCATTGCAGGCGTGGGTGAACGATCTTTCGAGGGCGGTGGAGGCCAGGGAGGACATGCCCCCGGTGCTTGGCATTAATACGGGGCATGGCAGGCATCATGATGGGAGAGGGTTGGCTGCCATGTTCCAGACCCAGTTGAGGGATATGAATGCCCCATTCCACGAGTCAAAGGATAAGGGTGGGTGGTTCTTGACCACCAAGGAGGCTGTGGAGTCGTGGTTGTGGTCGAGGGATTACACCACGTTCGCGGGTTCGTAAGCATCGGTTGATTGTAGCTGGAGAATTATGTCAGTTAGGATTAGAGATTTGCAACTGTGGTCTCTCTTACCATGTGGAAAAGAATGTTGGTTACAGATGCAATGGGAGATCGTTGAGATGCCATTTCAGTGTCAGGTATTCTCCCCTCTTCACATACTTCGAATTTATTTTTGTGCTGCTTCCATCATAATGTATCTTTTAAGTTTTAACTATTTAAGTTAGCATAGTCTTTAACCAGCATAAGGATGTGAATCTCCCATGAGTTCTCCCCTTGGTTGGTCATCTTGACTTAAAAAAGGAAAAAGAAATCAGGTAAAGGCATCATAGAAATTTTTTTTTTGAAAAGGCGAATGGCGATTATTCAATAGATAATCACCCATAAAGATTCATTTCACCATAGAAAAAATTACATCAAGTGTTACAAGATGGATCTCTAGGCCTCAACTTGGGAGGAGATAGTGGAAACAAATTTTTCCACATAAGGTTTCTCCCCCGTAAACATCACCCCATTCCTCCCCAGCCACACCCCCACAAAATAGTCAGGATCTTGGCCTGATCATGCTTGGAGCGAAAGGTGAACACTCTGCTTCCCACATTTCCCCTGCGGAAGGAAGACCATCTTGGTGAGAGATCCATCTAATCTCCATCTTCTGCTAAATCTGCTTTACAAAAGGGCACTGGAGTAGGAGATGCTGCACATCCTCTATCGCCCCCCCACACAAAGGGCACGCCAAATCGTCGGTGGTGGCCCATCTCGCTTTCCACTGCTTTATCATGATCTGTCCTCTTCTCACCAACCAGGCAAAGATTTTCGCCTTTAACGGGCACTTCGCCGTCCATATTAGTCTGCAATTCCGTATGAGGTCAACGTCTACAATCGCCCCTCCAGTCCCCAACCTGCGGTAAACCTTTGCCACTGAGAAGTCACCTCCCTCTCAATGAAGTCCATCAAGGCCTTCGCTCGGTGCCTGACCTACCAACTCCTGCAGTAGTCACTGGAATTTATCACATCTCTAGTCGGAGAGTCCCCCCCGGAAGATGGGGGATCAGGATCTGTCCTAGCACTCTCCAACCGTTGCCAAGGAATCCATCACACTGCTCAAGAGGCGAGGGAACTTCTCCCCTAGAGTAGATCCAGTCCCCTGCCAGTCATCCTACCAGAAGCAGAAGGAGTCTCCCACACCAAGAACTTGGTCAAAAAAACCTCGCACACTCCCAGCCACTGTCACCAAGCCCTTAAGGAAGGGAGACGCACGGGGGGGGGGAAGCAGAGGGGTCCCCATGACAGAAAATCTCCGTAGGCTTGCACACCTCTTTCCACATAATCGAAGGGAAACTCCTCCGCAAGGATGTCCACATAAAGTCCCACTGAATCGAGTCATATGCCTTGGAGAAATCCACTTTCCATAAGAAGGCATGTTTCTTCTCCCTCCTCCACGCCGCCAAGGCCTCCATCGTAACCACAAATCCATCCAGTATGCCCCTCCTTAGAACAAAGGCTGTCTGGACCGGGGAGACCAGATCCCCCAGTACGCCCCTCAGTCTGTTAGCCAGAACTTTGGCCATAATAAGGTAAACCGCATTGGACAGGGCAATCGGCTTAAAGTCCTAGATGTCCTCCGCCCCTTCTTAGGCAGCAAAAACAGGTAATATTTATTCAATTTATCAAAGTCTTTGTTGCCTGATGCAACCTCCTCCAACACCCGCATCACATCCGCACCCACCAAGGGCCAGAACTCTCTGAAAAAGAAGACATGGAAGTTGTCCGGGCCAGGGCACCCCTCCACGTTGAGGTCCCACATCGCCACCCTCACCTCCTCCTCTGAAAAGCCTACCGTGAGACCCTCCGCCTGGGACTCCGAAATACATTGCACATCCACCCCCCTCCACCTCCATCCTCTCCTTGTCCGCTTCCCAGTGAACTCTCTAAAGTACTCCGCCGTTGCTTGCCCTACCTCCTCCTTACCTGAAAAAGCGTCCCCGTCAATCACCATCCGGTCTATCCAATTCCTCCGCCTCCTGGCCGAGGCCACTTGGTGTTGGAATCGCTTTCTCTCAGCCACTTTTGCCTGGATTTCACCTTCCATTCTAGCTCCGACCGTCTGTCCTCTTCCTGGATCACCTTCAACATCCTCGCCTTGATCTCCTTATCCTCCGAGGATATAGGAGCTTGGTCCTCTTGCTTGTCCACTCTGCTAATCTCTAGCAGCACTGCCTCCTTCCTTCCCCTTTTGGATGCCCTTCCTTCCTGACAAGCCTCAGACGGTTGCACAACATGGAGAGTTTCTTCGCTAGATAGAAAGTCGCCGAGCCTTCCACCCTCAACACGTTCCACTTCTCCACCAAGGCTCTGAACCCCTCCTCCAAAAGTCACGACCTGTCGAATTTAAAATATGTGTCGAACTGCACCCCCTCATTCAGTCGCCACATAAGGGGAGTGTGGTCTGAAAAAGGTCTCTCCAACGCACATACATCTGCCACCGGGAGTGCCTCAACCAGTTCCACATTGGAGAGAAACCTATCAATTCTGGACATTTGGCCGTTGTTATTCCTCCATGTGAAAGCACAGGCTGCGAGGGACCAGTCCACGAGCCCATGAGCCTCGATGAACTCCACAAAATGATCCGACCCGAGGTCCTGCCTCCCCTACCCACTTGGCTTGTCCTCCACATTCAATGTTACATTGAAGTCCCCCCCCCAACAACCAAGGACTTCCAATGCAATCTGCCGCCACCGCCGTAAGCTCCTCCCACATCACCCTCCTCGCCTGGGCGTCTGTGGGATATGCCCCAATAACCCACAGTCTGGCGCCTCCCACCTTCTTGACCAAGCACGTCAAGATGATGTGTTCTCCATATTGGACGTCCTTCAAGGTGAAGACCTCCTCTCTCTAACCAAGGATTTGTCCTCCTGATTTATCATTCGCAGCAAGGGCCCGAAACCCCTCCATCCACGAACCTCCAATCCCTCTCCAAACCTGTGCTCCATAGTCAGCCATCTTAGTTTCCTGCAGCAGCACAATATCCGCCCTTCACTGCCTGATGTATCTCCCCAGAGCTGCCCTCCTTGCGGGGTCGTTGAGGCCCCGCATGTTCCAGGTGATCACTCTGTTCATGTAGCAGGTGCTACACTCTCCTGCGTGACCGGCCTAAAGCCACCGGCTTCCGCCATCTTTCGCACCTCTTCATCGTCATCGTCTAGTGCCTCTTTCGTCGGTGGGTGCTGAGGAACTCATCTACATCCGTCCACTACCACCCTTGGCCTCTGCCTGCCCTGAAAAAACCACCTCTTCAAGTAACGGAAGCCACCACCGTGCCCCTTGCTTACCAACCACAGCGTCCACCCTGTCAAGACAATCTTCGCCTGGTTATCCCCCAGGTCCTCATCTGGCTGTTGCCTTGAGCGCAACTCTAGGCCCTTCGAGCTGCCTCCTCGATGGTAACCCATCTTGCTTGTCGCAGACCCATAAGCGTCCTCCCCCAACTCCACCAATGGTCGAGTTGCCCCTGGCAGGGGTGAGTCCTCATCATTGGCTCCTCGTAGCACCATGGCTCGACCCTCTGTCATCCCCTGCCTGTTGATGCTAAATTACAACGATCGTTTATTTTTATGATAACAAAGTACGTGTCTTTTAACATTTGCATTTGAGTTTCAGTTTTTAGGTCAAATTGCAAAAAGAGAAGTGTTTAGATGGAAGTTCGAGCTCGCATCCATGGCGGATTGGAGGAGCTTGACAGAGGCGGAGGAGCTTCGCAAGGAGTGAAAGCTTGAAGAAGGAAGGAGATGAAGAATATGATAGATTTCATTTCCTTTGTACTATGTATTTTTGTCTATTTTGTTGCTCTTTATTTTTGTCTTAGATCTTATGTTAAAGAGCCTCAAAAGATCTTTAAAGTAGTCCTAGGAACACATACACTACCTTAGGATACTTAGGTTTTCTATAGAGAACTTAGAAAACCAAAATAAGGATCAGACAACCTTTTCAGACGTCTAATCTGAATTTCAGACGTCTGATAAAAGCTTTTAAGACGTTTGATTGTTGACTCAAACGTCTAATTATTTAGGTTAGACTTAGTTAGTTATGTCTGATGAAATCAGACGTCCAAATCTTAGTCTAGACGTCTTAGGAGACGTCTGATGCCTTTGCTAGACGTCCAATTAGTGGATTGTTGGCTTCCTTAGCAAACGTTGAGGAAATGACTGTTAGCCTCGTATTAGACGTTCGTAGAGGACCCCAGACGTCTGATAAATGAAAATAATAAATTGATTGAGGAAAATGCTAATCTAAAATTAGAAATTTCTAATTTAAATACTAAGATAAATATTATAGAAAAAGAAATCACATGTCTTAGGGAAAATTCCAACAAATTAATCAACAAAATAGATAATTTGCATAGCCCTAAGATTGAGAAAGGATCTCCATCAAGGAGACCCGCTAACAGATCCGGATCCAAGCTCACTTGGATACCGAAAAAAGAATTGGAATCTTGTTTTGTAGGTTTCAAAGGTGACTATAATACAAGAGATTGGACCTATAAGCTCAAGAACAGTCAACTCGAGTTAGGAGGATCAAAGAGTAGACCAAGAAGAAGGATAAGAAGATCGACGAGACGACGAACAACCGAACAACTCGCCGCATGTCGACCGCCAGATTGGTGATCGGCGCCAATGCCTGGGCCTCCAAGCTACGGATGGGAGCCCCATCCGATATGGCATCTACCACCTCCATTTAGGTCATTCTATTGGCCATGGTAGGTGAGGTAACCCTTAACCCTATATTTTTATCATTAGCATATAGATATGGGGAGTTAAAATTATGAGCTATGTGCCAATCATTAATGAGAAGATCTTGTTGGCTATATTTCCTTTAGAAAGGGGGAGAAAAATAATAACTATCTTGTTGTTACAAAGAAGGGGAGGATATTACTCTTGTTAAAAGAAATTCAACCTAATTATAGAAGGGCATGGTTTAAGGGAGAGTTATAGGAAATTTAAAATCAATTAAACCTTTTTGATAATGTCAAAAAGGGGGAGGATTTTATGTATTATTATTTATGATTTTGTCATCATCAAAAGGGGGAGATTGTTGGTGCTAGAGCACTACGGTCGTTTATTTTGATGATAATAAAACACATGTCTTTTAACATTTGCATTTGAGTTCCAGTTTTCAGGTCAAATTGCAAAAAGAGACAAATGTTTAGATGAAAGTTTGAGCTTGCATCTATGGCGGATTGGAGAAGCTTGACAGAGGCGGAGGAGCTTCGCAAGGAGCGAAAGCTTGAAGAAGGAAGGAGATGAAGGATATGATAGATTTTCTTCCTTTGTACTATGTATTTTTGTTTCTTTTGTTACTCTTTGTTTTTGTCTTAGATCTTATGTTAAAGAGCCTCAGAAGATCCTTAAAGTAGTCCTAGGAATACCTACACTACCCTAGGATACTTAGGTTTTCTATAGAGAACTTAGAAAATCAAAATAGGGATCAGATAGCTTTTTTAGACGTCTAATCTGAATTTCAGACATCTAATAAAAACTTTTAAGACGTCTGACTGTTGATTCAAACGTCCGATTATTTAGGCTAGACTTAATTAGTTCTATCTGATGAAATCAAACGTCCAGACCTTAGTCCAGATGTCTTAGGAGATGTCTGATGCCTTTGCCAGACGTTCAATTAGTGGACCGTTGGCTTCCTTAGCAAACGTTGAGGAAATGATCGTTAGCCTCGTATCAGACGTCTGTAGAGGACCCCAGATGTCTGATACATGACCATTTTGCCTCGGCTGACCCAAAATCTCTTCTCAGAGATTTTTTAGCCGTTGTACTCCCTTGGGAATCCATTTCCGCAGAAAAATAGGTTTCCATACGTCCAGACCTTATGTTAGACGTCCTGTGTGTCGTCTGATGGACTTACACTAGAACTCTGTTTAGATCTGATTCAAGTCAGGAAGGAAATCCGCCTAAAATCAAACATTTAACTTAGTTCCCAAACGTCTTAAACAGGTTTTCCAGACGTCCGATGATCCTGTCAGAATCATGATTAATTCTGACTATGGTCTGTTTTGCCTTGGGTTCAGCCCCAACGGTTATAGAAGCCTTCCAAATCCTTCCAAAGCCTTCATAGGCCCTCTATAAATAGTGAACCCCCTGGCTTGTAAGACACACCCAAGACACACCTTTGTTAGAATATTTCCACTTGTGTCAAAAAAAAGTAGAAGATCAAATAGAAGAAGCTCTAGCTCTACAAGCACTCTCTTCACCTAAGAGCTTCATCCTCTGTGCACTCGCTCTCCTGCCGATGTTACGAGAGTACTGCTGTGCCAAAGCGTGGTTCACGCATCCACGTCGTCACTTCGACACAATTCCACCAAAAGGAAGTTTCCTAACTCCTATAGAAGCTAGGATTCGCATTGCGTGAAGGGAGGATCCTCCTGGGTGAACCATATTATCTTTGGTTGGGTATTCGCATTGCGAATTCCTGTCTCCTTCGCGAGACAAATTCCTTCTTGTGAAGAGAAGGGGTGTTGAGGTACACTACCCTCGATCTAAGTAGTATGGTTGTAATTGAGGTTCAGTCACCCTCATTTAAGTGACTGGGTTTAGTGGATTTAATCGACTAAGTCTATTAGGAAATCCTAACTCGAGAGGGTTAGGTGGTGGTTTTCACCCGATTTGGGTTTCTACTTAAAAATACTTGTGTCTATTGTGTGATTGCTTATTTTTGTGAGATTATCTATTTTAATTTCACAATCACTTTGCTTTTCGTCAATCAAATCTCACCCCCTCCAACCAAGAAATTACACTGCCCAGTGTTGTCCACCTCCTCTACCGATCTCAGGGGCCGCGAGGACCAACTAGGGGGCCGCCACCCTCGAGAATCTGCTTACGCGCTGCTTCTGCAGCCTCGAGCTCAAGAGAAGGTCTGCGAGTAGACCCCCCCCCCCCGATTCGAGCTCAAAGGAGAGCTCTTGAACCGGCGTTTCGGATCCGGATCTCTGCTGCTCGACGGTCCGGGTCACCTCCCAAGGTCCTGACCGCCACTGCAATGGCTGAAATGCATCATCGGATCTTGGGGGAGGATCCAAATCCGAACCTTCCTCCTCGCAGTTGCTCGCCCTAGTGCATGCCCCGCACGTGGTGGGGTTTAAAGGTCCCCCACCTCCATCTCCGAATTGCCCCTCTGCAGACGCAACCCCCGCCTTTTCCTCTTCTAGTGCGTCTCGAATCCCGCTGATCTCAGTCGTCCTCCATGAGATCTTCGTGGATCTCTCAAGCGAAGAGCCCTCGTTAGTGGCACGAACCTTGGTCTTCCCCCACGCAGCTTTCGCGAACCCCTCGGGGGTCGCATCCACATTAGCGACCTTTCGATTCCTCCTCGCAACATCCGGCTACCGCTGCCCCTTCCCCACTGCCGATCTCACAGCTCCGGCTGTCGAGGCTGCGTGCCACCGTCGTTCTCTTAACAAGCACTCCACCACCCAGGAGGATCCTCCCAGCCGCAGCAGGATTTTCCTCAGTGGCTTCGCCCCAGTCGCAGCTTTCTATGATGCCGATATGATGAATTAACTCCTCACACTACATGAGATTCCTCCCTTCGAAGACAACATGAGATTCTTGCAATCTAAAATCTTTGTCGGTCAAAAGGAAAAGGGTAAAAGCAATCTCCATCTCCTTTTCAAAGAAAAATAACATTACTATACCTAGAAAAATTCAGAAGCTGTCGACTTTCTTCTCACATGTGGGATCTTGATTAGTCCCTTCCTCTCTTTGATCATGAGTATTGCACTTGCATAGGAACATCATACCATATGCTTGATGAGGATGCCTTAAGCATAGACACCTTCTATTTACTTGATCAAATTAGAAAAGGAATTCTCCTAAAATCATTCAAGTGCTCCCTTGCTATCTTGGCTCTTTCTGAAAACATGCTCATTGGAAGACCACAAGACTTGGTGTCTTGTTCCTTTTTTCTCTTCTCTTTTCTTTTTTTTTTTTAGGGCAAAGGATGAATGGTTGAGATCACTATCAATCCTATTAAATTAATGGGGTAATTGACAAAAAGTCCTATTTTGAGTTCCACTTATCTTAAAATACTTTGGGAAATTGGGAATACCCCATATCCTTGTATTGCAGGATTACTTTAGCTAGTATGACTTTGGCCACCATCAGATCATAGTCATAGGAATTATAATAAGATGGAGGTTGACTTGGCTCTGGTTGAAAGTCTTGAGACATCGATGACGGTGAATGGTAGTCAGGCAGGAAGTTATATGAACTTTATGCCTCATCTTGGTTGGGGGGGGGGGGGGGGGGGGGGTTGGTATTGAGGGTTAGTGTAATGAGATCCATAGTCATAAAAACTTGATGATGATGTAGGGTGACTTCCAAAGATTGAATTTGTTAGATTAAGGGATCCTATTAATGAACTTAAATCATCAATGGATATCATAGAAGTTGAGTCATATATCGTATCATGGTCAAGAGTTGAACTTGGCAAGAGGCCTTCATATATAGTTCTATGTCTCTCTTGGCATTCATGTCTAGCATCCTTTTCATCCCTGCTAGGACAATATCTCCTACCTCTTTCACTAATATTTTTCTATTAAGAATCAAGTTCAACCATCATTGTGTTGGCATCATCATCTCGTCCATTATCATCATCATCATCATCTTTTGTTTTTGAAAGTGAATCTTCCTCCTCATTTGGACTCTCTTCAATGCCATGGAATACTCTTTTACCGGACTAAGTACCCATAAATTCCTCTACATTCAAACCTTTTTTTCTTTGCTAATTTAGGATTGGGACCACAATCTTTATCCATTAATGACCCCTTTACAAAAAAGAAATCTTTATCAAGCAATGGTTCTTTATTGTTATTCAACAATACTTGTAAAACATCTTCATCTTCTCTTTCTCCAAAAAGATATGCGACATCAATTAGATCCATGTACCCTTTTTTACATTCTCCTTATTGTATATATTTCATCTTAATCTAATGTTGTCACTATTGAGGTGATTTCACCTCTATGAGTAAATCAAGTTAAAGGTACTCTAGTTCCTTTCACAGCTTCCTACGAATGTCGTTTGAGATAAGATTTCAATGGCAACTTGGCGAAGGTTAGGAGCATCAGTGCCATGTAAGGGTCACCATTAAACTACAATAGAAAAATGAAATAAACTTATTAATTATTGAGCTTGTGAATTGTGAAATTAATTAACAAAGATATCTTTATATTTAGATCACGATCATACTAGGAAGAGTGTTTATCTCGAAAGATAGGAACAACTCATCTTTAAAATATTTTATTTGCAAAGAACAATGAATAAAAATCGTATTATTTCTTCTACGATAATACGAGTGAAACGTGTAACATTGTAGGCTTGAAGTATGGATAATTTATCATCTCATTCATACAATCTATTTGTTGTTAGACACCCTTTATGAGCTTAGAGATAACTACTTGCATTGCTTTGAGGAGCTCGTAATCACTACGAAGTACATATTTGTAGTGATATCGGATTTAGATATATTTCAAAATTAGGATTTAAGACTAATCATTACAAGGCTATGATGAAAAATATATGAAACTTAATAAACATGTAAATTCATATCAGTTTTATAAAGTGGATGTAAGAACATTTCTTGTCATCTTTCGTCAATTATCTTTATATATTATCAAGTCGATTTTCTAGTATTTTCCTTGACTTTTTATTTCATCATTTTCATAATTGTATATATGCTTACTAAGGTTACTTTTTTATCACTATCAACTATCATTAGCACAACCCTTAGCATAACCATAATAAGTTATATGATCTTCACAACTTGTTAACAATTGCTCCAGAATTTTGTGAAAGTCACCAATTCCTCATTCTACTCTCTTTTTTAACACCAATCATTGGAGATATGTATTTGCTTCAATCCAACTTTATTATTTATAATACTCTGCAATGTAATATAATTTGTTGCAAATCAAGTAATGGTTGCTTTTATCGGTTCACCCTTACAAAGCTTTCTTGTCATTGCCAATATTTGCAAGTGATTATAGATGAAAGTTGTGATTGAATGTGCAGTTTGAATAAATGTGCTTATCAACTTTCTCTTTTCAAACTTTTTAAGAATTAAATCAATGCAATGAGTTGCACAAGGAGTCCAAAAAAATTCATACTTGTTGGATTTCATTAATTTTTTTCCAGCCTTCTTAAAAGTGTTATTGTTATCAGTAACAATTTTTACCACATTTTTAGCTCCACTCCTTCACAACATTTACATCAAACGGTATATGTATTTGTAATCTTTTACTTGATACAGATTTCAAAAAGATGGGCTTTCCATTGCAAGAAAAAAAGGAAATTTATTATTATGAAACTAGATCATTTATCACACATAATGAAAACTCTATATTCTGATAATAACCTCTTCAACCTATTTATGTGTTTGTTGTTGTCATCGTTCGTCATGTACAAATACTTATTCATGATCTCATAAGGGATAGGAACCTTCACCTCTATTCTCACTTGGACAATCTCATCTCATCCATAACGTATTGTAAAAATGGTTTGCTTGCTACATTTACTGGAATCGCATGTGCAAAGAAGAGTGTAAGATGACTTTCCCCACGTTTTCTCTAACATTTCTAAACATATCGTTGATGGTTTTCTATTTCTTGTTTGTACTAGGCACATATCTTATACTACTTGATCTCTCAATCCCAACTTTTGGCCCCTTTGTTTTTTGCAGGATACTCGAGGATGGTGGCACGGGTATTAACACCTCTCTCATAGAATGGTCTTCCACGGGCAAATTCTTCTTCCCACTTCTCATGTTTACTCTTTAGAGATACTTTAATATCATTCATATATGCTTGTCTCTATGCAGGAGTTTCAACATCATTAGAGTACCGAATATCAAAATTATCATTAGAGTCATCTATACCAACATGCTTTTTTTCCCACATTCTCTTATAAAGCATCGCGTCTCTTCTTGATTTCTCCGCATCTTTTTTCTTTCCTTCTAAATTTGTTAGCATCAATAATTTTCCTTTCTCAGGAACACTAGAACACTTCGTCATATTCTTGTACTCACCTATCTAGTGCTGTTTTAACCTTGTGATATCACCTTCCATCAATTTTTTAAAATAAAAGTTTTATTGTGGTTTTGCTTTGTCTCCATTTATAGTAGTACTTTAATGTCAACCAATTTATGTAAGATCTTCATCTCTAATCATGAATTGATAAGAGATCTATTTAGAATTCACAATTGAACATGCGTAACCTGTAATGAATAATAAACGTGACTTTAAGATGTGATTTAGCCATGAAATCATGATTAAATTGAAGTTTAATTAGCGATCTTAATAAGGTAATATATAAATAATATTAACCAAGTCAATAATCGAGTAGATTTAAAGATTTAAGTTCGATATAGACAATAATCGTGGTTTAAACATAATGATTCATGCTACAAAATCATCACCAAATTAAAATTTAATTAAAGATCTTAGTAAGATAATGCGTAGATAATATTAATCTAATCAATAATTGAGTAGTTAAGAGATTTAAGTTTGGTATGAACAATAATTTGGTCGAAACATGATGATTTAGGTTATGGAATTATCACCAAATTGAAATTTAATTAGGAATTTTAGTATGGTAATGTGTAGATAATAATAATTTAGTTAATAATTGTGTATATCGAGATATTGAAGTTCAATATGAATGGTAATCATGATTTAAATATGGTGATTTGGAGCTAATAATGTAAAAAATTTTTGAAAAAGGGTGATTGCCTTGTTTAGAGATAAAAGAAGACAGCAAATCATCCAAAGAGGAAGTTGGAACAACAGGTAGTAGCAACGGAGAGGAAGAAATGGCAATGGAAAGTCCGGAGAGGACAAAGAAACAAGGTAGGGTAGATTTGCTGCTGCGTATTGCCCATATCCGTAGATGTTGCCAACATCTAGCGAAATAAGCAATATATCAGGTTATGTATTGGAAAAATGATTTGCCATTTAAGTTATTTTCTTGTCTCATCCATGAGCACACTAGCATCTACAAATGGCATGCACACGTTACCCCCAGGACTTTTAGAAGAGATATCCTGAGATTTTAAGGGTAACTTCATGACAATTTCCCATGGCATTCAAGGGGTATGAAGAAACAGATGGTGTGAGTTGAGGGGTGATTTGCAAGTGATTTGAGGAAAGAGGGGGACCTACTAATTGGTTTAACAACGAAGAGCATTTGGGAGTGGGAAAATGGTACAACTCCGAGATCTTAGTATGTCAACCCGGTCATTTGTGAGAATATCCCTCATAACGAGTTCTTAGAAATCAATGAGATTATATACCTTGCATAATGGAGTAGGAAATTTGAATCCCCTGGGACCCTACCTATGGATGGGGTTGATTATATATCTTGCGTAGGATATTCTTGACTTCTGCAGAATGTTTTTAGGGAAATAACCTGTAGGTGACTCAATTTCCACAGCAGTATATCCTTGACTTAAAATTGCAGTTTTTACGTGGTTGATGATTGTGCGGAACTCATTTGGCATTTTACTTTTTTAAAGGAAATTTTGCTGATCGAGACTGAATGGCTGTGAGAATGAAAGAGTTTTGGATCTGGAAAGTTTGAGCAAAAGTTTGCCACAACGAAAAATGCCAATGTGTATTCTTGCCAAAATTTTGCAGCTACTGTGCAGGAGATATGGCATGTGTGAACTTGTTTGACGTGAAATAGATAGTGGTACGATCATCAGGAGAAGAGTGAAAATAGTGTATTGCGGTCGTTGAAGGATGTCTATGATTCAGAGCTGTTGAATTGCTTCTTGTTCTTTCAGGTAAACTTAGCTAACATGAATTGCTCTTTCTTGAAATCTGTCTAGTAGTGGGGGTGTGCTATGAGATGACACAGGAGATATTATGGGTGATCTTAGCAATGTCATGTTCAGATGGTCTCTATTCCGAAGGTTGCAGGACTTTGTGCTCTTCTATTCCAATGTAAATCGAGATTGATTCTCAGTTGTTTTGATTGGATTAGAGGCTCCCTCTTCCTCTAACCTTAGACGCCCACCTTTTGGCAGTGGCTTTGTTTTGTGCTAATAGCTTTCTACATTGGTCATAGCTACTTGGAAGGTGATTTGAGCAGGGGATGCCTTGGAAGATAGGCTGTGAAGAGATTGTATTTTCCTTGCTAAAATGTCGTATGGCTTTGGACCGCGTCGCCTTTGTTTGATTACTTTCAAAGATAGTCAAGGTGCATCATCCCCATTCCGTGAAGGAGAGGGTCTGTCGTCTTCGACTTGGTGGACATGGGAGACCCTGACTTTGCAGCAAAGCTACAGAAGCATAGGTGACTTGGTTGTTTCCAAATGTTGATTCTTGTGTGTTGTTAGTGTTTCTGATGGCTCCTTGGAAGACTGTTTCACGCACAAGCCACGTTAAGATGTGATAAGGTTGCGATTAGTTGCAGGCTAAGTTTGAGGCCAGATGGTGTTTGGAAAGTGAGGTTAAAAGGCATTGTTTAATTGAATAGTGTTACTAGTAGTACCTTAGATGCAATGGATGAAGCGGCGTGATTTAACCAGAGACTTGAGAATTATATTCTAGTCGTTTAAGTAGTGGATGGATTTGGTGTAATAAGCGGAGTTAACGTGGCACGTAAGGATGAGAGAATTGTCATTCATTTATCTCATATTTAACGTTGCATGGTCTTTTTATTGGGGCGTAGACGTTGTCCTTTAATCCTTTTACACTATATCACAGAATCCAAGTGGGATAATTCGTAGGTTATCCAACAACCGAGTGCAGCTTAAGTGATGGGTGATCATACTGCATTACAACTCCCAATGGAAAAAATGAACCCAATGTCAAATAAATAAATTGTAATTCATATTTCTAACCAAATTCAACTTAATTAATCACATACAAACATTTCCCTATACCCATCTACCCCATCTCAACCTTCCTGCCAACCTAGGACATCCACATCTGATCCTAGTCTAGATTCTCAAGGTCATGTGCGAGAAGGTCGGCACCCGCTTTCTTGGCGACCACACCAAGATGGTCCATCGCAGGAAACATGTTTGCGACAACTTCTACCACCCCTCGATCTGTACATAGCATTGCCACGCCAAGGTCGTTGTGCTCCATGTCAGCCAAATTGCCACCTTCGTAGCACCGTTAACTCCACCCATCATGTTGTCCTCATTCGGGTTAGCTCAATTCTTCACCTACACGGGTTCATTCATTGATAACTCACAAGACACTTCACTGTCCAATTATACGAAGGATCTAAGGTTACTCGAAGAATAAGGATAATGTTTTAATATTATTACGAGAGTGTGTTGCATTTATGAGATTCTGAATATATTTTAATATATATTGATATTCATGTCATATAATATGATAATTTTAACATAACTTCAGGAACAACGTATGTAAATTACCCTTCCTAAAATTATTCCTTCATAAAATGGACAAATTCAACGGGGATGACAATTTAAAGCTTAGAAACGATTTGGTGCAGAACAGCAAAAGTTCCCAAGACGTGTAGCATGAGATTGCCAATTTCACGGTAGTCGCTAGGGTTGGCCATAGAATTCATAACTTACGTTATTTTGCTTGACTGGATCACACTTGCTCCGATTAAGCTATTAATCTTCAGTTGACCAAGTAATGCCCCAACTATGAATGTTTATTACCTTACCTCTTTCTTCTGACGTGCTGCCAGCTAAACAGAAGGTTAGGCAAATGCTACACATGCATAAGATTGAGAATAATTTCAATAAAAAACACTAAATTTCACACCTTAGCTTTAATCTAATTCCCCCTTCACCATCCAACTAATGGCACTTAATGGCACAATCACTTCTAATAATGTACGAAAATGAATGATTTGATGCTCTTACATTAACCCTCATTTTCAACCTAAAATCCAAGTAATTCTGGGGATGGACTACATTGATACAGTTAGAAACATCAGAGGCAATAACATGTCGTGGGGTTTATGGAAGAACTTGGACATCAAGATATAAGTTCAAGAACTTTCGTGTAATTACTCCTGAAGAGAAGTTGGTCAACAGTGGCAACAGACATCAATGCTTGCAGGCAAGCAAAGATGCTGACTAAAACCACACACCATGCCTGAGCTTCCATAGTTACAGTTAGAAGTGAAGTGGCACTGTTTTAACCATCTCTGCCGCCTTCTACCTCGCAATCGTGGTCCGCTCCTTGTAGAAAGTGCTCCCTACATAACAAAGAGCAAGCTTGCATTCAGGTCCTATTCACAAAAGGCAAACACACCTGAAAGGTGACATGTTTGTAAAAGCCATATTCAAAAATAACAAAGGGTTTTATGCCATTGATATTTGTGCATCAGAAACTGACGGTAATAAGTGCATGCATATCTTGCCAGATTCTAAATTTGTAAACTGCAGATGCATGATAAAACACAATGAGATGATTTTGGCCTGATGCATGTGACTTGTGTCCACAGCAGTGGTCAGCTCCTACTCCTCAAGACTAGTCACTGATCCAGCATTTGCTGTGGGTTCCTGCTCCTTGGGGCTCTCCAGCATAGGCTTTTGAGGACTTCATCGGTTCCTACTCCCCATAGCCCTTTGTTGCTCGTAGCATTCAACATGGCGGGTTGTTGTGGTTTCATGCCTCCCACTCCTTGTGTCTCTAAAGAGGTGTTTGGTAACAAATCCACACCTCCTGCTCTTGGCAACTTCAATTCAGGAGTTGCCACTCTGTTACCTGCTTATGAGCTTGTAACTTGATAACATTCATCGTTGGGTGACTTTTGGTGGATGAGATTGCTGGTAATTAATGTGGATTGAGTTGTTGATGGAGGTTGGGACCGGTTCAAGTGCTCTGATTGCCTCACATCATTTATGTCATTGACCTCCACTTGTCACTGTCACCTGCCTTTCCTAGCTGCCACCATTAGCCTCTGCCCATTGCGGCTTTCGTCATGCTCACTTTTCTCATTGGCTCTAGCCTCAGACCTGTCATCGTTGACACTTTTTATTAGACTTGTCTGCAGCACCAGATCCTCACCGAAAGCCCCAGTGAACCTTTGTGGATGACCATCATCTCCACAGTCGACAACCACTGATGCAACTCCTGCTCTTGCCTCCAGAACAGCTATGGATTCCTTATTAATGTCCCCTAGCTACCTCCATTCCAATGTGACTCTGACCACCTTTGCCTCCAACATGACCCAATCTGCCTCGGTTTCTAATGTGTGCCTAATCTCAACAATTTATAGCATGAGGCTTCATCAATGTGCTTTCAATGCAAGTGCATGTGCGCTTTTGGTCATTTATTTTTGTTGTCACTTCCTTAGATCTGTGTATTGCTCCCATGTGGCCAAAGTGATGCTCAGGTGAGGCTGAACCTTTGAAAGCAGGCTATAATTTTTAGCTTTTCAGGGAAAAAAGAAGTAAATTCTCACACTTTTTTGCAGAACCACATAAAAAGTGAAGCAAACCGGTGGAAAGGATTGTCTTTTCTGGGATTTAAAAGCAAGTTGCCTAGGTAAGAACCTCCACAACTATCTAAACATGGATCATAAATATCAAGCAAAACAGATAAAAAAAGACCCTTTGTAGAGCCTCACAGGAATAAATTTTTTAATGATTGAAAGCAAAATTATCAAGCAGAACCATACCTCAGCCTTTCACAAAGCCGTGCCAGCGCATCTGACCCGGTTCTTAATGCAACGTCCTCAATCAGAGAGGAGTTTGACAAAGTCATGTTTTCAGCCAACCTGAATTCACACAGTTCTTTCAAGGAGCATGCATCAGTGAGTATTGCCGAATGACCACCACCTGCAGCTAGGCTCCTAACTTCTCCAACATACCTATTAAAAATTGTTCACATTAAACAACTATCCTTCATGTGCAAATAAACTTTCCAAATTCATCTTAAAAAGGCAACTAGATATCAGAAACCTGCCCTTTTCTGGCTTATCTGGAATTAAATAGAAGAGTATGCTACATAAAAGCCTAAGATGAAATTTCTAACCACTAGTAAATTAGTAATTCTAGGATACGAGTTTCACACGTGAAAATGAGGGAGGCAGAATGGGCTGGTAAACAAATATGGGGAAGGGTAATTTATTTTGGAGAACATGGGCTTCTCTGTAATGGAGGGTTAGATGAGTGCATTAGATAAAACCCTGAATGGAATTTCTAACTACAAAAGTAATTCTAAGATATAGATCCAATTGTTTCTTGCAAATCCTACCAATCAATTGGTGATGGAGACCAAGCGTAAGTGGATCTTTCATTGGCAGCCTGACCATAACCATTGTAGCCCCATCCATGAATCCTTCCATCTCTCATATAAACGAGTGTATGAGAATGGCCACAGGTGACAAGTTCCACACCTGAGGGAACCACTAAGACAGGAATATTGCGAAGAACCATGTCTGATGCATTTGACACACAGGAAAAGCCCCCATTTTGAGGACCAAGCCCTAATTGGCCAGCTTGTCCACCACCCCAAGCATAAAGTGCACCTTTTGTGGTTACAGCACATGTATGTACACCACCACAAGCAATCTCTTTCATGACAATTCCATCAAGGGAGACCACTCGTCTTGGCAATAGTTCCTTATCTCCATATTGAAGAGAGCAATGTCCAAGCTGACCCATGGTCCCAAGCCCCCATGTGTATCTGGCAAACATCAAGATTAAATTAGGGAAAAAAATTCTCCATATTGCTTGTGAAATTCCTTTTACCTTCAGGGAGAAATGAGGCCCACTAAGAGTAGAAATAATATTCTTGCTTCTTAAGACCATTAAATGGTGGAGACATAGAAAACACTCCAATAATTGATATAGCCACAAATGAGTAGAAAAATCATATTTAATTGCCATCTCCAAAAGATGCTGACAATAAAATGAATGAAAAATGGATTATCCTTTCTACAAATATTTAGTGATGCTAAGCTACAGTAAGCACAATCAACCTGTTTTCCATGCCTTCAATCAGTCTTGGAGAGAAAATATTCAAACAAAAGATAATGGACCTTTTCATAGTTTTCCTTTCTCCACATGTGTCCATCTTTGTACCAGATGGAATACTGCATGAGAAGACCACTTTCTTTGCAAGTATCAAGTAGCAGCAATTATGTGATTAATAGCACACATAATGAGGGAAAACAGACACACAAACACACGTATGCAGACACACACACACACCAAAAATAAGAAGCAAAAAAAAAAAACATCCTTCGGAAGAGGGGAAACAAAGATCTCGTTAAGGCTTTAATCATCTCTTTGTCATATCACAATAAACTCCAACAGTATAGGGGTACAGAGCACAAAAGACTCACACCAAGGGCATCCTCAGCAGTAAGGTCAAACTAAAAGGAACCCTCATGAATGCAATATACAAATTTTAATAAATGATTATTTGATGATGATTGTGCCATATACATATCCAGGCAGCACATTCCCTCAAGCTATGCATACACATTTAGCCTGCCATGTTTCAGTACACTTCTTTGATAGAATGAGGCCCTTGGGGAACATTGCAAATGTCTTGCATCATCTCTTTCCATGTCCTTCTGACCAAATGGATTCTGAAATCAAAACATAGTCATGGAACTACAATCAAGAACTGGGTTTTAGTAGTTTGGCAAATTGTGTATGTGGGGCATAAGAAATCCTTTCCTGGACATTGCCATTCTTTTTGTGCTTTACTTATCTTCAAAATGCCAATTGCTTCACAGTTCACACCATGTAATCTGCATTTTCTTATGCAGTTACCAAAGCAAATTTTCATCTTAATGAATAATATGGTTTTCACTAGTTCAGCCTTACTTGCATTTCTTCTATATCTTCACTCTCCTAATGTGGTGAACACGTTATTCTCACATAGAACATGTTATTTTCATCTTAATGACTCTCTTCTCTATTTTGACTTCATTTTCAAGTGCCTTCTCACATAGAACATGTAATTGTTCTGTGCATGTCGACCGATGTGCATTTCTAATGTGGTAATTGTAATTTTCCTATGGGAGGGGGTAAGATTTGCAGAAAATGAAAACAAGCGGAAATAATGTATTCAACAATATCACAAAATGCAATCACACATATACACAACAGATTTTTAGGTGAAAACCCAAACCTGGGTAAAAACCACCTACTAAGTCTTTCAACTTAGGATTTCCCGATCGACAGAGTCTATCTAATCCACTAATCGAGTCACTTAAAACGAGAGTGACTCAACCTCAATACAATCACGCTACTATGTATAAGGGTGGCGTTTCTCAAAACCTCTCCTCTTCACGAGGAGTATTTAGTCTCGCAAAGGAGACGGAAATTCACAAAGCGAATACCCAACCAAAGATTATAAACTACACTAATCATATAGAGTCACAAAGTAAATAATTGAATCTAGCTACTATAGGTAAAGGATCTTCCCTTTGGTGGAAGTGTGTTGGCTTGGCAACATGGGTGTGTGAACCACGCAACGCAACGGCACGACAATGCTTTCGTAAACGACGACAGGAGAGCGCATGCACAGTGAATGTGGTGCTCTCTACAGTGGGCTAGAGGATCTCGGAGAGCAACATCACTTAGATGATCTTCTTCTTCTCTAGAACACAATGTGAGTGGAAATGGTAATGCTTGATGTGTCTTGAGAGTATCTTTGTGTTTCTAAGATGTGTGTAACAAAGGAGGGCTCCCCTTCTATTTATAGATGGCCTAGGAAGGCTTTGGAAGGTATTGGAAGGCTTCTATAGCTGTTGGAAACAAACCCAAGGCAAATTAGGCCGGAGTCAGGGTTATTAATGATTTTAACAGTGTTATCAGACGTTTGGATCTAATACGTTTGACAATCAAATTAGATGTCTAATACTAGATTGGTTCCCTTACTGATTTAGTCAGACCTAAATAGGGTTCTAGTGTAAGTTGATCAGACGACAGGTTAGGCGTCTGAAACTAGGTTCGAACGTCTGGAAACCTAGATTACTGCGGGAATGAATTTCCCGAGACACAAACGGCCATGACTCTGATGATAAGTGATTTTGACTTAATCAAGGGTTAACGTTTATTTATCAGACGTCTAAGGTCTTCTATGGACGTCTGATAGAAGATTAAAGGTCAATTCTCAACGATTATATTTCTAAGCCAACCTTCCACTAATTGGACATCTAGGAATGTCATCAGACATCTGCTAAGATGTCTGGACTAAAGGCTAGACGTCTAAATATGGCAGATAGAGAGTGGTTTCCAACCTAAGTATTTTTGGACGTCTGATCAAACAGTCAAACATCTTCAAAGTCAAGATCAGACGTCTGATTTCCAGATTTGACATCTGATGAGGCTATTTGATGCCTACTTTAGTTTTCTAAATTCTCTACGAAATATTTAAGTGTCCTAGGGTTGAGTAAGTGTTCATAGGACTACTGTTTTGTTACTTTGAGGCTCTTTAACAAGTAATCTAGATACAATAAAGAGCAAAGAACAAAAACAACTATAAAGTACAAGACAAAAGAACATCTATCCTATTCTTTTGTTTTCTAGCTCTCGCTCCATACGAAGCTCCTCCTTTAACGAGCTCCTCCAATCCACCATAGACACGAGCTCTTCACACTTCACTTTCAAACTAGTATCCATTTATAAATAGCCTGAAATCTTAGACTTCAAGTGCAAATATGAAATACAAATGTTTTGTTATCATCAAAATTACTGATCGTGGTGCCCTTGCACCAACAGCAACTCTATTGATTCATATAATCTCAAACAATTTAAAAGCATCTGTGTTGAAATGCATGTATTCAAATTTTCAACTCTCTTGTGTGCCTTCTCTAATAACGAACTCACATTTCTTATATAGCTACCTCACCAAGTCAAAAACCTTTCATTCCTAGAACCCCCTCTCCCATGTTCAGTTTTCCCTAAACCCATCCTTTGGTTCACCTTAGGGCTAACAATGGGGCCTAAACCCATCTAACCCGACCTAAATAATGGAACTGAACCCGACCCGTATCTTATTAGCTTACCAAGTCAAAAACCTTCATTCCTAAATCCTACCCGTTCAACCCGATTAAGAAAAAACAAAAAGAAAATCCCACCCATAAATTCTAAGCCATTTACCCACCTAACCCATATAATAAATGAGTCGGGTTTGGGTTTCATGTCACAAACCTGTTTAATAAACGGGTAGAACCCAAGCCAACCTGAATATAAATGGGTTTAGGCTAAATTGGTTGGGTCAACCCACTTGACAGTCCTAGTTCACCCTATCAGCAGCAAGCTATTATCTGCATAATGTCACATGCTGAAAGCATGAACCTGGAATCATTTCAAATATTCATCATCAACTGTAAGGACATAAAGTAAAGAACAACAGCTAAAAAAATGACTCATAGTGAAGACAAGTATAAAAAACCAAACTACTATCATATTCCAAATATTCAGTTCACATCTTATTATTGTTATAAATAATACTGTTAGAGTTTGGAATAAGTCACGTGGCAGCCTATGGTGTGCCCACGTTGGGCGTGAATGTGTGTGTGTGTGTGTGTGTGGGTTTAGGGTTTGGTGTGGTGTGTTTCCAAGTGTGTTTTATCTAATTATGTTCAGGTGATTGAGCCAATTTAGCAATAGTTAATTTGATTTGATTGAGATTATTTTTTAGGAACAAGGATTGGTAAATCCTTAATTTGTTGGGTTGTAATTAACACTGGATCTCTTTAAATAAAGATCAACTCCTACTTTTATTTCTTGAGTTCCAATAACAATCCTTTCAATTCTAAGAACTCTCCTCTCTCTCCTTCCACGCCACCGTCTTCTCTATCTCTCTCCCTTCTCTCCACTTGCGCCATCTAGAAGGAGAAGGGCTCCCTACACGCCCGACAATTCGTCACAAATACTAGTAACCCTCTTCTCCGAAATTTTCTAGAAGTATCTCTTGGAACAATACAATATGTCTTTCCTTTCCCGGGGGGAAAATAGGATATGGCTTACATAAAATCAACAAAAGTTCTCCATGGCTCTAGAATTTTCAATTGAGGGTCACCTATGTGCATATCCTTTTTTGCTGGAAGAGGAATGTGCATCTCCTAACTGTAATTATAATTCTGTGTATCCTAGAGACTTACTTTGTCCTTCTAGTGAGGGCCCCCTCCCAGAGCTTTATTATATCTCAATATCCATTTACAATCCCAAGTTTCCAGACACACCACACTTCTGATGGGCTTGAGGCAGACACTTGACCCTTAGACAGATAAAAAATTGTTGTTAGTCACAACCTGGTCGAGAGAAACATAAGTGTAAATGATGGAGTGGGATCGGTGCAAAAGACTATAAAGGGGATTGCCATGTGGGCTCCTTAGATTCTCCCAGGAAAGTCGATGGTACCCCCAAACACATGAAGGCTTGGTCAAGCCTTTCCCTCCCTGCTGCTCAACTGTGGATTTTCCCAACATGACTAGAAACATTTGACCATACTAAGGCAGATTGGACAATCTGACTGTAACTGTAAGAAGATGAATGGATTACAGAGGTACAATGCAGGAAGTTCTTGCTGATTTTTGGAATTCGTGGTTGGGAAGTGTTTTCACTACATTGACCAACATTGATTCATCCCAATCTTTAAGAAGAGATCCACAATCCCAAGTTCTTTTACCCCCTTAGAAATTGTTTTCTGCTAGATGACTCATAGGAGGTGAGAAGGGCCTTGACTCCATCCCATGCAGTGCACTACTATCAATCCTATCAAGCAACATCTACGTAAACAAGCTTGATTAGGATATAGGAAGAATGTGACAGAAGCACAGAATTCTTCCTGTTCAGAGAATTAGATCTGTTCTCTACAAAAGGAGTAGTGATGTGCATAGTTGAACCAAGGACGTAATGCAGGTTTTGATGGATGCAGTCTGGGAACTGGATTAGTTCTCTGGTTATGAGAAAGTGATGTAAAAAGATTAGTTTTCAGATTATCTTTGCTTAAAAACTATACAGGGTTGTGGTGCCTAAAAGAATCTAATCTCTATCTAAGTAGACAGGTGTAAAATACCTAAGAGACTTCCGTGATGTTCCGATACATATTAAACGCTACTGAAGTAGATAGGATCAGTAATAGTAAGTTAGAAAAAGTTAGATGCAGGTCCATATTTCAAGTACATCTTGTATAAAGCTTTTCATGAACTACAAAAACTTTTTGCACATCACAGTTTACTCAAATATGCATGAGCACTCATACACATGATATAAGTACACCCATACAGGCAACCACATCGATGGACAGGTACAAACATACCTATATATAAGGATAAAATCATGTGAACGCTTATACATGAAAGTAGGCACATAACTAAGTGATTGATGGGCACTAGGTTAAAAAAAAAAAAGATTTATGTGGAAAGATAACAGTACATTGTTTCCATAATATTCACTTCTGTCTATCTTTACATACGTTGTCTGTAGATGGGATTCTCTACCTATATGCAAGGCTAGTATCAGAGAGGAAGGTGCAACAGATAAAGCAAATATCTTATTAAATCATTGAAATGGCAAACATTTTTTATGCATTTGTCCCTAATGCTTTTTTTTTTTTCCCTGACAGGAATTTTCCTCCAATGTTAAAAGCAAACCATCAACCTAGAAATCGATAACCAAGAAAAAGAATCCATTATGACACTTCTTTTTACATTCTAGTATGTCTATTGCAGATACATATATCAGTGTGTGTGCGTGCACATGTGCATATCGTAGTTTACCGCAAAGGTCATGACATATACCTTGGTTCTCTTCATCATGATATTACATGATCACAAATGTACCATTGAGGTTTTACCTTGAGTTCAAGATACCTTATGTGATTGCTTGCATCTGAATATATGTTTTAGCAGAGTTCACTTGACCATCAACGATAATAATAATATAAACAAACAAACATATGCAGGTACATAGAAGTATGAATATAAAGAGATGCATGTGTAAGCCTTGTGTCCGCATGCATGCATTAATCTTAAGATGAGCGCTACTCTCAAGATTGCATGTTGGCATAAGCAGTCACAAGCACAAAAATAGGATGGATCTTGGTCAAGCACCTAGAATTCCCTTCCTGTGACTTATTTCAAAAAGTTAAGTTCAAAATCCATCAGTAGAGTGGGCTTACAAGTTAGTTAAAGATGCTAGTTTTGATTTGAAAACTAAATGTTCGTAGGTCAAAATCAGTTCCTAATTTCAGCTATCAATACCCTTCAGATAACTTACACCTCGCCTTTATCTGATATAGCTGCAGTATGATACTCGCCACACGATACTTGTATTATGTGCACAAGTTCAGGGCCTTCATCAAGGAACCTCGCATAAGCATTTAATACTCGTGCCCCTTGCAGTCCTTCACAAGTAATACCTCTCCCAAGCTGACCATATTCATTATAGCCTGGTTTACAAGCAATTTCAGTTAATCATTACAGCACATGGAGAAGGCATCCTGTAGACTCACTGTCGTCAAAGTGAACAAGGTATAGTCTTCAGCACGAGAAAAAGAAACCTATAAAACTAGAAGTTACATTTTCTGGCCATCTGACAACTACATGGCATTTTCTCTCAAAAAGTTCGTAATGTTAAATTTTCTAAATTAAGGAACAACAGACAGATTGAAAACTTTAATTTATACCCCATGCTTGTAGTAGACCATCTTCTGATAGAGCCACCACATGAGAACACCCACAAGATACTCGGCGGATAATCTGAAACACATGGATTGAAATTTTGAAATCAGCAGCAAATTGTGCATTCAATAAGTTATCAGCTAAATAACAGATGCATGAACTAAGAAGAGAAAGAAGGCACCTTAAGATGGACTTGCACAAAGGTTTTTTTTGGGGTGGTGATGGTGGTGGTTTAGGGGGGGAGGTGGATTTGCACAAAAGAGAACAACCACAATTCCCTAGATGACTGAAGAATTCAAGTTTTTTTTTCTATACTATAATTCAAAAGAAACAAACACTCAACGAGGAGTTGACAGAAAAAAAAAGGAGATAATGATCAGAACCCTCAGGTAATGAACGCTATTGTTCCATGCACATGAAAGATCTGGTATGTATGGATCAACCATGTTATACGTCTTCTTTCATTGGTATGCTACATGAACTGAATCCACATTGTTAATTGGTAATATGTATGACGGTAGGATGCATACTTTGTCTGGAGTAAAAGCTCCCCAGAATAGACGTGGGTAATCAGAGCCCTGTATATACAAGAACTAGATGGTTAGAATAGTTTACACAATGGTAAAAAGTTTCAAAACTACATAAATATTTTTCAAAAAAACAATCTTAAAGTAAACTATAAAGACCTGATTTTGTCCCCAAACCCATAATCTCCTCTTAGAAAGAGTCCCATCATTTTCACGAGGTTCTGCGATAGCAGCAGTACAATGGGCTCCACAGGCAACAGAAACAACAATCTCCGGCTTCAGCGTCTTCACCACCTTTGGCTCCTTCCTACTCTCCTCAGTTCCATCACCTAACTGCCCATAGTCATTAGAACCTGCACCATTTTTAAAACACCATATTAATCACCTTAGAAAAAGATGTTAACAATCATGGACATATTCAGGAAGAAAGTCTGAATATGCTTATTCTGGACAAGCTAGGTGAGTATGTATTAACGTATACATTGGTTGCAGAAAGTAAATGACATCCATTGACTACATTATTTGCTTCCCTCTGGATATGGAGACATCCCCAAACCAAGCAACACAAGAGTACCAAAATGAAAATAACGTGGTCTTGCAACCTAAACCAACGAGCAACAGCACAGACACACAGCTATTCTAGGAACGTTGACATACGAGCGAATCCCGTCAGGGAAAATCATAAACCCACGAGCAAGACAGATAATTAAACATGCAATTCGAGCTCAATCCTTCTCAAACCACAAAAAAAAAAAAAGTCCCAACATAGCGGAGCACTTTGCATGACTCCAGCACATTGCCAAATCCGCTTACCCAGCCTAGCGCGGGTTTGTTTCGTTCGTCTAGCTCCTCCGGTTATTCTTCTTGCTTGTACTCAAGCAATAAGCTATTCGATTCTACATCATCTGTTGGAACCAACAATTGGATCTTCTACTAACACTTGATTTCTCTCATAGAAAGGGGCTATCATATGGAGGACAACTCTGTTTCTTGTCCGCATCTGTCAGGGTCCAACGTCTTCCAAAAAAAGGAAGAGTCTTTGAGACCTTCAGCAATCTTTCAGGGATGGGCACTCGAAACTGGGTAGGTCTCTCAAGAAGGGAGGTGCCTTTTGCGATCACGCTATAACCAGAACGAAGACCATAACGGAAACAATAAGAACACGCAACGAGACGAGATCGGGCGCGAAAACGCGGACCCAGAATGCGAACAAGTAAAGATCGGGAAACAGAGAAATGCGGATTAAGATTTGAACACAGGAACATTGAGGGAAAGGAAAGGGGAGTTGGGGGGGGAGGTGTTACCCCAAGTGAATAGGGAGCCGTCGGAGGAGACGGCGGCGGTGTGCTCGCGGCCGCAGGCGACGTCGAGCCAAGTCGAACCCTCGCGGCGGAAGAGATTCTGAGGGAGGCGCTTGGGGATCCTCAGGTGGCAGTCCCTGCCGGTCCTCGCCGTCTGCCCGCACTGGTTGTACCCCCACACGTAGATGGCGCTCTTCGTCGGTAACCTCACCACCGGGATCCCGCGGAACACCTCATCCGCATCCATACCGGAAAAAGGACGGGGACGATGAGGAGGACGAGGAGAATGGCGAGGGGTGAGAGATCGAACGCGCGGGTTCTTGGGAGTTCCCCCACCCCCGCCCTCGTGGTGGTGTTGACGGCCTTTGTTGTGGGGTTGACGGGGGCGCGCGAGGGAGAGAAGGATCCGGAAATGGAGGGGGACCCCGCGCCGGGGAAGGAATAAGTGGGGTGGTTCGCTGCGGGAGGAGGAGAGAGAGACACACACACGCACGCACGCTTGCGTCCGTTGCAGTTTTTGGCACGTGCAATCCTCGCGTGGGGACGCCCGCAAACGAAAAAAACTGCCAAAGTTGTAACAGGAGGCCGATACAGACGTGAAATGAACCACATAGTTTTTTGGGTTAGAAATTTTTACCCAGTTAAGGTCTGAGCCCAGCCCACTGCCGACGTTTACGGCCCCGGGTTGAGTTTGGTTTGGATTGCGTTGGATATGATTTTCGAGTTCAGCTTTGAAACTTTTGTAAAGATCCATAAAATATGTCTGGGATCCTTTAAATATTATCTATTTAAAATTTAATAGGATATTATTTTTATTTTTAGAGGTCGTTAAAGATAAAAGATTTACAAAATAGTTGTGTGTAGTTTTGTGTACACAAAGTCTCACCCAAGATCCATACCTTTAGTTGGAAACGAGGGGGACTCATGTGTACACTTCTTTATATATTTTTCACGAATTATCATTTCGTGTCCACCAACTATCACTCCGTACACACACACATATATATATATATATATATATATATATATATGGTTGTGTTGACAGTGAATAAATTTTTCATGAATTTTTATATAGGTGCCCTTATTGTATGAAAATTTCTTTTGCATGTATAGGATCAAGAGGGGCTACATTTGTAATTTCTTTGAGCATTTATATTAGAAACCTTACCATGTGAAATATTTACATGCAAGTCCAGCAGGGGTAGGTGTCCTACCTACCCCCTCCCTCCATCAATGCATGTCCAGTTCCTCAAGGTTTATGCATTTTTAGGGGGAAAGAAAGGTCCAAAGTCTCTTACAAGGAATATCTAACTTAGTATGAGAGGCAAAAACTTATTAACCTAGTAGATGATAAGACTTCTAATTACATTTACTTGACCTTTCAATTAAGGGACTAAAGTGGCAGTGTCCAATGTCAATTGGAAACCCTTGGCTTTTGAGAATAGCTAATGAGTGAACTACTCCCAAAAAAGTCCACAAAATGATCTATTTGGTGTAATGTTGTGCTCGAGGAACCCTAGCCTAGCTTTCAAGATGACAGAGCATTAACTGTTGCTTGTCCTTGCTTTTTGCCAAGCCAATCCAACACATTGAAAGTAAACCAAGGGAGCTCCCTCCCTTGTTTCCAACTCTTTTCAATATGCAACATTGCTTAAGAGCCTCAACGAAGTGAAGAGCATAGGAGGGGGATGTTAGGTGGTGCCTATCCTAAGCGCCAAGTGGACCTACTTGAGTTAACTAACCTCTCTCTTTGTAGGTTTTCACCTTTGCTACACCAACTTTTATTTTTACGTACCTCTGTATAGCTACAAAACCAACTTTCCACTTCATGCATGCTACTGAAAATTTTAAACATCTTATGAGCTTCATTAGGAAAATTAAGTAAAGAGCAAATGGAACTCATTCGCCGATTGTTGTTTAGCTAAATTACCAATATGTATCTTGCAAACCCTAGAGAAGATGGTGTTGTAACCATTAGATTAGTCTTCAGCTATTGAGACAAATGATGTTGCATGCCTTATGCACCCTTCTCTTGTGTATATGAGAGAGAGAGTGTGTGTATACCATTTTCAAGGCATGTGGATTGATAATTTTTTATTGTCATTTTACCTCTTTATGTTAGTGTATAAGCGTTGATGTATTTAATTTTAATGATAATAGAATATGTAGATTTTATATTATTTTTAGAGAAATAACATTTCAAATATAAGGATTAAGACAACAACAAAAAGCAATGAGAGAAGGACTAAGTCTCAAAGAGACTTAAGTTAAAGGCAAAGAAGAGAGAAGAAGAAGATGGTGGATAGAAGATCTTTAATTTTTGTATTTCAAATAATGTTCTTTTTCTCTTATTTTTAAATTCTATTTAAAAGAGTCCAATCATGATAATAAAGTTTCAAGTGACACTTACATAGACCTAGGCACTTAGGCGAAACTTAGAATCAAAATTCAATCCAAATTGGAAACGTTCTCCAGTAATCAGTCGACCAACAACCTTATTAGATGACTTGACTCTACATCAGATGTCCTATAAAACTATTAGACGACACATAGTGACTTGTTGGACATTGAAAATATAAATCAAAGAAGATTTTGTGTTAGAGCTCAAATCCTAAAATGATTCTCACCTAAGACGACTAATACTTAGACTAGACACCCTAACTCGCTTCAAACCTAAGTCCACAAAAAAATGGTCATAGTAATCAGACATCCAACCATCTAATCAATTGACCTTCACTTTCAAATAATCGTCCAATCACTTGAATAGATGTCCTCTTGGCAAGTTTCCATTGAATTATTTTTTGGAGCCTTTTTATCAAATGTCCACTTCTTTCATCAAATATTAGACCAGACCAGATCAAATGAGTGATAAATCTATTAGACATCTGATGCTATTTGCAAATCTTTTTACAATATGTTATGGTTTCGAGAGATATTAATCTTAAACATTGCAGTGGTCATAAGAACTCTCTCAACCTATATAGAGCCTTCCTAACACCTTTATAAATATTTTAGTGATTATCCATGGTAATACATACACATAGAATCAATTCTTTCCACCATTTTCGCAAAGAAAGATCTTAAAGAGAGAACTACTTCTCTTCTTTCCAAGTTACCTACTCAACATTTAAGAGCTCCATTCATTGCATTGATATTCCTAACTTACAAAAACTAGCATTTACATATATCTTGTGGCTCTATAGAGATTTTTATTTTTCCTTTTTTTTGTTGTAGGAGTGTTTGGGTTGTGGATTCTCATCTCTCATAAATAAAATTGTATCGATTTGATGCGGTGTGCATTGTACATGAGGTTATACTGTCCTCGAGTTAAAGTGGTGTTGTTTAATGGCTTTTGATTGCTTGGCGATTGAGGAAATCCTAAGTTGGGAAAACTTAAGTGGTGATTTTTACTTATAAGAGTTTTTTACTTAAAAATTTGATGTTTATTCTTATGGTGTGATTTTATTTGTGCATTTGATTTTGTTTTTATTATATTATATTTGATTGTACTATTCACCTGCTCCAGTACACCTTCATTTCATAACTACTCCTTAGTAATATTGAAAAAGAGTAAGGGAGAGTTTTGTAATCCTTTTCTCCCATAAAGCATATGGAGGTTAGATTTTTCCATAAAATATATAATTCAAACAAGGAGAACTTGACACATTTGCTTTCTTTAAGGATTGCTTTGCTCTTTACCATTTATTTCCTTCTACGATTGATTTTTGCAATTAACATGAACATCTTTTAAGAAGAACCCATTAAGAATTCTACTCTCAACATTTTTATGCATGTTAAGTATGAAAAATGAAAATAATTGTATGCTTTTTACAAAATATATCTTTTTTAAACTTAGTAGAATCCAATATGTATACTTCTTTTTAATATAAAATATTAAATTCACTTAGCAACTTTACACTTATAACTCAATAACATGACTTTCGGCAAGATCATCCAAATTAAAGGAGAATACTTAATAATTTTAGCTGTAAATATTAACTAACAAAATCTTACGAAAGAAAATGCTAAAGATGTGATATCTCCTAACACCCTATCTCACATTCCCAAGCTTATAAGAATTGGGAGGTGGGGATTCGAGAGTGCATTTAAGAAATAAATCTTATTAATTTACGATAAGAGTTTGGGTACTAAAATGAGATGTTCTCTCTTTGAAAGGAAAATGATAGGAAAACTTGGGGCGTTGGTGCTCTCAATCCATGGTGAAATCATTGGAATGTCTAGCAACTAATTTTTAACTAGTTTATTGCTGCGGGAATGCAAAAGTCAATCATATGAAACTTTAACATGATTTTTAATTGATGCAACTTGATTTTTGATTGGTAAAAAATCAATACACTGTATGTTGAAAAATGCATTGTCTGATATATCTTGATTTTTGACTAGTGAAAAAAAAAAAAATCGATCGGAGAGTAAAGCACACTGTACGTTATAAAATGCATTGTCCATTTTATTTTGATTTTCAATCGATATCTTAGATCTTATTTACAATTCCTAGTCATATATATATATATGTATTATTTTATATTCTTGTAGAAATATATTTAATATTAATTTTTAATAAAAAAATATAAGATAAAGACATCGATAATGAATATAAAATTTAAAATAAACTATGCGATAAATAGTGTATAATAAAAATAAAATAAAATAAATGAGATAGGGAACGACACCGTAAATAAATCGATATAATTCATTGGACATGGTGATGGCCGTCACAAGCATCCATTTACACGACCTCAACTAGAAAAAAAAAAACTAAGCAAAAGGAATAAAAGAATCTTCTACGGATTCCAGGTGGCGCGAATCCGAAGCATCCAACGTGACGGGCACAGATTAGACGCCCAACACATAATCTCCCATTTACCCAAACTACCCTCCATCGCCGACTCCATACCCCTATCGCCGACTCCATACCCCTCTTCCCCCCTACGCAATTATTCTTCCATGCGGGCACCAATTTCGTCCACAGCGTGAAGGAGAAGATGCGATCTTAGATGCCTTCACACGCGACCCATTTACTCCCTGCCGCTAAATCTTGTGTCTCCCTTTCTGTCCCCTCCTCTCCTCCTTCCATCGATCTTTTCCTCGTTTGTCCTCTTTTCGATTTCTCGTGCGTAATCCGGACGCGTAGATTGCGTGTAAGATCCGGGCTTTCGCGCCCCGAGGACTCGGAGATCCATGTTCGAGTGCACCCATGGATCCTTCTCGGGCTGAAACCGCTCCATCAGTTGAAGAGGACGAGTGGGGTATGGTGAAAAATCTCGCCTTTTTTTTTTTTGGAAAGTCTTCCTGGTTTTGGATGATGGGTTTTCTTGGTTGGTCTGTTTGTTTGCGTTTTGAGGCAAAAAGGTTTCATTTTGGAGCTCTTTTTTGTTTGATGGGGAGACGTGTTTGCATATGTGGCTGCTTGGAATCTTTGATGTTTGTGGAAGCTGAGGAGGAAGGGGATGTTGGTTTTAGGAATGGAAGTCGGTTTGGGTTTCTGTGGGCCACAGAAACTTGGGAAAATTTGGTGTCTGCTTTTGCACTTGGGGGGTGGGTGGGTGGGAAGGGAAACTGAAGAGATGGAAACTTGTTAGAAATGGTTGCTTATGTTAATGGAAGTGGGTAGATGAAATTATGCTGTTTGGTGGGTTGAATGGTAAATGCAGACGGGGTAGAAGTCACTTCCCAAACCCATCATAAGAGAGAGTCTGGAGTAACCCGGTTAAGGTACTGTTTGTTTCAAGGGATTGATTCTAAGGGATTGCAAATAGTGTACGTGGGATTGTGATGTAATCCTGCGAGTGTGATGGTTTCCGTGTTTGTTTACACTTTTGAGTCAAATTAAGGGATTGGAAGAATTAGTTCTCCCTTTGTTTAGTTAAAATATTTATTGGTGGGATAGTGCAGAGAAGGTTAAATCCCACACGGGATGAAATAGTGTGTTTATTCCATCCCACCTCCCCCCATGGGATGAAACCAACCTAGGTTTATGAGCTAAAACCCAGGTTGTTTCAATGCTGAGTTTAAGGGTGGCAAACGGGGGATACACCAGCCACTCCCTGAAACCAAACAGGGCCTAAGAGGTTGTCCTCCAAAATCACGGTGGAATTGTGGCAGGGGCAGTGCAGAGCTGGGATGGAAGAGGGACGATTTTTCGTTTGTATGCAACTTGGGGCCGTAGTTGCGTTTACCAAACTTTGGTACAAACGGTTGTCATCTTTCGAAATAATAAGTAGATGGACATGTTGGCTCAAGTTGGAGATTGAGGAGGATAACTTTATATAGCTATTTGTTCTAAAGTGAGCTACAACTAGAACAACAAAAATTTGGTTCACTTCTTGTTACCCGTCTGATATTGGTTTTCTATTCGTTATTTATTCAGTCAATTTCCATATTTCCATTTTTGAATTGGAGTATGGATTCATACTTTATTCGTCTTCAGAGTCCTACTAGAACAGAGAATAGATTAGGTAGTTGAAACTAAGCACATGATGATTTTTGTAGACAATGCCATCCATCGGGAAGACACACACAACTCTAGTGCCTTGCATCCCCCATTGTTGCCTAGGGTGCCAGGTGGTTGGTGGTGGAAGAGGAGTAGAAGCCTGAACCCCCAAACTCTTGACTCATTACAAAATCCCTTCCCCTCTTGGAAAATGGAGCAAGCAATCCTACTACAGTAAGTTCATAACCTTCCTCTAGTGCATGTGAAAAGAAGCAGATCCCTGAGTGGAAAGCGTAAGATTTTGGAACTTAAATGAATTCTAGTTGAATTTGAAGTTATGGGTCGAAGCTTCTGGTGGATTTTAGGCCCTTTTTGCTAAGAAATGCCGTTACTTTTGGTTTGCTTCTATGCTTCTTGGTCACTTTGGATATTTTCAGCATATCTGAATCAATTGAGAACTTTGGCTTAACAAAAAGCAACTTTTCTGATTTTCCATTCTCAAAAGGTAAAAATTCAATCCAAGATTTGGCCTCTCTTCGGAGACGTCGATAGCCTAGCATAAGCATGTTTGATGACATACGATATGTTTATTTACCTGAAATGAAAAAAAAAGTTAAAAAGTAGGGAAATACAATTTTGACGCAAAAAGTGATGAGGGGTATTGTTTTCGTACTTTTGACAGTGTTGATAATGTGGATTCACTTGATAATTGATATTTAATGTAAAAAATAAAAGAACGTAAAGTTTGTTACGTGGTAGTCCCCATTATATTCAAAAAAATTATCACACCACTTTAACGTAAAACGTGTAGGTGATAAATAACTTTATACCAGTGATAAACTACTTTGCACCGGTAATAAATTATTTTAAGGTGTCTTTGCAGTGGTGCAATCTCATTTTGTATCGGTGCAAAATTATTTCAAGGGTAGTTTCACCTATCCAAAGTGATTTTGCACCCATGCAAAGTGATTTTGATCTATGAGTTTAGGGTTTAGGTTTATGGAAAGTGATTTCACGTATGAGAAGTGATTTTACACTTGAAAGGTGATTTTTTATCTTAGAGTTTAGGGTTTAGGATTTATGGTGCTAAACCCTAAACACTAAAGACTAAATCCTAAACCCTAAGGTGAAAAATCACTTGTCATAGGTGAAGAAATAGTTGGAATTTAATTTTACATTAGTGCAATCTTATTTTGCATCCGTGTAAAATTATTTTGAAGGTGCAAAGTGATTTTGCACAGGTGCAAAATAAGATTACACTCGTGTGAAGTGATTTTGTACCAGTGTAAAGTGATTTCGAAGGTGATTTGAGTGATTTGTACCTGTACGAAAGTGATTTGTTGATTTTAACAGTGGTGGATCTCACCACGAGTCAGCACTTTTTTTGCATAAAAAGAAGGGATGTTGGTTGGGACCACATTTACGGCTACGCGTCAACTTTTGCGTTTCCCAACCTACGTTCAAAAAAAATCTAGTATTGATTAGATATGAAAGATATAACCTATTAATATGTGGCTTCAATAATTTGGGAAGTTGGTTGTTATGATTGTTAGCCCATCGAGCTTGAGTCTTATAATTACGAAGGTGTTCATAGCTTCTTGGACAACTACTTCATCAGGGCCATTGATGATCCTGCTTGACTGACAGGAATATCTGGATCCTTAAAGGGGATAAGGTGGTATTGCTGGAGGATTGGCAGAATTAATAGGTGTACCAGTAATTATAGAAGCATTACCAAAATTGGAAGTGTGGATCAGCTATAGAGAGTAAGGCTATCACAAATTGATAGAGCTCAAACATGTTCTGGTTTCAAGAGATAGAAGGCCTGTCACAGATGAGATATTGCTATCCATAATCATGTATTGCATTTATATGATGAGCCTGTAGATTCCATTTATTACAAAGTGGTTATGGTTATATGGTGATCCCTAGAAGAAGGTTAGTAGTAGCTAATATGCCGTATGTTACTGAAGACTCATGTTTTTAATTAAACGAAATAATTGTTTTTGAGGGTACAATTCTCTACTTTCTGTATGCGGCTATATATCGACTGTGAGCTTTCAGATTGAGAGATTTACATTTCTATAGTTCATGGGAGAAGCTGTTGTAAATAGTAAGGAGTTGTGGGGAAATATGTAGTCAATTAGGTACAAAAGATTCTAGTTGTTTCTAGGAATTTCCACAGGTTTGGAGACAGATGGTCCGTAATCTGTCATCAGTAGTATTGGTTGGAAGGGAGATCCTAACACAATGAAAGGAGAATTGAATAAATGAAGAAACAGGAGAGCACAACTTGAAGGGTGGTGGCATCTGAGTCACCAAAAAGTTGTTCAAGCCCACTTGTGAACACAGTGGGCAAGATGCCCAGGACTTGTGTGGAGGGAACATATCCTAATTTCCCTTTAGGTGTTCCTCGTCATGGTTACCATGGGCTTTAAACTATGGAAATGTATTCTGAATTTTTCTTACATCGTTCATGTCCTGACCATTAATATCACCCTTCATTTATGCAAGAAGTAATAAGGTAAATTTAAGTCCTTGTCATTTGGCTGAATGCACTTCATCACCTTCTAATTAGATTGTAGTGGTAGTACTAAGTTAGTATGTAAAAAGTGGATGTTGAGGTGGAAGGAATCGTTTATTTGGAAGGAGGTAGGATTTAGTAAATTACACTAAAGTAACTTTTTTCTTTAAAGAAGGGCCATGTGGCACTGTGCCATGTGGTAGCTATTAGGCTATGTGGCACATGTCATATGGCAGTTATCCAAGGGCCAGTAGGGCCCTTGGAGTCCAAATTAAGTCAAGTAGGAATTGTTTTTCTTAGTTGACAAGGAAGTCTAATTTGGTTTACTTATTTTAGAAGATTTTGTAAGATTTGATTAGATTCTTTAGTTAAGTTTATTCTTAGCAAATAGGAATATGTACTCTTTATTTAAAGAGTTCCTTTCCTATTATTTGGAGTTGAGCAATACAACAATATTTTCAAACATCTAAGCTTCTCTCTACCCCTCTCTCCAACGTGGTGGCTCTCTCTTCCCAACAAGCCAACTGCAGCAGCCACATGAGGAAGATTTCTCCTTGATTTCAATGTGGAATCAGTCCACGTTCCATGCCAATTGCAGTAACCTCATCGGGGAAATTTTTTCCTTGATTTCCATGTGAAATCAGTTTCATCGTGGACTATTCTCCACGCCAATCAAGTCTCCATGCCTTCCACATGCGCACCAAATCTTGACATGGTATCAGAGCAAGCATTTTAGGTGTGATTGGCGTGTGATTTGAAGGAAGAGTACATGTCCAAATAAAAAAAAAATATTTCTCTTGTGGGTGTAGTCTCTTGGGTCACGTAGAGCTTCATCCAAACCACAAAGTGGTGGTTCTCGCATCCAGCAAGTCTTTCTCAACAACTTTAGTGCCTTACGTGGAAAAGAAGACTAGAAGAAGATGGTGGAATCAACCACGATGGTTGGAGATGTCACGCTTGGCTCTAAAGAAAGTAAGGTGGTTGTCTCTGGGACAACCATCAAGCTTAGCAGAGCAGCTAATTATATCTTGTGGGTTCGTGCTTTCAAGATCTTCGTTGGAGGACAGGAGAAACTCAGTATTCTCCTTGACGAGGCACCAGACTTCAAGGACGACAAGAAGTATGAGAAAGAAAATTATGTCGTCGTGAATTGGCTTATGAACTCGATGGACTCAACCATCGCCTTGAACATGCTCTACAAAAAGAGCACCTTCGAGATCTGGACGACCCTTGAGAAGAGATATGCTCAAACCTCGAGCAATGCCCGCATCACCGAGCTTTACACCCGTATCTGGTTGGCCAATCAAGGAGATCTCTCCTTGACAAAATATTATGAGAAGATGGAGATCTACGAGCCTCTCTATTGCGACAAACATGGGGAGACATGTGCGGTGTGGCAATCTGCAAAGTTCTTGTTGGGATTAAATTCCCGCTTTCGAGTTACACGTGATCAGATTCTTACTTCAGAAGGAAAGATGGATTTGGAGACCATCTTCTGCCGTCTACTCAAGATGGAAATTCCTGAGGAGACAGACGAGCCAAAGAGTGAGAGTTCTGCACTCGCTATCTCAGAAGCAAGTGTAGGACAAGGACGAGGGCGTTGACGTGGACCTGGCTGCGTCTACCCAAAGTGCCAACACTGTTAACGAAATAATCATCCACAAGACAAGTGTTGGGTGAAGTACGAGAGACCATCACGTGGGGCTACTAACACCTCGCGTATTGACTCCCTTACTTCTGAAGATTTGGAAAAGCTTTGAGTTCTTCTACGGGAAGACAAGTCTACAGCAGCCATCGCGACAATCACCCAGGTTGCCACAGAAGCAACGACTTCGGAAGTCACAGAAGGACTCGCCATCGATTCGTCCAAGAAAAAGACCGATTCGTCCAAGAAGAAGATCGAGATTTTCTCCCTCGAAGAAGCAGATGAATGGTGGGGTGTCTAGCTTCACCAATGGAAGGCTAAGTCGTTGGCCTCACGTCCTTCGAATTGAGGGGGAGTGTTGGGATCACTGAAGTGCCACGTGTCACTGTGCCACATGGTAGTTATCCAAGGGCCAATAGGGCCCATGGTTTGGAGTCCAAATTAAGTCAAGTAGAAATTGTTTTTCTTAGTTGTCAAGTAAGTCTAATTTGATTTATTTATTTTAGGAGATTTTGTAAGAATTAGTTTTTGTTAGATCTAGAAGATTTGATTAGATTCTTTAGTTGAGTTTATTCTTAGCAAATAGGAATATGTACTCTCTATTTAAAGAGTACCTTTCCTATAATTTGAAGTTGAGTAATACAACAATATTTTCCAACATCTAAGCTCCTCTCTACCCCTCTCTTCAAAGCAGTAGCTCTCTTTTCCCAACAAGCCACTTGCAGCAGCCACATCTGGAAGATTTCTCCCTGATTTCAACGTGGAATCAGTCCACATTCCACACCAACTGGAGCAGCCTCATTGGGGAGATTTTTTCTCTGATTTCCACGTGAAAGTACTCCCATCGTGGATTATTCTCCACGCCAATCAAGCCTCCATGCCTTCTACGTGCACACCAAATCTTGACAAATCTAAAGTAACTATTTTAATAGTCACTAACCACTTTTACATTCATTCACTATCTATACATTATATTAAATATGTACTTATGCTTTTAAGAAAGATGCATTCTGAGAAGATCACTCTTCTATGTACTTGCGTGTAGAGGGAGAGATTTGCACTTGCGTGCTAGTCTTTTGTGCACATGGAGGTTCATATATTTTTATCTCTGGTAATTATTTATCCATGTTGTCTGGTTTCCAGGGAAATCATGACAGGGTCTTCCTTCTGGCAAGAAATTCACTTACTGAAAGAACTGAAAGGGAAATTGTGGATTTTATGGTCATTTTTTGATTATCTGATAGATTCTGGCCAAATCAAGTCTAGATGATCATGCTCACTTTGCTATGGAAATGTGCTGTTATGAGGCTATTTACAGTGACATTTGCAGTTCGCTGATGGGTATGAACTTCAGGCAAACACACTTCAAAGTCCATCAATGGTCATGAGAACTTTGTCGATTTTGGTGTGCTGGTTCTCGTGTACACAAAAAAAGTGCCACATGAGGTTGCATCTCAAGAATCAGATCCTGGAAAACATGGCAACTGAATCATTTCTGCCCATTCGTGACTTCTTTTTGATTGACTGCTCTTTTTATTCTCCAAATGTCATATTTCCAATTAGATGTACACACTGTGAAAGTGTCTCTCCAATCATCTGTAGCTACTTTGGAATTAGCTTCAAAGTAGTTTTAGTCATGCCTATGTCTTTGGTGAGACGGGGATACCTTTAAGATGGTTCTAAACATCTTATCAACTTCCAGGGGAAGTTCCTTGTATTTTGATGACAAATTGGCTGACATTGATGTCTATGCATGTGTATTGGATTGGACAAAATGAGATTTTGCAATTTCCATCTTGTTGCTGTTATCTCTGCCCACTGTTAGGGATGCCACATTTTCACTTGCTGGGCAAAATACAAAGATTTACTCCTTTTGATTTGTAAGAAGATTGAAGCCCCAGTTTCAGTTTTCTTTGGCATATCCAGTGGATACTGTTTTTGGCTAGAGTGTCCTTAGTTTAGGCAATTTTCTTGTATACAGACTTCATCAAGTCCTTAATTTCTAGCTTAGCTAGTATGGTTTTTTGGTTCTATTTTTTCTCACCATTTTTATTGGAAAACGACTGATGCTTCTATCAAGATTTCACACAATTAAAAGTGCACTTTTAGGGCCCCTTCTCAAAAATCAGCATGCGCCATAAAGTTGATTGTGGCAGCACAGAACCTTTCAAACCACACATGTGGGAGTGAGAGGCTATTATTCCAGCCCATGTACATTTCTTTCTTTTATTTATGGGTTTCTTGTTCATTCTTAAAAGCACTCCTACCTTTCAAAAACAAAAAAAAAATCCTGAAAGCACTCCCAATTTGCAACTTGAGCTAGATTATTAAGATCTAGTCCACATGCTCGAGTAAGTGCAGCCTTTCTGTCCTTGTAGTTTATTAGCCATTGCCCCTGGATGCAATTATGTACAGCTAGTTTGGCCCTATAAAGTGATTTCTTATGGAACATCCACCGATTTGCGAGTGTCAGTTTGGTGGGGGCTTTCATTCCTAAATCCACCTATTTCCACATCAATTTCTATCAACTACCAATGATTGCACAAATGTTGTTATAATAAATGAAGGAATAAGTTGTAGAATTCTAAATGATTTTACTCAAATAAATTTGCTTATCATGCCTGGCAGCTTTTCAGTTTTGGAGTAGAGCCTTAAGATCATTAACTTGGATGCTTTCCCTTGTGTTTTGGGTTTTTTGTCCATTATCTTCTTTCAGAAGTTCCAGAAGAGTCTTGACAACTGGGACCCCTCATCTGCATGGATGATTAAAATCAAAACCGATTTTTCCCCAGTCCTCTTGTTTCTCAGTATTATCCTTCCTTTCCTTTTATGTTAGAATACCTCTTGTTCTCTTCTGACATTTTCATCCTTCCACAAATTTTCTCAGGTCTATTTTGCTTGTCTCTTGCTTTGCTTGTTGTGGTTGTTGCTCCTTGATGGCATTTCTACAGGGAGATACTTTCTTCATTCATGCTGAACTAATTTGGAGGTTTCTCAAATTAAGATCCTTTTTTATTTGATTAGGAAAGCAAGATCTCTTTTGGAAAAAAACTGGTAATTCTACATTGGACTTATACACAACCCTACTTACTAGCCATAAGAAATGACTTTAGCAGTTATTGGTTCTAATTTGTATTTCCCAGGAGCTACTCCAGTTTATTCATAATGCAAAACTTTCTTTCCCAAGGGGGTGTTTGATTTCCTTTCGGAGATTTTACTTTGTTAATAGAAAGTTCCATGTATTTTCCCCAGAAGAAGAAAAACTTATCCATACCTGGCTCATCTTTTAAGTGCATTAAAATACTCTTGAATGCTTTGGGTATCGAAGACAGTGGCAAGATTCGGCATAAATGCTACATCTCTGATTCGAGTTTAAACATGAGCACCCCTCCAAGGTGTGTAGCTGTGCTCTTTGCCTGTGGGCAGTTGTCAGATGTGTTTCTTTGCTCATTATGCATGCAGGCACATGACTGAGAGCACAGCACTTGCAAGTGGCAACTCGTGAGACCCTGCATTTATACATACTATGTACCTTTATATCGTTAGTAAATTTGAAATTGAAGGAAGGTTTTTGGTGAAGATGGTTTGAGTAACCTAATTTTGGAGCATATAGTGCTTATACTTTGGAAATGAAGTGAAAGACTTGTCAAATGCCTCGACACATGCATTTGGTGGAATTCTTCTTTTCGTGCAATTAACTGGAACATTTCGAAAGTGCAACTAATTGATCTTTGCTTTGCTGAAGTATAAAGCTAGCACTTCCATTTAATGTTTTCCCATGTCTCATCTGTAATTGGGTCCTTTTGCGTCGCACTGATTTGAAAATTAATTTTATCAGATTTTCTTAATAGGTGTACCCTATGAGAGCTATTCTTCGAACATATCTGAAGTGGGCTTTTACCACCTATGATTTCATCAATTATGCTTCTCCTACGAAACATGAAACTACAGCAATTCACACTAAACAACTAATGGAGGTAATATGTGGATGCATAGATGTACATGCTGTCAGGGTGTATTTTTTTATTTGCCGTCCATCGTTGCTGGTTACATTATTATTATTATTATTATTTTTTTTTTGTTCTGCTGTATTTTATTTGAAAAGTTGCATGCCTGAAAATGATGTGAAATATTTATATACGAACTAGACCGGGCATGCTAGGGTCTGACCTGAAATGAGTTCCTATCAAGATTAACCTAGTAGCTGCTTGCCTCAATTTACAAGTTGTAATGCTTGAAAATGATTAGTTGATGGTTTTTCCGTTCACTAACATTTGATTATGATATATGAAAATTGAAAAGAAACCAAAAGGTTTCGTACAAAAAGTTGCTGCCTTGTGATCGTTATACTAATATATACTTTCCATCATAAAAATAAAATACAATGCAGTTTCCATTCATTACCTGTGTTTACTCGATTATGTTTGGTTCCCTCCAGATACTGATGGATTTGTGATCCCAAGCTTAAGTGTTGGTGATTCTGAGCTTGGTAGCTCCCATGCCCGAGTAGTTGAAGACCCGAAACTTCCTCCAAAGGTTACCCTCGTTCCACAGGATTAAGCCAACCTTCCCATTACATAATCACTCTCGTCTGCTGATCTTAATGCATAGATCAGTTGGTTGCCATGAATCTATTTCTGAGTTTATGCTTTTTGGCAGGTCACGAAAGAAGAAAATATATATCTAGGACCGCACGGGGCTCCACCATCGCAAGCCAAACAGCAAGACTCGAATCCTGCTGGTCGTAGACAGAAGCTCAAGAGCAAGCTGAAGGAGGCAGATCGAAAATTCTCAGGAGTCGGGCGCGATAACAAGGTCGAGACACTGAGGGAACTCGTCGGAGGTCGGCCTGGAGGCATCACCATGCAGAAGAGCTCGAACCGTGATTGGCTGGATCCTCACTGCCACGAATCCCAGTTCGAGAGGTACTCTCGCTAGGAGGTTTGCTTCGACAACTCTGTTGTGTTATCTGAACAAGGCAGCTCTTTCCCTTTGAAGTATCTATAACTTCACCATCTATCTTTTTAACTATCGTGAGCATGTCGAGGGACTTCATGCTAGCTGGAGATACCTTTGGTGGCACCTTAGTTCTTTATGGTTTGCTATCTACTTCTGTGTGTTTGTGCTTACATGAGGAAACAGTGGGAAAATGCAATTTTCCTTTATTTCTCTCTAAATTCCACCCTTGTGGTAGGCAAAGTGACTTATATCTGGGAGGGAAAACGATGACACTTTGGGAAAGAGAAGGAAAAAGCATGAACTCTTAGAAGGGTATGGAAATTTTCAAAGGGGTGATGATTTGTTCCCATTTTCTTTCCCTCATTTTTCAAAAGCACAAATTCCTATCTTTAGAGGAAAATTTCCATATGGAGACTAGTGAAAAGGAGGTCAACCTTTGAAGTGGTTGAGCGAAAGCTAGGTAGTGGATTTGCTTGCCATTGTGGGCTCATTAATCCTATCTTGCCTCCTTTTGAGTTTTAGTTAGCTAGAATATACTTAGGTTTTCCATCTTGGTTCCATAAGCTAGGTTTTAGGTGCCTCGTAAGCATCGCAAACGAAGTTCGTAAAATTCGACTTACACTACAGATCTTGAAGTTTTGTTTCGCATAATCGCTTTGTAGACCTTAATCAATTTGTTGCTAGTGCTACTGGATTTTAAGCATCTTTTACATGTTTTTGATATCATGGCTCTTCATGTTCTAGATAAGTGAAGCAAGCTTTCTTCTAGTTGTGTGGTTTCTGCCTTTCTGGAGATTGCAGGTGCTAGCAGATTGATCTTACAAGTATGACATCATTATGGAAGTTTGTTTGAGGGTCAAGGATGTTGTGGAAAGAGTGGAAAACCATGAATAGAAGAGGGACACTTTTGATAGGATCGTGATTTAAAAATGTAATAATTTACGTAAAAGTTTGTATACCTTTAAAAAAGTGGATAATATAGGTGATATTTATTACATTGCTTCGGTGATTATAAAAAATTATTGGTAATATTTGAAATATTATTGATGATATTTGATTTACAGTTAAAATATTCAAATGTCACTTGGGATATCTTTTTTAGAATTGAATTATCACTGATATAATTTAATTTGAAACTCAAATGTCGTCGCTCCAACTCAAATATTGTCACTCATAACTAAATATCATCGGTACAGTACGCCTGTGCCTTTTGATATTGCCATTGACGGAATTAAACAACCTAATTTGGTGCTAATTTGTAATTAATGACTACCTCTAAGAAAAGGTTGTTGGTATTGGTTGGGTGCAATTTCGATGCCCCTACCTGCGGAATTTCCCTGAAATCAGCTCTAAGGATAACCACCTGATGTTGCACATTGGACTTTTCTCAATCAAAGGTAAATGATTTGAACAAGCACTACGTTCTGATAACTAAATTCCTAAATCTGTATGTTAGCTTCCAATGGGACTCATGTTATAGCACAGCTACTATAGTGTTGGGTTAGCAATTATATTTGTCTCGAACCAAGACATTTTCGGAATAATACTTATACCAAATGAAGTTAGGAAATGACGGTTTTGTTTGGTGGAGGAAATAAATTTATAGAATAAGTAGAAGAATAAGACATGAGTGCAATAAAGGGTAGAATTAGTGGGTTAACTTATTTATGTATTTTAGTGGGTTAAGATTATTTCGTAGAAAGAGTGAAATAATTTTATCTTAGATTAAATGAGATTTTATCTTAAGTTAAGTTTCACTTGATCCAACGTAAGTGTTGATTAAGTTAAGTAACAGATTAAGGATTCAACTCGACATAACTTTAGTTAACCTGCCAACCAAACAGGGTCAAGCTCCAAGGAACCAAGTTATAAGTGCAATGCCAAAGATGGAGCATACAGATTGTGATATGCTTCGGAAATAGTTTTATTAGGGAAGCTTTACAAAAGTGAGATGTATGGCTTTGAAGGTTGAGGATTAGTACTTTGAATTTGGATTTCAGCATTTGTCATGTCCTGGATGTTTTCTTTTGAGTTATTACTCAAACCCAAAAACTTGAAAAGTTGATTTTTTTACGCCTCAATTTAATGAGAGTTGTAGCTTAAATTGTTAAAAGTGATATCAAAGACAAACCTTCTTTATTAAAAGGTGAGTGTTGCCCTCTAATCGAAAATATTACCACGTTAGAGACATCAAGTACAAGTTGATTACAGAACTTTCCTTATTTTCCTTATTGATTTTTGACCTAAAGATGATATCAAAGTAAATTCCTTTTAAGTGGAACTACCATTAGTTAGAAAGAATACTAGAGAAAGGCTAATCAAAGAGCTGGTACAGTTACTACCATAGGGAACATGACTAGGTCACTTGTAGGGGTAAAGATTACAAAATTAAGTTTGCAAGGTTTGAACCTCTAGAAAAATAGTCATACTATAGAAACTTGTGAAGGGGAATGTGATGATAAGAGTTGAGAAATACTATTTATAATTTGTACTTAAGTATTTTGAACGATTAAGTTGGATCTTTCGACTTCCAAGATTATTAGGTTGATTTTTTCCAATTTAGATGTGAACATATATTTAAAACATTTAATTACATGGGCATCTTTAATTTCTTGTTAAATTTTTTTTGTTCAACCCAAATGTTTTAAATGGATGGTGCCTAATTAAAAGGTAAATAAATATATGTGGCAATGTATTTTGTAACACACGAAGTGACAGTGGTAGTTTTACTTGATGTATTTTAATTTTTCATCCACGAAAATCACTTTTTATAGATAAAAAATTAATTCCTAAGTGAAAAATTATTTTCCATATGAAAAAAATCATGTTCAAAATAAAAAATTATTTACCACTAATAGAAAACTAAAATACATCGATATATTTTCATTTTCAATCGATATATTTTCATTTTCAATCGATTAATTCTGATTTTTAACCTATATATTTTTGATTATTCTTTAAATGAAAATATGAGTAGAAATTACATATTACAAAATATGCTACAACATCTATTTTCATATTACTATCTAAAAAGAAAAAGGAAAAAAAAAAGCTATGTGAACCTATGCTATGAATACAATTAACGCAGGGGGACACGTGGAACCAAGAGATGTGCCCCTGGGTTTTGTCGTAAAGCTTTAGAATGCTATCCTTATTCCTCTGCGATTACCCTATTTGGACGTCGAGGTGGGAACGTAGGATTACCCGATCGGAAACGGAAAGAAGCCATGTGCAGAAATTTTAAACCCAACGCCTAAATTAATTTGTTCACACAAAATCCGATCTCTATTTGCTCCTTTTATTGATTAACAGGCAAAGCAATTTCCCCTTGGCCCCATGGGAGAGAAATGAAGCTACGTGGTCGTATTCGGAGGAATTAAATTAAGGAGAAAGAGTACAAAAACTTCGAAATCGATGTGAAACGTAAGGATCATCGTGCGTTGAGATCCATTACCATTAAAAAAAATTAGCATTACTTTTAAATTAAAATATATAAATTTAAAATAAAAAATCAATGATATATTTTAATTTAAAATCAAATTTCATCAATATAAAAGTAAAAATCATCATATATTTTAATTTTTTGTCAATATATTTTAATAAAAAAATAATGACAATTTATCCGAGTGATGATAGATCCTATTATGTAACCGTACCTATATTACTTTTGACATTGCTTCTAAAATTTCTGTACATTTTCCCTTAAATTATTAGGTAAAATTTTTTTTAAAATAAAATAAAAAAAAAAAAAAAAAAAAAAAAGAGGAAGGCTAGGGATCTAAAGATATTGTTGGTTGACAATCGAGTGGCCGGTGAGTGACCAAAACGGTCCCCCCAATGTGGTGATATTTGGTGCATGAACTTCGACATCAAAAGTTGCGTTGCTCACAATACATACTTTTATTCCCATGTCGGAGAAAGCTTCCGAGGAAAATTCCATTCTCCGTGTTAGACGCATGTTTCAAATAGCCTCTCAATTTTTGTCTTCCCCTCGTGGGAAAAGTTAGATGGATCTCCATCAATGCGGAAGGAGGAAGTGAAAGCTATTCATATATATATATATATATATATATTCTCTCTCCCAAGTGTCAAAGTTTGAAAAGGATTTTGCAACCCAAAGATGTGAAGAAACAATCTCTGGAACATAGATTTACTTCTTGGGAATTTGAATTGCTTTCAAAACTTTTAGAACAACTAATTCATGTGTGTGGTACATCAAGGGCTAACGTGCCACAAAGTTGGATACCAGTATTCTCTGGATTGTTACCTCCTCACCTTTCACCATCTAGATATTACCTGATGGCCTCCTTTTGTTCTTCATCTCTTTGCACGTGAGAATTCGACGTCCATGTATGTATGGCTCATCCCATCCAAAAGGAACTTTATGCCGCTACTTAAAAGAAGACATCTTTTCCGTCACGGTATGTGGAAATGATGATCCTTGCCTTCCCTTCCTCTTTGTTAGGATGGAGCATTTAGTGTAGACTCGAATACGAAGAGATTCATTTTATTTTTCAGGTATATATATATATATATATATATATATATATATATATATATATATATATATATATATATATGACTTCTTTAGTTATTCTTCCGATAGGTTAATTAACATGATGTATGTGTGGATTGTGATTATTAAGGGTTAGTTTACTTGGAGGATTAGAAAAATGATATTAAGAAATGTGAAATTAGTATTAATGCGTAATCCTGTTCACTTACTGAGTGATATTAACATTAGTTTGTATTTACTTAAATAGGTGTTAAGTTGTGATGTTTACTTACTAGTAATGTTAGATGTATAAAACATGAGAGTTGTCAGAGATATGAGTAGTGTATAATTTTAGCACAGATTTAGTTAATACCAATTGAAATTGGTGTATGTTAGACAAATCCGTGTTAAAATTCCTAAACCTGAATTAGCAAATGGAGGATAATTAAGTAGCCAAGTAAACGAAGGTTAACCCTCCTTTTCAGGGAGTTAACCTCCCAAGTAAACTAGGCATAAGGTTTTGTTTGGATGTGGGGTAAGTAGGTGGGATAGTTGATGTATTATGAATAAGATGAATAGTACGATGAATAGTGATGAAATCGTACTCTTAGTGGGTTAAAATATATGCCAGGATGACGCAAATGATGATTACATAGAGATAGGTGTAGTGAACATTGCTAGTATGAGTGGTCAAATCAAATTATATGAGAATCTGTGTGTGAGATAAATCTCCCCTGTCCTATAAATTATCTTATTCAAGTGAGATAAAATTTATCTCACACCAAAACGAAACCTAAGTGTAAATTACATCCTTTGTTTCTTTTAAATTGGTATCTTTACTTAAGATATTTCTAAGCAACATATATGGTACCGGGTTGACCCACTACTCAAAGAGTCGTGCTTTTAATAAAAGGGCAATATTTTCCAACCATTCAGCCATTTGGTTGGATTCTAAGCAAGGGTTAGATAAAAATAAGAATTGTTGTACCATCAACCTCAAATGAAACGAAATTCATTTCGATCTTCCACACTTCGATCACACGTGAATGCCAAAGATGTGCTCATCATCCACTTGGAAGAGGTCGGGGGAGGTTAATTAATCCATCCTCCTAAGTTTTGTGCTCTCTCTCTAGCAAAATTATTCTAGACAAAATTCATAATTATTAGGAAGGAAGTACAAGAGGTAAGGATCGAAAACCCCTACTCTCCTAAGTTTTATCTTTTACTTAGGAGGTTAACTCCTAATCTTCATTTATTTAATTATTTAATCTTCTGTTTAACTACTTTAACACAGATTTATTTAATATTAATTTTAACTGTTGTTAATTAAATCTACATTAAAATTGTTCATTACTCAGTTCATATTCTTAACACTACTTTATCAAACATCCGATATAAGTGTTAACGTTACAACTTAATATAAATTTAAGTAGACATAAATTAATGTTAACATAATCATACAAGAAAAAATAATTACAAGTTAAACATTAATTTTACGTTTCCTAACGTAACTTTTCTTAGCTACTCAGGTGGTCTAATCATTAATCTTCTCTCTCTTGGGAGCGAAATTGTACAGGATGAAGAGATTTAATCACAGAATCCATGGTGACAAGGATATCCGATTCAAAGAGGTATGAATGAGATCCATCTTTTAACATTTGCCACTTATTAATTTTTAAATATTTAAATGTGATGCCATTTCTCAGCATGTCCTCTTCGTGCCCTTCTGGGATCCGCACATGGACAATTTTGATAGGCATGTAGAACAATCATGATGTTGACAATTAGACAAGTGATATGTGGTACCATGCGAGAGCATTGGACCCAACCATTAACCTATGGCATCTATCAATTTTCCGTGATGTGATTTTCTAAGAAAGAAAACGAAACAAACATGGGATCAAGAAAAAGCATGGATCGTCTGAGAAAGTATTGATTCATTAATTACATTTACAAGATCATTCTCTATACCTCTCTCTCTTTTTTCTTTCAAAGATGAAATTTCATTAATGGGATGGAGCCGATCACATCAAAACATCATACCCTCCAGAGAGGGGATCAACAACACTTGCCAACACTTAAACAATGGTGTACGAAACATTTTTCGCATCATAGATAATAATTCACACCATCCATCCAAGTCGATAATTTATATGAGATAGACAAAATTAGTAAGGAAATATTAATCAAAAACTTGATCATATTACTTACAATTTCAAACTTGAGCTAACTCCATAAAAGAAAATAAATAAAAAATAGAAAAAAACGGAAACAAAAGATAAAACACGACCAACACGGCCACAAAATTAACAAGGACATGGATTATCGAAAGTAGAGATGGTGATGGAGGTGACTTAACTTGGGATTACTTTCAACCACAAGCTCATGAGCATCCACGTCCAAAACTTCCCACTTAAATGAAACAAAGGAGCCTTCGAACATGGCCACCCTTTCCACACTTCCAAAACCTAAGTTTTCAGTAGTGATGGACAGCTTACCCATTTATGAAAACCAGGTCTTACTCGCCTCAGTTTTATGCATTTCCGTATGTACCCTTGCAATTGGTTTATTATCATAAATGGCTGGAGTTTATGCATTTCCCTATTCATACGTTTACGTGCATGCCATTACAAATATTAGATATCACAGAGGTACACTTTATGAAGTTCACATTTACATCCATATACCTTACAGATATTGCAAACGAGCTAATCGGACTATGGTTGTGGTTTGAGTTTGCCAACAATTTTTTGTCCTTTTGCAAGGAGAGTTGACCAACATTTCAAGTCCTAACTTTCACCACCGCAGCACTATCAAAAAAAAATTGTTGAAGTTTGTAATGTTTGATTCCACATCGATCGGAAAAAGGTGTTTAGGGAATTTTATTTGTAAAATTTTTTATTATATCTTAAATAAAAATAAATTTAAATGAAAATAAAATAAATTGGATCCTCATATTTAATGTATTTTAATAAGGACACTTGAGCACTTTATCTATCCTTTTAAGAAAAGGTAATTACTTAGGATTAAATTTGTGTAGAGATATATGACCCCTAATATAACCTAAAATAACTTTCCTAGAAGATTTGGGAAGGCTTTGTTGTATGCCGAAGGTATTACTACTTATGTCATGTTGAAGTATATATCTATGAGAGCAAGTAAAAAAATAAGTCAATAGAATTAAAGTTTCATCACAAATTTATTGCTTGGGTCGAAGAAGCATCGAGACAGTCATGGGTCATTACGTAAGTATTGAAACTACTTCATAGTTGAATATTACTTAATTTTAAATTATCTTAATATAATTGTATCGTTTATATATTTTCATTTTGCTACACATAATGAGATGATAACGAGTAGGATGAATATCCACAAGGTCACACACAGTAAGGCTGCAACTAAGGATACTTATAAGTGAATTCATGAGTCATAACAGGAGAGACACGTAAGTTTCATAAACTCAAAAAATTTATAACTTTGTATATATATAAATATTATAATAATATTTTTTAATACATTTAGTATCAAATGATACACTTAATACATCTCCCCACTGATGAGATCTCTGACAGTGTCTAGTAGCCTCTAGATCGAGAGGAGGCATTTAGGAGAGTAATGCCACCGGACCACGATGGTTTCGTTCGTAGTGGCGGGGAGGGTACACATGTTGTCTAGTTGGTATAGGAGGAAAGCTATTGTCTCATATAGTGTCTTTAATTAGCTGCATCAAAAGATCGATACACTACACAGATGAGAGGACAAGCGGTAGAAGAGAGAGTTAGAGAAGGATAAAAAGATGAATGCCATGGATGAGATGCTTCAGACGCTTCCATCCATTCTTTTCAAGAAGGGACATTCAGAGCATCCATCTTCATTAGATCCCAGCATCTACAGACGAGATGACGACGACGATATGGGTGGTGCAGGTGGTATCGAGGCAGTAGCATTTTAATTTTTATCCATTTTCTTTTATTATGTTTTTCATGTTACCCCTTTTATGTAAATATTTCATTTTCAAACTTTTTATGTATTAGATTTTATATTTATGAAATATAAATTTCTTTTCATTTTCATTTGCTATTTTTGTATAAAAGCAAGCTTTTAAAGTAAGTTTAGTAGGTAGTTCCCATCCATACATTTGCGACGGTATAGATGCGACAGTAAAAAATATTTTTACTGTCACTTTTAATAAACGACGGCATATAAGGTTTTAGAGAATTACACCTCATCTTTTATACCGTCGCTTATTAGGATAAGTGACAGCAAAAATATTTTTACCGTTGCTTATATAAGTAACGGTGTATTTATTCAAATGATGAAAAAACTTAAAAAAGAATATGTAAAGGTAGGAAAAAGTGGCATATAAATTCCATCGATTCTTTTATAAGCGACGGTAAATATAATTTTCGTCGATTTTAAAATGACATTGAAATATTCAACCTGTTTCAAGGTCGAACAATATTTTGACATTGGACATACCCTCTAACCAATGAAAAAATAAATCAGCGACACTAATAACGACATCGCTTAATGACATCGATTATATGACCTTACCGTCAGTTTTCAACCGATGACAAAGATAAAGCATATACCATGGAAAATACATTTAAAAAAGTGGTTGTTACCGAAAGTCATTTCCATCTAAAATTTTCTTACAAAAATTACATTTGCAATAAACGGATTAAACGTCAAAGTTCACATGTTTTTCAGCTGAATACTCTGTGACAAGCCTCGAGGAACGTATAGAATATGTGTAAATGTGATTTCAAGTGAATACTACCTAAAGGAACACATGGAACCTAAGTAAATGTGATTTGATAATTAAGAGTACTCCTACAAGGAAAACTATTCTCATGTCCCAATGGCTCTACATACATAGTGTAACGACCCGATTCTCGAGTTCCTACAAGACACGAGAATTAGATCGACTCGACTAATCCAAAGACCTAGTCGTCCAACGAGGAAGTAACCAAGAGTGCAGTAAAATAAACCACATTCAACATGAGTATAACTAGCAGTAACAAAATACAGCAGTAAGAAAATGAACTACTACAGTATATACCACCACAACAGTAGAACAACAATTATAACATAACATGAAGCTACAAGTAAAGAAGTATAGAGAGTAACAAGAACTACTCACTACAGTGGAACAAAAGGGGTACAAAAAGAACTGCGATAACTCTACTGGACCCTACTCGGCCCAGTGTCCTCTGCAGCCGCTGACCCTGGCTGCTCAACACCTGGTCCTGAAAAATAACGAGTGTAACACGTCAGCGAAACGCTGAGTAGAGTGGTAGCTAAAACTAAAGAAGCAGTAAAGTGTACAGTAGCTGTTTTATTTTCTTTCTTCCTTTATTTACGTCTTTCTATTGTTTCACAATTTATCTATTTCTCAGATCCTTCACTTGATCTCGAATGTTCTTCGCGGGAACGATCTTGATTGCAGTCTTTCCGAAAAGTAGAAGTAACACGTGGTGCTCTCCTGGCCGGGAGAGTCCCCCCGTGGTGATCCTACTCTCAGTCAACCACCCCAAGGTCACTGACAGACGTAACGATGACTACGACACGCGCGATAAACACACGGGTAGCTACTCCGCACTGGCACGCGGTCAGTCGTTTCCGTTAACGGGTGCGCCCAAAGCACAGCACGGAACCAGTATAGGGCAGAGCCCTCTCAGTAACAGGGGTCCAACCCTTCCACAGTAACCAAACAGGGTCTTTGCCCCTCCACAGTCCGCGCACCCTCGCCTGATTACCTTGGTTTGCCCAGTGGGCCTAACAAGTCGGTGTAGGGAGCTAGCAGCACCCCGGGGCCCGTGGGGTAGCTAGTACTTGCTCTACACTAGTAGCTCTCCTCGGTACTGTGTACACGAGGGCCAAAAGTCGGTACAAAGTGGCTAGACCTAACCCCAAGTCTCTGGGGCGGCTGGCTCCGCTCTGCACTAAACAGGTAACAGGTGCTTCCCCTAGCACTACGTACCCGAGGGACAACACACTTCCACGTCTTTCTTTCTCAGTTCCATTCCATTCTCTTTCCAGGTGTTCTACTCCTAATTCCCCGTAGGGTTCCAGCTCTTTTAACTCAGCACATTTAGGTTTCACCGTTCCAGTTTCACATTCATACAACCCATGTTCTCAATCATGTTTATTTATTCATAACAGGCAGCTGTTAAATCAATATGCAGGCAGCTATTATTTCCTTTCCACTTTTCTAAGACTGCAATATCTATATACATATCACTAGTTTTCCAGTCCTAGGATTCATGCCATACCTTAGGATCTATCATTCAATCTAGTTTCTCATTCCTAGGATTCATGCAATACCCTAGGATCTATCATTCAATCTGGTTTCTCATTCCTAGAATTCATGCAATGCCCTAGGTTCTATTAATTGTTCCATAATTGTAACAAATTATGCTAATAACTTTAAAAGCCACTCTACCAGCTACAACGGGAGTACTGGGGGCGTGGTCGGAAATCCCGCGTGCCTCCGCAACCCCCGAGACTGCAATGGAACGGGATCCTAAACGGGTCAAAAACGACGAAATAGTCCAAAATCAGATGTCTGGAACCTCTTCCAGACGTCTTAAAATGTGGGTCAGATGGTACCTTTGCTCTGTGTAGTCCCTCAGACGTCCAGAAGCCTGCGGGGGCGTCTGGCTTAATTCCCAGACGTCCGATTGTCAACCCGGACGTCTGGAAGTCCTCTCCATCGTCTGGCACTGCGACCAGACGTCCGATTCGCGTTGGATGGTCAGTCTTGCGCCCTCCCGAGTAGAACCTGCACTGTAACGACCCAGTTCCCGAGTCCCTACGAGACACGAGAACCGGACCGACTCGACTAATCCCAAGGCCTAGTCGTCCAACGAGGAAGTAACCAAAAGACAGTAAAATAAACCACATTCAGCATGAATATAACTAACAGTAAGAAAGTACAGCAGTAAGGAAAGAAACTACTACAGTAGGTACCACCACAACAGTAAAAACAACATTTATCATATAACAAGAACTGCAGGTAAAGAAGGTACAGCGGAAACAAAAACTACTCACTAGAACAGAAACAAAAGGGGTACAAAAGGCTGTGGTAACTCTACTGGACCCTACTCGGCCCAGTGTCCTCTGCAGCCGCCGACCCTGGCTGCTCAACACCTGGTCCTGAAAAAGGTAACGAGTGTAACACGTCAGCAAAACGCTGAGTAGAGTGGCAAACTAACTAAAGGCAACAGTAGAGTGTACAGTAGCTGTTATGTTCTGTTACTTCCTTTATTCACATCTTTCAATTTTTCTCACTATTTCATTTATTTCTCAGATCCTTTACTTGATCTCGAATGTCCTCGTGGGAACGATCTTGATTGCAGTCTTTTCCAAAAGTAGAAGTAGCACGTGGTACTCTCCTGGCCGGGAGAGTCCCCCGTGGTGATCCTACCCTCAGTCAACCACCCCAAGGTCACTGACAGACGTAACGGTGACTACGGCACGCGCGATAAACGCACAGGTAGCTAGCCCGCACTGGCACGCGGTCAGTCGTTTCCGTTAACGGGTGCGCCGAAAGCACAGCACGGAACCAGGGCAGAGCCCTCTCAGTAACAGGGGTCCAACCCCTCCACAGTAACCAAACCGGGGCCTTGCCCCTCCACAGTCCGCGCACCCTCGCCTGACTACCCTGGTTTGCCCTAGTGGGCCTAACAAGTCGGTGAAGGAGGCTAGCAGAACCCCGGGGCCCGTGGGGTAGCTAGTACTCTCCTAACACTACTAGCTCTCCTCGGTACTACGTACACGAGGGCCAACAAGTCGGTACAGAGCGGCCAATCCTAACCCCGGGTCCCTGGGGCGGCTGGCCCCACTCTGCACTAAATAGGTACAGGTACTTCCTTTGGTACTGCGTACCCAAGAGACAGTACAAACTACATCTCAGTTCCATTCCTTTTTCTTTCCAGGAGTTCCACTCCTAATTCCCCGTAGGGTTCCAGCTCTTTATCTCAGAACATCATATGTTTCACTTTCCAGATTCACGTCCTCAAAATCCATGATCTCAAACATGTTTCTTTATTCATAACAGGCAGCTGTTAATTCAAATTACAGGCAGCTTTATATTCCTTTCCATTTTTCCAAGACTGCAGTATTATACATTCCACTAGTTTTTCCATCCTAAGATTCATGCCACATCCTAGGATCTAGCATACAACTAGTTTTCCAGCCCTAGGATTCATGCATCACCTAGGAGCTATCATTCCATACATTTCTCATTCCTAGGATTCATGCAATGTCCTAGATTCTAGTTATGGTTTCATACTTTAACAGATTTTATTAATAACTTAAGCCACTCTACCAGGTACAACGGGAGTAATGGGGGCGTGATCGGGAATCCCGCGTGCCTCCGCGACTCTCAAGACTGCAACCGAACGAGGTCCTATCACAAGGATCAAACACAAGGAGTGTCTCAAAACAGTGTATAGCTACTGTAGACGGGTAGAGGAATTAATTCTGAAACGAACGCAACTCGAATCGTGGAAAACGGAGCCCAAACGGGCCCTAAACGGGTCGAGAAAGACGATACTGTGCAAAATCAGACGTCTGGAACTCCTTCCAGACGTCTTAAACGGTGGATCAGAGAATTACCTGTTCAGCGTGGTTTCCCAGACGTCCAGAAGTCTGCGGGGACGTCTGTCCTATACCCCAGACGTCCGATGGTCCACACGGACGTCTGTAGATCACTCCCGCCGTCTGGTACAACTTCCAGACGTCTGATTCGCAAAGGATGGCGAATCAGCGAACCTGCGCACAGCCAACCCCCCCTCCCTCAGTACGGTCAGTCGACAAGAAGGAAGAAGAAAGCGGAAACTCACCTTTCAGACGTCTGTATGATCTTACAGACGTCGACCTTGCCGTCTGGCTATCAACCCAGACGTCTGATTCTGGAAATTTTTCCAGAATCAGAACCCTGCTCGGCCTCTGCTCGCGACGCCGCCCGCGTCGCACCTCGCGCGTCTGCTGCTCAGTCCGCAGCAGGTCCCTCTCCGCGTCGCTCTGCGCCCCCCGTCGGCCGGCGAAGCCGCTCCGGCGAGCTCGCCCTCACGGCAGAGCTCCGCCCTCGCACGCCGCACCTCCGCGCTAATTGCGGCCGCCGCTGCCGCCCTCGCGTCCGCTCGCTCTCGCGCACAGGAAGGAGGAGAAGGAGGAGACGGTGGAGACGGGAGGGGAGGCGCGCCCCTTTTAACGCCGCGCGGAGAGGAGAGAGAGAAGGCGGCAGGCCGCCTGCAGCCGCAGAGAAAAGAGGGAATATGCGGTCTGCGCGCTCAGTCGCGCAGGCGACTCGCGTGTGTCGAAAATAACGGATTTCCAGACGTCTTGAAACTATCCCAGACGTCTTATCAGACGTCTGGTTGTGATCCCAGACGTCTTTTCCGACGTCTGAGCCACCTCCCAGACGTCTTAAAATACGTCTGGGGCACACATTCGTTACATGCACGTATCCACTCCTCGCTCTCAGTACGACGGGTTGCAGACGAAGGCGCGGCGGACGGCTGCATGGCCGTACGCGCGAAAAAGGAAGAAGGACGAAATAACTTACTTGCCAGACGTCTGGACAGTCCTCCAGACGTCTTCACCGTCGTTTGGTTGGAATCCCAGACGTCTGATTCTGGAAAAACTTCCAGAATCAGAGCTCGACTCGCTCTCCGCCCGCTACGCATGGCCGCGCCGCGTCCCGTCCGCCTGCTGCTCGAGCTGCAGCAGCCCTCCTGTGACACTCCACGCCCGCTGCTCCCCCGCCGGCCAGCTCTAGTTGCCCCGGCAAGCTCGAGCCCTCACGGTCGAGCGTCTCCTCCCTCGCGCAACACCTCCTCCCGCACACTTGCCGCGGCCGCTGCTGCCGCCGCTCGCTCGCTCTCTCACCGGCTGGAAGAAGAAGAAGAAGGAAGCGGAGGAGATGAGGGTGAGGGAGAGGCGAGGGCCTTTTAAGGCCGCGTGGGGAGAGAGAGAGAGCACTGCGCCCTGCAGGAGGAGAGAGGGAAAAAGAGGAAAGTGGGTGGCGGTTGCAGGTCTGCGCACGCATGCGCGCAGACGCAACCTGTACGCCGCAGAAATTAAATCCTAGACCTCTGGAAGGGGTTCCAGACGTCTGGTCAAACGTCTGGGCCACCTCTCAGATGTCTTAAAAAAACGTCTTGAGGTCGCGTTCGTAACACATAGGGTCAAAAATCAACCTACGTGCCTTAATAATAAGGTGGGGTGTATGATGGGAATACCATCATGAGTCATAACTAGCTTAATTTGATATGATAAAGTCAATAAAAGCTCCTATATATCAGTCAGAAGGTTTCTTGGGCAGGTTAAGTTGTTTTGAGAAGAAAAGATGAAAACTGGGTTATATTTGTAATTTTACCATCTTATCACAAATACAGAATAATCATGGGGTATGCCAGGGGTTTATTAAAGGTCATTTAGTCAGTAATGTCTAATAAGTGGGTCCATGCAGACAGAAACGGGTTTTTACGCATTTCAAGAATTAATGGAATTTGAAACCCCAAAACCAGACCCGCTTAATTAACTAAGGTTCTGATAAGGATAAAATTAATCGAAATCCTCTAAAAATCATAGAAAAATACTCTCAAGGGTTTGGCATTCTTGATTTACCCATCTGAACTTATTTTGACCTGAAACAGAGTCTCAGACAAGCTATTGCCCTAATTTAGGTTTTTAAATAAATTACGCAGTCAAACTAGGTCAAAACCAAAATCCAACTTCACCATTGAATTCCTTATGTCTAAATGAGGTTTGTATTAAAATTTGGGCCTAATCAGAGATTGTCTTGACCTAGTTTGCATTTCAGTCTTATCTGATTCTTTCTATTTCACAAGTGCCCCTAGTTTTTAAAATTTATTACAAATAGACCCCTATCTTTGTCATCACTCTTTGCAAAGAGGTCCTTCCACCATTTTCGTCGAGGAATCCTATTCCGGCAACCTTCATTTAGAAAGTTCTTGATGATTGCTTGACGAAACTCTCCTAAACTTGAACAAGAGATTCCTTAAGGAATTCTCTTTCCATCGCACCTGGTTTTGGACCCCAAAACCTTCCCAATCTTTCATGCGAACGCATGAGAGATTTTGGTATCTCTTGTGCGTCAAGCTTACCAAGCTTGAAAACTTGGTTTCCAAGCTTGAAAGCTTGGTTTCCAAGCTTCAAACACTTCTCTAAGGCCTATATAAAGACCCATGTTACATGCTGATCTCCTTACGCTCGTTTTCGGCCTGAATCCCTCTACTTCCTCCCTCCTCTCCAACCGAAAAGCTCCAGGACGTCCGGCGACCTTCTCTGACCGCCCTCGTTGTCTGCTCGCAATACCGGCGGCGGATTCGCCTTCCTCTCCTTCTTCCGCGTTATGCCGTACCAGCCGACGCCTCTTCCTCAAGTCTTCCTCGCTGTCTCACCCTCACCAGAGTAGCTTTATCTCCGGCGCCGGCCAATTATAGTCGGCGTCGCCTCTGCCCTTTCATCATCTGCAACCTCCTTTCATTTCCTTACCTTCCTCTGACCTAACTCACCCACTTAAACACCACATTTGCATGCTCACACAACCGCCTCACTGTCACCTTCCCCACCACCGGCAAGCACGCACTCTCTCTCCATGATAGTTCCTTACTTCAACTCAGTTAATTAAGTTAATTTTACTTAATTATGAGTAAAGAAAAGTCACTTAGGTTAACTCAAAATTGTGTCATTTGGTAGTATAGGGTCGAATTAACCAAATATTTTAGAAATTATTTATTGGTTGAGTTCAGGTCGTTCGTTGGGAGGTATAATTCATTCTAAATTCACTAGTTATCTTTTATTTTTCTTTATAAGTATAGGAGGTATATTTAAGTTAATTATAGAAGCATGAATCTTTCAAAAATTAATTTTATTTAAAATAACATGCAAAATCCCATATGAACTCTCATTTTCTATATTAAAAACATGCAAATTCTTTATTTATTTCTAATGATTTAAGGCAAAGAAGAGTTTATTTAATCAATACATGCCTTAATACAACAATTAAGGGCAAAAAGAAATTAAAATATAAGAAGAAAATCAATTTCTTTTCCTTTATTCTTAGTCTCTCTTTCTCTTCTTCTCTTTATCTTGTTTTTCTTTTATTTCTTAATCCTTTATCTTATTCTCTTTTTCTCTCGATCTCTTTCTTTCTTATCTTCTTGCCTTCTTCTCTTCCTGCCTTCTTCTTCTCCCTTATCCTTCTTAAGCATTTCCTTAGCATCTGCCTGTTCTCTTCTTCTTTCCTTTATTACGACTGCTCCTCAACACTTAGCCTTTCATTCTTTCTCCTTTCCATAGCTTCCCCAGCATCTGCTTCCTTCAGCCCTTACTTCCTTCGACACTTAGCCTTCACAGTTTCTTCATTTTTTCTTCTTTCTCTTTCACCTGAATCGGGTTAATTTCCTTCTCAACCAAAAATTTGTTTTTGATTTGTGGCAAGGTCCTTTCAAGGATACACAGCACCCTGAGATCAGGGTGGGACCAGACCCTACTTGGTCCTCGCCTAATTTCATTAGGGTTCATTTTCGATTTTTTCCTTTCTTGAGCCAAACCGGCCCTCTCTCGAGTCGAACCGGCACAACCGCCTCCCAAGCCTCACCCTCCCAAGGTCATTGCACACACACGCCCACTCAGGCGCACTCGCCCGCACGCACACACGCAATATGCTCAAATGGTCAGGTTTTCTTTTCGCTCCAAGCGCTGACGACTGAATCGGCTACTTAACAAATTAGTTTTATACTAAGGCACACGCTCGACAGTTTCTGATGTGGGACTAAGTATTCCCCCTCTAGACCCGACTTCAAGTGAATGTTTCTCCCTACTCAGAGCTCCAAATCAAGCGAAATAAAGCTTGTTGGAAAGCTCTAAGATGGCTCTACATGATTCCAAGGTCAATTTAAGTTTCAGAGGATGATTTCCTCTTTGATTTGAAAGGTGAAATTAGGGGGTTCCTACGGGTTAAATATTGCCTGGAAATGAAATTAAGGTTACTGTGTCTTCAGGGTAGATTTTTTAGCTTATCTAAGGGTCTGAATAGATCCTATAGGTAATTTCGCAGTTGCAGGTATGGATTTGAAGCTCTCAAAAGCTTCAGGAAACACAGGGAAGCTTCGACACTTCTCTGAAACCTCAGAGAACAAAATTTCTAACTCCGATATGTGCAACAGACAACTAAGAACATTTCTAATCAATTCAAATAGATTCTAAGGGATGCAACAAGCTCATCTGGGCTGGATTCAACTTCGAATTTCATCCAAAATCTACTGTCGTCAGTTTGGGTTAAAAAACAACCCAAATTGACGGATTGTTAATTCCAACAAATAAACAAGTCTGAGCTCACTTAAACCTCTCTAAAATCATTCAATAAGATCTCTGAAACAATTCTAACTCATCAATTCATCAAATTGAGCTCAGAATCAAAATTTCCTCCTCAGGTTTGACTATTAGGCTTGAAAATTGACTTTCTGATTTAAGCCTTTTAACAAGAAATTAAAGCCTAGATTAAGATTCTCACAACCTCAGAAACTTGCTCAGACCTCTAAATAGATGTTTGGACCTTGGATTCTAGGGTTTCAGGCTCGTTGATGATACACTCATCATGATCTCTAATTACCCCTAATTAACTAGTCTTCCTAGTTAATTAGCTAAGGTTATGAACATATAAGGGTTAATTATAAAATAAGGGATATTTAGTAAAGGACCTTAAAATAAGTTAAAAATGACATTTTATCATTCAATTAACATTATTAATAATTTAGATAATAATTGGACTCGAAATCTTATTAATCATTCTCTTAATTAATAAGATAAGTAACTTAAATATAATGTATACCTAAGTATGTAATAACGTAAGTAATTTTACTTAATCTAATAAATAAATCTTAAAAGGTCAAAAATGTAAATTTAAGGTGTAAACATAATATTTATCTTATTTACTAACATATATAAAAAGTTGAAAAAAATATAAATTAAAATAAACCTTCAAAACCTGGGTTTACATTTTAGTCCTTAAAATTCATTACAGTCGGGTCCTTATTTCTCACACAGGTCCTTAAGTTTTATTACTTTTAAGTCTCTCTTCGTCTTCTTCTTCTTCTTCAGCCGAACGAACGGCTAGCGGCAGAGAGTCACCCCACCATGCGATCACCGCCCTGCCGACATCATCCCTCTTTGTCCAAGCTCTTGCAGCTTGCGCTCACCACCTCCACTTCATCCATCGGTTTGGATTAACCGAGAATCCTATTTTTCAGTGGGAGATAACCTCACCGTCGTCGGAGACGACGACGGAGGTTAAGCTCCTCAAGCTCCTTCTTCGGCCAGACCCCGTCATTCTCTTCGCCACAAACTGCTATAAATACCCCCTCACACCTCTGATTTTATTCAAGTTGACTCCCTTCCCTCTTCTAACACTGTAACTGACTTCGATAGGCTATTTGTCCAAAACTCCGGCGACTTTCCATTCCAATTTCCGACTTCCTTCGTCCATCTTAATCAGCAGAGGAGATCCGCCGTGGTCTTCTGCACCTCTGACACAGGCGCCGACTCAAGGATTCCTCCGCTCCATCTCAAATCCGCCCACCGGAGATCTTTCTTCAACCCTCTGATTTCGTCGTCTGCTATGAACCTTCGGCGGAACCCTACTGACCCCTTCATCTAGGTAACAGTAGACTAGGAGTAGGAGTAGGCTAGCTTAGTTAGTTAGTTTAGGTAGTTAGATTAGAGTAATGTCAGATGTTAGTTTCATCTCCTCTGACTCCGGCGAGTTCCTTGAGCTCGCCAAAGATTCAATCTTGTCTTTTAATTCACTGTACACCTTCCTATATCTTCCATGATCACTTCTAAATCACTTAATCGTTTAATTGAATCACCTAATCGCCTAATTCAAATTTCACCTTCACCGACTACTGTCACTCTCTATGGTGATAGTAATTGAGATAATTCCACCTCCATTGGGTTATTTCATCATCTATCACCACTTATGAACCCTAATCAACACTATAATATGTAACGACTCGATTCCCGAATCCCTACGAGACACGAGAATCGGACCGACTCGACTAATCCCAAGACCCAGTCATCCAACGAGAAGTAACCAAGAGAATAGCAAAATAAACCACATTCACCATGTATATAACTAGCAGTAACAAAATACAGCAGTAAGAAAGGAAATACTACAGTATGCACCACCACAACAGAAGGGAAATATACATGTACATAACATAAAGCTTTCAATAGAGAAAGTACAGGGAGTATAAAAAAAAACTACTCTCTACAGTGGAAGAAAAGTACAGAAAGTACTACAGGTAACTCTACTGGACCCTACTAGGTCCAGCGTCCTCTGCAGCCGCTGACCCTGGCTGCTCAACACTTGGTCCTGAAAAAGTAACGAGGGTAACACGTCAGCGAAACGCTGAGTAGAGTGACAACTAAAACCCAAAGAAGCAGTAGAGTGTACAGTAGCTGTTATACTTTTACTTTATTTATTTACGTCTTTCTATTATTTCACTATTGATTTATTTCTCAGATCCCTCTCTTGATCTTGGATGTTCCTCGTGGGAACGATCTTGATTGCAGTCTTTTCCGAAAAGTAGAAGTAACACGTGGTGCTCTCCTGGCCGGGAGAGTCCCCCGTGGTGGTCCTACCCTCAGTCAACCACCCCAAGGTCACTGACAGATGTAACGGTGACTACGGCACGCGCGATAAGTGCACGGGTAGCTACCCCACACTGGCACGCGGTCAGTCGTTTCTGTTAACGGGTGCGCCCAAAGCACAGCACGGAACCAGTATAGGGCAGAACCCTCTCAGTAACAGAGGTCCAACCCCTCCACAGTCAGCGCACCCTCGCCTGACTACCCTGGTTTGCCCTGTGGGCCTAACAAGTCGGTGTAGGAGAGCTAGCAGAATCTCGGGGCCTGTGGGGCAGCTAGTGCTCTCCCTACACTAGTAGCTCTCCTCGATACTGCGTACGCGAGGGCCAGCAAGTCGGTGTAAAGTGGCCAAACCCACCCCGGTCTCAACCTGAGTGGGCAAGCTCCCCTCTACACTAAGAGGCAATACGTGCTCTCTTTGGTTCCACGTACCCAAGAGACAACACACTTCCACGTTTTACTTTCTCAGTTCCATTCCATTCTCTTTCCAGGAGTTCTATTCCTAATTTCCCGTAGGGTTCTGTTCTTTTTGTTTGGTCATTTTGGGTTTCACCGTTTCAGCTTTATCTTTATATAACCCATGTTCTTAATCGTATTTATTCATTCATAACAAGCAGCTGTTAATCAATTTACAGGTAGTTATCATTTCCTTTCTACTTTTCCAAGATTGCAATATTTATATATTCAATTAGTTTTCCAGTCCTAGGATTCGTGCCGTACCCTAGGATCTATCATTCAAATCTAATTTTTTAACCCTACGATTCATGCAATACCCTAGGATCTATCATTCAATCTAATCTCTCAGTCATAGGGTTCATGCAATGCCTTAGACACTATTAATTGTTTCATAATTATAACAAATTTTGTTAAATAAATTAAAAAGCTACTCTACCAGCGAAACCGGGAGTACTGGGGGCGTGGCCGGCAATCCCGCGTGCCTCCGCAACCCCCGAGACTGCAACGGAACGGGGTCCTAGCACAAGGATCAATCACAAGGAGTTTCTCAGAGCGGTATACAATTACTGTAAACGGATAGGGGAATTAATTCTGGAAAGAACGCAACTCGAAACGCGGAAAACGGACTCCGAACGGGCCCTAAACGGGTCAAAACGACGAATCTGTCCAAAATCAGACGTCTGGAACCTCTTCTAGACATCTTAAAAGGTGGATCAGGTCGTACCTCAGTCTGCGCAATTCTTCAGACGTCCAGAAGCCCGCTGGAACGTCTGGCCTTAGTTTCCAGACGTCCGACTGTCACCCCGGACGACTGGAGGTCCTCTCCGTCATCTGGCACTGTGGCCAGACGTCTGATTCACGTGGAATGACGAGCCCTCGCGCCCTCTCGAGCAGAACCTGCGCACACACACCTGCTCTCAGCATGATGAAGCGCAGAAGAAATCGCGGCGGACGACTGCATGGCCGTATACGCGTAAAAAGAAGATAAGAAATATCTTACTTGTCAGACGTTTGGACCGTCCTCCAGACGTCTTCGGCGTCATCTGGACGTAAGTCCAGACGTTTGATTCTGGAAAATTTTCCACAACCAGAACCTGATTCGCTCTCCGCCCGCGACGCACGGCCGCGCCGCGCCCCGTCCGCTTGATGCCCGAGCTGCAGCAGCCCCTCCGCGACACCCCACGCCCGCCGCTCCCCCGCCGGCCGGCTCTAGCTCCCCCGGCAAGCTCGCACCCTCGCGGTCGAGCTTCTTCCTTCCGCTCGCAACCCTCCTTCCCGCACGCTCGCTGCGGCCGCTGCTGCCGCCGCTGCTCACTCGCTCGCTCGCGCTCTCGCTGGCAAGGAGAAGGAGAAGAGAAAGGTGGAGGAGATGAGGGTGAGGGAGAGGGCGAGGGTTTATATAAGGCAGCACAGGGAGAGAGAGAAGAGAAACAGCGTGTCTGCAGGAAGAGAGAGGAAAAAGAAGACGAAGGCGGCGGGCGCAGTCTGCGCGCGCACATGCGCAGACGCAACCCGGTACGTCGGAAAAATTTATTACCAGACATCTGGGAAGGGTTCCAGACGTCTGGGCCACTTCCCAAACGTCTTAAAATCCGTCTGATGCCACGTTCGTAACATAATATCTATTATTATCATCTATAATTAAACGCCCAAAATTTAATTTTGTTCCTGAGCTCGCTGTCCATGGCGGCTCAGGAACAGTTCAAACTATAAATTAAATACATATTTATGAATATAAATACATGTTGACTTGTTTTAACCTCTCAATCAAGTGGTTAAACAAGTCCTGAGCTTATTTCAAATCAAATCTTTAAGAAAACGAATTCACTGTCAAATCTTAATTCTAATGGATAAATGAGGAATTAAAAGTGACACTGAGGTTCCTTGCAACCTCAGGATCCTTTTTGAATAAAAAATGGTAAGATTTATCAATCTGTACACATTTTTCCTATTTCCTGGACTCACCGGAGCTTCGGTGAGCTCCGGCGAACCAAAATTTGTATTACAGCCTCTAGAATCTGTTGAGAAGCTCCAGAATGATATTAAATGGATTACTGATTAATTTGAGGATAGTTGTTTGAAGAATTTGCCATTGGAGCTGTAGAATGAACTTCATCTTCCCCAACTTCGGCGGCGTTGGAGAAGTCTGTTTAAAAAGATATAAGAAGCATTTAAGGAACTCAGAAGCTTCAGTGCAATGCACTGAAGCTATTTAAACCTTTAAAACACTAACAATCTTCCAATGATTCTGTCGAACAAACATGTTTTCAAGTTCAGGAGGCGAGCCTGTAACCCTAGGAATCAACGTTAGAACAAATTCCTGAAGATCTGAATAAGTTCTGGATGGTGAGGAGACTCTAATTGAGGCATTAATTTCCTGTGGAGAAGTTCTAAACAGAAAATCAATTTTCGTGCTTCCATAGTATAACATGAGTCTGTTAATGGAGTTCTGAGCTCGAATTGAGATTTTGAGGAGTGAAAATTATTTCTGAAAACTTGTTTGATGATCTGAAAGTGATTAAAGTAAGCTCAGATGAATGAATGTGTGAGTATTTAGATTCTGTTAATTTGGGTTACTTTCGAACCCAAACCAACAGGAGTACTATTTTGTTGAAATTTGAACTTAAATCCTGCCTAGATTAATCTGTTATAACCCTTAGAATTAATCTAAATCAATTAGAAACACTTTTAAGTGTCTGTGCACATTATGAAGTCTGAAGATCTGAACTCTGAAGCTTTCAGAGAAGAGAAGAGCTTCTCTACTGTTCTGAAGGTCTTAAGAGCTCAAAACCTATTCTAACAAATGCGGAATCACTTATAAAACATGTACAGACCTTTAAATTAAAGAGAAGTCCATCTGAGGACTATGCTGGTTTAATTTCACTTCCAGGTTAGTAATAACCCGTAGGAACCCCTGATTTCATCTCTTAAATTGAAGAGCAAAACATCATTAAAACCTTAAATTGACCCTGCAATTACATAGACCTATCTTAGAGATTTCTAACGAACTTGAAATCACTCAATTTGGAGCTCTGGGTAGAAAGTTATGATCATTTGAATTTGGGTCTGGAAGGGGTAGGATAGTCTCACCTCGGTTGTTCATGAGCGTGCGCCTGGGGATAAAAGTAATTCGTTTATCTGGCTATTTAGTCGTCAGTGCTCGACGCACCGGTTACCGATTCCATTTGATCTGAGCATTGCATGTGTGTGTGTGTGGGCTTATGCCTGCGGGTGTGCACCCTTGGGGGCGTGTGAATGAGATTGTGCCCTGGGAGGGCGAGAGAGGCCTGGGAGGCCGGGTTGAGCTGAAATGGCTTGAGACTGTGAACCGATAAACAAATGAACAAAAAACGAACCTAATTGAGATTAGGCGAGGATCGAGTAGGGTCTGGTCCCACCCTGGTCTCAGGGTGCTATGTATCCTCGAAAGGACCTCGCCATAAATAAAATAACTTTTGGTTAAAAAAAGTAAAAAAACCCGGTCAGCTAAAGAACTTAAGGAAAAAGAGAAGCTGCTGAAGGATGTTAGCTTAAAGCTAAGTGTTGAAGTTGAAAGCTAAAGAAGGAGCACAGGCGCTAAGGAGTGTTAAGGAAAGGAGACTTAGGAACAAAGGAGAAAACTAAGGGAAGAAGAGAAGGCAGGAACAACAGAAGAAAGAGAGCTCGAGAGAAGAAAATAAAAGAAAGAAAGAAGAAAATGAGAGGTTGAAGAAGATAAAATGAAGTATCTTATTTTTCTTGCATAATTACTTTTTGTTCTTAATGGTTAAAAGGTATGTTTTAATAGGATAACTTTTAATTGCCTTAATTTCTTGGAATGAAATTGAATTGAAAAACTAACATGTTTACTTGTTAATAAAGTACAACATTTTGAGTAAATATGTTTTTCATATGTAATTTTGTATATTCTTTATAGTTCAGATATTTTGACAAAATTCATGTTTTAAAAAAAAATCAACTTAGTTATACCTCCTAAACTTATAAGAAATAAAAGAAAATTGGTGAATTTGGAGAAAATTATTATACCTCCCAGTGAACGACCTGGACTCAACCAGTAAAAATTTCTAAAATGTTAGGTTAATTCAACCCTATACTACACAACCGACACAACTTCGAGTTAACCTAAGTAATTTCTTCTACTCTTAATTAAGTGAAATTAACTTAATTACTGAGTTGAGTGAAAACCACACGATCAATCGTTGCCTGAACTCAAAAGTGGTTTGTTCGTTAGAGAAATCAGGAAGTTATTACAGAGATTTGAGGGCAGGAATGACTTCAGTGCATTGCACTGAAAATTCTAGATCCTTTAGATGTGACTTTAAGCTTTCTGTTAGACTTCTCCAACTCCACCGGAGTTGGAGAAGATGAATCAGTAACTACAGCTCCAGTTGTTAAATCTTCAAATAATTGACCTCAAACTAATCGGTGATCATCAATTAATCATCCTGGCGCTCCTTGTTAAGTCCTGTAGGCTGAAGATCACTTTTGACTCGTCGGAGCTCTCCTTAGTACTGCGTACACAAGGACCAGCTCACTTCCTGTCTACAAGAGTTCTCCTCCTAATTCCCCGTAGGGTTCATGCTGGTATTTCTTTCGTTTCATATTCCAAACTTTCCGATCTCTCTATTTACATTACCAGTTTCATTCTTAAAACAAGCAGCTTAGGATTTTCTAACTGACAATGCATCACATTAAAATAACCAATACATTTGCTAGCATTTCGAGTTTTACATGCATCTAAACTAAATAGTGTAACTCAACCATACTCATTTGTTCCTGCCCTAGGGTTCATTCTCATCCTAGGGTTCATTCAAGTTATTCTAAACATGCAGTTCATTTGTTTAAATCATAATATTAATATAAACCACTCTACTGGAAAACACGGGAGGAATGGGGGCTCGGATCGCCAATCCCGTCGCCTCCGCGGGTCCCACGTACTCGACTAACTGGAGACTTATACAATTGACCACCACATTAAACGAGTTCAAAAACGCATACAAGTGACACTAACTCGTAGAGAAACTCAAGTAAAAAACAACGGTAGTTCGTTTGCGGAAATTTGATTCCGTTTGGGCCCTAAACGGGCCAGAAACACACACACACTATCCAAAATCAGCCGTCTGGAACTAGTCCCAGACATCTTAAAAGACGTCAATACTCACCCTTGGTTTGCTGCGGCTTCCTCGAACATTCCTTCTACGATCGTTTGAGGAGAGTTCCAGAAGTTGGACTCCCCTTCTAGTTGTCTGGAAGTACAATTAGATGTCTGGCGATGTGCCCAGACATCTAAAAGTGCCTCGAAGGGTGCACTGTGTACCTTTCCAATGCTCTGCCCTTGCATACACACGCGCAGAGCTAAAAATGGCTAAACACACCCCTGCGATATGGTCTGCATGGCCGAAAACCGTGCAGAAGCATGTACCTTGGCACTACACGTGCTTTCAGATGTCCGGCTTCAGCTTCGGACGTCGCCCTGCTACTCCAGACGTTTGGGATGTGCTCTAAACATCTGATACTGAAAAATATCCAGTACGCAGAACTTCCGCGAGCCTTCTCCATCGCGTGGACCCCTCCGCACCGCCCAGAACTGCTACGCCAGCAGCTTCAGGAGGTCGCGAAGCTCACCTTCGTGAGCTCCTCCTCGCACGCGTCCTCGACTCCTGCTGCACAAGCTCCTCTGAGCTCCCACGGCTCCCTTGCGAGCTCCTCCCCTCGAGCTCCTCCCACGCGCTTGGTCCCCTCTCCTCCTCCTCCGTATCCCGTCTCTCCTTTTCTTCTCCACTCACCGTGCTGGTGGCTGGGAGGAAGGTGGCGGCCGATAGGAGGGAAAGATGGAGGTGGTGGCTGGTGGAGATGGGGAGAGTGGCGTGGGTGTGGGGTTTAAATAGGAAGGGTTAGGGTTTGGGGTGAGGAGAGAGGGGTGTGTGCGTGTATCGCACGCGCGGAAAAGAAAACAAGGTACGGTTCTTCTACTTTCAGATGTCCGACCCTCTATCCAGTCGTTTGGATAGACATTTAATGGCTAATTCGGATGTCTTAACCAAACCAAAAAGGTAGTGGTTCATTTCAGTTGTCTTCTTGCCCGACTGTCATCTCCCCTGTAGGTGTGAAGGTCCCTCAGCCCTGTTCTCCCTCAGCTGACCCCGAGGTGCGTGCCCCTTCTGAGCCTTCTCCCCTTCCCTTATCTGAGGATATGCAGGTCCCCTCCGCTTCCTGCCCCAGCTCACACAGGGATGAGATTTCTTGCAAGAATGCTTCTTCACTACCTCGGGAGGGGATTTCTGATTTGTGTAATCCAGATTGTATAACTCCTCTTTCTCCTTCTTCTGGGGGGGTTCCTTCCTCTCTTCCTAATACTGCTGTGCCTCTCTCACGAAGAAGGAGGAGGAGAAATATTCGTCTGTGGTGCAGATCCAAGCTGCTATCACCTCGGTCTAACGGGCTGGGGAAGGAAATCATTGTAAACGATCTTCCTCTCCCCCCAAGGTGAATCCTTCCATCCCTTTGCTTCATGGTGCGGATTCCTTTAGTTTGTAGCATTTTAATTTGTTTTCTCTGGCTTCGAGTTACAGTGGTTTTCCCATGGCTGATCCTGCTTTCAAAAATCACGTCGATCTGCTTTTAAATCTCCTATTGATAATTGTGGTTTGGATGAAAACTCTTTTGCTGTTGTTCTTAGGATGGATTTTGATTCATTGAATTACTTGAACAGACATGTTTTCTCGATGGGGCATGATACTGGGAATACTTGTGTGACTACGATGGATGGTGAAAAACACTATGGCTTTGCTTGGAGCATTTATCTCCCTGTTACTCCCCATCCTCCTGATCCGGATCCCCCTCATATTCAGGAAATCCCAGGAGAGGGACACATTTCCCTTTTGAGCAATGATGCTACTAGTATTGAATCATTTTTTGATCTTGAATCTCAACGTGTTTCGGATTTTGTTAATTCAGAACCTTTATACCTCAAGGATTTGGCATATGACTCACACTCTCCCTCGGTGGCTAGAGGAGTCCATGGTGGTCAATCCTATGAAGGCATCGAAAAAATTACCTGAAGTCATGCTAGATCCATCTCTTTATGAAGTGCCTTTTTTGGAATTGCAGGGACATTCTCAATGCCCCTACTATTTGTCATCTGAAAGACTTGATTGGTCGACACCATCTAAACCTTGTTTTCCTTTTAGAGCCTTTTGCTAATTCTACCTCGATTGATTTTAACAAGGATTCGATCTCTTTCACTTCTGGTTTTGCTGGCCCAAAATCTTCTAAGATTTAGTGCTTGTCGAAGGATCCTACTAATATCTCCCTTCTCTCTTCTACGAATCAGGCTCTTACTGTTAAGTGTTGTGCGGGGGATTCCGTCCTTAGGATTACTGTCATTTATGCTTCCTGTGACGTTAATGATCATAGGTTTTTATGGGATCACATTACCTCTTCTGCTTATGATCTCCCCACCCCTTGGGTCGTTGCTAGTGATTTTAATTGTATTCTGCCGACCTCTGACAAGTCGGGTGGGCTTTCCTTTCATGACTCCCAAGCAACTCCCCTCAGATCTTGTATTGACTCTGCTACCTTGATTGATATGCCTATGGTAGGTTCTTAGCTCTCTTGGTGAAATGGTCGTAAGGGTTCCGCTCGTATTTACAAGAAACTCGACCGCATCCCTTTGAACGCTGAAGCTCTCCCTTTTTTCTCCTTTGGTTCCTATGTTTACAGAAGGAACTCGGACCACTCACCCATGATCCTTTGTTCCTCTTCCATCCCCCCATCCAAGCCTCGCCCCTTTCGTTTCCAGAACATGTGGTTTAAGGACTCGTCTTTTTGTTCTTTGGTGGTGGATACCTGGAATATGGCTGATTCCCATTAGATGCCAGACCCTCTCTCTAAGATTTGCGTCAAACTTTCCATTCTTAAGAGGACTCTTATCCAGTGGAATAGGACAACTTTTGGGGACATTCATTCCATTATTAAAAACCTTGAGATTCATAGAGATGATGTGGATTCTAAATTAGCATCCTAATGGGATGATAATCTCTCCGCTGAGCTCAATGACATCTAAATCCAACTTGATGATGCCTAAGCAAACCTCAATGATTTTCTTTCTCAAAATGCTGAAATAGATTGGATTAACAACGGGGAGGGTAATAATAAGTTCTTCTATGCTACCGTTAAAAGAAGATTTGCAAAAAAATCTCGTTCCAATCTCACTTCATCCATTAGTAATGGCTCTTGGGAGGCTACCCTAAAATCACTACTGACTTTCACAGCAACCTCCTTACCTTGGATCAAGTTTCTGGTTTGTCCTTGATGATTGACCTTATTCCCCCCTTGGTGACTCAGCAAGATTCGGATTTCCTCTCCGTCCCTCCTTCTCAGGAGGAATTTACTGCACTCTCTCTCAAATGCCCGCCAATTGCACTCTGGGTCCTGAAGGTTTTAATGTTGAGCTTTTCAGCTATTTTTGGGATTTGATTAAGGGCGATTTGACCCTTGCTATTTCTTACTTTTTCAATAATTGCAAGGGTCCTAAATCCTTTAACAATACCTTCATCTCCCTCATCCCTAAAAAAGGGAATACCATTGACCTCTCTGACTTGTCCCATTAGCCTTTGCAACATCATATACAAAATCTCCTCTGGCATTTTGGCTAATAGGTTGGTCGGTCTCCTACCTAAGCTCATCTCTTCTGAGCAAGCTGGTTTTGTTAAGGCCCACTCCATTTTTGACCATATTGCTACTACCTTTGAGCTTGTTCAGCATATTGACAAGAAAGTGTTTGGTTCCAATCTCATTATCCAGCTCGATCTCCAGAATGCTTACAATAGGGTTGAACGAAACGTTATTGATCTTGTTAGGGATTTCGTTCATCATGAAGGATCTTGCCTCCTCATTGATGGAGTTTCCTCTTCCTTTTTTCATGTGTCTCAGGGTCATAGGCAGGGTGATCCTCTTTCCCCCCTGTTGTTTAACCTCTTCGTGGAACCTTTCATCCGGGGCATTGAAGAGTTGACGTTTCATGGTGATTTAGTTCCCTACTCTGTCAAGCATGGGGTCTCTCCTCCCCTTGCCCTTCTGTATGCCGACAATAGTGTCCTTTTTCTTAATGGCAACGTCCATACGATTTCCAATCTTTCTAAGTTTATCCAATCTTTTGAGGTTGATTTTGGGAGTGCCTTAACCATATGAAGAGTTTTTATTTTTTTGGCAAGCATTTCCCCTTTGGCAGACTTAATCGTATTCTTCATCTTATTGGTTGCCAGATTGGCTCCTTCCCTTTCACTTACTTGGGTTGCCCCATTTTCCTTGGTCGTGCAAAGATTTCATATTTTTCCTCTATTGTTGACAAAATCAACGCTAAATTGGCTGGATGGAAAGCCAACCTCTTATCTTATGCCTCAAGACTGCTCCTCATCAAACATGTCCTCTCTTCCATGCCCGTCTATATCCTTTCTATTCTGGATGTCCCTAGGGCTATCATCAAAAGGTTGGAGAGCAAGTTTGCGGATTTCCTTTGGGGATCTTTTTCTTCCGAGCATAAACACTACTGGGTTGCTTGGAAGCAATTTACCAAACCCCTATCTCATGGTGGCCTTGCTATTCACAATCTTGGTCTCTTTGTTCAGGCTCTTTGGATGAAGAGCGTGTGGAACATTCTTTTCTCTAATTCGCTCTTTGCTGACTTTATGAAACATCTTTATGCCAATATTTTTGCAGCTTCTCACCCTCTCCCTACTCGTATCCGCATTCTTTGGGAGACCTTCCTCTCAATGAGGCGTCTCATCCACTGGGAGGTCCATGAAGGGGTTGTGGACTTTTGGGTTGATATTTGGATTGGTGATATGACTCTCAAAAGTCTTTTACCTGAGTCCATCGAGCTGGCTCATATCCTTGTCAAGGACATCATTGATCATCCCCCTGATAATCCCTAGTTTGCTCTCTTACCCATCAACATCGGAACTCGTATTCTCGAGACTACTTTGGATAATTCTTCGGACATCCCCATTTGGTCCCCTAATTCCTTTGGTTCCTTCACCGTGGCCTCTACATATCTATCTAATTTCCCCACGGTTCAGGAGATTGGTTATTGGAAAGAGATTTAGAAGATTGATATGCCTCTCTTTATCTCCATGTTGATGTGGAGAATTCTTCACCTTAAGCTTCCTACTGACGATAACATCACCAAGTTAGGGTTCAATCTTCCGTCTAAATGTTGGTGCTGCTCTTCCTTTCCTGTTCAGGAAGCCCTTTTTCTCCTTTTCTCTAAGAGTGAGCTTGTTCATCAGATCTCTAATTGGGTCGTTTCTAAGCATCTTATTGCTCCAGTTCATCCTTCCTAATTTTTCCGTATCATGAAATCTATGGCCAATTCTCGGAGAGCTAAGATTCTTAAGGGCCTTATCTGTTTCATTTGGTATAATGTCTGGTGGATCATGAACAAATATAGAAATGAAGGTTTTAGCTCTAACAGGATTAACTATGTCTTCAGCCATAACTGGGATAATTTTAATATGTCATTGTAGTTTAAAAGACAGCACTCAAAGACTTTTACGGTGTCTTGGACTCGGCTTGCTGAGGGGGGTTAAGGTTAACATAGCTGTGATTTCTGGCATGCATTTTACTCATGTTTCTTGGGTTATACGCAGTTGTAATGGGGACCTTTTGAAGGCTGCCCACGTTAGACTTGAGATCACCGACATTAATTTAGCCCTTGCTAGAGCGATCAAGTATTTCTTGGCTATCACCCCTTAGCGCCCTGATATACAGTTGGAGACAGATTCCACTCTTTTGCATTTTTGATGGAATGAGAAAATTCCTTTGCTCTGGAAGATCATAGTGGAGTTTGGAGATTTGAGTAGCTTCAAGAGCTAGGTTGCCTCTTTATCATATATTTGCCCTTCAGCTAACGCTTTAGCTGCTAAGTTGGCGGTTTTGGGCTTAGATCAATGGTCCCTCCTCTCCAATGTTAGAGATCTACCCATGCGTGTTCAAGGCACTTTACTTTTGGATAAAATTTAACTGTCCTATGTGATTTCCTGACTGAGGCATTGGTGCTGCTGCCTACTGCTTTCTCCTGTCTTTTTGTTTTCAGCCACGTGTTGTGACCTGCTTGATCTCCTGTTAGTGGCATTGGTGTTGTTGCGTATTTGTTTCTACTTTTTTTTTGTAATAGGCGACGAGTCGTAATCCGCATCTTTATTTTATATTAGACGGGTTTTGATTTAATCCCCGCATCTCTTTTTTTAGCTTCGGGGGGATAAGTAAAAGTACTCTCATTTTTGTTAGAAAAAAAAAAATTGAGTTGAACCAGGACAACCACATCTTTTACTCTTTACCATATAAGTTACAAATGATTAAAATCCTTTAAAAGAATTTTACCCACTTCTATGTGGCAATTTCAATATAAATTTTTATATTACTATCCACCAATTACGTTTCAATTGATGCAGTAAATCACAAAAAAAGAATTCACTTGCAAGGAAACTCTACTCAAATAAGTGATTCCCAATGTTATTCCACTAGTGCAACATGTTACCGCAGCATTTCCTCAAAGACACTCACGTCAACTTCCACCTCGATGATAAATTTGAAAACAACTACGGAGAGTAAGGCAAGACGGAATAAGACGAGGCCGAAAAAAATGATCTCCTCGTGAAGTCGACCACTCGTAATTAAACAAGTGGCGCACAGTTCCGGATCTTCGTCTTTAATCTCTCACCCACAACATAAAAGTGTACGACTTGGGGTTCTCTCATACCCTTCTCAATTGTGATCTCCCTTTCCCCTTTCCCACTCACCTCGTAGGATATGCCTAGAAATGGGCGTCAAACGCGCATGGTAGTCCACATGAATGAAAAGATCAGCTTACACATATAGAGAAGGAGGAAGCCATCACAAATATTACAAGATCTGACGTATTAATAGAGCCCGACGAGAGCATTAAACTTCACTTTATGTGATCGAGAAGAACCAAAGAAGATTTGAAATTTATTACATCTATATAATAATATTAAAAAATTATCCACTAATATAACCTATAAATTTATTTATTTTATTATTTATTTCAATACTCAAACAAATACCTTATCCTGAGATAATTTTTATCCCACCGCCAAATGCACACTTAAGCACAATTTTGATGGGACGTTTGACATATATTTCCATAAGAGATACACATGGATATCATGCAGATGGTCAGTTTTTCATGTTTATGCAATAACTGTGCAAGGCCGATGCACCTTTTGTTATTTTTGGGGGCCAAAAGCATTGTTTTTGACGTAAAGGAATGAAAAAATTTATAATTCCCCCTGCATTAACGTTACATGTGACGCCAAAATGTAAGTTATCCCCCTTGGTCATCTCCCCCACGCATCTCCTTTCTATGCTGACATCGGTATACTGGTTAACCAGTGCTGCTGTCCGCACTTCGCTGCGGGAGTTAGATAAAATTTTTAAATATCTAACTATAGGTTTATGATTTTGCTCTAAAAAAAATTATTCTAATTAAAAAAGGTTAATAAAAATTTCTGATGAAATTTAAATTATAATCTAATTTTTTTTTACATTAAATTTGATGACTAACCTAAAAATATTGCCCATTAAAAAGATAGAGATCAAATTAATTGGAGAGTGATATACTATAAGAGATTAAAAAAATAAATTTATTTGAGTCATTTTTTTTATTAAAAAAATTACATCTCCAAAATTTCTAAAATTTCATGTTATAAAACATTTTATTTTAGTTCAATATATTGGACAATATGCTTTAAACATACCAAGGTAAAATAATAATTCAAATAAATTATGATTGATTTGTGCGAGAGAAAATTATGTAATTTTTAATAAATTATAATATCATATATTTAATTTAGAAGTGTAAGAACGTGGTAAATTACTAACCTATTAATTATTATTTCGCACGGTAACTTTGTTATTTCATATTTTTAAATAAAGAAAAAGTTGGTGCATAAATGATATGGAAGTTAGGCATATGTCGTGGAAATAATCTTTACATTTAAATACGTGAGAAGTTCTCTGAATTTGAGGGGAGATTTAAGTAGTATGGAGTGATAGCTTAAATAATATTTTGCTGGGATTCCAAAGAAGTGAGGTTTTTAGAAAAATAATCTTTTATATATATATATATAAAGGAGGGTATATCTTTTCTTTTTTTAATTCCTCGTACATTTTTTTTCCAATGCTCATGTTTTATTAGGTTGAATTTGTTTAAAGTCCATATGTTTGTATATCTATTTTTACCCCTTTGATTTTTATTTTAAAGTTCATATTCTAAATTTAAGTTGTGAATATAGTAAATCATTTGATATGTCAACGTATATACATATGTATTATATTAAGTCTCGAAGGTTATCTTTCTTTTTGATGATTTCAATATAAAGATTCCTATCGTTAGAACAATGTAACAAACTATTAGTTAGAAATTTAAAATAGCTTTCATTAATCTTTACGCCTATATTTTTATGGATTGTATTATATGTATGTAAATACCACTTAAGTATAGACATATATGTAAATGTAGGAAAGAAATATACTTTTATTTATACATATACTATATATAAAGTATTATTTAAAGAAAAAAAGAGAAAGGAGGAAAAAGACATTAAATTTGAAGAGGAAATTGATGGAGGAGTAAACCGGTGGGGTGGGTGGGTTGTGGTGGAGGTGCTCACGTGTCCAGCTTGGTTGCAGTTTTAAATGAAAAAAGAAAAATGAGGAAAAAAAAATTAAACTTGAAAATAAAATTGATGGATTAAACCAAGGGGTGGGTAGGTTGTGGTGGAGGTGCTGACGTGTCCAACTAAGGTTTTTTGGATTGTATTATATGTATGTGATTTTCGCTTAAGTATAGACATACATGTAAATGTGAAAAAGAAATATACTTTTATTTATGCATACATTATATTAAAAATATTTATTTAAGTAAAACCAAGAGAAAAGAGGGAAAAAAAATTAAATTTAAAGAGGAAATTGATGGAGGAGTAAACCGGTGAGGGTGGGTGGGTGGTTGTGGTGGAGGTGCTCACGTGTCCTGGTTGTTTGCAGTTTTAAATAAAAAAAGAAAAAGGAGAACAAAACATTAAATTTTAGAGAAAATTGATGGAGGAGTAAACCTAGGGGTGGGTGGGTTGTGGTGGAGGTGGTGACGTGTTCAGTTGAGGTATAGGTTTTGTTTGTTAGGAGGAATAAGTTTGTGAAATAAGTTAAAAGAGTGGAATAAATGATGGAATAAGTGAATTAATTTGTTTGTATATTTTGGTGGTTAAAGTTATCTCATAGAGAGGGTGCATAATTTTACCTCAAGTTAAGTCTACTTAACCCGATGTAAATAGGAGGCGGGTTAAGTGATGGGTTAAGTGGATTTAACCTGAGGTAAAGTTATTCCACCCTCTCTGTGAGATAACTTTAACCCACCAAAACGTTAAAATAGGTTAACTCACTTATTCCACCATTTATTTTACTCCTTCAACTTATTTCACAAACTTATTTCTTTTACCAAATGAGACCTTAGTGAATAGATAGATATTGGTGCTTTCTTTCTTTCCCAAAAAACACTTGGTGCTTTATTAATCCATTGATAGTAGAATTGAACATCATTAGTATCATTTGGTATTGGAGGGAGCATGTGAAGGGCATGGATGAAGGTGTTTCAAAGCTGTGAATTTACTATTGTTATTTTTTATTATTTTTTTCCTTTGATTATCCCTTTTTTTATAGGAGGAAGCATTTTATTAAATGGAAAGAAATCAGTTACATAGGATGTTACCTCAAATTAAGGGAAAAAGGAGGAAAAGGAGACTAAACTCCCTCACAAAGAGGGGAAGATTGCTCTCCCTATAATAACAGAACTCACAAAGTCTCAACAATATACAAAAGCAAAGAAAGAGAAAATACAAGAAATAAGAAAGAAGGCATCCATGTAAAGAGATCTAGCCATGCTCCTCCACATCCCAGAAAGAGCCACAACTCTATGCTTGTAGATATCAACAACGCCACCAAGGGTGATGTAACGACCCGATTCCCGAGTCCTTACGAGACACGAGAACCGGACCGACTCGACTAATCCCAAGACCTAGTCGTCCAACGAGGAAGTAATCAAAAGAGTAGTAAAATAAACCACATTCAGCATGAATATACTAACAGTAAGAAAATACAGCAGTAAGGAAAGAAACCACTACAGTATATACCATCACAACAGTAGAACAACATTCATAACATAATATGAACTGCAGGTAAAGAAAAGTACAGCGGTAACAAGAACTACTCACTACAGCGGAAACAAAAGGGATACAAAAGAACAGTGGTAACTCTACTGGACCCTACTTAGCCCAGCATCCTCTGCAGCCGCTGACCCTGGCTGCTCAACACCTGGTCTTGAAAAGTAACGAGTGTAACACGTCAGCAAAACGCTGAATAGAGTGGCAACTAAAATAAAAGAAACAGTAGAGCGTACAGTAACTGTTATGTCCTGTTACTTTCTTTATTTACGTCTTTCAATTGTCTCACGGTTTCATTTATTTCTCAGATCCTTCACTTGATCTCGAATGTTCCTCGTGGGAACGATCTTGATTGCAGTATTTTCCGAACAGTAGAAGTAGCACGTGGTGCTCTCCTGGCCGGGAGAGTCCCCTGTGGTGATCCTATTCTCAGTCAACCACCCCAAGGTCACGGACAGGCGTAACGGTGACTACGGCACGCACGATAAATGCACAGGTAGCTAACCCGCACTGGTACGCGGTCAGTCGTTTCTGTTAACGGGTGCGCCCAAAGCACAGCACGGAACCAGTACAGGGCAGAGCCCTCTCAGTAACAGGGGTCCAACCCCTCCACAGTAACCAAACAGGGGCCTTGCCCCTCCACAGTCCGCGCACCCTCGCCTGACTACCCTGGTTTACCCAGTGGGCCTAACAAGTCGGTGTAGGAGGCTAGCAGAACCCCGGGGCCCCTGGGGTAGCTAGTACCTCCCTACACTAGTAGCTCTCCTCGGTACTACGTACACGAGGGCCAGTAAGTCGGTACAAAGTGGCCAGTTCTGACCCCAGGTCCCTGGGGCGGCTGGCTCCGCTCTGCACTAAACAGGTACAGGTACTTCCCTTGGTACTACGTACCCAAGAGACAGCACACTACCACGTCTTTCTCAGTTCCATTCCTTTCTCTTTCCAGGAGTTCCACTCCTAATTCCCCGTAGGGTTCCAGTTCTTTTAACTTAGCACATTCAGGTTTCACCTTTCCAGTTTCACGTTCATACATCCCATATTCTCAGACATGCTCATTTATTCATAACAGGCAGCTGTTAAACTAATTTACAGGTAGCTATTATTTCCTTTTCACATTTTCCAAGACTGTAGTATTCATATATTCCACTAATTCTTCCCATCCTAGGATTCATGCCATACCCTAGGATCTATCATACAATCTAGTTTTCCAGCCCTAGGATTCATGCAACACCCTAGGATCTACCATTCATTCTAGTTTCTCATTCCTAGGATTCATGCAATGTCCTAGGTTTTATTTATGGTTCCATAATTTAACATATTATACTAATAAACTTAAAAGCCACTCTACCGGTTACGACAGGCGTACTGGGGGCATGGTCGGGAATCCCGCGTACCTCCGCAATCCTCGAGACTGCAACGGAACGGGATCCTATCACAAGGATCAAATACAAGGAGTTTCTCAAAATAGTATACAACTACTGTAGACGGGTAGAGGATTTAATTCCGAAGAGCACGCAACTCGAAACGCGGAAAACAGACTCCGAACGGGCCCTAAACGGGTCGAAAACGACAAAACAGTGCAAAATCAGACGTTTGGAACCTCTTTTAGACGTCTTAAAAAGTGGATCAGAGGTTACCTTTGCTCTGCGTGGTCTCACAGACGTCCAGAAGCCTGCGGGGGTGTCTGGCCTAGTTCCCAGACGTCCGATGGTCACCCCGAACGTCTGGAAGTCCCTCCAGTCGTCTGGCACCACTGCCAGACGTCTGATTCGCGTTGGATGCGAATCTCAGAACCTGCGCGTACACATCCTCGTGCTCAGTACGGACGGTCGAAGGAAAGGAAGAAGGTACGAAAAATAACTTACTTACCAGACGTCTTCCCCGTCGTCTGGTTGGAATCCCAGACGTCTGATTCTGGAAAAGCTTCCAGAATCAGAGCGTGACTCGCCCTTCACCCGCGACGCACGGCCGCGCCGCGCCTCGTCCGCCTGCTGCTCGAGCTGCAGCAGGCCCCCGCGTCACTCCGCGCCCGCTGCGCCCCCGCCAGCAGGCTCTCGCTGCCTCGGCAGGCTCGAGCCCTCACGGCTGACGCCTCCTCCCTCGCGCAGCACCTCCTCCCGCACTCACTGCGGCTGTCGTCGCCGCCGCTCGCTCACGCTCGCACTCGCACACCGGCTGGAAGGAGAAGAGGAAGGGGGCGGAGGTGAAGAGAGTGAGGGAGAGGGCGTGGCATTTTTAAAGCCACGCGGGGAGAGAGAGAGCGAGAGAGACAGCGCTGCGCCTGCGGTCGCAGGAGGAGAGAGGGAAAAAGAGAGAGGAAGGCGGTTGCGGGTCTGCGCGCGCCTGCGTGCAGACGCAGTCCCGCCTGCCACCGAAAATAGATCCCAGACGTCTGGGACACCTCCCAGACGTCTTAAAAAAAGTCTTGAGTGCGTTCGTAACAGGTGAACTCGACGTTCAACACTATCTGTGCATACGAGAAAATTGATAGATGTCGGAACAGAAAATAGGTCGGGTAATTTTTTGGTCAAAGAAAGTTCGGAGTCACACATGGTTCTCTACAACAACAAAAAGTCGACCGCAGTTATGGAAAGTGGATCTCAAAACATCGAACAAACATTAAGATGGATTCAACGAGAGGATGAAACGAGGTGAGATGTAGACAAGGACCAATGGAAGGAGATTAATGATATGCTCCCATTTCAATCAAGCCACAAAGAAGGACCCATCTTGAAGAAAACCTCCACAGCCAAAGCGTGAATTGCTGCCGCAAGAACCCCCCACATGTGCCCCATTGCAACACATTAAGCAAATATTGCCGACGAAACTCCAGCCACCGTGGACATTGCAAACACCACCGAGCGCAACCTCGCAAGTAGTAGCTTTGCAACAGTGTGTACACCAACAAAATCCACCATCATCACCAAAAGCGACACCTTCATGAGCCACAACATCGTAGTGACCATTAACCCAGGATGCAGAATGCCACTTACAATGGATACAACATCGTCGCCATAGCAATGTCTCTCGCCCTGATAGCCCCAAGACGTACATGGATCATGTCGAGAAAGAGAGAGACCTCAATCGAGAGATTTCAAGGATGGATGAGGCCAACAAGTGGCATGATCAAGGAGGGAGGACAAGGAGAGGCGGAAATGGAGGCAGGCGGTGCGGTAGGGTGGGGGGGGCGGGGAGTGCAACCGGCCTGGATCAGTCTATCGAGGCCCAACTACAGTTACTATTACTAGGGTTAGGGAGGATTTGGGGAAGACTAAAGCGAAAGTGGAAGGGTCGATTTGAATGCTTTCCTTGATTATCTTCTATTATCCATCATGACCTCAGGTATAAAATGTTTGCAAGATTGAGTTCACATTTGAAAAATGAGTAACGTATTTTGATGTTTATTTAACAGCGAAAAGAGTTTACATATCTTGACTTCTATTGAGAGAAACTTTCAGTTGTCCTTGATGTTTATTTGGGTTTATCTCCACACTAAAGATTATTGTAGTGCAAATTTGAAGGGTTAGTTCATGATAAGGGTTAGCTAATTCAGATTGGTTTCTTTGTAATAGGAGATAACCTTTATTTGTATTTACTAGAAAATAGAGGTTAATCCCTGAACATATGTTAGAAATTAAAGTTAATCTGTGATGTGAAAGGAGGGTGTTTACTTATATATAGGGGTTGGAATAGACGATAAGGTTGGAAAAGACATATTTACTTTCGGAATGATAGGTAAGTTAGTTGCTATTTTTTGGTTTATATTAGAATGGAGGGACATGTTGGAAAAAATTAAATAGGAGAGGTCAAGGGGGACAGGAGATAAAGAGTTGAGGTTAACTTATCGATTACCTCAACCCTTGTCCCAACGTGAGTTAGGATAACATGGATTAATAAGATAAATAGAAGTTAAGTTATTATCTATTGTAAACATAGGATAACCCTAAAAAACACAGGTTATCCCCCTCTACAAACTAAGCCAAAAGGATTAAGTGAGACTTACATAAGCGGTGGAGAATGCATAAGCGATTGATGCGACGTCATGATCACGTGACATCTATAACTTTAGGCAATGAGAACATCTCCACCCTTTATCATATCTTTGATAAAGTTTCAACCTTTAAATGGACTCAATATCTTAATTAATTCTAACCTTAACACAAGTTAACTCATACATGATTGGTATATAAGCTTAATACGTTGGAAACACATAAGTGTAAAAGCAAACAAGTTATGTACTCATGTAAACACAATAAATTTAGAAACACATGCATACCATCAAATATAAACCATCAAGATACGTACACTTTTTCGATCAACATTCAAGAAATACCGAACATATTGATCTCTATTCATGGTTGTCAACAAATTCCCCACACCTCATTATGCAAAAGAAAGTACAACAATAACCTAAGGTTGTGTTTGGTAGCAAGTTTGGGAGCAGGTTAGGGATTTAGAGTTAGGTTTGAGGTGGATTAGGGTTTAGGGTCAACAGATTTTACATTACATATCAATTATTACCATCCCATTCCATCACATCAGTATCAATATTACATATCAGGCCCATTTGCCAACGAAAGAAGGGAAGGAATAGGAATATGTTCAATCAACATCTTTATATATCATCCTATTACACTACATCAATATTAATATGTATTAAAATATACAAACTCCAATATAACATATTCATTCATTAAACTATATTTAACTTACAATATCACATCAATGTACTTACATTCATATCTTAATATTAAATAAATATCTATTAACATCGCATCAATATTATCGATTATTTTATCCTTATAATATTTTATCTCAGAGTAACTCCCAACCAGTCATGAATATATTATTAAAGTATTTTATGACCTTGTTTGGTAGATGTTTAAAGTTTAAGACTGAATAAAGTTTAAGAAATCTTAATGAGGGATAAGTGGATGTGTAAGAGAAGGGTTGGTAGATATGGATGTGATAGTTGATTTGATATATTATTATTAATTTTTATTTTTACTTATATTGAAAGTTGTTTAGGGGGAGGTAAATATGATCGGTGTGAGAAAGTTAACGAAGGTATATACGATTAGTGAGAAATAAATATGATAAATGGTGATAAATATAATAAATGAAGAATAAAATATTTATATCATTTATACATTAAAGCGGTTAAGATAAAAATCTTATACTTGATTTGATCTAGATGATCGATAGTGCTCAACAATCCGCCACCTCCACCTTGTACCTTTAATTCTCCGGAGATAATCCTCCTCCTCAGCTTGACTAAGCCAAAAAGAGTACCATATGTATAAAGATGTGGACTCCTCTTCCCAATAATTCCCTTCTATATGCTTTGCTTTTCACCTAAAACTGCATGAATTGGCGTCTGAAAACTACCAAGAAGTGGAGGGAAAAGGCATCAACGATGTGGACGGTAATGCTTATCTTGAACACGTGGCACGATTAGAGCGGTTGGACATTCCCGCGTCCCTTTCCTTTGGTGTTCTTACCACGTGATCTTGTTGATAACATATGTAAGCCAAAAGGGTAGACTTAAATTGGCCTTTTGCGTTGGGATTCTTTCCTTCGTCACCTCTTCAATCATGCACCTGTGAGACTTTGGGTTCCACGTTGGTGGGGACAACAGGCCTACAATAATTTGCCTTTCGAACAAGTCTACTAATTACATATTCCAACATATTGTTGGAAAATATACGAGGAAATTGCTTAGGATATTAGCCAAATGGCGAGGACTTTTAACTTTGGCAAAAAAAAAACACCTAGGTTCGAACCCACATTTCAATGCGTGGCTATGTAACTAGTTTTCCTCTATTTATCTCATGACTTTCACCGTCCGCTTGGTTAATTACAAAGACAAATTCAATAATTTTTTATTTGATTAGTTTAAATTATAGATAGTCCAATTAAGCCTATCATGTTCTTGTTAATAAGCCATGTAGGACTATGTCAATTTATTAAGTTCTAAGAGAAATTTAATGTAAAGTACACATGGGCTAAAGTCTAGCTTTTCCTCTTCTTTTTTATTTTCTAATGACCTAGAATCTTATATATGTAAATTGATGGGAAGTTATTAATCATTCCTTACACACCAATAACCTCTAGGGAATGGAAATATAGGGATGGTAACTTAAATTTTGATCTCTCCTGCTAAATTTAGGAGTCACAATTCGACCATGTCATATCATGAGCAAGCTTGACCTTTTTCTTGGTAGGTTTGTTTCATTGAACCAAATTTTTAGCAAGTCCTATTTTGTGGAATTCTTTCGGTGAAAATATTTATCCAAGAAGCTGAAATTCTACAAAGTAGAAAGCGTGTTCTTGCAACTCTAATACAGCTTGACACCATGCAAGTACATATTCTTGTTGCTAATATGTTCTTCCCTTTTGCATCCTAAAGTCAACTTGCAAGACTTCACGTAACAACATCCTTAAAGATGCTTGATTCAGTTTTTCCTTTCCAATTTCTTTCATTGGCAACCGATATACTTGAGAATCATCCAAATGATGGTTGACATATAATATCAAGAAGATGTTTCTTCATGATGTTTCCTAAACATCTAAATAATTATGATACTATTTAGATATTTAATAAAATAAATGTCAAAGAAAATCTTTTCTCTTGTTTGTTATAATCTAACTATTTTAAGATCTTACTTTTAAAATCAGCATCTAATCCTTTTAGAATCAATTTTCAACGATTGAGTAAAGATGAGGCTCCTTCCATTCCTACTTTATAAACGCCGTGCAAAACTATGGGATAACTATGCAAACAAAAGTACAGAAAGATCATTTTCTTAACGAAAATAAATGGAGTATTTTAATACTCGGAAGGTCTCCAACTTGGTGAGATATATTTAACTTTTTTTTTAAATAAAAATACACATGTTCGATTTCTTTCAACTGAAATGGATAGGAGAACCGAATCAAAGTCTACCCAAATTCATCAATAAAAGGCTATCACTAATTATTAGTCGAATTCAATTTAGATTTAGAGTTTGAAAAGCTCATCTAGACAAGCTCAATCATATTATTGTTCAATTTGACCTAGCTAGCTGCTATATATATATATATATATATAATGCATGTAAACTTATGTAATTGATGAAAGAACCAGGCCTGATATTTGTCTCGAGTATAGGATAATTCTTAATTACTTGAATGACATTAGACTGGTTGGACGATATCATCTATCCACTGGGACGAGCAACTTTTCTTGTCCTTCCTTTCTAGTTATTCACGAAAGGGCAAAGTAATAAATGATCGTAAGAAGTCTTAAATATATGTTTATCATTTTGAGAATTAGATACTAAATGAAAAAAGATTGAAGAATTTCTGAGATCTCTCAACCCTCTTGTAAAGATCCATCTAATTTTTAACTTTTTAAGACATCTGGAGTGTTAGTCAAACATCTATCAAGATGTCTAGACTATCTCTCGGATATCTGAAGATTAAATTTTTATATATCTTTTGTGTTCTGCGCTCGGGCGATGCACGAAACTCTTCTCTCTCTCTTTTTCCTCCTCCCTCCCCCTGCAGAACCCTAACCACGGCCTTATAAAAGGCCCCCCTCTCCTCCTCTCCTCTCCACTTCACACACCACCATCTCCACCATCAGAGTGCGCGGCGGAGGAGGTGAGCGAGAGAGAGCGTGAGAGTGAGGAGGAGAGTGTGTAAGAAGGAGGAGGAGGTTGAGGTCACGAGCTTCGTGGAAGCTTGTCGGAGCTCGCACGGCTACCGCGGCGCGTGTGTAAGGAGGAAGAGGTTCGGAGCATCATCCTCGACCCCCCTGTAGCAGCTGGAGTTGCGGCGGAGCGAGGAGAAACGCGGCGAAGCGCGGCGAGGAGTGTTGGGAGCGCGGTCTAATACTGGAAATTTTCCAGTATCAGACATCTGGAGTGCGAACCGGACGACCAGCTGCGCATTTGGACGTTTGGTGTCAACGCCAGTCATCTAAAGGTATCAGTATCGCGGATGTACGTTCTCTTCGCGGTTACGGCTATGCAGGGCGCACCACAGACGATTTGGTTTGGCTAAAATAGGGTGGCTGCTCTGTTGTGCGCAGGAGCAGCCTTGGGAAGGTGCGTGGAACGCCTTTCCACGCACTTTCGGATGTCTGAACAGCTCATCAGACGATCGGAGGCGTTTCTAGATGACCGAAGGACTGGTCAGACGTCTGGAACTATTTTCAGACGGTCGTGAGGGAGTCTTGGACGTCTGAGGTCACTGCAGGAGCTTGAGGTGAGTCTATGTGACTTTTAAGACATCTGGACTTGTTTCCAGATGTCTGATTTTGGTCTACAGACACGTTTTTGACCCGTTTGGGATCCGATCGGGATCCGTTTTACGCAAATGACGTATCTGTGGTTTCCTTGTGAGTTTCTCTACGTATTAGAAACCTTTATATACTGTTCTGAATTTTCCTTTGTGATGTATTTCTTGGTATAGGACTTCGACCTGCTGCGTGTCTGGGGCTCGCAGAGACGCCTGGGTCTGTGGTTCAAGCCCCCAGTACTCCCGGATTGTCTGGTAGAGTGGTCTAACTCTGTTAATTTTATTAAATAAGAATGTATCTGTGGAATTAGCCAACTGAAAACCTAGGATGTGGCGTAAACCTTAGGATAGAGAAATGATTGAACCAATTGCTCTGCATGAATGTAATTATATACATGAATAAGTTAAATTGTTAGCTATTGCCTGTAAATAAGTATGAGCTGCCTGCTAAAATATGAGTTGTCTGAGATAACTGAACAGTTACCTGTGAAATCATTAGTTGCATGTACTAAATTGTGGAAATAAGAGCTGCCTGTATATGAACTAGAACTGAATTGTGAATGATGAATTTGGATCGGAATAATGTGGTGAACATGAGCATGAACCTTACGGGGAGTTAGGAGTAGAGCTCCTGTGGTTAGATGGAAAAATTTGGAATGTGGACGGGAAGTGTGCTGGCCCTTGAGTATGTGGTACCAAGGAGAGCGACTGTCCCCTTTTTGTGTAGAGCGGAGCTAGCCGCCTTTGGGTTGGGACCAGGGTTAGGATTAGCCACTCTACACCGACTTCTGTTGGCCCTCGTGTACACGTTACTGAGGCGGGCTATTAGTGTAGGGAGGGAGCTAGCCACCCCATGGGATCCGGGGTTCAGTTAGCCACCCTACACCGACTTATTAGGCCCTCTTGGCAAACCGGGGTTGTCTGATGAGGATGTGCGGATTGTGGAGGGATGAGACCCCTGTTTGGTTTTGAGGGGCTAGACCCTTATTTCTGAGAGGGCTAGGCCCTATACTGTTCTGTGTTGTACTTTGAGCGTACTCGCTAGCAGAAACGACTGACTGCGTGTCAGTGCGGGGTACCTACCCGTGCGCTTATTGCGTGTGCCGTAGTCACCGCTACGTCTGACAGTGACCTCGGGGTGGTTGACTGGGTGTAGGACTACTACCGGGGACTCTCCCGGCCAGGAGAGCACCACGTGTACCTTCTACTCTTCGGAAAAGACTACAATCAAGATCGATCCCACGAGGAACATGCAAGATCAAGAAAAATATGAAAGTTGACTAAAAGGGTTGAAAAGGAATTACCTGTAAAATAAAATAACTAGAGAAGATAATTACACCTGCTACTTTTACTGCTTTAGATAGTATGGTTACCACTCTACACAGCGTTCGCTGACTCCATTTTTTTCATAACACTATTCAGGTCTAGGAGTTGAGCAGCCCGAACTTCAGGCTGTGGAGGATGCTGGGCATAGTTGAGCCTAGCCATAGTTTTCTACACTCTTTGTTCTACTCTCTTTACTGTTGTTGTGAGTTTCAGACCTTTTAGTTACTGTTGTTGTTACTGTTGTCGTTGTTCCTGTTGTGGTAGTGGTATGTACGGGAATAATAGCTTTTACTTTCCTTTACTGCTTGTACGTTTTTACTGCTTAGTTATATTGCATATGTGAATGTGATTTATTTTCCTGCTTTTTGGTTATTTCTTATTGGACGACTAGGTCTTCGGATTAGTCGAGGCGAGCCGGTCTCGGGTCCAGTAGGGATTCAAGAACCGGGTCGTAACAAGAAGGATGGCATCAAAGCAAGTTTAATTTGAGAAATGAACCAACTGGCTTGAGAATAACCCTTCATGTGCGTGTAACTAGGGTAACCACCACAACATATCTCTTGATATCCGTTCTGAGTCCCCTTTCTCAAAACTTCAATAGCGTTGATCCTTTTGTTCTGTCTTCCGCGTCTCCTTGCAAGAGATGCCTCGTTGGGGAGTTCTTGAGGCGGGCCGCAGACGCGGCCGTGGACAAGGTCGGAGGGGCGGACGTGTCGAGCCCGAGGTGCCAGTTGACCCACCTCTTCTCCTAGTCGTTCAGGCCCAGGACCTTGCCCAGCTGATCAAAGACATAGTGCGAGAGGAGCTCCACCAGCCTCCACGGGCACCTCTCCCTGAGGACATGGAGGGGGAGTCTTTGGTGGGACAAAGAGACTGTCGTAGCGCCGGACGAGCAGGAGGGGGAGGGGGTGGTCCTCCACCGCCTCCACCACACTCTGACACTTCCGAGCACGAGCCCTCCTTGCCTAGAGGTGTGCCCGTTCCCCCACTGCAGCTGCACCACGAGCTTTTCAGACAGTTCTGCAAGCTAAAGCCCTCCTCCTTCAAGGGGGATGAGGACCCGTCTGAGGTAGAGGACTAGCTGGAGCAGATAGACAAGGTGTTTGACACCCTTCGCCCCCTGCGGAGTGCCGCGTGGTGTAACGACCCGATTCCCGAGTCCCTACGAGACACGAGAACCGGACCAACTCGACTAATCCCAAGACCTAGTCGTCCAACGAGGAAGTAACCAAAAGAGCAGTAAAATAAACCACATTCAACATGAAATATAACTAGCAGTAAAAAAATACAGCAGTAAGAAAAAGAACTACTACAGCATGTACTACCACAACAGTAGAACGACATTTAACATAACATGAACTACAAGTAAAGAAAAGTACAGAGAGTAACAAGAACTACTCACTACAGAACAAAAATGGCACACAAGAACAGTGGTAACTCTACTGGACCCTACTCGGCCCAACGTCCTCTGCAGCCGCTGACCCTGGCTGCTCAACACCTGGTCCTGAAAAGTAACGAGTGTAACACGTCAGCGAAACGTTGAGTAGAGTGGCAGCTAAACTAAAGGAGTAGTAAAGTGTACACTAGTTGTTTTATTTTCTTTCTTCCTTTATTTACGTCTTTCTATTGTTTTACAATTTATCTATTTCTCAGATCCTTTACTTGATCTCGAATGTTCCTCGTGGGAACGATCTTGATTGCAGTCTTTTCCGAACAGTAGAAGTAACACGTGGTGCTCTCCTGGCCGGGAGAGTCCTCCGTGGTGATCCTACTCTCAGTCAACCACCCCAAGGTCACTGACAGACGTAACGGTGATTATGGCACGTGCGGTAAACGCACGGGTAGCTACCCCGCACTGGCACGCGGTCAGTCGTTTCCGTTAACGAGTGCGCCCAAAGCACAGCACGAAACCAGTATAGGGCAGAGCCCTCTCAGTAACAGGGGTCCAGCCCCTCCACAGTAACCAAACAGGGGTCTTGCCCCTCCACAGTCCGCGCACCCTCGCCTGACTACCCTGGTTGCCCAGTGGGCCTAACAAGTCGGTGTAGGAGGCTAGCAGAACCCCGGGGCTCGTAGGGTAGCTAGTGCTCTCCCTACACTAGTAGCTCTCCTCGGTACTGCATACACGAGAGCCAGTAAGTCGGTACAAAGTGGCCAGACCTAACCCCGGGTCCCTGGGGCGGCTAGCTCCGCTCTGCACTAAACAGGGGGACAGTCGCTCTCCTTGGTACTCCGTACTCAAGGGCCAGCTCACTTCCCCAATTCTATTCCATTCACTTTCCAGGAGTTCTACTCCTAATTCCCTGTAGGGTTCTAGCTCTTTTAACTCAGCACATTCCAGTTTCACCCCTTTCAGTTTCACGTTCATACAACCCATATTCTCAGTCATGTTCATTTATTCATAACAGGCAGTTGTTAAACCAATTTACAGGCAGCTATTAGTTTCTTTCCACGTTTCCCAAGACTGCAATATCTATAATCATATCACTAGTTTTCCAGTCCTAGGATTCATGCCGTACCCTAGGATCTATCATTCAATCTAGTTTTCCAGCCCTAGGATTCATGCAATACCCTAGGATCTATCATTCAATCTGGTTTCTCATTCCTAGGATTCATAAAATGCCCTAGGTTCTATCATTCAATCTGGTATCTCATTCCTAAGATTCACGCAATGCCCTTGGTTCTATTAATCGTTCCATAATTGTAACAAATTATGTTAATAACTTTAAAGCCACTCTACCAGCTACAACGGAAGTACTGGGGGCGTGGTCGGAAATCCCGCGCGCCTCCGCAACCCCCGATACTGCAATGGAACGGGGTCCTAACACAAGGATCAAACACAGGAGTTTCTCAGAATAGTATATAATTACTGTAGATGGCTAGAGGATCTTATTCCGAAAAGAACGCAACTCGAAACGCGGAAAACAGACTCCGAACGACCCTAAACGAGTCGAAAACGACGAAACAGTCCAAAATCAGACGTCTGGAACCTCTTCCAGACGTCTTAAAATGCGGGTCAGATGGTACCTTTGTTCTGCGTAGTCTTTCAGACGTCCAGAAGCCTGCGGGGGCGTCTGGCCTAGTTCCCAGACGTCCGATGGTCACCTCGGACGTCTGGAAGTCGTTCCCGTCGTCTGGCACTGCGGCCAGACGTCTGATTCGCGTTGGATGCGAATCTCAAAACCTGTACGTACCCACTCATCGTTCTCAGTACAACGGTCGCAGAAAAGGACGAAGGACGAAAAATAACTTACTTGCCAGACGTATGGACTGTCCTCTAGATGTCTTCACCGTCGTCTGGTTGGAAGCCCAGATGTCTGATTCTGGAAAAACATCCAGAATCAGAGCTCGACGCGCTCTCCGCCTGCGACGCACGGCCGCGCCGTGCCTCGTTCGCCTGCTGCTCGAGCTGCAGTAGCCCTCCCGCGTCACTCCGCGCCCACTGCTCCCCCGCCGGCCGGCTCCAGCTGCCCCAGCAAGCTCGAGCCCTCACGGCCGAGAGTCTGCCTCGTGCGACACCTCCTCCCGCAACTCTCCGTGGCTGCCGCTGCTGCCGCTCGCTCGCACTCGCACTCCGGCTGGAAGAAGAAGAAGAAGGGAGCGGAGGAGATGAGAGTGAGGGAGAGGGCGAGGGCCCTTTTAAAGTCACGCGGGGAGAGAGAGGGGAAAAGAGGCTTCGCGGGTCTGCACGCAGACAAAATCGCGCGTGCCAGACGTCTGGAAGGGGTTCCAGACGTCTGGTCAGACGTCTGGGTCACCTCCCAGACGTCTTAAAAGACGTCTTGAAGCCGCGTTCGTAACAATATAACAAACTCAAAGGAAGTTTCGTCCCCGAAACTTGCGCTAACTAGGGTGCGAGAAAAGACATCATATAAAAGACGTCAGGCTACCACCAGTTGAGGATTAGGGAGACCAATGTCTCTATGACAACTTTCCGTACCCGATATGGGCACTACGAGTTCTTGGTCATGCTGTTTGGGCTGACCAACGCCCCCACTGCTTTTATGGATTTGATGAACCGGGTTTTCAGGCCATACTTGGATCAGTTTGTGGTGGTATTCATCGACGACGTACTCGTTTACTCGTGGGATCAGGCACAACATGGACAGCTTTTATGGATGATTCTAGACACTTTGAGACGATGCAGGCTGTATGCCAAGTACATCAAATGCGAGTTTTGGTTGAGGTAGTGCTCTGGTGGGAGAGGCCACGTACTGTGAGAGAGATACGTAGCTTTTTGGGACTAGCAGGCTACTATCGGCGGTTTATCAGAGGATTCTCGCAGATTGCACGTCCTATGACCCAGTTAACTTGGAAGGACGTGTCCTTTGCCTGGACAGATGCATGTGAGGCATATTTTCAAGAGTTGAAGGAGAGACTGACTTCAGTTCCTATGCTCACCATCCCGGACAGTGGTGGTTGTTTTGTGGCCTACACAGATGCTTCGTTGCAGGGGTTAGGGGGTGTGCTCATGCAGCGGGGTCATGTTGTCGATTACGTTTCGCGGCAACTGAAACCCCATGAGCATAGCTACCTTGCCCATGACTTAGAGCTGGCAGCTGTTGTCTTCGCGCTGAAGACATGGAGGCATTACCTTTACGGTGAGACCTTTGAGATTTTCACAGATCATAAGAGCCTCAAGTACTTGTTTGACCAGAAGGAGATTAACATGAGACGGAGACGTTAGTTAGAGCTCCTGAAGGGCTATGACTAAAACATCTCCTACCATCCAGGGAAGGCTATTGTGGTGGCTGACGCCTTGAGCCGATAGGTGCCCGCCCACTTGTCCAATTTACAGGCATAGAGTTGGAGACTTATGAAGGAGTTGGGCAGTTGGCGACCCCAGGAGTCACCGGGGTATTGTGGGGCGGTGACAGTGATACGACAGACGCGACCAGAGCTGATAGATCGCATCATCGCAGGACAGATGGTAGATCAGTACTTACAGATGTTGCGAGACAGAGTGTTGTCAGGGGACCTAGGAGACTTTTCTTTTACAGATGAGGTGCTGCGCATGAGGGGACGCTTATGCGTTCCCAGGGACGATGAGTTATTGAGAGAGCTCCTGATGGAGGCGCAAGGGTCCAAGTTCACCATACATCCCGGGAACACAACGATGTATCATGATCTGAGGCGCGACTTTTGGTGGAGAGGGATGAAGTGGGATGCGGGTGAGTTCGTGCAGTAATGTTTGGTGTGCCAACAGGTGAAGGCTGAGCACCAGAGGCCTGCTGGGCTGTTGCAGCCACTTCCTATGTCAGAGTGGAAGTGGGAGAGCATCACCATGGACTTGATGGTGGGTCTACTGGTTAGTCAACCAGGACATGACGCAGTCTGAGTGATAGTGGACAGGTTGACGAAGACGGCACATTTCCTGCCGATCCGGGTCACCTTAGGACTAGCATAGTTGGCAGAGAGGTACATTCGAGATGTGGTACGCCTGCACGGAGTTCCGCATGAGATTGTGTCCGGCAGGGATACCCATTTACTTCCCAGTTTTGGGTAGAGTTTCAACAGGCTTTGGGAACGCGGTTGAGGTTCAGTACATCATACCACTCCCAGTCGGGCGGACAGTCAAAGCGCACCATAGAGACACTTGAGGACCTTTTGTGTACTTATGTTTTGGACTAGAGAGGCTCTTGGGAGGAGCATTTACCCCTGGCAGAATTTGCATATAATAACAGTTATCACTCGAGCATCGGCATGGCACCTTACGAGGCTCTGTACGGACGGAGGTGTACTACACCCTTGAGTTGGGTTGAGGTGGGGACCAAGTGGGAGGTTGGCCCTAGGCTGATTCGGCAGAGTCAGGAGGTGATAGAGCAGATCCACAGACTACTCCGCACTATCAGGAGCAGGCAGAAGAGTTTTCCTGACCGAAAACTCAGAGAGGCGTAGTTCGAGGTTGGGGATCATGTCTTTCTCGCGTTTCGCCCATGAAGGGCCTGCAGCATTTTGGGGTGAAGGGGAAGCTTGCGTTGAGGTTTGTGAGGCCCTTTGAGGTCCTGAAGCGGGTATGACCCATTGCTTACCAGTTTGCCCTTCCTCCCCAGCTTTCTGGAGTGCACGACGTGTTCCACATGTCCAATCTCAGGAAGTATGTCGCTGATCCCAGTCACGTTCTGAGCCACGAGAGTGTTGAAGTGGGTGACGACCTGACCTACCCCAAGAGACCAGTGCAGATACTGGACAGAGCCGTCCGGAGTCTGAGATAGAAGTAGGTACCCTTGGTGGAGGTTTTGTGGAGAAGCCAGCTGTACGAGGAGACTACCTGGGAGCCTGAGGCGACGATGCGAGAGCGATACCCGGAGCTTTCTGAGGGTATGTCTTTTCGGACCTACTTCGGTCCTCTTTAAGTTTGTTATGCGTCTTATGTTCCTTTTGCCGCACCTTAGCTAGTTCAAGTTTCGGGGATGAAATTTCCTTTAAGTTTGTTATGATGCAAAGACATGTCCCATTTTTAGCCCTTTAAGACATCTGGAGTATCAATCAGACGTTTGTCCAGACGTTTGGACCCTCTCCCGGACGTCTGGAAATTAAATTTTTGTACGTCTTCTGCATTCTGCACGCGGGCGGCGCGTAGAACTCTTCTCTCTCTCTCTCTTTCCTCCTCCCTCCCCCCTGCGGAACCCTAACTGCAACCTTATAAAAGGCCACCCTCTCCTCTCCTCTCCACTTCACACACCACCATCTCCACCATCAGAGTGCACGGCAGAGCGGTGGAGGAGGTGAGTGAGAGAGAGCATGAGAGCGTGGAGGAGAGTGCGTGGGAAGGAGGAGGTCGAGGTCGGGAGCTTCGTGGAAGCTCGTCGGAGCTCGCACGGCCACTGTGGCGTGTGCGGAAGGAGGAAGAGGTCCGGAGCGTCATCCTCGACCCCCCTGCAGCAGCTGGAGTTGCGGTGGAGCACGGCGAGGAGCACTGGGAGTGCGGTCTGATATTGGAATTTTTACAGTATTAGACGTCTGGAGTGTGGACCGGATGACCGGCTGCGCGTCTGGACGTCTGGTGTCAACACCAGACATCTGAAGGCATCTGTATCGCGAAGGTACGTTCTCTTCGCGGTTACGGCCATGTAGGCCATACCGCAGGCGATTTGGTTTGGCTAAAATAGGGTGGCTGCTCTATTGTGCACAGGAGCAGCCTTGGGAAGGTGCGCAGAATGCCTTTCCATGCACTTTCAGATGTCTGAACAGCTCATCAGATGACCGGAGGCGTTTCCAGACGACCGGAGGACTGGTTAGACGTTTGGAACTATTTTCAGACGGTCGCAGGGGAGTCCTGGACGTCTGAGGTCACTGTAGGAGTTTGAGGTGAGTCTCTGTGCTTTTAAGACGTCTGGACTTGTTTCCAGATGTCTGATTTTGGTTTGCAAACACATTTTTGACCCGTTTGGGGTTCGATCGGGATCTGTTTTACGCAAACGAAGTATTTGTGGTTTCCTTGTGAGTTTCTCTATGTATTAGAAACCTTTATACACTGTTCTGAATCTTCCTTTGTGATGTATTCCTTGGTATAGGACTTCAACTTGCTGCATGTCTGGGGCTCGTAGAGACGCCTGGGTCTGCGGTTCGAGCCCCCAGTACTCCTGGATTGTCTGGTAGAGTGGTCTAACCCTGTTAATTTTATTAAATAAGAATGTATCTGTGGAATTAACCAACTGAAACCCTAGGATGTGGCATGAACCCTAGGACATAGAAATGATTGAACCAATTGCTCTGCATGAATGTAATTATATACATGAATAAGTTAAATTGTTATCCATTACCTGTAAATAAGTATGAGCTGCCTGTTAGAATATGAGTTGCCTGAGATAACTGAATAGTTACCTGTGAAATCATTAGTTACATGTACTAAATTATGGAAATACGAGCTGCCTGTATATGAGCGAGAACTGAATTGTGAATGATGGAATTTGGATCGAAATAATGTGGTGAACATGAGCATGAACCTTACGGGGAGTTAGGAGTAGAGCTCCTGTGGTTAGATGGAAAAATCTGGAATGTGGACGGGAAGTGTGCTGACCCTTGAGTACGTAGTACTAAGGAGAGCGACTATCCCCTTTTTGTGTAGAGCGGAGCTAGCTGCCTTTGGGTTGAGACCCAGGGTTAGGATTAGCCACTCTACACCGACTTCTGTTGGCCCTCATGTACATGGTACCGAGGCGAGCTACTAGTGTAGGAAAGGAGCTAGCCACCCCACAGGACCCGGGGTTCAGTTAGCCACCCTGCACTGACTTGTTAGGCCCTCTGGGAAAACCAAGGTAATCATACGAGGGTGCGTGGACTATGGAGGGGCGAGACCCATGTTTGGTTCTGAGGGGCTAGACCCCCTGTTTCTGAGAGGGTTAGGCCATATACTGTTTCGTGCTGTACTTTGAGCGTACCCACTAGTGGAAACGACTGACCGCATGTTAGTGCGCGGTAGCTACCCGTGTGCTTATCGCTAGTGCCGTAGTCACCGCTACGTCTGACAGTAACCTCGGGGTGGTTGACTGGGTGTAGGACCACCACGGTGGACTCTTTCGGCTAGGAGAGCACCATGTGTACCTTTTACTCTTCGGAAAAGACTGCAATTAAGATCATTCCCACGAGGAACATGTAAGATCAAGAAAAATCTGAAAGCTGACTAAAAGGGGTGAAAAGGAATTACCTGTAAAATAAAATTACTAGAGAAGATAATTACACCTGATACTTTTACTGCTTTAGATAGTATGGTTACCACTTTACTCAGCGTTTGCTGACTCCGTCTTTTTCATAACACTGTTCAGGTCCAGGAGTTGAGCAGGCAGAGCTTTAGGCTGCAGAGGATGTTGGGCCCAGTCAAGCCCAACCATAGTTTTTTGCACTCTTTGTTGTACTCTCTTTACTGTTGTTGTGAGTTTTAGACTTTTTAGCTACTGTTGTTGTTACTGTTGCTTTCGTTTCCGTTGTTCCTGTTGTGGTAGTGGTATATACGGGAATAGCAGCTTTTACTTTCCTTTACTACTTGTACATTTTTACTGCTTAGTTATATTGCATATGTGAATGTTGTTTATTTTCCTGCTTTTTGGTTATTTCTTATTAGACGACTAGATTTTCGGATTAGTCGAGGCGAGTCGGTTTCGGATCCAGTATGGATTCGGGAACCAGGTCGTAACACCTCTAAAGTTTAAGTTTATACAAATCCAAATAATCATTAATTTGCATGTCATAAGTAAGGTGTGATAGGTAATGTTATTCACACAATATACCGTGCAACCTGCAAGTTAAGGTGTAATAAGTTAAGCATGCAATTCAATTGTACCTAGATTACATGTAATTTAGATATATATTTATATATAATTAATATGTTAAAATAAAAATTAAGAGTTCAAAATTATTTTATAAAAATATAAAATATATGAAATTTTATTAAAATTAGACAACCTAAATATCTTTATCCAATCACGATAAATTTCATAATACTCGAGTCGTTAAAATTAAATCTTGTTCATTGATTTAAACTTTTACATATAACTTTATTATACAAAGTGATTTTAATATTCAAAATTTTACTTTCAATTATTATTTTTTTAAAAATTATTATTTAAATTTTAAATAAATTATGTATCTCTAGACTTCACGCTTCCCTTCATAGCGTGTGTGTGAAACGTTATCCAACGGGAGGACAACATTACACGAAGAGAGTTCGTGCTGTATGTGTCATATTCAAGTGTTTTTTCTAGTTTTGAAGCAATAATATTTTTACCATCAAGGAAATGAAAGTGGTGCAAGGATGCAATACGAGGGTAAGAAATCTTACACTCCTAAAGTAGCTCTCCGTCGAGAAGGGGGAAGTCGGAAAATTGGTCACCATAGAGATGATAAAAGAAAAATAAAAAAAATTCTTAACATTCTTTTTGATATAGGAAGAGTATCTATTATGTAGTGGATATGACGAAGTACCGTTGATGTTATCGTCGATGAGTCATACTAATAGGTAATAGACGGTTAAATTGACTCCAACCAAGTACTTGGTCATGGTGAGCTTAACTTTAACATGACCCTAACTTCGAAAACGACGAAGATCGAGGTGAATGGTGAAACAGAGATGAAGATCGACATCTACTGAATACCCTTAACACACGTGATTTCACGAGATAACAACACAACCTCCTATACAGGTGGACGCAAGAGCGTCGTCGAACCCGAACGCAACCACCGCAGTGGCCAACAATCACCGCTTCCACCGCACCTAGTGGTGAGATCGCCGCGACCTTCGACACGCTGACGAGGATAAAGCGGAGGATAGCTAAGCCGTGGAAGAGGATGCCATTGCGAAAGGAGCCCACAACATAAGAAAGGGAGAAGCAGGTGAGGGCGGGCGAGGCGATCTAAGCAAGGGACGGAGGCCCCAACCGACGGAGTTGGCTGGTTGGAGCCTCAGCTGAAAGGTAAATTTTTGAGATCGGTGGTTGGAGCAGGCAGGGAGACTTCGGGAGCGTGTTTCTTTTTCAACTAACTATCTAAGGCTTTGTCATATTTGGGTGTTAGTGTGCATAGTTTTAGGCAAGGAGGACATGTATCCTGATGTCCATCCATATCGGCATCAAAAGTACCGTGTAACAACTTTCTTCCGTGAACTTTTACATGTAAAGTTCAGCTTCATGAGTGTGCAACGGAATTCCTGCAGGTTGTCATTCAAATTTGGTTTCCTTCACCAAGGAGGCAAGATTACATATATTGATTACCAAGTATTTGATCCTCAGCATATGAAATTAATGCTACGAGAAATGTAACTCTGTGGATAATTTTTTTTCCTTCCTTCTTATCTTTCTTTTTTCTTACTTATTTCATTGATGAGCATATTGATGCCACCTAAATTTAATTACCTTCATAAAAAGAAGAAAAATGATAATGTTCATCTTAGGCGAGGGTGATAAATAGTCTATAAATCTATCTCTCTAGATAAGTTGGGATTTGTCGTTCTCACTAGGGTGATATGAGCCTGCTTACTGATAAGGGGTGAAAATGACCCTTGGATTAAAAACTATACACTTGAGCAGATAAAGGTTCTGGTCGCCCGACTACAGGGCATATAGGTTGAACCGGGTCAGCTCGCTCTGCCATGGACCAACTGGATCCTAATTAGAACTCGCCCAGCTTGCCAAAAGATTCAGCGCAACGTGGGCAGAAGATACGATAAGATGAGCTTGACCACCTATACCCTTATAGCTACTATGTAGCCTGGCAACTAGGGATACTAGAGCCCATCAAGTAGGGGAGCCTCCTCCCTAGAGTATAAATAGAGAAGGAGGCTCTCAGAAGAAGAGGTCTCCACCTCGAGAGAAGGAGCAAAATCATGTAATACAATGTATCGTCAAAATTTTAGTGGATAGTTCGGAGCCCTGTCCTCCCCCTAGACGTACATCCCTTGTGGTGGAATTGGGCTACCAAACTCTTCTTTTCCTTTGTGTATGCCTGTGGATTATCGTGTGACCCTCTTATGCAACGGATGATTTATGGCTAAGTAGCGCCTCCTACGCTAACAAATCCCTTGGTGGCCTCCCGAGGCCCATCAAATGGCGCTATCTGTGGGAAGCATCAACAAAAATGCCATCGCGGTTTTAAGCATTCAATTGCTGGGAGGAGGAGCCCTTTCGGTGCTCTACCTCGACTTCCCCAAGGGAGAACCTCTGCAGTGGTTGTAGCCACTCATGGTCCCCCTTGCGGCTCCCCTACCCTCATAGGGCTTGGTCGGGATTCGACGTCATCATGCCACGGGGACATCGATCGATCACCCAAGGTCCCAAAGCTAACCTCCTATCCACGAGGCGTGGCCCAGGGAAGAGGAATAGCAAGCCAAGGTCGATGGCCTTTGGTATACGCCCCTACGCGTACCCTCTGCTCTCTTGGGAAGTAGGAAATGGAGGTCATCCAATAAAAGCGCTTGAAGAGTCGGTCAAGGCCTAGCACCAAGGAACGGTGGACCCTAACTCCTGCACCATGCCTTTAGGAGCCACCCTCGGGCAAAGCCGACGCTCGGCAGACCCAAGAGGAGATTTCGTTGGGCATTCCCGACAGCACCTGCTCAGCGAGGACCCTCGGGCAGATCATTGCTCGGCCAGCCGGACAAGCTGTCAGTTCCCCTAAAGGTGTGGTGGCCAGGTCCTGGGAGCACTTTGCCAAGCGCCGAAGGACCAGAGACAACCCCAAGATGTTGTTGGAAGTCTAGCAGTGGAGGACTAAGCCCTCCCGGTCTTACCTGAGTCAGCTCGAGGCTCAACACTCCGAATGAGGGAGGCTCCGTGAGGTGACGATCCCTCAGCACCTCGAGTCAGACCATTCAGCTTACAAGCACGAGCGCAATGCCCTTGACCATGTGTCAAAATACCCAATGAGAAACCACAGAGTGAGATAACTCCTCTCGTGGATCAGTCGAGCTACGCCGTGGCGACAGCAACCCTGCTGAAGGAAAGAATACTTCCGAATGGGCACGCCCTGGCAACTGCCTGCGAAGGGCCTCCTTCCTCAAAGATAGCAGCCAGCCCCCAGAGGGCTGCTATGGCAGACCGCGCCAGGCAAAGGAGTTCCTCTAGGAACACACTCCCTTAGCCGTCCACTAAGCAGACGTGCTTGAGAGGAATCGGTCCACCGAAGATTGCCGTTACGGACCCCACCGCACTGGCTAGGGATCCCCCAGGGAACGCACCCCTCTGGCCATGAACTGGGAGGGCATGCTTAAAGGGGGGCAGTCTATGAATTAGGACTCGCTGCCTCCAGGCCCCATAGGGTGAAAGAATAGAAGGCCCGTAAAGCACCTGAGGGATCACCTCGAGAAGGGACCCTGGCAGTTGTAGGTAGCTGACATGGCCTCCCTAGCGAACTAAGAGCCAAGCAGGTCAACACCCCACTCGAGCAGGCAGGTGGTGTCACCCTAGCTCCCTATCCGATGAACATTGCTGCTAAACTCTGGCGGTGACGCTTGCGCTACCCGAGATCCTCTCCTCCTGTCACATGAGTACATCAACGCAGAGGTTAAGGTAACCTCGAGTCGAAGTCACCCCAGGCAGTTGAGCCCCTCCTTTTGAGTCGCTCTCCCCAGGTACCTCCCCTTGATCTTCGTCAGGGCAAGGAGGATACGATCAAGCCTCCCTGTGTGATCTGACAGAGAGTTTAGGCTTGCTTCAGCAAAAGCCTCCCCCATCAGGGAAGCCTCGAGCCCTTCGAAAGGTACACTCCCCTGGCAATGGACCAGGAGGAGGTCTCCATTGTGGTGCCCACGATCACTCGAGGTCCTCGTCTCCAACCTCTTAGGTGCGTTAGCACAAAGGCTGAGGCAACCTCTGGGAGTGACATTGTCCGCGACGGGTCAACGGCTCGCATAATCAACTCCTAGCGGCAACGCCTAGAGCGCTCCGAGACGCTCAGGCTGAACTACCTCATAAGCCACCCCTTCTAGGTCGACGTGCTCGTAGCGCATCCACCACTCTGGTGGAAATGCCCTCCTCTCCTCCCATTGCCCATTTCAGTCATGGCCCCTTGGCAATCAAGAGAAGAGAAGAGAGGAAGGGCACCGCCCTCCTCCGACTAACTTAGACGAGGACGGGAAATTCAACTAGGTTACCACAGTTAAGGCGGCTAGGTTGACGTCAGCATGGGGTGGCTCAGCTGGCGGACAGCCAGTGTACACCCGCCGTCAGATCCTCCCAATACGTGCCTAACCCCCTCAAAGGGTGAGAACAACACACGAAGACACAGTGACCTAGCCTAAACCCCTTAGGGTTGAATCGAAGCAACCTGAGAGCCTGCGTGAAGAAAGAAAAGGGGAACTTAAGTCCTCGCAATCTAACGAGGGGCTAACCCCACTGATCTGCCAAGCGACTTTGGGATCATAGCCATACTTTTCAGTCGTGGCATTCTCCACCTTCTCTTCTTTCCTCATGACGTGGCCAAGCTCGTCGAAGTCAGGAGGGATCTCAATCCTTCCAGAGGTCCAAGGGCAATAACCCTCTGAGGGGCCAATGCACCCAAAAACAGCCCCGCGAGGCTATCAGTGACCATGGCACCCCCCGGAGTCCCTGCAGTGGCAAACTCACCCCTTAAAGGTGGCTAATGCCGAATACCCCTTGGGCACGTGATACCTGCCATGCGAGGAGCGATCTTGAAGCCACCAGACCCGGTGTTTGAGGCCCTAACTTACCACAACGGTGACAGGAGGCCCGACCTGTCCTACCAGGGTCAGGGACGTATCTCTCACGATGGTCTGCCGCCGTCCACAACATCTGGCACTCGCCCTACACATTCGCTTGGCTATTCGCCTTGAAGGGATGATAGGGATCAGACATCGACCCACCAAGCCGCCTCATGAGGTTGGCGAGAACCCGAACAGACGCATTCAATCTTCCATCTTTGGTTGCCTCTCCAGGCTGGCGAGCTACCTTTTAAAGTTGGCGGGAACTCGGACAGACGCGTTCCACATTCCATCTAGGGCTGCCTCTTCAGGCCGGCGAGCTACCTCTTAAGGTTGGTAGGAACTCAAACAGACGTGTCCCATGTTCCATCTAGGGTCGCCTCTTTAGGCCGGTGAGCCACCTCCTAAGGTTGGTGAGAACTCAGACGGACATGTGTGATATTCCATCTATGGCTGCCTCTTCTGGCCGGCGAGCCACCTCTTTAGGTTGGTGAGAACTCGGACGGATGCGTCGAACGTTCCATCAAGGGTCACCTCTTCAGGTCGGTGAGCCACCTTGTAAGGTTGGCGAGAACTCGGACATATGCTCCAACCTTCCATCCAAGGCCGCCTCTTTAGGCCGGCGAGCCACCTCTTAAGGCTGGCGAGAACTCAGACGGATGCGTTTGACGTTCCATTTATGGCCACCTCTTCAGGCCGGCGAGCCACCTCTCAAGGTTGGCGAGAACTCGAACAAACACATCCGATGTTTCATCTATGGTCGCCTTCTCAGACCAGCGGGCCACCTCCTAAGGTCGGCTAGAGTTGGGACGAGCACATCCAACGTTTCCTCCATTGCCGCCTCATTGGGCCAACAAACCACCTCTTAAGGTCGGTCAAAGCTCGGACTTACGTGTCCAGCGTAGTTCCGCCTCGTCAGGCCGGTGCAAATCCGGATGGACGTGTGTGATGTTCTTTATCTTGCTGCCTCAAAAGGTCGGTGAAAATTTGAGCCAAACTGCTAAACACTCTCTTATATCACCACTTATCCAAGCTGGCAGGTCATCTCTCCAGGTTGGCCAGGGGTCAGGCGAACCCACCCCCCGAATTTGGGAATAGCCGCCTCTTATGACCAGCATAGCCACCTCGACAGGCCGGTGCAAATTCGGATGAATGTGTGTGATGTTCTTTATCTTGCTGCCTCACAAGGTCAGCGAAAATTTGAGCCAACCAGCCAAACACTCTTATACCGCCACTTATCCAAGTTGGCAGGTCATCTCTTCGGATTGGCCAGGGGTAAGGCGAACCTACCCCCCGAATATGGGAATAGCTGCTAATTGCTGGTTCGCAGTTTAAAAAGATATTTGCTGTAATATATTTGAAATCACCTCGAAAACGATTATCAATTTTATTTACTCGAAATTCAAAAATATTCTGAGGTCGAACTCAGAGAGCAAATTGGTATTTTAGAAACTTAAAAGCACAACTTCCAAATTAATAAAGAAAAGCAATGACCAATTCAATCACAATTAAGAAGTAATTTCAAATGTAGAAATAATGCCCAAAAGTTTCAAACGTCTTAAAAGGGGTTGTGCTACAGTGCTCGATTTTGTGATTTTTGGCCTTCTCTTTCTCTCTTCTTCTTCTCTGCAGCTATGCTTCTTCAGCCTTCTTTGGCTTCTTCTTCTTCTTCTTCTTTCTTCTCTTGGCTTTCCTCTGTCTTCAACTTTTCTTCTCTGCTGCGCCTCTTCTTTTCTTTCTTCTCTATTGCAGCTCCTTCTTCCTCTGCCTTGAGCTTTGGCTACGCCTTCAGCTTCTTCTTCCTTGGCCTTCCTTGGCCTCTACAGTTTCCTTCCTCCTTGCCTTCCTCTTTCTTCTTCTTCTACGGTTGCTTGCTCTTCTATTCTTTCTTCTTATTTTTCTTTTCTTTAGTCGCACCTTCTCCTTCCTTCGGCTGCTCCTCTTCTTCTTCTCTTCCTCTTCCCTGCAGCTGCTTCTCTTCTTCTTCCCTGCGCACACACAGAGAGCAAAACCTAGCACCTACCCTCCCCCGCATCTCTCTCTCTCTCTCTCTCTATTTCGCTCTTAGGACTGCTCTCCCAGAGCCTTTCTCGAGTAAACGGGTTGGGTCAGCGCACCCGGGTCTAGGCGCACCGGCGTCGGTGGTGCGTGAGAAGTGCACGGGTAGTCGGGTCGAGAACCAGGTCCGCGGAGATGTGGGTCGTGGACGAGGCATGGTGGGTGAGGGGACCTCACCCCATGTTAGGAGGCGATAAGCCCTTGACACCTTTTCACTTTATACCGCAACACTCACTTGTAATCTTCCGAGGTGGGACTAAATGTCCCACCTTCTTCTTGCGTGCGCTCGCAGCAGGTGGACATTCAATCGCAGAGGATGGAGTTGCTTTGGCCTCCAATTGCTGGGCGTGAGGGGTTCGCAAAGGGATCCCGCGCACCTGGGACCTTACTTCCTGAAGCCCAGGACGAGGTGAAGCTCTCGAGCTTGCTTCGTCCTTCGTTAATGGCGGCGAAGGCTTGAACCTGTCCACAAGAAAAACGGCCTCACTGCCTTGTCAAATCACACAGAAAGCTTCTTCGTGACACAGCAAAGGTGGCCCGGTGGTCGACGTGGCACAGGGTGGCCTGGGCATGCATGCCTAGGTCACCCTGTGGCCGTGAAGGTGGGTGTGTTCAGGGGACGTGTTGGGAGCATGTGGCAATGAATGGGAAGAAGGGTTATGATCAGTGAGTCGTGGCGGAGCTTGTGAGGTGATTGGCGAGGTGGGTGGATGTGTGGAGTGGCGGAAGCACCTCGCCGGTGATCTGGTCGGAGGTGGGAATAATGGTGGTGGTCAGTGGCAGTCGAGGGGTCGAAAGTGTGAATTAAAAGAGGGGAAATGAAGAGGGGGAGAGGAGAAACTTATCTAGGGTATTTGGAGCGAAGGGGGGATGCGGAGGGTGAGCGGTGGGTGTTTACCGTCCCCGGAATCGAAGACCCTAAGATGGAGAGGCGGCGACGATGAGGAGGTCAGAGGGGCTCACGCGGGTACGGTGCGATGCGGAGGGAGGTGGAGATGGCTCTACCACTGGTACGGTGGTAGAGCAAAGAGAAGAGGGAGGGAGAGTCGCCGGAGCCTGCGGGCAGATGGCCGGAGGAGGAGGAGACGAATTTGGGGGGTTATCTCTGGCCAAAATAGGCTTTGAAGAAGCGGAGGGATCTGGATCTTCTTATATAGGCACAGGCAAAGGGAAGAGTCGCGAGGAGGCGGACAAAGGACTTCGTTGGAGGTATGGCCGGAGTGGAACCCATACCTCTCGAGCGTTCACACAAGAGGTATGGGGCGATTCAGGGCATGGGGAGCTGCTCATGCGGTAGGGGGTGTTGTAGAGGACTCCCATTCAAATCTGGGAGCAGCTCCCCTTGGAAACGAGAAAACCTGCTTGCAAAGTCGTCGGCGGTATGGGTCCCTGCTACAATGGTAGAGGGACCAAAATGAAGAAAGTGACAAAGAAGTTGAGGGGGTCTTCGCAAGGGTTTTCAAAAGTTAGGGGCCAAAATGTAATTGGGTGGACCATTTTGCAAAGTAGGTTAAGATGACCTTCCCTTAGGTTCAAATTTTGTTACAAACCTAATTTACACCTAAGGAATCCAATGGCGAAGTTGTATTTTAGGTTTGACCACGTTTGACTGGATATTTTGCGTAAAAATCCAAATTAAGTCAAATATTGGGTTTGGACCCCAATCTAGGTCAAAACAGGTTCCAAAGGTCAAATTGAAGGTTCTAAATCCTAAGGGATATTTTTTCATGAATTTTAGAGGGTTTAGTTGATTTTTATCTTGCCTGAAACCTTGTAAATTTAAGTGGGCTTATTTTAGAGTTACAGAATGTCATTTAATTCCTAAATTTCATAATAACCCTTTTTTGACTGAACCGTCCCACTTTTTCTCTTATTAAGTCCAATTGACCTATGTTTAGACCCTTATAAATCCCGTTGATGTACTATAATGGTAAAATTACAGTTTTACCCCTTGTTTCATGTTCTCTTCCCAGATTAGTGATCCCCTGAATTAAGCCTTTCGCTTGGTTATGTAGGAGCTTTTGTTCACTTTATTAGGTTAAAATATGTTATTTAGGGCTCATGATGAGGTTCTCATCATACCCCCATGCCTAGCTTTTGCTAGTCCCTTAACAAAATTTCAAGGTTTTAACTTCTGTTCTAGACCATGAGCTTCTTTCACCAATTATGGTAAGTGCTTTTTCTTTTTCTTCTTCTGTGATTAGGTCAGAATGCCGGCAATGGGCCTAAAGGTACTCTAGTACCAACCAAGATCAGGACCTGTCCAGCTTTAGCCCCGGTCTTCAGCGAAGGTTTTTAAGGCCTGCAGGAACTACCCTAAGGTTTATTGGACTCCGTGGTTAAAGCACCTGTGCTTGAGACATATTTTAACCTTGGTTCAGTTTACAGTGCGTTTTTGTAAGAGAGAGACAGATGATTTATTTGTTTGGAGAGTTTTCTCTCTCTTTTCTTTTTATTTCTAGTTTCGTATTGGCTTCACAACACGGTCTGTATTGGATTACTCATCCCCATCATCAATCCTCAAAGGTCCCTGGCAATCGATGCTTCGTGATAGCACCGCCCATGGTAACCCCTAGAACCCTGGTTTTTGAGATAATCCCGCCCATGGTGTTCCGTGGCCGAATCCAGAGTGCTTACATGCCCCCGGTAGGATATGTAAATATCCTAAGAAACAAGCACCGAGGAGACGATATGTTGTTACGCATCTTCGAGGGGAATTTCCCACCTCTCCGTGCCAGGAACTCGTCCAAATCAATTTGTGTTGATCGGCCGCTCCTAATCTAGGCAACATTTTCAGAATATTAAAACGCTTCTGCGTGATTTTAATAGTTATGCGCACTGAACCAGACTGTGTGTGAATTGGGGTGCTTAGGTTACCGAGTCCCGCAAATCGAAGGTCAATTAACGAGGTCGGATACTCCTTAATCCTTAGACCTAATACTTAAGCTTTGCATTTTCCTCAACCTCTTGAGGATTATCCAGATCTTAGCAAGTACTAAGAGTCTAGCCAAAAAGGCCTAAGGTCAGCGTTCCTACTAATCTTTTTGTGTCTCTTTGGCACTTTTCTTTACTTTTCTTAATGTGGTCTAGAACTTCAGTTAATCCCTTAATCTCTTACTAATGACTATTTCTTTCTTTTTCATTTTGTGCTCCTTTAACATTTTGCTCTTTTTCTCCTGTTTTGTATAGCCCACAAAAATTTTCTCTCCTTTTCTCAATTTTTTTTTAGATGATATGTGATTTTTTTTTTGTTGAAACCTTTTCTTGATATGAGTTTTCATACATTTTGCACTTCCATACCCTCCCATGTCTAAGATTTGCAATGTCCCCATTGTAAATTAAGTGGCTTTGTATTCAGCTTGGTTCATTCATTAGGATAGGTGTTGGGTGAGTGAACGGATCGAGGTGACTGTTGCGGATGATTTGTAGTCTTAGGTACAGGTACCTGAGGTGGAGTTGGCTGTCCTAATGGATGAACCCTAAAGTGCAATATGAATTCAGCAAAGAAATGTCAGGAAAGGTTTCGGGTTCTTGAAAGAATGATAGGTTGCTTCCCGTTAAGTACTGAGTTTTACGCCATCGGCTAGGTGCAATGAGCTTAGGGAGAATGGAGGATAAAAGATGACTCAGCCAAATCTGTATTGGTCATGTCAATGAACAGTTTGAGTCTTTGACCATTCACGACAAAGGGTTCGGAATCGTGGCTGAGTGGAATGATCTCAACGGCTCCATTTCCAAAGATTTGTTGGACTAAGTATGGTCCAATCCACTTAGATCGCAGCTTTCCTGGGAACAGTTTGAGTTGGGCATCAAATAGTAAGACCTTTTGAGTAGGATGAAAGATATTTCTAGATATGTGCTTGTCATGAAAGGCTTTAACCCGCTCTTTGTAGATTCGTGAGTTTTCATACGCATCGAGGCGTAATTCATCAATCTCGTTTATCTGAAACTTTCTGTGGGTTCCAACCTTAGAAAGATCAAAATTGCAGTTTCGTACTGCCTAATAGGATTTATGTTCCAATTCGACGGGGAGGTGACATGCCTTCCCGTACACCAGTTTGAAAGGAGACATGCCTAATTGGGTCTTGTGGGCGGTCCTATAAGCCCACAAGGCTTCTGGAAGCCGAGATACCAATCCTTCCTGTCAGATCAAATAGTAACCTGGAGGATTTTCTTGATCTCCCAGTTTGATAGCTTAGCTAGACCATTAGTTTGGGGGTGGTAAGGAGTAGAGATTCGATGTGACACCCTGTATTTGGTCATCAGTGACCTAAGCTGAGCATTTGTGAAATGGGTCCCTCCATTAGAAATGATCGCTCGAGGAATCCCGAACCGTGAGAAGATGTTTTGGTGAATGAATTTGATAACGGCTTTGTGATCATTGGTTCAGGTCGGAATGGCTTCGATCCATTTGGATACATAGTCAACAGCGAGTAAAATGTATTCGAAGCCGTCCGATATAGAGAAAGGGGCTCATAAAATCAATCCCCCATATGTCAAAAATCTCGCATACGAGAATCGGTTGTAAAGGCATCATGTTACGATGGCTCATGTTGCCCAAGGTCTGGCAACAGTTACATGCCTTACAGTGATTGTATGCATCTTCGAAAATTGTGGGCCAGTAAAAGCCACACTTGAGGACTTTTGATGCAGTTTTGTGCCCAGAAACATGGCCACCACATGCCTGGTCATGGCAGAAAGAGAGTATGTCTTTGATTTCCATTTACGTGACACATCGTCAGATAATTTGATCAGCACCTATGCGGAATAAATACGAGTCTTCCCAAATTTAATACTTGGCATCGAAATGCAATTTGTCTTTCTTGGCCTTCGGCCAATCAGACGGGATCTGATGTGATGCCAAGTAGTTTACTATGTTAGCAAACCATGGAAGCCCTGTACCAATAGTCAGGAGGTGCTCATCAGGAAAATGCTCCGTGATGGGTCCGGAAGGGTCGATATCTCAGAAGGAAGGCAGGACAAGTGGTCAGCTACCACGTTCTGTCTTCCCGCTTTGTCACAAATCTCGAGGTCAAATTCTTACAACAGCAAGATCCATCAGATTAATCGAGGTTTCGTGTCCTTCTTCTCAAGGAGATGCCTCACAGCTGTGTGGTCCGAGTAAATAATAACACGAGAACCTAGGAGATATGATCTAAACTTTTCCAGGGTAAATACTACGGCTAGAAGCTCTTTCTCCGTAATCGTGTAGTTACACTGAGCCTCGTCAAGTGTCTTACTAGCATAGTAGATGACCACGGGTTTCCCATCAATTTTCTGCCCCAAAATCGCTCATACAGCGAAGTCAGATGCATCGCACATGATCTCAAAGGGTTGAGACCAATCAGGGGACTATAGGATCGGGACTTGGGTAACTCAATCACGAAGGATCTAAAATGCTTGAGTACATTCCTTGAGATTTCGAAAGGTACATCTTTGGAGAGAAGAGTGGTCAGGGGGCACGCGATTTTCGAAAAATCAGGGATGAATTGACGATAAAAATCGATGTGCCCTAGGAAAGATCGGATGTCCCTGATCGAGCTAGGCATAGGGAGCTTGGAAATCAAGTTAACCTTGGCTCGATCGACTTGGATGCCTCTCTCTGAAATCAGATGTCCCAGGACAATCCCCTCAGGCACCAAGAAGTGGCTCTTTTCCCAGGAAAGAACCAAATTCACGTCAATTCATCGCTTGAGTATTTGAACCAAGCGCTGGAGGCAATCGTCAAATGATGCCCCAAATACTGAGAAGTCATCTATGAAGACTTCCAGATAATCACCTACTATATCAGAGAATATGGCAAGCATGCACCACTGAAAAGTCGCGGGTGCATTGCAGAGACCGAAAGGCATCCTTCGGAACACGTACATCCCGAAGGGGTAAGTGAACGTGGTCTTTTCTTGGTCCTCTGGATGGATTGCCACTTGGTGATAACCGGAGTACCCGTCAAGAAAGCAGAAGAACCTATTTCCCGCTAGTTTTTCGAGGATCTGATCAATAAATGGTAGTGGGAAATGATCCTTCTTCGTGGAGGAATTGAGTCTTCTGTAATCTATGCAGACTCTCCACGAGTTGGCTATACAGGTCGGTATGACCTCTCCGGTTTCAGTCATGATGGTGGTGAGTCCTGCCTTCTTAGGCACAACTTGGATTGGACTCGCACATCGACTGTTAGAGATCGGGTAAATGATTAATCGCTAAGTTTTCGCAGTTCAAGAAGATACGCATTGTAGTATTACCGCGAAAAACGATTATCAAATTTTATTTATTTATTACTCGAAATTCAAAAACATTCCGCGGTCGAACTCAGGGAGCAAAGTGGTATTTAGAAGCAGAAAATAACAATATCAAATATGTTCAATACTGATGCAAGGAAGATAAATGCTAGAGACAAAACATAAAAAGAAATGAATTCTTTTTCTTCCTTCTTCTCTTCTCTTTCTTTTTCTCTTTTCTTTCTTTCTTCTCTTCTTTCTCTGTCTTTCCTGTCTTCAAACGTCTGATTCTGTGAATCAGATGCCTTAAGTGGTGTTCTGCTATAGTGCTTCTTCAAGCTCCTTCTTCTTCTTCCTTCTTTGTTGCAGCAGCTCCTTCATTCTCTTTTCTTCTTTTCCTCTTTGGCTTCTTCTTCTTCTTCCTTCTCTGCTGCGGCAGCTCCTTCCTTCTCTCTTCTTCTTTTCCTCTTTGGCTTCTTCTTCCTTCTCTGCTGTAGCAGCTCCTTCCTTCTCTTTTCTTCTTTTCCTCTTTGACTTCTTCTTCTTCTCTTCTTGAGCTACTACGCCTCCTCCTTTAGATGCCCTTCTTCTGCAGTCCTCTTCTTCTTCTTTGGCTCCTTCCTCTACCTTCTTCTCTTTTGCGTGGCTAAGTCTTCAGCTTCTTCTTCCTTCAGCTTCTGTGCCTCCTCTTCTTCTCTTCTTCTTCATCCCCGCAGCTTCTTCCTCTTCCTCCTTCCCTGCACAGCACAAAGAAGCAAAACCTACCCCCTACCCTCCCCACGTCTCTCTCTCTCTCTTTCGCTCTCAGGACACAGCTCTCCTAGAGCCAGCCGGGTTATCGGGTCAAGTATGCGTGCCTGGGACCAGGCCCACCGGCGTGCGGTGGTGGGCGAGGTGTGCAGGGTAAACGGGTCAGGCTAGGTCCAGGTAGCGTGGGTCGCTGACGAGGCGAGTATATGGGAGAGGGGACCTCACCCCATGTTCGGAGGCGAAGAGCCTAATTCACAAATTCAATTTATTTTGCTACTCCCGCTCACCCACTTCCGAGGTGGGACTAAACGTCCCACCTGCCTGTCGCACGCACCCGCAGAGGTTGAGCTTCTCAATTACAGCTGTTGCTAGGATCCTCGAAGCCAATCAAAGGCCTGGGTGTCTGCGCGAGACCAAGCCGTGCCTTCTGGACCTGGGGGCCTGGAGCGCTGGGGCCTGGAGAAGATTGCAAGGAAGCTTCAATCTACTTGTTAATGGCGGCGTGCCCCTAGAACCTAAAAGCATCAAAACAGCCTTACGGCCACGTTAAAATTCTTAGGGAGCTTCGCCAAGGTGCGGTGAATGCGCAGAGGTGGTCGCCATGGCGTGAGGGCTCCTGTGCGTGCGTGCCTAGGCACACTGTTTGCATGCAGGTGGGTGTGTTCGGGGACAGTGTGTGAAGAGTGTGGTGGTCGATGGAGAGGGGGAAAATGATCATGGAGTGATGGTGGAGCTTCTGAGGGGTTTGGTGAGGTGGATGGAAGCGTGGAGTGACGGGGGCACCTCGCCGGTGGTTTGCCGGAGGTGGAGATGATGGTGGTGGTTGGCGACTGTCGAGTTGAAAATAACAATTGATAAAGGGGAAATAAAGAGGGGAGAAAGAGGAAGAGTTTTTACCTAGCTAAGCGGACGAAGGGGGGCAGGAGGCGGACGGCTCGTTCCTGCTGTCGCCGGAGACGAAGATGTCCAGCTAAGAGGTGACGGCGACGACGATGGGGCTAGAGGCACTCGCACGGGTGTTGCACGACGCGGAGGAAGGCGGTGAAGGTGGATCTACCAATGATATTGTGGCAGAGCGATGAAAAAGAAGAGGAGGGCTCACCGAAGCTCTCTGGACTCTTGACCGAAGGAGGAGGAGACGAATTGAGCGAAATTCCTTGGCCAAGTCGATCTTAAAGGAAGCGACATGGTTTGTGCTTCCTTAAATAGGCGCAGGCAGAGCAGGAAGCGCACGAAGGAGGTGGGAATGCCACGCCAGAGGTAAGGCCAGAGGGATACCCATACCTCTCGAGCGTTCGCACGAGACGTATGGAGAGTTTCAGGGCATGGGGAGCTACCCATGCTGTAGGGGGCTTCGCAGGGAGCTCCCCTTTCAAATCTGGGGGCGGCTCCCCATGCAAGCGAGGAGAAATCCTCCGCGCAAAGTCGCCAGAGGCATGGTCCCTGCTGCAATGGTAGAGGGACCGAAATGAAGAAAGAGACGTAGAAGTTAGGGGGGAATTTGCAAGGGTTTCAAAAAGTTGAGGGTCTAAATGTAATTTGGTGGACCAATTTGCAAAGAGAGTCAAGACGACCTTCCCTTAGGTCCAAAGTTTGGTATGAACCTAATTTGGACCTAAGGAATCCAATGGTAAAGTTGGATTTTAGGTTTGACCACGTTTGACTTAACATTTTACACAAAAATCCAAATTAGGTCAAATATTAGGCATGGACCCCAATCTAGGTCAAAATAGGTTCCAAAAGCCAAATTGAAGGTTCTAAACCATAGGGTATATTTTTCCATGAATTTTAGAGGGTTTAGTTGATTTTTATCTTGAATGGAACCTTGTTAATTTAAGTTGATTTGTTTTAAGGTTACAGAATGTCATTTAATTCCTAAATTTCACCATAACCCTTTTCTGACTAAACCATCCCACTTTTTCTCTTATTAAGTCTAATTGACCTATGTCTAGACCTTTATAAATCTGGTTGATGCACTACAATGGTAAAATTACAGTTTTACCCCCTATTTCATGTTCTCTTCTTGTATTAGTAATTCCCTGAATTAGGCCTTCCTTTAGGTTATATAGGAGCTTTTGTTCATTTTACTAGATCAAAGTAAGCTAGTTAGGGTTCATGATGATGTTCTCATCATACCCCCATGCCTAGCTTTTGCTAGTTCCTTAGCAAAATCTTAAGGTTTTAACTTCTATTCTAGACCTGGAATTTCTTTCACCAGTTATGATAAGTGCTTTTTCTTCTTTGATTAGGTTAGAATGCCAACAATGGGCCTAAAGGTACTCTAGTACCAACCAAGATCCGGACCTGTCCAGCTTTAGCCTAGGTCCTTAGCAAAGGTTTTTAAGGCCCGCAGGAGCTACCCTAAGGTTTATTGGACTCCGTGGTTAAAGCACCCGTGCTTGAGACATAATTTTAGTCTTGGTTCAGTTTGCAGTGCATTTTTGGAAAAGAGAGACAGAGGATTTATTTGTTTGAAGAGTTTTCTCTCTCTTTTCTTTTTATTTTTAGCTTCGGATTGGCTTCTCAACACGATCTGTATCGGATTCCTCGTCCCCATCATCAATCCTCAAAGGTCCCTGGCAATCGATGCTTCGTGATAGCACCGCCCATGGTAACCCCCGGAACCCTGATTTTCAAGATTTTGAGATAATCCCGCCCATGGCGTTCTGTGGCCGAATCCGAACCCTGGTGATTGACATTTCGTGATAATGTCATCCATGGCATCTGGACCAGCAGAGTGCTTATATTCCCCCTGTAGGATATGTAAATATCCTAAGAGACAAGCACCGAGGAGACGATATGTTGTTACGCATCTTTGAGGCAAATTTCCTACCTCTCCATGCTGGGAACTCATCCAAATCAACTTGTGTTGATCGGTCGCTCCTAATCTAGGCAACATTTTCAGAACATTAAAATGCTTCTGCGTGATTTTGATAGTTATGCACATTGAACCAGACTATGTCTGAATTTGGGTGCTTAGGTTATCGAGTCCCGCAAACCGAAGGTTAGTTAATGAGGCCGAATACTCCGTAAGCCTTAGACCTAATACTTAAGCTTTGCATTTTCCTCAAACTCTTAAGGAATATCCAGATCTTAACGGGTACTAAGAGTTTAGCCAAAAAAGCCTAAGGTTAGCGTTCTTACTAATCTTTTTATGCTTCTTTAGCACTTTCTCTTTACTTTTCTTAATGTGGTCTAGAACTTCGGTTAATCCCTTAATCTCTTACTAATGACTAGTTCTTTCCTTTTCATTTTGTGCTCCTTTTTAGCATTTTGCTCTTTTTCTCCTCCTCCTTTTGATTATGTAAAGCCCACAAAAATTTCTTCCCTCCATTTTTTTGTTCTTTTTCAATTTTTTTTTTGGTGTTGTTTCAAAGTTTTTTTTTTATTTTTTTTTGTTTTGGACATATGTGATTTTTTTGTTGAAACCTTTTCTTGTTATGAGTTTTCATTCATTTTGCGCTTTCATACCTCCCCATGCCTAAGATTTACAATGTCCTCATTATAAATTAGGTTGGCTTGGTTCATTCATTAGGACAGGTGTTGGGTGAGTAGACGGGTGGAGGTGACTGTTGCGGACAATTTCTAATCTCGGGTATGGGTACCTGAGGTGGAGTCGGCTGTCTTAAAGGATGAACCCGTAAAGTGCAAAGAAATGTTAGGAAAGGTTTCGGATTTTTGAAAGAATGACGGGTTGCCTCCCGTTAAGCGTTGAGTTTTACGCCATCGGCTGGGCACAATGAGCTCTGGGAGAATGGAGGATAAAGGATGACTCAGCCAAATCTGTATTGGTTATGTCAATGAACGGGTTGAGTCTCTGACCGTTCACAACAAAGGGTTCGGAATCGTGGCTGAGTGGACTGATCTCAACGGCTCCATTTCCAAAGATTTGTTGGACTAGATATGGTCTGATCCACTTGGATCGTAGCTTTCCTAGGAACAATTTTAGCCAGGCATCAAAGAGTAGATCCTTTTGACTAGGGTGAAAGATCTTTCTAGATATGTGCTTGTCATGAAAGGCTTTAACCCGCTCTTTGTAGATTTGCGAGTTTTCATACGCATCGAGGCATAATTCATCAATCTTGCTTATCTGAAGCTTTTTTTGGGTTCCAACCTCGAAAAGATCTAGATTGCAGTTTCGTACTGCCCAATAGGCTTTACGCTCCAGTTCGACAGGGAGGTGACACGCCTTCCAGTACACCAGTCTGAAAGGAGACATGCCTAATTGGGTCTTGTGGGCGGTCCTATAAGCCCACGAAGCTTCCGGAAGCAGGGATGACCAATCCTTCATGTCAGGTCGAACAGTAACTTAAAGGATTTTCTTGATCTCCCGGTTTGATAGCTTAGCTAGACCATTAGTTTGGGGGTGGTAGGGAGTAGAGATTCGGTGTGATACCCATATTTTGTCATCAGTGACTTGAATTGAGCGTTTGTGAAATGGGTCCCTCCATCAGAAATGATCGCTCGAGGAATCCCGAACCGTAAGAAGATGTTTTGGTGAACGAATTTGATAACGACTTCTGATCATTGGTTCGAGTCGGAATGGCTTTGATCCATTTCGACACGGAGTCAATAGCGAATAAAATGTACTCGAAGCCGTCCGAGATGGGGAAGGGGCCCATAAAATCAATCCCCAAATGTCAAAAATCTTGTATATGAGAATCGAATGTAAAGGCATCATGTTTCGATGGCTCATGTTGCCCAAAGTTTGGCAAGGGTTGCATACCTTATAGTGATTGTATGCGTCCTTGAAGATTGTTGGCTAGTAAATGCCACACTGGAGGACTTTTGATGCAGTTTTGTGCCCAGAAAAATGGTCATCGCATGCCTGGTCATGGAAAAAAGAGAGTATGTCTTTGATCTCAACTTCCGGGACACATCGCCGGATAATTTGGTCAGCACCTATGCAGAATAGATACGGGTCATCCCAAATGTAATACTTGGCATCGAAGCGCAATTTGTCTTTCTTGGCCTTCGGTCAATCAGATGGGATCTGATGTGATGATAAGTAGTTTACTATGTCAGTAAATCATAGAAGCCCTATACCAATAGTCAGGAGGTGCTCATCAGGAAAATGCTCCGTGATGGGTCCGAAAGGGTTGATGATCTCAGAAGGAAGGCAGGACAAGTGGTCAACTACCACGTTCTGTCTTCCTGCTTTGTCGCGAATCTTGAGGTCAAATTCTTGCAACAGCAAGATCCACCGGATTAATCGAGGTTTCGCGTCCTTCTTCGCAAGGAGATGCCTCACAACTATGTGATCCGAGTAAATAATAATGTGGGAACCCAGGAGATAAGATCTAAATTTTTCAAGGGCAAATACTACGGCTAGTAGCTCTTTCTCCGTAACCGTGTAGTTATGCTGAGCCTTGTCAAGTGTCTTGCTAGCGTAGTAGATGACCACGGGTTTCCCATCAATTTTCTGCCCCAAAATCGCTCCTACAGCGAAGTCAGATGCATTGCACATGATCTCAAAGGGTTGAGAGCAATCAGGGGACTGTAGGATCGGGGCTTGGGTAACTCGGTCACGAAGGATCTCAAATGTTTGAGTGCATTCCTTGGAAATTTCAAAAGGTACATCCTTGGAGAGAAGAGTGTCAGGGGGCACACGATTTTCAAGAAATCAGGGATGAATCGACGGTAAAAACTGACGTGTCCCAAAAAGGATCGGATGTCCCTTATCGAGCTAGGCATAGGGAGCTTGGAAATCAAGTTAACCTTGGCTCGAACAACTTGGATGCCTCTCTCAGAAATCAGATGTCCCAGGACGATCCCCTCAGGCACCATGAAGTGGCTCTTTTCCCAGGAAAGAACCAGATTCACATCAACACATCGCCTGAGTATTTGAACCAAGTGCTGGAGGCAATCGTTAAATGATGCCCCAAATACTGAGAAGTCATCCATGAAGACTTCCAGATAATCACCTACCATATCAGAGAATATGGCAAGCATGCACCGCTGAAAAGTCGCGAGTGCATTGCAGAGATTGAAAGGCATCTTTCGGAACGCGTACGTCCCAAAGGGGCAGGTGAACGTGGTCTTTTCTTGGTCCTCTGGATGGATTGCCACTTGGTGATAACTGGAGTACCTATCAAAAAAGCAGAAGAACTTATTTCCCGCTAGTTTTTCGAGGATTTGATCAATAAACGGTAGTCGGAAATGATCCTTCTTCGTGGAGGAATTGAGTCTTCTGTAATCTATGCAGACTCTCCACGAGTTGGCTATACAGGTCGGTATGACCTCTCCGATTTCAGTCATGATGGTGGTGAGTCCTGCCTTCTTAGGCACAACCTAGATTGAACTCACACATCGACTGTCGGAGATCGGGTAGATGATCCCTGCATCTAACCACTTAATGATCTCCTTTTTCAGGACCTCTTACAGATTAGGGTTCAGACGTCTCTGCATCTTACGCAAAAGTCGTACGCCCTCTTTGGAATAGATGTGGTATGTGTAATAAGAGGGAATTATCCCAGTCAAATCATCGAGAGTCCATCCAATGGCTCTACGATGTTGCTGGAGAACAGTAATCAGACGGGATTCCTGATCAGGTGTGAGTCTGGAGTTTATAATCACAGGAAACATCTGATTGGAACCCAAAAAGATGTATTTCAGATGATCGGGAAGGGGCTTGAGTTCCAAGATGGGATTATCAGCAGCAGCAGGTGGTTTGGAGTGGGTGTGAGGAATAAGGGTAGGAGTTATGGGTGTATCTAGATCAGGTTCAGACTCCTCTAATTGCGGGTTTTGATCTTCTTGTGGTTGATTGGGGATGATCAAGTTGTCCTCACTATGCGGTTCATCAACCACAGCTCTGATATCACATATTTGCTCTACAACACCGCAATTAATCCCTTGTTAGGCCTTAAAGATGTCAATCTTAAGAGTTTGATTCCCAAATTTCAACTCTATTTAGCCCTCTTCACAGCTTATGTTGGCCCTAGCAATGGCCAGAAAAGGTCTCCCTAGTATAATCAGTGTATCCCTTGGGTTCTCAGGTGCATCCATATCTAGAACTATAAAGTCCACTGGGAAGTAAAAATCCCACCCTAACAATAACATCATCGAGTATTCCCTTAGGTGACTTGATGGATTGATCAGCTAATTGCAATGTCACCTCAGTCGGTTTAAGCTCGGACTCTTGAAGGTGGTTAAGCAGGGATGTGGGTATTAGGTTTATGGAAGCACCTAGGTCTAGCAATGCTCTATCGAATTGGGTTTCACCAATTTTACATGAGATCAGGGGAGTGTCTGGGTCTTTTGCCTTGGGTGGGAGTTTACTCAAGATTACAGAGTTGGCTTGCTCTGATAGTATGATCGGACTCCCACTTTTGGTTTACGGCTTACGTTTGGGTGTACACATGTCTTTCGAGAATCGTGCGTAAGCTGGTACATGGCGGATTGCATCCATCAAGGGGATGTTTATCTAGACCTGTTCAAAGAGCTTGATCAGGTCCTCAGGAGCCACGGGTTTGGTTATCCGTTTTCCCTTGGTCAAGGCCTCGGGAAATGGAACCTTGGTTGGTTCCTCTAGAATAGGTCCAGGTTCTTGATCTGGGACAAGAACATCCTAGATAACTATTCTAGGGCTTGGGTCACTACCAGCCTTGGAGTGGTCTGGATAAGGTGGGTCTTGGGTTGTTTTACCATTATGGGTTGTTACGGAGTTTAATCTTGCCTGGTTCTGGTTTGGGGTTGGTAAAATGGGTGGCTGTTGTTGATAACCCACATAAGATGTTGAAGCTTCCATACCGTCAAGTGATGGAACAGAAGGGGCCTGATAAATCATGTGTGCGTGGCCTGGATTTGGGTTTATAACGCGCCTCTGGGTCGGCACGTTATTTGGGTTTAGCATAGGTTGCGAAGGAAGTGTGCCCAGTTGGTAGGAATTCGCCATCTGGGCGAGTTGGTTGCAGACCTCTGTGATCTTGTTCTTGTGTTGTTTTTGGATTGCCGCATTCATTCTTTGAATGTCAGCCAGTGTTTGAAGGAAGAGACATTTGGTCTTGGTTTGGCCTAGATGGGGTTGGGCCGAGGCTGAGGCGGCTGATATGGACGACGGGCTTGTGGACGGGGTTGATAAGGTAGTCTTTGAGTCTGACAATTTCCCGCCCACTTGAAATTGGGATGATTTCGCCATCCAGGTTGTAGGTATTGGAAAATGGGTCATTCTGGATGGTGTTGAGGTCCTCGTAGGTCTGAGGAGCCTCAGGAAAGTCAGAGTATGGGGGTTCAGAGTTCCCCCAACAAGAATAGAGTGGATCGGAGGTCCCTCCTATCTTGGAGTCAGACGGGGGTGGATATGGGTCCATCCCCGGAGAAGATCGATGATAGATATTTTGCACAGTTTCCCTCGCAAGGGGTGCCTATGCAAAAGAGTTCTACGCAGAGGTGGCTCGCTGCAAATGCCGAGTCAGCTCATCCACCTTCTTCTCTATGATAGAGACCTTGTCCAATCGACTGGCCATCAGTTCCAAGTCGATGGATGCGGATAGGCCCTGCATCTCATGTGCTCCCCTAAGATTCGTCGATGCGCGGGCATTCGTCCGGTCGAATAAGCCCACAGAGTCATTATTGATGGAGTTCTCACACATATTCTCGAGAATCTCCCACACCGTGTCCTCATGCTGACCCATGATGTTTCCTCCATAGGTTGCATCAACGAATAATCTAATGTCCTCACAGAGTCCCTGGTAAAAAGACTGGACTTGTTCCCATTTAGGAACTCCGTGATGGGGGTACTTTCGCATGAGATTCAAGAATCGGTCCCATGCCTCATGAAGAGGTTCTCCCGTTTGTTGGGTGAAATGAGTAATCTGATGGCACAAGGCATTTGTCCGACCAACGGGAAAGAACTTCTTCAAAAACTCGGACTGAAGTTCATCCCATGTGTTGATCGAACGAGTCTAAGTTTGGTACCAATGAGCAGCCTTGTCCATGAGGGAGAAAGAAAACATCTTCATGAGCGAAATATCCCGATTTTGTGCATCTGACTCGAAGGTCTGGGCCAGATGCTTGAGCTGTTTAATATGCTAGAATGGATCCTCGGAGTTAAGCCCATAGAATTTTGGTATGGCATGAATCATATCGGGCTTTAGTTTAGAATCAGGACCTCCAGTCGGGATTCGAACTCGAGGCTCGATTGCCACCACAACGAGATTATAGTGATCTCGCATCATGGGACGTTGCGGTGGGTTCATGAAGTTCTGGAAGAGGTCATTTGGATGCTGAAGCTGGTGCTCAAGATTGTTTTCTTCTTCAACAGGTTGTGCCATGATGGAAGAAGGAGAACTAGGTTCTGAATAAGAGGAAAGGTCTATGTGGTGGGGTTGTTGCACAAACAAAGGTACCGAGGCTTGGCTTCGGGGAGAGTGAATTTCTAAAGGAGGTTTCAAGGATCTCCTACCAAACATGCACCGAAGGATTGGATAAGATTAGAATGTGTTGGACCCAATCGAGATACCCAAAATATGTTGGGTGACTATAGAGGTTTGGGGCGGATGATACCCCTTAGTCAGAAAGGTCGTCCACCTGAGAAATACCTGGGTAGCCAGAGAGGGAGAGTCCCGCGATGACCCCTACACTGTAGAGCGTCCCCACGGGTTACAGGGTTTCCCCCACCCGACCTCTCTTTTCACTGAGATTCCAGGTAGACCAGAATGGGGACCTTGACCTCTTAAGTCTACCTCTTTTAGTTAAGATCAAGGTGCTTAGGGTTCCACTTGAACTTTAAGCCTTTTGAGTGCAAAGTGACCTAATTTAAAGGTTGGTTGACCTAAAGGATCAACTTCACCTCTTTGTTCCTTTGAGAGCTTTTAGGTCCTTTCTTTTAGGGTTCAAGTAGATTAAGAGCCTGATTTGCTTAGGGTTTCTTTGGATAGGTCTTTTCAAATAAGGCTTAGGCACACCTCTTTTTGAAATTTTTGCTTCTTTTCTTAGAAGAAGATGTGTCTCTAAAACCCTAGCTTGTAATCCTTAGGTTGGCTCTAGTTGGTCCAATTTAGTTGCCTTAGAAATGGGTATCTAGGGCTCAATCAAGAAGGTTTTAGCCCTAGTTACCTTAAGTGGATATGCAATTAGAAATGTGTTAAAATTAAAAATCAGGCAACTTTTGTGACTTACTAAATATAAAAATAGGTAGCCGTAGATTGATTTTTCTTTATTTTTCCTCTTTAGATTTTGAGGGGATTAAAAGAGAGGGCTAATAAGAGTTTACCTGTTCCCTAGTGTGGTTGTTGTGCAGCTGCTTTTCTTTCCTCGGCTTTCCCTGCAACAAACACAACAAAAGAGAGAAATTAAGTCAGTAATGAATAAAAAATTATGATTAATGCTTCTAAAATGCTCGTTGCTCCTCGGCAACGGTGTCAAAAATAATCGCTGGTTCGTAGTTTAAAAAGATATTCGCTGTAGTATATTTGAAATCACCACGAAAACGATTATCAATTTTATTTACTCGAAATTCAAAAATATTCCGAGATCGAACTCAAGGAGCAAATTGGTATTTTAGAAACTTAAAAGCACAACTTCCAAATTAATAAAGAAAAGCAATGACCAATTCAATCACAATTAAGAAGTAATTTCAAATGTGGAAATAATGCCCAAAAATTTCAAACGTCTTAAAAGGGGTTTTGCTACAGTGCTCGATTTTGTGATTTTTGGCCTTCTCTTTCTCTCTTCTTCTCTGCGGCTGTGCTTCTTCAGCCTTCTTTGGCTTCTTCTTCTTCTTTCTTCTCTTGGCTTTCCTCTGTCTTCAACTTTTCTTCTTTGCTGCGCCTCTTCTTTTTCTTTCTTCTCTATTGTAGCTCCTTCTTCCTCTACCTTGAGCTTTGGCTACGCCTTCAGCTTCTTCTTCCTTGGCCTTCCTTGGCCTCTACAGTTTCCTTCCTCTTTCTCCTTCTGCGGCTGCTCGCTCTTCTATTCTTTCTTCTTATTTTTCTTTTCTTCAGCCGTGCCTTCTCCTTCCTTCAGCTGCTCCTCTTCTTCTTCTCTTCCTCTTCCCCGCAACTGCTTCTCTTCTTCTTCCCTGCGCACACACAGAGAGCAAAACCTAGCCCCTACCCTCCCCCGCGTCTCTCTCTCTCTCTCTCTCTCTCTCTCTATTTCACTCTTAAGACTACTCTCCCAGAGCCTTTCTCGGGAAAACGGGTCGGGTCAGCGCGCCAGGGTCCAGGCGCACCAGTGTTGGTGTTGCATGAGAAGTGCACGGGTAGTCGGGTCGAGAACCAAGTCCGCAGAGGTGTGGGTCGTGGACGAGGCATGGTGGGTAAGGGGACCTCACCCCATGTCAGGAGGCGATAAGCCCCTGACACTTTTTCACTTTATACCGCAGCGCCCGCTTGCAATCTTCCGAGGTGGGACTAAATGTCCCACCTTCTTCTCACATGCGCCCACAGCAGGTCGACATTCAATCGCAGAGGATGCAGTTGCTTTGGCCTCCAATTGCTAGGCATGAGGCGCTTGCAAAGGGATCCCGCACACCTGGGACCTTGCTTCCTTAATCCTGGGGCAGTAGGTGAAGCTTTCGAGCTTGCTTCGTCCCCCGTCAATGGGGGCGAAGGCCTGAACCTGTCCACAAGCAAAACGTCCTCATGGCCTCGTCAAATCACACAGAAAGCTTTGTCGTGACACGGCAAAGGTGTCCCGGTGGTCGGCGTGGCACAGGGTGGCCTGGGTGTGCGTGCCTAGGTCATCCTGTGGCCGTGAAGGTGGGTGTGTTCAGGGGACGTGTTGGGAGCGTGTGGCAGTGAATGGGAAGAAGGGTTATGATCAGTGAGTAGTGGCCGAGCTTGTGAGGTGATTGGTGAGGTGGGTGGATGCGTGGAGTGGCGGAAGCACCTCGCCAGTGATCTGGTCGGAGGTGAGAATAATGGTGGTGGTCAGTGGCAGTCGAGGGGTCGAAAGTGTGAACTAAAAGAGGGGAAATGAAGAGGGGGAGAGGAGACACTTATCTAGGGTATCTGGAGCAAAGGGGGGATGCGGAGGGTGAGCGGTGGGTGTTTGTCGTCGCTGGAGATGAAGACCCTGAGATGGAGAGGCGGCGACGACGAGGAGGTCAGAGGGGCTCGAGCGAGTGCGGCGCGATGCGGAGATGGCTCTACCACTGGTACGGTGGCAGAGCGACGAGAAAAGGGAGGGAGAGTCACCGGAGCCTACGGATAGATGGCTAAAGGAGGAGGAGACGAATTTGGGGGGTTGTTTCTGGCCAAAACAGGCTTGGAACAAGCGGAGGGATCTGGATCTTCTTATATAGGCACGAACAGAGGGAAGAGTCGCGAGGAGGCGGATAGAGGTCTTCACCGGAGGTATGGCCAGAGTGGAACCCATACCTCTCGAGCATTCGCACGAGAGGTATGGGGCAATTCAGGGCATAGGGAGCTACTCATGTGGTAGGGGGTGTCGCAGAGGACTCCCCTTTCAAATCAGGCAGCAGCTCCCCATGGAAACGAGGAGAAAACCTGCTCGCAAAGTCATCGGCGGTATGGGTCCCTGCTACAATGGCAGAGGGACCAAAATTTAGAAAGTGACAAAGAAGTTGAGGGGGTCTTCGCAAGGGTTTTCAAAAGTTAGGGGCCAAAATGTAATTGGGTGGACCATTTTGCAAAGTAGGTCAAGATGACCTTCTCTTAAGTCCAAATTTTGGTACAAACCTAATTTGGACCTAAGGAATCCAATGGTGAAGTTGGATTTTAGGTTTGATTACGTTTGACTGGATATTTTGCATAAAAACCTAAATTAGGTCAAATATTAGGCTTGGACCGTAATCTAGGTCAAAACAGGTTCCAAAGGCCAAATTGAAGGTTCTAAACCATAGGGGATATTTTTCCATGAATTTTAGAGGGTTTATTTGATTTTTATCTTTCCTGAAACCTTGTGAATTTAAGTGGATTTATTTTAGGGTTACAAAATGTCATTTAATTGCTAAATTTCACAATAACCATTTTCTAACTGAACCATCCCACTTTTTCTCTTATTAAGTCAAATTGACCTATGTCTAGACCCTTAGAAATCCCGTTGATGCACTACAATGGTAAAATTACAGTTTTACCCCTTGTTTCATGTTCTCTTCCCAGATTAGTGATCCCTTGAATTAAGCCTTTCTCTTGGTTATGTAGGAGTTTTTGTTCACTTTGTTAGGTCAAAATATGCTAGTTAGGACTCATGATGAGGTTCTCATCAGCTGCCTCTTATGACCAGCACAGCCACCCTCAATGGCTGCGTAAACCCAAACCAAGGCACTCGCACCCCATTTATTGGCTACTAGAATGCTGTCTACGAGAAATAGTGGAATTATGGCTTCCATGCCTTACGTTCCAACAACTAGGACACCCACTCCCCAAGCCAGTAAGGACTCGGGCCTATGTGCCCTGAAATTCCATACACCGCTCATGGGCAGAACCCCAACCACTCCACCAGTAGGGGCATCTACCCACTGGAGTAAATGGCGAGGGTTCGAGCCATCTCACCCAACGGCCACCAAACTAGCCACCGAAAGTCGAGTCAGGGCCCTAGGGCCTCGTGTCACACGACGCCCATAATGCGAGCTTGGACCCCCACGCTCCAAGTCCTACCTGGCGCACTTCTGAACCTTCATCGGCACAAGTCCAAGTGCCGCTCTTAGGTCCTGTCGCCACCCTACACGGTTGGCTCCACTTCGTGGCCACCCTCTATGGAAAGCTCTAAGCGATGGTCTCCTTCAAGGGTTGACCCATGCAAAAATCCCCCTATGCTTGCCTCACCTAGGGGCACAGCCAAGCGGGCAAATGTCCGGCGGCATCACACCCCGCTGCTATGACCACAGAGTCACTCCTCTCAAGAACAGGGTCAGCGGCATATTAGTCGTGTCCAGAAAATGGTTGGGCCGCTCACCCCCTTTGCAGATATGGTGGGCCCGCCTAACGGCCAACTCCCAGGTCCTCGCTCCCACGAAGAGGACAAGGTAACAAACAATGATTCAACAACCGGGTCTAAATTAACCCTCACAAAATTTTTGCCAGGTTCTTTAGCCTCGACTACTCGATCCTACTTTGACGATGCCGCTTAGCTCATCTTGGCAAGGGATCTGCCCACTCAGATGATAATTATCTAACCAGAATAAGAGGCAAAGGCCAAGGCTTGGAGAACTCTCAAGGTCAGCTCCTCTGCACGCCTGCGGCAAGCACGACTCTTGAGGGCAGCTACGGCCTTAAAACAGCGCATGCCCACAAGCCCCTCTGGCAGATATTGCCTCAAGGCTCCCTCGTGAAGGGTAGGCACTCCTGCATCGGGCACTTCTGCCCAATCCCCACAAGGGACATGCAACGAGCATCGCCAAAGATAGACCCATCCCAACCAAGGGCTCTCTCAGGAGACCCAACTGAACATCCCCCAGATAAGGGGGCATGCCTTAAGAAGAGCCTCGACTCCTCGCAATCCTCAACAAAAGGACAGAGGGGCAACATCGCCAAAGCGTCCATAGCTCCCTGGCCCTCCGCAACCTAAATAGAAGGGCCCTGGTGGCACAAACGGAGCCAGAGCACCCTCTAAACTTTGCCCTAGGAAAATCTCGCCAAGTTGCGACTGATTCCAAGGAGTACATGAAGGATCGAAGCATCCCACCCTTAAAGTTGCCAAGGCAAGCAGGGACTCTTTGCCCCCTCCTTCTACTACCCTGCAAGGAGAGTCGTCCCAAAAGGATGACGGAACCAAGGCTCTCGTGCCCCACGTTCCAACGGCTGCGGGACCAGCCCATCGGGTCGGTAAGAACTTAGGCCTATGCACTCTGAGGTTCAACACACTGCCCATGGGTAAGAGTCTCAGGCCGCTTTGACCAACGACTGCCACATCGACAAATGGAGAGGAAGCTGGAACCTAGCACCCCGTCTCCCAGGCGACATGATGCCACATAATGACGAGTTCTTGGGTCCTTGCACCCTAAGGTCGGCTCCCCCTTCATGGCCACCCTTTAAGGGAGGCCCTCGTAAGCAGCTGACCCCTGGAGGAACGCACAATGGACCGAGGCATCTCGCTTCAAAAATCAACAAGGCAAGCCGGGACCCTTCACCCCCTCCTATCGCCACCTCAGAAGGAGAGTCGATCAAAGGCAAGGCATTCATAGCAAATGCCCTTAGCCCAACTATTCTACAGAGATAAGCGCTACATAGCCTCAACACAACCTCTCACCTACAAAGAGCGTACTACTATGTGTGTCCACCCATTAGGGACACGGGCGTGCTCAAGGCACCAATTCCGCCCACGACCGACATAGGCGAGCGAGCCAGGCCGCAAGAAGATCCCCAAGGGTAACTCACCTGCACCTTCACAACACAAGCCATGAGCACCCGGCCACCACTGCAGATAGCCCTCTCCATGGGCATCCCAATAGGCCCTGCCAACCATAAGTCAAGAGGAAGTAACAGCAGAATCCTCGATGCCAAGTCGTTCGAGCAACCAAAAGGGATCAAGCCAAGCCTCCAAAATTCAGTTCACGAAACCCATGAGAGCAATTCCCACACAGAGAATACATTTTCACACTTTGCATACAAGCAGTCCATGCAAGGAACAAAAAAGTTCTTTTATTTCCTTTACAAAAACATTTACTATTATATTCCTCGGATTATGGTACCCGGCTAACTTACAGTTGACAAAAGGAAAACTAGTACAAGGGAAAAGTCGGCGCCAGTCATCACGACTCAGCGGCTTTGTGCCAGGTCTTTGATCCCACTCACCTCTAACAATAAGGGTGATAGTGTAGCATCAAGACTGGCAAGCCCTGCAGCTTAAGCAAGTTCCTTGGAGAAGTTCCATCTTTTCCCAGCCAACACCACACCCCCAAGGTAGACCCCCGATCGGGTGGGATGAACTCCCCCTCAGTCCCATCCGTAGAGGAAAGAAGACTGACCAAGGAACACCGCAAGCGAAGCGGCAAGTCTTGGTAGGCTAGGGCGCCAGTGCAAGGCAGGCACAATGGCCCAACCGTGAGAGCTACACCCTCGCATACACCAGTGAGGTGCCCCACATGGTCAAAATCGTAAGGCCTTTGATAGGACGTTCATGCATGAGTAGCCAGTTGAGCTCAACTGCCTAGGCAAACGCTTGTCCCGTGAGCCTTGCCCCACCTCTGCCTAAGCAAAGTACTCTCCCACCAGAGGAGCCATCGGCAGAAGCACCCTCTGCGCCACCCTCATGGAGTCACCAAGGGACCTAAGTGAGGAGGTGGAAGCGTCGAGCCTCCGCAAAGGCGCGACCTCCACCTAGGCCCCGGGCAGCACCTCTGCGACCCAGCGTCCAGTGGGTTCTCCACACGAGACCGAAGGAGACGGCACCCCCAACGGAACATCCCTCGGCTTGCCCCTACCTGGGTCCAAAAGGACGGATGCGACTGACTCCCTCTCAATGGACGCCCCACCGGATTCGCCCCACGGGTTCCTTAAGGGGGCCTGCTCCGCCCCTTCTCGACTCACCGCCTTCTCCCCATTAAGCTCCTCGCAAGCAAGAGGCCCGCTTCTTCGCACCTTGCCGAGGAAGCTTACCCCACACGAGATGGACCCTTGGTCGAGAGAAGTCGCTACGACATCTGATATCGCCTGGCAAAGAGAACCCCCAGAAGCCTATGCCAGGAAAATAAGGCAAGATAGCTACGCAAGAGGGAGGTCAAGCCACAACAGACACATTAAAAGAGGGAAGCCCTTACCTCAACCTGTGGGTTGAGTGAGGGCACCAAGAGGGGCTCACCCCGGTCTGAAGAGCTGCACATAACCTCTCTTCGGCCGCTCCGCTGAACATGCAGAAGTTCAACGACAATGCTCTACCCAAGGAACGAACGAGTCACAAACGTTCCTCCCCACGACTCTTAAGCCCCTCAAGCGCGTCCAAAGATGATGAAAGGCAGTGAAGCAAGGCCCACAGGAGGCCTCTATTTATAGCCCCACCTCATGGCCTCCCGAGGGCGGTAATGCCTTTCTACCCCCCCTGTGGATTGCTGATTCCTAAGGAACTGAATCCCCCGAGATCCAACAAGGATTCCGCGGCTGCGTAAATGAGATGGTAAAATCGCTGGCCAAGGACCCCCACACGTTATCACATGACGGGTATTATGAGAGCCTTTTACGCCTTTTCAGAAAGGCTTGATGCTTCAGGTCATGCCCTCCCATGGCAACAACAATTAACACCAGCCTCAGCATCTCAATCAGGTGAACTGCTGCCTCCTACGACCGGCACAGGATCATGCTAATACGCCCCACGCTTAACTTCTACTGCCTCCTATGGCCGGCATAGGCAGGATAATATGCCCCACACCTAATTTCTGCCGCCTCATAGGGCTGACATAGGCTCAGGCTAATACGTCCCACGCCTAACTTCTACCTCCTCCTTCGATTGGCACAGGCTCAGGCTAATATGCCCCACGCCTAACTTCTGCTGCCCCCTTGGGCCGGCATTGGCCTGGGCCACTGATGATAACATCATCATCAGCCATATGTAGTTTTAATTAGTCATAATCAATTGATAAATGCTTCTACATAACCGCCAAAGAGTCGTAATTCATTACATATCCATTCTGAGAGAAATGCATTAAAATAGGGGTAAAACTACAATTTTAATAGAATATCCTAAATTCAGAGCAATCATGAGGTTTCCCATGGGTTTATTAAAGTTCAAATGATCTTAAATGTCTAATAAGTGAGTTCGTGTAGACAGAAATGGATTTTTGCGCATTTTGAGAATTAATGGACAACTGAAACCCTAAAAACAGATTTGCTTAAGTAACCGAGGTTCTGGTCATGATAAAATTCACCTAAACCTTCTAAAAATCATAGAAAAATATTCTATAATCTTTGGTTTTCTTTCTTTGACCATTGAAACCCAATTTGACCTAAAATAGAGTCTCAGACAGACAATTGCCCTAATTTAAGTTTTTGCATAAATTATCTAGTCAAAATTGGTCAAAACCTAAATCCGACTCCATCATCAGATTCCTTGTGTCTAAATTAGGTTTGTAACAAAATTTGGGCTCAATCAGAGATCATATTGACCTAGTTTGCATTTCAGTCCAGTTTGACTCTTTTTATCGCATACGCACCCCTAGCTTTTTGAATTCCTTACAAATGGGTCCCTAAGTTTCTCGTATTATTTGCAATGAGGTCCCTTCACCATTATCGTAGAAAAACTCCTACTCCGATGACCTTCAATCGAAGATTTCTCTTTGATTCCTTGGTAGATCTCTCCCTAAAATGGAAGGAGGACTCCTAATGAGATCTTCCATTTGAGCCTCTTCATGACCTTCCAAATCTATCCAAAGACTCATGCGAATCATTTGAAGGAGTGGGTCTCCTATTTCATGTAGCTTCAAAACTTCCAAGCTTGGTCTCCAAGTTTGGAAATGCTCTCTTGAGGCCTATTTAAGGACCCTGGTCATAAGGCTGTTCTCCTTAGCTAGGTTTTGGCCTAAAAACCCTTTTCAAACTCCTTCCTCTGCCATCTCCAAATTAACTCCAACAAGCTCCTCCCTCCATCATCCTACGGCCTCCCAACGACCAAATTGGGAGTGCCACATTCTTCTCCGACTTCTTCCGTCTCTCAACGACCAAATCAGAGGCTCCCAAGTCCCCTGCTTCCTCGCTGCTCCTCCACCGAAGAACCCTTCGTCCTTAGCCACGACCAACCACAACTGACACCGCCCTACCTCCTTCATCCACAAGTCTAGGTCCTAAAGCTCCCTTATCCCCTCTATTCTTTTCCCCCCTCTTTAGATTCTAATTTCGATTATCAATGCCGCCGTTCGCCCTCCATCTTCCCCATCTCCGATCGTCCTCCAACGAGGTCTCACCGTCGCTCCACCGCACCACACACCTTGCCAACATCTCCAAAACCTCCACCTTAACCATCCGCATAAAACCCCTCTATCTATTTGCCATTTCGTCCACCCAAAAGCACCACCGAATGAATCCATCGCCAACCCCCTTCTCCGCATTTGCTTCACCTTCACAGAACTTCTCATGCCATGTTACCATCACCACTACACTCGTCATGGACCGACGATGCTCGTGAGCTGTTTTAATGTGGCCGAGAGGTTGTGTTCTTGAGTTTCCGGGTTCGTCGTCCTCTGCCGTCGCTGCCTGTTACGACCCGATTCTCGAATCCCTATAGGATCCAAGACCGGCTCGACTCGACTAATCCTAAGACCCAGTTGTCCAACAAGAAATAATCAAAAAGCAGGAAAGTAAATCACATTCACCATGCTAAGTAACTAACAGTAAAAGAGTACAAGTAATAAAGGAAATAAAAGTTGCTAACAATACATATCACCACCACAACAGTAAAGTAGAATGAAGTATAGAACAAAATGGTAACAACAGTCTAACTCACTAGCAAAAAGGAAGTACAACAACAACAGGAACTACTGCTGGGCTCGACTAGACCCAGCACCCTCTGCAGCCGATGGCTCAGGCTGCTCAACTCCTGGACCTGTAAAGGGGTACAAGTAAAACGAAGTCAACGAACGCTGAGTAGAGTGGTAACCAACTAACTAAAGCAGTAAAGGCTAACAGGTAAATTATCTTTTCCAATTATTTGTTTTACAAGTCATTCTTTTTCACCCATTGGTTTACTTTCAGATCTCTTTCTTGATCTCATGTGTTTCTCATGGGAACAATCTTGATTACAGTCTTTTCCGAAGAGTAGAAGGCACACGTGGTGCTCTCCTGGCCAGGAGAGTCCCCCGTGGTAATCCTATACCCAGTCAACCACCCTGAGGTCACAGACAGAAGTAACGGTGACTACGGCACGTGCAATAAGCGCACGGGTAGCTACCCCGCACTGGCATGAGGTCAGTCGTTTCTGCTAGTGGTTACACCCAAAGTACAGCACGGAACAATATAGGGCCTAGCCCTCTCAGTAACAGGGGTCTAGCCCCTCAGAACCAAATAGGGGTCTCGCCCCTCCACAGTCCGCGCACCCTCATCTGACTACCCCGATTTGCCCAGTGGGCCTAACAAGTCGGTGTAGGGTGGCTAGCTAAACCCCAGGCCCCGTGAGGTGACTAGCTCTCTCCCTACACTAGTAGCTCTCCCTGGTACAGTGTACACAAGGGCCAACAGAAGTTGGTGTAGAGTGGCCATTCCTAACCCCGGGTCCCAACCCAAGGGCGGCTAACTCCGCTCTACACTAAACAGGGGACAAATGCTCTCCTTGGTACCACGTACTCAAAGGTTAGCACACTTTCCGCTCACATTTCCAGATCCATTCCATTTATCCACAGGAGCTCTACTCCTAATTCCCCTAGGGTTCGTGCTCGTATTCATCATGTTATTCCATACCAGGTTTCATCATTCACAATTCCATTCTCAGATTATACACATGCAACTCGTATTTCCACAATTTGCATATACAACAAGTAATGTCACAGGTATCTATTTAACTAGCACAGGCATTTCATATTTCACAGGCAACTCTTATTTATTAACAGGCAGTTGTTTACATTTCTATTCATTCATTTAAGACTACAATCTCAAACACGCATACAAACAGTGCAAGTACCTCTCGTCCTAGGATTCATGCCACATCCTAGGTTTCTATTTATCCAATTCCACATATGCATTTATGATTTATAATTAAAACAGGGGAAACCACTCTATCAGATAATCCGGGAGTACTAGGGGCTTGAACGGCAGGCTCACGTGCCTCTCTGGGCCCCGAACACGCAACAGAGAAAAGTCCTATACCAAGGGTTATACCACAACGGAATGTGCAGAACAGTATAAAAGACCTTCACACATGTAGAGGAACTCACAAGGAATCCACCGATATCTTGTTTGCGTAAAACAGACCTCAAACGGACCCTAAACGGGTCAAAAACAAAACTGCAGACCTAAATTAGACGTCTAGCACAAGGTCCAGACGTCTTAAAAGTCACCAGGGTCTCACCTCAGGTTCCTACGTCGACTTTAAACGTCCAGAACCCCTACTTGACTATCTGGACCCAGCTCCAAACGTCCGACCTTTCCTCCAGTCCTCTGAGAGTGCTTCCAATCGTCTGGTAAGCTGTCCAGACGTCCGAAATGCGTGGAAGGGCGTGCCCCGTAACTTCTCGAAGCTATCTCTGCACGCGACGGGCGAATCACCCACTTTTAGCCATACAGATTGGCTTTGCAATGTGTCCTGCATGGCTGTAATCGCAAGAGGAACATACCTTTGCGAAACACTGCTTTCAGATGTCCGGTGTCGTCACCAGACGTCCAACCCGTCGTCTGGATGACATTCCAGATGTCTGATTCTAGGAAAAACCCAGAACCAAACCGACCTCTTACTCCTTTCGCCGCGCGCGGTCACGACCTCTCCTCCTCGTCTGCAGCTCCGGCTGCAGCAAAGTGTTGGGGACGTCTCCCCCAACGCGCTCCTCCCGCATGCACCGCTCCGGCCGTACCTCCTCCGGTGAGCTCCCATGAGCTCGTGAGCTCAAGCTCTTCCTCCTCTCTTCACGTCGCCTCTCCTCCTCATCGCTTGCTCTCGCACCCTCTCTCGCACTCACCCCTCTTACTGCAGTGGAAAGGAAGGTGGCTGTGGTGGAGTGGGGAAGAGAGGAAGGGGGGAGAGGGGTCTTATATATAAGGGAGTGGCTAGGGTTCTGCGAGGGAGAAAGAAGAGAGAGAAGAGAGGAAAAGGGCAGTCTGCGTGTAGCCAGTGTGCAGACGCGAAGCTACGTACAAATTTTCAATTTCCAGACGTCTGGGAAGGGGTCCAGACGTTTGACCAGACGTCTGACTAACAATCCAAACATCTTAAAAGGCTCAGAACAGAACGAGTTTTTACACCGTCGCTTCGCTTGACCACATTCACAGTCCTCCGGCCGTGATTCTTCCCCAATTCATGCTCCAGGTCCTACGGAATAGTCCCAAGAGTTTTCCTGGGCAGTTGATCAAAGGACCCAACTACTGCCTCGCACCAATTGGACGAAGACCCCTCTGCTGTGCGCAAGGAAAAGAGATGTGGGATTAGTCCCACATCGTAAAGGAATGAGCTTCCAAAGGCACTTAAATTGAATCGCTGCCAGTGCCTTATCTCCCGAACACAAAGGGGGGTTGGGTCCCCCTCACTCGCCTCCTCGCGCATCGCCCGTGCACACATGCACACGGATCTAGCCAAACCCGAATACCTGGATCCAATTACCTGCTTATATACTCAGGTTTGAGAGAGAAAGGAAGAGAAAGAGAGAGAGGTAGGGGGGTTTTGCTCTTCAGAGCTCTCAACACTTAGCTGTTGAGAAGGGTTTGCTCTCCTTGTGTGTAAGAAAGAAAGAAGAAATGGCTGAAGAAGAAAAGAAGAGCTGAAGGCTTGAGAAGAAGATGAACAGTGCGAATGCACTGTAGCAAAAGGGTTGTTTAAGTCGTATGATTGGGTGTTCCACCGTCTGATTACCTCTAACACAGTGCACTATGCATTAAGCTTGCGTGGATTTAAAGTGGTTAATACTGTTCATTTTTTTAGATTATTAAGTAATTAGTATATATATGTATCTGAACAAATAATTGGTGATTTAAATCACCATTATTTTACCTTAGACATCTTTTTACTTCATTAAACTCTTGATATACTAATGTTCTGCATTGAAGATCAATTTTGACTAGATATTATTTATTGATAATAATTTTTGGCTTGATTCCTTGTGCTCATTTATATATTAATCAAGATTAGTGCGTGAATTGCAAAACTTGCTCCCTGTGTTCGTCCTCGGACTTCACTTTTAGATATTCGAGCTATAAATTGTATCTGTTCTCATGTGATTTCGACTATACTACGACAAAGCATTTTAAAATATCGATGTTGTGTGACAAACAGCCACTGTGCCCCACACCCAACTTCTGCTGCCTCCTAAGGTCGGCACTAACTCGAGCTCATATGCCCTAACAAGAAACCTCTTCCGAGTAACTAGAAGCAGGCGAAGGCCACTCAACTCCTCTATCATAGATCTCCCTCCTGCAGCACAGCAGGAAGAACATCTGGGGGCATCATCTACCACGAAGTTTTGGCCACTCTCACTATTCTCTCAGTAGTTCACATTAGCTAGAGAGTAGGGGCATATGATGAGGGGTGAAAATGACCCTTGAATCCAAAACTTCGCACATGACCTGATAGAGGATTCGACCACCTGACTATAGGGCGTACAGGCGAAACCGGGTCAGCTCGTCCCCCCTCGGACCAACTGGACCCCAACCAGAACCTGCCCAGCCTGTCAAAAGATTCAACGCAGCATAGGCAAAAGATACAATAAGATGGGCCTGACCACCTACACCCTGACAGTTACGATGTAGCCTGGCAACTAAGGGTACCAGAGCCCATCAAATAAGGGAGCCTCCTCCCTAGAGTATAAATAGAGAATGAGGCCCTCAGAAGAAGAGGTCTCCTCCCTAAGAGAGGGAGTGAAATCATATAATACATTGTATCCTCAAAATTCTAGTGGATAGTTAGGAGTCCTGTACTCCCACGAGACGTATACCCTTTGTGGTGAAATTGGGCCACCAAACTCTCCTCCTCTGTGTATGCTTGTGGATTGTCATGTGACCCTCCTTTGTGACGAATGATTTTTGGCTAAGTAGTGCATCCTACACTAACAAATTCTTTGGTGGCCTCCCGAGGCCCATCACTTACCAGCTAAGCTACCTAACTGGCACTTAATTACCTCCTTCATACGTTACCCTTTTGGTATCTGGAATTGCCACCAATTCTGTCTCGATTGCGAGTTTGGCACCTATTATTTTGAAATCGTGTCATTTTGAAATTGGGGGTATAATTCTTAATTTTCGCAATTCTGCCTCCCACTGGAATTACGTAATTGCAGCTAATTTTGCCTATTCCTTCTCAACTAATTTTTTCCTTATTCCACTAACTTATCCCACCAAACAATTAACACTCTAAGCAGAATAAAATTTCTTAATTCCTTTGACAAGAGAACAAATCCAATCAAATGCCCCAAGCAGAATAAATGTCAATCCATACCCTCTTACCAAACCTAAGGGATAATTTACTTGGGGATTTTGAAAATTAATATTAAAAAAAATGAAATTGATGTTAGTTCATGCTTGTGTTTACTTATAAAGTATTGTTAATATCAATTTATGGTTAACTAAATTTATATTAAATTATAATATTAATCCTTCTAATATTTACTTAATAATAATATTAAGAATATGAAATGTGAGAGGTCGGAACTTTTAATTACCTCTCCAGGTAACCTCTAGAATTTATATATTTGCATTCCAAGGCCTTTTCCACTTCATCCACGCAACCTTTTCTTCTTTCCCAAAGAGTCCCATGAGAACAGTAACTTGTCATTTGGGCACATATTATAATATATCTTATCAAACTCAACTTTTTCACAAGGATGTGATACACAATCCCAGTTAAGCTGTAATTCACCGACAGATATGTGATAGGCTCAGGATCAACAGTAAAGCTGCCGTCATGCGAGAGCGCCGCTTTCGTCCCCTGGGAGCTTTGGAATCTCTCTATTTTCCACTTTTACCCCACGCCCTCTATATATATGTACGCACCGACGCTCTTCACCACCTTGGGGCGATCAGCAGACAGAAAGAAAGGAGAGGAGGAGCCCTTCAAGGCTCTTTCTTCCCTCGGGAAAAGGGAAGCTCTTCCAATACAACAGTATAACACCAACAACATCCTTCGGATTTGTTCCCTACCAATTAGCAAACCTGTCGTACGTCTTCCCAATTTACCCAGAAATGGGAGAGGTTAGTAACGAAGCATCTCTAGCCCTCTCTCCACAATTAGAATTTCTTGCATCATTGGGATTGTTCTTTAATATCCAATCATAGGAATCGGATTGTTATATGATGTAAAACGTTATTGGCTTCGCATGTTCGTCAATTAGATACGTCTACCACCAAAACGTTAGCATTGCCATTCTATTTTAGATGGAGGCCGGGAAGCTGACTTGCTTCGTATCCATGCTCGATCGTATCTAAGAAATTAATTAATAAATTGACGAGTGTTGCTCGTAGCGTTTGATTAAGATGATTTCTGGATCAACCATATGTTATAGACGGTACAAGGATTCAATCTATAATGCTTAGCTTAGAGAAGCACTTACCAAGAATGAGAATAAGAGAAAATCAAATGTGAACCACCCAAGAAATTACAAACTCTAGACGATTCCTTGGTCTCACTCTCTACTCATGGTTTTTTAAATTTTTGTTGTAGTGTTTGTTTCGTTAAGTCTTCCATGTCAAACAGCGCCTACTTGATTGGGATGTTGAAAACCTTTCTCTCATGTCAAACTAAAGGAACAAAAGGAGGAGGAGAAGAAGGAGGAAGAGAAGAAAGAAGAGGAAAAGAAGGAGGAAGAGAAGAAGGATGAACCGCCACCAGAGATCGTTCTCAAGGTCTTCATGCATTGTGAAGCTTGCGCTAGAAAAGTCCAAAGATCTCTAAGACGTTTTGAAGGTAAAATTATCATCAACTATATTCTTAATCATTTATGATATTCATAAATCAAATTTAGTGAAAAAATTTTCTTCTCGAAAGGTATATATAGATTGATTTTTTTTTTTTTTTTCTGATCATTTGTTAATCAGTTTCTTGCCAAAAATGGGCAGCCATCCAAATAATGGTTGGTGGGCACGACGTTAAATTCAAGAATGGTTGGTCGATAGCTTTCAAGAGTATAGAGTCCTCCCTTTGTCCCTATGCCGTAATAAGTTACACGGCGAATATCCATTTTATAGAAAAGGTTGTGATAGTGATAACGAATATCCACTGCATGAGGAAGTTTGCCGTGTCCACCGTTGGCTTCTGAAACGTTTTTCTGCCACTCATAGGCACCTCCATCTATGATGGAGATCTCTAGACACGTTGTCCATCTGAGTATATTCAGATACCTCTATTTATTTGGTTACTTAATTTTTTATCTTTTAATTTAAGTTTATCACTTTAACACAGATTTATCTAATCTATGTTAAAATTATAGATCACTTGTATCTCTAATATTTTATATTTTATATTTCTAACACCACTACTAAGTAAATGTTACAAGAGTTAGTACCACAATTTAACTCAAATTTAAGTAAATACAATGACAAGTCAACATCAATTTCACATTTCTTAACATCATTTTCTTAACCCTCCAAGTACACTAGATTTATTTGAGGGTTTAACCTGTAAGTTGAAAATACAAGTTAAGGGTCTTTAATATAGATTTTGCTAATACTAATTCTAAAGGATGTTAACTTCATAACTTCCTCACATTTAAACCCTACGTCCTAGAAATTGCTATTTACTTAAGCTGATGTTAAACTATGGTGTTTACTTAAACTAGTGTTAACATCAATTTTTGGAGAGTGAAATTTAAGTATTAGATAATTATGAAATTAACATCTATTTTGCTAACCTCAGTAGAATTGATGTTAGTAAAATAGATGTTAACCCTCCCAAAATAAATGTTAAAATTTTACAGGTTAATCATTCGAATAAATAAATGTTAACCTTAAAAAAAAATAAAGATTAACATCATACCTTAACACTCTTCTCTGAAAAAAAAAAATCCTACCTTAACATAAATTTAAATAAATAAAAATTGATATTAACATTTACTTTATAAATAAATAAATATAAAGGTGAACTATAATCTCATCTGAGTAAATTAGTCCAAAGATTGCGTGCACAAAATCTATCGATATGACCAAACAACTAAATGGGAGAAACCATGTCATATGTTATATGAATGCCCATGCGAATATACACATTTGCACGCGTCAAGAAAGACGTTGTAATCTGTGTCTATATGAATAACGTCACATGTAGTGCATCTAACGTAGGCGCGTGCTCTTAGCCAATAATTAATTTGGAATTCGGATGAAGCCAAGGTCCATTATTTTTCTTAAAGCCCGAAGGCCAAACCCGTTCCAAAATAAATGGGCTGTGCCGAAACTTCGGTGCATGTGATATGTACTCATGTGATGTATGTCAGTGTTCTTGTGTTTGATTATGTAAGGGTCAAAATAGTTTTAGAATATTCTAGTCCATAGTATGTGCCAAAAATGAAGCAAAGGTGTTTACTTTGAAAACACTCTTGTTGTTGATCTTAGATTAGATAAATCAATAATTAAGTACACTAAGATCAAGGGAATGGGAAGGGAGAGAGATAACAATTTTGGGTCACTGGATTAAGAATGGGGTGCCATGCCAATGATTGATAGCATTATATGTGTAGTTGTATACTCATACTTACATCATATACAGATGTCTAAAATTTCGACTTTGATCTTAACCGTGGGTTGAGATTTAGGCTATCAAGTTTGGTCATCTTCTCCCATGTCCTACAACAATACTTAAATGGGACTCAATCAAAATTTTACTACCAAATCTCACCAAAGATATGGCTGACTATTTAATTGGAGCCACACATCCTACAATGGGCTCAAGACATGGAAAAAGGCTAATCACATAATGTAAAACAAACCATAAGATGAAAAAGCTTGATAACTCAAGTTCCACTTAAAAGAGGTACATCCAAGAGAGTATAATCACTATAAAAAATTTCACCATCACAAATTTGACAAAAGAAATCTCTCTTTTGTCTAAGCGTGATCCCCCATGATGGGGATCGTAGCTCTATTATGAATGATAGACTCGTAATGCAAGGAGCTTCATGATTTCGAGATTTCTGGATCATGGACATTATGGGTTGAAGCATGATCGTTGGCCACTGACCCTTACATGCCATGCAAGCCATGATCAATGGAAATTGTAATGGACATAATCTTGTCAGCTAGTCGTGCGCTCAGCCAGGGTAAGGTAGTCGTTTGAGTGTGCTAGCTATCTTTACCAAACTTATCGATTGATTCACCTCAAAGCCTATAGTGGCTCCAGTCTACTATAGCTTGGTGAGAAATTGAGCTTAAGACCCGTTTGGTAGGTTAGCTCGTTTATTTTTGTAGTTGGATTTGTATCAGATTGGAGGACCTTATAGGTGCTTTTTAGGCCCATCTAAGGTGTCTCTGTCATTTGAACTTGCTAGGCTTCCTAGGTTTGGTTGGGGTTTTTTCTTCCCTCACCAAACTTGGGATAAATTTGAAGTTATTTTTGACAAAATTGTCTTACATAGTGATGATGATCATTATAGTAATTATTATTATATATTATTGAGGTCAGGGGTAAGAAATGTGGAAATTTGCATGCATGCAAGCAGGGGTTGAGGAAGTGAAGGCAGATTACTTGACCCACACGGTGGTTGTGAAGGGGAAGGAAGTGGATCCTATGAAGATATGCGAGAGGGTTCAGAAGAAGACTGGTAGGAAAATTGAGCTGATCTCTCCCTTGCCAAAGCCCCCAGAAGAGGAGAAGCCTCCAGAAGAGCCATCGAAAGAGGAGAAGCCTCCTGAGGTGAGTTTTATGTCAATTAATCCTTTGATTCACTAATTAATTTCCATTTAATTAACCTTAATTATACTTGAATAATAGCCAAATTATATATAGTGGTCCATTAATTCCTTAGTTCTTGCACTCTAATTAAAAGTCCACACTACGCCTAGTGTTTAGCATTATATTGCTATTATTTCTTAGGTTATGTTAGTCATACAAATTCCTTAATTGGATGTGCTAATAATAGCAATGGGTATCATGTGTATATATGATTGGAGAGGGGCATATATGGGAGAGCATGTATGTTTATTTATATGCAAGGAGATCATTTATGCAAATTTAAGTTTATTTAAGCTAAGAAAATGGATTTCCATGAAAATGACTCTATCGAATTTAAAATTTGGAATTTGCATATGGGTACCCCTGACTTCTTACCATTTACACAAATACCTTAAGCTCCTTCAATTTTAAGCATGTAGTCCTCCATCAAATATTCTATCACAATAAAGGGTGCTGAAGTTAAAAAAAGTAAGATTTGTTTTGAGTTCAAGATATTTGATAATGAGATAATGGTGAATTCTTAAGAGTTTAGACAAGAAATGCCTATTTTTTTGCTTCAACTCCATGAATTTTGATGGAATAATTAGAGAAAGGATACTTGTTCTAAAATGAAGCAATTTTGAAGGATACCTGTATAAATAAAAAAAGACAGAGATATTTGAGATTACAAATAACTCCAAGGGTACACATCTTAACTCTTTAAAATCCTATGAATCTTGCTTATATATGATTTGATCTATCTCTTCCAAAACATGCAAGTCTTTCTCTGATGGGTTGATAGAATTATTTGCATATATAACAATTAAATATATTGTTGTCAGAAATTAATTAACCTTTTAACTGTTGACATACTCCTTTGGATCCTGATTTCAAACTTAATTTAATTTCAGCCAACTCCAAACACTGTTATTCTGAAAGTGAGGATGCATTGTGAAGCTTGTGCTCATGTTCTAGAGAAAAGGATAAAAAAGATGGAAGGTACGCATTTCACTTTCCTTATAATTTGAGTTGCAATGAAAACTACAAATGCTTTTATTATTGAATGATACATACACAATGTATTCCAATTAGAAAGGGAAACTATAATAGTTATTGTTCAAAAGTTAGCCTTTTGCATGTTATTGATCCAATTACATAAATAGGAAAATGTAAGCCTCTTCAAAATGCTATAACTACTATTTTGATTTTGATTAAAGATAAATGCATTGTTAAAAAATAAAGAAATGCAGATTGTGACGTAAAAAGTGATGTAGGTATTGTTTTTATACTTTACACAGCGTTGAGAATGTTGACCTACTTGATAATTGATATTTAATGTAAAGAAATAAAATAACTTAAGACTTGTTACATGGTAGTTCCCATCATATTTAAAAAAATCACCACAATACTTTAACCTAAAAAATGCACAGGTGATAAAAAATTTTACACCGGTGATAAACTACTTTGTACTGATGATAAATTATTCCAAGGGTAATTTCAACCATCCAAAGTGATTTTACACATATCCAAAGTAATTTTGACTTATGAGTTTAAGATTTAAGGTTTAGATTTATAGAAAGTGATTTCACGTATGAGAAGTGATTTTTCACCTTAGGATTTAGAATCAAGGATTTAGAGTTTAGGGTTTAACTAAACCCTAAACACTAAATCCTAGACACTAAACCCTAAGGTGAAAAATCACCTTTCAAGTGTAACAACACTTGTCATACGTGAAGAAACACTTGGAATTTAATTTTGCACCAGTGCAAAAAAATATTGCATCGGTACAAAGTAGTTCAAAGTAAGGTGTAATCTTACTTTACACCTGTATGAAAAAATATTGCACCGATGCAAAGTAGTTTAAAGTAAAAATGCAACGGTATAATCTTACTTAGCACCTGTGCAAAATTAGTGTAAAATTTTTTTAAAGGTACAAAGTGATTTTGCATAACCACTCATCCCTACGAAAGTGATTTGTTGTTGGTTTCAAAAGTGGTGGCCTCACCGCATGTCAGTACTTTTTTTTGCATAAAAAGGAGGGAGAGACCACATTTATAGCTATGCGTCAACTTTTACATTTTACAGCTCACGTCCATATAAATTATAAAGGAAATGTACAAAACGCATAGTATGACACATTTTGCAATGCATAAACGTGGTGCGTTGATGTATAATGACTTTGTATTGGTGGAAAATAGTTCTGAAGTATTTTATAATTTTACACCAGTACAAAATGATTCTGAAGTGATTTTGTATTAGTGTAAAATAATTTACACCTCCTTGCATTACAAAATACGTCAACTTTTACGTTTTTTTACTCACGTTATAGATTAGATTACAATGTTAAGGAACAAATTTATCATAATAGTTTCCAAACTTTTGTAGGTGTGGAATCTGTTGCAGTAGATTTTCCTAACTCCCAAGTGATTGTAAAAGGCTTTGTTGATCCTGTGAAGCTCGTGGAGAACGTATATCGAAAAACGAGAAAGCAAGCATCAATTGTGGAAGAAGAGAAGAAAGAAGAAGAGAAGAAGCCCGAGGAGGAAGAAAAGAAGGAAGGCAGTGGAGAGGAGAAAAAGGAAGAAGAAAAGAAAGAAGAAGAAAGCAATGATGATGCAAAGAAACTAGAATACTGGTCCTCTAAAGCTTATGTTGAGTATGTTAATGTCTCCCAAACCCAAATATTTAGTGATGAGAATCCGAATGCTTGCTCCGTTATGTAGATAACTACCTGGCACCTAGAACAACCGTAATTAAGGTATGGCATTAATAGATGGATATTGTATTAAGAGCTATGCAAAATTTTGAAATCTCTTCTTGTGGCAATGTAAGAAGGTAATTAGAACCCTTTTGATACTGACTTTGCAATGAAATGTAAGAGGTAAATAGTGAAACTACTGGGAATCCTTCTTATAAAGTCAAGATTTCTGAATTTTTTAATTAAAAATGAATATTTTTAAGTCATTACATAATACCGTGTAAGTAAGGTCATAGATAAATGGGAAGATCGAGAATATCATGTGAAAGCAGTACAACTTGTCAAGATCACCGGCAGATGTGCTATTTACTTAGTCGTATACACATGGTGGCATCGCCATTCTTGCTTTTAATTTTTATTGGTCAATTTGCGATTGTTGGAACCACAACTTTCTATCCAAGAAATTGGTGGAAGAGGAATCTCAGAGAGAAATGCAACTTACAGAGTAGGATTTGCAAGGGAAAAGAGCTAAGATGAAATAAGGCATCTCACTCTAGAATTTCCCATGGCACCCAAGATAACCTGTTCAAATACCCATTCCATGATATAATATGTTAAAAATTTGACGTGACTTAAAATATAGTTATTAATATAAAAACCGCTACCATCATCAAAATAAATACATAGTCAAAAATTTTTCCTTGATATGGCGTGCTTCTGGTGAGATGAGACATATTTCATCATCTAAGAATCATATGTGGCATCTCCACTCAATAACTGCTTACTCCATTTCCCCTACCAATCTTAAGGGTTCATGTAAGACTCTAGGACCATGTTTAATAGGTGGGTCATCATTTAACCCATCATTCATTTATGTGTGATCAAGAAAATTTAGTTCGACGTAAATTTATTTTACATTTTCTACAAAATAAATTTAACACATTCAAATTTTCGGATATCAAAACTCACTCATTCAACTATATTCTTTCGCTCCTTCCATGTTTCTCTGCTAATTTCAAATACCCATGGGAAAAGAAAGAATTCGAACATAGTAAAGTTCCCTTCCCATAAAACATTTGCCTTTGATTTACTTATTTGGGTGGAGGAGGATGGAGTGAGATGTGACGGAAGGAGTTGCGAGAAGGCCATTTCCTTCCACTTGTTCATGGAGTCGTACGTGGACGTTGCCACTCCTGCAACTCCTAAACCAACAAGCAATGGAATTCCCTCTGCCAGAGAATGGAAGTGCGGATGGGTCGACATCAAATGGAGTTCATTTTTCTTCCTCTTAGGTCGGCAAGAACACGTAACTTTGTGGGCCATTCGTGCAAATGTCAGGAACACAGGGGTACTTACGCAACATAAAATACCTATAGGGATATGTTTGTAAACTGCCTTCCCCTCATCACTTCATTGCTTTTCCTTCGTCCCCAACTTTCCCTTCCCTCAGCAGCTGCTCCGAAGATCCCAACTCCATTACTCTCAGATCAAACTCCAACACTTCCCACTTTGCCCTTCTCTGCTCTTCGCGGCCTCTTCTCCCTCCTCTTTCTGACCCCCCATGAGCACCTCAGAAACCCTAGACAACAGTGGGAACCAAGCAATGGAGGTATACACGTGTCCCTTCCAGTGCCCCGTCCTCTCAGATCTCATGTGCTCTGAAATTAATCTCTATTTTTTTTTTCTCCCATTTTTTACTTTTCATGGTATGCTGATTTTTTTTTTTTTTTTTGTTAAATTATCTTTGGATCGTCTCTTGTATGTGTTCTCATTCTATTCTCTTCACGTGCTTCTGATATAATGCTACTCAATGATACCTGAGTAGCTGAACTTGTAATTGATCTGATGAATTCTTTCACTGGACTAATTTTACTTTACACTGACATGACAAGAGCACGGCGAATGCGTGACAAACGAAGGGATATAAGCCCACAATCTGGTTTGTTATGCTCTGCATTTCGACTCGTCGTAGGTGGGAACCATTTAGATTGAGTTGGCATTATAGCTTCATGTGTTAAGGAGAGAGGGTGACACACGTCTGGGCATTCATTCATGTGTTCAGATTCCGGGTTCTTCTATTGAGTTAATGGATTTGGATCACTGCTGATCTTGAGCAATAAAAGAGGAGTTTTCCATGGAGACGACTTCCATTATGTTTTTTTTTTTTTTTTTTTTTTTTTTTCATTTGTTGGGTAGAGGGGGCTTAATTCTGTCGGTTGGCTGAATGCCTCTTTACTCTTGCACTAAGATACGTAGAGCTTGTCAGTGTGAAGCGCTTGACCCTCTTGTTTGTGCTCCTCCTCGAGGACCACTTGACATCTGGGAGTGTTCCCAATCGGCAATGCATCTCCCATTCCAGTTGTTATCCCACCTGGAATCACTTCACTCCACCAAACTACCCCTCCCGTCGTATTGTGAGGTAGGATAGAAAAGGTCAAGTCAATACCTAGAAGTCCTCGTAGGATAGGTTGAAAAAAAAGGAGAGGGAAGAAATAGAGAACAACAAGTGGGCATGTTTGGAACATTCTTGACATTGGATAATTTAGTGGAAGGGAGATAAGTGCATTGGGTGTTGTGAAGGTGGCATGCTTTTGATTGTTTATTTCGTTGAGTGATGTGATTTCATTTGTAGTCATAGATAAGATAGTCTAATTCAAAGCTTATCGTCTATTATATGAGGAAGGCAATTCTGAGGTTACCTAGAGAAATCAAGTGCAGGCTGAAGCCTGCAAGAATGATAGGCGTTGCTGGGTCAATGGGATTGAGGTTGGTGTGGACTATGGAAGTTGGCCAATGACACCCACCTTTCTCCAACTAGATGTATTGCTTGTCATGGAGCAAGGTGATTCACTTTGTTGGGGAATCTAGTAAGTGTGTTTTTGACATCGAGATCAAAAGTTTACGATTCTTCTTGCATACTTGAGAGTCACTGTCATCAATGGCTTAGGTCTGACATATTTTAGCCAGCGTAGGTTTTTGAATCTTCCCATTTCATATGGTGAACCTTGTCACAACTTGTTTACAAGTCTCGACCTGATCTCTAGTCACAATTTTCTTGAAATTTTGGTTGGCATCCGGTTTTACATGAACTTCCTACCCAGAACCTGTTTCTGCATCCTTCAATGTTTTTTAGCTGTCAGTTTTTTGTGAAAGTGAAATAAAACTACCTTTCCAGAAGAACCTTGTGCTGCCTGCCAAGATTGTTGATGGGCTTTTGGATAAGGATCTTTTATCCTAGGTTTACCACAGCCTCAAAGCACCCTTCCTCTCCAGCAAGTGTGTGTCAACGGCAGGTTCCAACCATGCTTTGAATGCAGCACTCTCGATGGAACTTTGGCTGTCCTTATGCCTATGAGCCCCTTCCCCTTAGGTGAGGGAGGAGAGGAGGAAGAAGACCCACAGGTGAGAAGATGCTTTAGATATTGAAGAAGATCTTGCAGAAGCTCAAGGGCTTCACACTTTGAAATAATAATATGTTATTCCTGATGTTTTGCCATATCAATTGGTGTCTTTACTTCTCAGCTAGTAACTGATTCCATTATGGGTTGGACAGTTCCTCAAGATCTTTTCTCTCGTTTTCCACAAGTAGCTTTGAAATGCAATTCCAACATGGACTCTCTTACATGACAGTATCATGTCGTGTTCGAGTTTTGTGTTGTTTACAAGACACAGGTTCTGTTATTTTTTGCCTTAAATGAATGCCTACTGAATTGATCGAGAACCCCTACAATGGTATGGTTGATTGGCCAGTATGTGGAGGTATTTGGTGAGAAAGGTTGGGGAAGTTGGGGGCCTGGGACTTGCTGTGGTATTAGCCTGTGGTATTTTCGATTGTGCATATTGGCAGAGCTTCCTGATAATTACTTCGATGTTGTCTCATGTAATACTTTTCATAAAAAGAATTTTCTACACCATACTTAAGAAATTTGCAATCTTGACTCATAAATGATGATGGATTGCTGCACTCTCCAAATGCTTCAGATTCTGAGCTGCAAAGATTGTCTTGGTTTGTGAGTAACACTCCCACATAACTTTCCATAAAGTGTTTCGCCAATTATGAATTTTTTCTCTTTTTCCAGCTTTGTCTTGTAGGCCTAGTTGTGATTTAACTCCCGAAATGCAAGGTAACCTGTATCTGTTTGTTGGGATAAGTTGTCTGCAAGAATTCTCCACTTGCCAATTTGGGGACCATTGGGAGGGCCTTGCTCTCATGTGGTGTCTTTGGATGGAGCGCAATGGTGCAGTGTTTAAAGGGGAATATTTTTCTATAGATGGCATTAGCCACTTATAATCTTATTTCTATAATGCTTGGAGCTTATAATCTCCCCTATTAATAATACTCTGGGGGGTTAACATCCCTTCGTAATCCCTCTTTCCCTTTTTTTAAAAAAAAAACAAAGAAAGTTGTCCCCAACAAAGGAGAATTAAAGTAGGCTTTGCCTAACTTGTATAAGGATGGGGGTTGGGCCAAGCCTTATTTGTAGCCACCTAGACCTAAACCTAAGTCTAATTGAGAAAAACCGTTCTTGACAACTTGTTGAATATAAGTCCATTGGATCCATAACAATCGTTTAAAATGATTAAACCTAAGTTATTAAGTAATAATTGCCATTCATTTAAATCACACTATTCAATTTCTTGAGTTTCTCGTGTGGGGCTTTTTTTGGGGTGTTGCAACCTATTCCACTAGAATTCCTAATATCCTCATTAGGATTCATATGATTGATCAATCACAATTAATTATTGGACGATGCAGGATTCTAGAGGTGGCTTGCACAGGCTCTAGAAATGGTTCCCACCACTACTTTTTATAATGTGGCACTTAGCTTCGCATAAAAACTTCTTACATTTCTAACTAGTCTGTGGCTCTGATATCATTTGTATTGACCCAAGCTTAAACTTGAGTCCAATTTGGAAAAATTGCTCGTGACAACTTTTTCAATATGAGCCTAGTGAACCTATGGCAACCACCTAAAATGCTTAAGTCCAAGTTTCAAGCAGTAAGTCTCATTTCTTTATATCCATTACTCAATTTCACAAATTTCTCATATAGGACAATCCTTGGGGTGCTACGTTATTTGTGTACCAATTACTATAGGTGATAGCAGTTTACTCAAATAGATGGGAATGAGAATGAGCCATAACTATGTAAACCCATTCCTAATAAATTCACCCCAAAATAGCATATCCAAATTATAAGAAATACCATAGGAGCTACAATTGTCAAAGGAATTCCTTAAAAAGTTTGGTTTGTTTCAGTATGTAAGCCAATTATTTACATAGTCCAAATAAATGCCCAAATGTCTTTTGTATCCAAATTCTAATAAAATCCCCATGCTTCCACCCCCCCACCCCCCCTCATCAGTAAGAGATTTTATCCAATGCATATGGTTTGTTAACAACTGTGAAGATTAGCGCAATGTGGAGGCGTGGAGGCTCCTTGGCATGGTAAAAACAGTCTAGGACTGTTCCATGTTGGAACAGAGTGAGAGAGGAGGATGACCAGCGGCTACAAGGAAGAGAGAGGAGAGGAGTTGGAAAAATATTAGAAATATTATTGTATTACTCATGGAAGAAAAGGATTACAGAGGCTCTCTTTTATAGAAGAAAGAATATATCATAATCCTTAAAATAGGAAACAAACCAAATCTAATCTCTTATTTTTAGAAAGACCCAATTCTAATTAACAAATTAAATCCTCTAAACAAACTTATTAAAAATCAACATACCAACTAAAACAAAACTTGCAACTAAAACAAACCAAAATAGGACTCAAGACATTCAAAACCGACGCCCATTTGGGCCCTCTGACCGACTTCCACATGGCATTGCCACGTGGCTCTTTATTCTCTACACTCCCCCTTAAGTCGAGGTTGGGAGGACAATAACTTGCTGAACTTGGTGATGGGGCTTAGATGCCCTACCATTCTTCTTCTTCAAGCGGTGTACTCTCAACTTTGTCTTGGGAAGAAGTTACGGTGTAACCTCTTGCGACCTCCGGAGTCGTTACTTCTATGGCAACCTCAATGGTAGTCGCAATGGCCGCCATTGTCTTCTCTTTTTTTTCTCGAATCATGGCTCGTATCTTCTCAAGATCTTCGGGGGTCAAGTAATCCATTCGTGAGGTGTTACTAGCCCCACATTGAAACCTCTGCACCTTACTTAGATCTTTAGGAAATGAACTTCTTGGAACAACCACTAGTCTTTTCACAACCTGGGAAGTTACTGCTTCTTTTGGCAACTTCGAAAGTCATTGCGTGGACTGCAGTGTCATCTTCTTGGAGCGATAAATTGATGTATGACCCCATACATAATATTTGGCATCTTTTCTCCGAGAAAATCACCTCTTTTGAAGGAGATTAAAAAATCGGATATAAAATGTCAATTGGAAAAGTATGAAGATAAAATATCATATAACTTGATAGATCTCCTCTTCCCTTTTTTGGGTCTTGAACTTCGCCATCTTCGTCGACAATGCCGCTTTGGTGGTGTCTGTCATCTCCTTCAATCCAAAATCCTTCTACTCCGCGTAAGGCACTGGATGTCCCGAGGAAGAGGATTTGTCAGAGATGAGGACCACATATGTGTGGCCAAGATGAGAACACGCACATTGTGTGGACTCTTCTTGATGTATGCACACTGAGGAGCCTAGATCGTAGGATGTGATACCATGTGAAGATTGTCGCAACGTGGAGGCGTGGACACTCCTTGGCATGGCAAAAACAATCCATATGTGGACTGTTTCACGTTGGAACAGAGAGAGAGAGGAGGATGGCCAATGACTACGAGGAAGAGAGAGGAGAGGAGTTGGAAAAATATTGGAAATATTATTGTTTTACTCAAGGAAGAAAAGGATTACAAAGGTTCTTTTTTATAGAAGAGAATATATCACAATCCTTAAAATAAGAAACAAATCAAATCTAATCTTCTATTTTTAGAAAGACCAAATCCTAATTAACAAATCAAATCCTCTAAATAAACTTACTAAAAACTAACATACCAACTAAAACAAAACTTACAACTAAAGCAAACCAAAATAAAACTCACAACACTTAAAATCGGCACCCACTTGGCCCCTCTAACAGACTGCCATGTGACACTACCACATGACCTGACCGATTGCCACATGCACTACCACGTGTCTCTTTATTCTCCACAACAACCTTTTAAAATGTTTTATATCAAATCATCCCTCATCTTTAATTATTCATGTAAACTGGTTGATTTATTGTACATGTTATCATTTTATGTATAATTAAGACTTGTTAAATGATTTTTTCATTTCACAACTAGTTAGTTCATATCTTTTGTGTATAATGTTGTCTATAATGTAAAATATATTTAATTAAAATGCGCATGTAATCTCAATTTAAATTTTCCATATAAAATCACAAACATAGCTAATATTATTTCCCGTCCAAGAACATTGATGTCTTGTTCCTTTGCAAAGCAAACAGCTAGTATCACACAACAGGTTAACCCACAACTCAACCCTGCCTTTAGCAAAACTAATTTGATCCTCACTTTAAACCTTTTGCAAAGTAATACATACACATTTAACTCAACCTGCACGAATGCAAATCCAGTTTTTCTAACTATGACATAAAGAAGCCCTCAAAGCCTCGAATACTGCACTTTTATTCAGTAGATATTTTAGCTGTAGTAGATAACCTCTGTTTTGGTCAGTGTATTGACAGTTAATGATAGTTCCATGAGTATCCATAATTTTTTTATCATATTTTTAATAACACAAGTAATCACAACTATTATCATTATTATTATTAATACCAGGATGTGCCTTCCACTGGAGGCCTGGGTGCACATGAAAACCCTGAAAGGCCTCTGATATCAGATGCAGGCACAGAAGAGCATGCATCAAAATGAAAACCCTGAAAGGCCTCTGATATCAGATGCAGGCACAGAAGAGCATGCATCAAAGGCAGCAAAGCGAATTGTAATAAAAAACAAGTATGGGGAGAAGCTTGTTGGCATACTGCGTGAGATTGGCTCCAAAGATCTTGCGATACTGTGACATTGGTTGCAGTCTATGAAAGAAGGCAAGCCAATGGCAAAAGTTTCTGAAGCTTTGGTAAATGTGGGTACAGCGAACTTGTGCTTTGATTTTTCTGGAAATGGTGAAAGTGAAGGTTCATTTCAGTTTGGCAATTATTGGAAAGAAGTCGAAGATTTGCGTGCTGTCATCCTATACTTCCTTGGTCAGGATTACCGTATTAGAGCTATCGTTGGTCATAGCAAAGGTGGGAATGTTGTCCTTCTGTATGCATCAAGATATCGTGACATTCCCAAAGTCGTAAACGTCTGTGGTCACTTCGATATGAGCTGTGGCTTAGAACCCTGCCTTGGTAAGGATTTTCTCCCAAGAATAAAAGCGAAGGGATACATTGATGTGATGAACAAAAATGGACAGCTTGATTTTCGTGTCACCAAAGAAACTTTGATGGATCGTCTACATGTTAATATGTGCAATGCAGCCCTTTCAATTGCGGAAGACTGCAGGGTCTTGACAGTGCATGGCTCGGAAGATGAGACAGTACCCATTGGAGATGCATGTGAATTTGAAAAACTGATATCTAATTGTAGCCTCTGCAGTGTAGAGGGTTCTGACCATTGTTACACTCATCATCAGGCAGAACTGAATTCAGCCATTGTGGACTTTCTGTGATTCATTGAAGTGCAAGATGTAACCAACATCAATAAAGGAAGATCAAGGTCTTCATTTTGCATTGTCAAGAATCTTTCTTTGCACGTGGCACTCTTTCACTTGAAATGTAATCTATGGCCAACTTCACTTCCAAGTTTAATTTCTTTTTAGTGTTTCACTTGCCATGCCTTAGCGAATGAACCAAAGTCTAGAACAAGAATGTTAGTCTTCATGAAAGTCTATCAGACTTGTCTGGAAGACTCTTTCAAACGTAGCCTGCGAGCTCATTGGAGCTTGGCAGTCCTTGCTGGGGTATGGCTTTGAAGTTGAAGGGATATGTATTCTGGATTTTGATTCAGATATCTTACATTTTAAACGATTGTATTATCTTTTTGGACTATTATTGAGTGTGATTTTTACAGGGACAACGGCACAAGCGATGAGACAGTACGATCTAGAGTGCACATTTTCAAGTTATGGCTTGGCCATGATGCCCAAGGGCTGACTTTGTATGTTTTGCACATTGCATGCAGTGAGACTACTGTTATTGATGATGCTTGCAGGCAAACATTTATATCTACTTTAATAAAGCTTCATGTTATTCGTGAATCTAACTCCTCTCTGAATCATCTATATTTTTGGTTAATTTTGAATTGCTTAGAGGTGTGATGGAAGCTTGGGTTGGGGCATACTTTTGGGCCCTGGATCACCCACTGCTCCATCTTTATTATGAAGTGGCATGGGTACAGAACTTAATATAGCTACATTATAATTATATCATTATTGATTTTTTTGAAGCATACATGCTCTCCACAAGCTGCCATTGGCCATTGGTATGTGAAGATGCTCCACAATAAGATCACTTCACCAGGATCTCTTCTGTTGCACTGGGGTGTATGTCATGCCTGCATAACCAAGATCAACCAATATATTAACTTCTAAAATGTATTAGGTACTGGGAGCGAGCAAGCCAAGGCATCTTGCCACCAATCTTCTCTTCAGGCTTTAGAATGAGGTTGAAATCTTTGATGCATACCAGATTGCCTTGCTAGTTTTTTGTAACGTGGACCATCTTCCTCGAAAAACTCATCCTTCTCTATATATAAAACACAAAATACACTTATTCTGATTCCAAAAGAGACTCAGGTTATAATACAATTACTTGGACCATCTTCAAAAATAATACAGTTCGATACCTCTGTCCATATTAGATCTATACCCCTGGACGTGGATTTCTGTGGGTATGCGATATGGAGCATGTTCCTATATTTCGTGAATATGCGATATGGAGCATGTTCCTATATTTCGTGAAAGCTCTTATTCTCCAAGCAAATTATTATCACATTGTGCAAAAAACAACATGAAAGCTATGTGTGTTTTTTGATGCAAAGATGTTTAGCTCTATAGTCTAAGAACTCAATCTACCCAATCCCTAAGATTGAGAAATGAAAATGTGATAAAAGTCTAAGTAGTCTAATGCATACAACAAAAGGACAAAGTTCAAAGTATAAATGAGTGCAAAAAATAACAAAGTTCTACTATCTTAAGGTCAGAGGAAAGGGCAGCACTCGAGTAGTCATTGGGTGAAAAGGTCAACTCATGTCTAAGAAAAGATGGCTACGATCCTAGTAGTTAGACTATGTTCCAATACCCATTAAGGAAAAAGGACCAACTTTGTCGAGCTCCAAGTAGTCATTACAGGTGAAACAATCAACTCTAAAGTGTTCAAATTGCCTTTTTAGACAAAATCATCTGACTTAGATAAATGAGATCGAGGTCCCAAAAATGATTACAAAAAAATCTAACAAATGAAAGGCAATTCACCTAAGGCTATTCAGCCCATATATCTAAACAAGACAACCAAGGTTCTAAAAGTGATTACAAAAACATTCAACAAAGGATACAAAAAATGAAAGACTTTTCAGCCAATGCTATTCATCTCATATAGGAATCTGCACATTAGAAGGGATTGAATAGTATGAGATAAAAATTTATAATCAAATAGAATCAATCACCTAATCTTAAGGATAAAAATCATCACCTAAGTTATCTCAACTTAGGATTTCCCTTATCAGTCGAAGCAATCCAATCCACTAAACTACAACACTTGCAACAAGGGTAGAGGAGCCTTAAGGTACAACCTCTCATGATCAACACCAGTGAGAATTTTATCTTTGAGGAGACGGGAATCCACAATCTAGATACCTTATAAGAAAAATAAAAGGAAAAGAAAATACAAATCCTATAGAACCTAAGATATAAATTAAGTAAATTTTAGTTTCTATAGATAGAGACTACTTCCCTTTGAATGGAGTGTAAGTGTGGATACAGTGAATCAAAGAGCTCTCAAGTGATGAAAATTTGTTCAATGGAGAGCTTAAGGGCACAAGAGATCAATTTGATGGCTTCAAGGATTTGTAAAGAGTGTGCCTTGAATGAGTTTGCAAGTAAGCCACCCTAAGGTATTTATAGACACCTTAGGAATGCTCTATATAGATAAGAAGGGAGTTTAGAGCTGTTAGGAGTCAAGGGACCAAGGTACCAAGGGATATGTGCAAGGGAATCAAAGAGTCAAAATTGACTCAACACAAATCAAATGTCTACCAAATCCATCAGTCGACGCCTATGTAAAGCACCGACCATAATACACACTATTCCGAACCCAATGGTTAGTTGACGCATAAGCTCATTAGACAATGCTCATAGCACACATCAAATGTCATCAGACAATGCTCATAGCTGTTGACACCACAATTGGTGCTAACATCACCATCATAATTGCATAGGCGCCGATAGCACCTTATTAGACAATTATTTACGTTATTGCTTGATGAGGGCAAAAAGTGCCCTTGAACCCGAAACTCCGTGATAGGCCTGAAAAAAAAGATCCAACCTAGAAAGACTTGGATACAGGAGGGCTCGAGGATCCAACCCGCCTATATCCAAGGAAAATCTTCTGTGCAGACGGATCCGAGAACCCAGCTCGCTTGCACAAAGAAAAGGATAGATACAATCGGATCCAAAAGATCATACCCATTAGAGGGGACGACAAAAGTACAACAAGGCCACGCCCTCAATAAATGCTGACAATAGTCGCTGCAATTAATAATCTAACAAGGTGCGTACCTTATCAGGCGGCGTATTTGCTCAGAAGATCTAGCTAGAGGCTCAATCTCAGTGCTATAAATAGCTGAGGAAGGCCCTCGAGGCCTCCCCCCGAGCAGCTTGAGAGAGAAATTGAGAGACTATAAACCTTGTTATCTTGCAAGTCATAGTGTATAATTGGGAGCACCATCTTCCTCCCAGACATACATCCCTTGCGGTGGAATTGGGTAATCAATCCCTTTGCCATTGTGTGATTACTTGAATCCCACGATCGGACCATCCACCCACAGAAAAGGTCTGATCGTTTCTATTCTTGAGTCGGATACTCCAAATCTCGGGGTGCCGATTACTGCTACTTTTAAACAGTGTATTAGAAACAGCCTTTGTTGGTGTCATTACACCTATCATATTGTCGTTAGCACGTATTAGGAAAATGTAGTTGAAGTCTCTAGTGCAGTTATGATGGTGCCATGAGCATCTATGGTGGTGTCAATGACATTTTGTTGGACAATTACTCACATTACTGCTACTTCTAAGGAATGTATCTTAAGAGTAGTCTTTGTTGGTGTTATGGTATGTTTTCACATTACTACTACTTCTAAGGTATATTTTCATATGTTTTTGTTTTTGTACATTACCACCTATTGTGGTGCCTTTAGCACCTATGGTGGTACCGACAACACCTATTGGGTCAGTCACTCATTTTGTTTGTGTTTTAAGGAATTTAGCTAAAGCATTTACTGTGACCATCTATGGTTCCTTGCAACTAACTACTGTACTTAATGCAACATTAATTGTAGTTCTTTCGTGCCCTTACCACCCATGTTTATGCCCTCTACACCTACTTTGTCAATCACTATTACCGATGCTACTATGAGCAATGTTCGTCGTGCAAGTACATCAATAGTAAGCAACTTAGTTGGTACCATGCTCATGCCTGCACAAGCTCAATTGGTGTTGTTAGCACTAATGACGCTATTGTTGGCACCTATTCAAATGGTAACTTATGTTGTTGTCCTTGGCACTCATTTAATGCACATACTTATGGCTTATCAATATTGCACTTATATAGTGCACAAGCATCTACTACAACCACTTATAACTTATTTTGGCGCCGTTAACACCAGTTACTTATACATGTCAGAACAATGTTGGAACACTAAACATGTAACAAAATGCTATATAAAATATTTAATTAGCATAAGTGTTATTACGTTTATAAGTGTCATTTCATTAGATATGTTGTACAATGATGTCTTTAGCACCTAACACCAAAAAATGAACTTACACACTAATAAAATTATAACAAACACTACATACATAAAAGTGCCAATAGCACCAAATTGCACTTATATCAAGAGAAAAAACATGAAAAAGCCCAGCGAAGGGAGAAGAGCTCACCAAAGGACCTTGGAGTTGAAGGAGGTTGGTGTCGAAAGAGGAGGTCAGGGCTGTGTACCTTAGGGCCGGAGGAGGAGTTCAAGATTGGAGGAGGAAGAGCTTCGAGGTGCTCGATCGGAGGAGGAGCCCGCTAAAGGAGCTTGAAGTCTGTTACGACCGCAGCTTCAAAACGTCTTTTAAGACGTCTGGGAGCTGGCCCAGACGTCTGGGATTTATTTTTCCGCGACACAGAGGATTTCGTCTGCGCGCTTGTGCGCGCATACCTGCAGATGCGCTCCTTTTTCCCTCTCCTCCTGCGGGCGTAGGCTGCGCCCCTCTCTCTCGCTCTCTCTCTCCCTGCGCAGCTTTAAAAGGCCTCACCCTCTCCCTCACTCTCATCCCCTCCGCTCCCTTCTTCCTCCTCCAACCGGAGTGCGAGTGCGAGCGTGAGCGGCGGCAGCGGCAGCCGCGGCGGGTATGCGGGAGGAGGTGTTGCGCGAGGGAGGAGACACTCGGCCATGAGGGCTCGAGCTTGCCGGGGCAGCTGGGGCTGGCCGGCGGGGGAGCCGCGAGCGTGGAGCGTCGCTGGAGGGCTGCTGCAGCTCGAGCAGCAAGCGAACGAGGCGCGGCGCGGCTGTGCGTCGCAGGCGGAGAGCGTGTCGAGCCCTGATTTTGGAAATTTTTCCAGAATCAAACGTCTGGTCTTCCAACCAGACGATGGTGAAGACGTCTAGAGGACTATCCAGACGTCTGGAAAGTAAGTTATTCTTTTCCGTCCTTCATCCTTTTTCTGCGACCGTTGTATTGAGAGCGATGAGTGGGGACGTGCAGGCTGAGATTCGCATCCAACGCGAATCAGACGTCTGGCAGCGGTGCCAGACGACTGGAGGGACTTCCAGACGTCCGGGGTGACCGTCAGACGTCTGGGAACTAGGCCAGACGCCCCCACAGGCTTCTAGAAGTCTAAGAGACCACGCAGGATAAGGTACCATATGATCCCCACTTTTAAGACGTCTGGAAGAAGTTCCAGACGTCTGATTTTGTACTATTTCATCGTTTTCGACCCGTTTAGGGCCCGTTCGGAGTCCGTCTTCCACATTTCGAGTTACGTGCTTTTCGGAATTAAATCTTCTACCCGTCTACAGTAGTTGTATACTGTTTTGAAAAACTCCTTGTGTTTGATCCTTGTGATAGGAACCCGTTCCGTTGCAGTCTCGGGGGTTGCGGAGGTACGCGGGATTCCCGACCACGGCACCAGTATGCCTGTTATAATCGGTAGAGTGGCTTTTAAGTTTATTAGTATAATCTGTTAAATTATGGAACCATAAATAGAACCTAGGACATTGCATGAATCCTAGGAATGGGAAATAGATTGAATGATAGATCCTAGGTGTTGCATGAATCCTAAGGCTGGAAAACTAGATTGTATGATAGATCCTAGGATATGGCATGAATCCTAGGACGGGGAAAACTAGTGGAATATATGAATACTGCAGTCTTGGAAAAATGGAAAGGAACAAATAGCTGCCTGTAAATTGAATTAACAGCTGCCTGTTATGAATAAATAAACATGACTAAGAATATGGATTGTAAGAACATGAAACTGGAAAGTGAAACCAAGATGTTCTGAGTTAAAGGAGCTGGAACCCTACGGGGAATTAGAAGTGGAACTCCTGGAAAGAGAAAGGAATGGAACTGAGAAAGAAAGACGTGGTAGTGTGCTGTCTCTTGGGTACGTAGTACCAAGGGAAGTACCTGTACCTGTTTAGTGCAGAGTGGAGCCAGCCGCCCCAGGGAACCGGGGTTAGGACTGGCCACTTTGTATCGACTTGCTGTCCCTTGTGTACGTAGTACCGAGGAGAGCTACTAGTGTAGGGAGGTACTAGCTACCCCAAGGGCCCCGGGGTTCTGCTAGCCTCCTACACCAACTTGTTAGGCCCGCTGGGGCAAACCAGGGTAGTCAGGCGAGGGTGTGCGGACTGTGGAGGGGCAAGGCCCCTGTTTGGTTACCGTGGAGGGGTTGGACCCCCTGTTACTGAGAGGGCTCTGCCCTGTACTGGTTCCGTGCTGTGCTTTGGGCGCACCCATTAATGAGAACGACTGACCGCGTGCCAGTGTGGGTTAGTTACCTGTGCGTTTATCGCGCGTGCCGTAGTCACCGTTACGCCTGTCCGTGACCTTGGGGTGGTTGACTGAGAGTAGGATCACCACGGGGGACTCTCCTGGCCAGGAGAGCACCACGTGTTACTTCTATTGTTCGGAAAAGACTGCAATCAAGATCGTTCCCACGAGGAACATTCGAGATCAAGTGAAGGATCTGAGAAATAAATAAAATCGTGAGATAATTGAAAGACGCAAATAAAGAAAGTAACAAAATTTAACAGCTACTGTACACTCTACTGTTTCTTTAGTTTAGCTGCCACTCTACTCAGCGTTTCGCTGACGTGTTACACTCGTTACTTTTCAGGACCAGGTGTTGAGCAGCCAGGGTCAGCGGCTGCAGAGGACGTTGGGCCAAGTAGGGTCCAGTAGAGTTACCACTGTTCTTTTGTGCCCTTTTTATTCCACTGTAGTGAGTAGTTTTTGTTACTCTGTACTTTTCTTTACTCGCAATTCTTGTTATGTTATAAATGTTGTTCTACTGTTATGGTGGTACATGCTGTAGTAGTTCTTTTTCTTACTGCTGTATTTTGTTACTACTAGTTATATTTCATGTTGAATGTGGTTTATTTTACTGCTCTTTTGGTTACTTCCTCGTTGGACAACTAGGTCTTGGGATTAGTCGAGTCGGTCCGGTTCTCGTGTCTCGCAGGGACTCGGGAATCGGGTCGTTACAAGATGGTATCAGAGCAAGGTCGTCCCGAGAAGTGAATCAACTGACTGGAAAATAACCAATTCACATGTCTATAACTAGAGTAGCCACCACAACATATCTTTTGACATGAGCTCTTAGACGTTTCCGTTAGGTATCGTTCCATAGTGACGTGTTCCGTTTTGTTTCGCGTCTCCATGCAGGAGATGCCTCGTCGCGGGACTGGTGAGGCGGGCCGCGGGTGCGGCCGAGGACGAGGTCGGCGAGGTGGGTGTGCCGTTGCCGACGCCTCAGTGGACCAGCCACTACTCCCGGGTGTCCAGGCCCAGGACCTCGCCCAGCTGATACGGGATATTATGCGAGAGGAGTCCACCCACCGCCCCGAGCGCCTCACCCTGGGGCTGCGGAGGGGGAGTCCTCTGTGGGACCACCCGACGGACGCGGCGCTGGACACGGGGGAGGGGATGGGCCGCCGCCGCCCCCACCTTCCTCCGACACTTCTGTGCACGAGGCACCTTTGCCTGGAGGTGCACCAGCATCCCCACTGCAGCGCCACTCCGAGCTCTTCGGGCAGTTTCGGAAGCTAAAGCCCCCCTCCTTCAAGGGAGATGAGAACCCAACCGAGGTAGAGGACTGGCTCGAGCAGCTGGATAAGATTTTCGACACCCTTCGCCCCCCGGTGGAGTGCCGCGTGGCCTTTGCCACGTACCAGCTGGAGAGTGCGGCACACAGGTGGTAGAGGGCGGTCAGGGGACAGGAGAGGGACGAGCCGACCTGGGATCTGTTCGTCGCCCTCTTCTACGAGCAGTACTTTCCCCAGACATGGCAGGACCAAAGGAGGCGAGAGTTCCACACTCTCCGCCAAGGGACGATGACCGTGAGCGCGTACCGCATGCGTTTCCTGAAGCTGTCCCGCTTTGCTGCGACAGCGGTAGCTACTGAGGAGGAGCGCCTTTGGAGGTTCACCGAGGGGCTCCAGCCTGCGATTCGGGGGTATGTCAAACCCCTGAAGCTGCCTACGTTTTCAAGGGTGGTAGAGGCAGCTATGACTTACGAGGAGACCAACCCGTCCGCACGAGACACTGACGGCAGGCGGAAGAGGCCCTTCCAGCTAGACTTTTCACAGGGCCGGCGAGAGAGGAGACATGTGGCGTCCGCAGGAGAGCCGCCACGTTTTGCAGGGACATCAGTGGCCTTTAGGGGCCCTCGACAGGGGCCAGTCGCCAGCACCGGACCCCCGCCCAGCCGACAGCAGGGACCCACTGAGGGTGGGAGTCGGGTTCCCCTCTGTTACCAGTGTGGCCAGCAAGGCCACATCAGGAGGGACTGCCCGTCGAGGGTAGGAGGTCAGCAGATACTTCCCGCGTAGAGCACTGGAGGGCGCGCAGGAGGCCGCGGTTCCCAGGCGCGAGGAGGAGGACAGCAATCGCGAGGAGGGTACCGGCTAGCACCTACCCGTCCGACGCAGAGTGTGCCTGCTTCATCCGCACCTAGAGCTGAGGGGCGTATCAACAACCTGACACACAGGGACGCCAGAGCTTCGGGATCGGTGGTAGCAGGTATGGTTTCAGTTTCCGGCAGACTCGTTTACACGCTTTTCGATTTCGATGCTACACACTCGTTTATCACAGCCAGTTTCGCAGTTAGTTTGGACCAAGATTATACACTGTTAGAGAATCCGTTCGTAATCAGAGGTTCGAGTGGTCAGCTGTTTATAGCTGAAAAGGTATACAAGGATTGCGAGGTCAGCGTCGGGGGACATAGCCTGCCAGCTGACCTGATTATGATACAAATGGAGGACTTTGGAGTGATTTTGGGGATGGACTGGCTGTCCGCTTACCGCGCCTTAGTGGACTGTTTTGAGAGGAAGATTGTCTTCTCCATGCCGGAGTTGCCTTCTTTCGAGTTTCACGGACAGCTAGTGGACGGAGGCTTCAAGTGCATCTCAGCACTTCGGGCGGCGAGACTTTTGAGCCAGGGGTGTGAGGGCTTCCTAACTTGTGTGGTGGCAGAACCCAGCCCTGTGGCAGACTTCCAGAGCATCCCAGTGGTCAGAGAGTATCCTGACGTGTTTCCAGACGAGTTACCAGGACTACCGCCTGAGCGTGAGATCGAGTTTGAGATCTCACTAGTACCAGGGACCAGCCCCATCTCCACCGCGCCATACAGGATGGCACCGCTTGAGCTGCGAGAGCTCAAGTCCCAGTTGCAGGACCTTTTGGAGAAAGGTTTCGTGAGGCCCAGTGCGTCTCCCTAGGGAGCCCCGGTACTATTTGTGAAGAGGAAGGATGGGACCTTACGCCTTTGTGTGGACTACCGACAGCTGAATAGGGTCACCATCAAGAACAGATATCCGCTACCGAGGATCGACGACTTGTTTAACCAGTTGCGGGGTGCCACGGTGTTATCCAAGATCGACTTGAGGTCTGGATACCACCAGTTGAGGATCAAGGAGACCGACGTCTCCAAGACAGCTTTCCGCACCCGATACAGACACTACGAGTTTTTGGTCATGCCGTTTGGGCTAACCAATGCCCCCGCTGCTTTCATGGATCTGATGAACCTGGTGTTTAGACCGTACTTGGACCAGTTCGTGGTGGTTTTCATTGATGATGTACTCATCTATTCTCGAAATCGGACGCAGCATGGAAAGCACTTGCGGATGGTTCTGGACACACTGAGAAGATGTAGGTTGTACGCCAAATACAGCAAGTGCGAGTTCTGGTTGAGGGAGGTGACCTTCTTAGGTCATGTGATCTCTAGAGACGGCTTGGCGAAGGACCCAGCCAAGGCTGAGGCAGTGCTCAGGTGGGAGAGACCGCGTTCAGTCACTGAGATTCGCAGTTTCCTGGGACTGGCAGGCTACTACAGACGATTTATCAGAGGTTTTTCACAGATCGCGTGTCCTATGACACAGTTGACCCGGAAGGACGTGCCCTTCTCTTGGACAGACGCCTGTGAGGCGTGTTTTCTGGAGCTGAAGGAGAGGTTGACCTCGGCTCCCATGCTCACCATCCCTGACAGTAGTGGCGGGTTTGTTGTGTACACGGACGCCTCCTTGCAGGGGTTAGGAGGTGTGCTCATGCAGAGGGGTCGCGTTGTCGCTTACGCTTCGCAGCAACTGAAGCCCCATGAGTATACCTACCCTACCCACGACCTAGAGTTGGCAGCTGTTGTCTTCGCGCTGAAGACCTGGAGGCACTACTTGTACGGTGAGACCTTCGAAATTTTCACAGATCACAAGAGCCTCAGATACCTTTTTGATCAGAAAGAGCTCAACATGAGACAGAGACGTTGGTTGGAGCTCCTGAAGGACTACGACTGCAGCATCTCCTACCACCCGGGAAGGGCCAATGTGGTGGCTGACGCCTTGAGCCGTAAGGCGCCCGCACACTTGGCCAGTTTACAGTTACAGAGTTGGAGCCTTTTGGAGGAGGTGGGCAGTTGGTGACCTCTAGAGTTACGGGGGTACTGTGGGGCAGTGACTGTGACACGGCAGACTAGGCCAGAGCTGATAGACCGCATCATCACAGGACAGATGGCCGATCCGTACTTGCAGTCCTTGCGCGAAAGAGTACTGTCGGGAGACCCAAGGGACTTCTCTTTCACAGACCAGGTGCTGCGCCTGAGGGGACGGTTGTGCGTCCCCAGAGACGAGGAGCTGTTGAGAGAGCTCTTGACTGAGGCACACGGTTCCAGATTCACCGTACATCCCGGAAACACGAAGATGTACCACGACTTGAGATGCGAGTTTTGGTGGAGGGGGATGAAGCGGGATGTGGGTGAATTCGTGCAGCAATGCTTAGTGTGCCAGCAGGTGAAAGCTGAGCATCAGAGGCCTGCAGGGCAGCTACAGCCGCTTCCAGTGCCAGAGTGGAAGTGGGAGAGCATCACCATGGACTTGGTGGTGGGCTTACCTATTACCCAGCGAGGACACGACGTAGTCTGGGTAATTGTGGATAGACTGACGAAGAAGCACGATTCTTGCCGATCCAAGTCACTTTGGGACCAGCACAGTTAGCAGAGAGGTATATCCGTGACGTGGTACGACTACACGGAGTTCCGTGGGAGATCGTATCCGACCGGAATACTCGCTTTACGTCCCAGTTTTGGGCTAAGTTTCAGCAGACCCTGGGGACGCGGTTGAGGTTTAATACAGCTTACCACCCCCAGACGGACGGACAGTCTGAGCGCACGATACAGACCCTTGAGGACCTTTTGCGTGCCTATGTACTGGACTGGAGGGGCTCTTGGGAGGAGCACCTGCCCCTAGCGGAGTTTGCATACAACAACAGTTATCACTCGAGCATCGGCATAGCTCCCTACGAGGCTCTGTACGGACGGAGGTGTACGGCACCCTTGAGTTGGGTTGAGGTGGGGACCAAGTGGGAGGTTGGCCCCAAGTTGATCCGGCAGAGTCAGGAGGTAGTCGAACAGATCCACAGGTGACTCCGCACTGTTAGGAGCAGACAGAAGAGCTATGCGGATCGGAGATGCAGAGAGGTGCAGTTTGAGGTTGGGGACCATGTCTTCCTTCGTGTTTCACCCATGAAGGGCCTACAGCGGTTTGGGGTGAGAGGGAAGCTCACGCCGAGGTTCGTGGGGCCCTTTGAGGTCCTGGAGCGGGTTGGACCCGTTGCTTACAGACTTGCCCTCTCCCCGCAGCTTTCTGGTGTGCACGACGTGTTCCACGTGTCCAACCTCAGGAAGTACGTAGCCGATCCCAGTCACGTACTGAGTCACGAGAGCGCAGAGGTGGGCGACGACCTGACCTACCTCGAGCGGCCAGTGCAGATTCTAGACCGAGCCGTCCGCAGTTTGAGACGAAAGCAAGTACCCCTGGTAAAGGTTTTGTGGAGGAGCCAGCGGTACGAGGAGGCTACCTGGGAGCCTAAGGCGGCAATGCAGGAGCGGTACCCGGAGCTCTTCGCGGGTACGTCTTTTCTGACAGGCTTCGGTCCTCTTTGAGTTTGTTATGGTTATTATGACGTTTTTCCCGCACCCTAGTTATTGCAAGTTTCGGGGACGAAACTTCCTTTAAGTTTGTTATATTGTTACGACCGCAGCTTCAAAACGTCTTTTAAGACGTCTGGGAGCTGGCCCAGACGTCTGACCAGACGTCTGGGACCCATTCCAAACGTCTAGGATTTACTTTTCCACAGCACGGAGGATTTCGTCTGCACGCCTATGCGCGCAGACCTGCAGATGCGCTCCTTTTTCCCTCTCCTCCTGTGGGCGCAGGCTGCGCCCCTCTCTCTCGCTCTCTCTCTCCCCGCGTGGCTTTAAAAGGCCTCGCCCTCTCCCTCACTCTCATCCCCTCCGCTCCCTTCTTCCTCTTCCAGCCGGAGTGCGAGTGCGAGAGTGAGCGGCGGCAGCGGCAGCCGCGGCGGGTGTGCGGGAGGAGGTGTCGCGCGAGGGAGGAGACGCTCGGTCGTGAGGGCTCAAGCTTGCCGGGGCAGCTGGGGCTGGCCGGCGGGGGAGCCGCGGGCGTGGAGCGTCACTGGAGGGCTACTGCAGCTGGAGCAGCAGGCGGACGAGGTGCGGCGCTGCCGTGCGTCGCGGGCGGAGAGCCCGTCCAGCCCTGATTCTGGAAATTTTTCCAAAATCATACGTCTGGTCTTCCAACCAGACGACGGTGAAGACGTCTGGAGGACTATCCAGACGTCTGGAAAGTAAGTTATTCTTTTCCGTCCTTCGTCCTTTTTCTGCGACCGTTGTACTGAGAGCGATGAGTGGGTACGTGTAAGCTGAGATTCGCATCCAACGTGAATCAGACGTCTGGGAACTAGGCCAGACGCCCCCGCAGGCTTTTGGACGTCTGAGAGACCACGCAGGACAAGGTACCATATGATCCCCATTTTTAAGACGTCTGGAAGAAGTTCCAGACGTCTGATTTTGCACTGTTTCGTCGTTTTCGACCCGTTTAGGGCCCGTTTGAAGTCCGTTTTCCGCGTTTCGAGTTGCGTGCTTTTAGGAATTAAATCCTCTACCCATCTACAGTAGTTGTATACTATTTTGAGAAACTCCTTGTGTTTGATCCGTGTGATACGAACCCGTTCCGTTGCAGTCTCGGGGGTTGCGGAGGTACGCGGGATTCCCGACCACGGCCCCAGTACGCCTGTTGTAACCGGTAGAGTGGCTTTTAAGTTTATTAGTATAATCTGTTAAATTATGGAACCATAAATAGAACCTAGGACATTGCATGAATCCTAGGAATGGGAAATAGATTGAATGATAGATCCTAGGTGTTGCATGAATCCTAGGGCTGGAAAACTAGATTGTATGATAGATCCTAGGATATGGCATGAATCCTAGGACGGGGAAAACTAGTGGAATATATGAATACTGCAGTCTTGGAAAAATGGAAAGGAACAAATAGCTGCCTGTAAATTGAATTAACAGCTGCCTGTTATGAATAAATAAACGTGACTGAGAACATGGATTGTAAGAACGTGAAACTGGAAAGTGAAACCAAGATGTTCTGAGTTAAAGGAGCTGGAACCCTACGGGGAATTAGAAGTGGAACTCCTGGAAAGAGAAAGGAATGGAACTGAGAAAGAAAGACGTGGTAGTGTGCTGTCTCTTGGGTACGTAGTACCAAGGGAAGTACCTGTACCTGTTTAGTGCAGAGTGGAGCCAGCCGCCCCAGGGACCCGGGGTTAGGACTGGCCACTTTGTACCGACTTGCTGGCCCTCGTGTACGTAGTACCGAGGAGAGCTACTAGTGTAGGGAGGTACTAGCTACCCCACGGGCCCCGGGGTTCTGCTAGCCTCCTACACCGACTTGTTAGGCCCGCTGGGGCAAACCAAGGTAGTCAGGCGAGGGTGCGCGGACTGTGGAGGGGCAAGGCCCCTGTTTGGTTACTGTGGAGGGGTTGGACCCCCTGTTACTGAGAGGGCTCTGCCCTGTACTGGTTCCGTGCTGTGCTTTGGGCGCACCCGTTAACGGAAACGACTGACCGCGTGCCAGTGCGGGTTAGCTACCTGTGCATTTATCGCGCGTGCCGTAGTCACCGTTACGCCTGTCCGTGACCTTGGGGTGGTTGACTGAGAGTAGGATCACCACGGGGGACTCTCCCGGCCAGGAGAGCACCACGTGTTACTTCTATTGTTCGGAAAAGACTGCAATCAAGATCGTTCCCACGAGGAACATTCGAGATCAAGTGAAGGATCTGAGAAATAAATAAAATCGTGAGATAATTGAAAGACGCAAATAAAGAAAGTAACAAAATATAACAGCTACTGTACACTCTACTGTTTCTTTAGTTTAGCTGCCACTCTACTCAGCGTTTCGCTGACGTGTTACACTCGTTACTTTTCAGGACCAGGTGTTGAGCAGCCAGGGTCAGCGGCTGTAGAGGACGCTTGGCTGAGTAGGGTCCAGTAGAGTTACCACTGTTCTTTTGTGCCATTTTTATTCCACTGTAGTGAGTAGTTTTTGTTACTCTGTACTTTTCTTTACTCGCAGTTCTTGTTATGTTATAAATGTTGTTCTACTGTTGTGGTAGTACATGCTGTAGTAGTTCTTTTTCTTACTGCTTTATTTTGTTACTGCTAGTTATATTTCATGTTGAATGTGGTTTATTTTACTGCTCTTTTGGTTACTTCCTCGTTGGACGACTAGGTCTTGGGATTAGTCGAGTCGGTCCGGTTCTCGTGTCTCGTAGGGACTCGGGAATCGGGTCGTTACAAAGTCAGAAGAGGTTGGGGCTGGAGGACGAGGAGCTTGCTGAGTTAGCAGAGGTCAAGGATAGAGGAGCTCATCGAAGCTCGTCGAGTCAGCGAAAGAGGAGTAGTTGAAGGTCGATGTCGACCAAGTTAGTGTAGGTCGGGGCCAGAGGAGCTCATCGAAGCTCACCAAGTCGATAGAGGAGGAGGAGCCAAAGGTCGGTACCAGTTGAGTTAACGAAGGTTGAGGTCAAAGAAGCTCGTCGGAGCTCGTCAAGTTGATGGCATCAAGTTGAGGAGCCAGAGGTCGGTGGCAATCGAGTTAGCAGAGGTCGAGGACACAAGTGCTCCTCAAAGCTTTTAGTACAGGTAGTAGTTAATGTGGGTAGGTGGTAGGTGATGGGAGAAAGGAAATGGATGTGATGTTTCTTTTATAAAAAAAAATTAAATTTAAGGGAGAGAGGTTACCCATTAAATTCTATCAAAAATTCAATTAAAATTAGGATATACCGTGAAATATATAACAAAATATAAATAACATTATCCTTCAAGAAAAGAAAAGAAACATTGAATATAAGATTTTAAAATGTGAAATTACCGAGTATCAGCACACACTAAAAAGGGAGAAAAGGGTGGGAAAAAGGAACGAGCGAGGTGAAATAGTTGGGCTATCATGTGCTCCCTTTCCTCTGCACACCGCCCTCTCCCCTCCACGATTCCACTCCGTCCCTCCAGACGCAACCCCAAATCGAAACCCACCTCCAGTCTCACCCCCACCCCCTTCCCCTCGCCTTCTTCCTCCTCCTCCTCTTTGCGCTTTGCTTCATACCCCTCTTCGTCGGCTATGGACCCCTCAACAACCCTAAAGGTATATCTGATCTGCGCTGGCTATTTTTTTTTTGGGTTCTTATTTGGAGGCTGGAAATGTTGGTATTTCTGGTGATGATGCACAAAAAAAAGATGGCAACTTGTGATGACCCTCTTGTTCTCTGTGCTTTTGGGAATCTTAATCACTGGAATCTTGTTTTAATTTTGCTTCATATGTAGTGTGAACAAATAAAATTGTTGCTTTGATGAAAACCATGAAATGGGTAGCATGAGATCTCTTGGTTGAGATAGTAGTGAGTTCCATAAGCCATTTTGCCAATTGCTAATCGTTAGCATCAACTAGGACAAGGCGAGGTTGAATAATTTTTTTGTGACCATTGTTTGGATGCAGCATGGGGCCATGTTCTAGGTTTGTTTTAGTAAAGATAACTATGTTGCGGAATAAAGCATGTTTTTGGTTCTTGTAAAATTGTTTGATGCCTCTAGATTAGCTCCGGAAAAGATTGTTTAGAGCCTGTTTGGGTCCAACCTTAAGCTTAAAATGAGATCTCATGAACCACGGATGGTGGACCAGTGTTCTTGTTACTAAACCTTTCTTAATATAAACCTTGTTGTTTGTTGAAGTGAAGTGGCGTTCATGACCAACTTGCTAAATGTGAACTAGGATGCTTGTTATCAAAGTGTGGTTAGGATATAAAGTGGGTAGGAGCGGGTTTTATTCATACAATGATTTAAAGTGCTGGGCAATTTTAGCAAACCTGATTCTGAGTAACTAAACATGTGTAGTGGATTGGAAAGCATGGTTGTTATGACTTAGTTATCTGAAAACATGGTTGTATGATGCTTCCAAATATGTCCGCATGGTTTTCTGATGCATCCAAGTAGGCCCCTTCATGTTCGAAAACATGGATTCACAAAAATCTGCATTTATGTATTTTATTTTGTAACTATGTTTTTCAAGGAAGCTGCCTATGTTTGACATCTTAATTCTGAACATCAGTTCACTTAAAGGAATTTAAGGTTATAGGAAGATGTTTTATGATGAATACAAATCTTTTGATTATGCTATGACAACCTTTTAGAAATTGGCAGTGGGCCCAAATAGGATGTTCTCCAATCAGCAAGTTGTAGGCACTTGTGAAGAAATTTTGCTCCTTTCCTTTTTGACTGATGCAAAATGAGGAATGGAAAATTATTTTTGATATCATCAATTGATCTTTATTTTCCACAAAAGATATTCATTAAAGGTAATATCGCCTATTTTAGTCATTTCATTTACTTTTGCATGGCTATAATTTATTAAACAATGGTCAGCACTTGATGATAAATGTGTTTTTATGGAAAAATATCACATTCACCTTGACTTTTAAAATCAATAAGATTTTATTTGGTGTAAGTTGACTTTTAAATCAATAAGATTTTATTTGTTTCAAGTTAGTTACTAAAACCTGTTTGTTTGTGGATCTTGCATTTTCTTTCTTTGTTTTTTTATTGGTATTTCTCTCATCCTTGGGAAATGCATAAGAATGTTTTTTTTTTTGTTTTTTTTTACGTTTTAAACAGTTAGCTTTATCTGGTATAAGTTGAACAAGAAGAAATTATATTTGTAGATCGACATAATTTTTTGTCCATTATCCTTTCATCTCATGTTGCCGAACCTTGTTTTTGTTACCTTCAGGAGGGTCCTTTGGGGAGTTTGGAAGTAGATGGAAATACTGAAAGAATAGCTGCTCGAAAAATTGTAATAAAAAATAGTCGTGGGGAGAAGCTTATTGGCATACTCTATAAGCGTGAATCCAAGGATCTTGTGATATTGTGCCATGGATTTCGATCCACCAAGGAAAGCAGAACAGTATCAAAACTTTCTGACACTTTAGTAAAAGAGGGAATATCTGTCTTTCGCTTTGATTTTTCTGGAAATGGTGAAAGTGAAGGATCATTTCAGTATGGTAACTACTTGAAAGAAGTTTGTGATCTGCGATCTGTTATTCAATATTTTTTTGAGCAGAAATATCATATTAGAGCCATCTCAGGTCACAGCAAGGGAGGGAATGCGGTCCTTCTGTATGCATCTAAATATCATGACATTGCTAAAGTAGTAAATATTTCTGGTCGCTTTAAGATGAATCGTGGCATTGAGAGCCGGTTGGGAAAAGATTTTCTTCAAAGAATCAAAGAAAATGGATACATTGATGTGAAGAACAAGAGTGGAGACTTTGACTATCGTGTAACTGAAGAAAGTCTAATGGAACGACTAAACACTAACATGCACGATGCATGTCTTTCAATTGGTGAAGACTGCAAGGTCTTGACGGTTCATGGTTCGGAAGATGAGATAGTACCAACTGACGATGCATATGAATTTTCAAAGCTAATACCCAACCACAATCTACGCATTGTAGAAGGTGCTGATCATAGATATAGTTGCCATTCTGAGGATCTAGCGTCAGCTATACTGGAGTTTCTCAAAAACAGTGAAGCAGACTGTTGTTGATACGAAGCAAACTTCAAAGAAATTCAAGTCCCCAAGCCATGTGAGGAAGAGTTTTATTTGGTTTTATAATTCCTTTACCTAAAAACAATTTATATTGATTGACCTGAATCCAAATGCTGGGTCTTCTGCTCTGGGTACTTTCAATTGCAGTTAAGAATGTATCTTTGACAAATTATCTAAAGCAACAATGCGAAGCATATCACAAGTGCTCTTGAATTCTTCCAATGTCAATTCAGAAAAGATGAAAATCCAATTAGCAATGGCCTTGAGATTCTAGTCTCTTTGATCATTTCACTTCAGTTCCATTTTTTGCTTTTTGCCTTTTTCACAGTTTCTCCCTTGTGTGTTTGGGGAGCATGGATCTCCTCTGCTTTTCTTCTTTTACTTTTATTTGTGAATTTCTTACTTTCCTTGATGTGTAGTTTTTTTGGGTTCTCTACCAAATAATTCTGCAATACAACGGTGTGTGAACAGGATAACCTGCTGTCCTGAACATCTTTTTTCTGTAGAAAAATGTTTGAAAATTTCCAAGGGTACATATAATGAATTGGACGAAGGTATCAAAGTGAGAAGCATTGCACTTTTCGTAAAGGTCTTGTCCTACTTGTACCTTACAGGGTTCACATAGATTCTGAGATCACTGAAATCCAATTCGGGAAGAATCCCATTGTTTACTGTCCATGGAGTCTCTCTTTAGAAATGTGCCCCAATCGTCTATGCTAAATAATGGAAGATTTTTTGTTGACCCTATTTCATTTCATTCCACTGTTTCTTTGCTTAACTAAGAATGTCTTATCTTGGTGGCTTAGGCATAAGGAGAATGAGATTCACAAACATAGCTGTGGAGATTTAAGGACTTGGAAATTTTTATCATGTAATCTCTAAAAATAACATATAGAATTGGTCTCTTTATCTAGAAAAGGTTAATCCTAATCGTAATCTTAATACAATCAAATCCAATCAGTCTATAACTACATGAAACATATTCTACGATTTTGGAAAGAAACAAAATAGAAAGAACTAAAATAAGAAAAAGATAAATCTACTTCGTAAACATTATTTCCTAATTTTCCTAACACTTATTCCCAAGTTGGAGTATGAAATGCACTACTTGTTACAAGAAATGTAATTTAACTTCCTCTCAATGTAGACATCTTGAGGAGCACACACTAGACTGGAGGAGCAAGAGTGGCCATAGTAGTGGTAGTAACCGCAGTAAACAAAGTGCAATAGCAGTCAAGTAGTAGGAGACACTCTTAAGTAGCATTAGGTAGTAGGCAAAGATGGAAGATGATTTCAAGCAGTAGTAACATTAGTTGAGAGACAATCTCAAGCAATAGTAGTAGTGGTAGTAGTAAATAGTAGAAGAGTGTAGCAAAAATAGCAATCACAAACAACAGTATTATAGCTATAGTAGAGGTAGCAACAGTAGGAGACGACTGTAGACTGTAGCAGTAGTAGCAGCAATAAACAGGGAAACGTTCACAAATGATAACAACCGATAGACAAGTAGTTAGGATTGGGAGATGAGGATCCCTGCCCAGATCCCTCACCAGTCCTCAATGTCTTCTGCGTCGATGATACAACTTGAGGCTTTAGAGCTTTCTTTCTGTCTAGGTATAGGCTGTGTAGACATTACTTTTGCGACTTCTATAGCAATTGCACAATGGTCATAATAATAATAGCAATCACACATACAATCGTCGTAATAGTAGTAGCAACCATAAATGGGAAATGTTCCCAAGCAATGGTATTAACCACACGATTTGTGGCAACAGCAACAGTTCCCATTAAAAAAAAATTCTAATTAAGGGCAACAACAGCTACAACAAGAGCTGTCGAAGGGCAACACCATCAGCTGGGGGGTCGTCGGAGCAAGGCAACCCTAATGGGCAGCTGCCGAGACCCTCCAGCCAGTCAAAGATCAATGGTAGAGACCTTCTAGGGCTAGGTACTAAGATGGACTTACTCTGATATTAGTGAAGATTTGGATAATAGAAACTTTATTATTAAATCTCAAAAAACAAAATATGGAGTTGGTCCTTTTATATAGAGAAGAATCCAATCCTAATTCTACTAAAAAGGAAACAAATCATATCCCATCATATCTTTATCAAATCTCAAACAATCCTAAAATTTATCTCTATTATTAAGAAAAATAAAATAAGAAAGAGCAAAATAAGAAAAAGATAATCCTAATTCCTAATTTCTAATTTTCTCCAACACTCCCCTCAACTTGGAGCGTGCATGCCCAACTTGTAGGAGTAATGTACTAGTAGACACTCCCCCCACTTGATGTAGCCATGGTTGGAGCACATATGCAGACTTGATCATTCGCATACTAGTCGATCCCAAGCATGAATATGAAAACATTTCAACTCTGGATACTTTTACTTTATCCAGGTTACGTTTCCATCCACTGGCAGTCATCCATCACTAGATAAAAAACTCTTCACGTCAGGAGAAGAGGAGAATTGGATCCAAGCATTTACGGATGAGGTTGAGCATGTAACTCAGTTTTCCACCACCCATTTTACCCCCACCATTATTTCCTAATAGCTTTATTAATGATCATTCTATGGAGAATGGTGCAGATGACAACTCTTTATTGTCTAAAATAACGATGGCTGTTTATTTCCCTTGGAATGTATGTCGGATGCTATCTCGTCAAATAACCATCCACCTTTTTGGAAATCTGCAATCTTCGAAGGGACTATCATTTAGTGGCTGCTTATGGGGGGAATTGCAACGGGGAGAAGGCAAATTTTTGGAGAGATAATTAGATTGTTGGTTTGAATCATGCTATCATGCCAAACACATTGTCCATAATGACCCCCACATAAGTTGTTGAATTTATTAATCCTTAGAACTTATATTTCCTATTACCTCCATTTATGTGGATTTTATCACTTGGACCTAAAGTCGTTTGTTTAGGGGAATAAGATAGGGTCTTCCGCATTTGGGTTGAAAAAACTCACAAGAAAGTTATACCAAAATAAGCTTACTTATGCTGACATAAAGTTATTCCGGGGAGCTTCTAAAATAATTGTATTCCGCTGCCTCCTTCCTCCAAACGTGAAATACAAATCCTTGATTTTGCCTCATGACTCCAAACATCAAAAGACACTTATTCCTCCATTTATTTCACAAAATGCTAATTCCACATGCAATTTCTTAAAATCTCATTCCTTGAATCAAACATGTCCCAAAAGGTTAGTTCTCTATTAAGTCAGCCTATTATCGTTGTTTTAATCATCTGACAATGGAACTCCTGGACTAGAGGAAATGCTCTGGAAAGCGAGATACATGGTACAAACTGTTACATGAAGGTAGAGTCATGGATGTCAGCAGGGTATCATCTCATGCTTGGACTATATATGTTTAATGCCATCAGGATGGCCTTATGCATCAATCTTGCATATCTGCTGTCTTCCGATTCTGCGGTCTCTCTGAAAGGCCTGAATGGTATAGTCAGAAAGTTCTGGGTACAATATTTTTGTTGCTGTTTGCTTGTGGTGATGGCATGACCTACGGCCATTTGCATTCAAGCTGCTTTCAAATTGTTTGGATCTCTGCCACCTTCTTTCCAAGTTCTCCAAGCGCTGAAGCTAATTGTCCCTTTCAACCTTTGGGGTTCCTTTTGTTAACTTCCATTCCAATTTCCTGTTTCTGGTTCAGCAGCTAGGAGAGCTGGTTTTGGGGATTTGTAACTTGTTAACTAAGGATTGCGAAACATTGTTAAATTTATTTGCGTATATGGTATGCAGGTACATTTCTAGAAGTACGATCTTTGTACCTCATGATCTTCCACATATATGAAAAGCTAGTGATCTAAAACGCATGCGAAGTAATGAGGATATGCCTACCTTATTGAGGTCTTAATTGTACGGAACATGCTCTATAATCCCTACCATTATATTATTATGCTGCTTCTTAGGGAAAAAAGAAAAGGCTAAGGACGTCCAGTATTGGTAAAAGCCTGTCATTATTATTCATTCCTTGGGTTTATAATTGTCTAGAACCCTCCATTGGTCGAAGCTCACGGCATGGAGGTAAATCAACCGATGAAAAGGAAGTATGCTGATATTGCATTTCACCCAAGGATGTTCTCAGGTGACCACCATGCGATCAAGACTGTTAATCAATGTTGATACGACCATAAGAAAGGAAAAACCTTCGACCGTGCTCCGCCCTTCGAATGCAAACAAATTGTTTGTAAATAATTTGAAGTGAGGTTTTCTACTTTCTTCCTTGAACTTCCCAGAAAAGATCATTAAAGCCCCTTGATATCAAATAATAAATTGCATATATAATAATTAACTTGGATAGCCATAATCGAAGATAATTTTCTATACCGGGACTTTGCTTTTATTTCCGCATAGATCAGTTTAAATTTTCTGAAAGCACAAACAGTTGATCGTTCCTTCAATCATGGTACTACTACAATCGGAAAGGAATCGAGAGGTGCATTAAACAAATAAGATGCAGCTATTTCATTGCACGTCAAGGGTCTATAAATGGAGCACATTTCACTACTTTTACAAGATATATGTCCTGAATTGCAATATCCATCTCATCTAATCAGCTCTTCCCACCTCTAATAACTAAAAAGGGCCTCTCAGGCCATTCCTCCGCCCGTGGCAGTCCTGATGATCTGAAAGAGAGCTGCAAATACGTATACCACAGCAACAACATCAGTATCTAAAGAATATAAAAGTAAAATCTGAAATAGAAATTTGATTTCGAAGCAGAGAGTAAAGGAATTTATTCGTTTTGAGTCCTAGAAATAGTTTTACGGTTTTAAAAAAAATGGAGGACAACGGACACAAGCCCAGGGCAGAAACCAGGGGATCAGAGCGAGAGTGCAGGGTATGAAATTGGCAGCGGTGATGATTTGATGCTGTACTGGGCTTTTATCACAGCATGACTATGTCATTGCTATAAATTGCAATAAGAGGGGAAAAAGAGAATATTATTCCTTAATTACATGATAAAAATTGGCATACTTCCAGGAGCCAATATTTTTCACACCAAAAGTCATGCCCGAGGTAGCTTAAATTGGGAACAACCCATGTTATTGCCATTGGAGGCGCCTACCAATGACATTCAAATTTTCCAGGTAGCACCTTACTAAAAGAAACATTTCTATTCAGCAAAATCGTTGGGCCCCACCAGATTGTCTGACAACTAGAAGACAATCCGAGCTTCGAATTTAAACATGAAGATGAGTCGTTCCACAAATGTGTATTCATGGATATGGAAAGAGAGTAGAGAAATTTACAGCGGAAAAAAAAGGGGCTATAGCTTACATGAACCGATGACTACGAAAATGAACAAGCCAAGCACCATGGGACCAACGGGGTAGTCATTCCCTTTCTTGACCGTGGTCTCAGGAACAGACCCTCTTTTGGTGATATTCCTGTGGAACTTTTCTGTTTTTCTGTCTGCAAGACGTCTTGATGTTGTCTGAAAACGAAGAATACTGTCATATGCCTAATTTAAAAGAATAAAAGTGACCAAAAGCAAATTGAGAGCATTAAAGCAAACATATTAACAAGGAAGAGTGATGACATAATCACAATCACAAGCTCAAACTCCGTTTTTCATCTGGAAGGGTTAAATATTTTAGAAATCCTAGAACACACATCAGTTCGAAGTATGACATATGAAGCAAAACTTTTCTACCTTGGGGGTTAAGTTTTCGTCCAGAAAAAGACCAAATTCGGAACAACATTATTGCGTTTAGACAAAATCACGAAGCACCAGTTGACTTGCATCGAAAATTTCTACCCTCACTTGCATATGTTCAGTTAGTCAATTAATTTGATATGGACTGTTCGAACAGAAGAATAAAAAACTAGTCTCATCACGATCAAATGTTACGTACAAGAAATTTTGTAAAGGAGCAATGGGACCTCACATTTAAAGGAAAGGAGGCGTGAATGCAAGGGAAGAAGGAAGCTTGTCTCCAATGATTGGTATGAAACGGGTTTACCAAGTCCGTCCATGCCATCTCCCTTTTTCATCGTCCCCGTGCCTTTTAAATAAAGGGTCCGTGTCCCCTTTTCAAAATTTCTCGTTAACTACAGCTAATCTGCAAACAGCCCATCGTTGCATTGTAAAAATTGGATAGATTCGATCTATGGTCGTTGGTGTTCCTAAAAGGATCTGTTTGATGAGTCAAATTTCAAGCCCATTCTACCTATGAATTCATGCCTTCCATGGTCCATAAAAAACAAATGATCAAACACTATGAAACTCAAATCTAGAGAAAATCAATCAGATCAAGCAACTAGAGAACAAATTGCCAAGCAGAAATCAAGCATGTGCCTCTGGTTGAGCTTAGTAATGATCCCAAAATATCAAATTTCAGACAAAAGATCCATTCTTTCTCATAGTTTCTAGGTCGAACCTTCTTTGACGTAATCCCATAAGAACATCGTGAAACCACGCCTTGAATAAAGTTTCGATCTTTAGGTGAACTGAGGACAATCCTAGTAGATCCAAACATAGAAGGCCATCCTACCTACAACGATTCCAGATCTGACCAATCACCCTTACACGCTAAAATTCTCCGGACAAATCCAACTTAGAAGCCTTCTCCCTACCATCAAGTTCCATAAAAATCACATCTTTTTCACAGATTCCTACAGAACCGAAATCCCAGAAGTGTCACTTCCCAACACGCCGTCAGATCTATACCACAAACCGCATACAATCGCCACCTCCGACGCAATCGCAGAGATCATGTAACGTCCGGAACAGAACTTGCGATTCGGCATCGATCTCGAAGCCTAAGATCGATATCGTGCGAAATCAACGGAAACGAATCGGATCGACGACGATCGGAAGGGGAAGATGCACCGATCCAGACCTGGAGGGCGAGATCTCACCATTCCAGATATGACCAATCACCCTTACACGCTAAAATTCGCCGGACAAATCCAACTTAGAGGCCTTCTTCCTACCATCAAGTTCCGTAAAAATCACGTCTTTTTCACAGATTCCTACAGAACCGCAATCCCAGAAGAATCACTTCCCAACACGCCCCCAGATCCATACCACAAACCGCATGCAATCGTCACCTCCGACGCAATTGCAGAGATCACGTAAACGTCCGGGAGCAGAACTCGAGATTCGGCATCAATCTCGAAGCCCTAAGATCGATATCGCGCGAAATCAACGGAAACGAGTCCGATCGACGACGATCGGAAGGGGAAGATGCACCGATCCAGATCTGGAGGGCGAGATCTCACCATGATTGATGGGGAGGCGGACGAAGAACGAGTAGGCGAATGCGGTAGAAATGAGCTCTCTCGCTTCCTCGTCCCCTTCTCCTCGGAGCTCTCTTTTTCTCTCTATGTATATATCTCTCTCAGATCGCCGCGGGAGGAGGGGATCAGAGGGAGATTACCGTAGAGGATATATATATATATAGACGCGGCGGGCAGTTTGCGGCGACTGGGTTAGTTGGCGGTTGGTGGCCGACGTAAAGTTAGCCAATAGCAGCGTGACATGTGGGGGAGCTCCATGGGCCTAATCAGACCTTCTGGTTTCGGCCTAGTATGAACTTTTGGTTTGGGCCTAATCTTCGTAACGGGAGCTGGGCTGACTTAATCTATTCTAAGGCCCCGTTTGGGTGAGTAATTATTCAAGAGGAATTGGACATTATTCACCACTTTCATCACTATTCAAATTAAATCATTCCATTATATTACAACAATATCAATTTAACGTAACATATTTATTAAAATATATTTACTTTATGTTGCCAATCTACTAACACTCTAAATATTAAATAGATACCCACTACTATTACATCAATATATAAATCATTTTATTTTACCACCTAAACAAACACTTCTTTCCACTTATTTCATCTCTACCGTATTATATCCCCCATCCAAGTGCAGCCTAAATCTAATAGTTCTAGCCTGATATTATGTATGGGTTCTGGAACCGATTTGGATCAAGGGTTCGGGCCTAGTCCGGGTTATTGGGAACTGGATCGGGTTAGATTGGGTTAGGGCTAGATTTGATCTAAAGTAGTTCAGGCCTAATCTGATGTATGGGCTTTGGGGGGGATCGCTTTGGATAACGGTTTTGGGCCTGTTAACATATCCAAGAACTGGATCGGTATCGGTCTTGGATTTGTTGGCGGGGCCACGCGAGCTTAATATGATCTAGTGGGTTGGGCCTATGGGTTCTGCAGCTGCTTGACCAACTCGGATTAGCGTCTTTTTTGTAAGGGTCGGTCGTAGCTATAGGGTATAGCCAGAATAATCGATTTTGGACATTCGATAAGGTCTTCGCATTCAAGAGTCAGCAACCTTCCGGTCCTGAATCCATCGTGATTTGGGTTTAATCATATTTAGCACATAGAGATAATATCATGAAAAAACCATCTGTATGAATATCCATGTCGTTTCTCGAGGGTTAATTTGAACAGAAGAATATGTTAGCAAGCCCTGTTACCACCAATTGGGCTTCTTTGGGAGGGGGAGTTAGTCAGCAAAATAAGTCGAAAAATAAGGAATAAGTGATGAAATAATTAAATTTTGGATATTTAAGTAGGTTAAAATAATTTCGTAGAAAAGGTAGAATAATTTTACATCAAGTTAACTCCTCTTAACTTGACATAAGTGATAGGCAGGTTAAATGATAAACAAACATAGGTTAACTCACTTAACCTGCCTATCAAACAATCCCTTAATGTGTGGATTAGAAAACTTACCCGTGTAACCGTAAATGTATATTAATATAAAAGTTTGTCTTGCTACCAAAGGATTGTCTCATTGGTAAAACCTTTCCTCGACATGTAAGGTACCATTTATTTTACATAATTGGAATGCCTAGTTTATCTTGGAATAAGATAATAGCATGTTAAAGGCCACAATTTCGATATTATCTAAGTCTAAGGTGTTGAGATAATCTAAACCCGTGTACAATCCCCCCCATGTCGCTATTGTTGCTGTCGAGGTCAAGAACATCGAGACGACATACAAGCCAATGCTGGAGAACGAAGCATCGGTGGCGATGAAGATAGGATTATTTAGCATACAAGATGGAGAATGGTGTACAAGGTTATTGTGCTCTTTACTTGGCATTATTAGATCTAAAGTGCATTTGTCATGATTTGATAAGTTAGTCATGAGGATAGGATTCGCTCTCCATGTAAAATAAATGTGCTCCTCCACGCTAGATAATCAACTATAAGGATAGAAATCAACTCACATACAATGTACATATATTTTCATAGAAGTTAAGAATCCACCGATTATAAGAATCTAAAGGTAGATTCTTTAGAATGCACAAGTAAAGTCTTCAAATTCACTAATAAAATCTCAACACCCCCATAGAAACGCAAAATTATTTATTTTAATTTCAAAATTATCACCTATAAAAAATAAATACCAAAATCCTATAATTCTAAAATTAAAGCACAATCCTAAGCTCTTATTTTTCAATTACTCCTAAATAATTCACCTGAACAAACATTGCCTCACGTTGTCTTTCTCAAATAAAAAAATAAAGAGAGAGAAAAAAAAGAGAAAAAGCTCGTGTACCGACCGTGATCCTTCATTTTATCTTATTAACGTGGAAAATGCAAAGAAACACAAAAGTACCTCCGTTCTGCAATTCAAGTGCTCTGGGAGATAGGAAGAGAAAAAAAAAAATCAAGCATCATATCATGTATCACTATTTTACTTAAAAAACGTAATATAAGTAATACATGTGTTGATATTCATTATTGTTCAAAAAAGAATTACCATTAGAAATTATTTTATATTAGTATAAAAATATTTTATATCCATGTAAATTATCCAAATCACATCTACAATTATTTTTTAACTAATGTAAAATTATTAAATTACTTTTAAAATTATTTTATGTCGATGTAAAATAAAATTATATTAATTTAAGAATATTTTGATATCATTTTATATTGATATAAGTTAAGATTTCACTGACATAAGATTAGATTATTTTTATGTATTTTGATTCAAAATGATGATGATAATTTTAAACGAGATGAAACACATGACGTAGCAAAAATTATATTTTATTTATTATTTTACATCAAATATCGGTTATGGAGTGAGAATTAAATTTATATCAACTTACATTGCAAAACTCGTTACATTGCGAATATGTAACCTGCATCCTTTGTTAAAGGTGCGTTGTTCCCACGGCTTTTCCTGAAATCAGAACCGTGTGGTTTTAGGGTTCAGGGATGAGAAAGGAGATAAAGAAGAGATGCAGGGAAAGTATCTTGACGATTTTTTTTCTCGATTGATTTAAAAATCTCAGAACAAACGGATGATCGATTCACGTCGCAAAGTTAATGCAAAGAAGTTAATGATTTCGTGCTTTAGGATGGAAGTGGTTGTGAAGGCAACTTCGATGGAAACTGACCTCCCGTCGTCCCTTCCCTCGATCAGCAATTTCATAAGATTGTCCAAAGTGCAAAATTCCACTTAGAAATTCCGATATTAAACGGAGAATTGTGAACATTGTGCATGCAGATGATCCGAGGGAGGAGAGATATGATAGGAAAAACCTATGGCAAAATTATAGACGATAAAACGTCACCGATTGCTCCCCTTAATTTTTCGAGGAAATGAGACGAGCAAATCGAACGTGTCCGCAGGGAAAGTACAATGTTACCTATAGAAAAATTACAAATTACAGGCATTTACTTAGCTTCATTGGATTACGAGAATATGTTCACAAGGAACTGAGGAAGGGATAATGTCATCGTTCTGATAAATCCTTAAGTAAGTACGTAGTTGTTATGTCATGAAAATGCTGCCCTCTCTTGGACAGAATTGAGGGTTTGGTTCCAATGTCCATATCTCAACTGGGAGTTCCATAATTTGAATCTACCTGTAGCCATTTGGTTGCTGAAGATGTCGCCGCGTGAAATTCCCATATCCTTATTTTATTACTATTAAAGAATACTGCCTGAGAAAGGTAAGAGACAAAGCTTCTTCAATGATCTTTCCGTTTAGGCCAAGCTTTCTTAGAGGCATATTGTTTAAATGACACTCCATTAGCGGGAACACAGCACTAACCTCAGAGGGGAAGAGGGAATAAGAAAATTGAATGTTCCCTCCGAAGAGGGAGAACAAAATGCCCCCTCCAAAGAGGGAGAAAAGCAAACCTTCCGACCGCGAAGAGTGGGGGAATTCATAACAGGACGGCATCATAAAATAAAGAGAGGGACATAGAAAAAAAAAAAGGAGAAGGCACTCATAATCCAAGCATAGCAATCCGAAGAGGAAGTTCAATGTTATAAGATGATGATGGCACCATCGAAGATGAGGCTTCAGCGATCAGCCTGATCGACATCAACGAAACCTTAGAGACTCAGAGAGCCGAACATAAGTTGACAACATCTTAGTGGTGTGAACCGCAGCCTTTAGTGTGGATCTGACGAGGAAAGTCATGGTGGTAAGGAGGTGGATCCAGAGCCAGAGATTCAGCGCATCTACCACATCCCTCCTCATCGACCTCCTTTGAACTCCAGTGAGCAGCACATGGAAAAAGAACGAAGGCCCTCCTCCTTACGACCGCAGCAACGCAAGATGAAAGAGGAGTCGGAGAAGGAAGGAGAGGAGAGTGGCGAGGAAGTTTGATGCCGAGGTGATGTTGAAGAGGATAAGAGCAACTGCAGCATGAAGAAAGTGAAGGGTGCAAACCCATATATAGAGATACCTGCTGGGGGGGGGGGTGTGTGTGACGAGAGAAGGCAGGAGGGGTCCTCGACTGACTATTAGAGAACTGATCAGGAGCCACAAAAGGAAGAAGGCGGTGCTAGGGCTTGGTGATGAAGGAGGGACGTAGGGCTTGGGGATAAGACCAGCTCCCACTTAGGGAATGCTTTCTTGGAATTAAACCAAATAAAGGCTATCTGGGAACCGATTGCAAGTGCTAGCTAGAGAACAGCTTTCTCTATTCTTTCCATCTAGATTACTTTCATGAGAAACACTTCCCCAAAGAAATAAATGTGCTAACATGCCATGTAGCAAGGCAAAATGGCAAGGATTAGTAACAAGTGAAAGAAGCGAGTAGGGATTTCGACTTCCAGGGAGCATTTCATTAGTAGATTCTTGATTACAAGCCAAAATCCTACTGCTTATGTTCAACTCGAAGCACGTGGCTCATTTCTTCCGGAGGATAAAGTAGGGCCTTCTATGTTTGGGTTGGAAAACCTAAAAGAAAGTTACACTAAATGAGACTCGCTTGTGCCACCACAAAGTTATTTTGAGGCGCTCTTGGAACACTTGTATTTCATTCCTCCATTCCTCCAAACATGGAACACAAAACCTTTATTCCTCAAGGTCAAAGTTGGACTCAAATAGTAAAAAGTGTTGGATTTGACAGCTTAATTGCATCAAATGGAATGCAATTGTTATATGGTGATATGGGAATTCATGTTGAAATCAGTGAGATTTATGATAGGTTTTTAATCCCATACTAAAAATGGGCAAACCTCTTGATGGATGTAAAAGGTTTCTGCCTCTCATGGCCTATGTAGTAAAGAGTAAGAGGTGGGGTTGAGATCACGCACGCGTGGCTACGAACTTTTAATCTCATGATATTGACCTGGATTGGTCAATCAAAGGTAAAATTGGTCGACCAATTGTTTTGGTCAATCAATGAGTTAAGTTTTACTAATCAATTGGTTTGGTCGACCAAAAAGTCAAGTTTGATCGACCAATTTATTTTAGTCCATCAATGGACTTAATTAGTCAATCAATTACCTTATTTCCATAAAATGAAAATTTTCATAAGCGTCTGGTCATGGACTCTATATAACGGCCACGAGGGGCCTTTCATTTGACATACAATAAGAATAGAAAAGCTCTCTCCCCCACTCTCTTGTTTTTGTCTCTCTTTCTTGGTATGATTGTTCGACGTGAAATTGATAGAAAATCCTCCAATCACTTTTGCCGATCTTGCACAAGGATTGACAAATCTACGAGAAGTTTTTTGGTTGATCAAACTATTAAATTGGTAGATCAATCAGAAATTTGGTTAGAAACCAAATTGCCTCGGCTTCATTCTCCTAAGGTGGTTTTCGAGGACGACCAAGATCAGAGTATGCTAAATCTTAAAGATGGATCATCGTATCCTAGGAGGAGTTCGTCAAATCTAGACACACCGGTATTGTGGGGGCGGTACATTTTCTAAGGAAAGTCCTTAATGAATGCTTCAATCGGAGTAATTTCAAATATTTCTTTGTTTTGTTTACTTATGCTATTGCATGTTATTTGTTCTTTATTTCATTCTAGATCTTGTCAAATCATGTTTAACTTGCTTAATTTAATATTTTTGAACTATACGAAATCGTTGGAAATGCATATGTTTTTATTTATTTATTTCCTTTATGTGTTTAATTCAACAAAAAGAACTTATTCCTCCACTTATTCCACAAATGGCTGAGGGTAAATCAGTATCAGAGAATGCACACGAATTTCTATTATCGCTCCGTGGTTTAGCAGAGGCTGAAATGAAACTTCAAGTTATGTCTATCATTGAGAAATTTCCTAAATCTTAGGAGGGCTTCGGGATGACTCTCAAGCATAGGAAGGGAAATATTTCTCTAGGTAACTTGATAATAGCCATTGTTATTAAGGAAGAGTATAGCAAACAGAAACCTATAATGCCTGTGGAGTCTAAGGTAAATGTCATGACATCTAAGGGCAAGGAGAACAAAAATAAGAACAATAAAAATAAAACGAAAGCCAAACCCAAGATCCAGAAGAAATTCAAGAACAAACCATGCTGGCATCGGAGGCAAGTTGGGCATTGGAAGAAGGATTGTCCTTCTAATAAAGCTTAGTAAAAGACCACAGATGGGAATCCTCAGGTGAATGTGATCACCGAGGAGGTTGAGCCTAGCAATGGGTATGTCTCAATAAAATCCGAACTCTATATTATTCACGATCCTACCGAATGACTTGTGGATACTGGAGCCAATGTGTATATTTGTACTGATAGATCGTTATTTTCTTCCTATCAGGCCTGCAGTGGCGGGACTATGAAGATGGGAAATGACTCTGCAGCCAAGGTGCTAGGATTCGAACACTTTGACTTGAGATTTTCCTTGGGGCGAGTCTAGGCACTGCACAAGGTGTTGCACGCTCTTACTGTAAAAGAGAATGTTCTTTCTGGTTCCTTATTAGTTAGAGAAGGTTTTGAGTTAAAATTTAAATGTAATAAAGTTGTTATATTGAGATATGAAATATTTTATGGAAAGGGATATTTGGCATATTTTGATAATTATTTAGAGTGAGATGTGATGTGGATGTACCATCTAGAAATGCTCTAAACAATGTTAGTTTTCATTCAATTCAATATGTTTGCAGTAATAATGAATCTTCTGATATGTGACATGGTAGATTGGGTTATGTAAATTTCAATTATTTAAAAAGAATGATGAAATTAAATATGATTCTTGAACACACCATAAATAAAATTAAGAAATGCGAGATATGTGCGGAGGCTAAACAAACTATGAAGTATTTTCACTCTATTACTAGAGATACTGAGGTTCTAGATTTGGTACACATAGATAGCTGGGCATTTAACGGTGTGTTGACTCGAGACAATAAAAAGTATTTTATCATCTTTATAGATGACAGTAATAGATACTATTATGTGTATTTGCTTAAGTCTAAAGATAAGGTATTAAGTAAATTTCTCATCTTTATTAAAGAAGTAGAAACACAAACTGAGAAAACTCTTAAAAGACTGAAGTCAGATAGAGGAGGGGAATATACATTCAACCTATTTGATGAACAGTGCCAAGCTTTTGGTATAGTTAATAAAATGACAGCCCCATATTCCCCTTAATCTAGTGGCATAGTAGAATAAAAGAATAGGACCCTAACTGACATGGTCAACGCTCTCTTGCAAAGCTCAAGATTACCTATTTACATGTGAGGGGAAGCTTTGAATACAGCATGCCATATTCTGAATAGAGTTTCCCTCAAGCATAAAGAAAGTAGTCCATTTGAGATTTGAAGAAACAAGAAACTAAGTTTGAAATACCTTCAAGTGTGGGGCTGCCTTACAAAAGTGGTTGTCCAAGAACACAAGAGGAAGAAGCTTAGACCTAAGTCAGTTGACGCAGTCTTTCTGGGTTATGTTGATAATAGCTATGCCTATAGATTTTTTGTTATAAAATCTGATATTTCAGGCATAGATGTCAACACTATTGTTGAGCTTCGCGATGCTACATTTTTTAGGATGTCTTCCCTATGAAGGTTGAAGTACCTCAAAGTATGACTTCAAATGATCTAGCTACCACATTTAGTTCTATTCCTGGTCAAGTGGAAAGGATGTCTAATGTAGGGGCTATCTCTTCCCATTTTAAACTCAATCAAGTAGAAGTGTCTGAACCTAGGAGAAGTAAAAGACCAAGAATTACCAAAGATTTTGGAAGTGATTTCATTACTTATCAAATCGATAGCGATCACCCCACTTATCGTGATGCTATGGCTTCTTCTAAAGTTAAGCTTTGGAAAGATGCCATTAAGAATGAGATGGACTCAATCATCTCTAATGGCACTTGGGAGTTGGTTGATTTACCTCAAGGGTGTTCTACAATTGGGTACAAGTGGATGTTTAAGAGAAACTCAAGCCTGACAGATCTATTGAAAAATACAAAGCTAGACTTGCTGTCAAGGGATTCAAGCAAATTGAAGGAATCGATTATTTTGATACCTATTCTCCAGTAACTAGATAATTACTATCTGGATGCTTATTGTATTGGCTTATATTTATGATCTCACTATCCACCAAATGAATGTGAAGACCGCCTTTCTTCATGGTGATCTTGAGGAGGAGAGCTATATAGACCAGCCTGAGGAATTTATAGCTCCCGGGGATGAGAAAAAGGTTTGTTATCTTGTTAAATCTCTTTATGGTTTGAAACAAGCACCCAAGTAATGACATGAAAAGTTTGATAAAACATACAATCTTTTGACTTTGCAGGTCACAAATCTAACAGGTGTGTCTACTTTATGATTAAGGGTGATATGTGTATTGTCCTATGCCTATATGTACATGATATATTATTGTCTGGATCAGACATTAGAATTGTGAATGAAACTAAGTTATTCTTGAGTAGTAAGTTTGATATGAAGGATATAGGTGTTGTAAATGTGATCGTAGGCTTCAAACTGATTCAGTCAGCAGAGGGAATAGTTATTTCTCAATCTCATTATATTGAGAAGGTTCTTGAGAAATTTGGTTATGAAGATTACAAGGCTATAGGCACTCCTTTTGATTCATCAAAAGCTCTCTATAAGAATAAGAATGAAACACCTATTTTGCAACTAAGATATTCATAGATTATAAGAAGCTTAGTGTATTTGGCTAACTATACTAGATTGGATATTTCTTTTTTCGTGTCTAAGTTGTGTAGATACACAAGTTGTCCTGACCATATTAATTGGAATGCCTTAGATCGAGTACTTAGATACTTAAAGGGAATTGTTTTCCTTAATTTGCATTATGATAAAAATCCTTCAATTTTGGAAGAATATAGTGATACAAGTTGGATCAGTCAAACGGAAGATTACAGGAGTAATAGTTTTACAGGGTATCTCTTTACCCATAGAGGCGGTGTAGTCTCTTGGTGGTCTGCAAAACAAACAATTTTAGGCCGTTCTACCTTTGAGGTTGAGCTATGTGCTTTGGACACCACTGGAATTGAGGCTAGCATGACTGTTATAGCAAAGATTAAGAGTTCAAAGTTTAATTAAAAAATAATAAGACATCCAAATCAAACTTAAGTTTGTAAGGAATTTAGTGTCTCAAGCAGTGATTGCTGTGGAATTTATAGGATCCAAGGATAACACAACAAATCGGTTTACTAAAGGGCTTGATAGATCCTTAGTCCTTAAGTCTAAACTTGGGATGGGACTGAAACCAATTAGGAGTTTACTCGCAATAACAACCTAACCTAACTAAGTGGAGATCCCACAAAGTAGGTTCAATGTGGTAATAACAAGTTGTATGGGAAACTGGTTGGCACTCATTGTTAGATGTTTTTGCATTTGAGTCCAACTCCTGGAAGCCAGAGTGCCTTAAGCTGCAATTTTAGGAAGAGCAAATGCTCTTAATGGGTTTAAGACTTTATGGTAGGATGTGAGTAATGCATCCTTGGAGAACGTCACCTATGTAAGTGTTTCTGTGAGCCGTAGGTAAGGGAATAGGGTCTTTCTCGATTACACTCATAAAATAGGATAGGGTACATGGCCCTTAAGCACACCAACCCTGAAGATTATCACCAAGAACTTCATTATGTTATCACCACTATACACTCCACATCAAAGGTTTAGCGTTCATAACTAGTTTTACTTTATTCCTGTGGTAGTGAAGGTGGATGACTCAGGTAAGGGTTCAAACCGAAAGGTACCTTTACTGAAAGCAAAGTATAGTAATCAAGGAATTTATCATTGAATTTCAACGATAAATTTGTAGGGGAATGTTAGATTAGAGAGCTTAATTGCATTAATCGAGACACAATTGTTATATAGTGACTTGGGAATTCATGTTAAAATCAGTGACATTTGGGAGAGGATTTTAGTCCTATACCGGAAGTAGACAAACCTCTTGGTGGGTGTAAAAGGCTTCTACCTCCCATGGCTTATTGATGGTAACACTATCATTAGTCATAACTAAATTGAATTAGTTGAAATCAAGTGACAAATGCTCCTGATTAATTGCCTGAGAATAGTAATTCCATTCAAATCCATTTTGAAAAGAAAATTATAAAAAGAGTTAATTCTGTAGTTTTAATATCACATCATAAATGCAGAGTAACCACAAGGTCACCTAGGGGTTAATTAAAGGTCAATTGAGTATTAAAGTCTAAAGAGTGGGTCCATACAGACCGAAATGGGGTTTCACGTGTTTTGAGAACCGCAACAGCACACAAAACCTTAATTTCAGACCCACTTAAAGTGAAGAGGTTCTAGTTGAGATAAAATTCATCTAAATCTCCTAAAATTCATAGAAAAGTATTCTGAGAGGTTTGGTACTCTTGATTTGATCATCTGAACCTATTTTGACGTAGAACAGAGTTTCAAACGAGATTCTACACTAATATAGGCTTCTATGCAAATTGCCTAGTCAAATGTAGTCAAAACTAAAATGCAAGTTCACCATCAGATTCCTTGGGTTCAAATTGGGTCAAGGCCAAACTTTGGGCTCAATCAGAGTCCATCTTGACCTAGTTTGTAATTTAGTCCCTAAAATCTCTATTCTTCACACTTAAGCCCCTAACTTCTCATTGTTTTCTTAAAATAGGTCCCTTCCGCCATTTTCAGGTGAACGAATCTCCGGCCGACCTTCAAGGGAGGAAATGTCTCTCAAATCCACTCCAAATCCCTAAAAAATTGGAGGGATTGTTGATCAAACGATAAGGAATCCAATCAACCCCATTTAAGGGATCGAAATTAATACTAGAGCTTAGGCAAGCTCGAGGAATTTGGGAAAATTTTTCCACTGAAACTGTTACGACCCGATTTTCGAATCCCTACGAGACACGAAAATCAGACCGACTCGACTGATCCCAAGACCCAGTCGTCCAACAAGAAAGTAACCAAAAGAGCAGTAAAATAAATCACATTCACCATGTATATAACTAGCAGTAACAAAATACAGCAATAAGGAAAAGAAATACTACAGTATACACCACCACAACAGTAAAGAAATAAACACGTACATAAACATGAAGCTTACAATAAAAAGAGTACAGGGGTAACAAAAACTACTCACTATAACAGAAAGAAAAGTACAGTGGGTACTACACAAGTAACACTACTGGGCTCTACTAGGCCCAGCACCCTCTGCAGCCGCCAACTGTAACGACCCGACTCCCGAGTCCCTACGAGACACGAGAACCGGACCGACTCGACTAATCCCAAGACCTAGTCGTCCAACGAGGAAGTAACCAAAAGAGCAGTAAAATAAACCACATTCAGCATGAATATAACTAACAGTAAGAAAGTACAGCAATAAGGAAAGAAACTACTACAGTAGATACCACCACAACAGTAGAACAACATTTATCATATAACATGAACTGCAGGTAAAGAAAGTACAGCGGAAACAAGAATTACTCACTATAACAGAAACAAAAGAGGTACAAAGGACTATGGTAAACTCTACTGGACCCTACTCGGCCCAGCGTTCTCTGCAACCGCTGACCTGGCTGCTCAACACCAGGTCCTGAAAAAGGTAACGAGTGTAACACGTCAGCAAAACGCTGAATAGAGTGTCAACTAAAACTAAAGACAACAGTAGAGTGTACAGTAGCTGTTATGTTCTATTACTTTCTTTATTTACATCTTTCAATTGTCTCACTATTTCATTTATTTCTCAGATCTTTTACTTGATCTCGAATGTTCCTCGTGAGAACGATCTTCATTGCAGTCTTTTCCAAAAAGTAGAAGTAGCACGTGGTGCTCTCCTGGCCGGGAGAGTCCCCCGTGGTGATCCTACCCTCAGTCAACCACCCCAAGGTCACTGACAGACGTAACGGTGACTACGGCACGCGCGATAAACGCACAGGTAGCTAACCCGTACTGGCACGCGGTCAGTCGTTTCCGTTAACGGGTGCGCCCAAAGCACAGCACAGAACCAGTACAGGGCAGAGCCCTCTCAGTAATAGGGGTCCAACCCCTTCACAGTAACCAAACCGAGGCCTTGCCCCTCCACAGTTCGCGCACCCTCTCCTGACTACCCTAGTTTGCCCTAGTGGGCCTAACAAGTCGGTGAAGGAGGCTAGCAGAACCCCGGGGCCCGTGGGGTAGCTAGTACTCTCCTAACACTAGTAGCTCTCCTCGGTACTACGTACACGAGGGCCAGCAAGTCGGTACAGAGCGGCCAATCCTAACCCCGGGTCCCTGGGGTGGCTGGCCCCACTCTGCACTAAACAGGTACAGGTACTTCCCTTGGTACTGCGTACCCAAGAGACAGTACAAACTACATCTCAGTTCCATTCATTTCCCTTTCCAGGAGTTCCACTCCTAATTCCCCGTAGGGTTCCATCCTTTTAACTCAAACATCCAGGTGTCACTTTCCAGTTTCACGTTCTTACGACTCATGATCTCATTCATGTTTCTTTATTCGTAACAGGCAGCTGTTAATTCAATTTACAGGCAGCTTTATATTCCTTTCCATTTTTTTTCCAAGACTGCAGTATTATACATTCCACTAGTTTTTCCATCCTAAGATTCATGCCACATCCTAGGATCTAGCATACAACTAGTTTTCCAGCCCTAGGATTCATGCAACACCTAGGAGCTATCATTCCATACATTTCTCATTCCTAGGATTCATGCAATGTCCTAGATTCTAGTTATGGTTCCATACTTTAACAGATTTTAATAATAACTTAAGCCACTCTACCAGGTACAACGGGAGTAATGGGGGCGTGATCGGGAATCCCGCGTCCCTCCGCGACTCCCAAGACTGCAACTGAACGAGGTCCTATCACAAGGATCAAACACAAGGAGTGTCTCAAAACAGTGTATAGCTACTGTAGACGGGTAGAGGAATTAATTCTGAAAAGAACGCAACTCGAATCGCGGAAAACGTAGCCCGAACGGGGCCCTAAACGGGTCGAAAAAGACGATACTGTGCAAAATCAGACGTCTGGAAATTCTTCCAGAGGTCTTAAAAAGTGGATCAGAGAATTACCTGTTCAGCGTGGTTTCCCAGACGTCCAGAAGTCTGCGGGGACGTCTGGCCTAGCTCCCAGACGTCCGATAGTCACCCCGGACGTCTTGAAGTTACTCCCGCCGTCTGGTACAACTTCCAGACGTCTGATTCGCAAAGGATGGCAAATGAGCGAGCCTGCACACAGCCAACTCCCTCCCTCAGTACGATCAGTCGACAGGAAGGAAGAAGAAAGCGGAATACTCACCTTTCAGACGTCTGTATGAGCTTCCAGACGTCTCCCTCGCCGTCTGGCTATCAACCCAGACGTCTGATTCTAGAAATTTTTCCAGAATCACGGCGCCACTCGGCCTCCGCTCGCGACGCCGCCCGCGTCGCACCTCGCGCGTCTGCTGCTCAGACCGCAGCAGGTCCCTCTCCGCGTCGTTCTGCGCCCCCTGCGTCCTCCACCGGCCGGCCAAGCCGCTCCGGCGAGCTCGCCCTCACGGCAGAGCTCCGCCCTCGCACGCCGCACCTCCTTCGTGCTCACTGCGGCCGTCGCTGCCGCCCTCGCGCTCGCTCGCTCTCGCGCACAGGAAGGAGAAGAGGAAGGGGACGGTGGAGACGATGGGAGGGGAGGCGTGGCCTTTTAATGCCGCTCGAGGAGGAGGGAGAGAGTGCGCGGCAGGTCTGCAGCCGCAGAGAGAGAGGGAAAAAGAGAGAGAGAGAGGAATCGCGGGTCTGCGGGCACAGGCGCGCAGACGAATCTCTCGTGCGAAAAATAACTGTTTTCCAGACGTCTGGAAACGATCCCAGACGTCTTTTCAGACGTCTGTATGTGATCCCAGACGTCTGGTTCGACGTCTGGGCCACCTCCCAGACGTCTTAAAAGACGTCTGGGGCACGCGTTCGTAACAATATAACAAACTCAAAGGAAATTTCGTCCCCGAAACTTGCGCCAACAAGGGAGCGGGGAAAGATGTCCAAATAACCATAACAAACTCAAAGAGGACCGAAGCCGGTCCGAAAAGACGTACCCACGAAATGCTCCGGGTACCGCTCCCGCATTGCCGCCTCAGGCTCCCAGGTAGCCTCCTCGTACCGCTGGCTCCTCCACAAAACCTTTACCAAGGGTACTTGCTTTCGTCTCAAACTGCGGACGGCTCGGTCTAGGATCTGCACTGGCCACTCGGGGTAGGTCAGGTCGTCGCTCACCTCGACGCTCTCGTGACTCAGTACGTGACTGGAATCGGCTACGTACTTCCTGAGGTTGGACACGTGAAACACGTCGTGCACACCAGAAAGCTGCGGGGGAAGGGCAAGTCTGCAAGCAACGGGTCCAACCCGCTCCAGGACCTCAAAGGGCCCTACGAACCTCGGCGCGAGCTTCCCTCTCACCCCAAACCGCTGTAGGCCCTTCATGGGCGAAACACGAAGGAAGACGTGGTCCCCAACCTCAAACTGCACCTCTCTGCGTCTCCGATCCGCGTAGCTCTTCTGTCTGCTCCTGACAGTGCGGAGTCGTCTGTGGATCTGCTCAACTACCTCCTGACTCTGCCGGATCAACCTGGGGCCAACCTCCCACTTGGTCCCCACCTCAACCCAACTCAAGGGTGCCATACACTTCCGTCCGTACAGAGCCTTGTAGGGAGCCATGCCGATGCTCGAGTGATAACTGTTGTTGTATGCAAACTCCGCCAGGGGCAGGTGTTCCTCCCAAGAGCCCCTCCAGTCCAGTACACAGGCACGCAAAAGGTCCTCAAGTATCTGTATCGTGCGCTCAGACTGTCCGTCCGTCTGGCGGTGGTAAGTCGTGCTAAACCTCAACCTCGTCCCCAAAGCCTGCTGAAACTCAGCCCAAAACTGGGACGTAAAGCGGGCATCCCGGTCGGATACGATCTCCCGCGGAACTCCGTGTAGTCGTACCACATCACGGATATACCTCTCTGCCAACTGTGCTGGTCCCAAAGTGACTCGGATCGGCAAGAATCGCGCCGTCTTCATCAATCTATCCACTATTACCCAGACTGCGTCGTGTCCCCGCTGGGTAACAGGTAAGCCCACCACCAAGTCCATGGTGATGCTCTCCCACTTCCACTCTGGCACTGGATGTGGCTGAAGCGGCCCTGTAGGCCTCAGATGCTCGGCTTTCACCTGCTGGCACACTAAGCACTGCTGCACGAACTCACCCACATCCCGCTTCATCCCTCTCCACCAAAACTCGCGTCTCAAGTCGTGGTACATTTTCGCTTTTCCAGGATGTATGGTGAATCTGGAACCGTGTGCCTCAGTCAGGAGCTCTCTCAACAGCTCCTCGTCTCTGGGAACGCACAACCGTCCCCTCAAGCGTAGCACCTGGTCTGTGAAAGAGAAGTCCCCTGGGTCTCCTGATAGTACTCTGTCGCGCAAAGACTGCAAGTACGGATCGGCCATCTGTCCTGTGATGATGCGGTCTATCAGCTCTGGCCTGGTCTGCCGTGTCACCGTCACTGCCCCACAGTATCCTCGTAACTCTAGAGGTCGCCAACTGCCTACCTCCTCCAAAAGGCTCCAACTCTGTAACTGTAGACTGGCCAAGCGTGCGGGCGCCTTACGGCTCAATGCGTCAGCCACCACATTGGCCTTTCCCGAGTGGTAGGAGATGCTGCAATCGTAGTCCTTCAGGAGCTCCAACCAACGTCTCTGTCTCATGTTGAGCTCCTTCTAGTCAAAAAGATATCTAAGGCTCTTGTGATCTATAAAAATCTCGAAGGTCTTACCGTACAAGTGGTGCCTCCATGTCTTCAGCGCGAAGACAACAGCTGCCAACTCTAGGTCGTGGGTAGGGTAGGTATGCTCATGGGGCTTCAGTTGCCGCGAAGCGTAAGCGACCACGTGACCCCTCTGCATGAGCACACCTCCTAACCCCTGCAAGGAAGCGTCCGTGTACACAACGAACCCGCCACTACTGTCAGGGATGGTGAGTACGGGAGCCGAGGTCAACCTCTCCTTCAGCTCCAGAAAGCACGCCTCACAGGCGTCTGTCCAAGCGAAAGGAACGTCCTTCCGGGTCAACTGTGTCATAGGACGCGCAATCTGTGAAAATCCTCTGATGAACCGTCTGTAGTAACCTGCCAGTCCCAGGAAACTGCGAATCTCAGTGACTGAACGCGGTCTCTCCCACCTGAGCACTGCCTCGACCTTGGCGGGGTCCACCGCTAGGCCGTCACCAGAGATCACATGACCCAAGAAGGTCACCTCCCTCAACCAGAACTCGCACTTGATGTATTTGGCGTACAGCCTGCGTCGTCTCAGAGTGTCCAGAACCATCCGCAAGTGCTGTCCGTACTGCGTCCGATCTCTAGAATAGATGAGTACATCATCTATGAAAACCACCACAAACTGGTCCAAGTACGGTCTAAACACCCAGTTCATCAGGTCCATGAAAGCAGCGGGGGCATTGGTCAGCCCAAACGGCATGACCAAAAACTCATAGTGTCCGTACCGGGTGCGGAAAGCTGTCTTGGAGACGTCGGTCTCCCTGATCCTCAACTGGTGGTATCCAGACCTCAAGTCTATCTTGGAAAACACCGTGGCACCCCGCAACTGGTCAAACAAATCGTTGATCCTCGGCAGCGGATATCTGTTCTTGATGGTGACCCTATTCAGCTGTCGGTAGTCCACACAAAGGCGTAGGGTCCCATCCTTCTTCTTCACAAACAGTACCGGGGCTCCCCAGGGAGACGCACTGGGCCTCACGAAACCTTTCTCCAAAAGGTCCTGCAATTGGGACTTGAGCTCTCGCAGCTCAAGTGGTGCCATTCTGTATGGAGCGGTGGAGATGGGGCTGGTTCCTGGTACTAATGAGATCTCAAACTCGATCTCGTGCTCGGGCGGTAGTCCTGGTAACTCATCTGGAAACACGTCGGGGTACTCTCTGACCACCGGGATGCTCTGGAAGTCTGCCACGGGGCTGGGTTCTACCACCACACAAGCTAGGAAGCCCTCACATCCCTGGCTCAAAAGTCTCGCCTCCCGAAGTGCCGATATGCACCTGAAACCTCCGTCCACTGGCTGTCCGTGAAACTCGAAAGAAGGTATCTCCGGAATGGAGAAGACGATCTTCCTCTCAAAACAGTCCACCAAGGCGTGGTAAGCGGACGGCCAATCCATCCCCAGAATCACACCAAAGTCCTCCATCTGGATCATAATCAGGTCAGCTGGCAGGCTATGTCCCCCGACGCTGACCTCGCAATCCGTGTACACCTCCTCAGCTACAAACAGCTGACCACCCGGACCTGTGATTACGAACGGATTCTCTAACAGTGTATAATCCTGGTCCAAACTAACTGCGAAACTGGCTGCGACAAACGAGTGCGTAGCGTCGGAATCGAAAAGGGTGTAAACGAGTCTGCCACAAACTGCAACCATACCTGCTACCACGGATCCCGAAGCTCTGGCGTCCCTGTGTGTTAAGGCGTTGATACGCCCCTCAGCTCTAGGTGCGGACGAAGCAGCCACACTCTGCGTCGGACGGGTAGGTGCTGGCCAATACCCTCCTCGCGACTGCTGTCCTCCTCCTCGTGCCTGGGAACCGCGGCCTCTTGCGCGCCCTCCAGTGCTCTGCACGGGAAGTATCTGCTGACCTCCTGCCCTAGATGGGCAGTCCCTCCGGACGTGGCCCGGCTGGCCACATTGGTAGCAGAGGGGAACCCGACTCCCGCCCTCAGTGAGTCCCTACTGTCGACTAGGCGGGGGTCCGGTGCTGGCGACTGGATCCTGTCGAGGGCCCCCAAAGGCCACTGATGGCCCTGCACAACGTGACGGCTCTCCTGCGGACGCCACGTGTCTCCGTTCTCGCCGGCCCTGTGAGAAGTCTACCTGAAAGGGCCTCTTCCGCCCGCCGTCGGTCTCTCGCGCGGACGGGTTGGTCTCCTCGTAAGTCATAGCTGCCTCTACCACCCTCGAAAACGTAGGCAGCTTCAGGGGTTTGACATACCCCCGGATCGCAGGCCGGAGCCCCTCGGTGAACCTCCAAAGGCGCTCCTCCTCAGTGGCTACCGCTGCCGCTGCAAAGCAGGACAGCTCCAAGAAACGCGTGCGGTACGCGCTCACAGTCATCGTCCCTTGGCGGAGAGTGTGGAACTCCCGCCTCCTCTGGTCCTGCCACGTCTGGGGAAAGTACTGCTCGCAGAAGAGGGTGACGAATTGGTCCCACGTCGGCTCGTCCCTCTCCTGTCCCCGAACCGCCCTCCAGCACCGGTGTGCCGCACTCTCCAGCTGGTACGTGGCAAAGGCCACGCGGCACTCCACCGGGGGGCGATGGGTGTCGAAGATCTTCTCTAGCTGCTCAAGCCAGTCCTCTGCCTCGGTCGGGTCCTCATCCCCCTTGAAGGAGGGGGGCTGCAGCTTCCGAAACTGTCCGAAAAGCTCGAAGTGGCGCCGTAAGGGAGGTGCTGGTGCACCTCCAAGCGAAGGTACCTCGTGTACAGAAGTGTCGGAGGAAGGTGGGGGCGGCAGGGGCCCATCCCCTCCCTCGTGTCCAGCGCCGTGTCCGTCGCGTGGTCCCACAGAGGACTCCCCCTCTGCAGCCCCAGGGGGAGGTGCTCGGGGCGGTGGGTGGAGCTCCTCTCGTACAATATCTCGTATCAGTCTGGCGAGGTCCTGGGCCTGGATGCCAGGGAGTGGTGGCTGGTCCACCGAGACATCAATGACAGCACGTCCACCTCGCCGACCTCGTCCTTGGCCGCGCCCGCGGCCTGTCTCGCCAGTCCCGCGACGAGGCATCTCTTGCAAGGAGACGCGAAGCAAAACGGAAACGTCAAAACAGACAATACCTAACGAAACGTCTAAGAGCTCAAGTCAGGAGATATGTTGTGGTGGCTACTCTAGCTATAAACATGCGAATTGGTTATTTTCCAGTCAGTTGATTCACTTCTCGGGACGACCTTGCTCTGATACCATCTTGTAACGACCCGACTCCCGAGTACCTACAAGACACGAGAACCGGACCGACTCGACTAATCCCAAGACCTAGTTGTCCAACGAGGAAGTAACCAAAAGAGCAGTAAAATAAACCACATTTAGCATGAATATAACTAACAGTAAGAAAGTACAGCAGTAAGGAAAGAAACTACTACAGTAGATACCACCACAACAGTAGAACAACATTTATCATATAACATGAACTGCAGGTAAAGAAAGTGTTGGTGCTAGAGCACCACGATCATTTGTTTTGATGATAACAAAACACGTGCTATTTAACATTTGCAATTTGAGTCCTAGATTTCAGGTCAATTGCAAATGAGGACGTGTTTAGACGGAGTTCAAGCTCGCATCCAGGACGGATTGGAGGAGCTTGACGGAAAACACAGGAGGTTCGCGTGGAGCGAAAGATTGGAGATGGAAGAAAAGAAGAATAGGATAGATTCTTTTTTATCCTTTCATGTATCTCTTGTATTTATTTTCTTGCTCTTTTTGATTCCTTAGAACATTATGTTAAAGAGCCTCAAAGTACCCTAAAAGTAGTCCTAGGAACACCTGTACAACCCTAGGATACTTAGGTTTTCTGTAAAATACTTAGAAAACCAATATAGGGCTCAAATAGCATTTCCAGACGTCTAATCCCAAAATCAGACGTCTGATAAAGAATTTTAAGACGTCTGACTGTTGTTTCAGACGTCTGATAACGGTTAGGCTGGACATAGTTAGTTCTGTCTGATGAAATCAGACGTCCAGACCTTAGACCAGACGTCTTAGGAGACGTCTGATGACTTTGCCAGACGTCCAGTTAGTGGACCGTTGGCTGGCTTAGAAGACGCTCAAGAATATGACCGTTAGAGCCTTATCAGACGTCCATAGGACTTTACAGACGTCTGATAAATGACCGTTTTGCCTCGGCTGACCCAAAATCTCTTCTCAGAGATTTTCTAGCCGTTGCAACGTTTGGAAATCAATTCCCACCGTAAAAGTAGGTTTCCAGACGTCCATACTTAGTTCCAGACGTCCTGTATGTCGTCTGATGGACTTGCACAAAAACCCTGTTTAGATCTGATTCAAGTCAGGGAGAAACCCGCATAGAATCAGACGTCTGACCTTGGAATCAGACGTCTTAAAGTGGCCTTCCAGACGTCTGATGCCAGAGTTAGACATCTGATAACCCTGTCAAATGCAATCATTGTCCTGATTTCGGCCTGATTCTCTTGGGCTTTGCACCCAATGGCTATGGAAGCTTTTCCAAGCCTTCCAAAGCCTTCCTAAGGCCTCTATAAATAGAGGGGAACCTTTGTAACACAAACACACAAGACATACACCTAGAGAGACATATACACACTAAGACACACACCTTGCAATACACTTTCAAACCTTTTGTGTCCAAAGAAAAGACTCTCTTGCTCTCCAAGCTCAAACTCCATTCTCTTGAGAGCATCAAGCGTTGCGCACCCGCTCTCCCGGCGTTGTTAACGAGAGCGACGTAGCGCCATCGCGTGGCTCACGCACCGCGTCATCGTCGACGCACTCCTTGCAAAGGGGAGTTTCCTAAATCCTATAGAAGCTTAGGTTTATTACTTTGTTGGCTCTATAGGTTGTTGTTTATTTTACCTTTGTCTTTTGGTTGGGTATTCGTTTTGCGAATTCCCGTCTCCTTCGTGGGACAAAATCCTTCTCGTGGAGAGAAGGGCTTGAGGAACGCTACCCTCGTACTTGTAGCGTGGTTGTACTGAGGTTGAATCACCCTCGTTTTAAAGTGATTCGTTTAGTGGATTTGATCAACTAGGTTGATCGGAAAATCCTAACTCGAGAGGATTAGGTGGTGGTTTTCACCCGGTTTGGGTTTCCACCTAAAAATTCCTGTGTACATTTTGTGATTGCTTATTTTTGTGAGATTGTTTATATTTTCAATTCCGCATTTTTTTTTGTCACGCTGATCTCACCCCTCCAAGTAGGGAAATTACAGAAAGTACAGCGGAAACAAGAACTACTCACTATAACATAAACAAAAGAGGTACAAAAGACTGTGGTAAACTCTACTGGACCCTACTCGGCCCAGCGTCCTCTGCAACCGCTGACCATGGCTGCTCAACACCAGGTCCTGAAAAAGGTAACGAGTGTAACACGTCAGCAAAACGCTGAATAGAGTGGCAACTAAAACTAAAGACAACAGTAGAGTGTACAGTAGCTGTTATGTTCTATTACTTTCTTTATTTACATCTTTCAATTGTCTCACTATTTCATTTATTTCTCAGATCTTTTACTTGATCTCGAATGTTCCTCGTGGGAACGATCTTGATTACAGTCTTTTCCAAAAAGTAGAAGTAGCACGTGGTGCTCTCCTGGCCGGGAGAGTCTCCCGTGGTGATCCTACCCTCAGTCAACCACCCCAAGGTCACTGACAGACGTAACGGTGACTATGGCACGCGCGATAAACGCACAGGTAGCTAACCAATACTGGCACGCGGTCAGTCGTTTCCGTTAACAGGTGCGCCCAAAGCACAGCACGGAACCAGTACAGGGCAGAGCCCTCTCAGTAACAGGGGTCCAACCCCTCCACAGTAACCAAACCGGGGCCTTGCCCCTCCACAGTCCGCGCACCCTCGCCTGACTACCCTAGTTTGCCCTAGTGGGCCTAACAAGTCGGTGAAGGAGGCTAGCAGAATCCCGGGGCCCGTGGGGTAGCTAGTACTCTCCTAACACTAGTAGCTCTCCTCGGTACTACGTACACGAGGGCCAGTAAGTCGGTACAGAGCAGCCAATCCTAACCCTGGGTCCCTGGGGTGGCTGGCCCCACTCTGCACTAAACAGGTACAGGTACTTCCCTTGGTACTGCGTACCCAAGAGACAGTACAAACTACATCTCAGTTCCATTCCTTTTCCTTTCCAGGAGTTCCACTCCTAATTCCCCATAGGGTTCCATCCTTTTAACTCAAACATCCAGGTGTCACTTTCCAGTTTCACGTTCTTACGACTCATGATCTCATTCATGTTTCCTTATTCGTAACAGGCAGCTGTTAATTCAATTTACAGGCAGCTTTATATTCCTTTCCATTTTTTTTCCAAGACTGCAGTATTATACATTCCACTAGTTTTTCCATCCTAAGATTCATGCCACATCCTAGGATCTAGCATACAACTAGTTTTCCAGCCCTAGGATTCATGCAACACCTAGGAGCTATCATTCCATACATTTCTCATTCCTAGGATTCATGCAATGTCCTAGATTCTAGTTATGGTTCCATACTTTAACAGATTTTAATAATAACTTAAGCCACTCTACCAGGTACAACGGGAGTAATGGGGGCGTGATCGGGAATCCCACGTGCCTCCGCGACTCCCAAGACTGCAACTAAACGATGTCCTATCACAAGGATCAAACACAAGGAGTGTCTCAAAACAGTGTATAGCTACTGTAGACGGGTAGAGGAATTAATTCTGAAAAGAACGCAACTCAAATCGTGGAAAACGGAGCCCGAACGGGCCCTAAACGGGTCGAAAAAGACGATACTGTGCAAAATCAGACGTCTGGAAATTCTTCCAGATGTCTTAAAAAGTGGATCAGAGAATTACCTGTTCAGCGTGGTTTCCCAGACGTCCAGAAGTCTGCGGGGACGTCTGGCCTAGCTCCCAGACGTCCGATAGTCACCCCGGACGTCTTGAAGTCACTCCCGCCGTCTGGTACAACTTCCAGACGTCCGATTCGCAAAGGATGGCGAATCAGCGAGCCTGCGCACAGCCAACTCCCTCCCTCAGTACGGTCAGTCAACAGGAAGGAAGAAGAAAGCGAAATACTCACCTTTCAGACGTCTATATGAGCTTCCAGACGTCTCCCTCGCCGTCTGGCTATCAACCCAGACGTCTGATTCTGGAAATTTTTCCAGAATCACGGCGCCACTCGGCCTCCGCTCGCGACGCCGCCCGCGTCGCACCTCGCGCGTCTGCTGCTCAGACCGCAACAGGTCCCTCTCCGCGTCGTTCCGCGCCCCCTGCGCCCTCCGCAGGCCGGCCAAGCCGCTCCGGCGAGCTTGCCCTCACGGCAGAGCTCCGCCCTCGCACGCCGCACCTCCTCCACGCTCACTGCGGCCGCCGCTGCCGCCCTCGCGCTTGCTCTCCCGCACAGGAAGGAGAAGAGGAAGTGGACGGTGGAGACGATGGGAGGGGAGACGTGGCCTTTTAAGGCCGCACGAGGAGGAGGGAGAGAGTGCGCGGCAGGTCTGCAGCCGGAGAGAGAGAGGGAAAAAGAGAGAGAGAGAGGAATCGCAGGTCTGCGCGCTCTCGTGCGAAAAATAACTGTTTTCCAGACGTCTGGAAACGATCCCAGATGTCTTTTCAGACGGCTGTATGTGATCCCAGACGTCTTAAAAGACGTCTGGGGCACGCGTTCGTAACACCAACTCTGGCTGCTCAACACCTGGTCCTGAAAAGGTAACAATGGTTACACGTCAGCGAAACGCTGAGTGAGTGGCAACTAAAAGTTAAAAGAAACAGTAAAGTGGACAGTAGCTGTTATATTTTTAATTTCTTTCTTTAATTTTTCCATTTATTCACAATTGAATTATTTCTTAGATCTTTCTCTTGATCTTGAATGTTCCTCATGGGAACGATCTTGATTGCAGTCTTTTACGAAAAGTAGAAGTAACACGTGGTGCTTTCCTTGCCGGGAGAGTCTCCCGTGGTGATTCTACCCTCAGTCAACCACCCCATGGTCACTGACAAACGTAACGGTGACTACGGCACACACGATAAACGCACGGGTAACTACCCCGCACTGGCACGCGGTCAGTCGTTTCCGTTAACGGGTGCGCCCAAAGCACAACACGGAACTAGTATAAGGCAGAGCCCTCTCAGTAATAGGGGTCCAACCCCTCCACAGCAACCAAACAGGGGTCTTGCCCCTCCACAGTCCGCGCACCCTCGCCTGACTACCCTGGTTTGCCCAGTGGGCCTAACAAGTCGGTGTAGGAGGGCTAGCAGAACCCTGGGACCCGTGGGGTAGCTAATGCTCTCCCTACACTAGTAGCTCTCCTCGGTACTGTGTACACGAGGGCCAAAAGTCGGTACAAAGTGGCCAGACCTAACCCAAAGTCCCTGGGACAGCTAGCTCCACTCTGCACTAAACAGGGGGACAATTACTCTCCTTGGTACTCCGTACTCAAGGGCCAGCTCAATTCCCCAATTATATTCCATTCACTTTCCAGGAGTTCTCCTAATTCCCCGTAGGGTTCATGCTCTTTTAATTCAGCCAAGTTAGGTTTCATCGTTTCAGCTTTATATTCATATAGCCCATGTTCTCAACAGTAATTATTCATTCATAAACAGGCAGCTGTTAACCAATTACAGGCAGTTATCATTTCCTTTCTACTTTTCCAAGACTGCAATGTATAGATATTCAATCTAGTTTTCCAGTCCTAGGATTCATGCCATACCCTAGGATCTATCATTCAATCTAGTTTTCCAATCTTATGATTCATGCAATACCCTAGGATCTATCATTCAATCTAGTTTTTCAGTCTTAGGGTTCATGCAATACCCTTGACTCTATTAATTATTTCACAAGTGCATAATTTTTGATAAATAATTAAAAGGGCCACTCTACCCGCAAAATCGGGAGTACTGGGGACGTAATCGGCAAGCCCGCGTGCTTCCGCAACCCCTAGAGCCGCAACAGAACAGGGTCCTAACACAAAGATCAAATACAAGGAGCTACTCAGAACAGCATACAATTACTGTAAACAGGTAGAGGAACTAAATCTGAGAAGAACGAGACTTGAAACGCGGAAAACGGACTCCGAACGGACCATAAACGAGTCAAAAACGACAAGTCTACCCAAAATCAGACGTCTAGAACTTCTTCCAGACGTCTTAAATGATAGCTCTGGTCATACCTTGATCTGCATGATCCCTCAGACGTCCAGAAGCCTGCTGAACCATCTGGACTTAGTTTCCAGACGTCCGACTGTCACTCTAGACGTCTGGAGACCATATCTATCGTCTAGTGTTGTGCACAAACGTCCGATCTGTGTGGGATGGCATGCCCTTACGCCTTCCCGAACAAGTCCTGCACACACACGCGCCTGTTCTCAACACGAAACGAGGCAGAAGACTTCGGCGGAACGGCTGCATGGTCGTACACGCGAAAGAAGAAGGGGGGAAAAAATATCGTACCTTTCAGACGTCTGGACCTTCCTCCAGACGACTCTTGCGTCGTCTGGACGTATGTCCAGATGTCTGATTCTGGGAAATTTTCCCAGAATCAGGACCTCCTCGCCCTCCGCCCGCAGCGCTCGGCCGTGCCACACCACGCTCGCCTGTTGTCTGAGCTGCAACAACTCCTCCCCAGCACCACACGCTTAATGCAGCCGCTGGTCGGCTCTGGCTACTCTGGGGAGCTCGCACCCTCGCGGTCAAGCTCTCCCTCTCGCAGTAGTCCCTCCTCCCCACATACTCGCAGCAGCCACTGCTGCCGCCCTTGCCTTCTCACTCTCTCACTGACAAGAAGAAGAAGAAGAAGGTGATGGAGTGAGGGTGAGGAAGAGAGAGGGGTGTATTTGAAGGTAGCCGCAGGGAGAGAGAGAGAGAGAGAGAAAGGGCTGCGTCTGCAGGGAGGGAGGAAAGAGAAGAAGGAGGGCGGCGGTTCAGTCTGCGCACGCATGCGCGCAGACGCGAACCCGTACGCCAAAAAAATTAAATTCCAGACGTCCGGGAAGGCTTCCAGATGTCTGACTAGACATTTGGACCACTTCCCAGACATCTTAAACGACATTTGGTGCCCTGGTTATAACAGAAACCAAGGACCAATAGAGCTTGTTTCTTCATTTAGAGCTTGAGTATGAACTCTATAAAAACTCCCCATGCTTCCACCATCCTCCTTAGTCCGATTGGCCCAAAATTCTTCAACTTTCTCTCCCTCCGGCCACCTCCACCGCAACTCCGGTGAGCTTCCTCAATCCTCCATCGTCGCCCTCAGCCACATATGATAGGTAGAGGGATCTTCCTCTCCCTCGTTCACTTCTCGTTGTACCAAGAAGAGGCCCCCAGACCCCTTCCTCGTTATTTCTCCCACCAGAGACTTCATCTTCTCTATGTCCGGCAATCACACCGGCGTCCCAAATCTCCTCCCTTTCGTCCGCTAATTAGGTTTCTTCACTCTCTCTTCCTCTCTAGCTTAGGTTTAGAGTCTCAACACCTCGATTCGACCACCGTTTCACAACCTCCCCCTCCATCTTCTCCAACACCGGCGTAGCTCCGGCCAACTCGTGCGCCCACTACACTCCCAAACCACACGTCGCCACCACTCAGACCTCCACCTCAATTCACAGGCCAAAACCCCTCTCCTTATTGACATATGTTACGAACGCGCGCTTCAGACGTCTTTTAAGACGTCTGGAACCACTTCCAGACGTCTAGGAATCGGTTATTTTTGGCACGCGTGTTTCGTCTGCGCGCCTGAGCGCGCAGACCTGCGTACGCTCTCTCTCCCTCTCTTTTTCCCTCTCTCCTACAGCCACAGACCCACCCTATCTGCTCTCTCTCTCTCCTCCTTGCGCGGCCTTAAAAGGCCACGCCCTCTCCCTCACTCCCGTCACCTCCGCCCCCTTCCTCTTCTCCTTCCAGCCAGTGCGCGAGAGCGAGCGCGAGTGAGCGGCGGTAGCAACAGCTGCAATGAGCGTGGCAGGAGGTGCTGCGCATGGAAGAGGCGCTCGGCCGTGAGGGCGAGCTCGCCGGGGCTGCTAGGGCCGGCCGGCGGGGGGCGCAGCGGGCACGGAGCGACACGGGGGGGACTGCTGCAGTTTAAGCAGCAGGCGGACGAGACGCGGCGCGGCCGGGCGTCGCGAGCGGCGGGCGAGTCGCGCCCTGGTTCTGGAAACTTTTCCAGAATCAGACGTCTGGGCTTCTAGCCAGACGACGGGCACGATGCCTGGAAGACTGTACAGACGTCTGAAAGGTGAGTTTTTCCGTCTTCTTCATTTTCTTCGACTGACCGTACTGAGAGAGAGAGAGAGATGGGTACGCGCAGGTTCGGTGATTCGCCATCCAACGCGAATCAGACGTCTGGCTGTAGCACCAGACGACGGGGGCGACATCCAGACGTCCGGGGTGACCATCGAACGTTTGGGAACTAGGCCAGACGCCCCCGCAGGCTTCTGGACATCTGAGAGCCCATGCAGAGTAAGGTAATCCCTGATCCACCTTTTTAAGACGTCTGGAAGAAGTTCCAGACGTCTGATTTTGCACTTTTTCGTCGTTTTCGACCCGTTTAGGGCCCCCGTTTGGGTCCCGTTTTCCGCGTTTCGAGTTGCGTTCTTTTCGGAATTAAATCCTCTACCCGTCTACAGTAGCTATGTACTATTTTGAGAAACTCCTTGTGTTTGATCCTTGTGATAGGACCTCGTTCCATTGCAGTCTCGGGGGTTGCGGAGGCACGCGGGATTCCCGACTAAGCCCCCAGTTCGCCTATTGTAACCGGTAGAGTGGCTTTTAAGTATAATCTGTTAAATTATGGAACCATAAATAGAACCTAGGACATTGCATGAATCCTAGGAATGAGAAATAGATTGAATGATAGATCCTAGGTGTTGCATGAATCCTAGGGCTGGAAAACTAGATTGTATGATAGATCCTAGGATACGGCATGAATCCTAGGACGGGAAAACTAGTGGAATATATGAATACTGCAGTCTTGGAAAATGGAAAGGAACAAATAACTGCCTATAATTGAATTAACAGCTGCCTGTTATGAATAAATAAACGTGATTGAGAACATGGATTGTAAGAACGTGAAACGGGAAGGTGAAACCTAGATGTTTTGAGTTAAAAGGCCCAGAACCCTACGGGGAATTAGGAGTGGAACTCCTGAAAAGAGAAAGGAATGGAACTGAGAAAGAAAGACGTAGTTGTGTGCTGTCTCTTGGGTACGTAGTACCAAGGGAAGTACCTGTACCTGTTTAGTGCAGAGTGGGGCCAGCCACCCCAGGGACCCGTGGTTAGGACTGGCCGCTTTGTATCGACTTGCTGGCCCTCGTGTACGTAGTACCGAGGAGAGCTACTAGTGTAGGGAGGGCACTAGCTACCCCACGGGCCCCGGGGTTCTGCTAGCCTCCTACACCGACTTATTAGGCCCACTGGGGCAAACCAGGGTAGTCAGGCAAGGGTGCGCGGACTGTGGAGGGGCAAGGCCCCTGTTTGGTTACTGTGGGGGGGGTTGGACCCCTGTTACTGAGAGGGCTCTGCCCTGTACTGGTTCCGTGCTGTGCTTTAGGCGCACCCGTTAACGGAAATGACTGACCGCGTGCCAGTGCGGGTTAGCTACCTGTGCGTTTATCGTGCGTGCCGTAGTCACCGTTACATCTGTCCGTGACCTTGGGGTGGTTGACTGAGAGTAGGATCACCACGGGGGACTCTCCCGGCCAGGAGAGCACCACGTGCTACTTCTACTTTTTGGAAAAGACTGCAATCAAGATCGTTCCCATGAGGAACATTCGAGATCAAGTAAAGGATCTGAGGAATAATTGAAATCGTGAGACAAGTGAAAGACGTAAATAAAGAAAGTAACAGAACATAACAGCTACTGTACACTCTACTATTTTCTTTAGTTTTAGTTGCAACTCTACTCAGCGTTTTGCTGACGTGTTACACTCGTTACCTTTCAGGACCATGTGTTGAGCAGCCAGGGTCAGCGGCTGCAGAGGACGCTGGGCCGAGTAGGGTCCAGTAGAGTTACCACTGTTCTCTTGTACCTCTTTTTGTTCCACTGTAGTGAGTAGTTCTTGTTTCTGCTGTACTTTTCTTTACCTGCAGTTCATATTATGTTGTGAATGTTGTTCTACTGTTGTGGTGGTATATACTGTAGTGGTTTCTTTCCTTACTGCTGTATTTTCTTACTGTTAGTTATATTCATGCTGAATGTGATTTATTTTACTTCTCTTTTGGTTACTTCCTCGTTGGACGACTAGGTCTTGGGATTAGTCGAGTCGGTCCGGTTCCCGTGTCTCGTAGGAACTCGGGAATCGGGTCGTTATAACATCTTTGCTCACCCAAACCCTCTACCGACCAACCCATTTCCCACCTTCATCCCCAACTTCGGTTGGCCGACATACACCCCCAAACACCATGTCGACATTGCCATCAACAAAGCCTCCGAGCCATCTGATTGGGGCAAATAGCCTGTGTTTTGTCTTTTAAGGGATTCGCCGAACGCTTCTCCATCGTTAATCACCACCACCATCCGCCGCACTCCATCGACCGAGAGGCTTGGTTCCACCACGAGGAGATGTGGAAACACTTCACGACTCCAGTTGCTCCTTCAATTGGTCGAAGCATCAACCATAGCAGCAGCAATCAATGGAATTCCATCCACTGTGCACCCGCGAGAAAAAGGCCCACGATAGTCCCACATCGTGTGGGTAAAAATCAGTGCAGCGCATAAAAGGAATTCGTGTGCAAGGCTCGTTGCCTCAAGTAACATGGGGGGTAAGGTCCCCCATGCACCGCTCACCCACGCACTCTCACTCCTCACCCATGACCACTACCTGCAGGTCTGGACCCAATCCGGATTCGATTACTCACCTAAACCTATACTCGATTCTGAGAAGAGAAGGAAGAGAATTTGAGAAGGCCAAGGGGAGGGTTTTGCTTCAGGATTTGTGCTCTATGCCTCGAGATGCATGCCTATGTGTTTCATACTTTACATCTCTGAGGCTTGGCACCCTTATGCCTTAGTTGTGCTTTGAGTAGTTTAAGTCGTCTGTAGTGCCTTGATGACGTCTGAGTTGTCCTTGGCTCTAATACTGTGGACTTATTTAGCTCCTGAATCTGACTTGGATATTGCTTAAATGGTTCAAGACTAGCGTTGGAATATTGATTTGAGTTGTGAGATATATGCTTAATTTAGGGGATTAAGTGGTGATTCAAATCACCATTCTTTTTTAGATTCCTAACTTCTTTTTATCCCATTATTTCTTGAGATACAAATTTGCTTGATGTTGAATGTATTGTTAAATGAATTATTCATTGCATGTCCTTTATACTTAATTGATTGTGCTCATGGATTTATGTTGCGATTAGTATGTGAATTGCACATTTTCTCCCTTCGAATGACCTCAAACTCGATTCTTTATTTTCGAGCACTTTATAAATTTTAAATGTTGTAAAGCGATTTTCGTCGACTATACTATGACGCGTATTTCTAAAAGACGATTCTCGCAATCAAACACTTATGTAGCAAAGAATGAGAGGTGAGGATGGCGACCACGCATACACGCGTGCATGTCCTACCCCGCCCCGGCCTAGCCCGGCTTGGGCTTGAGTGAGAATAAATTTGGAACTTGGAACATTGACTCTTTTGCTATGAACTTTTAATCTCACAATTTTGACCTAGATCAGTCGATCAAAAGGTAAAATTGGTCGATCAATTATTTTGGTCAATCAATAAGTTAAGTTTGGCCGATCAATTGGTTTAATCAACTAAAAAGTCAAGTTTAATTGGCTAATTTATTTTGGTCGATCAATGGCCTAATCAGTCGATCAATTGTCGTATTTCCATAAAAGAGGAATTTTCATAAATATCTGATCTTGAGCTCTATATAAGGGCCACGAAAGAGCTCTTATTTGATATACAGCAAGAGCAGAAAAACTCTGTCCACTCTCTCCCCCTCTCTCTCATTCTTGTCTCTCTTTTTTGGTGGATTCGTTCTACGTGAGATTAGTAGAAAAATCTCTAATCACTTTTATCGATCTTGCACAAGAAGATTGAGAGATTCACGAGAAGTTTTTTGTTGATCAAACTATTAAATTGATAGATCAATCAAGAATTTAGTTGGAAATAAAATTGCCTCAACTTCGTTCTGTTGAGGTGGTTTTTGAGGATGTCCATGATCGAAGTGTACCGAATCTTGGAGGTGGATCGTCGTATCCTAGGAGGAGTTCGTCAGACCTCAATGCACTGATATTGTTGAGGGTGATACCTTCTTTAAGGGAATTCCTTAATGAGTGCTTCGATCAGAGTAATCTCTAACATTTCTTCATTTTGTTTATTTGTATTATTACATATTATTTGTTCTTTATTTTATTCTTATCTTGCCAAATCATGTTTAACTTGACTTGATATCTTTGATATATGCAAAAATGTTGAAAATGCATATATATATATATATATATTTATTTATTTATTTATTTATTTTAACAAAAAGAACTTGTTCCTCAACTTATTCCACGTGATGCTAATTCCTTGTATAATTCTACTAAATTTTATTCCATGAACCAAACATGTCCTAAGGGCTCATTTAGGGTAAGGAGAATTACCAACCTAATTCTCTGTTTGGGCCTTGAAAGGCCGACGAAAAAAAAACTGAGCTTTTTGGAAGTTATGCCAGCTCTTCTTTATTCCATGCTAGGGGCAGAATAGGGGTTATTCCTCTCACTTATTCCGATGCCCCTATGAAGACTCTTCTTTATGGGTCCACTCAAAGCACAATTCAATTCAAGAGTAGTGTTGTCCAATCAAATAATTATTACTATAAAATTCCTCAAACAATGCATCACCTATCCACATATTCCTCATTTTCATTCTTGGAATCAATGCTCCAATTCCTTCAAACAAATAAAAATTATAACTTATTCCTCTTCAACTTCAATATCAAACTCAAACACCAAAAGTTACTTATTCCTCAAAAGGCTAATTCTAAGTACAATTCCTCCAAAAACCCATTCCTCCAACTAAACTAACCGTAAAGGAGGAATAAGAGATGAATCTTCCTTTATTTTGGTGTTGTAAGGGAGGTACAATGGCAAGTGAAAGAAGTTGCACCTTTTCCATTTAAATGGAGTATGGATGGAATAAGTGTAGAAATTAAGTATTAATTTCCTTTTTCCAATCTTATTCCTGGGTAGAGGTGGAAGAGTCTAATTCTATAGTAACTCCCTTTTAACATGAAAGAGTTACGTTGGAAGGATCTTCCTTTGCAAACGCAATTTTTCACAGGGAAGACACAATTTTTTCCAATTTCACACCGAAGCAGCGTTACCTTTTGTATTCGCCGAGTTGGGATTTGGTAGTCTCCATAGACTCAATCCCAAAGGTGATACGTGAAAAGAATGGGAACTTCTTGCTCTTTCCGATCATAGAATCAAAATATTTTTAGCAAAAAAAATGTACACTGTGATGATTTCAACAGATGTGCGTTGATTTTTTTATCGATAAAAAATATTTTTTAATTATAAGTAAAATATCATATTTTAAATAAAAAATTAATTTTATCAATATATTTTTTTTTTAACTAATATATTTTAATTTTCAACGATCATTTCCCTCGACGTTGCTTGTGTGTAAATGAGAGGTGAGATCCGACGACGTACGCATTGATATAAATGGGTGTACCCCCGGGCATTTTCCTCCGTGGAATGTAAAAATCTACCTTTACGAATTGACCCCGGATTTACCTAATTTACAATAGGACTCCTGCAATCAAAAGCTCCATTGGGAATCAACCTTGCAGGGTTATCACGTTCGCAGCTGTTAAAAATATCATCAGCTCGGTACTCCATAGTTCATTCGACCTAAGAGAAAGAACATTAAACGTGGATTATATATATATATTTGTAAATTTTTCATAAGATGTATATATTTTTATATTTTTAATATTTACGTATATATCCTTATAAATTTATTCTGTTAAGATTGTATATCTCTACTTCGTTAAATTAAATGAAAAATATTAAAAAATATAAAAAAAATAAAAAAATTTATATTTTCATCTCCCTATTTTCCTTCGAAACCTTCACTCCTCCTCCTCCAGCACCTCCTACGCAGCCACCTCCCTTACTACAACCTCCGCACGGCCACCTACGGTAAGCTCATCATCTTCACCACCTCGATGCCACCGTACACCACGTACGCAATGAGCCTTGAGATCGTAGTAGGAGAGGTGGCTACGCGAACGTCATGGTGTTCTACACGGTAGGGTTGCTGGCAGCGAATGTAGGTCTAGGAGCGAGTTCGCCAAGGTGAGAGAAGGAGAGAAAAATAAGGGAGAAGGAGAGGAAGTGGGAGGAGGAGGTGTGAGAGTTAAGAAGTAAAAATAGGAGGATGAAAATATAAATTTTTCTATTTTTTTTTTTTATGCTTTCCATTCAATTTAATAAAATAAGAGTATACGACCTTAATAGAATAAATTTATAAAAATATATACGTCAACATCAAAAATATAAAGATATATATATATCTTATTAAAAATTTATAGAAGTATACATATGTAAAAACCTCTAAACTTTATCTTATTTAGATAGAATAATTTGTGGGATACGAAATATTTATCTCATATATATATATCCCATTCAATTTAATTTAATTACTAATATTGACAATATTCACTTTATCTACCACCATATGATTATTATTTGTGTTATTTTTATATACATAATCCACTAGAAATCCTATCCCATCACTAATCATCTTACCCACGACAAACCAACTATCCCACCCACTTATCCTGTATCCCACACGAAACGTCGTTGACTAAGGGCGTTCATATACATACACACTTATGGATTAATTTTTGAAATGTCCTCTCAACAGGTATAGCCTGTCAAGTTGTCACCGTTACCCCCTCCCTTCTCACCCGGAAAAGTTAACAGGTAAGAAAATAAATTTATAAAATAAGTAAAAGGATATAAAATGAGTAAAATAAAATAGTAAGTTAAGTTAAATTCAACTAGATTTAATTTATTTTTTTAAAAAAAAGTAAAATAAATTTACATCAAATTAAATCCTCTTAATTTAACGTAATTTGGTGGTAGATTAAGTGGTGAACTCATGTGAGTTGAGACACTTAATTAGCATACCAAACATCGACAAGCCGAAGACAACAGTAGATGGTGACCCCGCGATCAATTAAAATTTGTAGATTTGATCACATGAGACCAGAATCAAGAGCACAAACCGACAAAGATAATGAATTTTGAAGAGATACCCTGACAATATGGAAATAATTGTCAACCAGATATACCATCAACAACCTCGCTGGTACAAAATGCAGGGAAACGTGAACTCTCTTGACAAAAAAAAATAACACAAGTATTAAGAAATCATCGGTGTTTTTATTTTTTAACTAAAAATTTATCAGTAATATTTGATCATAAATCAAAATGCATTGTATTAATTATTTTTTGTTATTAGTCAAACTACATAGATGATTTTTTAATTATACTAATGAAATATAAAAAATAATGTTGGTGGGTATTCACATATCACTGCTTTAATTTACTTGCAAGTAGATGCATTGCATTTTATCTTTCTGTATTCTTACCTTATTGACAACACAATAGCCGTATATAAATCGTAACAATCCAAACCTAAACCTGAATTTAATCAAAAGTAAATTAAAAATATCTCCTTAACTAATTTGCCAAATATGGGTCTTGTGGATCCGATGGCAAAGGCAGAAAATTCTACCAAGTATACATGTAATACAAGATAAGTTATTAGGACTCCAAATGCGGGAACTGAGTTGTTTTGAAAATAGGATAAATTTTTTTTCTTTCTCTTTTATTTTATATTTAATTTTTTATTTTTAAATTTTCCTATTCTACTGAACTTATTTTTTCTTTCATAGATGAGATTTCTTTTGTCTCTCTCTTTCCTTCGGAGAGATACATCTCTTACATCTAATTTTTCTTCTCAATAAAATATTTATGTTAAAAAATATGAAGCTGACAGCTATGGAAAGACATAAAAATGTTCATGCCGTATTTTTTTAATCAACTGTGATATTTAAGATTCCTTTTAGGTTTTTTTTAATAATTTTGTTCTGAAAATGCGTACGGATCCCTTCTTTTCGCTCGAGACAGCATACGGACAATTAAGAAATAGAATTCCAATAAGTGGACGCCCATCAAGAGCATTTACAAATGAAAAAAATTCTTGATTGCATGTGTCGGTTCAAATTAAATATCACTTCAAAACCTCCTTGTATTGATTTAATTTTAAGATGGAGGTTAAGAAATGTAGATTGATACGTAAAAATTTATGTACCGTATGTCATTTTCATTCGATAATTTTTTTTATGTAAAAAAAAGTTGATATTAAAATAAATAATAAATTATTTTTATATTGGTGTAAATCAATTAAATTATTTTTGAAATTATTTTGTACGAGTATAATCTTACCATAAATTAATGTAAAATTATTTTTTACCTTCAAAATAATTTTACACTGATGCAAAATAAGAGTACATCGATGTAAAGTAGTTCAAAGTAAGATTATACCAATACAAAATAAAATTCCAATTATTTTTTCACCTATGACAAATAATTTTACATTTGAAAGGTTATTTTTTCACCTTAAGATTTAGGATTGAATCTTTAGTGTTTAAAGTTTAACACCCTAAATCCTAAACCGTATACCCTAAGGTGAAAAATCACATTTTAAGTAAAAAAACACTTCTCATACATAAAATCACTTTTCATAAACTTAAATCCTAAACCTAAATCACTTTGCACAAGTGAAACCACCCTTTGAATAATTTTGCACCGATTTAAAATGAGATTGCACCGGTGTAAAGATACCTTAGAGTAATTTATCACCGATGCAAAATCACCTAGAATAATTTATAACCAATACAAAGTAATTTATCACTAAAATAAAATTATTTATCACCTATACGTTTTAAGTTTAAATAGTGTGATTTTACATCGATACAAAATTACCTAAAATAATTTATCAATGATGTAAAGTAGTTTATCATTGATGTAAAATTATTTTACTGTACTTTTTAAATTAAAATAATGTGATGATTTTTTTGTAATACGATGAGACCAACAACATAACAAACATTATATTCTTTTATTTCTTTATATTAAATATCAATTATTAAATAAACCTACATTCACAACATTATATAAAGCACGTGAATAGAACCTACAAAATACCTTGCATCACTCAACACCTGCATGTTCTTACTTTTTAACCTAATTTTATGACTTTCCTACGTGAAACTATTTTTTTGTGTATTGCATATGAATTGTATGATAACAAATAAACCCCCTTATCTTCATCCATGGATTATTCTTCATGCACACTTAATGAATTAGCGTGAGAAGGAAATAACCACTATGGGATAATGACCATTAAGGAGATAATGCTGTATTACATGATTTTTGGGGGAGCTGATAGGCCTTCCTGCTCCTCCCCACTTTGGGATAGCTTTAACATATGTTCAACCTTTCCTCTTAGATGTAAGCTTTTGGATGATGGGAATGACAAGACTATCAATATTTGGTACGATGATTCGATTAAAGGACCTAATAAATTTATTTGTCCAAAAATCATACCCAATGCTAATCGTTCTTTCGTTGGCGGTCTGCCGCACACTGATGGAACTTGGAATGTGAATCTAGTTGAAATTTTATTTGAACTTGAAATTGCAGAATATATTAAAGAAACCGTTTGCAGGCCGCAGCTAAACAAGACGAATTGTCGTGGATTCATCATCACAAAGGGATTTTTAGTATCAAATCTGCATACCAATCCTTAATGCGTCAAGAACTTGAGCATGAGGTCATTAATACAGAAACAGTCCAATTGATCAGAAAGATTTTTTCAGAAAAAATACTTGCCCGTAGAAAGAATATTTTCGTATGGCATCTCACAATAGATGGACTTCCACTGTCAGTTGTTATCTCTAAAAGAATCGGAGGCGCCTCAAGTCCACGCCCATTTTGTAATTCAAGCTATGAAACGAGAAGTCACTTATTTTTTATTTGTTCTTTCACGCGTCTTCTTTGCAAATTTGACTTTAGTATGGGATGCTGATCCTTGGCTGCAACAGATTTAATACATCTGTCCAATGAAAAATCAGGACGATGAAGGTCGATCACAAATACTTTATATGTTGCATTCTATTTGACTATCTTGTTGCAATGTCATGAAGGGTCAGGCCTTGTTCAGTTCAGAAATGATTTGGGAGTGAGTTCAACGAATGCAACTCTTCTATGATAATTATAGCAGCAATAACAGTTACATTGGAAATGATTCTCAGGAATCTTCGCAAGGGGATCTTACTCATTATTCCAATGAGTCTTTTATGCTTCTCACTGATACAGCAGTTGGATCATCCTATTCTTATGCAGCTATCATTGAAAAAGATGGTGAACAAGGCCTCATTCAATCAGCAAAGGTTGTCAAAATCAAAACCAATTCCATTGAAGAGGCAGAATCATATGCCATCAAAGTTGCATTGGATAATACTAGCAGGACTTATCCCATTAAGAGTGATGCTCTTAATCCTGTTAGTTCTATTACCTGGAAGGAGACAATCACACTGGACAACTGAACGAATTATTGAAGACTGCAAGGAACTAATTCGTCAGGCTCCTATTACCTTGCATCATGTTCATTGTGTTCATACTTTAGCTAATTTCTATACCCGTTGGGATTGTCAAGGAAGTTGATCTTCCCAAAATCTTCGTTGCAGGTTGTAATTGCTTTGATTGTCTATGTTTTCAATGAATGGCCCTTTCCTCAAACAAAACAAAATGAAAAATGAAAAACAAAGTGACGGTTGGTAACCCACTACCGAATGTCTTCTCATATATCGCCTGGGAGGGAACACGTGTAGTTCAGTAGTTTATAAAATTGAAATTGCAAATGAGCCCAAGTGTATTTCGATGATCCCAATCAAATCCAAACAACATAGGTTCACCCCCATTCCGATCCGTGTGCACCCCCAACCATAAAGGATGGCCACTTACGTGTGTGAAGAACTCACGCTCCTCTCTTGAGTACGGTAAAATTTGAATCTTTATCTTTTAGATGGGAGTCTACCTACTCAAATTAACTGACTATTCAATCCACACACCTTCCCCTCCTACAACACTACAAATTCCTATCTAGACCCACATCCCAAGTACAAACAACACAACCACATCTCTGGGTGTTCATTTCAATCGGTGATATCGAATACCTAATCAACCCATGATTTTTGACCCTGCTTGGTCGAGTACCTATTTATTGAGTATGGGTTAGGTACCCATTAGTAACCCGTCACTTACTGTTCGGATATCCGTTGGGGCATCCACGGGTACCTGTTAGGTGGCCCATCTAATTTAGGTACCCATCTGGCCATCCTAATCTCACATTCCCCGAAGGTCGTGACGACCACGTTGGCCCTATGCGCAATGATTGTGCCCTCCCCAATCATCTCTATGGTTCACGCACACCCCATGTCTAAGGTGTTGCCCCATCCCTCCTGCACCATCGTTCTCCCAAAGGACCCAAACCGCCCTGCTCTCCTCCCTCGACCTCCCCATCGTCAAGGCCGTTGTATGCTTGAGAAGAATACTATCTCATACACCATCATGCTCCATGCCCTCCTCCGCAACCCCTCCCTCCTCGACGATGCTTGCAATCTCCTCGACTCCACGCCCGAGAGGAACATCACCTCCTAGATCACCATAATCTTCGAGTACACCCACACCTGTCACATCAACATTGCTCACAATCTATTCGAGATTATGCCTAAGACAAATGAAATCTCCTAAAACATCATGTTCACAAGGTACCTCCACACCTGTAGGGACCAAGAGGTGCTCAAGCTATTCCTAGACATGCCCGAAAAGCCTTTAATCACATGCAACGTTACGATTATTGGGCTCAGGAAGAACAAGCACATGGAGGATGAAACAGGCATGTTCGACAAAATGTAGAAGAAAGATGACATAACTTGGAGTGCAATAACCAAAGTGTACGAGCTCAAAGAATACGAGATAGACTTGATCAATATCTTCAAGATAATGCAATAACCAAAGTCTGCTCACTGCGTGCACACACCAAATCCAAGTTAGCTACTAAGTCATATTCACGTGCATTTTATTTCTTTTTCTAATTGATTTTTATAAGTTTTATTTTATATTTAACATTTTTCTATAAATTTCTATAATTTTATTTTAACTATTTTAATTTTTTTATTTCTTAAATTTAGTTTAATGATTATTTTATATTTTTATTGTTACTTTCTACCATTTTCTTTGAATTATATTTTATATTTTTAAATTTTACATTTTAGTTATATTGGTTAACTGGGTATCTCATAAGTACCCATGACCCAATTTAACAAAATTGGATACCCATCCTTTAAATACCTATTTGAACAAGTCGGATCGAGTCACAACTCAATTAATACCTAATCAAGTCAAGTCTAATTGATGGAAACAGGGTAGATATCCGACCCACAAACACCCATATCTTTCACCATCACGATGATGATGATGATGATGATGATGAGGCACCAATATCTCCCAATGTTGGAGCTATACTTAATTAATCAAAACCCCAATATCATTCTCTTATTTTTAATCAGCGCTATACATTTATAGAGATTTCCCCATAGTCCACGAAGACAAAGAACAAGAAGCAAATTAAGAGATGGCAACACATATCCATCATCAGAAAGAAAGACTACCATTGCCCTCCCTTGCCCTTACCTTTCCCATATAACCGGAAGAGGTTGAACGAGGACACGCAAGAGAGAGCCACGGAGCAGAGGCTCACCACCGCCGTGGCCGCCACCCCCCAACTGGACTGAGTGCAGAACCTTCCATACAGACTGCACAGCCTCATCCACTGCAGCTCCGGCATCCCCTTCTCCCCGAAAATGGCCGACTGCAACGCCGCCGCAAGTGCCGCCGTCATCACGTACGCTATTGCCTGCGAAACAGACAGAAGCCGGTGATTTCCGAACTGAATAAGTGTAAATATACTCTCATTTAGACTTCCAAACGTTTGACCCTCTTATCAGAAAGGTTGAATTATATATACTCCCCTTATTATCTATTTATTGGATCATTGGATTAATGACATCTTACATTAATTATCAGGTTTGGTGGACCTACTCAATCATTGTTAATTCTAAATAGGGCCGAGAGTACATTTCCGATCCAAAGAGGAACACTTAACTTGTTGAGAAATAGTCGATGGTACATCAAATCCAAATTAGTACAATGGTTCAAAACAAATGGGTACATAAAGGGAGTACAAAGATTAACGTCACCTTCAGGATGAAAAATGGTGGCATTTGAAAGGCAATTGATCCATTAAGGTACAAAATAATTGTCAATCGTTTGGTGTTGGGAACGAACGAGATTCTTTTCTGGGTCTGATAAACAAGGATTCGATTGAGCAGGAAATATAGAATTTCAGAAATTTTCAGAAAATTGGCTTTTAGAGGTTCTTATCTGTATATTATTTTACGACATTTTTTTTTTTTAACCCAGCTAGAGCACGAAAGAAAATATAGCGCTACATGGAAAGAAATTCATAAATTATGCGAACCCAAGTTTTCCTTTATGAGAGAATTCTTACAAAGAAATGTGATTAACCAAACAAACAGAGAAAAAAAAAAGGGAACACTTGGACTAAGAATAAGAATTCTTATGTTGGCAATTGTGATTACAACCAAAATGTATCGCACTTTATCTTGGCACCCTTTTTTTGAACTTTTTTTTGTGTGAACAACCTATTAAAAGTCTCATTCATGGCATCGACGAGAGAAGAACAGCAAAATGTTACAACCACACACATCCAGTAAAGATGAATTTCGGAATTGCACTTCATACTAGAAAGATGCAATCTATGAAGTTAGTTTTAGTTTTTTTTTAAAAAAAAAAAGAAAAAACATATAAAATAATCTAACAGACAGAAGAAAAAGGGAAAGGATCTCAAATTATTCCAAAAAATTGGCGCTTCTTCGTAGGGAAGGTCAGATCTTGCATTTAATGTTACACTTGCCGACCACCCATTCGTGGAATCCTTCCAAGCCATTCTTATATCAGTAGGCCATTGAGGTGCCCACATCTCACCTGTCTTTGTACAAGGAATTAAATGCAGCAACCTTTCATTCACGAGGCAACATCTTTGAGAGGGATCACACAACAACTCGTACGATCGATATGTGAAGCATTAACTAAACAGCTGATGGACAATATATATATATATAGCTCACCTCGGCGAATCTTCTTGCATTTTCTAGTCTATACGGTGCATTCAAGAGGCTTTTAGGTAGAGTGGGCAGATGAAACTCAGTAAATTGTCTTCCATGTTGGTCTTACAAATGAACAAAAGAACAGCTAGAAATCATGTTCAAGAAAAACTAGAGTACGGAAAAAGAATCACACGATCAGCTATAACATAATTTCATATTTCGAAATTGGATTATAACTTCCTCGTTGTCGACTGTATCCGAGATTTCCTATCCGTTGTGTCTAAATAACATTCTAGAAATATCCTTCTCAATGACTGACCTTGATTTTAAAGTTCTCACGATGTGAATCTTTTCCGATATGCTGGAAAGAAATACAGCTTAAATTGGCACATGCCCTTCCATTGCCTCAACACGAATAAGAATAGAGCTTATAGAATTTAAGAGCATCGATTGAAACTGGGTAAGTATTGGGACAATATAAATCATTTGTTATCATTCGTTGAACCTTACCATTTCAAGTCCGATTTCTTTCCTTTTTTTCTTTTTCATACATAACAACCAAAGTGGTTTTTGTCATTTTAGTTATACATATCAACATCAGCTTGGGCACCGTTTAGATGAGCAGTGATGAGCACCATTTCAATCTCAATTGTTCGGACATGCTCCTGTGACAAGAAATTATCATTCAGGAAATGCCTCCACCACTGGGTGGATTGAAGGTGTTTACAAAACTAAAGATGTCTCGAGAGGGGTGAGTTTTCTTTGAAGGTGTTAAATGAGTTTTCTTTCTAAAAAGAGGTGGCTAACGAGTCCATTGAGGCGATCTGATCTCTCGATACCAGAGTTAGAGGGAGCAAGGATGGAGGGTGTGGTGGTGTAATGGAGGAAGAAAGCGGGAGTGAGGGTGGAAGGATGAGCGCAATTATGCACTTACTCAGGGTTAAGACATACTTCAAAAGTGGTTTGAAAGGTGCGACACGAAACAAAGTGCGGTAGAGTGGAAGGAAGTGGAAGGAAACTTCTGGGAAGATGATTGTGCTGAAGAACGTTCTGCACAAGAAAAGTGTATCAGGTTAAAAATAGCATATAAACTTTATGGAGTTTAATCCAGGTGACATTTTTTAATAACATCTGCAGAAATAGGAAGATTGTGAGAGACAATTGTGTAACATCAAAAGTTTTGGGATGGCTTTTATAAAAGTCCTGAAAAGAATTGTCCAAATTGGAAGGTAACCAACTGTCATCTCATCTTGAGTGCACCCCACCTACCCATAATAAAGCAAAAGCTATTTGCAGCCAGGGGTCGTCAGGGATTCCCGATATATTAAAGCCCCAGAGTAATTGCATGTCCCTAACAGGACTGAGTGTGTGTTTGAACGTTAGTTACAGAAGTGGAGCATTCTAAAATGAGCAATACTTTGCTCAAGCCGGAATCCACAGCCAAATGGACGCCAACAGGGGCAAACAACGGGAAGGGGCACCCACTCCCCCTACCTGAAATGTGGATTATTCGGATTGTTTTGCATGGAATTTGTCATGAAAAATGACATGAGAAAACCAACGCTCTTCTAAAATCTACAAGCACAATTTATGTATCTGACAATTACATCCTTGACTGCAACGCACCCCTTGCTACCATAACCTCCCCTGCCAAAACCCACCAAAACCCTAGATCTTCTCCTCGCTATCCACCCATCTCCACAACATGTAGAGGACTTTGCACTCCGATCCCTTGGCCACACGACCTTAAACACCTCGAGAAAAATTCTTCCCTATCCTCAACATTCTCGACCAACTTTCTCTCGTCCATCTTGCTACTAGATCTTGCCTCCAACATGTCGTTTGGCGACCCTAGGTGCAGCATCAGGGCTTTGGATCGGTAGTCTCCTCCTCCCTAGGCTGGTTGGCCGACTTTGTGATGTGGATAGAGACTTCAGAGCAGACTATGTCTCTCTCTCTCGATCAAGCTCTTCTTTTATGGTATCCTTCCATCTATCTTCAACAACCCATGTGATGCGCTGAGCACGAGAATGGTTCAACCTTGACCCATCACTTTCGGGCATGTCACACATCCTCCTCTTGTGTCCATCTCTGGCTTTCCCCGAGCGGATCCATGCGTCCTTGCCAAACCTGTTTTCTAGAGCCGCATTCCATATCTTTTGAAACCTTTGTTGTCTTGGGATTTGGCTGTGGTTGATGCATTGCTCCCTTGCTATCAGGTCTGTCTTAATGTTGAAGGAGGCTTTTGGAGTTTGACATTAAAGACATCTGGAGCATTATTTTAGCAACCTTTGCTAAAGTTGCCAGAAGGGATTTGGCTTCATCGGTTTGACTTTTTCAACATGGAGATTGGTATCTCATTGCTTGTGTTTCATCAATCACAACCGTGGCCATTTTCTTTGTTTCTACAACACTCATATGTTCCTAGGGCCACGCAAGCACTCGAGCTCAATACGACCAAGATATCCATTGGTTGGTTCCGACAGCTGGCTTACTTCCAGTCTTCTTGTTTACATGGGTTGATTTGATCATCGAGAGTCCTTCCTTCTCGATGATACAGTTGTTATCTTTCGCATGGAGCATATACTAAAGATCATAGTGTCATGCTATGAAGCCTTTCAAAGTGAACGCATTCTTTTCTCTATTATTTTCTTTTTACTTTCTTTGTTGTAATGTTTTGGAGTTCCCCTGTTTTGGGGTGTCTTTTCCCCTCTTGAGAGGGCTCGTCGTATCTCTTCTCCCTGGCCCTTTTGGGATAGGGTTCCAATGTATCGGCTTCTTCCCCCTCAATGAAATATTGATTTAAAAAAAAAAAAAAAACCACACACAAAATCGTGAAGTTACATGGATGAGCACAGCCATCATCTGGCAAGCATTTACACAGGCTGATCACATAATCTCATACTAGTGAGACAAAGAACAAACTTTGGTCAAAGATTATAGGATGAACTTGAATACTAAAAAACAATTTAGGGGTGGACCTGGACCAACCACTCAAGATGCTTAGGTTGGGCCCTAGGTTTTATATTCGATGTTGTTTGGTGGTTTGGCCAATCGTCCCCTTACTCTTTTTATCATGAAACTTACCTAGAGGGATAGGTGTGCGGACTATTTATCCTCTTCATGCAGGATGAAATTAGTCACATAAACTTATGAAGAAAGAAGGGTGAGAGTGATATTTTCAGGTTGAGAGAAGACAGGGATTTTAGTTACCCATCACCATATTCTATCTCATGTTGAACTCCCTTGACCCAAGATAGACCATTTGTCTACCCTCTAAACAAAAAGACAAGACCACTCCACCATAAAACTCCAACCAAACTCAGGACGAAGGAGCCTTAAACCTCTTAGACCCACAATCCAATCCCTTCCAAACATAAAGCCAAGACATACCATCACATTTAAATTTCAATTCCCATCCTCCCCAACAAAAACCAAAACATGCCATGCCATCACATGAAAACTAATCTAAGCGCAAATTTACCACGTGGGTTTAGCTGAACCTAGATCAATCAACAGGTATAGATCAAGGATTTACCTTCTGCAACAAGGGATATCTCCTGCTTGTATTTACTTGGAAACAGAGGATGTCACCTTGAGGTCTAGTTTGCTCGAGATATTACGGAATCCGGATTTTCAAATGTGCAACCACCGTTAACTTTCCTTTTTGTTTACTTTACGAGAGGGGTTAACACCACAGGTTTTGCAAAATCAAACCCAGATTTCGGAGGAAGATGGTGTTAACCCACGAAGTAAACGGAGGTTAACCCCATTTACAAGGGTTAACCCCTCAAGTAAACTGAGCCTGAGTGCATAACCCTCAACCCCTCATCCAACGCGGGTTTAACGAAACGTCAGTTAAATAACCAACAGAATGTTTTAAACAAGCATCTGAGAGGCGATAAGGAAGTAACCAGTGAGTGCAATCTCTCTCACCTGATCGAGGACGAAGATGGCCCAAGCCAAGGCCTTGTTGAACAGCACAGATCCTCTGGAGATGCTCAGCGCACACCTCAGGCACTGGCCAAGGGAGTAACCCGCAGCCACCGAGTTGGCCACCACCAGGAACCTGTGTCGATCCGTAGTGGCTGGTGAGCACCACCAGAACAAAGCAACAGATCACAAAAGAAAAAGGAAAGAAAAGAGAGAGAGAGAGAGAGAGAGAGAGAGAGAGAGAGAGAGAGAGAGAGGAAGATGGGTCGCGGAGATCTTACACCAGAGCCTTCATGTCAGTGAACTTGGCCCTCTTCTCTATGGCGAAGATGTCCTTAACCTGCGTGGCAGTACCCACGAGGAGGGCAGCGGCCAACCCAAGCCCACAGGCCACGCACCTCAGGAGGAGCTCCACCACCTTCACCTTCCCATCCACCAACATGAGGGTGCCACCACCGTAGTAGACGGGCACCTCCCCGGGGCTCACCCCTGCTGCTGCTTCTGCACCAGAGCTCATCTTTCTTGGGGGAGGAGGGAGAAGAGGGAGGAGGGTGCAAACAAGGTGGGGGTGGCGGAGGGGGACCCAAGCTTTTATAGAGCTAATTAACCTGGGTGTGAATCCAAGAAAGGGGGGGGAGGTGGTGGGATCTGGCAGAGAAGACCAGTGGTCTCTTCTTGGTCACCACCAGAGGAAGATGGGGAGTACGGACATGTGGAGGCAATGCATGGAGGTGTGTGAGGGAGGAAAGGGAGGTGTTGTGGGGAAAGAGGGTTGGGTGTGTTTTAAGATGGGGAGGGGGTGGCGGTGCGGGGTGCAGCAGTAGTATCTGGTTGAGCATTGAAGGTGCTATCTGTTCTTTTTCTTTCTTCTTTGATTTTTTCGGGTTGTGGTTACTTACTTGAGATGTAGGATTGGTGGTGCATGACTTTAATATTTTAAAAATCAGATTGGTCTTTGAACAGGGTAGAAGGTGAATTTGAGTTGTAGATTGGTTAAACGTAATGTCGGTATAACAACATCACTTGAAAAAAAATCAAATCTTGAGTCCTTTGATTTGATTTGTACAAAGATATGCAATAGAAATTGTTACCTTACAACTCTAAGCACGCTACAAGTAGGATGCATTTAGCACATGTTAAATTAAGAATAAAAGATGTAACAAAAGATGAGAGTCTAACCTTCAATAAGACATAGATCTAAAATCATATCTCTAAGTCAAGAGGTCAACTACCTCATGCAAGAAAAATATGGAGATTCTCATATTTGACAACTTAACAATGGCGATCTCTAACGCGATACACCATTTATCGTTAAAATTTAAATGTAAATTATAAATTATAAATTATATCATTATTAAGGAATCACATAAAAAAAATAATGAAAAAAAAATATATCAAATTATTTTATATTTCGAAGCACCCAAGGTAACCAATGAGAAATGATGTAGGGCAACAGTGCCGACGTTAAGTCACCATCAAAGAGTTCTTTCTGATGATGAGAAGCACCAGCAAAAGTTACAACTTGGAAGATCATTGGATGTGTGGGGATGAGATTTGTTTGTGAAGAGGAATTTCAATTTTATTTGTTATGAATGGGATGTGTTTGAGGTTCGTTTCTTCCTTTTTAAGGGAAAAAAAAAAAAAAAACCCTCAATCGGTCAAAACAACTACTGATCGGTTGGTCCGCTTGAATCCGATATTGATGATTTACGTCAATTTTAACTTTATTTACTTAAATCGGTCGATCTTACCAGTTAGGCACAGATTTCATGTCAAACCGTTCCAATCGACTGAGTCGATTCGATTTTTAAAATATTATTTAATTTTGAGATTTTATTTTTTTCATCTAAATTCTATTTTTGTGTGTGAGCGAGGATTGTAGTTTAGTTGGAGGGACCTGTGGTGTCATTAAGGAAGGTGGTAGGCAGGAATTTATTGTGTGCATATCCATAGCCATGTGGTGGGAGCCTGGGGAATCGACACAAACTTGGAAAGGGAGGTGGGGAGGGATGGGGGTGTTCCAAGGGACTCACAGGAGACCCTCTTTTGCATTTAGGGGAATACGAGTGGGAGTCACATACGTCTTCAAATAAGGAAGGACAATTCATTTGCCAACCCTCCGACAACAAAAACCTCCTTCGGCCCACAAACACAAAATAAACGCAAGGACAAAAAAGGCCCCTTGCTTTTTATTATGCCAAAAAACGAAAAAAAAAAAAAAAAGGAAGGAAGGAAGGAAAAGAAGAAGAACAGTATCATTGTAGGTCTTTACTCTTGATTTCCTCCGCGCATCCATGAAAATGGACAAAGAGAGGACGGCCAACATTGTAATGGAGATGTGCAGGTGCCCTTATTTACTGTGCTTTGGTGAATAAGGTCTCTACTTGTTGGACAGCACTTACTTCCTTCCCGATGGGGTGCACGTATCATTAGTAGCACAGAAAGAAGATGCCTGGGGAGTGGGTCAGGGTTTCATCATTCCCGGAATCTTCACGTGGAAAAAAGATGTGTTGTGTAAAATGTAAAAGTATATATATGATACCTATCTTCAGTCCTCGGTGTTCTTTAATGGAGGCTTGAATTTCAATTACTTCTATCCTTATATTGTTACATTACCATTATACATAACCAAGATTGCATTTGTCTCACTCTAACCACCGGACATGTGACACATTCTTGAACCGCACGACTTCCTCCATATGGTGAGCACCATCCGCCCAAATCAGCACAATTGAGATGTCATAGAAGCAAACGGTAAGTCCATCTTTTTTTGCCCAAAAAGGTGCTGCCGTTAGCTGAGGCTGCATTTTGGTGCGGGGTAACCAGTAATTGGGATAAGTTACGAAACGAGAAAGATGGAGTTAAGATGTTTGAGTGGGTGGTGTTGACGTGGGAGGAAAAATTTGAAGGAGGGGATTGGAAATGGTCCAGTTGATGAGGCGACCTAAGAGAGATTGTGCTCAGGCAGTACTTGTTGCTTTGAGAGAATGTGAGTGGCATTTGGGGAGTCAAACCCTCATGGTCTATTAATCACTAGAGACAGGTTATTGTACCCTGACTTTGGTGGTTGGTGAGGAGTCAAGGTTTGAAACACCATCTGTTACCCCTCTTTCCATTCCACAGAAAGTTCAGCCCCCACTTCAAGCTATATTTGCAGCCAAGCTCCTTTGAACTTCCAACAAGTAGTGGATTGGGTGTCATGGTTATTACAATAAAAGTGATTATAATATTCTTTTATATCAGAACTCGGAAAAGGTTATAATGGAGAATATTGTAGTTGAAGCCATAAACCCAACCCTATCCCTCCGCATAGATTGTCGGCACTACACAGGATAACCCCTCCAATATCCTAAAACCAAGCACGACAAAAGAGATGCGACTAGACAAAGCTTCAAAAAGCATAGGTGGAACCATAGGAAATATGATGTGCACAGGATGAAATACATCCATCATAGCTGAGTGCCAAGCTATAGTGCTCCATTCCCCACGAGAAAACCCTAGCAAGAGACCCCAAATTCCACTGTCATGGGGCCCTAGCTGGACTCTTGCTCTGGCCAAGGCTCACCCCATCCCCTACTTCCCCTCTTAGAGGTGTTAACTTTTGACTGTTGCAGCCACCCATGGTGACTACAGCCTTTATGGCCTCCCACGCATCTCTACGGTGGCCTCTGGCAACCCCCCACACCCTCCCCTCCTCCACTGCAACCCCCTACACCGGCACCCTTCACCCTCTGTGCGCCCCCCTCCACCTACATAGACCTTCGTGGTGCCTACTGTGAACCGCAACATCTTGCAGCCTTCGCAGCCTGCCGCCTTGCCCCACGAGGAGGCTTTTACCTCTGCTTTGCATGGAGACCCTTGCTAAGGCTGTGCTTGAGACCACCCAAGCAGAGGCCCTAGCTCCACCACCCACCACCCTACATGGTTCTTGTGGCCTCTGTGACCCTCCATAGCTGCTTATGGTTCCTCCCATCCATGTGGAGGAATACCCACCACCTTCTATCGTCCCCATCAAGTCCAATGGATGACCAACCTCATTAGTGACAACATCCATCCCCTATGCTCTAGCCTCTGCAAAAGCCCTTCTTGCGGCTTCAACGCAATTTGTCAATTATGGCCCGCTCTAGCTCCATGCCGCCAATCCATTAAATGCCCGATTCATGTGCTCCCACGTGAACTACACATTTTACTAATTCTTTTAACGAGTACTGCGATATTAGCACAATGATTTAGTATATTAAGGATGTTTACCATTTCAAATTAACGTTGAAAAGATGCATTTTGCATACAGAATTGTGCAGATTGGTTGGAGACAGGTTTTGCATTAACACAGCACATCAAATTGCATGATCAACTCCACATGTTTGTAAATAGTGACATGCTAGAATACAATATTGATCATAAAAAATCAAGAAAATCCACTAGAAAAATGCATCTAGCTTAGTTTCCAGGATGTCCACCGAAGAATCCTTCTACTCATCATAAAACTACTTTATAGCAAGATTCAGTTTGCATAATTTCTCTCATCCAATCAGACATGATATGATGCAGGTTTCACACAATGGTTGTTCCACATCTTGTAAACTAGCATGCTAATCATATTAAATAACATGATTTTTTTTCTTCCAAAGTCATTAATTTTCCCGTTAATGCAAATTATACTTCCATTGCTAGTAATGAGTTGGGAAAAATGAGTAAAATTATTTTATTCTCAAACTCTCTCTCTTTATATCACGAGAGAAGTAGAACAATTACAACTCCAAGAAAGAAAGAGTACTAACATACCGTTACATAGAAAATAAAGCATAAATAGACCAAGGGGTATAATACTCCCACTCAAATTGGAACATAAATGTTAATCATGCTTAGTTTGAAACAACAGATATCAAAACTAAATCTAGTAAGAGACTTGGTAAATATATCTATTGTCTGGTCATCAGAAGATACTGGAGTTTTGTAAAGCAATCCTCTCTAGATAATATCTCTAGCGTAGTGACAGTCAACTTCCACACATTTCGTGTGCTCATGAAACATGAGATTGTTGACTATATAAGTAACTGCTCGATTATCACACCTCATCTCCATGACCCCATCTATTTCAATATGTAAGTCAGTAAGGAGAGACCAAATCCACATCATTTCAGCTGCAGTTTGGGCCATCACCCTGTACTCTGACTCTGCAGTAGACCTGGAGACTACCACTTGCTTCTTCCTCTTCCAAGTTACAAGATTGCCAGCTACATAAGTGCAAAAACCTGTAATAGATTTCCGATCAAGATGGCATCCTACATAATCTGCATCTGAATAGCTCACCACAGTCATGGATGTCCCTCTGGTGAATAGAAGACCCTGCCCAAGGGCCTTCTTGAGATATCTAAGGACCATCATCGCTGCCTCCCAGTACTGTCTAGTGGGCTTAGCGATAAACTAACTCAGTCTGTCAATTGCAAAAAATATGTCTGGTCTAGTGATAGTGAGATACAAAAGCTTCCCAACAAGTTGCCTGTATGACCTGCTATCAACTATCTCAACCTCAAGTGTCATAAAAATGTGTCATAGGATCTATGCGTATATTTGCTGGCTTAGCTCCCAGCATACCAACCTCCTGCAATAAATCTAGAGCATACTTCCTCTAGGACAAAGCAATACTACTTTTGTTGCGAGCCACCTCTATCCCAAGGAAGTATCTCAATGGACCCAAATCCTTCATCACAAACCGCTCAACCAGGCATCTGTTGGTCTCAGCTAACCCCTCATAATCATCTCGTATGACAATCAAGTCATCTACATAGACAAAAAAATAATAATACACTACCTGTCTTCCTGACAAATAGAGAGTGGTTTGCAAACGACCTCTCAAACTCAACAGACTCAACCACCTGAGATAACTTCTGGAACCAAGCACGAGGACTCTAGTTGAGGCCATAAATGACCTTCTGCAATTTGCATACACACTCCCCCTAAACCTCTTAACCAGGAGGCTGTTGCATGTAAACCTCCTCCTGCAAATTCCCATAGAGAAAGATATTCTTCACATCAAACTGGTAAATATGCCAATCCCACTGAGCTGCCACCGAAATTAGAATTCTCACTATAGATAACCGAGCCACTAGTGATAAAGTAACAAAGAAGTCCACCCCATATGTCTGGGTGAACCCTTTAGCAACAAGTCGAACCTTGTAGCATGTAACTGACCCATCTGAATTATACTTGACTGCAAACACACATCTGCAGCTAACCACTGTAGCACCTTCTGGTAAAGGTGTAAGCTCCCAAGTACCACGTGAGGTAAGAGCAGTCATCTCATCCTCCATATCCTGACGTCATTTTGGATCAAGTATGGCCTGCTGATAGGTGGCAGGTATAGATATGGCAGAAAGAGCACGACAGAAACTCCCAAAAGTCGACCCAAGGTTATCAAAAGCCAGACTACTTGCAACACGATACCTGGACTCACAGGTGCAAGGTACCTTCCTGATGGCGATAGGAAGGTCAAGATCATCTGCCTGATACTCCTGTACTGACTCTAGGGCAGGAACATCCATATCTGGACTTGTAACATTACCACTAGATCCTATATCATCAGTACGCAAACTGTCCGTGGTCACCTGGACTGAAGGGGGTGATGTCTGTGTAGCTGACATCTGGAAAGTACTATAAGGGCATCTGTAGGTAACAATAGGCTTAGAAAACCTCATGGGTCCAGTCGTAGTGGCCAGAGGAGCAAAAACAGGTATCTCCGAGGAAACAGGAGATATAAGCATGGGAGCCTCTGTAACCTCAGGAGATAAACTCCGGGCAACTGTAGAAAGGTATGGAATGGACTCATGAAAGGTAACATCAGCACTTCACATAGTGCTTACATATAATGGGATCCAAGCATCTATATCCTTTTTGAGTCAATGAATATCCTAGGAACACACACTTAACTGCCCGAGGTGCAAGCTTATCTCCACCTAGAGAGAGTAGGTGAACAAAAGCAGTACAGCCAAAGACACGTGGTGGCACATGAAAAAGCTCTCGCTCAAGATGCAACATGTGCTAAAGAATCTACTCATGAAGCATTCTGTTGATCAAATAACATACTGTGAGGACTGCATCACCTCAATATAACGGAGGCACATTATGATGAATCAATAAAGTGCTAGTCACATCCAAAAGATGTCGGTGTTTCCTCTCAGCCACCCCATTTTGCTGAAAGGTATGAGACAAGTTGTCTGGTGCACTATCCCATGTGACCTATAAAATGCAAACAGCCTGGTGGTACATAACTTAAGTGCATTATCAGATTTGACTACTTTAATAACAGCTGAATACTGAGTCTTAATCTTCACCATGAAATGCTTAATGACAAAACCAACATCTAACTTGTTCTTCAGTAAGAATACCCATCATAGGCGGGAAAAGTCATCCACAAATACTAAATAATGATGATGACCCTACCTATCTGGTATCCGACTCGACCTCCACACATCCATGTGCAATAACTCAAACAAGATGATGCTTGCCCATCTACCACGCATCATAGCATATCCAAGTCGCAAGAGAGATATGTGGAATGACCCATCAAAGGCTGTCAAGGGGAAGATGTCTAAGTCGAAGATGCCACTGAAATACACTCCAAGCGGCAAACAATACTTCTCAACATGTAGAGGCAAGTGGAGTCTGAATCAGACAATAAACTCCACCCTCTACATTTCCACTACTAATCGTCTTCCCTGTCAGTTTGTCTTGAATGATGCATCTCACGTCATCAAAGATAGCACGACAATTAAGCTCCTTAATAATATTATTAACTGAGAGTAAACTCATAGAAAAGTCTGGCACATAAGAAACATCAGGTAACCTCAAACTAGGAGTCACCAATACCCCCCCCCCCCTGGCCTACTATCCTGGAGTGCCTACCATCTTCAACTTGCACTGTCCTGTCTGTAGGTACAGATCTGAGATGGGTTAAATGATCCCGATCTCCACTGAGATGTAATCAACAAGCCACTCTACACTACCCAAATTTCTGTCATGTACAATAGAGCCCAACTCGATGGCTCCCTGGAGCCCATCATGATAGCTAAGACCTCGAAGTAATCTCTCATACTCACTCCAGGCAATGGTCACTAGATCATCTGCCGACCTCTATGTGGTAGATGTGCTTGGACCAATATCAAAGGAAGCCATACTAATATCATAAAACCACATATTCACCAAGAAACAAGCCTCTAAAGCACTAAATCAGGGCTAGATCATGCCAATCTAATGACCAAAAAAAATCTGAAAAAAAATTCAAATCATAGTCCAAGGAAGAAGGTCACCCAAATCAGGCTGCCGATGTAGATCAAGACCAAATAAGACCTGCAGCTATGGTTGATGTAGGCCCAAATCAAATCAGACTGTCGATGGAGGATGAAACCAGCGATCTATAGCACAAGTGATGTAGACCTACTAACCATATTAGACCACCCAGATCAAATATAGATCCAAGCTCAGATCGTCCCGGATGGGACTAGCGGCAGGTTAATGACCTGCAACAATAGCCGCAAACCCCTAAAGGGGCAAGGCAACGCTAGGCAACCCACTCACGGTGCTACTGGGCTCACTAGCGGTGCTGCTAGGATCGGGCAACCCACTAGCAATGCCAGTGAGGCCCCCCTTCCTCCTCACACTACTATAGACGAGGGCTGGTGCTCCTGTTGTTGGTGCTACTGCTATTGGCAGGAGGTGGCAATGCTGTTGCCGGTTGAGAGAGATCACCGACGGCAGTGAGGAAGAGGAGAAGAGAAGGATTTGGTGAATGGGTTGGAGACCTACTTGGGTGGGATACCTAGGGAACCAGTCTAGAATCGCTGCTCTGATACCAAGTTAGGAAAAATAAGCAAAATCATTTTATTCTCAAACTCTACCTCTATATCAAGAGAAAGGTAGGACAATTACAACTCTAAGAAAGAAAGAAACAAAGAGTACTAAAATACCCTTACATAAAAAATAAAACATAAATAGACCAAGGGGTATAACATGATCATTTTCTGTAAATTACTAAACATATATGCCCACATAGAAGTACATGCATTCCAGAACTGTGTTTCAGCAACTTCACCTGAGTGAAGGCATCTTTATTGTAGACAGATGCAAAGATGGTGAAAGCCGGAGAGGGTGATTCCCATCCTTGAGCAGGTGACAGTAGATAATGGTAGCTAAAAGTAATGCACATATCATCATCTAGTTGCACATGTTTCATTAGAAGAGGAGGCTTGCCCAAGCGGCGATAAATGCGAAGCCTCCAAAGGGCGCTGAACGGGAATATCTCCTATCTTCAAGGTATGCTACCACATAGCACCTGGTACAGACCCACCCCATGAAGGATGAAGAGCCTCAGTAAGCAACTTTAAAAACAAACAAATTTCATGAAAAAATATACAAGTGCATAGAATGCCAACCAGCACAACCTACAAAGAGACTGGAATGGAGAATTTGGTTTACACATAGCACATCAATACCAAGTAGAAGACCGATCAAAAAAGCTCCTATCAAAAAAAAATATTTACCTAACATGCACATATTCAAAAGTAAATAAATGGTGATGCATTTTTTTCTATTATTTATATTTTTAAGCACTTAGAACTATTTTAATTAGAGTGGGTTTAACCCTTACGGGTTAACCTTATTAAAAAATCTGAGTTATCAAAAGATAATATTGGTTTTCAAACACTGATCCTCTCTGCACACACCCCTCAGTGCAGTTAACACCAGGTTAATACCTATTAACCCCTACTGAGAGAGAGAAGAATGAAGTGTTTTAAAAACCAGTTCCTAACCCCTGTTTCAGGAAATGTGAATTTGCAAGGATTAAGTATTGACTTGGAAAAATCCTACATGAAAAAAGCATTTGAATAATCTCTAGATTCTTCAGAATGTGGAAGTATAATTTGAAGCCAAGGTAGCCAAGTAAAATTTCCCGCAAAAGAAAAACTAATTCCTCTCCAACCAATTGACTCTGATCTCAAAGATTCGAGAGTTGCACTATCTCTTTTCAAAAATGAGAGTAACTTGTGCTGTTTACTTGAAAATGTGGAGAGGTATTAGGGTGACTTCATAAGATAAACATATTAGTATGCTAATTCATGTTGGAGTTAGGGCCACTGATTACTTCCATGTAGCAAATAGAGGGAAAAAATATACCGTTTGTACCCAAGAAAACAAGTTATTAGGCTGCCAAGTTTTTATTTGACCAGCTCTTAACTCTCAAGTTGAGATAGTATTAGTCCTCTCTAGTATCTTTATTTTCCACTTGCCCATCTTTCAGATGGGCAAGGACAGAAAAACAACTTTATGGATGCATGAAGAAGAAATGCTATGAACAAGACTGCATTATACAGCACTAGGCAAGAGTTCTTAAACTCAAAGTTCTAAGCTACATTCACGAACAATATTAAAGGAAAAATTAATGGCCGGCAAAGAAAAAACTGGCTGACAAATTCAAAGTTTAGAGATGGCAAGATGAATTCGAAGGAGGCAATACTGATTTTTTCCATTGGCCAGCAATGTGTAGAGCTGAAACAACAAGAGTGTATCTGGATATTTCCAAAAAAAAAAACTTGAGTGCATCTGGATTCTGGAACTTATTCCACTTGGCCAGCAACCATTTGAGTAGTGAAAAAGAAGAAAAGAAGATTTCACAAGAAAAACATTAGTGAATTTGCAATCTTCAGTATTTTCTTTAGAAAGGTAATATTTAAACTTGGTCTATTGGATGGAAAGCCATCTACTCAACCACCAAATTACTTAAAGAGTGTTTATCCTTCAGTGGCTCCGAATTGGCCTTGCATAGTCTGTAGGGCCAAGCATATTTTAACAATTGATTGTCAATTTCATAATCTACATTTCCATGCAAGTTGGTCTCAACCTTATTAGAGCAAGATACGATCATCAAGAACAAATAAATCCATGATAACAAGACTCAATAGTAACAAATATGATAGCATGAGATAAAACAGAATGCACTTTGATAATTAAAACGTATATCTCAACAGATAGAATCACAGCAATGAACTCTTCTTTTACCTATTTTCTCACGAAAGTTTGTAATAACTGTAAATAAACCAATAAACTCAAATTACATCAAACTTATCCTCACCCACTCTATATATAGAGATAAATGCAAATCAGAGAAGTGCGTGAAAGCCACATAAAACTTCTTTACTTTAACATGGTAAATAAATGTAACAAACCAATGAACTCGGGTTACAACACTCTGATCCTCGTGCAATCTATATAGAGATAAATGCAAATCAGAGAAGTGCATGAGAGCCACATAAAACTTCTTTACCTTAACACGGTATCAAGAGTCTGTCAAAAAATTAAAAAAAAAACATGGCATTAAGAGCCTGGTTCAGAGATCTCATCATTTCCCACTCTCCTTTATGAGACCTTCATCAATGCATTCTTGACATCAACTCCAGCCAACCAAAGCTCTATCCACAAGCAATTGACTGATTTTAATTCCATCAGCTATACATGATCACATGCAAACCTTCGACATCCAATCATCATCATTATTTCTCACCATTGCATTTGATCCCTCACCATCAGTGCTCTTGTCACTATCATCCTCAATACAGCCACTGCTCTCCATGTTGCAACCATTGTTTTCATTGTGGCCCACCCCAGATGGCATACCCTTGTCATCCAACTGTGACCTTTTTCACCCCAACCACTCCCCATTCAAGGATACCCCATCCAACCCTCCAGTCACCACTCACCAGCCCTCGCCCCCAAGGTTTTAAAAAGCACGAGGTGATACTGAGGCAGTTTTCCTTCATCGAGGTGAGGCGTAAGCCTCGAGGCAATCAAGGCGTAAGTCTTAGGAATTGCATAAAAAATATAGAAAAATGATATGATATATACTTATTAAGTGTTAATAAGGAAATAATAATGTACATAACATACTTTTGTAATAGTTTTTCTTTATTACATCATTGAAAGTGCGAAACTAAACAAGAGATGACGTTTAAAAGCATACTAATTGGATCACAAGATTCAATTAAAAAATATAACATAACTATAAATGTGTAAATGATGTGATGAAATGTAATCTAAAAGATATTAGTATGTTCTAATAATACTCTTAAATTTTTCACTCATTCCTTATATGATTTCTACAAATCTTGAGGGACTATCCATCATACCAATTGCCCTGATACAAGCTGCTTTAGGGCTTATAATGAAGGTATGTTCAACGGATTTAGTCCGCAAGGGCATGACCTTGCAATGATTCTTATTTTACAATATTCAAATGAAATGGCCACCAAAGGATTGCCTCGGTGGTAAAGCCCCCCATTAGCATCTAATAGGTTATGGGATCGAATCCCATGGCCTGCATATTTGCCTTCTCAAAAAAATATTCAAACAAAATGATCTTTTCTATTGAAGGCATAGTGGAAGATGACAGTAATGTAGCAAGAGCATTATAGTCCAGTAGCTTATCTGGCCTTACCGTTAATAAGAAGAAATCATCATTTGTTCCTTTTAGTTTGATAAGAGCAGTAGGCCAAGATATGGGTTGACGAGTTGGGCACCTTGTTAAGATAGCTACCTTTCATTTATTTAAGTTTTTCCTTGACAATGGGCCCCCTAAGAGCTGCAAACTGAAACCTACTTGTGGACAGGTTGCAATGGAAACTGAAATTGTTACATAAGGATGTCCATCTTTTGTTATTGAAGTTGGTTCTGTGTTTATGACCTAAATAAATGAAGCAAAACCAACACAACTACCATCTCAAACCAACCTGGACCGAAGTGCAATGCTGCTGGACCACCGTAGAAGCTACTGCACCACCGGCGATGCTCCTCCTTTGATGACGTTGTTGCACCTGAGGCGGCGCCTCAGATGCACCTCAACACCTCGAGCGCCTCGACATCAGTGAGGCACACGTCTCTTGTCTATAGCCTCAAGGCTATTTTGGGCCGCCTCACCTTGAGGCGAACGCCTCTATAGTCTCAAGATGCATTTTTTTAAACCATACTTGCCCCAACCCTTGTCACTGTTGCCCCATATGCCCAACCCTCCTTTGTTGCCACTGCCCTATCCCAATCTTCCTAGCTGCCACTACTTCTTCCAAAAGATCCCCCCTTCTAACCCTCCCCCACCCCAAAAAAGAAAAAAAACCAAAAACAACAAAATCCTAATCCAAGTAAAACCCCTCCATCTTCTAAATTTACCTACCAAACAAATGGCCCCCAAATCTAAATAATCCCACACATCAACTAACAACATATCCCTTTGGTGTTCCCCAACCCAATAAAACCTCAAATCACCATCACCTCGATATAAAACTTCTGTAATTCCTTTAAAAGCCCTTACCATGTTCAACCTTGTCCACTTTGTGGTCACATCACCATACCTTACACCCCTTCCGAGTGCTTAGAAGCAAGTCCAGGATAGTCTCTGAAGTCACCAACTGATGAGTACACAACAGCAAAGACAATTCATCTTCTGATCTCTCTCTAGCATCTCCGATGGTAACTCTAATATGACAAACCTTTCATCCCAACAATCACAGCAAGACAACTTCGTCAACTATTCTAGACTCCTTGCATGTTGCAACTAAATAGTCGAGTCTCTGCACTTGGTTCAAATTACAAGTTCCTTCTATCAGATACGAGATTCAGATTGGTTAGGCACATTGCTCAGGCACCATATATTCTTCCATTCTTCCACCATAGGCAAAAATATGGACTCTGAAATTTTGATAGAGTTAAATTCAAGGGCGGTAAACAAATTCAGTGCCACATAGATATAACCTGTAGTTGAAGAAAATTATATCTTTTAATTACCCAGTCATCCCTACATCTTTTTATATAAAGAGAGATGAGAGAAAAGTTACAACATAAACCCAACGAAATAATAAAAAGAACATAACATCCCTTACAATATAACGTAACTCAACACTGGCCCTTAAGTTAGAGCATATACATCCACAACGCTTGGCTTGTTTTTAAACTTCTCAAACTAAAGGTGAGGTAGCGGCTTGGTAAATACGTCGGCAATCTGATATGAAAAGGCAAGACGAGTAGTACGAAGCAGACCATGCTGAATCAAACTCCTGGTGTAATAACAATCTACTTTCACATGTTTCGTTCTCTCATGGAACATAGAATTGTTTGCAATGTATGTTGCAGCTCGATTGTCACAATGCATCTCCATTGGCTCCTGAATAATAACATAAAGATCTTGTAACAAAGATCTTATTCATATTATCTCAACTGCAATATGTGCCATGACCCAATACTCAGACTCGACACTAAAACGTGAAACTATACTTTGTTTCTTGCTCCTCCAGGTCACCAAGTTCCCAGCTACAAAAGTACAGAAGCCGGTAGTAGACCGCCTGTCTCCAACATCTCCTGAATTATCTGCATCTAAATAGACAAGCCTTCTTTTGAAATAAAATGCCTCTACTTGGACATCCCTTGATGTACCTTAACACCTGCATCACAGCTTATCAATGAATATCAGTGGTTTGTCTAAGAACTGACTTAGCTTACCCATTGCAAGACTAATATCTGGCCTAGTGATGGTCAAATATAATAGTTTCCCCACTAGCTATCAATATGCCTTCTTATTCTTCAGCTTCACAGTATCATCAAAAAGATAAACTTTAGGATCCATAGGAATATTGGCATCCTTGGATCCTAGGATGCCCGTCTTCTGAAGAATGTCAAGAACATACTTTCTTTGTAACATAATTATCCCTTGCTTACTTATGGCAATCTCAATACCTAAAAAATATCTTAGCTTCCCAAGGTCTTTCATGACAAACTAGCATGCCAAGTACTCCACCTGAGAAATGCCATCTGCATCATCACCTGTGAGGATAAGGTCATCCACATACACAAGTAAAGCCACTGTACCCAAGGTTTTAAAAATCACGCATCGAGGCACGTAAGGCATGCGCCTCGAGGCGAGGTGGGCCAATTTTGCCTCGAGGCTATAGCCTCAGCTGTTGTCTACAAGGTGTGTGCCTCATCTTGCCGAGGCGTTGCTTAGGCGCTGAGGCGATGGAGAGGCGCCGCCTCGGCTAGATAAGCTTCTAAGATGGTCATGTGCTAGTCACATGACAATTTTTTTGACCCAAACCTAAAATCTAGATACCCTAAACCTAAAATCAAAACCCCACAAAGTCCTACCATCACTGACAATAGCTCCTGCTCCATCACCAACTCCACCGCATCGCAGCCTCCACCGACGAGCATCGCCAGCAGCGCTCCAGCACATCACAGCCTCCACCGGCGAGCAGCGCAAGCATCACTCCAGCGCAAGCAGCGCTCCAGTGCAAGCTCCAGCGCAAACAGTGCCAGCATCGCTCCAGCACCAACAGCGCAAGCAGCACTAGCAGCGCTCCAGCGCGAGCAAGCCAAGCAAGCTCCAGCACCCTCCAGTAGGTTCCAACGCAGGCTCCAGCGCCCTCCAGCAAGTTGCTCCACTCTCCAGCAGGACGCATTTAAGAGGTAATGGATTTTATTTAATGTTTAAGGTGGTAATCTGCACACTGTACACGTTTAAGAGGTTGAGAGGTCATGTTTGAGTTTGTGAAATTCTTATTTCAATCACTGAAATTAGAATTTTTGGTCAAAAGGAGAGGTTTAACAGATTTTTTGTTGATTTTCTATACTTTCAGACATGGCACCAAGAGCAAAAAGGGGAGGAAGAGATGGATCTAGTGGCAAGTCTGATCCTGGATGAAAGTATTGTTCAGAAATTGAGCTAGAAGGAGCTTAAATGGGGAAAGGATATAAATATGTAAAGTATAATTTCTGTGGGAAAAATATCACAGGTGGAATTGCACAATTGAATGAGCACTTAGCCAAGACACAAAAATGTGGGACCATGTGCCAAGGTCCCACTTGATGTTGAAATTGAGATTAAGGAATACTTGGTCAAGAAGGATGTTGATAGGAGAAGAGTGCTGGAAGAAATTCGTCGCATAGGTGGATATACAGTACAAGGGCCATTTGGTCATGGAGAAAATGCACCCACAGGATCAAGTGGTACAAAAGTGGTGGTAGGTCCAATGGATTTATTTGTTAGGGTTGGACAGAAACATGTTCCTAGAACTGGAAGTGATGAACCTGATAGCACTCCACATGCTCATCCAAAGCAGGTTACTTTGAATTCCTCTTGGAAAAAAGAACTTAGAGAGAAAACATGTCTTAGTATTGGAAGATTCTTCATTGAAAATGGATTGCCTTTCAATTTGGCCACCAGTCCATCTTATTGGCAGATGTTGCAAGATGTAACTTTGGAAGGGGATTTAGAGGTCCTACAAAGCATGAATTACGAACCTGGATTTTGAAGGAAGAAGTAAAGACAATAGACATAATGGTTGAGCAAGCAAAGGCAACTTGCGCTGAAATAGGATGTAGCATATTGTCTGATGGTTGGACAGATATAAAAGGTCATACCTTGATTAATTTTTTGGTCAACAACCCCAAAGGTACATGGTTTTTGAAATCTTTCGATGCTTTAGAAGAGATCAAGAATGCCGATTACTTCTTTAAATTGATGGATGAAGTTGTTGAAGAGGTGGGGGAAAGTGATAACAGATAATGCATCTGCTTATAAAAAAGCTGGGGAAAATTTGATGGAGAAGAGGCCACATTTGTACTAGACTCCATGTGTTGTTCATTGCATTGACTTTATGTTGGAGGATATCATGAAGTTGCCTCTTCATGACTCTGTCTTCAAGAAGGCCAAACAAATCATCAACTATATATATGCACATGCTTGGGTGGTGGCCATGGTAAGGAAGCATGCGGGAGGAGATTTAGTGAGACCCGCCGTCACACGATTTGCTACTGCTTTCCTTACCTTACAGAGATTGCTATGTGCCAAAGATGCTCTTGAGTCTTTTTTCACCTCAAAAAGGTCGAAGTCCAGCAGCTATGCATTGAAGGTTCCAGGGCAAGCTGTGCAAAATATTATGCTAAAAAGTAGAACATTTTGGCCTAGTGTAGCCTATCTCATAAGGACAATCAAACCATTGGTTATGGTTTTAAAAATGGTAGACTCAGAACAATATCCACCCATGGGATTTATCTACGAGGCTATGAATCGAGCCAAGGAAGAGATTGATAAAAATTTGGGTAATATTGAAAATAAGTACAAGATAATCTGGGACATCGTTGACTCAAGATGGGATAGACAACTACACACTCACTTGCATGCTGCTGCATATTTTTTGAATCCCCAATGCCAATATAAACCAACATTTTCAATTGATTCAAAAGTTAAGATGGGGTTGTATTCAGGCTTTCAGAGGTTAGTTCCTAACAGGGAGAAGAAATTGAAGGTAGATCACCAAACAGATGCATTTGTCAATGGACGAGGGCTATTTGGATGGTCCAATGCCTTAGACACTCGAAAGCAGAGGAGTCCCGGTATGAATATGATCATTTACTCCTTTCTATCAATTAGAATAATGTGTAGTGCAAATTTTTTCCTATACTGAAAACATAGTTTCCATTTCAGCGGATTGGTGGAGAGCATTTGGCGATGAAACACCTGAGTTGAAGTTCACCATGCGGATTTGAAGTTTAACTTGTAGTGCATCTGCATGTGAGCGAAATTAGAGTTCTTTTAATCAGGATTTCATTTGTATTTTAAGTAATATTTATAATGAATTTCATGACCATCTTTTCATTGACTAGGTCCATACTAAAAGGAGGAATAGACTGAAACAAGACAAACTCAATGACTTAGTTTATTGCATGTTCAACCTAAAATTGAAACACAAGGAGGTGAAGAAGAAGATAATGGAGAATCTTCTATGCTTAGAGGAAGTCGACTCTAATGATGAGTGAATTGCTAAGCTACAATTCTATGAAGATAAGGTTGATGCTTATCAAGAACTAGATGCAACTGTAGCTCTACAACAAGATCTCATTAACCTTGTGCAACGAGAGGATTAGGCATACAAGTGAGAGGCAACAGAAGAAAGAGACAAATGAAAAACAATAAGGGTAGAGACAAAGATAACAAGATGAGTCAATTTATATTTTGAAGAATTTTAAATTTATAAACTAAGGTTTAAAGTTTTAACAAATGTTATTCAAAATTATTATTTTTTAGGCAAAGCGATTATTGATGTTGAGGAGGAAAAATTTCAAGAAAGTGATGGAGATACTGAAGATATAGAAGCTGAGGCTAGGATGAAGTACATGGATGACTCCTAAGATAATGCAACCAGCCCTAACGATAATAACATTGATGAGCTTAACTTTGAGTGACTTTGATGGTGTTGAAGGGGGAGGATAATATAATATCTTTTAATTCTTCTTTGGGACTTTTTGATGTTTTTTTTTTAAAAAAGGAAAGGATAGTTATCCAAAATGATATCTACCCAAATATATTAAAGAGAAAACCAACAGCCAACACCAAAACAAGGGGCAAACACCAAGACCCCTCACAAGGACTCACTCCAGAGTTTAAACAAAACAATAATAGGCTCCACAAAATTCTCCACATAAGGCCTCTGTCCTCTGAAGACGACAGTATTCTTTCCTAACCAGACACCCCAGAGGACCGCCAACGATCTGGCCCTCTCCTTCGTACGGAAGACATTCTGCCCAGCATTACCCCCTCCACCTCTATAACTGCACCAAAAATCATCAAACGACCGACATTTCCACCACCCCGCTCCCACACGGCTCCAAATCTGCACGACAAACGGGCAAGAGAAGAAAAGGTGGTCAACCTCCTCATCTTTACCTCCACACAACGAGCAAACCTTACTCTCCCCGGGAGCCCATCTTGCCCTCCAAACCTTAGTCACGGGTTTCCTCCTGAGCAACCAAACAAAAATCTTGACCTTCAACAGACATGCCGCCTTCCAAACCTGTCTGCAATCTCACACCAAATCCAAATCACCAGTGGGACCCCTGCCGGACAATCTCCTGTACACAGCCCCCACTGAGAAATCACCTTCATCCCAACCAAACATATCATTTCCGGAAGCCGACTGCAGACCTTCTAACTCTTCAAGCAATCTCTAGAAATCATGAATTCTCGCATCTGAAAGATTCCCTGCAAAGAACGGACACCAACCACCTCCCCAAACTTCAGCCACAGACGCCTCTTTGCTCAGGGGCATAGCAAAAAGTCTCGAAAATTTTCTAGAGAGAGCACCTTGCCCCGTCCAATCATCCTGCCAGAACCTAAAGATCTCCCCGTCCCCACCACCGGTACAAAACAATTCTGCACCTTATGACCCACCATCGACAAACTTTTCAAGAAGTATCCCTCGGCGGAGATATCAGGAGATCCCAACACAGCGGGCCACCATAAGCCGTCCTGAAAACCCTGCCCATCAAATCCTCCCTACACTCCAAGAGGCCCCCAACCCACTTCACCAACAGGCTATCATTAGACCTCCCCAAATCCCTTACCCCAAGCCCCCCCTCCTCCACCGGCTTGCAAACCTCCTCCACGCCACCAACCTGGCACTAGGCCCATTCGACCCCTGATTAGACCAGAAGAAATTCCTCATAAGCCTCTCCATCCTCAAGACAACCTGCCGAGGCAACTTCAGGACAGATTTAAAATACGACGGCATCACCGCCAGAACCACCTTGAGCAAGACCAACCTTCCACCCCTCAACAAAAGCCTAGACGCCCACCCCGCCAACCTCCCCTCCAGCCTCTCCATCAGGGGAGCCCAATCCTGCACCAGGATCCTACCATCTGTCAACGGCAAACCCAAATATCTGATCGGTAGCTTCACCTGCTTTGTGCCAAGACCCATGCTACACTCCCTCGCCTCCGCCTCCGTCAAATTAAAAGGGACCACCTGATTTAGACAGGTTAATGTGCAGACCTGAAACCTCGCCAAACAAGAAAAGCAAGATCCGCATCCTCCTGGCTTCCGCTTCCCTGCCTTCTATAAGGAAAATCGTATCATCCGCATACTACAGCAACGAGATACTCGTCCCATCTCCCAAAGAGAAACCCCTCACCAAGTTCCTCTCACAAGATTTCTTAGCCGCCCTCGCAAGTGCATCTGCTGCAATAACAAAAAGCATCGGAGCCAAAGGGCACCCCTGTCTTACCCCCCTTCTCGGCTGAATCCAACCCCCTGCCGGATTTCCATTGATAAGAATCGAGAAAGATGTTGTGATGACACACCTCTTCATCCACTCGATCCAAACGGGTGGAAAACCCATCTTCATCAAGGAGGCCCAAAGAAACGACCACTGCACTGAGTCATACGCCTTACTGAAATCAACCTTCCACATGAAAGCCTTCCTCCTACTCTTCCAAAACGACAGGATCTCCAAAGCCACCACGTACCCCTCCAAAATATTTCTACCAGGGACAAAAGCTGTCTGTACCGGATCCACAATCCTTGCCAAGGTCCTCCTCAGCCTATTCGCCAAGATCTTAGACACAATCAGGTAGATAGCATTTGAGACAGCTATCGGCCTGTACTCCTGGATCTCCTCCGCACCCTCCTTCGACAATAAGAACAAGTAAAACTTGTTCAATCTGTTGAAGCCCGAATTTCCATCTCTAAACTCCTGCAAGACCTGGACCACATCCTCCTTCACCACTGGCCAAAACTCCTTATAAAAGGCAACCGGAAAACCATCCGGGCCTGGACACCCATCAGCATTCAGCCCCCAGATTGCCTTATGAATCTCATCTTCCTCAAACGGACCCGTCAAGAACTCCGCTTCTGCATCCCCGATCCGTGGCACCTCGGATCCCAACCACCTCCATCTTCCCCCTGCCTCCTCCCAGTAAACTCTCTAAAGTACCTCGCAGCCGCCCCTCCCACCGCCTCTCTTCCCACAAACTCCTCCCATTCCACCACCAACCTATCAATCCAGTTCTTCCTCCTCCTCCATGATGCCGCCATATGAAAAAACTGAGTGTTAGAATCGCCCTCCTTGAGCCACCTCTGCCTGGATCTCACCTTCCACTCCACTTCCACCTTCTGATCTTCCTCTTGTATCACCTGTAAGTGCTTCGCTCTGTTCACCCTGTCTACTTCAGAAAGGAGACCAACATCCTCAGCCAAGTCCAGCCTTGCAATCTCACTGAGAGCTTCATCTTTCCTCTTCCTACACTCCTTAATTTGCTTCTTATGGACCTTGAGGAAGGACCTCAAGTCTCGCAGTTTAGCTTCCAATCTGGCAGCTACCGAGACATCCAAGTGAACAGATCTCCATCTCTCTTCCACCAGCCCCATGAATCCCTCTTCAAGGAGCCAAGCTCTGTCGAACTTAAAATACGTTCCATGCCTCCAGCCCTCATTTCTCACCCATAGCAAGGGAGTGTGGTCCGAGAACGACCGCTCTAGGGGTCTAACCTCTGCTACAGGGAACGGCTCTGCCATCGTCGTCGAGACGAAGAATCTATCAATCCGAGACCATTGCCCGCCAGAACTCCAGGTGAAATGGCAGGAAGAGGGCGGCATGTCAACTAACCCATGCACCGCAACAAAACCCACAAAGGCCTCAGAGCCCTAGTCCACCCCCCCACAGCCATCCGATCTATCCTCCGCTAGCAAAGTGACATTAAAATCACCTCCAATCAACCACGGGGTCCCCTGATGTTCCGCCGTGACCTGGCCCAATTCCTCCCACAGAGCTTGCCTCCGCCAGCTATCCGTCGGACCGTATACCGAGGAGAAGAGCATGCAGAGACTGTCCTAACGCCTCTGCAACTTGACAGTAACAAAATGGGACCCGACCGTCGAGTCCAGCAAAGAGAAAGCATCTTCCCTCCACCTAACAACAATCCCACCCGCTCTTCCAATCATGTCAAGGGCCAAGAACTCCCCAAAACCACTCCCCCCTACCTCCTTCCATAATCTCTGGTCACAGCTCCCCCACTTAGTCTCCTGGAGAAACACCACCTCAGGTCCCCACCTCTGAATATACCCACACAACGCTACCCGCCCGGAGGGGTCGTTCAATCCCTTTACATTCCACGAAAGGACCCTAGTCATGGGGGAAATTCGGGAGACTCCACCTTGCATCGTGCGCCTGAACCCCACCACCGCAACCACCTTGTCAACCTCCCCCTCTTCCATTTCATCAGGCCTACCAAGCAGACCCTACTGCACCTGCGCCCCAGCGAGACCTCCATCTCCACAGTTGCACCACCTCCTCACCAGCCACCCCCAACTCCGTCGAACCCTCGTCAGCCCCAACACCTCCTCCAGCCCCAGCCACCCGCTGACTGTCATCGCCACTACCAGCCACCGCCGCAACCCCCGCATCACCTCCGCCACCTATCGAGCCCTCCGCCGACCTTTCCCCTCGCCTACCAGCTGGCGCATCGATGCCAATCACCACCTTCCTTCGACGCTGGTCATCCCCTACCTCGCTCCTAGTCGGAGCGGTCACGGCCCTCCCCCTCCGCTAGGTCCACCTCGGCTTGTACGTGAGCCACTGCGACAGAGGCTTCCTCGGCCTCCACCTCTGCACGCGCATCACCATCCCATCCGCGTCGCTCATCGCCGCCCAATCGATTCGATCGAGATCGCGTCGAGGGCTCTCCTCCAAGTCCCTACGACCGCAGCCACCGCTCGAAGTCTGTCCCAGACCCTCGCGCGAAGAGGAGCCTGACCCAAAGACCCCTCCGAAGCCTCCTTTCCCCGCCTCCAGTTCCGGTCTGCCGGACCCGGATCCGCCAAGAGAGCGCACCATAAAACCCTGATCCACCTCAGCAGGGTTCTCCGTCCTCAGCGCCACAAAATCCTTCATTACCTCCTCCACAGATCCCGCAGTTCCCTCCGAGACCCTCGCCTGCTCGTCTGCCACCGTTCGCGCCATCACTGCGATCTTTCGCCTTCCCAAAAACAGCCCGTCCCCTGTCCGCTCGTACGTCGCCTCCGACGCCAAGCTCCGCCGTCGCTACGCCAACCACCGCCTCAGCGAAAGACCGAGGTCTCCCAAGCAGCCGCGATACCCGAACCAGCCATGAGGAGCTCCCCCATCTGAGGACCACCTTCTCCACAAGCTGCATCCCCGACCACATCTCCACCTACGCCCCGAATCTCGACAAGTCCTCCGATCTCAGACCCAGACCCTCGCAGCTTTAGAGCCTCGCAAATGGAGCGACCACCGCTGCCGCCACCTCCACCGTACGGAGGAAGAGAAGGACCCCCTCAATCAACACCCTCTACCTCGCGCCAACCGGTGGCCGCTCCTCCACAGCCACATCCAACCTCACCGGCCACCGCCATCTCACCACACCTCGGCCACACGACAACTCCTTGAAAGCCAGGCGCCGCAGCATCTTCTGTCCAAGCCCCGACAGCATCAGGCAGCCACTCCTAAGAGACGCAACTCCAAAGGTCTCCCTTCCAATCCCCAAGAACGATGAGACCGCCCTTCTCAAGTCCCCCAAACCCACCTCCCCTTCCAGCACCACCGCAACCAAAGCCACCGCCAACCTCCCCTCCAAGGTCTTCATCTCCTCTTACCACGGCACTTCAACCTCCACGAGAGGCGCCCCCTCCGGTGGAGGCGGCAACACCCTCGCCTTCCCCAAAGAAACCCCACCAACAGGCTCACGAAGCCTGATCCCGCCCGCCTATGTCCGAGACCTCCGCACCGCAAACACCTCACCAGCTCCCTACAGCTCTCCGCAAAATGCCCCCTCCCGAGGCACTTGAAACACCGCACCGGCTCCACCCCCCTCAGCGACCTCCTCTTCACTGCCGTCCAACCAGATCCATCCCCCTCCCACTCACGCGTTTCCCTTCTCGCGCTCCCCCTCTCGCTCATGTTTCCCAAAGGGATTTTTTTGATGTTGATGTATTTTCATTTTAAATCTTCGAATGTTTAGATAAACTAAATTTCTAGTTTTCTATGTTGTTCACTTGTTTGGTTGTTCATCTTATTGGCATGTCATTTTAAGTCTTTCAATGTTTGTCGTAGAGTAAAAATGGCATGGATGTGTATTTTTTACCTTTTTTTCATTATTAGTTCTTAATAAGTATATATTTGTCATTTTCTTTTATTTTTCATTCAAAAACTGAGGCTTACGCCTCGACCGCCTCGAGGCTTACGCCTCACCTCAATAAAGGCAAACCACCACAGACCGCTTCGCATTTTTTAAAACCTTGATTGTACCACTACTGGTCTTCCTCACAAATAGTAAATGGTTAGACGAGGACCTCTGCATCCCAATAACAGATAGTACCTTAGACAGGCATCGAAACTAAGCTCGGGGGCTTTACTTAAGACCATAAATGGCATTACGAAGTCTGCATACACACTCCCCCTAAACCTCAAATCCAGGCGGTTGCTACATATATATCTCCTACAAATCTCCATATATGGATGCATTTTTGACATCCAACTGATGTAGATACCATCCATAATGAGTTGCAACAGAAACAAGTATCCGAACAATGGAGAACCGAGCAACTGGGGAGAACGTGTCAAAGAAATCCACTCCATAGGTTTAGGTGAATCCTTCGGCCACAAGGTAAGCCTTATACCGAGAAATAGACCCATTTGAGTTATATTTCAAGGCAAAGAACCATCTGGCTTCAGCAAGGTGTGCACCAAACGGTAAAGTAGACAGCTCCCAAGTGCCTTTGTAGTAGGACTTGCTAATACGAGGTAGGGATCTCAGTACTAGAAACTGCAACAGTGAACGCATGAAACTCCGAACCCAGAGAATTAGCAGAAACAACACTACCGACAACACGATACTGGGCATAGATCATAGAGCCTTCCTGATAGCAATAGGGATATCCTCATCTGTGGGCATAGAAAGGGAACCTGGAGACACAATATCAGAAGTATCGTCAGTACCCTCAACATATACATGAGTGGAGGACGATGGTAGCTCAATAGGAACTGACAGAAAGCTGATATGTAGCACCCTTAAAGGTCTTATCATCAGGTAATACAACTCTGAACATGCCCACCGTCTGCTCTGTAGTAGATACACCACTACTCTGAAAAAAATCCTCTATGGCTACAGGAGGCATAGGCATTGGCACAGCCATCTCAACCTCTTTCAACCGATGACCTAAGGTGGAAAAATACAGAATAGACTCATGAAGAGTCACATCCACACTAACATAGTGCCTCTGGTGTATAGGGTCAAAACACATATCCTTTCTGATTGTGTGAATAACCAAGAAATAGGCACTTAACCACCCTAGGAGCTAATTTGTCACGACCAAGCCAAAGGAGGTGTACAAACACCACTCAACCAAAAGTCTTTGGCGGCACAAAATACAAATCTGAATTAGGATATAGGATGTTCCATGAGATCTACTCATAAAGCATAGAGGAAGAAAGCTTGTTAATGAGATAACAAGTAGTGAGAACTACATCTCCCCAGTAACTATGCAGGACACTATTCTGGATAAGCAAGGCTCTAGCTGTATCTAGAATATGACGGTGTTTTCCTTCAGCAATCCCATTCTGCTATGACACGTGAGGGCATGATGTCAGATGCACAATGCCAAGTGACCCATACAAGTCTGCCAAATTCTTAGTACAGAATTCTAAGGCATTATCAGTTCTGATCTTCGTAATGCACACACCAAACTAAGTTTTTACAAATATCATAAATTACTGAATAATGGATCCAACCTCTAATTTATTCCGCATCAAAAATGTCCATGACAAATGGGAGAAATCCACAAATAACAAATGATACCGATAACTCTATCGGTCTGCCACATGGCTAGGACCTCAAACAACACAATATAATAAATCAAAACAAGCAAAACTACTAGACTGGATAGAGGCTAGAAAACTAGCACGGTGATGCTTTCTCAGCTGACAGGCATCACACTGAATCTTCATGGCAAGAGAAAGATAGAGGATGATCCGGTGTAACTTGTCCAGTGAAGGATGGCCTAGTCGTCTGTGCCACTGCAAGACACTCCCCGCAGTAGTACTCGTCTAACAGGCTGCAGCAACAGGACTCTGAACCAGCCGGTATACATCCCTCTCCTCATGACCACCACCAATTGTCCTCCCCGTCATGCAATCCTGAAACGTACATCCAACCGCATCAAAAATTACAACACAATTCAACTACTTAGTAATAGTACTAACAGACAGCAACTGCATTGCCATGTCAGGCACATAATAAGCGTCAGAGAGGTTCAAGGAGGGAGTAACCAACACCCCTTCATTACCATAGATGGGGGCATGCCTACCATCTGCAAGCTACACTGAGCGATCATGTGGTATCTTCTACATATTCCCAACGCACTGGGAATTCCTGTCAAATGATATGAGGCACCTAAATCAATCAACCATGAACAATTCATACTTGACGCAAAGGCATAAGCAGCTGTGCCTGAGGATTGATATTGCTCATGGGTCAACTAGGTCAAATATTGTACAACTGCATCAAAGTCTGCCTCTACAAGGATCACTGCCTCATTAGACACGACTGGAGATGTAGTCATAGACATTTGGTTGGCAATTTCAAGTCATCCAAGTTTGTTCCAGCACTTGACCTCAATATGGCCAAGTCTCCCACAATAAGAGCATGTAAGCTTGCCACACCACCATCAACACGCCCCCTGCCTTGGCCTCTGAAGGCTCCTGTCCGTCCTCCATGAGTACTCGCAGCTACATGAGCAGAGGAGGTATTACTAATAATACCCTCTAGCATAGACTGGATCTACAACCTGCTAAGTCTCCTATATATCTCCTTAATAGGAGGAAGATCATATAGTGTCAAAATATGTGAGCGTGCAGTGAAATAACTGTCATTAAACTTTGCCAGAAACATATGTAGAGAACTCCTTCCTCTGATCCCTACATGTGGTTGAGGTACACATGAGCTTGCATGCATTATATTTCTCCAAGAGTCCCTTCATGGTGGAATAGTACTGCGAGAGACTCACGGATTCCTACTTCAAGTGACAGAGATCATAATGGATCTGAAAGACCTGGGTGGAGTTAAGTTCATGAGAATAAGCGACCTTCAGATCATCCCACATCTCCTTGGTCATCTTGTAATACAAAACTTCATCTCCAATGCGAGGTATAACACTGTTAAGTATCCAAGTCCTCACCACGTCACCATCTTTATTCCAGGTTGCATATTTCCTTACCTTCTACTTTGGTGGTGCTTCTATAAGGACATACTTCTTCTCATGTCCTTCCACAGTCACAGGAAATGTCTGAGACCAACAGGGATAATTAGCCTTATCAAGCTTCACAATAGGAGCAAAGAACAGGTTCTTGTAGACTACACAGTCTCCAATCTATTCTAATGTCACTCCAGACTCTGACAATGATGCGACCATAGTGACAACAAACTACGAACACAGATCTGAAATCTAATAGAAACGAGAAATACACACCCCAAAATATGCACCAAACGGGGAATACACAACCTAAAAAGCTCCACTCACACGCGGTCAACAATCCAAGTGGAATACACACCCCAAAACATGCATCAACAGCAAAATACACACCCCAAAATAGCAATGAAAATTCTGATTTGATTATACCATCAAAGACGAATTTCCAAATAACTTTCTAGAAGGTCCTCGCTTCAGAAGTCCATCACCAACGAGCCAAGGACCTTCCTAGACCTCATTGCAGGGAAAACATGGTCTACAACCCTCTCCTTACCACCGGAAAGGGCTCGATAGTGAGAAGAGGATGCGAAGAGTTGCTAGGCGGAAGCGGAGGCGGAGGCACTGGGCAAAGGCGGGAGCGCTGGGTGGAAGTGGTGCTACCGGTGGCGCAGCGCTAGGCGGAGGTGACGCTATCGGTGAAGCAATGCTGCTACTGCTACAGGTGGTAGCACTGCTATCGGCAATGGTAGCGCAACAAATGCTGGCCCATGGTGGCACTGCCACCGCTGCTAGCTGGCTAGTAGCGGCAGCGATGCTGCCGGTGACGGCGGTGGTGGTGGGGCTTGGTGGTAGGGTTAGGGTTTTCTCAGTGGAGTCCCCAACTTGGGTCTGATACCAAGTTGAAGAAAATGATATTTCTTAATTACCAAGTTGTCCCTACACCTCTTTCTATAGAAAGAGGTGAGGGAAAAGTTACAACATAAATCCAACGAAATAATAAAAAGGACATAATGCCCCTTACGATATAACGTAACTCAATACCTGTCTCTAAACAATATTTCTCAACCATTACTACTATTGCCACAACTATTGTGGCTAAAACTGCTACTACTATTATTGATCAACCCAATTCCGCTCCAGCTTCCGATATTCCTATTACTACTCCCGATCGGGCTACTTCTCATGCCTCCGATCTTACTACTACTGTCACCTTTTACGCGGATGAGGATGCCTAGTAGGGGAACTCATTTACCCTCTCACCATCTCTACCAGTTGTTATTACTGCTACGACCTCATACTACTACCTGATGCTGCTACTTCTGCTACAACATCCTGTCTTATGGCTGCTACTACTACAACTCTATTACTACTGATTGTAACTATTACTTCTGCTGCAGTCCTCTTCAATTTACCGCTGCTACTACTGCCAATTGCAACTGCTACTTCTATGGTCATTGATTTTCTACTACTTCTACTACCTAACTATTGTTGCTTCTTCTCTCCTATAGTTGTGACTTCTGCTACGGCTGTTGTTCACTCCTCAACTCCCTACATTCAGGGGGAGCTCTGTCTTGTTGTGACTCCTTCAAGTTAGACATTATATGCTCCAACTTGGTGAAGGGGGGTTTGGGGGGGTGTTTGATTTAGGAAAATGATTAGGATAAGTTTGTTAGAAAGCATTTTATCCCTTTCCATTATTGTTATTTAGATGTGATTGTTGTGTTGGCCCTCTCTATATAAAGGGACCAACACCCTTCATTTTGTTTCTTGAGAACAACAATAATATTTTCCATTCCTTTCATCACCAACCTAAAGAAGCTTTAGGGGGAGCCTTTAACATCCTTTTGCTTTGTACCTTCTCATTTAGATTTTTAATATATTTGGATGATCATTAACCTCATGTGATCATCCTTTTTCTTTTCAAAGATAAAAAGTTGACTGCTATGAATTACTTAATATAAGGACATAATTATGTCCAATCCTTCACTCATGATCTTGGATTCATCCATGGCTAGATACCTGTCTAACTCTTCTTCTTGCCATAAAAAGCTCTTCAACATTTGCTACTACTGCATCATCCATCTCATTTGATTCCACTAGAGCTGCCGCAGCTGCCTGGAAAAAGTGCAGCAAAACTGTCATGAGTTGGCTGCTTGCATCTCTTTTTTGAAGTACCCAGTTTTGTCGAATAGAACACTTCCTATCAAGTTTGGAATTCCCTGGCTGATGCTTATGGAGCACCATCATGCACCTGTCTACTTCAGTTGTGTCTTCAGCTACAAAACCTTAATAAGGGAGAGCAATTAATCGATGCCTTCCTTTAAAAAGTCAAATATATTACAGATTTCAATGCCATCATTTCTAGTAATCTATCATCAGATTTTAGGGGCGTGGAATGAAACATTTCTTAGCATTATAAGCAACCTAACAATAATGGTTATTTTACAATTCAAACTCATGCGCCTGGAGAATGCTAAGTTATGGATACTTAACGTTAGGCAGAAAAGCAACAACCGTTTCACTAAAATCATATGATAGATTATTGAAAATGACAGCACTGAAATCTGTGGGTGTTTCGACTTGACCAAAAACAATTAGTTGGTATGTAATATATTTGGCCTTTCAAAGGAAGGTGCCCAATGATTATTCCACCTTGCAGAGATTTTTCAGCTGAAGGTGCACTGTAGTAGATGAAAATGTAAGGGTGACCCATAAACATCAGCCAGAGAATGCTAAACTTGATAAGTGTTTAGTCTGATAATAGTAGGTAAAACGTCAAAAGGAGATACAAGCAACCAACTTAGGAGAGTTTGGTTGCACCTTTTCCAGGACATTGCATCAGCTCCAACGAAATTATGTTGATGATGTAGTAGCAGGAAATATAGAAGAGCTTTCTATGGCAATAAGAGTCAAACAAATATTTGAACTGTTGATCCATCCAATAAGATCATATTAGTGAAGGGTTGGAAGTCAATAAATTGTAACAAGTAATTTAGAAATAAAATTATGGTGGATGCTTATTGCGGGAAGAGAATATGTATTAGCAGATGTTGCCAAGGAAGCCGTATGTAGCTGTGAAGAGACTGGAAATGCTGAAAAAAATTGTCTTCTTGGGATTGTTGGATGAAAGGTTAATCATATCAGAGACACTATAGGAGATACTGAAGAATGATTAAAAGATGGAGAGTGTGGTATGTACTTTCAGTCGATGATGCCACAAAATATTCTAAAGTTTCTGCTAAGTACTTGAAAGGGGCTTAAGGTGTAGGAATATGTCCACAAAGTGGACAAAGTTGAAGAGGGGAACAGTCAAGAGGACAATTGTCTATGTAGTGAATAGGAGAATATGACTTTTGAGATTTTACAGGAATCAGAGGTGTATTTTGAGATGGCAATGACAATCTGGGGTTTTGATGGGTTGTAAAGCCCAATGAATAAATGGGAATAGCATTTTATTTGATGTGTAGGCTTATTTAGATTTGTGGGCTGCTAGTTTCTGAAGGAGATGGAAGGGTTTTGATTAGTTTGGGGTTTTTGGAGTAGGAGGGTTTAGGATTTTGTGGAGTAGGAGATCTTTGGGAATAAGGAGTGGCAACTAGGGATCTTTGGGGATAGGGAGCGACAATGACAAGGGATGGTTGGGGAGAAGAGACAGTGCAACAAGGGAGTTGGGGATATAGGCAAAAGATGGGTATTTTGATGGACCATCGATTGAATTGGGGATCATGGTCAGGGTGAACATGGCAACAGCCCGACGATGAGGACGATCATGCGTCAATGGTTGCACGTTGGTGCATGGCAATAGAAGGAATGGTGGTGGTGCAATAGTACTATTGGTTGTAACCAGACCTAGCTGATGGATCAAGCCCCTCACCGCCTAGCCAAGCCAATTTCCCAATTAGTGGAGCTTGGACTCAAAAAATTACGCATCGACCTAGTCAAGCTCAATCCACAGTTCAACCCTCTTTCTAATGAGTATGGTTTGGCTTGACCTATCTATGGTGTGGACAGAAAGATTTTTATTTTAGGTCACAAATATATATATCCAAATGAAGTAATAAATATGTTTGTAGATCAGACAATAAAATATGCTATTATCATGTAAAGTTTAACTTCCTTTGCCCTAAAAATTTCAACTCAATAGCCAAAAAAGTTGACATATTAGAAATGAAGAGCATGGGTAAAATTGAGCTGGGACCAGCCCAACCCAGCCAACCCATGCTGGGCCACACTTTGGCCATAAACTTCGACCCATAGGTTTTTTCAAGGTTGGCAAGGCCCATGGCGACCCAACCTAGGCTTGGGCCAAGGTTTTTTCAAGGTTGGCATGGCCCATGGCTCGACCCAACCTAGGCTTGGGCCAAGGTTTTTTCAAGGTTGGCATGGCCCATGGCTCAACCCAACCTAGCATATGAATAGATCTAGTAGTAACGGGGTCCAGGCCCCAACACGAGCAATGGTTGCAGAGAAGAGGGTGGTGGTCATTGTAAGGATAGCAATGGCAAGAGCATTGACGACAAGAGATTTAAGACAGAAGAGAGAATTAGTGGCAGTGATCTGTGGATACCAAAGGCATGCACATGCACGCAGACAGCTGATGGAGATTGGGTCGATTAACTGCTCAAGGACACAGCTCCACTTGATCGAAGTTGATGTTTACGACAAGAATGAATTGGTGAAGGCATTGTACAGAAAAAAAATACAATCTGCAAATGTAAAATGAGAGATCGAGGGCTAAGGGAGGGTGGGAAACTATGAGAAAATCTCTTTACACTCTCTAATTGGCACTTATCACTATATATATATAGTCTATGAGGACTGGATTGTTTTTAAACCAAGTTCAGTAATTTGTCACATTTGTTTTAAACTTAGATAAAGCAAATAGAGGAAAGGATACTTTGTTCTTCCTGGGAGAGAGTTTGTTGTTGTGATTCTACCTCTTGATTTATCAAACCAATATACTTGGATTACAGCAATCCAATTCTAATGTACTCTAAATACAACAAGAAATGCAAATCAATGAAATGTGTGAGAGCTACATACAAATTCTCTACCTTGATAATATGCATATAATTTTACAAACCTGTGCACATATTAGATGTGAAGCAAACAATATCCAAAAATTTCTTCTATGAATAAAAATTCCTGAAATTTGACCTTTTCTTTAAAGATGACTATTTATATTACCTAAAAGAAGAGAAACAGGGAATGAAGGTGAAGAGAAGAAAACCATGAAATTCATAATCAAACTAGCTACACAAACACTCTTGCTCAAGCAATAGCATAAATGAAAAAAATGCTTAACTTGGTAGGCTTAATGAGCATGTCTACATGACTTATGAGGTGTAGAGATACGGAATCTTAAGACAACATACTGAATGAATGTTTACCACACTCATGCAAGGTAGGATGGGGTTTGCTGCAGTATCATGGAATGTCTCATCAGCAGCTAAAATGAAGCTCAAAGCATGCATCACAGACTGGATACAGATAAGGTCGCAGGCGGAACATGGCACTTAAAAGCTAAAACATTGAATCTTGAATTGTAATATGATCTTTAGCTTCTTTTGGACACCACATTCCCTCCCATAAAGGCGCAGAAGCAAACCACCATATATGTTGCTGTATATTCACATATTCTTGTATCCAAGGTTCAATACCAGTAAATACGATCGCGATGCCTAAATAGAGGACCTACTCATGCACAGGACATCAGAGTTGTTTGGATACAGGATGAAATTAATAGATACAGATCAAATCCCATCTAGCCTGCTAGGTTATCCCAAGAAATGTGTTCTGAACAGCATGTCTTCCAACATCTTTGTGGGATAAGGGCTAGTTTACTTGGAGGGTTAACCCCCCTCTTTACCTGAGGGGTTAACCTGCAAAATCTTAACACCTATTTTGCGAGGTTAACACATGTTTTGCTAATACCAATTCTAAAAGGTGTTAACAAAATAGGTATTTAACTTCGTAACTCCCCCCACACTCAAACTCTACTCTACAGAAACCGGTGTTAACACCACCCTGCAAGTAAACAGAAATGAGAGTTAACACCAATTTCACAATTTATAGCACCAATTTCTTAACCGCCCAAGTAAACATAGCCCTAAAAGTCTCCTTATTTCTCATTCACGGTCACATTAAGTTTAGCAAGCTAATTCTCACCCATCTCTTACTCATCAGATCTATCTGCATTCCTTATCCCGCAACCTAAAGGAGAACTAAGCAGCACAGCATTCGACTAGCGCAACTACGGCTTCTCCATAAATGGGCTCACCATGGAAGCTACATCCATTTGAACTCTTCGTTGAACATACTCGAAAGCCGGTGACTGAACTAATGGAGCGATACACGATGCAAGAATTAACATAGTGGTGAAATTCCAGAGCAAAATCATTGGATGAGTATCGAACGAAAAAAAACTTACGTCCCGGAGAACGCGACGATCCCCGCCGTGAGGAGGCCTCCGAACTGAAAGAACAACTAACAATTACGAAGAGCAAAACAAACAAAAACAACCCAACAACAACAACAACAACAAGCTTAACGCCGCCGTAGCTTACGATGTGAGGACGCTTGGTGTGAGGGGCTGCCATCAATGCGGCTGTGTGCACCAGATGATACAGCGAAGCGGTCTGCCAAACCTTCCAAAATTTCCAAAAGTTTGTCAGTCATACCCGATTCCAAGGAGCCAATCAATAGTTAAACGAGAAGGGTTCGTAAAGAGGGAAGGGGGTGAAGTGGTAATTACCTCCTTGTAGGAGGGGTTTCGGGGCTTGAAGACGTGAGCGCCATAGGTGCCGAGTCCGAGTGCCGCGACTCCTGAAGGCGCAAAGGAAAAAAAGGGGTCGCAGTCAGCGGAGGCGATAGATCGAGGGGGAGAAATAGATCGGTTATTTGACGAGGGATCTCTCTTTAGTGTCACCGGAGACTCCGGCGACTTTGTGCCAAATCGAGGGGTTCATGGGGGCATCGGCCTTCCTCTCGCTGGAGATTGCTGAAACTGTGGTCGGAGGGAGTGGTGGAAGTTTCAGTTGAAGAAACCCAGAAAGAAGAAGAAGATTATTCTATTTTAGGGTTAGTTTAATCGAAGGGTTAAAAAATTAGTATTAGGAAATGTAAAATTACTGTTAATATGTAATTATATTTATTTATAAAGTGATATTAATATTAATTTATATTTATTTGAATTAGTATTAAGTTGTGATATTAATACTTATGATATTTACTTATAGTGGTATTAAATATATAAAATATAAGTAATATCAAATATATGAGTGGCATATAATTTTAACATGAGTTTAACTCACAACAATTGAAATCGATGTTAGATAAATTTATATTAAAGTAGGTAAACCTAAGTTAACAAATTAGAAATTAAATAGTCAAGTAAATGAGAGTTAACTTTACTTTTAAACTATTAACCCCTCAAGTAAATTAGACCTTACAAGAGACCTGTTTGAAACCATCGAGAAGTGATAATGACGTTAGGGATGCAACGTAACTTTGTAGGCATAGCTTCTCAACAAAAAATCAAGCTTGATGCATGTAAGTATACATTTTTAAATGCATGGTATAATAATATGTGCGTATGTGTAAATTGTATCTTCCGTGCATTATTTTTAAAATAGGTCAAAAAAAATTTATCAAATTAATGCCATCAAATAAAAATATAATGTTCAATGAAAAAATCAAATAAAAATCTATTGTTCTATAAATAAATCATAAAAAATAACATATTAATTTCATATTACGTAACACATCAAACTTTCTTTTTGTGGTAATTAGGAAATAAGAATCGTTTAAGAAATTTTTCAAAAATAAAAATCAAACAAGAATATCATATAAGCAAGCATTCCAAATGTAAAAGTAAAAATATTAATTACGTAATGTAAAAATTACTTGTAATATAACTTACATTGCAGGTATTCCTTGTAATAGAAGTGTGAAAATTTGTATTACACTTATGGGTCACAGCAATTCTATAATATGTATTAGAGATTTTTCACTACTACTTGGGAGTCCTGGCACCTCGCATGCACTCCGGGACCAAGTTCCTAGGTCGAAGGTACCAAGAAATGAGTTCTCATAAATATAAGAGGCTTTCTCTTGAATTTAACATGAAAATAAGTATCCACAAGTGTCTATCGACCTTACCAACACGTACCATGCAAGAAAAAGATTCTAACAAGTCCTAGAACACGAAATTGAGCATCATTTGGCCCCTAAACCAACCAAAAATATGAAACAACGTCAAGGTTAACAGGTTCAAGTGAATCAAGCCGCCTAAACCAATGCTCAAGCTATCCTACCACATGGCGAGCATTGATTCGCTTACAGTGTTGCATGCATATCCCTAGGATCTCACGAATCGCCCCCACGTGGCGCTAATCGAGCACCTAGATTCTCTTGGACATGCCAACTTGTCCTCTCTCTCCCACATGCGTCTTCGCTTCCCAATCAACTCACACGTTGACCCAATGAATCAGAAAAAAGCGATTTTGAAATTAATGTGAAGTATGTCGTTGCAACGTGTTCATCCATTCATCTTCTAATATTTATAAGCCTATATAGCAAAGTATCTAGGGTCATCTATGGAGGCAAAGATGGTGTTTAAGAGATTTCTAATGAAACATTGCTTTATTTTTATTTTTTTTTGGAGAATATATCAATTTTTTTGACTTTTTATATATTGAAAATGAAATACGAGTGGAGATAAAATGGATATAAGTTACTTGAACTACTTATGCTAACAAGCATACAAATCCTTCCGCTTAAGCTCTCCAAAGCACAAATGTGCTAAGAAAATCAAGAGGGAGGATAGATAAAAAAATGGAAAAGAAAAAGGAGTGAAGTAATAAAAGCAAATCTACTAAACTTCAATTTAAAAGCTATTTGTTTGCAACCAAGTTAAGATTGCAAAAGAAATACTAAAAGTAGAAATACGAAATGCTTATGCTAGCATGCTTCAATAGGTGATAAGGGCTTGCTCTTCCTCCTTGAGCTTAGCGTGAAGCTTAAAGCAAAGGAAGAGCTCCAAGAGGTGGGGGCATGCTCCTCTTGAATCTCCCTCCTCTCCAAGGTCTTCATGGAATGAAATGGTGGTAATATTTCTAAAGTGGACTTGTAGCCAACAAAGGTTGTCTCCAAACGATGAAATGGGAAGCCCTTAAATAGAAGTGGAGGGCTTACTTATTTTGGACGGAAATATGGGCCATTAAATGATGATGTAGTTCTCTGTTGTGGATGGTGGAGGGTTTAATGGTTGAGGTTTCTATTGTTTTCTAAAGTGCGATGTAATAATAGGGTGGAGGCTACATAGGTGAGTGCGTATGTAATAATGGTGGTTTTGAAATAGAGTTGAGGCTTTTATTTGGTATTAGAATTGGAGGGAACCCTTAATGGAGCAAGGGGGAACATAAGGGAGCTCAGGAGGAGGACTAGAGCTTATCAAATGAAGTCGAGGAGCTTCATGAATGAAGTGCTCCAGATTGTTGATTCTTAAGTTGATCTCGTATGTCTACAATGAATCTTGAGCTCCATCTCTCACGTTAATATCTGCACAAGTTAAGCAAAAGCATCATGGCACCATTTTATCACAAAATCTATGCACAGCTAGTTAGATGCAAAATGAGTTAACTGCATGCATGAATGCAATTCTAACTAACAAGACTGCTTGGGATGCTTGGCAAAAGAAAGTAATGCGTCATCAAAATTGGTGTTTATCACCTAGCCACGGCAAATTGCCGCATGCCACCTTAGTAATGACCACATTGACTCGACTGCGCGATCCCACATGAGGAAGAGAGAAGGGTGGGGCACTCTCTCCCCTTTTCCTCTTTCTTCCCTTTTCTCTTTCACTCCCTCTCCTTCTCGTGATGTGTGCCTCCAAAGGGATTAAATAATGGGATTTAACCCTAATTAAGCTATTTATAAGACTAGGGTCCCATTTAGGTTTAAGTTGATTCAGGTTGGAGGAAAATGCCCTCAATTTCAGTTCACGTGTGTACGTCCCCGTTAAATGTTTTTCATACGTAACTCGAGTTACACAACTTGAATTTTCACAAAACAAGAAATGTTGGAATATTCCGAGCAAGTTTAATCAAAGGGTTGACTAAGTTTAACCAAAACACACATTATCTTATTTTCAAGTTACACTAATTACCTAATTCATGCATAACAAGTGTCAATAGATTCATCTTAACGCACTCAAGTCCGGTTGGACTTTAGGACTTCGCAACCATTGTATTTACCCTTCTCAAAAATAGCATGGCATCTTTTGGTAGAAGCCCTCCAATTCATTATATGATTAAAAAGTATTAACACAAGAATTTGTTTCTTTCTCTCTTTCCAACCAAATATCCTTCAATGGTGTTTGATAGTATGATCTTACCTCCTTTTCTCCTCTATTATTTATACTCCTTTGGGAAGGTGGAGCATCACAAAGCAAAATGTTTATGTCTTGGAGGTTCTGATTAGTTAAACTCCACTTGGAGCCTTTAGAGCAATAGTTACAGGACATTTGTTAGCCTAACAAACTTCAACAAGGACAACCGAATAAGTGAATGGAAAAATAAAAGAAAAGATGTTTGGTTGAATGGTGATATATGTTAAACTCAAGACCAAGATGATGTCTAATCTAAGCTCAAATATATGTAATCATTGGTAAGGATATAACAGAATGCGAATTTATTTGGATCGATTCATGATCATATTTATTTTAAAGATGACATGGATATCACTTTTGCGAGATTTTTGGATGCACATGTGGATACTATATTAAATTTTGAAATTTTATGTATGGATATCAAATTTTATATTTTAATGAATTCATATATGAATATGGATATCCTATGATTTTACGGATATGGGTTTGGATATCCATGTTTTTGCAAGTACGAATAAGAAAATGGATTTAGATATCTATTTTTTTTTAAGAGTCTTTTTTTTACATAAAATATGTATGCAACAAAAATATTTTAAATAATAGATGTTAGATATAAATTGTTCAATGTTTTCAAAACCCTTTCTCACAACCCTTGCACCATGCCTCCCTCCATCTCTTTTGCAATCTCAGGACCTCTACCTCCATTTCCACCTTAATTTTCCATATAATAATAAGTTGAGTATGTTTATTTTTATTATTTTATTATCTTTTAATTTAACTTTCAGAGTTTTCTTCTACATTATGATTTGTTCAACAGCTGAATTTTCTAACATTTGAATAATTAAGAAACATCTACCATCCATAGCACAATCCATTTCCGGTGTCCGCATAAATTCATATCTGTGGATATAAGTGATACCATATTTATATGATTCTTTAATTTTTGCATCCATATAATACCCGTTATCAGCATTTAGTTTAAAAAATAGATATAAGTATGGTATCACTTACATCCACATCCGTCCACTTGCATCCCTAGTCACCAGCCTATCATTTCATAACTCAATCACCCTACAATCTAATTTGCAGCGCAACAAACTCAACAAGCACCAGTTCAATCCTATCATTTGATGCATCGAGGGGGCTCCTGGTAGTGGGATAACCACCAGGGTTTCTCAACTCTCTGGAAGATTCGCTCCAGTATCCAATAGAAATTTATGGTGGGATCCATATCCCGGACGTTTTCACTTAATTATCTATGCACTTGATTTATATGGATTGAACCCCCTCACTACTCGTACTTGGAATAACCGAATTGGGCTAAATCCCCTTTTTTTTTCGAGGCCGACTTTCAGATAGTTTGCCTATCCATAGTTCACCATGTATCAGATCGAAAAGAAGCATTTTGAAGTACGTCCACCTGTAGGGAGAATGATGCAAAAATGTCATCAGCAATTCGGCAGACAACCCCACGTCACACCTGCCCATCAGCACAGTCGCACCTATGCCTCTGTTAGAAGTTTATCAGGTTCAAGTTCCTTTCGTTCAAATGGTAAAGATATCCAAGTACCAACATTGGTTTAGATCGTACAAAGTAAACAAATCAAACCAGCATAAGGGTAGTTCATTAAGGTTGGGACCCTTTACATCCCAACTGAACATGATCAACTCCGACGGCAATGCCAGCTTAAGGAACCTTAGGAAGAACATCTCCAATGGACAGAAGCTAATCATCAAAAATGCATGCTAATACCACCACTAGCCCGGTGGTTGGTGTCTCTTTCCCCCTGCACATTCTATCCCTTCTGCATTACATTTATCATGCTGATACTCACAATATTACCAACATGATTGAAAATAACTGGCCAGATGAGGACCATAGGCAAAGGGATCCACACCGGTCTCTTTTACAAGGCAGCACAGAAAGCGAGAATAAACTACACAACAGAGAACACTAGAGAGTTAGCACCTGATGGGTCCAAAAAAATATATTTTGTGGTACACCAGCTACATCAAGGCATTAATTAAGATGGTGACGATCACACGGTTACTGTCCATCAGACTTTGGAGGCGTTGCATATGCATTCTTGAGCACATCCTGTATCCTAGACAACATCAAGTTCTGCGAAGGATCACTACCAGCACTGCCGCTGCTGCGAAGAGGCGGGGTCCTCTGGCTCTCCTGGAGCCTTATCTTCTCAAACAGATATTGCTTCTCCATCTCAGCTTCTTCCAGCCGTGCCTCCAAGTATCGGCTGGTGTAGTCCTGTTCTGCCTTTTTGGATTTTGCAAGGGCGACATTTTGCAGCCATTCTGCTTCTCTCCTGGCCTCTGAGGCCTTTCTCTGGAACATCTCTGCCTCGGCCTGCTTCAACCTTACTATGCTTTCCAGCTCCTCCACTTGCTGCTTCTTTCTTTGTCTCTCCACTTTGAGCTCTGCAAGTTCCCTCGTCTTGTCGTCAAGCTCACGGTTGCAAGTCTCCAGAGCTTGGCAGGCTCTCTTTGTCATGCGCATCTTCTCCTCTGCAACCATCTCCATCTTCTTCAAAGCTTCTTGGACTACCTTCGCAATGCGGTTGCAAGCTTCATGAGGAGCAATTAGGCACCCGGCATCATCCCCCTCAGCATTCTTCAGCGACTCCATCTCTAAATCTGTACAAATGGAGAAGACAAGCTTAAATGATTGATTATAAAACTTATTTCAAGAGGTCCTGAAATATGTTGGACCAGGGAAGATATAAATTAAGTAATATAACTTTTTTAAGTAAACACTAGGCGCCAGAGAATCACGAAGTACAGGGAAATCAATGGAGTCAGAGAAAATAGAGATTGATTACAATTGCAAGAAATTCCAAAGACAAGCATTCAGAGGAAATCACAACAAGAGCTTAATAGCAGAAAAGCTTGAATGTGGTGTAAAAGCATAGACCCGCAAGCATATACTTGTAAAGAAGAAGAGAGATGATGACCCCCAAATGAGAAACCATAATAATCAAACATCAGGATCAAGAGTCATCAAGAGTCATCCTTTCAAGAATTCTCAGATAAAGTCGGAGTGGAATCCTGAATGTTAAATATGCCACTTTGAATTCGTAATAAGAGAAGCAAACAACAAATTAATAAGAAAATCAAATACAGACCTATCACTCTCCCCAAATTGGCACATGGAAACAACTGTACAGAGTAGATAGATAGAGAAGAAAAAGGGGCAATATTGAGAAAAAACAGAAAATACTATGCAATCAAAGCAGATGCTTTTTTTGATACTTTTATTAGGGGTTTTGACATATATACCTCTGCAAATTTTTGATAAGACGTATATACCCCCATGTTCTTGATATTTACATATATAGCCCTATAAACTAACTCCGTTAAAACTATATGCCCCTGCTCCATTAAACCCAACGGAAAACGTCAAAAAAAATATTAAAAAATAGGAAAATGTATATTTTCATCCCCGTGTTTTTGTGTTCATTTCCCTATGCTCCCTCATCACCGGCTTCTCCACAGCCTTCTCCTTCGTTGGCTCCAGTGATTTAAATGCCGCCGACAAGGGGGTTTTCGGAGTAGGGCCATGCCGACACAAAGATGGTGTCGGTTTACAGGTAAATCGTCGACATGCCGAGGATTTCGCCGGCATGCTGACCGTCTAATGGGTGGGAAAAAACCTGTGCTGGGAATTGGAGTGGCAGGAGGGTGAAAATGGAAATTTTTTAGGTAAGGGAAATTCCACACACGTTTTTTTGTCATATAAGTTTAAATAACGATTGTTTTTGTTATATATAACTGTAAATATGTTTCTAATATCTTGATTTACTTGTCTTTTAAATTTTAATCATTTCTGTCATTTCTATCGGCATGCCTCGAAATATTATTTTTTTGGGCCGTCGAAATTTGCCATCGAAAAACGAACATTTCCACGATATGCCTTCAGCATGCCCACGAAATGCATACCTACAATTTCATCGGCACAACGTCAAAATCGGCATTTCGAACCTTGGTTGGCTCGTGTTGCACCTCGACCCCCTTGTCGACGACCTCAAACTCAGGGAACTCGATGTCCTCCACCAGGTCCACCTTCGACGTGAGCTCGACCTTACATGGGGGCGGCAGCGAGGGAGGCGCGATCACGGGCACGTCAAGCTTGAAGTCATCGATCTCATCGTAGTCGAGCTGCTGTCTTGCAAATAGTCTCCAAGGGCCGCAGGCCGTTCATGGATGCCGAGAGTCCTTGCACAACGACGACCTCAACGGAGAACAGGTAGCTCGGTTGGTTCATTGTGATGTGGGAGAGGGCGCATGTAACGACCCGGTTCCCGAATCCCTACGAGACACGAGAACCGGACCGACTCGACTAATCCCAAGACCTAGTCGTCCAACGAGAAAGTAACCAAAAGAGCAGTAAAATAAATCACATTCAGCATGAATATAACTAACAGTAAGGAAGTACAGCAGTAAGGAAGGAAACTACTACAGTAGATACCACAACAGTAGAACAACATTTATCATATAACAAGAACTGCATGTAAAGAAAGTAGAGCGGAAACGAGAACTACCCACTATAATAGAAACAAAAGAGGTACAAAAGACTGTGGTAAATTCTACTGGACCCTACTCGGCCCAGCGTACTCTGCAGCCGCTGACCCTGGCTGCTCAACATCTGGTCCTGAAAAAGGTAACGAGTGTAACACGTCAGCAAAACGCTGAGTAGAGTGGCAAACTAACTAAAGACAACAGTAGAGTGTACAGTAGCTGTTATGTTCTGTTACTTCCTTTATTCACATCTTTCAATTTTCTCACTATTTCATTTATTTCTCAGATCCTTTACTTGATCTCCAATGTCCTCGTGGGAACGATCTTCATTGCATTCTTTTCCAAAAGTAGAAGTAGCACGTGATGCTCTCCTGGCCGGGAGAGTCCCCCGTGGTGATCCTACCCTCAGTCAACTACCCCAAGGTCACTGACAGACGTAACAGTGACTACGGCACGCGCCATAAACGCACAGGTAGCTAGCCCGCACTGGCACGCGGTCAGTCGTTTCCGTTAACGGGTGCGCCCAAAGCACAGCACGGAACCAGGGCAGAGCCCTCTCAGTAACAGGGGTCCAACCCCTCCACAGTAACCAAACCGGGGCCTTGCCCCTCCACAGTCCGCGCACCCTCGCCTGACTACCCTGGTTTGCCCTAGTGGGCCTAACAAGTCGGTGAAGGAGACTAGCAGAACCCCGGGGCCCGTGGGGTAGCTATTACTCTCCTAACACTAGTAGCTCTCATCGGTACTACGTACACGAGGGCCAACAAGTCGGTACAGAGCGGCCAATCCTAACCCCAGGTCCCTGGGGCGGCTGGCCCCACTCTGCACTAAACAGGTACAGGTACTTCCCTTGGTACTGCGTACCCAAGAGACAGTACAAATTACATCTCAGTTCCATTCCTTTTTCTTTCCAGGAGTTCCACTCCTAATTCCCCGTAGGGTTCCAGCTCTTTATCTCAGAACATCATATGTTTCACTTTCCAGTTTCACGTTCTCACAATCCATGATCTCAATCATGTTTCTTTATTCATAACAGGCAGCTGTTAATTCAATTTACAGGCAGCTTTATATTCCTTTCCATTTTTCCAAGACTGCAGTATTATACATTCCACAAGTTTTTCCATCCTAAGATTCATGCCACATCCTAGGATCTAGCATACAACTAGTTTTCCAGCCCTAGGATTCATGCATCACCTAGGAGCTATCATTCCATACATTTCTCATTCCTAGTATTCATGCAATGTCCTAGATTCTAGTTATGGTTCCATACTTTAACAGATTTTAAAAATAAACTTAAGCCACTCTACCAGGTACAACGGGAGTAATGGGGGCGTAATCGGGAATCCCGCGTGCCTCCGCGACTCCCAAGACTGCAACTGAACGAGGTCCTATCACAAGGATCAAACACAAGGAGTGTCTCAAAACATTGTATAGCTACTGTAGACGGGTAGAGGAATTAATTCTGAAAAGAACGCAACTCGAATCGCAGAAAACGGAGCCCGAACGGGCCCTAAACGGGTCGAAAAAGACGATATTGTGCAAGATCAGACGTCTGGAACTTCTTCCAGATGTCTTAAAAAGTGGATCAGAGAATTACCTGTTCAGCGTGGTTTCCCAGACGTCCAGAAGTCTGCGGGGACGTCACTCCTATCTCCCAGACGTCCGATGGTCACCCAGGACGTCTGGAGGTCACTCCCGCCGTCTGGTACAACTTCCAAACGTCTCATTCGCAAAGGATGGCGAATCAGCGAGCCTGCGCACAGCCAACTCCCTCCCTTAGTACGGTCAGTCGACAGGAAGGAAGAAGAAAGCGGAATACTCACCTTTCAGACGTCTGTAGGATCTACCAGACGTCTTCCTCGCCGTCTGCCTATCAACCCAGACGTCCGATTCTGGAAATTTTTCCAGAACAGGGCACCACCCGGCTTCCGCTCGCGACGCCGCCCGCGTCGCACCTCGCGCGCCTGCTGCTCAGACTGCAGCTGGTCCCTCTCAGCGTCGCTCCGTGCCCCCTGCGCCCTCCGCCGGCCGGCCAAGCCGCTCCGGCGAGCTCGCCCTCACGGCAGAGCTCCGCTCTCGCACGCCGCACCTCCTCCGCGCTCACTGCGGCGGCAGCTGCCGCCCTCGCACTCGCGCTCACGCTCACTGGCTGAAGGAGGAGACGGTGGAGACGGGAGGGGAGGCGTGGCCCTTTTAAGGCCGCGCGAGGAAGAGGGAGAGAGAGCGCGACAGGTCTGCAGCCGCAGAGAGGGAAAAAGAGAGAGAGAAAGAGGGGAATCGCGGGTCTGCGCGCACAGGCCCGCAGACGAATCTCCCGTGCGAAAATAACTGTTCTCCAGACGTTTGGAAACGATCCCAGACGTCTTGTCAGACGTCTGGGCCACCTCCCAGACGTCTTTTAATACGTCTGGGGCACGCGTTCGTTACAGCGCGCATGGGCTTCCGCGGCAGAATCTGACCGCGACTTGGCCGAGGGCTGTAACTTTGCCGACGCCAATGTCGTCGTCGGGGTCCCGCTGCTTGGGGCAGGAGTGAAGGGAGCTGATGCGAGCCAAAGCGAAGGGAGGAGAGGAATGGGGAGGAAGAGGAGGAGGTGTGAGGGGTTAGGGAGGGAAAATAAGAGAAATATTTAGAGATGAAAATATAAATTTTCCTCTTTTTTTGAAATTTTTTGTTGGACTTAACGGAACAGGAGCATACGGCCTTAATGGAGTAAATTTATAGGGATATATACGTAAATATTAAGAACATGAGGATATATACGTCTTATCGAAAATTTATAGAGGTATATATGTAAAACCCCTTTCTTTATGATGAGACAATGAACTTAAAGAACAAGCATTCAGAAGATCAGATACCTTCCTGCCATGCAGTATGCTATAGATAAAAAGCCAAAGCAGATCAAGCGCGGTTTTGAAAATTACAACTACATTAATGGAGTGACATCTCCCTATTTTTGTCACTGGACAAGGCAATATGAATGGTGCAATTATGGTCATCAAGGTGGTTTTTCTACATTGAAGCCACCTCAACAAGTTCCTCAATTGGAGAGGAAAAGACAATGATGCCAGCTTCCATTACAAAATTCTAATGAGATAATTGACAGCCACATCACCAATTTTGGGCACTCTTATCTGCTAGCAAATAAACCAAGCTTTTAAAACGCCAGGAGGTAAGCTGCCCGCAAGGGGTAGTTTACTAGTTTGGCATTAGGCAGCTGCATTGCATCTGAGTAATTAGAAAACAAAAACTACTATAAAGAAGCTTATTTTTTGTATTTTAAAATTTTCACCTAATCTTGCAACCATAAAAAGCACAAAAGCAAGAATACACATACTTCTACATAGTCTAATAAATTAATGTTATTAAACTAGCACAATCACATAATTCATAACTGATATAGTAGACCTCAAACTATTTTCTAGCATCTAAAATAGCTGATGCTCACATTAATGACATAGAATTGGAGAAATTTCAGAAAAAGTCACAAGACAGGTAAAACCTTTTTGTATGCCAAGTGAGCACCTAAACTTACCTTCGAGCAGACAAGCGTGGGCAGCCAAAAAAATTGCCTAGGAACTGACCTAGTGTCAAATCACCTAGACATCACCTAAGCAAAATAAATCAGCACAGAGACGCACCCAAGAAGCTTTCTAGACTGCTTTTTAGAACAGTAAACTAAACCAAGAAAGCCCACCAGCACATGATGCACATAATCAGGCAGTCAAGTAAGCAACAGACATACAACTTTTCTTGAACTAAGAAAAAGATTTGATCCCCTGCAAATGAAGCAACTAAACCTAAGTTGCCTGATAAAACATAATCCAGGTTTTATCCTATTTCAGAAGAAAGAAAAAAAACTAATATAGAAAACACTCCATACCATGAGATATAAATTATATGATGCTCAGACAATGAGACTGGACCTTTTTTATCATATTACAAGAACAAAACTAGGCTCCTATTATTAACCTTCTTTTATAGTTGTACACTGTTTATAATTTCCTGAAGGAATCATCGCTCGTAGTAAATCAATGATGATCCTAAATTTATGGAAATGTAAAAAAATATGTATCAACAACAGAAGTATTTACTGATGTTTCAGAAGCAAACAGAAGTTATGGACGTATAAAACCAGATATGTAGGTCATATTACTAGCAGCAAGCAAAAAACAGAATGCATCAAGCAACTACAAATATACTACTGGTCTTTTTTCTTTTTTTTTTGAAAAGGTGCTGCTGGACAATTATTTAGGTAGCCGAAATGCCAATAAACTAGGTACTGTCAGCAAGGAAAACAATTTTGCTTCAATTACATCAAGGTGGCAACTCCAGCTATGATAAGATTTTGCACTTCCATGCTCTGTCCCAAGCCTAGAAAAAAGAGTTTTGTATCAGATAGCCAACAGTCAGTTAAAAATGCAATAAGATCATCTATCACGAATGGAATTTTCATCAATGTTGCACAGGACCGTCGTATAGTTAAAATACTGGACATTGCTACCGTAAATGAGACACAGAAACAACGGAGGTCATTCAAGCAAATTCAACTAAAGCTATACCTCTAAAAATATGTAAAGAATGAGAAAATGGTATTATCAAAAGCTTTCCTGGGGCCTTCATCCTTCCCAACCTCTCAATGCAATATAGAGCATAAGACAAAATCCCCTTTACAATTTTTTTCTGTTTTTAATCCAGCTAACAAAAGGACAACTAAGAACAATAAGGAAACAAGTAATATTTTACTTTACTTTTGGAATAAGTACAATTAAATTCCAATAATAACAACCCATCTAATACTAGTCTGAAATGAATGTCTACAAATCCATAAATTTTACACGAAATGACTTATGCAAATAAGGGCAACCTTCTCAAAAAAATATGGGCAACCAGGTAATCCAACCAAAAATAACACCTCTTTCTTCTATGGAAATAATTCACAAGTTGACACAAGTCAAAAAGCCATATCAGATGTCACAAGTACAAATGTGCATGGAAAGCCGTAGAAATAGTTTTTCTTTTGTTTGAAAAGCAGATGGATGATAACATGAGGATAATGATCATCCATTTCATTAATATAAGCAGCCTTTCAAGAAACAAATTACAAAGCAGACCACATCCCCTTCATTCAACTGCACCCAAGCCAATGTTCGTCCTGCCACCACACCCTAGTATACACTACCTGCACTTTATCCTCCACTACTCTGCTGTAACATTTTCCTTGTTCATGGATCCAACACTGTTCAGACACCATCCTCTATGGTACTATCGCAAAGGGCATCTCCCCTCACTGCCCTTGTTTCAAGTATTCAACCTTATACTCTACGAGGTTCCCTGCATAGTTCATTTATTTTGGAAGATACTTGTGTTAGATTTAGTTGGATCATTGAACTAGCTACACAATAGGCTACTAGAAATATCGGTGAATTGAAGTTCAGGCTTCACTAAAATTAAGATGAGATTTGAATCTAGGTTTACCAAACATTGTTTCAGATACATCTATATAAAATCAGATTTTATATAAACCTCCTGTATTTTTTTGCCAAGATCGAAATGAAGCAGGAAAAATTGTGTAGAAACCATCGTCCTTACATTAAAACCAAATCAAACAGACATGACATGCGAAAAAGCGTCATGGATGAAATGGCAAATTTCAGTGAAATTTCACCCATTTCAATCAAAATTTGATATTTTTCTCTCCACAACTGAGTGCTTCAGACAAGCAATATCAAGGTCTTCTGTACGTTTAGATGCAAGATAAAAAGTGGAAAGCTCAGGAATATAGAAGCCAGAGCCATGTCAATGTGATTGCCACTGGTAACCAGGAAAGAGAGGGTGGCTGGCATCCACATGCACTCCACGGAGAAAGCTTACCCAAGAGAGAGTTATATAGAACAGAGAAGCAGATCATCGAAACTAGAAGCTCAGCTCACTTAACGACGGGAGTTCCATGATCCAGATCATAAGACCAGCCATCCAGCAGTTGAGACCAAAGTCACAAGCAGATGAGAGAGGAAGGTTCAACCCATTGTCTCAGGAGGAGCGGCCCCTTTAAGCAAAAAACTACAATAACATTATACCTATGTGTGAAAGGCCTTTTCCACATAGGAGAATGCATGAGGGTTTTGACACAGTTCCATCGATGCCACTTCAGGCAGCATACAGAATGATAGAATATCTCTAGCACAAAATTGGTCCATAACGACCAAAGATAATAAGGTCCAAAACAAAACAACAATCTTCTCTCCCGTTCACCTAAACAAAGTAACAATTGACAGAAGCATGTGAGCCAATTTACCTTGGAAGAGCATCAGCATCAGCTTACACGCAGACGACTCGGGGAACCCGGTCTTCATCTTCTCGATAAGGTCCTCGCACTTCCAGTAGAGCTTCCTCCCCCTGGGGTCCTCGCTGCCACGGAATATCCTACTAACGAAATCGAGCTCCCGCGCCACCGTCTCCCTGTCCCACCCGGGGGCACAGTGCTGGAACACATCCTTGACAAAACCCAACAATTCCGACGTCCTGTTGCAAGCCTGGCACCTGAAGAGCATCTCCGCGCCGCCACCCGCACGCGAGGACGGGCCCATCCCGATCTTGCCGTCGCGGATGGCGCAGTCGGTGTGAGTCCAGTGGGAGCAGAGGTCGCACCCGATCCACCGGCAATTGTTGACGTCGAAGTCAAACTTCCCGCAAACGACGCACATGCAGAGGTTGCAGAAGCCCGACCTGGAGGTGCAGACCTCGCAGGCGCAGTCGTCGGCGGGGAGGGGGCTGCGGCAGGCGATGTTGCGGCAGCGGCGGTGGAGGAAGACCTCGACGAGCTGGCCGGAGGGGAGGGCGACGTTGGGGTGGAGGAAGGCCTGGATGCCGGTGGAGACAGCGACGAGGATCTCGAGGAGGGCGCGGTGGGCGGAGGAGAGGGAGGAGTGGGTGAGGTCGCGGCGGGAGAGGACGAGGCGCTGGAGGTAGAGGAAGTCGTCGCGGGAGCGGGGCCCGGCGGAGCCCTCGAGGAGGGAGCGGAGCTCGGACTTGAGGTCGTCGAGGAGGTCGTCGGGGAGGAGGGAGAGGCGGTCGGACAGGGAGGGGATGGGGTCGGAGGCGATGTCGCGGAGGGAGGGGCGGTCGGAGGGCGAGACGCGGCGGACGACGGGTGGGGAGGAGGGGTTGTGGTCGGGCCACGTGTCCGGGGAGCTGGCGGATTCGGTTTGGGAGTCCGGGGAGGCGTCGGCGTCAGCGGTGAGGAGGGGGAGTGCGTGGCGAGGGGAGGGGCGGTGGGAGGGAGGAGGAGGGGGTTGGTTGTGGGCATGAGAGTGGTGGCGAGGGGGGAGCATCTTGGGAGGGGAGGAGGAGTGGGGATGGAGGTCGGCGGCGCCCGAGGAGGTGCCCATCGATGGTGGTGGTGGTGGTGGTGGTGGTGGTGGGGACGACGATGGTTGGGTCAGGAGGATCTCCCCGGCGACATCGGCGGAACCCTAATCGGGGGAGGCGGAGGAGAGAGAGAGAGAGTGTGTGTGTGTGTGTGTGTGTGTTGTCGCGAGGGATTGGGGGAAGGACACGGTGAGAGAGGTGAGTCGTCGTGGGGAGGGGGAGTCGACGGGGGATGTTGCGGGGAAGCCCGGAGGGATGCGGGTCTCGAATCCCTCGGCGATAGAGGGGAGGAAATGGGAGGGGTTTCTGGTCGGAGTGGGGACGTCAACCGGGCGGCCACTGGCGTGCGGGGGGAACCTGTGGGGCCCACGGTGTGGGAGGGTGATTTCGCCTGATGCCACCATGTACATCCTGGGATAGCTTTATTTGGGGATGGAGGGAAAAATTTTAGAATAAATTTATTCGAGAGAAATCTTCCCGTGAGACACTTGCCTCCATAAAATGCCAATCTTTTTCAGTAAGGTTTATCAGTAAGCTAAGCTATAGGGTAAAGGTTTTTGAACTTAAAATTGTTCTGGACCTTGTTTTTGTAAGGAACCAATCTTATAAGTGGAGTTGAATATGATCCAATATGGTTCAGGTTATGTCAAACTCAACCCAATTTGTTGAATTGAATCTCACGTTCAATGGTCTGGGACCCATTAAATTTGTATCAAATCCAAATGGAGTCCATAAAACAAGACCCATTAAACACATATTGGACTCATACGACTCGATAAAGAACTTTTAGACCCACACAAGACCCAATCGGCATGCATAAAGCACAATGGACCCGCTAGCCCCACATAGGATCAGACCAATAATGAGTGAAGTCAGGTCCATTAATTTCTTATCAAGCCAAGTTTCGAGTATGCCGCACAACCCGTAGTTGAAATTTTGAAGATAAATCTTGGATAAAATAGGAGATGGACTAGCCATTTGACTAGTCGAGGAGGTTCGTACACTAACAATCAATGGTGAAAACCCTCCTTCATCGAGTATGGAATCCAAGGAAGACATCTCTATAATTAATAAAATAATCACAAGTCTAATCATGGAAATTACCATAAGAAGAGTCATGGTTAGAGGGATTTGATTGGTGAAAATTTTAACAAATTATAGGATTAGTTAATGGCCGAAAGGTAGCTCGGGTTGCTACTTTAAGCGACTAAAGGAAACTCTTACTTGACCTAGGGATGCAAATTTCGATAAATTTGGTCCAAATTCGAGTCCAATAAAAGAAGAATGGGTAAAATCTAACCCAAACTAAACCAAATTTAGGTATGGACTTTATCCAAAAAAAATACAACCAGGTTTGGATTCAAATAAAGGTTCAAATTTATACTCGATTATCCCACCTAAGTACTTAAATAAAATCTCCATTTAACTGAGATATATAAATCTCGCCCTAAGTCTCTTATTCTCCTAACTCCAAACTTTCCCATGATTCCCTCTGTTATTCTAAAGATTTGAAGTACTTTTGAAGCTTCCATTGAACTTTTATTTTGAGGATGGGGATTTTTTTTTTTAAATGTACTTGTATTTTCTCTTTCTTTATATTTTTTATTTTTTTCATTTAATATAATTTTTTCAGGACTCTTTGTGTAATAATTTCAATGAAGATTAATAAAATTATAGTAGCCAACATGTTTCGAGCTTCTTAAAAATGAAAATTAATTAATCATGTTTTAATTTTTTTTTTTACTCTAACCTGAGCATGATTTAATTTAAGATCAATTTGTAAATGAATTTCTAATAGATAATTGGATACTTGATGGATAGATTGATATAAATATAAATTTAAATTTTTCTCGTCGATAGTTGAATGAATAGGGTATAAGATGAATTTTGTTAAAAAAATATCAATATAAATTTAACCAAATATGATCTATACTTGACTCATTTGTATCTCTTCTTTGACAAGATATAAGGCAATAAACTTGAGTTGGAAAGGCAACCCTACTAAGTCAATTAAGATACCTACTAGTCAACCATTACTGCACTAGTGAATGGTGATGAAAATATAACTTAGATGATTTATAATTCCTTATTCGACAATTCTTTGGCAAACTCTCGCTTCAACCATGGAGCTCTAGTCTTCCTCCAAGCATTGATATATTTGGATCAATAATCATTAGCTCTAATGACAAACTCCACTAACATATTAGCCTAGTTGACTATGTCTACACTTGAGTTCCTTTGAGTTCATTTCTCTCTCATCCTATGTTCTAAAGTTTAAGAGCAAACGACACTACCTAAGTAAATTACAATTCATTCGTGATTAATGACCATCGTTAAAGCTAAATTTTGTGATATAACTTTTTGAATTATTATTATATGCGAGAAAAAGCTCCCCGGTGGACTGGCTTCTTAACTAATTGACTAAACATGCTTGAGATTTCCCTCCCTTACCTCCACATACTTAGTTGACCAAATACTAAATGAGTAGTTTTCTTGATTATCTTATCCCATTGCCACTATTTGTGGTCCACTAATGTTTTTATTTTTTTTTGATAATGTAAATACTTTTTAAGTCTTTATTTAGGCCCTCAATCATTAACTAAAGTTACAAAGTAGAGAAACGTAGGTTGTGATGTAAAAAGTAATATAGGTATTATTTTCATACTTTGCACAACGTTAGCTCACTTAATAATTGATATTTAATGTAAACAAATAAAAGAACCTAAAACTTGTTACGTGATAGTCCCCACCACATTTAAAAAAATCACCACACCACTTTAACTTAAAAAATACACGAGTGATAAAAAATTTTGCACCAGTGATAAATTATTCTAAGGATAGTTTCACCTATCTAAAGTGATTTTGCACATGTCCAAAGTGATTTTAACCTATAAGTTTAGGGTTTAAGTTTATGGAAACTGATTTCACGTATGAGAAGTGATTTTTCACTTGAAAGGTAATTTTTCACCTTAAAGTTTAGGGTCTACGATTTAGGATTTAGAACACTAAAGTCTAAATCATATACCCTAAGGTGAAAAATCACTTCTCATTCTTGAAGAAACACTTAGAATTTAATTTTACACTCGTGCAAAAAAAATATTACACCAATGTAAAGTAGTTTAAAGTAAGGTATAATCTTACTTTGCAAAAAAATATTGCACCGGTGAAAAAAAATTTATTGTATCGATGTAAAGTAATTCAAAGTAAGATTGCACTGCACCTGTGCAAAATTTTTTTGAAGGTACAAAATGATTTTACATAATCACTCACCCCTACAAAAGTGATTTCTTGTTAATTTCAACAATGGTGGATCCAACCACGTGTTAACACTTTTTTTACATAAAAAAGAGGGAGAGACTACATTTATAACTATACGTTAACTTTTACCTTTTTTCAACTCACGTCCTTAGCTAAATTAGGAAACTATTTTTAAGATTATTAAGCATCCATAGCATTACATAGAGTAATAAAAATAATGACATCCCTAAATAAGGAGTTTAAAGAAAAAGAAACCATTAGGAAAGATTGAACTAGTAAAGGAAAAAAAGAACACAATCCAGAAGTGACAAATTACATGTACAAGAAATAAAAAGGAATCATTCCTTGCTATTTGTTGAATGGAGCAATGTTCATACTTTACCTTTCATGATATTTAGTCTCTTGTGATTAAAACATAGAAATAACATTGGAAACTTTCTTCTTGAAAAGAGGAATAAATAAGAAAAGGAAATGAGTCAATTGGATCTTGAACTAGAAAGTTATGTCCAAAATAAATTTGATTAATATAAGTGCCTCTTATTTGAATAGTCAACTAGGTTAAAAACAAGTTGACCAATCAAAATTAGTAATTGGCACTTAAGTATTAGACAACCACTCCATTTTCTTCATTATCTCAAGATTTATGTCATTGACCATAGAAATTAGAAAAGAAGATGAATGATACATCACACCAAATATAAACAAGTAAATCAATTATGATACTTTTTAGTAAATGTGGCAATAACAATCGGCCTATATAAGCCATGAAACGAAACCATACTTAAGTCTCATTACTCTCACAGTCTCATTAACTAACTTCACACTTGTTAAATAGTCGAAACAACATAACACAATGACATGAGAGGTAGCAAATAATTTCTTATAGGAGAAAGGATGAAACCAACAAACATTATAGAGAAAATCCAAACTAAAGTAGGTAAAGATCAATCTTTGTTTCTCTTAGGTAGATAAGTTCAACTTGGCTTTCAAATCCTTCCTGAGAATTTTCCCAGAAGGCGATTTTGGGATGGCATGAGTAAATATGACTTTGTGAAGCCTTTTGTAGAAAACAACCTGAAAATTCAAATTAAATCAATTTACAAAAAAATTAATGCAGTACTATCATATTGCATAAGATGAAACATCTACCTATAATAATCACAAATCACCCACCTGCTTAGCTACAAAATCCTTCACTGTTTCTTCAGTCAATTGTGCCCCTGTACTGGATCTAACAACAAAGGCCACTGGAACCTCCCCTGCAACCTCATCTGCTTGCCTGTCAATATAAGAAAGATCTAAATGGTTAATTCTTTTACTTGTTAAATTCTCTATATGCCTTGTATATGCACGTCCATTTGTAAACATGAGAAATATATGTAAACAGAAGCATGTCTTTGAATGTGTGCTTGAAGAAACATCAGTGCAAAAGTTGATCAGAGCTCTTCTTTTGATTCCCTACCAAGTTCATAGGTAGAAAGAGATTCATTCAAATTAAAGTTATCAAGCAACTTTACGAAAATAAGACATGACAATTGGTCACCCGATCGTACCTTTATGAAGGAGTACATGTAGGTAGGGAGTGAGAACCCTTGAAACATGTACTATGTGGCAAATGAAAATCAAGTACAAAATAGTGAAATACAACTATTATTCTTTTTTTTTCTTGCAATGTTTGCGTCTCCACGGGCAGGAGCCGTGAGTCCTCTTTTGTAAGCACCTGAGTGGCTGTAGTAACTGTTGGTAATCAAGGAATCCGAGCACCTCTCGGATTCTGCCCTTTTGTAACAGACGAGGGTGTTATGGTCACGTCACTTGGTTTCATCTGCGGGCACGGGTAATGGTTTGTTGATTAACCCAATGATTTGTCGATAGATATTTGCCGGGAAGGTTTGTTCATGCAGACAACTAATCATTTTGTCAGTCAACCGATTTTGAGAGATTAGCTATTTTTCTTGTGGTGGGTCTGTTGAGCTAGGTACTAAGCCCATCAACTTGAGTTGAGCAGGCGAATAAGTAGTAGCTAGGTGTTTATCTATTTGGGATCCTATTCTAGGGTCTATTTAGACCTATTCTTTAGGCCTCCATGAGCCTTTATAAGTTAGGTTTTGATTGGTATATATATTTTTCCATCCTCAAAAGCACATCTTAGGAATATACCCATAGAAAAGATATAAAGAAATATGAAAAACTAAATGCATCCCTATTCCCATTATCCTATGGCAAAAAAAAGAAGGTGTAATTTTATATCTTAAAGCTTAAGTTGTCAAATAAGGTGAAAATCAAGTGTCTATACTCCTTTTATTTCATGGCTAATTTGGAAATTCATGCTCCATGGTATGATGCGGTGCAAAATGTGAAGGCATATACGGATGAAAAATAATGAGAAAAAGTAAATACACGTACTTTATAATATATTTTACAACGTACGAACGAGAGTATTAGTTTCAATAGGTGTATCTTGATTTTTTACCGATAAAAATCACTTATAACAAATGAAAAATTAATTTCAAAGTAAAAAACTTCTCATAGGTGAAAAATAATTCATCACCGATGAAAAGTTAAAATACATCGATGTACTTTATTTTCAATCGATATATTTTTATTTTCAACCGATTAAATTATTTTTAATAGATATATTTTAATCTACTTAATTTTTAATCAATTAATTCTTAAACATGCTTTACAAAATATATTGGAGCACACGCTCCGTAGTTGCATCCAGAAATAATTATCCTTTTGTGCTGCATGAAAAATTTGGGATAAACTAATTTCCACCACGAAAAAGTTGTAACCAGTTGGAGAAAGTGTCGATTGATGATAAAAGAACCGATGCTCACGGGACTACAGCTGCGTCAGTTATGCTCGGATGGCCAATGAGGAGAGATTCGAGCTCTGCTGGGGGCACCTGCAGCATCATGTGGCACCAATTATATATGCGTTGAACTAATCTTGAGTATTGACAAATGTTCGTTAATTAAACAAAATAAATTTTTTTTTTTCACAAGGTTAACTTTCATCGATGGAAACTAAGTACATTATTATAAGAAAATTTCAATTTAACTATAATTAATTCACTTCTAATTTATGATGAATATGTACATTTACTCTTTCCATTTGAATTTCATACCGAATGAATATCGGTACTGGTGTTCCAGTATCGATGTCCCCAACATACATATATGAGTTCTATATTCAAATGAGTACCAATACTGATGTCGTGTACCGATATTCGTAGGTTTCAATTTATAACTCATATTTAGATGAATACCTGTCTAATACTCACTATTTACCGGTACTAGTAATAAGTCTTGATATACATAACCCACTGGTATCACTCCTGAACAAACCGATCTTAACGATTACCACTACTCATCAAGAGTTCCGATACTTGTTCAGGATACTTTGCTTACAACTAACTAGTACTGGTACTAGTAACAAATACAGATATTTCCAAGCTACAGGTCTTGATCACTTCAAGCCTAGAATCGGATCAGGGACCCATATGTACCGGTACCTATGACAAGTACCGGTATACGCAAGTCCCAGATTATGTGCTTGAACCAAATCTATAGTTAGCTTATACTGGTACTCATGATGAGTATCGGTATTAGCAACCTACAGTTCAAGACTTCATGTTCTGGAACTCAAAATCGTATTTATCATATATTGGTACTCATGATGAATGTCAGTACTTACGTCTGCTACAAAACATATTACAAGTTTTCTAAGAAGATGAAACAATTAATCTATACTATACTTTATTTTATGATTCTAAGCAATTAATCTGAACCATATAAACAAATATATAGATAAACAAACTATTAATCAAAGGCAACGTGTCCATTAGATTGACACATTCATACATGTATATATTCATGTGTATCTACATGTGAATGATCGCCTATTTATGCAAATAAATTTATAAATTACTTATGTTCATGATTCCTGAAATTAATAAGTGGCTCCAATCTAGATCTTCCCAAAGGCTCCCACCTTTTTTACTCTTTAGACAACTACCTTGAGAAGAAGCATTGAAAATCTCCATCTCTCTTCAATCACCCACCTTTAGAGTCCCTCAGTCTTTCTCAAATCTCGATTGAGAAAAGCAAAGAGAATAGAACTAGGTTCTCTCAGGGACCTGACTCCCTAATGACTAATTGCTGTGGTAATTTGTGCATCCAGCCATCAAAGAAGTCCAGAATGCCCAAAAAATAGTCTCTGCACATTTGTAATTTGAACCACACCATCCTTTTGCATTTTATTCCCATACCCTTAATTAAATATAATTCAATCACTTTAAGTGATGGGCATTATATGACAGTTCACAATCATTATGTATTAGTTGATTATATATATACATAACGCATATATTAGTCCGTACGTTGGATTAAAATCCAACAATCTCCCACTTCGACTATATATGCAACCTGTTAATCATTCAACACATAAAACCAAAATTCTGAACTCAACTTTGTTGTCATAAATGAAATGCATATCTATAAAAAAATCCGATTTACCAATTACACTAGTAATAGAGTCAAGCAGCTTTCGTAATATCGTAGTAACTAAACCAACAATGACCACGTACACTAATCCAAAAGATAATCAGAAACGTATGAATCTACAGCATGGAAATTACATGCCAATGTGATCAATGCATGCCTATTTCCAATTGATCCTCCAAATAAAGATCACTTCCAAAAACCAAAACGAAATTGCTTATGAGAATGGACAATCAACTGAAAATTAATGTTTTGTTTAATTTAACAAAAATGAAGCTTACAAAACTTTATACAAACCAAAGAACTGAATAACTGAAAACTGAATTACCAAAGTTATCTATTACAAATAAGCACTATAAAATTTACAAACTCTCACTAAAGCTAAAATTTCTGTAAGGACATAAGACCCACAGAAGTTGCATGTTCATGGAACATCTTGGGCAATATTATTCCTTTAATAAGCAGATCTGCAACCATGGAATCCGTACCGATGTGCTCAATAGATAATTGTCTATTTTGTATCATTTCTTTAACGACCAGGAACTTGATCTCAATGTACTTTAATTTGAAAGAGCTCCTGTTGTTATTGGAGTAAAGGACTGCAAACTGATTATCACAAACAATTGTAATAGTTTGTCAATGTCATCTACTATGTGTAGCCCCGATATAAAATTCCGCAACCATACTCCATAATTGGCTGCCTTATAACATGCCATGAATTCTACTACCATAGTGGAAGATGCAATAAGATACTGTTTTGTACTCTTCCAAGAGATGGCACCATTAACAAGCAGAAATATATATCCTGAAGAAGACTTCCTGTTATCTTGGCAACTAGCAAAATCTCAGTCAGTATGCCTGAAAACCTGAAGTTTTTCTAACCTCCTAAAGGTGAGCATATAATCCCGTGTCTTCTGCAAATATCTCAGTACTCTTTTGGCTGCTCTCCAATGGTCTTTTCCTGGGTTTTCCAGGTATCTACCCAACATGCCTGTAATGTATGGGAAGTCTAGTCTGGTACAAACCTAAGCATACATTATACCGCCAATAGTAGATGTATAAGGAACTGTTTACATCTCCTGTTTGTCCAAATCACTTATGAGGCATTGATTAAGGCTACACTTGTCTCCCTTAGCCACAGGAGTATTTAGTGGCTTGCAATCTTACATGTCATACCTTTTGAGTACCTTATCTATATAGCTTCTTTGGGAGAAACCTAAAATATGACGAGACTGATCTCGACATATTTCAATTCTAAATACAAATGAAGCATCCTAAAGATCTTTCACGACAAAATGTTTGACAAGAAATTTCTTGTGCCAAACAGGATACCCATATCATTAGTAGCAAGCAAGATGTTATCAACATGCATGACCAAGAAGATATATCTACTCCCATAGAACTTATGGTATATACATTTGTCAGCGAGATTCACCTTAAAACCAAATGAGAGAATCACCTTATTAAACTTAAAATATCATTGTCTAGTTGTCTGCTTCAACCCATAAATGGATTTCTTTAATTTGCATGCCATACCTTTTGGATCACCTATAACAAAATGTTCGGGTTGAGCCATATAAATGGTTTCCTCAATGTCACTATTAAAGAATGCAGTTTTCACATCCATCTGATATAGCTCAAGATCAAAGTGGGCCACAAGTGTCATTATATCCCACAATGAATCCTTAGAAGAAACAAGAGAGAATATCTCTTTATAGTCAATGCTTTCTTTTTGGGTAAAACCCTTAATGACAAGACATGCTTTATATCTCTCCACTTTTCCTTTTGAATCCTTCTTGATTTTAAAAATCCATTTACAACCAACGGATTTCACACCTTATGGTAGTGGAACAATATCCCAAATGTCATTGTCATTCATTGACTTCATTTCCTCTTTCATTGCCTCAATCCTAATTCGGATTTTCCATTGCCTAATGGAAGCTAATAGGATCATCTTCCATCACCTCAATTCCGTTTCATGCTCCTGAAGGAATACTACATAATCATCCGAAATGACACTCTTTTTTTCCCTAGTGGATCTCCTTAATGACATGGCTTCTGTATGTGTCTGAGGCAGCTCTACAGGAGCTAAAATCGTATCATTGTCTTCATTGAAGTTGTCTTAAGGTATGTCTAAGACATGCTCCTTATCAACCTGAGTAACTCCACGAGAAATAACTATGTTTTTCTCTTCAAAGGCAAAGGTTTTAACCCTGTCATCCTGGGCAGACTCAACACTCTCAAAGAATTTGGCATTACCAGACTCAAATATAACCTTAGTTGTGGGATCATGAAATTTATAACATCTTGACCTTTCAGAATACCCAACAAAATAACAACTAACAATCATTGTGTCCAGTTTCTTTTCATTTGGCTTATGAGGCTTAGCCTCAGCTGAACATCCCCACATGGAAATGCTTAAGACTAGGCTTCCGCCCAATCCATAACTCATATGGGGTCAAGTTAGTTGCCTTAGTTGGGATTTTATTCAGAATATAAGCTGCAGTCTTTAAGGCCTCTCCTCAGAGTAAATCTAATAATAAAGAAGAATGAGCAATCATACTCCTTACCATGTCCTTAAGCGTCATGTTTCGTCTCTCAGCAACACCATTCATAGTGGGCGAATCCGACACGGTGTACTGAGGAACGATACAGCATTTCTCTAGGAACCTGACAAACGATCCTGAGTGTTGCTCACTTGATTTGTCATATCTGTGGTAGTATTCACCACCACGGTTAGATCTGACGAATTTAATCCTTCTGTCGAGTTGATTCTCAACTTTGACTTTATAATTTTTGAACATGTCCAGTTACTGTGCCTTTTCATGAATTAGGTAGATGAATCCATATCTTGAGTAGTCATCTATGAATGTGATAAAATATTATTAACCATTCCACACAGGCATAGGAAATGGCCCACAAATATCGATAGGAATCACATCTAAGACACCATTTAACCTGTCAGCTTTAAACTTCATATTATTGGTTTGCTTTCCCTTAATACTTTTTATACACTGTTTGAAATTAGAGAAGTCTAAGGGGTCTAAAATACTGTTTGACACATGTCTCTTAATTCTCCCTCTAGAGATGTGACCTAATCTCTTATGTCATAGTATAGTTGAAGATTCATTATTTAACGTTCTTTTCACTTCCGGTGTATCCAAAAATGAAGACTTGTAATATGTAGCTACAATATCTAGATAGTATAGATTATCAAAGCAAGATAGAAAATCAAAATCAACTAGATTTGAATTTAAATACAAATTAACTTTTCCATAACCAAATGAAAAGGTATAATTATATTTGTTCAAAACATAAACAGAAATAAAATTTCTTCTAAAAAATGGCACCACAAAGTTTCATTCAAATTCAAATATGAACCAGTTTTAATCAAATTTCTAAACTATCCTATAGCTCCAACTTCTACAGCCATTCTGTCCTCATCATAAATGAATCTTTTAGCATTAGTTGGCCTTTGGCAGCTCAGGTGTTCTAACAAAGGTCATATCAATTGGTAGTTTAACTTTAGTTTGCTCAAATTTTGTATCAAGTAGGGTCGAATTTCTTGTTTGTACCCCCATTATTTACAAATAGGAGATGGGTATAAAAGCGTTAAGGTGGCGCATTTTGCAACATAAGGAGGTAAGGGTAATAAAAAAAGTAAATTCAGAAGTAGAGACTGTCACAAGTCTCTCTTTTATGAAAAAAAAAAAATGCAAGTCATCATCACTTTTAAACAAAAAAATATAACCATTTTACACCCGACAAAACCATCAAAGTTATCTTTAGAATCATTTTACACTGCTATCAAAATCACAAAATTCACCTAAAGAACCATTTTTCATCAATGTAAAATGAATCACCTTCAAAATCATTTTTCATTGATGCAAAACTATTTTGTTTTACAGTAAATGCCAACTTTATGGTAGAGATCATGTTCACCGCATCTATATGTTGTAAAATACATCACATTATATATCCCATTTTCAAACTATACAAAAAAAAAAAAAAATTTAGTTCATGGTAGTTATCAATATTTCTTTTTATTATTTACAACGCCATTTCTATCTTGATATGATTGGTAAGAGAAAAATAGAAATTCTTATCGGAGGATTGATTCTCAAAATAATAAGTATTTTCTTAAAAAAAAGTGATAAAGTTATTTTTCTCTATCTGCATGGGGATAATAAGCTTTTTGTTTCTTTTCTGTTTATTTTACCTCTTTAGTGTTCTTGCTTCGGAAGGAAATTATGTTTCTCTTCTTTTTTTTTTTCACTTGTCACAAATTTCGCCATTTTCTAGCTTAGAAGGGGTTTTGCCCAAATCATCATCAAATTTCACCCGTTCTTAAATAAAAAAGATTAAAGGTATTTTGATGAACATTTATCATGGCATCCAACTACTTCTTGATCCTTTTTCTTTACCTCTAATTATTAAAAATAAGTTCACCATTTGCTACTTGATTACCTGAAAGCCTTTGAACTTGATTAGCTCCTTAACTCTATCAACAATGAAGACCTCACCATCATCGTCGACATAGCCGATGTCACCCGTGTGTAGCCACCCTTCTGCGTCAATGGTTCGCGATGTCGCCTCAGGATCGTTTAAATAACCTGAATTTACACACAAGCATCAAGTCATGCAATTGAAGTAAGATGTCTTCTAACCAATACCTTTGATGCTTGGCACATCTTTGGTTAGACTGGTCATGTACTAGCCTTTCATTATCTGTTTCCCACGGATGCAGATCTCGCCACATTGGTTTCGCGGGAGGGATAGACCATTCTCCATGTCGATCACCTTCATCTCTGCATTGCGAACGATGATCCCGCACGAGCCACTCTTGGCTGGAAACGGTTGCTTCGCGAATGCAGGGCACATGGAGAGTACTGGGCCAGCCTCAGTCATACCATAACCCTGCAATAATTTTGATTACCAAGACAATTAGATTTGGTTACGACACAATTGGAATTTATATGCATAAATTTGTGAACAAAAGTGAGGTTGGCAGTAGTCGATCATAAGCAGAACCACATTTATATATGCTTGCTTCATGAATTAACCTAATAGATCCGTTAGCTAATTATGCTTGTTATAGCTATCTTTTGGAATATTTGGAAAGATCGATGTAATAAAGTTTTTCACTCACAAATAGTTTCTCTCTTAGTACAAAATTACTTTTTAGTATGTGCATTGGTGTAGGAGTACAAAAGTTAATCACTGTGAGAGTGTCAAAATAAATCATATAAAAGACTAACATAATTTTCAATTGGTGCATCTTTGTTCTCGAACGATAAAAAAGCAACACACCACGCGTTGAAAAATACATTAGCTGGGGTATCTTGATTTCAACCTTTGGGGAAAAAAACTTCTAATTGAAAATCAAAATACACCACACGTTGCAAAATTTATTACTCAATGTATTTTGATTTCCAATTGATACCTTAAATTCTATTTACACTGCGTGATTTTATATATGTATTAGTTAGTATATTCATGAAAATATACTCAATATTAATCTCCAATGAAAGAATACAAGATGAGAAATTTAATGATGGAGATAAAATTTGAAACGGATATATATGTTAAACAATGTGAAAAAAAAGAAAAATAAGAGAAACAAAAATGAGGTGGGAGAACAAGCATGCGGAGCAGAACATGCATTAATCAAAATGAAATGAAAGGAAAAAAATGTACAATGAGGAGGGAAATAAATGATCCGAATACTATCCCACGTCAAATCTATAGATATATAGTTTACATGTGGCAAAATTTTCTTGCAAGAATAGTTTGGAGAATCTGCTTCTTAATATGCTTGACACATTACGATATATTTTTCCAATCTAATCAGTTTGCATGTCTTCCAAGAAAATGGGGTTACTTTCTTATCCGATCTTTTTGTTGTCCACCAATTTTTATTTGACCAAGAATTTTTCTAATATTTATGCACTTTCCTTGGATTTCATCATGAGTTATATTATACACATTTTATTACATACCCAACATTAATCTAAGTTGGAATTCTAACTCCCCTTTCCCTTTATCAAAATTTAAATTTAAATCTAAGAACCGTAAAAGTGTTAAAGATAAAAGAAAGAGTCACTTTTACCTTCCTTAGATAAAAAGAATGTAAAAATACTTTTATGATTTGAACAAGTGTTGCAATCAATGTAGGCAGTGAACTAATCTCAAAGGAATCTCAAAAGTGCTATGACTCACTTTCCCTTGGTCAGAAAAAATAAAAGTACTTTCAAGATTTGAACAAGTGGTACAACTAAAAAAACTACAAACTTAACTCCATGTGACTCCTTCTGCTTCATTCACATGACCATTCTATTACATCATGCCTATATCAATATATATTAAAATATATCAATTCTAATATAATATATCCATTGAAATATATTTACAATGACACATCAACTCACTCACATTTATATCTTAATATTAAACAAATATCCACTACAATTATATCAATATCACTAATCATTTTATCCCTATAATATTTTATCTCGAAATAATTTTTATCCCGTTGCCAAAGGCAACCTTAAAAGGTGTTACTCTTCCTTTTTTTTTATTCTATTGCTTTTTCTTTCCTTGTGTACAAATCACTTTTCCTACCACAAGAAGTGGAATTTCTTGGGAAAGAGAGGGAAACCTATTTCCTTATATTTTCCAATGTATGCACAAACGCAATAAAGTTGTTCAAAAGGATTTTAAGGGAAACTGGAGGAAGATGTAACTTCATTTCTTTTATTTTTCTTTCTATCCAAAATCATTTTTCTATATTTTTCGACACACTCTGGATCACGATCCATTTGCTTTTACTCTAACAGAGTTTTCCCCCTTTTTTTAAACAGGGGAGGGGATTTTGGCTCATGGCTTACAATGGTGCCATACTCCAGCTTGGGATTCATTTGCCCTTCTCAAGTGGCTGACGAGGATAAAGAGACAGGATAAGGGGATGAGATGAAGTGGGTGGAATACTCCATTTTCCTATTGCATTTCTGTTTAATCACCATCTTTTCTTAGAATTGTCTTTTCTACCTGCCAGGGATGCTTCTATTTGGACCAATCATAGTCCACTCTTCTTCCGTGTTTTAGAGGTTCTTTCTTTTAAGACTGGTGTACTTCGAGTATTAGAGAATCTGGGTTTTGTAAAGTGAAGTTTAGGTTAACTCCTATTTTGTTTACTTTGCAAATAGGCTTGTCACTGGCTTTTGTTTACTTGAAATCGATGTCAAATGCATATCAGGGAGTTATAGAACTTGTGTTTTGTTCACCCCTCCCAGTTGGTAATACCGTAGCATGGGTTTGGATGGACAAATTCGGGTTTCCATCGCCGAGTTTAAACCATTCGTGTAAACAAGGGGTTAACCCTGACTCGTTGGGTAAACTAGTTCTCAGACAGGATGGGATAATTGTTTTACCCATAGACTTTCTTGTAGGAATTCGCGGTGTTAGTTGCAACGTCCCCAAGTCACGATGGTGACCAAATGAGACAAGTCGAGTAAATTTTATGAAGGAGCATTTATTGATATGCATGTACAAATATATATCACATGCAAACTCTGATTTGATAAGCTAACATAGGGATAAATGCACATGGCTCATAATTATTGGATTTCATATGTACTAAATTTGCAACCTGCTATGCTTAGTGTAGGATTTGAGTAGGAAACACGTGTTGTCATGTATTTTGTAATGTGTGATCAGAATCAATAGATTGAAATGAAAATCAACCGATTGAAAATCGAGTAGATTAAAATACACTGTTGGAAATAATTTTCAATCAGTTAAAAATTAAAATACGTATACTGGTTAAAAATGAAAATATATCGGTATATTTTATCTTTTTATTGGTAATAAATGATTTTTTATTTTCGCCCATAAGAAGTAATATTTCACTTACAAAATATTTTTCATTTATAGAAAGTGATTTTCATCAATAAAAAATTAAAATACTCCAATTGAAATTACAACTTTCACTTTGTGTATTTCAAAACATGTTGAAAGATGTGCTTATTTACTTTTTAATCTTGGCATATATCAATGACGTATGGCTCCAGCATTTGGTAGAGTGAGGAGAAAGAGATAAATGAAGCATAAGAAATAAGGAAGGATAAATATTTATATGTTGTTTTGTTTAAAAGATATGATACGATTATAATTCAATTGATTGTGTTTTATGTCCCTTGAAAGAAAAAAATATACTTAGCATCACCTCAAGAAACAAATACGAGGATTAATTTTACTCCACCTCCAAGGTTGGATAATTTTAACTTAAAATAAAGATGCTCATTCCAAGCTAACTTTAACCGTGCTTATTCTTGCCATCAAATAGCCTCATGGATGGAATCTAAGTTTTGTCTCTAACTAAGCATTGCGCTATCAGTCTCTTGATTACTTTGGGTAATCTAAATGAATGTATCCTCACGAGATGTTCTCTCTATATGTTAGAAAATTAGATATCCCTTAGTTGTTTATTACATTTCCAACATTCTTTGTTACATGAATCTTTTTCATATAAAATTATTTTTGTACTTTCAGCTTGGTTAATTCCCTATATGACGAAGAAATCTTAATTGGTAGGACCCATTAGCGATTCTAGTTCTCACCAACGATGTAATTTAATTAAGGCATACTGCTGATATTTATTGTTGTGGGATCCAACCCTAAATGTAAGCTCCGAACGTCCACCAACTTTTTATTTTTTTTTTTCAATTTTCTCTCCTTTCTTTTTTTTTTTTTTTTAAAACCACGTGGCGCGTAGGATATGGAAGACAAAAATGCTGGGGAGAGAAGGTAGATATAATAGTTGAACAGCCTCTATTATTTCTCAACTAATTTAGCGGTCGAGTCACGTAAATGCACTGACATCCATAGCGAACTATCACGGTGAATTGAATGGTACGCGACAGCAGGTACTGATTTAACGATTACTCTTCTCCCACCCTCTACTAATTCAATGCTATTGATATCAAATCTATGCCGCTTTTTATGAACTAATTCATGCACATACTTTGGACCTTAAAAACGAAAAATGCATGAAAAAGGGCAAGTATACAGGAGGAAAAATTCATTAAAAATCATAGCCATTGATTGCTCCCACCTTGTCGATCACCACGTGCGTAGATGGTTTAGATGGGAGCAACCAACGGTCCTAACGTGTAGGAGCACGAGAAAAAGAAAAAGAACTCACCTGGCCAAAGATGGCCTGAGGCACTCTCCGCCTTAGTGCCTCCTCCAGTTCCTTCCCGAGCGGGGCCGCCCCTGACTTCACAACCCTTATCGAGCTGAGATCGTAATTCTCCACGATCGAGTTCCTCGCTAGCGTGAGGACCAATGGTGGCACCACGGGTGCCACCGTGACACGATACCCCTGGATCAGGTCCAGCAGTGTCGCGATCTCGAACTTCTTCATGAGGAGAACTGTGGAACCCACCCTCAGCGAGCATAAGAGGACGGAGTTCAGGGCGTAGACGTGGAAGAGGGGGAGGACGCAAAGCACCGTGTCGTCGGGGTTAAGATAAAGGTTGGGGTTCTCCCCATCCACCTGCTGGGCCATGCTGGTCACAAGGCTCCTATGTGTCAGCATGACCCCCTTGGGCAGCCCCGTGGTTCCAGACGAGAACGGCAGGGCCACGGGGCTGTCCACATCTATCATTCCGTCCTGGCCTTCGATAATCGTATCCTCGTCCACCTCTGACAGTACTGTGAACGGGAGGCACCCCTCGGGGGGCTCGTCCACGGTTACGATAACGAGGTCCGCGGGGAACAGCTCGCCCCCGCGGAGCTTATCGACGTACGTGGAGAACGTGACAACAAGCTTGGCCCCCGAGGCACGGAACTGCCTCGAGATCTCGAGGGGTGTGCAGAAGGGGTTCGCGGGGGTGGTGGTGGCGCCGAGCATGGAGGCGCCGAGGAACGCGAAGGCGAACTCGGGGCAGTTGTGGAGGAGGAGCATGACGACGTCCCCGCGGGCAACCCCGAGGCGAGCGAGTCCCACGGCGGAGCGGCGGGAGAAGAGGTGGGTCTCGGAGAGGGTGTAGGAGCGGCCCGAGGAGGCATCGACGAGCGCGGGGCGGTCGGGCGAGGCGGCGAGGCGGTGGAAGCAGTAGGTGTGGAGTGGGAGGTGGTCGGGGATGGGGATGTCCGGGAGCCTCGACCGGAACACCAATGCTTCTTCCTCTTCGTCTAAGTGGTGGGGCAGTTGGGGTGCGAGTTGGGTTCGGGCTTCGGGTGTGGCGAGGGAGATAGTGGCCATTGGTGTGTGTGTGTGTGTGTGCGCGTGCGCGTGCGTGCGTGGTTGCGTTGGAGGAGGCGTCGTTGGTAGTGAGTTGTTGGTTAAGCGAAGGAGGCGAGGTTAGCTTATGGAAAAGAGACATTTGCATGCATGTCCTTCCAAAAATGTGCGAATTCGCACGTGTCTGTATGTGTTCCTCGTATCGGAATCATTTGTGAACGGGCATGCTAGTGCGTGCCCCTCCGTGATTTCTTCGAGGGTATCTTCGGTAGTTTTTCCGCCGACGGCTTGGTCCCGGCAGGGGTGGAGTTGGCAGTTGGCAGGGTATGATGTTGCATGAGGGGGTAAGCGTGAGAGGGAAGTTGTGTGTTCTTCCTATTTTGCTCAAGTGGGTCTTCATGTTTGTTGACCCACTACATTGGCACTACGAGGCTTAGCTTAAGATTGGGGTTAACTTTTTTTCGTTTTTTCTTTGTTTTTAATGTTAGCCTCCATTTACCGTAGAGGTTAACCTAATCTCACTTTATCTTTGAAATCCAAGATAAACTCACATCATTCGCATCCTACCCATTCTCCTCTCTTATTTAATGGGTTGATGTGTTTCGATCAATAAATAGCTTAACATAATTAGTATATAATTAAATAGTTAACTTTATTTTAACATGTACTTAAATCATAATAATCTATCAAACCTAATAAATAATCATATTTTTACTATTATAAAATAATTAATGACTACTATAGTGTATACTTCTTAACTAGCATATAATCATAGTATTACAACTTAATTACTATTACAACGTAGTTATCATTTGTAAGGTAAAATAATTGCTTTACAATAATAACAAAAAAAGATTATTTCTTTATCAAATTAGTTTGTAATAATTAATGTATTATTGAAAACCATAACTACTACCTAACTATAGTATTAATTTATTTATAATTACAACATATAATTAAATCATATTATTATCAATGTAAATTAATTAATGACTAATGAAATTAGTACATGTTTCCTAATTAGCAAATAACATAACTACCGATTACCATATAAGATAATTAGTATTTAATAAATAAAATAATTATAATTACATTTCATCCATATAGGCTATAATTCTCTTCCTCAAGTGATATTTGGTTTTAAATTGAAATATTATTCATGACATTATATAAAAATAATTCATTAATGGATTTATATTATATTTATTTAATTAAATATACAAAAATGATTCACCAACTAATATACCTTACATCTCAAAGGTAAAAATATGTTTTTTTTCACCTTAATCTCCATTTTAATCCTCATAATTAATTAAACACCCATCTATTATATCACAAATTAATCCATATTCCTAATTTCCATTTAGTAAATACGAATAGGTATTAACCTCTGATCTCATGTAAATACAAACAGGGATTATCTCATAGTGTAAATATGTTAACCCATGATCTTAGTTTAAAAAAAAATCCCGATGGAAAAGGGAAAGGTAATCGAGCTTAAAAAATTATAGTGGATTTAGTTGTCGTAGGAGAAGCTATGGTCCAAGGAGATTGTGAATGCATTAGAAGACATGACACCTGTGAATATATTTGAAGTTGGTGTTAGAATCACACCTTGAGGTGTGCGTGGCGACTCATGATAAGTCCCTTGAATAATTATAAATCAGAGACATGACCCCTCCTTCTCACTCATAAAATTATTGGTAAATTTCACTATCATATTCCTGGTTGTCCCCTTCTACTTCCACATTCATGACATCAAGTAACCTTTTTAATGTATCAACTGATGATATCAGAGCTAAAGATAGCCACACATGCTGTCAATGACCTATTCATAAATCTTACCCTTTTGTTGAACTGCCGTTGATGTTATGACCATTTCTTTTGTGGTCTATATTATCTAGCCGCATTCAAGTTCCGTACTTTATCATTTTTTTATTATTTCCTTTGTGTCATACGACGATACAAACCACCGTCCACGTTGGCTCCCGTAAATTCTTTGAACGCCTTTGGTTGACGGATTAAGTAAAATTGTGATTCGTTATTTAGGTTGACTTGCTTTTACATTGAATTACCTAAATCTAATTTAAGATAATGTTATTATACTTTCTTTATAAAATAATTTTAATCTAGTAAAATTTTAAAATATTTAATTTAATTCTTCCTTATTTATTTATTTATTTTACAAATTTATTTCCTTTTAACTAACGAGAATGAGTGTTATCAATTTTCTCATATTTGTTCCATTGGCTTTCAAATCCTCGATGCATATTATTGGGGGTTGCATGCATACACATAAGCTGTAAAGCCTTGAAACAACCATCGAGTTGTTTGCATTATATTTTTTTTAATTTTCGGCCCACATTTCAACATTTACATTCCACGTTTGTTTTGGGCTATGAATTTACAAATGCTTGGAGTGGTTATTGGTTCTCGGATGAATGGTTCATTTTATCTTCTTTAGTTGTTATTGATTGCCATATTTATTATTATTTTAATTTATAGCCCGGACATTGTCACGGGAGTATAATTTGCATGGTAAAATACTCCTTTACCACGAAGAAGTATCAAAGCAAATGATAACCAACCACGGCATATAAAGGGAAAAGAAAGTTTACATTTATTTAACTCTTAATTTGTTTATAAACTTTCAAAATAAAAAAAATTAAGTAGCATATAAAAATTAAAATCTTATGAGGAACTTAAGGATTAGTTTGGATAGAAGAATATAGATTTTATAGGATAATTTTTTACAATTAAGTTATCTTTCATTTTTATATGAAAGTCATAAAAGTTATCTTGGTGGATTAATATGTAATTATTTCAAAAAATTTTAAGTTAATTTGTGAAAACACAAGAGATGATCTACAAAAAAAAAATTCATCCAACATCAACTCAAAATAATTTATCTCAAATTAAATTCTTTTAATTCAAATAAAAATATCATTCCAATCCAATAAGATTAGCTCTTTTTTTAATGAATTATCCAAGTTATCAAATTAAACCTAAACTCTATACACACATCTGATAAAAAAGACCAAGAGCCAACAACGGAGCATGCACAGGTGGTATAGCACAGCCCATCTAGTCATAGCTCTCCTTAAATTTGTAACAAGACAGGACCCAACTAATAATCGGTAAAATTAACATGCAAAGATACCAATTAAAAAAGAACCTTTACATGGAAACTCTATCCTTCACCTTTTGCACCGGTCTTTACCACACTGAGAAACCACAAGAACTACACGGTTACCCAAATTAAAAAAAGGGAACAAAATAAAAAATGAGAACAAAAAGGTAAGGAAACCGTCACATGAAAAAAAATTTCTTAACACCAAGCAAAGAGAGAGAGAGAGGATATTCTTTACATAGAGATGGTGGAGGAGAATATGGGGGTAATGTATGGAACATCACTTGATTCCCATTCCCATCTCCAGCATTAAACTCTGCATTAATATTTATAATGCACCCTTTCTTCAGTGCTCCCAAATTATTTCAGCTTGAGAAAGTGTCGGTTTAGTGGTATTACTTGAAGCATTGGTTGTTCCTGCAATTGCTTCTCTGCCAACGCTTTCCGCAACTCAGCTACTTCTTCTTCTAATTGCTCAACCTGTAGATGGTGAAAGGCATAAGCGATCGTGACATCGGCAAAGGATAGAAGTAAAGAAAAAGTGGATGAGGTGAATTAGAAATCCATGGTAAGTTCAAGAAGGTCGATCTGGCCAATGCTTGGAAGCAGGAACAAATTATGCTGCGAGGGCCCTGGAGCGGAGGTTGGTGGGTCCCGCCTTGGCGACGTTCTGGAGGAGGAGGAGGATGTTGGAGTCAAGCTAGACGATGCGGCAGACGAAGGAGGAGCGAAGGTAGGGGACGTCGAGGGTGACGGTGGTGTGATGTAGAGGCAGTGCGGTATGCAAAGGAGGAGGAGGTGTCAGTGGCGGTGGACGGCGCAGATCACGAGGAGGATCTCGCTGTAGGCCCCCACGACGGCGGCGATGATGCTGAGGCCGCCGACGGTGAAGGTGACGGTGCCGATGCCCGGGAGGGAAGGTGCGGGAAGAGAGAGGGGCAAAGGTAAAGGCGGGGAGATTGGCACAGGCAAGAGTCATGGACGTTGGCGCTTTAGATGACGACCTCGGCTGCTGCAGAGTGCCGGAGGGAGCTGTGGGCGGTGAGTGCAACAGCGTCGATGCCGCCGGAGTGGAAGGGGAGCGAAGCACAAGGGGAGCAGACGGGGAGGCGAGGGGAACCGTAGGAGACGGAAGAGGCGGTGTGAACACGGACAAGAGGCGAAGAAAGAGGGCACGACATTCCTGATATCTACGTCGTCTGCCATCGCCAGCAGCAGCTGCTATGGCTGCACCACGCAGAATCGTTACACACCGAGAATTGGCAGAAATGAATGCATTTTCGTGTGATTATAAGAAAAACGTCTACATGCATTTGGATAATTTGGTTCAGTAATATCTTAGTTGAAGGATATTATTTATGAATCATGTATTTTCGTTTCGTGGTAGTTCATTTGATTATATCTAATAATCATTGCGATAATAAAATGATGATCGGTGACAACGTATGAGTTTATATGTTATTTGTCTATTATGTGAATTTTTATTTTCTACAACTACATTTTCTAAAGTGACTTTTGTTACATTCGGATCGGCTCCTCTCTACTTCAGTCGTTAAAAACGACCTCTGCCTCCAAGGAGGGACTAGGATGAAGATCCACACTAGCTAGAACTTCTCCTAGAGTAGATGAGCCTGTCTCTGAACGACCTGTACACATAATCGATGGGTGACCCTCTACATTAGCATTGTAACCTTAAAATCAAGAAGTATGGTAGGTGGGAGCCAAGTGGCTCAGTAGGGGTATATATATACACACACACACCCATGCACTATACGTATATTTAGTTTTACTCTATCAACATGAATCCCCATCTATATGTGTCGATACCCCTGTCTCCCTAACTACGTAACATGACTCATGACACAACTCATCTTAGTTGTTATGCCATTGTCTTAACAGTCAATCTACGAATCAAGTTCGCCTTGCGAGGATTTGAAGTGGATTTGAATTGTTCACTTCCTTCTCTAAGATTCAGGGTTTAGGCTGCCTTGGACTTTAACAGCTTACACCCTTTGCCTCGAGGCCAAAAGCTGCCCAAGAAAACCATGGTCAGATGTATGTACAACTAGTGTGATGAATGCCTAACTCCCCAAACCATAGTGACCTCACCCCTTTGATGGGGCATCACTCGGCAACACTACCGGCTGCCCATCTGGGCTTAACCGAGTCACCTTCCACCTTAGAGGAGTTGGCTATGAGCTGTTGCACTCATCAGCCACCGTACCTTGGTATCAGGGGTCCAACCCCTTGATTTCTAACTCATGTTGATCTTAAGAGTAGTCTCAATGGTTTCCCTTTTCACAGGAAACATATCTGGGTTGGCGATCTTGCGCATCTGTCCAATGGTTCCCCATAGAGTTATAATTAGGCGCCACTATTCAACTACCTCTACAAGTACTTGTTATTGAGTCCCTGGTGGGGTCTTACCACTTTTTGCATGACAGACTCACAACTGGGAACAACACCATTCTGATATTATAGTATCAGACATCTGTTGTCATGGTCAGATGTCACATCTTAGCCCATCGGACGTCTAACACTAAAATCTAACAACAACCTAGTGCAATATCAAGATCACTCTCCCTGTCTCTAGGCCTTATATGTTTGTCCCATTATTAGATGTCAAGGTCCCTCTAATCAAACGACTGGTCATTTGATTAGATGTTGCATATTGAAAAATAAGGTGTCTACCTTATTCATTAAACATCGCGTAGGCCATATGATTAAATGACTCAAATAGCTTTACCATCAAATGTCTAGACTCATGTCTGGACATCCAAAGACCTCTCTAGACGTTTGATAGTTGTGTCAGACTTCCGATAACACGCACTTCGAGATAAAAGAGCACTCAATACAAGGTTTGTTTCATCTATCCATCAAGCATCCCTTGTTACAATATCGAACACTTGACCATAGCATCAAACGACCAAACCTATAACCTACACAACTCTAAAGGGAAAATTTGAAAGCACTAGAGGGAGTGATTAGTGCTAAGGCGGTTGATGAGGGGCAAAAAATGCCCTCGAACTCAAAACCTTGCGATAGGCCCGAAAAGAAGGATCCGGTTAGGAGAAGTTTGGATACAGGCGGGTTCGAAAATCCAACCTGCCTACATCCAAGGAGAACCTCTTGCAAACGAATCTGGCAGTTCAACCCGCCTGCACACGAGAAGGTCGGGGATAGCCAGAGGACCCTATCTGACAAAGGGTACAGCGAGGGTACAACAAGACTACGACCCCAATAAATGCTGACAATGGCAGCCGTCATTAATAACCTGACAGTGTATCTACTAGGAAGATCTTGCTAGGAGCTTAATCAACTCAAAAGATCCCGCTAGGAGCCCGAGCTTGATTAGCTCAAAATATCTCGCTGGGAGCCCGATCCTAGCACTATAAATAAATGGGAAGGCCCTCAAGGCCTTCCATAAGCAATCCGAGAGAAATTGAGAGGTTGTTACTTTATAATCTTGTCGAATTTCTAGTGCATAGTTGGGATCTCCATCCTCTCCCCAAATATACACCCCTTTTGGTGGAACTAGGTAACCACTTCCTGTGCCATTTGTGAGATTGCTTAAATCCCACGATCGAATCATCCACCCAAGGAGGTCCGATCGTTACTTGACTCGGACACTTTGTATCTCGAGGTGTTGATCAATTGGCGTCGTACGTGGGAGACAACTGTCGATTGATAACGTTTCCTACTTCTCGAGGTCCTCCCGCGCTGACCTCAAGAAAGCACCGGATCAGGTCGAGTCGAACATGTCAGTGTCTAAGAGATGCCCCCCTCCAACTGATCCAAACAAGGAGAAACATGGAGTCCCCACTCAGCTACAGGAGGACCACGAGCGTGACCCCCTCCCTGAGCTACAGGCGTGGGATGAGCAGTGTCGGGCTAAACTTGCAGCTCTCAGGGTTGAGGAAATCTCAATCACAGAAAAGCTCCTAGAGATCAGGCAGGTCTGAGAGCTCGGTCCACTCCCACAAGGGGGAGACCTGCCAGCCCAACCTCGATGGTGAGCAGCTGAGGTGGCATTGCGCGGTAGAGGCTGAAAATGCCCGATTGCGCAAACAACTCGAGAAGCTAAAGCACGAGCTTAGCAGGAAAAGAGGGGAAGTCCATCGTGACCCACCGAGGTCTCCTCGCCTACCATCCTCGGAGGAGATCTTGGGGGCTCAACCCCTTACAACCGGTTGAGAGGGAAAAATCCTTGAGATCGACCGCCAGGTTACCAGGGCTATAAGGGGCATACGGACCCAGGCCTACGTCACCACCTACCCCTTCACTAAGGCAGTGATGACAGCCCCCCTACCTAAGAGATTAAAGCAGCTCGTCATGACCCCAAATGACAGGACAGCGGACCCCAACAGCTTCGTTGGGAGTTACCGCCAGATGATGCTGGTGCATGACTGCTCTGATGGAGTGCTCTGTAGAGTGTTCTCATCCTATTTGTCCGGCATAGCTCATGAGTGGTTCAACGAAATGCCAGCTGGACAGATTGCCTGCTTCCAGGAATTGGCCGACAAGTTCTATCAATACTTCGCCAGACAGTAGAGGGTAGAGACAACTTCGAAAGGCTGTCAAAAGTCCAGCAGCGGAAAAGTGAATCCTTCCGATCATACCTAGACCGATTCAAGACCCAGTACTTCAAGTGCAAGCATCCTCACGAAGCCATCGCCATCCAATACTTCAAGTCAGGACTCCTGACTCAGAGGTTTTAGTATGACATCGACGACTTCCTGCTCAAAGACATGGCAGAATTGTAGGATCGTGCCTCAAGGTTCGCAGACCAAGATTACTCTTTCCTATCTCGCAACTGCCTGGCGGAGGGATCCGAGGACGACGCTAGCCTAGCCTGAGAGAGGCGGGCCCCAAGTGAGTCTGCCCCCATCTCCATCCACAGAAGTGGCCGCTTTAGTAAGCGTAAGGTTAGCTTGCTGGAGTGGAGGAACAATTGGTCGGGCAGGGGTTGAAATAATGGTTCCCACCAAACCAGGCAGGATTATTTCGAGGAATACACTCCCTGGTAATGAACCAGGACGTGTTGGTGGAATTATGGATTACAGACAAGAACTTGCTACCCCTGCCTAAGCCAATGAAGAAGAAGGTGGACAATGGGCCCTACTATAAGTATCACAAGGCCCAGGGCCACTGTTGAACGTGTACGAACCTACGCTAATGTGTTCGATTTTGGAAAACCTGTCGTTATAGTTCGAAAGCGAAGAATTCGTGTTCAACAAATAAAATTTATACCGAAATTAAAATTCCGGGTCGAACACATGAAGGCAGACGTTTGATTTAAAAACTACGCGTTTCTTTTTATTTGTTACAGAATAATTCAATTTAGAACCATCTAATTATTTACAATAAATAGAAGAGAGAGAGAGAGTAAGAGAGAAAGAGAATATTACACAAAGAAATCAAAATGAGATGTAGAATAAACAAGGAATTTTTGTATTGAAGAGATTGTTCATTACAACTAGAAAGCATAAAACAATTACTCTAGAAAGCGATAAATTTACTCTAGAAAGCATTAAAAGAATGGAGAGAGAAATGTCCTCCTCGACGATTGCTTGGAGGATGAGTAGATTAATCTAGAAAGCAGTAAATCTATACTAGAAAGCGGTAAAAAGAATAGGGAGAGAGAAATCCTCCTCGACGGTTGCTTGGAGGACGAGCTGGACGGGACGACGCCTGGACGAAGGAGAACGAAGCGGGACGAAGGAGGACGAATTAGAAGAACGGGAACGAAGCAGCACGTCGTCGTCGTCACGGGATCCACTTCCGAAGGGGAACGAAAATTAGACTTTATCTCGCGAGAAGCATCCCGGGTGTGGGACAAGCTTCTCTTGAGCTTTGGAGGGGTAGAGAGGAGAAAGAAGGGATGGGAATTTCGTATGGAGGGGGTCTCCTTTTATAGTTGCAAGGAGTGGGGGCAAAATAGACATTACATCTTCAAAATAATAAATAAGGGGTCTTTAGTGACGGATAAATCCGTCACTAAAGCCCCAACGTGGCCGTCGCCGCCGCGCCCACCCGCGCCCGCTTGGCTGCCCGCGTGCGTACCGCCTACGCACGTCCGCGGAGTCTCAGCCGTCCGATCGCGAGATTGGACGGCTTAAAATCGCGCCTTCACCGCTGTCGCCCGCCCGCCTGTGCGTGCGATCGCACGTCGGCGCTATCGGGCGCGCGCGGCCGTTGGATCGCGATCGTGTGGTCGATTGGAGGCGCGCCACCGATCTAATTTCTGCGTGGCGAGGCTTGAACGCGCGTCCCTGCCTCGCGTTAGAGCGCTCGACCGCTGCACTGCGGTCGCGTTTGTGTCGAGCCCCTGACTTCAGCGCGGGCGCGTCGCAGCCGTTGGATTGAGATCCAACGGCGGAGAGGAGACGGGTGCGTGGTCTTCTCAAGATGCAAGCGACCGTTTGGGCGGCTGAGATGGCGCCACATGGCGCCATCTTGGCCGTCCATCTTCTGGAAGTTGTAGATGGTGCCACGGATGTCGGATTGACTCGATTTTTGTGTCGTTGGGCTGCGATCGTCGATCCGAATTCATCCGTGCGGTCGGATTTGTCATCTGAAGTGCGGATTTACACCATCCTGGCCTTTGATTTCCTAGGGTTCCCCGATCTCTATCTTATGCTACGGATGCCTGATTAGGGCGATCTTGGAGTCGTTGAACTCCAATCGTCGCCCTAATCATATCCATACGGTTGGATCTTTGATCCGGGGTCCCGATAAAATGGTTGCCCTGTCCAAGCACATAAAAGGAGACAATTAACCTCCATTTTATTCAAACTACTCTAAATGCGAGATGATGCATGTTATGTAATATTTATATCATGAAATGCAATCCTATGCTTAAGAACATGCATAAATAGACATTTTAAGTAGTGTAAATGTGTTTACATCATACCCCCATGCCTATCTTTTGCTAGTCCCTAGCAAAAACTATATGCTATTTATAAAAGAATTAGGTTGGATTATTTGGACTTGAGTTATTTTCAATCATTAAGAAATTATCTACTTAGGAACTGAACTTTCAAAGACACAACAATTTCCGTTAGCTACCCAATTTCCGTTAGAATCGTCGAATAATGAGTCAATGCAAAAAAAGTGTGTAGATGCTTAAAAGTCAAAATTCCCTCAAATCAGAGGATGGGTTGATAAGTCATGTACTTATCACCCAAACTTATTTATTCCAATTATAATAGAATTAAAATGGCGATGACTCAAAGACAAATCCACATTTTAGTGGATACATAGGCTAATTAGGTTCAAAGACCTAAGGGGTCTTTGTGTTCAGATCTAAATGTAGTATTTCTTAAGATTGAAAATTTTCTTAAACCCAAATTCTCTTCCTAATTCTGATTTTTTTATATATATATATAAAAGAAAATAAAACAAATCTACGGAGCTGACAAATGAATTCAGAGATAAATATCCACCCCCCATGCCTATCTAATGTAATGTCCTCATTGTATTAAAAAGACATAAAATAGAGTGGAAAAGCGTAGAAAGCATCTGAATTACGTGAATGTCATATCCGCTCCCGGATGAAATCGAAAAAGAACTGTATATGTGCTGAGTTTAGTGACTTCAGCTAGGCACACTATACAAAGAAAAGAAATGAAGAATTCACAAGTGCAGGTCAGAATTAATATAAACAGAAGAATCCTCCGACCTAACAACAGCGGTCCACAGATGTGGACCAGATTGTGGTGCATACCCATCCCCCATAATCGAGAATATCTTAGGTTCTGGATAAAAATTACCCAAAACCTAAAATCAGAATGCAAGCGGGGTCGGTCCTGCAATTTATGAGGATGCAACCCAAGACCAAAAAGTTGGGTTACAGAGAATTGAAGCTCAAAAGGATAATCGTTGAATGTGTGCTTGGGTTTGACATCCTCGAAACAAATGTCGTAAGGGTTCTGATTTAATAGTTTCAGCTTAAAAGGAACCCTTCGACTCAATCTTCCATTTCCTCCAAAATTAACTTCCCAAATCAGAACTTCCCCCCTCCTATCCTCCTCATTCAGCACATCAAATTCCAGGACCTCTTGTATATTCATCACCCCGTCTGAAATCTCCAAGTCTAAATGATGTGGCAGAATAAAAATTGACTTGGGTCTAATTATCTCAGAATTAGAATCATCAATAAGCCCAACATGGTGTAACTGATAATCAGGGCATTGAATTGATTCTTCCAGAAAATGCGATTCTGGATCCGTAATGTGTGCCCTAATAAGATCAGTGTTCTCAGTTATTGGGCTATCAATTGATCTATCAGATTTCTCAGGCCCAATCGTCTCACAGAAATCGTGTTCAGAAAACTCGCGTGAGACTTCGCAACTTGAATCTTCACCATCAGGATCCGCATCAATGTATGTCCCAAAATCATTTGTCACTTTGTGTTCCAAGGAGACATACGTTTCCTCGTAACCCGGCTGAGGGATCTCAGGTGAAGAAATCAGATCATCCTTAATTCGTTGTTTTAATTCAATCTAGTCAGTCTCGTAACACGTGTCCCCCCCAACAGGTGCCTGAGCGGGTTCTGTCATTGGCTTTCCTGAAGAGAGTTCATCCTGAGAATTATTCCAAGATTGAATTAAAGCAACCACGAATCCCATCCTCAATTTCGCTAATTTCTCAAGTAGAGACTAACCCGGGTTCTTATCCTTAACATCCTGGAGCCAATCTGTAACGAGCGCGTACCCCAGACGTCTTTTAAGACGTCTGGGAGGTGGCCCAGACGTCTGTCAAGACGTCTGGGATCACATCCAGACGTCTGACCAGACGTCCGGGATAGTTTACAGACGTCTGACGAACAGTTATACTCGCACGGAATATTCGTCTGCGCGCCTGTGCGCGCAGACCTGCGATCCGCATCTTCTCTGCGGCTGCAGGCGACTGCGGCCGTCTCTCTCCTCCTCTCCGCGCGGCGTTAAAAGGGGGAGGGGGCGCGCCTCCCCTCCCGTCTCCACCATCTTCCTCCTCTCCTGCTGCGGGCGGAGCGAGCGGACGCGAGGGCGCAGCGGCAGCGGCGCAGCAAAGGCGCGGAGGAGCTGCGGCGTGCGAGGGCGGGACTCTGCCGTGAGGGCGAGCTCGCCGGGAGCGGCTTGGCCGGCCGGCGGAGGGCGCAGGGGGCGCAGAGCGTCGCGAAGAGGGACCTGCTGCGGGCGGAGCAGCGGACGCGCGAGGTGCGACGCGGGCGGCGTCGCGAGCGGAGGCCGAGCGAGGTTCTGATTCTGGAAAAATCTCCAGAATCAGACGTCTGGACTGATATCCAGACGGCAAGGACGACGTCTGTGTGATCATACAGACGTCTGAAAGGTGAGTTCCGCTTTCTCCTTCTTCTTTTGTCGACTGACCGTACTGAAGGAGGAGGGTTGGCTGTGCGCAGGTGTTCGGATTCGTCATCCTTTGCGAATCCGACGTCTGGAAGTTGTACCAGACGGCGGGAGTGACCTCCAGACGTCCGGAGAGACCATCGGACGTCTGGGATCTAGGAGAGACGTCGCCACAGACTTCTGGACGTCCGGGGAACCACGCCGAACAGGTAATTCTCTGATCCACCGTTTAAGACGTCTGGAAGGAGTTCCAGACGTCTGATTTTGCACAGTATTGTCTTTCTCGACCCGTTTAGGGCCCGTTTGGGCTCCGTTTTCCGCAATTCGAGTTGCGTTCGATTCAGAATTTATTCCTCTACCCGCCTACAGTAGCTATACACTGTTTTGAGACACTCCTTGTGTTTGATCCTTGTGATAGGACCTCGTTCGGTTGCCGTCTTGAGAGTCGCGGAGGCACGCGGGATTCCCGACCACGCCCCCATTACTTCCGTTGTACCTGGTAGAGTGGTTTTAAGCATTAATAAAATCTGTTAAAGTATGGAACCATAACTAGAACCTAGGGCATTGCATGAACCCTAGGAATGAGAAATGTATGGAATGATAGCTCCTAGGTGTTGCATGAATCCTAGGGCCGGAAAACTAGATTGTATGATAGATCCTAGGATATGGCATGAATCCTATGATGGAAAAACTAGTGGAATGTATATTACTGCAGTCTTGGAAAAATAGAAAGGAATATATAAGCTGCCTGTGAAATTAATTAACAGCTGCCTGTTATGAACAAGGAAACATGTTGAGATCATGGAATGTGAGAACGTGAATCTGGAAAGTGAAACATATGATGTTCTGAGATAAAGAGCTGGAACCCTACGGGGAATTAGGAGTGGAACTCCTGGAAAGAAAAGGAATGGAACTGAGATGTAGTTGTACTGTCTCTTGGGTACGCAGTACCAAGGGAAGTACCTGTACCTGTTTTAGTGCAGAGTGGGGCCAGCCGCCCCAGGGACCCGGGGTTAGGCTTGGCCGCTCTGTACCGACTTGTTGGCCCTCGTGTACGTAGTACCGAGGAGAGCTAGTAGTGTTAGGAGAGTACTAGCTACCCCACGGGCCCCGGGGTTCTGCTAGCCTCCTTCACCGACTTGTTAGGCCCACTAGGGCAAACCAGGGTAGTCAGACGAGGGTGCGCGGACTGTGGAGGGGCAAGGCCCCGGTTTGGTTACTGTGGAGGGGTTGGACCCCTGTTACTGAGAGGGCTCTGCCCTGGTTCCGTGCTGTGCTTTGGGCGCACCCGTTAACGGAAACGACTGACCGCGTGCCAGTACGGGCTAGCTACCTGTGCGTTTATCGCGCGTGCCGTAGTCACCGTTACGTCTGTCAGTGACCTTGGGGTGGTTGACTGAGGGTAGGATCACCACGGGGGACTCTCCCGGCCAGGAGAGCACCACGTGCTACTTCTACTGTTGGAAAAGACTGCAATCAAGATCGTCCCACGAGGACATTCGAGATCAAGTAAAGGATCTGAGAAGTAAATGAAATAGTGAGAAAAATTGAAAGATGTAAATAAAGGAAGTAATAGAACATAACAGCTACTGTACACTCTACTGTTGCCTTTAGTTAGTTTGCCACTCTACTCAGCGTTTTGCTGACGTGTTACACTCGTTACCTTTTTCAGGACCAGGTGTTGAGCAGCCAGGGTCGGCGGCTGCAGAGGACGCTGGGCCGAGTAGGGTCCAGTAGAGTTGCCACAGCTTTGTACCTTCTTTTGTTTCTGTTCTAGTGAGTAGTTTTGTTTCCGCTGTACCTTCTTTACCTGCAGTTTTTGTTATATGATAAATGTTGCTTTACTGTTGTGGCGGTACCTACTGTAGTAGTTTCTTTCCTTACTGCTGTACTTTTTACTGTTAGTTATATTCATGCTGAATGTGGTTTATTTTTACTGTCTTTTGGTTACTTCCTCGTTGGACGACTGGGTCTTGGGATTAGTCGAGTCGGTCCGGTTCTCGTGTCTCGTAGGGACTCGGGAACCGGGTCGTTACACAATCCAACAAAGACTTGTTTAAATTATCAATCATTTCAATCAGGAGCTCCAATCTCTCAATGCAAGGTATTGGCTGAACTTCTAAAGATTGAATGATATTCCTCAAGTTAGCCAAAACCTTATCTTGAACCTGGTTAACCTTAACCAAATGAGTTGGTTCAGGGTTGGGCGGGTTTAGGCTCAATGCAGGGGAATTAACGAATTGAGATTCGTTATACCCTTCCTGATAATAGGTCATTTCAGATTGTTGAAAAGATGGTGATGACCTAAAGGCAGTGAAATCAGAGGATGGGTAATGTTCGGTGTATCCTTCTTGATTGTAGATCGTATTATGCTGTTCCTGAAAGGAAGACGGTCTATAATCGATGTAGCTCTGAGAAGGATAAAAATCAAAATCAAAGTGTTCAGGGTTAGACCCTAAACACGGGGGTCCGGAATTGTATCCCCAATCTGAATTATCTCAATTAACTGATGGTTGATTACAATACGAGTTGGGATAATCGTCATGTTGACGATAATTTACAACAGGAGGGAAAGAGTGGGGATGCATGAAATATGTGGAAGGATTCATGATACACGAGAGGAAGAAAGTTGCCCTGCAATACAAACAATCAAACATGTCCTTAAATAGGCTAGCCTAAAGACCTACAAACTCTCAAAACCTGTCTTGAGATAAAGGAACGATTTGATCTACTTCCGTCTGTTCAATCCAACCAGTTAGAAGGAGGGACTGGGGAGAAGGTTCTTCCTTCGGCTTGCGCCTCCGGTTCCTAGTGTACCCCCCAGCCGCGATCGTTTGACTCTACTCCCCTAGCTAGACATCAGATTGAACAGTAGAAACAGACTAATCGAAAATAATCTCGTTCTGGGTTCTGAAGAGCGAGTCCAATCCTTAAGGCCAACGTCTACTTTATTTTATTTAGGGCTAGTTTTGAATGTGCTTTGGAATGTGATGGGCCCTTTAAATGGGTTGTGCCCTTAATGATTGATTGATTTGTGTGTGAGTGCACAACCAGTGGTTTTCAAGCAAGATTATTTTTGATGTGGTGAATTTTATGATTCAAATCTTGCTTAGTAGCTTTTAGGATTCAACTTTAGGTGTTTTCAATCAAGTTTTGTTGGCACACCAAGTTTTACAAGCACAGGTGAAGATGTTTTCCTTTAAAGTTTAAAAAGAATGTGGAGTGCCTAGTAAATCCCTAAGAGTTGAACCTAATTGGCAGCTACTTGATGAGTTGATTTTATTTGAAGTGGTGCGACCCAATCAACTCAAACAATTGGCTTGTTGCACCACTTAATTAGGCACACAAATGATTACCTAATCTGATTTCGACTCAATTATGTTTTTTGATGTGTGTACCGGCTCCTAAGATTGGATTACCGGTTGAGTTTGAAAATCAGATGAGGTTGTGTACCTCTGTGAGATTTTTTTTTCTTTCTAATGTGGGGGTTGGGGTGTGTATGGGTGTCAAACAACAAACAATCTACCCTTAGAGTTTATAAAAACACCTAGGTTGATTGATGTTTGAGTTATTATGTGATGAAATGAAATCTAATGGGTGGGAGGTGTGGGGTAACTCACAAAACCTTCTACAGCACTTTACTCCAATCTACAGCTTTTGCCTGCCTCGAAAGAGTACCTGCAATTACAATAAGACAGGAGAAAAGTGAGGTAAATGATTTGTAAGTTACAAAACGCGAAGAGAAATCAAAGATCGTTGCCTCCCCGGCAACGGCGCCAAAATGTTGAACGTGTACGAACCTACGCTAACGTGTTCGATTTTGGAAAACCTGTCGTTATAGTTCGAAAGCGAAGAATTCGTGTTCAACAAATAAAATTTATACCGAAATTAAAATTCTAGGTCGAACACAGGGAGGCAGACGTTTGATTTAAAAACTACGCGTTTCTTTTTATTTGTTACAGAATAATTCAATTTAGAATCATCTAATTATTTACAATAAATAGAAGAGAGAGAGAGTAAGAGAGAGAGAATATTACACAGAGAAATCAAAATGAGATGTAGAATAAACAAGGAATTTTTGTATTGAAGAGATTGTTCATTACAACTAGAAAGCATAAAACAATTACTCTAGAAAGCGATAAATTTACTCTAGAAAGTATTAAAAGAATGGAGAGAGAAATGTCCTCCTCGACGATTGCTTGGAGGACGAGTAGATTAATCTAGAAAGCAGTAAATCTATACTAGAAAGCGGTAAAAAGAATAAGGAGAGAGAAATCCTCCTCGATGGTTGCTTGGAGGACGAGCCGGACGGGACGACGCCTGGACGAAGGAGATCGAAGCGGGACGAAGGAGGACGAATCAGAAGAACGGGAACGAAGCAGCACGCCGTCGTCGTCGCGGGATCCACTTCCGAAGGGGAACGAAAATTGGACTTTATCTCGCGAGAAGCATCCCGGGTGTGGGACAAGCTTCTCTTGAGCTTTGGAGGGGTAGAGAAGAGAAAGAAGGGATGAGAATTTCGTATGGAGGGGGTCTCCTTTTATAGTTGCAAGGAGTGGGGGCAAAATGGTCATTACATCTTCAAAATAATAAATAAGGGGTCTTTAGTGACGGATAAATCCGTCACTAAAGCCCTGACGTGGCCGTCGCCTCCGCGCCCACGTGCGCCTCCTTGGCTGCCCGCTCCTCAACGCTCGTGCACGTCCAGCGCTTTTCAGCCGTCCGATCGCGAGATCGGACGGCTTAAATCGCATCTGCGCCCGCTGCAACCCGCCCGCCTGCGCGTGCGATCGCGCGTTACGCGGGGCGTCCAATCGCGCGTCGGCGCTATTGGGTGCCCGTGACCGCACGATCTCCATCTGGCGCTCCACGTGCCTCAATTACCCATGCCTCCAATCCACTCGCCGCGGCTCGAACCCGCCCCCCGCGCTCGCGTAAGCGCGCTCGACCGCTGCGCTGCGGGGCGCGGATGGTCGAGTGCACGTTTTAAGCCCCGGGCGGCCACAGCCGTTGGATCTTCATCTGACGGTGGAGAGAGATCGGGCAGGGGCCTTCACAAAATGCCAGCGGCCGGTTGGGCGGCTGAGATGGCGCCACGTGGCGCCATCTTGGCTGTCCATCTTCTGGAAGTTGTAGATGGTGCCACGGATGTCGGATTGACTCGATTTTTGTGTAGTTGGGCTGCGATCGTCGATCCGAATTCATCCGTGCAGTCGGATTTGTCATCTAAAGTACGGATTTACACCATCCTGGTCCTTGATCTTCTAGGGTTCCCCGGTCTTTATCTGATGCTACGGATGCCTGATTAGGGCAATCTTGGAGTCGTTGAACTCCAATCGTCGCCTTAATCATATCCATACGGTTGGATCTTTGATCCGAGGCCCCGATAAAATGTTTTCCCTGTCCAAGCACATAAAAGGAGACAATTAACCTCCACTTTATTCAAATTACTCTAAATGCGAGATGATGCATGTTATGCAATATTTATGTCATGAAATGCAATCCTATGCTTAAGAACATGCATAAATAGACATTTTAAGTAGTGTAAATGTGTTTACATCAGCCACTCCATCGAAGACTGCTGCGATCTACGAGATCATATAGAGTCCCATATTCAGCACGGGAACCTGGCCCACTTCGTCAGGCTAAATGAAGGCCAGGATAAACGCAATGGGCCCGTGGTGGGTCTGAAAGATTATCACAAGGAGAGGCTCTAGCACCTCCGTGGGATCAACATGGCATTAGCTAGGTGTCCAGAGTCCAACGATGCCACAGCTCACCTCCTCAAGCAAGTAATATCCCCATACTCCTGCCGCTTGAGTACCATTGTCGGGTCTTAGTGGCGATGCCCGGAGCGCCCAAGCACATTTACCACTTACCCCCTATTGACGTGTGCGGGACGCATTTATTTAGAAGAGTCGTTATAGCTGGCACTTGCAACGTCGGTTTTAAAATGAAGAAATGGACGTGAGTTCGAGTGTCAATCTCAAGGAGGAGTGAAAATCAGATTTTTCTTGTCACTTAACGTCACAAAAATAGCGGGTTTTTGCTTTCAAAAAGTTGTGGGTGAAAAGCGAGTGAGAGAAAGAGAGAGAGAGAGAGATTAGAGTTAGAATTGTTTCATTCACACATACAACTTTAAACATAAAAAGGGCAAGCAATTGAATGGAAAGAAACTTCATTTAACATGCAACTTTAGTTCATAATTACAACACTAGATGAATGTTTGAACATAAGTAAAGTAAAGCTTAAGATAAAGAAGGAAAGAGAGAGAGAGAAGACGGCGAGGCAGCCACGGCGGTGGAGGGGGGCTCCGTTGGCGGCTTGTCGTCTCCAGCGATTACAAAGAGAGCTAATGGTGGCTAGGAGGGGCGTTGAACACTTGCAAGTTGAGTGAATGTCTTGAATGAGTGGTTGGATGGGGTTTATATAGGCAAAAGGGTTTTTTAATTCAAATATGAGCTTTAGCGACGTCCGGGATGTCAATAAACCCATACTAAATCTGTCGGTGTAGCCCCCTGCCCACCGGTCGCTAGCGCGCATCCGTTCTTCTTCGCGCCTGATCTGCGTGCGCGCATCGTAAGCCGTCCGATCTTCGCTTCCGCGCGGGTTGCTGGTGCGGATCGCTCTGAGGCGCGCGTGTCTACTGCGTCATCGCACGCGTGAGCTTCCACGCGCATCCGTTGCACCGCACGGCTTTATCTGCGTTGTCCGCTGCTGATCGTGCGGTCGAATTTACGCGGTGAGCGCTTCGACCGCTGCGCTGCCCTGCGTGGATGGTTGCAGTTGTGCGTCGGTGCTCGGCTCCTGTAACGACCCGATTACCGAGTCCCTACGAGACACGAGAACCGGACCGACTCGACTAATCCCAAGACCTAGTCGTCCAACGAGGAAGTAACCAAAAGAGCAATAAAATAAACCACATTCAACATGAAATATAACTAGCAGTAAGAAAAACAACTACTACAGCATGTACCACCACAACAGTAGAACAACATTTATAACATAACAAAAACTACAAGTAATGAAAAGTACGGGAGTAACAAAAACTACTCACTACAGTGGAACAAAAAGGGCACAAAGAACAGTGGTAACTCTACTGGACCCTACTCGGCCCAGCGTCCTCTGCAGCCGCTGACCCTGACTGCTCAACACCTGGTCCTGAAAAGTAACGAGTGTAACACGTCAGCGAAACACTGAGTAGAGTGGCAGCTAAAACTAAAGAAGCAGTAAAGTGTATAGTAGCTGTTTTATTTTCTTCCTTTATTTTCGTCTTTCTATTGTTTCACAATTTATCTATTTCTCAGATCCTTCACTTGATCTCGAATGTTCCTCGTGGGAACGATCTTGATTGCAGTCTTTTCCGAACAGTAGAAGTAACACGTGGTGCTCTCCTGGCCGGGAGAGTCCCCTGTGGTGATCCTACTCTCAGTCAACCACCCCAAGGTTACTAATAGACGTAACGGTGACTACGGCACGCGCGGTAAACACACGGGTAGCTAACCCGCACTGGCACGCGGTCAGTCGTTTCCGTTAACGGGTGCGCCCAAAGCACAGCACGAAACCAGTATAGGGCAGAACCCTCTCAGTAACAGGGGTCCAACCCCTCCACAATAACCAAACAGGGGCCTTGCCCCTCCACAGTCCGCGCACCCTCGCCTGACTACCCTAGTTTGCCCAGTGGGCCTAACAAGTTGGTGTAGGTGAGCTAGCAGAACCCCGGGGCCCGTAGGGTAGCTAGTACTCACCCTGCACTAGTAGCTCTCATCGGTACTGTGTACACGAGGGCCAACAAGTCGATACAAAGTGGCCAGACCTAACCCCGGGTCCCTGGGGCGGCTGGCTCCGCTCTGCACTAAGCAGGTAACAGGTGCTTCCCTGGTACTACGTACCCAAGAGACAACGCACCTCCACATCTTTCCTTCTCAGTTCCATTTCATTCTCTTTCCAGGAGTTCTACTCCTAATTCCCCGTAGGGTTCCAGCTCTTTTAACTCAGCACATTCGGCTTTCACCTTTCCAGTTTCACGTTCATACAACCTATATTTTCAATCATGTTCATTTATTCATAACAGGTAGCTGTTAAATCAATTTACAGGCAATTATTATTTCCTTTCCACATTTTCCAAGACTGCAATATGTATGTTCATTTCGCTACTTTTCCAGTCCTAGGATTCATGCCGTACCCTAGGATCTATCATTCAATTTAGTTTTCCAACCCTAGGATTCATGCAATACCCTAGGATCTATCATTCAACCTGGTTTCTCATTCCTAGGATTCACGCAATGCCCTAGGTTCTATTAATTGTTCCATAATTGTAACAAATTATGTTAATAATTTCTAAAGCCACTCTACCAGCTACAACGGAAGCACTGGGGGCGTGGTCGGAAATCCTGCGCGCCTTCGCAATCCCCAAGACTGAAATGGAATGTGATCCTATCACAAGGATCAAACACAAGGAGTTTCTCAGAACAGTATATAATTACTGTAAACGGGTAGAGGATTTTATTCCAAAAAGAACACAACTCGAAACGCGGAGAACAGACTCCGAACGGGCCCTAAACGGGTCGAAAACGACGAAACAGTCCAAAATCAGGCGTCTGGAACATCTTCCAGACGTCTTAAAAAGTGGATCAGAGGATACCTTTGTTCTGCGTAGTCTCTCAGAGGTCCAGAAGCCTGCGGGGGCGTCTGGCCTAGTTCTCAGACGTCCGATGGTCACCCCGGACGTCTGGAAGTCCTTCCGGTCGTCTGGCACCGCGGCCAGACGTCTGATTCGCGTTGGATGCGAATCTCAGACCCTGCACGTACCCACTCCTCGTGCTCAGTACAACGGTCGCAGAAAAGGACCAAGGAAGAAAAAATAACTTACTTGCCAGACGTCTGGACAGTCCTCCAGACATCTTCACCGTCGTCTGGTAGGAAGCCCAGACGTCTGATTCTGGAAAAACTTCCAGAATTAGAGCTCGACGCGCTCTCCGCCCGCGACGCACGGCCTCGCCTCGTCCGCCTGCTGCTCGAGCTGAGCAGCCCTCCTGCGTCACTCCACGCTCGCTGCTCCGGCCGACTCCAGCTGCTCGGCAAGCTCGAGCCCTCACGGCCCAGCGTCTCCACCCTCGCGCAACGCCTCCTCCCGCACACCCGCCGCGGCTGCCGCAGCTCGCTCACTCTCGCACTGGCCGGAAGAAGAAGGGAGCAGAGGAGATGAGAGCGAGCGAGTGGGCGAGGGCCCTTTTAAAGCCGCGCGGGGAGAGAGAGAGGGGGGCAGCGCTGCGCTTGCGGAGAGAGGGGAAAAGGAGCATCTACAGGTCTGCGCTCGTAGGCGCGCAGACGAAATCCACCGTGCCGCGGAAATTAAATCCCAGACGTCTGGAAGGGGTTCCAGACATCTGGTCAGACGTCTGGGCCAGCTCCCAGATGTTTTGAAGCTGCGTTCGTAACAACTCCTGCCGATCGTTGCATGGAGATCCGATGGTCGTGATCTGCTGGGGGCGAGGAGTGCAGTGATGGCGAAAGCGATGGTGCGGCTCAGATCGGACGACTCAGATCATTCTGCGGTTGATGGAGGGGCTGGGAGAGGCATGCGGGCGCTGATCGGGTGCCACGTGGCGCCTTGTGAGCCATTGATTGTTAGATTAACGGGCATAACTTCCTGGGTTAATTGCGGGAGCTTCGGATGTCGAATTTGGTCGATTTTGAGTTCGTTGGACTCCGTTCGTCACTCTGAATCCATCCATGTGGTCCGATTGCTCATTTGAGGCCTATTTTGACAAGTACTCATACAAATGGCCATTAATACTGTTCTATATGCAATCTTGATGTGTGATGCATGCAATACTCCCATTCCTATTTATGATGTCTTTTCTGTTCATTTTATTCTTAAGATAAACCCTAATTGACAGAGTTATCATCCCACGATGAAATGTTATCACCTGTGTGTGCGGAGATTGAAGTCATCTTTGGCATCAACGCCACCCCAGGCTGGTAAACCAACCCTCCAGGCGGCTGGCCCTTAGTGCTTTCCTCACCCTCTAGTGGGGCGAAAGAGGTCCCGTCAAGCAAGCAGCCTTGCTATTATTTGCCTCCCTCCTCGACCCAGTGGAATATACTGACCCATTGCTGGTTACTCTCTTACTGGCCGGGCGACAGCTGCCCCAACTCATCGTTGACGACAAAAGTGTCGTCGACGTCCTCTTCCTCAAATCCTACACCAACTGGGTTTCACGGAAGAGCACCTAGCCCCTTCGGTTCACCCGATGGTCGAGTTTGGCAATCACAAAGTAATACCGAAAGGGGAAATCAACCTCCCTTTGTCTGTCTGCAATGGGGACAGGCACCTCAACTGCACGGCAACATTCGTAGTGTCCGGGTTGATGGTGGCTTCCGACGGCATTCTCAGCTGTCCCACTACCCACGCCCTCCAGCTGATCCCCTCCTCATACTTCCAATTTGTGCTTTTCCAATCTCCACACTCGGAATAGTGCATGGAGATCAGTTGGCTAGGTGCAAGCTCCTTCAAATCGAGCTGGAGCTATCCTTGGAGTCAAAGTCCCCCAAGTCACGAAAATGGGGGAAGAAAAGAAACCAAGTCCAGGCAATCCAACCGAAGACCATCCTTGCTGTTCAGCCGATTACTTCAGGATTACAATCGGGCTCTTCAACCATGGCTACACAAATTTATCCCGATGACGCTACCAATTTCGTCTGGGTCGTAGCGGACCTTGTTGGTGCAAGAGCAACACGATCATTGATTTTGATGATAACAAAACACTTGTGATTTAGCATTTGCATTTGAATTTATAAGTTTCAAGATAAATGCAAATGGATGCAAGTGTGAAGGAGTTCAATCTCGCGTCCATGGTGGATTGGAGGAGCTTGATGGAGAAAGAGCTTCGCTTGGAGCGAGAGCTTGAAAAATGATGAAGATGAAGAATAGGACTTGGATTTATTTTGAATGTCCATCTTGTTCATGTATTTGTCTCTTTATGTTCTTTTCTTTTTATTTCCTAGATAATTGTTAAAGAGCCCCAAAGTAACATACCATAACCCTAGGATCACTTACACAACCCTAGAATTCTTAGGCAATCTTAGACAAATTCAGAAAATCAATGTAGAAATCTGTCAGCCTGATCTGACGTCCAATATGGACATCAGACGTCTGATCTTGACTTTTAAGACGTCTAACCTTTTGTCCAGACGTCCACAACACTTAGGTTGGTAACCTGCCCTCTGTCTGCCACCTTCGAACGTCTAACCCATAGTTTAGACATCTTACACGACATTTGAAGACCTTTCCAGACGTCCAAGAATAGGACCGTTGGATTGTCAGATCTTCATCTTAGATGATTAACTCTTAATCAGATTTACTACACTTTCAGATGTCCGTAGAACATCTCAAACGTCAGATAAATACACCTTAGGCGAAGATCTGACACAAATCACCTTTTGTCAAACGATTTAGCCGTTAAGCCTCTCAGGAAATCCATTCCCACAGAGGATTTCTTTTCCAAACGTGCAAACTCCTTGACAGAAGTCCAACCCGTCGTCTGTGCACTTTAACTCTAGATCCCTGTTTCGATTTTGTGAAATCAGGAAGGAACCTATCTTAGAGTTAAACGACCGATTATATTCCCAAATGTCTTAAAAATGAATCTTAGATGTCCATCTTAATCTATCCCCCTGCAAAAGATCTACCCTTCTAAGATCGGACAGCCGAACCTTAGATTAGACGATGACCCAAATGTCTAACCATAAAACCAGATGTCTTATAACCCTGTTAGAATCATAAATGACCCTGATTTCGGTGGAATTTTGGACCACACTCATTAGCCTTGTTCCCAATGGCTACAAGAGGCTTCTAAGGATTTCCAAAGCCTTCTTAAGACCTATATAAATAGTGGAGCACCCTTCCTAAGCAAAACACACATTCAGAAACTACTTCCACGCCATATTGTGTCCATATTGAAGAAGAAAATCATCTAGAAGAAGTTATTTCTCTCCAAGCCCTCTGCATCCATCCGGGAGCACCATTACGTTGTCGACTTTATGTCGCACCACTTTCATCTAAGGAAAGTTCTTTTTGGCTATAGGAGCTAGTTTGATTTACACCTATTTTGGGCTCTATATGATATTTATAATTGTCTTTGTTTGGGTATTCACTTTGCGAATTCCCGTCTCCCTCGTGAGACAAAATACTCTTCTTGAAGAGGAGGGGTTTTGAGGTACACTGCCATCATACAAAGTAATGTTGGTTGTAAGAGGTTGAACTATCTCGTTGAAGTAGTTCGTTAGTGGATTTGATCGGTTAGGTCGATCGGGAAATCCTAACCCAAGATGCTTCGGTTGTGGTTTTTATCCGGGTTTGGTTTTCCACCTAAAAATCTTTGCGTGCTTATGAGATTGAATATTTTGTGTGATTGATATTTTATTCTACATCATTTCATTTATCACGCTCAATCTCACCTCCATTAGTGAATCTGCAGACCTTTCGCCTTCTGAAGTGCAGGAGCTGCTACTCCTGCTTCGGGCCAATGCAGACATCTTCGCTTGGTCTGCCAGCGACCTGCCCGGGGTGGACCCGCCCCAGATTTAGCACCACCTAAACATTCAAGTGGGCACCTGTGTAGTCAAGTAAACGTGCAGGCATAAGTCGGCCGAGCAATGGCCGGTGGCCAAGGCTGAGGTACAAAAGCTCCTGGACGCAGGATTCATTGAAGAATTCTTGTACCCAGCATGGCTCTCGAATGTTGTAATGCTGAAAAAGGCCAACGGTCAATGGCCCATTTGCGTCGATTTCACCAACCTGAACAGTAACGACCCGATTTCCTGAGTCCCTACGAGACACGAGAAACCGGACCGACTCGACTAATCCCAAGACCTAGTCGTCCAACGAGGAAGTAACCAAAAGAGCAGTAAAATAAATCACATTCAGCATGAATATAACTAACAGTAAGGAAAGAAGCCACTACAGTATATACCACCACAACAGTAGAACAACATTCATAACATAATACGAACTGCACGTAAAGAAAAGTACAGCAGTAAAAAGAACTACTCACTATAATGGAACAAAAAGAGGTACAAAAGAACAGTGGTAACTCTACTGGACCCTACTCGGCCCAGCGTCCTCTGCAGCCGCTGACCCTGGCTGCTCAACACCTGGTCCTGAAAGGTAACGAGTGTAACACGTCAGCAAAAGGAGGCGGAGGTGATGAGAGTGAGGGTGGGGGCGAGCCCTTTTAAAGCCGCGCGGGGAGGAGAGAGAGGGCGGACAGACAGCCTGCGGCCGCAGGAGAGAGGGAAAAAGAGAGAGAGAGAGCGTTCGCAGGTCTGCGCACTCAGGTGCGCAGATGAAACCATTGATGCCAAAAATAACCGATTTCCAGACATCTGGAAGTGGTTCCATATGTTAAAAGACGTCTGAAGCGCGCGTTCGTAACTGCCCGTGGGGTAGCTAGTGCTCGCGCTGCACTAGTAGCTCTCCTCGATACTACGTACATGAGGGCCAGCAAGTTGGTACAAAGTGGCCAGTCCTAACCCCGGGTCCCTGGTGCGGCTGGCTCTGCTCTGCACTAAACAGGTACAGGTACTTTCCTTGGTACTACGTACCCAAGAGACAGCACACTACCACGTCTTTCTTTCTCAGCTCCATTCCTTTCTCTTTCCAGGAGTTCCACTCCTAATTCCCCGTAGGGTTCTAGTTCTTTTAACTCAGTACATTCAGGTTTCACCTTTCCAGTTTCACGTTCATACATCCCATATTCTCAAACATGCTCATTTATTCATAACAGGCAGCTGTTAAACCAATTTACAGGTAGCTATTATTTCCTTTCCACATTTTCCAAGACTGCAGTATTCATATATTCCAATAGTTCTTCCCATCCTAGGATTCATGCCATACCCTAGGATCTATCATATAATCTAGTTTTCCAGCTCTACGATTCATGCAACACCCTAAGATCTACCATTCATTCTAGTTTCTCATTCCTAGGATTCATGCAATGTCCTAGGTTCTATTTATGGTTCCATAATTTAACAGATTATACCAATAAACTTAAAAGCCACTCTACTAGTTACAACAGGAGTACTGGGGGCGTGGTCGGGAATCCTGCGTGCCTCCGCAACCCCCGAGACTGCAACGGAACGGGGTCCTATCACAAGGATTAAACACAAGGAGTTTCTCAAAATAGTATATAGCTACTGTAGACGGGTAGAGGATTTAATTCCGAAAAGCACGCAACTCGAAACGCGAAAAACAGACTCCGAACGGGCCCTAAACGGGTCGCAAACGTTGAAACAGTGCAAAATCAAACGTCTGGAAGAGGTTCCAGACGTCTTAAAAAGTGGATCAGAGGTTACCTTTGCTCTGCGTGGTCTCTCAGACGTCCAGAAGCCTGCGGGGGCGTCTGGCCTAATTCCTAGACGTCCGATGGTTACCCCAGACGTCTGGAAGTCGCTCATGTCGTCTGGCACTGCAGCCAGACGTCTGATTCGCGCTGGATGGCGAATCCGAACCTGCGCGTACCCATTTCCTCTCTCTCTTAGTACGGTCAGTCGAAGAAGAGGAAGAAAGACGGAAATAACTCACTTTTCAGACGTATGGACAGTCCTCCAGACGTCCTCCCCGCCGTCTGGTTGGAAGCCCAGACGTCTGATCTGGAGAAAATTCCAGAATCAGGGCGCAACTCGCCCTCCGCTCGCGACGCTCGGCTGCGCCGCGACTCGTCCGCCTGCTGCTCGAGCTGCAGCAGGCCTCCCGCGTCACTCCGTGCCCGTTGCGCCCCCGTCGGCCGGCTCCCGCTGCCTCGGCAGGCTCGAGCCCTCACGACCGATGCCTCCTCCCTCGCGCAGCACCTCCTCCCGCACCCACCGCGGCTGTTGCTGCCGCCGCTCGCTCACGCTCGCACTCGCGCACCGGCTGGAAGGAGAAGAGGAAGGGGGGCGGAGGTGAAGAGAGTGAGGGAGAGGGCGTGGCATTTTTAAATCCGCGTGTGGAGAGAGAGAGAGCGAGAGAGACAGCGCTGCGCCTGCGGTCACAGGAGGAGAGAGGGAAAAAGAGAGAGGAAGGCGGTTGCGGGTCTGCGCGCGCCTGCCCGCAGACGCAGTCCCGCGTGCGACCGAAAATAGATCCCAGACGTCTTAAAAAAAACGTCTTGAGTGCGTTCGTAACAATATAACAAACTCAAAGGAAGTTTCGTTCCCGAAACTTGCGCTAACTAGGGTGCGGGAAAAACGTCATAATAACCATAACAAACTCAAAGAGGACCGAAGCCGGTCCGGAAAGACGTACCCGCGAAGAGTTACGGGTACCGCTCCCGCATTGCCGCCTCAGGCTCCTAGGTAGCCTCCTCGTACCGCTGGCTCCTCCACAAAACCTTTACCAGGGGTACTTGCTTTCATCTCAAACTGCGGACGACTCGGTCTAGAATCTGCACTGGCCGCTCGGGGTAAGTCAGGTCGTCGCCCACCTCGACGCTCTTGTGACTCAGTACGTGACTGGGATCGGCTACGTACTTCCGGAGGTTGGACACGTGGAACACGTCGTGCACACTAGAAAGCTGGGGAGGGAGGGCAAGCCTGTAAGCAACGGGTCCAACCCGCTCCAGGACCTCAAAGGGCCCCACAAACCTCGGCGCGAGCTTCCCTCTCACCCCAAACCACTGCAGGCCCTTCATGGGCGAAACACGGAGAAAGACGTGGTCCCCAACCTCAAACTGCACCTCTCTGCGTCGGATGAGGCAACCCAAGCCCATGAAGGGTAACCCAAGCCCTTGAAGAGGGCTAAAAAGGTGCTTGCAGGAACCACGAAGGGTGCAAGGTGCTCCTTGGCAGAATATTCTAGGTGGGTTACTTTTGGCCCTAAATGAAGCAACATTGCAAAGCATTCGTGCGCAAGTGCGACAAATGTCGGTGTTTTGCCACCCTATACCACTTGTCGCCTGAAAAGATGGTACTCGTCATGTCACCCATCCCCTTTGCAAAGTTGGGCATGGATTTCGTCGGTCCCTTCCTGCCAGCATCGGCTTAGAAGAGAGTTATCTTGGTGGCTGTTGACTACTTTTCTAAATGGGCCGAGGCTGAAGCCATGGCAAGCCCCATGGCTGATTGCACAGCAAAATACACGAATAAATATGCCATCTTGTGTTATTTCCTAGAATTACCCATGCATCTTATGTAGCCATACTTGCATTTATAAATATGCACCTGCATGCATTTATAAAGAGGGGAAGAGAGTGAGAATAAATGGCCATCCAATCCACTTCCATTATTAACATTTTCCTTAAGTGTGGCATTGCAATTTCACCATTTCATTTTTTTTATTCCATGTGGCAGCAGGGCATGGTGTGCACCTCTCCTCGCCGCTCCTCCTGCCGGCAGCATGGGGGGAGGAGTGCTCTCCCTCTATAAAAGACCTTGCACTCCCACTTGTTGTAGCGGGGGGCATCCATCTTCATAAAGACCCATCGCCACCCTCAGACTACACCACACGCACCGTTGGCCAACCTCCTTCCCTCTCCCTCTCCATACACAGTTCCTCTTCTCACAAGTTGAGAAGAGGCACACCGTGTGCAGGAGATAGCTCACAGTGGTCTCAGACCACCACTGTGAGTTCCACCACCGCCCAGCTCCGTCGTGAGCAGGTGGGCGTGGTGGTTTCTTGCTTTGTTTTTTTATTTGCATTGTTCTTTCCTTTTTCGTTTTGTTGTTGTTCTTCTCATTCGCCATTAATGCAGGGCTCCAAGCTCTAAAGCTCATGCCCTTCGTGCACCTCTAGCCAGTCACCGCCTGCCCAAGCAGACCACTCGGGGCTCCTTTTCGCACGCGCAAGCGCTCCACAACGCCGGTCAACCGCGCGCACACTGTAGCGCATTATAGCACGTAGTCTACACGACATTGTAGCCACCGGCTCATTTCTCACTTAGCCGGTGGCTACAACTCTCTCTCTCTCCTAGCCCGCACCTGCTCTGGCCGGTCACCGCGCTCCCACCCTCAGCGCTGTGTGCTGCACTTCGCAGCTCGAGCACTTCATCCCGCGTGCAGCCACAGTGCGTTGCGTCTCACCCGCCCCGTGTGCGTGTATTCAGCTTCTCCTCTGCGCCCACGCACCTGCTCGCCTCCAGACGCCGCCCCCGCACCGTAAACATCTTAAACAGCTGCCCCTCCTTCAGCATACACACCCACACACCGTGACACACACACACACACCCTGACACATACACACAGAGACACACTCACGCATACACACACACATATATATACACATTCACACTCTCATCCTCACATATATTTACATATACATACACACAAACACATATACTTAAATATCCACTTATCCACATTTCCCTATACACATATTCACCTTACAAACACTACCCACACACCCATGCACTCACCCCTCCACCGCGCATCATATCGCAGGGATATTCTCACCAGTTGCTGATATTCCCCAATACCCGCACAAAGCAAGCGTGTCCCACACTCACACACATCCACTCCACACTCCACGCGGCACTTAGTCTTGTTGGTTGCGTCTTGCTAGACGTAGACCAACTTGACACCGCGCTACATCCCATTCACATTTCCATCTTCACCCCTATCTATATAACATCTATATAATTATACATATTCTATATCTATTATATATACATATATAGATATACTAAGCTAAGCATTTCTTTTCATTACATTCTATTTTGCTTTTAATTTGTCTTTTCTTTCTGCTACTAAAAAGACTAAAAAAAGTATAAAATAGAATAAATAAATAAATCTTGATTTACAGGCACATGGTCTCGCGTGTGGCAAGACAAGATTCATTGTATTTTGGCGTATAGCCAAGGACCTATTTGAGGGTGTGCCTCAAGAACAAGTTTATCGGAAAAAAAACCTAAAAATCAAGAAAACCAAAAAATAATAAATGTAAGGAAGATATATGTTTTAGGAAAGTTTTAGAAACTTCGCAAATCTCCTAATCCCCGCCTCCTTAAGATCGACCCTCGGCCTAAAAGTGATCAAGATAAAATCAAGTAGGCCAGGTTAAAAATTTTGTGAAACTGGTGTAGACTCAACTTATGTTAACTCACTATACTCATTTCGACATTAATATCACCATTTTAATAAAGCCTATTCGAATACGCACCAATGGATGACAAGGTCATATTCTTCGTCCAAAAGAGCATTATAGCTCGTTACATGATACCCCACTACATAGTCACAAACAACGAAACCCAATTCTCCTATAGAAAATTCTAAGAATTCTGTGCTAGTTGGGACATCCATTTATGCTTTACGTTAGTAGGTCATGCCCAAGCGAATGAGCAAGCAGAGCCAAAGTAACTAACCGAATCAACATCTTAGTGCTCAAATGCCAGCTGGATTCAGAAAAAGAGAGATGGGTGAAGGAGCTTCCAAATGTTCTCTGGGGATACAGGACCTGCTAGAGGACTTCCACGGGTCATACACCATTCAACTTAGTATATGGCATGGAAGCCCGGCTACTTATCAAAATAGTCCTCCCCACCTACAGAACACAACCTATAACTCGGCCACCAACGACGACCAAGTCCGCCTATCCTTAGACCTCCCAGATGACCTAAGATACAAATTCTCCAAGACGGACCTCAAGTGTAAAGAGGCCACAACCACCTCCTACAATAAGCGCATCAAAACATGAAAGTTCTCTCCAGGAGACTTGGTCCTACATAAGTGCGAAGTCTCCATGCCGACCCAGTTGGGTGGAAAACTAGATCCATCATAGGAAGGGCCTTACAAGATTCGTAAAGACAATCCAGGTGACTTCTACAAATTACAAGCCCCAGATAGTAGGGACATCTCTTTCACTTGGCATGCGAGCAACTTACGAATGTACCATGTATAAATGCCCATGAGCTATAAAGAAAGGAGATTTTTTTCATTCCAAAAATTTTGTCTGTTACATCTCTCTCAAAAAAAAAAAAAAAAATAAAGAGAGAGAGAGAAGTGACGACAATGATAACATTGCCGGAGGACCCTACTCCCGCGACTCAAACATGTCCTTACCGCCTGTAGGAGAAAGGTGGAGCATACTAACAACTCCTGCAGCTGAGACAGCGACCTCCAGCTGGCGTGACTCTTTGGCGATCAGCTGAGCTACCTTCTCAAAAGCCATCTGGGTCACCCCATTATCAGGCGACCGATCCGTAGGCAGTTCCACGGGCGTGTCGTTAGCAATATGACTAGCCCCCTTGAGGCGGTCATATTCTTACACTAACTGGTCGATGGACCAGTCGCATAACTCATCCGCGGAGACATGCTTCCCCTTAATAAGGGCCTGGACGGAAGCTAGAATCTGCTTTCCGATCTCCCGCGAAAGCTCCTCCCGGATCGGTCCCATCAATGGGTGCGTGGCATAAAAGTCCATCACTAGCTCAGCATTCAACTCAAGCCCCTCTGCCTCCTCCAATTCCACCACCCTCAAGCCCCGCTCTGATGCTAACTCTCGGGCTTCACTAAAGTTGCCCTCAGCCTTTCCGCGTCTGCCTCCACCTTCTCTAGACTCGCTCGCATGGAAGCAAGTCTATCGATCGATGTGCTCAGGTGGAAGCTCTCCTCCTCGAGAGCCCTCTCGTACCCCTCCACTGAGGAAGAGTGCTCGGCCTTAAGCACTTACACCTCCTCCTTCAAGGAGACGATGTTGGTGCAGGCGGCTGAGATGCACTTCGACAGGTCCCTCAGAGCCTCTAGATGGGATCTATGCTCCCTCATGAAACTCTCCTCCAGCTCCTTGCCAGCGACGGATGCTCTCCGCAGCATAGAGTGGGTGTTCTTTAGCTCCCCCTCCAGTGGACCCACTTGGCTGGCCACCTCTCTCTGGGAGCGGAGCCTTCACTCGGCCTCCTTCGCCACCTTCTCTCACGTAGTAATGGCCTTTACCACTAGCTGAAACAATTACCGATGCTCCGCATTGGACGTCACGGCCCACTAAGCAACCAGGTTCGCTGCGTTGCTTTGACCAGCCAAGGCAGGAAGGTCCGAGGAAGAGCCACCATGCAGAATGCAACACGACCCAAGCATCTCTGCCTGAAAATCACGAGCGTGTCAAAATATGAGTAGCTCTTGACAAGAAATATTGAATGAAACACAGGCCTCGTGAGCTTACCGTGTGCATGCAATAGAAGAACACGTGGTTATAGTCCATGCCACAAGGCCCAGAAGTGGCCCAAGACGCGGCATCATGCAGGTGCCTTAGCACCTGCCTTTATAGGTTGGGGGCGCCACTTAACGTCCCCAGTTGCATAGGCACCCTAAGCTCGAGTCTGGATCCCCCAGGGGCGCCCTCCAGCATTGATCCAACAATGAACCCGACGATGCGGCTGATCATCTCCAGAACCCCTCGGCCAGAGGAGTCCACTAGAACCTGGGCGCCTGTAGAGCTTCGCCAGTAGTAGGGCTGGATAAAAACGTCGCCCGGGCCAGCTGCCTCCTATGCTAGTAGCGCAAAGGTGAAGGTGCCTGCGGATCTTACTTGACCACAAACACAAGATCAAACATGATATCGATTGTAAAAAAAATATGGCACAAAAAAAAATACCATAATATACATAAAGATTTACAGTGGAAATTCCTACAGGTAAAAATCTCTACCAAAGCTTTCCAGCTTAGGTTTTTCCCGACTACGCAACGCTAGTCAACCTACTAACGTACCACTTGAACAAGGGTGGCGCAACCTCTTATAAACCACTTCTCTTTTACCTACTAAGAGAAGTCACAACAACCTCTGCAATCTAAATGCAATGGATCCCAACAAATTAAATGAATGAAATAAAATGAATACAGAAATTAATCCTATGAAACTTCAATGAATTAAAATATGCAAGCCATGTTTTCTTTTTAAAAGTGCAGAGCGACATGCTTTTGAAGAGTGTAGAAGAATGAACACGAAAGCACGATGAAGAATTGGAGTGGAAGTGCTTTTTCTCTTTGATATGTTTTTCAAGGTGTGTTTTGAAATGAGGGGCATGGAGCCCTATTTATAGGTGAAAATGAGGCCTTTTTGGAATGTTGAGAAAAATCATTCGAACCAAATTGGTAGATCAATTTACTTAATTGGTCAATCAATTTTCATTTCAATCGATTAATTTACTTAATTGGTTGATCAATTACTAATTGATCAAATATTTAATTGGTCGATCAATTGTGGGAAAATCGGATTTGACCGTTAGCCTAATTTGGTCGATCAATATTCCTATTTTGATCAATCAATTCTAATATTTTGGTCAATCAATACTATCCAGATGTTTATCTTACGATTTAAAAATGTTTGTCATTACTCCTGAGGTTCCTTACAGAAATTCTAGAATTAAGAAATATAAACAAATTACATTAACTAAAGATAATCTTCACTTTGATCCACGCGGAGGATAATTGACTTGATTAATGCGAGCGTGATCATGAAAGATTAGTTTACAATAAAATATAATTTTATTTCATCAAAACAAAAGGTCTTAACAAAAGGCCCCCAGTGAAGCTGACAAAATAGCAAACCCTAATGTACCCTCTGGATGAACTACTTCCAGAGGCGCCTCCGAGGAAAAGTCACCGAGGGAGATCACCTCAGGTGGCCAAGATTGCTCCAGGGGAGCAGAAGGCGCACCCTCCCCCTCAGCCTCGCCAGGGCTTTACGGAGAGGATGTCATCGACTCCTCCCGTAGAGGCTCCACGTGGCGACCCTACCTCGCCAGCCTTAGGGGGACTCTGGCTCCTCTGCAACCCCCTCAAGAGCCTCCTCCCTTCGCTTCAACCCTTGTTGATAAGCGTGCTCACTCCCCTCCCCTTGCTCCACAGGCCTTTCCTCGCCTTGCCGCAACCTGCGATGGGTAATGATGCTGCCTCGACGTTTGGGCACGACCAGCTGAGCGAACCACTCAAAAGCTGCAACCAAAGATACCAGATTAATAAGGTAATTGGCGAGTGCAAGGTACAACGTGAAAGCTATTCTCTACCTCCCCCCACTTACATGGCGTAGGCAACTCGTCTGCCACCCATGACAACTCCTCCTAGACGTCCTTCCACTTGAGCTCTGACTGAGCGATCAGACCAAACTGAATTAACTTTTTCGTGTCCACCCGCATTGACCAGTCAAGATACTCAACTAGGGGTGGTTGGTCCCTCTTAGGCAAACCTTGCCAAGTGGAGGGGAGTTCGAGGTCTTCAAGATTGGAGAGAAAAAGAAATGGTAGTCCTGCCCCTTTAAATTATTGGGGAGATCCACCATCCGGTATCGGGTCTGCTAGCTATACAGCGTATAAGTGCCTGACGGAGGCCTGCTCTTTTTCACCTTCAAGGCATTAGCCTAAAATGAAGGCGGAACAAAGAAAGACGGGGGGCAATCACCAAATGTAGGCAGAGGGCGATGAAGGCGTTCAACACCAACCAACAATTAAGGCTAAGCTGCGAAGGGGAAGGAGGTCAAAGCAAAGGAAGGAGGACACAAAGGGATTCATGGTCACCCGTAGAGTATGCTCTGTGGGGTATTTGCATATAATAAACATGTCATTCGATTTGTCTAAACACAGACGGGTCTCGAGCCCACAAGCCTCAAACGGCACCCCGCCAAGGCCGTATACCTGCAAAAACGATAAAATCGTCGATCGACTACGGAAGTCTAATGAAAAATCGTATAAAGACCTAGTCTTGACAGAGACTCCAGAGGAAGAAGAAGAAACAAACTTACCCTTGCTTGCAAAACCTGACATGGCGACTTTCGATTTAAAGAGGCCTCGACACAGTGGTGCTTCGACGAAGGATGTCCCCTCACACAGCTCTGTCAAGAGTAAAAGCCCTCAACATAAGCGCTCTTCGAGGTAGGTGGGCCATTAACCATGACTCACCACCCCTATATATCGCCTCGAATGGAAGGTGATTCCCCCTTGTAGGGCATGACGTTCGAAAAAACGAAATCCCCCCGTATGTAGTGTGAGTTCCAAATATACCGTCAAAGGCAAAGAAAACCTCGGCCATCATTATGGACATTTAATACCCCTATGAAAATATTCGTTGCCACAGAAAAGGGGTGGTCCCAACAGTGGTCGGCATGACTCTTGAGGCTTTCACTTCATCATAATGGCAATAAATGTCTATCTCTTCAGAGAACAAGACACCATTTCGATCCCGACGTAACTGGCCAATACCCACGAAAAAAGCAGGTAGACGCGCCTCAAAATCGCCTGTTAAGGCCTGTGCCATAGTAGGCGGACGTGCCTCAAAACCGCCTCTTAAGGTCGGTGAGCCTCATAACTGCCTTATAAGGCTAGTGGCATAACAAGCCCATTGCCCCATACAACCTCTTAAGAACCATGCAACTATGGGCCTTCACTCCAAAAACCACACTATATAACAAATGCTCCCCCGCTTAAACACACAGCCAGGGAGGCATATGGGGGCATTACCTACCATGGAGTTTCTACTCCAAACATTACTCTTTCAACAAGCATTTGCTAGCTTGAGAGTAAGGGGCATATGATGAGGGGCAAAAAATGTTAAGATCGTGACATCAAAACACTTTAAGACGTCTGGGAGTTGGTCCAGACGTCTCGTCAGACATATGGAAATTAATTTTTACGTGCGTACGAACACGCGTCAGCACGCGTGCCGCGCGTAGACTGAAACCCGCTGCCCTCTTCTTTTTCTCTCCCCTCACCGACCTATAGAAAACTTCCCCCAACACCTACAAATACTCCTCTCCCCTCTCCCTCGTTCACCACCCCACCCGTCTTCTCCTTCCTCCTACGTAAGTGCGAGAGCGAGAGTGAGGGCAATAGCTGCTGCCGGGTGCAGTGGTGGAGAGGAGAGGTGCAGCGAGAGGGAAGAGGAGAGAGAGCTCGCCGGAGTAGTTTGAGGCCGGCCGGCGTGTGCGTGGAGGAGCGTTGTGCTGGGGAGGGTTCCCCCGATGCTATTGCAGCTCGGGCTGCGGGCGGACGAGCGCGGTGCGGCTGCGCGCAACGGGAAGAAGACGAAGGACGTTCTGATTCTGGGAATTTGTCCCAGAATCAAACGTCTGGACCTACATCCAGACGATGCGGACGACGTCTGGAGGAAGCTCCAGACGACTGAGAGGTACGTATTTTCCCTCCTTTGCTTGCTTTGCGGATACGGCCATGCAGGCCGTTCCGCTAAAGCTCTGTCGCATGCCTTGCTGAGGGATTTTTGCGTATGCGTGCAGGATTCGCTTCAGGAAGGCACGGGACACGCCCTCCCACGCGATTCAGACGTTTGGACGAGTCACCAGATGGCGGAGAGCGTCTCCAGACGTCCAGAGAGGTGGTCAGACGTCTGGAACTGGATCCAAACGGTTCAGCAGGATCCCTGGGCGTTTGAGGAGTAGCGCAGAGTGAGGTATGGTTTTGGGTTCCTTTTAAGACGTCTGGAAGATGTTCCAGACGTCTGATTTAAGTTAGAGTTGTCATTTTTGACCCGTTTAGGGTCTGTTCAAGGTCTGATTCCCGCGTTTAAGATTCCGTTTGTCTTCGTACAAGTTCCTTTACTTATTTGAAATACTTTTACCCTGTTCTGAGTGGTTCCTTGTGGTTGATTCTTGTGTTAGGACCTCGTTCTGTTACGGACTTGGGGGTTGCAGAGGCACGCAGACCTGTCGATTACGCCCCCATTACTCCCGGTTTTGCAGGTAGAGTGGCTTCCCTTAGTTAATTACAAACATTAATGCATATCTGAAATAAATGATAGATTCTAGGGCATGGCATGAATCCTAGGACCTGGAAACTAGATTGAATGATAGATCCTAGGGTATGGCATGAATCCTAGGACCTGAAAACTAGATTGAATGATAGATCCTAGGGTGTGGCATGAATCCTAGGAACAGAAACACTGAAACGAATGTCTTGAATGCCTAAATTGCAGTCTTGGATAAGTAGATAGAATACTGATAATTGCCTGTAATTGGATAATAGCTGCCTGTGAAATGTAGAATACTGTTGCTAGTAACTGTTACATGTAATTACTGTTGGTTGAAATTAAATACGAGCTACTTGTATATAAATTGGAAAGGAAAAGAAGTTTGAATGTTGGAAACACGTACTATATGCGAATAAACCTGAAATGATGAAACCTAGTATGACTTGGCCTGAGAAACATAAGCACGAATCCTACGGGAAATTAGGAGTAGAGCTCCTGGAAAATAAATAGAATGGAACTGGGAAAGTGAATGGGGAAGTGAGCTGGCCCTTGAGTATGGAATACCAAGGAGAGCGACTGTCCCCCTGTTTAGTGCAGAGTGGAGCTAACCGCCCAAAGGTTGGGACTCGGGGTTAGGACTGGCCACTTTGTACTGACTCTGTGGCCCTCGCGTACACAGTACCGGGGAGAGCTACTAGTGTAGGGAGGGAGCTAGCTACCCCACGGGACCCGGGGTTCAGCTAGCCGCCCTACACCGACTTGTTAGGCCCACTGGGCAAACCAGGGTAGTCAGGCGAGGGTGCGCGGACCGTGGAGGGGCAAGACCCCTGTTTGGTTATTGAGAGACTAGACCCCTGTTACTGAGAGGGCTCTGCCCTATACTGGTTCCGTGCTGTGCTTTGGGCGCACCCGTTGACGGAAACGACTGACCACATGCCAGCGTAGGGTAGCTACCCATGCGTTTATCGCGCGTGCCGTTGTCACTGTTACGTCTGTCAGCGACCTTGGGGTGGTTGACTGAGGGTAGGACCACCACGGGGGACTCTCCCGGCCAGGAGAGCACCACGTTCTACTTCTACTTTTCGGAAAAGTTTGCAATCAAGATCATTCCCATGAGGAACATTCGATATCAAGAGAAAGACTTGAGAAATAAACTGAGAAAGAGTAAATAGATAAATAAAGCAAGAAATTGAAAACAACAACTACTTGTCCACCTTTATTGTCTTTCTTAGCTAGTTAGTTGCCACTCTACTCAGTGTTTCACTGACATATCGTACTTACCACCTTTTTCAGGACCTGGTGTTGAGCAGCCAGAGCCTACAACTGCGGAAGGTGCTGGGCCTAGTAGAACCCAATAGTTGTATTTGTGTTGTACCCGTTCCTGTAGTAGTGAGTATTTTGTTACACTTTTGTACTCTTTTATTGTAAACTTCATATTTCTGTACCTGTTTTTAATTCTCTACTGTTGTGGTGGTGTGTATTGTAGTAGTTCTTTCTTTACTGCTGTATTTTTTTTATTGTTAGTTACTTGCATAATGTGATTTATTTTATTGCTTTTTGGTTACTTTCTCGTTGGACGACTGGGTCTTGGGATCAGTCGAGTCGGTCTGATTTCTCGTGTCCTGTAGGGTTTCGGGAACCGGGTCGTAACAAAAAATGCCCTCGAACCCGAAACCCCTCAATTGGCCTGAAAAGGAGGATCTGGCCCGAGGAAGTTTGGATACAGGCAAGTTCGGGGATCCAACCCACTTACATCGAAGGAGAACCTCCTGCTGATGGATCTGGTAGTCTAACTCGCCTACGCAGGAGAGGGCAAGCAACGCTAGAAGACCTTATTTGACAGAGGGGTCGACGAGGGTACAATAGGACTACACCCCCAATAAATGCTGACAAGGGCAGCCACCGTTAATAACTTGGTAGCGTATCTGTGCAGAAGATATTGCTAGGAGCCCAATTGGCTCAGAGGATCCCGCTGGGAGCCCGAGCCCGATCCGCTCTGCAGACTCACTAGGAGCCCAATCCCAGCATTATAAATAGATGGGAAGGCCCTCAAGGCCTCTCTGAAGTAATCCGAGAGAAATCGAGAGGTTGTATACTTCGTAATCTTGCCGAATTTCTAGTGCATAGTTGGGAGCTCCATCCTGCCCCTGGATGTACACCCCTTGCGGTGGAACTGGGCAACCACTTACTGTGCCATTTGTGAGCTTGCTTAAATCCCACAAGTGGATCATCTACCCAAGGAGGTCTGATCGTTACTTGAGTCGGACACTCCGTATCTTGCGATGCTAGTCAGTGATTGAACGGCAGCACGGGTGCGCACGGTCGTCGACGCCTGGCCGATCCAACGATTGTGAGGAGTAGGTGCGTGGACGTGGGTGATTCTAAGTGCATCGCAACAGGCAATCACTGTGTGACACTTGTTGTGTGCGGGTCAGCGCAGACCGGTTGGCTGGCCTGGTTGAATCAATTGGTTTAGCGATCCCCTTGCATGATTTCGTTCGGTTTGAGGCTTCCCTACCTTAGATTTTAACAAATAAGGTATCGTTCGAATCGTAACAATGTATACTATGTCTTGGTATAATTTATTTCTTTTTTGAGTATGTTATCCTTTGCGAAAAATTATAAACATATTATGTGTCTCTGACCCTATTGTTGGTTCATTTGAATTAGGTCATACCCTGGTGAGTGCGCGAATTTTGAGGTAGGCGTTGATACTACCCCCAGACCTGTGCACATGGTTCGGTGTCACCATAACCCCCCAGTGACATTAGGTAGAGTAGTCTACCCTTCTCTCATTTCCGTTTGGTTTTCAAAACTGTTTTATGCGATTATTTACGTGTACCGCTTTAGTCGATGTGTGGTTCTCCCTCTTGTTGAGTTTGGAACCCTCTTGTCTTTTCCCTAGTTTACGAGCATTATAATAAGAAATAATTGAATTATGTGAAAAAGAATTAAGAGTTAATGGTTACCTGTACCATTGTAGTTGCATGCATGAAAAGGGCCTCTAATTTATGTGAAACAGGTTCCATCGTAATAGAAATTGATAAATAGTATGGAATCACTATCATAATGTGGAAATTTTCTGTAAACTGATAACATTGAAGGTTGATTTGAATACCTGCTCATCCTAAAGTGGAATGATTAAATAGGACTGGATTTAACAAGAACAAAAGATACAGTTATCTGGAAATAATTTGATACAACGAATTTGCTGGGAATTAAAAGGATTGGATAACTGGCTTTAGCCCTGCTACTTGCCAGATTTTCGTTGTAGCTTTGGTCTTTCAAATTGATTTCAGGGCTGGTTTAGTGAGTTGCTGGCCTCCCTACAACTCTTTGGTTAGGCTTAGTGGCCAACTGAGATAGGGGGATGCAGGGCTCGAGGTTTGGTTCTTTCTTCGTCAAAGGATGGATCATTGGCTGTCTGTGATTCAGTGTATGTAGAGCTTATACGTGTTCACGCTACATGACGTGGCTGCCACTCCTTTCCGCAATGACCCTAAGGTGATAGAGAGTGGTGACTTGATGGGTATAAGTTGTCTTCTCGGTCAGGAGGGTGGCTTATACTGATCTTGCATCATAGGAAGTTACACGAAATCATATCGTGCCCTGAGATGTCAATTGATAGATTATGGACTATAAAAATTTTGGCTTCCAATATACGAAATGGAACCAAATAACGAGATGTTTAATAAATGGATTAATTAAATTTATGGTACCAATTTTCTCTTATTCTTGCTTCCTGTTGCACTTTGTTGTTATTTCTACTCTAATCAATTTTTACAGACATGATTTTGGGTTCTGTACTTAGGTATACTTGGTAGTCTGCAAGGTGATTTCTGTTGTGCATCTCCTTGGGCTTATATACTTATATTCTACGGTAAATCTTCTTATTAGTATTCAATTGATGTTCATTTAATTTATGCAATATGAATTGTTTGTTGGCTATGTTTATGTTTTATGATTATGTATTGGGTGACTGTAATCTTATAGGTGAGTTGTGTTGGTTGTTAGTACACGGCAACCCGGGTTTCATCGCTTGGTAGGACTCAGGTCGTCACAAGAGGAACCCACAACTCAGGTCCTCAAATTACAAGTAGTAAAAGAATAAAATCGAAATAAAATAGACTTTAGCTCTTATGGATAATCCCAAAAAGATATGCAATAATTCTTATAGAATAGCTATCCAGGAAACTAAAATGAACTCCCTTAGTGATTGTATAAGGGTGACAAAGCAGAAAGTTGAGATGGCTGAGCTCCAAGGAAGGTGGCTTTCGAGAACAAAAGCTCAAGTCACCTCCAATGAACTCCAAATGCTTGAAGTAGCTGAATGTTAGCTTGAATGAGCTTTAGAGTGTGTTATGAGGTGTTCTCTAACCACTAAAAAGTGGGAAATGCCCTCATATATATAGAGGGTTGTTTGGACTAGTTTGGGTGTGCCTAAGGCCCCTCTACAACAGTCAAATCGTTTCCCAATTTGATTTGCCAACAGGTAATTAACTTGGACAAAAAGTGATTTAACTAACGTTAGGTAAAAGTTATCTGACGTTAGGTGCAAAGTTCGTTATCTTCTGGAGCTACTCAATGTGGCCCAAAATGACCTACCTAACGTTAGGTAACTCTTGTTTAACTCTAGGTCAACTACCTAACGTTATATACTCAGTTCAATGCAAAGTTTGCTATCTCCTGGATCTCACAAACTCACCTCAAACTTACTACCTAACGTTAGGTCATTACTACCTAACATTAGATTGACCGTAAAAAGTCGTCTACTTGTCCAAATGAGGTTTAAGACACTTGTGGGTTTTTAGGATGATCCATTAACGTCTAAAAGTAAGTTTATCATAATTTTGACTTAGTTAGCTACAGTGTGGTGATTTTTAATGACCCATGTAAGTGGTGCCCTAGTAATGTAATTAGGTGCGAATATACTTTAAGCTTTCCTTACATTCTAAAAAATATAAAATTACAACTTAATTCCGATAATACAATGAGACCTAAACTTGATCTCCTTCTTCTTCTTGGCTTCAAATTTCGTCAAGAGAGCTTCAACTTGAAAATCAATCTTGCAATATCTATGCATAAGATCCAATTTTAAGCTTAATTATTTGATATGTTTGTTATCATCAAAATCATCATTAAAGGCTAATGTGGTGATTAATTTCTTATGTACCTACAAACTTTCCTCTAGCGACTATCTGATTTGCCATCAGACATTTGATGAGCCTTCATTAGTCATCTGACTAGCACATTAAATGATGTTTGATGCTGTTTGTGCTTGCATGTTAACATCTTGCACACAGGTCTACGTGATTCCTAATTGACTTCTGCGACATTCGTCAAATAATCACAATAATGAGTTGTTATCGGGTCTTTATCCCCAGCAACGGCGCCAAAAAATATGATTGACGACTACCAGTTCGTACTAAAAAAGGATTTTAAAACGTTGTTATTATAGTATATGTCACAAATACAAACTGTTGTCGCGTCAATTTTATTTATATACTTAATTTTTACTGATTTATTCCAGGTCGTTCACTGGAAGACAGTTATTGATATACATCACTCTCTAAGTCTAATAATATTCTTTAATTCCAAAAAGATTGGTTTTATGTACAATTATGAATGAATGTAATAATCAAAGAATGAAACACTTGTATACACAAGAATGAATTACAAGTCAATGCAATGCTTGAAAACAACTATCTACAAACAAGCATCAAAAATCATAATTAAATACTCTATACTCCCTATTTACATCTTATAATACTAATACTTAGATATATATACAGTAATAAGTAGTAATATATACTACACTAACTTAAATTAACATAGTAACATATGCAGTAACACATATGTATGTACAACGACATATATAAGTGTCGCTAAACCTTAGGAAAACTATATACATAAGCTAAGGTAAAAATAGGATCTATACTGATGTTTATTCTATCTACAGTGACGGATACGTATGTTATTAAAGCTCTGATGTTATTTATATACAAAATAGAGCTCAAACAATATTACGTACACTTACAACTATTACATATCTTACTTGCATATATACTATATACATTATCGGTATACATATATACATATATACTTACATATATACACACACACACGTCATTTTAGCTCTCCCTTTCTTGTTTAATCCTTGATTTCTGTTCATCTAATAAAAAAAGTATGTTCTGAATTGACGGACGGCTTTTTTGAGGGATACGCAGCACCCCTTAGGGTGGGATCAGACCTCTACTAAGAATCGCCCTAATTCTTTAAATAGGTGCTTTAATCTCCTTTTATGCTTGTAATTGGGCCCAATAAGGCCCACGCATAGTGCACGGCCCTGGCCTGCACCGCATCATATGTTAAATCTCTTGCCAAATCAATGATCAAATAAGGGTACGTGTGCGTGCGTGTCTGCGAGCGCCCCTGTGACGCCTGGGCAATGGGATGCAGAAATTTAATTTATGTCACTACGCTCACTCTCCCACTCACGATATGGCGCTAACTGAGGGCGCTTTAAGCGCTGCAACTCCAATGCGCCAACATGAATGCGATTGATTTATCAAGATTTGCCCTCGATTTAAGGGCCTAATTTAGGTCTAAATTTAAATTAAAATATATGATTTGAAAGCCTTTATATATGGCTATTTAATTATATAGTTTATTTACAAAAATAATTATATTTACTATATAAATAAATTAGCGAAAGTTTACACTTTGTAAACATTGATATTTGGGTTAATTTCTTAATTAATGTTTAAATTAGTTTATTAATGGTATAATTGACCCTGTACAGAGTTAATATACATATTAAATTATTTAATACATATTTTTAGTACATTTAACACGTTTTATTTTAATTTTTATACTTTGAAATATCTATTTTCAGGCTATTATACATATAAATTTGGTATAAATAGTATAACACAATATAAATATAGTTAAATTAGTTTAAATTACTTAAAATACTATAATACAAATGTACAGTATAAATAAGTTCATTAATAACTTAATTTACTAATTTATTTTAATTTAATTTAATAAATTAGCTAATAACTATTAAATTATTTATTTATTATACATATATAATTAAATTAAGTTACAGGTATATTAGTGTACATTATATATACATATACATGTATGTATAGTACCATTAATAAATAATGTTATTTATAGGGGTTTATTAATTTATCTAAATTATAGTACATATAAGTTAATTAAATTAATAGATAATTATATAAATAAGTTATATACATAATAATTTACCTTAAATACTTAATTTATGTTATAGAATATACACATAAGTTATATATACAGTTTATATACATATTATATACTATATACATATATATCTTAGTATTTAGCTTATATATACATGTATATACATACTTTACATAGTATTTTTAGGCATTTTTTGGACTTTCTCTGATTTTTATGTGTTTTGTGAGTTTTATAGAGGTATGGGGTGAGAGAGAAAGAAAGAGATGAGAATAAATGAGTTATTTTCGGTATTTTTCATATTAATGTCTTTTATTAATTTCCAAAGTATACTGAACCGTCGGCTGCTATATTCTACCAAGCTGGGGATTCGGAATACCATGAAACTTGACATGCACTTAAAAATAAAGCTAATCCTACTCGCTACACATTTATTTTATTTTTTTGGAATTTTTAAGATATTTTTATTTATTTACACATGAAACACATCCTGGGCCTTAAAGAAGAGTTTCATGTGAATCCTAAGGCACTAGGATGTGTATAAGGGGTTGGATATGCATTAGAATGCTTTAGTTATGCTTAACATATAATATGTAAGCAGTTGAACATGAATTCCAACTCATATTTCAATCAATTTTGATTTTGGACAGTTGGATGCATTTATAGCTAACAAAGGGGATTTTAAGACAAATTACAGGCAATTCTATTTAAATTAAGGTTCAATCTTAGTACATGAATGCTTGTACAAATATCATACAATATGTAAAACACATCAGCTAATTAAAGACTCTAAATCCAAATCACTACCCACTTAAATTCATCCCAACAACAGCTACACAAGCCACAACTGCAGCAGCAACTTCAAACAATAGTTTCAGCAGCAACAACAGCAAAAACTATCTCCAGAAGGAATTTTAGACATCTTAAACCCCATTCAAGGGCTGCTGTAGTGTTTCAACTCATTTTTAGCAGGTCTGAAATGGAGATTTCAGTAGCTACTCATATGGCTAAATCCAATCCATTATCGTTGTCATAGACAACAAAGATAATAGGATTAGATTGGAAATCAATCTAATAAAAAATGTTGTTGCTATGCAGCCTTTTCATGTGCTAAAATTGGGATTCACAACACACTTTAAAATCTGAATAAACACCTAATCCTCTTAAGAATCGATTGGAAGCATTGAATCTCCATAAAAAACTTTTAAACCTTAATCCCCATTTCAAATCAAAGAAAGAGCACCGATTTGACCCCTTCCTTATGCTATAGACAGCATGAAAGAAGAGTTCAAATCAATCCATTAAAGCCATCTAACTTGAATCCCAAATGTTTAAAACCTTAAGGAATACTAAAAATTCCTTAGGTTAAAAATCAGAATCTCACTCAAAAACCATTCAGAAATACTAGGTAGAGACTTAAATCAACAAAGTTGATTCTCCTTAGCTCTCCCACACATTGAAGATCATAAAACCCCAACTCATGACAAATTCAATCATGGCTCATCTAAGAAAAAATTCATCATTAAAATCATCTTAGATTCACAGCCATGGACTAATCCACTTCAAAAACATCGATTCGCTTGATAAAAACCCTTCAAAGCCAATTAATCAAAATCTCACAATCTTGCATTGAAATCCAAATTAAAAACAAATCAAGCAAATTGATTCCATTTTAAATTCAAATCAGGGGTCTTTGTGGATTTCTGAAATGAATGGGAGACCCTTAGATGATTTTTGAGCATAAATCCTCATCTCAAAGCTTGAGAGCAATGAGATGATAATTTAACTCTAATGAGTGGTTGATTTTGAATAATTCGAGGAAATCAGGAAATGCGAGTAATGAAATGATGAGGGAGATTAACGGATCGAAATGGTCACGGAAAAACACTTCGCTGATCTGAATTGATCAGAGAGGGCGAGATCGGATCTACACTAATCTACTCCTAAATTAGTTTAACTAACACTACAATTAATCTAAAAAACAGTAAATCTATGCTAAATCTACTCCTAGAAAGCATTTAAAATCTAATCTAATTGGGATGAAGATGTCTAAGGTCACCCATCGACGGTTGATGACGACGAAAGGAGAGAAAACCAGCAGTAAGCGAAGTTGTCTAAAGTCCACCCGCCGATGACTGGTAGCGAATGAAAGGAGGAAGGCAAGTCGGCGATGTCACCGCAGATTGAGGAAATTGGGATGAGGAAGTTGCAGGTGTGGATGAAAGGAGCGGCTTATGGAGGAGGGAGTCGATAGTGTGCTCGCGATCATGGGAGCTCCTTAAGCAGGCTAGATCAGTGATTCCACTCACAGCATTGGTGAAATTAGTGAATTAGGTCATCTAAGGTGGGGGATAGAGGAGAGGAGTGCAGGAAGAGTTAAATCAAAGCGGTGTCGTTAGATCAGATCTACAGATGGGGTGAAGCCATGCGACAATTCTCGCGAAACTTCCAATCAGTATGAGCCATCAGATTGAGAGGTAGGAGCGAACGACCTGGATATGGTGTGTTCTTGTGATGAACTGTGCACCAAGAGTTCCACCGTTCTCTCAGGTTCTAATGGTAAAATTGCAGATAAAGCCCTCAGGTGAAATGGTGTAAACTCTACAGCAAGGCCCATAAGTGGAATAGAAGCATGTCAGAGCAGTCCCTAGAGTGTTACAATTAGGTCCCTACGGCCAACAAATGGGTCCTGGAAGGTTTCTAATGTGAATAAATGTTATGAATGAAGGACCTAAGTGTGAGTCTCTAAATGCAACGTCCTAATGATGTCCAAATGCTACCAAGTTTTTATTGAAGCTTAATTGAACATGTTAGAAGTTAATTTCACTTTTGATTTGAAGTTTTGAGCTCATTTGTGTGTTCAATTCGCAATGGATCTTCATTTTATATTTATTAATAGAATATCTCAATAAATGACCTAATTATGCATTTTTAACACAGATTTTGTGTTTTAGGTCTTTTATGTTAATTCTCACACTTAACCCTTTTTTTGTATTAATTTGATAGTGTTTAAACTAGTTTCTAACTTAACTTGGGCATTTTATCTATGATGAGTCACGCCTCATCAATTCCCTAGCACTTGGGAACTTAGGAAACCACTCTAACATCCTCTAGACCTATATTAACATCTCCCATTCACCCTTTGAGCACAGAAACCATGACGGATTGGCGAAAAAATCACATCCTCTAAGACATGCAACTCAACCTTGGATTTTGGGTGCTTTCCCTCAACCATTACTGCAAAACCCTCCGCTTTGAGGGAAACCCATAATTCCTTCATCATTCCATTCGAAATACACGATGAGGTATAAACACTCTACCTAGTTTTGAAAATGCTGCTATAGCTGATGCTCCTTCCCTCAACTCCTCAAGTTGCAGCCACTTGCTGCCCTCCTCTCTGTGCTTGTCCACCCTGCAAGAGCCACATCAACCTCGTCAAGGACCTCAATCCAACATTCTACTTGCATCTCTTGACTAACCAATGTCCTGATCATCCAAATCTGACCGAAAACCCCACATGCAAACCCATTTTTCCCCACAAGAACCTCAATAGATGGAAGCCGAAAATAAGTTGGGCCTTTTACCATGGGTGAGGTCTTAAGGTGAGGCAAATGGAGCTCCTCCTCACCCTTTATAGTTGATGAAGCCTCCTCTTCTTGTCTCCTCTTCTTCTTCCCTTCTCCTGCAACTGTCATTCCTCTCTCTCTCCCCCTCCCTCTTATTGTGCAAGTAAAAAGGAAGGAGAAGAATCGATGGGGGCACTCCAATGATTGGGTGGCCTCTCTCTTACATTCTTTAATTTGTCATTTTTAATTTACTTTGGAAAGTTTCCAAGTATCTCCCTAAGCTCTTTTCCTTTGAATTTCCCTTGCTAAGTCTTGTCTATGATGTGATATTCTTCATTGGTTCGATCAATGTCTTGAGAAATTTCTAGTGCATCTTCCTAAAGAAGTTGCCATTTGAGAGCCTTGAGATGAGCTTGGTGATGACAACTAACTTATTAGAGTAGTAGTAGACTTTGTAGTAGTTGCAAATCCATCGGAGGTAGTCCTTTGACCTCTCCCCCTTCTGTTGAACAATAGAGGAAAGGACATCAAGGTGTTCCTTTGTTCTCAAGTAGAATGAGAATTGCTGGAGGAAATGACTCTCTAAGTCAACAAAGGAGTTGATGGGCCCATCCAGCAAGCTAAATAACCATTTGTTGCCTTTCCTTGTAAGTGAAAAGAAGAAAACTAGGTAGTAAACATTCTTTAGGCACTAGTCATCTATCATTAGGTTTTGGAAGTCATTGACATGGAGTTGGGGGTTCATCATCTTGTCCTAGATCTAGAATATGGGCCGATAAAAGCCCTTGGGTACTTTATCTTCAGAATCTACTGAGTGAAGGGGTAACAGATCTTTTGAGCCTTGGGTGGCCTTAGGTTGGAAGTCTTAGCCCTCTAGATGGGAGGATTAACCCCTTTCTCTTTGAAGTGCATGTTGAGTTTAGGCTCGACCTGATCTAGGCGAGCCATATCAACCCACTTCTTCTTTAATGGTTTCCTTAAGGTTAAGGCAATAGTGGTGGTCAATTGACTAGAGGCCATTGAGGGTCGATAAGGACAATTTTTTTTGCTTCTTGGAGATCTTGGATTGCTAGGAGAAAGGAAAGGCCAAGGAAGTGGAAAATTGGGACTTAGTGGGCCTATACAGAAGTTGCCCACATATTTCTTGGCGGAGCTTGGGGATGTCCTCGTCTTGCCCTAGGCCATCATTGTCAGTTTCGATTTCCTTGTTGGGAGGCACACCCCAGTTGATGGGATGGGCCCTCCTTTTCTTCGTTTAAGGCTGAGATAAGGGGTTAATCACGTGTAATAGAGGCTGTTGGAATATCCTTAGTAACACATGTTTCTAATAGTGTTGCAAAGTATCTTCACAGTTGAGTTGCACTGACATGGATCTGGGAGGGGACTAGGGAGGTTTTCTCAAAAAATGGAGATGATGATGTCTCGAGTCTTGTTTTGGCGTCCGTAGTTCGCTCTACATCAAGTGTTGTCCATTTTGTAGGTAGAATATTAACCCCACAATGGGTGCTAGATGATGGGTTTGCTGGGTTACAAGGCACCAGCTTGGCTTGATCCTCAATTCATCACTAAGATGGTTGTTGTCTCAATTTAAAATGATTCATCTTGGGCTCTAAATCTGGTAAGGCAATTGCATACAAGGATAAAGAGGATTGATTATTTAGTTTAGGTTGTAAATAAACGATACCATGTCTTGTGAGAGATACAGGTCTCTCCATTCACCATTCTAGATAGTGTATTACAGAGGGAAGCTCTTCGGTTAAATTGAATGCTTGGGGTCAAGTAGAGTGTGAGGCATTGATGCTCGAAAGAAATCCTCTATGCCTTTTAGGAGCTTGTCGGCCTTATGTATCTGGTTGTTGGTTGTCCACAGGTGAGGGTTAGGATTGGGCAATGCTCGAAAGTCAACCATAGTTAGTCTTTTGAGATAGCCTCATTATGTCAACCATTACGGGTGCCATTACAGTGATGTTTTATCAAGTGTTATTACATCATTTAATGTAACTCCTTTGGACAAGCGGAAAGGGATGCCTTTGACTGTAGCATTGCCTCTATTTCTACTACATTTGCTAAGTTAGCACCGAGCTAGTGACTCCAGCCGTTTGAACTTGGTCCACTTGGGCTCACTATTGCTTAGATCAGTGTGTTTGAACCTATCTTTGTTCAAACCCTATGTTCCCTTGGGAGAGAAGTCTGAATCTTGTCTCCTTTATGGGAACATTGTTTAGATCCTTCCCCATGTGTCAAGAATGTTTAATTTGCATTCGGGATCAATGATAAGTCCAATTTATCGGACATTTAATTAGCCTAAGTACATTTTAATTACATCTCATTAGATTATAATTACCTAGAACTAAGCGTTAGCTTATCTTAATTGATAGATATTTTTTACGACTTGATGCATACATATTTGTTTGATATTAACAGGTGTATGTTTGCAAAACCCATCAGCCATCGCTGCATTGCCGTTACGAGGATTTGATTGTCATTAGAGTTTTTGCCTAAGTTTTAGGGCTAGAGAAGTGGATCAGGAGAGAGGCAATGGCATGGGATCTGGACGTTTTAAAAATAGAGAGAGCACCGCCACCAGGAGGGATCTCTTTTCCACCACCATAAACATCGTGATCCCATAGCGTACACTATGGTTGAAGCTTACATCGTGGGTCTGCGAACTACTGCGTCTTCACCACGACATCACATCCATCTCCACTCGTGCACGTAGTGACAGTGCATGCACGTCGCCTCCTCAACGCCATCTACCGCCTATCCCCACCACTGCCATCCAAACCACTACCACCATTACCAACCCAACACCAACCCCATTGTCCTCCTCACTACGACCACCAATACCATCGACCATCACTACCACCCTCATCAGTGCCTACCTCTTCCTTCTCCTTCTCCACTATTCCCCTTTCCTTCTTCTTCTTTATCTTTTTCTTCCTTTGTTCCTCCCCCCTACGATGAACCCATCAACAGCCACTTCCACCTCGCACTCTTCCAACCGCCGACCACCTCGCTCTCACTACAGTTAGTACTAGCACATGCACTGCGTGCTTGTGTTTGGCGCGTAAATCACGTTTTGAAGATTATTTAGTTGTAGTATAGTGCAAAAACATGTTGATAAATAAATTTATAAAAGCCGGTGAGTATCGGGTCGTTCGCAGGAATACAATCACAATTTATGCAGAAACCTTTCAATAGAACTTGCTCTAAACAGATATTTATACATGTATATATGTATATGAATCAGATTTCATGCATTCAGAAGATCAGAATTTTATTACAATTAGATAGAATTTTCACAATAGAGAATGCTACTAGAAACAGATAGATAAATAGATAGAGAGAGAGATAGGAGGTAGAGAGACGATGCCGCTTGTAGGATGCTTGTGCGAGATGTGGTAGCACCTCAAATCTAGAGCGCCAAGATGAAGGTTGGAGTGGAGTTGTAGAGGGAGAGTTTTGGTCTGGAGGAAGGTGGAAGAGTTGTGTGGAGTTGATAGCAGGAGTTGATGATTTCAATTGGGGGTCCCCTTGGCCTTCTTTTATAGTTGTGTCTGGGCAATCAAATCCGTCGATCGGGAGATCAACGGATCTGATTTGGCCTCAAAATAGCCTCCAATGCTGCACTGTTGTTACGAGGATTTGATTGCCATTAGAGTCTTTGCTAGAGTCTTGGGGCTAAAGAAGTGGATTTGGAGAGAGGCAATGACATGGGATCTAGACGTTTTAAAAACAGAGAGAGCACCACCACCAGGAGGGATCTCTTTTCCACCACTATAAACATCGTGATCCCATAGCGTGCACCATGGTTGAAGCTTACGTCATGGGTCTGCGAGCTACTCCGTCTTCACCATGACATCGCATCCATCTCCGCTCGTGCACGTAGTGATAGTGTGTGCACGTCGCCTCTCCTCAACGCCATCTACTGCCCATCGCCACCACTGCCATCTAAACTGTTGCAACGCTTTGTCGTATTTTAAATTAGTCTCATTGCAGTATAGTTGAAAAAGCGTTATGAACAAATAACAATTTTATTACTCGAAGACCTAAGTATCCGAGGTCGAACTTAGGTAACAAATTGGTATTTTAGAAACCAAAATCACAACTTTGAAATTACTCAAAAGATGATGTTCAAAAATATTAATGCAATTCAATGTTTATGAAAGCTAAAGAAAGAATATGCAAAAAGAGAAGAGATTGAATGTTCTCTTCTTTCTTCTTCTCCTTTCTCTCTCTGATGTCTTCTTCTCTTGTGAATCAGACGTCTGATTTGGTGAATCGGACGTCTTAACTTGCAGTTGCTACAGTGCTTGATATGTGATTTTTGTCTTCTCTTTCCCTCTTCTTTCTCTTTCTCTTTGCTCTACGGCTATGCATCTTCTGCTTTATTCTTTGGCTTCTTCTTCTTCTTTTGCTTGGCCGCTCTTGCTTCCCTCTTTCTTCTACCCTTGACTTCTTTCTTCTTTCTCTGCTAAGTCCCTGCTTCTCTCTTTCTTCACTAGCTACCTTCTTTTTCCTTCTTTTGCCTTGTCTTTCTTCTTCAACCTCTACCTCTGTCTTCAGCTGCTCCTCTTCTTCTTCCTTTCTCTGCAGTTTCCTCCTTGGCTTCTTCTTCCTTCCTTGCCTTAAGCTTTGGCTGTGGCTGCAGTGCTTCTTCTTCTCCTTCTTTCCTGTAGCTCCTTCCCTTAGCTTCTTTCTCTTCTGCAGCAGCTGCTTCCTCCTCCTCCTCCAGTAGCTGCTTCCTCCTCCTCCTTCTTCCCCTGCACAGCATAGGGCAAAACCTACCCCTACCTTCCCTCGCGTACGCTCTCTCTGTTTTCTCTTCGATTCGCTCTCCCAGAGCTAATCGGGTATTCGGGTTGGGTCAAGCGCACTTGGGTCTAGGCGCACCAGCGTGGGTGATGAGCGAGGAGTGCAGGGTTATCGAGTCAGATCAGCCAGGTCCACGGAGGAGTGAGCGTGGACGAGGTGGGTGAGTGGGCGAGGGGACCTCACCCCGTGTGTGGAGGCAACGAAGGAGAAACACAAAAACAATTTAAACCACTCACTTGCGTTGAAAACTACCGAGGTGGGACTAAAATCCCACCCGCTTCCTCGCGCGCCCGCAGGGAGAACTCCGCCTAATTGCTACTGCGGTGATCCCTCTTCAGGCCTCTCACTTGTTTGGATGCGTACGCGAGACCAACCCGCACCACCTGGACGCGTTCACCTGGAGCGCAGCAGCTTGGAGTGAAGCTTGTAAGCAAGCTTGCTCGAGCTTCAATGGCGGAAAGGGGGCCAGACCTGAAATCACTCAATACGGCCTCGCGGCCTCATTAGACCACATGGGCAGCTTCGCCGTGTTACGGCGAAGGTGAAGCGTTGGGTGGCTGGCTACGGGGATGGGTGTGGTCGGAGGGAGCTTGGGGCAGTGATGGCGGTCGATGGAAGGGCGGAATGTGCTCAGTGGATGATGGCGGAGGTGCTGAGGGGTCTGGCGAGGTGGATGGAGGTGTGGGAGTGATGGAGATACCTTGCCGGTGGTTGGCCAGAGATGGGAATGGTGGTGGTGGTCTGCGGCGTCGAGGGGATTAAAATAGTAATAGAGATAAGGGAAATAAAGGGGAGGCGGAGAGGAACTCACCGAGGAGAGTTGGACAAAGGGGGGAAGGCAAAGGGTGAGCGGTGTGTAGGTGTCGTCGTCGGAGAAGACGCCCTGAGATGGCGATGACGGTGACGAGGAAGGGATTAGAGAGGCTTGCGCGGGTACGGCGTGACGCGGAGGAGCAAGGCGGAGATGACTCTGCCACTGGTATGGTGGCAGAGTGACGAGAGGAGGGAGGAGAGGTCGCCGGAGCTTGCAGGCAGATGGCAGGAGATGAGGGAGGAGGAAATTGAGAGGAATTCTCAGGTCAAAATAAGCTTACCCGAAGCAGCTGGACCTAGAGCAACCTTTATAGTCACAGGCAGAGGGTCAAACGCTTGGAAGGCGAGCAAGGCACTCGCCGAAGGTCACCGCGGGTATGTCACCCATGCCTCTCGAGCGTTCGCACGAGAGGTATGGGGTGAATCAGGGCATGGGGAGTTGCTTAAGTGGTAGGGGACTTATCAAAGAACCCCCCTTTCAAATTTGAGAGCAGCTCCCTGGGGAAGCGAGGAGAAATCCTCCTTGAAACTTCGTCGGAGGTATAGGTCTTTTGCTACAATGGCAGAGGGACCGGAATGCAAAAAGCGACGAAGAAGTTGAGGGGATTTTCGCAAGGGTTTTCAAAAGTTAGGGGCCATAATGTAATTAGGTGGACTTTTTTGTAAAGTAGGTCAAGAGGACCTTCCCTTAGGTCCAAATTTTGGTACAAACTTAATTTGGACCTAAGGAATCCAATGGTGAAGTTGGATTGTAGGTTTGACCACGTTTGACTAGATATTTTGAATAAAAACCCAAATTAGGTCAGATATTGAGCTAGGACCCAAATCTAGGTCAAAATAGGTTCCAAAGGCCAATTTGAAGGTTCTAACCCCTAGGGGATATTTTTTCATGAATTTTAGAGGGTTTAGTTGATTTTTATCCTGGCTGAAACCTTGTGAAATTAAGTAGGTTTGTTTTAGGGTTACAGAATGTCATTTAATTCTTACATCTCACCAAAACCCTTTTCTAACTGAACCATCTCAGTTTTTCTCTTATTAAGCCCAATTGACCTATGTTTAGCCCCCAGAAAATCCCGTTGATGAACTGCACTGGTAAAATTACAGTTTACCCTTTGTTTCATGTTCTCTTCCTAGATTAGTGATTCCTTGAATTAGGCCATTCTCTTGTTTATGTATGAGCTTTTGTTATCTTTTTTAGGTCGAAAAGAGCTAGTTAGGGCTCATGATAAGGTTCTCATCACAAACCACCACCAACATTACCAACCCAACACCAACCCCGTTGTCCTCCTCGCTAAGATCACCAATACCTTCGACCATCACTACCACCCTCATCAGTGCCCACCTCTTCTTTCTCCTTCTCCACCATTCCCCTTTCCTTCTTCTTCTCTATCTTTTTCTTCCTTTGTTCCTGCCCCCCACGATGAACCCATTAACAGCTACTTCCACCTTGCACTCTTCCAACCACCAACCACCTTGCTCTCACTACCGTTAGTACTAGCACATGCGCCGCATGCTTGTGTTCGGCATGTAAATCACATTTTAAAAGATTGTTTAGTTGTAGTATGGCGTGAAAATACATTGACAAATAAATTTATAAAAGCTGGTGAGTATCGAGTCGTTCGCAGAGAGGCAATCACAATTTATGCAGAAGCTTTTCAATAAAACTTACTCTAAACAGATATTTATATATGTATATGAATCAGATATCAAGCATTCAGAAGATCATAATTTTATTACAATTAGATAGAGTTTTCACAATAGAGAATGCTACTAAAAATAGATAGATAGATAGATAAAGAGAGAGAGAGATAGAGAGAGAGAGATAGGAGGCAGAGAGATGTCGCCTCTTGTAGAATACTTGTGCGAGATGCGGCAGCACCTCAGATCGAGAGTGTCATGATGGTCGGAGCGGAGTTGCAGAGGGAGAGTTTGGTCTTGAGGAAGGTGGAAGAGTTGATAGCAGGAGTTGATGATTTCAACTGGGGGGCACTGGGCCTTCTTTTATAGTTGTGTTTGAGCAGTTAGATTCGTCGATCGGGAAATCAACGGATCTGATTTGGCCTCAAAATAGCCTCCAACATGCCTTCATTGGGCAGAATGCTCCTCTGCTCGACACATGGCGGCCGCCAGGCCCTTGGATCGCACCCACTCACTTTTTTTTCTCTCCACGCGTGTGCTCGCGAATTCAACTCCATGCACTCAAGCCTTAGCCTTTGCGACTTAAATTGTGTGCTCGTACCACCTTTACGACTAAGAAAATGCATGGGATTGCACATTAGGCTTGGGCGGCTCATCATCATGCCACGTGGTCATGCTTGCATGCGCCGATGCAAATCCAACGGGCAATAGTGCCTGCGCGCTACTCTTTCCTGATTTGAGCATCGCACGGCTTGAACCCATGTGCTTTGCTTTCAGTGCAAGCGCGCAAGCCAACATACTACATGCAAGTTATGTTATAGTTTCCTCTTTGTGCCTATTTATTCTTAACCGTTGGATGGTCGGCGTGGATGCATCGTGGACTGTTGGATGGCCATCCAACGGTTGAGAGCGGGCGAGGGATGGTCTTCAGAGATGGGCCGACAATGAGGGGGCAGCTGTGATGGCGCCACATGACACCATCATGGTCGTCCATCTTCTTTTCTTTGTATCTGGTGATGTAGACCTTTGATCAGGTTGATTTTTGCGTCGTTGGAATGCAATCGTTGATTTGGATCCATCCGTAAGGTTGGATTTTTCATATGGGGCTTGGATCTTTGTCTTCTAGCTCTGTGGCCTCTATTCTTCTCTGGACTGCATAAGATGCTTTGGTTGTCTGATTGAGACGATTTTGGAAGAGTTGGACTCCCATTGTTGTCCTGATCAGATCTGTACGGTCTGATCTGTCATCCGCGGCTTCAAAGCATCTGCGATTAAAATCATCTCTCATTAGTGCATAAAATGGCGATATTATCTATATGACTAATAAATTAGTTATTGTGCAAATTATGATGCCTATGAATGCATTATTCCTAAGTTATGTTAGAATATAGCTTAATTTAGGTGATTTAGGTTGCATGATTACTGTGCAATTCGCTTGTCGTCGTCTCCACACTGTTGACATCGCCTCCAAGCCACTCCAATGTCGTCGGCCACCTCCATTGCCGCTGGTTTGGCCTCTGCGCCGATCGGTCAACTCGGTCGCCTTCGGCCTCCAATGGATGTGCCGTCATCTCCTAACGAAGGTCACAAATTAGATCACCTTCACTAAGATCCCCATTGCCAGTGAGGCCCCCTCCAACCATGAGCGTAGGCACAAGCAACTTCCCATGTTTTGCTACGATAGTGGGGGTATTCCTATTTATATTCACTTGCCATTGCGAATGAGTTATTTTGAATTAAATATTTAAAGATATTGAGTGGAATTTGCTAGCCTGTCTCATCTAGTTTTCTATATCTCTTATTATCTATTTACATATATCTCTCTATTATTTCGGTAATTCTTTTTTGTGGACTTTCCGAATATGTTTGGCCAAACTCGATAGGAAATTATTTGTAAGTTTAATTGGCTAAGTCCTCCCCGTGGAAATGACTTAATCAATTTTGCTGTTATATTTTAATTATTTAATATTTTGATGAACGGTTTTCCACTACAAATACAACAACAAATCATTATTTTGTTGTGCATATCTTAACTAAGTGAAAATCATTGTATCAATCAACTACAAGACCAATTAAGAGGAGCAGGCTGAACTTTGACCCTTATCAACATGACATGTTGAAAGATGCATATCCTTTTTGCTATGCAATTTTTTCAACGTGGCTAGCATTCATGCATTCCTTTCATATCATGGTTGTAGGCTTTTTCTACATGATCGAGACCCTTAGAATAGGATACTCGACTCAAATACAATCACACAAAAGTACAGGCAAATGTTGACCCAGTTCCACTTTAAATGGTGTACGTTTGGGGAGAGATGTTATCTCTCAAGTTTCATTATTCGAGTATCAGATACAAAGAAACTCACAATTCCTCTCTTATTTAGATTGGATAACCCTTCTACCTTGCACAACCTAGCTCTATATAGGATGCGTAGACTTCGATTGTGGTCATCGTAGGTTCGTTGTTCACGATCTTATGATCTAATCATTAAGAGGTTGATCAGTAATCACCATGATTGCTAAACTCGTGTAGGAAGAATGACTTGACGGTTCATATTCGATTATTTGGATCCGCTTATTGTGTAGCTGAACCTGACAGGATGCCAAGTAGGCAGGTCACGAAATTTATTTCATACTTAAAAAAAACATGACATATCAAAATTTTACCTATAACATAACATATAGTCAACATCATACCTCGTGAGAGTAACAATGGTCTAAATGAAGTGTTCATACATCATAACTCAGATCATCGGGTCGGGTACCGCGAAAAGAATACGATCTTCCCGTGCCCTCAAACGCAAAATTCCCAGATTAGCTCCCTCCCTGCCCCCCTCCTCCAAACGCGAGTGCGGGAAACAACACAGGCGTGACAGGCAGCAGCAGCCTTCCTCACCCCCCTCCACCCCTGGCCAAAGCCACCGCGCCCTCCGCTCCCCTCCCCTCCCCTCTACTCGCCATCCTCCACACCTCCCCCGTCCCTCCATCACCACCTCCACCTCCACCATCTCCTCTCCCCTCCGTATAACTAACAACTCCAACTCCCCCACCACTCCCCACCCCTATCTCCCTCCCCCTTCTCTTCCAATTCTTCCCACATGTCCCTTGCCACCGCCGCCGCCGACACCGCCGCCACCCTCATTCACCTCCGCTCCCCCTTCCGCCGCTCGATTCCCATCCACCTCAACCCGAAGACCCCACCTTGGGTCCCCGCGAAGTCACCGCGCTTCCCCTCCATCTCCCTCCCCGCCGACCGCCGGCCAAGCCATAGCTGTGTCGTAAGGGTTGCGCGGAGAAGCGTCGGGGCCGACGGCCGGGCCGTGGGGCCCGCGGTGGGGGCGGTGATTGGCGTCGTGGTGGTCGGGGTGGCGTGCGCGGTACTCGTGGTCGGGTGCCGTGGGGTTGCGATGGCGGCGGAGGGGCCGGGGACAAGGGCGTTGGGGAAGGGCGAGGCGGTCCTTCGTGCCGCGTGGCCGAAGGTCTCGCAGGTGCTGTCCCTGTTCAGGGAGCAGGGGCTGGTGCTGGCGGCTCTGCTGGGGATCTCGGCCTTCTTCTCCATGGCAGAGACCGCGATCACCACCCTGTGGCCATGGAAGGTGGGGCCTTTACTCGGCTTTTCGTCGCTGTTTTGAAGGATTTCCTCATTGTTTGTGCGGTAACCGGAATGTGCTGGTTTTTGGTCCACTCAATAATCGCAACCTCGAGCATGTGCGGTTAACAGGGTAGCCAGAGCTCTCAATGTTGTTAGTCTTGTCAGAAGTTTGGTGTTATTGCTAGGAGCTGTCCCTGGAAATTCCACCATTGAATCCGTAGATTGTAAATGGGTTTACACAATGAAATTCAAGATGATGGCTCTTTGGACAATTGCAAAGTAGGCAAAAGTATGGTTTTCATGATTTTGGCACGTTTGCCTCTGTTGATAAAGTTACAATCGTCAGAACCGTCGTAGCATTATGTGCTGTGGAGATATGGCCAATTTATGAGATGGATGATAAAATTGCATTTCTACATGGTGACTTTAGTTGTAGAAATCAATATGAAGCCACCTTAAAGCATGAAGCACCTTCGCAATTTGTATGTAAGTGTAAGCAATCCTTGTGTGGCCTGAAGCAAGCCCCTTGAGGTTGGTTTTCTAGATTTAGTGGTACTATTTTAGGCATTGGTTTCATTCAAAGCCAACATGATCCTCAAATCTTCACAATATGCAATTACCATTCTATTAGTTCATGTTGATGATATCTCAACTGTGGGAGTTGAGTTGTGATTCAAATGGAATCCAAATGATTAAGCTAGTTTTGGAGGGTTCATTCCAGATGAAAGATATGGAAGTTCTAGTGTACTTTCTCGGCTTAGAGATGCATTGTTCTTCTTATCGCATTTTAGCTGATCAACACAAGTATTTCCAAGATCTAACAAATTCACAAGACTTGTGTGGAGTTTTTGGGGAGAAAAATAAACTTTGTTGACATGAAAAGAGAGGCCTTAACCCTCTTTATATAGAGAGAGGGCCTTGACATATGTGGAAATCCAACTAAACACCTACTCAAAATAACAATGAACTAACTAGAAAACAACTAAATAATATCTCTTTTATTTTATTTCCTAATACTAATTTATTCCCTAACACTCTGCTGCAAGTTGAGATGCGGGAGATAGCGAATACTTGAATCAATGATACTCGACGGTAGTAAAAAAAAAAAAATTGGCTTCAGCATCTGCATCAACTTGTCATGTTTCTACTTGTACGTCTTGTGTAAGGCACTGAGTATGCGAAAAATCATGACTAAAATTTGGGTGTTGCTACTCCCACGTCTAAGAGTTTGAAGATGACGAGGCTTGGTCTTCTTGAGTGTGTATAAGTTTACACGGGTGCCATTGCTCCTACACCCGTGAGCCAACGTATTGTACTTGGTTTTTCTGGGTGTGCATAAGGTCACCTTTATTGCCATTGCTCCTACGTCCCAAGAGCCAATTGAAATGCTCTAGGTGCGTGAGAGTGCACCTCATCTACATGTCAACGTCGATCTGTGTCTTTTTTCTTCGTCAAGTTACCTTGGGCATATTGGAAAGCAAGGCTTTCTTTGATAGCTGTGAGAGAAGGTTCATCACCAAAGACTTGATATGCGTGAGAGGAGACATCATGCAAATCTTCAGATCTAGTAACCACCAACAACTATCCAAGGTCACACATGATGATAATAGCACCATTGGAACCCTCTTTGGTGGTGGTGCCTTAGTGGTGCTTCGGCGAGGAGCCAACACTTGAGTTTGTCACAAACATGAGAGGACTTCCCTAGGGTTCCGATGCGACTCCGAGGGCTTCGTTAGATTAGGAAGGGAGGACTCAAAACAGAGTTCCGAGCTCTCTTTGTCGTCAGTGGTGTTGGTGTTGGAATAGCTCGCTACTAGTGACTTTGCTGGCCAATGGTCACCAGAGGTGGTCGGCGTGGTGGGGAAGAGTTCGGTGACCAGACCACCCCTGTGGTGGTCTTTCATCAGATGGAGGTCGAAGGCGGTGTTACTAAGGCTTTTCCTTCCGGCAATGAGAAAACCAACAGCAACAGTAGCGGAAGGAGAGGAAGAAGAGAGGAGAGGTTTGGGAGAGGAGAGGGCCTATTTGATGAATCGTCGGAAACCGACGGCATCGCTGAAGGGCCTCCCCCCTCTAGATTTTCTCCTAAATCCTAACCCGCCATGTGGAGTTTTTGGGGAGAAAAATATACTTTGTTGATATGAAAAGAGAGGCCTTAACCCTCTTTATATAGAGAGAGGCCTTGGCATGCATGGAAATCCAACTAAACACCTACTAAAAATAACAATGACCTACATAGAAAATAACTAAACAATATCTCTTTGATTTTATTTCCTAATACTAATTTTTTCCCTAACAATTTGAATACACCATGGAAATTTGACAAATTCTCTATTGTTCTAGCACCTAAGTTCGTAGTCATTTGTGATGTTTTTGGGTGAGTAATTTTGAAATGTGAGTCTCATTTTGACTATAGATGATTGCTTATCTTTGAGCCTCACAGATGTCTATTTCTCATGATTTTCCTATGGTTGGTCATTGGAAACATCTTATGATTGAGAAGTTGATATTATCCTTGATATCTTATCCTAGCCATTGTGTTTGACAATTCTTATACCTTTTTGATATTGTTGGCATTGAAGTTGGCCACGTAGCACGTGGCAACCAGCAGGTCACGTGGTAGGATCAGTGATTTAAATGTCGACGGCATGATGTCGGCAAGGTCATTTCCGAGCAAGGGTCGTGCCGACATGAATAAAATGCCGATTTACAGGGATATCGTCGGCATGCCCTCAGCACAATCGGCATGCCCTCGGCATGGTTGGCATGCTGGCGAAATTGATGCCAATGCCGAGGTTGCTGTTGATTTTTTTTAATTACTTTTGCTATTTTTGTCGGTATGCTTATCGGCATGCCCATCGAAAAACGGGCATTTCCACGGCATGCCCACGAAATGCACACTTAGAATTTCATCGGCACGGCATCGAAATCGGCATTTCGAACCTTAGGTAGGATCTAAGGCCCCCATTAGGGTCGACGGTGATGGTCTAACAGGATTAGTTTGGTGCATTATATTGGTTTGGTATTTTTAGTAAAGTTGTTTTTAGGAAATATGTTCGTGATTTGTTTTAATTAGGATATATGATCTTTTCAAATGGGATAAGATCTTTTCTCAATAGGGATAGAATCTTTTGTTACTATTTGTAGGGATATGTTTTCTCTATAAATAGAGAGAGCATTCCCAACTTTTCTAATTTGAGTCAATCAAATATTTCCAACAACTATGAGGACTCCTCTCTTCTCTCTCTTCTTCGTCGACCACCATCCACTGTCGGCCACTAGCCCACGGTGGTGCTCCTCCATGCCTCCAAGCCCACGTGCGCATAGTCCTTCTCATGTGGACTATTTTTCCCACGCAGTTGGAGTCTTCACGCTCCAATATTTTGTCAAATCTTAACATGCTATCAAAGCCTTTGATTTAGGCTCCTTGTGCATGTGGGTGTCCACACCACACATTGGTGGTTCTCACATCCAAAAAGTCTTCCTCGACAAATCCGACGCCTTACGCGGAGAAGGAGATTAGAAGATGATGGAGGCTGCCATGATGGTCGGAGATGCCATGCTTGGCCCCGGAAAAAGTAAGGTGGTTCTCTTTGGGACAACCATTAAGCTCTATGGAGACAGTAGGAAGAAAAGAAGACAGAGGACATTTATCAAGTTGTATCGCTTGTGATCTTTATACATTTGACATCTTACATTTGGTTTTTTACTCTCCTTCAAAAGATGAGATTTTTCTAGAGAAAAGACGTCAACGAGAGGACACTATGGTTCACACGACTTTCAAGGTTGCCAAAAGAGGCAATGACTTTCCATGTTGCAACAAGACTAATGGTTGATTCAAGCTCCTTTCCTAAAGATTCAGGCAAGTTTGGGAGACCATCACGTGGGGCTACTAGCACCTCACTCATGGACTCTCTAACTCGTGAAGACCTCGAGAAGCTACATGCTCTACTTCGAGAAGACAAGACGATGGTTTCCATAGGGGCGACTACTCATGTTGCCATAGAAGCAACAACTTCGGAAGTTGTAAGAGGCTTCACCATTGACATGTCGAAGAAGAAGATCGAGATCATGGCTCTCGTAGAAGAAGATGAATGATGGAACGTCTAACCTCACAAGTTGAAGATCAAGTCGTTAGCTTCATAGCCTTCGACTCGAGGGGGGGTGTTGGGATTGAAGTTGGCCATGTGGCAGGATCTAAGGCCCCCATTAGGGCCGGTGGTGATGGTACAACAAGACCACTTTTGGTGCATTATGTTGGTTTGCTATTTTTAATGAAGTTGTTTTTAGGAAATATGTTAGTGACTTGTTTAATTTAGGAGATAAGATCTTTCTTAATGAGAGAAGATTTTTTCTTAATAGGGATATAATCTTTTGCTATTATTTGTAGGGATATGTTCTCTCTAAAAATAGAGAGCCTTCCCAATTTTCTAAGTTGAGTCAATCAAATATTTCCAACATCCAAGAGGACTCCTCTTCTCTCTCTCTCCTCTCTCTTCCTTGCCGACCACCATCCACCGTCGGCCACCAGCCCATGGTGGTGCTCCTCCACACCTCCAAGCTCACGTGCATAGTCCTTTTCACGTGGACTATTTTTCCCATGCACTTGGAGTCTTCACGCTCCAATATTTTGTCAAATCTTAATAGATATTATGGATAAAAATAAGACAATATGTATTTGAGCTTTATGAATATCTTTTGTTTTCCTGTTGACTATTAATACTCTAGTTAAGAACCCGGTCTGTTATCATCATTGAGAGCACTCCTCTTAAGAAAGGACCATTCTCCTAAAAAAAAAAACAGAATTGTTCTTAGGATGGCTGTTCTCAGAGTATTAGGGTTGAATCTGTACCTGGACTCAAGGATGTTAGTGAAAGCTTCAGTTGGCCAATCTCAGGTATTGGGGGCCTTAGGTTATTTCCTGAGTTAGTGAAGTCCTTATGATATTTCCTAGTATATTTCATGGGAATAAATTGGTGTTCTATCCAGGGGAAAAAACACCATGTGAAGAGTGTACATGAAAGAACTCCAACTTTCATAAAAAATCAAGCAAACATGTCCCTTCAAACTGTTATGATCCAAGAAATCTTTCGATTTTCATTAGTCATTCCATGTGATTGTACAAATAAAAGCCTCTTAATCCTATTTCAACAAAGAAAATTGTCCTAGAACCAGAACCTAGCCCATACCCATAAGCTGTATATATATGGACATGTTTCTATATGTACGTATATATTTTTCTAGGCGTGTTTATTCATTCATGCAGTTACTTGAATCAGTCAGAGTTATAGCCGCATAGTCTAAATCTTTTGCTACATATGAATCACACACTCTCAAGAAGAATTCTTTTGGTCATGTTGACCGGGATTCTAACATAATTTTTTAGCTGAACTATAAACCAGCCCTTCCAGACAATGATTCTCTTGGTCATGTATAATTTATGGCTGAGTTATTAATTATAGACAAAAATATTGTTCATAAATTCAGATTAAGTTTTTGTTAAATAAACTACATGCTATATTTTGTTATCGCTTGGTTTACACTTACTCTGCAAGCAGAGTTTCATGGCATCATTGAACTACCACTTTTAACATCTTATTAGGTCCGTGAACTTGCTGAAAAAGAGCCTGATAATGGTGTCTTCCGGACTCTTCGCAGTGATGTTAATCGATTCCTGACAACCATTCTTATTGGCATAACGTACTACTTTTCTTCTAATTCTTTGCACTCTTCAAGTGTGTCATCATGCTGCTTCTCTTATGCAATCTCCAATACATCTATTTCAGAGTAGCTAATATAGGTGCAACTGCAATCGTCACTGATGCAGCAACTGAATTGTTTGGTGAAGCTGGTGTTAGTGCTGCTACGGGAGTAATGACGGTATGCATTCTCTTCTTTCAATACTTTCAATAATTTGGTCTAAGAGAAGATACATTTGGTATAGATAATGAACCAAATATCCTACCTAGCATGTCCTAGTGTCCACATGTAATGTTGGAGAAAAGATAGAGAGCAACTTTTTGATTCCTAAAGCAGGTTTTTGCAATTAAGGTCCTGTTTGGAATCTCGGATGAGGGTTAGTGCATGGGGCTTAGGAGGAGTCAACGGGTTTCGATGAACACTGTGGGCAGAATAAGCATAATGTAAGAGGGATGCCATCTCACATCCCTAGTTACAACGTATCAACTCAGCCATCACATTTCAAACACTAGTTCAGTTTCCAGCAAAACAATGACAAAAGAATAACCCAACATCAAAAATAAAATAAGTATAACCCTCTTTCTACTTAAAGTCATTGAAAAGTCTTTGTACTTAAATTACATGAACTCGTATATCATTTCAGATCTGGTATAATCCATCCCACCAAAAGGTCTACCATCTTTCTAACTTAACATTCGTAAAACTTAGCCCATGCTAACCACTGACCCTCATCAAAACATACGTGTTGATCTCTAGTGAAATCCTGATAATATATTTAGAAATTGTAAAGCATATGATCATGTAAGCTAACCTTTTTTATTTATTTATACATTATCTAAAGTTTGAATTTAATACCTTGCTGATAATAAGTGCTGACAAACATACTCGTGCTAAAAGGATTTAAGATGGGAGAATTTGGTAGTGGAAGCAACGAGAATACTGTGGAGGTTCACAAAGTTTGGTCTAACTGCTGTCAGAGTCCCCTGATCAGTCATACGCAAACCATCTTCACCCTAATGGGAAGGACTGAAAAGGGGGAAGACACTTTTGATCATTTTCCTAGTGGCATGAGGTTAGGAAAATGAACTGTTATATGAAACACGTTCTGTTTCTATTTCTTTTCATTGGAGAACCTCTACTGTTATTCCATTTTAATTTTGTAGTTGGGATATCATCTCCATTTGCCATGATTATACATTTGTCCTTTTTGAATTGAACACTATAATGGTTTTTTTTTGGAAAAGAACACTCTAATGTAGTGCTGTCCTTAATTTTTTTTGCCAAATTTCCCAAAGTCCATTAGTAGGCTTTGCTAAGGGTCTTAAATGCCCTGCGATTTGCTTAGTTTCCTAACTACTTGCTGAATACATCTGGACGATATCATTTCACAGTTAAAAAATGCCAGAATTGAGAAAGTCCTAAAGTAGGAAAACCATAAGAACAGATATCTGTGGAGAAATAAAATGCCACGTGGACTGCCATGTGGACAGTCCACGTGCCCCCCCTCGCGTCAGCATCCAATAAGGCCATATGACCATTAGGGTTTTGTGATGGCTTGTTAGCCAAGTGATAGTTGCTTTTGTGTCAATTGTGGCTATTTTTTGTTAGAGATAATTCTTGGTTGTCAGGAGTCAATTAGGATTTTCGTTTAGTAATTAGGATTTATTCTTGCTGTTTTTCTACTTTTAGACGTTGGTGTGCTCTCTTTAAAAGAACAACTCCATCATATGTAATTTGAGTTCCACATATTGAATGCAATGTTTCTTGGACTCCTCTATCTTCTCTATTTCCAAGATAACAATAAGTTACTATTCACGTGAATAGTAGCAATGTCTCTTTCTCGCCTCTCTTCTCCACAAGAGAACTCCAAGGGAGCATGCCAAGCTTTGGCAATTCTTACATGGTATCAAAGTGGGCTTTCCGTGCTTTCTAGTCTTCATACGCGTAGAACAAGAGGAGCAAGAAGGAGAGGGTCCACACACAAAGAGTTCTTCTTGTGCGTAAACCTTCCATGTGCTACAAGAACTTCGTGGCTCGTGACATCTTTGTCTGATATGGGAGTTCTGTCAAGAACTTCTTGGAAGTCCTTAGGTGCTTTACATAAGGTCCAAGGGGATGGGAAGAGGATTCCTGAAGAGTCTGTTCTCTCACGCATCTAGCGCCTTACGTAGAGTGTGCAAGTAGGGAAGAAGTTGTTTTCTGAAGACAAGATGGCAAAGAACGAGGCTCAAATTGATAAGGCATTAGAGGCACAAGAGGTGACCCATACAATGGAGAAGGACATCAATCGGTGTACTATCCTTATGCTCTACCTATGAAGTCTTGTTATTTGATTTTTTATTCTCTTTCAAAAGAAGAGATTTTTCCAGAAACAAAGTATCAAACCTCATGCATGGGATCGATCATCATTTTGTCACGTTAAGAAGAGAAAGAAAAGGTAGATATACTCATCCGTTGACTTTGAGAAGCTTTGGGCTTTAATAAAAAAGGGGCAAAAGATGACTGTAGCCAAAGCAATGACTTTTGAGGTTGCAAAAGAAACGACTACAGAAGTTGCTAAAGAACTCGCAATTGCAATGGAAGATTCATTCAAAGAAGATTTGGAAGCCTAAGATGAAGAAACAAACAATGGAGGCTCTAAGCCTCACCAATATCGAGCAAGTCTTCATCTTTCACCGGCCTTGACTTGAGGGGATGTGTGGAGAAATAAAATGCCACGTGGACTGCTACGTGGCCCTCATGTCATTGTCCAATAAGGCCATACGACCATTAGGGTTTTGTGGTGGCTCATTAGCCAAGTAATAGTTGCTTTTGTGCCAATTGTGGCTATTTTTGGTTAGAGATAATTATGGGTTGTTAGGAGTCAATTAGGATTTTCCAGTTTTGGCAATTAGGATTTATCCTTGCTATATTTCTACTTTTAGACGTTGGAGTGCTCTTTTTAAAAGGAGAACAACTCCACCATATGTAATTTGAGTTCCACATATTGAATGTAATATCTCTTGGACTCCTTTACCTTCACTATTTCCATGATAACAGTAAGTTACTGTTCACGTGAACAGTAGCAGTGCCTCTCTCTCTCTCTCTCTCTCTCTCTCTCTTCTCCATGCAAGAAGTCCAAGGGAGCATGCCAAACTTCTGCAATTCTCACATGCTTTTCCCTCCAATCTATGCCTTAGCAATGTGTAATTAAGAATATACTTCATGATGGACCCAGACACATTGTTTTTCAGAGACAATGGTTCCTAAATACACATGTACCACTAATGTTGTCAAATGTGCTTCTGTGGCATTTTTCTCTGGAAGGGTCTCTGAGTCATCCTGATCATGCTATTCTTATCAAGTTCATGAAATGAAACACGAGTAAAATTAGTTATAGCAAATTTAAGTGTGGGAACATGTACCTTTATCTTAACAAAAAGAATATTTAAATATCCATTGAGGGAGAGGAGCTCCACCAGAGGTAGCTAGTGACAAATTGCAGGACCCTCTGCAAGCAGCAAGAGATAATCCTGATAGTGCTAGAGATGGTTGTTAAGGAGAAAACACAGCTGATTGGAGATTTAATAGGAAGAAGAGGCTCCTGACATTTCGAGTATGGATAATGTAGGTTGTAAGAATGTCAAAGTCAAAAACCAATTGACTTGAGTAAAGAGGTCCAACCATTTATGTATTTCACATCATTTTCTACATTTTTGGATGTACTATTGCTCAACACCACTCCTCGCATGAGGCCGTATTTGGATCTTACACATGGACAAATTGACAGGTGACATAGAGTTCAACCTCAGTAGACAGATCTAGCTCTTTTACCATGTGAGTGCATGTAACTCAAAACTAACTTGCTTGAGTGGAGAGGCCCGATTGTTAATGTATGCCAGTTATCAATTTTCACATTTTTAGATGTGATACTATTTCTCAACATAGCTGAAGATTTATGAGGAAGAAAGGATTACTTCTTATATACACGTTTAATCATATCTCTGTCTGGGATTACCAGAGGTAAGAGATGGAGCAGAAGGTGAATTGAATCTTGGGAACTAAGCTCAAGATAATCCTTGGAGAAGTTGGCATTGCTTGTAATAGTTCACATAGGATACTCTGCATCCATCTTTCTTGGGTCCAAGAAGTGACAAGCACTATCAGCATTATTTTTTTTTGTTGACTTCAGGTTGCTGTTTTGCTACTTACTGAAATCACTCCAAAAAGTATAGCTGTTCACAATGCTACAGAAGTTGCTAGAATTGTCGTAAGGTGAATATAATTTTATTGATGCAGAAGCTTTCTCTAATCACAGCAAGCTTATTGGTCTGGTATGCTGAATCAACTTCTTGATTGATTTGATCTGATCCCATGTCAGGCCTGTTGCATGGCTTTCTGTAATATTATATCCGGTTGGAAAGTTTGCAACATTTCTCTCCATGGGACTTCAGAAAATGCTTGGCCTGAAAGCTAGAAGGTAAGCTTGGCATTCATCATTCTTTGTCTTAATCTCTTATGAGTTGTAAATATCAACCGACTTTTATGCTGGATGATATGCTTCACTGGATCATATCTCTGGAAGGAATAGACTTCAACAAGAGGACATAATGTGTTGAGAAAATTTATATGTATATTATGGATCACTAGTTGACCCTGCAGCTTCAGCTTTTTGAAAAAGGGACCTCTCAGATTTTGGTTTTTCCTTGATTATATAACTCCTTTTGTAATCGATCTCCACCATGGAATAAGTGAGTCATCTCCAATTCTTGAAAGTACCATCCATGGATATGTGATATATGCATTATTATACCTAGGAGGAACTTTTCAAAAATAAATTATACCTAGGAGGACATTCTATATGTTTGGAATATGATAAGTACTAAATAATGGTGCGTAGGGTTTCTCTCGATCAAGGTTGGTATCATCCATATAAAGCTAAATTTGTTGTAATTCTTTTATTAGGGCTAGTTTTATAAAAGGACTGCTGCATGAAGCTCCTGCTGTATCATGGAGCTGAAACCACTTTGGGTCAATAGAATGCAGCTTGACCCTACCTTTTTTGCAAAGGGTTTTTTCTGCTACTCACTCGCTTTACTTCTAGGTCACACATTGCCAACTTTTACCATTGAATGAAGCTTGGGTTATCCCCTATCTATGTTAGATTTATATGTCCTGGTCACCAGATCTAATGGGAGAAAGGCCACATATTCATTTCACTTTTTAAGTCACAGCAATAACTCTTTCCTTCTGTTTTGTCCCTGAGAATCTCCATTTCTTTATTCATTTTTCCTGGATTCTGGTTGCTGGCATATGGAATTTTCTCAGCAGTTACTCTAGTGTGGCAGGTGTGTGTAAGTATTTTGAAAAGCATACAAAGCCATTATCATTTTTTATTGTATTTTTAGTAGCTAAATAAGGTCTGATCTCTTAGGATTTTAAATATAATTTTATAATGTATTTCTGTTAGCTAAATAAGATCTGATCTCTGAGCATTATAAACCTTGATGTATGCTGCCCAACCTTTTGGATTTCCAGTGGTGCATGCTCTATAAAAAGTTGCAACCAGCATAAAGGCATTGCAATCATTGTTTTGGCCTGTATTTTGTTTGCTGTAACAACTTGCTGATAAGAATTGCTCTTATGATGTCCACATTGCTTGATGTTAAGTACAAGTACTTCAAAATATGCTGTTATCTGGGTAAGGATCATTTATTGGCATAATGGTTATTCTGCCATTGCTTTTGGTGTTTCCCAGATGGAGCCTAAGTAGTGGCGGTGTTCATGTCAGGGAACTTCTTAAGAAGCTTTTGCTTCATTTTTTTTGGTGCATGATTTTCTTTCACCCAATAATAAACCAAAACAATCCTTTTCTTACATTAAGAAAAATCCGCTATCATGAGTCTTACCCAAGCTGCTGCTGCTTTGACTGAATTTGCACAGTGCTTTCTTTTTTCTGTTTTTCTTTGAAAGTAATAGGTTAAATACCACTTCAGGGAAGTGATATCCAGATCCCTTGCAAAATTAATTCTGAGCACTTATCATCAGCTTATTTTGATTCTACTTATTATTTCTCATTCTTTATTGTTAAAAATTTCAGTGAACCGTATGTTACTGAGGATGAACTAAAGCTCATGTTGAGGGGAGCTGAGTTAAGTGGGGCTATAGAAGAGGAAGAGCAGGTAATGCTCATCTTACTTTATGTTTGTTAGCTGTCAACCTTTTTCTCACACATCTTTTAGGACTAATTTACTTGGGAGGTTAGGAAAGTGGTGTTAAGAAATGTGAAATTAGTGTTAACCCTCAATTGTGCTTACTTGTAGAGTAGTGTTAACATCAGTCTGTGTTTACCTGAATTGGTGTTAAGTTGAAGTGTTAACCCTTATGGTGTTTACTTGATAGTTGTGTTAGGAATTTGAATGGTAGTTAAGTTTGTTAGGATAATATATTTAAATGTGAAGGTGGTTATGGTAGTTATAATTTTTTTTTGTACTATATATTGGTAATTATTTATATAAGTAATGTTATAATTGCAAATATATAAATAATTTTAGGATAATATAAATAATGTATTATTAAATATATTTGGGTATCATTTTATATTAATGATCATAAATTGAAAATTAAATTAAATTAATTCAGTTAAAATTAAGTTAAATTAGTTCAGTTATTTATTCATTTCAATCTGATCAATAACTTTGTTCTAATTACGTAGTATAAAAGAGGTGTTGAAAATCAAAACAGATCATCTTTGTGAAAATGATGATAGCTATTGGATTGGATCCATGGACATTAGGTTGCAAACTGATGGAAATGATCTCTTCTAACATCAGTTTGGGTCTATGCAATAGCACTGGTCTCTTAGGGTGAGGATGTTAAGTCTGAAATAGGATCATAAGAAATATATTCTTTAGAAAAGAATCCTACCATGCTCTTATAATATTAATTGCCACCTTCATTTTCAGCAACACTGAATGCAATACATAGAAATGATATTAAATTGACATACAAGAAACAACATTTATTCATAGTAACGCCTAGACGTCTGAAGAATAAGTACATAGTAGTGTATGATCGATCAATACATCGTAAACATAAAAATTAAGGAAATAGCGAATACAATTATAAAGTATAACACAATCTTATTCCTTCTATCATCGATGTTTTTCAACCTTCTCCTCAAGTCCGTATTCTTATCCATAAAGTTTAGTATAATATCCTTCGTATAACGGCATGTAGGGGGATCAAACCATTCAAAGTAGTTGCATCCACCTTTAGGAAACCCGCAACATCAAAGGAATCGACGTCTGGGGTTGTCTTGCGTCCATGATGTCCGTACTTGTGCTTTCAAGCCGCAGTTGCAGAACCTATAAACTTGAACCCCATCGAATTGAGAAGATTGCCTCCAAGTGGATTGGGAAGATTGTGATGTAGACATATTGACCTACATTAAAGAAAAACTCAAGTCAATGGTTGTTTTCATTTGCGCAAAAGGTAAATTATATGTAGTGGATGATCATACCTGTAACCATGAACGCTCCTTTCTAACCTCATTACAAGATGATCAACTTTATTACTCATAAAGGAATTATCATCCTAATTACAAACACAATCAATGACATAATTTCTTACAAGACATGCAACCAAAGTCAAGTTAAATAGATAATAAATGACTCAATTTTATACAATTGATCTCTAGCTAATGGATAATAAATATTTTAGTTATACAATTGAAGTCAAGCTAAATAGATAATACTACGTAAATGGATCACGATTGCATCAGCCGGTTTGCAGAATGAAATCTAGTATCCCCTTTATTGGGAATTGGTAGTTGCGGAGCCACCTTAATTGTGGATTAACCTGAAATTAGTTTAACACAGATCATTTAGAAGTTTTCTTTTTGCAATGGTTATGAAATAACATTTTCCTTACCTCATTCAACATCAGAGAATTTGCAGGAACTAGCATGTCAGTGTTATCATCCAAGCACCAGTCTACATCATCGATCATTTTGTGGATTGAGCGATAAGTTGCCTTAAGAAACATCCACCTATGCACTACATCATTTTTGGAGTATTCAGTTTGCAGTTGTCGATTTAGTTCTGCAAGACACTGACGCCATGCGACACTAGTAAACGTCCCATGCATGTATTGACCTTCACTCTTTAGCTTATATAGAATGTAGGCCAGAGTTCAATCACGATGTATGCTCCAATTCTCGGAGTTGCACGTTATTGCTAATTAAGAAAGAAGAAAAGTTAATGGTACTATATATATATATATATATATATATATATATATATATATATATATATATATATGCAATGGGCTCAGATTTATTGACAAGATCTATCATTGAATGTAAATGTTAAATGGTAATTCCCATAAATAACGAAAGGATCCACCAATATAAGTAACCTTTGGGGTTGCTAATTACAATGTCAAAATAATTCTTCCCTCACCTAGATAGCCATCCAAACCAAAAGCTAACCATGGGCAAATCACTTCGTATATTGTACATCAGTTGTGCAATTAAAGGATCCACCAACAATGGTAGCCTTTGGGGTTGCTCATCTATAATGTAAGAAAAAATCTTGACATACGTAAGTAGCCATCCCAACCAAAATCTACCCATAGGCACATCACTTTCTATATTCGAAATTTACATTCATAAGATAGAACATTAATAAATTTCATCATTACCCACTAGTATGATAAATATGTTCCCACCTGCATATTAAGGGAAAGTAACATAGATAAAAATTATGTTCAACTTTCCCAAGCAAATCTTCAACGAACTACGAAATACCAATATAAAAGAAATAACCTAACATAATAAAAAATATAAAAGAAATAACCTAACAATGAACAAATAACATAAACTAGCAAGTCGAAATCAGAATATATAAAAAAGGTCTAAATAGTACAAATATGTTAAGTACATGGTGGACCACAACTAATAAATCCTCTGTTGAAAGCGCTCACACATCACATCAGCAATGGCATCCCTGACTTGTGTACCTCTTTTTACTTGTTCCTGGGTAATGATACGCGAGTGGGTTTCGTTTGGAGTGTTGTCTGGCTCAACATCACCCGGATTATTAGTACGTGCACGCCCACGATTTGTAGTATCTTCACTCGAATTTCCTTGTTCCAAACTTTTATTGTAATACTCATCCCTTCCTCCATCCTTGAGAAGGAAGTTGTGTATTACACAACATGCAACTACAACATTTGCATGAATCTGAGAGTGGTAGAAGGATTGGTAGCTTAAACATTGAAATCTTTTCTTTAATACCCCAAATGCCCTCTCAACACAATTACGAATTTTTGCATGACAATGATTAAACAATTCTTTCTTGTTGTGGTACTTGTTACGACGTCGAGCATTGTATTCAAGTATATGGTAACTAACATTTCTATACGTAGTCATATAAAGGTCAGTATTTGCATAACCACAATCAACTAGATATTGTCGTCCTCTAGGTGGCTCGAAGTGGTCATCTTGGATTGCTTATCAGAGAACCTTTATGTCAGATGATGACCCCTCCCAACCGCTTGTTATGCACAAGACAAGATCCAGTGAAACAGCGCACATCACATTCAATGATGTCTAATGATGCCTGTTGCGAAACCTGGGAGCTTCACTTTGAGGAACAACGACCTTCACATATGTCCCATCAATTGCCCTAATAACATTCTACAGCAAGACATGCAGATGACTTCATTATACTAGATACATGATTAATTAGGGAGAAAGATAGGGGTGTAGGTGTATGTCTCACATTGAAATATGGATATTTTTCCCTGTTATTCCTTATCTTTGAAGGAATTGGAATCGAGTCATCGGGCAACACTATGTGATCATACTGTAACTCCTTTATCCACTGCGAAACTTGGATGTATCATTTGCTAATAGTCCTTGCAGATCGCTGGAATCTTTCTTGCATTTCACGATTGCGTGCACCGTGTCCAGCTTCATAATGAAATATAGCCAACATCTCGTCCGGATGTATATTTTGGCTGCTCTTCATTATTTTCCTATTTAAAAGCATATCTCGTAGCTTGAAAAACTACTCGCTTGTCATACGGAACATGTCCATAGGTCGCTCAACATGGCCTGCCAAGACATGACGCACCCAATCTAAGCTAGACAATGACAGAGTATGCTTTGGTTGCCTAGGTATCGGATGACTTTGTTCCCACATCACTTCCATTGCTTCAATGGTTGTCGTGTACATGACTCCCATCATTATAGAACCCATATTTTTCTCCTTGCGATCTTGGAATGTGTGATTGTCATCCATCTATAAAATTGAAGAGATATTCAAGTAGTTTATTCATTGAACAAACCAATGTATGTACTGAAATGAATTTCAAACAATGCACTTGACATATTCATTTTGAGTTCGCAAACACTTGACATAGATTCAGAAAGCCTATAGTTCCTCAAATCCACCCTAATACCATCCAACACCATCCTAATATAGTCACTCAACTCATCAACCGGACCATGCAGAAAGACCTTCAGAACGTCACGGAATCCTTTATCTGCCAGTCGAGAAATGAGCCTAATACGCTCTCTCGAATTAAGGTTCGGAAGCAAGGTAGTCAGTGTTGTAGCACAATACTCAACGTCTTGACTATTATTCTCCTTTGCCAGCTTCTCCTCGATCTCCACAAATCGGTCCATGCTCTCCATCTCGCTCATCCTTTGCATGAACTGATCGTGGTCAAGAGCATTGCGACGTCGCTTCCCGCTTGATGAGCCACCACCTTCAACTGTACGTGTCGTTTTCTCCTTTCCTGCTACGCTACTTCCCGCAGCAAGAGAGGGACCTTCGTTACGAGCCATCTCTTGGTATGTGTTTGCATAAAGTTGTGACTGAGATCTACCCCTGGCACTCTGCACGTTGGTTTGTGTTTGCATGGGTTCCTGATAGGAGCTCCCTTTGACATGCATTTCAAACAACGGAGGTGCCGACACATCTCTCAGACTCGAACCTACATTATTTTGTGTAAATGCAGGGGTTGACATTTGCTCATTAGAAAATGCATAACTAACTTGTGGTGACCGAGACTCATCATATAATCTGATCTCATCGTCCTACTCTAGGGTGGTTGATTGCCGATGGCTTGAGGTGGCATACGTCCCCTTTGCTACCTCTCTACCAACTATGGGCTCCACAAGCTTGTAGTATGGAAACGACTTCCCCCGCAAGGTTTGGAAATGTGCGGGAAGCTGCATGGATGAATACACGTATTTATTTGTATTAGGCATGGAGACAAAATTACTAAATTATTAGCGTAAATACTAACCTCATCCCATGCGCTATTATCCCACGGCACTGGGCAATTGCTTGCATCATCCCAACCCCATCCACTCTTATTCATTAAGGTTGTGTATGCCTGAAACATCCTTTTCATGTTTTTCCATTTGTTCTGTAATTGATCCTTTGTTAACGACACATTGCATGTTTTGTTGAATTCAACGACTATCTCCTTCCAACAAGTCCTCGAAAAAGATCCATTGACGTATTCACCATTGTCGTAACATTCTCGAAGTATCTAAACAAGGACTATAGAATGGTCAGCTGCCCAATTTCCCAAATGAGGGGCCATAGTCTTTCCACGATTTTGAGTTGGTGTCGACATTCTACAAGGATTTATGGTGAAGACGTTATAAAATGTTGCATAACATTTACTTCAATTAGTCAAGTGCAATTCAATGGAAAATAGTTACCTATGATTTCCTTGAATTGAGTGATTGCCATATAAATAATATTTGGTTTCTTGTGTTCTTACATTGAATATCATTTGCAAGAAACACATAAACATATGGCAATAGTCCCAAACATTATTAACACATAACCTCTTCCTTTTTCGATAGGTACAGCAACTGACTCGACTACACTCATCTGGGACTATGTATGTTTTGGAAGGAGACTCCATCATAAACCTAAAAATGATTAGGGAAGATACGTCAATGTCTGCTTCCAAATAAAAGAGACTCCTGCACTTTATCAATAAAGAATATGCTACTTCCAAGATTATCAATATTTCTTCTATCAACCAGATAAAAGAGCCCAAAATAATATAGATACCATTTTCCACATATATTTCAATGAGGTTCCGGCAATAGTTCTTATGAACAAGCAAAGTACCTTTGACACTATCTTACCCTCTTGTCAGAATGGTCATACTCGCACAAACGTCCCAACTCTAAGAGGATCTAAATCAATGAAGAGGCCCTACCAAATAGTGCAGATTCACATGCATCTCAAACTGTGGCCATGAGTACAAGAGTAGGAAGCAGCTTCAATGTGTGGACCTCTAGGTCAGGATGGACTGTGATGGCTGTGAGCTCAAAGTAAGGATGGACTGTGATGACACACTAATCAATTTCCAGAGTAGAACCCATTCTTAGACCTACATTTATTAGTTGCCAGAAAAAAATATCATCACATCGAATGCTCATGTAGCATTCAGAACCTAAAATCGGATCGACTAAGAAACTCTCCAACAACAACTCAGCATCTAGACCCACCCAGATACCACGTAAACCCAAGCCAATCCACAACCCAACATCTGCTACTTTATATATGGAAAACCTCCAATCTCAACCATTAGAAAGATGAAAACCAAACTTGGAAGATCTCATTTCATCTGTATAACACTCTACCAACTTGGAGGATTTTGTTTCATCTCGGTGATGTCTACCACACCGTCATTCACCAGCCTCGCTACATACTTATCAATATGACAATACCCATTTGCAATAATAATAATCTTAGCCAGCAAGGATACAGGGTGGTGGATGTAATTAGAAGCCAAAAAATTTTTAATTTGTGGTTCATTACTCAACTATATTTGCATCTAGGAAGCTCCAAATTCAAACTAAAAATTGACATGTTGAATTAATGACCGCCAACCCGATCCTCCTTTTCTCAATCAGTTGCATACAAGAGGTCAAAAGTGCAGGCAGGGTGTGGGGTGCAAAACATGCTGAGACCAACAGATGCTCAGAGCTGCTTGTCACCAAATCATTGGGTACAAGGAGATTCAGGCATGTGATACAGGGATCCAAATAATACTAATCCATATGTGTAAAACTGTGGTCCCCATGGCCATTAACTCTCCAGAGAAATTGGAGTTGCCCTTAACTCTCAAAGTTATTATTCTCAAGGACCAAGTCTTCAAATGACTTAATTCTTTTGTCTAGCCTTTCTGAATACTTAGGGCTTGCATATCATTTAGCAATTAAAGAGATGGAAATGAAGCTGAAAAACTGATGATCCCAATAAGAGCTCTAGTTATGTGGCATGTGTATTGGAATCTTGTAGCTTTTTAGTTTTATTTAACATTGCAGTATTGATTATATTTTTCATATTTAGGCGTCTGAGTTTCCATTTTTTAGAATCAACTTGTGATGCTATTTCAATCATATTATTTGTCTGAATAAAAATCATTCCTCATTTTTACGTAGGGGATGCAATGATAACTGTCCAAGTCAATGCATCTAAGATAGGGTAGTATATCCATGATTCTCTTTGATTTAAAGTAATGGTTAATCATGTTTCCACAAACAGTAATTATGTTAATATCAGTACAGTAAAGGAGTCATCCAAGAGTTGACCTCTGCAGAAGGAGCATAATTACATGGATGGCAACAGAGGAAGAACTGTGTAAGCTAGTATATTTATCTCAAGCAAGATATTAGATGATCAGAAGGAGTTATCTACTCTGAAATGGAACGAAATGAGAGACTAAACTAAGTTGCAGTTGTCAAGGAAAAATGGTTAATAAGTATATTAAAAAATGAATGCTATTTGCAATTGGGTTCTTGATTGAAATTGTAAAAGTGTACTATTCTCTCTCTCTCTCTGTATAGAGCCATTGTAACAACAAATCAAACTGAGAAAAACCAATATAGCTCAAAACCAATGAGAAGACATCTACTTAATGTGATCTCAGCAAACCAGTAATTCCAGAGCTGCGAAAAGCAGCGTGCAGTGTGTGAACAGGGGAAATTGGAATGAGATGGATTGACTCAAGCCGGAAAGGAAGGCGGGGAGGAAGGAAGGAAAAGGTCTAACCTTTGGCGGAGGTGAGAATGAGATCACTTGCTGCATACTACTGAGCTGTCCATCCTTCTAGGCATGTGAGAAAGGGTGGCAGAAGCTGCAAGGCCCAAATGCAGTGGTCTAGACATTGCAGAAGTGGTCTACAAGGGGGCTTTTATGAGAATGCCTGTAAGGGGGTCTGGACATTGCAGTGGTCTAGAGGCTGGGCTTTTTTCGCTTGTTGATTCCATCTCGTTGATAGGTACCAAATGCAAAATGCACATCATTCTCATCTTTGAGAAGATAGAAAAGCTCCTTTATTACTTGGGACAATGGGCATCAGGGGAACTGGGAAGGGGCCCTTCTTTTTTACCTCTTGCAATTCTTTTTCTTTTTAATTCCCCCTACCAAACCTACCCTATTTAACATCCAATAGGATCAAACATATCAACACCTGAGGTACAGAGATTACAAAAAAGTGTTGTAATAACATTCTCCCATGAGGGACATACATATAAAGAGAGAATCCCATCATGAATTGTAACCTCCACCTAAATTAACTTGGTCAGGGAGTAATGCTGGAGAATCAGACCTAATGGATTTCCCTCAACTTCATGTGGAAGTAGAAGTAGTAGTTTGGAGAATATTGCTCGCAAGGTTGTTAAAAAGAAGGTGAAAGGACTTCCTTTAGCAGCAAGGCTTATTGGGTCCTCGCTGAGGGATGAAACCGACGAGAGCAGATGGAGGAGAGCACTCCAAGACATCAAGGAGACAGATAAAGAACATATAATGTCAGTAATGAAGTGGAGCTATCTTCCTCTCCCTAATCATTTGAAGCAATGCTTCTCTTTTCTATCCGTTTTCCCAAAGGATAAGAGGTTGATTAAAAGTGAGGTGATTTTATTCTGGATAGCACATGGTTACGTCGTGCAACGTGAAGAAGGCAGCATTGGTGGTCAGTCACCAGAAGAAATATGGAAAAGCTATTTGGATGATCTGGTTAAAGCATCCCTCATTGAATATGATGATGATGATGATGATGATGATGATGATGATGATGATGATGATGATGATGATGATGATTGCTATAGAATGCATGACTTGATCCATGATTTTGCCACGGGGCAAATAGAGAGTTTTCCAGAGCCTGCTCTAGAATGGATGATCTGCAGGAGCCTGCTTCAGTTAATATTGAAGGGCAGATAGAGAGTTTTCAGAGCCAAAGGCCTTGCACCATGTGTGTCTTGGAGGGAAAGTAGAATTACCACAAAACTATTTGCTAAAAGACAATCTCCTCACCACCATGGTCTCCTCTGCTAGTCAAGTTTATTTGGAGGAAAAAAACTACAGGCCAACATACATTGCAGCAACACAGCCATGGAGAAAACAACATGACATCCATGGAGAAAGAGTACAAAATAACAACTTTTATTAAATGCATACCTTTTTAAGCCTTCAAACCGAGTGAAGCAAGTAACTGCAAAACATTTTGGCACAGAGAATAAATTGAATCAATTAGAATGTGGCTCTAGAGGTTAGGGCAAGCCAAAAAGAGGGTTGAAAACCAAAACAACCATACAAGCTACCACACTTGACTATCAATTCCAAGCACCACTCAAGGTCCAATAGAGCAACATGGTGTTAAGAGCCAAGAAGGAAGTGTCGCACACATATATAAGAAGAGAACAAATTAAGAAGAACAACATAATACCTCCTGGCAAGCAAATAGGACCTGCTTTGCACAGCTTCACAGGGGACAAATAAATGAAGGAACTTTGCAGAGGATTAAAGCCAAGGGCATATCCATTGGAAGAGGGGGACGGTTGCAATGGTAATGCCTGTTCACGAGGCCATTGGAGCACACGATTGGGCGTGACAAGGTTAAGGCCGAGACCCATTGGACCGCGATTACAACAAGGTCATGAGCGATCAAAAGGGTGAGGCCTGCGATGGACGGTGAGGCCGATTGGAGAGCGAGAACTGCGAGGGTGACGATGGGTAAGGATCGCAAGGTTTCTGTCGAGAGGCCAATCGAGAATGCGGCAGAGGGAGAAAGGTCATGAGCAATCAAGGCCGAGGTGGTGGGTGGGGGGGCATTAGGGCGAGAATCGCGATGGGCGCGTGAGGAGTGGAGAGCGCGGTAGGAACGGAGTGGAGAGCGGCGTGAGTGTCGTGGGTGTTTTACACGGGTTTTCTTAACACCGATGGCAACCGGTGTTAACACCCCCTAACCCGTGTTATGTGAAAGGGGGTTAACCCCCCAAGTAAACAGGGTTAACCCCTGTTTTGGGGGGTTAACCCGTCAGGTAAACTGGCCCTTAGTTTTATGGACCTATTTTTGCACAGATCACATAATGTTTTTTTTTAGAACTGTTTTAATGTCCATGTTAGCATGCTTTGCTCTACTTATAATTGCCTCACCCAACTGCTAACTCTGTTCTTCTCCTACCGTGTCTGTATTGGAGAACCTGCACTATCTGTGGCAGTGGAAGACGATGCTATAGGGGAAGACAATACCATTTTTTATAATGTCCATGTTAACATGCTTTCCTCTACTCAATTGCCTCACTCAACTGCTACCTCCATCCTTCTACTACTGTGCCTGTGTTGGAGAACCTTCACTGCCTGTGGCAGAGGAAGACAATGCTATAGGGGAAGACAATACTATCTTTTTTCCTAATGGTTTTTTTGTAATACTATCTTTATTCCTAATGCTTTTTAGTTCCTCTAATATGGAACTATGATTTGTGTGCATTGCATTCAAGGCATATATGGTATGCTTGATGATGCCAACTTTCTTCTCCAGTTCATGGCTCTCTTATACTTCATGAGACCCCAGAAGAAAAGTACGTATTTCTCTTTCTAAACCTAAAGACAAAACCGGTCATAATGCTGATTTGGGAGTGACAACTTGGTCCCACTTTTCTTTAGGTGAAAGACAAGTCTCCATTATCTATTTTCTATCTTGATGATGAACACAAAGTAATGAAGCAGGGCAAGTATAGCCATGACCAGAAACAGCTGTAAAAATTTAGCAGATCAACCCAATTCGATGGCCTTAATCCTAATCCTAGATGGTCTTTGTCAATTCGGAAACTTTCTTGTGAAACTTCCTAGGGCAACCATACCTGGAGGGTGCTCAAGAGAATCTTCCATCTTAAGTCTCCATGAAAGAATACATTTTTAGCATCAAGTGAATGAAATTCAGAGTGCAATATAGTTCTGGTGAATTACCGGAGAAAAGGTCTTAAAAAAGCAAACTGGGAAGATATTGTAGATACTTTTGCGACCAGTTAGGTTTTGGCTCAGCTGTTGTTGTATATGGAACATACGCAACAGTTTTCTGTGGCCAGCAACTTGGCTTTCCTTAATAAATAGTTAAATTTGTTATTTGGATGTGCGCTTCCTTTGAAAAGATCCGTTGAACTTTCAACGTTTGCGTGCAAGTAAAATCCTCATAAGCCAATGTATTGGGTATAGAGAGAAGGAAATTACTGCCTGGAGGCCTTATGTTTGATGAGATTGAAAGAATTAAAGGTCAATGATGGGATATTTTGAAAGGCATCCAGGATTTGACATTCTCAATCACTCAAGGGCAAGCTAAGCAGAAAACATATTCCATTTTGAGGAGGACCATGGGGGCTTCCGTGCTTCTCTCTATTTACTGGAAGACATGTTTTGTCTGGATCTTGATGCATAATGTTGAGATTTGATACCTAGGATTAAGTTCTTTAATGGAACCTTGAACTCTCATCAAGTATTTCTCGGTTAAGATGTTTAATTATGTTGTGCATTTGGAATTTGACCTTATGTTTTGATCTAGTTTATTCTCAGGGCACTGAATCTCTATTATTTCTAGATCTTCCTTATGCCTTTTTACTGCAGGATATGATTGAAAATGTCCTTGAAATAAAAGACACACATGTCAGGGAGGTGATGACACCTTTGGTAGATGTTGTTGCCATTGATGCAAGTGCAAAACTAATTGATTTTCAAAAGCAATGGGTAACTTATCAGTATTCAAGGTGTGTTGAACATCTATCTTTTCGGGAATTGTATGTATTATGTTGTTAAGAACCTTCTATGTGGATACCTTGCCAGGGTACCTGTGTTCCAGGAAAGGATCGATAATATTGTTGGCATTGCTTATGCCATGGACATGCTAGAATATGTGGAAAAGGTAAAATAAACTCATATTATCTTTATAAGTTATAAATTTAACTATTTCTTTCTAGGAAACTTATCCTGATAAAAATTTTGAAGTTGCAATCTTCTGTTGATGGGTGAATAAATAGCATTTTTCTTCCTAAGGTTGAACAACTAGAAGAATGTACCGTGGGTGATATTGCACACAAGCCTACTTATTTTGTTCCAGGTACCTAAAGGAATTACTATTTAGTCATTGTTGATATGTCAAGTTTGTTGTGATGCTTTCTGTTTTTTCAGTTTTCTTGTCATATCCGCAGAGATTGTGGTTAGAAGTTTGCATGTCTAAAGATGTATTATTACTGTATCGTAGTGTTATTAAATTCCACTGAAACTTTTATTGGCTTATATTTTGCACTCTCTCTTTAATGCTCATGACACAAAGCTATGCTTATTATGTTCTCCAGATTCAATGTCTGTGTGGAACCTGCTGAGAGAATTTCGCATTCGAAAAGTTCACATGGCTGTTGTTCTCAATGAGTATGGAGGAACAGTTGGTGTATGCTCTACATTGTTTATGCTCAGATGCTCTGGACAAAAACCTTCTCATATTAGTGAATTTGCACATCCAGTTTCTATAATTCCTCGATGAAAATTGGTGTCATGTCCAAGAAGCAATCATCATGTTTTATGCTACATTAACCTTTTACCATGTTGAAGGATTTCTTGGTTAAATCAAATATTTTTATTAGAAGAAATAAGCAACTTCCATTACCGAGAAACCGTAACCCTCGGTGTGTAGGGGATTAAGAGCACTGAAAGAAGCATGTACATGTAAGGCAACACAAAAAAGAAATGTAGAATCTCCACGTTCCTTTCAAGTCAAAACATAGATGTCAATCATTGTAGGCTTGGAACAACACGACTGAAATGTGGGTATGGGAAGTGCTTTGTTAAACACATCTGACATCTGGTCTTTGGAGGAGACATGGATAGTAGTGTAAGGATCTTTTGACTCATGTCCTATGTATAATGATAATCAATCTTTACTTGCTTTGTTCCTTCATGAAAGATAGGATTGTTGGCTGAGTGTGATTAACTCTACAGTAGTTTGGGTCATGGATTTGTATTAAGACTCGACAATGGATCTGGAAACAATGGTCTCTTTCTTGCTCCTTCTAGTTACGAGATTCTTAGCACTTAGGTACGAAAACATGTAATAGACTTCCTATCCTTGGGATATCTTGCATATTCTGCATCATAGTAGACCGCAAAATCCAACACTTTGGCTCTGTATAATCACAACATCTTTTATGGAGAGGATTTTAGGTACCTGAGCAACATTGGTGTTGCATCATTGTTTACCTTAGTAGTTTCTTTGATAAATTGACTTTCCCATAGCAAGAGAGATATCTTGGAGTATGATTGTGGCATAGAGCAATTTTACCTGCCAAGGTTCTACCTTGCTAGTATATCTACCACCTAAAAGCTGTTGTCATGCTGATGAACTTTGGGATACATTGGAATAGATGTTGATTTAGCACTTGACATACAATTTCCCTACAAAATCTGTTCTGCATGGACATTACACCTCATTTTACTATGGGCAACTTCAATCTCAAGGAATTATCTTGGAGGACCCAAGTCCTTAGTAACAAAGTGGCTTACGAGATGTCTCTTAGACTCATTAATTCCCTAACTCTTATCCACAAGAAATGTGATATCCATTTGTATGCACATCATGACCATGATTGGATTGGTGTTTTTGCGGACAAACAATTAATGAGTGACAAAAGACTTGCGAAAATCGAGTCTTTACCACCTTAGACACTTTCTAGAAATGTGTCCTTGGGCTCTGCTTGAGTCTAAAGATAGCCTTCTCCAACTTGCTAGCCTTGGAATACTCTTCTTGAATCTTAAAACACAAGAGGTTTTTAGATGCAGATAACCTTTGCAGATCTTCGTGCAAGAAGGCATTATTCACATCTAGGTAATATAGTGGCCAATTAAGCAACGTGACCATAGCCATAAGATGCCAAATCATGGGAATATGAGCCACAAGTGACAAAGTATAAAAAAAATAGCCACAAGTGAGAACGTATAAGAAATACCATTTTCTGAGTGTTAAATCTAAAGAGTTGCATTAGCTTCAAAAGAAATCCTAGCTCTCTTTTTATATAAAATAGAACTGGGTAAATTACATAAGTATCCCTAAAGATAAAAAAATGATAAGTACCCCCTTATAACTCAACACTCCCCCTCAAGTTGGGGTGTTTATGTCAGTGAGGCCCAACTTGTTGCTTAAAAAGTCATGGCGCTTCTTCAATGGTTTGGTGAGAATGTTTGCAATCTGTAGCTCAGAAGATATATAAGGGGCATTTATCTTGCCTTCTAAAATTACATCCCGTATAAAATGGCAATCAACTTTAATGTGTTTAGTCATCTCATAGAAGACAGGATTGGAGGCAATGTAGGCAGCATACTTATTATCACAATAGAGTGGGACAGATGTATCAACCTCCATCTCTAAATCTCGTAGGAAACCAACCATCCACATGATCTCACGTGCTGCTTGAGCTATAGATTTGTACTCTGCCTCAGTACTGGAGCGAGCAACCACGCTTTGTTTCTTGCTCCTCCATGAAACTAAAATTGTCTCCTAGGTAGATGGCAAAGCCTGATGTAGACAATGCCACAAGATCAAGAGAGCCCTTCGTACTGTAATACAAACCTCTCCCTGGGGTGTCCTTCAGGTATCTCAAGATGAGACAAGCATCTCGCCAATGACTGTATCTGGGACTCTGCATGAATTGACTAGCTCAATTGACCGCAAAACTAATGTCTGGTTGTATAATAGTTATGTATAACAAACGACCAATAATGCTGCGGTACTTAGTAACATCCTCTAACAATGGATCTATCTCACTGGTAGTGTGACCTGAAGGTATCTCTACTAGTATCCCGGATGGTTTGGACCCAAGAAGTCTTGCCTTCTCTAGAATCTGTAAAGTGTACTGTCTTTGTGATAAGGATGAGCCAGTCTCTTGACGAACAACTTCTATTCCCAGGAAATAACGAAGGTCACCTAAATCTTTGGTGACAAATGTGGATTGAAGAAAGACTTTCGTCTGCGTTATCTCATCAATATTATCACCAATCAAGATCATATTGTCAACATAAACTGTCAAGACAAAAACTCTCCATGTCTCACCATACTTTGTCCTCCTGACAAACATAGAATGATCAGTAGTAGACTGTTGGAATCCCACCTTTTTGATCTCTAAATTGAGCATCTCAAACCAGACTCGTGGACTTTGCTTTAGGTTATAAATAGCCTTCTGTAGGCGACAAATAAGCTCCCCTTGACTGTCATAATCTGGTGGCTGTCTTATATATCTCTTCAATAAGATCTCCATATAAGAAGGCATTTTTTATATCAAGTTGGTGTAAAGACCATTTCTTAACCATTGTAATAGACAAGATAATCTTGATAGAAGTAATACAAGCAATCGGTGAAAAAGTCTCAAGGTAATCCACCCCATAGGTTTGGGCGAATCCCTTGGCAACGAGTTTAGCCTTATATCTCTCCACTGTCCCATCAGATCTATACTTGATGGTGTATGCCCATTGCAACCAATAACTGTGGCACCCTCAAGACATGCATATTTTCCTGATCTGTAGAGGATGCATCTCCTCATCCATAACTGCTTTCCACTTTGGATCGTGGAAAGCCTGAAGAAAATCTCCGGGAACAACTGCAGTAGTGATGGTTGACGCAAACTGTCTGTCTCCCTCCTAAAGATGGGAGATTGCAGTGTAACAAGAAATAGGATGGAACATACATGTGACAGTAGACTTCCTCTGCATGGTCTCCTCCCTATCTGAATCACTACTATCTGAGGGGGTAACGAGTTGTGCTGGCTCAACATTAGAGAAGTCATCTACTTGTGATCTTCTGTGAAACACTTGTGTCTCCTGTATTGCAACCTTTATAGATGACCCTTCTTCTGAGAAGTAGGAAATCTTCTCAAAGAAGGTCACATCAGCAGTGACAACATATCTCCTGTGAACTGGATTATAACACTTGTAGCCCTTCTGGGTCTTGGAGTAACTAAGGAAGGCACATTTTGTGGTGCGAGGGAGGGGGGAAGGCAAAGTTATCCTGAATACCATGGTTTTGAACAAAATATATCCACCAAAAAACTCGCAAAGGTAAGGAAAGAACCTGCTGCACTTAGGATGTATAATTTGCCAAGGGATCTGACCATGAATCACAGAAGATGGTAATTGGTTAATCAAATATGTTGCCGAAAGTATGGCATTACCACAGAATTACCTAGGAACCTTCATGTGAGACATCAAGGCCCTAGCAATATCAATTAAGTGCCATGACTTGCGCTAAGCAATCTCAATCTGCTGGGAAGTTTGAGCACAAGATGTCTGGTGAATGATCCCCCTAGAATAGAAGGCCTCTTGTAAATCATTGCACATGAATTCTAGTGCATTATCGTTGCGAAAGACGCGAACAGTAGTATCATATTGTGTCTGCACCTCAGACAAGAACTACTGAACAATGGAAGGAATCTTACTGTGAGCCTTCATCAGAAACACCTAAGTCTACTACTGTCATCCACTATCACTGTAAAATATTTGTGTCCACCAGTAGAGGAAACTATAGATGGTCCCTAGACATCACAATGTATTAGGGAAAAAGGCACTGTATTGACACCAGTGTCTCTCCTGAGGTAGTTACTCATGTGATGCTTCCTTAATTGGTAGTCTTCACAATCAAGAGTCAATGAATCTAATAACTTTGGATACATCTGGCGCATCTTCTTCATGGAGGGATGCTTAAGCCTTCGATGCCATAGTAAAGGATCACGATAGAGTAACACAACCCTTGTAAACAATGTAGGCGTGTCCAAGTAGTACAAACCATCTCTTTCTATGCCACTGCCAACTATCTCTCCTGTGGTGTGGTCTTGGAAATAACAATGTTCTCATAAAAAATAACACGACATCCAAGATTCCTGCAAATTCTACTCACAGATAGAAGATTCATGGGAAATTCATGAGCATAATATAGCTTCTCTATCTTCATCTTGGATGTAGCATCTACACGTCCAACTTTTATAATGGGGGAGGTTGCTCCATTAGCCACCCTCACATCTTGGATTCCCCGTGGAGTTACGGGATCCTGCAAATGATCTCTATCTTCGGTAAGATGAATGGAAGCTCCAGAGTCGATCACCTATGCGCTCCTGACCCTTTTCTTCTCAACAATTCCTTGGGTTGCAGGAGAGAAGTTTGGAAATGAAGATGGATGTGAGAGAGTAGGGGGGAGAGGGTCAGGGATGGACGTTGGTGACAACGAAGGCGGGGAAGAGAAAGGTGAAGAAGGAGGTGCTATGTTTCAAGTGCAGGGGGAGGGGTCATGTTGCGAGGGAGTGTCAAGATCCAGTGAAGTGCCTTCGGTGCGGGGGCTTTGGCCATAGGAGAGTGTCTTGTTCGAAGGGGAAGGTGCGGAGGGTGGTGGCCTCTGGTGAATGTGAGGATACCTTGCCGCCTCCACTAGAGGTTGTGCCTTTGATTGAGGTAGTGGCTCCCTGGTTAAAGGAGGTGGGACTGCTTGAGAGGACTTTGGCGACGACCTTGTTTGGAGTGGTGGTTGAGGGCAGTGCTGGGTTGGGTGACCTTAGGGAGGAGGTGTCCAAGGTGCTGGGGATGCAGGTGGTTGGGGTCGAGTTGAAGGCGGTCGGGGAAGGGAGGTTTATGTTGCTTGGCATGCGATCAGAGGTGTCGGAGAGGCTCATGTTCAAAGACTTCCCCCTTTCGACTGGGGTGGTTAGATGGAGGTGAGCTATGAGGTTTGATGGGGCACTCCATGAGCGTCTGTCGAGGAAGGTGGGAATGCTGGTTGATGTTGTGGGAATTCCACTCTTCCTACACACGGTGGAGGTGGTCGCTGTTGTTGTCGCCCCTTTTACGTGGGTGAGGTGGTGTAGGGGATACGGATCGAGGGGCGATGACCTCTCTGCTGTGCGAGTAATGGTAGAGCATCTGCCAGGGAGGGAGGTTCATGAGAAGGTGACGCTGTGCTTGGGAGGCTCCTCGTGGGTGGTCCTTGTGAAACCGGTTAAGGGTGGACCTCGCACCTTCGTTGAAGCGGTGAGGGAGGTGACGACAGGGAGGCAACGGCGAGGTTGACCGATCCGACAAGGAGCATGGTTTGGAAGGCCAAGAGATGGGTTTTCTCGGACCTGGGTCTGGACCTATGCCCTGATCCAATCTTTGCTCATGAAAGACCTATGGGCGACACAAAGGGGGATGTTTCCTAGGGTCCTCCCATTCGTTGGGTGGTGGTGAACGTTGGAGGCGTTGTGTGTGGCGAAGCAGCGGAGATGGCGTCGTTTGGAGATGGTGGGAGGGGTGGAGGGCTCCGGGCTTCGAGATTGCTTCACCAGAGGATGGAGAGGCTCTGGGCGACGGCTCAGAGCTTCCCCGTGATGCCAAGGGCAGTGGTAGTGGGGACTAGTTTGGTGGAGGGGTCACTCGCGACGGTGACTTCGGTCGTCTCCTGCTCTAATGGGTGCATGGGGGTGGAGAAGGGGTTGGACGTGGGGGTTGGAGCTGCGGTGCTGAGAGGGGATGATTCTTTGGAGGGGGCAGTAATGGAAGATGGTAGAATGGGGTAGTCCTTGGGGAATGAAGCGAGGGAGCTTGGCCGAGGTGGCAGGGTGGATGAGGTTGGTGGTGTGGGATGGAGAGGGGGCTTTTAGTGCAGTGAGGTGGAAAGGGTGGCGGAGGAGGTTGTTTTGGGTGATCTAGTGGGGGTGGTGCTGCAGGTGTACCATGTTGAAGGTGCTCACGTGGAATGTTAGGGGGCTCAATGATCCCTCTCGTCGGGGGACATTGGGGCCTTACGTACAGAAGTGGGGTTTGGATATTTTTTTGTTTTAGGAAACGAAGCTGCAACAATGTGATCAGAGGGTGTGGAGGGAGATTGGGGTGGTGTTCTTGGCGGATTTCTCACATTGGATGCGGTTGGGAGGTCAGGAGGCGTTGTGGTTGGGTGGAAGGACTATTTCTCCTTGCTGTACTCGGAGGTGGGGATGAGGGTGGTTTCCAAACAGTTAAGAAGGTGGAGTAATGGGTTTTGTTTGGTGATATCGGTGGTCTATGGACCAATTGAGGGTTTTGGTAGGCATGCCTTGTTGGAGGATCTAAATCAGGTTGCTGTCAGATTTCAGGGATGCCCGTGGCTGATCGGAGGGGACTTCAATGTCACACTCACGGTAGACGATAGGCTAGGCGGAAGAGGGGGGAGAGATTGTGGTTCAGAAGATTTCGCGGGTTTCATTGCGGCGCATGGATTGCAGGATGTGCCCCCAACCTCCTGATCCTACACGTGGAGGAGCTCAGGAGGTTTGATGTCTAGACTTCACTGCTTCCTTTGCTTTGTGGAGTTGGCGGAAATCTTCCCTTTGGCAGGAGTTCACACCTTGGAGAGGTTTTTTTCTGATCACACGCCCTTGATGTAGGAGTCCGGTGAAGGCTCCTGTTATGGTACGTATTTCAAATTTGATAGGGCGTGGTTATTGGAGGACGGTTTCAGGGGTAAGGTGGAGGACAAATGGAGGACTTTGCACCCAGACGGCTAGGCAGCAACGAGATTGGAGTCGAAACTCCGGGATCTCAGGTTGTTCCTTAAGGAGTACGAGAAGCAATTGAAAGAGCAGAACATAAATAAGGAGGAGGCACTTGGGGAGATACATAGATTGGATAGAGTTGAAGATCAGAGCCTTCTGACTTCAGAGGAGAGAGTGGCTAAGGCAGATCATTTGAAGACGATTCAGGTTGAAGAATGGAAAATGGAGGTAGAGTGGAAGAAGAGGTCCAGGTAGAAATGAATCAAGGAGGGGGATTCTAATACTAAGTTCTTTCATATGATGGCATCAACTAGGCATATGAGGATTGGATTGACAAGCTCTTGGTGGGCGAGGTTGAGTTCTCAAGTAAGGAGGTAGTGGGTAGGGCAGCTGTAGACTTCTTTAGGGAGTTCACGAGGAGAAGGGGAGGGAGTTGGCGAGGTTGGGGTGTTTCGAGCGTGGATACAGAGGAGGCTGAGGGGTTGGTGGAGCCTTTCACAGAGGATGAAGTATGAAAAGCAGTTTGGGGTTTGAATGTTGATGGGTGCCCTGGCCCAGATGGTTTTCCAGTGCTTTTCTTCAAGGAGTTTTGGATGCTGTTGAAGGACGAGGTTATGCAGGTTCTTGCTAAGTTCAGGGAGGGTAACAGTGGGTTCAACATGCTTAATAAATTTTATATGTTCTTATTGCCTAAGAAGGAGGGGGCAGAGGCGATTGATGATTATAGACCCATTGTCCTTTTGAATGCGGTGTATTTGATTGTGGTGAAGGTCATGGTGAATAGGTTGAGGAAGGTGATTGGTGGGGTGGTCTTGTAGGTGCAGACGACTTTCATGCCAAGGAGGAATATCTTGGATGGGTATGTTGTGGCCATGGAGATTTTGGCACATTGGAAGAGGGAAAGGAACGGCTTTTCTTTGGAAGGTGGATTTCAGGAAGGCCTATGACTCGGTCTAATGGTCTTTTTTGTAGGTAGCTATGATTAAGAGGGGTTTCCTGCTGGTATGGATATGATGGATGAAGCGGTGTGCCACGACAACTTCCTTCTTGATCCTCATTAACGGGAATTCAGCAGGTGGTTGGATACAACAAAGGAGGGGTGTTAGGCAGGGATGCTTGTTGGCACCTATGCTTTTTGTGTTGGTGGTTGATGCTTTGGCAAGGGTGTAAGGTAGAGTTTGTGAGGTGGGATTGATAAGGTGCTTTGTAGTGTAGGGAGGGGCGAATGTGCCACTGTTGCAATATGCGGATGACACTTTCTTCTTTGTGGAAGGGTCAGAGGTAGAAACGAGGCGAATCCGTATACTTTTAGAGTTGTTTGGTGAGGCTCTGGGCCTGCAGATAAATTACTCGAAGTCTTCTTTTATCTCTTTTACCATGTTTGACAACGAGGCCAGGGCTTGTTCGTTTGTGTTGGGAACGGAGAGAGGGGTATTGCCTATCTCGTATCTGGGCCTGCCCCTAATAGATAGGAGAATTGCTATACATGATTGGTTCTCGTTGATGGAGAGGATTGAAGGTCGGCTGACTGGTTGGGCGTCCAAGCTGTTGTTTAGAGGGGGGAGGTTGGTTCTCCTTAAAGTGGTGTTGTGTGCTATGCCTTCTGATTTGCTTATGTGGTGAAGATGTTGCGATAGGTTGAGAATAAGATCGTAAGCCTTACGAGGAGTTTCTTTTGGATCAACTACGAGGTGAGTAGGAGGGGGTGAAATTGGTGGCCTGGAAGGAGGTTTGCAAACCTATTAAGGAGGGGGGGGGGGGGGGACTGGAAGCTAGGGAGGTTGGAAGGATGAATGATAACTTTTTGGTCAAGTGGATTGCGAGGTTGCTTGGAGGTGAGGATTGCTTGGTGGGGAGGATCCTGCGATCTTGCTATGGAGGGCCGCTTGGTTGGGACTTCCTGTTGTCTCCCCCACGAGGTGTTTCACTTTATTAGAGGGCTATCTCTGGTGGCGCCAAAAGGTCGTTCATTCTTCACTCCGATCCTTGGATCGGGCAATATCTTCAGATTTTGGATAGTGATTCGATGGGGATTGGCGCTCTGTCTCATCGCTTTTCCAGGCTCGCGGCTTTGGCGATTGATAGAGGGGTTATAGTTGTTGAGGTTTGGGATGGTTGTTGGTGCCCTGTGTTTTCAGGGAATCTGTTAGACCAGAGGATTGTGGAGATGTAAGAGTTGCTGCAGGAGCTGAAGGGGTTTCAGCCGGAGGTTGGGGTAGTTATGTTTGGTTGGGAGGAGGGAGATTTCTTGGTACATGATGCTTATAGGAGGCTCGGAGACCCTAGTGCCTTGAGGGATATTGATCTTGTTAGAGATTGTGGGCTGATGTGGGAGGCTTCTTGCTCTTTGAAGGTGAAGATTTTTCCGTAGCTTCTTAGGAGAGGCAGGTTGATGACAAAAGTGTGGAAGGCGAGATGGGCCTAGGAGGCGGATAAGTCTTACCTGCTTTACGGCTAGGTAGATGAAGATGTTGACCATCTGTTCTTTACTTGTCATATGGTGGCACAAATTTGGCGTTGGATTGATGATAGATAGTGGGCTCATGACTCTTGTGACAGATTTTGGAGGTCGTTTAGGTACGGGAGCACAAATGACGGGCGCAACTCTTTTCAGACGAAGAGAGGGCAAGGCCGTTAGAGATTTTGTGGTCTATATGATTGGGGAGGAATGCAGTTGTCTTTAGGGGGCAGTGTCCGTATGTTGAGAATTTTGTTGCTTCTGTATTGTCTTTTTTGTCGGGTTGGAGTTCTTGCTTGTAACATGGCTTTTATGCCCCTTTTTTAATTAGTACAATTTCTTGGTGGTTATTAAAAGGATAATCACCCTTTGCCCTTTCAAAAAAAAAAAATCCTTGGGTTGCACACGTGAACCCGATAGAAACTTGAGTTGATTGTCTTGGATCAACTTTCTCCAACATGGGCGAGAGAAGACTCCTTGCCAACCATACTATGCGCGAGAGAAGGTTCATCACGCAAGATAACCTTCGAACAATACGGGGCTAGGCACCACCAGCAGTACCATTGGCCACTGCCGGCAGCACCAGGCCATTGGCCGTGGCAGCAACCCCTCTAATTGGCAGCAATGCTTGATGGCTGGCGGCGATGTTGGAATGCCTTTCTCTAGCGTCGCTGTTGCTACTACCATTCTGCATCGAGTTTTGGATGATCAAATCCTTCTTATGTTGGTGATTTGATCATCTTTTTAGGTGGGTATTTGGTGGGATATCGGAGCACTAGCCTAGGACCGCTGCTCTGATACCATGTTGAATCTAAAGAGTTACATTAGCCTCAAAAGAAATCCTAGCCCTCTTTTTATATGAAAGAGAACTGGGTAAATTATATAAGTACCCTCCAAGGATAAGAGAAATAACAAGTATCCCTTACAACTCAATAGTGAGTATAACCCTTCATTACTAGCCTATGCTTGTATCAGTAAACTATTTGGATTCTATTCGATGGTGGAAACTAAGGTTGTTAAAGGCGAAATGTGCTAAAAGGCGAGTGGGGGTTCAAAAAGCCCAAGACACCGGGAAAGCCCAAGAAAAATGAGCACTGAAGGATTATAGATATAGTTGAATAATATGAATAAGAGGAAACATAAAAGATATCAAAGCATAAATAATTATAAAAACACTTGGATTTATGTGGAAACCCTATTCACGAAGAGCGTAGAGAAAACCACAGGAGAAGGCCTCGATAAGGTGAGTATCTATGTTACTCTTCTCAAAGAAATAAGTGAGAACATGCCTATATATAGGCCACCACACGCAACACAAAGTCCCATTCCAATATGTAGGACTAAACCAATTACATATTCCAACACTCCCCCTCAAGCTGAAGTATGCAATGCTCAACTTGTACAGCACAAAAAATCCTACTCTACACAACAGAACATAACTCTTTTTTTCTTGCTTGTAGGCGGGTGTGCTAACGACAACTGGGGTGGAGTTGCTGGACGAACTGTTGTAGCTAGCTATGACAAGGCCTCTCCTTTGGGACTTCAATTGGTGCTGATGGTTCCCCATTCAGTATCCTTGTCATGGGTCTTCCTTTGAAGACCTCAAAATTGAATCTTCCTCTCTGGAGTCCACGAAACTGGATTTCTCACATAGAAACCTGCCATGAGCCCTTCCTCTAAGGACCTCGAAACTGGATCTCCCTCTCTGGAGACTTTGAAATTCTGGACCTCTTAGAGTTGTGGTTTCTCTTGTGGTGATCTCAAACAAGGGGATGGGGGATGACTATAATAGGATCCACGCTTCCCCTTTCTCCCAGATTCTATAGGAGAAAAAATAACATATAGAAGAAATAATAAGACTAGAGATGAGTTTCTCTTCGTCTTTTCTTAAGCATAATCATCATTTTTTTTCATCATTTCCTCCTTTTTTTTTCCTCCTTTTGTCTTCTTATTTTTCTTTTTACAAACCTTCTTCCTTTTTTTTTTTAATTCTTCTCCATTTTTTTTGCTTCACCTTATTTCCTTTTTTTTTTTTCTTCTTTCTCTTTCCCCCCTTTTTTTCCTCTCTGCCTCCTTTATAATTGTGAAGAATAAGGGCCATGTGGCATTGGTAGTCGGTCTTGGCACCCAAGGGGTACTGGTTTTGGGATATGTTTTGGGGTTTGCTTTAGAGCCAAGTCTCCTATTTTTAGTAAGTCTTAGGTGTTAAATTAGTTGGGATAAATTAGGATTTGTTTTAGTTGATTTGATTAGATTATGATTTGGTTTATTTCCTGTTTTAGAGGATTAGGATATGTTCTCTTTATAAAAGAGAATCAATGTAACCTTTCCAAGTTGAGTTGAATGCATTATATTTCCAAATTACTTTTCAACTCCTCTTATCTCTATCGCCAACTCTCTCCCTCTCTCGCACAATGTCATGTGGAAACAGTCCCTGCGTGGACCATTGATTTAGATGCCGACGGCATGCCGTCGGCAAGGCCATTTTTGGAAGGGGGTCGTGCCGACATGAGTATGTTGTCGATTTACAGGTGTGCCATCGGCATGCCGATGAATTTCGCCGGCATGCCGACGGTTTCGGCGGCATGCCGACGATTTCGCCGGCATGCCGATCGACGCTGCAGGAGATTTCGTCGGCATCCCTTCACGACTGTGCTGACGTGTGTATTGTCCAGTGAAGGACCTATCTTGGACAAACCAAAATCAGAAACCCTGGCAACCAAATTGTCATCCAAAAGGATGTTGGTTGTCTTCACATCACGGTGGATAATGGTGTACTTGGCACTGGTGTGCAGATAATGGAGGCCACGAGCAGCCCCGATACATATCTCAAGCCTCTGCTTCCAACTCAAGGGCTGGTTCTTGGACTTGTAGAGGTGCTCGTGGAGCGTGCCATGAGCCATGTAGTCATACACCAATATCATCTCACCATTCTCTTCACAGTAACCGATTAGAGAGACAAGATGGCGGTGGCGGAGCTTGGACAACATCTCAATTTCATTCTGGAACTCGTGTAGGCCCTGTTCGGACATTGGGTTAGCACGCTTGATCGCTACCATGGTCATCCCATCATCGATACTGCCGCGGTAGACCTTCCCAAAACCACCAACGCCAAGCAGAAGCTTCTCATCGAAATTATTCGTTGCGGCCTTGATCTTTGCAAACGTGAAGTGGCAGCAAAGATTGGAAGGCAAAGATGATCCATAGCTCACTGTCGTCGTTTTAGCCCCCGAGCTGGTGATGGAAAGTGGCAGCTAAGCATGGCCTGCTTCCTCATGTGCTTTGCGCCGATGACAGCAGCAGAAGAACACCAAGCCACTTATCAACAACCCCACCATAGATCTATGGGCAACAACATGCCATATATCTAAAATCACATGCCTCAATCTAAAAGTACTCCAATGATGCTTTTCAAGCTGACAAGCATTACAACCGATGACAACAGTAGGAGATCCCTGTGGTATAACATGATGATTATCCAGAGATAAATGACCCAAATAGAGATGCCACTGAAAAGGAAACTCAACAGAAGTGGTGACTCCACCAAAACTTACCGCAATAAAAGAAGATTAGAAGAGGCGATAGACTTCCCCTTCTTTACAACCACCACTAATCGTTCTCCCTATTAGAATATTCTAAAAAATATAAGCAACTACATCAAATATAGCCTGGCAATTCAATTCATTGGTAATTCTGCTAACTAAAAGTAAACTAATCGAAAAATCAAGAACAAGCAGGATATCAGTCAATCTCATGTTGGGGATGCCAGTAACCTCCCCTTGACCAGTGATGGGAGAATGCCTCCCGTCGACCACCTGTACTGTATGTCCAGGAGGAACAAAGAGGAGACGACAGAAGTGTCGCCGATCTCGACTCAAGTGACGTAATGCTCCTGAGTCCACTAGCCAATATGTGTCACCTAAATCATCACTTTGTACAGAGAGTGTAGGCAATATACCTGAAGAGGTGGTTAGGGCAGCTTTAGCAGAGGTAGAAGAGGTCACCAGGATAGTAGTGTCAGATGCGGAAGAAGTATCTTGAGAGAACTAATAAAGTCGTTGAAGAGGCTTATCATAGTCAAACCAAGGTATTGATACAGTGTCTCTTGGCTGCTCTTCAGTGGTAAGCACCTGATTGGTAAATAGTCGTCATACATGCTTGGTTCAACAAGTGCTCTCAATATGACCAAGCTTCCCGCAATATGTGCAGGATTTGCACCCTCTGCCCTTAGTACCATGCCTCCCGTCGGTAGAGAGAATACCTTGTCCATGACCTTGGGCAACAACCAAGGAAAAAGCCTGACCTATGGACTCCTTAATCGTGAGAGAAATGAAGATCCTACTCAGCATGTTGTATGCTTCCTCAAGACTAGGAAGCTCTGTTAATGTAAGCATCTAAGAATAAGAAGTCGCATACTGAGGCCCCAAACCAACCAGAAACTTCACAACTGTGGCTTCCTTGTGATACGCCTTTTATGTGTCACAAGCACTAATCGGGCAACACGTATTGGACTTCTCAAAGATGTCCTTAAGTGTCGATTGTCACTGAGATAAAGTGCAACCTTCTGGTTGTCGTTCTGTTGCTGTAGTCTGTGATTTAAATGCAGACGGCATGCCACCGGCATGCTGTCGGTAAGGGGTTTTTTAGAGGGCGTGGGGGAGGGGGGGTCTGGGAGGGAAGGGAAGGTCAAGGGCGTGGGAGCGGTCTGGGAGTGAAGGGAAGGTCACACACACAGCTAAGATAACCTGTTTTTATTATAAAAAAATGTTTCTAATATCTTGATCACACACACACATACAGAGATAGATTTTCAGGCTAAAATAACCTGTTTTTATTATAAAAAAACCTGTAAAACGTTTCTAATATCTTGATTTAGTTGTCTTTCAAATCTTAATCATTTCTGTCGGCATGCACCGGCATGCCCTCGGCGTGTCTCGAAATGTCATTTTTTCGGGCCGTCGAAATCATCGAAATCTGCCATCGAAAAATGAGCATTTCCACGGCATGCCTTTGGCATGCCCACGAAATGCATACCTACAATTTTATCGGCACGGTGTCGAAATCGGCATTTCGAACCTTTGCGTGGACTATTTTTCCACGCCCACATTTGTAGCACCTTTCACATGATATCAGAGCCTATGGTCTAGGCTCTTGGCGTGTACATTCAGGTAGAAGATCGAGAGAAGGATTCACACACAAGAGCACTTGTGCGTTAGTTCGAGAATCGACAAATCAAGCCACACGTGTGGTTTTTCCTTCTTCAATGCGGGAATTTGTGCTACGAATTCCTTGAAAGATCTTGGTGCCTTACGTAAGGCCCAAGGAATCGTGTGTGGATTCTCACCAAATCCCCTTCTTCGTGACATCCAGCGCCTTACGCGGAGTAGGAGGAGGATCGTGGATTGGAGGAGATGACGGATACATCCGCCACCAAAGTCGTGTTGTTGACAAAGATGGAGGAGCTTGAGGCCCATAAAAGGGTAGAGGAGATCTATCAAGTTATATGGTTTGTGATCTTCATATTGACACTATATTCGATTTTTTACTCTCCTTCAAAAGAGGAGATTTTTTTGGAGCAAAAATGTCGAACATCATGTATATGATCCAAGAAAATCCTTTCCTAAAGATCCAGGATGCAGGGGTTTCCACATAGGGCTACTAGTATCTCATGCGTGGACTCTCTTACATCGGGTCGATCTTGAGAAAATAAGGGCTATGTTCCAAGAAGACAAGAAGACGGCTACGGCGGTCGTTGCGGTGACTATCGAGGTTGCTAAAGAAGCAACGACTTCGAAGGTTGCAAGAGGCTACACCGTGTTTCCTTCGAGCGAGAACTTCAAGCTTGAAGAAGAAGACGAATGGTGGGGCGTATACCTCCACATCGAGAAGCAAGTCATTGACCTCTCGGCCTCGACTTGAGGGGGAGTGTGAAGAATAAGGGCCACGTGGCAGTCAGTCTTGGCACCTAAGGGGTGCCGGTTTTGGGATATGTTTTGAGGTTTGCTTTGGAGTCAAGTTTCCTGTTTTTAGTAAGTCTTAGGTGTCAAATTAGTTGGGATAAATTAGGATTTGTTTTGGTTGACTTGATTAGATTAGGATTTGGTTTGTTTTCTGATTTAAAGGATTGGGATATATTCTCTCTATAAAAGAGAACCAATGTAACCTTTCCAAGTTGAGTTGAATGCATTATATTTCTAAATAACTCTTCCACTCCTCTCCTCTCTACCGTCAACTCTCTCCCTCTCTCTCACAGTTTCATGTGGAAACAGTCCCTGCATAGACTAATTTTCCACACCCACATTTGTAGCAGCTTTCACATGGTATTAAAGCCTATGGTCTAGGCTCTCGGCGTGTACATTCGAATAAAAGATTGGGAGAAGGATTCATGCACAAGAGCACTTGTGCGTTAGTTCTAGAATCGACAAATCAGGCCACACGTGTGGCTTTTCCTCCTTCAACGTTGGAATTCGTGCTACAAATTCCTTGGAAGATCTTGGTGCCTTACGCAAGGCCCAAGGAATTGTGTGTGGATTCTCATCGAATCACCTTCCTTGTGACATCCAGCACCTTACGCAGAGTAGGAGGATCGTGAATTGGAGATGATGAATACATCCACCACTAAAGCCACGTTGTTGACAAGGATGGCGGAGTTCGAGGCCCATAAAAGAGTAGAGGAGATCTATCAAGTTATATGGTTTGTGATCTTCATATTGACACTCTATATTTGATTTTCTACTCTCCTTCAAAAGAGGAGATTTTTCTGGAGAAAAGTTGTCAAACATCATGTATATGATCCAAAGATCCTTTCCTAAAGATCTAGGATGTAGAGGTTTCCATGTAGGGATACTAGTACCTCATGTGTACTCTCTTACAACGGCCAATCTTGAGAAAATTCGGGTTATGTTCCAAGAAGACAAGGAGAAGAAAACTACCGCGGTTGTCGCGGTGACTATTGAGGTTGCTAAAGAAGCAACGACTTCGGAGGTTGCATGAGGCTACACCGTGTTTCCTCTAAGTGAGAACTTCAAGCTTGAAGAAGAAGACGAATGGTGGGGCATTTACCTCCACAATGAGAAGCAAGTCATCGACCTCTCGGCCTTTACTTGAGGGGGAGTGTGAAGAATAAGGGCCATGTTGTAGTCGGTCTTGGCACCTAAGGGGTGCCAGTTTTGGGATATGTTTTGGGGTTTGCTTTGGAGTCAAGTTTCCTACTTTTAGTAAGTCTAAGGTGTCAAATTAGTAGGGATAAATTAGGATTTGTTTAGTTGACTTGATTAGATTAGGATTTGGTTTGTTTTCTGTTTTAGAGGATTGGGATATGCTCTCTCTATAAAAGAGAACCAATGTAACCTTTCCAAGTTGAGTTGAATGCATTATATTTCTAAATAACTCTCCAACTCCTCTCCTCTCTACCGCCAACTCTCTCCTCTCTCACTGTTTCATGTGCAAATAGTCTCATCGTGGACTGTTTCAAGCACGCCAAAGCCTCCATGCTTCACCAATCTCACAGTAATAAAAAGGATATAGAAGAAATGGGGGTGGGGGGCAAATAAAAGACCTAAAGCTTCCAAAAGAAAAAACCACCATTGTGACCCTTGAGCCTTCATTGCGTGACTATTGGAGGCACCGTTGTCTTCACCGCCATTGTCCTTATGAGATCTCCGCCAAGATTCACGTCGCCTTGGTGTTCCCCTGAGCACCGCCAGGGCCTTCATTGCCAAGATCATCGCCAATCTCGCGTTGATCAATGCTGCCTCACGAGATCTCTGCCAAGATCTTCGTTGGGATCCTTGTCGGGGATCACTCCACCAGATCACGAGGCGCCGCTTCCTCTTCTTCTGAACCTTCGCTGATCGCTTCTCCACTGCCATCTCCTTCTTTACAAGCGTCACACATCGTAGCTTATGCAGCACCACCGATGCCCAGTGGCATCGCCATGGGGCTCTGTGCCCTAGCGCTACCCTAATGGCGTCGCCTAAAGACACAGTGCCGCACCGCCTTCGTCGCCTTCATCATCGATCATTGATCATGATCTTCGTCTTCTTCAATCGTTGCCGGCACCATCGCTCCATCGCCACCTTTCCTTGCGACTGCCTACCACCAACAGGGGGCCCCATCAGTAGCGTCTCCTGATGATCTTCTCTTTGAACTCGAATAGAACTTCAAGAAATTGAAACTCTAGTAACATAATGATAAATATGATAATAAATCGAACCCAAGTATTGAACCGCTTTGATACTTAGTTGAATAATATGAATAAGCGGAAGTATAAAAGATATCAAAGCATAAACAATGATAAAAACACTTGAGTTTACATGAAAACTCCAGTCGCGAAGAGCGATGAGAAAACCACGAGAGAAGGCCGTGATAGGGTGAGTATCTATGTTACTCTTATCAAAGAAATAAATGAGTACATACTTATTTATAGGCCACCACATACAACATAAAGTCCCACTCCATCATGTGGGATTGAACCAACTACATACTCCAATAGATACACATGCATGTATACATGCAGGCATACATATACATACAGTAACCAAAATATGGTATGTTATACATGCATATATATAGTATACATGATATATAAATGCTTAGACAAATAAGTGAAATACACATACATATGCACATTGATACATATGGTAGGTGTGTGTATATAGTTTCATACATTTACATATACACACATATTTGTAAGTACACATTATATTTATATGCTTTTATGTTTATATGTTGTAGAGAAATGTGTAGTGGTTTAGTTTCACATAGTGGAGTGGGACTTTATTTGTGTGTGTTGGCCTATAAAAAAGCGTGTACCTCCACCTATTTTTTTGAGAAGAATACATAGAGAAATACACCCATAAGGTACTTTTCCCGTGGTTTTCTGTCCACTCTTCGTGAGTGGGGTTTCCACGTAAATCCAAGCGTTCTATTATTGTTTATTGCTTTGATTTATATTTTTGCTTGATTATCTTGTTTAACTTGGTATCAGAGTATGTTCGTTCCTTGGATTTTATCCTTTACTACATATATTTCTTTATTTGTTGTTCGGAAGTTATGGTTCTCGGTATCTTCCTTGGTTCTTGTTCTGATGTGTGTGGATCCACATTGTGGAGGACCACGACATGAAGGAGATGCTGATGGTGTTTTCCACACGCGTGGTTGGTTGCATAGAGCCACCATGGGCACGGAGAGGATGGAGATGGCAACGCTGTTGTGCATGCGAAGAGGACAATTGTGGTTGTTGACGGCGAGACGACCTGGATCATCGCTCGGATCGACCCCATGGACGTGATGCGGCAGATGATGGGGCGATCGACGTCTGCATCCCGGTGCTTGGGAAGACCTTCCCTTCCCTCAGGACAGAGAGCGGCCTCTTCATCATCAGGCATAGGAACACAAGTAGGCAGAGGATGTTGATGTCGAGGGTCGACGACGAGGACGATCGCAGCGATGGAGGGGACCAACACGCGGGCGTTGCCATGGCGGGATTAGGCAGCGCGTTGATGGAGTTGAGATCACAAGATGAAGCCGCATGACGGTGAGCAGGCACCGGAGGAAGGAGTGGGCAAGGGTCTCTCGGTGGTGGAGCTCTGTGGGTGGCGCGATCGGAGAGGATGCAGTGGCGGTGGTTGCGTAGAAGGAGCGCCTTGCTCTGTGTGTTTGTTGGGTTCTTCGAACCCTAAGGTCTGATTATGCTTTTATCTCTCGTTGGTTAGCCTCTCTCTTTAAAAAAAAAGGAAGGTGGGAAAGAAAGGAAGAGCGGCAGAGAAAAAGAGGATATCAAAAAAAAAGAAAAAAAGAGTGAAAGAAAAAGAAAAAGAAAGGAGAAAAAAATAAAAAAGAGAGAGAAAAATGAAAAAAATGAGATTTATGTTTAAAAAGAAGAGGGGGAGAAGTCTTCTCATACTTTTATTATTTTATTTTCTTCTCATTATTATTATTCTCTCTCATACGAGTATGGGAGAAAGGGGAATGTGGTAGCTTCTTATAGTCACCCCCATTTGGGAGTCTCTTTTGTTCCTGGACTACACATGGGAAACCATAACTTTAGAAGGTCTAGAGTTTCGAGGTCTCTAGTGAGGTAGGTCTAGAGTTTCGAGGTTTCCAAAGAGGGAGATCCAGTTTCGAGGTTCTCAGAGGAAGGGTTCATTTCAGGTTTCTATGTAAGCGATTTAGCTTCGAGGTCTTTAGAGGAAGACCCCATTTCAGGGATACTGAATGGGGAGCTACCAGCACTAGGTCTTCAGAGGAGACACCATTGTCAGAGCCAACTACAGTAGTTCCTTCAGCAACTCCAGCCCGTGTTCTCACCTACAAGTAAGAACCGGTCCAGAGGTTGTGTTCTGTTGTGTAAAGTAGATTTCTTTGTGTTACAAGCTGAGCATTCCATGCACCTGCTTGAGGGGGAGTGTTGAGAGAAATGCATAGTGGTTTATTCGCACATAGTGGAGTGGGACTTTTGTTAGTGTGTGGTAACCTATAAATAAGTATGTATCCCCCACCTATTCCTTTGAGAAGAATACATAAAGAAACACGCCCATAGGGCACTTCTTTGGTTTTCTTCCTGCTCTTCGTGAGTAGAGTTTTCACGTAAACCTAAGTATTTCATTATTGTTTATTGCTTTGATTTATGCTTCCACTTGATTATCTTATTTAACTTATGTTATACTTATGCATATAAATTTGTATGCATGCATGTACTTATATATTTATATGTATATGTTGACATGCATATACATACATAAACAAAAATTTAGAATATATTTGTGTGTGTGTATAAGCATATGTACATGTATATATCTATGCATATGTGTATATACATACACATATGTGTGTTTAATTAAGTGAGAGTACTCAATAATTAGGTAAAAAGAAATTAAAATCCTTTAAAGTATTTTAAAAAATGAAAAACCTAAAAAGTGGTTTAGGCACTCGCCTGGGGTGCCTAATTCCTTGGCCCAGGCGCTTGCCTAGGCAACGCCTCAGGCAAATTAGGTGAGACGAGGCCTGGTGAGGCGTTAGGGCCTTGCCTTGCCTCACCCTGGCGGCTAGGTGTGCCTAGGCGAGCACCTTGACAACATTGATGGAAACCCACTTGGGACCTACTATAGTAGCATTTGTTGTGGATTTGGGAACTCCCAGGTGTCCCTAGATGTGAATGCTGACATGCACTTCGGGTCAAGAAGTGCATGTTGAGGGTTGGTAGGAACATGACTAAAGAGTGTGCTGTAACAACCTGTTATGGAGACATGCTTGGATATAAGGTGGATAGTGTACCCATATGTTTCCTTCTTCAATAGAATAGGAAGTTCCAGATTATCATAATCTCCATTTATCTCCATGTTCTCCTCTGTACTAGTCTATAGTACCTGAAGCACCACTGGAAACATTGTAATAGTCAAAGCTAGTATCAACGGGAGTAGATGATGGTGTGGTGGTAAAAAAAACATGTCCGGTACCCACTATAACTGATCAGAGGATCCTGAGACCTAATTGTTGGCTAAGATGCCATAGACCTCAACAAAGAATATCCCTCAGTGGAAAAAAGGGATAGGCATATAATTAGGAACGGGTGATATCATAGTAGTTTTAAAATTAGTTGTAGAAAAGTAGCGGACAAACAAAAAAAAAAGGTGGCATCCACACTAACATAATGGCAACAATGTATATGATTATTACACCAAGACCTCTTCTGAATCCTAAATTCCCAAGGGAAAAGCCCTTGATAGTACATGGTTCCAAATTATCCCAACTTGGTTTAATAAGATGAATAAAGCAACTTCTTTCAAAAAAAAACGATGAACAAAGTTACACAACCAAAGATTCAAGAATCAAGATTACACCATCCCATCTTAGGAAACACAAGTGGAGTTTGTCAACACTACATCCCCCTTCCCCCTCTGGTATAAAGAACACAATGGTGAATCAGTGTCCTGGCCACATCCAAAAGAATATATATATAATGAACACTCCAACAAGATCTATAGAGTTTACTTTGGGACTGTGTATAATAATCCAATGCCTTATTCCTATGGCATCAAACTGTTTTTATTTCAAGTGGGAAATTTGTCTACAATTCCAACATCAGACTGTTACTTAAGAAGAAAAATCACAATTATGACTAAAAAATGCCAATATCCCTGTTGATTAGGAGCTCAACTCAAACCCTAAATGTCCATGTGCAAAAACTTACCGATTGCAACCCAATACTTTAACTAGATGGTTAAGGACTTTGATGATGGTGTAGACAAAGGTGGCAGTAAGTGAAAGCCGTGGAATGACTTGTCAAAGTCTAATGATGGGAAGGTGATGCAATCAAAGATGCCATTGGAAAATAGAACTTGAAGAAAGAAAAGTAAAATGACCATGAATTGCATAAGTTGACTGAAGAAAATGGTAAACTTCCTAATTCCTATTGCTCATGCCTCCACTGCTCGTCCTTGTTAGAAGTATGAGAAGCATAAGAAACCAGATTAAATGTAACCTACAATTTAGTTTTTTGGCAATTCTACCGACACCGAATTTCTAGTATTAAACTACAACGGACTTGTTTCATAGCTTTCAACTAAACTGCAAACGTGCAACTGACAGAAAAGTCAACGTTAATAATTGGTCAGAGTTTATAGTGAAAGAACACTATTTCCAAATAGATTTGTCCATTTGTTATGGGAATCACATTGGTTGGCATATTATGTCGATACATCTCTAGCTTGCCTTTCAGTGATAGGCAAGGATGTCGAGCTACTTGCTCGTCTCTTCAATAATTTAACAGGTTTTTCCAAGAGATGGGAGTGTAAGTAGAGGACATCTTGAGGAAAGCCTCTCGACCTAGAGGTTGACATAACAATAATGACTTTGGTTCTTTTCAAAAAAATAATTACTTGTGGTAACAAGAAGATTAAAAGAAAATCAGGAACTTGTGAAGCAATCAAGAATTGAATGATAGGAGAATGCCTCCCATCTCCAACCTACATGGTCCTTCTTACATGTGGTGAACAAAGCCTACTAATTGACTCTTATCTCTACGTAAATGTTTGGGAGCTCCAGAATTGCACATCATCGCTATGGAGCAAGAGCATAACTAGTATATCTGAGAGATTAGCAAAGGAGGCTATATCAACAGTAGAAGAACCCGGGATAAACATCTGAATAAGCTTGTGCACCATCTCATCAAGGTTTGACGTGTTGATTTTGATGTTGTTTTGATGGTTTCTAAAGTGTGCACTCTACATGCCTAAATAATCGATGTGAACTGATGCCACTATTTTGACAATTTTGATGATTTAAAATGGACGCATGTCAATAAAACTCTAGAAAAATGAGAAACTTGCTCAAGAAATAGAGAACTTGATATTCTTGTGACTATAACACAGTGATAACATAACCTATACTTAATTAATACTTCCTAAATGGAAACTTTATCATTTCACATTTTCATACATAATGTAAAATGATAGATTAGTTAGTAAGTACTATAATAATAAGTATTTACTTAACTATTGATTCCATACTTAGTAATACTTGTTTAATCACTTAATTAGTAATTCTATACATAGTAGTATTTAATGAATACTTAGTAGTAGTTAATACTAGTAATTGATAATTATGACAACGAAGTATGAACAACAATCAAAATGTTTATGTCAATATACAATCACAATTTAGAATGTTGCTACTTTCTTCCCACTGCCGCATCATCAATATTTACCGTCTAAATTGAACCAAGATTGAAGAAAACCGACCTTGGATACCTTGATTCTAGTCAAATAAGACCTCCTGACCTTTCCCAAGTCCTTTGTTGCTTTGCTACTATGTAATGGAAATGAAGCACCTCTAGTCCTTTTATAAGCCAAAAAGTAGGGAAAATTAGAAAAATATCCACAATGACAACAATGATATCAACATATATCGATTGCTTTTTTTGTTGAGAAGGAACATATGCCAACCTCAAGATCCATACCGATGAAATTTCACTAATATACCTTGATTTTGTTGCTTTTAGCATCACATTGACAAAATTTTGCCGATATGCAGCTGATTTGCTACGTAGCTTGGTCAAAGTTGCAAATGCCACATGCATGTCGCTAGCATGATGTTCCATGCATGTCATCATTCTTAACTCTAGCAACTGCAATAGTCTATTCAAATGGCTCTGGTGTTGTCATTACAGTGTTGTTCATACTTGGGGGTCTCCCATGCTCGGCCTAGCAGGTGTCCCCATTATGACCCTGCTTGCCACAATAGGAACAGTGGCTGATCCCTACCCTGCGAACGTCAAGCATGTCCATGACTTCACGTGGAATTGGTTGTGCTATTAAAGGTTTGAGAGTCAACAGTGCCAGTTGAGAGTAACTGCAAGCATGCCCCTACAACAGCATACATCCTCCAAGCTAGTTTTTTTTTGAAAATAATCCTCCAAGCTAGTTAAGTTGGATGGAGTAAGCATCCGAGGCCAAGTGGATTAATAGTTAGGCCTTCAGGCAACAAAAATGGATCCTTTGCCTTTGTATGGTATGCCTTATTAGTTGCACCTGCGTGCAATGGTTGTTATGCATTAGCTTCTCCAATGCAACCTTGAGAGTGAAATAGTACCGAGGAAGGGTTTTCCTCTTCTGCTTGAGATCAGCAATCTCATTATATATTTGGAACACCTACCTAGAATTCCTTTCGAGGAATATGTATCTTGCATATGATCCCATGTCTACTTGGCCATCTTTTAGTACACAACTACATCTTCAATTGTTGGCGTGATGCCACTAATGATTGATGCATGTACTATAGTATTGTCTTTGAAGGTGGTACTCTTGTTGACCGCCACCATTAATGTCCTTGATCAATGAGCATAGTCGGAATCATTCAATTTAATCGGCAATAAAAAAAAAAGGTTCTCATCACTTCTGTCATCATTGATGAACCCAAGATCTAAGACTGGTCATATCCAATGACTCTAGGGATGCCATAATTGCTTGCATTCAGTGCCGAGCTATGAACAAGAGATCATCATTGAGACACTTAGGAATCCCACAGGTGCGAGCACAATGCCAAGATTGCATCAAGCTCAAGTTGTTTCAAGTGAACCAGACTGATTCAAATGAACCAAGGTGATTCAGATGAGTTGACTTGTTTCACACAAATTAAACTGGTTCAGATTAATTGATCTTCAACAGCAAAGCCACCAGCCAAATTGAATTGAACCCTGTGGGTTTAGGTTGGAGGCTCATGGAAGTAGGGGTTATAGCCTACTTAGTTACTGCCAAAAGCTGCAAGGGGTTAAGAGGGGTTGCCAACGTTCATTGTGCCTTTATGGTGGTCCGATGATGGCCTAGCAATGGTGGTAGTGACCAATAAGGGCTGTGGTGGCAATCTAGCTACCCAGCAGTGATCACATGCTGTTGTGGGTGATGGTTTGCGGCACCAGACACCATTGCTAGTTCCATTGATGCTGACAGCATTGATGCTAGCATGGATGCCTTCAATTAGCTAGGTTGAAGGAGATCTGATGCCTTTGACTTGTTGGAGACCAGCTCAGAGAAAAATAAACAAGAAAATTTGGAGAGAAAAAAGAGAGGGACATGGTAAGTATTGAACTTAGTCTAAGATTGTTGCTCCGATATCATGTAATAAGAAATAAGCAACTTCCATTACTCCTTTTCAAAAAAAAAAAAAAAAAAGAACTTCCATTACTAAGAAAATGAGAAAACTTAACCCTCAGTATGCAGATGATCAGGGGAAAATTTCAAAGAAATACTTAAAGACGTGGAAATATTCGACAAAATAAAGAGAAAAGTAGAAGCTATTATTTGCAATACCTAAATGCAGTGATAACCTTTCACTTTTGTGATTTAATGACTGTCATAAACTGCATGTTAGAGATGTCTCGTTTGGGAGATGTCTTCTTCTTTGCATATGTGGAGAATTGAAAAGAGGCCTCTACATCTAAGGGACTTCAGCTAAGTAGGACAAAGAATAACTATGTAGGATGTAAGTTTAGTGTTGGACACATAAATGGCTAGGAGGTGAAAATTGAGAGCAACCCATTTTGAAGAAAGAAGTTTTCAAACACTTGGGATCAACTTTTTGACAAGGTGGAGGGTTGATGGGGTTGTCATGCATGACTTCAATACATATTGGTTGAAATGAAGAGGAAGTTCAAGTACTTTATGTGATAGGGATTCCTTTAAAGTTGGTAAAGTACAATAAACTAGTAGTATGACCTGCCATGTATTGAATTTTGGCATGTGCATGGGATATCTATGGTAGAAACAAAGATTTTGAGATGAATGTATGGGTAGACAAGGAATGACTGAACTACTCCACAGACGAATAAGGGTCAAAAACTCCCTTTGCTGTTTTCTTTTCTTGGATGGTACTTGGGCTGAATTTGAACTACTCTATAGCCTACAGATGAATGAAATCAAAGCTGTTAAGGCATTAGGTGACTGCAAGGCGACAATCTCCTTAATTGCCTCAGGTAGTAGGCGACAAAAAGGCAATCGCCTGATTGAATTGAGGCGACAAGTCTTTTTAATTTTTAAAATATTGAATATGCGCCTAACTAACTCATATGGTAGCATTGACTTCCATAAGAAACACACACACACACACAATGTGCAGTGTGCACACACATATATTATATATATAATTAGAGGCCAAAGCATATATTGTATGTATCTATCAAAACAAGACAATGACATATTATATGTACTACTATAATACAATATGGACTTAATGCCTCCTTTTCAAAAAATACAGTCTTTACGCCATAACTTATACATATATTGTTCCTTTTTTAACCAAAAACTTATACGTTTATTGTTTTATATCATTACAGATTACAGACATAACAACTATATCCTACTGTTGGAAAATGTGGGTTGGTGTTTAGCGCCACATCTTGAGATGTGGTTTGTTGGAGTGTGTGGTGGCTTATAAATAGGCGTATACCCCCACTTATTCCTTTGAAAAGAAATAACGGAGAAACACACACCCATAGGGCACTTCTCCTATGGTTTTCTCCCCACTCTTTGTGAGTGGGGTTTCCACATAAATCCAATTGTTCTTGACTGGTTTATTGCTTTGATATTATTGCTTCTGCATTATTTTGAATTCCAACTTGGTATCAGAGCAAGTCGTTTCTTGTCTTTGTTATTCCAGTTGATCATTGTATAATTCTTGAATGTTATCGTTATTCATGATTTTTTTGGAGAATTTGCCATCATCCTAGCACAATGGCGGTGCTCTTGTGTTGGGTTCTTGGAACCCTATCGAGAGAAAGGAGGAACTTCTTCGAGGGGTTGTGCGAGAACTGCCTTTTCGTTGGAGACGGTGGCACTGCAGGTGGTGATGGAGGCATTGTGGAGGTTTGCTGGGATGGTCATCGACGAGCAAGGTTGCGCTGTTGTCACCGCAGTGGGGGTCGACACCGCGTGGGGCGAGATGATGGTTGTCGTCGAGCAGGAGGATTGCAGGCTGACGCTGCTCCAAGAGCGGCTCGTGTGGCTCACCATCGTCATTAGGAAGGCTGGCACCGTCGTGGCGGTGCTCGTCTTGGCTGTCCTTGTTGCTTGGTACTTTGCGTGCGCCACTAGGGCTTGGCTGCGATGGCAAAGGTCATCAATGGAGGCGGAGAAGAACACGATGGCGATGTCGTGCGTGGCTAGCACGTCAACGAGTCCATGTGCCCCCGATCGTGGTCACCAGCCAAGGGTGGCGCTGGCCTATGGCGAGGGGTCATGGCAACGTACGATGTGGCAATGAAGAAGGCGAGGAGAAAGGAGCTGCGCGCGAGGACTTGGAGTAGAGAGGGGCGTTGGAAGAAGACTATGGACGTGGAGAGATCTCGTGAGGAGGTGGTGCCATCGATAGTGGAGCTGCAATCTTTGGCGAGCATTGATGTGGCAATGGCAAAGGAGATCACAACGAAGATCTTGGTGATGATGTGGGCAACGATCATGGCAAGATTCACTCATGAGAGCGTGGCCTAACATCGGAGAAGGAAAAACCATGAGTTATGTTTTTTTTAACCCCTCGTTGGCTTTATATCACTCAGTTAAAAGGAAATGTTGTAATGAGTAGAAGAAAAAAAAATAAAGAGGTCTGGATTGGAAGGAAAAAAGGGAGAGAATGAGAGGAAGAGTAAAAGGAGAGGAAGAAATCGAGAAAAAAAGAAGAAAAAGAAAAGTTTCAAAAAAAAAGGAGAAAAAGGAGAAAAAATAAAAAAGAAGAAAGAAAAGGTTTGAATGTTTCTGAAAAGAGGTGAAGCTTTTCTCTAGTTCTTACATTTATGATCAGTGCTATTTTGTTTGTTTTTTCTTCTTGTTATTTTCTTCTCCCATACGAGTATGAGAGAAAGGGAGAGTGTGGATGCTATTATAGTCACTCCCGTTTGGGAGTCTCTTTGTTGCAGTCCGAGGGCACGATGGCATCTTCCAACAGTTGAGGTGACATTGGATATCGCTACGGATGTTGGGAGTAGATGGTCATCACATAAGAAACCCAACGCTGGGAGGTCCAGAGTTCCTTATTCTCCAGGGAGGGGGAGATCCATTTTCGAAATCTTCAGAGGAAGGGCCCAGTTGGTTTCTATGAGAGAGATCCAGCTTCGAGGTCTTTAGAGGAAGGCCCCATTTCAGGGATATTGAATAGGGATCCACCAGCACCAGATCTCTAGAGGAGAGGCCCTTGTTAGAGCCAGCTACAGTTCGTCCAATAGCTTTAGATATTGTTGATGTGTCGTCATCAGCACACCTACCTATGAGCAAGAATTGGTCTAGAGAGTTGTGTTCTGTTGTGTAGAGTGGGTTTTGTTTTTTGTACACGCTAAGCATTCCATGCTCCAGCTTAAGGGGGAGTGTTGGAGAATGTGGGTTGGTGTTTGGTGTCACATCTTGAGTTTTAGTTTGTTGGAGTATGTGGTGGCCTATAAATAGGTGTGTACCCCCGACTTATTCCTTTGAGAAGAAATAACAGAGAAATACATGCCCATAAGGTGCTTCTCTAGTGGTTTTCTCCCCACTCTTCGTGAGTGGGGTTTCTACGTAAACCTAAGTATTCTTGATTGATTTATTACTTTTGTATTATTTTAAATTCCAACTATAACATATATTATTAAACTAACATCTTATAATAATGTATATGTATAACTTATGCATTTTGTAAAGACAAACAATAGTCTCAGTTAGTAAGATATATCAAAGCAGTATGCAAAATTGAGTGCTTATCAAAGCTATCAATAACACACACATATATGTATATGTATATGTGTATACAACAATAAATGTCCTTTGAAAAAATATACAATGATATATATAACATTAACATACATATAATATATATAGTTAGTCTAAAGAAGGATTTTACGATCTTACCTAAAGTGAATTAACAGTAGGATGATGAGGCACAAGGTGACCGGGTGATAGACTAGATGAAGTCCCTCACCAGTTGGTGTCTCAGTTGGACAAGTTAGAGGACTCTAGACCCCTCATTGGCATGGAATAGGAAGGGAGGCGGGTGATGTAGAATGTGGTTCACGAGGAGGATCATAAGATTGAGGTCAACTGGCAATAGAAATCGAGACAGTTATGGTTAAAGGAAAGGGATGCCAATACAAGCTTCTTCCACCTTTCAGCTAATGCCAAGGGAAGGGCGAATCTTGTTACTTCGCTATGTGTTAAGGAGATGGTTATTGACAAGAGGTGGAGGGTGGAGGCTCTTTACTCTTTGTTGAGTTATGATTTATTGTTGAGGGGTTAGTTGTCATCTCTATTTTTGTGTTGGATTTATGATGTAACTTCTCCCTCACCTCTTTCTATATATAAAGGTGTAGGGATGACTTGGTAAATTAAGAAAGTTCATTTTCTTCAACTTGGTATTAGAGCCAAGTGTAGGACACCACCGAGAAAACCCTAACCATACCATCACCGCCACTACCGTCACCGCCACTGCCACTGTCGCTGGGTAGCCGTCGTCACCGGCACTAGCTGCTGCAGGAGGAGCAGTAGAGGGGCACATCGCCTCTTCTCCTATTTTTCATAGCCCTTCACTTATTGTTGGGCTCCTTCCGGCAGTGAGGAGAGGGTTGTAGACCCTAATCTCCTTTGTTTTTTTGAGGTCTAGGAAGATCCTCTGCACATCGGTGATGGAGTTCTGAAACAAGGATCTTCCAGAAAGAAGTTTGGACAATCTTCTTTGATGGTATAATCAAATCAGATTTTTCTGTTCTATTTTGGGGTGTGTATTCCCCTTGTTGATGCACGTTTTGGGGTGTGTATTCCCTTGTGGTTGTTGACCGCGTGCGAGCGGGGATTTCTCCTCTATGTTATATTGAAATCAGATTTGGGTAGTGTGGTTCTGTGAACATGGCAACATCTCGATCAGAGATTGTGTTAGGCACTGTCGTAGGCGATACTTCAGCTACTGGTGTGACGTGGTTGATTGATTAAGATGCTTCCAATCATTTTTCTGGTAATTTATAGTGGTTTAGGCAGATTCAACCTGTTTCTCGAGGTTGCACCATATAAGTGGCTGATGAGCGACTTGCTCCTATTAGAAGTCAGTGGGAAATTAATGTTACCCTTTTATGCAGCTTAACCGTGTCCAGTTTGTTCTAGATTTGTCTATGAATTTGCTCTCTGTTAATGAAATTATCAAGCAGATGAATTGTCATATCATCTTTGATGAGTGTGGATGTATTTTTCAGGATCGAATGACAGGGAAGACTATTGGTAGTGGATATGAAGGAGGTGTTTACTGACTTCAGTAGGTCCCATGGCTGCAGTGTGTCAGATTAGTACCACTTCAGGGAGTGCTCTACAGTGCATAGGCGGTTGGGCCATCCTTCTTCGGAAAAATTACGCAGACTTATTCCTTGTGTATCCCCAACTACACAGTTCTCCTGTGATGCATGTTAACTTGGGAAGCACCATAGTTCTTCCTTCCCAGTTGCTACTGGACCATGTTTGTCTTCATGTTTTCAGTTGGTGCATCTCGATGTTTAGGATCCTAGTAGGACTCCTGATAGAGCAGAGCATCAGTATTATTTAATTGTGATTGATAATTTTTCCAGGTTGTCTTGGCTATTTCTATGAAGAACAAGTCTGAAGTGGGTTCCCTGATTGAGAAGTTTATATTGATGATAAAGAATTAGTTTGATGTATGTATCAAGACTCTCAGATCTAATAATGCACTGGAGTTTTGTACTCATCGACTGGTAGATTTCTATAGTTTGCATGGCAAAATTCATCAGACCTCATGTCCTCACACCTTTCAGCAAAATGGGGTTGCAGAGAGGAAGCACAGACACATCCTTGATATGGCCAGAGCTCTACTTATTCATAATAATGTGCCACAAAACTATTGGGGAGATATAGTTCTCACAACTTGTTACCTTATTAATAGATTGTCTTCCTTAGTGATTCACGAGCAGATACAATGGCAGGTGCTCTATCCAGATGATGAGTTGTTTGATCTTCCACCCAAGACATTTGGGTGCATGATTTTTGTACATCTACTTGGACCTAAGCAAGGTAAATTAGCACCTAGAGTAGTTAAATGTGTGTTGCTTGGCTACTCTCATACTCAGAAGGGGTATCAGTGTTTTGATCCCTACACCAGAGGCACTACATTAGTGCAGATCTCACCTTTCATGAAACTGTATCATATTTTTTTGTTGCTGCCAGACAGGTGCAGAGTGTGCCAGAGTATTCTCCTATGTTAGTTGCTCCTATGACATTTGGTGTATTCACAGATAGTAGCAGCTCTTCTCAGGCTACTGAGCCATTTGCCAACACATTCAGGCCAATACTAGTAGATGAAAAGACTTTCAAAGGTCACACCTATCAGTTACCTATTGTCTTTAGGGTAAAGCCCCCTCCGTCTATTCCACAATCTTCTCAGGTTAATGTTGATAACCTGGAGGCTACTTCTACTCAGGAGGCTCCTTCGGATATAGTATCAGCAGGTGTAGAGTTTGAGAGTACGTTGCCTGTGGATGTTTGTCCAGGTCCTGTCATGAGTACTGATGAGGTTATCCTTATTGCTATCGGGAAGGCTCCACGATCTTGTGCACAATTTCGTGTTGCTGATTCTCTGGGATCGAAGTTTCATGTATTCATAGCTGCAGTCTTCAGTGCTGAGATTCCTACCTCATACCAGCAGGCTCTACATCTACACTGGAAGGTGGCTATGGAGGAGGAGATGTCTGCCCTTACTGACAGAGGCACCTGGGAGCTATCTCCTTTATCATCTGGCGTGTACCTTGTTGGAGACAGATGGGTCTTTGCCTTGAAATACAACCCCGATGGGTCTATTTCTCGGTATAAGGCCCGCCTTGTAGCTAAAGGATTCACCTAGATCTATGGGGTGGATTTCTTTGACACTTTCTCCCCAGTTGCACGGCTCTCTACTGTTCGTATAGTTGTCTCTGTTGTAGCTCATTATGGATGGCATCTATATCAGCTGGATGTCAAAAATGTGTTCCTATATGGAGACTTAGAGATCTACATGCAGCAGCCGCCTGGCTTTGAGGTTTAGGGGAGGTGCGTGTACAGGCTTCATAAGGACATTTATGGTCTTAAGTAGTGCTCCTGAGCCTGGTTTCAATGCCTGTCTGAGGCGTTATTTGTTGTTCGTATGTAGAGATCCTCATTTGGTCATTCCCTTTTTGTTAGGAAGACTAGTACTGGCACTGTGGCTCTATTGGTATTTGTCGATGACCTTATTCTTACAAGTGATGGCTCTATTGGTATTTGTAGATGGTATTTCTCTGGTAAAGAACTATTTGGCACACCAGTTTGCCATGAAAGACCTTGGGAAGCTAAGATATTTTTTGGGCATTGAGATTGCCACAAGCAAGCAAGGGATAATGATGTTTCAGAGGAAATATGTTCTTGATATTCTTCAGGAGATAGGCATGCTAGGATCTAAGGAGGTTAATATTCCTATGGATCCTAAAGTTCATCTCTTTGATGATACAGTGAAGCTGAAGGACAAGAAGGCATATCGACAGCTGGTAGGGAAGCTGTTGTATCTGACCATCACTAGGTTAGACATCAGTCTTGCTGTGGGTAAGCTAAGTCAGTTCTTAGACAAACCCACTGTTGTTCCTTGGTAGGCTGTTATGCAGGTGTTGAGGTACATCAAGGGATGTTCAGGTAGGGGCATTCTATTCCAGAGGAAGAAGGCTCCTATGTTGTGGTTGCTTACTCTGATATAGATTATGCAGGAGATTTTGGAGATAGGCGATCTACTACTGGCTTCTGTACGTTTGTTGCTGTGAACTTGGTGACCTGGAGGAGCAAGAAACAGAGTATTGTTTCATGCTCTAGTGCTGAGTCTGAGTATCGGGCCATGGCACACATTGCAGTTGAGATGATATGGATCAGATCTCTACCACGAGATTTTCATGTTGATATTCAGGAACCTATGGAGATGCACTGTGACAACCAGGCTATAACGTATATTGCAAATAATCCTATGTTCCATGAGAGAATGAAACATGTGGAAGTAGATTGTCACTATATCAGGAGCTTAATTCAGTAGGGTTTGCTTCGTACTACCTGCCTTGCCTCCTTAGACCAGACTGTTGACGTGTTTACCAAGCTGCTAGCTCGCCCACAGTTTGAGAAATGTACAAATAAGCCGAGCATGATGAATATATATGATTCAGCTTGAGGGAGAGTGTTGAGTTACGATTTATTGTTGAGGGGCTGGTTGTCATTTCTATTTTTGTGTTGGGTTTATGATGTAACTTTTTCCTCACCTCTCTTTGTATATAGAGATGTAGGGACGGCTTAGTAAATTAAGAAAGGTAATTTCCTTCAACTCTCTTATTTTTGATATTTTACCAAAAGATGTCCCCCTGGGAGATGGAGGCTTGCTTTGTCAGATTTGAGCTCCCTGGATGATGGCATGAGATGCAACCTCGTTAGGGATGTCACTGAAGAGGAGGTTTTTGCTACTATTCGTGGGTTGAAGGCAAAGGGGCCCAGGTTTGAATGGGTTGCAGGTTCTTTTTTATAGGTAGTTTTGGGAGGTGGTCAAGGATTATTTCATGTCGGTGATCCGTGAATTCTTCACGATGAATTGTGGCTTCGAGAGGCTTAATAAGTTCTACTTTTTCTTGCTTACAAAGAAGCAGGGTGCATAAGTGGTACATGATTACATGCCCATTGCCCTATCCAATGCAGTTTATTTGATTGTAACCAAGCTTCTTGCAAATCGACTATGTTCCATCCTTCCGCAATTGATTAGTCTTATACAGTCATCTTTTATTGGTGGTAGATCTCTACAGGAGTCTTTCATTCTTACAGAGGAGATGGTGGCAACTTGGTAGAGACTGTGGAGATGTGATTTTCTTTAGAAGGTGGATCTCTCCAAGGCTTGCGATTTTATTTCGTAGGCATATTTATATGAGATTCTTTGTAGGCGTCGCTTTCCTGAGGTGTGAATTTAGTGGATGGAGAGATGCATTATGTCGACCTCCTTCTTAGTGTTGTTTAATGGGAGACCAAACGGGATGTGGACGCAGCCACAATGTAAGGTTAGGCAAGGCTACCCTTTAGCTCCATTGCCTTTTAATATTGCAGTTGGCACCTTGGTAGGAATGACTTTCAAGGCCTATCGTGGTGGTCTATTCCCTGGTTTCACTTTGCAAAGGGATGGATCTGTTTTGACTCCTCACTTGCAATACGGTAGTGATACATTGCTTTTAGTTGAGGGAGGAAGCAGGGAGGTTGAAAATGTGGCTACACTTAGCATTTTTAGGGAGATAATTGGTTTGTCAGTTAATCACAGAAGGTCAACATTTATGCCTTTACATATGTCGGAGGTCGAGGTTTGATCTTCCTTTTAGGCCTTAGTACAGTCCAGTGATTTAAATGTCGGCAGCATGTCGTCGGCATGCCATCAAAATGACGATTTTTGAAGATATGCTATGTCGATATGCTCAAGTTGTCGAAATGCAGGTGTTTTGCCGGCATGCCGGCGAAATCGTCTACATGCCGCCAGTAAGCTTGGCATGCTGGCAGCATGCTGCGGCTCCTGTTGTCATTGTTGCTCCTGTCGTGGCTCTGCTGCACAGGTTATGTATCGACATATTACATATGAAGTAAAAGATAAGATTTAGGACTTAAATGAAAATATTTATCTATTGAAATAGTTATTTTTAAAATTTTAATCATTTTGATTACTGTCATTTTTGTCGACATATGAAATGCACATTTGAAAATTTATCGAAATGGCATTGAAATCGGCATTTTGAACCTTGGTACAGACATGAATTGCTTGCCTTTACTTCGGTTTGCTTTTGAAGGGTAAACAACTTATTTCGTAGGATTGGGATCCTCTCTTGGAGAGGGTGAGGAAGAGGCTGAATTCTTGGAGTGGAAGATTGTTGTATAGAGGTCGCCTTGTCTTGCTTAAGGCAATTTCATTTTCTATTCTAGTTTTCTATCTTTTTGTCTTCAGGCCACTGAAGTTGTTTCGTTCTTTGGAGAATATCTAGAAGTGGTTCTTTTGGAGGGATGTTGACTACATAGGGTGTTTTTACTAGCTTGTATCCTAGGACATTGTTCTGCAAAGGAGGGTAGGCTTGGTGTTCGAGAACTTGGCAATTTCTGTGATGTGCTGCTTGCAAAGTGGGTGGTCAAGCTTTTTGGAGGAGGGGAGTCTTTGTGGTGGCAGATTTTGTCGGATTCTTATGGCTTGGTCTTGAACATATCGAGAGAGCGGTGATTTTTCATGGTGCTTTTGCCTTTTGGAGAGTTATTGTTCCTGGAATGCTGAAGGTGTCATCTTTCTTCAATCCTAGGTTAAGGAATGGAAGAACGTTTTAGTTCTGGATGGATGATTTGACGAAGATGGGTTGTTTTGTTGATTTGGCATCGAGAATTTTTGGCCTGACGGAGGACAAGCGGTGCAATGTCGTAGACATGTGAGATGATGTCTCTTCTTCTTGGTCACTTGTTTTTGGTGGTGGATTGCTTGAGGCCAAGGTTCAGGACTTGTAGTTGGTAGTTGTTGCTATCTATTTTGCAGGATTTTTGTCCATGCTTTAGTTTGGTTGATTAGTTGGTTTGGAATGAGCGATGTTTCACTATTGCTAGGGCCTACAAACTGCAAAAAGGGAGTGATGTATCTGCTGATGATCTTGTGGTGGATTGTCATCTACTTTGGCGTATGAAAATTCCTTTGAAGGTTAGGATCTTCCTTTGGCTTCTGCGGAAAAATGGGTTGGTTACAAAAAAAATGGAGATGGATTGAGAGTTATGATGCCACTTGGAGCTTATGTGGTTGTGGACAGGAAGACATTCCTTACCTCTTCTAGATGTGTGACTTCGTTGCTCCCGTCTGGGAGTACATGAGTCTTGTTGGTGTTGGGGTGACCTCTGAAGATGGCTTCTGGAGCTCTTTTAGATGTGGGATTCAGACTGATGTTACTAGTGGGGTTATTGCTGTGGTTGTTCTTTGGTCCATTTGGATATAGCGAAATGCAACCGTTTTTAGGGGAGAGATTTTGGGTTAAGAATGTTAATGGGGCGAGGAATTTGTCAAGTTTGTGGTTGCTTATGTAACTTTACTTTTTAATTGTTAATATTGTTGGGAATAAGGAGGCCATGTGGCATTGCCATGTGGCAGCAGGACAGTGGCCCTCAGGGCTGGCAGCTAGGTGGACCAAAGGTCCTAGTTTTGGTTTTGTTTAAGTCCCAAGTTTAGTTTATTTGTTAAGTTTGTTTTAAGAAAGTTGTTTAGAGGATTTGATTTAATTGTGATTTGTTCTTTCTTATTTTAGGAGATATGATTTGTTTCTTATTTTAGAGGATATGTTGTCTCTTTTATAAAAGAGTCTTCCTATTGTAATTCAATTTGAGTTAGTATTAATATTTCCTATTCTTCTCAAGCTCCTCTCATCTTTCTCTCCAAAGGTCGTCAACTGGCCACCATCATCATCATCGTCGGCCACCTTCCTCAGCCGGCCATCCAATAGCAGTCATCGGCTGCTGCTGCTCCTCTCCCTGTTCCAACGTGGAACAACCCCTACTTGGGCTATTTTTCCCTCGCACCAAGGAGTCTCCATGTTTTGGATTGCTCCATTCTTGACAAATATGATGTAGATAGCTATCGACCTCCTGAAGATGTCCTTTCCTTTTCAAAGAAAAAAAAGACCTCTAGCTTTCTTGCCTAGCTCGGTAGCTCGAGGCGATAGCCTTGACAACATTGATGAAAATGAATCCTTTTTTAGGTCTTGTTCAAAGGAAAAAAAAAAGATGAAAGGATTGGATCCAAAATAAGGTTACAAGAGAAAAAGTTGAGTGACAATAGTAGACGATAAGGTGAGGTGACATGTTTGAAATGATTCAGTCATTTTGGAGAGGTCCTTCGATGAGTCAATTGGAAGGTGTATGAATTAGATGTTGAACCCGAGAAGAGGTATATGAGGGGGCCAAAGAGGTGCTGGTTTTCGGAATCAAGTCTTAGGTTGACTCATAAATGGTTTGAAGTGAGGCAAAGAATGTGTATAACATACCCATTTGATGTGGGAAGGGCTTTATCATTATGTAGCCTGTGGTCAAGTGTGTTGCAATTAATTGTTTTGTGAAGGAAATGAAGCAGACCTCAGTGCCACCTTTTTCCCCTTAAAATAAAGAACAAAACCCTATCCTCTTTGTTTTTTTTTTGAAAACTAAAGGAACACCTACCGGAGGTTGGTAGCCGTCCAAAAGCCCTTTCCTCCCTAAAAATGCTTCCATTCCTCTAAATCCAAACGCTCCAAAAAGTCGTCGCAAGCTGCATCCTAACTCCAACATCAACCCACATCCCACTCCGTGAACTTCTCCAAAAATCCTTGCCAATGCCTTGTGGCAGGTCGAGAAAGTCACGACCCTAGAAAACCTCTTCAGTAAAGGTGCAATTCAAGAAGAGATGCTACCAATCCTCCTTCCAGTTCCACACAACACAGAGGTAGCATCCTTGTCCCTGACACTAGAGCCTCCTCTTGGCCTTCATGACTAACCTACCCCTTCTCATTAGCTACAAGAATATTTTTATCTTAAGAGGGATCTTTAATTTCCATATTATGGAAACATCTAACCCTAAGAGAGCATCGTCCTTCGCTACCACACCTCTAAAAGTACCGATGTTCTAGGTCAAGGAACCTAGGAACCCATCCCTCTCTAAGCAGGTGTTGTACATCCTCAATCCTCTCCTCAGATTGCTGACACCTAGAAACAGACACCTAAGAGCCAATGCCCCTCTGGTGCAGACCATCCTACACATCCACCACACAACATAACTTGTTAGGAGCCACAACATACAATCGTGGAAAGGTGGTAGCCATGCTCCCATACCTCATCTAGTCATCCCACCAGAACCTGAAGGTCCTTCCATCACCCAAAATTGACTTAAAGAGATGTGAGATGCGGCCCAACACCTGAGAAACCCTTCTCCAAAAAGTCGGTGCCCTCTATAGAATTGGTACCCATTCCTCTAGTTCAAAGGAAAGCCATAGGAGTCCCTAATAATGCGATGCCACAGAGTGTCCCCATTTTGCATCACCTTCACCACCCACTTAGACAATAGTGCATTGTTGAAGGTAGGGATGTGCAACACTCCCAAGTCACCTTGCTTGATCAGCTTATAGATATCATCCCACTTGATTAGATGCATAAAGCTACCTTCGTGGTTTAACCCCTACCAGAGGAACCTCTTCCTAACTGGGTCAATCCTCTTGATCACCTTCTTTGCAGCCTGAAAGTAGAGAGGTGAAAAATTGGAATGGTAGACAACACCAACTTTAAGAGGACTAGCCTCCCTCCTTTGGATAATGCCGGACCCCGCCACTGACTAGCCTCTTCTCCAACCTATCAACGGCCATCATTCAGTTTCCAACTAATGTAAGGCAATCCCAGGTAATTGAGGGCAAATGGGAAGACTCAGTATGCACTACTTAAGAGGTTGGAGCAGGCACTAGATTACCCAGCATGGTTCACCTGAAGCCCATGGAGCCAAAGATGCGAATCAATGCCCCTAGGTAATGAGCTTTCGTTTCATGACCCGTGATGAAAACCATTGTATCGTCAACATATTACAAGATCGGAGTCACCAAGGTTCCATCTCCAACCATAGTGAACACAGAGAAAAGACCAACAGCATACGCCTTATAAACCATCATTGCTAAATTATCGGCCACCATATTAAACAACATGGGCACCAAGGGACAATCCTATCTAGCACCCCTTTGTGGTTGGACCTGCTTGCCAGTCGGAGTACCATTCACTAGCATAAAAAAGGACATAGTTGTGACATACCTCTTCAGCCAAGCGATCCATGTATTGGGGAAACCTTTGCGATGAAGCACTTTCCAAAGGAAGGACTAGTTGGAATCTTAGGCTTTGGCGAAATCCACCTTCCAAGGAAAACTCCTTTCTACTCCTCTACCAGGCTCTCTTATAAAAATCGATTGAGTAGTCGGCTGACTACTCTTAGTCAAACCCCTAATCGATTGAACAACCATACTTGGGCACACATAGTCGGTAGGCTCGACTACTTAGCCGAGTAGTCAACCTACTCTGTTGACTATGCGCCTAATTTCTCCATAGAGTGCTAATCGGCCAACCCTACTGCAATTGCTGGTATTACCACCCATACTGCAGTTCTCCTACTTAGCTGCTTCAACACTCTGATTAGGTTTCCTGCCTCTCCTTTTACTTTAAAATTTAAATAATGGTTATTTAAATTATTAAATGTAGTTTAATGAGGATCGATTAGGTTATTACTTTGGTTATTTAAATGGTTGTTTTGTTTTGTTTCATATTTAAGAAGTTAAAGTTTCCATAGTTTTTTATAGTTAATTCTTAATTTTTCATAATTTTGAGCTTAAAAATGGTTTACTTTTATGTAATGGTATTTTTTATGTGTTGATACACACACACACACACACATACACCCGACTAAGTACTTCCCGACTACTTTCCCGCATATCGTATATTCCTTAGTTAGTGACCTAATTGATTGAATACCAACTATCGACTTTTAAAACATTGATGCCAGGAAGCCACCATCTCTGCCGCTATTATGGAATCCTACAAGGACCTTCCCTTGATAAAAGTTGACTACACCAGGCTGATGGGTTTGGGCAAAGCATCCTGCAATCTATTAGAGAGAGTTTTAGGCACAACCAGATAGATTGCATTCGACAAGGGAATTGGCATAATCCCCAATTTCGTCAACTTAGCTTCTTTGGTAGAAGAAACATATAAACTCTGTTCAGCTTGTCAAAGCTTGCATTCTTGGTTAGAAACTCCCTAAACAACGCCATGCATTTGGCCTTCACCACATCCCAAAATTCCTTGAAAAAAAGAACTTGAAAGCCATCAGGCTTGGGCGACCCCTCCTACTTCAAAATCTTGATTGCATTCATGACTTCTTCAATGATGTCACCAACTAACTCGGCAGCTTGATGGTATCCTCTGCCCAAAATGGCACAACCTTGTTATCGAACTACTTCTAAATACCCAGGGCTTTCCTCCTCGTGAACTCTTGAAAATGGTTCTTCAGTGACTTTGTCATCCTGTCCCTATCAGAGAACACCTTATCGCCTGCCCTTAGCGAGTTGATAAGATTTGTGCACCTCTTGGAGCTCGTGGCCATATGAAAAAAATCTAGTGTTGCATCCCCTTCTCTAAGCCATAGCTGCCTTGATCGTTGGCGCCACTCGACCTCCTTCTTGAGGTCTTGTTGCACCACTTGTTGCATTCTCCTCTCCACCTCAGTCGTATGATCCTTGGTGTCCTCAGCCTAGTTAAGGGAAGAGATGCCCTTGAAAGCCCCCTCTCTAGTTGCTTCCCTTCTCTGTTGCAAGTCCCTCTTAAACTTTATCAACTTCGATCTCAAGTGTTGTAGTCTATTAGCTAAAGTGCTCATAGTTGTCGATCCAGGTGGTGCTATCTCTCACTTTTCCCAGACTAGGTCCCTGAAGCTCGATTCCATAAGCCACGATTTTTCGAATTTGAAGTGTTAGACACCTTTGCCTCATCCCTGCAGTCCTAAATAAATGGTGTGATTTGAAAATGGCCTTTAGCAAGCAGAAACTGCCAAGTTAACCAAGCCTAGGAATTGGTTGAGCTTAGATCGAGTGTCATTCAAATTCCTTCAGGTAAAGTGTGCCCCAGTGATTGGGGAATCATACAACTCCAAGTTAGCTACTAGGTCAAGGAAAGGCTCCATGGACCTGTCCCTCGGACCATCTGGTCTGTCCTGCATTGATAGTGTTGCATTGAACTCTCCCCCTACCAACCATGCCCATTAGCGAAAGACTTGGCCTAGCACAGCTCCTCCCAAAAAGTAGGTTTGAGGGCAACATCACATGGGTCATAAACTGCCGTCAAGACAAAGATAAGTCTGTCGTTCAATCTTTGGAAAACCCTCGTAACTGACCACCTTATGCTAAGTTGATCAAGAAGCTCATAATTTGTGTCATTCCATCCCAACAAGATCCCTCCAGATTTGCTTGCAGAGTAAACCTGCAGGAAGCTCTTGAAGCCCTGGCCCGCAATCTTCCTCTTTGTTGTGACATCCAAATGTTTGATTATTGTCTCTTGTAGCCAGAAAAAATCAACCCTCCATTCTAACAAGCATTTAAGTGAAATATCTCTTCGAGCCCCATCACGGAGCCCCCAGACATTCTAAGTGATGACTCTAATCCTTGTCGGTAGACTGGGTGCCATTTATGGTAACACCACTCTGTCTAGCCACCACAACCGGTGCCACCAACATCTTGTCCCCATTGGGTACGTGAACCACTGCCATCGACTTAGGATTGGCATCCAAGGTTTGACATATTGTTGATATATCCCCGATATATCGACGAGTTAAAGCATATTGATATCATGTACTACATCTTTTTCCACGATATCGTTGACATATTGCCGATATCAAGGGATATCGGCGATATATCTCCAAAAACAAAGAACTTTAGTTTAATTTTTCCCTTAAAGTGGTGATATGTGACCGATATAGGGGATATGTCGGTCACATATCTTTGTTTGCTTGTGCAACTCATGGACATGCATTCTTTTTATTTTTTTTCTTCTCTCCTACCCTATTCGACTCACATGGACACATGATTTGCCAACGGACTAAATTATCATGCCGACGGACACATGATGATGCAGTGATGGTTGACGAGCCACATGCAGAAAGTAGTGGTGGGGATAAGGAATATCATCATCGAGGTCCTAGTAGAGAGGATGCCCAACATGAATACATGCAAAGATATACAAATATACATGGATATCCCATGCCAAGTCCACCTCGTGACTATGATGCAAGGACAGGGTATGGGTATGCCGCAAGCCATTCTATGATGTCCATTGATGATTTAAGTTAATCGATGGGATCCCTTAATCTGGCGATGGAATCAATCTTTGGAGGTGTCCTAGGATCATCATCACCAAGTTACTATGATGGCTACGGATCTCATTACACCAGCCCTCAGTACCAAACCCAAGATGAGGTGCAAAGTTCATCTAATTACTTCCCCAGCTACACCAGCCCTCTATCTTATTATGGTTCCTCTTATGGGTATGATAGTTGTCACCAAAGTAATAGTATCCAAAGTGGTCCTGCATCTGCAAATTATGGCTATGGGATATTCGCTGAGTATTTTGCATCTTAAAGTTCTCAACCATTTTCTTATAACTTCCCACTCTACTGCACTACTTCCTCGACCACCGCGAAGTTCATCGATTAGACAGTGTGAACCTTATGAATAGTCAGGTTTTACATTGGAACAAGATGGTTCACAGGGTCCATAGATTCAAGAGGACGTCAAGATGAGTCTACTCAAGGTAGATCTAGAACTAGAAGTAGGAGCGGCTCATCCAACTGTTACAGTTGATATCCACATCTTGGAATACTTCTATATTGTAGTGATGAAGGCTGTCAATGATACATCAATGAATACAATACTCGATACAGTTACATGACGTGGGAGTTATACTGTGAATATGTTAAAATGCTACGAATAGAGGAAGATAATCGGAGAAGAGGTATTGAGCTAGGTTGAAGCTCAACCTGGCATTGATTTGGTGGCATTGGCTGGTGCTTCCATATTTGGTGTGGTCTACTGATACTCTGACAATATTGATATTTCATTTCTTCTGGTAAATAGCATTACTATTAACATTTTTCAATTATTGTTATGTTATATACACATTCTTTTCACTATATGACTTTGTCGATATGCGACTAGTGCATTTCTATTCTGTTTTCATTCAAAATTTACGATTTTCGTCTTCTAAGCATTTCTTCATGATGTACTAGTTATTAAAATGTTAATTTTCATCAAATTTGTGACATTTTTTTGACATTTTGGACTTTTTGAGCAATTTTCTCAAAATTCATCGATATATCCCTGATATATCCTTTTTTCGACTTGGGATACGACGTTAATATCAATTTTTAAAACCTTGCTGGTAGCTGCAGAGGTCAGGGATCTTCAATGCCTGAATTAAGCTACCCCTTCGATTCGCGTAGAGCGTCGAGTGGGGCTCTTGATGCCCTTGCTCTTGGCTATGGAAGAGTTAGCCTCTTGCGAGCTTTTAAGTTTCACTTCTTCGACCATAGTCATTTGCTTCGCCTCTTCGCTCTCATGCCTAGCCTTCATACTTCTATCACTATGAAGTTGTGCATGACCCTAAGTTGGATCCATCGCTATTGCTTGCTATAGATTTGGCACAGTCCTCGTAGAGTCCCTTTCCATAAGCGCTCCTGATTGCTTAGTCACTCTTAGGCTCTGAGGACCATCAACATTCTCTGCGAAGCTTTGAGAATCATCCCCTTGATGAGGTGAAGGTGCAACCAGTGGAAGCTTTGCCGCTTGCAAGTCAGGGGCATTGCCATGAGGACCTAAGGAAGAAGGTCAAAGCTGGGGATGCTCCCTCGAAGAGAGAATCGAGGTTCACCCTTTTGCGCCTAATCGAGTTCGAGTAAAAGGATACCTTACCTACTTAAGACTTGTAGTGGGACCTCTTACTTGATCTGAACCTAGGGTAGGTGTGGGGCCGACCTCTTACTTGTTAGTCCCACTCCCAAAAATGCTCAAGGAGTTGAAAAAAATTGTTTAGTTCCTCATGGGCAACGATGGCGTAAGCAAAGGGGAGGGGGAGTGGGGCTCACGAAATCCCTCGTAGTTGGGCTTTGTCGAAGCAGGCCCTTGTGTTTTCTCTCATGACATGTCACCTATCTCCTTGACTTTTTCCTTACCCAACCTAGAAACCCCCCCACATTGTTGTTGATCTTGGTGCTCAATGAGTCACAGTTGGGAATGACCATTCTGCCCTCACTGTTCTCGCCATTAGAACCCTCCGATGAAAATCGGCAACCAATCCTTTGTCGACGACAAGGATCCCACCATCTTCAAAGCCACCCTATAGGCCATTTCCATGACTTTCTCATTTAGCAAAACCTTTAGTGGGACCACCTTCGCAACATTGATTTTTAGTGCAAGTAGTGGTTTGCCTTCAGTCACAATGCACCTTCATAGCCTATCGAAGGTAGAAGCATTGGCCTCCAAAACCCTAAACCTTCGCAGGTGCAATGGGAGACCCTTTGGCTTCAAAATTGTGCATTCATTCAAGCCATGAGGCCCGTGGTGCTCCTCCTCCAACCTTGTCCATAGAAACCTTCCAACGATAGGCATGCGCAACATTGATCCTCCAAGCGAGTTCACAGCCTCCAACTCCCCTTGTAGCACCTAGACCCGTGGGGCCTTCCTCCAGGAGACACGGAAGAGGCCTCGAATATTGCGATGAATAGTGTCAGAGACTAGTTGAAGGCTAGGAAGACCCCTATTCACACATCCAATGAGAACTCCCTACCTCGCCAACCACCCTTAACCTTTGACGAATTGTCGTCTGCCGCTGCTCTGTAGCCATTGCGAGCAAGTAAATCTTAGATGGCCAAAGCCCCTGCAAGCAAGGTAGAGGAGGGTCTCTGCAGACTTGCGCTATGTGCCCAATTACCCAACAACGAAAGCACCGTGATGGCACCGCCATTCGATGGACCATCCATGATTGGGTAAGTAGCCGGCATCACTATGATTCCTTTGTCACCATTGGACGATTCAGACCACCATCCACCCCTCTTAATCGGCCTCCTTCCCCCCTTACACTTGTCACTCTCCCTCTACTCGGTCGCTCCACGCTCTCCTTGCTCCCTCATCCCTCCTATCCTCTTTTTGTAAATGTCATTCTCAGCTTAAATCATATGCAGTCAAATGTTATACATTATGAGGTGTGTCTCCTTGCCAAACAATTTAAATGCATAGCCTCTGATCCCTTGCAAAAGCAAAGAAACCTATGATTTAACTCTTTTGTCTGGTCCCAAATAATTTGGCTTTATTTAGGATCAAAATTTTTTATGCTAGCAAATTACGCTTTGGATCGACAAACTCCTTAATAGAAGGTTTTCAGGTGAGCTCTGAAGTCAAAAAGAATCCCTCTCCTATCCACCTTACCATTTATCTGGCCAATTTTCTTGTTGGTTGCCTGATGTGATTTTTCGAGGAGACATTTGCTTGCTCCATTTGTCTAGGCATGCCATCTCTTTTTTTTTGGGTGGTATCTAAAGGATAACCACCCTTTTCCTTTAAAAAAAAAAGAAACTGCCTGCAAGCTTTCCTATGTGAAGTATTGTAATCTAAGGCTAGTTTATGACGTGGGTTAGCTAACCCGGGTTAGCAAACTTGCAATAGGGGTTAACCCCTGTTTGTGTTTACTTGCAAATAGGGGTTAACCCTTGTTTGTGTTTACTGAATGGGGGTTAGGAAGGGTGGTTATCCTGTGATGTGATAGGAGGGTGTTTACTTGGGAACGGGGGTTATAATGGGGGTTAAAGTGGAAAAAGACATGTTTGCCCTTGGGATGGTAGGTAAGTTAGTTGGGGTTGTTTTTTGTTTAAATAATAATATTTCAAATAGCTAGGTTGAATGGCAAATGGAAAAGAAAATTAACTTATATTGGAGAAATTTTTTATTGTATTGTTATGTGATTAATCAAATTTGTTACAAGAAATATTGTAACATCATATATTACATTGTCAAATATAAATAACAGAAATAAGAAAAAGATAATGAATCATTTGAAAGAAATATCTGCAATTGCACACTACATACTCATTTCATGTGAATCATAAAATTTGTTACAAGTGATATTGCTGCATGACATATTACATTGAGAAATAAAAATAACTTAAATAAGAATAAGATATTATTGTCTTTGGAACAGACATGGCAATACATTTCCGACTGAGCTAAGTTAGTTTTCAGTTTTGTTTATTGTATTTTTTATCCAACATATTAAAAATGTGGAAGCAGTCTAGTCCAGAGCCAAGCTGGGAAAATCTGCCTCTATTATTCCTCTGGGATTAATGGGCATGATTGCATATAACTATGCTTCGTTGGTTAGACATTGATTATATAGAATCCCCAAGCCACTACAAGAGGTTATATTGTTAACTGATCTACTCTATGTAATAAGCCATCTACAGTTCAGTGTAGTTTAAATCATAATAGAAGCCTAATTTCATCAAACACGGCTTGCAATGTGGCATTGCAATAGCATTATTCCTCTAGGGGTAATGAGAATGATTGAATATAACTATACTTGGTTGGCTAGACATTGATTATAGAACCCACAAGCCACCTCAAGAGGTTGTATTGTTGACTGATTTACTCTATATAATAATCCATCTACAGATTTGCATTATTTAAATCATAATAGTGCAATAGCATGAGATGTATTCAGAGAAACAACTAATATCCCAAAGCAGTTATGTACCACAGTTCCACAGCCATCTACATCCAACAAATTGTTTATGATGAAGTTTCCAGTGATCAACCAGCATATGTTACACTTCAGCAAATATCCATTCAAAAACAATCAACACAAACTTGATAAATTGTTATAACTTAAGGAAATAATGTAAAAATTTAGTTAAATTCAATTGGTATTGAGTGAACTTACAATTTGAAACATTCCAAGCAACCCAGGGATGCTAGCGGCCTGCAAGGGTCTTGGCTTAATAGCCTGCAGCAGACATTTGGACATAGTCAACCACCTAACAGAAATAACAAAATACAAAACCTACATGTTATACAGAGAAAACAAAAGAATTAATTTCTCATCCTGCTGGTTTGCTTTCTTTTTGGATCTCTGATTAAACAGGCTGCTCTAGATGGCCTTATTCCCAAACTTCAACTAAGTCACTTAATTTCCAAAAACACAAGAATAATAACAACAGCCCCAGGCCACATTTTGTTCCCCATGATTTTATTGCTAACTATATTGCATAAGATTCTATTGAGGTAATAAAATTGAATGCAATCAAATATTGAGTAATGCAATCAAGTAGTTGCCTTGGTATAAAAAGTAACTAGAACATTTCAATGTAAGTACAAATTTTTCGGAAAACAAAGCCAAAGTTAAATTAGATCACAAGTCTAAATTATAGACTAAGCAAGAACTATTGAAAAAAATTCAATTGCATGAAAATATAGAATAAAATCTCTCAAAAGAAACCAGCAATACAAGCACAGGATAAGCTGATTTGCTTGTTTGAAAACATTTCCCATAGTGGAAGATTTTGTGCAATGCCATAATCACGATTAACAAGCTATAGAATATGGTTAGAAGAATTTAGTGTTATCTACAAGCAACACTCATGTAGCAGTATTTCTACCAGTAGACCACACAAATCAAACGCCAGAATCCAATTATAGCCAATTTCCCCTAATTACAGCATTCTTAGAATGATCTTATCAATCACATATTATAAATGAATCATATTGAGCATATTACCATACAAACCGAATCATACAATCAGAGGCCTGGAGTAACAGTACCCATGGGAAGTGTACACTACTTTCTCGAGCTTGAAATTCCAAAGTCATAAACACGTCTGGAACCTCACCTTGTTTGTCTTTACGGAAACAATGTCATCCATTGACAAAGGCTCCTTGGTGACCGGGCATGTCCCGTAATCCTAACAGCCACAAACACACCAGAAGACCAAACACATTGGCAAAAATCCCAAAAAGCTTGCACCTTTTTTCATCCCCAATCCACACTCCAGAGACAGGAACCAAGATCGAGCTCACCAGCACATGGCGCTCGATGAGGTGCCTCTCGAACAAGAGCCCCGAATTCTTGGAGACCACCGGCTCCTCCAGCACTTCGCCCGATACTGCACGCCAAAGAACACAAGTAAGAACGAACTTTAAGCAGCAAGGGAGAGGCAGAAACCCTAGATTTCTCAAGGAGGGAGGAGCGTAAGGGTGGTGCAGATGTACTTGCGCAGATCTTGGCGTCGACTTGAGGCAAATCCCTCCGGTTTGCCTCTTGTGTCCCCCCGGTTGGCCCGACGAAGCTGGAAACAAGCAGGAACGGTTTGGGATGATGGGGTTTGCTGACACGGTGGTTGGAAAGGAGCAAAACTCGACCACTGGTTTTTGAAATTGCTGCAGGAACGCGAGATTCCGGAGGAGGGCGATGACCCACGAGGAGGAGGGGCATCTTCGGAAGAGTGAAGCTCGCAAGAGAGGTAGCGATAGAGAGAGAAAATGAGGGTCAGGAGCCAAACCGCGAGCCAACCCAGGTTGCCTTAACACTGGATAGGAAGGCAAACACCGGTTCACCCAACCCCCTTCGTAAATAGCGGATAACCCTTGAAAGGAGGGGTTATCCCCCTCCGTAAACCACCCCTAAAGGATTTTGTCTATTATAAACAGTGTAGTGCCATGTGCTGATGTGCATGATTTCAAGTGCTATGTGAATGATTGATCTTCCATTTGTCCCATATGTTGCCATTCATTTGGTCAATTTATGCTATCGTTAATGCAGTTCCACAAATCATGACTATTTATTAACACTACTTACTTTCCTCTGAGGAAAGAAAAGAAAATTTTTGCTAAACAAAAATCAGTCTGCTGCACTCCCAGAATGATGATACTGGATGATTTTATTGTCAATTGTAGATTGATATAGGTACTTCCGCTTGGCAAATGAGTAGTCTGCAGTATGATGCATTGTCTATACTAGTCTGCCATTTACTCTGCAGTCTGTGGTCTTGTTTTTCCTGGGGATTTTTCTGAAATTGTACCTGTATCTTGGGTCAAACATGAGATTCCATAGACAATCATCCATCAGCTGTAGCTACCAGTACACTTTTTTCTGAGCCACTTGCTTTTTTGATAAAATTTTACTGAAAACCATTATAAAATTAGACATAAATGCATGTCATTGATATTCAGCTTAATTAGGATTTTCATGTTCCGATGCATATGCTTTTTGTAGCTGATAACATGAATGAGAAAGACAATTGCAACAATCGTTATCCAATTCCCTTCTATATTGACTAATTTATCAAATTTTCCTAAATCCTGCCAGTGAACTGAAGTGGTTGGATTTAATGTCTGAATTTTAAAGATGCTATTGATGTGTCCAAAATTTGATGAACAGATTGTGACACTAGAAGATGTGGTTGAAGAAATTGTTGGAGAAATCTATGATGAAAATGATTCGAAGGTAGGCATTTTTTCTATTCCCAAAGTCATCAAAATTTTGGTTACCTGTTAAAGCACTTGGACCTTTTTTTGGAGTATTGTGTTGGTCTTCCCTTTACCTGTTCAAAAAAAGGTCACACGTTCTGAAAGTGATCTGAAATAGTACCTTCTGGTATTTGCTTGGCAAAAATTCCTTTCACGTTTGTCTTTGCAATATTGCATTTATGGTTCGGGATCAGTTCTTTCCAGATAGCAGGTAGAGCTATAGGTCTCACATTCAAATAACGCCAGATTGAGCAATGAGATGAGAAATGATTAAAAAGTTTGTTGCTAGTCTTCAACATGATAAATGATGAGAAATGATCCCTTTTAAAAAAAAAAGAAGTGAGGAATGATCCATAAAAAACTGGGCAACAATCCATGATAGCACTTAATGGGACCTTTCTGCCGATACGGAACAATAAATGCTGAGGTATCATGTCAATCAATCTAAACCATTACTCAGCAAGAAAGTCGGAGAGAGTGCAATTAAAATACCAAGAACTAGATAGTACTCCACTTGAAAAGAAAGAGAATGGATTAAATAGGTATAGAATTAACTCCATATGAAGCAAAAGATACCAAATTAAGAGGAATAGTGTTAAGAAATAAATATGTGAAAATGTAACATAAATATCAAAGTATAAACGATAAAGAATGCCTGGGTTTACGTGGAAACTCCACTCACGAAGAATGGGGAGAAAATCATGAGAGAAGGCCTCGATAGGGATGATATTTCTATTCTTCTCAAAAGACAAATGGGGGTACAACAACCTATTTATAGGCCCTCACACACTACTCTCTTCTTCGCTTCACTATGTGGTACTAAACGTACCACTACAATAGACCATATCTCTCAACACTCTTCCTCAAGTTGGAGTATGGAATGCTCAACTTGCACAACAGATATCCCCACTGTACAAAGTAAAAACACACCACAAATCAATTGATGTTGCCGAGTCATGGCTTCCTCATGTCTCTTGTGTCACTGGTTTCTTTGCATTCTCAATTGATGTTGCTGGGTCATGGTTGCCTTGTGTCGTCGGCTTCTTTGTATCTTCAACTTGCTTGTAGACGGGTCTAGGTAGGAGTCTGGAGATGAGTCGTAGACAATTGATCCAGTGCTGGTGCCATCCCATTTGAAAACTCTGGAGAGTCACTCCCTTCATGGAGACAGAGATTGGGCATCTCCTACACGGAAACTCAAAGAAAGAGGTCTCTCCTCTAGAGATCGAAAATAATGGTCCTCTTCTTTAGAGACCATCAAAGAAAGAGAGTTTCTCTCATGTGGGACCTCAAAGAGAAATGGAATTACAAATTAAGCTCTTACACTTCTTTCTCCCATACTTGTATAGAAGAAATAAATATAGAAAAGGCAGAAAAAGAATAAGACTAGAGAAGAGCTTCTCCCCCTTTTCTTTTAAAATTCATCATTTTTTTAAAATTATTTTTTGTTACTTTTACTTCTTCTCTTTTTCCATCTTTTTCTCTTCCTACTTTATTATTATTATTTTTATTTTTATTTCACTCTTCTTTCTCTAACAAGTAGAAATAAGGAAAAGTATTCAATTTACCCAAATCATCATTTTAGGATTTTAAAACCCAAATGCCACCGTCGTTGCATGTTATTCTCATGAGGGGTCTCTGTTGCGCCTCTGTTGAGATCGCCATCGTCGACTCTCATCTCTTCTACTATGCTAACCTCTGGTTGCATTGAGCTCCTCATGCGTGCCACCTTCGAGGAGTAGGAACCGCCTTTACTATCACAATCTCTCGTAAAGATCTCCAACCTTCACCGAGTGCACCACCATGGCCTGGTAGATGGACAAGCTCGAAGTCCAGGGGCTCGAGGCAGTGGATCTTTGACCCAATTGCGATTGCTCTCGCAATTGCCTTCCCCGCCATCATGCGATGCTCGCATGGCCATCGCCACCTCTCATCGCCAAGTGTTGCTTACATCGCAACGCCTCCTCCAACAAAATCCCTGTTGCTTTCCTCCAAAGGGTTCGAAGAACCCAATCGAGCATACCACCACAAACCTTGCAGTCGAGCACTGCTATCAGCAACAATGATCTTGCACCTCGATCCGATCTGCTCTTCTCCAGCTTCGACCACGTGCCATTGCACCTCTCTGGAGATGAGGAAGTCCTTGCGAAGGACTCCTCTTTGTGCACTTCTTGTGGCAGCACTTGCTATTGTGCTACTCCTTGACAATCATGTGAACGCTCCAAGAACAAAATGATAAACAAGATAATCTTAAGAATGAAAAAGAACTCAAGAATTGACTTGCTCTGATATCATGTTAAGAAATAGATAAAGCGACAACATAACAAGATACTAAAAGCATAAAACAATCAAGGATACTTGGATTTATGTGGAAACTCCACTCATGAAGAGAGGGGAGAAAACCACGAGAGAAGGTCATGATACTGATAGGGCTGATATCTCTATTCTTCTCAAAAGACAAATGGGTGTACAACTACCTATTTCTAGGCTCCCACACACCGCTCTTTTTTTCGCTCCACTACATGGTGCTAAACGTACTACTACAATAGACCATATCTCTCAACAAATATCATTAGTTTTTGGATTGGAATGGGAATAGGGTTACAACAAACTACTTGTAAATCAACTCCTTTAGCAACCTTCTCAAACTGGAGTTCAGATATCCATTAAATTCAACTTGCTACAAAGATCCTCAAATATGTTCTCAGGAAAAAACTTTGTGAGAATATCTTTAAGCTAATTCATAGAAGGGATGCTAGGAGCATCATCCCTTCGCGTGTTGCATCTAGAATAAAATGACAATCATCCTTTCATGAAAAGTTGGGTTGTTTTGTGATAAAGTTTGTGGTATTACCTCAATATATCTTCATAGAAGGTACAGTTATAGGTTCAATTGAAACTCAAGATTAATGAAAGAAATCCTCTTCATTTCAAAAAGAATGAAAGAATATCTTAATGTAAGCCAGATAGGGAGCTGGTGTATGGTGCTCTGGAAATTGATATAGAGAAACCACAGCATGCCTTTTGCTCCTTGATATGGCTAGATTTCCACCAACAAAGATACAATACCCAGTTGGATTATCAATCATTGGATAACTAGTATGACTAGCATTTGCGTAGCCAAATATAGCAAGATGGTCCATGCTTCTTGATTGAGTACAAGTCCCTTCACCAAGAGAAAATTTCAGATTTCTAAGAAGAGACACACAACATCCATATGACTACAGTCATGAGTGTGGAACCATTTGAGGTTGTGATTGGAAGGGGTTTAGGTTTTAACACTGGCTAGATTTTAGGAAGTGTTAGATTGTAAACCATGTTGGGTTTGGTGAATGGATAAGTAGTGGGGTTCAATGTGATATATGATTTGGTGTGATTTAAGTAGAGAGATAGAGGTGTAACTTATTTGTTTTATGTTTGATATTGGATTTTTTTATTATTATCTTGATGAAAAGTGGACTATGTAGGGGTTGGATGTGATAAGTGAGTTAATATGCTGAAAGTAGAGATGTGTGATGACATCCCTTATAAACAACACCTACTCTGACTGGGGTGCTCATTTTATACGGGATATTTTACCAAATCCTCCCCTTCAAATCAAATGCAACCTAAATGTCTCCTTCATGGGTTTGGTGTGGTGGGGGGAGTTGTGATCATGTAACCACTACATTGTTGTGCCTTTTCAGTCTTCTCAAATCATTCAAAATCTGAAAGCAGGGAGGGACGGAATTATGGAGGAGGGGAATCCTCATTGTCGATGTTGGAAATGGAAGCTCCCTAGTTAGAGCAACATGTTTAGAATGCCAAGTTTTTGGACAAGTTCCTCATAGGTGATGCATCAATGGAGGGGTCCTACCTCTCAAAAAAAGAGAAAAAAAATGGTCGGGCTCTTCATGAGGTGATTCATTTTGTATTGAGTTGAGAAGTTGGCAATATGTGAACCTTTCGTCTATCAGCTTTTTGCCAGGGATGTTCTCTTGCACTTGTAGGATGAGAAAGCTAGAAAGACCTTGCAACTCCACCGGATCAAGCTTGAAGGAGGCTTTGTTCATTGGAGATTGACCATGGAGTTTGGTGGTTCGGACTGAACACCAATTCAACCTGTTTTGCAGCTTGAATATGGAGGTTATTCGCTTTGTTTTCGTTATCTTGATGTTGTAGTTCTGTCCTTTGGCCGTATGCACCGATATGATGATTTATTGGTAAGGATGTGTCCACAATTTCGTGCTGGTGGTGGTGTCTTCTCTATGGGTGATTCTAGGGTCATTGATGCTGTGGAAAGGATCTTCCATGTAATTGTGGCTTCTTGAGTCTTTGGTGGCAAAGCTTGCTGTTGGTAGTGTAGGGGGTCACTAGAGATTGCTGGAATGGTAAAATAGAGTTTGGTTGTGGGAGGATCAAAGGTGATTTTGTCCTTTTGGTTATTCATATATAGGAAATACAATTGTTCCAAAGGTGGTCACATGCTTTAGCAAGGATTGCAAATGTTATCCCGGATACCCAAGGTTGTGTTTTTCAGAGGAGAGGAGATTTCAGAGTATTTAGACCACAGATCAATTGGTCCTTTTAAGGATTCAGTTACTATTTCAGGCGATGGGAGGGAGACACTAGAATTCTTGCTTTTTCTCAGACTCCAATTAGGTTGGAGCTGCTGGACCTGAATTTTTGATTTTTTTGGGTATTATTGGTGGGTTTTTGTACCAATCTTTAAGTGAATTTCGATTTGCCATGTTATAGGCAGCCATATTACATTGGATCCAAGCTTCAGATTGTTGTTGATTTGATGAAGGGCAATGGTTCATCCCTTTCTTCTCCTGGTGGTGATAGGGAGGGATAGCTACTGGCATTTTTTGATCTGTTGGGGTACCTCATTGCTGGCTTGCAGCGAGCTGAGGTGCGAGATATTGAAAGAGAGGAGAGTTTTGGTGGACATTAAAGCAAAACACTGAGGTTGCATTCTGTGGCAGGATAATTTGTAACCTGGATAAGTTAGTGGGTAGGATAAGTGGGGTTAAGGTGTTGTCTGGTGGAAAAGTGTCAGATGTGAATGTGATAGTTACATTGGTAAATATTGGAACTTGGAGAAAGTTTTGTTAGAGAATATTGCATTTGAAGCCACAAGCCCAACTTTATACCACCATAACACTCGTCAGCACTGTAGATGATATCCTGCTTCAGTGGGATAATGAGGCCTAAGGCCTTGGTTGTGAGTGCTAAGCTGCAGGGAGGCTTCGCTTATAGGTCTTTGGTATCTTCCTTCGGTTCCAGGGGTGCGATAATCAAGCCTCATGAAGGTTCTCTGGTGGAATGTATGTGGATTGTGAGACAGCGAACAACAAGGTACTCTAGGTCGATATTTGATGTGCTAGGGATTCGATTTAGTTCGCATCTGGAAAAACAAGGTGGAGGCCTATAATTTGGCCATGTTGGGACAGGTAGGCAGATGGTAGTTTAGTGACTTTCTCACTGGGACTATCTGGGCAGATCAGGAGGCCTGATAATTGCATGCTGGGATGACTCAGTCAGTCTGGAGAATAGCAGAATTGGCTGCTTTGTTTGTTGCTTTCTTATGATGGCACTCTTGAAGCAGAATGATGAGTGGTTTCTTTCTATTCATGTGTCTCGGGTCCAAATGCTAATTTGCAGAGGGAAGATGTGGGATGAACTACAGCATATGGTCCAGTCCTTTCCAGTGGTATGTTTGCTCATTGGGGGTGATTTTGCTCTTGGCTTGCTTCAAGACAGACATGTACATCACAGGGAAGAGACGTGGATTGTGTGGATTTTCGTGGTATTATTGATGATCGTGGTTGTCAGATCTACCTGTTGCTAACTGCAGATTCATGCGGAGGATGTCTGCTACCTCAGCTTTGAAGTCAAAATTGGATAAATTGTTATGTAACATGCAGTTGGCAGAAGTTTCTCGGTTGCTGGATTGGAGGTTGCCTCGACCTCTCTCTGATCATTCTCCTCTTGTACAAATGAGCACAGAAGTTTAGGACTTATTTTGAGTTTGAGAAATCTTGGTTTCAAGTGCCTAACTTCAGATTTACAGTTGAGGAGCAGTAGTCACAGGTATAAGGGATAGGTATCTGAGAGAGGGAGTGGTTCTCTTGAGGGTTGTATTGTCTATATGTCTGTGTTTTGTCTGCCAAAGAAGGTTGGGAAAAGGCTAATGCCATCCGAAGCAGACCAATGGGATAATGGGGATTTGGCTGCTTAATTGGAGTTTGCTGTCCATTAAGTAAAATGGTCCCTGGGGTTATTCAAAATGAGCTGAGCTGAAGCCCAACTATGCTTGTTGAATTCGAACTTGAGGCAAGCTTGTTTAGGCTTGATATCCACCAAGCAATGAATGAGGCTCGTCAGACAGAGTGGTTGTTTTTTTTTTTTTTTTGGTTTGGACTGGGGATGTTTTTTGTTTACTATGGTGATGTCTTTGTGCTATGGTAGAACTCTTACTTGGGTTTGTAGGGCTCAACTTGGGTGCTTTGGATTTTTGAAGAGGTATGGTTTTGGTTGACGAGTGTCTATTTTTCAGTTTTTTGCATGATGATTAGTCCACTAGTTGTCGTTGCTCTCATAAGTACCCCTGATGCCTTTCTTTTGTGGCACATCATGCTGCTTTGGTCCTCCCTTTGGTGGTGGTGGTGCTTTTCTTTTTCATGTGCATTGGGGGTGGGGTGGTTGGTTGATGTCAACATTTTTATCAAATCTATCAGACCACAGGGTTGTCAACTTCCCCAGCCTGCTGGAATACATTTCTTGTCAGAAATCCACAAGTGGTTGGGATGGGTGGTTTTGGGAAAGTGGTCCTTTTTTGGTGCATTTGGTATGTAAGAGTCAGAGGGAGTGGCTGCATTGAGGATATCCACGTGGTTAGTGGCATGCTGCATCAAAACTGTTTGGTCACAAAGGAGTATTGGTTTTGTTGGGCACCTTTTGGAAGACTGATCTTGCTGTTTTTGTTGACAGCAAACATATTTTGAAGGATTTTTTTTTTTTTTTTTTGGAGAAAGGAGAAGGAAGATTATCGGAGGTCGGTAATCATCCAGAGATTATATTAATCATAAAAAAGAAACGAACTTAAAGGTTTTGAAGCCAAAATTCAGACAAAAAATGTCTCCCTCAATACATTATTCACCCAGCAACGTTTAGCTCTAAAGATTGTTTCGTTCTTTTGTAACCAAATACACCAAAGTGATGCAAAAGCCCTGATCCATCCTGTCTCATCAAGACTAGTGATCTCGAAAAGCATTCCAGAATTGTTGTTGACCATCACAATTCGAAGTGCGGAGCTACAGTCGATCCCAAACATCTCTGAAAAGTCACACCCAAAAAATAGATGCTCAACATCTTCCTCTACCCGACCACACAAAGAACAAGTTGCATCAACCCCATCATTCCATCTCTTCAACATCTTCTTTGTGACCAATTGCTCCCTCTGTAGCAACCATAGGAAAATTTTTATTTTAAAGGAAGATGGCAGTTCCAAATTAGAGCACAATCAGATTGTACTACATCTGAATTTTCAGCATTTAGATTGCTCTTATCATAAGCGCTTTTCACTGAAAATTTTCCCTCCTTCCGAATAAAACAATCTGGCTGACCTGGCTTGGGTTGCACATCTGAAAGTAAGCACAATAACTGCTGGAAATCAGAAAATGTCTGTTCTGAGAGGCTTGCAGGAAGTTGAAAATCCCAAGTTTGTCTCAAGGTATCCCACATCTCATCAACCGTTGCATCTATATTTACCGCAAGGTGAAAAACTCTTGGGAACATCTCTGAAAAGGGGGCTGCATCCCCCCATTTGTCAGTCCAAAATCTAAATGATTTACCATCCCCCAAAACAGGCTCAAAAGCATCAACATTTTTTGCCAAAATCTGTCGGGCTGAATGCCAAAAAGCTGACATTCCACTTCTAACACATACCATGTTGGTAAAGATTCCTATTGAAACCATAAGAATCATTGATAAGAGTGGACACCATTGACTGTTTACCGGAAAGTATTCTTATAACCCACTTCATAAGTAATGCTTTGTTGAAAGCCTCCGATCCTCGCATGCCCAACCCCCTGTTATTTTTGGGAGTGCAAATATCCTTCCAAGGGACCAATTGTGCAAATCTGCCCTCATGATCCGCTCCCTTCCAGAAGAACCTCTTCTTAATCAACTCCAACTGCGTGACTATCTTCTTTGGCGGCTTAAAAATGGATAAGAAAAACACCGGGATGGAAGAAAAAACAGATTTTAGCAAAATTAGTCGTCCACCTTTTGAAAGTAATCTGCCACTCCAAGTTGAAAGTCTTTTTGAGATCCTCTCCACAACACAACTCCAATAAGAAGTCGTCAACTTTCTTCGTTTTAGGGGGAGGCCAAGATACCTAATTGGTAAATGGACAATCGGTGTCTCGAGAATATTTGCATTACCGTCAATCTCCGAAGAAGGAAAAGAAAAAGGAACAAGGACCGATTTTGCTTTGTTAATTTTGAGACTAGAAATGAAGCCAAAAATTTTCACCAATGAAGAAATGTGATCGGCTGCAGCTGCTCCTCCCTCAATGAAAAAGGTTGTGTCATCCGCATATTGTAAAAGCGGTGTGAAGAGGGATCCATCCTCTTGAAATGTAAATCCTTGAAATAGATTACCACCACAGGCCTTGACAATCAAGGTAGCAAGAGTATCAACTGCTATATCGAAAAGGTGCGGGTCAACGGACATCCTTGACGAACGCCACGCTATGGTTGAATCCAAGATCCATTGGATCTTCCATTCACCAAAATCAAAAAAGATGACGTAGTGACACATCATTTCATAAGTTGTACCCATCTCTTAGGGAATCCCTTCCTCGCAAGAACATCCCACAAATAACTCCAAGAGATAGAGTCGTAAGCTTTGGAAAAATCAACTTTCCAAAGAAACACATGAGTACCTCTTCTGTTCTAAGCAACCACCATCTCCTCCGCCAAAACGAAAGAATCTTGCAAAGAACGGCCCTTAATGAAAGCTGATTGGATAGGAGATATGATATCAGGCATCACCAAGCGTAATCTATTTGCAAGCACCTTAGCAACCAATAAATAAACGGCATTTGACAAGGCATTGGTTGGTCACTTGCTTTTCAGTGCCCCATCTGTAGAGGTCTGGTTGGAATCCTTGTTGCCTTGGCTTAACTGCTTGAATGCTGTTCTATTTTGAAAAACTTTTTCAAGTTGTGAGGCAAACATGGGGCTGCATTTTTTTAGGTCAAAAAAAGAGCAGGGCATTCTGTCAGGCTGTGTGGTGAGAGGAATAGGACTGTATTTCATTTGGATATCATTTTTATGTTGAGAACATGTCAGAGTGCAACTTGTCTCTTCTGTAGCTGTGAAAATGTTTTGTAGAGCTTGATTTTATGGATGTTGTTGCCTTTCTATATATTAATGGAGTAGATAACCACTGACCTCGAGTTGTTAAAATTTGTTACCTTTCAAGGCATGGTTGATGATGTTGATGAAAACAACAACAATAATGATACAATTTGGATTGAGGTCAAGTGTGCCATCAAGAGGTCTCAAAACTATATACTTATTTTCAGACTGAGTATTTGGTCACACTGATTATCGGTGGCTATTAGTGTTATGTGGTGTACACACCATGACTTTCAGACTTTTAATTAGCCTTTGGGGATAATTTGCTTATCACTCGATCTGATTTTTCTAGATTTTGTTTTTGGCGGACAGAAACAGAATTTATTAGTTGGAGGTTTTCTAAAAGATCTGAAACTGGTTCTACACGCTTGTGATATTCTGACATGTATACCAGAACACTGTCGTGCAAACTTCGCTGATTTAATTTTCTTTGATATATTTTGGGGTTACTCTGTGCACACACTTCTTCCGTTACTGCTTCATGTAGAACCTACAAATGTCCTGGTAATTATAATGCCATCACTGTGGGGATTTTACCACTGGACTGAAAATTTTGTTTAAGTTCCATGTTTGGTGAGTATCCTTGTTGATTCTCAGGCAACACACTTGAGGGGGATTAATGCTACGAACAAAAGTCTTGTGCACGCCTCTTGGGGTGGTGGGGTTGTAGTTGTCTCCTACTCGCCTGTTTTGGTTTGGTTTCCAGCAATGCAGCGACATGGGTGGAAACCCCTTTACTTTAGGTGGCAGAGGTGAAGGGGGATGTAGGGTGAAAATATTAGCTTGATAGTAGTGTGGAGAGGGGGCCCAGCCAGAGGTACGGGGGCTAGAAGGGGCCTTGACGATGGCCAGGGTGGAGGTTCCTTTGCATGGTGATGGGGCAACCCACCCTTGGATTGAAGGCAATCTGGTGGGGAATGCCAATGGGGAAAATTAGATGGCTATGGTGTTGGGAGCTCATCTGGTTCATAAGGCAGATTCAGGAGAGTCCTTGATGGCTGCTCATGGGAATCCTGCCTTGGGATGTGAGATAGCAGAAGAGTATTCAGAGGCGATTTGACAGATTGGCCAGTAATAAAGCTGGAGAATTGTAAATGATGGGATTGGTAAGCTGTTGGGGGGCAATCAATTTCACAGGCAAATCCTGGGGTCTCATCATCTCTTGGAGCGAGGATGAGATTGATGTGAGTCATTGCTAAAGCATAGGGAGACAGCTTCAATTTCGGGGTGGCACATGTTTATGGTCCAACTAATGTGGAGACAAGTTGAGCTTTGGGATGGTATTAGATTAGGTGGTTAGTTTCTTCTTTGGTTTCCCATTTCTCGTCAGGGGGGATTTTAATGCCACCCTCAATGTAGAGGATCTACTTGATGAGAGAGGAGGATGATGACATAGGATCTATTGACTTTTGGGAGATCTTGGCTGAATTGAATCTACAATATTCATGTCCAGTAAATTGCCGTTTCACTTAGAGAAGTACAACCTACCTTCATTAAAGTCAAAGATTGATAGGTTTCTGGGATCATTGGAGCTTATGGAGTCCTTTCCTTTGTTGTGGTGGAGGTAGTTTCCAGGCCATTGTCAGATCACATGTTGCTTATTTGGAAGTCAAATGAAATAGTTAGATCATCCACATACTTCAATTTTGGGTGCCCATGGCCATTACAGTCGGATTTCAAGAAATTGGGTACAAACTGGTGGACGAAGATACCATTTATAGGGTTCACTATTGTTTTCCTATCACTCAAGCTGAAGGAGTTGAGAGCTCATCTTATTGTCTATGAAAGGAGGTTGAAGATGGACGATTAAGGAAGAAAGCAGAAACATTACGAAAAATTCACCAGCTAGATAGGGTGGAAGACACAAGGGATTTGATGAGTAGTGAGACACAAGAAACATAAGTGGTACGACGGGTGATTGTCAATGAAGATAGTAAGGACATATTGTTGTGCCCCTACGATCTTTACATATTCGTTTATATCTTGAGTCATGTACCTTTTATTATTTTATTGCTTTCTTGTGGGGTTGTGCCATACTTTCCCACCTCTATCTATATATTAAGATGTAGGGTTAGCGAATAAAGTGCTTGGTTCATATTTTCCTACTTAGTGTCAGAGCAATGATCCTAGATTGGGGCTCGGTTTCCCATCAAAAACCTAGCCTCCGTACCCACCACTGAAATCCCTCTTCAAGGGTGCCACTGCTGGCCTCCTCTCTCCTCCCAAGGGTGCTGCTGACCCCCTTCTTCCTCTCAGACCTGCCACAGCGCCAATAGGGCCCAGTGCTGCCCCTTAGCAGGGTTGCCTGGGGTCTAGTGCTGCCGCAGGGCCCTACCATCTCCGCTGCAGCGCTGCTGCACCATCCCTGTGCCACTGCAGGGTTCCAGATTTGGGTGGTGCTTCCACCCACGCTCAGGCGAAGCCACTGCTGCTGCTGCTGCCCCTCTGTGAGTCACAGATCGGGAGGTCGATCTAGGCCTCTTGTGGCTGCTACTGCTGGCTTTGTGTGTAGGTAGGGGCATGTGATCGCCCTCGTCTCTTTGGTTCTACATCCCTAGGAAGAACCAAAGGGAGAGGCAGCACCTCTCGGGGTTCATGGTATCTTAGGGGGCAACTGCTAAGCCTTTCAATCAGATTTCAGACTTGCCTATGATCTGAAATCACTTTGTAGACCTCTGATTTCATGTGTCTTGGCTGATAGGATGCTTTAGAGAAGCCTGGTTGATTCTGATAACTTGGGTGAAGGCAAGGTGGCATCATCAAGTTCGTACGAGGTGACATCGGACTCCACAGTGGAGACGAGGGCCTACAAAATTCCATTTTTTGGCCCCCGGTGGTCAAAGACTTTTCTCATGTTCGTGAGGGGTTATGATAAGGAGTACATCTTGCTTCATCTAGAGCCTAAAGAGAAGACATGAAAGAATGCATCTTGGAATAGGGATAATGCTATAGTTAGTTCCTTGATCATGAATTACGTTATTCCTAGGATAGAAGATGAAATCATGTATTATTAAACAACAAAGGAGATGTGGGACGGTTTGCGAGAGATATATTCCCATTAGGAGAATTCAACTCGTGTCTTTTAGACCTTCCATGAGCTCACGCAGTTATGTTAGGAGGGTCGTTCACTAGCGCAGTACTATTCGGCCATGAAGGGCCTATTGGAGAAGCACAATGTCGATAGACCTGTGTACTTGTGCTTCTCAGAGGGCATACAGGAAGGAGATGGCCATCTTAGTTTTCTTGTCTGGATTGGGACTAGAGCTTACTGCTACTTGCTCACATATTCTTACTTTGTCTGAGCTTCCTTCTCTTGAGGAGGCTTATAGTAGATTGAGCAGGATTGCTCTTCACCTGCCTACTATTGAGGTCATTGGTTGTTGCTACACAAGGATGTGGTAGAGGGTGGTCCCCTGCGTTACGAGGTAGAGGTTGTGGCCGTGGATCGAGGGGGGCGAGGCTAGCCTCCATGCATGTACTGTGGTCGACCTGGACACATTGAGGTCATTTGTTGGATGAGGCATGGTCGTCCTCTTACTACCAATCAGGCGGTTGAGCCTACTAGGGTTATTCCTGACATTGTCTTGAGCTAAATTTGATGATCTATTACAACACCTTTCTCAGATGACCTAGACTTAGAGTGTTCCTCTTGAGATAGCTGCACTTGCCTCCTTATCAGGTACTAATCTTGTTTATTCTTCCCAGCCTGTAGATCAATGGAGCGGTGATTTGTTAGTTGATTTCAGGGCTTTACACCATTTATGTGGAGATCAGAGGTGTTTTCCTCAGTTAAGGCATGTTCCTCTGGGTAGGACAGTATAGGTTGCTGATAGGAGACACTCCCATATTGCTCGACAGGGGGAGGTTCTTGTCACTTCTACATTACGATTACCTGATGTGTTATTTGTACCATTTTTTCCAATCAATGTACTTTCAGTCAGTCGCATTACAAAAGAGTTGGATTGTCTTGCCATTTTTTAAGTTCAGTCTTATATTTTTCAAGACAAGCTTATTGGGAGGATGATTGGTGGAGAACGTGAAAAAAGGGGAGTTTATTGCTTGAGCCAGACTCCTTTTGTTGTTGCTTGCCATGTAAAGGTCTCCTTTGCTACTAGAAGTTCATTCCAGTGGCATCTCTGCCTTGGTCACCTTCCTCTGGACCGGCCTACGACGTGCCATACTTGCCTTTGTTGTCATCACTTGTGATGTTTGTCTTTTGGGCAAGTACCATCGTGTCAATTTTCCCTCTAGTTAGAGTGCTGGGTCTACATCTTTCGTTTTAGTTGATTCATATGGATGTGTGGGGTCCTAGCCGGATTCCTGATCGGTAAGGCCACTGTTTTCTTGTTATTATTGATGATTTTGCAAGAGTTTCATGGGTTTTCCTTATGAAGAATAAGTCTGATGTTGGAACTATTATTGAACATTTTATATTAGAAATAAAGACTTAATTTTCTACTATTGTTAAGACCATGCGATTGGATAATGCTCTTGAGTTTTGTACTCGTTAGTTGTCATTGTTTTACAAATCCCGTGACATTATGCATCGATTTTAAATAGAATGGTGTTGCTAAGAGGAAGCACTGGCGTCTTCTGGATGTGGCATGCACCCTGTTGATACATCATGGTGTTCCTTCTCTTTATTGGGGTGATGTCATCTTGACTACTTGTTTTTTTATTAATAGATTGCCTAACTCCGCTATCCTTAAGCAAATTCCTTGGCAATCGTTGTATTTGAGTTGTGAGATTTTTCATGTGCCTCTTAGAGTTTTTGGCTACGTTGCCTTTATGCATAATCTCACTCTTAGTCGAGATAAGTTGGCACCTAGTGCAATCAAGTGTGTTTTCTTGAGGTATTCTCGGACTTAGAAGGGTTATCAATGCTTTGACCCTATTTTGATCGTCATTATGTTACTGTTAATGTTACCTTCCATGCGTTCATCCCTTATTTTTCCACTATGGGTCGTAATATTTCTTTAGAGATTGTTGAGGCACCTATGCTTGTACCTTTCATACCTTTAGGAGGTATACCTGTTACTGACCTCGTATCCCCTACTACTGAGCCAATGTGATACCAGGATCTGCCAATTACCTATAGGCTTCCAGTTACTTATAGGAAATGCCCCCCTTCTTTACCAATACCATCCTCCCCAGTATAGGTGAGCATAGATATTTTGCTGAGCTGTCATGATACATGTGCAGGGATGGATGACACTAATGAGCCCGTACAGAGGATTATTGATGATGACATGGATCTTCCGATTGCTATTCAGAAGGCACCTCAGAGCTGTGCTCAGTATGATGTGGCAGGGGCCCTGTCTCTTGAGGGCTTGGGTGCTTCCTCTAGGAAATTTTGTGCTGCTGTGTCTACTTCTCATCTGCCTACTACCTACTGGTAGGCCATGCTCGATCCAAAATGGCATGAGGCCATGGAGGATAAAACGGCTGCCTTACGTTTACAGGGTGATTGGGAGCTGACTACTCCGGATGGAGCTGCTATTGTTGGTTGTAGATGGATGTTTGCCATCAAATACAACCTCGAATGGGTCATTTGCTTGACACAAGGCCTATCTTGTCTCCAAGGTGTTCACTTAAACGTACGGTGTGGACTTCTTCGACACATTCTCTCTTGTTGCTTGGCTACCTACAATTCACATTCTTATGTTTGTGGCAATTCAGTATGATTGGCAACTTCACTAACTTGATGTCTACAGAAATGCGTTTCTTTATGGTGATCTATAGGAGGAAGTCTATATGTAACAACCATCAGGCTAGGACTCAGAGGGAGTGTGTGTGCAAACTACAAAAAGCCATATATTGGCTGACACGGAGTCTTAGAGCCAGGTTTCAGAAGCTCTTCGATGTGGTTGAGGCTATTGCACGTCAGATCATTCCCTCTTCATCAAGAAGATAGGAAAAGGAGTGGCAGTACTCCTTGTGTATGTGGATGACTTGATTATTATAGGAGATGATACAGGTGGCATTGCTGAGCTCAAGCAATGTCTTGCAAGCAGATTTATTTCAAAGGAACTCGGGCTGTTGAGGTATTTTCTTTGGATAGAAGTTGCTTGTAGCAAAAAGGAAATTGTTTTATCTTAGAGAAAATACGCTATAGATGTTCTGCAGAAAACAGGCATGCTAAGGGCCAAACCAGCCAACATTCCTATGGAGGCTGAGATTGTTGATAGTAGACAATACAAGCAGTTGGTTGGCAAGCTTCTTTATCTGATTATCACTAGACGTGACATTTTCCTTAGTTGTTGGGAAATTAAATCAGTTCATGGACTAGTCGACTAGACAGCACTGGGATGTAGCCATGATGGTGCTGAGATAGTTGAAGAAGGCACCTGGACAAGGTATCTTGTATGACAGAGGGTCGGTCATGAGTGTAGTGGGATACTTTGATGCATATTATGTTGGATGCTTAACCGATAGGAAGTCCACTACAGGATTTTGCACTTACGTTGTCGGGAATCTAGTGACATGGAATAGCAACAAGCAAGTGGTTGTTGCGATATCCAGTGCAGAGTTTGAGTATAGTGCGATGGCCCATACGGCTGCAAAGATGATGTGGGTGAGGTCACTTTTGACAGACTTACATATTCCTTGTGATGCACCTATGGAGATGAGGTATGATAATAGAGTTGCCATGCACATTGCTAACAACCTCATGTTCCACAAGAGAACAAAGCACGTTGAGATTTGACTGCCACTATGCGTGTGATTTGATTCAATGTGGACTTATCCATACTGTTCTTGTTACATTGGGGGACTAGACAACAGACAAATTTTCAAGCCATTGCCACGTTCATCTTTTGATGTTTGCTATTCCAAGCTGAGCATAATTGACATCTATGCTACAGCTTGAGGGGGAGTGTTGTGCTCTTATGATCTTTACATATTTGCTTATGTCTTGAGTTATGTACCTTCTATTATTTTAGTGCTTTCTTTTGAAGTTGTACAGAACTTTTCCCACCTCTATATATTAAGATGTAGGGTTACAGAATAAAGTGCTTGGTTCATTTTTTCCTACTAATATAAAAAGACATGTCTCATCAACTTTGGTTAAAGGGGGTAGATGGCAGCACATGGTTCTTTCATATAATGGTGAATAGGATTAATTGTAGGAATCTTAGAGAAGGTTCAAGTTAATGCCAGATTGTGTAATGATAAGGAGGAGGATGGCGCTTGTATGGTGGAGCACTTCAAAGCTCTTATGCAGAGGCTTCATGGAAGGGGGAGGTACAAGGGCAAGGATGCTTCTTCCATTACTAGGGAGCAAGTGGAGTTGCTTATTCATCCTTTTGGTGAACAGGAAGTCAAGGAGGTTGTTGGAATGAAAGAGAGCGAATAAGTTTAATAGATAACCCTAGGGGTCTTTATATAGAGAGACACCTAAGGGAGAATTACAAAAGAACCCCATACAAAGGATCAATAACATAAAAGGACAAAACAATGTAAGTATAACTAGTAACACTCCCCCACAAGTTGGAGTATAAATATCAAATATGCTTAGCTTGGAAAAGAGGTACTCTAGTCGACTTCAAGGAAGTACTTTAGTGAAGATATCAGCCACTTGGTCCTCAATAGAAATATAAGGGGTAGAAATCTTGCTGGTCATCACAGCATCCCTAATAAAGAGGCAATTCACCTCGATATGCTTGGTGTATTCATAGAAAGCTGGATTATTTGCAATGAAGGTTATAGCCTTATTATCACAATGCATAGCCACCTGCGTAGAAATGGGAACCCCAAAATCACAAAGCATAAAGAATCCAGAACAATTCACATGTAGTATGTGCCATAGCCCTGTATTCAGATTCTCTACTGGACCTTGACGCAACATTTTGCTTTTTACTCCGCCATGTCACCAAATTGCCACCAATATAAATGCAATAACCAATAGTGGACCTTCGATCCTCATGTGCATCTGCATAGTTAGTATCAACGTATCCCCACACATTCAGATGACCATGCTACTGTAAGGATAAACCCTTTCCTAGAGAATTTTTCAACTATCTCAAGAGTTAACAAACAGTTGCTCGATGTACCTTCTTGGGTGACTGCATAAATTGACCAAGTCTTCCCACAACATAAGTAATTTCAGGTCTAGTGACAGGAAGATAGAGAAGTTTACCAACCATAGCTCGATACCTGGTAACATCCTTAAACACAGGACTATTGGGATCTGCAAGATGTGTGGGAGGGTCTAATGGCAGGTTTACATCCCATCATTCCTGTTTCCTGAAGCAGGTCAAGAACATATTTCCTCTGAGAAAGAACCAGGTCCCTATCTATATGATGTATTTCAATACCTAGAAAATAATTGATAGCTCCCAAATCTTTGGTGACAAACTTACAGTGTAGAAATGCTTTGGTAGTTGCTATACCATCCTGATTACTACCGATCAGCAGAATATCATTCACATAAACAATCAGAATGATAGACCCAATCGGTCCATGTAAAATTAAGTGATATGTAGATGACCAAGTAGAGCTAAAGTCCTGAATAGCTTTGTAGAACCATCCGAACCATGCATGTGGACTATGCTTTAACTCATAAATGGCTCTGCTAAGCTAACATACCTTGTGAGACTTCCTCTTTATGAAGATTGTCGTAAGGGAAGGTACTTTTAATGTCAAGCTGAAATACTAGCCATCCAAAATTGACGACAATAGAGAGAAGAATTTGTACGGAGTTCAACCAAGCTACAAGAGATGGTTTCGAAATAATCGACACCATATCTTTGTGTGTAGCCTTTGGCGACCAATCGAGCCTTATATCTCTCAATAAATCCATCAGGGAGATATTTGAGCGTAAACACCACCCATACCCTACAACAGTTGCTTCTGTGGGTACGTCAACCGGATCCCACATCCTCCTGGATTGCAAGGCAAATATCTCTTTTTCCATAGTTGCTTTCCAAGATGGATGTTGGAATGCCTCAGTGTGACTCCTGAGAACCTAATGATTATAACTTGCAAGAGAAAATTGTTGAGTAGTAATAGGCAGCTTGTCGAAAGACATATGATGAGAAATAGAATATTTAGCACAAGATCGTGAGGCCTTTCTATAAGCAATAGGGATGACCAAATCAGACACAGTTGTAGAAGGCATTACCTAATCTCCATCTGATGATGCCGAATCTATGGAGGATTGAAGAACAGGAGTGGTAGATAGAGGTTCCTCCTGAGGTAGGGGAGGAGGGCATGGTTTGCATTGGTAAGTGCGTAAAGGAGGAAAGGTATATGATGGTGGTAATGGTGGAGGTGGAGGTGGCCCAGATGATGATGGGGTAGAGGTATTTGACAGCTCAATAGGCATCGGAAAAGGAACTTCTTGGGCATGATGAGGGCTCAGGGTCTTCTCCTTAGATGGAAAGTAGGGAACATATTCAAAGAAGGTAACATTGACACTGACATAAAATTTTTGTTAGGGGGTCATAGCAGCAGCATCCCTTTCGAATTCGCGAGGTCACTGACTGAGGTGATAGCTTATCCACCTTGAAGATATGAACAAAGCATACGCAACCAAAGGCAACTAGATAGAGAGAACAACTTTCTACGAAATAACTCAACGTAAGGTATTTTTCCCCTCAGAACAGAAGGCATCCTATTACTGAGAAATGTCGTAGTAAGAGCAACATCATCCTAGTAGCGAGAGGAGACATTCATAGTCCTAGTAATATTAAGCAAATGTTGTAATTTACGTTCAGTCATGCCATTTTGTTGAAAGATATGAATACAAAAGGTTTGATGGATAACCCCCATGGAAGTAAAGAAGCATGATTAACAAATTCAAGGCTATTATCACCTTGAAACACACGTATAACAGTAGAAATTGGAGTATTTATTTCCATAAAAAAAATTTATTAGGAGTGTCAAGTTTTTCTTTTAATGATTACCGATCTTCGATAATCTTCCTTTTCTTTTCTTAAAAAAAAAACATATAAACCCCGGTAACTCAGGTATAATCATCAATTAGAACAAGAAATGTCGAAAATCTCTAAGACTCTTAACCCGACAAGGCCCCTACAAATCAACAAATTAAAGCAAAAGGAGAATAAGATCTCTTATTTGAACTGGAAGGAAAAGACGCTCTATGATGCTTGCCAAGTTGATTAGTATATTAAAAGGAGTCAGGAAACTGATGGCGAAGAATAAGGATACTCGGATGACCCAATAGGAGATGTCACTAAAGAGCAGTAGTAGAAAGCACTGCAAAAGTAGATAGCTAGTGGGCAGGTAGACACAAGTAATAGAGGCCATTTCAATCAAATCCTCAACAATTTGCCTCATCATCTGGAGATCCTATAGGAAGAAGAGATAATAAAACACTGCCAAACAAAAATCTGACTAATAGACAGGCGATTCAAGGCAAATTTGGGAGCATGCAAGAAATCAATAAGAGATAATGAAGCCATAATTTCACAAATTGACAGAATTCACCTTAAAAATGCAAACATAAAAAATTAATATCAAATACATTACAAATTTAAGAATTAAACCAAGGTATAAACCATTACAAATGCACTACTAAGGGTAGAGCAACATAAATCAAGAATTAATATATGCTTGATTCAAATACATTACAAATTTAAGCATGCAGCAGTAGCAACATAAACCAAGGTATAAATCAAGGGTTTATGCCACATATATAAACTAAGGGTAGAGAGGCATAAACCAAGGAATTAAGATGCAGCAATAGCTTAGGTAGCTTAGGTGACGTACGAAGTAGTAAATCCTAAAGTAAGGAACTAATGAGAGAGAGAGAGAGGTTAGAGGAGCAGCAATAGCTATAGTACCAACAGTCGTAGCAGCAGGCCATCTCGTTGCAGCGAGTACTTGTAGCAGCTTAGGCGACTCAACAAGGAGTACTCGTCGTCTGCTTGCCCTTAAGGCTTGGGTGACACAACTTGGATGGAGGTCGCAGTAGGGGCAACAGGCAATGAGTGGGGTCATAGCAGGGGCCACAGCTTGGGTGAAGGTTGCAACAACACCTTGGGTGATCGAGTGCCTGGGTGATGGAGGGTTTTGGTTTGGTCAAAGAGGAGTCTCGCGTAAAAATAAATGGTGTTAGGGGAGTGGTCGGGGGAGGGGGATCGATTGGGGTTTTATTTGACCTAAAAAAAATACCCATATACTTACTTTTTTCTCTATGCAAAAATCAACCTAATACTCGGCCGACTACACTGACTATGGGTTATTCGGTCAGGATGGTGATACCTAGGATTACTCGGCCGAGTAGGTTGATTTTTACATCAATGGATGCTTGTGGTAGATAGCTTTCCCAACAAGTCACTAAAGGCATCTTTACGATCATCCATGATGACCCGGTTTTTAGAATAAAAGGCTACAGATCAGATCACATAGAGACAACTCATAGTGATCCCATCACCTCTGATCAGTATCTTCAAGACAAGGACCGAGATGTGGCCAGATCAGATCTGCAGTAAGGCAGATCAGATCTGGCAATATTGGGACCCAGATCCCAGACCTGGGTGATGACAGCAAGGGCAAATGAGGAGGGAAATCAGATCTGGTGCTGGAGATATCACGCCAAATCAGATCTGGCGATGATGCAAGATGCCAGATCAGATATGGCGATGGAGTCCCCAGGCCAGATCTGCTCTTCCCAGACTCGTGTAGGGCCCAATCAGCATTGATCCTGGTCGCTATTGGGCTGGGCGATGCTGCCCAGACCGCCGCTAGGCACCCCTGGCGGCGTTGACTAGTCCTTGGCCCGGTGGGAGTTGGTGGTGGTCTAGGGGATTCTCCGGAGAGCTTCTAAATTAAGGATCTTGTGCTCGGAGATTGATATTTGGTGGGATATCAAAACGTTGGCTTAGGATTGCCGCTCTAATACCATGTTGAAATAAGAGAGTGAATAAGCTTATTAGAAAACCCTAGGAGTCTTTATATAGGAGACACCCAAGGAAGAATTACAAAAAAATCCCATACAAAGGACCAATATCATAGGACAAAACAATAGTAAGTATAACCCGTAACAGAGGTTTTGCGGGGCCTTAGCATGGAGGGTGCTTCTGAACTAGACGGCTTTTGGATGCTCCTTTTCAAAGAATTTTAGCTAGTAGTGGGTTAAAATGTTACATATTACATGATGGAAACCACAGCTTTGAGAGATTGAATAGATCTCTTCAGTTCCTATTCCCAAGGAGACTGCAGAAAAGTTGAAGATTACATGCCAGTTTGTCTTTCTATGTAGTCTATCTGATTGTTGCAAAGGTTATGGCTTAATATGTTGAGAGGATTGTGTTGGTTTAGTGTCACATTGGAAGATGTGGACTTTCCGTTGAGTATGATGGCCTATAAATAGGCATGTATTCCTCCCATTTTACTTTGAGAAATACAGAGAAAACACGCCCATAGGGCGTTTCTCCCGTGGTTTTCTCCCCGTTCCTCATGAGTGGGGTTTCCACATAAATCAAAGCGTTCCATTATTATTTATTGCTTTGATTTATGCTTCCGCTTGATTATTTTATTCAACTTGGTATCAGAGCAATTGATTCTTGGGGATTGTTTATTTGTTTTAGAAATTATATCTTTGGAGTTCCTCTTTTCTATTCACTTGCATGAAGAAGGGCATCCTCCTGCTGTGAGTAAGAGAAGTCGAAGGCAAGGCTCTCTTGCCAGAGTGAAGATCGGAGGAGGTGATGGCGAATGTGCTGGGGGGAACAAAGGAGCGTCATCGGGCAGTCACGGAGAGGTGGCTGCTCGGGTTGCCGGAGGAGGGCCGCAGGCGTCGTGGAATAAATGAGCACTAGAGGTATCGTTGGCGGAGGACACAACGTTGTGCTCTGCTCAGACAGAGGAAGGAGTGCTGTCCTCAGATGTTGGGTTCCTTCCAAACCCTACGGAGAAGACTAGGTAGAGATGGTTATGCGCATGGTGTTGCCGAGGAAGGCAGCGGAGCCGAGGAGGGAGACATCGCAATTGAAGTCGACGGTGGTGACAGGTTCGGAGTGCATGGGGAGGACCCAGAGGCACCTCTCTGACTTAACGTCCTACACGCGGACGTTCTTGCCAAAGGAGCCCAAGGCGATCATCTTGACTTGCGGGTTAAAGCAGGTGCAGAAGGCATAGTTGGTGTGGCCCTGACGAGGGTGTGCGAGTGGAGGTCCCATAGGCGGATAGTGCAGTCGTTCGAGGTGGAGCAAAGGAGGCCGAACCCTAAAGGCAATGGGAGAGCGATTGTCAGGTTGTGATTTCTGGTGAGAATCATGGCAAGGATCTCGCTTGAGATCACCTGCGTGACTTGAGGCGATGGCCGTGCAAAGGAGGAACAATTGGCGTGACTTGGGATGGTCGTCAAGTTTGTGGTTTGCTTTCCTTTTAAGAGTTATGTCATTTGTTTTGAAGGGGTGGCTCACGTGCGGTATCTGAGAAAAAAATATCCAAAGAAAAGGAAAAAGGAGATATAGAGAAAAATCAAGAAAAAAATTAAAAAAAAAAGAAAAACGAGGATCATGGTTAAAACGAGATGGAGAAGTCTTCTCTAGCTTTTATTATTTTATTTTCTTATTATTTTTATTTTTCTTTCCATACGTGTATGGGAGAAAGAGGAAGTGTGTGAGCTTGTTGTAATCACCCCCGTTTGGGAGTCCCTTTTGTTCGTGGACTCCACATGAGAAATCCAACTTTGGGAGGTCCAAAGTTTTGAGGTCCTCAGAGGAAGGACTCATTTCAGGTTTCTATGTTGGAGATCTAGTTTCGTGGACTCCAGAGAGGGAGATCTACTTTCAAGATCTTCAAAGGAAGACCCAATTTCAAGGATACTGAATGGGGAGCCACCGGCACCAGATCTTCAAAGCTAGCTACAGTTCGTTCAGTAGCTCCAGCCTGTGTTCCCGCTTACAAGCAAGAACCAGTCCAGAATGTTGTTCGTTCTGCTGTGTAGAGTGGATTTGTGTTATAAGCTAAGCATTCCATGCTCCAGCTTGAGGGGGAGTGTTGAGAGGATTGTGCGTTGGTTTAGTGTTACATTGGAAGATGTGGACTTTCCATTGTGTATGATGGCGTATAAATAAGCGTGTACTCCCATTTTATTTTGAGAAGAAATACAGAAAAACACACCCATAAGGCACTTCTCCCGTGGTTTTCTACTTGCTCCTCATGAGTGGGGTTTTCATGTAAATTCAAGTATTCCATTATTGTTTATTGCTTTGATTTATGCTTCTGCTTGATTATTTTATTCAACTTAATAAGTTACGAGATATAATGGATAAGCTAGGTAGCTCTTTGCAATCTGTGTTGATTATGGGCCACTATTGCTGGATAGTGTAATTTTTGCCACTTAAGTTGTCATTTCCTGAAAGAGGATGGGGACAAAGGGGTTCATGTAGAAAGTAGACTTTTCTAAGGCGTATGTCTCTAGACTGGGCTTCCTCTAGACTTCTCTATGGAGTTGGAGTTTTCCATATCTTTGGATTGCTCGAATGAAGAGGTGCATAGCCACTAACTCTTTCTCAGTCTTGGATGATCAGAGGCTCGAAGGTGGGAGGATCCAATCGCAGATGGGGGTTAACATGGGGATGCCTTTCTGCTCTTTTCTTTTCATCTCCATGGTGGATGCCTTGTTTGTTCGTTGTTGTGCTGCTTGCAGAGGTAAATATATTTGTGGTTTCCGTTCAGAGAAGGCTGCTAGCATTATTCTGATTTTGCAATGTGCTGATGAAACCATTTTCTTCATAGAAGAGGCCATAGAGGAAGTAGCAAACATTTCTGTGCTGGATTATTCGGGGGATTTGTCAAGGTTGATGGTCAATTGGGAGAAGTCAGTTTTGTCCCCTTCAGTCTGCAAGAGGAGGCAGAAAGGTGTGCATCTATTTAAGGATGCTTAGGAGTTCTCTGTTCTGCACTTGGGTTTACCCCTGTCAGACAGGCCTTTGCAGGTAGCAGATTGGATGCTATTCTTTGTTGAGCAGAGAGCCGGCTGGAAGGGTGGCAAGTCTAGGCTTCTTTCCATGGAGGGAGATGGGTGCTACTGAGAAATATTGTCTCCACTATCTCAATTCTTTACATTCCAGCCTTCCTCATGCCTTAAAAAGTGGTAGGATTTGATGGACTGTGAAGGAGATTGTTTTGGGAAAGGGTGAGTGAAAGAATCATGTGCAGTAGCTTTAATATCCTAGAACAAGGGCTGCTAATCGAATCAAACTATTCAAATTCAATTCGGTAATTATTTGATTCGATTCCTAGCACACTTCCTAAAACTTAGGAAGTTTTATGACACCCTGTTAATTACTCCACCAAACGATGGTGGGAGATGTGTGGGTGAGGGCTAGAGGGAGAGGAGGTGCTGCAGGTTCTTGTGGTCCACCTGCTCCTAAGAGATCACCCTGTGCAATCGTGTGCTATAGGTGTAGGTCACGCGGCCATGTCACACCTGTCTGTTGCGATCCAGTGGTATGTTTGGCTTGAGGGGTGGGGCACAAGAGGGATTCTTGTATGAAGAAGGTGGATTCATCAGTGAAGGTGATGGTGGGAGCCTCACCATCTCCAGGTCGTTTGGATCCATCTTTTTTGGAGATTGAAGCATCGTGGTCCCCTTGGGTGAGTTCTCTTGATTCTAATCTATGTTCATCTTTGGTGGGAGATCTTCTGCGGGGGGCAGTTCTCTTTGGAAGGTGTCAAGAGTTTTCTCTCCAGCAGTATGCTCATTTCAAAGGATTGGAAGGTCACTCTTATCGCATGAAGGAGAATACTTCTATTGGGTCTGGTCATGGAAGACCTTGCGAGGTTGAGATGGAAAGAGATGGTTGTTGGTGATGCTCTTTTCCAGTGGAGAACTCTTTTTATCCATGAAGATGCGTCTGAAGAATTGCCACACGTGGGGTTGGATTTGGAGTTCAAGATTTGGGGCATCCCTTTAAGGTTGCGTACCTTGGAGGTTGTGCATGGTTTATGTTCCGATTTTGCGAGGATAAAGCGATGCACTGGAATTGCTTTGGAAGAAGGGGATTTGTCATGTGTTTGAGTGTTTGGAGAGATTTTCATGGGACAAAAATTGTCTTCCAAGGTAGTTTTGAGGGTAGGGGATTCTTCTTGGTTCCTTAGGTTTGAGTTGGTTTGAGATTTACATGATGATCTGTAAAGGTCCTATGTGGAGGTGGTGAGCGGTCGTGGTCCAGCGAAGCTATTGGAGAAGGTCGGCAAACAGATTTGGAAGCCAATTGCTAAGAGTGATTTTTGTTCAAATTCGAATTTCGAAATTCGCAAATGACAGCTGGATCCCGCAGATTTTTTTGGGGGTGTAGGACCTTCAAATTGCCTTGAGAGGCTGAACAAATTGGGAAAATTCAGCCTTGCAGTTTTCAGGTTCATAGTTAATGGGTAATGACTGTGCAGATTCCATTAATAGCTGGCAGGCCATCGTTCCACTTGTTTTTGGAAATGGTTGCTGTGGATAAAAATAGAAAGAATGTGGCAGGCTTCGTTACATATGGAAATGATAATTGTGGAGATCGGTTGGTCGGCAACGATGTGGGGTCTTCTTTGGATTTCGATCCGTATCTCTTGATGAGTTTCGTGGGCAATGCAGATTAGGAAAAGGCCAAATTTGGCAATGGATCCTTAGGAATTAAATTTGACAGGTTGGAGATGGGTACCAAGCAGTTTTCTTTTTGAAAACATCTTAAGTGTGAAGTTGTGGTGCGGGCCTGGATTTTGATCCATTTTCTGTGGTCGTTGCTAATGATGGGATTGATTTCTCTCATTACCATTGGTGTGGTTCCTGTTCAGCAGTGATTCAGAGCCTCAATCTAGATTTTGATTTGACCATATCTATTTTCTCCTCTACCATTGTTCCACAAAAAGAGCCCCAAAGTGTTTCTCTTTCCTTCTAGTGGTGGAGGATAGTTAGGGGTTTTCATCCGATATTTTTTCGTTAGGGTCTTTTGTGATAGAAATTGAGGCTAGTATGAAGTTAGTTTGTGATCCCAATGTGCTAGAAAAGGGGTGCAGTGCTAAAGCATCTGATTGTGCATCTGTGACAAGTGGAGAGTTCTGGTGTGGTACCCGAGTGTGGACACTGATGTTTCAAACATGCAGGTTGGTTTCTTGCACTAAGAAGCAATGGCTACGTGCACAAAAGGAGGAGGTTGAATGTGCATCTCTTTGTTGGTTGTTTTTGGTGTTTGGGTAACTTGTCCTGGGTAGGGGGTTTGATATTGTCGTGAGAAGTCCGATTTGATTATTGTTATGACCCTGTGGGTCTTTCCCTGCAGTGTAACATGTGTTGGTCCATTGTTGCTTTTATTTTTGTGTTTACTTAATTTATCTTTATTTTATTTTAATGGATCTAGGTGGCTACTAAATGCTGGTAGTCTTCCTAATTTCTCTCTTAAAAAATAGAAGTCGATTCGATTCAAACAAAATGAATCAAATATGAATCCAATATTTAGATTCAATAGCTTAATGAATCTAATCTTTATTTTTGTTGGATTCGATTCAAAAAGATTCGATTTTGATATTGATGTTTACATATACATACATATATTTACGTATGTGTGTGTTTATATATGGTGAGAGGAGAATCTCTTTTTTTTTTTCTTTAAAAACTCAAGTCTTGACTTTTCAAAAAAAAACTCAAGTCTCGTGAACCATCTTACATGGACTTGTTTGGATTACATGACCGCTCCTCTCTTGTGTTGTGATTGGGGAATATGGGTCAAAATTAAAAAAATAAAAGTCCTCAATCGCAGGAATAGTGAAATCCCCAACAAATCTCAAGTTCCCAACTTTCCCTAATCTCTCATGTGTTCCTTCCCTCCCTCCCATATCGAGCACCCACCTCATTCTCAAAACCCTCCCTCCCAAATTGAGGTTACCTAACTAGTCAATTATTAAAATATGAACCAAACTTATAAAAAATTATTGACAAATTAAGAAACAATTGACACATTTTGTACATTTATGTATTATATATATATAAATGTTTGATAAAGATTTGATGAATATTTGAATCCTTAATGAATTGCATGCGAATCCAGGTTTCAACATTTGAACAAGATTCAAATTCGATTCAAATTTTAATTCAAATCGAATCCAAATCTGGGTGGATTCGGTGAGATTTGATTTGATTAGCAGCTCTCTCTAGAACGAGGTCTGCATGGCAACTTCAGAGGTGGCTTTGGTGTATTGTTGTTTTTTTTTTTTTTTTTGAAAAACTACTTGTTGTTGTTGAATATTCGAGGCTTATGAATCAGGCATTGTTGACCAAATGGATTGTGAGAATTATGGAAAGGGAGATGAGTTCTTTTCATCAGTGATCAGGCTTGTGATGATTGGAAAATGATTTAGGTTGTTTTCCTCAATTATACTAGTGTGCTAGAGTTGAAAGATGAATTGGCCGATAGATTGATACTGATGAGAGGGTCAACGTTTTGGAAGGGTCTGATGTGGGGGATGCTTTTGGTGATGTCTTTTTTCTATGCTAAGTTGGGAGATGGTTCAACGTTTCACTTTTGGCTAAACAATTAGCCAATGAATTGCCCTCTTGCTGAGAGGTTTCTTCGTCTTACTATCCTAGTGTTGAACATTCTGGCCATGGTGGCAGATTATCGGGATTTGGGTACTGAAAGTTGGACTCCTCTTTTCTCTGGGATTCGTGCTGATCAAAGGATGGAGGATTTCTTGTAGATGTAAGTTATCTACAGTGCAGTCGACTTTTAGTGTTGCAGATAGTTGGATGTGGAAGGCCATGCATTCACAAATGTGGTCTGTCTACAGAATTTTTAAGGTCTAGCTCCTAATAGAGCAGACTAATTTGGAAGACAAAGATGTCCCTTAAAATCAAGATCTTTGGCTGGTTGCTATGCATACAAAGGTCGATGATCAACGTCTACGTTTTGAAGTTTGCCCCAATTCAGACTCTATCTGCTCTTTTTATGGTGATTCTCTTGAGGATTGTCCTCATCTCTTCTTCACTTGTCCTTTTGTGAAGATTGCTTGGGAATGCGGTAGGATACAGCAGATGGATTTTACATCTTGGAGGCTTTCTGGAGGAGTTTTGGAAGTGGGCCGTTTCATACAAATCAGAGATGGGTAGGGGATCTTTGTTGTACTGTGGGCTATTTGGCTTCAGTGCAATGCTACAACGGTACTACAATGCCTAGGTGGGGAAGATTTTTTCTTTTTGTGGAAAATGCATGTAGGGTTGTTGAGGCACTGAGGGATTGTTGGCTGTCTTTGTAGTGGTATATGTTGGTGTAACTCTTCTAGTGGTATAATGGACCCCTTGTTAATTGATATAATCCTTCCCTTATCCAAAAAGGAAAAAAAAATAGAGTCAAGCTGAAGGTTTTCAACTATCCATCAGTTTCTGTTTCAACTTTGTAGGTCCAATTGATTATGTACAACTTTAAGGACAACATCTAATTGCTTGATCATTATGACTACTATGTTTTCTGAATTTACTTGTTTCTGTCCGTTATTTCTGATAGATGCCTCATTAGATTGTAATTCAACGATGTTAGGAAATTTCACAGAATGTTTGAAGGTGCCAACAAAATTGAAGAATTGACACTTGAAATGTAGAGGTTTATATAAGATCGAGGTATCACAGCTGCTGGTGTCAATTCATGGGCCCTACATATTACATTTTTTTTCATGGTCTTCTACAGTACATGTTTGTTTAGTTTTTCGAGAGTAGCTTTGTCAGAATTCAGAAACACGTCAAGTCATCTTATGTTTTAGGCAGCATGATAGTACAAGAAGGTAGGCAATGATTCTTTACTTGAGATGGAAATTAATATCTATGTTTGAGGAGCCCTGTTATTAAGGATCTTCTTCATCTCTAGAACTTTTTTGTTGCGGAAGTCTCTTCTGAGGTAGGACGTTATGTCTGGGTACTAACATTCACTGGTTATGTTTTCCTTGGAAAGAATTTAACAAGGTAGTAACTAGTAAGCATTAAGGCTATCTCTCAATTAAGTACAGAATCCAAGTTTATTTGTATATGACTATGGCCAATATTTCATTTGAGCTGCCATGAGTGGAATCACAAATGAGTGATTTGGGTTTTTCTACCTATGCAGATTTTTTCTAGGAGTTCATATGAAGATACCTTTTTTAACAATATACATTAACAACCAATAAGCAATGTTTCACTAGGTGACTAGAGTTGCACATATGTGATGGACTATTATTTCATACAATACTTTGGATGGCTACTTTCGACTAGTCATTCTCTTCTTCAAAAAGGAGAAAAAAAATCAGCTTCTTTACACAACACACACATATCTCATTTAGACTTCAACCTTCTCTAATGCTTCTTGGATCATGTTGTCAAATACCTTGTAAAGAATAGGCTTGATTGGCATCTAGCTTGAGAGAGGGGTTGGGGCGGGGGGGTTATATGCCATAGGGTACTTACATAAACCATTTTGTAATTTGTTTTAGAGGGGTTATATGCTATAGGGTGCTTACATAAAGCATTTTGTAATTTATTTTTTGATGGAGTCTTTTATTATCTTTTGCTGCTTGCTTGGTTCCTTGTAATTAGACTTCTTAAACTTTTGGGAGCTATTCCTTGTTAACATGTCACATAAGAGGTGTTTGTGGTTTATCTTATTTCGTACAGGAACACCAAATATCAATGGGTTGATTACTTGGGCCAGTCATGTGATAGTTGAGCAGCTACTTGAGTAAATGGTCCTTTTAAACAATGCAACTACTTTGCTTGTTTCATATCCTTTTGACTTGATCATCGTGCCTTGGATCCTCTACCAATACCATGCGGCAGTATAGAAATTTATTTTATGAATAATTCTCCAGTTTCACTCACAATACTAGGTTTTCCTATCATGCAGTGCATATCTTTTCACTAGAAGTGCAAAACCATCTATTTATCCACATAACCGCCTGCATACTAAATGGGCAAGTACTCACTAGTCGGAATTCCTGATCTACTGCATATTTCAGTCTGACTTTCTTTGAACCTTGCACAAGAGATGATTTTGATGATGCATCATCGATGTTTTATTTAATTGCTTAATTTTAGTTGCTAGGTGATATTTGTCTTGTTATACAAGTCCAATACATTGTTATGGTCATTTTTTCAGGAGGAAATCTTGAAGAAAACTGGTTCTGTGGTAATGCTAAAAGATGGGTCATTTGGTGTGGAGGCAAACACATCGATGGACCAACTCTCAGAAGAATTGAACATCAAAATACCAGAGGTATGCACATTCTCATCATGTGAGTGTACCAGAAAGAATTACTATCCCAGAAATCTGGGGAGCAAGAATGCTGTTGCAAAGATAAATGTCCAGACGGTGAGTGTGGACAGGATGAGGAATTATATTGATGATGAGAGGAAGTCAGTGCTTTTGTGATCAAGTAGGCATGGTGATGATTGAGACTTCGAGAGAACATAAGATGGCTACTTTTGTTCCTGCATTTGAATCTAGTTTGCCCTATCATTTACATCACTGTAACACAAATAGTGATGGGAGTCATGAATTCATTTTTATGCTTTGCCAAAGGGAACGTGCAATTGACCATCTTGACATAGGACCCAAAATTCCTGACCCTTTTCACTCTTTTGACTTTTGGGTTCCTTTGTGATATTGATTTTATATTATAACTTTATAGCCTACTCAAAAGTGTAATAGCAAACACTAATCTCACCTTGTCTTTCAGGGCCACCAGTATGAGACAGTATCTGGTTACATTTGTGAGTCATTTGGCTGTATACCTGGTAAAGGAGATAAGATAAAAGTGGTTCTCGAAAAGGCTGATAAAAAAGGGAATGGTGAATATACTGAAACAGAATCTGATCATCAGGACAATGGAAAGTATCAAATATTTGAACTTGAGGTATGTTGCTTGAATAGATTTATTGGAAAAAATAAATGTTGTACATGAAGGATAGATTTTTTTTTTTTAAGAAAAAAAAATGATGCAGTTTCTATCTTTGTTTTCTCATAAGTAGTAAATTCGCTATCGCTTGCATGCTATCACTAGTACCTATATACCCTTCTTGCTGTAAAAAAGCCAATCTCAAGGGACAGATCATCCCTGGGGCCATGGAAGCATTCTTTCTCGTATCCCATTTGTTCATGGAGATTCCCTTGATTTTAACATTGAATAGTTGGGAGGGCAGGAAACGCCAAGTCTGGGGGGAGATGGGGGAGAGAGGGCGAGCGAGAGAGAGGGAGAAGAGGCAAGGGAGGAGAGTGGAGGTGAGGGGAGAGAGACCTTCTCATTTGCAGGGCGGTCGAGCGGAAGGCCTCAGGGAGTAGAGGGCGGTCGAGCGGAGGAGGGTGGTCACGACGAACCTAGGGAGGGAGGGTGTCGATCGTTGCTTTAAATGCCTGGGGGCTAGCCACTAGACGAGGGACTCCCAAGAGCCCTTGCGTTGTTGGGGCTGTTGGGGCATTGGGCATTGGCGTACGCGATGTAGTGGGGTTGGGCGGCGGAGCGATGCATGTGGTGCGGAAGCGGGGCACCCTCCGCCACCTCCACCGGTGGTGGTGCCCTCGACAGAGGTGGAGGCACCTTGGCCAATGAACGTTGCGGCCCTCCATAGCCTTGTTGGTGGAGGTTTGGTGGGTGAGTTGGCTTCGGGGTAGCTGCGGGTTTCTAAGGTGGTGGAGGCCCTCAGTAGTGGTTCGACAGAGACAGGAGTGAGGGTCTTTCCCTCGGGAGGTAGGGGAGTCCTTATGGTGGGGCTCACCCCAGCGAAGGCGGAGGAGCTTTGTTCCAAGGTTCCCCGCTTGAAGTCCGAAACGGTGGCATGGCGGAGGACCTCCGTTCACGATTGGTGTGGTGAGAATGGCCGTCGGAGAGGTTGTTGGTGGAACTTGTGATTGAGGGGATACCTTGGTGGCTTCCAATGGTGGAGGTCCTCGAGGTTGTGGTTTCCCCTTTCGTGCGCCTCCGACGGTGTAAGGGGATAGGCCTTTCTGTTGGGCAGCTTGAGGCAGTGGTGGAGCTGAAGGTGGGGGCGTCGGTGATGGCGAAGGTGCTCCTCCACGAAAATCTCTCATGGGTGATCTCCTGCACCTGCAAGAGGGCCTGCGGGAGGAAGGCTTTGTATGCGGGGGTGGTCGGAGGGGTGGTGAACTCCGGCGATGCGGCAGTGGGCTGAGCTAGGGTTTCGCCTGAAGATTGGTAGCCCAAACGTCCTAGTGCTGACATGGAGTCGACCCCGTTGATTGCAGAGTTGCAACCATTAAATGCGACCGGTGTGGTTGCCTCAGAGGAGATGCTGCGTTTGGAATGCGAGGAGGCGTCGATTGCGATGTGATCGAAGGAGTGGGAGACGGCGTCCGCTACGTGCGGTGTTGAGGGTTTACAGCTAGAAGATGATTTAACCTTCTCTTATAAGATGTCGGGCGCTCGGGTCGGATCCCTCCTGGATCCAAATGGTGGATGCAACACTTTGGTTACAGTGAGGACCGTGACCCGACTTTGAAGATCCTCTCGAAGGCTCAAGGCTCGAGCACCTCCTCATCTCTGCTGGTGGCATCGCTCGAGGATGTCGCGTCGGTCGTCCCCGACAACGTGGGGGCTGTTGACACTGGAGAAGGTCAGCTTCTCACCTCGTTGGGCACGGAAAGGAGAGAGGGCTCCACCAGTTGACCCTCGATGGAGGAGATGGAGGTCGGGGGCTTCGGTGTGGAGATGGTGGAGCTGGAGTTGTGTTCGGAGGGAGTGTTGCCGCGGCAGCAGGTCGAGGGCCTCTCTCTGGTGGTGGACAACCACACGGTGGTCCTCTTGTCTGGGTGGAGACTATGCATGGTGGTTGGAGGCTGGGGAGGAGCTTTCCGTTACAAACGGAAATGTTGATATCGAGGATTGAGCCAGGGTCAGAGGGTGATAGTGGACGGCCGTGGCAAAGCATCACAGCCCTTGGTGACGATGATTCTGGATCACGATGAGGTTCGACGGACTGTGGAAGCATGTGGCTTCCACTTGTCGATGAGGGAGACGTCCACCGTTTCCACATGAATGGTGTCACATGAACGGTGTCATTACGTGGAACATGCGGGGTCTCAATGACCCATCGAGGAGGGCGTCATTAGGGCAGTACATTCGCTTATGGAAATCGAATGTTGTGCTGTTGCAGGAATCGAAGCTTTCTGACTGCGATGCTAGAACCTGGAGGGAGATCGGAGGTTCATGGATGGAGGGCTTTCGTTATATTGGAGCAACTGGCCGGCCTGGAGGACAGATACTGGGGTGGCGGGAATATATCTTTTCCTTGGTAGATTGCTTTGAGGGTGAGCATGTCATCTCAGCGAAGCTACTATGGAAATTAGGAGGTGCTAGCATGGTGATCACGGGGGTCTATGGCCCGTCAAATGCTTAGGCAAGAGGGGTGATGTGGGAGGAACTCACGTCGGTAGCCGTGGAATGTCATGGAAGTCCCTGGTTGATTGGTGATTTCAACGTTACCCTGTAGCTAGAGGATAGATCGGGGGAGCAGGGGAGGCAAGACCCTGGATCAGACGAGTTTGTAGAATTTGTGGCCACACATGGCCTTATAGATATATGCCCGGCATCCTGTGCCTTCACGTGGAGGAACAACTGTGGTCAGATGTCCAGGATTGACAAATTTCTCTCCAACGTAGAGATGGCAACGACCTTCCCCATGGCAGAGGTGTTCCCTTTGGAAATACCGTTCTCAGATCATACTCCCCTGATGTCACAACCAAATGAGGGGGTGCATTATGGCACTTACTTCAAGTGTGACGGATCTTAGCTACTGGAGGAGGGTTTTCGAGGTATGGTGGAGGAGAGATGGACCTCTTTTGTGGTAGAGGGATCGGTTACGCTTCAACTAGCAAGGAAATTGGCTTTGCTGCTGGACCACCTAAAGGAGTATAAGAAGGAAATCTGAGCAATCAGGAGGGGCAAAAAGGAAGAGGCTATGACGGAGATTACCAGGATTGATAGATTGGAGGACCAAGCCCCTATCTCGGTTAAGGATAAGGAGGTCAGGTTGAAGATGATGTGGGTAGTGCAAGTGGAGGACAGGAAAGCAAAGGTGGAGTGGAGGATGAGATCGAGGCAGAAGTGGCTAAAGGAGCGTGATTCTAATACCAAGTTCCACCAAATGGCATCTGCTAGAAGGAGGAGGAACTGGATAGAAAGGTTGCTGATTCACTGGGAGGGCTTCTCAGGTAGGGAGGAGGTGGGTAGGGCTGCAGTGAACTACTTCAAAGAGTTCATAGGCAGACGTGGCAGAGGTAGGTGGCAGTGGAGAGGGGAGGATATTCAATGCATTATAGATGCCCAGGCGGAGGGCCTCACGACTAGCTTCTCGGAGGATGAGGTGAGGCGGGTGGTTTGGGGGTTGAATGCGGTGGGATGCCCTGGACTGGACGGCTTCCCTATCTTCTTTAGGGAATTCTGGTCTTTGGTGGGGACAAACGTGATGCAGATGATGGAGTTCGCGGCAGGGAATAGGGGGTTTGACAAGCTGAACAGGTTTTATATGTTTTTGCTGCTCAAGGAAGGTGCAAAAGAGATCCAGGATTTTCGTTCGATTGCGCTTTTAAATGTTGTTTACCTTATTATTGCTAAGGTCTTGGCGAACAGACCCAGAGATCTTGGAGACTTGATTTCCCCTATGCAGATGACCTTTGTCCTATGGAGGGGATCCTAGACGAGTTTGTCGTCACAATGGAGGCTTTGGTTGCCTGGAAGAGGGAGAAAAAGTGGGTGTTTCTATGGAAGGTAGATTTCAATAAGGCATACGACTCAGTGCATTGGGAGTCCTTACTGAGGAGAGGCTTTCCAGCGATGTGGATCGATTGGGAATCTAGCGGGGGGATGGGTGCAGCCTAGGAGAGGGGTCAAACAGGGGTGCCATCTTGCACCTATGCTGTTCGTATTGGCAGCGGATGCCTTGGCAAGGGCAACTCGAAAGGCATGTGATACGGGTCTGATTAGAGGTTTCTGAAGAGAATGAGCAAACGACGATCCTACAGTATGCTAATGATACCCTGTTTTTGGTCAAAGGAGCGGGTCGGGAGGCTAGGAGGATGAGGATCATCCTGGAGCTTTTTGGTGCAGCATCATGGTTGTAGATTAATTATAAAAAATCAACATTTGTCCCAATCAACATGATGGCTGAGGAGATGGAGATGGTGGGGAATGCACTTGGGATAGAGGTGGGGTCTTTACCGCTGGTGTATTTGGGCCTTCCTTTATCAAATAGGAGGCTTAGACTGCAGGATTGGCTTCCTTTGCTAGAGAGAATGGAGAGAAAATTGGTAGGGTGGTCATCTAGACTGTTGTCTAGAGGTGGGAGACTGGTTCTGGTGAAGGCGGTTCTGGCATCCATACCTTTATATTTCCTCTCTATTTTTATGATACCGAGATAGGTTGATAAGAAAATGTCCAAGTGGATGAGAGACTTTTTCTGGTCCAACATGTGGGCAGTACGGAAAGGGGCAAGGCTGGTGGCCTGGGAGGAGGTCTATAGGCCGATAGAGGGGGGCCTGGGGGTCAAGGAGGTGGACAAGGTGAATGTTAGCCTACTTACAAAGTGGATTGCCAAACTTGTGAGCCGCAAACTGGGATTGTTTGGTGACGTCATGCGGTGCTGCTACGGGCCATTTGCATCTTGGGGGCCTTTGGAGTCTCCTCCTTTAGCCTCGTTCTTTCTCAGGGGCCTCGCAGCAGTGATAAGGAAGGTGCAAACTTTCTTTTCCTCCACGTTGGGTGAGGGTGATGTCTTCCTGTTCTGGCTGGATGACTAGCAGGGGGTCGGGCTACCTCTCAGTGCCAGGTAACCCTGTCTTTTTGGGGGTGTGGTGGACCCATCGGCCTTATGGGAGACTGCTAGACTGGGGCCTGGTGTCCAGTCTTTCGGGGGGGGCCTTTCAGACCAGAGGTGTGACGATTTCCAACAGTTGCTACAGGAGTTGGAAGGATGGGAATCTAAGGAGGGTGGTGATTCTTTTTCTTGGGAAAAGGGAGATTTCTCGGTGGCGAAGGTTTTCCGTAGATTGAGTTGCGGCGTGGCCACCCCGAATGTCGACTTCATGAGAGACTGCAGGCTTCTCTGAGAGGCGGACTGTCCACTGAAGGTGAAAATTTTCGTGTGGTTGATGAAGGAGCGGATTATGACGAAAAGGTGGAGAGCAAGGTGGGCCTAGATGGATGATGTGAGCTGTCCCCTTTGTGGAAGAGTGGAGGACATTCAGCACCTCTTCTTCCAGTGTCTGTTTGTTGTGCAGGTGTGACAGAGGATAGGGATTGACTGGATTGTCCATCAGGACACAATTAGTTTCTAGTCTTCTTTCCGTAGGGGAAATGCACAAGAGGGGCAAATATCTTTTAGATCCAAGAATGATCAAGCTAAGATCTTGGATGTCTTATGGGGTGTTTAGCTAGGTAAGAATGGGATGCTTTTTAGGGGAGAGAGATCCTATGTTGAAAATTTTTTCGCTTCCATTAAGTCCCAGGTGGGGTTCTGGAGAGCTAATTTGTAATTTCTGGTGTAATTCTTTTAGTGGAATGAATTGAACATGGGTGATTATCGCTTGGATAACTACTCTTATTTTTCAAAAAAAAATAGTTGGGAGGGCAGCTCCTACTGTAAAATGCTTTAAACATTTTCACTAATTATTGTCAGCGCCAAGATATCTTGCACTCATTTGCCAGAATAAAACTTGGAGTGGTGTTATTTCTGCTTTCCATGCTTTTAGTTTCGTCATGCATATGTAATGGAAGAAGGATGTTACGTTTGATAGTAGGTTCCTTCTTTTTGAGTTTTGTATGCTCATCATCCTAGTTTTTCCGGGCATTTTCCCTGTTGTCTTTCTTTTTGTCTCGTTTTACTTATCAGTGTTCCGTGATATCAAGTACTCAGCTTCATATGATTTTTCACGTTTCAGATATTAGAAGGCAATGCAAGAAAGGTAGAGTCAGTTTTGTTTAGGCCTATCAATGATCCTACAGTGGAGGTCGACAACAGAAAGGGCGTGAACCGCATAATATCCAAAAAGGTTGTGAAGAGAAAGAGACGGAATGGTAACAGACCTGACAAGGATGATAGTGACCAAAGTGAAGGAACTTTGCAAGAGAGCGTACACCAGCAAGAAATGTACAGCTCTACCGTGTCGGCTGAACAGCCTGATAACCTTGAAAATAACACTCTATAGTTGCTTCTATCACTCATACTGGCAGCCTTCTTTTGATATGTAAGCAAATAGATAAAAGTCCAAGAAATAGATACGCTCCAAAATAAAATTACATGCAAGCCCACATTTGTTTTTTGGGTTTTGCTTTACAGGTGAAGAGAAGTGTCTATATCCTCGCTTGTATAATTCAAGTGCGCCTTTGCAGGACTAGCCGTACACAATAAACCTGAGGTGGAGCAGTCTTCGAAAGGTTGCGGTTGATACCAGCACATTCTGGTTGGAGTATGGTGAGTTCTAGAGAATTGAAATACGTAGGGATGAAAGAGGAACATCTTTGGTTGCCCAAGCCAAGTGTGATGGCTTCCTGTGGGAGTGACGACCGTAGCCGACACCTTGCGAAGTTCCCTCTTTTCCCTCGACTCCTTCACTCTCTGCAGCTGCCTGAACCTCTCTTGCAAGAGGGCTATAGAGGAGTGCATGTCGCTTGATTCGCCCGTTTGCTCTCCCATGTCTTCTGTCGATTGAACGTGCGCACCCGCTAGTTTATATAGAGAGCCTGCTTTTGCCATCTAGCGGTAGGTGGTGTCTGTGATGTTTGTGTATGTGTTCTGTGGTTGGTTGTGGATGATGGTAAAGGGGAGACAAAGAGGGAGGATTGGAAGAGGCTAAGGCTTAGGAGAGGATGCTTTTTATGGCTTCTTATAGCGTGGTGCATGGGTTGATGATGGATGTGGGGGGAGTCCCAAAAGGAGAGCTGGGGGTGGGGCCCTTTGTCCTTGCAGGAGAGCTTTCGGGAGGGAATGTGAGAAGATTGCATTGATAACTTACCCGTTCTTTTCTTCTTGTTTTTTTCCTCCAGCAAGCCTACTAGAGGCACATCGAAAGCGATTTTATGTGTTTCATAACGGAGTGTGAATAATATGGACAAAACTGTAGTACTGAACAATCAATCGGCGAGGGCCTCGCTTGGACGTGGTTAGTTATCGTTTACATTTGGAATCAACTTGCGTACATGACCAAAACTGCCTCCCGTGGTTGATGGTTAATTGCGTTGGAAGGCGGTAGGGATTCAAAGATGGCTCTCATTGTGGTGGTATTCTTCTGAGGTTCCTTCCTTACAGGTGGCACATGCTGATTGCATATATTTTTGTGGTTGGTACATTCCTCGAAGATCTTGATCATAGAAATAGATGAATGGTGGAGTGGATGGGATGGTCAGGGAGAGAGAATCTTTGTTGCATGCTAAGGTTGTGCCTCCCGAGGGCTAATATACGGCACGAGCATTTTATAATGAGAATCTCTCTTGCTCATGCGTTCACAGGGAAAGAGGGGTTGATTTCATGTGACGTGCGGTTCCTTATCTCCGTTGGGCTTCCCACTTGCGAGTAGAACGATTCTGTTCTCGTGACTTTTTCTGATGTAGAGGGCCACCGAGCGGCCCCTATGGACGTTAACGGCAGTTGAAAGCTGCCAGATCCCTTCCATGAGCTCCCTTTTTCAAAACGATACCTTCTAATCTCTTTCTGCGTGCAGTGCCCTATATCATATCTGGCTACGTGGTTATTTACTAACCCTTGAGATACGTGCATCTTCGAGAATAGCTGGTTGGAATGACAAAATTTAGAGATGAAAAATTGAGATTATATAAAAGAGAATTTTGCATCTATGCTCATAACCATCACCACCATTGGATCTTCAGTATATCGACCCTATGTGGGCGCTGCTGACACCTCTTGCCAAAGGAATGGCATATTTCCCGCGTAGCATGTTTCTGGACGTTTAACATGTGCACTTCCAAATATCAGATGTGGAAAACACGTTTCTTCTAATTTTCTAAATAACTCAGTCATAATGACATGTAGGATAATAACAAATATTGAACACGCCTTTTTACATGCACATATCACATACCCCCTCTACATAACCTTGAAAAAAAAAAAAGTATGGCTGTAAGTTTTAGGCTGTAGTAGCTATGTATATTTTTGCCATATATATGGCACCTTTGTTATGTTTTAATGACCTTTAATTATACGATTTTAAGTGGTTCTAAAGTTGTGTTGCGTATCGGGATGAGAGTTATTTCGAGATAAAATATTACGAGGATAAAATGATTGGTAATGTTGATTTAATGTAATTAGTAAATATTTATTTAATATTAAGATATAAATGTAAGTGAGTTGATGTGATGTTGTAAATGTATTTTAATAAATATATTATATTGGAATGTGTATATTTTGATACACGTTAATATTGATGTGATACAAAATTGTTGATTAGAGTGACCTATTCCCATGGCATTCCTTATTCCGTTGGCAAAAGGAGCCTCCAGGCGGCGTAAATTTGGAAGAGTTAAGACTTCTGTAGAAGCATGCTGCCATCTTCCAGTGACCAAAGGAAGAAAGCACGGTCAAGGGAAGCATCTCCTGGAATAGGATGGCAAAGGTCATAAATGTAGAAACATGGCCAGAGGAAGGACACGTTGCTAGAGCTTGGTTGCTAGATGTGGTAGCGAGACTTGCTGGACGATACAGATCAACATGGTCGACAGCTTCGAGAATTATCTCAATTGTGACAATCGATATATGGAGAAAATCAACCGAGAAATCAATTGCGAACTGAAGTGAACAGTTATGGAATTTAGGTCGATAAGTCATGGAATGCCACATACATAGATGGTTCTTTTGGATTAAAAGAGCACAGAAGAAGATGAGAGTTATGGGAGTCTCAAATACTTAATCCATCCACTCTTCTCCTCTCTCAATCTGATTCAAAACTCATTGTCCCGAGGGTAGGCTGTGGTGTCGAACGACGGAGACTCCTGATTTTAGATCAGAAAAAGGAAAAGATTGGCTGCGATGGCAGAGATCGATGTGCAGATCGCAACAACGAGGCTCCAGGACAAGACATTGCTGCAGTTGTATGAAAATTCGCATCCCTGAACGTTCTCAGACTATTTAACGTTCAGTGCACTAATATGGAAAAGGTGCATGCAGTTGCACTGTTGCACCACCCCTGGACAGCAGGCCTGTGGATAAAAGTATCCTCAAAACAGGAACACCTTAGCATAACAGGGGATATTTGGTAGGTGAGTTAAGTAAGCTTAATCCACATTTAACCTCACTTAATCTACTTATCACTTGTGTTAAGTTAAGGGGGATTTAACCTAAGGTAAAATTATACCACTCTCCCAAACGAGTTAACCTATTTATTCCATCATTTCATTTCACTTCTTCCATGTATCTTTTTACTTATTTCACAAATCTATTCCCTTTACCGAATATCACCTCAGTTAAAAAAACAAGCAGTTCAGGAATGAGAGCAGCCCAGTCCTCAAAAGAATGGACGGCATCTCTGTCATTTGGTTGGTTGGAGGAGAATAGGAAGGAGCAGCATTTGGCTCTAGATAGGGCAGATGGACGCCCCTGATATCTCACTCCTTTTACTGTAAAAGGGTCCATTCTATTGGGAATTCGCTGTCTTCTTCTCTCCTGTGGAAGGTGGGGGGGAATAAACTTTGGGTCTGATGATGTCCTCATGAGGGGGCCAAATTGCAACCAGGAGTCATGATGTTATTCCCTCCTTCCTTTTGCAGCTCTGTCGTGGAGCTCTTTGGATGGGAGTGGCGTGCCATGGCTCTTTGTTCCATGCCATCAAATCAGATGGAATAGAATTAACTGTTTTGATTTGTTTACATTTGACCCTTTAAGGCTACAATATGGCTAGCATATTTTTTTTTGGTGTTGTCTTCTTTTTTTTGAACTCTTGCGATTAATTTACGGTGTAGGTTAATTAATTTGTATCAGTAAAGTTATAACAGGGGTTAACTTTTATTTTTTATTTACTTGCAAATAAGGGTTAACTCCTATTTGTGTTTACTGAATACAGGTTAGGAATAAAAGTTATCATGTGATGTGACAAAGGGTAAGAGAGAGAGATCGGAGGTTAAGTGAGGGGTTGGGTCAACCCCTTTTCAAATCAATGTTAGAATAACACGGATTAGCAACCTAAAAAGAAGTTAAGTTATCCTCCAAGGTAAACGAAGGTTAACCCTCTCTATAAACTAGACCTTTGAGATTTTCAATCATTCAAGATGGTTTAAGGATGTTTATTTGTGAGTGAGATTTGGTTTTTGATTTCTTAGAGATGATATCTGGAATTTCAATTATATGATAACATATAAATGTTAACAAGAAAATGGTCCCCAAATGGCATGGCTATTTGTAATGTATTTTATAATTTTCACGGAAAGACCCATCCTCGTGTAATGTTAGGTAGTTCTTCTTGTTGGGGGTTTCAATTGCCTGGGAGGTATAGGCTATCACTTTCTCATGCTACATGAGCACGCACCTTGGTTCTTGGTGGGAGGCATCTCTATAAACCACATGGCCTCACCTCCTAATTGGGATTCCTTTTGGACTGCTAAAAGTTTTGCTTGATTGTCTATTCTTTACATCCTTCTTAGTCGGTTGAGTGAGTGGTATGAAACCTTGGAGACATCTTTAAAAAAACTTTTGTAGTGCCCTACCTGAGAAGCTTTGAATCTCAACAAGTGTGCTGCTCCCTTTTCAGGGCCACTTTAACTTTGGTTGGATCTACAGCAACTCCGACTCCCCATACAATGCGTGCTTTAGGAAAGAGGGTGAAGGGAAAGCAAATCAATTTTACTTTTACCATAAAAAATTAAAGCATTTGTACTATTTGAAGACTCAAAAATGGGTTGAAGATAAAGCCCCTTTCCCCATCAAGCTCATATGCTCAATTTCCACTTTCTCTACCAAATGGAGTAGGATTTGTACATTTTTAAGACTCACACATAAGTTGAAGGGAAAAAGCCCCTCTCTCTATCAAGCTCATATGCTCATTTTCCACTCTCTCCCAAATACAGTAGAGTTTGGTGGGAATCAAAGAGAAATTTTGCCAGTGTCATCACTGTCATGCAATAGGCAACTTTAGCTTTGTTGATAATAAAATGTTTACTGTATGTTCCCTTTGTTTTATAGCATCCGATTCTCGGACATGGCATAAGAGAGGAAGTAAATTGTGAAATTAAAAAACAATCTAGCCTCGAGTAATCACACAAATGACAAGCAAATTTAGAGAGAATTTATATCTCCTCCTTGGGAAACTCTCTTTTCTTGGGAAACCCTCTTTTGAAGTAGCCCTAGGAGAATTTATATCTCCTCCATTTAGATAGGTGGAGGAAAATCCAACGACCATTAATGCCCGATAAATAGAAAAATGAAACATACAAGTTATATAGAGCCATTTCAAAGTGAAATAAAAATTGTAAGGACTCGAGAGTACTCCTTATACTTCTCTAAAGTTGAAAGGAATGACAATTATTAAAAGGAAGAGAATGAGTGAACTGTGAAATATTTGCAATGGAGGGCCCAAGAATGGTAGAAAAGTCTTAAATTGGAAGTAAATAAACACTTTTAAGCTAGAGATTTGTGGATGCATGTGTCCGAAGTAATGATTTAGGCTATTTGTAGACTTTGACTTTTTATATTTAGACCTCAAATCAAACGTGTTAGTTTGACTAGAATTTGATTTGGAGAGTTGCATATCTTAACTTAATCAATAGAAATTCAAAGTGATTTGAAGAGTTGCATATCTCAGACTTAACCGATAGAAATTCAAGAGACTACGTAAAATTAGCCATCTTTTAATTCTAATAGTTGATTAGATGAAAGTTTGTTAGATTTCCGGAAGGTTTTATTAGCCATCTCCTAAAATTGTTCAACCAAGCAAGTATCGGATCACCAAAATTAGGTGATCTATGGGCAAGATTAGCTGTTGGTGATATAGTGGATGTTTGATATGTTTATGAGTTGTTTGGCCAAGGAAAGTTTAACTTACTAGATTTATAAGAGTGAATCACATAGATGATTAGAAATTTTGAAATGGTCCTCTAAAAGATGTATACCGATCAACATATATATAAAAAAACACTAGACGAGTGCAAAAGTAACTCTTAATGTTTAGAAGAATAGCTAACAAATATTATTCAAAATGGAACACTTAAAATTTCAACCAAAAGTTGATTAGAAAACCAGACATCAAGATTAGATGTTTAACAACCAGGAGTTGTGTAAATTGGAGTCAATATAATAGTTAGATTGAAGTTAAATGATTGATGGTCTAATAATTCCATTGAAAGAAAACTAAAGAGCACTAACCAATTCTTTCGTGATATTATCAAGAGCCAAAATATAATTTCCTAGGTGTTATAGGTTCTTTTGCACATAGGAATTCAGATTCTTAGTAGATATATCTATCCCGCACGATTGATTGAAAGAAAGTAACAAGAAATGGCAATAGAAACGTTGGAATTGGGCAACCGTCCAGGCATTTTCTATGCATATGACTGTATATATATATATATATATATAGAGAGAGAGAGAGAGAGAGAGAGAGAGAGAGAGAGAGGGGACAAAAAAGAAAACAGAGAAAGCAAAGAGAGGTAAAATAATAATTCATCTAATTTATATTGTTAAATAATCCCATTTACCGATTACCGCACCCTTCCTTCAGTATTCCTTTCTTAGAAATTAAAACTCCTATAACGGTTCTATTGCTGTCAAGTCTTTAAAATGTGTCTACAAGGTAGACGTATGCATTTATACATAAAAGGCCATTGGTTTATTTGAACCTTTGACCCAATCTTGTTGGAATAATTCGGCAGGGCAAATGCACGGTTAGCATTTTTTTTTCCCATTCTTTTTCTTAAAAAAATGGGATTTATACTAGTCGCATATCATATGCTCACTATTTCTTTTGAGCATTTGTTCTCAAATAATTACTTAAACTTCATTTTTCTTTCTTAATATGTAGAGATAGATTTTGTTCAAACTTCACCTAGAAATAGACCTTTCGTGCTTTAAGAATTTAACGAGGTGGTGTAACAATTCCAGGTCTAAACCAAGCTTAAATTAAAAGAAACCAACTTTAACAAGTTGTTGGGTTAAACCTAATGTGTGTAACTCAATCGTCCAAAATGATTAGACCCAAAATATCAAACAATTAATAACATTTACGGTTGGTTACATCTCACAACCAAACTTTAATTTCAATGATTGGCATAAACTAAAGCTATAGACAACATTTGCATATGTACCTTGAGTTGGCACTTGATAATCAATTAAACTAAACAAGGTAATAATTACTCCCTCGAAATCATTCCCTTGTCTTCGAAGGTAAGAATACGCCTGTTGCTTTTAAAGTCTTTGATTCAATTAGAATGATTCGTGGGAAACCTGAACTTATCAAGGGGAGAATACTCCTTGTTCGACGACTTGGAAATTATTCCCTCCTTGTTTCGTTGAATCAAGCTTAATTACATACAGCACCTCTAAGATACATATATGTCTATGTATGTTGCTTGCAGACAACTAAATTCTCACGACCATCAAAAGTATCTTCTAGAAGATTTTTTAATCGTCTTGGGAGGAAAGGAAACAACTGCCATGAATCATGATTGTTTTTGAGATGAGTAAAATAAAAAGGGTGAAAGGAAACTCCTATGATTGTTGATTCACCCACCTCCTTTGGCTCTCACTTTCGTTCCTCCAATTGTATATATTCTTCTAGCTCTTTCTATTCCTCTCTATCAATGGGGTTTGATTTCATCGTAGGAATTGAACGAATTAAAATAGAAATAAATAAATAACAAAGGAGGAAAACAGTACCATAAACTGATTGCAAAGTGATTGGGTCTGAGATGTTTTTATATCTCTTTCATTAATTGTATTGGCTTCATTAAATTCTTATGTTTTTAGTCTTTACTTGTACAATGTTAGTTGATATGGCTAATAGATGCTTCCTTCGTGAGTGCAGAGATGAAACCATCAATCACATCATTAACGAGTGTTTGCTTCTTGTACAATACAGAACGTAAGAGGTGTCCACTCTTTTGAAAACCTCCCCTTGGCTTATTTACCCTTTTTCGATAGCAACGATTCTACATTCTATCAAAAAGAAAGATCTAACAGAGCTTTTGCCAATAATAGTAAGAAAAACCAATTCAAAATTTTCCGATTAACTACTTCTTGACTGGTGATTTTATAAAACACCATTAAAATTTAAAGGTCCTCCTCCATTCCAGTTGATGATGATGTCATCAAGTGTTGTTCTCTTGTAGACATATTTAAAGATCCATTTAGATGCGAGATAAAATGAAGTAGAGATAAACTAATATGAAATAAATAGAAATTGATATTTGTTTGGATGATGAAATAGGTGGGGGAGGTTAAGGAGGAAAAGAAAATTATTTAGATTTTTATTTGATATTAAAAGTGAGTAGATGATATAGTAGATACTTATTTAAGATCAAAAATAGAAGTAGAAGATATAATGGATATTTGTTTAATAATATAAGTAAGGGTGAAAATTGTTATGATTTGATTTAAATGATCAGAAGTAATTATGTAAAAATTTTATCTTAAAATAGTGAAAAAAATAAACCCAACAAAAATACCAGGACATGAAACAAATCCTGCTAACCCTGCATCCAAACATAGCCTAGGAAGGAAAGCAATTTAGTGATCTCAAATTATGAGCTCGAGAACACCAAAGGTGCATTTCTTGCTTTCATAGTTTCAATGAGACCTAATCTTCTTAGTTCCATGTCCTCATTGATTTTTTTTTCTTTAGGAACAAATCCTTGAAGTGGCATTCTAAGCTTAAAGTTTGACTTTCTTCGGAAAAACAATGAATATGTTCCGTTAGTTATACTTAACATAATTAAAAACTTAAGTTGATATGGTTTCATTTGAGGTGTTGGCTGTAAATCTCGGTAATGTCTCGTCATGTCTAAAAGAGGAGTATACGCCTGAAAAATTTCTAAATAATGCAAAATTGCATAAATTGTACATAATTTAAAAGGTAGAAATCACTAAATACTAAAATAGATAGCAATCAACGACCCTATTTGGCGTGGGAGGTATCGTGATTTTGAATACTGTAAAACTAAGTACGTTAACATCCAAAATGATGGAAGACAAGATGTGGAGCTTACCCTCATGCCCTTACTTGTTACCAAGATGGAGGTAGCACTGAAAAGAGGGCATGCAATTATTTTACCAACCTCACTGTCAAAGTAGCCTTTCTATACTAGTTTGTTTCCTATTAACTCTAGTAAAATGGAACTAGCAAATAACTCTTATTTATGTTTACGTGTGAAGAAGGAATATCCCCTATTGATGTTTAGCGAAAGGTTAGTGTAAATCCTAACCCTTCACATGAACATACCCCAAAGATCATACGTGTAATACAGGAATTGATGATAGTATGAGGTAAAGAGAATACCTCTAGCCCATAGATGAATCAACGAGATGAGAGAGTAGTTGGACGAATTATGCTGAGCTTCCTCAACAATTCTCATGAGTCTCCAAGCCGACAATTCCATTCTTTGATACACGTTCACAGCATTATTACATTTATTCTGCACATCTCAATCCTCTGTCACCCAAGTACTTCTTGAGAGATTGCTCGATATTTTTGATATCATGATACTTCACAAACAACCCTTGCCCAATTCTTATGTAGGGCATTTATAGGCATCCATTAATTTCTCTCAATCTCCAGATTTCTTCAAAAAAGAACCGTAGGGAAGGAGGTAATTAATATGATCATCCAGGCCAAATAGCGCAAGCATCATCTCTAAGCTACATCATACAAAAGCATGAATGATATTTTTTTTCTTTGATTGCTAGCAAAATAAATTTTTGGTTCAAACCAACTTAACTAACCACTTCAAACCAAATCACAGAGGAAGTCCTACAACAATACTCCTAGTCTCTAGACTAAACTTATTAGCTACCACTATGACAAACCCCCTCCCCAACCCCCACCAAACTCTTTGCAACATCTCTAAAGATAGTCTCAAATAAAAAACTCATGAAAATGAGTAATAGAATATAAAGGATTATGGATTTCTAGTTGACAACTTGAGCTTAAATATTTTAAGTATTTACTTTGGATTCTCTAGACACGCACCCAACAAGTTGTCAAGGATACCTTTTGTTGATTAGACTCGGGTCTAAACTTGAATCATTACACCTCCCCTCCTTTCCTCGCTAACCCATGCAATGCCTCACCATGTAGAGAAGCATTGCTTCAATAACGGATTTCTTTTATGCAGCTCATGGAAAAATCAAGGATTCTGGATCTCTAAATCAACTTGGACCTGCTGTTTCTGACTCCAATCATTATATATTAGCTAGCAAACATGTTGCTAAGCAAAAGGCCAAGTCTACTTTTGTAACCAGCAACAATTGAAAGCATTGTCCTTGCAAGCTCTCGAAATTTCTTTGATTTTGAACAGCAGATATTCTGAAAACCCTGAGAAATGTTTCCTTTAAACTCAAATGACAATTCTGTTTACTTGTATGTATTCGCAAATGACAAACATAAAAGTCAATTTTGCCTACCAGGTATTACTGAATGATGGCTTGAGGTCCCAATTTTAGATGGGAAAAGCATTTTCCTCCTGGAGCCTCATATTTTGTATGGTTGGTTTACCACAAGAAATTACTTACCCACCAAACCTCCCAAACAAGAGGCTTTCCTTGGCAATGATTCTTGTTCTTTGAGACTCCAATGAAGAATCTACTGACCTACTCAATCATTGCCCATTCATCCACATTATAGTCAACTCCCTAATTACTTCCCTGTATCAACGAACAATCTCTTAAGTCTGCTCAAACATCAAAATTGTGAGCCAAAGCTTAACTTAGCAGTGAATACATCAAAGCAAATAATGCTATTTGCTGCTTTTCGGTATGTTTAGAAAGAAACATGCAATACAGTTATTTAATATAACCATTCCTCTCCTACCTAACAAACTCATAAAATTTTAGCTAGTCTCTACGATTTTTTCCAGGTTAATAACTTGCATGCCCATATAAATATCCCTAAGAAAACTGAATTTGCTAAAACAGCCCTCACTTAAATTGCTATTCAGAAAACTCTATTTCTCTTAAGACTACTAGGATGTATATATCCTTTCAGTCTGCAACAGTCCTCATTTAAAAGATTACAACGACAAGATATAAAAGTGATTTTTACATAAATATCCCTTTAAACGTATGATATCACACATATTCCCTTGAGTTTATCATATTAAGACATGAGCCCTCACTAAGTTGACTCCATTCTGCAGCAATGTACCGCCATCGGTAACAGCTTACAAAATAATTATGGTCATCTATAAGCTCACTGATGCTGAGGATAAGGTAAATAAGATATTATCAATGTCCATCTAGAGAATGATACCAATCAAAATATCAAAGCACTAATAAAAGATGGAGAATCTCATAATTGACATCCATGTTGCTCGAGCGCCAAGCCATGGTGCTTTCATGGTTGAGGTAGTGGAAGGAAGAACTAAAATTACTTCGAACGATACAATGGGGAGGGGGTGGTAAGTTCTTTTCGGAACCTTTCCATCATAAGTGGAAAACTTGCTGGAGCTTAGTTCTTGGGGCATTCATGGAAGGGGTATCAACTTCTCAAGGCTATGTATATAAATATGAAAAATTCAGGGCCAATTGTGTAATATTGGTGCTTTCTAGGGAGGCACACGATGTACGAAAATATCTCAGAAAAGGAAATTCTTTGTCTAACACTCAGCCTGTTTCTCTCCATAGCTTTCAAGTAAAATTTTAGCCACACACGCACAGACACGTGCATGCATGCATACGTGCGCACATGCACGCACACACACACACACGTACAGCAAACACTAAACCACACCAAACGCACTCCTCGTTGCTTGCTAGTAACATAATAGTTAATGTCAGCGATGGTAATGGTAACACAAATCACAGCCAACAGAGTGATACGTCCACAGCATTACTACAGCCATTCTACATCTCAAACCTTCCAGAACCAAATGCTTCAACAGTTCAACTGCGATCTAGTATTCCATCCAAATGTCAAAAAATGGTTCAATTTGGATTTATTTTCTTTATTGCGACGCTTCACACACCATCACAGGCATCCATTAGTTTCCGGCCGTCACGATCCAGTTCTGCTTCTAATTTCTTCGAGGGGCAAAAATTAAACCTGGAGGGAAGGGGGTAATGCAATCATCCAAACCAAATACCGCAAGCATATTTTCTAAGCTACGCGATACAACATCAAGAACAAAATATTTTCTTCTTTGATTTCTAGCACAATGCATCTTTGGCTAAAACCAACTTAACTAAGCACGGCTAACCAAATCACTGTGGAATCGCTACAACAATGCTTCCAGTCTCCAGGCTAAACTCATTAGCTGCCATTATGTCCCACCCACCCAACCCTTCCCCAATCCATTCAGTGCCACTCCGTGTAGAGCAGCATTGATTCAACATCAGATTTCTTTTATGGAGCTCGTCGATATAAAACAAGGTTAGAAACTAATTAACTTGGATCTTCTATTGCTAACTCCAATTACTAAAAATTAGCTAACAACAAACATGTCACTATGCACAAGGCAAAGTGTACTTTTGGAGCCAGGGACAATTCAAAGCATTATGCTCACCAGCTTGAAAATTCCTTGATTTTTAACAGCAGATATTCTGGAAAAAAAAAAACCCTGAGAAATCTCGAATGTTGACTCTCTCTGCTTACCTGTCTTTTCAAATGGCAAGCATATGGTCAACTCTGCCCTTAACCTATTATATATGGAAAAATATTGTCGTTCCGGTGTCTCTCGTTTTGTATGGTCGACCTGTCAGCCTGTCACAATAAATTACTCATCCATGACAACCTCCAAAAGAAGGTGCTTTCCTTGGCAACAATTCGCATTCTTTGCTACTCCAATCAAGAATTGGTCAACCACCTCAAGCACTGCTCATTTGCTTACAATTCTGTGAACTCTCTAATTCCGTTCCTGAATCAAGTAGCAAATCTCTTAAATCTATTAAAACGTCAAACTTAGGACTCAAATCTCAACCTAACGATGAGCATGTCAAAACAAATAGAGCTTGTTACTGCCTTTTTCTTAAGCTTAGAAAGAAACATGCCATCCAATTTTTTCATATAACCAGCTTAGAAAGAAACATGCCATCCAATTTTTTCATATAACCATTCCTCTCCTACTCATTAATTCTGAATGCTGCTCAAAAGACTCTGTATTTCTGAAAGACAACCTTTCAGTGCCAGCAACGGCCCTCACTTAAAATTGCTAAAACAAAAGAAAACAAAAGGGAGAGCCTATATGAATAATGCTTATAAACATCTGATAACTCACATGTATGGATAGGTTTATTCTTTTTACACATAAGCCCTCATGAAGTTGTTCCATTTCAAGCCAATACGTCTCCATCACTACTCATCTATGAGCTGATTGACACCAAGGATAATCTTAACAAGATATTATTAGCATATCAAAACTCAAATATATAATGGAGATTTCCAAGACATGGTGCTTTCATGGTCAAGGTGATGAAAGGCAGAACTGAGATTGGTTTAAGTAACAGCATGCCGTGGGGGGAAGGGGCGCGGGGTGGTTTTGTGGTTGGTTCGTTCTTGTGGGATGCGTTCATACAAGGGGCATCAACACTCCAGGGCTATGTGCACAAATACAAAAATATTTTGGGCCAAACCATATGACCCCACAAAGGAAATTCTCTATCAACAGCCAGCACATTTCTCCGCATAGTTTTAAGTAAATTCTTAACCACACACACATGCACGCACACAACACTATTACATACATACATTAAACCAAACTGAGTATCATCCTCATTGCATACCAGCAACAGAATAATAAGCGTCGGAATGGTCATAGTAACACAAATCAAAGCAAACAAAGTAGTTATCACATACTTCTTCAACCATCCACGACCTCCCTCTTCCTACCCCTCACAACGAACTCCGACGTTTGGGACCATGATGGCGATCACGTCCTCCAGCTTCACAAACTCCACCACTCGACACCTGCTCCTCCCTCCCCGACCGCACAACTTCCACTCGCACTCGGCCCCCTTCCTCAACTCGCTCAGCTCCCTCTCCACCTCCCTCAGCCTCCTCTCCACCTACTCCTCTGCCTTCTCCCTGTCCCCTGTAGATCCTCAAGAAGTCCAACATAAATCGACGAAGAAAGAGCCCACCTGCCAAATCCACATGCAGCCACGTCAAGGGTACGAAAGTCAACCGAGCCCATTTATATGAAACAGTAACATGTACACTCCCTATTATACCACCGAACCCACCCATATTATGTGTTTCATGACGTGTATACCCCCCTTCCCCTCAACTGCGAGTATGGAATCAATTTTTCTTTATATGAGCAACGTGGACCTGTACAGTTGTCAACTAATTTAGACCCGTTTGGTTCACGCGTCAAGTCTGGAGGGACCAATGTGGACATGCTTGGTTAATGAATCGGGTTAGATTTGTCCAAGGCAAATTTTCCAGGGGAAAAATAAACACGATCATTGATACATGCCATCATGAATAAGGTTTCAGTTGAAAATTTGCTGGAGCTTTCCATCCCGAGTGGAAAACTTGCTGGAGCTTAGTTCTTGGGGTATTCATGTAAGGGGCGTCAACTTCTCAAGGCTATGTTTATAAATATGAAAAATTCAGAGCCAATTGTGTAATATTGGTGCTTTCCAGGGGGGGCACACGATGTACGAAAATATCTCAGAAAAGGAAATTCTTCGTCAACACTCAGCCTGTTTCTCTCCATAGCTTTCAAGTAAATTTTTAGCCACACGCATAGACAAGTACATGCGTGTGTGCGCACGTGCACACACGCATACAGACAATCACTAAACCACACCAAGCGCCATCCTCGTTGCATGCTAGCAACATAATAATTAATGTCGGCAATGGTATAATAGTAACACAAATCACAGCCAACAAAGCGATCATCACCTGCTGCTTCAATCATCCACAATCATCCTTTTCAGGAATGTCCACAGCATTACTACAGCCATTCTGCATCTCAATCTTCCAGAACCAAATACTTCAACAGTTCAACTGCAATCTAGTATTCCATCCAAATGTCAAAAAATGGTTCAATATGGATTTATTTTCTTTATTGTGATGCTTCACGGACCATTACAGGCATCCATTAGTTTCTATCAAGATCCAGTTCTGCTTCTAATTTCAAGTGGAAAAAATTAAACCTGGAGGGAACGGGGTAATGCCATCATCCAAACCAAATAGCACAAGCATAATTTCTAAGCTACGTGATACAAAAGCAAGAACAAAATATTTTATTCTTTGATTTCCAGCACAATGCATCTTTGGTTCAAACCAACTTAAATAAGCACTGCTAACCAAATCACAGTGGAAGCCCTACAACAATACTTCCAGTCTCCAGGATAAACTCATTAGTTGCCATTATCTCCCACCCACCCAACCCTCCCCAATCCATGCAATGCCACTCCATGTAGAGGAGCATTGATACAACATCAGATTTCTTTTATGCAGCTCATCAATATAAAACAAGGTTAGTAACTAATCAACTTGGATCTTCTATTGCTAACTCCAATTATTGAAAATTAGCTAACAACAAATATGTCACCAAGCAAAAGGCAAAGTGTACTTTTGGAGCCACGGGCAATTCAAAGCATTATGCTCACAAGCTTGAAAATTCCTTGATTTTTAACAGCAGATATTCTGGAAAAAAAAAACCCTAGAAATCTCAAATGCTGACCCTCTCTGCTTACCTTGTCTTTTCAAATGGCAAGCACATAATAAACTTTGCCTACAAGGTATTGTTGAATGATGGCTTGAGATCACCCTTAACCAATTACATATGGAATCATATTGTCCTCCCGGTGTCTCTCGTTTTGTATGGTCGACCTGTTAGGCTGTCACAATAAATTACTTATCCATGACAACCTCCAAAAGAAGGTGCTTTCCTTGGCAACAATTCGCAATCTTTGCTACTCCAATCAAGAATTGGTTAACCACCTCAAGCATTGCTCATTTGTTTACAATTATGTTAAAACATCAAAATTGGGAACAACTCTTAACCTAACGACAAATATGCCAAAACAAATAGAGCTTGTTACTAACTTTTTTGTATGCTTAGGAAGAAACATGCCATACATTTTTTTCCCATTTAAAATGTACAAAAACTTAAAAAACAACATATTTTAAAATGTACATATGTAACGGACATAATCCTTGCCGTACACACTAGCATTTAATATGTGAATTTATTGAATGAGCCTCACACATGAAAAACAACACAAGTATTGTCGTGATGAGATCCACCACCACTCAAACTGCTACCACCACTTGTGAGTGAATAAATCACTGATGACTGTTTATTTTACATCAGTGTAATTTGATTCTGAACTAAAATACATTGATGCAAATTTACACTGGTGTAAAATAATTCAAAAGTGATGGTGACCTTTTTTAGAACGATTTAATTCTGCACCATTGTAAAATGATTCAAAAGTGGTCCAAAATGATTTTGCACTATTAAATGATTTTGCACTAGTGCAAAATCATTTAAAAGTGCAATTTGATTTTTCACTAATAAAAAATGATTCAGAAGTAGTACAAAATGATTTTATACTAGTACAATTTGATTTTGCAACAATATAAAATGATTCAAAACTAGTAGTGGCTTTCTTGAGTGTTGGTGGACCTCATCATATGACAATACTTATGTTATTTTTTGTTATATTTTTTAGGATATTTTGAATGCATTCGTACATTTTATTGATGAGTCCCACCCGGGTGGAGAGAGTACTCAAGTGCAGGGAATACATGGCGTGATCTCCACTTTTGTGTTACATTTTGCGTTGCAAAGTACATTTTTGTACTCTTATCCCTTTTTTTATATAACCATTCCTCTCCTACCCATTAATTCTGAATGCTACTCAAAAAGACCCTGTATTTCTATATGACAACCTTTCAGTGCCAGCATGAGCCCTCAGGTAAAATTGCTAAAACAAAAGCAAAAAAGCCTACATGAATAATGCTTATAAACATTTGATAATACACATGTATGCGTAGGTTTATTCTATTTACACATAAGCCCTCATAAAGTTGCTCCATTTCAAGCCAGTGCATCTCCATCAGTAAAAGGTTTTAAAAAAAAATCATATATGAGCTAACTGGCACCAAGGATAAGCTTAATAAGATATTACTAGCATATTAAAAATGGAGATTTCCAAGAGATGGTGCTTTCATGGTCAGGGTGATGGAAGGCAGAATTGATACTGGTTTAACAGCATAAGAGGGAGGGGGAAGATCTGTTTTCCCTTTTTTTTAGTTTCTTGACTCTTTCCATCATAAATGGAAAACTTCTTGCTGGAGCTTAGTTCTTATAAGATGCATGCAAGGGGCATCAATTCTCCAGGGTTATGTGCACAAATATGAAAATGTTTTGGGCCAAACCAAATAATATTGATGTTTTCTAGGGGCGTATGACAAGCAAATATCCCATGAAAGGAAATTCTCCATCAACATCCAGCACATTCCTCCCCCATAGTTTTAAGTAAATACTTAACCACACACACATACACAAGCATATGCGTGCACATACGTACACACGCGTACATACAAACATTAAACCACACGGAGCATCATCCTCATTGCATACTAGCAACAGAATCTTAAGCGTCGGAGATGGTCATAGTAACACAAATCAAAGCCGACAAAGTAGTCATCACATACTCCTTCCACCATCCACAACCTTCCTCTTCTTCCCCCACACCTCCTCCTTATGACCAACACAGACCTTCGGGACCACGATCATATCTACCCAATCCCTACCCTTGAATCCCTCCTTTACGAATGCCTTGATCACGTCCTCCGGCTTCGCAAATTCCACCACCCCTCCCACCTTCTCCTCCCTCCCCAACTCCACACCCTCCACTCGCACCCGACCCCACTTCCTCAGCTCGCTCAACTCCCTCTCCACCTCCCTCAGCCTCCTCTCCACCTGCTTCTCCGCCTTCTCCCTTCCCTCTCCCCTGTAGCTCCTTGAGAATTCCGACGATCCCGCCTTCACCACGCGACATATTGAGTGCCCACCTGCCAAATCCACATGTAGCCACATCAAGGGTACGAAAGTCAACTGAGTCCATTTATATGAGGCAGTAATATATACACTCCTTGTTATACCACCAAACCCACCCATATTACGTGTTTCATGACATGCATACCCCCTTCCCCCTCTGCTGCGAGTATGGAAACAATTTTCGTTATATGAGCAACGTGGTACAACCGTCAACCAATTTAAACCGATTTGGTTCACGAGTCAAGTCTCGAGGGACCACCGTGGACACACTTGGTTACTGGATCGGGTTAGATTCGTCTAAGGTAAATTTTCCGAGGGAAAAAAAATGCATGATCGTTGATACATGCCATCACGAACAAGGTTCCAAATGTCGATGTGGACACCATGTCGACAAGTCAAAAAAGGGACTTATTGGAGATATATCATTAGCATATCACCGATATCCTAAAATTGATTCAAAAGGACTGAAAATGTTATAGATTTTACAAAATTATGATTTTATTGATAGTGTGTATAAAGAAATGTCTCTTAAGATCAAAACTAAATTTCAAATGACACAATAGAAATACACTACATTCATAGCATTCAAACGAAACAATGAAAGACATGGTAATAATCTCATAAATAGAATGAGAATTCACTATAAAATGAAGATTATCAAAAGTTGATAGCCATACATTTAATGATCATAAAAAATGAGTATTAATAATCCACTGGTAAGAAAGAATAAAACAGATTATGAGCCAAGCAAGATTTGAAGTGTATTATTTATTAGATCAACTAGAAATAGATAGAGAAAACATGAAACATTTGGCACATAAGATCAAATATGAGCTAAGCATTAGTATATTTTCATATATGGTATGAGTTGATTAGTGATGGCAAGCCAAAAAAAAATGTAAGCATGGATTAATTACACATATGACTGATTAGGATGGTCAACATAAGCATAAACACCATTTCAAAAAAAAGAAAGCATAAACATGAGTTAAGCATCGTTCCCATGTATCGTAAGAGTTGATTAGTAACAGTGAGAATAAAACCTCCAACAATAGAGAAAGTGGAGAATTGAAAGAGATTAAAGAAGAGAAAGAGCTAAATACTTGATAAGAGTTTCAAAAATTGCAAACCAAAGCCAATAAAACTTCAGAATTGAGAACAATTCAATGGACACAACAATTTTAAGGACATATTGCTTGTTTTATGGGATCTTCATTTTGATCAGTGTTGTAAAAGTTGGTAGATGGTATTCAGTCGGTCAGGTCACTAAGGAGTAAACGGTACGCAGGGCAAAAGTCCAGGAGTATTCAGTTGGATATTTTTTAAATATTTAAATAACTAAAATATATATATCAATGAGGAAAATATACCATTACATAAAAGTAAATCATTTTCAAGTTCAAAATTACGAAAATAAGCTACAAATCATAAGTCTAACAAAATAAAAGCTCAAGTTCGAAGTGTTGAAGCAACCAAGCCAAAGAATAAAACCATAACTCAACTCTCTATGAAGAAATCAGGCGTATAGTCAGTCGAGTAGAGCGGCTACTCAGCTGAGTAGTCAGGCCTGCCGACTATGTGCTCAAGTATGGGTTGCTCAGTCGGTTAGGGGACTGATTAGTAGCAGTCGGCTACCTACTCGACCGAGTTTAACAACAAAGATTTCGATAGAAAGCACTTTTATCTAATTGAGCTTTTTAATGTAATATCTTTAATCATCTCCTCCCTGTAGACCATCTAAGCCTTTGGATTTCTATCCAAAGTTTGAAGGTGCATTACAAAGATCACAAGGAGTTAATTCACCGATTGCTATGTTTGGTCTCTTATGTATCATTCTTTGATCCTAAAGCCTAACACATCTCGACTCGAAAGACGTTATGGGATCTCTATCAAGCACATCAATATCTCCTAATATTTTGGGATATAGATCAACACCCACTGACATGGGTGATATATCGCCAATATCCTGGAAAAAAAAAGATATTCTTATGATATCGATATGAGTCATATTGGAGATATGGATATGTCGTTGATACGTCGCTAATATATCAAGATATCTATTTCCATGATCATGAACAACCACATGGAAGATCATGTTGGGACCATGCAAGCAACTACGTGGAAGAAGAGCAAACCTCTAAGAGTAGGTGTTCAATTGGTTTGAGTGGGTTCGAATTATTCGATTCGAGTCATTTCAGGTTTGGGTTAACAAAATAATCACCCATGACCTGATTGAATTAGATTGCGTGAGGCTATTCAGGTCAAATTTGGGTCGATCAGGTTGGGTAAAGCCCAAATCTCTTACACATGTTTGTTAACAAAATTAACATATCATATTATTCACAACTTTTTTTATATTGGTTGATTGGAAACGGTTAGATAATTAAGAAAAAATATTTTAGGATTAGTTAAAAGTTGTGTATTATTTGTTTTTATTTTTAGATATTTGATTAGAATTGATGTGATTGAGTTTGTTTCTGTATTTAGTTAGTAAAATTATGATTAGGATTAAGATTGCTTGTAATCCTCTCACTATATAAAGAAAAGGTAAGGCCTTCTCTTTTCATCCATTCTTATTCTAACAAAATTTTAGTTCTAGAATTCTTTGACATAATATCAAAGCGGGAACGATCCTAGGGAATTCCTTAGGCTACTAACCCTCTCTCTTACACACGATCTCCTCCACATGTCCTTTGTGTGCACATCATCACCATACTTCCTCTCCATGCCTGCAGCACACACACATGCATGCAAGACTATCTAGCCTCCACACCTCTACGTGTAAGTCTTCTTTCGTCAGCAAGCAACGCACGCATTATCCTCTCCAGTTTACCTTTGCAAAACTAAAACGTTTGTGGTCCCCCTTAAGAAACGAGACCTCCTCGAAGGGTTCAATCAAATCAACCCTATGGCAATGCGTAAACGTGAAAACGTGAAAAGTAGGCATTTTAAAATTTTTCGAACACAAGATTGAAACAATGCCATAAATCGATCGAGCAATCGAAAACGAAAACACCTATTACCAGAACCATATAGAAGGAACTAGTTTTCTTCCGTTTCGGGATACTACGAGTAAAAGGATTATACCTTTGCAAGATGTCATGGTACATCATCTCAAGATGTGCCTCCTCAAGTAAGTCCTGGAAGAACTCCAATAGCTCCTCCACGATGGGTAGATGAGACCTTCATGTCATGGAGGTTGAATTCCACGAGAGCTTCAAGAACTCCTTCACAAATCCATAGCGACGCTATCCTCAAAATCCAAACAGGATCTCAAGAACTCCTTCAAGAGATCCTACAACAGCCGACCTCGTAGCAGCCGATCAGTTCAAAGAAGAGCCGGTCAACTGGCTACAAAAGGGGACAAGGGTGCACGAAGAAAAGGGCTACAGCTTTAGCCCTTAGTAGTTGATTGGCCAGTTCGTTAACTGATCAATCAACTGCAACTGCAGGCACCGACCAATAATATTATTGGTCAGCTACCTACAACAAGCGGCAAGGGGTGCCATTACTTCTTCCTATGGCTGTAGCTTAAAACTTTCAATGGAATTTTTGCTGGAATTCCAATCAAGTGATTAGAGTTTCATCTTTTTTGAGATATTTATAAGGATTCCTAACCAAACCCTAATTGATAAGATCCATTAGATCTCCATTCAATGGATGGGATCAAATCCTGATTGAAATTTACATCATTAGCCCATAGCAAATTATGGGAAGTTTAGATCTAGTATCTAAACTTAAATTAATTGTAATCCAACATCTGAATTTTATACCAATCAAATTAGGTGCAATTAATTGCCAAATCAAATATAATTTAACTCTTTAAATTCCAATTGACCTATTCTTCAATTAGCAACCCATCAAAATCATTATTGAGATAAGTGAAATTTTGACACTTTACCCCCCATAAGTATTCTGAATATTCATAAATCCTTCACACTTGGAGGAAAATATTATCCTAAGGTCTAATCCCATTAGATTGCTATCATTCCTCCTTTGATAATATTATTCTTGATATCTCCTTGTATCATTGAGAAGAGAACGAAGATTAGTACCTTTCCCAACGATCTATCTTCTTCTCTTCTTGCCTGAAGTTTGATCGGGACTCTGTGATCATATGTGAAATTGTCATTCCCAATATACGCGAAGTGAGCTCATGCCTCTAATCTATTACATACACCTATGTAACAGATTTGTGTGATCCCTTCCAAAGATCATGTGCCTCCTATCTCTTCTTACATACATCAATTTCTAGTGTTAACACCAAGGTTGGTGCATCAACTATTGATCTGCCGAATGCATGTGTTCGTAAATAGAGACACATTTGTCTCAGGTCTAAAGATACACCTTCTCCATGACAACATCAGAGAAAGGCTTCTGCTATCTCTTATTACATCAAATTAACTCAACCCAATTCACGTGACAGTTCTTGAATCTCCATTCGAGAGCATCAATTAGGTAACAACCTCTAAAGAAGGTTGCTATTCCAACTCAAATTGAAAACATACGATCGAATCAGATGGTTTCTTAATGTGCTATCGGATCCTCTAAACCATATAAATCTCCAAACCAATACACATCAAGTTTATTCGATTTAGCTAGGTACGTAACCCTAATCATACTAAGGGACCTAAAACACTTATTGGAAAATAATCAAATTCTTTATGTAAATGAAAATATAATCTCATTACAAAAACTTGGATGGCTCACTTAGGACATACAAAATCCAACACTACCACTTCCATGACTGCTACTTCTTGAGACCAAGGTGCTGGGATTTCTGATCCAACATTTGACTTCTCGACTGAAGTTGATTGATAGGGACTTTGAGCATAACTCTCTCACCTCTACCACTACGTGCTTGGGAATGTTTCCCTATGTGTAACCGCTACCACTATTATGACCAGTATATGTGTGGTCACTACTACTACTTACGATCATTGTGTGTGAGAGTGCTACTTCTGCTTCAACCTTATGTCTATTACCTTTGGTCACTATGATTGTTGTGTCCTACTGCTACTCTGCTGCAGCAACTAGTCTTCTACAATGATTGCTACTTTTGCTATAACTTGCACTACTTCGTACTCCTCTGACTGCCTACATTAAGGGGAGTTCTCATTTTGTGTGCATGTTTCAAGTTGAACATTGTATGCTTCAACTTAAAAGAGAGTATTAGAGAATTTAGGAAAACTCATTTTAGAATTAGTTAAAAGTTGTATTTTATTTGTTTCTATTTTTAGAGATTTGCTTAGGCATGATGTGATTGAATTTGTTTTTATATTTAGTTAGTAGGATTAAAACTAGGATTGCTTGTAATCCGCTCTCTATATAAAGTGGAGTTAAGGTCTACTCTTTTCATCAATTTCCATTCTAATAAAATTCCAATTCTAGAATTCTTCGACAGAAAGAAACTAAATAATAACTAATGACACTTATAAGCAATAATTATGTTTTAAAAATAACATTGAGGGCAAAAATCAATGACAATCAACATTTATTCTTGGAACATTGGTTCAGGTTGGGTGAGTGGGTCTGACCCATAGATCCACCTATAGTGAAATTGCTAATTATTTGGGTTGGTTGGATTGGAAGTGTTAGACCCATAAGTTAACCCAATACACATTAATTTTACGGTTCGGGGATCAAGAAAATGCTATAAGATGGCGAGAGCGCGAGGGCCACCAAAAAAGTATGCGAGGGGGCTCCATCGTGGTGGATGGCCGCCCGATGGAGGAGAGGGCAAAACCGGATGGTACGGCTGGGTGGATCGTGGTAACCCGAAGGAGGCGTCACCTAAGGGGGGAGGAGCGGTTGGAGGCAGAGGAGCGAGGAAGGAGTGGTGCTTTAGGTGCCTGGGTTGTGAACATTGGGCTAGTGACTGTCGAGACCCTTGGAAGTGCTGGAGATGTGGAGGAGTTGGGCATCATAGCAGACAGTGCGGCTGTAGAAGGGGTGGAGGTGTTGTACCTATGCCACCAGCGAGGATGGTGCCTCAGGCAGAGGTTGAGGCGCCATGGTTGGAGGGGGTGGTCGCCTTGCGAGCGGCGATAGAGGAGGGACTGGTGGGGCAGGTTCTGGAGGGTTGGATTCCTCAGGAGGACGTTGTTGCGGCTCTAGACCGTGACAAGGAGAAGGGGGTGGAGGTGCTGGCCCTCGATGATAGGAAACTCTTAATTCTTGGCCTTCCTTCGTCCGAGAGGGAGAGGCTCTACTTCGAGGAGCTTCGGATAAAGATGGGGAGGCTAAGGTGGCGTAAACCTTGCATCCATGATGGGGCATCACTAGAACACTCTCCGAAACGGCCAATCCACGAGTTGTTCGTCACGAGGATTCCGTGGTGGCTAAGGATGGTGGAGGTGGTACAGGCGGTGGTGGCTCCTTTTGTGCGGTTCTAGGAATGCAAGAATGCTGGTCTCAATGCGAGACCTCTGGTGGCGGTGGTCAAACCTAAAGTAGGCCTTACCCTATTGGAGAAGGTCGCACTTCGTCTTGGGGGCTCTTCCTGGGTGGTGACCTGCACACCTCGAGAAGGAGCCTCGCACGGTGGAGCGATCGGAGCTCCGTAGAGGAAAGCGGTGCCGAGGAGCTCGACGAAGGCGTGGAGGATGCGGCAGTCGAGGAGTCAAAGCAACGCTGACGTGGACACGAGGGCCGATGCCTCTGCTCCAATCTCGGAGAAGGTGCCAATCAATACGAAGATCTCAACGATGATGGAGGATCCAAAAGTGGAAGGGACGACTGCCAGCATGAGATCCACGAATGCAATCCCGCACGAACAGCTGGAGGGGTTGTGTGTAGCGCAAGCCAAGCTATCTTCGCCCAGACCCAGCTTTAAAGGGGGCTACGCACCCAAACCGAATGCTGAAGCAAAGTCGAAGCCACCTCGTGATGGGGATCTGAATACTGAGGGACGACCCGTGACCTTTGGGGGGACCCCTTCAGACCCCCTCGAGGGTTTATTTTGGCCCACAGACCCTCCAAAGGGTTTTATCAACCCAAGGAGTAGTGTGAAGGTGTGTTGGGGTGTCCTTCGCAACTAAAACCGGAAGGATCGCCACAACAGGCTAGAGATGAGGCGGCAACCAGCACAGCTCCGAAGCGTTGGCTACTGATGACAACGACATCCACGGTGGCTGCTAAAACATCAAAGGTGGAGGGGATGCTGGTGGTGACCACGGTGGCTAGAGGGGTGTCCAAGGAGGTGGAGACACCTGATTGTTCTAACAATCAGCTTGAGGTCAGCATGAGGGCGTGGCAGCCATGCGTTGTAGCCAAAGGCTGGGGCAATGGGATCCGGTACAATCAGAGGTGGAGGTTCCAAAAAAACGATGGGGGTGGGGGATGGTAGTTGATGGTCGTGTAGGGTTGTCATCCCCACATCAGGAGAATGGCATGTTGGACTTGAAGGATGAGGTGGACCAAACGGCAGAGGCGACGACCTTCTGCCTGACCACGAGGGAGATCTCAATGGTATCCCAATGAATGGTGTGTTATCTTGGATAGTCAGGGGTCTTAACGACCCGTCCAAGAAGTCAGCATTAAGGAGCTACGATAAGGTAATGGAGGGTAAACGTGGTACTACTTCAAGAGACGAAGCTACAGATGTGTGATGGGAGTCTATGGAGGGAGGTCAGGGGCTCATGGATGGAAGGTTTTCAGGCTCTCAACGTGGTTGACCATGCAGGGGGTCAGTTGATAGGGTGGCGTGAGGATGTGTTCACTATGGAGGACTGCTTCAAGGGAAATCATGTCATTTCTGCCAAGCTAGTTAGGCAAATGGATGGGGCCAAAATGATTGTCGCTGGTGTCTATGGTCCGTTAGAGGCTTAAGCAAGGGAGGTGATGTGGGAGGAGCTTACAGCGGTGGCAACAGGGAGCTAGGGAGTGCCATGGCTGATTGGAGGAGACCTCAATGTCACTCTGCAGACTGTTGACAGACCTGGTGGGTAGGAAAGGCAAGATCCTGGCTCTGAGCACTTTGTTGAGTTTGTGGCCCTACACGGGCTTATGGATTTGGTCCCTGTATCCTGTGCATATACATGGAGGAATTCAAACGATCAGAAGTCTAGGATCGACAAGTTCTTGTCCAACGTTGAGATGGCAGAGGCTTACCCGTTAGTGGATGTCTCTCCGATGGAGAGGCCCTTTTCAAACCATACACCACTTCTATGTAGATCCAATGAGGGGATTTACTTTGGCACGTATTTCAAATTTGATAGATCCTGGCTGATGGAGGATGGGTTCAAGACCATGGTGGAAGAGAAGTGGAGCTCTATGGAGGTGGAGGGGTTAGCCATGATCCAATTGGCTAAGAAGCTGGCATGTTTGAGGGATCACCTGAGGGTTTACAAGAGGGAGCTCAAGGAGTCCAGACATGGTAGGAAGACGGAGGCACCAGCAGAAATCCTCAGGATTGACAGATAAGAGGACCTTAATTCCATCTCTGTGGTCGATAGAGGATGCAGGGTGAGGCTGACACATGTGGTGCAGGAGGACAAGAAGGCTGAGGTGGAATGGAAGACGAGATCGAAGCAGAAGTGGCTGCGTGAAGGAGACTCTAACACCAGGTTCTTCCACCAAGTGGCATCAGCAAGAAGGAGGAGGAACTGGATTGAGAAGATACAAGTGGACGAGGAATCCTTTTCTGGAAGGGAGGTGGGGCGGGCAGCCGCAACTTACTTTAGGGATTTCACAGGGAGGCGCAATAGGGGAGAGTGGAGATGGAGAGGGGAGGATGTAAGGAGCATTACGACGAACCAGGCGATGAGCCTTACATCGGCTTTTACGACAGATGAGGTAACGGAGGTAGTGTGGGGCCTTAATACGGAGGGGTGTCCTGATCTAGATGGTTTCCCCATTGTCTTTTTTAAGGAGTCCTGGACCATGGTTGAGGCTGAGATCATGCAAACGATGGGGAGTTTGCAACTAGTAATAGGGGATTTGATAAGCTGAACAGGTTCCTCCTTTTCTTATTACCTAAGAAGGAAGGGGTTGAGATGATTCAGGACTTTTGACTCATTGCCTTGTCAAATGTCGTCTACCTTATTGTCGCGAAGGTCCTAGCCAACAGGCTCCATACACTCTTGGATGACTTGATTTTGCCTGTGCAGACAGCCTTTGTCCCAGAGAGAGGAATCCTTGATGGTTTTGTAATTGCCTTGGAGGCTCTTGCTGCTTAGAGGAGGGAGAAGAGAAAGGCCTTTTTATGGAAGGTTGACTTTAGCAAGGCTTGCAACTCGGTGCGGTGGGATTTTCTTTGAACCTCCCTGGTGAGGACGGGGTTTCCTCAGACCTGAATCGACTGGATGAAGAGGTGTGTTACCACAACATCCTTCTCAGTCCTGATTAATGAGAACCCTGTAAGTGGATGGGTGCAGCAGCCTAAGAGGGGTATTAGGTAGGGTTGCCCTCTCGCCCCTATGTTTTTGTACTGGCGGCAGATGCGCTCGCGTAGGTGACTCTCTAGACTTGTGCTAGGGGGCTGATCAGAGGTTTTGGTGCTGGATATGGAAGAGAGATTCCGATTTTGCAGTATGCAGACAGCACCTTGTTCCTATTTGAGGGGTCAACTCTGGAGACAAGGAGGATGAGGATTCTACTGGAGCTCTTTGGCGAGACCAAGGATTGATTTATCGGCGATATATCGCCAATATATTGGTATTGCCTTAGTATCTTTTTTCCATGATATCGCCGATGTATCACCGATATATCACCCATATCGCCTATATCGTCGATATATCGGAGATATATCGCCGATATTATGTATTTTTGTTGAACTTTAGAGTTGTACATGCTAGGGTTCTTACTCCCTTGTAGTCAATCAAATATGTCAACTTTAGAGTTGTACATCCTCTATCGACAATTCAGTCATTGCACTTGGTTTTACTTATTAAAAAATAGGAAGAAGATTCTAAAACGTCGGTGAGAAATACATTAGCATCTTCAAACCTTTATAAAAAGATGCATAAAACTAAGTACTTTGATAATCCATGTGGGTATTGAAAGGACTATCTTATCATCTTTCTTTGATTAAAGGATTTCATCCATGATGGTTCTTTCTTTCCCCACAACAACCTAGAGTTGATAGGCTCACTTGTTTCAACATAGTTTATCTACGTACTTACGTGCTGGTGCTTTGTTGATCTCCACTAATCTTGCAAACTGTGCATTATGTTATAATAGGTACAATTTCTCTCTAGTTATTTGAGCATTTATATTTGTCAATTATATATGCTAGTGTTATCTAAACCATGTCTTGTTTCACCAAGTGCATCTTTGTTAGTAGAAGATGTGATTTCATATGTTGAGCTCATAATAAGAAGAGTAATAGGGTGGTTCACGAAATGTGAGACAGATCAATGAGAAAAAGAAGAGTATTGAAATAGATAACGTGTTGGAACTGATAAGAAAATCAGGACTCTAGTTATTTGACCATTTATATTTGTTCATTATATACTCCTGTGTAATCTAAATCATATCTTCTATCACCAAGTGCATCTTTAGTGATAGTATTTGTGATTTCATATCTTGTGATCGTAATAAGAAGAGTAATAGTGTGATTCACGAAATCTGAGACAGGTCAATGAGAAAAAGAAAAGTATTGGAATAAAGAGCATGTTGAAATTGATAAGAAAATCAGTGCAACTAAGGCATGATTTCAATTGTCAACAATATGCAACAAAAGTTACTATGAACATTTTTCAATTATTATCATGTTCTGTATACTTTTCAATATATGACTTTGTCGACATGCAACTAGTGCATTTCTATTATGTTTTCATTCAAAATTTATGATTTTCGTCTTCTAGACATTTCTTCATGATGTATTAGTTATTAAAATGTTAATTTTTATAAAATTTGTAACATTTTGGTACATTTTGGATATTTCTGAATGATTTCCCTAAAATTCACCGATATCGGCGATATATCCCTGATGTATCATTTTTTTGACTTGTCGATACGATATCGATATCGATATCGATATTTAAAACCTTAGGCAAGGCATCGGGGCTGCGAATTAATTAACAGAAGTCCAGCTTTGTCCCTCTAAACATGTCGAGCGAGGAGGTGGAGGCAGTTGCTGGTGCACTTGGGACAGAGGTAGGTGGGCTACCGTTGTTATACCTGGGGCTACCCTTGTCAGATCGTTGCCTCAGGATGCAGGATTGGATACCACTACTTGAGAAGATGGAGAGGAGGTTGGTGGGTTGGTCATCCAAACTTCTGTCGAGGGGAAGAAGGCTGACCCTAGTGAAGGCAATGTTGTCCTCCATGCCAGTGTACTTCCTCTCCATTTCCAGGGTGCCGAGGCAGCTTGAGAAGAAAATCACGGGGTTGATGAGCATTGATTTAAATGCCGACGGCATGCCGTCGGCAAGACTATTTCTGGAAGGGGGTCATGCCGACATGAACATGTTGTCGATTTACAGGTGTGCCGCCGGCATGCCGATGAATTTCACCGACATGCCGACGGTTTCGGCGGCATGCCGATGATTTTGCCGGCATGCCGATCGACGCTGCGACCGGTTTGAAATGCAAGTGCTGGAGATTCGGAGGGGCTGAAATCTGAAATATGGGGCTTAGTCAAGGGCTGAAATTCGAAAATTGGGGGACTGTCACACACTCAAACAGAGCGATTTGAATGCAGGAGTGGGAGATTCGAAATTGAGAATGTGGGGGGGTTGAAATGACACACACACGATGATTAGCTCAACTAGAGACACTCAAACTTTCCAAGTAGACACACACACACACACTTCATTTTGAGTATTTATGTGATTTTCTACTTCATTTTGAGTATTTATGTGATTTTTTATTTCATTTTGAGTATTTATGTGATTTTCTGTCGGCATGTTATCGACATGCCATCGGCATACCCATCGGCATGGCCATCGAAAAACGGGCATTTCCACGGCATGCCCACGAAATGTACACTTAAAATTTTGTCGGTACGGCGTCGAAATCGGCATTTCGAACCTTGTTGATGAGAGACTTCTTCGGGTTTAATGTGGGGACAGCAGGGAAAGGGACAAGGCTGGTGGCCTGGGAGGAGATTTGTCGATCAGTGCAGGAAGTGGGACTAGGAGTGAGAGATATGGAGAGAGTTAACCAGAGCCTTCTTGCGAAATGGATCACTAGGCTAGTGGGACGGGAGCAGGGTCCCTTTGGTGATGTTTTACGTCAGTGCTAGTGTTCCTTCCACTCCTAGGGGCCATTGGAGAACCCTCCTTTAGGGGCTTCTCACTTTCTCAAAGGCTTGGCGATGGTGGCATCGAAGGTGCGGTCCTTCTTTACCCCTATCCTTGGGGAGGGTGATGTGTTTCGGTTCTAGCTTGATGATTGGCAAGGGGTTAGATCTCGCCTCTGCGACAGGTACCCACGCCTCTTTCTGAGGGCAGTGGACCCGAGGGCCACTATGGGAAGCTGCTGGGACGGGACCTAGTATCCAACCTTCCGAGGAGGTCTCTCAGATCAGAGGTTTGTTGAGTTCCAACAGATGCTTTAAGAACTAGAGGGCTGGGCACCGAAGGTGGGGAGCAACGTCTATTACTTGGAAGAAGGGGAGTTTGTTGTCATAAAGCCGTTTCACAGATTGCATGCTATCCAGCAGAATGTAGATGTTGATTTCTTGAGAGACTGCAGATTACTCTAGCTGGAGAACTGCCTCCTGAAGGTCAAGATATTCTCATAGCTTTTACAAAGGAGAAGGATCGTGACGAAGATGTGGAGGGCAAGGTGGGCCCAAACAAATGATGTAAGATGCCCTCTTTGTGATGGGGCAGAGGAGGATATACAACACCTCTTCTTTCAGTGTCCGTTCATTACGTAGGTTTGGTGGAGATTGGGAATCAACTGGATAGATATCCAAAACACTATCAGCTTTTGGTCATCGTTCCAGAGAGGAAATGTCTGTAGAGGAGGGAATACTTTTCGATCAAAGAAGGAGAGAGCTAAGGTGTTGGTGGCCTTGTGGGGTGTTTAGTTGGGGAGGAATGGTGTGGTGTTTAGGGGCGAAAGACCTATTTGGAGAATTTTGTCTCTTCCATTTCCTCCCAGGTGACGTTTTGGAAGTCAACTTTGTAGTTGATGATGTAACACTTTTGATGGCATGATGAAATGAATTTGAGTGGTTATTATACGGATAATTGCCCTTTTGCTTTGCAAAAAGATTTTACAGTTTGGATCTTGACCCGACTCAATACGAACAAACCACTTTCAATCATTTGAGTTGACTGTTGTAATGCCTACCCCTACAAACCTGGAAGGTGGAGGGTTCGTGTCATGTAGTGTGATTGTAAAGCCCGTAAACATCCTGTGCATGGGACTGCAAAGGGGACGGTCCTCCCCAAGGTCTAGCATTGGGTCGTGGGTTGTTGCCTTTGTGTGTGGATGTGTGGGTGTTATGGTACGAGAGGGGTGTTTTTAAATATGAGAGGACTCTAATACATGAGGATAAGCAATACAATCCCTTGTGATCGATTAGTATTCACCACCCACGAATACACTTCCCCTATGTCGTATCACCCCCACTGATCATCGGCTAGTTAAGGTGTCCCTCGCCATGTCATAATAAGCGTGTAAAAATCATATTGAAAGAAAGAACAAAAAAAAAAGGGAAAGAAGAGTATGGACGTATAGGGTTGGGTTCACTTACTGGGGACGAGGCGGGAGGCCTCATCGAGGGCAACATAGGCAACGGAAAGGGAGGCGGCGGCGAAGGCACGGCAGTCAGGATCAGGGTTCCAAGAGCCGATCTTGGAGTGGGAGGTGGAGTAGGCGTCTTGGATAGAGTTGGATAGGGATCCGACAATTCGGGAGGTGTGGTGGTAGAAGCCACATGCAGGCTTAAGGGTGCCTGCAGCGTAGTAGGCGAAGGAGTGGATGGGTTGCCAATAAGAGGAGGCATCGGTGTTGGGCTGTTGACACTCCTTCGCCGCCGCCGCGTGAGCCCTGACGTTGTCCGCCGTTGGTTGTGAGCTTTTGGGCAATTTCACTGTTGCTTGCCAACAGTGAAGAGTAGTGGGAGGGCAGCCAGATCCCAAACATTTCACATTTTTAAGGGCCATTTGGGAATGGGGTAGGGAGTTTTTTTTCCCACCTCAGGATTTTTGTTTAAATTTTTTCACCATTTCAACATAAATTCTTATATAATTACTTTTAATCATTCCAATTAAATAACAATAACATTTACTCTCACTTTTACTATTAAAATATACTCACTACACTCTCCACTCTTACTTTTAATAATAAACAAATATCCACTAACATCACATTACTACACCAATTATTTTAACCATCTACTTAACCCTTCCCTTATTCCACCACCCAAACAAATATCCATCCCCACTTATTCTATTTCAACCTATCCGACAATGTTTTACCCACCCTCCAAACGGAGCCTCAGAAGAAAAAAGGTGATCAAAGGACTCATTCAAGTTCAGCGTTATAATCCAGGCTCTCCCTTATAAAAAGGGGGTCTACAACCGAAAGACACGTGATGCACATGGCACCTAGGCACAATTTGTGTGTGAGAATTAACGTAGAGCACACTGGCATGTTGGCTGTAAATCTCAGGATTGTCTCGCCATGTCAAAAAGAGGAGCATACGCCTGAAAAAATTGTAAATGATACAAAATTGCATAAATTGTACATGATTTTAAAGGTAGAAATCACTAAATACTAAAATAGATAGGAATCAACGATCCTATTTGGTGGGAGGTATCGTGATTTTGTGATTTTAAATTCTGTAAACCTAAGTACGTTAATATCCAAAATGATGGAAGACAAGATGTGGAGCTTACCCTCAGGCCCTTACTCGTTATTAGGATGGAGGTAGTAGTGAAAAGAGGGCATGCAATTATTTTACTAACCTCACTACCAAACTAGCCTTTCTATACTAGTTTGTTTCCTACTAACTCTAGTAAAATGGAACTAGAGGATAACCCTTATTCATGTTTACGTGTGAGGAAGGAATATTCCCTGTTGATGTTTAGCGAAAGGTCGGCATAAACCCTAACCCTTCACATGAACATACCCCAAAGACCATATGTGTAATACAGGAATCAATGATGGTATGAGGTAAAGAGAATACCTCCAGCCTATAGATGAATCAACGAGATGGGAGAGTAGTTGGGCGAATTGTGCTGAGCTTCCTCAACAATTCTCAGGACTCTCCAAGCTGACAGTTCCATTCTTTGATACACGTCCACAGCATTACTACTGTTATTCTGCACATCTCAATCCTCAATCACCCAAGTTCCTCTTGAGAGATTGCTCAGTATTTTTGATACTGTGATGCTTCACACACAACCCTTGCCCAATTCTGATGTAGGGCATTCACAAGCATCCATTAATTTCTCTCAATCTCCAGTTTTGCTTCTAATTTCTTCAGAAAAGAATTGGAGGGAAGGGGGTAATTAATACACTCATCCAGACCAAATAATGCAAGCATAATCTCTAAGCTACATCATACAGAAGCATGAATGATATTTTTTTTATTTGATTTCCAGCAGAATAAATTTTTGGTTCGAACCAACTTAACTCAGCACTTCAAACCAAATCACTGAGGGAGTCCTACAACAATACTTCTAGTCAATAGAGTAAACTTATTAGCTACCGCTATCACAACCTCCTCCCCCCCCCCCCAAGAAAACTCATGAAAATGAGTAATAAGATATAAAGGATTGAGGATTATTGGTTGGTAACTTGATCTTAAACATTTTAGGTGGTTACTTTGGGTTCACTAGACACATACCCAATAAGTTGTCAAGGATACCTTTTCTAGATTAGACTCAAGTCTAAACCTGAGTCATTACACCTACCCTCCTTTCCTCACTAACCCATGCAATGCCTCACCATGTAGAGGAGCGTTGCTTCAATAACGGATTTCTTTTATGCAGCTCCTCAATATAAAACAAGGTTAGTAACTAATCAACTTGGATCTTCTATTGCTAACTCCAATTATTGAAAATTAGCTAACAACAAGCATGTCACCAAGCAAAAGGCAAAGTGTGCTTTTGGAGCCAGGGGCAATTCAAAGCATTATGCTCACAAGCTTGAAAATTCCTTGATTTTAAAAAGCAGATATTCTAGAGAAAAAAAAAACTCGAGAAATCTCAAATGATGACTCTCTCTGCCTACCTGCCTTTTCAAATGGCAAGCACAGTCAACTTAGCCTACAAGGTATTGTTGAATGATGGCTTAAGATCGCTCTTAACCAATTATATATGGTAACATATTGTCCTCCCGGTGTCTCTCGTTGTCAACCTGTCAGGCTGTCACAATAAATTACTTATCCATGACAACCTCCAGAAGAAGGTGCTTTCCCTGGCAACAATTGCAACCTTTGCTACTCCAATCAAGAATTGGTCAACCACCTCAAGCATTGCTCATTTGTTTACAATACTGTCAACTCTCTAATTCCTTTCCTGAATCAAGTAAATAGCAAGTCTCTTAAATCTGTTCAAACATCAAAATTGGGAGCCAAATCTTAACCTAACGATGAATATGTCAAAACAGATAGAGCTTGTTACTACATTTTTGTATGCATGGAAAGAAACATGGCATACATTTTTTTCCCAGTTAAATGTATAAAAACTTAAAAAATGACATGTTTTACAACCTACAGATGCAATAGACATAGTCGTCACCATTACAAGTTGCATTTAATATCTGAATTTATTAAGTAGACCTCACACACAAAAAGCAACACAAGTATTATCACATTGTGAGGTCCACCGCCACTCAAACAGCCACCACCAGTTGTGAGTGAAAAAATCACCGATGATTTTTTATTTTGCATCGGTGCAATTTGATTCAATTTGATTTTGAACTAAAGTGCACTGATGCAAATTTGAACGATGCAAAATGGTTCAAAAGTGGTCCAAAATGATTGTACAATGGTGCAATTTGATTTTGCAGCGGCGAAAATGATTCAAAAGTGTAATTTGATTTTACACTAATGTAAAATGATTCAGAAATGGTACAAAATGATTTTACAATGGTACAATTTGATTTTGCAATATACAAAATGATTCAAAAGTAGTGCAGGCTTTTTCGAGCAGTGGTGGATCCCACCACATGACAGTACTTATTATTTTCGCGTTACTTTTTCGAGGATATTTTGAATGTATCATTGCATTCTATTTATGAGTCCCACTTGGGTGGAGGGAGTGCCCAAATGAGGTAAACACGTGGTGTAATCCCACCTTGTGCATTGCATTTTATGTTGCAAAGTACGTTTCCGTACTCTCATCCTTTTTTTTTCATATAACCATTCCTCTCCTACCCATTAATTCTGAATGCTGCTCAGAGACCCTATATTTCTATAAGACAACCTTTCAGTGCCAGCAACAGCCCTCACTTAAAATTACTAAAATAAAAGAAAACAAAAAAAAACCTACATGAATAATGCCTAAACATTTCATAATACACATGTATGCGTAGGTTTATTCTATTTACATATAAGCCCTCATGAAATTGCTCCATTTCAAGCCAGTGCATATCCATCGGTAAAAGCTTTAAAAAAAATTCATATGTGAGCTAACTGGCGCCAAGTATAAGCTTAACAAAATGTTATTAGCATATCAAAAATGGAGATTTCCTTTCTTTTCAAAAAAAAAAAAAATGGAGGTTTCCAAGACATGGTGCTTTCATGGTCAAGGTGGTAGAACGCAGAACTGAGATTGGTTTAAGCAACAGCATAAGATGGAGGGCAAAGATCTTTTTTTTCTTAGTTTCTTGACCCTTCCCATCATAAATGGAAAACTTCTTGCTAGAGATCAGTTCCTGTGAGATGCATTCGTGCAAGGGGCATCAACTCCCCAGGGCTATGTGCACAAATATGAAAATATTTTGGGGCAAACCATATAATATTGATGTTTTCTAGGAGTGTATGACATAAGCAAATATCCCATGAAAGGAAATTCTTCGTCAACAGCCAGCACATTTCTCCCCCATAATTTTAGGTAAATTCTTAACCACACATGCATGCACAAGCGCACGTGCACACACACATACATACATACATTAAACCACACCGAGCATCATCCTCGTTCCATGCTAGAAACAAAATCATAAGCGTCGGAGAAGGTCATGGTAATGCAAACCAAAGAGTAGTCATCACATACTCCTTCCACCATCCACAACCTTCCTCTTCTCCTCCCCCCCCACCCCCCCCCCCCCCCCCCCCCCCCCCTTCACTGCCTCCTCCTCAAGACAAAGTCTGACCTTCGGGACCACAATCATATCTAGGAAATCCCTGTCCTTGAATCTGCCCTTCACGAACGCCTCAATCACGTCCTTGGGTTTCACAACTTCCACCACCCCTCCGACTTTCTCCTCCCTCCCCAACTCCACATCCTCCACTCGCACCCGGCCCTGCTTCCTCAACTCACTCCACTCCCTCTCTACCTCCCTCAGCTCCCTCTCCATCTCCCTCAACCTCCTCTCCACCCGCTTCTCCGCCTTCTCCCCTCCCTCTCCCCTGTAGATCCTCAAGAATTCTAACGATCCCGCTTTCACCACCCGGCGAACTGAGTGCCCACCTACCAAATCCACATGTAGCCACATCAAGAGTACGAAAGTCAACTGGACCCATTTATATGGAGCAGTAATATATACAGTCCCTATTATACCACCAAGCCCACCCATGTTACATGTCGCATGACGTGTATACCCCCTTCCCCCCAACTGCGAGTATGGAAATAATTTCTTTTTATATGAGCAATGTGGACCTGTGGGCCTGTCAACGAATTTATACCCATTTGGTTCACGAGTCAACTCTCGGGTGACCCATGTGGACACGCTTGGTTAATGGGTTGGGTTAGATTCATTTAAGGTAAATTTTCCGATGAAGAAAAAATACATGATCATTGATACCTGCCATCATGAACAGCCACGTGGAAGATCATATAGGGGCCATGCCAGCAAGTAGACTTGTAGGAGTGGGCGTTCAATCGATTTGAGTGGGTTAAGTTAAGTTATTTGATTCGGGTCATTTCAGGTTTGGGTTGACAAAATGATCACCCATGACCCAATCGAATTGGAACGAGTGAGGCTATTCACATCAGCGGTTTGGGTCGATCCAGTTGGGTAAAACCCAATCTCTTACATGTTTGTTAACAAAACTAACATGTCATATTCTTTACAAGTTTTTTTTTAGATTGTTTGATTAGAAACTATTAGAAAATTTAGGAAAAAATATTTTAGAATTAGTTAAAAGTTGTGTTTCACTTGTTTCTAGTTTTAGAGATTTGATTAGGATTGATATGATTGAGTTTGCTTTTATATTTAGTTAGTCGGATTAGTATTAGAATTGGGATTACTTGTAATCTCCTTTCTATATAAAGATTGGTTATGGCCTTCTCTTTTCATCAATTCTCATTCTAATAAAATTTCAATTCTAGAATTCTTTGATATGGTATCAAAGCGGGAATGGTCCTAAGGAATTCCTTGGACTGCTAGCCCTCTCTCTTGCATGCAATCTCCTTCACGTGTTCTCTGTGTGGACCATCACCGCACTTCATCTTCGTGCTTGTAGCACACATGCGTGCAAGACCATCTACCCATCACACCTCGCCTACAGGTCTTCTTCCTTCATGTGTAAGCGACATGCACACTATCCTCTCCAGTTTACCCCTGCAGAGCTAAAGTGTTTGTGATCTCTCTTGAGGAACGAGACCTCCTCTACTGATACCATGGCTGCAGCCCCTACTGCTTCTTTAGACCAAGGTGCTGGGACATCTGATCTAGCATCTAGCTTCTCAACTAAAGTTAATGGCTAGTGAGGACTTTGAGCAAGGCTCTCCCACCTCTACCACCATGTGCTTAGGAATGTTTCCCTATGTGTGACTGCTACTACTGCTACGATAATTATGAATAAGGTTACTACTTCTGCTTCAGCCCTATGTCTATTGTCTTTAGCTACTACGATCCTTGTGTCCTATTGTTACTCCGTTGTAGCAACTAGTATTCTACGATAATTGCTACTTCTATTACAGTCCGCACTACTCCGTGCTCTTCTAACTACTTACATTAGAGAGTTCTCATCTTGTGTGCCTCCTTCAAGTTAGACATTGTACCCTCCAACCTAAAGGGGAGGGTGTTGGAGAGAATTTAGGAAAAAGCATTTTATGATCAGTTAAAAGTTGTGTTTTATTTGTTTTGATTTAGAAATATGATTAGAATTGATGTGCTTGAGTTTATTTCTATATTTAGTTAATAGAATTAGGATTAGGATTAGGATTGCTTGCAATCTCCTTTGTATATAAAGAGAGGTTAAGGTATTCTCTTTTCATCAGTTCTCTTTCTAATAAAATTTCAGTTCTAGAATTCTTCAATAGAAACAAGCCAAACAATAACTAATGCCACTAATAAGCAATGATTATGTTTTAAAAACAACATTGAAGGCAAAAATCAATGACACAATCCACATTTATTCTCGGAACATTGGTTTAGATTTGGTGAGTGGGTCTAACCCATGGATCACCTATAGTGAAATTTCGAGTGATTTGGATATTAGAGCCATGAGTCAACCCAAGACACATTAATTTTACAGTTTGGATCTTGACCCAACCAATAACACAAATGACCCCTTTTCAATTATTTAGGTGAGTTATTTAGGTTGACCCATGTAATGCCCACCCCTACAGACCTGCAAGGTGAAGGGTCTGTATCGTGGGTTGTTGTCTTTATGTGTGGATGTGTAAGTGTTATGATAGTGTTGTCTTTAAATATGAGAGGACTGAAATACACGAGGACAAGTAATAGGATCCCTCGTGAACTATTGGTATTCACCACCCAGAAATACGCTTCCCCTACGCCGTATCACCCCCACCGATTGTCGGCTAGAGGTGTCCCTCGCCACGATCCAAATCCACGCACTCGTGTCGTAGTGAGCGTGTAACAATCATATTAAAAAAAAAAAACGGGGGTGGGCGGGGGGGAGGTGTGGGGGGATTGAAGTGTACGGACGGAGAGTGGTTGGGTTCACTTACCGGGGACGAGGTGGGAGACCTCGTCGACGACGACGGGGGCGGCGGAGAGGAAGGCGCCAGCGAGGGCGCGGCCGATGGCGTCGCGGGACTCGGTATCGGGGATAACGTTGGATAGGGATCCGACGGCTCGCGAGCCGTAGTGGTAGGAGAAGCCACATGCGGCCTTAACGGCGCCCGCGGCGTAGTAGGCCGAGGAGCGGATGGGTTGGTAATAAGAGGAGGCACCGGTGTTGGGCCGTTGCTCCTCCTTCGCCGCCGCCGCGTGAGCCTTGACGTCGTCCGCCATTGGTTGCGAGAATTTGGGCAATTTCTCTGTCGCTTGCCAACAGTGAAGAGTAGTGGGAGGGCACCCAGAACAGAACCTTACCCATATCCCCACCCGGCGCGCTGCCCCCACCCTCGGATGAATGGGCGAGAACGCAGATCCATGATGGTTCGAATCCGAGGGTGAGGGGAGCGTGGGGTTCGGATCCGGTAACGTTTCTCATTTTCAAGATAAAAATGGTAAAGTAGCTTTATAAATTAGTTTACTGTTAGTTAATTTTTATTTACTTCGTGAGTTAAAATCATAAATTTGGGAGAGAAAATACAAAAGTTTACACCGGTATTAAGATAAAACTGGTGTTAACCTCTTTTTTTTTTTTTTTTTCAACTTTCTCTTTTTTCATACCGTAGGTTAATATTTGTTCTAAGTAAACGAAAACATATGTTAACATCTCCTCTAAAGTAAAAAAAAAAGAAAAGTTAACACATGTTACATTTTTGTAAGCCTGAATTGTATAACACCTCAAATAAAATAGTTGTATAAGAATAATGAAGAAAAAAAATGATATTGAATATTTACTGAAAAACATCAGAAATGCAATTTTGCAACCCATTCATATTCGCTAGATTCTATCCCCATTGCTTTTGTTTAACAACGGCAGACATTTTTTCCTTCCATTTGCCTTTTCTCAAAAATATCTCTCCTAAAATCAATTCAAAAAGGTTACTAGAAAATCCATTTTCTAAAAAGTGAAGGGGGAATAATAACCTTCAAATCAAGAATATTTGCTTTATTTCAGTTGTTGCTATTGTCTTCCGGTAAATTTGATAAAATAGATGTAATTATACTTTTAGGCAAAAGAAAATTGGCCACTATATATTTTTAATATGTTGAAATTTAATTTCTAATTTCTAAGAATTGTTATCGATCTTGAAATAATTATAGAGTGGTGTAGACGAACAACTCAATTTCCCTTATAACGATTACCCTCTTGCTTATCTTGTAAAGAAAAAGCAAATGGCTCATTCTCTCTGCACATAAATTTTAGGATTATTCCACCTTTGGTATTGTTGTGGATGCTTCCTTCTTCAAGTTACTATTTTTTGAGTATTTTTTTAAAGCATTATGTAAAGCTTCTATTCGACCTTTGTCATTGATTTTTTTGTATTTTTAGGTTTTGTAGAGTTCAAGTCAATCATAGTCTCCCACATTTTTTAGGTTATTTTGAAGTGATTTTCAAGGAAATTTATACGAAACGCAAGCTTACTTGGAAAAATAATATTACACTCAACAAAGAAGATTTTCCAGCTAATTTAAAATCATGAAATTCTTCCTTAAGAGCCTATTTGGAATGCAGGATAAATTATAAGGAATAATTTAACTATGCAAGGGATATGTCATTTATTTCGGGATAAATAGAATATGCTATTTGGGAGACATATGGGTGCTGTGACAGGATAAATTGGAGATATCCTGCATTTGGTGGGATAGGGGTGTTTGGTAAGGAGTTATTTTTGTGGGATAAATTGGTAATTATGTAGTTAAATCAAAGGAAAAGTTAGTTAGAATAAAAATTTTGAACTCTTTTGCCCTTACTTTGGGTTAGATATTTACAAAAAAAAAAAGAAGAGATTGTAATAATAATAATTTAGATAGAATATCTACACTGTACTGCAGACATCTAAATTATTTCTATTATTTAATCTCATTCTTAAACACCTTACCATGTAACTTTCATAGGACAAATCTGTTCTTAATCCTCAATCTTACTCCAAAAACTACATATCCCTCAAGTAAAGCAAACTACAGAATGATAAAACTAAAATCATTACAAATGGCTAGCTATAAGGCTTTCTATTGTGCTGATTAATGCCCTTCCCCCATATCAGTATGCCATATAAGGCCAAAACTCCACTAACTTTGCTATATCGTCAGCTCAACCAATTCCATGACTCCGAAAATCAATTGCACTAGGGCATTGGATACTCAGAATCGTGCCTTCCTTGTGGCAACCCTCGATAATATCTTTTCTTCCAAAAGAAATAAGGGCAATTACTGAAGACCGGTGAATATTAAATTAACAAAAGATAAGGCCATTGCATTAGTGATCCAAAAGGACCATTCAAACGAGAATGTCAACACGTGTGTACGATGTACATTTCCAATAGAAGCTCTGTTAGCCCTAAAGACACATCACTTAATTGGAACAAACTTGCCAACGAAAGAGCTAATGGAGTCAACATTTCCCCTTTAGAATTAAACCTCTGATCTCAAAAGTTACATTGAAAGGAGTTCACTGAGGTCTAACCAATCCAATCGCACCCACAGACCTCCAAAGAACTGCTAGCCCGACTAGATCACCCGAGCACACCTTCACCTTTGGCATCGTCGCTGTTGACCATCACCTGCTGCAGCGCAAAAGGTAGCAAGAATGAAATGAGAGCGTTTTCGACCAAGCACCCCTGAGCACACCTTTGCCTTCAACAATGGTCATCACCAAAGACCATCGTAAGATGCAGCGTGAGGGGCAAGGAGAAGGAAACAATAGGGTTTCGTGAGTGGGTAACACGAGATTACGCACATGGGATAAACCACGGATTAAACTCAATTCCACACCCCCTGTAGAATTGGGTTTCTCCTGTGTTTCGAGCATTCCCACCGGGTTATTTTAACCCCAGGTTACAAGGCCCCAAACGCAGTATATGGGCCTATAACCTACGTCCCAAATGAGGCCTAAGTCTATTTATACCTTGTGTGATATGTGGAACAATTGAATTATGCAAAATTGAAGTTTCGAAGCTTGGAATATGTACTTTGTGGGAATAAAATTCATGGAGCATCCATTTCTCACCTAATTTGCATCATGTTTGATATATTACTTCCTTTGCAAAGTAGTTGTCATCTTACATGCATTGCTTCTTCTCAATCTTTGCAAATTCTTGTTAAGTTATGATCCATCCCGTTGTCGTAGTTAGGGATGTCAATACAAGGGTTTTGACCTGACACGACACAATTTACGTGGGTAAACTTGGCCCATTTCATAAATGAACGAGTTTGGATTCACTAAACCATCTCAATTGGATTTGAGTTTGATTACAGGAAAACGTACCCCCATACTCATATTATCAAATTAGGTGCATTATTTATATTTTGCTAGATTTTGTGTCGTAGCATTGATTTTCTTTCAAAATAACTCGCACCTACTTCCTAAAGTATCTCTTACATGATGACATGTTTGCATAATTTAAAAAGAAGTCTCTGCTATAACATGGAAATTTGCCTTTCTTTCATTACTTGTTGATGAACACCGGCAATCTTATATAAGTTTTGTCTAAGATATCTTAATTACATATGAATAGACATATGAGACAACATACTAATGGAGACTCTTTGGGTAAATAGATTTGGGGTAGGTTTTCCCAATTAAGTAAATGGGATGGATGTAGGAAATGAATTTCTAAACAGTGATTAATTTGGTATATACTGAAACTAGACTCAATCTGTAGTTGTAGTTGAGCATATGAATAGCTAATCACTACCTAAAAATTTCCCATTAAATTCAAATCAACCTCAACCTTATTTAAAACCAAACTATCTGTTGCCCATGGTAATGTTAATCGTATGTAGTATCTCTCAGAATCTCAATGGTTCAGAAGATTAGTAACCAGTCATCTCAAGCTATAACTTAGTATAGTCGATCTCATGAGCCTTCAACTGAAGTTCAGGTTATTAGTTCTCCATAGATAACTTTAGATGCTTGATAATTGCCTCCTATAGTGAATTTATTTATTTATTTTTCCTTTCTTTTTTCTCAAGATTCCTTCCTCGTACTTTGTATAGCTATCCATCCTTTAATGAACTAATTATACCAATTTAATACTTATACAATCCTAAACTTCACTAATTAAAATTTAAGAATTATAAATATTACAGTTGGATTGCTCTTGTCAACAACTTTCCAATGACACTTATTCTGTGAAGATCCAAATTCAAGTGCTCTAATTATGTAAGTTTTTGTGTTTTAAGGATGAGAGGCATGATTAAACTAGTTCGAGCATAATTTGGCTGGCGATACCATTCAGGTCAAATAACTTCTGAGTCTACACTCCAAAAAGGTTGGCTTATGCACAACTTTTGAGAAAAACTTAATCATCGGAGGAATATGGCTCTTCATGTAGTGATTGGTAAGCTGTTTGCTTAATAGCATCTTCTAAAGTAGGATCGTTGGTCTCTTTTACTCTTTAATAGTTGCAAAGTAGTATCCAAGTAAAAAATGATGCAACCGTTGAAATAAATATATATAAAAAAAAAAAAAATATGTATTTTTAATATTTTTGTAAATATCAAACATATTAAATCAAGTAAGTCAAACATAATTTGTTAAGATCCAGAATAAAATAAAGAACAAATAACATGCAATAGCACAAATAAATAAAACGAAAAAGGATTAGATTTTACTTCGATCGAAACATCCATTAAGGACTTCCCTTAGAGAAGGTATCGCCCCTCACAATACCAGTGCATTGAGGTTTGACAAACTCCTCCCAAGATATGACAATCCTCCTCCAAGATTCGATACACTCTGATCTTGAACTTCCTCAAAAATCACCTTAAAAGAACGAAGCCGAGGGAATTTGGTTGGAAAGCAAATTCTTTTTTGTTATGACTCGGTTCCTGAATCCCTATAGGACACGAGACTGGACCGACTCGACTGATCCCAAGACCCAGTCGTCCAACGAGAAAGTAACCAAAAAGCAGTAAAACAACCCACATTCACCATGCAAGCAACTAATAGTAACAAAAGTACAACAGTAAAGAAATAAACTACTACAGTACACACCACCACAACAGTAGAGAATTTAAACGATACAGGAATATGAAGTTTACAATAAAATAGTACAAAAGTGTAATAAAATACTCACTACTACAGAAAACATGGTACAACAAAAGTACAACTACTGGGCTCTACTAGGCCCAGCACCCTCGACAACCGTAGGCTCTGGCTGCTCAACACCTGGACTTGAAAAAGGTTATAAGTACAACACATCAACGAAATGCTGAGTAGAGTGGCAACCAGCTAACTAAGAGAAACAGTAAAGGTGTACAGGTAACTGTTGTTTTCAATTTCTTTCTTTATTCAACTAATTATTTAATTCTTTCATCACATGGTTTATTTATCAGGTCTTTTTCTTAATCTCGAATGTTCCTCATGGGAACGATCTTGATTGCAGTCTTTTCCGAAGAGTAGAAGTAACACATGGTGCTCTCCTAGCCGGGAGAGTTCCCCGTGGTGGTCCTACACTCAGTCAACCACCCCAAGGTCGCTGACAGACGTAACGGTGACTACGGCACACGCGATAAACGCACGGGTAGTACCTCACACTGGCACGCGATCAGTCGTTTCCGTTAACGGGTGCCCCCAAAGTACAGCACAGAACCAGTATAGGGCATAGCCCTCTTAGTAACAGGAGTCTGCCCCCTTCACAGTAACCAAACAGGGGTCTCGCCCCTCCACAGTCCACGCACGCTCGCCTGACTACCCTGGTTTGCCCAGTGGGCCTAACAAGTCGGTGTAGGACAGCTAGCTGAACCCCGAGCCCCGTGGGGTGGCTAGCTCTCTCCCTACACTAGTAGCTCTCCTCGGTACTGTGTACGCGAGGGCCACAGAGTCGATACAAAGTGGCCAGTCCTAACCACGAGTCCCAACCCTAGGGCGGCTAGCTCCGCTCTGCACTAAACAGGGGGACAGTCGCTCTCCTTGGTACTCCGTACTCAAGGGCCAGCTCACTTCCCCATTCACCCTTCCAGTTCCATTCTATTCATTTCCAGGAACTCTACTCCTAATTCCCCATAGGGTTTGTGCTCATGTTTCTCAGGCCAAGCCATACTAGGTTTCATCATTTCATGTTTATTTGTAGGTAACTCGTGTTTCCAACATTCAATCTTTTCTTTTTCAACTATATACAGGCAGCTCGTATTTAATTTCAAACAACAGGAATTACATGTAGCAGTTACTAACAATAATACTCTACATTTCATAGGCAGTTGTTATCCAATTACAGACAATTATTATTATTCTATCTACTCATCCAAGACTGCAATTCAGGCATTTAATACAATCGTTCCAGTGTTTCTAGTCCTAGGATTCATACCATACCCTAAGATATATCATTTATTCCAGACATGCATTTATGTTTGTAATTAACTAAGGGAAGACACTCTACCCGCAAAATCGGGAGTAATGGGGGCGTGATCAGCAGGTCCACGTGCCTCCGCAACCCCCAAATCCGCAATAAAATGAGGTCCTAACATAAGGATCAACCACAAGAAACCACTCAAAACATGATAAAAAACATTCCAACAGGTAGAGGAACTTATACGAAGAAGAATGGATTCTTAAACGCAGAAATCAGACCTCAAACGGACCCTAAACGGGTCAAAAACGACAATCCTAACTTAAATCGGACGTCTGGAACACCTTCCAGACGTCTTAAAAGGGGTCTAGATCCATGCCTCACTCTGCACTGTTCCTCAGACGTCCAGAGATCCTACTGAATCGTCTGGACCTAGTTCCAGACATCCGACTATCTCTCCGGACGTCTGGAGATGCTCTCCGCCGTCTGGTGACTCGTCCAGAAGTCTGAACCGCGTGGGAGGGCATGTCCCGCGCCTTCCCAAAGCAAATCCTATACACGCACGTAAAATCTACGTAACACGGCACATATCAGAGCTTCGGCGGAACGGCCTGCATGGCCGTATCCGCAAAAAGGGAGGTATATGCGCAGTATGTACCTCTCAGTCGTCTGGATGTAGGTTCAGACGTCTGATTCTGGGAAAAATCTCATAATCAGAAGCTCATTCGTCTTCTTCCTGTTGCGCGCGGCCGCGCCGTGCTCGCTCGTCCGCTACTCTAACTGCACCAGCGTCGGGGAAGACCTCCCCGACACACACTTCGCCTCGCGCACACCCGACCGGCCTCGAGCTACTCCAGCGAGCTCTCTCACGGCTCGCGCGCTCTCCTCTCCGCCGCTGCACTCGGTTGCAGCAGCTACTCTCGCCCTCGTTCTCGCGCTGGAGGAAGGAGAAGACGGATGGATGTGGTGTGGCGTGGGGGAGAGGAGGAGGGTATATGTAGGCATGGGGGGAAGGCTTTGCAAGTCAGCGAGGGAAAAAGAAAGAGAAGAAGGTAGCTGGCTCAGTTTGTGTGCGGCACGCGGGCAGACTCGCGATCGTACGCACACAAAAATTGATTTGCAGACGTCTGGGAAGGTGTCCAGACGTTTGACCAGACGTCTGGCCCAAGTCCCAAATGTCTTAAAGAGCTTTGATAGCACAGGTCTTAACACTTTTTGATCTACCAATTTAATGGTTTGATCAACAAAAAACTTCTCGTAGATCTCCCAATCTCCTTGTGCAATATTGACAAAAGTGATTGGAGACTTTTCTAAAAATCTCACGTCGAATGAATGCACCAAGAAAGGGAGACAAGAATAAGAGAGACAGGGAGAGAGTGGAGAGAGCTTTCTACTCTTGTTGTGTGTCAAATGAGAGCCTCCTCGTGGCCCTTATATAAAGCCCACAACCTAACGTTTATGAAAATCTCCATTTTATGGAAATACGGCAATTGATAGACCAATTAAGTTCATTGATCGACCAAAACAATTGGTCGGTCAAACTTCACTATTTGGTCGACCAATTTTATATTTTGATCGGCCAATCTAGGTCAAAATCGTGAAATTAAAATCCATAGCAAAAGAGTCCAAATTCCAAGTTCCAAATTGATTCTCACCTGAGCCCGAGCCGGGGAAAGGCGAGCCACATGTGTGTGCGTGCGTGGTCTCCAACCCCACCTCTCACTCTTCGCTACATAAGTAATGGGAGGCAGAAGTCTCTTACACCCACCAAGAGGTTTGTCCACTTCCAGTATGGGACTAAAAACCTCTCCTAAATGTCACCGATTTCAACATGAATTCCCATGTCACCATAAAATAATTGCATCCCAATTGATACAATTAGGCTCTCAAATCCAATAGCAACCCAAGTTGATTTCCCAAAATCTTCCAAGGACTTGGTGTTGTCTAGCATATAAATGTAAAACATAATACTTGCTCAGTGAATAACATCACATGTAAGTGCATAAAGAAGAATAAATCTAAACTGAAATAAATGCCTAAACAATTAGTCATCGCTACTATAGGGTACAAAAAAATAATATCAAATTCTTCTCACAGTAAACAACACATATCCAATCTCACCTAACTACCTGGTTGGCTAACTAGACTAGTTGAAAAGTCACAAGGAGGCTTGCGTGGTTCCTGAATTAATCTCAGCCCATAACTACAATACAACAAGTCATAGTTGTAATACCAAGCATAAAACTATCTATTTAATCGTCCTTATGAGTTTTCCATGGTAATAAATGTTCCAACCATTATCTCAACCTATTACCATACCGCCAGTTACAACAGATTAATTCTCATTTATTCCACCAAGTTTGAAAGTGTTGATCATTAAATGAGTTTACATATTTTGATCACCAACCATTTTATTTAATGAACATGTTTGTTTGATTCAGTATGCTAAACAAATAATAAGTACACTACTTAGATTTTCATAATCATGAGTTCACATTTAAGGATCCATTAAGTCAAATCATGTTTAACAAGGTTGTCAAGTTGAAATTATCATTAAATAAATACAAGCATCTGAATAATTATTTAAATACCCAAATCGAACTAACAACACTTAAGACATGACTTCCATACTAGAAAAGGAAAAGGGGTGGCACAAAAGCATATAAGATACCTAATCGAGCACAAAAGCAATTAACAGGTGCCATACAAAGTGAAGGACTAGACTACTCTACCTAAGGTCGCCAAGGGGTCACGATGACTCCAAAAAATCAAGTCGAAGGATCCTACACACTATCTGTGTCACCTCGAACCTCGTGCACATCCCAACATGTTGATCTTACATTGACATGGCACAAAAAAGGTTCTCATAAGCGTAGGATAGCTTTTCTCAATTCCCATGGAAAGTAAGGGGGTTAAAACCAATTTTTGAAACTATTAAAACGTAGTTTGTGAATAGACAATTCCAACAGTACCTTATTTGTCGAATTCCAAGATCAGAAAGGCCTCAAACCAACCAACAGAAGCCAAGGGGTGCCTAAATTGACCTTGAAACGAGTGTGGGCCGCCAAACTACCCACCACACGTACTACTACACATCATACGGTGAGTAGTCTGCGCTCCTCTATTTGAATTGTGCACCTAGATGCGATCCTAATTGTTGATCGTGATGAGAAGCTCCACGCACGTGGCTTTGCCCAACTCCATGTGCAGACTCGCGCCTAAGCATGAATTCTCCTCCCCCATGCCATGTGTTAGTGTGTGGTTGGCATCGCCACTACCACCATCTAACTCATCAAACATCAACGGACCCCACTATGGTCTCTGATGCATGGAATGTTGGAGGAGAAAAAGAAAAGGTGAAAAAGAGAAGATTTCTCTCCTCTCTCTCTCTCTCTCTCTCTTTCCTTTCTTCTCAAGAATCAAGCACCCACAAGACAAGGGTGGCAACACGGAGCCCTAGGCATGATTTTATAGACCCTCAAGGTCGAAGTTAGGTCAAAGAAATCCGTGTTTGGACCAAAATACCCTTGATCTCAATTCACGTGTGCCTATGTTCCCATTTAACATTTTGTGCATAACTTGAGCTACGTAACTCAAATTTCAGCAAAATAGAAACCGTTGAAAAGCTTGCAATGAGAGGAATCCAAAGATACCATATATGACATATTCTGAGCAAATTTTACTTGAGAGTTGACTGGTTTGACCAAGACATGTGTTTTCTTATTTTTCAGGTTACGTTGAGCAAATTCACACTAACAAGCGTCGACGAGTTCGTCTTGACATGCTTAATCTAGAAATAGGCTCGAAATTGTATTTTGGGTTATTACAAATATAAAAACCTTAAAGATAGTTCTGTCTCCAAAACTCAAGTAAAGTTATTCGTAAGGGAAAAATGGGTAAAAAGAAGTCCATGATAATCTTAGAGAGGCATAACAACCTTAAAAATTTTCAAAGTAGGGTTTTAGAACTCACCAGCAAATAACTCTTGATATCGCTCTCGCATATCTGCCTTAGGTTTTTAGGTTGGCTCATTGTATCTCTAGCTCCTCTAGAATACCTTAACTAAAGGAACTTCCTTCTACCTCATCTTGACCATCCAGTCCAAGATCTATACACATTACTCCTGGTAGGTCAAGTTGTCCTTGATCCCCACATCATTGTAACTCAGAATGTGACTCAATTCCAAAACATACCTCCTCGGGTTGGAAAAGTGAAATGCATCATGAATACCAGCCAATTATGGCAGTAGGGAAAGTTGATAAGTAACGAGTCCAACCCGCTCAAGGATCTCAAACAATTTCACAAATCTCAACACTAACTTACCCTTCACCCTGAACCACGGTATACCCTTCATGGGTGGGACTTTGAGGAAGACAAGGTTGCCAACCCCAAACTATATCTCCCTACACTTGTAGCCTACATAACTCTTCTATCGGCTCATTCATCGCAAGAGCTTTTTGTGAATTTGCTTTATAATTTCATGGCTTTAGTTCACCAATCTTGATCCCACTGCCCATTTTGCTCAGACTTCCATCCAACATAATGGAGACATACACTTCCACCCATGAAGTGCCTCATACAGAGCCATATCAATGCTAGAGTAGTAACTGTTATTGTATGTAAACTCCATCAAAGGTAGGTGATCCTCCCATAAGCCCTTCCACTCTAGGACACAAGCTTGTAGTAAGATCCCCCTATGTCTAAATCATATGCTCAGACTACTTGTTTATCTAAGGGTCTACACAATATTGAACCTTAACTGAGTTTCCAAGGCCTGTTGTAGCCTTCACTATAACTAGGAAGTAAATATGGAGTCTTTATTTGAAATAATCTCTTTCAAAACCCCATGAAGGCACACGATCTCCCGAATATATAAGTCAACTAGTTGAGAAGGGCCATAAATAACTCGAATTAGCAAGAATCGTACAGTATTCATTAATCTGTCCATGATCACCTAGATTGCATCATGACCCTTTTGGGTATGTAGCAATTCAACCACTAGATCCATCATGACACTCTTTCACTTCCACTCAGGCATAGGGAGTGACTGAAGTGACGTTGTAGACCTTTGATGCCTAGCCTTCACTTACTAACAATTCATTCACTATTTGACAAATTCACCTATGTCCATTCCACGCCACAAAAAGTCCCTTTTCAGGTCGTGATACATCTTATTGTTCCTTGGATGGATGGTCAATCTCGAACTATAGGTTTCTACTAGTAAATCCCTATGAAGTGCACCATCTCAAGGAACATATGGCCTCCCACGAAATCTAATTAGCTCATCAACAAAGGAAAAAACTCCCAAATCCCCAACCAAAAGCCGATCATGAAGGCTTTCCAAATCTGGATCCATCATGTAACCTTCTATGATGAGATTAATTAGGGTAGGATGTAACTGTCTCATCATAGTAACAATTCTTATATGTCCACAAGTCTCCTGAGGTCCCCAATTCCTAACCTCTAGCATTCCACTCCATCTCTAAGCTTGTAGACTAGCTAGCTGCTCACTAGCGACTTCCTACTCAAGACATTAGCCACCATATTAGCCTTTTCTAGATGGTAAATGATGGTGCAATCATAGTCATTTAGGAACTTCATCTAGCATCGTTGTCTCAAGTTCAATTCCTTCTGGTTGAAGAGGTACTTCAGGCCCTTATAATTTGTGCGAATCTAAAATGTCTCCTTGTAGAGATAATGCCACAAGATTTTCAAGGCAAAGACAATCACTACCAGCTCTAAGTTGTGTGTGGGATAGTTATGTTTATAGGGCTTTAGCTACCTGAAAGCATAGGCAACTACATGTCCCTGCTGCATGAGAACACATCCCAAACCTTGATGAGAGGCATTGTTACAACCTGAACCCCCACCCTAATAGGGATCTGAGTCGATTTCCAGAAAATAAAATAAACACACAACACAAAACATCACACATATATATATATAGCATATTAAAGAAAAAAGAATCTAAACCAAAATAAACATCTAACATCAATCATTATCTATAGCCATCATATATGGGAAATGAGAACCTGTTTGAAGAAAATAATATTAAATGTAACATAAAGAAAAGAACCAACTATCACTAACTAAAAGGTTCTACCACCGACTATGGTGTAGAACTTGGACTACCTCCGTCGCCTCCCACAGTCGTGGGACTCGACTGCTGCTCACCAAAGCTTGAGTATGGAATCCAAATGGGAAAGTCAGTGTTACGACCCAGTTCCCAGATCTCTACAGGATCCGAGATCAGCTCGCCTTGACTAATCCTAAGACCCAGTCGTCTAACGAGAAATAACCAAAAGTAGGAAACTAAACCACATTCACACATGCAATATAACTAAGCAGAAGTAAAGAACGAAGCAGTAAAGGAAAATAGAACAACTATCTCAAAACATAGTACATGCCACCACAACAACAACAGAAAATGGAAAGGAAACAGAAAGTAACAGGAACAGTAAAGTATGTGTCCATTACTCACTACAACAGTAGAAAAATGAAAGGGCTGAAAGAACGACTATGGCTGGGCCCAGCACCCTCTACAGTCGGGAACTAGGGCTACTCAACTCCTGGTCCTGAATAGTGTTACGAAAAGATGGGGTCAGCGAACGCTGAGTGGAGTGGTGTTTATATTATCTATGTACAAGTAAAGTAAAAACAACAAGTAGGTTTATTTCTCATTTTTATTTATCTCATTTATGTGTTTCTTGTTCATCTATTTCTCAAAGTATCCAGGTATTTCTTGATCTTGCATGTTCCTCATGGGAACGATCTTGATTGCAGTCTTTTCCGTAGAGTAGAAAGTACATGTGGTGCTCTCCTAACTGGGAGAGTCCCCCGTGGTAGTCCTACACCCAGTCAACCACCCCAAGGTCATTGTCGAGACGTAGCGGTGACTACGGCATGCGTGATAAATGCATAGGTAGCTACCCCGCACTGACATGTGGTCAGTCGTTTTCGCTAGCGGGTACGCCTAAAGTACAACACGGAACAGTATAGGGCCTTGCCCTCGTAGAATAGGGGTCTAGCCCCTCAGAATCAAACAAGGGTCTCGCCCCTCCACAGTCCACGTACCCTCGTCTGACTACCCTGGTTTTCCCAAAGGACCAAACAAAGTCGATGTCGGGTGGCTAGCTGAACCTCGAGCCTCGTGGGATGGTTAGCTCCCTCCCTACACTAGTAGCACGCCTTTCTACCATGTACACGAGGGCCAACAGGAGTCGGTGTAGAGTGGCCAATCCTAACCCTGGGTCTCAACCCAAGGGAGGCTAGCTCCGCTCTACACTAAAAAGGGACAGTTGCTCTCCTTGGTACCACGTACACAAGAGCCAACACACTTCCCATCTACATACCAGAGTCCTTTCATCCACAGGAGTTCTACTCCTAATTCCCTGTAGGGTTCATGCTCATATTCATCTCATTTATCCATATTCAGACCTCATGTTTCCAAAACCCGTTCCTCGTTCATATACAGGCAGCTCGTGTTTTAACATGCATCTCAAGTAAACCAGAGTAGCTCAACATCATGCTCATACATTTCTACCCTAGGGTTCATTCCACATCCTAGAGTCTCAATCAATTTAATCCAAGCAGTCATATTCTTCATTCATGTCTTAATAATTGCATTAAACCACTCTACCAGGTATCATGGGAGGAATGGGGGCCTGTGCCGCAGATGTCGTCGTCTCCGTGGGCCCCGAACATGCTACTGGTTGGTAACTTGTACCAGTGACCAATGTATATTAGACAAGCTCAAAACAGTAGATACTCAACATGAACACGTAGAGGAACTTGAGTGGAAAATAGCGGTACTTCGTTTGCGGAAATCCGATTCCGTTTGGGCCTTAAACAGGCCAAAAACGCGATTACTGACTAAAATCAGACGTCTGGGACTAATCCCAGATGTCTTAAAAGACGTCAGAACTCACCTTACCCTTCCTGCGGTTGATTCAGACATCCAGACTCTCTCTGCGATCATCTGGGGACAGCTCCAGACGTCGGACAAGGCCTCCGGTTGTCTGGAAGTACCTTCGGACGTCTGGAGACGTGATTAGACGTCCAAAAGTACTTGGGAAAGCGCATCGTGCACCTTCCCAAATCCTGCACCTGTGTACGAGCACCTGTAGACACAATGATCAGCCGACATCCCCTGCACTACGATCTGCATGGCAGAAAAGTAGTGCAGGAAGATACGTACCTCGCGATATTGCGCTTTCAGATGTTCGACCTCAGCTCCAGACGTCCTGGTGCCTCGCTAGTCGTCTGGACTTCACTCCAGACGTCTGATACTGAAAACTTCCAGTATCATAACTTCTTCACGCCGCTCGCCCTCCGCCCGCAGTGGCAACTCCGGTAGCTACAGGAGCTTGAGCAGCTCCTCATCGACGTCCTCCTCTCTCCCATGACTCCTCCTCGAGCTCCCGTGGCTATCGTCCTCCTCCCTTGCTCTCACTCCCTTGCACTCTCTCGCTCTTGCTCCTCCTTGCTTTTCCCTTCGCCGGTGGCTCTCCTTCCTCGTCACGGCTGCAGCAAAGACGGGAGGGGGACATGGCTATCGCAGGAGAAGGTGGAGGTGGCGGTGGCTGGAGTGGTGTGAGGAGGAGAGAAGAAGAGAAGGGGGGTTTATATAGGAGGGGAGTTAGGGTTCTGGTGAGGGGGTGAAGGAGAGAGAGAGGGACTCTGCGCGTTGCCCGCGTGCAGAGTGAAAGAATATGCGATATTCTTTTACTTTCGGATGTCTAGACATATGTCCAGACGTCTGGACAGACGTCGGACTGACAGTCCAGACGCCTTATTCGACTAAAAGGGCAACGAGTCATTTCATCATAACAAACTTAAAGGAAGTTTTATCCCCGAAACTTGAGCTATCTAGGGTGCGGGAAAGGAACATAAAAGCGCATAAAAAACTTAAAGAGGACCAAAGTACGTCCGAAAAGACGTACCCTCAAAAAGCTCCAGGTACCGCTCTCGCATTGCCGCCTCAGGCTCCCAAGTCGCCTCCTCGTACCGCTAGTTTCTCCATAGGACCTTCACCAGTGGTACCTACTTCTGTCTTAGACTCCGGACGGCTCTGTCTAGTATCTGTATTAGTCTCTCGGGGTAGGTCAAGTCATCACCCACCTTGATGCTCTCGTGGCTCAGAACGTGACTTGGATTAGCGACGTACTTTCTGAGGTTGGACACGTGGAACAAGTCGTGCACTCCAGAAAGCTGAGGAGGAAGGGCAAGCCGGTAAGTAACGAGTCCTACCCGCTCTAGAACCTCAAAGGGCCCCATAAACCTCGGCATAAGCTTCCCTTTCACCCCAAAACACTGCTGGCCCTTCATGGGCGAAACATGGAGAAAGACGTGATCCCTAACCTCAAACTGCACCTCTCTGCATTTCCGGTTAGCGTAGACCTTCTGCCTGCTCCTGACAGTGCAGAGTCGTCTGTGGATATGCTCTATCACCTCCTGACTCTGCCGGATCAGCCTGGGACCAACCTCCCACTTGGTCCCCACCTCGACCTAACTCAAGGGTGCAGTACACCTTCGTCCATACAAAACCTTGTAAGGTGCCATGCCGATGCTCGAGTGGTAACTGTTATTGTATGCAAATTCTGCTAGGGGCAAATGCTCCTCCCAGGAGCCTCTCCAGTCTAGTACACAGGTGTGCAGAAGGTCCTCAAGTGTCTGTATGGTACGCTCTGACTGTTCGTTCGTCTAAGGGTGGTAAGCGGTACTGAACCTCAAACGTGTCCCCAAAGCCTACTGAAACTCAGCCTAGAACTGGGAAGTAAAACGAGTATCCTTGTCAGATACGATCTCACATGGAACTCCGTGCAGGCACACCACATATCTAATGTATCTCTCCACTAACTGCACTGGTCCAAAGGTGACCCGAATCGGTAGGAAACGCGTCGTCTTCGTCAACCTATCTACTATCATCCAAACTGCATCGTGTCCCCGCTGGGTAACTGGTAGACCCACCACCAAGTCCATTGTGATGCTCTCCCACTTCCACTCTGGCACAGGAAGTGGCTGCAATGGCCCTGCAAGCCTTTGGTGCTCGGCCTTCATCTACTGGCATACCAAACACTACTACGCAAACTCACCAACATCCCGCTTCATCCCTCTCCACCAAAAGTCACGTCGCAAATCATGGTACATCTTTGTGTTCCCGAGATGCATGGTGAACCTGGACCCGTGTGCCTCTGCCAGGAGCTCTCTCAACAACTCCTCGTCCCTAAGAATGCATAAGCGTCCCCTCATGCGCAGGATCTTGTCTGAGAAGGAAAAGTCTCTTGGGTCCCCTATCAACACCCTGTCTCGCAGCGTCTGTAAGTACGGATCTGTCATCTGCCCTACGATGTTGCAGTCTTTCAGCTCTGGTCGTGTCTGCCGCGTCACTGTCACTGTCCCACAATACCCCTGTGACTCCTAGGGTTGCCAACTGCCCAATTCCTCCATGTGCCTCCAACTCTAAGCCTGTAGACTAGCCAAGTGGCCGGGCGCCTTCCGGCTCAAGGCGTCGGCCACCACATTGGCCTTCCCTGGGTGGTAGGAGATGCTGTAGTCGTAGTCCTTCAGGAGCTCTAACCAACATCTCTGTCTCATGTTAAGCTCCTTCTGGTCAAACAAATACCTGAGGCTCTTATGATTTATGAAGATCTCGAAAGTCTCACCGTAAAGGTAGTGCCTCCATGTCTTCAGCGCGAAGACAACTACTGCTAGCTTTAAGTCATGGGTAGGGTAGCTATGCTCATGGGGCTTTAGTTGCCGTGAAGCGTAAGCGACAACGTGACCCTGCTACATGAGCACACCCCCTAACCCCTGCAACGAAGCGTAGGTGTATACCACGAAACCGCCACTGCTGTCTGGGATGGTAAGTACAAGAGCTGAAGTCAGTCTCTCCTTCAACTCTTGAAAACACGCCTTGCACTCATCTGTCCAGGAAAACGTCCTTCTAGGTCAGCTGGGTCATAGGATGCGCAATCTGAGAGAATCCTCTGATAAATCGCCGGTAGGAACCTGCCAGTCCCAAAAAGTTACGTATCTCTATCACTGTGCGTGACCTATCCCACTTGAGTACGGCCTCTACCTTGGCTGGATCCACAGGATCCACAGCCAATCCATCCCCTGAAATCACGTGACCTAAGAAAGTCACCTGTCTCAACCAAAACTTACAGTTGCTGTACTTGGCATATAACCTATGTCACCTCAAGGTATCCAGGATCATACGTAAATGCTGTCCGTACTGCGCCTAATCCCACGAGTAAACGAGTATGTTGTCAATGAACACCACCACAAACTGGTCTAAGTACGGCTAGAAAACATGGTTCATCAGGTCCATGAAGGCAGCAGGGGCATTGGTCAGCCCAAATGACATGACCAAGAACTCGCAGTGCCTATACCGGGTACGGAAAGCTGTCTTGGAGACGTCGGTCTCTCTGATCCTCAACTGGTAGTAACCTGACATCAGATCTATCTTGGAAAACACTGTGGCATCTCACAACTGCTCGAAGAGGTAGTCAATCCTCGGCAACAGATACTTGTTCTTGACAGTGACCCTATTTAGCTGTCGGTAGTCGACACAAAGTCACAGGTTACCATCCTTCTTCACAAATAGCATAGGGGTTCCCACGGGGACACACTGGGCCTCACAAAGCCCTTCTCCAACAGGTCATGTAGCTGTGACTTGAGCTCTCACAGCTCAAGCGATGCCATCCGATATGGTGCAGTAGAAATGGGCTGGTCCCCGATACCAATGAGATCTCAAACTCGATCTCACGCTTAGGTGGTAGTCCTGGCAACTCCTCTGGAAAAACGTTGGGGTACTCGCAGACTACCGGGATACTCTGAAAGTCAGCCATGGGGCTAGGCTCTGCCACTACACAGGCTAAGAAGCCCTCACACCCTTGGCTCAAAAGCCTCGCTGCACAAAGCGCGGAGATGCACCTGAAACCTCCGTTCACCGACTGGCCGTGAAACTCAAAGGGAGGAAACTCTGGTATGGAGAAGATGATCTTCCTCTCGAAACAATCCACCAGGGCGTGATAGGCGGACAGCTAGTCCATCCCTAAGATCACGCCAAATCCCTCCATCTGGATCACAATCAGGTCAGTGGGGAGGTCGTGTCCCCTTATACTGACCTCGCAGTCCATGTAGACCTTCTCGGCTGCAAACAACTGGCCACCTGGGCCTCTGATCACAACGAATCCTCTAACAGTACACTGCCCTGCCTCAAACTGACGGCAAAACTCGTAGCGATGAAGGAGTGTGTGGCACTGGAATCAAAAAGTACGTACACTAATCTGCCAGAAATAGTAACCATACCTACCACCACTGAACCCGAAGCCCTGGCGTCTCTGTGTGTCAGGGCGTTGATGCTCCCCTCAGCTCTTAGTGCAGATGAAGCAGCTACACTCTGGGTCGAGAAAGCAGCAGCTGGCCGGTACCCTCCTTGTGATTGCTGTCCTCCCCCACGCACCTGGTGACCACGACCACCAGCTCAGCCTCCAGCGCTCGGTGTGGGGAGCATCTGCTATGCTCTGGCCTTAGATGGGTAGTCCCTCCTGATGTGGCCAGACTGGTAGCAGAGGGGTGCATGTCCTCCTCCCTCCGTAGGTCCCTACTGGCGGCTAGGCGGGGGTCCGGTGCTGGCAACTGGCCCCTGTCTGGGGCTCCCAAAGGCCACTGATGGCCCTGTAGAACGAGACGGCTCTCCTGCGGGCACCGTGTGCCTCCTCTCCCAATGGCCCTGAGAGTACTCTGGCTGGTAAGGCCTCTTCTGTCTGTTGTCAGTGTCTCGCGTGGCCGTGTTGGTCTCCTCGTAAGTCATGGCTGCCTCAACCATACGAGAGAAAGTGGGCAGCTTCAGGGGTTTGACATACCCCTGAATAGCAGGTCGGAGCCCCTCAGTAAACCTCCATAGGCACTCCTGCTCAGTACACACAGCTATCGGGGCAAAGCGTGACAATTCTAGAAAACGCGTGCGGTACGCGCTAACCGTCAATGTCCCCTAGTGGAGAGTGTGGAACTCTCGCCTCCTCTGATCCTACTAGGTTTGCGGAAAGTACTGCTCACAGAAGAGAGCCACAAACTGGTCCCACGTTGTCTCTCTCCCCTCCTGGCCTCTGACTACCCTCCACCACCTATGTGTTACGCTCTCTAGCTGGTACGTGGCAAAGGCCACACGACACTCCGCGGGAGGGTGAAGGGTGTCGAACACCTTTTCTATCTACTCCAGCCAGTCCTCTGCCTCAGACAGGTCCTCATCCCCCTTGAAGGAGAGGGGCTTCAGCTTCCGGAACTGTCCGAAAAGCTCGTGATGTAGCTACAGTGGGGGAACAGGGACTCCTCCAGGCAAGGAGGGCTCGTGCTTGGAAGTGTCAGAGTGTGGTGGGGGTGGTGGAGGACCACCCCCTCCCCCTCCTGCTCGTCCGATGCTGCGACGGTCTCTTTGTCCCACCGAGGACTCCCCCTCCACGTCCTCAGGGAGAGGTGCCCGTCGAGGCTGGTGGAGCTCCTCTTGCACGATGTCTCTAATCAGCTGAGTGAGATCTTGGGCCTGAACGCCTGGGAGGAGAGGTAGGTCAACTAGTGCCTCAGGTCCACCACGTCCACCCCTCCGACCTCGTCCACGGCCACGGCCACGACCACGGCTGCCTCGGGAACTCCCCGACGAGGCATCTCCTGCAAGGAGACGTAAGAGATAGAATAAGACTGTCAACGATACCAGATTACATAGAGAAAAAGACTCGGAAACGGATATCAAGGCGATACGTTGCGGTGGCTATCCTAGTTATATGCACGTGAGTGGTTATTCTCAAGCCAATTTGTTCATTTCTCGAGACGACCTTGCTCTGATACCATCTTGTTATGACCCAATTTTCGGATCCCTACAGGACTTGAGACCGGCTCGCCTCGACTAATTCCAAGACCTAGTCGTCCAACGTGAAATAACCAAAAGCAGGAAACTAAACCACATTCACACATGCAATATAACCAAGCAGAAGGAAAGAACGAAGCAGTAAAGGAAAATAGAACAACTGTCTCAAAACATAACACATGCCACCACAACAACAATAGAAAACGAAAAGGAAATAGAAAGTAACAAGAACAGTAAAGTATGTGTTAATTACTCACTACAATAGTAGAAAAATGAAAGGGCTGAAAGAACGACTACGGTTGGGCCCAGTACCCTCTACAGTCGGAAACTAAGGCTGCTCAACTCCTGGTCCTAAATAGTGTTACAAAAAGACGAGGTCAACAAATGCTGAGTAAAGTGGTGTTTATATTATTTATGTATAAGTAAAGTAAAAATAACAAGTAGGTTTATTTCTCATTTCTATTTATCTCATTTATGTGTTTCTGGTTCATCTATTTCTCAAAGTATCCAGGTATTTCTTGATCTTGCATGTTCCTCGTGGGAACGATCTTGATTGCAGTCTTTTCCGTAGAGTAGAAGGTACACGTGGTACTCTCCTGGCTGGGAGAGTCCCTCGTGGTAGTCCTACACCCAATCAACCACCCTAAGATCATTGTCGAGACGTAGCGGTAACTACGGCACGTGTGATAAGCGCACAGGTAGCTACCCCACACTGACATACGGTCAGTCGTTTCCGCTAGCGGGTATGCCAAAAGTACAGTACAGAACAATATAGGGCCTTGCCCTCGTAGAACAGGGGTCTCGCACCTCCACAGTCCGCGTACCCTCGTCTGACTACCCCGGTTTGCCCAAAGGGCCTAACAAAGTTGGTGTAGGGTGGCTAGCTGAACCCCAGGCCCCGTGGGATGGCTAGCTCCTTCCATACACTAGTAGCATGCCTCGGTACCACGTACACGAGGGTCAGCAGGAGTCGGTGTAGAGTGGCCAATCCTAACCCCGGGTCTCAACCCAAGGGAGGCTAGCTCCGCTCTACACTAAAAAAAGATAGTTGGTCTCCTTGGTACTGCGTACACAATGGCCAACACACTTCCCATCTACATACCAGAGTCCTTTCATCCACAGGAGTTCTACTCCTAATTCCCTGTAGGGTTCATGCTCATATTCATCTCATTTATCCATATTAGACCTCATGTTTCCAAAACTCGTTCCTCGTTCATATACAGGCAGCTCATGCTTTCATAATTAAATTCTTAATCATAACATGCAGCTTTTGGTTTCACAGTTCAATTTCTCAATTACATACAAGCAGCTCGTGTTTTAACATGCATATCAAGTAAACTAGAGTAGTTCAACATCATGTTCATACATTTCTACCCTAGGATTCACTCCACATACTAGAGTCTCAATCAATTTAATCCAAGCAGGAAAATTCTTTATTCGTGTCTTAATAATTGCATTAAACCACTCTACGGAGTGTCACGAGAGGAATGGGGGCCTGTGCCGTAGATCTCGTCGTCTCCATGGGCCTCGAACACGCCACCGGTTGGTAACCTGTACCAGCAACCAATGTACATTAGATGAGCTCAAAACAGTAAATACTCAACACGAACACGTAGAGGAACTCAAGTGGAAAACAGCGGTACTTCGTTTGTGGAAATAAGATTCCGTTTGGGCCTTAAACATGTCAAAAACGCGGTTACTAACTAAAATCAGACGTCTAGGACTAATCCTAGACGTCAGAACTCACCTTACCCTTCTAGTGGTTGATTCAGACGTCCAGACTCTCTCTTCGACCGTCTGGGGCAGCTCCAGACGTCGGACAAGGCCTCTGGTCATCTAGAAGTACCTCCGGACATCTGGCAACGTGATCAGACGTCCAAAAGTACTTGGTAAAGCGCACTGCACGCCTTCCCAAAGCCTGCACCCACAGACACAACGATCAGCCGACATCCCCTGCGCTACGATCTGCATGGCGAAAAAGTAGCATAGGAAGATACGTATCTCGCGATATTGCGCTTTCAGGCGCCCGGCCTCAACTCCAGACGTCCTGGTGCCTCGCCAGTCATCTGGACTTCACTCTAGATGTCTAATACTGGAAACTTCCAATATCATAACTTCTTCACGCCGCTCACCCCACTCGCCCTCCGCCCGCAGTGGCAGCTCCAGCAGGTGCAGGAGCTTGAGCAGCTCCTCACCAGTGTCCTCTCTCCCACGACTTCTCCTCGAGCTCCACCGAGCTCCCGTGGCCGTCGTCCTCCTCCCCCACTCTCACTCCCTCGCACTCTCTCGCTCTCGCTCCTCCCCGCTTTTCCCTTCGCCGGTGGCTCTCCTTCCTCACTGCAGCTGCAGCAGAGACGAGAGGGGGATGTGGCTATCGTAGGAGAAGGTGGAGGTGGCGATGGCTGGAGTGGTGTGAGGAGGAGAGAAGAAGAGAAGGGCGGGGGGGAGGGGGGGTTATATAGGAGGGGAGTTAGGGTTCTGGTGAGGGGGGTGAAGGAGAGAGAGAGGGACTATGCGTGTCGCCCACACGCAGAGCGAAAGAGTATGCAATATTCTTTTACCTTTGGACGTCCGGACATGGACATTTGATTGACAGTTCAAACGTCTTATCTGACTAAAAAGGCAACAGGTCATTTCAGTTAGTAAAAGATGAGTAGAGTAGTAAACAGATGCATAATATCAATAAGAATTTTAGGAAAAAAAGCTACCAGAACCAAGAAGATCAAGTACTTTTCGTATTAATTATTTGATTATTTATTTATTCTCAAAATCCATATTATCTATACCTTCTCACTCTTCGATCATCACCAACCTACAATTTATTTTCTCGGAGGGCGCAAGGAGATATCACTATGATATCCTAAACAACGAGGTTGATACGAGACACTCTCTTGACCAGGAGAATATTCTGTCCCTATCTCACTACTTGGTTAATCACCTCACGGTCTCAACCTTGGTGAAGTGCTGACTACAATCTTGTGTGATATCCGTGCGGGCGCTACTCCGCACTGGCACACAGTCATTCATCTCCACTATAGGATACAAAAGAAAACAATATTAGGCCTTTCACAGTAACACATACCCACTTGCACCCGGCTACCCGGTTGGCAAAACAACCTAATAGAAGAGTTGCAGGGTGGCTAACTCACTCCTTGAATTAGTCTCTGCTTTTAAGTATGGTATAGCATTATGCCATTGATACCATGCATGAGACTAAATGTTAATTGATCTCACGAGTTTCTATGTTTACCATCAATCTATCCATCCACCATTTCAACTCGTTCACTATGCTATAAACATAACCGATGTATTCTCATTCATTTCATCAACTTTGAATCTATTGATCATTCAAATGAATCAACATATTTTTGAATGTTAATGTACATTATCAACCAATTTATTCAATGACCATGATTATCTAATTCAGTATGCTAAACAAATAGTTAAGTTCATTCTTTAGATTTTCATAATCATGAGTTCATGTTTATGAATCCATCAAGTCAACATATATTTAATCAGGTTGTTAAGTTCTCTTTATTCTCAAGCAGGCATATGGTTAATTATTCAAGTACCCAAAATAGACTTCAATACTTAGGACACGACTCTCATACTCAACAAATGGAAGGGGGTAGCATATAAGCACAACAATACACATAATTGAACATAGAATCATTTAATACAATGAATAGGTCCTATATGGAGTAAAGGGTAGGATCAATCTACCTAACGTCACTGCATGATCACAATGACTCCGAAACATGCACCGAAAGTCTAGGGATGCCAGCCAGGTGCTCATCGAAGTCTGTGTATGCTCCAAGTCAATTCCTTAGGTGAGAGACATAATAAGAATAGAGGTTCCAAACACGTTAAAACACTCTCTTAAATTTTAACATGTAAAACAATATCCAAAAAGGAAAAAGGACTCACCAACACATAGTACGCACCAAAACAATTCCATTGGTGCATTACTTTCTAAAAACGGGCATCAGGAAGGCCCTGAACCACCTGAAATACGCAAACGACTTGAACCAAACCCCCTGCACATGCACTGTTTGGTGCCCTGCAGATGCATGTGCTACATGTGCCTCCATGCATGCCCTGCACCTACTGCACCCCACCCCCACTCGCACATGCGTGCGTGCAGACACTTCTATCTCATCTCTCTCAAGTTGTGTGCAGCTTTGAGAAAAGAAAAATGACCCAAAACCCTAATTAGGGACTAGGAACATGGGAAGGGGATTAGGGATGGCTAATTTGACTGCAATGCTCCTGGGTGTGGGTTTAACCATACCTTAATCTTATTTGCCTTATTGTTGACATAACTTAAGCTGCACACATCGAATTTATGCAAAATAAGTAATATTGGAAAGCTTACAACGAGACAAATTCAATGATACCATATATAATTCCCTTTTGAGGAGGTTTGACTAAAGATTAACTAAAAACACATTTTTCACATTTTACGAAACGTTCTAACTCAACCTGACCCCGACAAGTACCAATGGGTCTAAAATGATTTGATCAACTCTAAAACGACCAGTAACCCATATTTTTGCAAGAATAAGCCCTCATACCCTCAATTTCGATTCATTTCAATAAAAGTGTTTCGTATGTAACTTTTGCTACACAACTTGGATTTCCACGAAATATGAATTTTTGGAAAGCTTACAATGATAGAAATTCAACAATATCATATATGACATTCCAATCAACTTTTTTCCAAGGGTTGACTAAGTTTGACCAAAACCCATGTTTCTTCGTTTTTAAGCTAGTTGACCCAATTCGCACCTAACAAGGATTGACGAGTTCACCTTGACTCACTTAATCTAGACATTAGATCAAAATTAGATTTTGGGTCATAAAAAGAATTTTTATATACTATGAACCTACCAATGTTTCTTACAATGAGCACGAGAATGATAGTCAATTTCTCCTTTTTGGTTTGGAAGCTGGCTTCACTATCCTCAATCTAGACAAACGGTACATCTTTCCAGGTCAACTGAGTCATTGGCAGAGCAATCTACGTAAAACCTCTAATGAAGCATCAATAATGTCCGATCAGTCTGAAGAAACTGCGAATCTCTAATACTGATTTTGGGTGTTCACATCTCAATATTGCCTCGACCATGACAATATCCACACAGATGATTGCCCTAGAGATCACCTAGCATTAATTGTTTAATGCACAATTATCATGGGTAATGCTCTCTCAAAAAACCAAAGACAAATATAAACCTTACATGCCAATCCCCATATCCCAACAATGTTACATGTGCAAATTTTTCTATCTCGTCTAGATAAAAAAGCTAGTTGTTTAGTACCTGGAATAAATGCACACAAATAGGTACCATCTAATGTGCCTATGCAATCCTTGAAAATAAAGATAATATTTATCACCTTTATCTCTAAGTAGCTGGTTTCCCAAATTCACCGATGATTATCTTGGACAAATTATCTCAAATGTCCATCTGAATATTACATCAAGAGCATTTTGCTTATGATTTCTTTGGAATATTGTACATCATGTTGCATAGGCCTATTTTTTGTATCATATGAGCTACAATCTTAAAAATATTCTCATTTGATCAATTATTGAAACAAGCCATGTGTTCCATGAAAGTCACTTGCCTTCAAAAATGGAACATAACCTTAAGAATACAAGAGTCCTCATTTGAGTTTGGTCGTAGCAAAATTTCTCCAATTCCAAAACAATGTGATCATATGATATGCAACTTGTGAACCTGTAAATAGTGCATCATGAACTCTCCTTCCAGTGATCATTCTCTTATATGATGATTAATAACTTCAACTATAATAATCACTTCTAAGAATTGTTCGAAAATTGTAAACAATGAGAATTGCACATAGACCATTGGATTCCACGTGACTACCTTTTCCTCCACCAATTGTATCTTCATCTTGACTTGCATCTTTATCAATGTCTGTTTGCACAAGAGAGTCCAACTCTAATCCATTTTTCATTGTATTAAGGTTCTATTTAGCAGCGAGATAAGAGTTATTTTAAGATAATAATGTGATGTTAATAAGTCTTTGTTTAATATTAAGTTATAGATGTGAATGGATTAATATGATGTTGTAAATATATTTCAATGGCAATGTTACCTCTAAGTAGATGTATTTTAATATATATTAATATTATGTAATGTAATAAGACGATATATAAAAATGCTAATCGAGATAATCTATCTCTATCCTCCCTGCATGCAAATAGGGCCTAAGAACTACCCACCATTTTACCATACAAACAGTAAGATAACTATCTTAAATATTTGAACATGGTTAATTCAAATGAGATCGGAGTTGTTTTCAGCATCCAATTAAAGTATCAAGGCTATATGGAAATGCTCAATAAACATGCAGCTAACCAATTTAAGCAAGATGCTTATTTTTATCGAAAGAACCAACTCGCCCCCTTGGACGGTAGGATTCCGAATGAAATATCAAAAATCATAATTTTTATTAGTAGGAATTGGCGTAACCCTCTTGGGAAGGGTGATTATTTCTGCGTTTCCTTCTTTGTTTTTTTTTTTTTTTTGTTTGCGGTCTAGGACCGGGATTAGAGTTTGTTCCAGCCCACTCCAAGCAAACGAATATAAATTTATCCTCTATAAATAAAGTTGAGAACTAATCATTTCGAATTTTTGTATTTAAATAGTATAGTCTTCTCTCAAAGGCATATCATCAAACACATGAATTGCATATAATCATCCAACATGCTCCTGCCATATGGTCAGCCACCTTACGTGCATGAAGACATATTCCACTTACATCCCCAAGAGAATACTTAGCAGTACCCTATTCCCAACGTGTATTATCTAACACGTGGGCCGTATGTTATCATAAGACATTCTCTAAGGCATACGGCAGAATACCTATCGCATAGTATCATAACACATTCTCTTAGCCATACAGCCAAATTCTTATTGTCCATGAACCCTGAGAGTAAAAAATCGTTAAATGATAAAAGAGTGTCGTTGCGTACGAAATCAGATTGTTGTTAAAAATAAATACGAATAATACATAAGGTAGGAATTTGAGTCGTCTTTAAAGAGATAAAATTATCTAAATTATTGATTATTAATCTAAAATAATTTTTTAATTTTGTTGGAGATTTTTCTTTTTTCTTTTTAAATTTTAGAATAGAGACTGGATACTAATCTTAAATGCAGGGACTAATCCTAAATTAACACATAAAATTACAAGAACTAGCTAATTTACGACCTACGGGCTAAGTAATAAACTAATGAAAATAAAAGTAAATAATCGAAGGAAATTTTTATCAAATTTTTATCAACCAAAACAATGTCAAGATTACAATGGTGAAGCGGTGGAGAGGCGGAGATTCGCCTGAGAGACACCATGAAGGATTAGTTGTTAAGGGGGTCTTGGGGGGTTTTTATAAAATGGAAATGCCCCCTTGAATCCTAAAAACCCTTAGAAAAGGGCCGCCTTAGTGCTCCCAATTTCTGGCAATTTAAAGGGGTCAAAGCCACCCCAGATCGTAATGGGGTACGCAATTTCCCTTGATTTGCACATCATAATCCTAATTCCAACGGTAAATAACCCTATTAGGCCTCTTTCTATTTTCCGCACCTAATGGCCTGCGACCGGCCCTACTAGCCCAAATGAGCTTTTCGGCCCTTTTTATTTTCTGACCGTCGACCCACTACATTTTCCTGCCCTAAATGGGCCTCCAGGCCCACAACTAGGTTGCCACTCACGCTCAGGTGTGTAGGCTTTTGCCTTAGGCATTGCCACATAAGGGAAAGGCCCTATTCCTCTTGGCTCATATCTCTAGATTGCATCTCAACGGGCAAAAGAGTAGGATCTATATTTTCAAGCATGTTATGGAGAGGTGGAGAATCTACTTATCCCTCGAAATCCTTGAAGGCAAATTTCCTTGTAAGTACCTGGGCATCACCCGGTTGGGTGGTAGGGGATCCTCCCCTACCAAGTTTATTGAAGATCACGTTAAGGAACTTCTCATAAGCCGGCGAGGTAAGCACCTTTTTATAATGAGACAAGTGTAATGGGTGTGATAAGGGTATCGAAGGATCCCTCAAATTCTGGCTATCTTGCATGGTCATCTCTAAAGGGTCCCTCGAATGCATTTGGAAATATGTTTTTGAGTTCATCTGGAATGGGAGGACCCACCTCGTCACCTAGGAGGATATATGCTGCCCATTGTCTAGGGGTGGGCTTGGCTCAAGGGACTTCAGGGACATCTAGCTTTGCACCTCTACTTTATGGGTATGGAGGTATCTCAACATCGATAGTATTTGGAGTTCGTGGATGCGCTCTAGATATAGGGACCATTCTTCCCAAATCAGAAAGCCTAGCGATTCCCGAATTTGGGCCTAGATGATAAAGATCAGGCCACTGCTGACAGACTTCTTTTTCAAGAATGGCCATTGGTCTTGGCCCATGGACCTTAAGGGGTCTCTATGTGCTGAACAAGTTTATGATTCTATCAAGACCAAGAAGCCTTATCCCCAGTTTCTGGGAAGCCTTATGGTCCAACGGATAAGTTCCCAAGTGGGGTTGTTGTGGATGGCTCACAGCAAGGGGAAGACTTCTTACTTGAGATCCGCTTAGAGGGTGAGGCATGGAGGTTGACCCTTCATGCTTGCTTTGCGGAGGTGACTCTAGATAAATTCCCCACCTATTCTTCTCCTATCCTTTCTCTCAACTTGTTTGGCAGAAGATTGAGCTACTTTCTTGCCCCCCCTGCTATGGTTTGACTCCCGTCTCATTGCGTGGCAGGAGGCTGCGAGAAGGGGGATCAGCATGCAACTATTCTCATGGGCCTTTCCAGCAATCACTTGGCATATTTGGAAAGAGTGCAATGGTAGATTGTTCAAAGATAACCCTACACCCCCCCCCCCCCCCCACCCCCGTAATCATATCGAGGAGATCAAAATGTATTAAAGAGTTGAGTGATTTGTAATTTGCTCCCTGTGTTCCCTCTTTCGGGAGGTTTTATTTTGTCACTCTCCTTTTGGGAGGTTTTAGGTCTCGCACTTGATTTTGGTCAATTTGACCTTGAGTAAATAATACTTTTTTACCCAAATCAGCACTCTCCCCATTTGACGCAAGTAGCATCGAGCCAAGAAGAGGTTGACCCCAGCACACATGTCCCTATGGTGCACAATACAAGGTCAACTCCCTTTTTGACCCACGCATACGACGTTATTATCATTATTTTGTTTTCTTCTCTTTTTTCTTTCTCTCCTTCATTTCTTGTTCGCTTCTTGAGATCTCCGTACCGAATATTTTCTAAAATTTTCTTCTTCAACCTTGGACCATCATGTGTGGCTCTCTTGCCTCCAAGACTTCTTTTCCTCTCACATATATCACAAACATAAAGAACAATCATATTGTTTCCCAAATTCCAACAAATAGAAAGATGCAATATAAATGTGAAACAAAATCCTCATAATTCCCAACAAATAACAATAAATAGACATAAAATCTCTACAAAATTATGATAACATCAACCCCCATCTCACTCCGACAGATTGTTCATAATATCTTTTTTTCTTTTTTGAAACAAAGTGATACCTCCTCAACGAAACCACAACTAACTTTAAATTGATGTATGCTTACGTGACGACAAAAATGTTGGAAGCACAAATGCAAAAGCATACATAGTTACCTCACTGCACGTTAATTATGAAAGTGCAAGAACAAATAATAATAATAATAATATTATTATTATTATTTCCAAGTCGTAATCGTACCCTTTCCCACCCGCATGGGTATCCCTCTCCTTAAGTATTAATAATTTGATAGCACGCACTTCCCGCCAATCTCCAGGAGCCCACCGTCGCATTCCTCATTAGTAGTCCTTTTCTAAGCATACGTGAGAGGAGAGACCAAGGGAAGAAGAGCAACGACGGCACCTCAGGAAGTCGCGAAGGGTTGCCCACAGCTAGCAGGATGCATTGAAGGATGTGTGATGGCTAACAAACTGTCGGAAGGGCGTCAACGAGTGTGGTAGGGAGGGGGTGAGTTTCCTCCGTCAATGCTCTGTTTTATGGGTTCACACTGCGAGGAAAGGAAGAGGGGGGGGGGGGGGGGGGGGGGGGGTGTGGTCAGCGTCTCGTTGGAGGGCGTGGCCGTGGCGGTGGTTGGTGGCCTTGGATTGTCGGCCCTACCATGGTAGAGGGTAAGGGGGAGAAGGGAGAGAATAGAAGGCTAGAGGAGGAGGAGAAGCCGGCGAGACGACGTGTGACAGCCGACGGCGGCTACGAGCACCAGCCAAAGGTTGGCAAGGGTCGTTGAAGGGCAAGATCAGCGTGGAGGAATCGAGTCGCACCTCCTCCACACGTGTGTGCATGGGCACGCGAAGAACCCCCTCCACACATGTGTGCATGGCGACGCGAAGAAAAAGAACAGAGGAGGAAGAAGGGAGGAGGAATGGTTGAGTTGCGAAAGAAATTATGTTACAGAAATTATGAGTTTTGTTTATCCCATTTTAATCTCTCTGGAGAGTTGTTCAATAAAATTAAACATAATGGTCAGAATTTATTTGCTTTTATCTACGATCGGATCGAACGGATTTCACTTTGAATTTTGAGGTGCATTAGGAGGGCGCGTAAATAGTGTCTCTTAATCTTTATCTTTTATTTTGGAGTAGCCGTAACCCTCGACAATGCTAGATAGAGTAATCATTCTCTCATTCGTGATTTTGGTTAGTTATCGTGACTTTCTTTGCGTATACACTATTTTGCATGTGTTCTTTTCTCTTGCTGAATTAGGAGTATGTAATTGGTTATTTTTTTTATACTTGGATACGTGAACATAATTACTCATCTTGATCGCCACTTGCATGTGGTCCTTAATGGAAGAAATTCAAATCTAATAAATGCCATGTTATATATGTCATATGAATCCAAATAAAATATGGCTGAACATTTTTTTGGTGAATTTATTTTATTGCAAGTTTACAATTAAATGAGTGGTTATTAACTAGTTTAGAAATCCTAATGAGAATTGCAAAAATATTGAATGTCATAGCTTAAACGAAAAGGCATACCTTTGAATAAGTAAATGAGACATGAAAGTGATGTTCTAATAATTCAATTATCCAAGAATTAACTCATTAAACTTGATAACGACAGAATGGATGGAACATACACACTTGTGATAACTGGTTTAGTCCTTGCTACTTGCCAGAGTCTTAGCTTGTAGAGTTGGTTTGTTTTAGATTGGTTGGACTGGTTGGAGAATTGCTGGCCTTCCTACGACTTATAGCTAGACTTAACTACCATCTAGGACAGCAAGGTGCGTGGCTCGAGAGTTGGCATTAGTTGTACTGTACTCAGCCAGTGAGTGGATGAATGACTATATGTTGTTTAGCGTGTATAATTAGCATGTATTCACATCACACAACATAGCCACCACTCCTCCTCACAATGACCCTAAGGTGATGAAATGAGTTGTAGACCTAATATAAGCCATTCTCCTGACTAAGAGGGTGAAATGACCCTGGGGCCATCGTAGAGGTTTTGAGTTCTCCAAGGTGGTCCCTACAATTTTCACCTGTCAAAACAACAACCCGAGGGTCTTAGCACAGTTTCTGTGTGAAAATTATAGAGTATTGTGACTTTGGGGAGTTTCCCTAAGTCCAAGGGGTGTGCATAAAATTTGTGCACACTAGAGAACCCACGTGGGGGCCCATAATTAATTTCCTAAAGTTGAAGGGGCATTCCTAAAATTTCTTGCAAACTTGAGAGGGCAATGGGGGGCCCCGGTGTGGCTTTCCCTGTTCGTGGAGGGGTGTTGGGAAATTTCTACGTCTCTACGTCTTGATTTGGGACTACCTGCGTACCACCCTAAAAAATCAAGGCCACCTCTTATATTTTACCCGGCCCCCACCTAACCCTAAACCCCCACTATTTAAACCCCTTAAAAACCCCACCGACCCCCATCCATTTCCCCAGGTAGCACCGAAGTCAACGCCATTCCCGAGCACCCTCCCCTTCCTGCATCAAGAGAAAGAGAGAGTGAGTGGGAGGTCTCGAAACGTGGGTAGGGTTATTTAATATGATGTGAAATGACCCTTCCTAAGAGTCATCTGGCTTTTCCTACACCTTAGGGGCCCTATCATAAATTTTCGCACACCAAGGAGACACCGTGCGGAATATTGTGACTCTTGGAGGGACGTAACGCAAAATTTTACACCTCGAAAATTATTTTGTGGGGTCAGGTGAAATTTTCCCTGACCTCACCCTAAAACCCTACTGCTACCCTTTAAAACCCTTAAAACCTTTCCTTGATGTTATGACTCGGTTCCCGAATCCCTATAGGACACGAGACTGGACCGACTCGACTGATCCCAAGACCCAGTCATTCAACAAGAAATTAACCAAAAAACAGGAAAATAAACTACATTCACTATGCTAAGCAACTAACAGTAACAAAAGTACATCAATAAAGAAGTAAACTACTACAGTACATACCACCACAACAGTAAAAAAGTAACCAGATACAGGAATATAAAGTACAAAATATAAGAGTACAAAGGTGCAAGAAACTACTCACTACAACAGAAAAGGAATACAACAAGAAACTATAACTACTGGGCTCTACTGGGCCCAACATCCTCTGCAGCCATAAGCTCTGACTGCTCAACACCTGGACCTGAAAAGGGGTTATGAGTACAAAACGTCAGCGAACGCTGAGTAGAGTGGCAACTAACTAACTAAAGCAGTAAAGGTGGATAGGTAGCTGTTGTTTTTCAATTTACTTTCTTAACTGATTATTCTTTTCCATCACTTTGTTTATTTATCAGGTCTCTTTCTTGATCTCGAATGTTCCTCGTGGGAACAATCTTGATTGCAATCTTTTCCGAAGAGTAGAAGTCGCACGTGGTGCTCTCCTGGCCGGGAGAGTCTCCCGTGGTGGTCCTACACCCAGTCAACCACCCCAAGGTCACGGACAGACGTAACGGTGACTACAGCACACGCGATAAGCGCACGGGTAGCTACCCTGCACTGGCATGCGGTCAGTCGTTTCCTTTAGTGGGTGCGCCCAAAGCACAGCATAGAACCAGTATAGGGCCTAGCCCTCTCAGTAACAGGGGTCTAGCCCCTCTCAGTAACCAAACAGGGGTCTCGCCCCCCACAGTCCGCGCACTCTCGCCTGACTACCCTAGTTTGCCCAGTGGGCCTAACAAGTCGGTGTAGGGCAGCTAGCTGAACCCCGGGCCCCGTGGGGTGGCTAGCTCTCTCCCTACACTAGTAGCTCTCCCCAGTACAGTGTACACGAGGGCCAAGAAGTCGGTACAGAATGGCCAATCCTAACCCTGGGTCCCAACCCAAGGGTGGCTAACTCTGCTCTACACTAAACAGGGGGACAGTCGCTCTCCTTGGTACTGCGTACTCAAGGGCCAACTCACTTCCCCACTCACATTTCCAGTTCCATTCCATTGATTCCAGGAGCTCTACTCCTAATTCCCCGTAGGGTTCATGCTCATATTCCTCATGCCATTCCATATCAGGTTTCATCATTTCTATTTCCATTCTCAGGTTATACATATGCCACTGGTAATTCTATCATTCACATTTCCATATTCAGGTTATTCACAGGTAGCTCGTGTTTCCATCATTCACCTTTCCATTTCCAAATTATATACATGCAGCTTATATTATGTGTGCGACAGGAAAGTTACATACAACAGTTAACAAGTACTATATATTTCGCAGGCAATTGTTATTCACTTATAGGCAATTATTATCATTCTATCTACTCATTCAAGACTGCAATCCATTCATTCAATACAGACATTTCCAGTATTTTTAGTCCTAGGATTTATGCCATACCCTAGGTTCTAATTATTCATTCCATACATGCATTCAGGTTTGTATTTAAATTAGGGGAAGCCACTCTATCAGTAAACCTAGGAGTAGTGGGGTCTTGAACGACAGGCTCACATGCCTCAGCAAGCCCCGAACCCGCAACAGAATGAAGTCCTATCATAAGGATCAACCGGAAGAGAATACTCAGAATAGTATAGAAAGTCTTGTAACAAGTAGAGGAAATCATACGGAAAACATCGGTATCTTAATTGTGGAAAACAGACCTCAAATGAACCCTAAACGAGTCAAAAACAGCGTTTCTAACTCAAATCAGACGTCTGGAACGACTTCCAGACGTCTTAAAAGTGTCCAGTGCCATACCTCAAACCCTGCGCCAATCCTCAGACGTCCAGGAACTCCTCTGGACCGTTTGGACCCAGTTCCAGACGTCCGACCACCTCCGCGAACGTCTGCAAGCGCTTCCCGTCGTCTGGTATGTCGCCTAGACGTCCGAAATGCGTGGGAGGGCGTGTCCCGCGCTTTCCCGAAGCGAAACCTACGCGAATCCACCAAATCTCCTCAAAAAGGCATGCAATAGTGTCTCGGCGGAGCAGCCTGCATGGCTGTATCCACAAAGAAGACGAACCTTCGCAAAGTCTACTCCTCAGACGTCTGGAGCCTCCTTTAGATGTAGGCTACATCGTTTGGACGTCGCTCCAGATGTCTGATTCTGGAAAAAACCCATAACCAGCACCTGCTTCCGCCCTTTCGCGCCGCACGTGGTCGCGTCGCGCCCTCTCACTTGTAGCTTCGGCTGCAGCAGTGTCGGGGAGGACCTCCCCGACGCACTCTTCTGTCTTGCGCGCGCGCCGCTCCAGCCGTGCGCTCACCAGCGAGCTCCCTCGCGATCTCGCAAGCGCAACTCCTCTCCTTCTCACGCTGCTCCTCTCCATCTCACGCCACTCCTGCGCTCTCGCTTGCTTTGCTGCTCTCGCTGGAGGGAAGGAGGAAGGCGCTGGTGGCTTGAGAAGTGGGGGGAACGAGAGAGGAGGGCTTTATAAGGGTGAGGGTTTAGGGTTTTTGCTGGGGGCGGAAGGAGAGAGAAGGTGGAAAACGAGGGAGGTACTGTCTGCGCGCAGCACGCTCGCAGACGCAAGCTCGTACTCAAAATTTTCAATTTCCAAACGTTTGGGAAGGTGTCCATATGTTTGACCTATAGTCCAAACGTCTTAAAAGGCTCAAACAGCACGGGTCTTAACATCATAACAAACTTAAAGGAAGTTTCGTCCCCAAAACTTGAGCTAGCTAGGGTGCGAAAAAAGAACAACATATGCATAACAAACTTAAAGAGGACCGAAGCCGGTCCGAAAAGACGTACCCTCAAAAAGTTCCGGGTACCACTCTCGCATCGCCGCCTCAAGCTCCCAGGTAGCCTCCTTGTACCTCTGGCTCCTCCATAAGACCTTCACCAGGGATACCTGCTTCCGTCTCAAACTCTGGACGGCTTTGTCTAGTATCTGCACTGGTCGCTCGGGGTAGGTCAGGTCGTCACCCACCTCGACACTCTCGTGGCTCAGAACGTGACTGAATCGGCAACGTACTTCCTGAGGTTGGACACGTGGAACACGTCGTGCACACCAGAAAGCTGGGAAGGAAGGGCAAGCCTATAAGCAACGGATCCAACCCGCTCCAGGACCTCAAAGGCCCTCACAAACCTCTGCGCGAGCTTCCCTTTCACCCCAAAATGCTGCAGGCCCTTCATAGGCGAAACACGAAGGAAGACGTGATCCCCAACCTTAAACTGCACCTCTCTGCACTTCCGATCGACATAGCTCTTCTGTCTGCTTCTGACAATGCGAAGCCGTCTATGAATCTGCTCAACCACCTCCTAACTCTACCGAATCATCTTGGGGCCAACCTCCCACTTGGTCCCCACCTCAACCCAACTCAAGGGTGCAGTACACCTCCGTCCGCACAGAGCCTCGTAGGGTGCCATGCCGATACTCGGATGATAGCTCTTATTATATGCAAACTCTGCCAGGGGCAAGTGCTCCTCCCAAGAGCCCCTCCAATCCAGTACACAGGCACGCAAAAGGTCCTCAAGCATCTGTATCATGCTCTCCGAATATCCATCCGTCTGGGGGTGGTATGCCCTGCTAAACCTCAACCGTGTCCCCAAAGCCTGCTGAAACTCAGCCTAAAACTGGGACGTAAAACAGGTATCCCAGTCGGATACAATCTCACGCGGAACTCCGTGCAGACGTACCATGTCACGAATATATCTCTCTGCCAACTGTGCTGGTCCCAAGGTTACTCGGATCGGCAAGAAATGTGCCATTTTCATCAATTTCTCTACAATCACCCAGACCGCGTCGTGTCCTCACTGGGTAACGAGCCCCCACCACCAAGTCCATGGTGATGCTCTCCTACTTCCACTCTAGCACTGGAAGTGGCTGCAACGGCCCTACAGGCCTCTGATGCTCAGCCTTCACCTAGTGGCACACCAAACATTGCTGTACGAACTCACCTACATCCCGCTTCATCCCCCTCCACCAAAAGTCACGTCTCAGATCATGGTACATCTTTGTGTTCCTGGGATGTATGGTGAACTTGGAACCGTGTGCCTTAGTCAGGAGCTCTCTCAACAACTCCTCGTCCCTGGAAATGCACAAACGTCCCCTCATGCGCAGCACCTCGTTAGTAAAGGAGAAGTCTCTAGGGTCCCCTGATAGTACTCGGTCACGCAACGACTGCAGGTACGGGTTTGCCATCTATCCTGTGATGATGCGGTCTATCAGCTCCGGCCTCATCTGTCGCATCACAGTCACTGCCCCACAATGCCCCAGTAACTCTAGGGGTCACCAACTGCCCATCTCCTCCATGAGTCTCCAACTCTGTGCCTGTAAACTGGCCAAGTGGGTAGGGGCCTTTCAGCTCAAGGCGTCAGCCACCACGTTGGCCTTCCTCGGGTGGTAGGAGATGCTGCAGTCATAGTCCTTCAGGAGATCTAACCAGCGTCTCTATCTCATGTTGATCTCCTTCTGATCAAACAAATACCTTAGGCCCTTATGATCCGTGAATATCTCAAAGGTCTCACCGTATAGGTAGTGCCTTCATGTCTTTAGCGCGAAGACGACGGCTGCCAGCTCTAAGTCGTGGGTAGGGTAGCTATGCTCATGAGACTTCAGTTTCCGCGAAGCGTAACCGACAACGTTACCCCGCTGCATGAGCACACCCCCTAACCCCTGCAAAGAGGCGTCCATGTACACAACGAACTCGCCACTGCTGTCTGGAATGGTAAGCACAGGAGCCGAAATCAGCCTCTCCTTCAACTCCTGAAAACATGCCTCACAAGCGTCTATCCAAGAAAAGGGCACGTCCCTTCGAGTCAACTGTGTCATAGGACGTGCAATCTGTGAGAAACCCCTGATAAATCTCCGGTAGTAACCTGCCAGTCCCAAGAAACTGTGGATCTCTGTCACTGTGCGTGGTCTCTCCCACCTGAGCACTACCTCTACCTTGGCTGGGTCCACAGCCAAGCCATCCCTTGAAATCACATGACCTAAGAAGGTCACCTGCCTCAACCAGAACTCGCACTTGCTGTATTTGGCATACAGCCTACGTCGTCTCAATATGTCCAAAACCATCCGCAAGTGCTGTCCGTGCTGCGCCTGATCCTGCGCGTAGATGAGCACATCATTAATAAATACCACCATGAATTGATCCAGATATGGTCTGAACACCCGGTTCATCAAATCCATGAAAGCAGCGGGGGCGTTGGTCAACCCAAACGGCATGACCAAAAACTCGTAGTGTCCATACCGGGTGCGAAAAGCTGTCTTGGAGACGTCGGTCTCCTTGATCCTCAACTGATGGTAGCCAGACCTCAAGTCTATCTTAGAGAAAATTGTGGCACCTCGCAACTAGTCAAACAAGTCGTCAATCCTCAGCAGCGGATATCTATTCTTGATGGTGACCCTATTCAGCTGTCTGTAGTCCACGCAAAGGCATAGGGTACCATCCTTCTTCTTCACAAATAATACCGGGTCTCCCCACGGAGATGCACTGGGCCTCACAAAGCCCTTCTCTAAAAGGTTCTGCAACTAGGACTTGAGCTCTCGTAGCTCAAGTGGTGCCATCCTATAAGGTGCTGTAGAAATGGGGCTGGTCCCCGGTACCAGTGAAATTTCGAACTCGATCTCACGCTCGGGTGGTAGTCCTGGCAGCTCCTCTGGAAACACGTCGAGGTACCCTCTGACCATCGAGATGCTCTGAAAGTCTGCCACGGGGCTGGGCTCTGCCACTACACAAGCCAGAAAGCCCTCACACCCCTAGCCAAAAAGTCTCACCGCCTGAAGTGCAGAAATGCACCTGAAGCCTCCGTCCACCAATTGTCCCTGAAACTCAAAAGAAGGCATCTCCGGTATGGAGAAGACGATCTTTCTCTCAAAACAGTCCACCAAAGTGTGGTACGCGGACAGCCAGTCCATCCCCAGAATCATGCCAAAGTCCTCCATCGGTATCACAATCAGGTCAGCGGGGAGGCTGTGTCCCCCAACACTAACCTCACAGTCTGTGTAAACCTCCTCAGCTACAAATAGCTGACCACCCAGACCTTCGATCACAAAAGGATCCTCTAACAACACACAGTCCTGTCCCAAACTGACAGCAAAACTAGCAGCAACAAACGAGTGCGTGGTGCCAGAATCAAAAAGTGTGTAAACTAATCTGCCGAAAACTGTAACCATACCTGCCACCACTGAATCTGAAGCTTTGGCATCTCCGTGTGTTAGGGCGTTGATATGCCCCTCAACTCTCGGTGCTAAAGAAGCAACCACACTCTACATCAAACGGGTAGCCGCTGGCCAGTACCCTCCTCGTGACTACTGTCCTCCCCCACACGTCTGGGAACCACGACCTCTTGCTCGTCCTCCAGCGCTCGATGCGGGGAGCATCTGCTGACCTCCAGCCCTAGACGGGCAATCCCTCTTGATGTGGCCTGATTGGCCACACTGGTAGCAAAGGGGAACTCGACTCCCTCCCTCAGTAGGTCCTTGCTGACGGCTGGCTGGGGGTCCAGTGCTGGCAGCTGGCCCCTATCGGGGGCCCCCCAAAGGCCACTGTCGGCCCCGCAAAGCGTGATGGCTCTCTTGCGGGCGCCGCGTGCCTCCTCTCTCGCCGACCATGTGAGTAGTCTGGCTGGTAGGGCCTCTTCCGTCCGCTGTCAGTGTCACGTGCGGCCGGGTTAGTCTCCTCATATGTCATAACTGTCTCCACCACTCTCGCGAACGTAGACAGCTTCAGGGGCTTGATATACCCCCGAATAGCAGGTCGGAGCCCCTCAGTGAACCTCCACAGGCGCTCCTCCTCAGTAGCCACAGTTGTCACGGCGAAACGAGACAACTTCAGAAAACGCGTGCGGTACGCGCTCACGGTCATCGTCCCCTGGCGGAGAGTGTGGAACTTCCGCCTCCTCTAATCCTGCCAAGTCTGCGGGAATTACTGCTCGTAGAAGAGGGTGATAAACTGGTCCCATGTCGGCTCGGTCCTCTCCTGACCTCTGACAGTCCTCCACCACCTTTATGCCGGGCTCTCCAACTAGTACGTGGCAAAGGCCACGCGACACTCCGCAGGGGGGTGAAGGGTGTCAAACACCTTCTCGATCTGTTCAAGCCAGTCCTTTGCCTCAATCGGGTCCTCATCCCCCTTGAAGGAGGCGAGCTTCAGCTTCCGGAACTGTCCGAAAATCTCGTAATGGCGCTGAAGTAGGGAAACGGGCACGCCTCTAGGCAGGGAGGGCTCGTGCTCAGAAGTGTCAGAGGACGGTGGGGGTGGTGGAGGACCACCCCCTCCCCCACATCCAACGCTACATTTGTCTCGCGGTCCCATAGAGGACTCCCCCTCCACGTCCCTTGGTAGAGGCACCCGTGGAGGCGGGTGGAGCTCCTCTCGCATAATCTCCCTTATCAGCTGGGCGAGGTCCTAGGACTGAATGCCTGGAAAGAGTGGCTAGTCCACTGAAATGTCTGGCTCAACACGTCCACCCCTTCGACCTCGTCCACGACCGCGTCCGCGGCCCACCTCAATGACTCCACGTCGAGGCATCTCCTGCAAGGAGACGCGAACAACAGAACAAGAAGACATCAACTCTAACGGCATTAGCCAAAGAACCTTAGACAGATGTCAAAAGGTACGTTGTGGTGGTTACTCTAGTTATAAGCATGTGAATTGGTTATTCTCAAGCTAGTTGGTTTACTTCTAGGGACAACCTTACTCTGATACCATCTTGTTACGACCCGGTTCCCGAATCCCTACAGGACTCGAGACCGGATCGACTCGACTGATTCCAAGACCCAGTCGTCCAACGAGAAAGTAACCAAAAAGCAGGAAAGTAAACTACATTCACTATGCTAAGTAACTAACAGTAACAAAAGTACAGCAGTAAAGAAGTAAACTACTACAGTACACACAACCACAACAGTAGAAAAGTAACCAGGTACAAGAATATAAAGTACAGAATATAAGAGTACAAAGGTGCAAGAAACTACTCACTACAACAGAAAAGGAGTACAACAAGAAACTATAACTACTGGGCTGTACTGGGCCCAGCACCCTCTGCAGCCGTAGGCTCTGGCTGCTCAACACCTGGACCTGAAAAGGGGTTATGAGTACAAAACATCAGCAAACGCTGAGTAGAGTGGCAACCAACTAACTAAAGCAGTAAAGCTGGACAGGTAGCTGTTATTTTTCAATTTACTTTCTTAACTGATTATTCTTTTTCATCACTTTGTTTATTTATCAGGTCTCTTTCTTGATCTCGAATGTTCCTCGTGAGAACGATCTTGATTGCAGTCTTTTCTGAAGAGTAGAAGTCACACATGGTGCTCTCCTGGCTGGGAGAGTCTCCCGTGGTGGTCCTACACCCAGTCAACCACCCCAAGGTCACGGACAGACGTAACGGTGACTACGACATGCGTAATAAGTGCACGGGTAGCTACCCTGCACTGGCACGTGGTCAATCGTTTCTGTTAGCGGGTGCACCCAAAACATAGCACGGAACCAGTATAGGGCCCAACCCTCTCAGTAACAAGGGTCTAGCCCCTCCCAGTAACCAAACAGGGGTCTCGCCCCTCCACAGTCCGCGCACCCTCGCCTGACTACCCTGGTTTGCCCAGTGGGCCTAACAAGTCAATGTAAGGCGGCTAGCTAAACCCCAGGCCCCGTGGGGTGGCTAGCTTTCTCCCTACACTAGTAGCTCTCCCCGGTACAGTGTACACGAGGGCCAAGAAGTCGGTACAGAGTGGCCAATCCTAACCCCGGGTCCCAACCCAAGGGCGGCTAGCTCCGCTCTGCACTAAACAGGGGGACAGTCGCTCTCCTTGGTACTCTGTACTCAAGGGCCAGCTCACTTCCCCACTTACATTTCCAGTTCCAGTCCATTGATTCCAGGAGCTCTACTCCTAATTCCCCGTAGGGTTCATGCTCATATTCCTCATGTCATTCCATACCAGGTTTCATCATTTCTATTTCCATTCTCAGGTTATACACATGCCACTGGTAATTCTATCATTCACATTTCCATATTCAGGTTATTCACAGGTAGCTCGTGTTTCCATCATTCACCTTTCCATTTTCAAATTATATACAGACAGCTCATATTATGTGTATGACAGGAAAGTTACATACAACAGTTAACAAGTACTATATATTTCGCAGGCAACTGTTATTCATTTACAGGCAATTATTATCATTCTATCTACTCATTCAAGACTGCAATCCATTCATTCAATACAGACATTTCCAGTATTTCTAGCCCTAGGATTCATGCCATACCCTAGGTTCTAATCATTAATTCCACACATGCATTCAAGTTTGTATTTAATTTAGGGGAAGCCACTCTACCAGTAAACTCAGGAGTAGTGGGGGCTTGAACGACAGGCTCACGTGCCTCAGCAAGATCCGAACCTGCAACAGAACGAAGTCCTATCATAAGGATCAACCATAAGAGAATACTCAGAATAGTATAGAAAGTCTTTTAACAAGTAGAGGAAATCATACGGAAAATATCGGTATCTTAATTGTGGAAAACAGACCTCAAACGGACCCTAAACGGGTCAAAAACAGCGTTTCTAACTCAAATCAGATGTCTAGAACGACTTCCAGACGTCTTAAAAGTGTCCAATGCCATACCTCAAACCCTGCGCTAATCCTCAGACATCCAGGAACTCCTCTGGACCGTTTGGACCCAGTTCCAGATGTCCGACCACCTCTCCGAACGTCTAGAAGCGCTTCCTGTCGTCTGGTATGTCGCCTAGACGTCCGAAATGCTTGGGAGGACGTGTCTCGCGCCTTCCCGAAGCGAAACCTGCGCGAATCCACCAAATCTCGTCAAAAAGGCATGCAATAGTGTCTCGGCGGAGCGGCCTGCATGGCTGTATCCGCAGAGAAGACGTACCTTCGCGAAGTCTACTCCTCAGATGTCTGGAACCTCCTCCAGACGTAGGCTACATCGTTTGGACGTCGCTCCAGATGTCTGATTCTGGGAAAAACTCAGAACCAACACCTGCTTCTGCCCTTTCGCGCCACGCGTGGCCGCACCGCGCCCTCTCGCCTGTAGCTCCGGCTGCAGCAGTGTCGGGGAGGACCTCCCCGACACACTCCTCCGTCTAGCGTGCGTGCCACTCCGGGCGTGCGCTCACAGGCGAGCTCCCTTGCGAGCTCGCAAGCGCAACTCCTCTCCTTCTCACACTTCTCCTCCTCTCCTTCTCACACCACTCCCGTGCTCTCGCTTGCTCTGCCACTCTCGTTGGAGGGAAGGGGAAGGGGCTGGTGGTCTTGAGAAGTGGGGGGAACGAGAGAGGAGGGCTTTATAAGGGTGAGGGTTTAGGGTTTTTCTGGGGGCGGAAGGAGAGAGAAGGAGGAAAATGAGGGGGGTACTGTCTGCGTGCAACACACGCGCAAATGTGAGCTTGTACTCAAAATTTTCGACTTTCAGACATCTGGGAAGGTGTCCAGACGTTTAACCTACAGTCCAAACGTCTTAAAAGGCTCAAACAGCACGGGTCTTAACACTTGATTTCCACACCCTCTCATTCCTTCCTTCGCAGCGACACCACTCCATCTTCCTCTAGCACTCAACGAGAGAGAGAGACAGAGAGTGAGGGAGAGCAAGAGAAGAGAGCTAGAGGGAGAGAGAAGTAGAGAGAGGGAGAGCTTTACTGTTGTAGCACGAGGCTCGAGGTGCTATACAGCAGACAAGGTGGCATGCGCTGCGAGGAGGTGCTGCGCACAAGGGTTAACTGCATCTCCTACGGCCGTCAGACGTCCGTGATGACCTACAGACGGCTGGGAGCCTTCGTGGATGGCTGGGGCGCACTCCAGATGTCTGGAGACACGCAAAACTCAAGGTGGGATCCTGTCCGAGGCATCTGCGTCGCATACAGGCTCGAGACTCGAGCTCTCATGAGGAGGCGAGCCGTGCAGGGGAGAAGGGTGTTGGGAAGGCTCACAAACTCGACGATCGAGGCACTTTCGGATGTTTGAAGGAGGTGTCATACGTTCAGCTTCATCCCCTGCGGACGACGGAAAGAGGAGCAAAAGCTTTAGGCGGGTTTATGCACACAGATAAGACATCTGGGACTCACCCCAGACATCTGATAGCGATCTATGCGTGCGTCTGCTGCAGGTAGGCTGTCGGTCTAGCCAGACCAGCTCGCCTGGTCCGGTTCAGGTGAACCAAAAGGAATGTTTGGGCCTGTTCAGGGCCCAAACGAGGTCAGAATCGAGCAAATAGGGTATCGTTGGAAAGCTCGTAGGATTTACTACGTTTTAGAGTTGTTTCCACACTGTTTTAAGCCTGTTTTATGTACTGAAATATCTAACAATGAGGTTGATGCCCTGTATGACCGTTAAATTGGTGTAGGCCTACAGCCCATAAAGCTCACGGGACCTGCGAAGGCGTTGGGATCCACCGTTGGTGCCCCCATATCACTCGTACTCCTTGATAGAGTGGTCTTTCTCTACTAGTTTGATTTATTTTGTTAAGTGAATGTTAAACTAGAGATCTCTACCTGAAACTTAAGTCATGAAATGAACCCTAAGATTGAGAATGGTGTATGTTTACGTTTAGTACATGAACTTTGATGGACATAACTTAAATATGCATGATGATCATTTCCACCTTATGAGAAAATGGTAAATCGAACGATGTAGTTAAATGCTTTTACCGTTATATTACGAATTGCCTATTTCCATAATTGAAACCTAAATGTGAATAGAGATACATGCAACTTATTGGTGTGAGACGAGTACTATGAACGAACCCTATGGGGAACTAGAAAGTAGCTAGATTGGTGTGACATGGAAACTCTGATGTATGATGAAACAATCTCGTCTACAGGCATGACTGTTGGTTGGACTTGGATACAAAAAGTGAGCTGGCCCTCGTGTATATGGTACCAAAGAGAGCTACTGTCACTTGTGTAGGAAGAGAGCTAGCCTCCCCTTGGGTTGGAACCCGGGATAGGAATGACCTCCCTACACTGACTCCTATTAGGCTCATTGGGTAAACCGGGATAGTCGAGCAAGGGTACGCAGACTGATGAGGGGCATGGCCCTGTTCTGTTCTGTGTTGTACGTTAGAGCGTACCTGCTAGCGGAAAGGACTGACTTCGTGCCAGTGCAGGATAGCTACTCGTACGTTTATCGCGCGTGCCGTAGTCACTGCTACGTTGCGACCGTGACCCCGGGGTGGTAGATCAGGTGTAGGACTATTATGGGGTGATCTCTCAGCCAAGAGAGTGTCATGTGTGCATTCTACATTGTGGGAAAATTGCAATAAGATGTTTCCCATAGGGAACATGTGAATCAAGTGATAACATGGACCTTTACTAGATTGCCTGAATACTAAACAACTAGCGATTATAAATAGAACCAGACGTTAATTGTGTGAATAACTAAAACTACATAATTTACTTCTTTTAATAGTTAAATGCATTAAATGTTCTTAAGTTTGCCACTCTACTCAGTGATTAGCTGACATCTGCTACTTATGTTCATGTCAGAAGGTGGGCAGGCAATACCACCGGCTGTAGAGGGTGCTGGGCCTAGTCGATCCCAGCCGTAGTTGATCCTGTTCCGTTTCTGCTTCTGAGACACCATTTTACTGCTTTAGTGAGTACTTTAGTGTATTTGGAACCAGTAATGTCATTTTTTGTCTTTCTATTTCTATTGTGATAGCTAGAATGTAGACTCTATTTTTTTTGTGGCATGATATCTACTTAGGGGCTACTGCTCTGTGTTCTGTCTTTTATTAAATGCTTAGTTATATTGAATGTGTGGGATTTTGTATTTATATTAATTGACTCATTTCTCGATGGATGATTGGGTCTTAGAATTAGTCGAGGCGAGCTATTTCCAGGTTTCATAGGGAGCCGAGTTTGGGTTGTGACATGATGATATTAACGTCAAAAAGTATATAGTGGAAGTGATTACCTACAGGTAAATTTACACAGTTTATCAAAATTTTATTAACCTGGACTAAATCAAATTTTAACTTGTCAATTTTGGGCCCAGAGTCCAACACAGGTAGGCGGTTTTAGAGTTAGTTGATTTCTATGTGATTCCTGACGACAAATCAATTCCTTTTGTTTATTATATTTTTGGGTTTTTCTTGATTTTAGATTTTTTTGGATATTTTTGTCCTTGAGGTAAAACCTCAAAATTTTGTCGTTGGCTACACGCTAAAAATTGGTCTTTGGCAATGTGCCAAAATCAAGTTCAACAACTGATCTTGCTACACACGAGATTGTGTATATACAAAGACAAGAGTTTTCTTTTCTTTTTTTATTTTTGGTCTTTTCTTTAATCAACAGAATAAAAGATAAGGAGAAGAGGTGCACAAAGAAAAGGAATGGAAATACTTAGCTTTTATATAAATATAATATATATATGTATATGTATCTATGTATTGTATAATATATAATAGAAGGGGGGAAATTGAATCAAAGATTTAGGGAATGTAGCGCTGGTTAATGTGATCATCATCTAAGGAGACATGATCGACACTAATAATACGCTTCATGCGTTGTGGAGTGGATGTGTGGATGTGTGTGTGGAATACTTGATATGCACGAATATCGAGAATATATGCTCAACTGATGCAAATATACCCGTGATGTAATATGCGGAAATGGGATGAGTGTGCGGTATCATGAGTGGAAAATGTATACATGAATATGTGCAAGAGAGTGTGTTTGAATATATATATGAGGCCCAAGTTCGTATAGCTCAACTGCACACAGTTACGTGCAGGTGCACGTTCCCAGCCGTAGGATCGTCTGCAATGGTTTCAACCGTACGATAATATTTCATTCCCTGCTTCACCCCTCAAATTCGAAATTTCATCCGTGTGTCACCCGTTGGATTCCTCCGCCTCCTCCTCATCCATGTGTCACCCGTTAGCACTCGCCTCCAGACTCAGCCGGCCGCAAAAGGTGACGCTCCTCCTCGACCCACCCTTCCCTCTTCCTCTTCCTCCTCTTCCTTCCCTACCAACACTCCCTTACCTCCCTTCATCGTTCCCATCCCGTCAACCTGCCCAGCCTTTGGCCTTCCTGTTCCTCCTCGACCAACAATGACCAACACATTCACCCAGCACCTCCCCCATGCTAACGCCTCCATGGTGCCGCCGTCCCCTCCCCCAACCCCTCGTGGGGGCCAACACCACTGCCTAACCCCTCCCCCATGCTAATGGCTCCACGGTGCCGCCCATCCCCTCCCCCAGCCCCTTGTGCGGGCCACCGCCACGTTGCCCCTCCCCTCCCCCGAGCCAAAACCCCACCACATCACCCCTCCCCTCCACGTGCTGCCCCTTCCCTTCCTCAGACCTACACCCCTGCCCAACAACTCCCCTAGACCCTCGACCCTCCCAGTTCCTCCCCCAAGTGAACACCACCGTGCCGGCCCACCCCTCGCATAGCCCCTCCCCCTGCCCAACACCTCTGGCATCCCCACGACCTACCAAGTGAAATTTCCTACTTGGAGGGGGTGAGATTAGCGTAACGTAAAAAATGCAGAATTGAAATATAAATAATCTCACAAATAAGCAATCACACAAATACACAAAGATTTTTAGGTGGAAACCCAAACCGGGTGAAAACCACCACCTAACCCTCTCGAGTTAGGATTTTTCGATCAACCTAGTTGATCAAATCCACTAACCGAATCACTTTAAAACGAGGGTGATTCAACCTCAGTACAACCACGCTACAAGTACGAGGGTAGCGTTCCTCAACCCCTTCTCTTCACGAGAAGGATTTTGTCCCACGAAGGAGACGGGAATTTGCAAAGCGAATACCCAACCAAATAATAAAGATAAAATAAACAACAAACCTATAGAGCCAACAAAGTAATAAACCTAAGCTTCTATAGGATTTAGGAAACTCCCCTTCGCAAGGAGTGCGTCGACGATGACGCGGGTGCGTGAGCCACGCAACGGCGCAATGTCGCTCTCATGAACAACGGCGGGAGAGCGGGTGCACGAAGGCTTGATGCTCTCAAGAGAATGGAGCTTGAGCTTGGAGAGCAAGAGTTAGCTAGGACACAAGAGAGTGGAACTATGTTGCTTAAGTGTGTCTTGTGTTTCTCTTGTTGTGTCTTGGTGTGTCAAAGGCTCCCCTCTATTTATAGAGGCCTTAGGAAAGCTTTGGAAGGCTTAGGAAAGGTTCTATAGCCGTTGGGTGCAAAGCCCAAGAGAATCAGCCCGAAATCAGGAACAATCATTATTCTGACAGGCTTATCAGACGTCTAATTCTGGCATCAGACATCTGGAACTTCACTTTAAGACGTCTGATTCCAATGTCAGACGTCTGATTTTGGGCGGGTCTCTCCCTGACTTGAATCAGATCTAAACAGGATTTTTGTTCAAGTCCATCAGACGACATACAGGACGTCTGGCACTATGTAAGGACGTCTGGAAACCTACTTTTACTGTGGGAATTGATTTCCAAACGTTGCAACGGCTAGAAAATCTCTGAGAAGAGATTTTGGGTCAGCCGAGGCAAAACGGTCATTTATCAGACGTCTGGAAAGACCTAAGGACGTCTGGTAAGGCCCTAACGGTCATAATCTTGAGTGTTTGGTAAGCCAGCCAACGGTCCACTAATTGGACGTCTGGCAAAGTCATCAGACGTCTCCTAAGACGTCTGGTCTAAGGTCTGGACGTCTGATTCATCAGACAGAACTAAGTACGTACAGCCTAACAGTTATCAGACGTCTGAAACAACAGTCAGACGTCTTAAAATACTTTATCAGACGTCTGATTTGGGAATTAGACGTCTGGAAGTGCTGTTTGAACCCTATATTGGTTTTCTAAGTATTCTACAGAAAACCTAAGTATCCTAGGGTTGTGCCGGTGTTCCTAGGACTACTGTTAGGGTTCTTTGAGGCTCTTTAACATAATTTTCTAAGGAAAATAAAGAGCAAGAAAAATAAAGATAAAAGTACATGAAAGGATTAAAAAGAATCTATCCTATTCTTCTTGTCTTCTATCTTCAATCTGTCGCTCCACGCGAACCTCCTCTGTTTTCCGTCAAGTTCCTCCAATCTGTCGTGGATGCGAGCTCGAGTTCCATCTAAACACGTCCACATTTGCAATTGACCTGAAATCTAGGACTCAAATTGCAAATGTTAAATAACACGTGTTTTGTTATCATCAAAACAAATGATCGTGGTGCTCTAGCACCAACAATCTCCCCCTTTTTGATGATGACAAAACCATAAATAATAATGCAGAAAATCCTCCCCCTTTTTGACATTATCAAAAAGGTTTAATTGATTTTACATTTCCTATAACTCCCCCTTAAAACATGCTCTTCTATGAGTTTCTTTTAACAAAGGTAATGTCTTCCCCCTTTTTGTAACAATGAGATAGCTATTATTTTTCTCCCCCTTACTAAAGGAAATTTAGCTACCTTATATCTCCCCCTTAAAAATTGACAATTAGCTCATTAATTTTAACTCCCCATATCTAAATGCTTATGATAAAAAGATAGGGTAAAGGGTTTTACCTCACCTACCATGACCAATAAAATGGCCCAAATGGTGGTGGTGGATGCCACATCGGATGGGGCTCCCATCCGTAGCTTGGAGGCCCGGGCATCGGCGCCGGTCTCCAATCTGGTGGTCGACGTGCGGTGGGTCCGTCGTTTGTTCGCCGTCTCGTCGGTCTTCTTGTTCTCCTCCTTGGTCTACTCTTTGGTTCTCCCAACTCGAGTTGACCAGCCTTGAGTTTGTAGGTCCAGTCCTTTGTGTTGTAATTATCTCTGAACCCTACAAAACAAGATTCTAATTTTTTCTTCGGTATCCAAGTGAGCTTGGATCCGGATCTGTTAGCGGGTCTCCTTGATGGAGATCCTTTCTCAATCTTAGGGCTATATAAATCATCTACTTTGTTGATTAGTTTGTTAGAGCTTTCCCTAAGACATGCAATTTCTTTTTCTATAGTATTCATTTTAGTCTTTAAATAAGAAATTTCTATTTTTAGACTATCATTTTCCTCAATCAATTTATTATTTTCATTGATGAGGTCTTGATTTTCTAATAATAGGTTATCAATTCTAGGATTAGCTTCTATGTCCTTAAGTTATTTTTCTAACCTATCATTTTCATTTTTAAGAAAACTAAGGTTCTTTTTAATACTTTTGTTTTCTATTTTAAGTGATTTACTAATCTCAAATAGTTCATTAAAAGCTTCTTGTAAATCGAAATTTACCTCGTTGTCGCTGTCGTCGCTTCCGCTTTCGCTGTCGCTGTTGCTTCCTCTGGCCATGAAACCAAAGCAAGCGGTTTCTTCCTTTTCTTCTTCTTCTTCCTCCGAGCTGGAATCATCCCAAGTGGCTTGGAACGCCTTCTTCTTAGATTTCTTTTCCTTTTTCTTCTCCTTTTTGAGAAGAGGGCACTCTGGTCGTAGGTGCCCTTTCTCGTTGCAATGGTAGCAACGTCTCGGGCTTTCCTTCTCCTTTTTCTCTTTCTTTAATTCCCTACAAAACTTGGAAAAATTTTTAAGTAAAATTCTAAAGTCTTCGTCGTCGGAACTTACCTCGCTATCCGACGCGGCTCTGAAGGCAAGAGTCTTCTTCAGTTTTGGCTCCGGTGTATCCTTCTTCTTCTGCTTCAACTTTGTCTCGTAGGCCATTAGATTGCCTAGGAGATCTTCCATGTTGAGCTCCTCTACTTCGTTCGCCTCCTCGATGGCGGTGACTTTCTGTTCCCACTCCGGTCCAAGGGAACGAAGAAGCTTCCCTTGAAGCTCCCCCTTGATGAAGGTCTTCCCTAATGCTTTCAAATTATTTACAATGAGAGTGAACCTAGTGTTCATCTCACTTAAAGACTCGTTAGGTTTCATAGAAAAAGATTCAAATTCTTGAGAAAGTAAATTAATTTTAGAAGTTTTTACCTTAGAGGTACCTTCGCGAGTTACCTCAAGTGTGTGCCAAATCTCGTATGCGGTGGCGCATTGCGAGATTCTGTTGAACTCCTCCGGGCTGAGCGCGCAATACAACGCGTTCATTGTTTTCGCGTTGAGAGAGAGCTCCCGGATCTGTTGCTGCGAGTATCCTCCGGCGGGTTTCTCTGGGATGTCGAAGGGGGTCTCGCACCTGGCCCAGACTGTGAAGTCAGTGGCTTGAAGCCACGTCTTCATCCGCAACTTCCAGTAGGGGTAGTTACTCCCGTCGAAGAACGGTGGACGGGTTGTGGACTACCCCTCAGAAATCCTGCTTGTGGAACAGCTTCCCTCCATGTGATCTTTCCGCGGATGTTACTCCTGTCGGCGGAAAACCTGCTCTGATACCAATTGAAATTTCCTACTTGGAGGGGGTGAGATTAGCGTAACGTAAAAAATGCGGAATTGAAATATAAATAATCTCACAAATAAGCAATCACACAAATACACAGATTTTTAGGTGGAAACCCAAACCGAGTGAAAACCACCACCTAACCCTCTCGAGTTAGGATTTTCCGATCAACCTAGTTGATCAAATCCACTAACCGAATCACTTTAAAACGAGGGTGATTCAACCTCAGTACAACCACGCTACAAGTACGAGGGTAGCGTTCCTCAACCCCTTCTCACCACGAGAAGGATTTTGTCCCTCGAAGGAGACGGGAATTCGCAAAGCGAATACCCAACCAAATAGCAAAGATAAAATAAACAACAAACCTATAGAGCCAACAAAGTAATAAACCTAAGCTTCTATAGGATTTAGGAAACTCCCCTTTGCAAGGAGTGCGTCGACGATGACACGGGTGCGTGAGCCACGCAACGGCGCAATGTCGCTCTCGTGAACAATGGCGGGAGAGCGGGTGCGCGAAGGCTTGATGCTCTCAAGAGAATGGAGCTTGAACTTGGAGAGCAAGAGTTAGCTAGGACACAAGAGAGTGGAACTATGTTGCTTAAGTGTGTCTTGTGTTTCTCTTGTTGTGTCTTGGTGTGTCAAAGGCTCCCCTCTATTTATAGAGGCCTTAGGAAAGCTTTGGAAGGCTTAGGAAAGGTTCTATAGCCGTTGGGTGCAAAGCCCAAGAGAATCAGCCCGAAATCAGGAACAATCATTGTTCTGACAGGCTTATCAGACGTCTAATTCTGGCATCAGACATCTGGAACTTCACTTTAAGACGTCTGATTCCAATGTCAGACGTCTGATTTTGGGCGGGTCTCTCCCTGACTTGAATCAGATCTAAACAGGATTTTTGTTCAAGTCCATCAGACGACATACAGGACGTCTGGCACTATGTATAGACGTCTGGAAACCTACTTTTACTGTGGGAATTGATTTCCAAACGTTGCAACGGCTAGAAAATCTCTGAGAAGAGATTTTGGGTCAGCCGAGGCAAAACGGTCATTTATCAGACGTCTGGAAAGACCTAAGGACGTCTGGTAAGGCCCTAACGGTCATAATCTTGAGTGTTTGGTAAGCCAGCCAACGGTCCACTAATTGGACGTCTGGCAAAGTCATCAGACGTCTCCTAAGACGTCTGGTCTAAGGTCTGGACGTCTGATTCATCAGACAGAACTAAGTACGTACAGCCTAACAGTTATCAGACGTCTGAAACAACAGTCAGACGTCTTAAAATACTTTATCAGACGTCTGATTTGGGAATTAGACGTCTGGAAGTGCTGTTTGAACCCTATATTGGTTTTCTAAGTATTCTACAGAAAACCTAAGTATCCTAGGGTTGTGCCGGTGTTCCTAGGACTACTGTTAGGGTTCTTTGAGGCTCTTTAACATAATTTTCTAAGGAAAATAAAGAGCAAGAAAAATAAAGATAAAAGTACATGAAAGGATTAAAAAGAATCTATCCTATTCTTCTTGTCTTCTATCTTCAATCTGTCGCTCCACGCGAACCTCCTCTGTTTTCCGTCAAGCTCCTCCAATCCGTCCTGGATGCGAGCTCGAGTTCCATCTAAACACGTCCACATTTGCAATTGACCTGAAATCTAGGACTCAAATTGCAAATGTTAAATAACACGTGCTTTGTTATCATCAAAACAAATGATCGTGGTGCTCTAGCACCAACACCAAGCACCTTCCACAGCCCCTCCCCTTCCCCCTCCTCCAGCAATGACAGCCACCATCCTTGCCCAACCCCTTCCCTTCCTTCACCACTAACTTGCCCATTTAATTTGTGTTCTTTTTTTTAATCCATCATTATGTAATGTCAGCCTAAGTAAATGCTTAAGAATTTATGTAGTAGTTTTAATTTAATTACAATTTGTCAACAAATTAGGAAAATGAGCACAGAATCATCATCGCAAGGATGTGTGCTACAAAATTGCCATTGTGGATTAAATGCAACATTGTACACGTCTCACAAGGAATCCAATAAAGGACTAAAATTTTATCTATGTCCAAGATGACAGGTAAGGCATATTAAAATGTCATTCATAAAGTGTTAAATATATTGTTGTATTTTGTTCATATTTGTAAGTTTATAATATTTGTTATCTTTTCTTATAGGAAATGAAGTCATGTAATTTTTCGAATGGGTTGATAATCATTATATTCGCAGCTCAAAAAGTCAGCATCAAATTGATACAATGCAGGAACATCAAGAGAAGCTAATGAAGAAGATCACTTTATTGGAAAAAGAATTACAAGAGCTGCAACAACAAGTGGAAAGAGTTGAAGCTATGGAAGTTATGTTATGCGGCAAAATTGAAGCCATTAAGAGTTATGTGATAGGTTTTGGACTTGTATTTGTCATAGTTGCAATTATTGTTATGGTTGTAGTTACGCAAGTCGCACTTAATGTATGAGTCGATGTTTACTCAGTGGACATTTACTGGTAATTTAGACAGAATCATGATTAGTGAATCCCACCTCTGCTTGGATCAGATTTATTATATTAGATGTTGAGATACTTCATTGAAGCACACTATGTCCACTAGATAAGTGTTCGGAGGTTTTGCTTGTGCCTATGAGTTTCTTAGGTAATTACTTTTTACTTACTCCAACGTTGAAGATATTGTTAATAGCATAAAAGCAATTTGCATGGGATTTTTTTGAAAGGTAGCTGGTGAGGTAGCAAAAGGTTTGAACGATACAAAATATGGACGTCACCATGCTCTACATTGAATAAATATCTATCTTTTGTGCGCATGCACATTTTCCCATTCTCAGGCCAAAATCCTAATCTCAAATAGCCATCTACTCCAAATGGAAAGAACCCTAAAATTTGCCAAATGCCACAGCATAAATTTTTGACAACAAAACATAACTTGCATATTTGATGTGTTCAAATTCAAAATAGAACAAACGAAAGGACTTAACTCCCATGGGCATACCCTTTTGGATATGCGCACTTCCAATTAATGGCTTCCATCCATAAATTAATGAGAACCAAATCCCTCAAAGAGTAGATTTAGTTCGTGTAGTCTAAAAATTAAACAAACTATTAGCAACCATTTCCAAGAATCTCAAAATCCAAGCAAAAGAAAAAGATGGTGGTAATTTAGACTTAACTTTTGTGTACACATCTCAAATTAGATGAGTGCATTTCCTGAAAGTGAAGTAAACTTTATTTCATCCTCAAATAAGGTAATCTAGCCAGCTACATCCCATACTTGCCAATAATACTCTTTGGATCAGATTATGCAACTCGTAGTCAATGTATGAGTCCATGTTTTGGACTTGTATTTGCCATAGTTGCAATTATTGTCATGGTTGTAGTTATGCAACTCCCACTCAATGTATGAGTCCATGTTTACTCAGTGGACATTTATTGTTAATTTAGACGGTCTTGATTAGTGAATTCCACCTCTACTTGGATCAAATTTACTAACTCAGACGTTGAGGTACTTCTTTGAATCACACTATGTTACTTCATCGAATCACACATGGGGCGTCGCTAGATGTTACAACCCAGTTCCCAGATCCCTACAGGACCCGAGATGGGCTCACCTCAACTAATCCCAAGACCTAGTCGTCCAGCAAGAAATAATCAAAAGCAGGAAAATAAACCACATTCACACATGCAATATAACTAAGCAGAAGAAAAGTACGAAGCAGTAAAGAAAGTAGAACAACTGTCTCAAAATATAGTATATGCCACCACAACAACAATAGAAAACGGAAAGGAAACAGAACGTAACAGGAATAGTAAAATATGTGTCCATTACTCACTACAACAGTAGAGAAAATGAAAGTGCTGAAAGAACGACTACGGCTGCACTCGGCTGGGCCCAACACCCTCTGCAGCTAAAAAAAATAGGGATACATATTAGCGACACTATTTTTACCTCAGTTTATGTATATGATTTTTCCAAAGGTTTAGCGACACTTATTTATGTCCCTATACATATATTATATGTTACTGTATATGTCACTAGTATATTTTTGTAAGGTCTTCATTAACGCTTAGATCTGTCATTGTTTATATTATATACGTCAGCTGATATGTTCTACCAAGCCAGAGATTCAGATGACGTCAAAACTTTGTGTGCACTTAAAAACATACCTATTCTCACTCACTACACATTTGTTTCATTTTTTTTGAATTTTTATAAGATTTTTATTTATTTACAAATCTAGCACATTTAAGGCCTAAAAGGGGTGTTTCAATGAGAACCTACAGCCTTAGAATGGAGTGTACTGAATTGGTAGTTTGAGCACTCACTTATGTTTAGTAAGTCAAATATATGGTGTTCAATCAGAGAAACATGATTTTCAACTTAATATCATCTCATTTCCTAAGTTTGGGTAGAGTACACATATTTGTGCTGACCATAATAGTACAACTACAGCACATATGAAAATTTGATACACACAAAATGCAATCTTAAAAGTTGAAGCACACCCAATTGGTTTCAGACCATAACAGTACAGTTGCAGCACATATGAAAGTTTGATACACACAAAATGCAATCTTAAAAGTTGCAGCACACCCAATTGGTTTCAGACCATAACAGTACAGCTGCAGCACATATGAAAGTTTGATACACACAAAAAGCAATCTTAAAAGTTGCAGCACACCCAATTGGTTTCAGACCATAACAGTACAGCTGCAGCACATGTGAAAGTTTGATACACAAAATGCAATCTTAAAAGTTGCAGCACACCCAATTGATTTCAGACCATAACAGTACAGTTGCAGCACATATGGAAGTTTGATACATACAAAATGCAATCTTAAAACAAAGTTTGGATGGAGAGGTGATAGAGCTTGTCTTCAATTTTATTTGCTGAAATGAATTTTCTTTTTAATCCACATGAGTCTCTAGCCCTTAACCTTGAGAAGTTGACCTTTCCCTTCTTGCATCTCCAGCCTATCTCCTGAAAATGTCACTTTACACTATCAGCTAAAGTTTTTCAGTTAGTGTAAATAAGATACTCGAGTATGCATTAAATCAAATGATTTGCTTAGTAGAAACAACACATTTGGTACTAAGACTAAGAGATGGAATTTATAATTCACTTTAGATCTCAATTATATTGACTTGAAGGGAAAAAATACCAATTGAACGAGCCATTTCCTAAGTTAAAAATAGGAACACATCTCAAAAGCAATATATATCATTAATGACCATTTGAATTCAGTATAAACTAATGTCTAGTATAAGGACCTAAACCCCACTACTCTAGGAATGAATGAATGCAATGAACTATAGCTTACCTTGTTCTCCAAGAGATTATCCCAAGCCTTTCCATTAAGGATGTAGCAGATGGCAAATTTATCTAGTCCAGAGGAATGTAGAAGGCAATGCTATAAGGACCAACCATTTTAGCTTGGAAATAAGGAAGTGTGCATATCCTTTTAGGATATGCACACAAAAGGTAACTTCCCTATCTCTCTCGTTAGTTTATTTTAGATTCCTTTTCAATTGTGGAGATGTTTTCTTCTTCTTGGTTCCAGCTTGAGATTTGATTTAAGGTGACTTGCTGGAAGTTTTTTGCAGTCATATTCTTCAGAAGTGGGCTGGGGCTGCAGCCATAATTTTCAAAATGAGGTTGCTCTTTCTTTGTATTGTACGAGGTGGTTTAAGTGATTGCTTGACCCTTGTTGAAACAGAGGGCAAGGGCATTTCAGGGGATTTCGATAGGCAATTTGGATTGATGGAAGGGGAATTACGGATTGGTTTTTTCTTTTTTCTTCTCTTTTTCATTTGCTTTCCCATTCGTGGGAGATTATTTTTGTACTTCTTTGTTGGGAGTTCAATAAAAGGGGTAACCCAAGTCCCTATGTGTTTTCGGTTTGTTAAAAAAAAAGTACGGTTTGTTTGTACAATACGTGAGCAAATTACACATTTGTGCTGACCTAAACCCCACTACTCCATAAAGACGGGGGCAGCCTCATCCACCATATGTCTATGACACAAATAGAAGGTAAATGATAATGATATGCTTATACATTCATGCTTGCAGAAAAGAAGAAATTATGCGGAAATGTCAACTAAGATGCTCAAGGTACCTGAACTTTATAGTAAAATCAACACTGAAATTCATACTAAATGGGTGAATTACCTGAAATACGTAAAGGAAAATTAGCGAAGGAAAGTTATACATATAAATTTTAAAAAAAAATAACAATTGAAAACTTCTTAATTACCTCCTGAGACATGTGGTCTGATAATGACCCTTCTCTCCACATTTATGGCAGGTTCTTTTCTTGGCATCATTTTTTGACGATGAAGCTTCAATAGCAGACTTCATACGCTCCAATTTTCTTGGGTGTCCCTTGGGCTTCACACATACAGGATCTCAAATATTCAGAAAACTTCCTTGTAACTCCAAATTGGGATGAATGTTAGAGTTAGATGCTTCAACTGTTAATGATTGCATGGTGGAGGGTGGTGGAAGTACACAAGATTTGGAATGCTCCTTCATTCTGCTCTTAACTTCGGCAACCATCCTCATAGCTAATTCAAGATTTTCTCTGCTTGCTCTTCCCCATTCATATATATCAGATAATATGGAACTTAAATCCCATAGCATATGTGGCGTTGGTTGGTTATCACCATCCCGGTAATGAGATTGACCACTACTAATGAATCTGCTATCAATTCCCCATCGACTCAATAAATTACAATTAGGCAACTCCATCAATCACTTCTTCCTAAGAATAAACAAGGCATGACAACAAAGAATCCCATCTTGTTCAAATTTCTTACATGAACACCAACATCTTTTTTCATCAACGGCATAATCAACGGTGAAGACTTTGTTGCTATTGCCATACATATATATATCATATGCAATCTTTTCACTATCACTTAAAATTTCTACAATCACAATCAAACAACTTCTTGAACTCTTCTTGGAATATCATGAAATTAGGAGTATAAAAACTAGCAGCTTGCAATTCAAATGGATGATTTGAGATTAACAATGGCTTGGTTCCTAAGCCTTTGAAATCTTCTGATTCTTCACTATTCCGACGAGAATCCAATGGCCGATCATATTGTTGAACAAACTCAAATAAAGGTGTTTGAGCATGTATGTAGCCATCAAAATAAGAATTCATATTTTCGGCTCTCTGACTTGTTGACATTCCAGCCTAAAACATATCTCTAAGGTATATAAGCACTCAATGTTGGCGAACTTCATACATCTTACACAACCAACTTCCACTTGCTATATCATATTTTCCCTTCAATTCTTTCCACTGCCTCTCAAACTCTTCTATACTCTCACATTTATTAATCCCTCGATAATAATCATGTTGGAACTGCTTGACACATCGCAATTTCTGCAAGTGTATTAATGCATTTTTCCTTATATGCCACGTACAAAATCTATGTAATGTCTAACGGAAAATTCCTACAATTGCTTCTCGCATAGCCGAATCTTGACCAGTTATAATTGATGTCGACATTTTACCATACATGCAATGTAGCCATGTCTGAAACAACCATTTAAAGGTTTCTGCAGACTCATCGGAAAGCAATGCACAACCAAAGAGTGTAGATTGCCTATGATGGTTGATATCCGTAAATGGTGCGAAGGGCATGGAAAATTTATTTGTTCTGTATATTGTGTCAAATATTAACACATTACCAAATTTTAGATAAGAAGATCAGCATCTACCATCAGCCCAGAAAATACTTCTCACAAGATAAGTTTCATCAACTTCAAGTTTTAAAAAAAAGGTAGGATCAATAGCCATCTTATCTAAAAAATATTTAACAACTACTCTACACTCCTGCCCAATATTGTTCTTCCTTTTTTTTTATTAAATCCCTACAAAATTGACTTGTGACATTTTCTTCTCCCATTTTAGTAACTACTGCAGCAATTTGGCATGGACGCAAGCCACAGTTATGCAATGTGGATATCATCTCTGGAGTAGAAGAAGATACTTGCTTATGTGATCTTAACTTTGTCACCTTAGATGGACTTGCCATTACATGACTATGTTGATCATTAACACGTTTCACAACCCAATTCTCCTCTGCATTTTCACAAACATACATATGTGCTTCACAACCTTGCCGACTTTCCCTTCGCTGTTTCACTGCTCTTCATTCATCCTCCTTCCTTCTAAAATCTTTATATCCTTCACTCGAGCATACAATAGTATGAGCCACAATAAGTTTTGATTTTCTAGATCGTCGCATCCAATGCTTCCGAATGGAAATGCCCTTCACTTTTGCATATGCATTATAAAAATGATATGCATCATCTTTAGATTTAAATTCCATTACAACAGGCTTCTCTCCTTCCACATTTATCAATTCAGCATTTCCTCCATTATATTGGCTAGTATTTGCATCCAATTCATTTCTCTTTTCCACTTCAATTTCATCTTCCAATGTACGATTCTGAAATTTATTTTAAACTTCATTTGTATGATTTTCAACCTCAACTTCATTAACTAATGTTTAGTTATTAACTTCAGTTGCATCATCCAAGTAGTCCATTGTTTCCTAAAAGAAATAAATTTATCAAAAATAAACTTAATAATGAGGTTGCCTAACTTAAAGTATATGATGCTATCCAATTAATGATATTTAAATTTCATCAATTACAAAAAGAATAGAAAAAAATAAGAAGTTACATATTTATGACTTACACTTACCACAAAATAAATTAAACATAAATTTCTGGTTGGAGGAGGAATGGCAAGGGATTGGTCGCTCATGGAGGTGGAGGAAGGGGAGGGGTTGGGTCATTCATGAACGAGGAGGACGAAGGGGATGGCCCATTCCATTGGTGGAGGAAGAGGATGAAGAGGGAGGGGCAGGTTTGGGGGCTGGCGAAGGCAGTGGTGGCTAATCATGGAGGAAGAGGATGCGCAAGGTGGAGTACGAGGAAGAGGAGGAGCTGAATAGGGTGGTGGTGGCTTCTGTTGGTGGAGGAGGAAGGAGAGGGCTGTTGGCGAAGGAGGAGGAGGAAGAGGAGGAGGGATGGACGGGGTTCATATCTGTTCCTCGAGGAGGAGGAAGGGGAGGGGTTGGACAGGGTGGTGGAGGATGAGTAAGGGGACTGCTTGGCCTGTTTGTGGGGGAGGTGGAGCTTGAGGAAGAGGGAGGGGCGGAGGTGTTGTCTGTTGGTAGATGAGGAAGGGGACAAGCTGAGGGGGTGGATCGAGGAGGAGCTCATCTTGGCGTCCGAGCAAATTCGGAGGAGCACGATCGATGAGGCGGGAATGTGAGTATGGAGGATTATCACAATCGATAAGTGATGAGAGCCTCATCATGAACCCTAACTAGCATAATTTAATCTAAATAAGTGTGAAGAAGCTCCTACAAAACCTAAAGAGAAGCTTAACTCAGAGAATTCTGAATTAAATAATAAGACAAATCATAAGGAGTAAAACTGTAATTTTACCAATGTAGTGTGCAAACAGGATAATTAAGGGTCTAAACACAGGTCAAATAAGCTTAATAAGAAAGAAAGTAGGATGATCTAATCTGAAAAGGGTTATAGCAACTTTTAGGAATTAAATGACATCCTGTAACCCTAAAACAAATCCCCTTTAATTCAAGAGGTTTGACGCAGGATAAAAATCAACTAAATCCTCTAAAAATCATAGAAAAATATTCCCTAGGGTCTAAAACCTTCAATTTGGCCTTTGCAACCTGTTTTAACCTAAATTTAGAACCATGCCCAATTTATCACTTAATTTGGATTTTTACGCAAATTGACCAGTCAAACATGGTCAAACCTAAAATTAAAATTCACCATTAAGTTCCTTAGGTTCAAATGAGGCTGGTACAAAAATTTGGGCCTTAGAGAAGACCATCTTGACCGACTTTACAAATTGGTCCTCCTGAATTACCTTTTGACCCTTATCTTTTGAAATCCTTTCAATTAGACCCCTATCTTTCTCGTCGTTCTTTGCAGAATGGTCCTCCTTGCCATTTCTGCGCAGCGCCATACCTCCGGCGACCTTGCGCGGAGGATGGCGCCGCGCAGAGCATGGCAACCGTCCTCAGAAACGTACAGGGGGTCCCCTACGTCGTCCTCCGTCACAGGGACCCGCCCCTACCACTTGCGGCTGCCCATGCCTCTCATGCAAACGCACGAAAGGCATGGGTGTCCATTTCCGGCCATACTCCGGTGAGACCTCCACGCCGATTCCTCGTGCTTCTCCCCTCGCCAATGCCTTTATAAGGAGCAGCAGGGTCTGCCGTCACCTTCAAACCTACTTCTGGCTGAGAATACCCTCCTTTTTCGTCTCCTCTCTCTCCGATCAGATTGCCCTAAGCTTCCGGCGTCCCTTTCCTCCTCCTTCCTTCGCTCTGCTACCACACCTGCAGCAGAGCCCACTCCGCCACATCTTCCCGCATCATGCCGCACCAGCTGACGCTTTCCTGGCCTCTTCTTCGCCGCTGTTACCCACCTCTAGGATCCTTCGTCTACAGCGCCGGCAGGTACGAGTCACGCGCCATCTCTGTCCCTCTTCGTCAATTAGGTCGGTAAGAACTTTTCTCTCTCTCTCCCTGTTATTTCCCCCTTCCTAATTTTCACTTTTAACCCCTCGGCCATCACCGTCCATCGCCATCTTCCTCACCTCCAGCCACCATCTCCGGCGAGATAACCCCACTTTCACAGACCCTTCCACCCCTCACCGACAAGCTCAGAAGCTCCACCATCACTCCCTGATCAGTTTCCCCATCTCCATTGACCGCCAGCACCTCTCTAGACCACCTCCCGAACACACCCATACGCAAGCACGCAGAGTGCCCTAGGCGCACGGCCGCAGGCACTCTCGTGTCTCGCCGACCCCCGCACCGTCTTTGCTGTCCTCTGGCGAAGCTCCCTGCGTTGTCTGATGTGGCCGTGAGGCTGTCTTCGTGATTTCAGGTCTCACTCTCCTCGCCGCCATTGACAGCAGGTTGGAGCTGCTTCGTGGGTAGCTCCAGACTTCTTCGGCCCCAGGCGCAGGTTCCAGGTGACGCGGAAAGGCGTCACGCTCACGCCCAGGTTCGTGGTTGGCGTTGCGAGGCCTGCAGCTGCCCCAATTGCGTGGAGTCTTCTTCGCGGGCACCTGAAATCGGAGGTGGGACTTTAGTCCCACCTCGTAAGTGTGTGGCGTCTTGCCCACACTTAAATTGATTTTGTGCTTTCGGCTTATCGCCTCCAAAAACACACCTGGTGAGGTCCCTCACCTATTCACCCGCCTCGTCCGTGGCACTGCCCACACGGATCTGGTGACCCGACCCGACACTCCTGTGCACTCCTCGCTCACCACCCACGCCGGTGCACCTGGACCCGGGCACGCAACCCGACCCGATTACCCAGCTCTGGGAGAGCTTCCTAAAGACAGATCCAGAGAGAGAGAGATGAGGGGAAAGGGGTAGGGGGTAGGTTTTGCTCTAACGTATGTGTCTGCGCGCAGGAAGGAAGGAAGGAGAAGAGGTAGCAACTGAGACTTAGCCGCATGGAAGGAAGAAAGGGAAGAAGAAGGAAGAAGCAGGAGAAAGGAAAGAAAGAAGCTGAAAACAAAGAAGAGGAGCTGCACTGTAGCAACCGAGCGGTTAAGCCGTCTGAGCGCCGAATCAGACGTCGATGAAAGAGGAGAGTCAGCAGCAAGCAGAGCAGAAAGAGGAAGAAGAAGAAGAGGAAAGTCCAACTTAAAAGAAAGAAGAAGAAGAAAGGAGAAGAACTCAGCAGGAAGCAGAAGCCTCTGCAGCCGCAGAGGAGAAAAGAAGAAGAGGAAGGCAGAAGCCTCTGAAGAAGGCAGGCTGAAGAAGAAGAAAGGAGAAGATAGAAAAAGAAAAGAAAGAAAAGAGAAGAAGAAGACGCAGAGAAGAAAGGAAGAAGAGAAAAGAAGAAGAAAAAGCCAAATCTCTATCTCTCTCTCTCTTTCCCATTTGACTTATATTTTTGTAAAACATCATATTGTGAATTTATATGTTTCTAGAACTATAGTTTGCTCCTTGAGTTCGACCTCGGGAATCTTTCTATTCCGAGTAATAAATCAAATTAGACTGGTAACCATTTTTGTCATATACTCCAACGACTGTAATTACCATAGCGACAAAGGACGACACCAGTTTTTGGCGTCGTTGCCGGGGAGCAACGGCTATTCTAGAAGCTATTAATTCACAAATTTTTGACTTTCTATTGACTAATTTCTTCTCTTTTGCTGTGCAGGCACAGGAAATCAAGAGGAAAACAAGCAGCAGCATAACAATCACACCAAGGACAGGTAATTTTTTTATCCTCTCATTTAAACCCCTAAATTCTCAATAGGAAGAAAAAGAAAGGAAAAGCTATCTAGGAATAACCTGTCTTCTATACTTAGTAAACCACAAGAGTTACCTGGTTTTCAGTTTCAACATATTCTATCTGTACATCCATTAAAGGTATTTAGGGCTAAAACCTTCTTACTTGAGCCTTAATTACCCAATCTAAAGGCAACTAACTGGACCAAGTAGAGCCAATATAAGGTCCAAAGCTAGGGTTTTAGAGACACACTCTTCTAAGTAAGAAAGGAAAATCCCAAAGGAGGTGTGCCCAAGCCATTGTCTGAAAACACTATTCAGAGAAACCCTAACCAATTTGGCTCTTTAAAAAACACTTGAACCCTAAAAAAACAAGACCTAATAAGCTCTCTAAGGAACTAATAGGTGAAGTTGATCCCTTGTGTCGACCAACCTTGAACTTAGGTCACTCTTTGCACTTAAAAGGATAGAGTTCAAGTGAAAACCCTAGGCACCTTGATCCTAACTAAAAGTAGTAGATTTAAGAGGTCAAGGTCCCCATTCTGGTCTACCTGGAATCTCAGTGACAAGAGAGGTCGGGTGGGGGAAACCCTGTAACCCGTGGGAGCGCTCTACCATGTAGGGGTCTTCACGGGACTCACCCTCTCTGGCTACTCAGGTAATTCTCAGGTGGACGACTTTCTGATCAAGGGGTCCATCTGTCTCGAACCTCTATAGTCACCCAAAATTCTGGGTGTCTTGATTGGGTCCAGCACCTGCAAAACTCATCCTCTTCGTCAGTGTATGTTTGGTAGGAGGTCCTTGAAACCTCCTGTAGAAATTCACTCTCCTCGAGGCCGAGCCTCAGTACCCTTGCGTGTGCAACCAACACTCCACATAGACCTCTCCTCCGATTCTGAACCCAACTCACTTTCTTCTTCCAAAATGGCTCGGCCAATTGAGGGAGAAAACAAACTGGAGCACCAGCTCCAGCGACTCAATGACCTCTTCTAGAACTTTATGCACCCACCGCAGCGTCCCATGATGTGGGGTCACTACAATCCTGCTACGGTGGCTATTGAGCCTCGAGTTAGAATCCCAACTGGAGGACCAGATTCTGAACTGAAGCCCAACATGATTCATGCTATTTCTAAATTCCATGAGCTTAATTCTGAAGATCCTTTCCAGCACATCAAATAGCTAAAGCATCTGGCCCAGACTTTTGGGTCAGATGCACAAAATCGAGATATTCTCCTTATGAAGATGTTTTCTTTCTCTCTTATGGACAAGGTCGCTCATTAGTATCAAACTTAGACCCGGCCGATCAACAATTGGGAGGAACTTCAATCTGAGTTTCTGAAGAAGTTCTTCCCCGTTGGTCGAACCAATGCCTTGCGCCATTAGATTACCCATTTCACACAGCAAACGGGAGAACCTCTTCATGAGGCATGGGATCGTTTTCAGGATCTCATGAGGAAGTGCCCCCATCACGGAGTTCCTAAATGGGAACAAGTCCAGTCTTTTTACCAGGGACTCCGTGAGGATATTAGACTTTTCGTCAATGCAACCTACGGAGGTAATATCATGGGTCAACATGAGGACACCGTGTGGGAGATTCTCGAAAATATGTGCGAGAACTCCATCAATAATGACTCCATGGGACTATTCGACAGGACGAATACCCGCGCAGCGACGAACATTAGGGGAGCACACGAGACGTAGGACCTGTCCGCATCAGTCGATCTAGAATTAATGGCCAATCGATTGGACAAGGTCTCTATCATTGAGAAGAAGGTGGATGAGCTGACTCAGCACTTGCAGCGAGCCACCTCTGCGTAGAATTCCTTTGCACAACCTCCTTCTGCACAGGAGACTGTGCAAAACATTTTCCACCGACCTCCTGGGGTGGACTCAAATCATCCCTATCTGACTCTAGGATCGGAGGAACCACCGATCCTTTCTATTCTTATCGGGGGAACCCTATTCCCCCATTCTCTGACTTTTCTGAGGTTCCTCAGACCTGCGAGGACCTCAACGCCATCCAGAATGACCTATTTTCCAATACCTACAATCCTAGATGGCGAAACCATCCCAACTTCCAGTGGGCGGGAAATTCCCAAACTCAAAGACCACCCTTTCAGCCCCGTCCACAAGCACCTCGTCCTTACCAGCCGCCTCAGCCACGGCCCAACCCTACTTATTCATCCGGGCCAAACCAAGACCAAATGTCCCTCATCCTTCAGACTCTGGCTGACATTTAGAGAACGAATGCGGCTATTCAAAAGCAACACAAGGACAAAATCACAGAGGTTCGAAACCAACTGGCCTAGTTGGCGAATTCTCGCCAACCAGGCACACTCCCTTCGCAGCCTCTTCCTAACCCTAATAACGTGCCGACCCAGCGGCACGTTATGAACCCAAACCCGGGCCATGCACACATGGTTTATCAGGCCCCTTCTGTTCCTTCACCTGACGGGATGGAGGCCTCAACTTCCTATGCGAGTTATCAGCAGCAACCCATCCTATCAACCCCTAACCAGAACCAGGCAGGACTGAATTTTGTAACCACCCGTAGTGGTAAGGAGACCCAAGATCCACCTTATCCAGACCACTCCAAGCCTGGTAGTGACCCAAACCCTAGGACAGTAATCCATGACGTTCCTCTCCCTGTCCCAGATCAAAGACCTGGTCCTATCCTAGAGGAACCAACCAAGGTTCCATTTCCCGAGGCCTTGACCAAGGGAAGAAGGACAACAAAACCCGTGGCTCCTGAGGAGGACCTGGTCAAGCTCTTTGAGTAGGTCCAAATAAACATCCCTTTGATGGATGCGATTGGCCACGTACCGGCTTACGCACGATTCTTGAAGAATGTGTGTACACCTCAGCGTAAGCTACGAACCAAGAGTGGGAGTCCAATTGTACTGTCAGAGCAAGCCAGCTCTGTAATCCTGAGTAGACTCTCACCCAAGGCAAAACACCCAGGCACTCCCCTAATTTCATGCAAGATCGGTGAAACCCAGTTCGACAGAGCATTGCTAGACTTAGGTGCTTCCATAAACTTGATACCCACATCCTTACTCAACCACTTAGAAGAATCTGAGCTAAAACCTACTGAGGTGACACTACAGTTAGCAGATCGATCTATTAAGTCACCAAAAGGGATTCTTGAGGATGTTATTGTAAGGGTGCGGAATTTCTATTTCCATGTAGACTTTATAGTCTTAGATATAAACGCACCTGAAAACCCTAGGGATACACCGATCATTCTAGGGAGACCCTTTTTGGCCACTGCTAGGGCCAACATCAGTTGTGAGGAGGGCCAGATAGAACTAAAATTTGGGAACCAGACTCTTAAAATTGATATCTTTAAAGCCCAACAAGGAATTAATTGTGGTGTCATTGAGCAAATCTATGATATTAGAGCTTTGGTTGATGAACCGCAATTTGAGGATAACCTGATTTTACCTCATCAACCATAAGAGGATTTTGAACCGCAATTAAAGGAGTCAGACCCTGATTCAGACAAACCCATAACTCCTACCATTGAACCTCACATTCACCCTGAACCACTCGCTGCTGCTGATAACCCCATCCTCGAACTTAAACCTCTTCCTGACCATTTGAAATACATTTTCTTGGGTTCTAATCAGACTTTTCCTGTGATTATAAATTCTAAGCTCACTCCTGATCAGGAATCCTGTCTGATTGCTGTTCTCCAGTAACATCACAGAGACATTGGTTGGACTCTCGATGACTTGACTGGAATAAGTCCCTCTTTTTGCACCCACCGTATCTATTCTGAAGAGGACGCACGACCTTCCCGTGAGATGCAGAGACGCTTGAATCCCAATCTGCAGGAGGTCATGAAAAAGGAGATCATTAAGTGGTTAGATGCAGGAATCATCTACCCGATCTTCGACAGTCGTTGGGTGAGCCCAATCCAGGTTGTGCCTAAAAAGGCAGGGCTCACCACCATTACGACTGAAACCGGAGAAGTCATTCCTACCCGAATAGCCAACTCGTGAAGAGTCTGCATAGATTACCGAAGACTCAATTCCTCCATGAAGAAGGATCATTTCCCACTACCTTTCATTGATCAGAGTCTTGAGAAATTAGCAGGAAATCGATTCTTCTGCTTTCTTGATGGGTACTCCGATTATAACCAAGTAGCTATTCATCTTGAGGACCAAGAGAAGACCACATTCACCTGTCCCTTCGGGACATATGCGTTCCGAAGGATGCCGTTCGGTCTCTGCAATGCACCCACGACTTTTCAGCAATGCATGCTTGCCATATTCTCAGATATGATAGGTGATTATCTGGAAGTCTTCATGGATGACTTCTCACTTTTCGGAGCATCATTTGATGATTGCCTCCAGCACTTGGTTCACATACTTAGGCATTGCATCGATGTAAATCTGGTTCTTTCCTGGGAAAAGTGCCACTTTATGGTGCCTGAGGGGATCGTCCTAGGACATCTAATTTCTGAGAAAGGCATTCAAGTGGATCAAGTGAAGGTTGATCTAATTTCTTGACTCCCTATGCCTAGCTCGATCAGGGACATCCGTTCTTTTCTGGGGCACGTCGGTTTTTATCGTCGTTTCATTCCTGATTTCTCAAAAATCACGTGCCCCCTCACTACTCTTCTCTCCAAGGATGTACCCTTTGAGATCTCCAAGGAGTGCACTTAAGCCTTTGAGAATCTTCATAACCGAGTCACCCAGGCTCCGATCCTATAGTCCCTTGATTGGTCTCAACCCTTTGAGATCATGTGCGATGCATCTGATTTCGCTATAAGAGCGGTTCTGGGGTAGAAAGTTGATGGGAAACCCGTGGTCATCTACTACTCCAGCAAGACACTTGACGAGGCTCAACGTAACTATACAATTACGGAGAAAGAGCTGCTAGCCGTAGTATTTGTCCTCGAAAAATTCCGATCCTATCTCCTGGGTTCCCATGTCATCATTTACTCAGATCACACTGCTGTGAGGCATCTCCTTGCCAAAAAGGATGCGAAGCCTCGATTAATCCGATGGATCTTGCTGTTGCAAGAATTTGACCTCGAGATTCGTGACAAGGCGGGAAGACAAAATGTGATAGCTGACCATTTGTCTTGCCTTCCTTATGAGATCATCAACCCTTCTGGACCCATCACGGAGCATTTTCCTGATGAGCACCTACTGACTATTGGTACTAGGCTTCCATGGTTTGCTGATATAGTGAACTACTTGGCATCTCATCAAATCCCATCTGATTGGCCGAAGGCCAAGAAAGACAAATTGCACTCTGATGCCAAGTACTACATCTGGGAAGACCCGTACCTCTTCCGCATAGGTGCTGACCAAATCATCTGGCGATGTGTCCCGGAGGGTGAAATCATTGATATTTTTTCCTTCTGCCATGACCAGGCATGCGGTGGCCACTTCTTTGGGCACAAAACCGCATCTACAATCCTCCAATGTGGCTTTTAATGGCCCACCATCTTCAAAGACGCATACAATCACTGCAAGGCATGTAGTCGTTGCCAAACTTTGGGCAATATGAGCCATCGCGACATGATGCCTTTGCAGCCGATGCTCGTGCAAAATCTTCGACATTTGGGGGATTGATTTTATGGGCCCCTTCCTTGTTTCAGACGGCTTCAAGTACATTCTGCTGGCTGTGGACTACATGTCCAAATGGATCGAAGCCATTCTGACCTGAACCTATGATCACAAAATCGTTATCAAATTCATTCATTAGAATATCTTATCACGGTTCGGGATTCCTCGTGCAATCATTTCTGATTGAGGGACCCATTTCATGAATGCTCAGTTCAGGTCACTGATGACCAAATACGGGGTGTCTCACCGAATATCTACTCCTTACCACCCCCAGACTAATGGTCTAGTTGAGCTTTCTAATCGGGAGATCAAGAAAATCCTGCAGGTCACTGTTCGACCTGACAGGAAAGACTGGTCGTCCCGACTTCCGGAAGCTTTGTGGGCTTATAGGACCGCCCACAAGACCCAATTAGGCATGTCTCCTTTCAGACTGGTGTACGAGAAGGCGTGTCACCTTCCCGCCAAACTGGAGCACAAAGCCTATTGGGCAGTACGAAGTTGCAATTTAGATCTTTCTAAGGCTGGAACCCACAGAAAGCTTCAGATAAGCGAGATCGATGAATTACGCCTCGATGCGTACGAGAACTTGCGAATCTACAAAGAGAGGGTTAAAGCCTTCCATGACAAGCACATATCAAGAAAGATCTTTCATCCTGGTCAGAAGGTCCTACTCTTCGATGCCCGACTCAAACTCTTCCCTGGGAAACTGCGATCCAAGTGGGTCGGACCTTATCTTGTCCGACAAGTTTTTGGAAATGGAGCCGTCGAAATCAATCCGCTCAGCCATGATTCCGAACCTTTCATCGTGAATGGCCAAAGACTCAAACCGTTCATCGATGTAACCTCTACAGATTCGGCTAAGTCATCATTTATCCTCCATTTTCCCTTAGTATATTGCGCCCAACCGATGGCGTAAAACTCAGTGCTCAACGGGAGGTAGCCCGTCAATCTCTTTTGAAAAACCCGAAACCTTTTCTGATACCTCTTTTGCACTTAAGGTTCATCCTTTAGGACAACCGACTCCACCTCAGGTGCTTGCATCTGAGATTAGAAATCGTCCGTAATAGCCACCCTGACCCATCCACTCACCAAAACACATGTACTAATGCATGAACTAATCCAAATAAAAACCCTCCTAATTTACAATGAGGACATTGCAAATCTTAGGCATGGGGGGGTGTGAAAGTGCAAAGAAAATGTTTCAATCAAAGAAATACACATATACCAAAAATACCAAAAAAAATTAAAAATACCATAAAAAATAATAAAAAAAGAATAATAAAATGAGAGGAGGAAAGAAATTTTTGTGGAGGAGAAAAAGAACAAAATGACAAAAAGGAGCACAAAATGAAAGAAAAGAGATAGTCATTAGTAAGAAATTAAGGAATTAACCCAAGTTCTAGACCACATTCAGAATAAGAAATGGAAAGTGCACAGTAAGATTAGTAAGAACGCAAACCTTAGGCATTCTTGGATAGACTCTTAGTACCCATTAAGATCTAGATATTCCTCAAGAGGTTGAGGAGAATGAAAAGCATAAGTATTAGGTCCAAGTCTTAGGGAGTATTCGGCCTCATTAACTAACTTTTGGTTTGCGGGACTCAGTAACCTAAGCACCCAAAAAAAATTGACACACACAGTCTAGTTTAGTAAGCATAAATATCAAAATCACGCAGAAGCATTGAAAAATTTCTGAAAATGTCACCTAGAGTAGGAGTGGCCGATCAACACAAGTTGATTTGGACGAGTTCTCAGCGTGGAAAGGTGGAAAATTCCCCTCGAAGATGTGTAACAAAATATCATCTCCCCGGTGCTTGTCTCTTAAGATATTTACATATCCTACTGGGGGCATGTAAGCACTCTGCTGGTTCAGATTCCATGGATAGCATTATCACGAAGTGTCAATTGCAAGGGTCTGAATTCGGCCACGGAACACCATGGACGGGATTATCTCGAAATCTCGAAAGCCAAGGTTATGGGGGTTACCATGGGTGGTGCTATCTCGAAGCATCGACTGCCAGGGACCCTTGAGGATTGATGATGGGGACGAGGAATCTGATACAGATCGTGTTGAGAAGCCAATCCTAAGCTAGAATTAAAAAGAAAAAGAGAGAGAAAGCTCTCCAAACAAATAAATCTTCTACCTCTCTCTCTTACATGACGCACTGCGAGCTGAACCAAGGCTAAAATTATCTCAAGCACGGGTGCTTTAACCACGAAGTCCCATAAACCTTAGGATAGTTCCTATGAGCCTTAAAAACCTTTGCTAAGGACCAAGGCTAGAAGCTAGACAGATCTGGATCTTGGTTGGTACTAGAGTACCTTTTAGGCCTATGGTTGGCATTTTGACCTAATCAAGGTTACAAAAGAGAAAGCACTTATCTAAACTCAATAAGAAATTCATGGTCTAGAACAAGGGTTGAAACCTTAAAATTTTACTAAGGGACTAGCAAAAGCTAGGCATGGGGGTATGATGATGAAAGTTCCCTACTAGGAGGGGTGACGTAATAATATGCGGAAATAAAAATATAAAGCAATCTCACAAAAATCAATCGCACAATGTACACAGGTATTTTTAGGTGGAAACCCAAACCGGGTGAAAACACCACCTAACCCTCTCGAGTTAGGATTTTCCGATCAACCTAGTTGATCAAATCCACTAACCGAATCACTTTGAAACGAGGGTGATTCAACCTCAGTACAACCACGCTACAAGTACGAGGGTAGCGTTCCTCAACCCCTTCTCTCCACGAGAAGGATTTTGTCCCACGAAGGAGATGGAAATTCGCAAAGCGAATACCCAACCAAAATACAAAGATAAAATAAAACAACAGTCCTATAGAGCCAACAAAATTAAACCTAGCTTCTATAGGAAATAAGAAACTCCCCTTTGCAAGGAGTGCGTCGACGATGACGCGGTGCGTGTGCCACGCGATAGCGCTACGTCGCTCTCGTTATCAACGCCGGGAGAGCGGGTGCGCAACGGTTGAATGCTCTCAAGAAAATGGAGCTTGAGCTTGGAGAGCAAGAGAGTCTTTTCTTTGGACACAAAAGGTTTGAAAGTGTATTGCAAGGTGTGTGTCTTAGTGTGTATATGTCTCTCTAGGTGTTTATGTCTTGTCTATTTGTGTTACAAAGGTTCCCCTCTATTTATAGAGGCCTTAGGAAGGTTTTGGAAGGCTTGGAAAAGCTTCCATAGCCGTTGGGTGCAAAGCCCAAGAGAATCAGGCCGAAATCAGGACAATGATTGCATTTGACAGGGTTATCTGACGTCTAACTCTGGCATCAGACGTCTGGAAGGCAACTTTAAGACGTCTGATTCCAAGGTCAGACGTCTGATTCTATGCGGGTTTCTCCCTGACTTGAATCAGATCTAAACAGGGTTTTTGTGCAAGTCCATCAGACGACATACAGGACGTCTGGTACTATGTCTGGACGTCTGGAAACCTACTTTTACTGTGGGAATTGATTTCCAAACGTTGCAACGGCTAGAAAATCTCTGAGAAGAGATTTTGGGTCAGCCGAGGCAAAACGGTCATTTATCAGACGTCTGGTAAGTCCTATGGACGTCTGATAAGGCTCTAACGGTCATAATCTTGAGTGTTTTCTAAGCCAGCCAACGGTCCACTAACTGGACGTCTGGCAAAGTCATCAGACGTCTCCTAAGACGTCTGGTCTAAGGTCTAGACGTCTGATTTTATCAGACAGAACTAACTATGTCCAGCCTAACAGTTATCAGACGTCTGAAACAACAGTCAGACGTCTTAAAATTCTTTATCAGACGTCTAATTTTGGAATTAGACGTCTGTAAGTGCTGTTTGAACCCTATATTGGTTTTCTAAGTATTCTACAGAAAACCTAAGTATCCTAGGGTTGTGTAGGTGTTCCTAGGACTACTTTTAGGGTACTTTGAGGTTCTTTAACATAATGTTCTAAGGAATCAAAAAGAGCAAGAAAATAAATACAAGAGATACATGAAAGGATAAAAAAGAATCTATCCTATTCTTCTTGTCTTCCATCTCCAATCTTTCGCTCCACGCGAACCTCCTTTGTTTTCCGTCAAGCTCCTCCAATCCGTCCTGGATGCGAGCTCGAACTCCGTCTAAACACGTCCTCATTTGCAATTGACCTGAAATCTAGGACTCAAATTGCAAATGTTAAATAACACGTGTTTTGTTATCATCAAAACAAATGATCGTGGTGCTCTAGCACCAACAGATGAGAGCCTCATCATGAACCCTAACCAGTACAATTTAATCTAAATAAGTGTGAAGAAGCTCCTACAAAACCTAAAGAAAAACTTAACTCGGAGAATTCTGAATTAAATAATAAGACAAATCATAAGGGGTAAAACTGTAATTTTACCAATGCAGTACGCAAACAGGGTAATTAAGGGTCTAAACATAGGTCAAATAAGCTTAATAAGAAAGAAAGTGGGATAATCTGATCTGAAAAGGGTTATAGCAACTTTTAGGAATTAAATGGCATCCTATAACCCTAAAACAAACCCGCTTTAATTCATGAGGTTCGAGGTAGGATAAAAATCAACTAAACCCTCTAAAAATCATAGAAAAATCTTTCTTAGGGTCTAGAACCTTCAATTTGGCCTTTGCAACCTGTTTTGACCTAAATTGAGAATCATGCCCAATTTATCACTTAATTTGGGTTTTTACACAAATTGACCAGTCAAACATAGTCAAACCTAAAATTAAAATTCACCATTAAGTTCCTTAGGTTCAAATGAGGCTGGTACAAAAATTTGGGCCCTAGAGAAGATCATGTTGACCGACTTTACAAATTGGTCCTCCTGAATTACTTTTTGACCCTTATCTTTTGAAATCCTTTCAATTAGACCCCTATCTTTCTCATCATTCTTTGCAGAACGATCCTCCCTACCATTTCTGTGCAGTGCCATACCTCCGACGACCTTGCGCGGAGGATGGCGCCGCGCAGGGCATGGCAGCCGTCCTCAGGAACGTATGGGGGGTCCCCTACATCGTCCTCCGTCGCAGGGACCCGCCCCTGCCACCTGCGGCTGCCCATGCCTCTCGTGCGAACGCACGAAAGGCATGGGTGTCCATTTCCGGCCATACTCCGGCGAGACCTCCACGCCGATTCCTTGCGCTTCTCCCATCGCCAATGCCTTTATAAGGAGTGTCAGGGTCTGCCGTCTCCTTCACGCCTACTTCTGGCTGAGAATACCCTCCTTTTTCGTCTCCTCTCTCTCCGATCAGATTGCCCTAAGCTTCCGGTGGCCATTTCCTCCTTCCGTCGCTCTGCTGCCACACCTGCAGCAGAGCCCACTCCGCTACATCTTCCCGCATCAGGCCGCACCAGCTGACGCTTTCCTGGCCTCTTCTTCACCGCTTTTACCCACCTCTAGGCTCCTTCGTCTACGGCGCCGGCGGGTACGAGTCGCGCGCCATCTCTGTCCCTCTTCATCAATTAGGTCGATAAGAACTTTTCTCTCTCTCTCCCTGTTATTTCCCCCTTCCTAATTTTCACTTTTAACCCCCCGACCATCACCGTCCATCGCCATCTTCCTCACCTCCGGCCACCATCTCCGGCGAGATCACCCCACTTTCACAGACCCTTCCACCCCTCGCCAACAAGCTCAGAAGCTCCACCATCACTCCTTGATGAGTTTCCCCATCTCCATTGACCGCCAGCACCTCTCCAGACCATCTCCTGAACACACCCATACGCAAGCACGCAAAGTGCCCTAGGCGCACAACCACAGGCACTCTCATGTCTCATCGACCCCTGCACCACCTTCGCCGTCCTCTGGCAAAGCTCCCTGTGTTGTCTAATGTGGCCGTGAGGCTGTCTTCGTGATTTCAGGTCTCAGTCTCCTCACTGCCATTGACAGCAGGTTGGAGCTACTTCGCAGGCAGCTCCAAACTTCTTCGGCCCCAGGCACAGGTTCCAGGTGACACGGAAAGGCGTCACGCTCATGCCCAGGTTCGCGGTTGGCGTTGCGAGGCCTGCAAGTGCCCCAATTGCCCGGAGCCTTCTCCGCGGGTGCGCAAAATCGGAGGTGGGATTTTAGTCCCACCTCGTAAGTGTGTGGCATCTCGCCCACACTTAAATTGATTTTGTGCTTTCGGCTTATCGCCTCCGAAAGCACACGGGGTGAGGTCCCTCACCTATTCACCCGCCTCATCCGCAGCACTGCCCACGCGGATTTAGTGACCCGACCCGACACTCCTGTGCACTCCTCACGCACCACCCACGCCGGTGCGCCTGGATTCGGGCACGCGACCCGACATGATTACCCGGCTCTGGGAGAGCTTCCTAAAGAGAGATCCAGAGAGAGAGATGCGGGGAATGGGGTCGGGGGTAGGTTTTGCTCTAATGTATGTGTGTGCACGCAGGAAGGAAGGAAGGAGAAGAGGCAACGACTGAGACTTAGCCGCACAGAGAAGGAAGAAAGGGAAGAAGGAAGAAGCAGGAGAAAGGAAAGAAAGAAGCTGAAAACAAAGAAGAGGAGCTGCACTGTAGCGATCGAGCGGTTAAGCCGTCTGAGCACCGAATCAGACGTCGGTGAAAGAGGAGAGTCAGCAGCAAGCAGAGCAGAAAGAAGAAGAAAAAGAGGAAAGGCCAACGCAGAAGAAAGAAGAAGAAAGGAGAACTCAGCAGGAAGCAGAAGCGTCTGCAGCCACAGAGAAGAAAAGAAGAAGAAGAGGAAGGCAGAAGCCTCTAAAGAAGGCAAGCTGAAGAAGAAGAAAGGAGAAGACAGAAAAAGAAAAGAAAGAAAAGAGAAGAAGACACAGAGAAGAAAGGAAGAAGAGAAAGAAGAGAAGAAGAAAAAGCCAAATCTCTATCTCTCTCTCTCTCTTTCCCATTTGACTTATATTTTTGTAAAACATCATATTGTGAATTTATATGTTTCTAGAACTATAGTTTGCTCCCTTAGTTCGACCTCGGGAATCTTTCTATTCCGAGTAATAAATCAAATTAGACTGGTAACCGTTTTTGTTATATACTCCAACGACTGTAATTACCATAGCGACAAAGGATGACACCAATAAGGCAGGAGGACAATCGATGAGGCACAATGAGCACGAGGGAGGTGGGAACACGAAATGCATCTTCGTTTGGCTGCGAGGGGAAGACAAAATTCAATGGTGCTGCAGCATCTAATCCAACGATGTGGAGCCTCAGCTGCACGTAGTTACGTGGAGCTCAACTCCACGGTCCCTTTACTCTATATATATATGCGTGTGAGTACGTATATATTTATGTGTGTGCGTGAGTGTGTCTGTCAGTCGGTGTATGTATGTGTATGTGTGTGGGTATGTGTATGCGTGAGTGTAGTATGTGTTTATGTCGTGAGAGAATGTGTGGGAGAGTGACTGCGTGTGTGTATGTGGATGGGGATGTGTATGTGTGTGGGCATTGGCGGGAAAGAGTGAGTGTAGGAGTGATGTCTGTGTATGTGTATGGATGTGTGTGTGCGTGATTGGGACGGAGCGGGAACGTGGGAACGGGTGGACAGCAAGAACCGGCCGTCCGGGTGCGTCGCAAGGGAGAGATGGTGCGGCAACCGGCTAGCTGAGAAGGTTGCCGGTTGCATGCCCTTGCGTGAGAAAATTGTGGGGCACGTGAACAGCGAACGAGGGGGGTACAAATTGACCGGCTGGCTCGTGATTTGACCAATGAACCTTTTTAGTTAGTCCATGGAAAGAGGAGAGAGGGCGTGCGGGTGTGAGGTGCGTGAACATAAGGACCAACTGGAGTGTAGTGGAAAGGAGTGTACATTAGCTTTCCACCGAATAGGTGAGAAGTCCTCCATTTGATCTAATGGTGATGTAAAGCGATGAAAATTATCAAAATAAAAAGAAAAAAAAGGAAGAAAATCACCATACCCACATGCTCACGAAGGAGTTGGGTGGTAGTGGAGTTCAATGTGATGTTTGAGATCACGAGGAGCTTGCCCCTTCTTGCTGTGTACTCGTCAACAGGTGAGCGAGAGCAGCAGATGGGGAGAAAGAGAGGGAGAGAGGATGGCCGACTGCTGCAGTGGCTATGGGTGTGTGTGTGCGTCTGTGGGAGTGGGGAAAGGAGAGTGGTATGGGTGCCGCGACCCGCATTGATGGTGGGTAGGGATGGTTATATAGGTGAGAGGTAAGGGTAAGGACAAGAGTGAGGATATTTCGAGTAAATTATGGGTAGGTACTTAGGTTGTCATGGAATTAATGTAGGTGGTATTAGGTGGTAGAAATGTGGTAGAATTTAAGGGGTAAAATGAATGAAATGGAGGCTCAATCTCTCTCGCTATTTTCTTCTCCACAAAATGCACAAATGCAAATATTTACAAAATGCATGTAAAGCTATCTAATCTTAATGCGTAATGTTAGGAAATAGCATAAGATGGCATATTTACAGGCATGCATTGCTGCGCAATTAAGAGGGAGCTCATGCTCTCCCATTCGAGCGTGCATTGAAGGAGGCGCGCTCTTGAGGCTAGCATGGCACAAGGAGAGGCAACGCGAGCCCTAAGCCACATGTTGAGTGAAGGGAGGGCGTTAGGTCGCGCACAATGTGAAGAGTGAGAAGGGGGTGCTGTCGCGAGGCCTCACTCCCTCCCCGTTCATGCGGCACCCGAGGCTGCAGCGCGCACAGCGAGGAGCGTGGCACCCAAGGCTACAACGTGCAAGGTGGACCGACACAGGCACGATGCGTGGGGACTAATGTAATGTTGTAAGGTGTGAACTATACACACTAATGGTCAGTGATGATTGTGAATTGATGGTAATGGAATCCATTATATGATATCCACAGTTCATATAAAAAATGTCGTTGTTGTAGTATATGTCGGAAATACAAACCGTTATCACGACCATTTTATTTAATTACCTAATTTTTACTGGTTTATTCCAGGTCGTTCACTGGGAGGCAGTTATTAATATATATCACTCTATAGGTCCAAAATTATTCTTTAATTCCAAAAACGATTTATATACAATCACTAATGAATGAATGAATGAATTAAGGGTTCCATTATGTACAAAAAGAGTCAATGAAAATGCTTACAAAAATCTATTTACAAACAAATATCAAATAATACATAGGTATATTCTATATTATCTATTTATAAGTTATATTAATAATACTTACATAAATATACACTACTAACTAATATTACATAGCATACTAACTTAACTTAATATGCTGACATATACAGTAACATATATAATAGTTATAGCGATAGATATAAATGTCGCTGGACCCAAAAAAAATTATATACAAACTGTAAGAAGGAAACAAGGATCTATAGCGACAGTTATTTCACCTACAGTGACATTTTATTTTGTTAGTAAAAGTATGAAGTTATATATATATGTAAATAGCTATACTACGTGTATATATATATACTTTATTTGTCTTATACATATTTATTTATAAATACTATTTCTACGAATTTCTGTTATATATTATACATATACATACTTCTCTCTTTCATTCTTCATATGTTCTCAGTAACACTTAGGTGTTTTTAACTCTTCTCTTCTCAATTTCACTCTTCATTTTAACACTTGGACGTTTTTAGCTTTCTTTCTTCTCCGTGCTTAAAGTGTCATTAGGACTCTTATTTAATCAAAAATTTGTTTAATTTGCGGGCACGCTTTTCGAGGGATACACAGCACCTAGAGACTGGGTCGGATCAGACCTCTACTAAGTGCACCCTAATCTCTTAATTAGGTCGCTTAATTACGTTTTCATGCTCAGATTTAGGCTTAAACCAAGCTCTCGCACTCACAGGCCCCCGACCCCACACACATGCTTAGAATATACTCAATGCTCATATGGGATGATCGGTTGTTCGGGCACCCGGCGCCCGTGACGACTGATCGTCCTCTATGACAAAAACAACTTAAAGCTCTCTGCGTGCTCGCCCACCCACGATGTGGGACTAATCAGGTGCCTGTGCAGCGTTGGAAATTAGGCGTAGCCATGTAGAATTAAGGATTTTGGCCCTCAATTCGAGGGCCATAATTTATTATAAAATAAAAATAAATTATGGGAAAATAAAGTATTTACATAATACTACTTAATTGTGTAATTAATTTATATTTTTAATTATATTTACTGTATAAATAAATTAGCTAAAGTATACAGTTTATACATACCTAATTTTAGGTTTTGTTCCTTAATTACGTATAAATTAGTTATTATATGGTCTAATTGACCTTATACAGAGTTAATATACATGTCTAAATATTTTATAAACATTTTTATTGTATTTTATAGGTTTAATTTCTATTTTATTTACATTTAAATAATAACTTTTTGGGCTATTTTATTTGTAAATTAAATTTAAATAGTGTATACATTATAAATATACTTAAATTAGGTTAACTTACTTAAAATACAGTAGTACACATATACAGTATAAATTAACTTAATTTTAACTTAATCTACTAATTTATTTTAATTTAATCTAATAACTTAACTATTAACTTAATAAATTAATTATTTATTCTATATATATAATTAAATTAAGGTACAGGGTTTAGTATGTTTATTATTTACATATAAACACTTATATACAGTATTATAACTTAATATGGTCATTTATAGAAGGTATTAATTTACATAGCTATTTAGTACATATAAATTAGTTTACTTAATAAATAGTTATATACTTGAGATATATACAGTATAATCCAACTTAAATACTTAATTGATATACTACAATATATACCTAAGCTATTTATACCCTACATATGTATAATTTACATTATAGATGAATAAGCTTTAAAATATAACTTATATATACACCTATATACATAGTATACAAAGGATTTTTAGGTGTTTTTGAGTTTTTTTTAGCTTTTTATGGGTTTTATATATGTTATGGAGGTAGGAGAAGAGATGGAAAGAAATGAATGAGAAGAATGAAATGTTTTTGATGTTTTTAAGTGTAATTTCTTTTATTAAATTTCATGGTATACAGAATCGTCGACTGACAAATTATACCAAGTCGGGGGTTCAGAATGTCATGAAAGATGGTATGCATTTAGGGAAATACCTAATCTTCAATCAGACAAGTTTATTTTATTTTTTTATATTTTTTATATAGTTTTTATTTAATTCCAAACTTCACTCATCCTAAGCCTTTAAAGGGTTGTCTAATGTGTCCTAAAGGCTTAGGATGGAACCTAGGAGTCTAAAAGGCATTGAACTGCCTTGAACATATTCAATATGAAATATGGAAAGGATATATGCAATTAAGCATGCAAATCAAGATAGATTTCAATTAATTACACTTAATGGACAGTTGGACTTAATAGTTAGCTGACGAAGGATTTAAATAATCATTACAATCATTCAAAGGATGTTAAAAATCAATTGCAATACAGGAAAACTTGTATACAAGTTAAACACAACATTATACAACAGTCAGCTATTTAACCAAATACATCTTAGGCTACTGTCCACAGATCTTCTCAGGCAAAAACTGTTGGAACAGAAACAATAGCAACTCAACAGCAGCAAACCAGCTACTGAAATTCTTCTGCTGGAAATCCAGCAGAACTGAAGTCCAGCTACAAAAAGAAAACAACAACAACTGAACCTGCTAAACTCCAATCACTGCAACAGGCTGGACTCTATTTTAGATGTCTTAACTGCTGCTGCAGTTAAGACAAACTCCATAGAACCAGATCTGCAACAGGGAGAACTCAAAACCTAAATCCAGTTACCTAATAGCTTGAATCAGCCAATCAAATTCCAGATCAGACTATAGATAACATGATTAGGAATTTTAAGTGATTGTTTCAGGAATTACTTAGCTGGGTTTTAGGGGAAATGTAGCTGCAATTGCAGCAAATTGCTATAAGTCTGGGATTTGCACACACAAAACACAAATCAGAAATTCCCTCAACACAATCTGACAAGGGCTTCAATTCATATAAAAACCACTCGGGAATACAAATCAAGACCAAGATCCCTTGTCAGTAGCATCTTATCAAATCAGAGTTAAAAGAGAAGCTGATCTAACTCTTTCTAATGCTATAAACAGCATGTAGAAAGAATTAAATCAGTCAATTTAAATCATACACTCCAATCCTAGAACTCTGGAACCTTAAGGAATACGGAGAATTCCTTAGGTTAGTAAATCAGATTTACTCCTCAAAATCAACTAGAAGATGCAAGGTAGAGTCTCAAATCAACTAAGTGATTTTCATTTGCTCAACCATGCATTCAAGACATTTAAATCCTCACTAAAATCCATATCAAATTATGGCTCTTCTGAGGTGAATTTTGACTTCAAAATCACCTCAGATTCCTTGCCAATCAGTGAATCAAAATCAAAATTTTTCAGTTTGCAAGATAAAAGCATTCAAAGCCCAAATGAATAAAAATCTTTGAAATCTGAATTCATAGAAAATCCAGCAAACTGATTCACTTTTTAGCTCAAATCATGGGCTTTGTGAACAAGATGGAATGAGTGAGAAGCCCCTAATATGATCTTTGACGCTAATTTCAGATCTAAGGTTAGAAACCAATTAGATCTAAAATTAGGTCTAATGAGTGGGTGAATTGCGAGAAACAAGTTGCGGAAATTAGTAGCGATATGGAAAACATGAAGAGGGAGAAGATTCATGATCAGTGACTGTGTGAAACCATCCCCTCTCATTTGGAATGATCAGAGGAGGTGAGGGGGGGAAATTTACTCTAATTCTACTCCTACTGCTAAACTAATAGAACAACAAACTAATCACTAATTCTAACTCTAATTCTACTGTTAATCTACTTAACTACTGCTATAGCTAAACTACAAAGCAATAAAACTATTCTAACAGGAAGAATGGGACCTATGGGTCCTTAGCCTTAGCCGGTGGCTAAGGAGGAAGAAGGGAGGGAGGTGAGCTCCAGCGGAGGGAAAAGCCTTCTAGTGAAGCTTCAGGGTCATCCTCAGGTGCTATGAGGTCCTTAGCGACGAGGAGGGTCGGAGAGAAGTTGAGGATTTCATAGCCGGTGGCTGTGAAATTAGGGATTTGGTGGGGAGGAGTAGCTAGAGTGGAAGAATGATCTCTAGGAAGGTAGGAGAGAGCGATCCCTTGCGTGCGCAACCACTGAGGTGCTTAAGTAGCAATCTTAGTGGCTCAGATCACTGTGTGGGTGAAGATAGTCGTCGAGGGAACCGACGGCAAGGATGAGAGGAGAATAGAGAGTGGGCTGCCAAATTAAAATCTGACCATAGGATGGAATCTGGGGGGTTGGGTGAGCACACGCACCGCTTCGCGTGAAGCTTCGATTTAGAACGGGTCGCAGATCATAATCAAGGGAGATTGGACGGCCGAGATCCTCTGAGTTCATCGCATGCTATAGTGCACGCATGGGGGCAGCAGGTGGCTAACTCTATTGGGAAAATTGCAGGGACAGGCCCCTTACGAAGGGGTAGAAAAATTATAAGTAGGTCCATAAGTGGTAAGAAATGATAACCGAACAGACCCTAAGGGCTTTCAAAGAGGCCCTGCGGGTTACAAATAGGTCCAGGAAAGTTTTCTAAAGAAGAAAATGTGATGCATAAAGGACCTAAATGTAAACTCTAAGTTTCAAGGCCTTAATGATGTCCAAATGCTTTCAAGTTTTTATATGTGCTCTATTGAACATTTGAGAAATTAATTATACTTTTGATTTGAACTTTTAAACTTGTTTGTGTGTTCAATTAACACTTGGATCACCATTTGACCTTTTTCTCAAAAATATCTCGTTTTATGACCTAATTATGCAATTTTAACACAGAATTAAGGTTTTAGGTCTTTTTCTTTGATTCCCACACTTAACCCTTTTTATGTGTTAATTTTATATTGTTTAACGTAGTTTCTAGCTTAACTTTAGCTTTTTAGCTATGATAAGTAGCCACTCATCATACCCCCATGCTTAGGTTTTGCTAGTCCCTTAGCAAACAATTCCTAAAAGTGCAAAGCAATTTAAGTATCAGCAAGGTAAGTGTGAAGAGATATCTTTTCTTCTTTTCAGTTTTCTCAAAGTTTTAAGTGTTTGAAGATGATCTTTAGGCTGAAAGATTTTTCTGATAAACCAACTGTGTTTTTGTTTGGACATTGTGAGAACCTTATTACTGAGGAAGACTGACAAGAACTCAAGACTTAAATGATATAGACCATCTCTCAACTAACAAGGACTCTTGATATTTAAACCTTAAGTCAAATTCCAAGACTCAGGGGATTTTATAGAGACTCAGAATGCTACGAGGTTATGGCTGTGCTTTGTGATAAGTCAGTACTAACCAAGTGAATTCTAAAACTCAATCCTGGGGTTTCACCACTTTTTAAGTCCAGGTTGATCCTAACTTCAGCTCATGTTTTCGGATGACTCTCAAGAAATGACGAGTACTCAAACCCAACTCTTATTGTGTTTATGGCTCAAAGAATTTTTGGTGGAAGAACAGGGTATTTGTATTGAACCCTGAAAATATTTTTGGTGGAACTTTTGTATTTACAGACTTTGGAGAATATACTTGACTTATTCTAAAGAACTTTCTTTTTAGACTATTCTGATTTTTTTTCTGTCAGTATGTCTCCGACAACTTTATTTGGTAGAACGCACCTTATTTGGTGGGTGAGTTTTTTTTGTGGAAAGAGCTTCTCCTAGACAAAAGACTAAAGGTTAGGACAGAGAGTCTACCTGCACGCACAGGTAAGGACTCCACCTTCCCTAATGAACACTAGGGTTGAATTTCAGGTTCAAATGATTTTTCTTGACATTATGTAGTGTAAGCCAAGGATACTTAGACTCCTAAGTCAAAGCAAACTAGCGAATCCTGTACTGGTGACTCAGGTACAAGAATATGTCCTAAAGTTAGGAGAGACTATGGTCTATCTTGTCAAAGCTCAAAGTGCATTAAGCCAAAGCTTGAATCAAGCTACAGTGGCCCGGCAAGTCAAACCAGCAAAGGATGAATGTCCATAAACACTTATTCTATTTTTTTTTCAGCTAGAAGATCATAGTTAAACACTGATCTTTTAAAACTTTTTCTCTCTCCTTAGAAATTTCTCTGGAGTTCTCCCTTGACAATAGAGTGCATGTCCCTTATTGTATTTTTGGAGTTTTTGTGTTTTGTCATTTTTTTGTATTTTTGGCTTTGAATTTCCTTTTCAAAATTTTTCAGAATTTTTGTTTTGGTATTTTTGATAATACTATACTATAGGTGTGTCTACAATTGCATTTCAGTTGAATGGTTCACCATTTACACCCCCCCATGCTTAAATGTTGCAATGTCCTCATTGAATGAATAGGGTGGATGCAAATGCATGCTCTGCTTTTCACTATCCTAGACTGGGTGACGGAAGGAAGTCGGAATGAGATAAAATCTCTGTGCGGACGATTTCAAGTCTGATATAAGATCAGAGAGGAAAGTCGGGCTAGAAAGTGAAATGCATGACATGTGTGCCAATGAAAGTATGCTAAAAATGCAAATAAAGGTCGAAGTAAGAAAGGTGAAAAACAGCTATATACAAGGATAGGTCTTGCTAAGTTTAACGCCTTCAGCTAGGCGTAAACCCAGTTGGCAATTCAAAATGAAGGAGCGAAATGGTGAAATTGACAAGTCTGAAATCATGTGGTGAAAAGAGAGATAACAGGGTTTTATTGTTATAGCGTTGTAGTATAGCCAGTTATTGCCATCATTTCAAATATATAAATTTTTTACTCGGAAAATAAAAGAGTTCCCGAGGTCGAACTCAGGGAGCAAGTTGTATTCTAGGGGTACAAGTTTCTTTTACAAAAATAAAGAAAGAGAGAGAAATAATTTGTTGTCTTTTCTTCTTTTCTCTTTGCTTCTCCTCGTCTCAGATCTTCTGTTATCTTCTTCTTCTGTATCTGCAGTGGTGATGTTCTTCTTTTTCTTTCAGCTGTTCCTGCTCTTCCTTTTTCTTCTGCAGAGCGGTCCTGTTCTTCTTCTTTCAGTTCTTCCCTTGTTCTTTTGTGTTCTCCTCTGCCTCGCCTTCTTCTGTTGTTCTTCAGATCTCCTTCTTTCTTCTTTTCTTTTTCCTGTCAGGACGTCGTCTCTCCTTCTTTCTTCTTTTCCCTTCAGGACGTCGTCTGATTTTCCAATCAGACGACTTAAACCGCTTGTTGCTACAGTGTCTCCCCCAGCTTCCTTCTTCTTCCGTGATCCTTCTTCTTCACCTGTGCCTGCACACTTTAGAGTTTACGTCAGAGGACAAAACCTACTCTACCCTCCCCCCCGCTTCTCTCTCTCTCACAGAAGCCACTCTTGGGAAAGCTCTCCCAGAGCTGCCGGGTAGTCAGGTACGGGTCGCGCCCGGGTCCAGGCCCACCGGTGTGTGTGGTGGGCGAGGAGTGCAGGTCAGTCTAAGTCGGGTCGGGCCAGGTCCGCGGGGCGTGAGCGCGGACGAGACCGGGTAACCGGGCGGGTGAAGGGGACCTCACCCCGTGTGCTGAGGCAGTAAGGCTTATTCACAAAAACAATTTAAACGGTGAAAGAGTTGTGAGGCTTACCGATGTGGGACTAAACGGAGGCCTCTCCTCGCGCGCGCCTGCTGGAAGACCGCGGCCTTGCTTCTGCAGCTGCAGCTTCGATTTGCGTCGGTTGCTGGCTGGCTACCTTCGCAGGAGTCTCCGTAATCCGCAGCAGCTGGAGACCTGGAGTCCTCAAGCCTGGAGCGCGGGAGAAGCTGCTTCAATGTGGCGTTAATGGCGGTCGAGCCTCAGAACCTGTCGGACACGAATATCTCCTATCGGCCTGATCAAACTACTGGGGAACCTTCGTCGTGGCACGGCGAAGGTGTGGAGCTGTGCGGCAAGCCGCAAGGTGGTGTCTGGCGGCAGCCCTAGGTTGGACTGCAACCGGAGAAATGGGTTTGTTTGGGGGAGCGTTACGGAGGTGTGGAGTGGCAGTGGAGGGGTGGGGGGTGCTCAGTGTGATGAGGCGGAGGTTCGGTGAGGGTCGGCGAGGCGTGTGAGGCTGTGAAGCGATGGGGGCATCTCGCCGGAGGGTGGCCGGAGATGAAGGGGGTGACGATGGTCAGGGTCGGTCGAGGGCTTAATTGAACAAATTGAAACTGGGGAAAGAAAGAGGAGAAGAAGGGAAGTAGTTCTAACTTACTTGCAGGGACGAAGGGGGAGCAGCAGGGCGACAGTAGTATCGACTGTCGCCGGAGAAGAAGATGCCCAGGGGAAGGGGCGGCGGCGAGCAGAGAGCCGGAGAGGCGCCAGCTGGGTGCGGCGTGGCGCGGGAAGAGCAGGGGAAGAAGTCTCTGCTGCTGGTATTGCGGCAGAGCGAAGAGGAGGAGGAGGAGGAACCGCCGGAGCTGGTGGGCGTCTGCCGGAGTGAGAGGAGAGGAAAGTTGGGGGTTTTCTCCGTCAGATCCGAGCTGGGAAGAACGGTGGAGCGACGGGGGTATTTATAGGGACCGAATCAGGGAGGAAGGCGGAGGGAGACGACGTGTCTCCCTCGCCGGAGGACGCCGGAGATGGAAACCCATACCGTCCGTGCGTTCGCACGGCCGGTATGGTGGGTTACAGCGACCAGGGGGTGTCCCTGCGATGGCTGACGACGTAGGGCACCCCCGGTTTACTTGCCAGGCTCTCCCCCTCACCCTGCGCGGCGCCATGCTCCGCGCAATGTCGCCGGAGCATGGTGCTGGCAGGTTTTGCAGGGGGACCTGAACGCAAAGAACGAAGGAGAGTTAGGGGCCAAAATGCGAGGGTTCAAAAGTTGAGGGCCAAAAAGTAAATATATGAGGACCAAAGTGTAAAGTTGGTCAAGGAGGTTTCTTCTTAGGCTCAAGTTTTTATACATGACTAATTAGGACCTAAGGAATCTGATGGTGAATTTCATTTCTATATTAAACCTTGTTTGACCGGTCAATTTATGCGAAAACCCAAATTAAGTTATTAATTGGGCATGGTTCTCAATGTAGGTCAAAATGGGTTCTGAAGGCCAAATTGAAGGTTCTAAACCCTAGAGATTATTTTTCTATGAATTTTAGAGGGTTTATTCTATTTTTACTTTGCCTTGAACCTCGTGAATTGAAGTGGGTTGTTTTAGGGTTACAGATTATCATTTAGTTTCTTGGAATTGCTGTAGCCCTTGCTAGATCATCTCATCCCACTTTTATTCTTATTAAGTTGCTTTGACCTATGTTTAGGCCCTGAATTACCCTGTATGCAGATTATACTGGTAAAATTGCATTTTTACCCCTTATGACTTGTTTTCTCCTTAAACTCAGAATTCTCTGAGTTAAGCCTTTCCTTGAGTTATGTAGGAGCTTTTATCCTTTGTATTAGGTCAAAATGAGCTAGTTATGGATCATGATGAGGTTCTCATCATGTGGCTGAATGAAAGGTTTTAGTCTTTGTCCATTGACGGTGAAAGGTTTAGATTTGTCAATTTCAGTGATCTCAACGGCTCCATTGTCAAAGATTCTCATGATTTTGAAAGGTCCAGTCCATTTTGATCTTAGTTTCCCTGAAAAGAGTTTTAGTCTAGAGTCAAAAATAAGGACTTTTTGACCAGGGTGAAATGATTTCCTATGAATGTGATGATCATGGAAGGCCTTAAGTTTATCCTTATAAATCCTTGAGCTTTCATAAGATTCATTCCTTAACTCATCTAGCTCGGAAATTTGTAATTTTCTATGATCACCAGCCTTCTCTAGGTCCAAGTTACATTTTCTGATGGCCCAATAGGCTTTGTGCTCAAGTTCTACGGGAAGATGGCAGTGTTTCCCGTACACAAGTCTAAAAGGAGACCTACCTAATGGGGTTTTGTGAGCTATCCTATATGCCCACAACGCATCAGAAAGGCGGGAAGACCAATCCTTTCTATCTGGTTGGATGGTAGTCTGTAAAATCTTCTTGATCTCCCGATTGGACAATTCAGCAAGTCCATTGGTTTGAGGGTGATATGGTGTAGCAATCCTATGTGACACCCCATACTTTTGGAGTAGGGATTGAAAATGTGTGTTTCTAAAATGAGACCCTCCATCACTAATGATGGCTTTTGGTACCCCAAATATAGAGAAGATTAAATCTTGAACAAATTATGTCACAACTCTATGATCATTAGTCCTCGAGGGGATGGCTTCTATCCATTTAAAAACATACTCAACTGCCAACAAGATATACTCGAAGCCATAAGATTTAGGAAAGGGTCCCATGAAGTCAATGCCCAAAATGTCAAAGATTTCGCACACTATGATCGGATTCAAGGGCATCATGTCCCGGCCGCCAATACTGCCAAGAGATTGACAGTGTAAACATGCCCTGCTATATTCATGTGCATCTTTAAAGATTGTGAGCCAATAAAAATCGCTCTGTAAACTCTTTGCAGCAGTCTTTTTGCCAGAGAAATGACCGCCGCACGCCTGGTCATGGCAGAATGACAAGATGCTTTCTATCTCCTTATCAGGGACACACTTCCTAAGAATCTGGTCTTTGTAATGTTTGAAAAGCCATGGTTCTTCCCAGTAATAGTGCTTGGCCTCAGATCTAAGTCTATCTTTTTGATGTCAGACCCAATCTGTAGGGAGGATTCCAGAAGCTAGGTAGTTGACAATGTCAGCTGATGAGAACCTCATCATGAGCCATAACTAGCTTATTTTGACCTAATACATAGAATAAAAGCTCCTACATAACCGTAGAAAGGCTTGACTCAGAGAGATTCTGAGTTTGTAAAGAAAACATAAACTGAGGGGTAAAAATGCAATTTCACCAATCCGATCTGAAAATAGGATAACTCAGGGTCCAAACATAGGTCAAAACAACCTAATAAGAATAAAAGTGGGATGAAATGACTCAATAAGGGCTACAGCAACTCCAAGGAATTAAATGACAGCCTGTAACCCTAAAAACAAACCCACTTCAATTCACGTGGTTCGAGATAAGGTAAAAATCAAATAAACCCTCTAAAATTCATATAAAAATAATCTCTAGGGTTTAGGACTTTCAATTTGGCCTTAGGAACCCATTTTGACCTACATTGAGAACCATGCCCAATTAACAACTTAATTTGGGTTTTTACGTAAATTAACCGGTCAAACAAGGTTTAATATAGAAATAAAATTCACCATCATAATCCTTATGTCCTAATTAGTCATGTATAAAAACTTGGGCCTAAGAAGAAACCTTCTTGACCAACTTTTCATTTTGGTCCTCATCCATTACTTTTTGACCCTCAACTTTTGAAACCCTCGCATTTTGGCCCCTAATTCTTCATCATTTTTTGCATTTGGGTCCTCCCTGCACAACCTTGAGCAGCGCCATACTCCGGCGAGGCATGGCGCCGCGCAGGGTGAGGGCGACCCCCTGCCAAGACAACGGGGTGTTCCCTACGACGTCCGCTGTCGCAGGGACACCTCCACGATCTCTGCCATCGCCCACACCTTCAGTGCGAATGCGCGGAAGGTATGGGTCGCGATCCAGCCATCCTCCAGCGAGGGAGGCACGTCGTCTCCCTCCGCCCTCCTCTCTGATTTCGCCTCTATAAATGCCACCACCGTCTGCCGCTTTCGGTAATTGGGATCTGACGGAGACACCCCCCTAAATTCCTCCCTTCCCACTCCGACAGACGCCCCCTTGCTCCGGCGGCCTCTCCTCCTCCTCCTCATCTCCCTGCCGCACTACCAACAGCAGGGTTACCTTCCCTCGATCTTTCCGCGTTACGCCGCACCCAACTGACGCCTCTCCGGCCCTCTCCTCGTCGCCGCCCCTTCCTCTGGGCAATTTCTTCTCCGGCGACAGTCGATACGACTGTCGCCTACGTCAACCCCTCCTCTTCCAACTTAGCAGGTAGAACTTCTCCTCTTCCTCCCCTCTTTCTTTTCTATACTGAAAACCCTTACTGTCGCCACCTATTTCCCACCGGTCACCCTCACCTTCTCCACCTCCGGCCAAACTCCGACGAACCACTCCCATCGCTCCAGCACCCCACACGGCTCGCCAACCTGTGCATAACCTCCGCCTCCTCACCCTGATCCTCCTCCGCCCTTCCACTGCCCACCAAACGCCCTCTGCAGACCCACCGAACACACCCACTTCTTCGCTCGCAGTTTGACCTAGGGCGACCTGTTTGCTCCACCACGCCCCCTGCAGACCCTCTGACCACCTTCGCCGTGCCACGGCGAAGGTCCCCCGCCTATCTGATTTGGTCGAGAGGCCGTTCTTCTGTGACCAGGTGACTCGCCCGCCGTCGCCATTACTGAGCAGGCAGAGCTCCTTCACCTGCAGGTGCAGGCACACCTTCGCCCAGGTTCGACTCCCAGGTTGCGCGGGGCGTCTCCGCGAAGCGTCCCAGGCTCGCAGTTGGGGCGAAGGCCTCGCGTGAAGCCACGATTGCCCGCTGCTCCCTCCGCTGCGGGCGCTCAACTGGGGTGGGACATTTAGTCCCACCTCGGAACTTTTCAGAGGCGCGCGGGCGCATAAAGGCAAAAAGTGCCTTATGTTGTTCGCCTCCTGACCACGGGGTGAGGTCCCTCTCACCCGACCCGGCCTCGTCCGTGATCACGCTCCGCGGACCTGGCCCGACCCGATTAACCCGACCTGCACTCCTCGCCCACCACCGCACCCCGGTGGGCCTGGACCCGGGCGCGACTCGTACCCAATTACCCGGTTGCTCTGGGAGAGCTGTCCTAAGAGCGAACTCAGAGAGAAAGAGACGCGCGGGGGAGGGGGGTAGAGTAGGTTTTGCCCTCTGACTCTGAACTCTTGAGCGTGCAGGCACAGGTGAAGAAGAAGGAAGCTAAGGGAGACACTGTAGCAACAAGCGGTTTAAGTCATCTGATTGAGAAATCAGACGACGTTCTGAAGACAGGTGAAGGCAAAGAAGAAGAAGGAAGGCGAGGCAGAGGAAAGAGAGGAACACAGAGCAGCCAAGTGAAGAAACAGAAAGCAGAAGAAGAAGAGAAGCAAGAAGAAAAGAAGAAGAAGAGCACGGGAGGAAGATCTGAAGCAAGAAAAGAAGAAACAAAGAAAATAAAAAGAAGAAAAAGACAGGATCGTCCAACCAAGAAATAGAGGAAGAACACGAAGAACAAAAGCCAAAGAGGAGAGAAGACAAAGAGGAAGAAAGAAGAGAAGAAGAAGAGCCAAACTTTCATCTCTCTCTCTCTCTTTATTTTTGTAATAGAACATGTATATCTCTAGAATACGACTTGCTTCCTGAGTTCGACCTCGGGAGAACTGTATTTTCCGAGTAACAAATATTAGCAAATGATGGCAATAACTATCTGTACTACAACGACTTAAGAAAAGCTAGTTGCCGCCACCATTTCGTCATCAGCATGCCAAGGAAGATCAGAATGAATGACCAGCAATTGCTCGTCAGGGAAGTGGTCAAAAATAGGCAGAGAAGGAGAAATCGCTTTAGAAGGAAGGCGAAATAAGTGGTCAGCTACCACATTCTGCTTCCCAGCCTTATCATGGATCTCTAAATCAAATTCCTGCAAAAGTAGGATCCATCTAATCAGACAAGATTTCGCGTCCTTCTTGGGAGAAGATGTCGAACTGCAGTGTGGTCAGTGTAGACTATAATGTGGGAACCTAAAAGATAAGGTCTGAATTTCTCCAGTGCAAATACTACAACTAGTAATTCCTTTTCTGTGATGGTGTAATTCCTCTGAGCTTCATCTAAGGTCTTGCTAGCGTAATAGATGACTGTGGGTTTCCCGTTCAGTTTTTGACCAAGGACAGCCCTTATTGCATAATTAGAGGCATCAGACATGATCTCAAAAGGGTGAGACTAATCTGGAGGTTGCAATATTGGTGCCTTAGTGACCAGATCATGAACTGTCGTATAGGCACGAACACAATCGTCAGAGATCTGGAAGTCTACATCTTTAGAGAGGAGATTAGTGAGAGGTTGGGCTATTTTCGAGAAATCCGCTATGAAGCGGCGATAAAAACCAATATGCCCGAGAAAAGATCTAATTTTTTTAACCGACGAAGGTAGTGGTAATTCAGAAATCAATTTTACCTTCGCACGGTCAACCTCTATTCCTCTCTCAGAGATAAGGTGACCTAATACTAGTCCTTCTAGTACCATGAAATGTGATTTCTCCCGGGAAAGTACCAGATTCACATTTATGCATCTTTGCAGGACCTTAGTCAGGTGGTCTAAACATGTATCAAATGCGCTCCCGAAGACCGAGAAGTCATCCATGAAGACTTCTAAACAATCACCTACCAAATCGAAAAAGATTGCAAACATACACCGCTGAAATGTAGCAGGTGCGTTGTATAATCCAAAAGGCATCCTACGGAATGCAAAGGTTTCGTAGGGGCATGATGAGAACCTCATCATGAGTCCTAACTAGCATATTTTTACCTAATAAAGTGAACAAAAGCTCCTACATAACCAAGAGAAAGGCTTAATTCAAGGAAACACTAATATGAGAAGAGAACATGAAACAAGGGGTAAAACTGTAATTTTACCATTGCAGTGCATCAACAGGATTTCTAAGGGTCTATACATAGTTCAATTGGACTTAATAAGAGAAAAAGTGGGATGGTTCAGTCAGAAAAGGGTTATTGTGAAATTTAGGAATTAAATGACATTCTGTAACCCTAAAACAAATCCACTTAAATTCACAAGGTTTCAAGCAAGATAAAAATAAACTAAATCCTCTAAAATTCATGAAAAAATATCCCCTAGGGTTTAGAACCTTCAATTTGGCCTTTGGAACCTGTTTTGACCTAGGTTAGGGTCTAAGCCCAATATTTGACCTAATTTAGGTTTTTATGCAAAATGTCCAGTCAAACATAGTTAAACCTAAAATCCAACTTCACCATTGGATTCCTTAGGTCCAAATTAGGTTTGTACCAAAATTTGGACCTAAGAGAAGGTCATCTTGACCTACTTTGCAAAATGATCCACCCAATTACATTTTGGCCCCTAACTTTTGAAAACCCTTGCAAAGACCCCCTCAATGTTAAGATCTGTGCTATTTGAGCCTTTTAAGACATCTGTACTGTGGGTCAGACGTCTGGTAAGACGTCTGGACACCTTCCCAGATGTCTGGAAATCAAAAAATTTGAGTACGAGCTCGTGTCTACGCACGTGCTGCGCGCAGACAATACCCTCGTTTTCCCTCCCCTTCTTCTTCTCTCTCTCTTCCATCCCCAACAAACCCTAAACCTGATCTATAAAACCCCTCCCCCACCTTCGTTCTCCTCACTTCTCAGCCACCCGCCACCTTCCTCTCTTCTTCCCAGAGCGAGCGAGAGCGCGAGAGCGGCAGAGAGGAGCAGTGTGAGAAGGAGAGGAGGAGGTGAGCTTGCGAGCTCGCGTGATAGCTCACCGATGAGCTCACAGCTGGAGCGACGCATGCGCGAGACGGAGGAGTGCATCGGGGAGGTCCTCCCCGATACTGCTGCAGGCAAGAGGGCGCGGCGAGGCCACGCGTGGCGAGAGAGGGCAGAAGCAGGTTCTGCTCTGGGTATTTCCCAAAATCAGACGTCTGAAGCGACATCCAAACGACGGAGCTGACGTCTAGAGGAGGTTCCAGACGTCTAGGGTGAGAGTTTCTCAAAGGTACATTCTCTTTGCGGATACAGCCATGCAAGCTGCTCCGCCGATTCCTTTTTGCATGCCCGTTTTGAGAAGATCAGGTGTCTACATGTAGGATTCGCTTTGGGAAGGCACGGGACACGCCCTCCCATCCTTTCCAGACGTCTGAGAAGCTTACCAGACAACTGTAGGTGCTTCTAGATGTCTAGAGAGGTGGTCGGACGTCTGGAGCTGAGTCCAGACAGTCTAGAAGAGTTCCTGGATGTCTGAGGATTGGCTCAGGGCTTAAGGTATGACACTAGACACTTTTAAGACGTCTGGAAGTTGTTCCAGACATCTGATTTGAGTCAGAAACGCTATTTTTGACCCGTTTAGGGTCCGTTTGAGGTCCATCTTCCACAAATAAGATACCGATGTTTCCCATATGATTTCCTCTATTTGTTAGAAGACTTTTTATACTGTTCTGAATATTCTCTTGTGATTGATCCTTGTGATAGGACCTCATTTCGTTGCGGGTTCGGGGCTTGCTAAGGCACGTGAGCCTACTGTTCAAGCCCCCATTACTCCTGGGTTTACTGGTAGAGTAGTTTCCCTTAATTTAATTACAAACTTGAATGCTTGCGTGGAATGAATGATTAGAACTTAGGACATGGCATGAATCCTAAGAAGAGAAATACTGAAAATGTCTGTATTGAATAGATGAATTGCAGTCTTGAATGAGTAGATAGAATGATAACAATTTCCTGTAAATGAATAATAGCTGCCTGTGAAATATGAAGTGCTTGTGCTAGCTAACAGTTGCATGTAAAATTTTTGTTGTATACGTTAAATGACATAATACGAGCTGCAAGTATATAATTTGAGAATGGAAATGTGAGTTTCCTGTGTATGACCTGTATATGGAAATGTGAACGATAGAAATACGAGCTGCATATGTATAACCTGAGAATGGAAATAGAAATGATGAAACCTGGCATGGAATGGCATGAGGAACATGAGCATGAACCCCACGGGGGATTATGAGTTGAGCTCTTGGAAATAAAGGAATGGATCTAGAAATGCGTTGGGAAGTGTGCTGGCCCTTGAGTACATGGTACCAAGGGGAGCGCATCTTACCTCTTAGTGTAGAGGGGTGCTTGCCACCTTCGGGTTGAGACCCAGGGTGGGTTTGGCCACTTTGCACCAACTCGGTGGCCCTCACGTACACTGTATCGGGGAGAGCTACTAGTGTAGGGAGAGAGCTAGCCACCTCACGGGACCCGGGGTTCAGCTATCCGCCCTACAACGACTTGTTAGGCACACTGGGCAAACCAGGGTAGTCAGGCAAGGGTGCGCAGACTGTGGAGGGGCGAGACCTCTATTTGGTTACTGATGTAGATTCTTCCCTAGCAGGAGGGGGTGACGTAATAATTGCGGAAATGAAAATAAAACAATCTCACAAAATATCTATCACATGAGTACACAATTATTTTTAGGTGGAAACCCAAATCGGGTGAAAACCATCACCAAACCCTCTCGAGTTAGGATTTTCCGATCAACCAAGTTGATCAAAATCCACTAAACGAATCACTTTAAACGAGGGTGATTCAACCTCAAATACAACCACGCTACAAGTGCGAGGGTAGCGTTCCTCAACCCCTTCTCTTCACGAGAAGGATTTTGTCCCTTGAAGGAGACGGGAATTCGCAAAGCGAATACCCAACCAAATAACAAAGATAAAAGAACAATAATCCTATAGAGCCAACAAAGTAATTTTAAACCTAGCTTCTATAGGAATTAGGAAACTCCCCTTTGAAAGGAGTGCATCGGCGACGCGGATGCGTGAACAACACGACGGCGCTACGTTGCTCTCGTGAACTACGGCGGGAGAGCGGGTGCGCAAAGCTTGATGCTCTCAAGATGAAGTAGAGCTTGGAGAGCAAGAGAGTCTTTTTGGACACACAAGAGTGTGAAAGTGTGTAGCTAGGTGTATCTTGTGTTTCTTGGTGTGTTTTAGTATGCAAGAGGTTCCCCTCTATTTATAGAGGCCTCAGGAAGGCTTTGGATGGCTTAGGAAAGGCTCTATAGCCATTGGATGCAAAGCCCAAGTGAATCAACCCGAAATCAGGAATAATCATTGCACTTACAGGGTAATCAAACGTCTAATTATGGCATCAGACGTCTGGAAGACCACTTTAAGACGTCTGATTTCAAGGTCAGACGTCGGATTTCGTGCGGGTTCCTTCCTGACTTGAATTAGATCTAAACAGGGTTCTTGTGCAAGTCCATCAGACGACATACAGGACGTCTGGCACTATGTCTGGACGTCTGGAAACCTACTTTTTCGTGGGAATGGATTTGCAACGGCTAGAAAATCTTTGAGAAGAGATTTTCGGGTCAGTCGAGGCAAAAACGGTCAATTATCAGACGTCTGGAAAGGCTTAAGGACGTCTGGAAAGGCTCTAACGGTCATATCCTCGAGTGTTTGCTAAGAGAGCCAACGGTCCACTAGTTGGACGTCTGGCAAAGTCATCAGACATCTCCTAAGACGTCTGGTCTAAGGTCTGGACGTCTGATTTCATCAGACAGAACTAACTTGTCCAGTCTAAATATTATCAGACGTCTGAATCAACAGTCAGACGTCTTAAAACACTTTATCAGACGTCTGATTTGGGAATTAGACGTCTGGAAACTCTGTTTGAACCCTACATTGGTTTTCTAAGTTCTCTACAGAAAACCTAAGTATCCTAGAGTTGTGTCGGTGTTCCTAGGACTACTGTTAGGGTACTTTGAGGCTCTTTAACATAATTTTCTAAGGAAATAAAGAGCAAGAAAATAAAGACAAAAGTACATGAAAGGAAGAAAAATGGAATTCTATCATATTCTTCTTGTCCTTCCATCTCCAATCTATCTCTCCTCGCGAATCCCCTCTGTTCTCCATCAAGCTCCTCCAATCCGTCCTGGGTGCGAGCTCGAATTCTGCCTAATCACGTCTACATTTGCAATTTGACCTGAAAATTAAAGACTCCAAGTGCAAATGTTAGATAACACGTGTTTTGTTATCATCAAAACAAATGATCGTGGTGCTCTAGCACCAACAATCTCCCCCTTTTTGATGATGACAAAACCATAAATAATAATGCAAAAAATCTCCCCCTTTTTGACATTATCAAAAATGTTTGATTAATTTTAATTTTTTTTTTTTTATAACTCCCCCTTAAAACATGCTCTTCTATAAATTTCTTTTAACAAAGGTAATGTCCTCCCCCTTTTTTTATAACAACAAGATAGCTATTATTTTTCTCCCCCTTTCTAAAGGAAATTTAGCTACCTTATATCTCCCCCTTAAAAATTGACAATTAGCTTATAATTTTTTTTGCTCCTCCTATCTAAATGCTTATGATAAAAGGATAGGGTAAAGGGTTTTACCTCACCTACCATGGCCAATAAAATGGCCCGAATGGTGGTGGAGGATGCCACATCGGATGGGGCTCCCATCCGTAGCTTGGAGGCCCGGGCATTGGTGCCGGTCTCTAGTCTGGCAGTCAACGTGCGGCAGGATCATTGTTTGTTCGCCATCTCGTCGGTCTTCTTGTTCTCCTCCTTGGTCTACTCTTTCGTTCTCCCAACTCGAGTTGACCAGCCTCGAGTTTGTAGGTCCAGTCCTTTGTGTTGTAGTTATCCCTGAAACCTACAAAATAAGATTCCAATTCTTTTTTCGGTATCCAAGTGGGCTTGGATCCGGATCTGTTAGCGGGTCTCCTTGATGGAGATCCTTTCTCAATCTTAGGGCTATATAAATCATCTACTTTGTTGATTAATTTGTTACAGTTTTCCCTAAGACATGCAATTTCTTTTTCTATAATACTCATCTTAGTCTTTAAATCAGAAATTTCTATTTTTAGACTAACATTTTCCTCAATCAATTTATTATTTTCATTGATGAGGTTATGATTTTCTAATAATAGGTTATCATTTTTAGAACTAGCTTCTAGATCCTTAAGTTTTATTTCTAACCTATCATTTTCACTTTTAAGAAAACTAAGATTCTTTTTCATGCTTTTATTTTCTATCTTAAGTGCTTTACTAACTTCAAAAAGTTCATTAAAAGCTTCTTGTAAGTCGTAACTTACCTCGTTGTCTGAGTCGCTTCCGCTTTCGCTGTCGCTTCCTTTGGCCATGAAACCGAAGCAAGCGGTTTCTTCTTCTATGGACTTTTCTTCTTCTTCTTCCTCCGAGCTGGAATCGTCCCAAGTGGCTTGGAACGCCTTCTTCTTAGATTTCTTCTCCTTTTCCTTCTTCTTCTCCTTTTTGAGAAGAGGGCACTCTGGTCGCAGATGCCCTTTCTCGTTGCAATGGTAGCAACGTCTCGGTCTCTCCTTCTTCTCCTTCTTCTTTGACTCCCTACACAACTTGGAAAACTTTTTAAGTAAAATTCTAAAGTCTTCGTCGTCGGAACTTACCTCGCTATCCGACGCGGCTTTGAAGGCGAGAGTCTTCTTCGGTTTACGCTCCGGTGTATCCTTCTTCTTTTGCTTCAACTTTGTCTCGTAGGCCATCAGATTGCCTAGGAGATCTTCCATGTTAAGCTCCTCCACTTCGTTTGCCTCCTCGATGGAGGTGACTTTCTGTTCCCATTCCGGTCCAAGGGAACGAAGAAGCTTCCCTTAAAGCTCCCCTTTAATGAAAGTCTTCCCTAAAGCTTTCAAGTTATTTACAATGAGAGTGAACCTAATGTTCATCTCACTTAAAGATTCGTTAGATTTCATTGAAAAAGATTCAAATTCTTGAGAAAGTAAATTAATTTTAGTGGTTTTTACCTTAGAGGTACCTTCGTGAGTTACCTCAAGTGTGTGCCAAATCTCGTATGCGGTGGAGCATTGCGAGATTCTATTGAACTCCTCCGAGCTAAGCACGCAGTAGAGGGCGTTCATGGTCTTCGCGTTCAAAGAGAGTTCATGAATTTGTTGTTGCGAGTAGCCACCCGCAGGTTTTTCTGGGATCTCAAATGGCGTCTCGCACCTGACCCAAATCGTGAAGTCGGTGGCTTGAAGCCACGTCTTCATCTTCAGCTTCCAGTAAGGGTAGTTGCTCCCGTCGAAGAACGGCGGACGAGTCGTAGACTGGCCCTCGGAAATCCTACACGCGGAACTGCTCCCCTCCATAGATCTTCTTGCTTGGTTGTTACGCCGAAACAGCAAGACCTGCTCTGATACCAACTGAAATTCCCTACTAGGAGGGGGTGACGTAATAATTGCGGAAATAAATATAAACAATCTCACAAAATAGACAAACACACAAGTACACAAGTATTTTTAAGTGGAAACCCAAATCGGGTGAAAACCACCACCTAACCCTCTCGAGTTAGGATTTTTCGATCAACCAAGTTGATCAAAATCCACTAAATGAATCACTTTAAACGAGGGTGATTCAACCTCAAATACAACCGCGCTACAAGTGCGAGGGTAGCGTTCCTCAACCCCTTCTCTTCACGAGAAGGATTTTGTCCCTCGAAGGAGACGGGAATTCGCAAAGCGAATACCCAACCAAATAACAAAGATAAAAGAACAATAATCCTATAGAGCCAACAAAGTAATTTTAAACCTAGCTTCTATAGGAATTAGGAAACTCCCCTTTGAAAGGAGTGCGTCGGCGACGCGGATGCGTGAACAACACGACGGCGCTATGTTGCTCTCGTAAACTACGGCGGGAGAGCGGGTGCGCAAAGCTTGATGCTCTCAAGATGAAGAAGTAGAGCTTGGAGAGCAAGAGATTCTTTTTGGACACACAAGAGTGTGAAAGTGTGTAGCTAGGTGTATCTTGTGTTTCTTGGTGTGTTTTAGTATGCAAGAGGTTCCCCTCTATTTATAGAGGCCTTAGGAAGGCTTTGGATGGCTTAGTAATAAGAACCTCATCATGAGCCATAACTAGCTCATTTTGACCTAATACAGAGGATAAAAGCTCCTACATAACTCAAAGAAAGGCTTAACTCAGAGAATTCTGAGTTTAAGAAGAAAATAAGTCATAAGGGGTAAAAATGCAATTTTACCAGCACAATTTGCAAATAGGGTAACTCAGGGTCCAAACATAGGTCAAACTAACCTAATAAGAAGGAAAGTGGGATGATCTGATTTGATAAGGGTTACAGCAACTCCAAGGAATTAAATGACAATCTGTAACCCTAAAATAAATCCACTTCAATTCACGAGGTTCGAGGCAAAGTAAAAACTGACTAAACCCTCTAAAATTCATAGAAAAATAATCTCTAGGGTTTAAAACCTTCAATTTGGCCTTGGGAACCCATTTTGACCTACATTAAGAACCATGCCCAATTAATGATTTAATTAGGGTTTTTACGTAAACTGGCCGATCAAACAAGGTCTGACCTAGAAATAAAATTCACCATTAGAATCCTTAGGTCCCATTTAGTCATGCATAAAAACTTGAGCCTAAGAAGAGACCTTCTTGACCGACTTTGCATTTTGGTCCTCATCCATTACTTTTCGACCCTCAACTTTTGAAACCCTCGCATTTTGGCCCCTAATTCTTCATCATTTTTTGCATTTGGGTCCTCCCTGCAAAACCCTGAGTAGCGCCATGCTCCGGCGAGGCATGGCGCCGTGCAGGGTGAGGGAGGCCCTCTGCCAGTTGAACGGGGTGTTCCTTGCGACATCTGCTGTCGCAGGGACACCTCCACGATCTCTGTCATCGCCCACACCTTCCATGCGAACGTGCGGAAGGCATGGGTTGCAATCCGGCCATCCTCCGGCGAGGGAGGCACGTCGCCTCCCTCCGCCCTCCTCTCTGATTTTGCCTCTATAAAAGCCACCCCCGTCTGCCGAACTCAGGAGCTCGATTCTGACGGAGAACCACCCACAACTTTCTTCTCTTCCCACTCCGGCAGACACCCAGCGAGCTCCGGCGAGCTCCCTTTCCTTTCCTCTTTCGCTCTGTCACAAAACCAATGGCAGAGACTTCTTCCTGATTCTCCTCCGCGTCGCGCAATACCCGCGCACGCTGCTTCAGCCCCGTCCGCCCCCACTGGGTACCTTCTTATCCGGCGACAATCGACACGACTGCCGCCCTGCTCCTCCCCCCTCATCCCTGCAAGTAGGTAACAGTTACTTCTCTTCCTCCCCTCTTTCTTTTCCCTATTTTAATTTGCTCAATCAAACCCTCGACCGACCCGACCACCATCATCTTCCACGCCTCCGGCCCACCTCCGACGAGTCGCTCCCATCATTCCGCCACTCCATACGACTCGCCGACCGACCCAAAACCTCCGCCTCATCCCACTGAACCGTTTCCGCCCCTTCACTGCCACTCCTCACCTCCACCATACTCCACCGAACAAACCCATTCTCGCGGCTACAGTCCAACTTAGCCCCGCCACCAGACGCCGACCCACGACCTGCCACACCCTACACCACCTTCACCTTGCCACGGCAAAGGTCCCCCGCGTGTTTGATTAGGCCGAAGGGCCGTATTCCTGTCTAACAGGTTCTCTGCTCCAGCCGCCATTAGCGACGACTGAAGCAGCTTCGAGGCGAGTTCCAGGCCCTGCAGCCCCAGATTCCCAAGTGCTGCAGGTTGGGGTGAAGTCCGCAAAGGCTTCTACCTCTTCAGTTGGCCCAGACATCGGCTGCAGATGATCAGAGGGCGAGGTGGAGTCGTCCTGCGGGCGCACACGAAGACAGCAGAAGATAGTCCCACATCGTGGGATTTCGAGGCCGTGCGCCCGCATAAAGGCAAAAAGTGCCTTAGTCTCTTCGCCTCCTGACCACGGGGTGAGGTCCCTCTCACCCGCTCGACCCGGCCTCGTTCACGACCACCCCCCGCAGACCTGGCCTGACCCGTTTACCCGACCTGCACTCCTCGCCCACCACCGCACGCCGGTGGGCCTGGACCCGGGCGCGACCCGTACCCGAATACCCGGCAGCTCTGGGAGAGCTATCCTACGAGTGAATTCTGAGAGAGAGAGACGCAGGGGAGGGTAGAGTAGGTTTTTGCCCTCTGACCAAACTGCGAGTGTGCAGGCATAGGAGAAGAAGAAGAAGAGAAGGAAGACCGCAGAGGAAGAAGAAGAAGGACTGCGAGAAGAAGAAGAAGAAGAGAACCACAGAGAGAAGAAGGAAAGAAGATGCACTGTAGCAAAAGCTACTTAAGTCGTCTGATTGAAAAATCAGACGACGGCCTGCAGGAAGAAAAGAAGCTCTGAAGAAGAAAGAAATAAGAAGAACAGAAGGAAGAAGACTGAAGAACCCAAAAGAAGAGAAGAGAAGAAGACAACGACGAGAAAGAAGAGAGAAGAAGAAAAAGCCAACAAAATAAATCTCTCTCTCTCTCTCTCTTTTCACTTTTGTAATAGAAACTTTGTATCTCTAGAATACAGTTTGCTCCCTGAGTTCGACCTCGGGAGATCTTTTATTTCCGAGTAAAAATTGTAATAGTGGCAATGACTATCTGTACTGCAACGCCATTTCTATAACAAAACAACAAAACCTAGTCATACCGCTATCATTTTGGCACCATTGCCGGGGAGCAGCGGCTATTCTAGAAACTTTAAATTTCTTTTAAGAGATTGCTAATCTTTTTCTCTCTCTTGTGTGCAGGTAAAAAATTGGAAGAGCAGCGGCACAACAAACACTCCAACAAACAGGTAATCTTCATTAGCCCTCTCTTAAGCTCCCTTAAAAAGGAACAAAAAAATCAATCAACTTAGGGCTACCTCCATCATACATAGTAATTCCTCAAAGTTGCCTAAATTTTTCATTTCAACACATTTTAACTGTCCATCTAGCTAAGGTAACTAGGGCTAAAACCTTCTTGATTGAGCCTTAGATACTACATTTTTGAGGCAACTAAAATGGACCAACTAGAGCCAACTCAGGAATTGAAAAACTAGGGTTTTTAGAGACACACCTTCTATTAACAAAGAAAAGATCTTCCCAAAAAGAGGTGTACCTAAACCTTGCTTGAAAAAATCTACACAAGAGAAACCCTAAGCAAATGGCTCTGTAAACACTTGAACCCTAAAAAGAAAGGACCCAAAAGCTCTCAAAAGAACAAGAGGTGAAGTTGACCCCTTGGGTCAACCAACCTTAAAATTAGGTCACTTCTTCACTCAAAAATACCTAAAAGTTCAAGTGAAACCTTAAGCACCCTGATCTTAAACTAAAATTGGTAGACTTAAGAGATCAAGATCCCCATTCTGGTCTACCTGGAACCGCAGTGACAAGAGAGGTCGGGTGGGGGAAACCCTGTAACTCGTGGGGACGCTCTATCGTGTAGGGGTCTTTGCGGGACTCTCCCTCTCTGGCTGCCCAGGTAATTCTCAGGTGGAAGATCTTTCTGATCAAGGGGTCCATCTGCCTCGCACTTCTATAGTCACCCAACAATTTTTGGGTGCCTCGATTGGGTCCAGCACCTGCTTATCTCATCCAGTCCTTCAGTATTTGGCAGGAGGTCCTTGAAACCTCCTTCAAAAATTCACTTCCCCCCCCCCCCGAGGCCGAGCCTCGCTGCCCTTGTTTGTGCAACCAACACTCCAAACAACTCTTTTTCTCCTGATTCTGAACAAAGTCCCCTTCTTCCATCTTGATTCAAACTTCGATTCTATATCTTGATTCCACCACCTGATTCAAAAATGCAGCCACACCAATTAAGACTACCATTCAAAAAACCTGAATATCAGAGATCCATGAAAGATAAGATATTGAGAATGCCTTTGAATTCTATCAAATCAAATATAAGCCCTCAACACCAATAGAAAATAGTCAGGTTGATGTCCCAACAACCACAGCTTGCATCATAAACTGTGCCCAAATTCTATTAACAGAAATTTCAAAAGGATCAACCTGAGATAGGCTCATGACAGGATACATTAAGATAGAAAAATTACACCAATCTGAATACCTTCAATGTTTGACAAATCCTGTACTTTGGGAACAACACCAAGATGCCCTGATAAAACGGGTAGAAATGATGAGATCACTAGAACAAATTATCAACCAGAAATACCCGTATATACCAGAAACAGAGGATGAACCATCTTGGAACAGTATTGAGGAACAATCCAGTTTCCCAGATCTCGGGACTGAGGCACAAAGTGGTTGTGGAATCCCAACCTAGATAGAAGACAATGTTGAATTAGGTTGGGATATTGCAGGAGAACACAATGATGAGCCGAACTTAGACCATGAAGTGCCAAGCCTAGAATTCCCAAACTCCTGCAATAATGAGATCAGAACTAAACCTTTTGAGGGTATAAATTCCGCCCCTTATTTTGATAAGGTGGCCCTCGAAGGTTATTCGGACTTAGGTTCTAGCAATTCTACCCACATCCTAAACCTAGAACCTAGATCTAAAACTTATTTGGAAGATTATGAGGCCTCATATGAGAAAGATCAAACTTTTACAGAATATGATTCCGGACCTCTATTTGATGAAAATCCCTCTCCAACATCCTCAAGAAATCTGATCGATTTTTCAGAAAACATGCTAATTTATGATACAGAAACTGAGTTGGATGAGCAGGGTTTTAATTGGGTCTATCCTACCAGCTTCGAGCTTGAGCCTAGACAGAACACCTTTTTAAGCCCAGAATTGACATATAGGCTAGAACCCAGTCAGGCTGCTGATTCCACATCTGATGATTTATGCTACGGTGGAATTCATGATCAAGAATCTCATTTAGAACTCAATTTTCACAAACTCTCTAACAACTTCAGATCTGACTATAATTGCGGAGAGACTCTCCTTCCTAAACACACCAGGCCCATCTACGACCTCAGTTCATATGACTCTGACTCCGACTCTAAGGTCCTGATTCCCGAGATCACTGATAACATAGAATCATTCCTTTTCGATCCTCAGGAACCAAAAACAGAAAATGCCAAGAGTGATTGCAACACAGAATTCAAATCTTTTCTCAGTTAAGATTTCCTTCATCCTACAGACACTCTTCAGGCATTTGATAGTTACCCAGAGGACTCTCTACAGAAAACCACCTGTCATTCCTTTCTAGAAGAGCCCTCATACACAGTTGCCACCTCGTCCGCACACACAGAACTAATCAAAACCTCTTCCCGACCCCAACCCGCAACTGGACTCAATTTCTATTCAGATTCACCTCTCACCGAGCCGATTGCATTTCCACATCGGGTTTTGAACACTGATCAGACTACAGACCATGCTCCATCATTCTCTGATCACCCCTGTAGGGTTCCCGCGTCATTCATTAATTATTCTATGGGTCCCTACTCTGACCAGGCTGATTCGACTTAGCCAAACCCTGCATTCACACTTCCACATCCATCTGAGCTTCATAGTATATGGTGGGTTCCACACCTTTTGATCTACATCTATCAACCCACTAGATTGATTGGGTTTGGGCTGCATCATCAGCCTGTCGATCTAAACAAGCACCTGGTTGGACCAACCAGGCTCTTAATCAAGGTGCTTGTCTTACAAAACTCTGCTGATTTGACCATCCCCTCTCCATCGCATTTCCCACTTGGCTGAAGGCATCAAATTTAGCGCTCAACGGGAGGCAGCCCGTCATTCTCTTTGAAAACCTGAAACTTTTTCTGACACCTTTTTGCACTTAAGGTTCACCCTTTAGGACAGCCGACTCCACTTCAGATGCTTGCATCTGAGATTAGAAATCGTCCGCAAAATTCATCCCGACCCATTCACTCATCAAAACATCTGTCCTAATGTATGAACTAAGTTGAATAAAAACCCCCTAAGTTACAATGAGGACATTGCAAATCTTAAGCATGGAGGGGTATGAAAGTGCAAAACTTGTAAGAAAAAGTTTCAAACAAAAAAATTTACATATGCCAAAAACACCATAAAAATTAAAAATTTTTTCAAAAAAAGAATAAGAGGAGAAAGAAATTTTGTGGGGGAAAGAAAAAGAAACAAATGGAAAAGGAGCACAAAAATGTGAGAAAAAGTGATAGTCATTAGTAAGAAACTAAGGAATTAACCTAAGTTCTAGACCTCATTCAAGAAAAGAACTGAAAAGTGCACAATGGGATTAGTAAGAACGTAAACCTTAGGCATTTTTGGATAGACTCTTAGTACCCATTAAGATCTGGACATTCCTCAAGAGGTTGAGGAAAATGAAAAGCTGAAATATTAAGTCTAAGGCTTAGGGAGTATTTGACCTCATTAACTAACTTTTGGTCTACGGGACTCAGTAACCTAAGCATCCTAACCTCACACACACCCTGGTTCAGTAAGCGTAAAAATCAAAATCACGCAGAAGCGTTTCAAAATTCTGAAAATCACACCTAGAGTAGGAGCGGTCGATCAATACAAGTTGATTTGGACGAGTTCCCAGCACGGAGAGGCGGGAAATCCCTTTGAAGATGCGTAACAAAATATTATCTCCTCGGTGCTTGTCTCTTAGGATATTTACATATCCTACTGGGGGCATGTAAGCACTCTGCTGGTTCAGATTCCATGGATGGCATTATCACGAAGTGTCAATTGCCAGGGCCTAGATTCGGCCACGGAACACCATGGATGGGATTATCTCGAAATCTCAATAGCCAGGGTTCCGGGGGTTGCCATGAGCGGTGCTATCTCGACGCATCGATTGCCAGGAACCCTTGAGGATTTATGATGGGAGCAAGGAATCTGATACAGACCGTGTTGAAAAGCCAATCCTAAGCTAGAATTAAAAAGAAAAAGAGAAAGAAAACTCTCCAAACAGATAAATTTTCTATCTCTCTCTCTTACAAAACACACTGCGAACTGAGCGAGGGCTAAAATCATTTCAAGCACGGGTGCTTTAACCACAAAGTCCAATAGACCTTATGTTAGTTCTTGTAGGCCTTAAAAACCTTTGCTAAGGACTGAAGCTGAGGCTAGACAGATCTGGATTTTGATTGGTACCAGAGTACCTTTTAGGCCTATGGTCAGCATTCTAACCTAATCTAAGTTCAAATGAAAAAGCACTTATCTGAAGCTATTAAGAACTTCATGGTATAGAACAAAGGTTGAAACCTTAAGTTTTTGCTAAGGGACTAGCAAAAGCTAGGCATGGGGGTATGATGAGAACCTCATCATGAGCCATAACTAGCTCATTTTGACCTAATACAGAGGATAGAAGCTCCTACATAACTCAAAGAAAGGCTTAACTCAGAGAATTCTGAGTTTAAGAAGAAAACAAGTCATAAGGGGTAAAAATGTAATTTTACCAGCATAATCTGCAAACAGGGTAACTCAGGGTCCAAACATATGTCAAACTAACCTAATAAGAAGGAAAGTGGGATGATCTGATCTGATAAGGGCTACAGCAACTCCAAGGAATTAAATGATAATCTGTAACCCCAAAACAAATCCACTTCAATTCACGAGATTCGAGGTAAAGTAAAAATCGACTAAACCCTCTAAAATTCATAGAAAAATAATATCTAGGGTTTAGAACCTTCAATTTGGCCTTGGGAACCCATTTTGACCTACATTGAGAACCATGCCCAATTAATGATTTAATTTGGGTTTTTACGTAAACTGGCCGGTCAAACAAGGTCTGACCTAGAAATAAAATTCACCATTAGAATCCTTATGTCCCATTTAGTCATGCATAAAAACTTGAGCCTAAGAAGAGACCTTCTTGACCAACTTTGCATTTTGGTCCTCATCCATTACTTTTCGACCCTCAACTTTTGAAACCCTCGCATTTTGGCCCCTAAGTCTTCATCATTTTTTGCATTTGGGTCCTCCCTGCAAAACCCTGAGCAGCGCCATGCTCTGGCGAGGCATGGCGCCGCGCAGGGTGAGGGAGGCCCTCTGCCAGTTGAACGGGGTGTTCCCTGCGACGTCTGCTGTCGCAGGGACACCTCCACGATCTCTACCATCGCCCACACCTTCCGTGCGAATGCGCGGAAGGCATGGGTTGCAATCCAGCCATCCTTCGGCGAGGGAGGCACATCGCCTCCCTCCGCCCTCCTCTCTGATTTTGCCTCTATAAAAGCCACCCCCGTCTGCCGAACTCAGGAGCTCGATTCTGACGGAGAACCACCCACAACTTTCTTCTCTTCCCACTCCGGCAAACACCCAGCGAGCTCCGGCGAGCTCCCTTTCCTTTCCTCTTCGCTCTGTCACAAAACCAATGGCAGAGACTTCTTCCTGATTCTCCTCCGTGTCGCGCAATACCCACGCGCGCTGCTTCAGCCCCGTCGTCGCCGCCGTCCGCCCCCACTGGGTACCTTCTTCTCCGGCAACAGTCGACACGACTGCCGCCCTGCTCCTCCCCCTTCGTCCCTGCAAGTAGGTAACAGTTACTTCTCTTCCTCCCCTCTTTCTTTCCCTATTTTAATTTGCTCAATCAAACCTCAATCGACCCGACCACCATCATCTTCCACGCCTCCGGCCCACCTCCGGTGAGTCGCTCCCATCATTCCGCCACTCCATACGACTCGCCGACCGACCCAAAACCTTCGCCTCATACCACTGAACCGTTTCCGCCCCTTCACTGCCACTCCTCACCGCTACCATACTCCACCGAACAAACCCATTCTCGCGGCTACAGTCCGACCAAGCCCCGCCACCAGACGCCGACCCACGACCTGCCACACCCCGCACCACCTTCGCCTTGCCACGGCGAAGGTCCCCCGCGTGTTTGATTAGGCCAAAGGCCGTATTCCTGTCTAACAGGTTCCCTGCTCCAGCCGCCATTAGCGACGACTGAAGCAGCTTCGAGGCGAGCTCCAGGCCCTGCAGCCCCAGATTCCTAGGTGCTGCAGGTTGGGGCGAAGTCCGCAAAGGCTTCTGCCTCTTCAGTTGGCCCAGACATCGGCTGCAGCTGATCAGAGGGCGAGGTGGAGTCGTCCTGCGGGCGCACGCGAAGACAGCAGAAGATAGTCCCACATCGTGGGATTTCGAGGCCGCACGCCCGCATAAAGGCAAAAAGTGCCTTAGTCTCTTCGCCTCCTGACCACGGGGTGAGGTCCCTCTCACCCGATCGACCCGGCCTCATTTGCGACCACCCCCCGCGGACCTGGCCCGACCCGTTTACCGGACCTGTACTCCTCGCCCACCACCGCACACCGGTGGGCCTGGACCCGGGCGTGACCCGTACCCGAATACCCGGCAGCTCTGGGAGAGCTATCCTACGAGTGAATTCTGAGAGAGAGAGACGCGGGGGAGGGTAGAGTAGGTTTTTGCCCTCTGACCAAACTGCGAGTGTGCAGGCATAGGAGAAGAAGAAGAAGAGAAGGAAGACCACAGAGGAAGAAGAAGAAGGACTGCGAGAAGAAGAAGAAGAAGAGAACCACAGAGAGAAGAAGGAAAGAAGACGCACTGTAGCAAAAGCTACTTAAGTCGTCTGATTGAAAAATCAGACGACGGCCTGCAGGAAGAAAAGAAGAAGCTCTGAAGAAGAAAGAAATAAGAAGAACAGAAGGAAGAAGACTGAAGAACCCAAAAGAAGAGAAGAGAACAAGACAACGACGAGAAAGAAGAGAGAAGAAGAAAAAGCCAACAAAATAAATCTCTCTCTCTCTCTTTTCACTTTTGTAATAGAAACTTTGTATCTCTAGAATACAGTTTGCTCCCTGAGTTCGACCTCGGGAGATCTTTTATTTCCGAGTAAAAATTGTAATAGTGGCAATGGCTATCTGTACTACAACGCATTTCTATAACAAAACAACAAAACCTAGTCATACCGCTATCACTTAGGAAAGGCTCCATAGCCGTTGGGTGCAAAGCCCAAGTGAATCAACTCGAAATCAGGAACAATCATTGCACTGACAGGGTAATCAGACGTCTAATTATGGCATCAGACGTCTGGAAGACCACTTTAAGACATCTGATTTCAAGGTCAGACGTCTGATTTCGTGCGGGTTCCTTCCTGACTTGAATCAGATCTAAACAGGGTTCTTGTGCAAGTCCATCAGACGACATACAGGACGTCTGACACTATGTCCGGACGTCTGGAAACCTACTTTTTCGTGGGAATGGATTTGCAACGGCTAGAAAATCTCTGAGAAGAGATTTTCGGGTCAGTCGAGGCAAAAACAGTCAATTATCCGACGTCTGGAAAGGCTTAAGGACGTCTGGAAAGGCTCTAACGGTCATATCCTCGAGTGTTTGCTAAGAGAGCCAACGGTCCACTAATTGGACGTCTGGCAAAGTCATCAGACGTCTCCTAAGACGTCTGGTCTAAGGTCTGGACGTCTGATTTCATCAGACAGAACTAACTTGTCCAGCCTAAATGTTATCAAACGTCTGAATCAACAGTCAGATGTTTTAAAACACTTTATCAAACGTCTGATTTGGGAATTAGACATCTGGAAACTCTGTTTGAACCCTACATTGGTTTTCTAAGTTCTCTACAGAAAACTTAAGTATCCTAGGGTTGTGCCGGTATTCCTAGGACTATTGTTAGGGTACTTTGAGGCTCTTTAACATAATTTTCTAAGGAAATAAAGAGCAAGAAAATAAAGACAAAAGTACATGAAAGGAATAAAAATGGAATTCTATCCTATTCTTCTTGTCCTTCCATCTTCAATCTATCGCTCCTCGTGAATCCCCTCTGTTCTCCATCAAGCTCCTCCAATCCGTCCTGGATGCGAGCTCGAATTTCGTCTAATCACGTCTACATTTGCAATTTGACCTGAAATCTAAGACTCCAAGTGCAAATGTTAAATAACACGTGTTTTGTTATCATCAAAACAAATGATCGTAGTGCTCTAGCACCAACAACTGAGAGGGGCTAAACCCCTGTTACTGAGAGGGCTAGGACCTATACTGGTTCCATGCTATACTTTGGGTGCACCTGCTAACGGAAACGATTGACCCCGTGCCAGTGCGGGGTAGCTACCCGTGCGCTTATCGCACGTGCCGTAGTCACCGTTACGTCTGTCCGTGACCTTGGGGTGGTTGACTAGGTGTAGGATCACCACGAGGGACTCTCTCGGCCAGGAGAGCACCACGTGTGCCTTCTACTCTTCGAAAAAGACTGCAATCAAGATCATTCCCACGAGGAACATTCGAGATCAAGGAAAGAAACCTGATAAATAAACCTAGTGTAAAGGAATAATTAGTTAAAGGAAGTAATTGAATAACAACAGCTACCTGTCCACTGTTACTGCTTTAGTTAGTTGGTTGTCACTCTACTCAGCATTCGTTGACTTCGTGTACTCATAACCCTTTTCAAGTCCAAGTGTTGAGCAGCCAGAGCCTACGACTACAGAGGGTGCTGGGCCCAGTAGAGCCCAGTAGTTGTAGCTCTTTTGTTATACTCGTTTGTAGTAGTGAGTAGACTCTTGTACCTTTACGTTTGTACTCTTACATTTTGTACTTTATATTCTTGTACCTGGTTACTTTTCTACTGTTGTGGTGGTGTGTACTGTAGTAGTTTTACTTCTTTACTGCTGTACTTTTGTTACTATTAGTTGCTTAGCATAGTGAATGTGGTTTACTTTCCTGCTTTTTGGTTACTTTCTCGTTGGACAACTGGGTCTTGGGATCAGTCGAATCGGTCTGGTCTCGTGTCCTGTAGGGATTCGGGAACCGGGTCGTAAAACTCAACTTTTTCGTCACTTTCTTCATTTTGGTCCCTCTACCATTGCACCAGGGACCCATACCGCCGGCGACTTTGCGAGCAGGTTTCTCCACGTTTCCATGGGGAACTGCTCCCAGATTTGAAAGGGGAGTCCTCTGAGACACCTACCGCATGAGCAGCTCCCCATGCCCTGAATCGCCCCATACCACTCGTTAGAACGCTCGAGAGGTATGGGTTCCCCTCAGCCATGCCTCCGGCGATGACTTTTGGCCACCTCCTCGCGATTCTCCCTCTGCCGGTGCCTATTTAAGAAGCCTCAGGGCCGACCGCTTCTTCCAAGCCTGTTTTGGCCAAAGATAACCCCCCAATTTCATCTCCTCCTCCTCCGGCGATCTGCCCGCAGGCTCCGGCGACTCTCCCTCCCTCTTCTCATCACTGCCACCGTACTAGTGGCAGAGCCATCTCCGCCTCACTCCTCCACATCACGCCATCCCACGCAAGCTTCTCTAACCCCCTCGTCGTCGCCGCCTCTCCATCTCAGGGCCTTCGTCTCCGATAATGCAGACACGCACCGCTCGCCCTCCGCCTCCCCACTTCGCTCCAAGTCCCTCATCTAAGTTCCTCTTTCTCCCCTCTTCATTTTCCCCTTATCAATTTCACAAATCACTCACCGACCACCACAGACCACCATCACCTTGTTCATCTCCGGCTAGACCTCCGGCGAGGTGCCCCCGCCGCTCCGCACCTCCACACACCTCGCCAACCACCCTACGAACTCCACCTCGACTCACTGATCACAACACCTTACACCATTCTCCCCATCGACCACCCAAAAGTACCCCCGAACAAACCCATTTACACAGCCACAGTAAACCTTAGGCACGCCACCACAACCGTTCCTGCGCCATGCCGACCACTGCCACCTATTCGCCATGCCTTGGCGAAGCTCCCTGAGAGTTTTAACAAGGCCATGTGGCCGTTTTGGTGCTTTCAGGTGCCGACATCCCTCCTCCATTGGAGCAAAGCTTGGAGCAAGCTTTCAAGCTGCTCCAGACTTCACCAGACCCAAGTTGCTATCTCAGGTCATGCGAAACATCTTTGCGCATGACTCCAGTCCACAAATTGAAGCTGCAATCCCTTGCAGGTTCGCAATCAAAGGGAACACCTACTGCTGCAGCGCGAAAGGGAGTGGGACATTTAGTCCCACCTCAGAAGTTCTGAAGTGGGAGGCGCCACATAAATTGTAAAAGTGTCAGGGGCTTATCGCCTCTTAACATGGGGTGAGTTCCTACTCTCCCCATCACACCTGGTATGCACCCACGCTCTGCGGACCTAGTATCCTAACTCGATTACCCATGCACTCCTCACGCACCACCCACGCCGGTGCGCCTGGTCGTGGGCGCGCAACCCGACCCGATAACCGGAGAAGGCTTTGGGAGAGCAGTCCTAAGAGCGAAATAGAGAGAGAGAGACGCAGGGAGGATAGGGGGTAGGTTTTGCTTTGCTCTATGCAGGAAAAGGAGAAAAAAGAGGCAACTGTGAAGAAGAAGGAGCTATGGAAGGAAGCTGAAGGCAGGAGCAGCTAAGGGAGAAGAAGATGCTACTGAAGAGGAGGAGTTGAAGTCAGGAGCGGCAAAGAAGAAGGAGAAGGAAGGACTTAGCCGTAGAAATCAGAAGAAGAAAGAGGAAGGAAACTATAGAGGCCAAGGAAGAAGAAGCTGAAGGCACGGCCAAAGCTCAAGGCACAGAAAGGAAGAGGAAGAAGGAGCTGTAGCAGAGAAGAAAGAAGAAGAAGAAGCCAAAGAAGGCTGAAGAAGCATTGTAGCAATCACCAATTAAGACGTCTGATTCACAGAATCAGACGTCTGAGAAAGGAAAGATAGAGAAAGAAGAGAAGGAAGAGAGAAAGCAAAGAAAAAGAAAGAGAGGAGAAGGAAGAAAAGAGAAAAATCTATTTCTTTTTACTCTCTAGCCTTTATATACAATACATTATTATTGAATATTATCTTTCAAGTAAAATTTGAGATTGTGATTTTGCTTCTAAAATACCAATTTTCTCCCTGAGTTCAACCTCGGAATATTTTTGAATTTCGAGTAAATAAAATTGATAATCGTTTTCGCGGTGATTTCAAATATACTACAGCGAATATCTATTTAAATTGCAAATCAATTGATTATTTTGGGCGCCGTTGCCTGGGAGCAACAGGCATTTTAAAAGCTTTAATCATAATTTTTTATTCATTATTGACTTAATTTCTCTATTTTGTTGCGTTTGTTGTAGGGAAAGTCAAGGAAAGAAAAGCAGCCGCACAACAACCACACCGAGGAACAGGTAAACTCTTATTAGCCCTCTCTCTTATTCCCCTCAAAATCTAAAGAGGAAAAATAAAGAAAAATCAATCTGGGGCTACCTGTTTCTATACTTAGTAAGTCACAAAAGTTGCCTGATTTTTAGTTTCAACACATTTCTAATTGCATATTCACCTAAGGTAACTAGGGCTAAAACCTTCTTGATTGAGCCCTAGATACCCATTTCTTCATGAGGCAACTAAAGTGGACCAACTAGAGCCAACCTAAGGATTACCAGCTAGGGTTTTAGAGACACATCTTTTCCTAAGAAGAGAAGTAAAAATTTCAAAAAGAGGTGTGCCTAAGCCTTGTTTGAAAAGACCTATCCAAGAGAAACCCTAAGCAAATCAAGCTCTTAATCTACTTAAACCCTAAAAGAAAGGACCTAAAATCTCTCAAATGAACAAAGAGGTGAAGTTGATCCTTTGGGTCAACCAACCTTTAAATTAGGTCACTTTACACTCAAAAGACTTAAAGTTCAAGTGGAACCCTAAGCACTTTGATCTTAACTAAAAGAGGTAGACTTAAGAGGTCAAGGTCCCCATTCTGGTCTACCTGGAATCTCAGTGACAAGAGAGGTCGGGTGGGGGAAACCCTGTAACCCTTGGGGACGCTCTACCATGTAGGGGTCTTCACGGGACTCTCTCTCTCTGGCTGCCCAGGTAATTCTCAGGTGGATGACCTTTCTGACTAAGGGGTATCATCCGCCCTGAACCTCTATAGTCACCCAACATATTTTGGGTGTCTCAATTGGGTCCAGCACATTCTAATCTTATCCAATCCTTCGGTGCATGTTTGGTAGGAGGTCCTTGAAACCTCCTTTAGAAATCCACTCTCCCCGAGGCCAAGCCTCAAAACCCTTGTTTATGCAGCAAGCCCACCACAAAGTCCTTTCCTCTGATTCAAAACCTAGTTCTCCTTCTTCCATCATGGCATAACCCTGTTGAAGAAAACAATCTTGAGCACCAGCTTCAGCGTCTAAATGACCTCTTCCAGAACTTCATGAACCTACCGCAGCATCCCATGATGCGAGATCACTATAATCCCGCTGTGGTGGCAATCGAGCCTCGAGTCCGAATCCTGGCTGGAGGTCCTGATTCTGAACTAAAGCCCAATATGATTCATGCCATACCAAAATTCTATGGGATTAACTCCGAGGATCCATTCCAACATATTAAACAGCTCAAGCATCTGGCCCAGACCTTGCACAAAATTGGGATATTTTGCTCATGAAGATATTTTCTTTCTCCCTCATGGACAAGGCTACTCATTGGTACCAAACTTAGACTCGTCCGATCAACACATGGGATGAACTTCAGTCCGAGTTTTTGAAGAAGTTCTTTCCTGTTGATCGGACAAACGCCTTGCACCATCAAATTACTCATTTCACCTAATAAACGGGAGAACCTCTTCATGAGGCATGGGATCGATTCTTGGATCTCATGCGAAAGTGCCCCCATTACAGAGTTCCTAAATGGGAACAAGTCCAGTCTTTTTACCAGGGACTCCGTGAGGACATCAGATTATTCGTCAATGCAACCTATGGAGGAAACATCATGGGTCAGCATGAGGACACAATGTGGGAGATTCTCGAGAATATGTGCGAGAACTCCATCAACAATGACTCCACGGGCTTATTCGACCGGACGAATGCCCGCGCATCGACAAATCTCAGGGGAGAACATGAGACACAGGGCCTATCCGCATCCGTCGACTTGGAACTAATGGCCAGTAAGTTGGACAAGGTCTCTATCATCGAGAAGAAGGTGGACGAGCTAACTCGGCATTTGCAGCGAGCCACCTTTGCGCAGAACTCTTTTGCACAGCCACCTCTTGCGAGGGAAACTATACAAAATATCTTTCACCGATCTACTCAGGGGATGGACCCGTATCCACCCTCGTCTGACTCCCGGACCGGAGGGACCTCTGATCCACTCTATGCTAGTTGGGGGAACTCTGAACCCCTATACTTTGGCTTCCTTGAGGTTCCTCAGACCTGCGAAGACCTCAATGCCATCCAGAATGACCCATTTTCCAACACTTACAATCCTGGATGGCGAAATCATCCCAATTTCCAGTGGACGGAAAATTCTCAGACTCAAAGACCACCTTATCAACCCCGTCCATATCAGCCGCCTCAACCTCGGCCCAACCCCACCTATCAATTTGGGCCAAACCAAGACCAAATGTCTCTCATCCTCCAAACACTGGCTGATATTCAGAGAACGAGTGCGACAATACAAAAATAACATAAGGACGAGATCACAGAGGTCCGCAACCAACTCGCCCAGATGGCAAATTCCTGCCAACTGGGCACACTTCCTTCGCAACCTCTACCAAACCCTAATAACGTGCCGACCCAGAGGCGCGTTATGAACCCGAATCCAGGCCACGCACATATGATTTATCAGGCCCCTTCTGTTCCATCACTTCATAGGATGGAAGCTTCAACATCTTACGCGGGATTTCAACAGCAGCCACCCATTTTACTAACCCCTAACCCGAACCAGGCAGGATTAAACTCCGTAACAACCCGTAGTGGTAAAACAACCCAAGACCCACCTTATCCAGACCACTCCAAGCCTGGTAGTGACCCAAGTCCTAGGATAGTTATCCAGGATGTCGCTGTCCTAGATCAAGAACCTGGACCTATTCCAGAGGAACCAACCAAGGTTCCATTTCCTGAGGCCTTGACCAAAGGAAAAAGGATAACCAAACCCGTGGCTCCTGAGGAGGACCTGATCAAGCTCTTTGAACAGGTCCAGATAAACATCCCCTTGATGGATGCAATCTGCCATGTACCGGCTTACGCACAATTCTTGAAAGACGTGTGTACACCCAAGCGTAAGCAGCAAACAAAAAGTGGGAGTCCAATCATACTATCAGAGCAAGCCAGCTCTGTAATCTTGAGTAAACTCCCACACAAGGCAAAAGACCCAGGCACTCCCCTGATCTCATGTAAAATTGGTGAAACCCAATTTGATAGAGCATTACTAGACCTAGGTGCCTCCATAAACCTAATACCCACAACCCTGCTTAACCACCTTGAAGAGTCCGAGCTTAAACCGACTGAGGTGACATTGTAGTTAGCTGATCGATCCATCAAGTCACCTAGGGGAATACTCGAGGATGTTATTGTTAGGATACGGGATTTTTATTTCCCAGTGGATTTCATAGTTCTAGATATGGATGCACCTGAGAACCCAAGGGATACACCGATCATACTAGGGAGACCTTTTCTGGTCACTGCTAGGGTCAACATAAGCTGTGAGGAGGGCCAAATAGAATTAAAATTTGGGAACCAAACTCTTAAGATTGACATCTTTAAGGTCCAACAAGGGATTAATTGTGGTGTTGTAGAACAAATATGTGATATCAGAGCCGTGGTTGATGAACCGCATATTGAGGACGACCTGATTGTCCCCGATCAACCACAAGATCAAAACCCGCAATTAGAGGAGTCTGAACCTGATCTAGATACACCCATAACTCCTACCTTGTTCCTCACACACACTCTGAACCACCCGCTTCTGCTGATAATCCCGTCTTGGAACTCAAGCACCTTCCTGATCATCTGAAATACGTCTTTTTGGGTTCCAATCAGACGTTTCCTATGATTATAAACTCCAGACTCACACCTAACCAGGAATCTTGTCTGATTACTGTTCTCCAGCAACATCGTAGAGCCATTGGATGGACTCTCGATGATTTGACTGGTATAAGCCCCTCTTATTGCACACACCACATCTATTCCGAAGAGGGCACATGACCTTCGCGAGAGATGCAGAGACGTTTGAACCCTAATCTGCAGGAGGTCATGAAAAAGGAGATCATTAAGTGGTTAGATGCAGGGATCATCTACCCGATCTCCGACAATCGATGGGTGAGTCCAATCCAGGTTGTGCCTAAGAAGGCAAGACTTATCACCATCACGACTGAAACCCGGAGAGGTCATACCGACCCGTATAGCCAACTCGTGAAGAGTCTGCATAGATTCCAGAAGACTCAATTCCTCCACGAAGAAGGATCATTTCCCACTACCATTTATTGATCAGATCCTCGAAAAACTAGCAGGAAATAGATTCTTCTGCTTTCTTGACAGGTACCCCGGTTATAACCAAGTGGCAATCCATCCAGAGGACCAAGAGAAGACCACGTTCACCTGCCCCTTCGGGACGTACGCATTCCGAAGGATGCCTTTCGATCTCTACAATGCACCCACGACTTTTCAGCGGTGCATGCTTGCCATATTCTCTGATATGGTAGGTGATTATTTGGAAGTCTTCATGGATGACTTCTCAGTATTTGGGGCATCATTTGACGATTGCCTTCAGCACTTGGTTCAAATACTCAGGCGATGCATTAACGTGAATTTGGTTCTTTCCTGGGAAAAGAGCCACTTCTTGGTGCCTGAGGGGATCATCCTGGGACATCTGATTTCAGAGAGAGGCATCGAAGTCGATCGAGCCAAGGTTAACTTGATTTCCAAGCTCCCTATGCCTAGCTCGATCAGGGACATCCGATCTTTCCTGGGGCACGTCAGTTTTTACCATCGATTCATCCCTGATTTTTCGAAAATCGTGCGCCCCCTGACCACTCTTCTCTCCAAGGATGTACCGTTCGAAATCTCCAAGGAATGCACGCAAGCATTTGAGATCCTTTGTGACCTAGTTACCTAAGCCCCGATCCTACAGTTCCCTGATTGGTCTCAACCCTTTGAGATCATGTGCGATGCATCTGACTTCGCTATAGGAGCGGTTTTGGGGCAGAAAATTGATGGGAAACCCGTGGTCATCTACTACGCTAGCAAGACACTTGACGAGGCTCAGTGTAACTACACGGTTACAGAGAAAGAGCTGCTAGCCGTAGTATTTGCCCTGGAAAAGTTCAGATCATATCTCCTGGGTTCCCGTGTTATTAATTACTCGGACCACACAGCTGTGAGGCATCTCCTTGCGAAGAAGGACGCGAAACCTCGATTAATCCGATGGATCTTGTTGCTGCAAGAATTTAACCTTGAGATTCGCGACAAAGTGGGAAGACAGAACGTGGTAGCTGACCACTTGTCCCACCTTCCTTCTGAGATCATCGACCCTTCCGGACCCATCACGGAGCATTTTCCTGATGAGCACCTCCTGACTACTGGTATAAGGCTTCCATGGTTTGCTGACATAGTAAACTACTTGGCATCACATCAGATCCCGTCTGATTGGCCGAAGGCCAAGAAAGACAAATTGTGCTTCGATGCCAAGTATTACATTTGGGAAGACCCGTATTTATTCCGCATAGATGCTGACCAAATTATCTGGCGATGTGTCATGGAAGTTGAAATCAAAGACATACTCTCTTTCTGCCATGACCAGGCATGCGGTGACCATTTTTCTGGGCACAAAACTACATCAAAAGTCCTCCAGTGTGGCTTTTACTGGCCCACAATTTTCAAGGATGCATACAATCACTATAAGGCATGTAACCGTTGCCAGGCCTTGGGCAACATGAGCCATCATGACATGATGACTTTACAGCCGATTCTGGTATGCGAGATTTTTGACATTTGGGGGATTGATTTTATGGGACCCTTCCCTATCTCGGACAACTTCGAATACATTTTACTCGTTGTTGACTACGTGTCTAAATAGATTGAAGCTATTCGGGCCCGAACCAATGATCACAAAGTTATCAAATTCATCCACCAAAACATCTCACGGTTTGGGATTCCTCGTGCGATCATTTCTGATGGAGGGACCCATTTCACGAACGCTCAGTTCAGGTCACTAATGACCAAATACGGGGTGTCGCACCGAATCTCTACTCCTTACCACCCCCAAACTAATGGTCTAGTTGAGCTATCAAACCGGGAGATCAATAAAATCCTCCAGGTTACTGTTCGACCTAACAGGAAGGATTGGTCATCCCGGCTTCCGGAAGCTTTGTGGGCTTATAGGACCACCCACAAGACCCAATTAGGCATGTCTCCATTCAGATTGGTGTACGTGAAGGCGTGTCACCTCCCCATCAAATTGGAGCATAAAGCCTATTGGGCAGTACAGAACTGCAATTTTGATCTTTCTAAGGCTGGAACACACAAAAAGCATCAGATAAGCGAGATTGATGAATTACGCCTTGATGCGTATGAAAACTCGCGAATCTACAAAGAGCGGGTTAAAGCTTTTCATGACAAGCACATATCTAGAAAGATCTTTCATCCTAGTTAAAGGTCCTACTCTTTGAAGCCCGACTCAAACTGTTCCCAGGAAAGTTGCGATCCAAGTGGATCGGACCATACTTAGTCCGGCAAATCTTTGGAAATGGAGACATTGAGATCAGTCCACTTAGCCACGATTCCGAACCCTTTGTCGTGAACGGTCAGAGACTCAAACCATTCATTGACATGACCAATACAGAATTGGCTGAGTCATCCTTTATCCTCCATTCTCCCTGAGCTCATTACGCCCAGCTGATGGCGTAAAACTCAGTGCTTAACGGGAGGCAACCCGTTGTTGAGAAGCATAGATCGCATTTTTTATTGGAAAACGCCGTAGTATCGTTGCGAAATACAATCCAACAAAGATATTATTTTCTAAAGATAATAAGACTTGAGTCCCGGTCATTCGTCTCTGGGAGGCATTTGTTTTACTTTTGAAATCGATATTTTTTCCGCTCTACTTTGTTTAGAATCTCATGCCGGTTCATGATTATTACGTATTTAGGTACGACATGCTTAGTTGCAAGAATATTAAGAGTTAGAAACAGGCAATATTAATCACGCAAAAGATAATAGCAATTAATAAGCTCATTGTGATTTCACAACATGGAGACATATATATATATATATAAGCATTTTTCATTCCTTCGGTGGGAGAGTTGTTTGCAACAAAAACTATAGAGGAAAGCTTGTACAGAAATGCTTGGAATTTAAATCTAGCTACCAGAAAACGACTGTATACAAGAATCAATGGGGGGATTTTGCATGCATCATTGGGGGAGAATTACGACTACGCTACTAAGTAGTAATAGAAAGCAGTAAAACTATGAAGGGCATAAACTAAATCTAGCAAAATAAAAGGGCATTCAGGGGTGGTCCTCGATGGCCTTGGAGTGGTCGGGAGGAGAATGAGAGTCGGCCAATGTATCTTAGGCCGACCCTTGGAGAGAGGGAGGAGTGATCCAGCATCCTGGCATGATGTCCTCCATGATGGTGGTGAGCTCGTGGAGGTGGAGTGGCTAACCTAAGTGAAGGTGGGCGTGCATGGAGCAAATGAGGTGAGTGGTGCCAAGTATGTGAAGTGAAGCCAAGGGATGTGAATGGGTGCACTTAGTCGCCCATGGGGTCTTTTTATAGACTTAAGGGCTTCTCTCTAGAGAAATGTGGAACTCTCTAGAGAGAGTCCAAGAGTGGCCGGCTACATGAGGATAGAGGTGGTTTTTGAGATCCAAAAAATGTGGATCTCAATTTGAATGCCTCTTGGTTGCTAAATTTGGCAACCAAGAGGTGGCGCCACTTCAAGAGAGTTCTAGAGAACTCTATAGAAGTGTGTGTGCGTGAATGGGTGTTTGTGTGTGTGGTGTGGTCGTGCTCTATGTGGCTAGGTGGTTTAGGTTAGGTCCTAAGGGGTTTAGGTAGGTGTATGTCTTGAATTAGGATTACAAACCCTAATTGCTAAGGGGAAAACGCAATTAAAATTAACTTAAGTTTAATTGAATGAGTGTGAACCTAATTGAGAGTGAAATAACTCAGTTAGGTTGGGTTTAGGTCAATTGGACTCTCACTAAGTCCAATTGAACTTGTGTGGGTTGAGATCTAAGCTCAATTGGACTCAATGAGTCCAATTGACTTAGGTGAAGGTAATTGACTTTGATCTAAGTCAATTGGATTTGGTGAGGACCTAATTAGGTTGTTAGGTAGGTCTAAAGGTGATGTACTAGGGTTAGGACACCTTAATTTAGGTTCATATGGGGTTGGGATTAGGCCTAGGGAGCTAGAGATCCAAGATCAAGACTTGAATCTCAAAACAGGGATTGGAGACCAATATCAGACGTCCAATAATGTGATCAGACGACTTATACTCAAAAATCAGAAGTCCAGACTTCAGTTCTAGACGTCCAATCTGAGTCAGGGGGAAATCAAGGTTCTGTTTTGGGTATTCTACAGAAATTGGACGTCTGACAAAGTGTATGGACGTCCAATAACACTGCAGAAGTGGGTTTGAGGTGTGCGAGAGTTGGCTAAGGGTCCTGGACGTCCTATAACTTATCTGGATGTCCAGATAAGAGTTGAAACTAGGGTTTCCTAGGGTGTTGTGACCTCATCTAAGGGTGGCTAAGGCTTAGGGAAGTCTCTAGGCTATCCTAGGGCTAGGGTGGACCTGGGCTCTTCACATTTTACTGCTTTACTTCTACTTAATAGAATAGAAAACTTTTAACTCCCTTACATTATTATTCCTACATCTAAACTAAGCCTTCTACCCCAGCTTTGCTGCATCTCCCGTTATTCCTGATCTAGCTTCAGATCATGCTCTAAATCTAGCTCCTGATCAGCTTGTTGCCTGCAATCGACAAAATGCACTTAATCAGCACATTATAACATTATTTCATGCATAGCTAAAGTAAAGCAATGGAGATGCAGATAATGCTTATGCATGCATGAATTACCCTACTTATGCTAAGTTCTAGCCTAATCTAGGTCAATTAAGACCTATAATTGCTGTGCAATCACCCGTCATTCTTTGAAAAACACGAAACCTTTCCTGACATTTCTTTGCTGAATTCATATTGCACTTTAGGGTTCATCCATTAGGACAGCCAACTCCACCTCAGGTACCCGTACTTGAGACTAGAAATCGTCCACAACAGTCACTTCGACCCGTTCACTCACCCAACACCTATCCTAATGAATGAACCAAGCTGAATACAAACCCACCTAATTTACAATGGGGACATTGTAAATCTTAGGCATGGGAGGTTATGAAAGTGCAAAATGTATAAAAACTCATAGCAAGAAAAGGTTTCAACAAAAAAATCACATATCATCCAAAAAAAAAACTGAGAAGAGGAGAGCAAAATTTTGTGGGCTATAAAAAATAGGAGGAGAAAAAGAGCAAAATGTTAAAGGAGCACAAAATGAAAAAGAAAGAAATAGTCATTAGTAAGAGATTAAGGTATTAACCGAAGTTCTAGACTGCATTAAGAAAAGTAAAGAAAAGTGCTAAAGAGACAAAAAGATTAGTAAGAATGCTGACCTTAGGCCTTTTTGGCTAGACTCTTAGTACCCACTAAGATTTGGATAATCCTCAAGAGTTTGAGGAAAATGTAAAGCTTAAGTATTAGGTCTAAGACTTGAGGAGTATTCGACTTCGTTAACTGACCTTCGGTTTGCAGGACTCGGTAACCTAAGCACCCCAATTCACACACAGTCTGGTTTAGTGCACATAACTATTAAAATCACGTAAAAGCGTTTTAATATTCTGAAAATGTTTCCTAGATTAGGAGCGGCCAATCAACACAAGTTGATTTGGACGAGTTCCTGACGCGGAGAGGTGGGAAATTCCCCTCGAAGATGCGTAACAACATATCGTCTCCTCGGTGCTTTTCTCTTAGGATATTTACATATCCTACCGGGGGCATGTAAGCACTCTGCTGGTTCAGATACCATGGATGGGATTATCACAAAATGTCAATCGCTAGGGTCTGGATTCGGCCACGAAATGCCATAGGCGGGATTATCTCAAAATCTCGAAAACCAGGGTTCTGGGTGTTACCATGGGCGATGCTATCACGAAGCATCGATTGCCAGGGACCTTTGAGGATTGATGATGGGGACAAGGAATCTGATATAGACCGTGTTGTGAAGCCAATCCGAAGCTAGAAATAAAAAGAAAAGAGAGAGAAAACTCTCCAAACAAATAAATCCTCTGTCTCTCTCTTACAAAAACGCACTGCAAACTGAACCAAAGCTAAAATATGCCTCAAGCATGGGTGCTTTAACCACGGAGTCCAATAAACCTTAGGGTAGTTCCTGCGGGCCTTAAAAACCTTCGCTAAGGACCGGGGCTAAAGCTGGAGAGGTCCGAATCTTGGTTGGTACTAGAGTACCTTTAGGCCCATTGTTGACATTCTGACCTAATCAAAGAAGAAAAAGCACTTATCATAATTGGTGAAAGAAACTCATGGTCTAGAACAGAAGTTAAAACCTTAAAATTTTGCTAAGGGACTAATAAAAGCTAGGCATGGGAGTATGATGAGAACCTCATCATAAGTCCTAACTAGCATATTTTGACCTAATAAAGTGAACAAAAGCTCCTACATAACCAAGAGAAAAGCTTAATTCAAGGAAACACTAATCTGAGAAGAGAACATGAAACTAGAGGTAAAACTGTAATTTTACCATTGCAGTGCATCAACGGGATTTCTAAGGGTCTAGACATAGGTCAATTGGACTTAATAAGAGAAAAAGTGGGATGGTTCAGTCAGAAAAGGGTTATTGTGAAATTTAGGAATTAAATGACATTCTGTAACCCTAAAACAAACCCACTTAAATTTACAAGGTTTCAAGCAAGATAAAAATCAACTAAACCCTCTAAAATTCATGGAAAAATATCCCCTAGGGTTTAGAACCTTCAATTTGGCCTTTGGAACCTGTTTTAACCTAGATTGGGGTCCAAGCCCAATATTTGACCTAATTACTTAGATGGGTCCTAACATTAGGCTCTACTTGTGCATTAGATGAGTTGTAATAATCTCTAAGTAGAGGCCTTAGACGAGAGATCGGTAAATCAGGGATTTCAAAACCCGCCTCAGGTTAAGGTGGAGGACGGGTTTGAAGAGTCTGTAAATTATTTAAGGCTACTGTTAATAGATTAATCTGCCTTGTTTATTCAAGCTTCCTAAGGTTCTGGTTCAGGAGCGCCTCATGAACATCAAAAGGCAGCATCTCCCCCTAACCAGAAGAAGAAGGGATCTCGGGATTTAGATTCTGCAAATGTTCCATAGAAGTAGATGGATCAGACGGGAAAACCATTGGTTGCTTATCTACAACCGGCCCAGGATCACTTGTCAATGATGGTGCAAGAGGCGGATGTAAGGATCGCCTCCCGTCCATAAAATGAAAAATAATGTGCAAAGGCACACGCACACCACCAATAAAAACAGCAACACAAAAACCCGCAAAGCAGTGCAATGACGCGGGTTTTGATCTTCTTTCAAAGGAAAGAAGAGATCCCTAGGATACGCAAAAGTAATTTGACACAAGAAAATAGAGTAATAGTATCAAAATACACGACCTAATCTGTGTCTACGTAGGTGCGTACCTTAAGGCTCAAAGGTCTAAGATTTAGGATCAAGACCTCTCACTACTAACTCTCCGGGGCTCTAGTAGTGAGACAGACTTATTGATCTTCGACCAAAGTCCTAAGAGGTGCAAAGAGGAGAGATAGAAAAATAGACTCGTGTGAGTCTAGTGATTGCGCTGTGTGCGCGATAACATACAACAGACGATAGCGATAAAAAAACCCGCATGCATTCTGCAATCATATTTAGTCACAATTTTTAACTTCCTCTTTTTAGTTAATCTTTTACAAAAATATATCAAGTAAAATTCAATGGACGCTTTTTAAATCTTTTCAAACAAAAATATGTGGTCTTTTTAAATCTCCAAGGATAGGGATCTGCGTAGGTTTTCTCGTGTTTTCCCGCTGATGCAAGAAAAACAGTAAAAATTCCTGAGTTAGATTCGCACTAATACTAGCAGGAAATGCACTCCTAAGAGTATGCCTGTGATATGTTGCTGTTAGCCAGAAAAAGATGTATTTTTGTATTTTTTAATTATTTTTTTGATGCAACAAATCAAACTACTCTAAAGACTAAGACTAGAAATACTTACAACCAAAAATAGCAAAACAGAAACAGAATCCTACCTTCTCCTGAGATTACCCGCAAAGGTAAACCTAAAAAGAAAACAGAAAACAAAAACAAAACAAAATAAACAAAGCTAAAAAACATTAGAAACAAAAATATAATTACAATTACCTCCTAATTATACAACTAAACCAACTAAATTCTAGTGAATTAAGAGATTGCCTCTCCGGCAATGGCGCCATTAAAATGATGCGTTCCTCACCTCAACTCAGTAATTATGTTAATTTTACCTAATTAAGAGTAGAGAAAAGTCACTTAGGTTAACTCGAAGTTGTGTCGATCAGTAGTATAGGGTCGAATTAACCTAACATTTTAGAAATTTTTACTGGTTAAGTTCAGGTCGTTTGCTGTGAGGTATAATTTATTTTAAATTCACTAGTTATCTTTTTTTTTCTTTTTAAGTATAGGAGGTATATTAAGTTAATTTTAAGAACATAAATTTTGCCAAATGATTTAAACTTTAAGGAATATACAAAATCCCATATGAATTTTTAACATTAAAAACATATGAATTCTATATTTGTTTCAAATGTTTTAAGGCAAAGAAAAGTTGATTTAGCTAGAACATGCCTTATTACAATTAAAACAAATTCTTACAGAAAGAAATTAAAGAAATTAAACTTCTTTTCTTCAGCCTCTCTCTCTCTTTTCTTCTCTCTTTCTTCATTTCCTTTTATTCTATTTTTATACTTTCTCGAGCACTTTTCTTTTTCTCTTCTTCTGCTCCTGCCTTCTTCTTCCCTTAGTCTTTTTCTTCTTAGTTCCCTTAGTGCCTATTCTTCTCCTTTCTTTCCTTTAGCTTTTCTCCTTGGTGATTTCAACACTTCAGCCCTTCTGCCTCTTTGCTTTCCTTTTAAACCTTCAGCTGAACCAGGTTTATTTTCCTTTTCAACCAAAAATTATTTTTGATTTGCAGCGAGGTCCTTTCGAGGATACACAACACCCTGAGATCAGGGTGGGACCAGACCCTACTCGATCCTTGACTAATTTGATTAGGTTCTATTTTGGTTTATTTCTTGAGCCCAACCGGCCCTCTCTCGAACCGAATCGATTCAACGCCTCCCAGACCTCGCCCTCCCAGGGCCAACATCGCACACGCCCACTCAGGTGCACAGCCGCAGTTACACACATGCCCACACACACACACACAAATATGCTCAGAATGGTCAGATGTTCAGATCGTGCCGAGCGCTTGACGACTAAATCGCTTACTGCACAAAACAGTTTTATACCCATGCGCATGCTTGAAAATTTCCGATGTGGGACTATGTTTCCCCCCTCCAGACCCGACTTCAACTGATGATTTCTCCTAGCTCAGAGCTTCGTTCCAAGCGATTCAAAGCTTGTTGGAAAGCTCTTGAGTTGCTCTACAGAAAGGTGAAATTAGGGGGTTCCTATGGGTTTTAATTGCTTGGAAATAGAGTTAATGCTTCACGAAGCCCATAGATTGGACTTTCCTCTCTCAGTAAGGCTCTAAATAAGTTCTGCAGGTAATTCTGCAGCAGCTAGAGTGGGTTTTGAAGCTCTTAAAGCTTCAGGTTCAGCAGAGAAGCTTGAAGCTTCTCTGAAAGTCTCAGAGAACAAATTTCAACTCTTAAAATAGGTGTACAAACACAGAAGAACATTCTTAATTGATTAAAACAGATTCTAAGGGTTTCAACAAACTCAACTGGGCAGGATTTACGATCAAATCTCATCAAAAAGCTTATGTCGTCAGTTTGGGTTCGAAAACAACCCAAACTGACAGGTTGTAAATTCCAATAAAATAACAAGTCTGAGCTTACTTAAATCTCTTTCAGATCATTCAACAAGATCTCAGAAACAATTCTATCTCATCAATTCCTCAAATCGATCTCAGAATCAAAATTTCCTCCTCAGGTTTGACTAAAAGACTTAAAATTTAACTTTCTGATTAAAGCCTTTTCTCAAGAAATTAAAGCCTCAAATAGGGTTCTTTCAACATCAGGAATTCATTCAGCCTCTTTAATAGGTGTTCTAACCCTAGAAATTAAGGTTCCAAGCTCGTCGCCTGAACTCCAAAAGCACTTTGTTCGTCAGAGTATTTGGGAAGTTTCTACAAAGGGCTGAGGTTATGAACAGCTTCAGTGCACTGTACTGAACCTTCTAGACATCTTAAACGTGTCTTTAACCTAACTGACAGACTTCTCCAACTCTGTCGGAGTTGGAGAAGATGAAGACCTATCATAAGCTCCAAACACTTAATTCTCAAATAAACAACCTCAGAACAATCAGTCATCATTAAATCATTGATCTGGAGCTTCTCACTAAGTTCTTCAAACTTAAGCTCAATTTTGACTCGTCGGAGCTCGCCGGAGCTCCGGTGAGTCCAGAAAAAGTTGTAAAGTGTGTACAGAATAGTGAATCTCGCCATTAGTGACTTGAAAAGGTTCCTAAGGTTGCAAGGAACCTCAGGATCAAGTTAATTTCTTCAATTAATCCTTAAAAGAAAGACTTAACAGTGAATTCATTTATTAAAGAATCTGAGTTGCTTAATGCTCAGGACCTATTTGACCACTCAATTGAGTGGTCAAAACAAGTCAACAAGTAATTGCAATCATAAATATATAGTTAATCAAAGGTTTTAACTACTCCTGAGCCGCCACTGACAACGAGCTCAGGAGCTTAATTACAAATTGGGCGTTTAGATTATAGGTGGCAATTACTCATATTAAAGTGTAGAATAGGGTCCTTAGTGATGAAAAGACGATGGAGGACCCAGTGGATGTGAAGCTAAATCCGCTACTGCTGCCATGGACAGCAACAGAGTCGGTGGAGGTGGAAGTGATTTAGGCGAATCAATGATCAAATTAGAGATTAAGTGTGATAGAAATGATTATGGATGAAAGAAGAAGGTGATCAGCGAGTTTAAAAGATGAAATTAAGGCTCTGGCGAGCTCAAGGAACTCGTCGGAGTCGAGGAAGATGAAGTTTAAAATCTGCAATTAACTCTAATCTAACTAACTATCTAACTAGCAAAGCTATCCTACTCCTAATCTACCATTACCTAGACAAAGGGATCAATAGGGTTCCGCCAAAGGTTCATAGAGGACGACGAAATCAGAGGGTGTAAAATCTCCGGCAGGTAGATGTGAGGTGAAGCAGAGGATCTCCTTAGTCGTTGCCTGTGTCCAGAGATGCAGCTGACCTCGGCGGATCTCCTCAGCTAATCAAGATGGATGGAGGAAGTCAGAGAGTGGTGTGGAAGGTCGTTGGAGTTGCGGAGAGAATAGCCTATCGAAGTCGGTTGCAGTGAAGAAGAGGGAAGGGAGACAACTTGAGAGAAATCAAAGGGGTGAGGGGGTATTTATAGTGGATGGCGACGAAGAAAGTTTTGGAGTCTGGACGAAGAGGAAGCTTGGGGAGCTTAACCTCCAACATCGTCTCCGACGACGGTGAGGTTAACTCCCTCCAAAAATTAGGATTTTCGAGAGATCCAGACTGATGGATGAAGATGGAGTGGTAAGCGTAAGCTCCAAGAGCTTGGAAAAGGAAGGATGATGTCGGCAGGGCGGTGATCGCGCGGTGGCGTCACTCTCCCTAGTCAGCCATCCAGACAGATGAAGAAGAAGACGAGAGGGACCTAAATGCAATGAAACTTAAGGACCTTTAGCAAGATTAAGGACCCGATTGCAAAGAATAGTAAGGACCTAAATGTAAACCCAGGTTTTAGAAGTATATTTTAACTTAGATCTTTTCCAACTTTTTATATATGTTAGTAAATAAGGTAATTATTATGTTTTCACCTTGAATTTACATTTTTGACCTTTTTGGATTAATTTATTAGATTAGGTAAAATTACTTAAGTTATTATATACTTAGGTATACATTATGTTTAAATTACTTAACTTATTAATTAAGGAAATGATTAATAAGACCTCGAGTCCAATTATTAATTAAATTGTTAATAATATTAATTGAATGATAAAAAATCACTTTTAACTTATTTTAAGGTCCTTTACTATATATCCCTTATTTTATAATTAACCCTTATATATTCATAACCTTAGCTAATTAACTAGGAAGACTAGTTAATTAGGGGTAATTAGAGATCATGATGAGCCTCTCATCACTGCTGCAGCGCACGAAAGGGGGTGGGACATTTAGTCCCACCTCGGAAGTTCTGAAGCGGGAGGCGCCACATAAATTGTAAAAGTGTCAGGGGCTTATCGCCACCTGACACGGGGTGAGGTCCCACTCTCCCCATCACACCTCGTTCGTGCCCCACGCTCTGCGGACCTAGTATCCTGACCCGATTACCCGTGCACTCCTCGCGCACCACCCACACCGGTGCACCTGGTCGTGGGCACGCAACCCGACCCGATAACCCGAGAAGGCTTTGGGAGAGCAGTCCTAAGGGCGAAATAGAGAGAGAAAGAGAGAGACATGGGGAGGGTAGGGGGTAGGTTTTGCTTCACACTGTGCAGGAAAAGAAGGAGAAGGAAGAGGCAACTGTGAAGAAGAAGGAGCTGCGGAAGGAAGCTGAAGGCAGGCGCAGCTAAGGAAGAAGAAGGTGCTGCTGAAGAGGAGGAGTTGAAGTTAGGAGCTGCAAAGAAGGAGAAGGAAGGACTTAGCCGCAGAAATCAGAAGAAGAAGAAGAAAGAGGAAGGAAACTGCAGAGGCCAAGGAAGAAGAAGCTGAAGACGCAGCCAAAGCTCAAGGCACAGAAAGGAAGAGGAAGAAGGAGCTACAGCAGAGAAGAAAGAAAAAGAAGAAGCCAAAGAAGGCTGAAGAAGCACTGTAGCAATCACTAGTTAAGACACCTGATTCACAGAATCAGACGTCTGAGAAAGGAAAGATAGAGAAAGAAGAGAAGGAAGAGAGAAAGCAAAGAAAAAGAAAGAGAGAAGAGAAGAAGGAAGAAAAGAGAAAAATATATTTCTTTTTACTCTCTAGCCTTTATATATAATGCATTATTATTGAACATTATCTTTCAAGTAAAATTTGAGATTGTGATTTTGCTTCTAAAATACCAATTTGCTCCCTGAATTCAACCTCGGAATATTTTTGAATTTCGAGTAAATAAAATTGATAATCGTTTTCGCAATGATTTCGAATATACTACAGCGAATATCTGTTTAAACTGCGAATCAATCGATTAGGGCAGGTGAATGCCTTTTTTTCCTGATCATTGAGGTGAATCGCCACCTGATTATATCCTGAATAGCCATCCAAAAAGCAGAAAAATCTATTCCCCGCCAGTCTTTCCTGTATGTGATCAATGAAGGGCAGTGGGAAATGATCTTTCTTCGTGGCCTGGTTGAGTTTCCGGTAATCAATACATACTCGCCACGAACTAGCAATACGTGTAGGGATGACTTCTCCAGAATTAGTGGTTATGACGGTAAGTCCGGCCTTCTTTGGCACAACCTGAACAAGACTTACCCATCTGCTGTCAGAAATGGGAAAGATAATTCCATTGTCTAACCACTTAATCATTTCATTTTTCACCACCTCTTGAAGTGTAGGGTTCAATCTACGCTGGGGCTGTCTAGTAGGTCTAGATCCTTCTTCAGTGAAAATCCTATGTGTGCAGTAAGAAGGACTAATGCCAGTCAGGTCAGAGAGGCTCCATCCTATAGCCTGTCTATGTGCTCTCAGGACAGATAAGAGTCGTGATTCTTGATCAGATGATAAGAAAGAGTTAATAATCATAGGATAGGTCTAATCAGGTCCTAAGAAAACATACTTAAGAGAATCAGGGAGAGGTTTGAGCTCAACAGGTACAGGATCAGAAGGAGCAGGTGTGGGAGTTTCAGGAGATCCTAGAGACACTAATGGAATAGGAGGTAAGTCCTCAGTCTCTAAAGGGGGTATCTCAATGAAAGTCAAGTCAGAGTCCAAAGAGTGTTGAGGTTCTAAATCAATTAAGGTATCCTCAACCAACCGATCCAAAGAATCCAAGGAATAGATTTCCTCAATTAAACTACAAGTCAGTCCTCTTTAGGCCTGAAAAATATCAATTTTTATTTTCTGATCTCCGAACTTCAATTCTATAAGGCTCTCCTCACAATTAATGTTTGCCTTGGCCGTAGCCAAGAAAGGTCTTCCTAAAATGATAGGTGTGTTCTAGATATCCTCAGGTAATATCATGTCAAGGACTATAAAGTCTATAGGAAAGTAAAAATCCTTAACCCGCACTATAACATCTTCCAACACTCTCTGAGGTGTCTTAACTGACCTGTCAGCTAATTGTAGGGACACCTCGGTTGGCTTCAAATTGTCAACCTCGAAATGTGTTAGTAGAGAGGTTGGGATAAGATTGATGAAAGCTCCTAAGTCAAGTAGTGCTCTGTTAAATGTGGTGTTACCTATCATGCAGGATAGGAGAGAGGTGCCTGGATCTTTCATCTTAGTAGGGAGGGTACTAGAAATAATGGAACTAGCTTGTTCCGAGAAGATGATTGGACTACTCCCTTTTTGAATCCTTGCTTTACGCTTAGGTGTACATAGGTCTTTTAAAAACTTAGCGTAAAGAGGTATGTGGCGAATTGCATCCAACAAGGGGATGTTTATGTGGACTTGCTCAAAGAGCTTAAGCAAATCCTCCTCAGGTGCCACACAGGTCTTTTTCTTTCCCTTCTCCTTCTTCTTTAAAGCCTCAGGAAATGGTACAAAAGTGGTGACAAGAGGCTCATTCCTAGGTAAAGGAGAAGCAGGAAATGGTGAATGAGATGGAGTAGTGGAAGTAGAAGACTTGGAACAAGATGTAGAAGCAGGAAAAGGTGGATCTATGGTGCTTTTACCACTCCTAGTGACTATGGCATTTAGTTCATCCCTAGATGTAGATGATAATTCGGAATTAGGTAGCAGAGGTGGTTGGGTTTGTGTATAGGAAGAATTTGGGTCGGTGTAAAATTCAGTGTCGTGCAAGGGTTGTGAAATGACATGTGCTTGACCTTGCACTGCCAGTCTAGGTTGAACATACCTCTGGGCAGGTATGTTCCTAGGGTTGGGTTGTGCTTGAGATGGAAGTGAATGTGGTTGACGGGATTCCATCAAGTGTGATAGTTGGGCTCTCATCTCAGCTAAGGCCGCGTCCTGTCTATTACAACCCGGTTCCCGAATCCCTACGGACACGAGACCGGACCGACTCGACTGATCCCAAGACCCAGTTGTCCAACGAGAAAGTAACCAAAAAGCAGGAAACTAAATCACATTCACTATGCTACGCAACTAACAGTAACAAAAGTACAGCAGTAAAGAAGTAAAAGTACTATAGTACACACCACCACAACAGTAGAAAAGTATCCAGGTACAAGAATATAAAGTGTAGAATGTAAGAGTACAAAGGTGCAAGAGACTACTCACTACAACAGAAAAGAGTACAACAAGAAGCTACAACTATTGGGCCCAACACCCTCTGCCACCATAGGCTCTGGCTGCCCAACACCTGGACCTGAAAAGTGTTATGAGTACACAAAGTCAGCGAACGCTGAGTAGAGTGGCAACCAACTAACTAAAGTAGTAAAAGTGGACAAGTAGTTGTTGTTTTTCAATTACTTTCTTCAACTAATTATTCCTTTTCACCACTTGATTCATTTATCAGGTCTCTTTCTTGATCTCGAATGTTCCTCGTGGGAACGATCTTGATTGCAGTCTTTTCCGAAGAGTAGAAGTCGCACGTGGTGCTCTCCTGGCCGGGAAAGTCCCCCGTGGTGGTCCTACACCTAGTCAACCACCCCAAGGTCATGGACAGACGTAACGGTGACTACGGCACACGCGATAAACGTATGGGTAGCTACCCCACACTGGCACCCGGTTAGTCGTTTCCGTTAGTAGGTGCGCCCAAAGCACAACATGGAACCAATATAGGGCCTAGCCCTCTCAGTAACAGGGGTCTAGCCCCTCTCAGTAACCAAACAGGGGTCTCACCCCTCCACAGTCCGCGCACCCTCGCCTGACTACCTTGGTTTGCCCAGTGGGCCTAACAAGTCGGTGTAGGGCGACTAGCTGAACCCGGGCCCCGTGGGGTGGCTAGCTCTCTCCCTACACTAGTAGCTCTCCCCGGTACTGTGTACGTGAGGGCCAAGAAGTCGGTACAGAGTGGCCAATCCTAACCCTGGGTCCCAACCCAAGGGCGGCTAGCTCTGCTCTGCACTAAACAGGGGGATAATCGCTCTCCTTGGTACTCCGTACTCAAGGGCCAGCTCACTTCCCCACTCACATTTCCAGATCCATTCCATTTATTTTCAGGAGCTCTACTCCTAATTCCCCGTAGGGTTCATGCTCATATTCCTCATGTCAAGCCATACCAGGTTTCATCATTTCTATATTCTATTCTCAGGTTATACACATGCAGCTCGTATATCTATCGTTCACATTTCCATATACAGGTTATACACAGGCAGTTCGTATTTCCATCAGTCACATTACCATTCTCAATTTATATACATGCAGCTCGTATTGTGTTATTTAACGTATACAACAGGAAGTTACATACAACAGTTAACTAGCACAAGTATTCCATAATTCACAGATAGCTACTATTCATTTACAGGCAGTTGTCATCATTTCTGTCTACTCATTCAAGACTGCAATTCATTTATCCAATACTGACAATTCCAGTATTTCTCGTCCTAGGATTCATGCCATATCCTAGATTCTATTCATTCATTCCACACATGGATTCAGGTTTGTAATTAGGTTAAGGGAAGCCACTCTACCAGTAAACCCAGGAGTAGTGGGGACTTGAACGGCAGGCTCACTTGCCTCAGCAAGTCCCGAACCCGCAACGGAACGAAGTCCTATCACAAGGATCAATCACAAGGGAACTATTAGAACAGTGTAGAAAGTCTTCTAACAAGTAGAGGAAAACATACAGAAAACATCGGTATCTTATTTGTGAAAATCGGACCTCAAACGGACCCTGAACGAGTCAAAAACGTAGTTTTTGTCTCAAATCAAACGTTTGGAACATCTTCCAGACATCTAAAAAGCATCCAATACCATACCTCAGTCTCTGCGCAAATCCTCAGACGTCCAAGAACTCTTCTGGATCGTCTGGACCCAGTTCCAGATGTCCGACCACCTCTCCGGACATCTGGAAGCGCTTCCCGCCATCTAGTTCCTCACCCAGATGTCTAAAGTGCGTGGGAAGGCATGTCCCACGCCTTCCCGAAGCCACTCCTGCGCGAAATCCACCAAATCTCCTAAAAAAGGCATGCAACAGGGAGATCGGCGGAGCAACCTGCATGGCCGTATCCGCAAAGGGACGTACCTTCACGAGACTTCCTCCTCAGATGTCTAGAACCTCCTCCAGACGTTGGCTCTGTCGTCTGGACGTCGCTCCAGACGTCTGATTCTAGGAAAAACCCAGAACCAGAACCTACTTCCACCTTCTCGCGCCGTGCGTAACCCTCTTGCCTACAGCTTCGACTGCAGCAGTGTCAGGGAGGACCTCCCCGACGCACTCCTCCGCCTCGCGCACGCGCTGCTCCGGCCGTGCGCTCACTGGTGAGCTCCCACATGAGCTCGCGAGTCCAACTCCTCCTCTCCTTCTCACGCTGCTCCTCCTCTCCTTCTCACGCCACTCCCGTGCTCTCGTTTGCTCTGCCGCTCTCACTGGAGGTAAGGAGGGTGGCTGGGAAGTGGGGGAAACGAAGGTGGAGGAGGGGTTTATATAAGGTGGGCATTTAGGGTTTTGCCGGGGCGGAAGAGAAAGAGAAGGAGGGAAAGACGAGGGTACTATCTGCGCGCAGCACGCGTGCAGACATGAGTTCATACTCAAGATTTTCGATTTTCAGACGTCTGGGAAGGTGTCCAGACGTTTGACCAGACGTCTGACCTATAGTTCAGACGTCTTAAAAGGCTCAAACAGCACGGGTCTTAACACTGTCTCTGTTGCATAGCAATATTCTACTGTTGCATATCAGCTAGAGTTTTCATGATAGACCCCAACTGGTCATCTCATGTAGGCCCAGGTTGAGATTATTGTGTGGGCCTGGGTTCGGGTTGCTGGTAGGCACACGGTGGATATCCATGTGATTGTGGAGGTGGTGCTCGGATCGAGTTGTACTGTGGTGGTGCAGAAGGTTGTTGAAAAGGAGGCCTCTGTGAATTTCCCGACAACGAGAAATTTAGATGATTGCGCCATCCAGGGTTGTATGTCTGTGCAAAAGGGTCATTTTGAATTGCATGGAGCTCCTCCGAAGCTCCAGAAGGTGCAGGGAAGTCAATGTAGGGAGGAAGAAAGGTTCCTCCAACTGGTGAAGGATATGGAAATGGAAAATCCGGTAGTGCAGATTGTGTCACGGAAAGGTTATTCACAGTTTCCCTCCCTATGGGAAACTGGGAAGAAGTGTTTTGTGCCGGTGACTGAGAAGGAGATGATGAAGGTTTTGAGAGAAATTTCCATACTTCATCTACTTTCTTCTTGATTAAGCCCACCTTATCCAGTTGACTAGTCACTATCTCTAAGTCTCTGCTACTGGATTGGGCTTTGTGTACCCCCGTATGTGAATGGGAATGTGAGGACTTTTTATTAAACATTCTCATCGAAACATTATTAATAGAATTCTCAGCCATACCTTCGAAGAGCTCAAAGGCTGAGTCCTCATCTCGACACAGGAAATTGCCTCCACAAGCGACATCTACGAAATTCCGTGTGTCATCATGGAGCCCATGGTAGAAGATCTAGACCTGTTGCCAGTGTGGGACACCATGGTGGGAACATTTTCTTAGAAGCTCGTGGAATCTCTCCCAAGCCTCGTGCATTTGTTCTCTTGAATTCTGAGTGAATGTGGTGATAGCACGCCTTAAGGCGTTAGTGCGGCCTACAGGAAAGTACTTCTTTAAGAACTCCTGTTCTAAAGAAACCCAAGAATCTATAGGTGTAGTCCGTACAAGTGTTCTAAACCAAAAGGCAGCCTTATCTTTTAATGAAAAGGAGAACATTTTCATTAAAAGTGTGTGCTGATCATGACCTTGCGGACCCAAAGTTTGAGTAAGATTTTTCAGCTCCTCTAAATGCTGAAAAGGGTCCTTAGAAGCAAGTCCATGGAAGTGAGGAATGAGTGCTATAATGTTCGGCTTCAGTTCAGCAGCATGACCCCCATCACGATATCGTATCACAGGCATCGGTTAAGCAACTGTAGGATTATAGTAATCCCGTAGTTGAGGTCTGCGAGGTTGGGGTGGTGCCTGAGGGTTTCTAGGTTGGGGTGGTTGTGGTTGGGGGTTAGCTAAGAGATTAATAGCTTGAGCAAGCTGTTGCACCTGTTGGGTTAAGGTATTCATTTGTAGTTGTGTTTCAAACAGGTGATGAAGATGAGGCATAGGTCCTCTCTCCGGGGGTGGGTTAGGAAGATTAGGATATGGTGGAGGTTGGAACCTATGGATAGGTGGTGGTGGAGGATGTAAAATCAGATGTGGAGGAAGTTCTTCAAAATCCTCGAATTGTGATGACTCATGATCATCCTCTTGGTGAGTGGAATAGTGAATAGGAGTTTAAGACTCGGGAGGCAAAGGATTAGAAGTGGAAGGCAAAGAAGTGGATGCAATTACTTGGGCATCAGTACCCAAGGAGAGTACTAGTTTTGGGTTCTAGGATCTACTACCTTCCATTGAGTTGGTTTTTGAAAACAAATTTAATTCAATTCGTCACAACTCATTGGAATTGTTTTAGCTTAATTCACAAAAAGTGGAAAATCCCAATCAAATCTCAATCAACTCAAGAAACCAATTCAAGCAAGAGAGAGGAATCGAATTTTTACCTAGAGGCTGCTACACAAAATTATATAGTACACAAACAACTGTTTCAAACAATTGTACGTGTCCTAAAATAAACCTAGCGATGTGCAGACCTCTAAAATCCACTGAGAGTCTGGATAAGACTGGCGTGCGAATCCAGATCCTGTGGTTGCAGAAGGAGATGAGGTAGAAAATCATGTGTTGTGATCTTACATGATCGTGTTATGTGCACGATAGCAATCAACACAATGCGGTAAAATCTCAGTCAAGGTTTCACTCAGATTAAATGTGTCCTTTTGATTTAATTCAAATGATTATGAGATGACTTCTATGCTGCTAGTCTCGCTTTTTAATCAATTCAATACACAAGATGGTCTTCTTAGATTTTAAGTCAAATGCATTTATGATAAGAGTTTGAGAAAGGTAAGGAATGCGTACCTGACTCCAGCAATCTACAATATGCAAATTTGACTTGGAATTAAAATCTAGCAGGTAAACTATGCAATCTAAGATGGATGCCTAAGGGTATGCTGCTGCTAGATAAGGATGAGATCTTTTTTATTTTTTTGAATTTTTAATTTTTTTGGATTTTGAATAATGCAATAAACAAAAATAAAGAAAGAAATCGATTCGGAAAACAGTAAACGGAAAACCATGTCGACGAGAGATGAGTCTGAGAAATAGAAAAACAGAGTCCAGAAAGTCCACAGTTATTACAATAAATGTGTGAGAACAGGCTCTCACAACTTATGACCAACAGATGTTCTAAGTAATATACCTAAGTCTAACTAAATTATTCTGTACTACTACTATACTACTACTCCTACAGCTGCTCTGAGGGAACACTCCGCCTGGACATCGGGTCAGAAGCGCAGCGGTTCCACCAGGAAGACGACCTCCACCTGGAAGGTGATGCTGCTCCTCCTACTCCTCAAGTGTTGTGGAAAAACAACAAATGATTAAAAAAGAATAAAAGAATATATACACAACAACAAATTTACCAATGGAAAATAATTATGTACAATCAATGGGTTTGAATGAAATGAAATCAAGAATTCTATGCAAATAAAGAATTAAAAAGTAATTTTGGCATAAAGAGAGTTGATTCCCTAGCAACGGTGCCAAAAATAATGTAATGTTGTAAGGTGTGAACTATACACACTAAAGGTCGGTGATGATTGTGAATTGATGGTAATGGAATCCATTATATGATTATCCATGGTTCATATAAAAAATGTCGTTGTTGTTGTAGTATATGTCGGAAATACAAACCGTTATCACCACCATTTTATTTAATTACCTAATTTTTACTAGTTTATTCCAGGTCGTTCACAGAGAGGCAATTATTGATATACATCACTCTCTAGGTCCAAAATTATTTTTTAATTCCAAAATTGATTTATATACAATCAATAATGAATGAATGAATGAATCATAAAGAATGAATTAAGGGTTCCATTATGTATAAAAAGAGTCAATGAAAATGCTTGCAAAAATCTACTTACAAACAAGCATTAAATAATACATAGGTATATTCTATACTATCTATTTATAAGTTATATTACTAATACTTACATAAATATACACTACTAACTAATATTACATAGCATACTAACTTAACTTAATATACTGATATATACAGTAACATATATAATAGCTACAGCGACAGATATAAATGTCGCTGGACCCTAGAAAAACTATATATAAACTATAAGAAGGAAACAAGGGTTTATAGCGACAGTTATTTCACCTACAGTGACATTTTATTTTGTTAGTAAAAGTATGAAGTTATATATATATGTAAATAACTATACTACGTGTATATATATATATATATACTTTATTTGTCTTATACATATTTATTTATAAATACTATTTATACGAATTTCTATTATATATTATACATATACATACTTCTCTCTTTCATTTTCGTATGTTCTCAGTAACACTTAGGCGTTTTTAACTCTTCTCTTCTCAATTTCACTCTTCATTTTAACACTAAGGCATTTTTAACTTTCTTTCTTCTCCGTGCTTAAAGTGTCATTAGGGCTCTTATTTAATCAAAATTTTATTTAATTTGCGAGCATGCTTTTCGAGGGATACGCAGCACCCAAAGACTGGGTGAGACCAGACCTCTACTAAGCGCACCCTAATCTCTTAATTAGGCTGCTTAATTATATTTTCATGCTCAAATTTAGGCTTAAATGCCCTTGCACTCACAGGCCCCTGACCCCACACACATGCTCAGAATATACTCAATGCTCATATGGGATGATCAGTTGTTCGGACGCTCGGCGCCCGTGACGACTGATCGTCCTCTTTGACAAAAACAACTTAAAGCGCTCTGCGCGCTCGCCAGCCCACGATGTGGGACTAATCAGGCGCCTGTGCAGCGTTGGAAATCAAGCGCGACCATGTAGATAAGGATTTTGGCCCTCAATTCGAGGGCCATAATTTGTTATAAAATAAAAATAAATTACGGGAAAATAAAGTATTTACATAATACTACTTAATTGTGCAATGAATTTAGATTTTTAATTATATTTACTGTATAAATAAGTTAGCTAAATATATAGTTTATACATACTTAATTTTAGGTTTTGTTCCTTAAATACGTATAAATTAGTTATTATATGGTCAAATTGACCTTATACAGAGTTAATATACATGTCTAAATATTTCATAAACATTTTTATTGTATTTTACAGGTTTAATCTCTATTTTATTTACATTTAAATAATAACTTTTTGGATTGTTTTATTTGTAAATTAAATTTAAATAGCGTATACATTATAAATATACTTAAATTAGGTTAACTTACTTAAAATACAGTTGTATACATATACAGTATAAATTAACTTAGTTTTATCTTAATCTACTAATTTATTTTAATTTAATCTAATAACTTAACTATTAACTTAATAAATTAATTATTTATTCTATATATATATAATTAAATTAAGGTACAGGGTTTAGTATGTTTATTATTTACATATAAATACTTATATACAGTATTATAACTTAATATGGTCATTTATAGAAGGTATTAATTTACATAGCTATTTAGTACATATAAATTAGTTTACTTAATAAATAGTTATATACTTGAGATATATATAGTATAATCCAACTTAAATACTTAATTGATATACTACAATATATACCTAAGCTATTTATACACTACATATGTATAATTTACATTATAGATGAATAAGCTTTAAAATATAACTTATATATACACCTATATACATAGTATACAAAGGATTTTTAGGTGTTTTTGAGTTTTTTTTAGCTTTTTATGGGTTTTATATATGTTATGGAGGTAGGAGAAGAGATGGAAAGAAATGAATGAGAAGAATGAAATGTTTTTGATGTTTTTAAGTGTAATTTCTTTTATTAAATTTCATGGTATACAGAATCGTCGACTGACAAATTATACCAAGTCGGGGGTTCAGAATATCATGAAAGATGGTATGCATTTAGGGAAATACCTAATCTTCAATCAGACAAGTTTATTTTATTTTTTTATATTTTTTATATAGTTTTTATTTAATTCCAAACTTCACTCATCCTAAGCCTTTAAAGGGTTGTCTAATGTGTCCTAAAGGCTTAGGATGGAACCTAGGAGTCTAAAAGGCATTGAACTGCCTTGAACATATTCAATATGAAATATGGAAAGGATATATGCAATTAAGCATGCAAATCAAGATAGATTTCAATTAATTACACTTAATGGACAGTTGGACTTAATAGTTAGCTGACGAAGGATTTAAATAATCATTACAATCATTCAAAGGATGTTAAAAATCAATTGCAATACAGGAAAACCTGTATACAAGTTAAACACAACATTATACAACAGTCAGCTATTTAACCAAATACATCTTAGGCTACTGTCCACAGATCTTCTCAGGCAAAAACTGTTGGAACAGAAACAATAGCAACTCAACAGCAGCAAACCAGCTACTGAAATTCTTCTGCTGGAAATCCAGCAGAACTGAAGTCCAGCTACAAAAAGAAAACAACAACAACTGAACCTGCTAAACTCCAATCACTGCAACAGGCTGGACTCTATTTTAGATGTCTTAACTGCTGCTGCAGTTAAGACAAACTCCATAGAACCAGATCTGCAACAGGGAGAACTCAAAACCTAAATCCAGTTACCTAATAGCTTGAATCAGCCAATCAAATTCCAGATCAGACTATAGATAACATGATTAGGAATTTTAAGTGATTGTTTCAGGAATTACTTAGCTGGGTTTTAGGGGAAATGTAGCTGCAATTGCAGCAAATTGCTATAAGTCTGGGATTTGCACACACAAAACACAAATCAGAAATTCCCTCAACACAATCTGACAAGGGCTTCAATTCATATAAAAACCACTCGGGAATACAAATCAAGACCAAGATCCCTTGTCAGTAGCATCTTATCAAATCAGAGTTAAAAGAGAAGCTGATCTAACTCTTTCTAATGCTATAAACAGCATGTAGAAAGAATTAAATCAGTCAATTTAAATCATACACTCCAATCCTAGAACTCTGGAACCTTAAGGAATACGGAGAATTCCTTAGGTTAGTAAATCAGATTTACTCCTCAAAATCAACTAGAAGATGCAAGGTAGAGTCTCAAATCAACTAAGTGATTTTCATTTGCTCAACCATGCATTCAAGACATTTAAATCCTCACTAAAATCCATATCAAATTATGGCTCTTCTGAGGTGAATTTTGACTTCAAAATCACCTCAGATTCCTTGCCAATCAGTGAATCAAAATCAAAATTTTTCAGTTTGCAAGATAAAAGCATTCAAAGCCCAAATGAATAAAAATCTTTGAAATCTGAATTCATAGAAAATCCAGCAAACTGATTCACTTTTTAGCTCAAATCATGGGCTTTGTGAACAAGATGGAATGAGTGAGAAGCCCCTAATATGATCTTTGACGCTAATTTCAGATCTAAGGTTAGAAACCAATTAGATCTAAAATTAGGTCTAATGAGTGGGTGAATTGCGAGAAACAAGTTGCGGAAATTAGTAGCGATATGGAAAACATGAAGAGGGAGAAGATTCATGATCAGTGACTGTGTGAAACCATCCCCTCTCATTTGGAATGATCAGAGGAGGTGAGGGGGGGAAATTTACTCTAATTCTACTCCTACTGCTAAACTAATAGAACAACAAACTAATCACTAATTCTAACTCTAATTCTACTGTTAATCTACTTAACTACTGCTATAGCTAAACTACAAAGCAATAAAACTATTCTAACAGGAAGAATGGGACCTATGGGTCCTTAGCCTTAGCCGGTGGCTAAGGAGGAAGAAGGGAGGGAGGTGAGCTCCAGCGGAGGGAAAAGCCTTCTAGTGAAGCTTCAGGGTCATCCTCAGGTGCTATGAGGTCCTTAGCGACGAGGAGGGTCGGAGAGAAGTTGAGGATTTCATAGCCGGTGGCTGTGAAATTAGGGATTTGGTGGGGAGGAGTAGCTAGAGTGGAAGAATGATCTCTAGGAAGGTAGGAGAGAGCGATCCCTTGCGTGCGCAACCACTGAGGTGCTTAAGTAGCAATCTTAGTGGCTCAGATCACTGTGTGGGTGAAGATAGTCGTCGAGGGAACCGACGGCAAGGATGAGAGGAGAATAGAGAGTGGGCTGCCAAATTAAAATCTGACCATAGGATGGAATCTGGGGGGTTGGGTGAGCACACGCACCGCTTCGCGTGAAGCTTCGATTTAGAACGGGTCGCAGATCATAATCAAGGGAGATTGGACGGCCGAGATCCTCTGAGTTCATCGCATGCTATAGTGCACGCATGGGGGCAGCAGGTGGCTAACTCTATTGGGAAAATTGCAGGGACAGGCCCCTTACGAAGGGGTAGAAAAATTATAAGTAGGTCCATAAGTGGTAAGAAATGATAACCGAACAGACCCTAAGGGCTTTCAAAGAGGCCCTGCGGGTTACAAATAGGTCCAGGAAAGTTTTCTAAAGAAGAAAATGTGATGCATAAAGGACCTAAATGTAAACTCTAAGTTTCAAGGCCTTAATGATGTCCAAATGCTTTCAAGTTTTTATATGTGCTCTATTGAACATTTGAGAAATTAATTATACTTTTGATTTGAACTTTTAAACTTGTTTGTGTGTTCAATTAACACTTGGATCACCATTTGACCTTTTTCTCAAAAATATCTCGTTTTATGACCTAATTATGCAATTTTAACACAGAATTAAGGTTTTAGGTCTTTTTCTTTGATTCCCACACTTAACCCTTTTTATGTGTTAATTTTATATTGTTTAACGTAGTTTCTAGCTTAACTTTAGCTTTTTAGCTATGATAAGTAGCCACTCATCATACCCCCATGCTTAGGTTTTGCTAGTCCCTTAGCAAACAATTCCTAAAAGTGCAAAGCAATTTAAGTATCAGCAAGGTAAGTGTGAAGAGATATCTTTTCTTCTTTTCAGTTTTCTCAAAGTTTTAAGTGTTTGAAGATGATCTTTAGGCTGAAAGATTTTTCTGATAAACCAACTGTGTTTTTGTTTGGACATTGTGAGAACCTTATTACTGAGGAAGACTGACAAGAACTCAAGACTTAAATGATATAGACCATCTCTCAACTAACAAGGACTCTTGATATTTAAACCTTAAGTCAAATTCCAAGACTCAGGGGATTTTATAGAGACTCAGAATGCTACGAGGTTATGGCTGTGCTTTGTGATAAGTCAGTACTAACCAAGTGAATTCTAAAACTCAATCCTGGGGTTTCACCACTTTTTAAGTCCAGGTTGATCCTAACTTCAGCTCATGTTTTCGGATGACTCTCAAGAAATGACGAGTACTCAAACCCAACTCTTATTGTGTTTATGGCTCAAAGAATTTTTGGTGGAAGAACAGGGTATTTGTATTGAACCCTGAAAATATTTTTGGTGGAACTTTTGTATTTACAGACTTTGGAGAATATACTTGACTTATTCTAAAGAACTTTCTTTTTAGACTATTCTGATTTTTTTTCTGTCAGTATGTCTCCGACAACTTTATTTGGTAGAACGCACCTTATTTGGTGGGTGAGTTTTTTTTGTGGAAAGAGCTTCTCCTAGACAAAAGACTAAAGGTTAGGACAAAGAGTCTACCTGCACGCACAGGTAAGGACTCCACCTTCCCTAATGAACACTAGGGTTGAATTTCAGGTTCAAATGATTTTTCTTGACATTATGTAGTGTAAGCCAAGGATACTTAGACTCCTAAGTCAAAGCAAACTAGCGAATCCTGTACTGGTGACTTAGGTACAAGAATATGTCCTAAAGTTAGGAGAGACTATGGTCTATCTTGTCAAAGCTCAAAGTGCATTAAGCCAAAGCTTGAATCAAGCTACAGTGGCCCGGCAAGTCAAACCAGCAAAGGATGAATGTCCATAAACACTTATTCTATTTTTTTTTCAGCTAGAAGATCATAGTTAAACACTGATCTTTTAAAACTTTTTCTCTCTCCTTAGAAATTTCTCTGGAGTTCTCCCTTGACAATAGAGTGCATGTCCCTTATTGTATTTTTGGAGTTTTTGTGTTTTGTCATTTTTTTGTATTTTTGGCTTTGAATTTCCTTTTCAAAATTTTTCAGAATTTTTGTTTTGGTATTTTTGATAATACTATACTATAGGTGTGTCTACAATTGCATTTCAGTTGAATGGTTCACCATTTACACCCCCCCATGCTTAAATGTTGCAATGTCCTCATTGAATGAATAGGGTGGATGCAAATGCATGCTCTGCTTTTCACTATCCTAGACTGGGTGACGGAAGGAAGTCGGAATGAGATAAAATCTCTGTGCGGACGATTTCAAGTCTGATATAAGATCAGAGAGGAAAGTCGGGCTAGAAAGTGAAATGCATGACATGTGTGCCAATGAAAGTATGCTAAAAATGCAAATAAAGGTCGAAGTAAGAAAGGTGAAAAACAGCTATATACAAGGATAGGTCTTGCTAAGTTTAACGCCTTCAGCTAGGCGTAAACCCAGTTGGCAATTCAAAATGAAGGAGCGAAATGGTGAAATTGACAAGTCTGAAATCATGTGGTGAAAAGAGAGATAACAGGGTTTTATTGTTATAGCGTTGTAGTATAGCCAGTTATTGCCATCATTTCAAATATATAAATTTTTTACTCGGAAAATAAAAGAGTTCCCGAGGTCGAACTCAGGGAGCAAGTTGTATTCTAGGGGTACAAGTTTCTTTTACAAAAATAAAGAAAGAGAGAGAAATAATTTGTTGTCTTTTCTTCTTTTCTCTTTGCTTCTCCTCGTCTCAGATCTTCTGTTATCTTCTTCTTCTGTATCTGCAGTGGTGATGTTCTTCTTTTTCTTTCAGCTGTTCCTGCTCTTCCTTTTTCTTCTGCAGAGCGGTCCTGTTCTTCTTCTTTCAGTTCTTCCCTTGTTCTTTTGTGTTCTCCTCTGCCTCGCCTTCTTCTGTTGTTCTTCAGATCTCCTTCTTTCTTCTTTTCTTTTTCCTGTCAGGACGTCGTCTCTCCTTCTTTCTTCTTTTCCCTTCAGGACGTCGTCTGATTTTCCAATCAGACGACTTAAACCGCTTGTTGCTACAGTGTCTCCCTCAGCTTCCTTCTTCTTCCGTGATCCTTCTTCTTCACCTGTGCCTGCACACTTTAGAGTTTACGTCAGAGGACAAAACCTACTCTACCCTCCCCCCCGCTTCTCTCTCTCTCACAGAAGCCACTCTTGGGAAAGCTCTCCCAGAGCTGCCGGGTAGTCAGGTACGGGTCGCGCCCGGGTCCAGGCCCACCGGTGTGTGTGGTGGGCGAGGAGTGCAGGTCAGTCTAAGTCGGGTCGGGCCAGGTCCGCGGGGCGTGAGCGCGGACGAGACCGGGTAACCGGGCGGGTGAAGGGGACCTCACCCCGTGTGCTGAGGCAGTAAGGCTTATTCACAAAAACAATTTAAACTGTGAAAGAGTTGTGAGGCTTACCGATGTGGGACTAAACGGAGGCCTCTCCTCGCGCGCGCCTGCTGGAAGACCGCGGCCTTGCTTTTGCAGCTGCAGCTTCGATTTGCGTCGGTTGCTGGCTGGCTACCTTCGCAGGAGTCTCCGTAATCCGCAGCAGCTGGAGACCTGGAGTCCTCAAGCCTGGAGCGCGGGAGAAGCTGCTTCAATGTGGCGTTAATGGCGGTCGAGCCTCAGAACCTGTCGGACACGAATATGGCCTATCGGCCTGATCAAACTACTGGGGAACCTTCGTCGTGGCACGGCGAAGGTGTGGAGCTGTGCGGCAAGCCGCAAGGTGGTGTCTGGCGGCAGCCCTAGGTTGGACTGCAACCGGAGAAATGGGTTTGTTTGGGGGAGCGTTACGGAGGTGTGGAGTGGCAGTGGAGGGGTGGGGGGTGCTCAGTGTGATGAGGCGGAGGTTCGGTGAGGGTCGGCGAGGCGTGTGAGGCTGTGAAGCGATGGGGGCATCTCGCCGGAGGGTGGCCGGAGACGAAGGGGGTGACGATGGTCAGGGTCGGTCGAGGGCTTAATTGAACAAATTGAAACTGGGGAAAGAAAGAGGAGAAGAAGGGAAGTAGTTCTAACTTACTTGCAGGGACGAAGGGGGAGCAGCAGGGCGACAGTCGTATCGACTGTCGCCGGAGAAGAAGATGCCCAGGGGAAGGGGCGGCGGCGAGCAGAGAGCCGGAGAGGCGCCAGCTGGGTGCGGCGTGGCGCGGGAAGAGCAGGGGAAGAAGTCTCTGCTGCTGGTATTGCGGCAGAGCGAAGAGGAGGAGGAGGAGGAACCGCCGGAGCTGGTGGGCGTCTGCCGGAGTGAGAGGAGAGGAAAGTTGGGGGTTTTCTCCGTCAGATCCGAGCTGGGAAGAACGGTGGAGCGACGGGGGTATTTATAGGGACCGAATCAGGGAGGAAGGCGGAGGGAGACGACGTGTCTCCCTCGCCGGAGGACGCCGGAGATGGAAACCCATACCGTCCGTGCGTTCGCACGGCCGGTATGGTGGGTTACAGCGACCAGGGGGGTGTCCCTGCGACGGCTAACGACGCAGGGCACCCCCGGTTTACTTGCCAGGCTCTCCCCCTCACCCTGCGCGACGCCATGCTCCGCGCAAGGTCGCCGGAGCATGGTGCTGGCAGGTTTTGCAGGGGGGACCTGAACGCAAAGAACGAAGGAGAGTTAGGGGCCAATGTAACGACCCGGTTCCCGAGTCCCTATGAGACACGAGAACCGGACCGACTCGACTAATCCCAAGACCTAGTCGTCCAACGAGGAAGTAACCAAAAGACAGTAAAATAAACCACATTCAGCATGAATATAACTAACAGTAAGAAAGTACAGCAGTAAGGAAAGAAACTACTACAGTAGGTACCACCACAACAGTAAAACAGCATTTATCATATAACAAGAACTGCAGGTAAAGAAGGTACAGCGGAAACAAAAACTACTCACTAGAACAGAAACAAAAAGGGGTACAAAAGCTGTGGTAACTCTACTGGACCCTACTCGGCCCAGCGTCCTCTGCAGCCGCCGACCCTGGCTGCTCAACACCTGGTCCTGAAAAAGGTAACGAGTGTAACACGTCAGCAAAACGCTGAGTAGAGTGGCAACTAACTAAAGGCAACAGTAGAGTGTACAGTAGCTGTTATGTTCTATTACTTCCTTTATTCACATCTTTCAATTTTTCTTACTATTTCATTTATTTCTCAGATCCTTTACTTGATCTCCAATGTCCTCGTGGGAACGATCTTGATTGCAGTCTTTTCCAAAAGTAGAAGTAGCACGTGGTGCTCTCCTGGCCGGGAGAGTCCCCCGTGGTGATCCTACCCTCAGTCAACCACCCCAAGGTCACTGACAGACGTAACGGTGACTACGGCACGCGCGATAAACGCACAGGTAGCTAGCCCGCACTGGCACGCGGTCAGTCGTTTCCGTTAACGGGTGCGCCCAAAGCACAGCACGGAACCAGGGCAGAGCCCTCTCAGTAACAGGGGTCCAACCCCTCCACAGTAACCAAACCGGGGCCTTGCCCCTCCACAGTCCGCGCACCCTCGCCTGACTACCCTGGTTTGCCCTAATGGGCCTAACAAGTCGGTGAAGGAGGCTAGCAGAACCCCGGGGCCCGTGGGGTAGCTAGTACTCTCCTAACACTACTAGCTCTCCTCGGTACTATGTACACGATGGCCAACAAGTCGGTACAGAGCGGCCAATCCTAACCCCGGGTCCCTGGGGCGGCTGGCCCCACTCTGCACTAAACAGGTACAGGTACTTCCCTTGGTACTGCGTACCCAAGAGCAGTACAAACTACATCTCAGTTCCATTCCTTTTTCTTTCCAGGAGTTCCACTCCTAATTCCCCGTAGGGTTCCAGCTCTTTATCTCAGAACATCATATGTTTCACTTTCCAGATTCACATTTTCAAAATCCATGATCTCAAACATGTTTCTTTATTCATAACAGGCAGCTGTTAATTAAATTTACAGGCAGCTTTATATATTCCTTTCCAATTTTCCAAGACTGCAGTAATATACATTCCACTAGTTTTTCCACCCTAGGATTCATGCCATATCCTAGGATCTATCATACAATCTAGTTTTCCGGCCCTAGGATTCATGCAACACCTAGGAGCTATCATTCCATATATTTCTCATTCCTAAGATTCATGCAATGCCCTAGGTTCTAGTTATGGTTCCATACTTTAACAGATTTTATTAATACTTAAAGCCACTCTACCAGGTACAACGGGAGTAGTGGGGGCGTGATCGGGAATCCCGCGTGCCTCCGCGACTCTCAAGACTGCAACCGAACGAGGTCCTATCACAAGGATCAAACACAAGGAGTGTCTCAGAACAGTGTATAGCTACTGTAGGCGGGTAGAGGAATTAATTCTGAAACGAACGCAACTCGAATCGCGGAAAACGGAGCCCAAACGGGCCCTAAACGGGTCGAGAAAGACAATACTGTGTAAAATCAGAGGTCTGGAACTCCTTCCAGACGTCTTAAACGGTGGATCAGAGAATTACCTGTTCAGCTTGGTTCCCCGGACGTCCAGAAGTCTGCGGGGACGTCTGTCCTATACCCCAGACGTCCGATGGTCCACACGGACGTCTGTAGATCACTCCCGCCGTCTGGTACAACTTCCAGACGTCTGATTCGCAAAGGATGGCGAATCAGCGAACCTGCGCACAGCCAACCCCCCTCCCTCAGTACGGTCAGTCGACAAGAAGGAAGAAGAAAGCGGAGACTCACCTTTCAGACGTCTGTATGATCTTACAGACGTCGACCTTGCCGTCTGGCTATCAACCCAGACGTCTGATTCTGGAAATTTTTCCAGAATCAGAACCCTGCTCGGCCTCCGCTCGCGACGCCGCCCGCGTCGCACCTCGCGCGTCTGCTGCTCAGCCCGCAGCAGGTCCCTCTCCGCGTCGCTCCGCGCCCCCTGCGCCCTCCGCCGGCCGGCCAAGCCGCTCCGGCGAGCTCGCCCTCACGGCAGAGCCCCGCCCTCGCACGCCGCACCTCCTCCGCGCTCACTGCGGCTGCCGCTGCGCCCTCGCGTTCGCTCGCTCTCGCGCACAGGCAGGAGAAGAAGGAAGAAGACGGTGGAGACGGGAGGGGAGGCGCGCCCTTTTAAGGCCGCGCGAGGAGGAGAGAGAAGGTGGTCGCAGCCGCCTGCAGCCGCAGAGAAAAGAGGGAAGAATCGCAGGTCTGCGCGCACAGGCGCGCAGACGAATCTCCTGTGCGAACATAACTGTTCTCCAGACGTCTGTAAACTATCCCGGACGTCTGGTCAGACGTCTGGATGTGATCCCAGACGTCTTGTCCGACGTCTGGGCCACCTCCCAGACGTCTTAAAAGGCGTCTGGGGCACGCGCTCGTTACAGCCAAAATGCGAGGGTTCAAAAGTTGAGGGCCAAAAAGTAAATATATGAGGACCAAAGTGTAAAGTTGGTCAAGGAGGTTTTTTCTTAGGCTCAAGTTTTTATACATGACTAATTAGGACCTAAGGAATCTGATGGTGAATTTCATTTCTATATTAAACCTTGTTTGACTGGTCAATTTATGCGAAAACCCAAATTAAGTTATTAATTGGGCATGATTCTCAATGTAGGTCAAAATGGGTTCTGAAGGCCAAATTGAAGGTTCTAAACCCTAGAGATTATTTTTCTATGAATTTTAGAGGGTTTATTCTATTTTCACTTTGCCTTGAACCTCGTGAATTGAAGTGGGTTGTTTTAGGGTTACAGATTATCATTTAGTTTCTTGGAATTGCTGTAGCCCTTGCTAGATCATCTCATCCCACTTTTATTCTTATTAAGTTGCTTTGACCTATGTTTAGGCCCTGAATTACCCTGTATGCAGATTATACTGGTAAAATTACATTTTTACCCCTTATGACTTGTTTTCTCCTTAAACTCAGAATTCTCTGAGTTAAGCCTTTCCTTGAGTTATGTAGGAGCTTTTATCCTTTGTATTAGGTCAAAATGAGCTAGTTATGGCTCATGATGAGGTTCTCATCATACCCCCATGCCTAGCTTTTGCTAGTCCCTTAGCAAAAACTTAAGGTTTCAACCCTTGTTCTAGGCCATGAAGTTTTTAATAGTTTTAGATAAGTGCCTTTTTTATTTGAGCATAGATTAGGTTAGAATGCTGACCATAGGCCTAAAAGGTACTCTAGTACCAATCAAGATCCAAATCTGTCTAGCCTTAGCCTCAGTCTTTAGCAAAGGTTTTTAAGGTCCACAAGAACTAACCTAAGGTTTATTGGACTTTGTGGTTAAAGCACCCGTGCTTGAAATGATTTTAGCCCTGGCTCAGTTCGCAGTGCGTTTTGTAAGAGAGAGATAGAAAGTTTTTCTGTTTGGAGAGTTTTCTCTCTCTTTTTCTTTTTAGTTCTAGCCTAGGATTGGCTTTTCAACACGGTCTGTATCAGATTCCTTGCTCCCATCATCAATCCTCAAGGGTTCCTGGCGATCGATGCTTCGAGATAGCACCGCCCATGGCAACCCCCGGAACCCTGGCTATTGAGATTTCGAGATAATCCCATCCATGGTGTTCCGTGGCCGAATCCAGACCCTGGCAATTGACACTTCGAGATAATGCTATCCATGGAATCTGAACCAGCAGAGTGCTTACATGCCCCCAGTAGGATATGTAAATATCCTAAGAGACAAGCACCGAGGAGATGATATTTTGTTACGCATCTTCGAGGGGATTTCCCGCCTCTCCGCGCTGGGAACTCGTCCAAATCAACTTGTGTTGATAGGCCGCTCCTATTCTAGGTGTTCTTTTCAGAATTTTGCGACGCTTCTGCGTGATTCTGAATTTTACGCTTACTGAACCAGGCTGTGTGTGAGGTTAGGGTGCTTAGGTTACTGAGTCCCGTAAACCAAAAATTAGTTAACGAGGCCAAATACTCCCTAAGCCTTAGACCTAATACTTCAGCTTTTCATTTTCCTCAACCTCTTGAGGAGTGTCCAGATCTTAATGGGTACTAAGAGTCTATTCAAGAATGCCTAAGGTTTGCATTCTTACTAATCTCATTGTGCACTTTTCAGTTATTTTCTTAAATGAGGTCTAGAACTTAGGTTAATTCCTTAGTTCCTTACTAATGACTATCACCTTTTCTCATAATTTTGTGCTCCTTTTTCATTTTGTTTCTTTTCTCCTTCACAAAATTTCCTTCTCCTTTTATTCTTTTTCGAAATTTTTTTTTTAATTTTTATGGTGTTTTTGGCATATGTGAATTTTTTTGTTTGAAACCTTTTCTTACAAGTTTTGCACTTTCATACCCCCCCCATGCCTAAGATTTGCAATGTCCTCATTGTAACCTAGGGGGTTTTTATTTAACTTAGTTCATTCCTCAAGACAGAAATTTGGATGAGTGAATGGGTCGGGGTGACTGTTGCGGACGATTTCTAATCTCAGATGCAGGCACCTGAGGTGGAGTCGGCTGTCTTAAAGTGTGAACTTCAAGTGCAAAAAGGTGTCAGAACAAGTTTCAGGTTTTCAAAGAGAATGACGGGCTGCCTCCCGTTAAGCGCTGAGTTTGATGCCTTCAGCCAAGCGGGAAATGCGATGGAGAGGGGATGGTCAAATCAGCGGAGTTTTGTAAGACAAGCACCTTGATTAAGAGCCTAGTTGGTCCAACCAGGTGCTTGTTCAGATCAACAGGCTGATGATGCAGCCCAAACCCAATCAATCTGGTGGGTTGATAGATGTGGATAAAAAGGTGTGGAACCCACCATAAACTATGAAGCTCAGATGGATGTGGAAGTGTAAACGCAGGGTTTGGCTGAGTCGAATCAGCCTGGTCAGAGTAGGGACCCGTAGAATAATCAATGAATGACGCGGAAACCCTACGGGGGTGATCAGAGAATGATAGAGCATGGTATGTAGTCTGATCAATGTTCGAAACCCGATGTGGAAATGCAATCGGCTCGGTGAGAGGTGAATCTGAATAGAAATTGAGTCCGGTTGCGGGTCGGGGTTTGCGAGAGGTTTTGATCCGTTCTATGTGTGCGGAAGAGGTGGCCATTGTGTACGAGGGCTCTTCTAGAAACAAATGATAGGTGGTTTTCTGTAGAGAGTCCTCTGGGTAACTATCAAATGCCGGAAGAGTGTCTGTAGGATGAAAGGAATTGGATTCGAGAAAAAATTTGGATTCTTGGTTGTAATCACTCTTGGCATTTTCTGTTTTTGGTTCCCGAGGATCGAAAAGGAATGATTCTGTGTTATCAGTGATCTCGGGAATCAGGACCTCAGAGTCGGAGTCAGAGTCATGTGAACTGAGGTCGTAGATAGGCCTGGCATGTTCAGGAAGGGGAATCTCTCCGCAATTATAGTCAGATCTGAAATTGTCGGAGAGTTGGCGAAAATGAGATTCATGATCATGAATTCCACCACAGCAAAGATCATCAGATGTGGAATCAGCAGCCTGACTGGGTTCTAGCCTATATGTCAATTCTGTGCTCAAAAAGATGTTCTGTTCAAGCTCTAAGCTGGTAGGATAGACCCCATTAAAACCTTGCTCATCCAACTCCTCAGTTTCTGTATCGTAAATTGGTATATCTTCTGAAAAATCAATCAGATTTCCTGAGGATGTTGGAGAAGGACATTCATCAAATAGAGGCCCAGAATCATGTTCTTCTTTAGAAATTTTATCTTTCTCATATGGGGCCTCATAATCTTCCCAATAAGTTTCAGATCTAGATTCTAGGTTTAGGATGTGGGTAGGATTACTAGAATCGAAGTCCGAATGACCTTCGAGGGTTACCTTATCAAAACAAGGGGCGGAATTTATACCCTCCAGAGGTTCAATTCTAATCTTGTTATTGCAGGAGTCTTGGAGTTCTAAGCTTGGTGATTTATGGCCTAGGGTTGGCTCAGCATTGTGTTCTCCTGCAACTTCCCAACCTATTTTAATGCTATCTTCTATTTGGGTTGGGAGTCGACAACCACCTTGTGCCTCAGTCCCGAGGTCTGGGAAACTGGATTGATTTTTAGTACTGTTCCAAGATGACTCATCCTCTATTTCTGGTGTATACGGGTATTTTTGGTTGATAGTTTTTTCTAAAAGTCTCATCATCTCTACCCGCTTTTCAAGAGCATCTTGGTTTTGTTCCCAAAGTACAGGATTTGTCACGCATTGAAGGTATTCAGATTTGTGTAATTTGTCTATCTCAATGTATCCTGTCATGAGCATATCTCGGGTTGATCCTTTTGAAATTTCAGTCAATAGGATTTGGGCACAGTTTATGATGAAAGCTGTGGTTGTTGGGACATCAACCTGAATGTTTTGTACTGGTGTTGAGGGTTCGATTTCATAGATTTCAAGGGCATCCTCAATCATCTTATCTTTCATGGATCTCATATATTCAGGTTTTTTGAATGGTAGTCTTGCTAGGTAATTAGGCTGCATAATTGGATCAGGTGGTGGAATCAAGATATATAATCAAAGTTTGAATCAAGATGGAAGAAGGGGATTTTGTTCAGAATCAGAGGAAAGAAGGGCTGTTTGAATGATTTTTGCAAAAACAAAGGAGCCGAGGCTTAGCCTCGGGGAGAGTGAATTTCTATAGGAGGTTTCAAGGACCTCCTAAAAAATACTGAAAGACTGGATGAGATAAGCAGGTGTTGGACCCAATCAAGACACCCAAAAATTTGTTGGGTGACTATAGAGGTGCGGGGCAGATGGACCCCTTGATCAGAAAGATCGTCCACCAGAGAATTACCTGGGCAGCCAGAGAGGGAGAGTCCCGCAAAGACCCCTACACGGTAGAGCATCCCCACAGGTTACAGGGTTTCCCCCACCCGACCTCTCTTGTCACTGCGGTTCCAGGTAGACCAGGATGGGGATCTTGACCTCTTAAGTCTACCAATTTTAGTTTAAGATCAGGGTGCTTAAAGTTACACTTGAACTCTTAGGTATTTTGAGTGAGAAAGTGACCTAATTTTAAGGTTAGTTGACCCAAGGGGTCAACTTTACCTCTTGTTTCCTTTGAGAGCTTTTGGGTCTTGTCTTTTAGGGTTCAAGTGTTTAGAGAGCCAATTGTTTTAGGTTTTCTTTGAATAGGTATTTTCAGACAAGGGCTTGGGCACACTTCATTTGGTTTTCTCAATTCTTGCTTAAGGAGTGTGTCTCTAAATCCCTAGTGTTGGATCCTAGGTTGGCTCTACTTGGTCCAGTTAATTCTTTGTTGGGTAATTAGGGCTCAAGCAAGAATGTGTTAGCCCTTAAATACCCTTAATAGTGTGCAGGAGTAATGAGTTGAAAACATGCAACTCTTTATGGTTACTAAGTATGGAAGACAGGTTAGCCCTATATTGCTTGTTCTTTTCTTTTCTTCCTCTTTAGAGTTTAGGGGTTAATAGCAAGAGGAAAAAATTTTACCTGTCCTCGGAGTGGTTGTCGTGCGGTTGCTTGTTTTCTTGATTTCCTGTAGCTGCACAAAAGAGAGGAGATTATCAGAAATTAAAAAGAAACAGGAATGTTTACCTCTAGAATAGCCGTTGCTCCCCGGCAACGGCGCCAAAATGAAAAGAGAGATAACCGGGTTTTATTGTTATAGCGTTGTAGTATAGCCAGTTATTGCCATCATTTCAAATATATAAATTTTTTACTCGGAAAATAAAAGAGTTCCCGAGGTCGAACTCAGGGAGCAAGTTGTATTCTAGGGGTACAAGTTTCTTTTAGAAAAATAAAGAAAGAGAGAGAAAGAATTTGTTGTCTTTTCTTCTTTTCTCTTTGCTTCTCCTCGTCTCAGATCTTCTGTTATCTTCTTCTTCTGTATCTGCAGTGGTGATGTTCTTCTTTTTCTTTCAGCTGTTCCTACTCTTCCTTTTTCTTCTGCAGAGCGGTCCTGTTCTTCTTCTTTCAGTTCTTCCCTTGTTCTTTTGTGTTCTCCTCTGCCTCGCCTTCTTCTGTTGTTCTTCAGATCTCCTTCTTTCTTCTTTTCTTTTTCCTGTCAGGACGTCGTCTCTCCTTCTTTCTTCTTTTCCCTTCAGGACGTCGTCTGATTTTCCAATCAGACGACTTAAACCGCTTGTTGCTACAGTGTCTCCCTCAGCTTCCTTCTTCTTCCGTGGTCCTTCTTCTTCTTTCAGTTCTTCCCTTGTTCTTTTGTGTTCTCCTCTGCCTCGCCTTCTTCTGTTGTTCTTCAGATCTCCTTCTTTCTTCTTTTCTTTTTCCTGTCAGGACGTCGTCTCTCCTTCTTTCTTCTTTTCCCTTCAGGACGTCGTTTGATTTTCCAATCAGATGACTTAAACCGCTTGTTGCTACAGTGTCTCCCTCAGCTTCCTTCTTCTTCCGCGGTCCTTCTTCTTCACCTATGCCTGCACACTTCAGAGTTTACGTCAGAGGAAAAAACCTACTCTACCCTCCCCCCCGCTTCTCTCTCTCTCACAGAAGCCACTCTTGGGAAAGCTCTCCCAGAGCTGCCGGGTAGTCGGGTACGGGTCGCGCCCGGGTCCAGGCCCACCGGTGTGTGTGGTGGGCGAGGAGTGCAGGTCAGTCTAAGTCGGGTCGGGCCAGGTCCGCGGGGCGTGAGCGCGGACGAGACCGGGTAACCGGGCGGGTGAAGGGGACCTCACCCCGTGTGCTGAGGCAGTAAGGCTTATTCACAAAAACAATTTAAACGGTGAAAGAGTTGTGAGGCTTACCGATGTGGGACTAAACGGAGGCCTCTCCTCGCGCGCGCCTGCTGGAAGACCGCGGCCTTGCTTCTGCAGCTGCAGCTTCGATTTGCGTCGGTTGCTGGCTGGCTACCTTCGCAGGAGTCTCCGTAATCCGCAGCAGCTGGAGACCTGGAGTCCTCAAGCCTGGAGCGCGGGAGAAGCTGCTTCAATGTGGCGTTAATGGCGGTCGAGCCTCAGAACCTGTCGGACACGAATATGGCCTATCGGCCTGATCAAACTACTGGGGAACCTTCATCGTGGCACGGCGAATGTGTGGAGCTGTGTGGCAAGCCGCAAGGTGGTGTCTGGCGGCGGCCCTAGGTTGGACTGCAACCGGAGAAATGGGTTTGTTTGGGGGAGCGTTACGGAGGTGTGGAGTGGCAGTGGAGGGGTGGGGGGTGCTCAGTGTGATGAGGCGGAGGTTCGGTGAGGGTCGGCGAGGCGTGTGAGGCTGTGAAGCGATGGGGGCATCTCGCCGGAGGGTGGCCGGAGACGAAGGGGGTGACGATGGTCAGGGTCGGTCGAGGGCTTAATTGAACAAATTGAAACTGGGGAAAGAAAGAGGAGAAGAAGGGAAGTAGTTCTAACTTACTTGCAGGGACGAAGGGGGAGCAGCAGGGCGACAGTCGTATCGACTGTCGCCGGAGAAGAAGATGCCCAGGGGAAGGGGCGGCGGCGAGCAGAGAGCCGGAGAGGCGCCAGCTGGGTGCGGCGTGGCGCGGGAAGAGCAGGGGAAGAAGTCTCTGCTGCTGGTATTGCGGCAGAGCGAAGAGGAGGAGGAGGAGGAACCGCCGGAGCTGGTGGGCGTCTGCCGGAGTGAAAGGAGAGGAAAGTTAGGGGTTTTCTCCGTCAGATCCGAGCTGGGAAGAACGGTGGAGCGACGGGGGTATTTATAGGGACCGAATCAGGGAGGAAGGCGGAGGGAGACGACGTGTCTCCCTCGCCGGAGGACGCCGGAGATGGAAACCCATACCGTCCGTGCGTTCGCACGGCCGGTATGGTGGGTTACAGCGACCAGGGGGTGTCCCTGCGACGGCTGACGACGTAGGGCACCCCCGGTTTACTTGCCAGGCTCTCCCCCTCACCCTGCGCGGCGCCATGCTCCGCGCAATGTCGCCGGAGCATGGTGCTGGCAGGTTTTGCAGGGGGACCTGAACGCAAAGAACGAAGGAGAGTTAGCGGCCAAAATGCGAGGGTTCAAAAGTTGAGGGCCAAAAAGTAAATATATGAGGACCAAAGTGTAAAGTTGGTCAAGGAGGTTTCTTCTTAGGCTCAAGTTTTTATACATGACTAATTAGGACCTAAGGAATCTGATGGTGAATTTCATTTCTATATTAAACCTTGTTTGACCGGTCAATTTATGCGAAAACCCAAATTAAGTTATTAATTGGGCATGGTTCTCAATGTAGGTCAAAATGGGTTCTGAAGGCCAAATTGAAGGTTCTAAACCCTAGAGATTATTTTTCTATGAATTTTAGAGGGTTTATTCTATTTTCACTTTGCCTTGAACCTCGTGAATTGAAGTGGGTTGTTTTAGGGTTACAGATTATCATTTAGTTTCTTGGAATTGCTGTAGCCCTTGCTAGATCATCTCATCCCACTTTTATTCTTATTAAGTTGCTTTGACCTATGTTTAGGCCCTGAATTACCCTGTATGCAGATTATACTGGTAAAATTGCATTTTTACCCCTTATGACTTGTTTTCTCCTTAAACTCAGAATTCTTTGAGTTAAGCCTTTCCTTGAGTTATGTAGGAGCTTTTATCCTTTGTATTAGGTCAAAATGAGCTAGTTATGGATCATGATGAGGTTCTCATCATGTGGCTGAATGAAAGGTTTTAGTCTTTGTCCATTGACGGTGAAAGGTTTAGATTTGTCAATTTCAGTGATCTCAACGGCTCCATTGTCAAAGATTCTCATGATTTTGAAAGGTCCAGTCCATTTTGATCTTAGTTTCCCTGAAAAGAGTTTTAGTCTAGAGTCAAAAATAAGGACTTTTTGACCAGGGTGAAATGATTTCCTATGAATGTGATGATCATGGAAGGCCTTAAGTTTATCCTTATAAATCCTTGAGCTTTCATAAGATTCATTCCTTAACTCATCTAGCTCGGAAATTTGTAATTTTCTATGATCACCAGCCTTCTCTAGGTCCAAGTTACATTTTCTGATGGCCCAATAGGCTTTGTGCTCAAGTTCTACGGGAAGATGGCAGTGTTTCCCGTACACAAGTCTAAAAGGAGACCTACCTAATGGGGTTTTGTGAGCTATCCTATATGCCCACAACGCATCAGAAAGGCAGGAAGACCAATCCTTTCTATCTGGTTGGATGGTAGTCTGTAAAATCTTCTTGATCTCCCGATTGGACAATTCAGCAAGTCCATTGGTTTGAGGGTGATATGGTGTAGCAATCCTATGTGACACCCCATACTTTTGGAGTAGGGATTGAAAATGTGTGTTTCTAAAATGAGACCCTCCATCACTAATGATGGCTTTTGGTACCCCAAATCTAGAGAAGATTAAATCTTGAACAAATTATGTCACAACTCTATGATCATTAGTCCTCGAGGGGATGGCTTCTATCCATTTAAAAACATACTCAACTGCCAACAAGATATACTCGAAGCCATAAGATTTAGGAAAGGGTCCCATGAAGTCAATGCCCAAAATGTCAAAGATTTCGCACACTATGATCGGATTCAAGGGCATCATGTCCCGGCCGCCAATACTGCCAAGAGATTGACAGTGTAAACATGCCCTGCTATATTCATGTGCATCTTTAAAGATTGTGAGCCAATAAAAATCGCTCTGTAAACTCTTTGCAGCAGTCTTTTTGCCAGAGAAATGACCGCCGCACGCCTGGTCATGGCAGAATGACAAGATGCTTTCTATCTCCTTATCAGGGACACACTTCCTAAGAATCTGGTCTTTGTAATGTTTGAAAAGCCATGGTTCTTCCCAGTAATAGTGCTTGGCCTCAGATCTAAGTCTATCTTTTTGATGTCAGACCCAATCTGTAGGGAGGATTCCAGAAGCTAGGTAGTTGACAATGTCAGCTGATGAGAACCTCATCATGAGCCATAACTAGCTTATTTTGACCTAATACATAGAATAAAAGCTCCTACATAACCGTAGAAAGGCTTGACTCAGAGAGATTCTGAGTTTGTAAAGAAAACATAAACTGAGGGGTAAAAATGCAATTTCACCAATCCGATCTGAAAATAGGATAACTCAGGGTCCAAACATAGGTCAAAACAACCTAATAAGAATAAAAGTGGGATGAAATGACTCAATAAGGGCTACAGCAACTCCAAGGAATTAAATGACAGCCTGTAACCCTAAAAACAAACCCACTTCAATTCACGTGGTTCGAGATAAGGTAAAAATCAAATAAACCCTCTAAAATTCATATAAAAATAATCTCTAGGGTTTAGGACTTTCAATTTGGCCTTAGGAACCCATTTTGACCTACATTGAGAACCATGCCCAATTAACAACTTAATTTGGGTTTTTACGTAAATTAACCGGTCAAACAAGGTTTAATATAGAAATAAAATTCACCATCATAATCCTTATGTCCTAATTAGTCATGTATAAAAACTTGGGACTAAGAAGAAACCTTCTTGACCAACTTTTCATTTTGGTCCTCATCCATTACTTTTTGACCCTCAACTTTTGAAACCCTCGCATTTTGGCCCCTAATTCTTCATCATTTTTTGCATTTGGGTCCTCCCTGCACAACCTTGAGCAGCGCCATACTCCGGCGAGGCATGGCGCCGCGCAGGGTGAGGGCGACCCCCTGCCAAGACAACGGGGTGTTCCCTACGACGTCCGCTGTCGCAGGGACACCTCCACGATCTCTGCCATCGCCCACACCTTCAGTGCGAACGCGCGGAAGGTATGGGTCGCGATCCGGCCATCCTCCAGCGAGGGAGGCACGTCGTCTCCCTCCGCCCTCCTCTCTGATTTCGCCTCTATAAATGCCACCACCGTCTGCCGCTTTCGGTAATTGGGATCTGACGGAGACACCCCCCTAAATTCCTCCCTTCCCACTCCGACAGACGCCCCCTTGCTCCGGCGGCCTCTCCTCCTCCTCCTCATCTCCCTGCCGCACTACCAACAGCAGGGTTACCTTCCCTCGATCTTTCCGCGTTACGCCGCACCCAACTGACGCCTCTCCGGCCCTCTCCTCGTCGCCGCCCCTTCCTCTGGGCAATTTCTTCTCCGGCGACAGTCGATACGACTGTCGCCTGCGTCAACCCCTCCTCTTCCAGCTTAGCAGGTAGAACTTCTCCTCTTCCTCCCCTCTTTCTTTTCTATACTGAAAACCCTTACTGTCGCCACCTATTTCCCACCGGTCACCCTCACCTTCTCCACCTCCGGCCAAACTCCGACGAACCACTCCCATCGCTCCAGCACCCCACACGGCTCGCCAACCTGTGCATAACCTCCGCCTCCTCACCCTGATCCTCCTCCGCCCTTCCACTGCCCACCAAACGCCCTCTGCAGACCCACCGAACACACCCACTTCTTCGCTCGCAGTTTGACCTAGGGCGACCTGTTTGCTCCACCACGCCCCCTGCAGACCCTCTGACCACCTTCGCCGTGCCACGAAGAAGGTCCCCCGCCTATCTGATTTGGTCGAGAGGCCGTTCTTCTGTGACCAGGTGACTCGCCCGCCGTCGCCATTACTGAGCAGGCAGAGCTCCTTCACCTGCAGGTGCAGGCACACCTTCGCCCAGGTTCGACTCCCAGGTTGCGCGGGGCGTCTCCGCGAAGCGTCCCAGGCTCGCAGTTGGGGCGAAGGCCTCGCGTGAAGCCACGATTGCCCGCTGCTCCCTCCGCTGCGGGCGCTCAACTGGGGTGGGACATTTAGTCCCACCTCGGAACTTTTCAGAGGCGCGCGGGCGCATAAAGGCAAAAAGTGCCTTATGTTGTTCGCCTCCTGACCACGGGGTGAGGTCCCTCTCACCCGACCCGGCCTCGTCCGTGATCACGCTCCGCGGACCTGGCCCGACCCGATTAACCCGACCTGCACTCCTCGCCCACCACCGCACCCCGGTGGGCCTGGACCCGGGCGCGACTCGTACCCAATTACCCGGTTGCTCTGGGAGAGCTGTCCTAAGAGCGAACTCAGAGAGAAAGAGACGCGCGGGGGAGGGGGGTAGAGTAGGTTTTGCCCTCTGACTCTGAACTCTTGAGCGTGCAGGCACAGGTGAAGAAGAAGGAAGCTAAGGGAGACACTGTAGCAACAAGCGGTTTAAGTCATCTGATTGAGAAATCAGACGACGTTCTGAAGACAGGTGAAGGCAAAGAAGAAGAAGGAAGGCGAGGCAGAGGAAAGAGAGGAACACAGAGCAGCCAAGTGAAGAAACAGAAAGCAGAAGAAGAAGAGAAGCAAGAAGAAAAGAAGAAGAAGAGCACGGGAGGAAGATCTGAAGCAAGAAAAGAAGAAACAAAGAAAATAAAAAGAAGAAAAAGACAGGATCGTCCAACCAAGAAATAGAGGAAGAACACGAAGAACAAAAGCCAAAGAGGAGAGAAGACAAAGAGGAAGAAAGAAGAGAAGAAGAAGAGCCAAACTTTCATCTCTCTCTCTCTCTTTATTTTTGTAATAGAACATGTATATCTCTAGAATACGACTTGCTTCCTGAGTTCGACCTCGGGAGAACTGTATTTTCCGAGTAACAAATATTAGCAAATGATGGCAATAACTATCTGTACTACAACGACTTAAGAAAAGCTAGTTGCCGCCACCATTTCGTCATCAGCATGCCAAGGAAGATCAGAATGAATGACCAGCAATTGCTCGTCAGGGAAGTGGTCAAAAATAGGCAGAGAAGGAGAAATCGCTTTAGAAGGAAGGCGAAATAAGTGGTCAGCTACCACATTCTGCTTCCCAGCCTTATCATGGATCTCTAAATCAAATTCCTGCAAAAGTAGGATCCATCTAATCAGACAAGATTTCGCGTCCTTCTTGGGAGAAGATGTCGAACTGCAGTGTGGTCAGTGTAGACTATAATGTGGGAACCTAAAAGATAAGGTCTGAATTTCTCCAGTGCAAATACTACAACTAGTAATTCCTTTTCTGTGATGGTGTAATTCCTCTGAGCTTCATCTAAGGTCTTGCTAGCGTAATAGATGACTGTGGGTTTCCCGTTCAGTTTTTGACCAAGGACAGCCCTTATTGCATAATTAGAGGCATCAGACATGATCTCAAAAGGGTGAGACTAATCTGGAGGTTGCAATATTGGTGCCTTAGTGACCAGATCATGAACTGTCGTATAGGCACGAACACAATCGTCAGAGATCTGGAAGTCTACATCTTTAGAGAGGAGATTAGTGAGAGGTTGGGCTATTTTCGAGAAATCCGCTATGAAGCGGCGATAAAAACCAATATGCCCGAGAAAAGATCTAATTTTTTTAACCGACGAAGGTAGTGGTAATTCAGAAATCAATTTTACCTTCGCACGGTCAACCTCTATTCCTCTCTCAGAGATAAGGTGACCTAATACTAGTCCTTCTAGTACCATGAAATGTGATTTCTCCCGGGAAAGTACCAGATTCACATTTATGCATCTTTGCAGGACCTTAGTCAGGTGGTCTAAACATGTATCAAATGCGCTCCCGAAGACCGAGAAGTCATCCATGAAGACTTCTAAACAATCACCTACCAAATCGAAAAAGATTGCAAACATACACCGCTGAAATGTAGCAGGTGCGTTGTATAATCCAAAAGGCATCCTACGGAATGCAAAGGTTTCGTAGGGGCATGATGAGAACCTCATCATGAGTCCTAACTAGCATATTTTTACCTAATAAAGTGAACAAAAGCTCCTACATAACCAAGAGAAAGGCTTAATTCAAGGAAACACTAATATGAGAAGAGAACATGAAACAATGGGTAAAACTGTAATTTTACCATTGCAGTGCATCAACAGGATTTCTAAGGGTCTATACATAGTTCAATTGGACTTAATAAGAGAAAAAGTGGGATGGTTCAGTCAGAAAAGGGTTATTGTGAAATTTAGGAATTAAATGACATTCTGTAACCCTAAAACAAATCCACTTAAATTCACAAGGTTTCAAGCAAGATAAAAATCAACTAAATCCTCTAAAATTCATGAAAAAATATCCCCTAGGGTTTAGAACCTTCAATTTGGCCTTTGGAACCTGTTTTGACCTAGGTTAGGGTCTAAGCCCAATATTTGACCTAATTTAGGTTTTTATGCAAAATGTCCAGTCAAACATAGTTAAACCTAAAATCCAACTTCACCATTGGATTCCTTAGGTCCAAATTAGGTTTGTACCAAAATTTGGACCTAAGAGAAGGTCATCTTGACCTACTTTGCAAAATGATCCACCCAATTACATTTTGGCCCCTAACTTTTGAAAACCCTTGCAAAGACCCCCTCAATGTTAAGATCTGTGCTATTTGAGCCTTTTAAGACATCTGGACTGTGGGTCAGACGTCTGGTAAGACGTCTGGACACCTTCCCAGATGTCTGGAAATCAAAAAATTTGAGTACGAGCTCGTGTCTACGCACGTGCTGCGCGCAGACAATACCCTCGTTTTCCCTCCCCTTCTTCTTCTCTCTCTCTTCCATCCCCAACAAACCCTAAACCTGATCTATAAAACCCCTCCCCCACCTTCGTTCTCCTCACTTCTCAGCCACCCGCCACCTTCCTCTCTTCTTCCCAGAGCGAGCGAGAGCGCGAGAGCGGCAGAGAGGAGCAGTGTGAGAAGGAGAGGAGGAGGTGAGCTTGCGAGCTCGCGTGATAGCTCACCGATGAGCTCACAGCCGGAGCGACGCATGCGCGAGACGGAGGAGTGCATCGGGGAGGTCTTCCCCGATACTGCTGCAGGCAAGAGGGCGCGGCGAGGCCACGCGTGGCGAGAGAGGGCAGAAGCAGGTTCTGCTCTGGGTATTTCCCAAAATCAGACGTCTGAAGCGACATCCAAACGACGGAGCTGACGTCTAGAGGAGGTTCCAGACGTCTAGGGTGAGAGTTTCTCAAAGGTACATTCTCTTTGCGGATACAGCCATGCAAGCTACTCCGCCGATTCCTTTTTGCATGCCCGTTTTGAGAAGATCAGGTGTCTACATGTAGGATTCGCTTTGGGAAGGCACGGGACACGCCCTCCCATCCTTTCCAGACGTCTGAGAAGCTTACCAGACAACTGTAGGTGCTTCTAGATGTCTAGAGAGGTGGTCGGACGTCTGGAGCTGAGTCCAGACAGTCTAGAAGAGTTCCTGGATGTCTGAGGATTGGCTCAGGGCTTAAGGTATGACACTAGACACTTTTAAGACGTCTGGAAGTTGTTCCAGACATCTGATTTGAGTCAGAAACGCTATTTTTGACCCGTTTAGGGACCGTTTGAGGTCCATCTTCCACAAATAAGATACCGATGTTTCCCATATGATTTCCTCTATTTGTTAGAAGACTTTTTATACTGTTCTGAATATTCTCTTGTGATTGATCCTTGTGATAGGACCTCATTTCGTTGCGGGTTCGGGGCTTGCTAAGGCACGTGAGCCTACTGTTCAAGCCCCCATTACTCCTGGGTTTACTGGTAGAGTAGTTTCCCTTAATTTAATTACAAACTTGAATGCTTGCGTGGAATGAATGATTAGAACCTAGGACATGGCATGAATCCTAAGAAGAGAAATACTGAAAATGTCTGTATTGAATAGATGAATTGCAGTCTTGAATGAGTAGATAGAATGATAACAATTTCCTGTAAATGAATAATAGCTGCCTGTGAAATATGAAGTGCTTGTGCTAGCTAACAGTTGCATGTAAAATTTTTGTTGTATACGTTAAATGACATAATACGAGCTGCAAGTATATAATTTGAGAATGGAAATGTGAGTTTCCTGTGTATGACCTGTATATGGAAATGTGAACGATAGAAATACGAGCTGCATATGTATAACCTGAGAATGGAAATAGAAATGATGAAACCTGGCATGGAATGGCATGAGGAACATGAGCATGAACCCCACGGGGGATTATGAGTTGAGCTCTTGGAAATAAAGGAATGGATCTAGAAATGCATTGGGAAGTGTGCTGGCCCTTGAGTACATGGTACCAAGGGGAGCGCATCTTACCTCTTAGTGTAGAGGGGTGCTTGCCACCTTCGGGTTGAGACCCAGGGTGGGTTTGGCCACTTTGCACCAACTCGGTGGCCCTCACGTACACTGTACCGGGGAGAGCTACTAGTGTAGGGAGAGAGCTAGCCACCTCACGGGACCCGGGGTTCAGCTATCCGCCCTACAACGACTTGTTAGGCACACTGGGCAAACCAGGGTAGTCAGGCAAGGGTGCGCAGACTATGGAGGGGCGAGACCTCTATTTGGTTACTGATGTAGATTCTTCCCTAGCAGGAGGGGGTGACGTAATAATTGCGAAAATGAAAATAAAACAATCTCACAAAATATCTATCACACGAGTACACAATTATTTTTAGGTGGAAACCCAAATCGGGTGAAAACCATCACCAAACCCTCTCGAGTTAGGATTTTCCGATCAACCAAGTTGATCAAAATCCACTAAACGAATCACTTTAAACGAGGGTGATTCAACCTCAAATACAACCACGCTACAAGTGCGAGGGTAGCGTTCCTCAACCCCTTCTCTTCACGAGAAGGATTTTGTCCCTTGAAGGAGACGGGAATTCGCAAAGCGAATACCCAACCAAATAACAAAGATAAAAGAACAATAATCCTATAGAGCCAACAAAGTAATTTTAAACCTAGCTTCTATAGGAATTAGGAAACTCCCCTTTGAAAGGAGTGCATCGGCGACGCGGATGCGTGAACAACACGACGGCGCTACGTTGCTCTCGTGAACTACGGCGGGAGAGCGGGTGCGCAAAGCTTGATGCTCTCAAGATGAAGTAGAGCTTGGAGAGCAAGAGAGTCTTTTTGGACACACAAGAGTGTGAAAGTGTGTAGCTAGGTGTATCTTGTGTTTCTTGGTGTGTTTTAGTATGCAAGAGGTTCCCCTCTATTTATAGAGGCCTCAGGAAGGCTTTGGATGGCTTAGGAAAGGCTCTATAGCCATTGGATGCAAAGCCCAAGTGAATCAACCCGAAATCAGGAATAATCATTGCACTTACAGGGTAATCAAACGTCTAATTATGGCATCAGACGTCTGGAAGACCACTTTAAGACGTCTGATTTCAAGGTCAGACGTCGGATTTCGTGCGGGTTCCTTCCTGACTTGAATTAGATCTAAACAGGGTTCTTGTGCAAGTCCATCAGACGACATACAGGACGTCTGGCACTATGTCTGGACGTCTGGAAACCTACTTTTTCGTGGGAATGGATTTGCAACGGCTAGAAAATCTTTGAGAAGAGATTTTCGGGTCAGTCGAGGCAAAAACGGTCAATTATCAGACGTCTGGAAAGGCTTAAGGACGTCTGGAAAGGCTCTAACGGTCATATCCTCGAGTGTTTGCTAAGAGAGCCAACGGTCCACTAGTTGGACGTCTGGCAAAGTCATCAGACATCTCCTAAGACGTCTGGTCTAAGGTCTGGACGTCTGATTTCATCAGACAGAACTAACTTGTCCAGTCTAAATATTATCAGACGTCTGAATCAACAGTCAGACGTCTTAAAACACTTTATCAGACGTCTGGAAACTCTGTTTGAACCCTACATTGGTTTTCTAAGTTCTCTACAGAAAACCTAAGTATCCTAGAGTTGTGTCGGTGTTCCTAGGACTACTGTTAGGGTACTTTGAGGCTCTTTAACATAATTTTCTAAGGAAATAAAGAGCAAGAAAATAAAGACAAAAGTACATGAAAGGAAGAAAAATGGAATTCTATCATATTCTTCTTGTCCTTCCATCTCCAATCTATCTCTCCTCGCGAATCCCCTCTGTTCTCCATCAAGCTCCTCCAATCCGTCCTGGGTGCGAGCTCGAATTCTTTCTAATCACGTCTACATTTGCAATTTGACCTGAAAATTAAAGACTCCAAGTGCAAATGTTAGATAACACGTGTTTTGTTATCATCAAAACAAATGATCGTGGTGCTCTAGCACCAACAATCTCCCCCTTTTTGATGATGACAAAACCATAAATAATAATGCAAAAAATCTCCCCCTTTTTGACATTATCAAAAATGTTTGATTAATTTTAAATTTTTTTTTTTTATAACTCCCCCTTAAAACATGCTCTTCTATAAATTTCTTTTAACAAAGGTAATGTCCTCCCCCTTTTTTTATAACAACAAGATAACTATTATTTTTCTCCCCCTTTCTAAAGGAAATTTAGCTACCTTATATCTCCCCCTTAAAAATTGACAATTAGCTTATAATTTTTTTTGCTCCTCCTATCTAAATGCTTATGATAAAAGGATAGGGTAAAGGGTTTTACCTCACCTACCATGGCCAATAAAATGGCCCGAATGGTGGTGGAGGATGCCACATCGGATGGGGCTCCCATCCGTAGCTTGGAGGCCCGGGCATTGGTGCCGGTCTCCAGTCTGGCAGTCGACGTGCGGCAGGATCATTGTTTGTTCGCCATCTCGTCGGTCTTCTTGTTCTCCTCCTTGGTCTACTCTTTCGTTCTCCCAACTCGAGTTGACCAGCCTCGAGTTTGTAGGTCCAGTCCTTTGTGTTGTAGTTATCCCTGAAACCTACAAAATAAGATTCCAATTCTTTTTTCGGTATCCAAGTGGGCTTGGATCCGGATCTGTTAGCGGGTCTCCTTGATGGAGATCCTTTCTCAATCTTAGGGCTATATAAATCATCTACTTTGTTGATTAATTTGTTACAGTTTTCCCTAAGACATGCAATTTCTTTTTCTATAATACTCATCTTAGTCTTTAAATCAGAAATTTCTATTTTTAGACTAACATTTTCCTCAATCAATTTATTATTTTCATTGATGAGGTTATGATTTTCTAATAATAGGTTATCATTTTTAGAACTAGCTTCTAGATCCTTAAGTTTTATTTCTAACCTATCATTTTCACTTTTAAGAAAACTAAGATTCTTTTTCATGCTTTTATTTTCTATCTTAAGTGCTTTACTAACTTCAAAAAGTTCATTAAAAGCTTCTTGTAAGTCGTAACTTACCTCGTTGTCTGAGTCGCTTCCACTTTCGCTGTCGCTTCCTTTGGCCATGAAACCGAAGCAAGCGGTTTCTTCTTCTATGGACTTTTCTTCTTCTTCTTCCTCCGAGCTGGAATCGTCCCAAGTGGCTTGGAACGCCTTCTTCTTAGATTTCTTCTCCTTTTCCTTCTTCTTCTCCTTTTTGAGAAGAGGGCACTCTGGTCGCAGATGCCCTTTCTCGTTGCAATGGTAGCAACGTCTCGGTCTCTCCTTCTTCTCCTTCTTCTTTGACTCCCTACACAACTTGGAAAACTTTTTAAGTAAAATTCTAAAGTCTTCGTCGTCGGAACTTACCTCGCTATCCGACGCGGCTTTGAAGGCGAGAGTCTTCTTCGGTTTAGGCTCCGGTGTATCCTTCTTCTTTTGCTTCAACTTTGTCTCGTAGGCCATCAGATTGCCTAGGAGATCTTCCATGTTAAGCTCCTCCACTTCGTTTGCCTCCTCGATGGAGGTGACTTTCTGTTCCCATTCCGATCCAAGGGAACGAAGAAGCTTCCCTTAAAGCTCCCCTTTAATGAAAGTCTTCCCTAAAGCTTTCAAGTTATTTACAATGAGAGTGAACCTAATGTTCATCTCACTTAAAGATTCGTTAGATTTCATTGAAAAAGATTCAAATTCTTGAGAAAGTAAATTAATTTTAGTGGTTTTTACCTTAGAGGTACCTTCGTGAGTTACCTCAAGTGTGTGCCAAATCTCGTATGCGGTGGAGCATTGCGAGATTCTATTGAACTCCTCCGAGCTAAGCACGCAGTAGAGGGCGTTCATGGTCTTCGCGTTCAAAGAGAGTTCATGAATTTGTTGTTGCGAGTAGCCACCCGCAGGTTTTTCTGGGATCTCAAATGGCGTCTCGCACCTGACCCAAATCGTGAAGTCGGTGGCTTGAAGCCACGTCTTCATCTTCAGCTTCCAGTAAGGGTAGTTGCTCCCGTCGAAGAACGGCGGACGAGTCGTAGACTGGCCCTCGGAAATCCTACACGCGGAACTGCTCCCCTCCATAGATCTTCTTGCTTGGTTGTTACGCCGAAACAGCAAGACCTGCTCTGATACCAACTGAAATTCCCTACTAGGAGGGGGTGACGTAATAATTGCGGAAATAAATATAAACAATCTCACAAAATAGACAAACACACAAGTACACAAGTATTTTTAAGTGGAAACCCAAATCGGGTGAAAACCACCACCTAACCCTCTCGAGTTAGGATTTTTCGATCAACCAAGTTGATCAAAATCCACTAAATGAATCACTTTAAACGAGGGTGATTCAACCTCAAATACAACCGCGCTACAAGTGCGAGGGTAGCGTTCCTCAACCCCTTCTCTTCACGAGAAGGATTTTGTCCCTCGAAGGAGACGGGAATTCGCAAAGCGAATACCCAACCAAATAACAAAGATAAAAGAACAATAATCCTATAGAGCCAACAAAGTAATTTTAAACCTAGCTTCTATAGGAATTAGGAAACTCCCCTTTGAAAGGAGTGCGTCGGCGACGCGGATGCGTGAACAACACGACGGCGCTATGTTGCTCTCGTAAACTACGGCGGGAGAGCGGGTGCGCAAAGCTTGATGCTCTCAAGATGAAGAAGTAGAGCTTGGAGAGCAAGAGATTCTTTTTGGACACACAAGAGTGTGAAAGTGTGTAGCTAGGTGTATCTTGTGTTTCTTGGTGTGTTTTAGTATGCAAGAGGTTCCCCTCTATTTATAGAGGCCTTAGGAAGGCTTTGGATGGCTTAGTAATAAGAACCTCATCATGAGCCATAACTAGCTCATTTTGACCTAATACAGAGGATAAAAGCTCCTACATAACTCAAAGAAAGGCTTAACTCAGAGAATTCTGAGTTTAAGAAGAAAATAAGTCATAAGGGGTAAAAATGCAATTTTACCAGCACAATTTGCAAATAGGGTAACTCAGGGTCCAAACATAGGTCAAACTAACCTAATAAGAAGGAAAGTGGGATGATCTGATTTGATAAGGGTTACAGCAACTCCAAGGAATTAAATGACAATCTGTAACCCTAAAATAAATCCACTTCAATTCACGAGGTTCGAGGCAAAGTAAAAACTGACTAAACCCTCTAAAATTCATAGAAAAATAATCTCTAGGGTTTAAAACCTTCAATTTGGCCTTGGGAACCCATTTTGACCTACATTAAGAACCATGCCCAATTAATGATTTAATTAGGGTTTTTACGTAAACTGGCCGATCAAACAAGGTCTGACCTAGAAATAAAATTCACCATTAGAATCCTTAGGTCCCATTTAGTCATGCATAAAAACTTGAGCCTAAGAAGAGACCTTCTTGACCGACTTTGCATTTTGGTCCTCATCCATTACTTTTCGACCCTCAACTTTTGAAACCCTCGCATTTTGGCCCCTAATTCTTCATCATTTTTTGCATTTGGGTCCTCCCTGCAAAACCCTGAGTAGCGCCATGCTCCGGCGAGGCATGGCGCCGTGCAGGGTGAGGGAGGCCCTCTGCCAGTTGAACGGGGTGTTCCTTGCGACATCTGCTGTCGCAGGGACACCTCCACGATCTCTGTCATCGCCCACACCTTCCATGCGAACGTGCGGAAGGCATGGGTTGCAATCCGGCCATCCTCCGGCGAGGGAGGCACGTCGCCTCCCTCCGCCCTCCTCTCTGATTTTGCCTCTATAAAAGCCACCCCCGTCTGCCGAACTCAGGAGCTCGATTCTGACGGAGAACCACCCACAACTTTCTTCTCTTCCCACTCCGGCAGACACCCAGCGAGCTCCGGCGAGCTCCCTTTCCTTTCCTCTTTCGCTCTGTCACAAAACCAATGGCAGAGACTTCTTCCTGATTCTCCTCCGCGTCGCGCAATACCCGCGCACGCTGCTTCAGCCCCGTCCGCCCCCACTGGGTACCTTCTTATCCGGCGACAATCGACACGACTGCCGCCCTGCTCCTCCCCCCTCATCCCTGCAAGTAGGTAACAGTTACTTCTCTTCCTCCCCTCTTTCTTTTCCCTATTTTAATTTGCTCAATCAAACCCTCGACCGACCCGACCACCATCATCTTCCACGCCTCCGGCCCACCTCCGACGAGTCGCTCCCATCATTCCGCCACTCCATACGACTCGCCGACCGACCCAAAACCTCCGCCTCATCCCACTGAACCGTTTCCGCCCCTTCACTGCCACTCCTCACCTCCACCATACTCCACCGAACAAACCCATTCTCGCGGCTACAGTCCAACTTAGCCCCGCCACCAGACGCCGACCCACGACCTGCCACACCCTACACCACCTTCACCTTGCCACGGCAAAGGTCCCCCGCGTGTTTGATTAGGCCGAAGGGCCGTATTCCTGTCTAACAGGTTCTCTGCTCCAGCCGCCATTAGCGACGACTGAAGCAGCTTCGAGGCGAGTTCCAGGCCCTGCAGCCCCAGATTCCCAAGTGCTGCAGGTTGGGGTGAAGTCCGCAAAGGCTTCTACCTCTTCAGTTGGCCCAGACATCGGCTGCAGATGATCAGAGGGCGAGGTGGAGTCGTCCTGCGGGCGCACACGAAGACAGCAGAAGATAGTCCCACATCGTGGGATTTCGAGGCCGTGCGCCCGCATAAAGGCAAAAAGTGCCTTAGTCTCTTCGCCTCCTGACCACGGGGTGAGGTCCCTCTCACCCGCTCGACCCGGCCTCGTTCACGACCACCCCCCGCAGACCTGGCCTGACCCGTTTACCCGACCTGCACTCCTCGCCCACCACCGCACGCCGGTGGGCCTGGACCCGGGCGCGACCCGTACCCGAATACCCGGCAGCTCTGGGAGAGCTATCCTACGAGTGAATTCTGAGAGAGAGAGACGCAGGGGAGGGTAGAGTAGGTTTTTGCCCTCTGACCAAACTGCGAGTGTGCAGGCATAGGAGAAGAAGAAGAAGAGAAGGAAGACCGCAGAGGAAGAAGAAGAAGGACTGCGAGAAGAAGAAGAAGAAGAGAACCACAGAGAGAAGAAGGAAAGAAGATGCACTGTAGCAAAAGCTACTTAAGTCGTCTAATTGAAAAATCAGACGACGGCCTGCAGGAAGAAAAGAAGCTCTGAAGAAGAAAGAAATAAGAAGAACAGAAGGAAGAAGACTGAAGAACCCAAAAGAAGAGAAGAGAAGAAGACAACGACGAGAAAGAAGAGAGAAGAAGAAAAAGCCAACAAAATAAATCTCTCTCTCTCTCTCTCTTTTCACTTTTGTAATAGAAACTTTGTATCTCTAGAATACAGTTTGCTCCCTGAGTTCGACCTCGGGAGATCTTTTATTTCCGAGTAAAAATTGTAATAGTGGCAATGACTATCTGTACTGCAACGCCATTTCTATAACAAAACAACAAAACCTAGTCATACCGCTATCATTTTGGCACCATTGCCGGGGAGCAACGGCTATTCTAGAAACTTTAAATTTCTTTTAAGAGATTGCTAATCTTTTTCTCTCTCTTGTGTGCAGGTAAAAAATTGGAAGAGCAGCGGCACAACAAACACTCCAACAAACAGGTAATCTTCATTAGCCCTCTCTTAAACTCCCTTAAAAAGGAACAAAAAAATCAATCAACTTAGGGCTACCTCCATCATACATAGTAATTCCTCAAAGTTGCCTAAATTTTTCATTTCAACACATTTTAACTGTCCATCTAGCTAAGGTAACTAGGGCTAAAACCTTCTTGATTGAGCCCTAGATACTACATTTTTGAGGCAACTAAAATGGACCAACTAGAGCCAACTCAGGAATTGAAAAACTAGGGTTTTTAGAGACACACCTATTAACAAAGAAAAGATCTTCCCAAAAAGAGGTGTACCTAAACCTTGCTTGAAAAAATCTACACAAGAGAAACCCTAAGCAAATGGCTCTGTAAACACTTGAACCCTAAAAAGAAAGGACCCAAAAGCTCTCAAAAGAACAAGAGGTGAAGTTGACCCCTTGGGTCAACCAACCTTAAAATTAGGTCACTTCTTCACTCAAAAATACCTAAAAGTTCAAGTGAAACCTTAAGCACCCTGATCTTAAACTAAAATTGGTAGACTTAAGAGATCAAGATCCCCATTCTGGTCTACCTGGAACCGCAGTGACAAGAGAGGTCGGGTGGGGGAAACCCTGTAACTCGTGGGGACGCTCTATCGTGTAGGGGTCTTTGCGGGACTCTCCCTCTCTGGCTGCCCAGGTAATTCTCAGGTGGAAGATCTTTCTGATCAAGGGGTCCATCTGCCTCGCACTTCTATAGTCACCCAACAATTTTTGGGTGCCTCGATTGGGTCCAGCACCTGCTTATCTCATCCAGTCCTTCAGTATTTGGCAGGAGGTCCTTGAAACCTCCTTCAAAAATTCACTTCCCCCCCCCCGAGGCCGAGCCTCGCTGCCCTTGTTTGTGCAACCAACACTCCAAACAACTCTTTTTCTCCTGATTCTGAACAAAGTCCCCTTCTTCCATCTTGATTCAAACTTCGATTCTATATCTTGATTCCACCACCTGATTCAAAAATGCAGCCACACCAATTAAGACTACCATTCAAAAAACCTGAATATCAGAGATCCATGAAAGATAAGATATTGAGAATGCCTTTGAATTCTATCAAATCAAATATAAGCCCTCAACACCAATAGAAAATAGTCAGGTTGATGTCCCAACAACCACAGCTTGCATCATAAACTGTGCCCAAATTCTATTAACAGAAATTTCAAAAGGATCAACCTGAGATAGGCTCATGACAGGATACATTAAGATAGAAAAATTACACCAATCTGAATACCTTCAATGTTTGACAAATCCTGTACTTTGGGAACAACACCAAGATGCCCTGATAAAACGGGTAGAAATGATGAGATCACTAGAACAAATTATCAACCAGAAATACCCGTATATACCAGAAACATAGGATGAACCATCTTGGAACAGTATTGAGGAACAATCCAGTTTCCCAGATCTCGGGACTGAGGCACAAAGTGGTTGTGGAATCCCAACCTAGATAGAAGACAATGTTGAATTAGGTTGGGATATTGCAGGAGAACACAATGATGAGCCGAACTTAGACCATGAAGTGCCAAGCCTAGAATTCCCAAACTCCTGCAATAATGAGATCAGAACTAAACCTTTTGAGGGTATAAATTCCGCCCCTTATTTTGATAAGGTGGCCCTCGAAGGTTATTCGGACTTAGGTTCTAGCAATTCTACCCACATCCTAAACCTAGAACCTAGATCTAAAACTTATTTGGAAGATTATGAGGCCTCATATGAGAAAGATCAAACTTTTACAGAATATGATTCCGGACCTCTATTTGATGAAAATCCCTCTCCAACATCCTCAAGAAATCTGATCGATTTTTCAGAAAACATGCTAATTTATGATACAGAAACTGAGTTGGATGAGCAGGGTTTTAATTGGGTCTATCCTACCAGCTTCGAGCTTGAGCCTAGACAGAACACCTTTTTGAGCCCAGAATTGACATATAGGCTAGAACCCAGTCAGGCTGCTGATTCCACATCTGATGATTTATGCTACGGTGGAATTCATGATCAAGAATCTCATTTAGAACTCAATTTTCACAAACTCTCTAACAACTTCAGATCTGACTATAATTGCGGAGAGACTCTCCTTCCTGAACACACCAGGCCCATCTACGACCTCAGTCCATATGACTCTGACTCCGACTCTAAGGTCCTGATTCCCGAGATCACTGATAACATAGAATCATTCATTTTCGATCCTCAGGAACCAAAAACAGAAAATGCCAAGAGTGATTGCAACACAGAATTCAAATCTTTTCTCAGTTAAGATTTCCTTCATCCTACAGACACTCTTCAGGCATTTGATAGTTACCCAGAGGACTCTCTACAGAAAATCACCTGTCATTCCTTTCTAGAAGAGCCCTCATACACAGTTGCCACCTCGTCCGCACACACAGAACTAATCAAAACCTCTTCCCGACCCCAACCCGCAACTGGACTCAATTTCTATTCAGATTCACCTCTCACCGAGCCGATTGCATTTCCACATCGGGTTTTGAACACTGATCAGACTACAGACCATGCTCCATCATTCTCTGATCACCCCTGTAGGGTTCCCGCGTCATTCATTAATTATTCTATGGGTCCCTACTCTGACCAGGCTGATTCGACTTAGCCAAACCCTGCATTCACACTTCCACATCCATCTGAGCTTCATAGTATATGGTGGGTTCCACACCTTTTGATCTACATCTATCAACCCACTAGATTGATTGGGTTTGGGCTGCATCATCAGCCTGTCGATCTAAACAAGCACCTGGTTGGACCAACCAGGCTCTTAATCAAGGTGCTTGTCTTACAAAACTCTGCTGATTTGACCATCCCCTCTCCATCGCATTTCCCACTTGGCTGAAGGCATCAAATTTAGCGCTCAACGGGAGGCAGCCCGTCATTCTCTTTGAAAACCTGAAACTTTTTCTGACACCTTTTTGCACTTAAGGTTCACCCTTTAGGACAGCCGACTCCACTTCAGATGCTTGCATCTGAGATTAGAAATCGTCCGCAAAATTCATCCCGACCCATTCACTCATCAAAACATCTGTCCTAATGTATGAACTAAGTTGAATAAAAACCCCCTAAGTTACAATGAGGACATTACAAATCTTAAGCATGGAGGGGTATGAAAGTGCAAAACTTGTAAGAAAAAGTTTCAAACAAAAAAATTTACATATGCCAAAAACACCATAAAAATTAAAAATTTTTTCAAAAAAAGAATAAGAGGAGAAAGAAATTTTGTGGGGGAAAGAAAAAGAAACAAATGGAAAAGGAGCACAAAAATGTGAGAAAAAGTGATAGTCATTAGTAAGAAACTAAGGAATTAACCTAAGTTCTAGACCTCATTCAAGAAAAGAACTGAAAAGTGCACAATGGGATTAGTAAGAACGTAAACCTTAGGCATTTTTGGATAGACTCTTAGTACCCATTAAGATCTGGACATTCCTCAAGAGGTTGAGGAAAATGAAAAGCTGAAATATTAAGTCTAAGGCTTAGGGAGTATTTGACCTCATTAACTAACTTTTGGTCTACGGGACTCAGTAACCTAAGCATCCTAACCTCACACACACCCTGGTTCAGTAAGCGTAAAAATCAAAATCACGCAGAAGCGTTTCAAAATTCTGAAAATCACACCTAGAGTAAGAGCGGTCGATCAATACAAGTTGATTTGGACGAGTTCCCAGCACGGAGAGGCGGGAAATCCCTTTGAAGATGCGTAACAAAATATTATCTCCTCGGTGCTTGTCTCTTAGGATATTTACATATCCTACTGGGGGCATGTAAGCACTCTGCTGGTTCAAATTCCATGGATGGCATTATCACGAAGTGTCAATTGCCAGGGCCTAGATTCGGCCACGGAACACCATGGATGGGATTATCTCGAAATCTCAATAGCCAGGGTTCCGGGGGTTGCCATGAGCGGTGCTATCTCGACGCATCGATTGCCAGGAACCCTTGAGGATTTATGATGGGAGCAAGGAATCTGATACAGACCGTGTTGAAAAGCCAATCCTAAGCTAGAATTAAAAAGAAAAAGAGAAAGAAAACTCTCCAAACAGATAAATTTTCTATCTCTCTCTCTTACAAAACACACTGCGAACTGAGCGAGGGCTAAAATCATTTCAAGCACGGGTGCTTTAACCACAAAGTCCAATAGACCTTATGTTAGTTCTTGTAGGCCTTAAAAACCTTTGCTAAGGACTGAAGCTGAGGCTAGACAGATCTGGATTTTGATTGGTACCAGAGTACCTTTTAGGCCTATGGTCAGCATTCTAACCTAATCTAAGTTCAAATGAAAAAGCACTTATCTGAAGCTATTAAGAACTTCATGGTATAGAACAAAGGTTGAAACCTTAAGTTTTTGCTAAGGGACTAGCAAAAGCTAGGCATGGGGGTATGATGAGAACCTCATCATGAGCCATAACTAGCTCATTTTGACCTAATACAGAGGATAGAAGCTCCTACATAACTCAAAGAAAGGCTTAACTCAGAGAATTCTGAGTTTAAGAAGAAAACAAGTCATAAGGGGTAAAAATGTAATTTTACCAGCATAATCTGCAAACAGGGTAACTCAGGGTCCAAACATATGTCAAACTAACCTAATAAGAAGGAAAGTGGGATGATCTGATCTGATAAGGGCTACAGCAACTCCAAGGAATTAAATGACAATCTGTAACCCCAAAACAAATCCACTTCAATTCACGAGATTCGAGGTAAAGTAAAAATCGACTAAACCCTCTAAAATTCATAGAAAAATAATCTCTAGGGTTTAGAACCTTCAATTTGGCCTTGGGAACCCATTTTGACCTACATTGAGAACCATGCCCAATTAATGATTTAATTTGGGTTTTTACGTAAACTGGCCGGTCAAACAAGGTCTGACCTAGAAATAAAATTCACCATTAGAATCCTTATGTCCCATTTAGTCATGCATAAAAACTTGAGCCTAAGAAGAGACCTTCTTGACCAACTTTGCATTTTGGTCCTCATCCATTACTTTTCGACCCTCAACTTTTGAAACCCTCGCATTTTGGCCCCTAAGTCTTCATCATTTTTTGCATTTGGGTCCTCCCTGCAAAACCCTGAGCAGCGCCATGCTCTGGCGAGGCATGGCGCCGCGCAGGGTGAGGGAGGCCCTCTGCCAGTTGAACGGGGTGTTCCCTGCGACGTCTGCTGTCGCAGGGACACCTCCACGATCTCTACCATCGCCCACACCTTCCGTGCGAATGCGCGGAAGGCATGGGTTGCAATCCAGCCATCCTTCGGCGAGGGAGGCACATCGCCTCCCTCCGCCCTCCTCTCTGATTTTGCCTCTATAAAAGCCACCCCCGTCTGCCGAACTCAGGAGCTCGATTCTGACGGAGAACCACCCACAACTTTCTTCTCTTCCCACTCCGGCAAACACCCAGCGAGCTCCGGCGAGCTCCCTTTCCTTTCCTCTTCGCTCTGTCACAAAACCATTGGCAGAGACTTCTTCCTGATTCTCCTCCGTGTCGCGCAATACCCACGCGCGCTGCTTCAGCCCCGTCGTCGCCGCCGTCCGCCCCCACTGGGTACCTTCTTCTCCGGCAACAGTCGACACGACTGCCGCCCTGCTCCTCCCCCTTCGTCCCTGCAAGTAGGTAACAGTTACTTCTCTTCCTCCCCTCTTTCTTTCCCTATTTTAATTTTCTCAATCAAACCTCAATCGACCCGACCACCATCATCTTCCACGCCTCCGGCCCACCTCCGGCGAGTCGCTCCCATCATTCCGCCACTCCATACGACTCGCCGACCGACCCAAAACCTTCGCCTCATACCACTGAACCGTTTCCGCCCCTTCACTGCCACTCCTCACCGCCACCATACTCCACCGAACAAACCCATTCTCGCGGCTACAGTCCGACCAAGCCCCGCCACCAGACGCCGACCCACGACCTGCCACACCCCGCACCACCTTCGCCTTGCCACGGCGAAGGTCCCCCGCGTGTTTGATTAGGCCAAAGGCCGTATTCCTGTCTAACAGGTTCCCTGCTCCAGCCGCCATTAGCGACGACTGAAGCAGCTTCGAGGCGAGCTCCAGGCCCTGCAGCCCCAGATTCCTAGGTGCTGCAGGTTGGGGCGAAGTCCGCAAAGGCTTCTGCCTCTTCAGTTGGCCCAGACATCGGCTGCAGCTGATCAGAGGGCGAGGTGGAGTCGTCCTGCGGGCGCACGCGAAGACAGCAGAAGATAGTCCCACATCGTGGGATTTCGAGGCCGCACGCCCGCATAAAGGCAAAAAGTGCCTTAGTCTCTTCGCCTCCTGACCACGGGGTGAGGTCCCTCTCACCCGGTCGACCCGGCCTCATTTGCGACCACCCCCCGCGGACCTGGCCCGACCCGTTTACCGGACCTGTACTCCTCGCCCACCACCGCACACCGGTGGGCCTGGACCCGGGCGTGACCCGTACCCGAATACCCGGCAGCTCTGGGAGAGCTATCCTACGAGTGAATTCTAAGAGAGAGAGACGCGGGGGAGGGTAGAGTAGGTTTTTGCCCTCTGACCAAACTGCGAGTGTGCAGGCATAGGAGAAGAAGAAGAAGAGAAGGAAGACCACAGAGGAAGAAGAAGAAGGACTGCGAGAAGAAGAAGAAGAAGAGAACCACAGAGAGAAGAAGGAAAGAAGACGCACTGTAGCAAAAGCTACTTAAGTCGTCTGATTGAAAAATCAGACGACGGCCTGCAGGAAGAAAAGAAGAAGCTCTGAAGAAGAAAGAAATAAGAAGAACAGAAGGAAGAAGACTGAAGAACCCAAAAGAAGAGAAGAGAACAAGACAACGACAAGAAAGAAGAGAGAAGAAGAAAAAGCCAACAAAATAAATCTCTCTCTCTCTCTTTTCACTTTTGTAATAGAAACTTTGTATCTCTAGAATACAGTTTGCTCCCTGAGTTCGACCTCGGGAGATCTTTTATTTCCGAGTAAAAATTGTAATAGTGGCAATGGCTATCTGTACTACAACGCATTTCTATAACAAAACAACAAAACCTAGTCATACCGCTATCACTTAGGAAAGGCTCCATAGCCGTTGGGTGCAAAGCCCAAGTGAATCAACTCGAAATCAGGAACAATCATTGCACTGACAGGGTAATCAGACGTCTAATTATGGCATCAGACGTCTGGAAGACCACTTTAAGACATCTGATTTCAAGGTCAGACGTCTGATTTCGTGCGGGTTCCTTCCTGACTTGAATCAGATCTAAACAGGGTTCTTGTGCAAGTCCATCAGACGACATACAGGACGTCTGACACTATGTCCGGACGTCTGGAAACCTACTTTTTCGTGGGAATGGATTTGCAACGGCTAGAAAATCTCTGAGAAGAGATTTTCGGGTCAGTCGAGGCAAAAACAGTCAATTATCCGACGTCTGGAAAGGCTCTAACGGTCATATCCTCGAGTGTTTGCTAAGAGAGCCAACGGTCCACTAATTGGACGTCTGGCAAAGTCATCAGACGTCTCCTAAGACGTCTGGTCTAAGGTCTGGACGTCTGATTTCATCAGACAGAACTAACTTGTCTAGCCTAAATGTTATCAAACGTCTGAATCAACAGTCAGATGTCTTAAAACACTTTATCAAACGTCTGATTTGGGAATTAGACATCTGGAAACTCTGTTTGAACCCTACATTGGTTTTCTAAGTTCTCTACAGAAAACTTAAGTATCCTAGGGTTGTGCCGGTATTCCTAAGACTATTGTTAGGGTACTTTGAGGCTCTTTAACATAATTTTCTAAGGAAATAAAGAGCAAGAAAATAAAGACAAAAGTACATGAAAGGAATAAAAATGGAATTCTATCCTATTCTTCTTGTCCTTCCATCTTCAATCTATCGCTCCTCGTGAATCCCCTCTGTTCTCCATCAAGCTCCTCCAATCCGTCCTGGATGCGAGCTCGAATTTCGTCTAATCACGTCTACATTTGCAATTTGACCTGAAATCTAAGACTCCAAGTGCAAATGTTAAATAACACGTGTTTTGTTATCATCAAAACAAATGATCGTAGTGCTCTAGCACCAACAACTGAGAGGGGCTAAACCCCTGTTACTGAGAGGGCTAGGACCTATACTGGTTCCATGCTATACTTTGGGTGCACCTGCTAACGGAAACGATTGACCCCGTGCCAGTGCGGGGTAGCTACCCGTGCGCTTATCGCACGTGCCGTAGTCACCGTTACGTCTGTCCGTGACCTTGGGGTGGTTGACTAGGTGTAGGATCACCACGAGGGACTCTCTCGGCCAGGAGAGCACCACGTGTGCCTTCTACTCTTCGAAAAAGACTGCAATCAAGATCATTCCCACGAGGAACATTCGAGATCAAGGAAAGAAACCTGATAAATAAACCTAGTGTAAAGGAATAATTAGTTAAAGGAAGTAATTGAATAACAACAGCTACCTGTCCACTGTTACTGCTTTAGTTAGTTGGTTGTCACTCTACTCAGCATTCGTTGACTTCGTGTACTCATAACCCTTTTCAAGTCCAAGTGTTGAGCAGCCAGAGCCTACGACTACAGAGGGTGCTGGGCCCAGTAGAGCCCAGTAGTTGTAGCTCTTTTGTTATACTCGTTTGTAGTAGTGAGTAGACTCTTGTACCTTTACGTTTGTACTCTTACATTTTGTACTTTATATTCTTGTACCTGGTTACTTTTCTACTGTTGTGGTGGTGTGTACTGTAGTAGTTTTACTTCTTTACTGCTGTACTTTTGTTACTATTAGTTGCTTAGCATAGTGAATGTGGTTTACTTTCCTGCTTTTTGGTTACTTTCTCGTTGGACAACTGGGTCTTGGGATCAGTCGAATCGGTCTGGTCTCGTGTCCTGTAGGGATTCGGGAACCGGGTCGTAAAACTCAACTTTTTCGTCACTTTCTTCATTTTGGTCCCTCTACCATTGCACCAGGGACCCATACCGCCGGCGACTTTGCGAGCAGGTTTCTCCACGTTTCCATGGGGAACTGCTCCCAGATTTGAAAGGGGAGTCCTCTGAGACACCTACCGCATGAGCAGCTCCCCATGCCCTGAATCGCCCCATACCACTCGTTAGAACGCTCGAGAGGTATGGGTTCCCCTCAGCCATGCCTCCGGCGATGACTTTTGGCCACCTCCTCGCGATTCTCCCTCTGCCGGTGCCTATTTAAGAAGCCTCAGGGCCGACCGCTTCTTCCAAGCCTGTTTTGGCCAAAGATAACCCCCCAATTTCATCTCCTCCTCCTCCGGCGATCTGCCCGCAGGCTCCGGCGACTCTCCCTCCCTCTTCTCATCACTCTGCCACCGTACTAGTGGCAGAGCCATCTCCGCCTCACTCCTCCACATCACGCCATCCCACGCAAGCTTCTCTAACCCCCTCGTCGTCGCCGCCTCTCCATCTCAGGGCCTTCGTCTCCGACAACGGCAGACACGCACCGCTCGCCCTCCGCCTCCCCACTTCGCTCCAAGTCCCTCAGCTAAGTTCCTCTTTCTCCCCTCTTCATTTTCCCCTTATCAATTTCACAAATCACTCACCGACCACCACAGACCACCATCACCTTGTTCATCTCCGGCTAGACCTCCGGCGAGGTGCCCCCGCCGCTCCGCACCTCCACACACCTCGCCAACCACCCTACGAACTCCACCTCGACTCACTGATCACAACACCTTACACCATTCTCCCCATCGACCACCCAAAAGTACCCCCGAACAAACCCATTTACACAGCCACAGTAAACCTTAGGCACGCCACCACAACCGTTCCTGCGCCATGCCGACCACTGCCACCTATTCGCCATGCCTTGGCGAAGCTCCCTGAGAGTTTTAACAAGGCCATGTGGCCGTTTTGGTGCTTTCAGGTGCCGACATCCCTCCTCCATTGGAGCAAAGCTTGGAGCAAGCTTTCAAGCTGCTCCAGACTTCACCAGACCCAAGTTGCTATCTCAGGTCATGCGAAACATCTTTGCGCATGACTCCAGTCCACAAATTGAAGCTGCAATCCCTTGCAGGTTCGCAATCAAAGGGAACACCTACTGCTGCAGCGCGAAAGGGAGTGGGACATTTAGTCCCACCTCAGAAGTTCTGAAGTGGGAGGCGCCACATAAATTGTAAAAGTGTCAGGGGCTTATCGCCTCTTAACATGGGGTGAGTTCCCACTCTCCCCATCACACCTGGTATGCACCCACGCTCTGCGGACCTAGTATCCTAACTCGATTACCCATGCACTCCTCACGCACCACCCACGCCGGTGCGCCTGGTCGTGGGCGCGCAACCCGACCCGATAACCGGAGAAGGCTTTGGGAGAGCAGTCCTAAGAGCGAAATAGAGAGAGAGAGACGCAGGGAGGATAGGGGGTAGGTTTTGCTTTGCTCTATGCAGGAAAAGGAGAAAAAAGAGGCAACTGTGAAGAAGAAGGAGCTATGGAAGGAAGCTGAAGGCAGGAGCAGCTAAGGGAGAAGAAGATGCTACTGAAGAGGAGGAGTTGAAGTCAGGAGCGGCAAAGAAGAAGGAGAAGGAAGGACTTAGCCGTAGAAATCAGAAGAAGAAAGAGGAAGGAAACTATAGAGGCCAAGGAAGAAGAAGCTGAAGGCACGGCCAAAGCTCAAGGCACAGAAAGGAAGAGGAAGAAGGAGCTGTAGCAGAGAAGAAAGAAGAAGAAGAAGCCAAAGAAGGCTGAAGAAGCATTGTAGCAATCACCAATTAAGACGTCTGATTCACAGAATCAGACGTCTGAGAAAGGAAAGATAGAGAAAGAAGAGAAGGAAGAGAGAAAGCAAAGAAAAAGAAAGAGAGGAGAAGGAAGAAAAGAGAAAAATCTATTTCTTTTTACTCTTTAGCCTTTATATACAATACATTATTATTGAATATTATCTTTCAAGTAAAATTTGAGATTGTGATTTTGCTTCTAAAATACCAATTTTCTCCCTGAGTTCAACCTCGGAATATTTTTGAATTTCGAGTAAATAAAATTGATAATCGTTTTCGCGGTGATTTCAAATATACTACAGCGAATATCTATTTAAATTGCAAATCAATTGATTATTTTGGGCGCCGTTGCCTGGGAGCAACAGGCATTTTAAAAGCTTTAATCATAATTTTTTATTCATTATTGACTTAATTTCTCTATTTTGTTGCGTTTGTTGTAGGGAAAGTCAAGGAAAGAAAAGCAGCCGCACAACAACCACACCGAGGAACAGGTAAACTCTTATTAGCCCTCTCTCTTATTCCCCTCAAAATCTAAAGAGGAAAAATAAAGAAAAATCAATCTGGGGCTACCTGTTTCTATACTTAGTAAGTCACAAAAGTTGCCTGATTTTTAGTTTCAACACATTTCTAATTGCATATTCACCTAAGGTAACTAGGGCTAAAACCTTCTTGATTGAGCCCTAGATACCCATTTCTTCATGAGGCAACTAAAGTGGACCAACTAGAGCCAACCTAAGGATTACCAGCTAGGGTTTTAGAGACACATCTTTTCCTAAGAAGAGAAGTAAAAATTTCAAAAAGAGGTGTGCCTAAGCCTTGTTTGAAAAGACCTATCCAAGAGAAACCCTAAGCAAATCAAGCTCTTAATCTACTTAAACCCTAAAAGAAAGGACCTAAAATCTCTCAAATGAACAAAGAGGTGAAGTTGATCCTTTGGGTCAACCAACCTTTAAATTAGGTCACTTTACACTCAAAAGGCTTAAAGTTCAAGTGGAACCCTAAGCACTTTGATCTTAACTAAAAGAGGTAGACTTAAGAGGTCAAGGTCCCCATTCTGGTCTACCTGGAATCTCAGTGACAAGAGAGGTCGGGTGGGGGAAACCCTGTAACCCTTGGGGACGCTCTACCATGTAGGGATCTTCACGGGACTCTCTCTCTCTGGCTGCCCAGGTAATTCTCAGGTGGATGACCTTTCTGACTAAGGGGTATCATCCGCCCTGAACCTCTATAGTCACCCAACATATTTTGGGTGTCTCAATTGGGTCCAGCACATTCTAATCTTATCCAATCCTTCGGTGCATGTTTGGTAGGAGGTCCTTGAAACCTCCTTTAGAAATCCACTCTCCCCGAGGCCAAGCCTCAAAACCCTTGTTTATGCAGCAAGCCCACCACAAAGTCCTTTCCTCTGATTCAAAACCTAGTTCTCCTTCTTCCATCATGGCATAACCCTGTTGAAGAAAACAATCTTGAGCACCAGCTTCAGCGTCTAAATGACCTCTTCCAGAACTTCATGAACCTACCGCAGCATCCCATGATGCGAGATCACTATAATCCCGCTGTGGTGGCAATCGAGCCTCGAGTCCGAATCCTGGCTGGAGGTCCTGATTCTGAACTAAAGCCCAATATGATTCATGCCATACCAAAATTCTATGGGATTAACTCCGAGGATCCATTCCAACATATTAAACAGCTCAAGCATCTGGCCCAGACCTTGCACAAAATTGGGATATTTTGCTCATGAAGATATTTTCTTTCTCCCTCATGGACAAGGCTACTCATTGGTACCAAACTTAGACTCGTCCGATCAACACATGGGATGAACTTCAGTCCGAGTTTTTGAAGAAGTTCTTTCCTGTTGATCGGACAAACGCCTTGCACCATCAAATTACTCATTTCACCTAATAAACGGGAGAACCTCTTCATGAGGCATGGGATCGATTCTTGGATCTCATGCGAAAGTGCCCCCATTACAGAGTTCCTAAATGGGAACAAGTCCAGTCTTTTTACCAGGGACTCCGTGAGGACATCAGATTATTCGTCAATGCAACCTATGGAGGAAACATCATGGGTCAGCATGAGGACACAATGTGGGAGATTCTCGAGAATATGTGCGAGAACTCCATCAACAATGACTCCACGGGCTTATTCGACCGGACGAATGCCCGCGCATCGACAAATCTCAGGGGAGAACATGAGACACAGGGCCTATCCGCATCCGTCGACTTGGAACTAATGGCCAGTAAGTTGGACAAGGTCTCTATCATCGAGAAGAAGGTGGACGAGCTAACTCGGCATTTGCAGCGAGCCACCTTTGCGCAGAACTCTTTTGCACAGCCACCTCTTGCGAGGGAAACTATACAAAATATCTTTCACCGATCTACTCAGGGGATGGACCCGTATCCACCCTCGTCTGACTCCCGGACCGGAGGGACCTCTGATCCACTCTATGCTAGTTGGGGGAACTCTGAACCCCTATACTTTGGCTTCCTTGAGGTTCCTCAGACCTGCGAAGACCTCAATGCCATCCAGAATGACCCATTTTCCAACACTTACAATCCTGGATGGCGAAATCATCCCAATTTCCAGTGGACGGAAAATTCTCAGACTCAAAGACCACCTTATCAACCCCGTCCATATCAGCCGCCTCAACCTCGGCCCAACCCCACCTATCAATTTGGGCCAAACCAAGACCAAATGTCTCTCATCCTCCAAACACTGGCTGATATTCAGAGAACGAGTGCGACAATACAAAAATAACATAAGGACGAGATCACAGAGGTCCGCAACCAACTCGCCCAGATGGCAAATTCCTGCCAACTGGGCACACTTCCTTCGCAACCTCTACCAAACCCTAATAACGTGCCGACCCAGAGGCGCGTTATGAACCCGAATCCAGGCCACGCACATATGATTTATCAGGCCCCTTCTGTTCCATCACTTCATAGGATGGAAGCTTCAACATCTTACGCGGGATTTCAACAGCAGCCACCCATTTTACTAACCCCTAACCCGAACCAGGCAGGATTAAACTCCGTAACAACCCGTAGTGGTAAAACAACCCAAGACCCACCTTATCCAGACCACTCCAAGCCTGGTAGTGACCCAAGTCCTAGGATAGTTATCCAGGATGTCGCTGTCCTAGATCAAGAACCTGGACCTATTCCAGAGGAACCAACCAAGGTTCCATTTCCTGAGGCCTTGACCAAAGGAAAAAGGATAACCAAACCTGTGGCTCCTGAGGAGGACCTGATCAAGCTCTTTGAACAGGTCCAGATAAACATCCCCTTGATGGATGCAATCTGCCATGTACCGGCTTACGCACAATTCTTGAAAGACGTGTGTACACCCAAGCATAAGCAGCAAACAAAAAGTGGGAGTCCAATCATACTATCAGAGCAAGCCAGCTCTGTAATCTTGAGTAAACTCCCACACAAGGCAAAAGACCCAGGCACTCCCCTGATCTCATGTAAAATTGGTGAAACCCAATTTGATAGAGCATTACTAGACCTAGGTGCCTCCATAAACCTAATACCCACAACCCTGCTTAACCACCTTGAAGAGTCCGAGCTTAAACCGACTGAGGTGACATTGTAGTTAGCTGATCGATCCATCAAGTCACCTAGGGGAATACTCGAGGATGTTATTGTTAGGATACGGGATTTTTATTTCCCAGTGGATTTCATAGTTCTAGATATGGATGCACCTGAGAACCCAAGGGATACACCGATCATACTAGGGAGACCTTTTCTGGTCACTGCTAGGGTCAACATAAGCTGTGAGGAGGGCCAAATAGAATTAAAATTTGGGAACCAAACTCTTAAGATTGACATCTTTAAGGTCCAACAAGGGATTAATTGTGGTGTTGTAGAACAAATATGTGATATCAGAGCCGTGGTTGATGAACCGCATATTGAGGACGACCTGATTGTCCCCGATCAACCACAAGAAGATCAAAACCCGCAATTAGAGGAGTCTGAACCTGATCTAGATACACCCATAACTCCTACCTTGTTCCTCACACACACTCTGAACCACCCGCTTCTGCTGATAATCCCGTCTTGGAACTCAAGCACCTTCCTGATCATCTGAAATACGTCTTTTTGGGTTCCAATCAGACGTTTCCTATGATTATAAACTCCAGACTCACACCTAACCAGGAATCTTGTCTGATTACTGTTCTCCAGCAACATCGTAGAGCCATTGGATGGACTCTCGATGATTTGACTGGTATAAGCCCCTCTTATTGCACACACCACATCTATTCCGAAGAGGGCACATGACCTTCGCGAGAGATGCAGAGACGTTTGAACCCTAATCTGCAGGAGGTCATGAAAAAGGAGATCATTAAGTGGTTAGATGCAGGGATCATCTACCCGATCTCCGACAATCGATGGGTGAGTCCAATCCAGGTTGTGCCTAAGAAGGCAAGACTTATCACCATCACGACTGAAACCGGAGAGGTCATACCGACCCGTATAGCCAACTCGTGAAGAGTCTGCATAGATTCCAGAAGACTCAATTCCTCCACGAAGAAGGATCATTTCCCACTACCATTTATTGATCAGATCCTCGAAAAACTAGCAGGAAATAGATTCTTCTGCTTTCTTGACAGGTACCCCGGTTATAACCAAGTGGCAATCCATCCAGAGGACCAAGAGAAGACCACGTTCACCTGCCCCTTCGGGACGTACGCATTCCGAAGGATGCCTTTCGATCTCTACAATGCACCCACGACTTTTCAGCGGTGCATGCTTGCCATATTCTCTGATATGGTAGGTGATTATTTGGAAGTCTTCATGGATGACTTCTCAGTATTTGGGGCATCATTTGACGATTGCCTTCAGCACTTGGTTCAAATACTCAGGCGATGCATTAACGTGAATTTGGTTCTTTCCTGGGAAAAGAGCCACTTCTTGGTGCCTGAGGGGATCATCCTGGGACATCTGATTTCAGAGAGAGGCATCGAAGTCGATCGAGCCAAGGTTAACTTGATTTCCAAGCTCCCTATGCCTAGCTCGATCAGGGACATCCGATCTTTCCTGGGGCACGTCAGTTTTTACCATCGATTCATCCCTGATTTTTCGAAAATCATGCGCCCCCTGACCACTCTTCTCTCCAAGGATGTACCGTTCGAAATCTCCAAGGAATGCACGCAAGCATTTGAGATCCTTTGTGACCTAGTTACCTAAGCCCCGATCCTACAGTTCCCTGATTGGTCTCAACCCTTTGAGATCATGTGCAATGCATCTGACTTCGCTATAGGAGCGGTTTTGGGGCAGAAAATTGATGGGAAACCCGTGGTCATCTACTACGCTAGCAAGACACTTGACGAGGCTCAGCGTAACTACACGGTTACAGAGAAAGAGCTGCTAGCCGTAGTATTTGCCCTGGAAAAGTTCAGATCATATCTCCTGGGTTCCCGTGTTATTAATTACTCGGACCACACAGCTGTGAGGCATCTCCTTGCGAAGAAGGACGCGAAACCTCGATTAATCCGATGGATCTTGTTGCTGCAAGAATTTAACCTTGAGATTCGCGACAAAGTGGGAAGACAGAACGTGGTAGCTGACCACTTGTCCCACCTTCCTTCTGAGATCATCGACCCTTCCGGACCCATCACGGAGCATTTTCCTGATGAGCACCTCCTGACTACTGGTATAAGGCTTCCATGGTTTGCTGACATAGTAAACTACTTGGCATCACATCAGATCCCGTCTGATTGGCCGAAGGCCAAGAAAGACAAATTGTGCTTCGATGCCAAGTATTACATTTGGGAAGACCCGTATTTATTCCGCATAGATGCTGACCAAATTATCTGGCGATGTGTCATGGAAGTTGAAATCAAAGACATACTCTCTTTCTGCCATGACCAGGCATGCGGTGACCATTTTTCTGGGCACAAAACTACATCAAAAGTCCTCCAGTGTGGCTTTTACTGGCCCACAATTTTCAAGGATGCATACAATCACTATAAGGCATGTAACCGTTGCCAGGCCTTGGGCAACATGAGCCATCATGACATGATGACTTTACAGCCGATTCTGGTATGCGAGATTTTTGACATTTGGGGGATTGATTTTATGGGACCCTTCCCTATCTCGGACAACTTCGAATACATTTTACTCGTTGTTGACTACGTGTCTAAATAGATTGAAGCTATTCGGGCCCGAACCAATGATCACAAAGTTATCAAATTCATCCACCAAAACATCTCACGGTTTGGGATTCCTCGTGCGATCATTTCTGATGGAGGGACCCATTTCACGAACGCTCAGTTCAGGTCACTAATGACCAAATACGGGGTGTCGCACCGAATCTCTACTCCTTACCACCCCCAAACTAATGGTCTAGTTGAGCTATCAAACCGGGAGATCAATAAAATCCTCCAGGTTACTGTTCGACCTAACAGGAAGGATTGGTCATCCCGGCTTCCGGAAGCTTTGTGGGCTTATAGGACCACCCACAAGACCCAATTAGGCATGTCTCCATTCAGATTGGTGTACGTGAAGGCGTGTCACCTCCCCATCAAATTGGAGCATAAAGCCTATTGGGCAGTACAGAACTGCAATTTTGATCTTTCTAAGGCTGGAACACACAAAAAGCATCAGATAAGCGAGATTGATGAATTACGCCTTGATGCGTATGAAAACTCGCGAATCTACAAAGAGCGGGTTAAAGCTTTTCATGACAAGCACATATCTAGAAAGATCTTTCATCCTAGTTAAAGGTCCTACTCTTTGAAGCCCGACTCAAACTGTTCCCAGGAAAGTTGCGATCCAAGTGGATCGGACCATACTTAGTCCGGCAAATCTTTGGAAATGGAGACATTGAGATCAGTCCACTTAGCCACGATTCCGAACCCTTTGTCGTGAACGGTCAGAGACTCAAACCATTCATTGACATGACCAATACAGAATTGGCTGAGTCATCCTTTATCCTCCATTCTCCCTGAGCTCATTACGCCCAGCTGATGGCGTAAAACTCAGTGCTTAACGGGAGGCAACCCGTTGTTGAGAAGCATAGATCGCATTTTTTATTGGAAAACGCCGTAGTATCGTTGCGAAATACAATCCAACAAAGATATTATTTTCTAAAGATAATAAGACTTGAGTCCCGGTCATTCGTCTCTGGGAGGCATTTGTTTTACTTTTGAAATCGATCTTTTTTCCGCTCTACTTTGTTTAGAATCTCATGCCGGTTCATGATTATTACGTATTTAGGTACGACATGCTTAGTTGCAAGAATATTAAGAGTTAGAAACAGGCAATATTAATCACGCAAAAGATAATAGCAATTAATAAGCTCATTGTGATTTCACAACATGGAGACATATATATATATATATAAGCATTTTTCATTCCTTCGGTGGGAGAGTTGTTTGCAACAAAAACTATAGAGGAAAGCTTGTACAGAAATGCTTGGAATTTAAATCTAGCTACCAGAAAACGACTGTATACAAGAATCAATGGGGGGATTTTGCATGCATCATTGGGGGAGAATTACGACTACGCTACTAAGTAGTAATAGAAAGCAGTAAAACTATGAAGGGCATAAACTAAATCTAGCAAAATAAAAGGGCATTCAGGGGTGGTCCTCGATGGCCTTGGAGTGGTCGGGAGGAGAATGAGAGTCGGCCAATGTATCTTAGGCCGACCCTTGGAGAGAGGGAGGAGTGATCCAGCATCCTGGCATGATGTCCTCCATGATGGTGGTGAGCTCGTGGAGGTGGAGTGGCTAACCTAAGTGAAGGTGGGCGTGCATGGAGCAAATGAGGTGAGTGGTGCCAAGTATGTGAAGTGAAGCCAAGGGATGTGAATGGGTGCACTTAGTCGCCCATGGGGTCTTTTAATAGACTTAAGGGCTTCTCTCTAGAGAAATGTGGAACTCTCTAGAGAGAGTCCAAGAGTGGCCGGCTACATGAGGATAGAGGTGGTTTTTGAGATCCAAAAAATGTGGATCTCAATTTGAATGCCTCTTGGTTGCTAAATTTGGCAACCAAGAGGTGGCGCCACTTCAAGAGAGTTCTAGAGAACTCTATAGAAGTGTGTGTGCGTGAATGGGTGTTTGTGTGTGTGGTGTGGTCGTGCTCTATGTGGCTAGGTGGTTTAGGTTAGGTCCTAAGGGGTTTAGGTAGGTGTATGTCTTGAATTAGGATTACAAACCCTAATTGCTAAGGGGAAAACGCAATTAAAATTAACTTAAGTTTAATTGAATGAGTGTGAACCAAATTGAGAGTGAAATAACTCAGTTAGGTTGGGTTTAGGTCAATTGGACTCTCACTAAGTCCAATTGAACTTGTGTGGGTTGAGATCTAAGCTCAATTGGACTCAATGAGTCCAATTGACTTAGGTGAAGGTAATTGACTTTGATCTAAGTCAATTGGATTTGGTGAGGACCTAATTAGGTTGTTAGGTAGGTCTAAAGGTGATGTACTAGGGTTAGGACACCTTAATTTAGGTTCATATGGGGTTGGGATTAGGCCTAGGGAGCTAGAGATACAAGATCAAGACTTGAATCTCAAAACAGGGATTGGAGACCAATATCAGACGTCCAATAATGTGATCAGACGACTTATACTCAAAAATCAGAAGTCCAGACTTCAGTTCTAGACGTCCAATCTGAGTCAGGGGGAAATCAAGGTTCTGTTTTGGGTATTCTACAGAAATTGGACGTCTGACAAAGTGTATGGACGTCCAATAACACTGTAGAAGTGGGTTTGAGGTGTGCGAGAGTTGGCTAAGGGTCCTGGACGTCCTATAACTTATCTGGATGTCCAGATAAGAGTTGAAACTAGGGTTTCCTAGGGTGTTGTGACCTCATCTAAGGGTGGCTAAGGCTTAGGGAAGTCTCTAGGCTATCCTAGGGCTAGGGTGGACCTGGGCTCTTCACATTTTACTGCTTTACTTCTACTTAATAGAATAGAAAACTTTTAACTCCCTTACATTATTATTCCTACATCTAAACTAAGCCTTCTACCCCAGCTTTGCTGCATCTCCCGTTATTCCTGATCTAGCTTCAGATCATGCTCCAAATCTAGCTCCTGATCAGCTTGTTGCCTGCAATCGACAAAATGCACTTAATCAGCACATTATAACATTATTTCATGCATAGCTAAAGTAAAGCAATGGAGATGCAGATAATGCTTATGCATGCATGAATTACCCTACTTATGCTAAGTTCTAGCCTAATCTAGGTCAATTAAGACCTATAATTGCTGTGCAATCACCCGTCATTCTTTGAAAAACACGAAACCTTTCCTGACATTTCTTTGCTGAATTCATATTGCACTTTAGGGTTCATCCATTAGGACAGCCAACTCCACCTCAGGTACCCGTACTTGAGACTAGAAATCGTCCACAACAGTCACTTCGACCCGTTCACTCACCCAACACCTATCCTAATGAATGAACCAAGCTGAATACAAACCCACCTAATTTACAATGGGGACATTGTAAATCTTAGGCATGGGGGGTTATGAAAGTGCAAAATGTATAAAAACTCATAGCAAGAAAAGGTTTCAACAAAAAAATCACATATCATCCAAAAAAAAAACTGAGAAGAGGAGAGCAAAATTTTGTGGGCTATAAAAAATAGGAGGAGAAAAAGAGCAAAATGTTAAAGGAGCACAAAATGAAAAAGAAAGAAATAGTCATTAGTAAGAGATTAAGGTATTAACCGAAGTTCTAGACCGCATTAAGAAAAGTAAAGAAAAGTGCTAAAGAGACAAAAAGATTAGTAAGAATGCTGACCTTAGGCCTTTTTGGCTAGACTCTTAGTACCCACTAAGATTTGGATAATCCTCAAGAGTTTGAGGAAAATGTAAAGCTTAAGTATTAGGTCTAAGACTTGAGGAGTATTCGACTTCGTTAACTGACCTTCGGTTTGTAGGACTCGGTAACCTAAGCACCCCAATTCACACACAGTCTGGTTTAGTGCACATAACTATTAAAATCACGTAAAAGCGTTTTAATATTCTGAAAATGTTTCCTAGATTAGGAGCGGCCAATCAACACAAGTTGATTTGGACGAGTTCCTGATGCGGAGAGGTGGGAAATTCCCCTCGAAGATGCGTAACAACATATCGTCTCCTCGGTGCTTTTCTCTTAGGATATTTACATATCCTACCGGGGGCATGTAAGCACTCTGCTGGTTCAGATACCATGGATGGGATTATCACAAAATGTCAATCGCTAGGGTCTGGATTCGGCCACGAAATGCCATAGGCGGGATTATCTCAAAATCTCGAAAACCAGGGTTCTGGGTGTTACCATGGGCGATGCTATCACGAAGCATCGATTGCCAGGGACCTTTGAGGATTGATGATGGGGACAAGGAATCTGATATAGACCGTGTTGTCAAGCCAATCCGAAGCTAGAAATAAAAAGAAAAGAGAGAGAAAACTCTCCAAACAAATAAATCCTCTGTCTCTCTCTTACAAAAACGCACTGCAAACTGAACCAAGGCTAAAATATGCCTCAAGCATGGGTGCTTTAACCACGGAGTCCAATAAACCTTAGGGTAGTTCCTGCGGGCCTTAAAAACCTTCGCTAAGGACCGGGGCTAAAGCTGGAGAGGTCCGAATCTTGGTTGGTACTAGAGTACCTTTAGGCCCATTGTTGACATTCTGACCTAATCAAAGAAGAAAAAGCACTTATCATAATTGGTGAAAGAAACTCATGGTCTAGAACAGAAGTTAAAACCTTAAAATTTTGCTAAGGGACTAATAAAAGCTAGGCATGGGAGTATGATGAGAACCTCATCATAAGTCCTAACTAGCATATTTTGACCTAATAAAGTGAACAAAAGCTCCTACATAACCAAGAGAAAAGCTTAATTCAAGGAAACACTAATCTGAGAAGAGAACATGAAACTAGAGGTAAAACTGTAATTTTACCATTGCAGTGCATCAACGGGATTTCTAAGGGTCTAGACATAGGTCAATTGGACTTAATAAGAGAAAAAGTGGGATGGTTCAGTCAGAAAAGGGTTATTGTGAAATTTAGGAATTAAATGACATTCTGTAACCCTAAAACAAACCCACTTAAATTTACAAGGTTTCAAGCAAGATAAAAATCAACTAAACCCTCTAAAATTCATGGAAAAATATCCCCTAGGGTTTAGAACCTTCAATTTGGCCTTTGGAACCTGTTTTAACCTAGATTGGGGTCCAAGCCCAATATTTGACCTAATTACTTAGATGGGTCCTAACATTAGGCTCTACTTGTGCATTAGATGAGTTGTAATAATCTCTAAGTAGAGGCCTTAGACGAGAGATCGGTAAATCAGGGATTTCAAAACCCGCCTCAGGTTAAGGTGGAGGACGGGTTTGAAGAGTCTGTAAATTATTTAAGGCTACTGTTAATAGATTAATCTGCCTTGTTTATTCAAGCTTCCTAAGGTTCTGGTTCAGGAGCGCCTCATGAACATCAAAAGGCAGCATCTCCCCCTAACCAGAAGAAGAAGGGATCTCGGGATTTAGATTCTGCAAATGTTCCATAGAAGTAGATGGATCAGACGGGAAAACCATTGGTTGCTTATCTACAACCGGCCCAGGATCACTTGTCAATGATGGTGCAAGAGGCGGATGTAAGGATCGCCTCCCGTCCATAAAATGAAAAATAATGTGCAAAGGCACACGCACACCACCAATAAAAACAGCAACACAAAAACCCGCAAAGCAGTGCAATGACGCGGGTTTTGATCTTCTTTCAAAGGAAAGAAGAGATCCCTAGGATACGCAAAAGTAATTTGACACAAGAAAATAGAGTAATAGTATCAAAATACACGACCTAATCTGTGTCTACGCAGGTGCGTACCTTAAGGCTCAAAGGTCTAAGATTTAGGATCAAGACCTCTCACTACTAACTCTCCGGGGCTCTAGTAGTGAGACAGACTTATTGATCTTCGACCAAAGTCCTAAGAGGTGCAAAGAGGAGAGATAGAAAAATAGACTCGTGTGAGTCTAGTGATCGCGCTGTGTGCGCGATAACATACAACAGACGATAGCGATAAAAAAACCCGCATGCATTCTGCAATCATATTTAGTCACAATTTTTAACTTCCTCTTTTTAGTTAATCTTTTACAAAAATATATCAAGTAAAATTCAATGGCCGCTTTTTAAATCTTTTCAAACAAAAATATGTGGTCTTTTTAAATCTCCAAGGATAGGGATCTGCGTAGGTTTTCTCGTGTTTTCCCGCTGATGCAAGAAAAACAGTAAAAATTCCTGAGTTAGATTCGCACTAATACTAGCAGGAAATGCACTCCTAAGAGTATGCCTGTGATATGTTGTTGTTAGCCAGAAAAAGATGTATTTTTGTATTTTTTAATTATTTTTTTGATGCAACAAATCAAACTACTCTAAAGACTAAGACTAGAAATACTTACAACCAAAAATAGCAAAACAGAAACAGAATCCTGCCTTCTCCTGAGATTACCCGCAAAGGTAAACCTAAAAAGAAAACAGAAAACAAAAACAAAACAAAATAAACAAAGCTAAAAAACATTAGAAACAAAAATATAATTACAATTACCTCCTAATTATACAACTAAACCAACTAAATTCTAGTGAATTAAGAGATTGCCTCTCCGGCAATGGCGCCATTAAAATGATGCGTTCCTCACCTCAACTCAGTAATTATGTTAATTTTACCTAATTAAGAGTAGAGAAAAGTCACTTAGGTTAACTCGAAGTTGTGTCGATCAGTAGTATAGGGTCGAATTAACCTAACATTTTAGAAATTTTTACTGGTTAAGTTCAGGTCGTTTGCTGTGAGGTATAATTTATTTTAAATTCACTAGTTATCTTTTTTTTTCTTTTTAAGTATAGGAGGTATATTAAGTTAATTTTAAGAACATAAATTTTGCCAAATGATTTAAACTTTAAGGAATATACAAAATCCCATATGAATTTTTAACATTAAAAACATATGAATTCTATATTTGTTTCAAATGTTTTAAGGCAAAGAAAAGTTGATTTAGCTAGAACATGCCTTATTACAATTAAAACAAATTCTTACAGAAAGAAATTAAAGAAATTAAACTTCTTTTCTTCAGCCTCTCTCTCTCTTTTCTTCTCTCTTTCTTCATTTCCTTTTATTCTATTTTTATACTTTCTCGAGCACTTTTCTTTTTCTCTTCTTCTGCTCCTGCCTTCTTCTTCCCTTAGTCTTTTTCTTCTTAGTTCCCTTAGTGCCTATTCTTCTCCTTTCTTTCCTTTAGCTTTTCTCCTTGGTGATTTCAACACTTCAGCCCTTCTGCCTCTTTGCTTTCCTTTTAAACCTTCAGCTGAACCAGGTTTATTTTCCTTTTCAACCAAAAATTATTTTTGATTTGCAGCGAGGTCCTTTCGAGGATACACAACACCCTGAGATCAGGGTGGGACCAGACCCTACTCGATCCTTGACTAATTTGATTAGGTTCTATTTTGGTTTATTTCTTGAGCCCAACCGGCCCTCTCTCGAACCGAATCGATTCAACGCCTCCCAGACCTCGCCCTCCCAGGGCCAACATCGCACACGCCCACTCAGGTGCACACCCGCAGTTACACACATGCCCACACACACACACACAAATATGCTCAGAATGGTCAGATGTTCAGATCGCGCCGAGCGCTTGACGACTAAATCGCTTACTGCACAAAACAGTTTTATACCCATGCGCATGCTTGAAAATTTCCGATGTGGGACTATGTTTCCCCCCTCCAGACCCGACTTCAACTGATGATTTCTCCTAGCTCAGAGCTTCGTTCCAAGCGATTCAAAGCTTGTTGGAAAGCTCTTGAGTTGCTCTACAGAAAGGTGAAATTAGGGGGTTCCTATGGGTTTTAATTGCTTGGAAATAGAGTTAATGCTTCACGAAGCCCATAGATTGGACTTTCCTCTCTCAGTAAGGCTCTAAATAAGTTCTGCAGGTAATTCTGCAGCAGCTAGAGTGGGTTTTGAAGCTCTTAAAGCTTCAGGTTCAGCAGAGAAGCTTGAAGCTTCTCTGAAAGTCTCAGAGAACAAATTTCAACTCTTAAAATAGGTGTACAAACACAGAAGAACATTCTTAATTGATTAAAACAGATTCTAAGGGTTTCAACAAACTCAACTGGGCAGGATTTACGATCAAATCTCATCAAAAAGCTTATGTCGTCAGTTTGGGTTCGAAAACAACCCAAACTGACAGGTTGTAAATTCCAATAAAATAACAAGTCTGAGCTTACTTAAATCTCTTTCAGATCATTCAACAAGATCTCAGAAACAATTCTATCTCATCAATTCCTCAAATCGATCTCAGAATCAAAATTTCCTCCTCAGGTTTGACTAAAAGACTTAAAATTTAACTTTCTGATTAAAGCCTTTTCTCAAGAAATTAAAGCCTCAAATAGGGTTCTTTCAACATCAGGAATTCATTCAGCCTCTTTAATAGGTGTTCTAACCCTAGAAATTAAGGTTCCAAGCTCGTCGCCTGAACTCCAAAAGCACTTTGTTCGTCAGAGTATTTGGGAAGTTTCTACAAAGGGCTGAGGTTATGAACAGCTTCAGTGCACTGTACTGAACCTTCTAGACATCTTAAACGTGTCTTTAACCTAACTGACAGACTTCTCCAACTCTGTCGGAGTTGGAGAAGATGAAGACCTATCATAAGCTCCAAACACTTAATTCTCAAATAAACAACCTCAGAACAATCAGTCATCATTAAATCATTGATCTGGAGCTTCTCACTAAGTTCTTCAAACTTAAGCTCAATTTTGACTCGTCGGAGCTCGCCGGAGCTCCGGTGAGTCCAGAAAAAGTTGTAAAGTGTGTACAGAATAGTGAATCTCGCCATTAGTGACTTGAAAAGGTTCCTAAGGTTGCAAGGAACCTCAGGATCAAGTTAATTTCTTCAATTAATCCTTAAAAGAAAGACTTAACAGTGAATTCATTTATTAAAGAATCTGAGTTGCTTAATGCTCAGGACCTATTTGACCACTCAATTGAGTGGTCAAAACAAGTCAACAAGTAATTGCAATCATAAATATATAGTTAATCAAAGGTTTTAACTACTCCTGAGCCGCCACTGACAACGAGCTCAGGAGCTTAATTACAAATTGGGCGTTTAGATTATAGGTGGCAATTACTCATATTAAAGTGTAGAATAGGGTCCTTAGTGATGAAAAGACGATGGAGGACCCAGTGGATGTGAAGCTAAATCCGCTACTGCTGCCATGGACAGCAACAGAGTCGGTGGAGGTGGAAGTGATTTAGGCGAATCAATGATCAAATTAGAGATTAAGTGTGATAGAAATGATTATGGATGAAAGAAGAAGGTGATCAGCGAGTTTAAAAGATGAAATTAAGGCTCTGGCGAGCTCAAGGAACTCGTCGGAGTCGAGGAAGATGAAGTTTAAAATCTGCAATTAACTCTAATCTAACTAACTATCTAACTAGCAAAGCTATCCTACTCCTAATCTACCATTACCTAGACAAAGGGGTCAATAGGGTTCCGCCAAAGGTTCATAGAGGACGACGAAATCAGAGGGTGTAAAATCTCCGGCAGGTAGATGTGAGGTGAAGCAGAGGATCTCCTTAGTCGTTGCCTGTGTCCAGAGATGCAGCTGACCTCGGCGGATCTCCTCAGCTAATCAAGATGGATGGAGGAAGTCAGAGAGTGGTGTGGAAGGTCGTTGGAGTTGCGGAGAGAATAGCCTATCGAAGTCGGTTGCAGTGAAGAAGAGGGAAGGGAGACAACTTGAGAGAAATCAAAGGGGTGAGGGGGTATTTATAGTGGATGGCGACGAAGAAAGTTTTGGAGTCTGGACGAAGAGGAAGCTTGGGGAGCTTAACCTCCAACATCGTCTCCGACGACGGTGAGGTTAACTCCCTCCAAAAATTAGGATTTTCGAGAGATCCAGACTGATGGATGAAGATGGAGTGGTAAGCGTAAGCTCCAAGAGCTTGGAAAAGGAAGGATGATGTCGGCAGGGCGGTGATCGCGCGGTGGCGTCACTCTCCCTAGTCAGCCATCCAGACAGATGAAGAAGAAGACGAGAGGGACCTAAATGCAATGAAACTTAAGGACCTTTAGCAAGATTAAGGACCCGATTGCAAAGAATAGTAAGGACCTAAATGTAAACCCAGGTTTTAGAAGTATATTTTAACTTAGATCTTTTCCAACTTTTTATATATGTTAGTAAATAAGGTAATTATTATGTTTTCACCTTGAATTTACATTTTTGACCTTTTTGGATTAATTTATTAGATTAGGTAAAATTACTTAAGTTATTATATACTTAGGTATACATTATGTTTAAATTACTTAACTTATTAATTAAGGAAATGATTAATAAGACCTCGAGTCCAATTATTAATTAAATTGTTAATAATATTAATTGAATGATAAAAAATCACTTTTAACTTATTTTAAGGTCCTTTACTATATATCCCTTATTTTATAATTAACCCTTATATATTCATAACCTTAGCTAATTAACTAGGAAGACTAGTTAATTAGGGGTAATTAGAGATCATGATGAGCCTCTCATCACTGCTGCAGCGCACGAAAGGGGGTGGGACATTTAGTCCCACCTCGGAAGTTCTGAAGCGGGAGGCGCCACATAAATTGTAAAAGTGTCAGGGGCTTATCGCCACCTGACACGGGGTGAGGTCCCACTCTCCCCATCACACCTCGTTCGTGCCCCACGCTCTGCGGACCTAGTATCCTGACCCGATTACCCGTGCACTCCTCGCGCACCACCCACACCGGTGCACCTGGTCGTGGGCACGCAACCCGACCCGATAACCCAAGAAGGCTTTGGGAGAGCAGTCCTAAGGGCGAAATAGAGAGAGAAAGAGAGAGACATGGGGAGGGTAGGGGGTAGGTTTTGCTTCACACTGTGCAGGAAAAGAAGGAGAAGGAAGAGGCAACTGTGAAGAAGAAGGAGCTGCGGAAGGAAGCTGAAGGCAGGCGCAGCTAAGGAAGAAGAAGGTGCTGCTGAAGAGGAGGAGTTGAAGTTAGGAGCTGCAAAGAAGGAGAAGGAAGGACTTAGCCGCAGAAATCAGAAGAAGAAGAAGAAAGAGGAAGGAAACTGCAGAGGCCAAGGAAGAAGAAGCTGAAGACGCAGCCAAAGCTCAAGGCACAGAAAGGAAGAGGAAGAAGGAGCTACAGCAGAGAAGAAAGAAAAAGAAGAAGCCAAAGAAGGCTGAAGAAGCACTGTAGCAATCACTAGTTAAGACACCTGATTCACAGAATCAGACGTCTGAGAAAGGAAAGATAGAGAAAGAAGAGAAGGAAGAGAGAAAGCAAAGAAAAAGAAAGAGAGAAGAGAAGAAGGAAGAAAAGAGAAAAATATATTTCTTTTTACTCTCTAGCCTTTATATATAATGCATTATTATTGAACATTATCTTTCAAGTAAAATTTGAGATTGTGATTTTGCTTCTAAAATACCAATTTGCTCCCTGAATTCAACCTCGGAATATTTTTGAATTTCGAGTAAATAAAATTGATAATCGTTTTCGCAATGATTTCGAATATACTACAGCGAATATCTGTTTAAACTGTGAATCAATCGATTAGGGCAGGTGAATGCCTTTTTTTCCTGATCATTGAGGTGAATCGCCACCTGATTATATCCTGAATAGCCATCCAAAAAGCAGAAAAATCTATTCCCCGCCAGTCTTTCCTGTATGTGATCAATGAAGGGCAGTGGGAAATGATCTTTCTTCGTGGCCTGGTTGAGTTTCCGGTAATCAATACATACTCGCCACGAACTAGCAATACGTGTAGGGATGACTTCTCCAGAATTAGTGGTTATGACGGTAAGTCCGGCCTTCTTTGGCACAACCTGAACAAGACTTACCCATCTGCTGTCAGAAATGGGAAAGATAATTCCATTGTCTAACCACTTAATCATTTCATTTTTCACCACCTCTTGAAGTGTAGGGTTCAATCTACGCTGGGGCTGTCTAGTAGGTCTAGATCCTTCTTCAGTGAAAATCCTATGTGTGCAGTAAGAAGGACTAATGCCAGTCAGGTCAGAGAGGCTCCATCCTATAGCCTGTCTATGTGCTCTCAGGACAGATAAGAGTCGTGATTCTTGATCAGATGATAAGAAAGAGTTAATAATCACAGGATAGGTCTAATCAGGTCCTAAGAAAACATACTTAAGAGAATCAGGGAGAGGTTTGAGCTCAACAGGTACAGGATCAGAAGGAGCAGGTGTGGGAGTTTCAGGAGATCCTAGAGACACTAATGGAATAGGAGGTAAGTCCTCAGTCTCTAAAGGGGGTATCTCAATGAAAGTCAAGTCAGAGTCCAAAGAGTGTTGAGGTTCTAAATCAATTAAGGTATCCTCAACCAACCGATCCAAAGAATCCAAGGAATAGATTTCCTCAATTAAACTACAAGTCAGTCCTCTTTAGGCCTGAAAAATATCAATTTTTATTTTCTGATCTCCGAACTTCAATTCTATAAGGCTCTCCTCACAATTAATGTTTGCCTTGGCCGTAGCCAAGAAAGGTCTTCCTAAAATGATAGGTGTGTTCTAGATATCCTCAGGTAATATCATGTCAAGGACTATAAAGTCTATAGGAAAGTAAAAATCCTTAACCCGCACTATAACATCTTCCAACACTCTCTGAGGTGTCTTAACTGACCTGTCAGCTAATTGTAGGGACACCTCGGTTGGCTTCAAATTGTCAACCTCGAAATGTGTTAGTAGAGAGGTTGGGATAAGATTGATGAAAGCTCCTAAGTCAAGTAGTGCTCTGTTAAATGTGGTGTTACCTATCATGCAGGATAGGAGAGAGGTGCCTGGATCTTTCATCTTAGTAGGGAGGGTACTAGAAATAATGGAACTAGCTTGTTCCGAGAAGATGATTGGACTACTCCCTTTTTGAATCCTTGCTTTACGCTTAGGTGTACATAGGTCTTTTAAAAACTTAGCGTAAAGAGGTATGTGGCGAATTGCATCCAACAAGGGGATGTTTATGTGGACTTGCTCAAAGAGCTTAAGCAAATCCTCCTCAGGTGCCACACAGGTCTTTTTCTTTCCCTTCTCCTTCTTCTTTAAAGCCTCAGGAAATGGTACAAAAGTGGTGACAAGAGGTTCATTCCTAGGTAAAGGAGAAGCAGGAAATGGTGAATGAGATGAAGTAGTGGAAGTAGAAGACTTGGAACAAGATGTAGAAGCAGGAAAAGGTGGATCTATGGTGCTTTTACCACTCCTAGTGACTATGGCATTTAGTTCATCCCTAGATGTAGATGATAATTCGGAATTAGGTAGCAGAGGTGGTTGGGTTTGTGTATAGGAAGAATTTGGGTCGGTGTAAAATTCAGTGTCGTGCAAGGGTTGTGAAATGACATGTGCTTGACCTTGCACTGCCAGTCTAGGTTGAACATACCTCTGGGCAGGTATGTTCCTAGGGTTGGGTTGTGCTTGAGATGGAAGTGAATGTGGTTGACGGGATTCCATCAAGTGTGATAGTTGGGCTCTCATCTCAGCTAAGGCCGCGTCCTGTCTATTACAACCCGGTTCCCGAATCCCTACGGACACGAGACCGGACCGACTCGACTGATCCCAAGACCCAGTTGTCCAACGAGAAAGTAACCAAAAAGCAGGAAACTAAATCACATTCACTATGCTACGCAACTAACAGTAACAAAAGTACAGCAGTAAAGAAGTAAAAGTACTATAGTACACACCACCACAACAGTAGAAAAGTATCCAGGTACAAGAATATAAAGTGTAGAATGTAAGAGTACAAAGGTGCAAGAGACTACTCACTACAACAGAAAAGAGTACAACAAGAAGCTACAACTATTGGGCCCAACACCCTCTGCCACCATAGGCTCTGGCTGCCCAACACCTGGACCTGAAAAGTGTTATGAGTACACAAAGTCAGCGAACGCTGAGTAGAGTGGCAACCAACTAACTAAAGTAGTAAAAGTGGACAAGTAGTTGTTGTTTTTCAATTACTTTCTTCAACTAATTATTCCTTTTCACCACTTGATTCATTTATCAGGTCTCTTTCTTGATCTCGAATGTTCCTCGTGGGAACGATCTTGATTGCAGTCTTTTCCGAAGAGTAGAAGTCGCACGTGGTGCTCTCCTGGCCGGGAAAGTCCCCCGTGGTGGTCCTACACCTAGTCAACCACCCCAAGGTCATGGACAGACGTAACGGTGACTACGGCACACGCGATAAACGTATGGGTAGCTACCCCACACTGGCACCCGGTTAGTCATTTCCATTAGTAGGTGCGCCCAAAGCACAACACAGAACCAATATAGGGCCTAGCCCTCTCAGTAACAGGGGTCTAGCCCCTCTCAGTAACCAAACAGGGGTCTCACCCCTCCACAGTCCGCGCACCCTCGCCTGACTACCTTGGTTTGCCCAGTGGGCCTAACAAGTCGGTGTAGGGCGACTAGCTGAACCCGGGCCCCGTGGGGTGGCTAGCTCTCTCCCTACACTAGTAGCTCTCCCCGGTACTGTGTACGTGAGGGCCAAGAAGTCGGTACAGAGTGGCCAATCCTAACCCTGGGTCCCAACCCAAGGGCGGCTAGCTCTGCTCTGCACTAAACAGGGGGATAATCGCTCTCCTTGGTACTCCGTACTCAAGGGCCAGCTCACTTCCCCACTCACATTTCCAGATCCATTCCATTTATTTTCAGGAGCTCTACTCCTAATTCCCCGTAGGGTTCATGCTCATATTCCTCATGTCAAGCCATACCAGGTTTCATCATTTCTATATTCTATTCTCAGGTTATACACATGCAGCTCGTATATCTATCGTTCACATTTCCATATACAGGTTATACACAGGCAGTTCGTATTTCCATCAGTCACATTACCATTCTCAATTTATATACATGCAGCTCGTATTGTGTTATTTAACGTATACAACAGGAAGTTACATACAACAGTTAACTAGCACAAGTATTTCATAATTCACAGATAGCTATTATTCATTTACAGGCAGTTGTCATCATTTCTGTCTACTCATTCAAGACTGCAATTCATTTATCCAATACTGACAATTCCAGTATTTCTCGTCCTAGGATTCATGCCATATCCTAGATTCTATTCATTCATTCCACACATGCATTCAGGTTTGTAATTAGGTTAAGGGAAGCCACTCTACCAGTAAACCCAGGAGTAGTGGGGACTTGAACGGCAGGCTCACTTGCCTCAGCAAGTCCCGAACCCGCAACGGAACGAAGTCCTATCACAAGGATCAATCACAAGGGAACTATTAGAACAGTGTAGAAAGTCTTCTAACAAGTAGAGGAAAACATACAGAAAACATCGGTATCTTATTTGTGAAAATCGGACCTCAAACGGACCCTGAACGAGTCAAAAACGTAGTTTTTGTCTCAAATCAAACGTTTGGAACATCTTCCAGACATCTAAAAAGCATCCAATACCATACCTCAGTCTCTGCGCAAATCCTCAGACGTCCAAGAACTCTTCTGGATCGTCTGGACCCAGTTCCAGATGTCCGACCACCTCTCCGGACATCTGGAAGCGCTTCCCGCCATCTAGTTCCTCACCCAGATGTCTAAAGTGCGTGGGAAGGCATGTCCCACGCCTTCCCGAAGCCACTCCTACGCGAAATCCACCAAATCTCCTAAAAAAGGCATGCAACAGGGAGATCGGCGGAGCAACCTGCATGGCCGTATCCGCAAAGGGACGTACCTTCACGAGACTTCCTCCTCAGATGTCTAGAACCTCCTCCAGACGTTGGCTCTGTCGTCTGGACGTCGCTCCAGACGTCTGATTCTAGGAAAAACCCAGAACCAGAACCTACTTCCACCTTCTCGCGCCGTGCGTAGCCCTCTTGCCTACAGCTTCGACTGCAGCAGTGTCAGGGAGGACCTCCCCGACGCACTCCTCCGCCTCGCGCACGCGCTGCTCCGGCCGTGCGCTCACTGGTGAGCTCCCACATGAGCTCGCGAGTCCAACTCCTCCTCTCCTTCTCACGCTGCTCCTCCTCTCCTTCTCACGCCACTCCCGTGCTCTCGTTTGCTCTACCGCTCTCACTGGAGGTAAGGAGGGTGGCTGGGAAGTGGGGGAAACGAAGGTGGAGGAGGGGTTTATATAAGGTGGGCATTTAGGGTTTTGCCGGGGCGGAAGAGAAAGAGAAGGAGGGAAAGACGAGGGTACTATCTGCGCGCAGCACGCGTGCAGACATGAGTTCATACTCAAGATTTTCGATTTTCAGACGTCTGGGAAGGTGTCCAGACGTTTGACCAGACGTCTGACCTATAGTTCAGACGTCTTAAAAGGCTCAAACAGCACGGGTCTTAACACTGTCTCTGTTGCATAGCAATATTCTACTGTTGCATATCAGCTAGAGTTTTCATGATAGACCCCAACTGGTCATCTCATGTAGGCCCAGGTTGAGATTATTGTGTGGGCCTGGGTTCGGGTTGCTGGTAGGCACACGGTGGATATCCATGTGATTGTGGAGGTGGTGCTCGGATCGAGTTGTACTGTGGTGGTGCAGAAGGTTGTTGAAAAGGAGGCCTCTGTGAATTTCCCGACAACGAGAAATTTAGATGATTGCGCCATCCAGGGTTGTATGTCTGTGCAAAAGGGTCATTTTGAATTGCATGGAGCTCCTCCGAAGCTCCAGAAGGTGCAGGGAAGTCAATGTAGGGAGGAAGAAAGGTTCCTCCAACTGGTGAAGGATATGGAAATGGAAAATCCGGTAGTGCAGATTGTGTCACGGAAAGGTTATTCACAGTTTCCCTCCCTATGGGAAACTGGGAAGAAGTGTTTTGTGCCGGTGACTGAGAAGGAGATGATGAAGGTTTTGAGAGAAATTTCCATACTTCATCTACTTTCTTCTTGATTAAGCCCACCTTATCCAGTTGACTAGTCACTATCTCTAAGTCTCTGCTACTGGATTGGGCTTTGTGTACCCCCGTATGTGAATGGGAATGTGAGGACTTTTTATTAAACATTCTCATCGAAACATTATTAATAGAATTCTCAGCCATACCTTCGAAGAGCTCAAAGGCTGAGTCCTCATCTCGACACAGGAAATTGCCTCCACAAGCGACATCTACGAAATTCCGTGGTGTCATCATGGAGCCCATGGTAGAAGATCTAGACCTGTTGCCAGTGTGGGACACCATGGTGGGAACATTTTCTTAGAAGCTCGTGGAATCTCTCCCAAGCCTCGTGCATTTGTTCTCTTGAATTCTGAGTGAATGTGGTGATAGCACGCCTTAAGGCGTTAGTGCGGCCTACAGGAAAGTACTTCTTTAAGAACTCCTGTTCTAAAGAAACCCAAGAATCTATAGGTGTAGTCCGTACAAGTGTTCTAAACCAAAAGGCAGCCTTATCTTTTAATGAAAAGGAGAACATTTTCATTAAAAGTGTGTGCTGATCATGACCTTGCGGACCCAAAGTTTGAGTAAGATTTTTCAGCTCCTCTAAATGCTGAAAAGGGTCCTTAGAAGCAAGTCCATGGAAGTGAGGAATGAGTGCTATAATGTTCGGCTTCAGTTCAGCAGCATGACCCCCATCACGATATCGTATCACAGGCATCGGTTAAGCAACTGTAGGATTATAGTAATCCCGTAGTTGAGGTCTGCGAGGTTGGGGTGGTGCCTGAGGGTTTCTAGGTTGGGGTGGTTGTGGTTGGGGGTTAGCTAAGAGATTAATAGCTTGAGCAAGCTGTTGCACCTGTTGGGTTAAGGTATTCATTTGTAGTTGTGTTTCAAACAGGTGATGAAGATGAGGCATAGGTCCTCTCTCCGGGGGTGGGTTAGGAAGATTAGGATATGGTGGAGGTTGGAACCTATGGATAGGTGGTGGTGGAGGATGTAAAATCAGATGTGGAGGAAGTTCTTCAAAATCCTCGAATTGTGATGACTCATGATCATCCTCTTGGTGAGTGGAATAGTGAATAGGAGTTTAAGACTCGGGAGGCAAAGGATTAGAAGTGGAAGGCAAAGAAGTGGATGCAATTACTTGGGCATCAGTACCCAAGGAGAGTACTAGCTTTGGGTTCTAGGATCTACTACCTTCCATTGAGTTGGTTTTTGAAAACAAATTTAATTCAATTCGTCACAACTCATTGGAATTGTTTTAGCTTAATTCACAAAAAGTGGAAAATCCCAATCAAATCTCAATCAACTCAAGAAACCAATTCAAGCAAGAGAGAGGAATCGAATTTTTACCTAGAGGCTGCTACACAAAATTATATAGTACACAAACAACTGTTTCAAACAATTGTACGTGTCCTAAAATAAACCTAGCGATGTGCAGACCTCTAAAATCCACTGAGAGTCTGGATAAGACTGGCGTGCGAATCCAGATCCTGTGGTTGCAGAAGGAGATGAGGTAGAAAATCATGTGTTGTGATCTTACATGATCGTGTTATGTGCACGATAGCAATCAACACAATGCGGTAAAATCTCAGTCAAGGTTTCACTCAGATTAAATGTGTCCTTTTGATTTAATTCAAATGATTATGAGATGACTTCTATGCTGCTCGTCTCGCTTTTTAATCAATTCAATACACAAGATGGTCTTCTTAGATTTTAAGTCAAATGCATTTATGATAAGAGTTTGAGAAAGGTAAGGAATGCGTACCTGACTCCAGCAATCTACAATATGCAAATTTGACTTGGAATTAAAATCTAGCAGGTAAACTATGCAATCTAAGATGGATGCCTAAGGGTATGCTGCTGCTAGATAAGGATGAGATCTTTTTTATTTTTTTGAATTTTTAATTTTTTTGGATTTTGAATAATGCAATAAACAAAAATAAAGAAAGAAATCGATTCGGAAAACAGTAAACGGAAAACCATGTCGACGAGAGATGAGTCTGAGAAATAGAAAAACAGAGTCCAGAAAGTCCACAGTTATTACAATAAATGTGTGAGAACAGGCTCTCACAACTTATGACCAACAGATGTTCTAAGTAATATACCTAAGTCTAACTAAATTATTCTGTACTACTACTATACTACTACTCCTACAGCTGCTCTGAGGGAACACTCCGCCTGGACATCGGGTCAGAAGCGCAGCGGTTCCACCAGGAAGACGACCTCCACCTGGAAGGTGATGCTGCTCCTCCTACTCCTCAAGTGTTGTGGAAAAACAACAAATGATTAAAAAAGAATAAAAGAATATATACACAACAACAAATTTACCAATGGAAAATAATTATGTACAATCAATGGGTTTGAATGAAATGAAATCAAGAATTCTATGCAAATAAAGAATTAAAAAGTAATTTTGGCATAAAGAGAGTTGATTCCCTAGCAACGGTGCCAAAAATAATGTAATGTTGTAAGGTGTGAACTATACACACTAAAGGTCGGTGATGATTGTGAATTGATGGTAATGGAATCCATTATATGATTATCCATGGTTCATATAAAAAATGTCGTTGTTGTTGTAGTATATGTCGGAAATACAAACCGTTATCACCACCATTTTATTTAATTACCTAATTTTTACTAGTTTATTCCAGGTCGTTCACAGAGAGGCAATTATTGATATACATCACTCTCTAGGTCCAAAATTATTTTTTAATTCCAAAAATGATTTATATACAATCAATAATGAATGAATGAATGAATCATAAAGAATGAATTAAGGGTTCCATTATGTATAAAAAGAGTCAATGAAAATGCTTGCAAAAATCTACTTACAAACAAGCATTAAATAATACATAGGTATATTCTATACTATCTATTTATAAGTTATATTACTAATACTTACATAAATATACACTACTAACTAATATTACATAGCATACTAACTTAACTTAATATACTGATATATACAGTAACATATATAATAGCTACAGCGACAGATATAAATGTCGCTGGACCCTAGAAAAACTATATATAAACTATAAGAAGGAAACAAGGGTTTATAGCGACAGTTATTTCACCTACAGTGACATTTTATTTTGTTAGTAAAAGTATGAAGTTATATATATATGTAAATAACTATACTACGTGTATATATATATATATATACTTTATTTGTCTTATACATATTTATTTATAAATACTATTTATACGAATTTCTATTATATATTATACATATACATACTTCTCTCTTTCATTTTCGTATGTTCTCAGTAACACTTAGGCGTTTTTAACTCTTCTCTTCTCAATTTCACTCTTCATTTTAACACTAATGCATTTTTAACTTTCTTTCTTCTCCGTGCTTAAAGTGTCATTAGGGCTCTTATTTAATCAAAATTTTATTTAATTTGCGAGCATGCTTTTCGAGGGATACGCAGCACCCAAAGACTGGGTGAGACCAGACCTCTACTAAGCGCACCCTAATCTCTTAATTAGGCTGCTTAATTATATTTTCATGCTCAAATTTAGGCTTAAATGCCCTTGCACTCACAGGCCCCTGACCCCACACACATGCTCAGAATATACTCAATGCTCATATGGGATGATCAGTTGTTCGGACGCTCGGCGCCCGTGACGACTGATCGTCCTCTTTGACAAAAACAACTTAAAGCGCTCTGCGCGCTCGCCAGCCCACGATGTGGGACTAATCAGGCGCCTGTGCAGCGTTGGAAATCAAGCGCAACCATGTAGATAAGGATTTTGGCCCTCAATTCGAGGGCCATAATTTGTTATAAAATAAAAATAAATTACGGGAAAATAAAGTATTTACATAATACTACTTAATTGTGCAATGAATTTAGATTTTTAATTATATTTACTGTATAAATAAGTTAGCTAAATATATAGTTTATACATACTTAATTTAGGTTTTGTTCCTTAAATACGTATAAATTAGTTATTATATGGTCAAATTGACCTTATACAGAGTTAATATACATGTCTAAATATTTCATAAACATTTTTATTGTATTTTACAGGTTTAATCTCTATTTTATTTACATTTAAATAATAACTTTTTGGATTGTTTTATTTGTAAATTAAATTTAAATAGCGTATACATTATAAATATACTTAAATTAGGTTAACTTACTTAAAATACAGTTGTATACATATACAGTATAAATTAACTTAGTTTTATCTTAATCTACTAATTTATTTTAATTTAATCTAATAACTTAACTATTAACTTAATAAATTAATTATTTATTCTATATATATATAATTAAATTAAGGTACAGGGTTTAGTATGTTTATTATTTACATATAAATACTTATATACAGTATTATAACTTAATATGGTCATTTATAGAAGGTATTAATTTACATAGCTATTTAGTACATATAAATTAGTTTACTTAATAAATAGTTATATACTTGAGATATATACAGTATAATCCAACTTAAATACTTAATTGATATACTACAATATATACCTAAGCTATTTATACACTACATATGTATAATTTACATTATAGATGAATAAGCTTTAAAATATAACTTATATATACACCTATATACATAGTATACAAAGGATTTTTAGGTGTTTTTGAGTTTTTTTTAGCTTTTTATGGGTTTTATATATGTTATGGAGGTAGGAGAAGAGATGGAAAGAAATGAATGAGAAGAATGAAATGTTTTTGATGTTTTTAAGTGTAATTTCTTTTATTAAATTTCATGGTATACAGAATCGTCGACTGACAAATTATACCAAGTCGGGGGTTCAGAATATCATGAAAGATGGTATGCATTTAGGGAAATACCTAATCTTCAATCAGACAAGTTTATTTTATTTTTTTATATTTTTTATATAGTTTTTATTTAATTCCAAACTTCACTCATCCTAAGCCTTTAAAGGGTTGTCTAATGTGTCCTAAAGGCTTAGGATGGAACCTAGGAGTCTAAAAGGCATTGAACTGCCTTGAACATATTCAATATGAAATATGGAAAGGATATATGCAATTAAGCATGCAAATCAAGATAGATTTCAATTAATTACACTTAATGGACAGTTGGACTTAATAGTTAGCTGACGAAGGATTTAAATAATCATTACAATCATTCAAAGGATGTTAAAAATCAATTGCAATACAGGAAAGCTTGTATACAAGTTAAACACAACATTATACAACAGTCAGCTATTTAACCAAATACATCTTACGCTACTGTCCACAGATCTTCTCAGGCAAAAACTGTTGGAACAGAAACAATAGCAACTAAACAGCAGCAAACCAGCTACTGAAATTCTTCTGCTGGAAATCCAGCAGAACTGAAGTCCAGCTACAAAAAGAAAACAACAACAACTGAACCTGCTAAACTCCAATCACTGCAACAGGCTGGACTCTATTTTAGACGTCTTAACTGCTGCTGCAGTTAAGACAAACTCCATAGAACCAGATCTGCAACAGGGAGAACTCAAAACCTAAATCCAGCTACCTAATAGCTTGAATCAGCCAATCAAATTCCAGATCAGACTATAGATAACATGATCAGGAATTTTAAGTGATTGTTTCAGGAATTACTTAGTTGGGTTTTAGGGGAAATGTAGCTGCAATTGCAGCAAATTGCTATAAGTCTGGGATTTGCACACACAAAACACAAATCAGAAATTCCCTCAACACAATCTGACAAGGGTTTCAATTCATATAAAAACCACTCGAGAATACAAATCAAGACCAAGATCCCTTGTCAGTAGCATCTCATCAAATCAGAGTTAAAAGAGAAGCTGATCTAACTCTTTCTAATGCTATAAACAGCATGTAGAAAGAATTAAATCAGTCAATTTAAATTATACACTCCAATCCCAGAACTCTGGAACCTTAAGGAATACGGAGAATTCCTTAGGTTAGTAAATCAGATTTACTCCTCAAAATCAACTAGAAGATGCAAGGTAGAGTCTCAAATCAACTAAGTGATTTTCATTTGCTCAACCATGCATTCAAGACATTTACATCCTCACTAAAATCCATATCAAATTATGGCTCTTCTGAGGTGAATTTTGACTTCAAAATCACCTCAGATTCCTTTCCAATCAGTGAATCAAAATCAAAATTTTTTAGTTTGCAAGATAAAAGCATTCAAAGCCCAAATGAATAAAAATCTTTGAAATCTAAATTCATAGAAAATCCAGCAAACTGATTCACTTTTTAGCTCAAATCATGGGCTTTGTGAACAATATGGAATGAGTGAGAAGCCCCTAATATGATCTTTGACGCTAATTTCAGATCTAAGGTTAGAAACCAATCAGATCTAAAATTAAGTCTAATGAGTGGGTGAATTGCTAGAAACAAGTCGCAGAAATCAGAAGCGATATGGAAAACTTGAAGAGGGAGAAAATTCATGATCAGTGACTGTGTGAAACCATCCCCTCTGATCTGGAATGATCAGAGGAGGTGGGGGGGGGGAATTTACTCTAATTCTACTCCTACTGCTAAACTAACAGAACATCAAATTAATCACTAATTCTAACTCTAATTCTACTGCTAATCTACTTAACTACTGCTACAACTAAACTGCAAAGCAATAAAACTATTCTAACAGGAAGAATGGGACCTATGGGTCCTTAGCCTTAGCCGGTGGCTAAGGAGGAAGAAGGGAGGGAGGTGAGCTCCAACGGAGGGAAAAGCCTTCTAGTGAAGCTTTAGGGTCGTCCTCAGGTGTTATGAGGTCCTTAGCAATGAGGAGGGTCGAAGAGAAGTCGAGGATTTCACAGTCGGTGGCTGTGAAATCAGGGATTTGGTGGGGAGTAGTTAGAGTGGAAGAACGATCGCTAGGAAGGTAGGAGAGAGCGATCCCTTGCACACGCGACCACTAAGGTGCTTAAGTAGCAATCTTAGTGGCTTAGATCACCATGTGGGTGAAGATAGTCGTCGAGGGAACTGGCGGCAAGGATGAGAGGAGAGGAGAGCGCGAGCTGCCAAATTGAAATCTAACCGTAAGATGGGATCTGGGGTTTGGGTGAGCACACGCGTCGCTTCGCGCGAAGCTTTGATTCAAAACGGGCCGCAGATCATAATCAAGGGAGATTGGACGGCCGAGATCCTCTAAGTTCATCGCATGCTACAGTGCACGCGCGGGGGCAGCAAGTGGCCGGATCTATTAGGCAAATTGCAAGGAGAGGCTGCTTACGAAGGGGTAGAAAATTTATAAGTAGGTCCATAAGTGGTAAGAAATGATAATCGAACGGACCCTAAGGGCTTTCAAAGAGGTCCCTACAGGTTACAAATAGGTCCGGGAAAGTTTTCTAAAGAAGAAAATATGATGCATAAAGGACCTAAATGTAAACTCTAAGTTTCAAGACCTTAATGATGTCCAAATGCTTTCAAGTTTTTATATGTGCTCTATTGAACATTTGAGAAATTAATTATACTTTTGATTTGGACTTTTAAACTTGTTTGTGTGTTCAGTTAACACTTGGATCACCATTTGACCTTTTTCTCAAGAATATCTCGTTTTATGACCTAATTATGCAATTTTAACACAAAATTAAGGTTTTAGGTCTTTTTCTTTGATTCCCACACTTAACCCTTTTTATGTGTTAATTTGATATTGTTTAACCCAGTTTCTAGTTTAACTTTAGCTTTTTAGCTATGATGAGTAGCCACTCATCAGGGACCACGCACGGGTGCGAGGCGTGGGTCTTGAGGTCACGCATGTGCACCACGTGGTGGCTAATGGGAGTCTCACAATCTAGTTTGCTTGAACCGGCTAAGTAGACTGGCTCGGGCAGGTTCACATGAACCAGACACCTTTTATTGCCTGGTTCAAGGTCTGTTTAAGCTCCAAATTGCACAAGGAAGGTACCGTTGCAAAGCTATTTGAATTTCCTACATTTTGATATGCTTTCCATTTCATTTTGAGCCTGTTAGACTTGCTGAAAAATAGAATTAAGGCCCTACTGATACACTTGGCCCCTTTCTTGACTTAAGCGACGCATCCAGGAACGACGCGACTGGTGGGAAGAGGCATGCAGCAACTATGGGAGACATGGGCAAATCACCTGCACGTCTTTTCCTATCGACGAGTAGAAGTAAAGTGGTGCTTTGTTGTCCTCTTCTCATTATAATTTAATGCTCCCTAAACACCCTACGTTAATTAGGCCCCATTTACTAACCACGAACTTGTAGCCAGTGTTTAATTGTTATGTGTCTATATACTCCTTCCTACATATAACTGATGACTCTAGATATACACACTATTGATTTTTCGCCTCATTAGATTCGAGTTTGGCTGGATTTTTTTTTGTAGTTCCTACCTTATGGTTTCATTATTTGTTATCTAAACAAATGTCCTTGCTTGAACCCACATTAGCAACAAGATTTAGGAATGCATCTGAACCCTAAGGAGGAATTATTTTTGGCAATATGTAAAGTACAAAGATAAATGACATCGCACTTATTAGAAAACAATCAGGGAGTCTTTTTGAACACTAAGGTGAAACAGAGGTGATCTTAAGGGTGAAACAGAGTCTTGGGATTAATGATGAAATAGGAATGGAAATGTGAGGCCGATACGGGTCGTGTTGAATTACAATGTGGCGATAAGTTGGCTCTCGAGTATACGTGTACCGAGGAGAGCTAATTATCCCATTATGCAGGAAGAGACCTGACCTCCCTAGGTAAGGAACTGGGATAAAAACGACCTTCTTGCACCGACTCTTGTTGGGCCCACGTAGGGCCAACCAAGATAGTCGGATGAGGGTACGCAACAGCTATTGAGGGGTGGGACCACTATCCTGTTTTGTTCTATTCTGTTTTAGCTAGTGCATACCCATTAGCGGAGATGACTAACCACGTGCCAGTATGAGGTAGCCCCTAGTGCATCTACCACGTGCACCGCAGTCACCGTTATGCCGCACTAATAACCTCAGGGTGATAGACCAGGCGTACGATGGACACGTAATTCCCTACTTGGAGGGGATGAGATATGCGTGACGTAATATAAGATGCAGAATTAAAATAGACAATCTCACAAAGATAAGTAATCACACAATGTACACAATTATTTTCAGGTAGAAACCCAAATCGGGTGAAAACCACCACCTAACCCTCGCGAGTTAAGATTTCTCGATCGATCTAATCGATCAAATCCACTATAGGAACTACTTAAACGAGGGTAGTTCAACCTCAATTACAACCACGCTACAAGTACGATGGTAGCCTTCCCCAACCCCTCCTTTTCACGAGGATTTTGTCCCTTAATGGAGACGAGAATTCGCAAAGCGAATACTCAAACCAAAGAACAAAAGTACAACAATCCTATAGAGTCACAAATATTAAAACCTAGCTTCTATAGGAGTTAGGAAACTTCCCTTTGGTGGAAGTGCGTTGGCGTGACGACGCGGGTGTGTAAACCAGGCTTTGCTACAACAGTGCTCTCGTAACGTCGACAGGAGAGCGGATGCACAGCAAGACGAAGCTCTTAGGTGTGGAATGAGTACTTGGAGAGCTAGAGCTTCTTCTATTTGATCTTCTACTTCTTTTTGACACAAGAGAATGGAAATATTCTTGCAAGGTGTGTTTTTACAAGGCAAGGGTTCTCCTCTATTTATAGAGGGCCTAGGAAGGCTTTGGAAGGCCTTGGAAGGCTTCCATAGCCGTTGGGTGCAAATCCAAGGTAAATCAAGTCAGAATTAGGATCAATCATGACTCTGACAGGGTTATCAGACGTCTGGTCCGGGCATCAGACGTCTGGAAAACCTGTTTAAGACGTCTAGGAACTAAGTCAAACATCTGATTTTAAGCGGGTTTCCTTCCTGACTTCAATCAGACCTAAACAGGGTTCTAGTGTATGGCCATTAGACGACATAAAGGATGTCTGGCACAGGGTCTAGACGTCTGGAAACCTATTTGTTCTGCTGAAATGGATTCCCAAGGAAGGTAATGGCTAGAAAATCTCTCAAAGGAGATTTTGGGTCAGTCGAGGCAAAACGGTCACATATCAGACGTCTGGGGTCCTTTACGGACGTCTAATATAAGGATAACAATCATTTCCCTCAACGTTTATGTAGGCAGCCAACGTTCCACTAATTGGACGTCTGGCAAAGGCATCAGACGTCTCCTACGACGTCTGGACTAAGGTCTGGACGACTGATTCTAACAAACAAAACCTATTAAGTCCAGCCTAGATGTTTTGGACGTCTGATCAAACAATCAGATGTCTTAAAAGTCACTATCTGACGTCTGATTTCCAGATTGGACGTCTAATAAGGCTATCTGTGCCCTATTTTGATTTTCTAAGATTTCTACAGAAAACCTAAGTATCATAGGATTTGTACAAGTGTTCCTAGGACTACTGTTAGGGTACTTTGAGGCTCTTTAACAAGAATCTAAGAAATAAAATAAAAGAAACAAAATATAAAGTACAATAGAAAGGAAATCTATCATATTCTTCATCTCCTTCCTTCTTCAAACTTTCACTCCTCGCAAAGCTTCTTCGCCTCTGTCAAGCTCCTCCAATCTACCATGGATGCGAGCTCGAACTCCGTCTAAACACCTATCTTCATCTGTAATTTAACCTGAAAACTAGGATTCAAAAGCAAATGTTAAAAGACATGTGTTTTGTTATCATCAAAATAAACGATCGTGGTGCTCTAGCACCAACAAGGCACACGGTATTCTCTTGGCCAAGAGAGCACCATGCGTTCTCCCTCCATCTTGAGAATACCGCAACAAGATCATCCCGATACGGGATAGATGAATAAAAGAAATGGTGATATGGTCTTGGGGCGAATTGTGTGGAAAACACCAAATGAGAAAAGGGATGATTAATAAATCTACTTAGAAATGGAAGCGACTCACATAGTGTTTTGAGAAATATACTAAGTATCTGTCCACTTAGTCTTTTACTACTCATCTTTTATATGCTTATTTCCAATACTGCTACTCTACTCATGTGACAAATCGAGTATGGCCAAGTGACGAAACCCCTATAGGAGGGCCCGTGCTCAGAAGTGTCTGAGGGTGGTAGGGGTGGTGGAGGATCACCCCCTCTCTCTCCAGCTCGTCTAGCGCTGCAGCAGCTCCCTGTCTAATAGAGGACTACCTGGTCTACCACCTTGAGGTCACGGTCGCGACGTAGCAGTGACTATGGCACGCACTATAAGAGCACAGGTAACTACCCCGCACTAGCACGTGATCAGTCATTTCCGTTAGCGGGTATGCCCAAACGTACAACACAGAACAGAATAGGGCCTCGCCCTCTCAGAACAGAGATCTCACCCCACAACAGTCTACGTACCCTCGCCCGACTATCTCAGTTTGCCTAGTAGGCCTAACAAGAGTCGGTGTAGGGTGACCAGTCCTAACCCCAGGCCCCATGGGGCAGTTGGCTCCCCCTCTACACTAAAGTAACAAGAGTTGGTGTAGGGGGCCATTCCTAACCTAAGTCTCAATCCAAGGGCAACTAGATCCCCCTTACACTAAAGTGACGATAGCTCTCCTCGGTACCGCGTATACGAGGGCCAGCTCACTTTCTATACAAAAAAGACAATTGCTCTCCTTGGTACTGTGTACTCGAGGGCCAGCTCACCTCCCTCCTACATACAATATTTGTTTTGTATACGTGAGTTCCTCTTCTAGTTCCTCGTAGGGTTCATGCATTGTATTCATTTCATTTCGTTTCACAACATGCATATCTCGTTGTTTACATCTTGGTTCTTAATCATATAATAGGTAGCTCATGATTTAATAACTGAAAGAAGCATCACATCATTTAACTACTCATTTGCTAGCATTAAGGGTTCTAACATGCATTTCACAATAGACCGTATGGCTTAAGCAATGTTCATTTACTCAATTCTGCCCTAAGGTTCATTTCATATCCTAGGATTCAATCAAATCATTCTAAGATAGCATGCACTTAGATTAATTAAGTCATGGTATTAAGAAAAACAACTCTACCGGGATACACGAGTGGAATGGGGGCTCGAATCGCAGATCCCATCATCTCCGCAGGTCCTGTATACGCTACTGGCTAGAGACCTATACACTTGACCAAATCTCATCGAACGAGTTCAAAACAGAATACGCATGACACAAACACATAGAGAACTTCGAACTGAAACCAACGATACTTTGTTTGCGCAAAACCAACTCCATTTGAGTCTTAAACAGGCCAAAAACATGCACTCTGACTAAAATCAGATGTCTGGGACTAGACCCAAACATCTTTAACGACCACAAAGGCTCACCTTGCCTTCCTGTGTTCATTACAGACGTATGGACCCCTCACGACTGTCCTGGGGCCCTTCTAAACATCTGTCGGTCACCTGAACGTCTGAAATGGTTATCGGACGTCTGTAGAGATGTCGAGACGTCCTAAAGCACCTCGAAGGGTGCGCCACGTGCCTTTCCAACGCACTCGCGCCTGCGTACGCACGCGCCACTTCAAAAACACAACACATAAATACGACGTACAAGCATGCAAACTTGTACAAAGTATATACCTTGGTACTCTGCAAGCTGTTAGACATCCGACGCTAGTTCTGGACGTCCTGAGGCTCCTCCAGACGTCTAGATAGCGTCCCAGACGTCTGATACTATAGAAAAGTCATTCCGCAGTACGCCCTGCGAAGCTTCTCTCCACACGATTCTCCGCCCGTAGAATCGTAGGTGCTACTCCAGCAGCTGCAGGAGGTCGCGGAGCTCCTCTCCACGAGCTCCCTTGGCCTCACCTCCTCTCCCATGCTCTCAAGCTTCTCCTCGCACCTCCGGCTCCTTCCCTTGCCCACTCTCCCTCTCCCTCGCCCACGCTATCTCTTTCTCCCTCTCCTCTGTGCTCCGCCCCTCTCCTTCCCCACTCGCCACTGCAAGGGGACGGGGAAGGAGAGGCTCGTCAGTGGCGAGGTGGTGGAGAAGTGGAGGTGGAGGTGGTGGTGTGGAGGTGGAGGTGGTGGTGTGGAGATGGAGAGGTTGGAGGGGGGTGTGGGGGTCTTTTTAAAGAAAGGAGGGTGTGTGCGTGGGTGTGTTGTGTGGGAAGAGAGAGAGAGGGACAAATTGTGAAATTTCCCCTGCGAAGTTCCCTCCTTCCTCGCATAGCCCAAGATTTAAACCCAAGGGGTTTAAATTTAAACTTACACCCCTACCCTTTTGGGAAAACCTCAAACACCCCTTGGAAAGGGTCATTTCAGCATAACAATCTTAAAAGAAGTTTCGCCCTCGAAACTTGAGCTAATTAGGGTTCGAAAATTAACGTAAAAGCGCATAACAAACTTAAAGAGGATCAAAGTATGTCAGAAGTGATATACCCTCAAAAAGCTATGCGTACTGTTCTCACATCGCCGCCTCGGGCTCCCAAGTCACCTCCTCGTACCGCTAGCTTCTCCATAGGACCTTCACCAGTGGCACCTCCTTCCGTCTCAGACTCCGAATGGCTCTGTCGAGTATCTACACTGGCCTCTCAGGATAGGTCAAGTCATCTCCCATCTCGATGCTCTCTTGGCTCAGAACGTGGCTAGGATCGACGATGTACTTCTTGAGGTTGGACACATGGAACACGTCGTGCAGTCCAGAGAGTTGGGGAGGAAGGGAAAGTCAATAAGCAACGGGTCCTACCCGCTCCAAGACCTCAAAAGGCCCCACAAACCTTGATGCAAGCTTCCCTTTCACCCCAAAACGCTGCAAGCCTTCATGGGCCAAACACGGAGGAAGACGTGATCCCCAACCTTGAACTATACCTCTCTGCGCTTCCTATCAACATAACTCTTCTGCCTGCTCCTGACAGTACGTAGTCGTTTGTGAATCTGCTCTATCACCTCCTGACTCTGACGGATCAACCTGGGACCAACCTTCCACTTGGTCCCCACCTCAACCCAACTCAAGGGTGCAGTACACTTCCTCCCATACAGAGCCTCGTAAGGTGCCATGCTGATGCTCGAATGGTAGTTGTTATTGTATGCAAACTCTGCTAGGGGCAAATGCTCCTCCCAGGAGCCTCTCCAGTCTAATACACAAGCTCGTAGGAGGTCCTTGAGTGTCTGTATGGTGTGCTCCAACTGTCCATCGGTCTGGGGGTGGTAGGCGATATTGAACATCAGACGAGTCCCCAAGGCTTGCTGAAATTTTTCCCAGAACTAGGAAGTGAAGCGAGTACCCCTATCAGATAAGATCTTGCGAGGGACTCCGTGAAGGCGTGCCACATCTCTAATGTGTCGCTCTGCTAGCTATGCTGGCTCAAAGGTGACTTGGATCGGTAGGAATCGCGCCGTCTTCGACAACCTATCTATTATCACCCAAACTGCGTCGTGTCCTCACTGTGTAACTGGTAGTCCCACTACCAGGTCCATGGTGATACTCTCCCACTTCCACTCTGACACAGGAAGTGACTGTAGTGGCCTTGCAGGTCTTTGGTGCTCGACCTTCACCTGCTGGCATATCAAGTACTGTTGGACGAACTCACCAACATCCCACTTCATTCCCCTCCACCAAAAGTCGTGTCGTAGATCGTGGTACATCTTTGTGTTCCAAGATGTATGGTGAACCTAGACCCGTGGGCCTCAGTCAGGAGCTCTCTCAAAAGCTCCTTGTCTTTAGGAACACACAAACGTCCCCTCATACGTAGTATCTCGTCAGAGAAAGAAAAATCTCCTGGGCCCCCTATCAACACCCTGTCTCACAGTGTCTGTAAATATGGGTCGACCATCTGCCCTGTAATGATACGGTCTATCAGCTCTAATCGTGTTTGCCGCATCACTGTCACTACCTTGCAGTATCCCCTTAACTCCTAGGGTCGCCAACTGCCCACCTCCTCCATGAGTCTCCAACTTTGTGCCTGTATGCTAGCCAAGTGGGCGGGCGCCTTCCAGCTCAAGGCGTCAGCCACCACATTGGCCTTCCCTGGGTGGTAGGAGATGTTGTAGTCGTAGTCCTTCAGGAGCTCCAACCAACGTCTCTGTCTCATGTTGAGCTCCTTCTGGTCAAACAGATACCTAAGGCTCTTATGATCCGTGAAAATCTCAAATGTCTCACCATACAGGTAGTGCCTCCATGTCTTCAGCGCGAAGACAATTGTTGCCAACTCTAAGTCATGGATAAGGTAGTTATGCTCATAAGGCTTTAGTTGACGCGAAGCATAAGCAACAACATGGGTCCACTGCATGAGCACACCACCCAACCCCTACAACGAGGCATCAATGTAAACCACAAACCCACCACTGCTGTCTGGGATGGTGAGTACAGCAGCTGAAGTTAGTCGCTCCTTCAACTCCCAAAAACATGACTCACACTCGTCTGTCCAGGTGAAAGGCACGTCCTTCCAGGTCAGCTAGGTCATAGGACGCGCGATCTGAGAGAATCCCCTGATAAACTGCTGGCAGTAGCCTGCCAGTCCTAGAAAGCTATGTATCTTTGTCACTGTGCATGACCTCTCCCACCTGAGTACGGCCTCGACCTTGGTTGGATCCACAGCCAATCCATCTCCTAAAATCACATGGCCCAAGAAGGTCATCTGTCTCAACTAGAACTCACACTTGCTGTACTTGGCGTATAGCCTGTGTCGTCTCAATGTATCTAGGACCATACGTAGATGTTGTCCATGTTGTGCCTGATCCTAGAGTAGGCTAATACGTCGTCGATGAATACCACCACAAACTGGTCTAGGTATGGCCTGAAAACATGGTTCATCAGAACCATGAAAGCAGTAGGGGCGTTGCTCAACCCAAACGGCATGACCAAGAACTCGTAGTGTCTATACCGAGTACGGAAGGCTGTCTTGGAGACGTCGGTCTCCCTGATCCTCAACTGATGGTAACTTGACCTCAGGTCTATCATGGAGAACACCGTAGCGTCTCTCAACTGGTCGAAGAGGTCATCGATACGAGGCAACGAATACTTGTTCTTGACAGTGACCCAATTCAGTTGCCTGTAGTCGACACAAAGCTGAAGGGTACTGTCCTTTCTCTTCACAAATAACACAGGGGCTCTCCACGGGGACGCACTGGGCCTCACAAAGCCCTTCTCCAACAGATTTTGTAATTGAGACTTGAGCTCTCACATCTCAAGTAGGGCCATCCTGTACGGTGCAGTAGAGATGGGGTTGGTCCCCGATACTAGTGAGATCTCAAACTTGATCTCACGCTCAAGCGGTAATCCTGGCAGCTCCTTTGGAAAGATGTCAGGGTACTCGCAGACCACCGAGATACTTTGCAAGTCAGCCACAGGGCTAGGCTCTGCTACAACACAAGCTAGGAAGCCCTCACACCCTTGGCTCAGGAGCTTCGTTGCCTGAAGCGCGAAGATGCACCTGAAACCTCTGTCTACCGGCTGGCCGTGAAACTCAAAGGGAGGCAACTCCAGTATGGAGAAGACGATCTTCCTCCCAAAATAGTCTACCAGGGTGTGATAGGCAGACAACCAGTCCATCCCTAGGATCATGCCAAAGTCCTCCATCAGGATCACGATCAAGTCAACGGGAAGACTGTGTCCCCTTATAACAACCTTGCACTCTGTGAAGACCTCCTCTACGACAAACAACTATCCACCCGAGCATGTAATCAGGAACGGAACCTCTAACAGTACACTGCCCAGCCCCAAACTGACGGCAAAACTCGTGGCGACAAAAGAATGTGTGGCACTAGAATCGAAAAGTACGTAAACTAATCTGTCAGAAACTGTAACCATACCTGCCACCACAAAACCCGAAGCTCTGGCGTCTCTGTAAGTTAGGGCATTGACGCGCCCCTCAGCCTTGGGTGTAGAAGACGTGGCCACGCTCTAGGTCGGGCGAGAAGCAACTGGTCGGTACCCTTTTCGTGACTGGTGTCCTCCTCCTCGTGCCTGGTAACCGCGGCCGCCAATGCTCGGTGCTGGGAGCATCTGCTATGCTCCGACCCTAGATGGGCAGTCCCTCCTTATGTGGCCCGGTTGGCCACACTAGTAACAGAGAGGAGCACGACCTCCTCCCTCAGTCGGTCCCTACTGGTGACTGGTGATGAGAAGCTCATCATGGTCTCTAATTACCCCTAATTAACTAGTCTTCCAAGTTAATTAGCTAGGAATAGGTAAATATATGGGTTAATTAATAAATAAGGGATAAATAGTAAAGGACCTTTAAAATAAGTTTAAAATGCTATATTATTATCCAATTAATATTATTAATAATTTAATTAATAATTGGACTCAAAATATTATCAGTAATTTATCTAATTAATGTGTTAACTAACTTAAGTATAATTTATACCTAAGTATGTAATAACTTAAGTAACCTTACTTAATTAAATAAATTAAGCTAAAAATGTCAAAAATGTAAATTCAAGGTCTAAATATAATAATTGTCTTATTTATAATCATATATCAAAAGTTGAAAAAGATTTAAATTAAAATAAACCTTGAAAACCTTAGTTTACATTTTAGTCCTTATATTTTATTTCAATCGAGTCCTTATTATTTAATTAGGTCCTCAATTTTCATTACAAACAAGTCCCTAAAAACTTCTTCTTCTTCTTTCCTTCTTCAGCCTCCTTGACAGCTGACGATAAAAGGTGCTTTCACCCACCGATTATCGCATATCCGATGTCATTCCTTCCTCTCCAAGATCCTGGAGCTTGTGCTCACCATCTCCTTTTCATCCACCGGTCTGGATGAAGCTACAATCCTATTTTAGAGTTGAAGATAACCTCACCGGCGTTGGAGAAGGCGCCGGTGGTTACTTCACTCCTAGACTCTTCTCTGTCCAGATACACCCTCCTTCTCAGCCACCGCAACCTATAAATACCCCTCCACACCCTCGATTTCAGCAAGTTAACTCCCTTCCCTCTTCTTCCACTGAGCTAACCGATAGGCTATTCTTTCCAAACTCGGTGACCTTCCTCCGCTTCCTCCATCTTCCTCCGCCCATCTTTGCTTGCTCTGGATCTCCGCCGATGTCAGGCAAGTCTCCTAACGCAGTGCTGACACTGGAGTTCCTCTACTTCACTCCGCCACACCCACCGGACTTCTTCCTTGACCCTCTGATTTCCTCCTTCATTAAGGACCATTGACGGAGATCTTCTACCCCCTTCGTCCAGGTAACAGTAGGTTAGGTAAGTAGAATAGTTAGAATAGTTAGTTAGGTAGATTAGATAGGTGTAATGACATAATTCCATTCATCTTCTTTAGCTCCAGTGAGCTCGTTGAGCTTGTCTGGAGCAATCTTTTTGTCTTTTTAAATCATTGATCACCTTCTTTAACCTTTCATGAACATTTCTATCATCTTAAATCACTAAATTGATCGCCTATTCGCCTAAACCATCTCCACTTTCACCACTGCTTCCGTTGTCCATGGAGGAAGTAGCTAAGCCTAATCCACCTCCATTGGGCCCTCCATCACTTAACCATCACTTAAGGGCCCCTATCTTCACTTTAACTTAAATAATAATCATCTATAACTTAAATGCCTAATTTCATTTAATCTCCTGAGCTTGCTGTCAATGGTAGCTCAAGAGGAGTTCATATCACTAATTAACCATTTATAATCCATCGCCACTTCCTTTTGACTTGTTTTCTTCACTCAATTGAGTGGGAAAATAGGTCCTGAGCCCAATCAAACTCAAAATCTATTCACTAGGAATTCACTGCATAACTTTCAATTTAATTGCTAATTGAAGAAATTAATATGTTTCTGAGGTTCCTTGTGACCTCACGAAGCTTTTCAGATCATCAATGGCACGTTTTAATGTTGTTTATACAATTTTATCCTTTTTCTGAACTCATCGGAGCTCTAGAAAGCTCCGGCGAATCAAATAAACTCTTCAGCCCATAGAACTTCACGTGAAGTTCTAGATCACTTATTTGAAGGTTACTGATCATTCTGAAGCAATTTATTTGAGGTTTTAAGACCTGGAGTTCCTTCTAGACCTTTATCTTCTCCAACTCCGGTATAGTTGGAGATGATTGTTAGTTAGGGTTAAGCTTCATTTGAAAGGTCTAGAAGCACCAGAAGGATGCCTTGAGACCAATCCAATAAGTCAATATCTGAGATTGACTTTGGTTTGTTCTGTCGAACAAACTCACTTAGGATCTCAGGCGACAAGCTTGGAACCCTATGAATCCTAATTGAAACATCCTTCTAAGGTCCTAAATCTATTCCTAAGGTGAAAGAGAAGTTAACTAAGGCATTAATTTCATCTGAAATGATTAACTTTAGAAAGTCAAATTTCAAGGCTTAATTGTCAACTTTAAGTCTGATTCATGGATTTGGGATTCAAACAGAAGAATTGAGGAGTTCAATTTGTTCCTAAGATGTTTTAAATGATTTAAACTCAATCTGGTTGAACTCTGATTGATTTTGTGGAGGAAATTGATTGATGTTCAGTTTAGATTGTTTTTGAACCCAAACTGACGACAGTAAGTTTTTGGTGAAATTCAAGTGAATAATCTGCCCAAATAGATTCTTAACAACCTCTAGAGGTTGTTTGATTTGATTAAATAGGTCTCTAGTCATCTGTTGGACCAAACAGAAATTGAATTGAAGTTCTGAAGCCCTTTAGCGAAGCTTTTTAGCTTCTTCACCTTCCTAAAGCTTCTCAGAGTTCGTCTCCTTCACCTACAGCTGCGGAAACACCTTCTGAATCTCTTCAGCATCTTATCTAAGGTTAGAAAGCCATTCTGCAATACCTTAGAGTTGAAACACCTTTCTGTAGGCCAATATGGCTGTAGCGACCCAGACCCTTTCGCCCTTCAAATCGAAGAGCTAAACCTTCCCTGAGTATCAAATTGACACTACAATCGTGTAGAGCAACCTTAGAGATTTCCAGCAAGCCTTCATTTGTTCGGATTGGAGCTCTGTGCTGGCTGGAATCATCAATTGAAGTCTGGACTAGGAGGGGAATACATAGTCCCACATTTGTGGAACTGAAGCGGTTGCCTTAGTATAAAAGTAAAAAGTGAATAAGGCCATTCAATCGTCAGCGCAGGGCGCAGGAATGAGCATATGGGTGTGTGTGTGGGTGTGTGCGCCTGTGGATGTGCGAGTGTGGTCCCATGAGGGCATATGCATGTGGGCCTGGGAGGCCGTGGGCCGGATGGGCTTGAGATTATGCTAAACCAGAATTAAACCAAACCAAATAAAAACCAAGCTTGGACCTAGTAGGGTATGGTCCCACCCTGAGAGGGGTGTTGTGTATCCCCGACCGGTTCAAGCTGCCAACCTTAAAACTTAATTTTTGGTTCAAAGGATTCAAACCAGTTCGGTTCAGAAGAGCTGCAAAGGTTCAGAAGAGCTACAAAAGTTAAGGGCTGCAAGGGAAGAGAAGGAGAAGGGGAGAGCTCGAAAAGATTAAATAAGGTAGACAGGCGAAAGAGCTAAAGAAAGGTAACAGGCAGAACAAATAATAAGAAGAAAGAAAAGAAAGAGAAAAAGACATGTATAAGAGAAGAGCTCGAGAAAGATTAAGGAGAAGAAATAAGAGAAAAGTAAAAAGAGAAAAGAGAGTGAGAGAGATAGGTAAAAGAAGAAGAGAAGAAAGAATGAGGCCGAAGACAAAAAAGAATAATTGTGGTTTAATTTCTTATATACTATTAATTTCTTTTTTGAGCTTAATGTTGTAATAAGACATATATTCATTAGAATTACTTTTTCTTACCTTAATCTCTTGTAAATAAAAAGAAATTAAAAGAAATAAACATGTTTACTTGTTTGTAAAAGTAAATCATATGTGTAAATGTGTTTCCTTATGGAATTTTACATATTTTTCAATTAGAAATCCTTAAGCAAAATTCATATTTTTAAAGTAAATTTAATTATAATCCCCATAAGTAGCTTAGGATTACTGGTGAATTTTAATTAAGTTATGCCTCCTAGCAAATGACCTGAACTCAACCAATTAAAAAGAAATAAAATCTAAAATGTTTTGTTAATTTGACCATATACTACTTAATCGACATACATTCAAGTTGGCCTAAGTTACTTTCTTTTGCACATAATTAAGCATAATTAACTTAATTAACTGTACTGAGAAAGTTAACGATCAACTGGGCGGGGGTCCGGTGCTGGCAACTGGCCCCTGTCTGGGCCAAAGGCCACTGGTGGCCCTATAGAGCGAGACGACTCCCCTGCAGGCACCGAGTGCCTCCTCTCCTGATGGCCGTGTGAGTACTCTGACTGGTAAGGCCTCTTCCATCCTCCATCAGTGTCTCGCATGGTCGGGTTGGTCTCCTCATAGGTCATAATTGCCTCGACCATGCGAGAGAAAGTAGGTAACTTTAGGGGTTTCACATACCCCCGAATAGCAGGTCGGAGGCCCTCAGTAAATCTCCACAAGAGCTCCTCTTCTGTAGACGTAGCCGTTGGGGCGAAGTGTGACAGCTCCAGAAAACGTATACAGTATGCGCTAACTGTCATCACCCCCTGATAGAGAGTGTGGAACACTTGCCTCCTCTGGTCCTACCAGGTCTGTGGAAAGTACTGCTCGCAGAAGAGTGCCACGAACTGGTCGCACGACTGCCCTCCACCATTGGTGGGCTACACTCTCCAATTGGTACGTGGCAAAGGCCACGCGGCTCTCTACAAGAGGGTGGAGCGTGTCAAAAACATTCTCTATCTGCTCCAGCCAGTCCTCTGCCTCAGACTGGTTCTCATCCCCCCTTGAAGGAGGGGGGCTTCAGCTTCTGAAATTGGCCAAATAGCTCGTGGAGTTGCAACGGGGGAACAAGCACGCCTCCAGGTAAGGAGGGCTCGTGCTTAGAAGTGTCTGAGGGTGGTGGAGGATCACCCCCTCCCCCTCCAGCTCGTCTAGCACTGCAGCGGCTCCCCTGTCTCACAGAGGACTCTCCCTCCACGTCCTCAGGGAGGGGTGGCTGAGGAGGAGGCTGCTGGAGCTCCTCCCACACTATGTCCCGAATCAGCTAGGTGAGGTCCTAGGCTTGGATGCCTAAAAGGAGGGGTGGGCCAACTGGTGCCTTAGGTCCGGCATGTCCACCCCTACAATCCCGCCCACGGTCACATCCGCGGTCTGCCTCAAGAACTCCTTGACGAGGCATCTCCTACAAGGAGATAAAAGAGAAAGAACAGGGATTGTCAACAATACCTGGTTACATAAAGAAATAAGACTTGGAAGCGAAGATCTAGGCAATACGTTGTGATGGCTATACTAGCTATATGCACATGAGTAGTTACTTTCAGATCATTTGGTTCATTTCTCGAGACGACCTTACTCTAATACCATCTTGTTACGACCAGATCCCGACTCCCTATAGGACTTGAGATCGGTTCGCCTCGACTAGATCCCAAGAACCAGTCGTCCAACGAGAAATAATCAAAAGTAGAAAATATTCTACAACCACACACGCAATGTAACTAACCAGAAATAAATAAGAGACAGTAATGGAAATCAGAACGAGAAGTCTAAAAAATATTATATGCTACAAGCGGAAGAGTACTATAACATATATAGCCATCACAACTACAACAGAAGGAAATAGAACAGAAATATAGCAAAAACAACTAATATATGCTAAAGGTGCTCACTACTACAAAAGAGCTCTGAAACAGAAAAGTGACAACTACGGCTGTGCTCGGTTAGGCCCAGCACCCTCTGTAGCCGGTGGCATTGGCTGCTCAACTCCCTAACTTGAACATGGTTATATAATCTATGGTCAGCTAATGCTGAGTAGAGTGGTGGTTAAGCCATTTACATGTAATTTAACATAAAGAAACAATCAAATAACTAATCATTCGTTTCCATTTATCTCAACTAGGTGTTTCTGATTCAGTTATTCTAATAAAGTTCCACAACATTTCTTAATCCTCTTGTTCCCTAAGGGAATAATCTTGATTGCAGTTTATTTCGTGATGTAGGATGTACACATGGTACTCTCCTGGTCGGGAGAGCCCCCGTGGTAGTCCTACACCCGGTCTACCACCCTGAGGTCACAATCGCGACATAGCAGTGACTATGGCACGCGCGATAAGCGCACGGGTAGCTATCCTACACTAGCATGCGATCAGTCGTTTACGCTAGTGGGTACGCCCAAACGTACAGCACAGAATAGAACAGGGCTTCGCTCTCTCATAACAAGGGTCTCGCCCCTCAACAGTCTATGTACCTTTGCCCAACTATCCCAGTTTGCCCAGTGGGCCTAACAAAAGTTGGTATAGGGTGACCAGTCCTAACCCCGAGCCCCATGATGCAACTAGCTCCCCCTTACACTAAAGTAACAAGAGTCAGTGTAGGGGCCAATTCCTAACCCCAAGTCTCAACCTAAGGGCGGCTAGCTCCCTCTTACACTAAAGTGATGGTAGCTCTCCTCGGTACCGCATACACGAGGGCCAGCTCACTTTCTATGCAAAAGGGACAGTTGCTCTCCTCGGTACCGTGTACTCCAGGGCCAGCTCACTTCCCTCTACAATATTCGTTCCATATACGTGAGTTCCTCTTCTAGTTCCCCGTAAGGTTCATGCATTGTATTCATTTCATTTCGTTTCACGACATGCATATCTCATTGTTCACATCTCGATTCTTAATCATATAACAGGAAGCTCGTAATTTAATAACTGAAAGAAGCATCACATCATTTAACTACTCATTTGCTAGAATTAAGGGATCTAACATGCATTTCAGAATAGACCATGTGGCTTAAGCAATGTTCATTTACTCAATTCCGCCCTAAGGTTCATTTCATATCATAGGGTTTAATCAAATCATTCTTAGATAGCATGCACTTTGATTAATTAAGTCATAGTATTAAGAAAAACCACTCTACCGGGATACATGGGTGGAATGGGGCTCGAATCGCAGATCATGTCTTCTCCGCAAGCCCCGTATACGCTACTGGCTAGAGACCTATACAATTGACCAAATCACATCAAACGAGTTCAAAACAGTATACGCGTGACACAAACACATAGAGAACTCCGATCTAAAATCAACGATACTTCGTTTGCACAAAACCAACTCCGTTTGGGTCCCAAACGGGCCAAAAACGTGCATTCTGACTAAAATCAAACGTTTAGGACTAGACCCAGACGTCTTCAACGACCACAGAGGCTCACCTTGCTTTCCTATGCTAATTGCGGACGTCTGGACCCCTTACGACCATCCTGGGGTCCTTCCGGACGTCTGAGATGGTTATCGGACGTCTACAGAGACGTCCAGACATCCTAAAGCACCTCGAAAGATGCATCACGTGCCTTTCCAACGCACTCGTGCCTGCATATGCACGCGCCTCTTCAAAAACATGACACATTTATACGACGTACAAGCATGCAGACTCGTACAGAGTACATACCTTGGCACTCTGCATGCTGTCAGACATCCGACGCTAGCTCCAGAAGTCCTAAAGCTCCTCCAGATGTCTGGATAGCGTCTCAGATGTCTGATATTGAGGAAAAATGGTTCTGCAGTACGCCTTGTGAAGCTTCTCTCTACATGACTCTCTGCCCGCAGAATCATAGTTACTACTCCAGTAGCTGCAGGAGGTCGCAGAGCTCCTCTCCACGAGCTCCCTTGGCCGCACCTCCTCTCCCACGCACGCTCTCGAGCTTCTCCTCACACCTCCGGCTCCTTCCCTCACCCACTCTCCCTCGCCCACGCTCTCTCTTTCTCCCTCTCCTCCATGCTTCGCCCCTCTCCTTCTTCCCCACTTGCCGCTGCAAGGGGACAGGGAAGGAGAGGCTCGTCAGTGGCGAGGTGGTGGAGAAGTGGAGGTGGAGGTGGTGGTATGGAGATGGAGAGGTTGGAGGGGGGTGTGGGGGTCATTTTAAAGAAAGGAGGGTGTGTGCGTGGGTGTGTGTGTGTGGGTGTATTGTGTGGGAAGAGAGTGAGAAACAAATTGTGAAATTTGAGAAGTTCTCTCCCTCCTCACATAGCCCAAGATTTAAACTCACGAGGTTTAAATTTGCACTTATACCTCTATTCTTTTGAGAAAATTTCGAATGACCTTTGGAAAGAGTCATTTCAATTATCAAGTAAAATTTACATTTACATCAGCTTATGTCATTTTTTATATTTCTCTACATTTTGACTTTTAGATATATCAAATGACTTTGAGAGAGAGAGAGAGAGAAAGAAGGGATAAAATGACATAAGAAAACAAAAAAAATAAAACAACATTGTGTGAGAGAGAGAGAAAGAATCCGGATCGAAAAATAATAATAATAATGATAAAATAGTGACAACAACTAATATAAATAATACTATATCAATGACTATATATATATATATATATCAAAGTTTAAACTACTTGTTTGAAGTGGAACATTATTAATATACCTAGGTAACGACATTAACAAATCCATTCAACTAAAGGAGAAACGTAATCGAAGCAACCCGACCACTATCCCTCATCCACCATCTCAAATTCTCAACTTCTTTTCACCGATGACCTCATCCAAGCGCGTCAACAAAATATCTTCATCTCAATCGATCAACCTAAAGCACAATTAAGTTAACCTCGAGATTTTAACCTCCGGCTCATAGCAACAAATTCGGGCCGACCACGTCGGTCACGGACCAGCATGAAAACCGGACCGACAAAACCCTAGACCCGACATTAGACCGGACCCGGACCCGGACCCAAAGTCCCAGACGCAAACGAGGCGTCCCCCTCTCAGAAGTCACCAAACCCCGAACCCTAAGCCCTCCTCTGTCTCCACTCAAGTAGGAACATCGAGCATCCCATCTCTACGCCGCGCGGAAGCAGCAGAAGAGATCGGCCATGGCGTCGCCGCTGCACATCACCGCCGCGGCCTCGTCCGCCTCCGCCTCGTCCTTCCTCGGCCGAAGGATCCCTCAACCGACGTGAGCTCCTCTCCTCCCTTCTCCTTTAGGACTCGTCCCCTTCGGTTTGGAGTGGTATCGTTCTGATGTTCGAACGTTGTGATTTGGTGTCTGAAGGCCCCCGAAGGTCTCGTTTCGTGCGCGCACCGTCAGGGTTCCGAGATGCGTGGCGGTGGCGGATCCCGCCGAGAAGACAGGTACGGCCACCACTGCTTTGCTCGAATCTGTCAGATGGAGCGCGTGATTTCGGTGTTCGACCTCGCGATGTATGTGTTATATACGTATCGTCTGGTGTGTGTGGATGGATGTTGATCTTTCTTGTTTCCATGCTGTTTCAGCTTACCGGACTGGAGTCGTTCGCAACGAGAATTTGGCGAAGCTGCAGGCCGGTTATCTGTTTCCCGAGGTATTGCAAAATTTTGCATGTAAAGTTGTTGTTTAAGTACATGATATGAGGTATATTGGAGCTTCTGTTATCCGGTTTCGTCTTCGAGATTAATGCGAAAGTGTGATTTTTTCGATGAAACCTGCACATTCATGATTTGATTGTCGTAGTCATAGCGCGAGATAGCGGTGAATTGAATGGTTAGCGTAATGTAGAAACAATTGAATGGTTAGCGTAATGTAGAAACAATTGAATGGAGGTTCATTGCGTTTGTAGATGAGATTTCTTCCTCTCAGTTTTAACTTAGTAGGCTGTTGTAGAAGAGCCGACTATTTGTAAGAAGGCAGAGATTAGATGGAAAGTGGTACATTTATTGAGTGTTGATCTCATCAACCTTTTTCTTTTCCTGTAGTTTTGGACCCCTTCTTGAGGTACATGCAGCCTTCCTTCATTTCAGTGTCCAATTTGCTTGACTTTCATATCATCAAGAAAGTTGGCCAACTTCAAGATCATGCTGCTGATTTTAAGGTAGTTTGGGCCTACGGACCAAACTCATCATAGTAGAAAACACCCAGTGATTAAATAATTGGCTGAACTCCGTCAAGCATGCACAGGCCAGCTTGGTGAGACCTTTGGGAAGGCTACACTTGAGGCGACTCCAACAACTCTTTTGCTCTTTGGGCTGAATTCGGACTCACTCCACATATTCAAGATCTCCCCACCATGAAATGTGTCTGAGATGCTAGGTGGTTTTGCAATTGTGCAAGTTCAATATGTATATTTTCAAGGTGGAAAATGGAGATGCAAGTCCGAGTATGACCACTGCCATTAGAAGGCTTAACAAGTATGAGCATGCTGATGGGGAAGATGAATAGCACGATTGATAGAGTGATTAATCCTTGTTTTTCAGCAGAGTGAAAATTGATTAACTGGTTTGCCTACAAAAAAAATATTATTATCGATGAGGTAGTAAAAAATAATCTGTTAATGTTTAATGGTTTAGCATGCACATTCATTTTGAAAGATCATGTACCAAAGTTGATAGTGTTACAAGACATCATTGGTACGTGCTAGGACATAGGAGGAAGACTGGAAAGCAGTTTTAGATTGAGGAATCTAGGAGTCTGTGGGACTTTGTTGAGTGCTCGGATCGCAAATTTGTGATACCTGTTTTTTATCATATCCAGTTTTTTTTTTTTTTCCTTCTGTAAAAGTTGTCCTTTTTTTTTCTTTTACATTTTTTTTTTAAAAAGGTTGTGCTGTCTTGAACCTAGTCAACTCTTGTCAGGTTGGTTTTCTACCAACATAGTCAGACCAAGATTTGTAGCAATTATTCGTTGAGTTTGCATACAATTTTTTTATTGTAAGTTTCCATGTTGTTAGGCACTTGTAGATTCTAATTCTCCTGAAGATTTTGTTGTATAATGGCAATCTTTCCCCACAAATAAGTAGAATGGCCAATCTGGCAGTTTAAGCAATTCAGTAGCTTTCTGTGACTTGAAAGATTTACATCAAAAACCTGATATGCAAACACTCAACATGTCTAGAACTCACCACGTTCCTTGTTTGGATCTTTGGGCTTGCGGTCATAGTGCTACCATCTTTACCGAATAGCTTAAACCCTTTAGTCCGTTTTCTTTTGCATTGGATTTGAACTTGTGCAAATGTCACTTGCTATATTTTTGGCTATATTTCCTGTAATAAAAATGTGAACCTGATGCCAGATTGCCAGAAGGAGATCTGCTCACTTGCAGAAGTACCCTGATGCTCAAGTTATAAGCCTTGGTATTGGTGACACAACTGAGCCCATTCCTGAAGTCATTACATCTGCTATGGCTACGGTAACATTTTAACTCTAGTTTTAGGTGTCCTTCCTAGGCTTTAGATATAGGCATTAAGCCATTGGTAATGATTTTTGTTACTCGTTGCTAGAAGGCTTTTTTTTTGTTGGGGGGAGGAGGGGATTGAAAAGTCTCTGAGGTGGATGCATTTTTGGGAAAACTTCCCTTATAAATAGTCAGAAGGATATATTTCTTTTTTCCCCCAGAAACAGGGATGGAACCAGAAAATCGATGGAGAGACCTCTAATAACTAATTATGAAAAAAAGGCTAATATTATGATACTAAAAAAAATTATTGTTTTGAGATTGTTGTTTTGTTAATAAAGCAATGAATCATATAAGGAACTCCATTGCAAAAAATACAACCAAAATCTAAGCCTCCAAGTTAAATCTTCTACTTTTTGCAACCCTCTTGAAAAAGCATAAACTTTTGGCAAAAAAGCATCCAAGCTAAAATACCCGAACGAAAGCCTTCCGACCAATTCCTTATATTAATTAAAAGCAAATTTCCACTTTCCCAAACTATCAGGAAAGGACCGTAACACCTCTATACTTCACGAACAATCTCTTCTGTTCTCCAACAAACTATACCAACACCCCGTATTTAATTCCTATCTACGTACTCCCTGTACTCCTCTCACTTCCTCTAATCACAGTGTAATGCTTTCCAAAACTCTCAGACATCTAGCATGATAGCATATCAGATTGAGTATAGGATGGAAGCTTCTCATGTGAGAAAGAGTGTGATCAGCTTAGCAATATAGAGAAAATATAGGTAATGGGTCATATCTGAAGTTGAGAGAAAAGGAATGTTGCGGTACTGGTGCGGTAGTTAGCAGGGAGAAGAAAAAAGAAGGCTGTGGACTGTGGTGCAGTAGTCAGCAGGGAAAAGAAAAAAGAATGCTATGGACCGTGGTGTTGCAGCCAGCAAGGAAAAGAGTAGGCTGAACTGAACAGCAAGCTGTAGGGAGAAGGAACACAGGGAACAGCAGGGAGAAGGAACCGCAGGGGAAGGGCGTTGAGGTTACTTTAAGGTTCTTTTTTGTTAAAATTTTATCCTTGCCCCTCTTCTTCATGCCAAATATATGGAGGGAAGGAGGGGTGAATAAGAATTACTTTATGTGTAATTAAAGAAAATCTTAAAAAGAAAGGAGGGGCCCTGGCCACCCCGTTCCCAACATTGGTTCCGCCCCTGCCCAGAAAACAATGAAGCACTAGTCTCTTTACAGGAACTAGCAAAAATTTCAAGATGATGTTAGTTGAGATTAAGAAAAAAAATCATTTAGCTGCCCCTTGTTTAGAAAGTGCTTAGTTTTGGTTTTTGAAGTTTTCGAGATGACCTTGTTAAAAAGTGCAAAATGACCTTCCTGGTTCTTTCAGCTGCCTCTCTCTACCCCAAATTGCTTTGGTTGTCTCACTAAACAAAGAGAAAAAGGTCAGCTAGTTATTTGAAAGTTTGAAATAGATAACATATGGTGACCGCTGGTTATGATAGCCAAGTGACTATGAAAATTTACTCCATTTTCCCCATATAAAAAAAAAAAAACTCCATTTTCAGAATAATACTTTCTGACTATAGTCTAATATCATGTTTTGCTCTGTACCAAGTGACAATGGAAATTTATTCCACTTTATAATAATACTGTCTGAATGGAACCTGATATTTTTTGTTCTATTTTTTATTGAATTTTCAGAGAGCTAAAGCATTGTCAACATTGGAAGGCTATAGTGGCTATGGAGCAGAACAAGGAGACAAGGTGATTACATACTGCCCTCCCATTTATTTTCCATTACACAATTCTGTACCCAGATGTCTTGCTATTTATTTGTTTTGAGGTTGGAGCTTCTGAAGGAGTGATCTGTATGTGTATAGGAAATTTTATGTATGATGACATCTCGTGAACTTTCAAATGATTTCTCCATTTCCAAGTCTTGGTTGCACAAGGCATCACCCCTAAAACCATTTGTCCATGGATATTTAAAGCTTTGACCACCAGAAATAAAGATAAAACCTCATGAGTTGTTCATCGAAACTCATGAGCTGTGGCTTTGTCTGGTTATCTGTTTTTTTCCCTGCACCACTAGCTTATAATCCTTGGCCTGAATGCCACCAAGGAGTTAGCAAAGAGGTAGAGTTCCCCCATTGGCATCTAAGAAGTCATGGGATCAAATCCCATGGCCACCATATCTACCTTCATTCTTGTCCTGAATTGTCGACTGTTTTGAGAGAAAAAAGACTAGAGACTTCCCCTGAGAGCTGAGAAGTTAACTTTGATTTACACAATTTTCAATTTATAATTTGAAAGTGTGAAGCTGCTAATTATCAGTTATTTATTTTTTTCGTGGTTTTCTCACCAAGCGGGTCTATATTTCACCTATCAAAGTTCTCAGATTAAATCAAAATGCTGAACAAAACCCTGTAACATCTAATTATTATCAAATCCTTTATGTTGGGATGTAATCTACTTTTCCTTGGTAAATTGCTATGGAAAAGTTATGGTAAGGCTGCATAAAATATATCTAAACTGGTCTAGCCTTTGGAGGGACCTGCACATAACAGGAGCTTTGTCCATTGGGCTACCCTCAGCAAAACAACTTGGAGAAGAGATTGTCCAGATTACATTTTTTGCATATGTTTCTTTATATACTTTGCAAAATTGCATTTGGTGTATCTATAAGTGTCTCATTTCTGTACAGAAACTGAGGGCTGCAATAGCATCAACCTATTATGGCAATCTTGGTATAGAGATAGGTGATGTTTTTGTATCTGATGGTGCAAAATGTGATCTCTCGCGTCTTCAGGTACATTTTGTTTTTTGAAGGTACAATTTTCTGAAGTGTTGTTCATATTTGGAAACTTACTAGGACATAGGTTCTATATTTTTCTGATGACATTTTTTCCCTTGCAAATAGTGCTATAAATGGATCTTCATTAACTTTTACTTTCCATGCAGCTTCTCTTTGGATCCAAGGTGAAGATAGCAGTGCAAGATCCATCCTATCCGGTAAATTTGTAAGCTGTCTCTTTTGATTCTAAGAGTTATTTTGATCCCATGCTGCTGCTGCCAAAACGAGTCCTAACTTCCTGTAAATCAAATACTAGATAGTCTTATTGGTTGCGGTTATGGTTTTTTTGTGCACAAGAGTTTGTAAGGGTTCTACTTTGTCCTTTTGTTGTTTATAATGGCATGTATCAAATTTTTGCAAAGTATCTTGTAAAGATGGGCCTTTTCTGAAGGTAGAAAAACTTTGCCATTATTTGGTCTCTAACTTGGTGTCTTCAAAAGTAAGCTGAAACAACCGGTCCAACTTTTCCAATCAGTGAGCTTGGTGTCAATTATGTATGAACTGGTGGTTCATTTGGTTTATGCCTGTTTGGTCTAATTACTTGCATATTTGGTCCAAACACTGGTTCAATTTGTTTCACATTCTGAGCTAATTCAACCAGTGCAACATTGGTTAACTTTTGTGTCTTCCCCAATGCCAATACTTCATGGGCTTTGACCCTACATTTCTAATAACCCACAGTTCTACTGCCATATCGTAAAATCAATGAACTTGTCCAATCGGTGAACTTAGTGTTGGTTATGTATGGAATGGTTGGTTAATATGGTTTATGCCTGTTTGGTTAAATTACTTGCTATTTGGTCCAACATTTATGGACTAATTGAACCGGGGCAACCTTTATTAACTTGCATCTTCCTCATCACCAATCATTCATGGTTTGCAGCCATAAATTTCTAATAATTCCACAATTCCAGTGCTATATCGTGAAATCTTTGGTTCACTTCCAAATACCCGTTCTTTTCAGACGTGTATATATTTGTCTATATATATATATGCACATAGTGCATGTTTGTACACAAGTATATATTCATCAACACACATGCATAGAATACATAGTGGTGCACATATAATACATGTCTCTTAACGTGTGCATGTGTAGGTGTCTGGCTGAAACTGGTTCAACCAAGTACTTTGACCAGTAGCTGCCTTCCAATCTGGTCCGCAGGTTTTAGACATCATCATTATCAGGTCCGGCCAAGTGGAATCCCAATCCAACCTGGTTCAACTGTCTCTGATCCTTTCCGGTTTAGAACTTGTTTAGTTCTGAAAACACATGCAGTTGTTTTTGTTCAGCTTATAGTTTTCGTGCTGAAGAGATTAGTGAGAGGATGAATGGTTTTAGACAATTAGGGATGAAGGAAGGTGAAGGCCTCTGCCGAAATGATAAATCAAGTATCCCTTGCATGTAAAGGATAAGAATAGTAGACCCTTTTCAGCTCTAGCTAGATAATAGCATAATGCTAATCTCATTCTTCCCTGCATCAAACTTAACTCAGAAGTAAAAAGGGACAAACCAAATTATATTCCCAATAATGTATATCTTAACGAACAAATAAAATAATATTGAATCTGTAGTGGATCCAAGTAGAGATTAAAAATGCAATGAGTTTAAATTGCCCCTAGCAATTTAAAATTTTGTTTTCTCAGCAATTTTGTACTTTCCTGTTGCAGGCATACGTGGATCAAGGTGTCATAACTGGGCAAACTGGGTTATTCCAAGAAGATGCTGAGAGATATGCAAATATAGAATATATGAGATGCTCACCTGAGAATGACTTTTTCCCAGATTTGTCTGAAGTTCCACGTGCTGATGTCATCTATTTCTGTTCCCCTAACAATCCTACTGGATCTGCTGCTTCTAGGGATCAGTTGTCAAAATTAGTAGAGTTTGCCAGGGAGAATGGGTCAATAATTGTTTATGATTCAGCTTATGCGATGTATATCTCTGATGATAGGCCACGATCAATTTTTGAAATTCCTGGTGCAAAGGAAGTAAGTTCAGTACCAAATATGTTGTGCACTTTCCTTTTATGGCATATGTTGTGCACTTTCCCTTTTCACTTAATATTAACAGTTGAAATTATAGTTGTTGATTAAGAGTTCCATTGAACTTTATTATGCTCTTTTAGAAATCTCATAGACTTCTAAATAAATTTACCCAACCTGAAGGAGTTGATGGCTTTTTATAAAGGTTAATGGCTGTCGTGGTACTTAGATTTAGTTCTCATTGAGAACCTATAAATAAGCTGATACCAACACTGGATTTTAACTGACAGTCGTCTTTATACATCATGAAAACACTGGAATGTGTATTCATGGTTTTATAGAAACTAGAAAAGAGTGTCTCCATTGGATTATATTGATTTCAGTTCTTTTCTGAAAAAATAATGAAGATACGTCCATGGCCCCAAGAACATGGCTTGTTTTGATTGGGAGAATGAAATCAGTTTTTCATATTAGGCTGTAAGAATTAGTTGTAAGAGACCTAAACATTGATCAGGTTCTGTTTTATCAGGAGACTTCTAAAGCCTTCGCCATGGCTTTGAGTTTTTTTTTTGTTTGTTTTGTTTTTTTGACATCAGGAAGGCTCAAACCTGGACCTCCACTGCCTAGGAGTGATGAATAACCATTGTTCAACGCTGCTCCGGCCACCATGGTTTCAAATTTTCAGAAGTATTTTGTGGTATTGTTCTGCTAGAAGCCCCTTTATGAAAGGGTCACGAGATCTGCTTCAAGTGTATTTTAAAACAAGCTATCCCATCTAACTATCTTCCAAAAGCCAGCTGCGCCCACCCCCCCATGTGCATGTTATAGTGACACTTTGCATCTCCTCAGTCTCTTTCAGAGGAAGAATGTGCTTATTTGATAATAAAGTTCCCACGTTCCAAGCTAATTATGTATTTACCACTGCACTCGCATTGTTTCAAGTTTATGGTTTTATATGAATGTTGTAAGAATATCTGTGTACTATTATACTCGCTGTATTCATGAAAGTCCTCTTGTTACGGTTTGAAAGTTGTCTGTCTATTCTCATAAAACATCCTGCATCATCTTGTGTCCAGTTTTCTTTTCTCATCTCACTCGGTCCATATTTCTCTTGTGCTGCAGGTAGCTATTGAGATTTCTTCTTTCTCAAAGTATGCGGGATTTACTGGTGTTCGTCTTGGTTGGACTGTGGTGCCTAAGGAGCTGCTCTTCTCAGATGGGTTCCCTGTTGCCAGGGACTTCATCCGAGTAGTCGGTACATGCTTCAATGGGGCATCCAACATTTCTCAAGCTGGTGGTCTTGCATGCCTCTCTCCGGAGGGCTTAAAGGTCTGCTTCCTACATACCTGATATTAATGTTTTTGATGAGTGATGGAATTACTGCTATATTCAGCATTGGTTAATAGACCGGTGTGATATCACAATCTTGGACGGTGCTCAAGTTCCTGATTCTAGTGCCCAACCCGTGCAGGTTATGAGTGATGTAGTCAGTTTCTACAAAGAGAATACCAAAATTATTGTTGATACCTTCACCTCCCTAGGCTTCAGCGTTTATGGCGGTAAGAATGCACCATATGTCTGGGTTTACTTCCCAGGTCGTAGCTCATGGGATGTCTTTGCCGAGATTCTTGAGAAGGCGCATGTTGTTACTACTCCTGGCAGCGGATTTGGACCAGGTGGAGAAGGGTTCATCAGGGTGAGTGCATTTGGGCACAGGGAGAACATCGTAGAAGCTGCTCGGAGGTTAAAGCAGATGTACAAGTGAGCAGTCAGGGTTGCATTTATTATATCTATTGACGAAACCCTCTCTACCAAGAAGCTTCTAATATTTAGGGCAACTCAAGCAAAGCCATTAGATTTGGAGTATACTTTTTGTAGTGACAGCTGCGCGGGATCAGCTTCGGCCTTTATCTGTGTGTTTTGGGGCGTTCAATTGTGATTTTTAGTTTTTAGTTATGATCCTTCTGTATCTTTCAGTGGGCATACGTTTAACTTATGAAGACAGAATTTTGCAATGTTAAGGAGTATGCGGCAATTTTTTCACATGGAGGGAAACTAATAATTGAGAAATTACTTTTCCACTGGTTTCGTTGTGTTTTTGCAATTGAAGAAAATTGTCCTGTCTATCCTGTACTGAACGTCTCCCCTATTTTAACTTGGGAAGACAAATTTGGATTCAAAAGGGGTATCCGGATCCAAGGGTTAGGTTACAAATTTCAGTTTGCAATGGTAAGATAATACATGTCCTACGCTAGTGTCTACTTTTTCTGTTTGGAGACAAAGTTCTTTCATTAATGGAAACAGGAGATTACAATGATATGAAACTCCAAGGGGGTGAACAGGTGAAGAGAGAAGAACAATCGAAACTCTCTCGAAAGTGGGGAGAAAATGCCTTATCTCAAAGCAGGGAGAAACATTACATTCCATCCCAAGGAGTAGGGGAATTTGAAAGTAGAGGAGACAAAAATAGAAGAAAATAAAATAAAAGTAAAAAATATAAAAAGATGTCTTCATGATCAATTTGTAATAAACTATAGAGATTATTCTATATTGTAAAATAATGATAGTATCATTGAAGAGGAAGCTTTAACGATCACCTCGTCTACATCAACGAGAGCTTGAAACCTAGAAGTTGAAGGAGGGTCAACATCTTGATTAGAAGAAGCCATAGGATCTAATGTGGTCCTGACAATGAAAGACCGTAGAGGTATAGCCCCTCAAATCTTCCAATAATTCTCTATTGATCCCTCCAAATAATTTCTCAAAGTACATATTTATTCTAAACATCCTTGATTCCTAGATTTTCTTAATCTCCTTACTTTCCAAAAATCATGAGATAACTTCTCCGATTATCTCATCAGTTTATTTCTCCTAGGGTCGAATAAATTCTATCCCACCTCTCCATCAAATCAAGGTAAAAGTAAATTTAGATTTATTATACCTTCAAATTTATCCCTTATCAATCCAGACAAAGACTAGGCTCTACTTTCTGTATCATCCAAACAATACCTTAGGTGGGAAAACTTTTGTAAAAGAGAGTGGCGTTAAGTAAGGATAACACCAAAGCCTTCTGAAGGTCGGGTGCTGGATATGTCAAAACTTGGATTTTGAGCCCAAACCAGTTTTAGAAAAACCACCATAGGCAAGGGATATCCTCCATTTTCAGGAGACGTACTGTTCAAAATTTTGAAGAGATATCTCCTATTTATGTATATTTTTCAGCTAACCTAACTACGGCCTGAAAATGCTGGATCCTCACGTAAGACCACGAGTTTCAAGAAGTCATATTTGCTGCATCCTGGAGATAACTTCACAAGTGAACATCCATAATCCACACACACGGGTTTTACCACCTAAAATACTAACACAGGCTATCACTTTCTTGCAAAGTAGACACAAACAAAAGCTATCTCCGTTCCATAAATGCAAACTCAGGTTTTCCAAACTGCAATTTAAAACAATGTAAACGATAAAGGTTTTTGTTTTTCCTCCTCTTTTTTATTGTGTGTTTTCTTGTGTACGACACCTTTTTGAAGTACTTTGAAATACATATTCTAAATAAAGAAAGTTAAAACCTAGTAAAACGCAAATCGTAATAGGGGGGGTGGGTTTTGTGGGTTCTGTTTTTTATGGTTCACTTAACGTTGTGAATGTGAATCTGTTTGGTTATTGATATTTAATATAAATAAGTAAAATAATATAAAATTTGTTATATAATAGATTTTATCATATTTTAAAAAGTAATTACATTATTTTGAATTAAAATGTAGAGATGATAAAAGATGTGCGTAAAAAAATGTAAAAGTTAATGTAAAAGTTGACGTATAATTATAAATGTGGTCTTTTCCTTTTTTTTATACAAAAAAAGTACTGACACGTGATAGAATCCATCATTTTTGAAATCAACAACAAACCACTTTCGTAGGGGTGAGTAGTTGTGCAAAATCACTTTGCACCTTCAAAAAGATTGCACCGGTACAAAATAAGATTATACCTTACTTTGAACTATTTTGTACTCTTATTTTGCACCGGTGCAATATTTTTTTGTACGAGTGGAAAATTAAATTCCAAATGTTTCTTCACATATGAGAAGTGATTTTTCATTTGAAATGTGATTTTTCACCTAAGGGTTTAAGGTCTAGATTTTAGTCTTTAGTGTTTAGCTTTGCTAAACCCTAAATCTTAGATCGTAAACCCTAAGATGAAAATCACCTTTCAAATGAAAAATCACTCATCATACGTGAAATCACTTTCCATAAACCTAAACTTATATGGCAAAATCACTTTGGATAGGTGAAACTACCCTTAGAATAATTTATCACTGTTACAAAATTTTTTATCACCTGTGCATTTTTTAGCTTAAAGTGATGTGGTGATTTTTTTAAATGTAGTTGGGGCTACCACGCAACAAGTCTTAGGTTCTTTTATTTTTTTATATTAAATATCAATTATAAAGTGGGCCAACGTTGTGTAAAGTACGAAAACAGTACATACGTTACTTTTTATGTCACAGTCTGCGTTTCTCTACTTTTTGGCGATGATAAATAACTTTATATCAATGATAAACTACTTTATACCGGTGATAAATTATTCTGGGTGATTTTGCACCACTTTGAACTAAAACACAGGTGATAAATAACTTTACACTTGTGATAAATAACTTTACACCGATGATAAACTACTTTACACCGATGATAACTTATTTTTGGTGATTTTGCACCGGTGTAAAATGATTTTGGACCGGTTAAAATTATTTCAAGGGTGATTTTACCTGTGCAAAGTGATTTTGACCTATAGAAAGTGATTTTACGTATGAGAAGTGAAAAATCAATTGTCCTAAGTAAAGAAAAACTTGAAATATAATTTTGTATCGTTGCAAATTTACTTTATACAGATATAAAATTATTTCAAAAATAAAAAATAATTTTATACTATGTAAAATAATTTTCTATCGGTGTGAAGTAATTTTAAAAATAATTTAAATATTTAACATCAATATAAAAATAATTTATTATTAATTTCAATAACAAAAGATGCCTGCATATAAATATTTTTATTTTTAAAAAAATTATATTAAGTAAGAATCACTTTCACAGTAATATCAACGCTTACGTCATTATTTACTTTTTCAAACCCACGTGCATAAAGTAAAATGTTTTCCGCAAGCAAAATTTTAAGGCAAAATCCACGCACTTTCTCTACCAAAAATGGGGGACCCGCTCCCTCAGTGGGCCTCACGTGCCTTTCTTGTCCTCTTCGCCAAAATGGATGGTGGAGATCTGCTACGTGGATTTTGACTTGAAATTTTACTTGAAAAAATTATTGATTTAACTTCAGGCGGGTGATTCAATTGGTGAAGTTTTTACAGTATTATTAGGAAAATGTTGTCAGTTTAAATTTTACAAATATCAAATTTACCTAGAAATTGTAAATTTGGGACATTTGTGGTCTCTCGAGGTTACCTTGCAAGAGAAAACCTAATCGTTAAAAAAGAAAAAAACTATTGCTATGATCTAAATTATTTCTTTTTATGAAAGTGCTATCCAATGCTCAACTAAAGATGCATCCCTAAAACTCTCCATCATCTAAAGGAGCTTTTACATGTTTGGAACCGCTCTTATAGCTTATGCGGTTTCTCTTTTCCTGAATGTAAAGCACAATCCTTGGGATACTTCTTTTTGGTGCAATTTTGTCCAAACTTAGATCTAGCACCTTTCTGAATGTGGTGACCACTACTGAATTGGCTCCCTAAAAAATTCGTGATGGTTGAAAGAAACTCTTCTATCCTATAAACTAAAAGTAGGTGCTGCGTAACTTTGGAATAATAAATTGTAACTCTTGTGTGGTTGTGTTTGTTGGTTATTCTCGTGATTTTTGAGAAATAAAATTTAGTTAAAAAGAAGGGAAACAATCTCATATAAGAGATGTGAGGTAAAGATAGAAATATCTATCTGTCAAAAGGGAGAGAAAAAATATCTCATAAAATAGAGGAATGTAAAAATAAAAAATACTAACATAAGAAATAAAGAATAAAGAAAAAGAAATATCTCGAGATCAGGAATCGGATGATCTCCGATAGGAGATCGATCGCATGCTCGTAGAATCAGCAAGGTGTCAACAGGCAACCCCTCATCCACGCAAGGGAAATCTGATGGGATACACACGAGGTCACACGTGGTCCCCAGCAAACAAAACTACTAAAAAAAGAAAAAGAAATCCATACTACTTCAACAACCAAAGAACAATCCACAAAACAAATAACTACAAAACACCGCCATATACGCCTCGAACACCAAGCATCAACTCAAGGTCTAAGCAACACCAATCAAAGCCACCACTCTCCATGCCTCGACCCCCATCCAACCGGCCACCGTCACGTCGAGCAACCCCCCATCACCGAAGCCGTCGCGTCGCACCAGGAGGAGTCGAGAGGAGCAAAGATCAACGAGCACACCACGGTCACCATTGCGACAAACAACGTCAACGAGCCCTCGACCGGCGATGAGAGACCTCGAATGGCGAGCAAGAACCTAGAGCGACGAACAACAACTTCAACGGCACGTGAGGAGCGGCGAGAGGTCATGCATGTCGACGAGTGGCCCCGATCTTGGATACTTTTTTCCTCTAGGAGCAAGCGGGAGGGTTCGGGAGCAGGCAGGAGTGTACAGGCCTAGAATAGTTATTCTCATGATTCACTCTCTGTTACGACCCAATCCCAGATCCCTACAGGATCCGAAACATACCTATTTCGACTAATCTCAAGACCTGGTCGTCCAACGAAAAATAACCAAAAGCAGGAAATAATTCACAACCACACATACAATGTAACTAAGTAGAAAATAATCAAGAGACAGTAAAAGAAACAGAGTGAATAGTCTATCAATATTACAGGCCATCACAACTACGACAGAGAAAAGTACAGTGGAAAAGTAACTAACACAGTATTACATAGAACAAAAATACTCACTACTACAACAGAAGCTAGAGAAACAGTAAGAAGACACAGCTAAGGCTGGGCTCGACTGGGCCCAGCTCCCTCTGTAGCCGGTGGTGCTAGCTACTCAACTCCCTGACCTAGACAATGTTATAAAATTTCCGGAGTTAGCGAACGTTGAATAGAGTGGTAATTCAGTCATTTACATGTAATTAAGATAAGCAATTAATTAATGTAATTAAGTAACTATCCATTTTCATTTAACTCAACTAAGTAGTTCTAATTTGTTGCTTCTTTAATCATCTAATTATTTCTTGATCTAGCATGTTCCTCACGGGAATGATCTTGATTGCAGTCTTTTCCATGATATAGAATGTGCACATGGTGCTCTCCTAGTCGGGAGAGTCCTCCATGGTAATCCTACATCCAGTCAACCACCCCGTGGTCACGGTTGCGACGTAGCGGTGACTACGGCACGCGTGATAAGCACGCGGGTAGTTATCTTGCACTGGCACGAGTTAGTCGTTTTCGCTAGGAGGTACACCTAAAGGTACAGCACAGAACAATACAGGACCTTGCCATCTCAGAATAGGGGTCTCACCCCTCAGAACATAACAGGGGTCTCACCCCTCTACAGTTCGCATACCCTCATCCAACTATCCCGATTTGCCTAGTGGGCCTAACATGAGTCGGTGTAGGGCGGCTAGACCTAACCCCGGGCCCCATGGTGCGGCTAGCTCCCTCCCTACACTAAGTAGTTCACCTCGGTATCACGTACACGAGGGCCAAACAGAGTCGATGTAGAGTGATTAGGCCTGACCCCGGGGCTCAACCCAACGGGCGGCTAGCACCCCTCTACACTAAAGGGACAGTTGCTCTACTTAATACCGTGTACATAATGACCAGCTCACTTCCTGTCTACAGGAGTTCTTCTCTGTTAAGACCCGTGCTGTTTGAGCCTTTTAAGAGGTCTGGTCAGACGTCTAGACACCTTTCCAGACGTCTGGAAATCAAAAATTTAGAGTACGAGTTCGCGTCTGCGCGCGGGCTACGCGCAGACAGTACTCTCATTTTTCCTCCCCTTCTCCCTCTCCCCTCCCCCAGCAAACCCTAAACCCTCGACCTTATAAAACCCCTTCCCCTCTCTCGTTCTCCTTACACCAGCCCCTTCCCCTCTTCTTCTCCACTCCAGCGAGAGAGCCATCTCGAGCGAGAGAGGCGACGAGGAGAGGCGTGAGGAGAGGAGGAAGGTAAGCTCGCGTAGGAGCTCATCGGTGAGCGCACGGTCGGAGTGACGCGTGCGCGAGGAGTGCGTCAGGGAGGTCCTCCCCGACACTGCTGCAGCCGGAGCTGCAGGCGAGGGGGCACGACGCGGCCACGCGCGACGCGAGAGAGCAGAAGCAGCTTCTGATTCTGGGTTTTTCCCAGAATCATACGTCTGGAGCGACGTCCAGACGACGAAGAGGACGTCTGGAGGTGGTTCCAGAAGTTTGAGGAAAGAGTTTCGCGAAGGTAGGTTCTCTTCTCGGATATGGCCATGCAGGCTGCTCCGCAGCTTCTCTTTGCATGCCTTTTTTGAGAAGATCTGATGGTGGCATGCAAGATTCGCTTCAGGAAGGTGCGGGACACACCCTCCCACGCATTTCAGACGTCAGGGGAGCTTACCAGACGACTGGAAGCCCTTCCAGACATCCGGAGAGGTGGTCGGACGACTGGAGCTGGGTCCAGATGGTCCAGAAGAGTTCCTGAACGTTTGAGGATTGGCGTAGAGCTTGAGGTATGATACTGGACACTTTTAAGACATCTGGGAGTTGTTCCAAACGACTGATTTGAGTTAGAAACATTATTTTTGACCCGTTTAGGGTCTATTTTCCGCAAATGAGATATTGATGTTTTCCTTGTGAGTTCCTCTACTTGTTAGAAGACTTTCTAAACTATTCTGATAGTTCCCTTGTGATCATTCCTTTTTATAGGACTTCGTTCCGTTCAGGTTCGGAGTTTGCTGAGGCACGTGAGCCTACCATTCAAGCCCCCAATACTCCTGGGTTTACGGGTAGAGTGGCTTCCCCTAATTTAATTATAACCTAAATGCATGTGTGGAATGAATGATTAGAACCTAGGATATGGTATGAATCCTAGGACGAGAAACACTTGCAATGTCTGTGTTGGATGATTAAATTGCAATCTTAAATGAGTAGATAGAATGACAACTGCCTGTAAATGAACAAAAGCTGCCTGTGAAATACGAAATACTTATGCTAGTTAACAGTTGCATGTGACTTTTCCATTATATACATTAAATGATAAGCCCGAGCTGCATGTGTAGAATTTGAGAATGGCAATATGAATGATAAATATGAACTGCATGTGTATAGCCTGAGAATGAAAATGTAAATAATAAAATACGAGCTGCATGTATATAACCTGAGTTTGGAAATGTGAACGATAGATATATAAGTTGCATGTGTATAACTTGAGAATGAAAATGGAAATGGAAATGATGAAACCTGGTATGGAATGGCATGAGGTATATGAGCATGAACCCTAAGGGGAAATAGGAGTAGAGCTCCTGAAAATAAATGGGATGGATGTGGAAATGCGTTTGGAAGTGTGCTGGCCCTTGAGTACGTGGTACCAAGGGGAGCACACGTTACCTCTTAGTATAGAGGGGTGCTTGCCACCCTTTGGGTTGAGACCCGAGGTGGGTTTGGCCACTTTGCACCGACTCGGTGGCCCTCGTGTAAACTATACCGGGGAGAGCTAGCCACCCCACAGGGCGCGGGGTCCAGCTAGCCGCCCTACACCGACTTGCTAGGCCCACTAGGCAAACCGGGATAGTCAGACGAGGGTGCGCGGACTGTGGAGGGGCGAGACCCCTGTTTGGTTCTTAGGGGCTAGACCCCTGTTACTGAGAGGGCTATGCTCTAGACTGTTCCGTGCTGTACTTTGGGTGCACCCGTTAGTGGAAACGACTAACCGCGTGTCAGCACGGGGTAGCTACCCGTGCGCTTATTGCGCATGCCGTAGTCACCGTTACGACTGTTCGTGACCTTAGGGTGGTTGACTGGGTGTAGGATCACCACAGGGGACTCTCCCGGCCAGAAGAGTACCACGTGTGTCTTCTACTCTTCGGAAAAGACTGCAATCAAGATCGTTCCCACGAGGAACATTCGAGATTAAGAAAGAGATCTGATAAATAAAATCAATGGGTGAAAATGAATAATTTGTGAAATAATGTAATTAGAAAACCACAGCTACCTGTCCACTTTTACTGCTTTCGTTAGTTGGTTGCCACTCTACTCAACATTCGCAGACTTTGTGTACTCATAACCCTTTTGAGGTCCAGGTGTTGAGTAGCCAAAGCCTACGGCTGCAGAGGGTGCTGACCCAGTAGAGCCCAGTAGCTGTAGTTCTTTTATTGTACTCCTTTTGTATTAGTGAGTTGTAATGACCCGATTTCCGAATCCCTACGAGACATGAGAATCAGACCGACTCGACTGATCCTAAGACACAGTCGTCCAACAAGAAAGTAACCAAAAGAGCAGTAAAATAAATCACATTCACCATGTATATAACTAGCAATAACAAAATACAGTAATAAAGAAAAGAAATACTACAGTATACACCACCACAACAATAGATAATTAAACAGGTACATAAACATGAAGCTTACAACAAAAAGAGTACAGAGGTAACAGAAACTGCTTACTACAACGGAAAGAAAAGTACAGTAGGTACTGCAAGTAACACTACTAGGCTTTACTAGGCCTAGCGCCCCCTGCAGCCGTTGACTCTGGCTGCTCAACACCTGGTCCTGAAAAGGTAACAAGGGTGACACGTCAGCGAAACACTGAGTAGAGTGGCAACTAAAAGCTAAAAAAAGTAGTAGAGTGTACAGTAGCTGTTATATTTTTACTTTCTTCCCTTATATTTTTCCATTTATTCACTATTGATTATTTCTCAGATCTTTCTCTTGATCTCGAATGTTCCTCGTGGGAACGATCTTGATTGCATTCTTTTCCGAAAAGTAGAAGTAACACGTGGTGCTCTCCTGGCCGGGAGAGTTCCCCGTGGTGGTCCTACCCTCAGTCAACCACCCCAAGGTCGCTGACAGACATAATGGTGACTACGGCAGGCGCGATAAATGCACGGGTAGCTACCCCGCACTGGCACGTGGTCAGTCGTTTCCATTAACGAGTGCGCCAAAAGCACGGCACGGAACCAGTATAGGGCAGAGCCCTCTCAGTAACAAGGGTCCAGCCCCTCCACAGTAACCAAACAGGGGTCTTGCCCCTCCACAGTCTGCGCACCCTCGCCTGACTACCCTGGTTTGCCCAGTGGGCTTAACAAGTCGGTGTAGGACGGCTAGCTGAACCCCGGGGCCCGTGGGGTGGCTAGCTCCCTCCCTACACTAGTAGCTCTCCCCGGTACAGTGTACGTGAGGGCCAAGAGTCGGTACAAAGTGGCTAGACCTAACCCCGGGTCCCTATGGCGACTGGCTCTCCTCTACACTAAGAGGTAATAGGTACTTTCCCTGGTACTACGTACCCAAGAGACAACAAACTTTCCCATTCACTTTTCCAGTTCCATCCCATTTATTTCCAGGAGTTCTACTCCTAATTCCCCGTAGGATTCATGCTCATGTCTCTCAAGCCAAGTCATATTAGGTTTCATCATTTCAGGTTGATTCGCATATAGTACGTGTTCCAACATTCAACTTCTTTTTCTTTCCAATTTGTATACAAGCAGTTCGTATTTAATTTCAACCAACAAAAATTATAAGCAACAGTTACTAGTAACAGTACTCTACATTTCATAGGCAGCTGTTATCCAATTACAGGCAATTATCATTATTTTATCCACTTATCCACGACTGTAATTCAGGCATTCAAGACATTTGTTTCCATGTTCTATGTTCCTAGGATTCATGCCATACCCTAGGATCTATCATTCAATCTAGTTTTTAGTCCTACGATTCATGTAATACCCTAGGATCTATCATTCAATCTAGTTTTCCAATCCTAGGATTCATGTAATACCCTAGACTCTATTAATTATTTCACAATTGCATAATTTTTGATAAATAATTGCAAGGGCCACTCTACCCGCGAAATCGGGAGTACTGGGGGGATGGTCGGCAATCCTGCGCACCTCCGCAACCCCCAGAGCCGCAACGGAACGGGGTCCTATCATAAGGATCAACACAAGGGGTTACTCAGAACAGTATACAATTACTGTAAACAGGTAAAGGAAATAAATCTGGAAAGAACGAAACTCGAAACGCAGAAAACGGACTCCGAACGGACCCTAAATGGGTCAAAAACGACGAATCTGCCCAAAATCAGACGTCTAGAACTTCTTCCAGACGTCTTAAAAGGTTGATCAGGTCATACCTTGGTCTGCACAATCCTTCAGACGTCCAGAAGCCTGTTGAATCGTCTGGACTTAGTTTCCAGATGTCCGATTGTCACCCCGGACGTCTGGAGGTTTTCTCCGTCGTCTGGTACTGTGGCAAGACGTCTGATCCGTGTGGGATGGCGAGCCCTCGCGCCCTCCCGAACAGAACCTGCGCACACACACACCCGCTCTCATCACGAAGAGGCGCAGAAGAATGCGGTGGACGGCTGCATGGCCGTACACGCATAAAAAGGAGAAGATAGGAAAATATTGTACCTGTCAGACATCTGGACCTTCTCCAGACGTCTTCTGCGTCATCTGGACGTAAGTCTAGACGTTTGATTCTGGGAAATTTTCCCAGAATCAGGACCCTTTTCACCCTCCGCCCGCGTCACACGGCCGCGCCGCGTTCGCCTACTGCCCGAGCTGCAGCAGCTCCTCCGTGACACCCCACGCTCGCTGCTCTCCCGCCGGCCGGCTCTAGCTGCCCCGGCAAGCTCGCACCTTCGCGGTTGAGCTTTCTTCTTCCTCTCGCAACAACTCCTCCTTCCCGCACGCTCGCTGCAACTGCTGCTGCCGCACTCGCTCGCTCGCAGGGAGAAGGAGAAGATGAAGGCAGTGGGGTGAGGGTGAGGGAGATGGGAGAGCTATTTGAAGGCAGCGCAGGGAGAGAGAGAAGAGAAGGCGGCGGCGTCTGCAAGAGGGAGAGAAAAGCGAAGAACGAAGGCGGCGGGTTCAATCTGCGTGCGCACACGCACAGACGCGAACCCGTACATCGAAAAAATTTAATACCAGACGTCTGGGCCACTTCCCAGACGTCTTAAACTACGTCTGATGCCCTATTTGTAACATGAGTAGACTCTTGTACCCTTATGTTCTGTACTTTTACATTTTGTACTTTATGTTCATGTACCTTGTTGCTTTCTACTGTTCCGGTGGTGATATGTACTATAGCAGTTTTTACTTCTTTACTGCTGTACCTTCTACTATTAGTTGCTTAGCATAATAAATGTAGTTTACTTTCCTGCTTTTTGATTACTTTCTTGTTGGACGACTAGGTTTTGGGATCAGTCGAGTCAGTCCAGTCTCGTGTCATGTAGGGATTCGGGAACCGGGTCGTAACATTCTCCTAATTCCCCGTAGGGTTCATACTGGTATTCCTTTTGTTTCATGTTCCAACCTTTCCGATCTCTCTATTACATTATCAGTTTCATTCTTAAAATAGGCAACTCATGATTTACTAACTGAGAAAACATCACATTAAAATAACCAATACATTTGCTTGTATTTAAAGTTTTACATGCATCTCAAGTAAACAGTATAACTCAACCATACTCATTTGTTCCTGCCCTAAGGTTCATTCTCATCCTAGGGTTTGACATGCATCTCAAGTATACAATGTAGCTGAACCATGCTCATTTGTTCCTATCCTAGGGTTCATTCAAGTTATTCTAAACATGCCATTTATTTGTTTAAATCATAATATTAATGTAAATCGCTCTACCGGAAAACACGGGAGGAATGGGGCTCGGATCGCAGATCCTGACGTCTCTGCGAGTCCTGTGTACTCATCTGGCTGGAGCCCTATACAATTGACCAATCACATCAAACGAGTCCAAAACCGTATACAAGTGACACTAACTCGTAGAGAAACTCAGGTAAAAATAATAGTAGTTCGTTTGCGGAAATCCTATTCCGTTTAAGCCCTAAACGGGCCAAAAACACACACACTGTCCAAAATCAGACGTCTTAAAAGACGTCAGTACTCATCCTGGGTTTCCTGTGGCTTCCTCGGACGTCCGGATCCTTCCACGATCATCTGAGGAGAGTTCGAGACATCAGACTCTCCTTTTGGTCGTTTGGAGGCACGGTCAGACGTCTAGCAACGTGTTCAGACGTCCAAAAACACCTCGAAGGGCGCACCCCGCACCTTTCCAACGCTCTACCCCCTACATACGTACGCACAGAGCTAAAAACGGCTGGACAAATCTCCTGCGGTAAGGCCTGAATGGCCGGAAACCGTGCAGAAGTACATACCTTGGCACTAGTGTGCTTTTAGACGTCCGGCTTCAACTCCGAACGTCCCCCTACTACTCCAGACATCTGAGATGTGCTCAAGACGTCTGATACTGGAAAAATATCCAGTACGCAGAACTCTCGTGAGACTTCTCTGTGCGGATCCCTCCGCGCCACCTGCAGCTGCTACGCCAGCAACTTCAGAAGGTCACGAAACTCACCTTCACAAGCTCCTCCTCCTCGCACGACTCCCCCCCTCAAGCCTTCAAACTCCTCCCACCGAACTCCTCCTCCTCAAGCTCCAAGAAGCTCCCATGGCCGTCCTCCGATCACGCAAGCTCCCTTCGCGCGAGCTCTCCCGCTGCGCACCCAAGCTCCCCGAGCTTTCCTCCTCTCTCCCACCCCGTTGCTCTCCTGCGCACACACACTCTATCCCTCTCTCCTCCTCCTCACGTGAGCGCCTCTCCTCCGCACACGGCTGTAAGTGGAGGAAAGGAGGCTGTTGGCGACTCACCGGCAGATCGGGGGAAGGAGGTGGAGGTAGTGGAAATGGTGGTGTAGTGGAGATGGAGTGGGGTGGAAGGGTTTTAAATAGAGATGGGTTAGGGTTTGGGTGAGGAAGGAGGGGGGGTGTACGCATGTTGAGTGTGCACGGAAAAGGAAAAGGATACGGTTCTTCTACTTTCAGACGTCCGACCATCTATTCAGACGTCTGTCGTCTGAGGAATAATCCAAACATCTTATCCAACCCAAATGGCATCGGATCATTTCACTCTCCCATTTTTTTCCCATAATTCCATTCTACCTACTATATTTTCTCATTATCTCTCTCATTTTTATTTGAGACAATCTAACTCTTTTTCATTTCCATTCAAGTGGGATTTCTTCTATTACCATACTCCCTCCTATTACAAATTAAATGATATGCAAGAATCTTATATTGTAAAGTTTTCTTTTCTTTAAATTGAAACTATTGAGCTATATAATTCTTAAAGATTTATATCTCTTAAGAGCTCACTTATCTGTCACATATTATAAAAAATTGAAGAACTTCTGATATTATAGTCCATTCTCCAACAAGTGGAAGTATATAAGTTTTAGAATTTCACAACTATATATCTTACGTTGTAGCTTAATTTGGGAAGGAAATAATTGATTTACTAGATAAATAATTTTTAATTTTTTAGATAAAATTTATTGTATATTTTCAACAAGAATGGGTATAATATTTACATTTTTTTTGAAACAAATAATATTTACATTTAAAATAAAAATCTCTAAAGATGAGTTCTTTAACCTCATGTGTTCAATATTTTTTTTTTACCATTTTTATCCAAAGCGATGTCCTTTGAAAATATGTTTAGTCATTTCTATTATTTCCTTATGATTTACTTTGATGTAACAAATGGTCTCTTCCCTTCTACCCATCACTCACACCTATGCACCACCAATCTCTTTCACTCTCATTTCCTCTAGCAATCTACATACACTACTACCCTTCTTTAGCATGGGGAGTATTATCAAAATAACTTTAATATAGTCAAATTTAAACTATGTCAAAATAGTCAATATATAAATTACAAGTTATCATAATTATAGAAATGAACATTCAAATAAATTTTCAATTGGAATAGTAATAGTTTTACCAAATTGTTAAAAAAGAAATAATTTCACTTTACGTCATTCTAAATCCTTTTTAAACATCTACGTATAAATTTTTTAAAAAAAAAATCTATCAAATAAAATACACTTTTTTAGATATAAGTAAATGTTTACGTGCAAATATGAAAATTTAAAAGGTATTTATTTATAATTTTATTAAAATACTAAATTATTTAAACTATCTTCTTCTGTGTTAATAAATTAATATCAATCGCATTGTATTTCAAAAATACAAAAATTATGATACATCAGACAACATTACGTGGGTTGAATCTACAAGTAACCGACTAACGAGTAGGCACGACGCAGAAGAATAAGAGAAAGCGTATCTCGTGTTCCATTGCGGCTTTCACCCCAAAATAAAATGTAATTCCCCAAGTTAAAAATTGTATATCCTCAGGTTGATTTCACTCTAAAGCAATTTCTCACTAATTTTGGGAGGGGAGTAAGAGATCAGGAAAAACGGAAGGATAAGGAATAGCAAGAGGGAAAATACTCACTCTAGACCGTAGTTTTGATGCATGTAATTTATATGTGATCGAGGACTAAAACATGGTTTCTAGACAAAAGGATTAACATGTAGCAAGGGTGAACATGGGGAATGTTTGGCATGCAGAGGGTCTAAAATATTGGTAAGATGGTGGATTAAGTAGTGAGATAAAGCACAAAAGGTCTTTTCTACGTTTGGATCTGGGGTTGATCATTCGTTGTTGAAAATTATTTAAAACTACATAAACAGAATGCATGTAATTTATATGTGATCGAGGATTAAAACATGGTTTCTAGACAAAAGGATTAACATGTAGCTAGGGTGAACATGGGGAATGTTTGGCATGCAGAGGGTCTAAAATATTGGTAAGATGGTGGATTAAGTAGTGAGATAAAGCACAGAAGGTCCTTTCCATGCTTGGATTTGAGGTTGATCGTTCGTTGTTGAAAATTATCTAGAACTACATAAACAGAATGAGTCTCGTAGTGTGGACTAGAAAAAGTATGATGTAACAGAAACAAAAGGCAATTACTTCTCATGTCTTCCCACCAAGTCCATAGGAGTGAGGGAGATTCAATGACTTGGCATGCAATAATAAGTTGAGGGTTACGTAGATACAGCTTTGATTATACTTTTCTTTCCTTTTTTTAACTGAAAATCCCATCCGACTAAAACGAGGAGAACTAACCATCTTTCACGTACCAATCCTTCTGATAATACTAAGAACTCAAATTTAGATCTCTCCTATCAAAGTTAGGATGCTACTGGGTGGGTTTGATTATCGATGGAATGGTTTGCTTCAAAATCAAGATAAAGCAAGAATGGGATCCATGATTTCCCAGTAAGAAAGCTTATTTAGTATCTATTTCAATTCCGATGGAAGGGTCCAAAGGGATGGATGGGCACCTTCACAAGCCTTGCCTTCCTATAAGCACATAGCACGGAAAGGGGCGAAATTACTTGCATGAGAAATAAGTCTTAGATGTACACCGTCCTCGACCCAAATTTTCCTTTGACAAAAGGTGGTGAGTGCCCGCCGATATTTGTTCGGTTGGTAACATTGTAAATGCCTCGACAATATGATTTAGTTGATGTTCCATGCATACAAATAAAGTAAATTATATAATGTTGATTCAAAAATTGCATGAGTTAATGAACACGTATGACTTAATTAATTACGTGATTTAGTTAAATTTGGTTATGTTAACTAGGGAAGCAAATATATCTCTCCCCAATAATTGCCACTAATCAAATAACACAAATCTTTCCTTGCACAAAAAATGACGCCATCCTGAATCCTGATCACGCAAAATTACAGGTTAGAGAAAAAAGTTAAAAACGGACGACCATCTTTGCCAACTACAGTCAATACTCCAAAATTACATTGCCGTAGAACAAAATTTCCAACCTTAAACATAAAGCCCAACCGGCTTCAACCGTATCACCAAATTAAAGCTCCAACCAAAGGATGACCATGGCCAAAAGCAGGAAGTCCTGCGGAACCAAAACACCATTGCACTACCAGCAAATACTAAATCAGATACACGTGAAGATTTATCACAGCCCCAAATCCAATAAATATGGAGCAAGAAGAAGAAAACCTGGATAATGGTACTACCGGGCCAGAGGTGGGAATAACTTAACCCCGGCATAAACCAGTTTTTCTGATATTAGTACTTGTGGATTAACCATGTTGCCAAATGAGCCCTTTTGCAAATACCACTGCAGAAAACTTTCTTATTACTTCAGTTAAAAATTACAAACGTCATTCCACCGTATACCAAAGCCATTCTGCCTCAACGAGGCACACACAATCTCAACACTCATTTGCACAAAATTAAAAGTGATCCCCCTAGAACTCCAGAGCAAAAATGATGAAATCGATCACATCACAACTATAAAACACCATGCACAACAAAGAAGCAACTTAGGAAGCACCGTGCTACGAAAAAGATCACACCATCGAAGCCGACACGTTAATCTGGGTTCACAAGCATATTGGCAAACCCACGCAACGTCAGCATCCTTCCCTAAGCAGGCTTTCTCCTCCAAGCAACAACATCCGCGCATGATTGACCATTTTGTTAACCTCCATAAGGTAAGTTGACTGCACGGCGAGGATGGCAACCTGCCATACTAGCCATTTCCACCACTCTACAAGACGGTTGGGGTATTTAATGTAGGATTATCTTGCTGCATGTCAAGAGTTTTGCTCACGATCCCCTTGCCAAAGTAATCGGCAATCACAGAAAATCCATCCTTGGAGCTCTTAACCTGCTGTAAGAACCGATCATGGTCCCTTCCACTTTGCTCCAAGTTTCTCCTTGTCTCTAAGATATCTCTGTACTCAGGTGCACACCTTTGGCACTCCTGCTCGTTGTCACCAAGGCAATGCTGGTGATACGAATGCATGCACAAAAAGTGGACAGCAGGAAGATCAAGGGTAAAACCACAGTTGGCACATTTGCTGATCTGGAAGATCCTTGCATTAGTCCTGAGGTCCTCCATCTCTCTCCTCATTGCTGCTGTCTCATCCTGTCAAACAAATGCGAACTGTAAGTGCACCAACTTTTATCGCCAGCAAACTACATACAGATGTCAGTCAACAGTATAGAGTTCTGCCATTAATCTTTTTCCTACAAAAAAGGTTCTGCCATTAACAAACCTGGCAATCAGAAAGATGGCAGCAAACATATTCGAGCATGATAATAACCAAAAGGTACATCCAAAATTTCCTTCCCAAAGAAAAGGTGCATCCAAAATATTTTTCTTAAATCAACTGTCACTAAACAAAGTAAAAGGTACAGGAAACCGCTTCATTAAAAATTAAACGAGGTAAAAGTACAAGAATCCATTACATTGAGGTTCACATCTCCTTAACACAATCTATATAGGTACATTCTCAAGAGAGACTGTCTTCCATTTTTTAAATGAACTATTATTGAACAATGTTGCTGTTGATTTTGAAAAGTACATAACTTTGCATCAAACTTTGAGGCATTTTAAAAAATCAAATTCATTCCTTAACATTTTTGTGCAAAGTGATCAAAGTACTTGGAACATCAATGGGATCCTTCCAAGATCACCAGACCAAGGTATATTGTGGTAAACCACAAATGCCTACTGCTTGAACACATTGAACAAGTAGAACACCTACATAATGTGTTGGCTAACATGAATAACTTGAAAGAATCAGCTTTTTTCATAAGTGCATGAAATACAATATCTACATTCATCATCAATGATATTCCTTTGTCTTAATAATCTCAGAAAGTTGAAGAATCAAGATGCGTGCATTCTATGATCAAGCATGCAGCAACAATTTCCCCATCTTTGCCAACATCTATGAGCTACAAAAGTTTTTGCAGGTAAAGGGTGACTATCCAAATAATAGCCACTGGAAGTTAAATGCTAATGTTAGTTAGTTATCTTTAAAAGCAAATGAGAATTTAGTTTTCACAACTTCTTCCATAGAAATGGTATTGGTCCAAACAAAATCCTACCACCACCTTGGTGAATGATTGTTTTAGCAGTCACCTAGGTGTCAAACAGTCCAGGCAAATGTACCTTCTCTAAATAATACCATGTCGACCAAAAAATGGGCTCATGTAGGTCATCTTTAATTCGGAAGTTATTAACATTATTTCTTTTTCTTGAGATGAGCTATTAACGTTATTAATTTTTTAAAAGGAGCTATTAATGTTATTATCAAGTCTGTTTAGTTTATAATTTATTTTTCTTCTATCAAAAAGGTTTTTTTGTTCTATGCTTTTACAAATACGTATATATGCAATATTATTTCATCCATTCAGTTCATTGGAGCATTTCCATAGTGTGTTTGAGTGACAGTTGTTCTTGTTTCTTTTTTTTTTTCTTTTGAGGGAAAAAAAGTTCTTGTTTGTTTCTAAATCATTAAATCGCCTTTTGTACAAAACTGGTATCAGAGACAAAAATCAAACTATATACAAAAATATGAAAATGTGGATCTCATCCTCAACATGATTTTCAAGGCTTTTTTTTTTTTTTTGAGAGAGATCAACATGATTTTTGTTAACATGCTAGTCAATGTCAACATGGCAAGCCTAACCTTAGGGTGGGAGAATGTCTGGAACCAGCTGAGGAAAATGAACTTATTACCTATCCATCACACTTGTTGTACACATGCAACTGATCAGATCAGGCAACAGATGTGCCTGAATTTCTTGATCCTAAAGTAGATATTTTCCCTAATAAAGCCCTATTACCGATATATCTCAAAAATTAGTAAGATTTTCAACATGGAAAATAACGCAGTGTTCTACTTGAACGGTAACATGGTCATAATGATGAAGGATGTTGAGCAATGCCATATGTGAAATGTTTAAGAAGACAGCTTGAGATTCTTGATCGGAGAACAATCTACATTCATCTCAAATGGCCACCCCAAGCAATCCCTCAAAAAACAGACTGATTGAGAATTGGCAGTTTGGACTGGATAGCGATTCTGTAAATTTGAATCCAACACATCAAACCGAGGCCACTACCAAGGGGCAACCATACCAAGCATCTGAGTACAAACAGCAAATCGCATTTTAATTTAAATAGTTTCATAAAGCAAAACTTGGATTGGAAAGACTATGGTACAGTCCCTGCAGTATAATTTCCTGATCATGTTGGGAAGACTTTTAGGCACCATTTCAATGTTGGTGGAATAAGCTTATTTTTTGTTTGATTTAGAATGAGATTGATTGAGAAGAATAATATTAAAAAAAACACACACACAGTGGCATAATGTAGCGACATGGAATAACTCTAATTCCACCACCTTCACAGAATCCAATATAAAATTTGAAATTCTCTGATTGACATTCCACATTTCACAAACAAATCTGCAGAAATACTTTACAACGTTTGGTTACACTCTAGTTTTTTTTTTCCTGAGACTAAAAAGGACTTACACTCTATTTGTTGAGGAGCTAACTGGGTTGCTTTCTCTCTTTTCTCTCTTTGTAGTGCATACTAAGCTTCCGTGCTGGTTTTGGATTGAAGTAAGCAACAATAGTATTTTCTAAGGCAACTTGATTGCTTTTTGCATGACAAAATCTAGCTTGTCACACAGAAATTAAACAGCAAGGTTCATCTTCAACCAATAGCTACAGCAAGAAAGCCCATCTCAAAAAGAAGAAGAAGAAAGGAAGAAAAGAAAACACACACACACACACACACAAAAACAAGAAAGAGGTGGAAATCAAAAAGAAGAAGAAGAAAGGAAGAAAAGAAAACACACACACACACACACACAAAAACAAGAAAGAGGTGGAAATCACTTCTTTTTAGGCTAAGAAGCCCAATGTGCCAGCACGTCTGATCCAAGCTTGGAGTGACCAGCTGATATGAATGTGGCAAGATTCATGCCCGGCTTTCTTTCTTTGATTTAGCTGAAGGTTTCTGAACCTATCTTCCAAAATGCAAACAATCAACATCACCTTCCATTAATATAGATGGAACCAAGATCTAAACTTTGTATGTCGGTTCAATTGTACCATGGTACTTGATGTTTTTTTTCAGACAAATAGAATGATACTCACTGTTGTGTCAAGATTTACTTTGGTGGTTTGATAGTTATACATGTCAAAAATCCCACATAATCTGTTTATTTTCCATCCCCTTTTTCTAAAACGCTTCTGGGTTATTGATTTTGTTCTTTCATCATCCTCTTTGATTACGAGCCTCGAGCATAATGAAGACTCATCTAATCTCCGTCAAAAAAAATAATAAGAACCTAATCATCTTTACAACACATGGACACGAACACACACACACACACATATATATTGCGAATTTTGACAACAGTCAAAGTCAGAGGGTTTATAGCCATTATGTCTGTTCTCACACAAGCTAGATCTCCCTCGGACTTTTTCCAATCCCTTCAGTCATTGGAAGCTGTTGACACTCAACCTTTTTGACTCTTGGAGCTATAGAGGCAAAGGCATAGAACAAAGACTCATAAAACAAGATTCTTCTAGAGTGTGATGATTTGTACGCTTTATGTCCTTGACTGGTCCAAAGATTGTTGGCATCTATTTTTCACTTGCGCTTTTGCTATGGAGGTTTAAGAAAGGCATGTACCACAGATAAACAGTGTTAGAGCTACGAGTTATCACTAGAATTACTCCCTGTGATCCTGTTAGAGATAAAATCCATCATTAGAATATCCTTTATGATTCTTTTCCTTTCTTGTTCCCATTTATGGGTTTTCCTATTTACAGAATCTTATTCCTATTTTTACTTGTATTCTACTCTACCAAAGCAGCAATCTTAGGTTGGTATTCTATACCCACTTATTCTCCTTTCTTTCTCTACCAACAATCCTAGTTCTTTAAAGTGGCTTACATCAAATTCGTCAAAGAGAGGATCATCTCTTATCATGTGTTGAGGCAAGGCAGCACAAGGCCAGTAAGTTCACTTGAATTACCACCTACAGCATCATCAAACCAAGATCACCAACTAGTAGTGTTGCCAGCCCAGCAAGCCACCAACAGTGTCGCTAAGTCAACAGTCTGCCGAGTCAATTGGCTGTGAAAGAGAAGTGCATATCATCTACTGCATAGCTTACAGCAGCACATGCAGTACTACTAGTGGGATTTCCCTCTCAACCTGCAATGGCATCATTATCTTCCACTTTCCAAGCTAAAATGTGTACAATTGTCACCAGCTAAAACACTTCACGGCAAAGTTATGTTAACCTGGAAGCATCATAAGTGCACTTTCCCTACTATGTCTAGTCCCTTTACGAACCCTCTTGGCTTATTGCACATTGATGTATCAGGGCCAAACCAATATCTTGATCAACTTAGACACAAATCTTACCTGATAACTGTTGATTATTTCTCCAGAGTATCTTTGATTTTCTTTTAATACAACAAGGTAGATGTAAGCACTATTATCATGGATTTCATTTTTTTTCCCTCATACATCAAGCATTTCTTACTAGAAATATTTAAAAAAAAAGCAATTCTTCGCAAGTGTGAAAGCCATGCTCATATATAGCAGAATGAGTTCCACACTATCGCATTTCACACATTACAGGTCTCTTAGGATTGTACGTCAAAAATCTCGTCCCTACACTTCTCGGCAAAATGGAGTAGTTGAGAGAAAGCACAGATATCTTCTAGATGTAGGATGTTCTCTCCTCTTTCACATAAGTGTTCCATAGATATACTGGAAGATGTTCTCATCGTATGTTGTCTTATCAACTTTGGGCCATCAACCATGCTTTAGGAGCCAATTCCTCTACAAATCATGTTACTACACCAAAATCTACTCCATGTCACTCCCAAGGAGTGTGGCTGCATTGCTTTTTTTTAAAAGAAATGGTTGTGTTGATTTTATAGACCCATATGGACTAGAATGGGATAAATTGACCCCTCATGCAGTAAAGTGCATGTTCTTAGGATATTGTAGAACTTAGAAAGGGTATATATGTCTTGATTTGAAGAGTGGTCAACATTGCATGAGCATTAATATCACCATCTTTAAGTCCATACGATTTTTTTCTCTATTGCTAGATCGCATGCTGTTTTGTTAGAATCCTCAAAAGTTGTTTCCATGCTTGTACCCCACTAGAGTGCATTCCAATAACGATTTCTATAAGGTAGGAAACCCGATTCAAAGAATCTCCACTTACCTATCCTAGATGTTATGCCTCAGGTCCTTTATTTGTAGAGTTGGAAACAAGAATCATAGCCATAGTCATCGACGATTCCCCTTGGCCTAATTCCACGACAGAAAGTTAGTATGGCACCAAGTTTAGATTGGGTTAGTAGACTGAAATCGTCAAGGTATTCCGAAGAAGCAATTTTGAACTACAGATATAAAAGAGCCAAAACTGCTCATGGCATTCCACACAACATAAGCATTTGGATAGGGCAGGACGATCGAAGATTAGGCTCATGTTTAGTGATGGATCCACATAGAGAAATACTTTGTGGACTTGGTCTACTATGGTGGTCAAAATAGAAGTGGACCCCTCTTAAGTCTTGACTTATTATTGTTAGGGCTTTTTTTCAACCATAGATGCAATTGTTAATATGGAGGCAGATGCTCTAGATGAAGGTCTTGATGGTGAAGGTGTTCAAGGCATAGGCCATGCATATAGAGATGTTCAAGTAAATATAGATCTACTATTTCTCCAAGAAAGGGCAAGTGACAATGCATAATCCATATTCAATCATTGTATCTCGAGCACTTAAGCTCTCAACTCAAGAAGTTTGCTCAAGCATTCTTTAGCCTTTCAGTACCTACCAATCATCAACAAGCCATACTTGATTAACAGTGGAAGTAGGTCATGGAGGAGATGGTAGCTTTGGGGACCAGGGAGACCAGAGAGATTGTTGATCCCCCTTCTGATGCATCTATGGTTGGAAGCAAGTTTTCATACTGAAACACCTTCCAGATGGCATAATTGACAAATAAGGCTAAAAGTTTCACTTGGACTTACAATTTAGACTTCTTTGATATTTTCTTTCCGGATCCCTTATTGCCTACAATCAAGATACTCATTTCAATAGTGGTCAATCGCAATTGGCTTTTACATTAGCTCAATGTAAAGAATGCCTTCTTGTATGTTGATCTTCAAGAAGGATAGGTACAACAAGCACCAGGATTTTAGACTTGAGAAGAGTGTAGCAAGGTGTACAACCTATGAAAAGCCATCTATGACTTAAAACAAAGTCTATGTGCCTACTTTCAAAAAGTCCTCAAAAGTTGTCCTTTGGTTTGAATTTCAAAGGTCCATTGCGAATCATTCTTTATTTGTGAAGAAAACCAAGGTAATATTGTTCTAGTAGTATATGTTAACAATATTATTCAACAAGCCAAAAAGTTTCCAGCTACACATTTCATCACCAAAGACTTGAGCCAGTGGTGGTACCTTTTTGGATATAGAGGTAGCCAAAGGCAAGCAAGGACTGCTATTGTCATAAAGGAAGTGTGTTTTAGACTCGTTGCAAGGGATTGGGATGCTCAGGGAAAAGCAAGCTTACACCTACGTACCCGAGCATTAAATTGTATGATAATTCTAAGAAAGCTATGAATGCTGAACAATAGAACTTAATTGGAAAACCACTTTATGACACTATTACCAAATCAGATATTTTGTTTACAGTAGGGACTGTAGCAAGTACACAGCTCAAACTATGAGAAGTTATTTGGATCCAGCCACGATGATAGTAAGGCACCTAAAGTCCTGCCAAACAAGGAACTATCACACCTCTAAATTTGGACCCGGGGGGGGGGGGTGGGGGCGGTGGTGTGAGGGTGTGGGTTTTCTTCAGCTTTTGTTCACCAGGGAAAGTTCCTTCAGTGTTGTTGCCTTCTCAAATGCAAACTACGCTAGTTCTCCAAATGATCGGAAGTTAATTACAACCAAGTACTTTTGTCGCTGGGAACCTTCCACTTGGCCACTTTAGTGCAGAGTCAGAATACCCCATTATGGCTGTGATGGTTTAGATCAAACCTCTATTAAAAGGTCATTAGGTCTATAATGGGAATTCTATTTAAAAGATCATTAGGTCTAGCTCCAACAATCATGTTTCCACAAGAGGACAAAGCCCTTAGGGATCCCTAATAAAAAATAAAGCATGTGGAGATGAGTTGCCATTCCTCTTCACCAGTCATACTCCATCCAAAGATTAAGATGTAGATCTTTTCACCATGCCATTGCCCAGGTCTAGCTTCAAGTGTGGGATCTTATTCCTATTTATACTTTTTTTGTTTGAAAACATAGTCCTATTTATGCACATGTGCCCTCTCTATAGAGAAAGAGTGCTTCACATCAACAATGCAAGCAGTTCTATTCTTCTAACAAATGGGACTGATCAAGACAAGGTTTGCCATAATTTTAGTGACCAGGTATACAGACATAGGATCAAGCAAGTGGCTCCGTTGGTGATGGTATCATGGTATGGACCCTTCATTTGCAATGTAATAATGTCATCTTTAGGGAGATCATGGCCTTTGTTGAAATGTGCTGGCGATGCAAGCAGAGGAGATTTTGGGAGAGCTTGGAGTTGTGCTTGTAATAATGGCATAATAGATTCGTTACAATTTTCTGGTTTTAATATATGAGATGATCACCAATTTTGAGTGATCAACCTTTTTTCTCTTTTTTTTTAATTAAAGGAAAAAGAAATCAACTTTTGGACAAAGCCTTGAAAAAATCCAAAGCCAAAGTTCCAGAAAGCATAACTTAATTCATTGCTTGAACAATGATTAATTGAAATTGCATTGTTAAAAAAAATGACGTAATTCATATTCTGCAGAAATAGAGCTCATAAATCTAAAATAAGGCTTGTTTAAGCAAACATGTAAAAATTATGTGAACGGGTCCTCGTTGCTAGCCTTCAGGGTATTTCCCAGTGGATGGCCCTTGGATAAACTGTTTTCGTTCCTTTCGGAAATCAATCACTGCTATTATTTTTTGAAAAATGAAAGGATAGTTATCATATTGATAATCACCCAGAAATTATATTACTCAAAGGCCCAAAAAATGGTTAAATTACTAGTTACAAGTCCAAAAATTAGCTAAAGAAAAAATACATGCAATAAAGTTCCTAGTGTACGGCTGCTATCCTTTGAAAATGGAGACATTCCTTCCTAGCCATATGCCCCATAAAACTGCCAAACCTTTTGCCTTCTCCTTCTTCGTCCCAAGGACAACTTGTCCTCCAGTCCGGTTCACATCCTCATATGCCACAAGACAAAGTTGGCAAGTTTTCTCTACCTCAAGCACCCATCTAACTCTCCAAACTCTCGTCACGAGTCTTCCCCTCCTAAGCAGCCAAGCAAAGATCTTTATCTTCAATGGGCACAAAGCCGACCGAATCTATTTGCAATCCTCGATGAAATCCAAATCCGTCATCGATCCTCCATCTCCCAACCTTCGATACACCTCCCTTATAGAGAACTCTCCATCCTCCCATAAGTAGGCATCAACTCCACCTCATGCAGCAAAGTTTTAAATTCCTATATCCTCTATTCAAAAAGATTCCTCACAAAGGAAGGGCACCAAGACCCTCTCAACAATCAACTACCTTTACCTCCCTACAATTAGCCTCGAGAACCGATCTCTCAATTTTCCTTGGCCCATCCAATCATCCAATCAAAAACAAAAAGTATCACCTACACCAATGTACTGGGCAAAGAAGCTTCAAACCTTGGGTACCAATTAAGACAAACCTCTAAAAAAATGAGAAGTACCACTCTAAGGCAATGCCAGAAAATCCCCGCTCATTGTGTTGCCATAGCAAGCCTAAATAATCTTCCCCAATAGGTCCTCCCTACGCTCTAGAAATCTGCTAATCCACTTAGTCAGAAGACTATGATTCGTTCTCCCCAACTCTCTCACCCCCAAGCCCCCTTCTCTCATAGCCGTACAAACCTCATCCCATGACACCATCCTAGCTCCCTTCCAAGTTGGAACAATAGTTTGTCTAGAAGAAATCCCTCATTAAACCTAAAATCTTCCTTTCAACCTTCAATGCAGCTTTAAGACAAACATAAAGTAGGAAGGTATGGAGGCCAATACTGCCTTCAAGAGAATCAACCCCCCTTCTGGATAGAACCTTGAAGACCCACCCCACCAACCTCCTCTCTAGCCTATCAATCAAAGGGACCCACTCCTACACAAAAATCCTCCTGTCCGATAAAGGAAGACCGAGGTAAGAAATGGGTAGGGAGCCACCCACCATATGTGGAGCCACATTGCAACTAGTCACCTCCTCAGGAGAAATGTGGATAGGGACAAAAGTTAACTTGGAGAAATTAATCTACACTCTTGAAGCTTCACCAAATATCTCCAGGAGGATTCGCATCCGTCTCGCCTCAACCTCGAAGGAAACAGTGTCGTCAGCACACTAAAGCATCGAAATCTAGGTCCTACTCCCCCCTAAGAAACCCCTAATCAAATTCCTCTTACGCGTTATAACAATGGATCTCGCCAATGCATCTGCTACCAACACAAGGAGCATAGGTGCCAAAGGACATCCATGTCTAACCCTCCACCTCAACTAGATCCAACCTCCTGCCAGATTTCCATTTAAAAGAATGGAAAAAGATGTCATCAACACGCATCGCTTCATCCAGTCCAGCCCACCGAGGCGAGAACCCTCTCTTCACCAAGGAAGAACAAATAAAAGGCCTTTGCACTAAGCCATAGGCCTTTTTAAAATCCACCTTCCATATAAACACCCTCCTTTTCTCCCTTCTCCAAAACGCCAAGATCTCTGAGGTAATAACAAATCCATCAAAGATATTACAGCACAGTATAAAAGTTGTCTGTACTGGAGACACAATCCCCTCCAAGAACCCTCTCAACTTGTTGGCAAGAACCTTGGCTATAATGAGATAGGTAGCATTGGACAATACAATGAGTCTAAAATCTTCAATAACCTCTACCCCATCCTTCTTAGAGAGTAAAAACATATACAACTTGTTAAACCTATTAAAGCCTTGATTACCATCTACAAACTCAGACACCACCTGCAAAACATCCTCCTAAACTAGCGACCAAAACTCCTTATAGAAATGCATAGGGAATCCATCAGGTCCAAGACAACCATCAGCATTCCACCACAAAACTGCTCTTCGAACCTCATCCTCATTGAAAGGTAACGTAAACTCACTTGCATGTTACCTCATTTATACCCAGAGTATCCACCCCTACCCACCTCCATCTCGCCCTCTTAACTCCTATGAATGTCCTGTAGTACTCTGTTGTCACATTGCCTATTGCTTCCTTGCCCACAAATTCCATGCCACTCACCTGAAATTTATCTATCCATTCCTTCACCTCCTTGAAGCCACCATGTGAAAATACCGAGTGTTAGAATCACCCTCTTTCAACCACCTTTGCCTAGATTTAGCCTTTCAATCCACCTCTACCTTTTCGACCCTTCATCTGTACCAAATGTAAGTGTGCAGCTCTAGCCACTCGGTCCTCCTCAGTTAGAGTCCCCAAATCCTCCTTTATGTCCGTCCTCGTAATCTTAGCCAACGCCTCACCCTTCCTCATGTTCTGCTCCTCTCTCACCTCTTCCTGTGAGACTTCAGAAACACCCGCAGGTCGCACAGCTTTGCCTCCAACCTCACCGCTGCTGACCTACTCGGCAATACCAATCGCCATTTCTCCTCCACCTGCTCTCTAAAGCCCCCCTCTATTTGCCAAGATCTATCAAACTTAGAGTACATCCCAAAATGCCTCTCTTCATTGACTGTCACATCAAAGGCATATGATTTGAGAAAGGTCTCTCCGGAGATAGGACATCCACCAAGGGGAAAGCTTTTGCAACTTAACTAATTTTAGGAATAATTAAGTGATTGAGTTTGTTTTATGAAATAAGATTTGCAATTAGTTGGGATTGTAATTGGGATTGGTTCTCTTTAAATAGAGTCCAAGTCCCCTTATTTTATTTTGAGTTCCATTAATAATATTTCCTACTTCAAGAACTTATCTCCTCTCTCTCTTTTCCACATTGCTGATCTCTCTCTTTCTCTCCTCTCTTCACGTGCGCTGGCTAAAAGAAGGCCTCCCCTATGTGTTAAATCAATTCTTCACATAATATTAGAGCGGGTCCTCCTAGGCTATTGATCTCAGGCGTATGGAAGAGTGAAGGGGATCTCTCTTCACATGGAGCCAAGTCGAAGGTCAAGCGCCAAGCCAAGTTCAAGTTCAAGTTCAAAGAGCGTAAACCTCTCATGCACTCGAGAAAGCCAAGTAGAAGACATTGGCTCAGAGGCGTACAAGAAGAGGTGTAGAGACCTCAAAGTCTAAGTTCAGGAGACACGTGAACCTCTCATGCACCAGGAAATGCTAAGCAATAGCACTTAACTACTAAGCATACAAGAAGAGGCATAGAGATCTCCATAAGTTGCAGTCATGGTTGACACAAAGGTCTAAGCACCACCAAGACAAAGGTGCTTGTCCAGGGCGCGACCATCAAGTTGATGGGCACGTCTAACTACATCTTGTGGGCAACAGCCTTCAAGATCTTCATTGGTGGACAAGATAAACTCCATGTCATCTTGAAGAGCGCACCTCAAAACTGCAAGGGAACTAAAGCAAAGAAGTGGGAAGAGAGTTATCAGGTAATAAATTGGCCTATGAACTCTATTAATCCCTCTATTACAGCCAATATGTTGTACAAAAACACGACCAAGGACACGTGGTACGCACTCAAGAAGAGATTCTCCAAGAAGACGAGTTTTGCCAAACTCGTTGACATCTATCAGTGCATCAGGAACTTAAGTCGAGGGGATCTTCCTCTTGACAAATACTTCACAAAGATGGCGAGTCTCTTTGAAGAGCTTAGCATCTATGAGCTGGTCTGTTGTGACAAACAGACTGAGTCACGTGCACATTGGCAAGCATGCAAGTTTCTTGGGGGTCACCATCCCCAATATCAGGCTACATGTAACCAAATCCTCCTTATTGAAGAGGATCTCGACCTCAACACTATCTATGGTTATCTTGAGAAACTCAAGGTTGCAAATCCCGGAAGTTTTACCCCATCCGTACCAGATACAACTACTTTAGCCACACTAAGGGTGGCTTTGGATGTGGAAGAGGTAAAGGTCATGGCTTTGGTGGGGTTTACCATCCTTGCCAACATTGCAATCAAACCAATTATCCTCAGAAGAGATGCTGGGACAAGCATGAAAGGCCTCCATATAGATATATGTCTACTCCATCTCCACAAGAGTCCTCATTTACAGCCACGGATTTAGGAAGTTCCAGGCATTACTCAAGGAAGAAAAAAAGACAACTGTAGCCATAGCAACAACATTCAAGGTTGCCAAAGAAGCAATGACTACTAAGGTTTCAAAAGGACTCGTAGTTGCACCAGAAGATGTGTTCAATGAAGATCCGGGAGCATACATAGATGTGGATGATGAAGAAGGGTAGTAGGGCATCTAAGCCTCACAAGCGTTCAAGATCATGCGAGTCTTAACCCTCTCCAGGTTCAACTTGAGGGGGCATGTTAGCGTGCATGGAATAAGTCACGTGGCAAAGTTTATGAGGTCCATGTTGGGTGCAAGAACGCGTGTGTGTGTGTGTGTAGGTTTAAGGTTTAGTGTGGTGTTTCCAAGTTTGTTTTGTGCCACATGACAAGTTATTTTGTGATTGATTGTTAGAATCCAAATTTAGGAATGAGTAATTTTAGGAATAGTTAAGTGATTGAGTTTGCTTTAGGAAATAGGATTTGCAATTAGTTGGGATTGTAATTGAAATTGGTTTTGTTTAAATAGAGACCAAATCCCCTTGTTTTCTTTTGAGTTCCATTAATAATATTTCTTACTTCAAGAACTCCTCTCCTCTCTCTCTCTCTTCCATGTCGCTGGTCTCTCTCTCTCTCTCTCTCTCATGCCACTGGTCTCTCTCACAACTAGAAGGAGAAGGGCTCCCTTATGTGCCAAATCAATTCCTCACGTTCCACACTCAAAAGAAATCTATCAATCCAAGACATCTGATCTGTCATACTCCTCCAAGTAAAGGCATAAGAACTCAGCAACACATGTCGGAGACCATACATAGAAACAAATTTAGCAAATGCCTCCGAGCCACAATCCCCCTCTCCCTTGTCACCCAGTGTTACGAACCGTGCTTTCAAACGTCTTTTAAGAAGTCTGGGAGGTGTCCCAGACGTCGTACCAAACGTCTGGTATCACTTCCAGACATCTGGGATTCATTTTTCTGCGCGCACACCGTTGCGTCTGCGTGCCTGCACGTGCAGACCTGCTCCGCCTCTTCTTTTTCCCTCTCCCTCCTGTGCCCTCTGTCGCGCTCTCTCTCTCCTCCTCGCGCGGCCTTAAAAGGCCACGCCCTCCCCCTCACTTCCGTCACCTCCGCCCCCTTCCTCTTCTCCTTCCAGTCGGTGCACGAGAGTGGGCGCGAGTGAGCGGCGGCGGCGATAGCCGCGGCGGGTGCGGCAGGAGGTGCTGCGCGGGGGAGGCGTCAGCCGTGAGGGCTCGAGCCTGCCGGGGCAGCGGGAGCCGGCCGGTGGGGGCGCAGCGGGCGCGGAGCGACACGGGAGGCCTGCTGCAGCTCGAGCAGCAGGTGGAGCACTCGCAGCGCGGCCGGGCGTCGCGAGCGGAGGGCGAGTTGCGCCCTGGTTCTGGAAACTTTTCCAGAATCAGACGTCTGGGCTGATAGCCAGACGACGGGCACGACGTCTGGAAGACTGTCCAGACGTCTGAAAGGTAAGTTATTTCCGTCTTCTTCCTTTTCTTCGACTGACCGTACTGAGAAAGAGATGGGTACGCGCAGGTTCGGTGATTCGCCATCCAACGCGAATCAGACGTCTGGTTGTAGCACCAGATGACGGGAACAACTTCCAGACGTCCGGGGTGACCATCGGACGTCTGGGAACTAGGCCAGATGCCCCCGCAGGCTTCTAGACGTCTGAGAGCCCACGCAGAGCGAGGTAATTCGCTGATCCACTTTTTCAGACGTCTGGAATAAGTTCCAGACGTCTGATTTTGCACTGTTTCGTCGTCTTCGACCCGTTTAGGGCCCGTTCGGGTTCTGTTTTCCACGTTTCGAGTTGCGTTCTTTTCGGAATTAAATCCTCTACCTGTCTACAGTAGCTGTATACTGTTTTGAGAAGTTCCTTGTGTTGATTCTTGTGATAAGACCCCGTTCCGTTGCAGTCTCGGGGGTTGCGGAGGCACGCGGGATTCCCGACCACGCCCCCAGTTCGCCTGTTGTAACCGGTAGAGTGGCTTTAAGTATAATCTGTTAAATTATGAAACTATAAATAGAACCTAGGACATTGCATGAATCCTATGAATGAAAAATAGATTGAATGGTAGATCCTAGGGTGTTGCATGAATCCTAGGGCTGGAAAACTAGATTGTATGATAGATCTTAGGGTATGACATGAATCCTAAGATGAGAAAACTAGTGGAATATGTGAACACTGCAGTTTTGAAAATGTGAAAAAGAAATAATAGCTGCCTGTGAATTGAATTAACAGCTGCCTATTATGAATAAATGAACATGATTAAGAATATGGGATGTATGAACGTGAAACTGGAAAGGTGAAACCGGAATGCGCTGAGTTAAAGAGCTGGAACCCTACGGGGAATTAGGAGTAGAACTCCTGGAAAGTGAATGGAATAGAATTGGGGAAGTGAGCTGGCCCTTGAGTACAGAGTACCAAGGAGAGCGACTGTCCCCCTGTTTAGTGCAGAGCGGAGCTAGCCGCCCCAGGGACCCGGGGTTAGGACTGGCCACTCTGTACCGACTTGCTGGCCCTCGTGTACGTAGTACCGAGGAGAGCTACTAGTGTAGGGAGGTACTAGCTACCCCACGGGCCCCGGGGTTCTACTAGCCTCGTACACCGACTTGTTAGGTCCACTGGGGCAAACCAGGGTAGGCAGGCGAGGGTGCGCGGACTATGGAGGGGCAAGACCCCTGTTTGGTTACTGTGAAGGGGTTGGACCCCTGTTACTGAGAGGGCTCTGCCCTGTACTAGTTCCGTGCTGTGCTTTGGGAGCACCCGTTAACGGAAACGACTGACCGCGTGCCAGTGCGGGTTAGCTACCCATGCGTTTACCGCGCGTGCCGTAGTCACCATTACATCTGTCAGTGACCTTGAGGTGGTTGACTGAGAGTATGATCACCACAGGGGACTCTCCCGACCAGGAGAGCACCACGTGCTACTTCTACTGTTCGGAAAAGACTGCAATCAAGATCGTTCCCACGATGAACATTCGAGATCAAGTGAAGGATCTGAGAAATAGATAATTGTGAAACAATAGAGAGACATAAATAAAGGAAGAAAGAAAATTAAAACAGCTACTGTACACTTTACTGTTTCTTTAGTTTAGCTGCCACTCTACTCAGCGTTTTGCTGACGTGTTACACTCGTTACCTTTCAGGACCAGGTGTTGAGCAGCCAGGGTCAGCAGCTGCAGAGGACGTTGGGCCAAGTATGGTCCAGTAGAGTTACCACTGTTCTCTTGTACCTCTTTTTTGTTCCACTGTAGTGAGTAGTTCTTGTTTCCGCTGTACTTTTCTTTACCTGCAGTTCATATTATGTTATAAATGTTCTACTGCTGTGGTGGTACATACTGTAGTGGTTTCTTTCCTTACTGCTGTATTTTCTTACTGTTAGTTATATTCATGTTGAATGTGGTTTATTTTACTGCTCTTTCGGTTACTTCCTCGTTGGACGACCAGGTCTTGGGTTTAGTCGAGTCGGTCCAGTTCTCGTGTCTCATAGGGACTCGGGAATCGGGTCGTTACAAGATGGTATCAGAGCAAGGTCGTCTCGAGAAGTGAATCAACTGACTGGAAAATAACCAATTCACATGTCTATAACTAGAGTAGCCACCACAACATATCTTTTGACATGAGTTCTTAGACGTTTCCGTTCGGTATCGTTCCGTAGTGACGTATTCCGTTTTGTTTCGCGTCTCCTTGCAGGAGATGCCTCGTCGTGGGACCAGTGAGGCGGGTCGCGGGCGCGGTCGAGGACGACGTCGGCGAGGTGGGCGTGCCGTTGCCGACACCCTAGTGGACCAGCCACTACTCCCGGGCGTCCAGGCCCAAGACCTCGCCCTGCTGATACGAGACATTGTACGAGAGGAGCTCCACCTACCGCCCCGAGCACCTCACCCTGGGGCTGTGGATGGGGAGTCCTCTGTGGGACCACTCGACGGACACGACGCTGGACACGGGGGAGGGGATGGGCCGCCGCAGCCCCCACCTTCCTCCGATACTTCTGTGCACGAGGCACCGTTGCCTGGGGGTGGACCAGCATCCCCATTGCAGCGCCACTCCGAGCTCTTCGGGCAGTTCCGGAAGCTGAAGCCCCACTCCTTCAAGGGGGATGAGGACCCGACCGAGGCAGAGGACTGGCTTGAGCAGCTGGAGAAGATTTTCGACACCCTTCGCCTCCTGGTGGAGTGCCGCGTGGCCTTTGCCACGTACCAGCTAGAGAGTGCGGCACACAGGTGGTGGAGGGCGGTCCGGGGACAGGAGAGGGACGAGCCGACCTGGGACCGATTCGTTGCCCTCTTCTGCAAGCAGTACTTTCCCCAGACGTGGCAGGACCAGAGTAGGCGGGAGTTCCACACTCTCCGCCAAGGGACGATGACCGTGAGCGCGTACCGCACGCGTTTCCTGGAGCTGTCCCGCTTTGCAGCAACGGTAGCTACTGAGGAGGAGCGCCTTTGGAGGTTCACCAAGGGGCTCCGCCCTGCGATTCGGGGGTATGTCAAACCCCTGAAGCTACCTACGTTTTCGAGGGTGGTAAAGGCAGCTATGACTTACGAGGAGACCAACCCGTCCGCACGAGACACTGACGGCGGGCGGAAGAGGCCCTTTCAGCCAGACTTTTCACAAGGCCGGCGAGAGAGGAGACACGTGGCGTCCGCAGGAAAGCCGTCACGTTTTACAGGGCCATCAGTGGCCTTTGGGGGCCCTCTACAGGGGCCAGTCGCCAACACCGGACCCCCGCCCAGCCGACAGCAGGGACCCACTGAGGGCGGGAGTCAGGTTCCCCTCTGTTACCAGTGTGGCCAGCTGGGCCACATCAGGAGGGACTGCCTGTCTAGGGTAGGAGGTCAGCAGATACTTCCCGCGCAGAGCACTGGAGGACACACAGGAGGCCAAGGTTACCAAGCACGAGGAGGACAGCAGTCACGAGGAGGGTACCGGCCAGCACCTACCCGTCCGACGCAGAGTGTGGCTGCTTCGTCCGCACCTAGAGCTGAAGGGCGTATCAACGCCCTGACACACAGGGACGCCAGAGCTTCGGGATCGGTGGTAGCAGATATGGTTTCAGTTTCCGGCAGACTCATTTACACGCTTTTCGATTCCGACGCTACGCACTCGTTTGTCGCAGCCAGTTTCGCAGTTAGTTTGGGCCAGGATTATACACTGTTAGAGAATCCGTTCGTAATCAGAGGTCCGAGTGGTCAGCTGTTTGTAGCTGAGGTGTACACGGATTGCGAGGTCAGCGTCGGGGGACATAGCCTGTCAGCTGACCTAATTATGTTACAGATGGAGGACTTTGGAGTGATTCTGGGGATGGATTGGCTGTCCGCTTACCACGCCTTGGTGGACTGTTTTGAGAGGAAGATCGTCTTCTCCATTCCGGAGTTGCCTTCTTTCGAGTTTCACGGACAGCCAGTGGACGGAGGTTTCAGGTGCATTTCGGCACTTCGGGCGGCGAGACTTTTGAGCCAGGGGTGTGAGGGTTTCCTAGCTTGTGTGGTGGCAGAGCTCAGCCCTGTGGCAGACTTCCAGAGCATCCCGGTGGTCAGAGAGTACCCTGACGTGTTTCCAGACGAGTTACCAGGACTACCGCCCTAGCGTGAGATCGAGTTTGAGATCTCACTAGTACCAGGGACGAGCCCCATCTCCACCGCGCCATACAGGATGGCACCGCTTGAGCTACGAGAGCTCAAGTCTCAGTTGCAGGACCTTTTGGAGAAAGGTTTCGTGAGGCCCAGTGCGTCTCCCTGGGGAGCCCCGGTACTGTTTGTGAAGAAGAAGGATGGGACCTTACGCCTTTGTGTGGATTACCGACAGCTGAATAGGGTCACCATCAAGAACAGATATCCGCTGCCGAGGATCGACGACTTGTTTGACCAATTGCGGGGTGCCACGGTGTTTTCCAAGATCGACTTGAGGTCTGGATACCACCAGTTGAGGATCAGGGAGACCGACGTCTCCAAGACAACTTTCCACACCCGGTACGGACACTACGAGTTTTTGGTCATGCCGTTTGGGCTGACCAATGCCCCCGCTGCTTTCATGGATCTGATGAACCAGGTGTTTAGACCGTACTTGGACCAGTTCGTGGTGGTTTTCATAGATGATGTACTCGTCTATTCTAGAGATCAGACGCAGCACGGACAACACTTGCGGATGGTTCTGGACACACTGAGACAACGTAGGTTGTACGCCAAATACAGCAAGTGCGAGTTCTGGTTGAGGGAGGTGACCTTCTTAGGTCATGTGATCTCTAGAGACGGCTTGGCGGTGAACCCAGCCAAGGTTGAGGCAGTACTCAGGTGGGAGAGACCGCATTCAGTCACTGAGATTTGTAGTTTCCTGGGACTGGCAGGCTACTACAGACGATTCATCAGGGGTTTTTCACAGATTGCGCGTCATATGACACAGTTGACCCGGAAGGACGTGCCCTTCGCTTGGACAGACGCCTGTGAGGCGTGTTTTCTGGAGCTGAAGGAGAGGTTGACCTCGGCTCCCGTGCTCACCATCCCTGAAGTAGTGGCGGGTTCGTTGTGTACACGGACGCCTCCTTGCAGGGGTTAGGAGGTGTGCTCATGCAGAGGGGTCACGTTGTCGCTTATGCTTCGCGGCAACTGAAGCCCCATGAGCATACCTACCCTACCCACGACCTAGAGTTGGCAGCTGTTGTCTTCGCGCTGAAGACTTGGAGGCACTATTTGTACGGTGAGACCTTCGAAATTTTCACAGATCACAAGAGCCTCAGATACCTTTTTGATCAGAAGGAGCTCAACATGAGACAGAGATGTTGGTTGGAGCTCCTGAAGGACTACGACTGCAGCATCTCCTATCACCCGGGAAAGACCAATGTGGTGGCTGACGCCTTGAGCTGTAAGGCGCCCGCACACTTGGCCAGGTTACAGTTACAGAGTTGGAGCCTTTTGGAGGAGGTGGGCAGTTGGCGACCTCTGAAGTTACGGGGGCACTGTAGGGCAGTGACGGTGACACGACAGACCAGGCCAGAGCTGATAGACCGCATCATCACAGGACAGATGGTCGATCCGTACTTGCAGTCCTTGCGCGACAGAATACTGTCGGGAGACCCGGGGGACTTCTCTTTCACAGACCAGGTGCTGTGCCTGAGGGGACGGTTGTGCGTTCCCAGAGACGAGGAGCTGTTGAGAGAGCTCCTGACTGAGGCACACGGTTCCAGGTTCACCATACATCCCGGAAACACGAAGATGTACCACGACTTGAGACGCGAGTTTTGGTGGAGGGGGATGAAGCGGGATGTGGGTGAATTCGTACTGCTATGTTTAGTGTGCCAGCAAGTGAAAGCCGAGCATCAGAGGCCTGCAGGGCCGCTACAGCCGCTTCCAGTGCCAGAGTGGAAGTGGGAGAGCATCACTATGGACTTCGTGATGGGCTTACCTGTTACCCAGCGAGGACACGACGCAGTCTGGGTAATAGTGGATAGACTGACGAAGACGACGCGATTCTTGCCGATCCGAGTCACTTTGGGACCAGCACAGTTGGCAGAGAGGTATATCCGTGATGTGGTACGACTACACGGAGTTCCGCGGGAGATCGTATCCGACCGGGATACCCACTTTACGTCCCAGATTTGGGCTGAGTTTCAACAGGCCTTGGGGACGCGGTTGAGGTTTAGTACGGCTTACCACCCCCAGACGGACGGACAGTCTGAGCGCACGATACAGACACTTGAGGACCTTTTGCGTGCCTGTGCACTGGACTAGAGGGGCTCTTGGGAGGAGCACCTGCCCCTAGCGGAGTTTGCATACAACAGTTATCACTCGAGTATCGGCATGGCTCCCTACGATGCTCTGTACAGACGGAAGTGTACGGCACCCTTGAGTTGGGTTGAGGTGGGGACCAAGTGGGAGGTTGGCCCCAGGTTGATCCGGCAGAGTCAGGAGGTGGTCGAGCAGATCCACAAGCGACTCCGCACTGTCAGAAGCAGACAGAAGAGCTACGTGGATCGGAGACGCAGAGAGGTGCAGTTTGAGGTTGGGGACCACGTCTTTCTTCGTGTTTCGCCCATGAAGGGTCTGCAGCGGTTTGGGGTGAGAGGGAAGCTCGCGCCGAGGTTTGTGGGGCCCTTTGAGGTCCTGGAGCGGGTTGGACCCGTTGCTTACAGGCTTGCCCTCCCTCCCCAACTTTCTAGTGTGCACGACGTGTTCCACGTGTCCAACCTCAGAAAGTACGTAGCCGATCCCAGTCACGTACTGAGTCACGAGAGCATCGAGGTGGGCGACGACCTGACCTACCCCGAGCGGCCAGTGCAAATTCTAGACCGTGCCGTCCGCAGTTTGAGACGAAAGCAAGTACCCCTGGTAAAGGTTTTGTGGAGGAGCCAGCGGTACGAGGAGGCTACCTGGGAGCCTGAGGCGGCAATGCGGGAGCGGTACCCGGAACTCTTCACGGGTACGTCCTTTCGGACCGGCTTCGGTCCTCTTTGAGTTTGTTATGGTATTTATGACGTTTTCCCGCACCCTAGTTAGCGCAAGTTTCGGGGACGAAACTTCCTTTGAGTTTGTTATATTGTTACGAACCGTGCTTTCAAACGTCTTTTAAGACGTCTGAGAGGTTCCCAGACGTCTGGTGTCACTTCCAGACGTCTGGGATTCATTTTTCTGCGCGCACACCGTTGTGTCTGCGCGCCTACACGCGCAGACCTGCTCCGCCTCTTCTTTTTCCCTCTCCCTCCTGCGCCCTCTGTCGCGCTATCTCTCTCCTCCTCGCGCGGCCTTAAAAGGCCACGCCCTCCCCCTCACTCCCGTCACCTCCGCCCCCTTCCTCTTCTCCTTCCAGTCGGTGCGCGAGAGCGGGCGCGAGTGAGCGACGGCGGCGACAGCCGCGGCGGGTGCGGCAGGAGGTACTGCGCGGGGGAGGCGTCGGCCGTAAGGGCTCGAGCCTGCCGGGGCAACGGGAGCCGGCCGGCGGGGACGCAGCGGGCGCGGAGCGACGCGGGAGGCCTGCTGCAGCTCGAGCAGCAGGCGGAGCACTCACAGCGCGGCCGGGCGTCGCGAGCGGAGGGCGAGTTGCACCCTGGTTCTGGAAACTTTTCCAGAATCAGACGTCTAGGCTGATAGCCAGACGACAGGCACGACGTCTGGAAGACTGTCCAGACATCTGAAATGTGAGTTATTTCCGTCTTCTTCCTTTTCTTCGACTGACCGTACTGAGAGAGAGATGGGTACGCGCAGGTTCGGTGATTCGCCATCCAACGCGAATCAGACGTCTGGTTGTAGCACCAGACGACGGGAACGACTTCCAGACATCCGGGGTGACCATCGGACGTCTGGGAACTAGGCCAGATGCCCCCGCAGGCTTCTAAACGTCTGAGAGCCCACGCAGAGCGAGGTAATTCACTGATCCACTTTTTCAGACGTCTGGAATAAGTTCCAGACGTCTGATTTTGCACTGTTTCGTCGTCTTCGACCCGTTTAGGACCCGTTCAGGTTCTGTTTTCTGCGTTTCGAGTTGCGTTCTTTTCAGAATTAAATCATCTACTTGTCTACAGTAGCTGTATACTGTTTTGAGAAGTTCCTTGTGTTGATCCTTGTGATAAGACCCCGTTCCGTTGCAGTCTCGGGGGTTGCGGAGGCACGCGGGATTCCCGACCACGCCCCCAGTTCGCCTGTTGTAACCGGTAGAGTGGCTTTAAGTATAATCTGTTAAATTATGAAACTACAAATAGAACTTAGGACATTGCATGAATCCTAGGAATGAGAAATAGATTAAATGGTAGATCCTAGGGTGTTGCATGAATCTTAGGATGGGAAAACTAGTGGAATATGTGAACACTACAGTCTTGAAAATGTGGAAAAGAAATAATAGCTGCCTGTGAATTGAATTAACAGCTGCCTGTTATGAATAAATGAACATGATTAAGAATATGGGATGTATGAACGTGAAACTGGAAAGGTGAAACCGGAATGCGCTGAGTTAAAGAGCTGGAACCCTACGGGGAATTAGGAGTAGAACTCCTGGAAAGTGAATGGAATAGAATTGGGGAAGTAAGCTGGCCCTTGAGTACAGAATACCAAGGAAAGCGACTGTCCCCCTGTTTAGTGCAGAGCGGAACTAGCCGCCCCAGGGACCCAGGGTTAGGACTGGCCACTCTGTACCGACTTGCTGGCCCTCGTGTACGTAGTACCGAGGAGTGCTACTAGTGTAGGGAGGTACTAGCTACCCCACGGGCCCCGGGATTCTGATAGCCTCCTACACCGACTTGTTAGGCCCACTGGGGCAAATCAGGGTAGGCAGGCGAGGGTGCGCGAACTGTGGAGGGGCAAGGCCCCTGTTTGGTTACTGTGAAAGGGTTGGACCCTTGTTACTGAGAGGGCTCTGCCCTGTACTGGTTCCGTGCTGTGCTTTGGGCGCACCCATTAACGGAAACGACTGACTGCGTGCCAGTGCGGGTTAGCTACCCGTGCGTTTACCGCGCGTGCCGTAGTCACCGTTACGTCTGTCAGTGACCTTGGGGTGGTTGACTGAGAGTAGGATCACCACAGGGGACTCTCCCGGCCAGGAGAGCACCACGTGCTACTTCTACTGTTCGGAAAAGACTGCAATCAAGATCATTCCCACGAGGAACATTCGAGATCAAGTGAAGGATCAGAGAAATAAATAATTGTGAAACAATAGAGAGACATAAATAAAGGAAGAAAGAAAATTAAAACAGCTACTGTACACTTTACTGTTTCTTTAGTTTAGCTGCCACTCTACTCAGCGTTTTGCTGACGTGTTACACTCGTTACCTTTCAGGACCAGGTGTTGAGCAGCCAGGGGTCAGCGGCTACAGAGGACGTTGGGCCAAGTAGGATCCAGTAGAGTTACCACTGTTCTCTTGTACCTCTTTTTGGTTCCACTGTAGTGAGCAGTTCTTATTTCCGCTGTACTTTTCTTTACCTGCAGTTCATATTATGTTATAAATGTTGTTCTACTATTGTGGTGGACATACTGTAGTGGTTTCTTTCCTTACTGCTGTATTTTCTTACTGTTAGTTATATTCATGTTGAATGTGGTTTATTTTACTGCTCTTTTGGTTACTTCCTCGTTGGACGATCAGGTCTTGGGTTTAGTCGAGTCGGTCCGGTTCTCGTGTCTCGTAGGAACTCGGGAATCGGGTCGTTACACCCAGCCTATCCTCTCGAAGTAAGGTGACATCGAAATCGCCCCCAATCAGCAACAAGCATCCAATGACTCTATCAGCCACCTGATTCAATCCTCCCATAGCAAGGTTCACACAGCCTCATCATTCGTCTCACACACTGCCAATATAACCAATTTAAGATCGTCCTGACGTCTCTTTAACTGCACAGTCATACAAAAGAACCCATGAAGACATCTTCCATAGTAAACACATCCTCATACCCCACAAGCACACCTCCCGATCTTCTAATGACATCCAAAGCAACATGCCTCTCCAAACATACACCCCTAATCTCCCTCCACATTTGTTGGTCACACTGCCCCAGCTTAAACTCCTGGAGAAGCACCACCTCAGGGCCCTAGGACTGAATATAGCCACTACGTGCAGCTTGCCTCGAGGGGTCATTTAACCCCTTAACATTCCAAGAAAAAATCTTCATTGTAAAACACTCAGGTCACCTCCCCCGAATATGCATGCAAGCCTCATCGCCTCCACAAGTCAAGCACACTCCACCTCATGCACCTCTCCCTGCCCTAACAAAACATTTCCAACCTAACCACCTCCGAGGTCTCAACCATCATCCTCACCATCAGCACCGTAAATCACCTCCAACACTGCTACATCTCCACTATGACCAATAAGATTACCCTCCCCAGCCACATTCACAACTTTACCCTCCACATCACCACCTTCAACCACATTACAACTACCGCATCACGTAGCTTCGTCGATGCCATCGCCTCACCTAAGCTTCTCACTAGGGCCATCACCTTGCCTGATCTCCTTGCCAAGGCCATCGCATCATCAGCCACCAACTTCGTACCCTTAAAGCGACCTCGAAAAGTCCACTTCGGCCTGAATCGCAATCTCAATCCTGGCTACGTCATCGGCCTCCACCGCATCATCTTTACCATCACTCCACCATAAAGCCCCGCACCATCCTTCGCTAACACCAATAACTCCACAGGCCGCCCATAAAGGTCCACCTTTAGTGAAGACTCGAGCACCAGGCAATCCAACTCCAAGGCCCTCCGCGAAGGCCTAATGAACTCCAAACGTAGGGAGCTCGAACGCAAGATCTTCCAGTAGTCCAGATCAATGAAGCCCCTCTTAAGCTCATATCCAGATCCGAGCAAGGATTCGAAACCCTCCCCCATAAAAGCAAGCATCGACATGTTCGAAACTCCTAACCTCTTCCAATCCACATCACTCTCCTGCAATAAATGGCCATCTCCGATTTCTTTGCATGCAATCACCACCATATCAACAATCTCAGCCATTGCACCGCAAACCTCGGGCACTGCAACCAACTCCACTAAATCCTCACCTTTCCCAAGATCTCCATTGCACCCCTTCTCCTTCTAAGTCCACCTTATCAGCTTCGCGCCGACATCATCCCCTAACGAGCCCACCATTGCAACTCTACCTTCCTTCCTTCGATCACCCCCAGTAAGGACCTGGGCATGCGATCTCCCAAACTCCTCAATATGAGAGATCCCAACCACCCACGAGGATCCACCAGGCGTAAGGTAACCTTCCTCAAGATCTTCCTACCCAGGGTAAGTTCAATAACCGCCTTGATCACCGACATGTCCCCTTCGACAAGTCCAAAACCATTGCAAGACCTGAACACCACAAAGGGCTCCATGGTTGCCTCAATCACCTCCCTCGTGCGAAGCCTTAGAGGGATCCCCTCCACAGGGGCCACAACCTCCAACTTCCACAGTGGTCACTCCATCGTGGTGCCATCATGCATCAATGGCCACCTCCACCGCACAATGCTCCCCACCCCCCCCCCCCCCCCCACCCCCACCCCAAAGTGCGTGGCCTCAAAAGCAAGCAATTGCGCCACCTTCAATCGCAAACCGAAGACTAGGAACCTCTTCGGATCAAAGCATCACAGCCTTTAGACCCGCACCTGAGCCAAGCATCCTCACCAAGTCTTCCTTCAACTTCTCCCTCTCCAAATTCCCTTGCAACACCTCACCTACCACAACCCTCACAAGCTCCCTGTCGAATAGGCAAGTCTGCACAAACCAAGGTTCCATCACCTCAACCATCGGTGCCCTCTTCGAAGGGGGAGGAAGACACCCAACCTCTGCTCCACCATCACTGCACTGCCCCCAAAGACAAGCCAACCTATAATGACCTACACAGTCACATCTCAAACATCGCACAGGACCTGTGCAATCCTTCGCGAGATGCCCCCGTCCAAGGAACTTGAAGCATCTAACCTCCTTGAACCTCCTTCTTTACACCCTCCCGGACCCAACTCTGTCCAACCATCACCATCCCCTTCATCACCACTCGCTCCCCTCTCTCACTCATTTTCTCCCACCGCAGGAAATCTACTTTCTCTTCAATTGCTGCTATTATTCCCTCACTATCTATAACCTAGCTTGCATTAAAAAATTCCCATGGTCTAAGTTAATATGAATTAATGGCTGTGAAATTATACAGATCTACAGCAAGCAATGTGAAACGTGGTCTCATAAAATTTATGAATATCTGTAACTAAAAAGCCATTGATGTCATTCAGCAAGCAATAATTTCAAAACAACAAACCTGGTATTTCTCAGTAGCTCTGCGGTCCTCTTCTATCAATTTTGTCTCTTTTTCAAGTTTATGAGCAATATAATCCTTGACAACAGAAAGTGTAAGACATGGATTTCTCGAGAGAGTCTGAAGAACGACAATTGGAGGCAAGATGTCGTCCCTTTCAATGTAAGTCAAAACCTCTTTGACTTCTTCAGAGCAATCCTCTCCAAGCTCTCCAAAGTACTTCAGCACATCAGCCCAAAGTGTAGGGTCTCCACCCTGTGTTGAGTCCCCCAGCTTCTTACAGCATGATATCAGTCCTTCATGGTTATGAGATTGCATATAACATGCAATTACTTCTTTATAAAGCTTCAGTTTCTCATACAGAAATAGAAGACCTTCCTGGAATGAATTCATTTCACATAGAATAACAGCAAGATCAATGTCATAACATGGGTCTTCCATGTCAGATGTCCATGCACTCTTAAGCAAGTGTAATCCTTTATGATGTCTTTCTTGCAAATCCTTATCTTGGTTTACATGAACCAAGCTCCGCTTACCCTTCACCAGAGATCCACTAGAAACTCGCTTTAAGCTGCCCAAGTCAGGATCAAGATTTCCATTAGCAATTTCTTGTGACATTGAAGGAAAACTCAAATCCTTTGAGAGGTACAACTCCAAAAGAATATTATTAATGTCTACTTGGCAAGGTGAATCAATTACTCTGTTAGTATATTTTTCAAGAAAATCCATTAGAGCTTGAGGGCTATGCACAAAACTATTTATGAAATCCATGGGAGAAGGAACCATAGATAATAGAGCATTTGAATAATTCCCCTTTTCTGACTCTCTATCATCAGTGCAAAGCCTTAGAAGCATTTCGATTGTTCTAGTAGGCTTGTTCTCAACGAGAATTTTTCCATATTCTTTCAAAGTACAACCTGCTTGGCTAGGCTCAAGGGTTGAGATGTATTCCAATGCTTCATCATATCTGCCAAGGTCTTCAAGTAATATTTTCAAGTACAGCTCATGCTTCCCAGATTTTTTTGCAACAAACATAGCATGCTCATGGTAACCAGCAGTCCGGCAAACTCTTATAGCAGTCTCCACATCAAACTTATGCTCTTCAATACTGTCTTCTCCTTTGATAAATTTGTTTAGTTTTTCTACATCTTTCAGCTTTGTATAACAGTTCAATAGAAGAGTGGTGTGGTCTTTTGAAGCCAGACCTCTTTCATGCAAATTTTCCAAATAATTGGTGAGATTATATACGCGTTGTGCATCTAAGAATTTCTGTATAACATATGAAGGTTCAAGATGTCCAATGGTGCTAATATATTGTGCCATAGCATCATCATACTCCTGTTTTCCATATAAATGATCCCCATATTTGCGTAAAACTTCAGCTGTAGCTGCAGCATCTGCTTGCTGGCTTTGAACAAGATTAACAGCAACAGTATATAGATTCTTTTTGAACAGCATATCTAATTTACTTTCCATGTCCTTTTCTCCTATACTTAGGATCCTCTTGTCATTCATTATAAGAATGATATTTCCCCATTCACACAGCATATGTGACACTTCTCCAACCACCATACTATGGGCAATCAGTCGATTCTTTAGATCATACACATTAAAGGTATCTTTATTGCCCCTCCTGTCTGGGATTATGCACAACAAATACCCACGAAACCAACCAAGGAATTTTTTCTCGCCCTCAAATGCCCAACAAGGACCGCGACTCTCTGTATCATAGAAATAAACTGCCTCTGGACGTCCAATTATCAGATCCTATTCAGTTTATTAACACATATAAGGATTTCTAAAGCCACGGGACAAAAAATACTACAGAAGAGCAATTAAAGAAAGCAGGATTAGTTCACTTACAAGGCGATTACTCATTGCAACAGCATTGGCCTCACAACCAATGTTACTGTCTAAAATTCGCCTTTTAGGTGAATATTCTTGCATATTGAACAGGCTAACAGAAGTTGGGGTCACAACAAAGAGTTGAAGCAATTGCCCCTCAACACGAAAGGAAAGCCCAGTAATTGGAGAGGACGACTTCTCAGAAAGACCATCTACTTGCAGTTTGAAGCGTGTTATGCGTTCACGTGCAATATCACCTCGAATGCAGTATACAAAACCATTATCTAAACCTATTGCTATTAACAAAGTTGGAGGTGCTTCCTCAAGGACCAAAAATGAAGTGATCTGCAGCATTATAACACATAATAAACATTTAGGTCTGAGATTTTAACAGTCTCACTGAATTGCACAGGCAAAAGAAAGGACGTGAAATTAAATGGTACCCTTGCTTCAGGATATTGGTTTGTAAATATCCTCAGTATCTGGACACAGACAGGAGCTGTTGTGCTGGATCCCTCAGGCTCCATCTTATCAAGGTCAAACACTTTCATACAGATGGCCGATTGTTGAGGAGTTATTTGCTCGTCCTCTCCAACAGTCACCAAGAAATTCCTTTGCTGTCGATCAACAAAAGAAGCATTTTTTTAAGACAGATAAGGAAGGAAGAGAGAAAAGAAAAAAAAGAACCCACATAAGCATAGTAATATTTACAAAAAGAAAAAGCAATCAAACTTCAAATTCTACTTTTATATTCAAAGTCAGTTCTACGATGCATATGCCTTGGTGAGGGAGGAAACAAGCATCAGCATAAGTGACACACGCATTGGACTTTAGGGGAGCACAAGGATCAACATCTTTAGTCGATGATGTAACTTGTCTATTGAAAAGAATAAATCCAAGATCTAAATGTACCCTCTGTTTCCCACAGAATATAAGGGAAGAGAGGATAGGGTTTAAAGGGGCCCCCAGCTTTCCTCTGCTCCTCTCTACTCTTCTCTACAACTCCTCTTGCATGTATCAGAACATCATTAATGAAGCATTTAAGGGCACCGAACTTTACAACCGACGATAGGTAGACCCAATCATAGAATACCTCATAAAAATCATTGTCCCTGTGATTTGCATTCTTATTGAACTCTCTATTTCCCTAATCCCCAATCAAACCTATCTTCTTGGTGGTATCAAGGGCCTCCTCGAGTGGCCTCTCCCATGACCTTCAAATGGCACCTTCTATAGGACTAAACAAGTAGTGTTCAATCTCACTACTTGAAGCTCTTTGTAGCCTACTCATTGTGATGCTCAAACCTAGTGGAGTGAATCTCATTCCAATGCTCCCAAGGGTGCTATATGCAAGACAAGCATCTTAGACCGTGTTGTTCGTTAATAAAGATGAGCCTTGCAACCTTTTTCTCTTGGCTTTTGAGTTTTGAATATCCCCATGAAGAAAACATACTTGGAGCAACCACTGGCCTTTAGTTTTACGTAGCAGGGGTCTTTAATGCCAAGTTCAAAAATGTGAGTGTGTAACTCAAGCAAGGGTGTCAAGGTGAGATATGTATTGGATTCTAGCTCCAGTGGTGAGCATATTAGGCTGATGATGGCTTGCCCATTTCAAGTAATAGAGGTCTTTAATCTCTGTTTATGTTCTGTTGGATTTGAGGGTGATGGGTTAACATGATGGAGAACTCTACCATTTGACAGTGTAGATTGTTGCCTTGTCTTTAGGATCTCCTTCTTCGATGGCTAGGACTAAGTTTTGAGTGTTGTGGAGGCAACCTTCAATCATGCTAAGAACTAGATCTGAGTACCATAGTTTAAGCATTTCTTAACCAAGGGTTGAGTCCACTAGCTAAGCCAACCTTAAGATTGATTCACTTCAACACATCGAGCCTTGCCATAATCCAAGGATGAAAGGTGATGCTTTCTAACTCGAGGTCTCCAACTAAGTTGCACCCTCATTCCAAGTTGTCAAGCACCTACCAATTAACCCGTCTTGATAGGACTACCAGGCTGACGAGATATTTACCTAAGGTTGATTTCTTTTGGATGTTAGCCAACCAAGAGATGCTACTTTTCTCAACCAGACTACCACTTTTCTTGACCATGACTTTGCTTACCATGCCACCATCCTGTTCAATCTAGCTAGCATTTTGCTCAAGTAGGCCATCACTTTGCTTGACAATAACTTTTTATAAAATTATACCATCATTTTGCTTGGTCATGACTTTGCCTGACTCAATGATCATCTTTCAAATCCTCGAGCTGACTACCTTGCTCAACCTCCCTTGATTACCATTATTTCACTCTATCGATTATATTTTCCCTCACCCATGCAAAGCTTTGCATAGCCTCCTTTACTAGCCACCACTCTACTCTACATGGCCCTATTTGACCACTTCGCTTAGGTAGAAAACTTTGCTTGATGGCCACCTTGCTGAGCAACACACATGGCCTCCTTACTTAATGATAGGTTATTCGTACATTTTCTCTAATAAGCAACCTACTAGGCCGATTTTTCTTCTCTATGTTGATGGCTAAACCTTGTTCCACCAATGAGCCAACTTCCTATTCTCAAGCTCCTTTCTAAGGGTTCCCTTTCCTTATAGTAGCAACATGTCACCCTATGGTCCATTTAAATGCACAGCTAGAGAGAAAATAACTTAAGTACTATGTTTAAATTCTTTTTCTTTGTGGTCACATTCTTTGTTGAGAATAATGTACTATAGATTAGATCGGTAATTAGTCCTCCAATGGATCCATCTAGTACTACATTTAGTCCTATACCACTCAAGACTCAAGGTGATGTACATGAGAGTGTTACATATGCATATTTCAATACAACTCTTCTTTCCTTTAAGAAGAATGAATAAAATACCCAATCAAAGATGGTGGGTCTCTTCTGCATGGTTTTTTCTCTCTTGTGAAATGTTTTTCACATAAATCTAAGGTCCTTTTATGGATCTCCCGATGCAGCATAGATCAATTATAAAGAGATCAAGGGCCTTAAAGAAATTTTAAGATTGCAAAGTTTCATTTCTTTGAAGAGAAACCAATATAGCATGGGATTCCTTTTGTTTTTCCTTTTGTCTATCTTTCTAGTTTTCTCTTTAGGCCTTCCATGAGTGTAATGGGAATAAGACTTCTTATTTCCCTTTTTTTGTACTCCCTATTCCTATAAATAGCGGTTAATCGGTGCAAGAAGGAACAAACAAGCACTAGTGAAGAAAAAAAAAAACCATTTCCCTCTCTCATTTTGTTCTTTTCTTTTCCCACATGACTTGATTCTTTCCTCATGCCTAGCATCTCTCTCTTCCTACACCTTTCAACTTGACAAGACGCCCCTACACAAGAACCCATCACAGCCTCTTCTCTCATTGAAGATTGCCCCATTCTTTATGCACCCAACGTCATCTACGATCGCCCATCACCTCTCTTCTTTATCAATGCCACTCCACTGCACCTTCAACATTGCCAACCCTTGAGCATCGATCACCATGAGCAACCATCATCTTCCTCTCACCGAATTCGACTTCTTGTGCGACCATAGTCATGTCACCATTGCTATTGCCATCTTTCCATACGCTTTGCCTTCCTCTTCTTCAACTCCACAGCAACATGGATGGCCTCCCCACCATGACCATCCCTCCTCCATGAATGCCGCCCAACTACGATTTCTCTACCATCTCTTTGTTCACCTACTGTCTCTTGTGTCACCAAACCCCAATCATGTCCGACCTTTAGTGCCACCAATTCTCACATCTTGCTTTGACCGTGGTCGCCACCGACCACCTCTCAAGTCCACCCCCATCCTATTTGCTCATCAACAATAGATAGAATACCCCACCACTATCTATTATCGACAACTCAGAAGTTGAATTTGTTAATTGTCAACTGCAACAAGTTAAATGCAACTTTTTGAAAAGGCACAATCTTCTCAATATTTCATGTTTCCACATTTATGATCAATAAAAATAAATTGAGAGAGATAGGGGATAAGCGGGAAAAGGAGAAGAAAAGAATTTTAAACTAAAAAAAGAAAATGAGGAGAAGAAGGTGGAGAGAAGGCAATGTTAAAGCATCACCACTTTCACTTTTCACATTTTGATTGCAACCTCTATGACTCAACCAATATGGGGAAACAAAGCAAAGCTTATGAGAGATTACCATTATTTATTTGATGGCTATTGGTCCTATGAAGTTTACCTTACCGGTAGTTCAATCACTTCACACCTCTAATTAGTTTTCTACAAATCCTTGTGGGGCCCTAGTCATGGGATCTGGCAGGAATATTTGGGGTCAACTCAAACATTACTCAAGAACATCTCCTAATACTATCTAGGGCCATCTTCATGTTATGCTATGGATTGTCTCCCATATTATGCCCGTTGAAGCTTCATCTACATGCTTCTCCCACTTTAAGAAATGTGGAGCATTGGGAGTTCAAGTCCATCTTATGTAACTAACAAGCTTAAGCTTGATAAGCTTCAACTTGAGGGGAGTTTGAGAATGATGTATGCAGGAACCTTCTCCTGTATCTATCTACTCATGTTATGTTTAGTCCCGCGCCACTAACGTTGACAATGTGGATGCGGGTGTTGCCTATGCATGGTCTATGTTACTCTTGGTTCATTTGAGAAGAATAGATAAAATATACTCTTAGGAGTCTCTTCTCTTGTGGTTCTTCCATTCTCTCATAAAACATTTTCTGCATAAATTGAAGATCTTCTCAGTGCTCTTTGGCATTTTTCTTTTGAAAAGGAAAAACAAGGTTAACAAAGGTTGTTAGATCATTAAAAAGGAGCTAACAATTCCAAGCGGTACAAAGGGAGTTAAAGAGATGCACAGCACTGTCCACGTTGGACCTCTCCCTTTAGAAATTGCTCCCTTACATTCCAACCACAAGGAGCAAAGCAAGATGGAAGCTCTCCTCAAATGATCACCAAGTTCTGGCATTGGAATAGAAGCATTACGCAGGCTGTCCTAGAACACCTCCTGCGAGGATTACTCAAACACCCAATCACCAGAACAAAGCCAATAGATCGTTGTAAAGGAGAAGGAGAAGAAGAGATGCCTTGTATCTTCAGGACCAGAGACATAAAAACACATGTGATATCACCACCAGGTTGCCAACAACTTCAAAAGGCACATGTGAGAATTCTCCTCCTAAGCAGCAATATGAAGAGGCAGACTTTGAGGGGCAGCCTAGATCTCCAAATCAGCCTACAATCCTCCTTTGGTAATTGATTGGCCAGTGGCATAGTCTCCATATAATGGCCATAAGCTTTCTTGCAGAGAAAAGACCATATTCCCAGATCAAACCATTCCTTTTGTCCCCAAGGTAAACCTCCTGTAGCCTATAAAGTGAGAGTAGGCTCCTCTACCATCGCATCTAATAATGAGGGCATCCACACATCATTCTGGAAGTATTCAGCCACTGATGCTACAGGTTTTAAAGCCAAGGCTGCCAATCAGGGCTAAATGTTGGTTTCAATCCCAAAAGGACTACAATGGTGCCACCAAAGAGAGCCTTCTGCCTATCGCCAAGGGAACTTCTACAATGAGGCCAAACTTTCCTTTTATAAGGCCTTTTCAGGAGCCAGGAATAGGAGCTCTTCTTTCATCCTAATCAATCAAGTCGCTATAGGAGTCACATAAAACCTTCTAGAAAGGAAAGGAAAGATCCTTTAAGAAAAAATCCATTTGGTAAGGAGTGCATCATTCATATTCTTCAACATTTTTAATTGCCTTATGTGCATTGGCAGTTTCCTACATAAAATGGCTTTATCTTATATTGGCAGTGGGTATTTGATATCTTGATATTGGCCTATCAAGAATGGTCGTAATATCCTTACAAAAGTAATTTCTTTTTTAAGTTCTTGACTTCTGAATTTTGAGATTTCAAGTACTTGAAAGTGGATTTTTAAAGTACAGTGATTGCTTGACCAAACTTGTCAAGTACTTGAATCTAATCTTTAAAGTACAGTATAGAATTCACCATTTGGCCAAACTTGTTAGCCAACATGAGGTGTTAGCATAATCTAAAACTGAAAATTCCATGGTGTCTAAGTAGCTCTTTTCCCCTTTTGGCCCATGCCCAACCTCTTGAGTCAGGGAAAACAATATGACTCTGAATCTAGCTCGCCCATTCTGACTCCTATAGCCTTAAGTATTCCTACTTTGTTGTCTTCTATAGGTTGTTGCTCGCTTGAGTCAGGGGACAATCTGACTTAAGTTTAACTTGCCCACTCTGACTCTTGGGACCTCAAGTTTTCCTACTTGGTTGACTCCTATAGGTTGTTGCAATCCCTAAGAACAGTAGCATGCCAATGCAGGCATTGCTCCTAAAGCATGCCTGGCAGAACCCTAGCCACTTTAGCATCCTTAGAGCAGTGTGCAAGTTGAGCTCAACATGGTTGGAGATGCTATTTATTTTTACTGGACTTTCAAAATTTACGAGAGTCACGCCAAATAGGAGCTTGAAACTCTAAATATGAGATTTTCTAGTGAAAGAATAGCGTGTAAGGCAATATACCCAACCAAACACCTGGTCAGCCTTACCTTGCTAAGTACAAGGATTCAATTGGTCCAACGTCAGTTGACTGTAGCCTAGCTTGCTCAGACGGTTAGCTGGCCAACCTGGTTAACATGCCTAGACACCTTGCTCGAGCTCTTTATTGGCCAACTCACCTATCAAGTTCCCTTACTTGCTTGGCATATCTCACCCCTTACCAGTGTGCTCGACCAACTACTTGAAGCAACTCTCACCGTGACCCAAATGTCAACTCAACTTTTCCACTACTGTTATTACGAACTCGTTAGGCTTAGCCTCTTCACCAACTTGCTCAGCCACCTTATCAAGGTACCTATCCGAATACCCCTTATATGGAAAAAAAGACCCTTACCCTGCCAACCAATGCAACATCACTATCAAAGGTTCTTTTCAGGAAAAAAAAAAAAAAAACATCACTATCAAAGGTAGGAGCAGCAAATGATGACAACAACTAAGACATGCACTTGCTAGATACTACCCTAGTCAATCATGGCCTTGCAGGGTTATATGATTAGAGAGAAAATAACACTCACTGCAAGTCATGCTCCTATTGAACTCTAAGGTAGCATGTGGATGGGGTCTAGTGTGATCAGACATGTTGAGATGAACAATGGAGAGTAGACGATGGGATTTACAAGGGGTGTCATTTCACATACCTAATTACAAGACAACTCATATCACATCCAACTAGCACTTAACTTTCCAACAAAACAATAGCAAAGAAAAAATCCTTTTAGGAAAAAGAACAAAAATAAAGCTAACATCAAATGTAAAAATAAATAAATAAATAAACTACAAGGCCTCAGATTTGAAAGGTAAATAAATTACAATCCTCTTTCTATTTAAATCGCACCAACATATCCATCACATTAAACCCAATACTTACACCACCATTGAACCTAACACCTTTTTACAGCTCAACACTTCTTAAAACTTATCAAATCGCAAAACCTAACTCTTATCCAAGTGCAACATAATGGAGCAAAACAATCAACATCTTCAACTTTGGTATAAAGCATCTATGCATAAGGATGAACATCCACCTCAGATCTACTCACACCCCTCTCTCCCACCTATACAAGGGAAAGGAGGATAGGATAACAAGGGGCTAAAGAGGTTAGGGTTCAACAGTACAATCTCCATTTCCTTCCCAGTCATTGACGCAGATGGGATCTCTAAAAACGAATGTAACGTGATTTCTAGAATCTGATTGATTTTTTTTTTTTTGAAAAGAGAATCTGATTGATATATGTGATCTCCTGCAGGCACTGTAGAGGTGCTGCTACAGGGAGCTGGAGAAGGTGGCTGTACAGTGTTGTCATTCGTGGAGAAGGTAGCATTCACAGGTAAAGGGGATGAGAGATACAAACAAAGGAAAAAAGGTGAGGAGAGAGAGAGGAATAGAGAGGTGGGAAGGAGAAGTGGAGATGAGAAGGTTGACAAAAAAAAAATCCAATTGATTCCAATCCAATATCCTAACATTATGATGGGTGCTTGTTTCAAAAAAAAAAAAAACATTATGATGGGTGCCCTTTTTAAATGATTACAAAATTTAAAAAAAAAAATAAAGTAAAAGTCTTAAAAGCACACCTCTTTATGGCAACAATTTGAAATAAGGCATCACTTGGTGAAGAGGCACTAAAAAAACTACCAAAACACCCTTCCAAAAATTAAATAATGTAAAATCTGCAATCAAGCACTTGAATATTTTGTAAATTAAATGTTGACATGCATCACTCGTCCTCTCCTTTATTCTCTATACCTACTTTCCTACACATGTAACCAAATAACCACTAACGGAGCTTAATGACACTAGACAATTCAACCAAACAAGGACAACTCCCTCTATTGTGGATGCCTCGTAAAAATTATTGTTCTCATGGTTTCTGTGATTAGTTGCCCCTCTCACTCTCACATTCCAAATCGCATAAATCTCATTGGAGGCATCGAAGGCCTCTTGGTGGGTTCTCGAATGATCATCACATTTTCTACCTTCTGTTTTGCAAGAAAACTATCCCCTAAATGTTTGAATTACTGTATTTGAAGGTTCATTCATTGAAAATAAAAGCTTTAATCTCAAGGCAGCTCTCTGTAAATTATTGCACTTTCCCTTGAGAAGGGCAACATTTAAACTCAATAAGTCATGTAGACAGAGAATTGCTCAACCAATTAAACCATTCAAGTGGAATAGCTCTCCAAGAATTCCCATTTAGCTCTAACTTTTCTCTTGAGAGGAATTTTCTTCTCCAAGATATGATTGCTTGTTTAATGATGCTATTCCAACAATAGATGTTGTCCCAGTTCCTTGCCATTGTTGAAAGAAGGTGATGACAAGTGAGAAGATGGAGATTTAGTAGGGGTGCATCTACCCTCCAATTATCTTAAGCCTGAAGGCAATAGGTCCTACAAGGGAAGCTACAACATGTAGGAACCTTGAAAGGAACCATGATAAAGACATAGAAGGTACTTGTAAGGACATGGAGGGGATATCAGTTTCACATTGACTAGTCACTTCGGAGAGTTTACCAGGAAGAGACTGGCAAGGTCCTGGAGGTGCAGAGTAGTTAGTGTCTCCTACTTGTCAAAGGAACAGCATATATTTCTGGTTTGAGATTTCTTAGAAGAGATTTAATGAGCTTTCTTAGGAATAATTTTGAAGGCTCCGTGAACTTGACAGACTTGAGGCTACAAGGATGCTACAATCTTCTTTTAGGTGTTGTTTTGAAAAAAAAACAAAACAAAAAATGTTATAGTGGTATTGCACAAATACACAAGGTGAGACAAAACAAATACTATATGTCTCCCCTTCGTAAATGATCTGCAAGAAAGCACATTGAAGTTTTATTGATTCATAGCCTTCTCCATCGTAGTCTATGTTCTCATGGCTGAGACCATGGCCAACCATCTTAGAGATGCTTTAAGGATGCATTTTTCATCTCATTAAGTGTGGGAGGCCGAATTTCAGAGCACAATTTTGTAACGACTACATTGGCAACATAATATACATTTAAGCTCCCTTTGTAATGTGGATGTTGCTGAAGTCCATGACTTCTTCTTCAAGGGTCATCTATAATCTTCCCTTTGTACAAGGAGCTTTCTCCAATGGCAGATCACGTGGTTGAGAAGATCTCTCGACGCTGCCGCCTTCTTGATGCCAGTTAATGGAAACAGATTTGGAGAATGGACACAGCCACGAAGAAGAGTCAGGCAGGGATGCCCTTCACATGATGCAGCCCCAATAATATGTGTTTCCAGTAATTGCTTGGCAAGGTTAACCTTTGGCTGTTGACCTTTACTTGATGGAGATACCTTATACTAGACTCTTCGTGTAGAGATCTTTGGTGCAAGCCCAACGGCCCTCTCTTCGTCAGTCAGGCTCTCCAGATAAAATCAGGTATTGTTGTTACTGCTCGGTCACAGCATTTCTTCTTCCAAGAAACATCTGGTCTCCGCATCTTCAGTACAAATGGTACTTGCACCAATGTGCTCAGTATCTGCTCTCACCATTTTAGTCTACCTCACAGTGACTTGGTTAGTACAACCCCCATGAACATGAGACGTCTGCAGTCCACTCTCCAGGACTTTCTATGTCTGTTTCCTTCACATCTCGATGGATCATCACGAAAGGCGCCTCGTAGTAACTGTCTACCCAATCCAGCTTCAAAATTGAAGAGGAATGCTAAAAGCTGATGTTGCACGGGCACAAAATGTTATTGTTACTTCACCATATCTATCTCAGGTAGGTTCACAGCCTGCTGCTGATTTTCCTTCCTGGTCACAATGCTTCGCAAGTTTCGCGAGATTTTTGAACCGAATATTCCACCTTCCCAATCTCATTCTATCCCCACGACGCCTCTTCACGATCCACCAAACAGATAGGTCGGATCGCGGAACCGGTTCCGCCAAGACATCCAAGTTCGAAACTTTGAATCGATCAAGCAATCACCTTGAACCGACTATTCCACCTTCCCGATCTCATTCTATCCCCGAGACGCCTCTTCACGATCCACCGAACGGATAGGTCGGATACCGGAACCGGTTCCGCCCAGACATCCAAGTTCGAAACTTTGAACCGATCAAGCAATCACCGACCGGGAGATATCACCAAGAGACCCGTGGGGATCGGATTGGAATGGAATGGGTTCAATTTACTACCTTGAGCTGCTGGAGGAAGAGGAGGGATGAGGCGTGGGCCTGGAAGGCGTGGGAGAGCTTGAAGCCGCGGTCGAGGAGAGCGACGGAGCCGTCGTGGCAGCCAAGGGCGACCCTCCCGCGGCCGCTCGAGCAGCAGGAGACCCCACCCTCCACCTCCGCCGGGACCGATGCCTTCCCGCCGGACTTCTCCTCGAAGAACTCGAATTTCCTCCACTGGTACATCTCTCCACCCTCCCACGCCAATCCACGATCGGTGGGGAGAAGGAGGAGGAGGAGGAAGGGAGGGAAACCCTACAGATAAGAAGGAGAAGGGATGGGAGTGTGGTGACGGCGTCGTCGTCTCGATCTTGTTGTTTCTATGTATCGTGGAGGATCCCCTGTGGAGCTTCGTGGTTTTTTGTTCGAGCTTCGCGTGTTTGTTATTTAGGGCCGAGGTGCGGGAGACTTGGGCATTATATTTGCCCATTTCCTCGACTAATCAAAATTATCAATGCGGAGGAATGGTATTTTGGTCGTGAATGAATAAAATTCCAACAATAAAGCGTGAGTTTTTTTTTTTTTTTTTTGCCTTTAAAGGATTTTTCATAAACAGAAATTTCATTTACTAATGTTAATAGGATGTTAGGTGATAAGTAAAATATTTACTATATATAAATAATAAAAATATCTAAATTATATAAAAGGAAGAAACAAAATTATCTCTCTCACATTTTTTTGGAGAACGGTGTACATGTAAAAGTTAAATACATATTCACTTAAATAAATAAGAATCAAAATATGTTAACGTATATATATATATATATGTTCACGTCAAACGTGCAAATACATAAAGAAAAATTGAATGACTAATGTTTAATTAGACTCGCATCTCAAACTTCAAAGAATAAAATTAGCTACAAAGATAGGAGGTGTATCTCGATCTTCACTATTATAAATATGAAAAGCCGTCAAAATTTTTGTGATTAAGGGATTATGGACATACCACACCATGTTGTGGGCAAATACAATCTAAGGTGGAAGAGAGTCATATAGTCATGAGGGAGGCAAACAAGTATGAAGGGAAAGGAGATCTCAATCTTTGAGACGGCAAAAGACCACAAAAATCTTAATAGCGAAAGCCCTAGCAAATAGTCTAGGAGAAGAGGGCATGGGAGAACATTCCCCTTCAAAGGATAAGAGTTGATAAATATGTCTCCAAATTAACATTATATTTGTTAGAAATTATCATCAATTTATTTAGTGATACGTATGTGAGCTTTATATATCTTCCACCATTTCACCCATTGAATATTTTTATTATAAAAGAAAAGAGAGAAAAAAAAAGAATTCTTAATAGATTTTTCCATGTCTAGATTGCTAACATTGTTATGCTTTTACTTTAAGATCCACGTTACATTTTTAGATTATGATTTGAACCCATTCATAAAAATAGCATGCGATAGAAATGAATAAGCCGTAACTTTAATATAGAAATTTTATTTTTATAATCATTTTCTCTAGGTCAAATGCAAGCTTGAAGGTAAACTAGATGTGACTTTTCATTATTATTCCTTGGAAATAATTGAATGAAAATGATCATTTGAGGCGTGATATAAAATTAAATTAAAATGTTAACCGATACTTCAAATGTTTGATAGATGAAATTTTAGCCTCCTTTACACTAAATGAGTGTCCTTTTAAGGATGGTAAATGAAATTGATTATACAATACATATATTAAATGGATTTTTCCGTGATTCACAACCAATTAAATTAAAAATTTACATTTAAATATTAAAATTTTAGGAATTTCAATCTTTTCATACTTTTATTTAAAACATTTATATAGTATTTTATATTTAAATATCTAATGTATAGAGCTCATAGACAACTTTTAACAAATATAAATGCTCCAAAAATTTATAGTAATATAAATTTAAATAAACCCATGTTCATTTATTTTGGATAACAAAATTCAATTTACAAGTAATACTTTATTATTTAAAATTATAATTGATCTTCTTATACTTAAATGGAAGTCCATACTTTATCATTATTTAAAATTATAATTGATCTTTTTATACTCAAATTGAAGTCCATATTTTATTATTATTTAAAATTATAATCGATCTACTTATACTCAAATTGAAGTCCATATTTTATGGAGGATCATCAAATATAAATAATTTTTAGGTTTTTAGTAACTCATATACCTAAAAAGAAAAAAGAGGAAGGCGATGCAATATAGAGGCCACTAGGGGTGGTCAAAAAACTCGCTAATTTCGGGTACCCATTTATCAAATATGCGTCAAGTACCCATTAAATATGACCCATCACTTCTCAGATCTCTGTTTGAGTACCCGTCAAGACATTCATGAGTACTCATTAATTGACCAGTCATATGACCCATTCAAGATCCATCCATATTGTCAATCCCGTGACACAACTAAGCCAACTTGCAACCCCCCTTCTCCTCGGCCCTCACTGTGCTCGCTGCATATTCCCAACCTATGGGCCATTACAACACTTATCCCTTTAGGTGAATCCGGGGGAGGGGGCTGCTAGCGGGGGTCAGGAAGCGAAAGAGGAGTTCGCGTCGTGGTTGACATCAGCAAGGGCGACGTTAGGGCTCCTTGGACTGGCAAATTTGGACTTTATCTAGCTTGCGAGGCCACAAATGTGGTCGAGCTCGGAGGCGAGATGGCATTTTAGGTCTCAAAGCTCAGATCGTGAGTAGACAGAGAAGTAGAACATGATGTAGCAGCTGGAGAGGATCTCGCCGCGATGGCTTTGGTGCTTCCTTCCCTCCCTCAATCCTCCAACGCAACAAACACCTTCCTCGCTATCCTCAGTTGCACATGCCTTCTCGACAACGCACGATGCTCGTGCGCTGTTCCTTATTGTCGCTAGTGCGCACATAACCCGATAATTGTGTGCCTTCTCCCATATCCCAATGCCGATGGTCTTGAAGACATTGTTACATATTTAAAGTTTTCATTTTTTTATATTTTAATTTTTTTAAACTATTTTTTTAATAACATTTTCCTTGTTAATTTTATATTGTATGTAAAGTTATTTTATATTCTAGCTAAATCAGTGAACCAGGTACCTAACGAGTACCCATGACCTAGTTTGGACAGTTGGATACCATATCTATTGGGTTCTTGTTTGAATGGATCGGGTCGGGTTAAGTGAGAATGGGACAGGTACCTGACCCATGAACACCCCTAGAGACCACTATTTAAGGCCTGATGCTACCAACTTATTTTCTATGATGAAATATGGAAGAAGATGGAAGAGAAGCATTTATAAAAGTAAATTGGCTTTCATGATATAGAATAGAGGTTGTGGTGAAAGGAGTACAAATGGAGAGTATTCAAAAATATATATGAGAGTATATGCAATCCTATGAGTTATATTTTGTTTGTTTTTTATGCCATGTAAGTCTGAGTATTTATAAGTGCTTATGAGTGGGTTCATGACACAAACATAATAATTGGTCTAATTTTGCTATAATGGTTATGGGTCAACCTATCCCATTTAACGGATATACATGAGATACCTAAGTAGAGTGAATAAGGTGATGGTACTGAATAAGGTATTCTGAGTTTACTTTTCTAACTCCTAAGCTTCAAATGAGTACTAAATGAATAGGAAATTTTTTAAAAAATCAATTAAACTCATCATAAAAAAATAATTTCCAAATAAATTATAGTTCTGATTATAGTTGAGGTGTTATTATAATGACTCGTCACACTTTTAGCCTTTTAAGACGTCTGAAGTCTCAGTCAGACGTCTGGACCCTTTTCCGGACATCTGAAAATTGAATTTTTGTACGCACACTGCACTCTACGAGGGAGCGACGCGCAGGACCCCCCTTCTCTCTCCCTTCCTTTCCTTCCCTAAACCCTAACCCCCCATGCCTTCTATATAAACCCCTCCCCTATCCTCTCCACTCCATACACCAGCCACCAGCACCTTCAGAGCTGTGCAAGAGTGACAAGAGGAGGCGAGCAAGGAGGAGAGCGTGGGAGGAGGAGGCTGAGGTCGGGGAGCTTCGGCGGAAGCTCGACGGAGCTCGCACAGCCACCGCAGGCGCGTGCGGGAGGAGAGAGCTCGGGGAGGCAGCCTCCCTGCCCTCTGTAGCGGCTGGAGCTGCGGCGCGCGTGAGGCGGAGTGAGCGAAGAGTGAGGGAAGGAGTTCCTGATACTAGAAGTTTTCTAGTATCAAACGTCTGGAGTGGAGTCCAGACGACTAACAGAGTACCTAGACATCTGGAACTAAGGCCAGGCGTTTGAAAGCACTTATATCGCAAGATACGTTCTTTTTCGCGGTTACGGCCATGCAGGCCTCACCACAGACGCATGGTTTGGCCTGATTTGGGGGTCTACGGTCGTTGTATGCAGGAGCAGCCTTGGGGAGGAGCGCGGAACGCTTTCCCATGTGCTTTTGGACGTCTGATTACATCACCAAACGTCCGGAGGTGCGTCCAGACGACTGGAGCCATTGTCCGACGTCTGGAATTGCTTTCAGACAATTGTAGCGAAGGCTTGGACGTCTAAGGATACCGAGGGAGTTAAGGTAAAGTTCTGGCATCTATTAAGACATCTGGGAGTATCCCCAGACGTTTGATTTTGAATAGTAGGCATATTTTTTACCCGTTTGGGATTTGATTGGGATCAGTTTTACGCAAACGAAATACCTGTAATTTCCTCGCGAGTTCCTCTACGTACTAGAGTCCTTTGTACACTGTTCTGAACTCTCATTTGTGATGCATTCCCTGGTATAAGGTTTCAGGCTACTGCATGTTTGGGGCTTGCAGAGACACCTAGGTTTGCGGTTCTAGCCCCCATTACTCCCATATTGTCTGGTAGAGTGGTTTAATTCCTTTAATAATATTTAAATAAGAATGTGCTTGTGGAATTAGTTGAATGGAACTCTAGGATGTGGCATGAACCTTAGGATAGAGAAATGAATGAACCGTTGTGCTGTATAATGTAATTACATGCATGATTGAGATAAACTGCTAGCAATTGCTTATATTATAATTGTAAGTTGCCTATTAGAATATGAGCTGCATGTACTTAATAAACAATTACCTGTGAAATCACAAGTTGCGTGTATTAAGAATTGAACTAAGAAAACACGAGTTGCCTGTATACGAATAAGAGATAAATTGTGAATGGTGAAACCTGGATCGAAATAAATGAGGTGAATATAAGTATGAACCCTATGGGAAATTAAGAGTAGAACTCATGTGGATAGGCAGAAACTTGGAATGTAGACGGGAAATGTGCTGGCCCTTGAGTATGTGGTACCAAGGAGAGCAACTGTCCCCTTTTTGTGTAGAGCAGAGCTAGCCTCCCTTGGATTGAGTCCCGAAGTTAGGATTGGCCACTCTACATCAACTCTTGTTGGCCCTCGTGTACATGGTACCGAGGAGAGCTACTAGTGTAGGGAGAGAGCTAACCACCCCATGGGGCCCGGGGTTCAGCTAGCCACCCTACATCGACTTGTTAGGCCCTCTGGGCAAATCGGGGTAGTCAAACGAGGGTACGCGGACTGTAGAGGGGAGAGACCCCTGTTCTGAGAAGGCAAGATCTATACTGTTCCGTGCTATACTTTGAGCGTACTTGCTGGCGGAAATGACTGACCGCGTGTCAGTGTGGGGTAGCTATCTGTGTGCTTATCACGCATGCCGTAGTCACCGCTACGTCTTGACAGTGATCTCGGGGTGGTTGACTGGGTGTAGACTACCCCGAGAGACTCTCCCGGCCAGGAGAGCACCACGTGTACCTTCTACTCTACGGAAAAGACTGCAATCAAGATCGTTCCCACAAGGAACATGCAAGATCAAGAATATCTGAATGTTTGAGAGAAATGGGTGAAACAGAAATATATATATAATAGATAAATAGAAATGAGAATTAAACCTGTTGCTTTTTACTATTTTTAGATAATATAGATTTCACTCTACTCAGCATTCGCTGACTCTGTCTTTTTATAATACTGTTTAGGAGCAAGAGTTGAGTAGCTCGAGTTTCCGGCTACAGAGGATGTTGGGCTCAGTCAAACCTAACCGTAGTTTTTCAGCACTTCCATTTCGTTCCTTTACTGTTGTAGTAAGTATTGGACCTTTAGTTACTGTTTACTTCCGTTTTTCATTGTTTTTGTTGTTGTGATGGTATGCACTGAAACAACAGATTTACTTTTGTTTACTGCTTTGTATATTTCCTCTATTTAGTTATATTGCATATGTGAATGTGGTTTACTTTCCTACTTTTTGGTTATTTCTTGTTGGACGACTGAGTCTTGGGATTAGTCGAGGTGAACCGGTCTCGGATCTTATAGGGATCCGAGAATCGGGTCGTAATAGTTACATATGACAAGATGCCATTGGAACAGTTATATAAAATTTCATATAGATGATCTTTCATAATATCTTAGTTACAATGCAACCATATGTTAAAACATCAATATTATACTATTTCTATTATCAAAATCAAATATCTTGCACAACAAATCATTAGAAAAAATGATCAACATAGTTTTTTTTATAGAGATCTAAATATTTCAAATTTCAAGTTTCTTAAACAGGGTTTAAAGTAATAATAAATATTGTTAAGTCAAGTACTTAATGCGTATGTATATCTCACCACCTATAATCCTCCTAGACGTTGAGCTCACAATGAAATTTATTATTGAGATGAGATTGCTCGCATGGTCATCATAGAGAAGAGAGGCAGGCGAGTGGTTTCATATTGCCTTTTCATTGTTGCCATATTAAATTTTGAAACTAGATCTCTTTTTCAGTTCGTCTCTTAATAATTGATATGTTAAATTGGTAAGTGCTTTATTTTTTGATCCTCATATAGTGAAGAATTCGTAGCATAGAATATAAGATTGCTATGAATACCTTAAAAGAAGCCACATAGCATCTTAACATCAACATGAGGTTTGAAAATTTTTATAAGTTGGTACAATAGCAAGTTTGATAGATTACTTATAATAACTAATAAGGTCTATACCTCTACTCCTCTTTAGAAGATTCAAGTCTTGTGAGAACTTAGGCTTAGAGAAATTAAGGGGTGTAAACATAGTGGGAAGAAAGCCAAATTTCGACAGATATTAATCTCATCATGGCTTCAAGTTTGGGTGCTAGAAGATCATGTCCACTCATTAGTCTTGATGCTTAAAAGATACCCTATTGGATTATCAGAATTCTTATCAAAATGTCCATGACTACTAGTATTTCTTGTCTTATGTGTTGTCCATAGTTAATGTACTAGGAGCATTGGAGCACCTGAAGGGAGATCATCGACATTCGAGCAATTATATTGCATATGCCCTTGAGCTCATCATGCTTGTTGTATACTTTCATCCTCATTTGCTTATTACATTCAACAAAATCAATCTTCTGGTCAAAACTCTCAATTCGAGCATGAAGTTGGTCATCAAGTCCTCTCTCTATGATTTTCACACTAAGTTTTTTGCTCTCTGTATTTGGACCTCAAGTACCAGGGCAAACTTTGGAGGACATTCGGTTAAATCTTGTGTGCATGTGGAACCTAATCAACAATTATTATTGCATATTTATTTGTGAAGCAGAACATCTCTCTATTTCTTACCTTTAAGAAAAAAAAAGTTATTTACCATGCTCACCATGACTATTAACTTTATTTATTTTTTTTGAGCTAACATATACATGTAACGTGCTCTTGTAAACACCAAGGTCATATCTTTAATAGAAATAATTGAAAAGGAAGACAAGAAAGTCTCTTATCGTTGAAGCTTTCTTTTATCTTCACTTAAATTTTCTTTTTACAAGAAGTTCAAGAAATACAAGCATTTTTCTTGAATAATACACACAATGGTCTAGAGTTACCTTAATCATCGAGTAGTCATCAAATAATTTTACTACCAATTAATTTTACTATCTGCATAGACTTTAAATCCATCATTAACGAGAGCTATACTTACATGTCACGGAATTTCATCTCAGAAAATAGAGTAATAACAACTCATCTTCCTTCCACCCTCCCTCCTCTCTTTCTCATTTCCCAAGAAGATGGACGTGTAGACATTAGATACTTCATCCAAGCTGCTCTAGGGGGTTGTCTCATGGTAAAGCACACCACTGGCACTAAATCCAATCCCACGGCCACCATATTTAACATCTCTCTTTAAAAGAGAGTTCTGCGCGACACCCTGACTATAAATGATCCCTGACCTCCCCACCCGCCCTCTATCCTGTCGCTAGGGTTTTCCGTCCCTTTCCTCCTCTGCTAGGGTTTCCCCTCTCCTCCTTCTCCTCGTCCATGGCGACGGCGAAGTCGATCGCGGAGGCCATAAAGGCGATCCCGGAGAAGAAGGAGTCCCTCCGGAAGGCCTTCGAGGAGCTCCGCTCCCTCTCCGGCGCCCTCTCCTCCTTCACCCTCAAGTGGGAGGACCTCGACAACCACTTCTCCTCCCTCAACTCCTCCATCGACCTCCGCTTCCAGCAGCTCCAGTCCCAAGAGAGCAAGAACCCCTCCTCCGAACCCACCCCCTCCTCCCAACCGGCGGCTCGACCCCGCTCCTCCCCGGAGCCGGAGTCAGACCCCCGGCCCGAGCTCCTCGACATCTGCTCCCGCATGGACGGCCCGACCCTCCGCGACTTCGTCACGGAGAACCGTAAGGACCTCCCCGCCCTCCGCCCCGAGCTCGCCCCCGCGATCCGCTCCGCTCCCGACCCCGCGAGGCTAGTCCTCGACGCCGTCGCGGGGCCCTTCGGCTCAGGCAAGGACGGGGACCACTTCGGCCGCAGGACCCGCATCCTCCTCCTCGAGAAGCTCTGCGCCGTCAGTCCTGAGATCTTCCCGGAGGTCGCGGAGGCCGCCAGGACGACCGCGAGGGAATGGAAGGAGAAGCTGGGAGAGACCAAGGAAGGAGGAGGCGGCAGCGGAAGCGGTCCCGACGCGGCGCTGCCCGCGTGGGCGTTCCTGCAGCTAGTGGCGGCGTACCGGATGGTACCCGAATTCGACGTCGAGGAGCTTCTGGATATTATCGTGCCCATTGCCAGGAGGAAGCCGATTGTTGATGTCTGCAACGCGCTCTCCATTGCAGAGCACATGCCCAGTAAGAATCCACTGACAATGTCATCGTCTTGTCTCCCGCTCCCGGGGTTATGTTGTTACGGTTCCTATTCTCTGTTCATAGATATTGGTCATGGTTGCTTGCAGTTTTCGGTATTACCTTTGGATGTTAGGAAAAGCTTGATCTTTGATAGAGACCATCTAGTGGTTCTTGGGAGGGCGTGGTATGGTGTCTATTGCACTAGGCCACTAGCCAAAAGAGCCCGCTTTTGAGGATTTGAGTTGGCCAAGTGTTTTGTGGCTGCAAGATTTTGCATGGCTTGCTTGCTAAAGGTTAGGGTTATTGCGGCTTGAATGTAGTTATTTAGATTCTGCAAGCTTGCATGATTATATTCGTGCTTGCAATTCGAGTGGATCAGTGCTGCGAACAACAAATTTAGTGGCCAAACCACCAAGCTGCAGTGTTTATGTCCGCTCTCCTTGCCAATCAAATAAATAGGCCTGGAATACGTAGTTTCTGTATTCGTGCCTAGTGAGTTGGCCTAACTGATACGTGGTGCTAAGAAGGCTGTGTGTCTTCTGTTTGTGGATTGCACCCACAGTATGCTATAACCATTAAAAGACTATGTAAGAATCAATATCCCTTAGGATAACCACTATTAATCAGAAGCTTTAATTTTAGATTTCTGGTGCCCGTATCCTCTTGTTGCCCGTCATAAAATTTGTGCTTTTGGTTTATTCCCTTTCCTTGTCCTTGATATGAGTATGGAGTTTAGAGCTCGGTAATTTGAAGTTGGGTTTATCCTTTTTGGAGAACCGTGGCTTGAAACGAAATGGTTCTCTAGAAATAAAGTCACAGATTTTGTCATGTGAAGATTTATTCTCTATGTTTCACGGTCATAGGGAGGGGTCATGTTGTATCTTCTGACTGTAACTTGGGTAGTTTCTTGGAATTGTTTCCTGGAGGAGAGAGCAAGTGTTCTTTGGCATTAGTGGAATAGTATTTCACAGGGGTGAAGATACAGGGCATCCTTCTTATATAATGAGAACAACAGCTTGAAAACACTCACTATTAGGGACTTATGTAGCAATTGCTCTAGTTTGTAATCAAACAAGCGTGCTGCTTATCACAAGAATAAAATAATATTTACCACATCAACAAAGTAAAAATATTGCATGAAGTAACGTCCAGGTGTTTATCATGTTAGATGGAAATACTGCTGTCAGAAAAGCTTGAACTTGACTTGGGCTTGGCTTCATAAACGATTGTGAACCCAGGTTGATAGGTTAATGAGCTTAGTCCGATTTCAAAAATCAGGCTCAATAACTTAATGAGTTGAGCTGAGCCTAGGCAAGCTTGGCTTGATAAGGGCATGCAAGTATGTGTCTACTATCGCGAATTGTGGCACAAGTAGTCTAGGAGTTCAATCACGCTTATGGCATAATTTTTAAGACAACTAGCTTTACTAATGTTCCTAGTGTGCATATAAGTTTAGGTGTATATAATTTTGAAATATATATAAAACTAGTGTAAAATGTGACTACTCCAAGGGGGGAACCAATTGGCTACCCTTGACACTTTTAACTTCATCTACGGATCACATATCATCATGAAACTTTGGGGAATGAAATTAATTAATTCAAGAAAGATGTGTTTCAAACTTCATTTGAATCCGGGATCCTTAACCCCTTCATCAAGCATGACCGATTTTTAACACTACTTTGGCTATTGCAATTTTGATATTGTTGACGGAGGAGATGAGATTTTGATTGAGTTGGAAATTGTATGCAAATCGTAGTTATGTTAAGAATCTTAAAATAGCAAGATCCCCAAAGTTTTGTGACGATATGTGATTTGTGGACGAAGTTAAAAGCATTGGAGATAACTACATTTTACCCACAAAACTATTAATCTTATGAGTACTTAGTGTAATACTAGTCTAACGCCATCTATATACCAAGCAAACTATATTAGAGGTGTCTAAAAAGTCTTGGCTCAATAAGCATAGGTCTAGGCTCGATGAGGGCTTGAGCCAGACTGGTTTTGGCTCGATGGGCTTGTTAGGCAGTTCTAGCTAAAGCTTAAGTTTTTATTTTTTTTCTTTTTGTGTTTTTATAGTTGGCTACATCTGTTAGCCACATTGTCCATTCTCAATCCACCGTTCCTCTATGAGCCTTGCTTCTAGCAAAATGTGCTTCCTGCATTGTATTCGTGCGGATATTTTCCTTGTGACTGAAACAAAGAATATTAGTCTTCTCTCTCATCAAATGTCAAGTACCCATAGGTTTTTTTCCTCGCTTCTTTTGATAAGTTACACTAATCTTTGCTGATGAAGTTGTTGTCATACAATTTAAGTATCTTTTTATTAATTTCTGAATTCTGTCACTGGAAAAAATGAATATGTTTATGTTAGCGAAGCTGCAATATAAACTAGTTGGTTGAAAGTTTTTGCCAATATTTATTTGGAGATTAATATTTTTTTCTATTTGAAATGATTGTCTTTTTTAATTTGAATAATTTCTTCAATGTGTTCATCATTATCTATCTCAAATGGCTCATAGTTAGATAATTATATTGATTTGTACTTACTATTGTGGTGCATAGCGACTTTTGTGATTTCCCTCTTTGTTTTCTTACTGTGATGAGTTTTGATTCTAGTATTTATTGTAAAAATGGGAATATATTATTTTTGGTAGTCCTAAGTGTACAGGCTTTGAAGCTGCATGTTCTAACAATGAAGATTTACTTTAATAATCTTGACCATATCTGCAAGCCATTACAGAAAACAGTCACTTTCAGAGATTATTGGAAGGGAACTGGAGGAATGGATCGGTGGGGTTTGTACTTTGTAGAGAGGGAAAAAACGAGTTTAAAAAATGTGGGGAGTGCCATCTTGTCATGTTCTTCCAACAGCAAAATCTGCTTCACAGAAGGATGAAAAATAGCATCAAGATAACAGTACATGATTGCAAAATACTGTAGAAGATTAGAGCAGTTGGGGAAATGAGATGCCTGTCTTGGTGGTACAGTGGATTCTTATGGCAATCAAGAGAGTATAGGAGTTTAAGATATAAGGAAGTGCAGAGAGAGGGGAATGTTGGAGGTTGAGGTTGGATGGGGATCTCAGCAAGTCATTCTAGGTGGAACACAGTTTCCCTGATAAGCTTCCAAGGTTATTGTTACATCAAAGGGAACTCCAGGTTCATTCAAAGAAATACAGTGAACATTTTTTTTTTTTTTTTTGGCTTGCCTGCCAAAAGAGGTTTTTCCCTTTTTTTGGGATGGGATTGGGGGGATTGTAGCATCCCAGATGCATATTAGAGAGCAAGGTCAAGAGTATATGCTCTGCTCATGTTCAGGACTTTGGTATAGTCAAGAAACTATCTGGGAGACTACACCATTCATCTCAATCTGGAGCACCCATAAGTGAGTGCTTTGACTTGGATATGAGGGAAAAGAAGTTCAATTAGTTATTTTTTTGCATATGAATCTCGTTGAAATCATCCTTTGGACCATTCTCCACCTAGTATATGGCAATGTTGTAAATGTCAATTTTAATGCAGTTTCGATGATCTTGGAAATATCCATTTTGGAGGCATGGTGGAGGAAATGCTTGAATTTCAATGTCAAATGTCGAGGACTTTGACACTCCTATGAAATAGGCATTTTAGAGGCATGCTAAAGAAATATTGTAATTGCATCATAATGATTAGAATTATATTGAATTCATATAATTGTGTGAGCAAAACTTTATATTTAAACACTTATCCTATCAAACAAATAAGCATTGAATTCTAAGATCCAACAATATAATTCTATAAAATATGTAGATTAAATAATCATGGAACTAGTTAATTTACCATAAACCATGTTTCTACAAATGTAATCATTAAAATCCTTAATAAGATAAATAAATGTAAAGATTGTGGCTTAAATATAGCTTAGAGAATAAGAAATAAATATTATTTGACTTTAGAGAAGCTTAATTACCTTAAAAATCTAATAAACAGGATTAGAAGACATTTGCAGGAGTTTTCATCACTCCAACAAGCATGCAACAATAGAAATGGGTTACTAAGTTGCCTATGTTAACTTTAAAATATGTAAACAGTTTAAGGATTGTACTTAAAGTCATCATTTTGCCAAAATTATTGACATATTAAACTGATATATGGCAAAATATTGCAGACGCTCTTAAATTTTGACATTACATGTGTGTCATTATGGCCCAACATAAAAAAATGTCATTTTACTGGCATGCCATAGGCATTCAAAACAATGGTATATGCTTTGACCCAAGTTGTGGAGGGCTTTAGTGCTAATTGTAAATGACATGATCTGTCTGATTCAAGTCAAAAGGATAAGTTGTGGAGGACTTTAGTAGTGCTCAGGAATGGACTGCAAGAGGTCGGTTTTAAGAAAGAGGGAGGATGCCTTTCTGGAATCATGTAAAATTAATGTGCTTTGATTTAAATTACTCTTATATTTGTTCCTTCTCTCTAACCTCCTGGACAATTGTATGCCACACTTATTCCGATCAACAGAATGGAAATGTAAAGTGACTGAACCTAATAAGTTTTTCTCCATTCTCTCCAATTATAGTATTGAATAATATTGAATGCAATGATCAAAACATACTTTAATTATACTACATTTTTTCCCCTTTAAGATATGATCACTTTTCTTGTGATGAGAACTATTGCCCTTTTTTCCTTCAATTAAAATTATATTATCACTATTTTTACTTGTATTTTGTTGATGAAATTATATGTTGGTCTTTAGTCGTTGTTCGCACCTACTCTGTAAAACCTGCTTTAACTAGGACAGGGTAATCTTGCTTTGTAGCTGTAAGCAATATCCAAATAATCAAATAGGAAGCATCAATCCAGAAATGAAGAATCATACACGGTGGGTCTTGCTACTACTCTGTAAAACCTGCTTTAATTAGGACAGGGTAATCTTGCTTTATAGCTGTAAGCATTCTCCAAATAATCAAATAGGAAGCATCAATCCAGAAATGAAGAGTTGTACACGGTGGCTATTAATAGCGAAGAATATAATAAGGACTAGAGCAGCAATTAATAAAACAACTAAATTATCCTGAGGCCTTGAAACTATTCAAAGCTGCTATGCAAAATGGGTGCGAACATCATCTGAGATTCCAGGATCTCACGCAGAATCGAAAAAATGGTGGATACTGCAACCATAGTTGATTGGTGTTGATTTGGACAATAAAGTGTTAGTGTCAGTGGTGTCGTTGCATGGTCAGGACTATTAGGTGGTGCCTGATGGTATATACGGCACAAGCATTTTTTTTTCATGATGTCACAAATGCTGGAGATTTTGGCAGTGACAGGTTGAGAAAGTGATAGTGGTGCATGGTGGTTGCTTTATGAGTGGGAGTTGGCATGGAGCAATATTGTAATGAAGGACATGCGTGGATAGACATGGTTGCAATCATTTTAGTCAGTTGTGAGTGAAATGTGGCCTTGTGTGACTTTGAAGGCTCCAAGGGAGCATGGATTCTAATTAGGTGTTGTGTGAGTGTCCCATGAGAGAAGACCAGATAAGGTAGAGGTTTTAGTGAAACCTATCTTGTCCAAATAAACAGGCTTTGTTAGTCGTGTTTATGCTGCTATAATGCTTAAAAATGGAAACAAATTGATCTGTAGTTCCACAGTTTAAATGGTTTAAAGTAAGCTCCAAATGTTTGATTTAGATTTGGGCTTTGATCGGGTCAAGATCACATATATTTTTGCATGGATAAATACTCTGGATGTCCATATATGATCTGCATGTATGGTTCTTTACTTTTATTTTGGGGTGGACATTTTTTATTTGGATACTTTACACCTTGCTTTCTTGCCTCTATATTCACTTTATAGCTTCTCTCTTGACAATTACCTGCTTTTTCCCAATTTCATTGAGATTCTTTGCATAGTCTGTGATGCTTTCACATGTATTTAAAGACAAGTCTTCAATTTTGATCTGTATCAGACAAGCATACGGACAGGCATGTGACTGTAATCTTAAGAAATGGATTCATGTTAAGCATGGATTTGATGCAGATATCTCTTATAGTTGGATTTCTCAATAAGTACCTATATCATTAAACCTGCTTAATGGATACAATGGTTAATTAATTAGCTTGTTATCTTACGGACCATAACTATGTTATCATTTAAAAAGTACCGAAATTAGTATTATTTTTTTCAGTTAAAATAATTTTTCTGTGGAGATTGTATGTTTCAAAATACTAATTGAAAACTGAGCATCATTTTCTGCATTGCCAAGTTTGGAAGGTTCAATGTCCCCTGTTTCTCAATCAATTGTTTCTTGCCAGTCTTGACTTTGTTTTAGATATTTTTGCACTTGCTTTCATTTGTTTTTGGTCTTTTTGCTGTCATTGCTGGTTTGGCGTCAATATATTTAATAGGAACAAGCAGTCTTGCTTTGATGCATTTCCTATGAACATAGTGAGTCCCCTATTTGATGTCCTTGTTTGTGGGATATTCTTTTTCCTTCTTTGATGCTTGTGATGGCAAGTTGCATCCTCATCCTGTAATTCATTCAATCACCTACATGATGTCCTTGATCATGGTATTTTTTTTATTTCCTTTGATGCTTGTACTGGCATCTTTCCCATATTTCTTAAATGCATGTTTCTTTCAACTGAAAGTGGTTTCTTATGTGACTCAATTTTGTTAAACCAGATGCCATTGGTCAGTGTTTTTAGTCTAGGTTGTTGGTTGTCTTCTACCTGCCAATTCCTACTTCCCTTTTTTGTTCTATTAGCTATTCTATTACCATGTATTACCAAGTTATTATATTTTTATGTTTGAGCCCCCATTTTTGCTAAATGGTCCTAACACATTGTAGCCCAGTTCTCCTGAGACAGGTAAACTTTCCGATATGGTTGTTTGCTTGACAGGAGTGTGAAAATCTGTTTAAAAAGTCTATTTATTTCCAGAGTCTCTGCCATGGATTGTCGCCTGGTTCAATCCAGTATGTGGTTGCCCTACCATCCGATATACTTTAGAACATAGGATCTGTATTTTCAACCCTTTTGAAATTTCTATGCTTCTGCTAGCATACATTTTATTTTGTTCTTTTTGGAATTTCACCTTTCTATCTTTTATCCCAATGTCGGTGATAAAGTTGACCTTAGCTTTTAGCTGTATTCTCTCACTTCTGTCTGAAAGTCACTTGCCAATGGTCATGTCACTTGGCATAATGGAGAGTATTATCATGGTAATTCATGTAACTGCCGTATGTGCTTTTCTGGCAGGCCCTTTTCAAGGATGCTAAGTTTTGGCAATACAATGGTGTGCCAAAATTTGAGGGAATGACTAGTAGAAACCGGTGCTGCATTGGTTTCTGGAATTCTTTTCCCTGTTGAACTAGTCCATAATGCCCTATCAGTTTTCCACTTGTTGCCTTGTCAGTTACTTTCAGTAATTTAATCTTGCATTGTCATTTAACGTGACCCTACAAGCATGCTTTGCTTGTCTCAGCTTTGATCGAGAAACTGATCAGCAAGGGAAAACAGCTTGATGCTGTTAAATTTGTCTATGCATATGGGTTGGCGGAGAAGTTTCCTCCAGTTCCTCTTTTAAAGGACTATATAAAGGAGTCTAAGAAGGTTGCCCAAGAAGTGCTTAAAAAGGGCAAAAATTCAGCGCAGTCACGGGTATGCACTAACTCTCCTTGCACTTCCGCATTTGGATGTGCCTGAGCCTTGTTTTCCGCACTTGGGTGTTTCAGTGCCCTTGAGCACTTTTAAAGTTGCTCCTGTTATTGCTATATTTTACAGAATGAGGCCACAGCTAAAGAGATTTCTGCATTGAAATCTGTTATTAAAGCCATAGAAGAGTACAAGCTGGAATCAGAGTACCCCGCTGAATCACTTCAGAAGCAGGTAGATAAGCTAGAGAAAACAAAAGCTGAGAAGAAGAGAACCACCACAGCTGCTTCTGTCCCAAATGTGCATAACCAGGAGAATGCCAACAAGCGCCCCCGTGCTGCTGTTGGCTCCTCGTTGGCAGCAGGTGCTGCTTACCCTGCAGCACCATTACTATTGAACCCACCTCAGCCATACATGGTTGATCGGGCTTCGTATCTCAGTTCAGCTGGGCCATATGGTGTGCCAGGCCGCACAGGGTTGGGTTTGCTTGAACCATCGATGGTTCCAGTGGGAGGGGCAAAGTTGAGCCCTCCAAGGTCCTATCTGTACCCTCCTGAGTCTCGCATCCAATCTGGTCTTTTTGACAGACCTGGTGCATATGATAGGCCGGGTGCATATGACATGCCTCTTGCCTATGACAGGCAAGCTGCTGCTTATGATAGGCCCCCTGCTCATGAGCGGCCTGCTGGATATGGTAATTATTCCCTTTCATAAGGCAGCCTGGCTCACCATCTTGTTGCTGTTCTAGTAGAAGCTTTTTGATGTCATTGCCTGTAGTGAACAGTAGGCCGACTTCGAGCCTGTTTGCATGAGGAGCTGCATTATTGCATCTTCTTACCTAAGAATTGAGGGCTTTACTGGCTTTCTCGTGCTTGATCTTGTGCTGGGACTATATTAAGTTATCACAGTAGTTTGGTGGTTAAAGACATTGACATTGCAATGTATGATCTTTCATCAATTGGGCCTATAACCATATTTTCTCCTCCATTCTCAGTGTTCCAGAGTTGATCCATCTCTATTTTATCATTAATGTTATCTTTGTTTCATCTTTTTACAAGATAGCTTCTCATTGTTTCCCTAGCTCGTCCTTTCAATCTGGAGTTGCTTGATGCCGGCATTTTCAGTCCCCTTTTAAGAAAAAGACGTTTATATTTTTGGTTTCTTAATTATGATTTTGTTTAGTTTGTGCAGTAGCATTTATAGGATCATGAGTTATTGTTTTCTTCTCTACATGTAAATTCTATATGCATCCAACTCTGGTTCCCTACCCCCTTTGCACTCGAGCGTTTGCAGAAAAAGGGGAACTGGGGAGATGGCCTGATGCTATCCAGAGCTAGAGTAACATGGTGGAGAGTCAATTTCAGAGGAAGTTAGTTAATGCATGTTGCAGGGAGTTAATGCTTAAGGTTATTTATAGGGGATTTACATAGATGTCACTGAAAATTATTACAGTTTTTTTGTCATTGAGTTTTAAATAGTGCTATTAATATCATTTTGAATCTTATGATGCAACGCAAATGTCATCCTCTAACTAGGGTTATGTTAGTTGACTCAAGTTATGTTAAAAGTGTTAATCTTGAAAGGAAATAGAGGGTGATTTAATCCATCTTTGAGTATGAATGGGATGGATGAGATTTATTGGAGTTGCTCTCCTTCCACTCAACATGGAGGGTTTGGTAGTGGTCGGCAAACTCGGGGAGGGTAGACTTTGAGGTGGTGGTTGCGAGGGAGAGGCTATGAAAGGATGGGTGGGAGTGGGTGATGGTGAGGAGCATTGTGTTGCAAGAAGTGGGGCTTGGCTGGGAAGCATATAGGGTTGGCGATTAGGTTGAGGGTTTGTGGCGAGGAGGGGAGGTGGTTGGGGAAGTGGAGTGGGAGGCTGTGGGTGTGGGGCTTATCGCTACTGATGGTGCCCTTAGGGAAGGGGAGGTGGAGTATGAGGCAGGGGCAAAGGAGGCCGAGGAAATGGAGGAAGCAGTGGGAGATGAGGGAGCTGGGGCAGGGGGAGGTGAGAGGATGCGAGGAGCTCGTCTCAGAGGAGAGAGGTGAGGTCATGGAAGGAGAGGATTTGGAGTTTTCGGAGCAGGAGGGAGGGGGAGGGGCTAAAAGGGGTGTTGGGGTGGGATGAGGACATGGGGAGGTTGGGGCATCTTCTTCTGCTGCTGTTGGTGGTTATTATTCTTGTTGATTTGGTTTTTGTTATTGAGGACATTGAGCATCCACAATTGGGGACGTCACTTAGGATGATGTGCATCGATGAAGTGCTTGTTGTCCTTCACACGCTCCTCGTTCTCCAACAATTGCTTGTGCTGTTGATGTATCGACTTCACCTGATGCCGCAACCACTTGATTCACTCGCACCTCCTGTTTCACTTGGTGAAAGCTGTTGCTGTTGCTAGTGTAGTAGTAGCAGCGGGAAGGTGGGAAAGGAGGATTTGACATTTGTCAACTTAAATTAGACAAATATTAGTTGAAGTAGCATTTTTGCAAAGGGGTTATACATTTTAGCAGTGTTTATAGTAATATTTGTAATTCAGTGGTTAAAAATATGTAATTTGAATAATTGTTCATGGTATATACGTAAAAATTTCTTATTTATATGATCAACTATCAGGTAATCTATCGGGAGGGCGTTGGTCACAAATTGTCTAGCAAATGACATTCTGAATGTTGTGGCTTGTGATTTTGGATGCCACTGGGAGGGTATTTTTGTGAGGATGGCTGCTGCGATGCTCCAACCCATCCTTCCATCGTATGCATCTCCCCTTCCCCCAAACTCCTAAAAAGTGCCTTTCATTCAGAGATGTATGAACAAGGCCTTCACCTGGTTTCCCGCATAAAATGAATTATAAATCACACTTTTGAGTGTACTTATTATTCTTAGGTTACAGTCTCAGATTAATATAATGGGATTTTTACGTAGTTATTGAAAGTAACTGAAATTATTTAGGTTGCAAATATTGTTATTTTTGTTATTATGAAATTTACATTGTTAATATAAATGTTACCTCATTATCAATGTTAGGGAAAAGATAACTTGAGTTTACATAAAAGTGTTAATTTTGAAATGAAAATGAATTGTGGTGATTTAATTCATTTGTAAGGATAGATCGGATGGTTAGGATTATCAAGGGATGTGAAGCTCGTCGTCTTTTATATTCTTCATCAAGTCCGTCTCCTGCTCCTCCCTTGACCACTGCCTCTCCTTCCTTTGATTCCTTTGTTGCTGTGAGGACCTATGGATGCCCCACGTTTTCGACCTCTCTAGTGTCCCCTCCCTTGCTTTCCCCATCCTCCACCCTCCCTTCGACATCGTGTGGTTTTGACATTGCCATTGCATGTCCCTGGTAAGCCCCCACCTTGTCCCATAACCTCCCCTCTTGAAGATCGCTCATTGTTATCAAATCACCTCAGAGTGTCTACCAGGACTATTGCCTTGCTGGTCAAGGTTTGGTGCTCAAGTCGAGATCACCCTCAACTCCGACCCTTTAGTGCCCCCTCCCTTGCCTCTCCCATCATCCTCCCTCCCCTCAACATCCTTTGGATTTGGAATTGCCACCGCCTATCCCTACCAAGCACCTCTCCTTTCCCCATAATCGCCCCTTCCATCAACCTCATTATATAATTTGGAAAATTTCCATGCATGCATGTCCTTCTGGAAAGTATACGTGCAAGATACAAAATGCTAAGTTATACAAAATATCAAGATTTTATTTGGGTTGGTTTAAATGATTCATCCAAATAATTGATAATGGATTATTTGTTTTAGGTTATTTATTTGGGTTATGGGTTTGGATAAGAAATCGTAAAATTTTTGTGCTTTATGGATTCGCGGATGTCACTCAAAGCACCCACATAACTCGAATTATTGAATAAGGGGGCTTGTTGGTCATATTAATCTGCCTAACCTAAACATAAATGTATGGGTAAGCTAATTTGTAAATGGTATTAAGATAATTCTTAGAACTTTTTTCTTGTAAATATAGGTGATCTTTAACTTTTAATTACGTAGATGAAGTATTTATTTGTTATTATGTTGTAAAGTATTTTGGCATTTAAAAAAAAAGGAAAAGACCTTACTTTGCTAACAAAACAAATGTGTATGTGGAAAATTTGCACATCACTTAATTCAAATCGATCCAAATTCAAATTGAATCAGTTTAAATTTAATCTGCCAAATATGTTTAATCAGTTTAAACAAATTCAAAAATGATTGGATCGAGAGTGATTATCATTGAGCATCTGCCAAAATCTGTTGACTGCCTACCATGCGTTGCCATGGAAAAAGCACATCCAAAATACAAAACAAAAGGTAGAAGACACCCACGCATGACATCAAAGTCAGTCTTTGAGTGGATTGGACTTTGTGGCTTCAACCAAAGATCCACAGCATTAGAATGTAACTTACAGTAGGAGCATCCTGAGAATAGGAGGGCAAGATTGGTATTAAAGTTGGAAGGTTATAGTTGGAATGTGAATGAAGTTGTTATTCACATTAGGTTGTCAGATAAACACAAAGGTATCAGATAAACACAAGCACAAGGAGGAATCAATACAAGGCACCATCAGTTCCACTAAGATGTGCAGATGGAATTGTACGAGAGAATTAGGATGTAAAATTTCCGACCATCATGTAAGCAGACTGAAGCCATCAAGTAAGCAGATGGAATTGTATACCAACACCTTATAATATTTTATAAAAAAAATGTGATTTTCCAACAAGGTATTTTCCACCTCAAAGATTATACCTATAGCTATAATCTTTTTGTATATAGTGCGTATGTCAAGTCTACCTAATAGCTTAACAAGTTTGAGTTCATTAAGGATTGACCTTGATAATGGATTCAATGAAAATTCGAGTTGAATTTAGGTCATGTACGAGTTGGGTCACTCGAACTCTAGAGAGCTTAACCCTAAAGCTCAATTCCAAGTCCAAATTGACTAGCCTATTTACAGGGAAGTAGACAGGAGAGGGTGGATTAGGTTGTCTTATTGCACGAACGGTGAAGGTTGAGAATGTATCCTGAGCATCGTCATGAGTTTGGGCAAGCCTTAGTTAAAAACCCAAAGCTTAGGTTGCAACAAGCTCTATGTGGGATGAATGGAAAACCTTTTTGCATGAAATATTTGCCAGAGACCCTACCATTTCACCATTTCTCACACAGATCCCACAGGATATATATAGCCAATGATAATGGGACAAAGATTTGGACACAATTTTGTACACATCTACCCACATCGCATGTGACATCTTCTAGACACATGACATGTCATATATCCACGGCTGTAACCTGTGACCTCTTTTGATGTTAGGGGAGGCATGTCATGTGTATACTGAGCGTTTCTCATGGCCAAAGTGGTTCTTTAGCAAAAGGAGAGGAGGACGGTAGGAGTTCTCATCTTTTAATACTTTAAAGACGGTAGATGATAGAGTGCCTAATCGAGTCAACTTTCGAGACAATTTAATGCAAGAGATATCAATTTACTTCTATCTATCGTATAGGAACGGCACCATTTAGTTTTCGTACTCATCATCATCATCATAAAGCAAACGCAGTAAATCCCTAATCATGAACCCGGAAAGGGGTACAATGCAGCATGGGCCCATGCTTGTTTTGGGAGCAAAATCTCACAGATTTAAATCTTCCCACCAACAGCTTGAGAATTGAGTTAATCGACATCAATTGAAAGGAGCGCAATGCTTCATACTTTATATATAAATCATTTGCAAAGTTTGTGCTAATTATTTGGATATTACTCACACAAATCTATGATCATACAATCCAAGTCAAACCAAAAGTTCTCTAATACGTAGCCAAAGCTCACAAAAGCCAAACTGATCACCGATGCATGAGACGTCTTCACCGTAAAAACTACATGATTTACCACTTCATACGGTTGAGGTGTTAAAAATAAATACACCTCTCTTTGATCAATCTGTACTAGTAAAGTGAAATCAAAATTCTGCTATTTATCTGATGCTGGTGAGAATTGCAAAAGAAAAACAAAAGAAAGGTATACGCTGTGAATTCACTTGAGCTTGCTCCATCTTTTCTTTTTCCCTGAAAGCAAAAGGAAAGATGAATTGATTAATAAATCGAATCCTAGTTCCAGACTAATAGGGCTCAAACCTGTAGCTTTCACCTTGACAGGGTGGTGCTTTTACCAATTGAAGTACAATCCCAGGGAAGTATACATCATACAGATGGTTGGTTTCATTTAAACCATCCTATTTTTGTCGTAATGGAACAAAAATATAAAAGATATTTTGATCAAATACAAAAGATATGTTGATCTTATATTTACATGGATATGGATTATAGTGAGAGTGGGATAGATTCCTAGTCATTTTATTGTTCTTTCTTTTATTGCCATAAGGTTGAGAATAAATCTTTCTATAAAAATAGAATGAATCCTTTGTGACTCCTTTCCTGATGCTTAGGAATGATGAATCTAGATTCTTACAAAGTTAGGAACGAGTGGGAAAAGATGGGATAGAGAAACAAAAGGAACTCTTTCTTATTCTATAAGATTTTCCATGTCAGACATTTACGGAAGATAAATTGGTTCTATCATACTCATGGAGCGATAAATTCTTAGGTCGAGTTGGATTTGAACCAGTGTAGACATATTGCCAATGAATTTATAATCTGTCCCGATTAATTGCTCGGGCATCGACCAAGAAAAATTCATTCTAGGATTATAGAGAATGGATAATTCATGATTCACTTCCTTTCATAGTATCCTACCCCAAGGGGAAGTTGAATCCCCGCTACCTCCTTGGAAGAGAGACGTCCTAAACCGCTATAGGGTGGGGGCATATTTGCCTAATGGCCATCCAACCATGATTATAATATGAATAAGTGTTTGGAGTTGTCAATATCAAGAATGAAATGGTATATTAAAATTTGAAAAATCTTTCAGAATTTCACAGAAATTTTCTTTGTCGTTTAGGAAAGAACCCTCTGTACTATTTCTATTTATTCCATGAATTTTGGATTTGTTCTTTTTTCCTTGGATTTTTCTATTTTTCATTTTTATATCTATTTCTTTTTGATTTGTGTAATTTGTTCCATTTGGAATTTTTATGATTTCCATTAGGATGGATAGGATACATATATAACATTTTTCATATAGAACTTTTGTCTTTGATATATTCTATTCTCTATATCTTTCTTGTATATGATTGCTTCAGCTTATAAAAGAATTGGTTTAAATTTTGTATTTTCTCCAATCTAAAATCATTTTCTCCTAATCCTAGACTTTCCTTTGCGATCAATCTAATCTATGATTTTTGAATGACTTCCTTTCCTAAGAGTCTATGTCTATGTATGTAGAATATATACATAGGTACAATAGATTCCGTAATGGAAGTTGACTAATTCATGAATGGAATAAATCTAGAACTCTTTTAACTCAGTGGTAGAGTAATGTCACGGTAAGACATAAGTCATCGGTTCAAATCCGATAAGGAACTTTTTCTACGAAACTCTGATATTTATTCGAATGATTTCTCACCGTTAGGATTATCAGGATTGAATTTCAAAAACGGAAGATTTCTTAGCTATCAAAACGAAGAATCACACATACCAGGAGGAATCTACCCTATACCGATATATTGATGGCCAAAGTATTCTGACTTCTCCACTCACATCTTTCCATCCAATCCTAAATCAACAGATAAAAAGTAAGTGGTCCTAACCTGTTATATGATTTGAATGAAATGGTAGAAAGGGAATTTTTTTTCTTTCCTTTTAAGCATACTAGAATTTGCCGATATTTCTAATTTATTTTTCTCCTTACATTTCATTTCCTAAAAAGAAATTGCTACTCTTTTGTGCCACAAAGAAACGTTTCTTTTGAGAATCAAGTTTTGAATATCTTCCTTTGATTAAATACATTTGAGGACCAAAAATGCGAGAAAAGGGCATGAGACATTGCAAAACAATCGATAACTAAATCTCTCAATGCACGTATAACTGCATACATTAGCTTACAAAGTTGCACACCTCTGAACATTTTCAGTAGATAATACTCCCTCATTAACCATAAATACAATTTGCCCCCTTACAACCTTGTTCGTTCTCCACGATGGTGCATCGAAATGCAAGCTTCGCGGTCAATCTGCAAAGGTTCGACGATGCACCAAGTGCCCGATGGAGACGCGGAGGCTGAGGAATTCGCCCAATTCGCCCTTGGCAAAATAAGAGGGTATTGGGCACCTCTAGGATTATGAGATTGCTAGCTAGGTAAAGGAGGCTTCTTTGAGTTGCTGGGCCTTCTGAGATTCTATGAGAAGCCTGGCAGTTTCGACAGCGACTTGCCCATCCACATAATGTTGCCGACAAACAGGCATGTATACATCTGCACCACCAATCACCTCAGTTTCGGTGTCTGCGGTCTTTCGCAGGGTAAAGATTGCTTGGTTGCCGCAGACTTCGCATCGTGCAGTTAGTTTGGTAACTGAATCAGCCAAAGGAATGATGTCTGCGACAGAACCAAAACGCCGCCTGCCAAAGTGAGCCACTTAATTCAACATAATACAATTTTCTAGTACAAAGGAGACTCATCATTGTGATATGCCAGTTAATTCACATCACAAAAGTGACAACCATGATAGGTCTCCATTTAACTTTAGTATAAAACCACTATTGGCATTGTAGAAACGATCACACGTTCCCACCTCCTAGCATCAGATATCTAGAAAATTAGAAACCAAGAACTCTTTGAAAATAACACCTAGATTGCATTGGCTTCCTTATACTCAAATAACTCTGAGCTTGTTCAGAAGATGGTCTCTGTATTGATGGGCTAACAGCGAGAATTAAACAAAAAAAAAAAAAAGTAACATGGCATGCATTGGAGTCCACCAACGGTCCATCTAACGCAGGGAAAGACACTCTTCTCTTATTTGACATGATAAATTCATAGCTATAAGAGATTTATGGTTTTGACAGGCAGTGTTAAAGATGCTAAACTGCACTCTAAGAACATAAACGGTGCTGAGTACCTCAAGTAATCACCATCTAACCCTGCAACGAAAACAGCCTTCCCATCATGATCTGCTGCATGTTGGCAAAAGTCGTAAAGATCTTCGAAAAACTGGGCTTCATCAATTCCTATCACATCCAACTGGTAAAGAACAAATTCACTTAAAGCATTTCAAAACGTGCAGGTAAGGATCACTTCTACCCACTCCTAGCAATTATCAATTGCATCAAAAGACAATATTATCATGGATTAAAATTATTTTAACCATAAAAAAGTAACATGATACTCTAGTTCTAATCACATAAGTTGGTATGTAGCTAGATTTGTATGAAAATGCATTTGCAAAAGCACAAATCACTTCAATTAGAACCCAAGGAAGCTCATCTCCACATTGAAGACTCTAAACACAAAGTGCAATTATATGTGGGAAGATTTCCTTCATGAATTTTGCCATGGAATATCTAATAAAATACAATTAAATTCTTGCATTAGAAGCAGCAACAGATAGAGAAGCAGCATCAAACCTCATATTTTAGCAATAACATGTTGATATAAGTACATGATGCATTAGCAAAAGGAACATTCTAAAAGCTTCTTAGCTAAAGCTCCATTTCAGTCAATTGCCCAAAAACAGCACAGGACTATAGAGACTTTTGCAAGGAAACAAACATGATCACTATACTTTAGGCTCCAATAATGCCGGATAAATAAACAAGTGGCTGCACAATCTACGCATTAGAAAGCAAGTCCATGCTTCCAATTTAGTCATCAACTACTAAAGTAAGTGATACAGGACAATCACATATACCTAGCATCAGTGGTTGATCCTTTTGAGTATGAGTTGCCTATTTACTTTTCCTAGTGTGATGGGTCTGATTGTTCTGTATCTCATGGAACTTATGATGCATGGTTTGCATGAAAATCCACAGTTCATGTGTACTTGTCCTAATAAGGTAACTCCATGCTTGTCTTAGTTTTTTCAAAAATAAGATGCTGTCTTACACCACCCTAGTTTTCAGAGAATACTGATAGAAAGATTGGTCTCACAATTGTATTTATTTTCAATAAACGGTTATTATTATTCCCAGCCTGGCTTTTGTGAGGAGTTGTTTTCCACATATGATTGTAATATAGTTTTTTTTCAAGTATGATTGTAATGTAGTGAAAGGATGGAATCAGAAAAATGCAAAACATGCTTGAAAACCAAAGAACCCTTGCTTGGTGCCACCTAGGCAGTTTAGATAATCATCCATTCTAGTTAGGCTGTTGGGTATGGTACCTCAATGATCCGTAGGGGATAGACTGCCTATAAGGATTCACCAAAGTCATGGCTAGGCACCCAACTAATGACAAAAGCAATTCCTAACTAGCTCAACGGCTTTGTTGAGCAACTTCAGTCTTTGAAGTGTACTTTCTGTTGCTTTGGAGGTATTAGAATGCTTAAGATTGATTCTGCCAGTGTTGACCTGCCGCACATTTTGTACAGATGACATATCCTTCTAATAGTTATTAACAAGAAAATAGTAGTAAATATTTTTTTTGGAAGGCAAAATAGTAGTAAGTATTTGCAACTAACAGGATCCTTGCATATTCATAACATGTTACAATATCTTCTTGAAGAAGAAACTTATCTACCTTAAAGACGAAACATACCTACTAAATTATGCAGTTTGCAAACTATACCAAGTGCCTAGACTCGAATGAGCTTTTCCTGCAGCAGCTAAGTAATAGCTTGCATTTTTGCTGTTCTAGGGGTGATTTGGCTTCAAAGACATGAAACTTTTTTTTGGGGAATTCTCAAGCTTATATTGAGAATTTAGCGAGTGTGCAACTTTTTTTTTGTTTATGTGGGAGAGGGACATAATTTCCTGCATTGTTACAACCATTTTTTTCCAATGTAAAGAAGACAGATGGATGCCAAAATAAAAAAAAAAACTTCTTTAAGAACCAGGGCCCCACCAATGCCTCAACCCATAGCAGAACTCATGCAATTTGTCTGGCACCATGTAATCTGCTTTTAGATGTCCACAAGATAAACCATTGCAACTAAGAAAACTCTCCTTTTATAAGAATAAAACCAGAGGCACTAAGAACTAACGTATAGTCATGTAAGGACTTGTTTTTCAGCAGTCTAGAATGCTTGCACAAGATCTTCAAAGTGGGGAACATCCCCAGGTTTCCCTTTTCATGTGCTGTCAGCAAAGATTCAATCTTGTGATATATAGGACAGCTGGTATCACAGTACAATTCCTAGTTCATACGATATGAAGGTAGTTTGTACAAGACCCAAGATATGCAACAGATATCAAGACAATAAGAACCCTAGCATATAAGGTAGGCATTGTGGAAGTCAAAAATACCTAAATAAATAAAACATATGAGAGCGAGAGCCATCTCTCCTTCCAAAAAAAAGAGACAAAGGAATCAACCCCTCTTTATATTGAGAGAGGGGATACCCAAGTACTCTTAATCCTAACTAATTTGGAAACAAATTAGAATCAAATCAAATCCTAGAGATAACTTAATAAAATAAGAAGTTCTATTTTAAATTATCTCCATTTCTAATTTATCTCTAACAAAGACAAACCTCTAAACTTCATGATTCATCATATGGTATTAATTCTTTGTGTATACTGGATAGAGGCAAAATCAGCATTGCTACTCAAGTGGGTAGAGGGTAATGAGTGAAGCACATCCTAGAACAAATCAAACACCAATACATAAGGGCAGGAACCTCTCGATGTTGATAGAAAAATAAAACTGTCCATAGTGGTAAAACTTAGCATTCACTAGATTACACCACTACTCTAGAGGCATCCAAACGACGGATGATATTTTTCATAATAGAGGCATCCAAATAACGAATAATAATTGGACAGAGGAAATAAGAGAGTAAGGCAGTTGGCGTGTGACTAGCTGATTACCAGCTGCATAAGGAGAAATGTGATCTTAGAAAGAAATCTTACATGATGGTTCCTACTTCCTTGTGGTGATACACCACATAGATAGAATTGAGAAAATTCCTGGTGGTGTTGGCTCTCTCAGCAAACACAAATGATAAAAATTAAATCACAGGCCAAGACAGTGAAAAAAATCAAGTCCAAAAAGTGTGTAATAGATACTGAGATGATTTCATCAGCATGCATACATGATTTACAACTAAGGAAAGGTCCTTTTTCTAATTGAGAACTCTAAGTAAATGTTTAAAACAGAAAAAAATTTTCAGAATAAAAAAAAATTGCTTCCATTGTTTTAACCGGATTGGAGACAATAGCATGATCCCGAGTTCAATCTAAATTTCACAAGTTGAAAGGCCTACCTGCTTAGGCCTTGACACCAATTAAATAGAATACAGGTTTCATTTGATAAACTTGAAAATAATAACCCACAACGTTTAGTCACCGATAAAGTTATTTTGCAACTCCGATTGAATTTTCATCTCTTCTATAAGTCTTGTATGCATCATTTGTTATGTGATTTTAATAGACCCATACTCCAGAATAGGATCAAGTTAAAGTTCTTTACCTTTTGGATCGAGAGTCACGACATCAAAATCCATAAGCAGAAAAAACTTTCCTCTCAGTGATGATACTTGTTTAACAGCCTTTTCAAAGAGGTGTGTATCATCTACGATGTTCATCAGACCCTTTTTCACTGCTCAAATTTTACAGCAGATGACCAAATCGAATCACCTCTACCAAGTTGCTACACTCAGTCAACAGAGCGAGACTATTATCCAAGAAGAAATAAATTAATCAGGCAAATAAAAGCGATCCTTCTTTCCTCTTTAATAAGCTTCACCATAACAAAAAGTAACCAAGGGGCTTCTCGCAGGCTACGTAATAAAACATCAACGTGAACATATTCCCATTTCCTCCATCAGCAATGCACCCAACAACCAAAAAAGAACTGGACTATCCGATTACCTCTTCGTAGGCCTTGTCTCCGATCGTTGCCCTGAAAGCAGATAGCTTTGACAGTGCCCAACATGGCATCTTAACACCATCATGCGTCACCACCGAATCCAATCCATACCTGTTATCCTTGTTTGACTTTATAATAGCGTACTTTCTGCCCCCATTTTTATTACCGATAACCCAAAAAAATTAAAAAAAACAGCATTTCAGACAGAACATATACCACAATTATTTCGAGCAGCAATCTTTTTCACAGATAATGCAAGATATCTACGACCAACATGTGGAAAAACAGAGGGGGCGAGTTTAGACCTTCCATTGCTACCCTCGAGCTGGACTGTTCGAAGGAGGGCAGTGGTCTTCCCAGCAAACATGGGTCCCACAATCACATGTATCTCGCCAAAAGGCGGGACCTTTTCCCCACCTTCCACAGGGTGGAGGTGCCCACGATCGGTTCGTGGGGAAGCGTAGGGTCTGGAAGCTGGAAGCGCGGTCTTGGGTAGCAGAAAGATTGGATTTTTCGGAAAGGGTCGGCGTTCCAAGATTGTGGGAAGAGGAAAAGGGTGAGCTTTGCGGGGAGATGGTGATTTGGGTGGGGAGAGGGGAGGCGAAGGGAGCTGAGAGGAGAGGAAAGACTTCATCTTGGAGAGGGTCTGCATGAGGTATTGGGGTGAGAGCAAGGAGAGTTTAGGTGCGGAGGTGAAAAGGGGTTTCTAGGGTTTTTGTGATGGTGGATACCTGAGGGAAGGTAGGGGTGACAATGTCTGCACAGGACCATTTATTTTTATTTTTTACTTTTTGATTCTCTAAAATCATAGTTTAGATGATATTGATTAAATAACATGGAGAAGTTGTTGACTTTGAGGTTCCTCTATGCTTCAGCAACTTTAGGATATGTTTGGTGTAGTTTTAAGGAGAGACTTTATATTACGTATCGGTCTTATAAGTTATGGTATGTGTCAACTTACATTCACATGTGCGTGACTCTTCCCCTCACCTCTCTACGAGTTGGAATACTTTGAAAAGTTTGGGTTCCGATCGATCTTACATGACTGGTCGAAGTTTCTCTCGCCTTCGGATGATCCTTTCCCTTCTCCTTGTTCTCTCTCCTTTAACGAACTGACCTTCTCTTCGACATGCATAGACTCTTTTCGCTCGTGGTGGTTGAACACGTCGGTTGCGTAGGTAGGTGCAAAGGGATGCGTCCGACATGTCACGAGCGATGGTCCGACTTGCTGCATTGCTGTGGCTTGATGAGCGACGATGGATCGGAGGAGTGCTTCGACGTTTGGTTCAGGGTGCCGTGGCGAGGCGTACCGACGTGGCGACGGATCGATGTGGAGCGCTTTGATGTTCGGACCAACCAGTCGAGGCGAGCCGTGGTTGCGACAGTCCAGCGTGCTGAGGCACTTTGGGCTATGGTAGGTGGTGGTGTGGCATGTTGTGGTGATTGTTGGTGGTGTACTACATGTAGCGGGGAGCTTGGCACAATCAACGTTGGCTATTGCGAGAGCGGGCATAGGTCGTTTTATCGTTGTGGGTGGTTTAGTTTGATGGAGTGGTTTGATCTTCCTTTTCTTTTTTTTTAGTGTAGTTCTATTTTGAATAGGGACTACATATGACTCCAGGATATCACGACTGAAATTCCTAACGTGAGTCGAGGGTCGATGTTTTGGTTTCTCATTGCCGTTCTACAAGCATGGAGTTGCTCTCCTCCGTGAGATCGACTGGTTCCTAATTCACGTGACGTTTTCTTTTTTCTTTTTCCTTTGTTTCTTCTCTTTGTGTTTTGACTTTTCTTCGTTTCTACGGAACCTAACCTCCCTCCGTTTGAGGGTGTTAGGCTTCTCCGTCTTTCTCATCCCTCTCTGGGACATGTCTTCTTATATCAAATTCTTCCCTTTTAATAGAAATTTACTCTTTCAAAGAAAAGTACGTGTTAACAATTTTACAAAAATTTATTATCACAAATCACATTATCCTATCTATCACATCTCCTTCAATTAATCTACTTATGTTACAAATAAAAGTAAATTTTCATAATTTAATATCAAATCTACATCTATTTACTTACTTCCATTACGAATATAACTAAAAATTAATAACAACGTATCAACTCAATTATCACATCTACATTAATTAACTCACTTTTCATCTTTTTTTTTAAAATTTATTAACTTTATCCAATCTTAAAATTTGAGGTTGCATGAAACGAGTAGCCTTTTGTAGCCTTTTTTCCTTGTGCCCATTTATTCTCGTGACCACCCCAACACAGCATTCTCCTCGTCAAAACCTATCAGCTTACCGTCAATCCTGGGCCATTCGATATAAAAGAAATCGATGATGATAAATTAATTCTCAGAATTAGATTAAGTAACTGGACTTTAGTCGCAGGTAATGATGATTAGACACAACTATCTTGAACAACTTTCCTTTTATTTCGTTCTTGAGAGCATTTCTGTTGGAAGTTAGGCCTTTGCTTTCGTTGAGAAGTACCGAAATGTCAAAACCTTTTTATTTATGATGACAATTTGATATGTTAATTTATATGTGTCAACTATATTGAATTTATGAGAAAAAGTGAAATAAATGCAATAAAATTGTTTTTACTAGGTAAGAGGAATTAAGAAAATGTCTTTTGCAACGAAATTACTCAGATTTGGAGGTCTAGACGGACCTAAATTAAATTTTTATGGTACAAATTAAGTATTGGTGATGAGCTTTTCATCTTAAAATCGATGGTAAGAAAAGACCTTTATTGTTTATATAGCAAAAGAATCACCTTGGAATGAAATAAATGTAGAATTAATATGATTTGATCAATATCTTTCACGAAGATATTGCCATCTCAATTGTTGTAAAGATCCATTTTGATTTTTGCCTTTTAAGATGTCTCGATCATCAGTCAGACATCTGGTCATACGTCTGGATCCTTTCCCAGACGCCTGGAAATTGAAAAATCTGTACGCGATGTTGGTTCTGCACGCAGCCAGCGTGTAGACCTTTTCCTTCTCTCTCTTCTTCGCTTTTCCCCCCTCGATGAACCCTAACCCCTCGCCTATAAGAAGCCCCCTTCCTCTCCACTCCACCACCACCACCTTCCTTCCCACTCCACTACCGTGAGTGAGGCGCATGAGAGAGAGGAAGCGAGAGTGAGGAGGAGGAGAGGGAGTGAAGAGAAGGAGAAGGTTGAGCTCGCGAGCTTCGTGGGGGCTCGTCGGAGTGTTGCACGACCACTGCGACACGTGGGGAAGGAGAGCGTCGGGGCGTCGTCCCCGACTTCCTGCAGCGGTCGGAGCTGCAATAGAGCAGGAGGAGCCGCGGCGGAGCACGGCGAGAGAAACAGGAGCGCAGTCTGATATTGGAGTTTTTCCAGTATCAGACGTCTGGAGTACCTTCCGGATGACGGCCTGGATGTTTGGCGACGACACTGGACGTCTGAAAGTGGGTATTCGCATAGGTACATCTTCCTCGCGATTACGGTCATGCAGGCTGCACCGTAGAGGCTTTTTGCTTGGCTAAAAAGAGGTGTGTTGCTTTGTCGTGCGCAGGAGTAGCTTTGGGAAGGTGCAGGGCACGCCCTTCCACGCTTTTTGGACGTCTGGATAGCTTACTAGAAGACCGGAGGACAGGTCGGACATCTAGAGCTGAGTCCAGACGGTCGAGGAGGAGTCCTGGACGTCTGAGATTACCGCAGGACTTGAGGTGAGCTTCTGATGACTTTTAAGATGTCTAGACTTGTTTCCAGACGTCTGATTTGGGTCTGTAGACATGTTTTTGACCCGTTTAGGGTCCGATCGAGATCCGTTTTACGCAAACGAAATATCTGTGGTTTCCTTGTGAGTTCCTCTACATATTAGAAACCTTTATATACTGCTCTGAATGTTTTGTTGTGATATGTTCCATGGTATAGGACTTCGACCTGTTGCATGTCTGGGGCTTGCAGAGACACGTTGGCCTGCAGTTCGAGCCCACAGTACTCCCGAATTGTCTGGTAGAGTGGTTTCCCCCGTTCTATTTATAAAACATGAATGCAGCCATGAAAATTAGATAACTAGAAACCTAGGAGGTGGCATGAATCCTAGGACGAGAAATAGTTGCACTGTTTGTGTGTGTGATTGAGATTGTAGTTATAAATGAATGAGCTGAATTGTTAGCAACTGCCTGTTAATAAATACGAGTTGCCTATTAAAATATGAAGTGCATGAGATAACTAAACAGTTACTTGTGATATCGCTTGTGCATGTGTTAAATTATGGAAATACGAGCTGCATGTGTATAATACGAATGGAATTGTTATTGAACAATATGGTGAATATGAGCATGAACTCTATGGGGAGTTAGGAGTAGAGCTCTTGTTACGACCATGTTCCCGAATCCCTACAGGACCCGAGACCAGCTCGACTCGACTAATCCTACGACTAATCGTCCAACAAGAAATAATCGAAAAGCAGGAAAATAAACCATATTCACTATGCAAGGTAACTAACAGTAAAAGCGTACAAGCAGTGAAGGAAGTAAAAGTTGCTAATCAGTACATACCACCACAACAACAGGAAGTAGAACAAAAGTACAGTAACAGGAACAGTAAACAAAGTCTGAAACTCACTAGCAGAAAGAGAGTACAACAATAGTAAGAAAACTACTGCTGGGCTCGACTGGGCCCAGCACCCTCTGCAGCCGGTAACTCAAGCTGCTCAACTCCTGGACCTATAAAGGGTTATAAGAAAACGGAGTCAGCAAACACTGAGTAGAGTGGTAACCAGACTATCTAAAGCAGTAAAAGCTAGCATGTAAATTTATCTTTTCCAATTATTTTATTTTACAAGTAATTCCTTTTCACCCCATTGGTTTACTTTCAGATTTCTTTCTTGATCTCACATGTTCCTCGTGGGAACGATCTTGATTGCAGTCTTTCCGAATAGTAGAAGGTGCACGTGGTGCTCTCCTGGTCGGGAGAGTCTCCTGTAGTAGTCCTACACCCAGTCAACCACCCCGAGGTCACAGATAGACGTAGCGGTGACTACGGCGCACGCGATAAGCACACGGGTAGCTACCCCGCACTGGCATGCGATTAGTCGTTTCCGCTAGCGGGTATGCCCAAAGTATAGCACATAACAGTATAGGGCCTAGCCCTCTCAGAAACAGGGGTCTCGCCTCTCAGAACCAAACAGGGGTCTTGCCCCTCCACAGTTCGCGCACCCTCGTCTCACTACCCTGATTTGCCTATTGGGCCTAACAAGTCAGTGTAGGGTGGCTAGCTGAACCTTGGACCTTGTGGGGTGGTTAGCTCCCTCCCTACACTAGTAGCTCTCCCAGGTACCGTGTATGAGAGGGCTAATAGAAGTCGGTGTAGAGTGGCCAATCCTAACCCCAGGTCCCAGCTCAAGGGCGACTAGCTCCACTCTACACTAAAAAGGGGACAGTCACTCTCCTTGGTACCACGTAATCAAGGGCCACCGCACTTCCCATCCACATTTCCAGGCCTTTCCATTCATCCACAGGAGCTCTACTCCTTACCCCCCATAGGGTTCATGCTCATATTCACCATATTATTCCATACCAGGTTTCATCATTCACAATTCCAATCTCGTATTATGCACATGTAGCTCGTATTTCCACAATTTAATACATGCACAAGTGGTATCACAGGTAACTGTTTAGTTATCTCAGGCATTTCATATTCTAAGAGGTAGCTCGTATTTATTAACAGGTAGTTGCTAACAATTCAGCTCATTCATTTATGAATATAATCTCAATCACGCACACAAACTGTTAAGACCTGAAACATCAAACACACTTTAAGACGTCTGGGAGTTGGTCCAGACGTCTGGTTAGACGTCTGGACGCCTTCCCAGACGTCTGGAAATAAATTTTTACGTGCATACGATTGCGAGTCTGCGTGCGTGCCGTGACGATGGCGTTATGACTAGGTTTTGCTATAGAAATTAGCATTGTAGTACAGCTAGTTATTGCCATCATTACATATATAATCTTTTTACTCGGAAATAAAAGAGTTCCCGAGGTCGAACTCAGGGAGCAAGTCGTATTCTAGAAGTACAAATTCTTATTACAAAAATAAAGAGAGAGAGAGAGATGAAAATTTGGCTTCTCCTTTTTCTCTTCTTTCTTCCTCTGTCTTCTCTTCTCTTCCTCTCGTGCTCTTCTTCTTCTTCTGTTCTTCAGATCTTCCCCTCGTGCTCTTCTTCTTCTGTCTTCTGTTCTTCCTTGTTTTCTTTCTTTCTTTTTCTTCAGATCTTCTTCTTTTTCTTCTTCTTTCTTGTCTTACCTCGTCTTTGCCACGGTCCTGCTTCTTCTTTTCTTCTTCTTCCTTGCCTTCAAGACGTCGTCTGAATTTGCAATCAGACGACTTAAACCGCTGCTGCTACAGTGTCTCCCTTAGCTTCCGTCTTCTTCTTCTTCTTCTTTTTCTTCTGCAGTCCTTCTTCTTCTTCTTCACCTGTTCCTGCACACTTCAAGGTTTTCGTCAGAGGGCAAAACCTACTCTACCCTCCCCCCGCGTCTCTCTCTCAGAATTCACTCTTAGGAAAGCTCTCCCAGAGCAACCAGTTAATCGGGTACGCGGGTCGCGCCCGGGTCCAGGCCCACCGGCGTGCGGTGGTGGGTGAGGAGTGCAGGTCAGGCTAATCGGGTCGGGCCAGGTCCGCGGGGCGTGAGCGCGGATGAGGCAGGGTAGTCGGGCGGGTGAGAGGGACCTCACCTCGTGATTAGGAGGCGAACAGCTTAAGGCACTTTTTGCCTTTAAGAGTCCGCGTGCCTCTCAAAGTTTCCGAGGTGGGACTAAATGTCCCACCCTAATTGAGCGCCTGCAGCGGAGGAGGCAGCTGGCAATCGCTGCTTCACGTGAGGCCTTCGCCCCAGCTGCGAGCCTGGGACTCTTCGCGGAGTTGCCCCGCGCAGCCTGGGAGTCGGACTTGGGAGAAGCGCACCTGGAGCTGCAGGTTGAAGGTGCTTCTTCAGCGCAGCAATGGCGACGGCGGTCGAGATACCTGTCCACAGAGGAATGGCCTCTCGGCCTAATCAGATATGCGGAGAACCTTCGCCGTGGCACGGCGAAGGTGGTGGGGGGTCTAGCAGGCGGCGGGGCGGAGCATGAGGGCCGCCCTAGGTCAAACTGCGGGCGGAGAAGTGGGTGTGTTCGGTGGATCTGCAGAGGGCGTTTGGTGGGAAGTGGAAGGGCGGAAGAGGATCAGGGTGAGGAGGCGGAGGTTCTGGGGTGGTCGGCGAGCCGTGTGGGTTGCTGGAGTGATGGGAACGGGTCGCCGGAGTGTGGCCGGAGGTGGAGAAGGTGAGGGTGATTAGGCGCGGTCGAGGGTGTAATTGACTGTAAAATAGGGAGGAAAAGAAAGAGGGGATAGAGAAGACTAATTCTAACCTAGCTAAAGTGACGAAAGGGACGAAGGGGCTGCCGGCTAGTACCTACCGGAGCTGGAGAAGAAATGCCCAGTGGGGGAGGACGGCGGCGACGACGGGGCAGAGGCAGCGCGCGCCGGTATTGCGCGACGCGGAGGAGAATCAGGAAGAAGTCTCTGCTGCTGGTATTGCGGCAGAGCGAAGAGGAGGAGGAGGAGAAGCCGCCGGAGCAAGGGGGCGTCTGTCGGAGTGGGAAGAGAGGAAAGTGAGGGGGTATCTCCGTCAGATCCGAGCTGGGAAGAACGGCGGAGCGACGGGGGTATTTATAGGGGTAGAATCAGAGAGGAGGGCGGAGGGAGACGACATGTCTCCCTCGCCGGAGGACGCTGGAGGAAGGAGACCCATACCGTCCGTGCGTCCGCACGGGCGGTATGGGCGGTCGCAGCACTCAGGGGGGTGCTCCTGCGGTGGCTGACGACGCAGGGCACCCCCATTTGACTTGGCAGGCTCCCTCCCTTACCCTGCGCGGCGCCATGCTCCGCGCAAGGTCGCCGGAGTATGGTGCTGCTCAGGTTTTGCAGGAGGGACCTAAACGCAAAGAACGAAGGAGGGTTAGGGGCCAAAATGTGAGGGTTCAAAAGTTGAGGGCCAAAAAGTAAATGTATGAGGACCAAAGTGTAAAGTTGGTCAAGAAGGTTTCTTCTTAGGCTCGAGTTTTTATACATGACTAATTAGGACATAAGGATTCTGATGGTGAATTTTATTTCTAGATTAAACCTTGTTTGACCAGTCAGTTTACGCAAAAACCCAAATTAAGTTGTTAATTGGGCATTGTTCTCAATGTAGGTCAAAATGGGTTCGTAAGGCCAAATTGAAGGTTATAAACCCTAGAGATTATTTTTATATGAATTTTAGAGGGTTTATTATATTTTTACTTTGCCTCGAACCTCGTGTATTTAAGTGGATTTGTTTTTAGGGTTACAGGATGTCATTTAATTCTTCGGAGTTGCTGTAGCCCTTGTTGAGTCATTTCATCCCACTTTTCTTCTTATTAAGTTGTTTTGACCTATGTTTGGACCCTGAGTTACCCTATTTTCAGATTGGATTGGTGAAATTGCATTTTTATCCCTCAGTTTATATTTTCTTTGCAAACTCAGAATCTCTCTGAGCCAAGCCTTTCTAAGGTTATGTAGGAGCTTTTAGTCTTTGTATTAGGTCAAAATGAGCTAGTTATGACTTATGATGAGGTTCTCATCATACCCCCATGCCTAGCTTTTGCTAGTCCCTTAGCAAAAACTTAAGGTTTCAACCCTTGTTCTAGACCATGAAGTTCTTAATAGCTTCAGATAAGTGCTTTTTCATTTAAACTTAGATTAGGTTAGAATGCTGACCATAGGCTTAAAAGGTACTCTAGTACCAATCAAGATCCAAATCTGTCTAGCCTCAGCCTCAGTTCTTAGCAAAGGTTTTTAAGGCCCACAAGAACTATCCTAAGGTCTATTGGACTTTGTGGTTAAAGCACCCGTGCTTGAAATGATTTTAGCCTTGGTTTAGTTCGCAGTGCGTTTTCTAAGAGAGAGATAGAAAGTTTTTCTGTTTGGAGAGTTTTCTCTCTCTTTTTTTCTTTTTAGTTCTAGCCTAGGATTGGCTTTTCAACACGGTCTGTATCAGATTCATTGCTCCCATCATCCATCCTCATGGGTTCCTGGCGATCGATGCTTCGAGATAGCACCGCCCATGGCAACCCCCGGAACCCTGGCAATTGACACTTCGAGATAATGCCATCCATGGAATCTGAACCAGCAGAGTGCTTACATGCCCCCAGTAGGATATGTAAATATCCTAAGAGACAAGCACCGAGGAGATGATATTTTGTTACGCATCTTCGAGGGGATTTCCCGCCTCTCTGCGCTGGAAACTCGTCCAAATCAACTTGTGTTGATCGGCCGCTCTTACTCTAGGTGTACTTTTCAAAACGCTTCTGCGTGATTTTGATTTTTACGCTTACTGAACCAGGATGTGTGTGAGGTTAGGGTGCTAAGGTTACTAAGTCCCGTAAACCAAAAATTAGTTAATGAGGCCAAATACTCCCTAAGCCTTAGACCTAATACTTCAGCTTTTCATTTTCCTCAACCTCTTGAGGAGTGTCCAGATCTTAATGGGTACTAAGAGTCTATTCAAGAATGCCTAAGGTTTGCGTTCTTACTAATCTCATTATGCACTTTTCAGTTATTTTCTTGAATGAGGTCTAGAACTTAGGTTAATTCCTTAGTTCCTTACTAATAACTATCACTTGTTTCTCATATTTTGTGCTCCTTTTTTCCTTTTGTTTCTTTTCTCCTTCTCCTTCGCAAAATTTCCTTTCTCCTCTTATTCTCTTATTCTTTTTCAAAAATTTTTTAATTTTTATGATGTTTTTGGCATATGTGAATTTTTTGTTTGAAACCTTTTCTCACACGTTTTGCACTTTCATACCCCCCCATGCCTAAGATTTGCAATGTCCTCATTGTAACTTAGGGGGTTTTTATTCAACTTAGTTCATACATTAGGACAGATGTTTTGATGAGTGAATGGGTCGGGATGAATGTTGCGGATGATTTTTAATCTCAGATGCAAGCACCTGAGGTGGATCACCATCGGCTGTCCTAAAATGTGAATTTCAAGTGCACAAAGTTTTTAGAAAGGGTTTCAGGTTTTTAAAGAGAATGACGGGCTGCCTCCCGTTGAGCGCTAAATTTGATGCCTTCAGCCAAGCGGGAAATGCGATGGAGAGGGGATGGTGAAATGAGTAGAGTTTTGTAATACAAGCACCTTGATTAAGAGCCTGGTTGGTCCAACCAGGTGCTTGTTCAGATCAACAGGCTGATGATGCAGCCCAAACCCAATCAATCTGGTGGGTTGATAGATGTGGATAAAAAGGTGTGGAACCTACCATATACTATGAAGCTCAGATGGATGTGGAAGTGAAAATGCAGGGTTTGGCTGAGTCGAATCAGCCTGGTCAGAGTAGGGACCCGTAGAATAATCAATGAATGACGCGGAAACCCTACAGGGGTGATCAGAGAATGATGGAGCATGATATGTAGTCTGATCAGTGTTCCAAACCCGATGTGGAAATGCAATCGGCTCGGTGAGAGGTGAATCTGAATAGAAATTGAGTCCGGTTGCGGGTCGGGGTTGGGAAGAGGTTTTGATTAGTTATGTGTGTGTAGACGAGGTGGCAACTGTGTATGAGGGCTCTTCTAGAAAGGAATGACAGGTGATTTTCTGTAAAGAGTCCTCTGGGTAACTATCAAATGCCTGAAGAGTGTCTGTAGGATGAAAGAAATCTGAATAGAGAAAAGATTTGAATTCTGGGTTGCAATCACTCTTGGCATTTTCTATTTTTGGTTCCTGAGGATCGAAAAGGAATGATTCTGTGTTATCAGTGATCTCGGGAATCAGGACCTCAGAGTCGGAGTCAGAGTCATGTGAACTGAGGTCGTAGATGGGCCTGGCGTGTTCAGGAAGGAGAATCTCTCCGCAATTATAGTCAGATCTGAAGTTGTCGGAGAGTTTGCGAAAATGAGATTCATGATTATGAATTCCACCGCAGCATAAATCATCAGATGTGGAATCAGCAGCCTGACTGGGGTCTAGTCTATATGTCAATTCTGGGCTCGAAAAGGTATTCTGTCTAGGCTCGAGCTCCAAGCTGGTAGGATAGACCCAATTAAAACCTTGCTCATCCAACTCCTCAGTTTCTGTATCATAAATTGGCATGACTTTCGAAAAATCGATCAAATTTCCTGAGGATGTTGGAGAGGGATATTCATCAAATAGAGGCCCGGAATCATATTCTGTAAAAATTTGATCTTTCTCATAAGGGGCCTCATAATCTTCCCAATAAGTTTTAGATCTAGGTTTTAGGCTTAGGATGTGGGTAGAATTATTAGAACCTAAGTCCAAATAACCTTCGAGGGCCACCTTATCAAAATAAGGGGCGGAATTTATACCCTCAAAAGGTTCAGTTCTGATCTCATTATTGCAGGAGTTTTGGAATTCTAGGCTTGGCAATTCATGGTCTAAGTTTGGCTCATCATTGTGTTCTCCTGCAATATCCCAACCTAATTTAACATTGTCTTCTATCTGGGTTGGGATTCCACAACCACTTTTTGCCTTAGTCCCGAGATCTGGGAAACTGGATTGTTCCTTACTACTGTTCTAAGATGGTTCATCCTCTGTTTCTGGTATATACGGGTATTTCTGGTTGATAATTTGTTCTACTGATTTCATCATTTCTACCCGTGTTATAAGGGCATCTTGGTGTTGTTCCCAAAGTACAGGATTTGTCAAGCATTGAAGGTATTCAGATTGGTATAATTTTTCTATCTCAATGTATCCTGTCATGAGCATATCTCGGGTTGATCCTTTTGTAACTTCTGTCAATAGAATTTGGGCACAGTTTATGATGAAAGCTGTGGCTGTTGGGACATCAACCTGAATGTTTTCTATTGGTGTTGAGGGTTTACATTTGATTTCATAGAATTCAAGGGCATCCTCAATCATCTTATCTTTCATGGATCTCAGATATTCAGGTTTTTTGAATGGTAGTCTTAATTGGTGTGGCTGCATCTTTGAATCACGTGGTGGAATCAAAATATAGAATCGAAGTTTGAATCAAGATGGAAGAAGGGGATTTTGTTCAGAATAAGAGGAAAGAGGGGCTATGTGAATGATTTCTGCAAAAATAAGGGAGCCGAGGCTTAGCCTCGGGGAGGGTGAATTTCTATAGGAGGTTTCAAGGACCTCCTGCAAAATACTGAAGGAGTGGATGAGATAAGCAGGTGCTGGACCCAATCAAGACACCCAAAAATTGTTGGGTGACTATAGAGGTGCGGGGTAGATGGACCCCTTGATCAGAAAGATCGTCCACCTGAGAATTACCTGGGCAGCTAGAGAGGGTGAGTCCCGCGAAGACCCCTACATGGTAGAGCGTCCCCACGGGTTACAGGGTTTCCCCCACCCGACCTCTCTTGTCACTGAGATTCCAGGTAGACCAGAATGGGGATCTTGACCTCTTAAGTCTACCAATTTTAGTTTAAGATCAGGGTGCTTAAAGTTACACTTGAACTCTTAGGTATTTTGAGTGAGAAAGTGACCTAATTTTAAGGTTGGTTGACCCAGGGGGTCAACTTTACCTCTTGTTCTTTTGAGAGCTTTTGGGTCCTTTCCTTTTGGGTTCAAGTGTTTAGAGAGCCAATTGTTTAGGGTTTCTCTGAATAAGTATGTTCAATCAATGGTTTAGGCACACTTCTTTTGGATTTTCTCCATTCTTGATTTAAGTAGTGTGTCTCTAAAACCCTAATGTTGAATCTTATGTTGGCTCTATTTGGTCCAGTTAGTTCTTTGTTGGGTAATTAGGGCTTAAGCAAGAATGTGTTAGCCCTTAAATACCCTTAATAGTGCGCAGGAATAATGGGTTGAAAACATGCAACTTTTTATGGTTTACTAAGTATAGAAGACAGGTTAGTGATGAGAACCTCATCATAAGCCATAACTAGCTCATTTTGACCTAATACAGAGACTAAAAGCTCCTACATAACCTTAGAAAGGCTTGGCTCAGAGAGATTCTGAGTTTGCAAAGAAAACATAAACTGAGAGGTAAAAATGCAATTTCACCAATCTAATCTGAAAACAGGGTAACTCAGGGTCCAAACATAGGTCAAAACAACCTAATAAGAAGAAAAGTGGGATGGAATGACTCAACAAGGGCTACAGCAACTCCGAAGAATTAAATGACATCCTGTAACCATAAAAACAAACCCACTTAAATACACGAGGTTCGAGGCAAAGTAAAAATATAATAAACCCTCTAAAATTCATATAAAAATAATCTCTAGGGTTTATAACCTTCAATTTGGCCTTAGGAACCCATTTTGACCTACATTGAGAACCATGCCCAATTAACAACTTAATTTGGGTTTTTGCGTAAACTGACTGGTCAAACAAGGTTTAATCTAGAAATAAAATTCACCATCAGAATCCTTAGGTCCTAATTAGTCATGTATAAAAACTCGAGCCTAAGAAGAAACCTTCTTGACCAACTTTACACTTTGGTCCTCATACATTTACTTTTTGGCCCTCAACTTTTGAACCCTCACATTTTGGCCCCTAACTCTCCTTCGTTCTTTCCGTTTAAGTCCCTCCTGCAAAACCTGAGCAGCACCATGCTCCGGCGACCTTGCGCGGAGCATGGCGCCGCGTAGGGTAAGGGAGGGAGCCTGCCAAGTCAAATGGGGGTGCCCTGCGTCGTCAGCCACCGCAGGAGCACCCCCCTGAGTGCTGCGACCGCCCATACCGCCCGTGCAAGGGGGCGTGTGTCGGAGTGGGAAGAGAGGAAAGTGAGGGGGTATCTCCGTCAGATCCGAGCTGGGAAGAACGACGGAGCGACGGGGGTATTTATAGGGGTAGAATCAGAGAGGAGGGCGGAGGGAGACGACGTGTCTCCCTCGCCGGAGGACGCCGGAGGAAGGAGACCCATACCGTCCGTGCGTCCGCACGGGCAGTATGGGCGGTCGCAGCACTCAGGGGGGTGCTCCTGCGGTGGCTGACGACGCAGGGCACCCCCATTTGACTTGGCAGGCTCCCTCCCTTACCCTGCGCGGCGCCATGCTCCGCGCAAGGTCGCCGGAGCATGGTGCTGCTCAGGTTTTGCAGGAGGGACCTAAATGCAAAGAACGAAAGAGAGTTAGGGGCCAAAATGTGAGGGTTCAAAAGTTGAGGGTCAGAAAGTAAATATATGAGGACCAAAGTGTAAAGTTGGTCAAGAAGGTTTCTTCTTAGGCTCGAGTTTTTATACATGACTAATTAGGACCTAAGGATTCTGATGGTGAATTTTATTTCTAGATTAAACCTTGTTTGACCGGTAAATTTACACAAAAACCCAAATTAAGTTGTTAATTGGGCATGGTTCTTAATGTAGGTCAAAATGGGTTTCTAAGGCCAAATTGAAGGTTCTAAGCCCTAGAGATTATTTTTATATGAATTTTAGAGGGTTTATTCTATTTTTACTTTGCCTCAAACCTCGTGTATTTAAGTGGGTTTGTTTTTAGGGTTACAGGATGTCATTTAATTCTTCGGAGTTGCTGTAGCCCTTGTTGAGTCATTTCATCCCACTTTTCTTCTTATTAGGTTGTTTTGACCTATGTTTGGACCCTGAGTTACCCTGTTTTCAGATTGGATTGGTGAAATTACATTTTTACCCCTCAGTTTATGTTTTCTTTGCAAACTCAGAATCTCTCTGAGCCAAGCCTTTCTAAGGTTATGTAGGAGCTTTTAGTCTCTGTATTAGGTCAAAATGAGCTAGTTATGGCTTATGATGAGGTTCTCATCATGCCGCGTGCAGACTGAAACCCACGGCCCTCTTCTTTTTCTCTCTTCCCTCGCCGACCTGCAGACGCCCTCCCCCACGCCTACAAATACCCCTCTCCCCTCTCCCTCGTTCACCACATCCACCCGTTTTATCCTTCCTCCAGCGTGAGCGCGAGAGCAAGAGCGAGGGCAGCAGCTGCTGCTGGGTGCAGTGCGGAGAGGAGAGGTGAAGCGAGAGGGAGAGCGCGCGAGAAAGAGAGAGAGCCTGCCGGAGCAACCCGAGGCCAGCTGGCGTGCGCGCGGAGGAGCGTCGTGCTGGGGAGATCTCCCCTGGTGCTGCTGCAGCTCGAGCAGCGGATGAGCGGCTACGTGGCGAGCTCGCGCGCAACGGGAAAAGGATGAGGAGGTTATGATTCTGGGAATTTTTCCCAGAATCAAATGTCTGGACCTACGTCCAGACGACACGGGCGACGTCTGGAGGGAGCTCCAGACGACTGAGAGGTACATATTTCCTCCTCTATCTCCTTTTGCAGATACGACCGTGCAGGCTGTTATGCCGAAGTTCTGAGACGTGTCGTGTTGAGGAGGTTTTCGTCTCGCGTGCCGGTTCGTTTCGGGAAGGTGAGGGGATGTAACGACTCGATTCCCGAGTCCCTACGAGACACGAGAATCGGACCGGATCGACTAATCCCAAGACCTGGTCGTCCAATGAGGAAGTAACCAAAAGAGTAGTAAAATAAACCACATTCAGCACGAATATAACTAACAGTAAGAAAATACAGCAGTAAGGAAAGAAACCACTACAGTATATACCACCACAATAGTAGAACAACATTCATTACATAAGATGAACTGCAGGTAAAGAAAAGTATAGCGGAAACAAGAACTACTTACTACAGTGGAACCAAAAAGAGGTACAAGAGAACAGTGGTAACTCTACTGGACCCTACTCGGCCCAGCGTCCTCTGCAGCCGCTGACCCTGGCTGCTCAACACCTGGTCCTGAAAGGTAACGAGTGTAACACGTCAGCAAAACGCTGAGTAGAGTGACAGCTAAACTAAAGAAACAGTAAAGTGTACAGTAGCTGTTTTAATTTTCTTTCTTCCTTTATTTACGTCTTTCTATTATTTCAAAATTTATCTATTTCTCAGATCCTTCACTTGATCTCGAATGTTCCTTGTGGGAACGATCTTGATTGCAGTCTTTTCCGAACAGTAGAAGTAGCACGTGGTGCTCTCCTGGCCGGGAGAGTCCCCCATGGTGATCCTACTCTCAGTCAACCACCCCAAGGTCACGGACAGGCGTAACGGTGACTACGGCACGAGCGATAAACGCATAGGTAGCTAACCCGCACTGGCACGTGGTCAGTCGTTTCCGTTAACGGGTACACCCAAAGCACAGCACGGAACCAGTACAGGGCAGAGCCCTCTCAGTAACAAGGGTCCAACCCCTCCACAGTAACCAAACAGGGGCCTTACCCCTCCACAGTCCGCGCACCCTCGCCTGACTACCCTGGTTTGCCTAGCGGGCCTAACAAGTCGGTGTAGGAGGCTAGCAGAACCCCGGGGCCCGTGGGGTAGCTAGTACCTCCCTACACTAGTATCTCTCCTCGGTACTACGTACACGAGGGCCAGCAAGTCGGTACAAAGTGGCCAATCCTAACCCCGGGTCCCTGGGGCGGCTGGTTCCGCTCTGCACTAAACAGGGGGACAGTCGCTCTCCTTGGTACTCCGTACTCAAGGGCCAGCTCACTTCCCCAATTATATTCCATTCACCTTCCAGGAGTTCTACTCCTAATTCCCCGTAGGGTTCCAGCTCTTTTAACTCAGCACATTCAGGTCTCACCTTTCCAGTTTCACGTTCTTACAATCCATGTTCTCAATCACGTTTATTTATTCATTGCAGGCAGCTGTTAATTCAATTCACAGGCAGCTATTATTTCCTTTCCACATTTTCTAAGACTGCAATATTCATACATTCCACTAGTTTTCCCGTCCTAGGATTCATGCCATATCCTAGGATCTATCATACAATCTAGTTTTCTAGTCCTAGGATTCATGCAACACCCTAGGATCTACCATTCAATCTATTTCTCATTCTTAGGATTCATGCAATGTCCTAGGTTCTATTTATGGTTTCATAATTTAACAGATTATACTAGTAAACTTAAAAGCCACTCTACCGGTTACAATAGGAGTACTGGGGGCGTGGTCGGGAATTCCGCATGCCTCCGCAACCCCCGAGACTGCAACGGAACAGGGTCCTATCACAAGGATCAAACACAAGGAGTTTCTCAAAACAGTATATAGCTACTGTAGACGGGTAGAGAATTTAATTCCGAAAAGAACGCAACTCGAAATGCGGAAAACGGAATCCGAATGGGCCCTAAACGGGTCGAAAACGACGAAACAGTGCAAAATCAGACGTCTGGAACTTCTTCCAGACGTCTTAAAAAGGTGGATCAGGGATTACCTTGCTCTGCGTGGGCTCTCAGACATCCAGAAGCCTGCGGGGGCGTCTGGCCTAGTTCCCAGACGTCCGATGGTCACCCCGGACGTCTGGATGTCGCTCCTGTCGTCTGGTGGTACAGCCAGACGTCTGATTCGCGTTGGATGGCGAATCACCGAACCTGCGCGTACCCATATCTCTCTTAGTACGGTCAGTCGAAGAAAACGAAGAAGACGGAAATAACTCACCTTTCAGACGTCGTTCCCGTCGTCTGGCTATAAGCCTAGACGTCTGATTCTGGAAAAGTTTCCAGAACCAGGGCGCGACTCGCCCTTCGCTCGCGACGCCCGGCCGCGCCGTGTCTCATCCGCCTGCTGCTCGAACAGCAGCAGTCCCCCCCCTCCGCGTCGCTCCGTGCCCGCTGCGCCCCCCCCGCCGGCCGACCCTAACAGCCCCGGCGAGCTCGCCCTCACGGCCGAGAGCCTCTTCCACGCGCAGCACCTCCTCCCACGCTCACCGCGGCTGTCGCTGCCGCCAGTCACTCGCGCTCGCTCTCGCACACTAGCTGGAAGGAGAAGAGGAAGGGGGCGGAGGTGACGGGAGTGAGGGAGAGGGCGTTGCCTTTTAAGGCCGCGCGAGGAGGAGAGAGAGAGCGGACAGGGTGGGTCTGCGGTCGCAGGAGAGAGGGAAAAATAGAGGGAGAGAGTGCGTACGTAGGTCTACGCGCTCAGGCACGCAGACGAAACACGCGTGCCGAAAATAACCGATTCCCAGATGTCTGGAAGTGGTTCCAGACGTCTGGTCAGACGCCTGGGCCACCTCCCAGAAATCTTAAAATACGTCTGCAGCGCGTGTTCATAACAACTGATCCCAAGACCCAGTCGTCCAACGAGAAAGTAACCAAAAAGCGGTAAAATAAACCACATTCACCATGCAAGTAACTAACAGTAACAAAAGTACAGGAGTAAAGAAAAGAACTATTACAGTACATACTACCACAACAGTAGAGAATTAAAAACAGGTACAGTAATATGAAGTTTACAATAAAAGAGTATAAGGTGTAATAGAAATACTCAATATCACAGAAAATGGTACTACAAAAGTACAACTACTGGGCTCTACTAGGCCCAGCACCCTCCTCAGCCGTAGGCTCTGGTTGTTCAACACCTGGCCCTGAAAAAGGTGACAAATATGACACGTCAGCGAAACGTTGAGTAGAGTGGCAACCAACTAGCCAAGAAAAACAATAAAGGTGGACAAGTAGCTGTTGTTTTTAATTTCTTTCTTTATTTCTCTATTTACTTTTTCTTGATTTATTTCTCGGGTCTTTCTCTTGATCTCGAATGTTCCTCGTGGGAACGATCTTGATTGCAGTCTTTTCCGAAAAGTAGAAGTAGCACGTGGTGCTCTCCTAGCCGGGAGAGTCCCCCGTGGTGGTCCTACCCTCAGTCAACCACCCCAAGGTCGCTGACAGACATAACGGTGACTACGGCACGCATGATAAACTCACGGGAAGCTACCCCGCATTGGCAGAAGGTCAGTCATTTCCGTTAACGGGTGCGGCCAAAGCATAGCACGGAACTAGTATAGGGCAGAGCCCTCTTAGTAACAGGGGTCCAGCCCCTCCACAGTAACCAAACAGGGGTCTTGCCCCTCCACAATCCGCGCACCCTCACCTGACTACCCTGGTTTGCCCAGTGGGCCTAGTAAGTCGGTATAAGACGGCTAGCTGAACCCCGGGTCCCGTGGGGTGGCTAGCTCCCTCCCTACACTAGTAGCTCTCCCCGGTGCGATGTACGCGAGGGCTAAAAGTCGGTATAAAGTGGCCAGACCTAACCCCGGGTCCCTGGGGCTAGCTCCACTCTGCACTAAACAGGAGGACAGTCGCTCTCCTTGGTACTCCGTACTCAAGGGCCAGCTCACTACCCCAGTTCCATTCTATTTATTTTCCAGGAGCCCTACTCCTAATTCTCTGTAGGGTTCATGCTCATATTCCTCAGGCCAAGCCATACTAGGTTTCATCATTTCAGTTTTATTCGCATATAGCCCATGTTTCCAACATTTAATCTCAATTTATATACAAGCAGGTCGAATTTAGTTTCCAAACAACAAGAATTTCATGTACCAGTTACTAGCAGACATACTCTACATTTCAAAGGTAGCTATTATCCAATTTCAGGCAATTATCATTATTTTATCTACTTATTGAAGACTGCAATTCAGGTATTCAAGACATTTGTTTCAGTGCTTCTGTTCCTCGGATTCATGCCACACCCTAGAATCTATCATTCAATCTAGTTTTCAGGTCCTAGGATTCATGCCATACCCTAGGATCTATCATTTATTCTAGTTTTTAGGTCCTAGGATTCATGCCATACCCTAGGATCTTTCATTTATTCTAGTTTTCAGGTCCTAGGATTCATGCCATACCCTAGGATCTATCATTTATTTAAGAGATGCATTAATGTTTGTAATTAAACTAAAGGGAGCCACTCTACCCACAAAATCAGGAGTAATGGAGGCGTGATCGGCAGGTCCACGTGCCTCCGCAACCCCCAAAGCCGCAATAGAATGAGGTCCTAACACAAGGATCAATCTCAAGGAACCACTTAGAACAGGATAAAAGTATTTCAAACAAGTAGATGAACTAATTTTGAGAAGAACGGAATCTTATACGCGGAAATCGGACCTCGAACGGACCCTAAACGGGTCAAAAGCGACAACTCTGACTCAAATCAGACGTCTGGAACACCTTCCAGATGTCTTAAAAAGTGATCCAGGTCATACCTCACTCTGCGCTACTCCTCAGACGTCTAGGGATACTGTTGAATCGTCTGGACCCAGTTCCAGACGTCCGACCACCTCTCCGGACGTCTGGAGATGCTCCCCGCCGGCTGGTGCCGTGCCAAGACGTCTGAACTGCGTGGGAAGGCGTGTCCCCTGTTACGAACGTGCGCTTCAGACGTACTTTAAGTTGTCTGGGAGTTGGCCCAGATGTCTAGAACCACTTCCAGACGTCTGGGAATCGGTTATTTTTGGCACCCGTGTTTCGTCTACGTGCCTGAGCGCGCAGACCTGCGTACGCTCTCTCTCGCTCTCTTTTTCCCTCTCTCCTGCGACCGCAGATCTACCTTGTCCGCTCTCTCTCTCCTCCTCGCGCAACCTTAAAAGGCCATGCCCTCTCCCTCACTCCCGTCACCTCCGCCCCCTTCCTCTTCTCCTTCCAGCCAGTGCGCGGGAGCGAGCGCGAGTGAGCGGCGGCAGCGACAGCCGCGGTGAGCGTGGGAGGAGGTGCTGCGCGTGGAAGAGGCGTTCGGCCGTGAGGGCGAGCTCGCCGGGGCTACTAGGACCGGCCGGCGGGGGGCGCAGCAGGCGCGGAGCGATGCGGGAGGACTGCTGCAGCTCGAGCAACAGGCGGACGAGGCGCGGTGCGGCCGAGCGTCGCGAGCAGAGGGCGGGTCACGCCCTGGTTCTGGAAGCTTTTCCAGAATCAGACGTCTGGGCTTCTAGCCAGACGACGGGGACGACATCTGGAGGACCATCCAGACGTCTGAAAGGTGGGTTATTTTCGTCTTCCTTCCTTTTCTTCGACTGACCGTACTGAGAGAGAGAGGAAATGGGTACGCGCAGGTTCTGAATTGCCACCCAACACAAATCAGACGTCTGGCTGCAGTGCCAAACGGCTGGAGCTACTTCCAGACGTCCGGGGTGACCATCGGATGTCTGGGAACTAAGCCAGATGCCCCCACAGGCTTCTGGACGTCTGAGAAACCACGCAGAGTAAGGTAACCCCTGATCCATTTTTTTTAAGACGTCTGGAATAAGTCCCAGACGTCTGATTTTGCACTGTTTCGTCATTTTCGACCCGTTTAGGGCCCGTTCGGGTTCCGTTTTCCACGTTTCGAGTTGCGTTCTTTTCGGAATTAAATCCTCTACCCGTCTACAGTAGCTATATACTATTTTGAGAAACTCCTTGTGTTTGATCCTTATGATAGGACCCCGTTCTGTTGCAGTCTCAGGGGTTGCGGAGGCACGCGGGATTCCCGACCACACCCCCAGTACTCCTGTTGTAACCGGTAGAGTGGCATTAAGTTTACTAGTATAATCTGTTAAATTATGGAACCATAAATAGAACCTAGGACATTGCATGAATCCTAGGAATGAGAAATAGATTGAATGGTAGATCCTAGGGTGTTGCATGAATCCTAAGGCTGGAAAACTAGATTGTATGATAGATCCTAGGATATGGCATGAATCCTAGGACGGGAAAACTAGTGGAATGTATGAATATTGCAATCTTGGAAAACGTGGAAAGGAAATAATAGCTGCATGTGAATTGAATTAACAGCTGCCTGCTATGAATAAATAAATGTGATTGAGAACATGGATTGTAAGAACGTGAAACTGGAAAGGTGAGACCTGAATGTGCTGAGTTAAAAGAGCTGGAACCCTACGGGGAATTAGGAGTAGAACTCCTGGAAGGTGAATGGAATAGAATTGGGGAAGTGAGCTGGCCCTTGAGTACAGAGTACCAAGGAGAGCGACTGTCCCCCTGTTTAGTGCAGAGCGGAGCCAGCCGCCCCAGGGACCCGGGGGTAGGATTGGCCACTTTGTACCGACTTGCTGGCCCTCGTGTACGTAGTACCGAGGAGAGCTACTAGCGTAGGGAGGTACTAACTACCCCACGGGCCCCGGGGTTCTACTAGCCTCCTACACCGACTTGTTAGGCCCGTTAGGCAAACCAGGGTAGTCAGGCGAGGGTACGCAGACTGTGGTGGGGCAAGGCCCCTATTTGGTTACTGTGGAGGGGTTGGACCCCTGTTACTGAGAGGGCTCTGCCCTGTACTGGTTCCGTGCTGTGCTTTGGGCGCACCCGTTAACGGAAACGACTGACCGTGTGCCAGTGCGGGTTGGCTTCCTGTGCGTTTATCGCGCGTGCCGTAGTCACTGTTACTCCTGTCCGTGACCTTGGGGTGGTTGACTGAGAGTAGGATCACCACGGGGGACTCTCCCGGCCAGGAGAGCACCACGTGCTACTTCTACTGTTCGGAAAAGACTGCAATCAAGATCGTTCCCACAAGGAACATTCGAGATCAAGTGAAGGATCTGAGAAATAGATAAATTTTGAAACAATAGAAAGACGTAAATAAAGGAAGGAAGAAAATTAAAACAGCTACTGTACACTTTACTGTTTCTTTAGTTTAGCTGTCACTCTACTCAGCGTTTTGCTGACGTGTTACACTCGTTACCTTTCAGGACCAGGTGTTGAGCAGCCAGGGTCAGCGGCTGCAGAGGATGCTGGGCCGAGTAGGGTCCAGTAGAGTTACCACTGTTCTCTTGTACCTCTTTTTGGTTCCACTGTAGTGAGTAGTTCTTGTTTCCGCTGTACTTTTCTTTACCTGCAGTTAATATTATGTTATGAATGTTGTTCTACTGTTGTGGTGGTATATACTGTAGTGGTTTCTTTCCTTACTGCTGTATTTTCTTACTGTTAGTTATATTCATGCTGAATGTGGTTTATTTTACTGCTCTTTTGGTTACTTCATCGTTGGACGACCAGGTCTTGGGATTAGTCGAGTCTGTCCGGTTCTCGTGTCTCGTAGGGACTCGGGAATCGGGTCATTACAAGATGGTATCAGAGCAAGGTCGTCCCGAGAAGTGAATCAATTGACTGGAAAATAACCAATTCACATGTCTATAACTAAAGTAGCCACCACAACATATCTTTTGACATGAACTCTTAGACGTTTTCGTTAGGTACTGTTCCGTATTGACGTATTTCGTTTTGTTTCGCGTCTCCTTGTAGGAGATGCCTCGTCGTGGGACTGGCGAGACTGGCCGCGGGCGCTGCCGAGGACGAGGTCGGCGAGGTGGGCATGCCGTTGTCGACGTCCCGGTGGACTAGCCACCACTCTTGGGCATTCAGGCCCAGGACCTCGCCCGGCTGATACGGGACATTGTACGAGAGGAGCTCCACCCATCACCCCGAGCGCCTCCTCCTGGGGCTGCAGAGGGGGAGTCCTTTGTGGGACCACACGACGGACACGGCGCTGGACACGGGGGAGGGGATGGGCCGCCGCAGCCCCCACCTTCCTCCGATACTTCTGTGCACGAGGCACCGTTGCCTGGAGGTGCACCAGCATCCCCACTGCAGCGTCACTTCGAGTTCTTCGGGCAGTTCCGGAAGTTGAAGCCCCCCTCTTTCAAGGGGGATGAGGAACTGACCGAGGCAGAGGACTGGCTTGAGCAGTTGGAGAAGATCTTCGACATCCTTTGCCCTCCGGTGGAGTGCCCTGTAGCCTATGCCACGTACCAGCTGGAGAGTGCGGCACACAGGTGGTGGAGGGCGGTCCGGGGACAGGAGAGGGACGAGCCGAGCTGGGATCGGTTCGTCGCCCTCTTCTGCGAGCTGTACTTTCCCCAGACGTGGCAGGACCAGAGGAGGTGGGAGTTCCACACTCTCCGCCAAGGGACGATGACCGTGAGCGCGTACCGCACGCGTTTCCTAGAGCTGTCCCACTTTGCAGCGACAGCGGTAGCTACTGAGGAGGAGCGCCTTTGGAGGTTCACCGAGGGGCTCCGGCCTGCGATTCAGGGGTATGTCAAACCCCTGAAGTTGCCTACGTTTTCGAGGGTGGTGGAGGCAACCATGACTTATGAGGAGACCAACCCGTCCGCGCGAGACACTGACGGCAGGCGGAAGAGGCCCTTCCAGCCAGACTTTTCACAGGGCCGGCGAGAGAGGAGACACGTGGCATCCGCAGGAGAGCCGTCATGTTTTACAGGGCCATCAGTAGCCTTTGGGGGCCCTCGACTGGGGCCAGTCGCCAGCACCGGACCCCCGCCCAACCGACAGCAGGGACCCACTGAGGCGGGAGTCGGGTTCCCCTCTGTTACCAGTGTGGCCAGTCAGGCCACATCAGGAGGGACTGCCCGTCGAGGGCAGGAGGTCAGCAGATACTTCCCGCGCAAAGCACTGGAGGGCGCGCAGGAGGCCGCGGTTCCCAAGCGTGAGGAGGAGGACAACAGTCGCGAAGAGTGTGGCTGCTTCGTCTGCACCTAGAGTTGAGGGGCGTATCAACGCCCTGACACACAGGGATGCCAGAGCTTCGGGCTCAGTTGTGGCAGGTATGGTTTCAGTTTCCGGAAGACTCGTTTACACGCTTTTCGATTCCGGGGCTACGCACTCGTTTGTCGCAGCTAGTTTCGCAGTTAGTTTGGACCAGAATTATACACTGTTAGAGAATCCGTTCGTAATCAGAGGCCCGAGTGGTCAGTTGTTTGTAGCTGAGGAGGTGTACATAGATTGCGAGGTCAGCGTCGGGGGACATAGCCTGCCAGCTGACCTGATTATGATACAGATGGAGGACTTTGGAGAGATTCTGGGGATGGATTGGCTGTCCGCTTACCACACCTTGGTGGACTGTTTTGAGAGGAAGATCGTCTTCTCCATTCCGGAGTTTCCTTCTTTCGTGTTTCACGGACAGCTAGTGGACGGAGGTTTCAGGTGCATTTCGGCACTTCGGGCGGCGAGACTTTTGAGCCAGGGGTGTGAGGGCTTCCTAGCTTGTGTGGTGGCAGAGCCCAGCCCTGTGGCAGACTTCTAGAGTATCCCGGTGGGCGACGACCTGACCTACCCCGAGCGGCCAGTGCAGATTCTAGACCGAGCCGTCCGCAGTTTGAGACGAAAGCAAGTACCCCTGGTAAAGGTTTTGTGGAGGAGCCAGCGGTACGAGGAGGCTACCTGGGAGCCTGAGGCGGCAATGCGGGAGCGGTACCCGGAGCTTTTCGCGGGTACGTCTTTTCGGACCGGCTTCGGTTCTCTTTGAGTTTGTTATGGTTATTTTGACGTCTTTTTTGAACCCTAGTTAGTGCAAGTTTCGGGGACGAAACTTCCTTTGAGTTTGTTATATTGTTACGAACGCGCACTTCAAACATATTTTAAGACGTCTGGGAGGTGGCCCAGACGTTTGACCAGATGTCTGGAACCACTTTCAGACGTCTGGGAATCGATTATTTTTGGCACGCGTGTTTCGTCTGCGCGCCTGAGCGCCCAGACCTGCGTACGCTCTCTCTCCCTCTCTTTTTCCCTCTCTCCTGCGACCGCAGACCCACCCTGTCTGCTCTCTCTCTCCTCCTCGCGCGGCCTTAAAAGGCCACGCCCTCTCCCTCACTCTCGTCACCTCCGCCCCCTTCCTCTTCTCCTTCCAGCCAGTGCGTGAGAGCGAGCGCGAGTGAGCGGCGGCAGCGACAGCCACGGTGAGCGTGGGAGGAGGTGCTGCGCGTGGAAGAGGCGCTCGGCCGTGAGGGCGAGCTCGCCGGGGCTGCTAGGGCCGGCCGGGGGGGCGCAGCGGGCGTGGAGCGACGCGGGGGGGGGGGGGGGGGGGGGGGGGGGGACTACTGCAGTTCGAGCAGCAGGAGGATGAGATGCGGTGCGGCCGGGCGTCGCGAGCGGAGGGCGAGTCACGCCCTGGTTCTGGAAACTTTTCCAGAATCAGACGTCTGGGCTTATAGCCAGACGACGGGAACGACGTCTGGAAGACTGTCCAGACGTCTGAAAGGTGAGTTATTTCCGTCTTCTTCGTTTTCTTCGACTGACCGTACTAAGAGAGAGAGATGGGTACGCGCAGGTTCGGTGATTCGCCATCCAATGTGAATCAAACGTCTGGCTGTAGCACCAGACGACGGGAGCGACATCCAGACGTCCGGGGTGACCATCGGACGTCTTGGAAGTAGGCCTGATGCCCCCGCAGGCTTCTGGACGTCTGAGAGCCCACGCAGAGCAATGTAATCCCTGATCCACTTTTTTAAGACATCTGGAAGAAGTTTCAGACGTCTGATTTTGCACTGTTTCGTCGTTTTCGACCCGTTTAGGGCCCGTTCGGATTCCATTTTCCGCGTTTCAAGTTGCGTTCTTTTCGGAATTAAATTCTCTACCCGTCTACAGTAGCTATATACTGTTTTGAGAAACTCCTTGTGTTTGATCCTTGTGATAGGACCCCGTTCCGTTGCAGTCTCGGGGGTTGCGGAGGCACGCGGAATTCCCGACCACGCCCCCAGTACTCCTATTGTAACCGGTAGAGTGGCTTTTAAGTTTACTAGTATAATCTGTTAAATTATGGAACCATAAATAGAACCTAGGACATTGCATGAATCCTAGGAATGAGAAATAGATTGAATGGTAGATCCTAAGGTGTTGCATGAATCCTAGGGCTGGAAAACTAGATTGTATGATAGATCCTAGGATATGGCATGAATCCTAGGACGGGAAAACTAGTGGAATGTATGAATATTGCAGTCTTGGAAAACGTGGAAACGAAATAATAGCTGCTTGTGAATTGAATTAACAGCTGCCTGCTATGAATAAATAAACATGATTGAGAACATGGATTGTAAGAACATGAAACTGGAAAGGTGAGACCTGAATGTGCTGAGTTAAAAGAGCTGGAACCCTACGGGGAATTAGGAGTAGAACTCCTGGAAGGTGAATGGAATAGAATTGGGGAAGTGAGCTGGCCCTTGAGTACGGAGTACCAAGGAGAGCGACTGTCCCCCTGTTTAGTGCAGAGCGGAGCCAGTCGCCCCAGGGACCCGGGGTTAGGACTGGCCACTTTGTACCGACTTGCTGGCTCTCGTGTACGTAGTACCGAGGAGAGCTACTAGTGTAGGGAGGTACTAGCTACCCCATGGGCCCCGGGGTTCTGCTAGCCTCCTACACCGACTTGTTAGGTCCACTGGGCAAACCAGGGTAGTCAGGCGAGGGTGCGCGGACTGTGGAGGGGCAAGGCCCCTGTTACTGAGAGGGCGCTGCCCTGTACTGGTTCCGTGCTGTGCCTTGGGCGGACCCGTTAACGGAAACCACTGACCGCGTGCCAGTGCGGGTTAGCTACCTGTGCGTTTATCGCGCGTGCCGTAGTCACCGTTACGCCTGTCTGTGACCTTGGGGTGGTTGACTGGGAGTAGGATCCCACGAGGAACATTTGAGATCAAGTGAAGCATCTGAGAAATAGATAAATTTTGAAACAATAGAAAGAGGTAAATAAAGGAAGAAAGAAAATTAAAACAGCTACTGTACACTTTACTGTTTCTTTAGTTTAGCTGCCACTCTACTCAGCGTTTTGCTGACTTGTTACACTCGCTACCTTTCAGGACCAGGTGTTGAGCAACCAGGGTTAGCGGCTGCAGAGGACGCTGGGCCGAGTAAGGTCCAGTAGAGTTACCACTGTTCTCTTGTACCTCTTTTTGGTTCCACTGTAGTGAATAGTTCTTGTTTCCGCTGTACTTTTCTTTAGCTGCTGTTCATATTATGTTATGAATGTTGTTCTACTGTTGTGGTGGTATATACTGTAGTGGTTTCTTTCCTTACTGCTGTATTTTCTTACTGTTAGTTATATTCATGCTGAATGTGGTTTATTTTACTGCTCTTTTGGTTACTTCCTCGTTGGACAACCAAGTCTTGGGATTAGTCGAGCCGGTCCGATTCTTGTGTCTCGTTGGGACTCGAGAATCGGGTCGTTACAAGTCGAGTCGGTCCAATTCTCGTGTCCTGTAGGGATTAGGGAATCGGGTCGTAACACAAACAGTGCAACTATTTCTCGTCCTAGGATTCATGTCACATCCTAGGTTTCTACTTATCTAATTTTCATGACTGCATTCATGTTTTATAAATAAAACAGGGGGAAACCACTCTACCAAACAATCCGGGAGTACTGGGGGCTTGAACTGCAAGCCCACGTGCCTCTGCAAGCCCCAGATACTTAACAGGTCGAAGTCCTATACTATGGAACATATCACAACGAAGTGTTCAGAGCAGTATATAAAGGTTTCTAATATGTAAAGGAACTTACAAGAAAACCACAGATATTTCGTTTGCGTAAAACGAATCCCGATCGGATCCTAAACTGGTCAAAAACATGTCTACAGACCCAAATCAGATGTTTGGGATAAAGTTTAGACGTCTTAAATGTCAACAGAGTCTCACCTCAGGTTCCTGTGATGACCTTAGACGTCCAAGACTCCTCCACGACCATCTGGACCCAGTTCCAGACGTTTGATGGTGGCGACCTTCCTCTATAGTTTTATTATTTTGTCGTAGTATAGTATAGAGAGGTGATTACCAGTTTAATACAATTTGTTACTCGGAAATAAAGAGTTCCCGAGGTCGAACTCAGGGAGCAAGTTGTATTCTAGGGGTACAAGTTTCTTTTACAAAAATAAAGAAAGAGAGAGAGAGAATTTGTTGGCTTTTCTTCTTTTCTCTTTGCTTCTCCTCTTCTTCCTTCTCAGATCTTCTGCTCTCTTCCTTTGTTCTTCTTCTTCTTCTTTCTTTCTTCTTTTCCTTTCTTCAGATCTTCTTCTCGTGCTCTTCTTCTTCTGCAGAGTCTGCACTTGGCCTCTCTGTGTTCCTCCTCTGCCTCGCCTTCCTTCTCCTTCTTTGCCTTCAGGACGTCGTCTGATTTTCCAATCAGACGACTTAAACCGCCGCTGCTACAGTGGTGCTTGGTGCTCCTCCTTCCTTCAGCCTTCGTCTTCTTCCACGGTTCTTCTTCACCTGTGCCTGCACACTTACACAGCTTGATCAGAGGGGCAAAACCTAACTCTACCCTCCCCCGCGTCTCTCTCTGACAGAAGCCGCTCTTAGGAAAGCTCTCCCAGAGCTGCCGGGTTGCCGGGTACGGGTCGCGCCCGGGTCCAGGCCCACCGGCGTGCGTGGTGGGCGAGGAGTGCAGGTCAGTCTAAGTCGGGTCGGGCCAGGTCCGCGGGGCGTGAGCGCGGACGAGACCGGGTAACCGGGCGGGTGAAGGGGACCTCACCCCGTGTGCTGAGGCAACGAGCATAAGGCACTTTTTGCCTTTATGCGGGCGCGCTCCTCTAAAAGGTTACGAGGTGGGACTAAATGTCCCACCCCAATTTCGGTGCTTGCGCGGAGGAAGCAGCGGCAGTCGAGGCGAAGCGGGGGGGCTTCGCGCGAGAGCTTCGACTCGACTGCAGCCTGGTACTTCGCGAAGACGCCTCGCACTGTCTGGGAGCGTGACCTGGGCGTGGCGCACCTGGGGCAGCAGGTGAAGAAGCTGCTTCGCTTCAACAATGGCGGCGGCGAGCGCAGGTACCTGCCCACAGAGAAACGGCCTCTCGACCCAATCAGAAACGCGGAGGACCTTCGCCGTGGCACGGCGAAGGTGGTCGGGGGGTGTGCAGGCGGCGGGGCGGAGCCTAAGGGCTGCCCTAGGTCGGACTGTGGGTCGGGAGATGGGTTTGTTCGGTGGAGTTGCAGAGGGTGATTTGGGGGAAGTGGAAGGGCGGAGGTTGATCAGGGTGAGGAGGTGGAGGTTCTGCGGTGGTCGGCGAGCTGTGTGGGTTGCTGGAGTGATGGGAGCGGGTCGCCGGAGCAGGGGCCGGAGGTGGAGAAGGTGAGGGCGATTGGTCGGATCGGGGTAACAGTAAAGATGTAAAATGAGGAAAAGGAAGAGGGGAGAAAGAGGAGTTCTACCTACTTAGCCGGACGAGGAGGGGCCGGAGCGGGCGATAGTCGTATCAACTGTCGCCGGAGAAGAAGATGCCCGGGGGAAGGGGCGGCGGCGTGGAGAGGGCCGGAGAGGCGCCAGCTGGGTGCGGCGTGGCGCGGGAAGAGCGAGGGAGAGCAACCCTGCAGCTGGTAGTGCGGCAGAGCGACGAGGAGGAAGAGGGGAGGCCGCCGGAGCTGGAGGGCTTCCTGTCGGAGTGGGAAGAGAGGAAGTGGGGTCTTTCTCCGTCAGGACCAAGCTGCCCAGAATGGTGGAGCGACGGGGGTATTTATAGAGGCGGAATCAGAGAGGAGGGCGGAGGGAGACGACGTGTCTCCCTCGCCGGAGGACGCCGGAGATGGAAACCCATACCGTCCGTGCGTTCGCACGGCCGGTATGGTGGGTTGCAGCGACCAGGGGGGTGTTCCTGCGACGGCTGACGGCGCAGGGCACCCCCGGTTGTCTTGCCAGACCCTCCCCCTTACCCTGCGCGGCGCCATGCTCCGCGCAAGGTCGCCGGAGCATGGTGCTGGTCAGGTTTTGGCAAGAGGGACCTGAATGCAAAGAACGAAGGAGAGTTAGGGGTAGAAATGCGAGGGTTCAAAAGTTGAGGGCCAAAAAGTAAATATATGAGGACCAAAGTGTAAAGTTGGTAAAGAAGGTTTCTTCTTAGGCTCAAGCTTTTATACATGACTAATTAGGACCTAAGGAACCTGTTGGTGAATTTTATTTCTAGATTAAACCTTGTTTGACTGGTCAATTTACGTAAAAACCCAAATTAAGTTATTAATTGGGTATGGTTCTCAATGTAGGTCAAAATGGGTTCTGAAGGCCAAATTGAAGGTTCTAAACCCTAGAGATTATTTTTCTATGAATTTTAGAGGGTTTATTCTATTTTTAATTTGTCTCGAACCTCGTGAATTGAAGTGGGTTTGTTTTAGGGTTACAGATTATCATTTAGTTCCTTGGAATTGCTGTAGCCCTTATCAGATCATCCCACTTTCCTTCTTATTTGGTTTGTTTGACCTATGTTTGGATCCTGAATTACCCTGTATGCAGATTATACTGGTAAAATTGCATTTTTACCCCTTATGACTTGTTTTCTCCTTAAACTCAGAATTCTCTGAGTTAAGCCTTTCCTTGAGTTATGTAGGTGCTTTTATCCTTTGTATTAGGTCAAAATGAGCTAGTTATGGCTCATGATGAGGTTCTCATCATACCCCCATGCCTAGCTTTTGCTAGTCCCTTAGCAAAAACTTAAGGTTTCAACCGTTGTTCTAGACCATGAAGTTCTTAATAGCTTCAGATAAGTGCTTTTTCATTTGAGCTTAGATTAGGTTAGGATGCTGACCATAGGCCTAAAAGGTACTCTAGTACCAATCAAGATCCAAATCTGTCTAGCCTTAGCCTCAGTCTTTATCAAAGGTTTTTAAGGCCCACAAGAACTAACCTAAGGTTTATTGGACTTTGTGGTTAAAGCACCCGTGCTTGAAATGATTTTAGCCCTGGCTCAGTTCGCAGTGCGTTTTATAAGAGAGAGATAGAAAGTTTTTCTGTTTGGAGAGTTTTCTCTCTCTTTTTCTTTTTAGTTCTAGCCTAGGATTGGCTTTTCAACACGGTCTGTATCAGATTCCTTGCTCCCATCATCAATCCTCAAGGGTTCCTGGCGATCGATGCTTCGAGATAGCACCGCCCATGGCAACCCCCAGAGCCCTGGCTATTGAGATTTCGAGATAATCCCATCCATGGTGTTCCGTGGCCGAATCCAGACCCTGGCAATTGAGATTTCGAGATAATCCCATCCATGGTGTCTGAACCAGCGGAGTGCTTACATGCCCCCAGTAGGATATGTGAATATCCTAAGAGACAAGCACCGAGGAGATGATATTTTGTTACGCATCTTCGAGGGGATTTCCCGCCTCTCCGCGCTGGGAACTCGTCTAAATCAACTTGTGTTGATCGGCCGCTCCTACTCTAAGTGTTCTTTTCAGAATTTTGTGACGCTTCTGCGTGATTTTGATTTTTACGCTTACTGAACAAGGCTGTGTGTGAGGTTAGGGTGCTTAGGTTACTGAGTCCCGTAAACCAAAAATTAGTTAATGAGGCCAAATACTTCCTAAGCCTTAGACCTAATACTTCAGCTTTTCATTTTCCTCAACCTCTTGAGGAATGTCTAGATCTTAATGGGTACTAAGAGTCTATTCAAGAATGCCTAAGGTTTGCGTTCTTACTAATCTCATTATGCACTTTTCAGTTATTTTCTTGAATGAGGTCTAGAACTTAGGTTAATTCCTTAGTTCCTTACTAATGACTATCACCTTTTCTCATAATTTTGTGCTCCTTTTTCATTTTGTTTCTTTTCTCCTTCTCCTTCACAAAATTTCCTTCTCCTCTTTTCCTTTTATTATTTTTTTTCGAAAAATTTTTAATTTTTATGGTGTTTTTGGCATATGTGAATTTTTTGTTTGAAACCTTTTCTTACGAGTTTTGCACTTTCATACCCCCCCCATGCCTAAGATTTGCAATGTCCTCATTGTAACCTAGGGGGTTTTTATTTAACTTAGTTCATTCCTTAAGACAGAAATTTGGATGAGTGAATGGGTCGGGTTGAATTTTTGCGGACGATTTCTAATCTCAGATGCAAGCATCTGAGGTGGGGTCGGCTGTCTACAAGGGTGAACCTTAAGTGCAAAAAGGTGTCAGAAAAATTTTTGGATTTTTAGGAAAATGACGGGTTGCCTCCCGTTAAGCGCTGAGTTTTACGCCATCGGCTGGGCGCAATAAGCTCAAGGGGAATGGAGGATATAAGATGCTTCAGCCAAATCAGTAGAAGTTACATCAATGAACAGCTTGAGTCTCTGACCGTTCACGATGAAAGGTTCAGAATCGTGGCTGAGTGGACTGATTTCGATTGCTCCATTTCCAAAAACCTGTCGGACCAAATATGGTCCGACCCACTTGGATCTCAATTTTCCTGGGAAGAGTTTTAGTCGGGCATCAAAGAGTAGGACCTTTTGACCAGGATGAAAGATCTTTCTCGAGATGTGTTTGGCGTGGAAGGCTTTAACCCGCTCCTTGTAGATTTGCGAGTTCTCGTACGCGTCTAGGCGTAATTCATCGATCTCGCTGATTTGGAGTTTTCTGTGGGTCCCAGCCTTGGAAAGATCTAGATTACAGTTCCGTACTGCCCAATAGGCTTTATGCTCCAGTTCTACGGGAAGGTGGCATGCCTTTCCGTACACCAGTCTAAAGGGAGACATGCCCAATTGGGTCTTGTGGGCGGTCCTATAGGCCCACAATGCTTTCGGAAGTCGGGACGACCAGTCCTTCCTGTCAGGTCGAACAGTGACTTGCAGGATTTTCTTGATCTCCCGATTAGACAGCTCAGCTAGACCATTTGTTTGGGGGTGGTAAGGAGTAGAGATTCGGTGAGACACCCCGTATTTGGTCATCAGTGACCTAAACTGAGCATTTGTGAAATAGGTCCCCCCATCAGAGATTATTGCACGAGGAATCCCGAACCTTGAGAAAATGTTTTGATGAATGAATTTGAGAACGATTTTGTGATCACAGGTTCGGGTCGGTATGGCTTCGATCCATTTGGACACGTAGTCCACAGCCAACAGAATGTATTCGAAACCATCCGAAACAGGAAAGGGGCCCATAAAATCAATCCCCCAAACATCAAAGATTTCGCATACTAGAATCGGTTGCATAGGCATCATGCCGCGATGGCTCATGTTGTCCAAAGTCTGGCAAAGACTGCATTCCTTGCTGTGACTGTACGCGTCTTTGAACAGTGTGGGCCAGTAAAAGCTGCACTGGAGGACTTTTGATGCGGTTTTATGCCCGGCGAAATGGCCACCGCATGCCTGGTCATGGCAGAAAGAGAGGATATTGTTGAATTCCTCTTTCGGGACACATCTCCGGATGATCTGATCGGCACCTATGCGGAAGAGGTACGGGTCTTCCCAAATGTAATACTTGGCATCGGAGCGTAATTTGTCCTTCTTGGCCTTCGGCCAATCGGACGGGATCTGATGAGATGCCAAGTAATTTACTACATTAGCAAACCATGGAAGGCTAGTACCAATAGTCAGCAGGTGCTCATCGGGAAAATGCTCAGTGATGGGTCCGGAAGGGTCAATTATTTCAGAAGGAAGACGGGACAAGTGATCAGCTACCACATTTTGCTTTCCCGCTTTATCGCGAATCTCAAGGTCAAATTCTTGCAACAGCAAGATCCATCGGATTAATCAAGGTTTCGCGTCCTTCTTTGCAAGGAGATGCCTCACAGCTGTGTGATCCGAGTATATGATGACACGGGAACCCAGAAGGTACGATCTGAATTTTTCTAGGGCAAATACTACAGCTAGCAGCTCTTTCTCAGTAACCGTATAGTTACGCTGAGCCTCATCGAGTGTTTTGCTGGCGTAGTAAATGACCACAGGTTTCCCGTCAATTTTCTGCCCCAAAACCGCTCCTACAGCGAAGTCGGATGCATCGCACATGATCTCAAAGGGTTGAGACCAATCAGGGGACTGTAGGATCGGGGCTTGGGTGACTCGGTCACGCAGGATTTCAAATGCTTGAGTGCATTCCTTGGAAATTTTGAAAGGAACATCCTTGGAGAGAAGAGTGGTCAGGGGGCGCGCGATTTTTGAAAAATCAGGGATAAATCGTCGATAAAAACCGACATGCCCTAAAAAGGAACGGATGTCCCTGATCGAGCTAGGCATAGGAAGGTGAGAAATCAGATCAATCTTAGCTCATCCACTTGGATACCTTTTTCCGAAATTGAGTGTCCCAGGACAATTCCCTCAGGCACCATGAAATGGCTCTTTTCCCAGGAAAGAACCAAATTCACATCGATGCACCGCCTGAGTATCTGGACCAAGTGTTGGAGGCAATCTTCGAATGATGCTCCGAAAACTGAAAAGTCATCCATGAAGACTTCCAGATAATCACCTACCATATCTGAGAATATGGCAAGCATGCATCGCTGAAAAGTAGCGGGTGCATTGCAAAGACCGAAAGGCATCCTTCGGAAAGCGTATGTTCCGAAGGGGCAAGTGAACGTGGTCTTTTCTTGGTCCTCAAGATGGATTGCCACCTGGTTATAACCGGAGTACCCGTCAAGAAAGCAGAAGAACCTATTTCCCGCAAGTTTCTCGAGAATTTGATCAATGAAGGGTAGTGGGAAATGATCCTTCTTCGTGGAGGAATTGAGTCGACGGTAATCTATACAGACTCTCCACGAGTTGGCTAATCGGGTAGGAATGATTTCTCCGGTCTCAGTCGTTATAGTGGTGAGTCCTGCCTTCTTGGGCACGACCTGAATTGGGCTCACCCAACGACTATCGGAGATCGGGTAGGTGATTCCGGCATCTAACCACTTGATGATCTCCTTTTTCACGACCTCCTGCAGATTGGGGTTTAAGCGTCTCTGCATTTCACGAGAAGGTCGTGTGCCCTCTTCTGAATAGATATGATGAGTACAATAAGAGGGACTTATTCCAGTCAAATCATCGAGAGTCCACCCGATGGCTCTGCGATGTTGCTGGAGGACAACAATCAGACGGGATTCCTGTTCAGGACTGAGGTTGGAATTGATAATCACAGGAAGGGTCTGATTAGAACCCAAAAAGATGTATTTCAAGTGAGCAGGAAGGGGTTTCAGTTCGAGGATGGGGTTATCAGCAGCAGCGGGTGGTTCAGTACAGATGTGAGGTTCATGGGTAGGAGTTACTGGGTTGTTCATATCTGGATTCGACTCCTCTGTTTGCGGGTCAAGATCCTTCTGTGGTTGATGAGGCATAATCGAGTCATTCTGGAAGTGTGATTCATCAACCAAAGTCCTGATGTTACAAATTTGTTCGATGACACCGCAATTAATTCCTTGTTGGGCCTTAAATATATCAATTTTCAGTGTTTGATCTCCAAACTTAAGCTCTATTTGGCCCTCCTCACAGCTGATGTTGGCTCTAGCAGTAGCCAAGAAAGGTCTCCCTAGAATGATTGGTGTATCCCTAGGGTTCTCAGGTGCATCCATATCTAAGACTATAAAGTCCAATGGGAAATAGAAATCCCGCACTCTTACGATAACATCCTCGAGAATCCCTTTTGGTGACTTTATAGATCGATCTGGTAATTGTAATGTTACCTCGGTTGGTTTTAGCTCAGATTCTTCTAGATGGTCAAGTAAGGATGTGGGTATCAGGTTTATGGATGCACCCAAGTCTAACAATGCTCTATCAAATTGGGTACCACCTATCTTGCAGGAAATCAGGGGAGTACCAGGATCTTTTGCCTTGGGTGGGAGTATACTGAGGATTACAGAGCTGGCTTGCTGTGACAGAACAATTGGGCTCCCACCCTTGGTTCGCGGCTTACGCTGGGGTATACACACATTCTTTAAAAATCGTGCGTAAGCTGGTACGTGGCGGATTGCATCCATCAAGGGGATGTTTATGTGGACCTGCTCAAAGAGCTTGACCAGGTCCTCCTCAGGTGCCACGGGCTTGGTGGTCTTCTTTCCTTTGGTCAAGGCCTCGGGAAACGGGATCTTGGTTGGTTCTTCTAGGATAGGTCAAGGTTGTGGATCCGGGACAGTGGTATCTTGGATAACTATCCTAGGGTCATGGTTATCAGGCTTGGAGTGGTTTGGATAATGCGGGTCTTGAGTTGTTTTACCACTACGTGTTGTTACAGAATTTAATCCGGCCTGATTTTTTTTTGGGTTTGGTAAGAGGGGTGGCTGCTGCTGAAATCCCGCATAAGAAGTTGAAGCTTCCATCTCGTCTGGAGATGGAGCAGTAAGGGCCTGATAAATCCATTGTGCGTGGCCTAAATTTGGATTCATAACGCGCTTCTGGGTCGGCACGTTATTCGGGTTAGGAAGAGGTTGGGAAGGGAGTGTGCCTGGCTGGCGAGAATTTGCCAACTGGGCCAGTTGAGTTTTAACCTCTGTAAGTTCGTCCTTGTGCTGTTTTTGAATAGCCGCATTCATTCTTTGAATGTCAGCCAGAGTCTGAAGGATTAGGGACATTTGATCCTGATTTGGCCCTGATGGATAAGTAGGGTTGGGCCGAGGCTGAGGCGGCTGGTAATGACGAGAGGGCTGTGGGTGGGACTGAAAAGGTGGTCTTTGGGTTTGGGAATTTCCCGCCCACTGAAAATTGGGATGGTTTCGCCATCCAGGGTTGTAAGTGTTGGAGAATGGGTCGTTCTGGATGGCGTTGAGGTCCTCGCAGGTCTGAGGAACCTCCTGAGAATCAGGGAAAGGGGGAATGGAGTTCCCCGGGCTGGTGTAGAAAGGATCGAATGATCCTCCGATCCGAGAATCAGATGGGGATGGATATGGATCCATCCTAGGGGAAGATCGGTGGAGGATGTTTTGCACAGTCTCCTGTGTGGAAGGAGGTTGTGCAAAGGAGTTACGCGCGAAGGTGGCTCGCTGCAAGTGCTGAGTCAGCTCATCCACCTTCTTCTCAATGATTGAGACCTTGTCCAATCGACTGGCCATTAATTCCAGGTCGACTGATGCGGACAAGCCCTGCGTCTCATGTGCTCCCTTAAGATTCGTCGCTGCGCGGGTATTCGTCCTGTCGAATAATCCCATGGAGTCATTGTTGATGGAGTTCTCGCACATGTTTTCGAGAATCTCCCATACGGTGTCTTCATGTTGACCCATGATGTTTCCTCCGCAAGTTGCATTGACGAAAAGGCGGATGTCCTCACGGAGTCCCTGGTAAAAAGATTGGACTTGTTCCCATTTAGGAACTCCGTGATGGGGGCACTTTCTCATGAGATCCTGAAAACGATCCCATGCCTCATGGAGAGGTTCTCCTGATTGTTGAGTGAAGTGTGTAATCTGATGGCGCAAGGCGTTGGTCCGACCAACGGGAAAAAACTTTTTCAAAAACTCGGATTGAAGTTCTTCCCAAGTGTTGATCGGCCGGGTCTGAGTTTGATACCAATGGGCGGCCTTGTCCATAAGAGAAAATGAGAACATCTTCATGAGAATTGTTAATTGGGCATGGTTCTCAATGTAGGTCAAAATGGGTTCCTACGGCCAAATTGAAAGTCCTAAACCCTAGAGATTATTTTTATATGAATTTTAGAGGGTTTAGTTTATTTTTACCTTGCCTCGAACCACGTGAATTGAAGTGGATTTATTTTTAGGGTTAAAGGATGTCATTTAATTCCTTGGAGTTGCTGTAGCCCTTATTGAGTCATCTCATCCCACTTTTCTTCTTATTAGGTTGTTTTGACCTATGTTTAGACCCTGAGTTACCCTATTTTCAGATCGGATTGGTGAAATTGCATTTTTACCCTTTAGTTTCTATTTTCTTTGCAAACTCAGAATCTCTCTGAGCCAAGCCTTTCTAGAGTTATGTAGGAGCTTTTTCTTGCATATCAGGGTTAAATGGTGCTAGCTTAGGGTTTGTGACGAGGTTCTCATCACACCCCCATGCCTAGCTTTTGCTAGTCCCTTAGTAGAAACCTAAGGTTTTAACCTTTGTTCTAGACCATGATATTCTTAACAACTTCAGGTAAGTGCCTTTTCTTTTGAACCTAGATTAGGTTAGAATGCTGACCATAGGCTTAAAAGGTACTCTAGTACCAATCAAGATCCAAATCTGTCTAGCCTCAGCCTCAGTCCTTAGCAAAGGTTTTTAAGACCCACAAGAACTAACCTAAGGTTCATTGGACTTTGTAGTTAAAACACCCCGTGCTTGAAATGATTTTTTCCCTGGTTCAGTTCGCAGTGCGTTTTGCAAGAGAGAGAGATAGAAAGTTTTTTGGAGAGTTTTCTCTCTCTTTTTCTTTTTAGTTCTAGCCTAGGATTGGCTTTTTCAACATGGTCTGTATCAGATTCATTGCTCCCATCATCAATCCTTAAGGGTTCCTGGCGATCGATGCTTCGAGATAGCACCGCCCATGGCAACCCCCAGAACCCTGGCTATTGAGATTTCGAGATAATCCCATCCATGGTGTTCCGTGACCGAGTTCAGACCCTGGCAGTTGACACTTCGTGATAATGCCATCCATGGAATCTGAACCAGCAGGGTACTTACATGCCCCCAGTAGGATATGTGAATATCCTAAGAGACAAGCACTGAGGAGATGATATTTTGTTACGCATCTTTGAGGGGATTTCCCGCCTCTCTGCGCTGGGAACTCGTCTAAATCAACTTGTGTTGATCGGCCGTTCTTATTCTAGGTGTATTTTCAGAATTTTTGCGACGCTCCTGCGTGATTTTGAATTTTTTATGCTTACTGAACCAGGCAGTGTGTGGGGTTGGGGTGCTTAGGTTACTAAGTCCCGTAAACCAGAAGTTAGTTAGCGAGGTCAAAGATTCCCTAAGCCTTGGACCTAGTACTTAAGCTTTTCATTTTCCTCAACCTCTTGAGGATTGTCTAGATCTTAATGGGTACTAAGAGTCTATCAAGAATGCCTAAGGTTTGTGTTCTTACTAATCTTACCAAGCACTTTTCATTTCTTTTCTTGAAAAATGGTCTAGACTAAGGTTAATTCCTTAGCTTCTTACTAATGACTATTACTCTTTTCTTTCATCTTTTTGTGCTCCTTTTCATTTTGTTTCTTTTCCTTCTCCACAAAATTTCCTTTCTCCTCTTATTCTTTTTATTTTGAAAAATTTTTAATTTTTATGGTGTTTTTGGCATATGTGAATTTTTTGTTTAAAACCTTTTTTTCTATAAGTTTTGCACTTATACCCCCCCCATGCCTAAGACTTGCAATGTCCTCATTGTGATTTAGGGGTTTTTATTTACTTAATTTATTCCTTAAGACAGATAGTTTTGTGAGTGAATGGGTCGGGATGAATTCTGCGGACGATTTCTAATCTCAGATGCAAGCATCTGAGGTGGAGTCGGCTGTCTTAAAGGGTGAACCTTAAGTGCACAATGGTGTCAGAAAAAGGTTTTAGATTTTCAAGAAATGACGGGCTGCTCCCGTTAAGCGCTGAGTTTTACGCCATCGGCCGGGCGTAGTAAGCTCAAGGGGAATGGAGGATGCGGGATGATTCAGCCGAATCAGTAGAAGTCACATCAATGAACGGTTTGAGTCTCTGACCGTTCACGATGAAAGGTTCGGAATCATGGCTGAGTGGACTGATTTCAATTGCTCCATTTCCAAAAGCCTGTCGGACTAAATACGGTCCGACCCACTTGGACCTCAGTTTCCCCGGGAAAAGTTTGAGTCGGGCATCAAAGAGTAGGACCTTTTGATTAGGATGAAAGATCTTTCTCGAGATGTGCTTGTCGTGGAAGGCTTTAACCCGCTCCTTGTAGATTCGCGAGTTCTCGTACGCGTCTAGGCGTAATTCATCGATCTCGCTGATTTGGAGTTTTCTGTGGGTTCCAGCCTCGGAAAGATCTAGATTACAGTTCCGTACTGCCCAATAGGCTTTATGCTCCAGTTCTACGGGAAGGTGACATGCCTTTCCGTACACCAGTCTAAAGGGAGACATGCCCAATTGGGTCTTGTGGGCGGTCCTATAGGCCCACAATGCTTCCGGAATTCAGGACGACCAGTCCTTCCTGTCAGGCCGAACAGTGACTTGCAGGATTTTCTTCATCTCCCGATTTGACAGCTCAGCTAGGCCATTTGTTTGGGAGTGGTAAGGAGTAGAGATTCGGTGAGACACCCCAAATTTGGCCATCAGTGACCTAAACTGAGCATTTGTAAAATGGGTCCCCCATCAGAGATTATAGCACGGGGAATCCCGAACCTCGAGAAAATGTTTTGATGTATGAACTTAAGAACAATCTTGTGATTGCAGGTTCGGGTCGGTATGGCTTCAATCCATTTGGACACGTAGTCCACCGCAAGCAGAATGTACTCGAAACCATTCGAAGCAGGAAAGGGGCCCATAAAATCAATCCCCCATACATCGAAGATTTCGCATACGAGAATCGGCTGCAAAGGCATCATGTCGCGATGGTTCATGTTGCCCAAAGTCTGGCAACGACTGCATGCCTTGCAGTGACTGTATGCTTCTTTGAAAAGTGTAGGCCAGTAGAAGCCACACTGGAGGACTTTGGATGCAGTTTTATGCCCTGAGAAATGGCCACCGCATGCCTGGTCATGGCAGAAAGATAGGATATTGCTGATTTCCTCTTCCAGGACGCATCTCCAAATAATTTGATCAGCACCTATGCGGAAAAGGTACGGGTCTTCCCAAATGTAATACTTGGAATCAGAACGCAATTTGTCTTTCTTGGCCTTCGGCCAATCAGACGGTGTCTGATGAGATGCCAAGTAGTTTACTATATCAGCAAACCATGGAAGTTTAGTACCAACAGAAAGCAGGTGCTCATCAGGAAAATGTTCCGTGATGGGTCCAGAAGGGTCGATGATCTCAGAAGGAAGACAGGACAGATGGTCGGCTACCACATTCTGCCTTCCCGCCTTGTCGCGAATCTCAAGATCGAATTCTTGCAACAGCAAGATCCAACGGATTAGTCGGGGCTTCGCGTCCTTCTTGGCAAGGAGATGCCTTACAGCCGTGTGATCCGAGTAAATGATGACATGGGAACCCAGAAGATACGATCGGAATTTTTCAAGGGCAAATACTACGGCTAGCAGCTCTTTTTCCGTAACCGTATAGTTACGCTGAGCCTCCTCAAGTGTCTTGCTAGCGTAGTAGATGACCACGGGTTTTCCGTCAGCTTTCTGCCCCAGGACCGCTCCTACAGCGAAATCAGATGCATCGCACATGATCTCAAAGGGTTGAGACCAATCAGGGGATTGTAGGATAGGTGCCTGGGTGACTCGGTCATGCAGGTTTTCAAAGGCTAGCGTGCATTCCTTGGAGATTTCAAAAGGTACATCCTTAGAGAGAAGAGAAGTCAAGGGGCGCGCGATTTTCGAGAAATCTGGAATGAAATGGCGGTAAAAATCGACGTGCCCTAAAAAGGAACGGATGTCCCTGATCGAGCTAGGTACAGGAAGGCGAGAAATCAGATCAACCTTAGCTTGATCCACCTGGATGCCTTTTTCCGAAATTGAGTGTCCCAGGACAATTCCCTTAGGCACCATGAAAAGGCTCTTTTCCCAGGAAAGAACCAAATTCACCTCAATGCAACGCCTGAGTATCCGGACCAAGTGTTGGAGGCAATCATCAAAAGATTCTCCAAAGACTGAAAAGTCATCAATGAAGACTTCCAGAAAATCACCTACCATATCGGAGAATATGGCAAGCATGCACCGCTGAAAAGTAGCGGGTGCATTGCAAAGACCGAAAGGCATCCTTCGGAAAGCATACGTTCCGAAGGGGCAGGTGAATGTGGTCTTTTCTTGGTCCTCAGGATGGATTGCCACCTGATTATAACCGGAGTACCCGTCAAGAAAGCAGAAGAACCTATTTCCCGCTAGTTTCTCGAGAATTTGATCAATGAAGGGTAGTGGGAAATGATCCTTCTTCATGGAGGAATTGAGTCAGCGGTAATCTATACAGACTCTCCACGCATTGGCTAATCGGGTAGGAATGACTTCTCCGATTTCAGTCGTTATGGTGGTGAGTCCTGCCTTCTTAGGCACAACCTGAATTGGGCTCACCCAACGACTATCGGAGATCGGGTAGATGATTCCGGCATCTAACCACTTGATGATCTCCTTTTTCACTACCTCCTGCAGATTAGGGTTTAAACGTCTCTGCATTTCACGAGAAGGTCGTGCGCCCTCTTCTGAATAGATATGATGAGTACAATAAGAGGGGCTTATTCCAGTCAAATCATCGAGAGTCCACCCGATGGCTCTGCGATGTTGCTGGAGGACAGCAATCAGACGGGATTCCTGTTCAGGATTGAGGTTAGAATTGATAATCACAGGGAGGGTCTGATTGGAACCCAAAAAGATGTATTTCAAGTGAGCAGGAAGAGGCTTTAACTCGAGGATAGGATTATCAGCAGCAGCTGGTGGTTCAGTGTAGATGTGAGGTTCAAGGGTAGGAGTTACTGGGTTGTTTCTATCTGGATTCAACTCCTCCATTTGCGGGTCAAGATCCTTCTGTGGTTGATGATGCATAATCGAGTCATTCTGGAAGTGTGATTCATCAACCAAAGTCCTGATGTCACAAATTTGTTCGATGACACCGCAATTAATTCCTTGTTGGGCCTTAAATATATCAATTTTCAGTGTTTGATCTCCAAACTTAAGCTCTATTTGGCCCTCCTCACAGCTGATGTTTTACTCTAGCAGTAGCCAAGAAAGGTCTCCCTAGAATGATTGGTGTATCCCTAGGGTTCTCAGGTGCGTCCATATCTAAGACTATAAAGTCCACTGGGAAATAGAAATCCCGCACTCTTACGATAACATCCTCGAGAATCCCTTTTGGTGACTTTATAGATCGATCTGGTAATTGTAATGTTACCTCGGTTGGTTTTAGCTCAGATTCTTCTAGATGGTCAAGTAAGGATGTGGGTATCAGGTTTATGGATGCACCCAAGTCTAACAATGCTCTATCAAATTGGGTACCACCTATCTTGCAGGAAATCAGGGGAGTACCAGGATCTTTTGCCTTGGGTGGGAGTTTACTGAGGATTACAGAGCTGGCTTGCTCTGACAGAACAATTGGGCTCCCACCCTTGGTTCGCGGCTTACGCTGGGGTGTACACACATTCTTTAAAAATCGTGCGTAAGCTGGTACGTGGCGGATTGCATCCATCAAGGGGATGTTTATGTGGACCTGCTCAAAGAGCTTGACCAGGTCCTCCTCAGGTGCCACGGGCTTGGTGGTCTTCTTTCCTTTGGTCAAGGCCTCGGGAAACGGGATCTTGGTTGGTTCTTCTAGGATAGGTCCAGGTTGTGGATCTGGGATAGGGGTGGGGACGTCCTGGATTACTGTCCTAGGCTTGGGATCACTACTGGGTTTGGAGTGGTTTGGATGAGGTGGGTTTTGGGTTTCCTTACCCCTACGGGTTGTTACGGAATTAAGTCCTGCCTGGTTTTGGTTGGGATTGGGTAAGATAGCTTGTTGCTGGTAACCTGCAAAGGAAGTGGAGGCCTCTATCCCGTCGGGTGAAGTAACAGAGGGGGCCTGATAAATCATATGGGCATGGCCCGGGTTTGGGTTCATAACGCGTCGCTGGGTTGGCACGTTATTAGGATTAGGCAGAGGTTGGGAAGGAAGAGTACCTGGCTGGCGAGAGTTTGCCAACTGGGTCAATTGGTTTCGGACCTCTGTAAGTTCGTCCTTATGTTATTTTTGGATAGCCGCATTCGTTCTTTGAATGTCAGCCAGGGTCTGAAGGATAAGGGACATTTGATCTTGATTCGGCCCAGATGGGTAAGTAGGGTTGGGCTGAGGCTGAGGCGGCTGGTAAGGACGAGGAGGTTGTGGGCGGGGTTGGAAGGATGGTCTTTGGGTTTGGAAATTTCCCGCCCACTGAAAGTTAGGATGGTTTCGCCATCCAGGATTATAGGTGTTGGAGAACGGGTCGTTCTGGATGGCGTTGAGGTCCTCGCAGGTCTGAGGAACCTCCTGAGGGTTAGAGAAAGAGGGAATGGAATTCCCCTGGCAGGTGTAGAAGGAATCGGAAGGACCTCCGGGCAGAGATTCGGATGATGGGTCCATCCTAAGAGAAGATCGATGGAGAATGTTTTGCACAGTTTCTCTTGTGGAAGGAGGCTGTGCGAAAGGGTTATGCGCAGAGGTGGCTCACTGCAGATGCTGAGTCAGCTCATCCACCTTCTTTTCGATAATCGAGACCTTGTCCAATCGACTGGCCATTAACTCCAAGTCGACTGATGCGGACAGGCCCTGCGTCTCGTGTGCTCCTCTGAGATTCGTTGCTGTGCGGGTATTCGTCCTGTCGAATAATCCCATGGAGTCATTGTTGATGGAGTTCTCGCACATGTTTTCGAGAATCTCCCACACGGTGTCTTCATGTTGACCCATGATATTTCCTCCGCAGGTTGCATTGACGAAAAGACGGATGTCCTCACGGAGTCCCTGGTAAAAAGATTGGACATGTTCCCATTTAGGAACTCCGTGATGGGGGCACTTTCTCATGAGATCCTGAAAACGATCCCATGCCTCATGGAGAGGTTCCCCTGTTTGTTGGGTGAAATGTATAATCTGATGGCGCAAGGCGTTGGTCCGTCTAACAGGGAAGAACTTTTTCAGGAACTCGGACTGAAGTTCTTCCCAATTGTTGATTGGCCGGGTCTGAGTTTGATACCAATGGGCGGCCTTGTCCATAAGAGAAAAGGAGAACATCTTCATGAGAAGAATATCCCGATTTTGCGCGTCTGACCCAAAAGTTTGGGCCAGATGCTTCAGCTGTTTGATGTGCTGGAAGGGATCTTCAGAATTAAGCCCATGGAATTTAGGTATAGCATGAATCATATTGGGCTTTAATTCAGAGTCAGGTCCCCCAGTCGGGATTCTGACTCGAGGCTCGATGGCCACTGCAGCAGGATTATAATGGTCCCGCATCATGGGACGCTGCGGTGGGTGCACAAAGTTTTGGAAGAGGTCGTTGAGTCGCTGGAGCTGGTGCTCCAGATTGTTTTCTTCCTCAACTGGCTGAGCCATGATAGAAGAAGAGTTTGATTCGGAATCGGAAGAGAGAATGATGGGGTTAGGTTGCTGCTCAAACACGGGAGTCAAGGCTGGGCCTTGACGAGAGTGAAATTTTAAAGGAGATCTTAAGGGTGGTCTTAAGGATCTCCTACCGTTCATGCACTGTTGGAGTAGAAGAGGTTAGAAGGTGCCGGACCCAATTGAGACACCCAAAAATGTGTTGGGTGATTATAGAGGTGCGGGGCAGATGGACCCCTTGATCAGAAAGATCGTCCACCTGAGAATTACCTGGGCAGCCAGAGAGGGTGAGTCCCGCGAAGACCCCTACACGGTAGAGCGTCCCCACGGGTTACAGGGTTTTCCCCACCCGACCTCTCTTGTCACTGCGGTTCCAGGTAGACCAGAATGGGGATCTTGACCTCTTAAGTCTACCACTTTTAATTCAAGAGGGTGCTTAAAGTTACACTTGAACTCTTAGGTATTTTGAGTGAGAAAGTGACCTAATTTTAAGGTTGGTTGACCCAAGGGGTCAACTTTACCTCTTGTTCCTTTGAGAGCTTTTGGGTCCTTTCTTTTTGGGTTCAAGTGTTTAGAGAGCCAATTGTTTAGGGTTTCTCTGAATAAGTGTGTTCAATCAATGGTTTAGGCACACTTCTTTTGGATTTTCTCCATTCTTGATTTAAGTAGTGTGTCTCTAAAACCCTAATGTTGAATCTTATGTTGGCTCTATTTGGTCCAGTTAGTTCTTTGATGGGTAATTAGGGCTCAAGCAAGAATGTGTTAGCCCCTAAATACCCTTAATAGTGTGCAGGAATAATGGGTTGAAAACATGCAACTTCTTATGGTTTACTAAGTATAGAAGACAGGTTAGCCCTATATTGCTTGTTCTTTTCTTTTCTTCCTCTTCAGAGTTTAGTGGTTAATAGCGAGAGGAAAAAATTACCTGTCCTCGGAGTGGTTGTCGTGCGGTTGCTTGTCTTCTTGATTTCCTGTAGCTGCACAAAAGAGAGGAGATTATTAGAACTAAAAAGAAACAGAAATGTCTACCTCTAGAATAGCCGTTGCTCCCCGGCAACGACGCCAAAAATGAAACGGTCGGCGACAACTATGATTAGGTTTTGCTATAGCGTTGTAGTATAGCTAGTTATTGCCATCATTTCAAATATATATATATATTTTTACTCGGGAATAACAATTCTCCCGAGGTCGAACTCAGGGAGCAAGTCGTATTCTAGAGATATACATGTTCTATTACAAGAATAGAGAGAGAGAGAGAGAGAGAGAGAGAGAGAGATGAAAGTTTGGCTTCTTCTTCTTCTCTTCTTTCTTCCTCTTTGTCTTCTCTCCTCTTTGGCTTTTGTTCTTCCTGTTCTTCTTCTTCTTCTTTTCTTGATTCTTGCTTCTCTTTTTCTTCTACTTTCTGTTTCTTCACTTGGCTGCTCCTTCTCTCTTCTTTTCTTCTTCTTCTTTGTCTTCAGCTGTCTTCAGGACGTCGTCTGATTTTCCAATCAGACGACTTAACCCGCGGATGCTACAGTGTCGCGTCAGTTCTTCCTCTTCCGCAGTCCTTCTTCTTCACCTATGCCTGCACGCTCAAGAGTTCAGCATCAGAGGGAAAAAACCTACTCTACCCCCCCTGCGTCTCTCTCTCTCAGAATTCGCTCTTAGGACAGCTCTCTGATGTAAACACATTTACACTACTTAAAATGTCTATTTATGCATGTTCTTAAGCATAGGATTGCATTTCATGATATAAATATTGCATTACATGCATCATCTTGCATTTAGAGTAGTTTGAATAAAATGGAGGTTAATTGTCTCCTTTTATGTGCTTGGACAGGGCAAATATTTTATCGGGGCCTCGGATCAAAGATCCAACCGTATGGATATGATCAGGAAGACGATTGGAGTTCAACGACTCCAAGATCGCCCTAATCAGGCATCCGTAGCATCAGATAGAGACCGGGGAACCCTAGAAGATCAAGGGCCAGGATGGTGTAAATCCGCACTTCAGATGGAAAATCCGACCACACGGATGAATTCGGATCGACGATCGCAGCCGAACGACACAAAAATCGAGTCAATCCGACATCCGTGGCACCATCTACAACTTCCAGAAGATGGACGGCCAAGATGACGCCACGTGGCACCATCCCGGCCGCCCAAACGGCCGCCTACACTCTATGAAGACCGCGCACCCATCCCCTCTCCGCCGTTGGATCTCAATCCAACGGCTGTGGACGCATCGTTTTAAAAGCATCCGCGCGACCATTTGGGCGAGGCAGCGCAGCGGTCCAGCGCCTTATCGCGAGGCGCTGGCGCGCGTTCGAGCCTCGCCAAGCGATTTCTGAGGCGGGCGGGCGCGCTCCAATTGACCGCACGATCGCGATCCAACGGCCGCGCGCGCCCGATAGCGCCGACGCGCAATTGGACGCTCTGGTGAACGCGCGATCGTACGCGCAGGTGGGCGGGCGGCAGCGGTGAAGGCGCGATTTTAAGCCGTCCGATCTCGCGATCGGACGACTGAAAATCAAGCGGCGTGCGTAGGCTTTACGCGCGCGGCCAGCCGAGCGGGCGCGCGTGGGCGCGGCGGCGACGGCGACGGCGGGGCTTTAGCGACGGTTTTATCCGTCACTAAAGACCCCTTATTTATTATTTTGAAGATGTAATGTCCATTTTGCCCCCACTCCTTGCAACTATAAAAGGAGACCCCCTCCATACGAAATTTTCATCCCTTCCTTCTCCTCTCTACCTCTCCAAAGCTCAAGAGAAGCTTGTCCCACACCCGGGATGCTTCTCGCGAGATAAAGTCCAAATTTTCGTCCCCCTTCGGAAGTGGATCCCGCGACAACGACGGCGTGCTGCTTCGTTCCCGTTCTTCTGCTTCGTCCTCCTTCGTCCCGCTTCGTTCTCCTTCGTCCAGGCGTCGTCCCGTCCGGCTCGTCCTCCAAGCGACCGTCAAGGAGGATAACTTCTCTCTCCCATTCTTATTTACAGCTTTTCTAGTGTAAAATTTTCCTGCTTTATAGTGTAATTGATTTCCCGCTTTCTAGTGTAACTTTCATTTCGTTTGCTTGTATAAACAATTGAAATATTGAATGCATGTTCTCTTTCTCTCTCTCTTTCTCTCTCTCTCTCAGTTTGATAGCTCCATTGTAATTATTTCGCCTTGTTTATCGAAAAATCCTAAAAAAACATAATTGCGAATATAGATCAACGTAGCCTCCCTGAGTTCGACCCGGAATTCTTATTTCGGTATAAATTTTATTTGTTGAACTCGAATCCTTCGCTTTCGAACTACAACGACGGGTTTTCCAAAACCAAATACGTTAGCGTAGGTTCGTAAATAAGTTCAACACTCTCCCAGAGCAACCGGGTAATCGGGTACGCGGGTCGCGCCCGGGTCCAGGCCTACCGGCGTGCGGTGGTGGGCGAGGAGTGTAGGTCGGGCTTAGTCGGGTCGGGCCAGGTCCGCGAGGCGTGAGCTCGGATGGGGCCGGGTAATCGGGCGGGTGAAGGGGACCTCACCCCGTGTGCTGAGGCGATAAGGCTACAGCACTTTTCCAATTTATCTCACGGCGCTCGCTCACAATCTTCCGAGGTGGGACTAAATGTCCCACCCCAATGTGAGCGCCCGTGCGGAGAAGGCAGCGAGCAGTTGAGGGCCAATGCGAGGGCTTCGCGCGAGGACTTCGCCTTAGCTGCAGCCTGGCACTTCGTGAAGTCACCCCACGCAGCCTGGGAACCTGATCTAGGCGTGGAGTGCCTGGAGCAGCAGGTAGGCGGAGCTTCTTCACTCGTCAATGGCGGCGGCGAGCACAGACCCTGTTTACAACAACACGGCCTCTCGGCCTAATCAGATATGCGGAGGACCTTCGCCGTGGCACGGCGAAGGTGGTCGGAGGGTCTGCCGGGGGAGTGGTGGAGCAAAAGGGTCGCCCTAGGTCAAACTGCGGGAGGAGAAGTGGGTGTGTTCGGTGGATCTGCAGAGGGCGTTTGGTGGGAAGTGGAGGGGCGGAAGAGGATCAGGGTGAGGAGGCGGAGGTTATGCATAGGTCGGCGAGCCATGTGGGGTGCTGGAGCGATGGGAGCGGTTCGCCGGAGTTTGGCCGGAGGTGGAGAAGGTGAGGGTGATCGGTGGGAAATCGGTGGCGACAGTAAGGGCTTTCAGTATGGAAAAGAAAGAGGGGAGGAAGAGGAGAAGTTTTACCTACTAAGCTGGACGAGGAGGGGTTGGCGCAGGCGACAGTCGTATCGACTGTCGCCGGAGAAGAAATTGCCCAGAGGAAGGGGCGGCGGCGAGGAGAGGGCCGGAGAGGCGCCAGCTGGGTGCGGCGTGACGCGGAAAGATCGAGGGAAGGTAACCCTGCTGCTGGTAGTGCGGCAGGGGGACGAGGAGGAGGAGGAGAGGCCGCCGGAGCAAGGGGGCGTCTGTCGGAGTGGGAAGGGAGGAATTGAGGGGATGTCTTCGTCAGATCCGAGCTGGGAAGAACGGCGGAGCGACGGGGGTATTTATAGGGGCAGAACCAGAGAGGAGGGCGGAGGGAGACGACGTGTCTCCCTCGCCGGAGGATGCCGGAGGAAGGATACCCATACTGTCCGTGCGTTCGCACGGCCGGTATGGGTGGGTGCAGCGCTCAAGGGGGTGTCCCTGCGGTGGCTGACGACGCAGGGTACCCCCCATTGACTTGCCAGGGCCCCTCCGTCACCCTGCGCGGCGCCATGCTCCGCGCAAGGTCGCCGGAGCATGGCGCTGCTCAGGTTTTGCAAGAGGGACCTAAACGTAAAGAACGAAGGAGAGTTAGGGGCCAAAATGTGAGGGTTCAAAAGTTGAGGGTCAAAAAGTAAATATATGAGGACCAAAGTGTAGAGTTGGTCAAGAAGGTTTATTTCTAGGCCCAAGTTTTTATACATGACTAATTAGGACCTAAGGATTCTGATGGTGAATTTTATTTCTAGATTAAACCTTGTTTGACTGGTCAATTTACGTAAAAACCCAAATTAAGTTGTTAATTGGGCATGGTTCTCAATGTAGGTCAAAATGGGTTCCTAAGGTCAAATTGAAAGTCCTAAACCCTAGAGATTATTTTTCTATGAATTTTAGGGGGTTTAGTTGAATTTTACCTTACCTCGAACCACGTGAATTGAAGTAGGTTTATTTTTAGGGTTACAAGATGTCATTTAATTTCTTGAAGTTGTTGTAGCCCTTATTGAGTCATCTCATCCCACTTTTCTTCTTATTAGGTTGTTTTGACCTATGTTTAGACCCTGAGTTACCCTATTTTTAGATCGGATTGGTGAAATTGCATTTTTACCCCTTAGTTTCTATTTTCTTTGCAAACTCAGAATCTCTCTGAGCCAAGCCTTTCTAGAGTTATGTAGGAGCTTTTTCTTGCATATCAGGGTTAAATGGTGCTAGTTTAGGGTTTGTGACGATGTTCTCATCACTAGGCCCTATACCGTTCCGTGCTGTACTTTGGGTGTACCCGTTAGCGGAAACGACTGATCGCGTGCCAGTGCGGGGTAGCTACTCGTGCGCTTATCACGCGTGCCGTAGTCATCGCTACGTCTATCAGTGACCTCGGGGTGGTTGACTGGGTGTAGGACTACCACGGGGGACTCCCGACCAGGAGAGCACCACGTGTACCTTCTACTCTTCGGAAAAGACTGCAATCAAGATCGTTCCCACGATGAACATGTGAGATCAAGAAAGAAATCTGAAAGTAAACCAATGGGGTGAAAAGGAATTACTTGTAAAATAAAATAATTGGAAAAGATAAATTTACATGGTAGCTTTTACTGCTTTAGATAGTCTGGTTACCACTCTACTCAGTGTTTGTTGACTCCGTTTTCTTATAACCCTTTATAGGTCCAGGAGTTGAGCAGCTTGAGTTACCGGCTGCAGAGAGTGTTAGGCCCAGTCGAGCCCAGCAGTAGTTTTCTTACTATTGTTGTACTCTCTTTCTGCTAGTGAGTTTCAGACTTTGTTTACTGTTCCTGTTACTGTACTTTTGTTCTACTTTCATGTTGTTGTGGTAGTATGTATTGACTAGTAACTTTGACTTTCTTTACTGCTTGTATGCTTTTACTGTTAGTTACATTGCATAGTGAATGTGATTTATTTTCCTACTTTTCAGTTATTTCTTGTTAGACGACTGGATCTTGGGATTAGTCGAGTCGAACCGATCTTAGATCGTGTAGGAATTCGAGAATCAGGTAGTAACAATTGTGAATGTATGTCACTTTAGAGAAGGTGAATTTCAAGGTGACATCATTTAATATCCTAAGAAAAAGGGCAATATCCATGTAAAGTTTACCCTTCTCAATTTATTTTTAATGGGCAATACAAATGATTTTAATGTTCTGCTATCAAAAATGTCAAGGATATATGAAAAATTCCTAGGCTTTCTCCAAGAATTCAATTATTTTTATGAAATTACTTAACTCTTTGCTAGGTTGTCAGGATTGTCCGGATTCTAATGATGGTGACTCCATATGACATACTTTCATGTATTGCTTAGGTGGAGCTATTTAATTAGCCCTTGGACGAAGAATTAATCCTTATGCTACTAATGTTGGCATAATTTTCCATCTTGGTACCTCTGTTGATCTTTCCTTGATTATTCAATGTATTTTTTTAGCAATTTAGGACTCAAAGGTGTAAGATGATGTATCAAGATGTTAAAGTTTACAAGTTTTTAAACATGCTCACGTATTTGGAAAATACTAATAACAACTACCGCCCAGGCTGTTGATATCAATTGCTCTTAGTTTTCTTCTTTTTTTTTTTCTTTCCTGATAACCTAGAAATCAATTTGGACAAATTAAGGAAAAAATACCTCTCTGTTACACACCAATCCTTCAAGTATGCAGAGATAAGGACTCAAATTATGGGTAGACCTACCTAATGCTTTGGCGAGACATGTGCCACCCCAAGCTTGGGAAAAAGTACGATTAGAAGTGAATCCCTTGGAAAAAATAAGTGTTTTCGTTATTCTATAGCTTTTGACATAATCCTAATTCTTGTAGTTGCACCTTCCCTCAATCATTTGAATTCCAACCCCTCCCTCTTGCCAACATAAACCCACGGTAGGAATTACCTCAAGTCTACCTCTCCTTTCTCACCCTCTCATTTCTAAATTCTTATTGACTATTCTACCAAAGCACCGCCATTACCCATCATGGTGGTGAATGCTCCCTTAACATAGCTTTCTCTTTCTTCCTCTCCCTCTGTGGAAGAAGGATAAGAGCAAGAGAAAATAGCTTTGCCGCCCCATTTGAACTCCATTTTACTTAATATGATTGACACAAGGATTTTAGGTATTTGTTGGACAAAGTTGATGATGCTTTTTGTATTTATATTACATGAACTTCTAATTGGTAGCTGATTATATTACTAGAACTTACATTGCTTTTGATATTGCTATTTTATAGACCTCTACTTCTATCCAAAATCCATTATGTGGTATCTTATCCTTGTAATGGAATTTTGCAACTTCTTCGAAAGAAAGAAAATAAATACAATGGTCATTGCATTTGAACTTACGGACTTTGAAATGCTAATATGAAGGCTTTACCACTATCTACTGATTGATCGACCTATTGATGTCAGTGAGATACCCTTTTTTATTGTTTTGTGCCTTAATTCTAAAGAACTCATCTCATCTGAGTCCCAATAAAAAACCCTACAACCTACTTATCTACCTGGAAAAACTCCGCCATGGTGTTCTTTAGGATGAAATCCGCAGCATTTTCACATTAGAGGCAACATGTAAAGGATGATTGTATTGCAATTTTGTGAAATGCGTAATCATTTAGTTTTAATTAGCCCAACAAAAAAGACTAAAAGTGAACTAAATATATCTTAGTCAATCGAGGATCGAGTTTCAATCTTTCTTAATCAAATCTCTTTAGCAAGTAATCCATTGACTTATATATACCTACAAGATTCAATTTGTAAATGTATATTGTAAGAATGAAAAGACATGGTAGTTTGAATAGGCTATCCGCAATCAAATTAGAGGAATATTTTTTCTAACATCCTAATTTAAATTTTACATTCCACTCCGTCTGGACGATCCTCTCCTCCATCCCGACCCTTTCACCCCCACCTTTTCTTTTCTAGGAGAAAGTCCTGATAGCTAAAAGTTTTTTTAATAAAATAGTGGGCAAAAAAATGGCATTTAGAAAAATACAAAATTAAGCAACCCAAACGATGCAAAGCACCAAGTTTTAGGTGGTGCAACATCTACTACAAGTAAAAGAGGAACTTGAATGAAATTCAAAGAAAAATATCTCATGTAGCCAATGCATCGTAAAGGAAAAGGGAAAAGACTACTGGACGATAAAACGATTCTAATTAGCAAATAAAAGCCCCCAGGGTTTTTTTGAGAAACCGCAGCAAAGATTAAGCCAAATCAAAATCGATTACATCAAGTAGGTCATCTTTCGTTCGGTGCTTCAAGGAATCCTTGGGGAAGATCTTTACAGTAATTATAATTCACGAGAGATTCCTGATGGAGAGTCGAAAGCTCAGTCACATTACTGCTTTTTCCAAAGCGAAAAAGGAAAAGAAAAAGAAAAACAGAAGAGATAGCTGTGGACAAAAGTTGCCACCATAGTTTGTCATCTGGGCATAAAGGACGAGGCCAACTTACATGGAATATCTCCAACAAGATGGCAAGTGATAATAAAAAAGAAAGACAAGAAAAATTGACCTATTAGGTATTAGTTCAATGAACTCATAATAATCATCTAAACCGTTTTAAACTCAAATCGTTAACCATTAATTTTCAATTCTTTAAACTTTCCACTTAAATTTATAACATTCTCGCTTCGACATAACTCGGTCACTTTATCTCCAGAACTAATGGTGGTGGTGAGTCCATTTTTTAGATGGTCCTTTCCTCTTACAAGATGGAGACAATAATTTTTTATACCATTATAACTACCTTCCTTTCTTTTATTTGTTTCGGTTATTGGTAGCTCACGTAGTTCATTGGCATGGTTAGGAGGTGCTAGTAGGGTTGAGCAATGGGTTTGGTAAGTAGGTCTATGGATTGAGCATGTGTTCATTTAATTGGTAAAATTCTTATCTAAGTTTTAGCCCAACTTAAAATAAATGAACAAGGGTTTAGACGCATCGAGTCCATTTATTATTTAAAAGTAAAAATGAAGGTATAATTTAGTAAATAAAAATTTCAAATATGATTAAAAAATTTCATGTAACTTAATTCTAATTAATAACAAGGGTAAAGTATTGATTATTAGAAAAATAAATTGATTAAAATTATAAAATTTTAAATTTAATATATTTAACTACAATTTAAATAATATAACGAATAAATAGGAAATATTTGAAGAGGTAATAAAGAAATTGTAATGAATTATGTTATTTACGAAGTTATCATTTATATTTCTTATATTTAAATGGGTTAAGTTGAGTTTGGGTCAACTTAGACCCTAGCCTTATCCCATTTAATTAATACCTTAGCCTAAATCCAACCATTAAAGTTTTGAGCTTGAGCCTGCATTGGGCTTGGTGGTCAAACCAAAGGCAAGGTTAGGATAGCTCAACTCGATGCTTAATCCTAGGTGGTAGCTATGTTTCATACTAACGTTATGGCTGTTGGCAAGATAGATCCAGAACATTTTAGTTTAAGGGTAATTAATAAAGATTGATTACATATTAAGTCTATATATGTTAAATTATATAACCTTAAGTTTAGTTATTACGAAGGCTTTAAAGAGTGTGAGTTTAACATATGTGTCTTGGCAAGGCTAGTTTACTTGACAGGTTAGCCTTTTAAAAGAGAGGTTAACTTTCGTTTATTTGAAGAGTTAATTCTTATGTTGAAAACTTGAGTTAAGGATCTTTAACACTGATTTTGCTAACATTAGCTCTGAGGAGTGCTAGCAAAACAAGTGTTAACTACATAACTCCTCCATACCCAAATCCTACTCCTCAAAAATCGGTGTCAACATTAGTTTAAGTAAACACCACAAGGGTTAACACCACAACTTAATATCAGTTTAAATAAATAGAAATTATTGTTAACACTATTTTACGAGTTAGTTTACTTGAGGGATTAGAAAGTAGTGTTAAGAAATGTAAAACTAGTATTAACCCGCAATTGTGTTTATTTGTAGAGTGGTGTTAACACAAATTTATGTTTACTTGAATTTGTGTTAAGTTGTAGTGTTAACTCTTAAGCATACGAAACATGAGAGTTGTTAGAGATATAAGTAGTGTACGATTTTAACATGTGTTATATCAGATGGGAGATTAAGTAGTCAAATAAAAGGAGGTTAACCTCCCTTTTAAGGGGTTAACCCTCCTAAGTAAACTAGGCACATAAGTAAACAGAAATGAGGGTTAACATCAGTTTTACATTTCTTAACACCTGTTTTCTAACCTCTCAAGTAAACTAAGTCTAATACTTCAAAAGAAGGGTTAACCTTCGTTCACTTGGCCATTTAACTTGTCATCTAATAACTTAGGTTTGGACATCTTAACGCAGATTTGTCTAACATCAATTCCCACTGGTGTTAATCAGACCCATTTTAAAGTTAAGAAGCTAACATTAGGCAAATATATTTTAAAATTATACATCACTAACACCTTTGACACTACTCACATTTTATATTTTTAACATCACTACCAAATAAATATTACAATAATTAACACCTAACACTAATTTAAATAAATAAAAACTAATATCAACAATATTCTACAAATAAATATAATTATATATTACTATCAATTTTATATTTTTTAATATTAATTTCCTAACTCTCGTATTAAAGTGATCTTGAAATTCAGCACATATATTCTATTACCAATAAATACGCATCTCAAAATTCCAATCGAGAAAATTACAAATAAATAATTCCACAGTGACGTGACATTGCGAACGTCGCGTTCATAAGTTTTATTTTTTTGTGGATTAGAAATCCGAGGAACCATGAGGACATTCACTTACCAAGTAAGCAGGGAATAAATAGGAAAATTAATATATGTTCGCCTTGCACAATATTCTGGAAGGCATTATGTGATACACTCGTGAATATCTTGACTCTGTGATTCTTAATTCATTTATTTTTTCTTATTTATTTATTTATTTATTATACTCTTGGAATGATTGATTTTTATATTTTGACTTAACATACTAGGTAAAAAATAATTATATTTAGAGCAAAATATTGATACTGAAGTTGATATATATATATATATATATATATATATATATATATATATATATATATACAAGTCTCGAGTACATAACTAATAGAAGAAGATGAACCTTCAACCCTTCCGTAAGATTCCACAGCTCATGTGAATTTTTGGTAGTTGGAGAGGCATTCTACGTTCATCTCTTAGTCCTGTACCTATTTGATATTTGGTTTATAGGATGATGATAACTAGTAAGCTGAACTATGTATGTGAGGGATGTTTAGATAAATGACATTAAAAACTTTTAAAATTATGTAAATGTAATAGGAAAATTCATACTAACATGAATATTATAGAAAAATCTTTTTTGTTTACGCAAATATCAATCCATGCATTAATTAAGGTGAACTACGAATCATATCGATCCTCGTAGCAAATCTGAAAGCGTAAATTAAGGATCCAAATTTTATCTTGAGTAACGTAAGAATTGACATTTAGTAGATGGAAGTAAAGTTTTTTATAATATTTTTGTAAATATGAGTTTTTTTTATAATATTTAAGTAATTTTGAATATTTTTATGTTATTTACTTAAATATTCCTATATATATATATATATATATATATATATGACCTGATCAAGGGGAGGATCCAAGTAGAAGGGAGGCTGAAAGTGGAGAAAAGAAAGAAAAAAAAAAAAAGAGAGACTCTGCATGTTTAGAAATTTGTATTACGCGTTTGGCTTGATTAAATGATTTCACCCATCACTGGCTTCTCCATCTGGGTATCTTTATTTTTTTATCACCTTACTTCATATAAAAATTCCTCCCTCCTCCCTATTTTACATTATCGATGACCAATCAAGGAATTGAAAAATTTTAGGACTTGACGATGTCCTATTTGCCAAATGGAGACATTGCTATCGTTACCGGTGACAATCATAATCTTTGTAATGAGTCAACTTGGCTTGACACTAAAAAGTTGAAACGATTGAACCACCGTAATTAGTGTATAATGGATTATGCCTAACTAATGTATAATTTCTCACACATGAATATGATGTCGGGATGATTGTCAAGCATAAAAAAAGATAAAGTTTCACATCTTCTGAATTTAATTTACTTTGTAGTTGTTGTGTTTCTAGTAAATTTATGATAATTTTCAAGTTTGTCAATTTTTGCAAAAAAATAACTATCTTGACATTATTTTAAAACTAATTTTCTTAAGTTCTTCTGATTGATTATATGAGTTGAAAATTGATAACATTACAAACCAATGATATCAAAAAAATTAGTCATAATCAAACTTGAATTGATTTAAATCAATTGAAATTTGAATCTGAAAAATTAATCCTTGCTTAAACAATTGAGTTCTTCGTTCGATTTGAAAACTAATGCAAAAATTAGACTGAATTGATTTTGTGTAACCCTGCAAGCATGAGAGAGAGGGAGTCAACTACGCAACCATGCATGAATACATATGAATATTAATATGATCTTTTCATTGGAGCAAGATTATTCTTTGATTCATTTCATAATAAGGTTTACTATTGAACTATGTATGTAGGAGAGTAGAAAAGTAGTAGGGTTGAAGAGGATGAGAGATTAAAAAGGGAAAGGTTTTCTCCATACACCTAAAATGTAAATCATGTAAAGATAATGTTACGACATAGTTTTTGAATTCCTACAGGATCCAAGATCGACTCACCTTGACTAATCCCAAGACCTAGTCGTCTAACATGAAGTACCGAAAGGAAGGAAAATAAATCATATTCACATATGCAATGTAACAAAACAATAAAAACGTACAAGCAGTAAAGGAAAGTAAAAGCTACTAGTTCAGTACATGCCATTACAACAAAAGGATAAACGGAACGAAAGCAACAGTAGCAAAAAGTCTGAAACTCACTATTACAGTAAAGAGAGTATAACAAAAAGTACTGAAAACTACGGCTAGACTCGACTGGACCCAGCATCCTCTACAGTTGGTAGCTTGGGCTGCTCAACTTCTGGACCTGAATAGGGTTATGAAAAGGACGGAGTCAGCGAACGCTGAGTAAAGTGGTAACCATACTATCTATAGCAGTAAAAGTAGCAGGTATATTTATCTTTTCAAGTTATTTTATTTTACAGGTAATTCCTTTTCACCCCTCTCTTATCAACATTCAGATTTCTTTCTTGATCTTGACTGTTCCTCGTGGGAACGATATTATTGCAGTCTTTTCCGAAGAGTAGAAGGTACATGTAGTGCTCTCCTGGCCGGGAGAGTCCCCCGTGGTAGTCTTATACCTAGTCAACCACCCCGAGGTCACTGACAGACGTAGCGGTGACTACGACACGTGCGATAAGCACACGGGTAACTACCCTGCACTGACATGCGGTCAGTCGTTTCCACTAGTAGGTATGCCTAAAGTACAGCACGGAACAGTATAGGGCCTAGTCCTCTCAGAAATAGGGGTCTAGCCCCTCAGAATCAAACAGGGGTCTCGTCCCTCCACAGTCCGCGCACCCTCGTCTGATAATCCCGGTTTGCCCAAAGGGCCTAACAAGTCGGTGTAGGGTGGCTAGCTGAATCCCGGACCCCGTGGGGTGGCTAGCTCCCTTCCTACATGATGTGCTATCAATTTAATTTATTTATTACTCAAAATTTTTAAAATATTTCGAGGTTGAACTCAGGGAGCAATTCGATCTTTAGAAACAGAAAAATCACAATTCTTAATAATGTACTGTTTTACAAAAAAAAAATTAGAGAGAGGAAATAGAATTTTTCTTCTCTTTTTCTTTTCTTCTCTTTCTTCTTTGCTCTTCTCTCTGTCTTCAGACGTCTGATTCTATGAATCAGACGCCTTAAATGACGTTTGCTACAGTGCACGCCTTCTTCTTCTTCCTTTCTTTTCTTTGGCTTGCTCTGACTTTAGCTACTTCTTCTCCTTGGCTTCTTCTTCTTCTCTTCTTTCTTTTCTGCTTGGCTTTCCTCTTTGCGGTAGCTCCCTCCTCTTTTCTCCTTTAGCTGCTTCCTCTGCCTTCTTCTTCTTCAGCTCCTGCTCCTTCTTCCTTGGCGCAGCTAAGTCCTCAACCTCTTCCTCTTCTTCAGTTGGCTTCTTCTTCTCTTCCTCTTCTTCTTCTTCCTTCTTTCTTGGCTTCTGGCTTTGCCCTCGGGGAGAGCAAAACCTACCCCCTACCCTCCCCCCGGACTCTCCTTTCTCTCTTCTCTCTTAGGCTCGCTCTCTCAGAGCTTGCTTGGGTATATGGGTTGGGTTGGTGCACCCGTGACCAGGCCCACCGACGTGTGTGGTGGACGAGGAGTGCGGGGGTAGTCGGGTCGAATACCAGGTCCGCGTAGCGTGGGGTCGCGGATGAGGCGTGAGTGGGTGAGTGAGACCTTACCCCGTGTTAGGAGGCGATAAGCCCTTGACACTTTTTCAATTTATCCCACGCCGCTTGCTCCAAAGTTTCCGAGGTGGGACTAAATGTCCCACCCGCTTCTCACACGTGCACACAGCAGTTCTTCTGATTGCTGAGGCTACAGAAGCTTTAGTCTTTAATTGAGGGGCTGACTTGGTTCGCAAAGAGAAGTCGCACACCTGGGACTTGGTTTCCTGACACCTGGAGGCTGCTGCGAAGGTAGCAAGCTTCTACAAGCTTGCTTCAATGGCTAAGAGGGCCCTGTACCTGTCACCACGAATACGGCCTCACGGCCCTGTCAAATCACTTAGCAGGCTTCGCCGTGGCACGGCAAAGGTGGCCCGGGGGTCAACCTGGCGTGGGGGCGGCTGTGCGTGTGTGCCTAGGGCACACTGTGTGCGTGCAGGTGGGTGTGTTCGGGGGGAGGTTCCAGTGGGTGGCGCGGTGAATGGAAGGGCGAAAGGTGATTAGTGGGAGGTGGTGAAGCTTAGGGACCGGTTGGCAAGGGGTGGAACGTCCTGAGGAGCTGGAGCGACCTCGCCGAAGTTGGTGGCCAGAGGTGGAGAGGGTGATGGTGGTCTGTGAAGTCGAGGGGTCGAGAGTACAAATTATCAGAGGGGAAATGAAGAGGGGAGTGAGGGAAACTTATCTAACGAGTCTAGAGCGAAGGGGGAAGGCGGATGGCGAGCGGCTGGTGCCTGCCGTCGCTGGAGACGAAGGCACCCAGGGGAAGAAGACGGTGATGAGGAAGGGGGTTGGAGGGCGCGCGCTGGTACGGCGTGGTGCGGTAGGGGACGGCGAAGCTAGCTCTGCCACTGGTATGGTGGCAGAGCGACGAGAGAGGGAGGAAGAAGTCGCCGGAAGCTCTGGGTAGTTGGCCGGAGTTGGGAGGAGATGAATTAGAGGGGGATCTCAGGCTAAATTAAGCTTGAAGGAAGCGGCGTGGCCTGCCCTTCCTTAAATAGGCAAAGGCAAGGCGGGAAGCGCACGAGGGCAGCGGGGAGGCCACGTGGGAGATAAGGCCGGTCGGAGATCCATACCTCTCGCGCATTCGCATGAGAGGTATGGTAGGTTTCAGGGCATGCGGAGCAGCCCATGCGGTAGGGGGCTCCGTAGGGAGCTCCCCTTTCAAATCTAGGGGCGGCTCCCTATGCAGAAGAGGCGAAATCCTCCACGCGAAGTCGCCGGAGGTATGGCCCCTTCTGCAAATGGCAAAGGGACCAAAATGAAGAAAATAATGAGGAAGCTGAGGGGGTAATTGCAAGGGTTTCAAAAAGTTGAGGGTCAGAAAGTAATTTTGAGGACCAAATTGCAAAGTGGGTCAAGACGACCTTCCCTTAGGTCCAAATTTTGGCATAAATCTAATTTGGACCTAAAGAATCTAATGGTGAAGTTGGATTTTAGGTTTGACCACGTTTGAATGGATATTTTACATAAAAATCTAAATTAGGTCAAAAATTGGGTATGGACCCCAATCTAAGTCAAAACAGGTTTTGAAGGACAAATTGAAGGTTCTAAACCCTAGGGGATGTTTTTCCATGATTTTTAGAGTGTTTACTTGATTTTTATCTTGCCTAGAACCTTGTGAATTAAAGTGGATTTGTTTTAGGGTTACAGAATGTCATTTAATTCCTAGATTTCGCCATAACCCTTTTCTGACCAAACCATCCCACTTTTTCTCTTATTAAATCCAATTGACCTATGTCTAGACCCTTAGAAATCCTGTTGATGTATTGCAATGGTAAATTACTGTTTTACCCCTTGTTTTGTGTTCTCTTCCCAAGTTAGTATTTCCTTGAATTAGGTCTTCTTTTAGGTTATGTAGTAGCTTTTGTTCACTTTATTAGGTCAAAATGTGCTAGTTAGGGTTCATGATGAGGTTCTCATCATTACACTAGTATCTCGTCTCGGTACCGTGTATGCGAGGGTCAACAGAAGTCGGTGTAGAGTGGCCAATCCTAACCTCGGGTCCCAACCTAAGGGCGGTTAGCTCCGCTTTACACAAAAAGGAGACAGTCGCTCTCCTTGGTACCACGTACTCAAAGGCCAGCACACTTCCCGTCCACATTCCAAACCTTTCCATCTAATCACAGGAGCTCTACTCCTAACTCCCCGTATGGTTCATGCTTATGTTCACCATTTTATTCTAATCCCGGTTTCACCATTCACAATTCAGTTCTTGTTTATACACAGACAGCTCATATTTCCACAATTTAATACATGTAACAAGTGATATCACAGGTAACTGTTTAGTTATCTTAGGTAGCTCATATTCTAACAGGCAGCTCATGCTTATTTATAGGCAGTTACTAACAATTTAGCTCATATATATATACAATTATAATTATGCAGAACAATTGGTTCGACCATTTCTCTGTCTTAGGGTTCATACCACATCCTAAGTTTTCAGTTGACTAGTTTTCATAGATGCATTCTTATTTAATAAATATAACAAGGGTGGACCACTTTACCAGATAATTCGGGAGTAATGGGGGCTCGAACCGTAAACCTAGGCGTCTCTACAAGCCCCCGACACGTAGTAGATCGAAGTCCTATACTAAGAAACACATCACAACGAAAGGTACAAAATAGTGTATAAATGTTTCTAATACGTAGAGGAACTCACAATGAAACCACATATACTTTGTTTGCGTAAAACGAATCTCGATCAGACCCCAGATGAGTAAAAAACGTGTCTGCAGACCAAAATCAGACGTTTGGAAACAATTTCAGATGTCTTAAAAGTCACAGAGACTCACCTTAAGCTCCTGCAGTGGCCTTAGATGTCCAGGACTCCCCCATGACCATCTGAAGACCGTTTGAGACGTCTAACCAGTTTTCCAGTCGTTTGGAAATGCCTCTAGTCATCTGATGAGCTGTCCAGACGTCCGAAAATGCGTGGAAAGGCGTTCCGCGCACCTTCCCAAGGCTGCTCCTACGCATGACAGAGCAACAACCTACTTTAGACCAAACCAAATCACCTGTGGTGCGGCCTACATGGCCATAACCACGAAAAAGATGTACCTTCACGATACAGATGCTTTCAGACGTCTGGTATTGATGCCAGACGTCCAATCGATCGTCTGGAAGACACTTCGGACGTGTAACACTGGAAAAATTTCAGTATCAGACCACGCTCCTAGCGCTTCTCGCCGTGCTCCGCTGCGTCTCCCCGCTCCGCTGCAGCTCTAGCTGCTGCAGGTGGTCGAGGACGACGCTCCAACACCCTCCTCCCACACGCGCCGCGGTGGCTATGTGAGCTTCCGACGAACTTCCATGAAGCTCTCGACCTCGGCCTTTTCCTCACACACCCTCCTCCTCCTCGCTCTCACGCTCTCTCTCGTGCGCCTTTGCTCACGACAGTGGAGTGGGGGGGTGTGTTGATAGTGGTGGAGTGGAGAGGAGAGGAAGGGGGTGGCCTTTTATAAGGTCAGGCTAGGGTTCTGCAGGATGGAGGGAGGAGGAAAAAGAAAGAGAGAAAAGAGTTCCGAGCGTCGCCCGTGCGCAGAACGCATAAGACGTACAAAAATTTAACTTCTAGAATCTGGGAAAGGGTTTAGACGTTTGGACAGACGTTTGACTGACACTCTAGACGTCTTAAAAGGCTAAAAACAGGACGGATCTTTACAGATAAGATAATGGTAACTTAGTTCCATTACTAGGGTGTATGTCTAAGAAGTAAGATCTAACTTGCAATGGTGTATTAAGTGAGTTTTGTGTCTTTTGAGTATAATATAGGCCATTACCTTTTTCTCAAGTACATGAATCTTCTTTTATATAGGATTTAGGGTATAGTTTGGCATTAATTATTTGTTCGGGAGGAATTGTAACCATTCCTTGTCATTTTGCCTTATGAGTTGTTTTCTCACCATTGGTGTTGCCGCCTTGTATTCCCAATCGGGGTTGCCGAGCACAATTGGGTGGTTGGGTGGCCATCTTCATTCTCCTTGGCAAACCACATTGCTTGAACATCAGGTGGATCGGGCAGGGTGCTTTCTTGAGTGATTTCGATAGATCAGATGGGTGCCTTCCTAGGTGATCCCAAAAGATTAGGTGGGGACGCTTCTCAAGTGGCTCTGACATTTAAGATGGGGCAATATTTGGGCAATTTCGATAGTTTATGTTGCTTGAGGTGGTGGAAGGATATTGTTGGCATTCTCTATCTTGGACTTGGGCTGGTTCTCTCCTTTGTTCAATTTGGAGCGTGTCTGGTCCTCATGGGTTGCTCCTAATGGTTCAAACTTTTCCTCCATCATCACCTAGCTTATCCACTTTCATATAAGTAAGCACAGATGACGGGGGAGAGCTACAAATTAAACTCGTAACCTACGATTTATACTTTTTTACATATGTTACAAGAACCATCCTTGATAAAGATCTGAATGCGATACTTTTATCCTAGTGAAAACATGACACGTGGAAAAGAAAACTTTTAACTTACACCTGTATATCAATTTTTTATATATTTGATCATGACAAAAACAAGTACTTGATTTTCTAAACATAAAATATAAATTAATATTAAGTAACATATTTCATATAATTTGTGTAAAGAATGTTCTAGGTGTTGAAAATTATTCTACCAAAGAAATCAATTAAATTCAACTAAAAATTTTGTTGCGAACTATAAATATTAAGAGATTTGAACCAACAGTGACAAGTGCATTTTTGCTTAATTTTTAACCTCATCACTTCCCTTCCGATTTAGCCGACCTAAGAAGTAGATTTTACTACCAATGGCATGTGATCCATCGTACTCCGAAGCAAAAACCAATAAGAAAATAAATCGCAACTTGCATGGAAGGGAAAGGTCCTCCCAATCCCCATCACCCAAATAAAAGAAACTACCCATTCGCATCAGGCCATACGGTCCTTCGCCACCTCAAACTTATTTCAAAAATTATTTTAATGCAAGACAGGTGTATCTCTTACTTTCCCTTAAAACAAATCCTTATCCTACAACCTCACGCACCACCATCTCTCTCTCTCTCTCTCTCTCTCTCCAAGTAACTTACCGGAGGTAAAAATAAAGAAGTAAATTTAGAATTAAATATTATGTCATCTTTTTTTCACATTAAAAAAGTGACGTAAATATAAAAAAACTATCACATTTATAAAAGAAAAATATAAAGGTGTAAAATGATTTTATATTATTGTAATATTGAAATACAACGATGTAAATAAAAAATTACAAGTATAATGATTTTCTATTGATGTAAATTATAAAAATCACTTTTAAAGTTATTTTATATCAGTATAAAATAATTTTATATCGATATAAAATCACTAAAATTTTTCTTGAAAACTATTTTGCATCTATACAAAAGTATCAAAAATTATTTTTAGAATCATTTTGAATCGATATAAAATTACTAAAATAACTTTCAGAATCATTTTGTATCGACACAAAATCACAAGATACACTTCAGAATTATTTTGCACCGATGTAAAATCAGAAGATATACTTAAAAATCATTTTGTACCGTGCAAAATCATTTTATACATATGTATTTGGATTCAAAACTAAAAAGATTATCTATGCCTACCAACTCACAAAGTACTAATGGCTTTTTTAAGCAGAGATGGGACATATCACATAACAAAACTTACATTATTTTTTAAAATTTCTTTACATTACATACCAGTTGTATAGTGGGAATCACATCCATCGCGTCTGTGTGCATTGCAAAACAATCAGATTTTACATTTTTATACATTTTGGTAATTTTTAAGGGCAAGATTACTTGGGGCTAGTTTACTTAAGGAGTTAACCTACTTAATCTTAACACTTGTTTTGAGGACTTAACACCAACTTTGTTAACACTAATTCTAAGGGATATTAGCAAAACGGTTGTTAACTTCGTAACTCCTCCCAACCTAAACTACACTCTCCAGAAATTGGTGTTAACACTAGTTCAAGTAAACACCATAAGAGTTGACACCGGAACTTAAATTACACCAATTTAAGTAAACGGAAATTGATGTTAACATCACTTTGCAAATAAACAGAAATGAGGGTTAACACCGATTTCCTAATTCTTGAAGTGAACAGAAATTGATGTTAACACTACTTTACAAATAAACATAAATGAGGGTTAACATTGATTTCTTAATTCTTGAAGTGAACTAGCCCTAAGGTCCCGTTTGGCAACCGGGTTAACCTAGGTTAAAGGTTATCCTAAGTTTTTTTCTAAGTTTTTTCCATCATTTCAACATAAACTCCTGTATAATAATTTCCAATCATTTCCACTTAAGTTTACTATTAAAAAATACACACTGCATCCTCCACTTTCACTTTTAAAATTAAACAAATATCCACCTCTCACTTATACAATTAAATAAATATTCACTAATATTACATCAATACACCAATCATTTTAATCATATACTTAACCCTCTATTTATTCCAACACTCAAAAAATATTACTTTCACTTATTTCATTTTAACTCTTAATCTCGTTACCAAATACCACCTAAAAAAGGAGTATTATTCATTTCTAATTGAAAATCAAAGGACCTACCTTACTTGATTAACTTGTGATTGCAGCGCGACAATCACGTCATGCTTTATTTCCATAGGATGAGATGGCGTAGGTAAACTACGACATAACTATATCCTACACCAGGCTTAGAATAAATTATCTCAAATCAACCTCTTTTAACAATCAAATCGATTATTCTCATTGGTTACGAAGGGATGACTCACCGCATAAAATAGGCCTTTAAAAGCGCATCACATTGGGTTGCCATTGAGAGGGGGACCAAAAAAACAAAAAAAAAAAGGTAGGGAGAGAAAGGCTAAAAATACCAATATGAAATAAAAGGGGAGGGGAAGGGAGGGATAGACAGGGGGAGAGGAGGTGGTGGTGGTGCTTTTTTAAGGACAGAGAGGGGAAGAAGAGATGAGGAGGGGGTCCTCTCCTGACCTTTGATTCGTTTCCTCTTCCTCCCATGCACCTTTCCAGACGACCCTCCTCCCCCCAGCCCGGAGGCTCCATATTGGCCCCGTCTAGAAATCGGTCCGTAACCTCTGCAACACCTCCGATCCTGTTTTGGGTCCTCTTCATCAACCTGAATTCCATCGAATTTTCGTGGGTTTCGCGTTTTGATCCGTCTTTACTCGGTTCCCAAGTGGAAAAATTGGAATTCGGTGGTTTTCAAGGTCTACCCAATTTCGAATTCTGGACGTTTGTTGGTTTTTTTCTTCTTCTTCTCGTGGGTGTTGCGAATTATGGTTTGTCGGTTCGAATTGCGTTGGTCTAGATGATGGAGAAAAAGGATTGGGTTTTCGGTTCGTGGGTTGGGTCTGACTTCGGTGGCCCCTGTTGCGGTTCAGGTGAGGAGGCATGGAATCGGATCTGGGGAAGCTCTTCGTTGGTGGGATCTCGTGGGACACCGATGAGGACCGGCTAAGGGAGTACTTTGGAGGCTACGGCGAGGTCGTGGAGGCCGTGATCATGAGGGACCGCGCCACCGGGCGCGCCCGCGGGTTCGGGTTCGTCGTCTTCGCGGACCCCGCCGTCGCCGAACGAGTCGTCCTCGATAAGCATTCCATCGACGGCCGGGTGGTAAGACCAAACACTTTTTTCCGCTTCATGTTCCAACCGGCGAGGTAGAGGGGATAAGTTACGTGCACCACCGTGGATAAAGGTGAGAAGAGGGATCCCCTGTTTCGTTTTTTTTTTGGTCGCATTGCATTGAAGTTAGGGGAAGAGGGCTTTCCTTAAATTATCCCAAGTCTGTGGTTTGGAATAAGCGATTAGTGGAGGGATTTCCACTTTGAATGGGTGAGGAGGGGCAATTTCCATACGAGGGACAAAGTTGTTCCGAGAGGGGGTGTCGGAACAAAACGAGCTCGGGTTTAACAACTTATCCGGCGGGATAAGTGCTCCCAAACAGGCCTTCAGACTTCCATAATTGGACATTTCCACGAGCAAACCTATGACTCTAGACCTTGATATTGCCGGCCCATTTTTCGGTTTGTCGATGAGATCCGTCTTTACGTTCTTTCGAGATAATTCGATGACTCTGATCGTGGATTCCCGCGCTCGGGCAACTGAATCTTGCCAGGTTGAAGCGAAGAAGGCGGTCCCGCGGGACGAGCAGCACGGGGCCAACCGGGGAGGAGGCAACGGTAGTTGTCACGGCTCCCCTGGTCCGGCGCCTCACACGAAGAAGAAGATATTCGTCGGGGGCCTCCCCTCCACCATCACCGAGGGCGGCTTCAAGAAGTACTTCGATCGGTTCGGCACGATCACGGACGTCGTCGTCATGTATGACCGCAACACCCAGAGGCCGAGGGGATTCGGATTCATAGCCTACGATTCGGAGGATGCCGTCGGCAAGGCGCTGCAGAAGACGTTCCACAAGCTCAACGGGAAGATGGTCGAGGTGAAGAGGGCAGTGCCCAAGGAGCTCTCCCCTGCCCCCGCCACGAGGTCTCCCGTAGGGGGTTATGGCTACAACAATTCCCTCGGTGGCTATTCTCCGGGGCACAATTTGGTGGCGGTTGGAGGTCTCGGCCCAGGGATGGATGGTAGATTCGGATCCATCGCGGATGGTTGCAACGGTCACCCTCCTCTTGGGCCCATTTGCCATGGGATGGGGATGAACCTCGAGCCTCGATTGCCCCCGAGATACAATGCAACTTGCAAGTATACTGACGGCATCGGTTATGGTCGAACTCCGAGCCCCTTCTACAATGGGAGTCCTACAAGGTACAATAACCTGATCGGTTGTGGTGGCAGTTGGGGAGGAAGTAGCCCTGCTGTCAGGTCGAATACCCGCAATATATGGGGTGATGGGAGTCTTGACCATAGCGTTAGTCCCGCTAGTTCGAATGGCTTGCTGAACTCGAGAAATGGGAGTCTTGGAGGCTTAGATGGTAATTGGGTGAACTGGGGTGGCACTGCTTCTTCCATCTTGGCGCAGAGCGGTTCGAACCGTGCGAACGGGAATCTTGGCTATGGTAGTGATGAGAATTTAGGACTTGGAGACGACATCTACGGTGGGAAGAAGGGGAATGCGGATCTGTCTCCGATGGTGGCTGGTAATGGCTTGTATGGGGGTGCGTATGCTGATCTTTATGGCGATCTGATGTGGAGTACTGCTTCTAAAGATTTCGATGGTTCTACCCAGCTTAGCCGTGGCCTCGGTAGCACGACGTCTGATGTTACCAATAAGAATAGCGGAGGCTATATTATTATTAATGGCTACGACGTTACTGGCAGACAATCTGGTAGAGGTTGGTGCCTGCTCATGTACCTCGCTTTCTTTTGGTATTTGTTCCTTGGTATTTTGGATGCCCTCATTTTGTTCAATAATCCATTTTATAGTTACCATATGATCTGGACGGTACAATTATTGGATCTTGTATAAAAAAAAAATACTGAAGTTGTGTTTTGCTTTGCCACTGTGAATACCTTGAACAATTTGGCAGAATGCACCTAGCAAAGTTGCTTTAGAATAGTTCAGTGGCATCATATATGTGATCTTGGGGCAGCATAAATTTGGAAGGATTTATATACCTTGCTCATATCTTGTTCTAAGCTATTGAATTTTGATGGGAGTTTTGTACAGTCTGGCTTATGAAATTTGATTCTAGCAATGAAATTTTATGTCCATACACCATTTGCAGCCCCAAAACATTTGCGTAGACCGTCAGCTGTACAGCAATTCTCTCCTAACCGATAGAAAATTCTGCCATCTCTGATCTTTGAAGATTTTGCTCTGCGACGTAATTTAAGTTCTTTAAAGCATTTTGCCATTCTAAACAGGACTCTCTGTGATGAACTAGTGCAAATGTCAGAAGCGATTTATTTCTCAATTGCTTTACTGCATGAAGATACATTCTATGGAAAATATGAATTTTAACACATCTCGTCACTCTTATGTTGCAGGGATTGCCGCATAGGAACATGATATCTGTCCATCTTAGGTGAATAAATACTGTGAATTGGGTATATGGTCATGGATTTCGTACATCCTGGCATCGACTCTATTGTTGCCTAGATCTAACCGGCAAATTTCATTTAGAGAAGTCAGCAACAGGACTATTATACAGAGCATTTTGTTGAAAGTTCCGGATTCTTGTTCAGTTTCAACATTGAGTGTAGTTTTATTGTTGGCATTGACTTGAGATGTATACAATCAGATAGCTCAAGACATCCAAAAGAAGCAACCAGCAACATGCCAAAATAGACTTCAATCATCATCATTATTTGTCTTTTTCTTTTTTGTATCTTTTTACCACTCAACATATGTAATATCTGGCAGAAATAATGTTCTTTAGAGTTCCTCTCATCTTTCTCCTTGCATTTCTTTCGATTGTTTTCTCAAATGCACTGGAAATGTCATCGATTTTTAAGTGTGAAAAACTTAAGGGGCACCTGCCCCCCCCCGCAAGAATAAGTTCCTCAATCATCTGATTTATTACTGTTGAAAGCCTGTGTTTGGTTTTTTGATGCAGTTTTTTCCTCTATATTTTCTCTATCCATTTTTAGTCCTCATGGTTTTTCTTGAGTCTAGGAGATCTTCAGCAACGATTAAAGCGTCGGGAATTGCTTCAGTTTTGCTTGACCTAAATCCAATTAAAGACAGACAACTTGGCCCTTATTACAAGGGGCCAACCTCAATTTGCGGTCAGAATCAGGCTGGGTAATGTAATCTGGATCTGACCCTCATGGGCTTGTGTCCCTCGATCTGCCAGCCATTGGTGCTTGAATGGTTAAATCACCTTTTTTAGTGTGTGAATGATTTTTAGGGCTTCCAAATTAATTGGTATTTCCCCAATTAAATGTAGATAAACTGTAGAAAATTTAATTCACAGCGCAGTGTCACTCTGCGAATATCTGGTTGGAAAGTTGGAAGAATTGGTGGTGGGTATTCGTTGCGATGGATAGGTTTTGTGGTGGTGGTATTTGGTGGTCCCTCTCTTGGTCAGGTTCGGTGGTGTACCATATGTTTGGTTTGGTGATAAGTCTATACTACACAACATATAAATAATTAACCCTTTTGTGAACAAGTTTCCTCTTAGCCCCAATTCAGTCAGATTTGTCAAGTTCTTCTCATGCAGCACCTTTGATCTTTCTAAAGATAGTAGCCTTCAGGAAGAGAAATGTGCAGTTGTATTTATAAAATCCAATTGTACATATTAAAAGAGTTTTTAATTAAGTTGCTTACCTAAATAATTAAAATCTAATATATCAAGATCGTTTTTAATTAAGTTTGCACGGTTGAATTTCATGAATGCATCTGCTATAAAAAGCCTCTTATCTTCTTGCGGAAATCAATTTCTCATATGGGTTGCCTATGTATTTTTTGTGTATGAATTATCGAATCCCGAGTGGGGGAGATAAATATCTGCAAATCTATCCTCCAGGTTAGTCAGGGCTCGAATTGGGATCCAATCATTCTCACTTAAGTGGTACGAACCTGCTCATCAATTAAGCTATCAGACGGGCTTGTGCTATGGATATGCGTGTACAAGTGGGTGGTGTGTGTCTTTATTGTTAAGAAAGGGAAGATCTCAGAGGTGAATTTTTTTGTTTTATTTTGGTTTTTTTGGAAGATAGGCGGACTTCTCAACCATAGAAAAATAAGCCTATTCTTATGTGCAATATCGATATAGCTATGTGAAATTTCCACACGTAATATGGCACTTTGATTACTTTATAATTTTCAATAATTTTTGATCCTTTGCTCATGATTATATGATTTTATATTTGTTAATTAATCTGCCTGTATAATCCTTTCCGTTTAAAATTTATGCATTCTCTTTGCTTTTCACAGTTTCTTCTCTTCAGTGAATCTTTCCTGCTCAATCTACACGGGAGTTGTCTGTTTCACAAGTTGTTTAGTGCAAAGATTATAGTGATAATGGAGTATTCCTTGCTCAGGTAAGATGGGATTCAAACTTAGGTATCGACGAGTTCAATAAGAAATATTCTTAAACTAGAATCAATAATTTGAAAATTTAAATAAAGGCAGGTGGCAGGTAAACATCTCTATACGCGTCCATCCCCTGTCTGCTTGCAACCCTAGGTACTTACATAAGGCTTTTTTTCCCTTAGCTTTATTGAACGACCCTTTTTCCTTTTTCGGTTCAGCTGTACCTCCACGTCATTGTTGTAGCCTTTCTAAAGATATGTGCCTATAGAACATATGCCATTGCAAATGTACATACCCACTTGGCATCACTTTAATTAAGATACACGTAGCCAAGTCAAATATGACTATTCACCAAAACGCACGAAATTATTTATTGAGAAACCCTAACTACCTATATAGGGGTTAGGTGGAGAAATTATAGAGATTATGCCTCATGAAATAGCTTAATTAATAAATTAGCAAGCATAATATAAGCTATCTATTTTAACTAATGGTGTAGATGAGTGTCGTGCCAGGCTTGCTAGGAAAAACCATGACAATTCAAGTATCTTGTCAAAAATACAAATAGTCTGGAGCTCACTCAGGAGAAATAAGTAATTTCACTATGTTTGCTTTTATTATTGTATTTTGAATAAAGTAACAATCTACTTTAATATACTTAGTATACTCATCAAAGATGAGATTTAAAGTGTTACGAGTGGTTATCATATTATCCCAATTCATAGAGATAGTTGTTGAATAATTCAATTTGGAATTAATAAAGAATTATTTATTCGGATCTCAACGGTACATTATGATATAGTAACTTGTTTCTTGGTCCAACATGTAACCAAATTCCCTTCAAAGAAAGTAACATAGATAGTGGTAATTAAATCTCTTATCTTTAAAAGAAAAAATATAATCAAGGAATACACAAATCAAGATGCCTATTTTGATTGTAAAAGAAGATTTTTTCTTTGACGATCCTTTGAATAGGAGAGATTTATTTATAAATTGATTGTAATAGCTTATAACAAAACTGATTTCGAGGTGAGTGACAATTCAGGATTCCCAAACTTAAGATCATCCACATAATGAAAAGTCATCCTAGGATCCATTTGTATGGAAGAGACTTTGCCTTGAGGAAACATCACCAATCCAACATGTTGAGATAGAAATATCGTGTAAGACTTTTAGCCTCCATTATAACTTCATGAGTCACACATGTCATCTAAAAAAGTAATTTGCAAGAAGACTAATGAATTACACCATGCACCCTAGACTCCAGGATGTGGGCTCATGAAAGTGACAACCACCAAAAGAACATTGGAGCACGAATCCCAATATTGGGCACAGAGGGAGTGGGAAAAAGGACAAACAATTGTAAATAAAAGGGGATCAACGACTAAAATGACCATTCCTAAGAGTTGATCCCCTTTTAGTTATGGGACCTGTGAGGAAGAAGGGGGCCTTGCGAGGGCAACCCCACAATTTTTCCTCTCACTCCCACCACAACTCACACACACACGCACACAAACCCTAAACCCTTCCCTTTATAACCCCCCCTCACCCCTCCACCCTCTCCACACCACCACCACCTCCACCACCTTACTGCTGGTGACCATCTCCTCCGCCGTTCCCTTGTAGTCATGAGTGGGGGAGAAGGAGAGGGGCGAAGCAAGAAGGAGAGGGAGAAAGAGTGTGGGTGAGGGAGAGAGAGATAGAGTGGGTGACGGGAGCAGGAGGTGCGAGGGGAGGAGCTCGGGAGAGGGGCGATGCGTGCGAGGAGAGGAGCTCGAGAGGGGAGAGAAGCCACACAGGGGGGAAACCTATGCGAGGAGGGTGCTACTGCTGCGGTTGCAGCAGCTGGAGCTCGCGAGGCATTCTGCGGAGTCATTTATCCACATTATCAGACGTCTGTGACGCTCTCCAGACGTCTGAAGGAGCCGCAGGACGTCCAGAGCTGACACTGGACGCCTGACAGCATGTAGGGTGCTGAGGTATGTACCCTGCACGAACCTACATGCATGTACGTCAATTTTTAGGTGTTGCATTTTTACATTGTGTGTGCATGCGTAGGTACGAGGCGTTGGAAAGGTGCGTGGCGTGCCCTTCAAGGCACTTTAGGATGCCTAGAGACCATGTCAGATGTCTGACTGCTCTTCTAAACGACTGGAAGCCATGTTAGACGTTTGGAAGCTCCCTCAGATGGCTGCGAAGGGGTTCAGACATTTGAAAGAGACGCAGGAAAGCAAGGTGAGCTTTTGCGATCATTTAAAACGTCTGGGACTTTCCTTAGACGTCAGATTTTGGTCAGAATGTGTGTTTCTGGCCGGTTTAGGGCTCAAACAAAGTCGATTTTATGCAAACGAAGTATCGATGGTTTCTGTTCGGAATTTTCTACGTATTAGTGTCGCACCTCTGCTATTTTGGACTCGTTTGACATGATTGGTCAATAGTGCAGGTCTCCAGTTCGTAGTGTGTACGGGATCCGTGGAGATGACATGATCTACCATTCGAGAACCCATTTCACTTGTATATCTTGGTAGAGTGATCTGTAGATTCCCTACCAGGAGGGGGTGACGAAATAAATTGCGAAAATATAATGTAAAACAATCTCACAAAATTCAGTCGCACAAGGTACACAATTATTTTTACGTGGAAACCCAAACCGGGTGAAAACCACCACCTAACCCTCTCGAGTTAGGATTTTCCGATCAACCAAGTTGATCAAATCCACTAACGAATCACTTAAACGAGGGTGATTCAACCTCAATTACAACCACGCTACAAGTGCGAGGGTAGCGTTCCTTAACCCTTCTCTTCACGAGAAGGATTTTGTCCCACGAAGGAGACGGGAATTCGCAAAGCGAATACCCAACCAGATAACAAAGTAAAATAACAAATATAGTCCTATAGAGCCAACAAAGATTTAAACCTAGCTTCTATAGGAATTAGGAAACTCCCCTTTGCAAGGAGTGCATCGAATCGATGACGTGGGTGTGTGAGCCACTCGACGGCGCAACGTCACTCTCGTGAACTGCGGCGGGAGAGCGGGTGCACAAAGGCTTGATGCTCTCAAGATGAAGAACTTGAGCTTGGAGAGCAAGAGCTTTTCTAGGATACAAAAGAGTAGAAAGTATGTTGCTTGGGTGTGTCTCGGTGTATCTAGGTGTGTCTTTGTGTGCAAGAGGTTCCTTTCTATTTACAACGGCCTTAGGAAGGCTTTGGAAGGCTTTAGAAAGCTTCCATAGCCGTTGGGAGCAAAGCCCAAGAGAATAAGGTCGAAATCAGGAATAATGATTGCACTGATAGGGTTATTAGATGTCTGATCCTGGCATCAGACGTTTGGGAAACCAGTTTAAGACGTCTGAAAATAAGGTCAGATGTTTGATTTTATGCGGGTTTCTTCCTGACTTGAATCAGATCTAAACAGGGTTCTAGTGCAAGTCGATCAGACGACATACAGGACGTCTAGCACTATGTATGGACGTCTGAAAACCTACTTTTCTGCGGGAATGGATTTCCAAGAGAGTGCAACGGCTAGAAAATCTCTGAGAAGAGATTTTGGGTCAGCCGGGGCAAAACGGTCATTTATTAGACGTCTGGAAAGGCTTAAGGACGTCTGATAAGGCTCTAACGGTCATATTCTTCAGTGTTTGTTAAGCCAGCCAACGGTCTACTAATTGGACATCCAGCAAGTTCATCATACGTCTTCTAAGACGTCTGGACTATGGTCTGGACGTTTGATTTCATCAGACAAAATTAGCTACCGCAACCTAATTGTTATCAGACATCTGAATCAACAGTCAGACGTCTTAAAACTCATTATCAGACGTCTGATTTTGGAATTAGACGTTTGAAAAGGCTGTTTGAACCCTATATTGGTTTTCTAAGTATTCTACAGAAAACCTAAGTGTCCAAGGGTTGTGTAGGTGTTCCTAGGACTACTATTAGGGTACTTTGAGGCTCTTTAACATAATGTCCTAAGGAACAAAAAGAGTAAGGAAATAAAGACAAAAGTACATGAAAGAAATAACAGAATTCTATCCTATTCTTCTTGTCCTTCCATCTTCAATCTATCGCTCCTCGCGAATCTCCTCTGTTCTCCATCAAGCTCCTCTAATCCATCCTGGATGCGAGCTCGAACTCCGTCTAATCACGTCTCTATTTGCAATTTGCCTGAAATCTAAGACTCCAAGTGCAAATGTTAAATGACACGTGTTTTGTTATCATCAAAACAAACGATCGCGGTGCTCTAGCACCAACATGATCTTCTTTAATACTATGATTTGAATGATGAAAGTGCATGCTATATTAGAATGAACTGATTGCACCCTAGGGTGTGAAATGAACCCTAGGGCTGAAAAGAATGAATGTACATTACTTGAGCCACGTTGTTATACTCTGAAATGCATGTTAAAGTCTTTACTGTTAGTAATTGAATAGTTAATTTGTAAAGACCCGTTCCGTTTTGAGCCTTTTGAGACGTCTGGACTTTCAGTCAGATGTTTGGTCAGATGTCTGGAAATTGAAAATTTTGTACGCATACTCGTGTTTGCAGGCTGGCTGCACGCAGACAGACTCCTTTTTTTTCTCTCTTTCTCTCTTCTCTCCCTTACCAGAACCCTAGCGCACTCCCTATATAACCCCTCTCCCCCCTTCCTCTCTTCCCTACTCCACCATAGCCACCTTCCTTCCTTTCTCTCCATTGCAATGAGAGGGGTGAGCGCGAGAGAGGGCGCGGGAGCGAGCAACGAGGAGGAGAGGTGGCGTGAAGAGAGGAGGAAGAGCTTGAGCTCGCAAGCTCGTGGGAGCTCGTCAGAGGACACACGACCAGAGCGGCGTGTGTGGGAGGAGGAGCGCATCGGGGGAGACGTCCCTGATACTTTGCTGCAGCCGGAGCTACAGGCGAGGAGGAGAGGCCGCGGCTGCATGCGGTGAAAAAAGCAGGAGGTCGGTCTGGTTCTGGGTTTTACCCAGAATCAGACGTCTGGCATATCGTCCAGATGATGGGTTGGACGTCTGGTGACGACACTGGACGTCTGAAATCAGAACTTCGCGAAGGTACGTTCCTCTTGCGATTATGGACATGCAGGCCGCACTGCAACTACGATCTACGTGGCTAAATGTAGAAGATATGGTCTGACGCGTGCAGGGCTAGCTTCTGGAAGGCGCAGGGCATGCTCTCCCACACATTTCGGACGTCTGGACATCTTACCAGACGATTGGAAGCACTCCCAGACGACTGGAGGAGAGGTCGGACTCCTAGAGTTGGGTCTAGACGATCAAGTAGGGGTTCTGGATATCTGAAGTCTACACAGGAACCTGAGGTGAGACTCTGGTTACTTTTAAGACGTCTGGACCTTGTGCCAGACGTCTGATTTAAGTCTGTAGTCTTATTTTCGACCCGTTTAGGGTCCGTTTGAGGTCCATTTTTCACAAACGAGATATCTGTGGATTCCTTACAAGTTCCTCTACATGTTAGAAGGCCTTTTATACTATTCTGAATATTCTGTTGTGCTATGTTCCTTGGTATAGGATTTCGATCTGTTGCGTATTCGGGGCCTGCAGAGGCATGTGAGCCTACCGTTCGAGCCCTCAGTACCCCCGAATTGTCTGATAGGGTGGTTTCCCTCTAATTTAAATTATAAGACATGAATGCATATGTGAAATTGAATAACTAGAAACCTAGGATGTGGCATGAATCCTAGGACGATAAGTACTTGTACTGTTTGTATGCTTGTTTGAGATTGCAGTCTTAAATGAATTAATAGAAATGTAAACAACTACCTGTTAATAAATAAGAATTGCGTGTGAAATATGAAATGCCTTTGCTAGTTAAACAGTTATAATGAGAACCCCATCATGAGCCCTAATTAGCTTATTTTGACCTAATAAAGTGAACAAAAGCTCCTGCATAACCTAAAGGAAGGCCTAACTCAAGAGATTACTGATCTGAAAAGAATACATGAAACAAAGGGTAAAACTGTAATTTTACCATTATAGTACATCAACGGGATTTCTCAGGGTCTAGACATAGGTCAATTGGACTTAATGAGAGAAAAAGTGGGATGGTTCAGTCAGAAAAGGGTTATTGTGAAATTTAAGAATTAAATGACATTCTGTAACCCTAAAACAAATATACTTAATTTCACAAGGTTTCAGTCAGGATAAAAATCAACTAAACCCTCTAAAATTTATGGAAAAATATCCCCTAGAGTTTAGAACCTTCAATTTGGCCTTTGGAGCCTGTTTTGACCTAGATTGGGGTCCAAGCTCAATATTTGACCTAATTTGGATTTTTGTGTAAAATATCCAGTCAAAATTGGTCAAACCTAAAATCCAACTTCACCAATGGATTCCTTAGGTCCAAATTAGGTTTGTATCAAATTTGGACATAAGGGAAGGTCATTCTGACCTACTTTGCAAAATAGTCCACCCAATTACATTCTAGTCCCTAGCTTTTAAAAACCCTTACAAAAACCCCCTCAACTTCTTCGTCACTTTTTGCATTACTGTCGTTCTGCCATTGCAACAGAGACCCATACCTCCGGCAAGGTTTCGAGGAGGATTTCTCCTCGCTTCCTCAGGGAGTTGCTCTCAGATTTGAAAGGGGAGTCCTCTGCGAAATCCCCTATCGCCTGAGCAGCTCCCCATGCCCTGATTCACACCATACCTCTCGTGCGAATGCTCGAGAGGTATGTGTATCAGTTCTGGCCATACCTCTGGCGAGGATTTTTGCCCGCCACCATGCATCTGTCCCTCTGCCCGTGCCTATATATGAAGCACCAGGTCCGGCCGAATGGGGCAAGCTTGATTTGGCATGAGAAGACCCCTAAATTCGTCCTCCCTCGCCTCCAGCCAACATCCTGCAAGCTTTGGCGACCTGTCCTCCCTCTTCTTGTCGCTTTGCCACCGTACCAGTGCAAGAGTCATCTTCACCTCGCTCCTCTACCTCGCACTGTACCCACGAGAGCCTCTCTGACCTCCTTGTCATCGCCGCCTCTCGATCTCAAAACTTTTGTCTCCGGTGACGGCAGATATGCATCGTCCGCCCCTCTACCTCCCTTTCGCTCCAATCATCATAGATAAGTTCCTCCACTCCTCTTCATTTTCCCCTTCTTTATTTCTATTTCCAACTCCTCGACAACCACAGACCACCACCATCTTCTCCACCTCCGGCAGACCACCGGTGAGGTGTCTCCGTCACCTTCCCACACTCATCCACCTCGCTAAACCCCTCAGAAGCACCACCACCATCCACTGATCACTTTCCCCATCTCCATCGACCGCCACAACCTCCATAAACGGTCCTTGATCAAACCCATCTTCTCGGCCACAGAGCGACCTAGGCACGCACGCCTAGGCTGCCCCGTGGCTAGCCAACCACCGCAGCACTTTCGTCGTGCCACGGCGAAGCTCCCCAAGTAATTTGACAGGGCCGCGAGGCCATATTTGTGAAGTGCAAGTCTGACCCTTTTCCGCCATTGGAGCAGGTACGAAGGAGCAAGCTTGCTCGCCCCAGGTCGCACCGCTCCAGGATAAAGCGTCCTAGGTGCGCGGAATTAGTCCACGAACTTTTGCACCTAGCAATTAGAGGCTTCGACGACTGCGGCTGCGTCAATTGGATGGACATCCTCCCTGCAGGCACGCGAAGAAGTAGGTGGGACTTTAGGCCCACCTCGAAAGTTCTCAGCGTAGGTGCGTAGCATAAATTGATTTTGAGTTTCCTTCTCTTCGCCTCAGAACATGGGGTGAGGTCCCCTCGCCCACGCCCCCGCCTTGTCCACGACCCACGCTCCCGTTGACCTGGCTGACCGACCCGATTAACCCTGCACTCCTCGCGCACTACACCACGCAGTTGCACCTGGACCTGGGCTCGTGTAACTCGACTCGATTGCCCGGCTCTGGGAGAGCATTTCTAAGAGCGAAATAGAGAGAGAGAGTGACGCGGGGGAGGGTAGGGGATAGGTTTTGCACTCTCTTGTGTGTGCAGGGAAAAGAAGAAAGCTAAGAAGGAGAAGGAAGAGGAAGAAGCAGCTAAGGAGGAGAAGGAAGATGGCACTGTAGTCGCAGAGAATCTGAGGCAGAAGAAGAAGGAAGGAGAAGGTGCGGCTGAAGAAGAAAAGAGAAGGAAGGAGAACTTAAGGCGGAGGCTGAAGAAGAAAGACAAGGAAGAAGGAGCTGCAGAAAAAAAAAGACAGAAAGAAAAGACGAAGAAAGAAAAGACAGAGAACAGAAGAAAGCACTGTAGCAACCGCGTGATAAGGCATCTGAGTCACATAATCAGACGACTAAAAAAAAGGGAAAGCCAAATAAAGAAAGAAAGAGAAGGTGCGGCCAAGTGAGGAAAACAAAAGGAAGAGAAAGAGAGAAGAAAAGAAAAGGAAGGAAGAAGAAGTCACAGAGAGAATAGTCAATTTCCTCTTTCATTTCTATTCTTTTTTTTTTGTTCTCTTATACATGGACTCTCATTTATATTATTGTTAAATATTATATTTTGAGAGTTTAGTTTCTAAACTACCAATTTGCTCCCTGAGTTCGACATCGGATATTTTAACTTTCGAGTAATAAAATTGTTATTTGTTTATACGACGATTTCAACTATACTGCAATGAACGTCCTTTTAAAACCACGATCTCGTCGCGTAAGCAAGTTACCTGTGACATTACTTGTATATGTAAATTGTGGAAATACAAGCTGCTTGGTATAATCTGAGAATGGAGTTGTGAATGACGAAACCTGGTATGGAATAACATGGGGAATACGAGAATGAACCCTATGGGGAATTAGGAGTAGAGCTCCTGCGGATAAATGGAATGGATCTGGAAATGTGAGTGGGAAGTGTGCTGGCCCTTGAGTACGTGGTACTAAGGAGAGCGACCGTCCCCTATTTAGTGTAGAGCGGAGCTAGCCGCCCTTGGGTTGGGACCTGGGATTAGGATTGACCACTCTACACCGACTTCTTTAGCCCTCGCGTACATTGTACCGAGGAGAGCTACTAGTGTAGGGAGAGAGCTAGCCACCCCACGGGGCCCGGGGTTCAGCTAGCCACCCTACATTGACTTGTTAGGCCCATTGGGCAAATCGGGGGTAGTCAGACGAGGGTGCGCGGACTGTGGAGAGGCGAGAGCCCTGTTTGGTTCTGAGGGGCTAGACCCCTATTACTGAGAGGGCTAGGCCCTATACTGTTCTGTGCTGTACTTTGGCGTACCTGCTAGCAGAAACGACAGACTGTGTGCTAGTGCGGGGCAGCTACTTATCACGCGTGCCATAATTATCGCTACGTCTGTCTGTGACCTTGGCGTGGTTGACTGAGTGTAGGAATACCACGAGGGACTCTCCCGACCAGGAGAGCACCATGTGTGCCTTCTACTCTTCGAAAAAGACTGCAATCAAGATCGTTCCCACGAGGAACATACGAGATCAAGAAAGAGATCTGAAAAGTAAACCAATGGGTGAAAAAGGAATGACTTGTAAAATAAAATAATTGGAAAAGATAAAATTACCTGTTAGCTTTTACTGCTTTAGCTAGTTTGGTTGCCACTCTACTAGCGTTCGCTGACTCTATTTTACTCGTACCCCTTTTCAGGTCCACGAGTTGAGCAGCCCGAGTCATCGGCAGCAGAAGGTGTTGGGCCTAGTCGAGCCCAGCAGTAGTTCCTATTTTTGTTGTACTTCCTTTTGCTAGTGAGTTAGACTACTGTTATCGTTTCTGTTCTGTACTTGTTCTACTTTACTGTTGTGGTGGTGATATGTACTGTTAGCAGCTTTTACTTCCTTTATTGCTGTACTCTTTTACTGTTAGTTACTTAGCATGGTGAATGTGGTTTACTTTCTTACTTTTTGGTTATTTCTTGTTGGACGACTGGGTCTTGGGATTAGTCGAGTCGAGCCGGTCTCGTGTCCTATAGGAATTCAGGAACCGGGTCGTAACATAAGTGATGTGGTGCTTGCTTCATTTATTAAATCACGAGCTGTCTGTTATACGATTAAGAACCGAGATGTGAATAGTGATATATGCTGTATATGAAATGAGATGAGTACGATGCATGAATCCTACTGGGAACTAGTAAAGGAACTCAAGTACATTGAAACGAATATTGGACGCATGATGGAACATGTTGCCTACGGGCTGGTTGGTTGTATGGACTTGGGTATGAAAAGTGAGTTGGCTCTCGTGTACGCGGTATCGAGGAGTGCTATTGTTACTTTAGAGTAGGGGGAGCTAGCTGCCCCTTGGGTTGGGACCGGTGTTAGAAGTGACCTCCTACACCGACTCTTGTTAGGCCTACTAGGCAAATTGGGATAGCCGGACAAGAGTACGCAGGCTGTTGAAGGGAGTGGCTCATGTTTGATTCTGTGTTGTATGTTTGGGCGTACACGTTAGTTGAAACGACTGACCGCGTGCAAGTGTGGGGTAGCTACCCGTGCGCTTATCGCGCGTGCTGTAGTCACCGCTACGTCACAGCCATGATCCCGCGATGGTAGATTAGGTGTAGGACTACCACGGGGTGCTCTCCCAACCTGAAGAGTGCCACGTGTACCTCCTACATCGCGGGGAAAATTGCATCAAGATCGTTCCCATAGGGAACAAGTGGATTTGAGAAATGTTGTGGACGCGTACTAGAAATTGAATCAGAAACGCATGGATGTTTAAACGAAAATAAATAATAATACATAACTGGAAATTAGATGGTTAGTTAGCTGCTTGTTTCTTTTATATTTAATTGCATATAAATGACTTATCCACCACTCTACTCAGCGTTAGTTGACCACAGATTTATATAACCATGTTTAGGTTAGGGAGTTGAGCAGTCAATGCCACCGGCTATAGAGGGTGCTGGGCTCAGTCGAACCCAGCCGTAGTCCTTTCCCTTTTTCCGTTGCAGAGGTTTTTGTTAGTAGTAAATACTTTTAGCATGTGATACCTGTTTCTGTTTATGTTTCTCTCTATTTTAGTTGTGATGGTTATGTATGTAATGGTATTTTTCCGCTTGTGGCATGTAATATTTTTGAGATATTCTGTTTTAGTTTTATTGCTGTCTATTATCTATTTTTACTTAGTTACATTTCATGTGTAGTTGTTGAATGTTTTCTGCATTTGGTTATTTCTTGTTGGACGACTGAGTCATTGGATTTAATCGAGGTAAGCCGATCTTAGGTTCTGTAGGGAGTTGAGATTGAATCGTAACAACAAGTTCCTGTTATGACAATCCTACTCTCAGTAGAAATCAAGCCTCTATAATGCACTAAAAAAAGTGATCGTAGTGGAGGGTAAACATGAGAAAGTACCAATAACATGATTGCTTGTGATTCAATGCCTCTTGGGACCTCATATAAGTGATCCCTTGGGCAATCCACATGGGCAATCCACAATAATGAGCCTTGACCAATGTGATTTTCATGGTTATAAAAGCAGGTGTCAACTTGGGGTCGGGGAGTAAAGGAAGGTTAACATTAGTTCCATCTTTTCTCTGCAAAAGAAAAAATATTAGTTCCATCTTAACATCAATAGAAAACACAAGTTTTGCAAAACCCTTGCTTTCTCTCTAAAACATGGATTTTAGGAGATGGTGTTAACCCACGAAGTAAATGGAGATTAAACACGCAAGTAAACTAAGCCTAAGTATAATAATATGTGGTCAAGAAGGGCTAGATTGGTGATGGGAGGATAGGAGGGACCTCTAGTCATTTTTTCCCTCATTTCATACCATCACAGAAATCTTACTTCACTTTCAACACAATGGGAGGGACCTCCAATCTTTTTTTGGTTTTTTCATCCCTTTTCAAACCATCACGAGCAATATTAGGAAATTGTAATCACCTTTCTCTTGGGCATTTCTTTCTTCTACCTTTTTTTTTTTTTTTTTTTTTTTTCCTTTTTTGTTTTTCGATTAAGGAAGTGTAAGAGAGCCTATAGTTCACTAAGAGGATAGATCGTCTCTCCATGCATTCTCCTCCCTTTTCTTTTGGAAAATTAGAAAATCTACAACCTTTTTTACGGCTAAATCCACACCCCTCCCCTTGTACCTACAGGGGGTCGCTGTCGGAGGTGTGAGGATGAGGAAAAGTAACGGCCAGGATGAGTGTGTCGAAAGGGCTGTGTGATTCGACGTGATCATCAGATGCTCTTTCTTTTAATTCTGTTGAAAAAGCAGAGGGGTTAAAAGGAAACAGTCCAATGGTATGGTCCAACATTGTGTCACAATTATTGTGTCTTCATTGATAATTGAAAATGCCTATACGTCTAGACTCTAGGTAAGGCAAGGTTCCTCCCTCCAACTGGTGTAATAATTTTCAGAAATGGCAATTGTCTAATTTCCTCTTCAAATTTGATAACTAACTCTCCAATCAAGTCAATCCAATTTCTCTCGCTTCCAAAAAAAAAACCACCCCACCAATTAGGATATATCCTAATTTGACACGTCATTCAATTGACTAGAGAAAGAAAACTCCTATCTGAATCTTACATAAAAAAAAAAAGCATCACAAAGGCCTGAGAAAAAGATGACTAAACGGCCTATAAAGGTCACACAATGGAATGTTACGAGGCAAAAACCTAAAAATTGAAGATCCGTTCAATGAGAGAAAATTAAACGAATTCAACCCTGATTACAAGAGCATCGCAAAGCTAATAGGTCAATGCTTAGACTCAACAAGTTTAGCAAAAAAGATAAACAATCAGACATTCACAATAGACGAGTAGATGGATAACCGCAGTCGACAGCTTCCTCTCATGCAATAGTTACACCATATGTTACTCTACAATCATTACTCTTGACAAACGTAGGTAATGCACCTACGTGTATGCATCGTGGCGACAATATATACTCGATCATGAATTATGGAGTATAGCCAATGCTCATGATATGTGATGAGAGGAGGTTTGGTGATATAAAGTTATCACAATTCCTGCATGAGAGAAGGGAATAAAGGAGAGAGAAAAAACTCTTTTATTTTTCACTCTCTTTTTCTTCCGTACTTAATGCAAAATTTAGAGTGTCTATATCCATTTTCCAGACATATACCTCTTAAAATGTAAAATTAGATAATTAAACCCTCAATATCTTTTTGTAGCTATTTATTTGATACTTGCTTAAACAAATACTTTTCTTTACCTAAGAACCTGGTAGAACTTAGAAAAGGAGGACTTCAATCAATTTCCCTATCCACTTCGAAGACCCCAAACATCCCCTTCAGCACATTGGGATGCTTTTGCTAAATCCCAAAGCTTATCAAGATAATCATACATTACCCTCTATTTACCGAGCAATGATGTGGACGTCTAACGAACTACCAAATGCAATTTAAGGGAGGGAATGCACGAAAGAGCGTAGTCATATATTGACTTGCAGCTCCTTCCCATGGGTAACAAGGATTGTGCCCGTCGGCAACCAATTGGCATGTGGTGTGGAACGAACATGACAACCTATGGCGTCCAATTAAGAACATCGTAATAGCCATATGCATTACGATCACGGAGAGATATAGGACCACATGGCACTCGACACCTTTTGATCGGTTCCAATCTAATTTAATGCTACCATGTCTCGTGTCCATCCGTATTTCGACAGATACATGCTGTGAATATTTGTCATGTATGAATAAGTTTAGAAAATGTGAGAATTTATCACAAAAAAAAAAAAAAAAAAAAAAAAAAAAAAAAAATATATATATATATATATATATATATATATATATATATATATATATATATATATATATATATATATAATGTGACACGTTTTCGTAACGTACGGATGTGATAGAGGTGATCTTCACTGTACGGCTGATATTTAATATAAAAAATTTTAAAAACAGTGCAAGAGCTATCATGCGTTAGGTCTCACCTCACTTAAAATATGCATCAACTGTTTGTAAGTACAGGAGTATTTTTTAATTTTAAATAAAAAATGTATTGCTGGAAAATATTTGTAAAGTTAATTTTATATCAATGTAAAATTATTACATTCATAAAATCATTTTATATTTGTATGTTACTTTTTTTTTTGGTGATATGTTCCTAAACAGTGACGGAACTGTTACTTTTTGTTTCTTCATTGCGAGTATCTTCTTACGTTAATGCAAAATATGTCTTCTTTTAAATTTTTGTATCTCCAGTCTTATAAAATTACTTTATAGCCTTATAAACTTTGTTTACTAGATGGCAGGGATTTTTACATGGGTAATAATCGAAATGAACTGCGATAATCTTCAATCAATCATAATAATAAGTTGTTGATGGATTTTTATCCTCGATAACGACATCAAAAATATAATTATCAATTTTTGATCAGTAATAAGAATGTTATTTAATGTATCGTTGTTGTAGTATATGTGTCAAAAATGCAAATCGATGTTGCGTTAATTTTATTTAATTATAATTTTTAATGATTTATTTTCAGGTCGTTTATTGGGATGCAGTCATTGATATACATCATTCTCTATGTCTAAAAATATTCTTTTATTCTAAAAATATAAATTTTATTTACAAAATAAATAAATTAATCAATCAATGAAAGAATTGACTAATTATTTGCAAAAGAATCAATTAATATGTGTTATAATGCTTGAAATAAATGTACAATAAACATGCATAAAAAAATGACTATTGTGATGCTATGTTAATTATATACAACTACTACAAGTAATACCTAAGTATAGGTACAAAAATAGTTAATAATTATACTAAATTATATTAACATAACGATATCTATAGTTCCTTTAAAAAAAACATATAAACTCTTTTAAAAAACATACTAATATCAATAGTAACATATAGTACATATTTAGTAACATATACATGCGCCACTGAAATCTTAGTAACATATATACATAACCTAAGGCAAAATAATTATCTATATTGACATATAAACTTATCTACAGTCATGGATGAATTTGTCCCTAAAGCTCTAATTTATTTATATGCATATGCTTTTATTGTCTATATAGATTTTGAAATGACCCTCTCTAAGGGTCATTTTGGTTTTTCCTAAACTTTAAGGGCATTGGCGTAAAATTTCGTGCACCAGGAAATCCACGTAGGGATCCCATCCAAGTTATTTTGTCTCGTAGGGGGCTTAATGTAAATTTTACACCCCTACTATCACCTTTTTGACCCTAAGTAAATAACTCTAAGAACCTAGGACTATTTTTCACAATTTTCCAGAACCCCACAATTCCTAAAACCCTACCCGCTACCCTTTAAAAGCGCACCCACACAAACACCGTTCCATCCGCACACCACCTCGAGTGGTGCACCCTACCCCCCCTTTCCCCATTGCAAACAGTGAGTGAGGGAGAGGGAGAGAGGAAGAGAGTAAGGGAGAGGGAGGATAAGCGGGAGAAGGGAGGTTGCAGCGGCGCATAGCGCGAGGACAGCACAGTGCGAGGCGTTGCAGCCATTGTCATGACGCGTTCGGTGTGCGAAGCGTGGGCAAGTCCTACGTGCATCAAACATTCGCAATACCCTGTAGACGGCTGGGGGGCTCTGTGGACAGTCGAGGCACCCTTCAGAAGTTTGGGAACGCACGAGGCTCAAGGCGTGGCCTGCCTAGGGTGCTAATGGCAGAGACGACCTCAAGGAGTGAGCTGTGTGGGGAATCGGAACTCTCTCAGAGTGAGTTTGCATGGGGAGACGCATGCACGGCATCCGAGGCATTTTTGGATGTCTGAGGTGGTACCAGACGTCTAGGTAAAGTCTCGGACGACTGGGACTAGCAGCAGATGGTGGAGGGGGAGCAGGAACTTTAGGTGGGGTTTTACGAGCATTCAAGATGTCTGGGACTTGCTCCAGACGTCTGATAGGGGTAGGGGGTGCACGCCTGTTGCAGAGGGTGATTGGTCCAGCCAGACCAACCCACCTAACTCAGTTCAAATGAACCAGGGAAGGTTTCTAGGTCGGTTCAGGACCCAAACGGGGTTGAAATCGTGCAACCAAGGTATCGTTGGAAAGCTCTTGAATTTTCCTACATTTTAGAGCCATTTCTACACTATTTTGAGCTATTTTTGTATACTGAAATATCAGTCAACGTGTTTGATGCCCCGTTTGACCATTAATTGATAATTTCACAGTTTAAAAAGATATTCGTTGTAGTATACCATGAAAAAATGATTATCAATTTTATTACTCGAAATTCAAAAACTTCCAAGGTCGAACTCAGGGAGCAAGTCGGTATTTTAGAAACTTAAGAGCACAACTTTCAATTTAATACAGAAAAGCAATGATCAATTCAATCACAATTAAGAAGTAGTCTCGAATGAACTAATGCAAAAAATTGGACGTCTGATGAAAAATCATCTTAAAATGGTTTTGCTATAGTGCTTGGTTGTGAATTTTTTTGCCTTCTCTTTCTTCTTCTGCGGTTTCTCTCTCTCTTTCTCTGGTTTTGGCTATCCTCCTTAGCTTCTTCTTCTTCTCTTCTTTCTTCCTCCTTGGCTCCTTCTTCTCTGTCTTTGGTTTCTCTCTTCTTCCTTTTCTTTCTGCAGCTAAGTCTTCAGCTTCTTCTTCCTTGGCCTCTGCAGTCTCCTTCCTCTTTCTCTTCTTCTTCTCCGCAGCTACTTTTTCTCTGTCTTTGGTTTCTCTCTTCTTCCTTTTCTTTCTACGGCTAAGTCTTTAGCTTCTTCTTCCTTGGCCTCTGCAGTCTCCTTCCTCTTTCTCTTCTTCGTCTCTGCAGCTGCTTCTTCTTCCTCCTTTCTTTTTCCCTTTCTCTGCGGCTTCTCCTTCCTTCAGCTGCTCCTCTTCTTCTTCTTTTCTTGACTAAGTCCTTACTTCAGCTGCTCTCTACTGCACTTTCTCCTCTTCAGCAGCACCTTCTTCTCCCTTAGCTGCTCCTGCCTTCTCCTTCTTTTCCTGCATAGAGCGACGCAAAACCTACCCCTACCCTCCCCACATCTCTCTCTCTATTTTGCTCTTAGGACACAGCTCTCCCAAAGCCTCTCAGGTAAACGGGTCAGGTATGCGTGCCCGGGACCAGGCCCACCGACGTGCGGTGGTGGGCAAGGAGTGCGCGGGTAGTCAGGTTATGCCAGGTCCGTGTAGGAGTGGTCGCAGGCGAGGCAGGTGTACGTGGGCGAGGGACCTCACCCCGTGTACTGGAGGCGAAGAGCTAAAATCACAAAAACAATTTAAGTGCTGTAGCGTACCTCTGAGTTTACGAGGTGGGACTAAATGTCCTACCCGCTTCGCTCGCTCCCGCGTAGGAGGACTTCGCCTAATTGCCGCAGCTGCATGGGGCTTCAGTGTCAATCACTCGGTTGGGGCTATGAGCGAAAGGATTCCGCACAAGCTGGGACCTGTAGCCTGGAGTAGAGAGACCTGGAGCGAGCTTGCGAGCAAGCTTTGCTCCTGGTCTAATGGCGACAGGGAATCAAAACCTGCGATCACTGAACACAGCCTTTCGACCCCATTAGAGCACACAGGTAGCTTCGCTGTGGCACGGTGAAGGTGAGGAGGGGGGTGGCGTGGTGCAGAACAGCCTAGGTGTTGAAGCGACAGGACTCGATCGTGTTTTAAGGGTTAATTTCGTCGTAGTATAGGTGATCAAGCGTCGTCAACAAATAAAAGTTTTATTACTCGAAGACCGGAGTATCCGAGGTTGAACACAGGGAGCAATTGGAATTTACTACTAATCTCAAGAATGTAATTGAACACTTTAATTCAAATGTAAATGCCTGAGTTTAAAAGCAATTATGGTAAAAAGAAATAGAATTGGACGTCTGATCATGAGATCAGACATCTTAAAAGATGTCTTTCCCTTCTTTGATTCTTCTTCCTTTCTTCTTTCTCTGTAGTGCGTTGCTTTTCTTCTGCCTTCTTTCTTTCTTCTCCTGCAGTATCTCTCTCTGCTTCTTTTCTTCTGTCTTCTACGGGTTCTTCTTTACTTGTCTCTGCTTCCTTTGCTTCAGTTCCTTCTTCTGCTTGTCTTTTATTTCTTTTCTTCTTCAGTTTTTCTTCTTCTGATTTTCCTTCGCCTCTTCCTTCTCTTTTCAATGGCTTCCTTCCTTCTTCCCTTGCCAGTAGCAGTTAAGTGTTTGCTTCACTCCTTCCTTCTTCCTTCCCTGCACACACCACAGCCAAGGCAAAACCTACCCCTCTACCCACACCCGCGCGTCTCTCTCTCTCCGTAAACCACTCATCATCACGCTCTCCCAAAGCCGGGTAAACGGGTCGGATCGCGGGCCCGTGACCAGGCGCACCGACGTGAGGGTGATGCGCAAGGTGTGCTTTGGGTTGGGTCAGATCGCGCTAGATTCGCGTGGTGAAATCGCGGATGAGGCGGCGTGATATAGGTAAGGCACCTCACCCCAAGTGCGTTCGGAGGCACTCAAGCCATATCACAAAAACAATATAAAGCATGCCAGTGCTTTGTATGTTACCGATGTGGGACTATTGGTCCTGACCTTCTCTCGCGCACGCCTGCAAACTGCAATTGCCACAGCTGCGGACTTCGCAGTGTCTCTTGCTTGGTCAGACAACTTCGCAGTGCTTCCCCGAGCGAGCTGCACCTGGAGCCTTGCGGTCCTGAAGCCTGGAGCGAGCTTGGAGCTTCTTCGAGTTGCCGTCAATGGCGGCAGGGGCTATGAATATGTCAGACACGAAAATGGCCTCGCGGCCTAATCAGATCACCGGGAACCTTCGCCTTGTCACGGTGAAGGTGAAGAGCAAGGTGGCAGGCCACGGGGTGGCCTAGGCATGCGTGCCTAGGTCGTCCTGTGGTCGGATGGATGGGTGAGTTCGGGGGGCTGTTGTGGAGGCGTGGAGGGACGGTGGATGGGCGGATGTTACTCAGTGAGGTGAGGCGGAGGTTACATGATGGTCGGTGAGGTGTGTGGGGCTGTGGAGCGATGGAAGCACCTCGCCGGAGGGTGGCTGGAGATGAGGAAGGTGACGGTGGCCAGCGGCGATCGAGGGGTCGATTGAGTGAAATAAAGTGAGGAAATGACAAAGGGGATAGAGGGGAATGATTTTAACCTAATTAAAGGGACGAAAGGGGACGAAGAGGCGAACAGCTGTACCTGCTGTTGCTGGAGAAGAAGATGCCCAGTGGGGGAGGACGGCGGCGACGGGGCTAGGACAGCGTACGCGGGTATTGCGCGACGCGGAGGAGGATGAGGAAGACGACTCTGCCACTGGTTTTGTGGCAGAGCGAAGAGGAAGGGGAGGGGGGCTCGCCGGAGCTCGCTGGACAGCTTGGCCGGAGAAGGAGATGAATTTTGGGTGGAAATCCGGCCAAGTCAAGCTAAAATTGAGCGGCTGGGTTTGGGGGTTCTTTTATAGGCACAGGCCATGTGTTCTGGAGTGTGGAGGGCAAGCATTCGTCATCGACGGCTCACCGGAGAAGGAAAGTGGGTGGATACCCAAATCCCTCGTGCGTTCGCATGAGAGATTGGGATCAAATCAGGGATCATGACTGGCCTCAGATGGAAGGGAATTCCTCAGAGAATCTTCCTTCCATTTTTGGGAGGGGATCTCTGAGGAATCAGAGAGTATTCCCTCTCTAATCCTCGTCGGAGCGGGATTCTGCCCCAATTATGGTGGAATGACCTAATTGCAAGGTTGGCAAGGGGGCTCTCTGCGATGATTTTCAAAAGTTAGGGACCAAAATGTGATTTGGGTGTACTAAATTGCAAAGTAGGTCAAGATGACCTCCCCTTAGGTCCAAATTTTGTTGAAAACCTAATTTTGACCTAAGGAATCCAATGGTGAAGTTGGATTTTAGGTTTGACCACGTTTGATTAGATATTTTGCGTAAAAACCCAAATTAGGTCAATTGATGAGTTAGGACCCTATTCTAGGTCAAACTAGGTTCCAAAGGCCAATTTGAATGTTCTAAACCCTAGAAGATATTTTTCCATGATTTTTAGAGGGTTTACTTGATTTTTATCCTGACCGGAACCTTGTTGAATTAAGCGGGTCTGTTTTAGGGTTACCAAATGTTATTTAATTCCTGGATTGCATGTGAACCCATTTTTGATGGAATCAACCCACTTTTTATGTCACTTAGACCATTTGACCTATGTTTCGTCTCTGAGAAATTTCATTTATGTACTGCAATGGTAAAATTACAGTTTTAACATTTATTTCATGTTTTCTTCTCAGAACACTTATTCCTTATATTAGGCACTCTTCTAAGTTATGTCGGAGCTTTTATTCTCTTTATTAGGTCAAAATGAGCTAGTTATAGCTCATGATGAGGCTCTCATCACTAGGCGTGCATGCCTAGGGCGGATTGCGGCCGTGAAAGTGCATGTGTTCTGTGGACACGTGGGGTGTGTGTGGCGGTTAATGGAGGAGTGGATAGTGATCAGTGAGTGATGGCGAAGGTTCTGAGATGGGTGGCGAGGCGTGTGGATGGGTGGAACGACGGATTCGCCTTGTCGGTGGTCTGCCGGAGATGAGGGAGATGGAGGTGATTGACAACTGTCGAGGGGTCGAAAATAAAAATTGATGAGGGGGAAATAAAGAGGGGAGGAAGAGGTACTTATCTAGGGTGTTTAGGGCGAAGGGGGAGGCGGAGGGCGAGCGGCAGGTGTCTACCATCGCCGGAGACGAAGACCCTGTGGTGAAGAGGCGGCGACAAGGAAGAGGGTCGAAAGGCGCACGCTGGTACGACGCGGTGCGGAGGAGCACGGCGAAGATGGCTTTGCCACTGGTACGGTGGCAGAGCAACAAGAGGAGGGAGGGAGAGTCGTCGGAGCTTGCAGGCAGTTGGCCGAAGTGAGGAGGAGACGAAATTGGGGGGTGTTCTCTGGCCAAATCAGGCTTGAAGGAAGCAGAGGGGTTTGGGCTTCCTTAAATAGGCAAGGGCCGAGGGAAGAGTCGCGAGGAAACGACGAGAAGACCACGTCGGAGGTATGGCCGGAGGAGACCCATACCTCTCGAGCGTTCGCACGAGAGGTATGGGGGGTTTCAGGACATGGGGAGCTGCCCATGCGGTAGGGGGCTTCGCAGGGAGCTCCCCTTTCAAATCTGGGAGCAGCTCCCCATGAAATTGAGGAGAAAACCTTCGCGCAAAGTCACCGGAGGTATGGGTGCCTGCTATGATGGCAGAGGGACCAAAATGAAGAAAGTGACGAAGAAGCTGAGGGGGGATTTGCAAGGGTTTTCAAAAGTTAAGGGTCTAAATGTAATTTGGTGTACCAAATTGCAAAGTAGGTCAAGATGACCTTCCCTTTGGTCTAAATTTTGGTATAAACCTAATTTAGACCTACGAGATCCAATGGTAAAGTTGGATTTTAGGTTTGACTACGTTTGACTAGACATTTTGCACAAAAACCTAAATTAGGTCAAATATTGGGCATGGACCCTAATCTAGGTGAAAACAGGTTCCAAAGGCCAAATTGAAGGTTCTAAACCCTAGGGGATATTTTTCCATGAATTTTAGATGGTTTAGTTGATTTTTATGTTTCCTGGAAGCTTGTGAATTTAAGTGGGTTTATTTTAAGGTTACAGAATGTCATTTAATTCCTAAATTTCACAGTAACCCTTTTATGACTGAACCATCCCACTTTTTCTCTTATTAAGTCTAATTGACCTATGTCTAGACCCTTAGAAATCCCGTTGATGCATTGCAATGGTAAAATTACAGTTTTACTCCTTGTTTTATGTTCTCTTCCCAGATTAATGATCCTTTGAATTAAGCCTTTCTCTTGGTTATGTAGGAGCTTTTGTTCACTTTATTCGGTCAAAATATGTTAGTTAAGGCTCATGATAAGGTTCTCATCAACCATTAAATTGGTGTAGGCACCAAGTCCGTGGCGTGTACGGGACCTGCAGAGGCATTGGGATCCACCGCTTGTAACCCCATATCTTCCGTACCCTTGGGTAGAGTGGTCTTCCTCTACTTTTCTTCATTGGTTCGATTAAATTGAATGTCAAAATTAGAGGTTTCCGTTTGAAACCTAGGTTATGAAACAAAAGTTTGAAGTCTTTTATGCCTCGTCTAGTTACGGAAATTGATGACTGCCACCCTAGCCTTATGGGTTTGGTATTAACAACTTAATCCAGGGTTGTTTGCTAATGTGTATGATATCATAGCGCTTGCTCGATATGAAATGAATCCTAAGAATGAGAATGATGCATGTTTATGTTCGATACATGGACCTTGTTTGATATAACCTAAACGTAAATGATGCTTGCTTTCTCTTAATGGGTGGAACTAGCCTTGAATGAACTGGGTAATAGCAATGGTTAGGACGTTCTTGAACACTAAGGTATACTAGAACAATAAATTACTTGCTATGGTACGAACTTGGATAATGATGGAATAACTCATCTACCGTGTGTTTTGACTAAGGTTTGGACTCTAATTGGGGGCAAGCTGGCTCTAGCATACGCATATATCGAGGAGAGCTATTCACCCTGTGTGTAGGGAGAGATCTAGGCTTTCCTTGGGTTGGGACCTAGGGTAGGAATGGTCTCCCTACATTGACTCCTGTTAGGCCCACGAGGCCAATCGGGATAGTCGGGCGAGGGTACGCAGACTGGTGAGGGGCTTGATACTTGTTATATTCTGTGTTGTACGTCTTAGATGCGTACTCATCGGTGGAAAGGATTGACCGCGTGCCAGCGTGGGATAGTTTCTCGTGCGTTTATTGCGCATGCTGTAGTTACCACTACGTTGCGACCATGACCCTAGGTTGGTAGACCGGGTGTAGGACAAACGTGGGATATTCTCTTGGCCATGAGAGTACCACGTGTACATCCTACATCATGGAGAAAACTGCAGCAAGATCGTTCCATTAGGGAACATATGAACCAAGAGATAACGTGACTCTTTGCTAGAACATTCGAAACACTAAATGGAGAAAACATATGAACTGATGTGAAACATTGTTACTGTTTTAAATTTCAATTGCATTAGTTAATTTTGCACTTGTCACTCTACTTAGCTTTTGCTGACAACTGCCACTTATGTTCAGGTCAGGGAGGCGAGCAATGATAACATTGCATCTGGGGGTGATAATTCTGGGCCCATCTTTAGAATAAAAGGCACAGATAATACAACATAAGTAGAATGGGAGCATTGCATGCATCATATGTCAAGATTGCCTATAAAACAGTATTAATGGCCATTTGTACGAGCACTTGTCAAAGCAGGCCTCAGATGAGCAATCAGACTGCACGGATGGAATCAGAACGACGAACGGAGTCCAACGGACTCGAAATCAACCAAATTCGACATCCGAAGCTCCCACAATGGACCCAAGAAGTTCTGACCACTGATCTGATGATCAACGACCCACGACGCGCCACGTGGCGCCCGCTCACCACGTCCAGATTGCCGCCTTCACCCGGAGGACAGATCTCAGCCGTTGATCTCTGATCAAACGGCTGAGAACTGCGTGCACGCCCGCACTCGCTGCGACAAAGCAGCGGGTGTAGCGCTGCGGTTGGAGCACACGCCCGCACCCATGCGACGTAGGTTCGAGCCACGCGGAGCTGAAATTCAAAGACGACGACGCGCGTGGGCGAAATTGGGCTGCCCGAGCAGCAGCAGATGGCAGAGATCGCAAGACGTGGCGCCCACAGATGCGCCCTGGCCAGACGCGCGCGATGACAAGGGCGCAAGGGCGCGATCCAGGCGAGCGCCTCGCGCGAGATCCCAACCGTCTGATCTTTGATCAGACGGCTTGTGGCGCGCACACATGGATTGGGCGCGAGGAAGAACAGCTGTGGGTGAGCGACCGGCGGGCAGGGGTCTTCACCGACATTTTGGGAAGGGTTTTAGCGACCTCCCGGACGTCTTTAAAACCCCTTCTTCATTTAGAAAGCCCTTCTTCATATTTAAATCCCTTCCAACCACTCATTCAAGGCATTCACTCCACTTGCAACTACTCTACCCCTCTCCTAGCTACCTTTAAGCTCTTTTGTAATCGCCGGAGACGACGAGTCGCTGACGGAGCCCTCTCCACCACCGTGGCTGCCTCGCCGCCCTCCCTCTCTCTCTCTTTCTTCCCTTCTTTTAAGCTTTACTCTACTTATGTTTTAGCATGTATCTAATGTTGTAATTTATGAACTAAAGCTGCATGATTAATGAAGTTGTTTTCTATTCAGTTGCTTGCTCTATTTTCTATTCGAGTTGCATGTTATGAATGAAACAATTCTAACCCTAATCTCTCTCTCTCTCTGGCTTTTCAACCGTGCCTTTTTGCAAGCAAAACCCCACGATTTTCGTGACAATAAGTGACAAGAGAAATCCGATTTTTACGCCTCCTTGAGATCGACACTCGGACTCACATCCATTTCTTTACTTTAAAATTGACGTTGCAAGTGCAAACTATAACGACACTTCTAGACACACACGCACGCGCACGTCAGTTTTTGGCGCCGTTGCCGGGGAGGCAACGGATTTGTTTTGTCACTTCCATTTTACATCCATTCTCACATCGTCTAACACCTTGTCTCCTTTTACTTGATGGTTGCAGGAATTCGACGCTTGGACGGCGAAGCAGCGCAACCCATGACGGTAACAAGGGAGTAGGTGCAACAAGGATCGGTAGTGAGTAGTTCTTCACTCATGGTTGTTTGCTTGCTTGAAAAACTAAACTAAAAAAATTGTAAAATTGAAAAAAAATTGGCGTGGTGTATGATTACCTGACCCACATCCTTAACACATACTCTAACATTCTGAATATATTCTTGGAGTGTTCTTTTCTCTTTCTGAGTGGTGTTTGCGAAGCCACCTTGGATTGACTTGGGCCGCACCACTCAACCCTAAAAATGACTCATCTAATAGAAGTTGCATGATCATTAGGATGAGTATATTAGGGTTTTAGAGCCTCTACAAAATAAAGGAAATCTACTTTCACCAAATTGTGTGCAAAACTTGACGTGCCTACTGAAACTTGTCTGAAAACATTAAGACACGTCAACCCTAAAAGACACTAAAGTAAGGATGAAACACTAAAAGACACCACATATTGAAAAAAATCCTTAATTGAAAACCATGCTTCGATAGAAGCACACACACTGAAAGTGAAAAACTAAGAGGCACCATCCTAATCAACGCTTCATCACATAACCCTTGCACAAGCACTTTCCTAGCCCTTTTAAAACTAAGTAGACGTGCCTTAGGTAGGACTGAGTTAAGTCTTGAGAGGCGAGGTTTTGTTCGCTGAGCACTTGGCTTTCATTCCCTTGGTAGAATCTGGTGACTAGGCTGCGGGGCAGTGTCAAACGACCGCGGTTGTGGGTTCTACGGAACCGGCGGTGCAAGCCAAAGGAAGAACCTTCCCTGCAATCCCCTCGTAATCAACCTGGCCAGATTAGCTTTGGGAAGGGGAGTTTAGTGCTTACAGACTTAATCACCCTTTTTGAGATTTCTAGGTCTCCTAAGGAATACACCATAAGGACTAGGCTTGTTTGCTTGATTGAACACACACTTCTCGCATCTGTCGCTCTCTGCATCCCCTCCTGTTCTCCTCTAGTGTCTGCACAGGAGATGCTCACTACATCCCGAATTGTTTGTTTTGGGATGGGATCCAGGCGACTTGATTCTGCTAGAAACATGGCTGAACCTAGGGTAGATGAGGTTGAGGATCAACCCCCACCAGACACAATGGCCATCATCCAAGCCCAGATTAATGCAAACCACCGACTTCAACAACAACAGATTCACACCATCATGCAAGCCATACATCGGTTACAAAATCTACAAGGGCAACCACCACCACCTTTCCAAGGCCCACAAGGGCAACCGCCACCTGATTTACCACCATTCCAGGATCAACCGAGGCCCCTCTGCGATTTCTACAATCCTTCCGCTGTTAGAGTCGAACCACACCTTAGGATCCCCGAAGGGGGAGATGATTTTGAGTTAAAACCAAATGTCTTAAGTCTGATCCAGAGCCACTTCCATGGAAGCTCAAATGAGGACCCCTTCCAGCACCTAGAGGATCTTGAACGAATAGTACGAACTGTGAAACCTAGGAACATTTGCCTTGACATTGTTCTAATTAAGATGTTCCCCTTCTCATTGGGAGACAAGGCTTCTCACTGGCTTAGAACCCTAGGTAGACCCATCACCACCTGGGAAGAACTGAGGCATGCATTTCTAAAGAAATTCTTCCCCATAGGAAAGACCAATGCCCTCAAAAGAGCTATTACTACATTCACACTCTAGGTTGAGGAAAAGTTCCATGAGGCGTGGGAAAGATTTAATGAACTCTTGAGGAAATGCCCACACCACCAAGTACCAAGGTGGCAATTGGCCTAGATTTTCTACCACGGTCTGGACAGCAACCTACGGAGCTTCGTTGATGCCTCATGCAGGGGAACTTCCTGAACAAGGACGAGGAGAGCGCATTTGAACTCTTTGAGTCTATGAGCGAAAATTCGCTCATCAATGCCTCCATGACCCGGTTTAACCGATCCAGTCAACCCCGTGGTGGGATTTATGAGGTACAAGCAAATTCTGGAATGGTTGACATGGACATCATTGCCAAGAAACTAGATCGAGTGGAATTGGTGGACAAAAAGATTGATGAGCTACTGAACCAGACCAAGAATCCGTTATAGACCTTCTCCCTAGCAAAGGGAGCACATAATGTTGACTTGGTCCAGCCCTTAAGCCAACTAAACCTGGAACAACCCCTGACCACGTTCCAGGGAGGGACCTTTGCTTCCTCAACCCATGATTACTCTCTTCCTTCCCCATCGACATTTGCTATCCTTGAAGATGTGCAAGCTGTCCAAGGTTATGCTAAACCTGACCCTTTCTCCAACACTTACAACACTGGCTGGCGTAATCACCCCAACTTTGGTTGGACAAACCAGAAACCACCGTAATTCCAAAACCAGCCCAGGCCAAATCAGCAGCCAAACTTGCCCCCCTATCAGCAAGGACCACCAATAAGACCCCCATATAATCAAAATAGGGCAACCCCTCCCCCACAAAACCAAATGGACACCCTAATAAAGATGATGGCTGAAATGAACCAGAAACATTAGGAGGAAATGGCCTTAGTAAAGGGACAATTAAGCCAACTTTTAGACTGTAAACAACAAGGATCCCAACCTTCCCAGCCACAATCAAACCCGCGAAACATAATTAACAAAGGCCCCAATTCGCAAGGGTTCCAAGGCAATCCCGGGCAGGCTTACATGGTCCAGCCAGCCCCACAAGGACCCCCTGGGTTTGGTGCTTCTTCGTCCCCGTCTTCTCAAGGATCAACCCATGGTCCCAATGCCTCTGCGAATGCTGTGACCTTGAGAAGTGGCACCAAAACCCAGGATCCCAAATGGACGACTCTCCCCGAGACTTCACCAGCTGAGATACCCGGCTCAGAAAAGGCACTGGAAAAACCCAATGACCCAGAAATAGATCCAATTCATGTTCAGACACCCTACCCTGAGGCCTTGGAGACAATCAAGAAGAAGAAAAATGAGGTGGAAACTGAGGAGCTTTTGGAGATCTTTAAGCAAGTACAGATTAATATTATGCTCCTCGAAGCTGTTAAGCATATTCCGACTTACGCCAAATTTTTAAAGGATGCCTGTACACCCAAACGTAAGCCATGACCTCAAGCACCTAGGAAGGTTGTGCTCTCCGAACAAGCAAGTTCTGTAATATCAAGCAACCTTCCGCTCAAGCGAACTGACCCAGGAGCACCCCTGATTTCCTGCAATATCAGAGACATGACATTTGATAGAGCGCTCCTGAACTTAGGTGCTTCTATCAATCTAATTCCAACAACCTTGTACCACCAATTTGGTTTCGGAGAGTTGACACCCACACCTGTCACCATCCAGCTGGCTGATAGATCTGTAAAGACCCCGAAGGGGGTTGATGAGGACGTGATTGTGCGGGTCAAGGACTTCTATTTCCCGGTCGACTTCTTGGTGCTTGACATTGAAGTCCCTGAAAAATTATAGAATGCACCCATAATCTTAGGCAAACCTTTCTTAGCTACGGCTAAGGCAAACATTGATTGTGACACGGGATGTATGGAAATCGCCTTCGGAGATAAGAAAATGCAATTGGATATCTTTCGGGTGACAAAGTCTTTTGATTGCGATTGTGTTGAGTAACATGATCCCGTGGAAACTCTGGTCGAGGAATGCCTCACCCTTAGTTCTGTCTCAGACCACCAAGCCTGTAACGACTGTTCTGACCTGACACCATCGCTACCCATGGACCTCTGTAAGGCTGATTACCATCAAACAACTCCATTTGAGGAGATCGATGTTGATCAACTCCCGCCTTTCCCTTTTCCGTCGACCGTTGTTCCACTTGCACCCGAACTTAAGCCACTACCCGAGAATCTCAAGTATGTCTTCTTGGGACTTGACCAGACCTTCCCTGTGATTATCAACTCTCATCTAACCAAGGATCAGGAACTCAGGTTGACCGCGACCCTTTCAGAACATCGGGCCGCCATTGGTTGGACCATTTCAGACTTGAGAGGAATTAGCCCCACCTATTGCATCCATAAGATTTACCTGGAAGACGGGGCATGACCCTCCCGCCGGATGAAGAGACGATTAAACCCAAACATGCGGGAGGTTGTTAAGAAAGAAATTATCAAGTGGCTGGACGCCGACATCATCTATCCTATCTCTGATAGCCCCTGGGTGAGCCCCACTCAAGTGGTTTCAAAGAAATTCGGGCTCACCGTTGTCACCAATGAGCATGACGAATCCATCCCCACCCGCACCACCACCGCATGGCGGGTGTGTATTGATTACAGGAAGTTCAATGAAGCCACTAAGAAGGATCATTTCCCCTTACCATTCATTGACCAGATCCTTGAAAGATTTCCAGGGCAAAAGTATTTTTGCTTCCTGGATGGATATTCAGGATATAACCAAGTCGCAATTGCTCCGGAAGATCAAGAAAAGACCACATTCACTTGCCCGTACGGCATGTTTGCATTCTGTCGAATGCCGTTCGGGTTATGCAACGCACCTGCTACCTTCCAGCGTTACATGCTAGCCATCTTTTCAGAAATGGTGGGTGAATACTTACAGGTCTTTATGAATGATTTCTCTATATTTGGGAATTCATTCGACCATTGTTTGAGCAAATTGGAGAAAATATTGAAACGATGTATCGAGGTTAATCTGGTGTTAAGCTAGGAAAAGAGCCATTTTATGGTTCAAGAAGGAATCGTCCTGGGTCACATCGTATCACATAGGGACATTGAGGTGGATCGGGCTAAGGTTGATTTGATTTTCAAACTTCCTCCACCTAGCTCAGTCCGACAGATTCGCTCATTCCTGGGACATGTTGGCTTCTACCGAAGGTTCATTAAAGACTTTTCCAAGCTTTCCAAACCCTTAACCGACCTTCTGGCCAACGACATCATATTCCACATGTCCTCTGATTGCATCCAGGCTTATCATACCCTCCGAGACTTAGTCTCCATAGCACCTGTACTTCACCCCTCGGATTGGTCCCAGGACTTTGAGATTATGTGTGATGCATCATATTTTGCCATAGGCGCCATCTTGGGACAAAGACAAGACAAGAAACCCGTGGTGATCTACTACGCGAGCAAAACATTGGACGAGGCCCAACGAAATTATACGGTCACAGAGAAAGAATTGGTCGCTGTAGTCTTCGGGCTTGAGAAGTTCCGACCTTACTTGCTGAGATCCCACGTGACCATCTATACTGACCATTCAGCCATCCGGCACCTGTTGGCTAAGAAGGGCACAAAGCCCAGGCTCATCAGATGGATCCTACTCTTGCATGAATTTGACCTGGAAATCCGTGACAAGGCCGGATCAAAGAATGTGGTGGCTGACCACTTGTTTAGACTTCACCCAGATCACATTGGACCCTCCCTGCCTTTATCTGACACCTTCCCCGATGAACACATTCTGGCTGTGCAAGATAAGAAACTGCCTTGGTATGCTGACTATGTCAACTACCTAGTTGTAGGATAGCTGGTCCAGACAGCAACGGGACAGATTCTTGGCTGAGGCCAAGCACTATTTTTGGGATGATCCCATGCTGTTTCTCCTCTGTGCCGACCAGATCATCAGGAGGTGTATCCCCGAGAATGAAGTTCAGAGTGTGCTTTCTTTTTGTCATGACCAAGCTTGTGGTGGCCACTTCTTTGGAAAAAAAACGACTGCGAAGGTTCTACAGTCTGGATTTTACTAGCCTTCCCTATTTAAGGATGCACACAACTTTGCCAAGACTTGCTCACGCTGCCAAATGCTGGGGACCATGACCAGAAAAGATATGATGCTCCTTCAACCCATCTTGATTGTCGAAATCTTCGACGTTTGGGGTATTAATTTTATGGGCCCTTTTCCACCATCCAACGGCTTTGAGTACATCCTAGTCTTGGTAGACTATGTTTCTAAATGGGTTGAAGCCGTCGTCACCCGTCGATGCGATCACAGGACTGTTATGGACTTTGTTAAGCAGAACATCTTTTCCCGGTTTGGAATACCAAAGGCCATGATCAGTGATGGTGGAAGTCATTTTATTCACTCCCAATTTCGTGCCCTACTTAGAAAATACGGGGTTAACCATCGCATTGCTACCTCGTATCATCCGCTAACAAATGGGCAGATCGAGGTCTCAAATAAACAAATCAAGAACATTTTACAAAAGACTGTGAGACCTGACAGGAAAGATTGGTCCACACGACTAGATGATGCCCTGTGGGCATACAGGACCGCTTTCAAGATCCCGATAGACGTGTCACCTTATCTCCTGGTCTTTGGCAAAGCCTGCCACCTTCCTGTCAAATTGGAACACCGGCCCTACTGGGCTGTCAAGCAATGTAACATGGATTCTCAGTTAGCCGGTGCGTAGAGGACGCTTCAACTCTCTAAGCTCAAAGAAATTCGTCGGGATGCCTTTGAGAATAGTAGACTGTATAAGGAGAAAATGAAAGCCGTCCACGACCGACTCATCCATAGAAAGACCTTTGAGCCTAACCAGCAAGTCTGCCTATTCGATGCCCGCCTAAAACTCTTTCCGAGGAAATTCAGGTCCAAATGGACAGGACCATTTCGGGTGGTTAAACCTCACTCTAATGGGGCAGTTGAAATTGCTGATCCAAACACTGGGCACACTTTTACAGTTAATGGTCAAAGATTGAAACACTTCCTAGCCCAGGTTCCCCCAAAGGAGAGTGTCACCCTCATTGAGGGATGACACGAAGCACTACCCAGCTGGAGGCGTTAAACTTAGAGCTTCCTGGGAGGCAACCCAGAGGATTCAGACTGATCCGGTATTTTACGTCACTCAGGTAATATCTTTTTAAACCTCTGTTGCATCCATGTATTTGCTAATGAGGACATTGTCCAACTTAAGCTTGGGGGGTGGTAAATTACATGATCCTGAGCTCATTTAATCAGTTTGATTAAAATAAAATTAAAAAAAAAATTGAATTTAGGAAGAAACTTAGGCATTAGAAACTTGTCAATAGTGGGAAATAATATAAAAAGAACTTGAACACTTAGACTTTTCAGGCTTTCAGGCTTAATCAGCCCTGGTGTCCGTTAAAATATAGATTTAGCTTCAAATCCTTGCAACCTTAAGCTACTCTAATCCACCTACTAAATAAGGTGATAAGTATACGACTTATCAACTTACCCTCTAACTCAGAAGGACTTTGAGTCTAAGCATCAGCACACATTTTTGCACAGACTCACTCCTCGGAGATTTTGACAGAAATTGGGTAGCTAATGAACTCTCTAGGGTGGTATGGCTGGCAAGTTGTCGTGGGTAACAGCCCATGGGCAGGTTGTTCAGAGCCTAGCCACGGGACCACTTCTTCTTCATTGCCTCTATGTACATTTGAGATCAGGGAAGCCACCTACAAAAAAAAAAATAGAGAGAGAGAGAAGAAAACAAAATAAATCACACTTCACCGCACGAGTATGGCTGGCAAGTGATCGTGGGTAACAGCCCATTGGTCGGTTGTCCAGAGTCTAGCTCAATAATTGCACAAAAAGAACCAAAACACTTAAGGAAGAAGGGCGGAAGTAGTACAAGCTGGGGAGATATACACTGGAAAAATCCTTATGTTGACCCCAATTAAAACAAACGTAGGGAGAAAGCTACCGATCGAACAAATACACCTTCAGGCAAAATACTTCCTCTTACGGTCACTTAGGGGCATAGAAACCCGGAGTCTGTCTGAATTATCGTTGAGTGAGTCTATCACGATCTTCACACCAAGATGCTTAGCACTTAGAGTTTTGTCCGAGTTTTGGGTGGGTTGGGTAGTCGTAAAAAGTTACCAACCCACTCTGAATTCCGAAAAAATCTAAAAAAAAATATATATACATATGTATATTTACATACATAAAAGAAAGGATTCATGCGATTCGTATTTTGGCAGACACCCGGGCGCTGCTTAATCTTTGTAGATTAAGATCTTAGTATATTTCCTCCTATTGACAAGTGACGAAGTGTCTAAGTAATTACTTCTTAAATTCTGACAGAAAATAAAGGCTAGAATAAACCTTGCTAGGGACTAGTAAGGAGTAAGCATTGGGGTATGATAACACTGCATCTGGGGGTGATAATTCTGCGTCCATCTTAATAATAAAAGGCACAGATAACACAACATAAGTAGAATGGGAGCATTGCATGCATCATATGTCAAGATTATCTATAAAATAGTATTAATGGCCATTTGTATGAGCACTTGTCAAAGAAGGCATTAGATGAGTAATCATACCGTACGGATGGATTCACAACGACGAACGGAGTCTAACGGACTCGAAATTGGCCAAATCCGACATACGGAGCTCCCACAATGGGTCCAAGAAGTTCTGACCGTTGATCTGATGATCAACGGCCCATGACACGCCACGTGGTGCCCACTCACCACGTCCAGATCGCCGCCTTCACCCGGAGGACAGATCTTAGCCATCGATCTCCGATCGAACGGCTAAGAACCGCGCGCACGCCCGCACTTGCTGCGACAAAGCAGTGGGCGTAGCGTAGTGGTAGGAGCGCACGCCCGCACCCACGCGATGCGGGTTCGAGCCGCGCGGAGCTAAAATTCGGAGACGACGACATGCGCGGGCGAAATTGGGCCACCCGATCAGCAGCGGACAAAAGAGATCGCGAGACGTGGCGCCCGCAGATGTGCCTTGGCCAGACGCGCGCGATGACGCGGGCGCAGGGACGCGATCCAGGTGAGCGCCTCGTGCCAAATCCCAGCAGTCCGATCTTCGATCGGACGGCTTGTGGTGTGCGCACACGGATCGGGCGCGAGGAAGAACGGCTATGGGCGAGCGACCGACGAGTAGGGGTCTTCACTGACATTTTGGGAAGGATTTTAGCGTCGTCGCAGATGTCACTAAAACCCCTTCTTCATTTGGAAAGCCTTTCTTCATATTTAAACCCCTTCCAACCACCCATTCAAGACATTCACTCCACTTGGAACTACTCTACCCCTCTCCTAGCTACCTTTAAGCTCTTTTGTAATCGTCGGAGACGATGAGCCGTCGACGGAGCCCTGTACACCACCGTGGTTGCCTCGTCGCCCTCCCTCTCTCTCTTTCTTTCCTTCTTTTAAGCTTTACTCTACTTATGTTTAAGCATGTATCTAATGTTGTAATTTATGAACTAAAGCTGCATGATTAATGATGTTGTTTTCTATTCAATTGCTTGCTCTATTTTCTATTCGAGTTGCATGTTATGAATGAAACAATTCTAACCCTAATATATATCTCTCTCTCTCTCTCTCTCACTTTTCAACTGCACCTTTTCTCAAGCAAAACCCCATGATTTTCGTGACAATAAGTGACAAGAGAAATTCGATTTTTACGCCTCCCTGAGACCGACACTCGGACTCACATCCATTTCTTTACTTTAAAATCGACGTTGCAAGTGCAAACTATAACGACACTTCTAGACACACACGCACGCGCGCGTCAAGCAACCAGTACCATCAGTTGCAGAGGGTACCGGACCTAGTTGAAAGCTGTAGTTGGATTTGTCTACTGCTGTAGTGAGTACCCTTGTTTTGAACTGTTCGATACATTTCTGTTCTTCACTTTGGTTGTGATGGCTATGATGATGAATTTTGTGATTCTCTTGAGGCATTGTTTATGGTCTATTCTTCAGTTTTCTGCTTTCATTTAAGTTCTAGCTATGTTACAAGTGTGGATTGCTTGCCTTGGTGATGTTATTTCTCATTAGACGATTAGGTCTTGGGTTAGTCGAGGTGCCCCGACCTTGGGATACACGTGGAGCCAGGTTCGATTTTTAACAAGATGGTATCAGAGCAAGGTCATCCCGAGAATTGAATCAAATGGCCGGAAAGTAATCACTCATGTGGATGCAACTAGGGTAGCCATCACAACGTGTTATCTTAATTTTCTGCTCTTGAGTCTTGTATTAGTCTTGTGTCAAAAATGATCTTTGTTTCCTTCCATCTCCCTGTAGAAGATGCCTCGTCGTGTAGCTCGTGGGGCCGGTCGAGAGTGTGGCCGTGAGCGTGGTCGTGGGGGCAGGAGTCGCTCCACCCCTTCTCCATGGCATCCAGGCCAAGGACCTCACTCAGCTGATCCAGGACATCGTGCGGGAGGAGTTTCAATAGCAGCCACCTCCGCTGCCTCGCCTTGAGGATATGGAGCGGGAGTCTTCCGTGAGACAAGGGAGTTGCTGCAGTGCTGGGCGAGCTGGAGAGGGAGGGGTGATCCCCTACCACCCCCACCTCCCTTAGACACTACTGAGCATGAGTCCTCTCTACCGAGGGATGCACTGGTGCCCTTGTTATGGCTTCACCACGAGTTCGTCCAATTCCGGAAACTAAAGCCCCCTCTTTCAAGGGGGAGGAGATTCCATTTGAGGCAGAGGATTGGTTGGAGCAGATGGAGAAGATCTTTGACACGCTTCACTATTGCTAGGGTTTTGTTGAGTGTTAAATATATGCATTGTAGTATAATCGACATCTTATAATAAATATTTAAATTTATAAACTTAGATTCTAATTGAAGTTCAAGGTCGATCACAAGAAGTAAATATGGAATTCACAACACTAAGCTTGAATTGAAATGAATGAGCACAATAAACAGAGCATAATAGAGATATTCGATGAATAATATATGCAGAAATATATTCAATGAGAACCAATGTATGATGGAGCAAAAAGAATAAGAGAATAAAAAATAATGGTGGTTCAAATCACCATGTATATCTAGTGATGGATTTGATCATCAGTTTGATTTAATTTTTATTATTCGAAATTTCAAAAATACTCCGAGGTCGAACTCAGGGAGTAAACTTGATTTTAGAAGCATAAAAATCAAATTCACAATAATGTACTATTTTACAAAAAAACCAGAGAGAGGAAATAAAATTTTTCTTTTTCTTTTCTTCTCTCTTTCTTCTTTATTCTTATTTCTCTTCTTTTCTCTATCTTCAGACGTCTGATTCCATGAATTAGACACCTTAAATGGAGTTTGCTATAGTGCACGCCTTCTTCTTCTTCTTCCTTCCTTTGTCTGCTGCTGCTTTTCTTTTTCTCCTTGGCTTTTTCTTCTTCTCTTCTCTTTCTTCTTTTCTTTTCTTTGGCTGTAGCTCCCTCCTTCTCTTTTCTTCTCTGGCTCTTTCTTCCTCTTCAGCTCCTGCTTCTGCACTGTGCTTCTTCCTCTTCTCTTCTTCTTCTTCAATTCTTGCTCCTTGGTGCGGCTAAGTCCTTAGCCGCTTCCTCTTCTCTTCTTTTGCTTCCTTTTTCTCCTTCTTCAGCTTCCCTGCACAGGCATGGTTAGGCAAAAACCTACCCCTACCCTCCCTGCGTCTCTCTCTCTCTCTCTCTCTCTACTTTTCTCTTCGGTACGCTCTCCCAGAGCTGGGTAATTGGGTCGGGTGCGCACCCGGGTCCAGGTGCACTGGCGTGGGTGTGATGCACGAGGAGTGCTAAGTCTAGGTAATCAGGTCAGGTGCCAGGTTTGCATAGCGTGGGCATGGACGAGGTGTGAGTGGGCGAGGGACCTCACCCCGTGTGACTGAGGCGATAAGCTTCTATCACTTTTTCAATTTATGCACTGCAGGGTGCTCGAAAACGCCTGAGGTGGGACTAAAGTTCCCACCTTCTGTTGCGCGCCTAGCAGCAGGAGTTGCGAACGATTGTAGTGACAGCCAAAGCCTTCGAGAACAATTAGCTGCATGGAGCTGTGCGCAGACGTATTCCATGAGACCTGGGCTCGTGCCTTGGGGCTGAGAAGGTCTGGAGCTGCTTGCGAGCTTGCTCCAAGCTCGGCATCAATGGTGACGGAAACTCGGGTCCTGAAATCACGAATATGGCCTTACGACCCTGTCAGAACTCTCGGCAAGCTTCGCCAGAGCACGGCGAAGGTGGCTCGGGGGTTAGCATGGCGTGAAGACGCCTGTGCGCGTGTGCTTAGGGCACACTGTGTGCGTGCAGGTGGGTGCGTTTTGGAGGAGGAGACAGTGGGTATGGCAGTCAGTGGAAGGTCTCAAGATGATCAGTGTACTGTGGCAGAGGTGGTGAGGTATCTGGAGAGGTGTGTGGAGCGGTGGAGGCACCTCGCTGGTGGGTGGCCGGAGATGGAGAAGATGGTGGTGGTCAGTGGCTGCGAGGGGTCGAAAGTTGAAATAGAAAGAGGGGAAATGAAGAGGGGATGGATTAAGGGGAACTTATCTAACAAGTCCAAAGTGAAGGGGGAGTGCGGAGATGGCGAGTGGCCGGTACTACCATCGTCGGAGATGAAGGTGCCAGGTGGAGAGAACGGCGACGAGGAGGGGTTGGAGGGCACCCGCTGGTACGGCGCGGTGCGGCAGAGGATGGTGGAGATAGCCTTGCCACTGGTATGGTGGCAGAGCGACGAGGAAGAGGAGGAAGAGTTGCCGGAAGCTATGGCAGTCAGCCGGTGTTGGGAGGAGACGAATTGGAGGGGGGAATCTCAGGCCAATCTAAGCTTGAAGGATGCAGCGGAGTGTGCCGCTCCTTAAATAGGTGAAGGCCAGTCGGGAGGCGCGCGATAGAGGCGGGAAAAATCTTGCCGGAGGTATGGCAGATTAGAGACCCATAACTCTCGTGCGTTCACACGAGAGATATGGCAGTCTTCAGGGCATAGGAGGCGGCCCATGCGGCAGGGGGCTCCGCAGGGAGCTCTCTTTTCAAATCTAGGGTTGGCTCCCCATGCAGACACAACGACATTCTCCGTGCAAAGTTGCCGGAGGTATGGCCTACTGCTGCGGGTGGCAGAAGGACCTAAGTGAAGAAAACAACGAGGAAGATGAGGGGGTAAACGCAAGGGTTTCAAAAAGTTAAGGGTGAGAAAGTAATTTTGAGGATCAAATTGCAAAGTGGGTCAAGACGACCTTCCCTTAGGTCCAAATTTTGGTATAAACCTAATTTAGACCTAAGGAATCCAATGATGAAGTTGGATTTTATGTTTAACCACGTTTGACTGGATATTTTGCATAAAATCCCAAATTAGGTCAAAAATTGGGTATGGACCTCAATCTAGGTGAAAACAGGTTCCAAAGGCTAAATTGAAGGTTCTAAACCCTAGGGGATATTTTTCCATGAATTTTAGAGGATTTAGTTGATTTTTATTTTTCCTGAAACCTTGTGAATTTAAGTGGGTTTGTTTTAGCATTACAGAATGTCATTTAATTCCCAGATTTTGTCATAACCCTTTTCTGACTAAACCATCCCACTTTTTCTCTTATTAAGTCTAATTGACCTATGTATAGACCCTTAGAAATCCCATTCATGCACTGTAATGGTAAAATTACAGTTTTACCCCTTGTATCATGTTTTATTCTTAGATTAACAATTCCCTGAATTAGGCCTTCCCTTAGGTTATGTAGGAGCTTTTGTTCATTTTATTAGGTCAAAATGTACTAGTTAGGGTTCATGATGAGGTTCTCATCATACTCCCATGCTTAGCTTTTACTAGTCCCTTAACAAAATTTTAAGGTTTTAACCTCTGCTCTAGACCATGAGTTCCTTTCACTAATTTTGATAAGTGCTTTTTCTTCTCTTGTCTCTTTGATTAGGTCAGAATGCCAACCGTGGTCCTAAAGGTACTCTAGTACCAACCAAGATCTAGATCTGTCTAGCTTTAGCCTCAGTCCTTAGCAAAGGTTTTTAAGGCCAGTAGGAACTACCCTAAGGTTTATTGGACTCCGTGGTTAAAGCACCTGTGCTTGAGACATTTTTAACCTTGGTTCAGTTTGTAGTGCATTTTGTAAGAAGGAGACAGAGGGTTTATTTGTTTGGAGAGTTTTCTCTCTCTTTTCTTTTTAATTCTAGCTTAGAATTGGCTTCTCAACACGGTCTGTATCGGATTCCTCGTCCCCATCATCAATCCTCAAAGGTTCCTGGCAATCAATGCTTCTGGATAGCACTGCCCATGATAACCCCTAGAACCCTGGTTTTTGAGATTTCAAGATAATCCCTTCCATGGCGTTCCGTGGCCGAATTCAAACCCTTGCAATTGACATTTTGTGATAGTGTCATCCATGGTATCTGAACCAGTAGAGTGCTTACATGCCCCCAGTAGGATATGTAAATATCCTAAGAGACAAGCACCGAGGAGACGATATGTTGATACGCATCTTCGAGGGGAATTTCCCACCTCTCCACGCCGAGAACTCGTCCAAATCAACTTGTGTTGATCGGCCGCTCCTAATCTAGGTGACATTTTCAGAACATTAGAAATGCTTCTGCGTGATTTTGATAGTTATGCTCACTGAACCAGACTGTGTGTGAATTGGGGTGCTTAGGTTACTGAGTCCCGCAAATCGAAGGTCAGTTAACGAGGACGAATACTCCCTAGGCCTTAGACGTAATACTTAAGATTTTCATTTTCCTCAACCTCTTGAGGAATATTGAGATCTTAATGGGTACTACGAGTCTAGCAGAAAGGCCTAAGTTACTAATCTTTTTGTGTTTCTTTAGCACTTTCTCTTTACTTTTCTTTTAATGTGGGCTAGAACTTTGGTTAGTTCCTTAATTTCTTACTAATGGCTATCTCTTTCTTTTTCATTTTGTGCTCCTTTTTTTTTAGCATTTTGCTCTTTTCCTCCTCATTTTGTAAAGCTCAACAAATTTCTTCCCTCCTCCCATTTTTTTGTTCTTTTTCAATTTTTTTTTAAATTTTTTGGTGTTTTTGACATATGTGATTTTTTTGTTTGAAACCTTTTCTTGCTATGAGTTTTCATTGCACTTTCACACCCCCCCTCATGCCTAAGGTTTGCAATGTCCTCATTGTACATTAGGTGGGTTTTTATTCAGCTTGGTTCATGCATTAGGATAGGTATTTGGTGAGTGGATGGGTTGAGGTGACTGTTGCGGACTATTTCCAATCTCGGGTACGAGTACTTGAGGTGGAGTCGGCTGTCCTAAAAGATGAACCTAAAGTGCAAAGAAATGTCAGAAAAGGTTTCGGGTTTTCAAAAGAATGATGGGTTGCCTCCCGTTAAGCGCTGAGTTTTACGCCATCGACTGGGCGCATTGAGCTTAGGGAGAATGGAGGATAAAGGATGACTCAGCCAAATCTGTATTGGTTACGTCAATGAACAATTTGAGTCTCTGACCGTTCAAGACGAAAGGTTCAGAATCGTGGCTGAGTGGACTGAACTCGACGGCTCCATTTCCAAAGATTTACCGGACTAGATATGGTCCGACCCACTTGGATCGTAGCTTGCCTGGGAACGATTTTAGTTGGGCATCGAAGAGTAGGATCTTCTGACCAGGGTGAAAGATCTTTCTAGAAATGTGCTTGTCATGAAAGGCTTTAACCCACTCTTTGTAGATTCACGAGTTTTCATAAGCATCGAGGCGTAATTCATCAATCTCGCTTATTTGAAGCTTTCTGTGGGTTCCAGCCTTAGAAAGATCTAGGTTGCAGTTCCGTACTGACCAATATGCTTTATGCTCCAGTTCGACGGGAAGGTGACACGCCTTCCTCTACACCAGTCTAAAAGGAGACATGCCTAATTGGGTCATGTGGGCGGTCCTATAAGCCCACAAAGCTTCTGGAAGTCGGGATGACCAGTCCTTCCTGTCAGGTCAAACAGTAACCTGAGGGATTTTCTTGATCTTCCGATTTGATAGCTCAGCTAGACCATTAGTCTGGGGCTGATAAGGAGTAGAGATTCGGTGCGACACCCCACATTTGGTCATCAGTGACCTGAACTGAGCGTTTGTGAAATGAGTCCCTCCATCAGAAATGAACGCTCGAGGAATCTCGAACCGTGAGAAGATATTCTGGTGAATGAATTTGATAACGATCTTGTGATCACTAGTTCGGGTCGGAATGGCTTTGATCCATTTGGACACGTAGTCAACAGTGAGTAAAATGTACTCAAAGCCATTCGAGATAGGGAAGGGGCCCATAAAATCAATCCCCCAAATATCAAAAATCTCGCATACGAGAATCAGCTGTAAAGGCATCACGTCGCGATGGCTCATGTTGCCTAAAGTTTGGCAACGGTTGCATGCCTTACAGTGACTGTATGTGCCCTTGAAGATAGTGGGCCAGTAAAAGCCACACTGGAGGATTTTTGATGTGGTTTTATGCCTAGAAAAATGACCACCGCATGCCTGCTCATGGCAGAGAGTATGTCATTAATTTCGACCTTCGGGACACATCGTCGGATAATTTGGTCAACACCTTTGTGAAATAAGTACGGGTCTTCCCAGATGTAATACCTGGCATCGGAGCGCAATTTGTCTTTCTTGGCCTTCGGCCAATCAGACGGGATCTGGTGTGATGCCAAGTAGTTTACTATGTTAGTAAACCATGGAAGCTCGGTACAAATAGTCAAGGGGTGCTCATTAGGAAAATGCTCTGTGATGGGTCCGGAAGGGTCGATGATCTCAGAAGGAAGGTGGGACAAGTGGTCAGCTACCACGTTCTGTCTTCCCGCTTTGTCGTGAATCTCGAGATCAAATTCTTGCAATAGCAAGATCCATCGGATTAATCGAGGTTTCGCATCCTTCTTCGCAAGAAGATGCCTCACAGCTATGTGATCAGAGTAGATAATAACGTGGGAACCCAGGAGATAAGACCTGAATTTTTCAAGGGCAAATACTACAGCTAGCAGCTCTTTCTCCGTAACTATGTAGTTACACTGAGTCTCGTCAAGTGTCTTGCTAGTGTAGTGGATGACCACGGGTTTCCCGTCAATCTTTTTCCCCAGAATCGCTCCTATAGCGAAGTCAGATGCATCGCACATGATCTCAAAGGGTTGAGACCAATTAGGGGACTGTAGGATCGGGGCTTGGGTAACTCAGTCACAAAGGATCTCAAAAGCTTGAGTGCATTCCTTGGAAATTTCAAAAGGCACATCCTTGGAGAGAAGAGTGGTCAAGGGGTGCACGATTTTCGAGAAATCAGGGATGAATCGACGGTAAAAATCGACGTGCCCCAGATAAGATCGGATGTCCCTGATCGAGCTAGGCATAGGGAGTTTGGAAATCAGGTTGACCTTGGCTCGATCCACTTGGATGCCCCTCTCAAAAATCAAATGTCCCGGGACGATCCCCTCAGGCACCATGAAATGGCTCTTTTCCCAGGAAAGAACCAGATTCACGGCAATGCATCGCTAGAGTATATGAACCAAGTGCTGGAAGCAATCGTCAAATGATGCCCCAAAAACTGAGAAGTCATCTATGAAGACTTCCAGATAATCACCTACCATATTAGAGAATATAGCAAGCATGCATTGCTGAAAAGTCACGGGTGCATTGCAGAGACCGAAAGGCATCCTTCAGAACGCGTACGTTCCGAAGGGGCAGGTGAATGTGGTCTTCTCTTGGTCTTCTGGATGGATCGCCACCTGGTTGTAACCAGAGTACCCGTCAAGAAAGCAGAAGAATCTATTTCCTGCCAGTTTTTCGAGGATCTGGTCAATAAACAGTAGTGGGAAATGATCCTTCTTCTTGGAGGAATTGAGTCTTCGGTAATCAATACAGACTCTCCACGAGTTGGCTATACGGGTAGGTATGACCTCTCCAGTTTCAGTCATGATAATGGTGAGCCCTGCCTTCTTAAGCACAACCTGGATTGAGCTTACCCAGCGACTGTCGGAGGTCGGGTAGATGATCCCTGCATCTAACCACTTAATGATCTCCTTTTTCACGACCTCCTGCAGATTAGGGTTCAGACGTCTCTGCATTTCACGTGACGATCGTGCGCCCTCTTCGGAATAGATGTGGTGAGTGCAATAAGAGGGACTTATTCCAGTCAAATCATCGAGAGTCCAACCAATGGCTTTGCAATGTTGCTGGAGAACAGTAATCAGACGGGATTCCTGATCAAGGGTGAGTCTGAAGTTTATAATCACAAGAAGTGTCTGATTGGAACTCATAAAGACATATTTCAAATGATCGGGAAGGGGTTTGAGTTCCAAAACGAGGTTATCAGCAGCAGCGGGTGGGTCAGAGTGTGTGTGAGGAATAAGGGTAGGAGCCATGGGTTTGTCTAGATCAGGTTCAGACTCCTTTAATTGTTGGTTTTGCTCTTCTTGTGGTTGATTGGGGATAATTAGGTTGTCCTCAAAGTGCGATTCATCAACCACGGTCCTGATATCACATATTTGTTCTACCAAACCATAATTAATTCCTTGTTGGGCCTTAAAGATATCAATCTTAAGGGTTTGGTTTCCACATTTCAACTCTATTTGGTCCTCCTCACAGCTTATGTTGGCCCTAGCAGTGGCCAGAAAAGGTCTCCCTAGTATAATTGGTGTATCCCTTGGGTTCTCAGGTGCATCCATGTCTAGAACTATAAAATCTACTGGGAAGTAGAAATCCCACACCCTAACAATAACGTCCTTGAGAACTCCCTTAGGTGACTTAATGGTTCGATCAGCTAACTGCAATGTCACCTCAGTCGGTTTCAGCTCGGATTCTTCAAGGTGGTTAAGCAGGGACGTGGGTATCAAGTTTATAGAGGCACCTAGGTATAACAATGCTCTATCAAATTGGGTTTCACTAATTTTACATGAGATTAGGGGAGTACCTGGGTCTTTTGCCTTGGGTGGGAGTTTACTCAAGATCACAGAGCTGGCTTGCTCTAATAGTACAATCAGACTCCCACTCTTGGTTCGCGGCTTACGTTGAGGTGTACACACGTTTTTCAAGAATTGTGCGTAAGCCGGTACGTGGCGGATTGCATCCATCAGTGGGATGTTTCTTTGGACCTACTCAAAGAGCTTGATCAGGTCCTCCTCAGGAGCCATGGTTTTAGTTGTCCTTTTTCCCTTAGTCAAGGCCTCGGGAAATGGAATCTTGGTTGGTTCCTCTAGAATAGGTCCAGGTTTTTGATCTGGGACAGGGACATCCTGGATAACTATCCTAGGGCTTTGGTCACTACCAGGCTTGGAGTGGTCTAGATAAGGTGGGTCTTGGGTTGCTTTACCACTACGGGTTGTCACCGAGTTTAATCATGCCTGGTTCTGGTTGGGGGTTGGTAAGATGGGTAGCTGTTGTTGATAACCTGCATAGGAGGTTGATGCTTCCATCCCGTCAAATGATGGAACAGAAGGGGCCTGATAGATCAAGTGTGCTTGGCTTGGGTTCGGGTTCATAACGCATCGCTGGGTTGGCACATTGTTCAGGTTTGGCAGAGGTTGTGAAGAGTGCTCGGTTGGTGGGAATTCGCCATCTGGGTGAGTTGGTTGCGGACCTCTGTGATCTCGTCCTTGTGCTATTTTTGGATAGTCGCATTCGATCTCTGAATGTTAGCCAGAGTTTGGAGGATGAGGGACATTTGGTCTTGGCTTGGCCCGGATGGATAAGTGGGGTTGGGCCGAGGCTGAGGTGGCTGATAAGGACGACGGGCTTGTGGACGGGGCTGATGTTACGACTCGGTTCCCGAATCCCTACAGGACACGAGACCGGACCGACTCAACTTATCCTAAGACCTAGTCATCCAACGAGAAAGTAACCAACAAGCAGTAAAATAAACCACATTCACCATGCAAGCAACTAACAGTAACAAAAGTACAGCAGTAAAGAAGTAAATAACTACAGTACACACCACCACAACAGTAGAAAATTTAAACAGGTACAGGAATGTAAAGTTTACAATAAAAGAGTACAGAAGTATAACAAATTACTCACTACATCAGGAAACGAAGTACAACAAAAGCTACAACTACTGGGCTCTACTGAGCCCAGCACCCTCTGCAGCCGCAGGCTCTGGCTGCTCAACACTTGGACCTGAAAAAGGCTATGAGTACACAAAATCAACAAACGCTGAGTAGAGTGGCAACCAGCTAACTAAAACAGTAAAGGTGGATAGGTAGCTGTTATTTTCAATTTCTATTTTTATTTAACTAATTATTCTTTCTTTCATCACTTTGTTTATTTATCAGGTCTCTTTCTTGATCTTGAATGTTCCTCGTGGGAACGATCTTGATTGCAGTCTTTTTCGAAGAGTAGAAGTAGCACGTGGTGCTCTCTTGGCTGGGAGAGTCCCCCGTGGTGGTCTTTCACTCAGTCAACCACCCCAAGGTCACTGACAAATGTAACGGTGACTACGGCACGCACGATAAATGCATGGATAGCTACCTCGTACTGGTACGCGGTCAGTCGTTTCTGTTAACGGGTGCGCCCAAAGCACAGTACAGAACCAGTATAAGGCATAGCACTCTCAGTAACAGGGGTCTAGCCCCTCCATAGTCAGCGCACCCTCGCCTGACTACCTTGGTTTACCCAGTGGGCCTAACAAGTCGGTGTAAGGCGGCTAGTTGAACCCCGGGTCCCGTGGGGTGGCTAGCTCTCTCCTTACACTAGTAGCTCTCTCCGGTACTGTGTACGCCAAGGCTAAAAAATCGATACAAAGTGGCCAATCCTAACCCCGGGTCCCAACGCTACGGCGGCTAGCTCTTCTCTACACTAAGCAGGGGGACAGTTGCTCTCCTTGGTACTTCGTACTCAACGGCCAGCTCACTTCCCCATTCACATTTCCAGTTCCATTCCATTTATTTCCAGGAGCTTTACTCCTAATTCCCCGTAGGATTCATGCTCATGTTTCTCAGGCCAAGCCATACTAGATTTCATCATTTCTATTTCCATTTCTTAGGTTCTACATATGTAACATGCAACTTTACTATTCACATTACGGGCTTATTCGTAGGTAGCTCATGTTTCCAACATTCAATCTTCCATTTCTAATTAATATACAGGCAGCTCGTATTTAATTTTTAAATAATAGGAATTACATGCAATAGTTGCTAACAACAGTACTTTACATTTCACAGGCAGCTATTATCCATTTACAGGCAATTATTATTATTCTATCTACTCATCCAAGACTGCAATTCATACATTCCATACAGCTATTCCAGTGTTTCTAGTCTTAGGATTCATGCCATACCCTACGATCTAACATTTATTCCAGATATGCATTCATGTTTGTAATTAAACTAGGGGAAGTCACTCTACAGTAAACCTAGGAGTAATGGGGGTTTGATCGGCAGGTCCACGTGCCTCAGCAAACCCCAAATCCGCAACGGAACGAGGTCCTATCACAATGATCAAACACAAGAGAACACTCAGGACATGATAAAAGTATTCCAACAAGTAGAGGAACTTATACGAAGAACAACGGAATCTTAATTGTGGAAATCGAACCTCAAACGGACCCTAAACGGGTCAAAAATAACAACTCTAATTCATATCAGACGTCTGGAACACCTTTCAGATGTCTTAAAAAAGTCCAGAACCATACCTCAACTCTGCGCTACTCCTCAGACGTCCAGGGACTCTGCTGAATCGTCTGGACCTAATTCCAGACGTCCGACCACCTCTCCGGACGTCTGGAGATGCTTCCCGCCGTCTGGTGCCTCGCCCAGATGTTTGAACTGTGTGGGAGGGCGTGTCCCGCACCTTCCCAAAGTGAATCTTGCACGTGCGATGCAAAATCTTCTCAAAATGGCACGGAACAGTGCCACAGCGGAACTCCTGCATGGTCGTATCCGCAAAGGGAGGTGTACGTCGCGGGATTTACCTCTCAGTCGTCTGGCACCTCCTCCAAACGTCTTCTACAGCATCTGGATGTAGATCCAAACATCTGATTCTGGGAAAATCCCATAACCAGAGACAGCCCTCGCCTTCTTGCGCCGCGCCTGCTAGACCGCTGCTCTGGCTGTAGTAGTGTCGGGGAGGACCTCCCCGATGCAACTCTCTGCTTTACGCACGCGTCGACCGGCCGTAAGCTCTCCGGCGAGCTCTCTCTCTCGAGCTCGCCCGCGTGCTCACCTCCCTTCCCCTCGCTGCTCCTCTCCTCCCACGCCACTCACGCTCACTGCCTGCTGCTCACCGCTCTCGCTGGGGAAGAAGAAGGGTGGATGGAAGTGGGGTGACGTGAGGGAGAGGAGGGGGTTTATAAGGGTGAGGTTTAGGGTTTCATCGTCGAGAGGAGAGAGAAGAAATGCGGCTGTGTACTGTCTGCGTGCAGCACGTGCGCAGATGCGAGGATATACACGAAAAATTTGATTTCCAGATGTCTGGGAGGGCGTCCAGACGTCTGACCCAAGTACTGGTTGTCTTAACAGACTTTAACAGCACGGGTCTTAACAACATAACAAACTCAAAGGAAGTTTCATCCCCGAAACTTGAACTAGCTAGGGTGCGGAAAAAAAGAACAACATATGCATAACAAACTCAAAGAGGACCGAAGCTGGTCCGAAAAGATGTACCCTCAAAGAGCTCCGGGTACCGCTCTCGCATCGCAGACTCAGGCTCCCAGGTAGCCTCCTCGTACTGCTGGCTCCTCCATAGGACCTTCACCAGGGGTACCTGCTTCCGTCTCAGACTCCGGATGGCTTTATCTAGTATCTGCACTGGCCGCTCGAGGTAGGTCAGGTCATCACCCACCTCAACGCTCTTGTGGCTTAGAACGTGATTGGGATCGGCGACGTACTTCCTAAGGTTGGACACGTGGAACACGTCGTGCACACCAGAAAGCTGGGGAGGAAGGGCAAGCCTGTAAGAAACGGGCCCAACTCGCTCCAAGACCTCAAAGGGTCCCACAAACCTCGGCGCGAGCTTCCCTTTCACCCCAAAATGCTGCAGGCCATTCATGGGTGATACACGAAGGAAGACGTGATCCCCAACCTCAAATTGCACCTCTCTGCGTTTCTGATCTGCATAGCTTTTCTGCCTACTCTTGACAGTGCGAAGTCGCCTGTGAATCTACTCGATCACCTGCTGACTCTGCCGGACCTGCCTAGGGCCAACCTCCCACTTGGTCTCCACTTCAACCCAACTCAAGGGTGTAGTACACCTCCATCCGTACAGAGCCTCGTAGGGTGCCATGCCGATGCTCGAGTGATAGCTGTTATTATATGCAAACTCCGCCAGGGGCAAATGCTCCTCCCAAGAGCCCCTCTAGTCTAGTACACAGGCACAAAAAAGGTCCTCAAGCATCTGTATTGTGCGCTCTGACTGTCCGTCCGTCTGGGGGTGGCATGCTGTACTGAACCTCAACCGTGTCCCCAAGGCCTGCTGAAACTCAGCCCCAAACTGGGACGTGAAGCGGGTATCCTAATCGGATATAATCTCCCGCGGAACTTCGTGTAGACGTACCATGTCACGGATATACCTCTCTGCCAACTGAGTTGGTCCCAAAGTGACTCAGATAGGCAAGAAACACGCCATCTTCGTCAGTCTGTCTACGATCACCCAGACTGCGTCGTGTCCTCGCTGGGTAACGGGCAAACCCACCACTAAGTCCATGGTGATGCTCTCCCACTTCCACTCTGGCACTGGAAGTGGCTGCAACGGCCCTGCAGGCCTCTGATGCTCGGCCTTCACCTGCTGGCACACTAAACATTGTTGTACGAATTCACCTACATCCCGCTTCATTCCCCTTCACCAAAAGTCGCGTCTCAGATCATGATACATCTTTATGTTCCTGGGATGTATGGTGAACCTGGAACCGTGTGCCTCAGTCAGGAGCTCTCTCAACAGCTCCTCGTCCCTGGGAATGCACAAACGTCCCCTCATGTGTAGCACCTCGTCTGTAAAGGAGAAGTCTCCAGGGTCCCCTGACAGTACTTTGTCATGCAACGACTGTAGGTACGGATCGGCAATCTGTCCTGTGATGATGCGGTCTATCAGCTCTGGCCTCGTCTGTTGTGTCACAGTCACTGCCCCACAGTGCCCCAGTAACTCTAGGGGTCGCCAACTGCCCATCTCCTCCATGAGTCTCCAACTCTGTGCCTGTAAACTGGCCAAGTGGGCGGGCGCCTTCCGGCTCAAGGCGTCAACCACCACGTTGGCCTTCCCCGGATGATAGGAAATGCTGCAGTCATAGTCATTCAGGAGCTCTAACCAACGTCTTTGTCTCATGTTGAGCTCCTTCTGATCAAACAAGTATCTGAGGCTCTTATGGTATGTGAAAATCTCAAAAGTCTCATCGTACAAGTAGTGCTTTCAAGTCTTCAGTGCGAAGACGACAGTTGCCAGCTCCAGGTCGTGGGTAGGGTAGCTATGCTCATAGGGCTTCAGTTGCCGCGAAGTGCAAGAGACAACGTGACCCCACTGCATGAGCACACCCCCTAACCCTTGCAAAGAGGCGTCCGTATACACAACGAACCCGCCACTACTATCTGGGATGGTAAGCACGGGAGCCGAAGTCAGTCTCTCCTTCAGCTCCTGAAAACACGCCTCACAGGAGTCTGTCCAAGAAAAGGGCACATCCTTCCTGGTTAGCTGTGTCATAGGACATGCAATCTGCGAGAAACCCCTGATAAACCGCCTGTAGTAGCCTGCCAGTCCCAAGAAACTGTGGATCTCTATCACTGTACGTGGTCTCTCCCACCTGAGCACTGCCTCAACCTTGGCTGGGTCCACAACCAAGCCATCCCCGGAGATCACATGACCTAAGAAGTTCACCTCCCTCAACCAGAACTCGCACTTGTTGTATTTGGCGTATAGCCTACGTCGTCTCAGTGTGTCCAAAACCATCCGCAAGTGCTGTCCGTGCTGCGCCTGATCTCGAGAGTAGATGAGCACATCATCAATAAATACCACAACGAACTGATTCAGATACGGTCTGAACACCCGGTTCATCAAATCCATGAAGGCAGCGGGGGCATTGGTCATCCCAAACGGCATGACCAAAAACTCGTGTCCGTACCGGGTGCAGAAAGCTGTCTTGGAGATGTCGGTCTCCTTGATTCTCAATTGGTGGTAACTAGACCTCAAGTATATCTTGGAGAATACCGTGGCACCTCGCAACTGATCAAACAAGTCGTCAATCCTCGGCTGCGGATACCTCTTCTTGATGGTGACCCTATTCAGCTGTCTGTAATCCACAAAAAGACGTAGGGTACCATCATTCTTTTTCACAAACAATACCGGGGCTCCCCATGGAGACGTACTGGGTCTCACAAAGCCCTTCTCTAGATGGTCCTGCAACTGGGACTTGAGCTCTCGCAGCTCAAGTAGTGCCATCCTGTAAGGTGCTGTAGAAATGGGGCTGGTCCTCGGTACCAGTGAGATCTCAAACTCGATCTCACACTCGGGCGGTAGTCTTGGCAACTCATCTGGGAATACGTCGGGGTACTCTTTGACCACCGAGATACTTTGAAAGTCTGCCATAGGGCTGAGCTTCGCCACCACACAAGCCAGGAAGCCCTTACACCCCTGGCCTAAAAGTCTCGCTGCCTGAAGTGTAGAAATGCACCTGAAGCCTCTGTCCACTGGCTGTCCGTGAAACTTGAAAGAATGCAACTCCGGTATGGAGAAGACGATCTTCCTCTCAAAATAGTCCACCAAGGCGTGGTAAGCAGACAACCGGTCTATCCCCAGAATCACGCCAAAGTCCTCCATTTATATCACAATCAGATCAGCGGGGAGGTTGTGTCCCCCAACACTAACCTCACAACCTGTGTAAACCTCTTCAGCTACAAACAGCTGACCACTCGGACCTCTGATCACAAACGGATCCTCTAACAACACACAGTCTTGCCCCAAACTGACAGCAAAACTAGCAGCGACAAACGAGTGTGTGGCGCCGAAATAAAAAAGTGTGTAAACTAGTCTGCCGGAAACTGTAACCATACCTGCCACCACTGAACCTGAAGCTCTGGCGTCTCTGTGTGTTAGGGCGTTGATATGCCCCTCAACCTTAGGTGTAGACGAAGCAGCCGCACTCTGCGTCGGACGGGTAGCCACTGGCCGGTACCCTCCCCGCGACTGTTGTCCTCCCCCATGCACCTGGGAACCGCGGCCTCCTGCTCGTCCTCCAGTGCTCGACGCAAGGAGCATCTGCTGACCTCCAGCCCTAGACCGGCAGTCCATGCTGATGTGGCCCGGCTGGCCACAATGGTAGCAAAGGGGAACTCGACTCCCGCCCTCAGTAGGTCCTAGCTGACGGCTGGGCAGGGGTCCGGTGCTAGCAGCTGGCCCCTGTCGGGGGCCCCCAAAGGCCACTGACGGTCCTGCAAAGCATGACGACTCTCCTGCAGGCGCCACGTGTCTCCTCTCTCATCGGCCCTGTGAGTAGTTTGGCTGGTAGGGCCTCTTTCGTCCGCTGTCAGTGTCACGTGCAGACGAGTTGGTCTCCTCATATGTCATAGCTGCCTCCACCACCCTCGAGAACGTAGGCAACTTCAGGGGTTTGACATACCCCCGAATAGCAGGCTGGAGCCCCTCGGTGAACCTCCAAAGGCGCTCCTCCTCGGTAGCCACGGCTGTCGCGGCGAAACGAGACAGCTCCAGAAAATGCGTGCGATACGCTCTCACCGTCATCATCCCCTTGCGGAGAGTGTGGAACTCCTGCCTCCTCTGGTCTTGCCATGTCTGGGGGAAGTACTGCTCGCAGAAGAGGGTGACAAACTAGTCCCAAGTCGGCTAGGCCCTCTCCTGACCTCTGACTGCCCTTCACCACTTGTGTGTCGTGCTCTCCAGCTGGTATGTGGCAAAGGCCACGTGGCACTCCGTAGGGGGACGAAGGGTGTCAAACACCTTCTCGATCTGCTCGAGCCAGTCCTCCGCCTTGGTCGGGTCCTCATCCCCTTTGAAGGAGGGGGGCTTCAGCTTTCGGAACTGTCCGAAAAGCTCGTAATGGCATTGGAGTGGAAAAACCGGTATGCCTCCAAGCAAGGAGGGCTCGTGCTCGGAAGTGTCGGGGGAAGGTGGGGGCAGTGGAGGGCCACCCCCTCCCCTACGTCTAGTGCTGTGTCTGTCTCGTGGTCCTACAAAGGACTCCCCCTCTGCAGCCCCAAGGAGAGGTGCTCGTGGAGGCGGGTAAAGCTCCTCTCGTACGATCTCCTGTATCAGCTGGGCGAGGTCCTGGGCCTGAATGCCCGGAAGTAGAGGAAATCGGACCTCAAACTTATACGAACCCTAAACTTATTCCAAGTAGAGGAACTTATACGAAGAACAACAGAATCTTAATTGCGGAAATCAGACCTAAAACGGACCCTAAACGGGTCAAAAATAGCAACTCTGATTCATATCAGACATTTGGAACACCTTCCAGACGTCTTAAAAAAGTCCAGAAGCATACCTTAACTCTGCGCTACTCCTCAGACGTCCAGGGACTCTGCTGAACCGTCTGGACCTAGTTCCAGACGTTCGACCACCTCTCCGGACGTTTGGACACGCTTTTCGCCGTCTGGTGCCTCGCCCAAACGTCTGAACTGCGTGGGAGGGAATGTCCCATGCCTTCCCGAAGAGAATCCTGCACGCGCGACACAAAATCTTCTCAAAATGGCACGGAACAGTGCCTCGGCGCAACGGCTTGCATGGCCGTATCCGCAAAGGGAGGTGTACGTCGCGGGATTTACCTCTCAGTCGTCTGGCACCTCCTCCAGACGTCTTCTACATCATCTAGATGTAGATCCAGAAGTCTGATTCTAGGAAAATCCTAGAACCAGAGACTGCCCTCGCCTTCTTGCGCCGCACGCGGCCGTGTCGCGCCCGCTCGACTGCTGCTCTGGCTGCAGTAGTGTCGGGGAGGACCTCCCCGATGCAACTCTCCACCTAGTGCACGCGCCGACTGGCCGTGAGCTCTCTCTCTCTCGAGCTCGCATGCATGCTCACCTCCCTTCCCGTCGCTGCTCCTCTCCTCCCACACCGCTCACTCTTGCTGCCTGCTGCTCACCGCTCTCGCTGGGGAAGAAGAAGGGTGGATGGAAGTGGGGTGGCGTGAGGGAGAGGAGGGGGTTTATAAGGGTGAGGTTTAGTGTTTCATCGGCGAGAGGAGAGAGAAGAAATGCGGTTGCGTACTGTCTGCCCGCAGCACGCGCAGGTGGCACGAAAAATTTGATTTCCAGACATCTGGGAGGGCGTCCAGACGTCTGACCAGACATCTGACCCAAGTCCCAGACGTCTTAAAGGACTTTAATTGCAGGGGTCTTAACAACTGATAAGGTGGTCTTTGGGTCTGAGAATTTCCCGCCTACTGGAAATTGGGATGGTTTCGCCATCCAGGGTTGTAGGTGTTGGAAAATGGGTCATTCTAGATGGTGTTAAGGTCCTCGCAGGTCTGAGGAGCCTTAGGAAAGTCGGAGAAAGGGGGAGTAGAGTTCCCCTAGAAAGAATAGAAAGGATCGGAGGTCCCTCCAGTCCTGGAGTCAGATGGGGGTGGATATGGGTCCATCCCAGGAGAAGATCGGTGAAAAATGTTCTGCACAGTTTCCCTTGCGAGAGGTGGTTGTGCGAAGGAGTTTTGCGCAGAGGTGGCTTGCTGCAAATGTTAAGTCAGCTCGTCCACGTTCTTCTCGATAATAGAGACCTTGTCCAACCGACTGGCCATTAGTTCCAAGTTGACAGATGCGGACAGGCCCTGCATCTCATGTGCTCCCCTAAGATTCGTCGATGTGCGGGTATTCGTTCGGTCGAATAAACCCATGGAGTCATTGTTGGTGGAGTTCTCACACATATTCTCGAGAATCTCCCACACGGTATCCTCATGTTGACCCATGATATTCCCTCCGCAAGTTACATTGACGAACAATCTAATGTCTTCACGGAGTCCCTGATAAAAAGACTGGACTTGTTCCCATTTAGGAACTCCGTGATGGGGGTACTTTCTCATGAGATCCAGGAATCGATCCCATGCTTCATGAAGAGGTTCTCCCGTCTACTGGGTGAAGTGAGTAATCTAATGGCACAAGGCGTTTGTCCGACCAACGAGAAAGACCTTCTTCAAAAACTTGGATTGAAGTTCATCCTAGGTGTTGATCGGACGGATCTGTGTCTGATACCAATGAGCTGCCTTGTCCATAAGGGAGAAAGAGAATATCTTCATGAGTAAGATATCCCGATTTTGCGCATCTGACCCGAAAGTATGGGCCAGATGCTTAAGCTGTTTGATGTGTTGGAATGGATCCTCGGAGTTAAGCCCATAGAATTTCAGTATGGCATGAATCATATTGGGCTTCAATTCAAAATCAGGACCTCCAATCGGGATTCGGACTCGAGGTTCGATTGCCACCGCAGTGGGATTATAGTGTTCTCACATCATGGGGTGCTACGGTGGGTTCATGAAATTCTGGAAGAGGTCGTTAAGACGCTGGAGCTGGTGCTCAAGATTATTCTCTTCTTCAACAGGTTGAGCCATGATGGAAGAAGAAGGAGAACTAGGTTCAGAATCAGAAGAAAGGTCTATGTGGAGGGGTTGTTGCACAAACAAGGGTGCCGAGGCTTGGCCTCGGGGAGAGTGGATTTCTAGAGGAGGTTTTAAGGACCTCCTACCAAACATGCACTGATAGACTGGATGAGGTTAGAATGTGTTGAACCCAATCAAGATACCCAAAATATGTTGGGTGACTACAGAGGTTCGGGGTGGATGATATCCCTTGATCAGAAGGTTGTCCACCTAAGAATTACCTGGGCAGCCAGAGAGGGTGAGTCCCGCGAAGACCCCTACACGGTAGAGCGCCCCCACGGGTTACAGGGTTTCCCCCACCCGACCTCTCTTTTCACTGAGATTCCAGGTAGACAGAATGGGGACCTTGACCTTTTAAGTCTACCACTTTTAATTAAGATCAAGGTGCTTAGGGTTTCACTTGAACTTTAAACCTTTTGTGTGCAAAAGTGACCTAATTTAAAGGTTGGTTGATCCAAAGGATTAACTTCACCTCTTTGTTCCTGTAAGAGCTTCTTAAGTCCTTTCTTTTAGTGTTCAAGTAAATTAAGAGCCTGATTGCTTAGGGTTTCTCTTAAATAGGTCTTTTCAAACAATGGTTTAGGCACACCTTCTTTTGGAATTTTCAATTCTTTGTTTAGAAGATGTCTCTAAAACCCTAGCCTGGAATCCTAGGTTGGCTCTAGTTGGTCCAATTAGTTGCCTCAGAAATGGGTAACTAGGGCTCAAGCAAGAAGGCTTTAGCCCCTAGTTACCTTAAGTGGATATGTAGTTAAGATGTGTTGAAACTAAAATATAGGCAACTCTATGAATTACTAGGTATGGAAGACAGGTAGCCCTAGATTGATTTTTCTTTTCTTTTTTCCTCTTTAGAATGTGAGGGGCTTAAGAGAGAGGGTTGAAAGTTACCTGTCCCTTGGTGTGGTTGTTGTGTGGCTGCTTATCTTTTCTTGTCTTCCTTTCCTGCACAACAAAAGAGAGATTAAGTCAGTATAAAATCAAAAATTGTGATTTTGAAGCTTTTAAAATGCTCGTTGCTCCCTGGCAACGGCGCCAAGAACTGGTGATGGGTTTGATCATCAGTTTGATTTAATTTTTATTACTCAAAATTTCAAAAATACTCCGAGGTCGAACTCAGGGAGCAAACCTGATTTTAGAAGCACAAAAATCACAATTCACAATAATGTACTATTTTACAAAAAAAACCAGAGAGAGGAAATAAAATTTTTCTTTTCTTTTCTTCTCTCTTTCTTCTTTGTTCTTCTTTCTCTTCTTCTCTCTGTCTTCACATGTCTGATTCCATGAATTAGACGCCTTAAATGGCGTTTGCTACAGTGCACGCCTTCTTCTTCCTTCCTTTGTCTGCTGCTGCTCTTCTTTTTCTCCTTGGCTTTTCTTCTTCTCTTCTCTTTCTTCTTTTCTTTTCTTTGGCTGCATCTCCCTCCTTCTCTTTTCTTCTCTGGCTCTTTCTTCCTCTTCAGCTCCTACTTCTGCACTGTGCTTCTTCCTCTTCTCTTCTTCTTCTTCAGCTCCTGCTCCTTGGTGCGGCTAAGTCCTTAGTTGCTTCCTCTTCTCTTCTTCTGCTTCCTCTTTCTCCTTCTTCAGCTTCCCTGCATAGGCATGTTAGGCAAAAACCTACCCCTACCCTCCCTGTGTCTCTCTCTCTCTATTTTTCTCTTCGGTACGCTCTCCCAGAGCCGGGTAATCGGGTCGGGTGCGCACCTGGGTCCAGGCGCACCAGCGTGGGTGTGATGCACGAGGAGTGCTAGGTCTAGGTAATCAGGTCAGGTGCCAGGTTTGCATAGCGTAGGCACAGACAAGGCGTGAGTAAGAGAGGGGACCTCACCCCGTGTGACTGAGGTGATAAGCCTCTATCACTTTTTCAATTTATGCACTGCGAGGTGCTCGAAAATGCCTAAGGTGGGACTAAAGTTCCCACCCTTCTGTTGCACGCCCAGCAGTAGGAGTTGCAAGAGATTGCAGTGACAGCCAAGGCCTTCGAGAACAATTAGCTGCCTGGAGCTGTGTGCGGACGTATTCCGCACGACCTGGGCTCGTGTCTTGGGGTTGAGGAGGTTTAGAGCTGCTTGCGAGCTTGCTCCAAGCTTGGCGTCAATGGCGATGGAAGCTTGGGTCCTGAAATCACGAATACGGCCTTGCGGCCCTGTCAGAATGCTCGGCAGGCTTCGCCAGAGCACGATGAAGGTGGCTCGGGGGTCAGTGTGGCGTGAAGACGCCTGTGTGCATGTGCTTAGGGCACATTGTGTGCATGCAGGTGGGTGTGTTCGGGGGGAGGAGACAGTGGGTACGGTGGTCAGTGGAAGGTCGCAAGATGATTAGTGTATTGTGGCGAAGGTGGTGAGGTATCTGGCGAGGTGTGTGGAGGTGTGGAGCGGTGGAGGCACCTTGCTGGCGGGTGGCCGGAGATGGAGAAGATGGCGGTGGTCAGTGGCTGTGAGGGGTTGAAAGTTGAAATAGAAAGAGGGAAAATGAAGAGGGGATTAAGGGGAACTTATTTAACAAGTCCAGAGTGAAGGGGGAATGCGGAGGTGGCGAGTGGACGGTACTGCCGTCGTCGAAGACGAAGGTGCTAGGTGGAGAGAACAGCGACGAGGAGGGGTTGGAGGGCGCCTGCTGGTACGGTGCGGCGGAGGACGGCGGGGATAGCCCTGCCACTGGTACGGTGGCAGAGCGATGAGGAAGAGGTGGAAGAGTCGTCGGAAGCTCTACCGGTCAGCCAAAGTTGGGAGGAGACGAATTGGAGGGGGGAATCTCAGGCCAATCTAAGCTTGAAGGATGCGGTGGAGTGTACCGCTCCTTAAATAGTTGAAGGTCGGTCAGGAGGCGCGCGATAGCGGCGGGAAAAATCTCGCCGGAGGTATGGCAGATCGGAGACCCATACCTCTCGCGCGTTCGCACGAGAGGTATGGCAGTCTTCAGGGCATGGGGGGCGGCCCATGTTGTAGGTGTCTTCGCAGGGAGCTCCCCTTTCAAATCTAGGGCGGCTCCCCATGCAGATGCAGCGCCATGCTCTGCGCAAAGTCACCGAAGGTATGGCCTGCTGCTGCGGGTGGCAGAAGGACCTAAGTGAAGAAAACGACGAGGAAGATGAGGGGGTAAACGCAAGGGTTTTAAAAAGTTAATGGTCAGAAAGTAATTTTGAGGACCAAATTGTAAAGTGGGTCAAGACGACCTTCCCTTAGGTCCAAATTTTGGTATAAACCTAATTTGGACCTAAGGAATCTAATGATGAAGTTTGATTTTAGGTTTAACCACGTTTGACTGGATATTTTGCATAAAAACTCAAATTAGGTCAAAAATTTGGTATGGACCTCAATCTAGGTCAAAACAGGTTCCATAGGCCAAATTGAAGGTTCTAAACCATAGGTGATATTTTTCCATGAATTTTAGAGGGTTTAGTTGATTTTTATCTTTCCTGGAACCTTATGAATTAAAGTAGGTTTGTTTTAGGGTTACAGAATGTCATTTAATTCCCAGATTTTGTCATAACCCTTTTCTGACCAAACCATCCCACTTTTTCCTTTATTAGGTTCACTTGACCTATGTATAGATCCTTAGAAATCCCATTCATGCACTGCAATGGTAAAATTGCAGTTTTACCCCTTGTATCATGTTTTATTCTCAGATTAACAATTCCCTGAATTAGGCCTTCCCTTAGGTTATGTAGGAGCTTTTGTTCATTTTATTACGTCAAAATGTGCTAGTTGGGGTTCATGATGAGGTTCTCATCAATATCCTCTTAATTTAAGCATGCATCCAAAGTATTCAAATAATTCAACAGTAATCCTCAATCAGAATTCAATGTTAACTAGAGTACTTAAATCATTCACCAGTACTCAAAATAATCCTCAATCAGACGTCTTAACAGAGCACAAGCACAAGGATTTTCTCTTCTAAGCCTTCTTCTTCTTTTTCTTAAAGCTTTCTTTCTTCTCCAAAAGCTTTCCTTCTTCACAATACAAGGGAGCCAACTTCCTTCAGCTGCTAAGTATTACACAAGGGCACAAGGATGGCACAACAAAACCCTCCCCCCCCTCTCTCTCACAAATCCTTCCTTTCTTCTCTCTCAAAGGCCCGATGTAATCGGATAATTGGTAGGGTTATCGGGTTGAGAGCATCGACCAAGCCTACAGGCGTGTGTCACAGGCGAGGTGTGAGTAGTCGAGTAAATGGGTGTGCAGGGTGAATGGGGACCCAACCCCCGTGTTCTTGGGCAAAAAGGCTAAGGCACAAAATAATCTTATACGTGGTCGCGAGCCTTTTACTTTACGAGGTGGGACTATTGTCCCCCACCTTCCTTCGCGTACGCAGTAGGGGGTGCTTCTCCAATTGGAATAGCTGCGGAGGTTCTTCCACGCAATTGAAGCCCTGGGACCCCTCGAGACCTGGAGCTGCGTCGCATGGAGGTAGTAGTAGGGTCAAGATCGCTCGGAGTATGGCGGTGTGATTGAGGAAGATGGCAGCAACGACGAGGCACGGCGAAACCTGAGAATCATAACATGGGCTTATAGGCCCTGATCAGAAGGTTCATTAGCATCGTCGGAGGACGGTAGAGGTGATGGCGGTGTCCTCGTGGCGTTTGGGTGCGTGTCGTGGTCAGGTGAAGTCGAAGATGGTGTGAGGTGAGGATGGTGTTGGGTGGAATACTTGAATAATCAGTCCCCTCAATTTCTTTAGGGGTTTTGATTGACGTGGGGTGGCGAAGCTTATGGGACCAGCAATGGGTTGGATGGAGGTCTGTGGTGGCGTAGTGGCGTTGCCGGAGCTCGGCCGGACGTGGAGAAGATGGAGGGGTCGAGGGTGAGTTGTTGGTCGAAAGAGAAAGGAGAGGAACTAGAGAGATTAAGGAGGGGAAAAGGGAGAGGATAAGACCTAATTAGTGGATGAAAGGGGAGAGATGGGGCCGGCTGTGATTGGCTGGCGCCATGGAAGGAATTATCCGGTGGTGGAACGACGAGGAAGAAGAGGGTCTAGAGGTGATGAGAACCTTGTCACAAACCCTAAACTAGCATCATTTAACCCTGATATGAAAGAAAAATCTTCTACATAACTCTAGAAAGGCTTGGCTCAGAGAGATTCTGAGTTTGCAAAGAAAATAGAAACTAAGGGGTAAAAATGCAATTTCACCAATCCGATCTGAAAATAGGGTAATTCAGGATCCAAACATAGGTCAAGACAACCTAATAAGAAGAAAAGTGGGATGAGATGACTAAATAAGGGCTACAGCAACTCTAAGGAATTAAATGACATCTTGTAACCCTAAAAATAAACCCACTTCAATTCACGTGGTTCGAGGAAAGGTAAAAAATTAACTAAATCCTCTAAAATTCATAGAAAAATAATCTCTAGGGTTTAGGACTTTCAATTTGGCCTTAGGAACCCATTTTGACCTACATTGAGAACCATGCCCAATTAACAACTTAATTTAGGTTTTTACGTAAATTGACCGGTCAAACAAGGTTTAATCTAGAAATAAAATTCACCATCATAATCCTTAGGTCCTAATTAGTCATGTATAAAAACTTGGGCCTAAGAAGAAACCTTCTTGACCAACTTTACACTTTGGTCCTCATATATTTACTTTTTGACCCTCAACTTTTTAACCCTCACATTTTGGCCCCTAACTCTCCTTCGTTCTTTGCATTTAGGTCCCTCCTGCAAAACCTGAGCAGCGCCATGCTCCAGCGACCTTGCGCGGAGCATGGCGCCGCGCAGGGTGAGGGAGGGGCCCTGGCAAGTCAATTGGGGGTACCCTGCGTCGTCAGCCACAGCAGGAACACCCCCCTGAGCGCTGCACCCACCCATACCGACCGTGCGAACGCACGGACGGTATGAGTATCCTTCCTCCGGCGAGGGAGACACGTCGTCTCCCTCTGCCTTCCTCTCTGGTTCTGCCCCTATAAATACCCCCGTCGCTTCGCCGTTCTTCCCAGCTCGGATCTGATGGAGACACCCCCTCAATTCCTCCCTTCCCACTCCGACAGACGCCCCCTTGCTCCGGCGGCCTCTCCTCCTCCTCCTCGTTGCCCTGCCGCACTACCAGCAGCAAGGTTACCTTCCCTCGATCTTTCCGCGTCACGTCGCACCCAGCGGGCGCCTCTCCGGCCCTCTCCTCGCCGCCGCCCCTTCCTCTGGGCAGTTTCTTCTCCGGCGACAGTCGATACGACTGTCGCCTGCTCCAGCCCCTCCTCGTCCTGCTAAGTAGGTATAATTTCTCTTCTTCCTCCCCTCTTCCTTTTCCTCACTTTAAACCTTTACTGTCGCCCTCGATTCCGACCAATCGCCCTCACCTTCTCCACCCCCGGCCACACTCCGGCGACCCGCCCCCATCACTCCACCACCCCACACGGCTCGCCGACCTTCACAGAACCTCCGCCTCCTCACCCTGATCAACCTCCGCCCTTCCACTTCCCGCCACTCGCCCTCTGCAGACCCCCCAAACAAACCCATTTCCCGCGCTGCAGTTTGACCTAGGGCGGCCCTCATGCTCCGCTCCGCCGCCTGCTAGACCCCCCACCACCTTCGCCGTGCCACGGCGAAGGTTCTCCGTGTATCTGATTAGGCCGAGAGGCCATTCCTCTGTGGACAGGTATCTTGACCGCCGTCGCCATTGCTGCGCTGAAGAAGCACCTTCAACCTGCAGCTCCAGGTGCGCTTCGCCCAGGTCCGACTCCCAGGCTGCGCGGGGCATCTCCACGAAGAGTCCCAGGCTCGCAGCTGGGGCGAAGGCCTCACGTGAAGCCGCGATTGCCAGCTGCCTCCTCCGCTGCAGGCGCTCAATTGGGGTGGGACATTTAGTCCCACCTCGGAAACCTTGAGAGGCACGCGGGCGCTTAAAGGCAAAAAGTGCCTTAAGCTGTTCACCTCCTGATCACGGGGTGAGGTCCCTCTCACCTGCCCAACTACCCGGCCTCGTCCGCGCTCACGTCCCACGGACCTGGCCTGACCTGCACTCCTCGCCCACCACCGCACGCCGGTGGGCCTGGACCCGGGCGCGACCCGCGTACCCGAGTACCCGGTTGCTCTGGGAGAGCTTTCCAAAGAGCGAATTCTGAGAGAGAGAGACGTGGGGGAGGGGGTAGGGTAGGTTTTGCCCTCTGACGTGTAAACCGTGAAGTGTGCAGGCACAGGTGAAGAAGAAGAAGGACTGCAGAAGAAAAAGAAGAAGAGGAAGAGAACACAAAGCAGAAGAAGAAGGAAGCTGAGGAAGACACTGTAGCATCAGCAGTTAAGTCGTCTGATTGGGAAAATCAGACGACGTCCTGAAGGTAACCAAGAAGAGAAAGAAGAGAAGAAGAAAAAGGAAGAAAGGTGAAGACCAAGGAAGGAAGAAAAGAAGAAGCAGAAGGAGAAGGCTAAGGTGCGAGAGAAGAGAAGGAAGAAAAAGAAAGAAGAAGCCGTGCAGCTGAGGCAGAAAGAAGAAAGAAAGAAAAAGAAAAGAAGAGAGGAAGGACTGCGGGAAGAAGAAGAAGAGTCAGAGAGAAGAGAAGACAAAGAGGAAGAAAGAAAGAAGAAGCCAAATTTCCATCTCTCTCTCTCTCTATTTTTGTAATAAGAATTTGTACCCCTAGAATACGACTTACTCCCTGAGTTCGACCTCGGGAGAACTTTATTTTCCGAGTAACAAATATTAGTAAATGATGGCAATAACTATCTGTACTACAACGCTATAACAAAAGCTAGTTGTCGCCACCGTTTGCCAAGAGGGCTTATGCCGGTGTCGCAAGAAGCAGAAGAAGGTGAGGAAGGCAATTCCACTGCCTATGGTACGTGGCAGCGGGAGAGGAAGTCGAGGAAGAAGACGTCGTCGGGGCTGGTCGGAGGAGGCTAGTAGGAGAGGTTTTGGTGAGGAAGTGCGGCCAAACCAAGCTAAGGAGCAAGGATTCTTGTCCTGGGTCCTTTATAAGCCTAAGAGAAGGGTTCCAAGCTTGGAAACAAGCTCACGAACTCTAGCTATTTCGCACAAACTAGATACCCACATCTTCCAAGCGTTCACATTAGAGATTAGGAGGGAATCATGGTCCATGGTCGGGTTCATTTGGAAGGGAATTCCTTAAGGAATCTCCCCTTCAATTTTGAAGGTGTTTGATTGCGAATCGAGCGAAAAATCCTCGCTCGAATCTCAATGGTGAAGCTTCTGTTCGCACTAATTGTGGCAGAGACCTAATTGCAAATATGACCTAATTGCAAGGATTTCAAAAGCTAGGGGCGTATGTGAGAGAGGAGTCTAACTGGACTAAAATGCAAACTAGGTCAAGATGGACTTTGATTATGCCCAAATTTTGGTACAAACCTAATTTGGGCTCAAGAAATATGATGGTGAAGTTGGATTTGAGTTTTGACCAAGTTTGACTGAACAATTTACGTAAAAATCCAAAATAGAATAGAACTATGTTTGTCACTCTATTTAAGGTCAAAATGGATTCCAAAGGTCAAATTAAGGATACCAAATCTTATGGAATATTTTTTGATGAATTTTAGAAGATTTAGATGAATTTTATGTTGACCATAAGTTCTGTTATTTAAGCGGGTATGAAATTAGGGTTTTGGGAGTTGTATCAATTCTCAAAATACGTGAAATCCTGTTTAAGTCTATGTGTGACCTCCTGCAAAGTATCGCATGGCCTTTGCCACGTACCAGCTGGAGAGTGCCACCCACAGGTGGTGGCGGGCAGTTCGGGGTCAGGAGGGAGGAGAGTCATTCTAGGATCGGTTCGTGGCTCCCTTCTACGAGTAGCATTTTCCACAGACATGGCAGGACCAGAGGAGGCGACAGTTTCACACTCTCTACCAGGGGACGATGACAATTAGCGTGTACCGCACGTGTTTCCTGTAGTTGTCATGCTTCTCCTCGTCTGCTGTGACTACAGAGGAGGAGCATTTGTGGAGGTTTACTGAGGGTCTCTGGCCTACTATACGGGGGTATGTGAAGTCCCTGAAGCTATCTACTTTCTCATGCATGGTCGAGGCAACGATGACCTATGAAACGGTTGGTTTCGGGATAACCGGGTTTTAGTTTGTTATAACGTTGTAGTATAGCCAGTTATTACCAACATTTCAAATATATAAATTTTTTTACTCGGAAAATAAAAGAGTTCCCGAGGTCGAACTCAGGGAGCAAGTTGTATTCTAGAGATATACATGTTTCTTTTACAAAATAAAGAAAGAGAGAGGGAAAGAATTTGTTGTTCTCTTTGTATTCTCCTCGTGATGTTCTTCTTTCTTTCTTTCTTCAGATCTCCTTCTTCTTCTTTGTTCTGCAGAGGTGATGCTCCTCTTTCTTTCTTCAGATCTCCTTCTTCTTCTTCCTTGGTTTCTGTCTTGGCCTCTCTTCTTCTTTTTCTGCAGTCTCTTCTGTGAAGGTTTCTTCTTGTTTCTCCTCCTTGCGGCTAAGTGTCAGCTTCTTCTTTTCTTTTTCAGCCAGGGATGTCACCCCTCCTTTCTTCTTTTCCCTTCAGGCCGTCGTCTGATTTCCAAATCAGACGACTTAACTACCTGTTGCTACAGTCAGCTTCCTTCTTCTTCCGCGGGTCTTCTTTTTCACCTGTGCCTGCACACTTCAGAGCTTACGTCAGCGAACAAAACCTACTCTACCCTCTCCCCCCGCGTCTCTCTCTCTCTGAAACCACTCTTGGGAAAGCTCTCCCAGAGCTGCCGGGTAATCGGGTTCGGGTCACGCCCGGGTCCAGGCCCACCGGCGTGCGTGGTGGGCGAGGAGTGCAGGTCAGTCTAAGTCGGGTCGGGTCAGGTCCGCGGGGCGTGAGCGCGGACGAGACCGGGTAACCGGGCGGGTGTAAGGGGACCTCACCCCGTGTACTGAGGCAGTAAGGCTAGTGCACAAAATCAATTTAAACAGTGGAACGGGTGTGAGGCTTACCGATGTGGGACTAAACGCAGACCTTTCCTCGCGTGCGCCTGCTGGGAGACCGCGGCCTGGCTTCTGCAGCTGCGGCTTCGATTTGCATAGGTTGCTGGCTGGCTGCCTTCGCAAGACTCCCCGTACTCCGCAGCAGCTGGAGACCTGGAGTCCTCAAGCCTGGAGCGCGGGAGAAGCTGCTTCAATGTGCGTTAATGGTGGTCGAACCTCAAAACCTGTCGGACACGAATATGGCCTCTCGGCCTGATCAAACCACTGGGGAACCTTCGCCGTGGCACGGCGAAGGTGAGGAGCTGCGCGGCAGGCCGCAAGGTGGTGTCTGGCGGCAGCCCTGGGTCGGACTGCAACCGGAGGAATGGGTTTGTTCGGGGGAGTGTTACGGAGGTGTGGAGTGGCAGTGGAGGGGTGGGGGGTGCTCAGTGTGATGAGGCGGAGGTTCGGTGAGGGTCGGCGAGCCGTGTGGGTCGCTGAGGTGATGGGAGCGGCTCGCCGGAGGGTGGTCGGAGGCGAAGGGGGTGAAGGTGGTCAGGGTCGGTAGAGGGCTTAATTGAATAAATTGAAAGCGGGGAAAGAAAGAGGAGAAGAAGGGGAGTAGCTCTAGCTTACTTGCAGGGACGAAGGGGGAGGAACAGGGCGACAGTCGTATCGACTGTCGCCGGAGAAGACGATGCTCAGGGAAAGGGGCGGCGGCGAGCAGAGAGCCAGAGAGGCGCCAGCTGGGTGCGGCGTGGCGCGGGAAGAGCAGGGGAGGAAGTCTCTGCTGCTGGTATTGCGGCAGAGCGAAGAGGTGGAGGGGGAGGAAACCGCCGGAGCTGGTGAGCGTCTGCCGGAGGAAGAAGAGAAGAAAGTTGGGGGATTTTCTCCGTCAGATCCAGGCTACCCCGGTCGGTGGAGCAACGGGGGGTATTTATAGGGATCAAACAGGGAGGAAGGCGGAGGGAGACGACGTGTCTCCCTCGCCGGAGGATGGTCGGAAACAAGAACCCATACCGTCCGTGCGTTCGCACGGCCGGTATGGTGGGTAACAACGACCAGGGGGGTGTCCCTGCGACGGCTGACGACGCAGGGCACCCCCGGTTTACTTGCCAGGTCCCCCACCTCACCCTGCGCGGCGCCATGCTCCGCGCAAGGTCGCCGGAGCATGGTGCTGGCAGGTTTTGCAGGAGGGACCTGATTGCAAAGAACGAAGGAGAGTTAGGGCCCAAAATGCGAGGGTTCAAAAGTTGAGGGCCAAAGAGTAAATATATGAGGACCAAAGTGTAAAGTCGGTCAAGGAGGTTTCTTCTTAGGCTCAAGTTTTTATACATGACTAATTAGGACCTAAGGAATCTGATGGTGAATTTCATTTCCATATTAAACCTTGTTTGACCGGTCAATTTGCGCAAAAACCCAAATTAAGTTATTAATTGGGCATGGTTCTCAATGTAGGTCAAAAAGGGTTCTGAAGGCCAAATTGAAGGTTCTAAACCCTGGAGATTATTTTTCTATGAATTTTAGAGGGTTTATTCTATTTTTACTTTGCCTCGAACCTTGTGAATTGAAGTGGATTGTTTTAGGGTTACAGATTATCATTTAGTTTCTTGGAATTGCTGTAGCCCTTGCTAGATCATTTCATCCCACTCTTATTCTTATTAAGCTGCTTTGACCTATGTTTGGGCCCTGAATTACCCTGTATGCAGATTATACTGGTAAAATTGCATTTTTATCCCTTATGACTTGTTTTCTTCTCAAACTCAGGATTCTCTGAGTTAAGCCTTTCCTTGAGATATGTAGGAGCTTTTATCCTTTGTATTAGGTCAAAATGAGCTAGTTATGGCTCATGATGAGGTTCTCATCATACCCCCATGCCTAGCTTTTGCTAGTCCCTTAGCAAAAACTTAAGGTTTCAACCCTTGTTCTAGACCATGAAGTTTTTAATAGTTTTAGATAAGTGCCTTTTTTATTTGAGCATAGATTAGGTTAGAATGCTGACCATAGGCCTAAAAGGTACTCTAGTACTAATCAAGATCCAAATCTGTCTAGCCTTAGCCTCAGTCTTTTAGCAAAGGTTTTTAAGGCCCACAAGAACTAACCTAAGGTTTATTGGACTTCGTGGTTAAAGCACCCGTGCTTGAAATGGTTTTAGCCCTGGCTCAGTTCGCAGTGCGTTTTGTAAGAGAGAGATAGAAAGTTTTTCTGTTTGGAGAGTTTTCTCTCTCTTTTTCTTTTTAGTTCTAGCCTAGGATTGGCTTTTCAACACGGTCTGTATCAGATTCCTTGCTCCCATCATCAATCCTCAAGGGTTCCTGGCGATCGATGCTTCGAGATAGCACCGCCCATGGCAACCCCCGGAACCCTGGCTATTGAGATTTCGAGATAATCCCATCCATGGTATTCCGTGGCCGAATCCAGACCCTGGCAATTGACACTTCGAGATAATGCCATCCATGGAATCTGAACCAGTAGAGTGCTTACATGCCCCCAGTAGGATATGTAAATATCCTAAGAGACAAGCACCGAGGAGATGATATTTTGTTACGCATCTTCGACGGGATTTCCCGCCTCTCCGCGCTGGGAACTCGTCCAAATCAACTTGTGTTGATCGGCCGCTCCTATTCTAGGTGTTCTTTTCAGATTTTTTTTGCGACGCTTCTGCGTGATTCTGATTTTTACGCTTACTGAACCAGGCTGTGTGTGAGGTTAGGGTGCTTAGGTTACTGAGTCCCGTAAACCAAAAATTAGTTAACGAGGTCGAATACTCCCTAAGCCTTAGACCTAATACTTCAGCTTTTCATTTTCCTCAACCTCTTGAGGAGTGTCCAGATCTTAATGGGTACTAAGAGTCTATTCAAGAATGCCTAAGGTTTGCATTCTTACTAATCTCATTGTGCACTTTTCAGTTATTTTCTTGAATGAGGTCTAGAACTTAGGTTGATTCCTTAGTTCCTTACTAATGACTATCACCTTTTCTTATAATTTTGTGCTCCTTTTTCATTTTGTTTTTCTTCTCCTTCACAAAAATTTCCTTCTCCTTTTTTTTTTTCTCTTATTCTTTTTCGAAAAAAAATTTTTAATTTTTATGGTGTTTTTGGCATATGTGAATTTTTTTTGTTTGAAACCTTTCTTACAAGTTTTTGTACTTTCCTACCCCCCCATGCCTAAGATTTGCAATGTCCTCATTGTAACCTAGGGGTTTTTATTCAACTAAGTTCATACATTAGGATAGCTGTTTTGATGAGTCTCAGATGCAAGCACCTGAGGTGGAGTTGGCTGCCCTAAAGTGTGAACTTCAAGTGCAAAAAAGCTGTCAGAACAAGTTTCAGGTTTTCAAAGAGAATGACGGGCTGCCTCCCGTTAAGCGCTGAGTTTTACGCCATCGGCTGGGCGCAATAAGCTCAAGGGGAAAGGAGGGTATAAGATGCCTCAGCCAAATTAGCAGAAGTTACATCAATGAATGGCTTGAGTCTCTGACCGTTCACGATGAAAGGTTCAGAATCGTGGCTGAGTGGACTGATTTCGATTGCTCCATTTCCAAAAACCTGTCGGACCAAATATGGTCCGACCCACTTAGATCTCAGTTTTCCTGGGAAGAGTTTGAGTCGGGCATCAAAGAGTAGGACCTTTTGACCAGGATGAAAGATCTTTCTCGAGATGTGTTTGTCGTGGAAGGCTTTAACCCGCTCCTTGTAGATTTGCGAGTTCTCGTACGCGTCTATGCGTAATTCATCGATCTCGCTGATTTGGAGTTTCCTGTGGGTCCCAGCCTTGGAAAGATCTAGATTACAGTTCCGTACTGCCCAATAGGCTTTATGCTCCAGTTCTACGGGAAGGTGGCATGCCTTTCCGTACACCAGTCTAAAGGGAGACATGCCTAATTGGGTCTTGTGGGCGGTCCTATAGGCCCACAATGCTTCCGGAAGTCGGGACGACCAGTCCTTCCTGTCAGGTCGAACAGTGACTTGCAGGATTTTCTTGATCTCCCGATTAGACAGCTCAGCTAGACCATTAGTTTGGGGGTGGTAAGGAGTAGAGATTCGGTGAGACACCCCGTATTTGGTCATCAATGACCTAAACTGAGCATTTGTGAAATGGGTCCCCCCATCAGAGATTATTGCACGAGGAATCCCGAACCTTGAGAAAATGTGTTGATGAATGAATTTGAGAACGATTTTGTGATCACAGGTTCGGGTCGGTATGGCTTCGATCCATTTGGACACGTAGTCCACAGCCAACAGAATGTATTCGAAACCATCTGAAACAGGAAAGGGGCCCATAAAATCAATCCCCCAAACATCAAAGATTTTGCATACTAGAATCGGTTGCATAGGCATCATGTCGCGATGGCTCATGTTGCCCAAGGTCTGGCAACGACTGCATGCCTTGCAATGACTGTATGAGTCTTTGAACAGTGTGGGCCAGTAAAAGCCGCACTGGAGGACTTTTGATGCGGTTTTATGCCCGGCAAAATGGCCACCGCATGCCTGGTCATGGCAGAAAGAGAGGATATTGTTGACTTCCCCTTCCGGGACACATCTCCGGATGATCTGATCGGCACCTATGCGGAAGAGGTACGGGTCTTCCCAAATGTAATACTTGGCATCGGAGCGTAATTTGTCTTTCTTGGCCTTCGGCCAATCGGACGGGGTTTGATGAGATGCCAAGTAATTTACAATATTAGCAAACCATGGAAGGCTAGTACCAATAGTCAGCAGGTGCTCATCGGGAAAATGCTCAGTGATGGGTCCGGAAGGGTCAATTATTTCAGAAGGAAGACGGGACAAGTGATCAGCTACCACGTTTTGTTTTCCCGCTTTATCGCGAATCTCGAGGTCAAATTCTTGCAACAGCAAGATCCATCGGATCAATCGAGGTTTCGCGTCCTTCTTTGCAAGGAGATGCCTCACAGCCGTGTGATCCGAGTATATGATGACATGGGAACCCAGAAGGTATGATCTGAACTTCTCTAGGGCAAATACTACAGCTAGCAGCTCTTTCTCAGTAACCGTATAGTTACGCTGAGCCTCATCAAGTGTTTTGCTGGCGTAGTAAATGACCACAGGTTTCTTGTCATTTTTCTGCCCCAAAATCGCTCCTACAGCGAAGTCGGATGCATCACACATGATCTCAAAGGGTTGAGACCAATCAGGGGACTGTAGGATCGGGGCTTGGGTGACTCGGTCACGCAGGATTTCAAATGTTTGAGTGCATTCCTTGGAGATTTCGAAGGGAACATCCTTGGAGAGAAGAGTGGTCAGGGGGCGTGCGATTTTTGAAAAATCAGGGATAAATCGTCGATAAAAATCGACATGCCCTAAAAAGGATCGGATGTCCCTGATCGAGCTAGGCATAGGAAGGTGAGAAATCAGATTAACCTTAGCTCGATCCACTTGGATACCTTTCTCCGAAATTGAGTGTCCCAGGACAATTCCCTCAGGCACCATGAAATGGCTCTTTTCCCAGGAAAGAACCAAATTCACGTCGATGCACCGCCTGAGTATCTGGACCAAGTGTTGGAGGCAATCGTCGAATGATGCTCCGAAAACTGAAAAGTCATCCATGAAGACTTCCAGATAATCACCTACCATATCTGAGAATATGGCAAGCATGCATCGCTGAAAAGTAGCGGGTGCATTGCAAAGACCGAAAGGCATCCTTCGGAAAGTGTATGTCCCGAAGGGGCAGGTGAACGTGGTCTTTTCTTGGTCCTCAGGATGGATTGCCACCTGGTTATAACCGGAGTACCCGTCAAGAAAGCAGAAGAACCTATTTCCCGCTAGTTTTTCGAGAATTTGATCAATGAAGGGTAGTGGGAAATGATCCTTCTTCGTGGAGGAATTGAGTCGACGGTAATCTATACAGACTCTCCACGAGTTGGCTAATCGGGTAGGAATGATTTCTCCGGTCTCAGTCGTTATAGTGGTGAGTCCTGCCTTCTTGGGCACGACCTGAATTGGGCTCACCCAACGACTATCGGAGATCGGGTAGATGATTCCGGCATCTAACCACTTGATGATCTCCTTTTTCACGACCTCCTGCAGATTGGGGTTTAAGCGTCTCTGCATTTCACGAGAAGGTCGTGTGCCCTCTTCTGAATAGATATGATGAGTACAATAAGAGGGACTTATTCCAGTCAAATCATCGAGAGTCCATCCGATGGCTCTGCGATGTTGCTGGAGGACAACAATCAGACGGGATTCCTGTTCAGGACTGAGGTTGGAATTGATGATCACAGGAAGGGTCTGATTAGAACCCAAAAAGATGTATTTTAAGTGAGCAGGAAGGGGTTTCAGTTCGAGGATGGGGTTTTCAGCAGCAGCGGGTGGTTCAGTATAGATGTGAGGTTCAAGGGTGGGAGTTACTGGATTGTTCACATCTGGATTTGACTCCTCTGTTTGCGGGTCAAGATCCTTCTGTGGTTGATGAGGCATACTCAAGTCATTCTGGAGGTGTGATTCATCAACCAGAGTCTTGATGTCACAAATTTGCTCGATGACGCCGCAATTAATTCCTTGTTGGGCCTTAAATATATCAATTTTCAGTGTTTGATCTCCAAACTTAAGCTCTATTTGGCCCTCCTCACAGCTGATGTTGGCTCTAGCAGTAGCCAAGAAAGGTCTCCCTAGAATGATTGGTGTATCCCTAGGGTTCTCAGGTGCATCCATGTCTAAGACTATAAAGTCCACTGGAAAATAGAAATCCCGCACTCTCACGATAACATCCTCGAGAATCCCTTTTGGTGACTTTATAGATCGATCTGCTAATTGTAATGTCACCTCGGTTGGTTTCAGCTCAGATTCTTCTAGGTGGTCAAGTAAGGATGTGGGTATCAGATTTATAGATGCACCCAAGTCTAACAATGCTCTATCAAATTGGGTACCACCTATCTTACAGGAGATCAGGGGAGTTCCAGGATCTTTTGCCTTGGGTGGGAGTCTACTAAGGATTACAGAGCTGGCTTGCTCTGACAGAACAATTGGGCTCCCTCCCTTGGTTCGCGGCTTACGCTGGGGTGTACATATATTCTTTAGAAATCGTGCGTAAGCTGGTACGTGGCGGATTGCATCCATCAAGGGGATGTTTATGTGGACCTGCTGAAAGAGCTTGACCAGGTCCTCCTCAGGGACCACGGGTTTGGTGGTCTTCTTTCCCTTGGTCAGGGCCTCGGGAAACGGGATCTTGGTTGGTTCCTCTAGGATAGGTCCAGGTTGTGGATCTGGAACAGCGGTACCTTGGATAACTATCCTAGGGTCATGGTTATCAGGCTGGGAGTGGTTTGGATAATGCAGGTCTTGAGTTGTCTTACCACTACGTGTTGTTACAGAATTTAATCCGGCCTGATTTTGGTTTGGGTTTGGTAGGAGGGGTGGCTGCTGCTGAAATCCCGTACGAGAAGTTGAGGCATCCATCTCGTCTGGAGATGGAGCAGTAGGGGCCTGATAAATCCATTGAGCGTGGCCTAAATTTGGATTCATAACGCGCTTCTGGGTTGGCACGTTATTTGGGTTAGGAAGGGGTTGGGAAGGGAGTGTGCCTGGCTGGCGAGAATTTGCCAACTGGGCCAGTTGAGTTTTAACTTCAGTAAGCTCGTCCTTGTGCTGTTTTTGAATAGCCGCATTCGATTTTTGAATGTCAGCCAGAGTCTGAAGGATTAAGGACATTTGATCTTGATTTGGCCCTGATGGATAAGTAGGGTTGGGCCGAGGCTGAGGCGGCTGGTAGTGATGAGAGGGCTGTGGGCGGGACTGAAAAGGTGGTCTTTGGGTCTGGGAATTTCCCGCCCACTGAAAATTGTGATGGTTTCGCCATCCAGGGTTGTAAGTGTTAGAGAATGGGTCGTTCTGGATGGCGTTGAGGTCCTCGCAGGTCTGAGGAACCTCCTGAGAATCAGGGAAAGGAGGAATGGAGTTCCCCCGGCTGGTGAAGAAAGGATCGGATGATCTTCCAGTCCAAGAATCAGATGGGGATGGATATGGATCCATCCCAGGGGAGGATCGGTGGAGGATGTTTTGCACAGTCTCCTGTGTGGAAGGAGGTTGTGCAAAGGAGTTACGCGCAGAGGTGGCTCGCTGCAAGTGCTGAGTCAGCTCATCCACCTTCTTTTCAATGATTGAGACCTTGTCCAATCGACTGGCCATTAATTCCAGGTCGACTAATGCGGACAGGCCCTGCGTCTCATGTGCTCCCTTAAGATTCGTCGCTGCGTGGGTATTCGTCCTGTCGAATAATCCCATGGAGTCATTGTTGATGGAGTTCTCGCACATGTTTTCGAGAATCTCCCATACGGTGTCTTCATGTTGACCCATGATGTTTCCTCCGCAAGTTGCATTGACGAAAAGGCGGATGTCCTCACGGAGTCCCTGGTAAAAAGATTGGACTTGTTCCCATTTAGGAACTCCGTGATGGGGGCACTTTCTCATGAGATCCTGAAAACGACCCCATGCCTCATGGAGAGGTTCTCCTGATTGTTGAGTGAAGTGTGTAATCTGATGGCGCAAGGCGTTGGTCCGACCAACGGGAAAAAACTTTTTCAAAAATTCGGATTGAAGTTCTTCCCAAGTGTTGATCGGCCGGGTCTGAGTTTGATACCAATGGGCGGCCTTGTCCATAAGAGAAAAGGAGAACATCTTCATGAGAAGAATATCCCGATTTTGCGCATCTGATCCAAAAGTGTGGGCCAGATGCTTTAGCTGTTTGATGTGCTGGAAGGGATCTTCAGAATTAAGCCCATGGAATTTAGGTATAGCATGAATCATGTTGGGCTTTAGTTCGGAATCAGGTCCTCCAGTCGGGATTCTGACTCGAGGCTCAATGGCCACCGCAGCAGGATTGTAGTGGTCCCGCATCATAGGACGCTGTGGTAGGTGCACGAAGTTTTGGAAGAGGTCATTGAGTCGCTGGAGCTGGTGTTCCAGATTATTTTCTTCCTCAACTGGCTGAGCCATGATGGGGGAAGAAGAAGAACTTGGTTCTGAATCAGAAGAGAGAATAATGTGAGGGTGTTGCTGCACAAACACGGGCGTCGAGGCTTGGCCTTGACGAGAGTGAATTTCTAATGGAGGTCTTAAGGGTGGTCTTAGGGACCTCCTTCCGTACATGCACTGTTTGGAAGAGGTAAGTTTAGAAGGTGCTGGACCCAATCAAGACACCCAAAAATGTGTTGGGTGACTATAGAGGTGCGGGGCAGATGGACCCCTCGATCAGAAAGATCGTCCACCTGAGAATTACCTGGGCAGCCAGAGAGGGAGAGTCCCACGAAGACCCCTACACGGTAGAGCGTCCCCACGGGTTACAGGGTTTCCCCCACCCGACCTCTCTTGTCACTGCGGTTCCAGGTAGACCAGAATGGGGATCTTGACCTCTTAAGTCTACCAATTTTAAGATCAGGGTGCTTAAGGTTTTCACTTGAACTTTAGTCTTTTAAGTGCAAAGAGTGACCTAATTTAAGGTTGGTTGACCCAAGGGGTCAACTTTACCTATTGTTTTCTTTAAGAGCTTTTAGGTCCTGTCTTTTAGGGTTCAAGTGTTTAGAGAGAGCCAATTGTTTAGGATTTTTCTTGTTAATTATTTTCAATCAATGGCTTGGGCACACCTCTTTTGGATTTCCTCAATTCTTGATTAAGGGGTGTGTCTCTACTGAAATCCTAATGTTTGACCTTATGTTGGCTCTACTTGGTCCATTTAACTCTTTGTTGGGCAATTAGGGCTCAAGCAAAAATGTGTTAGCCCTTAAATACCCTTAATAGTGTGCAGGAGTGATGAGTTGAAAACATGCAACTCTTTATGGTTACTAAGTATGGAAGACAGGTTAGCCCTATATTGCTTGTTCTTTTCTTTTCTTCCTCTTTAGAGTTTAGGGGTTAATAGTGAGAGGAAAAATTTACCTGTCTTCGGAGTGGTTGTCGTGTGGTTGCTTGTCTTCTTGAGTTCCTGTAGCTGCACAAAAGAGAGGAGATTATCAGAAATTAAAAGAAACAGGAATGTTTACCTCTAGAATAGCCGTTGCTCCCCGGCAGCGGCGCCAAAATGAAACGGTTGGTTTCGGGATAACCGGGTTTTAGTTTGTTATAACGTTGTAGTATAGCCAGTTATTACCAACATTTCAAATATATAAATTTTTTTACTCGGAAAATAAAAGAGTTCCCGAGGTCGAACTCAGGGAGCAAGTTGTATTCTAGAGATATACATGTTTCTTTTACAAAATAAAGAAAGAGAGAGGGAAAGAATTTGTTGTTCTCTTTGTATTCTCCTCGTGATGTTCTTCTTTCTTTCTTTCTTCAGATCTCCTTCTTCTTCTTTGTTCTGCAGAGGTGATGCTCCTCTTTCTTTCTTCAGATCTCCTTCTTCTTCTTCCTTGGTTTCTGTCTTGGCCTCTCTTCTTCTTTTTCTGCAGTCTCTTCTGTGAAGGTTTCTTCTTGTTTCTCCTCCTTGCGGTTAAGTGTCAGCTTCTTTTCTTTTTCAGCCAGGGACGTCACCCCTCCTTTCTTCTTTTCCCTTCAGGCCGTCGTCTGATTTCCAAATCAGACGACTTAACTACCTGTTGCTACAGTCAGCTTCCTTCTTCTTCCGCGGGTCTTCTTTTTCACCTGTGCCTGCACACTTCAGAGCTTACGTCAGCGAACAAAACCTACTCTACCCTCTCCCCCCGCGTCTCTCTCTCTCTGAAACCACTCTTGGGAAAGCTCTCCCAGAGCTGCCGGGTAATCGGGTTCGGGTCACGCCCGGGTCCAGGCCCACCGGCGTGCGTGGTGGGCGAGGAGTGCAGGTCAGTCTAAGTCGGGTCGGGTCAGGTCCGCGGGGCGTGAGCGCGGACGAGACCGGGTAACCGGGCGGGTGTAAGGGGACCTCACCCCGTGTACTGAGGCAGTAAGGCTAGTGCACAAAATCAATTTAAACAGTGGAACGGGTGTGAGGCTTACCGATGTGGGACTAAACGCAGACCTTTCCTCGCGTGCGCCTGCTGGGAGACCGCGGCCTGGCTTCTGCAGCTGCGGCTTCGATTTGCATAGGTTGCTGGCTGGCTGCCTTCGCAAGACTCCCCGTACTCCGCAGCAGCTGGAGACCTGGAGTCCACAAGCCTGGAGCGCGGGAGAAGCTGCTTCAATGTGCGTTAATGGCGGTCGAACCTCAAAACCTGTCGGACACGAATATGGCCTCTCGGCCTGATCAAACCACTGGGGAACCTTCGCCGTGGCACGGCGAAGGTGAGGAGCTGCGCGGCAGGCCGCAAGGTGGTGTCTGACGGCAGCCCTGGGTCGGACTGCAACCGGAGGAATGGGTTTGTTCGGGGGAGTGTTACGGAGGTGTGGAGTGGCAGTGGAGGGGTGGGGGGTGCTCAGTGTGATGAGGCGGAGGTTCGGTGAGGGTCGGCGAGCCGTGTGGGTCGCTGAGGTGATGGGAGCGGCTCGCCGGAGGGTGGTCGGAGGCGAAGGGGGTGAAGGTGGTCAGGGTCGGTAGAGGGCTTAATTGAATAAATTGAAAGCGGGGAAAGAAAGAGGAGAAGAAGGGGAGTAGCTCTAGCTTACTTGCAGGGACGAAGGGGGAGGAACAGGGCGACAGTCGTATCGACTGTCGCCGGAGAAGACGATGCTCAGGGAAAGGGGCGGCGGCGAGCAGAGAGCCAGAGAGGCGCCAGCTGGGTGCGGCGTGGCGCGGGAAGAGCAGGGGAGGAAGTCTCTGCTGCTGGTATTGCGGCAGAGCGAAGAGGTGGAGGGGGAGGAAACCGCCGGAGCTGGTGAGCGTCTGCCGGAGGAAGAAGAGAAGAAAGTTGGGGGATTTTCTCCGTCAGATCCAGGCTACCCCGGTCGGTGGAGCAACGGGGGGTATTTATAGGGATCAAACAGGGAGGAAGGCGGAGGGAGACGACGTGTCTCCCTCGCCGGAGGATGGTTGGAAACAAGAACCCATACCGTCCGTGCGTTCGCACGGCCGGTATGGTGGGTAACAACGACCAGGGGGGTGTCCCTGCGACGGCTGACGACGCAGGGCACCCCCGATTTACTTGCCAGGTCCCCCACCTCACCCTGCGCGGCGCCATGCTCCGCGCAAGGTCGCCAGAGCATGGTGCTGGCGGGTTTTGCAGGAGGGACCTGATTGCAAAGAACGAAGGAGAGTTAGGGCCCAAAATGCGAGGGTTCAAAAGTTGAGGGCCAAAGAGTAAATATATGAGGACCAAAGTGTAAAGTCGGTCAAGGAGGTTTCTTCTTAGGCTCAAGTTTTTATACATGACTAATTAGGACCTAATAAATCTGATGGTGAATTTCATTTCCATATTAAACCTTGTTTGACCGGTCAATTTGCGTAAAAACCCAAATTAAGTTATTAATTGGGCATGGTTCTCAATGTAGGTCAAAAAGGGTTCTGAAGGCCAAATTGAAGGTTCTAAACCCTGGAGATTATTTTTCTATGAATTTTAGAGGGTTTATTCTATTTTTACTTTGCCTCGAACCTTGTGAATTGAAGTGGGTTGTTTTAGGGTTACAGATTATCATTTAGTTTCTTGGAATTGCTGTAGCCCTTGCTAGATCATTTCATCCCACTCTTATTCTTATTAAGCTGCTTTGACCTATGTTTGGGCCCTGAATTACCCTGTATGCAGATTATACTGGTAAACTTGCATTTTTACCCCTTATGACTTGTTTTCTTCTCAAACTCAGGATTCTCTGAGTTAAGCCTTTCCTTGAGATATGTAGGAGCTTTTATCCTTTGTATTAGGTCAAAATGAGCTAGTTATGGCTCATGATGAGGTTCTCATCAACCTACGAGAAGACCAATCCGACCTCACAAAACACCAATGGAGGAGGTTGGGGAGGCCCTACCAGCTTGAGCACTCTCAGGGTCGTTAGGAGAGGAGACACACGACACCCGCAGGGTAGGCGTCCTGCTCTGTGGGGCCACCAGTGACCTTTGGAGGCCCTAGATAGGGGGCCAGCTACCTGCACTAGACCGCCGCCCTGCTACCAACAGGGACAAACTGAGGGTGGAGGTTGTGCCCCTCTCTACTACCAGTGTAGCCAGCCGGGGCACATGAGGAGGGACTGCCCATCTACGGCAGGAGCATACCAGATGCTTCCCGCACCGAGTGTAGGAGGCCGATTTGGCAGTCATGGTTACCAGGCTCGAGGAGGAGGACAGCAATCACGAGGTGAGTACCGACCCGCCACTACTTGCCCGACCTAGAGTGTGGCTGCCTCTTCCACACCTAGGGTTGAGGGGCGTGTCAACGCCCTGATTCACAGAGACGCCAGAGCTTCAGGTTCTATTGTGGCAGGTATGGTTACAGTTTTTGGTAAATTAGTTTACGTGCTTTTTGATTCTAGTGCCACACACTCTTTTGTCTCCACGAGTTTTGCCGTCAGTTTTGGGCCGAATAGTACATTATTAGAGGATCCATTTTTTATTAGAGGGCTAAGGGGACAATTGTTTGTCGTAGAGGAGGTCATTGTCAACTGTAAGGTCATGATAGGGGGACACAGCCTCCCTGCTGATCTGATTGTGATTCAGATGGAGGATTTCAACATTATCTTGGGGATGGATTGGCTATCTTCCTCTTACGCCATGGTGGACTGTTTTGGGAGGAAGATTGTCTTCTCCATACCTAAGTTGACCCCTTTTGAGTTCCATGGTCAGCCAGTGGATGAAGGATTTAGATGCATTTCCACGCTTTGAGTAGCGAAGCTACTAAGCCAGGGGTGTGAGGGCTTTTTGGCTTGTGTCGTGGTAGAGCCTAGCCCATGAGCTGACCTACGGAGTGTTCCAATAGTTTGCGAGTGCCCCGATGTTTTCCTCGAGGAGTTATTGGGACTACCACAGGAGCGTGAGATAGAGTTTGAGATCTCGTTGGTACCGGGGAACAGCCCCATCTCTTCTGCACCGTACGAGATGGCACCACTTGAGCTGCAAGAGCTCAAGTCCCAGCTGCAAGATTTGTTGGAGAAGGGCTTTATGAGGCATAGTGCGTACCCTTAGGGGGCCCCTGTTTTATTTGTGAAGAAGAAAGATGGCACCCTTCGGCTTTGTGTTGACTACCGGCAGCTAAATCGGGTCACTGTTAAGAACAAGTATCCATTGTCTCGCACTGATGACCTCTTTAACCAGTTGAGAGACACCACGGTGTTCTCTAAGATAGATTTGAGGTCGGGTTACCACTAGTTGAGGATTAGGGAGACAGACGTCTCCAAGACAGCTTTTTGGATGCAGTATGAACACTACGAGTTTTTGGTTATGCCATTTGGGCTGACCAATGCCCCCGCTACCTTCATGGATTTAATGAACCGTATTTTCAGACCCTACCTGGACCAGTTTGTGGTGGTTTTTATCGACGATTGATGAGAGCCTCATCATGAGCCATAACTAGCTCATTTTGACCCAATAAAGAAGATAAAAGCTCCTACATAACCTGGAAGAAGGCCTAACTGAAGGAACAAGTGCTCTGAGAAGAAAACATGAAATAAAGGTTAAAACTGCAATTTTACCATTGCAGTACGTAAACGGGATTTCTCAGAGGAAAAACAAAGGTCAAATGGTATAAATGAGATAAAAAGTGGGTTGAGTCAATCAGAAATGGGTTCATGTGCAATCTAAGAACTAAATGACACTTGGTAACCCTGAAACAGACCCGCTTAAATTAACAAGGTTCCAATCAGAACAAAAAGCAAGTAAACCCTCTACAAATCATAGAAAAACATACTCTAGGGTTTAGAACACTTAATTTGGCCTTTGGAACCTAGTTTGACCTAGATTAGGGTCCTAGCTCTTCAATTAACCTAATTTGGGTTTTCACGCAAAATATCCATTCAAACGAGGTCAAAACTGAAATCTAACTTCGCCATTGGATTCCTTAGGTCCAAATTAGGTTTGTACCAAAATTTGGACCTAAGGAGGGGTCATCTTGACCTACTTTGCAATTTAGTACACCCAAATCACAAATTGGTCCCTATCTTTTGAATACCTTTGCAGAGAACCCCCTAGGTTCTTCGCCTCCTTTGCAAACCGGTCCTGCCGCCATTGCTAGGGCAGAACCGAGCTCCGGCGAGGTTCGGAGAGGGATTGCTCTCTAATCCCTCAGAGATTCCCTCCCAGAAATGGAAGGAGGATTCTCTGAGGAATTCCCTTCCTTATAAAGTCAATTACAATCGCTGGTGTGAACTCAATCTCTCGTGCGAACGCACGAGAGATTTGGGTATCCTAACTCCTTTCCATCTCCGGCGACCAACCTCAGGCAATTACGTGCCCTTCACGCCCTGCACACCCAGTCCAGCGCCTATATAAGAACCCACAACTCCGGCCGAAGAGGCTAAGCTTGATTTTGACGGAGATCCCTTCCAAATTCCTCCCTCTCCCATCTCCAGCCAAACGACCCACAAGCTCCGGCGACCTCCTTCCCTCCTTCTTGTCGCTCTGCTGCCATACTAGCAGCAGAGTCCTCTCCGCCGCTTCCTCCCGCGTCGCGCTGTACCCCGCGCGCGCGCTTCTGACCTCGTCTTCATCGCCGCTTCCTCCCTCAGGGTCTTTCTTCCCCGACGACGGCAGTTACGAGCCGTCCTCTCCGCCGCCTCCCTTCCCTCCAGACAACCCCAGATACGTTCTCCACCCTCTCCTCTCTCTTTTCCCCCAACTATTTTACTTGATTACCCCTCGACAGTACCTAACCGCCTTCATCTTCCTCGCCTCCGACCGCACTCCGGCGAGCCGCCCACACCACTTCGCCACTCCACACGACTCGCCAACCACCTAGGGGGCTCCGCCTCACCACCAGGAACTCGCTCCACCCCACAACTGCCACTCTAGACCTCCATAACCACCCCCCGAACAACCCACCATCTCCGGCCACAGGTTGACCTAGGCGCGCATGCCTAGGCCGACCGACAACCTGCAGCATCACCCACCGCCTTCGCCGTGCTACGGCGAAGGTTTCCAGCTATTCTGATTGGGCCAATAGGCCGTTCTGTGGAATCTCAGGTGAACGCGCCGGCCGCCATTAACAGCCGAAGCAGCAGGAAGCTTGGAGCAGCAGCAGGCGTCAGGCTTCCCAGGCAGCAGGTGCAGCAGGCTCTCGCAAGTGTCGCGAGGTGACTGAGTTCAGCAAGGAGCACCAGCAGGGCCTTCAGCGTGGGCAATTGCACACGAGAGTTTGCGGGCGCGCGTGAGGGAAGGACGAAACCATTAGTCCCACATCATGGAATCTCAAGGCACAGGTATGGTATAAAGAGTTTTTGTGATATAGCTTTATCGCCTCAGTAAGCACAGGGGTGAGGTCCCTCACTGACCCCACACCCGCCTCATCCGCGACCTGACCACGCGGACTTGGCGGATCCGACCCGACCTAGACCTACGCACTCCTCGCGCATCACACCACCTTCAGGTGCGCCTGGTCCCGGGTACGATCCGACCCGATTAATGCCTGTGGCTCTGGGAGAGCAGCTCCGAGTGAATTGCTTGAGAGAGAGAGACGCGCGGGTAGAGGGAGAAGGGTTAGGTTTTGCTCCTGTGCAGGCAGGCTGATCGCAGGAGAAGGACTTGGCCGCTGCAGAAGAAGGAAAAGCAAGCCAAAGAAGAAGACAGAAGAAGAAGAAAGAAGCCTTCGCAGGAGAAGGAAAGCAGAAAGATTAGAAGTCTTCGCAGAGAAGAAGAAGAAGGACAAGGGAAGATTGCAAAGAGATCAGAAAGGCAAAGCAGAAGGAAAGATACAGAAGCAGAAAGGAGAAGAAGGAAGAAAGAACGAAAGATCACATTTAAGACGTCTGATACATAAATCAGACGTCTAATTCTACTTTTTCTAAAAACTCTTTGAATCAATTATATTTGCATGTAACAGTTGTATTCTTGGGTTTTACAAAGTACTGAGATTGCTCCCTGTGTTTGACCTCGGATACTCCGGTTTTCGAGTAATAAAAATATTTATTTGTTTTGAACGCTTTAGCGGCTATATTACAACGCGATATTATCTTTTAACAAACCGCACAAAAGCGCGACAAACAACGATGTGCTTGTATATTCCCGAGATTAGTTCTAGCACGAGCAGCACTTATGCATGATTCTAGACACTCTGAGACGGCACAGGTTGTATGCCAAGTACAGTAAGTGTGAGTTTTGGCTAAGGCAAGTTACTTTATTAGGTCATGTGGTCTCTGGAGATGGAATAACAGTGGATCCGGCCAAGGTTGATGCCATGCTCAGATGGGAGAAGTCACATACAGTGACAGAGATACGCAGTTTCTTGGGGCTAGTAGGCTACTACAGGTAGTTTATCAAAGATTTCTCCTAGATTGTGCGTCCTATGATACAGTTGACTAGGAAGGACGTGTCTTTCACTTGGATAGACGAGTGTGAAGTGTGTTTTCAGGAGTTGAAGGGGAAGCTGACTTCAGCTCCTGTGCTCACCATTCCACACAGTAGTGGTGGGTTTGTCGTTTACACGGATGATTCGTTTCAGGGGTTGGGTGGTGTGCTCATGCAAAGAGGTCACATTATCACTTATGCATCGTCCCAACTAAAGCCCCATGAGCATAACTACCCCACTCACGACTTGGAGTTGGCAGCTGTCGTCTTCGCTTTGAAGACGTGGAGGAACTACCTGTATAGTGAGACCTTTGAGATCTTCACGGATGATTAGAGCTTTAAGTACCTATTTGATCAGAAGGAGCTCAACATGAGACACAACCTTAAGGACTACGACTGCAGCATCTCTTACCATCCGGGGAAGGCCAACGTGGTGGCTAACGCCTTGAACCAGAAGGCGCCTGCCCACTTGGCTAGTTTATAGGCACGGAGTTAGCTGCTCATGCAGGAGGTGGCCAGTTGGCGACCTCAGGAGCCACGTGGACACTGTGGGGCAGTGACAGTGACGAGGCAAGCATGACCTAACCTCTTAGACCGCATCATTATAGGACAGATGGCTGATCCGTATCTGCAGACGCTATAAGACAGGGTACTGACAGGAGATCCCGGAGATTTTCACTTTCGCTGATGAGATCTTGCATATGAGGGGGCAGTTGTGTGTCCCTAGAGATGAGGAGTTGTTAAGGGAGATTTTGGCTGAGGCACACGGGTCCAGGTTTACCATACATCCCAGGAACACCAAGATGTACCATTATTTGCGACGTGACTTCTGGTGGAAGGGGATAAAGCGGGATGTTGGGGAGTTTGTGCAGCAGTGTTTGGTAAGCCAGTATGTGAAAGTCGAGCACTAGAGGCTTGCAGGACCGTTACAACCACTTCCTGTGCTAGAGTGGAAGTGGGAGAGTGTCACTATGGATCTGGTAGTGGGGTTACCAGCTACACAGTGGAGACATGATGCCGTTTGGGTTATAGTGAACAGGTTGACAAAGACGGACGATTTTTGCCGATCCGAGTCACCTTTGGACTAGTATAGTTAGTAGAGTGCTACATCAGGGATGTGGTGCATTTTCACGGGGTTCCCCACGAGATCATATCCGACAGAGATATCTGTTTCACTTCCCAATTTTGGACAGAGTTCCAGCAAGCTTTAGGAACTCACTTGAGGTTCAGCACTGCCTACCATCCCCAGACCGATGGATAGTCTAAGCGCACCATCCAGACACTTGAGGACCTTCTGCGCACCTGTGTACTATACTGGAAAGGCTCTTAGGAGGAGCATTTGCCCCTAGCAGAGCTTGTATACAACAACAGTTATCATTCGAGTATTGGCATGGCACCTTATGAGGCACTATATGGGCGGAAGTGTACGACTCCCCTGAGTTGGGTTGAAGTTGGAGCCAAGTGGGAGGTTCGTCCTAGATTGATCTACTAGAATTAGGAGGTGATAGAGCATATTCACAAGGGACTCCGTATCGTCAAGAGTAGGCAGAAGAGTTACGCTGATAGAAAGCGTTGGGAGGTACAGTTTGAGATTGGAGATCATGTCTTCCTCCGTGTTTCGCCCATGAAGGGATTACAACGATTTGGCGTGAAAGGGAAGCTTGCGTCGAGATTTGTGGGACCTTTTGAGGTCTTGGAGCGGATAGGACTCGTTGCTTACCAGCTTGCTCTTCCACCCCAGCTGTCAGGTGTGCACGATGTGTTTCATGTGTCTAACCTCAGGAAATACATCGTCGATCCCAGCCACATTTTGAGCCACGAGAGCGTCAGGGTGGGAGATGACCTGACCTACCCAGAGAGACTTGTACAGATATTAGATAGAGTCATCAAGACCTTAAGACAAAAGGAGGTGCCACTGGTAAAGGTTCTATGGAAGAGCTAGTGGCACAAGGAGGTGACTTAGGAGCCTGAGGCGGTAATGCAGGATCGGTACCCGAAACTCTTTGAGGGTACGTACTTCTTAGCCAACCCTATTCCTCTTTAAGTTTGTTATGCACATGTCCTATTCTTTCCACATCCTAGGTTTAGCTTAAGTTTCTTGGACGAAACTTCCTTTAAGTTAGTTATGTTGAAATGACCATCTCTACGGGCCATTTGGGTTTTTCCCAAACTTTAGGGGCTTTGGGGTAAAATTTCGTGCACCAGGAAATCCACGTAGGGATCCCATCCGAGTTATTTTGGCTCGTAGGGGGGGCTTAACATAAATTTTACACCCCTAATTCTCACCTTTTTGACTCTAAGCGAACAACTCTAAGAACCTAGGACTATTTTTGCAATTTTCCCTAACCCCACGAGTCCTAAAACCCTACCCGCTACCCTTTAAAAGTTCTCCCACACAACCACCGCTCCTTCCACACACCACCTTGAGCGATGCGCCCTACCCCCCTTTCCCCGTTGCAAACAGTCAGTGAGGGAGAGGGAGAGCGGAAGAGAGTGAGGGAGAGGTAGGACGAGCAGGAGAGGGGAGGTTCCAGCAGCACGCAGTGCGTGGAGCACGCGGTGCAAGGCGCTGCAGTCGCTGTCGCAACACCTTTGGTGCACAAATTAAGGGCAAGTCCTGCAAGCATTGGACATCCACAACACCCTGTAGATGGCTGGTGGGCTCCATGGAAGGTTAGGGCGGGCTTCAGACGTCTGGGAACGCACGAGGCTCGAGGCGCAGCCTACCTAGGGTGCCTGTGGCAGGGACGACCTTGAGGAGTGAGCTATGTGGGGAATCGGAACTCGTGCAAAGCGAGTTTGCGTGGGGAGACGTGCGCACAACATCCAAGGCATTTTTGGACATTTGAGGGTGGTACCAAACGTCCAGGCAAAGTCTCAGACAGTTGGGATTGGTAGTAGACAGTGGAAGGGGAGCAGGAACTTTAGGTGGGGGTTCTGCGAGCGTTTATGACATGTGGGACTCGCTCCAGACGTTTGATAGTGGCAAGGGGTGCGTGCCTGTTGCATAGGGCGGTTGGTCTAGCCAGACCAACCCGCCTGGCCTGATTCAAGTGAACCAGGGAAGGTTTCTAGGCTGGTTAAGGGTCCAAACGGGGTTGGAATCGCGCAACCAAGGTATCGTTGGAAAGCTTTTGAATTTTCCTACATTTTAGAGTCGTTTCTACATTGTTTTAAGCTATTTTTGTATACTGAAATATCGGTCAACGTGTTTGATGCATCATTTGACCATTAAATTGGCATAGGCCCCAAGTCCGTGGCATGTATTGGGCTTGCAGAGTCGTGCCCCAATATCTTCTGTATCCTTAGGTAGAGTGGTCTTCCTCTACGTTTCTTCATTGGTTCGGTTAAATTGAATGTCAAAATTAGAGGTTTCCATTTGAATCCTAGGTTATGAAATAGAAGTTTGAAGTCTTTTATGCCCCGTCTAGTTATGGAAATTGATGACTGCCACCCTAGCCTTATGGGTTAGGTATTAAGTTAACAACTTAATCCAGGGTTGTTTGCTAATGTGTATGATATCATAGCGTTTACTCGATATGAAATGAATCCTAAGAATGAGAATAATGCATGTTTATGTTTGATACATGGACCTTGTTTGATATAACCTAAATGTAAATGATGCTTGCTTTCTCTTAATGGATGGAACTACTCTTGAATGAACTGGGTAACAACAATGGTTAGGACGTACTTGAACACTAAGGTATACTAGAAGAATAAATTACCTGCTATGGTATGAACTTGGATAATGATGAAATAACTCATCTACCGTGTGTTACGACTGAGGTTTGGACTCTAGTTGGAGGCGAGCTGGCCCTCGAGTGCGTACGTACCGCGGAGAGCTATTCACCCTGTGTGTAGGGAGAAAGCTAGCCTTTCCTTGGGTTGAGACCAAGGGTAGGAATTGCCCACTACACTAACTCCTGTTAGGCCCACAGGGCCAACCGGGATAGTCGGGCGAGGGTACGTAGATTGGTGAGGGACTCGACTCCTGTTCTGTTCTGTGTTATACGACTTAGATGCGTATCCGTTAGCGGAAAGGACTAACCGCGTACCAGTGCGGGATAACTTCCCATGCGTTTATCGTGCGTGCCGTAGTCATCGCTACGTCGCAACCATAACCTCGGGATGGTAGACCGGGTGTAAGACAAATGCAGGGTGTTCTCTCGGCTAAGAGAGTACCACGTGCACGTCCTGGATCGCGGAGAGAACTGTAGTAAGATTGTTTCGTTAGTGAACCAAGAGATAACGTGACCCTTTGCTAGAACATTCGAAATACTAAATGAAAACAAAATATGAACTGGTGTGAAACATTTGAAATTACCTGAAATGGTTATTGTTTTTAATTTCAATTATATTAGTTAATCTTGCACTTATCACTTTACTTAGCTTTTGTTGACAATTGTCACTTACATTCAGGTGAGAGAGGGGAGCAACTAGTATCACTAGCTGCAGAGGGTGCTTGGCCTAGTCGGACCTAGCCTTAGCTTGATTTCAGTTTCTGCTGTAGTTGAATTTGTTTACTGCTTTAGTGAGTACTCTTGTTTTGAACTGTTCGATACGTTTCTGTTCTTCGCTTTGGTTGTGATGGCTATGATGGTGAATTTTGTGATTCTCTTGAGGCACTGTTTACGGTCTATTCTTTAATTTTCTGCTTTCATTTAAGTTTTAGTTATGTTACATATGTGGATTACTTACCTTGATGATGTTATTTCTCGTTAGACAAATGAATTTTAGATTAATCAAGATGTTCTGACCCAGGATTCATGTGGAGTTAGGTTTAGGGTCATAATAGATTTATTTTAACATCCTCAAATCTACCACGTAATCTGAAAGGGTGATCAATGAAGAAGTTTTCATCCTTCGGAAAAAAAAAAACTCGTTCCAATGAGTGTTTAGCAACCAATAAGCACGTGGTGTGTGTCCACCCATGGCCATCATGTGGAACGAACACACGTCCATGGTAACCTAGTAACCTATGGCGTCTAATTAAGAATATCTTAATAGCCACGCATCTACGATCACAAAGGGATATAGGACCACGTGGCACTTGACCGCTTTTGCTCGGTTCCAATCTAATTTAATGTTAGCATGTCTCGTTTTTTTTTTATATATTTTTATTTAAAAAAATTTGTAAGAAGTGGGCACAAAGGGAGATAGAAAAATCTCATCTACAAAGAAAAAATGACTTGTAAAAATAGGAGACGTTAAAAAATATAAAAATATGGTAAAAAAATAATAAAAGAAAAAGAAACATGCCACTAGTATGAAAATTGGACAACTTCTTTAGGAAAGGTGACCTCACACTCCAAGGAACTTAAGACGTCAATGTGATGAGTCTTGAAGATTATATCAACGAATTAATCGTAAAAATCGACCAAAATATTGAAAATGACTACAAACTTGACCGTAATAATCCAAGTCACATGTGGTCCATAACAAAATAAAATATTACCCTAAAAATAAGAAAAAGATAACCTAAAACTCTCCGTGGTACAAAATTACCCCTACGATCATCGAATGAGTAAGCCAACAGCATCACCTGTGTCATCGTTGTTGAATGCCCATCAAGGATCGAGAGCAATGGAGAGGAGGACAACATGGCCACATCGATGCCATAGAAATCGATCTCGATCACTCAACCAAAATCGACCACGACAACCGATGCAACCACAGCCTACAGCCAGCCACTCGACCTCGGCCGTACACCACAGCAATCACGACCAACAAATGGCCACCGATAGAACCGTCGGTGCACGACCACGACTGCACACACCAGCTATTACGACCAACGAGCCGACACACAACCACTGACCACACGCAATAGCCACTGCTCGACGACGAATCATGTGATCACAATCGCCTCAAGAGACGAGTGAGCATCTTTAGCTATCACTCATCTTGTATGTTGAGGAGGTACTCCATGCACCGAAAAAAGACCTGAGTAGGAGATTAGAGGGTCCCAGGGAGGGGCTCCAAGGGGTCACCGTCGAGCGTTGTCTCTCTTTCACGGCCGCTTTCTCCACCAAGTTTTGGGGTTTTTTGGTGCTGCCGTGTCTCGTGTCCATCCGTATTTTGACAGATATATTGCTGTGAATATATTTATGCACGAACAAGTTAATAAAATGTGAAAATGTAAAAAGAGCCAAAAAAAAGTAAGACGTGACAGCACTATGGACCTGTTAGACGTGATCTCTGATGTACGGTTGTTATTTAATGTAAACAAAATTTAAAAAGTTGCGTAACTTTTGTTTTGTGTTAGGTCTAGTCTCATTTAAAATCGTTATTCCGTGAGTTAGTGGTTACAAGTATATTTTTTTTCGTGGTGAATTAAAATGTTTTAAGTGTAAAATATATTTGAAGGTGAGTTTTTATTAATTTAAAATAATTTTAAAGATAATTTTAATGATTCTATATGGATATAAAATAATTTTAATGATAATTTTCATAATTTTATATCAATTCAACGGTATGAAGATGTTATATCTATAAATTTTAATTTTACGTCGATACAAAATCATTTAATATCTTTTTAAGGTGTTTAATTTCATCTTATATCTGTTACATTTTTCAGCACTAAGGAGAGAAGCGTGCTATTTTTAAATTGAATTTTTTTATTACAACTAACTCCTTATCCTACAAAACGTGTCTTCTTTTAAATTTTTGTATCTCCACGCTTATAAAATTTCGTTGTACTCTCGTAAACTTTGTTTCCTGGATAGCAGGGATTTTTACATGGGTAACCTTGTAGACTTTTGCAGCTACACTTTGCATGAACCCTGAAAACTTCGTATTCACGTTAAAAACCAAACAAAGTTATTTATTTGGTTGTCAAAATATGATTAACACGGTCCCTTGATTGAGAAGGAATTATGATTCTCGGGGGTCCAAGCTACGAGGGGACTCGATCAAGCAAATCAGCCAATCACATGAGGAAACTAAGATCTAGTCAGGTTCTACCAAGTGGTATGTCATGCAAAGAAATCCAACCCTCAATTCGTATTGTGCCATCAAGGGGTTGATACTGCAGGATCCAAGAGTTTATACGATCAAATCTATGCCCATCGTATTTATAGTTTTAAAAAAATTCAAATAAAGCGACACTTAGTTTTGATGTTTGCAAATCAATTTTATTTGATGTCTTAGGTGAACTGCCCTTTATATTTATGGAGGAGTTTGAAAGGAAAATTAACATTCTATGTTGCAATCTATGTGCTCTTGCCTGGTCTTATGGTTGATCTCTGGTTGCCATCACAGACTTTGCTGTCATTTTGTCGGAAAATGCTCTTGCAACGTTGGTGGAAGTCTCCGAAGGCTAGTGATGGATAAATCGGGTGGGATAATTTTTATGTAGATGAATTATCATGTATTTTTTTATAAGTGATAAGGGTTATTCTCCAGGGTTAACTTGTTGTTGCTTGGAGTACAGAGAGATAACCTGGAAGGTTATCCTGCATATATAAGTTTGTTATTTGGATAGGAGCAGAATGACATTTTTATCCTTGAAATTGTTAATTTATAAGTTGGTTGTTGATGATAGTTGGAATAACTTATGATAATGGGATAATACGTAGTTTGACTCATCATTTTACTCATGAGTAAGACTTGTTACTTACCTTTTACATAAAAAAGATATCTTGGTTGGTTGATATTGTTTCAAACTTTTTGATTCTAATGGTTGGTATATTTTTCCATGGACATTATACAAAAATAAAGTGTTGATTTGTCATTTGTGGGATATTATACATCCTCAAGTTTCATTACATCAAGTAATATTGTAGTTATCTCACTGGAAATGTGCAAGTTACCCTATAAAAATTACCAATCTTACGATCTCAATCTATAAAACTATATATGTATAATGTACTGCCTATGTTGTTATTTGTAAAAAAAATATATGAATACCTTTCTTTCAAAAGAGATACAAATAGTTTCATATATTTTAACATGTAAAAATTCATGGATGCATATCTTTTAGTTTGCTTTATACTCTTTTTAGTTTACGCTGATAATTACTAATATGTGAATTTTAGATCTCTTTAGTTAATATGATAAAATAATAATAAAATAATAAATAACCATAAAATTATTAAAATAAACGATTTGGATTGTACGAAAAAAGTTAACCCCATATATGTTTTTTTTTTTTTCCTTTTATTATTTTTGAGATAGGTTGTGAGATAGTTGAGAGGCCACATTCATTGAAATGCAACTAAGAGGGCAAAGATGATATTTATTTTCCAACAATCATCAGTTGGGAATCATGCATAAGTGATAGGGTCTCAAGTGTTAACTTGCAGAAATTCATGTAATAATCCTCTAAACTCTTTATCTCACATGAATCTAAGAATAATTTATCCCAAATTAAGTATCCTTACCTTGGGTTAAAATATCCCATTTTTCAAATAACTCTCATTTTCATAGGTTAAGTTGATTGTCAAACTAAACCTAAGGACCTATTTAGATTCGGAATAAAATTCCTTAAAGATATGATAAGTATAGAGGAATATTATTTGGGTGGTAGAATAAATAGGATATTAAGTAGTAAGATAAAATAATTGATATATTTACGTGATTTTAATAGATATTTATTTAATGTTAAAAGTGAAAATGAAAAATATTTGTAGATAATTATTTAATATTAAAAAGTAAAAAGTGACAAATGTTAATAGATATTTATTTTATATTAAAAATAAAAATAAATATTTTTATAATTTAATAGAATAAAACTCTCCTAAAAACTTAAACAAAAATAAGGAGAGTGGACGCATCATTCTACTTTGGCATCAGATCGGATGCAACCTCACTTTCCCAAATCGACTCTAGGGTTGTAGTAGACTTTTGATGTGATCTGCTGTTATAATCTTATTTTATTAATTGAGTACCTTTTGCCTATGTCCTCATCCGGTTGCTCAGCTGGTAATGTGTGCGCGCTTATAGTGGGGTTTGGGATGCTCTTCGAGGGATTGTTTGCTTGTTAGATTAAGTAGGTTTACTTTATATTAAGTATTTAATTCTTTACTTAATTGGTTATTTATTTGTGTTAAATCAAGTGAATTTACTTCAAGGTAAAATTATTCTATTATTTTTTAAAATAATTTTAACTTATCAAAATATCTAAATAGATTAATTTATTTATTTTATTATTTATTTCACTTCTTCTTTATTATTCTATTTATCCTACAAATTTATTTTCTTTATCAAATAATATCTAAATCTTCAACGATTTATCTCTAGGGAGGGTCTAATGTTATAAAATAGAAAATTAAAATAATTCTACAGATGCTGCAATGTATGGAGTTAATTTTTTTTTTTTTTTTGAAAGAAAGGAATGCTATCGAATCACCGATAGCAAATCAGGAGAGCTATTATTGATAATAAAAAAATAATTTACAAGTTCGACTCCCAGTACTGTATGAGCCTCCAGCAAAAATTTACAATGTTTTCCACATGAGCTGGGGTCTCCTGAAAAACACACTCATTTCTAGCCCTCCATACCGCCCACAGAACCGCTACCATATGTATATAAGGCTTATTCCCATCTACCAGACAGCTCCACAAATTTCCCCAGGTGGGTAAGGACTCATTGCACACTCTCCTCCAAACATAATCAGTGATAGCACATGAAGAGAAGATATGATCTGTAGAATCATTATGCAACCCACACAAATAACAAAACTGGGTTGGGGTCCCCATCCTTATGTGCCTCAGATCTCCAGTAATCAAACCATCCCTCCTGCACAGCCATAAGAAAATTTGTAACTTTAATGGTATTTTTAACTTCCAAAGCTTTTTCCCCATTTCTTCATCTTCCGCCATCCTGGAGGACATTATCAATTTGTCATAGGCAGCCGCAGTAGAAAAATTACCTTCCCATTTGTATGTATCATATTCATGAGGCATGGGTTTGAAAGCAGCAAGCTCTTGCATGAGACGTTCATTCTCTACGCGTGTTCTTATTTCATGATTATTCCTCCCACCAATATTTAACAGCCACTGCTCCGAATCCACATCCCAATAATCAGCTACCACTGCATTTTTATTTGCTGCAGCAGCATAAGCAAGGGGGAACCTATCTTTAAGCGTCCCTCCGTGCCCCCAATTCTCCAGCCAAAACTTAAAGCTTTTTCCATCACCTAAAACAGATTTGAAAACGTTCCAATTTTCCTTCAAGGCACGCACCACAGAAAGCCAAAATGGGGATGGTTTACGTGGGTTAAGACGATTTATCTCATCATTGGTACTCCCATAACTGTCCTGAATAATTTCTGTCCAAGTTTTTTTTTCCCCCTGCAGTAACCGAACAGCCCATTTCAACAGTAAAGCTTCATTGAATTCCTTAAGGGATCTGACACCCATGCCTCCCAGCTTCTTTGGTTTGCAAATTAACTCCCATTTTAAGGGTTGAAAGAAAGCCCCTTTATGGGAGGTCCCTTTCCAAAAGAATCTTTTCCGCATCACCTCCAGCTTTTTCCAAATAGAATTTGGAGCTCTCAGGACAGAGAAGAAGAAAACAGGAATCGATGTGACAACAGAATTCAGTAATATATACCTCCCCCCTTTTGATAGGTATCTACTGCTCCAGCCCTCCAATTTTGTAGCTATCTTTTCAAAGAGGAAAGACCAATCTGCTTTCTTCAGCTTAGAACATTTCAAAGGCAGACCCAGATATTTAATCGGTAGTGTCACCACAGGTGTACCAAGAGTGGCAGAGATCTCAATCTGTAAACCATCATTCATCCCAAAACAGACCAGGGAAGATTTACTTCCATTCAATCTGAGCCCAGAAACCTCTCCAAACAATTTAACCATATGTAACAAAGCCTGCGCTTCTCTCTTCCCCCCTTCTACAAGAAAAACAGTATCATCAGCATACTGAAGTATATGAGCTAGAGCCCTATGATTAGACATTGAATACCCCCTTATAAAACCATCCACAGCCAATTTGAAGGCAAACCTAGCCAAAGTATCCACCGCAAGATTAAAAATTAGAGGGGCAATAGGACAACCTTGCCTTACTCCACATTGGGGCTAAATCCAAGAACGGCACGGTTTACCATTTATCAATGGGGAAAAAGAGGCTGTCGTAATGCATCTCTTCACCCATTGAATCAATAAGGGTGGAAATTTCCTCCTTTTAAGGATCTCCGACAAGTATGACCAGCAGATAGAATCATAGGCTTTTGAGAAGTCTACTTTCCATAAGAAAGCCTTTGATTTTCTCCTTTGCCACCCCATTACAATTTCCTGCGCCACAATGAATGACTCTTGTAACGATCTCCCAGGAAGAAAAGCTGATCGAACAGGCATAATCAAATCCTTTAAAACCTCCCGCAATCTGTTAGCAATAACCTTACTAATAATAAGGTAGATGGAATTTGATAACGCAATGGGTCTGTAATCAGAAAAACTTTCTGCACTTGATTTCTTGGGCAACAAAAACAGGTAGGATTTGTTTAGCCTCTCAAAACCAGAGTTACCCACTTCAAACTCATGGATGACCTTCATTACATCCACCTTAACAACATTCCATAACTCTCTGTAGAAAAACACCTGAACACCATCTGGACCTGGAGCCCCTTCATTATTTAAATCTTTAATGGCCTTTAACACTTCCTGTTCAGAAATAGGGGTCACGAGCATGCCACTCTGTTCATTATTTACACAAGGGAAATCCATTGCTGCCATCCTCCATGAACCTCTTGGAGTTGCCTTGGAAGCTTCTTTAAAAAATTTTGTTGCTTCAGATCTGATCTCCTAAACCGAGGTAATATTTCTTTCTTCAACTTTAATAGATGAAATAAGGTTGAATCTCCTTCTAGCACTGGCCGCAAGATGGAAAAATTTTGTGTTCGCATCACCCTCTTTAAGCCAAAGCTGTCTGGATTTTTCCCGCCAATCCATTTCAATTTTCAGGTCTTCATCCCTCACAATTGCTTGCATTTGCTGCCTCAATTGCTGCTCCTGTTGGTCCAAATTCAGCCTGCACTCTTTCATATCTAAATCCCTGATGACTGTCAAGGCTTCCTTCCTCTTCTGGTCTCTAATCAGGTTCACAGCCTGCCCATATTCTTTCAACATTTCACGCAGACCAACCAATTTTGCAGCCAACTGCTGTGTGGCAGTGCCTTGAACATCCTTGCTCTGCCACCACTGAGAAACCATTTGCACAAAGCCTTCTTCCCTAAACCAAGATCTCTTGAGTTTGAAATATGACCCTGTGTCTGCATTCACCCCACTGTCCCAAACCAAAGGCGTGTGGTCAGAGAACGGCCTATCAAGGCTCAAAACAGCTGATAACTGAAAACTCTCTAACAAACTAGGACTGCCAAAGAACCTGTCCAATTTGGAAATCTGTCCACTTCCATTCCTCCAAGTATATTCCACACCACTGATGGGAAATTCAGTCAAGCCCATGTTCTGCACAGCCAATTGGAAGCCTGTTGAAGAACTATCCATTCTCCCATCTGGATTGTCATCACCAGAAAGATAACAATTGAAATCACCCCCTAACAGCCATGGAGTCTCTTGCACTCTTTGATGCATTGCATAAAGTTCCTCCCACAAGACAACCCTCTCTGCTGCCACACAAGGACCATAAATACATGATATAAACCATTCCATATCACCTTGGGGAGATTGACACCTGCAGGAAATTAAGAACCTATCACGAAAAATCTCAGTTACTGAAATGGCAGACTTTCTCCACCAAAAAGCCATACCACCAGACCGACCAGCAGCACCCTTAGCCACAATATCACTATGGCCAGATTGTTTAAAACAGTCCCATTCTTGACCATTCTCCCTCTCCAAGTGAGTCTCTTGTAAAAGGGCATAGTCTATCTCCCACTCAGAGAGATATCTACAAAGAGAAGCCCTTCTTTGCTTGTTGCGTAGCCCACGCACATTCCACGACAAAACTCTCATTTCTCACTTGAAAGATCCCCATTGACCTTGCAACCCACATATTCTACCATAATAGATTTAGCAATATCTTGCTTCACAATAGGATGCTCCGTTCTTCTCCTTCGCAGCACATATGGAGATCTGCCCACGCCTCTCTTTTGTTTGGACCCACAGCCATACTGCAAATCAGTTGGAGTAGCAAACTGTAACTGGCTCTGCTCTTTAAGCCTCAACTCCCTTTCTAAACTGCCCAATTCCACACTACAATTCATCTTAGACTCTGCCAAATCAGTCTCAGTAACCTCTAAACAATCACCCTCTTTGACTATTAGAGCTAATCTATTTTCAGCAGGTGTTGCAGCATCTTCCATCAGGTCCTTCTCAGCCATAATACAATGGCAGTCCTCCCTCTTTTTGGGCTCAGGAACCTCAACTGCAGGAGGACTCAGGTGCTGCATCTGGTTTGGTTCTTTAAGCCTCAACTCCCTTTCTGTACTTCCCAACTCCATACTGCAGATCATCTCAGAATTTGCCACTTCATTCTCAGCAACCTCCAGACAGTCACCCTCTTTGCCTATCAACACTGATCTAATTTCAGCAGGTGTTGCAACATCTTCCGTCTGATCCTTCTCATCCATAGCACAATGGCACTCCTTCCTCTTTGTGAGATCAGGAGCCACAGCTGCAAGGTTGCATCCTTTAAGCCTCAACTCCCTTTCTAAAGTGCCCAATACCACACTGCAGTTCATCTCAGATTCTGCCAAAACAGTCTTAGAAACCCCTAAACAATCACCCTCTTTGACTATCAGAGCTAATCTATTTTTAGCAGGTGTTGCAACATCTTCCATCTGGTCCTTCTCAGTCATAACACAGTGGCAGTCCTTCCTCTTTTTGGGCTCAGGAACCTCAACTACAGGAGGACTCAGGTGCTGCATCTGGCTTGGTTCTTTAAGCCTCAACTCCCTTTCTGTACTGCCCAACTCCATACTACAGATCATCTCAGAATTTACCACTTCAGTCTCAGCAACCTCCAGACAGTCACCCTCTTTGCCTATCAACACTGATCTATTTTCAGCAGGTGTTGCAACATCTTCCATCTGATCCTTCTCAACCATAGCACAGTGGCACTCCTTCCTCTTTGTGAGATCAGAAGCCTCAGCTGCAGGGTTGCATCCACAGCTGTCACATTGTTTGCTCACCTCATTTTTGGTTCCAGACATTGGTTTCTCCTTAGGAGAATTATCTTGACAGCAATCAACCTGCCCAATAATAGCTAACCTAACAAGCCAAGAGGTGCCCCCACATCTGATAATGATTGAATCTGGAAGTGAACCAGCATTAGCAACTTCCACCTCAATTCTTAACGACCTAATGTCTCCTTCTCCAATCAGAACATCAGAACCATCACAGATTGATGCAAAACCTACTAGCATCTTGGAGACAACACCCTTTACCCGCAGGTGCAGTGGTAGTCCAGAGATCTCAAGGATGACTCTCCTGGAGGACACTCTTTGTGGAGGCCGTTCAGATAGTGCCCCATCAAAAGGAGAGACCATTCTCCAGATCACAATGAAATCTTTAAAGATACTTGAACGAAATCTTAATCGCTCAACATCCAGCATGCCCAAACCATACACCAAGAATCGAGAAGGGGATAATAGAGCAACTTTCCAGCCCGCAGACAAAAGATCTAAGGAAAGTACCAGGTTCTGAAGCATTTCGATCGAAGGCCTACCTGACATGATCTCCCCAATCAAAGCACCTCTCAGTGTGATCTCTGCAGCCGAGATCTCTTTCATAGATGGGATCTCAACTTCAATTGTATGCCTGCCCAAAATCGGTGGTGGTGGCGGCCGAGGTTCATTTTTGACCCTCCAAACAGGACGTGAGACTGCCCGCCATTGTCGCAAAGGGAACCTCCTAGGGCACAAATCGCTTTTGTGTCCTTCGCCCCTGCACTCCAAGCAGATCTGAGCATTCTTACATATCGCAGCCACATGCCCCCTTTGTCTGCATCTGAAGCAGAGAACATCACCATTCTTCCGCCTCCAAGGACGTCTTTGAGAACGGTCAGACGACCTAAAAAACCTCTCCTGCCACAACCGCTCCCTTCTCCTCCAGGACCTTGATCTCCACGTCTTCCATTCATCTTCTGCGCCCACCCTGGATGGATTCGCCCCACTACCTCGCTCCGCCCATCGCCGATCGCCCACCACTCGCCCTCTCCATCGTCGATCGCCCATCCTCGCTTCACTATTAATAACTTCCAAATGCCTCTGTATGGAGTTAATTATAGTGACCGGTCCAAAAAAAAAAAAATGAAAGTATGAAAATTTATGTTACAATGTATTTTGAAATTTATATTTAATATCAATTGATTAAAAATTTATGATTTTTTATCCATAAATATTAAATTTTTATTTGAAAAATAATTTTTATTAATAAAAAATTAAAATATATAGATTGAGATTACCCTTCTCACTTTATATATTATAAAATATACTACAACCTACATTTATTTACTTTTTTGCGTAAACAAATACGACTACGCTACGACTGAGCTTCAAGCTCTCCAAATAGCAACAGCATTAAGACTATTGCTCTCACTCCCCTCCTAAAACTCAATACATCCTCCTTTTGGATACTCTACTGGCGTACAAATTTATCTTTTTTTCATGAATTTGCACTTATGCCCTCGAACTTTCAGACTCGTCCAGTTATAATCTTATGACAATCTAGATCCAAAATCGAAGAGATATTAAAAACTAGCCTTTAGAATTTGAGCCCGGAAGGAGCAATCCCAAATCAACAAACCAAAATGTTCAAATGCGAAGTTGTTAAGTGCAAATCATCCTAATCTAACAAAGACATCAGTTTTTACGGGAGATAAAAATCCCTCCTATGTACAAATATAATGAAAATAAGTCAGCGGAATAACTAGAAAAATAATTTAAATAAATAAATAAATTTTGATATTTTGAACATTTAGGTATGTTAAAATTAACTCACTTAACATGCCTACAAAAAAGGCCTAGTGTGGTAGAAGATAACTGGAATGGACAATGTTTGCAATTTGTAAGGGCTATAAGGAATCTTAAACCAGTCTTTGGATTTCTCTACCTTGAGTGATCTCCATTCATTTATGGACTCGTCAGAAAGTCAGTGGGCACGGATCTATGGGCTGACGAATTTGGTTTGGATAATTTTGTCTTGGGTTGGGCTTTCATACATCTATGCATAAGCTTCTGAGTTCATATAACATTCCAGTTAATGGGCCAGGCTTATAATTTAATTTATGGGGATAACTTACCATGGATTTTGTCTATTAGAGTGACGTACATAGCCTTGCAAAGTGTGAAAATCCAGCTTTTCGATGCTCTGAGAATTGCGCAATTTTGGGCCAAGTGGGCCTCCAATCGGACCAAACAGAAACAACGAGAACATAGCTTTGCGATAGCACCTTATTCTAGTTGCATTTTATCCATAATTTGCACATATGGAATCGACTGAACTAGTAGCATGTGCTGGTGATCTCGCAATAGCCTTTGCCATAAAGGGATAATGCTTTTAAAAAATGCAAAGAATTTTGTGGTACATTCAAATTAATATGCTTATGTTACGAATGGATTTCATTTTTTTTTTTGTGAGTTATGGTTAATTTACCCACTTTTTCAAATATTTTGTCATGCATCTCTCAAAATATTAAATATCACCGACAATATTTAATTATACGTTAAATATCACCAGCAATGTTTAAATATCCAATAAATATTTGATTGAAAAATTAAAAATCATTAATAATATTTAATTGTAAATTAGAATATCATTAATATCAGTAATATTAGGTGATGTACAATTAAATATCACCCGTGATATTTAACTATACATTAAATATTACATTTGATGTTTAGCATGGGTGACATAAAACATGGGAAAAGAAGTTATTGGACATTTGTGCTTTTTTGTTTTTTCTTGTTTATCTTGGGAGTGAGTGGGTGCTATAAATTGGTAGATGACATGTTGAAAACAGAGAGTGTGGTCCCACATGGTCTGCATTGAAGCTCAAGAGCAGTATATATGTTCAGTGGATTTAGTAAATTACATAGCAAGGACTATGGGGACCCTAAGCACCATGTGTGCATGAGTGCATGTGCTCAACCTGCACCTGAATCGAACTTTAGGCCTTGTATTTATTTTAGGGTCCATTTGGAGGGGGTGTTCCATCGACCATGTTTGAGTGGAGATAAAGTTTGGAATAAAAAATCTTGATTTAAGAGGGCCGGACGAAGAAGTTCCTCTTCTTAATAGTCTATCAAGTGTAAAGATTATCTCTTTCTTCGAAATATTAAATAAGGTATTATTTGTTTTGAAAGATTTATTTGAGGGATTAATTTTGTAAGTAGTAGAATTACAGGATAAATTTGTGATTGTAAATTTTTTTAATTTGGGGAAAGGATGGGACAAATAAGGGGATGCTTAGGAGATAGGTGGAGATGTTTTCTCATAGGAAAGAAGATTAAATTTATCTCACCTCTTTTCCTAGAATTGGATAATTATGAAATTATTATAATCCAAAATCTAAGGACTATACGTGCACGAGAGGCAATACAAGCCCTAAAAAGAAATAATACCTTTCAAAGTTCTATTCTACCGCATTAAAACTATACCTTCTAAGTTATTCTCCTTCCAAATGGATCCTTAAACTATGACCCATTTACAAAGCAAAATGTCTCCTTCAAGAAAGGGATATCCCCAGTTTACATCTAGGCACAACTAAACACGGGTTTGGACTTAAACCACTTGTCAGGTCAAGGGACAACCCCTCAACTCATCCACTCCTTAACCGAACACAGACAGACAGGGGTTCTCTCTTTTCTCAAGTACATACCAACAAGGGGTTACCTCCCTTTTCTAGCTTGCTAACCATAACTAGCAAATTCTTGATATAAACTACCATGTATTGAAGGTTGTCCACCGAGTATTCTAATCTTACCAACCTTAGATCTTTTCGAGGGAATGAAGAACTCCAAGAATGTTTGGGAATCTCTAGAGCATTTCCCAACAAATCCCGACTTTCTGGAAAGATAGACGTGGTAAAAATGTTTTCACCTTGGGAAAAGAACGGAACCACTTGAGGGGGTTGTTCAAGTTTAATACCACTTTGCAGAGTTGCCTTCGAGAAAGGGCACACTTACTTAAAGGTGGAATTCACATGACGGTTCATCACGTGTCTTGCAGGATTGCCATTATTGTTCTCCCACTCGCGGGGTTGCCCACGGTCGAGCACTAATGCGTGTGCTATGCAAATATCTCTCGCATCATTGTAACGAGGAATGGAAAAGGAAGTTTTACGATGTTAAATGATAAGTTGAAAAGGGTATCCATTGAAAAATTAAAAAGTGCAGTGAGATAGGTAACTATCGCAGTTTAAACATTGGGGTTTGATGTAATAGAGATATTGTTAATGAGATCTAATCTCCATCCAATTTTGTTGAGTAATATGCGGTATTGTCGAAACTCTATCTTCAACATCTTCTATTGATGAAAAATCTTGTGGTGATCATAATTTAGATTGGACACAGCATTAAATTCGTTGTCGATTTTTTTTCAGAGTTGTTTCGTGAAGGATCCATCCTTTCAATCCTCATTGTGATAATGATCTAGCAAGATTCGCATTAAGATTGCATCTTGCTCATGGTTCCAATTTTTAGTTCGTTTCTTCGATGAGCTTGGTTGTCCTTGAGTACCAGTCATTCTACAAGGAATGAAATATAAGAAATGATGTAGGTCAACTTATGATTTCATTGAATCAATTAACTAATCCTATGTTGAAGATTGATGATCGATTGAAGGCATTTTGTGGTTAAAAATGGTTTAAACACAAAATGATACAATAGACTTATGATCCTTAAATGTAAATGCTTATTGGTATGCTGTTAAGCATGTGCTGTAGCCCTCAAAAAATAATGAGGATATTCTATGATTCTGTTACCTACGTGAATATTTATCCCTCCCAAATTTTGCATACTTCATTTAACACCTACTGACATAACTTACAAAAATCGGAAGCAAACATCCATCAAAAGCATAACTTACATAAATCAAAAGAAGCTTGTAGAAAATAGCAAACTCTCTTTGACTATTGCAAAAGGAAGGAGATCCATATATGGTCAAATATCACAAATGCAAATATATATTATTCACATTCCCCAAATGCATGATACTCATTCAAACATAAAATACATCTGTATATCACATGTTTTGAAATACATACATAAAGATTACACATGTCGTAAATATAAAAAAATAAAAGCAGACATCATGCAAAGATAGGTAAATCCATGTAAAGAATGTCATGTAAAGGAATCCTGTTACAAGTTAAATCCATGAAGGCATTCCTATGGTGCAAATCATGTCAAGGGATAATTGGTTCGTAGCAAGGAGTCAAAAGTTAATTTCAAAAATTATATTTTTTCCTTATTAATATTGGAATGAAAAGGATGATCACATAGCAACATTATATAATAAGTGTTATAAATCAAAAAATAATTGCTAAGACAAGGGGTTAAAATGGAAGACAATTAGCCGAAGGTTAGATAAATAAGAGATGAAAATAACAAATGTTTTTCAATGCACCTTCACCTTGAAATAAAGAAATATCAATTATTAACTAGCAGAATGTCCATGTCTATCAGGAAATGCATAACTTCACTATCTACACACTACCAACTAAACTGTGAAACAAGGACCCTTCTCCTATAGAAACAATTTCTATTAGGAAAAACTACCAATTGGATATCTGTCCAACTAAGTATGCACACTTCTACTAACAAACTAAACTAGAGATTAACTAGAGCATCTCACTTGGATCAGTCCAGCTAATACCCCTCGACTTCAAATTCAAAAAAATTTGCTTGGAGCAACAATATAAGCCTCTTACATATTGGTTAGAACAACCAGGTTCTCATTGGGTAAGGATTTGCATCAAGCACCTTGGCCATAGATACAACTATCAAGCCAAACTAACCATCCAACAGAAGATAGATTTGACAAATCTTCCTACTCAACACCAACTACATAGGAGACAATACTGTGTTACCTTTGAAGCATGCAATTTGACAGCTCCTTGTGCACAGCCTTCACCCAATCCAGTAGCACCAGCTCCTCGATCGAACCAACTTCACCTGACGAGTATGAAAAAAATTTGATTAGGTTGTAGGTAAAAGAAATTAATTTCAAAGGATTATAAAGCTTTTTCGAAGTAGTACACGCCCTCCTCCTCCAAGAATAATGCCAAAACCAACCACAAAATAGTATCCATGACCCATGACCCCAATTTATAGAACTTCCTCCCCCTTAGCCTCATCTGCATGCCAGCCCATTGTTCATGACTAATGCACCCACAACCGGATGCCGATGGGCTGAGGGGGATCATGACAATCACTACGATCTGGATGGAAATGAAGTCCTAGTAGCAAATGTAGAACCCAAGGTTGGAAAACAGGGATAGAAGGCACAGAAGAGAGGTAGAATCAATCCTACATCAAAAAGGGAAATCGTATCCGCAGCTCAGGTGAAGATCTGAAGTCCCCAATTCAAAACAAAATCTCGATTTGCAGGGATTGACTCAGAAGAAATTGTACCAACTAAAGTAAATGACCCAAGATATTATTTGCTCCACTGAAACCCTAGCATGCGTGAAGGGAAATGATGACAGGGATCCCATGGTGTGAGCATGGGGAAGATACAGACCATTATAATGGTCGTGCAGATGAGTAACTCTCAACCACCACACAACGACAAAGTAGATTAATAAGTCAACTGACTTGATCGACCGAGGTAAACAACCCAACGAAAGAAAAACCTCCACCAATAAAGCCCTCATACGATTTGCAGAGCTTAAAACCACGATCACTTCGAATAATACAACACGCTGACATGAAAAGGTGATTCAGCTCATGTATTTGGGGTGGTGGTTGTGGTGATCCGTAGCGAGGTAAGCGATCTTCGAGGAGGTAGCGGTGACTGAACTTGTGCAAGGAGGTAGCGATCTGCGAGGAAATGATCGCATCGAAGATGCTGGGAGATGCGTCGGTGCCTCTCCCTCTTTTGTCAAATTAGGACAGCGGAAGAATAATGGTGAATAACCCCTCTTCCACCAATAACATGGAATAAAGAAGTGCTGGTTTAACTCCTCTTAAACCGACCATCTTTTAAATCGACCTTTCTCAAGCCAAACAAGAAATGGGCCCACTTATTCCCCAAAACAAATAGACCCTTAGGAATAGAGGTTTGTAAGTGAGATATGAATAGGTCAGGAGTTCTTTTAAAAAGATTTCGTATTAATATTATTTTTTATATTACATCAATATCAATATCACTTATATCGTGATATATCTACTTGTATTCACTTTAATATATATTAAAATATATCTACTTCAATATAATATATTCACTCACATCATATTATAATATTAAAATATCACCACTAATATAATACAACTATGTCAATTATTACAAACTCCCAATTATTATAAGTCTTCCCACCAAACACAACTTTACCTTATTCCACTCTAATTCTATCTCAAGATAACCCACACCCTTTGCCAAATACAGCCTTAGAGTAATGTTAGGCACACTTGAGAAAGATCTTTCCTCGGGCTTCCCTCAACTTTGGGTGGGGGATCTCATCACACGAGGAGATCTGTACTAATTTATTTGAGGGTTGGAGCAAACTCAGGATGAGATCTTTGATGATCTCTCGATTGCGCTTAACATTTCTGATATCTTTATATGTGCCTATCTTTCAATATATTTTCTAATAATTTAAGTTTAATTACAAAAAATTATTTTTGACAATTTATTCGATATGGGTCATATGAATTTAAATAATCACCTAAAATGTTTAAGTCTAAGTTTATAAGTAGTAATTTTTAATCATTTGTATTTCATCACTAATTTCTACGAGTTTATTGTATTGGATTATTCTTAGGTGTTACAACTTCCTTCGCCTAAAATCCTGACGTCTTCATCAGGATTCAATCAATCAATCAATTAATATACTTCCAGTAACAATGGCAACTCCATCTCATAACACATTCTTTGGCCTTCATAAGGGAAACTTTTTTCCTTCTACTAAGGAGAGTTTGGCCCTCATACCATTTGTAATGATCTGGACCTAAATCCGAGTCTATTTGAGAAAAACTATCTCTGATAATTTGTTGGATATAGGTCCCACAAACTCAATTAATCATCGAAAATGCTTAAACTCAAGCTGATAAGTAGTAATTCTCAATTATTTATCTTTCACTACTCATATTCATGAGTTTACTATGTGAAACTATCCTTAAGGTAGTGTTTATTTTGCTATATTGAGATGCTTGTCTCCCGTTTGGAAGAGTTGATCCCAGGATAGGATAATAGCAGGTTAAAGGCTACTATCCCGATATTATCTAATTCTACTGGGGGGTGGGATGGTCTAATCCTATGTACAATCCCGTAGGATTGGGTGCTGTGAGGGTGAGGTTAGCATCATGAGGCAAAGACTTGGTTCTCTCAAAAATAAAACTACCAGTTTACGTTTTTTCTCTAGTGCTGGATGGGCGGATGAAAGTGGGAAAGAAAAGGAAAAATATATCGGAATCTTATATCTTGGTATTTGGATACAAAAATGTGATTCCTATTTTTCTAGATATCAATCATAGCATTGATGCTGCCTAAGTTATTTTCCTGGATATCTACTTGCAGCACCTGCATATTTATGAGATGCTTATAGAGGCTAAGAACCCATCGATAAAATCTAATAATCTATGGATGAAACCTTCAGAATCTAATGATAGATTCTCAAAATCCATCGTCGATTAAGTCTCTAAAATGCCAAACAACTCAACTATATCAAATATAAAATTATTAATTTTAATCCTAAGATTGTCATCTATCGAAAATAAACGTCAAAACTATGCATTCCTAGAAATAAAATATAATCCCACTGCCATAAAATAATATTCCATTAAATCAATGTCGGTGAGGTATTGCATATTTTTCTTGTCAAAGCAAATAAGGCATTTTGTTTAGCGAAGAACATCTTTTGATGAGAAAGACGTACAAATATTTGTGGGTCTTGTCTCCACCTTAGATGATGATAAATTTCACCCTTCCCATCCCACCAAATTGGACATATACGCTCTTGAACATTCTTTTGTGAGGCTTGTTTTGGAATCAATTGCAATTAGCTCCCGGGTGTAAAATAATTAAAATTTTATTAAAATTATATCACCTCAAAAATTATTGAAATGAAAAGAATAAAAAATAATATATTTTTAATGTAGGATGATTTTAATAGATATATTTTAATTTTTCATCGATTAAAAATTAAAATAATTGATTGAAAATAAAAATACATAATATTTTATTTTAATTTTTTTAAATATTGATTGAAAATTAAAATATATCATGTGTTAAAGATATTTAAAAAATTAAAATATAATATTGTTTATTTTCATTTTCAATTAATATATTTTAATTTTTCATCGATTAAATATTAAAATATATTGATTAAAAATGAAAATACATAATATTATATTTTAATTTTTTAAATATCGATTGAAAATTAAAATATACCACATGTTAAAAAATACATCACTCAATGTCTAAAGAAAAATTCTCAATTCCTAATTTAGAAAATTAAAATATATTGTGCGTTGCAAAATACATTACAATGGATACAACAATTTATTTTTATTTTTAACTGGTGTATTTTGATTTTCAATCAATATAATTGGAAGTCAAAATACACCGCGTGTTACAAAATATAATATCACTTGTCTAATTTTTTTATAGTTGAAAAATAAAAAATATCAATTGAAAATCAAGATATATCATGCATTATAAAATACATTAATTGAAAATCAAAATACATCAATTAAAAATTAAAATACACTATATATTACAAAATACATTATCCATTATCTAAAAAAAACTTTTAAATCTTAATTTAGAAAAAAATAATCAAATATATAGATTAAAAATCAAAATTTCAATCGACGTATTTTAATTATTTATGTATGAAAATTAAAATATATCAATTAAAAGTTAAAATATAACAATGTGTAACTCTTGCTATGAGCGGTGAGATTTTCACGTTTATACCTAAATTATGATGACGTTTTGATACGTTACTTAATTTTTTTAAATTTTCCTTGCAAGAGAAAGGGAGACATGGGAGGAAGTGAGAGAGAGAGAGAGAGGCGTGACAGACTTGAGGAGAAGAGAGGTAATGATAAAAAAATCAATAGTGTCATGTCAACGTCGAATAAAGTTAGTCATACCGATCGTTGAAAAATTAACGTATCATCGTTGTAAAATTATTGAGAATTGAATTATAAAAACACGAGTTGCTTATATAAGGATGAGGAACGAATTATGAGATATGAGATCTGAACCTGAATAAATGAGATGAATATGAGCATGAACCTTACGGGGAATTAGGAGTAGAACTCCTGTAGATGAAAGGAAATCTGGAATATAGACGTGAAGTGTGCTAGCCCTTGTGTACGCGGTACCAAGGAGAGTAACTGTCCATTTTTAGTCCAGAGTTGAGCTAGCCTCCAATAGGTTGAGACCCGGGGTTAGGATTGGCCACTCTACACCGACTCATGTTGGCCCTCGTGTACTTGGTACCGAGGTGAGCTACTAGTGTAGGGAGGGAGCTAGCCACCCCACGAGGCCCGGGGTTCAGCTAGCCACCCTACACCGACTTTGCTAGGCCCTCTAGGCAAACCGGGGTAGTTAGACAAGGGTGTGCAGATTGTTGAAATTGCTCGGTTCAACCGGGTTTTAGTTTGAGGGTTTTGGTTTTGTTATAACGTTGTAGTAAAGCCGGTTATTACCAACATTTCAAATATAAATTTTTTTACTCGGAAAATGAAAGAGTTCCCGAGGTCGAACTCAGGGAGCAAGTCGTATTCTAGAGATATACATGTTTCTTTTACAAAAAGAAAGAGAGAGGGAAAGAATTTGTTGTTTTCTCTTTGTTCTGCAGAGGGGATGCTCTTCTTTCTCTCTTTCTTTAGATCTCCTTCTTTCTCTCTGTTCTGCAGAGGTGATGTTCTTCTTCTGCAATGGTGATGCTCTTCTTCTTCTTCCTGCTGTTCCTGCTTTGGTGATGTTCTTCTTTCTTCAGAGCTCCTTGTTCTTCTTCTTCGTTCTGCAGAGGTGATGCTCCTCTTCAGATCTCTTTCTTCTTCTTCCTTGGTTTCTGTCTTGGCCTCTCTTCTTCTTTTTCTGCAATTGTGGTGACCCTTTCTCTTTTCCCTTTTCTTCTTTATGGCTGCAGAGCTTCTGCCTTCAGCTACTAAGTCTTCCTTTCTTCTTCTTCTGCTTTGGCCGTTGCTCTTCTTTTCTTTCTTTCTTCAGCCTGCCTTCTTTCCTGCTCTGGCTGCTGACCTTCCGTCGTCTGACCCGGTGCTTCGACGACTTAACCATGCATTTGCTACAGTGCAGCTCCTTCTTCTTCGCCTGCACTTCTTCTTCCGCGGGTCTTCTTCTTCGCCTGCACACTTCAGAGTTTCTCGTCAGAAGCAAAACCTACTCTACCCTCCCCCCCCCCCGCGTCTCTCTTTCTCTCTGAAACCACTCTTGGGAAAGCTCTCCCAGAGCTACCGGGTAACCGGGTTCGGATCAGGCCCGGGTCCAGGCCCACCGGCGTGCGTGGTGGGCGAGGAGTGCAGGTCAGTCGAGTCGGGTCGGGTCGGTTCGGGTCAGGTCCGCGGGGCGTGAGCGCGGACGAGACCGGGTAACCGGGCGGGTGAAGGGGACCTCACCCCGTGTACTGAGGCAGTAAGGCTACTGCACTTTTGCATCTTATGTCGCTGCGGCTCTTCAGGCGTTTCCGAGGTGGGACTAAACGGCCCACCTCAATTGCGCGCTTGCAGCGGGGAATTCAGCAGGAGATGGCAGCGTCACGCGGAGTTTTCTTCCTCGGCTGCGAACCTGGTGTTTTGCCAAAACTCCTCGCAAGGCCTGGGAGTGAATCTGGGCTTGGCGCTGAGCGTGGCGCGCCTGTAGCTGCAGGCGGAAGCAGGTCCTCCTGCGCGTCAATGGCGGCGGAGGTCGGGTGGCCTGTCCACAAGAAAACGGCCTCTCGGCCTAATCAGAGAGTGCCAGGAGCTTCGCCAGGGTGCGGCGAAGCTCGTGTGGGTGGTGGCGAGGCGCGGGGCGGCGTGCGAGGGCTACCCTAGGTCGGACTGTGGGTCGGAGGATGGGTCTGTTCGGTGGAGTTGCAGAGGGTGATGTGGGGGAAGTGGTAGGGCGGAGATTGATCAGGGTGAGGAGGCGGAGGTCCTGCGGTGGTTGGCGAGCCGTGTGGGTCGCTGAGGTGATGGGAGCGGCTCGCCGGAGGGTGGTCGGAGACGAAGGGGGTGAAGGTGGTCAGGGTCGGTCGAGGGCTTAATTGACTAAATTGAAAGCGGGGAAAGAAAGAGGAGAAGAAGGGGAGTAGTTCTAACTTACTTGCAGGGACGAAGGGGGAGGAGCAGGGCGACAGTCGTATCGACTGTCACCGGAGAAGACGATGCCCAGTGGGGGGAGGATGGCGGTGACGACGGGGCAGAGGCAGCGCGCGCCGGTATTGCGCGACGCGGGAAGAGCAGGGGAAGAAGTCTCTGCTGCTGGTATTGCGGCAGAGCGAAGAGGAGGAGGAGGAGGAACCGCCGGAGCTGGTGGGCGTCTGCCGGAGTGAGAAGAGAGGAAAGTTGGGGGTTTTCTCCGTCAGATCCAGGCTGGGAAGAACGGTGGAGCGACGGGGGGTATTTATAGGGATCAAACAGGGAGGAAGGCGGAGGGAGACAACGTGTTTCCCTCGCCGGAGGATGGCCGGAAGCAAGAACCCATACCGTCCGTGCGTTCGCACGGCCGGTATGGTGGGCTACAATGACCAGGGGGGTGCCCCTGCGACGGCTGACGACGCAGGGCACCCCCGGTTTACTTGCCAGGTCCCCCACCTCACCCTGCGCGGCGCCATGCTCTGCGCAAGGTCGCCGGAGCATGGTGCTGGCAGGTTTTGCAGGAGGGACCTGATTGCAAAGAACGAAGGAGAGTTAGGGGCCAAAATGCGAGGGTTCAAAAGTTGAGGGCCAAAGAGTAAATATATGAGGACCAAAGTGTAAAGTCGGTCAAGGAGGTTTCTTCTTAGGCTCAAGTTTTTATACATGACTAATTAGGACCTAAGGAATATGATGGTGAATTTCATTTTCATATTAAACCTTGTTTGACCGGTCAATTTGCGTAAAAACCCAAATTAAGTTATTAATTGGGCATGATTCTCAATGTAGGTCAAAATGGGTTCTAAAGGTCAAATTGAAGGTTCTAAACCCTAGAGATTATTTTTCTATGAATTTTAGAGGGTTTATTCTATTTTTAATTTGCCTCGAACCTTGTGAATTGAAGTGGGTTGTTTTAGGGTTACAGATTATCATTTGGTTTCTTGGAAGTGCTGTAGCCCTTGCTAGATCATCTCATCCCACTTTTATTCTTATTAAGCTGCTTTGACCTATGTTTGGGCCCTGAATTACCCTGTATGCAGATTATACTGGTAAAATTGCACTTTTACCCCTTATGACTTGTTTTCTTCTCAAACTCAGAATTCTCTGAGTTAAGCCTTTCCTTGAGATATGTAGGAGCTTTTATCCTTTGTATTAGGTCAAAATGAGCTAGTTATGGCTCATGATGAGGTTCTCATCATACCCCCATGCCTAGCTTTTGCTAGTCCCTTAGCAAAAACTTAAGGTTTCAACCCTTGTTCTAGACCATGAAGTTTTTAATAGTTTTAGATAAGTGCCTTTTTTATTTGAGCATAGATTAGGTTAGAATGCTGACCATAGGCCTAAAAGGTACTCTAGTACCAATCAAGATCCAAATCTGTCTAGCCTTAGCCTCAGCCTTTTAGCAAAGGTTTTTAAGGCCCACAAGAACTAACCTAAGGTTTATTGGACTTCGTGGTTAAAGCACCCGTGCTTGAAATGATTTTAGCCCTGGCTCAGTTCGCAGTGCGTTTTGTAAGAGAGAGATAGAAAGTTTTTCTGTTTGGAGAGTTTTCTCTCTCTTTTTCTTTTTAGTTCTAGCCTAGGATTGGCTTTTCAACACGGTCTGTATCAGATTCCTTGCTCCCATCATCAATCCTCAAGGGTTCCTGGCGATCGATGCTTCGAGATAGCACCGCCCATGGCAACCCCCGGAACCCTGGCTATTGAGATTTCGAGATAATCCCATCCATGGTATTCCGTGGCCGAATCCAGACCCTGGCAATTGACACTTCGAGATAATGCCATCCATGGAATCTGAACCAGCAGAGTGCTTACATGCCCCCAGTAGGATATGTAAATATCCTAGGAGACAAGCACCGAGGAGATGATATTTTGTTACGCATCTTCGAGGGGATTTCCCGCCTCTCCGCACTGGGAGCTCGTCCAAATCAACTTGTGTTGATCGGCCGCTCCTATTCTAGGTGTTCTTTTCAGATTTTTGCGACGCTTCTGCGTGATTCTGATTTTTACGCTTACTGAATTAGGCTGTGTGTGAGATTAGGGTGCTTAGGTTACTGAGTCCCGTAAACCAAAAATTAGTTAACGAGGCCGAATACTCCCTAAGCCTTAGACCTAATACTTCAGCTTTTCATTTTCCTCAACCTCTTGAGGAGTGTCCAGATCTTAATGGGTACTAAGAGTCTATTCAAGAATGCCTAAGGTTTGCATTCTTACTAATCTCATTGTGCACTTTTCAGTTATTTTCTTGAATGAGGTCTAGAACTTAGGTTAATTCCTTAGTTCCTTACTAATGACTATCACTTTTTCTCATAATTTTGTGCTCCTTTTTCATTTTGTTTCTTTTCTCCTTCACAACATTTTCCTTCTCCTCTTTTCCTCTTATTCTTTTTCGAAATTTTTTTTTAATTTTTATGGTATTTTTGGCATATGTGAATTTTTTGTTTGAAACCTTTTCTTACAAGTTTTTGCACTTTCATACCCCCCCATGCCTAAGATTTGCAATGTCCTCATTGTAACCTAGGGGTTTTTATTCAACTAAGTTCATACATTAGGATAGCTGTTTTGATGAGTGAATGGGTCGGGGTGACTGTTGCGGACGATTTCTAATCTCAGATGCAAGCACCTGAGGTGGAGTCGGCTGTCCTAAAGTGTGAACTTCAAGTGCAAAAAGCTGTCAGAACAAGTTTCAGGTTTTCAAAGAGAATGACGGGCTGCCTCCCGTTGAGCGCTAAATTTGATGCCTTCAGCCAAGCGGGAAATGCGATGGAGAGGGGATGGTCAAATCAGCGGAGTTTTGTACGACAAGCACCTTGATTAAGAGCCTGGTTGGTCCAACCAGGTGCTTGTTCAGATCAACAGGCTGATGATGCAGCCCAAACCCAATCAATCTGGTGGGTTGATAGATGTGGATAAAAAGGTGTGGAGCCCACCAGAAACTATGAAGCTCAGATGGATGTGGAAGTGTAAACGCAGGGTTTGGCTGTGCCGAATCAGCCTGGTCAGAGTAGGGACCCGTAGGATAATCAGTGGTTGATGCAGGAACCCTACAGGGGTGATCAGAGAATGATAGAGCATGGCATGTAGTCTGATCAATGTTCGAAACCCGATGTGGAAATGCAATCGGCTCGGTGAGAGGTGAATCTGCATAGAAATTGAGTCCGGTTGCGGGTCGGGGTTTGGGAGAGGTTTTGATCCGTTCTGTGTGTGCGGATGAGGTGGCCATTGTGTACGAGGGCTCTTCTAGAAATAGATGATAGGTGGTTTTCTGTAGAGAGTCCTCTGGGTAACTATCAAATGCCGGAAGAGTGTTTGTAGGATGAAAGGAATCGGATTCGAGAAAAAATTTGGATTTTTGGTTGCAATCACTCTTGGCATTTTCTGTTTTTGGTTCCTGAGGATCGAAAAGGAATGATTCTGTGTTATCAGTGATCCCGGGAATCAGGACCTCAGAGTCGGAGTCAGAGTCATGTGAACTGAGGTCGTAGATGGGCCTGGCGTGTTCAGGAAGGAAAGTCTCTCCGCAATTATAGTCTGATATGAAATTGTCGGAGAGTTGGCGAAAATGAGATTCATGATCATGAATTCCACCACAGCACAAATCATCAGATGTGGAATCAGCAGCCTGACTGGGTTCTAGCCTATATGTCAATTCTGGGCTCAAAAAGGTGTTCTGTTCAAGCTCGAAGCTGGTAGGATAGACCCCATTAAAATCTTGCTCATCCAACTCCTCAGTTTCTGTATCATAAATTGGCATGTTTCCTGAAAAATCGATCAGATTTCCTGAGGATGTTGGAGAGGGATATTCATCAAATAGAGGCCCGGAATCATATTCTGTAAAAATTTGATCTTTCTCATAAGGGGCCTCATAATCTTCCCAATAAGTTTCAGATCTAGGTTCTAGGCTTAGGATGTGGGTAGAATTATTAGAACCTAAGTCCGAATAACCTTCGAGGGCCACCTTATCAAAACAAGGGGTGGAATTTATACCCTCCAGAGGTTCAATTCTAATCTTGTCATTGCAGGAGTCTTGGAGTTCTAAGCTTGGTGATTCATGGCCTAGGGTTGGCTCAGCATTGTGTTCTCCTGCAATATCCCAACCTAATTCAACATTGTCTTCTATCTGGGTTGGGATTTTACAACCACTTTGTGCCTCAATCCCGAGATCTGGGAAACTGAATTGTTCCTTAATACTGTTCCAAGATGGTTCATCCTCTGTTTCTGGTATATACGGGTATTTCTGGTTGATAATTTGTCTTACAGATTTCATCATTTCTACCCGTTTTATAAGGGCATCTTGGTGTTGTTCCCAAAGTACAGGATTTGTCAAGCATTGAAGGTATTCAGATTGGTGTAATTTTTCCATTTCAATGTATCCTGTCATGAGCATATCTCGGGTTGATCCTTTTGAAATTTCAGTCAATAGAATTTGGGCACAGTTTATGATGAAAGCTGTGGTTGTTGGAACATCAACCTGAATGTTTCCTATTGGTGTTGAGGTTTTTTCTTCTTTTTCATAGAATTTTATGGCATCCTCGATCATTTTATCTTTCATAGATCTCCGATATTCAGGTTTCTTGAATGGTAGTCTTGCTAGGTAATTAGGCTGCATAATTGGATCAGGTGGTGGAATAGAATCAAAGTTTGAATCAAGATGGAAGAAGGGGATTTTGTTCAGAATCAGAGGAAAGAGGGGCTATGTGAATGATTTCTGCAAAAACAAAGGAGCCGAGGCTTAGCCTCGGGGAGAGTGAATTTCTATAGGAGGTTTCAAGGACCTCCTGAAAAATACTGAAGGGCTGGATGAGATAAGCAGGTGCTGGACCCAATCAAGACACCCAAAAATTGTTGGGTGACTATAGAGGTTCGAGGCAGATGGACCCCTTGATCAGAAAGATCGTCCATCTGAGAATTACCTGGGCAGCCAGAGAGGGAGAGTCCCGCGAAGACCCCTACACGGTAGAGCGTCCCCACGGGTTACGGGGTTTCCCCCACCCGACCTCTCTTGTCACTGCGGTTCCAGGTAGACCAGAATGGGGATCTTGACCTCTTAAGTCTACCAATTTTAAGATCAGGGTGCTTAAGGTTTCACTTGAACTTTAGTCTTTTTAAGTGCAAAGAGTGACCTAATTTAAGGTTGGTTAACCCAAAGGGGTCAACTTTACCTCTTGTTTTCTTTGAGAGCTTTTTGGGTCCTTTCTTTTAGGTTTCAAGTGTTTAGAGAGAGCCAATTGTTTAGGATTTTTCTTGTTAATTATTTTCAATCAATGGCTTGGGCACACCTCTTTTGGATTTCCTCAATTCTTGATTAAGGGGTGTGTCTCTACTGAAATCCTAATGTTTGACCTTATGTTGGCTCTACTTGGTCCATTTAACTCTTTGTTGGGCAATTAGGGCTCAAGCAAGAATGTGTTAGCCCTTAAATACCCTTAATAGTGTGCAGGAGTGATGAGTTGAAAACATGCAACTCTTTATGGTTACTAAGTATGGAAGACAGGTTAGCCCTATATTGCTTGTTCTTTTCTTTTCTTCCTCTTTAGAGTTTAGGGGTTAATAGTGAGAGGAAAAATTTACCTGTCTTCGGAGTGGTTGTCGTGTGGTTGCTTGTCTTCTTGAGTTCCTGTAGCTGCACAAAAGAGAGGAGATTATCAGAAATTAAAAGAAACAGGAATGTTTACCTCTAGAATAGCCGTTGCTCCCCGGCAACGGCGCCAAAATGAAATTGCTCGATTCAACCGGGTTTTAGTTTGAGGGTTTTGGTTTTGTTATAACGTTGTAGTAAAGCCGGTTATTACCAACATTTCAAATATAAATTTTTTTACTCGGAAAATGAAAGAGTTCCCGAGGTCGAACTCAGGGAGCAAGTCGTATTCTAGAGATATACATGTTTCTTTTACAAAAAGAAAGAGAGAGGGAAAGAATTTGTTGTTTTCTCTTTGTTCTGCAGAGGGGATGCTCTTCTTTCTCTCTTTCTTTAGATCTCCTTCTTTCTCTCTGTTCTGCAGAGGTGATGTTCTTCTTCTGCAATGGTGATGCTCTTCTTCTTCTTCCTGCTGTTCCTGCTTTGGTGATGTTCTTCTTTCTTCAGAGCTCCTTGTTCTTCTTCTTCGTTCTGCAGAGGTGATGCTCCTCTTCAGATCTCTTTCTTCTTCTTCCTTGGTTTCTGTCTTGGCCTCTCTTCTTCTTTTTCTGCAATTGTGGTGACCCTTTCTCTTTTCCCTTTTCTTCTTTATGGCTGCAGAGCTTCTGCCTTCAGCTACTAAGTCTTCCTTTCTTCTTCTTCTGCTTTGGCCGTTGCTCTTCTTTTCTTTCTTTCTTCAGCCTGCCTTCTTTCCTGCTCTGGCTGCTGACCTTCCGTCGTCTGACCCGGTGCTTCGACGACTTAACCATGCATTTGCTACAGTGCAGCTCCTTCTTCTTCGCCTGCACTTCTTCTTCCGCGGGTCTTCTTCTTCGCCTGCACACTTCAGAGTTTCTCGTCAGAAGCAAAACCTACTCTACCCTCCCCCCCCCCGCGTCTCTCTTTCTCTCTGAAACCACTCTTGGGAAAGCTCTCCCAGAGCTACCGGGTAACCGGGTTCGGATCAGGCCCGGGTCCAGGCCCACCGGCGTGCGTGGTGGGCGAGGAGTGCAGGTCAGTCGAGTCGGGTCGGGTCGGTTCGGGTCAGGTCCGCGGGGCGTGAGCGCGGACGAGACCGGGTAACCGGGCGGGTGAAGGGGACCTCACCCCGTGTACTGAGGCAGTAAGGCTACTGCACTTTTGCATCTTATGTCGCTGCGGCTCTTCAGGCGTTTCCGAGGTGGGACTAAACGGCCCACCTCAATTGCGCGCCTGCAGCGGGGAATTCAGCAGGAGATGGCAGCGTCACGCGGAGTTTTCTTCCTCGGCTGCGAACCTGGTGTTTTGCCAAAACTCCTCGCAAGGCCTGGGAGTGAATCTGGGCTTGGCGCTGAGCGTGGCGCGCCTGTAGCTGCAGGCGGAAGCAGGTCCTCCTGCGCGTCAATGGCGGCGGAGGTCGGGTGGCCTGTCCACAAGAAAACGGCCTCTCGGCCTAATCAGAGAGTGCCAGGAGCTTCGCCAGGGTGCGGCGAAGCTCGTGTGGGTGGTGGCGAGGCGCGGGGCGGCGTGCGAGGGCTGCCCTAGGTCGGACTGTGGGTCGGAGGATGGGTCTGTTCGGTGGAGTTGCAGAGGGTGATGTGGGGGAAGTGGTAGGGCGGAGATTGATCAGGGTGAGGAGGCGGAGGTCCTGCGGTGGTTGGCGAGCCGTGTGGGTCGCTGAGGTGATGGGAGCGGCTCGCCGGAGGGTGGTCGGAGACGAAGGGGGTGAAGGTGGTCAGGGTCGGTCGAGGGCTTAATTGACTAAATTGAAAGCGGGGAAAGAAAGAGGAGAAGAAGGGGAGTAGTTCTAACTTACTTGCAGGGACGAAGGGGGAGGAGTAGGGCGACAGTCGTATCGACTGTCACCGGAGAAGACGATGCCCAGTGGGGGGAGGACGGCAGTGACGACGGGGCAGAGGCAGCGCGCGCCGGTATTGCGCGACGTGGGAAGAGCAGGGGAAGAAGTCTCTGCTGCTGGTATTGCGGCAGAGCAAAGAGGAGGAGGAGGAGGAACCGCCGGAGCTGGTGGGCGTCTGCCGGAGTGAGAAGAGAGGAAAGTTGGGGGTTTTCTCCGTCAGATCCAGGCTGGGAAGAACGGTGGAGCGACGGGGGGTATTTATAGGGATCAAACAGGGAGGAAGGCGGAGGGAGACGACGTGTTTCCCTCGCCGGAGGATGGCCGGAAGCAAGAACCCATACCGTCCGTGCGTTCGCACGGCCGGTATGGTGGGCTACAATGACCAGGGGGGTGCCCCTGCGACGGCTGACGACGCAGGGCACCCCCGGTTTACTTGCCAGGTCCCCCACCTCACCCTGCGCGGCGCCATGCTCCGCGCAAGGTCGCCGGAGCATGGTGCTGGCAGGTTTTGCAGGAGGGACCTGATTGCAAAGAACGAAGGAGAGTTAGGGCCCAAAATGCGAGGGTTCAAAAGTTGAGGGCCAAAGAGTAAATATATGAGGACCAAAGTGTAAAGTCGGTCAAGGAGGTTTCTTCTTAGGCTCAAGTTTTTATACATGACTAATTATGACCTAAGGAATCTGATGGTGAATTTCATTTTCATATTAAACCTTGTTTGACCGGTCAATTTGCGTAAAAACCCAAATTAAGTTATTAATTGAGCATGATTCTCAATGTAGGTCAAAATGGGTTCTAAAGGCCAAATTGAAGGTTCTAAACCCTAGAGATTATTTTTCTATGAATTTTAGAGGGTTTATTCTATTTTTAATTTGCCTCTAAACTTGTGAATTGAAGTGGGTTGTTTTAGGGTTACAGATTATCATTTGGTTTCTTGGAAGTGCTGTAGCCCTTGCTAGATCATCTCATCCCACTTTTATTTTTATTAAGCTGCTTTGACCTATGTTTGGGCCCTGAATTACCCTGTATGCAGATTATACTGGTAAAATTACACTTTTACCCCTTATGACTTGTTTTCTTCTCAAACTCAGAATTCTCTGAGTTAAGCCTTTCCTTGAGATATGTAGGAGCTTTTATCCTTTGTATTAGGTCAAAATGAGCTAGTTATGGCTCATGATGAGGTTCTCATCAATTGTGGAGGGGCGAGACTCCTGTTTCGAGAGGGCAAGGCCCTATACTGTTCCATGTTGTACTTTGGGCGTACCCGCTAGCGGAAATGACTGACCGCGTGTCAGTGCGGGTAGCTACCCGTGTGCTTATCACGCCTACCGTAGTCACCGCTACGTCTTGACAGTGACCTCGGGGTGGTTGACTGGTGTAGGACTACCACAAGGGACTCTCCTAGCCAGGAGAGTACCACGTGTACCTTTTACTCTACGGAAAAGACTACAATTAAGATCGTTCCCGCGAGGAACATGCAAGATAAAGAAATACCTGGATACTTTGAGAAATAAATGAAACAGAAACACAAAATGAGATAAATAGAAATGAGAAATAAATATATTATTGTTTTTACTGTACATGTACTTAAATATTGTAAACACCACTCTACTCAGCGTTCGTTGACTTTGTCTTTTCGTAACCCTACTCATGACCAGGAGTGGAGCAGCCTGAGTTTCCAGCTGCAGAGGGTGCTGGGCCCAGCCAAGCCCAGCCGTAGTCATTCTTTCAGCACTTTTGTTTTCCCTACTGTGGTAGTGAGTAATGAACACATAGTTACTGCTCCTGTTACTTTCTGTTTCCTTTCCGTTTCTTATTGTGGTTGTGGTGGCATATACTGAGACAGTTGTTCTACTTTCTTTACTGCTTCGCACTTTTCTTCTACTTAGTTATATTGCAAGTGTGAATGTGATTTATTTTTCTGCTTTTGGTTATTTCTTGTTGGACGACTAGGTCATGGGATCAGTCGAGGCGAGCCGGTCTCGGGTCCTGTAGGGATCTGGGAATCGGGTCGTAACATACTGCTCAAAGAAGAGAGCCACAAACCGGTCCCACGTCAACTCTCCCTTCTCCTGTCCTCTGACCGCCCTCCACCACCTGTGAGCTACACTCTCCAGATGATACGTGGCGAAGGCCATGCGGCACTCCGCAGGAGGACAGAGGGTGTCAAAGATCTTCTCCATCTGTTCCAGCTAATCCTTTGCCCCAGACGGGCTTTCCTCTTCCTTGAAAGAGGGGGGCTTCAGCTTCTTGAACAAGCTGAAGACCTCGTGGTGCAGCCGCAACGGGGGAATGGGTGCACCTCCAGGCAAGGACTCGTGCCCCGAAGTGTCTGAAGGAGGTGGGGGCGGTGGAGGATCACCCCCTCCCCCTCCAGCTTGTCCAACGTTGTGGCAGCTCGCCTACTCCTCGGAGGACTCCCCCTCCGCATCCCCAGGAAGAGGAGACTAAGGAGGAGGCTGATGGAGCTCCTCCCGGATGAGATCCTAGATCAGCTGGGCGAGGTTCGGGGCCTAAATGCCCAGAAGGAGAGATGGAGCGACTCCGTCCTCGGCCATCACTCGCCCTCCCCTGCGACCACGCCCTCGGCCATGAGCACGTCCGCGGCCCGCCTTAAGAGCTCCCTAGCGAGGCATCTCTTGCACGGAGATTGAAAAGAAACGGGATTGTCGGTGACTGTTTGGCTACAAAGGAGACATAAGACTCGGAAATGACAATCAAGATAAAATGTTGTGATGGCTATCCTAGCTACATGTACAATTGTGGTGATCTTCGAACTATTTGGTTCATTTCTCGGGATGACCTTGCTCTGATACCATCTTATCACGACCCGAGCCTAGGTCCCTACAGGACCCGAGACTGACTCGCCTCGACTAATCCCAAGACCCAGCCGTCCAACGAGAAATAACCAAATAACATGCATCATTCCACAACCACACAAGTACAGTAGCTATGCAGAAAGAAATTGGCAACAAAGGGAGAAACAGAACAGTAGTACTAAAATATTACATGCCTTCAGGAAGAGGAATACAGCCATCACAACAAAACTAGTATAGATAGAGAACATAACGGAAAAGTACTAAAAATATAACTGCAGGAACTCACTACAACTATCAGTAGAAACTATAGCTGGGCTCGACTAGGCCTAGTGTCCTCAGCAGCCGGTGGCTTGGGCAGCTCAAATCCCTAACTTGTACAAAGTTATATATCTGGAGTCAACTAATGCTGAGTGGTGGTTGAAACATAAAATGCATTTAATAAGTAGCTTAACATATTACTTTCCGATCCCAATTATCTTATAACTGTTTACTGTGTAGAGATCTCTAGTCAGGGTCCGTTACATTACTTAATCTTCTTGTTCCCTAAAGGAACGATCTTGCTTGCAGCTTTTCCGTGATGTAGGATGCACACGTGGCACTCTCCTGGCCGGGAGAGTCCCTCTGTGGTAGTCCTACTCTCGGTCTACCAACCTGAGGTCATGGTCATGACGTAGTGGTGACTGCAGCACACGTGATAAGTGCGTTGGTAGCTACCCCGCACTAGCATGCAGTTAGTCACTTCCGCTAACGGGTACGCCCAAACGTATAATACGGAACAGCATAGGGCTTTTCCCTCTTAGAACAGAACGGGGGTCTCACCCCTCTACAGTTCGCGTACCCTCGTCCGACTATCCCGGTTTGCCCAATGGGCTAACAAGAGTCAGTGTAGGGTGGTCATGCCTAACCCCAGGCCCCTTGGGTCGGCTAGCTCCCCCTACACTAAGTAGCTCACTTCGGTACCACGTACGTGAGGGCCAACAGGAGTCGACGTAGAGTGGCCAAACTTACCCTGGGGCTCAACCCAAGGTCGGCAAGCTCCCCTCTACGCTATAAGGGATAGTTTCTTTCTTTGGTACTACGTACACGAAGGTCAGCTCACTTCCCTTAACGGTCGCCCATGGGCAGCAATTCCAGAACCATCTAGTTCTTCGTGCTACGGTATTCTTGTCTCGTTCTACATTCCCTATAGGCTTTGTACATGAAGTTTTCTTATTCTATATCTGGCTTGTTACGTACAGAACATGCATCTCAATTTCCACTGTACGAGTTCATTTTTTTATTCATAACATAGTTCATTTCGGGTAATACAGGCAGCTTATGATTTATTCAATGATTCATCTCTCTACACATGCATCTTCTCTAGCCCTAGTGTTCATGTCACAACCTAGGGTTCAATAGATATATTCTTGGCATACGTTTATTTTTTCCTAGGGTTCATCTCACATCCTAGGTTTAATTAATTTCATGCATTTTATTAATCTTGGAGATTTATAGTTAGAACCACTCTACTAGGATAACCGGATGGAATAGGGGCTCGTATAGCAACTCCCGATGTCTTCACAGGTCCCATACACTCGACGGATTGGAGACCTAAGACATGGATTGACAGGTCAAAAGGAGTTCAAGTACTACATACAAGGCACCATTACATGGAGAAAAACATATGGGAAACAAGGGCATTTTGTTTACGGAAAACCAACATCGTTTGGGCCTTGTACGGGCCTAAAAACACGAGGTCTGACAGAAATCAGACATTTCGAAGAGATCCCAAACGTCTTAAACCAACTTGTAGGCATACTTCTCTCGGGGCGCCTCTATCGAATGTCCGGAACTCAATGCCGATGTCCGAGGGTTCCATTAGACGTCTGGAGATGCTCCCGGACGCCTGAAATTGCCTTGGTCCTCGCTCCGCTACGTCTCCCAACCTCTGACACATGCGTATGCATTGTCAGGACTCGGCAGATAAATAACGGAAAAAGTAAATCTCTACCAGACATCTCATAATACCTTCGGACGTCCTCCCCGACGTCTGGAGATCACTCCAGACATTTGATTCCGCTGAAGATAACTTCCGCGGAACCGCTCTGGGCACTCCCTGCCGCAGATGCTGTAGGAGAGCAGCATGGCGCCCTCCGCTCTCGTGCTCAGACCCGCTCTCCACTCTTCGCTTGCTCACTCTTCGGCTCCCTGCTCTCCTCTCGCTCGACTGTGATGGTGTGAGACAGAGAGGAGGAGGGGGTTTATAAAGGGAGAGGGGTGAGGGGAGAGGTGAGGACGTCGCAGGGAGTGGTGCGGGGTATGGGTAATGGTCGTCGCAGGGTAAGGAGCGGTGAGGCGTGAGGCGTGGGCGAGGGAGTGGCGTGCGCACGGATTGTTTCATAGTCCAGCTCTTTGGCTCTCTCTCTCCAAATGTCTGGACAGACGTTTGGTAAACATCCTAGACGTCTTAAAGAACCGAAAGGTGATGGGTCATTTCATATACTCTGGTGCAGGACGATGGAAAGGCACGCAGTGCACCTTTCCAGGCACTTTTGGACGTTTAATCACATCGCCAGACATCCGACGGCACTTTCAGATGACTGGAGGCATAGTCCGATGTCTGGAACTTTCTTCAAACGATCGTGGAGAGATCCGGATGTCTGAGGAACCTGCAGAAGAACAAGGCAAGATCTGACGTCTTTTAAGACGTCTGGGATTAGTCCTAGACGTCTGATTTTGGATAGTAACTATGTTTTTGGCCCATTCAGGGCTCAAACAGAATCGGATTTCCGTAAATGAAGTACCGTTATTTTCCTCTCAAGTTTCCCTACGTGTTAGTGTTGAGTACCTACTGTTTTAAGCTCATCTAATATAAATTAGTTGTTAGTACAGGTTACCAGCCGATGACATGTTCAGGGCCTGCGGAGATGACAAGATCTGCGATGCAAGCCCCCATTTCTCCCGTGATACTCGGTAGAGTGGTTTAATTCAGTTGTTAATATTTAAATAAGAATGTGCTTGTTTGGAATAATTGGATCAAACTCTAGGATGTGGAATGAACCCTAGGGTAGAAATGTATGAGCCTGTTTTGAGCTGTACTATTTACTTGAGTGCATGCTTAAAATAAATTACTAGCAATGGTATTAGTGTAATTATGAGATACTATTTTAGATATGAAAACACGAGCTGCTTGTATGTGATGGACAATTGAGAATTGGATAGTGTGATCCGGATATTGATAATGAGATGAATATGAGAATGAACCCTACGAGGAATTAGGAGTAGAACTCCTGTGTATGAAGGAAAATTTGGTATGTAACGGGAAGTGAGTTGACCCTTGTGTACATGGTACCAAGGAGAGCAACTGTCCCTTTTAGTGTAGAGGGGGAGCCAGCCACCCCTTGGGTTGAGACTCGAGGTAGGACTGGTCACTCTACACCGACTCCTGTTGACCCTCACGTATGTGGTACCGGGTGAGCTACTAGTGTATGGAGGGAGTTAGCCACCCCACGGGGCCTGGGGTTAGGATTAGCCAACATACCTGACTTTTAGGCCCTCTAGGCAAACCGGGGTAGTCGGATGAGGGTACGCGGACTGTGGAGGGGTGAGATCCCTGTTTGGTTCTGAGGGGCGAGATCCCTGTTTGATTCTGAGGGGCGAGACCCCTGTTCTAAGAGGGCAAGGCCCTATACTGTTCTGTGCTATAATTTAGGCGTACCTGCTAGTGGAAATGATTGACCGCGTGTCAGTGCAGGGTAGCTACCAGTGCACTTATCACGCATGCCGTAGTCACCGCTACGTCACGATAGTGACCCTAGGGTGGTTGACTGGGTGTAGGACTACCACGGGAGACTCTCCCAGCCAGGAGAGCACCACGTGCACCTTCTACTCCACGGAAAAGACTGCAATCAAGATATTTCCCACGAGGAACAAGCAAAATCAAGAAATACTTAGGTCCTTTGTGAAATAAATGAACCAGAAATACATAAATGAGATAAATAGAAATGAGAATAAAACCTGGTTACTTGTTTTACCTTATTTGCACATAATTAATGTAAACACCACTCTACTCAGCGTTTGCTGACTCTGTCTTTTCGTAACCCTGTTCAGGACCAGGAGTTGTGCAATCCGAGTTTCCGGCTGCAGAAGGTGCTGGGCCCAGCCGAGCCCGGTTGTAGTCATTTCTTTCCAGCTTTTTCATTTTTCTGCCATTTTAGTGAGTAATAAACATCTATTTTACTGTTCTTGTTACTTTCTATTTTCTTTCCATTGTTGTTATTGTGGTGGCATGTACTATTTTGAGACAGTTTGCTCTACTTTCCTTTACCGTTTCGCTTTTCCTTCTGCTTAGTTATAATGCATGTGTGGATGTGGTATTATTTCCTACTTTTGATTATTTTTCATTCGACGACTAGGTCTTAGGATTAGTCGAGACAAGCCAGTCTTGGGTTCTATAAGGATTTGGGAACCGAGTCGTAACAGACCCAAAACACAAAACTAAGTGGCCTGAGACAAATCACCTGTGAGATGAGATGAGAGAGAGATGAACTAATAAAGGAAAAAATGTAGTATCAAAGGGGTTGATTTCAATTTTCAGAGAAAAAGTGGGGGCATCGCAGGTAAGAATCAATTCTATCCTTTTGGCTTGCTTCTTAATTTTCTTCCCAAGTATATCATGCCCAATGTGCTCCTCCTTTCCAATGGTATGTTTCCAAATATTACTATCAAACACCTGACAAAAATAGACAATGCAGAAACACATTATGAACAACTCAACTCAAAAAAGCAAAAGAGGCGCATATGCAACGCACGCAACAAACACACACACATGGACCTCATCATTGTAGAACTACACCCTCTTCTACCCAATCCACACTCTCACCCATGCCTACTGAGATAAATCACAATGAGTGATAACACACAGAAAAAAATTACCCTTCCGTGTTAGGAATAGATATTCCAAGCGCTGAGGTAATCACTCTGTGGGTGGTGATCACTACAGGCATGTGGGGCTTGCATGGAGGAAGAGGGAAGGTGGAGAAGGGGAGGGGAAGAGAAAGATACTGGGGTTGTCAAGAGTTTACGTGATAGGTGAGAGAGAGAGAGAGAGCCAATCGGGGTAATAGTGAGAGGTCGAACATGAGGGAATCAGCGCAAGAGATCGGGGGCGTTCTCCTTCTTCAGAGGGTGCACTTCTTCTCCTCGACCTCAAGATTGATTTGACAATCAAGGTCATTGACAGTGGCGAGGCCGAAGAAGGTGGTGGCTGCTGGTGGCAGTGATGACGGTGGCGGCGGACATGGAGAGAGGGAGGGTGGAGAAGAGGATGCATCTAATGAAAATGTTGAGAAGGGGAGGAATCGTGGAGGGCATCCGGTAAAGGAAAGGGGCATGGAGAGGCTCGTGAGACGGTGGGTGAGAGAGAGAGAGAGAGAGAGAGGTGGAGAGGAAGTGAAAGAGGGAAAGGAATCGGCAGGTGGAGAGAAAGTAAAAAAGGTATGGCATCAACCATTACTACACATATTGCCATTGAAAAGGACACTACGGTAATGTAAACACTACGTATAGCACTCAGCGGCACACACGGCTTAACATATATTATGGATATAGATAGATAGATACATCATGTTTCTGATTGAATTCGTTCCCGTGAGATCGATGGGTCTCTTTTGTTGTCTTCATCCTTTGCCTTTTTTTTTTTTGTTAAAATAAAAAACTTAAGATTTCATTGATGACCAAAGAAATATTGTCAAAAGTATGACTTCATTTACTTAAATCTAAGTTTAGAAATAATTTAAAATAAATTTAAAGGAGACAAAGAATTCATGTAACCAATTTTACTTGGAGTAAAAAAAGATTTGATTGATTGTTTTTGAAAGGTTTTATTGATAAGGAAAGAAACGTCTACAAATAAATCCTAAGAGGAGAATAGCCGTACACGGAAAAAGTGGGTAGCAAAGAATCCGACAAATAAAATGAGAGTGCTACTCGGAGATGTCAATGGGAACATCTAAAATGTTCACATCATGTGTATCTCCCACAAAGAAAATATAAAACCACTAAACGGAGTAAGAACAAATAAAGAAACATCATCAAAGTAGCCCGAGAGGTTGAACAAAATCATCGATGGTGACGAAGGTAGAGTGGATTGTCGATGATATGTGATGGAGGGCGATTCACTCTTACTCCTAACTGGCCGATGAAGTTACTCACTATGCACCTGTGAAACTCGAAAATTAGACGGGCAAAGTAGAAGACAACATCAAAATCGCCAAGGAACAAATCGGAGGGCATGAGGAGGAGGTACGTCGAAGTATACCACTTGATGTCATACACCAGAGGAGATCGAGGAAGAAACGAAGAGATCGACAAGACGAATACAACATTCCCACCACCGACACAACCCCTCGGGGGGCAATCGAATAGCAAAGGATGGAGGGGAACAAGGTGGGAATAGTGACGACGAGGGGAGTGGGTTCCTCGATCGATGTTGATCGTTGGCCCACACCCGAACCTTTACCTTTTTGTTTTTTTATGAAATTAACTTTCCTTGAGGGAATGAACCTAATAAAAAAGATGCGGGAGAGATAGAAATACCTGATCCTTAAAAAGAAAAGAAAAATATTTCATAGAATAAGAAAACATCAAAATACAAGAACTAAATGATAAATAAAAAAAATCCTAAACTTGAAAATTAGACAATCTCTTAAAGTAAAATGATCTTACACTCGTAGAACGACAAGAGATCGAATGAATCAAACACGTAACCTTTGTAACATACCACACTAAACATCAGCTAACACTCCGCAACCGCCCTGATCCACCTTGCACATGCGAAGAACGGACGCCCCCGTAGACACCCCAACTTTACCTTTGGTGGTTGTTGGATGGTTTCCTTTTCACGAAATAAACTGATATTTAAAAAAACAAATCACGAATTCTGGATGATGCGAAAAAGACCGGCATACCTATCATACCTAACAAGTCGTGACTTACAGTTGTACTCAACACAATATACCCACGATCCATCATGAGATCATGACTTACGTATATTAATTGATTTTATCCCCCTCATGTTGTGGGCCTAATGTTTTCCATCAACGTCTAGAAATTAGTAAGTGCTGATTATTGGGTTTGTGGATTGGAGAAGTGTACTTCGTGGGGGGGGGGGGGGGGGGTTGTTGCGGTGAGGTGGTGTGCCAAGTGGGTAAACTGATAGCGAAGTTGGCAAATCTCCTGTGTGCTGGACCTATAGAAGGAAAACGTTTTATTCATATCAGCTGCAAAATTAGGGCCCGGCAAAGCGACCATAGCTTGAGCTCGGACTATTTGTAAGACCCAAAAAAGGGTGTGGAATAGATCCTCGATATCGGAGATTTTAGTAGAAGGGGTGGTGAATATTTAGGTAAGGAGGAAAGAATCGTAAACTTAATAAAAAATAGTAAAAGGTGGTTGGACTATCTCACAACTTACAAAGACTGCTGGATGATCTACGGATCTTTTCCTTTGCTTTACTCACACCCGCACCAACGGTTATGTTGGAGAGGGGAGACCTTAGGGTGTTGGATTTTCGTTGGCGTTAGGCTTTATTTAAACATTAGAGAGCACCGGGAGGGTATGTTGCCTCTCTCTCGAATACTTAATTTCCGGGAAAAAGTTCCCTAAGATTTCTTATATACCAATTTTCTTTGGCCTTCCGTTTGGTTGGAAGGATATCTGCATCCTGAGAAATGAGATACATTTTGAGTCCCATGAAGTTTATTCTACGTTTTGGCGTTCACGGCCGAAGGAGTGGTCAAGCAATGGTTGTTGGATGATTTAGTGACCTATCAAATGTCATCAGATCATTGGATCATCCGGCAAACCTAAGATCTTCCCTCTCTTACTCAATCGTTGGCATGAGTGGGAATAAAGTGAAGGAAAAGATTGGTGGATCATCTAGCGACCTTTATAGATTGTTGGATGATTCAATAATTTTTTACCTCATTTTATTAAATTTACAATTTCTCCTCCTTTTCTAAATACCCCCCAATCTAATGCCTCCTTCAACTACAATCCCTGATATCACCACCTTTGTTCATTAAAAGAGAGGCAAGCAACGAAGAGTACATGGACAAATTTGACACGATTTATCAAGAGGAAAGTAAGCAAACCTCTAAAATTCACTATGGGGTTGTTTGGTTAGCAAAATTAGGAGTTTAATTTAAGCTAAAACATAGAGAAACGTGTATTGTAACGTACTTTGTAATGCACATCTCCTATTTAACAAATATACCATTATATTTTGATTTTTAATTATTATATTTTAATTTTCAATCGGTGTTTTTTGATTTTTAACCAAAATACATCAATTGAAAATCAAAATACATAGATTGAAAATGAAAATACATTGGTATATTTTAACTTTTTCTCGATGGAAAATGAGTTTTAATTTGAAAAGTGCAAAGTGATGTTTACCTATAGATTTTTTATTTAGGATTTAGAATTTAGGATTTATGAAAATTTATTTTACCTATGAAAATTGATTTTTCATTGTTGAGATTTAGCTTAAGGATTTAGGGTTTCATAGGTGAAGAATTATTTTCAATAGGTGAAAATTGATTGAAAATAAAAATACAAGAATCACTTTCAATAGGTGAAAATTGATTGAAAATAAAAATAAATTGATTCTTCACCTAACATATTTTCATTTTCAATAGATTTATTTTAATTTTCAATTAATAAAAAGTTAAAATACATATATTAAAAATTAAAATAAATCGATATATTTGTTGAACGAGGGATACATGTTACAACACATATTCCCTTACTCGCACCCTTAATTTAATTATCTATTTAAAACTTAATTTTAAAATTATTTTCTTTTCAAAATTAGGTGTTTCATTTTTACCTTTTATTATTTTCCAAAAAGAAAAATCCTAATTCCTTTCTTAATTTTATTTTCTTCTCATTTCTTTTACAATTTTTTTTGTATATATAAATTTCTCTTACCAAACTGCTCCCATCAGCCGAAGATTTTAATAAAACGGAGTGAGTTAGTTCACACGTCATCCCACGATTCGTGTACAGATTGAGTGCAAAGCAGAAGGTAGATTATGTAATGCAGCCATCAACGTCACGTAGCCTGCTATGTAATAAGAAAGACTCCACTATATTGCATGAGGATTAATTTTGAGTGGCCGTGCCTCTGCAAATCTAGTTATTTGGCATCTAGTTTTGGGATTTCTAAATTGACTACTTCGTTGCTACAAGAGCAGATATGAGAATGGATTGGTTATTAACTTCGGCCAATCAATTAAGCTACCATGGTATCTATGTTTCAATCTTGTGCATCAAACAACCTTCGCCCCTTTTTCTTAATTTCATCTGGATCTATTGCTTGAGGTCTCAATCGATCTCCAATCATCGATTAGGTCCCCATCTCTCCCCATGTTTCGCTCGCCTTTCCCTCCCCCTCCTTTCTTCCAACATGTGTCGTTGCGCGATGGCATCTCCTCAACGACTTCTGCCGATGTATTCAGTGGCAAGGTTGTGGTCGAGGGGCGGTGCAGCAGCATCGTCCACTGGCGGCCATTGTTGACACTACGTTGAAGAAGGGTTCCACTAGATGTCGATCCATCACCTCCGCTTTGCTTCTGCGTTTCGACGTCGTTTTTTGTGTGGAGGCTACGTTGAAACTAGATTCATTATGACTGGGTTGATGGTCGATCTCAATCCAACCGCTTGTCACCCATTGGCATACGTCCATGACGTCTTGTCATACCTAATGCATGATGCTGGTTCACCTGCAACGGAAATGATTTCTTGGGTGCTTTTTTTCTATTTTCTTTTTCTTTTTATGTTGTTTCATGTTGGTATCTTTTGAGTTCCCTCTCTTGAGGGGGAGCTACTTTCCTCCTCTCCAAGGAGAGTTAAGGTTTTTTTCTTCCTTGCCCTTATAGGTTACATGCTGTATCATTTTCATTCCCTTGATGGAATGAAGTTTTGTTTAAAAAAAAAATTAGCTACTTGGGTGAAGGTCCTGCTATATGTATATATATGTTTGTCCTAAGATCTAGCCATGAGCCCAAATAAGGTATTTTGGCACTTGGGGCTTGGATAATGATCCAAATTTTTATGGGGAATGCTCATGATAATCAAATCAACTATATTTGGTACATAATTTTTTGCCCCTTCTCTCCTTTGCTCTCGAGACCTAACCTTAATTCCTGTTGTTGGCCCCGATCGGCTACATTGGCCACCTTTGGCTGATCGCCCCCCTTCGGATCTTCCTTCTCCTCTCTTTGAATCATTCCTTCTTCATCGATCGGATCTTCTCCTTGCCATGCACCTGCCTCTTGCTGCTTGTGGAGTTGGGTTGTCGTTTGCGATCGCAGCAATCGACGGAGCGTGCTACGGTCTCTGCAATTGGCGACACGTGCGGCAGTCGCGTGGCCTCAGTTCGTGGTCACAGCCATGGTAGTCTCCGGTCTGGTTGCAGTTGAGGCATGGTCGTGGTCACGGGGTTGTGGTCGTGGTCGCGACGTGCTTGCGGTCGTGGGCTACGATTGCCATCGCAGCGTGTTGCGGTCTGGTGATTGACGCTCGACGATCGTGGGGGCTTCAGTTGTGGTCACTCGAGATGGCCACTGTGTGGGAGCTGGTCGGCCTTGTCGTGTGTCACAAAGGGTTGGGGGAGCCGATTGGTGTGGCTAGTTTTCGCTTGATGGAGTTGATGTTGTCCTTTTTTCTTCTATTTTTAGTTTTGTTGTTGCAATCATGTGTGACCTCGTGTCAATTATGATCGAGACTCTTGACATGAGTCGAATGCCGATTAATTCAGTATTCTCATTAACATGGTTCTCCGAGCTTTCATCTCGATGGCACTGTAATATCAACGAGTGTGGGGTTGCTTCTCCTTCAAGTCTTAGATAGGGATGCAAATGGGTCAGGTTCGGGTGGTGTTTGGCTAAACCTATACCCATGCCCATTTACAAAAGCCATACCCATACCCTACCCATTTACCCATCGGATACAAAAATTCAAACCCATGCCCATACTCATCTACTCATCGGGTACTCATTTATCCATCGAGTACTCATTTATAAATTGATCTTACAATCAAATAATGTCAAATTAGAGTCAAAGAAGAGGAAAAATCTATTACACTAAATTATTTATTTTTATTAAGCTCTCAACATAGGAACTCGGGTTATTCTAATTTTATTGATATCCATTAAAATTATTACAAAAAGATCCTTTAAAGAGGATACATCAAAAATAAAAATACAAAAAATACAAAGAAAGATTAAATATAAGTACATTTCAAAAAAAAAAAATCCCCTTCTCCAAAATAAATATTTAATGGAAGCTTCAGAAGTATTTCCAACCTTCAAAATCATGGAAGGAATCATAAAGAAGATTAAGGTTGGAGGAATGAGGGACTTGGGGTGGGACTAATATATATCTCAGGTAAATGAAGATTTTATTCAAGTATTTGGGTAGGGTAATCGGGTATAGACTCATGCCCATACCTATACCCAAATCTAGTCAAGTGGTTTAGATAAAACCCATACTCGAACTCGATCAGGTTCGGATTTTACCCATTCTTTTTTGGTCGGGTTGGATCGAGTTTGGATCGGATTTACCAAAACTTACATCTTTAATCTTAAAGGAGTCTGACTGAATCTCCTCACCGGACATTTTCTTTTTTATTTTTCTTTTATTTTTCATCTTCTTATTTATGTTGTTTTAGTCTTTCTCATTTTCACGAGGCATTACCTTCCCCCTTTGAGTGTATGTTTGTTTCATGAGATGAATTTTAAGGAAAGAATTTTGTAGGTAATGAGATTGAGGGATAAGTAGGGGATAAGCGAGATTTTGTGTCCGAGGAGATATGGGTTAAATGATAAGTAGGGATATTTAAAGGGATAAGTGAAAAATTTATCTCACCAAAATGAGGATAAATCTATCCCACCCCCACCATAGAATTCACTATCTCAGAGGATGTCCCACTTAAGAATGGGATAATTTTACTTGAGATAAAATCCCAAACACAGGTCATATGATTATACTCCTTGAAACAAATATGCACTGAGAGTGTTAAGTTACATTTTTTTTTTATTTTTCTCGTCTCCTGGGAGGTATATTTTTTATATTAGGTTCTTCCGATTTTAATAGAATATTTATTTTTATTTAAAGAAAAAAAAGGCATACATTTGGTACATGCAGTCGGCAATCTATAGCTACTTGCATGTGGTTCCGAACCTAACCAATTGTCACTTTATGTTAGAATATTTCATATTGTTAGAAACCAAGTAGACATCTTAAGATTAAATTAGAGCCTATAAAGTAGCCCGTGTCGATTCTCTTACATCAGAAACGAATACGGCCAAACCCAATCTCAGCGTATGGGCCCATATTAATTTGTGGCATTGGAGTAGCTCTCATCCCTCCCCTCCACGAGGGCATTGCCTCAGAGTTCTTCTCCGAAGCATTACAAAAGGGACCTTAGTGTAGAAATTAAAGAGGTAAAGTAAATAAACATATTTTGTAATGTATTTTATAATATAAGGATAAGAGTGATAATTTTAATTAATATATTTTAAATTTTAATCGAGGAAAATTATTTTTCATCCATTAAAATTATTTTTTAAGTAAAAAATTATTTTTTATAGATAAAAAATCACAATATAAGTAAAAAAATAATTTTCACTTATGAAAGGATAAAATATATTAGTATATTTTAATTTACAAATAATTAAAAATTAGTTTCAACTCATATATTTTAATTTACTTAATTTTTATTTAATTGATTGTAATTTTCAATTAATTTATTTTTAATCATATATTACAAAATATATTGCAATAAATATTTTCATACTCACGTCCTATCAAAAAATAATTCCCACGTGAGAGGATAAGATCAAGAACCTGATTTGTTGGTAGAAAATTGGTAGTGCCTAAAACGCGGAACTCTCCTTCCATATCTGGTGATGGTTTCCTTCAGAAGTCGTTATCTATCAAACAGATGTCCTTATCTCCGATTTAAAAAGTTTGGCATCATTTAAACATCATCTATGTCATCTTCCCCCTGCCTTGGTCGACTACAATGACCAACAAATATAAATTATAAAATTTGTTAAGCTATTCTTATTCCAATCACTTGATGCCTCCAATATTAATATGTCGGAAGGTTAAACATTGTTTGGGCACTTGTACGAGCACAAGTAAGGCATTTTAGCTTGAGTTGCAACTAACTTATATCTTCTACGCCAATGGTCAAATTCCTTACGCTGTCACATACAATAAACTAACGTTCAAATGAAACCATCCCTTACTAATAGAGTTGTATTGTCAAACCAACCAACGACGAGGACCAACCCAATGAAAGTAATTATTCTTAATGTGAATGACACTGGCGATTGTCCAATCACATTGGGGAAAGAAAAAGATCTAAATAGTTAGAGTATGGAACCAATTGGGTATGCTCCGCCAAGTTCAACAGAGTTCTTTAGGAACTTGAAAGGTGCACCATTGTGGGGCGGTCGCCAATAGATGTATTAAAAGGCAATGCATAATGCTAGAACTGTCTTTTAGCTATAGGTTCACAATTCTACAACAACTATGGACAAGGACCACTGCTTAGGAAAAAATTTTCAGTTTGGAAGACCGTCTGCGGATACTTCCTAAAGCAAACTTCGAACTTAAATAAGTTAAAACACAGAGAAATGCATATAAAGTGACGTAAAATATAACCTGAGCTGACGTGAACGTGGTAATCACTTAACAATTATTATTTAAAGTAAAAAATTAAAATAATATAAGAATTTTTATATAATAAATTTTATCATATTGAAAAAAATCATCACATCACCTTAAATTATTACTTACAGATGATAAATTATATTTACACAAGTGATAAATAATTTTACATCGATGATAAATTATTTCAGGTGATTTTGCACCAGTGATAAGTTAGTTTAGGATGATTTTACATCTGTGTAATCTCATTTTGTAGAGGTACAAAATTGTTACGAAGATGATACGGTGGTTTTCTATCGATGCAAAGTGATTTCGAAAGTAATCTGGTGATTTTACATAAATACAAAATAATTTTCTTTCGTACAAAGTGATTTCAAAGATGACTTGAACGATTTGAAACTGTGTAAAATAGATTCGTCGTTGGTTTCAACAACGGTAGATCTCATCACATGTCAATATTCTTTTTACATAAAAATAAGATAGATCAAGTAAGAAACACACGTTCACATCTTGTACTTTACATCTTACATCACTTTTTACGTTTATGTACATGTGTCCTGAAAATAACTACAGTGGTTGATGGATAGAATTTTTTTTTGTTTTTTAATTGTTTAGAGCAAAGTCAAAGGGGCGATATTCATTCATCTCAAACAGAGTTTGGTTTAATCATAGACTTGGCCCATGAGGGCAGTGAAAAAAATAAAAAGGCAGATGATAGAGCCCAGATACAAAAGCATCCAAAGGAGCAGAAGACAATCTTCCATGGGTGGAGGTGGGGGGCGCGCCTGGTGCATCAATTATTTGAAACTGCCAGAGGGTACTTTAGTTTTGACGAGAGACGTGTGAGATGTAGGGTAGATAGTAGCCAAAAAAATGAGAGGTGACTTTAAGTAAAGAAACCGTTAAAGATGATGTAGTTATAAATAAAACGTTCAATCTTCCTCGTCAGAATCGAGAAGGAGCTGTTAAAAATACGGTTACATCTTTCTTTTCAAGTCATCCAAGAGAATACAAGGGTTAAGAATATTTCTAAAGACAGCCAGTTTCCTGTCATTCAATCTTGAAGCAAGTGGAGCACTGAGTCGCATTTAAAAGGACAAAAAACAGCACTGATGTAAGGACATTTTTGAGATAAATGTCGAGTGGTTTCTTTCACCTTCCCAAATGAAGAAGCAAACGAAAGGAGGATACCAGCCCAATCTCTGAAGGAAAGTTTGGGTAGGCAATTTCTCAATTTTGAGTAGCCAGATAAGTGGGTAGGATTTTTGTCAAATAACATAAGTGAACATTCAAGGCATCATTAAACTTTGTCCATGAATGGAATAACTTGTTCATTAACGAGAAATTTTACGAGGTAGTATAAGTTATAACAATGAGAAACGGAAGTGACGTATAATAAATACCGTTGAGGAATTTTGTCACCACCACTTGGGGGCTAATTTACTCGATAAGTTAATCCTCTAGAAGCGATGTTAACTCTTATTTACTTGATGGATTAACCTGTGAAAACTTGCATTAAGAGTCCTTAACATCGATTTTGCTAACATTAATTTTGTAGGATGTTAGCAAAACATTAGCTAACTTCGTAACTCTCCCACACTAAAATCTTACCCCTCAGAAACTGGTGTTAATATCAGTTCAAGAAAATGACACAAAAGTTAACACAACAGCTTAGCAGCAATTCAAGTAAACAGAAATTGGTGTTAATGCTATTCTGTAAATAAACAGAAATGAGGATTAACGTTAGTTTCATATTTTTTAACACAATTTCTTAACCCTTCAAGTAAACTAACCTTTAGGATTCGTTTACTGGGGGAGTTAGCAAAGTGATGTTAAGAAATATGAAATTAGAGTTAACCCATAATTGTGTTTACTTGCAAAGTAGTGTTAACACCAGTTTAGCACTACTAGAAAATGCACTGTTCTTGACAGTGAAAATTCGACGGTTATAAGATGTTACGGTTGCCAAAAGTCCGATCTTTAACTTTCTTACTTACCTGTAATGAAGAGTGGCTGAGACCATTTTCGACCATTTATAACGGTCGAGAATAAACATATACTCGACTGTTATTAAATAAACGGTTGAGGATAACCTCATTGGAAATCGTCGACGTCAAAAAGTTATTTTTCAAATACATTCTTCGACCGTTTTATCTAAAACAGTTAAGAAAAGTCGATCTAAAACTGCAGCGCACACCCAACTCCCTCCCCTTCCTTCCTTCGTCGACATCCCCTTTCCTTCCTTAACGAGTGCTCCTCCTCCTTTGTCGACTCCAACATGCCTCCTCTCACCGGGGATTGCACAGACGTCCTTCAACGCTCCCTTCCCCCCCCCCCCCCCAGTAACGGCTCCTCACCCCCTCCTTTTCGATCTCATCACTAGATCCTTCGCCGTTGTCCCCCTCCCATTGACAATCACCACCACCAGCAGCCTCACCGTCCCCTTTCCTTCCCTTCCCCGTGCTGCCACCACCACTAGCACCTTCTCCTTTCCTTACCTTGCCAGATGTCAACCATGACAAACACCTCTTGTCGCCGCCACCACCACCACCACCACGTCAGGTGCCACCACCATCACCACCACCCCAATTTCCCCCCTGACATTTAGATTAATTTAATTTTTTTAATATATTACTTAAGTTAGAAATTTAATTATGAATGCAATTAAAATATATGCTTCAATGTTTAGTTAAATTATCAGTTTAATTGAAAAAATCTAACTTCTTTATGTGTCTCCACTCTTTTTCATAGCTTAAATGCATCAATTCAAGGTCAAAATAGAACATCCATAATGTTCCTTGACAAGTCCAATCCCAATGACCTATGAAACTCTCTTGGCTAGAAACATGTCTTACTCAAAGTTTCTCTCTAATTCCCCAAAGAGCTAAGCCCCCAGTAATCTAGGTGACTCCAACTTTTGTAGAAACAAATGCTAAAATTGTGTTTCTTAGATGCAAGTCTAACTAAAGTCAAAATTAAGGTTTCTTTCATTTCCCTGGAACCAACTCTAAAGTGGCCTAAGTGACTATATCATGTAAGGAAATTAATTCTTAGTCAAGGCATAGACTCTTAAAGTAGGAGTCACACTAAATATCAACATCAAGGCCTACACAATTCTAAGACAATCAAGTGACTCTTTCTTGGATAGAAGATAATGCTTAACTTGAGGCAGAGACTTTTAGTTAGTTACAAGTCTAACTAAAGGTTTAGATCAAGGTTTCTCACAAATTCCTTTAGGAATTAAACCTCAAGTGACCTAGGTGACTCTCAATCAAAAACCATTTATGCTTGACCAAAGGCATATAGTTGATTAGTAGGCTTCTTGGTTAACTAGTTTCTTATGAAAAATGGTCAACAACAACGACTTCAAACTATCTAAATGTGCCACAATGAGTAGAAGTTCATTTACCACGATTAGTCAAGTGGTCACCATGTATGCTGGTTTTTACTTGTTTCAAACTCGAATTATCTTATGACTTGTAAACTGTATGCTTCAATTAAATTATATGCTTCAATTAAATTATAATTTATAATTGAAATATTTGATATTTATATTTCATTATGTATTTTTATTTCAACTTTATAGATACACAATAGGATTTTTAATCCCTAATGTATAGGTTGTGAGAGAGATATAACTGTGTCAAAATACTTGTCTGTCAAGACTTATGATCATGTTATACGGACAATGCGAATCGTGTGTACTTCACTAACATGCACAATGCATTGTCTATATAGCATGCCATAAGGCTCAATTGTCTTTAATTCAGTGAAGATCCCGGGTTAAAGAGGGTTCTTGAAGATTTGATCATAACTTAGGGTTTCTTCTTGCATGTAGCTACTGTTTGGAGAAATTTCGATCGTATTTTCTTGCTCTCTTCTGGTATATCAACTAATCTTAGCTTTATTCCTGAAGTGCCCTTTAGTGGGGGCTATTGGAATGTAGTTAAGGTTAGTTTTGGGGGTATACTCGAGAAATGTGGGGAAATGTTGTTAAAATTTCTCCAAACACTAGTTGCAGGTAAGAAGTAACGTTGTGATCAAAATCTTCAAAGATGGGCTATCAAGTGAAAATATTCTTAAAATACACATATTTTTCTTATTTAAACCTAACTTATGAATGGTTGACATTAACACCTAAGTTATCATGGATAAGTCATTGATTAGTATGAAGAATTCAAATTACTATGAATACAAGAATGGAGTGATTTCATTTCTGAAGTGACATTTAATGATAGGAAAACATTTAAACGAGGAGAATTTCTTTAACTAATTTTATGCCCATGCAGACACTTTTTGAATGGGTTTTTCTATGATCGAGACACTATTTTCAAGCATGTGATATGTAATAGTTTGTGGCAACATTACGTAAATTAGACAGTTCATGGTGAGCAAATCACAGTAGAAGTCAGATATGATAGAATTGACGATTTAGAACAAAGTGATGATAACTAGGGAGAGGAATTAGATGAAATGTTACATGATATGAGAGCAATAGACCCCGAGTATGCAGATGATGATGAGACATTATGTGATTGTAATGAGTTTTACGATGAGGTCAAGGCATCAAAGGATCCTATTGCTCCTGAAATAACATCAATATCGAAGTTGTTATTCCTTCTGAAATTGTTTCAGATGAAAGTGATGAATACAGCCACAAAGAAATTAATGTCTAAGGTCCTTCAATTCATTGGGGAGCTACTAAATAATTTTGTTGGGTACCCGGGGTCATGGTATGATGCAAAGAAGTAGATACATGGGCTCAGACTAAAATGCGAACAGATTGATGTCTATTGTAATGATTGTGTCATGTAGAGAAATGAATTCTTAAGGTTGAGTAACTGTCCCAAATGTGTTGAGGAGAGGTGTAAGGTGGGTAAATAAACAAACACAGGTAGAAAGAAACAAATCAGGGAAGGTTCTTCGTTATTTTCCACTGATCCCTGTAAAGACCCATCCCACTTTTACCTTTTAAGACGTCTGGACCCTTTCCCGTACGTTTGAAAATGAAATTTCTGTACGCGTATTGCCCCCTGCACGTGCGTGGCGCGCAGGACCTTCTTCCTCTCTCTCCTTTCTCCTCCTTTTCCCCGAACCATAACCCCCACTCTACCTATTTAAACCCCTCTCCTCCTCTCCTCTCCACTCCACATTGCGGGAGGAGGAGAGATCCCGGAGAGGCATCCTCGACCATCTGCAGCGGCTGGAGTTGCAGCAGCGCGAGGAGGTGCACGACGAAAGGAGCTGGGAGCAAGTTCTGGCACAGGAAATTTTCCAGTATCAGACGTCTGGAGTGAAGTCTAGATGACTGGTGGAGCATTTGGACATTTGGAGTTAAGACCAAACATCTGAAAGCTCTTTTATAGAGAAGGTATGTTCTTTTCGCGGTTACGGCCATGCAGGCCTCACCGCAGAAATGGTTGTCGGGCCTGATGTGCGAGCTGCAATTGTCATACGCAGGAGCAGCCTTGGGAAGGAGCGCGGAACTCTCTCCCACGCACTTTCGGACGTCTGATTAGATCACCAGATGTCCGGAGGTGCTTCCAGATGACCGAAGGTGTGGTCCGACCTCTGGAACTACCTTCAGACGATCGCAGAGGAGGCTTGGATGTCTGAGGACACCATAGGGACTTGAGGTAAGGTTCTTTTATCTTTTAAGACGTCTGAACTTATTCCCAGACGTATGATTTTGGTCAGTAGACACGTGTTTGACCCATTTGGGATCTGATCGAGATCCGATTTACGCAAACGAAGTATCTGTAGTTTCCTTACGAGTTTCTCTACGTACTGTTAAGACCCGTGCTGGTTGAGTCCTTTAAGACGTCTGGAACTTGGGTCAGACATCTATTCAGATGTCTGGACACCTTCCCAATGTCTGGAAATCAAAATTTTTTGTGTATGTCCTCTCGTCTGCGCACGTGCTGCACGTAGATAGTACACGACCTCGTTTGCTTCTACTCCTCTCTCCTCTCGCCCGACGCAAACCCAAACCCACACCTTATTTAAACCCCCCTCCTCTCCCTCGTTCACCCCACTTCCAGCCACCTTTCTCCTTCCTCCAGCGAGAGCAGCGAGTGTGAGCGGCGTGGGAGGAGAGGAGGAGCAGCGAGGGGAAGAGAGGAGAGCAAGCACGCGAGCTCGTGTGGGAGCTCGCCGGAGAGCTCACGGCCGGTCAGCGCGTGCGCGAGGCGGAGAGGTGCGTTGGGGAGGTCCTCCCCGACACTGCTGTAGCCGAAGCAGCAGGCGAGCAGGCGCGGTGCGACCACACGCAGTGCGAGAAGGCGAAGGCATGTTCTGATTCTGGGTTTTTCCCAGAATCAGACGTCTGGATCGACGTCCAGGCGACGTCTGGAGGAGGTTGCGGACAACTAAGAGGTAAGTTTCGTGACGTACACCTTCTTTGCGGATACGGCCATGCAGGCCGTTCCGCCGAGGCACTATTTCGTGCCATATTGAGGAGATTTTTGTTGACGCGTGTAGGATTCGCTTTGGGAAGGTGCGGGATACACCCTCCCACGTAGTTCAGACGTCTGGGCGAGGCACCAGACGACGAGAAGCGTTTCCAGACGTCTAGATAGGTGGTCGGACGTCTGGAACTATGTCCAGACGGTCCAGCAGAGTTCCTGGACGTCTGAAGAGTGGCGCAGGGTTGAGGTACGGTTCTGGACTCTTTTAAGACGTCTGGAAGGTGTTCCAAATGTCTGTTGTGAATCAGAATTACTATTTTTGACCCGTTTAGGATCCGTTTGAGGTCCAATTTCCGCAATTAAGATACCGTTGTTTCCTGTATAAATTCCTCTACTTATTAGAATACTTTTTATCCTATTCTGAGTAGTCTCTTGTGAATGATCCTTGTGATAGGACCTCGTTCCGTTGCGGGTTTGGGGTTTGCTGAGGCACGTGGACCTGCCGATCAAGCCCCCATTACTCCTGGGTTTACTGGTAGAGTGGCTTCCCCTAGTTTAATTACAAACCTGAATGCATGTGTGGAATGAGTGATTAGATCTTAGGATATGGCATGAATCCTAGGACTAGAAACACTGGAATGTTTGTATTGAATGTATGGATTGCAGTCTTGGATGAGTAGATAGAATGATAATAATTGCCTATAAATGAATAACAGTAGCCTGTGAAATGTAAAGTACTTGTGCTAGCAAATTGTTGTATGTGAATTCATGTTGTTTACGTTAAATGACATAATATGAGCTGCATGTATGTGAACTGGAAATGGAAAAGTGAATGTTGGAAACACGAGCTACCTGCGACTAAACCTGGAATGTGAACCATAAAGTTACATGTTACATGTGTAGAACCTAAGAAATGGAAATAGAAATTGTGAAACCTGGTATGGAATGGCCTGAGGAATATGAGCATGAACCCTATGGGGAGGATTAGGAGTAGAGCTCCTAAGAAATATATGGTATGGATCTGGAAATGCTTTGGGAAGTGTGCTTGCCCTTGAGTACATGGTACCAAGGGGAGCGCACGTTACCTCTTAGTGTAGAGGGGTGCTTACCGCCTTTCGGGTTGAGACCTGAGGTGGGTTTGGCCACTTTACACCGACTTGGTGGCCCTCGTGTACACAGTAACGGGGAGAGCTACTAGTGTAGGGAGAGGGTTAGCTACCACACGGGGCCCGGGGTTCAGCTAGCCGCCTTACACCGACTTGTTAGGCCCACTAGGTAAACCAGGGTAGTCAGGCGAGGGTGCGTAGACTGTGGGGGGACGAGACCCCTGTTTGGTTCTTAGGGGCTAGACCCCTGTTACTGAGAGGGCTATGCCTTATACTGGTTCCGTGCTGTGCTTTGGGCGCACCCGCTAACGGAAACGACTGACCGCGTGCAAGTGCGAGGTAACTACCCGTGCGCTTATCGCGCGTGCCGTAGTCACCGTTACGTCTGTCCGTGACCTTGGGGTAGTTGACTAGGTGTAGGACCACCATGGGGGACTCTCCCGGCCAAGAGAGCACCATGTGCTACTTCTACTCTTCGGAAAAGATTGCAATCAAGGTCATTCCCACGAGAAACATGCGAGATCAAGAAAGAGACCCGATAAGTAAATCAGGTGGTAAAAGAAAGAATAATTAGTTAAAGAAAGAAAGAAATTGAAAAACAACAGCTACCTATCCACCTTTACTATTTTAGTTAGTTGGTTGCCACTGTACTTAGCGTTCGCTGATTTCGTATACTAACAACCCTTTTCAGGTACAGGTGTTGAGCAGCCAGAGCACACGGCTGCAGAGGGTGCTGGGCCCAGTAGAGCCCAGTAGTTGTAGTTCTTTTGTACTCATCTGTAGTAGTGAGTAGCCTCTTGTACTTTTACATTTCTGTACTTTTTCATTCTGCACATTATATTCTTGTACCCGTTTACTTTCCTACTGTTGTGGTGGTATGTACTGTAGTAGTTTATTTCCTTATTGCTATACTTTTGTTACTATTAATTTCTAGCATGGTGAATGTGATTTATTTTACTGCTTTTTGGTTACTTTCCCGTTGGATCACTGGGTCTTGAGATTAGTCGAGTCGGTCCGATCTTGTGTTCGTAGGGATTTGGGAACCAGGTCGTAACACGTACTAAAAACCTTTATACACTGTTCTGAACCCTCCTTTTGTGACGTATTCCCTGGTATAGGGTTTCAGCCTACTGCGTGTTTGGGGCTCGCGGAGACGCCTGGGTCTACGGTTCCAGCCCCCATTACTCCCGAATTGTCTGGTAGAGTGGTTTAAATTCTGTTAATAATAGTTGATAAGAATGTGCTTGTGAAAATAATTGCATGAAACCCTAAGAGGTGGCATGAACCCTATGATAGAGGAATGAATAAATCATTTGAGTTGTATGATGTATTTGCATGCATGTTTTAGCTAAACTGTTAGCAATATAATTATGAGCTGCCTGTAAGTTATGAACAAGTCTCTGTGAAATCACCAGTTGTATGTATCGAATTATGGAAACACGAGTTTCCTGTATATAGATAAGAACTGGATCGTGAATGGTGGAATCTGGATCGGAATAAATGAGGTGAACATGAGCATGAACCCTACGGGGAATTAGGAGTAGAGCTCCTGTGGTTAGATGGAAACATGGAATGTGGACGGGAAGTATGCTGGCCCTTGAGTACGTGCTACCAAGGAGAGCGACTGTCCCCTTTTCGTGTAGAGCGGAGCTAGCCGCCTTTGGGTTGAGACCCGGGGTTAGGATTGGCCACTCTACACTGACTCCTGTTGGCCCTCGTGCATACGGTACCAAGGCGAGATACTAGTGTAGGGAGAGAGCTAGTTGTGGATTCCCTACTCGGAGGGGGTGAGATCAGCGTGACGTAAAAAATGCGGAATTGAAAAAATACCAATCTCACAAAATAAACAAACACACAATGTACACAATAATTTTTAGGTGGAAACCCAAACCGGGTGAAAACCACCACCTAACCCTCTGGAGTTAGGATTTTTCGATCAACCAAGTTGATCAAATCCACTAAACGAATCACTTTGAACGAGGGTGATTCAACCTCAATTACAATCACGCTACAAGTGCGAGGGTAGCGTTCCTCAACCCCTTCTCTTCACGAGAAGGATTTTGTCCTACGAAGGAGACGGGAATTCGCAAAGCGAATACCCAACTAAATAACAAAGATAACAAATAATCCTATAGAGCCAACAAAGTAATTTTAAACCTAGCTTCTATAGGAATTAGGAAACTCCCCTTTGCAAGGAGTGCGTCGGATCGATGACGTGAGTGCGTGAGTGGCTAACGGTGGCAGCAACTAGCTTTTCTTAAGTCGTTGTAGTACAGATAGTTATTGCCATCATTTGCTAATATTTGTTACTCGGAAAATACAGTTCTCCCGAGGTCGAACTCAGGGAGCAAGTCGTATTCTAGAGATATACATGTTCTATTACAAAAATAAAGAGAGAGAGAGAGAGAGATGAAAGTTTGGCTTCTTCTTCCCTTCTTTCTTCCTCTTTGTCTTCTCTCCTCTTTGGCTTTTGTTCTTCGTGTTCTTCCTCTATTTCTTGGTTGGACGATCCTGTCTTTTTCTTCTTTTTATTTTCTTTGTTTCTTCTTTTCTTGCTTCAGATCTTCCTCCCGTGCTCTTCTTCTTCTTTTCTTCTTCTTTGTCTTCTTCTTCTGCTTTCTGTTTCTTCACTTGGCTGCTCTGTGTTCCTTTCTTTCCTCTGCCTCGCCTTCCTTCTTCTTCTTTGCCTTCTCCTGTCTTCAGGACGTCGTCTGATTTGAAAATCAGACGACTTAAACTGCTTGTTGCTATAGTGTCTCCCTGAGCTTCCTTCTTCTTCACCTGTGCCTGCATGCTCAAGAGTTCAGAGTCAAGAGGGCAAAACCTAATCTACCCCCCTCCCTCGCGCGTCTCTTTCTCTCTGAGTTCGCTCTTAGGACAGCTCTCCCAGAGCAACCGGGTAATCGGGTACGAGTCGCGCTCGGGTCCAGGCCCACCGGCGTGCGGTGGTGGGCGAGGAGTGTAGGTCGGGTTAATCGGGTCGGGCCAAGTCTGCGGAGCGTGATCACGAACGAGGCCGGGTCGGGTGAGAGGGACCTCACCCCGTGGTCAGGAGGCAAACAGCATAAGGCACCTTTTGCCTTTATGCGCCCGCGTGCCTCTGAAAAGTTCCGAGGTGGGACTAAATGTCCCACCCCAATTGAGCGCCCGCAACGGAGGGAGCAGCAGGCAATCATGGCTTCACGCGAGGCCTTCGCCCCAACTGCGAGCCTGGGACGCTTCGCGGAGACGCCCCGCGCAACCTGGGAGTCGAACCTGGGCGAAGGTGTGCCTGCACCTGCAGGTGAAGGAGCTCTGCCTGCTCAGTAATGGCGACGGCGGGCGAGTCACCTGGTCACAGAAGAACGGCCTCTCGGCCAAATCAGACAGGCGGGGGACCTTCGCCGTGGCATGGCGAAGGTGGTCAGAGGGTCTACAGGGGGCGTGGTGGAGCAAACAGGTCGCCCTAGGTCAAACTGCGAGCGAAGAAGTGGGTGTGTTCGGTGGGTCTGCAGAGGGCGTTTGGTGGGCAGTGGAATGGCGGAGGAGGATCAGGGTGAGGATGCGGAGGTTATGCACAGGTCGGCGAGCCGTGTGGGGTGCTGGAGCGATGGGAGTGGTTCGTCGGAGTTTGGCCGGAGGTGGAGAAGGTGAGGGTGATCGGTGGGAAATAGGTGGCGACAGTAAGGGTTTTCAGTATAGAAAAGAAAGAGGGGAGGAAGAGGAGAAGTTCTACCTGCTAAGCTAGACGAGGAGGGGTTGGCGTAGGCGACAGTCGAATCGACTGTCGCCGGAGAAGAAATTGCCCAGAGGAAGGTGCGGCGGCGAGGAGAGGGCCGGAGAGGCGCCAGCTGGGTGCGGCGTGACGCGGAAAGATCGAGGGAAGGTAACCCTGTTGCTGGTAGTGCGGCAGGGCGACGAGGATGAGGAGGAGAGGCCGCCGGAGCAAGGGGGCGTCTGTCGGAGTGGGAAGGGAGGAATTTAGGGGGGTGTCTCCGTCAGATCCGAGCTGGGAAGAACGGCGGAGCGACGGGGGAATTTATAGGGGCGAAATCAGAGAGGAGGGCGGAGGGAGACGACGTGTCTCCCTCGCCGGAGGACGTCGGAGGAAGGAGACCCATACCGTCCGTGCATTCGCACGGGCGGTATGGGCGGTCGCAGTACTCAGGGGGGTGTACCTACGGTGGCTGACGACGCAGGGTACCCCCCATTGACTTGCCAGGGCCCCTCCCTCACCCTGCGTGGCGCCATGCTCCGCGCAAGGTCGCTGGAGCATGGCGCTGCTCAGGTTTTGCAGGAGGGACCCGAACGCAAAGAACGAAGGAGAGTTAGGGGCTAGAATGTGAGGGTTCAAAAGTTGAGGGCCAAAAAGTAAATATATGAGGACCAAAGTGTAAAGTTGGTCAAGAAGATTTCTTCTTAGGCCCAAGTTTTTATACATGACTAATTAGGACCTAAGGATTCTGATGGTGAATTTCATTTCTAGATTAAACCTTGTTTGACCGGTCAATTTCCGTAAAAACCCAAATTAAGTTGTTAATTGGGCATGGTTCTCAATGTAGGTCAAAATGGGTTCCTAAGGCCAAATTGAAAGTCCTAATCCCTAGAGATTATTTTTCTATGAAGTTTAGAGGGTTTATTTAATTTTTACCTTGCCTTGAACCACGTGAATTGAAGTGGGTTTCTTTTTAGGGTTACAGATTATCATTTAGTTCCTTGGAATTGCTGTAGCCTTTATTGGATCAGATCATCCCACTTTCCTTCTTATTAGGTTATTTTGACTTATGTTTGGACCCTGAGTTACCCTGTTTTCATATTGGATTGGGAAATTACATTTTTACCCCTCAGTTTCTGTTTTCTTTGCAAACTCAGAATCTCTCTGAGCCAAGCCTTTCTAAGGTTATGTAGGAGCTTTTTCCTGTAAATCAGGGTTAAATGGTGCTAGTTTAGGGCTCATGATGAGGTTCTCATCATACCCCCATGCCTAGCTTTTGCTAGTCCCTTAGCAAAAACTTAAGGTTTTAACCCTTGTTCTAGACCATGAAGTTCTTAATAGCTTCAGATAAGTGCTTTTTCATTTAAACTTAGATTATGTTAGAATGCTGACCATAGGCTTAAAAGGTACTCTAGTACCAATCAAGATCCAAATCTGTCTAGCCTCAGCCTCAGTCCTTAGCAAAGGTTTTTAAGGCCCACAAGAACTAACCTAAGGTCTATTGGACTTTGTGGTTAAAGCACTCGTGCTTGAAATGATTTTAGCCCTGGTTCAGTTTGCAGTGCGTTTTATAAGAGAGAGATAGAAAGTTTTTCTGTTTGGAGAGTTTTCTCTCTCTTTTTCTTTTTAGTTGTAGCCTAGGATTGGCTTTTCAACACGGTCTGTATCAGATTCCTTGCTCCCATCATCAATCGTCAAGGGTTCCTGGCAATCGAGGCTTCGAGATAGCACCGCCCATGGCAACCCCTGGAACCCTGGCTATTGAGATTTCGAGATAATCCCATCCATGGTGTTCCGTGGCTGAATTCAGACCCTGGCAGTTGACACTTCGTGATAATGCCATCCATGGAATCTGAACCAGCAGGGTGCTTACATGCCCCCAGTAGGATATGTTAATATCCTAAGAGACAAGCACCGAGGAGATGATATTTTGTTACGCATCTTCAAGGGGATTTCCCGCCTCTCCGCGTTGGGAACTCGTCCAAATCAACTTGTATTGATCGGCCGCTCCTATTCTAGGTGTACTTTTTAGAATTTTTCGACGCTTCTGCGTGATTTTGACGCTTACTGAACCAGGCTGTGTGTGAGGTTAGGGTGCTTAGGTTACTGAGTCCTGTAAACCAAAAATTAGTTAATGAGGCCAAATACTCCCTAAGCCTTAGACCTAATACTTCAGCTTTTCATTTTCCTCAATGATGAGAACCTCATCATGAGCCATAACTAGCTCATTTTGACCTAATACAAAGGATAAAAGCTCCTACATAACTCAAGGAAAGGCTTAACTCAGAGAATTCTGAGTTTAAGGAGAAAACGAGTCATAAGGGGTAAAAATGCAATTTTACCAGTATAATCTGCATACAGGTTAATTCAGGGTCCAAACATAGGTCAAAGCAACCTAATAAGAATAAAAGTGGGATGAGATGATCTGACAAGGGCTACAACAATTCCAAGGAACTAAATGATAATCTGTAACCTTCAAACAAACACACTTCAATTCACGAGGTTCGAGGCAAAGTAAAAATAGAATAAACCTTCTAAAATTCATAGAAAAATAATCTCTAGGGTTTAGAACCTTCAATTTGGCCTTCAGAACCCATTTTGACCTACATTGAGAACCATGCCCAATTAATAACTTAATTCAGGTTTTTGCGTAAATTGACCGGTCAAACAAGGTTTAATCTAGAAATAAAATTCACCATCAAATTCCTTAGGTCCTAATTAGTCATGTATAAAAACTTGAGCATAAGAAGAAACCTTTTTAACCAACTTTACACTTTGGTCCTCATATATTTACTTTTTGGCCCTCAACTTTTGAACCCTCACATTTCTGCCCCTAACTCTCCTTCGTTCTTTGCATTCAGGTCCCTCCTGCCAAAACCTGACCAGCACCATGCTCCGGCGACCTTGCGCGGAGCATGGCGCCGCGCAGGGTAAGGGGGAGGGTCTGGCAAGTAAACCGGGGGTGCCCTGCGTCGTCAGCCGTCGCAGGGATACCCCCTGGTCGCTGCAACCCACCATACCGGCCGTGCGAACGCACGGACGGTATGGGTCTCCATCTCCGGCGTCCTCCGACGAGGGAGACACGTCATCTCCCTCCGCCCTCCTCTCTGATTCTACCCTATAAGTACCCCCCGTCGCTCCACCGTTTGAGGGAGCTCGGTCCTGACGGAGAAAGACCCCCACTTCCTCTCTTCCCACTCCGACAGGAAGCCCTCCAGCTCCGGCGGCCTCCCCTCTTCCTCCTCGTCGCTCTGCCGCACTACCAGTTGCAGGGTTGCTCTCCCTCGCTCTTCCCGCGCCACGCCGCACCCAGCTGGCGCCTCTCCGGCCCTCTCCTCGCCGCCGCCCCTTCCCCCGGACATCTTCTTCTCCGGCGACAGTCGATACGACTGTCGCCCGCTCCGGCCCCTCCTCGTCCTGCTAAGTAGGTAGAACTTCTCACCTTTCTCCCCTCTTCCTTTTCCTCACTTTAAACATTTACTGTCGCCCTCGATTCCGACCAATCACCCTCACCTTCTCCGCCTCCGGCCATCCTCCAGCGAGTCACTCCCATCACTCCAGCACCCCACACGGCTCGCCGACCTGCACATAATCTCCGCCTCCTCACCCTGATCCATTTCCGCCCTTCCAATTCCCGCCACCCGACCTCTGCAAGTCCACCGAACACACCCACTTTCCGACCCACAGTCCGACCTAGGGTAGCCCTTGCACGCCGCCCCACGCCTCGCCACCACCCGCACTCCCGGCACCTTCTGATTAGGCCGAGAGGCCGTTTTGCTGTGAACAGGTCACCCGTCCTCCGCCGCCATTGCCGTGCACAAGGAGCTGCTTCCGCCTGCAGCTGCAGGTGCGCCACGCCCAGATTCGACTCCCAGGCTGTGCAAGGCATTTCGGCAAAGCGTCAGGCTGCAGCTGAAGCGAAGGCCTCGCACGAAGGCCTCGCGTAAAGCCGCGATTACCAGCTGCTTCCTCCGCGCAGGCGCCAACTTGGGGTGGGACATTTAGTCCCACCTCGGAAAACTCTGAAGAAGCGCAGCGGTATAAAGTGAAAAAGTGCTGGAGGCTTATCGCCTCAGCACACGGGGTGAGGTCCCCTTCACCCGCCCGGTTACCCGGTCTCGTCCGCGCTCACGCCTCGCGGACCTGGCCTGACCCGACTTAGCCCGACCTGCACTCCTCGCCCACCACGCACGCCGGTGGGCCTAGACCCGGGCTCGACCCGTACCCGACTACCCGGCAGCTCTGGGTGAGCTTTCCTAAGAGCGGCTTCTGTGAGAGAGAAACGCGGGGTGGGGGAAGGGGTAGAGTAGGTTTTTGCCCGCTGACGAAGACTTCGAAGAGTGCAGGCACAGGTAAAGAAGAAGAACCGGAGAAGAAGACTGATGGAAGAAGAGCAGCTAGGATTGCTTGAAGAAAAGAGGAAAAGGCGAAGAAGAAGAAGACGAGCGAGGCAGAGAAGAAGGACGACGAAAGCTGAAGGAAGGAGCACCGAGCGGCACTGTAGCAGCGGCGGTTTAAGTCGTCTGATTGGAAAATCAGACGACGCTCTGAAGGCAGAAAAGAGGAAGAAGAACAGGACAAGGATCGCAAGGGAAAAGAAAAAGAAAGAGACAAAGCAGAAACAAGAGCTGAAAGACGAAGAAGAAGAACATCACCCACTGCTGCAGATAAAGAAGACGAAAAGAAAAAGAAGAAAGAAGGAGAGACGACGTCGTGACAGCAAAAGCAGAAGAAGACCACAAGGAGATAAAGAAACCAAAAGCCAGAGAAGAGAAAAGAAAGAAGAAGACAGACGAGAAAGAAGAAGCCAACAAATTTTCCTCTCTCTCTCTATCTATATTTTTGTAAAAGAAACTTTGTACCCCTAGAATACAACTTGCTCCCTGAGTTCGACCTCGGGAACTCTTTTATTTTCCGAGTAAAAAATTGTATTAAACTGGTAATCACCTCTCTATACTATACTACGATGAAATAATAGAACTATAGAGGAAGGTCGCCACCAATTTTTGGCGCCGTTGCCAGGGAGCAACGGCTATTCTAGAGGTAAACATTCCTGTTTCTTTTTAGTTTCTGATAATCTCCTCTCTTTTGTGCAGCTACAGGAAATCAAGAAGACAAGCAACCGCACGACAACCACTCCGAGGACAGGTAAATTTTTTTCCTCTCGCTATTAGCCCCTAAACTCTAAAGGGGAAGAAAAGAAAAGAACAAGCAATATAGGGCTAACCTGTCTTCCATACTTAGTAACCATAAAAAGTTGCATGTTTTCAACCCATTATTCCTGCACACTATTAAGGGTATTTAAGGGCTAACACATTCTTGCTTGATCCCTAATTACCCAACAAAGAACTAACTGGACCAAGTAGAGCCAACCTAGGATCCAACACTAGGGATTTAGAGATACACTCCTTAAGCAAGAATTGAGAAAACCAAATGAAGTGTGCCCAAGCCCTTGTCTGAAAATACCTATTCAAAGAAAACCTAAAACAATTGGCTCTCTAAACACTTGAACCCTAAAAGACAAGACCTAAAAGCTCTCAAAGGAAACAAGAGGTAAAGTTGACCCCTTGGGTCAACCAACCTTAAATTAGGTCACTCTTTGCACTTAAAAGACTAAAGTTCAAGTGAAACCTTAAGCACCCTGATAAAAATTGGTAGACTTAAGAGGTCAAGATCCCCATTCTGGTCTACCTGGAACCGCAGTGACAAGAGAGGTCGGGTGGGGGAAACCCTGTAACCCGTGGGGACGCTCTACCGTGTAGGGGTCTTTGCGGGACTCTCCCTCTCTGGCTGCCCAGGTAATTCTCAGGTGGACGATCTTTCTGATCAAGGGGTCCATCTGCCCCGCACCTCTATAGTCACCCAACACATTTTTGGGTGTCTTGATTGGGTCCAGCACCTTCTAAACTCATCTCTTCCAACAGTGCATGTACGGAAGGAGGTCCTTAAGACCACCCTTAAGACCTCCTTTAGAAATTCGCTCTCATCAAGGCCAAGCCTCGACGCCCGTGTTTGTGCAGCAACACCCTCACATTATTCTCTCTTCTGATTCAGAACCAAGTTCTACTTCTTCCCCCATCATGGCTCAGCCAGTTGAGGAAGAAAATAATCTGGAGCACCAGCTCCAGCGACTCAATGACCTCTTCCAAAACATCGTGCACCCACCACAGCGTCCTATGATGCGGGACCACTACAATCCTGCTGCGGTGGCCATTGAGCTTCGAGTCAGAATCCCGACTGGAGGACCTGATTCCGAATTAAAGCCTAACATGATTCATGCTATACCTAAATTCCATGGGCTTAATTCTGAAGATCCCTTCCAGCACATCAAACAGCTAAAGCATCTGGCCCAAACTTTTGGGTCAGATGCGCAAAATCGGGATATTCTTCTCATGAAGATGTTCTCCTTTTCTCTTATGGACAAGGCCGCCCATTGGTATCAAACTCAGACCCGGCCGATCAACACTTGGGAAGAACTTCAATCCGAGTTTTTGAAAAAGTTTTTTCCCGTTGGTCGGACCAACGCCTTGCGCCATCAGATTACACACTTCACTCAACAATCAGGAGAACCTCTCCATGAGCATGGGATCGTTTTCAGGATCTCATGAGAAAGTGCCCCCATCACGGAGTTCCTAAATGGGAACAAGTCCAATCTTTTTACCAGGGACTCCGTGAGGACATCCGCCTTTTCGTCAATGCAACTTGCGGAGGAAATATCATGGGTCAACATGAAGACACCGTGTGGGAGATTCTCGAAAACATGTGCGAGAACTCCATCAACAATGACTCCATGGGATTATTCGACAGGACGAATACCCGCGCAGCGACGAATCTTAGGGGAGCACATGAGACGCAGGGCCTGTCTGCATCAGTCGACCTGGAATTAATGGCCAGTCGATTGGACAAGGTTTCAATCATTGAGAAGAAGGTGGATGAGCTGACTCAGCACTTGCAGCGAGCCACCTCCGCGCGTAACTCCTTTGCACAACCTCCTTCCACACAGGAGACTGTGCAAAACATCCTCCACCGATCTTCCCCTAGGATGGATCCATATCCATCCCCATCTGATTCTCGGATCGGAGGATCATCCGATCCTTTCTACACCAGCCCGGGGAACTCCATTCCCCCTTTCCCTGATTCTCAAGAGGTTCCTCAGACCTACGAGGACCTCAACGCCATCCAGAACGACCCATTCTCCAACACTTACAACCCTGGATGGCGAAACCATCCCAATTTTTAGTGGGCGGGAAATTCCCAAACCCAAAGATCACCTTTTCAGTCCCGCCCACAGCTCTCTCGTCATTACCAGCCGCCTCAGCCTCGGCCCAACCCTACTTATCCATCAGGGCCAAATCAGGATCAAATGTCCCTAATCCTTCAGACTCTGGCTGACATTCAAAGAACGAATGCGGCTATTCAAAAATAGCACAAGGACGAACTTACAGAGGTTAAAACTCAACTAGCCCAGTTGGCAAATTCTCGCCAACCAGGCACACTCCCTTCCCAACATCTTCCTAACCCGAATAACGTGCCGACCCAGAAGCGCGTTATGAATCCAAATTTAGGCCATGCACAATGGATTTATCAGGCCCCTACTGCTCCATCTCCAGACGAGATGGAAGCTTCAACTTCTTATGCGGGATTTCAGCAGCAGCCACCCCTCTTACCAAACCCAAACCAAAATCAGGCCGGATTAAATTCTGTAACAACACGTAGTGGTAAAACAACTCAAGACTCGCATTATCCAAACCACTCCAAGCCTGATAACCATGACCCTAGGATAGTTATCCAAGATACCACTGTCCCGGATCCACAACCTGGACCTATCCTAGAAGAACCAACCAAGATCCCGTTTCCCGAGGCCTTGACCAAGGGAAAGAAGACCACCAAACCCGTGGCCCCTGAGGAGGACCTGGTCAAGCTCTTTGAGCAGGTCCACATAAACATCCCCTTGATGGATGCAATCCGCCACGTACCAGCTTACGCACGATTTCTAAAGAATATATGTACACCCCAGCGTAAGCCGCGAACCAAGGGAGGGAGCCAAATTGTTCTGTCAGAGCAAGCCAGCTCTGTAATCCTCAGTAGACTCCCACCCAAGGCAAAAGATCCTGGTACTCCCCTGATTTCCTGCAAGATAGGTGGTACCCAATTTGATAGAGCATTGCTAGACTTGGGTGCATCCATAAACCTGATACCCACATCCTTACTTGACCATCTAGAAGAATCTGAGCTAAAACCAACCGAGGTGACATTACAATTAGCAGATCGATCTATAAAGTCACCAAAAGGGATTCTCGAGGATGTTATCGTAAGAGTGTGGGATTTCTATTTCCCAGTGGACTTTATAGTCTTAGATATGGACGCACCTGAGAACCCTAGGGATACACCAATCATTCTAGGGAGACCTTTCTTGGCTACTGCTAGAGCCAACATCAGCTGTGAGGAGGGCCAAATAGAGCTTAAGTTTGGAGATCAAACACTGAAAATTGATATATTTAAGGCCCAACAAGGAATTAATTGCGGTGTCATCGAACAAATTTGTGACATCAGGACTTTGGTTGATGAATCACACTTCCAGAATGACTCGATTATGCCTCATCAACCACAGAAGGATCTTGACCCGCAAACAGAGGAGTCGAATCCAGATGTGAACAACCCAGTAACTCCCACCCTTGAACCTCACATCTATACTGAACCACCCGCTGCTGCTGATAACCCCATCCTCGAACTGAAACCCCTTCCTGCTCACTTGAAATACATCTTTTTGGGTTCTAATCAGACCCTTCCTGTGATTATCAATTCCAACCTCAGTCCTGAATAGGAATCCCGTCTGATTGTTGTCCTCCAGCAACATCGCAGAGCCATCGGGTGGACTCTCGATGATTTGAATGGAATAAGTCCCTCTTATTGTACTCATCATATCTATTCAGAAGAGGGCACACGACCTTCTCGTGAAATGCAGAGACGCTTAAACCCCAATCTGCAGGAGGTCGTGAAAAAGGAGATCATCAAGTGGTTAGATGCCGGAATCATCTACCCGATCTCCGATAGTCGTTGGGTGAGCCCAATTCAGGTCGTGCCCAAGAAGGCAGGACTCACCACTATAACGATTGAGACCGGAGAAATCATTCCTACCCGATTAGCCAACTCGTGGAGAGTCTGTATAGATTACCGCCGACTCAATTCCTCCACGAAGAAGGATCATTTCCCACTACCCTTCATTGATCAAATTCTCGAAAAACTTGCGGGAAATAGGTTCTTCTGCTTTCTTGACTGGTACTCCGATTATAACCAGGTGGCAATCCATCCTGAGGACCAAGAAAAGACCACGTTCCCCTGCCCCTTCGGAACATACGCTTTCCGAAGGATGCCTTTCGGTCTTTGCAATGCACCCGCTACTTTTCAGCGATGCATGCTTGCCATATTCTCAGATATGGTAGGTGATTATCTGGAAGTCTTCATGGATGACTTTTCAATTTTCGGAGCATCATTCGACGATTGCCTCCAACACTTGGTCCAGATACTCAGGCAGTGCATCGATGTGAATTTGGTTCTTTCCTGGGAAAAGAGCCATTTCATGGTGCCTGAGGGAATTGTCCTGGGACACTCAATTTCGGAAAAAGGTATCCAAGTGGATCGAGCTAAGGTTGATCTGATTTCTCACCTTCCTATGCCTAGCTCGATCAGGGACATCCGTTCCTTTTTAGGGCATGTCGGTTTTTATCGACGATTTATCCCTGATTTTTCAAAAATCGCGCGCCCCCTGACCACTCTTCTCTCCAAGGATGTTCCTTTCGAAATTTCCAAGGAATGCACTCAAGCATTTGAAATCCTGCGTCACCGAGTCACCCAAGCCCCGATCCTACAGTCCCCTGATTGGTCTCAACCCTTTGAGATCATGTGCGATGCATCCGACTTCGCTGTAGGAGTGGTTTTGGGGCAGAAAATTGACGGGAAACCTGTGGTCATTTACTACTCCAGCAAAACACTCGATGAGGCTCAGCGTAACTATACAGTTACTGAGAAAGAGCTGCTAGCTGTAGTATTTGCCCTAGAAAAATTCAGATCGTACCTTCTGGGTTCCCGTGTCATCATATACTCGGATCACACAGCTATGAGGCATCTCCTTGCAAAGAAGGACGCGAAACCTTGATTAATCCGATGGATCAAAGCGGGAAAGCAAAATGTGGTAGCTGATCACTTGTCCCGTCTTCCTTCTGAAATAATTGACCCTTCCGGACCCATCACTGAGCATTTTCCCGATGAGCACCTGCTGACTATTGGTACTAGCCTTCCATGGTTTGCTAATGTAGTAAATTACTTGGCATCTCATCAGATCCCGTCCGATTGGCCGAAGGCCAAGAAGGACAAATTACGCTCCGATGCCAAGTATTACATTTGGGAAGACCCGTACCTCTTCCACATAGGTGCCGATCAGATCATCCGGAGATGTGTCCCGGAAGAGGAATTCAACAATATCCTCTCTTTCTGCCATGACCAGGCATGCGGTGGCCATTTCGCTGGGCATAAAACCGCATCAAAAGTCCTCAAGTGCGGCTTTTACTGGCCTAGACTGTTCAAAGACGCGTACAGTCACTGCAAGGCATGCAGTCGTTGCCAGACTTTGGGCAACATGAGCCATCGCGACATGATGCCTATGCAACCGATTCTAGTATGCGAAATCTTTGATGTTTGGGGGATTGATTTTATAGGCCCCTTTCCTGTTTGGGATGGTTTCGAATACATTCTGTTGGCTGTGGACTACGTGTCCAAATGGATCGAAGCCATACCGACCCGAACCTATGATCACAAAATCGTTCTCAAATTCATTCATCAAAACATTTTCTCAAGGTTCGGGATTCCTCGTGCAATAATCTCTAATGGGGGGACCCATTTCACAAATGCTCAGTTTAGGTCACTGATGACCAAATACGGGGTGTCTCACCGAATCTCTACTCCTTACCACCCCCAAACTAATGGTCTAGCTGAGCGGTCTAGTGCAAAACTTGTAAGAAAAGGTTTCAAACAAAAAATTCACATATGCCAAAAATACCATAAAAATTAAAAATTTTTCGAAAAAAAAAATAAAAGGAAAAGAGGAGAAGGAAATTTTGTGAAGGAGAAGGAGAAAAGAAACAAAATGAAAAAGGAGCACAAAATTATGAGAAAAGGTGATAGTCATTAGTAAGGAACTAAGGAATTAACCTAAGTTCTAGACCTCATTCAAGAAAATAACTGAAAAGTGCATAATGAGATTAGTAAGAACGCAAACCTTAGGCATTCTTGAATAGACTCTTAGTACCCATTAAGATCTAGACATTCCTCAAGAGGTTGAGGAAAATGAAAAGCTGAAGTATTAGGTCTAAGGCTTAGGAAGTATTTGGCCTCATTAACTAATTTTTGATTTACGGGACTCAGTAACCTAAGCACCCTAACCTCACACACAGCCTGGTTCAGTAAGCGTAAAAATCAAAATCACGCAGAAGCGTCACAAAATTCTGAAAAGAACACCTAGAGTAGGAGCGGCCGATCAACACAAGTTGATTTGGACGAGTTCCCAGCGCGGAGAGGCGGGAAATCCCCTCGAAGATGCGTAACAAAATATCATCTCCTCGATGCTTGTCTCTTAGGATATTTACATATCCTACTGGAGGCATGTAAGCACTCTGCTGATTCAGATTCCATGGATGGCATTATCTCGAAGTGTCAATTGCCAGGGTCTGGATTCGGCCACGGAACACCATGGATGGGATTATCTCGAAATCTCAATAGCCAGGGTTCCGGGGGTTGCCATGGGCGGTGCTATCTCGAAGCATCGATTGCCAGGAACCCTTGAGGATTGATGATGGGAGCAAGGAATCTGATACAGACCGTGTTGAAAAGCCAATCCTAGGCTAGAACTAAAAAGAAAAAGAGAGAGAAAACTCTCCAAACAGAATAACTTTCTATCTCTCTCTTACAAAATGCACTGTGACCTGAAACAGGGCTAAAATCATTTCAAGCACGGGTGCTTTAACCACAAAGTCCAATAAACCTTAGGTTAGTTCTTGTGGGCCTTAAAAACCTTTGCTAAGGACTGAGGCTAAGGCTAGACAGATTTGGATCTTGATTAGTACTAGAGTACCTTTTAGGCCTATGGTCAGCATTCTAACCTAATCTAAGCTCAAATGAAAAAGCACTTATCTAAAGCTATTAAGAACTTCATGGTCTAGAACAAGGGTTGAAACCTTAAGTTTTTGCTAAGGGACTAGCAAAAGCTAGGCATGGGGGTATGATGAGAACCTCATCATGAGCCATAACTAGCTCATTTTGACCTAATACAAAGGATAAAAGCTCCTACATAACTCAAGGAAAGGCTTAACTCAGAGAATTCTGAGTTTAAGGAGAAAACGAGTCATAAGGGGTAAAAATGCAATTTTACCAGTATAATCTGCATACAGGGTAATTCAGGGTCCAAACATAGGTCAAAGCAACCTAATAAGAATAAAAGTGGGATGAGATGATCTGACAAGGGCTACAACAATTCCAAGGAACTAAATGATAATCTGTAACCTTCAAACAAACCCACTTCAATTCACGAGGTTCGAGGCAAAGTAAAAATAGAATAAACCTTCTAAAATTCATAGAAAAATAATCTCTAGGGTTTAGAACCTTCAATTTGGCCTTCAGAGCCCATTTTGACCTACATTGAGAACCATGCCCAATTAATAACTTAATTCGGGTTTTTACGTAAATTGACCGGTCAAACAAGGTTTAATCTAGAAATAAAATTCACCATAAAATTCCTTAGGTCCTAATTAGTCATGTATAAAAACTTGAGCCTAAGAAGAAACCTTCTTGACCAACTTTACACTTTGGTCCTCATATATTTACTTTTTGGCCCTCAACTTTTGAACCCTCACATTTATGCCCCTAACTCTCCTTCGTTCTTTGCATTCAGGTCCCTCCTGCCAAAACCTGACCAGCACCATGCTCCGGCGACCTTGCGCGGAGCATGGCGCCGCGCAGGGTAAGGGGGAGGGTCTGGCAAGTAAACCGGGGGGGCCCTGCGTCGTCAGCCGTCGCAGGGACACCCCCCTGGTCGCTGCAACCCACCATACCGGCCGTGCGAATGCACGGACGGTATGGGTCTCCATCTCCGGCGTCCTCCGGCGAGGGAGACACGTCGTCTCCCTCCGCCCTCCTCTCTGATTCTACCCTATAAGTACCCCCTGTCGCTCCACCGTTCGAGGGAGCTCGGTCCTGACGGAGAAAGACCCCCACTTCCTCTCTTCCCACTCCGACAGGAAGCCCTCCAGCTCCGGCGGCCTCCCCTCTTCCTCCTCGTCGCTCTGCCGCACTACCAGCTGCAGGGTTGCTCTCCCTCGCTCTTCCCGCACCACGCCGCACCCAGCTGGCGCCTCTCCGACCCTCTCCTCGCCGCCGCCCCTTCCCCCGGACATCTTCTTCTCCGGCGACAGTCGATACGACTGTCGCCCGCTCCGGCCCCTCCTCGTCCTGCTAAGTAGGTAGAACTTCTCACCTTTCTCCCCTCTTCCTTTTCCTCACTTTAAACATTTACTGTCGCCCTCGATTCCGACCAATCACCCTCACCTTCTCCGCCTCCGACCATCCTCCAGCGAGTCGCTCCCATCACTCCAGCACCCCACACGGCTCGCCGACCTGCACATAATCTCCGCCTCCTCACCCTGATCCATTTCCGCCCTTCCAATTCCCGCCACCCGACCTCTGCAAGTCCACCGAACACACCCACTTTCCGACCCACAGTCCGACCTAGGGCAGCCCTTGCACGCCGCCCCACGCCTCGCCACCACCCGCACTCCCGGCACCTTCTGATTAGGCCGAGAGGCCGTTTTGCTGTGAACAGGTCACCCGTCCTCCGCCGCCATTGCCGTGCAGAAGGAGCTGCTTCCGCCTGCAGCTGCAGGCGCGCCACGCCCAGATTCGACTCCCAGGCTGTGCGAGGCATTTCGGCAAAGCGTCAGGCTGCAGCTGAAGCGAAGCCCTCGCACGAAGGCCTCGCGTAAAGCCGCGATTACCAGCTGCTTCCTCCGCGCAGGTGCCAACTTGGGGTGGGACATTTAGTCCCACCTCGGAAAACTCTGAAGAAGAAACAAGAGCTGAAAGACGAAGAAGAAGAACATCACCCCCTGCTGCAGATAAAGAAGACAGAAAGAAGAAGAAGAAAGAAGGAGAGACGATGTCGTGACAGCAAAAGCAGAAGAAGAAGACCACAAGGAGATAAAGAAACCAAAAGCCAGAGAAGAGAAAAGAAAGAAGAAGACAGACGAGAAAGAAGAAGCCAACAAATTTTCCTCTCTCTCTCTATCTATATTTTTGTAAAAGAAACTTTGTACCCCTAGAATACAACTTGCTCCCTGAGTTCGACCTCGGGAACTCTTTTATTTTCCGAGTAAAAAATTGTATTAAACTGGTAATCACCTCTCTATACTATACTACGACGAAATAATAGAACTATAGAGGAAGGTCGCCACCACTCATCCTCTTGAGGAGTGTCCAGATCTTAATAGGTACTAAGAGTCTATTCAAGAATGACTAAGGTTTGCATTCTTACTAATCTCATTATGCACTTTTCAGTTATTTTCTTGAATGAGGTGTAGAACTTAGGTTAATTCCTTAGTTCCTTACTAATGACTATCACTTGTTTCTCATATTTTGTGCTCCTTTTTTTCCTTTTGTTTCTTTTCTCCTTCTCCTTCACAAAATTTCCTTTCTCCTCTTATTCTCTTATTCTTTTTCGAAAATTTTTAATTTTTATAGTGTTTTTGGCATATGTAAATTTTTTGTTTGAAACCTTTTCTTACACGTTTTGCACTTTTATACCCCCTCATGCCTAAGATTTGCAATGTCCTCATTGTAACTTAGGGGGTTTTTATTCAACTTAGTTCATACATTAGGACAGATGTTTTAATGAGTGAATGGGTCGGGATGAATGTTGCGGACGATTTTTAATCTTAGATGCAAGCACCTGAGGTGGAGTCGACTGTCCTAAACTGTGAATTTCAAGTGCACAAAGGTTTTAGAAAAGGTTTCAGGTTTTTAAAGAGAATGACGGGCTACCTCCCGTTGAGCGCTAAATTTGATGCCTTCAGCCAAGCGAGAAATGCGATGGAGAGGGGATGGTGAAATCAACAAAGTTTTGTAATACAAGCACCTTGATTAAGAGCCTGGTTGGTCCAACCAGGTGCTTGTTCAGATCAACAGGCTGATGATGCAGCCCAAACCCAATCACTCTGGTGGGTTGATAGATGTGGATAAAAAGGTGTGGAACCCTCCATATACTATGAAGCTCAGATGGATGTGGAAGTGAAAACGCAGGGTTTGGCTGAGTCGAATCAGCCTGGTCAGAGTAGGGACCCGTAGAATAATCAATGAATGACGCGGAAACCCTACAGGGGTGATCAGAGAATGATGGAGCATGATATGTAGTCTGATCAGTGTTCCAAACCCGATGTGGAAATGCAATCGGCTCGGTGAGAGGTGAATCTGAATAGAAATTGAGTCCGATTGCAGGTCGGGGTTGGGAAGAGGTTTTGATTAGTTCTGTGTGTGCAGACGAGGTGGCAACTGTGTATGAGGGCTCTTTTAGAAAGGAATGACAGGTGATTTTCTGTAAAGAGTCCTCCGGGTAACTATCAAATGCCTGAAGAGTGTCTGTCGAATGAAAGAAATCTGAATTGAGAAAAGATTTGAATTCTGGGTTGCAATCACTCTTGGCATTTTCTATTTTTGGTTCCTGAGGATCGAAAAGGAATGATTCTGTGTTATCAGTGATCTCGGGAATCAGGACCTCAGAGTCAGAGTCAGAGTCATGTGAACTGAGGTCGTAGATGGGCCTGGCATGTTCAGGAAGGAAAGTCTCTCCGCAATTATAGTCAGATCTGAAATTGTCGGAGAGTTGGCGAAAATGAGATTCATGATCATGAATTCCACCACAGCAAAAATCATCAGATGTGGAATCAGCAGCCTGACTGGGTTCTAGCCTATATGTCAATTCTGGGCTCAAAAAGGTGTTCTGTCCAAGCTCGAAGCTGTTAGGATAGACCCCATTAAAACCTTGCCCATCCAACTCCTCAGTTTTTGTATCATAAATTGGCATGTTTTCTGAAAAATCGATCAGATTTCCTGAGGATGTTGGAGAGGGATATTCATCAAATAGAGGCCCGGAATCATACTCTGTAAAAATTTGATCTTTCTCATAAGGGGCCTCATAATCTTTCCAATAAGTTTCAGATCTAGGTTCTAGGCTTAGGATGTGGGTAGAGTTACTAGAACCTAAGTCTGAATAACCTTCGAGGGCCACCTTATCAAAATAAGGGGCGGAATTTATACCCTCAGTTCTGATCTCATTATTGCAGGAGTTTTGGAATTCTAGGCTTGGCAATTCATGGTCTAAGTTTGGCTCATCATTGTGTTCTCCTGCAATATCCCAACCTAATTCAACATTGTCTTCTATCTGGGTTGGGATTCCACAACCACTTTGTGCCTTAGTCCCGAGATCTGGGAAACTGGATTGTTCCTTAATACTGTTCCAAGATGGTTCATCCTCTGTTTCTGGTATATACGGGTATTTCTGGTTGATAGTTTGTTCTAGTGATCTCATCATTTCTACCCGTTTTATAAGGGCATCTTGGTGTTGTTCCCAAAGTACAGGATTTGTCAAGCATTGAAGGTATTCAGATTGGTGTAATTTTTCTATCTCAATGTATCCTGTCATGAGCATATCTCGGGTTGATCCTTTTGTAACTTTTGTCAATAGAATTTGGGCACAGTTTATGATGAAAGCTGCGGTTGTTGGGACATCAACCTGAATGTTTTCTATTGGTGTTGAGGGTTTACATTTGATTTCATAGAATTCAAGGGCATCCTCAATCATCTTATCGTTCATGGATCTCAGATATTCAGGTTTGTTGAATGGTAGTCTTGCTAGGTAATTAGGCTGCATCTTTGAATCAGGTGGTGAAATCAAGATATAGAATCGAAGTTTGAATCAAGATGGAAGAAGGGGATTTTGTTCAGAATCAGAGGAAAGAGGGGCTATGTGAATGATTTCTGCAAAAACAAGGGAGCCGAGGCTTAGCCTCGGAGAGAGTGAATTTCTATAGGAGGTTTCAAGGACCTCCTGCAAAATACTGAAGGACTGGATGAGATAAGCAGGTGCTGGACCCAATCAAGACACCCAAAAATGTTGGGTGACTATAGAGGTTCGGGGCAGATGGATCCCTTGATCAGAAAGATCGTCCACCTGAGAATTACCTGGGCAGCCAGAGAGGGTGAGTCCCGCGAAGACCCCTACACCGTAGAGCATCCCCACGGGTTACAGGGTTTCCCCCACCCAACCTCTCTTGTCACTGCGGTTCCAGGTAGACCAGAATGGGGATCTTGACCTCTTAAGTCTACCAATTTTAGTTTAAGATCAGGGTGCTTAAAGTTACACTTGAACTCTTAGGTATTTTGAGTGAGAAAGTGACCTAATTTTAAGGTTGGTTGACCCAAGGGGTCAACTTTACCTCTTGTTCCTTTGAGAGCTTTTTGGGTCCTTTCTTTTTGGGTTCAAGTGTTTAGAGAGCCAATTTTTTAGGGTTTCTCTGAATAAGTGTGTTCAATCAATGGTTTAGGCACACTTCTTTTGGATTTTCTCCATTCTTGATTTAAGTAGTGTGTCTCTAAAACCCTAATGTTGAATGTTGGCTCTACTTGGTCTAGTTAGTTCTTTGGTGGGTAATTAGGGCTCAAGCAAGAATGTGTTAGCCCCTAAATACCCTTAATAGTGTGCAGGAATAATGGGTTGAAAACATGCAACTTCTTATGGTTTACTAAGTATAGAAGACAGGTTAGCCCTATATTGCCTGTTCTTTTCTTTTCTTCCTCTTTAGAGTTTAGGGGTTAATAGCGAGAGGAAAAAAATTACCTATCCTCGGAGTGGTTGTTGTGCGGTTGCTTGTCTTCTTGATTTCCTGTAGCTGCACAAAAGAGAGGAGATTATTAGAACTAAAAAAAAAGAATGTTTACCTCTAGAATAGCCGTTGCTCCCCGGCAACGGCGCCAACTGGCTAACGGTGGCAGCAACTAGCTTTTCTTAAGTCGTTGTAGTACAGATAGTTATTGCCATCATTTGCTAATATTTGTTACTCGGAAAATACAGTTCTCCCGAGGTCGAACTCAGGGAGCAAGTCGTATTCTAGAGATATAAATGTTCTATTACAAAAATAAAGAGAGAGAGATGAAAGTTTGGCTTCTTCTTCCCTTCTTTCTTCCTCTTTGTCTTCTCTCCTCTTTGGCTTTTGTTCTTCGTGTTCTTCCTCTATTTCTTGGTTGGACGATCCTGTCTTTTTCTTCTTTTTATTTTCTTTGTTTCTTATTTTCTTGCTTCAGATCTTCCTCCCGTGCTCTTCTTCTTCTGCTTTCTGTTTCTTCACGTGGCTGCTCTGTGTTCCTTTCTTTCCTCTGCCCCGCCTTCCTTCTTCTTCTTTGCCTTCTCCTGTCTTCAGGACGTCGTCTGATTTGAAAATTAGACGACTTAAACTGCTTGTTGCTACAGTGTCTCCCTGAGCTTCCTTCTTCTTCACCTGTGCCTGCATGCTCAAGAGGGCAAAACCTAATCTACCCCCCTCCCTCGCGCGTCTCTTTCTCTCTGAGTTCGCTCTTAGGACAGCTCTCCCAAAGCAACCGGGTAATCGGGTACGAGTCGCGCTCGAGTCCAGGCCCACCGGCGTGCGGTGGTGGGCGAGGAGTGTAGGTCGGGTTAATCGGGTCAGGCCAGGTCCGCGGAGCGTGATCACGAACGAGGCCGGGTCGGGTGAGAGGGACCTCACCGCGTGGTCAGGAGGCGAACAGCATAAGGCACTTTTTGCCTTTATGTGCCCGCGCGCCTCTGAAAAGTTCCGAGGTGGGACTAAATGTCCCACCCCAATTGAGCGCCCGCAGCGGAGGGAGCAGCAGGCAATCGTGGCTTCACGCGGGGCCTTCGCCCCAACTGCGAGCCTGGGACGCTTCGCGGAGACGCCCCGCGCAACCTGGGAGTCGAACCTGGGCGAAGGTGTGCCTGCACCTGCAGGTGAAGGAGCTCTGCCTGCTCAGTAATGGCGACGGTGGGCTAGTCACCTGGTCACAGAAGAACGGCCTCTCGGCCAAATCAGACAGGCGGGGGACCTTCGCCGTGGCACGGTGAAGGTGGTCAGAGGGTCTGCAGGGGGCGTGGTGGAGCAAACAGGTCGCCCTAGGTCAAACTGCGAGCGAAGAAGTGGGTGTGTTCGGTGGGTCTACAGAGGGCGTTTGCTGGGCAGTGGAAGGGCGGAGGAGGATCAGGGTGAGGAGGCGGAGGTTATGCACAGGTCGGCGAGCCGTGTGGGGTGCTGGAGCGATGGGAGTGGTTCGCCGGAGTTTGGCCGGAGGTGGAGAAGGTGAGGGTGATCGGTGGGAAATAGGTGGCGACAGTAAGGGTTTTCAGTATAGAAAAGAAAGAGGGGAGGAAGAGGAGAAGTTCTACCTACTAAGCTGGATGAGGAGGGGTTGGCGCAGGCGACAGTCGTATCGACTGTCTCCGGAGAAGAAATTGCCCAGAGGAAGGGGCGGCGGCGAGGAGAGGGCCGGAGAGGCGCCAGCTGGGTGCGGCGTGACGCGGAAAGATCGAGGGAAGGTAACCCTGCTGCTGGTAGTGCGGCAGGGCGACGAGGAGGAGGAGGAGAGGCCGCCGGAGCAAGGGGGCGTCTGTCGGAGTGGGAAGGGAGGAATTTAGGGGGGTGTCTCCGTCAGATCCGAGCTAGGAAGAACGGCGGAGCGACGGGGGTATTTATAGGGGCGGAATCAGAGAGGAGGGCGGAGGGAGACGACGTGTCTCCCTCGCCGGAGGACGCCGGAGGAAGGAGACCCATACCGTCCGTGCATTCGCACGGGCGGTATGGGCGGTCCCAGTACTCAGGGGGTGTACCTGCGGTGGCTGACGACGCAGGGTACCCCCCATTGACTTGCCAGGGCCCCTCCCTCACCCTGCGTGGCTAGCACTGCTCAGGTTTTGCAGGAGGGACCCGAACGCAAAGAACGAAGGAGAGTTAGGGGCCAGAATGTGAGGGTTCAAAAGTTGAGGGCCAAAAAGTAAATATATGAGGACCAAAGTGTAAAGTTGGTCAAGAAGGTTTCTTCTTAGGCCCAAGTTTTTATACATGACTAATTAGAACCTAAGGATTCTGATGGTGAATTTCATTTCTAGATTAAACCTTGTTTGACCGGTCAATTTCCGTAAAAACCCAAATTAAGTTGTTAATTGGGCATGGTTCTCAATGTAGGTCAAAATGGGTTCCTAAGGCCAAATTGAAAGTCATAATCCCTAGAGATTATTTTTCTATGAATTTTAGAGGGTTTATTGAATTTTTAGCTTGCCTTGAACCACGTGAATTGAAGTGGGTTTGTTTTTAGGGTTACAGATTATCATTTAGTTCCTTGGAATTGCTGTAGCCTTTATTGGATCAGATCATCCCACTTTCCTTCTTATTAGGTTGTTTTGACCTATGTTTGGACCTTGAGTTACCCTGTTTTCAGATTGGATTGGGAAATTACATTTTTACCCCTCAATTTCTGTTTTCTTTGCAAACTCAGAATCTCTCTGAGCCAAGCCTTTCTAAGGTTATGTAGGAGCTTTTTCCTGTAAATCAGGGTTAAATGGTGCTAGTTTAGGGCTCATGATGAGGTTCTCATCAGTGAGCCTTGCGACGGCGCAACGTCGCTCTCGTGAACAATGGCGGGAGAGCTTGAGCTTGGAGAGCAAGGGCTTCTTTTTGAACACAAAAGAGTGGAAAGTATGTTGCTTGGGTGTGTATTGGTGTGCAAAGGCTCCCCTTTATTTATAGAGGCCTTAGGAAAGCTGTGGAAGGCTTAGGAAAGCTTCCATAGCCGTTGGGTGCAAAGCCTAAGAGAATCAGGCCGAAATCAGGGACAATGATTGCATTGGCAGGGTAATCACACGTCTAATTCTGGCATCAGACTTCTGGAAGACCACTTTAAGACGTCTGAAAATAAGGTCAGACGTCTGACTTTGGGCGGGTCTCTTCCTGACTTGAATCAGATCTAAACAGGGTTCTAGCGCAAGTCCGTCAGACGACATACAGGACGTCTGGGACTATGTCTGGACGTCTGAAAACCTATTTTTTCGTGGGAATGGATTTTCCAAGAGAGTGCAACGACTAGAAAATCTCTGAGAAGAGATTTTGGGTCAGCCGAGGCAAAACGGTCAATTATCAGACGTCTAGAAATGCTTAAGGACGTCTGATAAGGCTCTAACGGTCAGATCTTCAGTGTTTGCTAAGCCAGCCTAACGGTCCACTAATTGGATGTCTGGCAAAATCATCAGACGTCTTCTAAGACGTCTGGACTAAGGTCTGGATGTCTGATTTCATCAGACAGAACTACCAAGTCTAGCTTAAATCTTATCAGACGTCTTAAAACACATTATCAGACGTCTGATTTTGGAATTAGACGTCTGGAAATGCTATTTGAACCCTATATTGGTTTTCTAAGTTCTCTACAGAAAACCTAAGTATCCTAGGGTTGTGCCAGTGTTCCTAGGACTACTGTTAGGGTACTTTGAGGCTCTTTAACATAATGTTCTAAGGAAATAAAGGGCAAGAAAATAAAGACAAAGGTACATGAAAGGAATAAATAGAATTCTGTCCTATTCTTCTTGTCCTTCCATCTTCAATCTATCGCTCCTTGCGAATCTCCTCTGTTCTCCATCAAGCTCCTCCAATCCGTCCTGGATGTGAGCTCGAATTCTGTCTAATCATGTCTACATTTGCAATTGACCTGAAATCTAAGACTCCAAGTGCAAATGTTAAATAACACGTGTTTTGTTATCATCAAAACAAATGATCGTGGTGCTCTAGCACCAACACTAGCCACCCCAGGGGGCCCGGGGTTCAGCTAACCACCCTACATCGACTTGTTAGGCCCTCTGGGCAAACCGGGGTAGTCAAATGAGGGTGCACGGACTGTGGAGGGGTGAGACCCCTGTTTGGTTCTAAGGGGCGAGACCCCTGTTCTGAGAGGGTAAGGCCCTATACTGTTCTGTGCTGTACTTTGGGTGTACCCGCTAGCGGAAACACCTGATCGCGTGTCAATGTGGGGTAGCTACTTGTGCGCTTATCACGCGTGCCGTAGTCACCACTACGTCTTGACAGTGACCTCGGGGTGATTGACTGGGTGTAGGACTACCACGGGGGACTCTCCCAACTAGGAGAGCACCACGTGTACCTTCTACTCTTCAGAAAAGACTGCAGTCAAAATCGTTCCCACGAGGAATATGCTAGATCAAGAATATCTGGATGTTTGAGAAAAATGGGTGAAAAGGAAATACACATAAAACACAATAAATGGAAAAGAAAATTAAACCTGTTGCTTTTACTGCTTTAGATAGTATAAATACCACTCTACTCAACGTTCACTGACTTTGTCTTTTTCATAACACTGTTCAGGACCAGGAATTGAGTAGCCCGAGCTTCCGACTGCGGAGGGTGCTGAGCCCAGTCGAGCCCAGCCGTAGTTTTTTGTACTTTCTTGTTGTACTCCCTTACTGTTGTAGTAAGTACTAGACTTTTTAGCTACTGTTGTCTCTATTGTTTACTTTCGTTTTCGTTGTTCTGTTGTTGTGGTGGTATGTAATGGAACAACAGCTTTACTTTCCATTACTGCATGTATATTTTTTACTGCTTAGTTATATTGCATATGTGAATGTGGTCTACTTTCTTGCTTTTTGGTTATTTCTTGTTGGACGACTGGGTCTTAGAATTAGTCGAGGCGAGCCGACCTCGAGTCCTGTAGGATCCGGGAACTGGGTCGTAAAAAACCTTAAGCTACAATGCCTATTCATTTCCAGTAAAATAACAAAATTGATGGCGTGGAATTAGGAGAATCAATCAAGAGATGGACGCATCCATCATCCAATAGATTATGATGAATGGAATATATTTAACGAAAATTGCACATCATTCTCAGAGGAGGCACGGAATGTGAGATTGGGGATTGCAAGAGATGAATTCAACCCATTCAATAACATATATTCATCATATTGCATATAATCAATGGTCATGTTAATTATAACTTACCTCTTTGGCTATGCATGCGATCCGCAATCATGATCTTGACCCTTCTTATCCTAGGCCCCAAGAAACTAGGAAATGCGATAAATGCTTATCTACAACTATTGATTGATGAACTGAAAGTCCTTTAGTATAGTGGTGTTCAAACATATGATGCACACAAGAAAGAATTCTTTCAGTTGCACGCAACATTCTTGTGAACAGAAAATGATTTTCCAGCATATGCTAATTTGTCAGGATAGAGTACGAAGGAGAAGTTTGCATGTCCAATCTATATGGATGATACTTATCACTTGAGATTGCTTGAAAGCAAGAAGTTCTGTTACTTAGGGCATTACAGATTTTTGCCCATTGAATATAGATGGTGAACATCACAATTTAAGGACAAATTTGATGGTAAAGCATGTCAATATTCGTTGAAGAATCCGAAAAAAAAACTAAGTACAAGCTCTGTTAGCTTGTCGGGTGTGAAAATCATGATGACATTACAATAGCTTAGTAAAATACGTTTGGGTCATCTTTTCAAAAATAACTTAATTCCTTGCGACTTTCAGGATTTAGGAAGAAAATCATATTTTTAATCGAGCTTCCATATTGGTAGGATTTGACTATGTGACATAATTTAGATGTTATACATATTAAGAAGAATGTAACAGACAACATTTTATATGTATTAAACTTAACAGATAGCCCAAAGGATACAGTTAAAATAATGATATGAAAATTTTCGGTATTCATCCTGAATTGCACGTTGAAGAAGGTGACTCTCACCTTCCAGAAGCATATACAGTCTTACCAGAGAGTAGAGGCAAAGGATTTTCTCCTTCCTGAAAGACATTCGGGTTCCAAATGAGTATTCGTCATAGCTTTCACGTTGCGTAAATGAAGTGCAAAAGAAGGTTATTGGGATAAAAAGTCATCATCTCATGTGTACATGTAAATCTTATGTTGATTCCTACAGAAGGGGGTGAGATTTACGGAATATAAAATAAAGTGTGGAAGCAAAATAAAAAATCTTACACAAAAAGCAATCACATAATTTGCACAAGTGATTTTTAAGAAGAAACCTAAACCGAGTGAAAATCACCACTTAACCCTCTCGAGTTAGGATTTTCCGATCGACCAAATCAATCAAAATCCACTAACGAACTACTTTAACGAGGGTAGTTCAACCTTTACACAACCACGCTGCAAGCACGGGGGTAGCATTCCTCAAACCCCTCCTCTTCATGAGGAGTATTTTGTCCCTCGATGGAGTCGGGAATTCCCAAGGCGAATACCCAACACAATAATAAAGATAAATTACAAACAAGACCTATAGACCCACAAAGATAAACCTAGCTACTATAGGTAAAGACAACTTCCCTTTGCTGGAAGTGCGTCAGCTTTACGCGGATGCGTGAGTTACGCGGTGGCACTTTGTTGCTCTCGTAATTGTGGAGGGAGAGCGGATGCTCAGCTGGATGATGCTCTCTTGATGTAGAACTATGGCTTGGAGAGCAACAACTCTTCTAATGATCAATTGGACACTATATAGTGGCAAGTAGTTTCTCTAGGTGTTCCTTGGTGTGCCTTGGTGTCTTTGCAAGGCAAGAGGCCTCTCCTATTTATAGATGGCTTAGGAAGGCCTAGGAAGGCTATGCAAGCCTTAGGTAGTCGTTGGGGATCATCCCAAGGCAAATCAAGCTGCAATCAGAATCATTAATGATTCTGATAGGGTCATCAGACGTCTAGGAAAAAGATCAGATGTCTGGATGTCATGTTTAAGACGTCTAGGATCTTGATCAGATGTCTAATTCTAGACGGGTTTCCTTCCTGACTTGCATCATACCTAAACAGGGCTTTAGGTCAAAGTGATCAGACTATAGGTTGGTCGTTTGGCACATGATCTATACGTCTGGAAACTAATAACTCTGTGGGAACTGATTCCCAAGAATGCTTAACGGCTATAACCCTTAACAGAAGTGATTTTGGATCAATCGAGAGCTAACGGTCACTTATCAGACGTCTGAGGTCTTCTACGGACGTCTAATAGAAGCCTAAAGGTTATTTCACAATGATCATATTCTTAAGCCAACGTTCTACTAATTGAATGTCTGGCCAATTCATCAGACGTTTGCTAAGACGTCTGGACTAAGGGTCGGTCCTTTGAAATCAACAGACAGAAGGTTCTAAGACCAACCCTAAATGATTGGATGTCTGATTCAACATTCAGACGTCTTAAAGTTTACTATCAGATGTCTGATTATCAGATTAGATGTCTGAAAAGGCTGTCTGAAGCCTATTTAGGTTTTCTAAGTTCTCTACGGAAAATCTAAGTATCCTAGGGTTGTACAAGTATTCCTAGGACTACTGTAAGGGTACTTTAAGGCTCTTTAACATGAATCTAAGAAAGAAAAAATAAATAGCAACAAAAGAAAGATACATAGAACAAGATAAAATGAAATCTATTCTATTGTTGTCTTCATGCCTGACGGGAACTAGTTCTCGCACATTTGAAAGTCGTTGGAAATCGTAGTATAGTCGCGCAAAAACGTTCATAAAAAATTAAGTTTGTAAAGATTACGAGACTTGAGTCCCGGTTGTTTGTCTCTGGGAAGCGTGTGTTTTACTTTTGAAATTGATCTTTTTGCCGCTCTACTTTTTTTAGAATCGCATGCCGGTTCGTGATTATTACACAGTTAAGTATGACGTGCTTCGTTGCAAGTATATCAGGAATTAAAAACAGGCAACATTAATCACTCAAAAGATATTGCAATAAGCTCATGGTGATTCTCAACACATAGACATATATATAAAAATATATCTTCTATTCGTTCAAGAGAGTGTTTGCAACATGGAAGGTAGAAGAAAGCTTGTACATGAATGCTTAAAAATGTAAATCAAGCTACCAGAAAACGATCGCATACAAGAATCTACATGATGATTTTGCATGCATCATTGGGGGAGAAGTTAAGACTACGCTAATAGGCAGTAATAAAAAGCAGTAAACTACGAAGAGCATAAACTAAATCTAGCAAAATGAAAGGGCATTCAGGGGTGGTCCCCGATGGCCTTAGAGTGGTCGGGAGAAGAATGAGGGGCGGCTAATGTAGCTTAGGCCGACCCTTGGAGAGAGGTAGGGTTGATCTAGCATCCCGACATGATGTCCTCCATGATGGTGGTGAGCTCGTGGAGGTGGAGTAGCTAACCTAAGTGAAGGTGGGCGTGTATGGAGCTAATGAGGTGAGTGGTGCCAATGAAGCCAAGGGATGTGAATGGGTGCAAATGGCCACCCCTTAGGTTTTTTTATAGACCTAAGGGAAGCTCTCTAGAGAATTATGGAATTCTCTAGAGAGGCCTATGGTGGGAGCTCGTGGGAGAGTGAGAGAGAGAGGATGGATGGTGGTTTTTAGATCCACCAAATGTGGATCTAAAAATTGAATGGCTCTTCGTTGCTAATTTTGGCAACCAAGGCAACCACACATGGTAGAGAGTTCTAGAAAACTCTAAGTTAGGTATTTTCGTGTGGATGGTGTGTGTGAGTGTGTGTGGGTGTGTATGGGTCGAAACTTAGGTAGCTAAGTTGATTTGGTTAGGTTCTAGTGGGTTTAGGTCAAGGTATGTCTCAAATTAGGGTTATAGACCCTAGTTCACTAAGGTAAAGTGCAATTAAACTTAATACAAGTTTAATTGGGTGTGTAAAAACTTAATGAGAGTAAAACAACTGAATTAATTTAGGTCTAGGTCAATTGGACTCTCACTAAGTCCAATTGGATAGTGTGTGTTGAGATTAGGGCGCAATTGGACTCAATGAGTCCAATTGAATAGGCTGATGGAATTGACTAAGATTCAAGTCAATTAGGTTTAGTGAGGACCTAATTAGGTCCTTAGGGAGGTCTAGAGGTGATGTACTAGGGTTAGGGCACCTTAATTTAGGTTCCTATGGGGTTCGAATTGGGTTTAGGGACCTAGAGATCCAAGATCAAGGCTTGAATCTCAAAACAGGAACTGGAGAGCAGTATCAGACGTCTAATAATAGTGTCAGACATCTTATACTAAAAAATCAGAAGTCCAGACTTGTTGTCTAGACGTCCAATCAGAGTCAGGAGGGATTTTGGGTTCTGTCTTGGGTATTCTGCAGAAATTGGATGTCTTACAAAGTGTCTCGATGTCCGATAACACTGCAGAAGTGGGTTTGAGGTGTGCGGGAGATGGCTAAGGGTCCTGGACGTCCTATAACTTATCTGGACGTCCAGATAAGGGTTGGAACTAGGGTTTTAGGGCTTCCTAGGGTGTTGTGACCTAATCTAAGGGTGGCTAAGGCTTGGGGAGGTCTTTAGGCTATCTTAGGGCTACGATGGACTTAAGCTCTTCACATTTTACTATTTTATTCATACTTAATAGAATAGCAAACCTTTAACTCCCTTACATCATTATTCCTACATCTAATCTAAGCCTTTTGCTCCAGCTCTGCTGCAACTCCTGTTATTCCAGATCCAGCTTCAGATCCTGCTCCAGATCTAGCTCCAGATCTTCTTATTGTCAGCAATCGACATAATGCACTTAATCAGCACATTATAACATTATTTTATGCATATCTAAAGAAGAGCAGAAAAGATGCAGATAATGCTTATGCGTGCATGAATTTCCCTAACTTATGCTAAGTTCTAGCCTAATCTTGGTCAAGTAAGACCTATGATTGCTGCACAATCAATGCCTTCTTCTAGCTATTGCTCCTTGCAAAGCTCTGTTTCCTCCATCAAGCTCCTCCAATCTACCATGGATGCGAGCTCAAAGTTCATCTTTACACTTGTATCCATTTGCAGTTATCTTAAAATCTTGGACTTAAAAGCAAATGTTAAATAACAAGTATTTTTTATCATCAAAATAAACGATCGTGGTGCCCTTGCACTAACAATCTCCCCCTTTTTGATGATAACAAAACTATAGATAATAATGCATAACATCTTATTCCCACTAGTGACATGTGTAGTGATGCCTGATCTAGTAGTCGATTCATTTATGGAGATGAACAGATATTTTAAAGTCATATGTTCCAAGACATTAGGTCCCGAATTGCTGGAGCACTGGTATAAACAAATAGTAGTCACACATTGTAAAATAGAGCAGATTTTCCCACCTGCATTTTTTGACGTGATGATTCATGTTACGCTTCATTTTCAGAATGAAGCGAGAATTGTTATACCTGTGCAGTAAAGATTAATGTATCCAATTGAACGATATTTGAAGAAGTTGAAAGATTATGTCCTGAATAAGGTAAAGTCAGAAGGGTCAATCATGGAAGGATATTTTATTGAGGAATGTATTAACTTCTGTGCTATGTACATGAATGAGACAAACAATCAATTTAATTGACTTGAACGAAATTATGATGGAGGATTTAAGGTAACATGAAGATTGCTTATCCATATTTGACATCAAAGGAAGGTCAATCCTCCGCATCAAGTTCAAGTCCATCTTAGACATGGACTAATGATTGGCTTAATTGTACATTCTGAAGAAAATTTTAGAAGTGGATGAATTTTATAATAAATTCAAAGAATCCTCTAATCCATCTACACGTGAATTGCAGATCCTCGTTTGGTTCAAGGATCATGTAAATAAATTGAAAGAATAGGGGGTTCACGGTGGGTACAGGATTTTGATGTAATTGCTGATACACCTTTAACATATGGGCATTACCATTCAGGTTACATAATTAATGGATTCAGATTTAGAGTAAGGTCAATTGATGATGCGAAGGCCACACAACAGGTGGGATGTTACGACCCGATACTCGAATCCCTACAGGACACGAGATTGATTCGACTCGACTAATTCCAAGACCCAGTCGTCCAACAAGAAATAATCAAAAAGCAGGAAAGTAAACCACATTCACTATGCTAAGTAACTAACAGTAAAAGAGTACAGCAGTAAAGGAAGTAAAAGCTGCTAACAGTACATATCACCACCACAACAGTAAAGTGGAAACAAAGTACAGAAATATAATGGCAATAAGAGTCTGAACTCACTAACAAAAAGGAAGTACAACAACAGGAAACTACTGCTGGGCTCGACTGGGCCCAGCACCCTCTGCAGTCGGTGACTTGGGCTGCTCAACACCTAGATCTGAAAAGGGTTATGAGTAAACGGAGTCAACGAACGCTGAGTAGAGTGGTAACCAACTAACTAAAGCAATAAAAGCTAACAAGTAATTTATCTTTTCCAATTATTTTGTTTTACAAGTTATTCCTATTCACCCATTAGTTTACTTTTCAGATCTCTTTCTTGATCTCGCATGTTGCTCGTGGGAATGATCTTGATTGCAGTCTTTTACGAAGAGTAGATGGCACAAGTGGTACTCTCCTGGCCGAGAGAGTCTCCCGTGGTGATCCTACACCCAGTCAACCACCCTGAGGTCATGGATAGACGTAGCGGTGACTACGGCATGCGTGATAAGCTCACGGGTAGCTACCCTACACTGGCACGCGGTTAGTCGTTTCCGCTAGCGGGTACGCCCAAAGTACAGTACGGAACAGTATAGGGCCTAGCCCTCTCAGTAACAGGGGTCTAGCCCCTTAGAACCAAACATGGGTCCCGTCCCTCCACAGTCCGTGCACCCTCGTCTGACTGTCCCGGCTTGCCCGGTGGGCCTAACAAGTCGGTGTAGGGTGGCTAGCTGAACCCTGGGCCCCGTGGGGTGGCTAGCTCTCTCCCTATACTAGTAGCTCTCCTCGGTACAGTGTATGCGAGGGCCAAGGAAGTCGGTGTAGAGGGCCAATCCTAACCCTGGGTCCCAACCCAAGGGCGGCTAGCTCTGCTCTACACTAAATAGTGGATAGTCGCTCTCCTTAGTACCACGTACTCAAGGGCCAGCACACTTCCCACTCACATTTCCAAATCCATTCCATCTATCCACAGGAGCTCTGCTCCTAATTCCCCGTAGGGTTCATGCTCATATTCCCCATGTTATTCCGTATCAGGTTTCGTCATTCACAATTCCATCTCAGATTTTACACATGCAGCTTGCATTTCCACAATTTGCATATACAACAAGAAATGTCACAGGTATCTAACATAGGCATTTCATATTTCACAGGCATCTCTTCTTTATTAACAGGTAGTTGTTCACATTTCTATTCATTCATTTAAGACTGTAATCTCAAACACGCAAACAAACAGTGCAAGTACTTCTCGTCCTAGGATTCATGCCACATCCTAGATTTCTAGTTATCCAATTTCACATATCCGTTCTGGTTTTATAATTAAAATAGGGGGAAACTACTCTACCAGACAATCTAAGAGTGTTGGGGGCTCGAACAGCAGGCTCACGTGCCTCTGTAGGCCCCGAACATGCAACATATCGAAATCTTATACCAAGGAACATAACATAACGAAATGTTTAGAACAGTATAAAAGGCCTTCTAATATGTGGAGGAACTCACAAGGAATCCATAGATATCTTGTTTGCGTAAACGGTCCTCAAACGGACCCTAAACGGGTCAAAACAAAACTACCGACCTAAATAAGATGTCTGGCACAAGGTCCAGATGTCTTAAAAGTCACCAGGGTCTCACCTTAGGTTCCTGCGTTGACTTCAGACGTCTGAACCCCTACTTGACCGTTTGGACCCAGCTCCAGACGTCCGACCTCTCCTCTAGTCGTCTGGGAGTGCTTTTGGTCGTCTAGTAAGCTGTCCAGACATCCGAAATGCATGGGAGGGCATGCTCTACGCCTTTCCGAAGCTATCCCTACATGCGACAGGTGAATCACACACTTTTAGCCATGCAGATTGAAGCAGCGGTGTGGCCTGCATGGATGTAACCTCAAGAGGAACGTACCTTCGCGAAGCTCTACTTTCAGACGTCCGGTGTCGTCACCAGACATCCAACTCGTCGTCTGGACGACACGCTAGATGTCTGATTCTGGAAAAACCCCAGAACCAGGCCAACCTACTGCTCCTCTCGCCGCGCGCAGCTGTGGCCTCTCCTCCTCGCTTGCAGCTCTGGCTGCAGCAAAGTGTCGGGGACGTCTCCCCCGATGAACTCCTCCTCCCGCACGTGCTGCTCCGGCCGTGCATCCTCTGACGAGCTCACACAAGCTCGCAAGCACAAGCTCCTCCTTTTCTCTTCACGCCGCTTCTCCTCCTCACCCCTCGCTCTCGTGCCCTCTCTTGCGCTCGCCCCTCTCGCTGCAGTGGAAAGGAAGGAAGGAAGGTGGCGGTGGAGTGGGGAAGAGAGGAAGGGGGAGAGGGGTTATATAGGGAGTGCGGTAGGGCTCTGGTGGGGGAGAGAAGAGAGAGAGAGGAAAGTGGGAGTCTGTCTGTGCGCAACCAGCGTGTAGATGCGAGTATGTGTACAAAATTTTCAATTTCTAGATGTCTGGGAAGGGGTCCAGACATCTGACAAAACGTCTGACTGACAGTCCAGACGTCTTAAAAGGCTCAGAACAGAATGGGTCTTTACATCATAACAAACTTAAATGAAGTTTCGTCCCCAAAACTTGAGCTAGCTAGGGTGCGGATAAGGAAATATACACACATAACAAATTTAAAGAGGACCAAAGTCGGTCCGAAAAGACGTACCCTCAAAAAGCAATGGGTACCACTCTCGCATCGTTGCCTCAGGCTCCCAGGTAGCCTTCTCGTACCGCTGGCTCCTCCACATGACCTTCACCAGGGTTACCTGCTTCCGTCTCAGACTTTGGACGGCTCTATCTAGTATCTGCACTGGTCTCTCGGGGTAGGTCAAGTGGTCACCCACCTCGACACTCTCGTGGCTCAGAACGTGACTGGGATCAGTGACGTATTTCCTAAGGTTGGACACGTGGAACACGTCGTGCACACCAGAAAGCTTGGGAGGAAGGGCAAGCCGGTAAGCAATGGGTCATACCCGCTCCAGGACCTCAAATGGCCCCACAAGCTTCGGTGCAAGCTTCCCTTTCACCCCAAATCACTTTAGGCAATTCGTGGGCAAAACGTGAAGGAAGACGTGATCCCCAACCTCGAACTGCACCTCTCTGCGCTTTCGATCGGCATAACTCTTCTGTCTGCTCCTAATAGTGCGAAGTCGTCTGTGAATCTGCTCTATCACCTCCTGACTCTGCCAGATCAGCCTGGGGCCAACCTCCCACTTGGTCCCCACCTCAACCCAACTAAAGGGTGCAGTACACCTCCGTCCGTACAGAGCCTCGTAAGGTGCGTTACCGATACTCGAGTGATAGCTGTTATTATATGAAAACTCTGCCAGGGGTAAGTGCTCATCCAAAGAGCCCCTCCAATCTAGTACACAGGTGCGTAAAAGGTCCTCAAGTGTTTGTATCATGCGCTCTGACTGTCCGTCCGTCTAAGGGTGGTACGCCGTACTGAAATTCAACCGTGTCCCCAAGGCCTGCTGAAACTCAGCCCAAAACTAGGATGTAAAACGAGTATCCCGGTCAGATACAATATCACACGGAACTTCGTACAAACGTACCACGTCATGAATATCTCTCTGCCAACTACGCTAGTCCCAAGGTGACTCGGATTGGTAAGAATCATGCCATCTTCTTCAATCTATCTACAATCACCCAAACTGCGTCATATCCTCGCTGGGTAACGGGTAAGCCCACCATCAAGTCCATGGTGATGCTCTCCCACTTCCACTCTGGCACAGGAAGTGGCTGCAACAGCCCTGCAGGCCTCTGATGCTCGGCCTTCACCTGCTGGCATACCAAACACTGTTGCATGAACTCACCTACATCCCGCTTCATCCCTCTCCACCAAAAGTCACGTCTCAGATCATGATACACCTTCATGTTCCCAAGATGTATGGTGAACCTGGACCCGTGCACCTCAGTCAGGAGCTCTCTCAACAACTCCTTGTCCCTGGGAATGCACAAACGTCCCCTCATGCGCAGCACCTCATCTGTAAAAGAGAAGTCTCCTGGGTCCCCTGACAGTACTTTATCTCGCAACGACTGCAGGTACAGATCTGTCATCTGTCCTATGATGATGCGGTCTATCAGCTCTGGTTTCGTCTGTCGTATCACCGTCATTGCCCCACAATGCCCTTGTAACTCTAAGGGTCGCCAACTGCCCAACTCCTCCTTGAGTCTCCAACTCTGTGCCTGTAAACTGGCTAAGTGGGCAGGTGCCTTCCGACTCAAGGCGTCAGCCACCACGTTGGCCTTCCCCGGATGGTAGGAGATGCTGCAGTCATAGTCCTTCAGGAGCTCTAACCAACGTCTCTGTCTCATGTTAAGCTCCTTCTGATTAAACAAGTACCTGAGGCTCTTATGATCTGTGAAAATCTTAAAGGTCTCACCATAAAGATAGTACCTCCATGTCTTCAGCGCGGAGACAACAGCTGCCAGCTCTAAGTCATGGGTAGGGTAGCTATGCTCATGAGGCTTCAGTTGCTGTGAAGCGTAAGCGACAATGTGACCCCGCTGCATGAGCACACCCCCTAACCCTGCAACGAAGCATTCGTGTAGACCACAAAATCGCCACTGCTATCTGGGATAGTAAGCACAGGAGTTGAAATCAGTCTCTCCTTCAACTCCTAAAAACATGCCTCACAAGTGTCTATCCAAGCAAAGGGCTCGTCCTTCCAGGTCAACTGAGTCATGGGACGCACAATCTGCGAGAAGCCTCTGATAAACCGCCGATAGTAACCTGCCTATCCCAAGAAACTGCGTATCTCTGTCACTGTACATGGCCTCTCCCACTTGAGTACTACCTCAACCTTGGCTAGATCCACAGCCAAGCAATCCCCTGAAATCACGTGGCTCAAGAAGGTCACCTGTCTCAACCAAGATTCACACTTGCTGTATTTGGCATATAGCCTGCGCCATCTCAAAGTGTCCAGAACCATCCGCAAGTGTTGTCCGTGTTGTGCCTGATCCCGCGAGTAAACGAGCACGTCATCAATAAATATCACCACAGACTAATCCAGATACGGTCTAAACATCCGGTTCATCAAATCCATGAAGAAAGCGGGGGCGTTGGTCAGCCCAAATGGCATGACCAAAAACTCGTAGTTTCCGTACCGGGTGCGGAAAGCTGTCTTGGAGACGTCGGTCTCCCTGATCCTCAACTGGTGGTAACCTGATCTAAGATCTATCTTGGAGAATACCATGGCACCTCGCAACTGGTCAAATAGATCATCAATCCTCGGCAGTGGATACCTGTTCTTGATGGTGACCCTATTCAGCTGTCTGTAGTCAACACAAAGGCACACGGTACCATCCTTCTTCACAAATAACACCGGGGCTTCCCACGGGGATGCACTGGGCCTCACAAAGCCCTTCTCCAACAGGTCCTACAACTATGACTTGAGCTTTCACAGCTCAAGTGGTGCCATCCGGTATGGTGCCGTAGAAATGGGGTTGGTCCCCGGTACCAGTGAGATCTTAAACTTGATCTCACGCTCAGGCGGTAGTCTTGGCAACTCCTCTGGAAACACGTCGGGTACTCTCTGACCACCGGAATGCTCTGAAAGTCTGCCACGGGACTGGGCTCTGCCACTACACAAGCTAGAAAGCCCTTACACCCCTGGCCCAAAAGTCTCGTTGCCCGAAGTGCAGAAATGCACCTGAAGCCTCCATCCACCGGCTGTCTGTGAAACTCAAAGGAAGGCATCTCCGGGAAGGAGAAGATGATCTTCCTCCCAAAACAGTCCGCCAAAGTGTGGTAAGCGGACAGCCAATCCATCCCAAGAATCACGTCAAAATCCTCCATCAGTATCACGATCAGGTTAGCGGGGAGGCTGTGTCCCCCAATGCTGACCTCACAGTCTATGTAGACCTCCTTAGCTACAAACAGTAGACCACCCGGACCTCTAATCACAAACGGACCCTCTAACAACATGCAGTCCTATCCCAAACTAACAGCAAAACTCGCAGCAACAAACGAGTGCGTGGCACCGGAATCAAAAAGTACGTAAACTAATCTGCCAGAAACTGTAACCATACCTGCCACTACTGAACCTGATGCGCTGGCGTCTCTGTGTGTCAGGGCGTTGATATGCCCCTCAGCTCTCGGTGCAGAAGAAGCAGCCACACTCTACGTCGGACGGGTAGCCGCTTGTCGGTACCCTCCTTGTGACTGCTGTCCTCCCCCACGCGCCTGGGAACCACGACCACCTGCTCTACCTCCAACGCTCGGTGCGGGGAGCATCTGCTGCGCTCCAGCCCTAGATAAGCAGTCCCTCTTGATGTGGCCCGGCTGGCCACACTGGTAGTAGAGGGGGACTCGGCTCCCTCCCTTGGTAGGTCCCTGCTGACGACTAGGCAGGGGTCCAGTGCTGACAGCTGACCCCTGTCGAGGGCCCCCAAAGGCCACTGACAGCCCCATAAAACGAGACGACTCTCCCGCAGGCACCGCATGCCTCCTTTCTCGTCGGCCCTGTGAGTACTCTGGTTGGTAGAGCCTCTTTCGTCCACTGTCGGTGTCTCGTGTGGCCGGGTTGGTCTCCTCGTACATCATAGCTACCTCCACCACTCTCAAGAAGGTGGGAAACTTTAGGGGATTGACATACCCTCGAATGGCAGGCCAGAGCCCCTCAATGAACCTCCACAGGCACTCCTCCTCTGTAGCTACAGCTGTCGCAGCAAAACGTGATAACTCTAGGAAACGCGTGCGGTACGTGCTAACAGTCATCGTCCCATGGCGGAGAGTGTGAAACTCCCGCCTCCTCTGCTCTTGGCAAGTCTGCGGGAAGTACTGCTCGCAGAAGAGGGTCATGAATTGGTCACACGTTGGCTCTCCCCTCTCCTGGCCTCTGACTGCCCTCCACCACCTGTGTGTTGCACTCTCCAACTAGTACATGGCAAAGGCCATGCGGCACTCCGCAGGGGGCGAAGGGTGTCAAACACCTTCTCAATCTGCTCCAGCCATTCCTTTGCCTCAGATGGGTCCTCATCACCCTTGAAGGAGGGAGGCTTCAGCTTCCAGAACTGTCTGAAAAGCTCGTATTGCAGCTGTAGTGGGGGAACGGGCATGCCTCCAGGCAAGGAGGGCTCATGCTCAGAAGTGTCAGAGTGCGGTGGGGGCGGTGGAGGACCACCCCCTCCCCCTCGTCCAGTGCTACATCAGTCTCTCGGCCCCACAGAGGACTCCCCCTCCACGTCCCCAGGGAGAGGCACCCATAGTGGTGGGTGGAGCTCCTCTCGTACTATGTCTCGTATCAACTGAGTGAGGTCCTGAGCCTGAACGCCTAGGAGAAGTGGCTGGTCAACTGGCACCTCGGGCCCGACACGTCTGCCCCTCCAACCTCGTCCATGGCCGCGCCTGCGGCCCACCTCAAGAACTCCACGGCGAGGCATCTCCTGCAAGGAGATGCGGAAGATAGAATAAAAATAAGTCAACTCTAACGGACTTCAGCAAAAAACTCAGGATAGATGTCAAGCGGTACGTTGTGGTAATTACTCTAGTTACATGCACGTGAATTGGTTATTCTCAAGCTAATTGGTTCATTTCTCGGGATGTCCTTACTCTGATACCAACTTGTTACGACCCGGTTCCTGAATCCCTACAAGACATGAGATCGGCTCGACTCAACTAATCCCAAGATTCAATCGTCCAACAAGAAATAACCAAAAAGCAGGAAAGTAGACTACATTCACTATGCTAAGTAACTAACAGTAAAAGAGTACAGTAGTAAAGGAAGTAAAAGCTACTAACAGTACATATCACCACCACAACAGTAAAGTGGAAACAAAGTACAGAAATATAACGGTAACAAGAGTCTGAACTCACTAACAAAAAGGAAGTAAACAACAGGAAACTACTGCTGGGCTCGATTGGGCCCAGCACCCTTTGCGGCCGGTGACTCGGGCTGCTCAACACCTGGATCTGAAAAGGGTTATGAGTAAACGGAGTCAGCGAACGCTGAGTAGAGTGGTAACCTACTAACTAAAGCAATAAAAGCTTGTAGGTAATTTATCTTTTCCAATTATTTTATTTACAAGCTATTCCTTTTCACCCATTGGTTTACTTTTCAGATCTCTTTCTTGATCTCGCATGTTCCTCATGGGAACGATCATGATTACAGTCTTTTTCAAAGAGTAAAAGGCACACGTGGTGCTCTCTTGGTTGGGAGAGTCCCTCATGGTGATCCTACACCCAGTCAATCACTCCGAGGTCATGGACAGACGTAGCAGTGACTACGGCATGTGCAATAAGCGTACGGGTAGCTACTCTGCACTAGCACGCTGTCAGTCGTTTCCACTAGCAGGTACACCCAAAGTACAGCATAGAACAGTATAGGGCCTAGCCCTCTTAGTAACAAGGGTCTAGCCCCTCGGAACCAAACAGGGGTCTCGCCTCTCCACAGTCTGCGCACCCTCGTCTGACTACCCCAGCTTGCCTAGTGGGCCTAACAAGTTGGTGTAAGGTGGCTAGCTGAACCCCGGGCCCCGTGGGGTGGCTAGCTCTCTCCCTACACTAGTAGCTCTCCTCGGGACAGTGTATGCGAGGGCCAAGGAAGTCAGTGTAGAGTGGGCAATCCTAACCCTGGGTCCCAACCCAAGGGCGGCTAGCTCCGCTCTACACTAAACAGGGGACAGTCGCTCTCCTTGGTATCACGTACTCAAGGGCCAGCACACCTCCCACTCACATTTCCAAATCCATTTCATTTATCCACAGAAGCTCTACTCCCAATTTCCCGTAGGGTTCATGCTCGTATTCCCCATATTATTCCATACCAGGTTTCGTTAATCACAATTCCATCTCAGGTTTTACACATGCAGCTCGTATTTCCACAATTTGCATATACAATAAGAAATGTCATAGGTATCTAGCATAAGCATTTCATATTTCATAGACAGTTGTTCACATTTCTATTCATTCATTTAAGACTGCAATCTCAAACACGCAAACAAACAGTGCAAGTACTTCTCGTCCTAGGATTCATGACACATCCTAGGTTTCTAGTTATCCAATTTCACATATGCATTCAGATTTTATAATTAAAATAGGGGGAAACCACTCTACCAGACAATCCGGGAGCATTGGGGGCTCGAACGGCAAGCTCACGTGCCTCTGTAGGCCCTGAACACGCAACAGATCGAAATCCTATACTAAGGAACATAACATGATGGAATGTTCAAAATAGTATAGAAGGCCTTCTAACATGTAGAGGAACTCGCAAGGAATCAACAGATATCTTGTTTGCATAAAACGGACATCAAACGGACCCTAAATGGGTCAAAATAGAACTGCAGACCTAAATCAGATGTCTGACACAAGGTCCAAATGTCTTATAAGTCACCAGGGTCTCACCTCAGGTTCCTGTGTTGACTTCAGACTTCTGAACCCCTACTTGACTGTCTGGACCCAGCTCCAGACGTCCGACCTCCCCTCTAGTCGTTTGGGAGTGCTTCCGGTCATCTGGTAAGCTTCTGGGAAGGGGTCCAGACGTTTGACTGACAGTCCAGACGTCTTAAAAGGCTCAGAACAGAATAGGTCTTTACATGGGAGCTGTCATCAAATGTGACCTAAGTACTGGTTGCGATGGGTATTACAGTCAAATTGAAGAGATTATGGAAATGAGTTTCAAGTTTGATCGTTAGGTGGATCTATTCAAGTGTGATTGGTTTGACGTTTTCAAATAAGGAGTTGGATTCAAAGTCGATAAGAAACACGATTTCTTAAGCTTAAGTAAGAACCATCGGATTCTTTAGTCATCAGAACCAGTCGGATTAGCTTGTCAGGCAATGCAAGTATTCTACGTGTCTGATAATATCAAAAATGGGTGGATAATACCCGTCAGAGCTCCACTGCATGAACAATATGATCTGGGAAAAGATCTCAACCCAGATGTTGAATCTGAAGCATATCAGCAAAATCCATAAAACGAATGGAATCTAGGGGGTGGGAGGTGGAGTACACCTACAAACCCTTCAATTGCACTTTGCTCCAATCTATCGCTTTTGCCCTCCTCGAGAGAGACTACCTGCAATCACAATAAGAATGGAGACAAGTGAGGTAAACAATAAGTAAAGCGGAAAATGCGGGAAATCAGAGGGTGTTGCCTTCTCCGCAACGGTGCCAAAATGATGGCGAGAAAATCATTGTGAAAAGTATGAGTTTGGAAAACCCGAGTCGTAAAATTTGCAAGAAAATCTACTACCAAATAAATTTTTCCGAAACTCTGGTGAGTCTCGTGTCAAACATAGGGAGGTGAACGTTTGATTAAAAGTCACGTTTGGATTTATTTTCATAAAGTAGATTAGCTGGTTGAAATTAATTTACGTTAGCTATTTTACTTAAAGAATAAATAATAGAAAAGAGAGAGAATAACATAGAGAAAAGCGAGAGAGTGTGTGAACCAATATTTCATAACCATATGTTTGTTACAACTACTTGTAAAATGAAAACTACACTAGAAAGTAGTAAAAATATAGGAATGAAAAAATCCTCCTCGACAATTTTTTGGAGGACTAGCCGCATTGACAAAGTGCCCGTAAGATGATGGTGAGAGGCTAGATAAGGAAGGAGGAAGCTGGATGATGAGAACCTCATCATGAACCCTTACTAGCACAATCTAACCCAGATATGTAAGAAAAAGCTCCTACATAACCCCAAAGAAAGGCTTAACTCAGAGAATTCTGAGTTTGAGAAGAAAATAAATCATAAGGGGTAAAACTGCAATTTTACCAACGCAGTTTTCAAGCAGGGTAATTAAGGGTCCAGACACAGGTCAAACAAGCCAAATAAGAAGGAAAGTGGGATGATCTGATCTAAAAAGGGTTATAGCAACTTCAAGAAATTAAATGACATTCTGTAACCCTAAAACAAACCCACTTCAATTTACGAGGTTCGAGGTAGGATAAAAATCAAATAAATCCTCTAAAATTCATAGAAAAATAATTTCTAGGGTTTAGAATCTTCAATTTGGCCTTAGAAACCCATTTTGACCTACAAAGAGAACCATGCCCAATTAATGACTTAATCTGGGTTTTTACGTAAATTGGCTGGTCAAACATGGTCCAACATAGAAATAAAATTTACCATTAAAATCCTTAGGTTCAAATTAGTCAGGTCTAAAAACTTGAGCCTAAGAAGAGACCTCCTTGACCGACTTTGTAATTTGGTCCTCTTCATTTACTTTTTGACCCTTATCTTTCGAAATCCTTGCATTTTGGCCCCCATCTTTCTCGTCGTTCTTTGCAGAACGGTCCGTCCTGCAAAACTCTGCGCAGCACCATGCTCCGGCGACTTTGCGCGAAGCATGGCGCCGCGCAGAGAGAGGTAACCGCCCTGCAGAACAGACATGGGGTTCCCTGCGACGTCCTCTGTCGCAGGGACCCGACCATGCTGCCTGCCAACCACCATACCTTCCATGCGAACGCTCGGAAGGTATGGGTCTCGTCTCCGACCACGCTTCGGCGAGGCTGGCACGTCGCCAGCCTGCGCCTCCCTCTCTGCCATCCCCTTTATAAGAACCAGCACCCCTTGCCGGTTCTGGCAAGCTCTCTTTGACGGAGAACAACCCCCCACTTCGTCCTCTCCTCCTCTGTCAGACGGCCTGCAACTTCCGGCGACTCTCTCCTCTTCCTCCTCCTCACTCTGCCGCCTTACCTGCAGCAGGGTTCCCCTTGCCCTCTCGTCTACGTCGTGTTGTACCCGCCAGCGACCTCTGCCTACTTCCTTGTCGCCGCACTCCTCTCCAGGGGCTCTTCTTCCCTAGCTCCGGCAGGTACGAGCTGGTGGCTCCTCCCTCCCCCTTCGTCTAAAACCTAGGTAAAAAGCTTCCTCTTCTCCTCCTTTAAATTTCCCCTCTGTCAATTTATCTTTTCGCGCCACCACACACGACTTCCATCTCCGCCTACTCTATCTCCGACCACCCTCTCCGACGAGATCATCCCACCTCCACAGATCGTCTCACCCCTCGCCGATTACCTCAGAAGCTTCCCCTCACTCCACTCAACAGCTTCCCCCTTTCCATTCCCTGCCACACGCCACCTAACGACCCCCCGAAAAAACCCATTTCTCCGACCACAGTCCGACCTAGGGCTGCCACCATACGTCACCTCACGCCTCGCCACCACCCGCACTGGCTTCGCCGCACTCCGGCGAAGCTCCCTGCATACTCTGACTGGGCCGAGAGGCCGTATTCTTGATTTCAGGTTACGCCCTCTTCGCCGCCATTGCTGAGCAGGTGAAGCTCCTTCACTTGCAGCTGCAGGTTCGCCCTCGCCCAGGCTCGCACTCCAGGATGCGTGGCTTGCCCCTGCGAAGCATCCCAGGCCTGCAGCTGGGGTGAAAGCCTCGCACATGGCCTCAATTGATCGTAGCTCCCTCAGCCGCGGGTGCGAGATTTGGAGGTGGGACTTTAGTCCCACCTCGTAAGTGTGCGGCCGCATGCCCACACTTATATTGAAAACGTGTTTAGGGCTTACTGCCTTCGAACACAGGGGTCAGGTCCTTCTCACCCGCACGCAGCGTGCCACGCGCTCGCCCGCCCTCGCCCGCGCTCGCCTGGGTCGAATCCGATTACCCAAACCCGCGCACTCCTTGCCCACCACCGCACGTCGGTGGGCCTGGTCCCGGGCGCGATACCCGTACCCGAATACCCGGCTCTGGGAGAGCGATCCTATGAGAGAAATATGAGAAAGAGAGAGCGCGGGGAAGGGTAGAGGTAGGTTTTGCTCTGACCCATTGTGTGAGTGTGCAAGAGCAGAAGAAGAAGAAGAAGAAGAAGAAAGGAAGGTGGCCGAAGCCTTAGCCGCTCAGAAGAAAGAAAGAAGGAGAAGCAAGAAAAAAGAAACAGAAGAAGAAGAGGAGCACTGTAGCAAACCTACAGTTAAGTCGTTTGACCACTGCATCAGACGACGGTTGAGCAGCGGCTAGAGGAAATAAAGCAAGAAAAGAAGAAAAAGAAGAAGAAGAAGAAGAAGAAGAAGAGGGAAGAAGACATAGTCGCCAGAGCAAAAGTAAGAGAAAGAAAGAAAAAAAAGAAAGAGAAAGAAAGAAAAAGAAAGAAAGAGAAGAACAGAAGAAGGAAGCAGAGAAGAGGAAGAAGCAAAGAAGAAGACTCTGCAGCTGAAAGAAAGAAAGAAAAGAGAGAAGAAGACAAGAAGGAAAGAAGAAGAAAAAGAAGAGGAACGGCTAGGAAGAAAAGAGAAGAAAGAAGAGAAGAAGAAGCCAAAAAACTCTCTCTCTCTCTCTTATTTTGTAATCTAATTAGAGAACCCTCGTAATTCTAGAATTCCAGTAGCTCCCTGAGTTCGACCTCGGGAATACAATTTCCGAGTAAAAAAATCTTTTGTAATGATAACCGTAGCTATTTTGTCTTATACTATAACGACTATACTATAATAAACATAAAGACGCAAAATGGCCTACAGGCTACCACTAGACAATGGAGGACGAAGCAGGGTGGTGTCGCAGCAAGATTCGCTTCTCGAATGGTGGCGAAAAGACAACCACGGGATGCTCCATGAAGGGGGTGAGAAGATAGATAAAATTTTAATTTTTTTACTCTAGGGGAGCATCCTGGGTTTGGGACTAGCTCCTTAGAGCTTTGGAGAGGGTGAGAGAAGAAGAGACGGGATGAAGAATGAGGGGGTGTAAGGCCCATTTTATAGGTGAGGAGAAAGGGGCATATAGGTCATTTCAAAGGCTTAAACATTAAATACCAGGCTTTTAGTGACGGATACGTGGGTTGCTGAAGATGGCCGTTGTTGAAGCCACGTGGAATGAGGTCCCTTGGATCACAATCGCACACTCCTCGTGCAGCCACGTTACCTGCTTCCTCGCCTTCAGCCATTGCTCGCATAGACCAAGCGTTGCGACAGGTGACCAAGTCGCAAGCGGCTGGATCACACTTGGATGCTCCAGATCGCTCACGAGCGTGTGCTGAGGAGAGCATATGATCGCGCGTGCAATTCAGAGCCCAATTGCGCGTTCATCCAGTTGCTTGATCAAAACCATTGATATCCAATTGGATGGCTGAATTTGCACCTGTGAACGCGCGGAGGAAGCATGGAGGGGGGCTCAAACGCGCGACCTGCAGCTAGTGGAGAACCTTATCCGCTATGCTATCTCTGCGAATGGTCGCGGGGGAGCTTTTACGCCCGAGCTCCCTTGACCGTGGGATCTTGATTTGACAATCGAGATCTGATGGCGTAGATGAAGAAGGACAGCAGTGGTGACCATGGGCAGCTTGGATGGCGCCAAGTGGCGCCATTTGGGCCATCCATTTTTGAATGCTTATAGATTGTGCCACAAATGTTGGATTGGGTCGATTTTTGCATCGTTGGGTTGCAATCGTTGATTCGAAACCATCTTGCGGTTGGATTTGTCATCTGAGGTATGGATTTGCACCACATTGCCCCTTCACCTCTGATCTTCCTCGGATTACTTCTGATGCTACGGAGGTCTGATCGGGATGATCTAGGAGGAGTTGAACTCCGATTGTCACTCTAATCAGATCCATATAGTTGGATCTTCAATCCGAGGACTAGATAGATATCGCCCTATCCCCTAATCACAAAAAGAGACGAATTACTATACAATTTGTACAAATTAACCAAATACATGATGGTGAATGTTATGCAATATTTATAATGCATGATGCTTCTATGACACTAGGAACATTCATAAATAGATATTTTAGGCTAATTAGATGTGTACACATAACACCCCTATCCTATCTTTTGCTAGTCCCTAACAAAACTATATGCTATTTATAAATAGAATTAGGATCAAATTAATGATGAGCGAAAAGTTTGAGTTTGGAAAACTCGAGTTGTAAAATTTGTAGAAAATCCACTACCAAATAAGTTTTTTTTTATTTATGTAGGGTGTGCCCATTATATATATATCAAAAATGGGCAAAGCGCTTTTGCAAGCATTGATGATATTAATTATGCCCTCAAAAGAAGTTTTAGGTGTGCCATTGAGGCAATATTAAAAGACCATAGAGAAAAAGAGAGAACAAATTAAGCAACAGTTGGGCACTTTCTGAAACGACTCGTCACCTTTTAATCCCTTAAGACGTCTAGAATGTTCCCCAGACGTCTGTCCAGACGTTTGGAGAGAAAGCCAGAAGTCTGAAAATACATTTTCTTTTCGGTGCATACCATGAGCACGCCACTCCCTCACCTACGCCTCACGCCTTACCGCTCCTTCCCCTGCGACGACCATCACCCACACCCCGCACCACTCCTTGCGACGCCCACACCTCTCCCCTCACCCAATCTCCCTTTATAAACCCCCTCCTCCTCTCCATCTGACACCATCATAGTTGAGCGAGAGGAGAGCAGGGAGCCGGAGAGAGAGCAAGCGGAGAGCGAAGAGCGAGTCTGAGCGCGAGAGCGGAGGGCACCATGCTGCTTTATTGCAGCGTCTGTGGCAAGGAGAGCCCAGAGCAGTTCCGCGGAAGTTATTTTTCCGTGGAATCAGATGTCCAGAGTGACCTCCAGACGTCGGGGAGGATGTCTGAAGGTATTATGAGACGTTTGGTAGAGATTTATTTTTTCCCTTATTTATCTGCCGAGTCCTGACAATGCGTACACATGTGTCAGAAGTTGGAAGGTGCGGCGGAGCGAGGATCGATGCGGTTTCAAACGTTCGGGAGCATCTCCAGACGTCTGATGGAACCCCCAGACATCGGCACTGTGTTCCAGATGTCCGATAGAGGTGCCTGAGAGAGGTATGCCTGCGAGTTGGTTTAAGACGTTTGGGATCTCTCCCAACCGTCTAATTTCTGTTAGACCTCGTGTTTTTAGGCCCATACAAGGCCCAAACGATGTCGGTCTTCCGTAAACAAAACATCTTTGTTTCCCATACGTTTTTCTCCATGTAATGGTACCCTATCTGTAGCACTTGAACCCTTTTTGACCTGTCAATCCATGTCTTAGGTCTTCAATCCGTCGAGTGTATGGGACCAATGAAGACATTGGGAGCTACTGTACGAGCCCCCATTCCACCCAGTTATCCTGGTAGAGTGGTTCTAACTAATTTTCCAAGTTAAATAAAATGCATGCAATTAGTTAAAACCTAGGATGTGAGATGAATCCTAGGAAGAAATAAACGTATGCTTTGGAATACAACTATCCAATTGAACCCTAGGTTGTGATATGAATGCTAGGGCTAGAGAAAAGTGCATGTGAATAATCGAGTAAATCATGAGCTGTCTGTATTATCTGCAATGAACCACATTACGAACCAACCTGCACTATGATTGAGCTACCTATTCTGTATATATTAAACTTGATAAAGGGAAAGTCATGTACAAACCCTACGGGGAATATTGGACGAGACATGAATATCGTAGTACAGAGAACCGGATGGTTCTAGAACTGTCGCCCACAGGGGCTGTTTAGGGAAGTGAGCTGACTTTCGTGTACATAGTACGAAAGTGAGCAACTATCCCTTGTAGTGTAGAGGAGAGCTTGCTGCCCTTGGGTTGAGCCCCGGGGTGAGTTTGGCCACTCTACGTCAACTCCTGTTGGACCTCGCGTACTGGTACTGAGGTGAGCTACTTAGTGCAGGGGGGGCTAGCCGCCCCAAGGGGCCCGGGGATAGGCATGGCCACCCTACACTGACTCTTGTTAGCCATTGGGCAAACCAGGATAGTTGGATGAGGGTACGCGGACTGTGGAGGGGCGAGACCCCTGTTCTGTTCTGAGAGGGCAAGTCCCTATGTTGTTCCGTAATGTACGTTTGGGCATACCCGCTAGCAGAAACGAATGACCGCGTGCCAGTGCGGGGTAGCTTCCCGCGCGTTTATCACATGTGCTGTAATCATCACTACATCACAACCATGACCTTGGGGTGGTAGATTGAGTGTAGGACTACCACGGAGGGACTCTCTCGACCAGGAGAGTGCCACGTGTGCTTCCTACATCACAGGAAAACTGCAAGCAAAATCGTTCCTTTAGGGAACAAGAAGATTAAGTAATGTGATGGATCCTGATTGGAGATCTCTACACAGAAAATCATTATAAGATAATTTGGATCGGCAAGTATTATGTTAAGCTACTTGTTAATTGCATGTTATATTTTATCCACCACTCTTCTCAGCGTTAGCTAACTCCAGATATATAACTTTGTACAGGTCAGAGATTTGAGCAGCCCGAGCCACCGGCTGCTGAGGACGTTGGGTCTAGTTGAGCCTAGCTATAGCTTTTACTGCTAGTTGTAGTGAGTTCTTGTAGTTATATTTTCAGTACTTTTCCATTATGTTCTCTATCCATACTAATTTTATTGTGATGGCTATATTCCTATTTTTGGAGGTATGTAATATTTTAGTATTACTATTCTATTTCTCTGTTTGTGCCAATTTCTTTCTTCTTAGCTATTGTACTTGTGTGGTAGATGGATTAATGCACATTATCAGGTTATTTCTTGTTGGAAGACTAGGTCTTGGGATTAGTCGAGGCAAGCCGATTTCAGGTCCTGTAGGGATCTGGGATCTGGTCATAACAAGATGGTTGTTACTCGTCTACGCGACGAGATCGTGGTTTAAAAAGAAGACGTTCGTTGTAGTATATTTGAAATCACCGCGAAAAACTATTAACAATTTATTTTACTCGAAAACTAAAGTATCCGAGGTCGAACTCAGGGAGCAAATTAGTATTGTAGAAACTAAAATCACAATCTCAAAATATAATATTTAACAAGAATATAAATGAGAGTTCATGTATAAGAAAACTAAAAAGGGAATAGAAATGTGAGAGGAAATTGAGTATTTTCTCTGATGGCTGCTTTCTTCTCTTTCTTCCTTTTTCTTTCTCTTCTTGGCCTCACCTTTCCTTTCTTTCTTTCTTTCTTTCTCTGACATTCCCTTTTTTAGACGTCTGATTCTGTGAATCAGATGCCTTATCTCGTAGTTGCTACAGTGCCTTCTACTCTCTGTCTTCTTCCTTTCTTTCTGTCTTCTTCTTCTGCAGTTCCTTCCTCTTCCTTGTCTATCTTCTTCAGCCTCTACCTCTGGTCTTCTTTCATCTTTCTTTTCTTTCTTCTTCTGCTTTCAAGCCTTTCTTCTTCCTTCCTTCTCTTTGGCTTCTGCCTTGTGTTCTCCTTCCTTCTCTTTTCTTCTTTTGCCGCACCTTCTCCTTCCTTCTTCTTCGGCCTTAGCTTCTTTGCGGCTACAGTGCCATCTTCCTTCTCCTCCTTAGCTGCTCCTTCCTCTTCCTTCTCCTTCTTAGCTTTCTTCTTTTCCTTGCTAGTGGCGGTAAGACTAGGTTTTGTTGTTTGTTATAGAAATGGCATTGTAGTACAAATAGTCATTGCCACTATTACAATTTTATTCGGAAATAAAAGGTTTCCCGAGGCCGAACTCAGGGAGCAAACTATAATTCTAGAAGTACAATGTTTCTATTACAAAAAATAAGAGAGAGAGAGAGAGGTAGATTGGTCTCTTGGATTTTTCTTCTTCTCTTCTTTCTCTCTTGTCTTTGTCTTCTTCTTCTTTCTCTTCTCTTCTCTTTACTTGATCGTCCTTAGTTCTTCTTCTTCTTTGCCTTCTTTCTTTTTCATTCCTTCTTCTCTCTTTGATCTTCTTCAGCTCTTTATCTTCTTTCTTTTCTTTTCCTTCAGCTGCGGCACCTTCTCTTCTCTTCTTCTTTACTTTGTCTGCAGAGCTTCATCCGTCGTCTGATTTCTCAATCAGACGGCTTAAGTAGTGTCTGCTACAGTGCTTCTTCTTCTTCCTCTTCTACGGTCTTCTTTCATCTTCTTCTTGCAGTCATCTTTCTTCTTCTTCTCTGCCTGCACACTCACATAGCTTGGTCAGAGCAAAAACCTACCCCTACCCTCCCCCACGTCACTCTCTTTCTCAGCTTTCGCTCAAAGGATCGCTCTCCCAGAGCCAGGTATTCGGGTACAGATTCGCGCCCGGGACCAGGCCCACCGGCCTGCGGTGGTGGGCGAGGAGTGCAGGTCGGGTATACGGGTCGGGCCAGGTCCGCGGGGGGGTGGTCGCGGACGAGGCCGGGTGAAGCGGGTGAGAGGGACCTCACCCCGTGGTCAGGAGGCGAAGAGGCTATGTCACTTTTCCAATTTATGCATGGGTGGTGTTTCGAAATCCCACATTGTGGGACTATCCTCTGTGCTATCTTCACGCGCGCCCGCAGGACGATTCCACCTCGCCCTCTTCTCAGCTGCAAACACTGTCGACGCCAACTTATGAGGCAGAAGTCTTCGCAGACTTCGCCCCAACCTGCAGCACCTGGGAACCTGGGGCCGCAGGGCCTGGAGCTCACCCCGAAGCTGCTTCAGTCGTCGTTAATGGCGGCTGGGGTGGCGACCCTGTCAGACAGAAGCACGGCCCTTCGGCCCAATCAAGATAGCGGGGGACCTTCGCCGTGGCACGGCGAAGGTGGCGCAGGGTGCAGCAGGTCGTGGGGCGGCGTCTGGCGGCGGGGCTAGGTCGGACAGCGACCGGAAAAATGGGTCTGATCGGGGGAGTGTGGTGGGGGTGTGGAGCGGCAATGGGTGGGCGGAGGTTGTTCAGCGTGATGAGGCGGAGGTTCTGTGAGGGACGGCGAGTCGTGTGGGGCTGCGGAGCGATGGGGGCGTCTCGCCGGAGGGTGGCCGAAGACGAAGAGGGTGACGGTGGACAGGAGTGGTCGAGGGTTTAATCGAACGAAAAATAGTGAGGAAAAGAAAGAGGGGGAAGTGGGGAGTAGTTCTGAACTAGTTATAGGGACGAAAGGGTCCGAAGAAGGGCGGCAGTCGTATCGACTGTCGCCGGAGAAGAAAATGCCCAGAGGGAGAGGGCGGCGGCGAGGAGAGAGTGGGAGGGCGCACGCTGGTTACGGCGCGACGCGGGAAGAGTGGGCGAAGGTGGCTCTGCTACTGGTATTGCAGCAGAGCGACGAGGAAGAACCGCTGGAGCTGGTGGGCTTCTGCCGGAGTGGGAAGAGAGGGAAAATGGGGGTCTTTCTCCGTCAGGACCGAGCTCCCCTCTTCTGCAGGCGGAGGCGGTTTTTATAGAGGCGAAGGCGGAGAGGTGGGCGGAGGGAGGCGACGTGCCTCCCTCGCCGGAGGATGGCCGGAGTAGGGACCCATACCTTCCACATGTTCGCACGGAAGGTGTGGGCTGCTGCAGAGATCATGGTGGTGTCCCTGCAACAGCAGACGTCGCAGGGAACACCCAGTTGAAAGGGTAGAGGGCCTCCCTCACCCTGCGCGGCGCCATGCTCCGCGCAAAGTCGCCGGGGCATGGCGCTGCTCAGAGTTTTGCAGGGAGGACCTAAGTGCAATGAACGACGAAGACTTAGGGGTCAAAATGTGAGGATTTCAAAAGTTGAGGGTCAAAAAGTAATAGGTGAGGACCAAAATGCAAAGTCGGTCAAGAAGGTCTCTTCTTAAGCTCAAGTTTTTATGCATGGATAAATGGGACCTAAGGATTCTAATAGTGAAATTTATTTCTAGATCTGACCTTGTTTGATAGGTCAATTTATGTAAAAACTCAAATTAAATCATTAATTGGGCATGGTTCTCAATGTAGATCAAAGTGGGTTCCCAAGGTCAAATTGAAGGTTCTAAACCCTAGAGATTATTTTTCTATGAATTTTAGAGGGTTTAGACGATTTTTACTTTGTCTCGAACCTTATGAATTGAAGTGGGTTTGTTTTAGGGTTATAGGATGTCATTTAATTCCTTGGAGTTGCTGTAGCTCTTGTTGGATCAAATCATCCCACTTTCCTTCTTATTAGGGTAGTTTGACTAATGTTTGGACCCTGAGTCACCTTGTTTACTGATTGTGTTGGTGAAATTACATTTTTACCCCTTAGTTCCTGTTTTCTTCACAAACTCAGAATTCTCTGAGTCAAGCTTTTCTATAAGTTATGTAGGAGCTTTTTCTCGTAAATCTAGGTTATATGGTGCTAGTTTAGGGTTCATGATGAGGTTCTCATCATACCCCCATGCCTAGCTTTTGCTAGTTCCTTAGCAAAAACTTAAGGTTTTAACCTTTGTTCTAGACCATAATGTTTTTAATAACTTCAGATAAGTGCTTTTTCATTTGAACTTAGATTAGGTTAGAATGCTGACCATAGGACTAAAAGGTACTCTAGTACCAATCAAGATCCAGATCTGTCTAGCCTCAGCCTCAGTTTTTGACAAAGGTTTTTAAACCCCACAAGAACTAACCTAAGGTCTATTGGACTTTGTGGTTAAAGCACCCATGCTTGAAATGATTGTAGCCCTGGTTCAGTTCGCAGTGCGTTTTGTAAGAGAGAGATAGAAAATTTTTCTGTTTGGAGAGTTTTCTCTCTCTTTTTCTTTTTAGTTCTAGCCTAGGATTGGCTTTCCAACACGGTCTGTATCAGATTCCTTGCTCCCATCATCAATCCTCAAGGGTTCCTGGCAATCGATGCTTCGAGATAGCACTACCCATGGCAACCCCCGGAACCCAGGCTATTGAGATTTCGAGATAATCCCATCCATGGTGTTCCGTGGCTGAATCTAGACCCTGGTGATTGACACTTCGTGATAATGCCATCCATGGAATCTGAACCAGTAGAGTGCTTACATGCTCCCAGTAGGATATGTAAATATCTTAAGAGACAAGCACCGAGGAGATGATATTTTGCTACGCATCTTCGAGGTGATTTCCCGCCTCTCCGGGCTGGGAACTCGTCCAAATCAACTTGTGTTGATCGGCCGCTCCTACTCTAGGTGTGCTTTTCAGAATTTTTTTTTTTTACGCTTCTGCGTGATTTTTGATTTTTATGCTTACTGAACCAGGCTGTGTGTGAGGTTGGGGTGCTTAGGTTACTGAGTCCCGTAAATCAGAAGTTAGTTAATGAGGTCAAATACTCCCTAAGCCTTGGACCTAATACTTAAGCTTTTCATTTTCCTCGACCTCTTGAGGAATGTCTAGATCTTAATGGGTACTAAGAGTCTATCCAAGAATGCCTAAAGTTTGCGTTCTTACTAATCTCACCAGGCACTTTTCATTTCTTTTCTTGAATAAGGTCTAGAACTTAGGTCAATTCCTTAGTTTCTTACTAAGGACTATCACTTTTTTCTTTCACTTTTGTGCTCCTTTTTCATTTTGCTTCTTTTCCTTCTCCCACAAAATTTCCTTTCTCCTCTTATTCTTTTTATCCTTTTTTTGAAAGAAAATTTTAATTTTTTTAATTTTTTAATTTTTTTATGGTGTTTTTGGCATATGTGAATTTTTTTGTTTAAAACCTTTTCTTACAAGTTTTGCACTTTTATATCCCTCCCATGCCTAAGGTTTGCAATGTCCTCATTGTGACTTAGGGGATTTTTATTTACTTAGTTCATTCCTTAAGATAGATGTTTTAATGAGTGAATGGGTCGGGATGATAGTTGTGGACGATTGCTAATCCCAGATGCAAGCATCTGAGGTGGAGTCGGCTGTCTATAGAGGCGAACCTTAAGTGCACAAAGGTGTGAAAAAGGTTTTAGATTTTTAGGAAAATGACGGACTGCCTCCCGTTAAGCGCTGAGTTTTACGCCATCGGCTGGGTGCAATAAGCTCAAACGGAATGGAGGATATAAGATGATTCAGCCGAATCAGTAGAAGTCACATCAATGAATGGCTTGAGTCTCTGACCGTTCACGATGACAGGTTCGAAATCGTGGTTGAGCGGACTGATTTCGATGGCTCCATTTCCAAAAACCTGTCGGACTAAATATGATCCGACCCACTTGGATCGCAACTTTCCCGGGAAAAGTTTGAGTCGGGCATCAAAGAGTAGGACCTTCTGACCAGGATGAAAGATCTTTCTCGAGATATGCTTGTCATGGAAGACTTTAACCCGCTCCTTATAGATTCGCGAGTTCTCATACGCGTCTAGGTGTAATTCATCGATCTCGCTGATTTGAAGTTTTCTGTGGGTTCTAGCCTTCGAAAGATCTAGATTACAATTTTGTACTGCCCAATAGGCTTTATGCTCTAGTTCTACGGGAAGGTGACACGCCTTTCCACACACCAGTCTAAAGTGAGATATGCCTAATTGGGTTTTGTGGGCAGTCCTATAGGCCCACAATGCTTCCGGAAGTCAGGACGACCAGTCCTTCCTGTCAGGCAGAACAGTGACCTGCAGGATTTTCTTGATCTCTCGATTTGACAGCTCAGCTAGACCATTAGTTTGGGGGTGGTAAGGAGTAGAGATTCGGTGAGATACCCCGAATTTGGTCATCAGTGACCTAAACTGAGCGTTTGTGAAATGGGTCCCCTTGTCAGAGATTATAGCACGAGGAATCCCGAACCTTGAGAAAATGTTTTGATGAATGAATTTGAGAACGATTTTGTGATCACAGGTTTGGGTCGGTATGGCTTCGATCCATTTGGACACGTAGTCCACAGCAAGCAGAATGTATTCGAAACCATCCGAAGCAGGAAAGGGGCCCATAAAATCAATCCCCCAAACATCAAAGATTTCTCATATGAGAATCGGTTGCAAAGGCATCATGTCGCGACGGCCCATGTTGCCCAAAGCCTGGCAACGACTGCATGCCTTGCAGTGACTGTATGCATCTTTGAATTGCGTGGGCCAGTAAAAGCCACACTGGAGGACTTTTGATGCGGTTTTATGCCCAGAGAAGTGGCCACCGCATGCCTGGTCATGGCAGAAAGAGAGGATATTGCTTATTTCCTCCTCCGGGACACATCTCCGAATGACTTGATCAGCACCTATGCGGAAAAGGTACTGGTCTTCCCAGATGTAATACTTGGCATCAGAACGTAATTTGTCTTTCTTGGCCTTCGGACAATCAGACGGGATCTGATGAGATGCCAAGTAGTTTACTATATCAGCAAACCATGGAAGTCTAGTACCAATAGTCAGTAGGTGCTCATCAGGAAAATGTTCTGTGATGGGTCCGAAAGGGTTGATAATCTCAGAAGGAAGATGGGACAGATGGTCGGCTACCACATTCTGCCTTCCCGCCTTGTCGCGAATCTCAAGGTCGAATTCTTGCAACAGCAAGATCCAACGAATTAGTCGGGGCTTCGCATCCTTCCTGGCAAGGAGATGCCTTACAGCCATGTGATCCGAGTAGATGATGACATGGGAACCCAGGAGATACAATCGAAACTTTTCGAGGGCAAATACTATGGCTAGCAGCTCTTTCTTCGTAACCGTATAGTTACGCTGAGCCTCGTCAAGTGTCTTGCTAGCGTAGTAGATGACCACTGGTTTCCGGTCAGCTTTCTGCCCCAGGACCGCTTCTACAGCGAAATCAGACGCATTGCACATGATCTCAAAGGGTTGAGACCAGTCAAGGGATTGTAGGATAGGTGCCTGGGTGACTCGGTCACGAAGGTTTTCAAAGGCTAGAGTGCATTCCTTGGAGATTTCAAAGGGTACATCCTTAGAGAGAAGAGAAGTCAAGGGGCACGCGATTTTCGAGAAATCTGGAATGAAACGACGGTAAAAACCGACGTGCCCCAGAAAAGAACGGATGTCCCTGATCGAGCTAGGCATAGGAAGGCGAGAGATCAGATCAACCTTAGCTCGATCCACTTGGATGCCTTTTTCTGAAATTAAGTGTCCCAGGACAATTCCCTCAGGAACCATGAAATGGCTCTTTTCCCAGGAAAGAACAAATTCACATCGATGCATCGCCTGAGTATCTGGACCAAGTGTTGGAGGCAATCGTCAAATGATGCTCCAAAAACTGAAAAGTCATCCATGAAGACTTCCAAATAGTCACCTACCATATCTAAGAATATGGCAAGCATGCACCGCTGAAAAGTAGCGGGTGCATTGCAAAGACCGAAAGGCATCCTTCGAAACGCGTATGTTCCGAAGGGGCAAGTGAACGTGGTCTTTTCTTGGTCCTCAGGATGGATTGCCACCTGGTTGTAACCGGAGTACCCGTCAAGAAAGCAGAAGAACCTATTTCCCGCTAGTTTTTCAAGAATTTGATCAATGAAAGGTAGTGGGAAATGATCCTTCTTCGTGGAGGAATTGAGTCGGAGGTAATTTATACAGACTCTCCACGCATTGGCTAATCGGGTAGGAATGATTTCTCCGATCTCAGTCGTTATAGTGGTGAGTCCTGCCTTCTTAGGCACAACCTGAATTGGGCTCACCCAACGACTATCGGAGATCGGGTAGAAGATTCCGGCATCTAACCACTTGATGATCTCCTTTTTCACGACCTCCTGCAGATTAGGGTTCAAGCGTCTCTGCATTTCACGAGAAGGTCGTGCGCCCTCTTCTGAATAGATATGATGAGTACAATAAGAGGGACTTATTCCAGTCAAATCATCGAGAGTCCACCCGATGCCTCTGCGATGTTGCTGGAGGACAGTAATCAGATGGGATTCCTGTTCGGGATTGAGGTTGGAATTGATGATCACAGGAAGGGTCTGATTAGAACCCAAAAAGATGTATTTCAAGTGAGCAGGAAGAAGCTTTAGCTCGAGGATGGGGTTATCAGCAACGGCGGGTGGTTCAGTATAGACGTGAGGTTCAAGGGTAGGAGTTACTGGGTTGTTCAAATCTGGATTCGACTCCTCTGTTTGCGGGTCAAGATCTTTATGCGGTTGATGAGGTATAATCAGGTCATTCTGGAAGTGTGTTTCATCAACCAAAGCCCTAATGTCACAAATTTGTTTGATGACACCGCAATTGATTCCTTGTTGGGCCTTAAATATATCAATTTTCAAGGTTTGATTCCCAAATTTGAGCTCTATTTGGCCCTCCTCACAGCTAATGTTGGCTCTAGCAGTAGCCAAGAAAGGTCTCCCTAAAATAATTGGTGTATCCCTAGGGTTTTCATTTGCGTCCATGTCTAAGACTATGAAGTCTACAGGAAAGAAGAAATCCCGCACTCTTACAATAACATCCTCGAGAATCCCTTTTGGTGACTTTATAGATCGATCTGCTAATTGTAATGTCACCTCGGTTGGTTTTAGCTCAGATTCTTCTAGATGGTCAAGTAAGGATGTGGGTATCAGATTTATGGAAGCACCCAAGTCTAGTAAGGCTCTATCAAATTGGGTATCACCTATCTTGCAGGAAATCAGGGGAGTACCAGGATCTTTAGCCTTGGGTGGGAGTCTGCTTAGGATTACAGAGCTGGCTTGCTCTGACAGAACAATTGGACTCCCACTCTTGGTTCGCGGCTTACGCTGGGGTGTACACACATTCTTTAAGAATCGTGTGTAAGCCGATACGTGGCGGATTGCATCCATCAAGGGGATGTTTATGTGGACCTGCTCAAAGAGCCTGACCAGGTCCTCCTCAGGTGCCACGGGCTTGGTAGTCTTCTTTCCCTTGGTCAAGGCCTCGGGAAACGGAACCTTGGTTGGTTCTTCTAGGATAGGTCCAGGTCTTGGGTCTGGGACAGGGATAGGAACGTCCTGGATTACCGTCCTAGGCTTGGGATCACTACCAGGCTTGGAGTGGTTTGGATGAGGTGGATCTTGGGTTTCCTTACCACTACGGGTTGTTAAGAATTAAGTCCTGCCTGATTTTGGTTGGGATTGGGTAAGATGGGTTGCTGTTGGTAGCCTACAAAAGAAGTGGAGGCCTCCATCTTGTCAGGTGAAGGAACAGAGGGGGCCTGATAAATCATATGGGCTTGGCCCGGGTTTGGGTTCATAACGCGCTGCTGGGTTGGCAGGTTATTCGGGTTAGGATGAGGTAGGGAAGGAAGAGTGCCTGGTTGGCGAGAGTTTGCCAACTGGGCCAATTGATTTCGGACCTCTGTAAGCTCGTTCTTGTATTGTTTTTGAACAGCCGCATTCGTTCTTTGAATGTCAGCCAAAGTCTGAAGGATAAGGGACATTTGATCTTGATTTGGCCCTGATGGATAAGTAGGGTTGGGCCGAGGCTGAGGCGGCTGGTAAGGACGAGGGGGTTGTGGGCGGGGCTGAAAGGGTGGTCTTTGGGTTTGGAAATTTTTCGCCTGATGAGAACCTCGTCACAAACCCTAAACTAGCACCATTTAACCCTGATTTGCAAGAAAAAGCTCCTACATAACCTTAGAAAGGCTTGGCTCAGAGAGATTCTGAGTTTGCAAAGAAAACATAAACTGAGGGGTAAAAATGCAATTTCACCAATCCAATCTGAAAACAGGGTAACTCAGGATCCAAACATAGGTCAAAACAACCTAATAAGAAGCAAAGTGGGATGAAATGACTCAACAAGGGCTATAGCAACTCTGAAGAATTAAATGACATCCTGTAACCCTAAAAATAAACCCACTTAAATACACGAGGTTCGAGGCATAAAAGAAATCAACTAAACCCTCTCAAATTCATAGAAAAATAATATCTAGGGTTTAGAACCTTCAATTTGGCCTTAGAAACCTATTTTGACCTACATTGAGAACCATGCACAATTAACAACTTAATTTGAATTTTTGCGTAAATTAACTGGTCAAACAAGGTTTAACCTAGAAATAAAATTCACCATCAGAATCCTTAGGTCCTAATTAGTCATGTATAAAAACTTGAGCCTAAGAAGAAACCTTCTTGACCAACTTTACACTTTGGTCCTCATATATTTACTTTTTGGCCCTCAATTTTTGAACCCTCACATTTTGGCCCCTAACTCTCCTTCATTCTTTACGTTTAGGTCCCTCCTGCAAAACCTGAGCAGCACCAGGCTCCGGCGACCTTGCGCGGAGCATGGCGCCGCGCAGGGTAAGGGCGCGCAGGGTAAGGGAGGGAGCCTGCCAAGTCAAATGGGGGTTCCCTGCGTCATCAGCCGTCGCAGGAGCACCCCCATGAGCGCTGCAACCACCCATACCGGCCGTGCGAACGCACGGACGGTATGGGTCTCCTTCCTCCGGCGAGGGAGACACGTCGTCTCCCTCCGCCCGCCTCTCCGGTTCTGCCCTTATAAATACCCCCGTCGCTCCACCGTTCTTCCCAGCTCGGATCTGACGGAGATACCCCCTCACTTCCTCTCTTCCCACTCCGACAGACGCCCCCTTGCTCCGGCGGCTTCTCCTCCTCCTCCTCGTCGCCCTACCGCACTACCAGCAGCTGGGTTGCCTTCCCTCGCTCTTCCCGCGCCGCGCCGCACCCAACGTGCGCTTCTCCGGCCCTCTCCTCGCTGTCACCCCTTCCTCTGGGCAGTTTCTTCTCCGACGACAGTCGATACGGCTGTCGCCTGCTCCGGCCCCTCCTCGTCCTGCTAAGTAGGTATAAACTCTTCTCTTCCTCCCCTCTTTCTTTTTCTCACTGTAAATCTTTACTGTTGCCCTCGACCTCGCCCAAACACTCTCACCTTCCCCATCTCCGGCCAACCTCCGGCGAGTCGCTCCCATCATTCCGCCACTCCACACGACTCGCCGACCCCCGCAGAACCTCTGCCTCCTCACCCTGATCAACCTCCGCCCTTCCACTTCCCACCAATCGCCCTCTGCAGACCCACCGACCAAACCCATCTCACCACCTGCAGTTTGACCTAGGGCGGCCCTTAGGCTCCGCCACGCCACCTGCAGACCCCCCGACCACCTTCGCCGTGTCACGGCGAAGGTCCTCCGCATATCTGATTAGGCCGAGAGGCCGTGTTGTTGTGGACAGGTGTTGCGCCCGCCATCGCCATTGCTGAACAGCGAAGCTCCTTCGACCTGCTGCTCCAAGCGTGCCACGCCCAGATCAGGCTCCCAGGCTGCGCGGGGTATCTTCGCGAAGAGTCCCAGGCTGTAGCTGGGGCGAAGCCCTCGCGTGAAGCCTCGACTGCCCGCTGCTTCCTCCGCGCAGGCGCCCAAATTGGGGTGGGACATTTAGTCCCACCTCGGAAACTCGCAGAGGCGCGCAGTCGCTTAAAGGCAAAAACTGCCTTAAGCTCTTCGCCTCAGTTCACGGGGTGAGGTCCCCTTCACCCGCCTGATTACCCGGCCTCGTCCGCGCTCACGCCCCGCGGACCTGGCCCCAACCCGATTAGCCCGACCTGCACTCCTCGCCCACCACCGCACGCCGGTGGGCCTGGACCCTGGCGCGACCCGCGTACCCGATTAACCGGTTGGTCTGGGAGAGCTTTCCTAAGAGCGAATTCAGAGAGAGAGACGCGGGGGGAGGGTAGAGTAGGTTTTGCCCTCTGACGAAAACCTTGAAGTGTGCAGGCACAGGTGAAGAAGAAGAAGACGGAAGCTAAGGGAGGCACTGTAGCAGCAGCGGTTTAAGTCGTCCGATTGGAAAATCAGACGAAGTCCTGAAGGCCAAGTGGAGAAGCAAAAATCAGAAGAAGAGAAGGACAGGATCGTCCAACCAAGAAGAAGAAGAAAGAAGAGAAGAAGCAAGAAAAGAAGAAGAGCACGAGAAGAAGATCTGAAGAAAGAAAAAGAAGAAACAAAGAAGAAGAAGAGCACAGGAAGAACAAAAGGAAGAAGATTCAAGAGCCAAAGAGAAGAGAAGACAAAGAGGAAGAAAGAAGAGAAGATGAAGAAGCCAAATTTTCATCTCTCTCTCTCTCTTTATTTTTGTAATAAGAACTTTTGTACCTCGGGAACTCTTTTATTTTCCGAGTAAAAAAAATATATCTGTAATGATGGCAATGACTAGGTGTACTACAACGTTATTTCTACAACAAACCTAGTCACAACGCACGACCACCACCGCCCACTAAAAGTTAGGATGGTTTTGCCATCCAGGGTTATAAGTGTTGGAGAACGGGTCATTCTGGATGGCGTTGAGGTCCCCGCAGGTCTGAGGAACCTCCAGAGAGTCAGAGAAAGGGGGGATGGATTTCCCCGGGCTGGTGTAGAAAGGATCAGATGGACCTCCGGTCAGATAATCAGATGGTGGATATGGATCCATCCTAGGAGAAGATTGATGGAGAATGTTTTGCATAGTTTCCCTTGTGGAAGGAGGTTGTGCAAAGGGGTTATGCGTAGAGGTGGCTCGCTGCAGGTGCTGAGTCAACTCATCCACCTTCTTTTCAATGATCGAGACCTTGTCCAATCGAATGGCCATTAATTCCAGGTCGACTAATGCGGACAGGCCCTACGTCTCACGTGCTCCCCTAAGATCCGTCGATGCGCGGGTATTCGTCCTGTCGAATAATCCCATGGAGTCATTGTTGATGGAGTTCTCGCACATGTTTTCGAGAATCTCCCACACGGTGTCCTCATGTTGACCCATGATATTTCCTCCGCAGGTTGCATTGACGAAAAGACGGATGTCCTCACGGAGTCCCTGGTAAAAAGATTGGACATGTTCCCATTTAGGAACTCCGTGATGGGGGCACTTTCTCATGAGATCCTAAAAATGATCCCATGCCTCATGGAGAGGTTCCCCTGTTTGTTGAGTGAAGTGAGTAATCTGATGGCGCAAGGCGTTGGTCCGACCAACGGGAAAGAACTTTTTCAAAAACTCAGACTGAAGTTCTTCCCAAGTGTTGATAGGCCGGGTCTGAGTTTGATACCAATGAGCGGCCTTGTCCATAAGAGAAAAGGAGAACATCTTCATGAGAAGAATATCCCGATTTTGTGCATCTGACCCAAAAGTTTGGGCCAGATGCTTTAGCTGTTTGATGTGCTGGAAGGGATCTTCGGAATTAAGCCCATGGAATTTAGGTATAGCATGAATCATGTTGGGCTTCAATTAGGAATCAGGTCCTCCAGTCGGGATTCTGACTCGAGGCTTATTGGCCACCGCAGCAGGATTATAATGGTCCCGCATCATAGGACGCTGCGGTGGGTGCACAAAGTTTTGGAAGAGGTCATTGAGTTGCTGGAGCTGGTGCTCCAGATTATTTTCTTCCTCAACTGGCTGAGCCATGATGGGGGAAGAAGAAGAGCTTGGTTCAGAATCAGGTGAGAGAATGATGGGGTAGGGTTGCTGTGCAAACACAGGTGTCGAGGCTTGGCCTTGACGAGAGTGAATTCCTAAAGGAGATCTTAAGGGTGGTCTTAAGGATCTCCTACTGTTCATGCACTGTTGGAATAGAAGAGTTTAGAAGGTGCTGGACCCAATCAAGACACCCAAAAATGTGTTGGGTGACTACAGAGATGCGGGGCAGATGGACCCCTTGATCAGAAAGATCGTCCACCTGAGAATTACCTGGGCAGCCAGAGAGGGTGAGTCCTGCAAAGACACCTACACGGTAGAGCGTCCCCACGGGTTACAGGGTTTCCCCCACCCGACCTCTCTTGTCACTGCGGTTCCAGGTAGACCAAAATGGGGATCTTGACCTCTTAAGTCTACCTCTTTTACTTTAAGATCAAGGTGCTTAAGGTTTCACTTGAACTCTTAGGTATTTTTGTGAACAAGGTGGCCTAATTTGAAGGTTGGTTGACCCTAGGGGTCAACTTTACCTAGTGATTCCTTTGAGAATTTAGGCCTTGTTTCTTTTTAGGGTTCAAGTGTTTAGAGAGCCAATTTTTTAGGGTTTTTCTTATTAGGTATTTTCAATCAATGGCTTGGGCACACCTCTTTTGGATTTCCTCAATTCTTGATTAAGGGGTGTGTCTCTGAAATCCTAATGTTTGACCTTATGTTGGCTCTACTTGGTCCAGTTAATTCTTTGCTAGGTAATTAGGGCTCAGGCAAGAAAGTGTTAGCCCTTAATTACCTTTAATATTATGTGCAGGAATAATAGTTTTTGAGAATATGCAGCTATTACTATGTATAAAAGACAGGTTATACCTATTTTTTTCTTTCTTTTTCCTCTTTAAAATTTTAGGGTTTAATAGGAAGTTACCTGTCCTTGGAGTGGCTGTGGTGCGACTGCGTCTTTTTCTTTCTGTACCTGCACAAAAGAGAGAGAGAGATTATTAAAAGCTTATACAATAGCCGTTGCTCCCCGGCAACGGTGCCAAAAAATAGTGGCGGTAAGACTAGGTTTTGTTGTTTGTTATAGAAATGGCATTGTAGTACAGATAGTCATTACCACTATTACAATTTTACTCGGAAATAAAAGGTTTCCCGATGTCAAATTCAGGGAGGTGGAGGGGTCAAACCTGAAATGCACGAATATGGCCTCTCGACCCTGTCAAATGCCTTGGGAGGCTTCGCCGTGTGACAGCGATGGTGAGACGGTGGTCGGCTGGCCGCGGGGCGGCCTAGGTGTGTGTGCCTAGGTCGCTCTGTGGCTGTGAAGGTGGGTTAGGTTGGTGGGTGCTTGCGAGGGGTATGGCGGTCAGTGGAGGGGCGGATGACGATCAGTGGGTGATGGCAGAGGTGATGAGGGGTCTGGCGAGGCGTGTGGAGGTGCGAAGCGACGGATATGCCTTTGCCGGTGGTCTGCCGGATATTGAGAAGGTGGTGGTGGTCTGCAGCATCTAGGGGTCTAAAGTGCAAATTAAGAGAGGGGAAATGAAGAAAAGGAGAGGAGGAACTTATCTGTGGTGATTGGAGCGAAGGGGAGGCAGAGGGGCGGACGACGCGTATGTGCCGTCGTCGGAGATGAAAGCCCTAAGATGGAGAGGCGGCGACGATAAGGAGGTTAGAGAGGCTCGCGCGGGTACGGCGCGATGCGGATGAGTGAGGCGAAGATGACTCGACCACTGGTACGGTGGCAGAGCAATGAGAAGAGGGAGGAGAGGTCGCCGAAGCTTGCGGGCAGATGGCCGAAGAGGAGGGAGGACGAAATTCAGGGGGATTCTCAGGCCAAATCAAGCTTACCCCCTTTTTTCGGACCTGGTGCTTCTTATATAGGCACGGGCAGAGGGTCAGATGCATGGTGGCGGGAAAAAATCATCGCCAAAGGTATGGCCGGAACTGATACCCATACCTCTTGAGCGTTCGCACGAGAGGTATGTGGCGATTCAGGGCATGGAAAGCTGCTCAGTTGGTAGGGGGTTTCACAAAGAACTTCCCTTTCAAATCTGAGAGCAGCTCCCTGGGTAAGCGAGGAGAAATCCTCCTCAAAACCTCGCTGGAGGTATGGGTCACTACTGCAATGGCAGAGGGACTGGAATGCGAAAAGTGATGAAGAAGTTGGGGGGTTTTCGCAATGGTTTTCAAAAGTTAGGGACCATAATGTAATTGGGTGGACTATTTTGCAAAGTAGGTCAAAATGGCCTTCCCTTAGGTCCAAATTTTGGTACAAACCTAATTTTGACCTAGGGAATCCAATGGTGAAGTTCAATTTTAGGTTTGACCATGTTTGACTGGACATTTTGCACAAAATCCAAATTAGGTCAAATATTGAGCTTGGACCCCAATCTAGGTCAAAACAGGTTCCAAAGGTCAAATTAAAGGTTCTAAACCCTAGGGGATATTTTTTTATGAATTTTAGAGGGTTTAGTTGATTTTTATATTTCCTGAAACTTTGTGAATTTTAGTAGGTTTGTTTTAGGGTTACAAAATGTCATTTAATTCTTAAATTTCACAATAACTCTTTTCTGACTAAACCATCCCACGTTTTCTCTTATTAAATCCAATTGACCTATGTATAGATCCTGAGAAATCCCATTGATGTACTACAATGGTAAAATTACAGTTTTACCCTTTGTTTCATGTATTCTTTTCAGATCAGTAATCTCTTGAGTTAGGCCTTCCTTTAGGTTATGCAGGAGCTTTTGTTCACTTTATTAGGTCAAAATAAGCTAGTTAGGGCTCATGATGAGGTTCTCATCATACCCCCATGCCTAGCTTTTGCTAGTCCCTCAGCAAAATTTCAAGATTTTAACTTCTGTTCTAGACCATGAGTTTCTTTTACCAGTTATGATAAGTGCTTTCTCTTCTTTTTCTTTTATGATTAGGTCAGAATGTCAATAATAGGCCTAGAGGTACTCTAGTACCAACCAAGATCCGGACCTGATCAGCTTTAGCCTAGGTCCTCCGCAAAGGTTTTTAAGTCCCACAGGAACAATCCAACGGTTCATTGGACTCAGTGGTTAAAGCACCCATGCTTGAGACATATTTTAGCCTTGGTTTAGTTTACAGTGCATTTTTGTAAGAGAGAGACGGAAGATTTATTTGTTTGGAGAGTTTTCTCTCTCTTTTCATTTTAATTCTAGCTTCGGATTGGCTTCTCAACACGATTTGTATCGAATTTCTCATCCCCATATCAATCCTCAAAGGTTCCTGGCAATTGATGCTTCGTGATAGCACCGCCCATGGTAACCCCCAGAACCCTGGTTTTCGAGATTTCGAGATAATCCCGCCCATGGCGTTCCGTGGCCGAATCCAGACCCTGGCAATCGACATTTCGTGATAATGCCACCCATGGTCTCTGAACCAGCAGAGTGCTTACATGCCCCCGTAGGATATGTAAATATCTTAAGAGACAAGCACCGAGGAGACGATATGTTGTTACGCATCTTTGAGGGGAATTTCCCGCCTCTCCGCACCAGGAACTCGTCCAAATCAACTTGTGTTGATTGACCACTCCTAATCTAGGCAACATTTTCAGAACATTAAAATGCTTTTTGCGTGATTTTGATAGTTATGCGTACTGAACCAGACTGTGTGTGGATTGGGGTGCTTAGGTTACCGTGTCCCGCAAATCGAAGGTCAGTTAACAAGGTCGAATACTCCCTAAGCCTTAGACTTAATACTTAAGCTTCGCATTTTCCTCAACCTCTTGAGGATTATCCAAATCTTAGCGGGTACTAAGAGTTTAGCCAAAAAGGCCTAAGGTCAGCGTTCCTACTAATCTCTTTTTGTGTCTCTTTAGCACTATTCTTTACTTTTCTTGATGTGGTATAGAACTTCGGTTAATCACTTAATCTCTTACTAATGACTATCTCTTTCTTTTTCATTTTGTGCTCCTTTTTTGTCATTTTTGCTCTTTTTCCTCCTGTTTTTGTATAGCCAAAAAATTTTCGCTCTTTCTTCTCAATTTTTTATTTAGATATGTGATTTTTTTGTTGAAACCTTTTTTTGATATGAGTTTTCATACATTTTGCACTTTCATACCCCCCCATGCCTATGATTTGAAATGTCCCCATTGTAAATTAGGTGGGTTCGAATTCAGCTTAGTTCATTCATTAGGACAGGTGTTTGGTGAGCGAACAGGTCGAGGTGACAGTTGCAGACAATTTCTAGACTCGGGTACGAGTACCTGAGGTGGAGTCAGCTATCCTAATGGGTAAATGATAACACCACGCAAGGGGGTAGTAATTAGGTTGAATATGGCCCATCTTTAGAATAAAAGGCACAACATAAAGTAGAATAGGAGCATTGCATGCATCAAGTACCAAGATTGCTTATAAACTACATTAATGGCCATTTGTGTAAAGCATGTGTCAAAGCAGGCCTAATATGAGAAATCGGACCACACGGATGGATTCAGAACGACGAACGGAGTCCAACGGACTCAAGATCGACCAAATCCGACATCCGGAGCTCCCACAATGGGCCCAAGAAATTCTGATCGTTGATCTGGAGATCAACGGCCCAGAAAGCACCACGTCGCCCCGCCCCCACCGCTCGCACGCCCTCAAGCCAGCCAAGGACGAATCTCGGCCGTTGATCTTCGATCGAACAGCCGAGATCCGCGCGCTCGCCCGCGGTCGCCGCGACAAAGCGTGGGCGTGGCGCAACGGCTAGCGCGCACGCCTGCATCCCAGCGACGCACGTTCGAATCGCGCGGAGCGGAAATCAAGCGAGAGCGAAGGGCGCGGAAAAATTGGACTGCCCAATCAGCAGCGGGCGGCCAGGATCGCGCCATGCGGCGCGATGACAGCTCCCGAGGTGCGATCTCTGCGCGGGCGCAGGAGGATCTCAGCCGTCTGATCTTCGATCGGACGGCTCTCGTTCAACGTCCACGGATCGCGCATGGAGAGAGAGCGGGGCGGGCAGTTGACCGGCGGCAGGAGGGCTTCACCGACGTATCTGGAAGCGATTTTAGCGACGTTCTGGATGTCGCTAAAGCACATTCTTCTTTTAGGAAGCCCTTAACTCTATTTAAACCCCCTTCTACCACCATTCAAGGCATCCTCTCCCACTTGCAACTACTCCACTCCTCTCCTAGCTAGCTTTAGGCACTCTTGTAATTGTCGGAGACGACGAGCCGCCAACGGAGCCTCCTCCACCGCCGTGGCTGCCTCGTCGCTCTCCACACTCTCTACCTCTCTCTCTCTCTCTCTCTTTTAAGCTTTCATTTACTTTTGTTGAAGCATGTATTTAATGTTGTAAACCATGAACTATGAATGCATGTTTAATGAAATTATTTTCCTCTTAGTCGCCATTTTAATTTCTGTTTAAAGTGCATGATCAAAACCAAGAGCTTTCTAACCCTAAACTCTCTCTATCTCTTGCTTTTCAAAATCGTTTCTTTCGCAAGCAAAACTCCACCTTTTTCGTGACAACAAGTGGTAAACAAAATCTGATTTCCACGCCTCCCTGAGATCGACACTCGGACTCACCTCCGTTTACCTCTTTTAAAACCGACGTATCAAGTGCAACTATAACGACACCTCTTAACACACACGCACGAGACCACATCAGTTTTTGACGCCGTTGCCGGGGAGGCAACGGATTTGTTTTATCACCTCCATTCCACATTCATTCTCACATCGTCTAATGCCCTATTTTCCTTTTTACTTGATGGTTGCAGGAATTCGGTGCATGGACAGCGAAGCGACGCATCCGACGGTAGCAAGGGAGTAGGCGCCTCGAGGACCGATAGTGAGTAACTTGTCTCTCATTGTTTGCTTGCGTGAAAAAGCTAAAAAAAATTGTAAAAAATGCAAAAAAATTGGCGTGGTGTATGATTGCTTGACCCACATCCATAACACATCACCCCACAAAAAAATGTACACTCTAACATTCTGAACGAATTCTTGGAGTGTTCTTTTCTTTTTCTTGAGTGGTGTTTGCGAAGCCACCGTGAATTGACCTGGGCCGCACCACTCAACCCTAAAAACTGACTCATCTAATAGAAGCTGCACGACCTTTAGGATGAGCACACTAGGGTTTTAGAGCCTCTACAGAATAAAAAGGAAATCTACTTTCATCAAATTGTGTGCAGAACTTGACGTGCCCACTGAAACTTGTTTGAAAACATTAAGACACGTCAACCCTAAAAAGTACTAAAGTAAGGATGAAACACTAAATGACATCACATCCTAACAAATCCTTTCTTGAAAATCATGTTTTGCTAGAAGCACACACTTTGAAAGTGGAAAATTAAGAGGCATCACCCCAATCAATGCCTCATCACATCACCCTAAGCACAAGCACTATCCTAGCCCTTTAAAAATGAGTAGACGTGCCCTAGGCAGGACTGAGTTAAGTTTCAAAAGGTGAGGTTTTGTTCGCTAGGCACTTGGCTTTCATTCCCTTGGTAGAATCTGGTGACTAGGCTGCAGGGTAGTGTCAAACGACCGCGGTTGTGGGGTCTATGGAACCGGAGGCGCAAGCCAAAGGAAGAACCATCCCTGCAATCCCCTCATAATCAACCTGGCCAGATTAACCTCGGGAAGGGGAGTCCAGTGCTTACGGACTTAATCAACCTTTGTGAGATTTCTAGGTCTTCTAAGGAATACACCATAAGGACTAGGCTTGTTTGCTTGGTTGAGGACACAACTCTCTCGCATCTGTTCTTCCCACATCCCTCCATTTCTTCCAAACCATGGATTTCAATGCCTATCCATCTTACCCAAACTACCCCCAACAGCCTACTTGGGCTAACCAACCACCAAGTTGGGGGTACAACCTTGAATATCCCTCTTGGCCCAACTATGACCAAACCGCACCAACCTCTTATTGGAATACAACCAATATAGCCACCCAAGGGTACGATTCAAATCATGGGGCTCCATATCTTGATTGTCCTCACGATGCCTCCTCATTTAGGTCTGACCCGCTCTACTGTGATAGGACCTACACTTTAGGAGAACACCAAGAACCCTACCCATCTCAGGATAATAACCAAGAAAGGTCATCTGAATTCAACAACCTTGCCTACTTGACCTTTGGATTAGACGGAGTTCTAGACAAATGGAAATCAGAAAATGATCAGAAATCTAGGCAAGCCCAAGATCATCAACCTTTGATTTGGTCCCCTGATGAAGAATATGACTGGGAGGAGGACTTAGAACCTCAACTATTCTGGAGTAGGACCAAACAGAGAATGGTTCCTCTTGAAGAACTAGACCCTGAACATGATAGAATAGAGGACCCACCCAAGAACCTAAACACCAGTGTGGGTTCTGATCCACAACCTCAACCATACTCTCTTAACCAGGATCTCAAGGAGGAAATCCAAAGGACACCAAATGACACCATGTCAATTCTTGATAACCTCAAATTAGAACTACACAGACAGAATCAAGAATTGGTTAAAGGGCAACAGGCCATGATGGATTTGTTCCAACAATTGGGGAAAGAAGTCCAGAGAAAGATGTTGCACACAATGCCACTCATAAAGCAAGGACCTACCATGATCAATTGGACTACACCCAGTCGTCCTGATTTGGTTCAGTCCACCATTGATACCCCTCAGGAGTTGGACAGCTCAGTGGATAAGGACAGTAAGGATTCCTTGGAACACAATTTGGGGAAACATCAGGAGGAAACTGAGAATGTGAGGGGAGAGGCCTTGGAATCTGAATCCAATCGGCCCAAGAGAAGCAATCCGGTGGGAGCAGCAGCCACCATCATAGATGGAGAATGGAGTTACAATCTCAAAGAAATTGATTATGAATAGGTTGGAATCCCCATCACAAATTTAGAGGAGGGCCGAGAGAAAGAATATGATCTAGAGGATGAAATTGACCCTACCTCTAATGTAACCCCAAACAGTGAATCTGATACAGAGAAGGTGGCAGAAAATATTCTTGAGATCAAGGGCTTGGAAGGAATGAGTGATGAAACCATAGTTGCGGAAGAGATGGATTCTTCTTTGAAGAGAGGACTCATGCTTGGTTGTAGGGCTCAGTATGAAACTCTGGACTTTGTTACTTGCCCTACCAGAATAAAGATCCCGCAACCCGAATGCACTAGAATTGATACACTTTCGATGGATTACAATTTTATGGGGACACAAGCTGAATATGAGACCTACATCTTTAGTGTCTGGCATGTCATATTTGGGGTGCATTCATCCACAGCAACTTGTTTGCATGCCCACAAAGTAAGAGAGGATCTGACACGGGCATGCATGATATATCTGTTACAGAATTCCCGCCCCTTAGGAACGGGACTCCACCACAACCTTATTCGCATCTGTGGACTTCTGATTTTGGGTCTGGTTAATTTTGAACATATCTTCTTGACCCAAGCCATTCCTGTTTGTGCACCGCCCAGCTGGAGGCGTTAAACTCAGCGCTTCCTGGGAGGTAACCCAGCGGATTCAGACTGATCTGGTAGTTTACGTCACTCAGGTACTATCTTTTTGAACCCTTCTGCATCCATGCATCTGCCAATGAGGACATTGTCCAACTTAAGCATGGGGGGGATGGTAAATTGCATAATCCTGAGCTTAAATCAGTCTGAATGAATAAATTAATTGATTAAAAAAAAATTGAATTTAGGAAGAAAAACTTAGGCATTAGAAACTTGTCAATAGTGGGAAATAATACAAAAAGAACTTAAACACTTAGACTTTTCAGGCCTTCAGGCTTAATCAGCCCTGGTGTCCATTAAAATATGGATTTAGCGGCGAATCCTTGCAACTTTAAGCTATTCTAATCCACCTAATAAATAAGGTAATAAGTATACGACTTATCAACTCACCCTCTAACTCAGGAAAACTTTGAGTCTAAGCATCTACACACATTTCTGCACAGACTCACTTCTCGGAGATTTTGACAGAAATTGGGTAGCTAATGAACTCTCTAGGGTGGTATGGCTGGCAAGTTGTCGTGGGTAACAGCCCATTGGTAGATTGTCCAGAACCCAGCCACAGGCCATTTCTTTTTCGCTGCCTCTAGGTACATTTGAGATTAGGGAAGCCACCTACGAAAAAAAGAGAGGAGAAAAGAAAATAAACCACACTTCACCGCACAAGTATGGCTACCAAGTGATCGTGGGTAACAGCCCATTGGTCAGTTGTCCAGAGCCCAGCTCAATAATTGCACAAAAAAGACCAAAACACCTAAGGACGAAGCGGGGAAGTAGTACAAGCCGGGGAGATATACACTGGAAAATCCTTGTGTTGACCCTAAGTAAAATGAACGTAGGGAGAAAGCTATCAATCGAACAAATACACCTTCAGGCAAAAAATTTATTTTCTTTTCCGGACACCTAGAGGCGTAGAAACTCGAAGTCTGTCTCAATTACCGTTAAGTGAGTCTATCACAACATTCACACCAAGATGCTTAGCACTTAGGGTTTTGACCGAGTTTTAGGTGGGTTGGGTAGCCGTAAAAAGTTACCAACCCACGCTGAATTCCGAAAATTCTAAAAAGACATATATAGATATATACGTATACATATGTATATTTATATATACAAAGCAAGGATTCGGGCGATTTGTATTTTGGAAGACACCCGGGCGCTGCTTAGTCTTTGTAGATTAAGATCTTCGTATATTTCCTCTTATTGACGAGTAACGAAGTGCCTAAGCAATTACTTCTTGAATTCTCCAAAGAAATAAAGGCTAGAATAAACCTTGCTAGGGACTATCAAGGAGTAAGCATGGGGGTATGATAACACCACGCAAGGGGGTAGTAATTAGGTTGAATATGGCCCATCTTTAGAATAAAAGGCACAACATAAAGTAGAATAGGAGCATTGCATGCATCAAGTACCAAGATTGCTTATAAACTACATTAATGGCCATTTGTGTAAAGCATGTGTCAAAGCAGGCCTAATATGAGAAATCGGACCACACGGATGGATTCAGAACGACGAACGGAGTCCAACGGACTCAAGATCGACCAAATCCGACATCCGGAGCTCCCACAATGGGCCCAAGAAATTCTGACCGTTGATCTGGAGATCAACGGCCCAGAAAGCACCACGTCGCCCCGCCCCCACCGCTCGCACTCCCTCAAGCCAGCCAAGGACGAATCTCGGCCGTTGATCTTCGATCGAACGGCCGAGATCTGCGCGCTCGCCCGCGATCGCCGCGACAAAGCGTGGGCGTGGTGCAACGGCTAGCGCGCACGCCTGCATCGCAGCGACGCGCGTTCGAATCGCGCGGAGCGGAAATCAAGCGAGAGCGAAGGGCGCGGCAAAATTGGACTGCCCGATCAGCAGCGGGCGGCCAGGACCGCGCCACGCGGCGCGATGACAGCTCCCGAGCGCCTACACGTGCGCACACGTCGGGCCGAAACGCGCGCGCGCACGCGCGCCCGAGGCGCGATCTCTGCGCGGGTGCAAGAGGATCTCAGCCGTCCGATCTTCGATCGGTCGGCTCTCGTTCAACGTCCACGGATCGCGCATGGAGAGAGAGCGGGGCGGGCAGTTGACCGGCGGCAGGAGGGCTTCACCGACGTATCTGGAAGCGATTTTAGCGACGTTCTGGATGTCGCTAAAGCACATTCTTCTTTTAGGAAGCCCTTAACTCTATTTAAACCCCCTTCTACCACCATTCAAGGCATCCTCTCCCACTTGCAACTACTCCACTCCTCTCCTAGCTAGCTTTAGGCACTCTTGTAATCGCCGGAGACGACGAGCCGCCGACGGAGCCTCCTCCACCGCCTTGGCTGCCTCGTCGCTCTCCACACTCTCTACCTCTCTCTCTCTCTTTTAAGCTTTCATTTACTTTTGTTGAAGCATGTATTTAATGTTGTAAACCATCAACTATGAATGCATGTTTAATGAAATTATTTTCCGCTTAGTCGCCATTTTAATTTCTGTTTAAAGTGCATGATCAAAACCAAGAGCTTTCTAACCCTAAACTCTCTCTCTATCTCTCGCTTTTCAAAATCGTCTCTTTCGCAAGCAAAACTCCGCCTTTTCATGACAACAAGTGGTAAAAAAAATTCGATTTCCACGCCTCCCTGAGATCGACACTCGGACTCACCTCCGTTTACTTCTTTTAAAATTGACGTATCAAGTGCAACTATAACGACACCTCTTAACACACACGCATGAGACCACGTCAGTAAACCCTAAAGTACAATATGAATTCAGTATAGAAATATCAGGAAAGGTTTTGGGCTTTTCAAAGAATGACGGGTTGCCTCCCGTAAAGCGTTGAGTTTTACACCATCAGCTGGGCACAATGAGCTCATAGAGAATGGAAAATAAAGGATGACTCAGCCAAATCTGTATTGGTCATGTCAATGAACGGTTTGAGTCTCTAGCCATTCACGACGAAGGGTTCGGAATCGTGGCTAAGTGGACTGATCTCAACGGCTTCATTTCTAAAAATGCGTCGGACTAAGTAAGGTCTGATCGACTTAGATCATAGCTTCCCTGGGAATAGTTTGAGTCGAGCATCAAAGAGTAGGACCTTTTGACTAAGGTGAAAGATCTTTCTAGATATGTGCTTGTCATGAAAGGCTTTAACCTGCTCTTTGTAGATTCGTGAGTTTTCATACGCCTCGTAACGTAATTCATCAATCTCGCTCATTGGAATGGCAAACCGCTGTGCTGCTTTGTGTTTATTATAGTACAGTCGTTATAGTATAAGACAAGACAGCTACGATTGTCATTTCAATAGATTTTTTTTACTCGGAAATAGTTTTCCCGAGGTCGAACTCAGGGAGCTACTGGAATTCTAGAAGTACAAAGTTTCTCTATTGGATTACAAAAATAAGAGAGAGAGAGAGAGAGATAGATTTTGTCTTGGCTTCTTCTTCTTCTCTTTGTGCTTTCTCTCTGATCCTATCTTCTTCTTCTTTCTTCTCTTTTCTTCTTTTCTCTCTGGCGGCCAAGTCTTCTTCTTTCTTCTTCAGCTACAGACCTTCATCTTTTTTTCTTCTTCTTCCCTGCTTAATCTCCTCTGAAGCTTCATCCATCGTCTAATACCGCAGTCAGACGACTTAAACTGCAGTCTGCTACAGTGCTTCTCCTCTTTTCCTTCCTTCTCTTTTCTTCTGCACGGCCTTTCTTCATCTGCTTCTTCTCTGCCTTGCCTTTTCCTCTGCTCAGCCTCTCTTCAGATCTTCTTCCTTCTCCTTCCTGCGGCTAAGCACTTAGCCGTTCTCCTTCGCACCCTGTTCCTGCACACAAGGCACAACAAAACCTAACCCCTTCCCTCTACCTGCACGTCTCTCTCTCTCTCTGTAAACCACTCACAGGAAGCTCTCCCAGAGCCGGGTTAACGGGTCGGATAGCATACCCGTGACTAGGCGCACTGGCGTGGGTGGTGCGCGAGGAGTGCAGGGTAGTGTCGGGTCTGGATCCGCCAGGTCTGCGAGGTGAATCTACGGACGAGGCGGGTGTGATGGGCGAGGGACGTCACCCCATGTGCATTCGGAGGCGATAAGCGCATGCATAAAATCAATTTAAATCGGTGCGGCGCTTCGAGAACTTACGATGTGGGACTAAACGGTTGCCTCTCCTCGCGCGCGCCCGCAAGAAGACCGCAGCCTTGCTTCAGCAGCTGCAGCCTCGATTCCCCTCGTTCGCCAGCTGCCTGCCTTCACACGACTCGCCTGCCTTTGCAGCAACTGATAGCCTGGAGCTCTGAAGCCTAGATCACACTTGGGAGCTTCTTAAGTCGTCACCAATGGCGGCCGGGGCAGCAGACCTGTCTAGCACAAAAAGGGCCTCTCGGCCTAATCAAACCACTGGGGGACCTTCATCGTGGCACGGCGAAGGTGGTGCGAAGTGCAGCAGGCCACGGGACGGCCTAAGCGTGCGTGCCTAGGTCATCCTGTGGCCGGAAAAGTGGGTGTGATCGGGGGTGAGTTGTGGAGGTGTAGAGTGGCAGTGGATGGGCGGAGGATGTTCTGTGTGATGAGGTGGAGCTTTTGCAACGGTCGGCGAGTCGTATGGAGTTGCGGAATGACGGGGGCGATTCACCGGAGGTTGGCCGGAGGCGAGGAAGGTGATGGTGGACAGGGACAGTCGAGGGTCGGTTTGAATGAAATAATGTGGGGAAAAGAAAGAGGGGAAAATGGGGAGTAGTTCTAACTTACTTGCAGGGACGAAGGGGGAGGACGGAGCCACCGGCTCGTACCTTCCGGAGCTGGGGAAGAAACACCCAGAGGGAGAGAGCGGCAACAAGGAAGTGGGCAGGGGGATGTCGGCGGGTACAGCACGTTGCAGACGAGATGGCAAGGGAAATCCTACTGCAGGTAAGGCGGCAGAGCGATGAGGAGGAAGAGGAGAGAGTCGCCGGAAGCTGCGGGTTTCCTGTCGGAGAAGGAAGGGAGGAAATGTTGAGAGATTTTCCACCAAGACAAGCTTGGGTGCAACGGCTAGCGACGCTGGTCTTTATAAAGGCAGTGGCAGAGGGGTGGACGCACGCTGGCGACGTGCGTCCCTCACCGGAGTATGGTCGGAGACGAGACCCATACCTTCCGCGCGTTCGCACAGAAGGTGTGGGCATCGTCAGGTGGCATGGCCAAGTCCCTGCGATAGCAGACGTCGCAGGGAACTTCGCGTTTACTTTGCAGGATGCCTCCCTCACCCTGCGCGGCGCCATGCTCCGCGCAAAGTCTCCGGAGCATGGTGCTACGCAGAGACTTGCAGGAGGGACAAAAATGCAAAGAACGACGAGAAAATTAGGGGGCCAAAATGCAAGGGTTTCGAAAGTTGAGGGTCAAAAGGTAAATAATGAGAACCAAATTGCAAAGTCGGTCAAGGAGGTCTCTTCTTAGGCTCAAGTTTTTATGCATGACTAAATTTGACCTAAGGATTTTAATGGTGAATTTTTTTTCTAAGTCAGACCATGTTTGATCGGCCAATTTACGTAAAAACCCAAATTAAATCATTAATTAGGCATGGTTCTCAATGTAGGTCAAAATGGGTTTCTAAGGCCAAATTGAAGGTTATAAACCCTATAGATTATTTTTCTATGAATTTTAGATGGTTTAGTTAATTTTTACCCTACCTCAAAGCTCGTGAATTGAAGTGGGTTTATTTTAGGGTTACAGAATGTCATTTAATTCCTTGGGGTTGTTGTAGCCCTTGTTGGATCAGATCATCTCACTTTCCTTCTTATTAGGTTAGTTTGACCTGTGTTTGGACCCTGAGTTACCCTGTTTGCAGATTGTGTTGGTAAAATTACATTTTTACCCCTTATGACTTATTTTCTTCTTAAACTCAGAATTCTCTGAGTTAAGCCTTTCTTTGAGTTATGTATGAGTTTTTTCTTGCATATCTAGGTTAGATTGTGCTAGTTAGGGTTCATGATGAGGTTCTCATCACTCATCTGAAGCTTTCTGTGGGTTCTAGCCTTAGAAAGATTTAAGTTGCAGTTCCGTACTGCCCAATAAACTTTATGCTCCAATTCGACGGGGAGGTGACATGCCTTCTCGTACACCAGTCTGAAAGGAGACATACCTAATTGGATCTTGTGGGTGATCCTATAGGCCCACAAAGTTTTCGGACGCCAGGATGACCAATCCTTCCCATCAAGTCGAACAGTTATTGATGAAAACCTCATCATGAATCCTAACTAGCACAATCTAATCCAAATATGTGTGAAAAAGCTCCTACAAAACCCAAAGAGAGGCTTAACTCAGAGAATTCTGAGTTAGAGAATAAAATAAATTATCAGGGGTAAAACTGTAATTTCACCAATGCAGTATGAGAACAGGGTAATTAAGGGTCCAAACACAAGTCAAACAATCTTAACAATGAGGGAAGTGGGATGATCTGATCTGAAAAGGGTTATAGCAACTTCTAGGAATTAAATGACATTCTGTAACCCTAAAACAAACCCACTTTAATTCACGAGGTTTGACGTAGGATAAAAATCAACTAAACCCTATAAAATTCATATAAAAATATCCCCTAGGGTTTAGAACCTTCAATTTGGCCTTTGAAACCTATTTTGACCTAAAATGAGAACCATGCCCAATTAATGACTTAATTTGGGTTTTTGCACAAATTGATCGGTCAAACATGGTCTAACCTAAAATAAAAATTCACCATTAAAATCCTTAGGTTCAAATTAGTATAGTATAAAAAGTTGGGCCTAAGAAAAGACCATCTTGACTAACTTTACAAATTGGTCCTCTTAATTTACTTTTTGACCCTTATCTTTTGAAACCGTTGCATTTAGGCCCCAACTTCTCGTCGTTCCTCGCAGAACAGTCCTCCCTGCCACTTATGTGCAGCGCTATGCCTCCAGCGACCTTGCGCGGAGGATGGCGCCGCGCAGGGCAGGGCGGCCGTCCTCTAGAACAGACGGGGGGTTCCCTGCGACGTCCTTTGTCGCAGGGACCCTCCCATGCCCTCTTCCATCAACCATGCCTCTCGTGCGAACGCACAAAAGGTATGGGTATCCTCTCCGACCACTCTCCGGCGAGGCTAGCACATCGCCACCTCGGTCCCCTCTCCGCGCCAAGGCCTTTGTAAGGAGCGGCAAGGTCTGCCGACTCCTTCAAGCTTCCTCTGGCCGAGAAATACCTCCCATTTCATCTCTTCCCCCTCCGGTAAGAGCACCCGAGCTTCCGGTGATCTTCTCCTCCTCCTCGTCACTCTGCTGCCCTACCTGCAGTAGAGTTTACTCTGCCCTGTCGTCCGCGCCAGGCCGTACCAGCTGGCGCCCTCCGACCGCCTCCTCGTCGTCGATACCGTCCTCCTGGGCATCTTCGTCCTCAGCTCCGGCAGGCACGAGCCGGGCGCTGCTCTCTCCCCCTTCGTCGAGTAAATAGGTACAAAGTTTCCTCTCTCTCTCTCTTGTATTTTCCCCCTACTAATTTGCCATTTCAACCACCTGACTGCCACTGTCCAACTCCATCTTCCCCATCTCCGGTCGCCTTCTCCGGCGAGGCCATCCCACTTCCACAGAACACCTCACCCCTCGCCGACTACCCCAGAAGCTCCCCCTCACTCCACCCAACCGTTCCCCCCTCTCCATTCACTGCCATACACTGCCCAACCACCCCCCGAACAAACCCATCTCCACGCACACAGTCTGACCTAGGTATACCTCCACAAGCACTCTCGCACCTCGCCGACCCCCGCACCATCTTTTCCGCACTATGGTGAAGCTTCCTACGTTTTCTGATGTAGCCGAGAGGCCATCATTGTATTTTCAGGTCGGTAGCCCCTCGCCGCCATTGCTAAGCAGCTGTAGCTCCTTCGCTCGCAGCTCCAGACTTTCTCCAGCCCAGGCGCGCATCCCAGGCAGCGCCGATTGCGTCTGCGAATACGCCTAGGCTTGCAATTGGGTCGCGAGCCTCGCAGCTGCCCCAATTGGCAGCAGTTCCCTCAGCTGCGGGTGCGAGATTTGGAGGTGGGATTTTAGTCCCACCTCGTAAGTGTGCGGCCGCGCGCCCACTTTTATATTGAAAAAGTGTATTAGGCTATTTGCCTTCGATACACAGGGGTCAGGTCCCTCTCACCCGCACGCAGCACCGCACGCCAAGCACTCCTCGCCCACCACCGCACACTGGTGGGCCTGGTCCCGGGCGTGCTACCCGAACCAAATTACCCGACTCTGGGAGAGCATTCCTAAGAGAGATTCTAAGAAGGAAAGAGACACGGGGAAGGGGTAGTGGTAGGTTTTGCACTGACCACTGTGTGTGCACGTAGGAAAGAAAGAAAGAAAGAAGAAGAAGCAAGCTAAGGAAGAAGAAGAGGGGAGGAGCGGCTGAAGCCTTAGCCGCACTGAGTAGCTGAAGAAGAAGGAGGGAAAGCACTGTAGCAAATGCACAGATAAACCGTCTGAGCACTGCATCAGACGTCGGAAGGGCAACAGCCAAAAGAAGAAGAAAAGAGGAAGGAAAGTCAGCGGCCAGAGCAGAAAGAAGAGGAAAAGAAAAGAAGTAGAAGCAGAGAAGAAGAAGAAAAGAGAGAGAGGACACAGCCGCAAGCAAGGAAAGAAAGAAAAAGAAGAACAGAAGAAGGAAGCAGAGAAGAAGAAGAAGAAAAGAAGAAGGCACAGCCGCAAGTAAAGAAGAAAGAAGAAGGCAGGAAGAAAAGAAGAAGAAAAGAGAAAGAAGAAGAAGATCACCACAGCCACAAGCTAAAGAAAAGAAGAAGAAGAAAGAAGAAGGCAAGAAGAAGACTCTGCAGGAGAAAGCAGAGAAAGAGAAGAAGATCAGCTGAAAGAGAAAGAAGAGGAAGAGAGAAGAAGAAGAAGAAGCCAAGAAAACTTTTGCTCCCTCTCTCTCTCTCTCTCTTATTTTTGTAACATAATTGAGAACTCTTATACTTCTAGAATTATGGTTGCTCTCTAAGTTCGACCTCGGGAAAACTTATTATTCCGAGTAAAAAATTTCTGTAGTAATCTGGTAACTGTTTTGTCATATACTACAACGATTGCAAATCTAATAACCATAACGACGGAACAAGGCAGCAACCAGAGCACTATTTTGGTGCTGTTGCCGGGGAGCAACGGCTATTCTAGAAGCCACAAGATCTCTATTTTTGAGTTTCTACTAATCTCTTCTCTTTTGTGTGCAGGCACAGGAAATCAAGAAGACAAGCAGCCGCACAACAACCACTCCAAGGACAAGTAATTTTCTATCCTCTCACTTTAACCCCTCAATTCTAAAGAGGAAGAAAAAGAAAGAACAAGCAATATAGGTATAACCTGTCTTCCATACCTACTAAACCATCAAAGCTGCATGTTTTTCAATTTCAACCCACTATTTCTGCACACACTATTAAGGGTATTTCAGGGCTAACACCTTCTTGCCTGAGCCCTAAATTACCCAACAAGGAGCTAACTAGACCAAGTAGAGCCAACATAAGATTTAACATTAGGGTTTTAGAGACACACTTCTTAAGCAAGAATTGAGAAATCCCAAAAGAAGTGTGCCTAAGCCATTGATTGAAAATACTTATTCAAAGAAACCCTAAGCAATTTGGCTCTTTAAAGACACTTGAACCCTAAAAGACAAGACCTAATAAGCTCTAAAAGGAACTAATAGGTGAAGTTGACCCCTTGGGTCAACCAACCTTCAATTTAGGTCACTCCTTGCACTCAAAAGGCTAAAGTTCAAGACCTAAGCACCTTAATCTTAAACTAAAAGTGGTAGACTTAAGAGGTCAAGATCCCCATTCTGGTCTACCTGGAATCTCAGTGACAAGAGAGGTCGGGTGGGGGAAACCCTGTAACCTGGGGGGACACTCTACCGTGTAGGGGTCATTGCGGGACTTACCCTCTCTGGCTGCCCAGGTAATTCTCAGGTGGTCGATCTTTTGATTAAGGGGTCCATCTGCCCCGAACCTCTATAGTCACCCAACATTGTGGGTGTCTCGATTGGGTCCAGCACCTGCTAAATTCATCTTCTCCATCAATGTATGTTTGGTAGGAGGTCCTTGAAACCTCCTTTAGAACTTCACTCTCCTCGAGGCCGAGCCTCAGTGCCTTTGTTTGAGCAAACAACACTTCACATAGACCTCTCCTCCGACTCCGAACCCAACTCACCTTCTTCTTCCACAATGGCTCAGCCTGTTGAGGAAGAGAACAATCTGGAGCACCAGCTCCAGCGACTCAATGACCTCTTCCAGAACTTCATGCACCCACCGCAGCATCCTATGATGCGGGACCATTATAATCCTGCTGCGGTGGCTATTGAGCCTCGAGTCAGAATCCCGACTGGAGGACCTGATTCTGAATTAAAGCCCAATATGATTCATGCCATACCTAAATTTCATGGGCATAATTCTGAAGACCCCTTCCAACGCATCAAACAGTTAAAGCATCTGGCCCAAACTTTTGGGTCAGATGCACAAAATCGGGACATTCTCCTCATGAAGATGTTCTCCTTCTCCCTTGTGGACAAGGCCGCTCATTGGTACCAAACACAGACCCGGCCGATCAACAATTGGGAGGAACTTTAGTCCGAGTTTTTGAAGAAGTTCTTTCCTGTTGGTCGGACCAATGCCTTGCACCATCAGATTACCCACTTCATGCAACAAACGGGAGAACCTCTTCATGAGGCATGGGATCGCTTTCAGGATCTCATGAGAAAGTGCCCCCATCACGGAGTTCCTAAATGGGAACAAGTCCAGTCTTTTTACCAGGGACTCCGTGAAGATATTAGGCTTTTCGTCAATGCAACTTCCAGAGGGAATATCATGGGTCAGCATGAGGACACCGTGTGGGAGATTTTTGAAAATATGTGCGAGAACTCCATCAATAATGACTCCATGGGATTATTCAACAGGACGAATACCCACGCATCGATGAACCTTAGGGGAGCACATGAGACGCAGGGCCTGTCCGCATCAGTCGACCTGGAATTGATGGCCAGTCGATTGGACAAGGTCTCCATAATTGAGAAGAAGGTGGATGAGCTGACTCAGCACTTGCAGCGAGCCACCTCTGCGCATAGTTCCTTTGCATAGCCTCATTCCACACGGGAGACTATACAAAACATTCTCCACCGACCTTCTCTTGGGATGGATCCATATCCACCCCCATCTGATTCTCGGATCGGAGGATCCTCCGATCCTTTCTATACTAGCCAGGGGAATTTCATTCCCTCATTCTCTAACTCTTTGGAGGTTCCTTAGACCTGCGAGGACCTCAACGCTATCCAGAATGACCCATTCTCCAACACCTACAATCCTGGATGGCAAAACCATCCCAACTTCCAGTGGACGAGAAATTCCCAAACTCAAAGACCACCCTTTCAACCCCGTCCACAACCACCTCGTTCTTACCAGCCGCCTCAGCCTCGGCCCAACCCTACTTATCCATCAGGGCCAAACAAAGACCAAATGTCCCTTATCCTTCAGACTGTGGCTGACATTCAGAGAACAAATGCGGCTATTCAAAAACAACACAAGGATGAACTTACAGAGGTTCGAAATCAACTGGCCCAGTTGGCAAATTCTCGCCAACCGGGCACACTTCCTTCCCAACCTCTTCCTAACCCTAATAACGTGCCAACCCATAGGCGCGTTATGAACCCAAACTCGAGCCAAGAACACATGATTTATCAGGCCCCCTCTATTCCTTCACCTGACGAGATGGAGGCTTCCACCTCTTATGCAAGTTATCAGCAGCAACCCATCCTATCAAACCCTAACCACAACCAGGCAGGATTGAATTCTGTAACCACCCGTAGTGGTAAGGAGACCCAAGATCCACCCTATCCAGACCACTCCAAGCCTGGTAGTGATCTGAACCCTAGGACAGTAATCCAGGACGTTCCTATCTCTATGCCAGATCAAAGACCTGGACCTATCCTAGAAGAACCAACCAAGGTTCCATTTCCCAAGGCCTTAACCAAGGGAAAGAAGACAACCAAGCCCGTGGACCAGAGGAGGGCCTGGTCAAGCTCTTTGAGCAGGTCCAAATAAACATCCCCTTGATGGATGCGATTCGCCACGTACCGGCTTACGCACGATTCTTAAAGAATGTGTGTACACCTCAGCGTAAGCCACGAACCAAGAGTGGGAGTCCAATTGTACTATCAGAGCAAGCCAGCTCTGTAATCCTAAGCAGACTCTGATGAGTGGCTACACATCATGGCTAAAAAGCTAAAGTTAAGCTAGACACTGAGTCAAACAACATCAAATTAACAGATAAAAAGGGTTAACTGTGGGAATTAAAGAAAAAGACCTAAAACCTTTACACTGTGTTAAAACTTCATAATTAGGTCACAAAATGAGATATTCTGAAAGCAAAGTACAAATAATGATCCATGCGTCAATTAAACACATAAATAAGTTTGAAAGGCCAAATTAGAAGTATAATTAATGTCTTAAATGTTCAATTAATCACATATAAAAATTTAAAGCAATTGGACATCATTTAGGCTATGAAATAAGTAGTTTACACTTAGGTCCTTCATGCATTACACTCTTGCCTTTAAAACTCCTCTTTGGACCTACTTGTAAGCCATAGGGACCCTTTTGAAAGGCTGCAAGGTCCTTCCTGTTGTAATTCTTTTCACTTATGGGCCTGCACGCAAATCTTCTACCCCTTCGTGCAAGGGTCTTTCTGCAATTTTCCCGTTATTTCAAAGAACGGCCTGCTGCTCCTCGCACGCACTGTAGCGCGCGAAGAACACGGCCAATCTCAACCGTCCGTTGCTTTTCATGATTCTGATCTGCGGTTAGATTTGAATGGAAGCTTCGCGCAATTCGACGCGTGCGATCACCCCTTTCCCTAGATCTCATCTGATGGTTAGATTTGAGAATAGCTCGCCACGCGCTCCGCTCCTCTCATCCTCGCCGCCGGTTACCTTTTGATTATCCTCACCTGCGCGGTGATCTCAGCCACTGAGTATGCTACTTAAGCACCTCAGTGGTGTTGCGCACATGGGATCGCTCCCTCCTAGACCTCTTAGCGATCGTTCGTCCACTCCAGTTCCTCCTCCCCATCAAGCCTCTGATTTCACAGCCATCGGCTGTGAAATTATCACCTTCTCTCGACCTCCTTGTCGCTAAGGACTTCGTAGCACCTAAGGACGACCCTGGAGCCTCACTAGCCGACTCTTTCCACCGCTGGAGTCATCTTCCTCCCTTCTTCCTCCTTAGCCACCGGCTGAGGACCCATAGGTCCCATTCTTCCTGTTAGAATAGATTTATAATTCTGCAAATTAGTTGTAGCTATAGTTAAGTAGGTTTAGAGTAGAATTAATGTAATTGGTAATGTTTAATTTTGCTATAGGATAAAGTAGCTGTAGTAGTAGAATTAGGCTTTAAATTCCCCCCCTCACCTCCTCTGATCATTCCAGATCAGAGGGGAAGGTTTCATATAGCCATGTTTTCAAATTCTCTCCCTCTCCATACTTTCATAACCAATTCTGATTTTCCACGACCTGTTTCTCGCTTTCCACCCATACACTCTGACCCAATTTCAGATCTAATTGGTTTTTAACCTCAAATCTGAAATTGGCGTCAAAAAGCACTTAAGGGGCTTCCCATTCACCTCACTCTTGGTCACAAAAGCCCCTGGTTTGAGTTGAAATTATCAGCTTGTCAGATTTCTCCTTAATTTGGATTTCAAGGATTTTTTCCTTCAATTTGGTTTTAACTATTTGATCTGATAAATTGAATAAAGTCTGATTTGAGTTCATTGCTGGCAAGGAATCTGAGAGGTTTTCTGGTGACAGAAGTCATCTCAGAAGAGCCATATATAGATTTGATTTGATAAAGTTTTTAATGCATTGAATGCAAGTCAGAACTAAGGAGAATCACTGTAGTGATTTGAAGTTTGATCTTGCATTCATGAGTTTGTTTTGAATAGATGTTTTGGTGATTTCCTAACCTAAGGAGTTCTCAATACTCCTTAAGGTTTCAGAAGCTGGGATTTGAACTAAGGACTTTAATTGACTGAATTAACTCTTTCTTCATGCTGTCTATAGCATTAGGAAGAGTTAAATCAGTGACGTTTGTTGATTTAATCTAAAGTGAAGTTTGATAAGGGTTTTTGCATTTGAATTGGGGCATTTAGTGATTTTAGTGAGAAATGAAACCCTTGTCAGATGGGGATTGAGAGAGTTTTTCTTTTTTAGTTTGGATTTATGAATTTAATCCCAGTGGTCACAGCAAAGTGCTGCACTTTGCTGCTACATTTTCCTTCTCTCCTAACTCAGATTTCATCCCAAATGGACTAACTGTAGCAGCAGTTAGACCATCTGGAATCTGATCTGAGCTACTGCAAGTTTGGTCTGTAAAGTCCATGTTGCTGCTGCTGTCTGATTGTTCTAAGTTGTAGCAGATAAAATTTAATGTAACACCCTGTATAATGTGCTTTGAATTGTAGCTAACACACATAAATTTTGATTCCATTATAAATACAAGCTTTCCTGTTAGATAATTCCTCCTTCATTTATGTGAATGCTTGTTTTTAATTCTTTCAAGTGTTGTTAGCTAGTTTAACTAAAGCTAACCATCCAAACATGATCTAAAATGGGAAACTTAACTCAGGACTGTTTTAAAATTGGTAAGCACGTCCTAAATTTCATGCTGTATAGAAAGAAGGCATTCATGAAACATGATAAAAAGGGTTAAACTTAAAAAGACAGTAAAATATGCCTCTTTCTCTCCTCAGCCAACTCTTCCCTTCTTATCTCCTATTTCTGTAAGATTTGTAAAAATAATAAAAAGTAAAATAAAACACCCAAAAGGACCAAAAATAAATAAATATATATATATATACATATATATTACTTTGTATATTAGGCATACTCCTATAGACATAAGCTATATACTAGGCTATATATGTAAATAGGTAGTATATGTATATATATACTGTATAACTAACTATGTAAATATGTTGTATACTGTAAATTAGATTTCTGATTTAGTTTAGACAGTATATACAATAATTATATAACTATCTATAAATTAAACTAATTATATGTATTATTAGACCAACTAAATTAGTAGATAGTATAATTAAGGAAATTAAACTATAAAACTGTATATATCTATGCATATGTAGATTATAAGTAAATAAAATCCTTTACCTTAATTTAATTCTTTATACATAATAAATAATGAATTTATTAAGTTTATAGCTAAGTTGTTAAATTAAATTAGATAAATTAGTAATTTAGAGTTATAATTAAGTTAATCGAATCTGTATACTTAGACTAATATACCTTAAGTAATTTAAGCTAATTGAAGTATATTTATACCTCATTATATTATTTTAACTTAATTTATAAGCAAAACAGTCAAAATTGCTATTTAAATGTAAATAACACAAAAATTAATTCGGAAAAATATAATAAAAATGTCTATAAAATACTTATACACGTATTCTAACTCTGTATGAGGTCAATTAGACCATTTAGTAGCTAATTTATAAGTAATTAAAGAATAAAATGCCAAAATTAGTGTGTAAAAATAGTATATTTTAGTGAATTTATTTATATAGTAAATCTAATTAAAATTTCAAATTAATTGTACAATTGTATAATATTATGTAAATACTTGATTTTCCCTTAATTTATTTTTATTTTTAAATAAATTATGGCCCTCAAATTGAGGGCCAAATTCTCCTTCAGCGAGTAGTCACGCAATTTTCAACGCAGATGCGGCGCTCAAATAGCGCCACATCATGCGCTGCAAACTGCGCACTGTGATATTTAATGAATTTGTTAATATGCAGTGTAGCCGTCACAGGAGTTGGGCGCCCGAAACAATACACTTCATACTACTGAGCATATTCTGAGCATATTCTGTGGGGCCGGGGGCCCGGGGAGATGTGTGTGTGCGTGGGCTGAGAAGGCCCTAAGCTGAGTTTGATAACACGTAATTAAGCGGCCTAATGAGAATTAGGGTACGCTTAGTAGAGGTTTGGTCCCACCCTCTGGGTGCTGTGTATCCATCGAAAAGCGTGCCCGCAAATTAAACACATTTTTATTTAATTAAAGAGAGCTAATGACGATAGTTAAATGCCTCTCCGTCGCAGTGTGTGAAACTTATTAAGGCAGAGTTAAAACAAAGAAGAAGAAGAATAACTGAAGGAGATTAGTGTGGAGTAGAGAGAGAGATGTACATACGAAGGTAAATACAAATACAAGAGAAATATAAATATATATATATATATATGTATACGTAGTATAGCCAATTACTTTTATGTAGATAAACTCATACATGTACTAACAGAATAAAACGTCGCCATAATCGTCGCTACAGACCCCAGTTTCCCTCATGTATATAGTATTTTCTGGGATCTAGCAACGTTTAGATCTGTCACTATAACTATTGTATGTGTTACTGTAGGTATCAGACTAGTAAGTTAAGTGAGTATACTATGTAATCTTAGTAGATAGTGTACTTTCATGTAAGTATTAATATTATAACTTGTAAAGAGATAGTTTAAAGAATAGTGATGAATTTTTTAGTGCTTGTTTATAGTTATTTTTTGCAAGCATTACAATTAATTCTTTGTGAGTAGGCAAACCATGTCTATATTCATTCATTCATTTTTTTTATTAGATGTAAAGCTTCTTTTTGGAATTAGAGGATAATTTTGAGATCAAAGAGCGATGTAATTCAATAATTGCCTCCCAGTGAACGACCTGGAATAAAACCAGTAAAAATTAGATAAGTAAATAATAATGGTTGTAATGACTGGTATCCCATACAACTCACTACAATGACACTAATGGTGTTTCAAATCACAACAAATCTCAACAAACCTAATTACCACATTACCATTAGACTCCCACCCAAGGCAAAAGATCCAGGTAGCCCCCTGATTTCCTGCAAAATAGGCGAAACCCAATTCGACAGAGCATTGCTAGACTTGGGTGCTTCCATAAATTTGATACCCACATCCTTACTAAAACACCTAGAAGAATTTGACCTAAAACCAACTGAGGTGACACTACAGTTAGCAGATCGATCTATAAAGTCACCTAAAGGGATTCTTGAGGATGTTACTATAAGAGTGCGGGATTTCTATTTTCCTGTAGACTTTATAGTCTTAGACATAGACGCACCTGAAAACCCTAAGGATACACCGATCATTCTAGGGAGACCTTTCCTGGATACTGCTAGAGCCAACATCAGTTGTGAGGAGGGCCAAATAGAGCTGAAATTTGAAAATCAAACCCCCAAAATTGATATCTTTAAGGCCCAACAGGGAATCAATTGCGGTGTCATCGAACAAATCTGTGATATTAGGGCCTTGGTTGATGAAACAAATTTTGAGAACAACCTGATTATACCTCATCAACCACAGAAAGATCTTGAACCGCAATTAGAGGAGTCAGATCCTGATTTAGACAAACCCATAACTCATATCCTTGAACCTCACACTTACCCTGAACCACCCGCTGCTGCTGATAACCCCATCCTTGAACTAAAACCCCTTCCTGATCATTTGAAATACATCTTTTTGGGTCCTAATCAGACTTTTCCTATGATTATAAATTCCAAGCTCATTCCTGATCAGGAATCCCGTCTGATTGCTATTCTCCAGCAACATTGCAGAGCCATTGGATGGACTCTCGATGACTTGACTGGAATAAGTCCCTCTTATTGTACACACCATATTTATTCAAAAGAGGGCGCACGACCTTCCCGTGAAATGCAGAGACGTTTAAACCCCAATCTGCAAGAGGTCGTGAAAAAGGAAATCATCACGTGGTTAGATGCAGGGATCATCTACCCGATCTCCGACAGTCGTTGGGTGAGCCTAATTCAGGTTGTGCCTAAAAAGGCAGGGCTCACCACCATTACGACTGAAATCAGAGAAGTCATACCTACCTGATTAGCCAACTCGTGGAGAGTCTGCATAGATTACCGATGACTCAATTCCTCCACGAAGAAGGATCATTTCCCACTACCTTTCATTGATCAGATTCTCAAAAAATTAGTGGGAAATCGATTCTTCTGCTTTCCTGACGGGTACTCCGGTTATAACTAAGTAGCTATTCATCCTGAGGACCAAGAGAAGACCACGTTCACCTGCCCCTTCGGAACGTATGCATTCCGAAGGATGTCTTTCGGTCTCTGCAATGCACCCGCGACTTTTCAGAGGTGCATGCTTGCCATATTCTCTGATATGGTAGGTGATTATCTAGAAGTCTTCATGGATGACTTCTCAGTCTTCGGGGCATCTTTTGATGATTGCCTCCAGCACTTGGTTCATATACTCAGGCGTTGCATCGATGTTAATTTGGTTCTTTCCTGGGAAAAGAGCCATTTTATGGTGCCTGAGGGGATCGTCCTAAGACATTTGATTTCTGAGAAAGGCATCCAAGTGGATCGAGCCAAGGTTGATCTAATTTCTCATCTTCCTATGCCTAGCTCGATCAGGGACATCCATTCTTTTCTGGGGCACGTCGATTTTTACTGTCGTTTCATTCCTGATTTTTCAAAAATCATGCACCCCCTGACTACTCTTCTCTCTAAGGATGTACCCTTTGAGATCTCCAAGGAATGCACTCAAGCCTTTGAAAACCTCCGTGACTGAGTCATCCAGGCCCCGATCCTACAATCTCTTGATTGGTCTCAACCCTTTGAGATCATGTGCGATGCATCTGATTTCGTTGTAGGAGCGGTTCTGGGGCAGAAAGTTGACGAGAAACCCGTGGTCATCTACTACTCTAGCAAGACACTTGACGAGGCTCAGCGTAACTACACAGTTATGGAGAAAGAGCTGCTAGCTGTAGTATTTGCCCTTGCAAAATTTCGAAATTATCTCCTGGGTTCCCACGTCATCATCTACTTGGATCACACGGTTGTGAGGCATCTCCTTGACAAGAAGGATGCGAAGCCCTGACTAATTCGATGGATCTTGCTATTGCAAGAATTTAACCTCGAGATTCGCAACAAGGCAGGAAGACAAAATGTGGTAGCTGACCATTTGTCTCGCCTTCCTTCTAAGATCATCAACCCTTCTGGACCCATCACGGAGCATTTCCCTGATGAGCACCCACTGACTATTGGTGCTAGACTTCCATGGTTTACTAATATAGTAAACTATTTGGCATCTCATCAGATCCCGTCTGATTGGCCGAAGGCCAAGAAAGACAAATTGCACTCTGATGCCAAGTACTACATTTGGGAAGATCCGTACCTCTTCCACATAGGTGTCGACCAAATCATCCGGAGGTGTGTCCCAGAAGGTGAAATAAATGATATTCTCTCCTTCTGCCATGACCAGGCATGCGGTGGCCAATCTCTGGGCACAAAATCGCATCGAAAATTTTTCAGTGCGGCTTTTATTGGCCCACTCTATTCAAGGACGCATACAATCACCGCAAGGCATGCAGTTGTTGCCAAACTTTGGGCAACATGAGCCATCGCGACATGATGCCTTTGCAGCCGATTCTCGTATGCGAAATCTTTGATATTTGGGGGATTGATTTTATGGGCCCCTTTCCTGTTTTGGATGGCTTCGAGTACATTCTGTTAGCTGTGGACTACGTGTCCAAATGGATCGAAGCCATACCGACCTGAACCTGTGATCATAAAATCGTCCTCAAATTCATTCATCACAATATCTTCTCACGGTTCGGGATTCCTCGTGCTATCATCTCCGACGGGGGGACCCATTTCACGAATGCTCAGTTCAGGTCACTGATGACCAAATACGGGGTGTCTCATCGAATCTCCACTCCTTATCACCCCCAAACTAATGGTCTAGCTGAGCTATCAAATCGGGAGATCAAGAAAATCCTGCAGGTCGCTGTTCGACCTGACAGGAAGGACTGGTCGTCCCGACTTCCGGAAGCCTTGTGGGCCTATAAGACTGTCCATAAAACCCAATTAGGCATGTCTCCCTTTAGACTAGTGTACGGGAAGGCATGTCACCTTCCCGTCGAATTGGAACACAAAGCCTATTGGGCAGTACGGAGTTGTAATCTAGATCTTTCTAAGGCTGGAAACCACAGAAAGCTTCAAATCAACGAGATCGATGAATTACGCCTTGATGCGTACGAGAACTCGCGAATCTACAAGGAGTGGGTTAAAGCCTTCCATGACAAACACATCTCTAGAAAGATCTTTCATCCTGGTCAGAAGGTCCTACTCTTTGATGCCCGACTCAAACTTTTCCCTGGGAAACTGCGATCCAAGTGGGTCGGACCATACCCTATCCGACAGGTTTTTGGAAATGGAGCCGTCGAAATCAGTCCGCTCAGCCATGATTCCGAACCTTTCATCGTGAACGGTTAGAGACTCAAACCGTTCATTAATGTAACCTCTACTAATTTGGCTGAATCATCAATTATCCTCCATTTTCCCTGAGCATATTGCGCCCAGCCGATGGCGTAAAACTCAGTGCTCAACAGGAGGCAACCCGTCATTCTCTTTGAAAAAACCTGAAACCTTTTCTAACACCTTTTCGCACTTGTTGGGCCTTAAAGATGTCAATCTTTAGAGTTTGGTTCCCAAATTTCAATTCTATTTGGCCCTCCTCACAGCTGATGTTAGCCCTAGCAGTGGCCAAAAAAGGTCTCCCTAGTATAATAGGTGTATCCCTTGGGTTCTCAGGTGCATCCATATCTAGAACTATGAAATCCACTGGGAAGTAGAAATCCCGTACACTAACAATGACATCCTCGAGTATTCCTTTAGGTGACTTGATAGATCAATCGACTAACTGCAATGTCACCTCTGTCGGTTTAAGCTCGGACTCTTCAAGATGGTTAAGGAAGGATGTAGGTATTAGGTTTATGGAGACACCTAGGTATGGCAAGGCTCTATCGAATTGGGTTTCACCAATTTTACATGAAATCAGGGGAGTGACTGGGTCTTTTGCCTTGGGTGGGAGTTTACTCAAGATTACAGAGCTGACTTGCTTTGACAGTATGATCGGACTTCCACTTTTGGTTCGCGGCTTACGCTTGGGTGTACACACGTCTTTTAGAAATCGTGCATAAGCTGATACGTGGCGGATTGCATCCTTCAAGGGGATGTGTATTTGGACCTGTTCAAAGAGCTTGATCAGTCCTCCTCGGGAGCCATGGGTTTGGTTATCCTTTTTCTCTTGGTCAAGGCCTTGGGAAATGGAACTTTGGTTGGTTCCTTTAGAATAGGTCCAGGTTCTTGGTCTGGGATAGGGACATCCTAGGTAACTATCCTGGGGCTTGGATCACTACCAGGCTTGGAGTGGTTTGGATAAGGTGGGTCTTGAGTTGCTTTGCCACTACGGGTTGTTACGGAGTTTAATCCTATCTGGTTCTGGTTTGGGGTTGGTAAAATGGGTGGCTGCTGTTGAAATCCCGCATAAGATGTCGAAGCTTCCATCTCGTCAAGTGATGGAACAGAAGGGGCCTAATAAATCATATGTGCGTGGCCTAGATTTCGGTTCATAACGCGCCTCTGAGTCGACACGTTATTTGGGTTCGGTAGAGGTTGCAAAGGAAGTGTGCCCGATTGGCAAGAATTCCCCATCTGGGCGAGTTGGTTGCGAACCTTTGTGATCTCGTCCTTGTGTTGTTTTTGTATTGTCGCATTCGTTTTCTGAATGTCAACCAGTGTTTGAAGGATAAGAGTCATTTGGTCTTGGTTTGGCCCAAATTGATAGGTGGTGTTGGGTCGAGGCTGAGGCGGCTAATATGGACGAGGGGCTTGTGGACGGGGTTGATAAGGTAGTCTTTGATTCTGAGAATTTCCCGCCCACTGGAAGTTGGGATGATTTCTCCATCCAGGGTTGTAGGTGTTGGAAAATGGGTCATTCTAGATGGCGTTGAGGTCCTCGCAGGTCTGAGGAGCCTCAGGAAAGTCAGAGTATGGGGTTTCAAAGTTCCCCCGACTAGAATAGAGCGGATCGGAGGTCCCTCCGATCCTGGAGTCAGACGGGGGTGGATATGGGTCCATCCCCTGAGAAGATCGATGATAGATGTTTTGCACAGTTTTCCTCGCGAGAGGTGGCTGTGCAAAAGAGTTTTACGCAGAGGTGGCTTGCTGTAGATGCCGAGTCAGCTCGTCCACCTTCTTCTCTATGATAGAGACCTTGTCCAACCGATTGGCCATCAGCTCCAAGTCGACGGATGCAGACAGGCCCTGCGTCTCATGTGCTCCCCTAAGATTTGTCGATACGCGGGCATTCGTCCGATCGAATAAGCCCATGGAGTCATTATTGATGGAGTTCTCGCACATATTTTCGAGAATCTCCCACACCGTGTCCTCATGCTGACCCATGATGTTTCCTCCGCAGGTTGCATTGACGAATAATCGAATATCTTCACGGGGTCCCTGGTAAAAAGACTGAACTTTTTCCCATTTAGGAACTCCGTAATGGGGGCACTTTCGCATGAGATCCAAGAATCGGTCCCATGCCTCATAAAGAGGTTCTCCCGTTTGTTGGGTGAAATGAGTGATCTGATGGCGTAAGGCATTTGTCCGGCCAACAGGAAAGAACTTCTTCAAAAATTCAGACTGAAGTTCATCCCATGTGTTGATTGGACGAGTCTGAGTTTGATACCAATGAGCAACCTTGTCCATGAGGGAGAAAGAAAATATCTTCATGAGAAGAATACCCCAATTTTGTGCATTTGACCCGAAGGTCTGGGCCAGATGCTTGAGCTGTTTAATATGCTAGAATGGATCCTCGGAGTTAAGCCCATAGAATTTTGGTATGGCATGAATCATATTGGGCTTGAGTTCAGAATCAGGACCTCCAGCCGAGATTCGAACTCGAGGCTCAATTGCCACCGCAGCAGAATTCTAGGGATCTCGCATCATAGGACACTGCGGTGGGTTCACAAAGTTTTGGAAGAGATCATTTAGGTGTTGTAGCTAGTGCTCAAGGTTGTTCTCTTCTTCAACAGGTTGTGCCATGATGGAAGAAGGAGAACTTCGTTCTGAATTAGAGGAAAGATCTATGTGGTGGGGTTGCTGCACAAACAAGGGTACTGAGACTTGGCCTCGAGGAGAGTGGATTTCTAAAGGAGGCCTTAAGGACCTCCTACCAAACATGCACCGAAGGATTTGATGAGATTAGAATGTGCTGGACCCAATCGAGACACCCAAAATATGTTGGGTGAATATAGAAGTTCGGGGCGGATGATACCCCTTAGTCAGAAAGGTCGTCCACCTGAGAAATACCTGGGCAGCCAGAGAGGGAGAGTCCCGCGAAGACCCCTACACGGTAGAGCGTCCCCACGAGTTACAAGGTTTCCCTTACTCGACCTCTCTTGTCATTGAGATTCCAGGTAGACCAGAATGGGGACCTTGACCTCTTAAGTCTACCTTTTTTTTACTTAAGATCAAGGTGCTTAGGGTTCCACTTGAACTTTAGGTCTTTTGAGTGCAAAGTGACCTAATTTTAAGGTTGGTTGACCCAAAGGATCAACTTCACCTCTTTGTTCCTTTGAGAGCTTTTAGGTCCTTGCTTTTAGGGTTCAAATGGATTAAGAGCATGATTTGCTTAGGGTTTCTCTTGGATAGATCTTTTCAAACAAGGCTTAGGCACATCTCTTTTTGAAATTTTTGATTCTTTGCTTAGAAGATGTGTCTCTAAAACCCTAGCTTGTAATCCTTAAGTTGACTCAATTTGGTCCAATTTACTTGCCTCAAAAATTGGTATCTAAGGCTCAATCAAGAAGGTTTTAGTCATAAATACCTTAAGTGGATGTGCAATTAAAAATGTGTTGAAATGAAAATCAGGCAACATTGGTGAATTACTAAATATGGAAACAGGTAGCCCTAGATTGATTTTTTTCTTTGTTTTCCCATTTCAGCCTTTGAGGGGATTAAGAGAGAGAGGGCTAATAAAAGTTTACATGTTCCTTGGTGTGGTTGTTGTGCGGCTGCTTTTCTTTCCTTGGCTTTCCCTGCGATAAACACAACAAGAGAGAGGAATTAAGTTAGTATTGGATCAGAAGTTGTGATTAAAGCTTCTAAAATGCCTGTTGCTCCCCGGCAACGGCGCCAAAAATGTTACCCATTTACTTGACGAGATCGTGATTTAAAAAGAAGACGTTCATTGTAGTATATTTGAAATCACCGCGAAAAACGATTAACAATTTATTTTACCCGAAAATTAAAGTTTCCGAGGTCGAACTTAGGGAGTAAATTGGTATTATAGAAACTAAAATCACAATCTCAAAATATAATATTTAACAAGAATATAAATGAGAGTTCATGTATAACAAAACTAAAAAGGGAATAGAAATGTGAGAGGAAATTGAGTATTTTCTCTGATGGCTTCTTTCTTCTCTTTCTTCTTTTTTCTTTCTCTTCTTGGCCACACTGGCTTCGATTCTCGTCTATAGTTCTAATATTTCGTCGTAGTATAGTATAGAGAAGCGATTACCAGTTTAATACAATTTGTTACTCGGAAATAAAAGTTTTCCCGAGGTCGAACTCAGGGAGCAAACTGTATTCTAGAAGTACAAAGTTTCTATTACAAAAATGAAAGAGAGAGAGAGAGAGAGATTTGTCTTGTTGGCTTTTTCTTCTTCTCTTCTCTTCTCTTGTCTTCCTCAGTCTTCTTTCTTCTTCTTGTTTCTCTTCTGTTCTTCTGTTCCTTTTCTTTTGCTTCCAAGCTTTCCTTCTTTCTCTTCGTGTTCTGCATCTCTCTTCTTTCTCCTTCAGCTCTTTGTCTTCTTCCTTCTGTTCTTCTTCTTTCTTTCTTCTTTGCGGTGCCTGCTCTTCTTTCCTTCTTCTTCTTCTTTTTCTTCAGAGTGTCGTCTGATTTTTCAATCAGACGACTTAAGTAGCCTCTGCTACAGTGCATCCTCCTTCCTTCTTTCTTCTGTGTCTTTCTTCTTCTTCTCGCAGTCCTTCTTCTTCTGCTTTGCTTCAAGCAGCCATGGCTCTGGCTGCTCCTTCCTTCTTTCTCTTCTTCTTCTTCTCTGCCTCAGCTCGCACACTCACAGCTTGGTCAGGGAAAAACCTAACCCTACCCTCCCCCGCGTCTCTCTCTCTCAAATTTCACTCGTAGGATAGCTCTCCCAGAGCCACCGGGTATTCAGGTATGGGTCGCGCCCGGGTCCAGGCCCACCGGCGTGCGGTGGTCGGCGAGGAGTGCAGGTCGGGTATACAGGTCAGGCCAGGTCCGCGGGGGGTGGTCGCGGACGAGGCCGGGTAAACGGGTGAGAGGGACCTCACCCCGTGTGCTGAGGCGATAAGCCTATAGCACTTTTTGCATTTATGCGGGTGCACGTCCTTTAGAACTACCGAGGTGGGACTAAATGTCCCACCCCAATTTGGCGTCTGCAGCTGAGAAGGCTGCAGGCAATCGCGGCTGCTGCGAGGCCTTCACCCCAGCTGCAGGCCTGGGTAGCTGCAAGGAGGCGAAGTGCGCGTCCTTCAGAGTCAAGTCTGGGCGAGGCGAAGCTGCAGCTGCAGGCGGAAGAAGCTCCACCTGCTCAGCAATGGCGGCGGAGGACGGGTGACCTGTTCACAGCAATACGGCCTCTCGGCCTAGTCAGAAGGTGCAGGGAGCTTCGCCAGAGTGCGGCGAAGCTCGTGCGGGTGGTGGCGAGGCGTGGGGCGGAGTGTAGGGGCTACCCTAGGTCGGACTGTGGCCGGGAGTATGGGTTTGTTCGGGGGAGTGTGGTGGGGGTGTGGAGCGGTAGTGGGTGGGCGGAGGTTGCTCAGTATGATGAGGCGGAGGTTCTGGGTCGGTCGGCGAGTCATGTGGAGTGGTGGAATGATGGGAGCGAGTCGCCGGAGGTTGGCAGGAGATGGAGAAGGTGAGGGTGATCAGGCGCGGTCGAAGGGTGGTTGAGCAAATTGAAGTAGGGAAAAGAAAGAGGGGAGGACAGGAAAGAACTGTACCTACTTGGAGGGACGAGGGGGGAACGGAGCAGGGCGGCAGTCGTATCGACTGTCGCCGGAGAAGAAGGTGCCCAGAGAGAGAGGGCGACGGCGAGGAGAGAGCGAGAGAGCGCGCGCTGGGTACGGCGCGACGCGGGAAGAGCGGGCGAAGGCAGCTCTGCTGCTGGTATTGCGGCAGAGCGACGAGGAGGAGGAGGAGGAACCGCCGGAGCTGGAGGGCTTCTGCCGGAGCGGGAAGAGAAGAAAGAGGGAGGGGTTTCTTCGTCAGAACCGAGCTGCTACGTTCGGCAGACGGGGGCGGCTTTTATAGAGGTGAAATCAGAGAGGAGGGCGGAGGGAGGCGACGTGCCTCCCTCGCCGGAGGACGGTCGGAGATGGAGACCCATACCTTCCGTGCGTTCGCACGAGAGGTATGGACAGCCGCAGAGACCATGGAGGTGTCCCTGCGACAGCAGACGTCGCAGGGAACCCTCGGTTGTCTTGGCAGAGGGTCTCCCTCACCCTGCGCGGCACCATGCTCCGCGCAAAGTCGCCGGAGCATGGCGCTGCTCAGGGTTTTGCAGGGAGGACCCAAATGCAAAGAACGAAGAAGACTTAGGGGCCAAAAAGTGAGGGTTTCAAAAGTTGAGGGTCAAAAAGTAATAGATGAGGACCAAAATGTAAAGTTGGTCAAGAAGGTCTCTTCTTAGGCTCAAGTTTTTATACATGACTAACTAGGACCTAAGGATTCTAATGGTAAATTTTATTTCTATATTAGATCTTGTTTGATCGGTCAATTTACGGAAAAACCTAAATTAAGTCATCAATTAGGCATGGTTCTCAATGTAGGTCAAAATGGGTTCTTAAGGCCAAATTGAAGGTTCTAAACCCTAGAGATTATTTTTCTATGAATTTTAGAGGGTTTATTCGATTTTTTTCTTTACCTCGAACCTCTTGAATTGAAGTGGGTTTATTTTTAGGGTTATAGGATGTCATTTAATTCCTTGGAGTTGCTGTAGCCCTTATTGGATGAACACATCCCACTTTTCTTCTTATTAGGTTAGTTTGACTTATGTTTGGACCCTAAGTTACCCTATTTTCAGATTGAGTTGGTGAAATTGCATTTTTACCCCTTAGTTCCTATTTTCTTCACAAACTCAGAATTTCTCTGAGTCAAGCTTTTCTATGGTTATGTAGGAGCTTTTTCTTGCAAATCTAGGTTAGATGGTGCTAGTTTAGGGTTTATGACGAGGTTCTCATCATACCCCCATGCCTAGCTTTTGCTAGTCCCTTAGCAAAAACCTAAGGTTTTAACCTTTGTTCTAGACCATGATGTTTTTAACAGTTTTAGATAAGTGCTTTTTCATTTGAACTTAGATTAGGTCAGAATGCTGACCATAGGCCTAAAAGGTACTCTAGTACCAATCAAGATCCAGATCTGTCTAGCCTCAGCCTCAGTCTTTGGCAAAGGTTTTTAAGGCCAACAAGAACTAACCTAAGGTCTATTGGACTTTGTGGTTAAAGCACCCGTGCTTGAAATGATTGCAGCCCTGGTTCAGTTCGCAGTGCATTTTTGTAAGAGAGAGGGATAGAAAGTTTTTCTGTTTGGAGAGTTTTTCTCTCTCATTTTCTTTTATTTCTAGCCTAGGATTGGCTTTTCAACACGGTCTGTATCAGATTCCTTGCTCCCATCATCAATCCTCAAAGGTTCCTGGCAATCGATACTTCGAGATAGCACCGCCCATGGCAACCCCCAGAACCCTGGCTATTGAGATTTCGAGATAATCCCATCCATGGTGTTCCGTGGCCGAATCCAGACCCTGGCAATTGACACTTCGTGATAATGCCATCCATTGAATCTGAACCAGCAGAGTGCTTACATGCCCCCAGTAGGATATGTAAATATCCTAAGAGACAAGCACCGAGGAGATGATATTTTGTTACGCATCTTCGAGGGGATTTCCCACCTCTCCGCGCTGGGAACTCGTCGAAATCAACTTGTGTTGATCGGCCGCTCCTACTCTAGGTGTATTTTTCAGAATTTTGTGACGCTTCTGCGTGATTTTGATTTTTACGCTTACTGAACCGGACTGTGTGTGGGGTTGGGGTGCTTAGGTTACTGAGTCCCGTAAACCATAAGTTAGTTAATGAGGTCAAATACTCCCTAAGCCTTGGACCTAATACTTAAGCTTTTCATTTTCCTCAACCTCTTGAGGATTGTCTAGATCTTAATGGGTACTAAGAGTCTATCTAAGAATGCCTAAAGTTTGCGTTCTTACTAATCCCACCATGCACTTTTCATTTCTTTTCTTGAATAAGGTCTAGAACTTAGGTCAATTCCTTAGTTTCTTACTAAGGACTATCACTCTTTTCTTTCATTTTTTGCACTCCTTTTCATTTTGTTTCTTTTTCCTTCTCCCACAAAATTTCCTTTCTCCTCTTATTCTTTGAAAAATTTTTTAATTTTTATGGTGTTTTTGGCATATGTGAATTTTTTTTTTAAAACCCCATTTTTACAGGTTTTGCACTTTTATACCCCCCCATGTCTAAGGTTTGCAATGTCCTCATTGTGACCTAGGGGATTTTTATTTACTTAGTTCATTCCTTAAGACAGATGTTTTAATGAGTGAATGGGTCCGGATGAATTCTGCGGACGATTTCTAATCCCAGATGCACGCATCTGAGGTGGAGTCGGATGTCTATAAGGGTGAACTTTAAGTGCACAAAAGTGTGAAAAGGGTTTTAGATTTCCAGAAAATGACGGGCTGCCTCCCGTTAAGCGCTGAGTTTTACGCCATCGGCTGGGCACAATAAGCTCAAGGGGAATGGAGGATAAGAGATGATTCAACCAAATCAGCAGAAGTCACATCAATGAACGGCTTGAGTCTCTGACTGTTCACGATGAAAGGTTCGGAATCGTAGCTGAGCGGACTGATTTCGATAGCTCCATTACCAAAAACCTGTCGGACTAAATATGATCCGACCCACTTGGATCTCAGCTTTCCCGGGAAGAGTTTGAGACGGACATCAAAGAGTAGGACCTTTTGACCAAGATGAAAGATCTTTCTCGAGGTATGCTTGTCATGGAAGGCTTTAACCTGCTCCTTGTAGATTCGCGAGTTCTCATACGCGTCTAGGCATAATTCATCGATCTCGCTGATTTGGAGTTTTCTGTGGGTTCCAGCCTTCGAAAGATCTAGATTACAGTTCCGTACTGCCCAATAGGCTTTATGTTCCAGTTCCACGGGGAGGTGACACGCCTTTCCGTACACCAGTCTAAAGGGAGACATGCCTAATTGGGTTTTGTGGGCGGTCCTATAGGCCCACAATGCTTCCGGAAGTCGGGACGACCAGTCCTTCCTGTCAGGCCGAACAGTGACCTGCAGGAACTTCTTGATCTCCCGATTTGACAGCTCAACTAGACCATTAGTTTGGGGGTGGTAAGGAGTAGAGATTCGGTAAGACACCCCATATTTGGTCATCAGTGACCTAAACTGAGCGTTTGTAAAGTGGGTCCCCCCACCAGAGATTATAGCACGGGGAATTCCGAACCACGCTAAGCCTCGTCAAGTGTCTTGCTAGCGTAGTAGATAACCACGGGTTTCCCGTCAGCTTTCTGCCCCAAAATCGCTCCTACAGCGAAATCAGATGCATCGCACATGATCTCAAAGGGTTGAGACCAGTCAGGGGATTGTAGGATAGGTGCCTGGGTGACTCGGTCACACAGGTTTTCAAAGGCTAGTGTGCATTCCTTGGAGATTTCAAAGGGTACATCCTTGGAGAGAAGAGAAGTCAAGGGGCGCGCGATTTTCGAGAAATCCAGAATGAAACGACGGTAAAAACCGACATGCCCCAGAAAAGAACAGATGTCCCTGATCGAGCTAGGCATAGGAAGGAGAGAGATCAGATCAACCTTAGCTCGATCCACTTGGATGCCTTTTTCTGAAATTAAGTGACCCAGGACAATTCCCTCAGGCACCATGAAATGGCTCTTTTACCAGGAAAGAACCAAATTTACCTCGATGCACCGCCTGAGTATTTGGACCAAGTGTTGGAGGCAATCGTCAAAAGATTCTCCAAAAACTGAAAAGTCATCCATGAAGACTTCCAGAAAATCACCCACCATATCTGAGAATATGGCAAGCATGCACCGCTGAAAGGTACCGGGTGCATTGCAAAGACTGAAAGGCATCCTTCGGAAAGCGTATGTTCCGAAGGGGCAGGTGAACGTGGTCTTTTCTTGGTCCTCAGGATGGATTTCCACCTGGTTATAACCGGAGTACCCGTCAAGAAAGCAAAAGAACCTATTTCCCGCTAGTTTCTCAAGAATTTGATCAATGAAAGGTAGTGGGAAATGATCCTTCTTCGTGGAGGAATTGAGTCGGCGGTAATCTATACAGACTCTCCACGCATTGGCTAATCGGGTAGGAATGATTTCTCCGGTCTCAGTCGTTATGGTGGTGAGTCCTGCCTTCTTAGGCACAACCTGAATTGGGCTCACCCAACGACTATCGGAGATCGGGTAGATGATTCCGGCATCTAACCACTTGATGATCTCCTTCTTCACGACCTCCTGCAGATTAGGGTTCAAACGTCTCTGCATCTCACCAGAGGGTCGTGCGCCCTCTTCTGAATAGATATGATGAGTACAATAAGAGGGACTTATTCTAGTCAAATCATCGAGAGTCCACCCGATGGCTCTGCGATGTTGCTGGAGGACAGTTATCAGACGGGATTCCTGTTCGGGATTGAGGTTGGAATTGATAATCACAGGGAGGGTCTGATTAGAACCCAGAAAGATGTATTTTAAGTGAGCAGGAAGGGGCTTCAACTCAAGGATAGGGTTATCAGCAGCGGCGGGTGGTTCAGTATAGAAGTGAGGTTCAAGGGTAGGAATTACTGGGTTGTTTACATCTGGATTCGACTCCTCTGTTTGCGGGTCAAGATCTTTCTGTGGTTGATGAGGTATAATCAGGTCATTCTGGAAGTGTGTTTCATCAACCAAAGCCCTAATGTCACAAATCTGTTCGATGACACCGCAATTGATTCCTTGTTGGGCCTTAAATATATCAATTTTCAAGGTTTGATTCCCAAATTTAAGCTCTATTTGACCCTCCTCACAGCTAATGTTGGCTCTAGCAGTAGCCAAGAAAGGTCTCCCTAAAATGATTGGTGTATCCCTAGGATTTTCAGGTACGTCCATGTCTAAGACTATGAAGTCTACAGGAAAGTAGAAATCCCGTATCCTTACAATAACATCCTCGAGAATCCCCTTTGGTGACTTTATAGATCGATCTGCTAATTGTAATGTCACCTCGGTTGGTTTTAGCTCAGATTCTTTAAGATGGTCGAGTAAGGATGTGGGTATCAGATTTATGGATGCACCCAAGTCTAGCAAAGCTCTATCAAATTGGGTATCACCTATCTTGCAGGAAATCAGGGGAGTACCAGGATCTTTTGCCTTGGGTGGGAGTCTACTTAGGATTACAGAGCTGGCTTGCTCTGACAGAACAATTGGACTCCCACCCTTGGTTCGCGGCTTACGCTGGGGTGTACACACATTCTTTAAGAATTGTGCGTAAGCCGGTACGTGGCGGATTGCATCCATCAAGGGGATGTTTATGTGGACCTACTCAAAGAGCTTGACCAGGTCCTCCTCAGGTGCCACGGGCTTGGTGGTCTTCTTTCCCTTGGTCAAGGCCTCGGGAAACGGGATCTTGGTTGGTTCTTCTAGGATAGGTCCAGGTCTTGGATCTAGGATAGGGGTAGGAACGTCCTGGATTACTGTCCTAGGCTTGGGATCACTACCAGGCTTGGAGTGGTTTGGATGAGGTGGGTATTGGGTTTCCTTACCACTACGGGTTGTTACAGAATTAAGTCCTGCCTGGTTTTGGTTGGGATTGGGTAGGATAGGTTGCTGCTGGTAACCTGCAAAAGAAGTGGAGGCCTCTATCCCGTAGGGTGAAGGAACAGAGGGGGCCTGATAAATCATATGGGCATGGCCCGGGTTTGGGTTCATAACGCGCCGCTGGGTTGGCACGTTATTTGGATTAGGAAGAGGTTGGGAAGGAAGAGTGCCTGGCTAGCGAGAGTTTGCCAACTGGGCCAATTGGTTTCGGACCTCTGTAAGTTCGTCCTTGTGTTGCTTTTGAATAGCCGCATTCGTTCTTTGAATGTCAGCCAGAGTCTGAAGGATAAGGGACATTTGATCCTGATTTGGCCCTGATGGATAAGTAGGGTTGGGCCGAGGCTGAGGCGGCTGGTAAGGACGAGGGGGTTGTGGGCGGGGTTGAAAGGGTGGTCTTTGGGTTTGGGAATTTCTCGCCCACTGAAAGTTGGGATGGTTTCGCCATCCAGGGTTATAGGTGTTGGAGAACGGGTCGTTCTGGATGGCGTTGAGGTCTTTGCAGGTCTGAGGAACCTTCAGAGAGTCAGAGAAAGAGGGGATGGTATTCCTCGGGCTGGTGTAGAAAGAATCGGAAGGACCTCCGGTCAAAGATTCGGAAGATGGATCCATCCTAGGAGAAGATCGATGGAGAATGTTTTGCACATTTTCCCTTGTGGAAGGAGGCTGTGCAAAGGGGTTATGCGCAGAGGTGGCTCGCTGTAGGTGCCGAGTCAGCTCATCCACCTTCTTTTCAATAATCGAGACCTTGTCCAATCGACTGGCCATTAATTCCAGGTCGACTGATGCGGACAAGCCCTGCGTCTCATGTGCTCCCCTAAGATTCGTCGATGCGCAGGTATTCGTCCTGTCGAATAATCCCATGGAGTCATTGTTGATGGAGTTCTCGCACATATTTTCGAGAATCTCCCACACGGTGTCTTCATGTTGACCCATGATATTTCCTCCGCAGGTTGCATTGACGAAAAGACGAATATCCTCAAGGAGTCCCTGGTAAAAAGATTAGACCTGTTCCCATTTAGGAACTCCATGATGGGGGCACTTTCTCATGAGATCCTGAAAATGATCCCATGCCTCATGGAGAGGTTCCCCTGTTTGTTGAGTGAAGTGCGTAATCTGATGGCACAAGGCGTTGGTCCGACCGACGGGGAAGAACTTTTTCAAAAACTCAGACTGAAGTTCTTCCCAAGTGTTGATCGGCCGGGTCTGAGTTTGATACCAATGAGCGGCCTTGTCCATAAGAGAAAAGGAGAACATCTTCATGAGAAGAATATCCCGATTTTGAGCATCTGACCCGAAAGTTTGGGCCAGATGCTTTAGCTGCTTGATGTGCTGGAAGGGATCTTCGGAATTAAGCCCATGGAATTTAGGTATAGCATGAATCATGTTGGGCTTCAATTCAGAATCAGGTCCTCCAGTCGGGATTCTGACTCGAAGCTCGATGGCCACCGCAGCAGGATTATAATGGTCTCGCATCATAGGACACTACGGTGGGTGCACAAAGTTTTGGAAGAGGTCATTGAGTCGTTGGAGCTGGTGCTCCAGATTGTTTTCTTCCTCAACTGGCTGAGCCATGGTGGGGGAAGAAGAAGAGCTTGATTCAGAATTAGATGAGAGAATGATGGGGTAGGGTTGCTGTTCAAACACGGGCATCGAGGCTTGGCCTTGACGAGAGTGAATTCCTAAAGGAGATCTTAAGGGTGGTCTTAAGGATCTCCTACCGTTCATGCACTGTTGGAGTAGAAGAGTGTAGAAGGTGCTGGACCCAATCAAGACACCCAAAAATGTGTTGGGTGACTATAGAGGTGCGGGGCAGATGGACCCCTTGATCAGAAAGATCGTCCACCTAAGAATTACCTGGGCAGCCAGAGAGGGTGAGTCCCATGAAGACCCCTACACAGTAGAGCGTCCCCACGGGTTACAGGGTTTCCCCCACCCGACCTCTCTTGTCACTGCGGTTCCAGGCAGACCAGAATGGGGATCTTGACCTCTTAAGTCTACCTTTTTTATTTTAAGATCAAGGTGCTTAAGGTTTCACTTGAACTCTTAGGTGTTTTTGTGAACAAGGTGGCCTAATTTGAAGGTTGGTTGACCCTAGGGGTCAACTTCACCCAGTGATTCCCTTGAGAATTTAGGCCTTGTTTTTTAGGATTCAAGTGTTTAGAGAGAGCCAAGTGTTTAGGATTTTTCTTATTAATTATTTTCAACCAATGGCTTGGGCACACCTCTTTTGGATTTCCTCAATTCTTGATTAAGGGGTGTGTCTTTGAAATCCTAATGTTTGACCTTATGTTGGCTCTACTTGGTCCATTTAACTCCTTGTTTGGGTAATTAGGGCTCAGGCAGGGAGGTGTTAGCCCTTAATTACCTTTAAAATTGTGTGCAGGAATAGTAGTTTTGAGAACATGCAGCTATTACTATGTATGAAAGACAAGTTATACCTATTTTTTTCCTTTGTTTCTCCTCTTTCAATTTTAGGGTTTAATAGGAAGTTACCTGTCCTCGGAGTGGCTGTGGTGCGGCTGCGTCTTTCTTTCTTCCTGTACCTACACCAAAGAGAGAGAGTTTATTAGAAACTTATGAATAGAACTTTTATAACTTCTAGAATAGCCATTGCTCCCCGGCAACGGCGCCAAAAACTGGCTTCGATTCTCGTCTATAGTTCTAATATTTTGTCATAGTATAGTATAGAGAAGCGGTTACCAGTTTAATACAATTTGTTACTCGGAAATAAAAGTTTTCCCGAGGTCGAACTCAGGGAGCAAACTGTATTCTAGAAGTACAAAGTTTCTATTACAAAAATGAAAGAGAGAGAAAGAGAGAGATTTATCTTGTTGGCTTTTTCTTCTTCTCTTCTCTTCTCTTGTCTTCCTCAGTCTTCTTTCTTCTTCTTGTTTCTCTTCTGTTCTTCTGTTCATTTTCTTTTGCTTCCAAGCTTTCCTTCTTTCTCTTCGTGTTCTGCTTCTCTCTTCTTTCTCCTTCAGCTCTTTGTCTTCTTCCTTCTGTTCTTCTTCTTTCTTTCTTCTTTGCGGTGCATGCTCTTCTTTCCTTCTTCTTCTTTTTCTTCAGAGCGTCGTCTGATTTTTCAATCAGATGACTTAAGTAGCCTCTGCTACAGTGCATCCTCCTTCCTTCTCTCTTCTGTCTTTCTTCTTCTTCTCACAGTCCTTCTTCTTCTCGCAGTCCTTCTTCTTCTGCTTTGCTTCAAGCAGCCACGGCTCTAGCTGCTCCTTCCTTCTTTCTCTTCTTCTTCTTCTTCTCTGCCTCAGCCTGCACACTCACAGCTTGGTCAGGGCAAAACCTAACCCTACCCTCCCCCGCGTCTCTCTCTCTCAAATTTCACTCGTAGGATAGCTCTCCCAGAGCCGCCGGGTATTCGGGTACGGGTCGCGCCCGGGTCCAGGCCCACCGGCGTGCGGTGGTGGGCGAGGAGTGCAGGTCGGGTATACGGGTCGGGCCAGGTCCGCGGGGGGTGGTCGCGGATGAGGCCGGGTAAACGGGTGAGAGGGACCTCACCCCGTGTGCTGAGGCGATAAGCCTATAGCACTTTTTGCATTTATGCGGGTGCGCGTCCTTTAGAACTACCGAGGTGGGACTAAATGTCCCACCCCAATTTGGCGCCTGTAGCTAAGAAGGTTGCAGGCAATCGCGGCTGCTGCGAGGCCTTCACCCCAGCTGCAGGCCTAGGCAGCTGCAAGGGGGCGAAGTGCACGTCCTTCAGAGTCAAGTCTGGGCGAGGCGAAGCTGCAGCTGCAGGCGGAAGAAGCTCCACCTGCTCAGCAATGGCGGCGGAGGACGGGTGACCTGTTCACAGCAATACGGCCTCTCGGCCTAGTCAGAAGGTGCAGGGAGCTTCGCCAGAGTGCGGCGAAGCTCGTGCGGGTGGTGGCGAGGCGTGGGGCAGAGTGTAGGGGCTGCCCTAGGTCGGACTGGGTACGGCGCGCTGGGTACAACGCGACACGGGAAGAGCGGGCGAAGGCGGCTCTGCAGCTGGTATTGCGGCAGAGCGACGAGGACGAGGAGGAGGAACCGCCGGAGCTGGAGGGCTTTTGCCGGAGTGGGAAGAGAAGAAAGAGGGAGGGGTTTCTCCGTCAGAACAGAGCTGCTGCGTTCGGCAGACGGGGGCAGCTTTTATAGAGGTGAAATCAGAGAGGGGGCGGAGGGAGGCGACGTGCCTCCCTCGCCGGAGGACGGCCGGAGATGGAGACCCATACCTTCCGTGCGTTCTCACGGGAGGTATGGGCAGCCGCAAAGACCATGGAGGTGTCACTGTGACAGCAGACGTCGCAGGGAACCCCCGGTTGTCTTGGCAGAGGGTCTCCCTCACCCTGCGCGGCGCCATGCTCCGCGCAAAGTTACCGGAGCATGGCGCTGCTCAGGGTTTTGCAGGGAGGACCCAAATGCAAGGAATGAAGAAGACTTAGGGGCCAAAAAGCAAGGGTTTCAAAAGTTGAGGGTCAAAAAGTAATAGATGAGGACCAAAATGTAAAGGTGGTCAAGAAGGTCTCTTCTTAGGCTCAAGTTTTTATACATGACTAACTAGGACCTAAGGATTATAATGGCAAATTTTATTTCTAGATTAGACCTTGTTTGACCGGTCAATTTACATAAAAACCCAAATTAAGTCATTAATTGGGCATAGTTCTCAATGTAGGCCAAAATGAGTTCCTAAGGCCAAATTGAAGGTTCTAAACCCTAGAGATTATTTTTATATGAATTTTAGAGGGTTTATTTGATTTTTTTCTTTTCCTCGAACCTCGTGAATTGAAGTGGATTTGTTTTTAGGGTTATAGGATGTCATTTAATTTCTTGGAGTTGCTGTAGCCCTTATTGGATGAACTCATCCCACTTTTCTTCTTATTAGGTTAGTTTGACCTATGTTTGGATCCTGAGTTACCTTATTTTCAAATTGAGTTGGTGAAATTGCATTTTTACCCCTTAGTTCTTGTTTTCTTCACAAACTCAGAATTTCTCTGAGTCAAGCCTTTCTATGGTTATGTAGGAGCTTTTTCTTGGAAATCTAGGTTAGATGGTGCTTGTTTAGGTTTTATGACGAGGTTCTCATCACGCACCTTTCCCGTCATTCTTTCTCAAACATTCCCTTTATTAGACGTCTGATTCTGTGAATCAGATGCCTTATCTCGCGGTTGCTACAGTGCCTTCTTCTACTCTCTGTCTTCTTCCTTTCTTTCTGTCTTCTTCTTCTGTAGCTCCTTCCTCTTCCTTGTCTTTCTTCTTCAGCCTCTGCCTCTGGTCTTCTTTCTTCTTTATTCTTTCTTTTCTTTCTTCTTCTGCTTTCAAGCCTTTCTTCTTCCTTCCTTAGCTTTTGCTTCTGCCTTGTGTTCTCCTTCCTTCTCTTTTCTTCTTCAGCCACACCTTCTCCTTCCTTCTTCTTCTGCCTCAGCTTCTCTGTGGCTACAGTGCCATCTTCCTTCTCCTCCTTAGCGGCTCCTTCCTCTTCCTTCTCCTTCTTAGCTTTCTTCTTTTCCTTGCACACACGAAAGAGTGCAAAACCTATCCCCTACCCTCCCCCGCATCGCTCTCTCTCTCTCTCTCTCTCTCTCTCTCGCTCTTAGGAATGCTCTCCCAGAGCCGGGTAATCTGGTCGTGTCAAGTGCACACAGGTCCAGGAGCACCGGCGTGGGTGATGCGCGAGGAGTGTAGTGTTATCGGGTTAGGTCAGCCAGGTCCGCGAAGAAGTGAGTGCTAACGAGGCGTGCATGTGGGCAAGGGGACCTCACCCCATGTTCTGAGCCGAAGAGAAGGAAACACAAAATCAATAAAAAGCACGCACCTACGCCAAGTGTTTCCGAGGTGGGACTAAAGTCCCACCTGCTTCTTCGCGCGCCCGTAGGGAGGAGTCTCATCCAATTGAGGCAGCTGCAGTCGCTGATGCCTCTACTTGCCAGGTGTGAATGACTCGTAGAGGGATTCCGCGCACCTGCAATGCCTCTGCCTGGAGTGGGACGACCTGGAGCTCGCGAGCAAGCTCATTCACGCCTTCGCTAATGGCGGTGGAGCGAATATGGTCTCGCGGCCCTATCAAATGCCTTGGGAAGCTTCATCGTGTCACGGCGATGGTAAGACGGTGGTCAGCTGGCCGCGGGGAGGCCTAGGTGTGTGTGCCTAGGTCGCTCTGTGGCCGTGAAGGTTGGTTAGGTAGGTGGGTGCTTGCGAGGGGTATGGCGGTCAGTGGAAGGGTGGATGACGATCAGTGGGTGATGGCGGAGGTGATGAGGGGTCTAGCAAGGCATGTGGAGGTGCGAACCGACGGATACACCTTCGCCGGTGGTCTGCCGGAGATGGAGAAGGTGGTGGTGGTCTGCGGTGTCGAGGGGTCTAAAGTGCAAATTAAGAGAGGGGAAACGAAGAGGAGAGGAGGAACTTATCGGTGGTGATTGGAGCGAAGGGGAGGTAGAGGGGCGGACGGCGCGTATGTGCCGTCGTCAGAGATGAAAGCCCAGAGATGGAGAGGCGACGACGACAAGGAGGTTAGAGAGGCTCGCGGGGGTACGGCGCGATGCGGAGGAGCGAGGCGGAGATGACTCTGCCACTGGTACGGTGGCAGAGCAATGAGAAGAGGGAGGAGAGGTCGCCGAAGCTTGCGGGCAGATGGCCGAAGAGGAGGGAGGACGAAATTCAGGGGGATTCTCAAGCCAAATCAAGCTTACCCCCTTTGGCCGGACCTGGTGCTTCTTATATGGCACAGGCAGAGGGTCAGATGCATGGTAGCAGGCAAAAATCCTCGCCGGAGGTATGGCTGGAACTAATACCCATACCTCTTGAGCGTTCACACGAGAGGTATGAGACGATTCAGGGCATGGGAAGCTACTCAGTTGGTAGGGGGTTTCACAGAGGACTCCCATTTCAAATCTGAGAACAGCTCCCGAGGGAAGCGAGGAGAAATCCTCCTCGAAACCTTGCCGGAGGTATGGGTCTCTTTTGCAATGGCAGAGAGACCGGAATGCGAAAAGTGACGAAGAAGTTGAGGGGGTTTTGGCAAGGATTTTCAAAAGTTAGGGGCCAGAATGTAATTGGGTGGACTATTTTGCAAAGTAGGTCAAAATGGCCTTCCCTTAGGTCCAAATTATGGTACAAACCTAATTTGGACCTAAGGAATCTAATGGTGAAGTTGAATTTTAGGTTTGACCACGTTTGACTGGATATTTTGCACAAAAATCTAAATTATGTTAAATATTAAGCTTGGACCCCAATCTAGGTCAAAACAGGTTCCAAAGGTCAAATTGAAGGTTCTAAACCCTAAGGGATTTTTTTTATGAATTTTATAACGTTTAGTTGATTTTTATGCTGCCTGGAACCTTGTGAATTTTAGTAGGTTTGTTTTAAGGTTACAAAATGTCATTTAATTCTTAAATTTCACAATAACTCTTTTCTGACTGAACCATCCCACGTTTTCTCTTATTAAATCCAATTGACCTATGTCTAGATCCTGAGAAATCCCATTGATGTACTGCAATGGTAAAATTACAGTTTTACCCTTTGTTTCATGTATTCTTTTCAAATCAGTAATCTCTTGAGTTAGGCCTTCCTTTAGGTTATGCAGGAGGTTTTGTTCACTTTATTAGGTCAAAATAAGCTAGTTACGACTCATGATGAGGTTCTCACCAATGGTATCAAAGCAAGGTCATCCTGAGAAATGAACCAAATAATTCAGAAATAACCACACTTATGCATGCAGCTAGGATAGCCATCACAACATTTTATCTTGAGTGTCATTCTGAGTCTTACGTCTCCTCTGTAATCAAATAGTCACCGACAAACCCGTTTCTTTCTATCTTCGTGCAGGAGATGCCTCGCCAGGGAGCTCTTGAGGCCGGCCGCGGACCTGGTCGTAGTCGAGGGCGTGGTCGCAGGGGAGGGCTAGCGATGGCCGAAGACGGGGCCACTCTACCTCTTCTTAGGGATGCGGAGGGGGAGTCCTCCGTGGGGCAAGGGAGCCACCACGATGCTGGATGAGCTAGAAGGGGAGGGGGTGACTCTCCACCGCCCCTACCCCCTTCAAACACTTCGGAGCACGAGTCCTTGCCTTAAGGTGCACCCATTCCCCCGTTGCGGCCACACCACGAGGTCTTCAGCCAGTTCAAGAAGCTGAAGTCCCCCTCTTTCAAGGGGGAGGAGAGCCCGTCTGAGGCAAAGGATTGGCTGGAACAGATGGAGAAAATCTTTGATACCCTTTGTGCTCCTGCGGAGTGCTGCGTGGCCTTCGCCACATAACAGCTGGAGAGTGCAGCTCACAGGTGGTGGAGAGCGGTCAGAGGATAGGAGGAGGGAGAGCTAACATGGGACTGATTATGAAACGACCCGTCACCTTTTAATCCCTTAAGTCGTCTAGAATGTTCCCCAGACGTCTAGAGAGAAAGACATACGCCTGAAAATACGTTTTCTTTTCGGCGCGTACCATGCGCACGCCACTCCCTTGCCCATGCCTTACGCCTCACCTCTCCTTCCCCTGCGACGACCATCACCCGTACCCCGAACCACTCCTTGCAACGCCCACACCTCTCCCCTCACCCCCTCTCCCTTTATAAACCCCCTCCTCCTCCTCCTCTCCATCTCACACCATCACAGCCGAGCGAGAGGAGAGCGGGGAGCCGGAGAGAGCAAGTGGAGAGCGGAGAACGGGCCTGAGCTTGAGAGCGGAGGGTGTCGTGCTACTCTGCTGCAAGGAGAGCCCAGAACGGTTCCACGAAAGTTATTTTTCAGCGGAATCAGACGTCTGAAGTGACCTCCAGACATCAGGGGGGACGTCTAAAGGTATTATGAGACGTCTGGTAGAGATTTACTTTTTCCCTTATTTATCTGCTGAGTCCTGATAATGCGTACGCATGTGTCAGAGGTTGGGAGGTGCGACGGAGCAAGGACCGATGCGATTTCAGACATCCAGGAGCATCTCTAGACGTCTGACGGAACCCCCAGACGTCGGCATTGTGTTCCAGACGTTCAATAGAGGCACCGGAGAGAGGTATGCTTGCGAGTTGGTTTAAGACGTCTGGGATCTCTCCCAAACGTCTGATTTCCGTCAGACCTCATGTTTTTAGTCCCGTACAAGGCCTAAACGATGTCGGTTTTCCATAAACAAAATGCCTTTTTTTCTCATACGTTTTTTTCCATGTAATAGTACCCTATCTATAACACTTGAACCCTTTTTGACCTGTCAATCCATATCTTAGTTCTCCAATCCGTCGAGCATACTGGACCTATGGAGATGTCGAGAGCTACTGTACGAGCCCCCATTCCACCCGGTTGTCCTGGTAGAGTGGTTCTAATTAATTCTCCAAGTTAAATAAAATGCATGCAAGTAGTTAAAACCTAGGATGTGAGATGAATCCTAGGAAGAAATAAATGTATGCTCTAGAATACAACTATCCAATTGAACCCTAGGTTGTGATATGAACACTAGGGCTAAAGAAAAGTGCATGTGAATAATTGAGTAAATCATGAGCTGTCCGTATTATCTGCAATGAACCACAATATGAACCAACCTGCACTATGATTGAGCTACCTATTCTGTATATATTAAATTGGATAAAGGGAAAGTCATGTACAAACCCTATGGGGAATATAGGACTAACAAGAATACTGTAGTACGGAGAACCGGATGGTTCTGGAACTACCGCCCACGGGCGGCAGTTAAGGGAAGTGAGCTGACCTTCGTGTACGTAGTACTGAAGAGACCAACTATCCCTTGTAGTGTAGAGGGGAGCTTGCCAACCTTGGGTTGAGCCCCGAGGTGAGTTTGGTCACTCTACATCGACTCCTATTGGCTCTCGCGTACGTGGTACTGAGGTGAGCTACTTAGTGTAGGGGGGAGCTAGCCGCCTAGGGGTCCCGGGGTTAGGCATGGCCACCCTACACTGACTCTTGTTAGCCATTGGGCAAACCAGGATAGTCGAACGAGGGTATGCGGACTGTGGAGGGGCAAGACCCCTGTTCTGTTCTGAGAGGGCAACGCCTTATGTTATTTCGTAATGTACGTTTGGGCGTACCCGCTAGCGGAAACGACTGACCACGTGCCAGTGCAGGGTAGCTACCCGCGCATTTATCATGTGTGCCGTAGTCACCGCTACGTCACGACTATGACTCGGGGTGGTAGACCGGGTGTAGGACTATCACGGAAGGACTCTCCCGGCCAGGAGAATGCCACGTGTGCATCTATATCACGGGAAAACTGCAAGCAAAATCATTCCTTTAGGGAATAAGAAGATTAAGTAATGTGATGGACCCTGATTAAAGATCTCTACACAGAAAATCGTTATAAGATAATTTGGATCGGAAAGTAATATGTTAAGCTACTTGTTAAATGCATGTTATATTTTAGCCACCACTCTACTTAGCGTTAGCTGACTCCAAATATATAACTTTGTACAGGTCAGGGATTTGAGCATCCCGAGCCACCGTCTGCTGAGGACGCTGGGCCTAGTCGAGCCCAGCTATAGTTTCTACTACTAGTTGTAGTGAGTTCCTGTAGTTATATTTTTAGTACTTTTCCATTATGTTCTCTCTTCATACTAGTTTTGTTGTGATAATTGTATTCCTGTTCTTGGAGGCATGTAATATTTTAGTATTACTGTTTTGTTTCTCCTTTTGTGCCAATTTCTTTATGCTTAGCTACTGTACTTGTGTGGTAGATGGATTGGTGCATGTTTTCTAGTTATTTCTCATTGGACGATTAGGTCTTGGGATTAGTCGAAGTGAGCGGTCTTGGGTCCTGTAGAGATCTGGGATCAAGTCGCAACACATTCACTTGGGGGAGTTATGGCATAACATGTCGAATGAATACTGATAGCATGGTTTTATAGGGCATATGGGCATGGCCATGACATTTTGAGTTTAATGTGTTGTCATAAGTATATACATACGATTGTGGATGAAGAACTGTGCATAGCATGACAAGGCATGATACAGGATGGGCAGGTGGGATGCTCTTTTATTTAAAAAAAAGTATATTCCATTAAAAAGGTGAAGTATCCGATACAAAAGGACGCATCCCATAGGGGAAGGGAGAGGGAAAGAAATGCCTAAACACCCTTAAGAGGGGGAGGTTACGTCCGTAGAAATGGGGAGAAGCCAAAACTCAAGAAATTACAACCAAGAAATAAAGGAGAAAGAAAATGATGTGTCTCCGATCAGGATCAGAGGACCTCCCAAAGGATGGCAATCCCACGCTCATAAATACGGCAAAGCACCAACGAGATAAACTCGAAGAACCGCGCTAACGAGAAGTCAAATACAACGATCCAAGGGTCAAATTCGACCACTGACTCGTGTTAGTAAACTCAGCTGTAAAAAGCCCAGGGGTTTGGGCCAAGAATCGTTAGATGGTTTTTTGTTGTGGTGGGGGTTTGGGCCATTCTTTTTCTTGTTTTTTTTAGTTTAGGTTGTTTTGATTGAGGGACCACATGTGGCAGGTGGGATGTTCTTGCATTTTGCAAACTGAAGCGCATGCACTTTGGGATGCATATTGATGTCAAGTCCCATAGGCATGGACTTAATGTGCACATTTGTAAATGAGTGAAACATGTTGCAAAGAGTCAACACAAATACTATACGATTGTCTTTTCCCTTACATGTACATCATGATATTATGTTAACCGGTCCGCTAATTCTGAGGACCATAAAGGTCCGATGAAGTGAAGGTAGTCATCACTTTTGTTAAGAAAATAATTCTCCGTTACATATTTTTACGGTAAATTTTACATCTCATTACACATGTTGTTTCTTTTTTATTTCCTATTTTGCAAAGTAATTACTCTACTAGGTTGCATTAAAAGGTGTTAATTAAGTTGTCACTGTAGTATATGTGTTAAAAATGTAAATCGATGTCACGTCAATTTTATTTAATTACAATTTTTATTAATTTATTTCCAACTCATTCTTGAAAAGTCAATTATTGATATACATCACTCTCTAAGTCCAAAAATGTTCTTTTATTCTAAAAATGTTAAAGTTATTTACAAAATGAATGAATCAATCAATTAATGAATAAATAGGTCAATTATAAACAAAAAGAATCAATTAATATGTATTACAATGCCTTAAACATATTCACAGGTAACAGGCATCAAAAACTGGTTAATATTACTTTATGTTAGTTATTTACAGCTAATATAATTAATACCTAAGTATAGGTACAAAAATAGCTAATAATATCTGCTATACTAAATTATATTAACATACTAATAAGAGTAGTAACATATATTACATATACAGTAACATATATATATGTTGATATAGCCTTCATAACATATATACATAACCTAAGGTAAAAATAGTTATCTATTCTAACATATAAATAGATATACAGTGACGGATGAATGTGTCACCAAAGCTCTTATGTTATTTACGTACATATAGAAGCTAAAACAATACTCGTACTCTACTATTTATACTTATTTACATATTTACTACTTATATACATATGCTATATAGTTATATTATATGTATTGTACATATATATATATATATATATGTGTGTGTGTACATACACACGTATACATACACTCGAACACACAAGCACAGACTGCAGCCAACACTTAGCTGCTACAGCTACTCCTCTCTTCTCCTTTCTTTTAACACTTAGTGTTTTAAGGATGTTGTACCTCTCACACAAACGTTTGTCTTACCAAATCCAAAAATGTGTTTTAATGGGAGGGTGGTCCACTTTCGAAGGATACACAATACCCATATGGGTGAGACCAGACTCCTACTAATGGGCCACCCTAGTTCATTTTAGGTGGATTTTTATATATTTTCTAGACCCATAACAGGCCCACACACTCGCACGCACCCACGTGCTCACGCGCACATGTACGCACCCACGCACGCCCGTAGGTGCACACGGTACGCAAATCAAGGACCTATAGTATGCTCATGTGAATTCATTTCTGCCCTGTGCTGACGATCGAGGGGCCGACAACGCAAAAGCCAATTATACCGGTGTAGAGCCCTTTTCCCACACGATATGGTGCTACTTGGAGCGCCCAAATGTGCGTTGCAGGCATAGGACAACGTTCTGATTTGAGGCTTTGGCCCTTGATTTGAGGGCCAAAAATTACTATAAATTAAAAATAAATTATATATTTATAGAGCCCATATATAGGGTTACATAATTATATAGTTAATTTAGATAAATAAACTAACTAAATACATAATTAACTTGGTTAAAGTTTACTTTTTGTACATGATAAATTAAGGTTTAATTTGTTAATTAATGTATAAATTAGTGATGTAATTGGCAAATTGAATTTATACATAGTTAATTTATATAATAAATTATTTATTACACATTTTTATTGTATTTTAGAATCTTTATTTTAATTTATTTACATTTAAATACTTATTTAAGCTAGTTCTTCACATAAATAATTTAGAAATACCATAATACATTATAAATACAATATAAATAGATTAAAAAAACTTAATATAATATTATATAAGTGTACATTATAACTTACTTCAATATTAACTTAAATTACTAATTTATTTTATTTAAGTTAATAAATTACTTAATTAATCTAATAACTTAGTTACCTATTGTAATTACTTAATTAAATAAAGTTACAGGTATTATACAATTCATATTATATAGTTAAATATGTATGCACAGTATTAGGCATAGTTATATACATATGGATGGGTTTGTATAATTACTTAGGTTATTATACATTTAGTTAATACAAATTAATAAATAATTATAAAATAAATTTATATCTACAATAAATCACTCTAAATATTTAATTTAGTATATAGAATACATATATAAGTTAATTATAAATATTATTTACATATTGTACATTATAAACCTATAGCTTAGGTTTAACTTATATATACAAGTATATACATAGTATATAAGGTGTTTTTGGGCATTTTCTAGTTTTTATGGTTTTTATATATTGAATAGAGGTAGCAGATGAGAGAGAAAGAGTGAGATGAGAGATAGAAATTTCTTTAGTTATTTTTTAGTTAGGTTTTGTTATTAAGTTTCAAAATAGACTGAACCGTTGGTTGGTATGTTCTACCAAGTCAAGAGTTCAGAATACTTTTAAACTTGACTCACACATAGAAAAATACTCAATCCTACTCAAGACACCTTTATTTTATTTTTTTTTTGTGATTTTTTTAATGTATTTTATTTATAAACAAAGTTTGCATGCAAGAGGCCTTGAAAGGGATTTTAACAAAGAACCTAAGGCATCAAAAAGAGTTCTACGCGCTAGAAAAGGTATTTAAGCACTCAAAAATGTCTAGCATGGCACATGGAAGATGTATGAGCTTTTAAACATGATTTACACCTTGAATTTCACTCAAATTTCATATTAGATAGTTTGAACCTTAACATATAAGCTCACAGTGGATTTAAACAAGATTACAAACAATTAAAATTCAACCCAAGTACATGAATGCTTGCACATGAGTGTTCTAACTATATACACGTGTTAGCTACAAAGAATCCTGAAAATCCCAACTAAAAGTCTTTGAATCCAACTCAAGACAGTCCACGACTATGGCTGTCAAAATGGCAGCTATTTTTGGTTCAACTGCACAAGTAGGTACCAGCGACCTAGATCAGGCCTAATTTAGGGCCTTGAGTACCTTTGCAAAAAGTAACACCTAGAACTAGGTCTCCTTAAGCTTTGAAAGTCCTCAGATGCACTGAAATCAGAGTTTAAATCCAAGAAATGTAGCCGCTATGCAACCTTTTATGTAATGACATGGGAGAATTACCCCAAAGTCACATATTCAAACAATTGTTTAAGACCTGATCAAGCTTTAAACTCATTCAAAATCAATTCCATGAGTCAAAATCACCAATGAATTTCTTGGATTCCAGATTTCATCTTAGATCTGGGATACGAGGATGCATCCTAGAACTGAACTAAATGATTAAATCCTCATGAAACATCATTTCAAAACGCTTCTATCCATTCTGAAAACTAATATAAACTCAGATAAGTCTCCAAAAAATCACTGAAATCTTAATATGATTCCTGTCTTACACTATAGACAGTGTAAGATGGAAATCCATATCAAGCTTTCAGAACCACGAAACTCATTCCAATAGTGTTTCAAAAGTTATTTGAAAGGTTTATGAACCATTTGAAATCGGATTGAATCTTTAGGAACAAGATGACCTAACTCATTCTCTCTCTTATGCCATGGATAGCATGAAGAGGAAAGTCAAATCAGTACATGAAATCCATTAAGATTGAATCCCAAATCAATAAACCTCTCACACCGAATGAAAACTCAAATGAACACTGAAATTCTTGTATTGAAGTTTAAATCTCTTCCATATGAATTAAATCATTTATAGAGCCTCAAATCAGAATGACTAATCATCCTTGGCTCTAGCTCTCAATAACAAAACAATCTCTGATTAGGTTCAAATCAAAACCTCAACAGAGAAAATCAACAATTCAGCTCATTCAAAACCAGAACAGGGCCATTGTGAATTTGCGGAATGGATGAGATGACCCTTAAATGAAATTGGCGCATGTAACAAATCTAAGAGCTAGAAAGCTCTAGATTTGTTAATGGCCTAAATGGATGGGTGAATGGTGGATTATAATACGAGAGAAATTAGAAGGTGATCGTAAGGCGTACGAGGGAGATCAGTGAATCAAGATGATTGCGTGAAAAACTCCTCTCTGATCTGAATTGATTAGTGAAGGCGGATCAGATCTAACTATTTTACTCCTAAGCTAAACCACAAAATCCATAAATTACAATATCTGATCTACTCCTAAGCTAACCTAAACTACACTAACAGATACTGCACTAACTTGAAGGCGATTAAAATTCTAATCTAATCAGAGGAATGGGACCTTTAGATCCTTAGTCAACGGCTGAGGAGGAAGAAGAGAGTGAGGAGGTGCTCCAGCAGAGTGAAAGTCCACTAGTAGAACTCAATGCTACCCTCAGGTGCTATGAAGTCCGTAGCGGCGAGGATTGATTGGAGAAGATGGAATTCCTCCGCCATGGGCGGTGGAAGAGGGGCTATGTGGAGAGGAAGCTAGAGAGGACGAAGGGATCAACTCAGGAATGTAGGAGAGGAGCTGATGGCACACGCGAGCTTAGTGAAGGTGATTAAATAGCCATGCAGTTGGATTAGGGCACCATGGAGGTGCGATTAAGCCACTAGGTCACCAACTGTGGGATGAAGAGGAAGGATGTGCGGGAAGTTTGAAATCAAGTTTCCACTATCAGATCAGATCTAGAGCAAGGGGTGTAGCTATGCGTAGGAGCGCGCATAGTTTGGAAGAAGATCGACCAATGGATTTGAGTAGAGAATCAACGATGGCTGTAGCGCGAGTTCTTCATGGCTATAGTGCACCCAAAGAAGTCCGCAGTAATCAGGTGTATTGGGTAAATTGTGAGGAGGCCCCCCTTCATGCGAAACAGTAGGAATTTTAGGAGGAAACCCTTAAGTGGCTAAGTATGATGGTTGCATGGTCCTCTAGTGTTGCAAATAGGTCCCTAGCAATTCTCAAAGAGGTCCCTGCGGCTATCAGAAAGGTCCTTGGCATGTTTTTGAATGAAATATTAAAGCTTAAAGGACCTAAGTGTAATGTCAATAATGCAGGGTTCTAATGATTTTCAAATGCAACCAAGTTTTTATTAAAGCCCAATTAAACATTTAAGAAGTGGATTTCACTTTTAATTTGAACTTTTGAACCTACATAAGTATTCAATTTGCAATTGAATCATCACATTACATTTTTTAATAGAATATCTCAATTTGTAACCTAATTTTACATTTTTAATACAAATTTACTGTTCTAGGTTATTTCTATTATTTCTTACACTTAATCCATTTCTTATATTAATTTTTTTTTTAAAGAAAAGGAGTGCTATCGAATCGTCGATAGCATTTCAGGAGAGCATTTATTGATTATATGAAAGAAATGAATTACATGAGTGAACCCCACTGTAAAGACTCGCTCTGTTCTGAGCCTTTTAAGACGTCTGGATTGTCAGTCAGATGTCTGGTCAGATGTTTGGACCTCTTCCTAGACGTCTGGAAATTGAAAAATTTGTACGTATGGTCTGGTCTGCGTGCTGGCTGCGCACAGACAGCCTTTCTTTTCTTCTCTCCCTTCTTTTCTCCTTCTCAAACCCTAACCCCACTCCCTATATAAGACCCCTCTTCCCCCCCTTCCTCTCTTCTCCACTCCACCGCCGCCACCTTCTTCCTCTCCACTGCCATGAGAGGAACGAGAGAGAGAGAGGGAGCGAGAGCGATGAGGAGAAGTGGCATGAAGAGAGGAGGAGGTTGAGCTTGCGAGTTCGTGGGAGCTCGCCGGAGGACGCACGACTGGAGCGGCGTATGCGGGAGGAGTTCATCGGGGAAGTCGTCCCTGACTTCCTGCTACAACCGAAGCTGCAACGAGAGGGAGGAGCCGCAGCTGCGCGCGGCGAGAGGAGCGGGAGCTCGCTCTGGTTCTGGGATTTTCCCCTAATCAGACGTCTGGAGTGCCATCCAGATGACGGTTGGACGTCTGGTGACGACACCAGACGTCTAAAAGCAAGGTTTCGTGAAGGCACGTTCCTCTTACGGTTACAGCCATGCAGGCCGCATCGCAGACCAATCTGTTTGGCTAAAGTTGGGAGATTTTGTCTATCGCGTGCAGGGACAGCTTTAGGAAGGTGTGAGGCACACCCTCCCACGCGTTTTGGACATCTAGATAGCTTACCAGATGACTGGAAGCACTCCCAGACGACTAGAGGAGAGGTCGAACGTCTGGAGCTGAGTCCAGACGGTCAAATAGGGGTTCTGGACATCTGAAGTCGACGTAGAAACTTGAGGTGAGACCCTGGTGACTTTTAAGATGTCTGGACCTTGTGGCAGACGTCTGATTTGGTTCTACAGTCCTATTTTTGACTTGTTTAAGGTTCGTTTAAGGTCCGTTTTATGCAAATAAAGTATCTATGGTTTCCTTGTGAGCTCCTCTACATGTTAGAAATCCTTATATACTATTTTGAACATTCCGTTGTGTTATGTTCCTTGGTATAGGACTTCTATTTGTTACGTGTTCGGGGCTTGCAGAGGCACGTGAGTCTGCCATTCGAGCCCCCAGTACTCCCGGATTATCTAGTAGAGTGGTTTCCCCCTGTTTTAATTATAAAACATGAACACATATATGAAATTAGATAACTAGAAACCTAGGATGTGGCATGAATCCTAAGACGAGAAATACTTGCACTGGTTATATGTGTGTTTGAGATTGCAATCATAAATGAATGAATAGAACTGTAAGCAATTACCTGTAAATAAATACGAGCTGCCTGTGGAATAGAAATGCCTATGCTAGTTAAATAGTTACCTGTGATATTACTTGTGGAATTATGAGCTGCCTGTGGAATATGAAATGCCTGTGCTAGTTAAACAGTTACATGTGATATTACTTATTGTATATGTTAACTTGTGGGAATACGAGCTGCATGTGTATAATACAAAAATGGAACTGTGAATGATGAAACCTGTTATGGAATAATATGGTGAATATGAGCATGAACCCTACGCGGAGTTAAGAGTAGAGCTCCTGTGAATGTCTGGAATTGTGAGTGGGAAGTGTGCTGGCCCTTGAGTACTTGGTACCAAAAGGGAGCGACTGTCCCCTATTTCTTTAGTGTAGAGCGGAGCTAGCCACCCTTAGGTTGGGACCCGGGGTTAGGAATGGCCACTCTACACTGACTTCTGTTGGCCCTAGCGTACACAGTACCGGGGAGAGCTATTAGTGTAGGGAGGGAGCTAGCCACCCCACGAGGCCCGGGGTTAAGCTAATTAACCTACACCAACTTTTTTTGGCCCTCTGGGCAAACCAGGGTAGTAAAACGAGGGTGCGTAGACTGTTGAGGGGCAAGACCCCTATTTGGTTCTGAGGAGCTAGACCCCTGTTGCTGAGAGGGCTAGGCCCTATACTATTCCGTGCTGTACTTTGGGCGTACCCGCTAACGGAAACGACTAACCGCATGCCAGTGCAGGGTAGCTACCCGTGCACTTATCACGCGTGCCGTAATCACCGCTACGTCTAGACAGTGACCTCGGGGTGGTTGACTAGGTGTAGGATTACCACGGGGGACTCTCCCGACGAGGGGAGCACCACGTGTGCCTTCTACTCTTGGAAAAGACTGCAATCAAAATCGTTCCCACGAGGAACATACGAGATCAAGAAAGAGATCTGAAAGTAAACCAATGGGTGAAAAGAAATGACTTGTACAATAAATAATTGGAAAAGATAAATTTACCTGTTAACCTTTACTACTTTAGTTAGTTTGGTTACCACTCTACTCAGCATTCGCTGACTCTGTTTTACTCGTAACCCTTTACAAGTCCAGGAGTTGAGCAACCCGAGTCACCGGCTGCAAAGGGTGCTGGGCCTAGTCGAGCCCAACAGTAGTTTCCTGTTTCAGTTATACTCTCTATTCTACTAGTGAGTTTAGACTGTTACCATTTCTGTTTCTGTACTTTGTTCTACTTTACTGTTATGGTGGTGATATGTAATGTTAGCAGCTTTTACTTCCTTTACTGCTTGTACTCTTTTACTATTAATTACTTTGCATAGTGAATGTGGTTTACTTTCCTACTTTTTGGTTATTTCTTGTTGGACGACTGGGTCTTGGGATTAGTCGAGTCGAGCTGATCTCGGGTCCTGTAGGGATTCAGGAACCGGGTCGTAACACCCACTGATGTATGAGATTCCAGCAATTGTTTGCAATATTATCCACATTCACTGGTCTCTCTTGAAACAAACTCTCATTTTTAGCTCTCCACACCAACCATAGCACAGCCACCATGGGCAAATATGGCTTATTCAACCTCAAAAAAGAGCTCCAAAGATCATCCCACGTGGGAATAGTTTCCCTGCAGACCTTCCTCCAAACGCAATCTGTTATCCTGCATGTAGAGAAAATATGAAGACTGGAGTCATTGTGCATCCCACACAAATGACAGAAATGAGCAGGGGTGCCCATTCTCCTATGCCTCATATCTCCCATTATCAAACCATCTCTTTTGCACAACCACAAAAAGATTTGTACCTTCAATGGTACTTTCAATTTCCATAGCTTCTTCCCAATCTCATCCACCTCTGCCAACCTGGAAGAAAGGATGACTTTTTCACAGCAGTCGCTAACGAGAAGGCCCCATCCCATTTATATGTATCACACTCCTCTGGTGTAGGTCTGAAAGCAGCAAGTTCCTCCAAGAGGCATTCATTTTCTGCCCATGTTCTTGTTCCATGGTTGTTCCCCACCTCATTATTTAACGTCCAAATCTCACAAGCCGTATCCCAATAGTCACACACCAAAGCATTTTTATCAGTAGCAGCCAAAAATGCAAGAGGGTACCTGTCCTTTATCACCCCACCAGGCAACCATTTTTCCAACCAAAATTTAAAGCTTCTCCTGTCACCCAAGACAGATTTGAATAAATTCCAGTTATCAGCCAAGGCACGCACCACCGAGGACCAGAAGGGAGATGGCTTATGAGGATTCAAGCGGCTCTTCTCATCATTTGCCACCCCATAACTATCATGAATGATTTCTGTCCAAGGCTTTTGTTCCCCTTGCAACAACCGAACTGCCCATGTCAACAGCAGGGCATCATTAAACTCTTTGAGAGATCTGATTCCCATGCCACCATACTTCCTAGGTGAACAAATTGAATCCCATTTAACAGGTTGGAGGAAGGCACCTTGGTGGGAAGCCCCTTTCCAGAAGAACCTTTTGCGCATAACGTCAAGTTTTTTCCAAATTGACTTTGGAGCTTGATGAGAACCTCATCATGAGCCATAACTAGCTCATTTTGACCTAATACAAAGGATAAAAGCTCCTACATATCTCAAGGAAAGGCTTAACTCAGAGAATTCTGAGTTTGAGAAGAAAACAAGTCATAAGGGGTAAAAGTGCAATTTTACCAGTATAATCTGCATACAGGGTAATTCAGGGCCCAAACATAGGTCAAAGCAGCTTAATAAGAATAAAAGTGGGATGAAATGATCTAGCAAGGGCTACAGCACTTCCAAGAAACCAAATGATAATCTGTAACCCTAAAACAACCCACTTCAATTCACAAGGTTCGAGGCAAAGTAAAAATAGAATAAACCCTCTAAAATTCATAGAAAAATAATCTCTAGGGTTTAGAACCTTCAATTTGGCCTTTAGAACCCATTTTGACCTACATTGAGAACCATGCCCAATTAATAACTTAATTTGGGTTTTTACGCAAATTGACCGGTCAAACAAGGTTTAATATGGAAATGAAATTCACCATCAGATTCCTTAGGTCCTAATTAGTCATGTATAAAAACTTGAGCCTAAGAAGAAACCTCCTTGACCGACTTTACACTTTGGTCCTCATATATTTACTTTTTGGCCCTCAACTTTTGAACCCTCGCATTTTGGCCCCTAACTCTCCTTCGTTCTTTGCAATCAGGTCCCTCCTGCAAAACCTGCCAGCACCATGCTCCGGCGACCTTGCGCGGAGCATGGCGCCGCGCAGGGTGAGGTGGGGGACCTGGCAAGTAAACCGGGGGTGCCCTGCGTCGTCAGCCGTCGCAGGGACACCCCCCTGGTCGTTATAACCCACCATACCGACCGTGCGAACGCACGGACGGTATGGGTTCTTGCTTCCGACCATCCTCCGACGAGGGAGACACGTCGTCTCCCTCCGCCTTCCTCCCTGTTTGATCCCTATAAATACCCCCCGTCGCTCCACCGTTCTTCCCAGCCTGGATCTCACGGAGAAAATCCCCAACTTTCTTCTCTTCTTCCTCCGGCAGACGCTCACCAGCTCCGGCGGTTTCCTCCCCCTCCACCTCTTCGCTCTGCCGCAATACCAGCAGCAGAGACTTCCTCCCCTGCTCTTCCTGCGCCACGCCGCACCCAGCTGGCGCCTCTCCGGCTCTCTCCTCGCCGCCGCCCCTTTCCCTGAGCATCGTCTTCTCCGGCGACAGTCGATACGACTGTCGCCCTGTTCCTCCCCCTTCGTCCCTGCAAGTAAGCTAGAGCTACTCCCCTTCTCCTCCTCTTTCTTTCCCCGCTTTCAATTTATTCAATTAAGCCCTCTACCGACCCTGACCACCTTCACCCCCTTCGCCTCCGACCACCCTCCGGCGAGCCGCTCCCATCACCTCAGCAACCCACACGGCCCGCCGACCCTCACCGAACCTCCGCCTCATCACACTGAGCACCCCCCACCCCTCCACTGCCACTCCACACCTCCGTAACACTCCCCCGAACAAACCCATTCCTCCGGTTGCAGTCCGACCCAGGGCTGCCGCCAGACACCTCCTTGCGGCCTGCCGCGCAGCTCCTCACCTTCGCCGTGCCACGGCGAAGGTTCCCCAGTGGTTTGATCAGGCCGCGAGGCCATATTCGTGTCCGACAGGTTTTGAGGTTCGACCGCCATTGACGCACATTGAAGCAGCTTCTCCCGCGCTCCAGGCTTGAGGACTCCAGGTCTCCAGCTGCTGCGGAGTACAGCGAGTCTTGCGAAGGCAGCCAGCCAGCAACCTATGCAAATCGAAGCCGCAGCTGCAGAAGCCAGGCCGCGGTCTCCCAGCAGGCGCACGCGAGGAACGGTCTGCGTTTAGTCCCACATCGGTAAGCTGCACACCCGTTCCACTGTTTAAATTGATTTTGTGCAGTAGCCTTACTGCCTCAGTACACGGGGTGAGGTCCCCTTACACCCGCCCGGTTACCCGGTCTCGTCCGCGCTCACGCCCCGCGGACCTGACCCGACCCGACTTAGACTGACCTGCACTCCTCGCCCACCACGCACGCCGGTGGGCCTGGACCCGGGCGTGACCCGAACCCGATTACCCGGTAGCTCTGGGAGAGCTTTCCGAAGAGTGGTTTCAGAGAGAAAGAGAGACGCGGGGGAGGGGGGTAGAGTAGGTTTTGCCTCTGACGAAAAACTCTGAAGTATGCAGGCACAGGCGAAGAAGAAAACCCGCGGAAGAAGCAGGAGCTGCACTGTAGCAAAAGCATAGTTAAGTCGTCTAAGCACCGGGTCAGACGACGGAAGGTCAGCAGCCAGAAAGAAGGCAGGCTGAAGAAGAAAGAAGAGGAAGGAGAAAGAAAGAAAAGAAGAGCAACGGCCAAAGCAGAAGAAGAAGAAAGGAAGACTTAGTAGCTGAAGGCAGAAGCTCTGCAGCCATAAAGAAGAAAAGGGAAAAGAGAAAGCATCACCTCTGCAGAACGAAGAAGAAGAAGAAGGAGCTCTGAAGAAGAAGAGCATCACCATTGCAGAAGAAGAACATCACCTCTGCAGAACAGAGAGAAAGAAGGAGATCTAAAGAAAGAGAGAAAGAAGAGCATCCCCTCTGCAGAACAAAGAGAAAACAACAAATTCTTTCCCTCTCTCTTTCTTTTTGTAAAAGAAACATGTATATCTCTAGAATACAACTTGCTCCCTGAGTTCGACCTCGGGAACTCTTTTATTTTCCGAGTAAAAAATTATTTATTTGAAATGTTGGTAGTAACCGGCTATACTACAATGTTATAACTAAAACCCGGTTGAAACCAGCAGACTTCATTTTGGCGCCGCTGCCGGGGAGCAACGGCTATTCTAGAGGTAAACATTCCTGTTTCTTTTAATTTCTGATAATCTCCTCTCTTTTGTGCAGCTACAGGAACTCAAGAAGACAAGCAACCACACGACAACCACTCCGAAGACAGGTAAATCTTTCCTATCACTATTAACCCCTAAACTCTAAAGAGGAAGAAAAGAAAAGAACAAGCAATATAGGGCTAACCTGTCTTCCATACTTAGTAACCATAAAGAGTTGCATGTTTTCAACTCATCACTCCTGCACACTATTAAGGGTATTTAAGGGCTAACACATTCTTGCTTGAGCCCTAATTGCCCAACAAAGAGTTAAATGGACCAAGTAGAGCCAACATAAGGTCAAACATTAGGATTTCAGTAGAGACACACCCCTTAACCAAGAATTGAGGAAATCCAAAAGAGGTGTGCCCAAGCCATTGATTGAAAATAATTAACAAGAAAAATCCTAAACAATTGGCTCTCTCTAAACACTTGAACCCTAAAAAAATAAGACCTGAAAGCTCTCAAAGGAAACAAGAGGTAAAGTTGACCCCTTTGGGTCAACCAACCTTAAATTAGGTCACTCTTTGCACTTAAACAGACTAAAGTTCAAGTGAAACCTTAAGCACCCTGATCTTAAAATTGGTAGACTTAAGAGGTCAAGATCCCCATTCTGGTCTACCTGGAACCGCAGTGACAAGAGAGGTCGGGTGGGGGAAACCCTGTAACCCGTGGGGACGCTCTACCGTGTAGGGGTCTTCGCGGGACTCTCCCTCTCTGGCTGCCCAGGTAATTCTCAGGTGGACGATCTTTCTGATCAAGGGGTCCATCTGCCCCGAACCTCTATAGTCACCCAACATTTTTTTTGGGGTGTCTTGATTGGGTCCAGCACCTTTTAATCTCATCACATCCTTCAGTATATGCTTGAAAGGAGGTCCTTGAATCCTCCTTTAGGAATTCACTTGCCCTGAGGTTAGGCCTCAATTCCCTTGTTTATGCAGCACCACCACATTAATCTTTCCTCTGATACTCCCTTCTTCCATCTTGGCACAACATGAGTCGACATCGAAGCCTTTAAATTCCACATCTTGATTCCACCACCTAATCCAAATATGCAGCCAAACCACCTAAGACTACCATTCAAGAAACCTGAATATCGGAGATCTATGAAAGATAAAATGATCGAGGTTGCCATAAAATTCTATGAAAAAGAAGAAAAAACCTCAACACCAATAGGAAACATTCAGGTTGATGTTCCAACAACCACAGCTTTCATCATAAACTGTGCCCAAATTCTATTGACTGAAATTTCAAAAGGATCAACCCGAGATATGCTCATAACAGGATACATTGAGATGGAAAAATTACACCAATCTGAATACCTTCAATGCTTGACAAATCCTGTACTTTGGGAACAACACCAAGATGCCCTTATAAAACGGGTAGAAATGATGAAATCTGTAAGACAAATTATCAACCAGAAATACCCGTATATACCAGAAACAGAGGATGAACCATCTTGGAATAGTATTAAGGAACAATTCAATTTCCCAGATCTTGGGATTGAGGCACAAAGTGGTTGTAAAATCCCAACCCAGATAGAAGACAATGTTGAATTAGGTTGGGATATTGCAGGAGAACACAATGCTGAGCCAACCCTAGGCCATGAATCACCAAGCTTAGAACTCCAAGACTCCTGCAATAACAAGATTAGAATTGAACCTCTGGAGGGTATAAATTCCACCCCTTGTTTTGATAAGGTGACCCTCGAAGGTTATTCAGACTTAGGTTCTAATAATTCTACCCACATCTTAAGCCTAGAACCTAGATCTGAAACTTATTGGGAAGATTATGAGGCCCTTTATGCGAAAGATCAAATTTTTACAGAATATGATTCCGGGCCTCTATTTAATGAATATCCCTCTCCAACATCCTCAGGAAATCTGATCGATTTTTCAGAAAACATGCCAATTTATGATACAGAAACTGAGGAGTTGGATGAGCAAGGTTTTAATGGGGTCTATCCTACCAGCTTCGAGCTTGAACAGAACACCTTTTTGAGCCCAGAATTGACATATAGGCTAGAACCCAGTCAGGCTGCTGATTCCACGTCTGATGATTTCTGCTGTGGTGGAATTCATGATCATTTTCGCCAACTCTCCGACAATTTCAGATCTGACTATAATTGCGGAGAGATTCCCCTTCCTGAACACGCCAGGCCTATCTACGACCTCAGTTCACATGACTCTGACCCTGACTCTGAGGTCCTGATTCCCGAGATCACCGATAACACAGAATCATTCCTTTTCGATCCTCAAGAACCAAAAACAGAAAATGCCAAGAGTGATTGCAACCAAGAATCCAAATTTTTTCTCGAATCCGATTCCTTTCATCCTACAAACACTCTTCCGGCATTTGATAGTTACCCAGAAGACTCTCTACAGAAAACCACCTATCATCTGTTTCTAGAAGAGCCCTCGTACACAATGGCCACCTCGTCCGCACACACAGAACGGATCAAAACCTCTCCCAAACCCCGACCCGCAACCGGACTCAATTTCTATTCAGATTCACCTCTCACCGAGCCGATTGCATTTCCACATCGGGTTTCGAACATTGATCAGACTACATACCATGCTCTATCATTCTCTGATCACCCCTGTAGGGTTCCTGCATCAACCACTGATTATCCTACGGGTCCCTACTCTGACCAGGCTGATTCGGCTCAGCCAAACCCTGCGTTTACACTTCCACATCCATCTGAGCTTCATAGTTTATGGTGGGCACCACACCTTTTTATCCACATCTATCAACCCACCAGATTGATTGGGTTTGGGCTGCATCATCAGCCTGTTGATCTGAACAAGCACCTGGTTGGACCAACCAGGCTCTTAATCAAGGTGCTTGTCTTACAAAACTCCGCTGATTTGACCATCCCCTCTCCATCGCATTTCCCGCTTGGCTGAAGGCGTCAAACTCAGCGCTTACCGGGAGGCAGCCCGTCATTCTCTTTGAAAACCTGAAACTTGTTCTGACACCTTTTTGCACTTGAAGTTCACACTTGAAGACAGCCGACTCCACCTCAGGTGCTTGCATCTAAGATTAGAAATCGTCCGCAAAAATTCAACCCGACCCATCCACTCACCCAAATTTCTGTCTTAAGGAATGAACTAAGACCCCCTAGGTTACAATGAGGACATTGCAAATCTTAGGCATGGGGGGGTATGAAAGTACAAAAACTTGTAAGAAAAGGTTTCAAACAAAAAAAATTCACATATGCCAAAAACACCATAAAAATTAAAAAATTTTTCGAAAAAGAACAAGAGGAAAAGAGGAGAAGGAAATTTTGCGAAGGAGAAAAGAAACAAAAGGAAAAAGGAGCACAAAATTATGAGAAAAAGTGATAGTCATTAGTAAGGAACTAAGGAATTAACCTAAGTTCTAGACCTCATCAAGAAAATAACTGAAAAGTGCACAATGAGAGTAGTAAGAATGCAAACCTTAGGCATTCTTGAATAGACTCTTAGTACCCATTAAGATCTGGACACTCCTCAAGAGGTTGAGGAAAATGAAAAGCTGAAGTATTAGGTCTAAGGCTTAGGGAGTATTCGGCCTCGTTAACTAATTTTTGGTTTACGGGACTCAGTAACCTAAGCACCCTAATCTCACACACAGCCTGGTTCAGTAAGCGTAAAAATCAGAATCACGTAGAAGCGTCGCAAAAATCTGAAAAGAACACCTAGAATAGGAGCGGCCGATCAACACAAGTTGATTTGGACGAGTTCCCAGCGCAGAGAGGCGGGGAAATCCCCTCGAAGATGCGTAACAAAATATCATCTCCTCGGTGCTTGTCTCTTAGGATATTTACATATCCTACTGGGGGCATGTAAGCACTCTGCTGGTTCAGATTCCATGGATGGCATTATCTCGAAGTGTCAATTGCCAGGGTCTGGATTCGGCCACGGAATACCATGGATGGGATTATCTCGAAATCTCAATAGCCAGGGTTCCGGGGGTTGCCATGGGCGGTGCTATCTCGAAGCATCGATCGCCAGGAACCCTTGAGGATTGATGATGGGAGCAAGGAATCTGATACAGACCGTGTTGAAAAGCCAATCCTAGGCTAGAACTAAAAAGAAAAAGAGAGAGAAAACTCTCCAAACAGAAAAACTTTCTATCTCTCTCTTACAAAACACACTGCGAACTGAGCCAGGGCTAAAATCATTTCAAGCACGGGTGCTTTAACCACGAAGTCCAATAAACCTTAGGTTAGTTCTTGTGGGCCTTAAAAACCTTTGCTAAAAGACTGAGGCTAAGGCTAGACAGATTTGGATCTTGATTGGTACTAGAGTACCTTTTAGGCCTATGGTCAGCATTCTAACATAATCTATGCTCAAATAAAAAAGGCACTTATCTAAAACTATTAAAAACTTCATGGTCTAGAACAAGGGTTGAAACCTTAAGTTTTTGCTAAGGGACTAGCAAAAGCTAGGCATGGGGTATGATGAGAACCTCATCATGAGCCATAACTAGCTCATTTTGACCTAATACAAAGGATAAAAGCTCCTACATATCTCAAGGAAAGGCTTAACTCAGAGAATTCTGAGTTTGAGAAGAAAACAAGTCATAAGGGGTAAAAGTGCAATTTTACCAGTATAATCTGCATACAGGGTAATTCAGGGCCCAAACATAGGTCAAAGCAGCTTAATAAGAATAAAAGTGGGATGAAATGATCTAGCAAGGGCTACAGCACTTCCAAGAAACCAAATGATAATCTGTAACCCTAAAACAACCCACTTCAATTCACAAGGTTCGAGGCAAAGTAAAAATAGAATAAACCCTCTAAAATTCATAGAAAAATAATCTCTAGGGTTTAGAACCTTCAATTTGGCCTTTAGAACCCATTTTGACCTACATTGAGAACCATGCCCAATTAATAACTTAATTTGGGTTTTTGCGCAAATTGACCGGTCAAACAAGGTTTAATATGGAAATGAAATTCACCATCAGATTCCTTAGGTCCTAATTAGTCATGTATAAAAACTTGAGCCTAAGAAGAAACCTCCTTGACCGACTTTACACTTTGGTCCTCATATATTTACTTTTTGGCCCTCAACTTTTGAACCCTCGCATTTTGGCCCCTAACTCTCCTTCGTTCTTTGCAATCAGGTCCCTCCTGCAAAACCTGCCAGCACCATGCTCCGGCGACCTTGCGTGGAGCATGGCGCCGCGCAGGGTGAGGTGGGGGACCTGGCAAGTAAACCGGGGGTGCCCTGCGTCGTCAGCCGTCGCAGGGACACCCCCCTGGTCGTTATAACCCACCATACCGGCCGTGCGAACGCACGGACGGTATGGGTTCTTGCTTCCGACCATCCTCCGGCGAGGGAGACACGTCGTCTCCCTCCGCCTTCCTCCCTGTTTGATCCCTATAAATACCCCCCGTCGCTCCACCGTTCTTCCCAGCCTGGATCTCACGGAGAAAATCCCCAACTTTCTTCTCTTCTTCCTCCGGCAGACGCTCACCAGCTCCGGCGGTTTCCTCCCCCTCCACCTCTTCGCTCTGCCGCAATACCAGCAGCAGAGACTTCCTCCCCTGCTCTTCCTGCGCCACGCCGCACCCAGCTGGCGCCTCTCCGGCTCTCTCCTCGCCGCCGCCCCTTTCCCTGAGCATCGTCTTCTCCGGCGACAGTCGATACGACTGTCGCCCTGTTCCTCCCCCTTCGTCCCTGCAAGTAAGCTAGAGCTACTCCCCTTCTCCTCCTCTTTCTTTCCCCGCTTTCAATTTATTCAATTAAGCCCTCTACCGACCCTGACCACCTTCACCCCCTTCGCCTCCGACCACCCTCCGGCGAGCCGCTCCCATCACCTCAGCAACCCACACGGCCCGCCGACCCTCACCGAACCTCCGCCTCATCACACTGAGCACCCCCCACCCCTCCACTGCCACTCCACACCTCCGTAACACTCCCCCGAACAAACCCATTCCTCCGGTTGCAGTCCGACCCAGGGCTGCCGCCAGACACCTCCTTGCGGCCTGCCGCGCAGCTCCTCACCTTCGCCGTGCCACGGCGAAGGTTCCCCAGTGGTTTGATCAGGCCGCGAGGCCATATTCGTGTCCGACAGGTTTTGAGGTTCGACCGCCATTGACGCACATTGAAGCAGCTTCTCCCGCGCTCCAGGCTTGAGGACTCCAGGTCTCCAGCTGCTGCGGAGTACAGGGAGTCTTGCGAAGGCAGCCAGCCAGCAACCTATGCAAATCGAAGCCGCAGCTGCAGAAGCCAGGCCGCGGTCTCCCAGCAGGCGCACGCGAGGAACGGTCTGCGTTTAGTCCCACATCGGTAAGCTGCACACCCGTTCCACTGTTTAAATTGATTTTGTGCAGTAGCCTTACTGCCTCAGTACACGGGGTGAGGTCCCCTTACACCCGCCCGGTTACCCGGTCTCGTCCGCGCTCACGCCCCGCGGACCTGACCCGACCCGACTTAGACTGACCTGCACTCCTCGCCCACCACGCACGCCGGTGGGCCTGGACCCGGGCGTGACCCGAACCCGATTACCCGGTAGCTCTGGGAGAGCTTTCCGAAGAGTGGTTTCAGAGAGAAAGAGAGACGCGGGGGAGGGGGGTAGAGTAGGTTTTGCCTCTGACGAAAAACTCTGAAGTATGCAGGCACAGGCGAAGAAGAAAACCCGCGGAAGAAGCAGGAGCTGCACTGTAGCAAAAGCATAGTTAAGTCGTCTAAGCACCGGGTCAGACGACGGAAGGTCAGCAGCCAGAAAGAAGGCAGGCTGAAGAAGAAAGAAGAGGAAGGAGAAAGAAAGAAAAGAAGAGCAACGGCCAAAGCAGAAGAAGAAGAAAGGAAGACTTAGTAGCTGAAGGCAGAAGCTCTGCAGCCATAAAGAAGAAAAGGGAAAAGAGAAAGCATCACCTCTGCAGAACGAAGAAGAAGAAGAAGGAGCTCTGAAGAAGAAGAGCATCACCATTGCAGAAGAAGAACATCACCTCTGCAGAACAGAGAGAAAGAAGGAGATCTAAAGAAAGAGAGAAAGAAGAGCATCCCCTCTGCAGAACAAAGAGAAAACAACAAATTCTTTCCCTCTCTCTTTCTTTTTGTAAAAGAAACATGTATATCTCTAGAATACAACTTGCTCCCTGAGTTCGACCTCGGGAACTCTTTTATTTTCCGAGTAAAAAATTATTTATTTGAAATGTTGGTAGTAACCGGCTATACTACAATGTTATAACTAAAACCCGGTTGAAACCAGCAGACTTCAGAGCTCGGAGAACCGAGAAGAAGAAGACTGGAATGGATGTGATAACTGAATTTAATAAGATGTACCTCCCCCCTTTCAACAAGTAACGGCTACTCCAGCCTTCTAGCTTCGTAGCCGCCTTCTCAAAGAGAAAAGTCCAATTAGTTTTCTTCATTTTTGTGCACTTCAGTGGTAACCCCAGGTGAAATGACCCGTTGCCTTTTTAGTCGGATAAGACATCTGGAGTTTCAATTAGACGTCTGTCCAGACATCTGGACACAGGCCCGGATGCCTGAAAGTGGAAATTTTCGTACATCCCTTTACGCTCTGTGCACGGGCGACGCGCAAAAGCTTCTCTCTCCTCCGAGCCCTTACCCCCTTAAACCCTAAACCCATCCTATTTAAACCCCCCTTCTCTTCTTCTCACCCCCTCACCACCACCTCCAGTGTCTCCCTCTTGCGGCTGTGGAGAGGGAGAACGAGAGTGACGAGAGAGGGGGCGAGTGAGGGAGAACGAGAGGGAGAGAGGGAGAGAGAGGAGGAAGAGCGTGAAGGTCGGAGGACCTTCGGGAGCTCGACGGGACTCGCACAGTCGATGGCGAGCGCGAGCGTGAGGAGGAAGGGCTCGGGGAGGTGGCCTCCCGACCCTCTGCAGCTGCTAAAGCCGCTGCGGTGCGCTGTGGGCGACGTTATGAGGAGAGGAGCGTCGCAGAGGAGGTTCTAGTACTGGAACTTTTCCAGTATCAAACGTCTGGAGTATCGTCCAGACGGAAGGCAAGGCACCAGGACATCCGGAGTTTAGGCCGAACGTCTGAAAGCATAATATTGCGAGGTATGTACCTTCCTACGCTACTTTCCACCATGCAGAAGATTGTAGCACAGGAGGTGTTGGGTTAAAAATGGAGTCTGTGCTCTGCATGCAGGCGCAGAGCGTCAGGAAGGAGAGGGGTGTGCACTTCGAGGTGATTTTGGACGTCTGACTGCATCGCCAGACGTCCGACGGCCCTTCCAAACGACTGGAAGGAGGGTGAGACGTCTGGAGCTACCCCCAGATGGTTGCGGAGGGATCCAGACGTCTGAGAATACCACAGGAAACACAAGGTGAGATCTGACGTCTTTTAAGACGTCTGGGACTAGTTCCAAACGTCTGATTTTGGGCAGTAACCGTATTTTTGGCCCGTTCAGGGCCCAAACGGAATCGGATTTCCGCAAACGAAGTACCACTGTTTTCCACTTGAGTTCCTCTACGTGTTCGTGTTGAGTATCTTCTGTTTTAAACTCATCTGATGTAAATTAGTCGATGGTATAGGTTACCAGTCGATGGCATGTTCGGGGCCCGCGGAAACGATGAGATCTGTGGTGCAGGCCCCCATTCCTCCCGTGATACCCGGTAGAATGGTTTAATTCAGTTGTTAATATTTAAATAAGAATGTACTTCTTTGGAATAATCGAATCAAACTCTAGGATGTGGAATGAACCCTAGGGTAGAAATGTATGAGCCTATTTTGAGCTGTACTGTTTACTTGAGTGCATGTTTAAAGTAAATTACTAGCAAATGACATTAGTGTAATTATGAGATGCATGTTAAGATACGAGCTGCCTGTATGTAATGAGAATTTGAACTGTGAAACTACAAGTTGCATGTTTATGATTGAGAACTGAATTATAAAAACACGAGCTGCCTGTATATGGATGAGGAGCGAGTTATGAAATATGAGACCTGAATATGGATAAATGAGATGAATATGAGCATGAACCCTACGGGGAATTAGGAGTAGAACTCCTGTGTATGAAAGGAATTTGGAATGTAGACAGGAAAAGTGATGGCCCTTGTGTACACAGTACCAAGGAGAACAACTGTCCCTTTTAGTGCAGAGGGGGAGTCAGCCACCTCTTGGGTTGAGACCCAAGGTAGGACTGGACACTCTACACCGACTCCTGTTGGCCCTCGCGTACGTAGTACCGAGGTGAGCTACTAGTGTAGGGAGGGAGCTAGCCACCTCACGGGGCCCGGGGTTAAGCTAGCCACCCTACACTGACTTTGTTAGGCCCGCTGGGCAAACTGGGGTTGTCGGACGAGGGTATGCGAATTGTGGAGGGGCGAGACCCCTGTTCTAAAAGGGTAAGGCCCTATACTGTTCCATACTGTATTTTGGGCATACCCGCTAGCGGAAATGATTGACTGCGTGTCAGTGCGGGATAGCTACCCGTGCGCTTATCACGCGTGCCGTAGTCACCGCTACGTCTCGACAATGACCTCGGGGTGGTTGGCTGGGTGTAGGACTACCGCAGGGACTCTCCCAGCCAGGAAAGCACCACGTGTACCTTCTATTACACGGAAAAGACTGCAATCAAGATCGTTCCCACGAGGAACAAACAAGATCAGAAACACTTGGATACTTTGAGAAATAGATGAACTAGAAATACATAAATGAGATAAATAGAAATGAGAATAAAATCTGCTTGTTTTTACTTTACTTGCACATAAATAATGTAAACACCACTCTACTCAGCGTTCGCTGACTCCGTCTTTTCGTAATCCTGTTCAGGACCAGGAGTTGAGCAACCCGACTTTCCGGCTGCAGACAGAGCTGGGCTTAGCCGAGCCCAGCCGTAGTAGTTTGCTTTCCAGCTCTTTTGTTTCTGCTGTAGTTGTGAGTACTAGACCTTTGAGTTACTATTCCTGTTACTTTCTATTTCCTTTCCGTTGTTGTTGTTGTGGCATGTACTATTTTGAAACAGTTTGCTCTACTTTTCTTTACTGTTTCATTTTTCCTTCTACTTAGTTATATTGCATGTGTGAATGTGGTTTATTTTCTGCTTTTGATTATTTCTTGTTGGACGACTAGGTCTTGGGATTAGTTGAGGCAAGTCGGTCTCGGGTCCTGTAGGGATCCAGGAACCAGGTCGTAACACCAGGTATTTAATTAGCAGTGATATCACAGGCGTGCCCAGGATGGTGGAGATGTCACTTTGGTCAGTACCGTTCATACCAAAGCAAACCAGGGAGGACTTACTTCCATTTAATTTCAAACCAGAGATCTCACCAAATATTAATTGTATAGTGTTTAGCCTAATTTCTGGCTTAACTTGGACATTTTAACTATGATGAGCCACACCTCATTATAGAGAGACAACCACTACTCCCCCTCAAGAGAGATGAGGGCGGGGGTGAAGGGGGTATGATACTCCCATTAGGCTATTCTTCCGTCCAAGGAAGTCTAACATTCAAATCTGCATTCAAGTAGTGAAATGGCGATCAATTGATGAGGGATAGGTTGATTCAACATGGAAACAAGGGCAACTAGATAGGATACTTAGTTGAAGGGTTAGGAAAGTTGTGTTAAGAAATGTGAAACTATCGTTAACTCGCAAATGTGTTTATTTGTAGAGTGGTGTTAACATTGGTTTATGTTTACTTGTATTGTGTCAAACTATGGCGTTAACCCTTATGAAGTTTACTTAATAGCGATGTTAGGATTATGAAACGTGAGATATGTCAGAGGCCCGAGTGATGTAGGACTTTAATGCTGATCTAGTTAATACTAGTGAAATTGATGTTTGACAAACACAAATTATCAAATGAGATTAAGTAGTTAAGTAAATGTTAAACCACCACCACCACCCAGCCACAATAGTTAATGCATCCTCTTATGGACGACAACTCTGGTACAGTTTAGTAGCCAATGACAACAGATGAGGCGTTCCAGACCGTCATGCCACCTGAGCATGGTGGGTCTGTGCAGACTACATAGAAGAGCCAGACCATCTCCACCTAGTATGGAAGAAAGGGAGCATCATCCTCTTTAGCTGAGGTATTGGAGTTGTGGAAGGAGATTGCGGCATTACGCCATTGAGACGCAGCGGATTGAGAAGCTACCCACGCAGGTTAAGGACTTCGCGACTAGTTCGAGTCGGCTGCACAGTTATAGCAGTTAACTCAAACTATTCAAGAGCTCCTGAAGGTATCAACAGGGAGGTATTGATCTCTCATCACTTAGCCAGTTTAGAGATCGTCGTGACGACGACGATTTAAGTGGTGCTGGAAGTGTTGGTGCCCCAACTTGATTTCTGTATTTTCATACATTATTATTTGTACATATACTTTTTAGGCATTATTACGTATATGAAATTTTGATTTTGAATCTCGTTTCTCGTGTTTTGAATGAATGCCATGGTTTTGGTTGTGTGCCTTTTCTCTACAGGATTTCTAATTTTTTTACAAGTCTTCCACATAGCTAAAACTTTTAATTTAAAAAAAAACCACTATTTCATCTGTTTTAGAACTGACGAGAATAAGTTGTCAATTGTAATCTTATTTTGCACTGGTACAAAATTAAATTCCAAATATTTCTTCACCTATAACAAGTGATTTTACACTTGAAAGGTGATTTTTCCACATTAAGGTTTAGGGTTGTCTTTAGTGTTAAGTGTTTAGCTTCTAAATCTTAAATCCTAAACCTTAAAGTGAAAAATTTAAGTGAAAAATCACTTCTCATACGTAAAATTACTCTACATAAATCTAGACCCTAAACCCTAAATCATAAATCCATAGGTCAAAATCACTTCTTACGGGTGAAACCACCCTTGAAATAATTTTACACCGATGAAAAATGAGATTTCATCGGTGTAAAAATACTTTAAAATAATTTATCACCTGTGTAAAATAACCCAGAATAATTTATCATATGTGTATTTTAGGTTAAAGTAGTGTGATGATTTTTTTAAATGTGGTGGAACCTACCACGTAATAAACCTTACGTTATTTTATTTCTTTACATTAAATGTCAATTATCAAGTGAATCCACATTCACAACATTATATAAATCATGAGAATAACACCAACAAATTTTCCTGTATCACTTTTTACGTTTCCCTACTTTACATTGATATAAATATAAAGATTAGAATTGACATTAACATATTTTCAATCTAAGAATCACGTTGAAATAGAGGTGTAAGTGAAAAGAATTTTTTTAAATTATTTTACTTGAAGTTTAGAAAATTTATAGTTAAAAATAATAAAATTAATGTTAATCTTTATTTATATTTATTTACATAGCAATGTTAACGCACGTTTCTATTTATTTAAATTAATATTAACTTTTTTAATATATTTTTTAATGATGTTAGCATATAGATTTCTATGTAAGGTTTGCACGTGAGATAATTACAAAATTAATACTTATTTTTGTTAACATTCTCCAAAATTAGCGTTAACAAAATGGACATTAAAAATATTTATCACAAATCTTTACTGCAAGTTAACCTGTGAAGTAAACCAGGATTAATCTTTCAGCGTTTAAGTGTACTATTAAAAAAAATAATAAAATTGGAAAGAAAAAAAGCAGGAGACAAAAGCGTTATCAGATCTGACGAACATGCACGTAACACATCATCTTCTCCTCCCCTCTTCCCTTCACTCCACTCTCACTTCCCTCCGCAAACACCCCCCAACACCCACCTTAACCCACACACAAAGCCCACAACACCACCACCACCCTCCTTCTCCCTCCCTCCCTCCCTCCCTCCCTTCCACTCACACCCCAACAGCAGCCAACAAGCGGCAGCAGCAGCAGTACTAATAGTACCAGTAATAAAAGAAGAAAGAAGCACCAGTAACCACCAGTCATGGTCTCCCTCGCAGACCCAACCGCCACCACCACCACCACCACCCAAAACCGCCGCCTCGGCCACTCCATGCGAACCTTCCGCCCCAAACTCCTCCTCCCCAGCCACCACCCTCCTCCCCACGACAACGACTATAACTACGACTCCTCCTCCCCCTCCCACCTCCTCCTCCCCCTCCCCCTCCCCCTCGACAACGACGAAGACTCCCTCCTCTCCGACTCCCTCGTCGACCTCCACCTCCACCACCTCGCCTCCTCCCGCCACCACCACCCCCCTCTCTCCCTCGACGACCCCTCCTTCTCCCTCTCCCTCTCCGACCCCCCGTCCGACATCTCCGCCGAGCTCCGCCTCCTCTCCCTCCCTTCCCCTCCTCCTCCTCCTCCTCCTCCTTCGACACCACCACCACCACCACCTTCCTCCCCTCCTCCTCCTCCCTGCTCCTACGACGACGACCACCTCCCCCTCGAGGCCCTCCGCCCCACCGTCCACCTCGACGTCTCGACCCTCACCTCCCCGACCTCCCCCCTCCCTTCCAAGTGCGCCGCCGCCTCACGCCTGCGCCTCCTCGCGAAGCACCGTTCCGACCTCCGCTCCCTCGTGGCCTCTTCGGGAGCCATCCCCGCCCTCGTCCCCCTCCTCCGCAGCCCCGACCCCTCCCTCCAGGAGACGGCCGCCACCGCCCTCCTCAACCTCTCCCTCGAGCCCTCCACCCGCTCCGCCATCTCCGCCGCCGGTGCCATCAAGCCCCTCGTCTACGCCCTCCGCACCGGCACCCCATCCGCCAAGCAGAACGCCGCCTGCGCCCTCCTCAGCCTCTCCCACCTCGACGACGACCACCGCTCCTCCATCGGCGCGTGCGGCGCCATCCCCCCTCTCGTCGCCCTCATCGAGAAGGGCACCCACAGGGGGAAGAAGGACGCCCTGACAACCCTCTACAAGCTCCTGTCCACGCGTCAGAACAAGGAGAGGGCCGTGAGCGCCGGCGCGGTGCCCCCCCTGGTCGCGATGGTCGGGGAAGGCGGCCGGGGCACCGCCGAGAAGGCTGTCGTCGTGCTCGGTTGCCTCGCCGGTGTCCCCGAGGGGAGGGCGGCGATCGTCGAGGAAGGAGGGGTGGCCGCGCTCGTGGAGGCCCTGGAAGGAAGGGGAGGTGGAGGGGGAAGGCGAGGAGCGGGGAGGGAGCTGGCGGCTCACGCTCTGCTGCAGCTGTGCGCGGCGGAGAGCTCCGCGGGCTGCCGCGCAATCCTCGTGAGGGAGGGCGCGATCCCGCCCCTCGTCGACCTCTCGCAGACGGGATCCGCTCGCGCCAAGCAGAAGGTGAGAGAGAGCTGCAAGGATTGAGAATTAATGCTTGACAACTTAATTGGGTCTGTCTTAGATCATCTCAAGTACTGGTCACCGACTTGGCGGGTTCATTTGTTATGCCCGAATCCGGCATGGCATACGTATTAATATAAAGGGTTAGTTGCCATCTTCCTTGGTTTTAGGCTCGCTCAAGTTTAGGGTTGGATCACGAGAAGTTGCCATCTTCTTCTTGGTCGTCTGCATCCTCTACGATGGTGTTTTTTGTCAATTGCTTTTGGATCAATGCAGGGATGAGTTAGTTCGAACTGGAATTCCTGGTCGAAGGAGTGGAATCGTGATCTTGGAATGTGGAATGCACATATCATGGATGGGGATCTAATCTTTTGGAATGTGATATGTGAGAGATTTCTAAAATATGATTGAGGTGGATGCTGATTGAGATACCGAGTCTTTAGGTTATTTTGGATTGGTTGGCTAAAGTGGGTGGGTGCTTTTTGTGATTTGAAGCTCTTTTGGAAATCCAGGACCACTGACTTGGTGGAGAAGTGTTTCTTTTTTTCCTCCCCATTTTTGGTCCTTGGGTTTGCCTTTGGAGCATTTCCTGCTGAATAGCTTAAAGGCTTAAACCTGACCATATTTTGCAGAGGTCGAAAACCTTTGATTCGTCGTTGCTTAATGATTACGCAAGTGGAAAATGTGCGGGATGGATGGCTATCTAATCCTACTAGAAATTCAATTGATTTGTTACAGAGGAAGGGCTCTATTTGAAATTCGAAGTGGTATCTTATCCAGAATCGGTTTTCTAGCATCAGTGGTGGATTCTGTGCTTTGGAGCTCTCTCGGAAATCTAGGACCACTGATTCCTGGGAAAGCAGGTTTCTTTTTTTTTTCTGCCACTTTGCCATAGCCTTGAGTTTGGGGCATTTCTCGCTGAGTAGCTCAAACACGTTTGCCCGATCCTCCTTGGAGAAAATCAAACAGCTTGATTTTTCTCCATGTAAAAGCAAGTTTTTGTTTGCTATTATAGAGAAGTTGAGAGAGTTGCAATGTAAAAGGCTTTTGATTGCATGGACTTTATGAACTCAACACGCCTTTATATCTATGGCCTCTGTTTTCTTTTTCTTTTGTTTAGTTTTGTGGGAATGCTTAGAAGATTGATTCCCTTGCATGTTTGGTAAATGTGCAGGCTGAGACTCTTCTGGAGTACCTAAGGGTGCATCGCCAGGATGGTGGTTCTGCAGGCTGTTGATGAACCGACGGAGGTACCGTACTTGCATTGTGTTTAATCTTTTGCCTTAGTATTTATGTCTCAGTTCATGGTTGTGTTTGGGAGAAATTGTTCAATAGTTTTGTGACATGGTGTCAGCTATGCTGAATGATTTCTCTTGGTCATTTTGATGTCGCTCTATATCCAATGTATATAGTAGATAGGTGTTATGTGTGCATATAACTTATGGAAGTTTCCTAGGAGAGCGACGGTAGAACAGTCTCGACTCGTGCATCGCGCCGTGGCTTATACAGCACAGAGTTTGTATCGATTTTTTGTTTGGTTTTTGCCACTGAATTAAGCCCTTTTATAGGCTAATTAATTCAGTTGTATTTATTTCTTTTTAGACCCCATCAGTGATATGTGGATGAAGCTTCCTGGATTGATATCTTATAACTACAGTCAAGAATCAGTTAGTTATATATTTTCAACCCAATTTGCATAATATTCTTTAAGAAGTCTGCAGGTACCCGACTTGGTTGAATCAATTCCAATGCCAAGTCATAGAACTACTTATTTTGGTTTATTTTTTACATTAAGTTGCTTCCTGTTCTTCTGGCCTCTTTGTTATATATCGCTCATATATATGCCCTCTCCCGTGAGTCTCCCAGCTAGTAGATTGTATAATAATTGTATTGGATCTACTTTGGCGCAACAGGTTTCTTTATATATAAGAATGAAAGCATTCTTGCAGCAACTATACATCTAAATGGGTGAAATAGGCTCTGTTAATTTGGTTACAAAATTAGCCTCCGTTCCAACTAGTAAATCGTTATGATTGAGACTTTATTTGTATTATATCTACTTTGTGACAACAGATTTTCATTATACATAAAAGGCATTTTTGCAGCAACTACACATAGAAATTGGTGAAAGAAACTCTCAGGTAACTTTTACAAATTTAATCAAGGCCAAATTTGTCTCTAGCTTGCAGTTGGATCAGAATTTTTTAGTTCAAGTTGGCATCCGATCGTTGGATATGCAGCTACGCAATTAGGTGTTCCATCTCAAGTAGGAACAAATCACAGCCCTTAAGTGAGTTCCAAAATCAGTAAATGCATGCGATCATTACGAAGTAGAAGCTCATTGTAATGACTTGGGTCTAAAATCGAGTAATGAGAAAAACTATCCTCGACGACAACCTATTGGGTATGGGTCCGGTGGATCCAAAGCAGTCATTCAAAATGCTTAGGTTTAAGTAGTCAAGTAGTAATTCTCAATCCACATATCTCACTATATGTTTTCATGAGTTTTTTACGTGGAACTATTTTTTCAGGTTGTTACACTCGTTTGCTAGCCTGCTTTTCTTGTTAGGCCCTAGAATTTATCATTTTTGAAATAATGTCTAATAACTCCGTCGATGAAGGCAATGCATGGAAGACATTGGAAGTTGTTTGGTTGGATCGCGTTATTTGATGAGATTCTGGAGTTTGCGAAGTGCAATTCTTATTCAGCTGGATCGTAAGGAACATACACCTCATATTTTCAAGTCTGGTTAGACAGGTAGAAATCCCATATCTTTAGCAGGGAATTCGAAAAGTACAATGACTTTAGCAAGCTAGAGTAAGGCACTAAAAACCATCTGTATCTCTGGATAGAGTTAATCAACTAAAAAAGCCATCTGTATCTCTTGATAGAGTTGATCAATTGTTAATATGATTAGCTGTACTCAATTTACTATTCCTTTTACCATTGCCACTGTTCCTTTCCACTTCATGTTTGTCAATTTATCTATTTATGGGTTGCATGTCCTACTTTATTCAGCCCATTTTTTGAATATGTTCTCCGGGTAAGTCATAATCTTATCTGGAGGCTGGCTTGGAAGGAACTTTCTTTGCAAGATGGCATGACGTCTGCCTCATGAATTGCCTTCACCTCTCCTCAATCCAACCTTTTTTTGTTTGTTCTCTTTGCCCTCCTTCAAATGAGCACATTTGTCAACTGCCATTTAATATCATCTGTCCATGACTCCATCCAAGTATGTTCGTTTCCTCTGCATGTCTGTTGTTGTTGGGCTGTCGACGCCGCTTGTTACTGTGTTTATGATGTCCTCGCCTTGACAGCTCCCGTTTTTCCCCCATTTATGTCAGTGAAAGCAACTTTCTGGATTACATTTTATAACACATCTCTTCTCGACCGTTCCATGGAATTCTCATCTATCTGCATTAGTCGCTGTTGAAGTTTGACATCTCTCGAAATGTTCCATCTGTCATGCCTTCTCCCAGACTTGGAGCAAGCAGATTCATGGAATTTTGGCTCGTATTTGGAAAACCTTCTTACTCCATTTGGGCACCGTTTGCCATACTCATAACCCTACCCAAAATCGTACGAAACCCGTCTCCACCATCAGATGCCTCACCACCGGACGATGTGTACAGGCTTTTGTTTAAGATGTAACAAACCCTAGACTTCTTCTTGTAAACGGATCGACTTGTTACTTGATCGATGCTCGCGAGATTCAAGAGATTTGATCTGATCAAATTGTAACAAACTTGTTTATAACTAAAGAGATCGGTCACCACTTCGGTGAGCACGACCGTAGTTTTTCACTTACCTTCAACATGGTATCGGAGACGTGACGAGGGAACCTTGCAAAAGTTGCAAGACCGAGTTGTTTGTAGCAACTCGGTCTTGGTCAACGCGATGAGGCGCCGGCAGGGGGACGGGATGGCGGAAAACCTCGAGAGTTTCTAGATACCATGTTTAACACTTGCCTTCTAACATCAGCAACTATGATTCCAACAAGCAGTAGCTACGGTTCTATTTGGCTAATGTTTTATGGTCTGCAGAGACCTGAATCTGATTGGTTTATACTAGAGACACAATCATAAATTCTTTAGCTTGGTTTATTTTACATGTTAATGCAGCACAACTGTCTCGGCATCTATCCTGCTCCATAACAGTTTGACAGAATTATTCCGTCCCTTTGCCCTTATTTGAGCCATTTCGCAATATTTTATGTAAGAGATTTATCCCTTGAGCGTAACGTTCAAATAACTTATTTCAACGATCTTCTCTTGAATTTTATAAAACTCTATGAATTATTTCGTAAAGATTGTATTGCAGTGCACAAACTTAACAAATAAGACTTCCTGCTTTTCTAAACTAATATTTTTGCAAAATTTCCATTAAGATGGACATGCAATTTATGTGATCCATAAAATCTCAATCCATGAATATATGATATGAGCGTCAGATTACGGGCCCACTTCTCTTTCCATGCTCTTTCCTAAGCTCACCAAACCCGTTCGACCGTTCCCTTTCACCATCCGGAAACGGCTTTGGCTTTTAAATTTTTGCTTCCTTTCTTCCATGGGAGGGAGGGAGGGATTGGGGTGTGTGGGATTGATCGTGGAAAAGAACGTATGTTTTCCATTTCTCGTATAATATTATCCTTGTCTTGGGAATATTTAGACCTGATGCATTCAATGATGGCATGTGTTGGACACAGGGTGTTACCTCGTCACCCAATTTTGTTCTTTTGAGCACCTCCTTCCTCTTTCCCTACCCCCCCCCCCCCCCCCCCCCTCCGCCAAAATAAAGGATCATCGTATCGTCTTCTGCATGTGTTATTGGCAGTCGCCGCATCTCATTAATCAAACTCTTCTTCCCGTGTGCTTTGAGCTAATAAGATGGAGATGCTTAAGGGCTCACCTAATATAATCTAAAAGAGTTCGTGTAGGCAATATTAATAATATCCTGTGCGATGGGAACGGGAAGGGGAAGGGGATTGGGAATGTGCTGTTTTACTTAGAAAGATCGCTTCCGATGCGAAACCTACCTGGGACGACAGCTGGCAGGTGCCTCATCGCGTGACACGTGGTGGAGAATAAAGGTTCCGGTGGGGCCCAGCAAGGGATGGCGCCAGGCTGTCCGCTCGGTGGCAATCACCGCACCCTTGCGATCCACTCCATTTTTAGAGGATGTCCATATGAAAAATGTTTACTATACACACACACACACACATACACACACTCACCCTTTACTAAAACATGGTTTTTACCTTGCCACATTTAATGCCGCTCTCTCTCCCACTCCAAGCATACATTTAATGCCGTTCTCTCTCTCTCTCTCTCTCTCTCTCTCTCTCTCTCTATAATACTGCTTTCCTCTGCTGGGAACTGCTCTCGCTCTCTCTCATCCCACTTTCCTCAATCGAGAATAGTTGGGGATGTTATACTATCGTGCCTAGTAAAGGTGGTAACTCATTTAAATAGGAATTAATTTTAAATTTTAATTTGAAATAAATTATTCTATAATTGATGTGAATAATTTTTTTTATGGATTATTTCATGTATTTTCATAAGTTAATGTAGAAATTTTTCAAATAATCACATGTTAATCCACCAAAATAATTTTTATAACTTTCAAATAAAAATAAAAGATAATCTAACCATTAAAAAATTATCCCATAAAATATATCCCTCCATTCAAATTAACCCTCATCATTTAATGACATTTCCATGTACACACTATCTCTCTCCCACCATTAATGCCATTTCCACTCAAAAATCCACCGAAAGGTTTCCCTTTAAGTGACATAAAAGACAATCATGAAAAGATGTAGAATAATATCGTTACCCCCTTTTCTGCTTAGATATTTTTTTTCCATTATATCCTCTATAGGATATTATTGGGGAAGTGAAATTGACACCTTCATTTCACGTTTACCTATGTTAATAATAAATTTAATTTATTTTAAAATTAGCCTTTTGATTTTAAAATAAATCCCCAACTTAACTTTAACTCTTACACACACATTCACACGTACACCCACAATATATATATTATTAAATAAATTTACACATATAATATATACATTATTAAATAAATTATATTAAAAAAATTTATATATTTAATATAATATATATCATAATCTTAAAATATAAATAGTATATTTTTGTGTGATTTTTTTTAACAAGCTATTTTATCAAAAAGGTGAATTTAATTACATTACTATGTATATGTGACAAATATTATTTATTTATTTATTTATATATTATTTTATAAGTAAGGCAACTATTTTTTTTTTTAATGACATCGAATATAAGATGTAAATAGAGTCAGGTTAATTAAGTTTACATATTTATTTTTAAATTCAATATCCATACGTAGATATCATATCCACTTACTCATCAGATTTCTAAATCATAAATGTATGTCTAGATCCATTTGCAAATGCATGATGTACTTGTTTAGGATATCTACTTAATATTTAGTACTTACTCATAGAAATTAATTGCATTTAATTTCTCTCTCCCTCTCTCTAAAGATATTTAATATGAAAATAAATCTAAATTTATAAATTTTGTAGAAGTAAATTTTTATTTCTTTGAAAAAAAATTTAAGATTATTTACTAATCATTTGCTTATATTACTAAAAAAATAAATTTATGTTCATCTATATATTAAACTACATAATTTTTACCATTATATAAGATCCTTCTAACTATATCTTCACATATTGATTACTCAATAAAATTTAAAATTATAATTATGAATGTTATTAGTATTCTTTTTAATTTTTTTCATATATATTATACATAACATAAATTCTTAGTAGATCTCGTAGTTTATACGATCAATGACGTTCGATCGTTCATGTAAATTCTCACATTTTTTATCCCTTTATTTTTTCTATCTTATCAATCTTGTAGCGAAACACGGAGCTAAACGTACTAATGTTTATACTATATAGCTAAAAGTAGGTTTAAAACCTGACACGCGTCACTCTCCCTCGGCCTCCCACTCCACGCGCCCTCTCTCCCTCTCTCTCCCCCCTACCCCGCCCACCTCTCTCTCTCTCCGCACTCCATCTCTCCTCCACCTCGTTTCTTTTCTTCTCTCGAAAGTTTCGGACGGACGTATTGGTCTTTATTTCATTTTTTTGCAGAAACAAAAGTAGGTCCCAGTTAGAGAGGTGTGCATTGTCCTAACTTTTTTTTTCAAAAACAAAAACGGTTTTCAGCCACTGGGTTTTCTTTTTTCAAAAATAAAACCAAAATTCATCCATTGGATCGTTGCCTTTATTTTTTTCTAAAAGGATAGGTTCATTTCTTGGATAAAAAATAATTTTAAAATAATTAAATATGATTTTTATATCGTTGTCACTTTCTTAATTATTTTCATGATTCACTCTCCCATTCTATTCCTATAATCTTATTTTATCTACTATATTTTTTCCCATTTGTATTATTTATTTTATTTTCATTTGAAACATTTTTTTTTTAAAAGAATAGGTTCATCCTTTGAATCAAAAAATAATTTTACAATAAGGATAATTTTTCTATCATTGTTGTTTTCTTAATTATTTTCATGATTCACTCTCCCATTCTATTCCAATAATCCCATTTTACTCGCTACATTTTCTCCCATTTGTACTGTAACGACCCAATTCCCGAGTCCCTACGAGATACGAGAACCGGACCGACTCGACTAATCCCAAGACCTAGTCATCCAACGAGGAAGTAACCAAAAGAGCAGCAAAATAAAACACATTCAGCATGAATATAACTAACAGTAAGGAAATACGGTAGTAAAGAAGGAAACCACTACAGTATATACCACCACAACAGTAGAACAACATTCATAACATAATATAAACTGCAGGTAAGAAAAGTACAGCGGAAACAAGAACTACTCACTACAGTGGAACCAAAAAAAAATGGTACAAGAGAACAGTGGTAACTTTACTGGACCCTACTCGGCCCAGCGTCCTCTGCAGCCGCTGACCCTGGCTACTCAACACCTGATCCTGAAAAGTAACGAGTGTAACACGTCAGCAAAACGCTGAGTAGAGTGGCAGCTAAACTAAAGAAACAGTAAAGTGTACAGTAGCTGTTTTAATTTTCTTTCTTCCTTTATTTACGTCTTTCTATTGTTTCAAAATTTATTTATTTCTCAGATCCTTCACTTGATCTCGAATGTTCCTCGTGGGAACGACCTTGATTATAATCTTTTCCGAACAGTAGAAGTAGCACGTGGTGCTCTCCTGGCTGGGAGAGTCCCCCGTGGTGATCCTACTCTCAGTCAACCACCCCAAGGTCACGGACAGGCGTAACGGTGACTACGGCACACGCGATAAACGCACAGGTAGCTAACCCGCACTAGCACGCGGTCAGTCGTTTCCGTTAACGGGTGCACCCAAAGCACAGCACGGAACCAGTACAGGGCAGAGCCCTCTCAGTAACAGGGGTCCAACCCCTCCAAAGTAACCAAACAGGGGCCTTGCCCCTCCAAAGTCCGCGCACCCTCGCCTGACTACCCTGGTTTGCCCAGTGGGCCTAACAAGTCGGTGTAGGAGGTTAGCAGAACCCCGGGACCCATGGGGTAGCTAGTACCTCCCTACACTAGTAGCTCTCCTCGGTACTACGTACACGAGGGCCAACAAGTCGGTACAAAGTGGCCAGTCCTAACCCCAGGTCCCTGGGGCGGCTGGCTCTGCTCTGCACTAAACAGGGGGACAGTCGCTCTCCTTGGTACTCCGTACTCAAGGGCCAACTCACTTCCCCAATTCTATTCCATTCACCTTCCAGGAGTTCTACTCCTAATTCTCCGTAGGGTTCCAGCTCTTTTAACTCAGCACATTCAGGTTTCACCTTTCCAGTTTCACGTTCATACAATCCATGTTCTCAATCACGTTTATTTATTCATAGCAAGCAGCTGTTAATTCAATTCACAGGCAGCTATTATTTCCTTTCCACATTTTCCAAGACTGCAGTATTCATACATTCCATTAGTTTTCCCATCCTAGGATTCATGCCATATCATAGGATCTATCATACAATCTAGTTTTCCAGCCCTAAGATTCATGCAACACCCTAGGATCTACCATTCAATCTATTTCTCATTCCTAGGATTCATGCAATGTCCGAGGTTCTATTTATGGTTCCATAATTTAACAGATTATACTAGTAACTTAAAAGCCACTCTACCGGTTACAACAAGAGTACTGAGGGCGTGGTCGGGAATCCCGCGTGCCTCCGCAAACCCCGAGACTGCAACGGAACGGGGTCCTATCACAAGGATCAAACACAAGGAGTTTCTCAAAACAGTATATAACTACTGTAGAAGGGTAGAGGATTAAATTCCGAGAAGCACGTAACTCGAAACGTGGAAAACGGACTCCGAACAGGCCCTAAACGGGTCGAAAACGATGAAACAGTGCAAAATCAGATGTCTGGAACTTATTCCAGACGTCTTAAAAAGTAGATCAGGGGTTACCTTGCTCTGCGTGGTCTCTCAGACGTCCAGAAGCCTATGGAGGCGTCTGGGCTAGTTCCCAGACGTCGGATGGTCACCCCGAATGTCTGGAAGTCGCTCCAGTCGTTTGGCACTGCAGCCAGACGTCTAATTCGTGTTGGGTGGCGAATCAGAACCTGCGCGTACCCATTTCCCCTCTCTCTCTCAGTACGGTCAGTTGAAGAAAAAGAAGGAAGACGGAAATACTCACCTTTCAGACGTCTGTACTGTAACGAGCGCGTGCCCCAGACGCCTTTTAAGACGTCTGGGAGGTGGCCCAGACGTTGGACCAGACGTCTGGGATCACATCCAAACGTCTGACCAGACGTCCGAGATAGTTTACAGACGTCTGGAGAACAGTTATGTTCGCACGGGAGATTCGTCTGCGCGCCTGTGCGCGCAGACCTGCGATTCTGCCCTCCTTCTCTGCGGCTGCAGGCGGCTGCGACCGCCTTCTCTCCCCTCTCCGCGCGGCGTTAAAAGGGGGCGCGCCTCCCCTCCCGTCTCCACCATCTTCTTCCTTCTTCTCCTGCCTGTGCGCGAGAGCGAGCGGACGCGAGGGCGCAGCGGCAGCGGCAGCCGCAGTGAGCGCGGAGGAGGTGCGGCGTGCGAGGGCGGGGCTCTGCCGTGAGGGCGAGCTCGCCGGAGCGGCTTGGCCGGCCGGCGGAGGGCGCAGGGGGCGCGGAGCGTCGCGGAGAGGGACCTGCTGCGGGCGGAGCAGCGGACGCGCGAGGTGCGACGGGCGGCATCGCGAGCGGAGGCCGAGCAAGGTTCTGATTCTGGAAAAATTTCCAGAATCAGACGTCTGGGTTGATATCCAGACGGCAAGGTCGACGTCTGTAAGATCATACAGACGTCTGAAAGGTGAGTTTCCGCTTCTTCTTCCTTCTTGTCGACTGACCGTACTGAGGGAGGGGGGTTGGCTGTGCGCAGGGTCGCTGATTCGTCATCCTTTGCGAATCAGACGTCTGGAAGTTGTACCAGACGGCGGGAGTGACCTCCAGACGTCCTGAGGGACCATCGGACGTCTGGGATCTAGGGCAGACGTCCCCGCAGACTTCTGGACGTCCGGGGAACCAAGCTAAACAGGTAATTCTCTGATCCACCATTTAAGACGTCTGGAAGGAGTTCCAGACGTCTGATTTTGCACAGTATCGTCTTTCTCGACCCGTTTAGGGCCCGTTTGGGCTCTGTTTTCCGCGATTCGAGTTGCGTTCGTTTCAGAATTAATTCCTCTACCCGCCTACAGTAGCTATACACTCTTTTGAGACACTCCTTGTATTTGATCATTGTGATAGGACCTCGTTCGGTTGCAGTCTTGAGAGTCGCGGAGGCGCGCGGGATCCCCGATCACGCCCCCATTACTCCCGTTGTACCTGGTAGAGTGGCTTTAAGTATTAATAAAATCTGTTAAAGTATGGAACCATAACTAGAACCTAGGGCATTGCATGAATCCTAGGAATGAGAAATATATGGAATGATAGCTCCTAGGTGTTGCATGAATCCTAGGGCCGGAAAACTAGATTGTATGATAGATCCTAGGATATGGCATGAATCCTAGGATGGAAAAACTAGTGGATTGTATATTACTGCAGTCTTGGAAAAATGGAAAGGAATATATAAAGCTGCCTGTAAATCTAATTAACAGCTGCCTGTTATGAATAAAGAAACATGTTTGAGATCATGGAATTTGAGAACGTGAATCTGGAAAGTGAAACATATGATGTTCTGAGATAAAGAGCTGGAACCCTACGGGGAATTAGGAGTGGAACTCCTGGAAAGAAAAAGGAATGGAACTGAGATGTAGTTTGTACTGTCTCTTGGGTACGCAGTACCAAGGGAAGTACCTGTACCTGTTTAGTGCAGAGTGGGGCCAGCCGCCCCAGGGACCCGGGGTTAGGATTGGCCGCTCTGTACCGACTTGTTGGCCCTCGTGTACGTAGTACCGAGGAGAGCTAGTAGTGTTAGGAGAGTACTAGCTACCCCACGGGCCCCGGGGTTCTGCTAGCCTCCTTCACCGACTTGTTAGGCCCACTAGGGCAAACCAGGGTAGTCAGGCGAGGGTGCGCGGACTGTGGAGGGGCAAGGCCCCGGTTTGGTTACTGTGGAGGGGTTGGACCCCTGTTACTGAGAGGGCTCTGCCCTGGTTCCATGCTGTGCTTTGGGCGCACCCGTTAACGGAAACGACTGACCGCGTGCCAGTGCGGGCTAGCTACCTGTGTATTTATCGCGCGTGCCGTAGTCACCGTTACGTCTGTCAGTGACCTTGGGGTGGTTGACTGAGGGTAGGATCACCACGGGGGACTCTCCCGGCCAGGAGAGCACCACGTGCTACTTCTACTTTTGGAAAAGACTGCAATCAAGATCGTCCCACGAGGACATTCGAGATCAAGTAAAGGATCTGAGAAATAAATGAAATAGTGAGAAAAATTGAAAGATGTGAATAAAGGAAGTAATAGAACATAACAGCTACTGTACACTCTACTGTTGCCTTTAGTTAGTTTGCCACTCTACTCAGCGTTTTGCTGACGTGTTACACTCGTTACCTTTTTCAGGACCAGGTGTTGAGCAGCCAGGGTCGGCGGCTGCAGAGGACGCTGGGCCGAGTAGGATCCAGTAGAGTTACCACAGCTTTGTACCCCTTTTGTTTCTGTTCTAGTGAGTAGTTTTTGTTTCCGCTGTACCTTCTTTACCTGCAGTTTTTGTTTTATGATAAATGTTGTTTTACTGTTGTGGTGGTACCTACTGTAGTAGTTTCTTTCCTTACTGCTGTACTTTCTTACTGTTAGTTATATTCATGCTGAATGTGGTTTATTTTACTGTCTTTTGGTTACTTCCTCGTTGGACGACTGGGTCTTGGGATTAGTCGAGTCGGTCCGGTTCTCGTGTCCCGTAGGGACTCGGGAACCGGGTCGTTACATGTACAGTCCTCCAGACGTCGTCCCCGTCGTCTGGCTGGAAGCCCATACGTCTGATTCTGGAAAAATTTCCAGAATCAGAGCGCGACTCGCCCTCCGCCCGCGACGCACGACCGCGCCACGCCTCGTCCGCCTGCTGCTCGAGCTGCAGCAGGCCTCCCGCGTCACCCCACGTCTGCTGCTTCCCTCACCAGCCGACCCTAGCAGCCCCGGCGAGCTCGCCCTCACGACCGAGCGCCTCTTCCCACGCGTAGCACCTCCTCCCACGCTCACCGCGGCTGTCGCTGCCGCCGCTCACTCACGCTCACTCTCGCGCACCGGCTGGAAGGAGAAGAGGAAAGGGGGCGGAGGTGACGGGAGTGAGGGAGAGGGCGTGGCCTTTTAAGGCCGCGCGAGGAGGTGAGAGAGAGCGGGACAGAGGGCGCAGGAGAGAGAGGGAAAAAGAGAGAGAGAGAGAGACACTGACAGGTCTGCGCGCTCAAGCGCGCAGACGAAACACACGTGCCGAAAATAACCGAATCCCAGATGTCTGGGAGGGGTTCCAGACGTCTAGGCCACCTCCCAGATGTCTTAAAAGACGTCTGAAGCTGCGCGTTAGTAAAAATATAACAAACTCAAAGGAAGTTTCGTCCTCGAAACTTGCGCTAACTAGGGTGCGGGAAAAACGTTATAGTAACCATAACAAACTCAAAGAGGACCGAAGCCGGTTCGAAAAGACGTACCCGCGAAGAGCTCCAGGTACCGCTCCCGCATTGCCGCCTCAGGCTCCCAGGTAGCCTCCTCGTACCGCTGGCTCCTCCACAAAACCTTTACCAGGGGTACTTGCTTTCGTCTCAAACTGCGGACGGCTCAGTCTAGAATCTGCACTGGTCGCTCAGGGTAAGTCAGGTCGTCGCCCACCTCGACGCTCTCGTGACTCAGTACGTGACTGGGATCGGCTACGTACTTCCTGAGGTTGGACACGTGGAACACGTCGTGCACACCAGAAAACTACGGGGGGAGGGAAAGTCTGTAAGCAACGGGTCCAACCCGCTCCAGGACCTCAAAGGGCCCCACGAACCTCAGCGCGAGCTTCCCTCTCACCCCAAACCGCTGTAGGCCCTTCATGGGCGAAACACGAAGGAAGATGTGATCCCCAACCTCAAACTGCACCTCTCTGCATCTCCGATCCGCGTAGCTCTTCTGTCTGCTCTTGACAGTGCGGAGTCGTCTGTGGATCTGCTCGACTACCTCCTAACTCTGCCGGATCAACCTGGGGCCAACTTCCCACTTAGTCCCCACCTCAACCCAACTCAAGGGTGCCGTACACCTCCGTCCGTACAGAGCCTCGTAGGGAGCCATGCCGATGCTCGAGTCATAACTGTTGTTGTATGCAAACTCCGCTAGGGGCAGGTGTTCCTCCCAAGAGCCCCTCCAGTCCAGTACACAAGCACGCAAAAGGTCCTCAAGTGTCTGTATCGTGCGCTCGACTGTCCGTCCGTCTGGGGGTGGTAAGCCGTACTAAACCTCAACCGCGTCCCTAAGGCCTGCTGAAACTCAGCCCAAAACTGGGACGTAAATCGGGTATCCTGGTCGGATACGATCTCTCGCGGAACTCTGTGTAGTCGTACCACGTCGCAGATGTACCTCTCTGCCAACTGTGCTGGTCCCAAAGTGACTCGGATCGGCAAGAATCGCGCCGTCTTCGTTAGTCTATCCACAATTACCCAGACTGCGTCGTGTCCTCGCTGGGTAACAGGTATGCCCACCACCAAGTCCATGGTGATGCTCTCCCACTTCCACTTTGGCACTGAAAGCGGCTGTAGCGGCCCTGCAGGCCTCTGATGCTCGGCTTTCACCTGCTGGCACACTAAGCACTGCTGCACGAATTCACCCACATCCCGCTTCATCCCCCTCCACCAAAACTCGCGTCTCAAGTCGTGGTACATCTTCGTGTTTCCGGGATGTATGGTGAATCTGGAACCGTGTGCCTCAGTCAGGAGCTCTCTCAACAGTTCCTCGTCTCTGGGAACGCATAACCGTCCCCTCAAGCGCAGCACCTGGTCTGTGAAAGAGAAGTCTCCTGGGTCTCCCGACAGTACTCTGTCGTGCAAGGACTGCAAGTACAGATCGGCCGTCTGTCCTGTGATGATGTGGTCTATCAGCTCTGGCCTAGTCTGTCGCGTCACCGTCACTGCCCCACAGTGCCCCCGTAACTCCAGGGGTCGCCAACTGCCCACCTCCTCCAAAAGGCCCCAACTCTGTAACTGTAAACTAGCCAAGTGTGCGGGCGCCTTACGGCTCAAGGCGTCAGCCACCACATTGGCCTTTCCCGGGTGGTAGGAGATGCTGTAGTCGTAGTCCTTCAGGAGCTCCAACCAACGTCTCTGTCTCATGTTGAGCTCCTTCTGATCAAAAAGGTATCTGAGGCTCTTGTGATCTGTGAAAATCTCGAAGGTCTCACCGTACAAGTAGTGCCTCCAGGTCTTCAGCGCGAAGACAACCGCCGCCAACTCGAGGTCGTGGGTAGGGTAGGTATGCTCATGGGGCTTCAGTTGCGGCGAAGCGTAAGCGACAACGTGACCCCTCTGCATGAGCACACCTCCTAACCCCTGCAAGGAGGCGTCCGTGTACACAACAAACCCGCCACTACTGTCAGGGATGGTGAGCACAGGAGCCGAGGTCAACCTCTCCTTCAACTCCAGAAAACACGCCTCACAGGCGTCTGTCCAAGCGAAGGGCACGTCCTTCCGGGTCAACTGTGTCATAGGACGCGCGATCTGTGAAAAACCTCTGATGAAACATCTGTAGTAGCCTACCAGTCCCAGGAAACTGCGAATCTCAGTGACTGAACGCGGTCTCTCCCACCTGAGTACTGCCTCGACCTTGGCTGGGTCCACCGCCAAGCCATCTCCAGAGATCACATGACCTAAGAAGGTCACCTCCCTCAACTAGAACTCGCACTTGTTGTATTTGGCGTACAGCCTATGTCGTCTCAGTGTGTCCAGAACCATCCGCAAGTGCTGTCTGTGCTGCGTCCGATCTCGAGAATAGATGAGTACATCATCTGTGAATACCACCACAAACTGGTCCAAGTACGGTCTAAATACCCGGTTCATCAGGTCCATGAAAGCAACGGGGGCATTGGTCAGCCCAAACGGCATGACCAAAAACTCGTAGTGTCCGTACCGGATGCGGAAAGATGTCTTGGAGACGTCGGTCTCCCTGATCCTCAACTGGTGGTATCCCGACCTCAAGTCGATCTTGGAGAACACCGTGGCACCCGGCAATTGGTCAAACAAGTCGTCGATTCTCGGCAGCAGATATCTGTTATTGATGGTGACCCTATTCAGCTGTCGGTAGTCCACACAAAGGCGTAAGGTCCCATCCTTCTTCTTCACAAACAACACCGGAGCTCCCCAGGGAGACACACTGGGCCTCACGAAACCTTTCTCCAAAAGGTCCTGCAACTGGGACTTGAGCTCTCGCAGCTCAAGCGGTGCCATCCTGTATGGTGCGGTGGAGATGAGGCTGGTCCCTGGTACTAGTGAGATCTCAAACTCGATCTCACGCTCGGGCGGTAGTCCTGGTAACTCGTCTGGAAACACGTCAGGGTACTCTCTGACCACCGGGATGCTCTGGAAGTCTGCCACAGGGATGGGCTCTGCCACCACACAAGCTAGGAAGCCCTCGCACCCCTGGCTCAAAAGTCTCGCCGCCCAAAGTGCCGAAATGCACCTGAACCCTCCGTCCACTGGCTGTCCGTGAAACTCGAAAGAATGCAACTCCGGAATGGAGAAGACGATCTTCCTCTCAAAACAGTCCACCAAGGCGTGGTAAGCGGACAACCAATCCATCTCCAGAATCACTCCAAAGTCCTCCATCTGTATCATAATCCGGTCAGCTGGCAGGCTATGTCCCCCGACGCTGACCTCGCAATCCGTGTACACCTCTTCAGCTACAAACAGCTGACCACTCGGACCTCTGATTAAGAACGGATTCTCTAACAGTGTATAATCCTGGCCCAAACTAACTTCGAAACTGGCTGCGACAAACGATTGCGTAGTGCCGGAATCGAAAAGTATGTAAACGAGTCTGCCAGAAACTGAAACCATACCTGCCACTACCGAGCCTGAAGCTCTGGCATCCCTGTGTGTCAGGGCGTTGATACGCCCCTCAGCTCTAGGTGCGGACGAAGCAGCCACACTCTGCGTCGGACGGGTGGTGCTGGCCGGTACCCTCCTCGTGACTACTGTCCTCCTCCTCGCGCCTGGGAATCGCGGCCTCCTGCGCGTCCTCCAGTGCTCTGCGTGGGGAGTATCTGCTGACCTCCTGCCCTAAACAGGCAGTCCCTCCTGATGTGGCCCGACTAGCCACACTGGTAACAGAGGGGAACCTGACTCCCGCCCTCAGTGGGTCCCTGTTGTCGGTTGGGCGGGGTTCCGATGCTGGCGATTGGCCCCTGTCGAGGGCCCCCAAAGGCCACTGATGGCCCTGTAAAACGTGACGGCTCTCCTGCGGACGCCACGTGTCTCCTCTCTCGCCGGCCCTGTGAAAAGTCTGGCTGGAAGGGCCTCTTCCGCCCGCCGTCAATGTCTCGCGTGGACGGGTTGGTCTCCTCATAAGTCATGGCTGCCTCCACCACCCTCGAAAACGTAGGCAACTTCAGGGGTTTGACATACCCTCGAATCGCAGGCCGGAGCCCCTCGGTGAACCTCCAAAGGCGCTCCTCCTCAATGGCTACCGCTGTCGCCACAAAGCGGGACAGCTCCAAGAAACACGTGCGGTACGCGCTCACAGTCATCGTCCCTTGGCGGAGAGTGTGGAACTCCCGCCTCCTCTAGTCCTGCCACGTCTGGGGAAAGTACTGCTCGCATAAGAGGGCGACGAACCGATCCCAGGTCGGCTCGTCCCTCTCCTGTCCCCGGACCGCCCTCCACCACCTGTGTGCCGCACTCTCCAGCTGGTACGTGGCAAAGGCCACGCGGCACTCCACCGGGGGGCAAAGGGTGTCGAAAATCTTCTCCAGCTGCTCGAGCCAGTCCTCTGCCTCGGTCGGGTCCTCATCCCCCTTGAAAGAGGGGGGCTTCAACTTTCGGAACTGGCCGAAGAACTCGGAGTGGCGCTGCAGTGGGGATGCTGGTGCACCTCCAGGCAACGGTGCCTCGTGCACAGAAGTATCGGAGGAAGGTGGGGGTTGCGGCGGCCCATCCCCTCCCCCGTGTCCAGCGCCGCATCCGTCGGGTGGTCCCACACAGGACTCCCCCTCTGCAGCCCCAGGGGGAGGTGCTCGGGGTGGTGGGTGGAGCTCCTCTCGCACAATATCCCGTATCAGCCGGGCGAGGTCCTGAGCCTGGACGCCCGGGAGCAGTGGCTGGTCTATTGAGGCGTCGGCAACGGCACGCCCACCTCGCCAATCTCGTCCTCGGCCGCGCCCGCGGCCAGTCTCGCCAGTCCCGCGACGAGGCATCTCCTACAAGGAGACGCGAAGCAAAACGAAATACGTCAGTACGGAATAGTACCTAACGAAAACATCTAAGAGTTCATGTCAAAAAATATGTTGTGGTGGCTACTCTAGTTATAGACATGTGAATTGGTTATTTTCCGGTCAGTTGATTCACTTCTCGGGACGACCTTACTCTGATACCATCTTGTAACGACCCGATTCCCGAGTCCCTACGAGACACGAGAACCGGACCGACTCGACTAATCCCAAGACCTAGTCATCCAACGAGGAAGTAACCAAAAGAGCAGCAAAATATAACGACATTCAGCATGAATATAACTAACAGTAAGGAAATACGATAGTAAAGAAAGAAGCCACTACAGTATATACCACCACAACAGTAGAACAACATTCATAACATAATATAAACTGCACGTAAGAAAAGTACAGCGGAAACAAGAACTACTCATTACAGTGGAACCAAAAAAAAATGGTACAAGAGAACAGTGGTAACTCTACTGGACCTTACTCGGCCCAGCGTCCTCTGCAGCTGCTGACCCTGGCTGCTCAACACCTGGTCCTGAAAAGTAACGAGTGTAACACGTCAGCAAAACGCTGAGTAGAGTGGCAGCTAAACTAAAGAAACAGTAAAGTGTACAGTAGCTGTTTTAATTATCTTTCTTGCTTTATTTACGTCTTTCTATTATTTCACAATTTATCTATTTCTCAGATCCACTTAATCTCGAATGTTCCTCGTGGGAACGATCTTGATTGCAGTCTTTTCCGAACAGTAGAAGTAGCACGTGGTGCTCTCCTGGCCGGGAGAGTCCCCCGTGGTGATCCTACTCTTAGTCAACCACCCCAAGGTCACTGACAAACGTAACGGTGACTACGGCACGCGCGGTAAACGCACGGGTAGCTAACCCGCACTGGCACGCAGTCAGTCGTTTCCGTTAACGGGTGCGCCCAAAGCACAGCACGGAACCAGTACAGGGCAGAGCCCTCTCAGTAACAGGGGTTCAACCCCTCCACAGTAACCAAACAGGGGCCTTGCCCCTCCAAAGTCCGCGCACCCTCGCCTGACTACCCTGGTTTGCCCAGTGGGCCTAACAAGTCGGTGTAGGAGGCTAGCAGAACCCCAGGGCCGGTGGGGTAGCTAGTACCTCCCTACACTAGTAGCTCTCCTTGATACTACGTACACGAGGGCCAACAAGTCGGTACAAAGTGGTCAGTCCTAACCCTGGGTCCCTGGGGCGGCTGGCTCCGCTCTGCACTAAATAGGGGGACAGTCGCTCTCCTTGGTACTCCGTACTCAAGGGCCAGCTCACTTCCCCAATTCTATTCCATTCACCTTCCAGGAGTTCTACTCCTAATTCCCCGTAGGGTTCCAGCTCTTTTAACTCAGCACATTCAGGTTTCACCTTTCCAGTTTCACGTTCATACAATCCATGTTCTCAATCAAGTTTATTTATTCATAGCAGGCAGCTGTTAATTCAATTCACAGGCAACTATTATTTCCTTTCCACATTTTCCAAGATTGCAGTATTCATACATTCCACTAGTTTTCCCGTCCTAAGATTCATGCCATATCATAGGATCTATCATACAATCTAGTTTTCTAGCCCTAAGATTCATGCAACACCCTAGGATCTACCATTCAATCTATTTCTCATTCCTAGGATTCATGCAATGTCCTAGGTTCTATTTATGGTTCCATAATTTAATAGATTATACTAGTAACTTAAAAAACACTCTACCGGTTACAACAGGAGTACTGGGGGCGTGGTCGGGAATCCCGCGTGCCTCCGCAAACCCCGAGACTGCAACGGAATGGGATCCTATCACAAGGATCAAACACAAGGAGTTTCTCAAAACAGTATATAACTACTGTAGACGGGTAGAGGATTAAATTTCGAGAAGCGCGCAACTCGAAACGCGGAAAACGGACTCCGAACGGGCCCTAAACTGGTCGAAAACGACGAAACAGTGCAAAATCAGACGTCTAGAACTTATTCCAGACGTCTTAAAAAGTGGATCAGGGGTTACCTTACTCTGCGTGGTCTCTCAGACGTCCAGAAGCCTATGGGGGCGTCTGGCCTAGTTCCCAGACGTCCGATGGTCACCCCGGACCTCTGGAAGTCGCTCCAGTCGTCTGGCACTGCAGCCAGACGTCTAATTCGTGTTGGGTGGCGAATCAGAACCTGCGCGTACCCATTTCCTCTCTCTCTCGGTATGGTCAGTCGAAGAAAAGGAAGGAAGACGGAAATACTCACCTTTCAGACGTCTGTACAGTCCTCCAAACGTCGTCCCCATCGTCTGGTTGGAAGCCCAGACGTCTGATTCTGGAAAAATTTCCAGAATCAGAGCACGACTCGCTCTCCGCCCGCGACGCACGGCCGCGCCGCGCCTCGTCCGGCAGCTGCTCGAGCTGTAGCAGGTCTCCCGCGTCACCCCACGTCTGCTGCTTCCCCTGCCAGCCGGCCCTAGCAGCCCCGGCGAGCTCGCCCTCACGGCCGAGCGCCTCTTCCCACGCACGGCACCTCCTCCCACGCTCATCGTAGCTGTCGCTGCCGCCACTCACTCTCGCCCGCTCTCGCGCACCGGCTGGAAGGAGAAGAGGAAAGGGGGCGGAGGTGACGGGAGTGAAGGGGAGGGCGTGGCCTTTTAAGGCCACGCGAGGAGGTGAGAGAGAGCTGGACAGAGGGCGCAGGAGGGAGAGGGAAAAAGAGAGAGAGAGAGACGCTCGCAGGTCTTCGCGCTCAGGCACGCAGACGAAACACGCGTGCCGAAAATAACCGAATCCCAGATGTCTGAGAGGGGTTCCAGACGTCTGGTCAGACATCTGGGCCACCTCCCAGACGTCTTAAAAGACGTCTGAAGCTGCACGTTCGTAACATGTACTGTCTCTCTCATTTTCATTTGAGATACTATTTCTTTTTCATTTTCATTCATGCTTAATGTCTTTTATTTCCATGCTACTCCCTCCTATTAAAGATTAGATGATATGCAAAAATCTTACATTAGTTGGTTATTGTAAATTTTTCTTTTCTTTAAATTATGGATAAAAAATAATTCTAAATTAATAAAGGATATTTTATGTATCGTTGTTACTTTTTTGAGTATTCAAATGATCTACTCTCCTATTTTATTTTCATAATCCCATTTTATCTACTATATTTTCTCCCTTATTTTCGTTTGAGATAATCTATTTCTTTTTTATTTTCATTCATATGTGATTTCTTTTATTGTGATAGTCCTCCCTCCTTCTATCAAATACTAAATGATATGTAAAAATTTTACATCGGTTAGTTATTGTAGAGTTTTCTTTTATTTAAATTGAAAATATCAAGCTATATAATTCACAATAATTCATATATCTAAGAGCTCACTTATCTATCACATATTGCAAGGTATTATCCGTTCTCCCATAAGTGAAAGCAGGTATATATATTTCAGATTATAATTTCACATCCATATCTTACGATGTAGCTTAATTTGAGAAGAAAACAATTGATCTACTAGACAAATAATTTTTAGTCTTTTAGATGTAATTTATTACCTCTTCTCCACAAGAATATGTATAATACTTACATTTAAAAATGAAAATCTTTAAAGAGAAGTTCTTCATGTGTTCAATATAACTTTTTCTATCATTTTTATCCAAGACAATGTCCTTTAAGAATATGTTTGATCATTTCTATTGTTCCTTTATGATTCACATGATGCAATGAATGATCTCTCCCCTCCTACCCATTACTTACTTGCACTTATGCACCATCAACCATTTACACTCCCATTTCCACTAGCAATCTATATACCCTTCTACCCTCCTTTATATCAAATTCTTTTAACTTAAATTTTTAAGTAGGATAGCATAGAAAGTATCATCCAAAATAACTTTACTATAGTCAAATTTAAACTACATAAAGATAGCCAATATATAAACAAGAAGTGATCATAAATATAAAAATAAGCATTTAAATAAATTTTCAACTGAAATAGTAATAGCTTTACCACATTGATAAAGAAAAATATTTTTACACTTTAAGTAATTCAAAATTCTTTTTAAATATCAAAGTATAAATTTTCAAAAGATATTTTTCTATCAAATAAAATACTTTTTTTAGATATAAGTAAATATTTTCGTGTAAATAAGAAAATTCAAAAGGTATACATTTATAATTTTATTAAAACATTAATAAATTAATGCCAATTATATTGTATTTCAAAAAATAAGAAAATTATAATATATTCCACATTATTGTGTAGGTTAATTTGTATGATTTTTTTTTTACAAGTAATTTTAATATATCTCAAAAATAAACTTAATTACATTTCTATATATATGTGACATTTTTTTCTATCTTTTTTCTATTATCTATCCTGCAACGAAGCACAAGTCAAATACACTAGTATAGACGAAAGGAGGGTTCCAACAGTCACACGTCTGACCTTCTTTCCCCCCCAACCTCTCTCCCTCCATCCCTCTCTCACGAGTCAAATGCACGTCTTATCTCACACACGTTCCATGCCACTCTCCGTCCACAACACACACACACAAACCCACCCCCCCCCTCCAACCCACTCTCGCCTCTAACGGTGACAATTAGTATAATTTCTAGACCTAAGAAATTATAACAATACAAATTTATGTTGGAGCAAAAATTAATCTAAGATAGATATTCCTAAGATGACAACTGTAGGTCAATCATATACTCACAAGATGCACAATATATGTATTATATATATAAATATATATCTATACTAATATACTAAAATAGGGTCTCGGTGGGACACGTGTCGGCCCCCTCTCCCCCCTTCCCCCGCCCCGTTGCCGTCCTCTCCCGCACCCCCTCGCTCTCTCCCCGTCTCTCTCTACTATCCCATAACCCACCCCCAACTCTCCCCGTCTCTCCCACTCCCTGCTCCCCTCTCTCCTCTCTTCCCAGTTCACCATTTCGTACCCCCGCGAGAACGCCAAACCCGATCCCTGTCCTTTCCCACTCTAACCCAAATCCCTAACCCCCAAACCCGACTCCCACACCACCAAATCAAACCCTCCAAATCCACGAAAACTTGGATCTCGACGACATATGTGAGCCCTCCCCCTTCGACTCGCTCTCGCTCGACCACACCCCCCCTCCCCCACCCCACGGCCACCTCCGAGGTGGAACATTAAGGAAAGGACCCTCCCGGCGCCAGCCACGAGGCCTGACAGCCAACTGCGCCGCTCCCCCTCCCCCGGCCTCCGATACGGCGTCGGGCAAGGTCGGCTTCTTCCGCGAGGCCCGATGCCTCCACGTTCCCTACTGTTCTGAGGACCTGCAGCGCATCGACAGAGGTAGCTTAAATGTGAAGTTGCAATTCCTCTACAACTGGGGAAATTACATTTGAAGAAATAAAAAACTCTGATGCATTTCTTTATTATTTTTTAAGAAAGGATTTGAATGCAATCTAACTTTTTTATTATTATCAATGCTCAAAAGGCTCTTCTTGCTTAAAGGAGATTTCAATGCTTCTCCATTTAGGGATAACAAAATCGACAGTAGTGAGTTATGCAAACAATTTTTTACATTAGTTGCATTTTATGCCTTCCAAAATGACATCAAAATCTATGTCCACCAAATACTATGATCAAATGTAAGCTTACCAGCAGTTCCCATCTTGAGAAATATCTTGCCAAATGCAACCAACTGCAATATCATCTTTACTGGATACCTGCAGGTGGCATTAACAGTAGGCTTACAGTAAAGGTTCCATTTTTTGCAGTTCTGATATCAAGCATGTTAATGGACCTTCTCAACAACGGTAGAGAGAGGAATGGCGTGCTTTGTCTCTATCCCATCTTCCGATGTTAACAAATTTCTTCAGGATGCAGTAGAATAAATGGGGGAATATTATTATAGAGGAGGGTATGAGAAAGTTCAACTAATTGCACCATACGCCGCAAGCTCCTTCGTTGCATCTCCGATGGTGCTCGCTGCGAAGATCTTGAAAGGCGATGTGGGAGGAGACCTTGGTGCCGAGGTGATACGGACCCCTTGATGATGCTCCACATGCACCTGGGGGCAGGCAGGGTCATGACCCAATGGAAGTCTCCCCAGCGTGAGCCGTAGCAGGAAAGGAGGAGTTGACAGGGCAGAGCTCACATCAGAGCCAATTTTGGGTATGAGCAGAGCTTCACCTTTGCCATTTTGAAGCCTGAGGTACCCTCTTCACCGGAAAGGGAAGATCACGTTGGGTGGTGTGTGGTTACCTATGTAGGGGAGATTTGAGTAGATTTTGTTGTCTTTCCTATGTTGTAAGGGCTATATATGCCCACCCATGTTGGTGGCGATGGAAATAAGCAAGCAAGAACTCTTTCTCTCCTTGTGGTTGTTAGTTTCCCACCCACAATTATATCCTCATGTCTCATCTTTCACCTTCCATCTAGACTAGCCCAAGTGGTAGAAGGTTCACCTCCCACTCGATAGCCTAGAAACACCTCTATTTTTCACCAATCACCCCTCAGAATGCCGGCTCATAGGTCCACCTTGCCACGTTCCGTATCCGTATGCCCGTGTTGTAGCGGGTGCGTATCACGAGGGTGTCAAGGAGGAGGAGGTGGTAGCAGTTAGAGGAGCGTGAAGGGGTTGGGGATCTTCTTCTTCCCACCAGATCCCATGCTTTTCTTAGCGATGTCAAGTGCCTCGAGGCACTCGCTGATGATGTTGTCATTGTATGTGAAGTTGCGGGCCACGGTGGAGCAATCGGGCCCTTCAAAGATGGTGATCTGCTTCCCCTTGAGGACGTCCTTGGTGAAGAAGAAATATGCCATGTCAGGTCAACCCTCATCCAGCATGTGTGCAGTGATTCAATTTCAGAGATGGGTTTGCTGGAAGAGCAAGACAAACCAAACGAGAGAAACTATAAGGTAATTAATGCAATTCATCCGGGTCACACGACCTTCAGCTTCAAGAACATTCGTATCTATCAAGCTTGATGAAATTATGACTGAAGATATAGATCAATCAAGAGAACATTGTATTCTTGTATTATTGTCAAATTGGTTATGATTACTGACTTCATCAAGCATATACTTTTTTAATACCATCTTTGGGCCACGTTTTTCTCCCAGTGCAAAGTGATGCATACCTGTAAAAAGTGACGTTAGGATACAAGTAGAGATTATTCGACAAATAGTTAGAATTGTTCTATATTCGAGATAGTGATAATTCATTCCTAAGAAGAGGATCCTTTTTCATGAGGAGGATTAACCAAGAAATCTATAAAGTAAATCATCATAATTTTGATTCTTTCACAGATGAATTTATTATTTTGTGAGATTAAAAGGCATGTGCATGCTTATCTGTAATGTTTTCCGTCGATTGTTCTTAGATACGTATATTAAATAATTTAATAAATTATATTGTATATATTTTTTATATTTTTCATCGATAATAATCTTATTTCCACCAGGAAGCGAGGTCCTCAATTTCCTAGTATCTATTCTAATATACTAAAACAGGATATCTGCCTGGACACGTGTCAGCTCCCTACCCCAACTCTTGATTCCGCGCTCTTCCCAGCCCTCCCACTCCCACGCTCTCAGTTAGGTTGTGGTTTCGGAATCACCATCCACGATTCAAAATCTATGCTAGTGATAAGTTAAAAATAATTAAACCTGCATGAGATACCTCACATTGAAGATTATAAATAAATTAAATATCAAATATCAAAGATCATTTTCAGTGAATATTTCAAATCACCGTACCGTTACAATCACCGACTACACTACATCGACAAATTAATGAAGAAGATTTACTCAAAAAAATAAAAATATATAAATATATAGTTACAAAAAAAAATTAACAAGGGAGATATTTTTCATCAATAAACACGTACATATACTACTGTTAGGCATTGGGATCTAAATACATGCGTCCTCTTTCTAGCTTAAATTCATTGTCATAATTATAATTAATGACAACTAAATTACCTTCATAGATCTGAGACAATAATTCAAAAGTTATATTTTACATCACTTAAAATAAAAAATATACGGCAATTGATTATACTCTTATCCATGGGTAATGTAGGTGGGATGCGAATGCTTTCAAATTATTATCTTAGTATATACTATACCTAGAATTTGGGTGATTGCAATGGATTTGATACATTTGGACCTAATTGATCATTAGGTATATAAAGAAGAATACTCTACTTTATCTTGGATGTATCAGGGTTGCTAAATATGATGTTGGTATTATTTTAGATGTAAGTATCCATAACTTAACTTCAAAATCCACACACACAAACACACCTACACGTGCGTGCATATATTATAATCTTAAAATATAAATTGTATATTTTTGTGTGATATTTTTTTGATAAGTTATTTTGATATATACTAAAGGTGAATTTAATTAAGTTGCTTATTTATTAATTATATATTTATTTTATAAGTATGAAAACTTTTTTTTTTAAATAATTTACTTTACATGAAGTATTTTACATTGTACATTAATGATATCGGATGTATAGGGATGTAAATAGGGTCAAGATTGGGTTGAATTTAGATATTTATTTTCAAATTTAATATCCATGCCCTATCCACTTACCTATTAGATTTCTAAATCATAAATGCATATTAATTTAGATCTATTTGCTCATACATTGTGTACTTATTTAGTTAAATGACATTTTCTAAGGACCATTCGGAGTTTTCCAGAAAGTTAGAGACGTGAACGAAATTCTAAGCCCCTTGGGTTTAGGCATGTGAGGTTTACGGGGAAAGAGAAAATTTTGAGGGGGTATCACATAATTTTTTCCTTCCCTCTCTCTATTCCCACGCACACACTCATGTGCACACACCTCTCCTTCCTCTCCAAAACTCTAACCCCACACTTATTGAAACCCTACACCCCTCTCCACCTTCACACCACCACCTCCACTACCATTCCCCACCCCCTGCCAGCGAGTCACAGCCTTCCCGTCTCCACTTGCAACCACGCGTGGAGGAGGAGCTTGCGAGTGGAGGAGAGGGAGAGAGTGTGAGCGAGGAAGGGGAGAGCGTGGGAGAGAGGAGAGAGCTCGGGGGAGCTCGAGCAGGAGAGCTCGTGCATAGGAGCTGCCCTCGCTGCGGTTGCAACAGCGAGGAGCTTGGAGGTGTGAGGACCTCCAAGGAGCTCGGAGGTGTGAGGAGAGGAGCTGCGGACGGAGGAGCCACGGGAGCTCGTGTGAGAGGAGAGGTCGCAGGAGGTCCCGCAACCTCCTGCAGCTACTGCAGGCTCTGTGGGCAGAGCTCGCAAGAAGATGAACGTCGCGAAGGAGTTCTACGTACTGGTTTTTCTAGTATTAGATGTCTGGAGCATTTACTAGACGTTTGTAGCAACAGCGGGACGTCCAGAGCTGAAGCCGGACATCTAAAAATATGTGGAGTGCCGAGGTATGAGTTCTGTACGCTCATGCATGTGCTTACGTAAAGTACGTTAACACTACACTGTCGTCATTTTAAACTTATGAACGCATACGCAGGTACAGACCTTGGAAAGGCACGCAAGCACACTCTTCAAGGTGCTTTAGGATGTCTGCACGACTCTACAGATGTCTGATCAGATATCCGGACACACTCACAGACGTTTGGAAAGACCCCAAGACGACTGTGGGGGGTTTCATACGACCGCCAGCAACGTAGGAACACAAGGTGAGTTTCTGACATCGTTTAAGACATCTGGGCCGAGTCTTAGACGTCTGATTTTAGTTAGTATGCATGTTTTTGGCCCATTCGGGGCTCAAACGAAGTCAGATTTACGCAAACGAAGTACCATTGTTTTCCGCTTGAGTTTTTCTACATGTTAGTGTCAGTTGTATACTGTTTTGAATTCGTCTGATGTGATTTAGTCATTGGTGTAGGTCTCCAGCCAGTAGCGTGTTCGGGGCCCGCGAAGACGACATGATCTACAGTTCTAGCCCCCATTCCTCCTGTGTTTTTTGGTAGAGTGGTTTACCTTCATATTAAGATTTAAATAAGTAAAGTGCATGTTTAGAATAACTTGATTGAACCCTAGGATGTGAAATGAACCCTAGGGTAGAAGCGAATGAACATTGCTTGAGCTACACTATTTACTTTGAGATACTTGTTAAACCCTAATTACTAGAAATTGTATGGATACATGATGTGATACTTCTTCAGTTGTAAAAACATGAGCTGCTTGTTATATAAATGAAAATCAGAGGGTGAACAAAAATATGCATGTTGAGAAATGAAATGAAATAAATACGAGCATGAATCCTACGGGAATTTAGGAGAACTCCTGTATACGGAAAAAATCTTGTAAGTAGATGGAAGGTGAGTTGGCTCTTGTGTACACAGTACCAAGGAGAGGAATTGTCCCTTTAGTGTAGAGGGGAGCTAGCCGCCCCTTAGGTTGAGGCCCGGGGTTAGGACTAATCACTCTACACTGACTCCTGTTTGACCCTCGTGTACGTAGTATCAAGGTGAGCTACTAGCGTAGGGAGGGAACTAGCCGCCCCACAGGACCCGAGGTTAGGACTAGCCACTCTACACAGACTCTTGTTAGGCCCACTGGGCAAATCAGGATAGTTGAGCGAGGGTACGTAAACTGTTGAGGGATGAGACCTCTGTTCTGAGGGGCGAGACCCCTGTTTCTGAGAGGGCAAGGCCCTGTTTTGTTCTGCATTGTACGTTTGGGCGTACCAGCTAGCAGAAACGACTAACCGCGTGCCAGTGTAGAGTAGCTACCCGTGCGCTTATCACGCATGCCGTAGTCACCGCTAAGTCACGACCGTGACCTTGGGGTGGTAAACCAGGTGTAAGACTACCACGGGGGACTCTCTCGGCTAGGAGAGCACCACGTGTACATCCTACATTACAGGAAAAATTGTAATCAAGATCGTTCCCTTGAAGAACATGAAAGATCAAGAAATATATGGATCCTTATTAAAATAAATAAATCAGAAACACCTAGTGGAGATAAATGGAAATGAAGGATTAATTAGTTGCTTGTTCTTATGTTAATTGCATGTAAATGGCTTAACCACCACTCTACTCAGTGTTAGCTGACCACAGATTTTATAACCTTGTTCAGGTCAAGGAGTTAAGCAGCTAGCACCACCAGTTGCAGAGGGAGTTGGACTCAGTCGAGCCCAGCCTTAGCCGTTGTTACCTTTCTGTTCCAGAGCATTTTTTCTGTTATTGTAATGAGTACTTTGATATATGTAATACTGTTTTTGTTACGTTTCTGTTCTACTTTCCGCTATTGTAGTTGTGATGGCATATAATAGTGTGAGACATTTCGTTCTGTTTTCTTTACTGTCTCTTAGTTATTTCTACTTAGTTACATTACATGTGTGGTTGTGAAATATTTTCTACTTTTGGTTATTTCTCGTTGGACGACTAGGTCTTGGAATCTAGTCAAGGCGAGCCGATCTCAGGTCCTGTAAGGAGTCGGAACCAAATCGTAACATTTAGTAATTATTCAAAGGATACCTACTTAGTATTTACTCATAGCATTTAATCTCTCCCTCTCTCAAACCACATTGATCATGAAAATCACTCTAAATTTATAAATTTTGTAGAAGCAAATATGTATTTCTTTATAAAAATATTGAAGATTATTTATCAATCATTTATTGTGTTGCTAAAAAAATGTAAATTTATATTTATCTATTAAATTATATTTTTTTTATCATCATATAAAATATTATTTTTTATACATTTGCATATATGTTTGTTCAATAAAATTTCATACCATAATCATCATGAATGTTGTTAATATTTTTTTTAATTTTTCCCATACATATTATATATATCATGTATTGTTGGTAAATACCGTCACTCACACAGCTAGTGCTGTTCAATTGTCCATGTGAATTCCCGTACCTCTCTTTCTCTTTATTTTTTTCTTCCTCATCGATCCCGCAGCGAATCAGGAGGCCAAACACGTATCACTAAACGTGGATTTAGTGCAGCGAATCAGGAGGCCAAACATGTATCACTAAACGTGGATTTAGTGCCCCCACTCGCTGCTCTCTCCGAACGTCCCAAGATGGCAAGATTTGTGCCTCTCCCACGTGGCTGAAAAGGAAAAAGTAGAGATAAAAATTAGAAAATTTTGATCAAGTCACTGCAGTTTTTTTCCATCACGCATGATGCCGGTCACTCAATTGCTCTTGCTATGACACTGATATAAAAGGGAAAGAATTTTATTTGCAATTTGTTAAGAATGACATTACCTATAATTATACTTAATTACTGTATCCCCCCACCTTATCACGTATTCAGAATGCATCCTAAATTACGTACAATAAAATCAAAAAATATATCTAATAAATTGAAACATGTATCATTTCCAAGCCCTTCACGAGGTGACGACTAAGTAACATTTTTAATATATAATATAGATTTTGATTTTTCTCTGTAATTTCATTGTCGCTTAATTTATTTATCGAAATGAATCTCTCTCCCTAGAAGTAAATTAGTGTATTTGATCGAGTATGATTTGTGAAAAGATATGATGTCTCTCCCTATCATATTCTTTTTATGTTACATTTGTTTGAGGAACAAGTTTAACCTATGATATAATATGTGATGAAATAAGTGATGTGAATGTTTATTTAAGGAAATAAAATAATTAAGTAGTGGGAAAAAAAAAATTAATGTGTTGACGTAAGGTAATACGTGGTTCCCCACAGGTGAATGCACATCCTTATTTTGCTATAATAAATGTCATATTATTTTTTAAAATTTTTTTGATTGACAAATATTTTATTTTTTTTATTCATCGATCTTGCAGTAAAGTGCAAGCCAAAACACACACATATATATATACGGTGGATGCATGAAATTCACGTTCAATTTTTGGAGTTGGGCCGGTGTATTCTCGACAAGTTGCTTGTTTGATGGAAGTGAATTTTTATTTTCTGTACGAAATGTCCAATTTTAGAATTCACGGCCATTAAAATTGGGTCCTTAATGGAAATTTAGCCTTGTCTGGTGAAGTTATTCAATTTCTTTTGTTAATTTTACTTAATCTTTTTTTCCAATTATTTTTTTCTTTATTTCACCCAATAAACACCCAAGTAGAGTAAATAAAACTCTTTAATTTCTTTCACAAAACAACAAATTCAACTAAACATCAAAATTCCTTAAGATTAATTTACTTAAAAAGTTAAAAAGATGATGTTAAGAAATATAAAATTAATAGTAATGTATAATTATGTTTACTTGTAGAATTATATTAACATTAATTTATATTTACTTAAAATGATGTTAAGGTGTGATGTTAAATTTTATGATATTTACTCGATAATTGTGTTAAGAATATAAAATGAGATATAAAAAACATAAATGATATACAATTTTAATACAGACTTTATCGATTGAAATTACTCTTAAATAAATCCACACTAAAGTCACCAAACCATAACGCATGGTACACAATCTTACAAGGCCGAGAGGTGACAAGAATTGGGCACGGTGTCCAGTCCTAGTGTTGTCTATCCTGTAGGTGTTACTGAACTTGTATTTTCTCTCGTAAGCATCGCTCCTTTGGCCGACATGCTCTTCTTTTTTTTGTTTGGAGGGAAGTTGTTGGACGTGAGTTATCTTTTAACGTATCGGGGCAACTGCACAAGTCCAGCGATCCTTTTTCTTGGAGATAACCGTCTATGTCATCTTAAAGAATATCAAATTACCCGTTTTTTTTTTTTTTTTTGTTTTTTGAGTAAGTTGAAGTTTAATTAAGGTGAGGAACATTGATTGCAAGCTACAAACAAGGAGAATTACAAACGAAAAAGATACAGACAATAAAGTCCGAACAATGCTGCAATCACTCTAACTGCTCCCTGACAATGCCTAACGCAGAAGAACCAAGTAAGGAGGAAACCATCGAGGTGGTATCACCAAATAAGGATAAAAGTCCAACAACAGAAAAAGCAACACATGACACAAAAGACCAACAGCCCTAGCGAGGAAACATAAACCTAAGAACAAAACATCACACAAGAACAAGTAGGAACGGTCCTGATACAAGTCCGTTGATCATTGTGCTTCAATGACTAAACTAATGAGATTGAATATGCAATGCTTTTGTCGCGCCTTTAGGTACCGTTCGGAAAAGGGAATTAGCAAGGTAGAGGGATAACTTCTTGAATAAAAAGTTATTCCAAGTTAAATATCTTTTTTTTGTTGGAGTAATGCTTCAGGTCAGATCAAGGAATAAGTCCTTTTTTTTTTTTTTTAGTAATGGGTAACAAATTTTAAATTATATTTTATATTGAATCATGTAGTAGATAAATATAGGTCAGTATTAAAGGTTCACTGAAATAGAAGAACTGAATTTGGAGTAACTTTGTTCTGGAATAAAACTCATCGAAAGTGGACTTAGACAAGCCATTCCTCTTAATAATGGTAACTTATAGGGATTTGTTTATTATATACAACATGGGCCTTGTGGCTCTTGATAAATGGGCCTTGTGGGTCCTCATCTAGCCTCTCTTCTAAGTGCCCAACTAAGTTCTGGAAAAGTAGTCTCGTGTGCAACCAAACATAACATGGGTTAAACTTTGACAAGCCGAAGAACAAGATCATATTTGCACCTTATCAAAGCCCACATATCTTCCCAAACAAAGCCTTGGAAGTGCTCCCAAGATCATCATACAAAGAGAATCTTCAACTTGGAAGTGCTCCCAAGATCATTATACAAAGAGAATCTTCAAACCACTTTTCTCCCAGCAAATTTGCACCTTATCCCCCTGTCTAGCTTATACATGTCAAAACTACCTCACAATAAAATTATGTAATTACACGCATTCCATTTCATTTCATTGTCACTGAATACATCCCAAAAAACAATGAATGAATAGCTTGAAACGGAAATGCCATATCCCTTTCCTAGCAACTAATTTTTCTTTACAGCTATGAACAAAGGGTTGCATTACATAGTTGTCTTTATCTCGAATCAGCTAATGGTTGCAAGGTCTCAATCTCAGTCACCACTAGGGCTTTGTCCACCTCAAAATGGTCACCTACTGTTGAGAGGATCAAATTTAACAGTTAGCCAAACAATAACTCTCTGAAAAGGCTATACGAAGTCAATCTTTTGGCAGAACTTGTTTCCTACTATTACGGTTTACATTCATTGTAATTTATAATTTTATTATCCAGCAGAAAAAATCAACTAGCATTTAAAGCCCAGGCAACAATTTATGACATAGTCAATCTTGTTGTACCTTTTGGTGGATTGAAATCGCCAAGGAACTGGAGGAGCTTGGTTCTATTTGCAACGAGTACACTGACTATTTCAGGCGGCTTACTCTTATTGGCAACAAATAACTGCCATATAAATTAAAATTTCAACAATCTCCTAATGGGAAGATGGCCAAAGTGAGTATTTTTGCTAGAAACAACGTCGAGTTTTGCTCATACCTTGAATACATCAAAAGCTGCCAAAGAAATAGTTATGCTGGAATCCTGGATTTGAAAACAAAATAGCTTATATGCACTGCATGTAATTCTCAGAAAAAAGTACATGAAAAATGAATCTGTACAATATTGACAAATCTAAGGTAGAGGAGTAAGAGTGTAACAAAAAACAACAAGCACAAGGTCTTATTCAATACCAGTTTGCCATTCCCAACACATTTGAAAAAGGTTGAGCTAAATATTTCCAACTGCCATGCACCAGTAAAATCTTTTCCTTCTCATTTTTAGGAGTGACTCGTATTCATTGATCCCCTTTCAAGATGAGCTTGAAAAAAGTCCTACATAACCTTCATCAAGGCTTTTTTCAATTTAAAGTGAACATTGCGTGCATAATGGAAAATGGATGTTAGGTGAATCTATTACAAGTAATGAGGTAGGAACGTGCTCAAATTAATATAATCTTGCGGCAGAAGCTCTGAACCACATCCAATTTGTTTACACAGCAATGATCTAGTTCATAATGAAAATATTATCTATGATGTAAAGTAGAATGCAAAAGGTAAAAATCATAAATAATGAAGTTGCAATGTAATTTCGAAACTATCCAACTTCAAAGTTTATAATGTCCGATGTTCCCTCAGAGGCATTATGAAGTTTTGACATTAAAAGGCTTATTTGGTAGGAGATATTTTGGGTTTCTTCCATATTTGGCGAGAGTTTTCCCCTAAAAATAGCTATTACAAGTTAATAGAAGATGCTTGATCTCATATAGGCTATTTAAAATATCCTTGGAATAGTTATTCGAGGAAGAAACTAAGAATGGTAGTTTATTCCACTCTGAAATGGAATAAGGTTATTGCACATTATCTTCCATGATTTTACATAACTTCTACTCATTAGCTATTAGCCCCTTTTATTATATCAAACTAAATACAAATACAAATTTATTCCATGATCTGACAGACTTATTTATTAAGGGAGATATTCCCCAAAAAAGCAAGGTTGAATATGTCCATCATGAAAGCAGTTTTCAAATGCTACAATCTCTTCAAAAAGAAAAGTTACCACGACATTCCTGCAAACATTCTCTCTATTTTGTTTATCAAAAAGCAAATAATGTAATTTATAACTTATTTATCAGGGGGATAACCCCTGGCTATCCCACTCAAAGGAATCAAGTGCTGTTCTGCAAAAAGGGATATCCCACCACCCAACAAAGTTGGTAAGTCACATCCAAACTCCATTTATCAATTAGAGCATATAACACCTACCTGGCCTACAAATCAAACACCTTTTACTACCTGTCACCTGATCACCGATTATCATTGGTTAAAGTTTGTTCCACGTTCAAATGAAGCCATAAAATATCAATAAATTTTTTTTTTTTGACTTCCCACAATAGAATTCAGAAAATTTATTCAGAGGAAAAAAACCAAGACTACTCCAATAACGTTCTCCACCAACTCAAAGTAGAAAAGATGGCAAGATGAATAGAGTAATGAAGATTAGTGATGAAACTTTCAAGAGTGAAACAAACAACAGAAATAAATGCATACCTTAAGAAGGTTCATCAAAATCTTCAAATTGTCTTTTGAACAGACATATCGTATCATAACAGAAGAATTTGATCGATCCAGCAATATTTCTCCCAAAAGCTAAAACAAATGGAACACTCATAACTTATTGTATGATATATGAAAAGTTGGGCAGCTGTGGTAAGAATATCTATCAGTATCAGAAAACCATTTTCAAAAATCCATGAAATATCCCTGCATCTTGTCTATGCAGTCTCGGAAGAAGTGCCTTGTAAGGTGTAAGAATTAAGTAGATGATGCTTGAAAACACTAGAAAGAAAGAGTACTAATTTTTGACATGATTAAGAGTAGTGGTGAGCTATAAATTAGTTTCGGATATAAGAAAGCTGTCTTTCAAGAAATGTATATGTGCTTTAAAAGGTCAAGATTAAGAATTATCAGCCCCATCATTTAAAAATTGACCAAGAGGGGATGAAATATCAAAAGCCTAAAATAATGAACAATGATATCAGAAACATTTCTGTACATCCAAAAAGAATCCAAGGCAATATTCTGAAAGAACTCTCATGTAAGTTAGGTGAGTATTTTACATCCAAAAAAGATTCCGAGTCTACTTTCAAATTGGAAATTGGTCCTCGACGTAACTCTAAACTTTTCTCTTGAAATTATATGGTTCTAAATGATGTCTTAGAAAATCCAATTTAGTGGATGAGAAGCAATAAATGCAAAAACTATTATGACTCTTGGAAAAAAGCTAAAATGATGATTAATGAACATTTATAGTAGTATGAGGCTAATTATATCTGAAAAAGCAACCATCTGGGCTTCAAAATCTTGTTAAATCTAGAATTTGACTTATTGATGGACATGGAAATCCCACATTAGAGAAAGTTGGTTTCGTAACTTCAAAATATAGAAACTTGCTAGGTTTAAATTATTTAATTTTGGCTTACTTTCGGTCAATTCCAATCTACATCTAGATGGGTAACACTACATCCCCAAGAGTAAGCAGTAAGACATGAACATTTCAGGTATGAATGAATGACCCTAGTCATGTTTACAGCTACTAATGAATGCACATGATGTCCCTGTAGAATTGTTAATGCATGGCCATTTGTTTGCCAATGCAACTTGGCTAGAAATAGTCAATACTCTGCCTCTTTCAGTATGCTAACTTCTTAGAAGTTCATCAACGGACAAGAAACTCAAGCCCAATATTGACAAATTGACCTACTTAGGCCTTGCATGTCAGTTCACAAGTAGAGAGCAGAATTAGGAAAAACTAGAAATTCCACTTGACATGGATGAAATTTTAATGGAACTTTTTTATATTATCAACATGGTTAAAACTTGTGCTTGCTAACTAACAAAATTTACATAAGATTTTTCATCAAGATATAGGATGCATTACATGTGATAGCAGTAACGACTACCTTCTTAGAAGCATAAGTCGCAATGGCAAAGTTGAGGATACATCCTTGTACTGAGATGTACAACTGGCTTTCTTAGAAGCATGTCATTTTTTATCGCAATGGCAAAGCTGAGAATGCATCTATGTACGGAGATTTATAACTGATCGGTGAAGCCATGGACCAATGATTCTTCACCACCAGATTGTAGTAGCTTAATTGCAAATGTTCCTAACCATATAACAACATCATAAAAATGGACTTGAATGAGAGGCTACCTTAGTAGACTGACGCCTGTTTATGTAACTGGGAGGTTCCAGAAGCTTTGAATTAAATTCTGCAAAAAACTTAAGTAACAAAAAAGGATAGAAGATGGCATTAGCTCCAGCCCAGGTTTTATTACTTGTAATATATCTCCATTGTACTTTTTGAAATAGAAATATAATATAAACACATTCAATAATAACATTATCTAACAAACATTTCTCCTGTAGATTTTTTTTTTGAAAGTTCCTGTAGAATAAATTGAATTTTCGAATTATGCAATAGTCCCTCCATACAATCGTTCCAGGAAATAATCTAGTAAAAAGATAGTTTACTGTAAATGTTAAGCAGCTTTCGACAACTGAATTGTGCCTTTTCAGGTTTTAATTTTATTGCCTCGAAGGATGAATAACCAAATAGTATTCATATCAGTTACATTTTTACACAAATACTTACCCACTCATAGTTGCTTTTAAGGAACTCCGCTACTGTTGATTTGTGTCTCGTCAAAAGCTCCTTCAACATGGTCACATTATCTAGTCAGCATTTAAGCATTCACGTATAAAAATTGTTGGACTACTGTTGGAACAATTGGAACTAAAAATTGGAGTATGGACTACTGTTGTCAAAAGAAAGCTTACAAATCAAAGTATATTCATGAAATATGATACCAACTTTACCAAAATCAATCTAAATGAGTTCAATCACAGCTCAAAAGAAATGACATGAAAGGATAAAACATTCAAAAATGGCAACATTTTTTTTTTTGAAAGGAACTGGAAACATATATTGATTTTAAACATCACATATCTCCATTTATTTGCCTTAAATAGCAAACTGACAAGTGAACAACCCAGGTTTACCTTGAGTTCCTACTTTTATCTTTCAAGAATTACAAAGATTTAATTCTTGTATTTGGCAAAAATAATAAGAGTTGAGTACCTAACCCTGGTAATAACTAAATTCAAAGTACATATCACAGTTAGATATCAGTGTCCAGTGAAGGTCAATTAAAAAGGCAAATTTTTTTTTTGTAAAAGAGTCAATTTCAAGAACGGCACAAGTTACATGTTTTTTGCATTCAATTGGCAGATTTGGTCACAGAATGACGAGAACATGCTTATGTTACAAAGATTGTTTGGAATAGATATTTTATATTCAAATTGGGCACAACGAGAAGCTACATTTCCAGGTATTCCTGCTAAAAAATATATCTCTTCTTCAATATTTTCAAAAACTAGTAAACTACTCAACGTCACCAATTCAAAATAAACCTAATCATGTTCCAACTAAAATGAGAGCAGGATAAAAAATAATAGAATTTTAGCCTGACCTTAAAAGTTGCAAAAGCATCGGACGCAATGTCATAGTTGGGTATTTGGACATAGTCAAAAAATTTCTTCATATGCGGAGATTCCAAGACATACCTATACACAAAATTAAACATTTTTAAATTTTGCATGAATATGTCATCTCTAAAGAATGAAAATAAGTTTCATGCAATGTCCCTCTTAAAGTTTAATATTCTAACCTAGAAAGTAAACCCACATAAATGTGTCTTGCTTCACCCTAGATGTTATGCTGAATAAGAATGAAAAAGTAAACTGATGGCGTAACTAACTGATTTAAACCAATTTATAGAAACATCATACTCCTCAAAATTTCTATCTTTTATAATTGCAAAGAGAATAATAAGACAAAAGCAGAAACCCTCCTAAGCAATTGTTCACCTCTTTCTACATTCAGTTTTCTACCAACAACACTGAAGAAATAGAATACCAAATTAACAAATACTGGTAAGTACTTGCAGCCAACATGAGCACCCGAGACAACTGAAAGCTACGGAAAAGCTTCGCTGCAAACTGAGTGATGACATTTATAGCTAGAAAGAGAAAAGGCAATCAGATATGTAATATCACATTTTTCCAAGATATTCAATGGTGATTCAATGGTCACTTCCCGAATAATTACAGCAAAAGATAATTGTCCCAGTCTACAGCTAATTTGCCACAATTTTAACAACCTTGTATATTTCCTAAAGAAGTTCACAGGCTAAATTGTTGGAAATCAAGAGCACTAAGATTATCGAGATTTTTAAGTTGAAGTTGAGATCAATTTGTGGGAGTTGACCAACCTAGAAGCTCATTGCATTTCTGCAAGATATCAATGTCTGTAAAGTGAGTGAATGGGGCCTCTAATATTGATGGAAAGTTTGGAAGCCATGGGACAAGAAGGCATTCCATGGAGAACATGAAAAATGTTGAGAGCAGAATGTATCACTTGGCTCAGACAATTATCTAAAGCCATCTGATAAAGAAAGAATATGGCAAAGGAACTGAGAGAAAAGGCAATTAGTATACTAATATTCAAGAAGAGACAGACAAAACTACGATATCCACTAGAAGTTGGTAGAAAAAAACTGAGATGTAGGGAAGAGTAATTAGATAGGAGATTGAGCAAGTGCCTAACGTGACAAAAAACAATTAGGTTTCATGCCTAGTATATATCTGACAAAACACATTGTTGAATAATAAGATAAGATAAATAAAATAGAACATAAACATCAAGAGCAACACATGGAATGCTAGGGTTTACATAGAAACCCCTCTCACGAGGAGAGGAGAGAAAATCACAGGAGAAGTGTCCCTATTGACGTGATCTTTTAATATTTCTTCTTAAAGACAAATGGAGGTACAAGGGCCTACATAGGCCACCACACACATCTCAAGTCTCACTCCACTATGTAGGACTAAACAATATGTAATTGGATCTCACATCATCCAAGTACCCAACAACAACATTCATTTCTCCCAACATACACCTTTTCAAGCATATGATGAAGACCCTCATAGTCAAGGAGCAAATTGGATTTTTATTGATTCAAGGCTTTTGATATTGTCCCAAGGAATATTCATGCAGAATCCTTGACAAGAGTTGTATGTTGTTCATATAGCCTTGAGTGAAGACCTAGACTAGGATGTCAAATCATGTTGATATCAATATTGGTCTATATACAAGGTCAGCTATGAGTCATACTCTTTCCTTGTGGTTACAATTAAGGTAACGAAGTGTAGAAGCAGTTTGGTGCACACTTTTGGCATATGACTTGAGATGGTGGATGAGAAGAAGATAAAACTTCGACATTGAGCCCCAAGAAACTAAAGATTTTCAACTTACTAGGATATTGAATGTATAGAATGAGTGTTTTCTCCCTGAAAGAAAATGCTCTTAAAAGTTGAGATTTGTGTTTCTCAACAAGATTAGGGAATTGTTGGGAATATGTAATGCATAGAATCAATTCATGTCAGCTGAGAAGGGGAAGATTTTTGCAACAATTGTCCATCATAAGCTTTTCTTAATAAAAAATGTTGTCAATCATAAACGTGCATAGAGAATTTCTGGTAAGAATAAAGATGTTAATGGAGATTGTTGTGTAAAACATTGATGTAACTCCACTAAAAGATAAAAGAAACAGAAACATTTAAGGTGATCTGTGCAACTACAGAGAAGCCCATATGCTACCAAATTTGTTTTTCGCATGCTATTCATTTTGGAGATTATTGGCTTTAGAGCAGTTTATTAGCACTATAATTACTAGAAGAAGAACTACCTTGCCATTGCATTCATAGCACTAAGTAATCTAGAGGCTTTTACATTGTTAATGCACACGTAATCAAGTTTTTCTATCCAACGTCACACATCTCCAAAACAAAAAATGTTGCACATCTCCAATACAGCTTTGAAGTTTGAAGAATTCTTGAAGGATCAGGAAGAACGATTAGAGAAACCCCAGCTTACATGTCCCAATGGAGTCAGCAATTCTATGAAAGCAAAAAAAATCATTTTTTTTTTCTTCAAATGATACTTGAAAGGGGCTTGCAACAGTCAATTATGAACTTCCTCACTTAAGTAATGGAGGTAGATCATCAACATGTGAGGTGTTCTTCAAATGATACTTGAAAAGGACTTATGACAGTCAATCATGAACTTCCTCACTTGAGTAATGGAGGTAGATTATCAGCATGTGAGCAAGATATCTTCGGGTATAATTACTTGAATCCTCAAAATAATCAATTTGCCTGCTTTATATTCCAAAGCACCATTAAAACATATTCCTGAACAACTTTCCAAATAATAATAAGTACACATTACCTCCCATTGAATATTGTTGAAAGCTCTAAAGTATATTCAGATCGAGATAAAAGTAAATGCTAAATGCAGAGCATTTACTCAGCAACTAAATATGGGACTAGTTACCTGATGTTTTAACTGTCGCTACCTCTCAATTTTCTGACAGATTGTTTTTAAGGAACATATTTTTCAAAAAGGAATTGATAAATTTGCAGAAAATCTCAATTATAGTGGACCTTCTTGTCCATAGTGAGACCATTAGCCTTTGTGTTTCTGAAAGCATATTCGACATCATGTATTTCCAAAAGCATATGTGCCCCTTAGCGATACTTGCCATCATGTAAACAAAAAGTAACACCATGTGTGAACTCTAATTTAATTATCCTCATGTATTCCATTTGGGAAACTAGAACTAGAATGCAATGATCACACATCAAAATAATCGCTAACATATTTTTTGTGGATTTATAAGGAGTAAAAAGCGATAGCAATGCAAGCAAGCAAACAAAGCACCTTGCTACATTTTGATGGCGAATGCACTCTCTCAGCATCAACCCAAAATGTAAAGCAAGGTCCATGTCTTCATACCTACAACAAGTATGGACAAAATGGTTAGATGTGTTTTGTATGCAAGAAATTAACTGCTAAAATAATTGGCAATCAAATACTGCAACAAAAATATTATGGCCATAAAGGGGAGAATTAGTAACAACTCTTTGAAAAACAAACCGGCAATGCTTGAAAAGAACAATTATATCTTTGTATGCTAAAAAGAAAAGACTTCTAAATGGATATTACAAGAACTACAAGCACGTATTGAGTCTCACCCAACCATCAAGAAATCCACCAAGTCTTTGTTTGCTTCCAAGTAGTCAGAAGCAATTAATTTATAATTGACTTGTTGCCTCTGCAAATTTGCAACTATTTGTGTGGCATCCTTGCAAGCCTATAAATATTTTTTTGTCCACAAGAAACCTCAAATGAGATTCTTCCTAATCAAATCATGGAGATAGAAGGAAAATCGGATATTTTCAAATAATTAAGCACATAGATAAGTAAAGATGACAATTATGCAGTTATACTCTTAATACATGCATCTTCAATACTACTTTTGGAGACAAGAACCTGAAACTTTTGGCTGTGCAACTAGATATCAGTAACAAGTTGCATGCCATAGTAAATAATTTTCGTGTATGAGTCATATTGCAAGGATATTCATGTTTCAGACTTACCTCTAAGTTCAATTTTGGAAGAAAAACTATGAGCAGCCTTAGTGTGTCTTCTTTGAAGAACTCTTGTGTCACTTTTGAGCAAGCATCCGGGTTTGGCTCACACTCATCACCATAGAGAATGGACTTCAGTTCATGTAGATGTTTATTTAACTCCGTCATCTTTAAACAAGAGAGTTCACTCAAATTAAATAGTAAACAGAAAGACCAAAGAAGGAACCAATACAAAAGAACAATGTCATGCCTGCTATCTAAAGGCAATTATACAAGCTCCAGCGGGTACAAACTCAAGCAAATCCCTCCATCTATGTTTCGATTAGCACTTGAACACAAAAAGTTGACTTGTAGCCAATATGGTAAAGAAAGCATAATTATCCCTAAATAAATAAATAAATAAATATATTACCCAAAATCCAGGAAAGAAAATCAGATCAAATTGCTTCGTCATTTCACCACACTCACTCATCTCTTACACCTATTGCAAACCGCCATTCTAATCCAACGAAATCCCGGTCCATGAAACGAGAATCAATAACAAAAATCCCCTGGCAACACGAAAATCTCAGACACACCATGGAAGCATACTCTTAATAAGAAGATCACAGCAAAGATGCAAAAAATGCACCCTCTTTTCTCCTCCATCTCCCGAAACAAACTCGAGCAAGAAAAAAAACCAGCCATCTATCCACAAAGGAATCATCAGAGGAAAAAGAAAATCAAAAACCACCACCCCTGACCACTAGAGCTCGTCCTCTTCCATCCAACCCACCAAACACAGAAGAAAGAGCAATAACAACAATCTCCAGGCACATAACTACATAAATAAATAAATGGATGCAAGTAAAGATGCCAACTTTCCTTCTTTCTATTCGAGGATCAACCACCCGAAATCAAGATCGAGCAAAGAGAGCAAAGCAATTATCTTTGTCCCAAGAAGAAGAAGAAGAAGAATAGAGGAAAAATGCTGAAACAAATGATCTATATGAGAACAACAACCTTCTTTTCCCTCCTGTTCTCGCGGGGGGCGGGATTGGCGTCGTCGAGGTAGATGAGGAGTTCGCGGGTGTGGCGCACGAGCTCCGCGGGGCTGCGGGGCTTCGCCTCGAAGAGGCCCTTCATCTCCGCCACCACCCCTGCGGCCCACCAGAGCTCCTCCGCTCCCCCTCCTCGTCGCCGCTCGTGGGGATATCGAGAGAGAGAGAGGAGAGAAGAGGAGAGGAGGACAGGTTTGTGGGGTGGATTAGGGTTAGGGATCCGTTTGGTGCGTGCGAGATTGGGGAATGGAAAGAAGAGAGCGCGGGGGAGCTTGGGGCGGGGGGAATGGGAATAGGGAAGGTGGCGAAAAGGAGCGGGAGGCGGTTAGTTCCATTACGAGAAGAGAGAGGGTCGGGGGTTGTTAGGGACAGCGGTTTTGGCGGGACGCCTCCAGACCCACTCCCGGCCTTCCAGGTCCGCACGATCAAGTCCCGCGAACCAATCCTGCGGTGGGGATCTCATCTGACCCAACGGTCTCAATATGAGTTGATGCAAATCGGAGTAATCTTTGTTGTGGAAGATATTTATTTGCCAAATACAAAATAGATTCAAAAGAAACTATTATTATATAGGAATAATGAAGGAAAGTAAGAGAGAGAAACCATTTTCCACGTGTTTGGACATTATTACTCAGAATGACATTTATGCAAACCACTTATCCTATCGCAAGGGGGTTGAAACTTCTCCGGAAACAAAATGAAATCTTGGTTTCCTTATATTTATAATTGGTGAATCTTATAGTTGTGTTTAGCAATTTCATGATAGGAGGAATGATTTGTTATATCCAAAGGATATGGTGGTTGTTTTTAAGATGTTTGGGTGCTGCCAACCACAAATAAGATTGCATTTGAAATACTATTCGTACTTACAAAAATACCTTAAAGTCAAAATTTTGATTATGTGTGTATCATTGTATCTCTGATGCTAATTCACTTATAGGTAATGTGCATATAATCCCAATAAAAAATATGGTTACTAAAATTTAAAATGGGAATGATATGTATACAAAAACAATATTATGGTTCAAACAAGCATAAACAACCAAATAAAATATTTAAGACAATTTCAAATTAAAAATATTCAATGTAAAAATTAAACACTAATGATACATATGATTTAAGCAAAACATCAAAAAAGCTTTTAAACAATAGAAGTAATTTGATAAAATCATATCCGTATTCAACTATTCCAATCATAAATCTACTAAACTAGCGAACTATTAAAACTTTTAAACCAATCAACACATGGTTAATTCTTGATCTAACCGAATGAATCAACCAGACTGGTTCAATCTTTTAAATAATGATACACATGAAAGATGTTGGTATGGTTACTCAATTATATCTTTTCTTCTTAGAGTTTTTTATTCCATTCTTTCAACCAATCATGCCAGATATAAGGTTATAATTCACTGAATTGCTAGTTAGCCTTACATAATTCCTCCTAAAGTAGTCATTGATATGATAGATAGAAACTCCCTTATAGCAATCTCAAGGAGCTACACACTTAATTACCACGAAGATTATGAGACAAATGAAGAGTTTATTTCTCCAAATTCATTAGGACTCAACTAGAAATCTCATAAGATAATGACCATGAAGTAAAATTTGTGAAAAGCATAATTACATTAATATATAGCCCACTTTGCATTCAAGGTAAAGTAAATTACAATGATTGAGTGGTAACATGAAAGATACATACAACATTGGAGACACAAACTTCTCTAAAGCACAATTGATAATTAATCTAAAGCCTAAAGTTGGGCTCACCTCATGAGACTTCTTATTCTCTTCTCTCTCAGTTAAACCTTACAAGATGATAAACCAAACCAAAATTAAGATTAATTAGCACAAATCATAAGATATAAATATTAACAATGGAGTGCCAATACTAACAATAGTATCAATACATGTCGTTAGCTTAACGAAGCACAAGTAAACATGCCGACATGTGTTCGTCTATATGTGCATATGTAAATGAATTATGCCATAACTTGTAATTAGCTACATCATAATACAAAAGTCCTAAGGGTCATTATAATGACTCGATCGTATGGCCAGTGGAAGAACATAATAATTTTTCATATAGCAAGTCATTACCAGCACATGTATGTCAAAAAGCAATGAGAAGAATTTAATTAAGTCATAAAGTGTGCCCCATTCAAAGAATCTAATTATTACAACCATGCTAAAGCAAAACAAATAAAGCCACTTATTTTCTAACATATTCCTATGGACATAATGACATTCGACCATAGCGCTTACATTGTACCCAATGAAGGATCTTCTACAATCTCTTGATATGATACCTCTGCTCCTTTACTACTCCGTTGCACTTGAGATTTAATTTTTTTCAAAATACTTAATGAGCCAATGCTCAGTATATGATCAAAAGAAAGGAGTCATATCACTATGTATATACATATATATTTTTACCAGCATCATTGATCTTAGCATACTCAGTTAGACATATCTCCTACATCTTTGCATATTATAATACATAATTTTTCGTACGTTGTGGCATGTTATACAATGATTAAAACAATAAATCTCGACATAATGAAAGTTTCCATGTACTTTAAAAAAAATGTCATGCTCATTAACTTGCATTACTTGACATGAGGGTATATTACCTTAAATCTTTTAAGATACTTGTTACGACCCGATCTCAAATCCTTACAGGACCCAAGATTGGCTTGTCTCGACTAATCCCAAGACCTAGTCATCCAACAAGAAATAACTAAAAGTAAAAAATATTCCACAACCACACGTACAATGTAACTATGCAGAAAATAATACGAAGACAGTAAAGGAAATAGAACGAAAAGTCTTACAATATTACATGCCATCACAACTACAACAACGTGAAGTGACAGAAATGTAACAGAAACAATATACATATATCAATACTCACTGCAACAAAAGAAGCTCTGAAATGAAAAGGAAACACCGCTAAGGCTGGGCTCGACTAGGCCCAGCTCCCTTTGCAACCGATGGTGTTAGCTGCTCAACTCCCTGACCTGAACAAGGTTATAAAATCCGTGGTCAACTAACATTAAGTAGAGTGGTAGTTAAACCATTTACATGCAATTAACATAAGTCAAGCAACTAATTTATTATTCAATTCCATTTAGCCCAACTAAGTGGTTCTATTTTGTTTATTATATTAGAAATCTGATCATTTCTTGATCTTAGTTGTCCCTCAAGGGGACGATCTTAATTGCAATCTTTCCTGTGATGTAGGATGTACACGTGGTGCTCTCCTAGCCAGGAGAGCCCCCCGTGGTAGTCCTACACCCAGCCAACCACCCCAAGGTCACGGTCGCAACATAGCGGTGACTATAGCATGCTCGATAAGCACACGAGAAACTACCTTACACTGGCACGCAGTCAGTCGTTTCCGCTAGTGGGTACGCCTAAAGGTACAGCATGAAACAACACATGGCCTTGCCCTCTCAGAGCAGGGGTCTCACCCCTCTACAGTCCGCGTATTCTCGTCCAACTATCCTGGTTTGCTTAGCAGGCCTAACAAGAGTCGGTGTAGGGTGACTAGTCCTAACCCCGGGCCCCGTGAGGTGGCTAGCTCCCTCTCTACATTAAGTAGTCAACTCAGTACCACATACACAAGGGTCGAACAATAGTCGACGTAGAGTGGCCAAACCTACCCCGGGTCTCAACCCAAGGGGTGGCAAGCTCCCCTCTACTCTAAAGGGATAGTTGCTCTCCTTGGTACTATGTACACAAGGGCCAGCTCACTTCTCGTCTACTTACAAGATTCCTTTCATATACAGGAATTCTTCTCCTAATTCCCCGTAGGGTTCATGCTTGTATTTCCTTTCATTCCATTTCTCATCATTCAGATTTCACTGTTCACATCCTGGGTTTCATTTTTATAACAGGCAGCTCGTGTTCTAATAACTGAGAAAACATCACATCAAGTATTTATGCACTTGCTAGCAATTAGGGTTTAACATGCATTTTAAGTAACAGTGTAACTCAAGCAATACTCATTTATTTCTGCCCTAGGGTTCAATCAAATTATTCTAACAAGCACTTTACTTATTTAATCTTAATATTAAAGTAAACCACTCTACCAGGAAACACGGGAGGAATGGGAGCTAGAATCGCAGAACCTATCGTCTCTGCGGGCCCCGAACACACTACAGGCTGGAGACCTATACCAGTGACTAAGTCACATCAGATGAGTTCAAAATAGTATATATTTGACACTAACACGTAGAGAAACTCGAACGGAAAATACTAGTATTTCGTTTGCGTAAATCCGACTTTGTTTAGGCCCTAAACGACCCAAAAATGCGCATACTGTCTAAATCAGACGTCTGGGACTAAACCCAGACGTCTTAAATGATCTCAAAACATCACCTTGCTTCCCTATGTTGTTGGCGGACGTCTGGAACCCTTTTACAGTCGTTCTGGGTCTTTCCAGACGTCTGGTGGTGTGCCCAGACATCCGATGTGTCTATTGGACGTCTGTGGAGACGTCCTAAAGCACCTCGAAGAGCATGCTTGCGCGCCTTTCCAAGGCTTGTACCTGCGTACATGCTCGAAGGTTAAAAACCTCGACAGCGCAACGTTACGTACGTAACATACGTGCATGTATGAGCGTTCAGGATGCTTACCTCAGCACTCCACGAGTTTTCAGACGTCCAACTTCAGCTCTGGACGTCTGCTGCTGCTGCAGACGTCTGATACTGGAAAAATCTAGTACGTAGAACTCTTCGCGATGCTCATCTTCTTCGCTGCCTTTGCCCGCAGCACGACAGCAATAGCTCTAGCAGCTGCAAGAGGTCAGGGAAACTCTCCTCCACGAGCTCCTTCCCCCCGTACGCGTCCTCCTCTTTCCCACGAGCTCCTCCTCGAGCTCCCACGACCATGGCTCTTCCCTTCTCTCCCACATCCTTGTTCTCCTCACTCACACTCTCTCCCTTTCTCCTTTTCCTCCTCTTGTAAGCTCCTCTCCTCCACGTGCGGTTGCAAGCAGAGATGGGGAGGTCGTTGGTGGCTCGCCGGCAAAGGAGATGGAGGTGGAGGTGGTGGAAGTGGTGGGGTGGAGATGGAGGTGGAGAGGGTGGTGGGTTAAGTAGAAGTGGGAGTGGGGTTAGGGTTTTGGAGATGTTATGACCCAACATCAAACGTCATTTAAGACGTCTAGGAAGTGTCCATACGTCTGGTCAGACGTCTAGAAGCCTTCCTAGATGTCTGGAATTTAATTTTTTTGACCTACGAGTTTGCGTCTGCGTGCATTCGAGCGCAGACTGAACCGCCGCCCTCCTTCTCTTTCCTTCCTCCCTACAGGCGCAGCCACCTTTTTCTCTCTCTCTCCCCACGGCAGCCTTCAAATACCCCCCTCTCCTCTCCCTCACCCTCACTCCACCACCTTCTTCTTCTTCTTCCTGTCAGTTAGAGAGTAAGCGGGCGAGGGTAGCAACAGCGGCTGCTGTGAGTGCGTAGGGAGGAGGGGCTACTGCGAGAGGGAGAGAGAGCTTGATCGCGAGGGTGCGAGCTCGCCGGAGCAGTCAGGGCCGGCCGACGGGTGAACAGCAGGAGCGTGGTGTTGGGGAGGAGCTGCTGCAGCTCAGGCAGCAAGCGAGCGTGGCGCGGCACGACCGTGCGCTGCGGGCGGAGGGCGAGGAGGTCCTGATTCTGGGAAATTTCCCAAAATCAGACGTTTGGACATACGTCCAGATGATGCAGGAGACGTCTGGAGGAAGGTCCAGACGTCTGAAAGGTACGATATTTTTCAATCCCTTCTATTTTCGCATGTACAGCCATGCAGCCGTCCCGCCAAGGAGTTTTGCCTCATTTCGTGTTGAGGACGATAGCGTGTGCGTGAAGGTCTAGTTCGGGAAGGCGCAAGGGCACACCCTCCCACGTAGATCGGACGTTTGGGCACAGCACCAGATGACGGAGAGGGTCTCCAGACGTCCGGAGTGACAGTCGGACGTCTGGAAACTAAGTCCAAACGGTTCAGCGGGTTTCTGGACGCCTGAAGGATCGCATAGGATCAAGGTATGACCGGAGCCATAATTTAAGACATCTGGAAGATGTTCCAAACGTCTGATTTTGGGCAGACTTGTCGTTTTTGACCCGTTTAGGGTCTGTTCGGAGTCCGTTTTCCACGTTTTAAGTTTCGTTCTTCTCAGATTTAGTTCCTCTACCTGTTTACAGTATTTGTATCATGTTCTGAGTAGCTCCTTGAAATTGATCCTTATGTTAGGATCCCGTTCCGTTACGGCTCTGAGGGTTACAGAGGCGCGCGGGCTTGCCGATTACGTCCCCAGTATTCCTGATTTTGCAGGTAGAGTGGCCCTTTAAATTACTTATTAAAAATTATGCACTTGTGAAATAATTAATAGATTTTAAGATTTTGCATGAATCTTAGGACTGAAAAATTAGATTGAATGATAGATCCTAGGGTATTGCATGAATCCTAGGACTGAAAAACTAGATTGAATGATAGATCCTAGGCTATAGCATGAATCCTAAGACTGGAAAACTAGATTGAATATATATATTGCAGTCTTGGAAAAGTAGAAAGGAAAACGATAACTGCCTGTAATTGGTTAACAGTTGCCTGTTTATGAATGGATAATTATTATTGAGAACATGGGCTATATGAATATAAAGCTGAAATGATGAAACCTAAATTGGATGAGTTAAAGAAAAATGAGCATGAACCCTACAGGGAATTAGGAGTAGAGCTCCTGAGAAATGAATGAAATAGAATTGGGGAAGTGAGCTGGCCCTTGAGTACTGAGTACCAAGGAGAGCGACTGTCCCCCTGTTTAGTGCAGAGCGGAGCTAGCCGCCCTAGGGACCCGGGGTTAGGTCTGGTCACTTTGTACCAACTTTTGGTCCTCGTGTACACAGTACCGAGGAGAGATACTAGTGTAGGGAGAGCACTAGCCACCTCACGAGCCCTGGGGTTCTGCTAGCCTCCTACACCGACTTGTTAGGCCCACTGGGCAAACCTGGGTAGTCAGGCGAGGGTGCGCGGACTGTGGAGGGGCAAGACCCCTGTTTAGTTACTGTGGAGGGGCTGGACCCCTGTTACTGAGAGGGCTCTACCCTATACTGGTTCCGTGCTGTGCTTTGGGCACACCCGTTAATGGAAAACACTGACCGCGTGCCAGTGCGGGGTAGCTGCCCGTGCGTTTATCGCGCATGCCGTAGTCACCGTTATATTTGTGAGCGACCTTGGGGTGGTTGACTGAGGGTAGGACCACCACGAGGGACTCTCCCGGCAAGGGGAGCACCACGTGTTACTTCTACTTTTTGGAAAAGACTGCAATCAAGATCGTTTCCACGAGGAACATTCAAGATCAAGAGAAAGATCTGAGAAATAATTCAATAATGAATAAATGTAAAAATAAAGAAAGAGATTAAAAATATAACAGCTACTATCCACCTTACTATTTTTCTTAGCTCTTGGTTGCCACTCTACTCAGCATTTTTGCTGACGTGTCACCTTTGTCACCTTTTCAGGACCAGGTGTTGAACAGCTAGAGCCGGCGGCTGCAGAGGGTGCTAGGCTTAGTAGAGCCTAGTAGTTTTTACTTGTGTAGTACTCACTGTACCTTTCCTTCTGTTGTAGTGAGTAGTTTCTGTTACCACTGTACTATTTTATTGTAAGCATCATGTTTATGTATCTGTTTATTTCTTTACTGTTGTGGTGGTGTATACTGTAGTATTTCTTTTCTTTACTGCTGTGTTTTGTTATTGTTAGTTATATACATTGTGAATGTGGTTTATTTTACTGCTCTTTTGGTTACTTTCTCATTGGACGACTGGGTCTTGGGATCAGTCGAGTCGGTCCGATTCTCGTGTCTCGTAGGGATTCGAGAATCGAGTCATAACAGGAGATGAGGGGAAGTGTGCATGTGTGTGTATGCATGAGGGAGAGGAGAGAGAGGAAAATATTGTGAACATTTCCCCGCCATTCTCTCTTCTTCCTGAAGAACCCACACACTCAACTCAAAGAGTCAAAATTTTCGCATTTACGTCCCTAACTTTCTGGAAAACTCCCAACGATCCTTGGAAGGGTCATTTCAGTACTCAAGTTTAATTATACCGCTGGCACTTGTGGTTTGTGACTTGAACTTGACATGATAGAATAGCTACATCTTATCTTTTGCCTCGTTGGTTCGTAGAACTGTACGCCCTCGGTCAGCGTTGCCCTTTAGGCCACGAGACTCTTTTGAGTCAGTATTTATAACTCATAGAAGTAAGTGCCATTACTAACTTGTGCACTTAAACATTTGGTACACTCAATTGCTAAGTTCTTTATAGATGCATACAAGCATTATTCCTACAAGTTTGTCTCATAGAAGAAGAAAAAAAAGTAGTGATATGTGTATTAATCATCATAGTGTTTACTTATTTAATTACGATCATTAATTAATGAGGAGAATAATAACTCATTTCATTGGCAAGAAAAATAAAATAAGATGTGAAAATAGTTAAATATATCTTACTCTTATACTTACGAGGCTTCTTTTATTTTTGATTTAATAACACTCAAATATTCAACAAAGAATTACACTTTTTAACAAGAGATAAGTGACAACTTATTATTTCCATCTAATTAATGTAGTTATCTTTCTTTTTCCACTTTTAAATTTACTAAGATTTGTTATTTCCATTCCCTTTGTAATATGGATTTTCATTCAATAATATTTATTCAATAATTATTGTTATAAAGATTAGTTATAATTTCTCATGACATTTACACTTCACTTCATTATTTAAATCTCAATCATAAAAGTATTATAGATAGATCACAGAAAAAATCATAATCTTGATAATTAAATATAAGAACAAACAATGACATACCTTTTATATATATATATATATGTGAGGGTTAAATTGGACATATGAACCTGTACTGTGGTTAGTACAAATATTGTACTCTACATGAACTACCATTATATTAATTAACTCACATTTATTATAGAAATGAAAAAAAAAATCATATTATTAAACTCGACTCAAATGTAACCAATAGCATAGTTTTTGATCAATATTTTTTTTTTTTTTTTGAGGATTGTAGACTTGATTACATACCTCATGCATGTAAATATACCAATAGATCCACGTTGATGCCAAAATCATTTTCCCCACATAGTCAAGCACTTTGCTTCACCTTTGATATCACCTCCACACCTTCTACGAGCACATATCTCTCTTTAGAAATCTTGATGGAAAATACAAAGAAATAAAATGTGACTAAGGAAGAGTGAGGTTTTGTTTTTTTATAGAGCCTAATCAAATTAATTATTTTAATGCCTTCCAAAAATAATGATATTGATTCACACTTATTAATTTCAATTATATACTTAATTATGCTAATAATGGGTGCATAACTAGAAAGGTGGTGTACCCTTCTTAAAATGGTTAATTTTATTTTTAGTTTCCAATTAAAAATTTAAATGTCTTAACATCATATCCCTCTAAAAAAAATTTCATCCTCGAAATTTCATAAAATAGGCTTACCAAAGAGTTCACGATATTGCTTGCGTATTTCCTCCCCCAACTCCCAAGTAGCTTCTTGTCCTATGTGGTGTTGCCATAACACCTTGACCATTAGAACTACGTGACGTCTAAGTTGATGTATTTTTTTATCAATGATCCTTATTGGCTTCTCCTCATAAGTCAAGCTTTGTTGCATATCTAACACTTCTTGCTCAAAATGTAGGAAGCATCCGAACTGTATTTCCTCAGTATGGAGACATTGAATGCATTATGCAATTTGGCATATTGAGGTGGGAGCGCAACCCGATAAGCAACCTTGCCAATTCTCTCCAACACCTCAAAAGGTCCCACATATCTAGGATTCAAGTTCCCTTTCTTCCCAAATCGCAAGACTCCTTTAATAGGAGAAATCTTTAAGAACACATGATTACCAACTGCAAGCGTCAAGTCTCGCCTGTGCTGATCAGCATAAGACTTCTGCCTACACTGAGCTGCCAGCAATCTCTTCTTAATTACTTCTACCTTTTCTGCACAATCTTGTACGAGCTCTAGTCCCAAGAGGTGTCTCTTGCCCACATCGCTCCAACACAAGGGTGATCTGCAAGGTCTTTCGTAAAGTGCCTCATGTGGTGCCATTTTGATGCTTGAATGATAACTATTATTATATGCAAATTCAACTAAGGGTAGGTGTCGATCCCAACTTCCCATAAAATCGAAGGCACATGCTCTCAACATATCTTCCAAGGTTTGGATAGTTTGCTCTAATTGGCTATCAGAAGGTTGTGCTACATTTTAGGTTAGTACCCATGGCATTGTTCAAGCTCCTCCAGGATCTAGATGTAAACTTTAGGTCTCTATCAGAGATAATCGACACAGGGACTCCATGGAGCTTTACCATCTCAATCACATATAGTTCAGCTAAACTCTCCATGTCCTGGTTCTTCCGAGTGGGTAAGAAGTGTGCTGACTTTGTCAATCGGTCGATAATCACCCAAATCTACTCATGATTCTTCTTTGTCTTTGGCAATCTTGACACAAAGTCCATGGTAATATGCTCCCATTTCCACTCTGGTAACTCCAACGACTGCATCTTGCCGCTCGATCTTTGATGCTCTATCTTGATTTGTTGGCAAATTAGACATTTCGACACAAATTCAACAACATTTTTCTTCATCCCTAGCCACCAGAAATTTCTTTGCATGTCTTTGTACATCTTTGTGCTTCCTAGGTGAATGGTGTACATAGATTTGTGTGCTTCCGCCAAAATTTCCTTCCTTAACTCTACATGGGTTGGAACCCATAAGCAATTCTAAAATCTCAATCCCCCATCAACTCCAATTGTAAAATCCGACCTTTCTGAGAAGCCTCTAATAGTTTACCAATATCTACATCAATCCTCTGTGCTTCCACAATCTTCCCCATCATATCTAATTGGATTCTAAGCCCATTAATGGAGACATTAGCCTCTTCATCAATGAAAGGCTTCCATCATTCCAAGTCTTCCATTAATTGCCATTGCAACTTCAAGCTTGATAGCTTTCCTTCCCATTTCCTACTTAGGGATCTGCAACTACATTTGCCTTCCCTTGGTGATAATCTATAAAGAAGTCATAATCCTTTAGAAATTCGAGCCATCTTCGCTGCCTCAAATTTAACTCTTTTTGAGAGAAAATATATTTTAAACTCTTATGATCCGTAAACGCCTTGAATTGATCTCTATACAAATAGTGTCTCCATATTTTTAAAGCAAAGACTACAGCTGCAAGTTCTAGATCATGTGTTGGGTAGTTTCTCTTAGATGTCTTCAGTTGCCGTGAAGCATAGGCAATCACCTTATCATTTTGCATGAGGACACAACCCAATCCTGTGCCAGACACATTAGCATATATGACTGTTAAGACCCGTGCCATCAAGCACTTTTAAGACATCTAAGACTTGGGCCAGACGTCTGGAAATCAATTTTCACGAGCGTAAGACCGCAAGTCTGCGCACGTGCCGCACGCAGACTGAGCCCTAGCCGCCTTCTTCTCTTTCTTCTTCCCTCGCCGACTGCAGAACCTTTTCCCCCTCGTGCCTACATATATCCCCTCCTCTCCCTCACGCCACCCCACACCATCCGTCTTCTCCTTCCTCCAGCGCGAGAGCGTGAGTGAGAGCGAGCAGCAACTACTGCCAAGTGCAGTGGCGTAGAGGAGAGGGGTAGCGAGAGGAGGGAAGAGAGGAGAGCGCACTAGCCGTGAGGGAGCTCGCCGGAGAGGCTCGCGGCCGGTCAAGCGTGTGCAAGGCGGAGCGTTGTGCCGGGGAGGTTCCCCGACCCAGCTGCAGCTAGAGCAAGGGACGAGCGGCTGCACGGCGTGGTTGCACGCAGCAGGAAGAAGACGAAGGAGCTTCTGATTCTGGGATTTTTCCCAGAATCAGACGTCTGGACCTACATCCAGACGATGCGAACGACGTCTGGAGGAAGCTCCAGATGACTGAGAGGTACGTACTACATCCTATGCTTCTCTTTGAGGATACGGCCATGCGGGCCATTCTGCCGAAGCTCTGTTGCGTGCCGTGTTTGAGAGATTTTGCGTACGCGTGCAGGTTTCACTTCGGGGAGGCACGGGACACGCTCTCCCACGCGGTTCAGACGTCTGGGCGAGTCACCAGACGGTGGAGAGCGTCTCCAGACGTCTGGAGGGATAGTCAGACGTCTGAAACTAGGTTCAAACGGTTCAGCAGGATCTCTGGACGTCTAAGGAGCAGCACAGAGGGAGGTATGAATCTGGACTCCTTTTAAGACGTCTGGAAGATGTTCCAGACGTCTAATTTGAGTTAGAATTATCGTTTTTGACCTGTTTAGGGTCCGTTTGAGGTCCGATTTCCACGTTTAAGATTTCGTTCTTCTCCGTATAAATTTCTCTACTTGTTTGAAATACTTTTATCCTATTCTGAGTGGTTCTTGTGGTTGATCGTTGCGTTAGGATCTCGTTCTGTTGCAGATCTGGGGGTTGCGGAGGCACGTGGACTTGCCGATCAAGCCCCCATTACTCTCGATTTTGCGGGTAGAGTGGCTTTCCTTAGTTAATTATAAACATAAATGCATATCTGGAATAAATGATAGATCCTAGGGTATGGCATGAATCCTAGGATCAGAAACACTAGATTGAATGATAGATCCTAAGGTATGGCATGAATCCTAGGACTAGAAACACTAGAACGATTTTATTGAATGCTTGAATTGCAGTTTTGGATGAGTAGATAGAATAATAATAATTGCCTGTAATTGGATAACAGCTGCCTATGAAATGTAGAGTACTGTTGTTAGTAACTGCTGCATGAAATTCCTGTTGTTGAAATTAAATACGAGCTTCTTGTATATAAATTGGAAAATGTTACGAACGCGTGCCCCAGACGTATTTTAAGACGTCTGGGAGGTGGCCCAGACGTCTGACCAGACGTCTGGGATCACATCCAGACGTCTTGCCAGACGTCTGGGATGGTTTACAGACGTCTGAAAAACCGTTATCGTCCACACCCGCGAGTCGTCTGCGCGCGCAGACCGCATATTCGTTATTCCTTCTTTTTCTTTTGCGGCTGCAGACGCCTGCCGCGCCTTCTCTCTCTCCTCTCCGCGCGGCCTTAAAAGGGCCACGCCTCCCCTCCCGTCTCCACCGTCTCCTTCTTCTTCTCCTTCCTGTGCACGAGAGCGAGCGAGCGCGAGGGCTGCAGCGGCGGCCGCAGTGAGCGCGGAGGAGGCGCGGCATGCGAGGGCGGAGCTCTGCCGTGAGGGCGAGCTCGCCGGAGCGGCTTGGCCGGCCGGCGGAGGGCGCAGGGGACGTGGAACGACGCGGAGAGGGACCTGCTGCAGTCTGAGCAGCAGGAGCGCGAGGTGCGACACGGGTGACGTCGCGAGCAGAGTCCGGGTCGCGCCCTGATTCTGGAAAAATTTCCAGAATCAGACGTCTGGGTTGATAGGCAGACGGCGAGGACGACGTCTGGTAGCTCATACCGACGTCTGAAAGGTGTGTATTTCGCTTTCTTCTTCCTTCCTGTCGACCGACCGTACTAAGGGAGGGAGTTGGCTGTGCGCAGGTTCGCTGATTCGCCATCCTTTGCGAATCAGACGTCTGGAAGTTGTACCAGACGGCGGGAGTGACCTCCAGACGTCCGGGGTGACCATCGGACGTCTGGGAGCTAGGACAGACGTCCCCGCAGACTTCTAGACGTCTGGGAAACCACACTGAACAGGTAATTCTCTGATCCACTGTTTAAGACGTCTGGAAGAAGTTCCAGACGTCTGATTTTGCACAGTATCGTCTTTTTCGACCCGATTAGGGCCCGTTTGGGCTCCGTTTTCCGCGATTCGAGTTGCGTTCTTTTCAGAACTAATTCCTCTACCCGTCTACAGTAGCTATACACTGTTTTGAGACACTCCTTGTGTTTGATCCTTGTGATAGGACCTCGTTCAGTTGCAGTCTTGGGAGTCGCGGAGGCACGCGGGATTCCCGATCACGCCCCCTTACTCCCGTTGTACCTGGTAGAGTGGCTTAAGTTTATTATTAAAATCTGTTAAAGTATGGAACCATAACTAGAATCTAGGACATTGCATGAATCCTAGGAATGAGAAATGTATGGAATGATAACTCCTAGGTGATGCATGAATCCTAGGGCTGAAAAACTAATTGTATGCTAGATCCTAGGATGTGACATGAACCCTAGGATGGAAAAACTAGCGGAATGTATAATATTGCAGTCTTGGAAAAATGGAAAGGAATATAAAGCTGCCTGTAAATTGAATTAACAGCTGCCTGTTATGAATAAAGAAACATGATTGAGATCCTGGATTGTGAGAACGTGGGACTGGAAAGTGAAACTTATGATGTTCTGAGATAAAGAGCTGGAACCCTACGGGGAATTAGGAGTGGAACTCCTGGAAAGAAAAAGGAATGGAACTGAGATGTAGTTTGTACTGTCTCTTGGGTACGCAGTACCAAGGGAAGTACTTGTACCTGTTTAGTGCAGAGTGGGGCCAGCCACCCCAGGGACCCGGGGTTAGGATTGGCCGCTCTGTACCAACTTGTTGGCCCTCGTGTACGTAGTACCGAGGAGAGCTACTAGTGTTAGGAGAGTACTAGCTACCCCACGGGCCCCGGGGTTCTGCTAGCCTCCTTCACCGACTTGTTAGGCCCACTAGGGCAAACCAGGGTAGTCAGGCGAGGGTGCGCGGACTGTGGAGGGGCAAGGCCCCGGTTTGGTTACTGTGGAGGGGTTGGACCCCTGTTACTGAGAGGGCTCTGCCCTGGTTCCGTGCTGTGCTTTGGGCGCACCCGTTAACGGAAACGACTGACCGCGTGCCAGTGCGGGCTAGCTACCTGTGCGTTTATCGCGCGTGCCGTAGTCACCGTTACGTCTGTCAGTGACCTTGGGGTGGTTGACTGAGGGTAGGATCACCACGGGGGACTCTCCCGGCCAGGAGAGCACCACGTGCTACTTCTACTTTTGGAAAAGACTACAATCAAGATCGTTCCCACGAGGACATTCGAGATCAAGTAAAGGATCTGAGAAATAAATGAAATAGTGAGAAAAATTGAAAGATGTGAATAAAGGAAGTAATAGAACATAACAGCTACTGTGCACTCTACTATTGCCTTTAGTTAGTTTGCCACTCTACTCAGCGTTTTGCTGACGTGTTACACTCGTTACCTTTTTCAGGACCAGGTGTTGAGCAGCCAGGGTCGGCGGCTGCAGAGGACGCTGGGCCGAGTAGGGTCCAGTAGAGTTACCACAGTCTTTTGTACCTCTTTTGTTTCTGTTCTAGTGAGTAGTTTTTGTTTCCGCTGTACCTTCTTTACCTGCAGTTCTTGTTATATGATAAATGTTGTTCTACTGTTGTGGTGGTACCTACTGTAGTAGTTTCTTTCCTTACTACTGTACTTTCTTACTGTTAGTTATATTCATGCTGAATGTGGTTTATTTTACTGTCTTTGGTTACTTCCTCGTTGGACGACTAGGTTTTGGGATTAGTCGAGTCGGTCCGGTTCTCGTGTCTCGTAGGGACTCGGGAACCGGGTCGTTACAGAAAAGAAGGATTGAGTGTTGGAAACACGTGTTATATGCGATAAACCTGAAATGATGAAACATAGTATGGCTTGTCCTGAGAAACATGAGCATAAACCCTACAGGGAATTAGGAGTAGAGCTCCTGGAAATAAATAGAATGGAACTGGAAAGGTGAATGGGGAAGTGAGCTGGCCCTTGAGTACGGAGTACCAAGGAGAGTGACTGTCCCCTTGTTTAGTGCAGAGCGGAGCTAGCCGCCCTAGGGTTGGGACCCGAGGTTAAGACTGGCCACTTTGTATCGACTCTGTGATCCTCGCATACACAGTACCGGGGAGAGCTACTAGTGTAGGGAAGAGAGCTAGCCACCCCACGGGGCCCGGGGTTCAGCTAGCCGTCCTACACCGACTTGTTAAGCCCACTGGGTAAACCAAGGTAGTCAGGAAAGGGTGCGCGAACTGTGGAGGGGCGAAACCCTTGTTTGGTTATTAGGGGCTAGACCCCTATTACTGAGAGGGCTCTGCCCTATACTGGTTCCGTGTTGTGATTTGGGCTCACCCGTTAACGGAAACGACTGACCGCGTGCCAGTGAGGGGTAGCTACCCATGCATTTATCAAGCGTGCCGTAGTCATCGTTACATCTATCAGCGACTTTGGGGTGGTTGACTGAGTGTAGGACTACCACGGGGGACTCTCCCGGCCAGGAGAGCACCACGTGCTACTTCTACTCTTCGGAAAAGACTGCAATCAACATCGTTCCCACGAGGAACATTCCAGATCAAGAAAAAGACCTGTTAAATAAACCAAGTGAAGAAAGAAAGAATAATTAGTTAAATAAAGAAAGGAATTGGAATAACAGCTACCTGTCCACCGTTACTGATTTAGTTGGCTGGTTGCCACTCTACTCAACGTTTCGCTAACGTGTCGTACTTACCACCTTTTTCAGGTCCAGGTGTTGAGCAGCCAGAGCCTATAGCTGCAGAGGGTGCTGGGCCCAGTAGAGCCCAGTAGTTGTACTTTTATTGTACCCCGTTTTCTGTAGTAGTGAGTATTTTGTTACACTTTTGTACTCTTTTATTGTAAACTTCATATTCCTGTACCTGTTTAAATTTTCTACTGTTGTGGTGGTGTGTACTGTAGTAGTTACTCCTTTACTGCTGTACTTTTGTTACTGTTAGTTACTTGCATGGTGAATGTGGTTTATTTTACTGATTTTTGGTTACTTTCTCGTTGGACGACTGAGTCTTGGGATCAGTCGAGTCGGTTCGATTCTCGTGTCCTGTAGGGATTCGGGAACCGGGTCGTAACAACGACAAATCTGCCACTGCCGGAAGGTAGGGTCAACACTAGGGCTGACGTCAACCTCATCTTAAGTTCTTGAAAACTTTGCTTGCACCTTTGAGACCATTCAAACTTGACATCCTTCCGCATCAACCTTGTCAAGGGTAGTGATATCTTTGAGAAATTTTGAATGAACCTCCTATAATACCCTGCTAAACCCAAAAAGCTGCGAATCTCTGATACATTCCTCTGTGGGTTCAATTCACAACTGCTTCCACTTTTGATGGATCAACTACAATACCATCCTTGGATATGACATGGCCTAGAAACAAAACTTCTTCAAGCCAAAAAGCACATTTAGAGAACTTAGAGTAAAGTTGATGTTGTTGTAGGGTCTCCAACACTATCCTCAAGTGTTCTCTATGTTGCTTCACATCTCGTGAATACACCAAAATATCATCGACAAACACAATGGCAAACTTATCAAGAAATTCTTGGAATATTCTATTCATGAGCCCCATGAAAGCAGCCAGTGCATTTGTCAATCCAAAAGGCATTACTAGGAACTCGTAATGCCCAAATTTAGTTTTGAAAGCTGTCTTAGGAATGTCTTCATGTTGAATTTTAAGTTGGTGATAACCAGACCGTAGATCAATTTTAGAGAATTCCACTACCTGTTGCAATTGATCAAATAAATCATTAATGCGAGGTAAAGGATACTTATTCTTCTCTGTCACTTTGTTCAAGGCTCTATAATCAATGCAGACCCTAAGTAAACCGTCCTTTTCTTCACAAAAAGTATAGGTGCTCCCCAAGGAGAGACATTAGGACGCAGAAATCCTATTACAACCCGATCCCAGCTCCCTACAGGACCCGAGATCGGTTTGCCTCGACTAGATCCCAAGACCTAATCGTCCAACGAGAAATAACCAAAAAGCAAAAAATATTCTACAACTACACATGCATTGTAACTAAGTAGAAATAAATAAGAGACAGCAATGGAAATCTCCCCTGCAAAGTTCCTTCCTCACATAACCCGAGATGTAAACCCAGGGGGTTCACATTTGTGTTTACATCCCTACCCTTTCAGGAAAATCTCGAACGACCCTTGGGAATGGTCCTTTCAACATAATAAACTTAAAGGAAGTTTCGTCCCTGAAACTTAAGCTAACTAAGGTGCGGAAATGAATGTAAAAGCGCATAACAAACTTAAAGAGGATCAAGTAGGTCAGAAGTGACGTACCCTCAAAAAGCTCCGGGTACTATTCTTACATCGCCGCCTCGGGTTCCCAAGTTGCCTCCTCATATCGCTGGCTTCTCCATAAGACCTTCACCAGTGGCACCTTCTTCCGTTTCAGACTCCGGATGGCACTGTCTAGCATTTGCACTGGCCTCTCAGGATAAGTCAAGTCATCTCCCACCTCGATGCTCTCGTGGCTTAGAACGTGGTTGGGATCGACGATGTACTTCTTGAAGTTGGACACATGGAACAAGTCGTGCACTCCAGAGAGCTGGGGAGGAAGGGCAAGCCTGTAAGCAACGGGTCCTACCCACTCCAAGACCTCAAAGGGATCCACAAATCTCAGTGCAAGATTCTCTTTCACCCGAAAACGCTGCAAGCCCATCATGGACAAAACACGGAGGAAGATGTGATCCCCAACCTCGAACTACACCTCTCTACGCTTCCTATCAACATAGCTCTTTCGCCTGCTCCTGACAGTACAGAGTCGTCTGTAAATCTACTCTATCACCTCCTAACTTTGACGGATCAACCTGGGACCAACCTCCTACTTGGTCCCCACCTCGACCCAACTTAAGGGTGCAGTACACTTCCTCCCGTACAGAGACTCGTAAGGTGCATGCAGATGCTCGAATGGTAGCTGTTATTGCATGCAAACTTTGCCAAGGGAAAATGCTCCTCCCAAGAGATTCTTCAGTCTAGTACGCAAGCACGTAGGAGGTCCTTGAGTGTCTGTATGGTGCGCTCTGACTATCCGTTGGTCTAGGGGTGGTATGCCGTACTGAACCTCAAACGAGTCCCCAAGACCTGCTGAAACACTTCCCAAAACTAGGAAGTGAAGCGAGTATCCTTTTCAGATACGATCTCACGAGGGACTCCGTGAAGGTGCACCACATCTCTAATGTATCGCTCTGCTAGTTGTGCTGGCCCAAAGGTGACTCGAATAGGTAGGAATCGCGTCATCTTCGTCAACCTGCCTACTATTGATGAGAGCCTCATTAAAAACCTTAAATGGCACAATTTGATCTAAATAAGTGTGAAAAAGCTCCTACAAAATCTAAAGAAAAGCTTAACTCAGAGAATTCTGAATTAATGAATAAAATAAGTCATGAGGGGTAAACTGCAATTTTACCAACACAGTACACAATCAGGGTGTTTAAGGGTCTAAACATAGGCTAAATAAGCTTAATAAGGAAAGAAGTGGGATCATCTGATCTGAAAAGGGTTATAGCAACTTCTATGAATTAAATAACATTCTGTAACCCTAAAAATAAATTCACTTTAATTCACGAGGTTCTAGGTAGAGTAAAAATCAACTAAACCCTCTAAAAATCATGGAAAATTACTCCCTAGGGTTTAGAACCTTCAATTTGGCCTTTGCAACCTATTTTGACCTAATTTGAGAACCATGCCCAAATTTTAACCTAATTTGGGTTTTTACGCAAATTGATCGGTCAAACATGGTCAAACCAAAAATCAAATTACACCATTAAATTCCTTAGGTTCAAATAGGTTGGTACAAAAATTTGGGCCTAAGTGAAGACCATCTTGACCGACTTTACAAATTGGTCCTCTTGAATTACTTTTTGACCCTTATCTTTTTAAAACCTTGAATTTAGCGCCCTATCTTTTCTTTCGTTCTTTGCAGAACGGTCCTCCCTGCCACCCTGCACAGGCACCATACCTCCGGCAACCTTGCGCAGAAGATGACGCCGCGCAAGGTAAGGCAGCTGCTCTCAGGAACGAATGGGGGGTTCCTTGCATCGTCCTCTGTTGCAGGGACCCTCCCCTGTGACCTGTGGCTGCCCATGCCTCCTGTGCGAACGCACGAAAGGCATGGGTCTCCATCTCCGGCCATCTCCGGCGAGTTCCCCACGTCGCTCTCTCGAAGCCCTCTCCTCGCCAGCGCCTTTATAAGGAGCAGCAGGGGCTGCCGTCTCCTTCAAGACTGATTTGGCCGAGGACCTCTCCCCGATTTCATCTCTTCCTCCCACGGTCAAAATGGCCGCAAGCTCTGGTGGCCTTTCCTCCTCCTTTCGTCGCTCTGCGGCCACACCTGCAGTAGAGCCCACTCTGCCTCGTCTTCCCACGCTAGGCCGCACCAGCTGGTGCTCTCCTGACTTCTTCCTCGCCGCTGTTACTTACCTCTGGGCTCCTTCGTCTCCGGCGCCGGCAGGTACACACCGAGCGCTGCCTCCCTCCCTCTTCGTCAATTAGGTAGGTAAAAACTTTCCCCTCTCCCTCTCTGTTATTTCCCCCTTCCTAATTTACCATTTCAACCCACCGACCACCACTGTCCATCACCACCTTCTCCATCTCCGGTTGCCCTCCGGCGAGGGGAACTCGCCACTCCACGCCTCCATCCGCCTCGCCAACTACCCCTTAAGCTCCGCGCCACCTCACTGATACCGAATCCACCCTCCATTCACCACCTAGCACCCCCAGACCACTCTTCGAACACACCCACTCTCACGCACACAGAGTGCCCTAGGCGCACGCCACAGGCACTCTTGCGCCTCGCTGACCCCCGCACCGCACTCTGGCGAACCTCCCTGGACCTTTTTGACGTGGCTGCGAGGTCGTTTGCGTGTTTCAGGTTTTGCCCTCCTCACCACCATTGACAAGTAGCAGGAGCTGCTTGACAGGCAGCTCCAGGTCTCCTCAACTCCAGGCGTGAGCTCCAGGTGACGCGGAAAGGAGTCACGCACACACCCAGAACTTCAATTGGGGTCGCAAGCTTCGGCTGCTGCCCCAATTGCTCGAAGTTTTCTCCCGCAGGTGCCCAAGATCGGAGGTGGGACTTTAGTCCCACCTCGGAAGTGTATGGGCGCACGCCCATACATAAATTGAAAACGTGCTATCGGCTAGTTGCCTCCGATAGCACTAGGGTGAGGTCCCTCACCTATTCACCGGGTCTCGTTTGCAACACGCCCACGCAGATCTGACCCAACCCGACTTCCCACTCCTGCGCACTCCTCGCACACCACCCACGCTGGTGCACCTGGACTCGGGCACGTGACCCGACCTGATTACCCGGCTCTGGGAGAGCTTACCAAAGAGAGATTCAGAGAGAGAGAGACGCAAGGAAGGGGTAGGGTAGGTTTTCGCTGACGTTTGTGTATGTGCATAGGAAGGAAGAAAGGAGAAGAGGAGCAGTGGCCGAAACTTAGCAGCACAGGGAAGAAGGAAGGAGAAGAGAAGAGGAAGCCAAGAAAGGAAAGGAGAAGGAGAGGCTGATCAATTAAGGCATCTAATTTCTGAATCAGACGTCGGCGAAAAGAAGAAGAAGAAGCCGCAGCAAGAAGAAAGAAGAAGAAGAAGGACCAGAGCAAAGAAAGAAAAAAAAAGAAGAGGCAGCAGCAGAAAAGAAAAGAAGATAAAAGAAAAGAAGACGAAGCCAAGAGAAAGAGAGAGACTGCCGCACAAGAAATCAGAGAAGAAAAGAAGAAAGGAAGAAGAAACAGAGAAGCCCTTCAGAGAAGAAAGAAAGGAAAGGAAGGGAAAAGAAGAGAAGAAGAGCTCGCCGCAGAGAAGAGGAAAGAAGAGAAGGAAAAGGGAGAAACAAAGGAGCAAGTTTTACTCTCTCTCTCTCTTTTAATTTTTGTAAAATATTATATATTGTGAATTTATATGCTTCTGGAATTATAATGTGCTCCCTGAGTTCGACTTCGAGAAACTTTTTATTTCCGAGTAACAAATTGTATTAAACTGGTGACCATTTCTTTGCACTATACTACGACGAAACCGTAGAGAGCGAACGCAGCGCACCAGTTTTTGGCGTCGTTGTCGGGGAGCAACGACCATTCTAGAAGCTATTAATTCACAATTTTGGTTTCCTATTAACTAATCTCTTTTCTTTTGATGTGCAGGCACAGGAAATCAAGAGGAAAACAAGCAGCCGTACAACAACCACACCAAGGACAGGTAATTTTCTATCCTCTCATTTAAACCCCTAAATTCTAAAGAGGAGAAAAAAAAAAGAAGCAATTTAGAAATAACCTGTCTTTTATACGTAGTAAAACACCAAAGTTGCCTATTTTCAGATTTCAACATACTTTATCTGTATATCCATTGAAGGTAGTTAGGGCTAAAACCTTCTTGCTTGAGCCCTAATTACCCAATCTAGAGGCAGCTAACTGGACCAATTAGAGCCAATATAAGATTCAAAGCTAGGGTTTTAGAGACACTTTCTAAGCAAGAATTGAGAATTCCCAAAAGAAGTGTGCCCAAGCCATTGTTTGAAAACACCTATTGAGAGAAACCCTAAAGAAATTTGGTTCTTAAAAATACTTGAACCCTAAAAGACAAGTCCTAATAAACTCTCAAAGGAACTAGTAGGTGAAGTTGACCCCTTGGGTCAACCAACCTTGAACTTAGGTCAATCTTTGCACTCAAAAGGTTAAAGTTCAAGTGAAAACCTAAGCACCTTGATCCTAACTAAAAGTGGTAGATTTAATAGGTCAAGGTCCCCATTCTGGTCTACCTGGAATCTCAGTGACAAGAGAGGTTGGGTGGGGGAAACCCTGTAACCCGTGGGGGCGTTCTACTGTGTAGGGGTCTTCGCAGGACTCACCCTCTCTGGCTGCCCAGGTAATTCTCAGGTGGACGACCTTTTGATCAAGGGGTCCATCCGCCCCGAACCTCTATAGTCACCCAACATTTTGAGTGTCTTGATTGGATCCAGCACCTGCTAAACTCATCCTCTCCATCATTGTATGTTTGGTAGGAGGTCCTTGAAACCTCCTTTAGAAATTAACTCTCCTCGAGGCCGAGCCTCGGTACCCTTGTTTATGCAACCAACACTTCACATAGACCTCTCCTCCGATTCCGAACCCAACTCACCTTCTTCTTCCACAATGGCTCAGCCAGTTGATGAAGAGAACAATCTGGAGCACCAACTCCAGCGACTCAATGACCTCTTCCAGAACTTCATGCACCCACCGTAGCGTCCATGATGCGAGATCATTATAATCCCGCTGCAGTGGCTATTAAGCCTCGAGTCAGAATCCCAACTGGAGGACCTGATTCTGAACTAAAGCCCAACATGATTCTTGCCATACCTAAATTCCATGGGCTTAATTCTGAAGACCCCTTCCAGCATGTAACGAATGTGTGCCCCAGACGTCTTTTAAGACGTCTGGGAGGTGGGTCAGACGTCGGACAAGACGTCTGGGATAACAACCAGACGTCTGATAAGACGTCTGGGATAGTTTCAAGATGTCTGGAAATCCGTTATTTTCGACACACGCGAGTCGCCTGCGCGCCTGAGCGCGCAGACCGCTTTTCCCCCCTTTTTCTCTCTGCGGCTGCAGGCGGCCTGCCACCTCCTCTCTCCTCTCCGCGCGGCGTTAAAAGGGGTGCGCCTCCCCTCCCGTCTCCACCGCCTCCTTCTTCTTCTCCTTCCTGTGCGCGAGAGCGAGCGGATGCGAGGGCGGCAGCGGCGGCCGCAGTGAGCGCGGAGGTGCGGCGTGCGAGGGCGGAGCTCTGCCGTGGGGGCGAGCTCGCCGGAGCGGCTTGGCCGGCTGGTGGAGGGTGCAGGGGGCGCGGAGCGACGCGGAGAGGGACCTGCTGCGGTCTAAGCAGCAGGAGCGCGAGGCACGACGCGGGCGGCGTCGCGAGCGGAGGCCGAGCAGGGCCCTGATTCTGGAAAAATTTCCAGAATCAGACGTCTGGATTGATAGCCAGACGGCAAGGTCGACGTCTGTAAGATCATACAGATGTCAGAAAGGTGTGTTTCCGCCTTCTTCTTCCTTCTTGTCGACTGACCGTACTGAGGGAGGGGGTTGGCTGTGCGCAGGTTCGCTGATTCGCCATCCTTTGCGAATCAGACGTCTGGAAGTTGTACCAGACGGCGGGAGTGACCTCCAGACGTCCGGAGTGACCATCGGACGTCTGGGATCTAGGAAAGACGTCCCTGCAGACTTCTAGACGTCTGGGAAATCACGCTGAACAGGTAATTCTCTGATCCACCGTTTAAGACGTCTGGAGGGAGTTCCAGACGTCTGATTTTGCACAGTATCGTCTTTTTCGACCCGTTTAGGGCCCGTTCGGGCTCCGTTTTCCGCGATTCGAGTTGCGTTCTCTTCAGAATTAATTCCTCTACTCGTCTACAGTAGCTATACACTGTTTTGAGACACTCCTTGTGTTTGATCCTTGTGATAGGACCTCGTTCGGTTGCAGTCTTGAGAGTCGCGGAGGCACGCGGGATTCCCGATCACGCCCCCATTACTCCCGTTGTACTTGGTAGAGTGGCTTTAAGTATTAATAAAATCTGTTAAAGTATGGAACCATAACTAGAACCTAGGGCATTGCATGAATCCTAGGAATGAGAAATATATGGAATGATAGCTCCTAGGTGTTGCATGAATCCTAGGGCCGGAAAACTAGATTGTATGATAGATCCTAGGATATGGCATGAATCCTAGGATGGAAAAACTAGTGGAATGTATATTACTGCAGTCTTGGAAAAATGGAAAGGAATATATAAAGCTGCCTGTAAATTTAATTAACAGCTGCCTGTTATGAATAAGGAACATGGCTGAAATCATGGTTTGTAAGAACGTGAAACTGGAAAGTGAAACATAAGATGTTCTGAGATTAAAGGATGGAACCCTACGGGGAATTAGGAGTGGAACTCCTGGAAAGAGAAAGGAATGGAACTGAGATGTTGTTCGTACTGTCTCTTGGGTACGCAGTACCAAGGGAAGTACCTGTACCTGTTTAGTGCAGAGTGGGGCCAGCCACCCCAGGGACCCGGGGTTAGGATTGGCCGCTCTGTACCGACTTGCTGGCCCTCGTGTACGTAGTACCGAGGAGAGCTACTAGTGTTAGGAGAGTACTAGCTACCCCACGGGCCCCGGGGTTCTGCTAGCCTCCTTCACCGACTTGTTAGGCCCACTAGGGCAAACCAGGGTAGTCAGGCGAGGGTGCACGGACTGTGGAGGGGCAAGGCCCCGATTTGGTTACTATGGAGGGGTTGGACCCCTGTTACTGAGAGGGCTCTGCCCTGGTTCCGTGCTGTGCTTTGGGCGCACCCGTTAACGGAAATGACTGACCGCGTGCCAGTGCGGGCTAGCTACCTGTGCGTTTATCGCGCGTGCCGTAGTCACCGTTACGTCTGTCAGTGACCTTGGGGTGGTTGACTGAGGGTAGGATCACCACGGGGGACTCTCCCGGCCAGGAGAGCACCACGTGCTACTTCTACTTTTGGAAAAGACTGCAATCAAGATCGTTCCCACGAGGACATTCGAGATCAAGTAAAGGATCTGAGAAATAAATGAAATAGTGAGAAAAATTGAAAGATGTGAATAAAGGAAGTAATAGAACATAACAGCTACTGTACACTCTACTGTTGCCTTTAGTTAGTTTGCCACTCTACTCAGCGTTTTGCTGACGTGTTACACTCGTCACCTTTTTCAGGACCAGGTGTTGAGCAGCCAGGGTCGGCGGCTGCAGAGGACGCTGGGCCGAGTAGGGTCCAGTAGAGTTACCACAGCCTTTTGTACCCCTTTTGTTTCTGTTCTAGTGAGTAGTTTTTGTTTCCGCTGTACCTTCTTTACCTGCAGTTCTTGTTATATGATAAATGCTGTTTTACTGTTGTGGTGGTACCTACTGTAGTAGTTTCTTTCCTTACTGCTGTACTTTCTTACTGTTAGTTATATTCATGCTGAATGTGGTTTATCTTACTGTCTTTTGGTTACTTCCTCGTTGGACGACTAGGTCTTGGGATTAGTCGAGTCGGTCCGGTTCTCGTGTCTCGTAGGGACTCGGGAACCGGGTCGTTACACAGCACATTAAACAGCTAAAGCTTCTGGCCCAAACTTTCGGGTCAGATGTGCAAAATCGGGATATTCTCCTTATGAAGATGTTCTCTTTCTCCCTTATGGACAAGGTAGCCCATTGGTACCAAACACAGATCCGGTCGATCAACAATTGGGAGGAACTTCAGTCCGAGTTCCTGAAGAAGTTCTTCCCCGTTGGTCGGACCAATGTCTTGCACCATCAGATTACCCACTTCATGCAATAGATGGGAGAACCTCTTCATGAGGCATGGGATCGTTTTCAGGATCTCATGAGAAAGTGCCCCCATCACGGAGTTCCTAAATGGGAACAAGTCCAGTCTTTTTACCAGGGACTTCGTGAGGATATTAGACTATTCGTCAATGCAACTTGTGGAGGGAATATCATGGGTCAGCATGAGGACACCGTGTGGGAGATTCTCGAGAATATGTGCAAGAACTCCATCAACAATGACTCCATGGGATTATTCGACAGGAGGAATACCCGTGCATTGACGAACCTTAGGGAAGCACATGAGACGCAGGGCCTATCCTCATCAGTCGACCTGGAATTGATGGCTAGTCGATTGGACAAGGTCTCTATTATTGAGAAGAAGGTGGATGAGCTGACTCAGCACTTGTAGCGAGCCACCTTTGCGCATAATTCCTTTGCACAGCCTCCTTTCACACGGGAGACTGTGCAAAATATTTTCCACTGACCTTCTCCTGGGGTGGACCTGTATCCACCCCCATCTGACTCTCGGATCAGAGGAACCTTTGACCCTTTCTATACTAGCCGGGGGAATTCCACTCCCCCATTCTCTGACTTTTTTGAAGCTCCTCAGACCTACGAGGACCTCAACGCCATCCAAAATGACCCATTTTTCAATACCTACAATCCTGGATGGCGAAACCATCCCAACTTTCAGTGGGCAGGGAATTCCCAGAATCCACGACCATCCTTTCAGCCCCGTCCACAAGCACCTCGTCCTTACCAGCCGCCTCAGCCTCTGCCCAACCCTACTTATCCATTCGGACCAAACCAAGACCAAATGTCCCTCATCCTTCAGACTCTGGCTGACATTCAGAGAATGAATGCGGCTATTCAAAAGCAACACAAGGATGAAATCACAGAGGTTCAAAACCAACTGGCCCAGTTGGTGAATTCTCGCCAACCAGGCACACTTCCTTCTTAGCCTCTTCCTAACCCCAATAGTGTGCCGACCCAGCAGCGCATTATGAACCCAAACCCGGGCCAAGCACACATGGTTTATCAGGCCCCCTCTGTTCCTTCACCTGACGGGATGGAGGCCTCAACTTCTTATACGAGTTATCAGCAGCAACCCATCCTACCAAACCCTAACCAGAACCAGGCAGGGCTGAATTCTGTAACCACCCGTAGTGGTAAGGAGACCCAAGATCCACCTTATCTAGACCACTCCAAGCCTGGTAGTGACCCAAACCCTAGGATAGTAATCTAAGACGTTCCTATCCCTGTCCCAGATCAAAGACCTGGACCTATCCTAGAGGAACCAACCAAGGTTCCATTTCCCGAGGCCTTGACCAAGGGAAAGAAGACAACCAAATCCGTGGCTCCTGAGGAGGACCTGGTCAAGATCTTTGAGCAGGTCCAAATAAACATCCCCTTGATGGATGCGATTCACCACGTACCGGCTTACGCACGATTCTTGAAGAATGTGTGTACACCTCAGCGTAAGCCGCGAACCAAGAGTGGGAGTCCAATTGTACTATCAGAGCAAGCCAGCTCTGTAATCCTGAGCAAACTCCCACCCAAGGCAAAAGACCCAGGCACTCCCCTGATTTCATGCAAGATAGGTGAAACCCAGTTCGACAGAGCATTGTTAGACTTGGGTGCTTCCATAAATTTGATACCCACATCCTTACTCAACCACCTAGAAGAATCTGAGTTAAAACCGACTGAGGTGACACTACAGTTAGCAGATCAATCCATAAAGTCACCTAAAGGGATTCTTGAGGATGTTATTGTAAGTGTGCGAGATTTCTATTTCCCTGTAGAATTCATAGTCTTAGACATGGATGCACCTGAAAACCCAAGGGATACACCGATCATTCTGGGGAGACCTTTCCTGGCCACGGCTAGGGCCAACATTAGTTGTGAGGAGGGCCAAATAGAACTGAAATTTGGGAATCAAACCCTCAAAATTGATATCTTTAAGGCCCAACAAGGAATCAATTGCGGTGTCATTGAACAAATATGTGATATTAGAGCTTTGGTTGATGAAACACAATTTGAGAATAACCTGATTATGCCTCATCAACCACAAGAAGATCTTGAACCGCAATTAGAGGAGTCAGACCCTAATTCAGAGAAACTCATAACTCCTATCCTTGAACCTCACACTCACCCTGAACCACCCGCTGCTGCTGATAACCCCATTCTTGAACTCAAACCCCTTCCCGATCATTTGAAATATGTCTTTTTGGGTTCTAATCAGACATTTCCTGTGATCATAAATTCCAAGCTCACTCTTGATTAAGAATCATGTCTGATTGCTATTCTCCAGCAACATCGCAGAGCCATTAGTTGGACTCTCGATGACTTGACTAGAATAAGTCCCTCTTATTGCACACATCATATCTATTTTGAAGAGGGCGCATGACCTTCCCGTGAGATGCAGAGACGTTTGAATCCCAATCTGCAAGAGGTCGTGAAAAAGGAGATCATTAAGTGGTTAGATGCAGGGATCATCTACCCGATCTCCGACAGTCGTTGGGTGAGCCCAATCCAGGTTGTGCCTAAAAAGGTAGGGCTCACCACCATTACGATGGAAACCGGAGAGATCATACCTACCCGAATAGCCAACTCGTGGAGAGTCTACATAGATTACCGAAGACTCAACTCCTCCACGAAGAAGGATCATTTCCCACTACCTTTCATTGATCAGATTCTCGAGAAATTAGCGGGAAATCGATTCTTTTGCTTTCTTGACGGGTACTCCGGTTATAACCAAGTGGCGATTTATCCTGAGAACCAAGAGAACACCACGTTCACCTGCCCCTTTGGGACGTACGCATTCCGAAGGATGCCTTTCGGTCTCTGCAATGCACCCCCGACTTTTCAGCGGTGCATGCTTGCCATATTCTCTGATATGGTAGGTGATTATCTGGAAGTCTTCATGGATGACTTCTCAGTTTTCGGGGCATCATTTGACGATTGCCTCCAGCACTTGGTTCATATACTCAGGCATTGCATTGATGTAAATTTGGTTCTTTCCTGGGAAAAGAGCCACTTTATGGTGCCTGAGGGGATCGTAGTAGGTCATTTAATTTCTGAGAAAGGAATCCAAGTGGATCGAGCCAAGGTTGATCTGATTTCTCGACTTTCTATGCCTAGCTCGATCAGGGACATCCGTTCTTTTCTGGGGCACGTCGATTTTTACCGTCGCTTCATCCCTGATTTCTCGAAAATCGTGCACCCCCTGACTACTCTTCTCCAAGGATGTACCCTTTGAGATCTCTAAGGAATGCACTCAAGCTTTTCAGAATCTTCGTGACCGAGTCACCCAGGCCCCGATCCTACAGTCCCCTGATTGGTCTCAACCCTCTGAGATCATGTGCGATGCATCTGATTTTGTTGTAGGAGCGATTCTAGGGCAAAAAGTTGACAGGAAACCCGTGGTCATCTACTACGCTAGCAAGACGCTTGACGAGGCTTAGCCTAACTATACAGTTACGGAGAAAGAGCTGCTAGCCGTAGTATTTGCCCTCGAAAAATTCCAATCCTATCTCCTGGGTTCCCACGTCATCATCTACTCGGATCACACAGCTGTGAGACATCTCCTTGCCAAGAAGGATGCAAAGCCTTGATTAATCCGATGGATCTTGCTGTTGCAAGAATTCGACCTCGAGATTCGCAATAAGGTGGGAAGACAGAACGTGGTAGCTGACCATTTGTTTCGTCTTCCTTCTGAGATCATCAACCCTTCTAGACCCATCACGGAGCATTTTCCTAATGAGCACCTACTGACTATTGGTACTAAGCTTCCATGGTTTGCTGATATAGTAAACTACTTGGCATCTCATTAGATCCCATCTGATTGGCCGAAGGCCAAGAAAGACAAATTGCGCTCTGATGCCAAGTACTGCATCTGGGAAGACCCGTACCTCTTTCGCATAGGTGTTGACCAAATCATCCGGGGATGTATCCCGAAGGGTGAAATCAATGATATTCTCTCCTTCCATGACCAAGCATACAGTGGCCACTTCTCTGGACACAAAATCGCATAAAAAATCCTCCAGTGTGGCTTTTATTGGCCCACTTTATTCAAGGACGCATACAATCACTACAAGGCATGCAGTCGTTGCCAAACCTTGGGCAACATGAGCCATCGTGACATGATGCCTTTGCAGCTGATTCTCGTATGCGAAATCTTCGACATTTGGGGGATTGATTTTATGGACCCCTTTCCTATTTCGGACGGCTTCAAGTACATTCTGCTGGCTGTAGACTACGTGTCTAAATGGATCGAAGCCATACCGACCCAAACCTGTGATCATAAAATCATTATCAAATTCATTCATCACAATATCTTCTCACGGTTCGGGATTCCTCGTGCAATCATCTCTGACGGAGGGACCCATTTCACCAATGCTCAGTTCAGGTCACTGATGACCAAATACGGGATGTCTCCCTGAATCTCTACTCCTTACCACCCCCAGACTAATGGTCTAGCTGAGCTATCAAATCAGGAGATCAAGAAAATCCTGCAGGTCACTGTTCGGCCTGACAGGAAGGACTGGTCTTCCCGACTTCCGAAAGCTTTGTGGGCTTATAGGACCGCCCACAAAACCCAATTAGGCATGTCTCCTTTTAGACTGGTGTACGGGAAGGCATGTCACCTTCCCGTCGAACTGGAGCACAAAGCCTATTGGGCAATACGAAGCTACAATTTAGATCTTTCTAAGGCTGGAACCCACAGAAAGCTTCAGATAAGCGAGATCGATGAATTACGCCTTGATGCGTACGAGAAATCGCGAATTTACAAAGAGCAGGTTAAAGCCTTCCATGATAAGCACATATCTAGAAAGATCTTTCATCCTGGTCAGAAGGTCCTACTCTTCAATACCCGACTCAAACTCTTCCCTGGGAAACTGCGATCCAAGTAGGTCAGACCATATCTTGTCCGATAAGTTTTTGGAAATGGAGCCGTAGAAATCAGTCCGCTCAGCCATGATTCCGAACCTTTCATCATGAACGGTCAGAGACTCAAACTGTTCTTCGATGTACCTCTACAGATTTGGCTGAGTCATCATTTATCCTCCATTTTCCTTGAGCATATTACGCCCAGCCGATGGCGTAAAACTCAGCGCTCAACGGGAGGCAACCCGTCATTCTTCTTGGAAAAACCCGAAACCTTTTCTGACACCTCTTCGCACTTAAGGTTTATCCTTTAGGACAGCCGACTCCACCTCAGGTGCTTGCATCTGAGATTAGAAATCGTTCACAACAGTCACCCCAACCCATCCACTCACAAAAATACCTATCCTATTGCATGAACCAAGCTAAATAAAAAAAACCCTCCTAAGTTACAATGAGGACATTGCAAATCTTAGACATGGGGGGGAATGAAAGTGCAAAACTCACAAGAAAAGATTTCAAACAAAAAAATTCACATATACCAAAAACACCATTAAAAAAAAAATTGTTGAAAGGAGGGAGGAAATTTTGTGGACTTTACAAAGGAGGAGAAAAAGAACAAAATGATAAAAAGGAGCACAAAATGAAAGAAAAGAGATAGTCATTAGTAAGAAATTAAGAAATTAACCTAAGTTCTAGACCACATTTAGGAAAAGAAATGGAAAGTGCATAGTGAGATTAGTAAGAACGCAAACCTTAGGCATTCTTGGATAGACTCTTAGTACCCATTAAGATTTAGATATTCCTCAAGAGGTTGAGGAAAATAAAAAGCTTAAGTATTAGATCCAAGGCTTAGGGAATATTTGGCCTCGTTAACTAACTTTTGGTTTATGAGACTCAGTAACCTAAGCACCCAAATTTCACACACAGTCCGGTTCAGTAAGCATAAAATATCAAAATCACGCAGAAGCGTTTCAAAAATTCTGAAAATGTCACCTAGAGTAGGAGCGGCCGATCAACACAAGTTGATTTGAATGAGTTCCCAGCGCGGAGAGGTGGGAAATTCCCCTCGAAGATGCGTAACAAAATATCATCTCTTTGGTGCTTGTCTCTTAGGATATTTACATATCCTACTGGGGGCATGTAAGCACTCTGCTGGTTCAGATTCCATGGATGGCATTATCACGAAGTGTCAATTGCCAAGGTCTGAATTCGTCCACGGAACACCATGGACGGGTTTATCTCGAAATCTCGAAAGCCAGGGTTCTGGGCGTTACCATGGGCGGTGTTATCTCGAAGTATCTACTGCCAGGAACCCTTGAGGATTGATGATGGGGACAAGGAATCTGATATAGACCGTGTTGAGAAGCAATCCTAAACTAGAATTAAAAAGAAAAAGAGAGAGAAAACTCTCCAAACATATAAATCTTCTACCTCTCTCTCTTACAAAACGCACTGCGAACTAAACCAGGGCTAAAATTATCTAAAGCACGGGTGCTTTAACCACGAAGTCTAATGAACCTTAGGTTAGTTCCTGTAGTCCTTAAAAACCTTTGCTAAGGACTGAGGCTAAAGCTAGACAGATCTGGATCTTGGTTGGTACTAGAGTACCTTTTAGGCCTATGGTTGGCATTCTGACCTAATCTAGGTTACAAGAGAAAAAGCACTAATCTAAACTCGATAAGAAATTCATGGTCTAGAACAAAGGTTAAAACCTTAAAATTTTGCTAAGGGACTAGCAAAAGCTAATCATGGGAGTATGATGAGAGCCTCATCATAAACCCTAACTAGCACAATTTGATCTAAATAAGTGTGAAAAAGCTCCTACAAAACCTAAAGAAAAGCCTAACTCAGAGAATTCTGAATTGATGAATAAAACAAGTTATAAGGGATAAAACTGCAATTTTACCAACGCAATACACAATCAAGGTGTTTAAGGGTCTAAACACAGGTCAAATAAGCTTAATAAGGAAATAAGTGGGATCATCTGATCTGAAAAGGGTTATAACAACTTCTAGGAATTAAATGACATTCTGCAACCCTAAAAACAAACCCACTTTAATTCACGAGGTTCTAGGTAGAGTAAAAATCAAATAAACCCTCTAAAAATCATGTAAAATTACTCCCTATGGTTTCGAACATTCAATTTGGCCTTTGCAACCTATTTTGACCTAATTTGAGAATCATGCCCAAATTTTAACCTAATTTGGGTTTTTACGCAAATTGACCAGTCAAACGTAGTCAAACCCAAAATCAAATTATACCATTAAATTCCTTAGGTTCAAATTAGGTTGGTACAAAAATTTGGGCCTAAGTGAAGACCATCTTAACCGACTTTACAAATTGGTCCTCTTGAATTACTTTTTGACCCTTATCTTTTCAAAACCTTGCATTTAGCCTCCTATCTTTCCTTCGTTCTTTGCAGAACGGTCCTCCCTGCCACCCTGCACAGGCACCATACCTCCGGCGACCTTGCGCAAAGGATGGTGCTGCGCAGGGTAAGGCAGCCGCTCTTAGGAACGGACGGGGGGTTCCCTACGTCGTCCTCTGTCGCAGGGACCCTCCCCTGTGACCTGCGGCTACCCATGCCTCTCGTGCGAACACACGAAAGGCATGGGTCTCCATCTCCGGATATCTCCGGCAAGTTCCCCATGTCGCTCTCACAAAGCCCTCTCCTCGCCAGCGTCTTTATAAGGAGCGGTAGGGGCTGCCGTCTCCTTCAAGCCTAATTTGGCCGAGGATCGCTCCCCGATTTCGTCTCTTCCTCCCACGGTCAAAACGCCCGCAGGCTCCGGTGGCCTTTCCTCCTCCTTTCGTCGCTCTGCGGCCACACTTGCAGCAGAGCCCACTCCGCCTCGTCTTCCTGCGCCAGGCCGCACCAGCTGGCGCTCTCCTGACTTCTTCCTCGCCACCGTTACTCACCTCTGGGCTCCTTCGTCTCCGACGTCGGCAGGTACGCGCTGAGCACCGCCTCCCTCTCTCTTCGTCAATTAGGTAGGTAAAAACTTTCCCCCCTCCCTCTCTATTATTTCCCCCTTCCTAATTTACCATTTCAACCCACCGACCACCGCTGTCCATCACCACCTTCTCCATCTCCGGCTACCCTTCAACGAGGCGAGCTCGCCACTCCACGCCTCCATCCGCCTCTCCAACTATCCCTTAAGCTCCACGCCACCTCACTGACACCGAATCCACCCTCCATTCACCACCTAGCACCTCCAAACCACTCCCCAAACCACCCACTCTCACGCACGCAGAGTGCCCTAGGTGCACGGCCACAGTATTCATTTGAAAAGCCCTTTCAACCACCCATTTAAAATCCTTCTTCATTTGAAAAGCCCTTCTCCCTATTTAAACCCCTTCCAACCACCCATTCAAGGATTGACTCCACTTGCAACTACTCTACCCCTCTCCTAGCTACCTTTAAGCTCTTTTGTAATAGCCGGAGACGACGAGCCACCAACGGAGCCTTCTCCACCACCGTGGCTACCTCGCTCCCCTCCCTCTCTCTCTCTTTCTTCCTTTCTTTTAAGCTTTACTTTGCTTATGTTTAAGCATGTATCTAATGTTGTAATTTATAAACTAAAGCTGCATGATTAATGAAGTTGTTTTCCATTCAGTTGCTTACTCTAGTTCCTATTCAAGTTGCATGTTAAGAATGAAATGATTCTAACCCTAATATCTCTCTCTCTCTTTCTCTCTCTCGCTTTTCACCAGCACCTTTTCGCAAGCAAAACTCCACGATTTTCGTGACAATAAGTGACAAGAAAAATATGGTTCTCATGCCTCCCTAAGACCGACACTCAAACTCACATCCATTTCTTTACTTTAAAACCAGCGTTGCAAGTGCGAACTATAACGACACTTCTAAACACACACGCACGAGCACACGTCATCTCCCCTCCTGTCCCCTGACTACCCTCCACCACCGGTGGGCTGCACTCTCCAACTAATACATGGCAAAGGCCATGCGGCACTCTGCAAGAGGGTGGAGCATGTCAAAAACCTTCTCTATCTGCTCCAGCCAGTCCACTGCCTCAAACAGCCTCTCATCCCCCTTGAAAGAGGGGGGCTTCAGCTTTTGGAACTGGCCAAATAGCTCATGGTGGAGCTCCAATGGGGGAACATGCACGCCTCTAGGCAAGGAGGGCTCATGCTCAGAAGCGTCTGAGGGTGGTAGGGGTGGTGGAGGATCACCCCCTCCCCCTCCAGCTTGTCCAACGCTGCGGTAGCTCCCCTATCTCACAGAGGACTCTCCCTCCATGTCCACAGGGAGGGGTGGCTGAGGAGGAGGCTACTGGAGCTCCTCCCGTACTATGTACCGAATTAGCTGGGCGAGGTCCTGGGCCTGAATGCCTGGAAGGAGAGGTGGGTCGACTAGTGCCTCAGGTTCGGCATGTCCACCCCTATGACCCTACCTACGGCCACGTCCACGGCCCGCCTCAAGAACTCCTCGATGAGGCATCTCCTACAAGGAAATAAAAGAGAAAGAACAGGAACTGTCAACCATACTAGAATTCATAAAGAAATAAGACTCGGAAGCGAATATCAAGGCAATACGTTGTGATGGCTATCCTAGCTACATGCACATGAGTGGTTACTTTCAAATCATTTGGTTCATTTCTCGAGAAGACCTTGTTCTGATACCATCTTTGTTACGACCTGATCCCAGCTCCCTACAGGACTCGAGATTGGTTCGCCTCGACTAGATCCCAAGACCCAGTTGTCCAACAAGAAATAACCAAAAAGCAGAAAATATTCTACAGCAACACATGCAATGTAACTAAGTAGAAATAAATAAGAGACAGTAATGAAAATCGGAACGAAAAGTCTCAAAAATATTATATGCCACAAGCGGAAGAGTTCTATAACATACATAATCATCACAACTAAGACAAAAAGAGATATAACAAGAACATAGTAGGAATAATTAATTCATACTAAAGGTACTCACTACTACAAAAGTCTCTGCAACGAAAAGAGAGAAACACTACGGCTCGGCTTGGCTGGGCCCAGCACCCTCACAAGTTGGTGGCGCTAACTGCTCAACTCCCTGACCTGAACATGGTTATATAATCAGTGGTCAACTAACGCTAAGTAAACTGGTGGTTAATCAATTTACATTCAATTTAATATAAAGAAATAGGAAAATAATTATTCATTCGTTTCCATTTATCTTAGCTAGGTGTTTTTAATTCAATTATTCTAATAAGGATCCACAATATTTCTTAATCCTCTTGTTCCCTAAGGGAACGATCTTGATTGTAGTTTATTCCACGATGTAGGATATACACGTGGTATTCTCCTGGCCAGGAGAGCTCCCGTGGTAGTCCTACACCCAGTTTACCACCCCGAGGTCAGGTCGCGATGTAGCGGTAACTACGGCACGTGCAATAAGCACACGGGTAGCTACCCTGCACTAGCACATGGTTAGTCATTTTCGCTAGTGGGTACGCCCAAACGTACAGTAGGGAACAGAATAGGGCCTCGCCCTCTCAAAACAGGGGTCTCGCCTCTCAGAACAGGGTCTTGCCCCTCAACAATCTACATACCCTCTCCCGACTATCCCGATTTGCCCAGTAGGCCTAACAAGAGTCGGTGTAGGGTGACCAGTCCTAACATCGGACCCCATGGGGTAGCTGGCTCCCCCCCAACTAGAGTAACAGAAGTCGGTGTAGGGTGGCCATTCCTAACCCCAGGTCTCAACCCAAGGGCGGCTAGCTCCCCCTACACTAAAGTAACAGTAGCTCTCCTCGATACCGCGTACACAAGGGCCAGCTTACTTTCCATGCAAAAGGGACAGTTGCTCTCCTTGGTACCATGTACTCAAGGGCCAGCTCACTTCCCTCCTACATTCGATATTCGTTCCGTATACGTAAGTTCCTCTTCTAGTTCCCCGTAGGGTTCATGCATTGTATTCATTTCATTTCGTTTCACGACATGCATATCTCGTTGTTCACATCTCGGTTCTTAACTGATGGGAACATCATCATGCACCATAACTAGCTCATTTGATCCAATTAAGTCACTAAATGCTCCTACATAACTACTAGAGAACCATAAGTCACTGCATAATCATTTTGAGGGAAAGTCAAGAAATCAGGGTTAAAACTGTAATTTTACCATCATAACTTAAATACAGTACAACCATAGGTTTTCTCAGGGGTTGAATGAGGGTCAAATGGTCTTAAAAGGATAACAAGTGGGTTAAAACAGACAGAAAAGGGTTTGCATGTGTTTTGAGAATTAAATGACTTTTGAAACCCTAAAAGTAGACTTACTTAATTAACTGAGGTTTTGGTCAGGATAAAATTCACCTAAACCCTCTAAAATTCATAGAAAAATATTCTCGAGGGTTTGGAACCCTCAATTTGACCATCATAACATGTTTTGGCCCAAAATAGTCTCAGATAGATATTTACCCTAATTTAGGTTTTTACTTAAATTACCCAGTCAAACGTGGTCAAAACAAAAATCCAACTTCACCATTGGATTTCTTAGGTCCAAATTAGATTTCTACCAAAATTTGGACCCAAGCTAAAATTGTCTTGACCTAGTTTGCAAATTAGTCATGTCTGATTACATTTATGCCCTTAACTTTCAAAATAGTTACAAATAGACCCCTAACTTCGTCATCGTCTTCACAATTAGGTCCCTACCGCCATTACTCCTATTCCTACAAGCACCGACGACCTAAACATGGCAAGAACTCCCTGATTTCTTGACGAATCCCTCTCAAATTTGAAAGAGAAGTTCGTCAAAGAATTCCCTTCCTTTTGAATCACATCTTGGGCCCCAAGTCTCACCCAAATCCTAATGGGAACTCGTGAAACAAATGGGTTTCCTGCTCCGGTGACATTTCCAAGCTTGGAAGCTTGGCTTCCAAGCTTAAGATCCTTCCTGAGCCCTATAAAAGAAACCCTAGGGCACAGCCGTGCTCTTCAGCTAGTTTTGAGGGCAAAAACCCTCTCCCTAACCCAACCTCCGACCTCCTCCGACCTAGCTCCGGTGAGCCATCACTATCGTCCTATGGCCTCCCAACTGCCAAATTGGGAGAGTCTTCTTTCTCCCTGACTTCCTTCGCCTCTCGACAGCCAACTCAAAGGCGCCCTAGCCCCTTCATCCTCGTCGTCGCCCTTGTCGGAGAACCTTTCGTCCACAGTGTCGGCCAACCACAGTCAACACCGCCATACCCCTTTCATCCTGAGATTAGGTCCCAACGTTCCCTTGTCTCCCCTACTCTTTTTCCCCTTATTTATCCTTCGACTTTGATCCCTCGACACGCCGTTCACCTCCATCATCCTCAGCTCTGGCCACTCCTCCGGCGAGCCCATCTCACCACCGCAGATCACCAATCAACTCTCCGACAGGCCCACAACCTTCACCTCTCCACCCTCTTCAAAACCCTTCTTCCCATTCACTACTTCGCTCACCCTAACTCGCCCCCGAAGACACCCACTCTCGCGCACATAGTTTGACTCCAACTCGCACGCACGGACCTCGCCACTCCACACAACCACCACCGTCGCATTCGTCGTGGTCCGGCGATCCTTCCTGATCCTTCTAATGGGGTCGAGAGGCTGTTTGCTTGATTTCAGGTGTACCCCCTAGTCACCATTAACGAAGAGCTTCAAAGAAGCTTCGAGCTCACTCTAAGCCTCGTCTGCCCCAGGTAGAAGTCCCAGGTCGTGCAGACTTGCTTCAGGTACTGCCCCAGGCAGTCAATTGGACGCTTGGACCCCACGAGCCACGACAATTGAAGGAAGGGCCTCTACTGTAGACGCACGAAGAAGGAAGGGCAGATAGTCCTACCTCGGAAATCATTGAGCGCCCCGCAGCACATAAATTGAAAAAGTGCTATAGACTTATCGCCTCAGACATTGGGGGTGAGGTCCCCGCTCACCCGCTCACGTGCCTCGTCCGTGACCTCTCCCCCGTGGACCTGGTACACCCGACCCGCCTAAGCCCACTCCTCGGCTGCGACCACGCCTGCAACCCTAGACCTAGGTGCGCACTTACCCGATTACCCAACTATACCCTGAGTGGCCCTGGGAGGGCGGAGCCTAAGAGGAGAGAGAGAGAGAGAGCGCGCAGAGCAGGGGAGGGTTCTGCCCCGTGCAGCACTTAGCCAAAACTTGTGATGTCTGCCCTCTGTGCATGAAGAAAGAAAGAAGAAGAGAGGAAGGCTTGAGCAGCAGAAGATAAAGAGAAGGTGTCGCACAGGAAGACCAACAGAAGAGAAGAAGAACAAGAAGAGGAGAAGCTCAGAGAAAGAAAGAAGGAAGCTGCACAAGAAGAGGAAGAGACCCTTAAGTCTTTAGCACTGTAGCACAGGACTACTTAAGACGTCTGATACATTTGATTAACATCTATTTGAGGCTTTGATTTAAGTGTTATTTGTGAGAAGTAATTGATGATTTAAATCACAATTTTACTCCATTATTTTTGCATATTGTTCCTAACATTATTCTCATTGCAATCTCTATTCTTGATTTAAGTTATGATCTTGAGTTCTGAATTCCATATTGCTTCCTATGTTCGACCTCGGACTTAAAATTCGAGTAATAAATTTATTTATTTGAGCGCTATTTTGGCTATATTACAATGAAGATATTTTAAAATACCGATTTATCGCTTAAACATTAACCTTGTAACAGGAAACTCCTGATTTAATAACTGAAGGAAGCATCACATCATTTAACTATTCATTTGCTAGCATTAAGGGTTCTAACATGCATTTCAAAGTAGACCGTGTGGCTCAAGCAATGTTCATTCACTCAATTCTGCCCTAGGGTTCATTTCATATCCTAGAATTCAAACAATTCATTCTAAGATAGCATGCATTTTGATTAATTAAGTCATAGTATTAAGAAAAACCACTCTACCGAGATACACGGGTGGAATGGGGGCTCGAAACGTAGATCCCGTCGTCTCCGCAGGCCTCGTGTACGCTACTGATTGGAGACCTATACAATTGACCAAATCACATCAGACGACTTCAAAACAGTATACGTGTGACAAACACGTAGAGGACTTTGAACTAAAACCAACAATACTTCATTTCCGCAAAAGCAACTCCATTTGGGCCTTGAACGAGACAAAAACGTCCACTCTGACTAAAATCAGACATTTGGGACTAAACCCAGATGTCTTAAAAGACCACAGAGGCTCACCTTGCTTTCCTGTGTTGATTGCGGATGTCTGGAACCCCTCACAGCTATCCTGAGGTCCTTCCAGACGTCTGTCAGTGCACCTGGACGTCTGAGATGATCATCAGACATCTGCAAAGACGTCCAGATGTCCTAAAGCACCTCGAAGGGTTCACTACGCGCCTTTCCAACGCACTCGCGCCTGCATACGCACACACCGTTCAAAACGCGACACCTAAACTTATCGTATGTGCATGCAAGCGCATATAGAGTACATACCTCGGCACTCTACGTGCTTTCAGACGTCCGGCGCCAGTTCTTGACGTCCTGAGGCTCCTTTTGACATCTGGATAGCGTCCCAGATGTCTAATACTGAGGAAAAATGGTTTCGCAGTACGCCCTGCGAAGCTTCTCCCCGCACGGCTCTCCACCCGCAGAACTGCAGCTGCTGCTCCAATAGCTACAGGAGGTCGCGGAGCTCCTCTCCACGAGCTCCCTTGGTCACAACTCTCCCACGCACGCTCTCGAGCTTCTCGCACCTCCGGCTCCTTCCCTCGCCCACTTTCCCTCTCTTTCTCCCACACTCTCGCTATCCCTCTCCTCCATCTCGAGCTCCCCTCCTTCCCCACTCATGGCTGCAAGGAAAACGGGAAAGGAGGTGGTCACCAGTAGGTGGTGGAGGAGTGGAGGTGGAGCTGATGGTGTGGAGATGGACAGGTTGGAGGGGGGTGTGGGGGTCTTTTTAAAGAGAGGAGGGTGTGTGCATGGGTGTGTTGTGTGGGAAGAGAGAGAGGGATAAATTGCAAAATCTCCCCTGCAAAGTTCCCTCCTTCCTCGCATAACCCAAGATGTAAACCCAGGGGGTTTAAATTTGCGTTTACACCCCTACCCTTTTGGGAAAAACTCGAACGACCCTTGAGAAGGGTCATTTCAAATCCCTTATCCAATAATTCTTGTAACTGCTTCTTTAGTTCCTCCAATTCGGCAAGGGCCATGCGATATGATGCCTTTGAAATTGGTGTTGTTCTAGGAAACACATCAATGGTAAGGTCAACCTCCCTCTGAGGAGGTAGTCTTGGAAGGTCATCCGAAAAATCCCACACAACATCTAAATCCTCCAATAATACCCGAGGAGGTTCAATGTTGATAATACTAGCCAAATATGTTGTACAACCCTTAGCTAACAAACATTGAGCTTTTAAAGCTGAGATCATCATTCACCTCCCCTTCTAAAAGCCACGAATCACTAGTTCTTCTTCGTTCGGTCTGTTGAGAATAACCTTTTTCTCTCTACAATGTACTGCTGCATAGTGCTCCCACAACCAATCCATGCCCAAATGACATCAAAATCAGTCATCTGGAGTAAGATCAGATTGGCTAGAAGGAGTTGACCCTATACTTGAATGGGTACATTAGGCAAGTACATGCCAGTGGTAGAGATGTTACCCATAGGTGAAGTTACCATAAGTGTATATGGTAGTTCTACAAGTTCCCCCTTTAATTTTTCAGCAAACAAATGTGAAATAAATGAGTGTGATGCACCGAAATCAAAAAGAACATGACTCAAATGTTCGGTAATAAGTAGAGTACCTTCCACAGTGGTATGAGCATCTTCTACATCCTCCTTAGTAATTGCAAAGACTCGCCCTGCAACCCTCTTTTTCTGCTCAAAGGGCTTCTTCTGCCCACTAGTTTCTTTCGTGCAATCTTTTGCAAAATGCCCCTTTTGGCCACATTTCAAGCATGCACCTAACAGCATGTAACACTCCCCTGGATGCCTTCTACTACAGTGGGGACAAATTGGATATGTATAAAATGTCTTCTTAGGACCAGGCTCCAACTTTGGCTTCTTAATACTTCCAGCATTTTGCTTTGACTTGTCATTGTTTCCTGTGCTATGAGGGCGTTTTCTCCTGTCTTGTTGTTGCATTCATCTATATGCTGAATTTTGTTCCACTGCTGCTGCCACAACATCAGATAAAGTCTTCGACCCTCGAGTTAGCACTTTCATGCATAATCCTCCAACCAAACCCTCCACGAACTTCTTAGCCCTCTGCTAATCATTCTCACATATGCCTTTTCCATATTTCTCCAGTTCTTGAAATTTTGTTGCATATTCTTCCACGGTCATGCTACCCTGTCGAAGCTCCATGAACTCTAGCCTCTTTTAATCCCTAGCATGGAGAGGAATGTAACGCTCATCAAACTTCTCAATAAATTCCTTCCAACCTATGATGGTCCTATTGGCAAAGTGGATGCCCTTGCATGAAGTCCACCACTCCTTGGCATTATCCTTCAGTCGATATGTAGCAAAAATGACCTTTTCCTCAGGGCAATCGGTCACTTCAAAAGTTAGTTCCATCTCCCTGATCCAATGTTCGGCCTTCTCTGGCTCTGGTTCACCCTTGAAGGTGGGAGGGTCATGCTAGATAAAGGTCTTCAAGGTAAGACCCCCCGACTTCTCAACTTGTTTCTGTTGTTGCATCATCAGAGTCATCAGTTTCATGAGCTTCTGTTGTGAATCTATGCCTGATTCGTTATTCAAAGGCTCAGTCGCATCTCCATTGGTGTCAGGGTGGCGACATGGAGGCATCTAACACAATAAGGACCTTATTGGACATATGTTAACAATCTAAGTTGCCTACATTCTTATTATTAGTCAAATCCTATGTTGGATGTCTTATGCCTAGAGGACTCCTACTCTGATACCATGTTGTAATGACCTGATTGTATGGGTAGAGGAAGAACATAATAATTTCCCATATATCAAGTCGTTACCGGTACATGTATATTGATGAGAACCTCATCATGAGCCATAACTAGCTCATTTTGACCTAATACAAAGGATAAAAGCTCCTACATATCTCAAGGAAAGGCTTAACTCAGAGAATTCTGAGTTTGAGAAGAAAACAAGTCATAAGGGGTAAAAATGCAATTCTACCAGTATAATCTGCATACAGGGTAATTCAGGGCCCAAACATAGGTCAAAGCAGCTTAATAAGAATAAAAGTGGGATGAGATGATCTAGCAAGGGCTACAGCACTTCCAAGAAACTAAATGATAATCTGTAACCCTAAAACAACCCACTTCAATTCACAAGGTTCGAGGCAAAGTAAAAATAGAATAAACCCTCTAAAATTCATAGAAAAATAATCTCTAGGGTTTAGAACCTTTAATTTGGCCTTCAGAACCCATTTTGACCTACATTGAGAACCATGCCCAATTAATAACTTAATTTGGGTTTTTGCGTAAATTGACCGGTCAAACAAGGTTTAATATAGAAATGAAATTCACCATCAGATTCCTTAGGTCCTAATTAATCATGTATAAAAACTTGAGCCTAAGAAGAAACCTCCTTGACCGACTTTACACTTTGGTCCTCATATATTTACTCTTTGACCCTCAACTTTTGAACCCTCGCATTTTGGCCCCTAACTCTCCTTCGTTCTTTGCGATCAGGTCCCCCCTGCAAAACCTGCCAGCACCATGCTCCGGCGACCTTGCGCGGAGCATGGCGCCGCGCAGGGTGAGGGGGGGGACCTGGCAAGTAAACCGGGGGTGCCCTGCGTCGTCAGCCGTCGCAGGGACACCCCCCTGGTCGTTGTAACCCACCATACCGGCCGTGCGAACGCACGGACGGTATGGGTTTTTGTTTCCGGCCATCCTCCGGCGAGGGAGACACGTCGTCTCCCTCCGCCTTCCTCCCTGTTTTGATCCCTATAAATACCCCCCGTTTCTCCACCGACCGGGGTAGCTCGGGTCTGACGGAGAAAACCCCCAACTTTCCTCTCTTCTCTCTCCGGCAGACGCTCACCAGCTCCGGCGGTTCCTCCCCCTTCTCCTCTTCGCTCTGCCGCAATACCAGCAGCAGAGACTTCCTCCCCTGCTCTTTCCGCGCCACGCCGCACCCAGCTGGCGCCTCTCCAGCTCTCTGCTCGCCGTCGCCCCTTTCCCTGAGCATCGTCTTCTCCGGCGGCAGTCGATACGACTGTCGCCCTGTTCCTCCCCCTTCGTCCCTGCAAGTAAGCTAGAACTACTCCCCTTCTTCTCCTCTTTCTTTCCCCGCCTTCAATTTATTCAATTAAGCCCTCGACCGACCCTGACCATCGTCACCCCCTTCGTCTCCGGCCACCCTCCGGCGAGATGCTCCCATCGCTCCACAGCCTCACACACCTCGCCGACCCTCACCGAACCTCCGCCTCATCACACTGAGCACCCCCCACCCCTTCACTGCCAATCCACACCTCCGTAACGCTTCCCCCAACAAACCCATCCTCCGACCCACAGTCCGACCTAGGGCAGCCCTTGCACGCCGCCCCGCGCCTCGCCACCACCCACACGAGCTTCGCCGCACCCTGGCGAAGCTCCCGGCACTTTCTGATTAGGCCGAGAGGCCGTTTTTCTGTGAACAGGCCACCCGACCTCCGCCGCCATTGCCGCGCAGAAGGAGCTGCTTCCGCCTGCAGCTACAGGCGCGCCACGCTCAGCGCCACGCCCAGATTCGACTCCCAGGCCTTGCGAGGCGTTTCGACAAAACACCAGGCTCGCAGCTAAGGCAGAAGGCTTCGTGTGACGCCGCAATCTCCCGCTGCTTTCCCCGCTGCGGGCGCGCAATTGAGGTGGGACATTTAGTCCCACCTCGGAAAAGTCTGAAGAGGCGCAGCGATATAAGACGCAAAAGTGCTGGAGGCTTACTGCCTCAGCACACGGGGTGAGGTCCCCTTCACCCGCCCGGTTACCCGGTCTCGTCCGCGCTCACGCCCCGCGGACCTGACCCGACCCGACTTAGACTGACCTGCACTCCTCGCCCACCACGCACGCCGGTGGGCCTGGACCCGGGCACGACCCGTACCCGATTACCCGGCAGCTCTAGGAGAGCTTTCCCAAGAGTGGTTTCAGAGAGAGAGAGACGCGAGGGAGAGGGTAGAGTAGGTTTTGTCCTCTGACGTAAGCTCTGAAGTGTGCAGGAACAGGTGAAGAAGAAGGAAGCTGAGGAAGACACTGTAGCAACAGGCAGTTTAAGTCGTCTGATTTGGAAATCAGACGACGGCCTGAAGGGAAAAGAAGAAAGAAGGAGGGGCGACGTCCCTGACTGGAAAGAGAAAAGACGGAAGAAGGAGATCTGCAGAAAGAAAGAAGATCACCTCTGCAGAACAAAGAAGAAAGAAGGAGATCTGAAGAAAGAAAGAAGAAGAAAGAAGGAGATCTGAAGAAAGAAAGAAGATCACCTCTGCAGAACAAAGAAGAAAGAAGGAGATCTGAAGAAAGAAAGAAGATCACCTCTGCAGAACGAAGAAGAGGCAGATCTGAGACGAGGAGAAACAAAGAGAAAAAAAGACACCACATTCTTTCCCTCTCTTTGTTTATTTTTGTAAAAGAAACATGTATATCTCTAGAATACAGTTTGCTCCCTGAGTTCGACCTCGGGAACTCTTTTATTTTCCGAGTAAAAAAATTATATATTTGAAATGATGGCAATAACTGGCTATATTACAACGACATAACAATAAAACCCGGTTATCTCTCGAAGCCATCGCTATCAATTGGCGCCGTTGCCGGGGAGCAACGGCTATTCTAGAGGTAAACATTCCTATTTCTTTTCAATTTCTGATAATCTCCTCTCTTTTGTGCAGAAAACTACAGGAAATCAAGAAGACAAGCAACCGCACAACAACCACTCCGAGGACAGGTAAATTTGTCCTCTCGCTATTAACGCCTAAAACTCAAAAGAAAGAAAAGAACAAGCAATATAGGGCTAACCTGTCTTCCATACTTAGTAACCATAAAAGTTGCATGTTTTCAACTCATTATTCCTGCACACTATTAAGGGTATTTAAGGGCTAACACATTCTTGCTTGAGCCCTAATTACCCAACAAAGAATTAACTAGACCAAGTAGAGCCAACCTAGGATCCAACACTAGGGATTTAGAGACACACTCCTTAAGCAAGAATTGAGAAAACCAAATGAAGTGTGCCCAAGCCCTTGTCTGAAAATACCTATTCAAAGGAAACCTAAAACAATTGGCTCTCTAAACACTTGAACCCTAAAAGAAAGGACCCAAAAAGCTCTCAAAGGAACAAGAGGTAAAGTTGACTCCTTGGGTCAACCAACCTTAAAATTAGGTCACTTTCTCACTCAAAATACCTAAGAGTTCAAGTGTAACTTTAAGCACCCTGATCTTAAGCTAAAATTGGTAGACTTAAGAGGTCAAGATCCCCATTCTGGTCTACCTGGACCCGCAGTGACAAGAGAGGTCGGGTGGGGGAAACCCTGTAACCCGTGGGGACGCTCTACCGTGTAGGGGTCTTCGCGGGACTCTCCCTCTCTGGCTGCCCAGGTAATTCTCAAGTGGACGATCTTTCTGATCAAGGGGTCCATCTGCCCCGAACCTCTATAGTCACCCAACAATTTTTGGGTGTCTTGATTGGGTCCAGCACCTGCTTATCTCATCCAGCCCTTCAGTATTTTTCAGGAGGTCCTTGAAACCTCCTATAGAAATTCACTCTCCCCGAGGCTAAGCCTCGGCTCCTTTGTTTTTGCAGAAATCATTCACATAGCCCCTCTTTCCTCTGATTCTGAACAAAATCCCCTTCTTCCATCTTGATTCAAACTTTGGTTCTATATCTTGATTCCACCACCTGATCCAATTATGCAGCCTAATTACCTAGCAAGACTACCATTCAAAAAACCTGAATATCTGAGATCCATGAAAGATAAGATGATTGAGGATGCCCTTGAAATCTATGAAATCAAATATAAACCCTCAACACCAATAGGAAACATTCAGGTTGATGTTCCAACAACCACAGCTTTTATCATAAACTGTGCCCAAATTATATTGACTGAAATTTCAAAAGGATCAACCCGAGATATGCTCATGACAGGATACATTGAGATGGAAAAATTACACCAATCTGAATACCTTCAATGCTTGACAAATCCTGTACTTTGGGAACAACACCAAGATGCCCTTATGAAACGGGTAGAAATGATGAAATCAGTAGAACAAATTATCAACCAGAAATACCCGTATATACCAGAAACAGAGGATGAACCATCTTGGAACAATATTAAGGAACAATCCAGTTTCCCAGATCTCGGGATTGAGGCACAAAGTGGTTGTAAAATCCCAACCCAGATAGAAGACAATGTTGAATTAGGTTGGGATATTGCAGGAGAACACAATGATGAGCCAAACTTAGACCATGAGTTGTCAAGCCTAGAATTTCAAAACTCCTGCAATAATGAGATCAGAACTGAACCTTCTGAGGGTATAAATTCCGCCCCTTATTTTGATAAGGTGGCCCTCGAAGGATATTCGGACTTAGGTTCTAATAATTCTACCCACATCCTAAGCCTAGAACCTAGATCTGAAACTTATTGGGAAGATTATGAGGCCCCTTATGAGAAAGATCAAAATTTTACAAAATATGATTCCGGGCCTCTATTTGATGAATATCCCTCTCCAACATCTTCAGAAAATCTGATCGATTTTCCAGAGAACATGCCAATTTATGATACAGAGACTGACGAGTTGGACGAGCTGGATTTTAATTGGGTCTATCCTACCAGCTTGGAGCTTGAGGCTAGACAGAATACCTTTTCGAGCCCAGAATTTACATATAGGCTAGACCCCAATCAGGCTGCTGATTCCACGTCTGATGATTTTTGCTGTGGTGGAATTCATGATCATGAATCTCATTTTCGCCAACTCTCCGACAATTTCAAATCTGACTATAATTGCAGAGAGATTCCCCTTCCTGAACACGCCAGGCCTATCTACGACCTCAGTTCACATGACTCTGACTCCGACTCTGAGGTCCTGATTCCCGAGATCACTGATAACACAGAATCATTCCTTTTCGATCCTCAGGAACCAAAAACAGAAAATGCCAAGAGTGATTGCAACCAAGAATCCAAATTTTTTCTCGAATCCGATTCCTTTCATCCTACAAACACTCTTCCGGCATTTGATAGTTACCCAGAGGACTCTCTACAGAAAACCACCTATCATCTGTTTCTAGAAGAGCCCTCGTACACAATGGCCACCTCGTCCGCACACACAGAACGGATCAAAACCTCTCCCAAACCCCGACCCGCAACCGGACTCAATTTCTATTCAGATTCACCTCTCACCGAGCCGATTGCATTTCCACATCGGGTTTCGAACATTGATCAGACTACATACCATGCTCTATCATTCTCTGATCACCCCTGTAGGGTTCCTGCATCAACCACTGATTATTCTACGAGTCCCTACTTTGACCAGGCTGATTCGACTCAGCCAAACCCTGCGTTTACACTTCCACATCTATCTGAGCTTCATAGTTTATGGTGGGTTCCACACCTTTTTATCCACATCTATCAACCCACCAGATTGATTGGGTTTGGGTTGCATCATCAGCCTGTTGATCTGAACAAGCACCTGGTTGGACCAACCAGGCTCTTAATCAAGGTGCTTGTCGTACAAAACTCCGCTGATTTGACCATCCCCTCTCCATCGCATTTCCCGCTTGGCTGAAGGCATCAAATTTAGCGCTCAACGGGAGGCAGCCCGTCATTCTCTTTGAAAACCTGAAACTTGTTCTGACAGCTTTTTGCACTTGAAGTTCACACTTTAGGACAGCCGACTCCACCTCAGGTGCTTGCATCTGAGATTAGAAATCGTCTGCAACAGTCACCCCGACCCATTCACTCATCAAAACAGCTATCCTAATGTATGAACTTAGTTGAATAAAAACCCCTAGGTTACAATGAGGACATTGCAAATCTTAGGCATGGGGGGGTATGAAAGTGCAAAAACTTGTAAGAAAAGGTTTGCAAACAAAAAAATTCACATATGCCAAAAATACCATAAAAATTAAAAAAATTTTTGAAAAAGAATAAGAGGAAAAGAGAAGGAAATTTTGTGAAGGAGAAGGAGAAAAGAAACAAAATGAAAAAGGAGCACAAAATTATGAGAAAATGTGATAGTCATTAGTAAGGAACTAAGGAATTAACCTAAGTTCTAGACCTCATTCAAGAAAATAACTGAAAAGTGCACAATGAGATTAGTAAGAATGCAAACCTTAGGCATTCTTGAATAAACTCTTAGTACCCATTAAGATCTGGACACTCCTCAAGAGGTTGAGGAAAATGAAAAGCTGAAGTATTAGGTCTAAGGCTTAGGGAGTATTCGGCCTCGTTAACTAATTTTTGGTTTACGGGACTCAGTAACCTAAGCACCCTAACCTCACACACAGCCTGGTTCAGTAAGCGTAAAAATCAGAATCACGCAGAAGCGTCGCAAAATTCTGAAAAGAACACCTAGAATAGGAGCGGCCGATCAACACAAGTTGATTTGGACGAGTTCCCAGCGCGGAGAGGCGGGAAAATCCCCTCGAAGATGCGTAGCAAAATATCATCTCCTCAGTGCTTGTCTCCTAGGATATTTACATATCCTACTGGGGGCATGTAAGCACTCTGCTGGTTCAGATTCCATGGATGACATTATCTCGAAGTGTCAATTGCCAGGGTCTGGATTCGGCCACGGAACACCATGGATGGGATTATCTCGAAATCTCAATAGCCAGGGTTCCGGGGGTTGCCATGGGCGGTGCTATCTCGAAACATCGATCGCCAGGAACCCTTGAGGATTGATGATGGGAGCAAGGAATCTGATACAGACCGTGTTGAAAAGCCAATCCTAGGCTAGAACTAAAAAGAAAAAGAGAGAGAAAACTCTCCAAACAGAAAAACTTTCTATCTCTCTCTTACAAAACGCACTGCGAACTGAGCCAGGGCTAAAATCATTTCAAGCACGGGTGCTTTAACCACGAAGTCCAATAAACCTTAGGTTAGTTCTTGTGGACCTTAAAAACCTTTGCTAAAAGACTGAGGCTAAGGCTAGACAGATTTGGATCTTGATTGGTACTAGAGTACCTTTTAGGCCTATGGTTAGCATTCTAACCTAATCTATGCTCAAATAAAAAAAGGGCACTTATCTAAAAAAAAAAACTTCATGGTCTAGAACAAGGGTTGAAACCTTAAGTTTTTGCTAAGGGACTAGCAAAAGCTAGGCATGGGGGTATGATGAGAACCTCATCATGAGCCATAACTAGCTCATTTTGACCTAATACAAAGGATAAAAGCTCCTACATATCTCAAGGAAAGGCTTAACTCAGAGAATTCTGAGTTTGAGAAGAAAACAAGTCATAAGGGGTAAAAATGCAATTCTACCAGTATAATCTGCATACAGGGTAATTCAGGGCCCAAACATAGGTCAAAGCAGCTTAATAAGAATAAAAGTGGGATGAGATGATCTAGCAAGGGCTACAGCACTTCCAAGAAACTAAATGATAATCTGTAACCCTAAAACAACCCACTTCAATTCACAAGGTTCGAGGCAAAGTAAAAATAGAATAAACCCTCTAAAATTCATAGAAAAATAATCTCTAGGGTTTAGAACCTTCAATTTGGCCTTCAGAACCCATTTTGACCTACATTGAGAACCATGCCCAATTAATAACTTAATTTGGGTTTTTGCGTAAATTGACCGGTCAAACAAGGTTTAATATAGAAATGAAATTCACCATCAGATTCCTTAGGTCCTAATTAATCATGTATAAAAACTTGAGCCTAAGAAGAAACCTCCTTGACCGACTTTACACTTTGGTCCTCATATATTTACTCTTTGGCCCTCAACTTTTGAACCCTCGCATTTTGGCTCCTAACTCTCCTTCGTTCTTTGCGATCAGGTCCCCCCTGCAAAACCTGCCAGCACCATGCTCCGGCGACCTTGCGCGGAGAATGGCGCCGCGCAGGGTGAGGGGGGGGACCTGGCAAGTAAACCGGGGGTGCCCTGCGTCGTCAGCCGTCGCAGGGACACCCCCTGGTCGTTGTAACCCACCATACCGGCCGTGCGAACGCACGGACGGTATGGGTTTTTGTTTCCGGCCATCCTCCGGCGAGGGAGACACGTCGTCTCCCTCCGCCTTCCTTCCTGTTTTGATCCCTATAAATACCCCCCGTTTCTCCACCGACCGGGGTAGCTCGGGTCTAACGGAGAAAACCCCCAACTTTCCTCTCTTCTCTCTCCGGCAGATGCTCACCAGCTCTAGCGGTTCCTCCCCCTTCTCCTCTTCGCTCTGCCGCAATACCAGCAGCAGAGACTTCCTCCCCTGCTCTTTCCGCACCACGCCGCACCCAGCTGGCGCCTCTCCGGCTCTCTGCTCGCCACCGCCCCTTTCCCTGAGCATCGTCTTCTCCGGCGGCAGTCGATACGACTGTCGCCCTGTTCCTCCCCCTTCGTCCCTGCAAGTAAGCTAGAACTACTCCCCTTCTTCTCCTCTTTCTTTCCCCGCCTTCAATTTATTCAATTAAGCCCTCGACCGACCCTGACCATCGTCACCCCCTTCGTCTCCGGCCACCCTCCGGCGAGATGCTCCCATCGCTCCACAGCCTCACACACCTCGCCGACCCTCACCGAACCTCCGCCTCATCACACTGAGCACCCCCCACCCCTTCACTGCCACTCCACACCTCCGTAACGCTTCCCCCAACAAACCCATCCTCCGACCCACAGTCCGACCTAGGGCAGCCCTTGCACGCCGCCCCGCGCCTCGCCACCACCCACACGAGCTTCGCCGCACCCTGGCGAAGCTCCCGGCACTTTCTGATTAGGCCGAGAGGCCGTTTTTCTGTGAACAGGCCACCCGACCTCCGCCGCCATTGCCGCGCAGAAGGAGCTGCTTCTGCCTGCAGCTACAGGCGCGCCACGCTCAGCGCCACGCCCAGATTCGACTCCCAGGCCTTGAGAGGCGTTTCGACAAAACACCAGGCTCGCAGCTAAGGCAGAAGGCTTCGTGTGACGCCGCAATCTCCCGCTGCTTTCCCCGCTGCGGGCGCGCAATTGAGGTGGGACATTTAGTCCCACCTCGGAAAAGTCTGAAGAGGCGCAGCGATATAAGACGCAAAAGTGCTGGAGGCTTACTGCCTCAGCACACGGGGTGAGGTCCCCTTCACCCGCCCGGTTACCCGGTCTCGTCCGCGCTCACGCCCCGCGGACCTGACCCGACCCGACTTAGACTGACCTGCACTCCTCGCCCACCACGCACGCCGGTGGGCCTGGACCCGGGCACGACCCGTACCCGATTACCCGGCAGCTCTAGGAGAGCTTTCCCAAGAGTGGTTTCAGAGAGAGAGAGACGCGAGGGAGAGGGTAGAGTAGGTTTTGTCCTCTGACGTAAGCTCTGAAGTGTGCAGGAACAGGTGAAGAAGAAGGAAGCTGAGGAAGACACTGTAGCAACAGGCAGTTTAAGTCATCTGATTTGGAAATCAGACGACGGCCTGAAGGGAAAAGAAGAAAGAAGGAGGGGCGACGTCCCTGACTGGAAAGAGAAAAGACGGAAGAAGGAGATCTGCAGAAAGAAAGAAGATCACCTCTGCAGAACAAAGAAGAAAGAAGGAGATCTGAAGAAAGAAAGAAGAAGAAAGAAGGAGATCTGAAGAAAGAAAGAAGATCACCTCTGCAGAACAAAGAAGAAAGAAGGAGATCTGAAGAAAGAAAGAAGATCACCTCTGCAGAACGAAGAAGAGGCAGATCTGAGACGAGGAGAAACAAAGAGAAAAAAAGACACCACATTCTTTCCCTCTCTTTGTTTATTTTTGTAAAAGAAACATGTATATCTCTAGAATACAGTTTGCTCCCTGAGTTCGACCTCGGGAACTCTTTTATTTTCCGAGTAAAAAAATTATATATTTGAAATGATGGCAATAACTGGCTATATTACAACGACATAACAATAAAACCCGGTTATCTCTCGAAGCCATCGCTATCATATATCAAGAAGCATTGAGAAGAACTTAATTAAGTTATAAAGTGTCCCCCATTCAAGAAGTCTAATTATTACAACCATGCTGAAAGCAAAACAAATAAAGCCACTTATTTTCTAACATGTTCCAATGGACATAATGACATCCGGCCATGGCGCTTACATTGTACCCAATGAAGGATCTTCTATAGTCTCTTGATATGATACCCCTGCTCCTTTAATGCTCCGTTGCACCTGAGATTTAATTTTTTTTAAAACACTTAATGAGCCAATGCTTAGTATTGGATCAAAAGAAAGGGTCATATCAATATGTATATACATATATATTTTTACCAGCATCATTGATCTTAGCATACTCAGTTAGACATATCTCCTGCATCTTCGCATATTATAATACATAATTCTTCATAAGTTATGCCACGTTATACAATGATAAAAACAATAAATCTCAACATAATGAAAGTTTCCATGTACTTAAAAAAAAATGTCATGTTCATTAACTAGCATTACTTGACATGAGGGTATATTACCTTAAATCTTTTAAGGTACTCAAGTTTAATTATATCGCTAGCACTTGCGGTTCGTGACTTGAACTTGACATAATAGAGTAGCTACATTTGTAGAGGACTTGTCTTTTACCTCGTTGGTTCGTAGAACTGTACACCCCCAGTAGGCATTGCCCTTTAGGCCATGAGACTATTTCGAGTCGGTATATATAACTCATAAAAGTCAGTGCAATTATTAACTTGTGCACTTAAACATTTGGTAACTCAATTACTAAGATCTTTATAGATGCATATAAGCATTGTTTCTACAAGTTTGTCTCATGGAATAAGAAAAAAAAATAGTGATGTGTATTAATCAACATGGTATTTACTTATTTAACTACGATCATTAATTAATGGTGAGAATAATAACTCATTTCATAAAATAAAATAAGATGTAAAAATAATTAAATATATCTAATCCTTAAGAGGTTTCTTTTATTTTTGATTTAATAACACTCAAACATTTAACAAAAGAATTACGCTCTCTAACAAGAGATAGGTGACAACTCATTGTTTTCATCTAATAAATGTAGTTATCTGTCTTTTTCTACTTTTGAATTTACTAAGATTTGTTATTTCCATTCCCTATTTAGTGTGGATTTTCATATAATAACATCCATTCAATAATTATTGTTATAAAGATCATTTACAATTTTCCATTACACCTACACTTCACTTATCTGTGAAAATCTCGATCATGAGAGTATTAAACTTTAGATGGATCATAGAAAAAAATCCTAATCTGGGTAATTAAATATAAGAACAAATAATGACAGACCTTTGTTATATATATATATATATGTGATGATTAAATTAGATACATGGATCATCTTCCCTTTTTAATTCCTTTACTTGCATTATAAATTTGTAACACACTCATATTTCATTTTACCCCTTCCATTTGTCAATGATCATGAATAAAATACTTATGCTTGTTTGTTACGATGGTTAGCACAAATATTGTGCTATGCATGAAACACCATTATATTGATTAACTCACATTTATTATAGAGATGAAAAAAAAAAAATCATATCATTAAGTTTGACTTAAATGTAGCCGATAACATAGCTTTTGATCAATAGCATTTCGAGTAATAATGTAAAGTTGTTTTTTTTTTTTATTGTTTGTGGATTTGATCACATACCTCAGGCACCTAAATATACCGATAGATCCACGTAGAAACCAAAATAGTTTTCCTCATACAATCAAGCACTTTGATTCTCCTCTGCACCTTCTACAAGCACAAGGAGCAAAACATCTCTTAGACCTCTCTCCGAATTCTTAATGAAAAATACAAAAGAAAAAAATGTACCTAAAGATGGAAGATATTTTCTTTTTTTTATCGAACCTAATCAAATCAATTGTTTTAATGTCTTTCAAAAATAATGATATTGATTGACACTAATTAATTTCAATTATATATTTAATTATGTTAATAATGGGGGGCACAGGTAGAAAGATGATGTCAGCTTTCTAAAATGATTAATTTTATTTTTAATCTTCAATTAAAAATTTGAATGACGAAACAGTCATTGTCACCTTTAATTATTGCAGGGAAACATTTCCTCATGAATATTATCATGTATCTACTTACTTTTAGATCGGAGATGAGTGCTTGTAATACTTTGGAGGTGGTGGTGGCCGCTTCATGTAGTAAGGGCGCTTGAGTGGGGATGGCAAATTCCGGTGCACGTATTTGGGAGGAGGAGGAGAAGGCGGGAGTGGGGATGATGGGGGAGGCAATTTTTGCTCGTAATAATTTGGAGGTAGCGATGGTGGTGGTGGAGGTGATGGCATTTTGTGAGACAGAGGTGGAGCAGAAGGAATGATGGCATATGGTAAGGCAGCTTAGAAGGTGACCAAGGGCGCAGCGGTTTGTAAGGTGGGAAAAGTGTGGTTGAGCGTAAGGATATGATTACATAAGAAATGATCAAAAGTGTGGTTGAGGGTAAGTTTATTTGATAAAAAAGAATAAGTTAATAGAATAAATAATGAAATAAGGAAGGAGTGATGGAATAAGTGGATTTTTATGTTTAGATAAGTTAAAGTTATTTCATAGATGAGGTGAAATAATTTTATATCAAGTTAACTTCTCTTAACCTGATGTAAGTGACAGGAGGGTTAAGTGGTGAACAAATACAAGTTAACTCACTCAATCCGTCTACCAGATAGGTCCTAAGTGAAGCAGCATGAGTGACACAAGGTACGTTCACCTTGCCTTCAGCCCATATTGTTGGCTTGTAAGGGGACCTAGTTGTGGCCTTTTTGCATGAGTAGTGAGTTCGTATTTATAGTGCTTATGGTAGAGGGAGTAGTGCATATTCAATGAGTTTCAATTATTTTACAATTATAAATAAATTTGTTAGTCATATATATATATATGCTTAAAATAGGTTTTTAATACTTAGTTTAGGTTTCCTAAATATTCGTACATTCATAAATTATTCCATACTTTCGTAGGAACATGTCCAACATTGATGTCAAATAAGGGACGAGAAGACCTAAATGTAATTTAGGTCCTTATCTTACATTTTAATCCCTATTTATAGGTCTCATAGGCTTATCTCTTCTTAAAGATATGGAAATAAAAAAGAATAAACTAAAATATCAAAAATATGATATTTTAAGACAATACAAAGCAATTGAATGACTTAGCTCCCTGTAAGATACCTCATGATTCCATTATATCCAATTTTTATCTCTTTAGAGGTTCAGAAATTAATTATACCATCATAATTTCGCATTACGACAACACTATTATACTCTTTCGAATTTGCACGATTAGTTGTTGATGTGGTTGTCAGGAAAGTAATTATTCAAATTACTTTTCATTGTATTTTATGTATTTAATTAATTTACATTTAGTTAGATTTATTTTCATTTCAACTATTTTCACATTAAATGTAACTAATTCATTTGTCTTGGTTTGATTTACACATTTTACGGGAGAAGTTGTTGGATAAATTTAAACAAGCTCAAAAAGTTGACTTTTCTTATCTCTTAATTCGGTTATGTTAGTTATCTGAAAAAATAATAATAAAAGTAAAAAAAATCAAAATTTTCTAGTTAGTTCATAATTCTACTTCACTATCATCTCCTATATCTTATAAATAAAATAAAATAAAAAAGTCGTAGTTAGTCTTATTAGGATTTATTTTATGAATACCTGCATTATTATCTTCTTTTAAAGAAAAATGCTTGGTTAGTACTAGTTACAACCTGATCTGAATCCACTTAGAAAAAATTAGGCTAGATCAGATCCTTATCTCAAGACCCAATCGTCAATCGGGTAGTAAGTGTAAAATAATCAACATTCACCACACATTTCCCATAGCAAAAAATATTGATAGAAAAGCAGTAGGATGAAATCATGAACTAGCATCAGTACTAAGATAATAGAACAAAGTTCATTCCATAGCCATCACGATAACAACAAAAAGACCATGGCAGAAAACTAACAAGTTTTAAAGATAAAATACTCACTACTATAGGAAATATCACAATCAAGACTAAACTACAGCTGGGTGCGGTTAAGTCTAGCTCCCTCTGCAGCCAGCTGAACGAGCTGCTCACTCTCCTAACCTGGATACAAATAGTAGGCGTCGTCAGCAAAAGTTAAGTAGAGTAGCATGGCAAAGGAAAAAAAAATCGTGTAAAAGCTAAGCAGTAACAACAAGTGGTTTAAACTGGCATTTAACTTGTTTGTAAAAGAAAGGCCTCCCAAGTAAATATTTTTTACTCTTAATTGTTTCATTTACCCGCACCATCTCATTAGAAACCTTCCCACGAGTTGTACTAGGACTGAGTCGTCTTCTTTTATTTCATATGTCCCATATTGGGACAATCTCATTGCGATATCCCCATGATGCAGGACATACACGTGGCACCCTTCTGGCCTAAAAGGTACCCTATGTTCATCCTACACCTAGTGTACCATCCTGGGGTCATGATCGCGACGTAACAGTGATTACGGCATGCATGATAAACACGCAAGGGGCTACCCAGCGCGAGCACACAGTAAGACATTTCCGCTAGTGGGTACGCACCAACAGAATAGAACATAATAGAGCAAGGGTCACGCCCCTCAGCAGTTCTGCATACCCTCACCCAACTATCCTGGTTGGCCCCACACGGGCCTAATAGGAGTCAATGTAGGAAGGTCGTAACTACCCTGAGTCCCTACCCAAGGTGGTCAGCTCTCTCCCTACACAACAGGACGATCAGCTCTCCTCGATGCGCATGCACTAAAGGGCTAGCTCACCCCCAATCCAAAACTCAACATGGCCTACCTTGGCCCCAATTGCATTCTCCACCCACTTAATACTTCCAATAAACTTTCTTCCCAACGCCCATATCTAGTGCATCCCAGGGTTCAGGTGAAAACCCTTCTTGATCTCTACCCAGTTCAAACATTACGGATCCAAACTCCATATTCACGATAGACATCTAAATTCCCCTAGGATTCATGAATGCTTCCTAGTTTTGTTGCTAATACGATCATGTCAAGAGAACCATACACCCAACGATGAGAATAAACTCGAAGAGACACCACCCAAAACATGCCCGAACTGAATGAGATGCGCATTTAGTAATACAAGCATCTTACTATTGATTATGCATATAAATAGGGGGTGTAGGAGGTATACATGTGAGACAAGAAAGATCGACTTCCATGGGAAGATAATTATTAATTTAAGGCATCCAAAAGTCATATCCAAGAGGTGGTACAGAAACCACTCTACCTCTACTTCAGGAAGGATTAGGGAGTACAGGTAGTCTGCCTGTACCTCCCGCTATCGCTGTGAGGGTCGCCTCGCAACACGCGCCTCCCTCGAGCACCAAACCTAGAGCACCTGCAGGTTCAAACAAGGTCATTAGGCTTAATTAATTTTTTAATGCCCATAATGTGCTCTAACAATAACTGAAGTAGTGCTAAGCGTAGGAAATTTCGATACCTTTCCAATGAGTCCTTTCGGGCACGATTCCGAGGTCGTTTGGACCTCGAACCAGCCAAAAAATGACTTCTGGTTCACGTAAACCAGCTTGAGCTGATCCGGTTTGACCAGTTCACGTGAACTAGTCCAACCCCCCCATGCTACCATGTGTCACGCGATGGTTGATGCGCACCCATGAGCCGCAGATCGCTACGCCACATGCTTCTCGTAGTCATTGGATCATGCATTGCGCAAGCTGGAGCGTTGGATGGCACATCCCCGCACATACGTGTGTGGGAGTGAGAGGGCGGGGGAGGGGAGCGCACCTTTCCTCGTGATGTGTGCTCGAGCAAGAGCACAAGAGAGCGTGCCTCTCCTCCTCCTCCTCAGCTTCAGCCTCGCGTACACCCTCTCTCTCTCATTTGTCTTGGAAAACACACCGCTGAGAGCTACTCTGAGGCTGCGAGAATGAGGTCGTGCATCTCTCAAGGAGGTGGGGTTTAAATAGGGAAGGGTTAAGGTTAAATGGGGCCGGTAGAGATATAGGGATTAGACCAGGGCATTTAGTTATCCAAGTGAGGCCTCAAAAATTGGAAGATAGGAGTATGGAAATTGCATATGCCCCCTTCACTAGCAAAGAATTATGATGGGATCCCAGACAGCCCACTAATACACGAAAAAAAATTAAAAGAGCACCCCCAATATTTTCTAATGTGCACAGAAATTTGCAAAGACAAGCCTAGAGTTTAGATAATCATCCCATAGTCCCCACGTGAGTTCTTTAGTGTGCAGAAATTACGAAAAACCCTTAAAGTTTACAAAAATTACGAAGTAACCTTCAGGTGCTGCTTTGACACTTGAAAAGAAATTGTAGGGATCACCCCGAGGAATTTTGAAATTTCACAATAATCTCCTAGGGTCATTTCAGTACCCAACTAGCAATCGTGAATGAGTCAAGTCTGATCATGACTCTATTGACACTAAGTTGGGTCAGGTCAAATCCAAACAGGGCGGGTACCTGACCCATAAACAGCCCAAGTAAATGTGATCCACATGGAGTCATTAGACCTATCATAGGATCCGTGAGATTCATAGATGACCCATATGGAATCTGCATATTTACTAAACCCACATAAACCCTAACCAATGTCAAGTTGGGTAGAGTTTATTACTTCCTTAGGTGGCATTTTGTTAGTGGAATAAGTTTGTGGAATAAGTTGAAGGAGTGAAATAAATGATAGGTTAAGTGAGTTTTGGTATTTGGTTGGTTAGTAGAATAAGTAAAGGAATAAAGTAAAGTTATTCTGGTTGAGGTGTTTGGTTGGTGGAATAAAGTATAGCTATTCCTATTGAGTGTTTGTTTGGTGGAATAAAGTAGAGCTATTCCAGTGGAATGTTTGGTTAGTGGAATAAGTTGGTGGAGTAGGTAGTGGTGTATGTTAATTTATGTGTTGGAGAAGTTGGACTTTGGATGATTTTGCCCTTGGGCAGTGTTATAGAGTTGGAGATTGTTTTTCCCTTTCTAAGCTGCGGTTGTATAAACATGGTACAGAGATTTGTAATAAATTAAGTTGTAAATAAAATTTGATGAAAATGAGAAGTAATTTTACCTGAAATTCTCCCACTATACAACACTTAATTGTAAACTGTTAGAAATATAACAGTGTTTGTTAACGATATTGAAGTAAATGTATTAGGAGAAATTTTTACAATTGTGTAGATAGAAGAGAGATAATGTATATATATATAATAAGAGAGTCATTCTCATGGTTTAAAAAATAATAATGGAATTATATAGAGTACCTTTTTGGGTTGTATCCCAATGAGAAGAAATTGTTATTAAGTTTGTGTGTAGAGTTGAGATTTTAGTATAAGTAACAAGGCAGTGGACATGTCATGATAAAAGATGTGGCTCGTACATGATTGCGTGCATAATTGACATGAATAAGGATTTGAATTGCAATTGAAGGAAATTTCGAGAAGTACAATATAAGAGTATGCAAATCGATGGGTTATTGCTCCCCCACTGGAACCTATACATAAATTGTAGGCTATAATTTTCCTTTTGGTGTGTACTTGTGTAACTAAAATGCTGATTAATAGTGCTTTCGAGACAAGCGGCAATTTTAGAATGTGACATGAGGAGACAAAAGCATCCCACTTTTTCCTAACATAATGACAAATTACATATATCAAAGTGATGTAATTGGCACCTGAAATTAGTGTGTTATTGCAAACATAAGGAATCATTCATAGACACTGTAGTAGAAAATAGAAAATTTTATTAATATTGAGGAAGGATCATCCGTAATACATTACAGTGTCATGCCCTAACTTGGAGAATTGAGTAGACTAACATAGCAAGGAAAGTCTTGTAAAAATATATAGATTACTGTCACTGGGATTCAAAATGGTAATAACCATTCACAATAGAATAGTAAGCCAAACATGGGGGTCATAGACACCGCGACAGTAACCAAGTAGGATAATCTTCATACACAATTCAACACATATAAGTAGTCAATACATTGCGTTGATCGAATTTGAAGCATCCCATGAACTAATGTCGAACCTCATGGAGAAGACCTTTGTTGGATGGGTTGGGATTTACTGCAATATGAGACCCAATCCATGACTGTTGCTGACAGAAGCAGAACTCCTTGTCATTCCTTTAATAGAAATCAGAATAAATGAAATAGCCATGTTAAGAAACAAAATAGTAGAAAGACAAGACACGTTTATTAACTTTGTGACAATCATAATGCTTCTATTCTCTGCAGATGGTGTAAATGCGTAAGTTGGATGGATTCAACAGTAAAAAAAATGAAGAAATGTAAAGAAACATACATTTGTTATGTCGCACAAGAATGAAATAAAATTATATATTTTCCTACCCTTGTATAACTTTATCGAACAGGGAACATTGGTTGTAATAATATATATCTCATACAACCATGCATGAGAAATGATCAATAGCAAAACGTGTGATTCCACCATGCTATCACATTGACACTAGTGCATTCGCCGTTTTGCGGTGTTTTAAAGTTATGTTCGTTGAAGTATGTTACGAAAAGCGATTACCAGTTTATTTCAATTTGTTACTCGGAATTTAAAATATCCCGAGGTCAAACTCAGGGAGCACACTTTGATTATAGAAGCATACAAATTTACAATTTACTATGATATACTATTTTACAAAAATTTAAGAGAGAACAAAAAAAATCCTTTTCTTCTTTTCTTTCTTTCTTCTCTTCTTCTCTTTTCTTTCTCTTCTTTCTCTGGGTTTCCTTTTTCGAACGTCTAATTCTTTGAATCATATGCCTTATCAGCCCCTTTTCTACAGTGCCTCCTTCTTTCTTCAGTTGTCTTCTCGACCTTCATCTCTTCTTCTTTCTTCTTCAGCTGTTGCGGCTCTTTGCCTTCTCTTTTTTTTTTCTTGCAGCTTCCTCTTTCCTGTCTTCAGCTCCTTCTTCTCTTCAGCTTCTTCTGCTGCAGCTCCTCCTTGGCTTCTTCTTCTTTTCTTCTTGAGCTGCTGCGTCTCCTCCGCCTTCTTCTTTCTTCTTCTCTACTGCGGGTGCTTTGCGGCTAAGTCCTCGCCGCTCCTCTTCCTTTGCTTCCCCTCCTATTCCCTGCACAAGCGTCTGGTTAGGCAAAACCTAACCCCTACCCTCCCCACATCTCTCTCTCTCAAATTCACTCCAAGGTTCGCTCCCCCAGAGCCTTAATCGGGTATGTGGGTCGGGTGACACGCCCGGGACCCGGCGCACCGGCGTGGGTGGTGCGCGGGGTGTGCACAGGCAGGGTATTCGGGTTGCGAGCCAGGTCCGCATGGGCAGTGCCGCGGACTAGATCGGGTGAGTGAGGGCGAGGGACCCTACCCCTATGTGACTTGAGGCGATAAGCCCAAGTCACCTTTTCCTCTTATGCAGGTGCGAGCGTGCCTTCGCTTCCGAGGTGGGACTAAAGTCCCACCTACTTCTTCGTGCGCCTGCAGGAGGAAGGCGCGAGCAATCGTGGCTGCAGCTGCGGCCTTCGACTCCACTTGAGGGCCTGAGTGTGTGAGCGAGAGTGTTCCGCACACCTGAGACTGCTGTACCTGGGCTGGGCGGACCTGGAGCTTCAGCATGCTTACTTCAAGCAAGCTTCTGCTCCTGCGCTAATGGCGGAAGACGCCCTGCACCTGAAAACACGAGCGCAGCCTCGTGGCCCTATCAGATGCCTTGGGGGGGCTTCACCAAGGTGTGGCGAAGGTGCAGAGGTGGTCGGTGAGGCGTGGGAATGTCTATGGGCGCGTGCCTACGGCACACCATAGAGGTGCAGGTGGGTGTGTTCGGGGACAGTGTGTGGAGAGTGCGGTCGTTGATGGAAAAGGGAAGAATGATCGGGGAGTGATGGTGGAGCTTCTGAGGGGTTTGGCGAGGTGGATGGAGGCATGGATTGGCGGGGTCACCTCGCCGGTAGTCTGCCAGAGGTGTGGATGATGGTGGTGGTTGGTGACTGTCGAGGGGTTGAAAATAACAATTGATAGGAGGAAATAAAGAGGGGAGAAAGAGGAAGAGATTTTACCTAGCTAAGTGGACGAAGGGGGGCAGGAGGCGGACGGCCCAATCCTGCCATCGCCAAAGACGATGCCCTGTGGAGAAGATGACGGCAACGCGGAGGAGAGACTGGAGGGTGCCTGCTGGTACGGCACGGCACGACGAATGACGGTGGAGCTAACCCTACCACGGGTATGGTGACAGGGCGACGAGAGAGGAGAAGGGTCGTCGGAGCCTACGGGCGAATGGCTAGAGGAGTAGGAGACGAAATTTGGGGGTTTTCTTCGGCCAAAACAGGCTTGCTCCAACCGGCAGCCCCTGCCACTTCTTAAATAGATGTTGGCGAGGAGAAGGTCTCGAGGAGGAAGCGTGGGCAGCTCGTCGGAGAATGGCTGGAGAAGAGACCCATGCCTCTCGTGCATTCACACGAGAGGTATGGGCATCGGCAAGGCATGGGAGGGGGTCCATGCGGAAGAGGACAACATAGGGAACCCCCCTCTCGTTTCTGGGGTCGATTCCCATACCCTGCGCGGCACCATCCTCCGCGCAAAGTCGCCGTACGCATGGGAAACCGCTGCGGGTGGCAAAGGGACCGGCCTGCAAAGAACAACGGGAAAGCTGAGGGGCAAAATGCAAGGGTTCAAAAAGTTAAGGGTCAAAAAGTAATTCTTGAGGACCAATTTGTAAAATAGGTCAAAATATCCTTCCCTTAGGTTCAAATTTTGGTACAAACCTAATTTGGATCTAAGGAATCCAATGGTGAGGTTTGATTTTAGGTTTGACCACGTTTGACAAGTCAATTTGCACAAAAACCTAAATTAGGTCAAAAATTGGGTATGATTCTCAATCTAGGTCAAGATAGGTTCCAATGACCAAATTAAAGGTTCTAAACCCTAGGGGATGTTTTTTCATGAATTTTAGAGGATTTCATTGATTTTTATCTTGCCTGAAATTTCGTGAATTAAAGTGGGTTTGTTTTAGGATTACAGAATGTCATTTAGTTCCTAGAAGTTGCTATAACCCTTTTCAGATCAAACCATCCCACTTTCTTTCTTATTAAGTCCATTTGACCTGTGTTTAGACCCTTAGACACCCCGTTTGTGTACTGCATTGGTAAAATTACAGTTTTACCCCTTGTGAATTGCTTTATACTTAAATTTATAATTCTTTGATTTAGGCTTTCCCTTAGGTCTTGTAGGAGCTTTTGTATACTTATTTAGGTCAAAAAGTGCTAGTTAGGGTTCATGATGAGGTTCTTATCAAACACCTTGGTTATGTATGTCCTACATGATATAAGGCAATATGTGTGTTCAGAAGACCTCTCCGGTAGAACTAGAGTTCTTTATGAGAGGTGTCATCATTGCACAATAACCTTAAATGAAGTCAATACACAATTGCAAAGGAGATGTAATAGTAGAAAATGAATAAGATATAGTAGAGAAAGAATTAACATAAGCAACTGATCACAGGAGAAAATGAAATGGGAAAGGAGGAAGGGCACATAAACATAATAGCAAACACAACAACTGATATAGCATGAGTAAAGCGTAGCAATTGTAAAAGGATGATGTTCACAAATATAACGTTGAAATAGCAAAGGCGTATGCAACAGAGGAGGCTATCTAAGGACCATGCAAAATATTATGCAGTAAAACTCTTTGTAACAGCACATAAAAGTAATGTAAGATACGTAGTTATTCCCTTTAATGGAAGACAACAATTAAAAAATGAAGACCTTGACTTCGAAATGGTTAGCAAGAAATCAATGAAAATAGAGTTACATATAAGCAAAAGGAGAGTAATATTTCAGGCAATTATAGCAGGTCTACCAAATTGACCTCCCAACAAACTGCCAGACATAGTAAATTCTACAATCACAAGCACATGCAAATGTATATGAATACATAACAGTAGAGAAATGAAGGCATGCAAATCTAAGACAGTGGAAAGAATCAAACCTTCGGAATTTAGCATATGCAAAAATTGTAGTGTGTTGCATTGACATGAATAAATGTCAACAACTCGTATACTTCACAACAAAGTATAACCCGTTCAAAGTGGTTAACAAGTTAAGTATGGAGGTCACTCCAAATGTGGGATGTTGGAAAAAAAAACATTAAGCAATGAGAGATACCAAAAGGCAGTTTAGGAAATGAAACAGATTTATTAAAATAAAAATAGTTACAGAAAGTCATTTTGGGAGTTAATTGATTCACTTGGAAAATTTATTTCAGACAGTAGAGGCAGAACAAACATGAGATATTGTACATGAAATTTTCCATGTAAATTAAACACATTTTTTGCCATATCATATGAGCAAAATGACAGTAGGAAAGATCAAACATGAATAGATCGTACAAGGAACCAATATATGAATACATCGCAGAATTGATAGTAGGAAATTCCATACCTCCAAAGCATAAAAAAAATGTAAGAAATCGGCCACTAAGATTGAGCATGACTGAAGCAGATGTGTATGAATTAGATGAATTGCCACTTCCAGTAGAACATACGTAAGATTTTGTGTAACTCAAAAATCTACATGAATCCAAGAGGTTAATACAAAGCTCAAGAAAATGGAACGAATTAAAATGTCAATCAAGTTTTCAGATATAGAGATAGAAAATAGCAGAAATGCATAGGACTTGAAGGAGCTGTTGGAGGGATTACAATTCGATCAACAGTGAAGAAAATGCAAGCCTTTAAAATATCAATCCACGGAGTAATTGCTATTGATTCAATAAAGTGGAATAAATAAAATGATAACAAAATTGCAGCATCGAAATACTAAACCCCCAACTACATTTGAATTCATAAGCAAAAGTGGAAATGATTATGCATTTCAGTAGGCCCAATTGAAATGAATGTTGAAGGACTCATGTATTCCATCATAAATGACTTATGGAGAGAAGGAATCTATCCAGTAGAATAAACAGTAACTGCATACACCAAGCACTTAAAAGCAAAAGCTACTAGAATGATGAACCACATAACGAATGGGGAGTAAACCCAACAAAATGTGGTTGGGCAGGGATGAATATGTGCTACTAAGGTATGTTGGGCCTAAACGTAATCAAATTAACAATGCCAACAAAGATTAAACATCAGGTACCGGACCTGTTTTGATCTAAGTAAAATAAATAGAAGTAGTCCTCTTGCATGAAATAAAATGTTGACAATGAAATTGTATAAAGCAATATGTTTATGTATCATTTAGGGAGTTACTTGGGTAAATAAGTATCTCCACATTCTTGCAAATTATAGAGTTGGTTTGCTGTTGAATCTAAGAAATGTACTTGTCAATATCAACAAAACTATTAATAACAACATTACAATTTGAACAATAAATTTGTGGAATCTTGAGGAATGTAAAAAGTTGGTTGAAGTCGTGCGGTTGCATCAAGTACGTTATCAGAAATTATTAAACATAACTAGTTAAAACATCAGGCTAACTGATCAGAGGATAGTCACAATTACTTATGAATGGAGCTATACACCACAAAGTATAAGTAGTATAAGTAAAAAATAACATCAAATTATGTTATGTGAAGAGAACTAACAATAATAGTTATAGGAAACTTGACAAGAGCCAAAAATAATGCTTGCTTACAGTTATGAAATATGAATTGTAAAAGTTACTACGATGTAGAGGAACTTAACTTTGGATGCGTGCGCTTCCCATTTCAAGTATGTAAAGATTTGATATGGCAATAGCACTGATAGGAAGGAATATGTATAGCTATGTAGTATTCAAGGAAGAAGAAACCTGATTAGGAATAATTTCGGATGGTGCTTCTTGGTTCCTAATTTTACCAGAAACTTTAATTTGAAGTAGATATAAATGTAATGAAGAGAAATGAACTATGTAATGCATAAATAATTCAGAAATCATAAGAGTGGCCAAAATCAATTTGACAGCAGTAAGGAAAGGAGAGCAAGTCTACCAAATAAATCATAACATTAAGGCAATTTAAGAAACAAAACAGTAGGAATACGATGGAACTGCTAGCAGTTAAACCCATAAATGTAAATGAAGAGGAATGGACTATGGTAATGCATACATAAGCTAGAAATCATAAGAGTGGTGAAAATTAAAATGACATCAGTAAGTATATGAGACCAACACCTGCAGATAATTGATAACATTTGGCCAATATAACAAACACAGCAGTAGGGAGAGAAAACTACCGCTATCAGTTATAGGCATAAAGAGGTGAAACATTGAAACAGAACTCCAACATAATTAAGATAGCATTAGGGATTATGCAAAATATATCTATTACCACCATGTGAGAAATTGATATAAATGTAAATGAAGAGGAATGGACTCTGGTAATGGATCCATTTTAAAGATGGAATGTTACAAATCGACATGCAATAAAGATAGTGAAAATCATAATTTCCCATTAATAGTACAACTCATAAGAAGGTTCAAATATAGTTTAAATAGATTTACATCAATCATTTATTAGAACATGCAAGTTAAAGAAGGAAATTTGTCACATACAAAGTAAAAGCAACGAAAAGAAAATCTTGGAATTAATTGAAAAGTTAAATATAAAAGTCAAATGACAACTCATTCCAGTAAGGCATCCAGTATAGAAGTTAAGTAAACACATACCTGTTTTTACAAGTTAACCAATAATTCCAATAGAAGAAATTACTATCTGCCGCAAGCATATAGAAAAGCAAAACTACCTGACATCTATAAATTAAGCATTGAAATGTGGTGACATTGAATTTCTGCTAGGTTCAGGTTGCTTCATATATAAATGATAATTGTCATTGGATTATAGTTTAGTAGTTATGGATAGTAATTAATATATATGTTATATTTTTTCCTCATTTTGTCGCATGGGGTTGCTGCAAAGCAGCCATCCACATCGTGCAAACAATGAAATTTCACCTCGTATTTGTATTACATGTGGTTGCTATAACATAGCCATCCATGACATGCGTACAAATATAATTACTTTGCCCACGTAGCCAGCATAACCATCTCCATCCTTAACTAACAAAAAATAATCATCGATATAAGTAATAATTATAATAGAAGCTCTCATCGTATCCATCATTGCACTAAAGGAGGCATAGTTATATTTACATCCTACAAATGAATAATTAACCACAATATAACAATAAATACATAATAGGATATAAATATGCGTGCATGAGTTAAAACAACGAAAAAAGGGATAAGCAATATAACATGATTGGGTACTTATGAAATAAAGCTCCTAATACAGTTGTTGAGGTACATGATTAACTTAAAATATCATTTGCATAATTCAAGGTTCAACAATATAACTTAAGTGGTCAACCAGGTTGTACACTAACTAATTCAAAATCATCCCCACTAAAGTATATTGGGGGAAGTAGCGTTGTTGAAGCCACCTATCACAGCCATGAAGTTGTTGAAAGGAAACCTTCGTTACTTGTATGGAAAAAAGTTAGAGACGAAAAGGAAAAGCAACAGTAGTACAAATACTTACATGGTTCCATTGACCTACATAATGTAATGGAATAAGCATGCAGGAATCCCCATCCCATACCAATCTCCAGAGTCCACCAATCGTCTAATAAGGAGATACGTATTGCAATAATGAGAAAAACACTTATAAAACCATTTGAGGTCAACGTGGTAATCGGTTTGCTGGATAAATTCCTCCTGTGTCATTTGCCAAGCAATACGAGTGAAGTGCCTACTTCCATATTAGCCATCTTGTTTCCTTCGTAATAATGAATGGAGGATTAACCACTGATGCTCGTCAGATATGACGTCCTTCATACTCATGGTAGGATACTGTCCATAAAGAAGAAAATGTTTCCAGCTGTAATATGACAATAGTGACATATAGTTGACAATTCTAGCATTATTCAGAGCATGAAAAAGTTAATTCAATGTATAATTAGCTTGATGAGATAGTAATTGACACTTGCTCTATTTGAATCGTACACGTATTTGTAGTCCCTCATTTTTTAGCACGATGTTGCTGCAACGCAGCCTTCACAATCATGCGATGAGCAATGGTGTACTTAGACCCTCTTGTTTCCACCTAATTAAATAGAGTACCAAGGAGACCCATGTATGCTCACAGGTGAGTACGTACTCCATTATCAACTAAGAATAGTGGTCATAAACAATTATTTAGGATAAGACAACAATAGAAAGCAAATGTCTTACTTAAATAGAAAAATATTGATGTTTCAAATAATTGTCTCGCTAGACAACCCATGTAGAAAGCATACAACTATGATCAGGCAAAAAACAAAATAAATGAAACCCCTAGATGACGTCGAGATACTACATTGACATGCTGTTGAATTGTCCAACCATCCCCTCGTAGCTTCTTTCAACATGACGAACCTTGAGCTCTATCTCAAGGTCACATACTCTCTCCTACAGCTCTGCTATCTACAACTCGTATGATATAACCTGTTGGTGCAGCCTACGTGCTTCGTCATTCTTAGCCTCGAGAATACGCTGGAGATCTGCGAGGTGATCAGTCAGGCATTCGACATATTCATCTGACGCATTCCCCTTACGAAGAATGCGTGTAAGCTCCCTCTCGGACCTCCCATATAATCTAGCCAAGAAGGTGAACTCCGCATGGGAAGACTGTACTGTAGGCTCGTGATAAGAAGTTTGAACCCTGTAGCCACATCCCTACATTTTTAATGCTGGAAATTATAACTTTAGTTTTTTAGTTTTGACATTATGATCATGCATGAATGAAGCTACCAATTAAACTCACATCGTCAATTCGAGGGCAGACATAGTTGCATTGTCTCATCACCGCCGGAGTTGTCCTCTAAAATAAGATTGCAAAGTTCACGGTAGGAGCATCTCCTACCGTGCCTCCAAAGGAGTCCCACCTTGACGCAATCTCCGTTGACTATATTTTAATTGTCAATATAAATTGAAAAAATTACATGTTATTCGTTACCAAAGAAATTGACATCTAACTCGAGAAGTAAGTTCTAAATGGCAAAGTATTGCATGATGATCACGTCTTCAACATTGATAACCATAATCATGGAAGATCTACAGCAAAGGAGCACGGTACATTGGTAAAGCATACAAACGGGTTACACTTCACATATTATACGAGCAAATGAAGGAAGATAATGGAAGATATCACGATGTACGATGGCCAAATATTCTCCCCCTATAATCATTCCAAAGAGCTTCAGAAATATTATCACGGATAACTGTGCCTGAATTCACAGCAACATCATCGACCTCGCCTTCGAGGTCATCATGATCGACATCCGTGTTTTCTACACACTGGTTTAATAATTCCTGGAATAGCTCATCATTTGGTTCAAAACGAAGGAGGAAGTTACATAGGATACAAGCAACCATAACCATTCGACACTGGTTGTTAAACTTATAGAATGGTCAATTGTCTGGTAATCTCCATCGTCCTTTAAGGATACCAAAAGTGTGCTCGATAACATTGCACAAGGAAGCATGTCGGTGATTATATATATGTTTGGCATTATGGTACATGATAACGGCGTTGTGACTAGGTTTTGTTGTTTTGTTATAGAAATTACGTTGTAGTACAGATAGTCATTGCCATTATTACAATTTTTACTCGGAAATGAAAGTTCTCCCGAGGTCAAACTCAGGGAGCAAGTTGTATTCTAGAGGTACGAAGTTTCTATTACAAAAAATAAAGAGAGAGAGAGAGAGAGAGAGATTTGTCTTGTTGGCTTCTTCTTCTTCTCTTCTTTCTCGTCTTTGTCTTCTTTTCTCTTCTCTTTGAGTCTTCAGTTTTCTTCCTTCTTCTTATTCTTGCTCTGTTCTTCTTTTCTTGTTTTCTTCTTGCCTTCTCTTCTGTTCTCCTTCTTTCTTCTCTTCTTCTTCAGAGCTTCTTCTTCTCTTTCTCCTTGTGTTCTTCTTTTCTTCTTGCTTCTGTTCTTCTTGTCTTTTCTTTCTTTTTCTTCTTGTTCTTCTTTCTGTCCGTCTCTTTCTTTTTCTTCTCCCTTGCGATCCTGTTCTTCTTTTCTTCTCCTTCTTCTTTGCCTTCAGAGCGTCGTCTAATTTTTCAATCAGACGACTTAAGTAGCTGCTGCTACAGTGCGTCTTTTCTTCTTCTTCTTCTTTCCTCTGTGGCTTTCTTCTTCTTCTTCTTCTTGCAGTCCTTCTTCTTCCTGCCTTCTCTTCTTCTTCACCTGTGCCTGCACACTCAAAGTTCGATCAGAGGGCAAAACCTACTCTACCCTCCCCCGCGTCTCTCTCTCTCAGAATTCACTCATAGGATAGCTCTCCGAGAGATGCCGGGTAGTCGGGTACGTGGGTCGCGCCCGGATCCATGCCCACCGGCGTGCGGTGGTGGGCAAGGAGTACAGGACGGGTAAACGGGTCGGGCCAGGTCCGCGGGGCGTGGTCGCGGACGAGGCCGGCTCAAGCGGGTGAGAGGGACCTCACCCCGTGCTCAGGAGGCAAAGAGCCTAAGGCACTTTTTGCCTTTATGCGAGCGCACGCCTCTCAAAAGTTCCGAGGTGGGACTAAATGTCCCACCCCAATTGGGCACCCGCAGCTGAGGGAGCTGCAGGCAGATGCAGCAGCTGCGGGGCTTTCTCCCCAACTGCAGGCCTGGGCGACTGCGTGGCTGCAAACCGCGCGTCCTGGCGAGTCGAACCTGGGCGAAGCGTGCCTGCAGCTGCAGGTCGAAGGAGCATCACCGGCTTAGCAATGGCGACGGAGGGAGAGCAACCTGTCCACAGAAGAACGGCCTCTCAGCCTAATCAGACAAGCGAAGAACCTTCGCCGTGGCACGGCGAAGGCGGTGTGGGGTCCGGCAAGCCGTGGGGCGGAGCGTAGGGGCTGCCCTAGGTCAAACTGTAGCGCAGGAAATGGGTTTGTTCAGGGGGTCTGCAGGTGGCGAGTGGCGGGAAATGGAAGGGCGGAAGTTGATCGGGGTGAGGAGGCGGAGGTTCTGTGAGGGTCGGCGAGTCGTGTGGGGTGGTGGAATGACGGGAGCGAGTCGCCGGAGTTTGGCCGGAGATGGGGAAGGTGAGGGCGATTAGGCGCGGTCGAGGGGTGGTTATGCAAATTACAGTAAGGAAAAGAAAGAGGGGAGGAAGAGGAAAGATTGTACCTACTCAGAGGGACGAGGGCGGGCCGGAGCAGGGCGACGGTCGTATCGACTGTCTCCGGAGAAGAAGGTGCCCAGAGAGAGAGGGTGGCGGCGAGGAGAGAGCGGGAGAGCGCGCGTTGGGTACGGCGCGACGCGGGAAGAGCAGGTGAAGGCAGCTCTGCTGCTGGTAGTGCGGCAGAACGACGAGGAGGAGGAGGAAAAACCGCCGAAACAAGGGGGCCTCTGTCGGAGTGGCAAGAGAGGAAAGGGGGGGATTTCTCCGTCAGAACCGAGCTGGAGAGAGCGGCAGAGCGTCGGGGTTTTTATAGAGGCAGAAACAGAGAGGAGGGCGGAGGGAGACGACGTGCCTCCCTCGCCGGAGGACGCCGGAGATGGAGACCCACACCTTCCGCGCGTTCGCACGGGAGGTATGGGTGGTTGCAGAGACCATGGAGATGTCCCTGCGACTGCAGAGGTCGCAGGGCACCCCCGGTTGACTTGGCAGAGGGTCCCCCTTACCCTGCGCGGCACCATGCTCCGCGCAAAGTCGCCGGAGCATGGCGCTGCTCAGGGTTTTGCAGGGAGGACCCAAATGCAAAGAACGAAGAAGAGTTAGGGGCCAAAATGTGAGGGTTTCAAAAGTTGAGGGCCAAAAAGTAATAGATGAGGACCAAAATGTAAAGTTGGTCAAGAAGGTCTCTCCTTAGCCTCAAGTTTTTATACATGACTAATTAGGATCTAAGGATTCTGATGGTGAATTTTATTTCTAGATCAAACCTTGTTTGACCGATTAATTTACGCAAAAACTCAAATTAAGTTATTAATTGGCATGGTTCTCAATGTAGGTCAAAATGGGTTCATAAGGCCAAATTGGAGGTTTTAAACCCTAGAGATTATTTTTCTATGAATTTTAGAGGGTTTAGTCGATTTTTTATTTGCCTCGAACCTCGTGAATTGAAGTGGGTTTGTTTTTAGGATTACATGATGTCATTTAATTCCTTGGAGTTGCTGTAGCCCTCTTTGAGTCATCTCATCCCACTTTTCTTCTTATTAGGTTATTTTGACCTATGTTTGGACCCTGAGTTACCATGTTTTCAGATTGAATTGGTGAAATTGCATTTTTACCCCTTAGTTTCTATTTTCTTTGCAAACTCAGAATTTCTCTGAGCCAAGTGACGTGCCTTCGTGCGTGTGTGTTAAGAGGTGTCATTATAGTTGCACTTGATACGTCAGTTTTAAAAGAAGTAAACGGAGGTGAGTCCGAGTGTCGATCTCAGGGAGGCATGGAAATCGGATTTTGTTTACCACTTGTTATCACGAAAAAGGCGGAGTTTTGCTTGCGAAAGAGATGGTTTTGAAAAGCGAGAGATAGAGAGAGTTTAGGGTTAGAAAGCTCTTGGTTTTGATTATGCACTTTAAACAGAAATTAAAATGGCAACTAAATGGAAAATAATTTCATTAAACATGCATTCATAGTTCATGGTTTACAATATTAAATACATGCTTCAACAAAAGTAAATGAAAGCTTAAAAGAGAGAGAGAGAGGTAGAGAGAGAGTGGAGAGCTACGAGGCAGCCACGGCGGTGGAGGAGGCTCCGTCGGCGGCTCGTCGTCTCCGGCGATTACAAGAGTGCCTAAGACTAGCTAGGAGAGGAGTGGAGTAGTTGCAAGTGGGAGAGGATGCCTTGAATGGTGGTAGAAGGGGGTTTAAATAGAGTTAAGGGCTTTCTAAAAGAAGAATGTGCTTTAGCGACATCCAGAACGTCGCTAAAACCGCTTCCATATACGTCGGTGAAGGCCTTCTGCCGCCGGTCAGCCGCCCGCCCCTCTCTCTCTTCAGGCGCGATCCGTGGATGTCGAACGAGAGCCGTCCGATTGATGATCGGACGGCTGAGATCCTCCCGCGCCTGCGCTAGGATCGCGCTTCGGGCGCGTGTGCGCGCGCGCGTTTCAGCCCGGCGTGCGCGCGCGCGTGGGAGGTGGGGCGCTGTCGTCGCGCCGCGTGGCGCAATCCTAGCCGCTCACTTCTGATCGCGCGGCTCAATTTTGCCGTGCCCTTCGCCCGCAAGTGATTTCCGCTCCGCGCGATTCGAACGCGCGTCGCCACGACGCGGGCGTGCGCGCTAACCGTTGCGCCACGCCCGCGCTTTGTCGCGGCGACCGCGAGCGAGCGCGCGGATCTCGGCCGTTCGATCGAAGATCAACGGCCGAGATGCGTCCTTGGCTGGCTTGGGGGCGTGCGGGCGGCGGGGGCAGGGCGACGTGGCGCGTTCTAGGCCGTTGATCTCCAGATCAACGGTCAGGATTTCTTGGGCCCATTGTGGGAGCTCCGGATGTCGGATTTGGCCGATTTTGAGTCCGTTAGACTCCGTTCGTCGTCCTGAATCCATCCGTACGGTCCGATTGCTCATCTGAGGCCTGCTTTGACAAATGCTTTACACAAATGGAAATTAATACAGTTTATAAGCAATCTTGGTACATGCTACTTTATGTTGTGCCTTTTATTCTAAAGATGGGCCATATTCAACCTAATTACTACCCCCTTGCGTGGTGTTATCATACCCCCATGCTTACTCCTTGCTAGTCCCTAGCAAGGTTTATTCTAGCCTTTATTTCTTTGGCGAATTCAAGAAGTAATTGCTTAGGCACTTCGTTACTTGTCAATAAGAGGAACTATACGAAGATCTTAATCTACAAAGACTAAGCAGCGCCTGGGTGTCTGCCAAAATACGAATCGCCCGAATCCTTGCTTTGTATATATAACTATACTTATGTATACGTATATATCTATATATGTCTTTTTAGAATTTTTTAGAATTCAGTGTGGGTTGGTAACTTTTTACAGCTACCCAACCCACCCAAAACTCGGTCAAAACCCTAAGTGCTAAGCATCTTGGTGTGAATGTTGTGATAGACTTACTTAACGGTAATTGAGACAGACTTCGAGTTTCTACGCCTCTAGGTGACCGGAAAAGAAAATAAATTTTTGCCTGAAGGTGTATTTGTTCGATTGGTAGCTTTCTCCCTGCGTTCATTTTACTTGGGGTCAACACAAGGATTTTCCAGTGTATATCTCCCCGGCTTGTACTACTTCCCCGCTTCTTCCTTAGGTGTTTTTGGTCTTCTTTTTTTGTGCAATTATTGAGCTGGGCTCTGGACAACCGACCAATGGGTTGTTACCCACGATCACTTGCCAGCCATACTTGTGCGGTGAAGTGTGGCTTATTTTCTTTTCTTCTTTTCCCTTTTTTTTTTTTTAATTATTATTATTTTTACGTAGGTGGCTTCCCTAATCTCAAATGTACCTAGAGGCAGTGAAAAAAGAAATGGCCTGTGGCTGGGTTCTGGACAACCTGCCAATGGGCTGTTACCCACGACAACTTGCCAGCCATACCACCCTAGAGAGTTCATTAGCTACCCAATTTCTGTCAAAATCTCCGAGAAGTGAGTCTGTGCAAAAATGTGTGTAGATGCTTAGACTCAAAGTTTCCCTGAGTTAGAGGGTGAGTTGATAAGTCGTATACTTATTACCTTATTTATTAGGTGGATTAGAATAGCTTAAAGTTGCAAGGGTTCGCCGCTAAATCCATATTTTAATGGACACCAGGGCTAATTAAGCCTGAAGGCCTGAAAAGTCTAAGTGTTTAAGTTCTTTTTGTATTATTTCCCACTATTGACAAGTTTCTAATGCCTAAGTTTTTCTTCCTAAATTCATTTTTTTTTTTTATCAATTAATTTATTCATTCAGACTGATTAATTAAGCTCAAGATTATGCAGTTTACCATCCCCCCCATGCTTAAGTTGGACAATGTCCTCATTGGCAGATGCATGGATGCAAAAGGGTTCAAAAAGATAGTACCTGAGTGACGTAAACTACCAGATCAGTCTGAATCCGCTGGGTTGCCTCCCAGGAAGCGCTGAGTTTAACGCCTCCAGCTGGGCGGTGCCTGGTGTCAGCCCTCAACAAGGGTGACACTTTCCTTGGGGGGTACCTGGGCCAGGAAATGCTTCAATCTTTGACCATTGACTGTAAAGGTGTGCCCGGTATTAAGATCGGCGATTTCGACTGCCCCATTGGAATAGGGCTTGACCACCCGAAATGGTCCTGTCCATTTGGACCTAAGTTTCCCTGGAAAGAGTTTCAGGCGTGCATCAAATAGCCAGACTTGTTGGTTTGGCTCAAAGGTTTTCCTATGAATGAGTCGGTCGTGGACGGCTTTCATTTTCTCCTTATATAGCCGACTATTGTCAGAGGCGTCCCGACGAATTTCTTCAAGCTCAGATAATTGAAGAGTCCTTTGCGCACCAGCTAACTGGGGATCCATGTTACATTGCTTAACAGCCCAGTAAGCCCGGTGTTCCAATTCGACAGGGAGATGGCAAGCTTTGCCAAAGACCAAGCGGTAAGGTGACATGCCTATCGGGGTCTTAAAAGCGGTCCTATATGCCCACAGGGCATCATCAAGTCGTGTGGACCAGTCTTTCCTGTCAGGTCTCACAGTCTTCTGTAAAATGTTCTTGATTTGTCTGTTTGAGACCTCAGTCTGCCCATTTGTTTGTGGATGATACGGGGTGGCAATGCGGTGGTTTACCCCGTATTTTCTAAGTAGGGCACGGAACTGGGAATGGATAAAATGGCTTCCACCATCACTGATCATGGCCTTGGGTATTCCAAAATGGGAAAAGATGTTCTTCTTTACAAAGTCCATGACCGTCTTGTGATCGCATCGTCGGGTGGCGACGGCTTCAATCCATTTGGAAACATAGTCTACCGAGACCAAGATATACTCGAAGCCGTTGGATGGTGGAAAGGGGCCCATAAAATCGATACCCCAAACGTCGAAAATTTCGACAATCAAAATGGGCTGAAGGGGCATCATATCTTTTTTGGTCATTGTCCCTAGTGTTTGGCATCGTGAGCAAGTCTTGGCAAAGATGTGTGCATCCTTGAATAGGGACGGCCAATAAAATCCAGACTGCAAAACTTTTGCAGCTGTTTTCTTGCCAGAGAAATGGCCGCCACATGCTTGGTCATGACAAAAGGAAAGCACACTCTGAACTTCGTCTTCGGGGAGGCACCTCCTGATGATCTGATCAGCACAGAGGCGAAACAGCATGGGATCATCCCAGAAATAGTGCTTGGCCTCAGCCAAGAACCTGTCCCGTTGCTGTCTGGACCAGCTGTGCGGGGTTTGTCCTATAACCAGGTAGTTGACATAGTCAGCATACCATGGCATTTTCTTGTCTTGCACGGCTAGGATGTGTTCATCAGGGAAGGTATTAGATAGAGGTAGGGAGGGTCCAATGTGGTCTGGATGAAGTCTTGACAGGTGGTCAGCCACCACATTTTTCGATCCGGCCTTGTCTTGGATTTCCAGGTCAAATTCCTGCAAAAGCAGGATCCATCTGATGAGCCTGGGTTTTGCGTCCTTTTTGGCCAACAGGTGCCGGATGGCTGAATGGTCGGTGTAGATAGTCACGTGGGATCCCAGCAAGTATGATCGGAATTTTTCCAGTCCAAAGACTACAGCAAGCAACTCTTTTTCTGTGACCGTATAATTACGCTGGGCCTCGTCCAACGTTTTGCTCGCGTAGTAGATCACCACGGGCTTCTTGTCTTGCCTTTGTCCCAGGACAGCACCTATGGCAAAATCTGATGCGTCACACATAATCTCAAAATCCTGGGACCAGTCTGGGGGTTGAAGTACAGGTGCGGTGGAGACTAAGTCCCGGAGGGTATGATAAGCCTGGGTGCAATCAGGAGACATGTGGAAAGTTGCGTCGTTGGCTAGAAGGTCGGTCAAGGGTTTGGAAAGTTTGGAAAAGTCTTTGTTGAACCTTCGGTAGAAGCCAACATGTCCTAGGAAAGAGCGAATCTGTCGGACCGAACTAGGTGGAGGAAGTTTGGAAATTAAATCAACCTTAGCTCGATCTACCTCGATGCCCTTATGCGAAACGATGTGTCCGAGGACAATTCCTTCTTGAACCATAAAATGGCTCTTTTCCCAACTTAACACCAAGTTAACCTCGATACATCGTTTCAGGATTTTCTCCAAGTTGCTCAAACAATGGTCGAATGAATTCCCGAATACAGAGAAATCATCCATAAAGACCTCCAAGTATTCACCCACCATTTCTGAAAAAATGGCTAGCATGCAACGCTGGAAGGTCGCGGGTGCGTTGCATAACCCGAACGGCATTCGACGGAATGCAAACGTGCCATACGGGCAAGTGAATGTGGTCTTTTCCTGATCTTTCGGAGCAATTGCGACTTGGTTATATCCTGAATATCCATCCAGGAAGCAAAAATACTTCTGCCCTGCCAATCTTTCAAGGATTTGGTCAATGAATGGCAAGGGGAAGTGGTCCTTCTTAGTGGCTTCGTTAAGCTTCCTATAATCAATACACACCCGCCATGCGGTGGTGGTGCGGGTGGGAATGGATTCGCCATGATCATTAGTGACAACGGTGAGCCCAGCCTTCTTTGGAACCACTTGAGTGGGGCTCACCCAGGGGCTATCAGAGATAGGGTAGATGATGTCGGCGTCGAGCCACTTGATAATTTCTTTTTTAACGACCTCCCGCATGTTAGGGTTTAACCGTCTCTGCATCTGGCGGGAAGGTCGGGCCCCGTCTTCCAGGTAAATCTTGTGGGTGCAATAGGTGGGGCTAATTCCTCTTAGATCTGAGATGGTCCAACCAATGGCGGCCCGATGTTCTGAAAGAGTTGCAGTCAACCTTAGTTCCTGATCCTTGGTTAGATGGGAATTAATAATCACTGGGAAGGTCTGACCAGGTCCCAAGAAGACGTACTTGAGATTCTCGGGCAATGGTTTAAGTTCAGGTGCGGGTGGGACCACAGTCGATGGGAATGGAAAGGGCGGTAGTTGATCAACATTGATTTCTTCAAATGGTGTCATGTGATGATACTCAGCCTTACAGAGGTCCACAGGTAATGATGGTGACGAGTCAGAACTACGGGTTTGGTGGTCTGAGATAGAATTGAGGGTAAGGCATTCCTCGATTAAAGTTTCCACGGGATCATGTTCCTCAATGTAATCACAATCAAAATACTTTGTTGCCCGGAAGATATCTAATTGCATTTTCCTGTCTCCGAAGGCGATTTCCATACATCCCGTGTCGCAATCGATGTTTGCTTTAGCCGTGGCTAAGAAAGGTCTGCCTAAGATTATGGGTGCGTTCTGTAATTTTTCAGGGACTTCCATGTCAAGCACCAAAAAGTCGACTGGGAAATAGAAGTCCTTGACCTGTACAATCACGTCCTCGACAACCCCCTTCGGGGTTTTCACTGATCTATCCGCCAGCTGGATGGTGACAGGGGTTGGTGCCAGCTCCCCAAAACCAAATTGGTGGTACAAGGTTGTGGGAATTAGGTTGATAGAAGCACCTAGGTCCAGGAGCGCTCTATCAAATGTCATGTCCCCGATGTTGCAGGAAATCAGGGGTGCTCCTGGGTCAGTTCGTTTGAGTGGAAGGTTGCTTGATATCACGGAACTGGCTTGCTCAGAGAGTACAACCTTCCTAGGTGCTTGAGGTCTCGGCTTACGCTTGGGTGTACAGGCATCCTTTAAGAACTTGGCGTAAGCGGGGATGTGTTTGACAGCTTCTAGAAGTGGAATATTAATCTGTACTTGTTTAAAAATTTCCATCAGCTCCTCAGTTTCCACAGTATTCTTTTTTCTCTTGATTGTTTCCAAGGCCTCAGGATAGGGTGTCTGGATTGGTTCCATGTTTGGGTCCTTGGTTGGTGCTTCTTCTAAGTCGGGTAAAGTCTCGGGGAGAGTCGGCCATTTGGGATCCTGGGTTTTGGTGCCGCTTCTCAAGGTCACCGCATTCGTAGAGGCATTGGGGCCATGGGGTGATCCTTGAGAAGATGAGGATGAAGAGGCGCCAAACCCAGGAGGTGTTTGTGGAGCCGGTTGGACCATATGAGCCTGCCCGGGGTTGCCTTGGAACCCTTGCGAATTGGGGCCTCTGTTAATTATGTTTCGCAGGTTTGGTTGTGGTTGGGAAGGTAGAGATCCTTGCTGTTTACAGTCCAAGAGTTGGCTTAACTGTCCCTTTACCAAGGCCATTTCTTCCTGATGTTTTTGGTTCATGTCAGCCATCATCTTTATTAGGGTGTCCATTTGGTTTTGTGGGGGAGGGGCCGCCCTATTTTGGTTATATTGGGGTCTAACTGGTGGTCCTTGCTGATAGGGGGCAAGTGTGGCTGTTGGTTTGGCCTGGGCTGATTTTGGAATTGCGGTAGTTTCTGGTTTGTCCAACCAAAGTTGGGGTGATTACGCCAGCCGGTGTTGTAAGTGTTGGAGAAAGGGTCAGGTTTTGCATATCCTTGGACGGCTTGCACATCTTCTAGAATAGCCGATGTTGATGAAGAAGGAAGGGAGTAATCAAGGGTCGAGGGAGCAAAGGTCCCTCCTTGGAACATGGTTGGGGGTTGTTCCAGGTTTAGTTGGGTGAAGGGTTGGACCAGGTCAACATTATGTGATCCTTTTGCTACGGTGAAAGTCTGCAAGGGGTTCCTGGTCTGGTTTAGAAGCTCATCAATCTTCTTGTCCACCAATTCCACTCGATCCAACTTTTTGGCAATAATGTCCATGTCAACCATTCCAGAATTTGCTTGCACCTCATAAATCCCACCACGGGGTTGACTGGATCTGTTAAACTGGTTCATGGAGGCATTGTTGAGCGAATTCTCGCTCATAGACTCAAAGAGCTCAAACGCGCTCTCCTCATCTTTGTTTAGGAAGTTTCCCCTGCATGAGGCATCGACGAAGTTCCGTAGGTTGCTATCCAGACCGTGGTAGAATATCTGGGCCAATTGCCACCTTGGAACTTCGTGGTGTGGGCATTTCCTCAAAAGTTCATTGAATCTTTCCCACGCCTCATGAAATTGTTCCCCACCCTGGAGTGTGAAGGTAGTGATAGCTCTTCTGAGGGCATTGGTCTTTCCTATGGGGAAGAATTTCTTTAAAAATGCATGCCTCAGTTCCTCCCAGGTGGTGATGGGTCTACCTAGGGTTCTAAGCCAGTGAGAAGCCTTGTCTCTTAATGAGAAAGAGAACATCTTGATTAGAACAATGTCAAGGCTAATGTTCCTAGGTTTTACTGTTCTTGCTATGCGGTCAAGATCTTCTAGGTGCTGAAAGGGGTCTTCATTTGAGCTTCCATGAAAGTGGCTCTGGATTAGACTTAATACATTAGGTTTTAGCTCAAAATCGTCTCCCCCTTCGGGGATCCTAAGGTGTGGCTCGACTCTAATGGCAGAAGGGTTATAGAAATCACGGAGGGGTCTTGGCTGGTTCTGAAATGGTGGTAAATCAAGTGGTGGTTGTCCTGGTATGTCATTGAAAGGTGGTGATTGTTCTTGCGGGTTCTGTAACCGTTGTATGGCTTGCATGATGGTGTGGATTTGTTGTTGCTGAAGCCGATGGTTAGCATTGATTTGAGCCTGGACGACAGCCATAGCATCTGGTGGGGGTTGATCTTCAGCCTCATCTACCCTAGGTTCAGCCATGTTTTCAACAGAATTACATCGCCTAGATTCCTGCCCCAAAACACACAATTCGGGATGCAGTGAGCGCCTCCCGTGCATACACTAGAGAAGAACTGGAGGGGATGCGGAGGGCGACAGATGCGAGAAATGTGTTTCAATCAAGCACGCAAGCCTAATCCTTATGGTGTATTCCTTAGGAGACCTAGAAATCTCGCAAAGGGTGATTAAGTCCGTAAGCACTGGACTTCCCTTCTCAAGGCTAATCTGGCCAGGTTGATTACGAGGGGATTGCAGGGAAGGTTCTTCCTTTGGCTTGGGCCTCCGGTTCCATAGACCCCACAACCACGGTCGTTTGACACTGCCCCGCAGCCTAGTCACCAGATTCTACCAAGGGAATGAAAGCCAAGTGCCTAGCAGACAAAACCTCACCTTTTGAGACTTAACTCAGTCCTGCCTAGGGCACGTCTACTCAGTTTTAAAGGGCTAGGATAGTGCTTGTGCTTAGGGTGATGTGATGAGGCGTTGATTGGGGTGGTGCCTCTTAATGTTCTACTTTCAAAGTGTGTGCTTCTAGCAGAATATGATTTTCAAGCAAGGATTTGTTAAGATATAGTGTCTTTTTAGTGTTTCATCCTTACTTAAGTACTTTTTAGGGTTGACGTGTCTTAATTTTTTCAAACAAGTTTCAGTGGGCACGTCAAGTTCTGCACACAACTTAGTGAAAGCAGATTTCCTTTTATTTTGTAGAGGCTCTAAAACCCTAGTGTACTCATCCTGATAATCATGCAGCTTCTATTAGATGAGTCAGTTTTAGGGTTGAGTGGTGCGGCCCAGGTCAACTCACGGTGGCTTCGCAAACACCACTCAAGAGAAAGAGAAAAGAGCACTCCAAGAATTTATCCAGCATATTAGAGTGTACATTTTTTGTAGGGTGATGTGTTAAGAATGTGGGTCAAGCAATCATTCACCACGCCAATTTTTTTAGTTTTTATGATTTTTTTTAGCTTTTTCACGCAAGCAAACAATGAGAGAGAGAGTACTTACTATCGGTCCTCGAGGCGCCTACTTCCTTGCTACCATAGTGGAATGCGTCGCTTCGCCGTCCATGCGCCGAATTCCTGCAACCGTCAAGTAAAAAGGAAAATAGGGCATTAGAAGATATGAGAATGAAGGTGGAATGGAGGTGATAAAACAAATCCGTTGCCTCCCCGGCAACGGCGCCAAAAACTGACGTGCCTTCGTGCGTGTGTGTTAAGAGGTGTCGTTATAGTTGCACTTGATACGTCGATTTTAAAAGAAATAAACGGAGGTGAGTCCGAGTGTCGATCTCAGGGAGGCGTGGAAATCGGATTTTGTTTACCACTTGTCACGAAAAAGGCGGAGTTTTGCTTGCGAAAGAGACGATTTTGAAAAGCGAGAGATAGAGAGAGTTTAGGGTTAGAAAGCTCTTGGTTTTGATTATGCACTTTAAACAGAAATTAAAATGGCAACTAAATGGAAAATAATTTCATTAAACATGCATTCATAGTTCATGGTTTACAATATTAAATACATGCTTCAACAAAAGTAAATGAAAGCTTAAAAGAGAGAGAGAGAGGTAGAGAGAGAGTGGAGAGCGACGAGGCAGCCACGGCGGTGGAGGAGGCTCCGTCGGCGGCTCGTCGTCTCCGGCGATTACAAGAGTGCCTAAGACTAGCTAGGAGAGGAGTGGAGTAGTTGCAAGTGGGAGAGGATGCCTTGAATGGTGGTAGAAGGGGGTTTAAATAGAGTTAAGGGCTTCCTAAAAGAAGAATGTGCTTTAGCGACATCCAGAACGTCGCTAAAATCGCTTCCATATACGTCGGTGAAGGCCTTCTGCCGCCGGTCAGCCGCCCGCCCCTCTCTCTCTTCAGGCGCGACCCGTGGATGTCGAACGAGAGCCGTCCAATTGATGATCGGACGGCTGAGATCCTCCCGCGCCTGCGCTAGGATCACGCTTCGGGCGCGCGTGCGCGCGCGCGTTTCCGCCCGGCGTGCGCGCGCGCGTGGGAGGTGGGGAGCTGTCGTCGCGCCGCGTGGCGCAATCCTAGCCGCTCGCTTCTGATCGCGCGGCTCAATTTTGCCGTGCCCTTCGCCCGCAAGTGATTTCCGCTCCGCGCGATTCGAACGCGCGTCGCCGCGACGCGGGCGTGCGCGCTAACCGTTGCGCCACGCCCGCGCTTTGTCGCGGCGACCGCGGGCGAGCGCGCGGATCTCGGCCGTTCGATCGAAGATCAACGGCCGAGATGCGTCCTTGGCTGGCTTGGGGGCGTGCGGGCGGCGGGGGCAGGGCGACGTGGCGCGTTCTAGGCCGTTGATCTCCAGATCAACGGTCAGGATTTCTTGGGCCCATTGTGGGAGCTCCGGATGTCGGATTTGGCCGATTTTGAGTCCGTTAGACTCCGTTCGTCGTCCTGAATCCATCCGTGCGGTCCGATTGCTCATCTGAGGCCTGCTTTGACAAATGCTTTACACAAATGGCCATTAATACAGTTTATAAGCAATCTTGGTACTTGATGCATGCAATGCTCCTATTCTACTTTATGTTGTGTCTTTTATTCTAAAGATGGTCCATATTCAACCTAATTACTACCCCCTTGCGTGGTGTTATCACCAAGCCTTTCTAGAGTTATGTAGGAGCTTTTTCTTGCAAATCAGGGTTAAATGGTGCCAGTTTAGGGTTTATGACGAGGCTCTCATCAGTACACACACCCCTGTACTCCTACAAATGGTATGCAACACCTTGGTATGGGGAAAAGAATCTATCAATATTTGCATACCCTAGGTCAACCAAGTAGCGTCTGCCTTGTGGAACTCGAAAATTTCCAACATCAAGTGCCTAGTTAAGGACCTGCATGTCAGCTACGAAACCGTCGAAGCCGGTGACCACGTATACAAATTCCATACCAAAATTTACCGCGGCCATCACATTATGAGATGTGTATTGCTTTCGACAATGAAAGCGTGCTTGTTGATCACCTCTAACCGTCGCTTTAATATGACATCCATCAATAGCTCCAACAACATCCTATTACATGACAAAGGTTAATATCGAAGAAGTTTGATGCTCATAAATAACCTTACGAAATATAATGAGTACTCGAAAGCAAGGGAAGAACTTTGGATTCCCACTTATCACAATGGGAATCGGTGTATCAACATCGGGTAATTTGATAAGAAGTCACTTCAACTTGATGATCTACCTTACGACTTTGTTAACGTAGCGACTTATCGTTTCCCCGAAGTGTTGAAATCTCTCCATGAGATGACGATTTGATCCCCCATGTCCCAATACAGATAGGAAAATGCCTAGCTGCTCCTCTACAGTCGTGTTGCATGTGTTTCTTAACTTCGCTCTCCCCTTTAACAAATCAATAAAGGTCCAGAATGCTTCCTTCAACATTCAAAATTCATCCCTACATCGATTTGGATTTGGGTGGTAGAGGATATCATGGATCCACTCGTGTCCTAACATTGTGTTTGTGTTACGAGGAATTCTACAGGGAACTGGTGGGTAGCATTGTGCCATGACAACAGTTGGCAATAGTAACTCCACAATCGTCATCTCATTGTCTTCCGACAATTGCTAACTATCAGTCACAGAGTCCTCGCTTGAGAAATCGCGTGACTCTAGTGAACTATCAGTACTGTTTGAAGTAGTTGACTTTGACATTCCTGAAAGTAAATAAGGACATGATGAGCTAAGACATAAGAACGTGTATTGGAGGAAATTATATTCTTCAAGCAGCAAGGCATTAAAACATAGATATGAAGAGCAGAATTGACATAATGCATTTAAACAACATTATATAAAGTACGATCCATCGACAAAGAAATAAAAAGTACCATCAAGTGGTCACAATTATTACATAACCATAGTTCATCAAGAAAGCAAGAAACGAAAAGGAAAATAACATAAACAAGCGGGTACAATCACGTATCGCACACTCCACGATGATGATGGCATGAAAGGCCAAATGAAATCGAGTGGTACGGTGAAAGGACAAAGCATAACATGATGACGCTATCAACCCTGAAGTACTCGCTGCAACCAATCATGGAATGCTTCCACATTATCAACAATGTTTCTAAATACTGTATGGTTTCTACTCCTCAAGAAATGGTGGGCCAAGACAATAGTATCAGAGGGGGAGAGGAACGCCACTCTCTCCTTGACCATCTCAAGACAACGACAAATCTCATGGCTTGTGTCAACCTTCTTAGGTTTAGAAATGTGGTGATCAACAATCATTTTAAGCAATGAGTTTGCCTCCTAAATTCCTTCCGTTGCTGCACTTGTTGACCCCTTCTCCCACCACTAGAACTACCATCCGCACTTGGTCTTTTCCCATGATCCCCACTTGGAATACCATGTGGGGGGCTGGATGGTGGAGGAACTTCACGACTCGATTGACCTTGAGAAGGATTTGTTGAACCACCATAATCATAACTTGAATGAAGTGGTGGGGGGGCTGAGGATAACTGTTACGACCCGATCCCAGATCCCTACAGGACCCAAGATCGGCTCACCTCGACTAATCCCAAGACCCAGTCGTTCAACGAGAAATAATCAAAAACAGAAAATATTCCACAACCACACATGCAATGTAACTAAGTAGAAATAACCAAAAGATAGTAAAGGAAATGGAACGAAAATGTTTCACAATATTACATGCCATCACAACTAAAGCAGCAGAAAGTAAAGAGGAAATATAATAGAAATAGGAAAACATCTACAGTACTCACTACTACAACAGAAAGTTCGAAAACAAAAAGGGAATAACAGCTAAGGGTAGGCTCGACTGAGCCTAGCTCCCTCTACAGCCGGTGGCATTAGCTACCCAACTCCCTGACCTGAACAAGGTTATAAAATCCATGGTCAGCTAACGTTGAGTAGAGTGGTGGTTAAGCCATTTACATGCAATTAACATAAGACAAGCAGCTAATTAATTATTTATTTCCATTTAGCTCAACTAAGTGGTTCTAATTTGTTTATCCTCTTAAGAAATCGGTCATTTCTTGATCTTGTATGTTTCCCAAGGGAACGATCTTAATTGTAGTCTTTCCCATGATGTAGGATGTACACATGGTGCTCTCCTGACTGGGAGAGTCCCCCGTGGTAGTCCTACACCCGGTCAACCACCCTGAGGTCACAATCGTAACGTAACAGTGACCACGGCACGTGCGATAAGCACACGGGTAGCTACCCCGCACTAGTATGTGGTCAGTCGTTTCCGCTAGTGGGTACACCCAAAAGTACAGCACAGAACATCATAGGGTCTCGCCCTCTCAGAACAGAGGTCTCGCCCCTCCACAGTCCGTGTACCCTCGTCCGATTATCCCGGTTTGCCCAATGGGCCTGAAAGAGTCGGTGTAGGGTGACTAGTCCTAACCCCGGGCCCCGTGGGGCGGCTAACTCCCTCCCTACACTAAGTAGCTCACATCGGTACCACATACACGAGGACCAAACAGGAGTCGATATAGAGTGACTAGTCCTAACCCTGGCTCCCAACCAAAAGGGGCGACTAGTTCCTCTCTACACTAAAAGGACAGTTGATCTCCTTGGTACTACATACACAAGGACCAGCTCACTTCTCGTCTACATACGAGATTCTTTCCGTGTACAGGAGTTCTTCTCCTAGTTCCCCGTTGGGTTCATGCTCGTATTCATTTCATTTCATTTATCAACATGCATATCTCGTTGTTTACATTCCGATTCTCATTCCTATAATAGGCAGCTCATGTTTTAATAACTAAAGAAGTATCACATCATGTATCTATACAATTTCTAGCAATTAGAGTTTAACAAGTATCTCAAAGTAAACAGTATAGCTCATGAAATGTTCATTCGCTTCTGCCCTAGGATTCATTTCACATCCTTGGGTTCAATCAAGTTATTCTAAACATGCACTTTACTTATTTAAATCTTAATATTAAAGTAAACCACTTTACCAGGATTCATGGGTGGAATGGGGACCTGAAACACAGATCCCGTCGTCTCCGCAGGCCTCGAACACGCTACAGACTAGAAACCTATACCAGTGACCAAGTCACATCAGATGAGTTTCAAACAGTATATAATTGACACAAACACGTAGAGAAACTCGATAGGAAAACAATGGTACTTTGTTTGCATAAATTAGACTCCGTTTGGACCCTGAACGAGCCAAAAATGTGCATACAGACTAAAAAATCAGATGTCTGAGACTAGGCCCAGATGTCTTAAACAACGTCAGTAACTCACCTTGTGTTCCTGCATTGCTGGCAGATGTCTAGAACCCCTTTACAGTCATCCTGGGTCTTTCCAGACGACTATCAGTGCGCCCGGACGTCCGATATGACTATCAGACGTCTGTGGAAATGTCCAGACGTCCTAAATCACCTCGAAGAGCGTGCTTACGCACCTTTCCATGACCTGTACCTATGCATGCGTTCACAGGTTTAAAACCACGACATCGCAATGCTACGTACTTCACATACGCGCATGCATGAGCCTACAGGACTCATACCTCGGCACTCCGCGAAATCTCAGATGTCCAGCTTCAGTTCTGGACGTCCACTGCTGCTCCAGACATCTGGTAAAGGCTCCACACGTCTGATACTAGAAAAATCTAGTACGTAGGAACCTCATCGCGCGGTCCTGCTTCTCGCAAGCTTCGCCCACAGCGCCTGCAGCAGCTATCCTAGCAGCTGCAGGAGGTCGAGGACCCTCCTCCGACGTCCTCTCTCCCACAAGCTCCTTCTCGAGCTCTCGTGGCAGCACTCTGGCCACGCCTCCTCCCTCTCTCACCCCAGACTCGTCGAAGGCCCCCGCAGCTGCAATCGTAGCTCCACCACGCGCAAGCTCTCCTGCTTGAGCTCCCACAGCTACACATGCTCGAGCTTCCCCGGGCTCTCTCCTCTATCCCATGCCCTCCCTCTCTCCCTCGCTCTCCCCTCCCTCGCGAGCTCCTCTCCTCTATGCGTGGCTGCAAGTGGAGGCGAGGAGGCTATTGGTGGTCACCGACAGACAAGGGAAGGAGGTGGAGGTGGTGGTGAGGGTGTGAAGGTGGAGTGGGTGGTGGGGTTTTAAATAGATGGGGGTTAAGGTTTTTGGTGGGGAGAGGGAAGTGTGCATGTGTGTGTGCGTGGGTGTGTGAGTGGGAAGAGAGAGAGGGGGGAAAAAATTGTGGAAACTTCCCTGCTATCCTCTCTTGTTACTGTAAGGCCCACACATCCGAACTAAAGAGGTCAAAAATGTCACTCACGCCCCTACCTTTTCCTAAAAGTCTCGTACGTTCCTTGGGAAGGGTCATTTCAACATAACAAACTTAAAGGAAATTTTGCCCTCAAAACTTGAGTTAACTAGGGTGCGGAAATAATGTAAAAGCGCATAACAAACTTAAAGAGGACCAAAATAGGTCAGAACAGACGTACCCTCAAAAAGCTCCAGATACTGCTCTCTCATCGTTGCCTCGGGCTCCCAAGTCGCCTCCTCGTACCGCTAGCTTCTCCATAAGAACTTCACTAGTGGAACCTGCTTCCGTCTCAGACTCCGGACGGCTCTATCTAGTATCTGCACTGGCCTCTCAGGATAGGTCAGGTCTCCCACCTCGATGCTCTCGTGGCTCAGAACGTGGCAGGGATCGGCGACATACTTCCTGAGGTTGGACACATAGAACACGTCGTGCACTCCAAAGAGCTGGGGAGGAAGGGCAAGCCAGTAAGCAACGGGTCCAACCTACTCCAAGACCTCAAAGGGCCCCACAAACCTCGGTGCAAGCTTCCTTTTCACCCCAAAATGCTACAAGCCCTTCATGGGAGAAACACAGAGGAAGACGTGATCCCCAACCTCAAACTACACCTCCATGCGCTTCCTATCGGCATAGCTCTTCTGCCTGCTCCTGACAGTATGAAGTCATCTGTAAATCTGCTCTATCACCCCCTGACTTTGACGGATTAGCCTGAGACCAACCTCCCACTTGGTACCCACCTCGATCCAACTCAAGGGTGCAGTACACTTCCTCCCGTACAGAGCCTCGTAAGGTGCCATGCCGATGCATGAATGATAGCTATTATTGTATGCGAACTCTGCCATGGGCAAATACTCCTCCCAGGAGCCTCTCCAGTCTAGTACACAAGCGCGTAGGAGGTCCTCGAGTGTTTGCATGGTGCGCTCTGACTGTCCGTCGATCTGGGGGTGGTAGGCAGTACTGAATCTCAAACAAGTCCCCAAGGCCTGCTGAAACTCTTCCCAGAACTGGGAAGTGAAGCGAGTATCCTTGTCAGACATGATGTTAAGACATGTGCTGTTTGAGCCTTTTAAGACGTCTGGACTGTGGGTCAGACATCTGGACACCTTCCCAGACGTCTAGAAATCAAAAATTTTGAATACGAGCTCACATCTGTGAGCAGGCTGCGTGCAAACAGTACTCTCATTTTTCCTCCCCTTCTTCTCTCTCTCCTCGCCTCCAGCAAAACCCTAAACCCACTGACCTTATATAAGACCCCCTTCCCCTCTCGTTCTCCCCACACCAGCCTTTCCCCTCTTCTTCTCCACTCCAGCGAGAGAGGCAGCACGAGCGAGAGAGAGCGCGGGCAGCGTCGAGGAGCGGCATGAAGAGAAGAGGAGGAAAGCAAGCTCGTGAGCTCACGTGGGAGCTCACCGGTGAGCGCACGTGAGAGAGGACGAGTGCATTGAGGAGGTCCTCCCCGACACTACTGCAGCCGGAGCTGCAGGCGAGGGGGTGCGGCACGGCCACGTGCGGCGCTAGAGCAACAAAAGCGGGTTCTGGTTCTGGGTTTTTCCCAAAATCAGACGTATGGAGCGACGTCCAGACGACGGAGCGGACATCTGGAGGTGGTTCCAGACGTCTGAGGTGAGAGTTTCACGAAGGTACGTCCCCTTTGCGGATACGGCCATGCAGGCTGCTCCGCTGCTACCCCTTTGCATGCCCTTTTTGAGAGGATTCAGTGTCTACGTGCAGGATTCACTTTGGGAAGGTGCGGGGCACGCCCACCCACGCATTTCGAATGTCTGGGGAGAGTACCAAACAACTGGAAGCACTTCCAGACGTCCGGAGAGGTGGTCGGATGTCTGGAGCTAGGTCCAGACAGTCCAGAAGAGTTCTTGGATGTCTGAGGATTGGCGCAAAGACTTAGGTACGTGCTCCAAACATCTGATTTGAGTCAGAAACACTATTTTTGACCTGTTTAGGGTCCGTTTGAGGTCTTTTTTACGCAAATAAGATACCGATGTGTTCCTTGTGAGTTCCTCTACTTGTTAGAAGGTTTTCTATACTGTTCTGAAAGTTCCTTTGTGATTGTTCCTTGTTATAGGACTTCATTCCGTGGCAGGTTTAGGGCTTGCTGAGGCACGTGAGCCTGCCGTTCAAGCCCCCAATACTCCTGGGTTTACTGGTAGAGTGGCTTCCCCTAATTTCATTACAAACTTGAATGCATGTGTGGAATGAATGATTAGAACCTAGGATATGATATGAATCCTAGGATGAGAAATACTGGAAACGTCTGTATTGGATGAATGAATTGCAGTCTTGAATGAGTAGATAGAAATGATAACAATTGCCTATAAATAAATAACAGCTGCCTGTGAAACGTGAAATACTTGTACTAGTTAACTGTTGCATGTGACTTTCCTGTTGAATATATTAAATGACAAAATACGGGCTGCATGTATATAATTTGAGAACGGTGATGTGAATGATGGAAATACGAGCTAACTGTGTATAACTTGAGTATGAAAATGTGAATGATAGAAATGCAAGTTGCAAATGTATAACCTGAGAATGGAAATAGAAATGATGAAACCTGGTATGGAATAGCATGAGCATGAACCCTACGGGGAATTAGCAGTAGAGCTCCTAGAAAAAAATGGAATGGATCTAAAAATGTGAGTAGGGAAGTGAGCTGGCCCTTGAGTAAGGAGTACCAAGGAGAGCGACTGTCCCCCCTGTTTAGTGCAAAGCGGAGCTAGCCGCCCTTGGGTTGGGACCTGGGGTTAGGATTAACCACTCTGTACCGACTTCTTGGCCCTCGCGTACACGGTACCGGGGAGGGCTACTAGTGTAGGGGGAGAGCTAGCCACCCCACGGGGCCCAGGGTTCAACTAGCCACCCTACACCGCCTTGTTAGGCCCACTGGGCAAACCAGGGTAGTTAGGAGAGGGTGCGCAGACTGTGGAGGGGTGAGACCCCTGTTTGGTTCTTAGGGGCTAGACCCCTGTTACTGAGAAGGTTAGGCCCTATACTGTTCCGTGCTGTACTTTGGGCGCACCCATTAGCGGAAACAACTGACCGCGTGCCAGTGCGGGGTAGCTACCCGTGCGCTTATCACGCGTGCCGTAGTCACCATTATGTCTATCCGTGACCTTGGGGTGGTTGACTGGGTGTAGGATCACCACGAGGGACTCTCCCGGCTATGAGAGCACCACGTGTGTCTTCTACTCTTCGGAAAAGACTGCAATCAAGATCGTTCCCATGAGGAACATTCGAGATCAAGAAAGAGATCTAATAAATAAACCAATGGGTGAAAAGGAATAATTTGTGAAATAATGTAAATAGAAAACAACAACTACCGGTCCACCTTTACTGCTTTAATTAGTTGGTTGCCACTCTACTCAGCGTTCGCTGACTTCGTGTACTCATAACCCTTTTCAGGTCTAGGCGTAGAGCAGCCCGAGTCTACAACTGCGGAGGGTGCTGGGCCGAGTAGAGCCCAGTAGCTGTAGCTTCTTTGTTATACTCTTTGTAGTAGTGAGTTAGACTCTTGCACCTTTACATTCTGTACTTTTACGTTCTGTACTTTATATTCTTGTACCTAGTTACTTTTCTACTGTTGCGGTGGTATGTACTCTAGCAGTTTTTACTTTTTTACTACTGTACCTTTTTACTGTTAGTTGCTTAGCATAGTGAATGTGTTTTACTTTCTTGCTTTTTGGTTACTTTCTCGTTGGACAACTGGGTCTTGGGATTAGTCGAGTTGAGCCGGTCTTGGGTCCTATAAGGATTCAGGAACCGGGTCGTAACACACGATCTCGCGAGGGACTCCGTGCAAACACACCACATCTCTGATGTATCGCTTTGCTAGCTGTGCTGGCCCAAAGGTGACTCGGATCGGCAGGAACCGTGCCGTCTTCGTCAACCTGTCTACTATCACCAAAACTGAGTCGTGTCCTAGCAGTGTAACCAGTAGCCCCACTACTAAGTCTATGGTGATACTCTCCCACTTCCACTCTGGCACAGGAAGTGACTGTAGCGGCTATGTAGGCCTCTGGTGCTCAGCCTTCACCTGCCGGCATACCAAGCACTATTGGACAAACTCACCAACATCCCGCTTCATCCCTCTCCACCAAAAGTCGCGTTGCAGATCATGGTACATCTTTGTGTTCCCGAGATGTATGGTGAACCTGGACCGTGCCCCTCAATCAGGAGCTCTCTCAATAGCTCCTTGTCTCTAGGAATGCATAGGCATCCCCTCAAGCGTAGTATCTCGTCCGAGAAGGGAGTCTGCCAGGTCCCCTGTCAACACCCTGTCTCTCAGTATTTATAAATATGGATGTTACGAACACAGCATCTGACGCAGTTAAGACGTCTGGCAAGTGGCCCAGACGTCTGGAACCCTTCCCAGACGTTTGATATTAAATTTTTTCAACGTATGGATTCGCGTCTGCACGCCTGCACGCGCAGACTGAACCCGCCACCTTCGTTCTGCTCTCTCTCTCCCGCCCTACAGACGCGTCGCTTCTCTTTTCTCTCTCCCCACGCTGCCTTTATATAGCACCGCCCTCACCCCACTGCCTTCTCCTTCTCCTTCTCTCTGCCAGCGCGAGCGAGCGAGCGGGTGCGGCAGCAGTGGCTGCAGCGAGCGTGTGGGAGGGAGGAGTGTCGCGGGAGGAAGAAGAAGGCTCGACCGCAAGGTGCGAGCTTGCCGGGGCAGCTAGAGCCGGCCGGCGGGGGAGTAGCGGGCGTGGGGTGTCGCGGAGGAGCTGCTGCAGCTCGGGCAGCAAGCGGGCGCAGTGCGGCACGGCCGTACGTCGCGGGCGGAGAGCGACAGGGTCCTGATTCTGGGAAAATTTCCCAGAATCGAACGTCTGGACCTTCGTCCAGACGACGCAGAAGACGTCTGGAGGAAGACCCAGACGTCTGACAGGTATAATATTTTCCTTCCTTCTTTTTTTTTACGCGGGTACGGCCATGCAGCCGTACGCCGCGTTCCTCTGCGCCTTTTCGTGATGAGAGCAGATGCGTGTGTGCGCAGGTGTTGTTCGGGAGGGCGCGAGGGCTCGCCTTTCCACATGAATCAGACGTCTGGCCACAGTACCAGATGACGGATAGGACCTCCAGACGTCCGGGGTGACAATCGGACATCTGGAAACTAAGGCCAGACGATCCAGTGGTCTTCTGGACATCTGAAGGACTGCGCAGACTGAGGTACAACATGATCAACCTTTTAAGACGTCTGGAAGAGGTTCCAAACGTATGATTTTGGACAATTTCATCGTTTTTGACCCGTTTAGGGCCCGTTCGGAGTCCGTTTTCCGCGATTCGAGTTGCGTTCTTTCCAGATTTATTTTCTCTACCTGTTTACAGTAATTGTGTACTGTTCTGAGAAACTACTTGTGTTGATCCTTGTGTTAGGTCCCCATTCCGTTGCAGCTCTGGGGGTTGCGGAGGCGCGCGGGATTGCCGACCTCGCCCCCAGTACTCCCGATTTTGCGGGTAGAGTGGCCCTTTAATTTATTTAACGAAATTTGTACAATTATGAAACAATTAATAGAGTCTAGAGCATTGCATGAACCCTAGGACTGAGAAATTAGATTGAATGATAAATCCTAGGGCATTGCATGAATCCTAAGATTGGAAAACTAGATTGAATGATATATCCTAGGGTACGGCGTGAATCCTAGGACTGGAAAATTAGTTGAATATACAACATTTGCAGTCTTGGAAAAGTAGAAAGGAAATGATAACTGCCTGTTATGAATGAATAAATATGCGTGAAAACATGGGTTGCATGAACGTAAAGCCGGAACGGTGAAACCTAAATTGGCTGTGTTAAAAGAGCTTGAACCCTACGGGGAATTAGGAGTAGAACTCCTGGAAAGGAAATGGAATAGAATTGGGGAAGTGAGCTGACCCTTGAGTACGGAGTACCAAGGAGAGCGACTGTCCCCTTGTTTAGTGCAAAGCGGAGCTAGACGTCCCAGGGACCCGGGGTTAGGTCTGGCCACTTTCTACCAACTTTTGGTCCTCGCGTACACAGTACCGAGGAGAGATACTAGTGTAGGGAGAGTACTAGCTACCCCATGGGCCTCGGGGTTCTGCTAGCTCACCTACACCGACTTGTTAGGCCCACTGGGCAAACCAGGGTAGTCAGGCGAGGGTGCGTGGACTGTGGAGGGGCAAGACCCCTGTTTGGTTACTGCGGAGGGGCTGGGCCCCTGTTACTGAGAGGGCTCTGCCCTATACTGGTTCCGTGCTGCGCTTTGGGTGCACCCGTTAACGGAAACGACTGACCGCGTGCCAGTGCGGGGTAGCTACCCGTGCGTTTATCGCGCGTGCCGTAGTCACCATTACGTCTGTCAGTGACCTTGGGGTGGTTGACTAAGGGTAGGACCACCACGGGGGACTCTCCCAGCCAGGAGAGCACCACGTGTTACTTCTACCTTTTGGGAAAGACTGCAATCAAGATCGTTCCGATTCTCGTGTCTCGTAGGGATTCGGGAATCGGGTCGTTACAAGATGGTATCAGAGCAAGGTCGTCCCGAGAAGTTAATCAACTGACTGGAAAATAACCAATTCACGTGTCTATAACTAGAGTAGCCACCACAACGTTCCTTTTGGCATTAGCTCTTAGACTCCTTCGATAGATATCGTTCCATATTGACGTGTTTCCATTCTGTTTCGCGTCTCCTTGCAGGAGTTGCCTCGACGAGGGACTAGCGAGGCGGGCCGCGGGCGCGGCCGAGGACGAGGTCGGCGAGGTAGGCGTGTTGCGGTCGACACCTCAGTGGACCAGCCACTTCTCCTGGGCATTCAGGCCCAGGACCTCGCCCAGCTGATACGGGATATAGTGCGAGAGGAGCTCCACCCACCTCCCCGAGCGCCTCTCCCTAGAGCTGCGAAGGGGGAGTCCTCTGTGGGACCACGCGACGGATGTGGCGCTGGATGCGGGGGAGGGGATAGGCCGCCACCGCCCCCACCTTCCTCCGACACTTCTGTGCACGAGGCTCCTCTACCCGGAGGCGCACCAGCTTCTCCACTACAGTGCCACTTCGTGCTTTTCGGGCAGTTCCAGAAGCTGAAGCCCCCCTCCTTCAAGGGGGATGAGGACCTGACCGAGGCGGAGGACTGGCTCGAGCAGATTGAGAAGGTTTTCGACACCCTTCGCCCCCCGGTGGAGTGCTGCGTGGCCTTTGTCATGTACCAGCTAGAGAGTGCGGCACACCGGTGGTGGAGGGCGGTCAGGGGATAGGAGAGGGACGAACCGACCTGGGACCGATTCGTCACCCTCTTCTGCGAGCAGTACTTTCCCCAGACGTAGCAGGACCAGAGGAGGCGGGAGTTCCACACTCTCCGCCAGGGGACGATGACCGTGAGCACGCACCGCATGTGTTTTCTGGAGCTGTCCCGCTTCGCAGCGACAGCGGTAGCCACTGAGGAGGAGCGCCTTTAGAGGTTCACCGAGGGGCTCTGGCCTACGATTCGAGGGTATGTCAAACCCCTGAAGCTGCCTATGTTCTCTAGGGTGGTGGAGGCAGCTATGACCTACGAGGAGACCAACCCGTCCGCGCGAGATACTGACAGCTGGCGGAAGAGGCCCTACCAGCCAGACTTTTCACAGGGCCGGCGAGAAAGGAGACACGTGGCGTCCGCGGGAGAGCCGTCACGTTTTGCAGGGCCATCAGTGGCCTTTGGGGGCCCTCGACAGGGGCCAGTTGCCATCACCGGACCCCCGCCCAGCCGACAGTAGGGACCCACTGAGGGCGGGACTCGGGTTCCCCTCTGCTACCAGTGTGGCCAGCCGGGCCACATCAGAAGGGACTGCCCGTCTAGGGCAGGAGGTCAGCAGATACTTCCCACATCGAGCATTGGAGGCAAGCAGGAGGCCGCGATTACCAAGCACGAGGAGGAGGACAACAGTCACGAGGAGGGTATCGGCCAACAGCTACCCGTCCGACACAGAGTGTAACTGCTTCGTCCGCACCTAGAGCTGAGGGGCGTATCAACGCCCTAACACACAGGGATGCCAGAGCTTCGGGATCGGTGGTGGCAGGTATGGTTTCAGTTTCCGGCAGACTCGTTTACACACTTTTCGATTCCGGTGCTACGCACTCGTTTGTCGCAGTTAGTTTGGGCCAGGATTGTGTGCTGTTAGAGAATCCGTTCGTGATCAGAGGTCCGAGTGGTCAGCTGTTTGTAGCTGAGGTGGTGTACACGGGTTGCGAGGTCAGTATTGGGGGACATAGCCTTCCCACTGACCTGATTATGATACAAATGGAGGACTTCGGCGTCATTCTGGGGATGGACTGGTTGTCCGCTTACCACGCTTTGGTGGACTATTTTGAGAGAAAGATCGTCTTCTCCATATCGGAGTTGCCTTCTTTCGAGTTCCACGGTCAGCCAGTGGACGGAGGCTTCAGGTGCATTTCTGCACTTCGGGCGGCGAGACTTTTGAGCCAGGGGTGTGAGGGCTTCCTAGCTTGTGTGGTGGCAGAGCCCAGCCCTGTGGCAGACTTCCAAAGTATCCCGGTGGTCAGAGAGTACCCCGACGTGTTCCCAGACAAGTTGCCAGGACCACCTCCCGAGCATGAGATAGAGTTTAAGATCTCACTAGTACCAGGGACCAGCCCCATCTCCACCGCACCATACAGGATGGCACAGTTGCAGGATCTTTTGGAGAAGGGCTTTGTGAGGCCCAGTGCGTCTCCCTGGGGAGTCCCGGTACTGTTTGTGAAGAATGATGGTACCCTACGCCTTTGTGTGGACTACCGACAGCTGAATAGGGTCACCATCAAGAATAGATATCCGCTGTCGAGGATCGACGACTTGTTTGACCAGTTGCGAGGTGCCACGGCATTCTCCAAGATCGACTTGAGGTCCGGATGCCACCAGTTGAGGATCAAGGAGGCAGACGTCTCCAAGATAGCTTTCCGCACCCGGTACGGACACTACGAGTTTTTGGTCACGCCATTTGGGCTAACCAATGCCCCCGCTGTTTTCATGGACTTGATGAACCGGGTGTTTAGACCGTACTTGGACCAGTTCGTGGTGGTATTCATTGATGATGTACTCATCTACTCTCGAGATCAGACGCAGCACGGACAGCACTTGCGGATGGTTCTGGACACACTGAGACGACGTAGACTGTACGCCAAATACAGCAAGTGTGAGTTATGGTTGAGGGAGGTGACCTTCTTGGGTCATTTGATCTATGGGGATGGCTTGGCGGTGGACCCAGCCAAGGTCGAGGCAATACTCAGGTGGGAGAGACCGCGTACGGTTACTGAGATTCGCAGTTTCCTGGGACTGGCAGGCTACTATAGATGGTTCATCAGGGGTTTTTCACAGATTGCACGTCCTATGACACAGTTGACTTCGGCTCCCATGCTCACCATCCCTGACAGTAGTGGCAGGTTCATTGTGTACACGGACGCCTCCTTGTTGGGGTTAGGGGGTGTGCTCATGCAGAGGGGTCACGTTGTCGCTTACGCTTCGCGGCAACTGAAGCCCCATGAGCATAGCCACCCTACCCACTACCTGGAGGTGGCAACTGTTGTCTTCGTGCTGAAGACCTAGAGGCACTACTTGTACGGTGAGACTTTCGAGATTTTCACAGATCACAAGAGCCTCAGATACCTTTTTGATCAGAAGGAGCTCAACATGAGACAGAGACGTTGGTTGGAGCTCCAGAAGGACTATGACTGCAGCATTTCCTACCACCCGGGAAAGGCCAACGTGGTGGCTGACGCCTTGAGCCGGAAGGCGCCCGCACACTTGGCTAGCCTTCAGGTGCAGAGTTGGAGCCTTTTGGAGGAGATGGGCAGTTGGCGGCCCCTAGAGTTACGGGGGCACTGTGGGGCAGTGACTGTGACACGACAGACGAGGCCAAAGCTGATAGATCGCATCATCACAGGACAGATGGCTGACCCGTATTTGCAGTCCTTGCGCGACAAAGTACTGTCAGGAGACCCAGGGGACTTCTCTTTCACAGATCAGGTGCTGCGTTTGAGGGGACGTTTGTGTGTTCCCAGAGACGAGGAGCTGTTGAGAGAGCTCTTGACTGAGGCACACGATTCCAGATTCACCATACATCCCGGAAACACAAAGATGTACCATGACTTGAGACGTGAGTTTTGGTGGAGGGGGATGAAGCGGGATGTGGGTGAATTCGTGCAGCAGAGTTTAGTGTGCCAGCAGGTGAAAGCCGAGCATTAGAGGCCTGCAGGGCCGCTACAGCTGCTTCGAGTGCCAGAGTGGAAGTGGGAGAGCATCACCATGGACTTGGTGGTGGGCTTACCTGTTACCCAGCAAGGACACAACGCAGTCTGGGTAATCGTGGATAGATTGACGAAGACAGCACGATTCTTGTCGATCCGAGTCACTTTGGGACCAGCACAGTTGGCAGAGAGGTATATCCGCGACGTGGTACGTCTACACGGAGTTCCGCAGGAGATCGTATCCGACCGGGATACCCGCTTTACGTCCCATTTTTCGGCTGAGTTTCAGCAGGACTTGGGGACACGGTTGAGATTCAGTACAGCTTACCACCCCCAGACGGACGGACAGTCTAAGCGCACGATACAGACACTTGAGGACCTTTTGCATTCCTGTGTACTGGACTGGAGGGGCTCCTGGGAGGAGCACTTGCCCCTGGCAGAGTTTGCATACAACAACAGTTATCACTCGAGCATCGGCATGGCTCCTTACGAGGCTCTGTACGGACGGAGATGTACGGCACCCTTGAGTTGGGTTGAGGTGGGGACCAAGTGGGAGGTTGGCCCTAGGCTGATCCGGCAGAGTCAGGAGGTAGTCGAGCAGATTCACAGGCGACTCCGCACTGTCAGGAGCAGGCAGAAGAGCTACGCAGATCGAAGACGCAGAGAGGTGCAGTTTGAGGTTGGGGACCACGTCTTCCTTCGTGTTTCGCCCAAGAAGGGCCTGCAGTGGTTTAGGGTGAGAGGGAAGCTCGCGCCGAGATTCGTGGGGCCCTTTGACGTCCTGGAGCGGGTTGGACCCGTTGCTTACAAACTTGCCATCCCTCCTTAGCTTTCTGGTGTGCACGACGTGTTCCACGTGTCCAACCTCAGGAAGTACGTCGCCGATCCCAGTCACATCCTGAGTCACGAGAGCGTCGAGGTGAGCGACGACCTGACCTACCCCGAGCGACCAGTGCAGATTCTTGACAGAGCCGTCCGCAATCTGAGACGAAAGCAAGTACCCCTGGTGAAGGTTTTGTGGAGGAGCCAGCGGTAAGAGGAGGCTACCTGGGAGCCTGAGGCGACGATGCGGGACCGGTACCCGGAGCTTTTCCTCGGTACGTCTTTTCGGACCGGCTTCGGTCCTCTTTGAGTTTGTTACGTATATATATATTGTTCTTTTCCGCACCCAAGTTAGCTCAAGTTTCGGGGACGAAACTTCCTTTGAGTTTGTTATATTGTTACGAACACAGCATATGACGCAGTTAAGACGTCTGGGAAGTGGCCCAGACGTCTGGAACCCTTCCTAGACGTTTGGTATTAAATTTTTTCGGCATACGGGTTCGTGTCTGCACGCCTGCGCGCATAGACTAAACCCACCGCCTTCATTCTGCTCTCTCTCTCCCTCCCTGCAGACGCGCCGCTTCTCTTTTCTCTCTCCCCACGCTGCCTTTATATAGCACCGCCCTCTCCCTCACCCCCACTCCACTGCCTTCTCCTTCTCCTTCTCTCTGCCAGCGCGAGCGAGCGGGTGCAGCAGCAGTGGCTGCAGTGAGCGTGTGGGAGGGAGGAGTGTCGCGGGAGGAAGAAGAATGCTCGACCACAAGGTGCGAGCTTGCCGGGGCAGCTAGAGCCGGCTGGCAGGGGAGTAGCGGGCATGGGGTGTCGCGGAGGAGCTGCTGCAGCTCGGGCAGCAGGCGAGCATGGTGCGGCTCGGCCGTACGTCACGGGCAAAGAGCGACAGGGTCTTCATTCTGGAAAAATTTCCTAGAATCAGACGTCTGGACCTTCGTCCAGACGAAGCAGAAGACGTCTGGAGGAAGACCCAGACATCTGACAGGTACAATATTTTCCTTCCTTCTTTTTACGCGGGTACGGCCATGCAGCCGTACGCCGCGTTCCTCTGTGCCTTTTCGTGATGAGAGAGGATGCGTGTGTGCGCAGGTGTTGTTCGGGAGGGCGCGAGGGCTCGCCTTTCCACATGAATCAGATGTCTGGCCACAGTACCAGACGACGGATAGGACCTCCAAACGTCCGGGATGACAATCGGACCTCTGGAAACTAAGGCCAGACGATCCAGCGGGCTTCTAGACGTCTGAAGGACTGCGCAGACTGAGGTACGACATGATCAACCTTTTAAGACCTCTAGAAGAGGTTCCAGACATCTGATTTTGGACAGATTCGTTGTTTTTGACCCATTTAGGGCCCATTCGAAGTCCGTTTTCCGCATTTCGAGTTGTGTTCTTTCCAGATTTATTTTCTCTACCAATTTACAGTAATTGTGTACTGTTCTGAGAAACTACTTGTGTTGATCCTTGTGTTAGGTCCCCATTCCATTGCGGCTCTAGGGGTTGCGGAGGTGCGCGGGATTGCCGACCATGCCCCCAGTACTCCCGATTTTGCGGGTAGAGTGGCCCTTTAATTTATTTAACGAAATTTGTACAATTATGAAATAATTAATAGAGTCTAGGGCATTGCATGAACCCTAGGACTCAGAAATTAGATTGAATGATAGATCATAGGGCATTGCATGAATCCTGGGACTTGAAAACTAGATTGAATGATAGATCCTAGGGTACGGCATGAATCCTAGGACTGGAAAATTAGTTGAATATACAACATTTGCAGTCTTGGAAAAGTAGAAAGGAAATGATAACTGCCTGTTATGAATGAATAAATATACTTGGAAACATGGGTTGCATGAACGTAAAGTCGGAACGGTGAAACCTAAATTGGCTGTGTTAAAAGAGCTTGAACCCTACGGGGAATTAGGAGTAGAACTCCTGGAAAGGAAATGGAATAGAATTGGGGAAGTGAGCTGGCCCTTGAGTACGGAGTACCAAGGAGAGCGACTATCCCCTTGTTTAGTGCAAAGCGGAGCTAGTCGTCCCAGGGACCCGGGGTTAGGACTGGCCACTTTGTACCAACTTTTGGTCCTCGCGTACACAGTACCGAGGAGAGATACTAGTGTAGGGAGAGTACTAGCTACCCCACAGGCCCCAGGGTTCTGCTAACTCACCTACACCGACTTGTTAGGCCCACTGAGCAAACCAGGGTAGTCAGGCGAGGGTGCGCGAACTGTGGAGGGGCAAGACCCCTGTTTGGTTACTGCGAAGGGGCTGGGACCCTGTTACTGAGAGGGCTCTGCCCTATACTGGTTCCGTGCTGCGCTTTGGGTGCACCCGTTAACGGAAACGACTGACCGCGTGCCAGTGCGGGGTAGCTACCCGTGCGTTTATTGCGCGTGCCGTAGTCATCGTTACGTCTGTCAGCGACCTTGGGGTGGTTGACAAAGGGTAGGACCACCACGGGGGACTCTCCCGGCCAGGAGAGCACCACGTGTTACTTCTACCTTTCGGGAAAGACTGCAATCAAGATCATTCCTACGAGGAACATTCGAGATCAAGAGAAGGATCTGAGAAATAATCAACAGTGAATAAATGGAAAATATAAGGAAAGAAAGTAAAAATATAACAGCTACTGTACACTCTACTGCTTCTTTTAGCTTTTAGTTGCCATTCTACTCAGCATTTCGCTGACATGTCACCCTTGTTGCCTTTTCAGGACCAGGTGTTGAGCAGCCAGAGTCAGCGGCTGCAGGGGGCGCTGGGCCTAGTAGGGTCCAGTAGGGTTACCTCTAGTACTTACTGCACTTTTCTTTCTGCTGTAGTGAGTAGTTTTCTGTTGCTCCTTGTACTCTCTTTAATGTAAGCTTCATGTTATGTACATGTTTATTCCTCTACTATTGTGGTGGTGTGTGCTGTAGTATTTCCTTTCTTTACTGCTGTATTTTGCTACTGCTAGTTATATACATGGTGAATGTGATTTATTTTACTCCTCTTTTGGTTACTTTCTCGTTGGACGACTGGGTCTTGGGATTAGTCGAGTTGGTCCGATTCTCGTGTCTCGTAGGGATTCGAGAATCAGGTCATTACAATGGATCAGTCATCTGCCCTGCAATGATGCGGTCTATCAGCTCTGGTCGTGCCTGCCACATCATTATCACTGCCCCGCAGTACCCCCGTGACTCCCAGGGTCGCCAACTGCCTGCCTCCTCCATGAGTCTCCAACTTTGTGCCTGTAAGCTGGCCAAGTGGGCGGGCACCTTCCGGCTCAAGGCGTCAGCCAACACATTGGCCTTCCCTGGGTGGTAGGAGATGCTGCAGTCGTAGTCCTTTAGGAGCTCTAACCAACGTCTCTGTCTCATGTTGAGCTCCTTCTGGTCAAACAGGTACCTGAGGCTCTTGTGATCTATGTAGATCCCGAATGTCTCACCATACAGGTAGTGCCTTCATGTCTTCAGCGTGAAGACAACTGCTGGTAGCTCTAAGTTATAGGTGGGGTAGCTATGTTCATGGGACTTCAGTTGCTGTGAAGCATAAGCGACAACGTGACCCCGTTGCATGAGCACACCACCCAACCCCTACAGCGAAGCATTGGTGTAAACCACGAACCTGCCATTGCTGTCTAGGATGGTAAGCATAAGAGTCGAAATCAATCTCTCCTTTAACTCTTGAAAGCATGCCTCGCATTCATCGGTCCAGGAAAAGGGCACGTCCTTCCGGGTCAGCTGAATCATAGGACGCGTGATCTGAGAGAACCCTCTGATAAACCACCAGTAGTAGCCTGTCAGTCCCAGAAAGCTGCGTATCTCTGTCACAGTGCGTGACCTCTCCCACCTGAGTACGACCTCAACCTTAGTTGGATCCACAGCCAATCCGTCTCCTGAAATCACGTGGGCCAAGAAAGTCACATGTCTCTGCCAAAACTCGCACTTACTGTACTTGGCGTACATCTTGCGTCGTCTCAAGGTATCCAGGACCATACTTAGATGTTGTCCATGCTGTGCTTGATCCCGAGAGTAGACCAGGACGTTGTCGATGAACACCACCACAAACGTCCACCCTGCTGAGTGTTTTGACAAGGCCGTGAGGCCATATTTATGTTGACAGGTGTTGACCCTCTCCATCGCCATTGATGCAATAAGGAGCTTGCTTGGGAAGCTCCTCCAGGTCTCTCTGCTCCAGGTAAAGTGGCCCAAGTCGCGCGGAAGCCCTTCGCGCACAACCCCAACCAAGCAATTGGCACTGAGGCACCACGTAGCTGCTACAATCAAAGAGGATTCCTGTTGCAAGCGTTCACGAGAAGAAGGTGGGACATTTAGTCCCAACTCGAAAGTTGACAAGCAGGAGGTGCCACATAAATTGAAAAAGTGCCATAGCCTTGTCACCTCAGATCCACGAGGTGAGGTCCCACTCACCCGACCCGGTCTCATCCGCGATCACGCCCTACGGACCTGGCCTAACCCGACTACCCGTGCACTCCTCGCCCACCACCGCACGCTGGTGGGCCTGGTCCCGGGCACGCATACCCAACCCGATAACCCAAGAAGGCTCTGGGAGAGCTGTCTTGAGAGCGAAATAGAGAGAGAGACGCGGGGAGGGTAGGGGTTAGGTTTTGCCTCTGTGTGCGCAGGAAGAAGAAGAAGCAGCTGCGGAACGAAGCTGAAGGCAGGAGAAGCTAAGGGAGAAGAAGGTGCTGCTGAAGGAGGAGGTGCAGCAGAGAGTAACTGAAGGAAGGACTTAGCCGTAGAAAGCAGAAGAAGAAGAAGAAGAAGAAGAAGAAGAAGGCAGAGGAAGGAGCCGAAGAAGAAGGAGGAGGCGCAGCAGCTCAAGAGCAGAAGAAGAAAAGAGGAAGAAGGAGCTGCAGCAGAGAAGAAAAGAGGAAAGCGAAGAGAAGAAAGCAGAAGAAAGAGAGAAGCAGCCGTAGACGAAGAAGACAGAAGGAAAGGAAGAAGAACAGGGAAGACAAAAGAGAAGAATCACTGTAGCAATCTGCAAGATAAGTCGTCTGATTCATAGAATCAGACGTCTGAGAAAAGAAAGACAGAGAAAGAAAGAAACCAAAGGGTGAATCCAAGAAGAGAAAAGAAAAGCAAGAAAGAGAAGAAGGGAGAAGCCATCAAGAAAATATTTCCTCTTACATTGCTATTTTCTTTTTAGTTTTCTTATACATAAACTTTCATTTATATCCTTGTTAGATATCACATTCTGAGAATTGTGATTCCTTTGCTTCTGAAATACCAAATTGCTCCCTGAGTTCGACCTCGGAAAATTTTGAATTTCAAGTAAATAAAAATTGTTATTTGTTCATACACTTTTTCAACTATATTGCAACAAGGTTAATTTAAAATACGAAAAAGCAATACGAACATGGTGCAACCATTAACATGGAACTACTATATGATAAACTATGTAGCATATAGGAAACACCAAAATCATTTCAGATATTCACTCTATTACCTCACAGGTAGAGACTGTTACATAATTTGGGGTTGTCTTTCTTCTTTTTACTTTGGATCTTGAATTTTCCTTAACCAAGGAAAAGTCTAACCATTAAAGTTAAATTAAAACTATTTTGTTTGAATTGTAGTAAATATTTCTCATTGCAACTCATGCAGATAATAGTTGTCGGTCCTATTGTGGTTCATGGAGGCTTGGTTCAAATTATAATGTCTATGTTTTTGTGTGGCATAACCATTTGGGTTAGTCAAGAATTGCTCCTTTCTCTTCCTCAAGAGCATATAGTAGTGATATTATAGACTTGCATGTTGTGGTACATTGACTTTAGTGTTAGGTTCTGAGTTCATTGATGCAGTTATGTGTGCTAAGCTATCTAAGGGTGTTTTTGTCGGTTCCCTTCTTTCCATGTCATCTACTGCTGTGGTCATGGTATTCCTCCTATATTTAGATATTGAGCAGAGTTCTATATGAAATATATCTAGCATACATTTTCTCATTTTTCTCCACAGGTTCCTAACTTTTTGGTTGAAAAAATAACACTAGTTCTACATGATCAACTAACGATTAGAATAGGTTTCTGTCCACATTAATCAAAATAATATTGTCAGTTTCATAATCAGTAGATGACATGATTTATTTTATATTCTTCAGTCTACCATATAGTGTCTACAAGTGGGCCATTTGACACACAGGACTCAATATACGTAGCTATTATACAGTGAAAAGTCCTGTTTCATCAAGATGAATGATTTAAATATGGTTGTTATGTGGCTATGTCATTTCCAAGTATCAGACAAGAAAACGAGTAAGTAAAACATTGGAGAGATTTTCTTCAATCTAGGGGCTTCTGTAATGGCAAGACAAAGGTTTAATATATGGAAATGCAAGTTCAATTCCAAAGGACATGGAGATGGGTTGGAGGAAGATTTCTTCAAAATTCATTTTGAAGAAAGAGAATCTTAACTACTAGGGTTAGTTTTCGAACAAGATGGAAGAATCGATGTAGATGTTATATACAAGAATCCATGGAGGTTGAATGAAGTGGACAGGAGCTTTACATGTTTATGCCATGAGAAGACTGAAAGTTAACATCAGGCATGAACTTGGTTTTTTCGCTTTACATCTTCGAATTATTTAGAGTACATCTAAATGGAAGCAGTGAATCTACAAGCATCTTCAATTCAGCAGTGTAGGAAAAAATAAACAAGCAACTTCAATTTAGCAGTTTAGCAAGTCATGACAGTTACTGCACAAAGGGGAATCAATGTCCTTTGATGTGCTACCATGTTCAAAAATCTATTCCAAGACTTCTGAGATGAAGACCTATAAAATGTCTCCTCCAGAAAAAATTCATATAAACTTAAGTGTCTATAAGTGGGCCATTTGACACACAGGACTCAATATATGCAGCCATTATTCAATGAAAAGTCCTGTTTCATCAAGATGATTGACTTAAATATGGGTGTTATGTGGCTATTTCATTTCCAAGTATCAGACAAGAAAACGAGCAAGTAAAACATTGGAGAGACGTTCTTCAATCTAGGGGCTTCTATAATGGCAAGACAAAGATTTAATATATGGAAATGCAAGTTCAATGCCAAAGGACATGGAGATGGGTAGGAGGAAGATTTCGTCAGAATTCATTTTGAAGAAAGAGAATCTTAACTACTAGGGTTAGTTTTCAAACAAGATGGAAGAATCAATGTAGATGTCATCTACAAGAATCCATGGAGGTTGAATGAAGTAGACATGAGCTTTACATGTTTATGCCATGAGAAGATTGAAAATTAACATCAAGCATGAACTTGGTTTTTTCGCTTTACATCTTTGAATTATATAGAGTACATCTAAATGGAAGCAGTGAATCAACAAGCATCTTCAATTCAGCAATTTAGCAAAAAATAAACAAGCAACTTCAATTCTGCAGTTTAGCAAGTCACGACAGTTACATCACAAAGAGGAATCGTCGTCCTTTGATGTGCTACCATGTTCAAAAATCAATTGCAAGACATTTGAGATGAAGACCTATAAAATGTCTCCTCCAGAAAAAATTCATATGAACTTAACATCATCAGATCTCATTGTAAACCAAAACAGAAACACACCATCAACAACTAGAAACTGTGATCAGGGCACTTACCTCCTGAAAAGTCATTTTGTGACCTTCCTATGGTGACACCTTAGCTATCGAACAAGTCCAGCGCTCTCCGAAGTTCGATCACATGCCATTCCAGATAATACATGACCAAATAAGCAATTGCCTTCAACCTCAGGCAAACAACATAACCTTTGCCCTTACCTTCCTCTTCCTCCTCCAAGAAGATTAGCACCACCACCCAAGTGACAACGTCTAGGATATAAGGCAGGAACTTATATAGCTGCTGCCTCCTCACTACCTTCAGACGTCTGGAACTGCATTCAGACGATCGTAGAGGAGGCCTGGATGTCTGAGAACACCGCAGGGACTTGAGGTAAAGTTCTGTATCTTTTAATACGTCTAGACTTATTCCCAGACGTCTGATTTTGGACTGTAGACACATTTTTTACCCGTTTGGGATTCGATTGGGATTCGATTTACGCAAACAAAGTACCTATAATTTCCTTACGAGTTTCTCTACGTACTAGAGGCCTTTGTACATTGTTCTGAACCTCCCTTTTGTAATGTATTCCCTGGTATAGGGTTTTAGCCTACTGCATGTTTGGGGCTCGCAGAGAAACCTAGGTCTGCAGTTCGAGCCCCCAGTACTCCCAAATTATCTGGTAGAGTGGTTTAATGCTTTTAATAATGTTCAAATAAGCATGTATTGTAGACTTAACTGACTGGAACCCTAGGATGTGGCATGAACCCTAGGGTAGAGAAATAAATGCACTGTTTAGTACTTATATGCAAAAATTGAGATAAACTACTAGCAATTACCTGTGAAATAATTGTGGATTTCCTATTAGAATACGAGCTGCAAGTATTTTATAATCAATTGCCTTTGAAATCACCAGTGGCATGTTTTGAATTATGGAAACATAAGCTGCCTGCATATAAATGAGAACTGAATTGTGAATGGTAGAATCTGGATCGGAATAAATGTGGCGAATATGAGCATGAACCCTACGGGGAATTAGGAGTAGAACTCCTGTGGTTAGTTGGAAACTTGGAATGTAGATGGGAAGTGTGCTGGCCCTTAAGTATGTGGTGCCAAGGAGAGCGACTGTCCTATTTTCGTGTAGAGCAGAGCTAGCCGCCCTTAGGTTGAGACCTGGGGTTAGGATTGGCCACTCTACACCGACTCCTGTTGGCCCTCATGTACATAGTACCAAGGCAAGCTACTAGTGTAGGGAGAGAGCTAGCCACCCCATAGGGCCCGGAGTTTAGCTAGTCTCCCTACACCGACTTGTTAGGCCCTCTGCGCAAACCAGGGTAGTCAGACGAGGGTGTACGGACTATGGAGGGGCGAGACCCCTATTTGGTTCTGAGGGGCGAGACCTCTATTCTGAGAAGGCAAGGCCTTATACTGTTCCATGCTGTACTTTGGGCGTACCCGCTAGCGGAAACGACTAACCACGTGTCAATGCAAGGTAGCTACCCGTGCACTTATCACGCGTGTCGTAGTCACCACTACGTCTTGTCAATGACCTCAGGGTGGTCTACTGGGTGTAGGACTACCACGGGGGACTCTTCCGACCAGGAGAGAACCACGTGTACCTTCTACTCTTCGGAAAAGACTATAATCAAGATCGTTTCCACGAGGAACATGTAAGATCAAGAATATCTAGATATTGAGAAGAATGGGTGAAAAGAAAATACACATAAAATAAAATAAATAGAAAAGGGAATTAAAAATGTTGCTTTTACTGCTTTAGATAGTATATATACCACTCTACTCAGCGTTTGCTGACTCTGTCTTTTTTATAACACTGTTCAGGATCAGGAGTTGAGCAGCCCGAGCTTCCGATTGCAGAGAATGTTGGGCCCAGTTGAGCCCAACCGAAGTTTTCTGCACTTTCTTGTTGTAGCCGTATTGTTGTAGTATTAGACTTTTTAGCTATGTTGTCTCTACTGTTATTTTCATTTCCGTTGTTTCTATTGTTGTGGTGGTATGTAATGGAACAACAGTTTTTACTTTCCTTTACTGCTTTGTACGTTTTTACTGCTTAGTTATATTGCATGTGTGAATGTGGTTTACTTTCCTACTTTTTGGTTATTTCTTGTTGGACGACTAGGTCTTGGGATTAGTCGAGGAGAGCCGGTCTCGGATCCTGTAGGGATTCGGGAACTGGGTCGTAACAAGATGGTATCAGAGCAAGGTCGTCCCGAGAAATGAACCAATCAGTTTGAGAATAACCATTTACGTGCATGTAATAAGGGTAGCCACCACAATGTATCGCCTTGATATCCGTTCTGAGTCCTTTTTCGAAGAAATTCGATATCGTTGACCCTTTTGTTCTGTCTTTCACATCTCCTTGCAAGAGATGCCTCGTCGGGGAGTTCTTGAGGTGGGTCGTGGTCGCAGCCGTGGACGAGGTTAGAGGGGCGGATGTGTTGGACCTGAGGTACCAATTGACCCACCACTTCTGCCGGCTGTTCAAGCCTAAGATCTCGCCCAGCTGATTAGAGATATTGTGCGAGAGGAGCTCCACCAGCCTCCACAGGCACCTCTCCCTGAGGACGTGGAGGGGGAGTCATCGGTGGGACAAAGAGATCGCCGCAGTGCTGGACGAGCAAGAGGGGGAGCGGGTGGACCTCCACCGCCACCACCGTACTCTGACACTTCCGAGCACGAGCCCTCCATGTCTGAAGGCGTGCTTGTTCCCCCACTACAGCTGCACCACGAGCTTTTCGGACAATTCTGGAAGTTGAAGCCCCCTCCTTCAAGGGGGATGAGGACCTGTTTGAGGCAGAGGACTGCCTGGAGCAAATAGAGAAGGTATTTGACACCCTTCGCCCTCTTGCGGAGTGCCGCGTGGCCTTTGCCACGTACCAGCTAGAGAGCATGGCACACAGGTGGAGGAAAGCAGTCAGAGGCCAAGAGAGGGGAGAGCCAACGTAGGACCAATTCGTGACCCTCTTCTGCGATCAGTACTTTCCGTAGATTTGGCAGGACTAGAGGAGGCAGGAGTTCCAAACTCTCTGCCAGGGGACAATGATTGTCAGCGCATATCGCACGCGCTTCCTGGAGCTGTCACGTTTTGCCTCGATAGCTGTGGCTACAGAGGAGAAGCGCCTGTGGAGGTTCATTAAGGGGCTCCGACCTGCTATTCGAGGGTATGTCAAACCCCTGAAGCTGCCCACCTTCTCACGAGTGGTTGAGGCAGCCATGAACTACGAGGAGACCAACCCGGTCGCACGAGACACCGACAGCGGACAGAAGAGCCCTACCAGCCAAAGTACTCTCAGGGCCATTGTAACGACCCGATTCCCGAGTCCCTACGAGACACGAGAACCGGACCGACTCGACTAATCCCAAGACCCAGTCGTCCAACGAGGAAGTAACCAAAAGACAGTAAAATAAACCACATTCAGCATGAATATAACTAACAGTAAGAAAGTACAGCAGTAAGGAAAGAAACTACCACAGTAGGCACCACCACAACAGTAAAACAACATTTATCATATAACAAAAACTGCGGGTAAAGAAGGTACAGCGGAAACAAAACTACTCACTAGAACAGAAACAAAAAGAAGGTACAAAGCTGTGGTAACTCTACTGGACCCTACTCGGCCCAGCGTCCTCTGCAGCCGCCGACCCTGGCTGCTCAACACCTGGTCTTGAAAAAGATAACGAGTGTAACACGTCAGCAAAACGCTGAGTAGAGTGGCAAACTAACTAAAGGCAACAGTAGAGTGTACAGTAGCTATTATGTTCTATTACTTCCTTTATTTACATCTCTCAATTTTTCTCACTATTTCATTTATTTCTCAGATCCTTTACTTGATCTCGAATGTCCTCGTGGGACGATCTTGATTGCAGTCTTTTCCAAAAGTAGAAGTAGCACGTGGTGCTCTCCTGGCCGGGAGAGTCCCCCGTGGTGATCCTACCCTCAGTCAACCACCCCAAGGTCACTGACAGACGTAACGGTGACTACGGCACGCGCGATAAACGCACAGGTAGCTAGCCCGCACTGGCACGCGGTCAGTCGTTTCCGTTAACGGGTGCGCCCAAAGCACAGCACGGAACCAGGGCAGAGCCCTCTCAGTAACAGGGGTCCAACCCCTCCACAGTAACCAAACCGGGGCCTTGCCCCTCCACAGTCCGCGCACCCTCGCCTGACTACCCTGGTTTGCCCTAGTGGGCCTAACAAGTCGGTGAAGGAGGCTAGCAGAACCCCGGGGCCCGTGGGGTAGCTAGTACTCTCCTAACACTACTAGCTCTCCTCGGTACTACGTACACGAGGGCCAACAAGTCGGTACAGAGCGGCCAAGCCTAACCCCGGGTCCCTGGGGTGGCTGGCCCCACTCTAGACTAAACAGGTACTTCCCTTGGTACTGCGTACCCAAGAGACAGTACAACTACATCTCAGTTCCATTCCCTTTTCCTTTCCAGGAGTTCCACTCCTAATTCCCCGTAGGGTTCCAGCTCTTTATCTCAGAACATCATATGTTTCACTTTCCAGATTCGCGTTCTCAAATTCCATGATCTCAAACATGTTTCTTTGTTCATAACAGGCAGTTGTTAATTAAATTCACAGGCAGCTTTATATATTCCTTTCCATTTTTTTTTCCAAGACTGCAGTAATATACATTCCACTAGTTTTTCCATCCTAGGATTCATGCCATATCCTAGGATCTATCATACAATCTAGTTTTCCGGCCCTAGGATTCATGCAACACCTAGGAGCTATCATTCCATATATTTCTCATTCCTAGGATTCATGCAATGCCCTAGGTTCTAGTTATGGTTCCATACTTTAACATATTTTATTAATACTTAAAGCCACTCTACCAGGTACAACGGGAGTAATGGGGGCGTGATCGGGAATCCCGCGCGCCTCCGCGACTCTCAAGACTGCAACCGAACGAGGTCCTATCACAAGGATCAAACACAAGGAGTGTCTCAAAATAGTGTATAGCTACAGTAGGCGGGTAGAGGAATAAATTCTGAAACGAACGCAACTCGAATCGCGGAAAACGGAGCCCAAACGGGCCCTAAACGGGTCGAGAAAGACAATACTGTGCAAAATCAGACGTCTGGAACTCCTTCCAGACGTCTTAAACGGTGGATCAGAGAATTACCTGTTCGGCTTGGTTCCCCGGACGTCCAGAAGTCTGTGGGGACGTCTCTCCTAGATCCCAGACATCCGATGGTCACTCCGGACGTCTGGAGGTCACTCCCGCCGTCTGGTACAACTTCCAGACGTCTGATTCGCAAAGGATGACGAATCAGAACACCTGCGCACAGCCAACCCTCCTCCCTCAGTACGGTCAGTCGACAAAAAGAAGAAGAAAGCGGAAACTCACCTTTCAGACGTCTGTATGATCTCACAGACGTCGACCTTGCCGTCTGGATATCAATCCAGACGTCTGATTCTGGAAATTTTTCCAGAATCAGAACCTTGCTCGGCCTCCGCTCGCGACGCCGCCCGCGTCGCACCTCGCGCGTCCACTGCTCCGCCCGCAGCAGGTCCCTCTCCGCGACGCTCTGCGTCCCCTGCGCCCTCCCCCGGCCGGCCAAGCCGCTCCTGGCGAGCTCGCCCTCACGGTAGAGCCCCGCCCTCGCACGCCGCAGCTCCTCCGCGCGCACTGCGGCTGCCGCTGCGCCCTCGCGTCCGCTCGCTCTCGCGCACAGGCAGGAGAAGAAGGAGGAAGATGGTGGAGACGGGAGGGGAGGCGCGCCCCCCTTTTAACGACGCGCGGAGAGGAGAGAGAAGGCGGTCGCAGCCGCCTGCAGCCGCAGAGAAAAAGGGCAGAATCGCAGGTCTGCGCGCACAGGCGCGCAGACGAATATCCCGTGCGAGCATAACTGTTCGCCAGACGTCTGTAAACTATCCCGGACGTCTGGTCAGACGTCTGGATGTGATCCCAGACGTCTCGACAGACGTCTGGGCCACCTCCCAGACGTCTTAAAAGACGTCTGGGGCACGCGCTCGTTACAATATAACAAACTCAAAGGAAGTTTCATCCCCGAAACTTGCGCCAACTAGGGTGCGGGAAGAAGATGTCCAAATAACCATAACAAACTCAAAGAGGACCGAAGCCGGTCCGAAAAGACGTACCCGCGAAAAGCTCCGGGTACCGCTCCCGCATTGCCGCCTCAGGCTCCCAGGTAGCCTCCTCGTACCGCTGGCTCCTCCACAAAACCTTTACCAGGGGTACTTGCTTTCGTCTCAACCTGTGGACGGCTCGGTCTAGGATCTACACTGGCCGCTCGGGGTAGGTCAGGTCGTCGCTCACCTCGACGCTCTCGTGACTCAGTACGTGGCTGGGATCGGCTACGTACTTCCTGAGGTTGGACACGTGGAACACGTCGTGCACACCAGAAAGCTGCGGGGGAAGGGCAAGTCTGTAAGCAACGGGTCCAACCCGCTCCAGGACCTCAAAGGGCCCTACGAACCTCGGCGTGAGCTTCCCTCTCACCCCAAACCGCTGTAAGCCCTTCATGGGCGAAACACGAAGAAAGACGTGGTCCCCGACCTCGAACTGCACCTCTCTGCGTCTGCGATCTGCGTAGCTCTTCTGTCTGCTCCTGACAGTGCGGAGTCGTCTGTGGATCTGCTCAACTACCTCCTGACTCTACCGGATCAACCTGGGGCCAACCTCCTACTTGGTCCCCACCTCAACCCAACTCAAGGGTGCCGTGCATTTCCGTCCGTACAGAGCCTCGTAGGGAGCCATGCCGATGCTCGAGTGATAACTGTTGTTGTATGCAAACTCTGCCAGGGGCAGGTGCTCCTCCCAAGAGCCCCTCCAGTCTAGTACACAGGCACGCAAAAGATCCTCAAGTGTCTGTATCGTGCGTTCCGACTGTCCGTCCGTCTGGGGGTGGTAAGCCGCGCTAAACCTCAACCTCGTCCCCAAAGCCTGCTGAAACTCAGCCCAAAACTGGGACGTAAAGCGGGTATCCCGGTCGGATACGATCTCCCGCGGAACTCCGTGTAGTCGCACCACATCACGGATATACCTCTCTGCCAACTGTGCTGGTCCCAAAGTGACTCGGATCGGCAAGAATCGTGCCGTCTTCGTCAATCTATCCACTATTACCCAGACTGCGTCGTGTCCTCGTTGGGTAACAGGTAAGCCCACCACCAAGTCCATGGTGATGCTCTCCCACTTCCACTCTGGCACTGGAAGCGGCTGAAGCGGCCCTGCAGGCCTCTGATGCTCGGCTTTCACCTGCTGGCACACTAAGCACTGCTGCACGAACTCACCCACATCCCGCTTCATCCCTCTCCACCAGAATTCGCGTCTCAAGTCATGGCACATTTTCGTGTTTCCGGGATGTATGGTGAATCTGGAACCGTGTGCCTCAGTCAGGAGCTCTCTCAACAGCTCCTCGTCTCTGGGGATGCACAGCCGTCCCCTCAAACGTAACACCTGGTCTGTGAAAGAGAAGTCCCCTGGGTCCCCTGACAGTACTCTGTCGCGCAAAGACTGCAAGTACGGATCGGCCATCTGTCCCGTGATGATGCGGTCTATCAACTCTGGTCTGGTCTGCCGTGTCACCGTCACTGCCCCACAGTACCCTCGTAACTCTAGAGGTCGCCAACTGCCCACCTCCTCCAAAAGGCTCCAACTCTGTAACTGTAGACTGGCCAAGCGTGCGGGCGCCTTACGGCTCAAGGCGTCAGCCACCACATTGGCCTTTCCCGGGTGGTAGGAGATGCTGCAGTCGTAGTCCTTCAGGAGCTCCAACCAACGTCTCTGTCTCATGTTGAGCTCCTTCTGGTCAAAAAGATATCTGAGGCTCTTGTGATCTGTAAAAATCTCGAAGGTCTCACCGTACAAGTAGTGCCTCCATGTCTTCAGCGCGAAGACAACAGCTGCCAACTCTAGATCGTGGGTAGGGTAGGTATGCTCATGGGGCTTCAGTTGCCGCGAGGCGTAAGCGACCACGTGACCCCTCTGCATGAGCACACCTCCTAACCCCTGCAAGGAAGCGTCCGTATACACAACGAACCCGCCACTACTGTCAGGGATGGTGAGCACGGGAGCCGAGGTCAACCTCTCCTTCAGCTCCAGAAAACACGCCTCACAGGTGTCTGTCCAAGCGAAAGGCACATCCTTCCGAGTCAACTGCGTCATAGGACGTGCAATCTGCGAAAACCCTCTGATGAACCGTCTGTAGTAACCTCCCAGTCCCAGGAAACTGCGAATCTCAGTGACTGAACGCGGTCTCTCCCACCTGAGCACTGCCTCGACCTTGGCGGGATCCACCGCCAGGCCGTCTCCAGAGATCACATGACCCAAAAAGGTCACCTCCCTCAACCAGAACTCGCACTTGCTGTATTTGGCGTACAGCCTACGTCGTCTCAGAGTGTCCAGAACCATCCGCAAGTGCTGTCCGTGCTGCGTCCGATCTCTAGAATAGATGAGCACATCATCTATGAAAACCACCACAAACTGGTCCAAGTACGGTCTGAACACCCGGTTCATCAGGTCCATGAAAGCAGCGGGGGCATTGGTCAGCCCAAACGGCATGACCAAAAACTCGTAGTGTCCGTAGCGGGTGCGGAAAGCTGTCTTGGAGACGTCGGACTCCCTGATCCTCAACTGGTGGTATCCAGACCTCAAGTCGATCTTGGAAAACACCGTGGCACCCCGCAACTGGTCAAACAAATCGTCAATCCTCGGCAGCGGATATCTGTTCTTGATGGTGACCCTATTCAGCTGTCGGTAGTCCACACAAAGGCGTAGGGTCCCATCCTTCTTCTTCACAAACAATACCGGGGCTCCCCAGGGAGACGCACTGGGCCTCACGAAACCTTTCTCCAAAAGGTCCTGCAACTGAGACTTGAGCTCTCGCAGCTCAAGCGGTGCCATCCTGTATGGCGCGGTGGAGATGGGGCTGGTCCCTGGTACTAGTGAGATCTCAAACTCGATCTCACGCTCGGGCGGTAGTCCTGGTAACTCATCTGGAAACACGTCGGGGTACTCTCTGACCACCGGGATGCTCTGGAAGTCTGCCACGGGGCTGTGCTCTGCCACCACACAAGCTAAGAAGCCCTCACACCCCTGGCTCAAAAGTCTCGCCGCCCGAAGTGCCGAAATGCACCTGAAGCCTCCGTCCACTGGCTGCCCGTGAAACTCGAAGGAAGGAAACTCCGGAATGGAGAAGACAATCTTCCTCTTGAAGCAGTCTACCAAGGCGTGGTAAGCGGACAGCCAATCCATCCCCAGGATCACCCCAAAGTCCTCCATCTATATCATAATCAGGTCAGCTGGCAGGCTGTGTCCCCCGATGCTGACCCCACAACCCGTGTACACCTCCTCAGCTACGAACAGCTGACCACTCGGACCTCTGATTACGAACAGGTTCTCTAACAATGTATAATCCTGGTCCAAACTAACTGCGAAACTGGCTGCGACAAACGAGTGCGTAGCGTCGGAATCGAAAAGCGTGTAAACGAGTCTGCCAGAAACTGAAACCATACCTGCTACCACGGATCCCGAAGCTCTGGCATCCCTGTGTGTTAGGGCGTTGATACGCCCCTCAGCTCTAGGTGCGGACGAAGCAGCCACACTCTGCGTCGGACGGGTAGGTGCTGGCCGGTACCCTCCTCGCAACTGCGGTCCTCCTCCTCGCGCCTGGAAACCGCGGCCTCCTGCGCGCCCTCCAGTGCTCTGCGCGGGAAGTATCTGCTGACCTCCTGCCCTAGATGGGCAGTCCCTCCTGACGTGGCCCGGCTGGCCACACTGGTAGTAGAGGGGAACCCGACTCCCGCCCTCAGTGAGTCCCTGCTGTCGGCTAGGCGGGGGTCCGGTGCTGGCGACTGGCCCCTGTCGAGGGCCCCCAAAGGCCACTGATGGCCCTGCACAACGTGACGGCTCTCCTGCGGACGCCACGTGTCTCCGTTCTCGCCAGCCCTGTGAGAAGTCTGGCTGAAAGGGCCTCTTCCGCCCGCCGTCGGTCTCTCACGCGGACGGGTTGGTCTCCTCGTAAGTCATGGCTGCCTCTACCACCCTCGAAAACGTCGGCAGCTTCAGGGGTTTGACATACCCCCGGATCGCAGGCCGGAGCCCCTCGGTGAACCTCCAAAGGCGCTCCTCCTCAGTGGCTACCGCTGTCGCTGCAAAGCGGGACAGCTCCAAGAAACGCGTGCGGTACGCGCTCACGGTCATCGTCCCTTGGCGGAGAGTGTGGAACTCCCGCCACCTCTGGTCCTGCCACGTCTGGGGAAAGTACTGCTCGCAGAAGAGGGTGACGAACTGGTCCCACGTCGGCTCGTCCCTCTCCTGTCCCCGGACCGCCCTCCACCACCGGTGTGCCGCACTCTCCAGCTGGTACGTGGCAAAGGCCACGCGACACTCCACCGGGGGGCGAAGGGTGTCGAAGATCTTCTCCAGCTGCTCAAGCCAGTCCTCTGCCTCGGTCGGGTCCTCATCCCCCTTGAAGGAGGGGGGCTTCAGCTTCCGGAACTGTCCGAAAAGCTCGAAGTGGTGCTGTAGGGGAGGTGCTGGTGCACCTCCAGGCGAAGGTGCCTCGTGTACAGAAGTGTCGGAGGAAGGTGGGGGCGGCAGGGGCCCATCCCCTCCCTCGTGTCCAGCGCCACGTCCGTCGCGTGGTCCCACAGAGGACTCCCCCTCTGCAACCCCAGGAGGAGGTGCTCGGGGCGGTGGGTGGAGCTCCTCTCGTACAATATCCCGTATCAGTCTGGCGAGGTCCTGGGCCTGGATGCCAGGGAGTGGTGGCTGGTCCACCGAGACGTCAACGACAGCACGTCCACCTCGCCCACCTCGCCCTCGACCGCGCCCGCGGCCAGTCTCTCCAGTCCCACGACGAGGCATCTCTTGCAAGGAGACGCGAAACAAAACGGAAACGTCAAAACAGACGGTACCTAACAACACTTCTAAGAGCTCATGTCAAGAGATATGTTGTGGTGGCTACTCTAGCTATAAACATGTGAATTGGTTATTTTCCAGTCAGTTGATTCACTTCTCGGGACGACCTTGCTCTGATACCATCTTGTAACGACCCGATTCCCGAGTCCCTACGAGACACGAGAACCGGACCGACTCGACTAATCCCAAGACCCAGTCGTCCAACGAGGAAGTAACCAAAAGACAGTAAAATAAACCACATTCAGCATGAATATAACTAACAGTAAGAAAGTACAGCAGTAAGGAAAGAAACTACCACAGTAGGCACCACCACAACAGTAAAACAACATTTATCATATAACAAAAACTGCGGGTAAAGAAGGTACAGCGGAAACAAAACTACTCACTAGAACAGAAACAAAAAGAAGGTACAAAGCTGTGGTAACTCTACTGGACCCTACTTGGCCCAGCGTCCTCTGCAGCCGCCGACCCTGGCTGCTCAACACCTGGTCCTGAAAAAGATAACGAGTGTAACACGTCAACAAAACGCTGAGTAGAGTGGCAAACTAACTAAAGGCAACAGTAGAGTGTACAGTAGCTATTATGTTCTATTACTTCCTTTATTTACATCTCTCAATTTTTCTCACTATTTCATTTATTTCTCAGATCCTTTACTTGATCTCGAATGTCCTCGTGGGACGATCTTGATTGCAGTCTTTTCCAAAAGTAGAAGTAGCACGTGGTGCTCTCCTGGCCGGGAGAGTCCCCCGTGGTGATCCTACCCTCAGTCAACCACCCCAAGGTCACTGACAGACGTAACGGTGACTACGGCACGCGCGATAAACGCACAGGTAGCTAGCCCGCACTGGCACGCAGTCAGTCGTTTCCGTTAACGAGTGCGCCCAAAGCACAGCACGGAACCAGGGCAGAGCCCTCTCAGTAACAGGGGTCCAAACCCTCCACAGTAACCAAACCGGGGCCTTGCCCCTCCACAGTCCGCGCACCCTCGCCTGACTACCCTGGTTTGCCCTAGTGGGCCTAACAAGTCGGTGAAGGAGGCTAGCAGAACCCCGGGGCCCGTGGGGTAGCTAGTACTCTCCTAACACTACTAGTTCTCCTCGGTACTACGTACACGAGGGCCAACAAGTCGGTACAGAGCGGCCAAGCCTAACCCCGGGTCCCTGGGGCGGCTGGCCCCACTCTGGACTAAACAGGTACTTCCCTTGGTACTGCGTACCCAAGAGACAGTACAACTACATCTCAGTTCCATTCCCTTTTCCTTTCCAGGAGTTCCACTCCTAATTCCCCGTAGGGTTCCAGCTCTTTATCTCAGAACATCATATGTTTCACTTTCCAGATTCGCGTTCTCAAATTCCATGATCTCAAACATGTTTCTTTGTTCATAACAGGCAGTTGTTAATTAAATTCACAGGCAGCTTTATATATTCCTTTCCATTTTTTTTTCCAAGACTGCAGTAATATACATTCCACTAGTTTTTCCATCCTAGGATTCATGCCATATCCTAGGATCTATCATACAATCTAGTTTTCCGGCCCTAGGATTCATGCAACACCTAGGAGCTATCATTCCATATATTTCTCATTCCTAGGATTCATGCAATGCCCTAAGTTCTAGTTATGGTTTCATACTTTAACAGATTTTATTAATACTTAAAGCCACTCTACCAGGTACAACGGGAGTAATGGGGGCATGATCGGGAATCCCGCGTGCCTCCGCGACTCTCAAGACTGCAACCGAACGAGGTCCTATCACAAGGATCAAACACAAGGAGTGTCTCAAAACAGTGTATAGCTACTGTAGGCTGGTAGAGGAATAAATTCTGAAACGAACGCAACTCGAATCGCGGAAAACGGAGCCCAAACGGGCCCTAAACGGGTCGAGAAAGACAATACTGTGCAAAATCAGACGTCTGGAACTCCTTCCAGACGTCTTAAACGGTGGATCAGAGAATTACCTGTTCGGCTTGGTTCCCCGGACGTCCAGAAGTCTGTGGGGACGTCTCTCCTAGATCCCAGACGTCCGATGGTCACTCCGGACGTCTGGAGGTCACTCCCGCCGTCTGGTACAACTTCCAGACGTCTGATTCGCAAAGGATGACGAATCAGAACACCTGCGCACAGCCAACCCTCCTCCCTCAGTACGGTCAGTCGACAAAAAGAAGAAGAAAGCGGAAACTCACCTTTCAGACGTCTGTATGATCTCACAGACGTCGACCTTGCCGTCTGGATATCAATCCAGACGTCTGATTCTGGAAATTTTTCCAGAATCAGAACCTTGCTCGGCCTCCGCTCGCGACGCCGCCCGCGTCGTACCTCGCGCGTCCGCTGCTCCGCCCGCAGCAGGTCCCTCTCCGCGACGCTCTGCGTCCCCTGCGCCCTCCCCCGGCCGGCCAAGCCGCTCCTGGCGAGCTCGCCCTCACGGCAGAGCCCCGCCCTCGCACGCCGCAGCTCCTCCGCGCTCACTGCGGCTGCCGCTGCCGCTGCGCCCTCGCGTCCGCTCGCTCTCGCGCACAGGCAGGAGAAGAAGGAGGAAGATGGTGGAGACGGGAGGGGAGGCGCGCCCCCCTTTTAACGCCGCGCGGAGAGGAGAGAGAAGGCGGTCGCAGCCGCCTGCAGCCGCAGAGAAAAAGGGCAGAATCGCAGGTCTGCGCGCACAGGCGCGCAGACGAATATCCCGTGCGAGCATAACTGTTCGCCAGACGTCTGTAAACTATCCCGGGCGTCTGGTCAGACGTCTGGATGTGATCCCAGACGTCTCGACAGACGTCTGGGGCACGCGCTCGTTACAGCCATCAAGAGAGGAGGCACGCAGCACCCGCAGGAGAGCCGTCTCGTTTTGCAGGGTCGTCAGTGGCCTTTGGGGGCCCTAGATAGGGGCCAGCTGCCAGCATTGGACCCTCGCTCAGCCGTCAGCAGGGACCTATCGAGGGAGGAGGTCGAGTTCCCCTCTGCTACCAATGTGGCCAACCGGGCCACATCAGGAGGGACAACCTATCTAGAGCCAGAGCACAGCAGATGCTCCCCGCACAAAGCACTAGAGGCCAAGCTGGTGGTCGTGGTCCCCGGAAGTGTGGGGGAGGGCAGTAGTCACGAGGAGGGTATCGACCAGCGGCTGCTTGCCCGACCCAGAGTGTAGCAGCTTCGTCTGCACCGAGGGTTGAGGGGCGTATCAATGCCCTGACACACAGAGATGCCAGGGCTTCCGGTTCAATGGTGGCAGGTATGGTTACCGTTTCTGGCAGATTGGTGTACGTACTTTTTGATTCCGGCGCCACACACTCTTTTGTTGCCACGAGTTTTGCTGTCAGTTTGGGACAGGATAGTGTACTGTTAGAGGATTCGTTTGTGATTAGAGGCCCAGGTGGCCAGTTGTTTATAGCTTAGGAGGTCTACATGGATTGCGAGGTCAGTATAGGGGGACACCGCCTCCCCGCTGACCTGATTGTGATACCAATGGAGGATTTTGGCGTGATTCTAGGGATGGACTGGCTGTTCGCCTACCACGCCCTGGTGGAATGTTTCGGGAGGAAGATCGTCTTCTCCATACCAGAGTTGCCTCCTTTTGAGTTTCACAGATAGCCGGTGGACGGAGGTTTCAGATGCATCACTATGCTTCGGGCAGCGAGGCTTTTGAGCCAGGGGTATGAGGGCTTTTTAGCCTGTGTAGTGGCAGAGCCTAGCCCTGTGGCTGACTTTCATAGCATCCTGGTGGTTTGTGAGTACCCCGACGTGTTTTCAGAAGAATTGCCAGGACTACCACCCGAGCGTGAGATCGAGTTTGAGATCTCACTGGTACCGAGGACCAGCCCCATTTCAACTGCACTGTACCGGATGGCAACACTTAAGCTGCGAGAGCTCAAGTCACGGCTACAGGACCTGTTGGAGAAGGGCTTTGTAAGGCCCAGTGTGTCCCCGTGGGGAGCCCCTGTGTTGTTTGTGAAGAAGGATGGTACCTTGCGACTTTGTGTTGACTACCGACAGCTAAATAGGGTCACCATCAAGAACAAGTATCTGCTACTGAGGATTGACGACCTTTTTGACCAGTTGCGAGATGCCACAGTGTTCTCGAAAATAGATCTGAGGTCAGGCTACCACCAGTTGAGAATCAGGGAGACCGATGTCTCTAAGATAGCTTTCTGTACGCAGTACGGGCACTACGAGTTCTTGGTCATGCCGTTTTGGGTTGACCAACGCCCCCGCTGCTTTTATGGATTTGATGAACCGGGTTTTCAGGCCGTATTTGGACCAATTTGTGGTGGTATTCATCGACGACGTACTCGTTTACTCGCGAGACCAGGCGCAGCACGAACAGCATCTACGGATGATTCTGGACACCTTGAGGCAACGCAGGCTGTATGCCAAGTACTATTGGTGCCAGAGCACCACGATCATTTGTTTTGATGATAACAAAACATGTGTCATTTAACATTTGCACTTGGAGTCTTAGAATTCAGGTCAATTGCAAATGGAGACGTGATTAGACCGAGTTCAAGCTCGCATCGAGGATGGATTGGAGGAGCTTGAAGGAGAACAGAGGAGATTCGTGAGGAGCGATGGCTTGAAGAAGGAAGGAGATGAAGAATAGGATAGATTTCCTTCTCGTGTACTCTTTGTATTTTTCGTTTCTTTTGTTGCTCTTTATTTTTGTTACTTAAATTCATGTTAAAGAGCCTTAAAGTACCCTAACAGTAGTCCTAGGAACACTGGCACAACCCTAGGATACTTAGGTTTTCTGTAGAGAACTTAGAAAACCAATATAGGGTCCAAACAGCATTTCCAGACGTCTAATTCAAAAATCAGACGTCTGATAATATGTTTTAAGACGTGTGACTGTTGATTCAGACATCTGATAAACATTTAGGCTGGACTTGTTAGCTTTGTCTGATAAAATCAGACGTCCAAACCTTAGACCAGACGTCTTAGAAGACGTCTGATGGACTTGCCAGACATCCAATTAGTGGACCGTTGGCTGGCTTAGCAAACACTCAAGGATATGACCGTTAGAGCTTTATCAGACGTCCTTAGGCCTTTCCAGATGTCTGATAAATGACCGTTTTGCCTCGGCTGACCCAAAATCTCTTCTTAGAGATTTTCTAGCCGTTGCACTCTCTTGGAAATCCATTCCCACGAAAAAGTAGGTTTCCAGACGTCCAGACATAGTGCCAGACATCCTGTATGTTGTCTGATGAACTTGCGCTAGAACCCTGTTTAGATCTGATTCAAGTCAGGAAGAGACCCGCCCAAAATCAGACGTCTGACCTTATTTTCAGATGTCTTAAAGGGATCTTCCAGACGTCTGATGCCAGGATCAGGCGTCTGGTAAGCTTGTCAGTGCAATCATTGTTCCTGATTTCGGCCTGATTCTCTTAGGCTTTGGAAGCTTTCCTAAGCCTTCCAAAGCCTTCCTAAGGCCTCTATAAATAGAGGGGAACTTCTTGCACATTAAGACACACACTTTGTAATACACTTTCAAACCATTTTGTGTCTCTTGATCCTAAGAAGAAAAGCTTTTGCTCTCCAAGCTCTAATTCTTCATCTAGAGAGCATCAAGCCTTCGCGCACCCACTCTCCCGCCGTAGTTCATGAGAACGACGTTGCGCCGTCGCGTGGCTCATGCACCCGCGTCATCGATCCGACGCACTCCTTACAAAGGGGAGTTTCCTAATTCCTATAGAAGCTAGGTTTAAATTACTTTGTTGGCTCTATAGGATTGTTGTCATTTATCTTTGTTATTTGGTTGGGTATTCGCTTTGCGAATTCTCGTCTCCTTCGTGGGACAAAATCCTTCTCGTGAAGAGAAGGGGTTTGAGGTACGTTACCCTCGTATAAAGTAGCGTGGTTGTAATTGAGGTTGAATCACCCTCGTTTAAGTGATTCGGTTAGTGGATTTGATCAACTTGGTTCATCGGAAAATCCTAACTCGAGAGGGTTAGGTGGTGGTTTTCACCCGGTTTGGGTTTCCACCTAAAAATCTTTGTGTACTTTGTGTGATTGAATTTTGTGAGATTGTTTATTATCTTTTCCGCAATTTTTTACGTCACGCTGATCTCACCCCCTCCGAGTAGGGAATCTACAAGTACAACAAGTGCGAGTTTTGGTTGAGACAGGTGACTTTCTTGGGCCACGTGATCTCGGTGGATGGTTTGGATATGGACCCAGCCAAGGTTGAGGCCGTACTCAAGTGGGAGAGGCCATGTACAGTGACAGAGATACGTAGCTTTTTGGGACTAGCAGGTTACCATCGGCAGTTTATCAGAGGATTCTCGTAGATTGCACGTCCTATGACCCAGTTGACTCGGAAGGACGTGCCCTTTGCCTGGACAGATGCGTGTAAGGCATGTTTTCAGGAGTTGAAGGAGGGACTGACTTCAGCTCCTGTGCTTACCATCCCAGACAGCAGTGGTGATTTTGTGGTGTACACATACGCTTCGTTGCAGGGGTTAGGGGGTGTGCTCATGCAGCAGGGTCACGTTGTCGCTTACCCTTCGCGGCAACTGAAGCCCCATGAGCATAGCTACCCTACCCATGACTTAGAGCTGGTAGCTGTTGTCTTCGCGCTGAAGACATGGAGGCACTACCTTTACGGTGAGACTTTTGAGATTTTCACATATCATAAGAGCCTCAGGTACTTGTTTGACCTGAAGGAGCTTAACATGAGATAGAGACATTGGTTAGAGCTCCTGAAGGATTACGACTACAGCATCTCCTACCATCCAGGGAAGGCAATGTGGTGGCTGATGCCTTGAGTCGGAAGGCGCCTGCCCACTTGGCCAGTCTACAGGCGTAGAGTTGGAGACTCATGGAGGAGTTGGGTAGTTGGTGACCCCGGGAGTCACAGGGGTAATGTGGGGTAGTGACAGTGACGCGGCAGGTGCGACCAGAGCTAATAAACCGCATCATCGCAGGATAGATGACAAACCCATACTTACAGGTGCTGCGGGACAGAGTGTTGTCAGGAGACCCAGGAGACTTTTCCTTTACAGATAAGGTGCTACGCATGGGGGGATGCTTGTATGTTCCCAAGGACGAGGAGTTAATGAGAGAGCTCCTAGCTGAGGCGCACAGGTCTAGGTTCACCATACATCTCGAGAATACAAAGATGTATCATGATCTGAGATGTGACTTTTGGTGGAGAGGGATGAAGCGGGATGTTGGTGAGTTTGTGTAGCATGTTTAGTGTGCCAGCAAGTGAAAGCCGAGCACCAGAAGCCTGCTGGGCCATTGCAGCCACTTCCAGTGCCAGAGTGGAAGTGGGAGAGCATCACCATGGACTTAGTAGTGGATCTACCTGTTACCCAACGAGGACACGACGTAGTCTGGGTGATAGTGGATAGGTTGACGAAGACGGCGCGTTTCCTACCGATCCGAGTCACCTTGGGACAAGCATAGTTAGCAGAGAGGTACATTCGCAATGTGATATGCTTGCACGAAGTTCTGTGGGAGATTGTATCCGACAGGGATACCCAGTTTACTTCCCAGTTCTGGGCTGAGTTTCAGCAGGCTTTGAGGACGCAGTTGAGGTTCAGCACCGCGTACCACCCCCAGACGGACGAACAGTCAGAGCGCACCATACAGACACTTGAGAACCTTTTACGCTTTTGTGTACTGGAATGGAGAGGCTCCTGGGAGGAGCATTTACCCTTGGAAGAGTTTGCATACAATAACAGTTGTCACTTGAGCATTGGCATGGCACCTTACGAGGCTCTGTACGGACGAAGGTGTACTGCACCCTTGAGTTGGGTCGAGGTGGGGACCAAGTGGGAGGCTAGCCCCAGGCTAATCCAACAGAGTCAGGAGGTGATAGAGTAGATTCACAGATGACTCCGCACTATCAGGAGCAGGCAGAAGAGTTATGCTGACCAGAAACGCAGAGAGGTGCAGTTCAAGGTTGGGAACCACATCTTTCTCTGCATTTCACCCATGAAGGGCCTGCAGTGTTTTGGAGTGAAGGGGAAGCTTACGCCGAGATTTGTGGGGCCCTTTGAGGTCCTGGAGCGGGTAAGACCCGTTGCTTACCGGCTTGCCCTTCCTCCCCAGCTTTCTGGAGTGCACAACGTGTTCCACGTGTCCAACCTCAGGAAGTACATCGCCGATCCCAATCATGTTCTGAGCCACGAGAGTGTTGAGGTGGGTGACAACCTGACCTACCCCGAGAGAGTAGTGTAGATACTAGACAGAGCCGTCCGGAGTCTGAGACGGAAGCAGGTACTACTGGTGAAGGTCCTATGGAGAAGCCAGCGGTACGAGGAGGCTACTTGGGAGCCTGAGGCGGCGATGCGAGAGTGGTACCCAGAGCTTTTTAAGGGTACGTCTTTTCGGACCTACTTCGGTCCTCTTTAAGTTTGTTATGTATTTTATATTCCTTTTTCCATACCCTAGCTAGTTCAAGTTTCCGGGACAAAACTTCCTTTAAGTTTGTTATGATGTAAAGACCCGTCCCACTTTTAGCCTTTTAAGACGTCTGGAGTCTCAGTCAGACGTCTGTTCAGACGTCTGGACCCTTTCCCGGACGTCTGAAAATGAAATTTCTGTACACATACTGCACCCTACGCACGCGCGGCGCGCAAAACCTTCTCCTCTCTCTCCTATTTCCTCCTTTCCCTGCCCGAACCCTAAGCCCCCACTCTGCCTATTTAAACCCCTCTCCTCCTCTCCTCTCCACTCCACACACCACCACCTCTACCTTCAGAGCCGCGAGAGGAGGTGAGCAAGGGAGAGAGAGAGGACGAGAAGGAGAGTGCAGAAGGAGGAGCTCAAGGTTGGAGAGCCTCGGTGGAAGCTCAGCAGAGCTCGCACGGCCACCGCGGGCGTGTGTGAGAGGAGGAGAGAGTCCGGAGAGGCATCCTCGACCATCTGCAGCGGCTAGAGCTGCAGCGACGCAAGGAGGTGCGCGGCGGAAGGAGTTGGGAGTGGGTTCTGGTACTGGAAATTTTCCAGTATCAGATGTCTGGAATGGAGTCCAAACAGCTGGCAGAGCACCTAGACGTCTGGAGTTAAGACCAGACGTCTGAAAGCTCATTTATCGCAAAGGTACGTTCTTTTCGCGGTTACAGCCATGTAGGCCGCACTGTAGAGTGTTTGTTGGGCCTGATTAGGTGGCTGCGACTGTTGTACACAGGAGCAGCCTTGAGAAGGAGCGCGGAACGCTCTCCTACACACTTTTGGACGTCTGATCAGCTCACCAGACGACCGGAAGAGTGGTCCGACGTCTGGAACTGCCTTCAGACGATCACAGAGAAGGACTAGATGTCTAAGGATACTGCAGGGACTTGAGGTAAAGTTCTGTATCCTTTAAGACGTCTGGACTTATTCCCAGACGTCTGATTTTGGATTGTAGACACATTTTTGACCTGTTTAGGGTCCGATCGGGATCCAATTTACGCAAAAGAAGTACCTATAGTTTCCTTGTGAGTTTCTCTACGTACTAGAGGCCTCTGTACATTATTTTGAACCTTCCTTTTGTGATGTATTCCCTAGTATAGGGTTTCATCCTACTCAGTGTTTGGGTCTCGTAGAGACACCTGGGTCTGCGGTTCGAGCCCCCAGTACTCCCGAATTGTCTAGTAGAGTGGTTTAATGCTTTTAATAATGTTCAAATAAGCATGTATTGTAGAATTAACTGATTGGAACCCTAGGATGTGACATGAACCCTAGGGTAGAGAAATGAATGCACTGTTTGGTACTTATATGCAAAAATTGAGATAAACTACTAGCAATTGCCTGTGAAATAATTGTGGGTTGCCTGTTAGAATACGAGCTGCATGTATTTTATAATCAATTTCCTGTGAAATCACCAATGGCATGTTTTGAATTATGGAAACACGAGCTGCCAGCATATAAATGGGAACTGAATTGTGAATGGTGGAATCTGGATCAGAATAAATGTGGTGAATATGAGCATGAACTCTACGGGGAATTAAGAGTAGAACTCCTGTGGTTAGTTGGAAACCTAGAATGTAGGCGGGAAGTGTGTTAGCCCTTGAGTAGGTGGTACCAAGGAGAGCGACTATCCCCTTTTCATGTAAAGCGGAGCTAACCGCCATTGGGTTAAGACCCGGGGTTAGGATTGGTCACTCTACACCAACTCCTATCGGCCCTCGTGTACACGGTACCGAGGCGAGCTACTAGTGTAGGGAGAGAGCTAGCCACCCCACGGGACCCAGGGTTCAGCTAACCACCCTACACCGACTTGTTAGGCCCTATGGGCAAACCGGGGTAGTCAAATGAGGGTGCGCAGACTGTAGAGGGGCGAGACCTCTGTTTGGTTCTGAGGGGCAAGACCTCTGTTCTGAGAGGGAAAGGCCCTATACTGTTCCATGCTGTACTTTGGGCGTACCCGCTAGCGGAAACGACTGACCATGTGTCAATGCAGGGTAGCTACCCGTGCGCTTATCACGCATGCCGTAGTCACCACTACGTCTTGTCAGTGACCTCGAGGTGGTCTACTGGGTGTAGGACTACCACAGGGGACTCTCCTGACCAGGAGAGCACCATGTGTACATTCTACTCTTTGGAAAAGACTCCAGTCAAGATCGTTCCCACGAGGAACATGTAAGATCAAGAATATCTGGATATTAAGAAGAATGGGTGAAAAGGAAATACACATAAAACAAAAATAAATAGAAAAGAGAATTAAACATGTTACTTTTACTGCTTTAGATAGTATAGATACCACTCTACTCAGCGTTCACTAACTCTGTCTTTTTCATAACACTATTCAGGACCAGGAGTTGAGCAGCCCGAGCTTCCAACTGCAGAGGGTGCTGGGCCCAGTCGAGCCCAGCTGTAGTTTTCTGCACTTTCTTGTTGTACCCATATTGTTGTAGTATCAGACTTTTTAGCTATTGTTGTCTCTGTTGGTGCTAAAGCACCACGATCATTTGTTTTGATGATAACAAAACACGTGTTATTTAACATTTGCAATTTGAGTCCTAGATTTCAGGTCAATTGCAAATGTGAACGTGTTTAGACGGAATTCGAGCTCGCATCCAGGACGGATTGGAGGAGCTTGACGGAAAACAGAGGAGGTTCGCGTGGAGCGACAGATTGAAGATAGAAGACAAGAAGAATATGATAGATTCTTTTTAATCCTTTCATATACTTTTATCTTTATTTTTCTTGCTCTTTATTTTCCTTAGAAATTATGTTAAAGAGCCTCAAAGAACCCTAACAGTAGTCCTAGGAACACCGGCACAACCTTAGGATACTTAGGTTTTCTGTAGAATATTTAGAAAACCAATATAGGGTTCAAACAGCACTTCAAGACGTCTAATTCCCAAATCAGACGTCTGATAATGTATATTAAGACGTCTGACTGTTGTTTCAGACGTCCGATAACTGTTAGGCTGGAGATAGTAGTTCTGTCTGATGAAATCAGACGTCCAGACCTTAGACCAGACGTCTGATGGATTTGCCAGACGTCCAGTTAGTGGACCGTTGGCTGGCTTAGCAGGCACTCAAAGATATGACCGTTAGAGCCTTATCAGACGTCCATAAGACTTTCCAGACGTCTGATAAATGACCGTTTTGCCTCGGCTGACCCAAAATCTCTTCTCAGAGATTTTCTAGCCGTTGCAACGTTTGGAAATCAATTCCCACAGTAAGAGTAGGTTTCCAGACGTCCATACATAGTGCCAGACGTCCTGTATGTCGTCTGATGGACTTGCGTAAAAACCCTGTTTAGATCTGATCCAAGTCAGGGAGAGACCCGCCCAAAATCAGACGTCTGACCTTTTAATCAGACGTCTTATAGTGAACTTCCAGACGTCTGATGCTAGAATTAGACGTCTGATAAGCCTGTCAGAACAATGATTGTTCCTTATTTCGGGCTGATTCACTTGGCTTTGTTCCCAACGGCTATAGAACATTTCTTAAGCCTTCCAAAGCCTTCCTAAGGCCTCTATAAATAGAGGGGAGCCTTTACACACCTACATACAACAAGAGAAACACAAGAAACACTTTGCGATACACTAAGATCAAGTATTTCCACTCTCTTGTGTCCAAGAAGCTCTTGCTCTCTAAGCTCAAGTTCTACATCTTGAGAGCATCATTCCCTTCGCGCACCCGCTCTCCCGCCGTAGTTCACGAGAGCGAAGTTGCGCCGTCGCGTGGCTCACGCACCGCGTCATCGTCGACGCACTCCCTGCAAAGGGGAGTTTCCTAAATCCTATAGAAGCTTAGGTTTATTACTTTGTTGGCTCTATAGGTTGTTGTTTATTTTACCTTTGTCTTTTGGTTGGGTATTCGCTTTGCGAATTCCCGTCTCCTTCGTGGGACAAAATCCTTCTCGTGGAGAGAAGGGGTTGAGGAACGCTACCCTCGTACTTGTAGCGTGGTTGTACTGAGGTTGAATCACCCTCGTTTTAAAGTGATTCGTTTAGTGGATTTGATCAACTAGGTTGATCGGAAAATCCTAACTCGAGAGGGTTAGGTGGTGGTTTTCACCCGGTTTGGGTTTCCACCTAAAAATTCCTGTGTACATTTTGTGATTGCTTATTTTTGTGAGATTGTTTATATTTTCAATTCCGCATTTTTTTGTCACGCTGATCTCACCCCTCCAAGTAGGGAAATCACAGTCTCTACTATTACTTTCGTTTCCGTTGTTTCTGTTATTGTGGTGGTATGTAATGGAACAGCAGTTTTTACTTTCCTTTACTGCTTTGTATGTTTTTACTGCTTAGTTATATTGCATGTGTGAATGTGATTTACTTTCTTGCTTTTTGGTTATTTCTTGTTGGACAACTGGGTGTTGGGATTAGTCGAAGTCGATCTTGGGTCCTGTAGGAATCTGAGAACCGGGTCATAACACAAACCTCTCATCTCGACAAGAAACTCAAAGGCAAACAAGAACAAAAATCCCCAATCAACCCTTCAAAGCATAAGATGAGCAACAAAATCCTTCCATCCCGATAGAAAACTCAAAGGCAAAAAAGAACAAAAATCCCCAATCGATTGTTCGAAGCATAAGACGAGCAACAAAACCCTAACAAAAAGAAGTCCTACTCAGAAACCATCTATCCGAAGAAATGAGAAAATAACTCTAACGTGAAATCGAAGTCCTAATCAAAAAAAAAAAAAAAAACGAAAGAAGATATGAATCTTGCCACAACTCATCGGAAGAAATGGTACATCGCGATCGGCAAGCGACACACAAAAGAAGCGATTCCACAGACGAAATGGCACAGTTAGGGCATGCTGGTGGCCTCCAAAGCGACGAACAGGTACCCCGTAAGGCCAAGTGCGATGGGAGGGAAGAATGGCAGTGGGTTAAAGAGGGCATCAGACAGGTTATATCCACTGAGTTAACTTTATTTCATCTCCTTTGCGAAACAAATGATGCTCTTGCTCAACAGCAGCATCAACCAAGGTTTCTCGCAATGGGTTAAAACCCAGGTTTTCCACCCAACCCAGGAAACAAACGGCCCCTTAAAGGGTTGAGGTTGCGTCAAACCTGAACCTAACAATTTTCAAGTTAGATTTGACACCCCTCGCTCAAAATTAAGATAATTCATAGTTGACGTAATATAAGGTAAAATCTATAATACAATATCCGGTAAGATTTGATCCATTGGTTTCTTAAAGAGTCAAAATTGAATCATATCCAAACTAACAAATTTTAGGTTAGGTGACCTAATTGACATCCTGGCTCAAAGTCACCATAATTCATAACTAGGGCAATGCAAGGTAGAATCTATATTAATTTAAACTTCTAGATAAGAAGAAAAGATGAAGATGGGAAATAAGGAATTTCTAGATGTATCGTAATTTCAGGGGCATTACGTGAAGGATATCGATTTTATTGGATCGCATGCATAGATGGTGGTAAACGCAGGGACATCTATGCCATAACAACCGTCTCCCAGGGCTCACGTATGCAAAATTCCCATTGTTTACTCGTCTCCTTCTGCACTCCCCCTCCAGGGTTTTCGTATAAATACCTAAAACCTAAGCTGCCGCCGCCTCCTCCGTCTCCTCACGCATTGTTCCCCAGAGGTAAGGCGGAGGAGGAGAAGAGGAAGAAGAAGGCGAAAGCGATCAAACGCAATGGTTCACGTCAGCTTCTACCGCAACTGTAAGCCCATCGGATCGCACCCAATCCCCCTCGTCTTAGGGTTCAGCTTGTCCTGTTGCATGTAACACCTTTGGATTTCTGTCGGAAATGCGTGAACTTTCTCGATCCGTCCTCTGCAAATCGCGACCAATTCATCTCAAAGTTTCAGAGATCCGTTGTGGATTCTTATGTTCCAGATCTGACCTTCGGTTTCGTGGTGATTCTAGCGGTTTGTTAGGGAGTGGTTGAGTTTGAATATTACGATGTGAAAGGAACCAATCCTCCATGTAGGATGCAATGAGTGGAATTCTTAGTTAAAAAAAAGAGTTGAATTCTTTGTTCATCTATAGTTATTTTCATAGTTTTACAGATGTTTTTTTTTTCCTTCAGATGTTCTATAGAGAGGGGCTTAGAATGAGTTAGCTTCTGCATTTAAGTGTACACGATGTCGTTGATTTTATTTTATTTTATTTTATTTTAATCATATCATTTAAGAATCTGACTGCATCTTGAAAAAAAAAGGTAAGAATTTGACTAAGTTAAATGCATTTTGTAATACCTTCGGTTGTATTTTTTTGGTTGATTATTCCAATTAAAAATCAATGAGCCTTTTGCAGGTTTTTTTGCCATACCGTCATATTGGTATATTATCATTTTCGGTGTTAACTGCCAGTTTTCGTACATTATTATGTTGATGGACCGCGAGATGTGTAAGAAACTATTTGTATCTTTCGCCTTTTCTTGTATGCAGCATGCAAGTTTTTGTTTGTTTGTGATAAGGATTATAAACCTATTGTTGCATTCCAAATGTTTTGGGAATGCCTATTTATGTAACCGGTTGAGCCATTTGCTGGAAGTATGGTTATGATTTATTTGTGCCATTTTTAGATGGGAAAACCTTCAAGAAGCCCCGCCGTCCTTATGAGAAAGAGCGTTTGGATGCGGAACTGAAACTTGTTGGGGAGTATGGGCTTCGTTGCAAAAGGGAATTATGGAGGGTTCAATATGCTTTGAGCCACATCCGTAATGCAGCAAAGGAGCTGCTCAAGCTTGATGAGAAGAATGAGAAAAGGATCTTTGAGGGTGAGGCCCTTCTTCGGAGGATGCATCGCTATGGACTTTTGGATGAGGGTCAGAACAAGCTTGATTATGTGCTTGCCTTGACGGTTGAGAACTTCTTGGAGCGCCGCCTTCAGACTCTTGTTTTCAAGTCAGGGATGGCAAAGTCAATTCACCATGCTCGTGTGCTCATCAGGCAGCGCCATATCAGGTAAGCTAGTTTGTAAATTTCGGTAACCTCTGATTGGGTTTGGTTTATTTTCATTGATTGTCTCAAGTAGATCAGATGGGCTTGTATTCTTTACATTTTTAGTTATTGAATTCAGTGTTCATAGAGAAGAACGGCAGTTATCCTCACAGGAACATCTCCTCCCCCTTTGACAAGGAGAATAAGTTAGTGGAATAAGTAGAGGAATAGGTAATGAGTGGTGTAATAAGTGGGCTTTAGTGTTTTGGTGTTTAGGCGGGTTAAAGTTATTTCACAGAGGAGGTGGAATAACTATGCGTCGGGTTAACTTCCCTTAACCCAATGTGACAAATGGGTTAAGTGGTGAATAAATACGGGTTACTTAACCTGCTTACCAATCAAGACATGAACAGAAAGCTTAGTTATCTTTTACCATCTTACATGATAAGGATAGGCTCTTGTACTAATATCTATCGACATAAACTTTCGCCCCAAGATTATTCTCTTTTTTTTACCTGTCTAATATGGGATCAAATTTAACATGTCTTTTAGTGACATAGTTTAGGCCAGGTGATAATTATGTTAGCTGAGTCAAGAATTTAAAAGCCATATTTGTAATGATGATTAACTAGTAACTCGTAGTAAGTTCTTGTTCAAATCTGTTCTGTTTCCGAATCATCTGCAGAAATAATGTGCCATCCTTTCGGTGATTGCATTATCCTGACATTCAATTTTTGTAGGGTTGGGAGGCAGGTTGTTAATATCCCATCATTCTTGGTGAGAGTGGACTCACAGAGGCACATCGACTTCTCTCTGACCAGTCCTCTTGGAGGTGGTGGCCCTGGACGTGTGAAGAGAAAGAACATGAAGGTGGCTGCTAAGAAAGCAGCTGGTGGAGATGGAGACGAGGAAGATGAAGAGTAACTTTTCTTATTCTCCATCTGAGAATTCTCTTCTTTGTACTCAAGTACAGATTTCTGTGTTAGATTCCTATGTTTTTCGTTAGCTTTGAGATTTTGTTGGATCCAATCAGATGCAATCTTTTGGTAGTTTAGCTTTTGCGGTCTCATTGGTAGTAGGCACTTAAATTTCAATTGCCTGCTAAGAAGGGGGTATAGTTAATTGTATGAATCTTTTTTACGTTTAATATTTCTGCCACTTCTCTACAAGTGCATGTGGGCAGATCCCTCTGTCGATGATCGCACTTGGTTGTGCTGTTTGCATTGAATCTATGTCTCATCGCCATCTAAATGAAAGATCTTTGCATTTGTCCCTCTTTCAATGGTTTGCACTTTGCTTTTGTAAATTTGAAGTTTCATGTCGGCACTTATTGTGAGCAAATTGGTTTCATTTTTTTGTGTAGGGAATTATTCTGAACATAGGATTTGGTTGGATTTAATCATGTTTATCATGGTTATGATTTTACATTTCAAAAAAGGGTGTGTGTGTGTGTGTTTGTGTGTGTAGCTATGGATTCCTTGAACTTGATCGTTCGGCTCAATTTAATGCTATGGTGGTACTTGTTGGTTTTGGGTCTATCTGTGGTGTATTTTTTTGGAAGTAAAATACTCCATTGACGAGAATGAGAGGATTACAAAGGAGCGTAACTTCAAGAGGCAAAGGAGAGATGATAATTGAAACACCCCCTTAGGGAGAGGTGGGGAAAGTTACTCTCCATAAAATAGGGAACTTTGAAATGAAAGTACTCGATGTAAAACGAGGTTACTCCAAAATTGGAAGTACTTTGCTTAAAATGGGGGAACCTTGGTACGGTGGTGCACCAAAATAAGAACAAAATAAACAAAAATAAAGTAAATAAAAGAAAGGGCATCTCATAGGGAGTCTTTTCATAAAAAATATCATGCTGAAGAGTGACAATTTTATTATATTTAAAGTTTAATTTAAATTTTTTTTTAATCAATAATAAATCAGAAAGAACATTCTTCACGATTAGAATGTGCAGCGTCTTGTATGGCGTCCAAGCTCGTCTCAAGAATAACCTCAAGATTGCATGTTTGAATCACAGCTCCTTTGGTTGCAAAGTTACTTTTCGTCTTTAGTCCTATCATTGTAGGTTTGATAAAAAGAAGAAAATGATCTGCTGATATAAATGTGCATATTGGCTTCTATATCAACGAGCAACTCATTAGAATCTTGAACAGTATAAAGTTAAGGTTTTATGGAGATATCTATTGCTGGGTTTGACCTTCTCCGTGACCAGATTCATTTAAGGATTCTCATCCGCGATCTTAAGTTTTATAACAAGGATATTCCTTCTCAACCTGTCTACAATGTTAGTACAGTTTATTTTGGATTTATTTTGCATTGTGGTTCTTATTTTTATTTTCCTTTTCTTTAAACAACGTAACATTTACCTTTTATTGTATCTCTCACAGGCTTCTACTTCCCATGAATTCCTAATACGATAGAATTAATTAGATCACCATCCAATGGATAAGGTTAAGTCTTACTTAATTTTTTTTTGCATATATCCACTTAACAAATTGTGGTAACTTTGCATTTTGTATCCAAATATTATTTAATAGTTATCTTTTTTTATCAACTTCAATTAAATTTGGTTTAATTTGATGTTAAATTAAATATAATTTAATTTTTTAAATAACATTTACTTTATTTTATAAGTAAAAGTCCAATGAAGTGTTCATGATTCAAAAAATTATAGCATTACACCTCCTCAGGTATTCAAATTACACATAGAGTATAATATTATCACTTAGGTCTAATTACATTAAACAACTATCTTTTCTCCTTAGATAATATTATTTTTGACATATCTTCATATCATTGGAACAAAAATGAACACCAATTCTTTCTCAAAGAATTGTATCATTTTCTTTCATGCTTGAGTCTAATAAAGATTCTTTGATCACATGTAAAATTATCTTTGTCAATATTTTCAAAGTGAATTCCTTCCTCTAATATACCACATACACTTATAGGGTATATTTATGTGATCTCTTCAAGAGGTCATATATCTCATGTCCCTTCTCACATATATTAGTTTTCCAATATCAGTATCAAGCTAGATGCATCTATTGTTGGTTCGTCAAGTGTATGCATTTATAATCATAGATACATATCTATCTCAACTTCAAGAATACACCTTCTTCATGATAGTATTGGAGATATATATCTATCTTCTATTTCATTAAGTCAACTCCTTAACTCAAGTCACATGACAATTATAAATCTCTATTCAAGAACATCAATAGCAGTATCCTCATGAGATGGTTATCATCTCAGCTTAAATCGAAAATAAATAATCAAATTAGATGATTTTATGATGCGTTATCGGATTGTTTAAATCTTTAAATCAACATATAATAAATTTATTCGATCTAACTAAATATATCATATTATCCAAATTTATTTTGTCATTTGAATGATTTGCTCATAGCATACAAAATTCAATAGTTGAATGTTCCTTTCCATGATGGAGTAGCCATTGCTATTGTGATTTGCAAAGCTTGATTTTTATTGGAAATTGGAAGCTAGGAAATGGATGAAGGAATGCTGGGTTTAGTGACAGAGGGATGTAAGAGGATGGGGGAGGGTTTTGGGTTTTCCAAACCATTTGCGAGTAATGGAAAGAAGAAGATTAAAGGGTATGGCACTGATAGACCATGAAGCACCGTAACATTGCAACGTTACTGCATCAACGCTATAGCACGACATTCAATTTTTATATAGTCCATAACACTGCAGAATTGGTGCTGGAGTTAACATGGATATTATTGCATCAATGCTACGTAAGGTTGCTACAATAATAAATATGCAGATAGCATAACAATTTAGTCGTCAACTTACGTAGAAAAGTAAATGATGCACGTTGAAAGATGCCTGTATAGATGAGTTTCTCTATATTTCTTCTTCCATTCTTTAGGGCTAAAAGCTGCAAATTCACCTTATCCTATGGGATAAAAAGATACAAATTCATTGGTTGGATGTCTTAATGATATTTTCCTTCTTACGATTCCTTAACTATTGTGCCTATCCTTTATGTTAATAAGCAATCGCTGGGATGTTACCATTCACATTAGTATTAGTCAGTGTACTTTTATTTTCTTTCTTGCACGCTGAAGTTTTGATTCCAACATAGTAATACTGTAGCTATTACTAATTTCTCAAATTTTTTACCCTTCGATAGTATCCCTCAGAATCAAATTATACAGATATAAAATATCATTTTGACTTTAAATCATTTCATATCTATGCAATTTAATTTTAAATTATATTTTATTTTATATCAATATAAAATTATTTTATACTTGTAAGATTTGATTCCAAACTATGCATGATTTTGCACATGTAATGTATTGAGATAATTACTCGTGCAAGTGCGAGCGGACTCATACTGGTGACCGTGAATGAAGTGGCCTCCAAACAATACAAGTGGATTCAATCAAGTGGACAAACTAAAAGGCACGCAATATCATGGTTCCATCGACACGAAGATTCAAATTTTACTTCCTCCTCCCCTCATGGGCCCAAACATCAAGTGCGCTCTTATAATATCCCACGTAATAACCAGAGACAAGTGATGGACCTTGGACCATTTCGATGTATTTTTTTACAATAATACGTTTTTTTTTTCTTGAAAAGAAATATGTATTTATTTTTTCAGGGAGAAAAGAGGAGTCAAAATGAGGACATGCATCAATAAGTTGGCATTTTGGATTTATACATCAAAGTGTGATCGGTAGAATGGATTGGAAGCTCGTGACATCGATGTGGTTATCGAAAGAGGATGTAGTCATCCTCTTTAGTCGGTAGGATTTTTGGCATGTTCAGCTCATTTTTCCTGTATTGTTTAACAAAAATGAATATTCTACTCGTAAACCAGAGTACATTCGGGATGGGACCTTTTCACTGTATACGCCCAAGTTTAAAGTTTTTTGTTGGAAGTTTCCACCCTTCATCTGTTACGACCATGGCAAAAAAGGAGCATAGACAACCAAACATCTAACTCATCCCTCCGACTCTTTCTCCTTCCGACATCAACTTCGGTGTTAGGAGTCCCGATGCCCTCCTCGTCCTTCAGAGCTGGTGCTCCTCCTCCCTCTCTGTCCCTACTTCTGTGGGGAAGGGGAGCGTGGGTGAAGGGGAGGGGATGGGGTTGTGTTAAGGTGAGTTGCTAGGATATCGCTGGCCACGTCGATGATCCTTTTCGTCTAGATCATGTCAAAGCTCAAGGTTACACAATCAAAATTTCACGAAATCTACATCGACCCTAGGTTTTCTCGAATCTCACTAAAATGGATTGCTTAAGCTACCTCATCAATGGTGACATCGTCATCTTACGACGTAGAACAATAACAAGATTGCTATGACCTAATGACAAGGGCACCTTCTTTATAATTTTATTTCCTCTTTCTTATTTTGATTTTCTTTCGGTTGTCTCCTGGAGCTCCCTCTCTCTTCCTCCTCAAGATTTAGCATCTTTGTAATCATTTCTTTCTGGTCATCTATGTTGCAATAAAAAAAAAGTACAGTCTCGATCAGTTTGGTGCACAAGCTACAAACCCTTCTCACAACATCGTACCGGTAGTGACTTCATGGTAAAGCTAGATTTTTCTTAAGAGGGAGGATTAGGCAAACAATGGAGCATGTAGAAGGATGAGGGAAGAGGAGGCCTGAAGGGAACGCGAGGAAGACTTACAAATAGGGGATCTTAGGTTCTCCACACCCAATTACAAGTATAGTATGGAAGAATCACATGAAGGTTACAACACTCTATTTTCGAAGCCACCATGATGAAGTGCTACCTAACACTTGCTTATAATATTCATGCATACATGTGTTATGGTGCCAGTACCATCCAGTAGCATAGCACCTATGCTATGTTAAGATCAATGCTATGTTCAAGAGTACCATAACATTATTGGTGAAGCATGGCAATGGTCCTATGTATCTCCACCCATGGTGTGATACAATGCGATGGACTGCTTGATGCTGATGTTGCACATTGGACTAAGGTGTGTGAATGACGTGGCATTGAGTCTGATGGGATACATGTGAACAAATGCGTGTGAATTAATTTCTAACCATTTCTCCTTAGGAAAAACAGTCAGGTGATTTTTTTGATATGATATGATGACCAAGAACAAAATGGTATATAAGAATGAGGTCGTCGATAGGGTCTTGTACAGGTCCTTTTGGATTTCCTCTTGAAAATCATGTCATTTTCTAATAATTGACAAGAACATCACATATTCAGTAACTACGCACTCATCTCAATATTTGGGTATTTATTTACCTTATCATAGTAGGAATTTTAGGTGATCCTTCAACTGATAAAAAGGCCGGTACCCAAACCTTGCAATGGAGTTTTAGTCTTCTCTGATTAGTTAACACAAAATCTTAACTGAATCTTGGAGAAATTTATGGTTCAAAAACCACGCATAGTTACATACAAATGATAATATTAAGCACTAGCAAATAGCCAAGTCTGTGCAACAGAATGAGGTATAAAACAACATTTTAAACTCCGTACTCAGAATGATGATTAGATCTAGGATGGACCATCCGTAAGTTAGAAATCTAACAATTCCTCTATTGCAGGGCATTGTTGGAAGAAAAACATATATATATATATGAACTTGCAGGGATTCGATCTCCACGTGGGAAAATCTTTGAAACTCCTTTTTAGTTACAAATAAGTCTCATGTGTCCATGGTGGCAGTGTTATGGTTGATTTGAAGTGCTAGAAATGAGAAATTATTTCATGAAAGATAGTGAATGTAGATAATATTGTAAATATGTACTGGACTCTCATATATATGTGAAGTTCAATTTTGTAACATTTTCTTTTATATAAATAAAAACTCTCCCACATTACTATCGGCGATTCGATAGCTTTCCTTTCTATTAAAAAAAAAAAATTATTTCATACAGTGGACAAGGAAAGAAATTGTTTAGCTATAAGAATAGTTGCAAAAAAGTTTTGCTGTCTACTAATAGTGGAAAAGCTCTATCGTAAAAAAGATAGAACATACCAAGTGTCACTCCAAAATCCACATGGTTGGGTATAGAACACGAGCATATGGCAACAATGAAATTAATTGGTAAGAATAAAGGACTGGCATCAAAGGATGATTGCATCTCATTTATATCTGAGATAGAAAGGGACGTTATATACCTGAGATAGATAAGGATGATAACCCGAAACCCCTTGTGGGTAAACTGGGGAAAACATGCACCCTGCGTCACATACCTCCCAGGTAAGTATAAAGGCTAGGATCAAACGTGCCCCCTTGCTGAAGTCAGAGATGTCAGCCCTGGCCCATCCAACAATGCCCAGGCAGGCGCATTTCCAAAGTTATAATAGTAGTTTGCCATGCAACAACGTTTGCCAAATGGACTACACCAATTTTGCTTCATTGCATCTCATATGCAAAGAGATTGATGCTTTATTGTACAGCAGTGGTTTACATTATCAACATGTGACCTCATTGTGTTCCCACGTAAGACTACCTAAAAAGACCAAAACGTGTTTGAATGGAATGTAAACTAGTTTAGGCTCCAGTGTATCATTCCATTAAACCACACACAAGCACGCACATGCAAAGAAAAAAAAAAACCCTCTTCAAAATAACAGAACATCAAAGAATCTCATCATGACTAGAACAAAATAGGAAGAAAAAATGACTAGATAAAAAAGATCCTGTTGAACATAATATTAAAGTCCAAGGATTCATTACACCCTAACAAAATCCTAGCAGTGAAATGTGCAGATTACATCTGTGAGGGAGCACCTACAATGGGAGGCAATCAGAAGTACAGCCCCAGCTAAAAGAACTGTAGTTTACACAGTCCATGGCACAATCAGACCATAATCATACCAATGATAAAAAACGATGCAATCATCTCAATGGTTACCTGTATGGGGAAGCAATGCCACGGCACCTGATCCAGAATGCCTACTAGTGGCTTTTTGCTTTTGAAGGAGCTACTTTCGCCGGAGTGGACCGTTCAGACTGTGAGAAGAGAATGAAAATGTACATGATGCTGGTGACCAGTAGTAAACCACCAGCCGAGAATGCAATGCCTTTCCATGTCGACAGAATAGAAGACCACTTGAAGAATTTGAAGATGGAGTGAAGCAGGAGGGAAGACCAAGCGGTAATCACCTGGGAAATTGAGAAATTGATTTCTTGATGATGAGAATAGCGGTAGTTTGTTGTTAGGTTAGCAAAATAAAAACATCATTAAAATTAATTACATTTTGAAAGAAGTCTTCATTGAACTGATGAATGTTTTTCCCTCGTTTAAACAAAGATCAGATTCTTTTCTAGACAAAGATGAAAATTACCAGCAAGGATTTCACAGGCCTGCCAAGTGACCTGTAGTCCCCACCAAAACTATTCTCCACGTTATGTTTATCCAGTAAAGAATCCTGTAAATGAAAGAATAGAAAGGCCTGAAATATATCCTTTGCAAACATGGTAAAATTGAGAACTGTCTAACATGCCTTTGCAACAAATACATCTCTACACCATTGAGCCACTCCTTCATCAGTGTCAGGCAAATCCTTCATACTATGTCGTTTCATGTGGATGTGTACCTGTGTAACATAGATGTAAGACAGAGGTGCCAAAATAAATAAATAAATGTGTTATCACCATGCTTTGGGTTATGAATGATTTCCCCCTCATACAAAGCTTTCATGCAATGTTATATTTATGGATAGAAAACAATGAAACGGGCATCAGCAAACTACATAAAAGGGTGGCACACAAAGAAAATGGTGTACGTATGGGTTAACAATAATAAGATTTTGAGACAAGTGCTAGTCAACCCAGCAAACTTTACTTGGTTATTTAAGAATCAACCCAACTCAGTCCCATAAACCTAAGTCCTCCACTTCACTCAACTTGAATCGGCTTGCAAAGTAGGAGTCCTTCAGTTGACTGGCCCCAGGTTCATCCATACAAGCTTGATTGGCTCCAAGATTCAATGAAATGTAGTCATTTGGCCAGCCAATTTATCCATCCAAAGCTCCATTTGGTTTATTAGGCCCATTCTTATGTTGGTATACTGGCCTGACATAGCACATGAACGTTTTATAACAGAGGAACCATCTTTCAAATCCACTGGAAAAGGCAATGGAAATGAAGACAAAATTGGCTTCATCCTTTTCAAATAGGCTTGCTCATACATCAGTACTACGCTGGAATGTGCTGCCTTTTTTCCTTCAAAAGATATGTGTATGCCACTCTTTGGTGCACCAGACAAGCCAGGAATGACCAAAGTAGTATCCGTCAAAAAATCACATCCTGCTTACCTAGGATAAGTAAAGAGGAAAAGATGCGATAGCACACTATCAGAGGACAGGTGTCAAATAATGTTCTCAGGTACAAACAGCGTTATCATCTTTGTAAAACAGTTTCTCCAGACTTCAATATATGCAAATGCTTAGTGAAACAAATTTAATGGCCAAGTGTTTGAGTTAAATGGATAACAACTAAACAACAGTGATTTAAATTTCGCTGGCATGCCGTCGAAATGGTTATTTCTGAGGGCAGGCCATATCAACAACATTATTATGTCGAAACACAGGTTTTGTTGAAATTTCACCAAAATTTTTTCCCGTTTCAACAACTTCAATCATTTCGAGGGTGCTCAGTGTAAAATGCCAAAATATCTTTGGTTGGGTGTTGGCAGGTGACGGTTGCCACTTCTGCTGCTACTATGTCAATGGTAGGGTGAAGAATGCATGAACATCTTGCGAATCAAAAACTTCCTAATTAACAATAAACATCCAGTCTCTAGGTGGCTGACAAGCGATAGGTTGTCAGCTCCATTGCCAATAATGTAGTAAATCAACTATGTATTTGCATAAGAACAGGAGGTGAAAAGTAGCAAAAGGAAGAGGCCACTGTGACTCAAACCATTGACACAACCAATATAACAAAAAATAAAAAATTGTCATGTTTTTTATCTTATTCATTCTCAAGGTGAACAAGTGCTCAAGAAATATAGTGACTAAAGACTTGTTTACTTCATGAATCATGAATCAATCCTCATTTACTTCAAGGATAACATCCAAAATAAAAACCCATGATTCCATGTTTGGAAGTGACAACCTATATTTTTCATGTATAAATATAATATAACTAGATCTAATGTGACTCATAAGGGGTGACATAAATAAAATTAGCCAACACAACACACATAGTTATGTTAATCTAGATCTATTTAAATTGATTACACTGTAACATAGGGAAAGACCTCAAATTAATCAAAGGATCAATTAATTTAAGATCTCCCGTAAAAAATGAGCTATGAAGAAGAATGATAAGAATATTTGTTATAATTGAATATTTTATCTTTGCATGCCTTAATTCAATTATTTGATATTTGATTCTTGAACTTAAACATAATATGGTAGACTATATGTTGCTTATGAATATTTGGATATAACATTCTTATTTTACATAAACCTATTTAAACTTGTGATTTTCTTGAAATTCTAATTATTTAGACTACTATCATGTGTCGGCATGACTTCAAAGTGCATTCGAAATGGATTATTTTTAGAGCATTGAAATTGTTAAAATCTAACATTAAAATGCAGGCATTTCCACAACGTGCCCTCGACGTACCTCCAAAACATGCACTTAGGAATTTCTCAAAACAATGTCGAAATCAACATTTAAAACCTCCTAAGCAGGTATTTCCTAACACAAGCTTGTGGATTGTTCCCAATATTTATGAATTATAGCCTACTTCACACTTAAGTTTGTTAATTTCAAATGGAGTTGGTACATAAGTCCTCATGGTTCGAATGTCGATGCAAAGAACCCCTATGGTTTGAACTACCACTAAAAGATCCATGTGATTCAAAAAAGCGGGAGAGGGACCCTTGCTCCCCATCAAACCCAATTCACCCATACAACACATTCTTGAGTCCGTTCACAAACTCCAATAATGGTTGTGTGCACTTCTCCTCAGTAATTACATTCTACAGTACACATGTCAACCCCTTAGAATACGCCCATCACCCTCCCATTGTTAATAATGGCCTTTTAGCTACTCAAGGACATGGGCACCTTTCACAGTCAAGTTGGGCAAGACATAGAAAGATCAGTCGAAGGTTTATGGAAACCTCAAGCTTGGGCTTCTCATGGATCTACAATTTAGGACTCCTCTAGAATGGTCAGTGGCCAACCTGGCCATGTCGAGGTTGATGGAGGAGGCCACCAACATGGCATAGAAGGTGGCATGGTGTATGGCAGGGCACTTGGCATCCTCCCCTCTGTCTCCCTCACCATGACTCTGCAACTCCATGTTGCCAAATGCCAACAAGGCCTCCAAGGCTCCAATGCGTAGAATTGCCTCCAACCTGCTAACTGACAGAAGGCTCATGGAGAACTCTGCCGCACGGTGAACCTCTGGCAGCTGTAATCAGGAAGAAAATTAGATGTCACCAACTGTGAAAACCAGGGAAATGGTACCATCAGCCACTTTTACCGAAGTGACTCACCTAACAGGTCTACTGTTGTGTAAAACATTTGCATTCCCAGTGAGGTGTGTAGAAGCACCCAATGTCCAGGAACAGTAAACATCAAATGCACATATACATCAAAAGCATTAGCAATGTAGGCCAAGGAGACACTAGATGAATCCTCATCCGACTGAAGAAAATAGATCCATACAAGGTGGTAGCAAGAAAAGAGAATAACTATAGTGAAAACAATAATGGGAAACCAGGAAAGCAATAGGAGATGAGATATAGTCATCATAGAATGTAGATTGGTACATGGGGGGTGCAATCAGAAACCGACACAAATCACGCCCGCATAGAGGTGTCATGTGTGTGCGGCCACCCATGCATTAAGGCAAACCACATGGCATTTGAGCTCACAATGGCACGAGGGAAACCAACAGCAGAGGTGCTGATGCAACCTGACAGCAGGAACAGGCATTACCGAGCTCGCTGTCCGATTAGCCGGCAATGCTGGTAGCACTATTCAGTCAACCAACAGTGCCAGCAACATTGGTTGGCTAGTCGGTGGTGCTGGTACTGAGTGGTTGAATCTGCTTTAAGATCTCAGGCGTGAGATCCAGTGCACAAACAGCAAGATCCTCTAAAATGAGGATCAAGAGATTTTGGTGGTATTTGATGGGATATCAGAACACCGATCTAGGATCACCGCTCTGATATCATGTGGAAAAAAATAGGATGACATGAACTCAAAAGAAACCCTGGCCTTTCTTATATAAAGAGGGAAAAATTACAAGAGAGTCAACTATGGAAATGAAATAAATAAAACATAACAGATACTCTAGCACCATAGATACCTCCCATCCTGTGACTTCTACCGCTACTTCAATGCTGGTCAGGTATCCATGATCTATCTACACGTGCTTCTAACTAGGTTGCAGATTCCCACACCACTGATAGTGCTTTTTTGAATCTCTGTAACCTCTTTTCAATCCTTTTCATGTGGATGTCGTCGACGGCTCTTTGCCACCTGTTACAGGTCTTACAAAAGTTCCTCTTTCTGAATCTATTACCTCTCACCAATGCCATGCATTTACCCAAATTTGCTTTGAGTATACCTTTTATCAGTCAGATCACCAAGTCCCTAACTAATCGAGCTATCTTTCTCTTTATCGTTCAATAAGATCACAAAGTCTTTCTTTATCATTTAGAATCTCTGAATAATGAAGTAAATTTGTACAGGATCAGAGAGGGATGACCTTTATTACCACCTAAGCCTTCAATCCTATCACCTATCATCATTTGCAACTACCTATACTACCTCCCTTGAGCTTCATCTCCAATAACGTCTCCCTAGCATGTGAAAAGTCCTTTGTGGCTTGTTTCAAATCTACCCACCGCAAAATCTTCCCACCATGAAGCTTGTCAAGTTACCAAGCATCATAAGTCATCTTTTCCTTCTTGGGTCACTAAAAGAAAGCATTCATTTATATAGATCTGTAGAGTCTATGTTGAATAAAGAGTCCCACCTTCAATCATATTTCATCCAATGGGATCAATCTCAGGTATCTTCTTACGAACATCCTTCCAACTTAAATTTAACCCCATTTTGGATTTATCCATTGCTCTTCGTAAAGTTCCCTGCTCATGTGATAAATATCCTATATCCAATTTTACGACTGTTGAGATTTTGGGTGCAATTAGAGCGTGGAGGCTTCTCCCCTCAAGGAGAAGAGACGTAGCAGCAGCAGCAACAAGCCCAACAGGGCTTGTTGTCCTGTTCACATGTGTAGAACAGAGAGAAGAGAGAAAGGGCAGCACATGGAAGAGAAGAGGGAGAGGAGAGGAGTTCTAAATCTGATTTTATTATAATGTCAACTCAAATAACAACAATAATGTTCTCTCTTATTTATAGAGATATTAGAATCCTACTTCCACAACAACTCTTCCTAAAATTAAGAAACATATCAATTTAAAACAGGAAACACAACTAATTAAATCACCAACTAATCAACACCGAATCCTATTTTATTCTTAACTAATTGGGACTTTCTTAGCCTTCAAGCTATGGCCAGTGGGCCTTTATTCTGCTGCAGCCGGTGGCTGCTGATGGTGATGGCCACATGGACCATCCACATGACGTATTCCTTTTTTTTGTTTTGTTTTCTTGATTCCCAACAATGTGTCAATGACATTTGATAATCTTCTTGTCTATACTTGGCAATTCCTTTTCTCTTGGCAGCCACCAAATTCCTCAGTCATATGGAGGCATTATAGCATCTTTTATGTATAGCTGCTACGGAAGAGAAATGTCAACTCTACATTTCAGGCAGACATGCAATTTGGTAGAGGTATCCTCACCAGCTACAGTTGTAGGATGTAGGTAGGTGCTTACACTATGTACTTATGTGACACGTCTACTGAGAGATATAAGGTTCAGTTGGTGCCTAAAGAAAATACATTGGCATATGATATTGGCTATTTTGGACATTCTCTTTGGCAGGTTTTTTAACTTGACATTAGAAATGCTTTCGTGTGTAGTGACCCATTCTTTGGCTGCTCCAACTTTGTCTCAGACAGTTTGGGGTATGGAAGCTAGAACCAACTTTTGGATCATTAAGATCATTCAAATCAGCCCCTGCCATCTTTTTAATCACCAGGACTGTTTGCAACCCAGTCCAGGTTACACTACACTCGGATGAACTTTGCGATGATTGAGAGAGAAAGGAAGAGAGAGCAAACTGCACAACTTCACGATGGACCAACAACCACCAATGGAAGGAATTTCTCACGAGATGCACTAAGATAGATTGAAGCTCAAATTAAGGAAGACAGTTGACTGGATAAGGACAATGCAAGGGCTACACTAACATCCATTTCAACCAGAAGAGTTCTTACAAGAAAGATAAGAGTAGATCATCTTTACTTGGAATCTAATGTTATGACATTTCCCATGCAAGGAGATCAACAAGCAACATGCAAGGTTTTCAGCAGCTCCCATGAGCATTGGCAAGAAACATGACTGAGAAAGAATGATGCAAGTTGACTTGGGAGAAATAAGGTATGTGCATGTCCATACATGATCTATTTTTCAAATTATAAGAGCAACGAAGAAAAGGCATGGAAACAGACAACAATGACATCAATCAGCAAATCAATTATGTTGATACAAGTAAAATGTACAGGTAGCATTGATAACACCACAAAAAGACCTTGATTTTACATGGAGAACCTAAGAAGCGCAAGGCCATTGCAGAAGTACCTGTGCTAGATATTGTATTGATTTTTGTCAAATGTAAACATGAGTCTATAGCCATTTATATAGGCCGCATACCACCTCTCATCTCTCAATTAAGTGATGTGTGACAAAACAAAACCACATACTTAGTTAAGTGGATCTCTAACAGAATCCATCAACGTCAAGCCAACCACCAAGCATTCATCACTTTTAACAGATTGAAATCTTATGCACATACAAGAAAAATTATAATCGGATCTCAAGACATGCAATAATCGCAATATTACCAATTAAAAGAACTGAATGCAGAGGGAAAAAAATCAACTAAATAACAGAAGAATCAAGGAGTTACATATTTTCGGACAATCTAACAAGATCCCCTATGCCACATGTCCTCTAAATATGCTATATCACATGTCCTCTACATATTCCATAGAAAATATACGGAGCAATAAGAAAGCATTGCACATACATAAGAGACAATTAACCATTTTTTTATTGGGACAAGCAATGAATGTAAAACGTAAAGCTACAAACCAAAATTGCTTAGCCAACTAATAATAATTCCAACTTGTAAGAAATAAGTACAAGACAGATGTCAATACCACAGAAGATTTTCCCTTCAGAATCCTGAGCATGGTAGGTTGAGGTGAATCCTTGGGAATGGCAACCGTTATATCATATATAGCTGGAGCAAAGGATCGGAGACTACTCACCGCAGAAACAAAACCCTAGGCCAGAGAATCCAAAATTGTGAAAGAAAAAAATAGTAGATATACAAGAGAGGAGCTTGGTATCACATTATCATACTATGAAGGATACAGAAAAAAGTTTCATATCAAAAGTAACTTTCTACGCATAACAAGCTGTTAAGATAATCTCAAAAGGAGAAGAAAAAGAAAAGATTATGGTAAGTTTGTAAAGTTTATTTTAGCGTTATTCAACCAAACAGAAGCTCATAAGTGAATTGTCTACCTGTGTGTCCCCTCAATCTCCTAATTAGCACTTCCCCAAGTTCCTTCTCCCTTCAGCTAGCCTCTGTTTGCATCTTCCAGAATCAGTGAGGCCCCTCCTCTTCACACTGGCAATAAAGCTCTCCTCTTGTACCAGTCTTTTCCATACTACTCAGAAAAATCGTTCTTTCCCTCTCTCTTTCTCCAGAAGTTTCTTACACTTTGCCCTGCGCTTTCCCTCTCTCTTTCTCCACTAGTTTCTTACACTCCACTCAGATGTTTCGCAGATCACGTCCAAACTTAGATCCAGATAATAGATGGTCACTTGCAAGAAGATTGGACAAGTTTTACAGAATATAGACAACATTTACATGAGGATGCTTCAACAAGCCAATTCCACATTGAAGAATGATGTTTACACAGTTCACCAAGCAATCCTATATCTACATACAAACTTGAAAAAGAAACACCCATAATTTCATCTTCCTCGTTTTTTCCACTAGAGATGCATGATTTTTTTTTTTTTGAAAGGAATGCCAACCAATATGATGTAACATCCTCAAACATAGTACCACATTGGAAACTAGCAAAAGTGAGATGCCAAATATAGGGGTTAAGTATTATTACTTTACAACTAAGCCTTGAGCATTTGAGGTGGTTGTTTAGATCCATTCAAGCGCAAACTCAACAAGATGTTATGGTCAATATTCTCAGTTTGGCTAGAGTTCAACTCAGATTGTTACACAGTGGTATCAAAGTCATGAACTAGCTTGAAATGCAAGAAGAATTGAGTGATGTGCAAGTTAAGTGACAAATCATAAAGGTGATTGTGGGAGCCACCACACCACATCAAGTAGGCAAAATGGTTTAGATAAGCACATTATTTCGATCAGCACTCAGATCCAATTACAAACAATTTAGAAAATAGGACACAAGGTTCTTTTGGAAAAGAATAGGATGCAATAGATAATAAGTGCCAGCCACAGTTTTTTTTTTTTTTTTTGACAAGGCAGTCATTAAAATTCATACAATATTGGATCCTTTCATAGAGTTATATATATTTTTGTAGTTGATTTGAGTCCATGTGCACATCTTAGTGCATTTTTAGCATATATCCATGATGTTTGTCTGAGCAATGTGCAACTTGGGAACTGTGTGCAAATTGAGGTGTGAATCTGTGTGTGTGTGTGCGTGCGTGCGCTTGTGCTTTTTCTTTTCTTTTGTTCGGAAGAAAGGGATCCCCGGAATTTTTTGAAAAGAACTAGTTACACCAGTAATTGTAAAGCATGTTGAAATGATGTAGATCACCCACAACAAGGGCTCTTTCCCTTTGAAAGATAATCCCATCTATGATCTAGTCAAATGCACCAAAAAATGATGAAAGCTCTCCATATCAAATTAGTGTCCAAATGATAGTAGTCTAGAAGTTCGAAGTGGGGGCGTAGTTGATGGAGCAATCCATAGCACCCCCACCCCCCAACAGGACTGGCTGAAACGGCAAGCGAAAAAAAGGTGATTCATGTCTTCTACCCCCTCACCACAAAAGGCGCAAGCAGTGTCTGCCCGAGGCCCCCTCCATCTCCTATAATGTCGGGTTATCACCCTGTGTCTTCTTAGTAACCACATAAAATATTTGACCTTTAGTGGGGCCTTACTTCTGCAGAACTTCGCACAAGTAAAAGCCAAGTTCTGCTCTGTATGCGATTATGTTCTCCATAAGAGTTAAGCTTTCCTGATAGAAAACAATCCACAGCACCATATCCACCCATCTCTACACTGAGCAAGGATGACAGCATAAAAGTTCATCCATCCTGGCATCTAATCGAGACCAAGGTTAAGGCAGGGATCAGCACCCATTCATGAAACAATCTGCCACTAAAATCCTAGGATCGGGTTTCAAAGCAACCAATCTAGGATAAGCATCTGCAATCCTAGATTATTATGCATCCCTATAAACTCTCTATAATCATCATATCTAAAAGCTTACAGCAAACCCCCATACAAATTTAACTTCTATAACCTTTATCATTTTATGTGCTTGGACATATAAGAACCTTTGAGTATCTTCTATTAAGAAATTGTTGAAACTCCTAAACCAAAAATATAAAGCAAGTTGGTCGAGCTTTCTTTTTTGGTACACACACCAATGAAAGGAATTCCAAATTATGAAACAAACAAAGGAAAGAGTTTTTACACAAATGCCAATGAAAACTTCATATTACATAATGCCACTAGAAACTTCATATTTACATGTATGTCTCTGCAAACATGCCTCTTACAATGATAATGCCATTGAGTTAATATGAGGTTAGACATTAGACACATCCCAAGGCAAAAAAGTTAAGAGCAAAAAGGTGGTGAAAGAAGGTGTCGGACAACTTCATCATGGTGTTTTGGTCTTGTTGGAGTTTAGCTTTATTTCCTAGTGCCCCATTTCGTGTCTTGGTTGCTAAATTTATTTCTTGCAGTGGACTCTTCATGTAATTTACCCTTGCCTCTTCTCTATAAAAGAGAGGCGAGGGTTTAATTATCAATAAGAAGTTTTATTCCATTTAATATGGCATCAAAACGATGATCCTAAATCAACGTTCTGATATCCCACCAAATACCACCAAAAAAAAAAAAAAAAAAATCATGTTCGTGATCTCCAATCCTCATTCTTGAAGATTCCCCGTGAGACCAATCCCCATGTGGGGGAGTGCCCCTAGCACCGCCAGCAAAGGGAGCGATTTCTCCAACATCGCCAATCACCGATCTGTGCTACCAACCACAGACGCAAACTATCGGTGCCCTTCCTCGCCTCTGCATCGCCGCTACAGGGGTTGGGTAACGCTCTTGAAGTTGCTATGACTCCTCCCTACTTCTAGCACCGCCCTCCACCAAGTCCCTACAGTTCCAACATTCTATTGGAGCCTTGATTGGACTCCTTAGGGATCGAATTGACCTCCATCTAGTCTGGTTCAATCCTCTCTTGGTTCACACAACAGGGTGCGTGACCTCTCCTTGACCGGATGATCTAGGCACCACAAGCCTATTTCTATGTGCCCTATTACACGCCTGTTGGTGCACGCACATGCGTGTTGATTAATGAAGATCTGATTTTCTACATGAAGCTAGTAATCTCTGTTGTTTTCCTTCATGACTAATGTGGAATCCTCAATCCTTACCTCAAAGGCTAAGATCCCTGCCTTTGCCTTTGTTCAAGGGACCACGATCAAACTAACAGGATCCCAAAACTATGTACTCTGGTCGAAGGCTTTCCATATTTTCATTGGAGGACATGAGCGCCTACACGTTCTGATTGATGATGCCCCAAATCCTAAGGAAGAAAAGTTCAAGAAGTGGGAGGATAATTACCTGGTAATGAATTGGCTTATGAACAGCATGGACTTGAAGATTGCCTCTTAACATGCTATATAAGAAGACAACCAACAATATATGGGATGCCCTAGAGAAACATTATTCTATGCAGACCAGTAGTTCATGTCACGTGGATATTTACAAGCTCATATGGAACATGAATCAGGGTGATCTTTCTCTTGTTGATTACTTCACCACTATGGAGGGCTTATATGAGAAACTGGTTGTATTCCAGCATGCTTGCTATGACAAGAAGGTCACAAAGCATGCTAAATTACATACCTATAACTATAAGTTTCTTGATGGATTGTCTTCCAAATATCAATCTGCCAGGGACTAGATATTATCTACAGAGTCTTCCAAGTCTGGAAACAATATCCAACAATCTTCAAAGGCTTGATGCAGACTCTACACCTCCTACTCCTGCAACACTACCTGATACTACTACTCTTGTGGCTTCTAGGGGGTAAGGTAGTCGATCTGGTGGACATGGACATAGACGTGATGAGGGTCGTGGTTGACAATCTTATCCTCCTTGTGTCCACTGCTAGAAGACCAATCATCCCTTTAACAGATGTTGGGAGAAGTTTGGGAGGCTAGCTTGCCCACCATATTTCTACTATTGTTGAATGGTTGAACCCTTGGCTGAGAGTCTGAGATAGAGGTTACTCCTGATCATGCTACTGGATTTCCTTTTACCACTAAGGAATTAGATCGCCTTCACCAATTTATGAGGAGTGAGCCCAACTCACCATCTTCTACTGCTACCCTGGTCACAGGTACCACAGCACATGCCATGTATTCAAGTACTTCTGAGTGGATTACAAATTCTAAAGCCTCTACTCATTTGACTAGTAAGAATGATAGTCTTAAAATACTCTACCACTATTACTTCTGTATGTTTGGCAAATGGTAGTATGTCTCCTGCTACCTTAGTTGGAACAATGAAATTTTCCCTAGATTACAACTCTCAGATGGCTATTGTGTCCCTTAGTTTCCTTTGAGCTTACTACCTGTTGGTCAAATTTACAAGCAGCTAGAATGTGCAACTTTTTGATAAGCACCATTATGTTTAGGGCATCCAAACAAGGCAACTGATTGGTGGGGGCTATGAGCACCATGGCCTGTACTATCTCGATCTCCCCACTACCTTTGCCAGCGCTACTTCAATCACCTCCAAACCTCTTCTATGGCATTCCAAACTTAGCCATCCTTCCCTTCCCAAGTTATGTCAGATGTTTCCTAACATCCCTGCTACTACCACTTTTGATTGCAAGGCATGCCAACTTCGGAAACACAATCAACGTACCTTTCCTTCTCGTGTAGATCATTAGTGTCGTATTGTTTTGGAGTTAGTCCATTGTGATGTCTAAGATCCCTGTCTTGTTGCTACTACTTCTAGTCATAAGTACTTTGTTGTTTTTTTTGTTGATGATTTTAGTCGTGCATCCTGGATTCTTTTGTTGAAAGACATGTCTGAATTATTTTCTATAATAAAGAAATTCTTTTTGGAGGTGCAAAATTCTTTTCTACCAACATAAAATGTTTTAGATCTAATAAACAGATAATGCTCTTGAATTTGTCCAACATTCTCTAAGAACCTTTCTTGACGACAATAAAACCATTCATTATACCTCTTATCCCCATTCTTCCCAACAAAATGGGGTTGCTGAGAGAAAATTACACCACATACTTAACACAGGATGCTTCTTATTTCAATGGGTGTTCCTAAGACTTTTGGGGTAATGTTATCCTCATTGCTTCATACTTGATTAATCATGCATTGTTGTCTATTTTGGGGGTTGATATACCCTTCATGCTATTTTTTCCTAAGGGAATTATTTCCTTTGCCTCTTCGGATTTTTGGTTGTGTATGCTTTGTTCACAACTTTGTTAGCCTTGATAAGTTGTCTCCTAGAGCTATTAAATGAGTCTTCATTGGTTACTTTCACACACAAAAGGGTAATCGTTGTTATGACCAAGTTGGCAAGAGCTATCATATGTGCCAATGTTACCTTTTTTAAGTCCCATACTTCTCTCCTAAGGGGCAAAATGCACAGTTCTTGTCCCATGTTTACCAGTGCAGAGTGACAACACCACAAGTACCTACCCCCATGCCTCTACCTGTATCTCTCTTGTTGATCCAAGTACTAGAGCCCACAATGATGTAGCTCCACCAACCCCTACTCCAAATGCTCCTACCTCTGCCTACCCTCCCGAGGGAGGGTCACAATGGGGGTGATGACAGGCCTACAATGGGGGTGATGACAGGCCCATTACTCTACGGAAAGCAGTGAGATTTTGTACTTGACATCCTATATCACATTTTACTTCTATTGTCCCTTTGTATTCGTCTATGCAATATATCATTCCCAAGAATTACTATAAGGCATCTTAAGATCCCAAGTGGGTGGAGGCCATGAACACAGAGATGGAGACTCTTCTCGTCAGACATGGGATGTAGTGCCAACCCCTAGTGATGCTAAAGTGGTAGATTGCAAATGGGTCTACACAGTGAAATACCATGTTGACGGAAACATTAACATATTCAAGGCTCATCTTGTGGCAAAGCGGTTTACACAAACATATGATGTGAACTTCTTTGAGACTTTCTCGTTGCATGCATTAGCTCTATTCGTGTCATCCTCTCTGTGGCAATTAATCTAGATTGACCTTTATATCAGCTATACATCAAAAATGTTTTCCTCTATTATGATCTACATGAGGAAGTGTATATGCGCCAACCTTCTAACCATGAGGTGGAGGGGGAGTATGTATGGAAACTAAAGAAGGCAATCTATGGCCTAAAACAAAGTCCCCAGGCATGATTTGATCGGCTGAGTACTAAAGTGATGAAAGTTGGGTTCAAGAGGTCTACATCTAGCCATTCTATTTTTTTTTGGAAGACAATGGAAAGCACAATAATCTTGGTTATTTATGTCGATGCTATGATATTGATAGGAGATGATGCAATTGGCATTCAAGAGGTGAAGGCATTTTTGCAATCATTTGTTACGAGGGATCTTGGGGATCTCCATTAATTTCGTACATGGAGTTGTCACGGGCAAAGATGGCATGTCATTCCTACAAAGAAAATGTACACTTAAGATTTTAGAAGTAGGACTTCTTGGGACCAAGCCTTCTGCTATACGTGTAGAACAGAGGGAAATCACAATGTGACAAAGAATGCTCCATTTGAGGACATTCCCATGTATCGGAGTGTGGTTGGTAAGCTTCTCTATCTTACCATCACACGGCCACATATCACTTTTGCAATAAGCGGGACTAGTCAATTTATGGAGAAGCCATGTTATAGTCACTAGAGTAACGTACGTCTGATACTGTAATATTTGAAGGGATATGCTAGTAAAGGATTATTGTACCAGAAAAATGGTCATCTGGACCTATCTGCCTACTCAAATGCCTGACTACGCTGGATCAGTAAAGGATACGAGATCTACCACTGGGTCTGCAGTCTTCATTGGGGGAAACCTAGTTTCCTGGCGCAGCAAGAAGCAAACTGTGGTTTGCTAGATTCAGTGCAAAGGAGGAGTACATAGCCATTGCTCACACAGCTTGTGAAGTCATGTGGATCACTTTCTTTTTGGCCAATCATGGCGTGGCAGTAAAGAGTCTTGTTCCTATGTAATGTGATAACAAATCCGCCACCTACATTGCCTCAAATCTCGTCTTTCATGTGAGGATGAAGCATATCGTGGTTAGTTATCACTTCATACGTAACACTGTGTTGGAAGGAAAGATCAGTACACCTCATATCTCTACAGATCTCCCATTAGCAAATATATTCACCAAGGCACTCCAACAAAAACAGCATATCTTCATCTCCAACGAGTTGGGACTCGAAGACATCGATGCCCCAACTTGAGGGGGAGTGTTGGAATTTAGCTTTATTTCCTAATTTCCCTAGTTCGTGTCTTAATTGCTAAATTTATTTATTGTGTTGGACTCTTCATGTATTTTACCATTGCCTCTTCTCTATAAAAGAGAGGCTAGGGTTTAGTTATCAATAAGAAGTTTCATTTCATTTAACAGGTCCTACAATGTCGAATTGAAAGGCGCAACAACAAAGGCAAGTGGCAAATCTATAGAAGTAAAGAGAGGATGGGAATAGTTCAATTCCACCTTTTTGAGGTTTATGATACAACTCAGAGGCAAAGAAAACTATTTCTTAACCTTTTTGTTGAAAATAGCATGTCATTTTGGTTTTTTTTTTTTTTTTGAAAAGCCAAAGGGTGTGGTTGTTTTTATTTTTAGCAGCATTTTTGTAAAAATAATGAATGTTACAGTGAAATCTATGTAAATATGAAAATTCATTATGGCAATTATGTATATCAAAAATTTGTGATCACATTTATGTAAAAATCCCAAAAGGAAAATGATTGAGCTTGTAGTTGATACCTATCAACCAATTCAATGAGTTTTACCATGATAGACAACTAAATTCCATCTATTAGCTATCTTGTCATATACTGGGACCTGTATTCTCTCAAGAGAGATACATCAATAATGGACAAATCTGGAGATGGGTCTGTTATCTTCTGTAAAGGAGCATATGCTAAACCGGATGTAGAAAAAATACACGTGTGAATACCATTTCTCAAATTAAGGGAAGAAAAGGCCCCATAATACACCAACATAAAATGATGAGAGAATACCTTAGTGCGAGGAATCAAAACATTTCTAGGGATGGGCAACTTTTGTGAAGCAGCATATTCTTGAGCAGCTAGAAGCTTACTTTGTGTAAACCTGGTTCCCTCCACGAAGAGAGCCAACCAGAATGGTTGGGGGTAATCCCGAAGGCTTTGTAGACCAGACTACACAACAAGTAGATGCAAAATTCAAATTTTGTCATGTCAAGATATACACCGTACCATCACACCCTACCTTCAAGGTTTTCTCGTCCTTGGTCCAGCTTCTTTCAAGAAAAAGATATTCAGCAAACCACATTGACCACCCAATAACCTGCAGACCCCACCCTAAACCTTAGACCAAGAACAACATAAGAATATTCGCCTATGACAGTATGATTTGACCCAGGCATACCAAAAAAAAGATGCTTAACAAAAAAAATACAAGTCTGAATGTAGGGTTTAAATTGTTTACATCCATCAGACAAAGAATGAGGATAGATCCAAATTCAACGTGGAAGTTTCCGTCCATCATATTTTTGTATTTCTTTTTTTTCTTAGAAAGTTCATCTTTTTCTATTTCATCTAGAAAACATACAAAGATAATGGAGGTTTTGGCCCATCATAGAAGCGTGATTGATGCAGACCAAGGGTTATTGAACTTATTTCAAAATAGTAATCAAGATATTTGTGGAATTAAAGAATAGTTGAGGGACTTCTCACCCATGATGGCAATTTTTGTAATAAGAAACATATGAGTTGCCATTTTACTCATTTAGTTTATTTTTAATTGCTATACCTACTAGTATCAGGGCTTTTGAGGCCTCTACGCATGCCTATACCCTTATTATTTTCATATTGTACATGTGGTTTAGCATAGTCCTTCCTTTGCCTTGCTATGCCCAGTTCAGAGATTTAGGAACTTCATAATCATGTACCACTATTCCCGCCAATCATCCACTTAGAACTTTCTCGATCTTCATTGCACTGCCACGGGTCCTCACTGAAGCATCAAACTCTAACTCCTTTCGTTCTTGCTCTTGTTCAAAGCATTGCTACCTGATTGGCTCCTTCGTAAAGACGAAGGATCCAACTCAAAAGGTAATCGGACTCCCTAGAATGGGTAGTCCGATAAAGTAATCGCACAAGGGGCACAAGAGTTGGTTATCTAGTTTCACCTTAAGAGGTGTACGTCTAGAGGGAGGATGAAGCTCCCAACTATATATTAGGATTCACTAAAGTTTACAGGGTATACAATCACTCGATTTCTCTCAGATTGCTCGAAGAAGGGCTAACGTGTCTTTCCACCTATATATACATCATGCTGGGATGGAGCTCGCTGTTGATATCTTCTAAGTGGATCAGGCTCGGGCTCCTAGCAAGATCTCCTGAGCGGATTGCACTCCTAGCCAAATTTCCTGGGTGGATACGCTACTAGGTCATTAATGACGACTGTGAGCATCAGCATTTATTGGAGGCGTAGGCCTACTGTACTATTCGCTGCACCTCCAACGGATAGGTCCCACCAGGTCCAGTTGTGCCCCACATGCTTTGTGTGCAGGTCAGTTGGACTACCGGGTCCAACTGCGCAAGGGGTTCTCTGAGATGTAGGCGGGCCAGATCTCTAAACCCGCCTTTATCCGAGGTTCTTCAGGCCGGATCCTTAGTTTTGGGTCTATCACAGGGTTTCGGGTTCGAGGGCATTTTTTGCCCCTCATCATAAGGCCCTTACTCTCGAGCTAGCATCTGCCTGTTGAGAGAGTAACGCTTGGAGTAGAAACTATGCAGTAGGTGATGCCCCCAAATGTTGCCTTGGTTGTGAATACAAGCGGAGGTTCATTTGATATGCAGCGAGGTTTTTCTAGGGCGTAGGCCCGTAGTTGCACGGGGCACGTAAGCTTAATGCAGTACCATTCTTAGGAGGTTGCCTGCCACGTCCCCGGCCTTAAGAGGCGGCCTTGGGGCACGTTGGCCCGCTGTCTTGTCGACCTTAAGAGGCGCCTTTGGGGCCCGTTGGCCCGCTATTTCACAGGCCTTAAAAGGCGACTTTGGAGTGCGTCCGCCTGCTATTTCGTCGGCCTTAAGAGGCAACTTTGGAGCGTGTCTGCCCGCTATTTTGACTGCCTTAAGAGGAAGCTTCTGAGCATGTTCGCCCACTATTTCCGTCGGGTAATGGCCAGTTACGCCAAGATAGTGGTGTCTCGTCGTTCGAAGAGACCAACATTTATTGCCATTATGATAAGGTGAAGACCTCAATCGACGTGCCGATCATGGATGGGACCACCCTTTTTTTTTGCGGCAACAAATACGTGCGCAGGGGTATTAACTACCCGTAATGATGGCGGATATTTTCTTCACTTTTGGCGGCTTATTTGGAGTCCGCACCAGATACGGTAGGATTTCATTTTTTCGAACGACGCATCCCACAAGGGGGGAACCACCCTTTGTGAAGGTCATATATAGGGGTGGTGGGTCATGGCTAATAACCCACCTACCTCAGAGAATGCCTATGCGAAGAGCCTTTACTCTTGGCAGAGTGGTGTGAAGGGACACCCTTCGTCGAAACGCCACCATGTCGAGACGTTCTTAAAAGCGAAAGCCATCATGTTGGGCTTCGCGAGCTAGGGTAAGTCCGTTGCTTCCTCTTCTTCTGGGGTCACTGTCGAGACGAGGTCCTTGTACGATTTTTCATCGGACTTTCATAGCCGATCCGCCATTTTGTCATTTTTAAGAGAGCATGGGCTTGGTGGGGTGCCTTTCGAGACTTGTAGGTCCAAGACCCATCTGTGTTCAAATGGGATGGACAAGTTTATCATATGTAAATATGCTATAGAGCATGATCTACGAGTGCCCTTGAATCCCTTTATTTCCTCAGCTTTTACCGTCTTGCCCCTTTGTAGCTCAGCCTTAATTATTGGCTGGTGCTGAATGCCTTTACCGTCCTCTGCCTTCATTTGGGAATTGCGCTTTATTCCGCCTACTTTTTGGGTTGATGCCCTTGAAAGTGAAGGGCAGACTTCTCTCAAACACTTATAGATAGTATAGCCGACAGGTTGGATACCGGATAGTGAACCTCCCCGATAATCTAAAGGAGCAGGACAACCATTTCTTTTTCTTTCTAATGTTGAAGAGCTCGAAGTCCCGTCTACTTGAAAAGGTCCACCTGAGAAGGACCAGCCACCCCGAGCCAAGGATCTTGACACGTCTGTGCAAGCGGACGCAGCGATGCTGGTTAAGTTCGGTCTGATCGCTCGGTCGAAGCTCAGGCGGAAGGAGGTTTGGGAAGCATTGTCGTGGGTGGCAGGTGAATTGTCAGCGCCATGTAAGTGGGGGGAGGTAGAAAATGACTTTGTCGTACTTTGCACCCGCTTATTACTAATTTGGTATCTTTGATTGCAACCTCTGAGAGATTCGCTTGACCGGGAGCGCCCAAGAGTTGAGACGGTGTCGTTATCCGCCATGACTATCAACAAGGCGGAGAGAGTACCGCAGAGCCTAGGGAGGGGAGTGGCTCCGCTCATCAGCAGGGGCGGAAGCGGAAGGAGGAAGGGGCCCTTAAGGGGGCCACAGAGGAGCCAGAGGTCCCCCTAAGGCAATTGAGGAAAGGTTGCCGCGTGGAGACTTCGCGGGAGGAGTCGGCGACGTCCTCACTATGAAGTCCTGATGAGGCCGAGGGGGAAGGTGTGCCCTCTGCTCCTCTGGCCTCGTCAGAGCCACAGGAGGTGATCTGCCTTGGTGACTCCTTCGAGGGCACCTCGGAAGGTAGTTTGTCCTGAAGGTACCACCAATTTTGTTGCTCCGTTGGCTTCTCCTGGGGCCTTCACCTTGCTGGCCTGGGAAACGGTAGGGGCGGGCGACACTTTTACCCAGCCCTACTACCAGCAGAGTTCTACCGGTGTCCGGGTTCTAGTGGATCCCTCCGGGCGAGGGGTCTCAAGTATGATTGGGCGCACTGTCGAGTCTGTTATGGGATCCGTGCTGGAGGGCATCTCTAGGGTGTCTGCACCCGGGCCTCTTGTGACTGTTCAGTCGAGGACGTCCAGCCGGGACCTTGATTTGAAGAGGCAGGTGTTAAGGCACCTGAATGAAGCCGTGTCTTGGGCCACTTCTAGGCCTTGAGGCATGGACTGAAACCACATGTTCTATTGCATGCGCGTGGTAAGCTCGTGAGGTTTGTTTTTTGTTGCCCTTTGTATTGGCTAAGACTACTTGTATTCTGATGTGTCAATGGCTTTCAGGCAGAGATGCTTAGATCACGTTGAATCCCGCGTGGTGGTGTTCCCCTGGAGCTCCCTAGCTCGGCTAGTCTGGGCAACGTGGCAGACCCGGTCGCTCAATGGGCCGTTACGGCCAAAGTGGAGCATCGACAAATGCTCTGGCAAGTAGCGGAGGCTGTTGCTACGCAAGAGAAGGCAAAGAAGGCGGCAGAAGAGGCAGAGCGAAAGCTCCACTCCCAGCGGGAGGTTGCCAAACAGGCGGGTCGACTGGAGGGGAGTTGGAGAAGACCCGCTCCCTACTACGGAAAGCATCTGTCGCCGGGGAGGAGCTGGAGGAGCAGCTTGAGGGGAAGCACTGCGCCCACCTGGCTACCCTAGGGGATATGTCCGAGCGCCTCTCGGCTGCTCGTGCCCAGGTTACCTCCTTGAAGGAGGAAGTGCAGGTGTTGAAGACCGCACACTCTTCCTTCATGGAGGTATACGAGAAGGCTTTCAAGGAGGAACGCGTCCGTCTGAGTGCCTCCATTAATAGACTTGCCTCCATGAGAGGAAGTCTAGAGGAGGCAGAGGTGGTCACAGCAAAGCTGAAGGCCAACCTCATCGAAGCCTAGGAGCTTGTGTCCGAGCAAGGCTTGCAGGTGACAGAGTTGGAGAGCGCAGAGGGACCCATGGAAGGGGCAAGAGGACCAAGGCTAAATGCCGATGTGGTCATGAACTTCTTTGCCACGGACCCATCCATGGGCCCAATCTGGGATGAGCTCGCTTCGATATAGGGAAGCAAACTTTGGCTTCCATCAGGGCTCTTATAGAGGGGAAGTGAGTTTCCGCAGAAGAGGTGTGTACCTGATCGATCGACCAACTGTTGGAATATGACCGCCTTAAGGAGACTAGTCCTATTGCTGACGATGGCTATGCAGAACTGCTCGCAGAGCGTTCTCGTGATGCAAGGGTGGATCATGCAGCTACCGAAGAGGCAACGCCACCAGCTGCCACGGAGGTCAGCTCGGCTGAGGACGCCGACTCGGCTACAGGGGTTGTCAGTCCACTTCGCCTTTCACCTTCGACCAACCAGGGCACGTTTAAGCTATGGGAATAGCGTCCTCCGGCAACGTTTTGGGTTGTTGCCTTCTCCGTCTCCTCTTCATTTGTCTCCCTTTTTTCTTTTTTTTAGAGAGATATATAACTAGACAATGTTGTTGGAATGGAAAAAAAAGATCTCTTTATTGCTTTTGAGCCTTCTATGTATGGTACATTCGTAAGTTACTTGCATGCCAAGTGCGGGGGATATCCCTACCGTCTAAGGCTTGTAACTTGTAAAAATCGCTTAGGCTGTCTTTACAAATTTGGTAAGTCCCTTCCCATGTTGGGTCTAACTTCCCAACTGGGTTGGTATGGAGACTCGCACTTACATAGAACCAGGTCTCCTTAAGAGAACTTTCGTGCCTTGCCGCATTTATTGTATGAAGCGGCTGTGGCTTCTTTGCGCTTAAGGGCTATCTCGAAGGCTTTATCCCTTAGTTCATCTAGGAGATCTAGGGTTAAGCGGACTTAGTCATCGTTGGTAGCCTGGTCATACAGCTGCATTCTGTAAGTGGAGAGAACTATTTCTATGGGTAGCCAGGCTTTCATGCCGTATACCAAGCTGAATGGTGTATGACCTATGGAAGTCCTCTAGCAAGTCATGCAGCCCCAAAGAACATTAGGAAGTTCCTTCGCCCATCTCCCCAAAGAACATTAGGATGTTTAAGCACTGAGATGATGGTGCGGTTAATTACTTCGGCTTGTATGTTCGCATGGGGATAACCTACTGATGTAAAGCATAGACGGATATCCCAACTGGTGCAGAATTCATTGAATTTTCTACAGTCAAACTGAGTTCCATTATCCGTGACTATGTAGTAAGGTATCCCATACCGAGCTATGATGCTCTTTCAAACGAAGGAAACGACTATGTCGACCGTAGACCTGGCCATAGCCTCAGCCTCGACCTACTTAAAAAAGTAGTCAACGGCTACCAAGATGAACAGCTTCTAAGCCAGCACTGGTGGGAAAGGACCGACTAAGTTCATACCCCATTTTGCGTAGGGGATGGGTGACATGACGGACACCAGCTTTACAGGTGACAAGTGGTGCAGGGTGATGAACCACTAGCATTTGTCGCACTTACGTACGAAGGTCTTGCAATACTGCTTCATTTGGGACCAAAAGTAGCCTGCTTGGAATAGCCAGGCGAGGAGTGCCTTGTACCCTTCGTGGTTTCCGCAAGTGCCTTCATGGGCTTCTCGAAGGGCTTGGGTCGCCTCATCCTATGTCAGGCAACGTAGCAGGGGTGGAATACTCCTGCTTGTATAGCTGCCCTTCGATCAGGGTGTACTACGAGGCCTTGAGGCTGAAGGCCTTGGGTCAAGGTTCTCCAGGGGCAGCTCGCCCAAGTAAGTAACAATATGCATCATCCAGGAGATGGACGGCTCTATCGCGAGCATTCTAGGAGTAAAGACAATTGACTCTTTAAGAGTCTGGAGGCAGATGTCCTCGTCTTGCACTTGAGAGATGGCGGCGGCAAGTTTTACCAACACGTCTGCCAAGGGGTTGTCCGCTCGAGGTACCTACCTGATGGAGACTGTTTTGAAGTATGTCCACTCCTCTTTGACTTTTTCTACGTATAACATCATGTTTGGGTCCTGAGCCTGGTATTCGTCGTTTATTTGATTGGTGACCAGCTAGGAGTTCGTGTGAACCTCCAGTGAGGCAATCCCCGTAGACTTTACTACCCGGATGCCTGCCATCATGGCCTCGTATTCCGCCTGGTTGTTGGATGCAGAGAAGTCTAATTTTATAGCGTACTTATGAGTAATGCCATCTGGGGTGGTTAAAGCTATTCCGACACCAGACCTGGCTGTCATGGACAAGCCGTCGACGTAGAGTCGCTAGGGAAGTGAGAAGGAGGCATCAGAATCAGTAAATTAGACAACGAAGTCTGTTAGGACTTGTACATTGATCACCCTTTGCGGGTGGTACTTGATGTCAAATTCAGCTAATTCCATGGCTCATCTAATCTGTCGTGCTGGCCCCGTGGGCTTGTGAAGCATTCATCGAAGGGGGTAGTCTGACAGGACCATTATCATGTGTGCTTGGAAGTATGTTCATAGCTTTCAGGCTGCGGTAACGAGAGCTAACCCTAGCTTCTCAATGATCGCGTATTTAGATTCAGCACCTTGATAGGTTTTGCTGACGAAGTATACGGACCGCTGGGTTCCGCCCCGATCACTGACTAGAACGATGCTGACGGATCCACAATAGCCCCACAACCCATATCCATCATCGGCCATAGCCCACCACAGTGCTATTCATCAACACCCACAGAATTTCCAGAAAACACCACCCCCACAGCAGCCTGATAAGGATGCACCACCCTAGATAATGAAAAATTACATAAATAGAAGCAAAAAGTAAAACTCTTCAAGTCAAATTATAAAACTCATACCCCACCCAGATTGATACTTGAAGACTGTAGGAAATAGAACAATATTTCCATGCAATTAGACCTAGCTCCAAAAGTGACCGCAATTTTTTCATTTGAAACGCAGTTGCCACATTATGTAAAGTACAATTAAACTTATGGTGGGATATAACTCATTAAGAATCTTAAAATCAACAGCATCATTATCAATGAGGCTTTTTTTCTTAATGATATTAAACAATCACAATGTGATGAGACTCACATGGAAGGGAAATACACAAGACTTTGAATTCCGAGTAAAATGCAAAATCTGTCTCGCAGAAATTCTTAATAGTCCAAAATAGTGCCACAGGAAGTCAACACTTAACATTTAGGCATATATCACATGACTGGATAAATAAAGACATTTCGCACAACACTAACCGGAAGAAATTTGATTGACTTCTTCATTACAGCAAGTGTGCTGCCGAGGCAATTACCACGCTGGAGTTAAGAGCAGAATAAAATAATCATAAAACACGGTAGGAATAAGGTAATAGGTGCAGTGCATGGAAAATGCAATGTAAGTAAGCAGTGATTCATACCTCAGCCATCATCCATCCGACTAGCCAATCAATGTCACTTCTGTGATTGCATATGACCAGGGCATGTTCTTTACCTGAAATTTTCCTTACAGTGAGGCATGAAAAATATCATTATTGTCCAATCTAATCAACTTCCATGCACTGAACAACAAAAACACACCCATTAATCGATAAGCTTCCTCATCTCCATACACTTTCACCTGCAAATCATGGAATAAAAGGAAATTTTCCAGCAATTGAACTATATCCAACATGCTACAGTCAATATACAAGCAACAAGGTTTCCCGGAGAATGACAGAAAAAGGTTAGTCTAAAACCAAAAGAAACTACTACAAAAATTGATATGACATTCATAAGGATAAAGCATCCTTTCTCATAGCTTCCAGAGAGAGAAATAACGTCACACTTTGTACAAGGTAATTCCACTTTCATGCATCCGGAAAATGACTTGGCTTCCATGTCAATGAAAGATCGGGTCAAAAATGGCAAAGCAAACCAAGTTGCGCTTATCAGCATATCCCACATAATAAAAAGGACAGAAGGGATCATCTGTTTATCGAAAAAATATTAAAAAATGGTGAATTCTTAATCTTTTGCATCTCTTGCAAAAGCCAATACTCCTATTAATGTCTCTTCATCAGCCTGTCCCAAGGCCCTTACCTAAGGTTTTTTTTTTTTTTGAAAAGGCCCTTATCTAAGGTGAAACTAGCAAAGAACCAAAATTTCATCTTGTTAGCATGGGAATAAAGCCAAGTGGCAAGTGCCATGTGGCAGCAACAGTCATTGGCCACATGGCAGTGCCACGTGGCAAAGTCCAGTGGGCCCACTGTGTAGGCGCATGAATTGTGTGTGTATTAGGAAACTTGTTTTAGGTTTAGTTGTTTTCCTAATATGTTGTGTGCCACCTGTGGCTAATTTACTTGAATCCTTATTTAGAGATTTGGTTGTTGTAGAAAATAGGATTAGTGATTTGTTACTCTTCATTTGTTTCTTGAATTTGCAATAATATTTTCTAAGTTTCCGAAACTCCCTCCTCTCTTCTTCACCACCACCAACTGCTCTCTCTCGCTCCTCTCTCCGCACGTGCCATTATTGAAGAAGAAGAAGAAGGGCTCCATGCCACCCTTCAAAATCTTCACACATCTTTTTATAAAAGAGTGGTTTTGAGGGTTTCCCAAATCCCCATTAAGGAAAAATGCAAAATAAAAGCCAACCTTCAAGTTTCCATCACTGTCTCCAGATGACGCCCAAAAACCAAACTTGACAGCAACATCTCCCACCAAGTTTCACATCTAATCCTAGTTCCCAAAGTAACATGCTTTTCAAGTGAATTTTCTAGAGAGAAGTGGAAAAGCTTTTCACATAAAGCAAAGCACTCCAACAAACATTCCCACATTCCCACCAATCACTCAAACCATGCCACGATGATAAGACATCCACAGGGCAGAACCAGAAGCATCACATAAGAGAACTCCATGGAGATCGAAAAAAGCCAACAACTTCATCTTTTCCTAAACTAATCGACGCAACGCATCTACGAACAATCAACACAGAACAGCACAGCAGGCATGCAAATTCCACACAACCTGAAGTGCCCAAATCAACAAGAAGAAGAAAAAGAATAGAGAATACATCCACTGCAGAAGTACCTGAATACCTGCCCACCAATCAGCCAGCCAGATGAGCTGGAGCCAGAGCAGCTCCGCCAGCACCTTATTCACCCTCCTGTACATGCCCTTCGAGATGGGTCGAATAACGACGAAGCAAACAGCCTGCAAAGCAGCACACACCACAGCAACCCACCAAACTGCTTCAAAACGCCCAAAGGCGGCAACTTTTTCGCAGATCGAGACAGGAATCGAGAAACCAAGAGGTACCCAACTCCCCATCTCGAGTAACGATCAAAATCACCATGCGGTTCAGTTACTTTTACCTGGACGGCGTTAACGATGAGGCCGGAGAGGAGGAAGAGGACGCCCAAGGAGACGACTATCACCGCCGCGGCGACCGCCATGGTGTGACGACGTGCGAGGAGGAGGTGGTGGCGATGTGAAGGGATTTGACGGGGAATGGCGGAGGTTCCCTGCTCGTAATCCGCTTCTCTATAGGGGGGAAAGCTTGTACCTTTGCGCTCCCGAAGAGAGAGAGAGAGATGGAGAGGAGGAAGGGGTGGATTGGAGATGCTTAATTTGGGGAGCACACGCTTGTGGGTGGCACTGTGGGAAATGGTCGGATGTGTTGTGTGGATCTCTACTTAGTTTTGTTGCTTGTAATCTGTGTGTTTTCCAGTGACGCACGCATGGTTCTTGAGGTGATGATAGCAATATATGAGATGTGCTGGAGGGATTTTGAAATAAAATGCTCCTTTTTTTTTTTGATATTTGTGTTGTTCGCAGTGGGAATTCCTCCGTGGGATACTCCGTCCAAATTAATGGACTTTAGACTAAAAAGTAAGACTTTGTCTTGTCGAAGGGAGAGAGAAGATCCCTGTGAATTTCACATTGTCAGGACCGGAGGAGTTTGGAACTACGGGATGTTGCTATATGTAAAATGGTCCAATTGTTAAATAGTCTAACTCTGAACAAATATTTAAAGTATTTTTACATGGATAACCTTAATGGTATGATTAATTATATATATACTCTCATAAACTTAAACCCTATTGGTTATATCTATATTCATGTAAACTTTTGTCATTAGGCAAATATATCTTTCCATTAGTTTTTTAGATTAACTATAGTTCAACTCAACGGTACACCATATACGTAAAAGTGGTTTTTATATGTATATCCCTATACTCCTATAAATTTTTGAAAAGACATGTATGACCTCTTAAACTTTAATTTGCTAATTTGCATACCCTTAAGAAAATATTGAGATAAAAATTAAGGATTTTTTTTAAACAAATCTCCTAACTTTGTTTTCTTCGTTATTATTTAGTCCACCTCACTACCTCCATCTCTCGCGGTGGGTAGAAGAGGAGGGGATTGGGGGTTGCAAGAGGTGAAGGAGATGAGAAGGAGGTGGAAGAGGAGGTTCCTAAGGCGGGCGAAGGAGGAGGAGGCAGATGAGGAGGAACAGGAGTGGAGTGGGGGAGGCAAGAGGAGTAGGAGGTGGTCATGGTGAATTTGAGAAAGCAAAAGAGGGGCAGTCAAGAAGAGGATGTGAGGGTATGTTTGTGTGAGGAAAAAAAAGGATCTATGTAGAAAAATTTTTTATTGTTTAGTCCCAATAGATAGGGATGCATACATCTTTTTTAAAGTTTTCAAGGATATATTTATAAAATACCTAAAAACACATGAAGAAGGGTATTGCTGTAAGTTTCTATAGTAACACCGTTAACCGAGGGGCATGGTCAAGTGATGGTTATCAACTTTTTAGGGCTATAGATGTAATTAGCAAATTTATGGGATTACATATGTAATTGATCATGTATTTAGAAACATCAACATAAAAATCCCAATATCCAATGCAAGGGCATCCCCAATGAAGTTACTTTCAAGGGTCAAGGCTATTTATGTGAATAATAAGAAGTTAGGGATAATGTTTTAATGATTGCAAGATTTTATTGTAAGGGCATGTATGCAAAAATGCATAAATATTTTTGTTTGGTATAAAGGCTATGTTTAGAGATATCGACATACATGTAGTTAAGGCTAAGTACGGGTCGAGCCACCCTACACTTAACTTGCCAAATCCAATCCAGGCCTAGGCTCATAACTTTAAGAGGTCAAAATTTTTGCTTATTAATTAAATGAGTCAAGGTCAAGGCATAGGTTGGCCCAAGTCCAACCCAGGCCGAAAGCTCAACCTGTTTAGAACTTATATATAATGTATTCTAACTTAAAAATAACAAATATCATGAATAGCTTGGTAAATAACACAATTCTCCACAACTTTTTTATTACTTCTTTGAATATTTCCTATTTTTTCATTATATTGTTAAAAGTGTTGGTAAGTATATTAAATTTGAAATTTTATAGTTTAAATCAATTTATTATTCCAGTGATCAATACTTTCATAATTGTTATAAATTAAAATTAAGTTACACAAATTTTATTAATCACTTTTAGGATTTTTACTTACTAATTGCACACTTCATTTTTCATTTTGAATAATAAATGGGCCCAACCTGCAAAGGCTCTAACCTAGTTACTTTAGGCTAGGCTTGAACTTAAACTAGGATTTTGCAAATAAAATAGTTGCTTAATTAAATAGGCTTGGGTAGAGTCTAAGTTGGGTCTTAAAGGTCAAGCTTATTAAATAGCCCTACATATAGCATATCTTTTTATTGGTAGAGATTTTTGCACCTACCTCCTTCTATTTAATCTTCTTAGGTCTAACTTAGATGGGGGCACCCAAATGAGGGCTTCAGCGAAGTATCTTTAAGTACAACCATGCATCATGTATGGGAAATAATTTTTTTGAAATAAGTTGCACATGTGAACTTACCATGTGATTGATCGGATGCAAGTTAAGTACTAATCTAGGCATGAGAGTAGAATTATACATTCATTTTATGTGGAGGCATATAAGCTAGATACTTAAGAACAGAAAGATAGTTGAAAAGAATGAACTTCAAAAGTGCTACTTACTTCAATTTACTTAAAGCCCCATGGGGGATTGGCAAGAATATGAGTGAATTGAGCACGAAGTGAAACTATAAAAGAATTATAATCTAATCTACCCATGGTATTGGTATACCACTAATGCCATTGTAACGCATCTCCAATCAGATGGAAAGAAACTAATGGCAATTTCTAATTAGCAAGAATATTATAAAGCTGAAAATATTGTTCAGCCTTGTACCTCCAAGCCATAAGATCGGAAGACCCATCAAAGAAAGGAAAATCCAACCCTTTCCCTTTGATCTGAAGCAAGAAACCTTGATCAGACACTTCTTTACCATCAAGGTTGTTAAAAGAACTTGAAGCAACATCTTGACTTGAGAAATTTGTTACTAAATCTATGTATGAAGCTCGATGCGAAGATCTTCCATGGCATGAGCAACTGTATTAGAAAGAAGCTTCCGCATAATCATAATATCCTCATGCAACATGCCAGTGAAGTGGGTCGAGGTTGGCCCAAACACCACCTTGTCACAAGAAGAATTGGACGAATTGTTATTAGGGCCAAGCTAGAACCCTAATAATGTTGTACTTGTACCTCTTGAAACTCCACATATGTGACTCATCTCAGGATCAGAGATGGGGGCAAAGGGGCGCAAATGGGTGTCTGCAACCTCCAAGTAATTACAATCATCTTTAATATCCAAATCGGGTAGTGCTTCCTATACACAAGTGTGTGCACAGATTTGTACACACACCCTCTTACTAACAAGTGGGTCCTACCTATTAATAAGGGATGATGTGGATGAACCCATCTACACACCCATGTCCACAAAAAAAAAAAAAAAATCAAATAATACATGAAAAAAAATCACATAGGCCCCACTTGAAAAATAGAAAAGTTAACCCAAATGTTCTCATAATGCAACATAATCTATTGTGGCGCCTAATAAGCTTGTAATTTACATGTACCTATACTTGTACGCACATGCATGATCGCATGATACATCTACAAACGAAAACAACATGCGAAAGAAATATCGAAGGAAGGAAAATTATAAATAAATAATTCACACCCACAAGAAAAACATTGACATTGTACACCAACAATATCTTGCGTAACACCACATTACATAACTACACAAGAGTCACGAGTTATACAAATCATTTCATACCACGTCACTTTGTAACTAAAGATTACTAATTATATGCCTGAGGCCACGATACATCTGTATAAACAACAGGTTGTCTAATAATGAGAACCTCATCATGAACCCTAACTAGCACAATCTAACCCAGATATGTAAGAAAAAGCTCCTACATAACCCAAAGAAATGATTAACTCAGAGAATTCTGAGTTTAAGAAGAAAACAAATCATAAGGGGTAAAACTGCAATTTCACCAATGTAGTTTGCAAACAGGGTAATTAAGGGTCCAAACACAGGTCAAACAAGCCTAATAAGAAGGAAAGTGGGATGGTCTGATATAAAAAGGGTTATAGCAACTTCAAGAAATTAAATGACATTCTTTAACCCTAAAACAAATCCACTTCAATTCATGAGGTTCGAGGCAGGATAAAAATCAAATAAACCCTCTAAAATTCATAGAAAAATAATCTCTATGGTTTAGAACCTTCAATTTGGCCTTAGAAATACATTTTGACCTACAAAGAGAACATTGCCCAATTAATGACTTAATCTGGATTTTTTACGTAAATTGGCCGGTCAAAGATGGTCCAACCTAGAAATAAAATTCACCATTAAAATCCTTAGGTTCAAATTAGTCTTGTATAAAAACTTGAGCCTAAGAGGAGACCTCCTTGACCGACTTTGCAATTTGGTCCTCTTCATTTACTTTTTGACCCTTATCTTTCGAAACCCTTGCGTTTTGACACCCACCTTTTTCATCGTTCTTTGCATAACGGTTCCTCCTGCAAAACTCTGCGCAGCACCATGCTCCGACGACTTTGCGCAGAGCATGGCGCCGCGCAGAGAGGGGTGACCGCCCTGCAAAACAGACGCGGGGTTCCCTGCGACGTCCTCTGTCGTAGGGACCCGGCCATGCTCTCTGCCGGCCCCCATACCTTCCGTGCAAACTCGCGGAAGGTATGGGTCCCCTTTCAGGCCATGCTCCGACGAGGCTGGCATGTCATCGGCCGCGCCTCCCTCTGCGCCAGCCCTTTTATAAGGACCGGCACCCCCTGCCGATTCCTATAAGCTCTCTTTGACGGAGAACACCCCCCCCACTTCATCCCCTCCTCCGTCAGACATCCCGCAGCTTCCAGCGACTCCCTCCTCTTCCTCCTCGTCGCTCTGCAGCCTTACCTGCAGCAGGGTTCTCTTAGCCCTCTCGTCTGTGCCGTGTTGTACCCGCCGGCACCCTCCGCCTGCTTCCTCGTCACCGCACTCCTCCTCCAGGGCCCTTTCTTCCCCAGCTTCGGCAGGTACGAGCCGGTGGCTCTGCCCTCCCCCTTCGTCCAAAACCTAGGTAAATAGCTTCCTCTCCTCCTCCCTTACATTTTCCCTCAATTTATCTTTTCGCCTCACCGCACACGACTTCCACCTCCTCCTGCTCCGTCTCCGACCACCCTCTTCGGTGAGCTCATCCCACCTTCACAGACCTTCTCACCCCTCGCCGACTACCCTAAAAGCCTCCCCTCACTCCACTCAACAAATCCCCCCTTCCCATCCACTGGCAAACGCCACCCGACGACCCCCCGAACAAACCCACCTCTCCGACCACAGTCCGACCTAGGGCTACCACCATACGCCGCCTCACGCCTCGCCACCCGCACTTCGGCGAAGCTCCCTGCATTCTCTGATTGGGCCGAGAGGCCGTATTCTTGTTTTCAGGTCGACGCCCCTTCACCGCCATTACCGAGCTTTTGAAGCTCCTGCATCTGCAGGTGCTCTCTCGCCCAGGCTCATGCCCTAGGACGCACAGCCTACCTCCGCGAAGCATCCCAGGCCTGCAGCTGGGGCGAAGGCCTTGAAAGTCCCACCTCGGAAGTGTGTGGCTAAGCGTTCGCACATAAATTTGAAAAGTGTTCAAGGCTATTTGCCTTCGAACACAGGGGTCAGGTCCCTCACGCACGTCGCGCGCCACGCGCTCGCCTGCACTCACGCCCCGCAGGTCTGGGCCGGATCCGATTACCCAAAACCGTGCACTCCTCGCCCACCACCGCACGTCGGTGGGCCTGGTCCCGGGCGCGATACCCGTACCCGAATACCCAGCTTTGGGAGAGCAATCCTATGAGAGAAATCTGAGAAAGAAAGAGACGCGGGGAAGGGTAGGGGTAGGTTTTGCTTTCTAATCCTTGTGTGAGCGTGCAAGAGCAGAAGGAGAAAGAAGGAAGGAGAAGAAGGAAGGAAGGCGGTCGAAGCCTTAGCTGCTCAGGGCAGAGAGGAAGAAGAAGGAGAAGAGAAGAAGAAAGAAAAGCAAGAGAGAAGAAACAGAAGAAGAAGAGAAGCACTGTAGCAAACCTACAGTTAAGTCGTCTGACCACTGCATCAGACGACGGTTGAGTAGCGGCCAGAGGAGAGAAAGCAAGAAAAGAAAGAAAGAAGAAGGCTGAAGAAAAAGAAGAAGAAGAAAAAGAGGGAAGAAGACATATCCGCCAGAGCAAAAGAAAGAGAAGAACAAAGAAAAAAAAAAGAACAGAAGAAAAGAAGAACTCTGCGGAAGAAAAAAAGAGAGAAGACACAGCCGTGAGCAAAGAAGAAGAGAAAGAAGAAGAAAAGGAGAGCAGCTGAAAGAAGAAAAAAAAAAGATAGAAAGAGAAGGAGAAGAGAAGAAGAAGCCAAGACATACTTTCTTTCTCTCTCTCTCTCTCTCTCTCTCTCTCTCTCTCTCATTTTTGTAATCTAATAGAGAACCTTTGTATTTCTAGAATTCCAGTAGCTCCCTGAGTTTGATCTCGGGAAAATCATTTCCGAGTAAAAAATTTTGTAATGATAACCTGGTAGCTGTCTTATTACTACAACGACTGTAACTTGACATATAACAAACGCAAACAAGCTAACTGGACAGCAAAACCCCGATTATCACCTAACAACAAGAAGTGAACAACAAAAAAAAAAAGTCATACTACTCGCTAGCTAAAACTGTCAAAAAGAAAAAGAGTCAAAAGTCGTTGTCCACCATCATGCTATACGGTGCTACTCCAAGAGATCCACCATATCCATCATTGCTCCTATCAGCTCACGAATGCACATCCGCAACAACTCCTTACCCCTACCAATGAAGACGACCTCCTCCTCCTGGGTCACTAGGAGAAGGATTCAGGCTAGCTACAGCCTCTCCCGTAAGAGTTGTTCTCACATTTGGATGACCTGGATGCGTAGACAATGTGAGACTCGCACTATCATCATGGTGACCTGAAAGTGGAATACATCGTAGGTGTCAACTAAGTGACTTAGTAGGGCTCTAACTTAAGTACATAATAGACTTATATTATTCCTTGATGTGGTATCATCTATCCACACATGCCTGCACATTCTTGTTCATTCAACCCTACAGACACCTATATGATGGTTCCAAACGAAGGGGGTGAGATTTGCGACACATATATAAAAATGTGGAAATATAAATAAATCAATCTCACAAAAGTTCAATCACACAGGTACACAAATATTTTTAGGTGGAAACCCAAACTCAGGTAAAAACCACCACCTAAACCTCTCGATTTAGGATTTTCCAATCGACCGAGTCGATCAAATCCACTAATGTACTACTTAAATGAGGGTAGTACAACCTCTTACAACAACACTACTTTATACGATGGTAGTGTACCTCAAATCCATCCTCTTTACAAGGAATATTTTGTTCCATGAAGGAGACGGGAATTCACAAAGCGAATACCCAACCAAAAACAAATAAAAGAACAATCCTATAGAGCCACAAAGTATTATCTTAAGCTTAGCCTCTTTAGGCAATGAGAACTTCCCTGAGATGGAAGTGAAGTGCGTGATCCACACGATGGCACGATAGCGCTCTCGTATACGTAGGCGGGAGAGCGGGAAGATGCTCTCAAGATGTAGACTAAGGCTTGAGTACTTCTCCTTTAATTCTAACTTCTCTTGGACACAAAAAGTGTGGAAGTAGTATGTCTTGGTGTGTTTAACAAAGGAAAGGCCCTCCTCTATTTATAGGTGGCTTAGGAACCCTTAGGAAGGCTATAGAAGTCTTAGGTAGCCGTTGGAACCAAATCCAAGGCAAATCAGGCTGGAATCAGGACTATTAATGATTCTGATAGGGTTATTAAACGTCTGGATCTATTATCAAACATCTGGTTCTTCATATAATTTAGGAATTAGTCATCTGATCTAGAAGAGTGGAAGATCTGATTAAAGTTAGATCAAAACGGACATCTAATGATCATTTTAAGATGTCTGGACTTAAGGTTAAACATTTAATTCTAAACCGGTTTCCTTCCTGTTTTTGTCTAGAACTAAACAGGGTTCTAGGTCTTGTTAGACAGGTGACAGGTCGGACATCTGGCACAAAGTCTGAACGTCTGGAAATAGGTTTTGCTGCAAGAATTGATTTCCCGATACTCAAATGGCTATAATCACTGACAAAAAGTAATTTGGGGATTGATTAAGCCTAACGTCTATTTATTAAACGTCTAGGAATCACTACAAACATCTGAAAGTGTATTAGGTCAAATTAAAGGTTAATCCTCTAAGATTAGTCTAATAAAGCCAACGATCCTCTAGTTGGACACCTAGTAAGGTCATCAGACGTCTTCTAAGACGTTTGGACTAAGGGCTGGACGTCTGAAACTAGAAGATAGAGAGTGGGTTGCCAGCCCAAGTATTTTGGATGTCTGATCAAACAGTCAGACGTCTTAAAGTCTAAGATCAGACGTCTAATTTTCAGATTAGACGTCTGATCAGGTTGTCTGATACCTATTTTGGCTTTCTAAGTTCTCTATAAAAAGCTTAAGTATCCTAGGTTTGAGTAAGTGTTCCTAGGACCACTGTTAAGTAACTTTGAGGCTCTTTAACAATCATCTAGACAAAAATAAAAAGCAAAAGAAACAACAAATGAATACATGAATAAAAGTATCTATCATATTCTTCATCTCCTTCCTTCTTTAAGTTTTCGCTCCAAGCGAAGCTCCTTTTCCTCCATCAAGCTCCTCCAATCTACCATGGATGCGAGCTTGAGCTCCTTCACACTTGATATCCATTTGTATTTTCCTGAAACTTTAAACTCAAAGCAAATGTTAAATTACAAGTGTTTTGTTATCATCAAAATTAATGATTGTAGTGCCCTTGTACCAACAATTTCTCCTTTTTTTATAATGACAAAACCATACATATTAATCCTATACTCCCCCTTTTTGACATTATAAAAAAGGTTTAATCAATTTTAGTTATCCTATACTCCCCCTTAAAGCATGCTCTTTTAATACCATCTTTTTCATATAGCAAGATAGATATGTAATTATCTCTCTCTTTCTAAAGGAAATATAGCTATGTAATTTTTAAAACCTCCCCCTTATTGATGGACAAATTGCTTCATCAATTTTTAACGCCCCATACTTACATGCTATAAATGAAAAGATAGGGTTAAGGGTGTACCTCACTTACCATGGTCGATGGCATGACCCAAAAGGAGGTTGTCAAAATGGATGGGGCTCCCATTCGTAGCTTGGAGGTTCAGTTATTGGAGACAACCTCCAATCAAACAGTTGACGTATGGCAGTTCGATCACTCGTCGGTCTTTTCATCGATCTCCTCGTCTTCCTCTTAGGTTTTGATGTTGGTCCTCCTAGTTTGAGTAGACTGTCCTTCATCTTGTAGGTCCAATCTTTGATGTTGTAGTCTTCCTTGAACCCTACAAAACAAGACTCTAATTCTTTCTTCGGTATCCAAGCCAATTTAGATTTGATTGTGTTAGTTGGCCTCCTTGATGGATATCCTTTCTCAATCTTTTGACTAGTGCTAACTCTATTTGATAATTTTTCAGAGTTCTTCCTAAGACATGCAAGCTCATCTTTTATAACATACATCTTATTTTTTAAACTAGAGGTTTCAGTTTTTAAGCTGGTGTTCTCCTTAATTAATTTACTATTTTCATTTATTAGTTTATTATTCTCTAACATCAAGTCATCCCTTTCAAGAATATTAGAATTAGAATTAATTTCAAGATCTTTAAGTTGAATCTCTAATTTTTCATTTTCATACTTTAGAAAATAAAGATCCTTTTTAATATTTTTGTTTCCTATTTTAAGCGACTTACTAAGTTTATATAACTCATCAAAATCATATTGTAATTTAAAATTTACCTCCCTGTTGTCATATTCTCTTTCACTATCGCTTGTGATGGCTATGAAGCCCATGCAAGCGACTTCATTTTTCTCTTCGGGATCCTCCTCTTCTTCTTCCTCTGAGGTCGAGTCATCCAAAGTAGCTTGGAATGCTTTCTTCTTGTACTTCTTCTCCTTCTTGAGAAGAGGACATTCGGGTCGGAGATGTCATTTTCCATTACAACTATAGCAACGTCAAAACTTGAAAATTTTCTTAAATAAAATTTTAAAGTCTTCGTCATCGGAATTTACCTCACTATTCAATGCGGCTTTGAATGGTGAACTCTTTCTTGGCTTTGGCTCGGGAGTGTCTTTTTTCTTCTTTTTTATCTTTGCCCCATAGGCCATGATGTTGCCTAAGAGGTTTTCCATGTTGAGCTCCTCAACTTCATTCTCCTCCTCGACGACGGTGACCTTTTGTTCCCATTATGGTTAAAGGGAATGAAATAGCTTTTCTTAAAGTTCCCCCTTTATGAAGGTCTTACCTAAGGCTTTAAGATTATTATTCACTATGAGAGTGGACCTAGTGTTCATCTCACTTAAAGTTTCGTTAGGTCTCATAGAAAAAGATTCAAAATCCCATCAACGCTCCCGTTAGGAGCTCACACTTTGAATGTACCGTCTCAATCCGCCACCGTATGATGTTCTGACCATCCCCTATGGTACCCCGGTGTCATTTGTTCTTGCAAGTGCCTTCTGAGCTTCTCGCTATGAGTACCTTATGTCAAGTCATATTCAGATACGTATGAATACCTCCTTACCATGAAAGCTCATCATCACAACTAGGAACAATTTAAGTCTCAAGGTCAATCACTGGTAGCCACCAACTAAATCGAATTCTTGGGTCTTCAACCCAATGAGACTGTAGCTCACGAGGTTAAGGTGTCTAGCTATACAAATTCGCCTATTACTACCCAACCCATCTTATTTATTTCAATTCCAGTTTCCATTACTCGGATTTTCACATCCTTGCAAATTTACATGGATCACTTAGGGTTCCATTTACAATCCTAAAATTCAAATCATAGACTCTTAATGGAGTCAAATTCATCGTTACTTTGACATTCAACTTGGGCTTGGCCAATTAGATTTGTTTCTCGATCCTCGTGAGGAGTTTCTGAGCAAAATGGGATCACGTGTCTGATTGGATGTTGGGCCTTAGTGTCAACCGTCTAATATGGTAAAATGAGACTTCTAGCCAAGTTCCATATGTCCACTGAAGAGGCATCTTCAAAGGCCTCCTTGCCTCACTATCGAATGTCTAGTGGTCATTTTGGACATATAGCAAAAATGTCAGACATCCACCGAGCCTATATCCTCACCCCTAGAGTGCGAACATGCTATAAGGGACGTACATTTTTTAGGTCGAACATCCAGATTACATTGACCAGATGTCTGGAAACATTTTCATATGTTTGATCTACATTCCAAAACCAATTTTGGGTTATGAAATGCAATTTCTACTCTACTAACCTACACATGTTCATTTCTAACTCCTATAAGCCATCATTTAGAACATCTAGCTAAGCTATAAGCATGTAAAACACCTAGGTTTCATGTAGATTCCTCGATCTCATTTTCACAACCAAAATTCCCACTGAAATCCCCATGTACATCTCAACATTATTAAACCCTAAATTTGAAATGCACACTAATATACACTTACATGCAATAACATTTAAAGCAAAATCTTAATTCCATTTAGCGATCTAACCATTCGGATCAAGAGAGAGACTTTCCAGAAGTAGAAATCCTTACCTTTCACTTACAACGATTCCTTCTTGCTGAAATATGTCCTAATTGCTTCTCGTAGTAGCAACAGCCATGCCAACCTGCAATAGCAATAGTAACAGCCTAGTTGCTTCTTCTCTTCTCCTATGTTGTTGCCTATCAGTGAAGTGAGTGGAGAGTGAGGGCAGGGAGAGGGAGAGGAGAGGTGCACGATGGTGATGGTGGAGAGGAGATGAGAGGTAAATGGGATGCAAATGAAATGGGATATTTCTTTCTCTCCAAGTGCAAGAGGAGATAGAGTAGCTTGGGAGACGTGGCTCATTCATCTCCTCTCATTTATTCCATAAACAAATGGTGAATTTGCAAACCCATCCTCCCACCAAAGTCAAGTTATCAAGGAGGCTACCAATCCAAGTAGTCTTTATTTACCTAAATAACGTTTAGGCAAATTGCTCACTTTTTATCCAAGATTCAAAAGATTGGGGCTCAAGTACACCATAATTCCCACATTTAGCTTTAATTACGGATTTGATTCATTACAAACTAGTCATCAAAATTTCAAACCCTTACACGCGATCACCCATAGAATGTGAAGCCTCTTTCCACAAAGGGGACTTGGCCCCGTTGTTGCTACTCGTTTACTTCTTTGATAAGCACTCCTAACCGCTAAAAGAGGACCTAGAAACCCTCTTCTTCTTCTTCTCAGATCACTTAGCCATCTTCAAGAAAAAGAAAGGTGTACAAAAAGACAAAGATTAGATTAGCATCATGTGAACAAATAAGCAAAGTGTGCCGTCACTCACTTCCAACTGGATCGTGGTCCCTAGACCATGACAAGAGCCTTCAGACATCCTCCCAGGCGAGATCCTGATGGGAGAGAGTGTCAAAACTCTCCATAAGGTCAATCTCTCCCATCAACAGCAAACTGAGGTCCGATTGAGCATCCCGTTCAGGTGGATCCTACTAGCAATTGGGGACTCGGAGTGGATTCCTATTATTAACAACAAAGAAGTGCCAGTCTAGGTGCTAAAGGTTGTCCGACAAATCCATAAGTCGGAAGCCTGACTTGCGAGGGAGGAAGGTGTAAGTACCTATCGAGGGATACCTCCTTTCCACCCTTTTGGGGGAAGACCCCATAAAGATGTCAAAAAAGGTCTACTAAACACACCACCTAGAAATGAAAGTAAATAATGAGGAAAGCGTTCAACACGAGCTAGCAATTGAGCTTGAGTTGAGAAGGGGTGAGATTATAATGGTGAAGAAAAGAGACAACGAAAGCGTTCAAGGGGAGGAGAAGGCCATTCTCAATGGTGTATTGATAAATGAGAAAGTTATATGCCCATTTGGCGAGCACAGTCATCTGGTCATTTGCGACAGTACATCCAACCCTACTTAACATGTATTCCTAAGGAAGTGACCTAACTCCTTTGCACTACGAATGGTGGAAAAAGAAGAATGGAGAGTAAGGGTCTTCTCACTAAAGTAGCCTAGTCACCTTACCTTAATTAATCGACGACATTGCCACTAGGGAGAAGGACAACTAGCAAGTGGTTTCTCCAAATGGCTAACGAAGCTTAGTAGAGCAACAACAAAGACAACAACCAAAGAAAGCACTTGAACATGTGTCGCAACCACAATAAGAGTAGGGGCAGTAAAAGAAGTAAATGCATCCCACCTACTCTTATTTATAGAGGAAAAGGGGAACGCGAGGACCCACCCCCTCCCCTTGAGTCTGCCTTAAGGCACTACTTCGCTAATAAATGCAATATAACAAGGGACAGTGTGAGGAGAGATGTGCCCTATGTCATCCCTTGAAAAATCCCCCATTGGTAATCATAACAACGAGATATGGGTTAACGTGGGAGAAGATACGATTTGCCCTACCCGCACACATCTCGTTAGCTATTAACAAAGAGGCGACCATTACACCACCCCCCCACCCCCTCTCATGAGGCAAAAGAGGGTGGGATGCAAGCTCACCCCACGTCTCAGGAAACTCAAGTGACGCAAAACGTCCCCAACCTAACCACCTTGTGCGGATGGTAGAGTTGATGGTTGTCCACCATCTGCCCAAAAACCTTAGCGAGACCAATCACTTTACTTGGGAAAAACATCCACCCCAACCAAGGGCTAGAACTGGTTTGACTATAAGTGGCGAGTTCTCCACTTCTCCCTCAAGTATGTGTTGGAAGCAATATTCCTAAGGCATCTCCTAAGCACCCCCTCCCCCACTCCTCTCCTCCCAATGAGAGGAGTAAGAAAGGGGGCAAGTTGCACCTTCCCCGCTACATGAGCAGTGAGTGAAGGGCTAGGGATACACCTACCCCTAGTAATGCCTTGTGCCAATTGTCGGAAGCAACCTCAATATTGATGCAAGAGGAATGCCCCTCCCATTGCATGTGTGCAAAGCACTCATCCAACCAACATATTAGAAGCAAGTCACTGGCAACAAAGGAGGATTGAAGAAATTTCAAAAAAAAAATTATTTGTGCAGTCTACACAACTAAACTACGAAAGTGGGGGCAACAAGATCACCATGGCAAATCCAAACCCAAGGGGCTCCTAAGTGTACCATCCATCTGCAGTGGAAAGTAAACAACCTAAGCTGGTAAAATAAAATAGTTTGCCTGAATTCCAGGTCCCCTGAGGTAGCCTATATGCTTGAATTCCAACCCACTCGAATTGTCCAATTATCCGCTTAAACTAGCTTGCCAAAGTTGGTTGGTCCGTTTGGGGAGAAGAAGAGGCACAAAACAAGGACCCTTGAGGCAATGCCTAAATATCTAGGCAGATAGATCGCCACAACAACCCCCTATAATGCCCCAAAATCTAGCTTCTGAGTCATTTTAAAGTGGCTAGGGTCAATTCGAACTCATTGACACATGTCAAGTCAATGTGGATTTGAATGCCTCATAAAATGTGAAGAAACACATGATTTTGATCAACTCCTTAGTCAAACATCATTAAAAGGGTATCATGTAGGATATCATTGGATTCCTCTCATCGGAAGTTTTCCAACGACATTTGTTTTGAGTGAATCTTATGTGTGTAGCCCAGGTTAGGTTAAAAACAAATTAATAAGGATGTAAATGCAAAGCTAACCAAACCTATGGATATTTTTTTGTAATTTACCCATAAATCCTAACCCCTAATCCTAGTTGTGGGTCTACAAAAGAGGTTTCTTGGGATTGGGACTGTCACCTTTTCATTTGTGCCTCCAACATTTGATAGAAAGAGGAAGAAATAGGAGATAAGAAAGTAGGATTAAGATTTTTGGGGACCTAATCGTAAAATGAAAGAAGGGGGTGTTCCACTGCCATTGTAGAGTTAAAATGTTTTATATCTCTATTATTTTGTTCTCATAATTCATACTTTATAAGACGTCATGGTTCGAATCAGATAAAAGTAAATCATTATGATTTTAGATCATAGTTTGGAAGGTTTGAAATAATTGTAAATGATATACATCTTTTTAACAAACATGTAGTGTAGAATTTGGGTCTCACATAACCCAATTGACCCAAATCAATTCAATCGATACAATTCAATTAGGTCATGGATGATGATTTTGTCAACTTAAATTGAACTTCAAACCACCTAAACTAATTGAATGCCTACCCTTATAAAATATACGTATTATATGAAATCTGCTACTGAGAAGAAGAAAGACAACGAAGACAAAAGATAATGTTTTTTCATGTAGTATTTAGTGTAGCAACCTAGGTTTAGCCAACTCTCTCAAGATCCCACATTAAAAAATCAATGGCTTGCTCTGTTAATTCTCTATGACCTAAGTATTTCAATTTCTCCCAGGTCAACCTCTTTATAGACTTGTTCATTTTAGCATCCGAGTTAAGCATGAGTTCTATTGCCAAGTATTTTGCAGTCGCAAAATTTCATCGTTGTAGTCTAGACATAGTTATTTAGCATCTGCAAACCCATGCAACCAAAATGTCTTTTCCAAATTGAAAGACTAAAGGCACCATCTGGTTGGCTGAATTAGATCATTTATTTCATATCTAATGACAAAAATTCCAGTACAAGGTGTGGAATTCCAAGATGGAACTCATTTTATAGAGGAAGTGGAATTAAATTTATCCTCCAATTTTCAAAACAATCTCCCCACTCATTTTCTCACTTATCTCTTGAAGTGATTTATACTAACATCAAATATCAAATCTCACCTATTCCGCACCTATCTCTCTTTACTTTATTCTTTAGTCTTCTTCTCATACTTGATTAGTTTTTAATCTACGCGTTGCTGTGAGAATGCAAAATGCAATTACTGTGGAAGTATAAAGGTCAATCATATGAAAGTCTAACATGATTTTCAATCAATGTATCTTGGTTTTGGATCAGTGGAAAACCAACAACTGCGGCTGCAAAATGCATTTGTTCGTCTCTTGGTTTTAGACCAGTGGAAAAAAGGAACACCGATCAGAAATTAAAATACACTACAAGTTGTAAAATATATTACTCGGTGTATTTCAATTTCCAATCGGTTTCTTAGATTGAGTTTAGACTGCTTGATTTTATATATGTATTATTTCATATTTTTGTAGAAACATATTCAATATTGGTCACTAATGAAATAACACAAGATGAGGAAGTCGATGACAAAGATGAAATTTGAAGCAGACGTACGTGTTAAACAATGAACAAGAAAAATGAAATAAAAGAAAAAAAAGATAAGAGAGAGAGATATGAGAGAGACGCAGAGAGTACTGTAGCAAAATAAAAGTAAAAAAATAACACTACAGTGTTGTGAATAATGCTCTAAGGATAGTAAAATTCAGTCATATGAAAGTCTAACATGATTTTCAATATGTGTATCTTGGTTTTCAATCAGTGGAAAATTAACACATCTTGCGTTGCAAATGCATTACTTAGTGTATCTTGATTTTCGACTGGTAGAAAAAAGGAACACCGATTGAAAATAAAAAAAATATTGCACGTTACAAAATTATTGCTCGATGTATTTCTAATTCCAATCGGTATCTTAAATTTAGTTTATACTGCTTGATTCTGTATATGCATTATTTTGTATTCTCATATAAATATATTCAATATTGGTCTCTAATAAAAGATCACAAAATGAGGAGGTCAATTGCAAAGGCGAAATTTTAAACAGACGTGCATGCTAAACAATGTGTAAGAAAAAAAATAAGAGAAAAAAGATGAGAGAGGGAACTCAAGAGAAAGAGATGCGAAGAGTATGTAACAAAATGAAAAAAATAACACTACAATGTGATGAATAGTGTACCAAGGATTATTTTCTACATGTAGAATCTATATATTTATGGATATATTACTCGATGTATTTCAATATTCAATTAATATTTTAGATTATATTTATAACATATAATTATATATATATATTATTTCATATTTTTGTAGAAATATATTTAATATTAATTTATATTAAAAAAATATAAGAAGAGAAAGTCGATCACAAACGTAAATGGGAGAGCATAATCCCACCATGGAAGTGGCGTTGGACGTTTATTTGGCTCGTTAACCTCCAAGACTAGGGTTCAAAACAACGACAGAGGGAGTGCCGCGCAGATCGCTCGCTCGTGCAGTTGGTCGCTCGCTCTCCTCTTCTCGTCCTAGCAGCGTTCAATGGACGCCTCTCACCAGCAGCAGCAGCAGCAGCAGTGGCAGAGCCACCAGCAGCAAGCGTGGCCCGCCGCCCCCGCCGCCACCATCACCAGCGGCCACCACCAGCCGACCTCCATCGAGGAGGTCCGGACCCTCTGGATCGGCGACCTCCAGTACTGGGTCGACGAGTCCTACCTCCACGGCTGCTTCGCTCACACCGGAGAGGTAGGCGTTCGTCCCCCATAACCGTTCCTTTCGTAAAGATGCCACCTTTGGGTTTTTTTGCACGTGCTTTCGTGTTCGTTGTTTATTGTTCGATCTCACTTCAGGAAATTAAATGAGAAAGTGGGGGTTTTTCTTTTGCCAATGGAAACCTCTAGTTAAGCCTTTTGTGTGGGGAAGCTGTTCGGTGGAAAAATCTATAGGTGATGACACTAAATTCAGTGCCTGTCTATACGGTTCATCCCGCGTAGTTCGACTGATCATCTTAACAAAGTTGAAGTTCAGACCAAAACCTAAGAGGGGATGTTTTTCACTGTTGGAGAAGCAGATTGTCCTCTTTGAGAATTATGTTTTTCACTTATAGTTCGACTAATCATCTTAAGCGTAATGTCTTTTCTTATTCAACGTTGATGAAGTGACACTCGACTTAAATATGTTTTATTTTTTCATGGAAGATGTGTAATGTATATAGTAGACTAATTGTCATAGAACATGGGGATAGGAGTTTGAGCATCTAATCCCATTTAGGCAAGAAAGGGGATGATCCACATCACCTCATAAATTGTGTGTGCCATGGCTCTATATTCGGCTTCAGTGATGGAGCGAGCTATCACAGTTTCTTTCTTGCTCCGCCAAGAAACAAGATCCCCCTTAGGAATATGGCATAACTTGTGGTGGATTTTCTATCTTCAGCGGCTTTAGGTTAATCAACATCAAAGTAGGAGCTTATATCGAGAGATTCATTGTTCATGATTCTTGTAATATAAGCCCTTCATAGGAGTTTCCTTTAGATATTTTAAAATAAGACAGACATCATGCCAATGACTATAAGATGACCTGATCATAAATTGACTTGCTTAGCTCATAGCAAAGCTAATATTTTTTTTTTTAATTTTTTGAAAGCAATAGAAAAGCTAATATTTAGTCCGGTGACAGTCAAATACAGAAGTTTGCTAATTGTGATTTTGTACTGGGGAACATCCTTGAAAAGAGGATCATCATCAGCTGTCACTTGTTTCTTCTTTTGCTTAATAGGTATGGTAGATGGCTTGGTACTTAAGAGCTCAACCTCCTCTAGAATTTCTAAACTATCATTTTGCTGGGACAATGCAAGACCCTCACTTCATCGCTCGGCCTCTATCGCCATAAAATATCTCAATTGAGCAAGATGTGTAAGAATTCTTTAGTCTCTTCAATGCTAGCATTATTGTTCTCGGTAAGAATTATAGCATTGACATATACAGGATGACTATCCCACTGACATGTTGTCTAGTAAATATCAATTGGTCTGATGAGGATCTCCTGCACCCTATCTTCAATACTTTTAAGCTTAGTTGGTCAAACCAAGCTCTAGGGGGCCGCTTAAGGCCATAAATGGCATTCTTTAATTCGCATATATGCTCCCTTTGAATTTTGTACTTCCAAGTGCATTTCAATGAAAGATGTTTTTAAGTACTTGGGATCTATTTTTTAATAAGATGGTGAAATTGATGGAGATGTTACACATAAAATTAATGCAGGATTGTTAAAATGGAGGGGAGCATTTAGTGTTCTATGTGATAAAAAGGTTATTTTAAAGTTAAAGGAAAATACTATCTAGCAAATGTAAGACCTTCCATGCTGTATGGCTCTAAATGTTGGGCTATCAACTATAGGCGTGTGCAAAATATGCCTATGGTAGAAATGAAGATGTTAAGATGGATGTGTGGTTATACAAGGAATGATCGTATTTCAAATGAAATTATTTGAGAAAAAGTTGGGGTGACACCGATAAAGGATAAAATGAGAGACATGTTTAAGATGGTTTGGACATTTGTAGAGAAGGCCACTAAATGTCCCAATTAAAAGATGCAAGGAGTTGGGGGTTAAGCCTGCTAAGAGGGGGTGATGAAGACTGAAAAAGTGTTGGAAGAAAACTATTGAGTATGATCTCAATTACTTCAATTTAAATTTAGAAATAGTTCAAAATAGATCTGAGTGGAAGCAAAAAATCCATACAGCCGACCCCACTTAGTGTGAGAGAAGGCTTGGTTGTTGGTGTTGCTCCCCGTGAATTTCATATCTTGGTGGTTGCCTCATATATACTTCTGTTTTGAGATTTACATATAAAAAAGCTATTTTTTAATATCCAACTAAAGCCTCAGTTGAATGAATATTACAAATCGGCTCGATTGAAGAAGCTGGTCATCGCCATTGCCCATCGCCGCTTCGATCTCTTTGACTTCTCGTTGCTCCACCGTTGCTTCTCCCATCGCCGCTTGTCTACTTTACGTGGTTTTGCAGCTTTTGCTCCATTGCTACTCAGTCATCAGCAAGGTTAGGTCTCTGCCATTTCCTTCCTCCTCATCACCTAGTGCTTGTGTCTCTTCTTCCCTAAAAGCCCACGAACACCATCACCTTTGTACTTCTTCCCCCAAAACCCATGAATGAAGTCCATCATTGGTTCTTTTTTTTTTTCTTCGAGGCTCAACCTAAACTTATTATATGTCAAATTATTTTATTAAGTAACTGGTATGTTATGCCGTGTTAACTATTTAGGTCTTGTTGTATAGATTAATGTATATAGGTAATGTTTATAAAGTTGTGTAAAGAAATGATATAAATTAGAATTATAAATAATATATGTATATAATGTAAATCATATAATAAATAGTAAAATCATATTACAAATAATGTTATGTACAGTGCAATATATGTATATAATATTATATAATTAATAGATGTTATCTACAGTATATATATATAATTTTTATATAAAATATGTTTTATATAAACCAGAATATAAATAATATTAATTCTCAAATTACATATAATATATGTATATAAATTAGTTCATATTATATGTAGTATATATGCAGATTACAGAATATGCATATCAGTATATTCTATATATGTGTTATTACTTTATATAAACAACCTAGTATTACATGTTGCAAACATTATATGACAAGTTCATGTGTTACTGTTTGATACAATATATGTTACTATTATATGTGTAACCTATGTTCTATACGTAACAGTAACTCTATACTGTTGTAATAGGTAATATAAATAATACAAATATTATAAATAAGTTACTGTCATAATTTAAATATGTATAAATAAGATAATGTTATTATACCTATATGTTACTATACGATATAACATAACCTGTATTAAAGTCTAAAATATTGCTGTTAAAAATGCTTTTACAAACTTGGTGCTATTATTATGAGTTACTAAGGCATATATATGTAAAAAAAAAAAAACAGCTGCCTTAATTCACTCAGGTTGTCACTTTTTTGTCACCTCTCGCCTCAAGTGATTATGGGCCTTGTCACCTTGGTGTTGCCTTCACATCGACAGCATTGGTCTGTGGAGATAGAGGTTGCTCCCGCAAATATAGATGGACTGTCAAGATAGTAGAGCTTATTTTTCTCTATTCCTCCACCAATAATCTCATTAGCTCTTTTGTCTTGCAAATAACAGTAGCCCTCGTTGAAAATGACTTGATACTTCAGGTCCGTGCAAAGACGAATAACTGACAAGGGGCTCATGGGAAGCTCAAGAGCACAATAATCCTCAAGCAACTCTATATGAGATGAGAACTTTATACCACCAATTGTAGTAATTGGGGCACTAGCGCCATTGGCTAGTGTCATTGAAGTTGCTTGTCTGGTTGACTTCATATCATGCAATGACCGATACCTCCGGTATGGTGTACAGAAGCACCTGGATCTATCACCCACTGCCCATGACTGGAGAACAAAGCCTGATCATGTACCTTTGAGGTGTGACAAAGGCTGCACTATTGATTGACGAACTCACTTGTAATTGTGAGTTAATTGACCATCTGAGATAGTCAACAATAGAATGAACAATAGTTAGAGCATAGACAGACAGGTATTGGGAGACGATCCCAAGCACCATAGGGGTGATGATACCAAGCATGATAGGGGAGGCATTCCCAAGTACAAGATAAATCGAGACACCAATCATTTCCATTGTTGAGACACCTTTGAACATGGGGAATAACCCAAGAGTCTCCTGGTAAGGCAATGATTAGGTTTTTTTTAGACAACCACAGGATCTAGGCACAGGGACAACAGCAACAATGACAACAACAGCAAATTCTGGGTGATGAGCGGCAACAGCATGACCCCACAATCAGGTTCTGGCCAATGGGCGACAGCAACAGCAACAGCATGAAACCTAGAAGAAGCAGCAGCAGCAGGGATCGATAAGTAGCAGTACTTCACCATCCCACAATCAGGTTCTGGGTGATCAGGTACTCAGCGCATAGCAGTGCAGAACAAGCATGCTTGATCTCCAGCACATAGCACTAGCAACCACGATCATACTCACGTTGGCGATCAGGTTCTCAGCGCACATCACGTTGGTGATGGAGATCAGGGTTGATAACACACTGGCTTCAGCAAAGCAGCCAACACTCACGATGCACATGCAAGGATCCTCCAAGCCATGATCATTGCATGTGTGCAGGTGGAAAAAAAGGTGGAATATTTGATGAGATACCAGATCGGTGATTTGGGATCGCTGTTTGATACCATGTTGAACAAAATAAGACCGCACACCATTCAAATCCTAATCTTATATAGAGAGTAGGGAAAAGTACAAAGTAGTCTCAACAAAAAAAAGAAATAAGCAAATACAGACTCATAAACTCTCTAATATATAGTTTCGTCCATATGACTGTAAATTAGTATGTTCTTGTTTTGTTATTGCTGTATTTAATACTAACTCATGAAATGCATTGTCAGTCCCCTTTTCTTTCTAAGCATTGTTTCCTTTTATAGACATCAATCGCTCTTCTGACATTGCCTGTAGCTAGGTTTAAATCGTATTTTTTGTTAGACATTTGCTGCAGTTTATCTTTTCTTTTATCAGTTACATGTATGTCTTTCAATATCAATGTCAATGTTACTTTTGCCAGCTTTTTCCTGTTAGATATATTAAAATCCACTTCATTGGAATTGCTGAGACATTTGTAAATCATCTTTTTCTTTTTTATCAATGTAGGTTGTCTCGATAAAAATAATACGCAATAAGATCACAGGTCAGCCTGAAGGTTATGGATTTGTGGAGTTTGCCTCCCATGCAACTGCTGAAAGAATCTTGCAGACATATAACGGGACTCCAATGCCTGGTACTGAGCAGATGTTCAGGCTGAACTGGGCCTCGTTTGGTTTAGGAGAAAGGAAAGATGCAGGGCCTGAGCATTCCATTTTTGTCGGGGATCTAGCACCTGATGTAACAGATTACTTGTTGCAAGAGACATTTAGACTTCAATATCCATCAGTTAGAGGGGCCAAGGTTGTGACTGATCCCAGCACTGGGCGATCAAAAGGATATGGGTTTGTCAAATTTGCTGATGAGAATGAAAGAAATCGTGCAATGACTGAAATGAATGGAGTGTATTGTTCTACGAGACCCATGCGTATCAGTGCAGCCACACCAAAGAAAAATACTGGAGCTGTTCAGCAGCAGTATCCAGTTGCTAAAGGTTTGATTTTTTAATCAGGTTATCTTTGGTCACAACAAAAGAATTCATATATTCCTTTTTTTAAAAAAATGAATTCATATATGTGACAAACACAATCATTCTTGAGCATTTTGTCTGGTATCCTTGATGGCTTGTACTTTTTGCTTCTATTTTAGTTCTTTGAAATAGAGTTCCAGGAGAAGTTGGGTGGTGCTTTGTGAAAAATGGGAAGAAGGAAAAAATGAATTCGAGGGGAAAGAGATTTGTGTTGAGGAGGGTTGCAAGAGCTGCAGTCTTCTGAAATAGTCGTCTACCTTTTTCTTTCCATTCATGGCCATGTATAGCCAAAACAATAACAGATCTCTAGAAAATGAAAAGACAAAAGAACAAAAAAGACTTGACCTTACGTTTTCGCTCAAGAAAAAAACTTGACCTTTGTGGTTTGGAACTAATGTCCTTTAAGTCCTTTTCTAGAAACCATGAAATGATGACACTCAAGATCAGTAGTTGTCCAGGTACATTTCAACTTTGAAATGACACCTACGGACTTAGCTGGCCCCAATAAAACCCTTTGCCATTTATCTCAAATGAAATTCTACCAATGCTTGATATTAATGACTTGAGTGAATGTATATTTGTCTGTATATGTATATATGTTATACAGAAGTAAACAAATGAATTGTTGACTTGATGATCACTATGCACAAGAGCTGAGAGCTTAGGGTAGTAATATTTTCTGGCACATCAAATTGTTTTTAGAATACCTAGATCTTAGAAAACATATATATCTTTTCACCAGAGAAGACATTATTTTCATAATATAAATGGGGTAAACCTTAAATTAGGCACTTGTATCATCACCTTTTGTTACTTATTCATTTGTATTACATTGAACCTCTTTTATCTCTTTTCAGAGGAGACTTCTTGGTTGTTTTTTTTTTTTTTTTTTGAGAAAGACTTCTTTGATTTTTCAACTCACTTTTTTTTTGGGTCTTTTGCCTTTTCAATAAAGATTCTTTTGATTAAGGTGCTCTGTGGTACAACGGTCAATTGGTGGCAAAACCTAACGCCAAACTTGAGACTTTAAGAAGTAGATCTGCGATCTCTTCAAGTGCACTACAGGCATTTCGTTGGCCTATCTTTGCATCTGTTTTCTTGCCAAGATCAAAGCCATTAATGTACTGCTGATTCTGGCATGTTTATAATATTCACAACTGAAATATGCTTTAGTGATAAGGATATGATAACTTGATTATATCAAATTATTTTGAATTTTAATTTACCCATCAAAGCCATGAACTCATTTCTTTTTTAAAAGACTTCTTTTCTACACTATTTTTTGGAGAAAGAGTGTGTGTGTGGTGGTAGGGGGAGTCTTTCATGCTTACCTGGAGGCATATATTTGTTTCCAAGGAGAGGTATCTAGTATCTGCAACTACAATAACAAAGCCTTCTCCTATGCTAAACAAGATTGGGTACATGGATTACTTGCCTCCACTCAAATCTATCTTGAGTCATTGTTGGGTTCAAATCAAAGTAATGAAGATCATGTATAATGGTTTCTTTCCATCTCTTTTTTGAAAGGCTCAACATCCAACTTTTTGCATCTCTTGATTGGGGCTGTGACTGACCTCTTCTGCAGATATCTAAATCACCTTAAACATATGTCCCTCATTTTATCCCTTACTAGGAGTGCCACACCTATTTTTTTCCCAGTTAATTTCGTTGCAAATCTGATCCTTTCTTGCATGGACAAATCCAACTTAACATTTTCATTTCTTCTATAGATATTCTTTGGGATGTGCTTACAATTGACACTCCAACACTCAGAACCACATAACATTGGAAGCCTTATAGCTCTTCTATAGTACTTCTCTTTATGGGAATTTTCTTTTTATAAAGAACACCAAATGCTTCCCTCTACTTCAACCAATCTACATTAACTTTGGGTAACATTTCCATCAATTTCTCATCCTTTTAACAACAACTGGACCCAACACTTAAGAACATCTTTCTTTTGAATGCAATCGGCTCTATTTTTCATATTTATTCCCTTTGTGTCATCTCCATCTCTAAATCCACATTGCATATACCTAGTCATTGTCTTAGTTGAAAGTTAACTTGCTGGGCTTCTATAGGTTTGTGTTTACTCTATCTCTTATCTCATCAATTATGGCGATGCCATTAGCAAAACAAAGCATAAAATATGGCACCCCATCTTGAATGTGTTTCATTAAGTCATCTATGACCAAGGTAAAGACGTAAGGGCCTAAAGAGATGATCCTTGATGTAGATCAATAGTGATATCAAAGTAGTTTATTGACTATGTTAAACTTACACCTATCTTTTTATGAACCTCTCTTGCTCCTTTGTAATATTTCATTATTTAGTTCTTATATTTTTGATCACCAAGTTTCTCTTCTTTGGCTTCTTTATATGCACATTTATTATCGATAAATAAAGTTGAGCGGTTAAACTCTCTCGTAGAAATTACCTTGCAATCCTCACAACACAAGTGATCTCTTCTTCTCAAAGCGAAGTAATTATCCTATGTTCTTGCTAGCTCATTCTTGTGGGTGATTGAATGCTTCTCTCATTTTTTTTAATGTTTATAATATCGTTGCAAAAAAAAAGGTGTTCTAGACAAAGATCATAGGCCATTGTAAAATTGAGAAAAACCTTCGCTCTTCATTTCTATCACCAAAGCCATAATCACTACGAATCCTTGCACTTACAATCCTTCTCACTTGTCCATTGAATTTGCCATCAAGGGGTTGGCTTGGTGGTAAAGCACTCCACTGGCATCCAAGCGGTCATCGGATCAAATTCCATGCCCACCACATTTATCTTCTCAAAAAAAAGTCCATTGAATCATGCACCTAGGCAAATTATCTCTTTAGGGGATTCATTGGGTTATTATATCAATCTCCTTTTAAAATTCTTTCTTTAACCTTTTCTTCAAATTAACTTGAGGTGCATAATCTTAACTGACGTTCAAAATCTCTTCTTCCAAGACTAATTTTGTCATAATAATTCAATCTCTCAACCTCTTGACTACAACTATACTCTCCTTCAAATCCTTGTGGATGATAGTTTCAACCCTATTTTGAGCCTTATTTTTACTTGATTACCATAATTTCAACCTTGTTTTTTCAATCTCCTTGGCTTTCTCTCCAAACCCAAACCCCTTTATGTTCTACAAGTAAAGAATTTTGATTTTCCTCCTAATCATCGTTTGATCTGCATAAGCTTGCCTAACAAAGTGTCAACATTTCAAGTTCTAAATCTCAGATCTTCTGGGCTACGCTAACATGGTGAAGTGGTAGGACTTGCATCTTTACCAGCATGCATCCCCTGTGTGAGGATTCTTACATGTTTTAGACTACATCCAGATGGCAATATAAGGTAACTAGCTTTTTTATTTGCATGCATCTCTCATTGGAGATACCTTGTCATTTTCACAACAATCATATGTTGATACCATGGATCGCTAATAGGGAGCACCTCAAGGAAATCTGAATGAGGGTTTGAGTGCTTGAAAGATATGACTAGTTTTAAGCTGGTTGTCAGCTATAGAATGAAACCCTTCTCTGTTATTTGGAATTAGGATTGCAATGAAAAGCAAAAATGTTATTACATACCACGCATCCAGAGAAAAGTATCAATTTAGTAGAATTGGTTGAGCTTTGGCTTTTTTTTTTAATTGTGATTGGATGGATACTGGAAATTGGATTGGGAACATAATGACAGACCCCTTTCTTGGTATCAAGGCTTAAATCTGATATTTGCATTTTGAATTCATTTTTTTTTTTCCATTGAGACTTGTAAGATCCTTCAAAATAAGGGATGATGACCTTATGACCTTAGCTGCGAGGTTCCATGGTTTAAGTGATGTTCTTATTTAGTATAAAAAGGAGGCTCAGGTTGGATAGAGAGAGAATGTGGCGCATTGCAGCTATGGAGATGATTTAGAAGATTGGTAAGTTGGAGGATATGTGCTTGTTGGTAGGTAGAGTCAGAAATGGAAGGATGCTGGAGACAACAACATATTGCTGTTGAAGAGGATAGGAAGGTAAACATGGAATGGGGACAGATCTTGACAGGTATGATTGAAGGAGGATGGAAATACTCGCGTTCTCTATATGGTAGTTACTGTACAAGGCACCATAACTAGGATTGTGGGTTGGGCAGGAGATCCCTCGCATACGTTAGTGTACATTTTAGGAATTTGCGTGGAAGAGGCAGCGTGGGGGGGGGGGGGGGTGGATGTCATTGGGTGGGCAAAGGTTGTAGTAGGCTTGTAGAGAACAAGATGGGATTCTTGATGTTGAGTTGTAAGGGGTGCATGGTGTGTTATTTATATTGAGGGGACACTGATGTAATTAGCCTAATTCTCTTTTTTCTATAAAAGGAGGGCTTGGGTTTCTTTTGAATACAAGACTTTTATTTGATTCTCCACATGGTATTAGAGCAATGATCTTAGGTCGATGTCCCGATATCCCACCAAAAATCCAGCACAACATGTTTATGTCACCAACTTAGGGTGATCTAATGGAGAACATCATCTATACCACAACATGTTTATTTCACCAACTTAGGGTGATCTAATGGAGAACACCATCTATAGTGGCACCACCACTATGGACGATGCATGGTTGTGCGGCGCGGGCAACACTGTGTGGAGTAGCAACAGTGCGAGCGGCGCTGCATGGAACCCTAGCGGTGCGGGTGGCACTACATGGAGTAGCGGTGACTCGGGTAGTGTTGCGTGGAGTAGCGACGGCCTAGGCAGCGCTGCGTGGAGCGCGGGCGGTGCTGCAGGGTAGTCCACCGCTGTTGGCAACGGTGGCCACTGATTCGGTGGGGCTGCCGTTTGCCTTGTTCATGACTTTGAGTGCGTGATGGGCCTTCTTTCATGTCTTCCATCGATGACGATGAGCCTTCTCTCGTCGGTATTGAGAAGAGTTGATCTGAGTAGATTAAGTTCAAATTTGACTGGGCTAGTGTTTGTAGCCTACAAGATTGGAGGAAGGAAATAGAGGATCAAAAGTGCTTGGGTGATTGATTCTGGTGCCTCTGTTCACCATACTGGAGACAAAGATCGCCTAAAGAATCCACTGCGTCCACATGGAATTCATGATGTATGGGTAGCCAATGGAGCAACTTCCCCTGTGACTGCTGTTGGTTGTGTAGATGCTACATCCAAGATGAAGATAGAACAAGTATATTATGCTCTTGAGTTTCTCATGAATCTTCTATTAGTCAGTAAAATTTGCAGAGATCTTGGATGTCATGTTATTTTTGATAAAAGACATTGTTATTTCCAAGATCGAGTCACATGTGATATTATTGGTGGTGGAATAGAAAAAGGTGGACTATATTATTTAGACACGCCTACCCTGTTTGCTGGGGCAGCGTTTATTTCTCGTGATCCATTACCCTAACACAGGAGACTTGGGCATCCTTCTATGAAGAAGATGTATCAGATGTGCCCACACTACTTGATTCCTTGGTCTTAGAGTGTGAAGATTGCCAGCTGGGGAAGCACCACAAAGGCAGCTGTCCAGGGAGAGAGGCCAGCGTCAGTTCTAAGCCATTTTTTTTAGTGCACTGTGATGTCTGGGGGCCCTCTAGAGTTGTCACTACTGGTGGACACTGATACTTTGTAGTTATGATTGATGACAACAGTAGGTTAACCTGGGTATTCTTGATGAAGACCAGAATTGAGATTCCTACCATTATTTAGCAGTTTTTGTCAGAGGTACAGACACAGTCTGGTACTACTGTTTGTGTCTTCCCCGGTGATAAAGCATTAGAGTTTATGTGCAGTGATTTGCATGAAGAATTTCATTTCAGGGGAATCATTTATCAGACATCTTGTGCACACACTTCCCAACAGAATGGAGTTGTAGAGCACAAGTTGCGCCACTTGCTTGATATTGCTAGGACCTTGATGTCTTATATGAAGGTTTCTAAGCAGTTTTGGGGAGATGTTATATTATCTGCAACTTATCTGATTAACGGGTTACTATCCTTAGTATTTCATGGTCAAATCCCCTATCAGGTTATATATCCTAAGTGTAACAAGATTTTTCCGCTGCCTCTACGAGTTTTTGGGTGTGTTTGCTTTGTTCAGAACTATGGTATATAAGATAAGTTTGCTCCTCGTGTTACGAAGTGTGTCTTTCTTGGGTATTCTAGAACCCAGAAGGGTTACAGGTGCTATGACCTAGTTTGGAGGCAATATATTGTTACTGCTGATGTAACTTTCTTTGAAAATGTCCCCTACTTCTCAGAGGCAAGTTCATCTATAGAGGCAGCTATGCAGGACATACAGGTATATTAGAGGAGATCACAGTTAGATGACATCACAGATGAGGCTCCAGCTCAGCTTATTACTCTACCAGGTAGGGGTGAGTCAGATGGTGAGGAGATTTTGCAGAGAAGACCTGATACCACGCTTTACCCTATTTCTCGTTATACTACCGTATCTCATCTCTAGGAGGAGGACAAGCATTTTGCTTCTGCCATTACCACAATAGTTGTTCCTAGAGATTTTGTTCAGGCTCTTCATGATCCAAGATGGAAAGCTGCTATGGATGAGGAGATGCATGTACTTCAGACCAGGAAGACTTGGGATCTTGTTCTATGTCTTGAGGGTGTCACAGTTGTGGGTTGCAGGTGGGTGTACACCATTAAATACAGGTTAGACGGGATAGTGGAGCGATATAAGGCACGACTTGTGGCCAATGGATTCACCTATATGTATAGGGTGGATTTCCTTGAGACCTTTTCGCCTGTTGCTCGTATCACCTTCATCAGGATCATCTTGTTAGTTGCTGTTTTGAGGGGATGGCCCCTGCATCAGTTATATATAAAGAATGCCTTTTTGTATGGTGATCTAGCTGAGGAAGCTTACATAAGACAACCACCAGGCTATGACAATCAGGGGGAGTTGGTGTGCCGCTTACGGAAGGCTATCTATGGCCTTAAGTAGAATTTTTGAGCCTGATTTGAGAGGCTCAACTTAAAGATCAAGAAGATTGTGGATTCTAGAGATCTACTACAGACCATTCTATATTTGTTAGGAGGACCGAGCATGTTGGAGCATGGAAAGTTGTTATCTTAGTAGTCTATGTTGATAACATGATCCTGACAGGTGATGATATTGATGGGATAGCAGAGACAAAAGCCTTTCTTCACTCTACATTTGTCACCAAGGACTTGGATGATTTTCGCTACTTCCTGGGGATAAAGGTTGTTCGTTAAGAGGATGGCTTGTCTTTATCACAGAGGTAGTATACCTTATAGATTCTTAAGGTGGTTGGATTAGTTGGGTCCTTGACATGTCCCTTAGTTTTCTTTGTAAGGAGTTTTGAATTGTGGTAGGGCATGATGAGTTATCAATTCTACAGGGGTCACATCTGGTAACTGGGGAGTTTGGCGGATTGAATGGGCCTCTTCTCCTATAACTTTTCAAAAAGGATCTAGCAATGGGAATTGAAGATTTCTAGCCCATTGCATTCTGGAATGTCATTTTTCTTATTGTGGCTAAAGGTCTTGCAAATAGACTTGGAGAGGTTGTCAAGGATGTGATCAGTCCAGTTCAATTTGCTTTTATTCTTGGATATCACCTAGTTGATGGAGTTGACATTGCCATGGGGATTGTGAATGAGAGTGGGCAAGAGGGTTTTTTCCTAGAAGGTGAACTTCACTGCGGCCTATGACTCCCTTTAACCTTTTTATGGAGTTCACTCCTCAACATGGGTTTCTTGACATCTGAATTAGTTGAATGAACAGGTGCATTACTGCAGACACTTTTTTCATTGTTGGTGAATAGCAAAGCAAAAGAGGGTTGGATGCAGCCACGGAGAGGGATTAGGTAGGGGTGCCCCTAGCACCATTATACTTATTTTGGCTGCTGATGCACTTGCTGTTTGCACTTTTGTTGCCTATGACAAGGGGCTTATAACGTGAATCTGATTCCAGGTTTACAATACGTGATGGCACTTTATTTTTCATGGAAGGGTTAATCTCGTCAGCAATGAATATTTCTATTTTTTTTGATCTATTCGAGGATTTCTCTGGGCTAAAAATAACTAGAGGGAAATGTTTATTCGTTTCCTTTGAAATGATAAATGAAAAGGCACCCCTTTCAGAAAGAAAAAATGAAGAGGTGCCAGTTTGCTGATACTCTGTGGACACCTTGTTGTATACTGCCATTACCTAATCTAGGTCTGCCTTTTTTAGACTGGGCTTTGAAGGTTGTAGATTGGGCACCTCTGATTGAAAGAGTGAAGAGGCTGGTGGGATGGTGATCTTGACTTCTCGTTGAAGGGGAAGCTTGTCATGTTCAGGTGTATTCTTTATGCAATTCCCATTTTCTTTGTATCAGCATTAAATATCCTCAAGAAGGTGGAAAATCAGTTGGAGGGCCTGATAATGAGATTCTTCTGAGGCCGTATTGAAATTGATTCTTGGGGTATTGCCTTGGTGGCTGGAAAAGTGGTTTGCCGTCCTATTTTGAAGGGAGGTTTTGCCTTGCTACATTTGGCACCTATGAGTAGTGTTTGTTTAGCAAAATGGATCACCTGTGTGATGGTTGAGGCTGATATGGTACAAGTTTTATCAGGTTGACTGTTTGAAGTTGGCTTAGTTTTCATATTTTGCCATCTGGTTGCTTATTTATCTATGTATTTAAATGCATGCCTGAGCAATGATCAGGGCTTTAGTTTCTTGTTTGATGTCTGGGCGACTAGGGGTTCTCTTGGGAAGGTTTCCACATCCTTTTGTTTTGGCACTCCGGCTTGATGTTTCATTTCTTTTCCTTTATTGGGAGACTGGCGGAGATTGTGGGCTTGGTTGTCAGATTACTACTTTTGTGGGTAGTCTCTAGGAATGTGTTAAGGGTTTTCTTCCTTCTTCTTTCTCCCAGCTACAACAAGTTTTCTTGCACATGCAGATCTAGTCGGGCTGAAGAGATGAGTGGTGTTAGAAGGGTCACTTTTTAGTGAAATTAGTAGATCAATCTGGAGGTTGATGACCTCCTTCCATTTGAGTGCAGACTGATCTAGAAAGCTAAGGTGCCACTGAAAGTCAATGTTTTCTCTTGATTATGTAAAAGGGGAACAGTGACGTCTAAGGCCTATCAGAGGAAGAATTTCCGTACAAACTGAGAGTTTGTACTCATGTGGCTTGTATCAAGAAGATTTCCAACATCGTTTCTTGTGCTTTTGCCACATAAATGTGGGAGTGGGCAGTAATTTAGTTGATTTTTCTTTGGGAGAAGACTTCTTGATTTGTTTCAGAGATTGGTGCACGATTTTGGGACCTGTTTCTTCCAGGAGTAGGAGTGAAGTGGCGGTATCTCTAGCTATTTTATGGGATATCTAACTTCAAGGAAAGAGCTCATTTTCGGATGGGAGAGGGTGCATGTGGAAAATATTATTCGGGATATAGAGTGTTTAAGGGATCCTGGAATGCTCTTTAAAGGGGATCATTTAATTCTCACGTAAAATTTATTAGTAGTTAATGAATGGCTGGATGATTACTGACCCTGGGTTATCATCCTTTTCCTTTTCAAGAAAGATGTTAGTTGAACAACATCAAGGATTTACTCTTCAGAAAAACATCAAGGATCTTTCTTTTAGTAACTATATTAATGTTTGAAGTAGTCACCCCTTTTCTTTTGACAAACTATGCTGCTGTCTTTGTTTCATCTGGAATTTAAAAATTATTGCTGTCTCAAAACTATTTTTATAATCAGTTTCTTTAAACTCCTTTTTAGCAAGAGGTTGTTGTGTGCGAGTTGAGTGGAGGAGGTCAAAGAACACATTTCTTTTTCTAATGTGATCATACAACTGTGAGTGGTTATTTTTTCCTGCAGCTGTTTATCCGGCACAAACATATGTTGCGACTCAGCTGCCACCTGTCCCCGTAGACAGTGATATTACAAATACTACGGTGAGCAGGCACATGTTTGTCTTTTCATTCAAATAGGCACATGGTAATGACTTTGCCTTTCAACAAAAAAAAATACTTTGTCCTATTTTGCAGATATTTGTTGGTGGTTTGGATCCAAATGTGACAGAGGATGAATTGAAACAAATTTTTGCTCAATTTGGAGAACTTATCTATGCTAAGATACCGGCTTCAAGAGGCTGTGGGTTCGTACAGTTTGCAACCAGGTAGGCTTGAATCTATGACTAGCATTGTCCTTATTGTAGTGCGGGTTGTACAAGGATTGTATTGGATCGAGGTTTGCCACATCCAAATTCCAATCCTAGCTTATTGAATTTGGAGTTTTTCAATCCTCCAATCCCATCTGATCCAATTCATAGAATTTGGAATGCATCAGCTTGGCTTGGATCATATATATATTTTTCATCTATTCAAATGATAAACTTGGTTGTTGTGTTTTGCCTAATAACCACTACAAAATCTAAAGACTAAAGATACTAGAGGTTGGTTTTTTTCCGTAGTAGCATCATGAAATCTTTCAAACAATTCGGAAAAGGTAAACCCTAAGTTTCTCTTAAACCTGTAGCAAAATAAAAGAATTAAAGCAAAATTTTATAAGGAATCAATAAAACATCATGTAAAAAAGAACTTAACACCTAAGCAGCTGTAGCTGGGGATTATCACACCCTAAATCCAAGACCCATCTGATATGTTGCACCTATGGAAGAACTTAAGGCTACATTTAGGTAAACCTGGTGTATCCCCTTGGAGTGAGATGACAACTACAGTGCCAAGAGATCTCACATATCCATGCTGCGCAAGCTGGGACTTGTTCCTTTACTTGCCACCCTCAACCGTGCTGGCATTTACCACATACCCTGTGACAACCTCCTCTTGTGAAGCATGATGCCCCCCTCACCAAACCTCCCTCAATTTCTTATGGGGATTGCATTGATTGGGATGAGAGAAAAGTTGTTGTAAGGGGTACATTGCAATTCTAGAAAGCTGCGCAAAAGATGTTGCAGAAAGACAAAACCTTATTGTAGGAGTTTCCTAGGGGATGGAGTGAAGCTTAGATTTTGGACTCATGAGTAGTCGTTAGCTAGTGTTATGGTATGGTTGTTCCCAGATTGGTGGCTCTCACTGATCCTTTAGCGTTGGTGGTTGACTATTTCACGTGTGGCTGTTAGATGCCCTCCATGCCACCATTTCTCTCTAAGGCTAGGATGGAGGACCCTACCCTCATGTTGCAAACCATGTATGAGTTAAGGCCAGTGGTTGGGAGAGATGGGTGGATTTGGTGACTTGGGGCTATTTCTAGCAGGAAGGCCTACTCACTTTACAAGGAGAAAAATGTTGCCATTGACTAGAGCTTAGTTGTTGATTGTAGGAATATTTGGAAAGCGTGCATCCCCTTTAAGGTAAAAATTTTCCTATGGTTGCTGAGAAGTAAAAGGGTGGTAACCCGTGATTATAGAGGTAGATGGGTACTGAATGCAGACCCTAGTTGCCCCATTTGTAGCGAAGGTGTAGAATACTTGAAGCATCTATTTTTTATGTGCCCTTCACTTGTGAGTGTTTGGAGAATTAAGCAGATTGGTCCCTTCATTAGTCTTCCAAGCTTGATTTTTTGGACTAGCATTCATGCTGCCCCTGTGAATGTCAATGTTGTAAGGAAAGCTTTTATATTGATTTGGTCTATTTGGCTTGAGCATAACAGTATTGTCTTTAAGAGGGAGAGAACTTCTGTTGATGGGATTGTTCATTGCTTCGCTACAACACTCTTTGTAACCTTTGGTGTACTTAACTTGCTTCTTATTGAATACAATCTGTGAGCTTGTTGACAAAGTGGATTGCCAGACTGTTAAGGGGGGATCTAGACTTGTTTGGAAGAGTTATACAGATGTGCTACGGTTCTTTTTTTGCCTTGGCTGACTTTGGGGTCGCTTGCGGTTGGGATCTCCTTGTTCCTTAAGGAGTTGGCATCGGTGGCTTCGTTGGTGCGTGATTTCTTCTCCCCCCCTTCTAGGGACAGGAGAGGCCTTCAGACTTTGGATGGATGACTGGATGGGTGTCAGCCCTTTGTGTGGTAGATTCCCTGCTCTCTATGCTAGGGCTACCCTTAGGGATGTGATGGTGAGGTACTGCTAGGATGGTGCGTGGTGTTCAGCTTTTAGGGGGGCATTCTTTGGCTGGCGGTTGATGGAGTGGGAGGATCTCTAGCAATGCATGTTGGGTTGGGAGTTGGAGGATGGGGTGGATGGCTTCCACTGAGAGGAGGGTGATTTCTTGGTTAGAAAGGCCTATACCAGGTTACGAGGACCCGCGCAAACGACAGATGTGGACCTCCTCTGGGATTGCGGCATGATTTGGTTGGCAAGATGCCCATTGAAGGTGAAGATTTTTGGGTGGTTGTTTTGAAGGGAGAGACTGGTCACGAAGGCTTGGTGGGCAAGATGGGCATTGGCGGATGATAAGACTTGCTCTGTGTAAGGGGAGAGGAGGGTGTTGAGCATTTGTTCTTTAAGTATACTTTTGTGGAGCAGGTTTAGAGGAGGCTGTGGATAGATTGGATTGACTTTAATAGTTTGCGTGGTTTCTGGGTGTCTTTTAGGAGGGGTGGGAGACAAGGGGTGCCTAATGCTTTCAGATCGAAGTTGGAGAAGGCCAAGGTGTTGGTTGCGCTTTGTGGTATCTGGTTGGAGAGAAATGGATTAATTTCTAGGGGACAGACTCCTTATTAGTGATTTAAATGGCGGTAGGCAAGGGGGTTTTCGGGAGGAGGGCGTGACGATGAAATACCGATAATTTCGACGGCATGCCGACAGTATTGCCAGCATGTCGGTAGGTGCTGCTGGAGGGAAGGTGATCCACATGCACACGCACACGCACACCCGCACGCACGGTGTTTTGGGAGAACTCTTTGTAATTGCCTTTATGTAACTATTTTCACCAATGAATGATTCTGGGTAAGTGATAACCACCCCTCATCCTTTCAAAAGAAAAATCCTTGTTAACCCCTTATCTAAAATCCTTTAAACTTGGAAGTATTAAAATTGGGATTTGGTTTAGTGGTGGAATAAGTAGGAGGATGGATGTAATGGTTATAATTTTTAGAGTACTTTGCAGTAAAGTCCCTAAAGTTTTGCATAAATTTCAATATGGTTCCTAAACTTTGGGATGCATCGATACCATCCGTGGTTTCTCTATTTGTGCCAATATATTCCCCCCTTTCACTATTCAATCTAATGTAGTTTTCTCATATCCCAACCTTTCTAGAGTGGATATGAGTTAACACCAACTTCAGAATGTGGTACTTAGTTTAGACCAACTTTAAATAATAGTAAATGATAATGCCAAAGGCACTATTTGATACAATGATAAAGATGAGGGATGATGTTGATGCGTTCTAAAGATTGGGGACCACATTAAATATGTGCTCAAGTTTAGAGACTTTTATGCAAGTTACTATAATTTTTAATACCTGGCTGAGTGTTAGGGGATGACTGTCTGCCTTGCAAATCGAGACCCACCCTTATTGCACTCACTTATACCATGTGCACTGTAGGGGATGCTCCTCCTGAAGGGGATATTTTTGTGGGACTTACTGATGTCTCAAATACGGCCTTGATTTTAAGTTTATGGATTGCAGATTGGATTAGATAGGGGTAGGATCCAATTTGATCCAATCTGATTCCTAACTGATTGCTAACTTCCCAATCCAACTCAATCCATTAGTTGCATATTTATCTGATCCAATCCATTATACAGATGAAAAATCTGCACCAATGTGATTCAATAGTCATGGATTGGATGGATTGTGTACTTATCTGATGATTCTGATCCATGTGCACCGATGGGTGATCTGATATCCAACAGATATACAAGTTATTTTTTGAAAGGGATATACAATAAGTTCATGCAATCAGTCTAGACCCTGGCACGTGCTGTACTGTGTTTCCTCTTTTTCTTCTAATCTTCCATCAGTCAAAGCAACATAAACTCCCATCTTAGCATTTGATTCTCTCCATTTGAAAGGTGGATCTTAGTGGTAACTTGCTATTACCTGTCAGGTGTATTTGTGGGTAATTTTGTAGACACGTGTAAGGACTTTGAATTTTTGAAACTTGTCACTGACATTGTGTTGGTTGATGAGACAAGAGATGGAATGAACAGAAAATTTGAGCTTTGGAGAGAGTCTTTGGAAGATAAAGGATTACGCATAAGTAGGACAAAGACTGAGTATATGGAATGCAAGTTTAGTAGTAGAGGGAACAATGAAGGGATGGGTGTAAAAATTGGAGAAGAGTGCATTCTAATGAAAGATGTTTTTAAGTACTTAGGATCCATTTTTCAACAAGATGGTGGAATTGATGGAGATGTTACATAGAATTAATGCAGGGTGGTTGAAATGAAGGGGTGCATCTGGTGTTCTCTATGATAAGAGGGTTCCTTTAAAAGTCAAAGGAAAATACTATTGAGCTGTGGTAAGACCAACCATGTTGTACGGTTCTGAATGTTAGACTATCAACTATAGGCATGTACAAAAGATGTCTGTAGTAGAAATGAAGATGTTAAGATGGATGTGTGGTCATACAAGAAAAGATCATATTTCAAATGAGATTATTAGAAAAAAGATTAGGGTGACACCGTAGAGGGTAAAATGAGAGAGGCACGTCTAAGGTAGTTTGGACATTTTCAAAGAATGCCACTAAATGCTCCAGTTAGGAGATGTGAGAAGTTGGAGGCGGAACTTGCTAAGAGGAGGTGAGGAAGATCAAATAAATGTTGGAAGGAAACTATTAACTATGACCTCAATTACTTTAATTTAAGTTATGAAATGGCTGAAAATCGTTCTATGTGGAGGCAAAGAATCCATATAGCCGACCCCACTTAGTGTGGGAAAATGCTTGGTTGTTGTTGTCTCTGCACATGGAATATTTTTGTGCAACTTATGAATAACTCATGTTTTGCTTCTTACTAAATCATTTACAACATGATCACTGCAAACTGAGCTTACATTTGTGATGTCTTACATTTTCATTGTTTCCTCTCTCTTCGTAGAGCATCGGCTGAAGAAGCAATACAAAGAGTTCATGGAACTGTAATTGGTCAACAAATGGTCCGCCTCTCTTGGGGTAGAAATCCTGCAATTAAACAGGTGTTGTCCCTCGTATTCCTTCTAGTTAAAATATGTAGCAATGCATAAACATGCTGTTTCAAGGCAAAAACTTCATTTCCTTATCCAAAAAAAAAATCTTCATGTTACATTTAATGCCAATTAATTAGAAACAATTGTTTATTGGATGTACAATAGCTCAGCGTGTTTTTTTTAATGAATCTCGCTCTTTTGAAAAAATATTGAATAACCTAGTTTTCATGGTGAAATGGATCCATGTAAAAATTTGTTTGGTTGGTTTACTCGTGTTGGTTTTGGACATTTATGACTTGAAGCATAATGGTTTCTTGACCGAATAAAAACTGACCTGGGCAAGTGGTTCCTAAGTGGTAAATTTTTGAATACATAGGCTAGTTGCCTCAGAACACTTGCGTATAAGACTATAACATCGAAAAAGAGAATACTTTTGTCTAAGGTCCCTGGGTTTAGTGCATGCATGTGGTACCACATTGTGCAAATATGGGTTTACATGGATTTTATGGTTATGTTATCCACTTGTACTTCATCATCTTGTTAATTAGAGAGCAAAAAAGTTGCAAGGGATTTCCTTGTGCTTTGTTATGTCTGTGTGGAGAAAAGGTGCCACATGACAGTGTCACGTGGCAGGTCAGTTGGGCCACGTGGCAAGTTTTGTCCACCCAAGGGGCACCAGCCCTAAGGGAGGTTTAGTGGTTTGCTTAGAGTCCAAGTCTTTGATTTTTTAGCATGGTATTATGTCTTTTAGGCAAGCGATTAAGAGGATTTGATGTTTTCTGTAATTAGGAGATTTGATTAAGTTTCTTTGCTGTTTTAGAGATTAGGATTAGTTCTCTTTATAAAAGAGACTCTATGTAATTGTTTTTTATTTGAGTTAATGCAGAATTTCTTCCCAATACAACAACTCCCTCCCTCTCCCTCTCTTCTCTTCAACGCTGTTTGCACCTCTCCCCTCTCTCTGTTTGCGTGCGCCAACATCAACTGCAGCAACCTTCTGCTGTGTTTCCTGTCCATGTCGAAGAGCCTCCACACCATGCTAGCGCCCAAATCTCCACACTTTGGTTGTATGATTTGTGATGTGAAATATTTAAAATATACCTTCTTTTTGTTGCCCTTTATGTGCAATTTTATTTGAAAAGAGTCTTTTCTGTGGTGTTTGGAGGCAATCCAGTAAAGCTCTTATCTTTTTGGGAGATCTGAAGGTTGGGTTGGGAGGGGAATTGATATGCTTAATGTTGTTTTTTAGATTTCTCTCAACAATCATGCTACCTTTTTGTTGCTGACTTCTATATTCAGGCTGTTACCGACCTTTCTTCCTTGTTCCTTGTGAGGCTTTGCTGATTGTGGAGGTTATGGGGCTTCCTCTTTGCTATTGAGGTTGTGATTTCTCAACTTACTGATCAGTTCAGGTCTTGAGAAGATTGTCTTGGTGATTCAATCTTAAACATAGGTTTTAACTTTGACTATTTGCAAGTTGCAAAATAATCCATCCTGTCCCATGCATTTGGTAAAATTTGAAAGAGCTGCTGGTGTAATGTCTTCCTCTTTCAACATGTCTCTGATGGGCCCTTCCATAGGTGTATGTGGAGAGTTCCTTTTTGAATGTGGAAGTAAGACAAGAGGTCTGCGTGGTTGTGCTTCTGAGAAATAGCAACCACATGTTCTTATAAGCTTATTATGGAATGATGGGGGTGCTGAAATACGATTAACAATTCCTTTCCATAAAAAAAAGAAAGGAAGTCTATGTTGAGGATGTTTTGACTGTATGCATTGTTTGGCAAAAAGTGCAAGAAAATCAAGTGCATGCTTATTAGGAAAATGGATTGTTGGGCCAAACTGGGGATAAATCTCGTTATATAATGCTTATCATTTGGTGCTTTTAGTAGATCATAAAGAAGCAATAAGATAGTGAAAATGGTTGGAGTTGAATGCTGGGCATGTTCATCGAATGGGCCATTTCACAGAAATGAAGTTGTTGAGGTGGATGTATGGTCATGGAAAGATTTGATTGGTAAATATTAAGGTAATAGCTAGTATGAGACTGATGGAAGATAAATTGTGAGAAGCAAGAAGAGAATGCCAATGGATATGCCCTTAACAATGGATAAGTTGAAACTTAAGCCTTTCAAGAAAGGTTAACCAATGTACACAAAACGGATTGTTTGATCCACATTGCGGCAATGCAGACAAATAAAAGACTGCCACCCACGAAAATGGAGGGGAGTAAATAATGGAGAGTAAGAAATGATTTAACGTGGCGTTGTCCTTTGAGAAAGACCCTGAAGCCAGGTAACTATAGTATCTCCTACTACAAGCATGGTGCTAGCTAAGATTGCAATGACCGTTGCTCCCCAAAAGCTTATATGACCTGACCCCAACGTAGTATGTATCCTATGAAAGCTGTCACAATAATTAAGAGGAATATGACAACTTTGATGTGCCAAACAATTCCCTAGGACTGCTGTAACTCACAAAATATGGATGGTGCCCTTTCTCCATTTTTTGACTTGCTTCTGTAAATGGCATTTAAGTCTCCTCACAACAAATTCCTACAGGGATATAATCATGTCCCACATCTTTTCGAATTTTCATCATTTTTAGCACCTCTTTACTTTTTTTTTGTCTGGTGATAATTTGTATGATTCAAATTAATATCAGAGATTGCTAAATCTTCCAAAGTGATTTTAACTCCATCTTTATTAAAAAGCTTCTAAAAATAACTCTTTCACCTTTTTAAAACTCTTCACTCTCTACTAGCACCATCTCTTCTTCTTGGGGTGCTCATTCTTGGGAACATGTTAACATCTTTTTGGCTATCTCTCCAATACGAGTCTCAAAGCAAGTTTCCATAGTCCTCCCCATTTTATTTCTGCTTCCATTATGTTCTGGGATCTCTGATGCAAGTACAACTAGAGGAGTATCAGGAAAAAGTTGGCATGATCTTGCTTGTTTGGAAGTAAAGTATGTGGATGGACTAAGGTATATCAGAATGGAGGCAAAGACGTGACAAACCTGACTTATTGCAGACAAAGCTTGGTTTTGGTTGAGTTTCATAGCCTAATAAGGATGAATCTGTAAGCAAATTTCTTAGCTGATATCCATGAATTTGCAAGGTTTTTCTTGATAGTTAACCAATTCTTACTACATTCATTTGGAGACAAAATATCAATTGTATTTGACTCTACTTGGTCACTATCTGTGAAGTGTAAACACATGCCTTGGCCTTGTAGAGTGAGCATGCAGGATTATTCAGAACTGAAAAAGGGATCAAGTGTAAAGGTCTATATTCTAGACAAATGCTCAATGATTGGTGCTTAAAGATGCTTCCTTTTAAGGTTAAGTCACGTAACCACTGAAATTGTGAGTTTTGAATATTAGAGGATGTCCAGTAGTTACTTTGTCTATTTTGTGGGGATGGGGAACCTCGTCTCTGCAGGAGCTGGAAGCAATATGTGCAGTGCAAACCCAATGCATTACTGAAGAGATGTTACTAAATATTTTGTAAGTCATTGGAGGACTAATTAAATAACAATAGCTCTCCAGGATAATGGTAATAATGCAATCAAGTGATTTAATCTGCAACCTATAGGCTTCTAATGGCAGACTTACAACTCTACCTCACCCTTAGGGGTTGGTGTGCTTTTTTTTTGTCCCAACATCAACGGCAGGTTATATATGTATTCATCCTGACACCTTTCCGAAGGAGTCAAACCTATGAGACTTGTTGTGGTCATTCTTCTATATATATAAGATTTCATCATCCAAGTTGCGTAAAACCATTTTTGCATTTCTTTCCAAAAAATATCAAATTTGCTTTTTCTTCCAAAAAAAATATTTTTGCGCTATATTTACTACACAAAGAATGAGGATAATGAGATCCTAACATGACAGTAATATGAACAGACAGAAGAAAAAAATTCATGTGTGTGTGTTGGTTTTGAAGTTCTTGGGGAGACGAGGGATTTGAGAAGATGAATGTATTTGGATGATTTGTGGGTCTGAATATGCAGCAATGAGAAAGGTGATGAAGTATATATATTTTTTGACTTAATTGCAAAGAGCCTTTATGGTTTGATTGTTAGTGCAGAGAACCCCTTGTCTCAATTTGAGCAAAGAAACCCCCACCTGCACCTTGTTCCACGCCACAACAACTCCATCCTCCTTGTCCCACTTCTGCTTTGAACCACCCTGTCTCCTCACCTGTTGTATCCTCTTGAGAAAAGGGCAATGGGGATTAATGTCAGGAGCAAGTGTTACAACCCAAGCAGAGTCCATGAATTCCTTGTAATGTATTGTATTATCACCTGGAACTTAAGACAATGTTAACATTTCTGCAACTACTAAACGTGAAAGAACATCTACTTCCACAATTCATAGAGAAGGCATGCATATGAAAAGTAAAAAGAAAAAGACAGATGAACATGTGTTCTATCCCTACATAAATCATGCACTAAGGCAACAAAGACCAAGAACTGAGATGATTCCAGTAAAATTCCAGCTCATGTATCCATCCAAATCTATCAAACAGCTAATGGGATTCCTACTTTTTTGAAACTATGAGAACGGGATCTAACATGTGGACATACCTAAACAGTAGGATAATGGCAACACGATTGGGACTTGAAGTGTAAACCCAAATATCTGCAAAAAATTAAGGACAAACAACACAAAAAAGGGACCTTCAGATAGCACAAGGCATGGCTTGCTCCTGGTCACATAAATAGAGCCCCTCTCCTGCAACTCCAGAAACATTGCCTCCATCACCAATCTCAGCTCAAGCTTCTATGTAGAACTCCATAGGAACATGGGGAGTATCTAGAGATGGAGAGAGGGGATGGGGAAAGGGAGAAGAAGGTGGGGATCAGAGAGGCTCTGTTTGGATGGTCCCTCATTTTTCTTAACACCTGCCCTTGAGGGCAGGGTTGAGGTGCTGACAGAGGGAGGAGAGGGCGAAGGTACGGGTTGGAGGTGGAGGATTTGGTGGCAATAAGGAGTTTTTCTTGTTTTTGTGTGTGTGTGTGTGGGGGGGGGGTTGTGGGCGGGGGTGGTTGAGCTGGTGGGTGGTGACACAACAGGTGGCTCTATAGGAGATGTTGAGGGACAAGGTACTAGAGAAGCACAGGTAGTCTGGAAATGAAATAATGCAAGATTTATAAGAGGAGGGTCTTGCCTTCACATTAGAACCATGAGTCCTGTGCTCAAATTCATACAGTAGGGGGTTCTTTGCACTAAGAATTATACCGTAGGGTGTCCTGTGGAGATAATTTATTTTAATTTTTGAGCAAAACAAAAATGCATTTGCAAAGGCTTAGCCAAGTTGTTCTCAAAATCAATGTTTTCAACTTAGCAATTCTTGTTTGAAACCCACTCAAATTATGTGGTGGTTGAGTATTTGGCCTTATACACCATAGACCATGGTTGAAATCTCAACCTCTAAAAGGAAATCTTGTTTGCACACACAGGTTGCTTACCTTTTGGTTTTCCTCTGACTCTGTCGGTGACAACCACGTAGGTGATCTTTTTGTCTGTAAGTGCAATCTTCAGTTTCCATTCAAAGTATTTGTTTCTTGTAACTCACACATACAAGTTAAACTTTAATTTGGTCAAATAGAACCATTTACACTAGACTTACACGCTACTATATACTACTTCAGTGATAAATTGATGTTAGAAAGCAGTGAAAGAAATGATCTTACTGAGCTAGCTTTGTACATCTTTAACTGCCTTTATGGCTAAATGTATAGTATACTTAAAATAGAAGCTATGCTAATTGCATTACTTGCAAAGTTGTCTCCCTAATAAGTTGAAAAAAAAGTTGGTGAGGTAAAATTTAGAAACTCTGTTTAATTGAGGAGGGAGAGAACATCGTCTTAAGAGAGAGAGAGTGGGGAGGGGGGAGACAGGGTGAAGGGGAGGCGTGGGAGAGTGGTCCAAGAGGTAGCATGCAATTATTTGACAATGTTGAATGGGTGCTCGTTTGTAATCATAAGGATTGAAGGGTTAAGATGTCGTTGGAAAAGCGCTCAGCAAATGCTTTCACATGCTACGTGGGAGAGTGCTCCAAGAGGCAGCATGCAGTTATTTGACAATGTTGACTGGGTGCTCGTTTGTAATCATAAGGATTGAAGAGTTAAGATGTTGTTGGAAAGGTGCTCTGCAAATGCTTTCACATGCTATTGATGTCGGGCCAGGGGTCATCTTGCTAGATACTATGGGATCTTGTCGTCTGCCTTTTGGGTAGAGGGGTGGGCCACAGGAGAGCCTCTTCCCAGGTCATTCCAGAGACTTCCATCTGTTGAAGCTCTACTACCTCCACTGAGTGTTGCTCCTTCGTTGGAGGTTGAGGCCCCTTGGTCACCTTTTTGGGCCTTAATTGTGACTTATATGCCATCTTCCTTGGTCGATGACATTCTTTTAGGGACTCTTGTCTCTCCATGCCATGAAGGAGGCACTTTTGCGTGGGGTCAATTTGGCAGTGATTGATGCTTTATGTGTTGCGATGATTGATGTGAGAAAGCTTCTACTCTTGGGAGGAAGAATTGGCATGTTGGAGTCTCTTTGCTTAAAGGAGATGACGTTCCTTGGCAATCTATGTTGGCAGAGTGACCTCCAGCGAAGGCAGTGGTTTCAGTCTCATTTATTGGGATCCCTTACATCTACGAAGTCTCAATTGTTCGGGCCATTATAGGACTTTGGTCGGTTGAGGGGGTGTCATTGATCTGGTCTTGACAACCATGATATTTCATTTCATGCATTGCAACAATGCTTGAGGTTGTTGTAGGGAAGGAGATGCCTGAGAAGGTGGTTCTCCATGATGGACATTCCTCTTGGGTGGTGGCTTTGGATTTGAGGAAGGAACGATGATGACATTTTGCGGAGGTTGTGGCATGTTTGACAACGAGTTGCATGCAATTGTTGGCAAGGGCGCCGCCAATGAGGTCACTGTTGCCTTCGGTGGTTAGGCAAGCTTGGAAACCCAAGTGTCTCGCCACCTTTCTCGGGAGTCGCTCTGACTCTTTAGGAAAGTTTCCCAGAGGATCGGCATCTGAATGTACTATTTTTGGAGAATGCATTGTAGTTGATTCGCGCATGACGTTTTCATTTGGGGTCGACCATTGAAGTCCTGCTGTTGAGGTGGCTTTTAGGCCAAATTTGCAAACTAACGAGGGGGCTCATTGAGCCCAAGTTATTTTTTCTTGGGTTAACTTTCATGGGCCTCGTGCTTCTTTTTTCGGCCTAGATGGGCTGGTTGTGCCCTAAATGGGTGGCTCTCATGTGGTCCATACCTTGTAGGTCATGGCAGTGCATACTGAAAAGTAGCAGGTGGCTTTGTTTCTTCCAATGCGCGATGGGGAGAGGCCTCCAAATGGCTTGGTGATTGATTTTAGGTGGGTAGGGGCTTCGTGTGATTCACATGACTCGGTCGATGATCTCAGCCAGCTCTCAAAGACCATTGCTTACCACCACCTTTTGAGGACCATTGTTGATAGACTCCTCTTGAGGACCATCGCTCGCAGCCTCCTCTTGACGAGGCGATTAGGGAGGGGATCAATTCAAGGCCACCTCCGCTTACGTAGATGCTGAAGGCCCATTGTTGGAGACCACGGGTGAGAAGACTAGTACCAATCTCCATGATATTAGATAGTGGAGCAACAGGAGGAGGGTGCAACTGTTGAATCTACTTTTACGACCAAGCATTAATGGGACCAACGTACATCTTTGACCAAACAGATCAAGGCCTTAGTTGGATTGAGGTGGTGTCTTGTACTTCAAGAAAGGCATCATGTGGTCTACAAAAGACGAGTTGGGTATCTGAGCAACACAAAGAAGGTTAATGGTAGAAATAGAGATTCTTGGTCATTTGAATTGGATGCGACAAGCATTCTGGTGGCTCAAGTGATTAGGGCTATAAGAAGTGTTAGTCTAAACGGGGAGGGTTATAGCAAGTGTCCAAATGTTACATCTTATCTTGGAATGTCAAAGGTCTTCGGGATGCGGAAAGGAGGGTTTTGTTGCGTTGATATTGGTTGGAGTGGAATGTTGACTTCCTCTTGCTCCAAGAAACAAAACTTGAGGAACCTAATGCAACTGCCCATAGGGAGTTGGTTGGCTCTGTCTTTGATGAATTTGTGCAAGTGAATTCCATCGGGAAGTCGAGTGGAATTCTAATGGTGTGGAAAGGTTGCACCTTCAAAAAGATCTCTTATGTTGTTAGTCATTGGTGCCTGACTGGGAGCTTCACAAGAACCTAGATGGATTCTCCGTTCTCATGACTGTTTATGGCCCTTGTGAGGATAACTTGAGGTGCAAGCTTTGGGAAGAGTTGAAGCAGGCAACTGAGTTTGCTGATGGGAGACCATGGTTAGTTGGGGAGGATTTTAATGCTACCTTAGGCATTGAGGATAGACTTGAAGGTTGGCGAGACAGGTCGATGAGGCCTTTAGTGATTTGGTTGCTAATCTCAAGCTGTATGATGTACTGGTGGTTGGTGTAGCCTGCACTTGGAGAAGCTTTAGCGGTTCAAAGTCTAAAATTGATTGTTTTCTTTATGTTGTGAGTTTGGTAGAGAGGTTTCACTTGGCAGAAGTTGTAGCGATGCCCATGCCTTTTTCGGACCACACACCTCTGATGTGGAAGTCAAATGAAGGCATGTTCTTTACATCATATTTCAAATTCAATATGTCTTGGCTCCTAGAATCGAGGTTTAGAGATTCAGTGGAGAAATAGGCTGGAATGGACCTTGGCTAAAAGGTTGCAGTAGCTCTGGATTTGCCTGGTTGCCTACAAGGAGGCTAGGGAGAGGAGAGATAAGACTAGAATGGAAGCTTTGCAGTGTATTAGTGCTTTGGACAGAAATGAAGATGAGATGGATCTGACCCTTAGGGAGATCAAGGAAAGGAAGAAGGTGTAATATGTGGTATATTAGGAGGAATTGAAGCTTGAGATGGGTTGGCAGTAGCGATCCAAGCAACTTTAAAGGAATGAGATTCCAACATGTGTTTTTTTGACTTGATGGTGAGTAGTAGGAGGAAATCCAACTTGATTGATTTCCATGTTGTTTGATGGTGAAGAGATCAAAGGAAGGGTGTAGGTTGCTAAAGTTTTGCACAATCACTTTCATGACTTCACCACGAGAGTCCTGGCTTATTGGAGTGGTTTGATACTGATTTCCCAACAGTTGTTGAAGATAGTGCCAGATTTCTTATTAAAGATGTCACTAAAGAGGAGGTGCTTCAAGTTGTTCTTGGTTTAAAGGCGGAAGGCTCGCTAGGTTTGGATGGGTTTTCGGTCCTCTTTTGTTTGGGAATTCTGGGAGGTGATCAAGGGGGATCTCATGGCTACAATTGTTGAGTTTCGTTCTAGTAATTGGGGATTGGAGAACATCGATAAGTTCTTTATTTTCCTACTACCTAAGAATGTAGGAGTAGAAGAAATTGATCATTATAGGCACATTGTATTTTCAAATGCAATCTACTTGATCACAGCCAAGGTTTTAGCCAATAGATTGCGAGAGCTTATGCCGGAGTTAATTAGCCCTGTTCAGTCAGCTTTCATTTGTGGTAGATCCTTGTAGGAGTCCTTTATCTTGGTTGAGGAAATGGAGGCAGCTTGGCGAAGAAGGTTAGAAGTTTGTCTGGAAAGTAGATTTTTCTAAAGCATATGGCTCCATTTCTTGGTCGTATCTTTGGCAGATCCTCATAAGAGGGGGGTTTCCTGATGATTAGATTGGTTGGATGAAGAGATGTATTGTCACTACCTCTTTCTCAATTTTGGTTAATGGCTGTCTAGTTGGTGGGTGGATTTAGTTGTAGAGGGGTGTTCGCCAGGGTTGTTCCTTACCAACTCTTCTTTTTAATATTGCAATTGGTACTCTATCTCTCAATGGCTTTTAGAGCTTTCTATAAAGGGTTAATGAAAGGCTTCACGATTGAAGAGAGTGGAACTCCGATCACCCTGATACTTTAGTATGTAGTTGATACCCTCTTCTTCGATGAAAGGGATAGTATGGAGGCGGTAAATGTGGCTGCATTGGTCTGCATTTTCAGGGAAATCTCTGGCTTGAATGTTAATCATTCCAAGTCTCTTATTCCTTTTAGCATGACAGAGTCAAAGGCCTCTGCTGTCACCTTTTGCTTGGGAATTGCCACTTCGCATCTTCCCATGAGTTATCTTGGACTCCCTTTGAAAGGAAAACAATTTACGGTGAGGGATTGGTTGCCCTTTGTGCAGAGGCTTGAGAAGAGATTTTCAAGATGGAGAGGTTGGGTTCTTTCTAGAGGCGGTTGTCTAATTCTTCTTAGATCAGTGTTATTGGTTATTCTGGTATTTTATTTTTCTGTTTTTAAGCCGCCTAAGAAAATCATGAAGAGGATTGATGGACTCGGGAAGAGGTTTTTCTGGAAAGGTTCGAATCATGAAGGCCAATTTTTGCACTTAGTGCGGTAGGTGTGCAGGTCGGTTGATCAAGGGGGCTTGGGAGTCTTGCATCTTGAAGATTTTGGGGACTTTTTGCTGGCTGAATGGGTGGTGAAATTATTGAAGAATGAAGACTATTTGGCGTTAGGTGTTGATTGATTCTTGTTAGAGAAAATTATGAAATAATATTTAGAATTATCTATTACTTATTTTAGTACCTTCCACTTTTTGTTTCTTTCCGACATCATAGATATATGTTTTAAGTAGTTAGAAATTGATTAGATTAGATTTGATTGTATTAGGATTACAATTAGGATTGGTCCTCCTTATATAAAGGATCAACTCCTTTTGTTTCTTGAAATTTGTAATAATATTTTTGATTTTTTAAATCTCCAACTTGGTATTAGAGTGGGAACGGTGCTAGGGAATTCCCTAACTTACCAACCCTTCGTCCTATGCACAACCCTCTTTGTGTACTTCATCTCCTTGTGCGTGTAGCACTGTAGCATGCAGCGCTGCTACAGTACCGTTGCTACTGTATGGCTACAGTCTGTGCTATAGGATTGCAGGATGAAAATGATTTGCATACCTAGGCCACTGTCTTCGATTCAGTGACCTTTGGTGGTTGCTCTTTGCATGGGGTTTTGCTCGTTCACATGCTTTAGACCTATTTTATCTCCACTTTGTGTGTGTGTGCGTGCATGCTTCTGTGCGTAAAAACACGCTTTTTTGACTATCTATTGCTGCTACTTCTGCTACAACCTCTTATTGTCTACTATTATTGCTATTATTGCTACAATCGTTTACTCTTCACATGATGATGGTGACAACTAGTGGGGGATCTGAGTGAGGGTTCTCATTTCCCATTCCTGACTATCTGCCTATTGGTTATTGTTGCTTGGGAACATTTCCTTGTCTATTGCTGCTACTACTGCTGCAACCTATTATCATCTCCTACTGCTGCTACTATTACAACCTACTACCGTCTACTATTGCTGCTACTTTTGCTACAACCATTCTATTGTTGTTGGTGACTACTACTTCTGCTACAGTCTTCTACCGTATATTACTGCTGCTGTTTACTATGCTTGAGATTGTCTCTCAACTATTGCTACTACTACTTGGGATTGACTTCTACTGCTTGATTGCTACTACTTTTTGTCTTTTACGGTTGCTACTTCTGCTATGACTGCTCCTGCTCCTGCTCCTCCAGTCTGCTCCTGCTCCTTTAGATGTCTACATTAGGAGGGAGTTAACATTCGTCTCTCGTAACAAATTGGGTGTTGCACGCTCCAACTTCGGGGGGGGGGGGGGGGGGGGGTAAGTACTAAAGGAAACTAGGAAATAGTATTTAGAATTATGTCTTCCTTAGTTTAATACTTTCCATTTTTGTTTCTTTCCGCAATCATAGCGATATGTTTTAGGATTGAACCTTTCTATATAAAGGACCAACTCCTTCTTTTGTTCTTGAGATTTATAATAAAATTCTGACTCCTTAAATCTCCAACAATTCTTATGGATCCTTCCTTAATATAGGTGAGAGGAAAATTATACCTCATGGAGCATTTGCTTTCTGGCAAGGCCTATATAAAGTAATGGGTCACATTGCCTCCTATTTTGATCCAAATCTTGGTAATGGGAAGATGTTTAAGTTTTGGGAGGATGATTGGATTGGCTCAGGTCCTTTGTCCTTGAGATTTCCTAGGTTGTATGCTTCGGCACTAAACAAACAGGGTCCAATTTCCGAGGTTTGGGATGGGCCGCTGGTTTGAGGAATTGGCTCCTGGCTGCCTCCTATGGGATATTCACTTTCTGAGGCAAGGTTTAAGGAACTGCAGGACATGTTTGGTGTTTTGGATTCCTTTTGGCCTTCTGTGGGGACCCCAGGTCGCCTTGACTGGTCGAATGGGAACTTCACCATGAAAAGGGTGTATAACATTCTCAGAGGTGTTGCTGGTGGGGATGATCATAACTTGGGAGTTGATCGCTCTATTATTTGGAGAATGGAAATTTCACTAAAGATAAAGATTTTCCTGTGGTTGTTTCGAAGAAGGAAGTTAGTTACAAAGCTAGTAGTAAGGAGATGGGTTCAGGATATGGATGTAATTTGTCCATTTTGTGGTGATCATGAGGAGGAAGATGTGCATCTACTGTTGCATTGCTGGTTTTCTAAAGGAATTCTCAGGGAGCTGGGGATCCCAGTGGTGGACAACAGCTCCTTTCTCTGATTTCTGGAGGTCAATACTCTGGGGAACACTAGAGGATCCTTTGATTCGTGCCCATTTGGTGGCTGCTCTCTGGTCTTTGTGGCTGCGAAGAAATTGTACAGCTTTCAAAGCGGGTAGGGTGTAGCAGCAAAATGTTGTAAGGGAAGCCCTCTCCCTTTTTACTTCCTGGCACTTTTGTAATTTTTACCCACGTTTTATTTCAATATATCGGACGGTTACTGACCTCTACAATTCTTTTTCCTTTTCAAAAAAAAAAAAGTGCATGCAAATGATGTTTCCAGTTGATTAAAATTTGGTTTCTTTTTGGTTCACAGCCCTCTTTTTTTTTTGAAAGGCGCTCATAGTCCTGTTATTGTTATAGAGTTTAGTTTTTTCTGAAATATATATGAGTGCAGAGTTCTTTTTTCAAGAAAGTTTGGTCATTATTCTTTTGAGAAGCTATCCTTACTCCTGTTGTTTCTTTTGTCATCATTCTCTTTTCCTCACCAAAATCCAAGACTAGTTCATCAAGATGAAAGAATCCTACCTTCTACATTAGATGCTTAGTCTTTTGACCAAGTTTACTTATATTTATGAATGCTGTCTAAGGCTCAATTTACAATTTTTTTGCAGGACCCAAGTGGCATGTGGGTCCAGCAGGCAGATCCTAATCAATGGGGTGCTTATTATGGTTATGGACAAGGCTATGAGAGCTATGCATATGGTGCCCATGATCCGTCTTTATATTATGGTGCCTATGCTGGGTATGGCCAATATCCTCAACAGGTCCGATTAAACTGAAAAATCATTTTTCACTAGCTAGCTTTCAATTTTACTTGCATGTTCTTGAAAAAAATTATACTTGCATGCCTTTTTTCTGGCTGACAATTGTTTATTTTATGCAAACATTTTTATTCCCCAAAAATGGCTACTTTTTGAAGAAAAAGATCAATGGCTACAACTTTCTTATTGAATAATGAAAATTAGACCCTTTTCAAAAATAATGAAAATTAGACAAAAAGTTGAATGCCTGCCATTTGATTATTGAACAACGATAAGTATGGAAATGCGGGGCTACAGCAGCCTCATAAGTGCTACAAAGGGACTGGAATATTAGATCAAAGCAAAGATTCACGTATCTTCTTTGTTCCATTGTTCCTGTTCTCCTCTTGCAAGAGAATTCCATCTCAGGTAAATGAATGTCATTGCCCTCTCAGCCCAATGAAGATTGCCATTCAACAGAGTTCATTAATGCCCTATATAGAGGGGATTTTGCCTTTGAAATTGTAACTTCTCTGCCCTCTGATGCAATGCTGCATCACCCTGTCAACTCAATTGAGTTTGTCAGATGGTGACTATTGCAAACCTCGCTGCCTCACCCCTGATATAGTTTTGCACTTCCTGCTCACTTGTAGCCATAAGAATGGTCTCCACATCTCCACCCTCTCTTATCTCATGAATGCCACTGTCAAAGGTTTCCACCACCAGGAGTCGACAGCCCAGGTACTACCGCTCACTGTCAATCCTTGAAGTACCCTGCCGTACATTGTCAATGCTATCAAAGAGTGTTTCCTGCTTGACTTGTTATTTTTGTATCATGGTCTGAATGAAGCAGGGGAAACGATAAATTTTTGGTCTAATAGGGTTACTTTCTACGATCTTTACTTTGGACTTGGTTTGTATTGGATAGTGACGGGTGTTTGGATGGTTTTAGATTGATATATATTGCAAGCATCCTGTTTATTGATATATTATTATAGGATAATATATCACACTTTGCAAGCTGTTTTGATTGGGGATATGCGATGCATGTCAATAATGCTTGACATATTGAATGTCCTATAATTTTTTGAAAAGGTTGAATGTTCCATAATGTGCACTGTAACCTAATTCTGAACAAGTAGTTTAGCAGTGTAGGTCTACAACAAAGTCTAATTGGCAGAAACAACCTTAAAACTTGGTTTTGGACACAAAGGGACTCAAGACAACCACCTAAAGAGCTATCAAGTAGTAACTCTCGACTCTTGTAACTACATTTTATTTTCATAAATTTCTAGTATGGTGCTATTTTTGTGGGTGTTACAACCTCTCATTCAAATTCACAACATCTTTGTTGCCACTTTCCTACAACATTGCTCTCAATTGACCTCTTTTTAGATTAACAATCGCATGTGAAATGCCTTTTTCTGCAGTTAAAGTATTTGCTGTTCTTCTTTCTGGACTTTACTTGCAATAGTAATAGCCACTCCACCTCTTAGGCAACAATTGTCTTCTAGTCATATGTGTTGGTGATGGCTCCACCTTTTGCTCTCTCTTTTCTAGTACTAGAGATAATATGACTCCAATACCATTTTATACTGACCTAAGGTCCTGAGCTTAGCCCCAAGTTTAATTGAGAAAAATTATCTTTCAAAATGTGAAAGTACGACTCAAAATCAATTGACCCAAGTGGAGAGGTTCAACTATTTATACATTGTGGTACTTTTTTATTCAACACCATCATGACAGGTGGCCTTTGTTGGGTCCTAAACATTGATAAATTGATGGGTGATGTTGAGTTTTTGTTAAGCCACTGTATCTTCAATACCCTGTGAGAGCATTCAACAAAAAACAATTGGCTTGCGTTGAGAGCCCCATTTATTAATATATGCCACTTCTCAATTTCCATTTCCTTGCATGTAGATATTGGCCGTCATCTTAGCAATAACTTATTGGGTTTGGGCTTAGTGAGTCTAGGGAAACTATGCCATGTGCTATGCAAGTTCAAGCTATTAAATAGTAATTCTCAACCCTTATGACCGTATTTCATTTTTTTTTCAAGTTTCCAATGTTATGTAATTTTTCACGGCACACTGTCGAGAGAAATGAATGTTGGGTTGTTGGATTATTGGATCCTGAGGAAATCTAGTTATGTTATTTAGTCCCATATGGTGTGCATGGGAATTTGAGGGGCTTGGTGGCCTATATTAAAAGTTCTTATACCCCCATTTGTTTCTTGAGAACAAATATTACAGGATCACGTCCATAAGGGTGTTTCTTTTTGTGGTTTTCTCCGCACTCGTCATGAGAGGGGTTTCCACATACACCTAAGTCATCTTTGGATGCTCTTGATGCTTTATTTGTTTTATTTGTCTTTTATTTTTTTTATTCAACATATATAAGCCATGAAATATGTCCTAAGAAATGTTTTTCAAATATTTCCCTCAAAGTTGAAGCATATATGTTAATGTAAATATGCTACTATAAGCTAGAGAAAAACATCAGCGAGCTATTTCATGCAACGTGGCATGCTTTATGCTTTATTTGAGGGTTGAAGACCAATTTGTTCTTGCTTTCTTTTTTTCCTTGTGAGGGTTGAGTGCCATTTTAACAGTGTGGGTAAATGATCTTTTCTTGTTTGGAAAAACACTAGATATGAATTACTGTTTCTATCAGTTTTTTCCAAAGGTAAAAGAGGATCATCCTGATTAGCAATCCTTCGGATATTGTTTTTATTAGTTGAGTCTCTTTTCTTTTATTTTATTTGTTGGTAACAACTCCACTTTATAAGAAAGATCTGTGGATTAGATATGCAACCGTGTGAACTTTTATAGGTGCACAAATATTAGCAAGTCTTTGTGGCATGGAAACATGCCAAAGTAGGCAGCAATCTTTTGAAGAATGGATGAGATAGCTTTTATTCAAGAAGTGCTGTGGGTACTGAGCAGATGATATTATCTTCAGGAGAAGATAACGTTGAGGGCCTAGGTGGAGTACAATTTCACATGTTGTTGGAAAAGGGTCAATGAGTTGTGTGATGCAGATACGGTACATCTTGGATTGTCACCCTGGAAGTCTTTTTCAAAGTGTAAAAGGCTAGAGACTTTTTGTTTTTTTAAGTTGTTTGGTGTTTTTTTTTGTTGGGGGGGGTGGGGGGGTGGTTGGGCAAAGGCAGTAAACAATTCGATGATGATTAGTCAACGTGTACCTAGATTCCAAACACCACTATGAGCAAGTATTTGAAGAATTGTATGTGTTCATCATGAATGTGCAAAAGTATATAGATGTCGGCACTAGGTGCCCCATGGAGATTTTTTGACAGTCTTCATGGACTTATCGTGTGCCCTCTACATATTTTTTCTGAAAAAGCAAGATGATAGTCCCCTTTTCTTGATAATAGACTTCAAAAATTTCATTATGCTTGTTCAGATCCCTGAGGAAACAGAAACATTATGCACTACACCATCTATGGAGGACTGCCCTGTCTGAAGGCACAGCCATTATGCTGTAGTCACAAGGCTGACAAAATATTAAAAGCTTTCACTCTCTCTGTCCTTGTTCTGAAGCACCTAGATACATTTCCTCTTCTGCCAGCCACACAACTCTCCTAAAAGCCTTTGAAGAAAAATCTACCAGACTGATGCCCTCCTCTCCCAAACAGAATGCAAGGGGACATGGAAAAAATAATTGGTTACTGTGGAGATAACTAGAACTTCGAGAACTTTATTATTCTATATCTCAAAGTAGAATACATTGAGTTGGCCCCTTTTTATAGAGAGGGCCAATCCTACTTCTAATCCTAATAGAATTAAATCAAATCTTTAACTTCCTAAAACATATCTCTATAATTAAAAAAGAAACAAAATAAGAAAGAGATAATTTTAATTCTTAATTTTCTTTAACATTCCCTCCCAAGTTGGAGTGTGCAATGCTCAACTTGTAGGAGTAGTGCATTGGTAGTAGGGCTCTCACTATTTGATGTAATTTGAGGTTGGGGTGTCGAGGCATGTGTGGACTCTCGGTCACGTATAGGCTTTAGCATGTAGACAGACTTGTTCTTTGGGTATGTAGACAATGGTCTCTTCATTAGGAAACATCCAGAACCCTCGGAGTTGGAGCAAAAACTGACTCACAGATTTTAGTTGGAAGATGATTCCAAGCACCATAAGGGGAGTTGATCAATGGATACGAAGTACTTCACTGAAACTAATATTAATACTAAATTGATCCGGATACTGTTATGTATGCGGGGTATGTTCCCAAGCACTGATAGTTTCCTGGCACCGGAGAAAAACTCTTTACGGATGGTGTTGAGCTTATGACTTAGTTTCCTTACTACTCATCGGCGTCTTCGACATCGATCACATAGCTCAGGCCTTTAGAACTCTCTTTTGGGCCATGCGCTGCTACATAGACACAACTTTGGTGACATCTGCAGGTGTCACAACAGGTATTATAGAAGTTGAGGGTTCTTCACCTTTCAGAAATATTCGGAGGCAACAACCATAATAACCATAGCAGGGGTGGCAGTGACAGTACCAAGGGCCGCCGGAGACATGAATTGTCAATCAGAGGAAATGGAGTTTGCAACTCCTCAGTAGACCGGTCACCGGCATCATCGGGGCTTCACTGATTTCGAAATAGTGTCCAACAGTGCTTTCCGGGTGAAGTTTTTGTCGGATCTGGCTTGGTGGCTGCCAGATCCAGTCACTTAAAGGGAAGGAGGGGGTTGTCGAACCCCTGGCTACCCTCTACGAGGCAGCAGAAGCAACAACAACTGCAGTATTGGCGACAACAGTAAATGCAGTAGCAGCAGCAAGGGCCGTCGGAGGGCAGCGACGCCGATAGGAGGGTTGCCGGAGTTGGGCAACCTTGGTGGCCAGACTCTGAGGCACTCTGGCTGGCCAAAGACTGGCAGTAGAGCCCTTCTAGGGTTTGGTGGAGGATGTGGGGATCCTAAGAAGGACCCGCTCTGATACCATGTGAAGATTACTAGAACTTGGAGAACTTTATCAATAAATTTTAAATAAGAATATATGGAATTGGTCCCTTTATATTAAGAGGGTCAATCGTACTTCTAATCCTAATAGAATCCAATCAAATCTTTAGCAATTTAAAACATCTTTTAATAAATAAACAAAACAGGAGAGAGATAATTCTAAAGAGAGAATTCTAATTCATAATTTCCTAATTTTCTCTATCAGTTACTTACAATCTTAATCCTTGGCTCCCCAACATGGCGTATCTTCATTAAGAAAGAATTTCTAACGCCATTTCTTAGTCAACAACCTCCCTCTCCTAGGAGCCAAGTGAAATCTTCACTTTTTGGGGAATCTTGGCCTTTCAAATACCCTTGTTGACCTTGATAAGATCAAGATGCGGCTCTTGCAGCGACTATATCAATCTTTCACAACACACCTCTCTGCCATCTGTCAATCTCCCTATGCACTGACTTATAAGTTAATAATTTCCAACAGAAGAAAATTCTCCATCCTTTGATTCGAAAGATTTGACAGAAAGATTTGTGTCTGAATTTTGTGATTTGCAAAAGCAGATGTACTCCAGTAAGATGCCACCAACACCTCCATATCAGTTGAAAGAGTGAAAAGGCATGGGTACTGATGTGACAAAAGGCCCAATCGTGTCCAATCATCAATAGACACTGGAAATTAGAACCATTCCTAAGCCTAACTTTAAAAAAAGGCATAACTATTGACATAACCTATAGGAACCCCTTCCAGAAAGGTGAAGCACCTATAGTGGGACACATCTTCCTTTCCCAATTAATCCATTCCCTATAAAGCATGCACATCTTTTGTCACCAAAGGCTCCTCCCTTCCCTTGGGCTTAACCACCGTCTTCGTCGACAAAGCCTGATTTGTGCATCGTAGAGTAAGCATAAATTTTTTTGTTGAAAAGTCAACCTTCATCAATTGGAAGGCAAATGTCCTTCCAATTCACTAAGTGCAACCCCTTTCCTAAGTTTACAGCCCCCTTCCAAAAGAAATGTCTCATCATTTTTACCCATTAGCTCTCCAACTTTCATCGGCAAGGAAAAAACTGATATGGGGAAAATGGGAATGGAACTTCAGCAAGACTGGTCATCCACCTCTTTGCAGCAACCCCAACTTCCACAGCTCTAGTCTCTTCCACAACAATTTGGCAATGGACAGCAGTCCACAAGCCTGAGGGAGGATTACGTTGAAGGTAGTGCAAGATACATGAATGGAAGTTGCTGAACAGATGTCCTGAAAACTTCAGAGCACTCCCTGCTTTGGTTGCATTCATTCCAAAAGGAATAAAAGATAAATTCTCCTTGTTGATACCAAAGCTAGAGAAAAAAGGATAAGAATCTTGCCACCTTCTTACCAGCATCTACAGAACCTTGATAAAGAATAAGGTATCATTGGCCACATTGGAGCAATATAACTAGAATTTGACCTTCATCTCTCAGCAAGAACCCTTGAAATGGTCCTGGAAAACATGCTTCGAAAGAGCTACTTGCTAGTGCGTCAACATCAAGAACAATGATTGGTGGTGCAAGGTAGCATCTCTGTTTGAATGCCCCTCTGAGGTTGTATCCACTTGCCTTCTAGCCTGCCGCTAACCATCACAGAGAAAGAGGCTGCAGTTACACATCTTTTCATTTAGGTCACCCATGTAGCTGAAAAACCCCTTTTCTGTGAAGAAGCCCGTAAGAAAGACAGTATCACTAAATCATATGCTTTTGAAAAATCCACTTTCCGTACTAAGGCCTTCACATCATTTCTTTGTGAACATGAGACTTTCTCATCAGCCATTATGCCAGTGTCCAACAAGTGTTGTCTCTTGATAAATGTTGATTGATCATTTGCCACTACATCCCCCATAATGTCCCTCAGCCTATGTGCTAGGACTTTGGTGATAATGAGACAAACAACATTAGATGGAGAAATTGGTTGGTAATCCTCTACCCTTTGTGTGGTCTCCTTCTTTGGCAAAAGAAAGAGGAGCAACTTGTTTAACTGTTCAAAGCATCTGTTACCTGTTGAGTACTCCTGCCATTTAGCTATCAAATCTCCCCACCACAGTCCAAGATTCCTTGAAAAACAAGGCTGGGAAGTGAAAATCCATCTGGACCTGGTGATCCTTTCATGTTTAGCCTATATATGTTTAGGAAGTCTTTTCTTGATTTTGCAATAGTTTGATACTTCCTTCAACAAACGAAAATAGCAACTAATTTCACTTGCAAAAATGGTTTAGGAAGAATACATATTTGAATACTTTGCTTTAAGAAGAAGAAATCAATTGTGCTATAAGGAATACAAGGTTATTCTAAGAGAGAGTTTAACTGGTCAATATTGCCTAGTGGTAATAGATGTGCATATAAAGAAGTCAAAGATGAGAAACTTGATAGTTATGAATATAAAAACTAAATGGTGGGCCTCAACGAAGTTGCTTTCCACTTCGGGTCCCCTTTGTTGTGTGCTTCGGTGTAGGACCTCAATGAAGTTGAAGGCTGTGACCACGCCAGCGAGCGTGTTGAGGACTTTTGTGAGGCTTTTCTTGAGGATGAGGCGTGCAAATCGGAGAGGTGGCTAGAAGTGTTGGGGAGTGCCAGTGTTCAGGAAGTCGATCGAGTAGGTCGACTATGTGGTCGCATACTCGTCAGTGCTGACCTTTTTGCATCGAGTATCCTCAGGTGATCCACTAAGCGGGCAAGGCCAACTACTCGGGCCGAAGTCGGGTGAGTAGGTGGTTGATTTTGTGTCTGTGATATAATATATTTTAGGTCTAATTTTTTTAAAAAGGTATTTTAGGTTTGATTTTGTTGTAGGATTGATTACTATGACTTTAGGTGTGAGTTTAGGTCTAATTTTAGTTGTGGTTGATGTTTATTATTTATGTATTATTGGTAGAACATAAATTTTAATAAGTTGACTGATTATTTTATATTCTTTAAATAAAAATATAAAATTGTATATTCGTTTGTATACTGTATACTCTCTATACAATGACTCAGTCGATTGCATATTGCATGTCGACTTCTTGAACCTTGGGAGGCACACGCGATGGAGGCGTGGAGCGAAGTCGATGGTGAGATGGCTATGGTGGCGACGACGTCGTGTAATAGATGCTTGGTTGTAGGAATAAATGAGGGTGCCCAATGACTTCAATTCTTTCATGGAATGTGCAGGGGTTGAAGAATGCTTTTTGGAGGGCAACACTCATCGGGTATCTCAGATCCTGGGGACCGGTTGTGGTGTTGCTTCAAGAAACCAAGTTGGAGACATGTAATTAGAGGTTGTGGAGTGAGAGGGGGTAGGGGGATATTTGCAGGGGTTCTATGCATTGAATGCTGTTGGTTGATCAGGGGGCATCATTGATGGTTGGAAGGATGATTTATTTGAGGTGGACTCCTTTGTGGGGTCACACATCTTAACTATCTTGATGAAGAGGCGAAGTGACAATTGAAGTTGGCTAGCTCTACGGTGTATGGCCCTATCGAGGAGGAGGCGAGGGCATGATGCCTTTGGGAGGATTTAGCTCAGGAGACAAAAAGAACACAGGGTTGGTCATGGGTGATTGGAGGGGACTTCAATGTCACACTTCTACGGAAGATAGGTCAGGGAATAGAGGACGGGTAGATCGTGGATCAGCGGAGTTCGTAAATTTTGTGCCGATGCATGGACTCATGGATGTGTTACCTGCCTCTTACGCATTCACCTGGAGAAACTCCTTGGGCCAGAGATCCATAATTGATAGATTCCTTTGTAATGTGGAGGTTGCAGAGACCTTGGTGGTGGATGTCAGGCTAATGGACCGATCGGTCTTTGACCACATCCTACTGATGTGGTAGACAAATGGGAGTAGGTATTTTGGCATTTGTTTCAAGTTTGATAAATCCTTGTTGCATGAGGGTTTTAGAATTGTGGAAGACAAGTGGAATTCCGTCACCTAGTCGGTTCGGCAACGGTGAAGTTAGACACAAAGTTGAAAGAGTTGTGGCTCTTCCTCAGGAGTTACAAGAATGAGATTAAGGAGGAGCGCAACAGAAAAAGGAATGAAGTCCTCTTGGATATTTCCAGGCTTGATAGAGTAGAGGATGAGGGTGTTCTCTTAGCAACAGATATGGCAGCCAGAGGTGCTTACTTACAAATGGTTCAAGAAGGGGACAAGAAGTTGGAGATGGAGTGGAAGGTCAAGTCCCGTCAGAGATGGCTTAGAGATGGTGACTCCAATACCCGCTACTTCCACATGGTGGCATCCGGGAGGAGGCGAAAGAATTGGATGGACAAGTTAGTGGTAAATGATATGTTATTTACAGATAGGGAGGAGGTGGGGAAGGCAACTGCAGATTATTACAGAGCTATCATGGTTAGGAGGGAGGACTGGTCACTGGATGTGGACAGGCACGGAAGTGTAATGCAGTAGCGATGAGCAGGTAGGGGGCTTACTGTAGATTTCTCTGAGGATGGGATTAGTCGTGCGGTTTAGGACTGAATGCAGATGGGTGCTCGGGCCCATATGGTTTCCCTTGTTTTTTCTAAAAAGGAGATTTGGTCGGTGGTTAAGGAGGGTGTCATACAAGTGGTGTTGGAGATTGTACATGGCAACTTGGGTTTTAATAGGCAAAATAACTTTTATATGTTCTTGCTTCCTAAGAAGGATGGGGCTGATCGTATTGAAGAGTATAGGCTTACAACCTTATCCAATGCCATTTATCTCATTGTGGCCAAGTTGCTTGCTAATAATAGGTTGCGTGGAGTGCTGAAGGATAATATTTCCTTGGTGTAGGCAACTTTTATCCCAGGTCAACACATATCGGATGGTTTTGTCATTGCTCGGAAATCCTGGCGAATTGGAGGAGGATGAGGAAAAGGCCTTCTCGTGGAAGGTTGACTTTAGTAAGGCTTATGACCTGGTATAATGGTCTTTCTTGTGGGCCTCCTTGATAATGAGAGGCTTCTCTTCTTGTTGGGTGGAGTGGATGAAGCTTTGTGTGATGACCTCTTTCTCAATTTTTATAAATGGAAATTTGGCTGGAGGGTGGATACAACCTTTGAGGGGCGTAAGATAGGGTGCCCCCTTGCAACCATGCTTTTTGTATTGGCTGTTGATGCTCTGGGGAGATCTACATACACAACCTACGCGGGGGGTCTCTTTAGAGGTTTCTCAGTGGAGATGGTGGGGTGTCTATTTCGGTGCTGAAGTATGTAGATGATACCCTTTGTTGAGGGCTTTGTGTTTCAATCAAGAAGGTTGCACATGGTGCTTGAGTTGTTTGGTATGGCTTCGGGACTGCAAATCAACTTTTTGAAGTTCTCTTTTGTTCCTCTTCACATGACGATGGAGGAGGCACTTTCATGTAGGAATGCACTCTATCTATTGGTGGGCTTGCTTCCTCATTCGTATCTGGGTCTCCCTTTGTTTGATAAGTGGATTGCTACACGTGATTGGCTTCCCCTCATTGCGAGAGTGGAAAGGAGGTTGGTAGGATGGGCTTCTAAGTTACTTTCCAGGGAGATAGATTGATTTTGTTGAAGGCAGTTTTGGCTACTATGCCCACCATTTCATGTCTATCTTCAAATTGCCACATAGTGTTGAGAGGAAAATTTCAGGCATGATGAGGGACTTCTTTTTGGCCAACTTTGGTGCGATGGGAAAGAGGGCCAGGTTGGTGGCTTGGAATGAGGTTTGTAAACCTGTAAAGGAGGGAAGATTAGGGGTTAGAGACCTTGCCACTGTGAATGGCTTCTTAGCCAAGTGGATAAATAAGCATTTTGAGCATAGATAGGATCTCCTTGGTCAGGTGATGGAGGCTTCCTATGGACGGAGACTCTGTTGGGATTTACAGTCGGTGTCTTTGCCAGACACTTCTCACTTTCTGCGAGGGCTTCGACTTGTGTTGCCTAAGGTGCAATGTCTCTTCTCTCCTTATGTTGGCTCAGGGGAGTTGTTCTGCTTTTGGATTGATGATTGGGTGGGTGTGGGGAGGTTGAATGATAGATTTTTGAGGCTTTTCGCTTTTGGCAATTGATAAGGAGGTGACTGTGGCCGATCGCTGGGAGGGATCTTGGTGTCCCACTTTTGTAGGTAATATGTCGAATCAAAGGATCCAGGAGTTTCTGATGTTGTTGGAGGAGTTTGAGGGCTTCCAAAGGGAGGGACGAGTGAATTCTTTTGTATAGGATGGGGGTATTTTTTTTGTGCAGGAAGCCTACAGAAGGCTGAAGACTATGGGGCAGTTGAATGACTTAGACCTCATCAAAGATTGTAAGCAAATATGGATGGTTGGTTGCCCTTTGAAAATTAAAATCTTTGCATGGTTGCTCGGTAGCGTTGTTGAGGCGGTCGCCTCAGGTGACGAGGCGACGAGGCGAGGCGAATCAGGAGGTCATCGCCTCGAGGATGACCCAGGCGAGGCCCTTCGAACAGGTGACGTGCTTCCTCGCCTCGGGCGGCGTCTCCTCGCCTCGCCGCCTCATCGCCCGAACCCTAGATGCCTCTGTGGAGAGCTTTCTCATCTCCACGGCAACCCTCACCGCCTCACGCCATTATCGCCTCCGCGGCGGAGTAGCTTGAGTAGCTGAGCTTCGTTGACCACCACTGCCGCTCGAGCGTCACCGGTTACCATCTGCGACACCTCCTCGACCTCAGTCGCCCAAGTATCTCCTCAGCTCGAGCTTCTTCAAGTTCGACCAGCGTCGCCGTCGCTTCTTCATGTTGGGGCTTCCAGCTTCGTTTCTTCTCCTTGAAATGAAATGAACTGCTTTCATATGTGTGTGTGTGTGTTAAATGGTAAACAGTAAACTATATATATATATATATATATATATATATATATATATATATATATATATATATATATATGTATAAGTAAGACATAAGTAATGTATAAGTATATTTATAAGTATATACATAATTATGTTGTTATATACATGTATGTTACATTGGATATATATGTTTGTTATATATATGTATGCCTCCTTAGTATATATAAGTATGTATATAACATAAGTATGTTGTTATAATATATATGTATGTTACGTTATATATATATATATATATATATATATATATATATATATATATATATATATATATATATATATAAAGTGAAATGGTCCTAAGGCTGTCGCCTCAATTCACTTAGGCTGTCACCTTTTTGTCGCCTCTCGCCTCGGATGATTTTGAGTAGTGTCGCCTTGTTATTGCCTTTCGCATTGACAGCATTGCTGCTTGGAAGGGGTTGCTTGATGACAAGGATGTTGAGAGCGAGATGGGCACTAGATGTAGATACACTTTGTCGAGATGGAAATGAAGACATAAATCATCTTTTTTTTTTGCTTACCCACTTTCAGTGCAAGTCTGGGGGCATTTTTGTCTTAGCTGGATTCCGTGTGATAGCAATAATGACTTCTAGGCTTCGTTTAGGAGGGGAGGTCACCGAGTGGGAACCATTATTTTCAGGACAAAGAAGGCAAAGATTTTACTTGTATTCTGGGGCATTTGGCTTGGAAGGAATGTATCTGTCTTTAAGGGGCAGCATTCTTATCTTGAATGAAAATTTTATTTCCAACATTTCTTCTTTTATGCATTTTTGCCACAGTTACTTGTATGTTTTCAGGCTTTTGCCTTTGACCTTTTAATATATTCTAGGAGCTTGTCAATTGGATTGCCACCTTTTCCCCTCTGGAAAAAAAAAAAGGAACTAAATGGTGGAATCTTAAAATGGAGTAGGAGAGTTTCAAGGAGGAAATGCTGCAATAGTGGACTTGGGAGTTTGATAGAAGTGCTGATGACATGTGATAGATTACGACAACTTCTATTAGAAGAGTGACAAGGAAGTGTTAGGTGTGTCCAAAGAAGGAGCATTGGGGTAAAAGGAATCTTGGTAGGGGAGTGATGGATTACAAGAAAAGCTTAGAGTTGAGCATGTTTCAAAGTCCTATATTAGGATATAGCTGATGAAAACTTATCCAATTATAAAAGAGCAAAGAACGAAGCAAAAAAGGCAATTAGCAAAGCAAAAATAAAAGCTTAGGAGCATATATCTGTAAGAAACTTGATTCTATACGTGAGAGAGGCATCTGCAAAGTAGATAGAGCAAGGAAGAGAAAAACGAAAGACCTTACTCAAAACGATTTGGTTGCTATGACTTCTAGTGAGTTACCCGATTCATAAGCTCAATTGAATCATGTAAGCTGCTGACAAAAACAAAAGAAAGAAGTAGTTGGCACTTTAAAGAAGATGAAACCTACAAAGACATAGGATCTGATATGTTCCCTATGGATATTTGAAAAGTTATTAGAAAGGATAGTGTAACTTGGCTTACAAAATTATTTAATGCTATTTGGAGAGGTAAGAGAGTGCTAGAGAAATAGAAGAAAAGCATTGTGATATCCTTATGCAAGAACAAAGGAGACATAGAACTGTTCCAACTATAAAGGTATCGGATTGATGAGTCGTATAATGAAGCTCTGGGAGAGATTAGTGAAAGAAGGATGAGACAAGGATCGATAGTAACTAAGAATTATTTTGGTTTTAATAAGTGCTAGTTTTGTATATCAATCTCATAAAATGATATATATGGAAATGCAATTTGTATGAGGCTGGGTTGACAGATTTATGAATCATATAATGAATGCTCTGGGAGAGATTTGTGAAAGAAGGATGAGGCAAAGATCTATAGTAACTGAGAATCATTTTGGATTTAATAAGTGCCAGTTTTGTATATCAATATCATAAAGGATATGTATGGAACTGCAATTTGTGTAAGGCGGCTGGATTGACAGAATTTATGTAGCTGGCCCCACCTAATGTGGGAAATGGCTTTGTTATTGTTGTTGCGATGTTGCTAACTTAATGGCATATTATGCACAACAAGAATAGTTAGCATAGAAGATTAGAAAAGAAGCAAAAGTGTTGTTGATAGGATATCTGACAGTGGACTGTTTTAAGATACCATGATTACTTTCATTCACCTCATTTGTACTAGACTTCTATACGAATAACAAAAGGCTTGTAGTATTTTCTCACAAATTTACCGTGGTAATCAACATAAAAGATCTCATGCATATTGGTGGATTGATTAATCTTTTTAGTATATCCATCATACTAATGGGAGTTCAAAACATTGGTCCACCCTTTTGTATGACTCAATCTGCTTTCTGAAATTTTACTAAAATTCTTATCTGATCTATTCCACAAATATGTCCAGGATCGAATAGAATGGAATTGTTAGAATTGCATGTTAATCCAACTGAACAGTCACCCTATTGTTTCCTTGGGATTTGAGCTGCAGCTTCAGTAGGAGAGACAGTTTTCAAAAGATCAATTTCTAAATAGATGGAACCTAGCCAGTACATATAATATATATATGTCTGCATGTTTGCATGCAGGCATGCATGCATAGGGATGTATGTATATCTGTTGAAATGTTAGGCTTCCAATCAACTTTTATCATTTCCAAGTACAAGTAATATCAATGAATTTGATTTTCCCGAAAACTATGCTACACTTTAAAGACAAAATGGCTCCAGCAGGCAGCTCACAGAAAATTACTTTCCATGGATGATGGTCTCTATGATTTCTCATATTACTGCGTAAATGTTTTATGCTTTTGTTTAGCGAAGTACCTTTGATTGACACGTTCAAATTATTGAAAGGAACTTTTGTAGATTTGTGGAAACATATCTTCATACTGCTCTGTTCTTATGTTTTCTCGGTACATCTGCATATGGCAGCTAAACGAACTGTAATTTAATTGATATCTATCAGGTTGATGGATCCTCAGAAATGCCTGCTACTGGTGCTCCATTTCAGATGGCAGACCAGCGAGAAGCTTATGATCCGTTGGCGATACCCGATGTTGACAAGTTAGTTACTCGAAGTCGCCTTGCATGTCAATGATCTAATGCTTGCCTTGGGATATTTGTGGTTCATTGACTGATGGCCTTATGGATTTGTTCTCTAGGTTGAATGCTGCTTACCTTGCAGTCCATGAGAGGGCCATGCTTGGCAGGCCCTTATGGTTGAGGACATCTGTGGTTTCACCAGCAGACTAGTTTGTATATTCTTCAGACTGATCTTCACCAGGACTTTCAATTATTGCTTTGAAGCATTTGATGGTAGAAGACATTTCACAGAAAATTTCAACCGAGGACACATGGCTTGGGATTCGAGAAGTTTACTGAATGCCCAAAAGGTTGGTGGTACTATGACTTGGAGAAGAATTCACAAAAGTGGTGTGATCCTTCCATGAACACTGCACATATTGGGAGCTTTGTGTACCGTGCTTCCCTTTTCACCTGTTACAATGTGTTTTTAGTGGGGCAGTTTGTTCTTCCTGCTTCATCATCTGATTTTCTATGCTGCTCTTGTTACTGTTCTTGGTATTTGATCGGCTCTTGATATACAAATGCTTCTTTCATAAGTTGAAATGCTTTTCGTCTTTATTAATCTAAAGCAGAACTGCAAGTCACATAATGTTATAATTGGAAGCAGCAATTGTTTAACACTACACATGCTTCAAGCTTTCCCCAGAATGTGGTAACCTTGAGCAGTGGGTGAATTATCACCTGGCCTCACGCTTTGCTAGCTAGGAAGGTGTCATATTCTTCGTTGTTTCAACAGTTAAAACACAGAACAAGGAAAGACCTCATTTGTGCCTCGTGTCATCGTCTTAACACTTTTTACCATCGATAGGGAGATGTTGAAGTGAACTGTGGTGTCAACACTGTCACCCATCATGTTGGAACAAAGTTCATCCTTTGACATATGAGTTCTCCAGCTGAGCTGACTTTGGCGAGAGTGTCTTGTCTTTGTATCATGGCAGCCTTCCTTCGAATTGAATGCTAGTGAGAGGTGTTGCCTCTTGGGTTACTTTTATGCCAGTAAGAGGTGTTTTTTTGGCATGGTTTCGTTGTTTCCTGTTGGACCAGATGGTAGTTTAGCTGATGCAACTGCACTGCTTTTGGATGCAAGCAGAGACTCTGGGAATACAGACTGAGATTTGCCCATCTTTAGCAGCTTGGCATGATGTTTACCTGATGGAATTTCGAGGATGCTCCACAGCTATCTCAACTATTATGTGCATTCGGTGCAGAATGACTAAAAAAGTACACATTCTATTTCCAGTAGGAATTGCTATGTCCTTTCCCAAACTTTAGTTTGTTTGTAGAGCACAACAATATCCCAGCATCCTCATATGTCAAGAACTACCTGTGCTTGGTGAATCGTATCACTTAATGTTTGTTAGATCGGTGGCTGGGGTCATTATCATCAAGTTGACCACATCTTAGCTTTCAGCATGCACTCTCTGCAGTTTTTTTGACTGAAAAATGTTTTTGATAGACTATTTGGTCAAAGCTTCAGGTTTTGTTGTTATTGCGTTTGCTTTGATCTGCTAGTCAGTAAATTGAATATGAAATATGTTTCTAGGCTATGGATAACTATGGAAAAAATTTTCCATAAGGACTTTTTTCATGTGAGGTATTAATCAATATCCACTAGGAAGACGCTCGTTACTTGTGATCCTAACCATTTCATCCAGTCATTCTTAAACAAAATGGCGTTATCATCGATGCTTTAAACTTGCTAATTTACCATTCTTTCATTTATGCTATAAACCATCAAAATGAAGAAATTCCCCTTTCCGAACGTCATTATCTTGCTCATCTATTGCCTTGCTCGTGCCTGATGCAGTTGCATTCTGAGAGAAAGCCAGACCCTTCCTCTTGTGAATGGGGAGCATAAAATAACTATTTTGCTTTTTCTCCCCACTTTCAATCATTTTCTTCTTATATTTTCTTTGCACCATTCTTTGTTATCTCCTCTCTCTCTCTCTCTCTCTCGATCTTTGGTTTGTTAACTTAATCTGCAAGAAATTTGATTACTAAAACACTAAAGTGATTAAACTTTAGATAGAAAATATCCATAAATATTCAAAATCTGGAGTCAATTATCTATATCCTTTATATAATATTAATGAGTAATTCACATAAAAGCCCATAAACTTACTGCGTCAGCCTCCATTCTTCTGGTTGCATCAATGTAGCCCCTTCTATAATTATATCAATATTAATAACTTTGTACTAGTTTGGTGTCTGGGATAGATTTTTATGCAGTTGTGTTAACCTGCTGCATCTCTATTTAGTACAAATAGGGGCTAACGTTTTAGGTTAAAAAAGCTGGTGGGTTATACACTTGTACGTCAGAAAGACTTAAACAAAACCAAAACCATATAAATAAACGACCACGTCATACAGCCGAAACTACCATCCCAAAATTCCTGTTCTAAGGTCTGTAGGAAGAGGGTTGCTTTGACTCACAAGTTAGTGAGATTTTGTGTTGATTTTCTTGTATTTGGTTCATGACTATGACCTGAACTCCCATGTACGCTATGAAATTACAATAAATTTCATTTTCTCGTAAAAAATAAATCAAGACGACAGACATTGCACATTAAAATCATACAAAAAAACAGTAGCTTAAAAAAACACAAAAAAAAGAAAAATCCCGATCAGAACTCACCGGATCCCAAATTATTTTATTTGCCATTATTCTCCTCCCGAGAACTTATTGCAAAGCCTCCCGCTCCCTCCGATCCCCTCCCTCAACGGTCGAAAACGCCCCCCAACGTTCCTCTTAGATAGAGAGAGAAAAACACAGAGCTCTCTCTCACAAACACCTCCACCTCCACCTCCACCTCCTCCTCCTCCTCTTCCTCCTCTCTCTTCTGCTCCATCGTCTCTCTCTCTCTCTCTCTCTCTCTCTCTCTCTACAATGGAGCCTGCGAGCATCGACTGGAAGAACGTCGACTCGAGGTTCGCCCGCGACGACCTCTTCGAGCACTTCAACGCCCCCAAGTGGGTCGACCTCTCCTTCCCCCCCGCCGCCGACGACTCCTTGTTCTGCCACCCCGGTGGGTCCCACACTCACCTCTCTCTTCCCCCCTTCCCCCGTCTCTCTAATAGAACCTCTGTTTTCTCCAGACTGCGGACACCCAAAGACCCACGAGGACTTCCTCAAGAAACCACCCCCGAACCCCGACCTCAAGGTACTCTCCACTACCCACTTCTCATCTCCCCCTCTTCCTTCATTCCCCGCCTCAAAGATGGCTTCTTGGCTAATGGGTCGAGATTAAACAGGGGAGGAAGGTGCTCGGCGAGAGGAACCCCAAACCCAACGCCAACGCCAACGCCACCGTCAAGAGGAGGGGCGCCCACGAGCCCGCCATGACCCCCCTCCTCACCCCCCCAAGGGCAAAGCCAACCACCGCCGCCAAGAAGAAGGCGAGGGTGGACAGGAGAGACCTCGAGAACCAGAACCCAAACTTGCCGCCAGCATTGGTGCCGTCCACGCCGTCGAAGGCGGTGAGCAAGATCGCGAAGGAGGCGGTGAAGTCGAGCGCGGAGAAGCCGAGCAGGGAGGCAGAAGCAGAGGCGGTGGCGGCGAGGCCGCAGCTGAGGAGCACGCGCTCCGCGAGGAACCTGTTCGCGGGGAAGGAGATCTTGGCGCAGATATCGGAGTTCTGCAGCGAGGTAAGGAGGATGGCGATGGCGAGGAGGGAGAAAGGTGGGATCTTGGAGGAGGAGGAGGAGGAGGAGCAGGGAAGGAGGGTCGAGCTCAGGTGAGGAGAATTCTACACAGCTGTTCTCTTTTTGTTTGATCTTTTTTTTTTTTGTTTGGTTCGTTGGGTGTTATGGAGTGACCCAATTTGGTTAGTGATCTTGAGAGTGGTACATTGAGGGGAGATCTTGGGAGTTATGGAGTGGCCAAATTTGGTTAGTAATCTTGAGAGTGGCAGATTTAGGGGAGATCTTGGGAGTTATGGAGTGACCAGATTTGGTTAGTGATCTTTGAGGATGGTAGATTGAGCAGAGTGGATGTTGGATTCTGTTTTTGTGTTGTATAAGGAATGTGAAAGTTACAATCGCATGGGAATTGAATGGTCCAATGGGTTTGGGAAAGGAAATGTTTGCACTCTGGTTTTGAGGATTAGCATTTAATTGTTGGCTTTCCAGTGATCTGAATTGAAAAATTTGCTGAGAGATATGGATGGGAGGTCTGAAAATGGTAACAGAATTGGTCTTGGATCTTGAAGTGTTTTTTTTTTTTTTTTTTGGGTAATTAATGATCCAATTTTTCTGTAAAATTCCACCTTGGCGATCGATCAGTGTAGGGATCTATTTGCTACCCTGTGATCTGTAATGTTGAGAAAATGGCATTATTTCATATTTCTTTGACCTGGAATATTTACAGTTTTTGTGGAAAGAGATGTGAAGATAGGATCTAAAAATGGTAATTGGCTTTGGCTCTTGAAATTATTCTTTGTTTCTTTTCTCAAAAAAAAAAGAAATCTTTGTTTCCGACAATTAAGAGTCCGATTTTCTGGAAAATTTCCACGTTGGTGGTGGGTGTTACCTTGTGCTATACGATATCGAGAAAAGGAGAATATTTGAAATTTCCACGTTGGTGTGGGGTGAAGTGTTTACCAATTCGCTGGTAGGAGATAGGAACATGGGATTTAAAAATGGTACGGGTCTCGTAATAATCCTTTGTTTCTTAATAATTAGCAACCAAAATTTCCATAAGGTCCTGCCTTTGTGATCAACTGTTGGCTTGCATTTCCTACCTTAAGATCTATAATATGTAGCAATTGGCAACTCATGAAAGTATGGGAAAATAAATTCTTGGCATTGAAAGTGGATTTTAGAGTCTTTTTGGATGTGACAACCTGAATTCAGATCACCACCAACAAGGTGTTATTTGTCAAGTACTTGAAGTCCAGTTTAAAGTGGAAACTACTTGTTGGTATCTTATGGCATCTTAGAATTCAACAAATTGTGGCAATAATTTTACTTCTGCAGGAGTGAAGAAGGATCAGAGAAGGATGAGAAAAAAGTGGAAGCACGCAACAACAACAGCACGGGGGAGTGTCTGAAGTTGCTGCAGCAAGAAGTGAGGTCTTGCCCCCCCACTCCTCAGAGGTTCCCTTCTCCTATGGCCACCCTCCACAAGCAGAGCAGGCCTGCTACACCCAAGCCTTCTCGCGCTGCATCACCCGTGAGTTCCCTCTCTCTAGGCCTTTGGACTAAGGTCCCTTTTGGATCACCATAATGTGATTGGATTCCTTGGAAAGTGTCCTTCCTTATGATACAACTGGAATAGAATGCGACTGTAAATAATGCAGTAATTGTAATTGTTAAGGTATGGGGAGTAATCAGACAGTTCTCACGCAATCTAACTTCTAACTGTCCAACATAATATGTATAAGTGATTTGATTTTTAATTAGTAGTCTGTTAAATCCTGATTAGCTCAGAGTGGCATGCAACGCCTACCGATTTTGTGGTGTAACTTTTAGCCCAAAGTTGTGATTATTTGCACCATAGGTAATGCAACTCTGATGGCACTTGGATAATCCAAATCCTAAATATAGATGGTAAGATTTGAATATCTACGCCATGTTAACAATTCCTTGGTCAGCCTTCCAGGAAGTGGAGTTGTCTAAAGTGGAGTTTCAACCATATTGTCTAAGTAATCTCCTTCAAGGATATGTGCAATTCAACCACATTTTTGGTTTCACAAGTAATAGTGGGGACTGAATTGTTATTCATTGAGTTGAGTCCTAAAGTTTGTCTTTTACTTCTGCAAGTTGATTGATTTTATTGACAAGGTTATGATGACTTTGGTATGTAAAAGTTGTTATGATTCAGCTTGATCACATCAAATATATTCAGATTCAGAGGTCAGTAATTTATGCATTGCAATTTAAAAATTGCCTTTCAATTTTTGCAAATCCATTGATTTCCATTGCAAGTTCAAGTGATGCATCTTCAAATGCCATGGTAGTAGTGGCTGAATTTATATTTTTTTTGCTGTCAGGAGCTTAACTTATTTATGTATTTGTACTCAGGAGAGAACAATACTCAAAGAGCTGGTCCTCAATAAGGGAGAAGGGGCTGATGAAATAGAAGAAGAAAGCAAGGGCGAAGGCTGCAGCAGTAGTAGCAACAACATAGCAACAGTGTCCAGAGCACTGGACATGTTCTGGTTCTTGAAGCCTTGCACCTACTTAGCCTGATTGATAGACCTGCAGATTGATAATTTTCCATGTTGTCATTTACTTGTTCTGTCATTTTTCTTTTAGTTCTTAGGTATATATCATTCTTTGATTCTTTCTAGCGTCGACGAGGAGCATATATGGGTCTGAATTGCTGCAGACTATACAGAACACTAGTATGAACTGTTGCGAGTTTCATGTAAAATCGACATTCTTTTCAAGTGATCAATAAAATAGCCATCTTCTATATTGTAGAGGGTGGTGGTTATTTGCAGATTGATTCAAAAAATTGAAATAGTCTTCATATGAATTCCACGGGAAAAACAAATGCGAGTTCCAGACTCATGCCACGGGGAAAACATTGTTGTCCCCAAACATGTCAAAATATGGTCTAATGATCTTTCTTAAAAGTACCATTCATGGAAAAGGATTGAGAACATTAATTTTTGGATGATACCTTTTCTAAAACCCACCTTGAAAGGTTCCACTTCTCAAAAGGAACTTGAATGAATATACCGTACATCGATTGTTAGGTGTCAGTTATCCTAGATAATGCACTATTATTAAAGTTAAGGAGGAGGGAACAAAAAAAAGGGAGCAATGAACTTGAAGTGCTATTTAACTTCTCTCAGTCCATGAACTTTCCCCTTTCCAATGCCTCTCTTTTGCCATTCAAGATACACATCTTTCATACGTTACAACACCTCATGAAACCTTCAATTCACGTTATTTGTCCCTCACATGCATGATACAACTTTCTTTCCTAGCACGTTTATTTCATTCTTTCTTCCCAATTTTGTTGCTCGAGGTACTCTCAAATGTATTCGTAATAAACTTGCAACCATGGTGAGTCTCATCTTCTCCCCATTTCCACTCTTCTTCGGGTTTCAGGCTCGATGAGTGTGTGCAATTGTCCGAGGCAAATTTTGGAACATTGCGGAGTGTGGAGGATGTCGTCGATGATCGGAGGCGGCGATAGGGTGAGGAGCCATGATCTCCCACCCATTTCGTCATAGGTTGTTGGCTTGTGTGGTGTTTTGTGAGAAGACGAGTATAACATGGAGAGGGGTGATGTGTGGATCCCACAAGCTTCTTTGGTTAGAAAAGGACGTCGGTTATTGGAGGTGAGGTTAGGAGCTCGTTATGTACATCATACCTATTTACCCATCGAATCTCTAATTTCAAATCTTATATCTAACATGCATTTAACCATCGGATACCTGTTCACATGTTAAGTGCTCATATATTTGTAAGGTATTTATCTGTAAAGGAGTGTTAGATCCATCATAATATGTGAATAATGGCTTTTCATATAAAATATATGATTTATACGTAAAAGACACAAAACTTTAGTGATGTGTGGCATATAAAAATAGCACATATAAATTCACAATCAACTAAATAAAATATTACGGACAAATTAAAATTCATACACACTCCATTAATAAATGATTTAGATTTTGCCCCTGTAGTTGAGTCGGTTCAGGTCCAAGTTAGAATCAAATCAAGTGAATTAAATTGGCATTCATACTGGTAGCAGTTATTCTCATTTGTCCCCACCCTCAACGATCCATGCTTTCTGCTACTTTCCTACCTTCCACCCTCAAAAGAAGTGAATGTATGTTATACGAGAAAGGACTAAAGGTCTTTTTTTTTTTTTATTTTTTTATTTTTTTATTTTGGTGGGGGGTTGGGGGGATGAAGTGGTGGGGGCGTGGTGTGATGGGGAGGGGGGGATGGTGGTGGTGGAGGTAAGGAGGCGGAGGTGGTGAGGAGGGGTAGGCGGAGGACATCGACAGTAAGGGGCAAAGTGGCTGGGAAGAGGTGATACCGGAGGAGGTACAAGGGGTGGATTGGAGGGGATCGAGGAGGTTGGAGGTCGAGGATCGCGGTTGAGGAGGAGGGTTGCGATGGGGTCGCGAGGTCGGAGGATCGAGGGTTTTGGGTGGGAGGGGAAGAGGGTTGGGTGTGCGTGGCTTCTTAGTGACGATTTCAACGACGGTTTGAAGTAAATATTATTACTTCAACGGAAATCGTCTTTAAAATATTATTTCTTATATATTCAGGGACAACTTTACATCAAATTCGTTGAATTATTGCATCAGGCGGCTATGTTTTAAAAATTGCATCCATCGTTGAATTAGCTAGGTGTTGGTTTAATTTTCCAATGATTTAATTAGTAATTTATATCGATAATGAAATCAACATGATCTTACCATATAAAAAAAAAAAAAGAAAAAATTTAAATCGTCACATCTTTGAATTAATTTATATTTATTCAACTACATCCAATAAGATTAAATTGATTTTCAATAAAATATCAATGAAGATAAATAATAGGAAATATTATTTTTCAACTTTAATTATATTAAAATTCAAATATTTTTATTAAAAAAAATAAAAAATAAAAGATATAATCAAAATTAAAAATTTAATTTCGATGAATATATACATCTTTAAATTTTTATTTAAATTTTTAAAATCATATATATATATATATATATATATATATATATTTTAGAGTCTTTTAAGTCTTTAAGAGAATGATTAAGTTGGATGGTTAGATGAGCTAAATCGATGGATCTGACTTGATTTTGACTTTCATCATCCGAACCAGTAGATGTGGTTGATAAGGCACCCATTTTCGATTAAACTGATTTTCGCTGCAAATTAGAAACCATATGGGAAATAGCATCGAAGACAATTTAGAAACCGTTGCAAATACAGTCATTGTCTCGACTGCAGTGGTTGGCATATTAGCGACAATTATTTATAAATCGTCACCGAGAACACTTTTTTAAATAGTGTATGTACTCATCTTTGAAATCATACTGGCGATTATAATTGCCTACAATTGATGGTACTTAAGATTACGATATTTTTCCTATCTTATTCACTCCTCTCCCTCCCTCCCACCTGTTCATATCCTTCCCTCTCATCATGCTGCGATACCAACTCGATCCTAAAGGGTAAAATAAAGCATTTTGATTAAATAACCATAGCGTGTGGGGCATTACAGATTCATAGCCTTTTACGGTAACAGGAATTTTAATTAAATGCTTCCCATCCAAAAATATTCTCACCTTTCTATTCAAACATCAGTTAATTGCCACTCGTCAAATTTTCTTTGCATGGGTCTGCCCACCCCTATGAGTACTACGACGTGTACCCCAAGCAAAAGAAGCATCTAAACCAACATCGACGAGTCATCAATTAAGTGTCGATCGGACGTTTGTCAAAGATAGTTTACTTGCAGCCTTCCCATATATATATGCATAGGCTTTAGACTTAATTAATTAACTCTACGAACATGGAATTTCTACGGCTAATTATTTCGATCTTAAACGTAGGTGCTTTGAATTGCCACCATTAGACGTATCCCCACTGCATTAATTTCATGACTTACCCCTTCCTCTCTGCTCGATGGTTTGCCTTTATTAATTTGTTGACGTACGTACGTGCCGCATGCATTGCAGTTGGCCTCTATCCATGGAACAAACTCGCGTAATTCACATCTTCAATTTCTGGATTTGGTTTGCTTCCTCCAGCAAGGTGTGCATCTTTCTTCTTAAATTTCTCAATTTTGGAGTTAATTGGCAGCCATCGATTTATCAAAGTTATACGCTGAGTGATTTGGTGTTCTCCTTTTACACTTGATTTTCGATTCAATCAGGGATTGCATTACAACGTATGCCTCCCGCTTAACAAAATACGTTGCTGTATTTTGATTTTTAAATGGTGTGTTTTGATTTTTTACTGAAATACATTGGTTGAAAATTAAAATACATCGGTTGAAAATAAAAACTTTTCACTAGTAGAAAATGGATTTTCACTTGGAAACTGAAAAATTATTTTTACCTATGTGTTTTGGGTTTAAAATTTAACGTTTAAGATTTATGATTTAGAATTTAGAATTTAGTAAAAGTGGTTTTACTTATAAAAAAGTGAATTTTCACTTAACATTAAATCCTAAACATTAAATTCAAAGGTGGGAAACCACTTGTCAAGTGAAGAATCACTTTATGTAGATAAAAAATTGATTGCAAATCAAAATATATTGATGTATTTTTATTTTTAATCAATTTATTTTTACTTTTAATTGATGTAAAAATAAAATATGCTTATGAATAATTAAAATATATTGATGCATTTTATTGAACAGAGGATGTAAGTTATTGAACACGTCGTAACATATATTTTAATACTTGCACCTTTTTTTTTTAGTAACTGGACGGTAAATATATGGAGAAAAGCTAGTGCCTCGTCCATCAACCCTTGGATAATGCAAGAGGATGAGGTCTCAAAGTCGAGTAAGTTCTTTTCGATCAAAGTCACTTGACCATATCTAGACTGCAAGCCGGTAAATTTGTGTTAATGAAGAGCAGTGGCACCTTCCCCTTTCATACAGATCAAAACAAGTAGCTATTTAATTCCTTCTTAGACGATTAACACAATACCACAATTTTTTGAGCTAATAAATTCGTCAAAAGAACCCTATATATATAATAACAAAATTGAAAATAAGCGAAGGACACGTACAAGTCAGTGTGTGTACGTTCCAGTAGAGTTAACTGGAAATACATATAGTAATTAAGTTGATAGAGAGAATTGAGTCTAATTGCATGTTGTATACACAATATACAGAATCTGCCGATCTATTTCAGATCATAATCTAAATCCATGCTTCGCTAGCTGTTATATACCTATGTCTCCTACTTGCAGGTTCAGGGTGAAATGTTGTGATAAGAGAGCTACAGAGAGCATTTTTGCCAGCTGCCTCGGTTCCCTGTCTAGAGGGCTTAGTCGACTAATCAAGAAATTAATTAGAATGAGAGCATGGAGATGCTCCTGGTCGTTGCTTGCAGCACTTGCACCTGTTGCTGGATTGGTGGTCCTTGCCCATTTTCTCTTGCCATATGGTTCTATGGTGCCACAATCAGCAGTACTGCTTGATAACTTGATCACAAAAGGCCAGCTGATGCTGCGGAGTTCTTGCACCCCACTCAATGGATCGGTACACACAGCACTTGATCTCGAACGTTGTTTTCCCGCCGATTCTCACGGTGCGGTTCGCTATCGTGGAGCTCCCTGGAAAGCTGAGATTGGAAGGTGGCTTTCGGGCTGCCATGTGGCTACAGCACCCATCGATGTTAATGAGGTAGGGATGCCGTTCAACAAAATAGATTGGTATATGTATTTTAATTTTTAATTGATTTTTTACCTACGTGAATTGATTATTTACATGTGAAAAAGTTATTTTTCATTTTTATTTAAGATTTAGATTTCATAAATCTTAAATCTTAAACTCTGAATTTAAATGTGAAAAAGTATTTTCATAGTAAAAAATTACTTTTAATAACGTTAAATTTTAAAACTAAAATCCATATGTGAAAATTATTTTTTACTTTTTCAAGTGAAAATTTATTTATGGAAAGTTAAAATATATCCATATATTTCAATTTTCAACTACTGTATTTTATTGAACAGGGGATGTGCATTGCAAATCATACAGTTCTTTAATTTTTGACTATTTTATATATGAGAAAAAGTAGACAAACGTATTTTTGTAATGTATTATGCAACACACGGATGAGAGTGGTGGTTTCAACTGGTATATTCTGATTTTTTACTTGTGAAAATTACTTTTTATCGATGAAAAATTACTTTTAAAGTGAAAAATTACTTTACATAGATGAAAAATCACGATTAAGTGAAGAATCATTTTTCATCGATGAAAAAGTAAAATATATCGCTATATTTTTATTTTCAATTAGTACATTTTAATTTTCAACCCATTGAGAATAATTTTCAATCAATATCTTTTAGCCCACTTGATTTTCAATTAATTGACACTTATCCGTGCATTGTAAAACATGTAGTAGCATACGTTTCCATATTCGTACCCTTTATGTATCTTCGACCTGTGCACAGCATCGCGCATGAAAAATTAATATTGACTATCTCATTTAATTTCTGAGTTTAATTAAGATGTGACAGTACTATTATTTTAGGGTTTGCATCCTTAATAATTAGTTAGTTAAATTTAATTTACTACCGCGATCATTTCACCCGATCCATCTTTCCATGACAGGCTTAATTACGTTTTAGATTTGCTAATTAAGGACCTACAGCCACCATTGATTAATTTCTTGGCAGAATATAGGCGGCAGAGAGTGCAAGAATGGTTGCAGCTCTAAGGGCGTCTGTAACCGAGAGCTCGGAGAATGCCGTTGCTTTCATGGATTTGCCGGTCGGTATTAGAGTTAAAATGTTTGCACCTGTCGTGACTTTCTATTTTTTTTGAGAAATATTCTGAATAAATTTTCTCATTAATTCTTTCAATTCTAACCCATTGCAGCATTATTTGCCCTTGTTTCTTTTGCAAAATATGTTTACCTACATGTCAAACAAATTCTTAGCAAGTCACCATATATATATATAAGTGGAGAGAGTACCTGCATGTCTTTTTTAGGTTGGATCGACTTCAGTTTTATTTTGAAAAGCTTACCAAAGAGAAAAAGACCATCTGCCTTCCCACAAAGGCCAAATCAGTACAACCCAAATGGATGACCATGGGATTATTGTATAAAGTTTATACCAAAATGGCAACAAAATATATCAAAGTCAATTTTCTTTTTACATCTCTTCTCTGTGAAACTCTTGATCAAGTGCTTTTAGAAGTAATGTGCTCTTTTCAGTCCTGGAACTTGAATTCATCTTTCTACCCTACTATTATTTTACATAGTTTTCACCTATTTAATCACATTTGATCATTTTCGTATAGACGTATGCTATAAGTGAACATATTGAAAACTACAAACAGGTGCATATAACATGCAGTACATTTTAAACAATGCATTCAAGTGTGGAAATTAATACCAAGACAATTTTACATAAATGTCATCAAAATTATTTAATTAATTTTTAAAAGAAAATCCATATCTACATAAATGCTATACATGCCTCAAAGAAGGTCACACTGTTTACATAAATGTTAATTCCTACACTAATACCTATGTTGAGTATAATGATATTTGGATCATTCAATCACGCTTTCATATTTGTATTGATACGGTGATTAACAAGGTCTATATCTCAACTTGATCATGGTACAAGAAATCATGGTTAATTCATTTCCAGTCTCAGTTCTAGTGAGAAGGGAGTCAAACTTGTACCTCTCGCCAATTTCTTTCCTCAATTACCTCAAGTTAAGATGCGAATGAGACCGCAATAGCTTCATTCTAGCTAGCTAGCTAGCTAGAGTGGCTATCCAGAAGACTACTTACAAATATCTGGTTAGCTGTTTCTTTCAGTGACATCAACGGTGACGCTATTATTTAATTTCTTCTATTGCATATATAAAGCCGATCATGCATGCATGCTTGATATATGGTCATCTTAATTAATTATTGAAGTGTCTGATGTCGTGATTTGAATTGGAATTAATGAAGTAATGGGTGCAATGCCTGCCATGTTAGGGGAAGGATGCACAGAGCAGCTAACCCTAGAGTGCAATCTTCCAGCCAGGCCAGAGATGCCCAATGGCCCATGGATAGTGTCGATATGCCCCCCAGGCCATTGTGACACAACAATAGCAAAATGCTACTGTGGTGAAGGAACCAGATATCCCAACCGTCCACTTCTGGAGCACTGTGGCTTCGAGATACAGTATGTGCCTATATTAGATTTGGGAGGGTTTTGGGGCATATACTTGGGGGCTCCACTTTTGGTTATGGAATTAGCCATTTATTTCTTCTATAGCTTCTTCTTCTTCTTCAGGTAAGATTTCTTACTAATTATACCGACCTTAATATTTTTTTTTGGCAGCAAACATGCTCAACATGGTTTTTCCACCGATTGGAGGAAGGTTGATGAGGATGTTTTCACAACAAACAGAAGCAAACATGGGTGGTGCAATGTTGATCCCAAGGAGGCTTATGCTGGGAAAGCCAAGTTCAAGGAAGATTGCGATTGCAGATACGATGGATATGCTGGAAGATTTGGCGAGAAACCTATAGAATGTGCCTGCATAAGCCAGTGCTCTGGGCATGGCCATTGCCGCAATGGATCTTGCCAGGTAAATTTGTTGTAAATTAATTTACATATCGTTAATTCTGCAGCTTAATTTCCTTTGTTAATTAGCTTTCCACCATTCAACCCCATGATCAATGGCCGACTAATTATAAATGATAGTTTTCCCATGGCACATTTACATGAGCATCCGCTAGAGGCCTACAATCATGCCTTGCTAGGATATATGGTTGTGCATCCATTCGATACCACAAAAAAATAGTTTCGCGTGAGAAACTCATGAAAATAAACTGTTATCTATAAAAGTTTTAAGCATTTTGAATAATCACTTATGACCAACTAGACTTGAATTTTGGCCCTGGCTCGTTACAATAATAATCCAACTTTATTCTTCTTACGAAATCACATTTCGAGTCGTACTACTGCACAATAATTTATTCCAGGATAAAAAATATAGCTGCTAGTTGACGAGGGGTAAAAATTATTTTTGGATTTAAAATTTTACATGTGACCTGGCATAGAATTCAACTGCTTGACTATAGTACAGGTAGAACCCGCTCAGCCTACCCCACCTCAGACTAATTAGACTTCAATCAAAACCTACCCAACCTGTCAAAAGATTCGATGTAGCTTGGGTAGAAGATACGATAAGATGGGCTTGACCACCTACACCTTAACAGCTACCATGTAGTATGACAATTAGGGGTACTAGAGCCATCAAGTGAGGGTTCCCCCTCCTCCCTATTTGAGTATAAATAGAGAGGGAGCCCTCAGAAGAAAGGAACTCCTCCCTGAGAAAGGGAGTGAGATCATGTAATACCGTGTAACCTCCATGAATTCTAGTGCATAGTTGGGAGCTTTATCCTACCCCTAGATGTGTACCTCTTGTGGTGGAATTGGGTCACCAAACCTTTGTCTCCCTCTGTATGTGTTTGACTGTCGCTTTACTTCCCTACGTGATTGATGATTAATGGCTAAGTAGTGCCTCTTATACTAACAAATTTGTTGGTGGCCTTCCGAGGTCCATCAAATGGCGCTATCTGTGGGAAGTATCAACGAAAGAGCCACCGCTCTTTAGAGCATCTGATCGCTAGGAGGAAGGGCCCCTCCGGCGCCCTGCTGCGACCCCCCTAAGTGAGAACTTTTGCGGTGGTCGTAATCACCCGTGGTCCCACTCATGGCCTTCCTCCCTTGGGAGGGGCTCGGTTGGGACGTGGCATCTACATGTCTTAGTGACCTTGGTGCGTCGCCCGAGGTCCCCAAGCTTGACTTCCCTTCCCTGAGGTGCGGACCAATGAAGAGGAACTGGGAGCCAAATCTGGCGGTCCCAGATACACGCCCCTGCACGTATCGCCTGCCCACTCGCGGAAGAGGAAATGGAGGTCCCTTATTAGAGGTGCCTAGTGCGCCAGCCAAGGCCTAGCATGAAAGAACGGTAGACCTTAGTTCATACACCACTCCCTTAGGAGCTATCCTCGGGATAAGCCGACGCTCAGCCATCCCAAGAGGAGTTCCCACCAGGCTCCTCTAGCGGTGCCTGCCCAGCGAGAGCCCACGTGTGGATCGTTGCTTGGTTAGCCGGATAGCCCCTCCAAGGGTGTGAAGAGAAGGTCCCTTAGTGAGAGTGCTTCGCTAAGCACTTAGGGATCGAGGAAAACCCCAAGAAGCTATCAGAAGTCGAGCAGTAGAGGATCAAGTCGCCTGGTCTTGCCCGAGTTTAGCTTGGGGCTCGGCGCTCTGACGAGGGAGCCCCATGAGACAGCGGACCCTTGGCACCCCAAGTCAGGTCACCTGGTTCGCGAGCACGGGCGCAATACCCTCTACTGTGTGCCAAAATACCCAACGAGAGACCACGAAGTGAGTTAACTCCTACTGTGGATCGACCGAGAGGTGCGGCGGTGACAACAACCCTGCTGAAGGCGAGAATACTCCTAGATAGGCACGCCCCCATGCCCGCCTACGAGCAAGGCTCCTTCCACAAGTGAAGGATCGCCTTTCCCGAGGTAACAGTCAGCTCTCGAAGGGTTGCAATTGCAGGACATGCTGTGAAAAAGGAGTTCCTCGAGGAACGCACTCCCTTGGCCATGCACCAAGTAGACGTGCTTGAAGGGAATTGATCCACCAAAGGTCGTTGGGGCAGACGCCACCCCACCGAGGAGGAGCCCTTTGGAGAACATGCCTCCTGGCCATGAACCATGCGGGCGTGCTAAAAGGGGGCCAGTCTGTGAGCTAGGACTTGTTATGCCAATGCTCTAGCGAACGAAAGGATAGGAGACCTGCGAAGTGCATGAAGGACTACCCTAGGAGGGGGCCCTAATGACTGCGGGCGGCTGATGTAGTCTTCTAGGAAAAACTAAGAGCTAGGCAGGTTAGCACCCCACCTTAGTTGACAGGCGATGTGACGTGCGCTCGTGCGTGTGTGTTAAGAAGTGTCGTTATAGTCGCACTTGCAACGCCGATTTTAAAGTAAAGAAACGGAGGTGAGTTCAAGTGTTGGTCTCAGGGAGGCATGAAAATCGGATTTTGCTTATCACTTGTTGTCACGGAAATCGTGGAGTTTTGCTTGCGAAAGGTGCAGTTGAAAAGCGAGAGAGAGAGATTAGGGTTAGAGTCGTTTCTTGCTTGATCATGCAACTTGAATAGGAAACAAAGTAAACAACTGAATGGAAAATAACTTCATTAATCATGCAGCTTTAGTTCACAGATTACAACATTAGATACATACTTAAACATAAGTAAAGGAAAGCTTAAAAGAGAGGAAGAGAGAGAGAGGAGGAGAGCGGCGAGGCAGCCACGGCTGTGGAGAAGGTTCCGTCGGTGGCTCGTCGTCTCCGGCGATTACAAGAGGGCCTAAAGCTAGCTAAGAGAGGGGTATAGTAGTTGCAAGGGAAGTGAATGCCTTGAATGAGTGGTTGGAGGGGGTTTAAATAGGAAGAAGGGCTTTCTAAAAGAAGGGGTTTTAGCGACGTCCGGGATGTCGCTAAAACCCTTCCAAAAGCGTCGGTGAAGCCCTCCAGCCCGCCGGTCACACGCTCGCGCCGTTCTTCTTCGCGCTCGATCCGTGGCCGCTGTGTGAGAGCCGTTCGATCGAAGATCGGACGGTTGAGATCCTCCCTTGGGCGTGCTTGGATCGTGCCTCGGGCGCGTGTGCGCGCGGGCGTCGTCGCCCAGTGTGCACGCGCGCGTGGGCGGTCGCTGTCTGAGGGCGCGCCGCATGGTGCTATGCCCAATTTGCTGTGTGCCTCTTTGTCTTCAATTTCTCGCACTGCGTGGCTTGAACCTGCGTCGCGTGCGTGCGAGTGTGCGCGCTCACCGCTGTGCCACGCCCGCTACTTTGTCGCGGCGATAGCGGCGGGCGCGCGGTTCTTGGCCGTCCGATCGAAGATCGACGGCCGAGATTTGATCTCAGTTGAAGGAGGAAGCGGCGTGCGGTGAGCAGGGGGCGACATGGCACAACAAGGGCCATTGATGATCAGATCAACGGTCAGAACTTCTTGGGCCCATTGTAGGAGCTCCGGATGTCGGATTTGGCCGATCTTGAGTCCGTTGGACTCCGTTCGTCGTTTTGAATCCATCCGTGCGGTCCAATTGCTCATCTGAGGCCTACTTTGACAAGTGCTTACACAAATGGCCATTAATACAGTTTTATAAGCAATCTTGGTATATGATGCATGCAATGCTCCTATTTTACTTATGTTGTGCCTTTTATTCTTAAGATGAGCCATATTTAACAGAATTATCACCCCCATATGCAGTGTTATCATACCCCCATGCTTACTCCTTACTAGTCCCTAGCAAGGTTTATTCTAGCCTTTATTTTCTTTCAGAATTTAAGAAGTAATTGCTTAGACACTTCGTCACTTGCCAATCGGAGGAAATATATTAAGATCTTATTCTACAAAGACTAAGCAGCGCCCGGGTGTATGCCAAAATACGAATCGCCTGAATCCTTGCTTTAATGTATATAACTATACATATGTATATGTATATATATTTTTTAGAATTTTTTCGGAATTTAGCGTGGGTTGGTAACTTTTTACGGCTACCCAACCCACCCAAAACTCGGTCAAAACCCTAACTGCTAAGCATCTTGGTGTAAAGATTGTGATAGACTCACTCAACGGTAATTTAGACAGACTTTGGGTTTCTACGCCCCTAGGTGACTGGAAGAGGAAATATATTTGCCTGAAGGTGTATTTGTTCGATTGGTAGCTTTCTCCCTACGTTTGTTTTAATTGGGGTTAACACAAGGATTTTTCGAGTGTATATCTCCCCGGCTTGTACTACTTCCCCGCTTCTTCCTTAAGTGTTTTGGTTTTTTTGTGCAGTTATTGAGCTGGGCTCTGGACAACCGACCAATGAGCTGTTACCCACGATCACTTGCCAGCCATACTCGTGTGGCGAAGTGTGGTTTATTTTCTTTTCTTCTCCCCCTTTTTTTTTTTGGTAGGTGGTTTCCCTGATCTCAAATGTACCTAGAGGCAATGAAGAAGAAATGGTCCCGTGGCTGGGTTCTGGACAACCTGCCAATGGGCTGTTACCCACGACAACTTGCCAGCCATACCACCCTAGAGAGTTCATTAGCTACCTAATTTCTATCAAAATCTCCGAGGAGTGAGTCTGTGCAAAAATGTGTGCAGATGCTTAGACTCAAAGTTTTTCTGAGTTAGAGGGTGAGTTGATAAGTCGTATACTTATCGCCTTATTTAGTAGGTGGATTAGAATAGTTTAAGGTTGCAAGGATTCAAAGCTAAATCCATATTTTAACGGACACCAGGGCTGATTAAGCCTGAAGGCTTGAAAAGTCTAAGTGTTTAAGTTCTTTTTATATTATTTCCCATTATTGACAAGTTTTTAATGCCTAAGTTCCTTCTTAAATTCTTTTTTTTTTTAATTTTATTTTATTTAGACTGATTAAATGAGCTTAGGATTGTGCAATTTACCACCCCCCCATGCTTAAGTTGGATAATGTCCTCATTGGCAAATACATGGATGCATAAGGGTTCAAAAAGATAGTACCTGAGTGACGTAAAATACCGGATCAGTCTGAATCCTCTGGGTTGCCTCCTAGGAAGCGCTGAGTTTAATGCCTCCAGCTGGGCGGTGCTTCGTGTCATCCCTCAACGAGGGTGACACTCTCCTTTGGGGGAACCTGGGTCAGGAAGTGCTTCAATCTTTGACCATTAACTGTAAAAGTGTGTCCAGTGTTAGGATCAACGATTTCAACCGCCGCATTAGAGTAAGGCTTAACCACCCGAAATGGTCCTGTCCATTTGGACCTGAGTTTCCTCGGGAAGAGTTTTAGGTGGGCGTTAAACAGCCAGACTTGCTGGTTAGGCTCAAAGGTTTTTCTATGAGTGAGTCGGTCGTGGACGGCTTTCATTTTCTCCTTATATAGTCAACTATTTTCAAAAGCGTCCCGACGAATTTCTTCGAGCTCAGATAATTGGAGCATCCTCTGCGTACCGGCTAACTGGGAATCCATGTTATATTGCTTGACAACCCAGTAAGCCCGGTGTTCCAATTCGACAGGAAGATGGCAGGCTTTGCCAAAGACCAGGCGATAAGGCGACATGCCTATCGGGGTCTTGAAAGCGGTCCTGTATGCCCACAGGGCATCATCTAGTCGTATGGACCAGTCTTTTCTGTCAGGTCTCACAGTCTTCTGTAAAATGTTCTTGATTTGTCTATTTGAGACCTCGGTCTGCCCATTTGTTTGTGGATGATACGGGGTAGCAATGCGGTGGTTCACCCCGTATTTTCTAAGTAGGGCACGGAATTGGGAATGGATAAAATGGCTTCCACCATCACTGATCATGGCCTTGGGTATTCCAAATCGGGAAAAGATGTTCTGCTTAACAAAGTCCGTGACAGTCCTGTGATCGCATCGGTGGGTGGCGAGGGCTTCAATCCATTTAGAAACATAGTCTACTAAGACTAGGATGTACTCGAAGCCGTTGGATGGTGGAAAGGGGCCCATAAAATCGATACCCCAAACGTCGAAGATTTCGACAATCAAAATGGGCTGGAGGAGCATCATATCTTTCTTGGTCATGGTCCCCAGCATTTGGTAGCGTGAGCAAATCTTGGCAAAGTTGTGTGCATCCTTAAATAGGGACGGCCAGTAAAATCTAGACTGCAGAACCTTTGCAGCTGTTTTCTTTCCAAAGAAGTGGCCTTCACAAGCCTGGTCATGAGAGAAGGAAAGCACACTCTGGACTTCGTTCTCGGGGATACACCTCCTGATGATCTGGTCAGCACATAGGTGAAACAGCATGGGATCATCCTAGAAATATTGCTTGGCCTCAGCCAAGAACCTGTCTCGTTGCTGTCTGGACCAGCTGTGCGGGGCTTGTCCTACAACTAGGTAGTTGACATAGTCAGCATACCATGGCAATCTCTTGTCTTGCACAGCCAGAATGTGTTCATCGGGGAAGGTGTCAGATAGAGGTAGGGAGGGTCTAATGTGGTCTGGATGAAGTCGAGACAAGTGGTTAGCTACCACATTCTTCGATCCGGCCTTGTCACGGATTTCCAGGTCAAATTCCTGCAAAAGTAGGATCCATCTAATGAGCCTGGGCTTTGCGTCCTTCTTGGCCAACAGGTGCCGGATGGCTGCATGGTCAATGTAAATAGTCACGTGGAATCCTAGCAAGTACGATTGAAACTTTTCAAGTCCAAAGACTACAACGAGCAACTCTTTCTCTGTAACTGTATAATTTCATTGGGCCTCATCCAACGTTTTGCTCGCGTAGTAGATTACCACGGGCTTCTTGTCTTGCCTTTGTCCCAGGACAACGCCTATGGCAAAATCTGATGCATCACACATAATCTCAAAGTCCTGGGACCAGTCCGGGGGCTGAAGTACAGGTGCTGTGGAGATTAAGTCCCGGAGGGTGTGATAAGCTGGATGCAATCAGAGAACATGTGGAATATGGCGTCGTTGGCTAGAAGGTCGGTCAGGGGTTTGGAAAGCTTGGAAAAGTCTTTAATGAACCTTCGATAGAAACCAACATGTCCCAAAAATGAGCGAATCTGTCGGACCGAGCCAGGTGGAGGGAGTTTGGAAATCAAATCAACCCTAGCCCGATCTACCTCGATGCCCCTATGCGATACGATGTGACCGAGGATAATTTCTTCTTGAACCATAAAATGGCTCTTTTCCCAACTTAACACCAGATTAATCTCGATACATTGTTTCAAGATTTTCTCCAAGTTGCTCAGACAATGGTCGAATGAATTCTCGAATACAGAGAAATCATCCATAAAGACCTCTAAGTATTCACCCACCATTTCTGAAAAAATGGCTAGCATGCAACGCTGGAAGGTCTCAGGTGCGTTGCATAACCCGAATGGCATTTGACGAAATGCAAACGTGCCGTACGGGCAAGTGAATGTGATCTTTTCTTGATCCTCCGGAGCAATTGCGACTTGGTTATATCCTGAATATCCATCCAGGAAGCAAAATACTTCTGCCCTGCCAATCTTTCAGGGATTTGGTCAATGAATGGTAAGGGGAAATGATCATTCTTAGTGGCTTCATTGAGCTTCCTATAATCAATACACACCTGCCATGTGGTGGTGGTGCGGGTGGGGATGGATTCACCATGATCATTGGTGACAACGGTGAGCCCAGCTTTCTTTGGAACCACTTGAGTGGGGCTCACCCAGGGGCTATTGGAGATAGGATAGATGATGTCGGCATCAAGCCATTTGATAATTTCTTTCTTAACGACCTCCTGCATGTTTGGGTTTAAACGTCTCTGCATCTGGCGGGAGGGTCGTGCCCCGTCTTCCAGGTAAATTTTATGGGTGCAATAGGTGGGGCTAATTCCTCTTAAGTCAGAAATGGTCCAACCAATGGCGGCCCGATGTTCTGAAAGGGTTGCGGTCAACCTGAGTTCCTGATCCTTGGTTAGATGAGAATTAATAATCACAGGGAAGGTCTGGTCAGGTTCCAGGAAGACATACTTAAGATTCTCGGGCAATGGCTTAAGTTCAGGTGCGTGTGGAACCACAGTTGATGGAAAGGGAAAATGCGGGAGTTGATCAACATCGATCTCCTCGAATGGTGTTGTGTGATGGTAATCAGCCTTACAGAGGTCCACGGGTAGTGATGGTGACGGGTCAAAACAGTCATTAAGGGTTTGGTGGTCTGAGACAGAACTAAGGGTGAGGCATTCCTCGACCAGAGTTTCCACGGGATCGTGTTCCTAAACACAATCGCAATCAAAAAACTTTGTCGCTCGGAAGATATGCAATTGCATTTTCCTGTCTCCGAAGGCGATTTCCATACATCCCGTGTCACAATCAATGTTTGCCTTAGTCGTAGCTAAGAAAGGTCTGCCTAAGATTATGGGTGCGTTCTGTAATTTTTCAGGGACTTCCATGTCGAGCACCAAAAAGTCAACTGGGAAATAGAAGTCCTTGACCCGTACAATCACGTCCTCGATAACCTCCTTCGGGGTTTTCACTGATCTATCAGCCAGCTGGATGGTGACAGGGTTGGTGTCAACTCTCCGAAATCAAATTGGTGGTACAGGGTTGTTGGAATCAGATTGATAGAAGCACCTAAGTCTAGGAGCGCTCTATCAAATGTCATGTCCCTGATATTGCAGGAAATCAGGGGTGCTCTTGGGTCAGTTTGCTTAAGTGGAATTTTGCTTGATATTACAGAACTTGCTTGTTCGGAGAGCACAGCCTTCCTAGGTGCTTGAGGTCTTGGCTTACGCTTGGGTGTACAGGCATCCTTTAAAAACTTGGCGTAAGTCGAGATGTGCTTGACGGCTTCAAGGAGTGGAATATTAATCTGTATTTGCTTAAGGATCTCCAAAAGCTCCTCAGTTTCCACAACATTTTTCTTTTTCTTGAATGTTTCCAAGGCCTCAGGGTAGGGTGTCTGAATGTGGATTGGATCTATTTCTGGGTCCTTGGTTAGTGCCTCTTCTGAGTCGGGTATTTCAGCGAGTGAAGTCTCGGGGAGAGTCGGTCATTTGGGATCGTGGGTTTTGGCGCCGCTTCTCAAGGTCACCGCATTCGCAGAGGCATTGGGGCCATGGGTTGATTCTTGAGAAGACGAGGACGAAGAAGCACCAAACCCAGGGGGTGTTTGTGGGGCTGGCTGGACCATGTGAGCCTGCCCGGGATTGCCTTGGAACCCTTGCGAATTGGGGCCTCTGTTAATTATGTTTCACGGGTTCGGTTGTGGCTGGGAAGGTAGGGATCCTTGTTGTTTACAGTCCAAGAGTTGGCTTAACTGTCCCTTTACCAAGCCCATTTCCTCCTGATGTTTCTGGTTCATGTCAGCCATCATCTTTATTAGGGTGTCCATTTGGTTTTGTGGGGGAGGGGCTGCCCTATTCTGATTATATTAGGGTCTAACTGGTGGTCCTTGCTGATAGGGGGGCAAGTGTGGCTGCTGGTTTGGCTTGGGCTGGTTTTGGAATTGCGGTGGTTTCTGGTTTGTCCAACCAAAGTTGGGGTGGTTACACCAGCCAGTGTTGTACGTGTTGGAGAAAGGGTCAGGTTTCGCATAACCTTGGACAGCTCGCACATCTTCAAGGATAGCCGATGTCGATGGAGAGGGAAGAGAGTAATCAAGGGTTGAGGGAGCAAAGGTCCCTCCCTGGAACGTGGTCAGGGGTTGTTCCAGGTTCAGTTGGGTTAAGGGCTGGACCAGGTCAACATTATGTGCTCCCTTTGCTAGGGAGAAGGTCTGTAAGGGGTTCCTGGTCTGGTTTAGTAGCTCATCAATCTTTTTGTCCACCAATTCCACTCGATCTAGTTTCTTGGCAATGATGTCCATGTCAACCATTCCAGAATTTGCTTGTACCTCATAAATCCCACCACGGGGTTGACTGGATCTGTTGAACTGGGTCATGGAGGCATTGTTGAGCGAATTCTTGCTCATAGACTCAAAGAGCTCAAATGCGCTCTCCTCGTCCTTGTTCAGGAAGTTCCCCCCGCATGAGGCATCGACGAAGTTTCGTAGGTTGCTGTCCAGACCATGGTAGAAAATCTAGGCCAATTGCCACCTTGGTACTTCGTGGTGTGGGCATTTCCTTAAGAGTTCATTGAATCTTTCCAACGCCTCATGGAATTGTTCCCCACCTTGGAGTGTAAAGGTAGTAAAAGCTCTTTTGAGGGCATTGGTGTTTCCTATGGGGAAGAATTTCTTTAAAAATGCATGTCTCAGTTCTTCCCAGGTGGTGATGGGTCTACCTAGGGTTCTAAGCCAGTGAGAAGCCTTGTCTCTTAATGAGAAGGGAAACATCTTGATTAGAACAATGTCAAGGCTAATGTTCCTAGGTTTCACAGTTCGTGCTATGCGGTCGAGATCCTCTAGATGCTGGAAGGGGTCCTCATTTGAGCTTCCATGAAAGTGGTTCTAGATCAGACTTAAGACATTCGGTTTCTGCTCAAAATCATCTCCCCCTTCGGGGATCCTAAGGTGTGGCTCGACTCTAATAGCGGAGGGGTTATAAAAATCGTGGAGGGACCTCGGTTGATCCTGAAATGGTGGTACATCGAGTAGTCGTTGCCCTTGTGCGCCTTGGAAAGGTGGTGGTGGTTATTCTTGTGGGTTTTGTAACCGGTGTATGGCTTGCATGATGGTGTGGATTTGTTGTTGCTGAAGCCGGTGGTTTGCATTAATTTGGGCTTGGATGATGGCCATTGTGTTTGGTGGGGGTTGATCCTCAGCCTCATCTACCCTAGGTTCTGCCATGTTCCTAACAGAATCACGTCGCCTAGATTCCTGCCCCAAAACAAACAATTCAGGATGCAGTGAGTGTCTCCCGTGCATACACTAGAGAAGAACAGGAGGGGATGTGGAGAGCGACAGATGCGAGAATTGTGTTCAATCAAGCAAACAAGCCTAGTCCTTATGGGGTATTCCTTAGGAGACCTAGAAATCTCACAAAGGGTGATTAAGTCCGTAAGCCCTAGACTCCCCTTCCCAAGGCTAATCTGGCTAGGTTGATTACGAGGGGATTGCAGGGAAGGTTCTTCTTTTGGCTTGCGCCTCTGTTCCGTAGACCCCACAACCACGGTCGTTTGACATTGCCCTGCAGCTTAGTCACCGGATTCTACCAAGGGAATGAAAGCCAAGTGCCCAGCGAACAAAACCTCGCCTTTCGAGACTTAACTTAGTCCTGCCTAGGGCACGTTTACTCAGTTTTAAAAGGGCTAAGATAGTGCTTGTGCTAGGGTTATGTGATGAGACGTTGATTGGGGTGGTGCCTCTTAATTTTCCACTTTCAATGTTTGTTCTTCTATCAAAACATGGTTTTCAAGCAAGGATTAAGATGTGGTGTCTTTTAGTGTTTCATCCTTACTTTAATGTCTTTTATGGTTGACGTGTCTTAATGTTTTCAGACAAGTTTCAATGGGCACGTCAAGTTTTGCACACAATTCGGTGAAAGTAGATTTCCTTTTATTCTGTAGAGGCTCTAAAACCCTAATGTACTCATCCTAATGATCATGCAGCTTCTATTAGATGAGTCGATTTTAGGGTTGAGTGGTGCGGCCCAAGTTAACTCACGGTGGCTTCGCAAACACCACTCAAAAAGAGAAAAGAACACTCCAAGAATTTATTCAGAATGTTAGAGTGTACATTTTTTTTTGTGGTGTGATGTGTTAAGGATGTGGGTCAAGCAATCATACACCACGCCAATTTTTTTTCAATTTTTACAATTTTTTTTAGTTTTTCACGCAAGCAAACAATCATAATTGAAGAATTACTCACTATTGGTCCTTGTTGCACCTACTCCCTTTTACCGTCGTGGGATGAGTTGCTTCACCGTCCAAGCGTCGAATTCCTGCAACCATCAAGTAAAAAGGAAAACAGGGCATTAGACGATATGAGAATGATGTGGAATGGAAGTGACAAAACAAATCTGTTGCCTCCCCGGCAACGGCGCCAAAAATTGACGTGCGCTCGTGCGTGTGTGTTAAGAAGTGTCGTTATAGTCGCACTTGCAACGTCGGTTTTAAAGTAAAGAAATGGAGGTGAGTCCGAGTGTCGGCCTCAGGGAGGCGTGAAAATTGGATTTTGCTTATCACTTGTTGTGTCGGAAATCGCGGAGTTTTGCTTGTCAAAGGTGTGGTTGAAAAGCGAGAGAGAGAGAGATTAGGGTTAGAGTCGTTTCTTGCTTGATCATGCAACTTGAATAGGAAACAAAGTAAACAACTGAATGGAAAATAACTTCATTAATCATGCAGCTTTAGTTCACAGATTACAACATTAGATACATACTTAAGCATAAGTAAAGGAAAGCTTAAAAGAGAGGAAGAGAGAGAGAGAGAGGGGGAGTGCGGCGAGGCAGCCACGGCGGTGGAGAAGGTTTCGTCGGTGGCTCGTCGTCTCCGGAGATTACAAGAGGGCCTAAAGCTAGCTAAGAGAGGGGTATAGTAGTTGCAAGGGAAGTGAATGCCTTGAATGAGTGGTTGGAGGGGGTTTAAATAGGGAAAAGGGCTTTCTAAAAGAAGGGGTTTTAGCGACATCCGGGATGTCGCTAAAACCCTTCCAAAAGAGTCGTGAAGCCCTCCAGCCCGCTGGTCACACGCCCACGCCATTTTTCTTCGTGCTCGATCCGTGGCCGTTGCGTGAGAGCCGTCCGATCGAAGATCGGACGGCTGAGATCCTCCCTTGGGCGCGCGCGGGTGCTCGCTGTCTGAGGGTGCGCCGCGTGGCGCTATGCCTAATTTTGCCACATGCCTCTTCATCTTCAATTTCTCACACTGCACGGCTCGAACCCGCGTCGCGTGAGTGCGGGCGTGCGCGCTCACCGCTGCGCCACGCCCGCTACTTTGTCGCGGCGATAGCGGCGGGCGCGCGGTTCTCAACCGTCCGATCGAAGATCGACGGCCGAGATTTGATCTCAGTTGAAGGAGGAAGCGATGCGCGGTGAGCGGGGGGTGACGTGGCGCAACGAGGGCCGTTGATCATCAGATCAACGGTCAGAACTTCTTGGGCCCATTGTAGGACTCCGGGTGTCGAATTTAGCCGATCTTGAGTCCATTGGACTCCGTTCGTCGTTTTGAATCCATTCGTGTGGTCCGATTACTCATCTGAGGCTGGCTTTGACAAGTGCTTACATAAATGGCCATTAATACAGTTTTATAAGCAATCTTGGTATATCATGCATGCATTGCTCCTATTCTACTTTTGTTGTGCCTTTTATTCTTAAGATGGTCCCTATTTAACAGAATTATCACCCCCATATGTAGTGTTATCACGATGTCACCCCAGCTATCCCACCTGACGAACATCGTTGCCAAGTTCTGGCGGTGATGCTCGCGCCACCCGAGGTCCTCTCCTCTTGATGCTTGAGCACATCAGCGCAGAGGTTAAGGTAACCTCGGACTGACGTCACCCCAAGCATCCGGGTCCCTCCTATTGAGTCAACCCTCTCTAGGTACCTCCCTCTAAACTTTTATCCGGGCGAGGAGGATATGACCAAGTCTCCCTACAGGATGTGGCGGAGCATCCAGGTTCGTAGCGGCAAGAGTTTCCCCCCTTCGGGGCAGCACCAAGCCCTTCAAAAAATATGCTCCCCTTGCCATGGGCTAGGCGGAAGTCACCACCGCGGTACCTGCGATGGTTCGAGGCCTTCGCCTTCAGCATTCCGGGCGCATCAGCGTGCAGACCAAGGCAATCTTCAGGAGCGACGACGCCCAAAATGGGTCCACAGGCCATTTAACCAACTTCCTTCAATAACGTCTGCAGCACTCCAAGATGCTTGGGTTGGGCGACCTTCCAAGCTACCCCTTTTGGGTCGGCGCGTTTGCGACACATCCACCACCTCAGTGAAAGAGCCTCCCTCTCCTCCCGACAACTGTTTCAATCACCAACCTCTGGTAATCAAGGAAAAGGGAAAGGGGAAGGGAACGACTCTCCTCTGACCAACTGGGTTGCCATGCTTCAGGTGACTAGGTTGAAAATAGAATCAGGCGGCCCGACTGGCTAACCATCGGTATGCGCCCACTGCCAGGCCCTCCCGTTACGTGCCTGACACCCTCAAAGGATGAGCATCAGACGCGGAGGAGCTACGATCTAGTGCAAGCCCCCCAGAGCCAAGGCGAAGCGACCTGGGAAGCCCACGCGAAGAATGGAAAAGGGATCAAGTCCATACAATCTAGTGAAGGGCTAATTGGTTGACCTGCCAAGCGACTTCGGATCATAGCCTGACTCTTCAGTCGCAGCTCCCCCCACCTTCTCCTCTTTCCTCACGATGCCAACCAAGCTTGTCAAGGTCAAGGGAAACCTCATTCCTTCCAAGGTTCCAGGGGCGATAACCCCCCGGAGGGCTCGATGCGCCCAAAAATGGCAATGTGAGGTTGTCAAGGGCCGTGGCATCCCTTAAAGGGTAGCCAACACTAGATACCCCCTACGCACGTGGTACCTGCCACACAAGGAGCGATCCCACAACCGCCAGACTCGACGTATTGGGGCCTCTGCCTTACCACAATGGTGATAAGAGGCCTGACCTATCCTACCAAGGCCACAGCCTTACCTCTCGCAATAGTCAGCCGCCGCCCACGACAGCTAGCTCTCGCCCCACACCCTTGCCCGATAATTAACCTCGAGGAGATGGTAGGGATCGGATCCCGACCCGACGAGCCACCTTCTAAGGTCGACAAGAACTCGGATGGAAGCGTTCGACGTTCCACAGCTTGTCGCCTCTTTAGCCCAGCAAGCCACCTCTTAAGGTCAGCAAGAACTCAGATGGACGCGTTCGGCGTTTCACATATTGCCACCTCTTTAGGTTGGCAAACCACCTCTTAAGGTCGGAAAGAACTCGGACGGGTGTGCCTGATGTTCCACACATTGCTGCCTCTTAAGGCCGGCAAACCGCCTCTTAAGGCCGGTAAGAACTTGGATAGACGCGCTCGACGTTCCACACATTACTACCTCTTTAGGCTGGTGAGCCCCCTCTTAAGGTTGGCAAGAACGCGGACGGACGCATCCGACATTCCACTTATTGCTGCCTCTTTTGGTCGGCAAGCCACCTCTTAAGGTTGGCAAGAACTCGGTTGGTAAGAACTTGGATAGATGCGTCCAACGTTCCACCTATTGCCACCTCTTTAGGCTGGCAAGCCACCTCTTAAGGCCGGCCAGAGCTTGGACGGACGTGTGCGACGTTCCACTTATTGCCACCTCTTTAGGCCGACAAGCCACCTCTTAAGGTTGGTGAGAACTCGGACAGACGCATTTGACGTTCCATCTATTGCCGCCTCTCCACGCCGGTAAGCCAACCTTAAATGCGATGAGAACTCAAATGGACACGTCCAATGTTCCCTCCATTGCCGCCCCTTCAGACCAGCAAGCTGCCTCTTAAGGTAGGCGAGAACTCGGACGAACACGACCGACGTTCCACATATTGTCTCCACTTTAGGCTGGCAAGCCACCTCACAAGGTCGACGCAAATTCAGGCGAACCCGCCAAACACTCTCTTATACCGCCACTTATCCAATTTGGCAAGTTCTCTCCGAGTTGGTCGGGGGTCGGGCGAACCCACCCCCCAAACTTGCGAATAAGTCGCCTCTTATGGCTGGAGCAGCTACCCCAAATAGCTGGTGTGAATATAGACCAAAGCACTTGCACCCCATTTACCGACTACCAGAATGTCGTCTACGAAAAATAGCAGAACTGGGCTCCCACTCCCTACTATCCAACGACTAAGACACAAACTCCTCGGGTTGGTAAGGACTTATGCCCATGTGCCCTGAAGTCCTCCGCACTACTCGTGGGCAAAGCCTTGACTGCTTCACCCTTAAAGGCATTCGGCCACTGGAGCGAATGGTGAGGGTCGGGCCATCTCGCTCGATGGCCGCCATACTGGCCACCAAAAGTCGAGTTAGGACCCTAGGGCGCCCTATCACGTAGCGTCCATAACACAAGCTTGGACCCCCGCACTCCAAGCCTCACCTGACGCGCTTCCGGACCTCTGGCAGTGAGAGTTTGAGTGCTCTCTCTTGGCTCTCGTCGCTACCTTCCAAGGTCGGCCCCACTTTATGGTCACCCTCTACGGAAGGCTCTAGGTGATGATCACCTTCGAGGGTTGACCCATGCAAAAATCCCACTGCGCTTGTCCTGCCCAGCGGTATCACGGTCCGCTGCTATCACCATAGAGTCACTCCTCGCAAGAGCGGGCTTAATGGTAGAATAGCCGTGTCCAGAAAACGTCTGGATCGCTCACCCCCTTTGCGGAAATGGTGGACCCCCCTGACGGCCAACTTCCAGGTCCTCGCCTTTGCAAAGAGGCCGAGGTGACGGACAACGGTTCAACAACCGAATTCAAGTTACCCCTTACAGGATTTTGGCCAGGTTCTTCAACCTCGGCTACTCGATCCTACCCTGACGACACTGCATATCTTGTCTCGGTAGGGGATCCACCCACTCAGGTGACTATTATCCAGCCCCAACAAAAGGCCAAGGCTAAGGACTCGAAAAACTCTCAAAGTTGGCTCTCCTGGATGCCTGTGATGAGCACGACTCTCGAGGGAAGCAATGGCCCTAAAACAACGCATGCCCAAAAGCCCCTTCAGTAGATCCTACTTTAGGGCTCCCTCGACAAGGATAGGCGCCCAGACCTCTTGCATCGGACACTTCTACCCAATCCCCGCATGGGACATGCAACGAGTATCGCAAGAGAGGAACTTATCCCAACCAAGGGGTCTCCTAAGAGACCCGACCGAACAACCCTCAGATAAAAGGGCATGCCTTAAGAAGAGGAGCCTCGACTCCCCATGATCTTCAACAAAAGGATAAAGGGACAACATCGCCAAAGTGGCCATAGCCCCTTGGCCCTCGACCACCTGGATGGAAGGGCCTAGGCGGCATAGATGGAGCTGGAGCACCCTCCTAACTCCGCCCTAGGCAAACCCTGTCAAGCAGCGATTGATTCCAAGCGATACACAAAGGACCGGAGTGTCCCACCCTAAAGCAACCAAGGCAGGCAGGGACTCTCCGCTCCCTCCTTCTACCACCTCACTAGGAGAATGGTGGAACCAGGGCCCCCACACCCCATGTTCCAGCAGGTCGCGGAGCCAGCCCCTCGGGCCAGTAAGGACTCGAGCCCATGCTCCTTGAGGTTCAACACACTACTCATTGGCAAGAGTCTGGGCCACCCTACCCTCAAGGGCATCTGCCCACCAAAATGAAGGGCGAGGGTTCGGGCCACCTAGACCAATGATTTCCAAATTGGCAAAGGGGAAAGGGAGCAGGGCCCTAGTGCTCCGTCTCTCGGGTGACGCAATGCCGCAAGAGGAACGAGCTTGGCCTCCCACGCCCCAAATCCACCTTTTCCTTCGGGCCACCTTCCAAGGTTGGCTCCCTTCTCGGCCATCCTTCAAAGAAGGCCCTCGTAAGCAACCAACCTTGGGAGGAAAGCGCAATGAACTGGGGCATCCCACTTAGAAAGTCAACAAGACAAGCTGGGAAACTCTACCCCCTCTTATCACCACCTCTCAAGGAGAGTCGATCAAAGGAAAGGCACCCATCGCAAATGCCCTCACCCAACTATTCTACGGGATAAGCGCTACATGCCATGTAGCCTTGATGCAACTTCTCGCCCAAAGAGAATGTCCTCCTCTCGCCTGCTGAGGGGAGCGGATGGACCTGGCATCGTGTAACTAGTTGGCCCATGAAGGCCATAAAGAAGGCCTCCAATGGCAACCTGCTTGCGCCTTCACGACGCCAGCCGTAGGCGCCCAGCCACTACCACAGATTGCCCTCTCCACGAGCATCCCAATAGGCCTCTCCAACGATAAGCTGAAAGGAAGTAACAGGAGGAGCCTCTATGCCAAGTCATTCGAGCAAGCGAAAGGGATCCAGCCAAGCCTCCTAAAACGTGGTTCACGAAACCTGTGCCAGTAAATCCCACGCAGAGAATACATTCTCACACTTGATATTCGAGTAGTCCATACAAGGAATAAAAAAAAATCTTTTATTTCCTTTACAACAAACATCGATTGTTACATTCCTCGAATTATGATCTCTAGCTAAGTTACAGCTAAAAAGAGGCAGGATACTACAAAGAAAATAGCAGCAGGACTCGGCGGATTCACCCTCAGTCCCCTAAGGCTGCTCGCACTCATAAGAACAGGGTGATAGTGAAGCGACAGGATGGGCGAGCCCCGTAGCTCTTGCCGAGCCTGCCCAGAACAACCCCTTGATAGAAGCTGGTTCGTCCCAGTCAACCATCACTCGGTCAGCAAGTGCTGATGGATAATGATGGCTGCTCGAGGCAGTCAGGGCCAACTAGAGGTGCGGAGTACCCTCCAATTTATTAGTGAGGTACCTCACCTAATCAATGCCGCTAGGCCTTCAGCCGACCCTCCCGCAAGGAATCCCTAGATGGACCTAACCATCTGGATGAACGTAGCAGGCGCCATCTGACCAAGGCCCCGCATCTGGCCTGGTAAATACACCCCTACCAGAGGAGCTGCTGGCAGAGGCAACCCTAGTTCCACCCTCGCAGAATCACCAAGGGAGCCGAGCGAGGTGGGAAGCATTGCAACTCCGCAAGAGAGCGACCTAACCCCAGGCCCCAGGAGGCACCCCCGTGACCTCGTGTCCGGTGGGTTCTCCACACTGGCCCAATAAGAGAGGCGTAGCCGCATCTCTCTCCCAATGAGTATCCCGTCGGGTTCACCCCACGGGCACCTAGAGAGAGCCTGCCCCTCTACTCCCCATTCCCCTACCTGCTTCCTCTTGAGCTCCTTGCGAGCAAGAGGCCTGCTTCTTCATGCCTTGCCAAGCAAGCTTCCCCCACAAGGGATGGACCCCTGGCCGAGGCAAGCCGTCGCAACACTTGACATCACTCGATAAAGAAAACCCCCAGAAGCTTGCGCTAGGAAAATAAGGCAAGTTAACTGCATAGGAGGGAGGTCAAGCCACAATAGGCATCTCAAAAGATGGAAGCCCTTACCTCAGCCTGTGTGTTGAGTGGCGTAATGAAGTGGGGTTCACCCCCATCCGAAGAGCTGTACATAACCACTCTTCGGCTGCTTCGCCGAACACATAGAAGTTCGGCGACATCCAAGGAGCGAACGAGTCACAAATGTTCTTCCCCATGACTCTTAGATCCCTCAAGCACGTCCATAGATGATGGAAGGTGGTGAAGCAAGGCCCACATTGGGCCTCTATTTATAGCCCTACCTCACGGGCTCTTGAGGGTGGCAACGTCTATCTACCCTCCTTACGGAATGCCAATTCCCAAGAAACCGAATCCCCCGAGATTCGGCACAGATTTTGCAGCTTCATGAACGCATTGATAAAACCGCCCGTTAAGGACCCTTGTATGTTATTACACAGTAGATATTTGAAAAGCCTCTATGCCTTTTTAGAAAGGCCCAACACTTCAGGCCATGCCCTTTCATGGCAACAACAGCCAGTGCCAGCTTTAGTGTCTCAATCAGGCGAACTACCGCCTCCTAAGGCCGGCAAGGGCTCGAGCTAATACGCTCCACTCCCAACTCCTGCTGCCCCCCAAGGCCGGCACCGGCTTCGGCTAATACGCCCCACACTCAACTATTGTCGCCCCCTAAGGTCTGCATGGGCTCGGGCTAATATGCCCTACACTTAAATTCCACCGCCTCCTAAGGTAGGCATCAGCTTTGGCTAATACGCTCCACGCCTAAGTTCTACCGCCTCCTAGGACAAGTACCGGCTTGGGCCAATACGCCCCATGCCTAAGTTATGCCGCCTCCTAAGGCCGGCACTAACTTGGGCTCACATGCCTATCGCCAAAGTTATGCTGCCTTCTAAGGCTGGCACCAGCTTGGTACATGTCGCCCCCTTAAGTCGGTGCGAGCTCGGGCTCATACACCTTAACAAGGAACCTCTTCTAAGCAAATGGAAGCAAACGAAGGCCACTCAACTCCTTCATCATAGATGTTCTAAGCACAACAGGCAGAATATCTGGAGGCATATCTATAGCGGAGTTTTGGCTACTCCCATTTCTCTCTCAGCAGTTCACACTAGCTAGAGAGTGGGGGCATATGATGAGGGGCAAAAATTACTCTCGGATCAGGCGAAATCGGCTCAGCCTACCCTACCTCAGACCAGCCGGACTCTAACTAGAACCCTCCTAGCTTGACAAAAGTTTCGACGCAGCATGGGCAGAAGATACGATAAAAAGGGCATGACCACCTATACCCTGACAGCTACCATGTAGCCTGGCAACTAGGGGTACTAGGGCCATCAAGTGAGGGTCCCCCCCCCCCCCCCCCCCCCCCCCCCCCCCTCCCTGAGTATAAATAGAGTGAGAGGCCCTCAGAAGAAAGGAACTCCCCAAAAGAGGGAGCGAGATTATGTAATACTGTGTAACCTCCATGAGTTCTAGTGCATAGTTGTGAGCTCTATCCTCCCCTAGACATACATCCCTTGCGGTGGAACTGAGTCACCAAACCTTTGTCTCCCTTTGTGTGTGTTTGGTTGTCGCTTTACCTCCTTACGCGATGGATGATTAATGACTAAGTAGCACCTCCTATACTAACAAATTTGTTGGTGGCCTTCCGAGGCTCATTAATAGCAAATTAACATATGCATATATATGTACATATATATCTATACATACATACATACATATATATATATATATATATATATATATATATATATATATATATATATATATATATATATAAAGTATCTTTTGATCACTTTGCTTAAAAAATTAAAAATGAGCATATAATATGATTCGTTTGATCTTACACGTCATTTCCTAAAATCGTATCCTCTTCTCCAAAATGGTATCGGAAACCACTATTCATATTGTGGTGGTTTCCTTGATTCACGAATGTAATCAATTAATATTTTTTTAAGTCAATTATCATACATTGATTTCATTCTGTTATCAATTAATATCAGAAACCACCATTGTTATCATCATTTTTATCTCAACAAAAAAAAAAAATCGCGGTGCTCTCATTCTATTTAATCACGGTGCTCAATGAATTGATGATACTCGAGAGAGAATATGGATGCATCTTTTACTGTTGAAGATGGTATTCAAGGTATTTATCCATGAGACGTGGTAACATAGTTGATATATATATACTTTTTATTTTTGAAACAAAGAAGAAAAACATGACCATTATATTGTGCATTACAACACTCTTGTTTGACATGATATGTATTATGTCTCACAAAATAGAACATTCGTAATGAAGATGATAGATTACAGTTATATATGAAGAAAGTCGTATTATAAACGTTGTAATACGACATATGCATTTTACAATCATTGTATTATAACGCACCCCGTTAGATGTGATACACATTATGTCTCTCAAAATAGAGCATTTATAATGAGGAATAATAGATTGTTGTTATAATAAGGAGAATGTTGTATTACAAACGTTGTAGTACGACATATGCGTTTTACAACCATTGTATTACAACGCACCCCGTTAGAGATGATACACATTATCTGTCAAAATAGAGCATTCATAATGAAGGACAATAGATTGATATTATAATAAGGAGAAAGTCGTATTACGAATGTTGTAATACGACATATTCATTTACAACATACCTGGTAAAAAATAAAGCATTCGTAATAAATGACGATAGCTTACCATTATAAATAGAAGAATGTTGCATTATAGGCGTTGTAATACGACATATACATTTTACAACTGTTGTAATACATCATTCTTGATCATTTTACAATCAAGCTTTTAATTAAAAGAATGTTGTATTGCAAGCGTTGTAATACGACGTATGGATTTTTACAATTGCTGTAAGACAACATTCTTGGTTTACAATTATTTTTACAATAGTTGTAATAACAAATTTTCTTCATAAATAAAAAATTGTTGTATTAAAAGCGTTGTAATATGACACATGTATTTATAACGTTGTCATATTCTCAAAATGGAACATTCGTAATAATACAATTTAAAAAATTGTTGTATTACGATTTTAAACACATCAAAGTTTGGATATATTACTATTTCATTTTATTACATCACAAGACTATTTTATGCTTTCATTACAATATATTATTATCTTTATTACGACTACATGAATCACTCGTTACAACATTTTATATCTTATATTATATCAACTAGATGTACACAATACGACAAAAATATAAGATGTACCATATTTTGCACTATTTATGTTTTGAAGTTAGAATGTTGGTCATGGTTTAGTTGCTACATTAAAGGAATTTCAATATTTATGGAAGTAACGTATTTCGTTTAGCATTTTTTCTTTTTGGAATGTGATATTTAATGATAGGGTTGTTACTTTTTTTTTTTAAGGTTTCCATTTTTTTTTGTATTACGAAACCACCTTTAAGTCAAAATAGTGGTTTAATGTAGAACCACTAGATTTTTATCAGTTGGCTGTAAGGCATAGTTCACAAGTAGTAAAATGAGCACAATGTGTATAGGATATATGTGTGTGTGTGTGCATGGGGGTTGGGAGTATACAGGTGACCACTACGTAAGTTATGTATAAATGTGTCAATTTCTTCCACTACAAGTAATGTTTTAGATTGTAAATTTATAGATTAAGATCATCCCATATGGACATATTATACATATAATTTAAATCAAATATGATACTTCTAGTACGTACATCGAAGATGATTCATTTTTTATAACTTAAGTATTACAAAATTTGATTCTAATCGATATAGGTGTTAAGAGTATCGAATTAATTTTAAATTTGATGCATAAGATATTCATATCGAATGATCTGAATCATTAAATTTTTAATTTAAAATATTACTCTTACCGGAAAAATATTTCCGCACCTTACATTAAGCTACGGCCCCCCCCCCCCCCCCCCCCACACACACACTACGTTACCTAGAAAGACATCTTGCAAGTGGAGTACTGCTAACTACATATTTAAGCATCTACCTTGCCATGCCTTCAGATAGAATTGAACACCTAGCTAGTTTCTATGTTTAATATCAAAACACCTTCTAGATCTTGTTTATCTACGTGGGGCATGGCAGTAATCTCCTAATCATTTCGATCTCCATGCATGCATCAGTGTGACGGTGGATGGTATGGGATAGATTGCAGCATCCCATCTGCTGAATCTCCCATGAAACATTGGCCGAAGTGGCTTCGTCCATCTAAGGTGGATGTGCTGGAAAACGCAACCATAAGAGCAACGGTGAGAAAGAGAAGGCCTCTCATCTATGTGTACGACTTGCCACCTGAGTTCAACAGCCATCTTCTCGAGGTCCCAATAATTAAACCCATCTATATAATTTTCCTCACAGATAATATTATATATATATATATATATATATATATATATATATATATAGCTACACCATCATTTTCCGATATTAATTATGCATATGTAGCATATTCAATTAATCTTATCAGGGACGTCATGATAGAAACCTATGTGTCAACCGATTATACGACGACCACAATCGAACCGCATGGACCGGTATGCCGTACGGCGCACAGGTTCGATCGACTCGTTTGCGATCCGGTGTGGAATATTCCTGTAACGATTGATTACGTTGACACGTGAGGCTAATTTTTTTCATGGCTCAGATGGCCTTGCATGAGAGCATCCTAGCCAGTCCTCACAGAACCATGAATGGAGAGGAAGCGGATTATTTCTATGTTCCTATGCTCGATTCGTGTACGACAATTCGCGCAGACGATGCACCACATTTCCGCATGGAAGTAAGATCTTGATTATATGTACTACCACCACCACCACCACCACTGCTGCATTCACACCTGTATGTCGTAGTTCATTCTTTGCATTATACATATGACACCCCCATGGCCCATTAATGTTTTATGTAGCTGGATGGTTTTGTGGTTAAAACATCGACATTTATTCCATCCTTTACCGACGAATTAATATAAAGGTTGAGATAGCTAGATCGTATATAGCAATGCATCCTTCTTAAAACTGACAAATCTGCTTTCAGAAAGTCATGGGCTTGAGATGCTTCTTCACTCTGAGTATCTATAAGAAGGCTTATGATCATATTGCCGAACGGTATCCTTATTGGAATCGCTCTTCGGGGAGAGATCACATCTGGGTATTCAAACGAAATTCCTTATACGTACCTAGCTAATTGATCTTTTTTTGAAGAATCCGTTAGCTCTTTTGAGGCCATTAATTGTGCTAATTATATACTTTTTCTTTGCTTAATTTGCTATCGGGAGTTCTTCACTTGGGATGAAGGCGCTTGCTGTGCTCCAAAGGAGATATGGAATAGCATGATGCTGTCCCATTTTGGAAATACAAACTCTAAACACAATCGCTCGACAACAGCTTATGGGCCAGACAGCTGGAACCCCATTCCTTTAGAAAGAAGGGGGAACCACACATGCTTCGATCCTGCGAAGGATCTCGTCCTTCCTGCATGGAAGCAGCCCAATCCGCACACGTTGCAATCGAGGCTATGGGCCAGGTTCTGCACCAAATCCCTGATTAGATATCGATCATTTGCATGACCATCGACTTACTTAATCAAACGTCAAGGATCGATGTATCTTTTTTCAATTGGTGCTTTAAGCTCGATTCTCTTAAATCATATGACTTGCTCGATATATATCGTGTGAATCATTCTCAGGTCTCGCGAGGAACGCAAGACATTGTTTTATTTCAATGGAAACTTGGGACCAGCATATATACACGGAAGACCTGAGAATAGGTACATAAACATGCATAATTTTAGAGTGTTACTTCCTGCTATTGTCAATTAATATTTTGTCGATTAAGCACACTAAATTAACACCATACTTGAAAAATGGTTCAGGTATAGCATGGGCATCAGGCAGAAGGTTGCTGAAGAATTCAGCTCGATTCCTAACAAGGAGGGTAAGCTAGGGAAGCAACATGTAGACGACGTGATCGTTACTTCTGTACGCTCACACAAGTATGCAAAGGAATTGGCAAACTCTATGTTTTGTGGGGTCTTCCCTGGAGATGGTTGGAGTGGGCGCTTAGAGGATAGCATTGGGCATGGATGCATACCTGTTATAATTCAAGTAGATTCTATTTCTTTTTCTACCTTAATTTTTTGAAGGAAAATTCAAGTAGCTAGATTCTTAATTTCTTTTTCACTCGAAATATAAGTTCTTTTATAATATTGTGAAGGAGAAGAAATTGCCAATATAAGTTTTTGGGCTTTCGCACCCCCATCGAATTAATGTTGTGGACTGGATATATAGAACATGATTGGAAGGAGAAAGGAGAATTTAACCATTGTCCTGTGAATTAAGAATGTGATGCATGTCGTCGTGATCGATAATTCCACCCTTTCAAAATTAAACATGCCCTAAGCAATATTCCTTCGAGGTTGGACAAGGTTTAGCAACTCCACGAAATAGAGGGTCAACACCGATAATACTGACACTTAGAGTTCTTACCATGGAAAAGCATCTCGAAGTTCCTCTCGACAACAATATTGCATGCTTTTTAAGTTGTTGAGAAGTTGCAAACCCACTGGATCATATATAGATCTCCATTTTCATGTGAATAAACTGCTCATACTACATAGACCCTTCTTCTTATGAATATCTACATGTTTTCAGGATGGGATATTCATGTCATATGAGAATGTACTCAACTATGGAGATTTTTCCATTAGGATATCTGAAGATAACATTCCTAACATGATAAATATTCTTCGGGTAAGCAGCATGTTGTTGATTTTCTTTAAAATTGATCCAAAGACAAGATATTTGATGGTACATATATAGGAGATGAAGTTATTTTGTTGATGATCTTATATGGTTCTTGTAGAGCATCAACGAGACTCAAATAGATTCTATGATGGCAAATGTGCGGTCAATCTGGCAAAGATTCCTATATCGTGACTCTATCATGCTTGAGGCTGAAAGGCAAAAACGTTTATATGGTGAGTTGCGGGATTGGGGAGTTGAGCTCTTGAAACTCAAAGAGGATGACGTCTTCTCCACATTTATTCAGGTATATATTCTGTTTTTGATCGCTGAAATATTTCATGTTAGTGGTTGAGATTGAGGCATAAGTAGATATTTGTATGACACTTGAAAGCATTCTTAAACTGATTTGCTTTCTCTATGGAAACAAGTAGGTTTTACACTACAAGTTACACAATGATCTATGGAGGAGAAATTCCCATAATCAGCAAAAGGATTTCGGACTGCCCAAAGCATGCTTGAATAAAGCAATCCATAAGTAAATAGTGCCACGCAACAATATATGCATACATAGCATATTGCATGGAACCCCAAAGGTAGGAGCAACCCTTTCTCTCTCTTTATTTTTCAAGAGGGAAGACTCCACCATGTTCTTCCAAAATATCTTCTTGTTTACTTATTTTGATTCTTCATTAAAGAAAAATCCTATGGATTTTTGTATTCAAGAAAGCATTTGCTTATTTTTTGGAGATAGGGAGACGATGAAATCCAAACAAGTTGCATAAAAAAGTTGGAGAATGTTGTATTTTTTCAATCTTTAGGGTACTTTATATATTGAGAATGGTGTCAACGGAGAGTGAAACAAAAGGTTTTCATGTTAAGTTTGGTTGTATATATAGATTCTTTACTTACACCCACATCTATCTTAAGACATGCATGATTGACCTTCAAAATAAACAACAGTTATGATGTTTTCATTCCAAGACTTCTTCCATTCTTTCCCTAAGTTACCATGCAAAATCTCATGATCCAACCTCCAACACTTTCAAATTACACATCATTAGCTTTCTCTTGAGACACCTAAACTAGCTAGCTTAAATCTCTCTCTCTCTCTCTCTCTCTCTCTCTCTCTCTCTCTCACACACACACACACACACACAACTTTCCCATGATAACCTCATGAAGATTCAATCTTTTCCTATTTAATTTACATATCTGCCTCCACATTTTGATTCTTACTACACTCTTCCTCTCCATGTGTCTATGATTAACAACCCAAAATTCCACCCTATAAAGCATTTTTAATATATTGTTTATGGCATTTGCCTTTCATTTCCAAAGATACCCTCCTGTCATGAAGAACACGTGATGCTCCTTTCATTCCAACCAGCAAGCATGCATTTTATGTGCTGAATATTCTCAATCCCTCCATCTCAAGCATTTGAAATTGTCTTAAGTATTTAAAATTATGATCTAAAGTATTTAAAATCATCTTTCTTTGTGAAAATTGTGCTTCAATATGGAGAAAAAGGACTTCCAATTTTCACTTATGTATTAGTTCTATCTTCTCCTCCATTGAAATTTCAATATTTATAATAACCTACTTTGTCTTTCTAAGGTAACAATCCTAAACTTCAAGGATCTAACTCCCATGCTTGTTTTCCTATAGACTCCATGACTCGGCACTCATCCACTACTTGACTACTATGTAGAAAATGTATGCCCGTCATTAGTCTATTCCAAGTTGAAGTAAAGATCTAAAGACTTAAACTTAACTTTAATAAATTTGGACAAGGATTATAGATGCAAGAAAAATACTAATAATATTAATCCACATATAATATATCCTCAAGTATTTTGCAAAGGTAAATGATTGATATCCATGAACACATAAAACACACATGTCAGGATGACTTGGGCTCCGTTCCTAACAAAACCCAATGAAACCTGAGTTGCCAAAGTCAACAATACACATCTAGAGGATATATAATCACCAACGTGTTATCATCAGACATTCAATAGCTAGAATAACGAAACATAACACATTGATTAAAGGAATAAAAAAAGAAAGGACTTAGTTTTCAACCAAAATGACATCACCCAATTTTATTTCCACAACTAAAAGAATTAATGCCTAAAGTGTTACGGTAGCTAAGAAGAAAATTGAAAGACAAAAAGTAGGCTAGAGGATTCTCATCCTCACATGCTATGTATATAGTGATGTCATCCTTGGATCCGCACTAGTCATACCAAATGCAACTGCAGTTCTTGGTTGCTGAACAATACTCGAGTATGAAGTCTAACGAATACATTGATAAAAGCTTACTAGAGTAATTTAAATAAATGACGCAATGAAAGTAGAGAAATGAGAACTAGGTCTTAACAATTATCTTGATTATTTCCATCAATACCCACAAATGAATTATCAGGTACGTTTCCTTTGCAAGTTATGATTTTTATTGTCTCATTGATTAATCTCTTGGAAGCACAAAAAGATTTCATTGTGATATTTTGAGCATTAGGACAAATATGTAGTACTCTTTTAGCTAGGAGCTCTCCATACACATAGTATGACTTGGTTAATCACCCTAAGGTTCCAACATAAGCAATATGGCAGCCATAAAGTAACCTGTGCTATAAACTACCCTTTATAGCTATTGTTACATAAAAAACCAAGTCAATTATAATCATTGATTTGGTCCATGATTTTGGTTTGTATGGGACCTCTTGATTTCCCACCTAGGCTTCCCCTTCTCAAGCAAAAATCCTCTCAACCATAGTTGGGATCCAATTGTTGATAAGACTAATGTGAAGTGGGAAAGACTCTTAGAAATCTCTCCCAGATAGGGTTAATCTTAACTTTTGCTTTTCTTCCCTCCCTTCTACTTCATGTAGATCTACAACTAACAAAATTGACCCCATCCATAAAACCTTTTTTAGTAAGGTATCTCTCTTTACAATCTACATCTTGCTTGTTGAGACTAGATCTATTGACAAAAAAAGAGTTGATCGAGATATCATAAATTTGAAGTTGTTCAAAATTGTCCTCCTCTCTAAACTTCTTCAAATGCTTCATTTCATCAATAAAAAAGCTCTTTGCTATGAAAATTAGCACCTCCCCTTATATTACTAAGAACTTGTGGAGGGTCTACATCATTTGGAAATATTTTCTCTTTAAAGGACTCTCATCTCATCTCATTACACCTTAATTAGTAATGATATTACTGCTCCATCATGGCATACTAAAATTTCACCCATTCCGCACTGCCACCACCCCCCTCCCCTGGCCCCACCTCTTGCTAAAATTATCCTACCTTAATCTTTTCAAATCGACCTCCACCAAAAATATATTTAATCAAAAAGCCTTTGCCACTCTCCAGCTAGGAATAACTAGTTCAAGTAACATGTAAATCACATTCCAAGTTTTTTGGTAGGAGAAATAAACATTTACTCTCTCCTCTTTGTATCCATTAACTGATTTTATCCTAACATCACTACTAGGGAGGCCTACTACCCCTAGAAAATGGTTGTATTATCTCTCCTTTCTTCAAAATAGTTTAGAAAGCCAAATTACATCCATGTGTCTCCTATTTCTCCTAGCTTCTAATTTGCAACAAATTTCACCCTTGACAACCTTACAAATGAAAATATTTCCTCACACTTTATTAGCAAGATGAAGAACCAACTAATGACTTTCTCTTGTCATGTCCTCTTGTGAACAATCTTTGATCTTCTCACTCCTCCTGCTCCTCAATTCCATAGAAGATTTTTGCTTGATAAGAAGCTTATTCCTTTAAGGTAAAAATATTTTACAATTCTCTCTTTCCCTTTGTGGTCATTTAATTTATTGTGCTTTTCTTAGAAACAAAGATGTAAAAGAACATTTGAGATGCATAGAAGACTTTCCATTGATATCTTAAGAACACCTTGCTCTTGATTATAGATTGTCAATCTTTGGCTAATATTACTCTGATGGGTTTCACTACTATAAATTGTAACTTTTTTTTTGTGATTGTAGTAATTCCCAACAAGTTAGGTTTTCTTTAGCTAGGCAACAAGAGGCTCTCAAGCTATTGCCTTCCTCATCACTTCCTCCACTAGCTGTCCATCTATGGTCTACCACTCCTTTCTTTACTTTAATAAGGTATTTATATTTATTTCTTAAATACTTGAACAAGGTTCTCATTGGATCCTACATATGAGACCCAAAAGACTTTATCGTCTGGACCTCCCCACTTGATGGGCCTTGGAAGGCCACCAAGAGATTTGTTAGCGTAGGAGGTGCTACTTAGTCATAAATCATCCATCGCATGGGAGGGTAGAACAACGATCCACAAGCATACGCAGAGGAGAACAAGATCTGGTGACCTAGTTCCACCGCAAGGGGTGTACGTCTGCGGGAAGGATGGTACTCCCAACTATGCACTAGAATTTCAAGGATACATGGTACTACATGATTTCTCTCCTTCTTTGGAGAGGAGGCCCCTTCTTCTGAGGGCCTCCATCTCTATTTATAATATGGGGAGGAGACTCCCCCACTCGATGGGCCCTGATACCCCTAGTTGTTAGGCTATATGGTAGCTGTCAGGCTGCAGGTGGTTAAGCCCATCTTATTGTATCTTTTGCCCACGCTGCGCTAAATCTTTTGCAGGTCGGGTGGGTTCTGGTTGGGATCTGGCTGGTTTGAGGTGGGGCAAGCTGACCCGGCTTTGCCTGCATGCCCTGTAGTCGGGCAGCAAGATCCTCTATCGGGTCTTGTGCGGAGTTTTGGATCCAAGGGTCATTTTTGCCCCTCATCAGATTCGAGGGTAATTTTTTCCCCTCATCATATGCCCCTACTCTCTAGCTAGTGTGAACTGTTGAGAGAGTAGTGAGAGTGTCCAAAACTCCGCTGTAGATGATGCCCCCAGATGTTCTTCCTACTGTGCTGCAGTGGGGAGAACATCTATGATGGAGGAGTTGAGTTGCCTTCGCCTGCTTCCAAGTGCTTGGAAGGGGTTCCTTGTTAGGGCGAATGGGCTTGAGCTTTCGCTGTTGCTTGCCTTAGGAGGTGGCAGAAGTTAGGCGTGGGGCGTATTAGCTCGAGCCGGTGTCGGCCTTAGGGGGTGGCAAAAGATAGGTGTGGGACGTAGTAGCCTGAGTCGGTGCCAGCCTTAGGAGGTAGCAGAAGTTAGGTGTGGGGCATAGTAGCCTGAGCCGGTGACGACGTTGGGAGTCAACAGTTTGCCTAATTGAGATGCTGAGGTTGGCACTAACTGTTGTTGCCGTGTAAGGGCATGAATTGAAGTGTCGAGCCTTTCTAAAAAGGAGTGAGGCTTTTTGGATGTCTGTCGTGTAATAACGCGTGGGGGTCCTTGACTAGCGATTTTATCAATGTGTTTATGCAACCATGGAATCCGTGTCGAATCTCAGTGGATTCGGTTCCTTGGGAATTGGTGACTTGCAGGGGGTGGAAAGACGTTACCGCCCTTAGGAGCCTATGAGGTGGGGCTATAAATAGAGGCCCGATGTGAGCTTTGCTTTACTGGCTTTCATCGTCTTTGGATGAGCCTAAGGGACTTAAGAGTCATGGGGAGGAATGCATTCGTGTCGTTCGTTCCTTGGGTAGATCTCTGTTGCCGAACTTCTGCGTGTTCGGTGGAGCGGCTGAAAAGTGGTTATGTGCAACTCTTCGCATGGGGGTGAGACCCTCTTCGTGGCCTCGCTCAATGCATAGGTTGAGGTAAGGTCTTCCATCTTTTGATGTGGCTTTTCCTCCCTCCTGTGCAGTTAACTTGCTTTATTTTCCTGGCGCAGGCTTTTGGGGGTTGTCTTTGCCGGGCGATATCAGGTGTCATGGCAGCTTCTCCCGGCCAGGGGTCCATCCTGCGTGGGGGAAGCTTGCTCGGCGAGGCACAAAGAAGAAGGCCTCCTGCTCGTGAGGAGCTTAATGGGAAGTAGGCAGGGAGTCGAGGAGGGGTGGAGCAGGCTCGGTCAAGGCACATGTGGGGCGAATCTGTTGGGGCGTCCGCTGTGAGGGAGTCAGCCGCGTCTGTCTTTGTGGACCCAGGTGGGGGGAAGGAAGGGGACGTTCTACTGGGGGTGCCATCTCCTCCGGTCTCGTGTGGAGAACCCATCGGACGCTGGGTTGTAGAGGTGCCGGTCGGGGCCTGGGTGAAGGCTTTACGGAGGCTCGACGCTTCCACCGCTTCTCTTGGGTCCCTTGGTGACTCCACGAGGGTGGAGCAGAGGGTGCCTCTGCCGATAGTTCCCCTGGTGGGAGAGTGCTTTGCCCGGGCAGAAGTGGGGCAGAGCGCATCGGGTAGATGTCTGCCTAGGCAGTTAAGCTCAACTGGCTATTCCCGCAGGAACAACTTACCGAAGGCCTTACGGCTTCGACCATGTGGGGTGCCTCACTGGTGTATGGGAGGCTAGCTTGCACGGCTGGGTCGTTGCACCTACCTTGCACCGGCACCCTGACTCGCTAAGACTTGCCGCTCCGCCTGCGGCGTCCCTCAGTCAGTCCTCCTTCCTCTGCGGATGGGACTGAGGGGGAGTTCACCCCGCCCGATCAGGGGTCTGCCTTGGGGGTGCAATACTGGCTAGGAAAAGATAGACCTTTGCCGAGGAACCGGATCAAGCTGCAGGGCCTGCTAGTCTTGATGCCGCACTATTACTCCTGTTGTTGAAGATGAGTGGGATTGAAGACTTAGGGCGAGGCCGCCGAGTCATGATGACTGGTGTCGACTTTTCCCTTGTACTAGTTTTCCTTATCCGGGGAATGTAATAGCTGATGTTTTTGCAAAGGAAATAATTTTTTCGTTCCTTGCATAGACTGCTCATATGCCAAGTGTGAGAAACTCCTTTTTTTTTAGTGGGATTTCGTTGCTCGCACGGGTTATGTGAACCAGGTTTCACAAGGCTTGGATTAATCCCTTTTGCTTGCTCAAACAACTTGGCATAGAGGCTTCTCTTGTTACTCCCTCTCGGCTAATCATTGGCGGGGCCTATTGGGATCCCGTAGAGAGGGCTATCCGCAGTAGTGGCCGGGCGCTCATGGTTTACGCTGTGAAGGCGCAGGCGAGTACCCTTGGGGGTCTTCTTGTGATATTTATGGCTTGATTACTTGCCTAGTGCCTTTCCCACCTGTTTGTGTTGGTTGCGAGTGGGATTAGTGCCCTGGCTGCGCCCCACTTGCCTAGTGGGGCGGGCATACATACTCCCCTCAGTAGGTGGGAGCAGCACATTCTCTTTGGGCAAGAGTTTTCATCAAGGCTACTTGGTATGTAGCGCTTATCTCTATAGAATGGTTGGGCTAAGGATGTTCGTTATGAATGCTTGCCTTTGATTGACTCTCCTTGCTAGGTAGCAATTGGAAGGGGCGGAGAGTCCCAACTTTCCTCGTTGACTTTTTAAGTGGGATGCCCCAGTCCATTAAGCATTCCTTTGGGGGTCAGCTGCTTACGAGGGCCTTCCTTAAAGGGTGGCCAAGAAGGAGGGGGCGACCTTGGGAGGTGGCTTGAAGGGAAGGTGGCTTCGAGGTGCAGGAGCCCAAGCTTATTTTGGTAGGCAGATGACTCTGAGGGTGGGATGGCCAAGACTTTTGCCAGTGGGTGGTGAGTTGAACTTCAGGGTGCATGGGCTTGAGTCCTTACTAACCCGAGGGATTGGCATCGTAGTCATTGGAACGTGGGGCGCAGGAGCCCTGGTTCTGCCATTCTCTTGGGATGACTTTCTTTGCGAGGTGGTAGGAGGGGGCGGAGGGTCCTTGCTTGCCTTGGCAGCTTTTGAGCGGGATGCCCCGGTCCTTTGTGTACTCCTTGGAATTAGTTGTTGCTTGACGGGGCTTGCCTAGGGAGGAGTTAAAGAGGGTGCTCCAGCTCCATCTGTGCCGTTCAAAACCTTCTGTCTAGGTGGCTGAGGGCCAAGGGACTTTGGCTACTTTGGCGATGTTGTCCCTCTACCCTTTTGTTGAGGACCGTGGGGAGTCAGGGCTCCTCTTCTTAAGGCACGCCCCTTTTTCTAGGGGATGTTTAGTCGGATCTCCTGGGAGACCCCTTAGTTGGGATAGGTCCACCTTTGGAGATACTCGCTACATGTCGCATGTGGGGATCGGACAAGTGTCCAATGTAGGAGCGCTTGGGTGCCCATCCTTGACAAGGGAGCCTTGAGGCAGGATCTGCCGGAGGGCTTATGGGCGTGCGCTGTTGTAGGGTCGCTGCTTCCCTTGAGAGTCGTGTTCATCACAAGAGTCCATGAGAGTTGTTTTTGAGAGTTTTCCAAGCCTCGGCCTTGGCCTTTTGTTGAGGCTGGATAGTGGTTGCCTGAGTGGGCGGATCCCTTACCTAGATGAGATATGTGGCGTCGTCAGGGTAGGATCAAGTAGCCGAGGTTGAAGAACTTGACCAAAATCCTGTAGGGGGTAACTCAGGCCCGGTTGTTGAACCGTGATCAATTACTTCAGTCTCTTTGCAAAGGTGAGGACCCGGAAGTTGGCCGTTAGGTGGCCCATCCTATCTATGAAGGCGGTTAGCCATTCTGTCACCGGGCCCACTCTTATCATATGCGAACAAGGGGTGATTTTGTCGTTGTGGCCACAGTGTGTGATATTGCCGGGTGTATACCCATCTGGCCACACCCTTGGAGAGGGCAGGCGCAGGGGGATTTTTGCATGGGTCGACCCTTGGGAGTGACCATTGCTTGGAACCTTCCATAGAGAGTATCCATGAAGTGGGGCTGACCTTGGAGGGTGGTGACGAGAGCTAAGAGCGGACACTTGGACTCTTTCGGGTGGAGATCTGGAAGCACACTAAGTTGGGCTTGGAGCGTGGGGGTCCAAGCCCACGTTATGGGCATTACGCGACATGGGGCCCTAGGGACCTAACTCGGCTTCTAGTGGCCAGTATAGCGGCCGTTGGGCGAAATGGTCTGAACCCTCACCATTTGCTCCAGCGGGCAGACGCCTCTAAGGGTGGAGCGATTATGGCTCTGCCCACAAGCGGTGTGTGGAACTTCAGGGCGCACGGGCCTAAGTCCTTACCGGCTTAGGGAGATACGTCTTAGTCGTTGGAACGTAGGGTGTGGAAGTCCTAGTTCCACCGTTTTTCGTAGATGACATTGTGGTAGGCGGTAAATGGGACACAAGTGCCTCAGTTTGGATTCACTCTAGCCATCGAGGGTGGCTGTGTCGGCCATAAGAGGCGATAATTCCCAAGGTCGAGGGGAGGGTTCGTCCGACCCCCGGCCAACTCGAGGAGATGACCTGCCAACCTGGATAGGTGGCGGTATAAGAGAGCATTTGGCGGGTTCGCTCGAATTCGCGCCGACCTTGTGAGATGGCAAGATGGACATAGGAGGTGTCTATCCAGGTTTGTGCCGACTTGAAGAGGCGGCAGATGCATCCGTTCGAGTTCTCACCAACCCTAAGAGGTGGCTTGTCGGCTTGAAGAGGTTGCAATATGTGGAATGTCGAACATGTCTGTCCGAGTTCTTACCGACTTTAAGAGGTGGCTTGCCAGTCGGAAGAGGCGGCAATATGTGAAATGTTGGACACGTCCATTTAAGTTCTTACTGACCTTAAGAGGTGACTTGTTGGCCTCAAGAGGCAGCAATAGGTGGAATATCGGACATGTCTGTCCAAGTTCTTCCTGACCTTAAGAGGTGGGTTGCTGGTCTGAAGAGGCAGCAATAGGTGGAACGTCGGACGTTGTAAATTCCCTACTTGGAGGGGGTGAGGTCAGCGTGACGTAAAAATGCGAAATTAAGATATAGAATAATCTCACAAAATAACAATCACACAATGTACACAATGATTTTTTAGGTGGAAACCCAACCCGGGTGAAAACCACCACCTAACTCTCTCGAGTTAGGATTTTTCGATCAACTAAGTTGATCAAATCCACTAACGTACTACTTAAACGAGGGTAGTACAACCTCAATTACAACCACGCTACTTTATACGAGGGTAGCGTACTTCAAACCCCTTCTCTTCACGAGAAGAATTTTGTCTCACGAAGGAGACGGGAATTCGCAAAGCGAATACCCAACACAAGCAAAGTAAAATACAAGAATAGTCCTATAGAACTAACAAAGATATTCTTAAACTAAGCTTCTATAGGAGTTAGGATGCTTCCCTTTGCACGAAGTGCATCGACGACGCGGATGAGTGAACTACACGACGGTGCAATGGTGCTCTCGTGAACTATGGCGGGAGAGCAGATGAGCAAAGGATCGATGCTCTCTAGATGTAGAACCTGAGCTTGGAGAGCAAGAGCTTCTCTTGGACACAAAAGAGTGGAAAGTATGTTGCTTGGGTGTGTCTTGGTATGTATATGAGTGGCAAAGGTTCCCCTCTATTTATAGAGGCCTTAGGAAGGCTTTGGAAGGCCTTGGAAGGCTTCCATAGCCGTTGGGTGCAAGCTCCAAGAGAATCAGGCTGAAATCAGGATTAATCATTACACTGATATGGTTATCAGACGTCTGATCCTGGCATCGGACGTCTGGAAAATCAGTTTAAGACGTCTGGGAACAAAGTCAGACGTCTGATTATAGGCGGGTTTCCTTCCTGACTTGAATCAGATCGAAATAGGGTTCTAGTGAATTGTCATCAGACGACATACAAGATGTCTGGAAAGATGTCTGGACATCTGGAAACCTACTTTTCTGCGGAAATGGATTTCCAAGAGAGTGCAACGGCTATAAAATCTCTGAGAAGAGATTTTGGGTCAGCCGAGGTAAAATGGTCATGTATCAGACGTCTAGGGTCCTCTACAGACGTCTGATATGGGGCTAACAGTCATATCCTTCATTGTTTGCTAAGCCAGCCAACAGTCCACTAATTAGACGTCTGGCAAAATCATCAGACGTCTTCTAAGACGTCTGGACTAAGGTCTAGACGTCTGATTTCATCAGACAGAACTAACTAAGTCCAGCCTAAATATAGTCGGATGTCTGAGTCAACAGTCAGACGTCTTAAAAGTATTTATTAGACGTCTGATTTTCATATTAGACGTTTGAAAAGGCTGTTTGAACCCTATTTTGGTTTTCTAAGTTCTCTACAGAAAACCTAAGTATCCTAGGGTTGTGCAGGTGTTCCTAGGACTACTATTAGGGTACTTTGAGGCTCTTTAACATGATATTCTAAGAAACAAAAAGAGTAAGGAAATAAAGACAAAAGTACATAGAAAGAGATAAACAGAATTCTATCTTATTCTTCTTCTCCTTCCTTCTTCAAGCTATCACTCCTCGCGAAGATCCTCTATTCTCTGTCAAGCTCCTCCAATCCACCATGGATGCGAGCTCGAACTCCGTCTAACCACGTCTCCATTTGCAATTAACCTGAAATCTAAAACTTTAAGTGCAAATGTTAAATGACACGTGTTTTGTTATCATCAAAATAAATGATCGTGGTGCTCTAGCACCAACAGACGTGTCCGTTCGAGTTCTTGCCGACCTTAAGGGATAGGTAACTTGCTAGCCTGAAGAGGCGGCAATATTTGGAACATTGGATGGGTTTGTCCGAGTTCTTGCCTTAAGAGGTGGCATGCCGTCCTGAAGAGGCGGCAATACATGGAACGCAGGATGCGTCCGTCTGAGTTCCCGCCGACCTTGAGAGGTAACTTTCCGACCTGAAGAGACAGCAATACATGGAACGTCGGACGCATCTGTCCAAGTCCTCGCCGACTTGGAGAGGTGGCTTGCCGATTTGAAGAGACATTAATACGTGGAACATTGGATGCATCCATTTGAATTCTCGCCTACCTGGAGAGGTGGCCTGCTGGCTTGAAGAGGCGACAATATGTGAAACGTCGGACGCGTCTGTTCGAGTTCTCTTTGACTTTGAGAGGTGGCTTGCCGGCCTGAAGAGGTAGCAATACGTGGAATGTCGGATGCGTTCATCCGAGTTCTCGCCCACCTCAAGAGGCAGCTTGCCGAATCGAAATTTCATCCCAACACCCTCTAGAGGCCAGTCGCCAGGCGAGAGCAAGGAGCGGTTGCCACCCTCTGCGGGCGATGGCCATCCGTTGCGAGGGGCAGGGCCCTATCCTTGGTAGAACAGGTCGAACCTCTTGCTATCGCCAAGGTAGGATAGGGGTCTCACGTGTCATTTTTTGCGGCGTTGGGTTCGCCCCTGGTGCGGTAGGGACTACGCGCATGAGGGATTTTTCTTGCCGACCCCCCTACTCTCTCAAGGGGTGGTCTTGCCAATGTTGAGACTCAGGGGGGCCTCCGTGGTTCCTAATAGCCTTAAAAGGACACTTTTCGGTGCTTTGGAGCCTCGAGAGAAGGGGGTCCGTAGCCCTCAAACTTTTGGTGTTGCCCTAAAGGGAAAAGGCTCTTGCCGTGACGAACTTGGACGCTCCGCCGAATCCTGCAGGGAGACTTGGTCGTATCCTCCTTGTCCAGATAAAAGTTGGGAGGGAGGTACCTGGAGAGGGTCGACTCAGTAGGACGGGCCCGGATGCTTGGGGTGACGTCGGTCTGAGGTAACCTTAACCTTTGTGCTAATGTGCTCAGGCATCAAGAGGAGAGGACCTCGAGTGGCGCGAGCGTCATCGCCAGAACTTGGCGGCGAAATCCATCAGGAGGAGGAGCCAAGGTGATGTCGCCTATCTGTGGGGTAGGGTGTTAACTTGCCTGGCTCTCAATTTTTCCCGAGAGATTGCATTGGCCATCCGCAGTCGTCGGGGCCCTTTCTTGGAGCCTTGGGATAACGGGTCCTTGTTCGTTGGCTAAGCCCCTTATGGCATGCCTACCTGATCCACGACCAAGGGGTGCATTCTCCCAAGGGGTCGTTCTCGACAGGGTCTGCCTCGACGACCTTCGATGGGTCGATTCCCCTCAAGCACGTCCACTTGGCGTATGGTCGAGGGAGTGCATCCCTTGAGGAACTCCTTTGCGCCACGTGTCCCGCAATTCTGCAGTGTGGCCCGTGATTGTGGCTTTCCTCCTTGGGACCAATTGCTACCCTGGGGGAGGCGGTTCTTCATTTGTGGAAGGAACCTTATTTGCAGGTGGGCACGGGGGCGCGCCTGTCCAGGAGTACTCTCGCCTTTGGTGGGGCCGCCGTCACCGTTGCACTTCTCAGCCGACCCACAGGAGTTAACTCGTTTCATGGTCTCTCATTGGGTATTTCAACGCGCGGTTGAGGGCATTGCATCCGCACTTGTGAATCGGATGGCCTGACCTGAGGCACCGAGGGTTCGTCGCCTCGTGGGGCCTCCCTCGCCTAAGAGGCCGCTTTTCAGTGCTTTGGAGCCTCGAGAGAAGGGGGGTCGTAGCCCTCAAACTTTTGGTGCTGCTCTGAAGGGGGAGGCTCTTGCTGCGACGAACTTGGATGCTTCGCTGAATCCTGCGGGGAGACTTGGTCGTATCCTCCTTGTCCAGATAAAATCTGGGAGGGAGGTACCTGGAGAGGGCCGACTCAGTAGGACAGGTCCGGATGCTTGGGGTGACATCGATCTGAGGTAACCTTAACCTTTGTGCTAATGTGCTTAGGCATCAAGAGGAGATGACCTTGGGTGGTGTGAGCGTCATCGCCAGAACTTGGTGGCGATATCCATCAGGCGGAGGAGCCGAGGTGACGTCGCCTATCTGTGGGGTAGGGTGTTAACTCGCCTGGCTCTAAATTTTTCCCGGGAGACTGCATTGGCCATCCGCAGACGTCGGGGCCCCTTCTTGGAGCCTTGGGATAACGGGTCCTCATTCGAGGGCTAGGCCCTTATGGCATGCCTACCTGATCCACGACCAAGGGGTGCATTCTCCCAAGGGGTCCTTCTCGATGGGGTTTGCCTCGGCGACCTTCAACGAGTCGATTCCCCTCAAGCATGTCCACTCGACGTATGGTCGAGGGAGTGCATCCCTTGAGGAACTCCTTTGCGTTGCGTGGCCTGCAATTTCGTAGCGTGGCCTGTGATTGCGGCCCTCCCCCTGGGGGTCGATTGCTACCCTAGGGGAGGCAGTTCTTCACTTGTGGAAGGAACCTTATTCGCAGGTGGGCATGGGGGCGTGCCTGTCCGGGAGTGCTCTCGCCTCTGGTGGGGCCGCCGTCACTGTCGCATTTCTCAGCCGATCCACAGGAGTTAACTCGCTCCATGGTCTCTCATTGGGTATTTCGACGTGCGGTCGAGGGCATTGCGTCCGCACTTGTGAACCGAATGGCTTGACCTAAGGCACCGAGGGTTCGTTGCCTCGTGGGGCCTCCCTTGCCAAAGTGCCGGGCTTCCCTCTAACTAACCTGAGCATGACCGGGTGGGCTCAGCCTTCCGCCGCTTGACTCTTGACAGCGTTTGGGGGTTGTCGCCAGTCCCTAGGCGCTTGGTGAAGCTCTCCCAGGACCTACCCTTCACGCCTTTGGAGGAGCTGTCCGACAAGCTGGGAAACGATCCCCACGTGGGCCCTTACTAGGCGGGTGCCGCTAGAGGCACCTGGCAGGATCTCCTCTTGGGACAGCCAAGCGCCGGCTTATCCCAAGGGTGGCTTTTAAGGGAGCAGTGCATGGGCTAGGGTCTGTTGTCCTTTCGTGCCAGGCCTTGGCTGCTCCTCTAAGTGCTTCCAATGGGAGACCTCCATTTTCTCTTTCTCGAATGGGTAGGCGGCATGTGCAGAGGTGTATATCTGGGACCACCGGATTTGGCTCCTAGTTCCTCTTCATGAGACCCCGCCTCGAGGAAGGGGGGTCCAGCTCGGGGGAAACTTGGGCGACGGGCCAAAGTTACCGGGGCATGAAGACGCCGCGCCTCGATCGGGCCCCTCCGAGGGGAGGGAAGTCGCAAGTGGGACCGTGGGTGGCTACAACCACCGCAACAGTTCTCGCTTAGGAGGACTAAGGCAGGGCGTTGGGGGCCCCCTCCTCCCAGCGATCGGATGCCCTGTAGAGTGATGGCTCTTTCGTTGATGCTTCCCACAGACGACACCATTTGATGAGCCTCGGAAGGCCACCAAGAGATTTGTTAGCGTAGGAGGCGCTACTTAGCTATAAATCATCCATCACGTAAGAGGGTAGAGCAATGATCCACAAGTATACACAGAGGAGAATAGGGATTTGGTAACTCAGTTCCACCACAAGGGGTGTACGTCTAGGAGGAGGATGTCACTCCCAATTATGTACTAGAATTTCGGGGATTACATGGTACTACATGATTTCTTTCCCTCTCCAGGGAGGAGGCCCCTTCTTCTGAGGGCCTCCCTCTCTATTTATAATATGGGGAGGAGATTCCCCCACTTGATGGGCTCTGGTATCCTTAGTTGTGAGGACACATGGTAGCTGCCAGGGTGCAGGTGGTTAGGCTTATCTTATCGTATCTTTTGCCCACACTACGCTGAATCTTTTGGCAGGTCGGGTGAGTTCTGGTTGGGATCCGATTGATTTGAGGCGGAGTGAGTTGACCTGGCTTCGCCTGCATGCCCTGTAGTTGGCCAGTCGGATCTTCTATCGGGTCTTGTGCAGAGTTTCGGATCTGAGAGTCATTTTTACCTCTCATCAGATCCGAGGGTAATTTTTACCCCTCATTACCACCTAAATGCATATTTTGTTGACCTAGATGTGGAGATGTGAGAGGATATCCACGATATGCTAGATTTAGATCTTAGTTTTTTTAAATTATTGTTGTTATTTGTAAATGTATGATCTGTAGCATTTACCTTGAGGACATACAGACAACCCGTCTTATTGTTGTATTTTATATACTTTTGCATACCGTTTATATGTTGAATTTATTTGTATCGTGGCGATATGAATTTTAATTTGAATGACTTTTGGTGATACGAATGTGATTTTTAGTTTGAATGGTGTATGTGCATGTCACTTTAGGTTAGAGGAAGATCGCTGGATAGAATATTTATAGGTTCTACCATGCAAGGTACCATTTGAACAAATTTTAAGTGATACAGGTGCATGGAAAGCAGTCAGCAACAACTATTATAAAATAGTTCGTAGGATAAATGTCAAGCTATAGGATCCTAACTCAAAGTTCAATGATCGTAATATTAGAGTTAATTACACTAGCTAGAAGACATTGTTCTTGGATGGAATAATTTCAATATTAAAACATTGAGATGGCACACAACAACATCGCGAGAGGTTGAACTCCTCCATATTCAAACATTGAGAGAGAACCATATTCTCTTTCTCTTGATGTTTAAATGTTGTGTTTGCTCCTGATGTCAGAAATTTAAGCATCAATGTAACTCACGTATCCTAACATTTACACATGGAAGAGTATGAAATTCTCAACGTTTAAATGTGAGGAACACCTTTACTTTACATTAATTTCATCAGGACTAATGGAATTCTTCGATGTTCAGACGTCGAGTATTTCATGCCACTGATAGTGACATTTATACGTAACTCTTACCTACTTCTATCGGCATTTAAATCTCGAGGGAATACTGGAATCTTTGATGTTTAAACAATTAATGTGTGCTTATGGCATTAGATTGAATTTAATTAAGATGACTTCGTTTGTGACATATCGCGGCATACTTAAGTTGTGTTTCCAGGGTCATCAACAATCGATGTCCTATGGCGACATTAATTAAGTAATTACGTCAAATATAGAACAGACCTACTTTGACAGACCTTGTGCAACGAATCTTGCAGCTAATTTCAGGAAAGGCCTTTTAGTTAGTGGCATTTATATAGGATCTTTTTGCCTGTGGTGATATAATATTTATTTGAATGATTAGGAAACTAAACGTCTAAAAAGGCCCTTTTGCCTGTGGTGCTTGTTGACATGGGGATCAAGGCACAAAGGATGAAACCAGCCATATGCTTAAGTCCTTCAATCACTCTGGTTGAAGGATTAGCCACGTATTAATTCTTCTAGTTACTCCCATATGGTGAATGATCCTCATTTCAATTCTAATGTGATGAATGATTTGCATGAGATGGTTGAAAAACGATCCAATTTTTCTGAGAAAATCGAGCGCAATTTTTGCCAAGACGATACGTGTGCGATTAATTGACTTCCGTGCATTAAGCCACTAATTCTTTCCTTCAATTGTGTTCGTAGGTCAGCTAATTATTTAGCAGTTTATATTGCGAGGATAGAAGGGAACCCTACATCCAGGCACCTATCAATTATTCCACCTTCCCTACCACCTTCCAAGGAGACAACAAGGGCTGATCAAACTTGATGATATTCAAATGCATTGCATACACCTTTGAGTTTTCTTTTGTTTTGATGGAGGAACTTTTTGTGAAGGCCATACTCCATTGCTTATACTTTGGGCCTAATTAGTTGTCCTAAAGTTTTCTAATTTGCTTTACGTCTGTGACCGGCAGGTTAGGTTCCATGTCCCCCTGCTTTTATGATCACCAAAATAGTTTAAGGAAAGAAAAAAAAAGAAAAAGAAAAAGAAAAACACCCACCTTGTCCTAAGGTCAGCCTATTTTGGTTGAAATCAGGTACTTTCACAATCAAGAAGGCCTGATCCCCACCAGCAAATGGTCATATTATCTTTCCTTTCTTGAAGATACTTTGGAAAACAAAAGTACATCTATGTGTCTCCTATTCCTTCTAGCTTCTAATTTGCAATGAATTAATCACCCTCGACGATCATTGAAAATAGAAAAATAATATTTGGTCAAAAAAAAAAGGAGGATGGATTAGCAATCTCACCCATAAAAAAGTAGAAAAAAAAGGACAATCTAAGGTAAATCTTAATGAAAAATGGTCGACTCTCTTAAAATAGGAAGATAAATTACTTTTAATTTGGTTAAATTAGTTGTTGCTTCATATTATTTAAGTGTGAATAATTGGTTACATTTACATCAACGGCTATTAAAGTACAAATTGAAAGATCTCACAGCAAAGCGCGAGCAATCAACTAGTTAAAAATGAGAGTAGGTAAGGTTGCCCTTATGACTTAATTAATTTCCACCACATAATATGTGAAAAATTTGGTGCGACAGATTAAATTTGACCAGCATCGAGAGTTTAGCATTCAAAAAGCAAAGGAGACATGCGATGAAGGGTGCAGACCATTTAGTCTTTAAGGTCTGATTTACTTTAGGGATTAACCTGTTAAAAGAAGAGTTAATCTCCATTTACTTGAATATCTAATCCTCTATTGGCTAATTTGGGTTTAATTATTTTAATACGGATTTATCTAACATTAGCTTCGACTGTAGTTATTCATAAATATGTTAAAATCGTACGTTAATTATGCTTCTGATACTCCTTATATTTCATATTCTTAAAATCACTGTCAAGCAATTACCACAAAGTTATTAACACCATAACTTAACATCAATTCAAATAAATATAAACCGATAGTAGCACCTCTTTATAAGTAAACAAAATTACAAATTAACAATAATTTTATATTTTTTATCATCAATTTCCTAATTCTCCAAATAAATCCAACCTTACATATTAAGATCCATATCTTGTTAGTTTAAAATAAAAAAAAAATCCATATCTTGTTGGTCTCATTTTTCTAACAAAAAAAACCTTATATTGCTCACCCTTTACTTCGCGGTCACTCGAAAAAGATCGAAAAAGAAGATAACAGTAATTGATGTATAAAGGCACCCATTGATTTCCTGCACGTCAAACTCTAAAATGTAAAAAAGAAAAAACTCTAATTTCCTATTCCATAATGTGATTGACTCCCTCGAACTGATGCAACTATTAAAATGCTAATGCGTTTCTTCTTTGTTACAAGGCGACTTAACTAGAAAGTTAGAAGCATGGTAAGGCCTCTTGATAATTACAAGGAGAAAAAATGACTCTCTTGATTATTGCAAGGAAACTAAGCACATGATTCAGTATTACTACCCATGAATTGGCAAATGCATATATTCTCTTGGTGAGAAGTAGGATAGTTCCCGAAGATTCCAACTTTTTGGGTCTCTTCTACATGGTATGATATTTGTATGCCGGAACAACAAAATATGCCCTGAGAATATTTTTGAGGGAAGAAATAGGCAGGAGATTATTAAGGTCCCTCTTATATCCTTCCAACCAATCTTCCATATTTGGCAGCATCAGTCTTCTTCTGCTAGGCATGTCTAATTCAATAATAATAATAGAAAAAAAGTTTAATTCCTTTAGGCTATGCTTGGTGTGAGGAAATTAGTTTATGAAAAATTATATATGAAATAAGTTTTTGGTGGAATAAATGAGGGAATAAGTACCTTTTGTTGTTTGAATTTGATATTGAAATTGATGTGGAGTAAGTGGAAAATGTTTTTTGTTTGAAAAATTAAGTGATTGTCAACTTAAGATTCAACGAAAGTACCTTTGAAATGGATGTTGTATTTAGGTAATATGCTAGTGATGTGTATGTTGAAATAATGTAATAGGGAGGCAATGAATGCTATGTTCATATTAATTTCTTCAATGGGTTGCTTCCATATGAAAAAGAAGACGTGGATTACTGATATCGAAAAATAAATGTAACTTAAGTATATTACGTACTTTCATTTGAAAAAGATGTTAATTTCTTATTATTGAAAAATATCATGTAAGGTAAGTATGAAGTATTGATTTTGAAGTTTGTGTGTGTAGAACTATATGATTTACATTGTTATAATTGTCAAATATTTTAATATTTATAGGTATTTTAAACAATTAAAGTATAATTAATTTAAAAATAACCTAGGATGAGCATTTGGTCGCTAATTAGGTTAACTCGTATGAGTTTCTAAATTTTCTCAAATAAATAGCAAGGTAATAGCAGATCCTGCTACAAGTACATGGACCTGATCGATCAGAGGTAATAATTTGGAAACAATATGAATTTGAAAATACTAAGAGAAAGATTATCATTACATAAATATGAAGTTAAAATGTACACACTATCAAAGAAGGTTTATATGAATGCAACATACATAAGTTATATTTTATTTGTATATAATAAGAAATCCAAAAAATACATACGACATTTCTCATATTTACGTAATTTTTAGATAGAAAATTACATGGGTGAAATATGACTACTTCAGTCTCAACATCTAACGGGACATGACATATTTGACGATATATATCTTTACTGGAGAACCAAATGTGATGTGTCTTAAAGCAAACATAATAACGGAGGTTGCCTCGTTGTTAATAACCTGCAAATACAAATGAGAAGTTATTTTATATTATACGAATAAAATGAAACTTGAAATCAAAGACTGCTTAAGTGAACTCACTATCAAAAAATGAGATTAGGTAAAGTTCATGGCTATAGGTCCCATTGCATATGGACCTGCAAGCTGAGTTGAAATGTAATTTGGCTCAGGTATCATATAGTAATATCTTTACATATGGTGAGTCAAGGACTAACCCTATGTATATGGTTAACCTAATCCTATAGCAGCACCAAGTACAAAGAATGAAAATAATGTGATGGTAGAAATCCAACAGTAGAGAATCATTGTACGCTAAATCAAAGAGGAAAAGAAGTTGCACATCAGTACAACAATTAAAAATTACGAATAATATCATAATAGCAAACCAAATCCAAACTGAAACAACATAATAGCACTAAGAAACATATTATTGGACTTATGCTGAAATGAAACAAAATCATAGTGGAAGAAATAATATTAATCGAAAGAAAATAGAAAGAAATATAGACTCAAAAGAACCAACTGAAACAAGCAAGAAACAACCAAAAGGAGTGGAAAGAAGTATGACCTTAAATGTAATAAAATCTATCTAGAAGAAATCTAAATAATGGAAAGAAAGTGAGAGAGCAATCTCAAATAGGTACTGCTATCAATGGGAAAGAACCAACTGAAACACGTAGGAAACAACTAAATAAAGGAGAGCTGAAAGAAGCAACAAAGAACTAAAACAATCAACTGAAAGAAGCATGATTCAATTGAAAGATGGCCTTAATTGAAAGAAAGCAACTGAAGAATTATCAACCAATTAAGCAGCAGAATAGCCCAGCAAGAAGCAAGAAACAAACTAGAAAAAGTGAGAATAAGCAACAAGCAATATTAAACCATAAGATGAAAATCATTATTAAAGCAAAGAAATGAGAAAACAATCAAAGAAAGTAATAAAGAACTTATGTTCAAAAACAACACAATGGATTGAAGTTGCCAAGCACGACCATCCATGCCAACACCCTACTTAACCAACGGAGGGGTAAGGGTTGCCTACACAAGACCATCCATACCAATCCATCATACTTCAAGTGGGTAGTTCAGGATAGGTCACTTATATAATGCTTACTTATTATAAGATTCTTGTATTTGCTTAAACCCACGTTTCATATTGTGTCCGATTATCATCATTGCCAAATAGGGTAACCGTAAAGGAAATGAAAGTAGAGATTAATACAACATCATAATAAAAAGAAGGCTGAAATTAAAGTAGTCATAACATGTGAATTAAAAGAAAAGCAAATTCCGTGAAAATGCTCAACTACAGATGAAGAGCATGTAGAAGATAAGAACAACCATAATGCTAGAGTTTACGTGTCAACATGCATGCCTTAATCCATTTTATCGTTAATAAGGGGGGGAATATCGATACTACCATACAGTACTAAAATATGTGATTGTCTACGCAAGATGCATTCCTCGCATGTTTGTCACGAGGGTTTCATCTCGCATAGCTGAGATGACCCCAACTTCCTCCATTTCCTCAATCCTTTGTTTGGAGAAATCAATTTCAACTTGGGGTTTGTGAAGTTCTACTTCCATTGCATGGTAATCCATTATAGTAGCGTCCAATGCAGAACTCATTTCTGAGAGGTCTTTTGGAGTTGTTGAATGTTGTCCTTGTTTGATTTTTTAAGACATTCATACTTCTTCTCCAACTTCTCATATAGCACTACTAAGAAGTGGGACTCAACCTTCAATGATTGAAATGTGTAGAAATGAGCCATCGCCAGATTCTTGTAAGCACATTCTTACATGTAATGATTAATGTAAACCTCCATTAATATGGGAATCTAACTGAGACAAGAGAGATGAGTATGCATTTGAAGCTTACTTACTACATCTCCTTGAGAGCATACATAAAACAACCGATCACGAATAGACATATTATGGCGATCATTGTCTTGATCACTTCTATCAAACACCAAGACACAGTTCTCGTAGCATAGGCATTATCGACCATGGTGCCAACAATGGGTAAGTCCTTCAAGAGGTCTCTCCATGCCTGCAATATTGCTGAATGGCAACGCATTTCCACCATTGGAAAAATGGAAAGATATGATAGTAAAATGTAACAGTGTAGTACTAATAGCATAGTTCAAGCTATCTAACTATAGGGTACGACCGACGAACAAAAGTAACTTGGAGAACATAGTTCTAAATAACATATAGTCCCACCACATCGCCAAGCATTCAAAATTAGACTGTTACATGGACGGTCTATATGTGTAGATTAATGGCATTGACGATGCACGTCCCAAAGCTGTCGTGCTGTAACGACCCGGTTCCCGAGTCCCTACGAGACACAAGAACCGGACCGACTCGACTAATCCCAAGACCTAGTCGTCCAACGAGGAAGTAACCAAAAGAGCAGTAAAATAAACCACATTCAGCATGAATATAACTAACAGTAAGGAAGTACAGCAGTAAGGAAAGAAACTACTACAGTAGATACCACCACAACAGTAGAACAACATTTATCATATAACAAGAACTGCAGGTAAAGAAAGTACAGCGGAAACAAAAACTACTCACTAGAACAGAAACAAAAGAGGTACAAAATACTGTGGTAAACTCTACTGGACCCTACTCGTTCCAGCGTCCTCTGCAGCCGCCGACCTTGGTTTCTCAACACCTGGTCCTGAAAAAGGTAACGAGTGTAACACGTCAGCAAAACGCTGAGTAGAGTGGCAAAATAACTAAAGGCAACAGTAGAGTGTACAGTAGCTGTTATGTTCTATTACTTCCTTTACTCACATCTTTCAATTTTTTTCACTATTTCATTTATTTCTCAGATCCTTTACTTGATCTCGAATGTCCTCGTGGGAACGATCTTGATTGCAGTATTTTCCAAAAGTAGAAGTAGCACGTGGTGCTCTCCTGGCCGGGAGAGTCCCCCGTGGTGATCCTACCCTCTGTCAACCACCCCAAGGTCACTGACAGACGTAACGGTGACTACGGCACGCGCGATAAACGCACAGTTAGCTAGCCCGCACTGGCACGCGGTCAGTCGTTTCCGTTAACGGGTGCGCCCAAAGCACAGCACGGAACCAGGGCAGAGCCCTCTCAGTAACAGGGGTCCAACCCCTCCACAGTAACCAAACCGGGGCCTTGCCCCTCCACAGTCCGCGCACCCTCGCCTGACTACCCTGGTTTGCCCTAGTGGGCCTAACAAGTCGGTGAAGGAGGCTAGCAGAACCCCGGGGCCCGTGGGGTAGCTAGTACTCTCCTAACACTAGTAGCTCTCCTCGGTACTACGTACACGAGGGCCAACAAGTCGGTACAGAGCGGCCAATCCTAACCACGGGTCCTTGGGACGGCTGGCCCCACTCTGCACTAAACAAGTACAGGTACTTCCCTTGGTACTGCGTACCCAAGAGACAGTACAACTACATCTCAGTTCCATTCCTTTTTCTTTCCAGGAGTTCCACTCCTAATTCCCCGTAGGGTTCCAGCTCTTTATCTCAGAACATCATATGTTTCACTTTCCAGTTTCACGTTCTCACAATTCATGATCTCAATCATGTTTCTTTATTCATAGCAGGCAGCTTTATATTCCTTTCCATTTTTCCAAGACTGCAGTATTATACATTCCACTAGTTTTTCCATCCTAGGGTTCATGTCACATCCTAGGATCTAGCATACAACTAGTTTTCCAGCCCTAGGATTCATGCATCACCTAGGAGCTATCATTCCATACATTTCTCATTCCTAAGATTCATGCAATGTCCTAGATTCTAGTTATGGTTCCATACTTTAACATATTTTAATAATAAACTTAAGCCACTCTACCAGGTACAACCGGAGTAATGGGGGCGTGATCGGGAATCCCGCGTGCCTCCGCGACTCTCAAGACTGCAACTGAACGAGGTCCTATCACAAGGATCAAACACAAGGAGTGTCTCAAAACAGTGTATAGCTACTGTAGACGGGTAGAGGAATTAATTCTGAAAAGAATGCAACTCGAATCGCGGAAAACGGAGCCCGAACGGGCCCTAAACGGGTTGAAAAAGACGATACTGTGCAAAATCAGACGTCTGGAACTTATTCCAGACGTCTTAAACAGTGGATCAGAGAATTACCTGTCCAGCATGGTTTCCCAGACGTCCAGAAGTATGCGGGGACGTCTGTCCTATCTCCCAGACGTCCGATGGTCACCCCGGAGGTCTGGAGGTCACTCCCGTCGTCTGGTACAACTTCCAGACATCTGATTCGCAAAGGATGGCGAATCAGCGAACCTGCGCACAGCCAACTGCCTCCCTCAGTACGGTCGGTCGACAGGAAGGAAGAAGAAAGCGGAATACACACCTTTCAGACGTCTGTATGAGCTACCAGACGTCGTCCTAGCCGTTTGCCTATCAACCCAGACGTCTGATTCTGGAAATTTTTCTAGAATCAGGGTGCTACCCGGCCTTCGCTCGCGACGCCGCCCGCGTCGCACCTCGCGCGCCTGCTGCTCAGACTGCAGCAGGTCCCTCTCCGCGTCGTTCCACGCCCCCTGCGCCCTCCGCCGGCCGGCCAAGCCGCTCCGGCGAGCTCGCCCTCTCGGCAGAGCTCCGCTCTCGCATGCCGCACCTCCTCCGTGCTCACTGCGGCCGTCGCTGCCTTGCGCTCGTGCTCACGCTCTGGCTGAAGGAGAAGGGAAAGGAGACGGTGGTGACGGAGTGAGGGGAGGCGTGCCCTTTTAAGGCCATGCGAGGAGGAGGGAGAGACGCGACAGAGCGTCTGCAGCCGCAGAGAATATCGGATATTCGCGGGCCTGCGCGCTGAGGCGCGCAGACGAAGACTCGTGCCAGAATAACTGATTTCCAGACGTCTGGAAACGATCCCAGACGTCTGGTAAGACGTGTGGCCCACCTACCAGACGTCTTAAAAGTCATCTGGGGCACGCGCTCGTTACAATATAACAAACTCAAAGGAAGTTTCGTCCCCGAAACTTGCGCCAACTAGGGTGCGGGAAAAGATGTCTGAATAACCATAACAAACTCAAAGAGGACCGAAGCCAGTCCGAAAAGACGTACCCGCGAAAAGCTCCGGGTACCGCTCCCGCATTGCCGCCTCAGGCTCCCAGGTAGCCTCCTCGTACCGCTGGCTCCTCCACAAAACCTTTACCAGGGGTACTTGCTTTCGTCTCAGACTGCGGACGGCTCGGTCTAGAATCTGCACTGGCTGCTCGGGGTAGGTCAAGTCATCGCCCACCTCGATGCTCTCGTGACTCAGTACGTGGCTGGGATCGGCTACGTACTTCCTGATGTTGGACACGTGGAACACGTCGTGCACACCAGAAAACTGCGGGGGAAGGGCAAGTCTGTAAGCAACGGGTCCAACCCGCTCCAGGACCTCAAAGGGCTCCACGAACCTCGGCACGAGCTTCCCTCTCACCCCGAACCGCTGTAAGCCCTTCATGGGAGAAACACGAAGGAAGACGTGGTCCCCAACCTCGAACTGCACCTCTCTGCGTCTCCGATCCGCGTAGCTCTTCTGTCTGCTCCTGACAGTGCGGAGTCGTCTGTGGATCTGCTCAACTACCTCCTGACTCTGCCGGATCAACCTGGGGCCAACCTCCCACTTGGTCCCCACCTCAACCCAACTCAAGGGTGCTGTACACTTCCGTCCGTACAGAGCCTCGTAGGGAGCCATGCCGATGCTCAAGTGATAACTGTTGTTGTATGCAAACTCCGCCAGGGGCAGGTGCTCCTCCCAAGAGCCCCTCCAGTCTAGTACACAGGCACGCAAAAGGTCCTCAAGTGTCTGTATCGTGCGCTCAGACTGTCCGTCCGTCTGGGGGTGGTAAGCCGTGCTAAACCTCAACCTCGTCCCTAAGGCCTGCTGAAACTCAGCCCAAAACTGGGACGTAAAGCGGGTATCCCGGTCGGATACGATCTCCCGTGGAACTCCGTGTAGTCGCACCACATCACGGATATACCTCTCTGCCAACTGTGCTGGTCCCAAAGTGACTCGGATCGGCAGGAATCGCGCTGTCTTCGTCAATCTATCCACTATTACCCAGACTGCGTCGTGTCCCCGCTGGGTAACAGGTAAGCCCACCACTAAGTCCATGGTGATGCTCTCCCACTTCCACTCTGGCACTGGAAGCGGCTGAAGCGGCCCTGCAGGCCTCTGATGCTCGGCTTTCACCTGCTGGCACACTAAGCATTGCTGCACGAACTCACCCACATCCCGCTTCATCCCTCTCCACCAAAACTCACGTCTCAAGTCATGGTACATTTTCGTGTTTCCGGGATGTATGGTGAATCTGGAACCGTGTGCCTCAGTCAGGAGCTCTCTCAACAGCTCCTCGTCCCTGGGAACGCAGAACCGTCCCCTCAAGAGTAGCACCTGGTCTGTGAAAGAGAAGTCCCCAGGGTCTCCTGACAGTACTCTGTCGCGCAAAGGCTGCAAGTACAGATCGGCCATCTGCCTTGTGATGATGCGGTCTATCAGCTCTGGCCTGGTCTGCCGCGTCACCGTCACTGCCCCACAGTACCCTTGTAACTCTAGAGGTCGCCAACTGCCCACCTCCTCCAAAAGGCTCAAACTCTGTAACTGTAGACTGGCCAAGCGTGCGGGCGCCTTACGGCTCAAGGCGTCAGCCACCACATTGGCCTTTCCCGGGTGGTAGGAGATGCTGCAATCGTAGTCCTTCAGGAGCTCCAACCAACATCTCTGTCTCATGTTGAGCTCCTTCTGGTCATAAAGATATCTGAGGCTCTTGTGATCTGTAAAAATCTCGAAGGTCTCACCGTACAAGTAGTGCCTCCAGGTCTTCAGCGCGAAGACAACAGCTGCCAACTCTAGGTCGTGGGTAGGGTAGGTATGCTCATGGGGCTTCAGTTGCCGCGAAGCGTAAGCGACAATATGACCCCTCTGCATGAGCACATCTCCTAACCCCTGCAAGGAAGCGTCCGTGTACACAACGAACCCGCCACTACTGTCAGGGATGGTGAGCACGGGAGCCGAGGTCAACCTCTCCTTCAGCTCCAGAAAACACGCCTCACAGGCGTCTGTCCAAGCGAAAGGCACGTCCTTCCGGGTCAACTGTGTCATAGGACGCGCAATCTGTGAAAATCCCTTGATGAACCGTCTGTAGTAACCTGCCAGTCCCAGGAAACTGCGAATCTCAGTGACTGAACGCGGTCTCTCCCACCTGAGCACTGCGTCGACCTTGGCGGGGTCCACCGCCAGGCCGTCACCAGAGATCACATGACCCAAGAAGGTCACCTCCCTTAACCAGAACTCGCACTTGCTGTATTTAGCGTACAGCCTGCGTCGTCTCAGAGTGTCCAGAACCATCCGCAAGTGCTGTCCGTGCTGCGTCTGATCTCTAGAATAGATGAGCACATCATTTATGAAAACCACCACGAACTGATCCAAGTACGGTCTAAACACCCTGTTCATCAGGTCCATGAAAGCAGCGGGGGCATTGGTCAGCCCAAACGGCATGACCAAAAACTCGTAGTGTCCATACCGGGTGCGGAAAGCTGTCTTGGAGACGTCGGTCTCCCTGATCCTCAACTGGTGGTATCCAGACCTCAAGTCTATCTTGGAAAACACCGTGACACCCCGCAATTGGTCAAACAAATCGTCGATCCTTGGCAGCGGATATCTGTTCTTGATGGTGACCCTATTCAGCTGTCGGTAGTCCACACAAAGGCGTAGGGTCCCATCCTTCTTCTTCACAAACAGTACCGGGGCTCCCCAGGGAGACGCACTGGGCCTCACGAAACCGTTCTCCAAAGGGTCCTGCAACTGGGACTTGAGCTCTCGCAGCTCAAGCGGTGCCATCCTGTATGGCGCGGTGGAGATGGGGCTGGTCCCTGGTACTAGTGAGATCTCCAACTCGATCTCATGCTCGGGCGGTAGTCCTGGTAACTCGTCTGGAAACACGTCGGGGAACTCTCTGACCACCGGGATGCTCTGGAAGTCTGCCACAGGGCTGGGCTCTGCCACCACACAGGCTAGGAAGCCCTCACACCCCTGGCTCAAAAGTCTCGCCGCCCGAAGTGCCGAAATGCACCTGAAACCTCCGTCCACTGGCTGTCCGTGAAACTCGAAAGAAGGCAACTCCGGAATGGAGAAGACAATCTTCCTCTCAAAACAGTCTACCAAGGCGTGGTAAGCGGACAACCAATCCATCCCCAGAATCACACCAAAGTCCTCCATCTGTATCATAATCAGGTTAGCTGGCAGGCTATGTCCCCCGACGCTGACCTCGCAACCCATGTACACCTCCTCAGCTACAAACAGCTGACCACTCGGACCTCTGATTACGAACGGATTCTCTAACAGTGTATAATCCTGGTCCAAACTAACTGCGAAATTGGCTGCGACAAACGAGTGCGTAGCGTCGGAATCGAAAAGCGTGTAAACGAGTCTGCCAGAAACTGAAACCATACCTGCTACCACGGATCCCGATGCTCTGGCGTCCCTGTGTGTTAGGGCGTTGATACGCCCCTCAGCTCTAGGTGCGGACGAAGTAGCCACACTCTGCGTCGGACGGGTAGGTGCTGGCCGGTACCCTCCTCGCGACTGCTGTCCTCCTCCTCGTGCCTGGGAACCGCGGCCTCCTGCGTGGCCTCCAGTGCTTTGCACGGGAAGTATCTGCTGACCTCCTGCCCTAGATGGGCAGTCCCTCCTGACGTGGCCCGGCTGGCCACACTGGTAGCAGAGGGGAACCCGACTCCCGCCCTCGGTGAGTCCCTGCTGTCGGCTAGGCGGGGGTCCGGTGCTGGCGACTGGCCCCTGTCGAGGGCCCCCAAAGGCCACTGATGGCCCTATACAACGTGACGGCTCTCCTGCGGACGCCACGTGTCTCCGTTCTCGCCGGCCCTGTGAGAAGTCTGGCTGGAAGGGCCTCTTCCGCCCGCCGTCGGTCTCTCGCGCGGACGGGTTGGTCTCCTCGTAAGTCATAGCTGCCTCTACCACCCTCGAAAACGTAGGCAGCTTCAGGGGTATGACATACCCCTAGATCGCAGGCCGGAGCCCCTCGGTGAACCTCCAAAGGCGCTCCTCCTCAGTGGCTACCGCTGTCGCTACAAAGCGGGACAGCTCCAAGAAACGCGTGCGGTACGCGCTCACAGTCATCGTCCCTTGGCGGAGAGTGTGGAACTCCCGCCTCCTCTGGTCCTGCCATGTCTGGGGAAAGTACTGCTCGCAGAAGAGGGTGACGAACTGGTCCCACGTCGGCTCATCCCTCTCCTGTCCCCGGACCGCCCTCCACCACCGGTGTGCCGCACTCTCTAGCTGGTACGTGGCAAAGGCCACGCGGCACTCCACCGGGGGGCGAAGGGTGTCGAAGATCTTCTCCAGCTGCTCAAGCCAGTCCTCTGCCTCGGTCGGGTCCTCATCCCCCTTGAAGGAGGGGGGCTTCAGCTTCCGGAACTGTCCGAAAAGCTCGAAGTGGCGCTGTAGGGGAGGTGTTGGTGCACCTCCAGGCGAAGGTGCCTCGTGTACAGAAGTGTCGGAGGAAGGTGGGGGCGGCAGGGGCCCATCCCCTCCCTCGTGTCCAGCGCCGCGTCCGTCGCATGGTCCCACAGAGGACTCCCCCTCTGCAGCCCCATGGGGAGGTGCTCGGGGCGGTGGGTGGAGCTCCTCTCGTACAATATCCCGTATCAGTCTGGCGAGGTCCTGGGCCTGGATGCCAGGAAGTGGTGGCTGGTCCACCGAGACGTCAACGACAGCACATCCACCTCGCCGACCTCGTCCTCGGCCGCACCCGCGGCCAGTCTCGCCAGTCCCGTGACGAGGCATCTCCTGCAAGGAGATGCGAAACAAAACGGAAACGTCAAAACAGACGGTACCTAACAAAACTTCTAAGAGCTCATGTCAAGAGATATGTTGTGGTGGCTACTCTAGCTATAAACATGTGAATTGGTTATTTTTCAGTCAGTTGATTCACTTCTCGGGACGACCTTGCTCTGATACCATCTTGTAACGACCCGGTTCCCGAGTCCCTACGAGACACAAGAACCGGACCGACTCGACTAATCCCAAGACCTAGTCGTCCAACGAGGAAGTAACCAAAAGAGCAGTAAAATAAACCACATTCAGCATGAATATAACTAACAGTAAGGAAGTACAACAGTAAGGAAAGAAACTACTACAGTAGATACCACCATAACAGTAGAACAACATTTATCATATAACAAGAACTGCAGGTAAAGAAAGTACAGCGGAAACAAAAACTACTCACTAGAACAGAAACAAAAGAGGTACAAAAGATTGTGGTAAACTCTATTGGACCCTACTCGGCCCAGCGTCCTCTGCAGCCGCCGACCCTGGCTGCTCAACACCTGGTCCTGAAAAAGGTAACGAGTGTAACACGTCAGCAAAACGCTGAGTAGAGTGGCAAACTAACTAAAGGCAACAGTAGAGTGTACAGTAGCTGTTATGTTCTATTACTTCCTTTACTCACATCTTTCAATTTTTTTCACTATTTCATTTATTTCTCAGATCCTTTACTTGATCTCGAATGTCCTCGTGGGACGATCTTGATTGCAGTATTTTCCAAAAGTAGAAGTAGCACGTGGTGCTCTCCTGGCCGGGAGAGTCCCCCGTGGTGATCCTACCCTCAGTCAACCACCCCAAGGTCGCTGACAGACGTAACGGTGACTACGGCACGCGCGATAAATGCACAGGTAGCTAGCCCGCACTGGCACGCGGTCAGTCGTTTCCGTTAACGGGTGCGCCCAAAGCACAACACGGAACCAGGGCAGAGCCCTCTCAGTAACAGGGGTCCAACCCCTCCACAGTAACCAAACCGGGGCCTTGCCCCTCCACAGTCCGCGCACCCTCGCCTGACTACCCTTGTTTGCCCTAGTGGGCCTAACAAGTCGGTGAAGGAGGCTAGCAGAACCCCGGGGCCCGTGGGGTAGCTAGTACTCTCCTAACACTAGTAGCTCTCCTCGGTACTACGTACACGAAGGCCAACAAGTCGGTACAGAGCGGCCAATCCTAACCCCATTTCCCTGGGGCGGCTGGCCCCACTCTGCACTAAACAGGTACTGGTACTTCCCTTGGTACTGCGTACCCAAGAGACAGTACAACTACATCTCAGTTCCATTCCTTTTTCTTTCCAGGAGTTCCACTCCTAATTCCCCGTAGGGTTCCAGCTTTTTATCTCAGAACATCATATGTTTCACTTTCCAGTTTCACGTTCTCACAATCCATGATCTCAATCATGTTTCTTTATTCATAACAGGCAGCTTTATATTCCTTTCCATTTTTCCAAGACTGCAGTATTATACATTCCACTAGTTTTTCCATCCTAGGGTTCATGTCACATCCTAGGATCTAGCATACAACTAGTTTTCCAGCCCTAGGATTCATGCATCACCTAGGAGCTATCATTCCATACATTTCTCATTCCTAGGATTCATGCAATGTCCTAGATTCTAGTTATGGTTCCATACTTTAACATATTTTAATAATAAACTTAAGCCACTCTACCAGGTACAACGGGAGTAATGGGGGCGTGATCGGGAATCCCGCGTGTCTCCGCGACTCTCAAGACTGCAACTGAATGAGGTCCTATCACAAGGATCAAACACAAGGAGTGTCTCAAAACAGTGTATAGCTACTGTAGACGGGTAGAGGAATTAATTCTGAAAAGAACGCAACTCGAATCGTGGAAAACGGAGCCCGAACGGGCCCTAAACGGGTTGAAAAAGACGATACTGTGCAAAATCAGACGTCTGGAACTTATTCCAGACGTCTTAAACACTGGATCAGAGAATTACCTGTCCAGCGTGGTTTCCCAGACGTCCAGAAGTATGCGGGGACGTCTGTCCTATCTCCCAGACGTCCGATGGTCACCTCGGACGTCTGGAGGTCACTCTCGTCGTCTGGTACAACTTCCAGACGTCTGATTCGCAAAGGATGGCGAATCAGCGAACCTGCGCACAGCCAACTGCCTCCTTCAGTACGGTCGGTCGACAGGAAGGAAGAAGAAAGCGGAATACACACCTTTCAGACGTCTGTATGAGCTACCAGACGTCGTCCTAGCCGTCTGCCTATCAACCCAGACGTCTGATTCTGGAAATTTTTCCAGAATCAGGGCGCTACCCGGCCTCCGCTCGCGACGCCGCCCGCGTCGCACCTCGCGCGCCTGCTGCTCAGACTGCAGCAGGTCCCTCTCCGCGTCGTTCCGTGCCCCTTGCGCCCTCCGCCGGCCGGCCAAGCCGCTCCGGCGAGCTCGCCCTCCCGGCAGAGCTCCGCTCTCGCACGCCGCACCTCCTCCGCGCTCACTGCGGCCACCGCTGCCGTCCTCGCGCTCACGCTCTGGCTGAAGGAGAAGGGAAAGGAGACGGTGGTGATGGAGTGAGGGGAGGCGTGCCCTTTTAAGGCCATGCGAGGAGGAGGGAGAGACGCGGCAGAGCGTCTGCAGCTGCAGAGAATATCGGATATTCGCGGGCCTGCGCACTGAGGCGTGCAGACGAAGACTCGTGCCAGAATAACTGGTTTCCAGACGTCTGGAAACGATCCCAGACGTCTGGTAAGACGTCTGGCCCACCTACCAGACGTCTGGGGCACGCGCTCGTTACACGTGCAATGTGGTTACGAATGAACTCTCCACTACTAACTTCATCAGCATCAACTCCATGACCCACCTTTGTGTCACCAACATCCTCAGATCCTTCTAGACCATAAACAAAGAACAAATCGTCGGCTGTGAAACGTTGGATGAAATTCTAAATGATGCATGCAGCCATGACAATACGTCTCTCTGTACGGAAAGAGTAGAATGGCCTCTTGTCCAGAAGAGTGAAACCCTTCTTAAGAACCCTAAATGCCCTTTCGACCACCTATCTCACCAGTGCATGGTAGGGGTTGTATAATTGCTTCTCATTCTGGTAGGATCATCCTCTATACTGCTGAATGTGGTAGGAGACATCGCGAAATGGTGCTAGGAACCTCTCCGTGTTTGTGTACCCAAAATCACCCAAGTATCTCCTACCAGAAGGGACTCTGAAGTCACCAGAATTAAGGGCCTATTGTAGTACTCGCATTTCTACAACGGAACCTTCAAATCTAGTTACAACAAAAAGAAATTCTAAGTTGAAACCAATTGCTGCAAGGACATTCTAGCTAGTGTACCCCTTTCGATTTCTAAACCTTGCTTGGTCAGATGCTTTCATCGTCACTCGTACATGGCACCCATCAATGGCACCAACGACTTCCTACATGCATTTAACTCGAGGTCAATGAATGTTTCAAAATTACTACAAGTGGACAGAGTACACATCTTCTTAGATCGGATGTTACCTTGAATTAAGGATAGAAGTTAGGATTGGTTGAAATCTTCTCAGGAACTGAGGTGTCAGCTCGTGGCTAGCGAATGAAATCCTTTTTGAGGGCAACAATAACTTTCAAGCCCTTGTTAAATATCGACTTATGGTCTCCCCAGAATGCTGAAAGCTTTCCATCACATGGCGATTGGAGCCTCCATGGCCCAAAATGGATAAGACAATAGCAACTTGCTCCCTCACAGTAGTGTTTCTTGTGTCCTTCAATAGTCCTCATCTAGAGAGGGTGTCTACCAAAGCATGGAAGTAGTCCTTGGACAGTTGGAACTCATCGTAACATCTAGATGGGTGACATCATGAACCCACAGATGACCTGTCATAAGGTTTGCATTTCTTGTCATCCTTGGGATGTGCTCACGATCTTCAGGATACTGCACTGCTAATGCTAGAATCATTTCTACGACTATTGCCATTTCATCATCCCCAGAACTGCTTGAGTATTCATCAAGCCTTCAAGGGTCCATGCCTAGAATAAGTGAAATCCATTTCCAACATTGATAAATATTTTAGGAAATATAACGTGATAGAAGGCTTACATTACCAGGAAGATTTCCAAAGAGGATTGCAACGTAAACCAAATTCGAGTTCCATCAACTTAAATAAGTCCACCTCCACAACCATACCAAATTTAGCCATAAAGATACCATATATGACAGTTGATGAGGTGTGACTCATCATACCTAAAATGTCTAAGTTAAGCTAGAAACTAGGTTAAATACTATACAATTAACACGAGAAATTGGTTAAGTGTGGGAAATAACAGAAATGACCTAAAACATCCAATTTGTGTTAAAAATGCGAAATTATGTCATAAAATGAGATATTCTATTCATTAATGTAAATTGATGATTCAGTTGTAAATTGAACACATGTTTGGGTTCAAAAGTTCAAATGAAAAGTGAAATTAACTTCTAAAATATTCAATTGATCTTCAATAAAAACTTGGTTGCATTTGGACATCACTAAGGCCCTGCATTTAGAGTTTTATATATATGTCCTCAGGTCCTAACACATTTTATTCATTTAAACTTCTCAGGGACCATTTTGTAATCCACCAGGGACTTACTTGTAAGATCTAGGGACTGCTCTGTTATCTTCTTCACCACTTATGAGTCTGCATGCAAATCTTCTACCCCTTCACCTTGTTAGGGTTTCTTTACAATTTCACCAAAACACCTAGCGCAGCATTTACACTGTTCACCCCAAGAACATGGCCAATCTTGACTGTTCATCTCATGATCTCTCGATCTAAGGGGCCAACTTCAATCGAACCTTCGCGCAACCCCGTGCATTGCACCACCATTCCCTCCAAATCTCATCCAACGACCATTATTTGGATTGAAGCCTTGTGCGCTCCCCCCTTTCCATCTCCACCGCCTAAGACCTAATCGCCTAATCCTACCACTGTGGTGCCCAGATTCAATGACTTAGCTACTTAAGAAGCTCTAAGACCTCCTCGTGAGCGCATCAACTCCCCACTACACCTCTTGAGCCAATCCTTTCCTCCCTCTCCAGCTCTCCTAACCCCTTCACTCACCACGCCTGTAACGAACGCACGCCCCAGGCGTCTTTTAAGACGTCTGGGAGGTGGCCCAGACGTCGGACCAGATGTCTGGGGTCACTTCCAGACGTCTGGGATCATTTCCAGACGTCTGGAAATCGGTTATCTTTGACACGCGCGGGCCGTCTGCGCGCCTGAGCGCGCAGACCCGCATATTCGCTTATTCCTTCTGCGGCGGCAAATTCCCCTGCCGCGCTCCTTCTCTCTCCTCCTTGCGCGGCCTTAAAAGGCCACGCCTCCCCTCGCTTCCGTCACCACCGTCTCCTTCCTCTTCTCCTTCAGCTCCAGGTGCGCGAGAGTGAGCGCGAGGGCGGCAGCGGCAGCCGCGGTGCGCGTAGGAGAGGTGCTCTGCCGTGAGGGCGAGCTCGCCGGGGCTGCTAGGGCCGGCCGGCAGGGGGGGTGGGGCGACGCGGGGGGGGACTGCTGCGGTCCGAACAGCAGGCGCACGAGGTGCGACGAGGCGCGGCGTCGCGAGCGGAGGGCGAGTTGCGCCCTGGTTTTGGAAAAATTTCCAGAATCAGACGTCTGTGCTTGTAGCCAGACGACGGGCATGACGTCTGGAGGACTATCCAGACGTCTGAAAGGTGAGTTTTCTGTCTTCTTCTTCCTTCCTGTCGACTGACCGTACTGAGGGAGAGAGATGGGTGCGCGCAGGTTCGGTGATTCGCCATCCAACGCGAATCAGACGTCTGTCTCCAGTGCCAGACGGCGGGAACGACTTCCAGACGTCCGGGGTGACCATTGGACGTCTGGGAACTAGGCCAGACGCCCCCGCAGGCTTCTGGACGTCTGAGAAGCCACGCAGAACAAGGTAATTCTCTGATCCACTTTTTAAGACGTCTGGAAGAAGTTCCAGACGTCTGATTTTGCACAGTGTCGTCGTTTTCGACCCGTTGAGGGCCCGTTCGGGTTCCGTTTTTCGCGTTTCGAGTTGCGTTCTTTCCGGAATTAAATCCTCTACCCGTCTACAGTAGCTATACACTGTTTTGAGACACTCCTTGTGTTTGATCCTTGTGATAGGACCCCATTCCGTTGCAGTCTTGAGGGTCGCGGAGGCACGCGGGATTCCCAATCACGCCCCCATTACTCCCGTCGTACCTGGTAGAGTGGCTTTAAGTATAATCTGTTAAATTATGAAACCATAAATAGAACCTAGGACATTACATGAATCCTAGGAATGAGAAATAGATTGAATGGTAGATTCCTAGGATGTTGCATGAATCCTAGGGCCGGAAAACTAGATTGTATGATAGATCCTAGGATATGGCATGAATCCTAGGATGGGAAAACTAGTGGAATGTATGAATACTGCAGTCTTGAAAAATGTGGAAAGGAAATACTAGCTTCCTGTGAATTGAATTAACAGCTGCCTGTTATGAATAAATAAATGTGATTGAGAATATGGATTGTAAGAACGTGAAACTGGAAAGTGAAACCTGGATGTTCTGAGTTAAAGAGCTGGAACCCTACGGGGAATTAGGAGTAGAACTCCTGGAAAGCGAATGGGATAGAATTGGGGAAGTGAGCTGGCCCTTGAGTACAGAGTACCAAGGAGAGCGACTGTCCCCCTGTTTAGTGCAGAGCGGAGCCAGCCGCCCCAGGGACCCGGGGTTAGGACTGGCCACTCTGTATCAACTTGCTGGCCCTCGTATACGTAGTACCGAGGAGAGCTACTAGTGTAGGGAGGTACTAGCTACCCCATGGGCCCCGGGGTTCTGCTAGCCTCCCACACCGACTTGTTAGGCCCACTGGGGCAAACCAGGGTAGTCAGGCGAGGGTGCGCGGACTGTGGAGGGGTTGGACCCCTGTTACTGAGAGGGCTCTGCCCTGTACTGGTTCCGTGCTGTGCTTTGGGCGTACCCGTTAACGGAAACGACTGATCGCGTGCCAGTGCGGGTTAGCTACCCGTGCGTTCACCGCGCGTGCCGTAGTCACCGTTACGTCTGTCAGTGACCTTGGGGTGGTTGACTGAGAGTAGGATCACCACGGGGGACTCTCCCGGCCAGGAGAGCACCACGTGCTACTTCTACTGTTCGGAAAAAACTGCAATCAAGATCATTCCCACGAGGAACATTCGAGATCAAGTGAAAGATCTGAGAAATAGATAAATCGTGAGATAATTGAAAGACTTAAATAAAGAAAGTAACAGAACTTAACAGCTACTGTACACTCTACTGTTTCTTTAGTTTTAGTTGCCACTCTACTCAGCGTTTTGCTGACGTGTTACACTCGTTACCTTTCAGGACCAGGTGTTGAGCAGCCAAGGTCAGCAGCTGCAGAGGACGCTGGGCCGAGTAGGGTCCAGTAGAGTTACCACTGTTTCTTGTACCTCTTTGTTCCGTTATAGTGAGTAATTCTTGTTTCCGCTGTACTTTTCTTTACCTGCAGTTCATATTTAGTTATGAATGTTGTTCTACTGTTGTGGTGGTATATACTGTAGTAGTTTCTTTCCTTGCTGCTGTATTTTCTTACTGTTAGTTATATTCATGTTGAATGTGGTTTATTTTACTGCTCTTTTGGTTACTTCCTCGTTGGACGACTTGGTCTTGGGATTAGTTGAGTCGGTCCGGTTCTCGTGTCTCGTAGGGGCTCGGGAATCGGGTCGTTACAAGATGGTATCAGAGCAAGGTCATCCTGAGAAGTGAATCAACTGACTGTAGAATAACCAATTCACATGTTTATAGCTAGAGTAGCCACCACAACATATCTCTTGACATGAGCTCTTAGAAGTTTCGTTAGGTACCGTTTATTTTGACGTTTTTCCGTTTTGTTTCGTGTCTCCTTATAGGAGATGCCTCGTCGCGGGATTGGTGAGGCTGGCCGCGGGCGCGGCCGAGGACGAGGTCGGCGAGGTGGGTGTGCCGTTGCCGATACCCCAGTGGACCAGCCACTACTCCCGGGCGTCCAGGCCCAGGACCTCGCCCGGCTGATACGAGACATTGTACGAGAGGAGCTCCACCCACCGCCCCGAGCACCTCACCCTGGGGTTGCGGAGGGGGAGTCCTCTGTGGGACCACTCGACGGATGAGGCGCTGGACACGGGGGAGGGGATGGGCCGCCGCAGCCCCCACCTTCCTCCGATACTTCCGTGCACGAGGCACCTTCGCCTGGAGGTGCACCAGCACCACTTCGAGCTTTTCGGGCAGTTCCGGAAGCTGAAGCCCCCTTCCTTCAAGGGGGATGAGGACCCGACCGAGGCAGAGGACTGGCTTTAGCAGCTGGAGAAGATTTTCGACACCCTTCGCCCCCCGGTGGAGTGCCGCGTGGCCTTTGCCACGTACCAGCTGGAGAGTGCGGCACACAGGTGGTGGAGGGCGGTCCGGGGACAGGAGAGGGACGAGCCGACGTGGGACCAGTTCGTCACCCTCTTCTGCGAGCAGTACTTTCCCCAGACGTGGCAGGACCAGAGGAGGCGGGAGTTCCACACTCTCCGCCAAGGGACGATGACTGTGAGCGTGTACCGCACACGTTTCTTGGAGCTGTCCCGCTTTGCAGCGACAGCGGTAGCCACTGAGGAGGAGCGCCTTTGGAGGTTCACCGAGGGGCTCCGGCCTGCGATTCGTGGGTATGTCAAACCCCTGAAGTTGCCTACGTTTTCGAGGGTGGTGGAGGCAGCTATGACTTACGAGGAGACCAACCCGTCCGCGCGAGACATTGACGGCCGGCGGAAGAGGCCCTTTCAGCCATACTTTTCACAGGGCCAGCGAGAGAGGAGACACGTGGCATCCGCAGGAGAGCCGTCACATTTTACAGGGCCATCAGTGGCCTTTGGGGGCCCTCGACAGGGGCCAGTTGCCAGCACCGGACCCCCGCCCAGCCGACAGTAGGGACCCACTGAGGGTGGGAGCCGGGTTCCCCTCTGCTACCAGTGTGGCCAGCCGGGCCACATCAGGAGGGACTGCCCGTCTAGGGCAGGAGGTCAGCAGATACTCCCCGCGCAGAGCACTGGAGGATGCGCAGGAGGCCGCGGTTCCCAGGCGCGAGGAGGAGGACAGCAGTCGCGAGGAGGGTACCGGCCAGCACCTACCCGTCCGACGTAGAGTGTGGCTGCTTCGTCCGCACCTAGAGCTGAAGGGCGTATCAACGCCCTGACACACAGGGACGCCAGAGCTTCGGGATCGGAGGTAGCAGGTATGGTTTCAGTTTCCGGCAGACTCGTTTACACGCTTTTCGATTCCGGCGCTACGCACTCGTTTGTCGCAGCCAGTTTCACAGTTGGTGTGGACCGGGATTATACACTGTTAGAGAATCCATTCGTAATCAGACGTCCGAGTGGTCAGCTGTTTGTAGTTGAGGAGGTGTACACGGATTGCGAGGTCAGCGTCGGGGGACATAGCCTGCCAGCTGACCTGATTATGATACAGATGGAGGACTTTGGAGTGATTCTGGGGATGGATTGGTTGTCCGCTTACCACGCCTTGGTGGACTGTTTTGAGAGGAAGATCGTCTTCTCCATTCTGGAGTTGCCTTCTTTCGAGTTTCACGGACAGCCAGTGGACGGAGGTTTCAGGTGCATTTCGGCACTTCGGGCGGCGAGACTTTTGAGCCAGGGGTGTGAGGGCTTCCTAGCTTGTGTGGTGGCAGAGCCCAGCCCTGTGGCAGACTTCCAGAGCATCCCAGTGATCAGAGAGTACCCTGACGTGTTTCCAGACGAGTTACCAGGACTACCGCCCGAGCGTGAGATCGAGTTTGAGATCTCACTAGTACCAGGGACCAGCCCCATCTCCACCGCGCCATACAGGATGGCACCGCTTGAGCTGCGAGAGCTCAAGTCTCAGTTGCAGGACCTTCTGGAGAAGGGTTTCGTGAGGCCCAGTGCGTCTCCCTGGGGAGCCCCGATACTGTTTGTGAAGAAGAAGGATGGGACCTTATTCCTTTGTGTGGACTACCGACAGCTGAATAGGGTCACCATCAAGAACAGATATCCGCTGTCGAGGATCGATGACTTGTTTGACCAGTTGAGGGGTGCCACGGTGTTTTCCAAGATCGACTTGAGGTCTGGATACCACCAGTTGAGGATCAGGGAGACCAACATTTCCAAGACAGCTTTCCCCACCCGGTACGGACACTACGAGTTTTTGGTCATGCCGTTTGGGCTGACCAATGCCCCCGCTGCTTTCATGGACCTGATGAACCGGGTGTTTAGACCATACTTGGACCAGTTCGTGGTGGTTTTCATAGATGATGTACTCATCTATTCTAGAGATCGGACGCAGCACGAACAACACTTGCGGATGGTTCTGGACACTCTGAGACGACGCCGGCTGTACGCCAAATACAGCAAGTGCGAGTTCTGGTTGAGGTGGGGACCAAGTGGGAGGTTGGCCCCAGGTTGATCCGGCAGAGTCAGGAGGTAGTTGAGTAGATCCACAGACGACTCCGCACTGTCAGGAGAAGACAGAAGAGCTACGCGGATCGGAGACGCAGAGAGGTGCAGTTTGAGGTTGGGGACCACGTCTTCCTTCGTGTTTCACCCATGAAGGGCTTACAGCGGTTTGGGGTGAGGGGGAAGCTCACGTCGAGGTTTGTGGGGCCCTTTGAGGTCCTGGAGCGGGTTGGACCCGTTGCTTACAGGCTTTCCCTCCCCCCGCAGCTTTCTGGTGTGCACGGTGTATTCCACGTGTCCAACCTCAGGAAGTACGTAGCCGATTCCAGTCACGTACTGAGTCACGAGAGCGTCGAGGTGGGCGACGACCTGACCTACCCCGAGCGGCCAGTGCAGATTCTAGACCGAGCTGTCCGCAGTTTGAGATGGAAGCAAGTACCCCTGGTAAAGGTTTTGTGGAGGAGCCAGCAATACGAGGAGGCTACCTGGGAGCCTGAGGCGGCAATGCGGGAGCGGTACCCAGAGCTTTTCGCGGGTACGCCTTTCGGACCAGCTTCGGTCCTCTTTGAGTTTGTTATGGTTATTTTGACGTCTTTTCCCGCACCCTAGTTGGCGCAAGTTTCGGGGATGAAACTTCCTTTGAGTTTGTTGTATTGTAACGAACGCACGCCCCAGAAATCTTTTAAGACGTCTGGGAGGTGGCCCAGACGTCTGGGGTCACTTCCAAACGTCTGACCAGACGTCTGGGATCGTTTCCAGACGTCTGGAAATCGGTTATCTTTGACACGCGCGGGTCGTCCGCATATTCGCTTATTCCTTCTGCGGCGGCAGATTCCCCTGCCGTGCTCCTTCTCTCTCCTCTTCGCGTGACCTTAAAAGGCCACGCCTCCCCTCGCTTCCGTCACCACCGTCTCCTTCCTCTTCTCCTTCAGCTCCAGGTGCGCGAGAGTGAGGGCGAGAGCGAGGGCGGCAGCGGCAGCCGCGGTGCCCGTGGGAGAGGTGCTCTGCCGTGAGGGCGAGCTCGCCGAGGCTGCTAGGGCCGGTCGGCAGGGGGCGCGGGGCGACGCGGGGGGGGGGACTGCTGCGGTCCGAATAGCAGGCGCACGAGGTGCGACGAGGCGCAGCGTCGCGAGCAGAGGGCGAGTTGCGCCCTGGTTCTGGAAAAATTTCCAGAATCAGACGTCTGTGCTTGTAGCCACACGACGGGCACGACGTCTGGAGGACTGTCCAGACGTCTGAAAGGTGAGTTTTCCGTCTTCTTCTTCCTTCTTGTCGACTGACCGTACTGAGGGAGAGAGATGGGTGTACACAGGTTCGGTGATTCGCCATCCAACGCGAATCAGACATCTGTCTCCAGTGCCAGACGGCGGGAACGACTTCCAGACGTCCGGGGTGACCATCGGACGTCTGGGAACTAGGCCAGACGTCCCCGCAGGCTTCTGGACATCTGAGAAATCACGCAGAACAAGGTAATTCTCTGATCCACTTTTTAAGACGTCTGGAAGAAGTTCCAGTCGTCTGATTTTGCACAGTGTCGTCGTTTTCGACCCGTTGAGGGCCCGTTCGGGTTCCGTTTTCCGCGTTTCGAGTTGCGTTCTTTCCGGAATTAAATCCTCTACCCGTCTACAGTAGCTATACACTGTTTTGAGACACTCCTTGTGTTTGATCCTTCTCGCCTTAGGGATGACGTATGCTTGAGGACACCTTAGAGCTCTTCTTGTGGGCTCTTCACTCGTTGGAGATCTCCCCCCATTCTTCCTCCTTAGCCGCCGGCTTTGGATCCAGGCAACCCCATTCCTCCTATTAGATAGGATTTTCTGCTTTCTAGAGTAGCTTAGATTAGTAATTAGTGTAATTTAGATCAGTAGGAGTAGATTAGAAATCAAATTCAGTGATAGTTTAGTGTAGGGTAGGAGTAGATTAGCTTAGATCCACTCCGTTTTTCCACCTCCATTTTGATCCAAATAGCTTTCCCTAAGCATTGCGATTCGTTTCTAATTTTCCATAGTATTTTTATTCAATGATCACCCCTTCATTAAGGCCTACTTCAGATATGAAATTAGCGGCTAAAATCCCTATGGGGGATCTCTCATTCACTCTATAAATCCACAAAGATCCCCCGATCTGGTTTTATTGTCTCAAATTGGTCGATTTCTTTCAAAGTTACTTTGAATGCCCAATTTTATGATTTGGAGACCATTTGATTTTTATCGGATTCAATCGAGCTGTTTGAGGTTTTTAATTGCTTAATTAGGTGTAATGCAATGAATCCAAGGTTTTTGGATTTGATTTTGAATGTGTGGATGAGCATGCACCCAATTTGAACTTTATTTTGGATAGTTTGACCAAAGATAATCAGTGACATTGATTTGAGGTTGAACCAAGACCCAACAGATCTTGAGATGATTACAAGATCACCTTGAACACCAATCAATGGTATTCAAGATGATCAGGTGATCAGATTAGTGATTGATCCATATCAACAGCCCAATCAGGGCAACATTTAATTTTTACCTCAAAATGATTTTTGAGTTCAAGAATGGCTTAAATTTGATTTGCAAAAGTTGATTGAGATTTGGAATGATTTAATGAAGGTCTAGAAATGGTTTGATGTGATTTTAATGTCTATTATGGTCAATTACTTACACACTGTCTATAGTGAGAAATAAAGACCATATTAGGGTTTTAAGGGTTATCAAACCCTTGATTTGTTTTTTTAGTGGATTTCAGACCTTCTGATCATTATTTGTGATTTTTACAACATGAAGATTTTTTATTTCAAGGGTGGATTTTGGGCAGTAAGGGTTGCAACAACTGATCAGTGTTTACACATAAAAAATACACTAGTAAATATGCCATTTTGTATTATTTCCTAGCACTGCCATTACATATGTAGTTGTATATGCATTTGTAAATAGACGCCTGCATGCATTTCTAAAGAGGGGAGGAGAGTGTGAATAATTGGCCATCTATTAATTAACATCTTCTGCAAATGCGGCATTGCAATTTCACCATTTTCATTTTTTTATTTTCTTTGAATTTTTCTCTCTCGCGCGGCTGCAGGGCATGGGGCATGCGCGCCTCTTCACGCCTCTCCTCCTGCCAACAGCATGGCAGGATGTGTGCTGCCAGCAGCATGGCTGTGGCATGCCCTCTCCTCTTTATAATGCCATGCTCTCACCCTTGTGAGGGCATGCACTTTCATACACCTGCAGACACCTTCAGATCCACCGTCACCTTGGGCCAACCTCCTCCCCTCTCCTTCTCCATACACAGTACCTCTTCTCACTAAAAAGAGGCACACCGTGGGCAAGAGAAAACCCACAGCGGTCTCACACCACCACTGTAAGTTCCACCACCGCCCAGCTCTTTCGTGAGCAGGTGGGTGTGGTTGATTCACCTTTTGTTTTTATTGCCATTCGTCTTCTCCGCCATTGCCAGAGCTTCAAGCTCGCAAGCTCAGAAGCTCCAGCAGCACCGTACGCCTGCTTGCAGCTCCGCCGGCCATCGCGCGTGCACTTGCATGACGTGCACAACCTTTTTCTCCGCGCGCAGGCGCTCCACAGTACGTCCACGTACGCAGAACCGGTTGGTACCAGTCGCCCGCTCAGCGCTGCACTTTAGCTACTGTTCACGCCTCTCAGTGCGACACTATAGCCACCGGCTCGTTTTCACTTAGCCGGTGGCTTCGCGCTTGATGAGAACCTCATCATGAAACCTAACTAGCGCAATCTAACCTAGATATGCAAGAAAAAGCTCCTACATAACTCAAAGAAAGACTTGACTCAGAGAATTATGAGTTTAAGAAGAAAACAAGTCATAAGGGGTAAAAATGCAATTTCACCAACACAATCTTCAAACAGGGTAAATCAGGGTCCAAATGTAGGTCAAACTAACCTAATAAGAAGGAAAGTGGGATGGTCTGATCCAACAAGGGCTACAGCAACTCCAAGGAATTAAAATGACATTCTATAACCCTAAAACAAACTCACTTCAATTCACGAGGTTCAAGCCAGGGTAAAAATCGACTAAACCCTCTAAAATTCATATAAAAATAATCTCTTGGGCTTAGAACCTCCAATTTGGCCTTAGAAATCCATTTTGACCTACATTGAGAACCATGCCCAATTAATGATTTAATTTGGGTTTTTACGTAAATTGGCCGGTCAAACAAGGTCTGACCTAGAAACAAAATTCACCATTAAAGTCCTTAGGTCCAATTTATTCATGCATAAAAACTTGAGCCTAAGAAGAGACCTTCTTGACCAACTTTGCAATTTGGTCCTCATCTATTACTTTTTGACCCTCAACTTTCGATACCCTTGCATTTTGGCCCCTAGTTTCCTTGTCGTTCTTTGTGTTTAGGTCCCTCCTGCAAGTCTCTACACAGCGCCATGCTCCAGTGACTTTGCGCGGAGCATGGCGCCGCGCAGGGTGAGGGAGGTGTCCTGCAAATTGAACCCGGTGTTCCCTGCGACGTCTGCTGTCGCAGGGAGACCGCCTTGCCGCTTGACGACGCCCACACCTTCCGTGCGAATGCGCGGAAGGTATGGGTCACACCTTCGGTCATTCTCTGGCGAGGGAGGCACGTCACCTCCCTACGTCCACCCCTCCGCCACCGCCTTTATTAAGACCAGCGTCGCCAACCGGTTCTGGCAGTCTGGTCTTGACGGAGAATCCGTCAGCCCTTCCTCTCTCCCCACTCTGACAGAAACCCACCAGCTCCGGCGGCTCCTCCTCCTCCTTCTCGTCGCTCTGCTGCAATACCAGTAGTAGAGCCACCTTCGCCTGATCTTCCCGCGTTGCGCCGTACCCAGCGCGCGCCCTCCTGCTCTCTTCCTCGCCGCCGCTTCCCCCCTTCTGGGTGTTTCTTCTCCGTTGACAGTCGGTACGACTGCCGCCCTGCCCCGTCCCCCTTCGTCCCTATAGGTAAGTAACAGTTATTTCCCTTCCTCCCCTCTTTCTTTTCCCCAACTTATTTTGCTTGATTACCCTACGACCACGCCTGACCGCCCTCATCTTCCCCATCTCCGGCCACTCTCCGGCGAGTCATCCCCGTCATCCCACAACCCCATCCGGCTCGCCAACTGTCCCAAAAGCTCCGCCTCACCTCACCCAACACCCCCCACCCCTCCACTGCCACTCCACACCTCCACAACGCTCCCCTAATCAAACCCATTTTTCCGGTTGCAGTCCGACCTAGGGCTGCCGCTCTACGTCGCCCTGCGACCTGCCGCACCCTGCACTACCTTTGTCGTGCCACGACGAAGGTCCCCCTGTGGTCTGATTAGGCTGAGAGGCCCTGTTTGTGTTCAGCAGATCTTTAGCCTCGGCCGCCATTGGTGACAAGGCGAGGAGCTTCCAAGAGAGCTCCAGGCCCTGAAGCAGCAGGACTCCAGCTGAGGCGAATTGGAGGGACTTGGGCGAAGGTAGGCAACTGGTTTGCGAAGAGAAGCAAGGACGCAGATGCTGAGGAAAGGGCACGTTCTTCCTGCAGGCGCGCGCTAGAAGGGACGAAGTTTAGTCCCACATCGTGAGTTTTCGAAGCGCCGCACCCGTTTAAATTGATTTTGTGTTTTTACTTAAGCGCCTCAGAACACGGGGTGAGGTCCCCTCGCCCACTCGACCGCCTCGTCCGTGACCCACGCCACGCGGACCTGGCCGACCCATTTACCCGGCACTCCTCGCGCACCACCCACGCCGGTGCGCCTGGTCACGGGTACGCTACCCGACCCGATAACCCGGCTTTGGGAGAGCTTCCTATGAGCGGTTTACAGAGATAGAGAGAGACGTGCGGGTAGAGGGAAGGGTTAGGTTTTGCCTTGTGTAGGAACAGGGAGCGAAGGAAGGAGGCTCACCACTTGGCCGCAGGAAGAAGAAGAAGAGGAGCGGAAGAAGAAGCTCTGAAGAAGCCTTGCAGCTGAGTAAGGCAGAAGACCAAGGAAGAAGAAGCGGGAAGAAGAAGAAGCAACGAAGGAAGAGAAGAGAGGGGAAGCACTGTAGCAGACCGCCGTTTAAGCCGTCTGATTGCGATATCAGACGACGGATGAAGCCTCAAAAGCGATAAAGCAAAGAAGAAGAAGAAGAAAAGAAAAGGCTCCGCAGCTGAAGAGAGAGAAAAGAGAAGTAGGAAAAAAGAAGATAAAGACAAGAGAAAGAAGAAGAACTGAAGAAGTAAAGGAAGAGAAGACAAGCAGAAAAAGAAGAGGAACTGAAGGCAATCAAAGCCAAGGAAGAAGACCCGTAAAGAGAGAAAGAAGAGAAGAAGAAAAAGCCAAAAGACAGAAATCTATTTCTCCCTCTCTCTCTCTCTCTCTTATTTTTGTAATAAAGAAACATTGTACTTCTAGAATTCCAGTAGCTCCCTGAGTTCGACTTCGGGAAACTATTTCCGAGTAAAATGTTAATGGTAACGACAACCGTAGCTGTCTTATTTTATATCACAACGACATTACTGTAATAAGCATTAAAACAAACAAAGACTAGCGGCGGTGGATAGTCGCCACCATTTTCTTGGCACCGTTGCCGGGGAGCAACGGCTATTCTAGAAGCTTTGAATTTCTTTTAAAAGATTGCTAATCTTTTTTTCTCTCTCTTGTGTGCAGGTAAAGGAAAAGAAGAGTAGCCGCCCAACAAACAGGTAACTCTATTAGCCCTTTCTTAACTCCCTTAAAATCTGAAAAAGAAACAAAAAGAAAAATCAACTTAGGGCTACCTGTGTTATACTTAGTAATTCATCAAAGTTGCCTAATTTTTCATTTCAACACATGCTTAACTATTCATCCAACTAAGGTACCTAGGGCTAAAACCTTCTTGATTGAGCCCTACATACAAAATTTCGAGGAAGCTAAATTGGACCAAGTAAAGCCAACATGGGATTTAACATTAGGGTTTCAGAGACACACCCCTTAATCAAGAAGTGAGAAAATCCAAAAGAGGTGTGCCTAAGCCATTGGTTGAAAATACCTATTAAGAAAAACCCTAAACAATTGGCTCTCTAAACACTTGAACCCTAAAAGAAAGGACCCAAAAGCTCTCAAAGGAACAAGAGGAGCAGTTGACCCTTAGGTCACTTCTTCACTCAAAATACTTAAAAGTTCAAGTGGAACCTTAAGCACCTTGATCTTAAAGTAAAAGAGGTAGACTTAAGAGGTCAAGATCCCCATTCTGGTCTACCTGGAATCGCAGTGACAAGAGAGGTCGGGTGGGGGAAACCCTGTAACCCGTGGGGACGCTCTACCGTGTAGGGGTCTTCGCGGGACTCACCCTCTCTGGCTACCCAAGTAATTCTCAGGTGGACGATCTTTTTGATCAAGGGGTCCATCTGCCCCGCACCTCTATAGTCACTCAACAATTTTTTGGGTGTCTCGATTGGGTTCAGCACCTTCTAAACTCGTCTATTCCAATAGTGCATGTACGGTAGGAGGTCCTTAAGACCACCCTTAAGACCTCCTTTAGGAATTCACTCTCGTCAAGGCCAAGCCTCGACACCCGTGTTTGTGCAGCAACCCCACCACATTATTCTCTCATCTGATTCAGAACCAAGCTCTTCTTCTTCCCCCATCATGGCTCAACCAGTTGAGGAAGAAAACAATCTGGAGCATCAGCTCCAGCAACTCAATGACCTCTTCGAAAACTTTGTGCACCCACCGCAGTGTCCTATGATGCGGGACCATTATAATCCTGCTGCGGTGGCCATCGAGCCTCAAGTCAGAATCCCGACTGAAGGACCTGATTCCGAATTAAAGCCCAATATGATTCATGCTATACCTAAATTCCATGGGCTTAATTCCGAAGATCCCTTCTAGCACATCAAACAGCTGAAGCATCTGGCCCAAACTTTTGGGTTAGATGCACAAAATCTGGATATTCTTCTCATGAAGATGTTCTCCTTCTCTCTTATGGACAAGGCCGCTCATTGGTATCAAACTCAGACCCGGCCGATCAACACTTGGGAAGAACTTCAGTCCGAATTTTTGAAAAAGTTCTTTCCCGTTGGTCGGACCAATGCCTTGCGCCATCAGATTACTCACTTCACTCAGCAAACAGGGGAACCTCTCCATGAGGCATGGGATCGCTTTCAGGATCTCATGAGAAAGTGCCCCCATCACGGAGTTCCTAAATGGGAACAAGTCCAATCTTTTTACCAGGGACTCTGTGAAGACATCCGTCTTTTCGTCAATGCAACCTGCGGAGGAAATATCATGGGTCAACATGAGGACACCGTGTGGGAGATTCTCGAAAACATGTGCAAGAACTCCATCAACAATGACTCCATGGGATTATTCGACAGGACGAATACCCGCGCGTGGACGATTCTTAGGGGAGCACATGAGACGCAGGGCCTGTCCGCATCAGTCGACCTGGAATTAATGACCAGTCGATTGGACAAGGTCTCAATCATTGAAAAGAAGGTGGATGAGCTGACTCAGCACTTGCAGCGAGCCACCTCTGCGCATAGCTCCTTTGCACAGCCTCCTTCCACACGGGAGACTGTGCAAAACATTCTCCATCGATCTTCTCCTGGGATGGATCCATATCCATCATCTGATTCTCGGATCGGAGGGCCATCCGATCTTTTCTTTACCAGCCCGGGGAATTTCGTTCCCCTTTTCTCTGACTCTCTGGAGGTTCCTCAGATCTGCGAGGACCTCAACGCTATCCAGAACGACCCATTCTCCAACACCTATAACCCTGGATGGCGAAACCATCCCAACTTTCAATGGGTGGGAAATTTCCAAACCCAAAGACCACCCTTTCAGTCCCGCCCACAACCCCCTCGTCCTTACCAGCCGCCTCAGCCTCGGCCCAACCCTACTTATCCATCAGGGCCAAATCAGGATCAAATGTCCCTTATCCTTCAGACTTTGGCTGGCATTCAAAGAACGAATGTGGCTATCCAAAAACAACACAAGGACGAACTTACAGAGGTCCGAAATCAACTGGCCCAGTTGGCAAATTCTCGCCAGCCAGGCACACTTCCTTCCCAACCTCTTCCTAACCTGAATAACGTGCCAACACAGCGGCACGTTATGAACCCAAACCCGAGCCAAGCCCATATGATTTATCAGACCCCCTCTGTTCCTTCACCCGACGGGATGAAGGCTTCCACTTCTTTTGCGGGCTATCAGCAACAACCCATCTTACCCAATCCCAACCAAAACCAGGCAGGACTTAATTCCGTGACAACTCATAGTGGTAAGGAAACCCAAGATCCACCTTATCCAAACCACTCCAAGCCTGGTAGTGATCACAAGCCTAGGATGGTAATCCAGGACGTTCCTATCCCTGTCCCAGATCAAAGACCTGGACCTATCCTAGAAGAACCGACCAAGGTTCCGTTTCCCGAGGCCTTGACCAAGGGAAAGAAGACTATCAAGCCCGTGGCACCTGAGGAGGATCTGGTCAAGCTCTTTGAGCAGGTCCACATAAACATCCCCTTGATGGATGCAATCCGCCACGTACCGGCTTACGCACGATTCTTAAAGAATGTGTGTACACCCCAGCGTAAGCCGCGAACCAAGAGTGGGAGTCCAATTGTTCTGTCAGAGCAAGCCAGCTCTGTAATCCTAAGCAGACTCCCACCCAAGGCTAAAGATCCTGGTACTCCCCTGCTTTCTTGCAAGATAGGTGATACCCAATTTGATAGAACTTTGCTAGACTTGGGTGCTTCCATAAATCTGATACCCACATCCTTACTTAACCATCTAGAAGAATCTGAGCTAAAACCAACTGAGGTGACATTGCAATTAGCAGATCGATCTATAAAGTCACCAAAAGGGATTCTCGAGGATGTTATTGTAAGAGTGCGGGATTTCTACTTTCCTGTAGACTTTATAGTCTTAGACATGGACGCACCTGAAAACCCTAGGGATACACCAATCATTCTAGGGAGACCTTTCTTGGCTACTGCTAGAGCCAACATTAACTGTGAGGAGGGTCAAATAGAGCTCAAATTTGGGAATCAAACCCTGAAAATTGATATATTTAAGGCCCAACAAGGAATCAATTGCGGTGTCATCGAACAGATTTGTGACATTAGGGCTCTGGTTGATGAAACACACTTTCAGAATGACCTGATTATACCTCATCAACCGCAGAAAGATCTTGACCCGCAAACAGAGGAGTCGAATCCAGATTTAGGCAACCCAATAGCTCCTACCCTTGAACCTCACATCTATTTTGAACCACCCGCTGCTGCTGATAACCCCATCCTCGAACTAAAGGCCCTTCCTGCTCACTTGAAATACATCTTTCTGGGTTCTAATCAGACCCTTCCTGTGATTATCAATTCCAAGCTCAATCCTGAACAGGAATCCCGTCTGATTACTGTCCTCCAGCAACATCGCAGAGCCATCGGGTGGACTCTCGATGATCTGACTGGAATAAGTCCCTCATATTGTACTCATCATATCTATTCAGAAGAGGGCGTACGACCTTCTCGTGAAATACAGAGACGCTTGAACCCCAATCTGCAGGAGGTCGTGAAAAAGGAGATCATCAAGTGGTTAGATGCCGGGATCATCTACCCGATCTCCGATAGTCGTTGGGTGAGCCCAATTTAGGTCGTGCCTAAAAAGGCAGGACTCACCACTATAACGACTGAAATCGGAGAAATCATTTCTACCCGATTAGCCAACTCGTGGAGAGTCTGTATAGATTACCGCCGACTCAATTCCTCCACGAAGAAGGATCATTTCCCGCTATCCTTCATTGATCAGATTTTCGAGAAGTTAGCAGGAAATATGTTCTTCTGCTTTCTTGACGGGTACTCCGGTTACAACCAGGTGGCAATCCATCCTGAGGACCAAGAGAAGACCACGTTCACCTGCCCCTTCGGAACATACGCATTCCGAAGGATGCCTTTCGGTCTTTGCAATGCACCTGCTACTTTTCAGCGGTGCATGCTTGCCATATTCTCAGATATGGTAGGTGACTATCTGGAAATCTTCATGGATGACTTTTCAGTTTTTGGAGCATCATTTGACGATTGCCTCCAACACTTGGTCCAAATACTCAGGCGGTGCATCGATGTGAATTTGGTTCTTTCTTGGGAAAAGAGCCATTTCATGGTGCCTGAGGGAATTGTCCTAGGACATTTAATTTCGGAAAAGGGCATCCAAGTGGATCGAGCTAAGGTTGATCTAATCTCTCACCTTCCTATGCCTAGCTCAATCAGGGACATCCGTTCTTTTCTGGGACACGTCGATTTTTACCGTCGTTTCATTCCTGATTTCTCGAAAATCACACGCCCCTTGACTTCTCTTCTCTCTAAGGATGTACCCTTTGAAATCTCCAAGGAATGCACACTAGCCTTTGAAAACCTTCGTGACCGAGTCACCCAGGCACCTATCCTGCAATCCCCTGACTGGTCTCAACCCTTTGAGATCATGTGCGATGCATCTGATTTCGCTGTAGGAGCGGTCCTGGGGCAGAAAGCTGACGGGAAACCCGTGGTCATCTACTACGCTAGCAAGACACTTGACGAGGCTCAGCGTAACTACACGATTATGGAGAAAGAGCTGCTAGCCGTAGTATTTGCCCTTGAAAAATTTCGATCATATCTCCTGGGTTCCCACGTCATCATCTACTCGGATTACATAGTTGTAAGGCATCTCCTTGCCAAGAAGGACGTGAAGCCCCGACTAATCCGATGGATCTTGCTGTTGCAAGAATTCTATCTCGAGATTCGCGACAAGGCGGGAAGGCAGAATGTGGCAGCTGACCATTTGTCCCGTCTTCCTTCTGAGATTATCAACCCTTCCGGACCCATCACGGGATATTTTCCTGATGAACACCTGCTGACTATTGGTACTAGACTTCCATGGTTTGCTGATATAGTAAACTACTTGGCATCTTATCAAATCCTGTCTGATTGGCCGAAGGCCAAGAAAGACAAATTGCTCTCTGATGCCAAGTATTACATTTGGGAAGACCCGTACCTTTTCTGCATAGGTGCTGATCGAATCATCCGGAGATGTGTCCCGGAAGAGGAAATCAACAATATTCTCTCTTTCTACCGTGACCAGCCATGCAGTGTTCATTTCTCTGGGCATAAAACCGCATCAAAAGTCCTCCAGTGTGGCTTTTACTGGCCCACACTGTTCAAAGATGCATACAGTCACTGCAAGGCATGCAGTCGTTGCCAGACTTTGGGCAACATGAGCCATCGCGACATGATGCCTTTGCAGCCCATTCTCGTATGCGAAATCTTTGATGTTTGGGGGATTGATTTTATGGGACCCTTTCCTGTTTCGGATGGTTTCGAATACATTCTGCTGGTTGTGGACTACGTGTCCAAATGGATCGAAGCCATACCGACCCGAACCTGTGATCACAAAATCGTTCTTAAATTCATTCATCAAAACATTTTCTCAAGGTTTGGGATTCCTCGTGCTATAATCTTTGATGGGGGGACCCATTTTACAAACGCTCAGTTTAGGTCACTGATGACCAAATACGAGGTGTCTCACCGAATCTCTACTCCTTACCACCCCCAAACTAATGGTCTAGCTGAGGTATCAAATCGGGAGATCAAGAAAATCCTGCAGGTCACTGTTCGGTCTGATAGGAAGGACTGGTCGTCCCGACTTCCGAAAGCCTTGTGGGCCTATACGACTGTGTTGAAGCGGCTGGCTCGATCGTGTTTTAACAGTTATTGCATCGTAGTATAGGTGATCAAGCGTCGTCAACAAATAAAAGTTTTTATTACTCGAAAATCGGAGTATCCGAGGTCGAACACAAGGAGCAATCGGAATTTACTACTAATCCCAAATGTAACTGAACACTCTAATTTACTCAAAAGTTTAATTCAAATGCATTTAAAAAGTAATCCAGGCAAAAGAGTAAAATTGGACGTCTGATCACAAGATCAGACGTCTTAAAAGTGTTTTCCCTTCTTTGATTATTCTTCTTCTTCTGATCTTGCTTTCTTTCTTCTGCAACCTTCACTTTGCTTCTTTCGTCCTCCTGTCTTCTTCTTCTTCCTTGGTCTTCTGTTTTGGCCTTTGTTCTTCTTTCTCTGCAGTCTCTCTTTTCTTCCTTCTCTTCTTTCTTCTTCTTCCTTGGTCTTCTATTTCTTCTCTGTAGCCTTTCTTCTTCTCTTCCTTGCTCAGCCTCTTCTTCAGAGTTTCTTCTTCTTCTGCTCCTCTTCTCCTTTCTGCGGCTAAGTCTCTTCTCTTCAACTCTCAGCCTGCCTACACAAGGGAGCAAAACCTACCCTGTCCCTCTACCCGCACGTCTCTCTCCCTCTAAGAATCACTCATAGGACGCTCTCCTGGAGCCGCGGGTAATCGAGTCGGGTTGCGCACCTGGGACCAGGCGCACCGGCGTGAGGGTGATGTGTGAGGTGTGCTCAGATAGGGTCGGGTCGGAGCCGGCCAGATCCACGAGGTGAAACCACGGACGAGGCGAGCGTGGGTAAGGTGAGGGACCTCACCCCTGTGCGTTCGGAGGCAACGAGAAGATAATACAAATTCACTTTATACTACACCTGTGCCTCGTAGATTTCCGATGTGGGACTATTAGTCCTGCCCTGCTCTCGCGCACGCCCGCAGAATGCTCTTTGCGCTCCACTCAGTTGCAGCCTCAACTCTCTTCACTGGATAATTGGCTGCTTGCACGCAACTCACTCCACTCCACAGCAGCTGAAATCCTGAAGCCACGGAGCCTGAGCGTGCTTGGAAGCTGCTTCAACCGTTGTCATGCATGAATACGGCCTATTGGCCTAATCAAACCACCTGCAGACCTTCGCCGTGGCACGGCGAAGGTGGTGCGACGTGCAGCAGGTCGCGGGGTGGCCTAGGCGTGCGTGCCTAGGTTGTCCTGTGACCGGAGGTGTGGGTGTGTTCGGGGGGCTGTTGTGGAGGCGTAGAGGGATGGTGGATGGGCAGAGGTTGCTCGGTGAGGTGAGGCGGAGCCTCTGAGTTGGTCGACGAGTCGTGCGGAAGTGTGGAGCGACGGGGGCGACTCGCCGGAGGTTGGTTGGAGGCGAGGAAGATGGCAGTGGTCAGCGACGGTCGAGGGTCGATTGATGAAATAAGGTGAGGGGAATGAAAGAGGGGATAGAGGAGACTAGTTTAAACCTTGTAATTTCCCTACCAGGAAGGGGTGACATAAGAATTGTGGAAATAAATATAAAGCAATCTCACAAAAAACAATCGCACAATGTACACAATAATTTTTAGGTGGAAACCCAAACCGGGTGAAAACCACCACCTAACCCTCTTGAGTTAGGATTTTCCGATCAACCAAGTTGATCAAAAACCACTAAACGAATCACTTTAAACGAGGGTGATTCAACCTCAATTACAACCACGCTACTTAAACGAGGGTAGCGTACCTCAATCCCTTCTCTCTACGAGAAGGATTTTGTCTTGCGAAGGAGACGGGAATTCGCAAAGCGAATACCCAACCAAATAACAAAGATAAAATAAACAACAAGTCCTATAGAGCCAACAAAGTAATTTTAAACCTAGCTTCTATAGGAATTAGGAAACTCCCCTTTGCAAGGAGTGCGTCGAGCTGATGACGCGGTGTGTGAGCCATGCGACGACGCAACTTCGCTCTCGTGAACTACGACGGGAGAGCGGGTGCGCAAAGCTTGATGCTCTCAAGATGATGGAACTTGAGCTTGGAGAGCAAGAGAGTCTTTTTGGACACAAAAGAGTGTGAAAGTGTGTAGCTAGCTGTCTCTTGGTTTCTCTTAGTGTCTTTGGTGTGTAAAGGCTCCCCTCTATTTATAGAGGCCTTAGGAAGGCTTTGGAAGGCTTAGAAAAGCTTCCATAGCCGTTGGGTACAAAGCCCAAGTGAATCAGCCTGAAATCAGGAACAATCATTGCACTGACAGGCTTATCAGACGTCTAATTCTGGCATTAGACGTCTAGAAGATCACTTTAAGACGTCTGATTTCAAGGTCAGACGTCTGATTTTGGGCGGGTCTCTTCCTGACTTGAATCAGATCTAAACAGGGTTCTAGTGCAAGTCCATCAGACGACATACAGGACGTCTGGAAACCTACTTTTTTGTGGGAATGGTTTTGCAATGGCTAGAAAATCTCTGAGAGGAGATTTTCGATTCAGTTGAGGCAAAACGGTCAATTATTAGACGTCTGGAAGGCCTAAGGACGTCTGATAAGGCTCTAACGGTCATTTCCTTGAGTGTATGCTGAGAGAGCCAACGGTCCACTAATTGGACGTCTGGCAAAGTCATCAGACGTCTCCTAAGATGTCTGGTCTAAGGTCTGGATGTCTGATTTCATTAGACAGCACTACTTAAGTCCAGCCTAATTGTTATCAGACGTCTGAATCAACAGTCAGACGTCTTAAAACACTTTATCAGACATCTGATTTGGGAATTAGACGTCTGGAAACTCTGTATGAACCCTATATTGGTTTTCTAAGTTCTCTACAGAAAAATTAAGTATCCCAGGGTTGTGCCAGTGTTCCTAAGACTACTGTTAGGGTACTTTGAGGCTCTTTAACATGAATCTATGTAAAAAGTAAAGAGCAAGAAAATAACGATAAATGTACATGAAAGGAATAAATAGAATTCTATCATATTCTTCTTGTCCTTCCATCTTCAAGCTATCGCTCCTCGCGAATCTTCTCTGTTCTCCATCAAGCTCCTCCAATCCATCCTGGATGTGAGCTCGATCTCCGTTTAAGCGCATCTCAATTTGCAATTTGCTTGAAATCTAAGACTCTAAGTGCAAATGTTAAATGACACGTGTTTTGTTATCATCAAAACAAATGATCGTGGTGCTCTAGCACCAACAAACCTAACTACAAGGACGAAGGGGGCGGAGAGGCGTACGGCTGTACCTGCTGTCGCCGGAGAAGAAGATGCCCAGTGGGGGAGGACAGCGGCGACGATGGGTCTGAGGCAGCGTGCGTGGGTATTGCGCGACGCGGAGGAGAATCAGGAAGAAGTCTCTGCCACTGGTTTTGTGGCAGAGCGAAGAGTAAAGGAAAGAAAACTCACCGGAGCTCGCTGGGTACCCTGGCCGGGAAGGAAGAGACGAATCTGAGGTGAAACCCTGGCCAGGTCGAGCTGAAATTGGGCGGCCGGGTTTGGGGGTTCTTTTATAGGCATTGGGCCGTGTGTTCAGAGCTTGGAGGGCACGTATCTGTCTCCGACGGCTCACCAGAGAAGGAAAGTGGGTGGATACCCAAATCCCTCGTGCGTTCGCACTAGAGATTGGGATCAAATCAGAGATCATGGCAGGCCTCAGATGGGAGGGAATTCCTCAGAAAATCTCCCTTCCATTTCTGGGAGGGGATCTCTGAGGAATCAGAGAGTATTCCCTCTCTAATCCTCGCCGGAGAAGGATTCTGCCCCAATAATTGCGGAAGGACTTGATTGTAAGGTTGGCGAGGAAGTTAGGGGGCTCTCTGCGATGATTTTCAAAAGATAGGAACCAAATTATGATTTGGGTGTACTGAATTGCAAAGTAGGTCAAGATGACCTCCCCTTAGGTCCAAATTTTGGTAAAAACCTAATTTGGACCTAAGGAATCCAATGGTGAAGTTGGATTTTAAGTTTGACTACGTTTGACTGGACATTTTGCATAAAAACCCAAATTAGGTTAATTGATGAGCTAGGACCCTAATCTAGGTTAAACTGCGTTCCAAAGGCCAATTTGAATGTTATAAACCCTAGAGGATATTTTTTCATGATTTTTATATGGTTTATTTGATTTTTATCCTGACCGGAACCTTGTTGAATTAAGCGGGTCTGTTTTACGGTTACCAAATGTCATTTAATTCCTAAATTACACATAAACCCATTTATGATTGATTCAACCCACTTTTTATCTTATTTAGATCATTTGACCTATGTTTTGCCTCTGAGAAATCCCATTTATGTACTGCAATGGTAAAATTACAGTTTTAACCTTTATTTCAAGTTTTCTTCTCAGAGCACTTATTCCTTCATTTAGGCCTTCTACTAGGTTATGTAGGAGCTTTTATCTTCTTTATTGGGTGAAAATGAGCTAGTTATGACTCATGATGAGGCTCTCATCAGACTTCCCACAAAATCCAATTAGGCATGTCTCTCTTTAGACTGGTGTATGGGAAGGCGTGTCACCTTCCCATCGAACTGGAGCATAAAACCTATTGGGCAGTATGGAACTGTAATCTAGATATTTCGAAGGCTGGAACCCACAGAAAACTTCAAATCAGCGAGATCGACGAATTACGTCTTGATGCGTATGAGAACTCGCGAATCTACAAGGAGCGGGTTAAAGCCTTCCATGACAAGCATATCTCGAGAAAGATCTTTCATCTTGGTCAGAAGGTCCTACTCTTTGATGCCCGACTCAAACTTTTCCCTGGAAAGTTGCGATCCAAGTGGGTCGGACCATACTTGGTCCGATAGGTTTTTGGAAATGAAGCCATCGAAATCAGTCCGCTTAGCCACGATTCCGAACCTTTCATCGTGCACGGTCAGAGACTCAAGCCGTTCATTGATGTAAATTCTACTGATTTGGCTGAATCATCTTATATCCTCCATTCCCCTTGAGCTTATTGCGCTCAGCCGATGGCGTAAAACTCAGCGCTTAATGGGAGGTAGCCCGTCATTTCCCTTGAAAACCTAAAACCTTTTTGACGCCTTTGTGCACTTAAAGTTCACCCTTCTAGATAGCCGACTCCACCTCAGATGCTTGCATCTGGGATTAGAAATCGTCCGCAACAATCATCCCGACCCATTCACTCATCAAAACATCTGTCTTAAGGAATGAACTAAGTAAATAAAAACCTCCTAAGTCACAATAAGGACATTGCAAACCTTTGGCATGGAGGGGTATAAAAGTGCAAAACTTGTAAGAAAAGATTTTAAACAAAAAATTCACATATTCCAAAAACACCATAAAAATTAAAAAATTTTTCAAAAAAAAAAAAGGAGAAAGAAAATTTTGTGGGAGAAGGAAAAGAAACAAAATGAAAAAGGAGCGCAAAAATGAAAGAAAAGAGTGATAGTTATTAGTAAGAAACTAAGGAATTGACCTAAGTTCTAGACCTCATTCAAGAAAAGAAATGAAAAGTGAATGGTGTGATTAGTAAGAACGCAAACCCTAGGCATTCTTGGATAGACTCTTAGTACCCATTAAGATCTGGACACTCCTCAAGAGGTTGAGGAAAATGAAAAGCTTAAGTATTAGGTCTAAGGCTTAGGGAGTATTTGGCCTCATTAACTAACTTTTGGTTTACGGGACTCAGTAACCTAAGCACCCTAACCTCACACAGCCTGGTTCAGTAAGTGTAAAAATCAAAATCACGCAGAAGCGTCGCAAAATTATGAAAAGTCACCTAGAGTAGGAGCAGCCGATCAACACAAGTTGATTTGGACGAGTTCCCAACGCGGAGAGGTGGGAAATTTCCCTCAAAGATGCGTAACAAAATATCATCTCCTCGGTGCTTGTCTCTTAGGATATTGTCATATCCTACTGGGGGCATGTAAGTACTCTGCTGGTTCAGATTCCATGGATGGCATTATCACGAAGTGTCAATTGCCAGGGTCTGGATTCGGCCATGGAACACCATGGATGGGATTATCTCGAAATCTCAAGAGCCAGGGTTCCGGGGGTTGCCATGGGCGGTGCTATCTTGAAGCATCGATTGCCAGGAACCCTTGAAGATTGATGATGGGAACGAGGAATCTGATACAGACCGTGTTGAAAAGCCAATCCTAAGCTAGAATTAAAAAGAAAAAGAGAGAGAAAACTCTCCAAACAGAAAATCTTCTATCTCTCTCTCTTACAAAACGCATTGCGAACTGAGCCAGGGCTAAAATCACTTCAAGCACGGGTGCTTTAACCACAAAGTCCAATAGACCTTAGGTTAGTTCTTGTGGGCCTTAAAAACCTTTGCTAAGGACTGAGGTTGAGGCTAGACAGATCTGGATCTTGGTTGGTACTAGAGTACCTTTTAGGCCTATGGTCAGCATTCTAACCTAATCTAAGTTCAAATGAAAAAAAAACTTATCTGAAATTATTAAAAACATCATGGTCTAAAACAAAGGTTAAAACCTTAAGTTTTTGCTAAGGGACTAGAAAAGCTAGGCATGGGGGTATGATGAGAACCTCATCATGAAACCTAATTAGCATAATCTAACCTAGATATGCAAGAGAAAACTCCTACATAACTCAAAGAAAGGCTCGACTCAGAGAATTCTGAGTTTAAGAAGAAAATAAGTCATAAGGGGTAAAAATGCAATTTCACCAACACAATCTGCAAACAGGGTAACTCAGGGTCCAAACGTAGGTCAAACTAACCTAATAAGAAGGAAAGTGGGATGATCTGATCCAACAAGGGCTACAGCAACTCCAAGGAATTAAAATGACATTCTGTAACCCTAAAATAAATCCACTTCAATTCACGAGGTTCGAGGCAAGGTAAAAATCGACTAAGCCCTCTAAAATTCATAGAAAAATAATCTATAGGGCTTATAACCTCCAATTTGGCCTTAGAAACCCATTTTCACCTATATTAAGAACTATGCCCAATTAATGATTTAATTTAGGTTTTTACGTAAATTGGCCGATCAAACAAGGTTTGACCTAGAAACAAAATTCACCATTAAAATCCTTAGGTCCAATTTATTCATGCATAAAAACTTGAGCCTAAGAAGAGACCTTCTTGACCAACTTTGCAATTTGGTCCTCATCTATTACTTTTTGACCCTCAACTTTCGAAACCCTTGCATTTTGGCCCCTTGTTTCCTCGTCGTTCTTTGCATTTAGGTCCCTCCTGCAAGTCTCTGCACAGTGCCATGCTCCGGCAACTTTGCGCGGAGCATGGCACCGCGCAGGGTGAGGGAGGTGTCCTACAAATTGAACCCGGTGTTCCCTGCGACGTCTGTTGTCGCAGGGACACCGCCTTGCCACCTGACGACGCCCACACCTTTCGTGCGAACGCGCGGAAGGTATGGGTCACACCTCCGGCCATTCTCCGGCGAGGGAGGCACGTCACCTCCCTACGTCCACCCCTCCGCCACCGCCTTTATAAAGACCAGCGTCGCCAGCCGGTTCTGGCAGTCTGGTCTTGACGGAGAATCCCTCAGCCCTTGCTCTCTCCCCACTTCGATAGAAACCCACCAGCTCCTGCGGCTCCTCCTCCTCCTTCTCATCGCTCTGCTGCAATACCAGCAGTAGAGCCACCTTCGCCTGATCTTCCCGCGTCGCGCCGTACCCAGCGCGCGCCCTCCTGCTCTCTTCCTCGCCGCCGCTTCCCCCCTTCTGGGTGTTTCTTTTCCGTCGACAGTCGGTACGACTGCCGCCCTGCTCCGGCCCCCTTCGTCCCTATAGGTAAGTAACAATTATTTCCCTTCCTCTCCTCTTTCTTTTCCCCAACTTATTTTGCTCGATTACCCTACGACCACGCTTGACCGCCCTCATCTTCCCCATCTCCGGCCACTCTCCGGCGAGTCATCCCCGTCATCCCACAACCCCATCCGGCTCGCCAACTGTCCCAAAAGCTCCGCCTCACCTCACCCAACACCCCCCACCCCTCCACTGCCACTCCACACCTCCACAACGCTCCCCCAATCAAACCCATTTTTCCGATTGCAGTCTGACCTAGGGCTGCCGCTCTACGTCGCCCCGCGACCTGCCGCACCCCGCACTACCTTCGCCGTGCCACGGCGAAGGTCCCCCTATGGTCTGATTAGGCCGAGAGGCCCTGTTTGTGTTCAGCAGATCTTCAGCCCCAGCTGCCATTGGCGACAAGGCGAGGAGCTTCCAAGCGAGCTCTAGGCCCTGAAGCAGCAGGACTCCAGCTGAGGCGAATTGGAGGGACTTGGGCGAAGGCAGGCAACTGGTTTGCGAAGAGAAGCAAGGACGCAGCTGCTGAGGCAAGGGCACGTTCTTCCTGCAGGCGAGCTCGAGGAGGGACGAAGTTTAGTCCCACATCGTGAGTTTTCGAAGCGCCGCACCCGTTTAAATTGATTTTGTGTTTTTACTTAAGCGCCTCAGAACACAGGGTGAGGTCCCCTCGCCCACTCGACCGCCTAATCCGCGACCCACGCCACGTGGACCTGGCCGACCCGTTTACCCGGCACTCCTTGCGCACCACCCACGTTGGTGCGCCTGGTCACGGGTACGCTACCCGACCCGATAACCCGGCTCTGGGAGAGCTTCCTATGAGCGGTTTACAGAGATAGAGAGAGACGTGCGGGTAGAGGGAAGGGTTAGGTTTTGCTTTGTGCAGGAACAGGCGCGAAGGAAGGAGGCTCACCACTTGGCCGCAGGAAGAAGAAGAAGAGGAGTGGAAGAAGAAGCTCTGAAGAGGCCTTGCAGCTGAGCAAGGCAGAAGACCAAGGAAGAAGAAGCGGGAAGAAGAAGAAGCAACGAAGGAAGAAAAGAGAGGGGAAGCACTGTAGCAGACCACCATTTAAGCTGTCTGATTGCGATATCAGACGACGGATGAAGCCTCAAAAGAGATAAAGCAAAGAAGAAGAAGAAGAAAAGAAAAGGCTCCGCAGCTGAAGAGAAAGAAAAGAGAAGAAGGAAGAAAGAAGATAAAGACAAGAGAAAGAAGAAGAACTGAAGAAGAAAAGGAAGAGAAGACAAGCAGAAAAAGAAGAGGAATTGAAGGCAATCAAAGCCAAGGAAGAAGACCCGTAAAGAGAGAAAGAAGAGAAGAAGAAAAAGCCAAAAGACAGAAATCTATTTCTCCCTCTCTCTCTCTTATTTTTGTAATAAAGAAACATTGTACTTCTAGAATTCCAGTAGCTCCCTGAGTTCGACCTCGGGAAACTATTTCCGAGTAAAATGTTAATGGTAACGACAACCGTAGCTGTCTTATTTTATACCACAACGACATTACTGTAATAAGCATTAAAACAAACAAAGACTAGCGGCGGTGGATAGTCGCCACCAGCGCTCTCTCTCCTCGCCCGCTACCCGTGCTAGCCGGTCACGCGCCCATCCACGCCTCACCCGCCCGCAGCACTGCACGCTGCGCTGCACTCACCTGCAACCGTCTGCGCACGAAGAGAGCGCAGGCGCTCCCCAACGCACCGCGTGCACTCGCTCTCTGCACCCGTGCACCTGCGCCTTCAGACGTTGGGGTAGCGCAGCAGATGGCTTATCTGCTGCGCTCCCCTCCTCCACCAGCACACACACACTCACTTGTACACACACACTTGTACACTCACACACACACTGGTACACACTCACACTCACCCTTATACACTCACACATACACACACACATATATATACATCTATATATATACATATATATATTTACATTTGCATCCACCTACCCATATCCATCTATACGCTTCACAAATACCACCCATACTTCCATGCACTCATCCCTCTACTGCGCATCATATCGCGGGAATATTCGCACCAGTTGCTGATATTCCCCAATATCCGTGCAAAGCAAGCGACTCCACCTTCACTCCCACACTTCACGCGACACTCAGTCTTGTTGGTTGCGTCTTATTAGACGTGAACCAACTTGACACTGTGCTACATTCCATTTCCACTTCCACCTCCACCCCTATATATAATATATAACTACATACATATATATATATTCCGTATCTACTATATATCCATACATATACTAAGCTGAGTATTTCTTTCTTTTCTAGCAACCTACCTTGTTTTCATTTATCTTTTATTTCTTGTTATTAAAAAGATAAAAAAAAGAGTAAAAGAGAAAAGATAATTCTTGTCTTGCAGGTGCTTCATCTTGCGAAGAACAAGATTGATTTTTGAGAACCCTAGGTTGGCTACAAGCCAAGAACCATTTGGCTCAAGACCAAGGACTTGATTTTGAGCGTGTACCTCAAGGATAGCATTATCACCAACAAAAATCTTAAAAATAGAAAAAAACCAAAAACATAATAAACGCAAGGAAGAGATATGTGTTAGGAAAGGCGTAGAAACTCTTTGATCTTCAAATTCCCACCTCCCTAAGTTCGACCTTGGGACTAAAAGCGACCAAGATAAAATCAAGTAGGCCAGGTTAAAAATTTTTGTGAAGCTGGTTAGACTCGATTTAGGTTAAGTCACTACAATAACTTCAACGATAATATCACTGTATTAACAAAATCTATTTGAGTCGCACCACGCTTTTTCTGGCGCCATTGCCAGGGAGGCACAAATTGAGGTAAGTTTCTACTCACACCCTTCTCTTCACGGGTGTTTTGTTTGCTTGTGTGCAGGTAAACCAGTTGCAAGGAGGAGACAAGCAGAGGAGGTCGGAAACGTGGGCAAATCCAAGGTAGAAGCGAGAGCGTGAAGTCGCCGGCGCCGCATTGGAGCTTCGCCCACGTTGCTAAAGAGGTAGGTATCTCCCTCTTAGTAACTTAGGTTATCTTGTCACATTGAAAAAAAAAAGAAGCTAAAACACTTCTTGGGAATTTCTTAGGGCAAGTGGATTAAAAACCAATTGTTGACTGTTTGCTATCACCCCCAGCCCCCTTGATTTCCTGCAAAACTTCGCATAACGAAAATCCAAGAATCTTGATTCTTGGATCCTTCATTGTGTGAAGCTTTCCTTGAGGCAAGTTAAAATAGATTGATTGCCATCCTTCCTTACCTCATTTATTCACATTTCGGGATCACATTTTTGGTGGGGAGACTTGGAATTGAGTTGATTCCAACCCCACCACGACCTTTCAAGTGCCTTAGATTTGATCCTGAACATTTTAATTTTCTTTACATCATCTTGTGGTTGAGCCCTGTGTGGAACATCATTTTGGTGATTGGGAGCACTTGAATTGAAGTGCTTTGGCTCCCTTTCACATTGACTTAAAATAAACTCATGCATCCACACATAGAAATTTCCATCTAGGGAAGCCCATTGCATTTTTAGCATGCATTAACTAATTCACATTGAAGAAGGGTTTGTCGGGCATAAAAGAACTTGTATTTTCTCAAAACTCGGAGATTGGTTGAATTGGTAACTCAATGGAATCCTAAAATCCATACTACTTGAGGCTGAAATTCCAAAAGTCATTCATCATTTAAAACTCCAATTTGGGGAGATTTCTCAGTTGCATGCTTGGTTTACACACTCTTAAAATTAACGTACTTGGGCATTGCCTGTATACAACGTCCTTCACATTCCTGGAACAGTTGATCCTAAGCCTCTAAATTAAAACTGGTAGCAACTTGACCCCTATTAAGGATTGGAGGTCTACGTGCTGGTGTGGGTTCCCGCGTGCTATTGGGTGTCTAAGATTGGGGCAAACGGCCTTTCAATCTGGCCCAATGGTTCCGCGGTACTCTCATTTGGTTCCGTAGGTTGTGATAGAAGGTAACTTATATCTTTAGGTCTAAGGGCACATTGTAGAGGTTAGAAAAATATATTTGTCATCAAGTGTACCCTTATGGCATCGTTTCTCTCATCCCATTTTACCTTCTTATCTCCCCAATTCTTCCTATGTTTGGGAGGAGGTCACAAAACCTTGAATTGTTTGAATTGTCTGATAATTCTACAATGATAGAAACTGATTTGTCATCCTCCTCCACAAACATGACTGCACGCCCACCCCCAAATCCCGAGGGAGGAAACTGCCCCCCTCAAATCCCACCAGGTGGTGGTGGAGTCATAGACCCCATAACCTGCCTTCAAGCCCAAATGGAAATGTATAATGAGCAGATTGAAGCCATTAGGGAAACCTTGGAGGAAATGCAAAACCCTCTCGAACGAGAGGAGCCTAGGTCTCTTAGCTCTTATCAAAATCTTGCTGCTACAAAGACCATAGGGCAAATTCGGGTCCCCATGGGCGGGGACGATTTTGAACTAAAACCTAATGTCATTAGCCTGATTAACTTTCACTTCCATGGTCTTGCAAGTGAAGATCCCTTTCTCCATTTGGAAGACTTAACCCGATTAGCTGAAACTGTTAAACCAAGAAAAATCGAGTTATCAATTGTCCTCATGAAAATGTTTCCATTTTCGTTGCGGGATAAAGAGTCGCAATGGTTGCGCACCCTTGGGAGAACCATCAATTCTTGTGAAGAGATGCGAACAACATTTCTCAAGAAATTCTTCCCAATCGGGCAAACCAATGTGCTTCGCCCGGCTATAACTTCTTTCACGCAACAAAACGGCGAGCAGTTTCATGAGGCTTGGGAAAGGTATAATGACCTCCTTCGGAAATGTCTGCACCACGGTCTGCTTAAGTGGCATATAGCCCAGATCTTCTATTATGAGCTAAATGAAACTTTGAAGTAGATTGCAGACGCTTCCTGCAGAGGGAATTTCATGAATAAAGATGAGAATGGAGCATTTTAATTATTTGAGAACATGAGTGAAAATTCAATGAACAATGCCTCCATTGTCGCCTTTAATCGTACCAGCCTGCCCCGCAATGTTTACGAAGTTGACACGGGACCCTCCCATTCATCCCCAGATCTTAACCTTATTGCACAAAAATTAGATGAAGTCTCCGTCGTGCACAAGAAGCTGGACGAGCTTCTGGCCAATCCTACCCGCTCTATGGCAAACACCTCCACCTCATCATTCCGTCACAACCCTAATCCTTCCAATGCCAGGCTTATTCCCAAAAACCCTGTAAGACCGTCCTTACTGAGTGTGCTCTATGGCAATTCGGTAAGTCATGTGGACCTGGCTTCTGCAAGCCAGTATTTTGACATGGAGGACCAAGCCTCCGTGTACTCGGATGCATATATACATGCGGACTCGTCTTCTGGCTTGGAAGATGCTTATGCCCTGGGGAACAACCCGTTCTCTGCTACTTATAACCCAGGGTGGCGAAATCATCTTAACTTCTCATGGTCTAGTAACCCGCAGCGCCAAAACCCCGCAGGTAGGCCAATGCGACTGTCTGCACCTGTCATCCCAAGGGCCCAGTCTAATCCTGTGGCAAATCTACCATCGGGTCCTTGCATTCCTCAAACAGAACACGCATCAAGTCCTCTTGATAAACTGATGAGAATGGTGACGGAAATGTCTAAGCGCCATGAAGAAAACATGACCTCTCTTCAGCATCAATTGGCGCAGTAGAATGCTGAGATCAGTCAAATGCGCGTGGCGACTCGATCTAAGGGTACTCTTCCAGCCCAACCTGTTCCCAACCCGCGAAATTTTGTACCCCATGGTCCTCAACCACAGGTACGTCCTTCTCAGGGGCAGGTTCATCAGATTCTGCAAGCTCCGAGCATTCCATCGGGATTTCAGGCTAATCCCGCAGCAACACATCACCCTTATATCCCTATTGCGAACCCTCCTCTGCCTTATGATCCCACTGGACCCGCGACGTCCAATGCGATTACTATGAGGAGTGGTAAGCAAACCGTCGATCCACCTCGACTTGATCCTGGCCCATCTTTTTCATCACCCTCTCATTCGGGATGCGCACCACATTCTCGTAAGGACGATACACCCAAACTAGTGCCAGAATCAGTCCCATTCCCTGAGGCTCTATTGAGGGAGCCAAAAGGCAAGAAAAAGGATACACAGGCCTTTGATAACCTGCGTAATTTATTCAGGGATGTTGAAATCAAGATACCCCTGTTGGAGGCTATCGACCATAAACCAACTGTTGTTTGATTTTTCAAAGACTACACTACACTCAGGCGACAGTCAAAGAAAACAAAGAATTTGGTGGTCCTCTCGCCTCATGCAAGTTGTGTTATACTGTCAAATCTACCACCAAAGTAGAAAGATCCGGGCACACCACTTATTTCTTGTAGCATCCAAGGCTGCAATTTTAATCGTGCTCTGCTTGATCTAAGATCTTCCATCAATCTTATACCAATCATCATGCTTGAGAAATTTGCCCTCGGAAATCTGAAACCCACCCCTGTCACATTGCAGTTGGCAGATCGTTCTGTCAAAATACCGAAGGGTGTGGTGGAAGACGTGGTGGTTAGGGTCAACAGTCTCTGTTTTCTTGGATATGGAAGTTCCTAGCTCACTTTCTGATTGTCCGATCATCCTTGGTTGACCTTTCTTGGCCACATCCCGCGCCCATATCGACTGTGATTCGAGCTACATTGAGATTGTTGTTGGCTCTGAGAAGCTCAAGCTAAACATCTTCAAGGCAACCAAGAATTTTGATTGCGATTGCATCGAGGATGACACGTATGACGAGGACATGGCTGTCAGCTCGTGTATCGGACTTATAAGGACCTATTCTGACTGCTGTGGATTGCCCCTGAACACAGACCATTGCCTGACTAGCACATATGGTGACATTCCCCCATCCCTCCCCTCACCCAAACCTTCTCCTGACTAGACTTCTAACAAGGTTTTCTCTGCTTTCCATACCTCGTGGTTTGAGTCATATTCGGGCTACTCACCACTGGTCCACCCTCTTGAAGATTGGATTGCCCTTTCTTTCCTGCCAAATCAGGTGGAAATATGACTCCACACTAGGACCTTGAGCCCACATACTGATCACTGGGGCTATCCCTTTTTGGATCCATCAATCCAAGATGCTCCTCTTCTCGGCCAATCTAAGGGCCAACTTCTTCCTCCTACCTTTCTTTCTTCTGATCCGCTTGGGACACTCTCATCCCAAGAAATGCCAGATCTTTCACCATCCACTCCCGAGCTGAAAGAGCTGCCTGACATGCTTAAATGTGTTTTCTTGGGGCCAAATGAAATGTTCCCCGTAATCATTAGTTTAAAATTGACCAGGGAGCAAGAGTGCAAACTAACAAAGGTCCTTATGGAACACAAGGCAGCCATCGGATGGTCCTTATCTGACTTAACTGGCATTAGCCCCTCCTAGTGCACTCACCATATATATACAGAGGAGGAGGCTCGACCTTCCCGCGAGATGCAGCGTCGTCTCAACCCTAACATGCGGGAGGTCATTAAAAAGGAAATCATTAAGTGGCTTGATGCGGGTATAATCTACCCAATCAGCGATAGCCCCTTGGTGAGCCCGATTCATGTCATGCCCAAAAAGGCAGGACTCACCATCCGTATCGATGACAAGGGCGAATCCATCCCTACACGCACTCCTACATCTTGGAGAGTGTGTGTAGACTATAGGAAACTGAATGCTGCAACTAAGAATGATCACTTTCCGCTACCTTTTATTGACTAAATCCTGGAGCGGTTAACGGGAAATAAATTTTTTTGTTTCCTAGATGAATTCTCTGGATGTAACCAGGTGGCAATTGACCCTCGGGGCCAAGAGAAAATCACCTTTACCTGCCCCTTCGCATTTAGAAGGATGCCTTTCGGACTTTGTAATGTGCTAGCAACTTTCCAAAGATGTATGCTGGCGATATTCCATGATATGGTGGGTGACTTTCTTAAGGTCTTCATGGATGACTTTTCGATCTTCAGACCTTCATTTGATGATTGTCTTGCCAACCTAACCCGTATCATTCGGAGATGTATTGTTGTAAACCTTGTGCTTTTTTAGGAAAAAAGTCATTTTATGGCACACGAGGGAATTGTTCTTGGGCATATCATCTCCGATAGGGATATTGAGGTTGACAGAGCTAAGCTTGATGTGATTGTTGATTTACCTGTGCTTAGCTCTGTCAAGTAAATCCGCTCTTTCTTAGGACATGTCAGTTTCTATAGTAGATTCATCAAAGACTTCTCCAAGATTTCTAGACCTCTAACTCATCTCCTATCGACCGACGTACCCTTTGATATGGGTCCTGACTGCATACGAACATTCACGCAGCCGCGTGATGCTGTCACCAAGGTCCCTGTTCTCCAGCCACCTGATTGGTCCCTTGACTTTGAACTCATGTGTGACGCTTCCGACCTTGCAGTCGGAGCCATCCTGGGACAAAGACGCGATAGACACCCCTTCGTGGTGTACTACGCCAGTAAGACGTTGGACAAGGCCCAGCGTAATTATACAACCATTGAGAAAGAACTACTGGCGATCGTCTTTGGGTTGGAGAAATTCCACTCTTACCTTCTGGGCTCGCATGTTACTGTATTTATTGACCACGCGGCCATTCGTCATCTCATGCACAAGAAGGATGCCAAGCCTAGACTGATTCGTTGGATCCTTCTACTCCAAGAATTTGACCTTGAGATCCGCAATAAGGTCGGAACCCAGAATGTTGTTGCTGATCATCTCTCGAGACTAGACCCTGACCACATTGGACTTACCCTGCCAATTAATGAGATTTTTCTCGATGAGCACCTATTGGCAATTAATGTGGCAAGTGGACCTTGGTATGCCGACATTGCCAATTACCTTGCTTCTGGTTCCCTTCCACATGGCTGGCCTAAAAACCAACGAGAGCATCTCATCGCAGAAGCAAAGTATTATTTCTTGGATAACCCACTACTTTTTCAAATAGGTGCTGACCTGATCATCCATCGCTGTATTCCTGACAGTGAATTCCTTAGTGTGCTATCCTTCTGCCACGATCAGGCCTGCGGAGGCCATTTCTCTGGGAGGAAAACTGCAGCCAAGGTGTTGCAGTGCGGTCTCTTTTGGCCCTCCCTTCACTAGGATGCACATAATTATTCTAAACATTGCACTAGGTGTCAGTCGTTAGGGTCAATGTCACGTCGTGACATGATGTCCTTGCAACCCATCCTAGCTGCCGAAATTTTTGACATTTGGGGAATCGATTTCATGGGTCCCTTTCCTCCTTCTAACGGCTTTGAGTACATCCTCGTTGCTGTTGATTATGTTTCGAAATTGATCGAGGCTATTCCCACACGACATGCTGACCATGTCATATCTACTCGATTTGTCAAAGACCACATTTTTGCACGCTTTGGGATCCCTTGAGCGATTATCTCTGATGGAGGAAGTCACTTTACCCATGCTTCTTTTCGGGCACTTCTGAGGAAATATGGTGTTCACCATCATATCGCATCTCCGTATCATCCTCAGACGAATGGCTAGGTTGAAGTGTCGAACCAGCAAATCAAGCAAATTCTCCAGAAAATGGTTCGTGCTGACCGTAAGGATTGGTCCGACAAGCTAATTGACGCACTTTGGGCGTATCGGACTGCCTTCAAGGCTCTCCTTGGTATGTCTCCTTATAGAATCGTTTACAGGAAGCCTTATCATTTGCTGGTGGAGCTGGAGTACCGCACTTATTGGGCGGTTCGCCAATGTAACCTCGACCCAGGACTGTGTTGTCGAGAAAGGAAACTCAAACTCCAGGAGCTGGAAGAGCTCCGTCGTGAGGCCTATGATTCTGCCTTAACTTTCAAGCAACGTACTAAGGCCTTTCATGACAACCGAATTCGGCGGAAGGAATTTGAGCCATCTCAGCAAGTTTGGCTTTACAATGCCTGGCTCAAATTCTTTCCAAGGAAATTGAAATCCAAATGGACTGGTCCCTACTTGGTCTCGAGGCCATTTCCCAACGGGGCCGTTGAAATTGAAGATCCCAAATCTAGGCATAAATTTACGATCAATGGGCAGCGGTTAAAACCCTATCTTACTCATGAACTTGCCCCCGTTGGTGAAACTGTTGCCCTACTGGAGGGTAACTAACTTCGTGCCTCACTCTGAGTCCAGTTGGGGACGTTAAATTCAGCGCTCGTTGGGAGGCACCCCAACAACACTCCTCCACTATCACTTACACAATTCCATGTCACTTCACTTCGCACTTCTTCACTTTTCACTTCACCACCCACCATCCACCCACCCTACCACCCTGCTATATACCTTGCACGTCAGCTCTCGTTCCCTAATCCTTGGACCTTGCTTTACCTTGCATGCATATGAGGACATAGCATCATTTGGCATGGGGGGGTGGATAGGCATCCATAGGATCTGGGTATTATATGGTGTCATGCAGCTTCCATTAGACATATCCATCTATAAATATTTACATAGCCTATAAAAAAAAAGAAAAAAAAAAGGTATTTAGCAATGATCTGAAGGCTGAAACAAAAATACAATAAGTATTTATGGATATTCAACCATTGTTTCGAAGACTTTCCAGGCCACAGAAGCATGATTCGCTCAGGCTTGGCTTAATTCACTTGAGCATTGATAAGATAGATCGGAAACTCTCCTAACTAAGGACGTATTCTTGTACCTGAGTCACCAGTACAGGATTCGTTGGTTTGCTTCTACTTGAGAGACTAAGTAATCTTGGTTCACACTACACATATCAAGAAAGACTAGGTGAATATAAGATCCAACCCTAGTGTTCATTAGGGAAGGTGGAGTCCTTACCTATGTGCACGGGTAGACTTTTTGTCCCAGACTTTAGTCTTATGTCTAGGAGAAACTCTTTCCACCAAAAAGGTACTCTCCCACAAAAAATGTGTGCTCCCCTAAATAAAGTCGTAAGAGATATACTGACACTTGTTTCAAAAAGAGAGAGAGAGAGAGAGAAAATCTTACAAATAAGTCAGTATATCTTTCAAATGTCTGTAAATTATTCTCCCCAAAAAGTTTTCAGGGCACATCATACATACGCTGTTTCTACCATATATTCCTTGAGCCACAAAAGCAATAAAATAGGGGTTGAGTTTTCCATCATCGTTTTAAGGGTCAATCCGAAGACATGAGCTGAAATTGGGACCAACCTGCACTTAAAAATTCGTGAAACCCTAGGCTTGAGCCTTAATGCTCATCTGGTCAGTCTTGATCCTTTACTATGCACAAACCATAATCTCTTGAGCTTTCAAGTACGGTAAAACCCTTTGAGTCCTGGAAATCGTACTTAAGGTTTAAATATCAAGAGTCCAGGTTAGTCGAGAGATGGTCTATGTCATTTAAGACTTAAAGTACTAGTAGTCTTCTCTGCAATTGGTTCTCACAATATCCAACAGATAAACACACCCATGTTGCCTCAGAAGAAAATCTTTAGCTTAAGATTATTTCTAAATACAATACAAAATGTTTTGCTAGGGACTAGCAAAAGATAGGTATGGAGGTATGTTTGCACACCAAAAATACACCAGTAAATATGCCATCTTATGTTATTTCCTAGCACTGCCATTGCATCTTATGTAGCTGTAATTGCATTTGTAAATAGACGCCTGCATGCATTTATAAAGAGGGGAGGAGAGTGTGAATAATTGACCATCTATTAATTAACATCTTCCTCAAGTGTGGCATTGTAATTTCACCCTTTTCATTTTTTTATTTTCTTTGAATTTTTCTCCCTCACGCGGCTGCAGGGCATGGGGCATGTGCGCCTCTTCATGCCTCTCTTCCTGCCAATAGCATGGCAGGATGTGTGCTGCCAGCAACATGGCTGTGGCATGCTCTCTCCTCTTTATAATTCCATGCTCTCACCCTTGTGCGGGCATGCACTTTCATACACCTGCAGACACCTTCAGATCCACCGTCACCCTAAGCCAACCTCCTCCCCTCTCCTTCTCCATACACAGTACCTCTTCTCACTAAAAAGAGGCACACCGTGGGCAAGAGAAAACCCACAGCGGTCTCACACCACCACTGTGAGTTCCATCACCGCCCAGCTCTTTCGTGAGCAGGTGGGCGTGGTGGATTTGCCTTTTGTTTTTACTACCGTTCGTCTTCTCCGCCATTGTCGGAGCTTCAAGCTCGCAAGCTCAGAAGCTCTAACAGCACCGCAAGCCTGCCTGCAGCTCTGCCGGCCACCGTGCGCGCACCTGCAGGACATGCATAGCCTTTTTCCGCACGCGTAGGCGTTCCACAGCACGCCCGCGCCCTCGCACGCAGAACCGGCCGCTACCGGTTGCCTGCTCCGCGTAGCACTGTAGCTACTGTTCACGCCTCTTAGCGCGACATTGTAGCCACCAGCTCGTTTCTCACTTAGCCGGTGGCTTCGCTCTCTCTCCTCGCCCGCTACTTGCGCCAGTTGGTCACGCGCCCGTCTGCGCCTCACCCGCTCGTAGCACTGCGCGCTACGCTGCGCTTGCCCGCAACCGTCTGCGCAAGAAGAGAGCGTAGGCGCTCCCCAACGCACCGCGCGCGCTCGCTCTCTTGCGCCTGCGCACCTGCACCTTCGGACATCGAGGTAGAGCAGCAGATGGCTTATCTGCTGTGCTCCCCTCCTCCGCCAGCACACACACACACACTCACTTGTACACACACACTCATACACACTCACACACACCCTTATACACTCACACATACACACACAGATATATATATATATATATATGCACACATATACTTTTCTATATATATATACACCTACATATATACAAATATAGTTATAGATATATACATATATATACATATATATATTTACATATACATTTGTTAGTGCTAGAGCACCGCGATCGTTTATTTTGATGATAACAAAACACGTGTCATTTAACATTTGCATTTGAAGTCTTAGATTTCAGGTTAATTGCAAATGAAGGCGTGGTTAGACGGAGTTTGAGCTCGCATCCAGGATGGATTGGAGGAGCTCGATGGAGAACAGAGGAGCTTCGCGTGGAGTGATAGCTTGTAGATGGAAGGACAAGAAGAATAGGATAGAATTCTATTCATCTCTTTCTATGTTCTTTTTTCTTTATTTCCTTGCTCTTTTTGTTTCTTAGAATATCATGTTAAAGAGCCTCAAAGTACCCTAACAGTAGTCCTAGGAACACCTGCACAACCCTAGGATACTTAGTTTTTCTGTAAGAGAACTTAGAAAACCAAAATAGGGTTCAAACAGCCTTTTCAGACGTCTAATCTGAAAATCAGACGTCTGATAATGACTTTTAGGGCGTCTGACTGTTGACTCAGACGTCCAATAATCTTTAGGCTGGACTTAGTTAGTTATGTCTGATGAAATCAGACATCCAGACCTTAGTCCAGACGTCTTAGCAGATGTCTAATGATTTTGCCAGACGTCCAATTAGTGGATCGTTGGCTGCCTTAGCAAACAATGAAGGATATGACCGTTAGCCTCGTATCAGATGTCCGTAGAGGACCCCAGACGTCTAATACATGACCGTTTTGCCTCGGCTGACCTAAAATCTCTTCTCAGAGATTTTATAGCCATTGCACTCCCTTGGGAATCCATTTCCATAGAAAAGTACGTTTCCAGACGTCCATACATCATTCCAGATGTCCTGTATGTCATCTAATGACAATTCACTAGAACCCTATTTAGATCTGATTCAAGTTAGGAAGGAAACCCGCCTAAAATCAAACATCTGACTATGCTCTCAAACGTCTTAAACGAGTTTGCCAGACGTCTGATGCGAGGACCAGACATCTAATAACCTTGACCGTGTAATGATTAATCCTGATTTTGGCCTGATTCTCTTGGAGCTTGCACCCAACGGCTATGGAAGCCTTCCAAGGCCTTCCAAAGCCTTCCTAGGGCCTTTATAAATAGAGGAGAACCCTTGCCACTCAAAGAAACACCAAGACACACTAAGCAAACCACTTTCCACATCTTTGGTGTCCAAGTGAAGTTGTTGAAGCTCTTGCTCTCCAAGCTTAAGTTCTACATCTAGAGAGCATCGATCATTTGCGCGCCTGCTCTCCCGCCACAATTCACGAGAGCACCGCTGCATAGTTCACGCATCCACGTCATCGACGCATTTCCAGCAAAGGGAAGCATCCTAACTCCTATAGAAGCTTAGTTTAAGAATTACTTTGTTGGCTCTATAGGATTATTGTTGTATTTTATTTTGTTATTTGGTTGGGTATTCGCGTTGCGAATTCCCGTCTTCATCGAGGGACAAAATCCTTCTCGTGAAGAGAAGGGGTTGAGGAACGCTACCCTCGCACTTGTAGCATGGTTGTAATTGAGGTTGAATCACCCTCATTTAAGTGATTCGTTTAGTGGATTTAATCAACTTGGTTGATTGGAAAATCCTAACTCGAGAGGGTTAGGTGGTGGCTTTTACCCGGTTTAGGTTTCCACCTAAAAATCATTGTGTACATTGTGTGATTGTCTATTTTGTGAGATTGTTATATTTTAATTCTGCATTTTTACGTCACGCTGATCTCACCCCCTCAAAGTAGGAAATTTACAACATCCACTTACCCATATCCATCTATACCCTTCACAAACACCACCCATACTTCCGTGCACTCATCCCTCCACCGCGTATCATATCGCGGGAATATTTGCACTAGTTGCTGATATTCCCTGATATCTGCGCAAAGCAAGCGACTCCACCTTCACTCCCACACATCCGCTCCACACTTCATGCGGCACTTAGTCTTGTTGGTTGCGTCTTACTAAACGTTGACCAACTTGACACTGTGTTACATTCCATTTCCACTTCCACCTCCACCCCTATATATAATATATAACTATATACATATATATATATATATATATATTTCGTATCTACTATATATCTATACATATACTAAGCTGAGTATTTCTTTCTTTTCTAGCAACCTACCTTGTTTTCATTTATCTTTTATTTCTTGCTATTAAAAAAATAAAAAAAAAAGAGTAAAGAGAAAAGATAATTCTTGTCTTGCAGGTACTTGATCTTGCAAATAACAAGATCGATTTCTGAGAACCCTAAGTTGGCTACAAGCCAAGAACCATTTGGCTCAAGACCAAGGATTTAATTTTGAGGGTGTACCTCGTGGACAACATTATCACCAACAAAAATCTTAAAAATAGAAAAAACCAAAAACATAATAAACGCAAGGAAGAGATACGTGTTAGAAAAGGCGTAGAAACTCCTTGATCTTCAAATTCCCACCTCCTTGAGTTCAACCCTGGGACTAAAAGCGATGAAGATAAAATCAAGTAGGCCAGGTTAAAAATTTTTGTGAAGCTGGTTAGACTCGATTTAGGTTAACTCACTACAATAACTTCAACGATAATATCACCATATTAACAAAACTTGTTCGAGTCGCACCAATCAGCTGTCTGTTTTTAGCAGAATGAAGCAGCAGTTGCTGCTGAAATGACTGCAATAGTAGCTGCAGCTGGGTTCTAAGCCGTCTGAATTTGGAAGATAACATTTGGTCTGATAAGAAATTGCAGAAGCATCAGCTGCTAATTTGTTGAGGCAGCAGCAACAGTTGTTGCTGGAATCTTTCTTCGGCCACTGATTCAGCTGGACTGAGAGGAATTTGAGATGGATTCGATTTTGTTTGAAGTTGACATGTGGTGTATTTTGTTAGAATAATTTTTGCAAGTAGTCATGTACTTTAAATTGATTGAAATTCAATTAGGACTACTTGTAATCTCTTGTTTAAATTCTTTTGTCAGCTATATTAATATGCCAAACTGTCCAAAGGTAAAAATTGAATGAAATGTAGTTGAAAATTTGGTTTAATTGCTTATATATCTTTCTTGTGAAGTGTTGAATGCTTCTAAGTTCTTAAACTTCAATTCCAGCCTTTAGATCAGAATTCAAGGCCTTAGGTTTTCACTTCCAACACCCTTCAAGGCCTATAATTGGTTAACTTGTAATATAAATAAAAATCATAAAAAAATACAAACAAATAAAATAAGAGTGTCTTGAGTAGGATTAGGTTTATCTTTAGGTATATGCTAAGTTTCAAGATAATTTGAACCCCCGATTTGATAGAACATACCAGTCAACAGTTCAGTATACCTTGGAACTTAATAAAAGAACTAAACTTGAAATACACAAAAAACAACTCTATCTCTCTCATCTCACTCTTTCTCCCCTAAACCTATAAAAATCCTAAAAGTCAGAAAAACCCCAAAAGTAACTAAAAATACCCTATACATTATGTATATACTTGTATATATAAATTAGACCTAAGCTATATGTAAATATTGTATAATATGTATAAAATAACTCTATATAACTTATATATGTATTCTACACATTAAATTAAGTATCTAGAATAACTTATTGTATATATAACTTTATTGTATTATTATATATTAACTTATATAACTTAATTGTATAATAGATTAAGTAATTATATAAACCTATTTAAATGTACATTTATATCTCATGTTGTACATACGTATTTATATATGTATTATCTACTATATAATACCTGTAATTTAATTTAATTATATATTTACAATACATAATTAAGTTATTAAATTAATTAGGTAATTTATTAAGTTAAAATAGAATAAATTAGTAATTTAAGTTAACACTGAGATAAATTATATTGTATATTTGTATTATATTATATTAAGTATTTTCAACTTATTTAAATTGTACTTATACTGTATTATAGTATTTATAAATTATTTATATGAAAAACTATCTTAAACCAATATTTAATTGTATATAAATTAGAATAAAGTTTCTAAAATATAATAAAAATGTGTAATAAATAATTTATTATGTATATTAACTCTGTATAAAGTCAATTGTATAATTCATTAACTAATTTATACATTAATTAACAAATTAACATCTAAGTTAACATGTATAAACAACAAACTTTAGCTAATTTTATTATCTAATAAAATAACTTATTTTTGCAAAGTAATTATATAATTATGTAACCCTATATAAGTGCTTTACAATGGTATAATTTAATCTCAATTTACATTAATTTATGTCCCTCAAATCGAGGGCCAAAAATCGCAATTTTGCACGTTGCACTACGCGTAACCGTGCTTAATTGAGCACTCTATTTTGTGCCACATTGGTGGCTGATGGCCGCTTGCCACGGTATATCAAGTCGACAGTGCAGGGCGCACATATAACACACATTATCTTCTCTCTCTCGATACATTTGAGTGTATGTGATATTGATTGAATATGTGTACAGTGATGAGCTGGGGGCCATGCATTGTGCGAGGGCCTGAATGGACCCATTAAGGAGCCTGAATTCGGAATTAATGCACCCAATTAACAACGAGGGTGGCCCTAGTAGAGGTCTGGTCCTACCCTATAAAGGATACTGTGTATCCCTCGAAAAGGTCACCTACCCACTAAAAAAATCTAATTTTTATCTAAGTAAACGGTGCTTGTGTGAAACTAAGTGTTGAATTTGGCTAAGTGTTAGGAGGGAAAGAGAAGAAATGAAGAAAGGAAGAAGAAATTGGCTAAGTGTTCTATACCTGTGCCCATGTGTGTTGTGGGCGTGTGTAAAGTATAAGTATATAATACATATGTATATAAATAATGTAATATATATGTATATAGTATATTTGTATAATATAAATAGAGTATAGTATGTTTGAGCTCTTATATGTATATATATAATACTAAATCTTTAGTGACAGTTGTGTCTGTCACTGTTTATGTATATATATGTTAGTATAGATAGTAAGCTTTCCCTTAGGTTATGTATTTAGTTTACTAAGATTTTACTAACGTTTATATCTATTACTATATGTATAATATATGTTACTAAAGATGTTAGTATATTAATCTAACTTAGTATAGTAAGTATTATTAACTATTTTTGTATCTACACTTAGGTATTTTCTATATTAGTTGTAAATAATTAACATAGAGTAGTTATACATAATTTTTTATGCTTATTTGTGTACATATGTTTTCAAGTATTGTAAGGTATTTTAATTAATTCTTTTGTAAACAATTAACCAAATTCATTCATTCATTTTTGTAAATAAAATCAATAATTTTTGAAATAAAAGAATATTTTTGGACTTAAAGAGTGATGTATATCAATATGTCTCCCAGTGAACGACGTGGAATAAACTAATAAAACTTAAAAACCAGTAAAACTTAAGTAAATAAATAAAATTGATGTGACATCGGTTTGCATTTGTGATATATACTACAACAACGATATTTAAAACACCATTTTTAGTGCGAATTGGTAGTCGACGATCATATTTTGGTGCCGTTGCCGGGGACAAAAATCCGTTAACAGCACTTTATTATGATTGATTGACAATTGTCGCAGAAAGTTTGAACAACAGTTACTAACACAAAATAGACATCGGGAAATAGATAAAACAAGACTAGTTCCATACAACAACTACATAGATATAATCAGTTTCAGTTACAATAGCTAATACGAACTTGTCAACCCACTTCGATACTACAGCTGCCTATTTAGTCATGTCACGAAGATATCCAGCACAAGGAGGTATTGCAAGAATGGCTTTCCCCGTATGGATCGACAAAATATTGGTTCCACCATATCCTAAGTCAGGGGAAGGTGGAGTGACAAGGTTTTTGATCTCGTCCCAAATCCAACCTTCCATTTGCATGTGTCGATTCACCAGGCGGAACGTATGTTTGATTCTTTTCCACCTACTACAAAATGCCAGCATTGACAAGTTCATGTTGTTTAGGTTGTTGAAGTGATCAGTCACTGCACTTCATCCATTCCTAATTAGGGTGTCTTCAATCCACAGGCTATTAAGTTGTTCCCACTTGATGAGGCTTAGAAAAATGGTATCATCGATTATAGACCAAGTGAATGGGGGTGGCCTCATCCTAATTTTCAAAGAAGAAAGGTATGTAACAAGTAGACAACAAGAAGCAGGTAGTTTCCCGCAATAATCAAATTACCAACTGAAGTTAACGAGAATGGAAATAGTTCGAAATTACATGCCATCATTGGAAGACAACTAGAATCACTAACAAGACAAGAAACATTAAGTAGAGTCTACATAAACTACCAATAAAGAGGACTGAGTGCATAGGAAACCAAAGAAACATCTAACTCCATGGTCTGAAATTCGAAAATCCATCAAAGGCCATAGTCATTTCCCAAATGCTTCCGTAGCCATGCAGTAAGTGCTGCATTGCCATGCAGAATATGCTAAAATACCACCCTTTATGCCTCCACAGTGAACAAATCCGTTAAGGTGACAAGGTCATCTGCCTCAATCATTAGCAACTTCTCTCTCACTAAACATAAGCACACTTTTATCTCCTTAGAAATGTCAAGTCTCTTCAGTTTGGAAATATGGTACTCCACTATTTTCTTCAAGAGTAAATTTGTCTCTGCTACTTGTTTAGATGCCGCTGCTGCCGATGAACTTCCTCTTTGTCGCTTCCCACCACTACTAGTATTCCCAATGGATGATCTCTTACGACCATTTGGAGATGGCTCTTGAATTGAAGGAGGAGATCTTTGCATGTAATTAAGTTGGTCTAACTCCTTCGTTGGGGACAAAGTTGGATGAGGATGGCCCTTGACAACAATAGAAAGCGAACCCAATGTTTTAGAAGTTGGGTTATGAGAAATAGTCCCGACCAATTCCAAATGACTACATCCTGAGAATGAAAGCTCCATCTACAAAATTAAGATTGGGGATGTGTGTAGATGGTAGGGCATCTTGATATGAAGGCAGTGACGAGAATAACGATGTCCTTGAACTGGTTTGTGTGGGTGTATGAAACTGGGCATTGCTATGATCTTCTTCCTCTTCTTCAGCTTGAGATGACATTGCAAATTCCCCAGTGGCAATGTCATAACCCACAATGATGTTCATGTCACTGTAATGGGGGAATGGACGGTCCCTCAACTTCTGTAACTCCTTAGGAAGCTAAGAGGAAGCAAAGGAAAAGAAATCAATATTTAGAATCCCTAGAAGGTAACCTAAAAAGGGTATGAAGTACGAAATATATTTCTAGAGAGATTGACTACTACCTCAACCTAGACATCAATACTTGGGGCAATGGGTATATTGGTAATTGGGTCTAATCCCCACCCACTCTTGTTTAGTAATCTGTGATACTGCCTAAACTCCATCTTCAATATCTTCCATCAATGGAGGATCTTCGTGTGATCATAGTCTAGATGAGTTGCGACATTAAAGTCGTTGTCGATCTCTTTCCAAGCGTGTTTCATGAAGGAACCATTCTTCCAATCTCCCTTGGTGTAATGATCCAACAAGATTCTCATTAGGATTGCATCTTGCACAGGTTCCCAATTTTTAACTCGTTTCTTTGATCAGCTAACTTGGCCTTGACTACCATTCATTCTACAAAAAATGAAATGAGCTAACAATGGCATTATTTGAGTCGTCTACTAGGGACTAGGTAGATGCTTCTTGACTTCTTAGCCATTGTAGCCTACAATATAAGAAAGGAAGGTCTCGAACAACAACACATATATAAAGAATCACGTAAATGATTAGTTGTTTCATATAAGAAATAATCCAAGAGATATAAAATAACAAAACCCCACAAGGAACCACATATCTTACAAAAGAAAATCATTTAAACATAAGCAGGGCAAAGCGATAAATAGAAACTACATAACAAAAGAGGCAAAAAAACTCAAAATATACAAGAATACTGTGAGAGTTGATAATGAGTATGATAACTACAAGACAAGGTATAAAGTGAATTAGATAATGACAAAATATTATTCATATTCAAGATTACTGTGAAAAAAATTCATACATACCAATTAGAAATAACCACATCAGAAAATAGTGCCCAAACAGATTGAAAGTTGAATATACTGACATCAAAAGAATATCAGTCAACCTAAATGACAGATAATAGATGTAACGATCATGTTGACCAATATTGTTACGATAGATTGTTAAACATTACTTCGTTGCAGGAGTTAATTCTCCAAATTAACAATACAAAGACCTGAAACATGAGCATAAATCATTACTATTACATTTTTCAGCATTCTACCTTCTTTGTAGGTTATGTCATTGTAAATGGACAAAGCACCATTCAGTTCATACCATTGAAGAGTTCCACCAATTTAGAAATTGTTGGACAATTTATCCACCTTTCTTCAAGTAGCATTTAATATAGATTTAATTTTTAAATCAATTAATAGTATCCAAACATAAAACATATCAACAAAAGAATAATTTCCTTAAATTGTATCAAGGACAGAGAACCAAAGTGATGAACAGTCACCATGGAGAGCAGCACTTCAGCCGACTCAACAGACAAATGGAGGAAATAATCCGCTGACCACAGAACAGATAATTCGAAGACAAGGCCGATTGCACTAAATTTAGTAGAAAACAATCCATATTTTCTCCATGGAAGACAAGGCTAAATGCTTACAATAGTTACGCATGGTTACTTACCAACAACACGAGTTCTGAACTCCTCGTGCACGGCCTTGACTCGATCGAGCAGTAATAACTCCTCGATAGAACCAACCTCAACTGCAACGATAAGAAATATGTGATTAGTATAACATCTCAGAAGCATAGAAAGGAAAGTCATTTCAAGAATATTGTGAACTACCCTCCTCCTCCAAGTACAGATCCAAAACTACCTACAGGATACCATCTATCACACACGACCACCATTTATAGGAGTCTCTGCTCCTTATCCTCATCTGTATTAAGTCTTATTTATCATCACTGATGAAGCCACATGAGGAGGAAGACAGGCTGAGTGGAATCAATGCCGTCAAGGCCAAGATCTGATGATTTCAATGCTCGCCCAGCCACACTAAAGAAGAAATCCCCAGCAAGAGTTGAACTGTATAATGAGCACAAGGTACCAGGAATCAACAGTGCCACAAACATGGCAATGGTATTGAATGACAAAATGTTGCTTGCAAGGGTTAACATAAATGCATACTCTCACTGAAATGACCCTTCCTAAGGGTCGTTCGAGATTTTCCCGGAAAGGTAGGAGTGTAAGCGTAATTTTAAACCCCCTTGGTTTAAGTTTGTGGGCTTTGCAGAAAAGAGGAAATTCGTGGGGGAGATCTCACAATTTTTTTTTCTCTCTCTCTCTCTCCTCCCACACAACACACCCACACACACACCCCCTCACAAACCCCCACCCTCTCCCTATTTAACACCACCACCTCCACCTTCACTCCACCACCATTGCCATTGGTGGCCGCCCTTCCTCTTCTCTGTCCCATTGCAGCCACGAGTAGGGGAAGGAGGGGAGCTCGAGATGGAGGAGTGAGGGAGAAGCGTGGGTAAGGGAGAGGGAGAGAGAGGAGCTCGGGAGAGAAAGGGAGAGAGGGCGAGGAGGAGCTCGGGAGAGGAGGTGAGACCTCCTGCAGCTGCTGGAGGAGCAGCTACGGTCCTGCAGGGGGAGGGTCGCACAGGGAGAAGGCTCGTGAGGCATTCTGCAGAATCATTTTTCCGCAATATTAGACATCTGGGACTCTATCCAGACGTCTGGAGGAGCCTCAGGACGTCCGAAGCTGGCACCAGACGTCTGACAACACACAAAGAGCTGAGGTATGTGCTTTGTACGCGACTGCATACACGTACGTAATTTCTTTACGTGTTGCGATTTTAACCCGTGCGTGCATGCGCAAGTATAGGACATTGGAAAGGCATGTGGCGCGCCCTTTGAGGTTCTTTAGGATGTCTAGACGTTTTTGCATACGTCTGGTAACCATCTCAGACATTTGAGTGCACTGACAGACGTCTGGAAGGATCCCAGGATGGCTGTAAGGGGTTCCAGACATCCGAGATCAGTGTAGGAAAGTAAGGTGAGCCTTTGTGGTTGTTTACGACGTCTAGGTCTAGTCCCAGACGTTTGATTTTAGTCAAAGTGAACGTTTTTAGCCCGTTCAAGGCCCAAACGAAGTATCATTGGTTTCAGTTCGGAGTTCTCTACGTGTTTGTGTCACTCGTATACTGTTTTGAACTCGTTTAATTTGATTGGTCAATTGTATAAGTCTCCAGCTTGTAGAGTATACAGGACCCGTAGAGATTGATGGGAACACCATCATGAGCCATAACTAGCTCATTTTGATCCAATTAAGTCAGTAAATGCTCCTACATGACTTCTAGAGAGCCATAAGTCACTGCATAATCATTTTGAGGGAAAGACAAGAAACTAGGGTTAAAATTGTAATTTTACCAATATAACTTGAATATAGTACAACCACAGGTTTTCTCAAGGGTTGAATAAGGGTCAAATGATCTTAAAAGGATAACAAGTGGGTTAGAACAGACAGAAAAGGGTTTGCACGTGTTTTGAGAATTAAATGACTTTTGAAACCCTACAAACAGACCCGCTTAATTAACTAAGGTTCTAGTCAGGATAAAATTCACCTAAACCCTCTAAATTCATATAAAAATATTCTCTAGGGTTTGAAACCTTCAAATTGACCATCAGAACCCATTTTGGCCCAAAACAGAGTCTCAGACAGACATTTACCCTAATTTAGATTTTGACGTAAATTACCCAGTCAAATGCGGTCAAAACCAAAATCCAACTTCACCATTAGTTTCCTTAGGTCCAAATTAGGTTTTTACCAAAATTTGGATCCAAGCTAAAATTGTCTTGACCTAGTTTGCAAATTGATCCTGTTTGATTACATTTATGCCCTTAACTTTCAAAATCCTTACAAATAAACTCCTAACTTTGTCATCGTCTTCACAAATGGGTCCCTGCGCCATTACTCCTATTCCTAGAAGCACCAGTGACCTTGAAATGGAAAGAACTCCTTGATTCCTTGACAAATCCCTTTCAGATTTGAAAGGGAAGTTCGTCAAGGAATTCCCTTCCTTTTGAGCCGCATCTTGGGCCCCAATTCTCGCCCAAATCCTAATGGGAATGCATGGAACAAATGGCTTTCCTGCTCTGGCGACAATTAAGATCCTTCCTGAGCCCTATAAAAGAAACCCTAGGGCACAGTCGTGCTCTTCAGCTAGTTTTAAGGCCAGAGACCCTCTTCTTCTCCATCTCTGGTCACTTTCAGATTTAGCTCTGGCGACCCCTCTCCGCCCTCCTCCTTCGGTCGTTCAACCATCAAATTGGACGGTAAACAATCCTCCCCTCGTCTTCGCGAACCTCTCCTGCCAATGAGAGGTCGTGCCTCTCCCTCAATCGACGTTGCCGCTTCGCCGTGACTTCTTCCTTCTCCAGCTCTGGTCGACCAACACCGGAGCCCTCCGTCTATCTATAGCGTCCCTAAGTTCCTCTATCGCTCTCTCTCTTACTATACTTTCTTTTCCCACTCTCACAATGTACGCACAACCACTGATTCTCCCTCAACACCGTCACCTTCTTCTGCTCCGACGAAGCCTATCCACCGCGCCATTGCACGAATCTCGCCGCTACCACCCTTACCAACTCCGCCATCACTCCACGAACAAAATCCCTAACCTAATTCCACCTATCGCTCACCCAAACTTGCCCCCAAACACACCCACACTCACACATACAGTCTGACTCTACCTCGCACGCACGGACCTCGCCACGCCTCACAACCACCATCGTTGCACTCGCCTTGGTTCGGCGATCCTTCATGAACCTTCTGACGCGGCCGAAAGGCCTTCTTGCTGATTTCAAGTGCTCGTCTCCTCCGCCATTGGAGCGGCTTCTTCAAGCAAGCTTCAAGGTTGCTCCAAGTTACCTTAGCTCTAGGCAACACTTCCAGGAGCAGTGAACTTCGTCCAGGAACGCAACAAGGGGATCAATTTGGCCCTTTGACCTGACCTTTGATCGAAATTAAATGCAACATCTGCCGTGGCCAGCACGAAGAGGAAGGGTGGGACTTTAGTCCCACCTCAGAAGCTGAAGAGCACACTGAGGTGCATAAATTGAAAAAGTGTCTGGGGCTTATCACCTCAGACACTGAGGGTGAGGTCCCCACTCACGTGCCTCGTCCGCAACCTCTCCTCCGCGGACCTGGTACACTCGACCCACCTAAACCCACACCTCGGCTACCACCCACACCGGTAGCCCTAGTCACGGGTGCGCTCTAGGTTCGAAACTCGATTACCCGGTTCTGTGGAAAGCTCTAGGAGAGCGTGACCCAGAGAGAGAAAGAGAGATAGCACGTGGGGGCAGGGGGTTTTGCTACAGAGAGAAACAGCTGACACTTAGCCATTTGAAGGACCTTCCCCCTCTACGTGAAGAAGGAGAACATAGAAAGAAAGAAGAAGAGAGGAAGGTCTAAGCAGAAGCAGAGAAGAGAAGGCACCGCACAGGAAGAGAAGGAGAAGCACAGAGAAAGGAAGAAGAGAACAAGAAGAGAAGGAGAAAGTAGAAGAATAGAAGAGAAGACAAGGCAGGGGAAACAAAGAAGAGAAGAGCCAAAAGCAGAGAGACCCTTGAGTCTCTAGCATTGTAGCATAGGGCTATTTAAGACATTTGATATATTTGCTTACATCTATTTGAGCTTTAATTTAATTGTTATTTGTGAAGAGTAATTGGTGATTTAAAACACCATTTTACTCCATTCTTTTTGCATATTGATCCTGACATTATTCTTATTGCAATCTCTATTCTTGATTTAAATTGTGATCTTGAGTTTTGAATTCCATATTACTTATTGTGTTCGACCTCGGACTTAAAATTCGAGTAATAAATTTATTTATTTTCAAAGTGATTTCGGCTATATTACAACGCAGTTTTTAACCTCGGTTTCGCTATGTAAACAGAGACGACAGGATCTGCGATTCGAGCCCCCATTCCACCCGTGTATTTCGGTAAAGTAGTTTTTCTCAATATTATGACTTAATTAATCAAGTGCATGCTATCTTATAATGAATTGATTGAATCCTAGGATATGAAATGAACCTTAGGGCAGAATTGAGTGAATGAACATTGCTTAAGCCACACGGTTTATTCTAAAATGCTTGTTAGAACCCTTCATACTAGCAAATGAATAGTTAAATGATGTAATGCTTCTTTCAGTTATTAAATCATGAGCTGTCTGTTATATGGTTAAGAACCAAGTTATGAACAATGAGATATGCATGTCGTGAAATGAAATGAAATGAATACAATGATGAACCCTGCGGGAAAACTAGAAGAGGAACTCATGCATATGGAACGAATATCGTATGTAAGAAGGGAAGTGAGCTAGCCCTCGAGTACATGATACCGAGGAGAGCAACTATCCCTTTTGCATGGAAAGTGAGCTGGCCCTCGTGTATGTGGTATCGAAGAGAGCTACCGTCACTTTAGTGTAGAGGGGAGCTAGCCGCCCTTGGGTTGAGACCCAGGGTTAGGAATGACCCCCTACTCTGACTCTTTTTACTTTAGTGTAGGGGGAGGAGCCAGCCATCCCATGGGGTTCGGAGTTAGGACTGGTCACCCTACACTGACTCTTGTTAGGCCCACTGGGCAAACCGAGATAGTCGGGCGAGGGTACGCAGACTGTTCTGAGAGGCGAGACCCCTGTTCTGAGAGGGCAAGGCCCTGTTTTGTTCTGTGCTATACGTTTGGGTGTACCCGCTAGTGGAAACGACTAACCACGTGCCAGTGCGGGGTAGCTACTCGTGTGCTTATTGCACGTGCCATAGTCACCGCTACATCGCAACCGTGACCTCGGGGTGGTAGACCGGGTGTAGGACTACCACGAGGGCTCTCCCGGCCAGGAGAGTGACACGTGTACATTGACGAGTCGATTTTTGCTTACAAAGATGATAATTAAAATGATTTATCATTTGGAATTCTAAGTGGTGGAAAACTGACTAATCAAAGTATTAAATTAAAATTAAACCACTCGAGAAGAGCTGGTCGTGTCCACAGGGAGGCAATGACCTATTAAAACTCACATCAGTCAAAAATCAATGCTCACTATTGATTTCCCAAGAAAATTTTGTCAAATACCACATTAGATATGTGTTCAAATGAAAGCACAAGCTGAAATCGTATTTATGACAATCAAGAGGGAGTTCAATGAAATGTTCAAAATAATAAATTATTAATATAAAGTGGCAATGGCATTGAATGTAAAATTTAATTGAGAGGGAAATAGGGGATTTCTTTCCCTTGTGCTTGTGCACGAAAAAGATTGTGGCTGGAGACGAGGCTCACGGTGGAGGACAAGTGAAGCGAGGGCTCCACGGTGGTGGTTGCGGCGAAGTGCGAGGTGACCCAAGGTGGCCGGACGGATTTGTGGAAGATGATGGGTTCCAACGACCTGTTCAGCTCCTGAGGTGGCTGCTCCATGCGTGATTGTTTCTGCTGCAGTTGCACCAGGAGATTGAGGTGGCGTTGGCTACTGATGGTGCGTACGGCCTTGTGCGCGACCGAGGAGAAGGTGCAGCTGCTGCTGTGCGCGCTGGAGGCATGGCGTGTGCGGGGAGCTAGTGGAGGATGCGTAGGTGCACATGGGGGAGTTGCTGGAGGAGTGCGAGCGCGCGTGGGGGAGTTGCTAGAGGAGCGCAGGTGCACACGTGTTGCTACAGCTGCAGTTGCTGCGTGAGCGCGGAGATGGGGGGTGCAGTGTTGAGAGCGATGTTGCGCGTTGGGGGTGCCAACGCTGGAAGTGGCGATGGAGTGCGCGAAGATGGCGAGGATGGCAGCGAGGAGGCGCGCGTGGTGCATGCGGAGGCTGTGCACATAGTCTGGTCAGGCAGGCGGTGAAGGAGGTAGCAGATGGTGGGCTTGTTGGTGGTTGAAGATGTTGGGTTTGTTGGTGGAAGATAAACAGAGGAAGAGGAAGAAGAAGAAGTTGGAGATGTTGGTGGTGGTGGTGACTGTGGAAAGGGGCCTAGACGGGCACGCAAAAGGTAAGAGTGTAATGCAGAGCTTTGTGATGGCGGTGCGGGTTGTCACCCTGCACACCCTCAGTGGCGAAGCTCTGCCGCAGTTGAGGTCGGTGGTAGTGGAGCAGATGAGAAACTAGGTTCTCTGCACAGTGAGGAAAGGGGATGAAGGCCTCCCGAGCATGGCAGCCGTTCCTCCTTTGTAGCTGTGGCTACACAGATTTGAAATGAAGCGTGAGTATTGAGGGTTCCAGATCAACTTTTCACGGAGGATGAATGCTCACAGCTGTGGTTGGAGTGAATGGCTGCCGAGGGAGGAAGCGGAACCGTTCCTGTGGAAGAGGAAGAAGAATAATAAAATAATAAAATATTAGGATTATTTATGCACACATCCTTAACTTCTATGTTAATCCTAATTGGTTACTAATCAAATGCATGCAATTCTAAGTTAATTCTAAATGCATTTAGATATGAATGCCACACATGAATTATGCCATTAAGCTAAAAATATGAATTAATTTATTTACATCCTAATGTATGTTATCTAAATGTTAAAATTAACTTAATGTCTAAGCTCTTAAATACCTAAATAGCCCACAAATATGGGCTAATCAAATACCCCCATGCCTAGTTTTTGCTAGTCCCTAGCAAATTCAAGTATGACTTAACACTCCAAGTTATCCAAGCTAACTCAATTGACCTTTTCATAGAAATTAGGTTGAACCATCTAACCCTAGATCATAAGGTACCCAAGTAGTTGTTGAGTTACAGACTAGGTTAGCCAAGGACGAGTTGCAGGCACAGGTTTCCTTGATTTCTAACTCTACCCTAGGGTTTATTGATCCCAGAGATTAAAGCATCTGTGCATGTGCATTGGTCTAATTTATTTGAGGTTGGTATGATTGCCAACCTACAAAGAGAGTAAGAAAGACATTTTTTTTTTTGTAATATATAATTTTTTTTGTTTGATTCCTCTAAGTCTAACCTTGTATCAACTATCAGCACGGACTGTGTCGGATTCATTGTCCCCATCATCGAACCTCGAAGGGTGCCTGGCTTTCGATGCTTCAAGATAGCACCACCCATAGCGACCCCAAGAACTCCTGGCAATCGACACTTCGAGATAGTATCGCCCATGGATTTCTTAAGCGAATTCAGGCCTGTGGCAATCAGCACTTCGAGATAGGGCCACCCATGGTACCTGAACCGCACAATGCACTTACATGCCCCCAGTAGTATGAACATCCTAAGAGGCAAGCACCGAAGAGGTGACATGTTATCATCGCATCCTCAAGATAAGTATATACTTCACCTCTCCTGCAGCAGGAACTCTTCCAATCAAATTGTGTTTTCAAGCTTCTCCTAAGTCAAAACTAAGAAAAGCAAATTTTCTTTAAGAAATTAAGGTGATCATTACTTATACAAGACAAAGTGTATGTGAAATGTGGATGCTTAGGTTACGAGGACCCGCAAACCAAAAGGTAGAAAAAGACACTAGGTACTACCCAACCTCTAACTCAATCCTTAGCTTTCCTTCCTCAACCTTTTGAGGAATGGTTTGCAACTTAACTCCTACTTAAGTTTTTAAGTGCAAACAGACCCTAAAGTTCTAAAGTCAGTAATTCAACCCTAGCTCCTATAATTAGATACCTAGAGTCAGCTTAGGTACACCTAAAGTCTTGGTCTCATGCCTAAAGATGCAGAGCCTAGCCGGTTAAGCATAACAACATTTTTTTTTTTGAATGCAATATGCATGCATGAATGCAAAATGTAGACATGCTATAAATAGATGCCTTGGGTCCTATCCCCCCATGCCTGGTTCAAACAATGTCCTCATTGGAAACAAAACTGTTAAGGGATGATTTACCTGAGGCGGAGAAAGACAGGAGCTAAGGCTCCTCAAGAGTGACCTCGTCAACTAGATGGCCATCCAAAGAAATGTACAATTTCAATCGTTGGTCGTTGATGGTAAAGGGCATTGCTGAAGAGGAAGGGCTCTTAATCTCCACAGCCCCATGCGGAAATACTTTGGTGATTATGTATAGCCCATCCCAACATGATTTCAATTTTCCTGGGAAAAGCTTAAGTCTGGAATTGAAAAGGCAAACTTGTTGGTTGGGTTCAAAGGTCTTTCTAAGGATATACTTATCATGCATGACCTTAGTTCTCTCTTTATAAGCTTGAGAGGTGTCATAAGCATCATTTCTCAATTCCTCAAGCTCACTTAATTCCAGAAGTTGTGCCTTACCTGCCTTTTCTAAATCCATGTTGACACTTCAGATAGCCCAAAGTGCCTTATGTTCCAGCTCAACGGGTAAATGGCATGCTTTCCTATACACCATTCGGAAGGGAGATGTACCCAAAGGGGTCTTGTACTCCGTTCAATAAGCCCATAAAGCATCATTGAGCTTTTGGGACCAATCTTTCCTATCAGGCCTAACTGTCTTTTCTAAAATATTCTTTATCTCCCTATTTGACACTTCAACCTGGCCACTCATCTGAGGGTGGTAAGGGGTAGCGACCTTGTGAGTCACTCCCAAGCTCCTGAGCAGTCGATTGAAGTGGTGGTTCCGGAAATGAGGTCCCCCATCACTTATAATGGTTTTGGGGCAGCCAAAGCGAGATATGATATTGGCCTTCACAAATTTCAAGACCACAGAGTGGTCATTTGTGCATGTAGGAATGGTCTCTATCCATTTAGAGACATAATCAACTGCCACCAAGATATATTCATAACCATGGGACGAAGGGAAGGGATCCATAAAGTCAATTCCCCAAACATCAAAAATTTCAACAAGTTGAATAGGGTGTTGAGGCATCTCATTCCTCTTCCCAATCGTTCCAGTCCATTGACATCCAATACAGGCCTTAACAAAATTATGAGAATCCTTAAATAATAAAGGCCACTAAAAATCGGATTGGAGAACCTTAAAAGAAGTTTTCTTAGCACTAAAGTGTCCTCCACAATGAAGTTCATGGCAAAAAATCAACACACTTTGTTGCTCCTCTTCAGGCACACATCGTCTCAGTACTTGGTCTTGTCCAATTCTAAATAATTCAGGCTCTTCCCAATGAAAGTATCTACCTTGGGAAATGAATCTCTTCCTTTTTTGCTCATCCCAAGAGCCAGGAGTCTCTCCAGTGACCAAGTAATTGACAGTATCAGCATACTAAGGTGAAGTTAATGTTATCGCCATAAGGGTTTCATCAGGAAATGTCTCGCGGATGTCTCTAGATGGAGAGTCATCAAGTGGAAGGCGAGACAGGTGGTCAACCACTACATTTTCTACTCCTTTCCTTTCATGTATCTCCAAGTCAAACTCTTGAAGGAGTAGGATCCACCTAATCAGATGTGCCTTAGAATCCTTCTTGGCAATGAGATGTTTCACTACTGCATGATCAGTGAAAATAACCTCCTTAGACCCAAGAAGATAAGACCTAAACTTTTCCAGAGAAAAAACTACAGCAAGTAATTCCTTTTCAGTGGCAGTGTAGTTTTGTTGTGGTTCAGTTAAAGTCTTGCTGGCATAGTGCAACACATGCGGTCTTCCTTCAACCCTTTGTCCAAGGATGGCTCCCACTATATAATCCAAAGCATCACACATCAGCTCAAATGGGAGTGTCCAATCTGGAGCTTGGAGAATAGGCACAGAGATCAAGGCCTCCTTCAAAGTTTGAAAGGCCTCGGCACGCTTTGAATCAAAATTGAAGGAAGATTCCTTTGCCAACAAGTCGCAAAGTGGCCTAGAAATTTTACTGAAATTCGTAATAAAGCGCCTATAAAAGCCAACATGGCCCAAAAAGGATCTAATCTGTTTAACATTCGTGGGCAATGGAAGTTTGAAAATAGAATCAAGCTTGGCTTTATCTACTTCCAAGCCTCACTCAGACACAACATGCCCAAGTACTATTCCTTTCTGTACCATGATGTGGCTTTTCTTCCAACTGAGGACTAAACCAGTCTCCTTACATCGCTTCAGCACATTCTCGAGGTGCAGGAGACACTGGTTGAAAGACGAGCAGTAAATGGAGAAGTCATCCATAAACACTTCAACGCACTCGTCAATCATGTCTGAGAAAATGGACATCATACACTGCTGAAAGGTTGTCGGTGCATTACATAGTCCAAACGTCATATGCTTGAATGCAAAGGTACTGTAAGGATTTGTGAAAGTCATCTTCTCCTGGTCATCAGGGAAGACTGCAATCTGGTTGTATCCAAAATATCCATTGAGAAAGCAATAGTACTTATTCCCTACCAATTTTTCGAGAATTTTATCAATAAAAGGCAAGGGAAAGTGATTCTTTTAGGTAGCAGTGTTCAACTTGCGGTAATCAATACAGACCCTCTATCTAGTTGAGGGTCTAGTCAAAACTTGTTCACCTTGGTTATTAAATTCCACAGTAAAGCTTACCTTCTTTGGCACCACATAAATAGGACTTACCCATTTACTATCTGCAATGGGATATATGATCCCAGTGTCCAACCACTTCAGAATTTCCTTTTTAACCACCTCCCTTATATTAGGGTTAAGACGTCTCTGCATGTCCCTAAATGGTTTGATGGAATCATCGGTATAAATGTGGTGCATGCAGAGTGTAGAGTCTATACCCTTAATGTCAGCAATGCTCCAAGCAATAGCTTCCTTGTGCCTAAACAAACATTCAATCAGGGCTCCCTCCTGTGTCTCAGATAGCACAGTCGAAATGATAACGGGGAGCGTATCATTGGCACCTAGGAAGACGTACTTGAGAGTGTCTGGGAGGGGTTTCAACTCAAGGTTGGGGGCTTGTATGGTTGAGGTTTTCATAATAGATGTCCCCATCTCAGGTAGCAGATCTACCTTAGACAGAGATGATAGGGAAAGAGACTCAGAAGAAACACCTAGCAACTCCTCAAGTTCTAGTATATCCCCTTCACATTCCTCCAAGAGATGGGAATGCTCATTTAGCATGACATGCTGAAGAGGATTATCACATAACATTGCAGGGGTTGTCTCTTCAATCAGGTCATCTATCACCTCAACTTGGGAACAATCCTCAAGCTCGGCTTGTTCATAAGCGTTAAACACATTAAGCCGGATTTTCCTATTCCCAAAGCCCATTTTTAATGCCTCAGCATTGTAATTGATTGAAGCATGCGAAGTTGCAAGGAAGGGGCGGCCTAAAATGATGGAGGGCTTTGTTGGCTTGTTGGTTGGGTCAGTGTCCAAAACTAAGAAGTCAACGGGGAAGAAGAAATCTTCTACTCTTACAAGGACATCTTCTAGAATTCCCTGCGGTGTCTTGAGTGATCGATTAACAACTTAGCGGATTATTGGGCTAGGCTTCAGATTGCCTCCCTCAAGTTGTTCATATACGTAGCTCGGAAGGATGTTCACCCCCGCACCTAGATCAAGTAGAGCCTCATCTATCCGTAAGTCACCAATGACCACCGAGATGTACGGGGTTCCTGGGTCCTTAAGTTTCGGGGGTGTGCCATGTTGAACAATTGAGCTAACAGAATCAGGCAAGACAACTTTTGATTGGACCTGTTTCCTAGATTGCCACTTTTTTGTGCACAGGTCCTTTAGGAAGCAAGCATAAGACGGAATCTGCCTGATAGCCGCAAGCAAAGGCAAGTTAATCTGCACTTGCTTGAAAGTTTCCATGATCTCATCCCTCTTATCTTTGGCTCCAAATGAGCCAGCAAAAGTCTACCCAGAGGTGGATAAGCACTCTGGAAAGGGCACTCTTGGTCTCTGGGTGGAAGGTTTGTCATGTCGGGTAAGGGGTGGAACGGGGGCAACCTCTTCCGGTGAGGTGATTTCAAGTGGAGAGTTGGGCAATTCTTCTCCGATGGGGGCGAATGTCGAGGTGGATGGGTTTTCAAAAGGTGAGGCTATAGGAGCATCAGGTTTGGAAATTTCTTTCCCACTCCTCAGAATAGTCACCGCCTGGGCATGCTCCCTAAAGACAATCCCTTTTCCTTTAGGATTCTCCTCAGCAACAGTTGGAAGCTTCCCAGTTTCCCTCTATCTAACGGCCTTAAACAAGGTGTCCTATCTGTGATTTCATTTCATGTATAGCCTTGTCATGAGATTGGATGATTGCACTTTGACTTTCTTACATAGTTCTCAACCTTGCCTTCAATTCATCCATCTCAGAGGTCTTTGATTGGGTAAAGGTCTGAGGTTGGTTCATTTGTTGGTTTTGAAAGGGTTGTGGTTTATAATTCCCTGAATTTGAGACATTCCCTTGTCTCCATGAAAAGTTTGGGTGATTCCTCCATCCCTCATTATAATTGTTGGAAAAAGGGTCATTACAAGATCTAGGACGGAACCCTTGAGTGGCATTCAGGTCCGCCTGTACAAGCTCAGGGAATTCAGAGGCCAAGTGGCAATCCACAGTGGCGTGTGTATTACCTTGGCAAATGGAGCATTCTAAAGCTTGGGATGTGGAGGTGCTAGATGTGAATTGGCCTGGGCCTCGACATAAGCCTTTCCATATTTTGATTCAACAATTGAATCTAATAGGCTAAATTCTGGGTGTCCCTTGCCTCATTTGCCTCCAACTTTCTTTGCATGAGAGTGGGTTTTCTATCCAAGTAAGCATAATTCAAGTGAATAGAATTCTCACTCAACGTATCAAAAAGGTTCCAAGCTTCATACTCAGTCTTAAATAGAAAGGTTCCTGCATAGGCACCATCCACAGTCTGCCTGTGCGAATCATTAAGTTCAATGTAGAACCTTTCAACCAGTTGCCACTTAGGCACCTGGTGATGCGGCAAAGTCTCAAAAGGTCATTAAAGCGCTCCCACGCATCATGGAAAGCTTCCCCATTCTTTTGAACAAAACTCATAATTTCCCTCCTAAAGTGATTTGTTTTACTCATGGGGAAGTACTTCTTCAGAAACTCCTTCTTTAAGGCATCCCAAGTGTTAATACCATCTAAGGTATGAAACCAATATTTAGCCTTGTCCTTGAGGGAGAAAGGAAAGAGGGTCCGCATTTGGGCACCATCAGTAACGTCCTGCAGCTACACTGTGGAATAGACTTCGGTGAATTCCTCTATATGCCTGTAAGGGTCTTCCCTAGCAGTACCATAAAAGGAGGGCAGCAAGGATAAGGTACTACTTTTGATCTCATAAGGATTGTCCCCTCCAGGTCTACGTAGTGCAGGGCTAGTTTGATTGGTAGAAATGAAATATTCCTTAAGGCTCCTTTGATCAGCCATTATTTCCCTTGGGAGGTTCCTTCTTAGGATTCTTTAAGGTTTAGGATCAAACACAAGTTGTCTCCTAAGAGATCGCCTACGAAGCATGCACTACAAACACAATTCAAAAGGACTTGTTAGGTCTTTACAAATTTAGGCTTTTAACTTTAATTCAAATTGTAGGTGACAAAGCAAGTTGCCCAATCAATTACGTGCCTATTGTTGACCCACAAAATGCCTAAAAAGACCTAGTTGGAGCTTAGGTGCTCTTCCATAAAGCTCAAATGGTAAAGCAACTCCAAAGACGAAAGATCGAGGGATGCAAGTAGGCCTAAGCCTTCCTTTGAAATTATGCTTTTGAGGTGCTTCTTAACTACCCCCAAAAATTCGTGACAGGGTATCCCCTTCTTTAGAGTTACAAAACCTTTGATCTCAAGTTCTGAACACTTCATAATCCAACAGTAGGAGGGCTCGTGTCCTAGTAGTTCCAAGACCTACGAGTGTCTAAATGCGTGCCTTGGTGCAAAGAGCAAACAAGTGTGCATACACCGTAAAAGATTTGAGTTTGAATTTTGAAATGCACGACAAGTTTTTAGCTCAAATTCTTGACTTTTAGTGTTCCTCCTTTACTTAAAGTCTTTTTTTAAGAAAATATGTTACCACTTGTTAGACCTTTTCAATTCAATTAGGTGGTCTTGCAATTAAATCTAAATGAAAATGCGTGAACAATATAGAATGCAAGGAAAAGAAAACGTACCTTGCCTCCAGCAATCTTCAATGAGATGCACACAAATGCAAGCAAATAAATCTAGAGGCTGCTCATTCACACCTAAATGGTTGTCCTAAGGCAAGCAGCTTGTGTTTTTATTTTTTTTAGCTACTTATGCACAAACAATTAAAGGATAAACAACCCCCAAAAGAAAACCTAGATCTAAAGAAAAGGGAATAGGCTCCCGAAAAATTACCCAACACGGGCCTAAAAGAAAATCGAGGAACAAACCCCTAAAATATACCCCAGAACAAGGATCTCAAACCAAATGAATGCAAGAAATCCTAAAGTCTAAGTTTATCTAAATGCAAAAGTAGAGAATAAAGATGATCTTTTTTTTTCTCAAAATTCTTCTCTTCGGGTTGGTGGCATCAAGGTCCACCAAGATGCGAAGCTCAGTCTCTCCTCTAAGCAGTGGAAACAAGGTCCACCACGACATTGCTGAGGCCGATGCGACAACTCGTATGCAATATGCGTACCTTGCACCAAATTAGATAAAACAAGTTAAATATGCCTCAATTTAAATCAACATGAACAAATGAATAATTGTGAGTTTATTAGGCCCGTTGCCTCCACGGCAACGGCACCATTTGAGGAGTCGATTTTTGCTTACAAAGATGATAATTAAAATGATTTGTCGTTTGTAATTCTAAGTAGTGGAAAATTGACTAATCAAAGTATTAAATTAAAATTAAATCACTCGAGAAGAGCGGGTCATGTCCACAAGGAGGCAATGGCCTATTAAAACTCGCATTAGTCAAAAATCAAAGTTCACTATTGATTTCCCAAGAAAATTGTCTTAAATACCGCATTAGATATGTGTTCAAATGAAAACACAAGTTGAAATCGTATTTATGACAGTTAAGAGAGAGTTCAATGCAATGTTCACAATAATAAATTATTAATATAAAGTGGCAATGGCATTGAATGTAAAATTTAATTCAGAGGGAAATAGGGGATTTCTTTCCCTGGTGCTTGCGCATGAAGGAGGTCGTGGCTGGAGACGAGGCTCACGGTGGAGGACAAGTGAAGCGAGGGCTGCGCGGTGGCGATCATGGCGAAGTGCGAGGCGACTCAAGGTGGTCGGATGGATTTATGGAAGATGATGGGTTCCAGCAACCTGTTCAGCTACTGAGGTGGTTGCTCCACGCGCGAGCATTTCTGCTGTAGCCGCACGAGGAGATGGAGGTGGCGTTGGCTGCTGATGGTGCGTGCGGCAGTGCGCACGGCTGAGGAGGAGCGACTGCTGCTGTGCATGCTGGAGGCATGGCAAGCACGGGGAGCTAGCGGAGGACGTGTGGGCGCACACTGGGGAGCTACTAGAGGAGTGCAAGCGCGCATGGGGGAGCTGCTGGAGGAGAGTGGGTGCGCCCATGTTGTTGTAGCTGCAGCTGCTGCATGAGTGCGGAGATGGGGGGTGCGGCGTTGAGAGAGGTGCTGCACACTGGGGGTGTCAACGTTGGAAGTGGCAGTGGCATGCGCAAGGATGACGAGGATGGCAGCGAGGAGGCGTGAGTGGTGCGCGTGGAGGTTGTGCGCACAATATGGTCGGGCAGGCAGTGAACGAGGTAGCAAATGGTGGGTTTGTTGGTGGTTGAAGATGTTGGGTTTGTTGGTGGAAGATAAACAGAGGAAGAGGAAGAAGAAGAAGAAGAAGAAGATGGAGATGTTGGTGGTGGTGGTGACCATGGAAAGGGGCCTGGATGGGCACGCACAGGGTGAGAGTGTAATGTAGAGCTTTGTGATGGCGGTGTGGGCTATCACCTTGCACGCCCATGGTGGCGAAGCTCTGCTGCAGTTGAGGTCGGTGGTAGTGGAGCGGATTTGAAACTAAGTTCTCTGCACAGTGAGGAAAGGGGATGAAGGCCTCCCGAGCATGGTAGTCGTTCCTCCTCCTTTGTAGCTGTGGCTACACATATTTGAAATGGAGCGTGAGTATTGAAGGCTCTAGATCCACTTTTCACGAAGGATGAATGCTCACAGCCGTGGTTGGAGTGAATGGTCGCCGAAGGAGGAAGCGGAACCGTTCTTGTGGAAGAGGAAGAAGAATAATAAAATAATAAAATATTAGGATTATTTATGCACAAATCCTTAACTTCTATGTTAATTAAAATAATGCATGTAATGTACCTAATTGGTTACTAATCAAATGCATGCAATTCTAAGTTAATTCTAAATGCATTTAGATATGAATGCCACACATGAATTATGCCATTAATCTAAAAATATGAATTAATTTATTTACATCCTAATGTATGTTATCTAAATGTTAAAGTTAACTTAATGTCTAGGCACTTAAATACCTAAATAGCCCACAAATATGGGCTAATCATACATCCTATGTCATGGAATAAACTGCAATCAAAATCGTTCCCTTAAGGAATAAGAGGATTAAGAAATGTTGTGGATCCTTATTAGAATAACCGAATGAGAAACAACTAGTTGAGATAAATGGAAATAAATGATTAGTTATTTATTTGTTTCTTTATGTTAAATTGCTTGTAAATGACTTAACCACCACTCTACTCAGCATTAGCTGACCACGGATTATATACCCTTGTTCAGGTTAGGGAGTTGAGCAACTAGCACCACCGACTGCCGAGGGTGCTAGGCTCAGCCAAGCCTAGCCGTAGTGTTTTTCTCTTTTCCGTTGCAGAGACTTTTGTAGTAGTGAATACCTTTAGTATGTATTAATTGTTCTTGCTACATTTCTGTTCTATTTCCTTCTGTTCTAGTTGCAATGGCTATGTATGTTGTAGTACTCTTCTATTTGTGGCGTGTAATATTTGAGACTTTTCATACTGGTTCCACTACTGGCTCTTATTTATTTCTACTTAGTTACATTGGATGTATGGTTGTAGTATATTTTCTGCTTTTGATTATTTCTTGTTGGATGACTAGGTCTTGGGATTAGTTGAGGCAAGCTAACCTCGGGTCCTGTAGGGAGCTGGGATCAGGTCGTAACAAAGATGGTATTAAAGCAAGGTTGTCCCGAGAAATGAATCGAATGGTCTGAAAGTAACCACTCATGTACATGTAGTTAGGATAGTGTTGAACGCTACGAACCTACGTTGACGTGTTTGGTTTTGGAAAACCTGTCGTTGTAGTTCGAAAGCGGAGAATTCGTGTTCAACAAATAAAATTTATACCGAAAATAATTCCGGGTCGAACACAGGAAGGCTACGTTGATCTATTCCGCAATTATATTTTTTTTAAGATTTTCTTTAAGCAAGGCGTTATAATTACAATGGGGCTATCAAACTATGAGAGAGAGAGAGAGAGAAAGAGAGAGAGAGAGAAAGAGAACATGCATTCAATATTTCAATAGTTTATAAAAGTTACACTAGAATGCGGAAAATCAATTACACTATAAAGCAGAAAATTCTACACTAGAAAAGCTGTAAATAAGAATGGGGAGAGAAATGTTATCCTCCTCGACGATTGCTTGGAGGACGAGCCGGACGGGACGACGCCTGGACGAAGGAGAACGAAGCGGGACGAAGGAGGACGAATCAGAAGAACGGGAACGAAGCAGCACGTCATCGTCGTCGCGGGATCCACTTCCGAAGGGGAACGAAAATTGGACTTTATCTCGCGAGAAGCATCCCGGGTGTGGGACAAGCTTCTCTTGAGCTTTGGAGGGGTAGAGAGGAGAAAGAAGGGGTGGAAATTTCGTATGGAGGGGGTCTCCTTTTATAGTTGCAAGGAGTGGGGGCAAAATAGACATTACATCTTCAAAATAATAAATAAGGGGTCTTTAGTGACGGATAAATCCGTCACTAAAGCCCCGACGTGGCCGTCGCCGCCGCGCCCACGCGCACCCGCTCGGCTACCCGCGTGCGTAACGCCTACGCACGTCCGCGAAGTCTCAGTCGTCCGATCGCGAGATCGGACGGCTTAAAATCGCGCCTTCACCGCTGCCGCCCGCCCGCCTGCGCGTGCGATCACGCGTTACGCGGAGCGTCCAATCGCGCGTCAGCGTTATCGGGCGCCTGCGACCGCACGATCTCCATCCGACGCTCCATGCGCCTCAATTACCCGCGCCTCCAATCCACTCGCCGCGGCTCGAACCCGCGCCCCGCGCTCGCGTAAGCGCGCTCGACCGCTGCGCTGCGGGGCGCGGATGGTCGAGCGCACGTTTTAAGCACCGGGGCGGCCACAGCCGTTGGATCTCCATCTGACAGTGGAGAGCGATCAGGCGGGGGCCTTCAAAAAATGCCAGCGGCCGTTTGGGCGGTTGAGATGGCGCCACGTGGCGCCATCTTGGCCGTCCATCTTCTGGAAGTTGTAGATGGTGCCACGGATGTCGGATTGACTCGATTTTTGTGTCGTTGGGCTGCGATCGTCGATCCGAATTCATCCGTGTGGTCGGATTTGTCATCTGAAGTGCGGATTTACACCATCCTAGCCCTTGATCTACTAGGGTTCCCCGGTCTCTATCTGATGCTACGGATGCCTGATTAAGGCGATCTTGGAGTCGTTGAACTCCAATCGTCGCCCTGATGATATCCATACGGTTGGATCTTTGATTCGATGCCCCGATAAAATGTTTGCCCTGTCCAAGCACATAAAAGGAGACAATTAACCTCCATTTTATTCAAACTACTCTAAATGCGAGATGATGCATGTTATGCAATATTTATATCATGAAATGCAATCCTATGCTTAAGAACATGCATAAATAGACATTTTAAGTAGTGTAAATGTGTTTACATCATACCCCCATACCTATCTTTTGCTAGTCCCTAGCAAAAACTATATGCTATATATAAAAGAATTAGATTAGATTATTTGGACCTGAGTTATTTTCAATTATTAAGAAATTGTCTACTTAGGAACTGAACTTTCAAAGACACAACAGTACCCGGGTATCAGCCAAAATGCAGACCACCTCAAGCCCTCGCCTTATTTAAAGAAAAATTTCTTTTTCTCTTTTTACTCTTTTCTAATTTTTTTGGATTTTCAAATTTTAGGATTTAAGAGTGGCTTTCTACGGCCATTCAACTCACCCAAGATTTGATGAGAACCCTAAGTTTTAAGCATCTTATTGTGATTGTGATAGACTCGTTGACCGGCAATTAGAACGGACTTCGGATTTCTACGCCTCTAGGTGACCTCAAAAAGAATTCTACCTAAAGGTGTATCTTTACAACCGGTAGCTTTCTCCCTACTTTTATTTTTTTACGGGGTCAACACAAGGGTGAATCCAGTGTATATCTCCCCGGTTTATTCTACTTCTCCGCTTCTTCCTAAGTGTTTTGGGAATTTTTAGTGCATTTTCCGAGCTGGGTTCTGGACAACCGGTCGATGAGCTGTTACCACCGACAACTTGCCAGCCATACTCGTGCGGCGAAGTGTGGCTTATTTATTTTTGTTCTTTTCTCCTTTTTGATATTTTTTTTTCTTTTTCTTTTTTAAGTAGGTGGCTTCCCTGGTCTAAGATTTACCTAAAGGCAGCAAAAAGAGAAAGGTCCAGTGACTAGGCTCTGGACAACCTACCTATGGGTTGTTACCCACGATAACTTGCCAGCCATATCACCCTAGAAGGTTCATTAGCTACCCAATTTCCGTTAGAATAGCCGAATAACGAGTCAGTGCAAAGAAAGTGTGTAGATGCTTAAAACTCAAAATTCCCTCAAATCAGAGGGCGGGTTGATAAGTCGTGTACTTATCACCCAAACTTATTTATTCCAATTATAATAGAATTAAAATGGCGAGGACTCAAAGACAAATCCATATTTTAGTGGATACACAAGCTAATTAAGTCCAAAGACCTGAGGGGTCTTTGCATTCAGATCCTAATGTAAAATTTCTTAGGATTGAAAAGACCTAATGTCCAACTAATCCTTCCTAAATTTTTTTTTTCTTTTTTATAAAAAGAGAAACAATTTACATGGATTTCACAAGGCTGACCAAATAATTCAAGAATGAATCCACCCCCCCCATGCCTAGCTGATGCAATGTCCTCATTGAAAAAGGAGACATGAAAGAGAGGGTAGAATATGAAAGATGTCACCTGGATATGAAGCTCGTATCAGCCTTGTGTCATATTTATAATTGCTGAGTTTAATGCCGTCAGCTAGGCGAAGTCCAGCCAAAGAAGTCACAGAATGGCTAGAGCAACAGAGTCTGAAACGGGTTCTGGAAGATTACAGTCAACAACAGGCTTCAGACGTTGACCGTTGACTTTAAAGGTGTTACACGTCTTTGGGTCAGAATTCTGAACGGCACCATTTAGAAAAATCTGATCAATTATGAATGGGTCATTCCATTTAGATCTAAGTTTACCAGGAAAGAGCTTAAGTTTAGAATCGAATAACCAGACCTTCTGGTTTGGCTCAAAGCTCTTGCGGGAAATCATTTGATCATGTAGAACTTTGGTCCGAGCCTTGTAGATCTTAGCGTTCTCATAAGCATCATTTCTAAGCTCCTCCAACTCAGATAGTTGGAGTTTCCTGGTCTTCCCAGCTAGATTTGGATCTAGATTGCATTGTTTGATTGCCCAGAATGCCCAGTGTTCAATCTCTACGGGTAGATGACACGCCTTTCCATACACCAAACGGAATGGAGACATGCCGATGGGCGTTTTATACACCGTACGGTAGGCCCAAAGAGCGTCCTTAAGCTTTTGAGTCCAATCCTTGCGATCAGGCCTAACCATTTTTTGCAGAATGTTCTTGATCTCTCGATTGGAGATCTCGGCTTGTCCATTCGTTTGGGGATGGTAAGGTATGGAAATTAGATGATTAACCCCGTATTTGGCCAATAAATTCCGGAATTGGGCATTAGTAAAATGAGTGCCACCATCACTGATGATAGCCCTCGGAATCCTGAACCTACTGAAGATATTTTTCTTGACAAAATTGATGACCACCTTGTGGTCATTGGTTCGGGTGAGAATTGCCTCAATCCATTTGGACACATAATCAACAGCAACAAGAATATACTGATGTCCAAATGAAGGGATAAAGGGTCCCATGAAATCGATGCCCCAAACATCGAAAATTTCGACAGGAAGAATAGGGTTTAGGGGCATCATGTCTCTCTTAGTTATGCTCCCGAGTGCCTGACATCGAGAACATGACCTTGAGAAATCCTGGGCATCCTTGAATAAAGACGGCTAATAGAAGCCAGATTGCAAGATTTTTGCAGCCGTCTTTCTTCCGGAGAAATGTCCACCACACCCAGATGCATGGCAAAACTCGAGTATACTGTTGAATTCATTCTCCGGTATGCACCGGCAAATAATCTGATCAGAGCCGATGCGATACAGTTCAGGGTCCTCCCAAAAGTAGTATTTGGCCTCAGATTTGAGTCTATCTCGTTGTTGCTTGGTCCAATCCTAGGGGATTTGACCAACGGCCAAATAGTTAACGATGTCAGCAAACCGTGGGGAGTGGAGACCTAATACTGTAAGAATGGTTTCATCCGGAAAAGTGTCAGAAATCGGAATATCCGGACAAGAAGAATCACCTAGGAGTCTCGACAAATGATCCGCTACCACATTTTGTACCCCGACTTTATCCTTGATTTCAAGATCAAATTCTTGAAGAAGAAGAAGAATCCAACGAATAAGCCGGGGTTTAGCATCCTTTTTAGCCAAGAGATGTCTCAAGGCCGAGTGGTCGGTACAAACAATAACATGAGACCCCAAGAGATAAGCCCTGAATTTTTCCAAAGCAAATACTACCGCTAGTAATTCCTTTTCAGTAACAGTATAATTCCTCTGGACTTCATCCAGAGTTTTACTAGCGTAGTAAATGACAGAGGGCTTTCGGTCAATTTTCTGACCCAGGACAGCCCCGACCGCGTAATCAGAAGCGTTGGTCATGATCTCAAATGGGGCTATCCAAATTGGTGGTTGCAAAATTGGAGCACAGGTGACTGCCGTTTTCAGAAAATCAAATGCCTTTCGGCATGATTCGTCATAAACAAACGGCGTTTCTTTGGCAAGAAGATTGCTCAAAGGTCGAGCAACCTTCGAAAAATCCTTGATGAATCTTCGATAAAATCCCACATGGCCAAGAAATGATCTGATTTGTTTAACAGATGTGGGATGAGGAAGTTTAGCGATAACATCAACCTTAGCTTTGTCCACTTCAATTCCCCGTTCAGAGATTACATGACCCAAAACGATGCCTTCTTGGGTCATGAAATGACTCTTTTCCCAGCTAAGGACCAGTCGTGTCTTGATACATCGCTTAAGAATCATTTCTAAATTAGCCAAACAAGAGTCAAATGATTCTCCGAAAACAAAGAAATCATCCATGAAGACTTCCATAAACTCTCCCACCATGTCGGAAAATATGGCTAGCATACACCTTTGAAAAGTCGCAGGTGCATTGCATAACCCAAAACGCATCCTACGAAAAGCAAAGGTTCCGTAGGGACAGGTGAAAGTAGTTTTTTCCTGATCCCCGGGATGGATAGGAACTTGATTATATCCCGAGTAGCCATCAAGAAAACAGAAGTACTTCTGCCCAGCTAATTTTTCCAGAATTTGATCAATGAAGGGTAGGGGAAAATGATCCTTTTTAGTGGCTGTGTTCAACTTCCTGTAATCAATACAAACTCTCCAAGAGGAAGCTGAACGAGTTGTGACAGATTCACCTCTCTCATTAGTCACAACAGTAATCCCAGCTTTCTTTGGAACAATCTGAACGGGACAGTCCATGCATAAATAGACATTTTTAGTAGTGTAAATGTATTTACATCAGAAAGCCATCACAACGTATTGCCTTAATCTTCACTTCTGAGTCTTATTTCTTTATGTAACCTGGTATCGTTGACAGTCCATGTTCTTTCTCTTGTATCTCCTTGTAGGAGATGCCTCGTCAAGGAGTTCTTGAGGCGGGCCGCAGACGTGGCCGTGGGCGGGGTTGTAGGGGCAGACGTGCCGGACCTGAGGCACTAATCGACCCACCCCTCCTTCCGGGCATCCAAGCCCAGGATCTCACCCAGCTAATTCGAGACATAGTGCGGGAGGAGCTCCAGTAGCCTCCTCCTCAGCCACCCCTCCCTGAGGACGTGGAGGGAGAGTCCTCTGTGAGACAGGGGAGCCACAGTAGTGTTAGATGAGCTGGAGGGGGAGGGGTTGATCCTCCACCACCCTCACAACCCTCAGACACTTCTGAGCACGAGCCCTCCTTGCCTGGGGTGTGCCTGTTCCCCCATTACAGCTCCACCACGAGCTATTTGGCCAATTTTGGAAGCTAAAGCCCACCCTCCTTTAAGGGGGATGAGAATCCTTCTAAGGCAGAGGATTGGCTGGAGCAGATAGAGAAGATTTTTGATACGCTCCACCATCCTGCAGAGTGCCGCATGGCCTTTTCCATGTACTAGTTGGAGAGTGCAGCCCACTGATAGTGGAGGGTGGTCAGGGAACAGGAGGGGAGAGAGCCGTCGTGGGACCGATTCGTGGCACTCTTCTGCGAGCAATACTTCCCATAGACCTGGCAGGACCAGAGGAGGCGGGAGTTCCACACTCTCCGCTAGGGGGCAATGACAGTTATTATGTACCGTACGCGTTTCCTAGAGCTGTCATGCTTCGCCCTGACGACTGCGTCTACAGAGGAGGAGCGCTTGTGGAGGTTTACTGAGGGCCTCCGACCTGCTATTCGAGGGTATGTGAAACCCCTGAAGTTACCCACTTTCTCTCGCGAGGTCAAGGCAGCCATAATCTATGAGGAGACCAACCCGATCGTGCAAGACATTGACGGAGGACAGAAGAGGCCCTACCAACCCAAGTACTCACAGGGCCATCGGGAGAGGAGGCATACGGCGCCCACAGGGGAGTCGTCTCGCTCTGTGGGGCCACTAGTGGCCTTTGAGGGCCTTAGACAGGGTCCAGCTGATAGCACCGAACCCTCGCCCAGTCACCAGCAGGGACCAATAGAGGGAGGAAGTCGTGCCCCTCTCTGTTACCAGTGTAGCCATCTGGGCCACATAAGGAAGAATTGTTTGATGGCTGTTTTTATCATCAATTTAATTTATTTATTACTCGAAATTTCAAAAATATTCCGAGGTATAACTCAGGGAGCAAACTCGATTTTAGAAGCAGAAAAATCACAATTCACAATACTATACTATTTTACAAAAAAAACTAGAGAAAAGGAAATAGAATCCTTCTCTCCTCTCTTTCTTCTTTTCTCTTCTCTCTGTCTTTAGACGTCTGACTCTATGAATCAGACGCCTTAAGTGGCAACTGCTACAATGCACGTCTTCTTCTTCTTCTTCCTTTCTTCTCTTTGGCTGCTGCTGCTGCTTCTTCTTTTTCTTCCTTGGCTTTTTCTTCCTCTCTTCTTTTTCTTGGTCTTCCTCTTTGTGGCAGCTTCCTCCTTCTCTTTTCTTATCTTCTTCTTTGGCTCTTTCTTCCTCTTCAGCTCCTGCTTCTGCCTTCCTTTCCTTCTGCACTGTGCCTTCTTCTTCTTTAGCTCTTGCTCCTACAGCTAAGTCCTCAGTCTCTTCTTCTCCTGTAGTTGGCCTCCTCTTGTCCTCTTCCTCTTCTTCTTCTTCCTTGCACAGGTACACGGTTAAGCAAAACCTACCCCTACCCTTCCCGCGTTTCTCTCTCTCTCCATTTCTCTATTTGGTTTGCTCTCCCAGAGCCTGCTCAGGTATACGGGTCGGGTTGGCGCACCCGTGACTAGGCCCACCGGCGTGTGCTAGTGGGCGAGGTGTGCAGGGTTATCGGATCAGGTCAGCTAGGTTCGTGGAGGAGTGAGCGCGAACGAGGCGGTGAGTGGGCGAGGGACCTCACCCCGTGTAGTAGGAGGCGATAAGCCTATTTCACAAATTCAATTTAAGCGCCTCCTCCTATTTGTCAGCTACCAAGGTGGGACTAAACATCCTACTTTGTTGTGCGACCGCCTGCAGCAGAAGTCTCCTCAATTGACGAGGCTGCAGAGTCCCTTGATGCCAATCAAAGGCCTAGGTGCATGCGTGACTCACTTCCGCACTGCCTGGGGATCTTTCCTGGAGCTGGTGAGATCCGGAGCTGCTTGCAAGCTTGCTCCAAGCTCAGCATCAATGGCGGCGATGGCTCTGGACCTGAAAACATGAGCACGGCCTTGCGACCCTGTCAAAATGCTCGGCAGGCTTCGCCAGAGCACGTTGAAGGTGGCTCGGGGGTCAACGTGGCGTGAAGACGCCTGTGCATGTGTGCTTAGGGCACACTGTGTGCGTGCAGGTGGGTGTGTTCGGGGGAGGGGGGTTCCAGTGGGTGGTGCGGTCAATGAAGAGGGGGAAATGATTAGGGAGTGATGGTGGAGCTTCTGAGGGGTTTGGCGAGGTGGATGGAGGAGTGGAATGGTGAGGTCACCTCGCAGGTGGTCTGCCGGAGGTGTGGATGATGGTGGTGGTTGGCGACTGTCGAAGGGTTGAAAGAACAAATTGATAGGGGTAAATAAAGAGGGGAGAAAGGAGAACTTATCTAGTAGGGTCGAAGCGAAAGGGGGAAGGCTGATGGCGAGCTACTGGTACTACCGTCGCCGGAGACGAAGGTGACAGGGGGAGGAGACGGCGATGAGGAAGAGGGGTTGGAGGGCACACGCTAGTACGGTGCGAAGCGGCGGAGGCGGCGGAGGTAGCTCTACCGCTGGTACGGTGGAAGAGCGACGAGGAAGAGGAGGAGTCGCCGGAAGCTCTGGTAGTCAGCCGGAGTTGGGAGGAGATGAATTGGAGGGGGGATCTCAGGCCAAATTAAGCTTTAAGGATGCGGCGTGATCTGTCGTTCCTTAAATAGGCAAAGGCCGGCCGGGAGGCGCGCGAGAGCGACAGGGAGGTCACGCCGGAGGTATGGCAGACCAGAGACCCATACCTCTCGCACGTTCGCACGAGAGGTTTGGCAGGCTTCAGGGCATGGGGAGCAGTCCATGCAGTAGGGGGCTCTGCAGGGAGCTCCCCTTTCAAATCTGGGGTCGGCTCCCCATACAGATCGGGCGCCATCCTCCGCGCAAAGTCGTCGGAGGCATGGCCTTCTGCTGCGGGTGGCAGAGGGACCAGAGTGAAGAAAATGACGAGGAAGTTGAGGGAGTGATTGCAAGGGTTTCAAAAAGTTGACGGTCAAAAAGTAATTTTGAGGACCAAATTGCAAAGTGGGTCAAGACGACCTTCCCTTAGGTTCAAATTTTGGTATAAACCTAATTTGGACCTAAGGAATCCAATGGTAAAGTTGGATTTTAGGTTTTACCATGTTTGACTGGATATTTTGCATAAAAACCTAAATTAGGTCAAAAATTGGGTACGGACCTCAATTTAGGTCAAAACAGTTTCCAAAGGCCAAATTGAAGGTTCTAAACCCTAGGGGATATTTTTCCATGAATTTTATAGGGTTTAGTTGATTTTTATCTTGCCTGAAACTTCGTGAATTAAAGTGGATTTGTTTTAGGGTTGCAGAATGTCATTTAATTCCTTGATTTTGCCATAACCCTTTTCAGACCAAACCATCCCACTTTTTCTCTTATTAAGTTCACTTGACCTATGTCTAGACCTTTAGAAATCCCGTTGATGCACTGCAATGGTAAAATTACAGTTTTACCCCTTATGTCATGTTTTCCTCTCAGATTAGTAATTTCCTAAATTATGCCTTCCTTTAGGTTATGTAAGAGCTTTTGTTCATTTTATTAGGTCAAAATGTGCTAGTTAGGGTTCATGATGAGGATTTCATCATTGCCCATCTAGGAATGGAGCATAGTAGATTCTCCCACACTGAGCACTGGAGGTCGATCTGGCGATCGCGGTTACCAGGCACGAGGAGGAGGACAGCAATCATGAAGAGGGTATCAGCCAGCTACTGCTTGCCCGACCCAGAGCGTGGCCGCTTCTTCTGCACCCAGGGCTGTGGGGCACGTCAATGCTCTGACTCACAGAGATGCCAGAGCTTCAGGCTCCATGGTGGCAGGTATGGTTCCAGTTTCTGACAGATTTGTTTATGTACTTTTTGATTATGGTGCCACACATGCTTTTTTCGCAACGAGTTTTGCCGTCAGTTTGGGGCTGAGCAATGTATGTTAAAGGTTCCTTTCCTGATTAGAGGCCTAGGTAGACAGTTGTTTTTCGCAGAGGAGGTCTTCATAGACTGCGAAGTCGCTATAGGGGGACACAGTCTTCCCACCGACTTGATCGTAATCCCAATGGAAGACTTTGGCATGATCCTAAAGATGAACTAGTTGTCTGCCTATCATGCCCTAGTGGACTGTTTTGAGAGGAAGATCATCTTCTCCATACTAGAGTTACCTCCCTTTGAGTTTCACGGCCAGCCGGTAGACGGAGGTTTCAGGTGCATCTCCACGCTTCGGGTAGCGAAGCTCCTGAGCCAGGGCTGTGAGGGCTTCCTAGCTTGTGTTGTAGCAGAGCCTGGCCCTGTGGTCGACTTACAGAGTATTTTGGTGGTCTGCGAGTACCCCGATGTCTTCCTAGAGGAGCTACCAGGACTACCGCTTGAGCGTAAGATCGAGTTTGAGATCTCACTAGTACCAGGGACCAACGCCATCTCTACTGCACCATATAGGATGACCCCACTTGAGTTGCGAGAGCTCAAGTCTCAATTACAAGACCTGTTGGAGAAGGGTTTTGTGAGGCCCAGTGCGTCCCTGTGGGGAGCCCCTGTGTTATTCGTGAAGAAAAAAGACAGTACCCTTCAGCTTTGTGTCAACTACAGGCAGTTGAATCGGGTCACCATCAAAAACAACTATCTGCTACCTCGTATCGATGACCTCTTCGACCAATTGAGAGACGCCACGGTGTTCTCCAAGATAGATCTGAGGTCAAGTTACCATCAACTGAGGATCAGGGAGACCGACGTCTCCAAGACAGCCTTTTGTACTCGGTATGGACACTACAAGTTCTTAGTCATGCCGTTTGGACTGACCAACACCCCTGCTGCCTTCATGGATCTGATGAACCGTGTTTTCAATCCATACCTAGACCAATTTGTGGTGGTATTCATCGACGACGTACTAGTCTACTCTTGGGATCAGGCACAGCATGGACAGCATCTACGTATGGTACTAGATACATTGAGACAACGCAGGATGTATGCCAAGTACAGCAAGTGCGAGTTCTGGTTGAGACATGTGACCTTCTTGGGCCACGTGATTTCAGGAGACGGATTGGCTGTAGATCCAGCCAAGGTCGAGGCTGTACTCAGGTGGGAGAGGCCACACACAGTGATAGAGATATGCAGCTTTCTGGGACTGGCAGGCCACTACCAGCGGTTTATCAGAGGATTCTCTTAGATCGCGCGTCCTATGACCCAGCTGACCTGGAAGGACATGCCTTTCACCTGGACAGACGAGTGTGAGTCATGCTTTCGGGAGCTAAAGGAGAGACTGACTTCAGCTCCTTTACTTATCATCCCAGATAGCAGAGGCGGGTTTGTGGTTTACACTGATGCCTCGTTGCTGGGGTTGGGTGGTGTGATCATGCAACGGGGCCACGTTGTTGCCTATGCTTCGCGGCAACTAAAGCCCCATGAGCATAATTACCCCACCCATGACTTGGAGCTGCCAGTAGTTGTCTTCGCGCTGAAGACATGACGGCATTACCTGTATGGTGAGATGTTCGAGATCTTCACAAATCATAAGAGCCTCAGGTACCTGTTTGATTAGAAGGAGCTCAACATGAGACAGAAACGTTGGTTAGAGCACCTAAAGGACTAAGACTGCAACATCTCATACCACCCAGAGAAGGCCAATGTGGTGGTTGACGTCTTGAGCCGGAAGGTGCCTACCCACTTGGCGAGCTTACAGGCACAAAGTTGGAGATTCATGGAGGAGGTGGGCAGTTGGCGACCCCAGGTGTCACGGGGGTACTATGAGGCAGTGACAGTGACGCGGCAAGCACGACCAGAGCTGATAAACCGTATCATTACAGGGCAAATGGTCAATTGTTTCGTCCGTCCTTTGTGATGTATTCATTGCAGTTTTATGAAAGACGATTAACACTTTAATTTTATTTATTACTCGAGATTTTAAAATATCCCGAGGTCGAACTCAGGGAGCACACGTCATTCTAGCAACATAAAGGTTCACAATTCTTGTTACAAAAAGAATAAGAGAGAGAGAGAGAATGAGCAAAAGTTCTCTTTTTTGGCCTCTTCTTCTCTCTTCTTCTTCTCTTTCAGCCGGTTCTTCTCTTCTTCAGTCTGCCTTCTTCTTTCTTCTTCTTTTCTTTGCTGCGGCTGCTCTTCTTCTCTTATTTTTCTCTGCTGCTGCCTCTTCTTCTTTCTTCTGTGTCTTCTACTTTTCTTCAGCAGCTCCATCCTTCTTCTTCTTCCTTCTTCTTTCCTTCTCTTCTTCTCTTCTTTTCTTCTTTCTCTTTTCTTCCTTGATCCGGATGTCTGATTCTTTGCGTCGGACGCCTTATCGGCGCTATTGCTACAGTGCCTCCTTTAGTCTGCTGTCTTCTTTTCTTCTTCAGCTTCTTCCACTTCTTCTCTTCGCTGCGGCTTCTCCTTCACCTTCTTCTTTTTTCTTTGCTGCAGGAGCTCTGCGGCTAAGTCCTCGCCGCCCGCTCTTCCACTTCTTCCTCACCTATTCCCTGCACACACGCGAAGCAAAACCCTACCCCTACCCTTTCCCGCGTCTCTCTCTCTCTGAATCTCTCTTGTGTATGCTCTCCCAGAGCTGGGTAAGCGGGTCGAGTCGCGTGCTCGGGTCCAGGCGCACCGGCGTGTGTGTGGTGCGCGAGGAGTGCTTAGGAGAGGGGTAATCGGGTCGCGGGTCAGATCCGCGTGGGCAGTGTCGCAGACGAGACCCGGTGAATAGGTGAGGGACCTCACCCCAGTGTTATCGGAGGCAACCAGCGTAGAGCACTTTTTCAATTTATGTGTGGGTGTGCGCCCACACACTTTCGAGGTGGGACTAAAGTCCCACCTACTGCTTCGCACGCCTGCAGGTAGGAGGCTTCGAGTGATTGGGGCAGCCGCCGAGGCTTACGACCCTAATTGAAGACCTGGGCACACTCGCGGAATTCTTCCGCGTCGCCTAGGACTTACGCCTGGAGCTGGAAAGGCTTGGAGCTGCTTGCGAGCTTACTCCAAGCTTGTCGTCAATGGCGGCGAGGGAGCGCGACCTGAAAACACTAAAACAGCCTCGCGGTCTCATCAAAAAGCTCAGGGAACTTCGCTAAAGTATGGCGAAGGCGGTGCGGGGGTCGACGTGGCGTGGGGAGGCCGGAGTGTGCATGCCTAGGTCACACTGTGTGCATGAGAGTGGGTGTGTTCGGGGGGTGTTCTGGGTGTGTGGAGTGATGGTGTGAGTGGGGGGAAATGTTGAGTGGAGTGAGGGGATGCTTATGGGCTTGTCGGCGAGGGGTGGGATGGCCTATGGAGGTGGAGCGACCTCGCCGGAGTTGGTGGCCGGAGGTGGAATTGATGGTGGTGGTAGTAGCAGTCGAGGGGTTAAAAGTGACAGTTGAAGAGGGGGAAATTAAGAGAGTAAGGGAAAGATTTTGACCTATTTAACTGACGAAAGGGGGGAAGGAGGCACTCGGCGCGTGCCTGCCGACGCCGGAGACGAAGGTGCCTACAGGGGGGTAACAGCGACGAAGAGGAGGTCGGGAAGGTGACAGCTGGTGCGGCCTGGCGCGGGAGGACAAGGCGGAGTAAACTCTGCTGCAGGTGTGGCAGCAGAGCGACGAGGAGGACGAGGAGGAAGGATCGCCAGAGCCTGTGGGCGCTTGACCGGAGGAGGAGGAGACGAAGATTAGGGGTTTCCTTCGGCCAAAACAGGCTTGAAGGAAACGGTTGCCCCTACCGCTCGTTATATAGATGCCGGTGAGGTGAAGCTCTCGAGGAGGCGACTTGGGGAGCTCATCGGAGAATGGCCGGAGATGAGACCCATTCCTCTTGTGCGTTCGCACGAGAGGAGTGGGCACTGGCAGGCCATGGCAGGGGGTCCCTGCGAAAGAGGATGACGTAGGGAATCCCCCTTTCGTTCCTAAGAGCGGCCCCCATACCCTACGCGGCGCCATCCTCCGCGCAAGGTCGCCGGAGGTATGGGAGCCTACATGGGGTGGCAGAGGGGTTGTTCTGCAAAGAGCGAAAGAGAAGATGGGGGGCTAAAAGCAAGGGTTCAAAAAGATAAGGGCCAAAATGTAATTCAAGAGGACTAATTTGTAAAGTAGGTCAAGATGGTATTCCCTTAGGTCCAAATTTTGGTATAAGCCTAATTTGGACCTAAGGAATCTAATGGTGAGGTTTGATTTTAGGTTTAATCACGTTTGACTGGTCAATTTGCTCAAAAACCTAAATTAGGTCAAAAATTAGGTATGATTTTAAATTTCGGTCAAGACAGGTTCCACTGACCAAATTGAAGGTTGGAAACCCTATAGGATGTTTTTCCATGAATTTTAGAGGGTTCATTTGACTTTTTTCTTGACAGGAACTTTGTGAATTGAAGCGGATTTATTTTTTAGGTTACAGAATACCATTTAATTCCTATGAGTTGTTATAACCTTTTTCGGATCAGGTTATTCCACTTTCTTTCTTATTAAGCCCATTTGACCTATGTTCAGACCCTTAGACACCTTGTTTGTGTACTGCATTGGTAAAATTGTAGTTTTACCCCTTGTGAAGTGTTTTATTCTTAAATTTGGAATTCTCTGAGTTAGAATTTTCCTTAGGTTTTATAGGAGCTTTTGCACACTTATTTAGATCAAATTATGCTAGTTAGGGTTCATGATGAGGCTCTCATCATACCCCCATGCCTAGCTTTTGCTAGTCCCTTAGCAAAATTTTAAGGTTTTAACCCTTGTTCTAGACCATGAATTTCTTATCAAGTTTAGATAAGTACTTTTCCTCTTGTATCCTTGATTAGGTCAGAATGCCACTCATAGGCCTAAAAGGTACTATAGTACCAACCAAGATCTAGATCTGTCTAGCTTTAGCCTCAGTCTTTAGCAAAGGTTTTTAAGGCCTACAAGAACTAACCTAAGGTTTATTGGACTTCGTGGTTAAAGAACTTGTGCTTGAGATATTTTTAGCCTTGGTTCAGCTCGCAGTGCGTTTTGTAAGAGAGAGAGATAGAAGATTTATTTGTTTGGAGAGTTTTCTCTCTCTTTTTCTTTTTAATTTTAGCTTAGGATTGGCTTCTCAACACGATCTGTATCGAATTCCTTATCCCCATCATCAATCCTCAAGGGTCCCTGGCAGTCGATGCTTCGAGATAGCACCGCCCATGGTAACCCCCAGAACCCTGGATTTTGAGATTTCAGGATAATCCCGTCCATGGTGTTCCGTGGTCGAATTTAGACCCTGGCAATTGACACTTCGTGATAATGCCATCCATGGAATCTGAACCAGCAAAGTGCTTACATGCCCCCAATAGGATATGTAAATATCCTAAGAGACAAGAACCGAGGAGATGATATGTTGTTACGCATCTTCGAGGGGAATTTCCCACCTCTCCGCGCCGGGAACTCATCCAAATCAACTTGTGTTGATCAACTGCTCCTAATCTAGGTGACTTTTCAGAACATTTTGAAACGCTTCTGCGTGATTTTGATACTTTTGCTTACTGAACCAGACCGTGTGTGTGAATTTGGGTGCTTAGGTTACTGAGTCCCGTAAACCAAAAGTCAGTTAACGAGGTCGAATACTCCCTAAGCCTTAGACCTAATACTTAAACTTTTCATTTTCCCCAACCTCTTAAGGAATATCTAGATCTTAATGGGTACTAAGAATCTATCCAAGAATGCCTAAGGTTTGCATTCTTACTAATCTTGTTGTGCACTTTCCATTTTCTTTTCTTGAATGTGGTCTAGAACTTAGGTCAATTCCTTAATTTCTTACTAATGACTATCTCTTTTCTTTTTCATTTTGTGCTCCTTTTATCATTCAACTCTTTTTCTCCTCCACAAGAATTCTTCCCTCCTTTCCTCCTTTTTTTTTTTAACAATTTTTTATGTTGAAACCTTTTCTTATGAGTTTTTATTTATTTTGCACTTTCATACCCCCCCATGCCTAAGATTTGCAATGTCCTCATTGTAAATTAGGAGGATTTTTTAATTAGCTTGGTTCATGCATTAGGACAGATATTTTGGTGAGTGGATGGGTCGGGGTGACTGTTGCGAATGATTTCTAATCTCAAATGCGAGCACCTGAGGTGGAGTTGGCTGTCCTAAGGGATGAACCTAAAGTGCAAAAAGGTGTCAGAAAAGGTTTCGGGTTTTTCAGAATGACGGGCTGCCTCCCGTTAAGCGCTGAGTTTTACGCCATCGGCTAGGCGTAATAAGCTCAGGCAGAATGGAGGATAAATGACGACTCAACCAAATCTGTAGAGGTTATATCAATGAATGGTTTGAGCCTCTGACCGTTCATGATAAAAGGTTCGGAATCATGGCTGAGAGGACTGATTTCGACGGCTCCATTTTCAAATATTTGTCGGACAAGATATGGTCCGACCCACTTAGATCGTAGTTTCCCAGGGAAGAGTTTGAGTCGAGCATCGAAGAGTAGGACCTTCTGACCAGGGTGGAATATCTTTCTAGATATGTGCTTGCCATGGAAGGCTTTAACCCGCTCTTTGTAGATTCGTAAGTTCTCATACGCATCAAGGCGTAATTCATCGATCTCGCTAATCTGAAGCTTTCTGTGAGTTCCAGCCTTAGAAAGATCTAGGTTGCAGCTCCGTACTGCCCAATAGGCTTTGTGCTCCAGTTCGACGGGAAGGTGACACGCCTTTCCATACACCAATCTGAAAGGAAACATGCCTAGTTGGGTCTTGTGGGTGGTCCGATAAGCCTACAAAGCTTTCGGAAGTCGGGACGACCAATCATTCCTGTCAGGTCGAACAGTAACCTGTAGGATTTTCTTGATCTCCCAATTTAATAGCTCAGCAAGACCATTAGTTTGAGGGTGGTAAGGAGTAGAGATTCGGTGAGACACCCTGTATTTGGTCATCAGTGACCTGAACTGAGCATTCGTGAAATGGGTCCCTCCATCAGAGATGATTACACGAGGAATCCCGAACCGTGAGAAGATATTCTGATGAATGAATTTGATGACGATCTTGTGATCACAGGCTCGAGTCGGAATGGCTTCGATCCATTTGGACACAGTCCATAGCGAGCAAAATGTACTCGAAGCTGTCCGAAACAAGAAAGGGACCCATAAAATCAATCCCCCAAATATCGAAGATCTCGCATACGAGAATCGGCTGCAAAGGAATCATGTCGCGGTGGCTCATGTTGCCCAAAGTTTGGCATCGACTGCATGCCTTGCAGTGACTGTATGCGTCCTTGAAGATAGTGGGCCAGTAAAAGTCACACTGGAGGATTTTTGATGCGGTTTTGTGCCCAGAGAAATGGCCACCGCATGCCTGGTCATGGCAGAAGGAGAGAATGTCATTGACTTCGCCCTTCGGGACACATATCCGGATGATTTGGTCAGCACTTATGAGGAAAGGGTACGGGTCTTCCTAGATGTAGTACTTGGCATCAGAGCGCAACTTGTCTTTCTTAGCCTTTGGCCAATTAGACGGGATCTGACGAAACGCCAGGTAGTTTACTATATCAGCAAACCATGGAAGCCTAGTACCAATAGTCAATAGGTGTTCATCAGGAAAATGCTCCGTGATGGGTTAAGAAGGGTCGATGATTTTAGAAGGAAGGCGAGACAAATGGTTAGCTACCACGTTCTGTCTTCCCGCCTTGTTGCGAATCTCGAGGTCAAATTCTTGCAACAGCAAGATCCCTCGGATTAATCAAGGCTTCGTGTCCTTCTTAGCAAGGAGATGCCTCACAACAGTGTGTTCCGAGTAGATGATGACATGGGAACCTAAGAGATAAGATCAGAATTTTTCGAGGGCAAATACTACGGCTAGCAGCTTTTTCTCTATAATTGTGTAGTTATGCTGAGCCACGTCAAGTGTCTTGCTAGCATAGTAGATGACCACGAGTTTCCCATCAATCTTCTGTCCCAGAACTGCTCCTACAGCGAAGTCAAATGCATCGCACATGATCTCAAAGGGTTGAGACCAATCAGGGGACTGTAGGATCGGGGTTTGGGTGACTCGGTCACGAAGGTTCTCAAAAGCTTGAGTGCATTCCTTGGAAATTTCAAAGGGTACATCCTTGGAGAGAAAAGTAGTCAGGGGGTGCACGATTTTCGAGAAATCAGGAATGAAACGACGGTAAAAACCGACGTGCCCCAGAAAAGAACGGATGTCCCTGATCGAGCTAAGTCGAGAAATCAGATCAACCTTGGCTCGATCCACTTGGATGCCTTTCTCAGAAATTAAATGACCTAGGATGATCCCCTCAGGCACCATAAAGTGGCTCTTTTCCCAGGAAAGAACCAGATTTACATCGATGCAATGCCTGAGTATATGAACCAAGTGCTGGAGGCAATCATCAAATGATGCCTTGAAAACTGAGAAGTCATCCATGAAGACTTCCAGAAAATCACCTACCATATCAGAGAATATGGCAAGCATGCACCACTGAAAAGTCGCAGGTGCATTGCAGAGACCGAAAGGCATCCCTCGGAACGCGTATGTCCCGAAAAGGCAAGTGAATGTGGTCTTCCCTTAGTCCTCAGGATGAATAGCCACTTGGTTATAACCGGAGTACCCGTCAAGAAAGCAGAAGAATCTATTTCCCGCTAATTTCTTGAGAATCTGATCAATGAATTGTAGGGGGAAATGATCCTTCTTCGTGGAGGAATTGAGTCTTCGGTAATCTATGCAGACTCTCCACGAGTTGGCTATACAAGTAGGTATGACTTCTCCGGTTTCAGTCGTAATGGTGGTGAGCCCTGCTTTCTTAGGCACGACCTGGATTGGGCTCACCCAACAACTGTCGAAAATCAGGTAGATGATCCCTGCATCTAACCATTTAATGATCTCCTTTTTCACGACCTCCTGCAGATTGGGTTTCAAACGTCTCTGCATTTCCCAGGAAGGTCGTGCGCCCTCTTCAGAATAGATACAGCGTGTGCAATAAGACGGACTTATTCCAGTCAAGTCATTGAGAGTCCAACCAATGGCTCTGCGATGTTGCTGGAGAACAGTAATCAGATGGGATTCCTGATCAGGTGTGAGTCTGGAGTTTATAATCACAGGAAATGTCTGATTAGAATCCAAGAAGGCATATTTCAAATGATCGGGAAGGGGTTTGAGTTCAAGAATGGGGTTATCAGCAGCAGCAGGTGATTCAGAGTGAGTGTGAGGTACAAGGATAGGAGTTATGGGTTTGCCTATCTCAATGTCTGCCTTCTCTAATTGCGGTTCAAGATTCTCTTATGGTTGATGAGGAATGATCATGTTGCCCTCAAGTTGTGGTTCATCAACCAGAGCTCTTACATCACAGATTTGTTCAATGACACCACAATTGATCCCTTGTTGGGCCTTAAAGATATCAATTTTGAGAGTTTGATTCCCAAATTTCAGTTCTATTTGGCCCTCCTCACAACTTATGTTGGCCCTTGCAGTGGCCAGAAAAGATCTCCCTAGAATGATTGGTGTATCCCTTGGATTTTCAAGTGCATCCATATCTAAGAATATGAAGTCCACAGGGAAGTAAAAATCGCGCACCCTGACAATAACATCCTCAAGAATCCCTTTTGGTGACTTGATAGATCGATCTGCTAACTGGAATGTCACCTCGGTCGGTTTTAGCTCAGATTCTTCTAGATGGTTAAGTAGGGATGTGGGTATCAGATTTATGGAGGCACCTAAGTCTAACAATGCTCTGTCGAACTAGGTTTCACCGATCTTGCATGAAATCAGGGGAGTGCCTGGGTCTTTTGCCTTGGGTGGGAGTCTGCTCAGGATTACAGCGCTGGCTTGCTTTGACAGTACAATTGGACTCCCACTCTTGGTTCTCGGCTTACGCTGAGGTGTACACACGTTTTTCAAGAATCGTGCATAAGCCGTGGTGGGATGGCCAATCGCGGTGCTGCTTTGTGCCTTTTTATTTATTATAATAGAATCGTTATAGTATAAGATGATACAGCTACGGTTGTCATTACCATACAATTTTTTACTCGGAAATAGTTCCCCGAGGTCGAACTCAGGGAGCTACTAGAATTCTAGAAGTACAAAGTTTCTTTACAAAAATAAAAGAGAGAGAGAGGGAGAAATAGATTTCTGCCTTTGGCTTCTTCTTCTCTTCTTTCTATTTTTGCTTTTCTTTTCTTCTTTCTCTTTTCTTCAGCTGCAGTGCCTCTATCTACGGGTCTTCCTTGGCTCTGTTTGCCTTCAATTCCTCTTCTTCTTCTGCTTGTCTTCTGTTTCTTTTCTTCTTCAGTTCTTCTTCTTTTTCTTGTCTTTATCTTCTGCAAAGTCTTCTTTTCTTTCTTCTTCTCTTTTCTTTCTCTTCAGCTGCGGAGCCTTCTCTTTTCTTCTTCTTCTTCCCTACTTTATCTCTTCTGAAGCTCCATCCGTCGTCTGATACAGCAGTCAGACGACTTAAACTGCGGTCTGCTACAGTGCTTCTCCTCTTTTTCTTCCTTCGCTGCTTCTTCTTCCTTGGTCTTGCTCCGCTGCAAGGCTTCTTCAGAGTTTCTTCTTCTTCTGCTCCTCTTCTTCTCCTTCCTGTGGCTAAGTGTTGAGCCTTCCTCCTTCACGCCCTGTTCCTGCACAAGGCACAGCAAAACCTAGTCATTCCCTCTACCTGCACGTCTCTCTCTCTCTCTGTAAACCGCTCATAGGAAGCTCTCCCAGAGCCAGGTCATCGGGTCGGGTAGCGTACCCGTGACCAGGTGCACCGACGTGGGTGGTGCGCGAGGAGTGTAGGGTAAACGGGTCGGCCAGGTCCGCATGGAGTGGGTCGCGGACGAGGCGGGCGAGTGGGCGAGGGTACCTCACCCCGTGTTCTGAGGCGCTAAGGTAAAAGCAAAAAATCAATTTAAATGGGCGCGGCACTTTGAGATCTTACGATGTGGGACTAAACATCGCTCCTTCTCGCACGTGCCCGTAGGAAGAACGCGACCTCGCCTCAGCAGCTGCGTCCTCGTTTCCCCTCGCATGCCAGCTGCTTGCCTTCACCCAAGTCTCCCCAATTCGCATCAGCTGGAGACCTAACGCTCTGAAGCCTGGAGCTCGCATGGAAGCTCCTTGAGTCGTCGCCAATGGCGGCCGGGGCAGCAAATTTGTTCAACACAAAAAGGGCCTCTCGGCCTAATCAGACCACAGGGGAACCTTCGCCGTGGCACGGTGAAGGTGGTGCGAGGTGCAGCAGGCCGTGGGATGGCCTAGGCGTGCGTGCCTAGGTCATCCTAGGGCCGAAAAAGTGGGTTTGATCGGGGGTGAGTTGTCGAGGTGTAGAGTGGAAGTGGAGGGGCGGAGGGTGTTTAGTATGATGAGGCGGTGCTTTTGGGACAGTTGGCGAGTCGTATGGGGTTGTGGGATGACGGGGGCGACTCGCCGGAGAGTGGTCGGAGGTGGGGAAGGTGAGGGTGATCAGGCGTGGTCGTGGGGCAATCAAGCAAAATAGATTGGGGAAAAGAAAGAGGGGAAGAAGGGGAGTAAATGTAACCTACCTACAGGGACGAAGGTGGGAGGGCGGAGCCGCCGGCTCGTACCTGCCAGAGCTGGAGAAGAAGAACTCAAGGGGAGAGAGCGGCGACGAGGAAGTGGGCAGGGAGGCATGCGCTTGGTGCGGCGCGACGCAGGCAGACGAGACAAAGCAAACTCTGCTACTGGTAATGCAGCAGAGCGACGAGAAGGAGGAGGAGCAGTCGCCAGAGCTGGTGGGTTTCCTGTCGGAGTGGGGAGAGAGGAAAGGTTGAGGGTTTCTCCGCCAAGACCAGATTGCGAGAACCGGCTGGCGATGCTGGTTCTTATAAATGGGGTGGCGGAGAGGCGGATGCAGGCTGGCGACGTGCGCCCCTCGCCGGAGTATGGTAGGAGACGAGACCCATACCTTCCGCGCGTTCGCACGGAAGGTGTGGGGGTCGTCAGGCAACATGGCTAAGTCCCTGCGAAAGAAGACGTCGCAAGGAACTCCTCGTTCACTTTGCAAGACGTCCCCCTCACCCTGCGCGACACCATGCTCTGCGCAAAGTCGCCGGAGCATGGTGCTACACAGAGACTTGCAGGAGGGACCAAAATGCATAGAACGAGGAGGAAATTGGGGGCCAAAATGCAAGGGTTTCAAAAGTTAAGGGTCAAAAAGTAAATGAAGAGGACCAAATTGCAAAGTCGGTCAAGGAGGTCTCTTCTTAGGCTCAAGTTTTTATGCATGACTATGTTGAACCTAAGGATTTTAATGGTGAATTTTGTTTCTATGTCAGACTATGTTTGACCGGCCAATTTACGTAAAAATCCAAATTAAATCATTAATTGAGCATGGTTCTCAATGTAGGTCAAAATGGGTTTCTAAGGCCAAATTGAAGGTTCTAAACCCTAGAGATTATTTTTCTATGAATTTTAGAGGGTTTAGTTGATTTTTACCCTGCCTCGAACCTCGTGAATTGAAATGGGTTTGTTTTAGGATTACAGAATGTCATTTAATTTCTTGGAGTTGCTGTAGCCCTTGTTAGATCAGATCATCCCAGTTTCCTTCTTATTAGGTTTGTTTGACTTGTGTTTGGATCCTTAATTACCCTGTTTGCAAATTGCATTGGTGAAATTACATTTTTACCCCTTATGACTTGTCTTCTTCTTAAGCTCAGAATTCTCTGAGTTAAGCCTTTCTTTGAGCTATGTAGGAGCTTTTTCTTGCATATCTAGGTTAAATTGTGCTAGTTAGGGTTCATGATGAGGTTCTCATCAAGTCGGTACGTGGTGGATCACATCCATCAAGGGGATGTTTATTTGGACCTGCTCAAAGAGCTTGACCAGGTCCTCCTCAGGAGCCACGGGTTTGGTTGTCCTCTTTCCCTTGGTCAAGGCCTCGGGAAATGGAACCTTGGTTGGTTCCTCTAGGATAGGTCAGGTCTTTGATCTGGGATAGGGATGGAAACATCCTAGATTACTGTCCTAGGGTTTGGGTTACTACTAGGTTTGGAGTGGTCTTGATAAGGTGGATCTTGGGTCTCCTTACCACTATGGGTGGTTACAGAATTTAGCCCTGCCTGGTTCTGGCTAGGGGTTGGTAGGATGGGTTGCTGCTGTTGGTAACCCGCATAGGAGGTTGAAGCTTCCATCCCGTCAAGTGAAGGAATAGAAGAGGCCTGATAAACCATGTGTGCTTGGCCCGGGTTTGGGTTCATAACGCGTCGCTGGGTCGGCACGCTATTAGGGTTAGGTAGAGGCTAAGAAGGAGGCGTGCCTGGTTGGCGAGAATTTGCCAACTGGGCCAGTTGGTTTCAAACCTCTGTGATTTCTTCCTTGTGTTGCTTTTGAAAAACTGCATTCGTTCTCTGAATGTCAGCCAAAGTCTGGAGGATGAGGGACATTTGGTCTTAGTATGGCCCGGATGGATAGGTGGGGTTGGGCTAAGGCTGAGGCAGCTGGTAAGGACGAGGTGCTTGTGGACGAGGTTAAAAGGATGGTCTCAGATTCTGGGAATTCCCCGCCCACTGAAAGTTGGGATGGTTTCGCCATCCAGGATTGTAGGTATTGGAAAATGGGTCGTTCTGGATGGCGTTGAGGTCCTCGCAGGTCAGAGGAGCCTCATAAAAGTTAGAGAATGGGGGAGTAGAATTCCCCTTGCTAGAATAGAAAGGATCGGAGGTCCCTCCGATCCGAGAGTCAGATGGGGGTGGATACGAGTCCACCCCAGGAGAAGGTCGGTGGAAAATGTGTTGCATAGTCTCCCGTGTGGGAGGAGGCTGTGCAAAGGAGTTCTGCGCAGAGGTGGCTCGCTGCAGATGCTGAGCCAGCTCATCCACCTTCTTCTCAATAATAGAGACCTTGTCCAATCGACTTGCCATCAATTCCAAGTTGACTGATGCGGACAAGCCTTGCTTTTCATGTGCTCCCCTAAGGTTCGTCGATGCGCGGGTATTTGTCTTGTCGAATAGTCCCATGGAGTCATTATTGATGGAGTTCTCGCACATATTCTTGAGAATCTCCCACACGGTGTCCTCATGTTGACCCATGATATTCCCTTCGCAAGTTGCATTGACGAATAGTCTAATATCCTCACGGAGTCCCTGGTAAAAAGACTGGACTTGTTCCCATTTAGGAACTCCGTGATGGGGGCACTTTCTCATGAGATCCTGAAAATGATCCCATTTCTCATGAAGAGGTTCTCCCATTTGTTGCGTGAAGTGAGTAATCTGATGGGGCAAGGCATTGGTCCGACCAATGGGGAAGAACTTTTTCAAGAACTCGGATTGAAGTTCCTCCCAAGTGTTGATTGGAAGGGTCTGGGTCTGATACCAATGGGCTGCCTTGTCCATAAGGGAGAAAGAGAACATCTTCATGAGTAAGATATCCCGATTATGCGCATCTGACCCAAAAGTCTGAGCCAGATGCTTTAACTGTTTGATGTGCTGGAAGGGGTCTTCAGAATTAAGCCCATGAAATTTAGGTATGGCATGAATCATGTTGGGCTTCAGTTCAGAATCAAGTCCTCCAGTCGGGATTATGACTCAAGGCTCAATAGCCACAGCAGCAAGATTATAGTGATCTCGCATCATGGGACGCTGCGGTGGGTTCATGAAGTTCTGGAAGAGGTCATTGAGTCGCTGGAGCTGGTGCTCAAGATTGTTTTCTTCCTCAACTGGCTGAGCCATTGTGGAAGAAGAAGGTGAGTCAGGTTCAGAATCAGAGGAGAGGTCTATGTGAGGAATTGGTTGCACAAACAAGGGTACTGAGGCTCGACCTCGGGGAGAGTGAATTTCTAGAGAAGGTTTCAAGGACCTCCTACCAAACATGCACCGATGGATTAAATGAGGTTAACAGGTGCTGGACCCAATCGAGACACCCAAAATGTTGGGTGACTATAGAGATTTGGGGCGGATGGACCCCTTAATTAGAAGGTCGTCCACCTGAGAATTACCTGGGCAGCCAGAGAGGGTGAGTCCCGTGAAGACCCCTACACGGTAGAGCGCCCCCATGGGTTACAGGGTTTCCCCCACCCAACCTCTCTTGTCACTGAAATTCCAGGTAGACCAGAATGGGGACCTTGACCTCATAAGTCTATCACTTTTAGTTAGGATCAAGGTGCTTAGGGTTTCACTTGAACTTTATCCTTTTAAGTGCAAAGAGTGACCTAAGTTAAAGGTTGGTTGATCCAAGGGATCAACTTCACCTATTAGTTCCTTTGAGAGCTTATTAGGTCATGTCTTTCAAGGTTCAAGTGTTTTAAGAGCCGAATTGCTTAGGGTTCCCCTTGATGGATGTTTTTCAAGCAATGGCTTAGGCACACTTCTTTTGGGGATTCTCAATTCTTGATTAGAAAGTGTGTCTCTAAAACCCTAGCGTTGAGTCTTAAGTTGGCTCTAATTGGTCCAGTTAGTTGCCTCAAGATTAGGTAATTAGGGCTCAAGTAAGAAGGTTTTAACCCTAACTACCTTTAGTAGATGTAAAGATAGAATGTGTTGAAATTTAAAAACAGGCAACTTCTGTGATTTACTAGGTATAGACGACAGGTTATTCCTAATTTGTGTTTTTTCTTTTTCTTCCTCTTTAGAATTTAAGGGGCTTGAGAGGATAGAAAATTACCTGTCCTTTGGCGTGGTTGTTGTGCGACTACTTGTTTCCTTCTTGTTTTCCTGTGCTTTTTCTTGATTTCCTGTGCCTGCACAACAAAAGAAGAGCTTAAGTTAGTAGTAAATAAAAAATTGTGAATAAATATTTTCTAGAATGGCCGTTGCCCCCCGGCAGCGATGCCAAAAAGTGTTTCGTCTATCCTTTGTGATGTATTCGTTGCAGTATTATGAAAGACGATTAACACTTTAATTTTATTTATTACTCGAGATTTTAAAATATCCCGAGGTCGAACTCAGGGAGCACATGTCATTCTAGCAACATAAAGGTTCACAATTCTTGTTACAAAAAGAATAAGAGAGAGAGAGTGTGTGAGCAAAAGTTCTCTTTTTTGGCCTCTTCTTCTCTCTTCTTATTCTCTTTCAGCCGGTTCTTCTCTTCTTCAGTCTGCCTTCTTCTTTCTTCTTCTTTTCTTTGCTACGGCTGCTCTTATGTTCTCTTCTTTTTCTCTGCTGCTGCCTCTTCTTCTATCTTCTTTCTTCTGTGTCTTCTTTTCTTCAGCAACTCTGTCCTTCTTCTTCTTCCTTCTTCTTTCCTTCTCTTCTTCTCTTCTTTTCTTCTTTCTCTTTTCTTCCTTGATCCGGACGTCTAATTCTTTGCGTCGGATGCCTTATCGGCGCTATTGCTACAGTGCCTCCTTCAGTCTGCTGTCTTCTTTTCTTCTTCAGCTTCTTCCTCTTCTTCTCTTCGCTGCGGCTTCTCCTTCACCTTCTTCTTTTTTCTCTGCTGCAGGAGCTCTGCGGCTAAGTCCTCGCCGCCCGCTCTTCCACTTCTTCTTCCTCACCTATTCCCTGCACACACGCGAAGCAAAACCCTACCCTACCCTTTCCCGCGTCTCTCTCTCTCTCTGAATCTCTCTTGTGTATGCTCTCCCAGAGCTGGGTAAGCGGGTCGGGTCGTGTGCCCGGGTCCAGGCGCACCGGCGGGTGTGTGGTGCGCGAGGAGTGCTTAGGAGAGGGGTAATCGGGTCGCGGGTCAGATCCGCGTGGGCAGTGTCGCGGACGAGACCCAGTGAATAAGTGAGGGACCTCACCCCAGTGTTATCGGAGGCAACCAGTGTAGAGCACTTTTTCAATTTATGTGTGGGCGTGCACCCACACACTTCCGAGGTGGGACTAAAGTCCCACCTACTGCTTTGCGCGCCTGCAAGCAGGAGGCTTCGAGTGATTGGGGCAGCAGCCGAGGTTTACGACCCTAATTGAAGACCTGGGCACACTCGCGAAAGTCTTCCGCGTCGCCTAGGGCTTACGCCTGGAGCTAGAGAGGCTTGGAGTTGCTTGCGAGCTTGCTCCAAGCTTGTCGTCAATGGCGACGAGGGGGCGTGACCTGAAAACACTAAAACAGCCCCTCGGCCACGTCAAAAAGCTCAAGGAACTTCGCCAGAGTACGGCGAAGGCGGTGCCGGGGTCGGCATGGCGTGGGGAGGCCGAAGTGTGCGTGCCTAGGGCACACTGTGTGCGTGAGAGTGGGTGTGTTCGGGGGGTGTTCTGGGTGTGTGGAGTGATGGTGTGAGTGGGGGGAAATGTTGAGTGGAGTGAGGGGATGCTTATGGGCTTGTCGGCGAGGGGTGGGATGGCCTGTGGAGGTGGAGCGACCTCGCCGGAGTTGGTGGCCGGAGGTGGAACTGATGGTGGTGGTAGTGGTAATCGAGGGGTTAAAAGTGACAGTTGAAGAGGGGGAAATTAAGAGGACATTAAGGGAAAGATTTTGACCTATTTAACTTATGAAAGGGGGGAAGGAGGCACTCGGCGCGTGCCTGCCGACGCCGGAGACGAATGTGCCTAGAGGGGGGTAACGGCGACAAAGAGGAGGTCGGGAAGGTGCCAGCTAGTGCGGCCTGGCACGGGAGGGCGAGGCGGAGTAAACTCTACTGCAGGTGTGGCAGTAGAGCGACGAGGAGGAGGGAGGATCGCCGGAGCCTGTGGGCGCTTGACCGGAGGAGGAGGAGATGAAGATTAGGGGTTTCCTTCGGCCAAAATAGGCTTGAAGGAAACGGCTGCCCCTACCGCTCCTTATATAGATGCTGGCGAGGAGAAGGTCTCGAGGAGGCGACGTGGGGAGCTCGCCGGAGAATGGTCGGAGATGAGACCCATTCCTCTTGTGCGTTCGCACGAGAGGAGTGGGCACTGGCAGGCCATGGCAAGAGGTCCCTGCAAAAGAGGACGACGCAGGGAACCCCCCTTTCGTTCCTGAGAGCGACCCCCATACCCTGCGCAGCACCATCCTCCGCGCAAGGTCACCGGAGGTATGGGTGCCTGTGTGGGGTGGCAGAGGGGCCGTTCTGCAAAAAGCGAAAGAGAAGATGGGGGCTAAAAGCAAGGGTTCAAAAAGATAAGGTTCAAAATGTAATTCAAGAGGACCAATTTGTAAAGTAGGTCAAGATGACCTTCCCTTAGGTCCAAATTTTGGTATAAACCTAATTTGGACCTAAGGAATCTAATGGTGAGGTTTGATTTTATGTTTGACCACGTTTGACTGGTCAATTTGCTCAAAAACCTAAATTAGGTCCAAAATTGGGTGTGGTTCTCAATTTAGGTCAAGACAGGTTCCACTAGCCAAATTAAAGCTTATAAACCCTAGATGATGTTTTTCCATGAATTTTAGAGGTTTTACTTGACTTTTATCTTTCCAGGAACTTTGTGAATTGAAGCGAGTTTGTTTTTAGGGTTACAGAATGCCATTTAATTCCTAGGAGTTGCTATAACCTTTTTCGAATCAAGTTATCCCACTTTCTTTCTTATTAAGCCCATTTGACCTGTGTTCAGACCCTTAGACACCCTGTTTGTGTACTGCATTGGTAAAATTGCATTTTTACCCCTTGTGAAGTGTTTTATTCTTAAATTTGGAATTCTCTGAGTTAGACTTTTCCTTAGGTTTTGTAAGAGCTTTTGCACACTTATTTAAATCAAATTATGCTAGTTAGGGTTCATGATGAGGCTCTCATCATCGATCCATATTTGCAGACACTACGGTACAGGGGACCCAGGAGATTTTTCTTTCTCTGAAGAGATACTGCGTATGAGGGGACGTCTGTGTGTTCCTAGAGACGAGGAACTGTTGAGAGAGCTCCTGATTGAGGCACACAGGTCCAGGTTCACCATACATCCCGAGAACACAAAGATGTGCCACGATCTACGACGCGACTTCTTGCGGAGGGGAATGAAGTGGGATGTTGGTGAGTATGTCCAGCAGTGCTTAGTATGCCAGCAGGTGAAGGCCGAGCACCAGAGGCCTGAAGGGCCGCTATAGCCACTTCATGTGCCAGAGTGGAACTGGGAGAGTATCACCATGGACTTGGTAATGGGGCTACCGGTTACACAGAAAGGACATGACGTAGTTTGGGTGATAGCAGACAGGTTGACGAAGACGACATAGTTCCTGCCGATCCAAGTCACCTTTGGGCCAACACAGTTAGCAGAGCGATACATCAGAAATGTGGTGCACCTTCATAGAGTCCCTTGTGAGATCGTATCTGACAGGGATACTTGCTTCACTTCCCAATATTGGGCAGAGTTTTAGCAAGCCTTAGGGACTCCTTTGCGGTTCAGTATCGCCTACCACCCCCAAACCGATAAGCAGTCGGAGCGCACCATTCAGACATTGGAGGACCTTCTACGCGCTTGTGTACTAGACTGGAGAGGCTCCTGGGATGAGCATTTGCCCTTGGCAAAGTTTGCATACAATAACATCTACCATTCAAGCATCGGCATGGCACCTTACGAGGCTCTGTATGGGAGGAAGCGTACTGCACCCTTGAGTTGGGTCGAGGTGGGGACCAAGTGGGAGGTTGGTCCCAAGCTGATCCGTCAGAGTCAGGAGGTGAAAGAGAAGATTCACAGATAACTCCGTACTGTCAGGAGCAGGTAGAAGAGCTGTGTTGATAGGAAGTGCAGAGAGGTGCAGTTTGAGGTTGGGGATCACGTCTTCCTCCGTGTTTCTCCCATGAAGGGCTTGCAGCACTTTGGGGTGAAAGGGAAGCTTACGTCGAGGTTTATAGGGCCCTTTGAGGTCTTGGAGCGGGTAGGATCCGTTGCTTACCGGCTTGCCCTTCCTACCCTACTTTCTAGAGTACACGACGTGTTCCATGTGTCTAACCTCAGGAAGTACATCGCCGATCCCAGCCATGTTTTGAGCTACAAGAGCATCAAGGTGGGAGATGACTTGACTTATCCTGAGAGGCCAGTGCAGATACTGGATAGAGCCGTCAGGAGTCTGAGACGGAAGGAGGTGCCACTAATGAAGGTCCCATGGAGAAGCCAACGGAACGAGGAGGCAGCTTGGGAGCCTGAGGTGGCGATGCGAGAACAGTACCCAGAGCTTTTTGAGGGTATCTCGCTTCTGACCTACTTTGATCCTCTTTAAGTTTGTTATGCACTTTTACATCCATTTCCGCCCCTAGTTAGCTCAAGTTTCGGGGATGAAACTTTCTTTAAGTTTGTTATGTTGAAATGACCCTTCCCAAGGGTCATTTGAGATTTTCCTGGAAAGGTTGGAGTGTAAGCGTAATTTTAAACCCCTTAGGTTTAAGTTTATGGACTTTGTGGGAAAGAGGAAACTTTGCAGGAGAAATCTCACAATTTTTCTCTCTCTCTCTCTTCCCACACATCACACCCACGCACACACCCCCTCACAAACCCTTACATCTCCCTATTTAACACCACCACCTCCACCTTCACTCCTCCACCACCATTGCCACCAGCAGCCTCCCTTCCTCTTCTCCGTCCCCTTGCAACCACGAGTAGGGGAAGGAGGGGAGCTCGAGACGGAGGAGAAGGAGAGAGGGAGAAGCGTGGGTGAGGGAGAGCGAGGAGCTCGGAGGAGTTCGGGAGAGAGAGGGAGGGCGAGAAGATGAGTCGGAGGTGCGAGGAGGAGCTCGGAGGAGCTCGGGAGAGGAGGTGCGACCTCCTGCAGCTGCTGGAGGAGCAGCTGCGGTCCTGCGGGAGGAGGGTTGCGTGGGGAGAAGGCTCGTGAGGCGTTCTGCGGAATCATTTTTCCATAGTATTAAACGTCTAGGACGCTATCCAGACGTCTGGAGGAGCCTCTGGACATCCAAAGCTGACGCCGAACGTCTGACAACACGCAGAGTGTCGAGGTATATGCTTTGTATGAGCCTGCATGCACGTACGTAATTTCTTTACATGTCGCGGATTTAACCTGCGCGCGCATGCATAGGTACAGGACATTGGAAAGGCATGTGGCGTGCCGTTCGAGATGCTTTAGGACGTTTGGACGTCTCTACATACGTCTGGTAACCATCTCAGACATCTGAGTGCACTGACAAACGTCTAGAAGGACCCCAGGATAGCTGTAAAGGGTTTCAGACGTCTGAGATCAGCGCAGGAAAGCAAGGTGAGCCTCTATGGTCATTTAAGACATCTGATTTTAGTCAGAGTGCATGTTTTTGGCTTGTTCGGGGCCCAAACGGAGTCAGTTTTGCGCAAACGAAGTATCGTTGATTTCAGTTTGTAGTTCTCTACGTGTTTATGTCACTCGTATACTATTTGAACTCATTTGATGTGATTGGTCAGTTGTATAAGTCCCTAGCCGGTAAAGTATACGGGGCCCGCAGAGACGACGAGATATGCGATTCGAGCCCCCATTCCACCTGTATAATATTATGACTTAATTAATCAAGTGCATGCTATCTTAGAACGAATTGATTGAACCATAGGATATGAAATGAACCCTAGGGTAGAATTGAGTGAATGAACATTGCTTGAGCCACACGGTTTATTATGAAATGCTTGTTAGAACCCTTCATGCTAACAAATGAATAGTTAAATGATGTGATGCTTCTTTCAATTATTAAATCACGAGCTGCCTGTTATATGGTTAAGAACCAAGTTGTGAACAACGAGATATGCATGTCGTGAAATGAAATGAAATGAATTCAAAGCATGAACCCTACGGGAAAACTAGAAGAGGAACTCACGTATATGGAACGGATATCGTATATAGGAAGGGAAGTGAGCTGGCCCTCGAGTACGCAGTACCGAGGAGAGCAACTGTCCCTTTTGCATGGGAAGTGAGCTGGCTCTTGTGTACGCAGTATCGAGGAGAGCTACCGTCACTTTAGTGTAGGGGGAGCTAGCCGCCTTTGGGTTGAGACCCAGGGTTAGGAATGGCCCCCTACTCTGACTCTTATTACTTTAGTTTAGGGGTGAGCTAACCGCCTTTGGGATGAGACCCGGGGTTAGGAATGGGCCCCTACTCCAACTCTTGTTACTTTAGTATAGGAAGAGGAGCCAGCCGCCCCATGGGGCCTGGGGTTAAGATCGGCCACCCCACACCAACTCTTGTCAGGCCCACTAGGCAAACCGGGATAGTTGGGCGAGGGTACGTAGACTATTCTGAGGGGCGAGACCCCCGTTATGAGAAGGCAAGGCCCTGTTCTATTCAGTGTTGTACGTTTGGGCGTACCCGCTAGCAAAAATGACTAACCGCATGCCAATGCAGGTTAGCTACTTGTCCGCTTATCGTGCTACCGTAATCACCACTACGTCGCGACCGTGACCTCGGGGTGGTAGACTGGGTGTAGGACTACCACGAGTGCTCTCCCGACAAGGAGAGTGTCACGTGTACATCCTACATCACAGAAGAAACAACAATCAAGATCGTTCCCTTAGGGAACAAGGGGATTAAGAAATGTTGTGGATCCTTATTAGAATAATCGAATCAGAAACACCTAGTTGAGATAAATGGAAATGAATGATTAGTTATTTGCTTGTTTCTTTATGTTAAATAGCTTGTAAATGACTTAACCATCACTCTACTCAGCATTAGCTGACCATGGATTATATAACCTTGTTCAAGTCAGAGAGTTGAGCAGGCAATGCCACTAGCTGCTGAGGGTGCTGGGCCCAACTGAGCCAGCCGTAGTGTTTTTCTCTTTTCCATTGCAGAGACTTTTGTAGTAGTGAGTACCTTTAGTATGTGTTAGTTGTTCCTACTATATTTCTGTTCTATTTCCTTCTTTTCTAGTTGTGATGGCTATGTATGTTGTAGTACTCTTCCGCTTGTGGCATGTAATATTTGAGACTTTTCGTATTGATTCCATTATTGACTCTTATTTATTTTTACTTAGTTACATTACATGCGTGGTTGTAGTATATTTTCTGCTTTTGATTATTTCTTGTTGGACGATTGGGTCTTGGGATTAGTTGAGGCGAGCCGACCTCGGGTCCTGTAGGGAGTTGGGATCGGGTCGTAACACTCACCAACCAGAGCAAGGTCAGTGATTGCATGTCCTAGCAACCACAGTAAATGACACAAGAAGTAAAGTCGAACACCCAAACGCTAGGATCACTTAGAAGATAGGACGACAGGAATTCTCACGTGATCGGGGATACCAGCACAGTAAATAACCCAAGAAATAAAGTCGAATAGCAAAACCTTAGGATCGCCACATGGAGAGGACGACGGGATTCCGTGTGTGATCGATAATACTAGCACGACATCAATGGCATCACAGAACACAGTAAATAACCCAAGAAATAAAGTTGAATAGCAAAACCTTAGGATCGCCACACGGAGAGGACCACAGGATTCCGTGTGTGATCAATAATATTAGCACGACATCAATGGCGTCACAGAACACCAACACAACATGACAATGAAAACCACTCAAATAGTAGCAAGGGGCATAGCAATCGAAAAGGACAAGCATAAAGAGGGCATACCCTTATTAATCGATCAACGAAAAAATATTAAAACACCATGCTCGATGCGATTACGTTACAATCAAACAAGATATGTAAAAACCAAAATCGATCCATTGTGATTAAAATACTGGGAGTAGAAGGAAACATCATCGACTCATCTACGCTAATCGCAACTGCCGTGAAGATTGGTTGTGTTTCCAGCCAAAAGATCTCAATCTCCAACGTGAGTTAGGGCATTTAGAAGCAAGGAGATGAAGAATCTCAAATGGCGATGACCGAGGACCACGTAGAGAGCATCCGGATTAGGGGTAGCAGAAGGAGCAGGAGGAATAACTCCTCTTCCATCGCCACCGTGGAATTAAGTTACAACAAAATAAATTGCATAAGTCCGGCCCTATTTTCCATCGACTTAAATGGGCCCAAACAAAAAATAGCCCATCCCACTCCTTGATGGGAACACCATCATGAGCCCTAATTAGCCCTTTTTGTTCTGATAAAGTTGATAAAAGCTCCTACATAACCATCTGAGGGTCATATATGCATAATGTTTTGTTTTGAAAAGAAGATAAGAAACCAAGGTTATTTCTGCAATTCTAACTACAGTTCATAAGTACAGAATAACCATGGGGAATTACAGGGGTTAATTAAAGGTCAAATGGTCATTAATGTCTAATAAGATGGTCCATATAGACAGAAATGGATTTTCATGTATTTTAAGAATTAATGGACATCCGAAGCCCTAATTTCAGACCCGCTTAATTAACTGAAGTTCTGGTAAAAAAAAATTCACCTAAAACTTTTAAAAATCATAGAAAAATATTCTATAAGGCTTTGTATACTTGATTTAGCCATCTGAAACCATTTTGACCTAAAATAGAGTCATAGACAAGAAGTTGCCCTAATTTAGATTTCTGCATAAATTACTCAGTCAAACTTGGTTGAAACCAAAATCTAACTTCACAATCAGATTCCTTGAGTCCAAATTACGTTTGTACCAAAATTTGGGCTCAATAAGATATTATTTCAACCTAGTTTGCATTTTGGTCCATTCAGACTCTTTCTTTCTCACATACACCCCTAACTTTCGAAAATCCTTACAAAGACCCCCCTAACTTCATTGTCTTCTTCGCATTGGGGTCCCTTCCGCCATGGCAGGTGTGAACCCAAAGGTTCCGAGCTTCAATCAGGGATACCTCTGAAATGACCCGTTGCCTTTTTAGTCGGATAAGACATCTGGAGTTTCAGTCAAACGTCTGTCCAGACGTCTGGACACGTGCTCGGATGTCTAAAAGTGAGATTTTCGTACGTCCCTTTGCGCTCTGCGCGCGGGCAGCGCGCAGAAGCCTCTCCCTTCTCACCACCCTTACCTCTTTAAACCCTAAACCATCTTATTTAAACCCCCCTTCCCTTCTTCTCGCCACCCTCACAGCACTCCCCAGCCACCTCCACCTTCTCCTTGCGACGGCCACTCCCCTCAAGCCTCCCGTCTATGCTGCAGTCGCGGCGAGGAAGTAGAGGAGCCGACGAGGGAGAATGGGGAAGAGCAAGAGCGAGAAAATGCGAGAGAGTGAGAGCGAGGGAGGAGGACTACGGTCGTGGGAGATTGATGGAGCTCAAGGGGGAGTTCGTGGGAGAGAGGAGAACGCCAGTGGGGAGCTTCTCAAGCTCTTGCAACTGCTGGTGGTGCCACTACGTCATCTGAGGGCAATGGCGCAAGCGGGGCAAGCTGCGCAGAGGAAGTTTTGGTACTGGAAGTTTTCCAGTGTCAGACGTTTGGAGTATCGTCCAGACGACTGGCAAGGCACCGGGACGTCCAGAGCTAAAGCCGAACGTCTGAAAGCACAATATCGCGTGAGGTGCGTATCTTCCTGCGCTACTTTCTGCCATGCAGTTTGTAGTGTAGGAGATGTCGGGCTGATTTTGTGCCTGTGTTCTTCGTACGCAGGTGAAGGCTTTGGGAAGGTGCGCGGTGTGCTTTCCCAAGTACTTTTGGACATATGATCATGTCGCCAGACGTCTGGAGGTGCTTCTCGACGACCAGAGGCCTTGTCCGACGTCTAGAACTGCTCCCAGACGGTCACAGAGAGAGTCTAGACGTCTGAAGCAGCCGCAGGAAGTGCAAGGTGAGATTTGACATCTTTTAAAACGTCTGGGACCAGGAAGTGCAAGGTGATATTTGACATCTTTTAAGATGTCTGGGACTAGTCCCAAACGTCTGATTTTGATCTGTAACGGTGTTTTTGGCCCGTTTAGGGCCCAAACGGAATTGGATTTCCGCAAACGATGTTCCGCTGTGTTCCGCTCGAGTTTCTCTACGTGTTCATGTTGAGTATCTACTATTTTGAGCTCGCCTGATGTAAATTAGTCGCTGGTACAGGTTACCAGCGGGTGGCGTGTTCGAAGCCCACGAAGACAACGAGATCTGCGGCACAGGCCCCCATTCCTCCCGTGATACCCGGTAGAGTGGTTTAATTCAGTTGTTAATATTTAAATAAGAATGTACTTGTTTAAAATAATCGGATCAAACTCTAGGATGTGGAATGAACCCTAGGGAAAAATGTATGAGCCTGTTTTGAGTTGTACTGTTTACTTGAATGCATGTTTAAAATAAATTGCTAGCAAATGGTATTAGTGTGATCATGAGATGCATGTAAAAATACAAGTTGCCTGTATGTGAACGAGAAAGTGAACGGTGAAACCACAAGTTGCATGTATATGATTGAGAATTTAATTGTGAAAACACGAGCAGTCTGTATATGAATGAAGAACGAGTTTTGAAACATGAGATATGAATATGGATAAATGAGATGAATATGAGCATGAACCCTACGGGGAATTAGGAGTAGAACTCCTGTGGATGAAAGGAATCCGGAATGTAGATGGGAAATGAGCTGACCCTTGTGTACACGGTACCAAGGAGAGCAACTGTCCCTTTTAGTGTAGAGGGGGAGACAGCCACCTCTTGGGTTGAGACCCAGGGTAGGACTGGACACTCTACACCTACTCCTGTTGGCCCTCGCGTACGTAGTACCGAGGTGAGCTACTAGTGTAGGGTGGGAGCTAGCCACCCCACGGGGCCTGGGGTTAAGCTAGCCACCCTACACCAACTTTGTTAGGCCCGCTGGGCAAACCGGAGTAGTCGAACGAGGGTACGCGGACTGTGGAGGGGCGAGACCCCTGTTCTGAGAGGGCAAGGCCCTATACTGTTCCGTGCTGTACTTTAGACGTACCCACTAGCAAAAACAACAAATCACGTGTCAGTGCGGGGTAGCTACCCGTGAGCTTATCACGCGTGTCGTAGTCACCGCTACGTCTCGACAGTGACCTCGGGGTGGTTGACTGGGTGTAGGACTACCGCGGGGGACTCTCCCGACCAGGAGAGCACTACGTGTACCTTCTACTCTACGGAAAAGACTGCAATCAAGATCGTTCCCACGAGGAACAAGCAAGATCAAGAAATACTTGGATACTTTGAGAAATAGATAAACCAGAAACACATAAATGAGATAAATAGAAATTAAAATAAAACATGTTTGTTGTTTTTACTTTACTTGCACATAAATAATGTAAACACCACTTTACTCAGCGTTCGCTGACTCCATCTTTTCGTAACCCTGTTCAGGACCAGGAGTTGAGAAGCCTGAGTTTCCGACTGCAGAGGGAGTTGGGCCCAGCCGAGCCCAGCCATTATAGTTTTCTTTCCAGGCCTTTTGTTTCTGCTGTAGTTGTGAGTACTGGACCTTTAAGCTGTTGTTCCTGTTACTTTCTGTTTTCTTTCCGCTATTATTGTGGTGGCATGTACTATTTTGAGACAGTTGTTCTACTTTTGTTTACTGCTTCGTTCTTTCCTTCTGCTTAGTTATATTGTATGTGTGAATGTGGTTTATTTCCCTACTTTTGGTTATTTCTTATTGGACGACTAGGTCTTGGGATTAGTCGAGGTGAGCCGGACTCAGGTCCTGTAGGGATTCAGGAACCAGGTCGTAACAACCTCCCTGATTTCTCGATCAATCCCTTCCAAAATTGGAAGGGATGATCCTGAGGTCACCCCTAAACACCTAAACCTAAATGTAAATCCCAAATCTATCCAGGAAGCCCATGTGAACTCCTTGAAAGCAAGAATCCCAATCCCTGATTTCTCGAGCTTTCAAGCTTGTTTCCAAGCCTGGAAGCTCATCCAATGGCCTATATAAGACCCTCCGCACCTGCCTTACCTCCTTAGCGAGTTTTTGAGCCACAATTCTTCTTCCTTCCCTACCTTCAACTCGTTCTAACTTGTCTTCGGCGACCTTTTACCTCCAGCCTCTTCACCGGCCGCCACAAACAATATGCGGTTGGATCCGTCTTTCCTCTTCATTCCGCACCCCGCCATACCTGCGAGGCGCTTCCTAACCCCTTCATCGTCATTGTTCCTTCTCCCAAAGCCTTCACCTTCTCCGGCGCTAGCCATACCACAACCGGCGCCAACTCCGTCCTCCTTCGTCTAATAGCAACTCACCTCGACTCATCATCATTTGCTCATCATCACCGCTTCCCCAAAACTCGACTTCGACTGCTCACGCGCCCGCTCCGACTTCGTCTTCCACCTCACCGACATACCTCCGGCAAGCTTTTACGCCCACTCTACTCCACCAATCTGCTCGCTATCAACTTCCACACCATCACCGTGTCCACACGAGCAAAACCCCTCAAGAAATTGAGGGGATTGCTGTGCCGATTGCTCCACCGAATATCGCCTCCTTCGCCTTCATATTTTGCCTCTGCCAGCCACTGACGACGACCTTCACGGCACGCCACCGCCAGCACCGCCCTTGCCGCACTCGCACGAAGCTTCTAAGCTTCTCTGACGTGGTCGCAAGGCCGTGTTTCGTGTTTCAGGCCATCACGCGTGGCCGCCATTGACAGAGCTCCTCCAAGAAACCTTGGAGTTGTGTTCTTGCCACAGCAACTCCAGGTCTCACCTCTAGGCATCCTTCCAAGCTCACAATTGGCAGAGAACAAGCCCCCTTTGACCTCAATTAGAGGCTTCTTCACCAGCTGCTACTCATGCGAAGAACAAGGACTAGATAGTCCCACATCGTGGGATTAAAGCTCATAGCATCGCATATATTGATTTTCTGCATAGACCTGTCGCTCGATGCACAAGGGGTCGGGTCCCTCAATGCACGCATTCACTGCTCGGCTACCACCACACCCGATAGCCCTGGTCAATCGGATCCCCGAATACCCAAATAGCGACCCATTTAGGCGAGTTAAAGAGAAAGACAAAGAGGAGGGAGGGGGTTTTTCTCTCTATGAGAAGGCCCCAACACTTAGTTGCTGAAGAGGTTGAGGGACCCTTGTGTGTGAAAGAAGAAGAAGAGAGAAAGAAGAAGAACTAAAGGAGAAAAGAGGAAAGGCACTGTAGTAGAGCCTCTGTTAAGGCGTCTGAGTGCCTTGCCCGACATATGATCCTACTAATTTGTGTTCCTGTGGCTCTTTAGTTACTTATCTACATGGATTATTTGATTGAGCCTTATTGTTTACTTATTTGGGATTATTGTAAGGGTAATTGGTGATTTAAATCACCATTTTACCCCATTCTTTTTGCATTTTGATATTGATTCTCATATATACATTATTCTTGAATGGAATTATTGTTCAAATATGTGCTAGAATTATGATCTTTGATATTAAATTACAATACTTACTCCCTATGTTCGGCCTCAAATTTTCTGACTATTCTTTGAGATATAAATTGTATCTATTTTCGAGTTATTTCAGCTATATTACAATGAAGCGATTTTAAAATCCCATTTTAGTCCGTTAACACTCCTCAAACCAAACAGGCCCTAAATGAAGTTGTGACAACCTTATGGGGAACATCAATAAGGCATTGTTCACTTTGTCACCAACATATGAAGCAATATTATGCTTTCAAGCTTAATTAGGAGAATTTTGATGAAGAAGAATCTCCAAGAAGGACAAATGAGAGGCATCATCAAAAGAAGAGGGGATAAATCAGTAAAATTTACCCCTCTAGTTTAAGTGATTAATAAATTTGGGGGCCAAACTTGGTAACCAAGGGTATAATCCAACCATTGTCTGTTAGGATGTAAGGAAACACGCGTTGCAGCGTACTTTGCAACACAGGTCTTCCGCTCAACAAAATACACAGATGTAGTTTTATTTTCAACTGATATGTTCTAATTTTTTATCAGTTGAAAATCAAAATACACTGGTTAAAAATAAAAATACATTGATGTATTTTAATTTTCAATTGATTTTTTACTTATGCAAAGTGGTTCTTCACGATCAAGAATGTGTTTGCTTACAATCCAACTTTTAGAACAAGAAACTTTTTTTATTTTAGCAATAAAAGGAAATTTTCATTAATAAGAGGAAGAACCCGATACGAAAGGACACACTAAAAAAAGAAAGAAAAGCTTGATGCCCTCGCGAAGAGGGGAACGTCACACCCCATAAGAACAGGGAGAAGTCAAAACTCAGAAACAAGATAAGAAATAAAGGAGTAAAGAAAAAGAAAACGAGTTCCAATATCGGAAACCAGATGACCTCCCAAAGGAGGGCGACCACATGCTCGTAGATAGGGCAAGGCACCAATTAGACAAAACTCGAAGAAATGTGTCAACAGAAGCAAATATATTGACCAAAAGGTCGAAATCGATCTCAGCCGTAATAGCCCAGGGTCACACGTGATCCTCAACAAAATCGATCTACACTACAAAACAAGAAAAAGAAAGACCAAAACTCCCATAAATCTTCAAATCACACTCGACTGCCTCTCGCTCCCGCGAATCAAAAAGAAGTAGTCGAGCCTCGACATCCGTACTCCCGCAACCCACGTTGACCCGCGACCACCACGAGCCATAATCACTAACGCTGCCCAGCCACGCCATGCCCTCACACCGCACCACAACCATGGCCAGACATGACCACGACCGAAACATCGCCATCCACAAGCATCGCAACGGCCAGACCTCTGCCACCCACTCCGGAGCCGCACCAATGACGGACGCTGACAATGACCTCCATGGTCGAACGCACCCCGGCCAAACCATGGGTATAGCCTCAGCCGGATGCGACCACCACCAGGTGTACACCGTCCTCGTAGCCATGACCAGATGCACCATGACCTGTCGAGCTATCCTCGAGTGCCGCCATGGCCCAACCACCACGAGCGCACCATTGTCACGGTCGCGACCACCGCGATCGATCACGGAAGATCGTGCATGCCGAAGTGAAGTGTAGATCTATGAATTGGAGAGGTCTTGAGGTGTGAAAGGACGATCCGATGAAGGGGGGCCCAATCGGCCAGAGTGGCCAATCGGAGCCCCAGACCTAAGCTTCGTATGGTCTTTTTCACGAGAGAGAAGAAGAATAGGGGAGCAGTCACGAAAGCAAAACTAGAATAAGTAACTTTAGAACACTAGATTTACATGATAAACAATGAGTTGGATGTAACATATAAACTGATGTATTATAAATTTGATATCCCTTCTTCAAAAAAACATAAACCATCAAAAAGGATCTCAAGTAACCTCACAAAAACACAGGAGTCGACATCTCTATTAAAATAAGTAGATTTATATTTCAACATTGTGCATAACTCCCAAGCAGTTCATGTTGAATTCAACTTAAAATTTTATTTGAAACGTATAATTATTAAAAAAATAAGTAATATATTATGTTCAACTTTCAAACATTACATGCACATCCCCATGTGATTATCTCTTAGATAGCTTTTCTTATTTCTTCAAAAAAAAAAATATTACGTGCACATTAAATCTTAGAATGTGTGCTCCATTGAAATGCCAATGAAAAAAAAAAAGAAAGGCCATATGAGGGTCAAACGGTTGGCACTTCATTCAGATATGGAAAACTTTGCCACGAAATTCCATATCGTTCGCACACTCACACGGACCAATGGGATCCATGGGGGATTAATTATTGATATAATGAACAGTGGTTTTTTTAAAAAAAATTTACCCCGCGAAAGAAGATGCCCACCAGAGGCAACCGAAGTCCACCACGTGGCAGTTCGTAGGTATCCGACGTATTTGTTGGCGTTCGTGAACGCGGATGGGGCATTTAAATAGATCCTCGCCCGGAGCTTATTGATCACGGGTATCCGACTTCAACCATCTGCAGATCCTATGAGCTGCCTCCTTTGACCTGTACCCATCGCATTTCTCTAATCTTTTCCCTTCGAAAACGTAAGGACACCTCTACTTCTTTGATGGGAAGCCTAGATTTCTACATCCGTCTCAGTGGAAACGGGCTTCTTCTTCCCAAGAGTGCCATTTCCTTGCGCTGCAGATCTTGAATCCACGGGTTTGGGTCGTGGCAAGATGGTACTTTTCCTCGTAAATTCGCGATTTTGGGGTTGCCCATCTGTTTTTTTTGTTCAATCTTTCGAAGTGATGTTGTTGGGTGGCGCGCAGTGGCGGAAAGATGGTGTTTTTCTTCCTAAATTTCGAGTTTTTGAGTTACCTGCCTTATTATCTCTTTCGTTCTTTCTTTCCTTTTTTCCAAGTTAATGCTATTGGGTCAATCGGAAAAAAGCAATATGATGTTTCTTTGTTCTAAAGTTTCGATTTTTGGGGTTGTCCACAGGATATTTGATTCAAATTAGGCAAAAAGATGGGGCTTTTCTTCTTAAGTTCCGAGTTCTTGATTTACCCGCATGATCATCTATTTCATTCTCCTTTTGAAGTTAATGCTATTGGGTGGCATACGGAAGCAGCAATATGGTGCCTTTTGCTTCTTAAAATTTTGACTTTCGCGTTTATCAGCAAGATATTTGGTTCAACTTTTAAGGTTTGGGTGAAAGTTGCCAGCATTTTAGCTTGTCATTTGACTAGTTAGTGGTATGTCCATGTCTACTTTTAGGTATGGGACGGAACAATATAAGAGAGGCACCATGAGCTGTTAGAGCACGTTGCAGCTTTTGTTTATGAAGCTCCTTTGGGGAGAATGGTTTCTTTCGGGGCGTGGAGATGCTCATGGTCTTTGGTCGCAGCCATCGCATCGTTTGTTGGATTGGTGTCTGTTGTTCATCTGTTCATGTCCCCTCTGCGGCCGTCCTCATCAGATTACTTTGGCATCCGTTCACCACCCCAGAGTTCTTGTTCCCCACTCAATAATGGATCAGCACATGTGGCCAATGGATCGATAAACATGGCCAATGGTCAATTGTTGGGGAAGAGGGAGTTGGATGTGAATCTCACTGCTCGTTTCCCGGCCGATTCTCGTGGCACGGTTCACTACCGTGGAGCTCCTTGGAAGGCCGAAATTGGTTGGTGGCTTTCGGGTTGCGGCTCTGATTCCATGCCCATTGATGTTGTTGAGGTACTGAGGATTGATTTATTGGTGTTTAAGTAGGTTTTGATAAGCTTGATTACTTTTTTTTAATAACCCATAATCCTATTTGGGTAAAATGGGAAAAAATTGGCCATCCTGCACACACAACCTTTCAGGTAATGCAGGGAGGGGAATTCAAATTTGGGTTCCCCGCAGAGTTAGGATTCCCACTATTCAACCGTACCCTGTTGGACAGCTTGATTATTTTGGAAACCTTGCTTATAATTTTTTTTTTTAATGTTCTTTTTGGCATGTCTCTGATAAGATCTGTTCTAATTCCTTGTTTGTCCTGGATATCTGATTCTCTGCTTCCATATGTTATGTAATTGAGAAAATTTTGAAAATTAGGTTTAGTTTCTTTAGTACTCTCAGGGCTTCTGCATTTCTTGGCAGAATATAGGCAGCGAAGAGTGCAAGAACGATTGTAGCTTTCAGGGCATCTGTAACCAGGATCTTGGGCAGTGCCGATGCTTTCATGGTTTTGCTGGTGAGTAAAGTTAGTACTATGCACTCTGTGAAGATTCCTGTGCAAATGATTGACAGTATGCACTCGTGGTGATTAGTCTATTTGTTCCATGTTGATGTCCTAGTCCTTTTCAAGATAGCAAACTCTAATTTGTGCTTTTTTTTCAAATTGTATTTGCATGATACTTAATTATTATGATGGATTTCATTTGTTGTTAAGAGGCACCACGATAATCGCCAATGATCATGAAGTTATGTATTATGACTAAAAAAGTGCCAATTTTTTATGGTCTAAATCGAATTAACTTTGTGGGTGCTAAAATAGAGAGACTGGCATTCAGTTATACACCCTCTCTCGGTATTATCTCTTTTTCATCTCCAAACTTAGATCAAGGAGTATAGATACTCTCTCCATTTGTTGAGACAAATTGGATCATACACTCGTACACAATGTGGCACTTCTATAAGGACCAGCTAACATCTAATTCAATTATATGAAGCTATTTTTGTTGAATAGGAGTTTGCCCTGAAATTCTCGATGCAATTGAAATCAAATTATCCTTTCCTTGCACCATGACCATGGCCTATGTTACCACCATTATCTTCATTGCTAACTAAAGAGATAACCAACTAGCCTATTGTTGGTTCTCAGTGATTGTTAAGTCAAGCCATAAGTTAAAACTATCAAAAAAGTCCACACCATAGGCTTTGGTGTGGATCTCTTTCCAGTGAAAAATTTGATTGAGTACTCTACCATCCAACAATTTTTTAATTGGAGCTTAAAAACTATTGCTTAACATCTAAAGCTCAACATGCTTTATGGTTAGAGCTGCTAACTGTACTGAACTTTCAATCCTGATGCAAAAGTTTTCTCTGATTATGAATGAACTGAAGGTGAACTTCAAATCTTGGTTTGATAGTAAAAAAACTCAGATGAATACTCATCTAAGTATCATTTCTCTGAAAATGGCTGCAAATATCTTAGTTTATTCCTTTTCAAAAAAATATCTTAGTTTTTTTCGTTAGGGATGGATACAGGGATATGTTGATGTTCTTTTCTGTCTATTGCCAAAGCTGTTAATCTATCATCAGTCTAATGTTGTAATTTTAATTTGCTTGGATATTATTTTCAATGTTTATCTTATTAGGGGAGGGATGCACAGAAGAGCTACAGTTAGATTGCAATCTTTCCAGCACTCCTGATATGCCATTTGGCCCATGGGTAGTGTCAATCTGCCCTGGCCATTGTGATACAAAAAGAGCAATGTGTTTTTGTGGAAAAGAAGCGGCATATCCCAACCGTCCACTTGCTGAGAGTTGTGGATTTGAAATACTGTACGTATATCTTTCTTTTGGATGAGTTGGGAAGTTGGAGCCTTCATTTCTATTCTTGTCTATGTTTTTTCCCCTGTAAGATTTCCTTAGTGCTATTCTTTTTTTTTTTATTTCTTTCAGCTTACCTTCTGAACCAGGTGGTCACAAGACCACCAATTGGTTAAAGGCTGACAAGAATGTTTACTCAACCAATATTAGTAAACCTGGATGGTGTAACATTGATCCAAAGGTAGCATATGCTTCACACCTCAAGGTCAAAGAAGAATGTGATTGCAAATATGATGGACTTTCTGGAAGATTCTGTGAGATACCTACGATGTCAAGCTGCATAAATCAATGCTCTGGGCATGGCCATTGTCGTGGAGGATTTTGCCAGGTTTATGATGGAGACTTTTGTTTTTGTGGCATTTTACATTTCTGAAGTTAATTCACAACATTAATGGAAGCTGATTTTCCTTCCTTTCTCAAGTAGCGACTGAAAGTTTAAGACTGCTACTCATCTTTGTATTAGTTAGCTTATGGCTTATTTGGATTTGAAATGGAAAATGCAATATTTGCATGAAACCAAGCTCCTTTCACATCCTACACGTGCTTGTATATCCACTAGATTTTAACTTATTCGTATTAGCTTACATATCTTGCAATTCCCAATATATTCCTTATGGGCTTTTTTTTATTGAAAGGACATGCCATATGGGCTTTTCTGACAGATTTCTGCACTTAACCAAGTTATTCTCTTCTTAGATGTGATTTTCTTAATTTCCACTTGATTCCGAGATTGGGGAAATAGAATCCGTCAATCTCATTGTGGGAGCCCTATGCTTCTTTATAAGAGATGTATGGGAAAAATAACACCATGGTCCATACAAAATAAAGAAGTATAAAATAAACAAAAAATATAATGCCACCATCTAACACTCCCTCTCAAGCTGAAACATGAATATCTATCATGCTTAGCTTAGAATAACACGCCTCAAAGGTAGATCTCGCCCGGCGCTTTGTGAAGACATCTACAGCTTACTCCTTAGAAGTGACACTCATGATATGTAACATCCCACGCTAAATGAGATCCTGAGTATAGTAGCAGTCAATCTCTACATGTTTTGTCCTCTCGTGGAACATAGGATTATCAGCAATGTAGGTTGCTGCTCTGTTGTCACACCGCATCTCCATAGAACTATTAAGAGAAAAATGAAGATATGACAAAACTGAGTTGACCCAAACCATCTCAACGGTTGTCTGGGCCATGTCCTAGTACTCTAACTCTACACTAGATTTAGATACAACAGCTTCCTTCTTGCTCTCCAGGTAATCAGATTGCCTGCAACAAAGGTGCAAAACCTTGTAGTAGATTTTCTATCCCCAACATAGCCAACATAATCAGCATCAGAATATGCTACAATCCCCATGGGCATTCTCTTACGGAATAATAATCTTTGTCTTGGTGCTTTCTTTACATACCTAAGCACTTAATTGCAGCCTCCCAGTGCTGCCTAGTTAGCTTATCCATAAACTGGCTAAGTCTACCAACAGACAAAGACAAGTTTGGACAAGTGATGGTGAGGTGAATGAGTTTACCCACTAGCTGCCTGTAGGCCCTACTGTCAACCACCTCAGATTTCTCATCATATAAATAGACCTTGGGATCCATGGGAATATTTGTAGCCTTAGTTGCTAACATACCAGTCTCCTAAAGAAGATCAAGAGCATACTTTCTCTGCGAGAGTATCACTCCATCCCTGTCACATGCAACCTCAATGCCCAAGAAATACCTCAACTGTCACAAATTTTTCATAACTTCTCTGATAAGTGCCTCTTGACGTCGTCTATCCCATCTCTGTCATCCCCAGTGATGATAAGATCATACACATATACCAGGAGTGCCACAGTCCCCCTATCAGTCTTCCTGTTAAATAAGGAGTGATCTGAAGTAGAGCACCTCAGACCAATCTGGTGGAGCACCTCTGATAACTTCTGGAACCAGGCCCTTGGACTCTATTTCAATCCACAGATTGCTTTCCTCAATCTGCACACACACTCCCCCTGAACCTCGAAACTCAGGGACTGCTGCATGTAAATCTCCTCTTGAAGATCGCCGTAGAGAAAGGTGTTCTTTACATCAAATTGGTATAACTGCAAGTCTATGTAAGAAGCAACAGAAATAAATATCCCAACAGTGACAAGCTGCACAACGGGAGAAAAAGTATCAAAGAAGTTCACCCCATACATGTGGGTGAACCCTTTTGCTATTAGCCTGACCTTATAGCTTGAAATAAACCCATTAGGGTTGTATTTCAAGGCAGAGACCCATCGGGAGCCAACAAGTCGTGCACCAGCAGGAAGTGAGGTGAGATCACAAGTTTGTCTACTCTGAAGTGTTACCATTTCATCCTCCATGGCTTGATGTCAATTGGATCAAGCATGGCTTGTTGGTAGGTAGACAGAATGCGAGATGCCATAAGTGCCTGACAAAAGCTGCTAAACTGAGGAGTAAAACCATCAATGGCCAAACTACCTGTAACTCGGTATCTGGACTCACAGGTGCGTGGTGCCCTCCTATTGGCAATAGGGAGATCTGAATCATCTGGTATCTCTAACTGAGTCTCTGCAGAAGGGGCCTCACTACTATGATGCTCTGCACTGTTAGGGGAATCAGGTCTAACTAAACTATCACTAGCATCAGGTACCCTCTCAATTACCTGTGAACCATCAACTACTGGTGAGAGAGGAGGCCTTTGAAATGTAGTGTGATACCTGTGATAGGTACGTAATGACCCGTGCAATCTCTTAAAGTCATCCAGGGAGGAAGAGCTCATCTATCTATCAGCTGGAGGTCTGGACTGAGAAGTAGACACCTGAGTCTCTGCACACGGAACAGGCAGGGGAAGAAAGGCAACACCATCACAAGAACTCTGTCCGGTGACTGAGAAGTATGGTGTATCCTCATGGAATGTCACATCATTGCTAACATAATGTCTGCTCTGCAGAGGATCATAGCAACGATACCCCTTCTATGTCATAGAGTACCCTAAAAATACACACTTGATAGCACGATAAGTCAGCTTGTCACGACCAAGTGACGGCACATGGACCAATGCAACGCATCCAAAAGTCCTGAGAGACACATGAAATAACTCATCATCTAGATGTAGAAGAAGAATCAGTATCTGCTCGTGAAGAACTGAGCTAGGCATCTTGTTGATGAGATAAGTCGTCAGAATTGCATCCCCCCAGTATCTCTGTAGCACATGGTGATGAATCAATAGTGTACGGGCAACATCCAACAAGTGTTTGTGCTTCCGCTCTGCAACTCCATTCTTCTCTGAAGTGTGAGGACAAATGGTCTAGTGGACAATTCCATGAGTCCTGTAAAACTCCTTAAGTCTAGTAGTGCAAAACTCAAGGGTATTATCAATTGCACCATCTTCATTGTAGCTAAATACTGTGTACTGATCTCCAAAAGAAGAGCCTCTATGCATCCTCCAACCTCTGCCTTGCTCTTCAACAAGAACACCCACGTGGTTCTAGAGAAATCATCTATGAAACCAGGTAGTACCGGTGTCCCATCCGGTCTGGGACTCTGCTAGGTCGCCATACATCCATATGAAGCAACTGAAATACTGTCAAAGATCCAGGAGATGTGCTAACTGGAAAAGAGGATCGGTGGTGCTTACCTAATTGGTAAGCATCACACTGTATGGTAGCGGCTGGGGAAATATGTGGTATCACCCTCCTGAGGCAATGTAGAGACAAGTGGCAAAGATGAGCATGTCACTGTAGAACACTCTTGCTACCATATTGAGTAACTCCCACAAATGACTCCTATCCCAGACGGTAAACGCCATTCTCCTCTGTATCTCTGACAACAATCCTCCTGGTGAGCTTGTCCTAGACAACGCATCCAACATCATCGAAGATTACTTTGCAGTTGAAATCCTTCGTGATTCTACTCACGGACAATACGCTAAGTTGGAATTCTGGCACATACAACACACCAAACAACTGCAAACTAGGGGTCACAGACACTTCCCCCTTACCCCTAACTGGAGTGTATCTGCTATCAACTACTTGTGCAGTCCTTACTGGAGGAACAAACTATAGTAAGCAAAAATAGGTCTAATCACCGCACAGATGCTGTGATGCACTAGAGTCGATCAGCCACCCTACTCCTGTACTGCTCCTGGTGCACCATACTTACACACTTTGCCATTGATGTCAAACTAATCACATCCAGAGAAACAAGAACACATCTAAATTATTGCATCAAACATCAATGTTCGGAGAATACATACCCCAAAATCAAACCATAGATCTAGGTAAAAATCATACCATTGCTAGGAATCATCAATAGATTTGAAGTCAGATGCGTTCATAACTGCATTTTCGTGGAAAGTCCTCTCGAACAAGCGTTGGCCTAACCTGAGTGCGAGAACACCCGAGAAGGCCCTAAGAAGACCTAGGTCTCTTTCTCCCTGCTGTAGGGGAGGAAAGTAGTCCTAGAAAGGGGCTACAACCCCCTCACAAGTGCAGCAACACGTCGGTTTGCCACTCTGAGCATCGCTGGCGCCGCCTCAGGTGCGCAGAGCTCCGTCGCGCCGCTTTGGCCATTGCCGCACCTCTCTGAAACATGACCATGCCACCTCAGACATGTAACAACATCACTGAAATGTCGCCTTAGATGCAGACCGCCATTGGGTCGTCGCCTCAGGCACACATGACCGTCATGCGAGCTTGCTGGAGCACCGCCTCGCGCCACTGTCGCGCCACCTCAGATGCACGAGACGGTCTCATGCGACTACTGGTGCGTTTCTGGTGAGGCACCGCCGTCGATCAGAGAGAAAGAGAGATGAGGGATTTGGTGGTAGGGTTTGGAGGCTTTAGTGGTAGGATACCTAGAGTCACGGTCTAAAACTGGTGTTCTGATACCAAGTGGGAAAATATAATCGGTCAATCTCATTATGGGATCCCTACACCTCTTTATAAGAGGAGGTGTGGGAAAAATAACACCTTGGTCCATACAAAATAAAGAAACATAAAATAAATAAATAAACGTAATGTCACCATCTAACACTAAGGAATTTACATGTTTGCCAACACCTGTTATAAGGTATATTTGCTCCCATTTTGACATGTCAATGATCTAAGCTAGGCTGTTGAGCTTTAGCCTCCAAGACAAGGTCCTCTAAAAAAAAAGGATGGCTCCTTTCAAAAAAAAACTCTAATAGGATGGCCTGCATTTTAAGACCAGGCCCATGCTCAAATCCAAGGTTAAACTTTCATTCATTGAAGCCTTTGTGAGCCTTGACTTGTGCTGAATTATTATGTAATGAGGTATATGGATCTTGGGGTGGATTTGTGTATACCATTAGCCTTATATATTGTCACACCCCCAGTCATTTGTTTTCTAGTGAAGAAAATGCCCAGCCTCCATTTAGAGAGGAGGTCTAGGATTCGCTCCCATGGTTTTCTTCCTCCCATAGAAGAGGGTTTTCATGTAAATCTTGTGCCCATGTGTGATTAATTTCTCTACGCTCGTGTGTTTTTCGTTTCCACAACTTGGACCTTCCTATGTTGGGACCGTGGATGCCCCATATGCTTGAGGTTTTGAGCTTACACCTATAAGAACATGACACAAGGCAATAAGATGCAACCGCTAGCAGAATATCCCTACTGCACTATTGCAGCTTAAACAGGTACAAAGATTGTAGACTAAATAGTGGAATAAGGGTAAACCACATCCACATGGCAAGTTGCTGCCTGAAGCCAGCCTCAAGCACGTCATTGCTTGGTGTATCATCCACCGTATAGAGGCAGGTGGCCTTACCTCTCTCCATCATATAAAGGCAGCACCACCTTTTGTAAGAAGCCTGCTCCTTGTGGTTTATACTTACCATTTGCTAGTACAGTACAGGGAATAGGAGCCATGCCACCACAATACATTGGACTCCATGATGCATGGAACTTGTAAATGTTATTATAAGTTGCGAGCTCTGGACCCTCAATGTTTGAACAAATTCTATGATGTGAGGATGTAGACATCCATGGATTAGTTTGCATGTAAAATATCACTTCCTTGTGTTCCTTACAAGATCAGTTTTCTTTGCTTTAACTTTGTCGCTAACATCAAAACTCTTGGACAACACTAGAATGATATAGCTCACTTTCCATCAATTTTGATCTTTCAGCTTGAAAATTATGAATGCTGGTAATATACATAGAGGCACTTGTTTTTATACATTTATGGCCTGAGTTTTAGTTTTGCTATATTCAATCATCAAGAAAAGAGAAAATTGAGCTTGTAACTGTCTTTGTACACCATCAGAGGAATGTGTAGTTGTAATTTGTTAATTTGGCCAACTAAGCGGCTGCTTAGTTGCATTTTAAATGTCCAATCCGAACCAGGAGCTCTATCTTCAGATCTAGAGTGAAATGTGTGATTTTTTTCATCTTTCTTTATTTTGGATTCAATCAACTGCTTTTTTGACGTAGAACAGCTATCTAGTTCAGACCAGAATATTTTTTAGATTGTGTTCTTACATGACAGTGCCTAATTAATTGGGTTTCCCTCAGTGTAGCAGTGGCTGGTATGGGATAGATTGCAGCATCCCATCTGTTTCATCCCCCATAAAAGGATGGCCCACGTGGCTCCGACCCTCTAAGGTTGATCTGCCTGATAATGCAAGTATCAGGGCAACGGTGAAAAAGAAAAGGCCTCTCATCTATGTGTATGACCTGCCACCTGAGTTTGATAGCCATCTTCTTGAGGTATCAGTTTGCTGTCCTACATAAAAGCACCAAGTCAACTTTTACCCCCAAATATTGTACTACCGCCTCCATTGAACAGAAATATGTTCTTTTTGACAGGGCCGCCACTATAAGTTGGAGTGTGTGAACAGAATATACAATGATCGGAACCGAACTATATGGACAAATCAGTTGTATGGTGCACAGGTTTGACTCATTTATTTCTAATGGATTCAGGACATAATAAAAAATACCAACATAACTAATTTCTTCGTTGATCAGATGGCCCTCTATGAAAGCATTCTAGCTAGTCCCTACAGAACCATGAATGGTGAAGAAGCAGACTATTTTTATGTCCCTGCTCTTGATTCATGTATAATAACCCGTGCTGATGATGCGCCACACTTCCGTATGGAAGTAAGTCCTGATTACAAGTATACCTTTCTAGATCCTTTTGGTTATTATTATCAATTGATCGTGATTTTGAATTGTTGTGTAGTTTTTTGTAGTTCAAATAGCCTGGTGATCGATGGTTGTGGTAAGTGATTAATTTGATTTCAGGAAGTATCGGGTTTGAGAAGCTTCTTCACCCTCAACATCTATAGGGATGTTTATGATCACATTGTTAAACAGTATCCCTACTGGAACCGTTCATCTGGGAGGGACCATGTCTGGGTATCGAAATGAATCCCTGCTTAATTATAGTGGCAAGCCCCATTTCTGCCATAGTTATGATGCTTTTGTGCTCCTTGGCAGTTTTTTTCATGGGATGAAGGAGCTTGTTATGCTCCCAAGGAGATATGGAATAGCATGATGTTGGTCCACTGGGGAAACACAAATACAAAACATAAGAGGTCAACAACAGCTTACTGGGCAGATGATTGGGATAAAATTCCATCAGAAAGAAGAGGAAATCATCCATGTTTTGATCCAGCAAAAGATCTCGTTCTTCCAGCATGGAAAAGGCCCGATCCAGGTGCCATATGGTTAAGGCTATGGGCCAGGTTTGTGCTAAACCATGTATCATATTTGACACATTAAAATTGGAGATATGAGCTGACTTTTTTTAATTGTGCTCTTTGCAATTTTTGCAATTGTTTGAGACATGGATATTTGGCAGTTAGGTTAATGGATCTTGTAGACATTCATAAACATTCAGTTCCACCTTGTCTAAGTGGGAACTTGAGAGGAGTTTGGTGATATATATAGGAGGCTTACGTACCCTCTTATTTATTTGAGGAAAATCAATAAACATTATCTCCTAAGGGCTCTGTCCTTCTGACTTTTTCTTCTCTCATGAAAATGGTTTCTCACGTAAATCGATGTCTTCTTTCATCTTTTTGTCACTGCTCACATGGTACATTCAATGTGGTAACAAAGCAAGCTATTCTTGTCCCTATTCTTTAGGCTTGTGTATTATTGTTTATTTAAAGTTAGGGATTCTAGCAGTTTTGCTGCTTTATGGTTTGGTGGAGATACAAGAACTTCCTTCACAGAGCCTGTGTTATATGTGTTCTGGTTTTTCGCACATTGTTCCTTTTTTGTTCACCAAAAACTGAAGACATGCAATGAAGAGAAGATCAATAGCATTGATAGCAGATTCCATTCTTGGATTCTTCATCATATATTTCTTCATGAAGATTATATGTTCTGTCATTGCTAAAGAATAATATAATATTATATAACCACTGCATCCAGATGAATCAAATAGAACTGTGATTTATGTGGAAAGCCTTTCATAAAAGAGGATGGAGAAACCACATGAGAAAGGCCCTAAGGGGTGAATATTCTATTCATTCTTCTCAAATAAAATCAGTGGTAAAAGGTCGGTTCTTCTCCCAACTTTGTTAGGTATTTTATATTTGCCATGAGTCCCTTAAGTATGGAAGAAAGGGGAAGAACTAGTGTTTGAGCTCATATGAGAGAGACCTATTCTTTGAGGTCCTAACATGGGAAGAACTCAATCTTGGACCTATATAAGAGGAAATTACTCGTGATCCCTGCATGACGAGTTTAATGTGGAGGTTTTCACATAGCAGAGGCTCAGTTCTCAATTTCAATACAGAGAGCTCCTTTGAGTTTCAATATAGGAGAGAAGCCCAGATCTGAGTTTTAGGACAGGAGAGGCCATTCTTGAGGACTCCATATGGGAAAGACATCTGCTCTCTTTAAGGTCTCCATGAGAAAGAGTGAGATATCGGACTTGAATTTTGGCAATTCATCTTCCATGCTCCAACCCACAGCTAATTTTTGTCATAAACAACTGCTTGGCCATTTCCATACTCGCCTACAAGCAAAAAGATGGATGCAAATTAATTGTCATTCACCAAGACGAGAGCCTTGACTGGGATAGCACTATTTGTCAATGTGGTTTTTTTATTATAACAGTGAAGATTCTAGTTTGTAACAAGGAATGCTCTAGCTTGAGTCTTGAGTGTGTCGAAAGAGTAAGTGTTTGGTTGTTGGGTCAATTGATCTTGTAGAGATCCATTTATGTATTCTTCCAGCCTGTCTAAATGGGAAATTGAGGGATGTGTGGTGCTGTATATAAGAGGCTCATGTACCCCTTTCTTCTATGAGGTAAAGAATAGAATATCCAAGACTAAAAGGTTCTTAAACCATCATTTTCTCTTTTTCTCTTGAGAATGGTTTTTCACATAAATAAAGGTCTTTTTTGGCATTATTGTTGTTGCTCATATGCTACTTGTTTATTCAATAGCAATGACTGACTCAAGATTGTGGAAATACATAGACCTCGTGAGGAACGCAAGACACTATTCTATTTCAATGGAAACTTGGGACCAGCATATGAGCATGGGAGACCTGAAGAAATGTATGTATAGACAGTTTTTGAACATTATTCCTCCTGTCATTTTTGTCTAAAAATGCTGAATCATGCTCAAATGCTAGTTCAGGTATAGCATGGGCATCAGGCAGCAAGTTGCTGAAGAATTTGGCTCAACTCCTAACAAGATAGGTATGCTAGGGAAGCAACATGCAGAGGATGTGATTGTTACTTCAGTACGCTCCCCTACTTATTTAAATGACCTGGCAAGCTCAAAATTTTGTGGGGTCTTTCCTGGAGATGGCTGGAGTGGACGTATGGAGGACAGCATTTTGCAAGGATGCATTCCTGTTATAATACAGGTAGGATTCTCTAATTAAAATGAAATATATCCTTTATTAGTGAAGAATGTTATGGTGCAATGGAGTTCATTTTTTTAATAGCATGCTTCAAACAAGTCTTTTAGCTGAAACCTGAGGCCAAAGCAGTTAATATTAAGCCCTCAAGTTTTAAGTGTCAGAATCTCCTTCCACTTTGTGGCATATAGCACATGTTATAAACTTTCAGGAAGCTCATTTTGAAATTCGTGAAGGGCACCTTGATTTTATATCTGAAGCAATTAAACATCTCCACTTTCATTTAGATTGACCAGGCATTTCCAGTTGCATGTTCTCCTTCCTTGATGGATATCTTTTGCTTGTCAGGATGGGATATTTTTGCCATATGAGAATGTACTTAACTATGAAAGTTTTGCCATTCGGATATCCGAAGATGGCATTCCTGAGATGATAAATATTCTACGGGTAAGCATGCTCTGGTCATTTCATGGTAGTATCTAGTGACCTGATGTAGCTGAAAATGGAATTTTGTTTTGATCTTATTGAACCCTGCAGAGAATCAATGAGACTCAAATTGATTCCATGCTAGAGAGTGTACGATCCATATGGCAGAGATTCTTATATCGTGATTCAATCATGCTTGAGGCTGCAAGGCAGGAACGTTTGTATGGTAAGTTGGAAGATTGGGGTGTCGAGTTCTCCAACCTCAAAGAGGATGATGTCTTCTCCACGTTTATACAGGTAATCTGGGTTTCATAAAATTGGATTTGGACTAGCACCTCAAAGATCCCTGAAATATTTTAATGCTAATCACTCCAAGTTGCACAGTGATATTGAGCACAAATTTATTCTTTCCAGAAAGATATTCTTGAATTGCTGAGTTAAACATGTTAATACAAAAAACAGGTGTTACACTATAAATTGCATAACGATCCATGGCGAAGAGACCTCCATGATAGCCAAAAGGATTTCGGATTGTCCGAAACATGTTTGAAAGGAACAAACCACGACAAAAGATTTTAAGTAGGGGCCATGCAATGGTTGTATCTCCCTACATGACATAGGGAATAAGACAGATCCTTTATGTATAGGCGAGGGCATTAGAGCCAGCTGCATTTTGTATAAGATGCAAATCTTCTGTGCGGTCCCTCTTCTCCCTTCACCTGAATTTTCCACGAGGAGACAGCGCGAGCAGGAGGGTTCCACATTACTATAGTGGTGAATATTTTCATTCATTATGTTGATATTGAGCAAAGCAGGCCCATGGAATCTGAAAATTTGGGAATGTGAATATAGAAGGATGCTTTATTTTACTTTTTTTTTTCCTCACTCTGGGCTCCTTGTGTACCCAGAATACTGCTTGGCACAGTTGATATTTTGATATTTGAGGAGTATATGTACTGAGAATAATGCTGGGCATATAGATATTGATTTGATTTTTGAGGATCTCTGTCAGGACCTGGTTTGAGATGTACCTAGCGTTGGCTGGTCGTTGATGTTTTCTTCCCATTTGTAATTGAAAATCCATCGTCAGTCAAATACAGCTTGGCCAGGGCAGGCAGCACTGAGGACATTATTATTGCTTGCCTTTTCAGGTCTAAATAAAGTTCCATGAACTTGAGTTTTTTTTTTCTTTTTAGAACCAGAGCCCTTTTTGGGCAAACTGGGGAAAATTGACCATGGAGACTCAATTCTGGGTCTCCCCTATCAGAGTCAGGAGCTCTCACAATTCGACCATACCTTGGTGGGCGTGACCTTTAAGTTTTTGGTCAGCCTGACAAAAGAGTGGTCTTTTAGGATTGGTCACTGTGTATCACTACCTCTTGTGCTTATAATTATCTGCGTTTGTCTTTTCTTGACCAAGATTTTTTATTCTCCACATTCAGCTATAAATATTTCCTTACAAAGAAACCCACCAGGAACCAGCCATGCTGAAGGGGACGGGACCCACGAATTGGTACTGTCCACCAACAGGAACTGGATGGCAGGAATGAAGGAGTGTGATTGTGTGGGGTATCTACCAACAAGTGCATTAATTTTCTTCCTGTTTAGGGATAACAATCGGAGATAAAATATAAGTCAAAATGTAACCTTAAATCTTAGATCTTAAGGTAAAAAGTTACCTTTCAAGTAAAAAATTACTTTTCATATGTGAAGAATCATTTGAAATTTAATTTTGTACCGGTACAATCTTACTTTACTTCGGTGCAAAATTATTTCAAAGGTAATACGGTGATTTTACACGAATGCAAAATGATTTTGAAAATGATTTAAGTGGTTTGCATCTATACTAAAAGGATTTGTTGTTGGTTTCAACAGTAGTGAACCTCATCATGTGAGTATTTTTTTTTATAAAAAGAAAATACATCAAATGAAGATCATATTCACAACTCTCTACATTAATTTTTACATTATTTTTTACATTTCCAAACTTACATCCAAAATATAATTAAAAGAAGAATTTAGTTCAGGTTGTAACCTAAATAAAAGAAGAATCGACGTCTTTTTCAGTAAAACTGCAGCCGTGTGAAAGCTAGATAAGTCTTTGAGGCTGCATTTAGATGTGAGATAATGGCACTCTTGGCAGGGCTTTCTGCTATAGAATCCAAAGTTTAAATAAGAGGTTACATAGTATTTAAGATTTCTCATGTACTCCAATAGCCCAACTCCCAATGACAGAAGCCATTCACAACAAACATGAAACAGACAAACTGCAACTTTTAGTTCTCTAGCTACTTGAAGTGCATGAATCCAGCTATCAAATTTAACCACCAGTAACACTAACAGAAGATAATACAACATTAAATATAAAACAAATATATTAAAAGTCTCGATCCTCCATTTAAATTATATCCAACTCACTTATCTCACCACCCAACAAAAATAGTTGTTCAGAGGAATATTTTCAAAAAGTTGCCCATTCTCAAACTCAACCTACAACGAAATGTGGCCTCTTTTTTTCCGCAAAGTTACATAGCCTAGGTGGCATTTTAAGATAAGGAACTCACTCACACGTGTTCCTCTTCATGTACACCTGTTTACACCCTCGCATGGAGGTGGAGGCGTAGAGGAGAAGCGAAGGGGTGGGGGAAGTGGAGTAGAAGGAGGGGATGTCTTCCTTTCTCGAGAAGTGCTCATTTGCATGTGTGTGTGTGCGTGCGTGCACATGTGCATGTGAGTGTGTGCAATGGGGAAGAGATGGCGGGGTCTATCATCTAAATGTAGGAAAGCAAAGGATGGAGGGGCCAAATGAGTGTGAAAGGGGTGGAAAAGCAGAGGATGACGAGGCACAGATGAGGGTGAAGAAAGAGAAAGCATGGAAGGGATTCGTGTATGTGTGTGCGCTCGTACGCATGAGGCGAGTGTGCGTGTGTTAATGGGAGGTGGAGGAGGGTCATGGAGGGAGGGGATGTGGTTGAAAATTTTAATTCGCTAGTCAATATCTTATGTTATTTACCTACTCCAAGAGGAAACATTGCACAGACCTCGTTCGGGCCATTGCAATATAAAATGTCCCTTCAAAAGCTCCTATACAGGCACAAGGAAATTATCAACCGAGATCAATTATCAAAAAGCACGTCGGTACACAAATACAAAAAGTGAGGTATAATGAAATGTAAAAGGATGTGAATGTGTAGTCCTCACTTGATGTTTTCATTTTTATGCAAAAAAATTATTGACATATGGTAGTATCCATCAATGTTGAAAGTAGTAACGAACTTATTTTATATAAGCATAAACCACTGAAATTATCTTTAAAATTACTTTGTACGGATACAAAATCGTTTTATACATATGCAAAACCACCAAATTACCTTCTAAATCACTTTGCACCGATACAAAATCACCATATCACCTTCGAAACAATTTTGCATCGATGTAAAATGAAATTACACTTGTGCAAAATCACCCCACACTAATTTATTACTAGTGCAAAATGATTTTGCACCTGTACAGAACTACCATATCACTTTTGGAATAATTTTGCATCGGTGAAAAATGAGATTGCACTGGTGGAAAATTAGATTCCAAGTGCTCCTTTACCTATGAAAAGTGATTTTTTACTTAAAAAGTGATTTTTCATCTTAGGATTTAGGGTTTAGTATTTAATATTTAACGTTTAGGTTCCGTAAACCTTAAATTCTAAACCCTAAATCTTAAAGTGAAAAATCACTTTTCAATTGAAAAATCACTTCTCATATATCAAATCACTTTCCATAAATTTAAACCCTAATCTCTAAACCTTAAATCCTAAATCTTAAACTCAAAATCTATATGTCAAAATCACTTTATATGGATGTAAAAACATTTTACACCTACGCAAAACTACTGGATCACTTTCGGAACAAGTTTTCACTGGTACAAAATGAATGAGATTGCATCGATGAAAAATCACCTAAAATAATTTATCAATTGTAAAATTATCTAAAATAATTTACTATCGATGTAAACTGATTTATCACCCATGTAAAATTATTTATCACTTATGTAAATATAATTTATTATCTGTATATTTTAATTTAAAATAATATAATAATTTTTTTCAATATAATAAAATCTATCGATAATAAATCTTACATTCTTTTATTAATTTATATTAAATATAAATTATCGGGTGAAAATCACATTAACATCACCTTGCCTCGCCTTACATGTTATGTCACTTCATATATTTCCCAACATTTTGACAGTTATGGGAGCTTATCTCAAAATTCTACTGCAGAAAATCCCGTCTATTTTAGATCCCCGCTCCCGTAAATTTTAATCAGAAGGTTTAACCAAATGCCGAATATTTTTATCAGTGCTTTTAAAAACTTCCTTATTTATCTCTTTCTTCGCATACCCTCTTCCAAAAATAAACATTATTAGTGATTTTTTATATATCACCAGTGTGTTTCAATTAAATACTTAAAAGTCACCAGTGCATTATAAAAAAAAATCGCTGACGATATTCAGCTTTGAAAGAAAGCGGAGGAAGATGTGCATGAAGACGGTGATTCATTTACATTTTCGCTCCCATTTCTCTCCCTCGCTACTTAATTCGTTATTCTAAATTTGCACCAAATCGAACATGCGATTGACTTACCTTATATGTAGAAAAATCACCCAAAATGATTGCTCTCCCGTTAATGTCCTCAGGAAACATATTATTCTTATTTTTGTTTGTACGTAGGTACAAAAATGTTAGAAGTGGCTGCATTTTACGATATAAGAATACAGGGGCAATTTTTTTACGTAAAAAAGTAACATACAAACTATTATGCGATGAATCTATTGTCGATTAAATAAATTATCATTACTTTTAAATTAAAAATAAAATTATTTTATATCAATGTAAAATGATAAAAAATTATCTTTAATATCATTTTACATCGATATAAAATAATTTTATCCTAATATAAAATAATTAAAATTACTTTCAAAATTATTTAATACCAACCTACTTTGATTTAAAATAAAAAATTACTATATCTATTGACTCACAACATAATGATGGCTTTTTTTAAGTACAATGGATCATCATGCAACAGAATTTACGTTACTTTTGAATTTCTTTACATTAAATATCACTTTAATGTAAAGATTACGTCCACCAACATTGTAAAAATCACACATTGTGACATATTTTGTAACATATAAACTAAGAGTGATAAATTAAAACGATGTATTTTAATTTTTCACTTATTGAAATTATTTTTTATAGTTAAAAAATCAATTCCTAAGTAAAAAATTACTTTTTATAGATAAAAAATTATATTTAAAGTAAAAAATTATTTACTACTAATGAAAAAATAAAATATATCGATATATTTTTATTTTTAACCTATATTTTTTAATTTTTAATCAATATATTTTAATTTACTTAATTTTTAATTTTTTTATTTTTATTTTTATTTTGGATCGATTGATTCTAACCAAACCTCAAAATGCATTGCAAAGTGCAACACCGTACTCGTATCCTACATTTTCGGACATTTTAGCTTTTTATTTTAAGGGGGAACTATCTCTGCAACCGATGCGTGTACGGATCAACGAGTTTCTAAAACTTCCATTGAAACCTCAGTGGGTCTTTGGAAACCAAATTCAGGAGCGCAAATTTACCTTCCCAAGAACCAAATACGGGGTTTTCATTACAAACGAGTTCACACTTTTCCTTCGTAGATGTGCAGAACGGTCCCAAATAATGCTACCGCCTGTTCAGTCAACATATTACATGGTTTAGAGAGTAATCGTTTTTAACAAAGTAGATATTTTCGCACAAAGGTAAGTAGCACATTTCAAAATGCAAACGATGAGAATCATAACCATATCTATAATAGTACCGATGGGTCTTACTCCTCACCTCCATAATGTGCCAAAAAAGGCTAAAATTAGACCAGTAATAGTGCATTTAGATGCAGCATATGGTGGAATTAGTTGAGATAAATTTACAAAGACATAGCACAAAAAAAAAAAAAAAAAAAAACAGTCAAATATGAAACAAATAAATTACACCTTCCAATATGATAACAACCTACAACAAAAAACTTTAACTAAAAGAAATTCATGGTGAAAGTTTTCATTATTGCCCCTTTTTTTTATGGCAAAGTATTCATCATGTATTACTTGTGGTAAATAGGTACAGCCTTCACATATGTTCTATCACCTTTCCTGTATGGCCACCATTCTGATACCCATAACAAGTAAGGCATCTAGCAAAGAAATCCCTCGTCAAGTTCTGAAGTCTGATGGCAGTGTATCCTCTGTAAAGTACTCCCGAACTGTCCCAACATCGCAAAACTTTACCTAGAATCAAACAAGTAAAAGCAGGATTATGAATGAGATAACAGTCCACTGAATTGGAAACAAATGGCTCTCATATGAAGCTCTCATGCACTGTGATTCTGTTATGACGCGACATCAAATGTTGTTTAAGATGTCTGAGAGTTGGTCCAGACGCCTGGTCAGACGTCAGGAAACCTTCTCAGATGTCTGAAATTTAATTTTTTCGGTGTACTGGTTCGCGTCTGCGTGCATGCATGCGCAGACTGAACCACCACCCTCCTCTTTCCCTCCTCCCTACAGACTCAGCCACCTTTTTCTCTCTCTCGCCACGGCAGCCTTCAAATACCCCCCTCTCCTCTCCCTCACCCTCACTCCACCGCCTTCTTTCTGTCAGCGAGAGAGTGAGCGGGCGAGGGCGGCAGCAGCTGCTGCTGTGAGTGCATAGGGAGGAGGGGTTGCTGCGAGAGGGAGAGAGCTAGACTGTGAGGGTGCGAGCTCGCTAGAGTAGCCAGGGCTGATCGGCAAGTGCGCAGCAGAAGCATGGTGTTGGGGAGGAGCTGCTGCAGCTCAGGCAGCAGGCGAGCGCGGCGCGGCACGGCCGTACGCTGCAGGCAGAGGGCGAAGAGGTCCTGATTCTGGGAAAATTTCCCAGAATCAGACGTCTGGACATACGTCCAGACGACGCAGGAGACGTCTAGAGGAAGGTCTAGACGTCTGAAAGGTACAATATTTTTCCTCCCTTTCTATTTTCACGAGTACGGCCATGCAGCCGTCTCACCAAGGAGTTCTGCCTCATCTTGTGTTGAGGACGATCATGTGTGCGTGTAGGTCTCGTTCAGGAAGGCACAAGGGCACGCCCTCCTACACAAATCGGACGTCTGGGCACAGCACCAGACGACGGAGAGGTCTCCACACGTTCGGAGTGACAGTCGGATGTCTAGAAACCAAGTCCAGACGATTCAGCGGGCTTCTGGACATCGAAAGGACCGAGCAGGATCAAGGTATGACCTGAGCCACCGTTTAAGACATCTGGAAGATGTTCCAGACGTCTGATTTTGGGCAGACTTGTCATTTTTTACCCGTTTAGGGTCCGTTCGAAGTCTGTTTTCCACGTTTCAAGTTTCGTTCTTCTCAGATTTAGTTCCTCTACCTATTTACAGTAATTGTATCATGTTCTGAGTAGCTCCTTGTAATTGATTCTTGTGTTAGGACCCCGTTCCGTTACGGCTCTGGGGGTTGCGGAGGCGTGCGGGCTTGCCAATCAAGCCCCCATTACTCCTGATTTTGCGGGTAGAGTAGCCCTCTTAATTATTTATCAAAAATTATGCACTTGTGAAATAATTAAGAGTCTAGGGTATTGCATAAATCTTAGGACTGAAAAACTAGATTAAATAAATAAATATATATATATATATTGCAGTCTTGGAAAAGTAGAAAGGAAACGATAACTGCATGTAATTGGTTAACAACTACCTGTTTATGAATGGATAATTACTCTTGAGAATATAGGCTATAAAGCTGAAATGATGAAACCTAAATTGGCTGAGTTAAAAGAGCATGAACCCTATGGGGAATTAGGAGTAGAACTCCTGAGAAGTGAATGTAATAGAATTGGGGAAGTGAGCTGACCCTTGAGTACGGAGTACCAAGGAGAGCGACTGTCCCCCTGTTTAGTGCAGAGCGGAGCTAGCCGCCCTAGGGACCCAGGGTTAGGTCTGGCCACTTTGTACCGACTTTTAGACCTCGTATACACAGTACCAAGAGCTGCTAGTGTAGGAAGAGCACTAGCTATCCCACGGATCCCGGGGTTCTGCTAGCCCTCCTACACCAACTTGTTAGACCCACTGGGCAAACCAGGATAGTCAGGCGAGGGTGCACGGACTGTGGAGGGGAAAGACCCCTGTTTGGTTACTGTGGAGGGGTTGGACCCCTGTTACTGAGAGGGCTCTGCCCTATACTAGTTCCGTGCTGTACTTTGGGGTGCACTTGTTAATGGAAACGACTGACCGCGTACCAGTGTGGGGTAGCTACCCGTGCGTTTATCGCACATGTCATAGTCACCGTTACGTCTGTCAGTGACCTTGGGGTGGTTGACTAAGGGTAGGACCACCACGGGGGACTCTCCAGACCAGGAGAGCACCACATGTTACTTCTACTTTTCGGAAAAAATTGCAATCAAGATCGTTCCCACGAGGAACATTCAAGATCAAGAGAAAGATCTGAGGAATAATTCAATAATTGAGTAAATGGAAAAATAAAGAAAGAGATTAAAAATATAACAGCTACTGTCCACCTTACTGTTTTTCTTAGCTTTTGGTTGCCACTCTACTCAGTGTTTCGCTGACTGTCACTTTTTCAAGACCAGGTGTTGAGCAGCCAGAGCCGACGGCTACAGATGGTACTGGGCCTGGTAGAGCCCAGTAGTTTTTACTTGTGTAGTACCCACTGTACCTTTCCTTCTGTTGTAGTGAATAGTTTCTGTTACCACTGTACTCTTTTACTGTAAGCATCATGTTTATATACCTGTTTATTTCTTTACTGTTATGGTGGTATATACTATAGTAGTTCTTTTCTTTACTGCTGTATTTTGTTACTGCTAGTTATATATATGGTGAATGTGGTTTATCTTACTACTCTTTTGGCTACTTTTTCGTTGGACGACTGGGTTTTGAGATCAGTCGAGTCGATCTGATTCTCGTGTCTCGTAGGGATTCATGAATCGGATCGTAACAAGATGGTATCAGAGTAAGGTCGTCCCGAGAAGTAAACCAACTGATTGGAAAATAACTAATTCACGTGTCTGTAACTAGAGTAGCCACCACAATATTTCTTTTGACATAAGCTCTTAGACTTTTTTGTTATATATCGTTTCTTATTGACATGTTTCCGTTCTGTTTTCGCGTCTCCTTACAGGAGATGCCTCGACGCGGGACTAGCGAGGCGGGCCGCGGGCGCGGCCGAGGACGAGGTCGGAGGGGTGGGCGCGTTGAGGTCGACGTTTCAGTGGACCAGTCACTGCTCCCGAGCATTCAGGCCCAGGACCTCGCCCAGCTGATACGGGACATCGTGCGAGAGGAACTCCACCCGCCGCCACGAGCGCCTCTCCCTAGGGCTACGGAGGGGGAGTCCTCTGTGGGACCACACGACGGACATGGCGCTGGACGAGAGGGAGGGGATGGGTAGCCACCGCCCCCACCTTCCTCCGACACTTCTGTGCATGAGGCTTTTTTACCTGGAGGTGAACCAGCATCTCCACTGCAGCGCCACTTCGAGCTTTTCAGACAGTTCCGGAAGCTAAAGCCCCCCTCCTTCAAGGGGGATGAGGACCCGACCGAGGCGGAGGACTGGCTCGAGCAGATCAAGAAGGTTTTCGACACCCTTCGCCCCCCGGTGGAGTGTCGTGTGGCCTTTGCCACGTACCAGCTGGAGAGCGCGGCACACAGGTGGTGGAGGGCGGTCAGGGGATAGAAGAGTGACGAGCCGATTTGGGACCGGTTCGTCACCTTCTTCTACGAGCAGTACTTTCCCCAGACGTGGTAGGACCAGAGGAGGCGGGAGTTCCACACTCTCCGCAAGGGGATGATGACCGTGAGCACGTACCGCACGTGTTTTCTGCAACTGTCTCGCTTCGTAGCGACAGTAGTGGCCACTGAGGAGGAGCGCCTTTGGAGGTTCACCGAGGGGTTCCGGCCTGCGATTCGGGGGTATGTCAAACCCCTAAAGCTGCCTAAGTTCTCGAAGGTGGTGGAGGCAGCCATGACATACGAAGAGACCAACCCGTTCGCGCGAGATGTCGACAGCAGGTGGAAGAGGCCCTATCAGCCGTACTTCTCACAGGGCCGACGAGAGGAGACACGTGGCGCCCGCAGGAGAGCCGTCACGTTTTGCGGGGCCATCAGTGGCCTTTGGGGGCCCTCGATAGGGGCCAGCTGCTAGCACCGGACCCCCGCCCAGCCGACAGCAGGGACCCACTGAGGGCGGGAGTCGGGTTCCCCTCTGCTACCAGTGTGGCCAGCCGGGCCACATCAAGAGGGATTGCCCGTCTAGGGCAGGAGGTCAGCAGATGCTTCCTGCGCCGAGCACTGGAGGGCAAGCAAGAGGTCGCAGGTTCCAGGCGGAGGAGGACAACAGTCACGGGGAGGGTACCAGCCAGCAGTTACCCGTCCGACGCAGAATGTGGCTACTTCGTCCACACCTAGGGCTGAGGGGCGTATCAACGCCTTGATACACAGGGATGCCAGAGCTTCGGGATCAGTGGTGGCAGGTATGGTTTCAGTTTTCGGTAGACTCGTTTTCACGCTTTTCGATTCCGACGCTACACACTCGTTAGTCGCTGCCAGTTTCGCGGTTAGTTTGGGGCAATATTGTATGTTGTTAGAGGATCCGTTCGTGATCAGAGGTCCAAGTAGTCAGCTATTTGTAGCTGAGGTATACACGGGTTGCGAGGTCAGTGTTGGGGGACACAGCCTTCCCACTGACCTGATTATGATACAGATGGAGGACTTTGGCGTAATTCTGGGGATGGACTGGTTGTCCGCTTACCACGCCTTGGTGGACTGCTTTCAGAGAAAGATCGTCTTCTCCATACCGGAGTTGCCTTCTTTCGAGTTCCACGGGCAGCCAGTGGATGGAAGCTTCAGGTGCATTTCTGCACTTCGAGCGATGAGACTTTTGAGCCAGGGGTGTGAGAACTTCTTAGCTTGTGTGGTGGCAGAGCCCAACCCTGTGGCAGACTTCCAGAGTATCCCGGTGGTCAGAGAGTACCCCGACGTGTTCCCAGAAGAGTTGCCAGGACTACCACCCGAGCGTGAGATCGAGTTTGAGATCTCACTAATACCAGGGACCAGTCCCATCTCCACAGCACCGTACAGGATGACACCACTTGAGCTGCGAGAGCTCAAGTCTTAGTTGCATGATCTTTTAGATAAGGGCTTTGTGAGGCCCAACGCGTCTCCCTGAGGAGCCCCGGTACTGTTTGTAAAGAAGAAGGATGGTACCCTACGCTTTTGTGTGGACTACCGACAGCTGAATAGGGTCACCATCAAGAACAGGTATTCGCTGCTGAGGATTGATGACTTGTTTGACCAGTTGCGAGGTGCCACGGTATTCTCCAAGATCGACTTAAGATCTGGATACCACCAGTTGAGGATCAAGGAGGCAGACGTCTCCAAGACAGCTTTCCACACCCGATACAAACACTACAAGTTTCTGGTCATGCCGTTTGAGCTGACCAATGCCCCCGCTGCCTTCATGGACTTGATGAACCGGGTGTTTAGAGCGTACTTGGACCAGTTCGTGGTGGTATCCATTGATGATGTGCTCATCTATTCTCGAGCTCAGACGCGGCATGGACAGCACTTGCGGATGGTTCTGGACACACTGAGACAACATAGGTTGTACGCCAAATACAACAAGTGCGAGTTCTGGTTGAGGGAGGTGACCTTCTTAGGTCATGTGATCTCTGGGGATGGCTTGGCTGTGGACCCAGCCAAGGTCGAGGCAATGCTCAGGTGGGAGAGACCGCATACGATCACTGAGATTCGCAGTTTCTTGGGACAGGCAGGCTACTATAGGCGATTTATCAGAGGCTTTTCACAAATTGCACGTCCTATGACAGCTGACCCGGAAGGACGTGCCATTTACTTGGACAGACACCTGTGAGGCGTGTTTTCAGGAGCTGAAGGAGAGACTAACTTCGGCTCCCGTGCCCACCATCCCAGACAGTAGTGGCGGGATCGTTGTGTACACGGACGCCTCTTTGCAAGGGTTAGGAGGTGTGCTCATGCAGAGGGGTCACGTTGTCGCTTACGCTTCGCGACAACTGAAGCCCCATGAGCATAGCTACCCTATCCACGACCTGGAGCTAACAGCTGTCGTCTTCGCGCTGAAGACCTGGAATCACTACTTGTACGGTGAGACCTTCGAGATTTTCACAGATCACAAGAGCCTCAGATACCTGTTTGATTAGAAGGAGCTCAACATGAGACAGAGACGGTTGGAGCTCCTGAAGGACTATGACTGCAGCATTTCCTACCACCCGGGAAAGGCCAACGTGGTAGCTGCCGCCTTGAGCCGGAAGGCGCCCGCACACTTGGCCAGTTTACAGGTGCAGAGTTGGAGCCTCTTGAAGGAGATAGGCAGTTGGCGACCCCTAGAGTTACAGGGGCACTGTGGGGCAGTGACTGTGACGCGACAGACGAGGCCAGAGCTGATAGATCGCATCATCATAGGACAGATGGCCGACCCGTACTTGCAGTCCTCGTGTGACAGAGTACTGCCAGGAGACCCGAGGAACTTTTTTACAGACCAGGTACTGCGCATGAGGGGACGTATGTGTGTTCTCAGAGACGAGGAGCTGTTGAGAGAGCTCCTGACTGAGGCACACGGTTCCTAATTCACCATACATCCTGGAAACACGAAGATGTACCATGACTTGAGACGTGATTTTTGGTGGAGGGGAATGAAGCGGGATGTGGGTGAATTCGTACAGCAGTGTTTAGAGTGCCAGCAGGTGAAAGCCGAACATCAGAGGCCTGCAGGGCCGCTACAGCCACTTCCAGTGCCAGAGTGGAAGTGAGAGAGCATCACCATGGACTTGGTGGTGGGCTTACCTGTTACCCAGCGAGGACACGACGCAGTCTAAGTAATGGTTGACAGATTGACGAAGACGGCGCGTTTCTTGCCAATCCGAGTCACCTGGGGACCAGCACAGTTGGCAGAGAGGTATATCCGCAACGTGGTACGTCTACACGGAATTTTGCAGGAGATCGTATCCGATCAGGATACCCGCTTTACATCCCAGTTTTGGGCTGAGTTTCAGCAGACCCTGGGGACGTGATTGAGGTTCAGTACAGCGTACCATCCCCAGACGGACAGACAGTCTGAGCGCATGATACAGACACTTGAGGACCTTTTGCGTGCTTGTGTACTGGACTGGAGGAGCTCTTGGGAGGAGCACTTGCCCCTGGCGGAGTTTGCATATAATAACAGTTATCACTCGAGTATCGGCATGGCACCCTACGAGGCTCTGTACGGATAGAGATGTACGGCACCCATGAGTTGGGTTGAGGTGGGGACCAAGTGGGAGGTTGGCCCTAGGCTAATCTGGCAGAGTCAGGAGGTGGTCAAGCAGATTCACAGGCAACTCCGCACTGTCATGAGCAGACAAAAAGCTATGCAGATCGGAAACGCAAAGAGGTGCAGTTTGAGGTTGGGGACCACGTCTTCCTTCGCATTTCTCCTATGAAGGGCCTGCAGCGGTTTAGGGTGAGAGGGAAGCTCGCGTCGAGGTTCGTGGGGCCCTTTGAGGTCCTAGAGCGGGTTGGACTCGTTGCTTACAGGCTTGTCCTTCCTCCCCAGCTTTCTAGTGTGCACGACGTGTCCACGTGTCCAACCTCAGGAAGTACGTCACCGATCCTAGTCACGTCCTGAATCACGAGAGCGTCGAGGTGGGCGACGACCTGACCTACCCCGAGCAGCCAGTGCAGATTCTCAACAAAGCCATCCGCAATCTGAGACGGAAGCAAGTACCCCTGGTGAAGGTTTTGTGGAGGATCCAGCGGTACGAGGAGGCTACCTGGGAGCCTGAGGCGGCGATGCGGGAGCGGTACCCGGATCTTTTTGCAGGTACATCTTTTTGGACCGGCTTCGATCCTCTTTGAGTTTGTTATGCATATATCGTTCTTTTCCGCACCTTAGTTAGCGCAGGTTTCGGGGACGAAACTTCCTTTGAGTTTGTTATATTGTTATGACCCGACATCAAACGTCGTTTAAGACGTCTGGGAGTTGGTCCAGACGTCTGGTTAGACGTCTGGAATTTAATTTTTTCGACGTACGGGTTCGCGTCTGCGCGCATGCACGCGCAGACTGAACCGCCGCCCTCCTCTTTCCTTCCTCCCTGCAGACGCAGCCACCTTTTTCTCTCTCTCTCCCCACGGCAGCCTTCAAATACCCCCCTCTCCTCTCCCTCACCCTCACTCCACCGCCTTCTTCTTCTTCTTCCTGTCAGCGAGAGAGTGAGCGGGCGAGGGCGGCAGCAGTTGCTGCTGTGAGTGCGTGGGGAGGAGGGACTGCTGTGAGAGGGAGAGAGCTAGACCGTGAGGGTGCGAGCTCGCCAGAGCAGCCAGGGTCGACCGGCGGGTGCGTAGCGGAAGCGTGGTGTTAGGGAGGAGCTGCTGCAGCTCAGGTAGCAGGCGAGCGCGGCACGGCCGTGCGCTGCAGGCGGTGGGCGAGGAGGTCCTGATTCTGGGAAAATTTCCCAGAATCAGACGTCTGGACATACGTTCAGACGACGCAAGAGACGTCTGGAGGAAGGTCCAGACGTCTGAAAGGTACGATATTTTTCCTCCCTTTCTATTTTCCCGAGTACGGCCATGCAGCCGTCCCGCCAAGGAGTTCTGCCTCATCTTGTGTTGAGGACGATCGTGTGTGCGTGCAGGTCTCGTTCGGGAAGACGCAAGGGCACGTCCTCCCACACAGATCGAACGTCTGAGCACAACACCACGACGGAGAGGGTCTCCAGATGTCTAGAGTAACAATCGGACGTCTAGAAACCAAGTCCAGACGGTTCAGCGGGCTTCTGGACGTCGGAAGGACCACGCAGGATCAATGTATGACCTGAGCCACCGTTTAAGACGTCTGGAAGATGTTCCAGACATCTGATTTTGGGCAAACTTGTCGTTTTTGACTCATTTAGGGTCCGTTCGAAGTTCGTTTTCCACGTTTTAAGTTTCTTTCTTTTCAGATTTAGTTCCTCTACCTATTTACAGTAATTGTATCATGTTCTGAGTAGCTCCTTGTAATTGATCCTTGTGTTAGGATCACGTTCCGTTGCGGCTCTGGGGGTTGCGGAGGCGTGCGGACTTGCCGATCACACCCCCATTACTCCCGATTTTGCGGGTAGAGTAGCCCTTTTAATTATTTATTAAAAATCATGCACTTGTGAAATAATTAATAGAGTCTAGGGTATTGCATGAATCTTAGGACTGAAAAACTAGATTGAATATATATATATATATATTGCATTCTTGAAAAAGTAGAAAGGAAACGATAACTGCCTGTAATTGGTTAACAGCTGCCTGTTTATGAATGGATAATTACTGTTGAGAACATGGGCTATAAAGCTGAAATGATGAAACCTAAATTGGCTGAATTAAAAGAGTATGAACCATACGGGGAATTAGGAGTAGAACTCCTGAGAAGTGAATGGAATAGAATTGAGGAAGTGAGCTGCCCTTGAGCACGGAATACCAAGGAGAGCGATTGTCCCCTTGTTTAGTGCAGAGCGAAGCTAGCCGCCCCAGAGACCCAGGGTTAGGTCTGACCACTTTGTACCGACTTTTGACCCTTGTGTACACAGTACCGAGAGCTACTAGTGTAGGAAGAGCACTAGCTACCCCACGGACCCCAGGATTCTGTTAGCCCTCCTACACCGACTTGTTAGACCCACTGGGCAAACCAGGATAGTCAGGTGAGGGTATGCGGACTATGGAGGGGCAAGACCCATGTTTGGTTATTGTGGAGGGGTTGAACCCCTGTTACTGAGAGAGCTCTGCCCTATACTAGTTCCGTGTTGTGCTTTGGGGTGCACCCATTAACGGAAACGACTGACCGCGTGCCAGTGCGGGGTAGCTACCCGTGCATTTATCGCGTGTGCCGTAGTCACCGTTACGTCTGTCAGTGACCTTAGAGTGGTTGACTGAGGGTAGGACCACCACGGGAGACTCTCCAGGCCAGGAGAGCACCACGTGTTACTTCTACTTTTCGGAAAAGACTGTAATCAAGATCATTCCCACGAGGAACATTCAAAATCAAGAGAAAGATCTGAGGAATAATTCAATAGTTGAGTAAATGAAAAAATAAAGAAAGAGATTAAAAATATAACAGCTACTGTCCACCTTACTATTTTTCTTAACTTTTGATTGCCACTCTACTCGACATTTCGCTGACGTATCACCTTTGTCGCCTTTTCAAGACCAGGTGTTGAGCAACCAGAGCCGGCGGCTGCAGAGGGTGCTGAGTCTAGTAGAGCCCAGTAGTTTTTACTTGTGTAGTACCCACTGTATCTTTCCTTCTGTTGTAGTGAGTAGTTTCTGTTACCACTGTACTCTTTTACTGTAAGTATCATGTTTATGTACCTGTTTATTTCTTTACTATTGTGGTGGTGTATACTGCAGTAGTTATTTTTTTTACTGCTGTATTTTGTTACTGCTAGTTATATATATGGTGAATGCGATTTATTTTACTATTTTGGTTACTTTTTCGTTGGACGACTGGATCTTGGGATTAGTCGAGTCAGTCCGATTTTCGTATCTCGTAGGGATTTGAAAATCGGGTCGTAACAGATTCCCTTGAACTGATAAAAAGAATGCAATTGTAACACTAAAATGGTTGAGTTTGAACTGGGCATTTACATGTATTTTAGATATGTTGTTTAAGTAGAATGAGGTTGAATTTCAATTCCCTCGAAGGTGCGAGCACTTTGTAAAAAGATACATGCCCATTTATTACGGTTAAGGACACGTACAAATTTTTAAATCATGTGTACAGATATGAGTAGAAGTTGCAAATAATTCACAGCCTTGATAACATTACCAAAGACCAAAGTTTCCACAAAGACAAACTGGAAATTGCCGAATTAGTGGTTGAAGAGGCAGCCACCCATGACCTAACAGGTCCTTACTGACCAACCAGAAGTTGCTGATCCACTAGGTTTGACAACATGTATCTCCTGCTCAGCACACTAGTCACCAGATCTACTTGCTTGTCACAGAAAGGTGGTCGTTTTACTGCCTACATGTTCGTTTGATGTTTAGTGACTGATTATTCCATGAATGTTAACCAAGAAACTCAACTACAAAAACAAAGGCCAGAGCCAGACAACGGAACTAGTTTGACCAACTTTGCCACTCCAATTACCATGGTCAGCGTCATCCCCAAACCTTCTATTACCGTCCACATTTATCTACCCAAACAATCACAGTTGAACTTGGTCACCAAGGGCATTTTGCTTCAATCAGCATGGCATTATGCATGGGGCGTGGCAAAATGCTGCACCTAAAGCAGCTGCAAAGGTAGCAGCAATTTAGTGCCATAGAAATGCTGCCAGGGGCAGGTAGGGCAACAACACAACCTAACAGTGATAGTAAGAAGTTCTTCTGGTGGTGAGGCCAATAGATCGTTCAATAACCAGAAAAGGGGTGACAGCAGCAGTCTGGGAGGGAGATTAGATAGGAAGTTGACCACAACAATTTTCTCTTAATCCATGCTTGAAGTCATGGTACTCAAATTATACTATATGATTCACTAAGGTTGGAAATTTATCAAATGTACCCTAACGTGCATTTACTTTCTAATAGAAGGAATGATAACATATAGCAAGATTATTTACCAGCAAAATTTTAATTCTTAATAAATATATGCTTAATTCAGGATGGCTACCAATTATAATGTTGGAAAAAACCACGTTTGTATAACAGGTAGAGTAACGGGAGAATCAGATAGTAGTGTGTAGTTAAAGATAAATGTTTATCATTGGATAAATAAAATATAGTTCACAAATATCAAAGAGAACATTTTTCTGAAAAAAAAAATTCAAAGAGAACAATAAAAATACTTCTTAGAAGAAAAGAATGCCCAAGATTAAATGGATAGGCTACTTACCAAAGAAGCATATGACTTAAGCCATGGCTTGACAGCCTGCCAAATTGGTTGAAAGATGAATGGAGCACCCACAAAAAGAACTTGCCCAAGACGTTTTGGATAGTAACAGTAGAACACATCAATCTGCAAACAAAAAAGGATTCAACAAGACTTCAGAAAATAATTATTCAAAAAGATCCTACATAAAAAAAGCAAACTTGTCTGGCTGCTTAGGAGGAAAAGGCTTGTGACTAAGGTGTGGAGGGCAAGGTGGGCTCCTAGAGAGTGTAAGGTATGCTCTTTATGTGGGGGTGGTGAGAAGGACGTTAACCACCTTTTTTTCGATTGCCCTTTTGTGGTGCAAATTTGGGACAGGATGGGCGGGAGATGGTGGGAGTGTCGGCTGTTTGAGGAATTCTTGCATAGCTTCAAAAGTGGAGGTGGTGGTGGTGGACGGTTTGTTTTCCGTACAAAGAAGGAGATGGCCAGGCCGTTGGCAGTCCTTTGGGGAATCTGGTTGGGTAGGAATGCGGTGGTCTTCCGGGGCTTGAGACCTTACGTGGAGAACTTTGTTGAGTCTATCGACTCTTTGTTTTCTCTTTGGGTTGAGTCATTGTGAGTGGGGGACCTTGGTGTCTGCTGTTGTAATATTATTTATTGTTGATTCTATTTTATAAGATTCTAGGTAGTTATCATTCTGGATAACTACCTTTTCCTTTTTCAAAAAAAAAAAAAAAAAAAAAGCAAACTTGCTGACACAAAAATGTATTTCATTTAGGTTGTACCAAGTCTTAGAGCTTCCATCAGTACATCCTCATTGGAACACATATAGCAGAATTCAGCGTAATCAGATTTATCAGCCCATAGTTATGTGAAATCGCATCCATCAATTATCCCTTTTTTTTGGAAAAGAATCAGCTATCGCTTGTACAAGCAATAATTACAAAGGACCGTAGTAATTTGTATAGACACAATGCTACATGCTAGCATAATACACCACACTGTTCCTGTGAAGAAAACAACTGGAATATAATTCACTGAATGATGTGTGTGACTCTATAGAAAGAGAGGAGCACCTTAAAGAAATTTCATAAAAGTCCAAAGCAAAGCAATCAAATTAGGGCAATGAAAAACAAGTCAATCATAACTAAAGTTGGAAGTAATCTCTGATAAGGGCCTTGATGAAAATGTCTGATAAGTTATAACAACCGATCTGCCAAAGAAAGACGAGCTGATGTGGCCCTCATTACGGGATTAGAAACGAATTGCAATCAGCTTCATGTGATTCATGCACTCAAGAAAAGCTGCGGGTAAGAAGGGCCTTTCCATTGCAACACACTGGTATGTGTCAAGATTATCATTTGTTTGTTTTCTATGTTTATTTATTTCCTTGAGAACTTGTCTGTAGTTTACAACCACCAATTCTGTACATAAAGAGGACTGAGGTTCCTCAATGAAGAAGGTACTCATTTCTCCTAGCATGGTATCAGAAAAGCAAATCAAAGTGCAATATCCTCCTTGACCTTTCTTCTCCTTCTCTTCTCCAAAAATCTGTTCAGCTCACCTACTACTAAAATCAGAATCATAAAGAAGATGACTTGTTGGACCGATTGCAGAAGATCACCAAGCTGTGATTGCACCAAAGACTGCTATAGGCACAAGTATTGTCTCCAAGGCAGAGTATTATGAGCCTGAGCCTGTACAAAGGCTCAATTTGTTGGTTCTTCTAATCACTGCCACAAGTACTATTGCATTTACTTGTTCTCCAAGTATATCTACTGGCTATTCTGCAAAGACAAACAATGCTACTGATTCTTCTTCACTAGATGACTCGATTGCCTCCTGACATGCAGAGATTTTAGTTGCCTCACCAAGCTTACTTACGTAACTCTGCATACATAGCTAATGGGAGCCATTCCCCATCACTAATTAAGGGGAGGTTTATTTACTCCATACTTTCTATTAAGTTTATGTCAAATGAAAATATGAAGAGGCTAAATTGCAAAGTTATGCTTGACCATGTCTCTTGTCCTTTTCAGGACATATAATGGAGAAGATGATTGGTGATGACTTCAGGAATTGAGTGTTCCACCTTCTCAAGTCTCCATATGTTGATCAACTGCCCAAGCTTCTTCAATTGATCACCCAGAACCCTCCTACATTAACAGTTTAGAGTGACAACGACAAGGGAGTGTGCCACCTTCTCAAGTCTCCATATGTTGATTGACTGCCCAAGCTGCTTCAATTGATCACCCAGACCTTTCCTACGCTAGAATTTGGAATGTAGTGTGCATTAGTTGAAGAAACACCATTTGAAGTTTTAGCAATCCAGTCAAAGTCCTAATTTAGGGACTCTTTTTCAATTTTTGCATTTGTATGTTTGGATCCCAGGCATATTTACAGTCATCATGGACGCTAATACCATTGTAAACTATTTTCTCATTCGCAATGGATTTTTTTTTGTCAAAGATTGATGTGAGAAGTGTTATTAAAAAAATTTACAGTTGAAATAAAGAATCAATTTCTACCGATGTGAAAAACATTCAGTCTGAGAATGCTTTTGGAATCTTCTACATACTTGTGTAAATTTTACCAATCTTGTTGAATTATTCATCAAGCTAATTATGCTCATGCATCTCCACAGAAGGGCGTGGCTAAATGTAAGCATCATCATTTTTTGGGTCATCTCACATTGTTGTGGATTCTTGGTACTATATTCAGATTGCAAAATGCTATTGATTGCTTGTTCTTTGGTCAACAAGATACCCATGCCTATTTTTCTTTGCAAGGGAGATACCTATCTCTATTTTTCTTTGCATGGGAGGCAACCATCTCTATTGTTCATGAGATATTCCCTTTCAAATTGTATTCTCAACATGTGAGCCATTTATGGTTCCTTTGAGTGGCGTTTGATGTGTTGCTTTGTATCTCAATGGTCCCAATAGGAACAAGCTTTCACATTGACTAGTTAAATGTGTCTTTGTTGGTTACTAACATGCTCAAAAAAGATATAGGTCCTCTGGTCCCGTTTGTTGACATCTCCATATCAGTGTATATCTACTTTCTCAAGTCCATTCACCATTTCTCTATGTTGGGATCAGTGAAGGGGCATGTGGCACATGCTGTGTGACAGCTATCCAAGGGCCAATATGGCCACCGGTTTTGGAGTCCTATCAAGTCTAGTAGGAACTGTTTTTCTTAGTTGGCAAGTCTAAATTTAGTTTATTTGTTTTAGGAGATTTTGTAAGATTTGATCTTTACCAAATCTAGAAGATTTAATTAGATCTTTTAGTTGAGTCTATTCTTAGAAAATAGAAATATGTACTCTCTATTTAAAGAGAGCATTTCCTATGATTTTGAGTTGGGCAATACAATTAATTTTTCCACAATCAAGTGCTCATCTCCTCTCTCTTCTCTCTCTCTCACCAAAGACCACCACCGCTAGCAACTGCCAACCGGTCGACCACCTCGTCGGCAACCGCCAGCCGGTCGACCACCTCACCGGCAACCCAGCCGGTCATCCCTGCCGACCTCCTAGGAGCATTTGCTCCATCTCACCACTGCCCTCTTCCTAGACTCTCTGATCACCCAGATCACACATCTGGTAGACATTCCAGACATCTTAACACACAACTCAGTGTTGTGCGTGAGCTTTCTAGATCTCTCTACGCACAGGAGCCTCCACGCTTCATCTGCGCCCACTTCAAAAATCTTAACATGGTATCAGAGCCTACGATCTAGGCTACTGCGTACATAGAAGATCCAACTACTCATTAGAAGTTCGTGCATTCGAAATTCTCCTCAAATCAAGCAACTTGCGCAGAAAAGAAGGAAGACCTAGAGATGGCAAAATCTACCATGATCGTCGGAGATGCTACGCTTGGCCCTAGCGAGAGCAAGGTGGTTGTCTCCGGGACAACCATCAAATTGAGTGGCGCCGTCAACTACGTCTTGTGGGCTCGCGCCTTCAAGATCTTTGTTGGCGGACAGGAGAAACTCAGTATTCTCCTGGAAGAGGCATCAGAGTTCAAAGACGAAAAGAAGAAGCACGAGAAGGAGAACTATGTCATCATGAATTGGCTCATGAACTCGATGGACCCAACTATTGCCTCGAATATGCTCAATAAAAAGAGTGCCTTCAAGATCTGGACGACCCTCGAGAAGAGATATGCTCGAACCTTGAGCAATGCCCGCATCACCGAGCTTTACACCCGTATCTAGATGACCAATCAAGGAGATCTCTCCTTGACAAAGTACTACAAGAAGATGAAGGCGTTGTTTGAGGAGTTGGAGATCTACGAGCAAACAGGGGGAGACACGTGCGGTGTGGCAATCCGTAAAGTTCTTGTCGAGATTAAATTCTCACTATCGAGCTGCACGTGATCAGATTCTTACTTCAAAAGGGAAGATGGATCTGGAGACCATCTTCTGTCATCTCTCCTCAAGATGGAGATCCCTGAGGAGGTAGATGAGCCAAAGAGCAAGAGTTCCACGCTCGCTATACCAGAAGTGAGTGTAGGACAAGGACGAGGGCGTGGACATGGATCTGGCCACGTCTACCCGAAGTGCCAACACTTTGGACGAAATAATCATCCACAAGACAAGTGTTGGGTGAAGTACAGGAGACCACCACGTGGGGCTACTAGCACCTCGCGTATCGACTCCCTTACTTCTGAAGATTTGGAGAAGCTTCGAGTTCTACGAGAAGACAAGTCTACAGCAGCCATCGCGACAACCACCCAGGTTGCTACAGAAACGACTTCGGAAGTCGCAAAAGGACTCGCCATCAATTTGTCCAAGAAGAAGACCGAGATCTTCGTCCTCAGAGAAGAAGATGAATGGTGGAGCGTCTAGCTTCACCAATGGAAGGCCAAGTCGTTGGCCTCACGGCCTTTGACTTGAGGGGGAGTGTTGGGATCAGTGAAGGGCCACGTGGCAGCTATCCAAGGTCCAATATGGCCACCGATTTTGGAGTCCTATCAAGTCTAGTAGGAATTGTTTTTCTTAGCTAGCAAGTCTAAATTTAGTTTATTTGTTTTAGAAGATTTTGTAAGGTTTGTTCTTTATCAAATCTAGAAGATTTAAATAGATCTTTTAGTTGAGTCTATTCTTAGCAAATAGGAATATGTACTCTCTATTGAAAGAGAGCATTTCCTATGATTTGGAGTTGAGAAATACAATTAATTCTTCCACGATCAAGTGCTCCTCTCTCTCTCTCTCTCTCTCTCTCTCTCCAGAGACCACCACCGCCGGTCACCTTCACCATCGGCAACCACCAACCGATCGACCACCTGGCCAACAGCCCAGCCGGTCATCCCTGCTGGCCTCTTAGGAGCACTTGCTCCTTCATCTCACCGCTACCCTCTTCCTAGACTCACTGATTATCCAGATCAAACGTCCGGTAGACGTTCCAGACGTCTTAATGCACAACTCAGTGTTGTGCGTAAGATTTCTAGATCTCTCTATGCATAGGAGCCTCCACGCTCCATCTACATCCAACTCAAAAATCTCACCACTCTACTTCGATGTCACGAGCTTCTTGAAAATCTTTAGGATCATACTTCACGTTCATCCATGCCCATCCATGCTTTTCCCTTAGAGGAGATTTTGATGCTTGTCAATTCTACATCTATAATATCTTCTTCCAAGTTTTAGGAACCATCGTTGATTACATCCATTGCTTCCTTCCCTTGGCGCCTATGATTTTGCCAGCTCCTAATGAAAATACCATTCCTTTTATCCAATAAAGTTGATGATAATATAGTAGTTTCACATCTCCTACCGGTGAGACTACTAGAGGAGTATACGAGGAACCTGCTACTAGTACTGAAGTTGCCCAAGTTGGGGACAATCGTAAGATTGTTGATGGCATAAATGACAATTTTAATCTACACATTGCTCTCAAGAAAGGGCAAATGGATGTTTACTGAGCACCTTATCTCCAGAAATCTATTCATGGTATGCCTCAATCACAAGTTTAGACATGTCTTACCTACGATTTTCTTTCCAAATCAAATCAGCAAACAATTCTTGATCCACAATGCCACAGAGTGTACAAATACTGTGGGGGCACTGGTAGGAAATCATGAGATTAGTTTCAAATATATGGCTATTTGGAAGGCTCCACCAAAGGTGAAGATTTTTGCTTGGCTACTAAGACAAGGAACATTGGTCACGGATGTCCTACTCTTAGTCCAAACGTCTTACAAGACGTCTGATGACTTTACCAAACGTCCAACAAGAGGACCATTAGCCATTGCTCTTGCAAGCCAAGTTAGGATAATTTAGCATTTATTTCCAGACATCCGTAGAAGTGTCCAGACATCTGATAAATAGATGTTGGACCAAAATCCAAGGATGTCAAACCTGTATCTAGCCGTTAGCTTATTGAAATCAATTCTCGCAGCTTTCAGATGTACATGCCATCTATTAAACGTTCAGACCGTCATTTGACTCTTAAATTCTAGAACCCTAATTAGATCTGGTCCAAAACAAAAGCAAACCCGCCTATAATTAGACATTCAATAAAATTACTAGACGTCCTATAATAGCACATCAAACGTCCACCTAGAACCATGTTTCGATCCAATAGAATTAAGAACCCTGACCCTTTAGATCAGACGTCTAAAGTTGTTATCAGATGTCTGATATGTCAAACTCATTATGACGATTGGATTTTGATTTCGACCCAAATCTCCTTGGAATCTTTCCTAACGGCTATTTAAACCTTCCTAAGCCTTCTAAAGGCCTCCTAGGACCTCTATAAATAGAGGACACTTCCTTGGCTCAAAGACACCTAAGACACCTTGATATACTACTTCCACCATATTTGTGTCATTGAAGAGAAGATCCAGGTGTTAGAAGTGCCCTTACTTCCCGTTTACACAATCTAAATTCGAGAGCACCGATTCGCTGCGCACTTCACTTCCATCTTAGAGAAACTCTCTAAACCTATAGGAGCTTATTATAACTCTACCTATTTGGGCTCTATAGGATTGTTGTAATTTTGTTTTGTTTGCAATTGGGTATTCGCTTGGCGAATTCCCGTCTTCTTCGTGAGACAAAATACTCTTCGTGGAGAAGAGGGGTTTTGAGGTACGCTACCCTTGGGTTAAAGTAGTGTGATTGTACTTGAGGTTGTGTTACCCTCATTCAAGTGACACGTAGTGGATTTAGTCGACTCAATCGATCAGAAAATCCTAAGTCGAGAAGCTTAGGTAGTGATTTTTATCTGGGTTGAATTTTCACCTAAAAATACTTCTCATTCGTGGTAAATGTTATTTGTGTGATTGTGATTTTATTTCCGCATATTTTAGATACCATATTATTCACCCATCCTCTAGTCCGAAATTTAATTAATTATTGTAATTTATTTGGTTTTGATGGCTGAGTAGATAAGGATAACTACCAACCATCGGTAGTCATTATTTCCTATTTTCAGAAAAAATGTCACCAAGGGAGGACAAGATGTTCTCTCTTGCATGTGAGGCATTCAAAAGCCAATCCCTCGCCAATGCAAAGGTTGAAATTAGTCTTGGGTAAAGTCTCGATGATACCATAAGCCAACCCGCTGCTAAGGGCTACACCGAGACATAATGTTGACTTCGGGGACACCATTCTAATGGCACATGTGTCGATCATTTGGATCTTTATCTCATAGTGTGCAACTTGAGTGGCCACTCTATGACCTTGATGTTAAGAATGCCTTATTGTATGATTATCTACATGGGTAATTTACATGCAGCAACCCCCTAGGTTTATGTCTCAACAGGAGTATTCCGAAGAGTGCAGATTGAAAAGGCAATCTATAGACTCAGAATCCATCTGCATGATTCCGAAAGGTCTGAATGTCTTTGAGAGCTTGAATTTTACATATCTTTAAAAGTTGAATAAGACAAAACAAACGGAAGCAATAATATCAAAGCAATAATCAATCAAGAATACTTGGGTTTACATGAAAACCCCACTTAAGAAGAGCCGAGAGAAAACCACGGGAGAAGGCCTTGATAGAGCACTATTTGTATTTCTTCTTCTCAAAGGAATATGGGAGAAATACACGCCTATTTATAGGCCACCACTCAAACACAAAGTCCACATCTTCCGATGTGGCACTAAACCCACAACCCAATTCTCTCAACACTTCCCCTCAAGCTGGAGCATGGAATGCTCAGCTTGTAACACAAAGAAACCCACTCTGCATAGGCGGGGATATAGGTTGGAGTTGCTGAAGGAACTGTGGTTGTCTCTGACAATGGCCTCTCCTCTGGAGACCTAGTGCCGATGGCTCCCCATTCAGTATCTTTGGAAAATAGGTCTTCTTCTGAAGGTCTCGAAAGTGGAACTCCCTCTCTAGAGTCCACGGAACTGGATCTCCCACATAGAAGCCTGAAATGGGCCCTTTCTCTGAGGAACTCGAAACTTGATCTCTCTCTCTAGAGATCTCAAAACTCTGGACTTCCTAGAGTTGGGTTTCTCATTTGTAGTCCAGGAACAAAAGAGACTCTCAGATAGGGGATGACTACAATAGACTTCCACACTCCCCCTTTCTCCCATACTCGTATGGGAGAAAAAATAACAAGAGAAGAAGTAAAACAATAAAAACTAAAAAAGACTTCACCTCTTCTCTTAAACATGAACATCATAATCCTTTTTTTTATTATTTTTCTCTGTTCTTTTTTTTCCTTTTGAAATTTTCTTCAACTTCTTTTTTTTATTTTTCATTTTTTCTTTTATTTTTCCCCTTTCTCCACCTTTTTCCTTTTTTTCTCTCTCTTCATCCCCTTTTTTTATTTTCTTTGCACCTTCCTCTTTTTTTCCCTTTTAAATGCCCTCACCCCTTTGGGTTCGAGAACCACAAAGGAGCACGACGGCTCCTCTCGCCACCTTTGGCCTCGTCCGCTCGGCTGCCATCTCCGGCCACATCCTCTCTGGTTGCGTCAACGAGGACCGCACCGCCGTCACCCATGCCTGCGCGTCATCCTCGCTGCTACTGCCAATCCCGAGGTCGTTGCCGCCACTCCTTGATGCCACATGGGGAGCGCCGCAAACAACAGCGGCGACCGGGATCGCCTCGACGTCGTCTGCACCTCCGACCTCTCCGCCCCGTCTCCATCATCGTCATCTTCTTCCTCGATGCCACCCTTGTCTCCGACATCTCGGCGACGCTCTACCCAGCCGTCGTCCTCAAGACCTGCCTCCAGGTCTCGTAGTCGCAGGCCTCCACTCGCACAGCCGTGCTCAGCCTCGAGGTCCCCAACCACGCCGCAGCCACCATTGCCAACGCCATCGCGGGGCTTAGCACCGCCATGGCCACCTAGGTGGTGTGAACCCCCGTCAACGTCATCAACCAGCGCCTTATGGTCCAGGGCAGCTGCATAGGGCCCCCTCCTAACACGACAGCATTGAGCGCAGCCATGAGAGCCAACGCCAACATGCCCAACCCTAGCATCACGCCATTGATGGCATCCTCACAGCCTTATCTTCAGCACCGCATGTTCCCTAGCCATGCCGGCCTCCTGTAGCGGCCCGTTGCCGCTCTTCCATTCTCCATGCATGCTCCTAGATGCACAGCAACAAAAACACTTCAAGAACATAATATGATAATAAAATAATTTGAAGATTGAAAATAACTCAAGAACAACTTGCTCTAATACCAAATTGAATAAGATAAAACAAGCGAAAGCAATAATATCAAAGCAATAATCAATCAAGAACACTTAGGTTTACATGGAAACCCCACTCACGAAGAGCAGGGAGAAAACTACGGGAAAAGGCCCTAATAAGGCACTGATTTGTATTTCTTCTTCTCAAAGGAATATGGGAGAAGTACACACCTATTTATAGGCCACCACTCACACACAAAGTCAACATCTTCCGATGTAGCACTAAACCCACAACCCAATTCTCTCAACATTAAATGATCATTGTTTATGTAGAAATCTGTGAAGGAAACAATGGTAATACCCACTTATATCGACAAGGGATAATGCCCGTGGCATTAATGAGACAGAAGTAGTTTGCCAAGCATTTCATCACCAAAGATCTAGGCCCTCTCTAAGTACTTCCTAAGGGTTGAAGTTATGTGTTGCAGCCTTGCAAGAAAGGTGAGGAAGAATGTCAAAGACTTGCAACAGGAGGCAGTCACAGTGCGAGCTAAACTAGCCTCTATTCCTATGGCTTGCAATGTATATCTACATGACGGTTGCCATAAGCCTATGGATGCTAGAAAATTCAAATGCTTGGTAGAAAAGCTACTTTGTGCCTATTATATGGCCAAATGCTATGATATTTCTTTTACATTGGGCAAAATTAGCTAATTTGTTGGGAAATACACAAAAGTACATTAGGATTCAAAGATGGTTTTTATGTACTTAAGGGCTACTCTCAAAGGGAGTTTTCCTTTCAAGAAAGGAAAGTCCTTAGTATTTAAGCCCATCAATGCAACAATGTTGAATGCCCCAAAAATAAAAACCTGAGAGAGCATCCAAGTCAAAAACAATTGGCTTGAGTGGAGTTGGAGAATATGATCAATTTTATTCGAATAAGAAATCCTACACCTCTTTACATAGAAAGAGATGTGAGAACAATTATGGTACACGTCTATAAGAGAATAGAAAAAATATAATAGCGCCCTCATAATCTAACAAATGACCAAAAGGGTATCTCAACACTCCTCCTTAAGCTAGAACATAAATGTCAATTATACTCAACTTGGAACAACAGACATCAAAAGCTGAACGTGGTCTGCTGTCTGTTCCTCGGATGTGACACACGTAGTATAGATGATTCCTCGCTGGATGAGATCCACGGTGTAATAACAATCAATTTCCATGTACTTGGTTCACTCATGGAACATGGGATTATTAGCAACGTAGGTGACTGCACGATTATCGCATCGCATCTCCATTCGCTCCTCAATTTGAACATGTAGATCACAAAGCAGGGATCGCACCTAAACCATCTCAGCTGCAGTCTAGGCCATAGCTCTTCACTCAGACTCTACATTGGACCTGGCCACCACTGCCTACTTCTTACTCCTCCAACCAACTAAATTCCCTTCTACATAGGTGTAGAAGCCTGTAGTAGACTTCCTATCTGCTAGGCATCCTGCATAATCTGCATCTAAATAGCCAATCATAGTTATAGCAATCTCTCTGCTAAACAAAATTCCACGGCCAGGTGTTTTCTTCAAGTGTCTAAGCACCTGCATAGTGACTCCCTAATGCTGTTGGGTTGGTCTATCTATAAACTGACTTAGCTTGCCAACAACTAAGGAAATATCTAGACGTGTGATGGCCAAATATAAGAGTTTTCCAATCAGCTATTTGTACACCCGGCTATCTACTGCCCGTGAATCCTCATCACAGAGGTGTACCTTCAGATCCATGGGAATGTTTGTAGACTTAGCTCCCAGCATGCCTGTCTCCTACAAGGCATCTAATGCATATTTTCATTATGAAAACACCATACCTTGCTTGCTTCTAGCCACCTTAATCCCAAGAAAATACCTCACTTGTCCTTGGTCTTTCATGACAAGCTTCTCTGCCAAGCATTGCTTAAATTTAGCTATCCCTGTCTCATCATATCCTATGATAATAAGACCATCCACAGACTAGAAGGGCCACAACACCTCTCTCAGTCATCCTGACAAAGAGTGAATAATATGAAGTAGATCGCCGAAGACCGATCATCCGAACCAACTCCGAGAGCTTCTGTAACCAAGCTCTCCGGCTCTGCTTCAACCCGTAGATTGCCTTCCTTAACCTACACACACTCCCCCTAAACCTCAAAACTAGGGGGTTGTTGCATGTAGACCTCATGAAGATTGCCATAAAGAAATGCATTCTTTACATCTAACTGATAAAGAACCCAATCCTTGTGCACTGCAACAAAGATAGAATCCACACTGTAAGGATCCGAACAACGGAAGAGAATGTAACAAAGAAATCCACCCCATATATTTTGGTGAACCCCATTTCTACCAATCGGGCTTTATGCCGTGAAATAGATCTATTAAGATTACATTTTAAGGTAAAAACCCAATGACATCCAACCACTCGCACTCCTGCAGGAAGTGGAGTAAGCTCTCACATCTCTTTGGAACGAAGAGCAGTCATCTCATCCTCCATGGCTCTCTGCCATTTTGTATCAAGCATGGCTTGTTGGTACGTAGTGGGAATCTAAGAGGCAAAAAGGGCCTGAAAAAACTGGCCAAAAGTAGTCCCCAGGCAATCTATAGGAACTACTCCTACATAAGGGTATCTGGGACAGTGGCGAGGTGCCTTCCAAATGGCAATCGGAAGGTCAAGATCATCTAGCACACCCTCCTAGATAGGCTCTAAGGTAGATATATCCATAGTTGGTCCTGTAGAATCACCACTAAGCATAGTATCATCAGTGGCTAAAGTCTCTGGGATTACATGATTCGGTGAAGGAGCCGGTGAAGGAGGAGGCATTTGCAATGTAGTGTAAGATCTCTGTAGATAGCAATAGGATCCTCAGATCTCTCAGCTTGGGTGGTGGTAATGGTAGGAGGTGAATTAGTAACCGAAATCACCTCAAAAGGCACAAGAGGAACATGCATAGGAGCCATGTCAAGATCAAAACATAAAGTCTACCCAGTTATGGACAAGAACGGAATAGATTCATGGAAGGTCACATCTGCACTAACATAATGCTTACCAATAAGAGGATCATAACACCTTCAGAGTCCTCAAATATCCCAAAAAGACACACTTGATCGCCCTCGGAGCAAGTTTATCACGGCCCTGTGAATGCAAGTGCACAAAAGCAACACACCTAAATATGCGAGGTGGCACATGGAAGAGATCTCTATCCGGATGCAAAATATGCCAAGGAATATGCTTATAAAGCACTAAACTAGGCATCCTATTGATCAAATAACAAGCTGTCAAAACTACATCTCCCTAGTACAATTGAGGCACATTGTTATGAAACAGAAGGGTACGAGCCACATCCAGCAAGTGCTTGTGATTCTTTTCAACAACACCATTTTGCTACGAGGTATGAAGGCATGTGGTATGATGAATAATCCCATGGGCCTTATTAGGGGCTTGAGGTCAATGGCACCTAAGATATAACGTTTCTTCTCACCGTATGCTAGTACAAGAGGTGTTTTTCAATTCTGGATTGATGACTAGATGGGTGAAGGAAGGCTAAAGGATAGATTTCCAAGGCTATTTGCATTGCTTAGCGATAAGGAGGTTTCAATGGCTAGCTGCCGGGGGGTCGTGGTGCTCTACGTTTGCAACCAACTTGTCGGACCAGCGATGTTTGGAGCTACAGTGTATAATGCAAGAGCTGGAAGACTACCAGTTGGAGGGGGGAGGACCTGACTACTTCATTTGGGATGAAGGTCACTTCTCGGTGCAGGAAGCTTATAAGAGGTTGAGAATGTTAAGACCGATGGATATTGATTTTATTAGAGATTGTACACAGATTTGGAGGTGGCATGCTCGTTGAAGGTCAAGATTGTTGTATGGCTACACGGAAAGGGTCGCTTGATGATGAGGATGTCAAGAGCAAGATGGACGCTGAACGCAGAGAGTGTGCCCGCTCTGCAGACAAGAGGATGATGATATAAATCATTTCTTCTTTACATGCTCTTTCTCAACACAAGTGTGGAGGCACTGTAGCCTCAACTGGGCATTCCTCGTATGACGACTTCTAGGCCTCTTTCAGGAGAGGGGGACGATAGGAGGGACAAAATGCATTTAGGACGAAAAAGGAGAAAGCAAAAGCCATGGCGATGCTCTGGGGCATTTGGCTGAGAGGGAATGTGGCAGCATTCAAGGGCTAGCAGGCTTACATTGAGAATTTTGTTTCTAGCATTTTTTTCCCAATGCATTTTTGGGAAACTCATTTGTAATCTAATTATGTTTGTATTTTGTTTTCCAATTAATTAATTTTGAGTGGTTATCAACCAAATAACCACCCTTTCTCCTTTTGAAAAAAAAGCCCACAAGATACTAAAGAATGTAGCCTCCTTCCTGTATGCCTTCTAAGTCTCGCATGTACAGATCGGACGGCAAGCATTGTATTTCTCAAACAATGTCTTAAGTGTAAAATAGTACGCAGATAGGGTCTTGCCTTCTTGTTAAAGGTTCATCATCTCATCATAGATCTAAAAAAACTTGACATTCTTTTGATGGAAATGTGTCTTAGAAGTTATCCCACATCTCCTTTACTGTCTTTTAATACATAATTTTATCACCAATCGGAGGAGTAACATTATTCATTATCCATGCCAATACCATAGCATTATCTTTTTTCCATGTAACATATTTGTCAATCTTCGCAGTGAACTCCAATTTTGTAAGGATGTGCTCTTTATCATGACCCTCTACAGTCATGAAAAAAGTCTATGACCATCCAATTTGATTAAGGGACCAAAAAATGGGTTCTTGTCAACCCCAGTTTATGTCACTTCTAACGTGACCTCTAAGGAATCTATTAAAGGCATCCTTCATGCCAATCAGAAGCCCTAATATGTTGAAATAAATGTCTTGAACCTGATTAAGTCATAAGAACATGTTGAAATCCCTAATTCCCAACCAAAAACTAGCCTAGAGCAACCAAGAAGGGGTTCTAGCCAAGAGGTGGCGCTCCAATGATTGGCGGAGGTCTGGTGAGGGTTATCGAACTAGAGTGGCATTAGGTAACCATCGGCGACTGGTCTTAGGCCAATGGTGGTACCAGCAATGGGTTCTTTACTCTTTAGGCTCCTACTGCCACTTTTGGGGGGTCCTCTCACCACCGGCAAATGCCAATGACTAGAGGGGACTTCACCAAAGGTAGCGTGCCAGTGGAGCAACCCCTCCAATGGTCAGTGGCAATGGGAAGATTGAAGTTGGGTGCTCCAACAAGGCTTTTCTTCACCAGAGGTCTTTTCAAAGGAAGTTAGGATTTTTTCTTGTTCTTTAATTAATGTAGAAGAAAAAAGGGGAAAACAATGAGGGTACCAAACACCAGTCTAGGACCGCTACTCTGATATCAAGTTAAAAGAAATGAACAAGCTAATTCACTACGAAACCCTAATCCTCATTATATGGAGGATTTGGGAAAATTACTAAGAGGCCCAAAAATAAAAGAAAAATGAGAAAAAGCAACAAGGAAACAAAAATCTCAACAATAATCACTGCTTTCAAGGGGAAAGAAGAATTTATAGTCATAAATTAGGGAATATATAACTTGTTTCTAGAAATTTATCAGTTATATTTAGTGCTGCTTGAATTATTCAAATAATTAGACTAGCTTTGAAAGTTCTTTTAGATATTTTCAAAAAATAAATGCAGTACTTTACCAAGAACTTCAGGAACGAAATATCTGCATTGTCTGTGTTGAAACCCCTTAAATCAAAAATTCCCAGTATTTGTTCCTTTCCAGGGGGCAATTTACTTAGTGCCTTCTCAATCAGAAACACACACAGCTTCTCATTCTCCTTGGAGTCCTGCTTCTGCGTTGAAATGTACCAGCATGTAATTAGTGGCACCCCTGGACAAAGAAATTAGTGCTTCAACATGTGCAAAAGTAGAAATGGAAATATAAAAGTACATGATTCCAGTAATATCATATAAGGATAGTGCAAGTTGCAATAATATAAAAAGAATTGGATTTTTTTTTGAAAGGGAAAAGGCAACTACTTGAGGTCAATAGTCATCAGAAAATTTTATTAGAGGAAAAACGGCTGAATTACAACAACAATCAGGTGATTATCATGTACGAGAAGTAGATTATCATACCAGAGAGGGCAAAACTTATCAAGGCCAGATACTATAGAGGGCAAACTCGCCCTTCTATAAGTGCAGCACACCATTTTAGGCCTGAAGATAAGAATAATAGCTTCTACTGGAAGTCAAAAATAGACTTCAACCTCCCCCTTCGAAAGAAAACGCTTCCATGGGTTGGGCTATATTTTAGCAAGAGTGTTGGTTGGGGGAGCAACTCAATCCAATCCAGCCTGCAACTTGTATATAATTGTTTAAAGTTTACTTGTGATAGCTATATTATATATTCAAAATTCAAAATTTCTACTATTCCTATATATAACATTTTAACCATTACTATTAAGCCCATTATATTTATGATTTTAAAGCCCACTCAAGCATTATGTTTCCCAAAAATTCCACCACCCATGCCTCCCACCCTTCCCTTCCAACATTTTACCAAAATAAAGTAAGGCAGTACGGGAGGTACAAAGTGAAGTGGAGCAAGAAGGGGCTCATCTTCTTCCTTGACTAATAGATCACACAATGCAATTGTTTTAGCTCTGCAAACCTTATGAGTGAAGCATTTTTAGTGGAGCTCGTTTCCCCCTCCTACAACTCTTTTCCAATGGAAACCCCAATAACCTATCACATGCTCTTTTTTGCTCCCAGTATAATCCCCTCTCACCCCTATCAAGCATCATCCAGCCACAATTCTCATCCCTACCTCATCACCACCTCTACTAACCCCAGTGGGCCATCCCCCTCACCGCCATTATGCTACCATCTCTCTTAATCTCATCCCCTAATATGCCACTGCCCCTCTCACCCCCATCAGTCATCACCTTGCCACTGCCCCTCTTAGTCCGAAGGCATCACCACACTCTTACCCCATCGAGCCACCTTCCTTCTCAACCCCATCCTCTACCCTTGTCAGGGATCATATCATCTCCATCGTGTTACTACCCCTATTATCCCCAAATTCCTCAATCACATTGCCAACCCTCTCAACCCTGCCACAAACCATCATTTTGTTGCCATCACCAATCAGGACCACTATTGCTCCAGTAGCCCTCAAAACCGCAATGCTCCGTGACAAGAGTTTGATCATCTCAAGGGGTACTTAGCTTTTCATGCAACTCAAAATTTTCATTTCATAACTACTACTTTGGTTTTTATTCATCCTTTTTTATAAAGTTTTAATCTTTTTAGATGTCGATCTTGAATGGTGGTATCAATTGAAGCAATGAACCTCTTTTGCAAAATGTGATTAACGTGACCAACGGTGGTAATTCTGAATGTGAAGTTCACATGAAAAATACCTAAATAAGTTATAAAAAATACTATGTCAGTACATTGCACAAAACCTAAAAATAAAGATGGACATAATGCAAATTGTAATTATTGTGGCATGAGTTATATTTAGGTTAATAGTAATGGGTCTAGTACACAATGGAGACATTCCACATGAGGGGCATTAAAAAAAAAAAAAAACAAATGTGTGACCAGCTCTCATCAACTTGTGTTGACCAGAAACATTGGCATTTCAACCTATCAAAAAGAAGAGGTATAGTAGCCTTGTGGCTTGAAAGTATGGTGAAGACGCCTTAAGGAAAGATTTTCATCACATGATTATTATTGATTAGTTGCTGTATAATTTTGTGAAATAGAGCATGATGGTTTTGAACATTTTACGTCCATGGCACAATCAAATTTCAAATCAATTTATAGGGCCAATGTGACTAGATGTAGAGAAAATGTATGCATGTAAGAAGATGAAATTGATTTTGTTTTTTAAAGGAAACTCAAAGCTGTATTTGCTCTGTAACTAATTTACAAACTTGCATTTGAAATGTGAACTTCAAATTCAGAACCATCACCATTGATAGAGTTAATCACACTTTTCAAAAGAGGTTTCTTGCTTCCGTTGATGCCACTGTGCATATGAACCATCTAAAAAAAGCTAAAACTTGATAAAAGCATGCATAAAAGCATAAACTACTAGTTATGAAAGCAAAAAAATCAAGATGTGCAAAAAACTAAGACTCCTCAAGATGGTCAAACTTTCGTCACAAAACACTGCGAGTTTGAGCCTTTGAGGTTACTAAAGCAACGGTGGCCTTGATGAGCAATGGTGGTGGACAATTTGCGGTAGGGGTGAGAGGTGTGGCGAGCTTGCAGGGAATCTAGGAATGAGAGGGACAGGAACATGATGGGGGTGAGAGGACCCATGATGAAGTAGGGGATGGGGCTGAGAGGAGCAGTGGCACAATGGGGGTAAGAATGACAGGACACTGGGGATTACAGTTAGAGCTGGAAAGAGGGTGCAAATAGAACTAATTTGAGAAAATTTTCAATACAAGGTATATAAGATTTCTAAAGACTTCGAATAGAACTTGAAGGATAAACTTTTCGGGGAAAAAACTTGAGTAAGAATTTCACAACATTTGCAATTTTTAAAAAAATAATAAGTTGATATATACAGAAGTCATGCATTTAGGATGCTTATGATAATTCTATAATTTGACTACCCTGGACTGGAAAACCCTCTGTCACTCTGAAATGCCTTATGGCAAGTAGAGATCCATTTATTTACATACTTTAAGATGAACATATGCATTGAGCACATTCATCTTCCAAAGAGATTCTCAAGATGAATATAGGGAAATCCTTTAATGAGGACATCCATAGACCTGGGCCTTAGTCAAAAATATGAAAAGCACAGATTTAATAGTCCTTCAAATGCAAAATTATATGTTTTCATATGTGGGATAATGTTGTAATAAATTATCGGACAGTGACAACATACTTATATGTCACAAACAACATGCTGAATTTTGCAACTGAAATCACAATATTGCTATGATAGTTTACTTTGATAAAAGATATGATGAACACATACAACCCATAGGTCTTTATTAGAAGTTCAAACCAAATCATCTTTGTGCTCCTTGTGCTATGAAACAAATCTACTTCCAAATCCAACCTTTCTCAAGAGTATATAGTGTGTGATCAAGGATATATAGTTTGCTCAAGGATAGATGATGTTTTGCTCGAGATAAGATCTCAAGGTCCATTTCAATGACTCTTTATAACCTCCTCAACAAGGAAACATCTGTTCATTTTTTGTACAGCTTAGATATATAGTTTGTGGAGAAACTTTACGTAATGATGCTTTATCATACAGAAGAAATTTTTAACTACATCTCAAGGAGGGATATGGTTAAGAAAACTTGTGAAAGATATGATTATGCAAACTAACCTAAATAAATCTAAGTATATATTCATGCCACTCTTTCATTGCCTGTCAATAAAGTCAAATTTTTTAGCAACCAATGTGCTCTACAATCCATGCCTCTAATCTCTATATAATTTCATCGAAACTCCCTTAATGTGCCTTTTGCCATACTAAGTCTCAACTTTGATACTGACTTGGCTTTAAGGAATATTGGAATTATGCCAGATGTATGACAAGCATGTTAGCAATAATCATGTTTTATTGATGTCAACTAATGATAAAGAGAGAAATACTGATGTTGGAATCCATCACAAGCCCTACAGCATGTATGCCAATTCATATGTAACTCAGTTTCCATAGATTTTACAAGAAAGCATCATGCTAACTAATAATAAGGCACATTCAAGCACGTATAGAGCATTGAATGCAGATATGCTTAGTTCTTTTTTCTTTGAAAAGGGTCTTGGCTTTTTTTTTTTTTTTGGAGAAGGCGTGTGAGCAAGATTATTGAATTTAAACTTATATACATTCCTACATCTTGAGATCCACTTTTTCTTTGTTTCATGGAAAAGCACTTGATACAGTTTATAAGCATGAAAGCTAGCAACTAATGCTAAGAAGTTTATTGCATGATAAGACATACTGCTGGGAAATGCTTGGATGCCACCACCACAAGCACGGGTCTCCCACTCGTATCTAGGAAGTTGTGTACATATGCTTTTCTAGTCCCATATAACTCACTCACAGATTCCTCAGTCAACTCTGAGACACCAAATTCCTTGCGCCATTTCTGCCAAAAAACAAAGCAAAAAGAAGTTATATTCCTATACACCACCAATCAATGCGAAAAACAAGTGCTGCATTTGGTAGCCTATAACTAACGAGTGGAGACATCTACTTGGAAATAACTCATTGCCCACTTTGAACAGGTAATTATCAAAGAAAGTGGCAAGCATATCAATCTCAAATAACCAAAGGAAGTTCAGTGGTGTGCCGTTTTGGTTATTCAGGCTGACCCCTCAAGATGGTTCAATTTACATATCTACTCTGTTCTTATCTGTTAATTAAATTTCCATTTATGTGGCATGTAACTTTACAAACTCCCCTTATTTTCTCTAGATATAATTTTGATGGTGTTTCTCTGTAATCCCTCTGGATATTCTATGGCCTTTCAATGAAATTAAAAATTATCCTAATTTGGAATGCTCAAAAAAAAAAAAAAAAATCAAGTACGACATTTACAAAATCGGAAACAAATAACAAATGTGCACCTCTTAGCATGACTAATCCAACCACTAGATCAAAAAATGCATTATCCATAGCCACACAACCCAAAATCACATTTTTATTGTTTCAGTGACAGGCTTTTAGCCACTTCACCAAATGCACCATACACCATATCAACATTTTATACAGACACAACGCCAAAATAAAGATGAACAAAACCATTGTGATTGTGATAAGCTGATGGCAATACAATTTTCAAATTTATAACCCAATAATCGCTTATCCAAGTTCATGATCAGTTCACTGATATACAAGAAAGCCTGACAAAAGGCTACAAATTAACAAGAAAAGAACTATAAAATTGGGTCAAGTTAACTGACAAAGTCACCATAATCTTGCAAAGACCTTCATCTAAAAGCCATATTCAAGGTAACATTAAATCTCTTCCTCACACCGACCGCGAGAAATCCCCGCAACACCAAAGTTGCGGCCCTTGGAGGGACTACAAGCTACCAACTTTGAAGCACATCACTTGGTGCATGCTACATTACATACAATGGCTTTGGTCAACTTGGCGACGGCTTCGTCGATGGAGAACTTCCTGTCTCTAAGGAACCAATGTATCATCTCCTCGTCATCCCTTCCATTTGGGCCGAGGGGGAGACCCGAGTGCTCCCTCTCCAGCCTCTCCTTGACCTCGACGATCAGCTGCAACGATCCATACGGGATTTCAGAAGGGACCCAAAAGATTTTATGACGTCGGCCATCCGTGGAGGCGAGAAAGATGGAATTTTGCTAACCTTTTGGTGGTGGGGACTATTGAGGGTCTCCGAGGAGGAAGAGGAGGAGGAGCATCGCGGTTGCAGGGGAAGGGTGGAGGAGAAGTTGGTGCTTCTGGAGCGGCGGAAGGTGGTGGCGCGCGAATGTGGAGGCGATTGCGAGAAGCGCAGCGCCATTGGAACGTAGATGGATGGATATTGATGAATGGAGTGCAGATAAGGAGGATACGTGAATGGGATAAGCAACATTTTCTCTCATCGACGAATTTTACTCCACCGTTGAAGGATCGGTAATATGCGTGTATGTCCAAGAAATAAATGTAATCGTCATTTATATATATATATAAATTGTCAATTAATAGATATTTAATTTTATATTCAAATACATAATCAGTACAAAAGATAAACTTATATCTTACGTAAATTTATATCATGAATGGTACACAATAGTAAGAAAAGATGAAAGAGAGAAGAAAAAAATGTAATGTACATATAATCTTATGTAAGTTAACCATCACTGTCATATAGTATCCACTATATCCATCTGCATCATTTGTGATACATATTTCACAAAATGCACTGGGGATGAATGAGGAAATATGTGGAAATAACACACAACGATTTTGACCATATTGTTAGCGAAAGCATATGTAAAATCCATATAAATCAAGGTTGTTACAAACACATGTATGGTATGAAACAAAAAAGACTAACACTTAAATGGCAATATAACTATAAATCTCACATTCATGGAGCTCCATCGTTATAATCATAATAGAAGTTAGATAACAGAAAATCAATTTATTTCTTTCTGGCATTAGTCTAAGGGAACACAAGAACATTTAAATTTGAAATACTATGTTGTACTGAAGAAAATCTTCTATGATCTTATGACATTATGCATTCGCTTATTTGCTCCTCCAATGCACCTAAGATTTAACTTTAGAAGAATCTGATAACTCAATGCTCAATACATGATCAAATAAGGTCACATCAATTTATTATTGCCATTCTTTTTTGTATGCTTTGACATATTTAATTTAACTTATTACTACTATTCTTACACGTGTAAATTCTTACTACAAAACTTATCCATAAACGATGACATGTCTTAATATAATAAAATCCATAACTTGAAAAGAATTCCATGCACAATAATGAAGTATAAATTGTACCAAATTACATGCTTGTTATGATATTTATTACTTTAAAACCTTTGCAATGTATTTTATTTCAATTATATCGTTAGCACTTGTGATCCATTACTTGATTTGATATGACAAAATAGTTATATTTATAGATAACTTATCGTTTGCCTTTTGATTTATAAAATTATTATGCCCTTAATGGTCATGAGACTCTTTCAAGTCAACTATGTGACTCTTATGAGTTGGTATCACTATTCCTTATTTGTCTTTAGAAAATAAACATTATTGATCTTTACCAAGTATTAAAAGTTTTATGTTCATTATGAAATTTTACATAAAATTGTGTATAATTGTTCACATTTAATTTCCAATGCCATCTAGATCTTATGATTAGCATATTATTCTCATCAATTTATTAGCTATATCATCTATACAAATTACCTCGACCTAATAAATAGTTTATGAATGAAATAGGAGACTTATAGCACGATGTCACATATTACACGTGAGTATAAAGGTAACATAACTCAAAATAGATAGCTTTATATTCTTATGAATTTATTCACAAATTAAGACTTATTTAGGAAAAAAATAAGATCATGATAATGATAGTTTGTAGATCAAGCAATTCATCCTCACATATTGAGTCAGCAATTAAAGTTGGTAAATTGAACCACTTTGCATTTTGACTTAAACAAACGTATCATTAAAAGACTTTATATGATAGTTATTGCAATTTAAGAAAGTAAGAAGTGTTATTGAATATATCAAATTGAAATAATTGTCTCGTAATATATTTTTCGCTCTAACCAAAAATAATTCTAGAAATAATAATGAAATCTTCTAAAAAGATGAAGGTTCCATTGTGGAACGAAGAGTAAAATGAAATGGAGTAAAATGGAGCGAAATGAAACTCATCTTCGTACAAAGTGGAGCAAGGTGTGAGTAAAGTGAAGTAGAGCAAAAAAAGGAATGTTCACCTCCTTCGCATTGGACTCACACCTGAGACTCGTGCTAAACCAAAGGAAAGGGCATTCAAAATGGCTTACAGGGGAGGGGACTTATTCCCCATACCATACAAGCAAAAAGGATGCACCTAATGTAAATCAGACAAGCACAAACTAGGTGGGGATTTCTTTTTGTTTTCTCTTCCACATGAGACATACCTACCTTCCTACCACTTATTGGATAGGTGCCAAGTGGATTTGCTTGGTTCACAGCTTATGCCAACATTGGTAAATATTCTAGTTGTGAGGGTTGTTTATGTCCAACAATTGGAAAGGAACCTCGAGGGGTCAGTAAAAAATTGGGGAATGAGGTCATTATTGTTGTACATAGTGGGTCCACAACAACCATAAGTCTAGTTGCTCTTACGTCTTCAGAAAAGAAGTTAGTCTCAGGCTACCACTGACAAGATAGGTGAAGATGGGTAGCAATCAATTATGTTGAAAGTCAAGGTACAAAAGATGGATAAGAGGGAGAAGGGGAGGGGTGTGCTAGGACAAAACAAGGGAATGAAAGGTTGCTTTGAGGGGGAACTTATCCCTTCCCACAAATGACAGCTCTATTGTCATGGTGAGCGTTGAAGCTTGCTTCTTCTCCAAAATGGTCATCAATACTCTTTTTGAAGAGGATTGATCCGATTCTCTAAACAAGAGGAATTTGGTTATTTTACCATATTCTCCTGCCTATCTCCTAATTGAGCTTGTTTAGGTAGATGTTGCATGATAGGGCCAATGATAGTACATAGTGTGGGACTAAGTCAAAACCCATCTCACCTCCCATCTAATTCTTGCGAGAGTTCGAGAAGCATCTACACAAGGTACATATAACTACTTTCCACCTACACTCCACCATCTATTCAAAGTGGAAAGAACTAGGTGAATGTATCATGATCAAAGAGCTAATGTAGGGGATAAGCATAACAGAAAATCTACTGGATGCGATTTCACTTTTAAAGACTCTTGGAATAGCTAGAGTAAAAATCCCTAAGTTTTCATCTCTTGAGGGATCATGAAGCACATCCAACAAGCGAGCAAAGGAGAGTGAATTTCATGTGTAGGGGTGAAATCCTTAGATCCACAGAGGAAGGTCAAAAGCGAAGGCAACTCTCTAGGTCCCTACCGACACTAATGCGAAAGCATAGGTAGTGAATAACATTAGATACCCTGCTAGTCCATACATTAAATGATAAGTCTTTGCTATTGTGCCAATCCATTGGTGGCATTTCACCATTTTTCTTAATATAATAGAAAAAGGAACAACCAGTGCCAGGAAATGCCAGCCTAACTACCAGCTTTCATCAATTCAATTCTTCATCATTGAGCTTTGCCACAAAAAGGGATACATGTTAGAAAGCTAAATCCTTGCAAGTTCAATTCCTATACATCGATTGCCACATAGTTGCAAGCATAGCAACACGAGTTGAATGAAGCACAGTGATTAGATAATGTGCTAATCATCATTATGGATATCAACATGTAATAGAACAATAATTTTTAGGCTACAAAGTAAAGGATGGAGAAGCAAAAAAATTACATCTCCACCCAACCATCTGGCGTGCAAGAACGATATCACCGTAGCTGCCTTAGGGGCAGTTGTCGTGTATCCCTGGAAAACGTAATCTTAGTCCGCGATGTCGCCAATTTAAAAGCCATACATGTAATGATCGTATGGATAGATGAGCTATATAGCCTTGCTGAATCCGATGTTTGCACGAGCATACATGAAAAAGAAAACTCTAAACAACCACAAGGAATTAACTCTTGAGCCCTGGTTTGTTTTGCTGGATTTATTTCACGGGATAGGAATTTACGAGCGCGGGATTATGTGTCCACCTTGGAATTGGTGGGCATGAGTGTTTATTTTTTGTATGTGGCAATCCACGGGATTGTAGTGAATAATCCCACGTTTAGAAAGATTACGATGTTTGTTTGTCGGCATTGATAATGTAGAATAAGGTAATAATTAAATAAATTCATTGGTGAAAAGTTATAATCCATCGGTAGATTCCAAGAGGTATACAATGGATGGATGATCGCCAACAAGCACACTGACTTTAAAAATATATGAAATGCATCAGTAATTTTGAAGAGTCACATATAAGGTCTAAGTTCAAACAACACAATCGTCACTTGCATATGCATTTCACCGGAGAAGAATACGCTACAACCTCTCAAACCCTCATTCCATTCATCAAACTTGAAAGTTTTTTCACAAATGACATTAGATACAAGTACCACCAAACTCAGGTACAATAGTAACTCGGAGGTCAATTCAGAGGTTATGCAATCAAATTTCATATCTAACGTATTTACCTCCTCCACCAAAAAAATAAAATTCTAAACAGATTAAGGCAACATCGTGCTTTGATTGGCCTCCATATATTTAAGGCCAACGTGAAGGAAACATTTAAGTACACGCTGACAAAAATCTGGCATGACATTTACAGAAAAGGAACACGTAAAACCTAACCGCCGTATCAAAACAGAAGTTCTACGAGAGAAAAAAACCTGAGAAAATCAGGTTGAAAAACAGAAATCCGCCAAAAAAAATCCATTCAAAATTTCTGGATACATCTAGGAGCGGTTTGTTCTTCTGGAAAATGAAAGAAAGTAAAAAAAGAAAATAATTTTGCCTTTGAGCAAAAACTTTCCATCACTTTTCAGAAGTTCCCTCTCTTTCCCTCAGTTTCCTAAGATTCCATTGTTTTCCCCGTCATGTAGAAGCCCTTTCCCTTACCACAAGGGATGGAATTTGGGTGGAAACAATAGGAAACTTCATTTCCTTCTATTTCTTGTTGTAGGCACGATACAAATAAAATTGGTCAAAGAAAATTTAGAATTTCTTTAATTTCATTTCCTTGTCTTTCCTCTTGCTCCCAAAATCATTTCTGTTCCATTTTTGTGCACAAACACCCCCTCAAAGCTCATGTATCATGGAAAACTTGCTCATCAAAGAAATATCATCTTTCATAATATTTCTTCAAAAAAATAAATCATCTTTCATAACAAGTAATGCAGCAACCCCTACAAACCACTGGGAAATGGATGGGAGAAAATTCAAGAAAACAATATGGAGGTTGTTCAGGTTATTTAGTGCCCTTTTACAAACAATCAAGCACTGCACTTCCTGGGCCTGGTCAAGAAGGTTTCTGCGAGGAAATCTTACCAAAAAAAGGGAAGTTGTGCTATATACTTGAGATGAAGTTTGCTATCCGAAGCCAAATTAACAAACCAGAGCGAGAATTCACAGGCCATCGTTTTACAAAAGAACAAAAAGTGATAGTGAAATATATTGAATTTTACTCCAGCGCTTAAATGCAAAAAAGCGATCCAGAGAAGTAGAGGTGATACCAGCATTGCAAGCCTTTCCTCATGTCTTGGCATATTTTTCCACATATGCCTGCAAAACGTGGTTTTAAAAAATTGCAATGCAAACTTAGATTGCGAGATTCACTACTAAAAGAAATAGCATATTTCCAGGGACAGCCCACAAAGCTAGATTATTTAAAAAGACCCTAAGAATATATAAGGATCCACTATGATAAATAATCATTGACGTAGCCCTATGGGCCCAAGTCCCTATCCCGACCATCAGCTTGCACCTGAAGACAAAAAAAGGATGGCTACCTGAGGCTAGGATGAGTATTGCATCCAATGAATCAATTATAATATAAAAGCTGCCATCACATTCTAGAAGAGTAGGTATGCAAGTTTTGATAAACCTCAATCCGACCCAAAAAGAATAGATAAAATCTGACCCGAATCCAGTAAATTTTATCCCGAAAAACCTAACTAAGTATAGATATGGGTATGAATCTATACTCGATTACCTGACCAAAATATCCGAATAAGATTCTCATTCACACAAGATATGTCTCTCCCTAAGTTCCTCATTCCACTGACCATAATTTCTTCCATGATTCCCTCCATAATTTTGAAGGTTGAAAATACTTTTAAAACTTCAATTCAATATTTATTCCAGGGATGGACATCTTTTATTTGAAAGATAGTTATATTTTATCTTTCTTTATATTTTTTATTTTTTATTTTTGATATTTTCCATTGAAATACTCTTTTTGTAATAATTTCAATAGAAATCAATAAAATTAGAATAACTCGAACCCATATATTTCAGGTTTATTAAAAATAAACAATTAATTAATTATGTTATAGATTTTTTTTTCTTCTTTACCTCTAATTTGAGTATGAATTAATTATAAGATCAATATATAAATAAGTATCTGACGGGTAAATAAATACTTGATAGGTAGATGGATATGAATGTGAATTTAGATTTTTGTGCTCAACGAGTAAATGGATAGGACATAGATATGAATTTCATAAATAAGTAGGGGTATGAATTTAACCAAACCAAACCTGACCCGTTTACATCTTCTATGGAAGACCCACATCTACACACATTTTTAACCCAAAGATTTCCATCCTTAAAAACCATTCCACTCAAACCACATCAAAGCAATAGCTTTCCTCCCTTCCGGCTTCCAAGCTCATTCGTCTGCATAAATGTCCCCCACAAATCATCAAGAGAAGAATTGAAGCCAGCATGCTGCCACACCAACTTTGGAGAAACACACCCAAGTAGCAGGTGTACGACACCCTCACAACCACCGTAAGACATCAAGTGGCATCCACCCCCCACTGACCATCTCTGTCATCAATCTCCCTCTTCGAAGACAGGCAAATGTCTTTACCTTCAGCAGAACCATCAGAGCACATACAAGTTCAAAATCCTCCAGAAAGCTAGCCTCCTCGAAACTTGCAAATGCTTTACAATTTTTTGAAGTTAAAAAAAGATAGTTGAGACGAAAAACTGCTAATCCACAACCCTCGCATCGAAAAAGGCCAATCCACAGAAACATTAGGTGCATCTGCATAGAAACAAGCGCAACCTTGTTCCTCCTTGACCAAGGCAAGAAGCCACCGATCTTCTGTTATTTTGTTGTTGTTGCTGCCGCCGCTTTTTTTTTGAAGAGGGAAAAGGCCTTGGCACAAGCTCCTTATCATCCGTGGAGTACCCATTCCCAGCACAGGACCATAGAAAGTAGTCATCCATGCTATAACAGTACATAGACCCCAAAAAATGTAAGCTTCACTCTAAGGCATGCCATAGCAAGAGACAGCCACGGGATCCATAGACCAACCCCATTCTTCATTGGCTTCCTCTTCCACTTCAAAGCCAAGACTAACTAGAATTTCTCAACGTCCTACACATGAGACCACAACTTATCTACCAATCTCCCAAAACACCCCCACCCCCAAGCCTCTTCCCAGTGACTTTCAAAGGGAACAGACACTGAAAGGTGTCGGGGGCTCCCAATGCCCAAGGCACCAAGAGCTCACCTAAGAACGGCAAGTTGCCGAAACACATATAAAACAAAAAATTAAGCACCATATGTATGGTAGATATCCAAATGAGCTAATTAATAAAAAAGAAAAATCAATGTTTCATTACAAAGAGAGAGGCCAATTAAGCCGAAGACATAGCAAAAAGAAAAAGAAAAAATCCAACTTTAAGCAAAACATAACACCCCAATACAGGCCAAGCCTCGTAAATCACGAAATCAAGCAAAAATAAGCAAATAAAACCACACGCCCAGTTCAAATTAATGAATATAAAGCAGTAAATACAAAAGGCCTCCAAGGTTAAGCAAATGAGGTCACCCAACCTCCCACCTCCCATATATGTCTCTCTTGTCTCAAGTGCATGCTCAACTAGTCTACACAAACAAATAAGAGAGATGGGAACTATTTGATAACGCAATTCAAGCATTCTGCCTCTCTACGTTTACGCCTAGGGTTTCCCTCATTCCAATGATTAATAGAGGAGACCTTAGGGATTATTTATAATAAACAAATTTCTTGCCTTCCAAGTAATAGAAAAATTACAATATAGAGTCACGTAAAATATTATTTATTTACAAATGTACTCAACACACTTTTTAGTTTTATCATCCCCCTGCAAACTAAGTACGGGGACAACACATACTTGGTTTGTTTTTCAACTTGGAGAATATTTTGATGCCAATAGGATTCGTCACGATATTAGCAATTTGATTTTCTGCCACTATGTGATGGATAACAATTTCCCCATTCCATATCCTTTCTTTGACCAATGATAGTCAATTTGTATGTGCTCGGATCGATCATGAAAAACCAGAGTGATAGCAAGGGCGTAGGCACTTCAATTGTTTTCTAACATAAAAGTGCATTTGTTCATGATTTTCAAATTATGCAGAATAGAACAAATACATTTGACTTCACTAACAGCTACAGGTGTAAACGAGTCGAACTCGAGCGAACCTACCTTGTTTAAGTTCAATTCATTTATCTAAACAAGCCTAAACCTTTGTTCAAGTTCGGTTCATTTATTTTGCAAATCAAACCCGAATCGAATTTGAGCGGACCAACCTTGTTTAAGTTTGGTTTATTTAAGATTCATTTAAGAATTCCACGAACAATCATATGAAATGAACTCTAAGGTAAAAGCTATTAACTAATTTGCAAGCATTACATTTTACAAACAATCATATAAAATGAGATATTATAACTCTTAATTAAAAAATATTACTTTCTCGAACTATTATAGAGGAAGAGGGGGTTACTGGAGGAGGACGTAGCAACAGCAATTCGAGAAGGATGTAGAGAAGGGAGAGGGAGCCACTAAGAGATAAGCATGTAAACGAATCAAACCAGAGTGAGCCTATGTAGGTTTGGTTCAATAATAATTTTTCAAGGTTTCAGATTCAATAAGAAAAAATAAGAGTAAGGTTCGGTTCAATTTATTTTTGTTATCAAATATTCGATTCGATTCGTTGATGAGTTGTTTAAGTGTAAAGTTTGAAATGTTAATTTAGGTTTGATTTGTTTAGAGTTCGTTTAAGGGTTTGTTTAAAGGTTTGTTTATAATTCATTTAAAATATAATATTTTGTTATAAATGTAAACCTAATAAATTATAATTAAAAAAATAAAACATGGAGCAAAAAATTAAAAAAATATACAAATTATATCAAAAGCATTTCAAGACATATTTCTCAAAAGAAAAAAATGTAAATAACAAAAAATACCTCTATAGTCCACAAAATATGGAAGGAAGGTGTCCCTTGAGTTGTCTTGCCATCGCATGTTCTAATCTTGGGAGGTAAAGAGTCTCTACTTTGGGAACAGGAATGCAACAGTAGCGAAAGTAGTGATAATTGGTTGTGACCCTAGAGATGGTCATGGAACAAGTATCCAAGTATGATTTGTGCATGGCACTCATTTCTTCTCGCATGACTTCACTCCAACAGTTATCTTTATAAGCTTCTTTAAAAGTTCAAAGTTCCTCAATAATAAGGGTATTGTTCATGAATTCCTAAAATTTTGTGGTGAAGATGCCATAATCAACGAACGATGCCAAATGATATGATGTTTGGAATCTTTTGCGGGGTCACAAGTTTTGTTTGTGTGTGGGTTCTTGAACATCAAGGCTAGCTTTAGCATTATAGACAATGCTGGATGTTAACGGACGTGGTTCTTGAATACTGAGGCCAACTCTAGCATTATCAACAAGAATGTCTTCTGTGGTAGATGCTATACACAATTCCTTTTGAAAAGTATCATTTTCTCGAATATGACTTGTGTTTCGAAAACATTTTCTATAATAAACAATGTCTGGTTGTTCCTGGGTATTTTGTGAAATAGTAATGTCATTTTTGGCACATCTATCTGGCAATTCTGATAAGTTCCTTTGACATTTTGCTTCTGAATATCCTCTTGCCCTACTGACATGTTGGCTTCCTTCTCAGTGGAGCTATCCAGATTGTGATCTTTATAGGGAAAGAGAATCTAAGCGTCAAGTTTGGATTGAGGTGCATCCATTTTGATATGGTAAGTGTCATATCTAAGGACTCTCATTAAAAGCATGCCAAGACATAGAATTTTTGTGTTGACATGTTGAAGCACTTATAGCCTTTCATCAGCTTGTCAAAACCTACTAAAATGCATTTGATAACCCTTGATTTCAGGTTGTCCTGTCCACATGAACAAATTCAGCACAAACGAAAGATCAAAGTAGATAATAATTGGTCAAACCATTATGTAATTGTTCATATGACTTTTCCAACCCAATTTCTATGCGGGAATTCTATTGATAAGGAAAATTGCAATACGGAAGGCATCAGGTCAAAGACAAGTCAACTCCTTGGCTATGCAACATACTAGGAGTAGTTTCACAAATGTGCCTATATTTTCTCTCAACCACATCGTTTTGCTATGGAGTTCTAGGACTTCCCTTGTGTACAATACCGTAGTCGTTTAAGAAATTTCTGAGGTCATGTGACATGTATACTCTTCCCCATCATCACTACAAAGACATTTGATCTTGCGTTCAAAATAGTGCTCAACAAAGGCTTAGAACTTGACAAAAACTTTGTAAACTTCATATTTGTCCTTTAAAAAGAAAATCCAAGTGTATCAAAAAAAAATCATCAATGAAGGTTACGTGGTAATAAGATTGAGATAAAGAACGGAGAATAGGACCCCAATCATTAGTGTGGATAAGTTCTAATATTCTAGTGGATGAAGCAGATAATTCAAAAGGCAACTTTGTATTCTTTCCATGCAAACAACCATGACAAATGAACCATCCAAGGATTTTATTAAATTAAGGTCAAGTAGCTTCTTTAATGTTTCAAAATTACAATGATCAAAACGACAATGCCATTGTTCAAAAGAAGCAATAGGAATTTTATTGTCAACATTATTCTAAAAGCAGTAATAGAAGCAATATCAATAGCAAAAGTAGGATCATTATTGTCTCGACTAATGCATGTGGCAATCCAAAGACACCCATGCCATTGTCATCTAACAAGAACCTAGTTGGATTGATTTGCCTTCAAAAAAATATAAGCTTTTGTAAATATACTATGGGCGTAACAATCATTCAAAAGTTGAGAAACAAACCAAAGATAGTATTTCATTGTGGGGACAAAATATTTAAAAGGCGAATGCAAGCATAATGACTACAAATATCAATGTTCCCGATGTGAGTGATAGGTTGCACAATACCATCACCAATAATAACTCAACCTCTACCAAAGTAAGGTAGGAGCGAAACAAGGTTACCTTTGCTATTTGAGATGTGATTTCCTGCACCAATATCAGCAATCTAGTCATCAAGAGTAAGTTGCGTGTCTCAAAAGTTTGTCGAAGGAGCATTGACTCCATCTTGCTCGGCAAAGAAACTCTCATCATGTCCAATAACATAAGCTTCAATGCGTGTCTAAGAGGTAATAACGAAAAATTTTGGTAGGTCATTACTGTTGATGGTACTGTGATTGGGTCAGCCACAAAGTTGACATATAACTTTTGCTTGATTGGTATAGCCACGACCACGACCACAATTTTCTTGCTATTGTTGTTGCTTACGACCAGAAAATGTCTATCCACAACCAAATATATTCATCTATTAATTGTGATCCCGACCACAATCGTAGCTACAACCTCGCCCATAACCTCATCCAAAGTTCTTTGATCCCTTTATTTGAGGACCAAACTATCATGTTGAACCAACGAGAATTTTAGTTCCTCAAAGGTGGGAATAGGAGGTCTAGCAATCACAGTGGTAATGAACATCTTGTACTTATCTCGAAGAGCCACTAAGCAATATAGAGCCTTATCAATATCACTCGTACTATGCCAAATGAGTGCAAGTTCATTGCATATGTTCTACATTTATTACAATATTATGTGACAGCCATTTTTCCTTGCTTGATATGAGCCAATTCAAACTTATATAATCTTAGCTTCACTCATTCGAGAGTAACCACTACTACGGGTATTCCAAGGCTCCTTAGCAGTTTGCACATGAACTACTTGCATGACAACTTCCTCAGACAAGGTGGACTTGATCTAGGCAATAAGTTGCTAATTAAAAGCAAACCACTCAACATATTTAGGATTTAAAATAAGACAAATGTCTTGCGATGGCCCAGACTCAACAGCTTTGTTGCCATTAGCCTAAGTCTTTTGTAGCAATAACATGGGTGGTGCAAGTTTCGTCCAGTCAATATGACTAGTTAGGCGTTGTCCATGAATGAAAGGCAAGATCAAGCTCTTCCACAATAGATAGTTTTCACTATTAAGCTTAACAAAAACAATTCGATTAAGCATATTAAGGAAAAAAAGGAAGTTACGACCACTTATAACCACACTCAACAACAATAAGGATCCCCTTGGAAATCCCCCCCCCCCCCCCCCCCCCCCCCCCAAATAAAAAGACGGTAGGAAAGGAAGGGCTCAAGGAGAAAACCCTTACGCAATAGATCAACAGATCTAGAAGGCACCTCCTTAGCAAGAAGAGCCTAGCACGCAAGGCGAACCTTAGAGAGGTAGGGAGGATGTCTAGCAAGTTCCGCATAGCCGAGCGAGGGTCCAACGAGATCCAGTGGCACTGAGCAGAGGTCCAACGAGGTTTGGCAACACCAAGCGATAGCAAGTCCGACGGAATAAAGACTGGACCTGGGCTGGCGATGCCAAAACAAGGCTAGGCAACGATAAGATCCAGTCAAGGGAGGTCGTTCAACGTCAAATCAGGGCAACAACGTTAGGCAAGCAATCGATCTAGATCTGATCGAGAATCCCAATCTAAGAGTTGACTCCAGCCTTAGTGGATCGAATCAAGGTTGGCAATGTCAAATTCGTGTTCGACTAGGTGTTGACGAGGTCACTTCCACCTTGATGGTGCTAAAGATGACCGGACAAATGGCTAGAGGCAAGAGGAGATGGCTGGTGGTCGAATCCTCATAACCGTACCACGAGAACAAAAATTTCAATCAGAATAATTCTTGTTGTAGGAACCACCAGCGTAACTTTCAACAAAAACATATCTATTTTTACAAAGGGATCGATCGCCCTGATATCATGTTAAATGGAACACAAACAAACAAGAGAGAAGGGAACCATTTGATAACTCAGTTGAAGAACCTGTGTGCCTCTCTACGTCTAGGCCTAGCGTTTCCCTCACTCCAATGATGAATAGAGGAGGCCCTAAGGACTTATTTATAATGACCAGATTTCTTGCTCTCCAAGTACAAATTTCTTGCTATCCGTAATGGAGAAATTACAATATAAAGCCACACAAATATTATTTATTTACAAGTGTAACCAACACACTTTTTAGTTTTATCACAACTTGCCTAGGATTACTGCCCACTCACCCAAGAGATGCCCAGTGCAAACTAAACAAGGCAAAACTTGCCAAAGTGCTAGAGCCTCACTTCACCTATAGTTAGTTCTAAGGCACGCCTAGGTAAGAGGCTTGATAGCACTGGCTCCACCTTTTTTGGCATCTCATAAATAGAAGGGTAGAAAACATGTATAGCAGATGCAGCAGTCTTCCCTTTCAAACTCAAATGAGATCTCCAATCCTTTAATCTCTTTTTCATCTCCTTTGAAATAGCTTCACTTCATGACACAAGAATCACTACATGTAAAGAAACCTACTCTAAAGCCAAACTAGAAAAAGAACAATGGTTTACTTGCCATGTGTGAACAATGGTTTCACACTCCACCTCCACCAAGAAAATAGTGCTATCCACGTATAATAGAACAGGTGCAAAATCTCATGTCTAAGACTCACCACATAACCGACAAGTTGACTCACATCACAAGCCTACAAGGATGTGATAGCTAAACATCCATTGCAATCAAAAACAAAAATGTGCCAAGAGACAACCTTCTCATACCACTGTTTACAGCTAGATCCACCCACCTATAGGTCTTCCATTTACCAACACTCAAGATTCCACGGTGACACATCCTTTCAGACACCCAACCCTAGTCTCCAAAAAATCCTGCCGCCTTGATGCTTTCCAAAGATAAAACCAGGAGACAGAGTCATGAGGCCCTAAGAAATCCACCTCCCATAGCAAATCCCTCTGCTTAGCATGCCTTGATCCTATCACAATTTTTGGAGAAATGACATAAGAATTTTTATAAAGATCTTCCACTAATATAAGACAATTGCATCAACCCAATTAAATCTGAAAAAACTCTCCTTGATCTATTTTTCAAGACCTTAGCAACACTATGGCATACCTCATTTATTTTGTTGAAAAGGAAAAGGGCAAGTCTTTAAGGATAGAAATCATCCAAAGTTTTATAATAGCAAGCAGCAAAAGTTTACACCATGAGCTATAAAATGTCCCACTCTAATAAAGATGAGCAAGCAAATAACACAACATTTTCAATATTCAGTAATTCTCCCCTAAAGCGGTTGCAATCCTCTATTTCCATAAGAAGCCCAACGATGCAACCCTTTATACTCTAGAATGGAAACAATTAGGTCCATTCACACTTTCCCTTTTGAATGGCCTCCAAAACTCTGTGGAAGTGAAAAAAAAATCTGTGGAGGGAGCTCAACCCATTGGATATTAGCCTCCTGCCAAACTTGGTTCGCAAAGGGACACGAAAAGAAATGATCCTCACATTCTCTTCACCCTCTCCACGGAAAGAGTAATACTCACCCAACATTCACCTTAAGGGCCTACCTTCTCCTCACCTTCGTCGAAATTAGCTCCCTTTTAAATTCCCTAGAAAAGAAACGAACCTGTAAAAATGCTTTAGCCTTCCGTAACAATTGGCGGTCTCTATAAAAGTCTGCATTCCCCTCCTCAAGAAGGGCCCTCAAGGCTTGATTACTAAGAAATTGCCATTCTCCCATTGTCACCCATCCAACATGCCCTCTACGAGGTTGATACCACCAATAACTTCATGTAACTGCAAGAGTTCCTCCATCCTACCATCAAAGAGACTCAAAAGAAAGGTGTCCGACAATCCCCTACACCCCCCCAGGGATGACTCCAACACTCAGTTCATTTAGAATGCTTATTGCATGCCAAAGCATATAGTCTAAGATAGGCTTCTCTCAAGAGACCAACACCACTCCAATCATCCATCTAAAATCTGAACCATTGCCAATTCTCCACCCCTAGCATGAAGCACTATGGTGGGCAAGGAAAAACCTTTATCAGCCCCTCCCAAGCAACCAAAAAGCCTCCTCTCCCATCACCTCCAAACCCTTTCCAAAGGAATCACCTTCACATTGCTTCGAGCCTATTGATGACCACCCATGGAAGACAAAATATAGACATGAAGAAGATGGGTATAGATGCTAAAACTACCTTCAACGGCATCTGATGTCCACCTTTTGATAACAATATAGAACTCCAGCCTTTGAGCTTCCTCTCCAGCTTCTACAAAAGTGGCACAAAATCTTGTATCCTCAATGCACCAGTCACTAAAGGGAGACCTAAGTGATAGGTATAACTCCCCCAAGGTGAAGATGTCGAAAGAGAATGAATGACTTGATTCTCAAAACAAACCCTAGTCCTTATATAACAAGAGGCTATGAGTAAAGTACAACATATGCCCTTAAAAAAATAACAAATAACAAAAACACCCCTACAAAAACTCTAACATTACCCCTCAAATTAGAGCATATATATCAAGCATACTTAGCTTGTTACATAAGTAGTCATGACGCTTCCATGGGAGTGCCTTTATGAACATGTCCGCAACCTGCTACTCAGAGATAGTAGTCAGGGTACTAATTTTCTCCATAGTAACCATGTCTCTAACGAAGTGACAGTCAACTTCAATACACTTCATGCACTTGCAGAAGACATGATTGGATGCTATAAAAGTAGCTGAGCGATTGTCACATAACATAGGCACAAGAAGAGAAACATGGATCCCGATATGCCAAGAAATGTAAGCAATGGCTCAATACTCAGTCATTGCATTGGATCAAGCAACCACAGTCTACTTCTTGCGACTCCAAGTATCAAGACTTCCCTCAAGATAGGTGGCATATCCAGTAGTGGATCTCTTACCCTTCACAAACCCTGCATAGTATGCATCAGAATACGAGTGTAGGTTCACATGCCCATTGTTCTTCATGTAAAGATTTCCAGGATTCCCTTTAAGGTACCTAAGGATAAGATGGACAGCATGCCAATGGCTACAATGAGAGTTCTCCATGAACTGACTTACTCTGTTGGCTGCAAAGTTGATGTCTGGCTTGGTCATAGTAACATATAGTAGCTTGCCAACGATGCTTATGTACCTCTTCTCGTCTTCAAATAACGGATAGTCATCCTCCTTTAGATGCCCTTGAGATTCTACAAGAATAAAGGATGGCTTGCCCCCAAGCTGGCCAATTTCTTCAAGTGGTTCCATAACATATTTACGTTGTGAAAGAACAATGCCATGAGAGTTTTTGACAACTTCGTTGCCTAGAAAATACCTTATAGTGCCCAAGTCCTTTGTCACAAAAGTAGTCTGCAAGAAATCTTTGGTTTCTTGAATCTCATGTCATTAACATATACAGCCAAAATCACAACACCTAACTTCCTACACCTCACAAAAATAGAATGAGCAGAGGTGAATCTCAGTAAACCAATCTTTTGAATTTCCACGTTGAGCTTCTCAAACCATGCTCCTGGACACCTATTTTAGGCCATATATAGCCTTTCGTAGGCGACAGACCATCTCCCTCTCAACCATGTAGCCAAGTGGTTGGTTCAAGTAGACTTCCTCCTGCAGGTTACCATATAGAAAGGCATTCTTTACATTAAGCTGATACAAGAGCCATTACTTGTTAACAACCATACAAAGAGTGACACAAACCGAATTGAATCAAGCTACTGAAGAGAATGTATCAAAGTAGTCAACACCATATGTCTGAGTATAGCCCTTGGCCACCAATATGGCCTTCAACCTCTCAACCGTTCCATCAAGTTTATACTTGACAATATAAACCCATCTGCAATCGACCATAGTGGCCTCATCTGGGAGAAGGGTCAACTCCCAAGTATCTCGTGTAATAAGAGTTGTTATCTCGTCATCCATATCCTGTCTCAATCGTAGGTCCTGCGTTGCCACATGATAATTCCTAAGAACTACCATGGTAGATAGAGTTGTAGAAAACTTTTATAATGCAAGACTGAGATGATCAACACCAGTATACTGTGACATGGGATGTAAAATACAACTCCTTGCTAGCTTTCGTAGAGCAATGGGAAAATTCTCTCTCTACAAAAGGGAAGGATCATCCAGATCACATGTTAATGGGGAAGATAGATCAGATGATCTCTTCTCAGGGACTTCAATCTACATGGAAGGTAAGAGACCAAACACAAGGTCCTTGTGGGTGATCCAGCCAAGAGAAAAGCCTTCATCAGAATAAAATGGCACCTTCTCAAAAAAGGAGTCATCAACAGACACAACACTTGTTCCTAACAAGGTCAAAACAACGATAGCCCTTCTAAGACCGAAACTATCCCAGAAAAACACACATGATCAACCTTGGGAAAAGCTTGTTAACCACCCCAAACAAATGAACAAAACACGTACATCCAAAAAACCATAATGGTAAAGCAAAGAGATCAACATCAAGTTGAAGAATAGTGAAGGGTGTGTCTCCATTAAGAATAGAGGATGGAACCCTATTAATAAGATACATCCCCCAAAAATGCTTGGGAACTTTCATAACGATAAGCATGAGTTACATCAAGAATATCATGAAACTTGCGTTTAGGCACACTATTCTGTTGGGAAGTATAGGCAGAAGAAGTCTAATGAAGAGTGCCATTTTTAGCTAAAACATCCGTTTACATAAACTCTCCATAAAAATGATTGGTGATTTATTCGACAAGAACCCCAAATATCAAAATGAACTAACTCAAATGGAGATAGACTTCGCTTATTTTCTCTAGAAGGAAAAGAGACATAATGGTGTTTCCCAAGGTAGCAAGCTTCACAGTCAAGAGAAATCGAAACAATATAATATAGAAACAAATATTGAAGCATGGCAAATGGGTAACCCAAATGACAATGCCAAAGTTCAGGATCAATAAAGACAAACCCAACACTAGCAAAAATCTACGAGGCATCGATATCGTAGAAATCATCTCTCTCAATCCTCTCACCAATCATCTTCCCCATCTATATGTCTTAAAAGAAAATAAAATGCTCATCAAATATCATCCGACAACATGAATCTTTACACGATCTATAAACTAATAAACTCAATGGGAACTCAAGAGCACAGTATACATCAAATAGATGTAAAGAGTTAGTAAAATGAACATCCCCAATGGCAGTAATAGGAGAATAAGAACCATTCACCAATCAAACAGTAGTAACAGCAAGAGACCCTCACAAGGAAGTAAGTGCATCATTCTTACTAGTAAAATGGTTAGATGCATCTGAATCAACCACCAAAGATGAAACGGATGATGCAGTAGCCAAATTGGCTGAAGTACCAAGTGCAGCAGCAAATGATGTGGCAATATCTTGAGGTGCAACAGATGACACAACCTATCGAAGAAGCTCTAGAAGGCGTGCATGATAATCTATAGACAAAGGAGGTGGTCTAGGAGGGGCAAGCTCCCCCTTAATCATAATAGAGTTGGCTCGACCAGGCCTTCCAAAGTTGGTCCAACATATCTTAGAAGGATGCTTCGTACGCTAACAACGAATGCAAGCCTCATATGTATGACCACTGCCCGACCATGACTAGCTCCAGAACCACCACATCCACCAGAAACCGTAAAGACATGTTTTTGTGGGAGGTATAACAGAAGGAGATACAACCAATATCAAGGTACTCTCATCAAGGGAGATCTTCTAGAGTCTCCCATACATTGTCTCAAGAATATCATCCATGGCCAATATCTCATCCCGGGCAAGCTAATATCTAACACTCAGACCATCCAAAAATCAATAGACCTACCACATCTGTCGCTTCCCTGTCTGTGTGTTGCAATACAATGGTTGAAACACATTTAACTCCTCAAAAAGTGCCTCCATCTTAGTACAGTAGGTGACCAGAGAGCACTCTCCCTGAGACGTAGACCAGATCTATCAGCACGGGCATGATTCGACTTCTAAGAGAATTTCTTCACCAAGTTGTCCCATATCTCCTCGATGATCTTATAAAGCAGATTAGCAACAATTTGCAACTCGATACTATTCACTATCCAATTCATACCCAAGTAGTTATCTTGTTCCCATCTCTCAAAGTCTGCAGATTAGGATCCAAGAGGAGTCTTAGTTAGGATGTAGAGCTTATGTCCACCAACAAATATCTTAAACACCTAGGACCAAAGAAGACAATTCTAAACATCATTAATCATCAAAGAGATGTCTTGAATCACGACAGATGCAAAGATAGTCATGGGCTTGACTTCAAGAGCATTAGACGGTCCCAACATCGCCACGTGGGGGCAAAAGTCAATAAGGACCAAAATCAGAACTCAAATCATCCAAAAAACATCTACAATCAGCAAATCAATCATCACAAGAACATCCAAGAGCACCTCAAGTCAAATCAATGATTATTCATGACTTGAGACATGCGAAAAGGCAAGAAGAGGGCATCGATACCCCCTTAAAAGACCACCGATAGCCCCAACAAGAAAGTCAAAGCCCTATTGAGTACTATAGCGACACTTCAGTAAATGATGGCAACGCTAACGCAGTTGTGGTGGTGCTAAGGCACTGGAGGTCACGACCCAAGAGGTGGATGAAGAAGAACACAACAATCTTCTTTTTATTTAGTGGGTTTTTTTTTGTGAAAAGGAATCAAGTGCAAAGAGCCTAGGACTTACCCTACTCCAATACCATGTTGAAAGAGAATGAAGGGCTTAATTCTCAAAAGAAATCTAATCCCTTTTTATATAGAGTGGGGCTATGGGTAAAGTACGAGGAACACCCTTTAAAAAATAACAAATAACAAAGCACCCCCCTACATATACTCTAATAGAAGATAACATAGATGCACCTACACCTACTTCTGACTCTTCCCTTCCAAAAGTAAGTGCAAACAAACTTGCTAAAATTTGTAAAGAGGCCAGAGGTATCACCAAACAGTCAAACTAGGGCCACTACATTCTCACCCTCTACCATGACCCTTCCATAAAGAACAAGGTATCGTCAGCAAACTAAAGAAGAGAGATCATTGTTTGCGATTCTTGTAAACCGAGAAAGCAAGAGGAGAGGTTAGTCAAGGAAGCAAGGAAGGAGCTAATCGAAAAAGAACCACAGCAAGAATATATAGTGATAGCACCAACGAGCATCCCTAACTACACCCCTCAATTGCACCCATATATCAAAAGGATTCCCATTCAACAACACTGCAAAAGAGGTTGCAATAATACAAATCAATGTATCCTCAAGTTCAAAAAAACCCTCTTGGACACTGACGACCAAAGAAAGCTCCAAGCAACATAATCACATGCCTTAACAAACGCAACTTTCCACATAAAACCCTTCCTTTGCCATCTCTCCCAAGCTAAGATTATCTCAAAAGCTATAACAAAACAATTTAAAAGACATCTACTCTTTGTAAAAGCAACTTGGACAAGTGCATCACTAAATCCATGGCTTCTCCAAGGCGAACAGCAAACAGCTTTTCAACGAGCAAATAGACTGCATTTTATAAAGCAATAGGCCTCAATCATGAACTATATCTTCAATAAGAACTATAACGTATATTGCATTTGACAAAGCAAATACTTGATAATCTTCAATATCCTTTGTAATTGACTTCAAAAGCAAGAAAAAGTACTTGTTCAACCTCAAGAAATTATAATTGCCACTAGCAAACTCCCTAATCATGCACATGGCATTCTCTTTAACCAGCCCATAAAACTCATGAAAGATTTGAATCAAAAAGCGATTTCATGCAAGGGATCCCTACACCTTAAAGTCAAGCACGGCCATAAGCATCTCTTCCTCAACAAGTTCCGTCATTGAATTCACCGTTGAAGGCTTGGACAACACAATAACTCCCCTATCCATCCACATCATCACGCCAAAGGAAGCCAATCAATGAGATTTGACATCCTTCTTAAACTTGTAAATTTGAGTAAGAATTTGGTGTTTAAGTCTCCCTCCTTCAACCAAATTCACGAGGAGCTTTACTTCTCTCTTCAAGTTTTCAACCTGCACAACCTCTAGTAACTTCGTCATATCGACCTGCTTCACAGGAAATGGCTCACTTAAGTACACCCAATCCAAACTTGATATGATCTTCAATGCATCTTTTATGACCTTTTCCTCGACCTCCCTCTTAGCCAGTAGCAAGATGTCTCCAAACTTGATATGCTCTTCAATGCATCTTGTATAACCTCTTCCTCAACCTCCCTCTTAGCCAGTAGCAAGAGACATCTGAGCCCCACTAGACAAGCAGCTTACACATTACAAAAGACCTAGTAGGAATTGCCATCTACCGTTTCGTACCAAATTATAAGAAATCTTCCAATAGCGAGAAGCCTTCTTGAATATAAATACATGAAAGAAGATGCCCTTGTTAAAATGCCACAAGTTGGGAGTGTGGTTGGAGAAGGGATTCTCCAAAGAAACAAATCTGCCAATCAAAACATCAAATTCATTAACCAAGATATGGAGATAACTAGGGAGGAAAGAAATCTTCCAAAAGAAAACTTGGAGACCAAAAAAGATGCTAGCCCATACATGATATGTTTATAAAGTACATAGAGAAAACTTTGGAAATATGAGCATTATGGCCTCTTCAGCTACTCAAAAAATAAATAGCAATGTTATTGCATCCAATCAGGTCCAAGTCTCATGTTTAGGGTCCAAGTCTCATGTTTAGGGTCCAAGCCCCACTACTTTGAATACAAAGTCAATGTCACCATGAAGGCATACGAATACATTAAGAATGGACAGGACTCGATCCATGAATTTAAGAACGTTAGATGGACTTTTATAAAATATGTTTCAAATCCAAATAATGTAGCTACCAGGCAATGCCCAAAAATCAATATTTCAAATTAATTACATATACTTTTTCTGCTCATATCACTATAAGTGATATAAGTAAGCAAAGAATTAAGACATGGAAACAGCAGAATCATTAACAAATATTTGAAAGTGAATATTTGAAGGGTCTAGGAGTTTTTATCCTTACTTGAAGATTTAAATGGCCTGCATCCTGTCTATGGGGAAATTGATGGATGGGAGTTGGAGAATGGGGGCTGTTCCATGTCAGAGATCTACAGGATCTTCTCTCAGGCACCCCTGACGCAGGACGATGCACCTTTTTGAAAAAAAAAATGCAGGATGACACTTTGGGATGTGATATTCGGAAAGTGAAGATGCCTTTAAAGGTTAAAGTCTTGTTTGTTGTGCCAGGGCCAATTAACGACTGAGATTCATAGACAGTGAATCTTCCAGGTAGATCATGCGAATTGTGTATTTCTTGGGAAGGCAAAAGAAGATTATGATCATCTTTCTTTCAGCTGTCTGTTTACATCAGATTTATGGGCCAAAATGAATTCTCGAGGAGTGGACATGTCCTCAGCTCAATCCTTTGGAGTTGGTGGCAACAAGGAGAATGGGACTTGGCCCAACTTGTTTTAAGTTAAAAATTGAGAGAATGGCAGCAAGGAGAATGGAACTTGGCCCAACTTGTTTCAAGTTAAAGATTGAAAGAGCAAGACCTTTTGCAATGTTATGGGCCCTTTGGCAACATGGAAAGGATGTTGTTTCTAAAGGGGAGCATCCTGAGTGTTGATGCAATGATGTATGATATACATGTGATGCTGGGTTTTAGGGTTCTTGCCTGTAATGAGGTTCTCGTTAATTTGATTAAAAAATTCTTGGATAGTCACAAGACTCGTGTGGCTATCCTTACTTTTTCAAAAAAAAACAGAGAACAAAAACAAACACTAATAATTCCTTTAACATATATCTCCAATGTCATGCTGCCAATAGAATATTTTGAAAGAGCAGGTAGAATTTGATCTTTACACTTAAAATGGGACTTGGCCAAACTCCCTTAGGAATATGTTGTAAATCAATCACTCCCACTCATGCTTCTCAAAACAAAATGTCTGTCTGAATATTACTCCAAACAATCATGAATATCTCAATTTAGCACCAAAGCACAAATACTGAGTTGTTAGAGTAGATGGTGGTGCGCCAATTAATCAAGGTCCAGATCCAGGTAACTCCACAAACCACAGAATCAAGGGCCATGCATCAGTGTTAGAATGAACAATTGTCTTTAGTTATGATGCTTCCAAGCAATGAAGTTTCTCATGAATTGGATGAAGAAATTGAGGGATCATTTTAATAATCTCCGGTTTCCATAACATAATTGTAGGTGTGATAAACCCGTGCAGATTAATCCCCTTAAGATGCCTAAATGAGACATTTTGTAACCACTGGATTGGTAATGGGCAATGCATAAACTATGACACTTGAGACATTTTGTAACCACTGGATTGGTAATGGGGGAATGCATAAACTATGACACTTGTGACAATAATACACATGATTCTATGACAATTGGCCCTCCACTCTAAACCTTTTTTTTTTGAAAAGCAAACCAAATATGCTTTTCAAATATTAAAGAAAAGTCATGATGCACATGTTGCAGGTTTGCCGTTGGAATGACAAGGTAACATGTCAAAATGGTAGGATGAGACTAACTTTAATGAAACCTTTTTTAAAATGACAACATGAGAATTACTTAATATTTTCATTTTCCAGAGAAGTAAAATAAAGGCCAGGAATTTTGGACAGACGCTCTAATTCACTAAGGTCAAGGCCAATCCCATCTCATTTCCACCAGTTAAAACGAAGACTAGAGCATTAAGTTACCGAAAACCAAGAATCAAGCAAAGAAAAGATGGAAAGGCAACTCACCTGTACGAGTTTGCTCAGCTTGCCCTTAGAATGCTCTAGATAGAAATCAATTCTCTCCTGAGTCTGAGGAATATTAGACTGCAGTGCTCCAGTGACTTTATCAACTACCTTCTTTACAATTGTCTTGTGGACCTCCTTGCTCATATTCCCTTCCTTCCATGTTGGCTTTAACATCTCCTTAACAAGATCTACAAGTGTATACTTAAACATCCTGATGCCCTTGGCATCTTTGTCCATGTCCTTTTTATCAATCTTCTCAGTTTCAGGATCTGCACAACCACTTACTGTAAGTGTGGTCAATGGTTCTTTCTTTCCTTGGTCTGTTGGAATTTCTCTCAATTTCCCGGATCCATTTTGTCCACCAGTCTCAATCATCTTATTTTCCTTCATCTTCCATTCAGAAATGGTGCTTGCAATATGGTCACTAGTATTATTGGACCCAACTGTAGGCAAATTTGTGATCATGGTCCTCGGAGATGCTTCAGACTCCAGAACAGTTTGGTTGACAGAACTTGACGGAATCTGAGAAGACAACGGATTAATGGGTACATTGCTGGAGGACATTGAATTCTGCTGCTGCTGTGACCATATGTCTGTGTTCGGCTGAACAGCCAGTGCCGCAGATGGTGCAGGCATCCCAGAGTTGGGCTGAAAAAATGGCTGCGCAGGAGTGACTCCAGGAGCATTGGGATTAAGGGCAGCATATAGCTGTGGAAGCTGTTGCCCATTTCCAAATATCTGTGCCAAGGATGCAGAGAGATTTGATATTTGAGCCATCTGTTCACTAGTCACTACACCCTCATTGTTAGAGTTAACTCTGTCAGAAGACTCGGTCCCCCCTTTGTCCTGTCGTGGTGGACGATTTTCTTGACCGGCCTCAATTTCAGTCCCAGGTTGAATGGTCAATTGCTGATTCTGATCACTTGTACCTGACCCGTGCATGGTTGCAAGAGACTGCACAGCTGGAAATTGGCCCAATCCATTTGAAGGCTGTGAATATATATTACGGCCCTGGCCACCAAGTGAAGAAGGATAGTGAGGTCCACTACCTGAGTTTTGTGCACATGGAGGAGCTGGAGTATCTGCATACTGGCTCTGTGCATTACATATGATTGAATTTGGAGGAACAATTTGCTGAGTCTGTCCAGCTTGATTTATCTGGGTATTGGGACCTTGACAGACCACATGTTGGTTTTCACCAGTGTTTTGCCCAGGAAAAGAACCAACTCCAGGTTGATTATTCAAAGGTTCATCCACCTCATTAGATGAGGAAAACGTGGCTGCCATGCTCGCATTCACAGGGGGGTAATTCTCTCCTTGAATGGCAGCTAGCTGCTGAATGGAAGCAGTTTTCACATTCTGTGAGTGTGATGATGTATCATATAATTGATGTCCCCCTGAAGGTTCAGTGACAGTATTCTGGCCTTGAACACAATAAGCACTCTGAGAAGCCTCATTTGGTAATGATGAATAGTTCACATCAGGAACCTGAGACTGCAAGCTTGGAGTACCGGACAAGTTCTGAGCACAAGAATCAGCAGCTATTGCATGACTGTCAGCACCTCCCCAACCAGACATGTTATTGCCTTGAGTGTTTGATGCAGCAGGATCTCCCCATCTTGGACCATTCCACACTGGTCCATCACCTCCACCCCTATGGGAACCCCACTTATCCTCATCAGGTTTATATGCCGGTGTCTGAAGTGGACCCTGGTGGGAAAATCTGCATTTGTCTCCATTGCGACAGCGACCTTCAGCAAAAAACTTGCACAAAATATTAGCTGGTCTATGAGAATCGTGTCTGCTATCATGTCCTGAATGTAAACTTGTCAGTCCTCTATCATAAGCCCTTCCTCTTTCTCGTTCACCATCCTTAGGATGCCATTCCCCATCACGTGGAGCATCATGATGGGAGTACCTACAAGCTGACCCTCTATAGCACCTTCCTCTTGTATAATTAATACATTGTACTGTAGGCCTTTTATGTCTGCGATCATCACGTTCTTCCATGTCGTCATAGTGATTTCTTTTCCCGTAGGAAAGCTTATCATGTGAAGAACTTTGTGCCTCTATTGACTCTCTGCTGTCATGTACCACAGGTCTACTTCTGTCATATCTTTCCCTGTTGTCATCAGGTCTACTCTGCCTGTCAGAGCTGTTTCTCCCACCCTCTGCATGCAGATATCTACATTGACTACCTCGATAACACCTCCCTGCCATAAAAGCTCTGCATGGTTCACGAGAAAACCCTGTGCCCAACTTATTCCTGTCACGCCAACTTGCATCCCTCCTGTAACCAGGTGCAGGGCTCCGGCTCCGGCTCCGGCTCCGGCTCCGGCTTCTACTCCTACTCCTACTCCTGTTATAGCTTCTGCACATTAAACCAGAAGAAACTATATAAAAAACAGATAAGAACCAAATAGGCATGAATATATTATGTCTAGAATAGATAGTATATCAAATCTTAGTTGCACCTGTGCGATCCACTACCAGTTTTTGTAGAGGCACTTCGAACTCCTCGCTGCCACATTTCATGACCCATACAAACACTTGCATTATGGGTAACACCGAGAGAGGAGCCCCAACCAGTATTTCTCTTTTCATCATCGCCATTCTTGTCATCAGCTTTATTTTCAACTGACGTCCCCCACGACTTATCAACATTAGACCACTGAGAATTTGAATCATTAAAATTTCCACCTTCTAATTCAGTTTTATTTCCAGGGGTAGGGCCCCAAGGTACGGCTTCTTTTTTGCACATTCCAGATTCAGATGTATTCAAATTATTTGAGAGCTCAGAACTTGGTTTTGACAAAACAGCCTCAGGTTCTGCATCAGGTCTACTAACTTGGTCACAAGCCTCGATCCCTTGAGAGTTGACAAATGCTGAATTTTGTCCTTCAACACATTCAAAGGAACTCCTGTCTGACATAAGCCCTTCAGTGTGAGAGCTGCCTTGCTTTGCTGGTTTATCATTTCCCAGATGAGATTCACCAGAAAGATAAGTCTTGTCAGGCAGATCCCATTTGGAAATTCTTACTCTAACACTTTCTGTCATTGATTTCCTACCAGATGTAGGAAAATGGACCAGCCTTTAAAGGCACAATCAGTAAAAGTAATTTATCAAGCACTTCACCAACAGAATCAATCCTTTTTTGAGAAACCAACAGAATCAATCCTGCAGAGAACAAAACAGCATCAACAATGGACAATAAGCATCAAAAAAGTATTGGAAAAATCCTTAACACGCTAGTCATGCATACACAGAAATATAAGGGAAAACAAGCATCCAATTAAATTTATGTTTACAAAAGAAGGAAAAAATGCAGTTGCATATATGCAAAACACCAGGGCATACTTGCACCTCCACTGACATGACAAGCTAACCTCCCTACACCATTTGCATGCACACAAGGCCAGTAGGCCCAGATGTCAAAGATCTAACAAGGTTGTCCCTTGATTTAAAATTAAAAACAGACGAACAAACTGCTTTGATTACTGCAGGGCATGAATTAGGACAACTTTCAGTCATTTCAAACAAATGTTTCCATGATTCCTCTCCTTTTTTTGGAGGAGAAACGGACCACAGAAATTGTCAAAAGGGAGAGCTAATTACACCATGTGTTACAAAGAGATCCGAATTGATACATCACACCCTCCACAGCAGACCTCCCCCTTCTAAAAATAACAGTGTTTCTTTCCAACCAGACAGACCAAAGCAAATAGAAGCTTTTCTGATCACTATCAACAAAGCTATGACAGAAGCTCTTGTAGAGGTCCTCCTGGGAACTTAAATCAATCAACCAGTCGCTTGTTCCCAACCAGTAAATCTCTCACAAAGGGATAGGTGAAAAAGAGGTGGTCTATATCCTCCAGAACCATGTCACAAAGAACATTAGTAATACGGAATTCTGAGTGACAATTCTGCTCCTCGACAGCCACAAGAAGCTCACCTTCAAGGGAAGACAGATTTTTCAAAACTTCTTACAACTGCCACTCAACATGGGGTCAGAGTTGGGGTGACCATCCATGTGTACAAGTCCTCCTCACATAAAAATCACCATGCCTCCAAATCCATCTCTCCCAACACCTGGCTGAATATCATGTACGCTAAACGAGGAAAATAAGCTCTTCCATACTCGTGTCTGACAGAGGTGGTGCTAGACTAGGCATCCAAATACCATTCTGGAAAGAATCCACCAAATAAGCCAAAGGCTTTGTTACCAGTGTAGCTAAATAGGGATAAATATCTGCAATAATACCAAAAGGATACCAGTGATTGGTACACAACCAAAATCTCTTGCCATCCCCAATAAGCTCTTACAACCAAGGTTCGAAATGCTGATTTCGATGATGTGCCGATGAATGTTTAAGTGTGCATTTCGTGAGCATGCCGAGGATAAGCCGTGAAAATGCATGTATTTCAACAACAGATTTCAACGATTTCGATGACCCAAAAATATGCCATTTCGGAGGCACGCCAAGGGCATGCCGAGAAAAATGGCAGACGCAATCAAAATGCAATATATTCACTCTATTTGCTAATGCATATCATTGGTAGAATTCCTGCCTAAATGCCAAAAAGAACATGAACCACCAAATTCCTGCCAGCTAAGTCATTCTGATTTGTTTGTTTAACTGGACCACAATATAATATGGGTAGCAGCAGAAGCGAAGCACTGGGACAGCAGCACAGAGCGTGCACCAGGTGCTAGCAACAGCAGCAGCAGAACCGGAGCACAGCAGCAGCCGTCGACATACCGGAGCTTGCTGACAATACCACCGGCATGTCAGCGAAATGCCTACTTATTGACAACTAATGGATGTTGATATGGCCACCTTTCCAAAATGCCCATTTTGAAGACATGCCGGCAGCATTTAAATCATTGCCTACAGCGAGGTATCACTTTCCTAGAAAGCTTCAACAAGCCTCTCTGGAAAGTGGAAAACTCCTAATAGCCACCCCCCTCTCCTCCCAATAAATCGAGTCATGTAAGAGTCACACAAGACCATCTTTTAAAAAGACGAGTGTGGCAAGATCCATCATCCATCTACTGAGCAGAGCATCTATTATTCCCATAACTGTAACTCCAAGACCTTTAGCCTCTTTTGGCTTGCACACCTCATCCAAGCCACCAAAGGAAGAGCTTTATCAACCACACTAGAAACCCAAAAGAACCTCCTCTCCTAAGAGTGTCAATCCTATACTGAACACGTGCAGGCATCTTCAGCGATAAGTACCACATCAGCAAGGCAAAATGGATAGAGGAAAGAAGAATCACCCCTTTTCCTAGACAACTATTGAGTCATCCATCTTTGCAAACGCTTCTCCATTCTTTTAATGGTAGGCAGCCAATCTTTGGGGGCAACATTCACTGAAGTGAGAGGAAAGCCAAGGTACCTAAATGTGGGGCCTGCACAGCTGAATTCCTAAGCCCCAACACATGTTGCAACCTGCTGTCTACCATCCCCAAAGACAGACAAAAGATGATTTCTGCGAATTCTCCCTCAAGACAAATGCCCCTCCCAAGATCTCAAGCAGGATCCCGGTCTTCTGCACCTTCAATGAAGAGCCCTCAATAAATTAAATCGTATTGTCAACATACCATGAAACAAACAGAACCATGCCACCTCTTCCAGAACCAAAATATGTCATCTCTTCGGCTGTGCGAAGCAAGAAGCACGCACCTGTCATCAAGCCGACAGCCCAAATAAATAAAAAAAAGGTGGCACCAAAGGGCATCACTACCCAGCACCTCGCTTTAACTAAATCCAACCACCTTCTTGACGTCCATTAATCAAGATGGAGAAGGATGCTAAAGTGATGCAAGTCTTCTTCCAACCAATCCAAAACAGTGGGAAGCATTTATTCAAAACAATAACCAGAAACTTCCAGTCCAACCTGTTGTAAGCCTTGGTAGGGTCCATCTTCCATCAGAAAGCCTTTATTCCATCTCTTTTTCCAGCAGAAAGGATCTCAAAAAGGCACAATATAGTTCTCCAAGATTGGCCTGTCCTAGATAAAAGCAGAACGAGACAGATTATTTAGGTGATCCAACACTGCTACCAACCACAGAGCCAAAGTCTTGGCGACCAAGGAGCAGATAGAGTTAGAAAGTGCAACGGGCCTACAGTCCTTCACATCTTTACCAAGTTGCTCCATGGAAACAAGAAAAGGAAAAAGTGGTTCATTCTGGAAAAGCCATCTCCCATAGAGGGAGTATCAAGGATGGCCATGATATCCAACTTGAGCAAGTACCAGAACTCCTCGAGAAAAAAGCCAGGAAAATCAAGTGCACTTCCATGATAATTTACTTCATCCATCTTTTCATAATTATTCAATCTATCAATGTAAGGCTTCTCAATGATAAGAGTAAAAATTAAATACAATGCAATCCCAATATGGTGAGTATCATATACTTGTTCATTTCTTTACCAACCAACAATATCAACCACAGATAGGAAAGTATGTTTCCATATTCGCATAAACAGATGATCGATACATATCATAGCAAATAGTTATGCATTACAAGCGACAAATAATGCAATTATAGACGAATCTATTTAATAGTTGGATATCAATATCAAGCATATTTGTATAAATAACAAGAAGGTATGTACTAGAAATATATCTACAAGATAAGCAGCAGACAGATTTGGACACATCAATTTGCATACCTATTCTTGCTGTCTTTTAGCATTAGCTCAAAGTCTTCAATACTCATTTTGTAAGTACTGTTCCAACAGATTAAACTAGTCATGTGAATGTTAACTTGGATAGAATCACAGGACAGGGATTCCTACACATTTCCACCACAAAAACACACGTACACAAACAAATTTACGTATTTTGTTCTTTTTTTGAGAAAAAAAAAAACAATTTTCAAAGTTTCAGTAAAAGACTAAGTTCCACTTAGAACCTTTTTAGGGAAAAACGGAAAAGAATGACTATTCGAGATCAGTAGTCATCCTAATTTTATCAAAGGAAGCAGCCGAAACCAACTAGAACTTGTTAAAACAGAGATCTGAGAATATTTCTTCCCTGAATTTTCAGTGCAGAAGCTTTTACCAAAAGGTCTGAAATTAATTTGAACAGCAATCATACATTTATTTCACGGAACCCTTTATTGATGACGGAATACAGATCACAGATTTATTTTAATGAAACACCTAATGTAATATGATACAATATCAGGCTAGCTACCTCTAGGAGATATGCAGTAAAAATACACTCTTGAGTTTTTCAAGTAACAAGCACATCAGAAATAAGAGAACCCAAGGTATGGGACAAGCAATGCAGCAGCAATGTGAGAATGAACCAACTACCACATTTTTTGAAAGCAATTCCAAACAAGGTTAGGTGGCCCTAAGCTCCACTAAGCTTTGGCTGGTTGTAGAAAAAGTCATAGTGTGGCTCCACTATCAAGCTTTGGGTGGTTGCAGAATAAGTTGGATAACATGGTGCACGAGATGAGTAGAAAAAAAAATGCCTAGCTGGACAGGTGAATAAGTAGTGGGTTGGACATATTAATTGGGTGGATTTGTTGCAAATTTGGTTGTGAAGGGACCAATACTAGTTTAAGTGTGATATACTTCGTAATCTATGACATTTAACAATACCACATACATATCCACCACACACTATAGCAGGCAACTCAGATAGGTGGTGGTTGGTTATCCCAATGTTGCCAAGGCTATCGCCGCAGGCTACCAGGCTACTGAGCTAGGTGAGAAAGGCAAAGGTCACCTTGGAGTTATTCTAGGCTGGGGGCTTCATCTGGGCTATTGCCTAGTCGCCTTCTTTGTCACCTATGTCGCCTTACTCCTAATTCACTTTAGGTAAGACCATAAGACTTTTATTTGATCTTAAGTTACATGCATTATAAATATGTTTGTGTTATATATTGTTGTATATATATGAATATATGTTATTGATAGCTTTTATATGCTTAATTTTGTCTTCTCTTCTTAACTTAGACTATTGTTTGTCTACTAAGACATATGTATAAGTTATACATTATTGTATATCTATAATGATATAATTATGATATATTTTAGTTTATATATATATATATATATATATATATATATATATATATATATATATATATATATATATTTGTTATAGCCTACAACTCTCTAATGATATATAAAAATATATGTATAAGTTATGATATTAAGTTTGTATTATATTGTAAATGTAACATATTATAATACATGTTATTGTCTTGAGTACGACTCAAAGACAACCTTTTGGGCTAACATTTGTATTACATTGGTGGATGCCTCTAACTTGAGAAAGGTCTTCACTTTATTGTGGTGCATTTAGCTCAGATACAATGGGGTGATTTTCCATAGGGAGTCAATAGAAGGAGTGCTTTTATCATTATAATGTTCTTTATAATTTTTGGTATAATTAGCTCTTTTTATTAATGCAGTGAAAGGTCAACATCCATTGTTAACCCTTCTTTTCTTTAAAACAAATACATGTCACTATCTTATTTTGGCGAATACGTATGATATGTATTTTGGTTGTTTGTTTTGACCTATAATTATAAATGTCATGTATATGTTTACCCATTGTATGATAATATAAATATATATGTTATTGTTATTTAAATATGATAGGATCATTATTTTTTCATTCACTTAAATAGTATTATCATATATTTCTTATGAAAGTTAATATTACCATATGAGTTTATTAGGTATATTAAAAAGATTTGTCGCCCCAATTCAATGGGATAGTCACCTCTCGCCTCATGCGATTAAAAAGCTTGTCACCTTACAGTTGCTCAACGCCTTGACACCTTTGGGTTATAAATGCCCATTTCTGTTTCAAAGATCTTGGAAATGCAAATTTCAAGGGCATGATGGAGGGACACCTGAGGAAACACCATATGTTTGAAGTTGATTTTATGGGGAATTGTTGTTGTCGTAAACTTCATGGGGGCTCAAATGTCAACCACCAAAAGCAGAACATAGAATTTTGAGCGTTGAATACCTTTTGCTCCTAAAACCCGATTTAAACCTTTTTTGACAAGAATTTTAGCATTATTTATGGTTGTTTATGCTTGTTTATTTATTATCATATAAAAATGTCCTTTGGTTACATAGCCTTTCTATTATATTCAGAGTTTTAGTCCATGTATGATGGGTTTAGCACTTCTATAAAAACGGGTGCAGTAGTACCCAGTTCACAAATTCAATCCAACCCATCAAACCTCCTAAGATACAGCAGGGCAGTAACATCTAATGTTTAAGGACCTTAATGTCATGCTGATGTACTGACAGGTCCAACCAGATTCAGCCACTAGTTTGACTCCATTGGACATCAATGGGAGTTTTTCTGATTCAACAATCAATTCTTAATCTTGTTTCTGTAACCTTACTGCACATTTTTATGGAGGGGCATACAGTGCAACACTTCAGGGAGGGGACACATATAAGTTGTGAGCGTTGCAGGCATATCTCTGTAATTTTTGAAAGGGCCCATATATGTGGGTATTTTCAACAAAAAAATCCCACACAAAGTTAACAACTCAGAAACTCAAGAAATTTACAAATTTCAACATGCATAGCCCATGTGTCTGATTACTACAGACTATTACAAACGAGTCTAGCTTTTTAAAAGAAAAAAAAAATACAACCCACTCTGACATTGTAGTTTTACAAGTATACTTTCTTACTACAAGCCTCCATATAACCTCTCCAAAAGAACAACAGAACAAATCCACGTAGCTTGCTTTCCAGCAATTTCAGAATTAGGAAAACCACGTGTTCATGTTCAGTAGTTGAACTCCACAAATGTCTGCCAGACAAACATCTCATACTCCAGAAGCATCATATACACATCTTCAATCCATGGCCAGAACTCAAAATCGATCAATGTTCTTAGATCTCTTGGCCAATATTCTCACTGAGAGTTTCCAGCAGTTTTTATCCCCTGTTCAAAGCTTTCTTTTTTAAGATCACTAATTAGGAGGCTGCAATAAGCTCCAAGTTGAATAACTGTTACTTTGAGGCATTGACCAAAGCATTTATAAACTCTTGATTTGGAATGTTTGTCGCAGAATGATGAAATTTCTGATGTTGATGCATACTGGCTACTTCCAAAGTGCTTGCTAGGCCACGTACGAATTCCACATAGATATACTGCAACAAAATAGATGATGATGCATTAGCCCTCTTTGCCATTGCACAGTCACAGGTGCCAATAGTCGATAAAACTTAAACGAATGCCTATTCTTTTTATAGTAGCATTTTTCCCTAGAAGTCCTTTATTAGCATATATTAAGTTGCCTCTCAAGGTCTAATATGCTACCACCTAGAATGTCTTGCTAAGAGACTTCAATTACATCATTCAGATGTAGACAACCAGCCTCATTTATGTAGAAAGGATGAATAACAATATATAGAAAGAAGAAAAAAGAGTGAAGAAAGAAATAAAGGAACAAACTACAGGACAGAGAAAACCAATGTAGACAAAACAATGTGGTCTGTGAGAGAGCAAGACAACTTAAATCCCCGGAAAATAGAAAGCATCAGGGAAAAACCTAATTTCTTTTTCCAATACTACAACAACTGCATGGTCAGCCAGTTCATTTCATGTGCCAAGCCTAGAATCAGCCCATAAAGATCTCCATGTGCCTTTCATGATGAAAATATGAAATACTCGAATGGCCCTTTAACCAGTTTGCACCCGAACATGTCATCCAAGACAGATATCATCCTTTTCCACATAGCCGTCACTTTCTACACAATTATTCATGTGCTTAAGCCATGACAAACTACAGGAACTGCTTTTCTGCCTAAATCAACAATTCTAAAGTACTCTACGATAAATCGACTGCTACATAAATAGAGTATCATTAGAATTTTGCTTCACAACTAAAACAGCACCTCACCTACTACAGAACAGTTCCCAGGCAAGTGTGAAGTTACCATGTCCTAAAATTTTCAATAAAACCTCAAACCAGATCTAGTTAGGAGCCCACTTGTATGCACCGTAACTTGTAGATTATGGAAAAAGCACATAAAAATAGCATTCTGCAAAAGAAAGTTCTCACCAAATGGACCCTGCCACTCAACCTTCAGGGGTTCCACGTCATCAATACCTCCTGTAGGGAAATAACTACAGGATTGCACACTTAACGATGAGCACTTCACCTGTTACCAAGCAATTACCATCACAATGAAGGATGTACCTATCATTTCCACAAATGCAACCTTCTTCACTGTATAAGCAAACTCAGTGACCATGCACCTCGCAGCATCAAAATATGCCTGACTAGAACCCACACAAGAATGCTTAATCCCGTCCATTATTTTGCCATCAAATTGGCAGCATGTGTCCACAAGGTGAGTTTTCCTTTATTCTTATCGGATGTCTCAGCCGAGACAATGAGTTTTCCTTTATTTTCTTACTTTTCACAATTTCCTCAAAATTTCAAAATACTCCCCAAGTTTAGGATTAATTATCAACCCCAACGAGGCCAAGCCTAATTCAACTCAAGCCTAGGCACTACAGAGCCAAACAAATCAGGCACCAGCCCTAGCTCAAGCTTGGTCAGACTCAATTAAATTGGCTCAGGCATAGTTGGGTTCAAGTCCTTGTCAAGCCCTTACAAGCCACGCATGCTTAAGCTCCCAAAGTTGAACACGCCCACACCCCCCCCCCCAACTTTATAGAGTCCCATATCAAGCTTTCATCAACTCCGACACGGTGCAACTATAATGAGTTGGGATAGAAAAATATGGAAAAAGATCTGGAGAGAAATAAGCACTTTTTCAAAAACAAAAACGTCAACACCACCAAGAATTTGATTGCATGTCCATTGGTTGATATATTTATAGTCAAACATGTTGGCAACATCGTTGGGAACACAACTTCGTCGATATATCTCAGTGCTAAATCTCATATCCCCACCATGACTCATTAAAATCACGGGAATGTCTTTTTTCTAGATTTTTTTTCGAGAAAGAGAAAGGAAGATTACTAGAGATCGGTAATCATCCAGGAATTGTATTAAGAAAAAGGAACTAACTTACAGATTATGGAGCCAAAATTCAAACAAGAAATTAACCTCTCTTGCAACATTTTCCACCCAGCAACGCCAATGTCTAAAAATTTTGCCATTCCGCTATAGCCAGAAACACCACAAAGCAGCAAAGCCTTTCATCCAGCCTGCCACATCCTGGTCATAATGGTCCCGGAAAGATATCCAAAAAGAAGGAACCATACGCAGCTGTAGAAGTTCCCAAACATCCTTGGAGAACAAACAAGTAAAGAAAAGATGTTCCATGTCCTCCTCTGCATGTTGACAAAAAGTACATGCCACATCCATGTTTTCCTTCCACCTTCTCTTGAAACATTTAGTCACCAGCCACTTTCTCACCAAAGAAAAATTTTAATCTTTGAAGGCAACTTGCATTTCCAAATATTCTTCAAATCCTTCTTAATTTCATCAATTTCTCTACTGCCAGAAAGCAGCTTTGAATAGGCCTTCTTTACTGTAAAACCTCCATCTCTCCAACTGAATGTATCAGGATAATTTCTATCTGGTTTGAAGTCTGAAATTGCAGTTATAAGCTGCTGAAATTCCTCAAAAGTGAACTCTGACAGTCCAGGAGGCAATCTGAAATCCAAAGTGTTTTGCTGATCATCCCACATTTCACCCACCAGTGCTTCTTTGTTATCGATCAGCTGAAAAACCCTTGGGTAAAGGTCTGCAAATCTCCCCAACTCACTCCAATCATTTAACCAGAACTTGAAAAGCCTCCCATCTCCCAGAACTGGGATGAATTCATTGATATTATCCTGCAAAACAGGCCTTAGAGACTACCAGAAAGATGAAGAACACCTCCTAGGCAAAGCACATTCCCCCAAATTCATATCGACCCCATAGGAGTCCTTTAAAACCAAAGTGGCCATGGAAACATCTCCGGAAAGAATTCTTACAACCCATTTCAGAAGTAAAGCGTTATTGAACTCATCTAAACACCTTACCTCCAAACCACCTTCACACTTGGGCATACAAATATCATTCCAAGGAACAAGTTGGGCAAATCTACCCACGCAGTCAGCTCTATTCCAAAAGAACTATTTCCGAATCATGTCAATAGTTCTGAGAATCTTTTTTGTCAGTTTAAAAATGGATAGGAAGAACACCGGTATGGAAGATAGAACAAATTTTAGAAGCACAAACAGTCCTCCTTTAGATAGAAGTCTACCACTCCACGATGACAATCTCTTTGTTAATCACTCCACTACACAATCCCAATCAAAAGTCACCAATCTCTTTCCTTTCAACGGTAAGCCAGATATCTATCGGCAATTGAGACATAGGTGTCTCAAGAATAGTGGCAATCTCCCCAACCTCCATGTCAGAAATAGAAAAAGGCACAAGGAGGGGCTTTCCCCTATTGATCTTTAGACTAGATATATCAGCAAAGATCCTCACCAAAGATGAAACATAGGTTGCCTCCATTCCGCCACCTTCCACAAAGAAAATAGTATCATCTACATATTGTAACAGGAGAGTGACTAAAGTTCCATCCCCTTGTGATGTGAAACCCTCAAAGAGATTGCCTTCACACTCCTTAAAAGCCAATGAGGCAAGTGTGTCGAAAGCAATATCAAAAAGCAAAGGGGTCAACAGACACCCCTGTCTGACTCCACGCTGGGGTTGAATCTAGGCTCCATTTGAGCGGCCATTCACCAATACAGAAAAAGATGATGTAGTGACACATCTCTTCATCATCTAAATCCATACCAGAGGGAAACCTCATCTTCTAAGAATATCCCAAAGGTAGGCCCAAGATATCGAATCATACGCTTTCAAGCAGTCAACCTTCCATAGAAATGCCAATGTTCCTCTTCTTTTCCAAGCGACCACCATCCCCTCAACCAACACAAAGGAATCCTACAAAGATCTATCCTTAATAAACGTTGACTGGACCGGAGAAATCAAATATGGCATGATGGATCTCAATCTATTTGCTAATATTTTGGCTACCAGCAAATAGATTGAATTGGATAAAGCGGCCTAAAATCATCTATCGAGTCCGCACCTGGTTTCTTTGGCAACAGAAACAGACAAAAGCAATTAATCATTACCTTCAAAAAATTCTTGAATCATAGCCACCACATCCGACCCCACTACATCACATCCCACATCTCCTTACAGAAAAGGATTTGCAAACCATCTGATCCCTGAGAGCCCTCCGCCTTTAGCCCATTTAGAGCACAAATGATTCCCTCCTCACCAACCTCCCAAACAAGATCCACCTTCACCTCTTCCTTGAACTATAACAACTCTGAGGTGCCCAGATGCCAATCACCACCCTGCTGCCTCCAAGTAAAGTCATGGAAGTGTGTACGAAAAGCATCACAAATATAATTACGCTGGCACACCAACGAATCACCAACCTTCAGAGCATTTATCATATCACACTCCTATTGCTACCAGCCAAGTGAAAAATTTTGTATTTGAATCACCCTCCTTGAGCTATAGGCCCATAACTATCTAGATTTCTGCCTCTTGTCCATCTTCATCTTATGATCCTCCTCCATAGCCACCACCTACATCTTCCTACATTCCTGACATTCATCATTTGTCAAGGTCGTCTCCTCTTGTCTATCCAACGTCAATGCCACATTCCTTCTCGCCTCTCTATGCGACTGCAAACCTTGCCTGAACTCCATCATCACCTCCCGAATAGCTCTTATTCTAGAAGCTAAGGTTCGTGTGGCTGAAGAACACAATGGAGTGGCCAACCACCTGTCATGGATAAGCTTCTTCAAACCTAGTTCCATTAACCATGATCTACGAGACTTGAAATAAGTATCAAATTTTGTTTCCTCATTATTACCACACAAAATCGATGTGTGATCAGAGAAATGCCTGTCACAAGCAACCACTTCAACACCATGAAAAGATTAGGCCATTGAAATATTACATAAGAATCTATCAGTACAAGAGGTGGCCCTACTCCCATTCCTCCATGTAAATCATGTCCCAATCAATGGAAGATCCATCAACTCAAACTCATGTATAGTATGCTGAAAATCAGTCGTAGCTTTATCATATCTTCCATCCTGTCAGTCTTCTATATGAAGAGTTGCATTGAAATCACCGCCCATCAACCATGGCCTACCATCCACAAAAAGAGATGTCCGAGACATCTCCTCCCAAAAGATAGACCTGGCAGTATCATCACAAGGCCCATAAACACATGAAATAACAAAACAGAAGTCATCAACTTTTCTAGTAAGAGTTGTCGTCAACACCCTCCCATCTATCAAAGAGAACTCAAGTTGGAAACGATCACCATGCCATACCAAAAGAATGCCTTCAAACATTCCTTCAACTTTATCTCAAGATATTTCGAATATCTATTACCACAAATATTATTCTTCATCTGTGTAGATAAGGTATCTAAATGTGTTTCCTGTAACAACACAATATCCACCTTCCAATCAACCAGGTATCTCCTTAAAATAGATCTACCATCATCCCAAAGGCCCCGGGCATTCCAAGAAAGCACCTTAAACATTAATGATGTTCTTGGACATCCCCCTATGCACTTTTTTCATGCCAATTACCTTTGCCACACACCCATCAACCACTTTCAGCTCCTCCTCCCCACATCCATTACTCTTCTTGCTCTTTGTTATCTTCTTACGTTTGTAGCATGCATTAAGTATCGATTTATGCTTCGGAGGAATAATTCTCGCAGAACATGAAGAACGGCTGGATGAAGAGCGTAATATCACACTCTTGTCTTTCCCATCTACCTTACCCAGAGCACGTTCAATACCCACATCAGATTCAACATCATCACTCGACTTTAATAAAGGTAGCGACGGTCTCACCAACACCAATTCATTGAGTCTACCATAACGCAGATTAGAAAAGGCTTCACTTTCTGGAGCTCTGGTCGAAGAATTGAAAATAGATCCAAAAGCAATCAGGATCCCCACATCCTGCATCACATCAGAAACACCGGCAGCAACCCCACCTATTTCTAAGATATTAGCAATAGATTGCCAATATCAGTGGATGTCAATCAACATCCCTAAATATCGAGGGATATTACTTCGAATATTCCACAAAACAAGTGACATAGACTAATGTGTTCAATATTGTTGTGCCCGTTGCACTATACTCGGATCCAAAGGCTTCTTGGCTTTTGTTTGAAGTCTTTGAGCCTCTTTTTAGGTATCTAGACATTTTCCTTCTCTAATCTCTTTAAATTATGTACTTTCTCTATAATTTGAGGTTTTATTCTCCTTCCCTTCACCTCTATTTTTTTAATGTAATTTTTTTATTCACTCTCACTTATTAACCTGTACCATGATATGATCTATGCTTTACTCATGTTTATACTTATGCTAACCATCCTAATCATCCATACATATAATTAACCCATACTTTTTTTTGGATTACCATTACGAATAAAACCCATATTGTACATGTGATTTATATTAATGCTCGGCTCATACTTAATCTTGCATGCTAATTTTCTCATGTTTTCTCTATCTATTTTTCATGGATAATCTCATGAAAAATACACACCAAATCCTTCATAAGTCGTGATCTATTTGATTCTTTTTTACTAGTAGACTACTAACACTCCTACCATTCTATGATCATTAAAGAGATGTTTGTCAACTTTTGTGCTATCTTCATTTTATAGTGAGTTGTCATGCTACTTACGAATTTATTATCATGTCTTTTATTTTTCTTATTAAAAACTATGAGCTTCTCTACAATGTATTTCCATTGTCATTCAAAATTTACAATTCTGATCTGTATATGCATTTCATGTGTAGTAGTAATTAAAATCATAACTTTATACATCTTCAATAAAATCATAATTTTGTAAAATATGCCATTTTTATGCTCCCATTCTAACTTGTTGATATCGACTCCTGAAACCTTGGCAACATTCCTCGTATCTCCAATCTAGTCCATGTTGATATGGCCTAAACATTGGAAGTTGAAGATATGAACAAAATTTCTAAGCTCCTTTTGTCCTCAATGTGGTGAGAAATGTAAAGAACTCATGATCGTATCTTTTTCTTTTCACATGTAAACATATTTTCAATAGAATGAGGGTATATAAGTGAGCCTATATTTTTATGGAAAAAGTTGTACCTTGCATGGTTTTAACTTTTTTTAAAAGGGTACATAATTTTGAAATTGTGCACTAAAGGGGGGCGAATAATTCGAGATAGTAAAATAAATAAACAAATGAAATACAAGCAATCAGAATCATTCCCCACATGAGACAGAATTTTTGGTGAAAATCTAAACTGAGTAAAAACTACCACCTAACCCTCTCGACTTAAGATTTACCAATCTACCTAGTAGATTAAATCCACTAACATACTACTTTAAACCAATGGTGACACAACCTAAATTACAAGCCACATTACTTAAACGAGGATAATGTACTTCAACCACTCTTCTCCACGAAGAGTATTTTGTCTCCAACAGAGACGGAAATTCACAAGGTGAATACCTAGACAAAAACAACATGCAAGTCTATAGAGTCCAAAATATATATTAAATCTAGCTCCTATACGTATGAAAGAACTTTCCAAATGATGGAGGCAAATTGGCGTGGAAGCATAGTGCTTTGGTGCTCTCGGATGTGACATAAGAAAGCTTTGAGAATAGCTTGACAAAGCTTCATTCTAAATCTCTCACTTCATGAGTAAAGGTGGAAGAATTTGGCCACTAAGTATTTTCCCTCTTCTCTTATGTGTATCTCAACTTAGAAGTGTCCTAGACTATTTATATAAGTGTTAGGAACACTCTAGATATCTGTTGGAACAAGATATACCTGTTGGAATAATAAAGGTTAACAGTAGTTGCAACATATTCCTAAAAATCTATGTAGATTTATCAAACAATACGAGCTAGTCAGTGCCTAGTCACCCACCTAGTACAGGGTTAGTCAACCAACCGCAAGGATAAGTCAACACCTTACAACGGGTTAAGGTAGCCATAGGTGGGCTGCATTGGCACGTCGATTGTCAGTCAATTGAGGCTATAGTAGCAGGTTGACTGACGATCAGCCAGCCACTAAAGGATCCTAAGTTCTAAGTTCCTGGACTTAGGGTTTCTTGGCTTCAGGTTGATGCCTACTACAGCATCAACCAATGCCCTACAAAAAGAAAAGTCGACTAGGGGTCAACTAACTATAACGATTTCTTGGGAAACCAAGTCCAATTAATAGGGAATTAAATACGAGTAGTCAATGCCCTATAAAGGTGCCGATCGACAAGCTAGGCAGCTAGTCGAATGGCTACTAAAGAGCCAATCGGCGCATAACAATTCTAGTCAGTGCCCTACACTTATATTTTGTTGTTTTGAGGATATTAAGTGTTGGCTTGGGTTTCCTAGGTGTCTTAACGGCCAACTAAGGTGTTTAACCTTAGTTTAGGACTCTTTTACAATATACTAATAAAACAATAAATCAACAAAGAATTACAATGAATACAAATAAGATTACAAGTCCTATTCTTCAAATCTTCTTCAAGCTTCGAGTCCAAAGCTCCTTCTCCCGTGCTCCTAATGATTTTGTTCTAGCCATCAAACTCCTTCATTCCTCCATGGATCTCGAGCTTGAGATCCAACTAAAATTTTTAATTAATAACATTCACATGAAATCTCACAACTCAAGTGCAATTATTAAATATAAATTATTTTGTTATCATCAAAATCAAGGACCATTGTGCACTTACACCAATAGATTTTAACGTCTTAAAAATGTAAAACACATTATTAGCATATTCCTATTGTACCTCATTATGATTTTTGCATTGATAAAAGCTTATTTATGTACGTATTGATCATTAAAACTATAATTTTCTAAAGTTTAAGGTTTGAGACATTTTGGGCAAATTCGAGGATATCAGGGATATATCCACAATAATACCCTGACATGGCCTCATTTTTTCTTTCTTTTTTCTTCTTTAGAAAAAAAACTTATGGGTCGTATTGGCCCATTCAATATCCTCGAGGGAGAGGAAGGCAAAGATAACTAATCCTTGCAATAAAATAATCGCTTATGGACCATTATAACCAACATCGCATCCTCAAAGGACGCATCTCTTTGAACACAACCCATTTTGACTTATTCTTTTTTTCTTTTTAGGGGGTACAAGGATAGTTACATGGGAACAATGACCATGCCTTGGTATATTCAACCAACAACAAGCTTATGATTGAGTTGTGTGCGTATGCATGTATGTATATACTTGAACAATACATATACCTACCCTTCTCTAGCCCAAAGCCCTTATTTATGATACGTTAGGGCCATCTCAACTCAAATCAACAAGGTTATCAAGCCCAACCTCGAATCTTGCTTGGGACACACAAGTTTTTATTTAGTCAAGTTCAAGTCAAGTCTCTCAAGCTCGAGATTTTTTAAATAGTCCTATCCTTGGTAGACTGATTCCTCCAAGCATTGAAAAGGCACATGAAAATTTATGCCCATGGGAGTTCTCTAAAATTTAAGGTACTCAAGCAATATCTATTTAATTCATCTAAGTATGAGAGGATGTAGACTTTCATGCTGTCTGCTACACAGTAAGGAACTTTTATTAATATGTGTATGTATTTATAACTGACTACTTTTGGTGGTAGCCATCTACTTCTTTTTCAAAGAGAAAAGATGGCCATCGACGAGAATATTTAGAAGCACATTCGAACAAAAATTGTGGTCTAGAACTTCAACATCAGCAATCATAACCAATCTCAAGATGATGTCATGGATGACAAAAGCAGACTGGTGCATAAAGAAAATACAGAACCATGTGAATTGGGATCTTAATAGATGTTCAAACAAAGACATGAGTTACTTTGAAAGTAAAGGCATAAGCATTTTTTTTTCTTGTCCACTTCTCATAGGTGAAGTTTGAAAAAAAAAAAAAAATCAAAATTGAATTAGGGAGTTCGGAGATAGAATAACTTATACGTTGAAAAAAAAGGAATAACTTATAACCAGATCAAATTTTAAAGAAAAATGGAAACGAGTTTGATTTTTGTTTTTAAGAGAACAGAGTTTGAAAGGAAAAGAAAAATGAAGAAGCATGGCAAGCTGTGCAGGATTCTGGCAAGGGAAAGCAGCAAGTAGCGCTTGAAGATAGGAAACAAGAATGAAAAATATGAAAGACAATGTCTCTCAGATTCAAACCGAGACCAGGCAACCAGCCACACTTTCACCAGAAGTCTCTCATCAGTCATCACTTAAAAGTCAATATAATCATGAAGATATTTTATCAAAGGAGAAAAATATGGAAGGTATTGAAAGAGAAAATTGCAAGCACTATTGTGATGATATGTGAACAAAAAGGATAATGTGTTGATATTTTGATATTTATTGACATAATTTATGCCTAACTAATGTTAGTTTAAGAGTAAATTAAGTCATACTACATTGGTATAGGTTAGATTAGATATTTAGTATCATTTTATAAGTAGTGCATATTTTTAGGTTTTAATATAATATTTTCTTTATTTACATCTGGCACCTTGATGTCAATGCTTATATGTGTGCAAGTGCCAGATATTAGACGAACTGGAGCTTGACAGAAGAGAGATTTGGATCTGAGATCATTTATGATAACTAGCTGAGTAAATTTCTAACATGATCTCTAGCCCAATCAATCCTAACCATAGCCTAATTAGGAATCCAATTTTCCTAGCCCAAAACCCAGCTAACCTAGTCCAATTCCTCTACCCACATGGCCAGCCATGCACCTTAATTTATGCATAATATGGCCAGCCAATCAATTGATTAAATGAGCCTCTTAAACCCCCTTCCAACCTAGTCCTAAACCCTTTCCAACAAAACTAACCTAGCCACCTCTTATCCCTATCCTCTACACCTTAGTTGGTTATCCCTTAGCCTATAGAAAAAAACCAATTTGGACGACCACATAAAAGCCTCAATCTTCACACTTAGAACCACATCCTAGGGTCCTAGATTAATCACCTATCTCTTTAACATAACCTTATTCCTAAATCCACCAATTCACCTATCCTTTTAGCCATGCATATCCTTTAGAAAAAAACCCTTAGGCCAGCTACTTTAGGAGTCTAAATCCCAACCATCTATCCCTAATCCTAAATCCTAGAACGCCCTCCAAAAACCATAGCCTAATGACCTAACTAAACCTTATATGGCCGGCCCTATCTCCTCCAACAAAACCCATGTTGGCCAGCCACCTATTCATCTTTGATCTTAGCCATAAAACCACGATCCAATGGCCATTAACCTTCCTTAACATGGCCGGTCACTTGACTCCAAAAACACCTTATATGGCCAGCCATGTGGCCTTGATCTAGACCCTACATCTCCTCCCTTGATTAAATCTTAGCCATTGATACTAAACCTACCACAACCAACTTTATCAATTAATCTGAGCCCTTGATTTCTTTGAGATGAAATCCTAGCCACCAAACCAAACCCTCCTAGCCTCTATAAATAAACCCTAGCCATTTCCCCCTCCTTCCGTCTTTTACATTCCTCTTCATTTGACTCTAGCCCTCTCTCCTCAAGAAGATCCACGCCCCCTTTGTGCTTCTCTCTAGGTGCATCTTCGCATCCGCTCCGTTCTTTGTCTCAAGGACTTCGCCTTCAAGGCCACCATCTAGTTCTAGTTCTAGTTTTAGATTTCCTATTTTTTATTCCAGTTGTAATTCTAGTTCTAGTTGTTCTTCTAGTTCTAGTTCTATTTATTCTAGTTACTTTATTTCAATCATTCATCTTGTTGTAAGTTGACATAGTATTCCAATAAAATTCCAGTTTCATTATATCATGTCTCTACTTACTTTTGATTATTTGCTCTAGTTTTAATTGTGTGTTTGCTTTCGTTCATAGTTACGATTTCGATTCTCATATAGGATTTTGTAGTTGCTCTACTATATCATTCAATTCTATATTCAAAAATACAAAAAAAAAGACTTAAGAAAGCGTAAGAATCTGATCGGCTCGTTGTGAGTAGATGTGCCAGTAATTAGTAAGAAAAACCACCACAAGCATCTCCTCGTACACCATCTGTAGCAGAAATATGAACCAGAGATAGTAATCCAATTACAGACATTGCAGCCACAAAAGCAGCAAATGAATTACCCCTTGTTTCATGAATTGATCATTACTAAGGCACTGTTGAATGCAAGATTGGTTGTTCCATTGAAAAGATCATATGTAACAACCAGAGACATCAGCAAGTAGGCGTGTGATAATGGCAAGAGGAAGAATGACAACGGAGAGAGCAAGATTGCATTCTCGTCGAAAATTGCATGACAAGATTGTGTATGTCGGTAATTGGACTAACAAAGGACAACAGAAGTGGAAAGAGAAGCACCACCACCACCACGATCCCATCGATACTCCAGAATCTCTCACCACTGCATATCAAATTCCCACTTACTCCTAAAACTCAAACCAACAATAGTGATCCCTATTGTTCGAAGCAAAATGTACACGAATCTCCAGGCATCCGCCTGCATCTGATTCACAAAATCCATTAGGCTACAACAAGCAGCTTCTAGCACCATCATATACAGAGCAAAAATTGCGCCTTTTACGTTAAAATATCCAGAAAACTTCAACTTTCCATCTTTCTGCAAGTTTTTATTTGTTACATCAGCAAGTCATGGCATGTTCCCAACGTTACATGAAGAAGAACCAGAAAAAAGATGCGTGCTGAGGAAACCCTAGAGAGAATGAGGCATACCTCGAGCTATAACGAGGGGAGCATCGCGGGCTTGAGCTCCAGCGTGCGCCAAAGCCCTAGGAGCTTCGATCGAACGAGGGAGGAGCTTGAATCGTCGAGAAGCTTGCAAAGAAGGGGGATCTGTGTGGGTACACAGGACATGTAGAACCCTAGATGCTTGGGTTACCTTCGGAGGGAAAGAAGAAGAGGGGGGAGCGACGGAAATTGGGGGGCGCGCGAGAGAGAAACGAGTCGTAGAGAAGGGTGTCGTTGGATCTATTTATTACAGGAGGAAAAGTTGGAAAGGCCCGCGGGCGCCCATGGTATGGGGATGATGGGCGAGGAAATCAATTGATTGCTGGAGGTATCTTTCTATCATGTAAGGTGGATAATGGAAAATCATTTATTGATGGTCAATAATTTACAAATAATTTTAAAGGTGAATTATAAATAAAATTGCATGTATGGATTGAAAGATAATATAAAAAATATGTAAATATATATAATATTTTATGTTCTTTTTCTTTTTATGATTGAGATTTTTTATGTGGATATAAAATTATTTTTTTTACATTTTTTTACTTAATTTAAAAATAATTAAAATCAATGTACATCCCATTTTGTAAATCATGGTTAAACAAAATGATTTTTAACATGAAATTCATAAAATATGTATTTTTAAAATTTATAATAAATACAAAATAATCTAAAGCGATTGGATACTACACATCGTAACTTTCGTACAGTGATAATATATTTTTTAATCAATTATTTATTAAGTTCATCTAATTTAGCAATACTAAAATGACATCTGAGAATTTCAACGATAATAAGATAATCGATTATGACACTTAGATCATATATGGTGGAGGTAATAATTTGATCACCTTTAATATTTAAATTAGTATAAAAAGTCTTGCAAAAAAAAAAAATCAACTCCTTCAATTTAATCATTGGAGCCACCTGCACGAAGAGAATGTGTAGAAAGTCTGTCAAACTTGTGGCATTTAAAATAATATTGAAGTTAAAAAAAATCAAAATAATCCTAATCAATAAGTTTACCCATGTGTATTTTTAGCAAATAAAAAAATTCAAATCAAGTTTTAAAAGTTGAATCTAAAAAGTACTAATAAAATAAAGTGTCTTGATTTAATCTATATGACAACTTTATAGTCAATTGAAACACAAAAAAGAGTAATAGAAAATAATCAAATTAGTTTGACAAGCATAAGTTGGTCAATTGAGATGATATGATAAATCAACCTAAGATGAAGATAAAGAACTTTAGAGGGTGGTTATTGACAAATCAATCTGACATTTTGATCAATCGGAACTAACTTAACTAGATGACTAAGACTTTTAACTCTTTTATTTAAAAGAGTTAATCACAGGGTTAGTCATAATTAGTCTTTAGATTACTTTTAGGCTCTCACAACTAATTATGATTTACTATGTCCATGAACTTGTCCTTCATATTATAACCATGAATCTATTTCTTTAACAATAAAAATTAACACATTAATTTTTTAACACTAAAAATAACACATGAAATGTCAACTTTGATGGAAAAAATGTTAGTTACTTGGAATGCTAGTTTGACGTATAGCTAGTAGTTGGTAATTGAACGTTGTTTTATTTTTTTTTGTAATAATAATCTTCATGTCTACGTGAAATGTGTCAATGTTTGTTAGTGTATTTTGATGTTACAGATACACTTTTTTGTGTTTGTTTCATTTTAATTTACGAAAATAATATTGTGATTGTGGCAAATAAAAATAATTTGCGAAAGTGACAAATCTCATTATTAATTTTTAATGTTATAAGATGAATGCATTATTTTTTTAGTATCATAGGATGAATATGTTAGTTTTTATTGTTACAAAAATATATATACGATTATAGTAAGAAAAATATATTTATCAACATATAAAAATTGAGTTTTAAAAATCTAACTTTACTTCAAAAAGTTAAAGTCAAAATTTAAAGATTTAATTTTAATTTCTAGATCTTTTGATTAAGATTAAAATTTAAATACATTTTTATATAAAATCGTGTCTTTTAAGATTTAACTTTGGTATAAAAAAATTAAAAGTTAGATTTAAGGAATCAATTTTTTTTTTTCAAAGTTGGACGTTGCCCTAACGTCTTTTTGCTGAATTAATAAACGCTACAAGTTTTTTAATTAGCCGTCGATAGGAAAATCAACATCTTACATCATCTTTCCCTTCTTATTCCCCCCGCGCCATGAGTGGCACTAAAACCTCTGGCTCTTACTCCTGACAACCGCCGATGGCTCCCGTAGCCGTCGCTGAGCTCCTCCCCCTCCCCTCCCCTCCCACAGAGAGGCGCCTCCGCTCTCGCCGGGGCCCCATTTCTAGGGTTTCCACTCCCATCCTCTCCACTCGCTCCATCTCCACCCCTCTCCTCGCAGTCACCGCCGCCTCCACCCTCCCCATCACATCCCCCAAACCGATCCCCACCCGCCTACGCGTCCCCCTGCGATGCGCTTCCTTCTCCGACGACGACTTCCTTGACAATGATGAGGAGGACGGGGACGCGGAGGGGGACGACTACGCGAGCGACGAGGAGGAGTACCTGTCGGACGTGGAGTCGCTGGAGGAGCAGGCGAAGGATGCCGTCAGGGAGTACGCCTTGTCCCTTTCGCGTGAATTAGGTGCGGGCATTACTGAAACGCTTTCTTTTGATACTTCACTGTTTCTCTTTGCGTGGTGTTGATGTGATGAGGTTGTTGAAATCCAGGAGATGAAGCCAAGGAAGAAACCAGGGGGAAGCGCAGGTCGCAGAGAGTTTCGCGTGGATCTGTACGTTAGCTCTCACTTGTTGAGTTCCTTCACTTGCCAGTATTCTGTTTCCTATTCGTGATGTTTTTTTTTGTCAATATATATAATTTTTATTCCTAATGAATCCCATCCTATTGATGGTTTGAAAATCACTTCTCATTTTAGGGACGGTAATTGCATCCTGTAGATCAAGCTTTAAAGTAATCTAGAGAAAAACTTGCTTGATTTACTTCCCCAAATGTGTGAACCATTTTAGCATATGGAAATGCCTTATTGTCACATGGAATCGACGTAGTGCTGTCAAGAAAGCCTGGGCTTGGTAGGCTTGGCTTGGGCTCATGGCTCATCTTGATAGGCTCGACTCGAGGTTGACTAGATAAATTAACAAGCAGAGCCTGGTCTGAGCCCAGACTCGAGCTTGATAAGCTTATTGAGTTTGTTTCAGCTTGATAAGACTTGAGTTTGACGAGGAATATAAAATTTAATATTTGTACTGTGTATAATATGTGTACCTATCACTAGCATCTTATAACCTTCTTATAAAAAGTGCAAAAGTTTTCACAAACTTCCCCCATTGAGCTTAATTGAGCTTGAGCCCAAGCATAATTGGCCGCATCGAGTCTAGCTAGGCTTGGCTTGTCAGGCTCAATAGATAGCCCTAAATAGGTGGAGAGTGAAGGGAAGCTTGAATTCTGATGAGAAAGGATGCTGTCATTTGGTTTAGATAGGTAGCAAGGATAATGGCATTATCCCTTCACTCTTACTAAAGATTCATTGATGATCTTGTAAATACACTAAAAAAGACAGGGTGAGTGATTGGTTTTACTCCAAATAGCACCATTACAAGGAGTTGTATGTGCATAAGTCAATATAAGAAATATAGTCAAGACCCATGTGTATCTTCATTTGTTGTGGTTGTGTCATGAGATAATTTCAACATGAATTTATGTAAAAATGTTACCAAATGGAGGCATCTATCTCACCTATCCAGGCTATACAACTTAGTGGTTCCATTGAGACCACTAGCAAGGCATGATTCTTTTTAGAGGGAAAATGATGACAACTCAAGGTTAGTTCCCATATAGCAATTCATTAGAACTTGTCAAAGTACAACTTAGTTAAATATTGGGAAGCCCCATGCTATTTCCACTAAAGACTCCAAAAGAAACAATGTGTTAGTCACCACATGATCTTGCACAATCTTAATTGAATTGATATATTTAGCCTATTTGGTTTTAAGATAGATAGAATTCCTTGTGGGTTCTCAAAGGAGAAAGTCCTATCAAATAGAAGAGAGAAGAATTGGTGAGAGAAGGCAATTGCAACCATAGATACGCAAAAAATTATGCAAGTTCCACATGTGAAGGTGCCCTCCTAGAGAGAGGTAACAAACATCCAATGTGCTGTGTAAATGCTTTAGCCTTAATTATCATGCTTAGACAATGAGGTGGACCTTATGTGGAATAACTTGGTAATTTTGACATTAGTGAAGGGTGACGAAAGGATCTTCATTATTTTTAAAGGACAAAAGGTTGGTCGAAAGGTGGTGGTTGCTTAAACCTCTAAAATGGTGATGGTATTCGTCAATGGGCAGTCTACTTCTCATTCTTAGGCGTCGATCGCAGTCCAACTATAGGGGTAGCTATAATACAGGGTTCTTGGGTTAGGGTTTCGACCTCTAGCTTAGGAGGCCTTCCTTCCCTTATATACATGGAGGGGGAGGCTATATAGTTATCATAAAAGAGGGTTGAATTGTGCTTTGAGTGAGAAGGTATATCCAAGGATTAAAGTTTACCTCCACTAGAATTTGTAGTGGCATCTTCGTCAACCTGGGTACCTGGGCAATCACATGATTGAATTGAGGCGATAGTTCTCTCTCTCTCTCTATCCATCTAAAAGATCTATTCATATATGTTTATCCATACATAATACTCATTTGTTTATAGTATATTATCTATAAATATATTGTTACACAGGTTCTTTTTATATAACTGTAACATATTTATATTATTTGCATTTTAGATAATATAATATATAATATAATCTTTTAAAAAAATATTTATACAACAACAATACCTTAATACAAAACATAATGATATTCAAAGCATAACAATAACTTCATTGAAGAATGGTGCCTTGATATATATAACATTAGTTGTTTATTTCAACATAACAAAAAATTTATGTTTAATATTAAAGAATGAAAGATCGAAGGAGAGAATGAAACAGTTGTAACATATATTAAAGGTAAAGAATGGAAGGAGATGGTGGTGACAGGGAGATAGAAGGTGGTGACAATGGGAAGAAAGGAGATGGCGGTGATGGGGGAGAATGAAGGAGATGGCAATGATGGAAGGAAGGAGATGGTGACGATAGGGAGGATGAAGTCGAGGCTTTGCCAGAGTAGTTAGAGAACGAGGAGAGGGTAGAGCAACAACAATGATGAGGAACTTTGTTAAAGCAGTTCGTTCTTTTTACGAGGGAACTTTCATCAATGTTGCTGGTTTTAAGGAGTCTGTTTTGACTATTCCATTATTCCTATTCCTAATTGTATTGGGGTGACAACATTAGCTTTTAATTGGAACCCTAGTGTGGGTGTGGGGGAGCTAGTTGACTGCATGGTGTGACAAGGCATGTCACTTGAGGGAAGATCCTTGCTTGGGACCATCCATGTGATGAGGCCCATCCTCACCTCGCCTAGTAGCCCGGTTGCTCGAGGTGATCACCCTGACAACACCAATGCTTGTAGAAAACATTATACTAGTAGGGCCTAGTTGATGGCTATATTCGTTCCCCCTCCATAAAGTTTTGGCTATGACATAGCAAATTGTTGGGGTGGGGAGCATGGTTAACATGCAAAAGTATAATTGCCTGAATGTGATCTTGGTATGATGTACCTATAAGAAACCTAAAAAGTTAGATTCTAGGTTGTCTTGAATGTGTTGGAAAATTTGGTTGGTAATTGGGAAGAGGATAAGCAAGGAACTGCCATGCTTGATCTACTTTTCTCACCTAAGTAGGTTCTCCAGGGTGTTTAAATCACATTAGGTGAACCACATGGAGTAAAAGTAATGATTTCTTTCATTTGGGGGTTGCCTTGTGCAAAAGAGTAACGATTTCCCTCATTTGGGGCTTGTGTTACGTTAAAGAAAATTAGAATTAGCAATTAGCATTATTTGACGGTGAAAAGAGGGAAGGTTAGACTTGAGGCTTTGCAAGGGATTGCAGACTTAGACAAATTGGAGGATGCTAAAGACCTATCACATATGGAGAAAAAAGATAGGGAGAAATTATAGGAAAGTGTTTAGGGAGGACTTCAAGAGAGAAATGAACTGATGGCAAAGATCAAGACAATTTTAGTTGAAAGAAGGGGACTCAAAGCACTCGTTTCTTTTATTTGGCACCCAATTCAAGAAGATCTAACCTCATTAGCACTTTAAGGGTTGGGGATGAGATGCACTCTAAGAGGGAACATGTGGCACAAGCTTTGGACTAGCACTTTCATGAGTTCACGAGGAGTGACTTGGGTATATGGCAGTGGTTTGACATAGACATTCCCACTTTGGTACACTGATTTGATTAGACATGTCACGAAAGAGGAGGTATGGGCGACAATCCGAGGCTTGAAGGCAGTGAGTTCTTGAGGTCTTGATAGATTCATTATGTTATTCTTCAAGGAATTTTAGGATCTGGTTGTAATTATTTTCTATGGAATGAGATGATGGTGGGTGGTTATCGCTTGGATAACTACTCTTTGATTTTTCAAAAAAAAAAAGGGGGGGGGGGTCTGGTTAAGGAGGATCTCCTGGCTATGTGTAGGGAGTTCCTCGATGGGAATTATGTTTTTGAAAAGTTGAATAGATTTTTTATCTTTGTCCTTCCAAAGAAGTTAGGTGTCGAAATAGTCGATCATTATAGGCCCATTACTCTATCTCAAACTTAGTGCACCTCATTATTGTAAAGGTGTTTGCGAATTGGCTGAGAGAGGTCCTCCCCAACTTGGTTAGTCCGGTGCAATTGGCCTTTATTTAAGGAAGATCCTTACAAGAGTCCATCATGGTGGATGAAATGGTAGCTTCTTGGAGATGAAGGTAGTTGAAGAGTTTTTTTATGGAAGGTCAATTTTTCAAAGGTGTATGACTTCATCTATTGGTCATACTTGTGGCAAGTGCTTAAGTGGAGAAGATTTCCATATATGTGTATTGTTTAGATGAAGAGATGCATCACGACAACATCCTTCTCTAATCTAGTAAACAGTAGGTCAATGGAGAGATGATTCCAATCACAAAGAGGGGTGAGGCTAAGATGCCCCTTGGTGCCTTGTACATTCTAGCTATGGATACTTTGGCATCAATGACTTTTAGAGGTGGCCTCATTAAGGGTTACACGGTGGAATCTGATGGATCCTTAGTGACATTGCTCCTTTAGTCTGTGGACGACACAATCTTTTTGGTTGAGGGGGGGAGAGGAAGGCAAAACATCTCGACTCCTTGGTGCATATTTTTGGGGGATTCTTGGGGCTTTCAATAAACCACAAGAAGTTTGTTTTTGTCCCACTGAATATGATAGTCGAGGTGAATGTTTGCTCCCTATCTCTGAATATGCAGCCAGCTAAACTGCCCATAATATACCTTGGACTGCCTTTGAAAGGAAAGCAGTTAACTTCTGGGGATTGATCTTCCCTTCTTGAAAAGTTGGAGAAAAGGCTATCAGGGTGGTGTGGGCGTGTTTTATCAATACGAGGGAGATTGGTGTTGTTAAAGTCCATTTTGTCTGCTTTACCGATTTTCTTCTCAATTTTCAAGCTCCTAAAAAAGATTGTTAAGAAGATTGACTCTGTTAGGAAGCACTTCTTTTAGAAGGGTCCAGATCATGAAGGAAGATTCCTACATCTTGTGAGCTGGGAGGATATGTGCAGACCAGTTGAGTAGGTTGGCTTAGGTGTCTTGCATTTGCATGATTTTGGGGATTCGCTGACCTCAAAATGGGTCCTAAAGCTGTTTAAAGGTGAGGTAACTTTGTGGAATGGAGTCATACTAGATTCCTATGTTAACTCCTTAACTCTTGATGGAAGAAGATTGATATCACGGGGAGTGTCTAGATTTTGGGGAGGTTTATTCACTGTTATGTATTGTATCTTTGAATTTTTTGAATCAGTGTTAGGGGATGGTCAGACTTTTTGATTCTGGGATGACAATTAGATTGGAGTGTGAAGTCTCATGTCCAGATTCCCTAGGTTGTATGCCTTGGCAAAGGAGAAGAGTGTCTCCATGGCACAGGTTGGGGATGGACCATTGAACAAGGGATTATGGTTCTTGGTTACCAATTTTTGGAGGAGGCCTGTCTGATGCAAGATCTTCATGTTGACAATTTTAGATAGTTTTTGGCTTGTTCAAGTCCGATCTGATCATTTGGCATGGGCCCATGGTAATTTTTCTACCAAAAAGGTGTACATGACTTTAAGAGGAGATATCCAGACGCATGACTGCCTTTTAGGCGTGGATTGTACAACTTTTTGGAAGATGAAAGTCCTAATGAAAATCAAAATCTTTCTGTGGCTCTTGAGAAGAGAAAGATTAACCACCAAGGTGAGAATGCAAAGATGGAAACTAGAGGAGGATACAAACTGCTCACTGTGTGGCTGGGAAAGGGGAAATGTTGAGCACCTATTGCTACGTTGCAATTTTATGCGGGAACTATTTACCAGTTTGGGGCTGCACAGTTTTGGAGATGGTGACATACAAGATTTCTGGAAATCAGTCAGGACTGGAAGATGGGTCGATACTCATGACTAGGTGAAGGTAGCGGCTGCTCTGTGGGCAGCATGGCTGCAGTGAAACCGCACAAATTTCAGAGTTCAGAGAGTGTGGATTGAGAATGTTGTGAGGGAAGCTATGTATTTTTTCAATTTCTGACCCCAACATCTGTATCTCTTTCTTTTCCTTTGGCTCCTGTTGCTGTAATTATCTTCTTTTGGGGTTGCCTCTTCGAAGAGATGAAGGGAGGAGGTTGGGGGGAGGAAGGGTGGCCAGTGGGTGAGTCGTAGGAGGAGTTGTTTGCAGAAGAGCGATGCCATTTACTTCAAGTAGGAAGGGGCCATTGGGTAAGAGATTGCAAAGATCTGGTGCGGTGATTGCGGTGGGGGGTGGGGTAGGGCATCGTCGCTTGAGATGTTGAAGAGGACGTGTGGTGGAGTTGGATTCCCTGTTGCCTCACCCGTTGTCTGGTGCTCCACTTCTTGAGGTGGACATACCATCGTCAAAGGTGGATGTGGGCCTTCATGTTATCCTGAAGACTGCTGTTGTGGGGGTGGTATTGGAGGGCAGTGTGATGTTGGGCAAGTTGGGGGCTCTTGCTAGGTCATGGAATCCAGCAAGACCTATCAAGGTGGCTTCTGTTGGAACGAGGGAGGTGTTAGTGAGTGGATTGTTCTTGGACGAGAGGAATGTGGTGTGCTTCAAGGAGGTGAAGGTGGGTTCAACTATGATATGATGGTGCCTCCCCTGCGATCATGATGGGGCACAAGAGGAGCGCCTACCACAAAGGCTCGCTGTGGCCCTCAGGCTTGTAGGGATTCTTGTACATTTGAGATCGAGGGGGATTGTGGAGGCGGTGATCGCTCCTTTTGCGAGGTTGATATCGTGTCAGGGACTTGGTCTCGAGGAAGGTGATCTTATGGTGATAGCAGTGTTGGTGGAGATCAAGGTTGGATGTGTTGTGTTGAATAAGGTGGCCTTACTCTTTCGAGGGGTGGCGTGGATTGTTTCTTGCATCGTCGGTGAAGGATCAAAGGTAGGGGCAGTGCGATCGTATTCTCATGCCTTTGCGGAGGGAGCGAATTCTCGACCGTTGGCAGAGACTTAGTAGTCGATCACACTGGTGCACCGAATGTGGAAACCTAAGGTTCATGGCGATAATTGTGGAAGGATGGATTTCAGGACACTAGTTTTGGAAGGAACAACTATTGCAGCTAAAAAAGGTAAAGGGGCCTCTCGTGCAAGAAAGGAAAGTGGTATTGATGGCGATGTCTCTCTTCGTGTGAAGGGAGAACCTTCCTTTTGCGCAAGCGGTGAAGACATGGTACGCCGTTTTATGGTGGTGGCAACCCGATGTGGATGTGGATCCGGATTGGCGGATGCAAATCCAACTATTGAGGCAAACCTTGATTTGTTTGGGCCTATCTTGAGGGTTGAATCGGGTTTTGATGCCCCTTCATACTGTCTAGCTCCTTCACGGAGCCCTTCGAAGTAGTCTACGATCCCTTACACTGGGTGTTGCGGAAGAGGTGGAAGAAGAGGAGGCGGCATTGCCTTGGTTATCAATGGTGGCGAGGAAGCTACACTTCTTCAGTCAGGTTGTGGCTTTGTTCGGTGCCACTGCGGAGGCATTCTTTGAAGCTGCAGCGGCGGCATGCGGTGTTTCGAAGGATGGCGGAGTTTTGAAGCTGCATTGTATATCTTAGTTGCCTCGGAGGAGAGATGGGGTGCTATCGCGATCCTAGTCCTGTAGGGGGAGAGACTATGCTAATATGGAGGTGATGGGTCGTGAGCAGGAGGAAGGGGAGATGTGTGGAGGTGTAGGGGGAGCGTTTAAAGGTTGGTGATTGTGTGGGGGGTATGGAGGAGGATAGTGAGGTGGGGTTGGTGGTGGAGAAAGTGGGATTTCGACGATCGGGGGGGGGGGGGGGGGGGGCGGAGTTCTTGGAATGTGAGGGGTCTGTGTGACCCAGCTAGGAGGCTGGCCCTTAGGGGTTACCTCCACACTTTGGAGGCTGGAGGTGGTTCTTTTCCAAGAGAGGACAAATCCACCACACTTGGAAACCTTCCTATTTGTTGTGATAACAAATCCGCCACCTACAATTTTTCATGAGAGGACAAAGCACATTGAGGTTGATTGTTATTTCATATGAAATTCTGTGTTGAAAGGGAAGATTAGTACACCTTATATCTCTACAGAGTTGCAGCTGGCGAATATATTTATTAAAGCGCTCCCACACAAACGTGATGATTTCATTTATGACAAGTTGGGACTTGAAGATATCGATGCTCCAACTTGATGAGGGGTGTTGGAGTTTATGCCTTATTTTTTTGGCTCTATTTTTATGTCCCAGCTAGTAACTTGCTTTATTGTGCTGGACTTTTTATGTAATTTTCTCATGTCTCTTCTCTGTAAAAGAGAGGCTAGGGTTTTCTTGGTGGAATAAGACATTTTATTTCCTCCAATAAGATGAACACTGAACTTTTTATTTTGAGATTTTGGAACGAAGATGAATGGATTCTAGTTATAAAAATCTCCACAGGACCAAACATGTAGAGGTGTATTATCATTAAACCAAGGACTTCATTCAGAAGTGCCTTCTATGCTCCACTTGTGTTAGCTCAAAAAATTAGACAATAGATATTTTCACCAAGGAACTTCTCATGACCTCCTTTCAAAGATGATGTTCCGAAATGATTATGATTGATATTTATGCTCTAGCATGAGGATGAGTGTTGAGAATATCGTTTATTTTATCTTTTGTCTTTTATCTTTTATCATCTTGTGCTTTCTTTAATGACCCTTCCATGCTTTTTCACACATCTTTTATACAAGGAGGATAAAAGTTTCTTGAATAAATAAGAAGCTTGGTTTTTCTAACTTTATCAAAAGGCAATTAATGTATTATACTTGTGTTGACTTGAACTTTTACGATTGCCTGTAAATTTGTTCCATGGTTAGATTCTCTAGTGTAACTTTCTAGGGAACATATAATTTTTTAAATGGCTATTTTATTGGATAGGTTAATAAGTATAATATTTATTAATTTACAATGTTATTTTCCATGGCAGGTACCGGACAATCTTCTTCCAAAGGTAGCAATTGTTGGGAGGCCAAATGTTGGCAAATCAGCTTTGTTCAATCGTCTTGTTGGGGTACATTTTGAAACTTATGTCTATTTATGTTGCTGTTAATTACTAAATAAAATTCCAGTTCTTTTGCCTTTTTGCCTTTAATCTCATCATTATAGTTTTATGCCTAATAGGTAGTGTTTTGGCTGATTTGAATTTCAAACTTGTAGGGAAACCGAGCTATAGTGGTGGATGAACCAGGTGTTACCAGAGATCGCTTATATGGTAGAGCCTTTTGGGGGGATAGAGAGTTCATGGTTGTAGACACTGGGGGTGTTATCACGATAGCAAAATCAGTGACTGGTGTGATGGAGGAGCTTGCTATCTCCACTACTGTTGGTATGGATGGGATTCCTCTTGCTACAAGAGAGGCAGCTATTGCGCAAATGCCATCAATGATTGAGAGGCAAGCTGCTGTTGCTGTGGAAGAAGCATCTGTTATTGTATTTCTTGTGGATGGCCAGGTATGCTGTAAGATTGTGCATCAATTTGCAATGCATTAAATACTGTCTGTTGAAAGTCCCTCCTATTCTGGTTTTATCTTTTCTTAGATTGAGATTCTACTTCAAACCAGCTTCTTCAAGCTTGACTTGATACATCTCCCTTGTCAAGTGTAACCTTGTGTATCACCTACAAACCTAAGCAGCATGTTCCTCTGTTCATCTGTAGGTTTTTTTTTTTTTTTTGAGAGAAAGAGGAAAATCATCCTGTAAATATATTAATTTAAAAAAGAAATGGACTTACAAGTTTTGGAGCAAAAAATTAGAAAAATAGCAAGTCTCCCTCATTACATTCTTCACCCAACATCTCTCATTATTAAAAACTTTACCATTCCTCTGCAACCAAATAATCCAAAGAAAAGCAAATACTTTGCACCAGCCAGCCATGTTTAGATGTAGATGATCCCGGAACGTCTCCCAGAACGAATCAAAGTTGGTATAGTTGGTCATGTGTACTACACAATGATCCCAAACCTCTATAGAGAAACAACATTTAAAGAACAAATGATGAATGCCATCTTTTGACTATCCACACAACGGACAAGTGATATCATTAGATGCACACCATTTAGTCTGACACACTTTGGCTCCCAATTTCTTTCTCCTAAAAAATCAAAGTAACAACTTGACTCTGAGAGGAATCTTGCAACTCCAGAGCAGCTTGGAATCCTTCTCCACATGCGTTAGCTAGCCACCATTAGAAATCAAAAGATTGTATGTATTCTTGACTAAGAATCTATCACGTTTCCATTGCATCATATTAGGTCTAACAGTAGGAGAGATTTCCCCCAATGCAAACAGCAGTTGCTGAAATTCAGTAAATGTGGCTTTAGAAAGTCCTTCTGGAAGCCTGATGTCCCAAACATTATGCCCTCTGTCACACATCTCGACCACAAGCGACTCCTTATGCTGAATATGCTGGAATAATCTCTGATAGATGTTTGAAAATCTGCCACCTTCAGACCAATCATTGCACTAGAATTTGAAGGAATGACCATTCCCAAGTGTCGGACCAAAGTGGCTAGCAAACTCAACCATCAAAAGGCGCAAGGAGTGCCAAAAGGCGGAAGGTACATTGGTTGCTGTAGCCCTTTGGAGAAGATCCATGTCTCCTTCATAAGAATCTTTCAAGGTAGAAGTGAGCATGTCCTGACCATTAGAAAACAATCTCACCAACCATTTCAACAAAAGAGCCTTATTAAAGTAGTCTAACCTATCCACACCAAGGCCTCCTTATTTCTTAGGTTTGCAAATATCCTTTTAAGAAACCAATTATGCAAATCTTCCTTCCCAATCTGCCCCCTTCTAAAAAAATATTTTTGTTATCAAGTCAATGTTGCTTAATATCTTTTTTGTTGGTGCAAATACTGACATGAAAAACATTGAGATAGATGACAAAACTGATTTAAGAACCAAACGTCCTCCTCTAGACAGAAGTCTACCACTCCAAGAGGATAACTTTGTAGATAATCTTTCAATAAGAGGCTTCCAGTCGGAAGAGTTCAATTTTTTTCCCTTTAGCAGCAAACCAAGATACTTAATCGAAAGTCTAACCATCGAAGTTTGAAGCATACCTGCCAACTCATTCTCCTCTCTACTGTCCATGCCCAACGGGACCAACATGGACTTCGATTAATTTTAAGGCTTGAGATTTCAACAAAAATTTTCACCATCGAGAAGGCATGAGACGCTTCTCTTCCTCCCCTTTCAATAAAAAAAGTTGTATCATCAGCATATTTCAAAATTGGTGTAATGATCCTATCGTCATTCTTAGTAGTGTATCCTTTAAATAAACCACCACCATAAGCTCGGAAGGCCATGTTTGCAAGCGTGTCCACCGCATTGTTAAATAACATCAATGCTAACAGACACCCTTGCTGAACTCTCCTATGTGGCTGAGTCCAAAACCCGTTCGCCCTTCCATTCATCAACATTGAAAAAGATGTAGTCACCAGGATTTGATATATTGCCAATATATCGGTGGTAATGGGTTTGGACATATCGATATCACATGAAGTATCTTTTTTCCATGATATCGTCGATATATCGCCAATATCATCGATATATCGGAGATGTCACTGATTTCATGGACTTTTGTTGAATTTTAGAACTGTACATGCTAGTGTTCTTGCTCCGTTGTAGTCCATCAAATATGTTAACTTTAGAGCAGTATATCCTCTGTCGATGATTCAGTCATTGCATTTGATTTTACTTATTGAAAAATATGAAGAAGATTCTAAAACATGTGTGAGAAATACATTAGCATCTTCAAACCTCTATAAAAAAGATGCATAAAACCAAGTATTTTGATAATCCATGGGGGTATTGAAAGGGCTATCTTGTCTTCTTCCTTTGATTAAAGGATGTCATCCATGATGGTTTTTCTTTCTTTCCCTCACAACAACCTAGGGTTAACAGGCTCATTTGTTTCAGTATGGTTTATCTAAGTACTTGTACACTGGTGCTTTGTTGATCTCCACTAATCTTACAAACTCTGTATTATGCTATGATGTGCACAATTTCTCTCTAGTTATTTAAACATTTATATTTGTTCATTATATACGCTTGTGTTATCTAAACCATGTCTTCTTTCATCAAGGGCATCTTTGTTGGTAGGAGATGTGATTTCATGTGTTGAGCTCATAATGAGAAGAGTAATAGGGTGGTTCCCGAAATGTGAGACAGATCAATAAGAAATAGGAGAGTATTGGACTGGAAAACGTGTTGGAACTAATAAGAAAATCAAGGCTCTAGTTATTTGACCATTTATATTTGTTCATTATATATTCCTGTGTAATCTAAATCGTATCTTCTATCAAGTGCATCTTTGGTAATAATATTTGTGATTTCACGTCTTAAGATTGTAATGAGAAGAGTAATAGGGTGGTTCACGAAATCTGAGGCAGGTCAATGAGAAGAAGAGTATTGGAATAAAGAGCATGTTGAAACTGATAAGAAAATCAGTGCAAGGCATGATTTCAATTGTCAACAATATGCAATGAAAATTACTATGAACATTTTTCAATTATTATCATGTTCTATATACTTTCTTTTCAAGATATGACTTTGCCAATATGTGACTAGTGCATTTCTATTATGTTTTCATTTAAAATTTATGATTTTCGTCTTCTAGGCATTTCTTCATAATGTATTAGTTATTAAAATATTAATTTTCATAAAATTTGTGACATTTTGGGATATTTTGAGCCTTTCTGAACGATTTTCCCAAAATTCACCAATATCAGCGATATATCCCCAATATATTCCTTTTTTGACTTGTCGATATGATATTGATATCGAGATTTAAAATCTTGGTGGTCACACGTCTCTTCATCAACATTATCCAACAATTTGGAAAACCTCTCATCTTCAGAACATCCCACAAAAAATTCCAAGAAACGGAATCGTAGGCCTTAGAAAAATCTACCTTCCACACAAAGGCCTTAATCTTTTGCCTCTTCCAAGAAGTCAAGAATTCTTCTACCAACACATAGGAATCCGGTAACGATCTTTCTTTCACAAAGGCAGACTGGACAGGTGAGATGATGTCAGGAAGCACATGACACAAGCGATTGGCAAGAATCTTTGCCACAAGAAGGTAACTGGAATTAGATAGTGCAATAGGTCTAAAATCTCCCACCTCCTTAGGCTCATGTTTCTTTGGTAAAAGGAATAGATAAAATTTATTAATCCTTTCAATACCTGCGTTACCTTCAAAAACTCCCTAATCATGGCCATCACATTCGAGCCACCTACTTCCCAAATTTCCTTTTAGAAAATGATTTGTAAACCATCCGGGCAAGGGAAACCTTCCGCCTTCATACCATTAAACGCAACCAGGACCTCATCATCCTCCACATCCTTTGCAAGATTGAACTTTGCTGCATCACTAATTTGATCAAGATGCAAATTAGGTAGACGCCAATCACCACAAGGCTCTCTTTGTAAACTCCTGAAAATATTCTTTGAAAGCATTACAAATCTGATCTCTCTTCCTGAGGACATTATCACCCATCTTCAAGTTATTAATCATATTTCTCCTTTTTCTAGCACTAGTTGTCAAGTGAAAGAACCTAGTATTAGTGTCACCTTCTCTGAGCCATAGCTGTCTGGATTTCTGCCTCCAATCCATCTCTAACTTATGGTCCTCTTCAGACACAACAGACTGAAATTTATGTCTTTCTTGTCGTTCCTTCTCAGTGTCACAACCTCCTTCCTATCAAGATCCTTAACACCTTGAAGCGCAATCCTCCTCTCATCGCTGCTAGCTCTGAGAGCATGTTTAAACCCCATCATTGCCATCCTCACAACTACAATTCTGGCGGCCAACGTACGGGTTGCTGATGTAGAAGTGGGGTTGCAACCCATTTATCTTTAACCAACTCCCTGAAATCAGGTTCTCTAAGTTAAGATTTATGAAACTTAAAATAAGTAGCAAATGTACCTTCCTCATTGCTCCTCCATAATAAAGGTGTATGGTCAGAGAATGGCCTGCCATAAGCAACCACATTTGCCAACTGGAACAATTCAGCCACGGATATATTACATAGAAACCTATCAATACATGATATAACGCTCGAACCATTCCTCCAAGTGAAGCATGAGCCTAAAGTGGGTAGATCAACCAATTCTAATTCCTGCACCGCTTGCTGAAGCTGAGTCATAGCCACATTATATCTACCATCTGGTCTGTCCTCTGCATATAACGTTGCATTAAAATCCCCGTAGATTAACCAATGCATCCCCTCAACAAAAGTCGCAGCTTGCTGCACCTTCTCCTAGAAAAACATCCTTGACCCATCCTCACAAGGACCATATACATTTGAGATGGCAAAAGATGCACCATCACACTTTCTATTGAAAATCCCCGTCATCACTCTGGTAGATATGTTCGAAACAACCATTCGAGCATATCTTCATGCCACAACATCAGTAATCCTCCCGATCTCCCCACAGCTTTCACCTCTATAAAATGTGAGTAAATATCACCACATAGTTGCGACTTCCACATCGGAGTCAGATGTTCTAAATGTGATTCCTAAAGGTATGCCACCTCTACCTTTCAATCCGCCAAATATCTCCTAAAAAAAGACCTCTTCTCATCCCGGAGGGCACAAACATTCCATGAAATGACTCTAACCATGGATCACAAGCTTGGAACTCCCCTTGTGAACCTGTTTGGTCCCCACCGTACTAGTAACCCGATCATCAACCTCTATCGTCGATTCACCGCCACCGGCCTTCTTTCCCAATTTCTTCCTCTTGTAACAAGCGCTTAACAACATCTTGCGCCTATGAGGAATAGTACTCAAGTGTCCTGAAGATAAACTAGTTGATGGCTTCCTTGAAGACATCTTGGTCTTTGCTGCAAATTTTATGGAAGAGGTGTTATTGTTGTTGACATCAGAAGCCTCATCCTCTATCGACTGAACTCCCTTCCACAAATGACTTGAGTCACACACCATGCGTGTCTCAACTGACCAGCTGAAAATAAAGCAAAAAGACACAGCACCCTCTAAAAGTCAATCACCCTTTTGCACATGATTTGAAACGAGAAACATGCATGCCTCAAATGCTCTACTGAAGATGGAGCCAAAAGCCACCGGCAACAAATCTTCCTGCACCAAATCAGATACCACAGCAGGCCCAGGATACGCAGTAGAACAGGAAAATACTGGTTCACAATGAGCACAAGCCAAGCAAGTGGACTCACCATGACCAGACCCAAAGATGGGTCCGGTATCCACCTGCTGGAAGCGTGACCTGTACACGTTATTCCTCGCAGCAGTCTCAGCAAACAAAGCCTCCTCCCGTGCTGAAGTTACAACTGCAGCATGCTCGTTGGACATAACCATCCCAACTTGCAGAATTGGGTCACGTGGAAAATTTTCAACGTGGGCAGCAGGACCCTTGTCCACCTCACAATGAAGAACATCAAAAGGTTTGACAATAGGTTCAATAAACTTACCGCATCTGGATCCATAAACGGATTCGGATGCTACCTGTTGTGGGCCAAAGTTATTTGCTTCCTCAGCCGAAATATCTCTTGCAAAATGTGCCACGTCAGCAACTAAAAAAGGCCTTCCAGCTACAACGCCTTTCATGGAAACCTGCTGTAGCTGTTCTTGCATCATTTGGCCCTTACGCAAAATATCGCTTGCAGAATGTGCCACGTCAGCAGCTAAAAGAGGTCTTCCAGCTGCAACGCCATTCATGGAAACCTGTTGCAGCTATTCCTGCGTCAATTGGCCCTTACCCAAAATAGGAGGGTCTTCAAAACATTCCTAAAATTGTGGATCTCCAGCTGCAGCACCAATTGGCACACCATCTGTCACAAGAGAATTCGAATTTAGAATTCTTCCTGAAGGTCTCCACTCCCAGTGAGATCTGGAAGGTTTACGTGCTCCAATTCGTGCCTAAAACCTCTGCTGCCGATGACGATCAACAAGTCTCCGACGTTACACCTGTTGGATCTTCGCACTCACTGATCTAATAGCCCCAGAAGACGGATGCGCCACGCCTGCAGCCACCACCTGTGCATATGAGAGGTTCCGCTCCAACACTGCACCCAAATCAACAAAGGAGGTGACACAAGTGCTCCCAGCAAATCTAAGAATCTCCTTCGATGGGATGTATTTACCCACCATCAATTCACCGTCAACCACCACTAAAGACGCATCAACCTCCTGTAAATCGATGCCAAAACATCTCCGAACTTTCGCAAAAGAAGAACAAACCATCTTAACATTATCAATCGTTCTTAAACGAAGTGGAATGCCCAAAATACAAAATCGAATTAATGGACGCATCGGAATGCGCTCATCCGAAGCACCTTCATAAATGCTCGGGTGACACCATCGAATCAAGGAATCTCCAATCAAGGACTCAAATTTAAGTTGCTCCACATCCAAAGCATCCAAACCAAATAAAAGCACCATATTCTCCGATAAAACTAAAATCTTCCAAGACTTCGATTTCAAACCAAATCGAAAGGGGAAGGATTTAACCTCATCAAGTACCAAGATACCACGATGTAAAACTCCAACGAGCAAGCACTCCTGCAACAAATCCAAACGTGTCATCTCAGATGACTATGCAGCCTCAACTCCCTCAGCCGGAGTCTCCCCTTGAGGAGGAGGAGGTAGAGATCGCTCACTCCCCAGAGGAGACACGCTCCTATGCAGCAATGGACAAGAAAACCTCTTGTGACCCCAACCACGACAAGGTAGATCAGAGGGTTGCAACAATCCCTTGCCAAGTGCTCGAATCCCCGACATTTGAAGCAGATGAAGCTTCGGAGATAAGCTGTACAAGATCCAACCTTCGATACCCTCCCCCCACGTCCCCTTCCAGAGCCCCTCATGGCCCCCCCTCTAAAAGGATCTTGTCTTATCCCCTTCCTTGCATGTCATCTCCAGTTATTTATTATCTCCCATTTTTTCCTTTGACTACTTGACATTGCCCTATCTTTCACTTTTTTCCCCCATATTTATGTTAGACCCCTCCCTACCTATGCTCTAGTTAAAGAATCCGTCATCCCTTGTTATCCAATTAGAATTAGGTTTATTTTTCTTCTTTTTATTTTGTTCCCACTTCTTTCTTATGTCCTATGATTTTAAACTATTGTAATTTGTAAGTCAAATGCTTAAATGATTTGATAATGTCATTCATTATAATGGAATAAATACTCTATGAACCTTTTAAGTTTAAACATATCATAAGGCCGGATCCATGTACAAAAGGTTTCCCTGTTAAACATGCAATCAAGTCCAGACTGTAGAATCAAGGGTCCTTATTGCAAAACCTGTAAATGGAAGTGTGAATAGAGGAGCCCATTTTGGGTACTTGAATGGAATGATTTTCATATTCATGTAGTATTTATTTATGTATAAGGATTTTAATTTCCTATTTATTCATCCTTTGAACAAGGGGTTTCTTACATAAGTATCCTTGTAACCTTTTGTAATTACACTCATCCTTGTCTCTCTCACATTTACATAAGCATCCCCAAAAGCATTAGATAGTTTCATAATCATGTAGTATTTATTTGTGTATAAGGATTAGGTTCCTATTTATTCATCCTTTGAAAAAAGGGGTTTTTACAAAAGTATCCTTGTAATCTTCTATAATTACACACATATCCTTGTCTTTCTCACATTTACATAAGCACCCCCTACATAAGCACCCCCAAAAGCATTAGATAGCTTATGCACCATACCCGTTCCTTCAAAAGTCTTTTATCTTTAACAAATCTTGATTAAAATTGTTGAGAGAGCTTTATCTTTATTTTGTTGTTTTGTGGTCCTTATTTGTAGTTTTTTATCTTATGTGGGTTATTTTGTACTTTTCCCACCTCTATATATTAAGAGGTTAGGGTATGGAATAAATTGATTTGACTCGTTTTCTAACTTGGTATTAGAGTCGTGGTCCTAGATTGGGGTTCGGTACCTACCTTGATTCCCATGCCACATCTCTCTACACTGAAAAACACAAAAACCCTAAGGGGAGGTGTGTGTGGAACGTAGCGTTGCCGTTGCCAGCCTTTGGGCTAGTTGGTGTCCCATCGTTGGTGTAAGCAGCCCTTGTTGGTGCTCGCATGACCTACCTTTCCTTATGCAACCACCTACTAGTGGTTGCATGACCCTTCATTGCCGCCACCTTCTCCTTTATTGCATCACCTGTGGTTTGTTACTCCTCGCGCAACCACCTTCAGGCGATTATGCAACCCCATTCCTTCCTCCTCTTCTGTAGTACCACACCTTCACCACTGAGGCCTCTTCAGGGCTCGCGTCACTCATAGAGGTCCTATAGGACTGGTTTAGGGCTTGCTGTAGGTGTTGCCTAGTCTGGATTTGGTGCCCTGCAACGCCAACAAGGATCGAGTGTTTCTCTTCTTACTGGTTTTGGGTCATTACGCGACCCCAAATCAGTAGGAGTATCTTCATTAAGGATTTGATGGTTTGATTTCTTCCATGTTCGAGTGTAGATATTGTTTGGATTCTGGTTGAAGCAAAAATGGCATTTGAAAGTTCATCTGAGGTGACATCAGAGCAAGTTTCTGAGATAGGGATGTATAAGAGCCCCTTCTTTGGTCCTATGGTGAAGTTGGATGAGATTAATTATGCCCGATGGTCATAGACATTCTTGATGACTGTGGAAGGTCATGATAAGGAGACATTCTGCTTCAAGTAGAATCAGTAGAGAAGACCAGGAAGAATGCTTCTTGGAAGGACAATGCCATGGCTTGCGAATGGATTATGAATTTTGTTATTCTTAGGATTGGGGATGAGATCATGTATTACCGCACTGTTAAGGAGATGTGGGATAGCTTGAGAGGCATGTATTCCCACGAGAAGAACTTTAGACGAGTTCCAAATCTATAACGAGCTATCTCAGTTTTGTCAGGAGGGTTGTATCTTGTCCTAGTACTACTCGACTCTCAAGTGTACTACTTAAAAGGTGTTGTATTACAGTTCTTGGTTGGTCTTGGACCTCACTATGGCTGTGTGTTCTCAATTGCTCAATCTTTTAGAGCTTCCTATACTAGAGGAAGCTAAAGTTCAAAATGCCGATTTCGATGCCGTGCCGATAAAATTGTAGGTATGCATTTCGTGGGCATGCCTTTGGCATGCTGTGGAAATGCCCGTTTTTTGATGGCAGATTTCGATGATTTCGACGACCCGAAAAAATGACATTTCGAGGCACACCGAGGGCATGCCAGTGCAAAGACAACTAAATCAAGATATTAGAAACGTGTTTACAAGTTTTTTTTATATTAAAAACATATTTACATGTGTGTGTGTGTGTGTGTGTGTGTGACCGCCCTTGCTTCCTCTTCCCTCCGGACCGCCCGTTCCCAGGTTCCCTGCGCCCCCATTCTCGGCGATTTCCAAAAGCTTCCCGCTCAGCCTTTTCAAATTTCCCGCCGCTCCCACTGTCGGCATGCCGACGTTTCGTCGGTAACTATCGGCATGCCGACGGTTTCCCTACAAACCGACACTATATTTGTGTCGATATGCCCTCCCTCCAAAAATCCCCTTACCGACGGCATGCCGTCAGCATTTAAATCACAGGAGGAAGCCTATAGTAGGATGAGTAGGATTTCTGTTCTACTTTTGTGGAGCTTGTGGAGTAGACTTCTGCATTGGCAGCCACTTAAGGATGCGAACGTGGTTTACCCCCTACCCGAGGGAGAGGTAGAGGGTGTGGTCCTCCTGGTAGAGGATGTCTCACATGTACTTACTGTGGGAAGCCAAGACACATGGAGAGCAACTGTTGGACGAAGCATGGACATCCTTCTTTAGCACATCATGCAGTTGCAAGTACAAAATAGCCTGCATACATTGTTTTCGTACCTAGGGTTGATTATGACAAGCTCCTCCAACGTCTTAGTCAATTGTCGCATGAGACCTCGTTTGCTTCTGAGACGGCTGCATTTGATGCCTTATCAGGCATATTGCTTGCTCTTTCTACTCAAGTTGATGGTTCTTGCGATACAGACTGGTTGGTAGACTTTGGGGCACCATGGCATCTTAGTGGAGATTGAAGGTGTTTTAGTCGTTTGCGATCTATTCCTCCTGGGAGGACTATACAGGTGATCGATGGGAGGCATTCACCCATCGCTGGTCAGGGGGAGTGCCTGTTAGGAGGTGCCCGTTACCTCCAATATGAGGCTAACAAATGTGCTTCTTGTTCTAGAATTTCCTATTAGTTTACTTTCTGTCCTTAGAATAACTAAGGAACTCAATTGCTATGCCATATTTGATGTCGCTACTTGTACTTTTTAGGATATCTTGATGGGAGGACGATTGTTGGCAGCTGTGAAGAGGGAGGGGTCTATTGCTTGTTCCGGTTACCATTTGCTGCTGCTAGCCATGGAGGTGCCACTTTCTTTACAGGGTCTCCCTTGTAGTGGCATCTTCGTCTTGGTCATTTTCCTATGGATAGGCTTCATTGTGTCATACCTTAGATATCTCCTTGTGCAGTCATTACTAGTGATGCTAGTCAGTTGGGCACGCACCATAGTGGTACCTATCCTACTAGTCAGAGTCCAGTGTCTATTGAGTTATTCAGCTCATTCATACTGATGTTTGAGACCCTAGCTGTATTCCTGATAGGCTGGGTCACCGATACCATTTGGTTATTGGTGATGATTTTTCTCAACTTTCTTGGCTTTTTCTTATGAAGTAGAAGTTTGATGTTAGTCAAATCCTGCAACAATTTGTTCTAAAAATAACGACTTAGTTAGGTATCCTTATTAAAACTTTTAATAATGGTTTTGAACTTTGCACTCAACATCTGTGTAACTTTCACAAATCCTAGGGCATCATCTACCACACCACATGCCGTCAAACATCTTAGCAAAACGAGGTTGCCGAACAAAAACATCGACATATTCTTGATGTGGCATGTACCTTGTTGATCCACGACAGTGTTCCTTCTCTTCATCGGGGGATGCTATTCTTACTGTGTGCAATTTGATTAATCGAATCCCATTGTCGGTTATTCATGAGTAGATTCCCTTGTAGATCTTGTATCCAAAGGAAAATTTGTTCCATGTTCCCCCTTGTGTTTTTGGGTGTGTGTCATTTCTTCACATTACTGCTATTGGTTGGGATAAACTTGCTCCTAGGTTTGTCAAGTGTGTGTTCTTGGGATATTCTCATACTCAAAAGGGATATTGGTGCTATGATTTGCTCACCTACAACCACTATGTTAGTGCCAATGTTACCTTTTATGAGCTTGTTCCTTACTTTTCTACTATTGGGAGGAGTGTCCACCTTGAGCCTGATGAGGTACCTGTGCCCATTCCTTTGACTTGCTTGGAGGCTATCTCGATTTTTGAGCCTCCTGTCTTTGAGCCTGCCAGGTTTTGTGATCCTCCCATTGTGTACAAGCCCCCCATTGGGTATAGGTCTTGACCCCCCCTCTCGACACCTGATCCTCCCTAGCCTTAGGTGAGCACCGATGGCTTATAGACTAATGATGTGGCGATTTGTGATAATACATGTCCTCTATAGGAAGACAATATAGCCTTGGACTCTCATCTTGAGTAGCCACAAGACGTCCTAGAGACCACTTCCGTAGATCTGGATCTTCTGCTTGCTATCAAGAAAGTGCCACGGAGTTGTACCAAACATCCCATTTCCAATGCTGTGTCTACTGCATTTCTGGGAAGTGCATACAGTCAATTCTATCGTGCACTATCTACTATGCACATTCCCACTTCACATCAGTAGGCACTTCTGGATCCAAAGTGGCACCAGGCTATGGAGGGAGATGGTTGCTTTACGTTCTCGTGGCATGTGGGATCTGGTTAATTTACCCTCCGGTGCATCAGTGGTGGGATGCAAATGGGTGCTTGCGATCAAGTATAACCCTGATGGGATTGTGGCTTGACACAAAGCTTGATTGGTAGCCAAAGGATTCACACAGACTTATGACGTTGACTTTTTTGATACTTTCTCCCCTATTGCGTACCTTCCTACTGTGCATATACTGATATCTGTTGCTGTGTAGGATTAGTTGCTACATCAGCTGGATGTTAAAAATGTGTTCTTATAAGGTGATCTACAGGAAGAAGTCTATATGTAACAACCTCCTGGATATGAATCTAAAGGGGAGTGTTTACACAAGGCTATTTATGGTCTGAAGTAGAGTCCTAGAGTTTGGTTCCAGAAGCTTTCTGAAGTAGTGGAGACACAGGGATTTTCTAGGTCATTGACAAATCACTCCTTATTTGTAAGGAAGATTGCAAAGGGGGTGATAGCTATACTTGTGTATGTGGATGATATCATCTTTACAAGAGATGATGGGTCTGGTATTGTAGAAGTTTGTCATCAAGGACCTTGGACCACTCATATTTTCTTAGGATAGAGGTGGCACGGAATAAAAAGGGGATTGTGCTATCTTCGTGGAAGTATGCCCTTAACTTATTGTAGGAGATGAGTATGTTGGGGGTAGAGCCTGCAAATATACCTATGGATCCCAAGATACATATGTATGATGAGCAGTTAAAGGCAGTTGACAGTTGTTAGTACAAAGGGTTGGTCGGCAAACTCCTATATCTAACTATCACGAGGCCTGACATTTCCCTTGTAGTTAGGAAACTTAGTTAATTTATGGATAAATCTACCAAAAACATTGGGATGCAATTATGATGGTGTTGAGATATCTGAAGAAGTTCTCAAGGAAGGGGATTCTGTTCACCAAAGGTACCTTTATGAATATAGTTGCCTATATGGATGCTAATTATGCTGGATGTCTTGCAAACAGAAAGTCTATCGCAGGGTTTTGCACATATGTGGCTGAAAATCTAGTTACGTGGAAAAACAATAAGCAAGCAGTTGTATCTAGATCCAGTGCAAAGTTTAAGTAAAGGGCCATGGCCTACACAACTGCAAAAATGATGCGGGTGAGATCTATTTTGTCAGACGTACATGTGACTGTTGACTTCTCTATGGAGATGAGATGTGATAACAAAGCGATAACCTACATTGCAAATATGCTCCATGAGAGGACTAAGCACATGGAGGTTGACGGTCACTATACACGTGACTTGATCCAGAGAAGGTTCATCCACACTACACATGTAGTCTCTGAGGATCAGACACTTGACATATTCATAGAGGCATTACCCCAGTCTCTCTTTGACAAATGTTGTTTCCAGCTAAGTGTAATAGGCATCTATGCTCCGACTTGAGGGAGAGTGTTGAGAGAGCTTTATCTTTGTTTTATTGTTTTGTGGTCTTTATTCGTAGTTCTTTATTTTATGTGGGTTGCTTTATACTTTTCTCACTTCCATATATTGAGAGGATGAGGTACGGAATAAATTGATTTGACTCATTTTTTTACTAAAATTTTAATATATTTTTGTCCCTTTTAGAAAATTTAATGTATTTTTTTGGAGAGACCCTCATTTTTTTTATTTGCCATCTCAATTCCTCTTGTTCTTCTCAACTTCCTCTTTCTCCACCTGCTTACTTCCTCATTCTACGACCTACTTCCTTAGCCCCAACTCCATCCTCCATTTGGTCCTCCCTTGCTAGTGACTCCCTTCCCTCATCCTTTGAAGCCCTCGTGGTAGGTACAAGACCTCCATCGTGCACCATAACCACTATTGCATCCTTGTATTGCTTCATCTTCCTCCTTGATTTCACCTCCGCAGTCAAGGACGTTATGTCGCCGTCGATGAGGTATTCATGCACAAGAAGTGCTAGCATAGGGTGTGCTCCATGGATGATGTCCATTGCCTCAACCGCTTGCCGCTTAACTTCTTCCTCCCAGTCATCGAGGAGGGTTGCATTTTCTTAATGGGCGCCATTATTAATAACCCCTCCTTCCATTTAGACTTGGGCAATGGGTCGGGCACATACTTGCCCAACTTGCTAATTTGTTGACCTTGAATTTAGGTTTTTTTTGACATGACTCAAACTGTTAAATGGTTCATCCATTTGATGAGTAGACTTGGATTTAGTGTAGGCAACCAAAAATTTAAATATTTCAAGATATGCATCCCTTATTAGTTCCCCAAAACTTTTCATCCCCTTTAAAGTTCCAGCCCTTCCTCTTCCCTCTCTAATCCCTGCTATCCCTCTCTCCTCCTCATCGACTGGCGACCACACTCTATTTTACTCCCACATTGCTGCTCCCTTGTCGACGGCTACTCCCTTGGCTCGATGTTGGCTTGTCGCTGCAGTGTTGCTCCATCCCCTTTTTATAGCTCCCTCATCGTTGTCACTCCCTCTTCACCAATGCTCTCTTGCGAGTTAGATCCCCCTTCCTCCCTTACTCCATATCTCCCTTATCCTTCTTCCCTTTCTTCGATAACCTACCTCAACCCTTCACCTCATCCCTTACACACACACACACACACACACACACACACACACACCACCACCACCACCACCACCACCACCACACATTAGCTTACCTCAACCCCCTTTCTTTCTCCCTCCCTCCATCCCTTGATTGCCCCCTGTACCCTTCCAAACACACACCCCCCCACCCCCAATTAGCTAGCAACCCCACCTGCCCCCCTCCACTGACACTATCTAGAGACCCCTCCCTTTGTTGCTCCGTTACCCCTCACTGAACACCACTAGTAGTAACAGCCACCTTCACCACCATTACCAACAATCCATGCCCCTCCAACATTCCTTCATCGAACTCGCCCTTCCCCTTACCACTAGCAGTAACCCCTTCCTCTCCTCCCTCCCTTCATTGCCCCCACCCATGTCCACCTTTTTTTACTCTTGAGAGGTTGTATCTTTAACCATATTTTGATGTTTTATGTTCCAATATGCTGCCTTTTTGAATTGTTTTAGACATTTCTTTTGTCCTTTTTTTTGGGTTTCATGTATGTGAAATGAAAAGAAAGTAATTTACCAATGGGTGAATTTTTTGAAAAGGAAGAAGGATTACTACTGGAGGCCCAACAGCCATCCACTTTAATTAAGCTATCAAAGTGCAAGATTTTAGCACTTGGTTCCGAAGATTACACAAAGAAGATGCTTCCCTTACAACATTTTCCACCCAAGGGCACTTTCCTCTAAAGGTTACTCCATTATGCTGTCGCTAAACTGTCTACAGACCTGCAACAGTTCTTGTTGCGGTATGGGAATCCCAACAGACTTTTCCTCAGAGTCTATTGCAAAGATCTGTCAGAGTTGACACCAGCCATCATGTCTTCAAGCTAACCCTACACCTATCTTGCAAAGTCGCACGATAGGAACAAGTGGAAAGCAACCTCCTTGCTAACATTGCATAATTCACAAATCATGTTCTCATCTTGTGCCCAACAGGTGAATTGACATAATCAATAAAAAATACTTTTTTTTTGAAAGAGGAAATGTTGTTCTTGATGTGTCAATGTTCATGAAACACAATGTTTCACGTGCTAGCATGACCAAACACATTTTTCATCTTTTTTGGACCAAATTGTTGCAAAATGTAGCAATTAAGAGTTTGAGAAGCTAATGGCTGCAATAAGCAAGCTGAGGCCTAGTTTCTTCTTCTGATCACTGTAAGATTCCTACATTTCCTTACTCCTCAAGCTTCACTGCTAAAAAGCATAGTTTGGCTTAACTTTAATTGTTATGCAGCACCATCCAAACATTATCTGAATGATTCAACACTTATCTAACGTTAGATGTGTCAATATATTTTCTGTGATTGGGCCCTTTTTCCCTAGCAGTTTTCCACGTTCAATATGTTGAAATGTTTTGGATCATTTTTTATTGATTTTGTTTGACATCTCTTTAAAGTCAAGAAACTAAAGAGAAGTCGACATGATTGCAGGAGGTTTGGTGGAGGTAACACTGTTGTGGAGGCACCCCATTCCATAATTCAATTTTAACTGATTCCCTAATAAATCACACAATTCATTCAGATCCACCCAACCTTGTCGCTCACACGAACTACTTTGGTTGATAGAAAAGCTACTTCGAGTTTGCATGATTCACAAATTAATACTTGCAAATTAAAACCCATCAGCTGGCCCGGCCGAGGCTTGAAGGCTGGCCCAACCTCGGCTTGGGCATGGTTGTTTTTAAACTTGGCCCATGGATAGGTCTAGCTGTAGCCTAAGCCACATTAAGGTGGTTCAAGGATTGAGGTTGTTGTGTCCAACACAACTCATGATTTATTTGTGGTTGGCTAGCAACCTTGTTCATTGCCTTTTTGGCCTCTCATCTGGCTTGGACATAAGCGATTTACATGCCTTTGGTCTTTTATACCATTTGTAGGGCCTACTAAGCCATTCACATTATTAATAACTGTGGATCCTTGCTTCTTGCTTAACATTAGTTGCATAGGATAAAAAGATGGTGCAAGCTTCTTTTACAATTCATATCCTTGATCCACTTTTTCGTTGAATTTGAGCTTTCAGAAGGCTTACCCATCTAAATAATGTGAAATAGACCTATTTCTTGTCTATGTTTATCATTACCTTTTTGGTCATAAGTAGTGCTGCTGATTCAGGTGCTTGTGCTATGTAGAGTTTCACATTCTACTTTCACCCTAAGAGAACATCTAATCAGGGAGAGTTCATTCCTAGCTTATTAAATTTTTGATGTGCGCGGGCTTGTATTGAACAATTCAATAGCCTTTAAATTTTTCCAATGTTGATGACTTACATTTTTATCATGTGATTGTTCCCTCGGGATTTCAGATATTTCGACTAATTTAATCCAGTTCTTTATTTATCTAACGACGGCAAGTTCATTACTAACTTAATAAAGTCTTGATGTGGGTTACCTTGAATTGACAGTACCCTTAGCCTTTTAATTCCTCCAATGTTGTGATTTTTTCTTGGGGATGTCAAATATCTTGACTAATTTAATTTAGTTCTCTCTAAAACGTGTTGATTAATATAATGGTGGCTATAATTTAATTCCTCCAATCTATAGTCCATTCCTTTTTTAATACAATTTACTGGATGATTACCGATCTTGGGCAATCTTCCTTTTTCTTTTTCAAAACAAATATATTGGTGGCTATCTTCTTACTCTTGAAATAAATGATTACCATTCTTGTCCTTGTGGCATTACTGATTTTGAATATTGAATTTGTTGTACTTCATTGAAATCAACATTGTTGATTGCATATTCATTTCATATCTCTCTCATATGAAATTGGCATAATAGGCAGGCCTAGTGGCAGCTGACGAGGAGATTGCTGATTGGCTGCGCAAAAACTACTCCAACAAGTGTGTCATTCTTGCTGTCAACAAGTGTGAGTCTCCACGCAAGGGACTAATGCAAGTATCAGATTTTTGGTCTCTAGGGTAAGGCATGTTGACTTAGTCGACAATGGTTGGATGAACTGGACTTTTATGCATGCCTTGAAGTTGTTCATAAATCACAATTGTGTTCATTCCTTATATGAATAGTAGCTAAATTGATTGTCCAGAGAAAAATATGGGAAGCTGCTACTCTCAAAGGATGAAATGTGATAAAATAACTACTCATAAAAAAGAAAACAAATGGACAAACAAAAAGCGCATGGAAAGAGGATAGAGAAGAGTTTCTTCTATTTCAGCTCTTCTCTAGCTTAAAAGGTCATATCTTATGTTGTCAGATTGTTTGATATATCAAGTTGTGATTTGAGAATTGGGTAATGATATTGCCAATTGCTCCTTTATTGTGTGTTGAGCCATGCCCATCAATTCCTTTGTTGACACTGTTGCTAATCAGGAAGCAATGTATTAAATTCCTGGAAGGAGGAATGGGTATTTGTGATGAACTTGGAGCTTCCATGAATGATAAATCTTTGGATGTAGATGAGGAACTAAAGCATGCTAAACATGAGTAAATATATTCGGAAATCTCTCATACCATAGAACCACCTACATCGGTCAATGACTCAATGTTGAACTTCTGATGATCTGTTCCCTTGAAAGTCATTTCTGTCATCATAATTTCACAAATTTTGATGGGTGGTGGATTTCAACTAACTTTTTGTTACATTTATACAACATTTTACCAGTCCGGAAATATTTTGTTTAAGGGGATGTTCTGGTTGCATGTGTATCTGGTTTCAAGTCCATTTAGTATCCTTTCATCACTTATCTCTTCTTTTAAGTGTTCTCCAACTTCTGTCATGATTTTGGTGCCTACATGTGTGCATATCTGGAATTTTGTTCTGCTTTTGTATCCCCTCCACAACCCCTCCCAGAATATTCTAGTCAATAATAATGTTTAAGATGATTTTTCTGGATCTATCTTCAGCTTGACTCCTCTCCCAATATCTGCTATTTCTGGAACTGGAACTGGAGAGCTCCTTGATCTCATCTGCTCGGAACTTAAAACAGTTGAGGTATACCACTTGCTGCTTGAGGTTAGCTTTGGGGAAATTTTGTTTTCTCTAGCATATAAATTACAATTATATATCAAGCATAAATTTTAATGTAACTTGATGGGGGGCCTTCAACTGTAAACCACAAGTAAATATCAAGCATAAATTTTTCACAGTGGGCAATAAAATGTTTTTTTTTTATGTGATGGTGTTTCATACTCTTTTAATGATTGCCATTAAAAGCTTTATCTCCTGATAAATATGCATCCTTAAGTTGCGTCTTCAGTTCGAAACTTTACTTCTCTTTTTGAATTCAAGGATATAACACAAATGACAATCAATTGTATGGGTTGAGTAGAAGATTTGACTAAACATGCAAATTTCTGGTATGGATGGGTTTGGTTGCAAATTGATCGATTCAATGCCCCTTTTTTGAAAAGTGCCCTGGTTGATTTATGTGTATGAGGTATCATAGATGTTACTATTTTGAGTATTTTCTGCTTTTTAAATTTAATGACTTGTATGAATTATGTAATCAAATACCACAAAGTGTTATATCAAGACTTTAATGTCTTCTACAACTGATGTTTTGACCTTCAGATGAGTAATCAGTAGCAGCCAATACTTGATAGTTTTTCATCACCATGGCATCCTATACCTGGGCAAGAAACAAGTTACTATTTTGGGACTTTTATATTTGTGCTTCCTAAATTTTGATAGTGTAAATACAGCCTTAAAATTTTCATATTTTCATACATACCCACAAAATCAATTTATGCAAATGCCCCTTGAGTTAAGCTCCATCATAAAGTTTTCTATTTTTAGTCAAAAAGTTATAAGTTTCTAGTTTGTATTGTAACACTCAATTCTGTTCTCTCTGTCTGTCACCTAAAATCATAGTGGTAAAGGTTTTTCGCTCATGCAAGAAACATCTTAACAGTGAGATTTCCTCATTAATATCCCTTTTTAAGTTTTGATTGGACCTCAACTGCTTGGTGGATGATATGATCTTAGTTAACTTCAAAATATAGGTTAGGCACACTTGTCCATGGTGGATCTTTGACCTTATTCTAATGGAGGAGAGTAAATATAGAGTTGAAGGCTGGAGACATGGAAAACTTCTAAGAATTATTAGCATTAGGGGGAGAGAAGATGAGTGAGAGAGCGTTGGGTGAGAATGGTGGGGAAGGGGAGGGTGGTGGTTGGAAGAAGGTTGAGAGAAGGAGTCGGAGGAGGAAGAAGGACCCTTTAGTGAGGTGCTTCCAATGTTTGGGACAAGGTCACATGGCGATGGAGTGTTGGGAGTCGTTTCGATGTCTCAAATGTGGAGGATTGGGGCTTCACAAAGCGGTCTACATCGTGCATCGAGGGGGAATGGAGGAGCGGGGGACGGTGAAGAACCTTCCTCCACCGCCTTTGGATGCCCCACTTGTGGAGGCGGATGTCTCTTGGTCCTCGTAGGTGCAAGTCATCGAGAAGGAGTTGGCAGGGGCCTTGTTGGGGGATGCGGTGGAGGGAGCCTTGGAGTGGATGCATCACACATGTGAGGGCCTGTGCTTCCTCGCTGTGGAGGAAGGCAGCTTCGTCGTCGTCGTTTAAGTGCTTGGTCTTTGGGCTAGGGCAGGAGGTGGCCCACAGGTTGGTCTTCGACATGACCGTAGTTGGTGGTGCCTTGGTGTGATGGCGGTGGCCGATGAGGCACGATGGGGCTCTGGTGGAGCGGCCACTAGTGAAGGCGGAGGTGCAACTTGAGATTGAGGGGATCCCTATATGGCTCCGAATCAAAGAGGCAGTGGAGGTAGCTGTATCCTCTTTTGCCACCTTTAGGGGCTGTTCTTCCTTGGGGATGATGGAGGGGGATATGGCGATGATGAAGGCAGTGGTAGAGATCCCTTGGGGTGGTGGCTCCTCTGAAGGTGGTGCTGCGATTGGGACAATCTGCCTAGGTCATTAAGGTCCGTGTTGTGGGGGATGGTGCGAAGTCATTCAAGGAGGCTCTCACCGGTCCTCCACATGGTCCTCCTAGGTACAGAGCTCCAACAACGGCGAGGAGTGGCCAAAGCGGTGACGTAGGTGGTGTCGTGGTGGGGGAACGGAGGACCGTATGCCGTGTTTGGAAGGTGAGGGGTTGGAGCGGAGTTGGAAGTGCGGATTCCGGAGTGGCGATTGATTTACTCGAGGATTGCATAGTGGACAACGAGGAGATGCATGTCCTTACTACTGAGGCTGAGCTGGAGGGCGAGGGCACTTTTGGAAGTGAAGAAGTTCACGGAGGGGATATTGCACGGTCGTTTAAGAGGGAGGATAACGTGCGGGACTCCTAACCTCTTGGGTTGATGCATGCGGATTCGGGTCTAGATCCGAATTTGGATCCGACCTTTTCATTTCCCAGGAGGGCACCCTCTCCTTGTGGGTCCACGATGGGAGATAGAAGATCTCGCTCTAGAGAGGTGCACATTGTGTGCCGAACTCGAATGGAGGGGGAGGTGGAGCAGAGGGCCTCCTCTACAGTGGAGGACTCATGCAGCTTTGATGGGGGAAGGGGTGCCCTTGGGACGGAGCGCTTCCATCGTCTACGATTGCAGTAGCTGCACATCTTCGTCGGGGGCGGTGCATTCAGCACTACCTCGTCGTTGGGCCACTTGCGATCGCCCGCAGAGGTTGCGGCGACATGGGCAGCAGATCATGGCTGTGTGGATTGGCGGAGCAAGGCTGAGGGCGGTGGGACTGACAGCGAGGATACGGAGGGGTTGCTATTGGAGTTTGGGGAGGGGAAGGCTTGTGTTGAGGGGGCAGCGGGTTCTGAGGATGAGGGAGCTATGGGGCTGAGGCTGGATGGCAGGGAAGAGGAGACAGTTGGAGTTGGCCGAGAGAGTGGAGAGGGGAGGGGCTGGAGTGGGGGTTTTAGTTATGCGGAGGTTGATCAGGTGGCGGTGGCTGCAGACTTTGGTTGAGTAGGAGGCGGCCATGGTCCTTCCCAATGATGAAGGTCCTAACATGGAACGTTAAGGGTCTTAACGATCCATATAGCTGGATGGCGTTAAGATCATATTTGCAGAAATGGGGTCTGGCTATTGTGCTGCTTCGGGAGTCGAAGTTATGTAGTGTGACCCAAGAACTTGGAGGGAGATTGGAGAGGGAGCTATGGAGGAGCTTGTGGCCCTGGATGCTGTGGGATGCTCCAGGGGTATTATAGTCGCTTGGAAGGGTGATGTCTTCTCCCTGGAGGACTCTGTAGTTGGGAGGAGCGTTGTCTCGGTCCAACTTAGGAGGTGCAGCGATGGCTTTACCACCGTGTTCTCTACAATATATGGTCCAAGTGAAGATTCCAGTTGGCATCTCCTGTGGGAGGATCTTAGTTAGATTGCCGTCAAGTTCCAAGCTTGTCCTTGGCTAATTGGTAGGGATTTCAATATGACCTTAGCGACTGATGATAGATCGAGAGGAAGAGGCAGATGGGACAATGGGTCTCAAGAGTTTTCGAAGTTTGTTGTTGCACATGGGCTGGTTGACCTACCTCCCTCGTCCTGTGTGTTCACATGGAGGAGTTTTGGAGGGCTGATGTCCAGGTTGGATAGATTTTTTTTCCTCGTTAGAGCTTGCGGAGGTGTTTCCCTTAGTAGGAGTTCGGCCTATGGAGAGATCATTTTCAGATCGCACGCCTCTGATGTGGGGGTCCAATGAAGCTACCAAGTGTAGTATGTACTTCAAATTTGATCGGGCTTGGTTGCTGGCGGAGGGGTTTAGACGGAAGGTTGAGGACATATGGAGTTGTTACAGCCGGAGGGGTCGGCAGAGGCAAGGTTGGAGAAGAAAGTTTGGGATCTCAGGATTTCCCTTGGGGAGTATAGAAGGTAGGTGAAGGAAGAGCGGACGAGGAAGAAGGAGGTTGTGGGGGAGGTTGAGAGGTTGGATAGAGTTGAGGATCTGGGCATGTTGACAGCAGAGGAGAGGGATGCCAAGGCTGAATACATGAAGACCATCTAGGCAGAGGATTGGAAAGCTAAGGTGGAGTAGAGGACGAGGTCCAAACAGAAGTGAATAAAAAAATGGGATTCCAATACTAGATATTTTCATATGATGGCATCTTGCAGGCGACGGAGGAATTGGATTGATAGGCTGTTGGTGGGTGGCACAGAGTTTGTAGGTAGGGAGGCGGTAGGCAAGGCAACTACAGATTTCTTCAGAGAATTCTCGTGGAAACGGCAATCTGGCGATTGGAGGTGGAGGGGGTCAAATGTCCCATCCATTAGTGATGAGTAGGCTAAGGGACTAATTACATCTTTCACGGAGGTTGAGGTGAGAGAAGTGGTTTGGGGTCTGAATGCAGATGATTGCCCAGGTCCCAATGGCTTCCCGATATTTTTTTTACAAGGAGTTCTGGACGATGCTTAAAGGGGATGCTATGGAGGTGATGGCGAATTTTAGGGAAGGGAACCGTGGCTTCAATATGCTAAATAAATTTTTTATGTTCCTGTTGCCTAAGAAGGAGGGTGCGTAATCCATTGATGAGTTTAGGCCTATTGCCTTGTCCAATGCAATATATTTGATTGCGGCAAAGGTCTTGGCGAACAAGTTGAAAGGGGTGATTGGTGGGGTGGTTTCTCAGGTGTAGACGACGTTTGTGCCAGGAAGGAATATCCTTGATGGTTATGTGGCAGCCACAGAGATGTTGGCCCTTTGGAAGAGGGAGAGGAGGAGGGCCTTATTGTGGAAGGTAGATTTTAGGAAAGCTTATGACTCGACACACTAGTCTTTCTTGTGGGTTTCCATGGTGAAGAGGGGGCTCCTGCTGGTCTGGATACAGTGGATGAAGTGTGTTATGACACCTTTGTTCTTGGTTCTCATCAATGGGAACCCAACAGGTGGTTGGATACAGCCAAGGAGGGGGTACAGCAGGGATGCCCCTTGGCACCTATGTTCTTTGTCCTGACTGTGGATGCGTTGGTGAGGTCTTCGGTTAGAACTTGTGAGAGGGGTCTGATCAGGGGGTTCCCCGTGGATGATGGGACCATGATTCTTGTTATTCAGTATGCAGGTGACTCCCTCTTCTTCATTGAGGGGGCAGGGGCAGAGGCAGAGGCGAGGAGGATCAGGGTGCTCTTGGAGCGGTTTGGAGAGGCTTCGGGGCTGCAGATAAACTACAGGAGGTTGACGTTCATCCCTTTTGGTTTGTCGGAGGAGTAGACCAATGCTTGCAGTGCTGCATTGGGGATAGATAGAGGAGTCTTTCCTATCTCCTATTTGGGGTTGCCTCTGATGGATATGAGGGTTTCTGTGCGGGATTGGGTTCCTTTGGTTGAGAGGATTAAGGGACGGCTGGCGGGGTGGCCATTGAAGCTCCTATCTAGAGGGGGAAGGCTGATGATTTTTAAAGCTGTGTTGGCATCGATGCCCTCATATTTTGCAGCCAGATTGAGAAGAAGATTCTGAGTCTCATGAGGAATTTGTTTTGGACGAATTATGGGGCCAATAGGAGAGGGTTGAAGCTGGTGGCATAGGAGGAGGTGTGTAAACCTCTCAAGGAGGGGAGCCTGGGAGTTAGGGAGGTGGGGAGGATGAATGATAGCCTTTTGACCAAGTGATTTTTGAGACTACTTGGGAGGGAGGATGGTTTGGTGGGAAGAATCTTCTGTTTGTGCTATAGGGTCTCTCCTTTTTGGGATCTGGTGGCATCTCTTTCAATGGATGCATTGCAGTTTGTTAGGGGGTTGTCCTTGGTGGCACCCATGGTCTAGAGTTTCTTCACATTGATACTGGGAGAGGAAAGAGACTTTAGGTTTTATACATATGATTCGACATGATAGGGGAGACTGTGTGATCATTTTCCCAAACTTGCGACGTTGGCGATGGACAGAGGAACCTTGGTTGTTGATGTCTGGGATGGTTGTTGGTGCCCTAATTTATCAGGGAATCTTTCTGACTAGAGGATTGAGGAGCTGCAGGAACTGCTACGGGATTTGGAGGGCTTCCAGCCTGAGGAGGGGGGGATGCCTTTGGTTGGGAGGAGTGGGATTTCTCTGTTCGTGATGCGTACAGGAGGCTAAGAGGGCATGTCTTGATGGAGGATGTTGACCTTAACAAAGATTGCAAACTGGTTTGGAAGGCTACATGCCCCTTGAAGGTGAAGATTTTTGTTTTACTTCTTAGGAGAGGTAGGATCATGACAAAGGTGTGGAGAGCCTGGTGGGCCGAGGGGGCGGATACAGCGTGCCCACTTTGCCATGGAGGTGAGGAGGACATGGAACACCTCTTTTTTGCGTGTCCTGTGGTGGCGCAAATATGGAGGTGCTTCAGTGATGGTTGGTGGTCTCAGGACTCCTTTCACACTTTCAGGAGTTCTTTCAGATGTGGTAACAGAACTAGAGGGCACAATGCTTTTTGGACAAAGAAGGAGAGGGAGCGGCCTCTTGAAGTCTTATGGGGAATATGGCTTGGGAGGAATGCGATGGTGTTTTGGGGTCAGCATCCGTATGTAGTGAATTTTGTGGAGTCTGTTTTTTCGCTTATTTTCATCTAGAGTTGTAATTTGTAATATGGCCTAGTGGCTCTTTTTTGAATGAAATACCTGGGTAGTTATCATTCGGATAACTACCATTTCACTTTTCAAAAAAAATAGAGTTGAACTCTAAGGGGTATTTGTGTAAGTTTGACAAACCTAGAGGCACTTGAGAGCTTACAGGAGCATACATGTAAAAATGCATACTTATATTTTCTTTTTGAAAAACAAAAAATCCATACTACTTTTTGCCTCTTGTATTCCTATTTCACAGATTTGCCAGAATTTTACTCGTTCATCAAAGTATTTTGGTATTGAAAGCCTCACTTGGGGTTATTTGTAATGCTTTGGTGATTTGTAACTTGCCAATATACAGGCAGCTGGCAGTCCTGACAATGAAGAGTACATACCATCTATAGCTATTGTTGGCCGACCTAATGTTGGAAAAAGCAGCATTTTAAATGCATTAGTAGGGGAAGATAGGACAATTGTCAGTCCAGTCAGTGGAACTACTCGCGACGCTATCGATACTGAATTTAGTGGGTCTGATGGGCAGGTTTGACTCTCACTTGATATTTGCTAAAACTTAAATTTTGTAAGCTGGAAATATGTATTGCCTTGTTGTGTTTACATCTAAATGGCACAGAAACAGGGACTTCTATGAAAATATATTTCAAAACATTATTTTCTTTTGTAGCCATCCCTACCCTTTTCCAAAAAAAAATGTTATTCTCTTGTTTCCCAGTTTGGCTCTAGAGGAGAGATTTTTGCATCTAATTTACCGGATCATGGAGTAAATATTTGAAAGATTAGAAGTGTAGGGACGAAAAGGGAATAGCAGCGGGAAGAAAAAGGTTGCAGAGAGAACTATTGTTATTTGTCTGGTTGATAGGCCTAGTTGATCATGTTACATGGTCTCCAGCAACTGGTCATGGCATGGTTCTGATTCCAAGAAAAACATGTCAAGGTTCATTTTGGAATTCACTGAAATTTGAATAAGATTTGAAAACTTGTAGAATGTTGCATATTTTCCTATGAAACAGTGTGAAAATGGTATTGAATGTGAATCTGCTAAATTTATTATTTCCCTTTTTGAAATCCCCTAATTTCTTTTATTCCTCTTCTTAAATCCTCATGTCTTCTACAGATCTGTGCTTTTCCACTTGGAAATATGTTGCTTTAAAGGAGACAATTCTGTCTGGATTTCTATCTTTTCTTGCATTTATGAGATGGTAGCCTCATCCCTATAGATTTTGATAGATATTTTATGTCTTTCATATTCAATCAAAGATCAGTAGATGTTAACTTATGGTGGCTTATGTAAACTGTCAGGGCAGGTTGACAGGTAATCTTACACATCTTTTTTAGATGGTACTCTTTTTTGTTCTTGTTTTTTTTCAACATCATGTTGTATACAGAAGTACACGTTAATTGATACTTCTGGAATTCGCCGAAGGACAGCAGTAGCATCCGCTGGAAGCACAACTGAGGCCTTGTCGGTTAATCGAGCATTTCGAGCTGTTCGCCGTTCAGATATAGTTGCTCTTGTTATTGAAGCTATGGCTTGCGTCACAGAGCAGGTGCTTAATCACATGCCATATGTGGTGTAAAAGAAAATTGTTCGAGTACCAATAATGCTTTCTTTCAACATGTGTGCATTGTCATTATGCCCTCAAAAACCATAAAGGCCTCAAAGGGGCAATGTTGCCTTCTTCTTCCATATTTGTACCCAGATATTGGAATTAAGTGTAGATTTTGTGAGGCTTCGTGCTTCTTCTTCCATATTTCTATCCAGATATTGGAATTAAGTGTAGATTTTGTGAGGATTCCTGCACATAAATTTTACAAAGATAAAAAAAGATGCATATCCCTGTGTACATGCCTAAATATGCAATTGTTTGTGCCGTGGTCATGTAATGGTATCTGTCAATAATATCTTCTATATAAGTGCAAAACAATTATCATGTCCTTCCCTCATTAAGTGAATTGGCTACATGGCTTCTACACCTCCATTTTCATTCATCCCGGGTTGGACATGGACATGGATCCATATAAGCAACATAGGATACCAACTCAAAGCATAGGATACCAACACTCAAAGAGAGATAAGACACTTGAACTGTCAAGTAGATGGGATGACCTTTTACCCGATAGACCAAAGTTCAAATTCCAAATTTTACCCTCATCATGAAGAAAAATTAACCTAACATCCTTGGATCTTTTTGAAGCAGGCATGCATTTCTTTTAAGACTTGAGAAATCTCCAAATTACTGCAGTGGGGATCTGGCAAATATGTTTAAAGAGCAGGATCTAACGAATTTTTTACTATAATGGAGGAATTCAGAATAAGTTTCTTAATATCTTATATTCGATGGGTATATTTTCGTGCCCTGAAAGTACCTTGTGTACTTGATAACTTTACTCTCATTATCTGCAAAATAACACTTTTTTTCCACCTTATGTGATTGAACTGTTGAATCTTTTCATCATCTCACATATTGCTTGCTAACTACGAGCAGCTTGTGCGTGTTTTACTTTGTTCACTGATAGTAAATGTTACTGTTGAGAGTTTTCTCAATTTTTCTTATCTTTCATTATTAGATTATGTTTGTTTCTTTGTTTTATTATAGTCGTGAGGACTTGTATGCAATTTTCCCTTAACCTCTATAAATAGAAGCTTAGGCCTAGTTTGGTAAGGGAGATAACCCATCAAAATAGGGGTTAACCTTGTTTGGTGGGAATGATATTTTGACCTGGGTTAAGAGGACTTAACCCAGGATAAGTTATTCTAGGGTTGATGTGAGATAAGCTTTTTTTTGTAGGTTATCCCATGTATTTTTACAGGTTAATCCAGAAACTTTTCAAACGGTCACAATTTAACCCACCAGGATAACCTTTATGACTTCCAAACAAAAATGGAGGATAACCCATCTGCAAAAAAGTTATCCCATGAAATCTATCCCTCCATCCAAACTAGCTCGTAGGGTCTCTTAGTAAAGCAATTGAGTTATTTCTTTCTACATGGTATCGGAATAACAGTTCTAGGTCGAAGCTCTTACCTACTTGTTAAGGTATTAAAGTAGTATTCACCGAAAGTAGTAGTAGGACTATAGCAGTAGTAGCAGTAATAGACAATAGTAGGGCTGTAGCAGTAGTAGTAGCAGTAATAGCCAGAGTGGGAGACGAGAATCCTTGCTCAGCCCTTCCATCAGTCTTCACAATCCTCATGATGGGCACAGTAGGATCAGATGCTCTAGAAGTAGTAATCGGATTAGATGCTCCAGAAGTAGCAATCTGATCAGAAGTAGTAGCAGTAGTCTCAGCCACAAGAGTTGTGGCAATAGAAATAGTAGTGGAAGGCTTGCTCCTTAGTAAATGGTAGGGGAGACCGCTCTCTCGTAGTCTCAATAGCAGGGGACTTGGCAATAGACGTCTGATTTGTCCATGTAGGTTTGTTGAATTTTTCCTAATAGCGATCTGAAGAGTGATTGGTTTGTTGATAGTAAACACAGGGGAGTAGACATGACAACCTCATCCACGACTGCCAGAACGACCAAAGGCCATGTGGGCAGAGATGTCAGTCATAACAACAGGAGTAGAAGGTGGTGTATCATCATCAATCTTCTGGAGGTGACTGTATACTACCTTAAGATCATGCACCGAGTCAGAGGATAGAATTAAGTCTCGAGCAAACTAGTATCGTGGTACTAAGCCATCCAGAAACCTGTATATGTACCACTCTGCATGCTCAGTAACCTGCTTGTCGCAGTAGGTAGAGTGAAATACGGTAAGCTCATTGAATAAACCCTCAAAAGTAGATAAATATGCAACCAAGGGCATGTCATCTCTATTGGCATTTCATATATGCTTATATATGTCTGCTTGGCAAGAGCTGTTTGTCTGCAGGGGTACCTCTTCTCTAAAGTTTCCCAGATCTCTTTCGCTGCTTTCTTGTACAACACATTTGATGCAATAGTTGGGTCAATGCTGTTCATTAACCAGTTCATCACCAAATAGTTTTCCCTCTCCTACTTCTTATATTTGGCATGTTCCTTTGGTTTAGGAGTCCTATTTGTTAGAACATGTAACTTCTCTTGTCCAACAAATATATGGAATGTGCATGACCATAGAACATAGTTCGAGGACCCAGATAATTGGATAGTAGTCTCCTGAACCAGCACGGAGGTTGAGATTTGGCCTCAAAAGTAACAGTAGAGGAGTCTGTGTCCGCCAAGATAACTGAAGAACACGTAGCTAGGTAAACGTGCACCACACACAGAGTTTAGAATCCATAGCACTAAACGTGGTCTTGGATCTGTTGCTGGACCACTTGGAGAGTAAGGTTGCACTTGTGAAGCCCAACAAGGAGCAACACAGAGATTGAGTGATGATGGTGGCATTGCAGGTCAATGAAGGGGTTATGGGTGACGCAGCAGGGAGAGTGAGGGGGTTGCATGTCCATTGAAGGTGGTGGTTTTGTCGAGTGGCATTGTTGAAGCCCACAAAAGGGACTAACAACATCATAGGCAATGCTAGTGGTCGAAGAAGCTCTCTAGGTGGTGCAAGAGGGGGTTTAGTGGTGACGTTCAACCACTGAAGTACGGTAATAGGTCTTGTGTCACAAGGGAAGGTAGCCGGAGCCTTAGGTGGTTGGAGGTAGCATCAGTAAGATTTTCTCACAGTTGGCTGAGGAGTAATAATGAGTGGAAGGGGTCAATCGAGATCCTTTTTCTTGAGAGAAGCCCTAAAGGGCTCACTCGGAGATGACAAGCACAGTAGGCCCTAACTGGAAGGCTAGCTGTGCGTGGCAGCATTGAGGAATCTCCTCCTATGGTTTCAATGGGGCAACGACAACCTCTTTTCCCTTTTTTTTTGTGTTTTTCTTGTGGTAGAAGAAATAAATGAGGGAGAGAAGTTGGTACGGAACATTGGTCTAGGATTGTTTGTTTTGATACTATGTTGAAGATTTAAAGGAAATAGGAAATATTATTGTCGATCTCAAAAAAACATATGAGGTGTTGGTCCCTTTATATAGAGAGGGCCAATTGTAATCATAATTTTGCTACAATCAACTTAAATCCAATCATATCTTTAAAAGGGGAAAGAGACAAAACCAACATATTCTCTTACCTTTCCTAATTCTGTAAATAATATCTTTGACAAACATAATTAGTAAAGTGCTTTTTTTTTTATGAGAGAAAGGTTGGTCGTGCGTTAATGACCATTTGCCTTATTACTTCTTCAAAAAAAACTTATAGAAAGCCATTAAAAAGATGGCTTAAAGGTATGCAAGGTTTTAAAAAACATGAGGCGGTACTAAGATAGTTTGCTTTCATCGAGGCAAGGCTTGTGCTTGAGGTGTAAGCCTCATTTTTTGGATGGAAAATAAAAAAAATGACACAAATATATGTTGTTAAGTTTTAATAATGAAACAACAATGTAAAAATACACTTTCACACTTTTTTTAGTCTATCACAACATTTAAATGTCCATTACTAAATATTATTACCGCAAAGTACACACATAATATTCACATATAGGCTAATATAATAAGATTTAAATACGCATAAGTATCACACAACATGTAAACTCTTCAAAAAAATCAAAATACTAGTCATATGATAGTATTAAAAAAATTAAAATAAAATTTTTTTTTGAGAGAATAATAATAATAAACATGTAACAACAAGATTTTAAGTAAACAATCACCACATAGCTTCTTAATATAAACCAATTTAGTGATCACACCACATGTAAACTAACTACATAAAATATTCAAACATACTTTAACATAACTAAACACCAAAATAAAGGTATAAGTAACAAAAAATAAAATGTAATGTGTAATTCAACAGAGGTTGAGACTCTTAAACAACAGCAAGAAGTGATCTTGAGACTTGAAAGGGGAAGGGGGCAATGATGGGCAATGGAAAGGGGCAAATTGGTAAAGGGTGCTACGTAGGAGGTGCTTGGTAATTGGCGATGCAACAATAGCCATCAACAATGGTAATGGAGGAGTCCAAAGATGGAGAATGACTTGTAACGACTAAGGGTGATGGGTTTTTTAGGACTTGAGTGGTTAGGGTCATTGTTTGGGGTCGGGTGATGGATATAGGATTTTAGAAAAGGGTTTTATTTACTTTAGTAGGTCATATGTAACTCACATGACCTTTAAATGGGAACTTTCAATTGAGGCTATAGCTTTGGTTTTGCCTTGCCGCCTTAGCTTTACCTTGACAAACTAAAGTGCACGCCTCACATTGCAACCTCGAGGCTAGAGTCTCGGGGCAATTTTCTTCCGCCTTGCCTTGAGGTTAGTTTTTTAAACCGTGAATGTATGTAAGGATATCCACATTGAAGAAAAGAACAAACCATGAAAATGAAACGAGAATTTGATAATGTAATTTGAGTAGACATTTTACTGCCTTATGTCTGCACCTAGGACTTTCTTTTCTCAATATTCTAAAGAGAATGACCTAAGGTTTTATTTATAACCATCAAATTGCTTGCGCCTCCTTTAGAAAGCAAGAGAAAACGAAAAAATAAAAACTTGAGGTCCAAGTAATGGGAAAATGGCAATAACCTACACACACATATTACAATGCATAAATTTTCATGGAAACCCATTTATAATGCAGTTTTATTACACAATTCTATGTACATATCTACGAATGCCTTGTCCCCCCTAAAGACCACCCTATTTTTCTACAACCAAGTTGCCCACAAAACTGAGAAAGGAATAGCTGCTCCTTTCTAGACCTGAAAGGACCATTGCCAAAGCTCCTCAAGAACTCCATTGCAGAAGATATATTACTCCACCGTACACGGCATTACTCACACACACTTCTTGCAAAAAGATATGTGAAAAAAAGATGATTACAACCTTCATGGTCCCTGCTACAAAGTGAGCATGTAGGAGCTGATTGAGGCTCTATCTTCAACTTATAAACCTTTGTCATAAACCTCTCTCTTCACAGCAGCTATGTGAAGACCTTCACTTTCAAAAGCATCTTCAATTTCCAAACAAGTGTGTAGTCCCTAAAAAGGCTCACCTCACCAACCAGTGTTTGGGGAGAAAGATAACCATAGGCTGAATTGACTAAGCAGTCACCATCTTCCCACCACCAGCAATCTGGCTCTCCAACCTTTGGCTAGACTATAGCCATCTCCTCCTAAAGAGCAAGAAACTCCTTCATCCTCTGATCTGAAACATATCCTAGCAATGGTGGTGCTTACACATTTTCTCTTGGGTCCCATAAATCCACAACCAAGGCTCTAGGTTAGTAGACAAGGCACAGAGTCTCAGAAATCTATTAGTGAGGAGGCCTTCCCCCATCTAATCAACCAAACAAGAAGTAATTATGACCATCCCTTGGCTCAAACAAAAAGAAAGAGATGACGAGGGGCATAATCTTCAATAACCCCTTCCTAAAATGGTCATCATTCTGATAGCTTGAATAATCTTCCTGCCGTAGCAGATAGTAATAATAGAAGGGATTAGATTATTCCCTTTTCCCATCACCTGCGTATTCCACTTTGTGAGTGGCATGTTCCAGGAGCCCTAAACTACCATCCAAAATTGGCCTATAGACCTTCTCAGGAGACCATAGCAGAATCATCCTCAAAGTTTTAACATTTTGGGTTTGTTGCCCACTTTATATTATTTGGTTTTTGCCATGCAATCTTGGTTTGATCAGTCTTGTCTATGTAGATGATATTTTATTGGAAAACCATGGTTAGGATGATGTTTTTGTAAATAAGACCTTACATTCTTAGTTTATGATGAAGGACTCTGGTCCTATTAGTTGTTTCCTTGTCATCAAGGTTATTACTCATATAGAGGACTTGTTCTTTCTTAAAAGAAATATATTGTTGATATGCTTCAGTATACGAGCATGATTCGATGCAAATTTGCATTCATTCCATTTGATCTCTCATGACACTTGGTGAGTCAGATAAGCCAAGAGCTTAAAGGTGTCGTATGTCAAGTCATAGTTGGGAAGCTTCCATACCTTACTGTTAGAAAGCCAGATATTGCATTTGCTGCAGGCAGACCCAGCCAATTTATGCAATAGCCTAAAGAATTCATTTGGTTAGTACGTGTTAAGTCCCAAGATATTTTAGTTGCCATTAAGCAAAGTACTTATCTTCAAGACATACAGTCACTTCAAAATATGGAGGGTATTTAGATTCATATCGCATAAGAAGACAGAAATTTTACTACAGTATGTGGGTGGTAATTTGGTCATTTGAGGAGCAAAGTGTTGTCTCTTATTCTAGTGCTGAATCTAAATATACACGTGGCCCGTGAACTAATATGGGTGACCTTCATTTTTTGGAATTTTAATATATACATGGAGATGCCTACTCTAAATGTATTGTGAAAATGAAGCTACCACCTTTATTGCAAATGATCCTAGCTTCTACAAGTCCACCAAGCATATTGAAGTGAACTCGCATTTCACCAAAGATGCCATCTTCATTGGGAAGATTTCTGCACTTTATATTGCTTTTGACGAACAATTTTACATCTTTACCAAGGCTTTCTACCTCATCAATTGGCTTCTGTTTTGTACAGGGTGAGCATGTTAATGTGTGCTCTCCAGCGTAAGGATGTTTCTTAGAGTAGAGAGTTATTTTCCTTATTTTATTATATGTTTTAGACATCTATGTAATTTCTTCTTTTTGTCCTGTTTTAGACACATGTAAGGTGCATTAAGGATAAAGAAGGATGCTTATAGCCAGTAAGGATATAAGAGCATGGTGAAAAAATTATTTTCATAAGTTTTTTAATGGAAACGAGATGAGTGATATTACCCTAAGAGAGTTGGCCAATTCAGAAGATTACCTGAATCAAGCAAGCTATCAAAGGAAAAGAAACAAAAGAAAGAAAAAGGTAATGGATGCTTTACATGTTATGAAGATAAGGGAGGCTGTTGGACATTATGATATTCTTATAGATGTTTGAAAAGTAATAGAAGGTAAACTTGGCTTATAGAATTATTTAATGCTATTTAGTGAGATGAGAGAATGCTGGAGGAATGGAGGAAAAGTTTTTTGATGCCTTTATACAAGAAGAAAGAAGACATATAAAGCTTTAGGAGAAAATAATTGAAAGAAGGTTGAGGCAAGTCTTTGTACTAACTAAGAACCGATTTGGATTTATGTTAGATTTGTCAAGAATCAACGTAGTTTGGAGTGTGGAGGCTCTTTGTGCGTGGGAAAAACAGCCCAACAGTGGGCAATCCACACGTGTGGATAGAGAGAGTAGCACCTGTTGCTAGAGAGGGGCAGACGACCTCCTCAGGGTCGGTAGTGGTGGCTGGCAAGGGGGAGGAGGCCGACTGCTGCTGGCTGGTAGGGAGAGGGCCGACTGCCCTTGTTGGTGGCTGTCTGTGGTGATTGAATAAGAGAGAGAGGAGAAGAGCTTTCTTAGAATAGGAAAAATTTATATCGCTTAAGAAAAAATACAAGAGAAGGCTCTCTTTATATAGAGAAAACATATTCCCACACTTGGAAATAAATCATATCTCTAATAAAGAAAGATCTTATCTCTTAAGGAAAGATCTTATCTCTAGTAAAGAAATTAAATTCCAACATATTTTCCTAAAACATATTTACTAAAAATAGCCAATTTGCTTTCTAAGAAAAACACAAAACTTAGGTCCCTTGGACTACAACTATCGACCCTATTGGGCCTTCTAGAGGCTACCACGTGGCCTGCTGACTACCACGTGGCTTGACCACGTGGCTTTTTTCCTGCTGTCCTAATACTCCCCCTCAAGTCGAAGGTCAAGAGGCCAATGACTTGGTCTTCCACTTGTGAGGCTAGACGCCCCACCATTCATCTTTTTCTTCGAGAGCCACACTCTCGGTCTTCTCCTTCGACATGTTAACAGTGAAGCCTCTTGCGACCTTCAAAGTCGTTGCTTTTGTGGCAACCTGAGTAGTCGTTGCTATGGCAGCCGTCATCTTATCTTCTCAAGGTTTTTATAAGCTAGGGAATCCACATGCAAGGTGCCAGTGGCCCCATGTGGTGTTCTCTATATCTTGCCTAGATCTTTAAGAAAGGAGCTTGGATCAACCATTAGTCTCTTCACAACCTAGGAAGTCGTTGCCTATTTTGGCAACTTCGAAAGTCGTTGCGTGGACAGTGGTTTCCTCTCCTTGTCATCTTTCCTCCAAAAAAATCTCTTTTGAAGGAGTAAAAAATCGGATATAAGTTGTCAAGAGTATGAAAATCACAAGCGATAAAACTTGATAGATCTCATTCTCTTGCTTCTTTTTCCTCTTGCCATCCCTATAGAGTTTGATGGTTGTCCCGTAGACAACCACCTTACTCTCTCTCGGTCCAAGCGTGGCGTTGTTGACCATCGCCGATGCTTCTGCCATCTTCTCTAGTCCTTCGCGTAAGGTATCGGATCTTGTTGAAGAAGACTTTCTCCGGAGGCGAGAACCACCAACGCGTGGTATATACCCACACGCACAACGAGCCTAGAGTGGTGGCTCTGATACCATGTCAAGAATCGGCGTAGTTCGGAGCGTGGAGGCTCCTTGTGCATGGGAAAAATAGCCTAACAGTGGGCAGTCCATGTGTGTTGATAGAAAGAGCACCACCTGCTGCCAGAGAGGGGTAAACAACCTCCTTAGGGTCGGTAGTGGTGGCCAGTAGGGACGAGGAGGTCGGTTGCTACTGGCTGGCAGGGAGAGGGCCAGTTGCCCTTGTTGGTGGCTGGCTGTGGTGATTGAAGAAGAGAGAGGATAGGAGCTTTCTTAGAATAGGAAAAATTTATATTGCTTAAGAAAAAATACAAGGGAAGGCTCTCTTTATATAGAGAGAACATATCCTGACACTTGGAAACAAATCATATCTCTAATAAGGAAAGATCCTATCTCTTAAGGAAAGATTTTATCTCTAATAAAGAAATTAAATCCCGACATATTTTCCTAAAACACATTACCAAAAATAGCCAACTTACTTTCTAAGCAAAACACAAAACTTGGGTCCCTTGGACCGTGAACATCAGCCTTGTTGGGCCTTCTAGAGGCTGCCACGTGGATAGTCCACGTGGCCTGTTGACTGTCATGTGGCCTGCTCACATGGCTTATTTCCTGTCGTCCTAACAAGGTCGATTTACTATTTGAGGAAATATATCTTTTTAGGTGTAGTGTATGATGGATATCTATAGAGTTAAGAAGGATTTATGAGAAGGTCTATGACTATGTTGCAAGGGATATCGTGTGGAGAATTTAAAAAAGAGATGGTATTAACCTCATAAAGGATATACATGATTGAGTTGCAGGTTTTGTAATGATTAAGGTTGGATTGATAGACTACCTTGATATCACCATCAGTTGATACTAAGGATTAACTTTTGATTAGTTGATGAAGCATATTCAAGTGGAGGTGTTATGGTGTATGCTTTTTGCATATGATATTGCATTGGTTAGTAGGATAAGAAATGAAGTGAATAGAAAACTTAAGCTTTAGATAGAAGCACCGGAAGCTAAGGGCTTTTGTTTGAGTAGGAGAAAGATCGAGTATAGAGAATGTAAATTTAGTGGTATAGGGAATAATGAGGGGATAGATGTGAAAACTAAAGCAGAGTGCATTTCAAGGAAAGACGTTTTTAAATAACTTGGGATCCATTTTTTGACAAGATGGTGAAAGTGATGGAGATGTTACATAGAATTAACGTATCTTGGTTGAAATGGAGGGGGCATTTGGTATTCTATATGATCATAGGGTTCCTTTGAAAATTAAGGGAAAGTATTAAGAACAACTATAAGACCTACCATGTTATATGGTTTAAAGTGTTAGGGCTGTCAATTATAGGTGTTAGGTTGAAATGTCATAAACTTTATTCTAAGAGACCCTGGGCCTTTATATAGAGAGGCACCAGAGAAAGAAATTACATAAATACCCTTTCACTTACAATATGAAAAATAAGACTTACACCCATACATAACTCAACACTCTCCTTCAAGCTGGAGCATATGTATCAAATATGCTCAGCTTGGAACAAATATAGAGCAATCGCTTCTTAGGAAGTGCTTTAGTAAAAATGTTTGCCAGTTGGTCTTTAGAACATATGTAAGGTGTAGAAATCTTTTTGGCTAGAATGGCATCTTTGATGAAGTGACACTCTACTTCAATATGCTTGGTTCTTTTATGGAATACATGATTGTTAGTAATAAAGGTGGTAGCGTTGTTGTCACAATGCATAGGAATAGAACCAGAACTTGTACTCCAAAGTCTTCTAGAATAGATCGGACCTAGAGTAGCTCACAAGTAGTCTGAGATATAGCCCTATACTCAGACTTAGCACTAGACCTGGTGACCACTGCCAGTTTTTTGTTTTTCCAAGTAACTAGATTACCTCCAACAAATGTGCAGTATCTCGTAGTGGATTTCCTGTCCTCATGTGCGCCAGCATAGTTTGCATTCGAGTAGCCACAAATATTCAGGTGCCCATTGTCCTTGAAGATAAGTCTTTTCTTAGGTGCACTTTTTAAGTACCTGAGAATTTGGCAAACTGCATCCCAATGGATTTCCCTTGGTAACTGCATGAACTGGCTCAATCTTCCAATTGCGAAGGCAATATCAGGACAGGTAATAGTCAGATACAAAAGCTTCTCAATCATTGCACAGTATCTGGTCACATCTTGTAGTAGAGGGTTGTCATCATTCGCAATAGGCAAGGAAACATCCATGGGCACATATGCTGGTTTGCACCCCAACATTCCCATGTCTCCCAACATGTCAAGGACATACTTGTGCTGGGATAGCACAAATCCTCTAGTATGCTACACCTCAATGCCAAGGAAATAGTTGATAGGGCTTAGATCCTTGGTAACAAACTGTGATTGAAGAAGCTTCTTTGTCTCCTTTATGCCTTGCCTGTTATTGCCAATAAAAAGTATGTCATCTACATAAACCACAAGTATGACTGTACTTGTCTTCCCATGCACTGTAAAGACAGAGTGATCAGCAGAAGATCTGGTGAAGTCAATTCCTGAACCAGGCTCTGGGACTCTGTTATAGTTCATAGATGGCCTTCTTCAGTATACACGCTTTCTGATACTCCCCTTGAGTAGGAAAACCTAGTGGCCACTCCATGTAGACTTCCTCCTCCAAATCGTCATACAGAAAGGCATTTTTGATATCAAGCTGAACGGTCCAATGCTTGTTCATAGTAAGTGAAAGTAGGATTCGAATAGAATTGAGACGAGCGATTAGGGAGAATGTCTCAAAGTAGCCAACTTCGAACATCTGAGTGTAGCCTTTGGCAACCAAACGTGCCTTGTATCAGTCCACAGTGCCATCTGGACGACACTTGAGGGTAAACACCCGTCTACACCCTACAATAGTAGCACATGAGGGTAGATCAACAAGATCCCATGTGTCATGGGACTATAAAGCAACCATCTCCTCCATTGCCAAGGTCCAAGATGGATCTCAGAAGGCCCCATGATGATCACGTGGTACCTGTACACTATCAATAGCCAGAGAGAACTGGCGTTCAACTGCAGACAAACTATCAAGTGACATAAACTAAGATATAGAATATTTGGCAAAGGATCGTGGAGCCTTTCTTTATGCAATAAGAAGATTCAAAGTCGTGTTTTCACTAAAAGTAAGCACCTGATCCTCAGATAAATCATCAGCAACTGTTGGAGACTGAGTAAAAACAGTAGACAAAGGCTCTTCCACCTGAGTGACATCCTGAGCTCTGCGCTGAAAATGTTTAGGAAAGGTATCTGTATTAGGAACCTTAGGACGACACGAGAAAGGACTAGGATCAGGATGACTAGCCCTTGTAATGGGTGACTCAGTTGGTTGTGGTGGATTAGATATGACAAGAAGAGGAATATCAATAGAAGGATTAACGGGCTGCTCTTCCTGTTTCTGATAGTAAGGAATCTTTTCAAAAAAAGTAACATCAACAAAAACGTAAAATTTTCGTGAAACAAGATCATAATAACGGTACCCTTTTTGAGTTCTAGGATAACCCAGAAAGATGCACTTTATGGAACGAGGAGAAATCTTATCAACCTGGTGAAGATGGACAAAATACACACAGCCAAAGACCATTAGAGTAATAAGAAAATAGCCTTGCTAGGAAATAACATGGAATAGGGAGTTTGCCCCCTAAAACATACAAACAAACACAGTTCACCAGATAAGTGGCAGTAAGAACACCATTGGCCCAAAAATATGAAGGAACATTCATTTAAAGCATAATGGAATGGGCAACATCAAGCAAATGTCTAAACTTACGTTCAACTACCCCGTTCTGTTAGGAAGTATGAATGAAAGTAGTCTGGTGAACAATACCCAAAAACTTAAAAAAGGTAGTAGTCCTGGCATTCACAAACTTTAAACTATTATCACTCTGGAAAATCTTGATAACAGTAGAAAACTGAGTCTTTATTTCAAGAATAAAATTTTTGACAATATCAAAGACTTTGGACTTTTCTTTCATCATGAACACCTAGGACATCCTGGTATAATCATCCACAAGTACAAGAAAATACCAAAAGCCTCTTATACTCTTGACCCTACAAAGGCCTCAGACATCAGCATGAACTAAAGCAAAAGTAGACTCAGCTGTTTTATTCTTTGGTGGAAAGGAAGACCTATGGTGCTTGCCCAACTGACAGGCTTCACACCTAAAATCCTTAGGAAAAGATAACTAAGGGAACTGACGGTGCAGAATATGTAAAATGGGATGACCAAGACGGAAGTGCCATTAAAGAGAAGAGGTGGCACACACAACATTAGCACTGGAAGATGGAGGGACATGAAGATAGTAGAGATTGTTTTGCTCAAGTCCTTCACCAATCCGCCTCATCGTCTGGAGGTCCTGCAAAAAGAAATACTGGTCATGGAATACAACCCGACATCTCAAATCTTTTGTAATTTGGTTAATAAACATTAAATTGAGAGCAAATTTAGGAGCATGTATAACATTTGAGGGAGGTAAAGAGTTAGAGATAGAGATATTTTCGAGCCCAGTCACTAGTGACAAACCATCATCTGCTACTTTGACCTGAAAAGGTAAGGTCTCGTAAAGAAGAAAACAAGGTCGTGTCACCAGTAATGTAGGAGGAGGCACCTAAATCCACAAGCCAAGCCGGGGCTTAGGAATTAACCATCGCTGAAGTACCTGTAGACTTCTAAACAGAAGCAGAAGTAGACGGCTGAGAAGCCGTGAATTGCTCATAATCATCCCTAGAAACAGTCATCTAGCTATCATCCTCCTGCACCTGGGTGGTCTCCTTTGCAGATACCTGATGGGCGTATAGATCCATGTCCTGTGGGTAACCGTGCTTCACCCAGCATTGGTCCACAGTGTGTCCATTCCTGTGATAGTACTTACAGAAGAAAGTGCTCCGACCATGATCATGTCCACATGCACCACCACGAGATCGACTTCCTCTTCCTCCAGAAGCTCCCCTACCATGGCCAATTGTGGCTATAGCAGAAGCATCAGTCGTAGGCACTGGATCAACAATGTTGAGCCTAGAAAGACAAACGTAAATCTGTGCAGGTGTGGGAATCTCATCCATGGTCATGAACTGATCTTTCATTGTCTTGTACTCAGGGCCAAGACCAGATAGAAGCTGAATAGATCGAATAGCCTCTCTCTGCTTGGCAATAACAGCTGCATCAGTAGAAATAGGTTGGTAGACATTCTGCTCGTCCCAGAGGTTCTTCCTTGTGCCATAGCATTCGGATAAAGCCATAGTACCTTTTCGAAGAGTGGATGTCCTCTACGACTCAGTACAATCTGGTAATGTTGCTCCTGTGAGAATGAATCTCGTGCAACACTTCCTACATTTTCTTTGTAGAGGCATATGCCATGACCTGTTTTGCAATGGTCTGGATCATGCTGTTCAGGAGGCATGTAGCTACCCAGTCATTATCCGCCTCCTAGTTTGTAGATGTTATTGTGGGTTCTACCTCTATCAATATGTACTTGCGATGGGATTCGACGAATTTGGAGAATGATGTAGACTACAATAGGAAGTTGGTTCCATCTAACTTGATAGAAGTCCCCTGTATGTGTGGGGGAGTGCTTGTAGTGGATGGCTTCCCCAACAAGTCGCTTATAGATTTCTTTTTGTCTCCCATGACTCCCTATGTCGTGATCCACGAAACAGAATGTTCACACTACTGAAAAATTAGATCATACAAGCTTAGTCAACAGTATTGCACGTGTTAAGGCATGGATTAGGCCCTAGCGGTGCTCTTCACCAAGAAGTGTTGTTGTCGAAGGCCTTGAGACGGAAAATGGGATCGAAGAACCTTGGCTTAGCTCCTGCTGTACACGGCCAAAGTCTCCTATGACCCCAAAATCGAGGTAAGCAGCAGGGCGACGCTGGTGGGCGTCTAGCACCCCTAGGCAGCGGTTTGGGGCGGCGTTGGGGTGCCTAGCAACCCTAGGCGGCAGTCTAGGACAACGATGAGATGTCCAACACCCCTAAACGGTGGATCTGATTGGTGCTAGGGCAGTGGCGGTGGTGATCCGAGGTGGCAACGGCGCTAGGGTGATGCTACCACACCTGCTGGGAAGTAGATCCGACCGGATCTAGGCGGTGGAGTGGCCGGCAACGTTGCTGGCCTAAGGACGGCATGTGACGCAAAGAAGAAAAGAGAGAAGGGGTTTGGGTGGGCGATTTGTTGGCTAGGGTTTCGAGTGGGGTGGGGTATCTGAGCATCGGTCTAGGACAGCTGCTCTTATATCATGTTAGGTTGAAATGCAATGAACTTTATTTTGAGAGACCCTGGGCCTTTATATAGAGAGGCATTAGAGAAATGAATTACACAAATACCCTTTCACTTACAATATGAAAAATAAGACCTACACCAATACATAACTCAACAAGAGGCATGTGTAAAAGATGTGAAGATGTTAAGGTGGATGTGTGGTTGTGCAAAAAAGGACGTATTTTAAATGAGATTATCTAGGGAAAGGTTGGGGTGGCATCAATAAAGGATAAAAGGAGAGCGACACATCTAAAGTGATTTAGACATTTACAGAGAAAACCAGTGATGCCCCAGTCAAGAGATGTGAGGAGTTGGATGTTGAACCTCATAGGAGGGGTAAGGAAGGCCAAAGAAATATTGGAAGGAAAACTATTAAACATGATCTCAATTATTTTAATTTAAGCCTAGAAATGGCTCAAAATGGGTTTGAGTAAAGGCAAAGAATCCATGCAGCTGACCCTACCTAGTGTGCGAAAAGGCTTTGTCGTTATTTTGTTGTGTTGTTGTCTTGTTATATAAACCCAAATACACGGTAGTAAGTTTGATATTGAATGAACTATTTGTCAATATAATTATCCAATTTGTTTTCCCTTTCAAGAGAAAATCCTTTAATGTAAAACAACCCCAATTTTGGAGATAAAAATGTAAAACAACTTAAAATGAAAATTTTTTTGGAATGTCTTGTCTCCTTTGCTTTTTGTTCTTGCAATTGGTTTCCTCGTAGATGTGTGTTATGTACTTTGTGACACTGGGCTGTTGAGGGGCTTTGGCACTAACGGGGTGGGGGGGGGACTATTGTTCCTCTCCTTCAGTATGCGGATGATACCAACTTCTTCATTGAGGGCACCATGTTAGAGGCCAAAGCAGTGGGGCTTCTTCTTTAGGCCTTCGGGGCGGCTTCGGGATTGAAGGTAAACTGACACAAGTCAGGTTTTCTCCCCTTTGGCATGTTTGGTGATTTAGTTTCGTAGTGTCATGATATTTTGGGGATTAATCAGCTTCAATGTCTAATCAAGTATCTTGGTTATGGCTGGATGGATTACTGGTAGGGATTAGACTTCGATTGTTGGAAGGTTGGAGCAGCAACTGCAGGGTTGGGTGGTTAGACTTTTGTATACAGGTGGACGACCGGTGCTACTCTCCTTTGTGTTGTTGGCTTTGCCACTTTATTATTTTTCGATCATCAAGATATTGGTGGCTGACTTGAGGAGGATTGATATGATTCAAAGGAGATTCTTGTGGTCTTGCTTAGCGGGTGATAGTTACATCCCTCTTGTGGCTTGGGATATGGGTGGCTTGGGGGTTTTGGATCTATCATCTGTGACTGACGAATGTCACTCTACTCACAAAGTGAATCCTTTAGCTTATGGGACCTCAGTAGCGTTCCTGTAAGCTTATCCTTTGCGAGTCTTCTAGGGACACAATTGATTGGGTCGAAAGGAGCTCTAGTAGAGGTGCTTCGTTCTTTTGGTAGAGCCTTCAGAAGACCTTGAGGAGGGTTCAACCTAATTGTACAATGGTTCTTGGCGATGACTCCAGCTTCAGGTTTTGGCACCACTCGTGGTCTCCAGTAGGGGTTGTTTCTGAGTCCTATTCCCAGACTTATAGTGCTTTCTACGTCTCCTCATGCCTCTGTGGCGATCTGTTTCTCGAATGACTCGTGGTTACCACCGGTGCTTGACTCACTCTCGGAGGCTCGATTAGAGGACCTTACCATGTTGCTTTAGTCTCTTTATGATGTACGTTGTAGCATAGGACGTGATGGATGGATTTGGAAATATGGCTCTTTCTTAGCAAGGAAGGCATATTTACGCTTTTTGGAGGAGACTCTTGATCATGATTACGATCTCGCTTCTTAACTTAAAGAAGATTTGGAGAACACGCCTACTTTTGAAGGTGAAGGTCTTTGCATGGCTTTTGAGGAGGCACCTTGTTGCTCGTTCTTATAGATGCCACTAGGCTTCAAATTTTGATGACTCTTGCATCTTTTGTGGTGGCAGATCGGAGGATGCTAAGCACTGTTTCTTTACGTGCTCCTTTGCGAGAGAAGTTTAGTCGGCCTCAAGATTTGCTCTTATCCAGCATAACTTCGAGCTCTACTTTTAGCAGAGTTCACATTCTCCGCCTGCCGATTTGGAGACTATTGGGAAGGCCTTTACTCTCATCTGGTGTCTTTAGATGGAGTGCAGTAGCGTAGTGTTTAAAGGGGAACATTTCTCTGTTGATGGAGTCAGCCACTTATACTCTTATTTTTGTAATGTTTGGAGCTTATAGTCTCACTTATTAATGATATTTTAGGGGGTTAACATCCCTTGTTAACTACCCCTTTCCCATTTCAAAAAAAAAAAAAGTAGTTTTTTTTTTTCTTGGCTCCAGTTGATCCAAAACAATATTGCTCAGTTGCTACAAAGGTGTATAATGTCAATGAAGTTCCATTTGCATTTTTGACCCTTCAATCTATTCCATTTGTTTTATTGCATTTTCTTTATTGGACATTGTAGCTTTCCTGTACAAGAAGTAAAGAATCTATATATATTTATGTGATTTCATTGCTTTTTCCACATAGGATTTCAGGATTGCTGAGCAAATTGAGAAAGAAGGAAAAGGTTGCGTTATTGTTGTCAATAAGTGGGACACAATACCAGATAAAAACCACCAAACAACTACTCTCTATGAGCAAGATGTTAGGCAAAAGCTTCGCATACTTGACTGGGCTCCAATTGTTTATTCAACTGCAATATCAGGTCACAATGTTGAAAAGTAATTCCTAATCCTTGTCTTGTATCCTTGGATTGGTTTATTGTGCTCTAGTTCTGAGATGCTCATATTTGCAATGGTTATATTATCTGGAAAATGCAAATGCATAGGTGAAGAATATCCTTTGCTGGCAAATCATGTCGTTTCGTTCCAATATGTGATATGCCATGAGAATAAGTAGTATAAGACACTCCCAAAGCACTATCATCATAAACATATGTGCAATATGTGAGCATCCAACTCAATCAATTAGCCTGAGTTGAAAGGCTCAATCATTTATGGGAAAGGGTTTCAATTTTTTACATAATACACTATTGTCATCTATTTATTTATAAATAATTCTACAAAGTTTTTTTAAGGGTAATACCTTCTGCAAAAAAGCCTGCCAGTGAATTTTTTTGGAAGGAGGGGTTAGTAAAGGATGTTAACCCGAGAATTTCATTAATGAGGAGAGCTAAGTACACTGAAAGTTGCATAATGACCTATAATGATGTCATACACCATCAATTGAGGTTCTCTCCCATCTAACTAAAATGCCATTATGCTCAAATCAATCAAATTAGGATAAAAGATCTTATGGTGTATCCTTTGACAAGGGCTCCATGGATGCTGGACCAAAAATCCGATTCAGAAGAGATAAGCACAGAGCAATCCAAAGCATTCGTCCAGCAAGCCTCTAACTCTTTGCAAAGTGGGAAAGTACAAGTAGAGGCCCCACCGTGATGATGGTTTGGTATCCTAGCTTTGTGATGAAAGGACCTTAGGGTTGATGAGTTGGGAAGACAAGAAGCAAGAAAGCAAAAGCAAAGGAGCACATAATGAAGAGGCACTCTATGACCACCTCACAAGGTTTTAAATATTGATATCGATATAATATCGACAAGTCAAAAAGGGATATATCGGGGATATATCGCTGATATCGGTGAATTTTGGGGAAATCACTTAGAAAAACCCAAAATGTCCTAAAATGTCAATGAAAATTAACATTTTAATAACTAATACATCATGAAGAAATGCCTAGAAGATGAAAATCATAAATTTTGAATGAAAATATAATAGAAATATGCTAGTCGCATATTGACAAAGTCATATATTGAAAAGAAGGGGTATAGAACATGATAATAATTGAAAAATATTCATAGTAATGCCACTCACAAAAAAAATGAAATATAAATAGTGTCAAAGTATCAATTGACTACACCAAGCATGAAAGCACCAACCAATGCCACCAAATTAATACCAGGTTGAGCTTTGACCTGGTTTGATACCTCTCCTCCGATTATCTTCCTCGATTTATAGCACTCTAACATATTCACAGTATGACTTCTATGCCATGTAGTTATATCGAGTACTGTATTCATTGATGTATTGTTGATAGTCTTCATCACTGTAATAGAAAAGTATTCCAAGACATGGATATCGACTGTGACTGTCGGATGAGCTACCCCTGCTTCTAGTTCTAAATCTACCTTGATTTTGAGTAGACTCATCTCGATGTTCTCTTGAATTTGTGGATCCGGTAGATCCACCTCGTTTCAGTGTACAACCTGATGATTCACTTGTTTAGTCCATTTCGTCCATTGTTCATTCGTTGACGTCGTTTATATCGCACAATCACAGTGTCGAAATGCAAATCATTTTATTCGAGTGATTTTTTATTGAATTTTTACAAATATATTCGTTGGTTGAAGAATTTTTTCATCGATTAATATTTTATGTATTTTTTATAATTTAGTCCGTCGTGTTTTTTATAATTTACATGACTCGCTGCTCGCACAATCGCACAAATCACAAACAATTCGATGGGAAATCATGGATCCACGATTCACGATACACTTGTCATGAAATGTGCATGATATCGGCGATGTATCGCCGACAATATCGGTGATATATCGACGATATCGATGATATATCGGTGATATATCGCGATATTTCAAACACTGCCACCTCATTGCTAAAAAAACACATGTGGAATCTGCATTAGGCATTCATTGTTGTCGGTTATCATGATTAATCACCCTCTTTCTTGTTAACAGTCAAAAAAGATTTTCACCTTTATAGGTACATGGATTTTCGAAATTTTCTTGTAGACTTACAGTCAGAGATCAACACTTTGTCTTTTTTGGAAGCCCTTTCATGTAATGCAAATAGGCCTTCCTAATGTAGAAGTCACCATAACCCTCCCACCCATCACTTGGGTCAATCTTGTGAGGGGCTTGCAGCAGGAGCATCAACTCCTCCATCCTAACATCAGAAAAAAATTGTGGTAGGGTAGGCATCTAGCAATCCTCTCTAGAACAGTCAACTATGGAGGCCATAGGATATTAAGATTTGAAACGAGGGCAAGATATCAAAAATAATATTAGGAGGGATCATTCATGAGTCCAAAGCCAGAAGCTGGAGCCCTCTCCTAGGAAACTTCTATGAGGTGGTCTCACTCTCCTGGGAGTCTTTTATAGTTCTATTCCAAATTGCAACAAACATTTAAGAAGAATCCTCCTTACATCTTGGTCAATTGTGTTCTCATATGAATCACAAAGAATCTTTTTTCCATAAAGGCAATTGAGGCCTTATAAAAGGGATCCATTTGGAAAGCAAAGCATCATTCCACACTTACTGAGATGGGGAAGAGGAGGAAAGGGACACGGAGCAGCGATTTAGGTGTCTCTTCTCACCATTACTTATGTGAGGTTATCTGCTTCAAGTGTAGAGGGAGATGCCATTGGGTGTGTGAGTGTAGGGATTCGGTGAAATGTCTTCTCTGTCTGGGAAGTGGTCATACGAAGCGTTCATGCACTTCGAGGTTGTGTGGTGGATAGCTTACTTCGCCACCATGTGAGCCACCATCCTTGGGTGTTGATCTTCCCCGGTTGCATGAGTTGGGTTTGATGGATTCTTTACTGGAACGCTCTTTGATTGGTGTCTTTGTGCACGGGTTGGCGAAACTTGATGAGGTCACAAAGTTTGTTTCCTTGTTGAGTTTGTCATCTTTAGACTGGAAGGTTTCTTTGCTCTCGGAGAAGGTGGTCCTCTTTGATTTGCACGAGACGGATATTGGGCGTTTGAGGTTTAAGGAGATGTGTTTCAATGATGTCTCCATTTGTTGGGTATCTACGAGGGAGCCACAGAGGAGCAAATTTCTTTGCATCCATCTATGCGATTTCGGATTTTTGGAGTGCCTTGGAGGCTAAGGACGGGTTGCGAGTATTGTTTCGATTTGCTTACGTTTCACTCGCGTGCAAAGATGTTTTGGTGTTGGCCTTAGCAAAGGTGATGCCACGTCCATCCTGGTTGAAGGCGAATTACTGATAGGCAAAGCGATGCCAAAGAGGGAGGTGTTGCGGTTTGGAGGTTGTGCCTGTGTCATCTCCTTCATTGAGGATGTGGTGTCTCGTCCGAAATTTTCATATGCACAGGCGGTGGCTTTTGGTGGTGGGGATGGCAATGGATGGGTGAGAAGGTATGTCGCTGATGCCATGGTTGTGCCGGTTGCCGTCGCTGACAACAGAGGTGCGGTGGTTGGCTCTGAAGTGTCATTCAAGGTTGATGGGCGGGGATCTCGCTGAATTTGGTACCCAATTTCCAAACATGGAAACGTCGGACAATTGGAGTGCGTTCGAAATCCAAAATTGGAGTTGCCGAAGGATGGGTGTCCGTCTTTGGATGCCAACGTGGACAATCGAAGGTGATTAAGGGCTTTCCTGATTTGGATGGGTGCTCATATTTGGACAGTGACATGGATGTTAATTTAATGCTAAAAAATGCTAGCTTTCAATAAGAGGGCTTCGGATCTGTGCACGGATCTTGAGGTGGTATTATTGTTTTATGGCATGGTAATGCTTTTGAGCTGGATGCCTCCTTGTTGGCTGCGAGAATGGCGACGACATCATTCACTAGAAAACGGGATGGCTTTGCTTTTGTCGTTTCATGCATTTATGGCCCTTGTGACGAGTCTGCCAGGATGTAATTCTGGGAGGAGATTGAACAGGCATCACGGTTCGTTGATGGTTGTACATGGCTGGTTGCAGGTGATTTTAATGTAGCTTTGCACTTGGATGACAAACCGGATGGGAGGACTAATAGAGCCATGTCTGATTTCTAGCGTGTGGTTGATGATTTGGAGCTGGTAGATTTACCTGTAGCTAGGGTGCAGTTTACTTGGAGGAGTGGGAGTGGGTTGGCGTCTCGTATTGATAGATTCTTGTGCAATATCTCTATGGCGGCATCTTTTCATGGTATAGGGGTGGTCGCTTGTGATAGACCTTTCTCGGATCACACTCCAATATTGTGGTCTAGCAACAAGGCAACAAGTTTTTCTACGTATTTCAAATTTTGTAAATCCTAGTTGAAGGAATTTGGTTTCAGGGAAATGATTAGGGACAAGTGAACTTCGACACCCACTTCTACTTTTGCTGTTAAAACAATGGCTTGCAAGATTAGGGTTGTTCGGGAGGCGATGATTGAATTAAAGCGTTAGCTAAGGACACGCAAGGGGAATGATGATTTGGCAAAGATTTTAGTGTGAAGAGGTAGCCCTGCTATCCTCAGAGGATTGTCTTGTGTGCAGGGAGATGCAGAAGGTGGTATTGGAAGAGGATTAGAAGTGGATTGGAGACAGAAGTCTCGTCAATTGTGGCTCAGAGAAGGGGATGCTGACACTAAATTCTTCCATTTTACGACCAGTAATAAGAGGGTCAACATGATTAGCGCTTTGAAGGTGGGTGATTGTGTGTTGCGTTAAATGAATCGGATCTGTGATGCCTTCTGATCTCATTTACATGACTTCACGAGGAGGCAACTGGGGGGGGATTGGTACTTGGGTATGTCGGACATGGTGCAGGTGGAGGAAGCAAAGGTTGAGTTGGTTGGGAAGGTTGGTGAGGAGGAGCTGTTGGGTGCTCTTAAGGGATTGAAGGCACAGGGTTCTCCGGGTTCGGATGGGTTGCAAATACCTTTCTTTAGGGAATTTTGGGAGGTGGTTAAGGTGGATGTTATGGCCATGATTCATGAATTTTTTGGGGGTAACATAGGTTTTGATAGACTCAATCGATTCTATCTTTTCTTGTTGCCCAAGAAGCAGGGAGTAGAGACTGTGGATGATTTTAGACCAATTGCTCTATCTAATTCGATTTACTTGTTGGTGGCCAAAATTTTGGCTATTAAATTGAGGGTGGTTTTGCCTAATATTATATCTCTTGTGCAATCAGCCTTCATTAAAGGCAGTTCCTTACAAGATTCTTTCATGTTGGCTGAGGAGATGGTGGCATCTTGTAAAAGAAAAGGTAAGACATCTTTTATCCAAGGCTTATGATTCGATTTGTTGGAAATATTTGTGGGACATCTTGAGAAAGAGGGGGTTCCCTGAGAAGTGGGTGCAGTTGGTAAAGTAATGTGTTACTACTTTTTTCTTTGTGTTGGTGAATGGCCGTGCAGGTGGTGGTTGGATTCAACCTCAACAGGGTGTCAGATAGGGTTGCCCCATAGCTCCCATGTTTTTTGCAATAGTTGTTGATATGTCTGCCATCTTGGCTTTTAGAGCATGTGCTGGCCAGCTATTTTCTGGGTTTACTTGCCAAGGTGATGGGGCTCTCTTGATGCCACTGTTGCAATATGCCGATGATACACATTTTTTATTGGAGGGCCACCTGAGGCGGAGCGTGTATCTTCCTTGGTAAGGATTTTTGCCTCCTTGTATGGTCTTAAGATTAATAGAGCAAAATCTATGATGGTGCCATTTTCCTTGACGGACTTCGAGTTGCAGAATGTTGCGATGGCTCACTTACCAATTAAGTATCTTGGCCTCCCTTTAAAGGGGAAGAGATTGGCGGTTTCAGATTGGAATTGTGTAGTGGAACATCTCATGAAGCAGTTGTCATCTTGGAGCGGTAGATTACTTTCAAGAGGTGGTCGACTTGTCTTTAAGCCTCCCAAGAAGATTGATAAGAAAATGGACATAATCAGGAAAAGATTCTTTTGGAAAGGGGCCAACTATGAAGGTAGATTTGCGCAATTGGTCCTGTGGAAAGAAATCTATTTATCCAAGAAGCAAGGTGGCCTAGGTGTAAGGTCTTTGGAAGATTTCAATGAATCACTTCTCTTGAAGTGAGTTGTGAAAATTCTTTCTAATGAAGAGTCTATGCTAACAAAGGTGGTGAATGATTCTTATGGGGGGTTGGTCAACCTCTGTGATACAATTTCTATGAGGACATCCGCTGTTTGGTGTTCCGTGAGGCCTGTTCTTCTGAGGAATGCAGCCAATTTTGAATCTGTTTTGGGTCACGGAAAGCATTTCAGATTTTGGTATGATGATTGGAGTGGTATGGGGGTCTTCTCCAACTTTTTCCTGAGGTTGTTTCAGCTTGTCATTGAGAAGAATGTCACCGTGAATGATATGTGGGACACACAAAGATGTATGTGGGAGTTTCAGCTGCCTTCTGGACTTTCAGAACGATCTTATACTGATTTTCAGCAGATTTTGGAGGGGATTTCAGATCTGAAACCAATGGTTGAGGTGCATAACAAATTCTGCTGGAAAGATGGTTCCTTTATGGTGAAAAAACATATGATAAACTTGTTTCAAATGGTGATATTATGAATGATGTTCACACTGATTTGGGGAGGATTTGGAAATGTGATCTTCCATTGACGATAAAAAATTTTCTGTGGCTACTTCGGAGGGAATGGCTTGTCACGAGAATTATGTTGAAGAGGTGGTTGGAGGGTATTGATGACACCTGTCCTCTGTGTCAGCAGATAGAGGAAGAGGTGGATCATCTTTTCTTCACTTGTGACTTCTCCAAGGATGTGTGGGAACATCTGCAAATACGCACGGTTGATTGGAGGGATCACAAGTTTTTTTGGGATTCCTTTTGGGACCATTATGATCTTGACGTGGCGAGTTGGTTGAAAGCTTTTGCTGGGTTGTGGTGCATTTGGTTGCAGAGGAATGGCAGTGTGTTTAGAGATGAGTGTTGTTGGGTGGATAATGTGGTGAGGGAGACACTTTTTGTCTGATTTTTTGCTGTAAAATCTGTAAGTCCATTCCTTTTTTACTTTCATTAATACAATTTCTTAGATGATTACCGAACTCCGGTAATCTTCCTTTTTCTTTCTTAAAAAAATTTAGGATACCTAGCCCACTAGCCTCCTTAGGTTTCTGTACCTTCTTCTAAGCCTCCTGAAGAAGGAAATTATTACTTGTGTAAGATGCCTAATGAAATTTCCTCCTGATTGGTCTATGTTTTTCAGTATAGCCACTGACCTAAGTAGAAGAGAGATATAGTACATAGGCCTTGCCAAAAGAACAAAGGAGAGCAAGACCAACTGGCCACTTGTTGAGAGGGGATGGGAGGCCCATCGATTGCAGAATTTTGTCAACTCTCAACCAAGGGAACCCAATTCATGGCAGTGATGTGGCTCAAGGAGAAAGGGAATTGAGATTTTTGAAAGGAGCATACAACATCTGTACTCCCAGAATCTCCCCACATTGAGCTGCCCTCAGTAGACATGCCAGAAGGAACCCAGATTTCTGTTGCAAGTTCACATTCAATTTGGAAGCCTCACTAAAAACCTCCATCAATGGTTAATTTTGTGTGCCTTGGGAATAGATCCGCAACAAACACATTTGTGTCATCGGCATACTGCAATAAGGGGACCGCTATACTACCCTGATTAGAGCCAAATCCACTAACCTAGCCTTCCTCAAAAAGTGCATAACACATCTGCAGAAAGTCCCGCAAGGACAAAAAACATGGGTGTCAAGGACATCCTTGTCTTACTCTCTCTGGTTGGATTGTTCCCCTTGGCTTCCCTTTTACTAGGACAGAATGCAAAGTTTATGTGATAAAATTCTTCATCCAACAGATCTAAGTAGGTGGAAACCTCCAATCCAGGCTGTTGTATGCCTTGGAGAAATCAACTTTCTAATAAAGAGCTTCTATCGCTCCCATTTCCAGGCTGAAAGGGTCTCTAGCCCACTATCTATGACATAGACTTGATAAGGTAGTCTGAGACTCCCCCCTAACAAGCCAAGGTCAGTCATCTTCTCATTGTGAATGTGTTGGTCTTGACCCTTGCCTTGTTGGGAAGAAGGATGGACGATAGGTATGGTGATTGAAGAGCTCTTTTAATTGTATATGCTCTTTGAATCAAAGAAGCCTGGAACTGGCCACAAGTGTGAGATTTGAGGAAGCTGGACAGAGAAGTCAGGCATGAACACAAGGTTGAGGCCCTTTGAAAAAAAGAAGAGACTACAGAAGAAGCTGTTTTGTCTTTTTCAACTATAGAATCATGGCATGATCTTGATTAAGCAAATTGTCTTCACTAGCTATTCTAGTTTGGAAAGAAGATTGTCATTAGCGGAAGGGTTGCTAAGCGATAGCTTTTAGCATAATAGGGAAAAGATATAATCGAAACTGTCTTTTCTGTATACTTTCCCTGGTTCCGCTGCTATCGTAGGCCTTATGCAATTGATCGAATCATAAAGATCTTAGATATCCCTTCTTCAACATGGGTCATTGAAAGGATCCTAGATGACTCACCAAAACATGAAAGCTAGCATCTTTCAGAAAATGGATTCCTATTAGAAGGTTGCATAACTGCACGGATTCCTATAGTCCTTCACTGCTCCTACTGAGTCCTCCTTGGGCAGTAGAAAAAGGAAGAAGTGGCTAATTCTGGAGATGTCGTTGCCTATGGACAAGGAGTCAAAAATAGCCACCACATCACCTTTTATGAAGGGTGAGAATTCCTTAAGGAAGAGGATTGAAAATACATTCGACATGGGAGACCCCTCCTAGTTCAAGGAACAAATAGCATACCAAACCGCGTCTTTGAACAAGGTTGGGTTAAGGAGGCCATGCCATCCTTAGTTGTCTAGGGTAGTAATCACGATACCAAACCCTATCTTGCTTGTGGAAAAAAGGTTGAAGTTAGAAGTATGCAAAAACCCTTTCAACCTCCAGATTCCTTGCATGGACTTCCAATTATCCGTGATGGACTATTCCATTCCTCCTCTTGTTCGCAAAAGAAGGGAAAAACTTGGCATTGTAGTCCCTTTCTCTCAACCAAAGTTGCCTAGACCTTTGTTGCCATGCCACCTCATCTATCTTCCGCTTTTCAAAAAAATAATTTCTATCTTCCATTTGAGCCTTCTGACTGGGCTCGCTTTGCTCCCTTTCCTCCTCGAGTGACAAGTAACACATGTCCTCAATGCTATTAAATTTGGGCCAAAGCCTCCTCTGTGAGTTTGTTTCTAGCCTCACTCAATTCCTCCTTATATTCTCGCAGCTTCTCTCAGAAGAACATAATCTTCTTTTGGTATACCTCCACAGGAGGGCCAGTGGAGTCATTATCCCTTCACCAATGTTCCACCTTTCCCCAAAAGGCGTCTTCTAGTAACCGAGGCCTTTCAACATTCAAGTGAGTGCTACGGCGCATATCTTCACCTAAAACTCACTGTAAAGGCATATGATTAGAGAAAGGCCTTAGAAGGGATCTTGCCAAGCTATGCAAAATAAGGCCACTTTGCTCCACTATTGATTTATGCTTTTGATGATCCTTGCCAATGGATTTCAAGAACATAACAATTTTCTTCACATGGATTTTGCATTTAGTCATGGTGAGAGCACCCCTCCTTCCCAAAACTAACCAATAGAAAATCCATTATTTTGAGGTTTTGGGTGCATGTTGTCTTTCTAATGAACTTTACAAATGTGTGATAACTTAAACATGATTAACTTGTGTTGTTCAAACTTTGATATCATAATAAGGGAGGGGCATAAGCACAAATTGAAATAAATAAGGACAGACAATTAACTGCGAAGAATACATGGGTAAATGATACATATTTAAAAATTCTTAATAATCAACTCATCAACTTCCACTTCTTTAACTGTGGGACCACTACTTGAGCATGACAAATACCTTCAATTCCATATTATTAAAAAAAATCATAATATTTGATGCTAATTTCCAGGATAATTGCTGCTGCTGGTATGGTTGGGAAGGAGAGGTCAAGACGACTAAGTACAGCCTTACTAAACCAAGTCATTCAGGAAGCGGTAACTTTTAAACCACCACCAAGGGCAAGAGGTGGACGGAGAGGACGTGTTTTCTATAGCACACAGGTAATGTGTAATGCTACTTGGTTTCCTCTTTCAGTTCTGCTTACATTTTCTAACATGGAAACTTTGTTTTCTCACTTAGAAGGTTCAATATTGGTGGTATTTCTTACTTAACGATGTGTATGTTTTTATAGATATGCATGCAGTGTATGGATAAATTAATTTGTTATATGCATGTTCCTATATATATATATATATATATATAGATATATATATACATTCATGCCACATTTGGAAGTTAGAAGAGGAAGTTGTCTATTTGTAGGTCTTAGAGTTTTATATGATGATTCTAGTCAAAGTCTAGTAATATTTTACTGAAAGACCTGCTGAAAGGGTGAAAACACTGAAACAAGTATGCTTTCAAATAGAGAGAAAAAAGGATGGTTCTTCAGCTCCTCTATGAGCTGTAGTACAATATACAAACCGACAACAGATATAGTTTGTTAGATACTGTTTTATAGTGTTATCCTCTGTTTTAATGGTTGCCTTTTGGCTATCAAGAAAATTTCCTATGTTGATTTTGTATTGAATTGTCACATACCAAACTGCCTTGTTCCATGTGTTATGGGAGAGTCAATGGAAATCCCGTTACAATGTGGGTTGAGTTCTTATGTAGTGCATGGCATTACTTCTGGTGAACGATATGAGGGTGGATCTGAATCCTGATGTTGTGGAGGCTTAGTTTTTGGGTAACCAAATGAATGCTGTATGGTAACAGGAGGAAGAGCAGTTTTGCAATTTTGTAGTGGTAGTGCTACTCCATTAGGCTTGTTGCTCCTCGCTCAAGGGTATCTATGCCAGCATAACAATAGGTAGGGAGTTTGATTTAAGAAGGGTTAGCTTGAAACCTTAGAAGAGTTTAGTTGTCCTAATGATGCTTTGAAAATTATGGATGGATGGTCCTTGGTTTAGAATGCCTTTTCTTTCTATTAATTTTTCCCAGGAATGAAAATTTTTAATGTAGCCACCTGCAGCTCACAGGGATAAGGCTTGTTATTTTTTTGGTCGTAAAAGTTATGATCTTCCATTACATAACCAATGATCGTGAAGAGGGAGAGTTAGATATTTAGAATTCAAATTGGATTCATGGGTATTGGTTTAGGAAACCTTAATCTTCAATATATAGAGGATTTGGGAAAAATACGGAGACTCCACAAACTATAAGAAAATAAGGAAAAATAAAATAACGTAATCCTCAACACTTTCCCTCAAGTTGGAGCATATGGATGTCAATCATGCTAAGCTTGATGCAACATCTATCAAATTAGACCCTTTATTATTATTTTCTTTTGAAAAATGAGAGGGTGATTATCAAAGGGATAACCACCCACAATGAATTCAATTCGTATAAATGGATTACAATAGAATTACAAATCAGCTTTCCAAAACTCCACCTGGGACCGAATGGAGTAGAAAAAATTCTCCACATAGGGCCTCTCCTCACTGAAAATCACTCCATTCCTACCCAGCCACACACCCCATAAGACAGCCAAAACACTGGCTCGATCCCTCTTGGATCTAAACGAGCTCATCCCGCCACTCGTACTCCCCCTGTGGAAAGAGGACCAGAAGCTAGGCACGTCCCGATAGTCAATCTAGTCAATCCCCAGCTTCTGCCACACCTGTACCACAAACGGACACTGAAAGAAGAGGTGCTGAATGCCTTCCTTCGCTCTCACACAAAGGGGACATCTCACATCATCCATCTGGGCCCATCTCAATCTCCACTTCCTCGTTATAATCCTCCCCCTCAGCAACCAAGCGAAAATCTTCACTTTCAGCAGGCATTCCACCTCCCAGAGCAATCTGCAATCTCTCCTGAAGTTGATGTCCTGGATGGCCGTCCTATAGCTCGCCCTACGAAAAACCTCCGCCACTGAGAAATCCCCCTCCTCCCAGGATGAGTCCTCCCCCTCCTCTGGCTCCCATCCCTCCAACTCCTGTAACAGCATCTGGAACTCTGCACACCTCTGATATGAGAGGCCACCCTGAAAAATCGGACACCAGGCCCCAGACCAGCACTCCCCCACCAAACCGACTGATGCACCACTCCCCTAAAGAGCTAGGGATACCTGGTACTGAGAGGTGATCTGACCCCTGCCAGTCATCTATCAAATTAGACCGTTTATTCTTATCTTGACCTTCCAAGAATTCCTCTTTTAGGAATTTAGCATTCCTAGATATGAACACTCTTTGGGTCTCAGGGTTTAGTAGTGCGGGATTCCAGCTTGCTTGGGTTTATGTTCTTAACATGAGCCATACAACCCTAAATGTGTAGGTATTTCACACTAGGCTTCCTTCCCATCCACATCTCATGCGGAGTTTTAGGGGCATATTTGGTTAGAATCATATTAAATATGTGTGTAGTTTCCAATGCATACCCTCAAAAGTAAAGTGACACTTCCACTCTGCTCATCATAGATCATATCATATCCAATAATGTGCGGTTGCATCTCTTAAATACTCCATTTAACTGTGGTGTACCAGGCGGTGTGAGTTTAGAGATGATTCCCTTCTCTTTAAGGTATTTTTTGAATACCTTAGAAAAACATTCACCTCATCGGTCCAACTGAATTGCTTTGATTTGTTTACTTGTTTGGTTCTCAACCAATGCCTAATACTCTTTGAACTTTTCAAAGGTTTTAGACTTGTGACGCATAAGGTAAATGAATTCGTACTGCGAGTGGTCGTTAGTAAATGCCACAAAATACTGTTGGTCATTTCTAGTTGCAATACTAAATGAGTCACACACGTTAGTGATGTAAACATGTTTATATCACATAAACCGTCTATTTATGCATGTTCTTAGGCGTAAAGTTACATCATACATTATAAATATTGCATAACATGCATCATCTTACATTTAGGTTAGATTGTATAAAGTTTAGGTTAGTTTTCTCTTTTTATAGTTAGGGAATAGGGCGATAGTTAATCGGGGCCTCGGATTGAAGATCCAATCGTATGAATCTAATCAGGGCGATGATTGGAGTTTAATGACTCCAAGATTGGCTCGATCGGACTTCCGTAGCATCAGATGCAGTCTGAGAAAGATCAGAGGTCAAGGGGACAGGTGGTGTAAATCTGTACATCAAATGATAAATTTGACCGCACGAATGAGTTCGGATCGACGATCGTAGCCTAACGGCTCGAAAATCGATCCAATCCGACATCTGTAGCACTGCCTATGAGCATATGAAGATGGATAGCCAAGATGGTGCCACGTGGCACCATCCTAACCGGCTAAATTGACCCATGAACACCCGCTCCTTCTCTCTCAACCATGCAATCAGATCTAAGCCGTTGGATCTTGATCCAATGGCCATGAACACGCCACGTTGCTCTCCCTCGAGCTGACGCTCTCATCTGCTGAAGGTTAAGGGTGTTTGATCTCGACCGTTGGATCGAGATCCAATGGTCGAGACCGAACGCGCCTTAAAAGATGACTCAAAAGAGGCCGTAGCATAGCGATCAAGGTGTTATGCGCGTAGAGGTTGCACGTTCGAATCGAGCGCAGTGCCCCTCCTTATGCGCGAGCGTGAAATCAAGCCGCTCGATCAAGCACTAACGGCTTTGATGGATCAATCGGCCGCACGCGTAAGATTACGCCCAATCTCACGCGAGATCAGATGTGCAGGAGGTGCGATATGTGAAGGCGCGCGATCGCGTGTTCTGGGTCGTTGATCCTTCATTTAACGGTGAAGATGTGGTCACGTCGCCTCTCAACGGCTGAAGAAGAAACAACGGAGTGTTTTAGGTCGTCTGATCTCTTGATTGGACGGTTGAGGGCGCTCGATCAAAGATGAGGCTTGCGTGCAAAAGAAGAGGCAGACGGGCACGTGCTCTTCAGCGACGTAGGGTCTTTAGTGATGTTTATATCCGTCACTAAAGACCCCTTCATTTAATGTTTTGAGCATGAATTGACCCATTTTCCCTCAATCCCTACAACTATAAAAGAGGACCCCTACCACTCGAATTCTTCATCCCTTTCTTCTCTCACCCCCTCCAAAGCTCTAAGAGTTTGTCCCAAATCTGGGATGCTCCATTAGAGTTAAAGTTATAATTTTTTCACATTCTCATCCTCGTTTGTGGAGCACCCGCAGTTGTCTTCTCATCGTTGTTTAGGAAGCGGATCCCGCTGCTACGTCGCTCTGCCTTGTCCTTCGTCGTCTGTCTTCGTTCTCCCTCATTCCGCATCTCACCACATTCTTCAGGGCGCTCCATCAACGTGGCTCATCCTCCAAGCAACTGTCGAGGAGAATAATTTTTCTCCACCTCTTTTATTGCTTTTTAGCGTAGATTTTCTACTTTCTAGTGTAACGAGTAGTTGTAATGAACCTGATTCTATGGTTGTGAAATACCTGTTCATTCTCTCTCTATTTTCTCTTTATTTGTATCATTTTCTCTCTCTTCTATTAATTATTCTTTAAGTAGATAGCTAGCATAGATTCAATTCAACTAGTTAATCTGCTTCGTGACAATAAATCAAATGCAGTTTTTGATAAACGTTCGTCTCCCGGTGTTCGACCCGGAATTCCTTTTGAGTTTCGGTTAAAATTATCTCTTGACGGATTTTTCTCGCAAATTACATTACGACGATGGGTTCTCTCAACTGAATCTTTTTGCGACGAGTTTCCGACTCAACAGCTAGTATGTATGAAGTTTAGTAAGTCCTCATGTTTGACCCCTTTTCCTGGAAAGGGAGGTCTGGACATTTTTTCACGAATACAATGCTTGCAAGTGTGCTAAGGTTGGACCTTTAGAAAATCCAATGGTCCACCTTTGACCAATCTATTGATCCTATCAATAGATAGATGTCCAAGTCTTTGATGCTAGATCATTGTGGATTTATTTGCATCATCCTTGGCATGCTTAGAGGGTATTTGAGTCTCAATCACTACATCAAAAGCATTCATATTGGATTCACATCCATCCAATTGATACAATTTACCAAGAGTAAGGGAATTGGAAGCAATAGCATTACCAGAATGATTTATAGTAACTGCTGAAATAGAAAAGAATATCTGCATCTTACTTAGAAACAAACAAAAGGTTCCTTTTGATGTGTTGCTCTATTCTAGGGCAATGGAGGCTATATTAGTGTGTGTTGCGGCAGGGGAGGAGATGATGAAAGTGGGTTGTTTAAAAATAAGTAGGTCTGGTGGTGACGTTTAGAGGTTGTTTTAACAGAGGGTCCTAATGAGGTCACCTTATCTCATGGGAGCTAAAGGTAATTTTGTTATTAGTAGATCTAGAGGCTAGAAGGTGTGATTGACTTCTAAATGAAGGTCATATCTTGGAATGCTTGCATTTTGAGGGATTTTATCCATAGAAGATCATTTGAAAGATATGTTTTTGAGTGGAATCCTTCTCATTCTCCTATAAGAAACTAAGTTGGGAGGAACATGATACTAGCCTCACGGGCAAGTTGATGACACTTGGTGGAGGAACTTTGAAGCTTTAAACTTGATGGGTCTTTTTGGTGGGCAAGTGATGGCTCCAGAAGGGGGTTGCTTTGTCAAGGTTGTTGAGTGCATTTATACTTTTTATGGTGCCAGTTGCTAAGTTCCTTTTTCTCATGTGTCTAAACCATGTTGGAGGAGCTCAAGAATACCTACAATATTTTTCCGAAGTTGCCTTAGTTAATTAGTGCGGACTTTAACAAAACTTTTCATTTGGATGATGAGCCTAGAGAGAGGTTGTGTAAAGACGGGGCATGGAGTTTAGTGATATCCTCGAGGAGCTGGATTTGGTTGGTTGATATTCATTCTCCAACTATCATTTGCATGGAGAACCCCTTCATAGAAGATGTTCTTGTATTGACAACTTTATTTTCTTTATTGACTTCACGGTGATGTTTTTTGCCGTTGGATGTGGTACCTTTGGAAAAGCATTTCACACCACGTGGTGTTGGAAATTAAATAATATTGTTAGATGTGGTACTTAGTCTAAATTGACACAACACACACTTTAGCTTCTAGACCTTGTGCATTGTAGTTTTTCCTAAGTGGAGTAGTTGGAAGGAGGAGGAATGAGTCTTTCATAGGGATTTGTAGGCTAGACAAAGTGCATGATCCTCATCACCTTGTCATAGGGGTGTTGGAGCTATTAAGATATTGAAATATGGTGTTGGAGGAGGATAGGAGTGAAAGTCAGTGAAGGCACCAATCACGTCAATTATGGCTTTGGGAGGGTGATGTGCCTTGGAGGTCGTTGTTGAGGCCACCGATGGCCATCAAAAAAATTGTTGAATCACGGGAAACAAAAGCATGCAACCACAAGAAAATAGGGATTGTTGATCCAGTTCCAACTGGTATGGGTGTACATCTGGGGAGGGGATCTAACCCTCAGTATTCACTATAGGTGGTACAGTACATGAGCTATAGCCCCTTTGGTTGCCCTCATTTGGTGTGTCCCTCCCATGTAGGTGGGGGACTAATTTATAGAGCACACAATATAGGAGGTTACATATTTAGAGAAGTGTAATTGCCGAATCAATGAGTAGTGAGAAATAATGGAGAGTAATTGATCGTGGTCCTACGTCTCTCATGCATTCCCGTGTGGATCGGGTCCAAGCGGATTCCACCGATCCAATCATGAGTCGATTGAGCTTATTTCACGAGGTCAATTTCTTCCCTCATTAGAGGGCGGTGCCAACATGAAGTTATACTCTTTTAAAAATAGAAGGAATTTGTTGACAAGATGGTCATTGGAAAGGAGGTGCTTCAGGGGCTTTAGTAGGTTGTCGACTTCATGGTGTCTTACTTGATGGAGTTCTACGTTAAGTGGCACACTAGTGGTTGGTGATGGAGAAGTAATGACATTCTGTGACTATTGAGGTAGTAATAAAAGATGCTGTTTATTGGCATCAATGAGGAAGTAAAGTTAGCTTTGTTAGGTCTTAATTTGAATTGAAACTAGAGGGGGATTGAATAGAAAATAAAACAATCGCACAAAATCATTCACCACAGGAGATAAATCGATTTTTAGGTGAACTGGGTAAAAACCATCACTTGAGTTTCCCAACATAGGGTTTTTTGATCGTCCGAGTCGATCAAACCACTAACACATCACTTGAACGAAGGTGATGCAACCTTAATACAAATCATACTATGTTGGACGAGGGTTGTGTACCTCAACAACCACTCTTCTCTATGAAGAGTATTTTGTCTTCGAAGAGATATTATCAAGCTACTCTCAAGCATTGCACTCTACGTCCGAGAGCACCATTTACACTGTGCTTTCACACCAATCCACTTCCACTTTAGGGAAATTCTCATTGCTTATAGGAGGTAAGTTATTTACTTTATTTTGGACTCTGTAGGATTGTTATTTTGTTGCGAAAAGAGTGGTATGGATCATAGCTTGATTAAGTATATTTTTCTTAACACGTGCAAAAGTAAAGAGCTCTACTTTCATTTTTTGTATAAAAAATGCCTTAGATCAAATAAAAAGGGAGGGACCAACATTTAAATAACTTATTAAAAAAGAGGTGCAACAATCAAGCCATCAAGGAAGGGCCATGGCCCCTGCAAGATACTATTTGAGTCTGCCCATGAGGGTGGTTATTCATATGATAACCAACCAAATTCATTCACCACCAAAAAATTATAGCAAAGTCAATTACATGGAGGACTCCCAAAACACCACTTGGGAAGAAATGGATGAGACAAAGTTTTCAACATAATGCCTTTGCCCTATAAAAATCATCCCATTCCTCCCTAACCAGATACCTTAAAGAAAAGTCAACACTTTTGCTTTATCCTTCTTTGATATGAAGACACTATTCTTTACTTTTCTCCCACCCTTCTTGAACGATGTCCAGAAGCTATCCAAGCAGTCATGGCATATCGAATCTATCCCCATTCTTCTCCAAACTTGCTTAGCGAAGGCACATTTAAAGAACAAGTGATTGGCGTTCTCCTCCATCAGAGCATAAAGAGAGCAAGTCCTATTACTCTGCTAGTGCCCATCTTACCCTCCGAGCCTTCGTAACCCCCCTTCCTTTCCTAAGCAACCATGCAAAGATCTTCACCTTAAGAGGGCAATTAGCCGCTCAAATCAACATGCAATCTTGTAAGAAGTCAATATCATGTACTTGTGTGGGCCCCCTTAGCATTCCGTAGGCCTCCGCAACTGAAAAATCACCCTCCCAGTGAAAACCATCCATCCCATCCTCCAACTCCCACCCCTGTAGGCACTATAGAAGCTCTCGCAACTCCATCCTTTAATCAGAAAATGCCCCCTGAAACAAGGGCACCAAGCACTAGACCAATAGCTCCTCACAGTCACCTCTTTATGGGTAACTAGGGAGAAAAGGCTAGGAAATCTAACACACAAAGGGCCATCCCCCATCCAGTCGTTCATCCAAAATTTGAACACATTCCCCGTGCTTAGCAAGGGAGTAAAGAATACGTACACCTCCAAGATCATTGAGGCCAATGTCTTGAGGAAATGGGAAGCCCCTATCACATGCATCTCCAAGGTTGTTGGAGATGGGAAGGATCCATAGCACTTTTGCATAACACTCCCAAAAATGTCTCGATCACCTCTTAGCAGTTTGGCTATCCACTTCGTCAACAGACTCCTATTCATACAATCCATGTCCCGCACCCCAAGACCACCCTTTTGCACTAGTCGCCACACCTCCTCCCATGCCACCAACCTGATCCCTTTACTTGTTGCTCCATAATTTGTTCAGAAGAAATCACATCTTTGTATAGGTGATACAAAAGAAGATAATACATAATCCATAATTTACCTGATAAAGATACAGAAGAAGATTATTGACCCTCTTTTTGTATATGTAATAGATATAGGCACAGGAGAGGGACGGTGCAAGGGGTTAGTGGGGTGAGGGGGGAAAGCTGAAGAAAGGTAGGGATGGGGAGATGGGACATGTGGGGTGAAGATACAATCCACACCTTGTTTTAGTTATAATATAAATTGGAGATCATTCTCGGTCAAAGAAAACTAAGAGGAAGGCCTTCCTAGGGAAGGTAGATTTTGCTAAGGTGCATGACTTTGCAAATTTGAGATTTTTTTGGTCATTCCTTGTTTGATGAGGCTTTCTGTGGTTGCGGATTTAGTATTACAACTACCTCTTTCTCTGATCTTCATACTGGCAAAGTTGATGAGTGGTTGGATGCAGGGTCAGAGAGGAGGGCAGTAGGATGCCCCTCACCCTGTTGCTTTCTGTTCTAGCCATTGATGCGTTGGCAATTTTTCTTCAACTGCTAAGCTGTTTTGTTTTCTGGTTTCATCCCTGGATAAGGATTTGGTTCATGATTCCTCTATTGCCATACATAGGTAGATGGTTTTCTTTTCATTTTCATGTTTCTTCTCTCTTTTTTTGCATAGGTGGTTCAGTGACTGAATAGAGAATATGGCTGCTTTGCTATATGTGTTTGGGGAGGCATCACATCTCAATTATTGACTACAAGTCTTCCCGTGTGACTTTCAGTATGGATGGTATGGAAGCAAATAAGGTAGCTTCTTTACTCATTACTCCGAGTAACTTGCCTTTGATGTGTTTAGGCTTGCCTCTCCCCCTACAAGTGCTCTGAGACACAGGGACTTCACTGATCTCCTCGAGAAGTTGGAGAAGAAACTAGTTGGGTGGAGTGCTAGATTGTTATCAAAAGGGGAAATTCAAGGTGGTTGTCACAGCAATATTGGTTGTAATTTATAGGAGATTCCTTTGGAAGTGTACAGAGGGATAGGACAGAGGAAAATACTTGGTCGCATGGAAGGGTGTGTATTGCCCTCTCAAGAAAGTGGGCCTTGGGATTCATTAGGTATGTACTATGAATAAGGCTCTCTTGTCTAAGTGATGCTTTTGGATTATGGGCAGCGATGGTGGGCTCTCATTTATTTCTTGAGCTTCTAGATGGATTCTTAACTAGGAGGAGCATTGCAATATAACGGGCAGAATATCAGCTTTTTGGGGTTGCATCATAGTGGGTAGAAATCATAGTGGGTAGAAAGTATCTGGTATGGCTCGATGAAGGTCCTTCCTTGATTGGTAGATCATCTTATTCATAGAGTTGGCAGTGGATTTGGCTTCTGTTTTGGAAGGATGTTTGTTGCCCTCTGGGATGCTTATGTTTGCTTTTCATGGACTTACTCAGTTGGCAACAAGTTGAGATGCAAGGTTGGTGAAGTACTGGAGGGGTTGTTGGATGCCCTCCTTTTTCTCTCACCTTTCAGATGCATGTGCCACAAAGCTGCCACAGCTTCATGAGCCAATTGTGGCCTGCTTCTTGGTTCTAACGAGGATGGGTGGGTCTAGGAGGATGGGGATTTGGAAGTGTTTGATAAGTTGAGACCTCCTTTGGTTGATCGTGATGAGGATCCGTTTTGTGATTGTAGGTTGTCATGAGCATTAAAAATGCTCCTGAATATACTTTTCCTGCTTGGGAGCTGCTGCGAAGCAGGGTAGTTACAAAAGGTGACGAAGATGGGACTTGGGAGCGGTTACTGCATGTTCCTTCTGCAAGGCTGGTTTCATGAAAGAGGAAGTCATTGCTAGTAGGCAAGACTTGCTATGATCCATTGGTTCATATAGGATCCATGTTCACCAAGTTTATGTAATAAAAACAACCTATAATGCTAGTCACTACTCCCACTAAGGCTGAGAAGTAAGCCCCGGAACCCAAAGTGGCAAAGAACAAACAGAATTTGCTAAAGAAGCTGCCTAACAGGGGTATTCCTATGTATGAGAACATTGTAATGGAGAAGGTCCAGGCCAAATTGGATTTGTTTTGGCTAGAGTGCTCAAATCTGCTATATATTTGACATGGGTTTATCATTATGCTGGAACTATGATGAATGCATTTATCATCATTAATACAGAAATAAAAATACCCATGAGTAGTGATTGGATTCCTTCTATGGTTCCACATACAAATATAACCCACATGTTCAATTGAACTATAAGCAAGAAGCCTTTTTCCTTTCGTTTGGGCCATGGCGGCCTGTGCACCTAAGATCATAAAAGCAATGCTGCAGAAAAAGAGGATTTGTTGCAATGTATTGACAGCGGAACCAACAATAAAAAGACAACCTATTTGCAAAAATAGATATTTTGAGTGCAATAGAATGACAACATTGATCACTTATTCATTTCTTTCCCTCCTGTTGCAAGGGTGTGGATGGAAGTTGGACAATTGGATCTGCTATAACTTTTAAGATTTTTGGAAGTCTTTAAAGGGTTGGACGCACCTTACAAGGACCAGCTCAGTTCAGAACCAAAAAGGGTTAAGCTGCATCTCTAGTGGTTCGTTGGTCAATATGGTGTGAGAGAAATGGGACGTTTGTTTGAACAAGACCATATGTAGCAAGAATGGTTTGTAACGAAGACTTACATTAGGGAGTGGGGTTGTGTTCATGCATAGCTCCTGATTTAATGTCTTCTCATTTTTGATGAAGCAGGAGGGTTATTGAACTTGAGCAGCCTTCTTTCTACCTCTTAAAAAAGGATGATGCCCAACAATCCCTATGCATAATATAAATAAGACCAGCACCCTGCCATCAAGACATTTTTTATTCAATGTAAAGTAGACAGCTCGGACATAGGTGTCTGCCAAGCACTCCTCACCTTACCAATCGTCCTTTCAAAAGGAGAAATTAATGCTTGAATTAAGCCCCAACGTGAAGAAAGGCATCAACTTGTAACATGTGGTTACCACTCCCTTCCATAAGGCTGAGCCCCCTCCAGGTAGCATATACAAGTGTGCTTCTAATTGGGGTCTCACCCATAACAAGCAAAGAAAATATTGCTTCAAAGATCATCTATCAAGCCCATGATCTTACAACCCACTTATTTAGCAAACATAATTCATATATCTCAGGTGCTTCACCATTTAAGCCACCTTCCTGAATAGGTTTGTGAATGTCAACCAAACCATCAATTGTACTTGTACTACTTTTTTCGTGGAACCAAATTTTTTAAAACGGGAAAGGGGTGGTTATCCTTGTGATAACCCCCTATCTATTAAAAAGAAGCGCCCGAAGGGCGAAGGGAATTACAACCGGCTACATCACAAATTAGACACCCAAAAAAGCACTAGTGTCGAAATAAATGGAACAAAATTCTCCACATAGGAGGTTTGACCCCTGAAAACCATTGCGTTTCTCCCCAACCAAATGCCCCAGAGCACGGCCAGCACCTTCGCAATCTCCCTTTTCGATCTGAACATGCACAGCTCCGTGGCCTGGTTACCTCTCCTGAGTGATGCCCAAAAGAGCTCTTGGTTGGTGTAATCCACCGAAACTAGGTTCAAGCGTCTCCACACCTGGCTAGAAAAAGGGTAAGCGAAGAAAAGGTGGTACAGGTTCTCACCCCCACGACATAAGAGGCACATGATGTCCACCTCCAGCGCCCATCTAGCCCTCCAGACTGTGGTCATTGTCCTTCCCCTTCTCACCAACCATGTAAAGATCTTGACCTTCAGAGGATAATCAGCCTTCCATAGAATCCTGCAGTCGTGAAGGAAGTCCACACTCGTTGTCAAGCCCCTGCCATGCAGCCTGTCGTATGCCTTCCTGATAGAGAAGTGATCGTCATCCCAGACCCAACAGTCCTGGCCCCTTTCCAACTCAAAGTGCTCCAATTACCGCATAAAGGTCAAGAGCTCCTCTAGTCTGCGATCAGACAGATTTCCCAACGTTGCAGGGCACCACGTTCCCTCCCAGCAAGCCCCAACAGTGGCCTCCTTATCTAGTGTCAGTGCAAAGAGCCTCGGAAATCTGGAGGCGATGGAGCCATCCTTGGTCTAGTCATTTGTCCATAATCTAAATCTGTCTCTTGTGCCAACCAGCGATGAGAAGAAACCCCTTACCTTCGGCACCACCGATGGCAGCCCCTTATAGAAGAAGGAAGCACCTCATCTCGGTTCCACCAAACTCGCCCAGTCCAACCTCTCTCCATAACATGCCCCTAGCACCCTAGCAGACCGAGTCTGCAGTCCATCATACAATCTATCCACTTGGACAACAAGTTGTCATTCATTGCTTCCAGGTCCCTTACACCAAGACCACCCGTCTTACTGGTTGGCAAACCTCGTCCCATGCCACAAGTCTTACCCCCTTCCCGAAGTCCCGATAGTTGGACCAGAAGAAATCCCTCATCAGCCCGTTTAGTCTTCTCCCTACCTTCTTGGGTAGTTTGAAGACAAACATGAAAAATGTCAGAATAGCGGCGAAGACTGCTTTCACCATAACCAAACGGCCTCCTCAAGACAACATTCTAGAGATCTGCCTTGCCAGTATTCTCTCAACCCTCTTGACTAGTGAAAGAAAGTCTCACATACTAAACCTGTCGTTCGATAGAGGAAGGCCCAAGTAGGATAGGGGTAAGGCTGCGATCGATGTGCCCAGAGCCCCTACACAAGTCTGCACTGGAATAAAACTGGACTTCTCTAGGTTGATTTGTAGCCCGGAAGCCTCCCTAAAAACCTGTAGAAGTAAGCGCAGCCTCCTCGCCTCCTCTAGCGAGCCCTCCACGAAAAATAGGGTATCATCTGCATATTGTTACATTGGAACCTCCACTTGTTGCACTGAGAAACCTGAGATTAAATCTCTACCACGGGCTCTAAAGGTAGCCCTCGCTAAAGCATCGCTTGCTAGGACAAAGAGCAGCGGGGCAAAGGGGGAACCCCTGGCTAACTCCTCTACGCAGTTGTATCCAACCTCCTGGGTTTCCATTCACCAAGACCGAAAAGGATGTTGTGGTAACGCATCGCTTCATCCATCTAATCCATCTCTATGGGAAACCCCTTGACACCAAGGAGGTCCAAAGGAAAGACCACTGCATCAAGTCATATGTCTTACTAAAATTCACCTTCCATGAGAAGGACTTCGCCCTCTTCCAATGCGCCAGAATCTCTGATGCAATAATAAAGCCATGGAATATGTTTCTTTCAGGGATGAAAGCTGTATGTACCATGGAGATGAGATCCTCTAGGACAGCATGTAGTCTAACCGCCAAGGCCTTCGTCATGATGAGATACACGGCATTGGACAATGCGATCAGTTTGAACTCTTCAATTGCCTTCGCTCCCTCCTTTGGTAGCGGGAACATGTAGAACCGATTGAGCCTATTGAAACCATTGTTACCTTCCTTGAACTCCTAGACGACCTGCATGACATCCTCTTTGAGCACCGACCAAAACTCCTTATTGAAGATTATCGGGAAGCCATTTGGCCTCGGACATCCATCCGTGTTCAGCCCCCAGAGCATGTGTCTGATCTCATCCTTTGTAAATTGGGAGATTAAGCTGTCTGCCTACGCCTCTGATAGATGTTGAGTGTTTGCCCTTGTCCATCTCCACCCTCATGCTCTCGCCTTAATGAATTTCTAGAACTGGTTTGCTACTACCCTTGATATTTCTTCTCTACTAGAGAGGTCCTCTCCATCTACCAACAATTTATCGATCCTATTCCACCTCCTCCTACAGGAAGCCCTAAGATGGAAGTACCTTGTGTTGAAGTCTCCCTCCTTCAGCCGCCTCTACCTGGATTTAACACGCTAGCTCACCTTTGCTTTCCTGTCGTCTTGGACAACCCTCATGTGCTCATATCTGGCTTTTTGGTCCTCCGTCAGGTGGCCTGTGTCCTCACGCCTGTCCAGCCTGGTGATCTCTGCTAGTGTTGACGCCTTCCTTTGCTCCCTTTTGGCTGAGACCTCTTTCCTGTGGGCCCTCAAGAATGCCCTAAGCTCCCTTAATTTGTTCTCCAGCTTTGCTACCTCGAACCCTGTGCCAACCATGGTTCGCCACTTCTCCACCAACTGGCTAAATCCTCCTTCTAGCAGCCAGGACTTGTCGAACTTAAGGTAGGTCTCAAAGCTAACATCTTTGTTCGTCTTCCACTCCAATGGCGTGTGATCGGAGAAAGGCTTGTCAAGCGGGGTCACCCCCATTAAAGGGAAAGCTTTCGCCATCAAGGTGTTGCACAAGAATTGATCGATCCTGGACTTTTGCCCCGTTGAGTTTCTCCATGTGTACTCGCACGAGGTTGGCACTAGGTCAAGCAGACCATGCGAGGCCACGAAATCCACAAAGGCTTTCGATCTACAGTCCCATCTTCCCCGCCCATCTGGTTGGTCATCACACCTCGGTGTGACATTGAAATCACCCCCACATAGCCAAGGGGCCCCCTGAAAATGTTCAGCCACTTGTGCTAGGCCCTCCCATACTTGCATTTTGTCATCCACGGGGTCGTAGACCGCAGACACCACAAAGCTATATCCATTGCTTTTCCTCGTAAGGCATGTTGTGACGACGTGCCTCCCCACCATCTCCTCCTTTGGGTCCAACAAGTCATCCCTCCAGCGACGAGAATCCCCCCGAACGACCGACGGACTGACGGGCCAAGAAACCACCTAGTGAGTTCCCTCCAATCTTATGCCATAGCCGGTGGTCACAGGTGTCCAGCTTGGTCTCCTGGAGCATCACAACCAAGGCCCCCCAGGAGTGTAGGTGGCCCCTAAGGGAGGCCCTTTGCATAGGGTTGTTGAGACCCCTCACATTCCACGTTAGAGCCTTCAGCATTGGGAGGCTAGAACCATTCCCCCTCTGCCCTGCGGAAGCTTGTCTCCCTCTCCACTAGCATGAGCTATTGTTCCACCTTCACATCACCACCTCCTCCTTCCTCCATCATCTTTGCCTGGTGCTCCTATCCCCTTGCCGCCCTCCTCGGGGTACCCTTTCGAGCCCCACCTCTGTAGGAGGCACGTGGACGATACCTCACACTCGGTCCCCGACTAATTGTAGGCCACCACGCGGTGAGTGGGATTGCATCTCCTCGTAGATCATCCGTCGCCATGCTGGGGCTGCCCCTATCCTTCAAGGACATGGGGTACATGCTTGTCTTGGTCTCTTCGCTCACATCAGTTAGGCGCATTTCCTCCTCCGGATGTGAGAGTAACGCCCGGGACCAGTCCAACGTGAAAGGTAGTGAGGTGATGCCGATGGTGTCCGTGGGGTGGGGAGAGTTAAAGAGGTAGACCAAAGGGTAGGGGGTTAGTGAACCTTCCAATGGGGAAATGAGAGACCTGTACGCCCCTTTTTAAAGGGTTCATGCGCCCCATGCTCCCTTACAACTAACCCATCTCCTTCAACCCCCCTCTATCTAAGCAATCCCCCACCTACCAGTTGCGACTCTTCGATTTTGTCCCCTCCAAGCCCTGCGACCCCCTTCCAACACATCGGGGCCTACCACGCCGCCATCATTCCCAACGCCCATATTGCCCGGAATCGCCTCCTTGGATAGAGTTGCTGCCTTGATCCTCCCTTTGCCACGTCAGATTGTGAGATCGGTGGGCGTGGTGCCCCTGCCACGTTACGCTCCTTGCCCTGCCTCATCGCGATTGCTGGCCTTTCGCACCAAGGTCTCCACTCGGCGCCGGTCCTCTAGGCCCACTGATCGCCAAGAGTCGCTGCCACCAACCACCTACGCGTAGGATCGACTGTGGCCCACCTCCTCGTGGAGCAACTTACATTTGATCAGCCATGACAAGCCACCATGGAGGAGCACCAACCGCTCTGGCATCATTGCCCCCTGCTTCAGCGACACCCTTACCTTCACCATCAACATGTCTGCCCTTTCCAGCCCAAGCCCCAGATATGATCTTAGGCAAGCGAAAGGTTTGACCATGACTGCTATAACGCCTCTCGTTCGAAGTTCGAGGATGCCAAGGAGTTGGATCCAAATGGTGGCCCTCTGGGGGGCCTCTCACTCACCGCACCGTCGTGTGGGTAAGGGAGCCTCCAGCGGATGAGCGTCTCCCCCACCCGAAGCATCTCGAAGCATACTCTCTCCCTCGCCTCCTGCCCCAACCCCAGCACTAGGATTCTTTGCTCTGAGTTGTGGTGCACTGACACCGTGCTCTCCGAGAAGCATCAATGCAACCCTTCTTCCAGCTCCTTCCAGCCAACACGGCCTTTGATCACATCCCCGACGATAGCCCCCTCCCCCCCAGAAGTACATCCAACTCACGAACCTCCTTCGACCATGGCGCCCCCACTTCAAAGATGGGAACCCTCGGTGGAGGTGGGGGAGGCGTGTGCGCCATTCGACCCTCGCGCCCCCACTGGCATCTTGCTCGCTTGTGGCCAACTCGATCGTACCTCAGACACTGGATGGGGACCCTGCAATAGAAAAGTATCCATCATAAGACCAATTGGTCTTGTTTTCACCTTTGGTGACAAGTGGAAGATGGATAAGTAGGTAGATTGGTACCACCCACAGATGGACTTAAAAAGGACCAAGACATCCACCCCTTGAGAGCCCCTTTGAAGTGCATTCTTGTAACCTTTTCTTAGTACACAAAAAGAGATCCCATGCTTAAGTTAAGGGGGAGAGACAAATGTTTGGTAGTTGGGTTAATGGATCCTAACAAAGATCCATTTATGTGTGTGATCATTTTAGTCCCATATTGTCACATGGCACTGTACCCTGCAGTCATGTTCACATTTGAGGAAAATCAATGTGCAAGTTAGCATTTCAGGATACTTTTCCCATGGCTTTTCCCTTCTCATTGGAAGGTTTTTCCATATAAATGAAGGTTTTCTTATGATGTTGCAATGATTGACTTATTTTTATTATTTGACATTAATCTTAACAAATCAATCGGAGTATCCCTTAACCTCTATCTTTTAACTCCGCCTATGTTGAGGTTCGTGTGCCTTTTCATTGCCGGTCCTAAGCCCGGGTAAAGGAGGAGGGTTGCGTTTGGTAGCCGACAGCCAGCGTAAAATTTGTCGGATCTTTAAACATGGATTCTAGCAAACACTCTGATTTCGTTGGGATGCTCCCTACTTGCGACGTGCTGCATCGACGCCCGGGTGTAGTGATAAATGAGCAAGGGTTCTCGCATGAGGAACGCATGCGAGTAAAGAAGTTAGTTCCGCTACATCGTCGCCCGGATGTAGTCCAAAATGAGCAAGGGTTCTTGCATGAGGAACGTATGCGAGTAAAGAAATTAGTTCCGCTACATCGCCGCCCGGATGTAGTCCAAAATGAGCAAGGGTTTTCGCATGAGGAACGCATGCGAGTAAAGAAGCTAGTTCCACCACTTCGTCATCGAAGTGTCACAATGTATGCTGAGATTCGATAGTTGGAATATTGGTACCTTGACCAGCAAGCTCATGGAGATTGTGGATACAATGGTAAGGAGAATGATTCAAATTCTTTACCTTCAAGAGACTAAGTGGGTTGGTGAAAAAGCAAAAGAAATCGAGAGAACAGGTTTCAAACTTTGGTATTCAGGAAAAGACAAAGGTAGAAACGACGTGTGTATTATAATTCATAAGGATTTGAAGAGAGCGTGGTTGAGGTTAAGAGATTGGGTGATCGAATTATTTTGATAAAATTAATCTTAGAAGAAGAGATCTTCAATGTCATTTCAGTTTATGCACCTCAAGTTGGTCTAGAGGAAAGAATAAATAACAAATTTTGGGGAGAGCTTGATATGATAATTCAAGGAATCCCACAGACAGAAATGATTTGCTTGGGTGGAGATTTAAATGGGCATGTGGGAAAAGATGCTTTAGAGTATGCAGGAGTGCATGGAAATCATGGTTTTGGTGTTAGGAATGAAGAAGGGAAGACGTTCATTGATTTTACTATGGCTTATGATCTTTTCATAGCAAATACTTTCTTCAAAAAACGGGAAGAGTATTTGATTACCTATAAAAGTGGCTTAACGGGAACGCAGATCGATTACTTTGTTTTGAGAAGAAGGGATCGTTTATTTTGTAAGGATTGCAAGATTATTACAGGGGAGAGTTTAACTGCTCAACATTGTCTTTTGGTGTTGGATGTTCATTTGAAGAAGGTAAAGAAGAGAAAATTAGTGTCTAAGAATTTGAGAATTAAATGGTGGAATCTTAAGAAAGAGCAAGTGAGATTTAAAGAGAAAATGATGCAACAAAAGGCTTGGGTTCTTGATGGTAGTGCTGATGAAATGTGGTTAAATATGACAAACTGTATTAGGAAGGTGGCAAAAGAGGTGTTAGGCGTGTCTAAAGGAGGTGTTCCAGGACAAAAGAAGGCTTGGTGGTGGAGTGAGGAAGTGCAGGAGAAGCTTAAAATTAAAAGTGCCTGTTTTAAAGCCTTATATCGAGATAAGACCGATGAAAATATGGAAAACTACAAAAGAGCAAAGAAAGATGCAAAGAAAATTGTTAGTGAAGCAAAAGCAAAAGCTTCGGAGCATTTTTATAAGAAACTTGATTCTAAAGAAGGTGAAAAAGATATTTTCAAGTTAGCTAAAGTAAGAGAGCGGAAAGCAAAGGACCTTACGCATGTAAGATGCATCAAGGATGAAGAAGGAAGGGTGCTTATAGCTAGTGAGTATATAAAGACAAGATGGAAAAGATATTTTCATATGCTATAAAAGAATGATATCATCTTAGGGGAGTTAGTTAACTCTGAAGAGTATGTGAATCGATCATGTTATCGAAGGATATAAAAGAAAGAAGTAGAGGAGGCTCTGAAGATAAAAAGTGGGAGGGTTGTTGGGCCTGATGATATTCCTATAGACGTCTGGAGAATGACGGGAGAACGGGGTATAACTTGGCTCACAAATTTATTTAATACTGTGTGGAGAGGCAAGAAGATGCCAGAGGAATGGATGAAAAGTTTTGTGGTACCTTTATACAAGAACAAATGTGATATACAAGATTGTTCTAACTATAGAGATATTAAGTTAATGAGTCATACGGTAAAGCTTTGGGAAAGAATAATTGAAAGAAGGGTGAGGCAAGTCTCTGGTAACTGAAAATCAATTTGGCTTTATGCCAGGCAGGTCTACTATTGAAGCAATACACCTCTTGAGACGTTTGATGGAGACATACAAAGTGAAGAAAAATGATTTACATATGGTTTTTATTGATTTGGAGAAGGCCTATGATTCTGTCCCAAGAGATATCTTGTAGAGAATTTTGGAGAAGAGACAAGTGCCAATTATTTATATCAACCTCATTAAGGATATGTACTATGGAGGTATAGCTTGTGTAAAGACTAAGGATGATTTGACAGACTACTTTGATATCTCCATTGGTCTGCATCAAGGTTCGACTTTAAGCCCTTATCTTTTTGCCTTGGTTATGGATGAGTTGACGAAGCATATCCAAGTTGAGGTGCCTTGGTGTATGCTTTTTGCTGATGACATTGTGTTGGTTGATGAGACAAGAGATGGAGTGAACAGAAAACTTGAGCTTTGGAGAGAAGCCCTGGAAGATAAAGGATTACGCATAAGTAGGACGAAGACTGAGTATATGGAATGTAAGTTTAGTAGTAGAGGGAACAACGAAGGGATTAATGTAAAAATTGGAGAAGAGTGCATTCCAATGAAAGATATTTTTAAGTACTTGGGATCCATTTTTCAACATGATGGTGGAATTGATGGAGATGTTACACAGAATTAATGCAGGGTGGTTGAAATAGATGGGTGCTTCTGGTGTTCTCTGTGATAAGAAGGTTCCTTTAAAAGTCAAAGGAAAATACTATCGAGCTGTGATAAGACCAACCATGTTGTACGGTTCTGAATGCTGGGCTATAAACTATAGGCATGTACAGAAGATGTCTGTGGCAGAAATGAAGATGTTAAGATGGATGTGTGGTCATACAAAAAAGGACCGTATTTCAAATGAATGTATTAGAAACAGGGTTAGGGTGGCACCGATAGAGGATAAAATGAGAGAGGCCCGTCTAAGATGGTTTGGACATTTACAAAGAAGATCACTAGATGCTCCAGTTAGGAGATGTGAGAAGTTGGAGGCTGAACCTGCTAAGAGGGGGCGAGGAAGACCAAACAAGTGTTGAAAGGAAACTATTAAGTATGACCTCAATTACTTTAATTTAAGTCCTAAAATAGCTGAAAATCGATCTGTGTGGAGGCAAAGAATCCCTATAGCCGACCCCACTTAGTGTGGGAAAAGACTTGGTTGTTGGTTGGTTGTTGGTTGCATGATGGAAAAAAGTGAAGTAATACAGCGACACTTTGCTAAACGCTATTTTTGCAGCTGAATTGCGTCGAACCTTCTCCTTTTTAGAAGGTTGGCCTCACCAAGTGCAATTTAAGATATGGTTCTTATCTTGAAAATTTGATAGCATGTCTCCAGCCACAAAAAAAAACATGATGAGACATTTTAATTGCCTTTAATGTATCTTCCATCTAATTATATCGTGTAGCATCTCTGCTTGGTAACAGCAAGCACATTATTTGATCTTTTCCTCTTTACATACTTTTTTATTTGCTCAAGATCATGGTCTGTCATGCTGTGCATTGAAATCGCTTGCTTTTTCTTTTGGGGTCATTTGGCCTGTTTAATTGACTCTAAATTAAGGTATGCAGAAAGATTGTGTAATGTATATACTTTTGTTAACAAATTGTTTGGCTGACAGACAACCTTTCTTGTAAAGGCAAATGCATAGTTAACAGGAAACTTTCCTATTACTGCAGGCTGCCATCCGTCCTCCAACATTTGTTTTCTTTGTGAACGATGCGAAGTTATTCCCAGATACTTATCGGCGATACATGGAAAAACAACTTAGAGCAAATGCCGGTTTCCCCGGCACTCCAATCCGCCTTCTATGGCGTAGCAGAAGGAAAATGGAAAAAGAAGGTGAGAGTGCACTTTTGACTTTCTTCTCTGTATTTCTATTTGCAGACCGGTATCCTACGGAGGGCAAGATCAATATCCCATTGGAGGAGACAAATTTGTTTCTCGCTTCTTAGAGTTGTTTATTATTGTGGAGAAATAAATACCACATGGACTGCCACGTGGACAGTCCACATGGCACCATGAGTCACAAGTGGCAACCACCATGGCCCTAGGATTTTTAGGAGTTGATTTTTGGCTTGCATGCCAAATTTGTTGTCACGTGGCATATTTTATTCTAGAGATAATTATGATTTGATTTGGGTTTTCTATATTTAGTTGATAGGATTAGGATTTTGTTTTCCTGTTGATAGGATTGTCAAGTTTACTTTCCTTTATTGTAGAGGATTTGTTTTCTTTAAAAGGAGAACAATCCCCTCAATTATTTCTTTGAGTCAATGAATTAATTTTTCCATCAACTCCAAGACTCCACCTTCTCTTTCAACGTGCCCTCTCTTCTCTTTGTTACTGTTCACATGAGCAGTACCCATACTATTCAACATGAACAATAATAGTTGGTGGCCTTCTTCCATGTGTGGGTATTCCACGATCCTAAAAACTCCACTGCACTTCTCCATATACTCATATGATATTAGAGTGGGTGTTCTGGGCCCATTAGTCTTCATGTATGGAACATGAGAAGTGAGGAGAAGAGGATCCATGCACAAGGAGTTCCCCTTTCACGTGAACCTTCCACATGTCACCAAGGCCACGTGGTTTGTGGTATCTTCGTCTGACATAGGGAGTTATCTTAAGAGCTCCTTAAGGGTCTTTGGCGCCTTACACAAGGCCCAAGGAGACAAGTAGAGGATTCCTGGCGAATCATCTCTCTACTCATCCAACACGTCACGTAGAGCATAGAAGTAGAGGGAGATTCGTTATCCGAATATAGAGATGGAAAAGCACAAGACTCAGATGATCAAGAGGAGAAAGGAGAGGGTCCACACACGAGAGCCTTTTCTTGTGCGTGAACTCTACATGTGCCAATAAGGCTTCATGGTTCGTGTCATCTTCACCCGAGGTGGGAGTTCTCTCAAGAACTCCTTGAAGGAACGAAGGTGACTTACGTAAGGCCCAAGGAGTCAAGAAGTTTCCTGGAGAGATTCGTCTCTCACGCATCTAGTTACTTAGGCAGAGCGTAGAAGTAGAGACAAGATCTTACTTCTTGAAGGTGAGGATGTTGGAAGCTGAAGCACAAATCACCACTGGAGAGATAAAATCCTAGACTTGCATGGAGTGAAGATGAAGTGGGAGATACAAGATTCCAAGGTTTGAAGGAAGAAGCCTCGAACTTGTCATCATGCTTGGGATTGATTCTCATTCTACCACATCATTGACAAATATAGAAGGCCTTCACGTGGGATGTCTAATTCCCTACGAGAGTTTATCTTTCTCTCCTATGGATTTAGAGAAGATTCGGGTCATGTTACTTGATCACAAGAAGACTATGACAACCATTGCAACTACTAAGGTTGTCGATGAGGCAATGACTTTAGATGTAACGATGACCCATGTTTGCATAGATTTTTTTTTCTTCTAAAGCATTTGTATTATCGATTTATGCAACGTGGAGCGTTACATACAATGACTTAACAATAGTCAAAAAGTAGAGTTAAAGTGAGTACAAATTTAGACAAAGATCACATACCTCTATTCACATAGTTGAACTGGTACACTATAGAAAAAACCTAAATCCTGTAAGGAACCTATAATGTTCGATTCCGTTGGGTTTCAAATGAAACATATGAGTTGTGAAACTCAGTAATCATGGGGACTAACATTAAAGGAAACAATTAATGGAAAAGAAACCTTTAATATAATTAAATAACATGATCTTATAATTCTAATAGATATCTTGCTATATCCAATTGTACATTATCAAAAATAATGGCCATCTCTCATTCGAACTTAATTTCCATTATGACGCATGCAGAACGCATTGGTTTAATTATGTCATTGTAGTATGCGTTCGCGACGTCAGTTTTAATTTAAGATGTGGATTTGGTGAGTCCAAGTGTCGAATACGAGGAGGCGTGAAATCATATTAGTTTGTTGCTTTAGTTACCAGAATGTTTGGTTTGCTTGCGAGAAAACGAGAGAGAGAGAGATATTAAGGTTAGAGCTTGTATTTAAATCATGTCATTCATTCTAAAAAGATGTGAGCTATAATATAAGAAACAACATTAACATATAGCATGCAATTAGAGTTTGTTTACAACTACAGCAATAGATGAAAGCTTAAACAAGTGCGACATAAAACTAAAGTAAAAAGAGTGCGAGGAGGAGGCGAGGCGGCCACGGCGGTGGAGGGGGGCTCCATCGGTGGCTCAACAACTCCGAGGTGATATGGGATGCTTAGTGGAGTTAGGAGAGAGCTAGTATTGCATGGAGAGTGTGTGAATTGAATGCTCTTAAATGGGGTGGTTGAGGAGGTTTATATAGAGAAGGGGTTTCCAAACTAAAGGTTTTAGGGACGTCCAGGACGTCGCTAAACCTATTTCATAAGTGTCGGTGAAGCCTCTCGCCTGTCGGTCCTTTAAGGCGCGTGTGCTTTCTTCCTCAATCTGCGCTCATGCGCCCTCAATCGTCCGATCCGAGGTGCGGATCGCCATTAGATGGCTGATGGCGCACCACGTCGCCCTCCTGCACTTGCAGAGGTATTAAGTGTTCGCATGATGGACGCGCATCGACCGTCGAATTTTAGTTCAATAGCTGTGATCGCGCAAGTGGGGAGTGCTTGGATCGCGCTTTGCGGGTGGTGAGCACACGTAATTGCACACGTCAAGGCGAGATTTCATATGGAGGCACTGTGTGGACTTCATCTCCGTCGTCCGCGCGTGCATCAACGGCTGAATTTTGATCGCGTGAGTGGATGCGGCTGATGCGTTTTGAACGGGCGCTGGAGGAAATCGTAGAAGGGCGCTAATCGCTGCGGTGCGCTCGCACTTTGTCGTGGTTTTGCGTGAATTCCCAGCCGTCCAATTGACGATCGAATGGTCGAGATCACATCTTGGTGCGATGGAGAGACAGTGCGGGTGAAGCTGGTGGATTCTCAGCCATCTAATCCTTGGATCGGACGGCTTAAAGTGCTTTGCGCGATGAGGCAAGATGCTACGCAGGTGAGGGCACGGTGGAGGTTGCCACGTGGCTGCTTGTGGGTCGTTGATCATCAGATCAACGGCGAGAACTTCCTGGGCTAGTTGAGGGAGCTCCAGATGTTGGATTTAAGTGATTTCGAGTCCGTTGGACTCCATTCGTTGATCTAAATCCATCCATGCGAGTCGATTGCTCATCTGAAGCCTGTTTCAACATGCACTTGTACACATGGCCATTAAACATTAATTATAAGCAATCTTCATTCGTCATCCATGCAATGGTCCCACGCCTATTATGGTATGTTATTAATGCACATATATCCTCAAGATAAATCCTAGTTGACGGAATTATCATCATCAAATGTAGAGTTATCATACCCCCATGCTCATACCTTGCTAGTCCCTAGCAATGTTTATCCTAGCCGTTGTTTTCAGTCAAAATTAGGAATTGATTGCTTAGACATATGTTGCTTGTCAACGGGAGGAAATATATATTAAGAGCCTAATCCACAAAGACTAAACGCCCGTGTGTCTGCCAAAATGCAAACCGCCCAAGTCCTCGCTTTAAAGCATATATACAGAGACATTTTTTTCTTTTTCATCTTTTCTCATTCTTTTGGATTTTTGGAGTTAAGAGTGTGTAGGTAACTTTTTACGGCTACCCAATTCATTCATAACTCGAAAAAGACTCTAAGTGTTAAGCATCTTGGTGTGAAGATTGTGATAGACTCACTCAACGGTAATTAGAATAAACTTCGGGTTTCTACGCCCTTAGGTAACTGAAAAGGAAAATGCTTGCCTAAAGGTGTATCTGTCCGATCGGTAGCTTTCTCCCTGCTTTTATTTTATGTGGGGTCAACACAAGGGTGCTTCCAGTGTATATCTCCCCGGATTACTCTACTTCCCTGCTTCTTTCTTAAGTGTTTTGGGCTTTTTCGTATATTTAGTGAGCTGGGTTCTAGATAACTAGCGAATGGATTGTTACTCACGACCACTTGCCAATCATACTTATGCGGTGAATTGTGGCTTATTTTTTTTCTTTTTCTTCTTTTTCTATTTTTTTCTATTTCTCCCTTTTTCTTTTCTTTTTTTTTTGTTTCAGTAGGTGGCTTCCCTGATCTAAAATTTACCTAGAGGCAATAAAAGAGAATGGCCCTGTGTTGGGCTCTGGACAACTGACCAATAGGCTGTTACCAACGACAATTGTCAGCCATACCACCTTAGAAGGTTCATTAGCTACCCAATTTCTGTTAGAATCTCCGAGTGAGTCAGTGCAAAAATGTGTGCAGATGCCTAGACTAAAAGTCCCTTCGAGTAGGAGGGTGGGTTGATAAGTCGTTTACTTATCACCCTTCTTTATTGATCAGATTAATGTAAATTAAGATTGCAAAGATTCGGGGCTAAATCTACATTTTAGTGGACACTTGGGTTGATTAAGCCTGAAGGCCTGAAAAGTCTAAGTGTTCAGGTTCTTGTATTATTTCCTATAGTTGACAAGCTCTTCATGCCTAAGTTTTCTTTCCTAATTCTTTATATATATATATATATATATAATTCAGGCTGATAATATAAACTCAGAGAATGCAAATTACCACCCCCTCATGCTTAAGTTGGACAATGTTCTCATTGGCAAATAAATGTATACAAGGGGGTACAGAAAGAAATCAACTGAGTGCCGCCGTGTATCTGATCAGTCTGAATCTTTTGGGTTGCCTCCCAGGAAGCATTGAGTTTATTGCCTCCAGCTGGGCGAAGCTCCGTGTCAACCCTCAATGAGGGTGACTACTTCCTTTGGGGAACCTGGGCAAGAAAATGTTTTAATCTCTGGCCGTTTACGGTGAAGGTTTGCCCAGTGTTAGGATCTGCAATTTCAACTGCCCCATTGGGATAAGGTTTGACCACCTGAGATGGTCTTGTCTACTTTGATCTCAGCTTCCCGGGGAAAAGTTTAAGTCCTGCATCAAAAGCTAGACTTGCTGATTGGGCTCGAAGGTTTTCCTATGGATTTGTCTGTCGTGAACGACTTTCATCTTCTTTTTGTAAAGTCGACTGTTCTCATAGGCGTCCTAATGGATTTCCTCGAGCTCGGAGAGTTGAGTGTCCTTTGAGCTCCGATCAACTGGAAATCCATATTGCACTGCTTCACAGCCCAGTATGCCCGGTGTTCCAACTTGACCGGAAGGTGGCAAGTTTTACCAAAGACCAATTGATAAGGCAACATGCCTATCGGGGTCGTAAAAGCAACCCTGTATGACCAAAGGACATCATCCAATCGTGTGAACCAATCCTTCTGGTCAGGTCTCACTGTCTTTTGAAGAATATTATTGATCTGCCTATTAGAGACCTCAGTTTGCCCATTTGTTTGCGGGTGATACAGGGTGGCAATGCGATGAGTAACCCCGTATTTTCTAAGGCACGGAATTGGGCATGAATAAAGTGACTCCCACCATCACTGATCATGGCTTTCGGTATCCCAAATCGAGAGAAGATGTTTTGCTTAACTCCATGACAGCCTTATGTCACATCATCGGGTGGCTACGGCTTCGATCCATTTCGAGACATAGTTTACTGAGACTAATATGTACTCGAAGCCGTTGGATGGTGGGAAGGGACCCATAAAATTGATACCCCAAATATCGAAAATTTCGACAATCAGAATGGGCTGGAGGGGCATCATATCCTTTCTAGTCATAGTCCCTAATGTCTGGCACCGAGAGCAAGTCTTATCGAAGCTGTGTGCGCCCTTGAATAAGGATGGCCAATAAAAGCAGAACTGCAAAACCTTTGCAGCCGTCTACTTCCCCGAGAAATGGCCATCACAGGCTTGGTCGTGACAAAAGGATAGCACACTTTGGACTTCCTCTTTAGGAATACACCTCCTAATGATCTAGTCAGCACAGAGTCTAAACAACATAGGATCATCTCAAAAATAGTGCTTGGCTTCATCCAAGAACTTATCCCGTTGTTGTCTGGACCAGCCGTGTGGAGTCTGACCCACCACCAGATAGTTAACAAAATCTGCATACCAGGGTAGCTTTCGTCCTTGCACGGCTAGAAGTTCATCAGGGAAGGTGTTAGTCAAGGGTAATGAGGGTTCGATATGGTCTGGGTGAAGTCTGGACAGGTGGTCAGCAACGACGTTCTTGGACCGGGCTTTGTCGCGTATTTCCAGGTCAAATTCCTGCAGGAATAGGATCCATTTGATGAGCCCGGGTTTAGCGTCCTTTTTGGCCAACAAATGCCAGATAGCCGAGTGGTCGGTGTAAACCGTTACGTGGGATCAGAACTTTTCTAACCCAACTTCTACGGCGAGCAGTTCTTTTTTTGTGACAGTGTAATTTCGTTGAGCTTTATCCAACGTTTTGCTCGCTTAGTAGATCACCATAGGTTTCTTCTCTCTTCTTTGTCCTAGGACTGCGCCGATAGCAAAGTCTAATGCATCACACATTATCTCAAAGTCCTGGGATCAGTCTGGGGGTTGTAAAACAGGTGCAGTGGAGACTATTTCCCTAAGGGTGTTGTAAGCCTTGATGCAATCAGGTGTCATGTGAAAAAGGGCCTTGTTGGCTAGAAGGTCAGTTAAGGGCTTAGAAAGTTTGGAAAAATCCTTAATGAACCTTTTCTAGAAGTCAACATGTCCTAGGAAAGATCAAATTTACTTGACCGAGCTAGGGGGTGGAAATTTGGACATTAAATCAACCTTAGCTCGATCCACTTCGATGCCTCTATGCGAGACGATGTGATCGAGGACAATCCCTTCCTGAACTATGAAATGGCTCTTTTCCCAGCTTAAAACCAGGTTGACTTCGATGCATCGCTTCAGGATCTTCTCTAAGTTGCTAAGACAATGGTTGAATGAGTTCCCGAACATGGAGAAATTATCCATAAAGACCTTCAGGTATTCACCCACCATCTCTGAAAAAATGGCTAGCATGCAACGCTGAAAAGTTGCGAGTGCGTTGCATAACCCGAATGGCATACGATGGAATGCGAACGTACCATACGGGCAAGCGAATGTGTTCTTCTCTTAATCCTCTAGTGCAATAGCAACTTGGTTGCATCCTGAATATCCATACAGGAAGCAAAAATATTTCTGCCCTGCCAATCGTTCGAGAATCTAGTTAATGATGGCAGAGGGAATGATCTTTCTTGGTGACTTCATTAAGCTTCCTATAATCGATGCACACCTGACATGCGGTAGTGGTGTGGGAGGGGATGGATTCACCCTGGTCATTGGTGACCACGGTGAACCCGGTTTTCTTGGGTACCACTTGAGTGGGGCTCACCCAGGGACCCTCGGAAATTGGGTAAATGATGTCTGTTTGCGTCAAGCCATTTTGATTATTTCTTTTTTAACGACCTCTCGCATATTCGGGTTCAATCGTCTCTGTATCTGGCGAGAAGGTCGAGCCCCATCTTCCAAATAGATCTTGCGAGTGCAATAGGTAGGCTTAATTCCCCTTAAGTCATAAATTATCCACCCAATGGCTGCCTGATGTTCGGAGAGGGTTGCAGTCAACTTAAGTTCTTGATCCCTAGTTAAATGGGTATTGATAATCATAGGGAAGGTCTGGTCAGGTTCCAGGAAGACATACTTGAGATTATCGGGCAAAGGCTTTAGTTCGGGTGTAGGTGGGATAACATTTATTGGGTAGGGGAAAGGTAGGAGTTGATCAACATCAATCTCCTTGAATGGAGGTTGCTGAAGGTAATCAGCTCTACATAGGTCAACCTCCACAGGTTAGGGTAGTCATCAACTGGTTGAGTCAGATGGTCTACTAAAAAGCTAAGAGTGAGGCATTCTTGAACCAGAGGTTCCATGGGATCGTGCTCCTCAACCCAGCCACAATAAAAAAACTTAGCAGTCCCAAAGATATTCAATTGCATCTTCTTATCTCCAAAGGTGATTTCCATGCATCCCGTGTCGTAATCAATGTTCACCTTAGCTGTAGCTAAGAAGGGTCTGCCCAGGATGATGGGTGTGTTTTGTAGCTATTCGAGGACTTCCATGTCGAGGACCAAAATGTCAACCGGGAAGTAGAAGTCATTGACCCGAATGATTACGTCCTCGACTACCCCCTTCAGGGTTTTCACAGATCTATTAGCCAGTTGAATAGTCACAGGTATGGGTTTCAACTCCCCAAATCCAAAATGGTGATACAGGGTCGTTGGGATGAGGTTGATCGAAGTACCTAAGTCCAAGAGCACTCTATTAAATGTCATGTCCCCGATGTTACAAGATATCGGGTGTGCTCCTTGGTCAGTTCATTTGGGTGATAGGCTGGTCAATATCACTGAACTAGCTTGTTTTGAGAGCACAACCTTCCTAGGTGCTTGGTTTTTCGGCTTACGCTTCGGCGTACAGACATCCTTCAAGAACTTAACGTAAGCCGGGGCATACTTGATTGCTTCGAGGAGCGGAATATTAATCTGGACTTGTTTGGGAATCTCCAACAACTCCTCATTCTCAACTACAGCTCTCCTTTTCTTCATTTTCTCCAAGGCCTCAGGGTATGGTGTTTGGGTTTGAATTGGTTCAGTCTCCTGGTCCTTGGGTTCCTCCTGCGCATCCTCAGAATTAGGTATCTCAGGAAGTGAGGTCACGGGAGGGGTCGGTCATTTGGGGTCCTGGGTTTTAGTGCTACTTCTCAAGGTAATGTGTTGGTTGAGGTGTTATGACCATGGGTAGATCCTTGCGAAGAGGAAGAAGTACCAAACTCAGGGGGTGTTTGTGGGGCTTGCTGGATCATGTGGGCATGCCTAGGATTGGCTTGGAACCCTTGAGGATCGGGGCCTCTGTTGATCACATTTCTCGGGTTAGGTTGTGGCTGAGAAGGAAGGGACCCCTGTTGTTTATAATCCAATAGCTGACTCAATTGTCCCTTCACTAATGCCATTTCCTCATGATGTTTCTGATTCATATCAACCATCATTTTTATCAATGTGTCCATTTGGTTTTGTGGGGTAGGGGTTGCCTTATTCTGATTATAGGGTGGTCTAACTGGTGGACCTTGCTGATATGAGGGGGGTTTGGCCTGGGTTGGTTCTGGAATCGGTTCGATTTTTGGTTCGTCCAGGCAAAATTTGGGTGATTACGCCATCCGTTGTTGTAGGTGTTGGAGAAGGGGTCAGCTTTGGAGTAACCTTGGATGGCCTGGATATCTTCAAAGATAGAATGTCCCGAGGGGGAGGGGAGAGAGTAATTAGCGTTTGAGGGAGCAAAGGTCTCTCCCTGGAACATGGTCAAGGGTTGTTCTAGGTGCATTTGGTTCATTGGTTGCACCAAATCTACATTGTGAGCTCCCTTTGCCAGAGAAAGGGTCTGTAGTGGGTTTCTGGTTTGATTCAACAACTCATCAATCTTTTTGTTTACCAACTCAACTCGATCCAACTTTTTGGTTATAATGTCCATGTCAATCATTCCAGAGTTGGCTTGCACTTCATAGATCCCATCACGGGGTAGACTAGATCGATTAAACTGGGTCATGGTGGCATTGTTGAGTGAATTCTCACTCATGGACTCAAAGAGTTCGAACGCGCTCTCCTCATCTTTGTTCAAAAAGTTGCCTCCACATGAGACATCGACAAAGTTCTTCAGGTTGCTGTCTAGACTATGTTAGAAGATTTGGGCTAAGTGCTACCTTGGATCTCATGATGTGGGCATTTCCTCAACAATTCATGAAATCTTTCCTACGCCTCATGGAATTGTTCCCCACCTTGTATTGTGACTGTGGTAATGGCTCTTCTGAGGGCATTGGCTTTACCTATGGGGAAATTTTTTTTCAAGAATGTATGCCTCAATTCCTTCCAGGTGGAGATGGGTCTCCCTAAAGTTCTAAGCCAATGAGATGCTTTATTTTTTAGGGGGAAAGGGAACATCTTAATCAAAACAATGTCCAAGTTGATGGTCCTAGGTTTCACAGTTCGGGCGATCCAGTCTAGGTCCTCAAGGTGTTGGAAGGGGTCCTCATTTGAGCTCCCATGAAAGTGGCTCTGAATTAAGCTCAGGACATTAGGTTTTAGCTCAAAATCATCTCTCCCTTCGGGGACCCTAAGATGTGGCTCGATCAGGATAGCAGACGGATTGTAAAAATCACGGAGAGGCCTAAGTTAGCCCTCAGGATGTTGTGGTAGGTTAGGTGGTGGTTGTCCTTGAGGGTTTTGCAGTCGGTGTATGGCTTACATGATGGTTTGGATCTGTTATTGAAGTTGGTGGTTGGCAGAGATTTGGACCTGAATGATGGCCATAGCATTTGGTTGGGGTTGATCCTCAATCTCATCAATTCTTGGTTCAGTCATTTCCCTTGTAAAATCAAGTCTCCTCCTAATTTCCCTTTCTAAAACAAACAGCTAAGGATGAAGTGATCGTCTCCCATACATACACTAGAGAAGAACGGGGAGGGATGCGGAGAGAGATAGGTGCGAGAAGTGTGTGCATAAACAAGCAAGCAAGTCTAGTCCTTATAGTGTATACCTTAGGTGAGTTAGAAGCCTCAAAGGGAGTGATCAGATCTATAAGTACTTAACCTCCATTCTCGATGTTAATCTAGCTAAGTTGATTACGAGGGGATTGAGGGGAAGGTTCTTTCTTTGGCTTTCGCCGTCGGTTCTGTAACCCTACAACTGCGGTCGTTTGACACTTCCCTGCAGCTTAGACACTAGATTCTACAAAGGGAATGAAGGCCAAGTGCCTAATCTAATCACACCTTTAGGACTTAAACTAGTCTTGCCTAGGGCACGTCTGCTCCATTTTAATGAGGGGCTAGGCTAGTGCTTGTGCTTAAGATATGTGATGAGGCATTGTTTGGAGTTGTGTCTCTTAGTTAACCGATTTGAGCGTGTGTGTGCACTTAACAAAACATGGTTCTCAAGCAAGGATTTTAGGATGTGGTGTCTTTTAATGATTTGTCCTTGCTTTAATGCTTTTTAGGGTTAAAGTTCCTTAATGTTTTCAAACAAAGTTCAAGTGGGCACATAAGGTTTTGCACACAACGGGCGAAAGTTGATTTCCTTTAGAATGATGTGGCCCTAGAAAAACAATCCTAATGAGTTCACTTTAGTGTTCATGCAGTTCTACCAAGTGAGCTGATTTTAATTATGGTAAGTGGTGCAGCCCAAGTCAAGTCATGGTGGCTTCAAAAACACCACTCAAAAGAATGAACACTCCAAAAAGATTATCTCTTCAAGAGCGTTAGAGTGTATTTTTTGGGTTGGGTGATGAGTTTAGAATGTGGGTCAAGTAGCTATTCACCACATCAATTTTGATTTTATATATTTTTTTATATTTTTTTTAAGCAAGCAAACACTCACTAGGTGAAGTGGTACTCATAAAAGGTCTTTGCAGCACTTTACTCCGTATCTACCATCTCAGATCGCGCTCCTCCGACGCCCAAGTGTCAAGTTCCTGCAACCAATCAAGTAGCGGGAGAAAATGAGTTAGAAGATGTGAACATGAATGCGGGATGAAAGCAACAAAATAAATCCGTTGCCTCCTTGTCAACGGCATCAAAAATTGACGCACGCGGAATGCGTTGGTTTAATTATGTCATTGTAGCATGCGTTCGCGACGTTGGTTTTAATTTAAGATGTGGATTTGGTGAGTCCATGTGTCGAACACGATGAGGAGTGAAATTGGATTAGTTTGTTGCTTTAATTGTCACAGGAATGTTTGGTTTGCTTGCGAGAAAATGACAAAGAGAGAGAGATTAGGGTTAGAGCTTGTGTTTAAATCATGCCATTCATTCTAAGAAGATGTGAGCTATGATATAAGAAATAATATTAACATATAGCATGCAATTAGAGTTTGTTTACAACTACAGCAATAGATGAAAGCCTAAACAAGTGCGACCTAAAACTAAAGTAAAAAAGAGTGCGAGGAGGCGAGGCGGCCACGGCGGTGGAGGGGGGCTCCATCGGCGGCTCAACAACTCCGAGGCGGATATGGGATGCTTGGTGGAGTTAGGAGAGGGCTAGTATTGCATGGAGAGTGTGTGTGAATTGAATGCCCTTAAATGGGTTGGTTGAGGAGGTTTATATAAAGAAAGGGTTTCCAAATTAATGGTTTTAGCGACGTCCGGGACGTCGCTAAACCCATTCCACAAGTGTTGGTGAAGCCCCTTGCCCGTCGATCCTTTGAGGCACGTGTGCTTTCTTCCTCAATCCACGCTCTTGCACCCTCAGTCGTCCGATCTGAGGTGCGGATCGCCATCGGATGGCTGAGGGTGCACCACGTTGCCCTCCCGCACCCGTAGAGGTATAAGCGTTCGCATGATGGACGCGCGTCAACTGTCGGATTTCACTTCAACAGCGGCGATCGCGCGAGCGGGGAGCGCTTGGATCGCGCGAGCGGGTGGTGAGCGCACGTGACCGCGTGCGTTGGGGCAAGATTTCATCTAGAGGCGTCGCGTGGACTTCATCTCCGTCGTCCGCGCGTGCATCAACGGGTGAATTTTGATCGCACGCCCGGATGCAGCTAATGCGTTTCAAATGGGCGTTGGAGGAGATCGTGGAAGGACGCTAACCGCTACGGTGCGCTCGCACTTTGTCGTGGTTTTGCGCGAATTCTCAGCTGTCCAATCGACAATCGGATGGTTGAGATCACATCTTCGTGCGATGGAAAGACGGTGCGGGCGAAGCTGGTGGATTCTCAGCCGTCCGATCCTTGGATCGGACGACTTAAAGTGCTTTGTGCGATGAGGCAGGATGCTACGTGGGTGAGGGCGTGGTAGAGGTTGCCACATGGTCGCTTGTGGGCCGTTGATTATCATATCAACGATCAGAACTTCTTGGGCTGGTTGAGGGAGCTCCGGATGTCGGATTTAAGTGATTTCAAATTCGTTGGACTCCATTGGTCGATCTGAATTCATCCGTGCAGTCCAATTGCTCATCTGAGGTCTGTTTCAACATACACTTGTACACATGACCATTAAACATTGATTATAAGCAATCTTAATTCATCATGCATGCAATGCTCCTACGCCTACAATGGTATGTTATTAATGCACATATATCCTCAAGATAAACCCTGGTTGACGGAATTATCATCGAATGCAGAGTTATCACATTACACAAAAGACACAAGTCAATGGTTTTTTACAGTAATGACATTCCTTTTTTTTTCTATATTGCATTGTTGCTTTAAACTTCTTTGAAGCAAAAGATAATACATAAAACACAAAGGACATTATTTCATAAATAATTCTTTCATAATAACACAAGCAATAAGTCACTATTAATGCCATAATTTATGTAATCGTTCAATTTTTCAATATTATAAACTTATACCTTTCAAAGGTTTACTTAAATATAAGAAATCCATGATTTTTCCCTTATAGAAATTTGAGTAATACTCTATTGACCATGATGCATGCATAAAAATATTACATAACCTTATCCATGATTTTGCAGCCACATTCAAAGGAAATTCATCCAATAACGCATGCCATGGCATTTCTATGCCAGTATCTGTTTTCAATGATTTATTGCACGGCATTTAATAACAATTTCATGGCAATGGTTTACTTTATTAAATCATTTTGCATATAGACATTTGCTTTAGTGCACATATGGCATTTCATAATAATTTCATGGCAATGGTTTACTTTATTAAACCATTTCTTACATAGAGACGTTTGCCTTAATTCACATATCATTAGGTGGCTTTGATGGCTTAGGTGTCAGCACAAGTGATCTATGAAACAATAACATGCATGCCAGTGTAACTGCAACTGAGGTGGGCTTTTCTTTTGCCATCGTGGTTCATAGAACCATATGCCCTTGAAAGGCGTTGCCCCTCTTAAGGTTTTAAATATCGATATCAATATCGTATCGACAAGTTAAAAAAGGGATATATCGGGGATATATCGCTGATATCGATGAATTTTGGGAAAATCGCTCAGAAAGGTATAAAATATCACAAAATATCATAAAATTTAAAGCTTAACATTTTTATGAATAATATATTATGAAAGGATGCTTAAAAAACGTGTATATGTGTTAGATTAGGGATATATCACCGATATCGATAATTTTTTACATGTGTGTGCGCGTGCGTGTGTGTGTGAGCCACTGATTGGTTGGTTGACTCGGGCGTTTCTCGACATAGATTTGATAATGTCAGACAATTCTTTAGGCTAAATTGGTTTCATCTAGGAGAACCATATTAGTTGCTAATGTGAGGCATTGGCCCATTATAGGTCAGGGAAAGATACAAGATGCACCTCACAGTACGACTGGAGAGTGTGCTTGTTGTCGATTTCCTTTTTAGTCTGATGCTATTAGTAGAATCACGAAGTAGTTGAATTACAAAGCAATATTTAATGTCGTGTCTCATATTTCAAGACATTATTATTGACAAGTCGAGTGGTTATCTCCTACTATCTAAGCTTTGACTGATGCTGCAATAAATCCCATCAGGATGCCTAAAAAAATGTATATATCGCTAATATTGATGATTTTTTACATATGTGTAGTCCAAACCTCAGCAAACCTACCCAGATTGGTCCAACAGCACCCAAACCTCCCACCCAGCATTCGAATTTCAAACCTCCCGTTCAAACCCAGCGCCAACAGCTCTCATATCGCCAATATCTCGGCGAGATCGCCAATATATCGCCCAGTACAGTGACGATATCTCCCCGTATCGATACCACCCAACCCTATCGATAACGAAATATCGACGATATATCGTAGATATATCGCGATATTTAAAACCTTGGCCCCTCTTAGGGCCCATGAGACTTCTTTGAATTAGTGCCTTAACATATTTATGAATCATAATTCCATGCTTTTCAAGAAAAGCTTATTCTTGTAGTTTCAATTATCTTAGTACTTTATAAATATTGATTTCATCATTTTCTTTTTGTATATCATATTCAATTGTATACACCTTTTTATTCTTAATTTATTTCTTTATACCGATATCTTATATATCGTATAACTTGCATATATACCTTCAGAAAAGAAGCATGTTACATAGTCATTAGTTTCATGTACTTAGTTCGTCATCACACATTCCAAGAGACATGTTCATAATTATTCAAGGAATGCATATATAAAAGAAGTCAATATTCAATATTAGTTTGATTTATAAGATCTTATAATAAAATTAGTATTATTATCAAAACTTACATTCAAGCACATGCAATTGCCTAGTTGTCTCATTCACGAATTTATAAGTGTCATCCATGGTTTTAAAAATCGCACCTTGAGGCGCGTGAGGCGTACGCCTCGAGGCTATAGCCTTAGCTCTGTTCTGTGACGCGTGCACCTCAACTCTTCGAGGCAATGCCAGCTGTAGCTCCATCGCCAGCTCCATCTCCATTGTAGTTGTTCCACCGCATCGCCAGTAGCAGCACAAGTAGCTCCATCGCCAGCAGCAGCGCAAACTCCATCAGCAGCGCTCGCTCCAGCGCAGGCTCGAGCACAGGCTAGTGCAGGCTCGTTCACTCGCTCCAACACAGGCTCCAGCGCGAGCTCCACTCGCTCGCTCTAGCGCAGTCAGGTGCAGCACTTGCCAGCGCCATCGCTCCAGCGCAGCCAGGTTGCTCCACCTCTCCAGCAGGATGCATTTGAGGGGTAATAGATTTTTATTTAGGGTGCTAATGTGCACACTGTAGACATTTGAGAGGTCATGTTTGAGTTTGTGAAATTCTTATTTCAATCACTGAAATAAGAATTTTTGGTCAAAAGGGGAGGTCATATTTGAGTGAAATTCTTATTTCAATGTTTGATGTAGAGTAAAAATGACATGAATGCGTGTTTTTTACTTTTTTTTCATTATTAGTATTTAATAAGTATATATTTATGTCATTTTCTCTTATTTTTCATCCAAAACCTGAGGCTTACGGCTCAATCGCCTCGAGGTTTACACCTCGCCTCAATGAAGGTAAACCACCTCAGACCGCCTCGTGCTTTTTAAAACCTTGGTGTCACCATCATACGTTAATAAAAATTCATTAGAATAAGACAATATAAACCATTTTATGTCAAGAATGAGGTTTTTACATATACCAGGCAAATTATTCGTAATCATAAAAGAAATATGTAAAGCCCACTCTATTTACACATGTCAACTTTTGTCACATTTTAAAGAAAATACAAAATATTTTTGAGTTATTATTTATTCCACTAGATTAGCTACGATGTAAGAATGAAAAATGGATTGTATATTTTGTTGGTGCTAGAGTACCACGATCATTTGTTTTGATGATAACAAAACACGTGTTATTTAACATTTGCACTTTGAGTCCTAGATTTCAGGTCAATCGCAAATGGATACGTGATTAGACGGAGTTCGAGCTCGCATCCAGGACGGATTAGAGGAGCTTGATGGAGAACAGAAGAGATTCGTGAGGAGCGATCGATTGAAGATGGAATGTCAAGAAGAATAGGATAGATTTTTGTTTAAACCTTTCATGTATCTTTTGTCCTTATTTTCTTGCTCTTTATTTCCTTAGAAAATTATGTTAAAGAGCCTCAAAGTACCCTAACAGTAGTCCTAGGAACATCGGCACAACCCTAGGATACTTAGGTTTTCTGTAGAGAACTTAGAAAATCAATGTAGGGCTCAAACAGAGTTTCCAGACGTCTAATTCCCAAATCATATGTCTGATAAAGTATTTTAAGACGTCTGACTATTGTTTCAGACGTCTGATAACTATTAGGCTGGACTTAGTTGTTCTGTCTGATGAAATCAGACGTCCAGACCTTAAACCAGACGTCTTAGAAGACGTTTGATGGATTTGCCAGACGTCTAATTAGTGGACCGTTGGCTGGCTTTGCAAACAGTGTAGAATATGACCGTTAGAGCCTTATCAGACGTCCTTAAGCCCTTCCAGACGTCCGATAATTGACCGTTTTACCTCGACTGTCCCGAAAATCTCTTCTCAAAGATTTTTTAGTCGTTGCAAATCCATTCCTATGAAAAAGTAGGTTTCCAGACGTCCAGACATAGTGTCAGACGTCCTGTATGTCGTCTGATGGACTTCCACAAGAACCCTGTTTAGATCTGATTCAAGTCAGGAAGGAACCCGCCCGAAATCAGACGTCTGACCTTTAAATTAGACGTCTTAAAGTGAACTTCCAGACGTCTGATGCCAGAATTAGACGTCTGATAAACCTGTCAGTGCAATGATTGTTCCTGATTTCGGGCTGATTCACTTGGGTTTTGTACCCAACGGCTATGGAAGCTTTTCTAAGCCTTCCAAAGCCTTCCTAAGGCCTCTATTTATAGAGGGGAGCCTTTACACACCTAGAAACACAAGATACACACTAAGAGAAACCAAGACACACCTAGGCAACTTTGTTCCACTTTTTTGTGTCCAAGAAAATAAGTTCTTGCTCTTCAAGCTCAAGTTCCATCATCTTGAGAGCATCAAGCTTCGCGTACCCGCTCTCCCGCCGTAGTTCACGAGAGCGAAGTTGCGCCGTCGCGTGGCTCACGCACCGCGTCATCAACTCGACGCACTCCTTGCAAAGGGGAGTTTCCTAATTCCTATAGAAGCTAGGTTTAAAATTACTTTGTTGGCTCTATAGGATTACTTGTTTATTTTATCTTTGTTATTTGGTTGGGTATTCGCTTTGCGAATTCCCGTCTCCTTCGCGAGACAAAATCCTTCTCGTGGAGAGAAGGGGTTGAGGAACGCTATCCTCGCACTTGTAGTGTGGTTGTATCGAGGTTGAATCACCCTCGTTTAAAGTGATTCGATTTAGTGGATTTTGATCAACTTGGTTGATCGGAAAATCCTAACTCGAGAGGGTTAGGTGGTGATTTTCACCGGATTTGGGTTTCCACCTAAAAATACTTGTGTACTTGTGTGATTGCTTATTTGTGAGATTGTTTATATTTATTTCCGCAATTATGGGACATAAGAGGACATGCCACTAGTATTTTTTTCATATTGATAGTCCTAATAATCCAACCTTAGAATTAAGTTTAACCATGCATATTAATAGCAATTGTCATTTTACGTTGGCATTTTTGTTGTTCACTCACATAAAAGAAAATATAAATGTAAGTTAATGCTTATACATGCATTTGTACTAATTAAAGACAAAAGAAGAAAATATATTATGATGTACTTGAGAATGGGTGCAATGCATTTATCACATATGAAATATATAATCCATGAGATAAAAAGAAAGTGTATCAATAAGATCTTAAAGAAATCTTACATGGTTCTCGAAGAAATATTTGAAATTTTCTGCATGAGTATAAAAATCGATAACTTATAGGAAATATAGTTGGCATAGTATTTATTTATAGTACCAGAGTCACCTTTCTCTATATATCAATGTCATGACAAAATATGGGAGGAGTAAGTTGCAATAACTATAGGTCATGATTTATTTCAGTTAACCTCCTAATGATGTTGAAAACGATGAATTCAAAGTTGGTATATCCTGTTACAAATGACATCCATCACCTTGATTAGCATTAAATCTAGATTTAACTTTCACATGGGTGTGAAATTGGTAGCATGTTGGTAGCTTAGATGGAAAAGGCCTTGCATGGAGACCATGTCTGCTTTCAAGATGGAGATGAGTAAGACCACGTATGGAGAGGCTTATGACTTGTTGAAGTATTGGATTTTGAAATGGAAAAATATGAAGAGATGGAAAGACATAATGAGAGAAATCATGGGTGGATGACAATCGATAATGATTCTCATGACAACTCTTGCCATTCAAGGATGGTATAATTATGGTGTAATATGATGGCAAGAAAATTAAGAATACATTGATTGGAGAGTAAATATGGAGAGATATAATTGATAACTAATGGCTTAATGAAGAATAAATCCACATAATAAAGAAAAATGATAAATAATTACTTAATGGAGAAGATTGGTTATCTAGTTATTACTTGCTTTTTTTTTAGCCATTAATTTTGATGGGAACATCTTTCGAAAATGTTTATTCATCAATTTATTTTTCCCCTTCTTGGTAATAGCTCATAAACATATTTATTCCATAATACACACATCTAATTACTTATTTATAGAAAATTTACATTAGAAAAATCAAGATATTACATTGGAGGTTGCAAGATGACTCTTAATGGCTTTCGAAGGTTCAAATAAGGAAAGCTCAACCATAGAAGATGATGAAGAATGGTGGGGGGCTTTAGCCTCACCAAAATTGTGCATGTTATCAACCTACTTCAACCTCGACTTAAGGGGGAGTGTGGAGAAACAAATGCCACGTGAGTCATAAGTGTTGGCTACCATGGCCCGAGAATTTTTAGAAGTTGGTTTTTGGCTTACATGTTAAGTTTTGTTACCACATATGGCGGATTTTATTCTAGAGAATTAAAATTTGAATTGGGTTTTCTATGTTTAGTTGATAAGATTATAATTTTGTTTTCTTGTTTTAAATCATAGGATTGTCAAAGTTTGTTTTCCTTTGATATGTTTTCTTTAAATGAAGAACAATTCTCTCAATTATTTCTGGGTCAATGAATTAATTTTTCCATCATCTTCAAGATTCCACCTCCTTCAACGTGCCCGCTCTTCTTTGTTACTGTTCATGTGAACATTACCCATACCGTTCAACGTGAGCAGTAATAGCTGATGGCCTTCTTTGTAGGGGTATACACGGATCGGGTTGGGATTCAACCCAAATCCAACCTATTACACGACCGAATCCAACACAACCCATAAAAATCGGATCAAGTTGGGTCGAATTGAGTGGGTTATTGACTAGTTAAATGACTTAAAACTTATGTTTATTTCTTGCATATTCTCTATGTCTTTCATATGTAATAAAAAAATATTTTAAACTCATAAATAACTTCTATTCTCTAAAAAAGTGAATAAAATAAGTAAAAATAAAAAAAAAAACTCGATAGTTGTATAACATTAATTGTCTCTTTCTTGTAGAAAAGTAAATACATATTAAAAGATGATTAACTTATCCATGTAATTTTGTTCAAAGATGTAAAGAATTAGATAAAAATCTAAATAATTTTTTATTAGTGAGGAAAAAATTCAAGATGTACGTGTGGATATCTTTTAATTCTATTTAAACAAAAAATTAGAGGAGAACCTAAATAGTGATGTTTAATTCAAGCATCGAAGTTTAAATGTCTATATCGAAGTTTCAAACAATTTAGGCTAAATTAAGGGAAGACATAGGGGGAGGAGGATGATTGAGAGAGGGGTTGGTGGCTATTAGCTTATAGTGAAGGATGGCCAATGAGGGGATGGTAGGTTGTGTGGTAGTGGTGGTGGTAGCAGCTCTGGTGATAGGTTAGGCGGAAGGGAAGGTAGAGAGGATGGTGGATGGCTGGTGAGGGGTAGTAGGCTATGTGGTGGTGGTGATGAATCGGTGGTAGCAGGCCAGTAGCTCTGGTAGTTGGCTCAAGCCGAGTGGAGGAGAAGGTAGAGACAATGATGGATGGCCGGTGTGGAGGTGGTGGGCTGTGTGGTGGTGGTGGTTGTGGTGGCGGTGGCTTTAGTGAAGGGAGGTGGTGGTTGTCACTAATGTAGAGAAGGAAGAGAGGAGGGAGGAAGATACTAACCTCGAGCAGCACCAACGAGAACAATGGCAATAAGAAGGGAGTTGCGAGAGAGGTTGGTGGTGACGATGAGAGAGGAAGCTCGGTTTAGGGCTTGCAAGCAAGAGGGAAATTGAAAAGAAGCGCACGATAAAGAGTGCACAGGGAGAGGAAAAAGTGAAATTGAGGAAGCAGCATGTGTTATTTGCGTGGATTTTTTTTTCTCCTTCAAGTTTAAATAAGGTGACTTCTTTTTCTTTAAAGTTTAAAGTGAGGTAGATTATATATATATATATATATATATCAGATTGAATCGGATTACGGATTGGATTGAGTTGATTAGACCTCAAATCCAACTCAACTCATTTTTTATTAGATTGGAAAAATCTCAACCCAACTCAACTCAATCTAACACACAATCTAATCCGTGTACACCCCTACCTCCGCACGTGGGTGTTCCATGATCCCAAAAACTCCACTGCACCTCTCCGGATCCTCACAATTATATCTAGAAGTGACAAGTGAGAGTAGTTATGTTATGTTAGATTGTAAGGAACGATGAAAGATGCTCTTCCTGACTAATATGGTGATAAATAATTAAGATTTTCGTTGACGTTGAGAATAGTAGCCACCTATCAAACTAATAGTATCTTCTATTTATTCATTGACCTTCCTAACATCAAAGTAAGTTTTCTTAATTACTGCCATTCTAATAATAACAATATGGCCTAACGTTCATGTGCTAACGTCTTGTGAAGATGGTAGAGATCTAGACAGAATGTTTCTCATGTGATGTGGTCCTTGGGAGGAAGTTCAGCATCGGTAAAAATTCATAATATTTTGTGTCAAAGGAAACCTCCCGATGACACGCCATACATGACTTATGAATAAAGGCCTTCTCTTCCACTACACCCTGTACAAAATATCCAGGTTCATGGCAACCACTTGAAGAATTAGGTACTGAACATGCTGAGGATTCTACAATTTTCACCATGCAGATAATATATATCTCTATCTTTCTATTAATCTTATTTTTTGAAAAGGTTATCAATCATATTGTATTCCCTCGTAATTGGCATGAGTGTCTTTTGACTGGTATTACCGCATGATCTATGATTATATAAAATAATGCAGCAAGACCTTGTATCTTCATCCAAGTGTGCTATTTATCTTGAATCCTCTCAGTTTCAAGGCTAATTTCTTCTCTTGCACGTTGTATATTATTGAATACATTATTTCTTGGTTTTGTACGTATTGTTGCCACAGGCCAATATAGAAGATAAACATGTTTTTGTGCTTTGGCTTAGATTTGTAAGAGCTACCCTCTTCTAGGCATGCACTCTTCTTTTGTTCCTGATTACAGCCGTAAATTTAATTTCTAATCAATAAATTTATATAACTGTTTTCAGGAAAGGCTCCTTCCAACAAAGGACGAAGTTCATTGAATTCCAGCTCAAAGGATACCAACTTAGCTGTAGCAAGTTAATACATTCATCTGCTGATGCCTCTTTTGAATTTGAAGGTTGTAATGGAAGGATTCCATTATTGTTTCTTCAACTAGCTAAGTCACAGCTAGAACCAGATACCTTCCATTGTTATCTGAACCCTTGGCATCACGAATTTTTGCAGGCTAGTGAAAACAAGGTGCAGTGATTACAAATTTACACATAAAAATGTACAAAGCAACCTCTGCCTGGAGTACCTGAAAACAAGAAAATTAGAATTAGCAGAGACCAGCGCCTATGACAGTTTCATTTCTGTCAGAGCGACTGGAAATGAGAAAATTAAGTAGAGATAAAGGGTGATGTTGTAGTTTTGTATGTTGCAGCGTTGAACTTAAGAGGATCTTCAATTTTGGCATGCCTAACTCTCTTCAGAAAAACAAAAAATATCATGCCTACCCCGAAACAGTGGCTTTGAGACTATGTATATTACTCCATAACTGTCTTCATGCTTGACCCTACACGTCTGATTTAGCATCCAACATGGATTCTTGTAGCTATGCTTCCTAGTTCTGGTGAGGTTGTATGCTGATGTTACATGTATGTCAAACGGTATGCAGTGACATGTTGCTGGCTTCATTGGTAACTTGGTGTACGGTAGATAGGCTTTGCATGTGATGGCACGTATGACGTTTCGTCTTGGTTGGAAGTTATGCATTTCTTTTTGTTTGTATTTTTGTTTTTGGCCCTTTACATATGTACCGCCGAGGTGTCTGGTGATTCATGCTGTGTCTTTGTTCCTGTGAGGTTTGGATTTGTAGGGGAGGTGAGGACGACATGTAGTAATGGTCATGAAGACATTATTTTTGTTGTGACAGAATATATTTGTACTCCATGGTATGAATTCGAAGGTCTTTTTTTTTCTTCTGAGCGAGTCCAAGAGAAAGTTCATTCATCAGCAGGTCTCAGCCACGTGACAACCACCAAAACAGGGCCAAGAATGCTGGAAGAGTTAGGAGGAAACTACAAACAAAAAGTGCCCAAGAAGAGTAGCCCCAACGATCACTCACAACAACAAAAAAACCACTAAAAGCCAAGCTACGCCGAAATAACCTGAGACAGACAGAAACTTAGCAAGTCGGCGACTGCAACCAACGATCGGCAACCATATTATCCATTCTGTTTCTATACTCTTCTTTTATGGTAATGTCAACCATAAGTTGTCTGGAAAGATCTTTTCCTTCCCATGTCATCCGTTTTATTTGTCATAGAAATAATATACGATTTCAACACAACTACGTAGATTAAAAATATTAAGTTAAACAAGTAAATATGGATAGACATTAAACAACAAGATATAGAATAAAATGTAAAATAAATTACATGTCAAAATAGAAAAAGATAAAAATGAAATGAGCTCAAAGATTACGGTGATCGGAACGTCCACATAGAAGTAAGGGAGCGGTCATGTAGGAATTTTCCTGTGAAAGGCATTGTCTTTTACAATATTGGTGCAATGGGATCTAGCGAGCTCTACTTAAGATATAACGATCCACTTTCAAACCTAGAGAAAGAGAGACGAGAAGAAGAGGAAAGTGGGATGATTTTTGCAGGTGACACCCTTAAGTGTTAGGTTGTGTGTGTGATCTTTAACACTACATGATATTAGCCATAAGTCATGAAAAGTAAGTACTTCTTATACTTATCAAGATATTTACCCACTTTTAATATAACACTTGAAAAATGACCACCAATTTTATTTTTAATTTTAAGATAAATCTTCATGTAACCAACTACGATAAATTTTCATGTCACCAACTGTCGATTACATCCTAAAATAAGCGTACAACAATCAATGTACACGATATTGCAAAAGATCCTATAAACAATTTATATCTCAAATTCACCAAGCAATCCAACAAATTTTCTATTACACTCAAACACATGTTTCGGGTCAAGCTTCTCAAAATCAAGTCTGGAAATGGTAACAAAGAAAGAGATGGAAAATTGTAAAAGAAAGGAAGGTCCTCAAAGATTCATGTACTTCTGGTGGACGGTTTTGTCGCATAGAGGAAGATTGAAGTACAACGGTAGCGGAAAAACTTAGCCTCGTTTTCTTCTAGATAATTCAGTTCTTGAAAGTGACGAATAATAACGTGATCTTTGATGCGTCGCCATGCTGCGGTCTTAGGGCTCGCGGTTGCTCGTGTGACCTTGGCTTCTAACGATGTGGCACTATCTTGCTCGTGCCATTCCTCATCTCCATCGAGAGGCACGGAGTGACGTAAGGCAAACCAAATGCGACTGAGCGATTCGCCTGTACTTTATTTTCAGAGGAAAAATAAATCATAACATGAATTTATTTATTTTTTCAAGTCGTGAAATGGGAGTTTAGAGTGTTTCGATGGGGGTGATATTAGAATCGAAATTTTTTTGGAAGGCGTGAAATTAGAGTCCCATTAGACGCTAAATATTCCTATGCTATGCAATCTTACAGCATATTTATGGGAGTTTTTGAAATTGTAATCCAAATATAGTCTAAGTACGTTGAAGGTAAAGGATTTGTTTGGAGGGTGAATAAAATAGTTTAAAATGAAATAAGTAGGGATAGGTATTTGTTTGGAGGGTGGAATAAGGGGAAAGTTAAGTAGATAGTTAAAATGATTCGTGTAATGATGTGAAGTTAATGGATGTTTATTTAATATTATAAGTACAAGTGAAGAATGTTAGTAAATATCTGTTTAATATAAAAAGTGAGAGTAAAAGGTGTGGTGAGTATTTTTTAATAGTAAAAGTAAAAATAAATGTTATTGTGATTTGATAGGTAATTATGTAGGAATTTGTGTTGAAATAATCGAAAAACTTGAATAAAAATCACAAGTTGGAAAAAAACTCCCTTAACCCCATTGCCAAACAGGCCCTAAGGTCTAGTTTACAATGGGAGTTAACACCCTAACCCCTTGTTTACCAAGGGAGATAACTCAACCACTGTTGAGCTCTTAACATGGGTTAGCCTAACCTGAATTCTAAGGAGGGTTGGCTTAACCCACGTTTCAACCCCTATTCTCACTATCCTCTAAGTGTTGCCTCCTTCGCGATCAATTTTCCAAGTTGCCCTTTTCCGCCCTCTTTGTTCCCACAATGGCTTGTTTTATTGCCTATCTGCAAAGCAAGTATTGTGTTTGTGGATTATTTTCAAAATAATCATTTGTGATTATTTGACTGTAATACATCTATGCCATGTTGATATTGAAATTTTCATCTTATTTGGATTTTAACTTGCTTATATACGAATATGATTACCACTTATGTATGAGCTTTCCCCGTTATGAGTTAGAAAAATCTTTCTTGGATTTGGAGGATAGTGGGGGTTATTTTCTTCTTCAATTGCCATTTGAAATTTTGTTATGGACTTTGTGATAAACATCGTTTTTTTTTTCTTTTTTATCTGTGGATCTAGTTGGATTTTTGGCTCTTTCTCTGTGTCATTTGTGGAGTAAGTCGTTGTCTTGTTATGGGTTGGGTTATTTCCCACTAACGACTCCACCAATCAAGGGAAGTCTTTTATTGCAATTGATTCTTTAATCCCCCTGAAAAAATTAATCCTATAGATGTCATGTTCAAATGTACTATTTTAGGTATAATGAGAATTGTAGAATGGATTGTGAGGGAGGTTTTTAAAACCAATGGTCCCTTTATCCCTAGCCTTGCATTTTATGCAATATAAAAAACTACCTCAAATAACTTACCTACCATTCCAAAGGCAAACATGTCTTTTATCACCTTATCCTCCATTCTAACCCCCGTTCTCAAGTAAACACTTCTCTTTCACATCACAGGATAATCCACATTCCTAACCCCCATTCATTAAATCCCTATGTGCAAGTAAACAGAAATAGAGGTTAACTCCAGTTACAAATTTACTAACCAAGGTTAACTAACCCACGTCGTAAACTAACCCAAAGACTTCAAATTTACATGAGTTGAGTGCATTCCTATTTAGAAATCATGGAATTTAGTCATGAAAAAATAGATGAATTCCAATACACATTTACTTCTAAAATTCATGCAACTAAACAAGAAATCATACAATGGCAATCAAATGCTCGTTTTTCTCCCAAGATTGGCCATGATGTCCAAAGCTCGTCCTTCTCAATGTTGATGTCATGTAAATTTAGGCAAATTGTATGAACATGTCTCGATCGACTTGTAAAGTTTTCTTCTTTGCTCATTTGTTGAAAACATGTATTGAATCATGCATTTAAAATTTGCATTTGATTAGTGTGAGGACATCTTAATTCCAAATATGTCCTAGCAATCATGATTTTTCTATTTGCAAACTAATTTGAATTGCAGTTTATCCACACTGAATGTGTTTCAAGTACACGCTATAACGTCTCAATATTGTTGTTGTAAATGCATAAACAAATGGCTAATTTGGAACTTTAGAATCTAACAACAAATTTATAGAATGATTTGCATAGTAATTCACAAGGATCGAGATCCACGGATAGGCATGATTGTTTAACTATTTAAATCCACCAATGATCTATCAAACAATTTATAATGAGAACATCAAAATCATGATTATGTTTATCCATCTAAGTTCCTGAAAATCAACGTTTAGATGTAAAAATGAAGTGGTCATATATTATTTTAGATAAGTGGCAAATAAGAACTACTAAAAATCATGAAATCACACTACAACAAGCTTGGAAAAATTAGAGAATTAAATAATCTGAAAATCTAAATTAAAATCTAAAACTATCTCTACAAGAAATGTCAATGATAGTGAAATAATTCATCAATCTGTCAAAGAACAAACCATGTTCTACAAAAAAAGATTTGGAACTACAATAGCTAGAGAATAAAAGAAAATCAAACAGGAGATCGATCCCTTGGACCCAAAATCAAAGTGGATGTGAGTGGTATATCGATGGCAAGTAGTTGAAAGACAGATGATAGTGGTGCTAGTTATGATCAACGAGGTAGAGTTAGTTATGGAATCCCATAGTGAAACTTGGATAGAGGATAATTGCAGCAATCCACAATGAGTACTTGACTAAGGAGGAAGCTTGTGGAGGGTTTGATACATGAAAATTGGCTGCCCCTATTTATAGATGATATGATGAAAATAATATAAGGAAAATAAATCAAAATATTAAAGATAAGTGGTAATAATTGAATTAAAGAAGGTGAATAAATGGTGAATCAACTAAATTGGAGGAAAGGTGATATCAGTGAGCAATCCATAAAGCCAACCTTGATTTGGTGGGCATTGAAGAGACAATTGGATTTAATGTAACTTGCGTGGAGAAATATCCAGATCTATGCTTGATGAGGATGTTCAAGGGACATGCATATAAAAGTGAATTGCAACGATATTGGAATTGAAATATTTATGCTCCCCCTAAGTAGTGCATATCTGTACTATTAACCCTAATAGTGAGATTAGGTAATCCAACACTTTCTAACCTAAGAAGAATCACAATTAAGTTATTTAAGTGCAAATCCAACCTAATTAATCTCTTCAATTTGTGATTTATCACACCCCTCAACTTGAGCATTGCTAGTCCCTTAGCAATATTAGCATAAAAATTAGGGATTAAATTAAACCAATCTTAATTGATCTAGGAATCAATTTAGATTTAAGAACATAAGGTCCTATTATTCTTTTCAATATTCCAATACTAAGTTTTCAAAGTAAATTTTAAAACTTTGTAAATTCAACCAACTCTTAGCTATATTCTAAGATTTCAAACATTCTTAAATGTGAATACTGTCTAAATTAATGGACTTGAGCGATAAGTCATTTAAGCTTTCGTGGTCTCACATGAATTATAATTAGTTCGATTTTCGTGCACGTTCACTTTGGATTTGCCTTGCTATGCGTTGGTAGCTTTCTCCTTCCCCTTTTCTATCTCAAGGTTACCACAAGACTAAAGTTTCTAGGCATCTCCCTGGTTGCACTGATTGGGGGTCACTGTAGACCTCAGTTGACAAATATCTTCACCTGACATCTTTCGATAGTTTGCTTTTCTTTTATTTTTCACTTTTTTTTCCTTTCCTTCTTCCATTCTTCTTTGTAGTTTCACTTTTTCTATTCTTGTATTTTTTTCTACCTCCTTTTATTATTTTCAATGTTGGTGGCTCTTCTAAGTCTAATTCACAAACACCTCCTTATTAAGGTATAACGACTTAATTATTATGTTTGTGGACTCATGAAGAGTTCAAATTTTCTACTAACTTATACCCATCATCAACTTCACAATGTGTAAGCATGGAAAGAAAATATTTAGTTCTTAAATACTTCTAAAATGAGGGTTGATATACCAAATATCTCCTCCATTTCTAGTTTTCTCAACATAACAAAAAAACTTTCAAGAAATCTTAATCCTCTTATCCTCATCAATTCCAAATGCGACCATGGTCGATATTTTTCAAAAAATAATGTGTTTCAGGAAACATAGATTTTAATTTTAAAAGATTTTGCACTACTTTTCCTTTTTGTCCAAATCTTAAAATAACTCAAAATTTAGAAAAAAATTAGTTGTATATTAAAAACATTTCAATTTCACCTCCCAACTTAATTGATTTTCGCAAATGAACAAAAGCTGAAACTACTTCTTGAAGGGACCCACCATACCTGAGAGGTACTTAAGCTCAAGTTAATACTATTTATGGGCCATGTACCCAATTACATAAACATGAAAGCATCAATAGTTAACACGGAAAGGAAGAAAGGGAAAACTTAAGAGTTCATATATATATATATATATATATATATATATACTCCTTTAATCTTTTACAATTACGCAATAATCACTGCAAATAGTATTCTTACAATGACGTCCCCGCAAAGCTGCACAATTCTACATATATATACCCTTCGCTAGACTGAAATTGAAGGTTAAATTAAATGTAATTCAAATTGGGTTATTGTGAATCTTTATGTCCATCTAACTATTTAGATGTAATCAAGATTAGTGTTAGAGAAGAACCTCTCCCGACCTCCAAGCCTATGCCTCCTTCAACCCTACAACTCTACTGGGGGATCGCCAACCCCGCATAAGCTATGTTGGGATTGATGTATATAAAAAATAAATAAATAAGAATATATATTTTTAATATTTTTATATAACTAAAAAATATTAATTTAAAAAAGTTAAATATAATTTGATAAAATGCAGAATAAAATAAAAAATAAAAAATATGTAATAATACAAATAAATAAAACGAGAAATAATTAGATTCTACTCCGATCGAAACACTTATTAAAGATTTTCTTTAAAGAAGGTATCGTCTCCCACAATATTGGTGCATCAGGTTCTAACGAATTTCTCCTAAAATATGACAATCCACCTCCAAGATTCGATACACTTCGATCTTGGACGTCTTCGAAAACCATCTCAGGAGAACAAAGCTGAGGTAATTTGGTATCCAACTAAATTCCTGATTGATATACCAACTGAATGGTATGATCAACCAAAAATTTCCCGTGAATCTCTCAATCTCCTTGTATAAAATCGACAAAAGTGATTGAAACTTTTTCTACAAATATGACGTCGAACGAACGCACCAAGAAAGAGAAACAAGAACGAAAGAGAGAGAAAGAGGGGAGAGAGATTTTTTACTTTTTGTTGTGTCAAATGAGAGCTCTCTCATGACCTTTATATAGAGCCCATGATAAGACGTTTAAGGAAATTTTCGTTTTATGGAAACACGACAATTGATCAACCAATTAAGTTAATTGATTGACCAAACCAATTGATCGACCAAATAAAATTTATTGATAAACCAAAACAATTGATCGACCAATTTTACATTTTAATCGATAAATTTAGGTCAAAATCGTAAGGTTAAAAATCCGTAACAAATGAAGTTTAAATTCCAAGTTTCAAGTTCCAAATTGATTCACCTAAACTCGAGTTGTGGTGAGGTGAGACACGTGCTCATGTGTGGTCTCCAACCCGACCTCTTACTCTTTGTTACATAAACTATGAAAAGTAAAAATCTTTTGCATCAACCAAAAAGTTTATCCACTTTTAACATAAAACTAAAAATCTCTCTCAAATCTCACTAATTTCAACATAAATTCTTACATTATCATATAAGGAGAGAGGAGTGAGTTAGGTGGCAGTGGTAATAAAGTTGAGTTTGGAGATGAATCATAATGGCGGGTGAGGTTGAGGAAAGAAGAAGAAGAGAGAAGGGGTGGACATTTCTTCAGCCTTTTTTTTGAGGTGAGCTTGACCCAAAGCTACTCACAACTTTCCCAGTGCTATCGCATCCCGACTACTCACTCCATGCAGACCGCTTGGTGTAGCAGTGATCGATGTAGCTAGTGCTTTATTCTAAGACATGAAGTTTGAAGGTCAAATTTATTCAAAGTCATCAAATTAGGCTTCAAATATTACCACCAATAAATCTTACCAAAGCTCACGAGCGTATTTCTTGGGACTTTCTCAACGTGCATGCTTGGCTTATCTCAGTGGAATTGGATTTTACGTACATGTGTGCCCTTGGCTTCATATTTAACTAGATATCGCAATAACGCAGCTTTAACAAGATTCCAGATTAACTCAATATGGGGACTATCGGGTTGGTTGGGCGGTTGCGTGTGTGTGGAGAGGTTTGAAAAGCTAAGATCTTCCAACCACATACCATTCTCTGCACACACCCTTCTCATCCTCCTCGGTCTTCAATCCCGATCTGCAACAAAGTCTGCTGCTCCCGAAGGGTAATGGCGTAGTGGGAGGTGGAGAGAAAAGAGGTGGTGGGGTGGAGGCGTAGCATTAGAGGGAAAGAAGGTGCTTGCAAAGGAGGGTGTCGTCGTTGGTTGTGTAGGCGACCGTACAGATCTTTGTTGGTGAGGAGTTTGGCATCCAAGGTACGATCCATGTTGACGAGGAGCATATCTTTCATACTCGTTGATGTGGGAAGGATTGGGTGATGACGGCGATCGTATGGAGTGGTCGAAGCACGGGGATGTGAGAGATGAGGCTTACTGCTATTAATAGTAGTGCTACCCACCCTCTAACTTCAGCAGCCACTCCCCTCGAACCAACCAAAATAGCACCATCACGTGTAGTTGCACAGGGTTCAAATTTCCAGCATTGTTGGGATCCTCCGTAAGAAGAAAATCCCTACAAAAAATAGGCGTATGCCGCTTTAAATGGCGAGTACACGGTATTCTTTAGTAAAAGGCGAAAGAATAGTACGCATTGGGGCCCGCCACGCGGCTAGTTGGTAGATAAGTGGCCCCCATGCTGCGCACTTAAGTTTCCCGGTTGCTGGTGTGATCTTTGCTCCCAACGATGTGGCATTATTTCCATGCTGGCGGTGCCTTTCCCGCGTTCTCCATTGCCAGCCACGGTGTTTTTCTTCCTTTGCTCATTTGTTGAAAACATGTATTCAACCATGTATTTCAAATTTATATGTGATTAGTATGGGATCTTCTTAATTCCAAATATGTCTTAGCAACCATAAATTTTTGACATTCAAATCAGTTTGAACTATAATTTATCAACACAAACGTTAACACACCCTTGAAAGAAAATGGACATGGTCAGATATTTTGTTGTATTATATCGATGAAAATTAAATATTACTAGTAATATTTGACGCATAACTAAATAGGATGGATGGAATCTTGTTCACGGTTAAAATATTATTGATATAATTTAATTTAAAGTTAAAATATTATCGACGTAATTTAATCCACGAGGATGTGCATAAATTTTTGGTGAGTTTTTCCATTAACTTACATTTTTTAGATTCTTAATTCCCACTCATGGTGCTTGAATTTATTTTGTCACAAGTTTTTAACGAAACTGATCGGTTGTGAACAATGAAAATCATGTAAAATTATTGTATTTGAACGATCCTAATAATTTTTCTCATTTTTATTTGCTAAAATTATGTTCACTCACAAAATAGCTTCATAAGTTAAGGCATATAACTCAAGAATCTAGACCTTTATTTTCGATTTAATATCCTTTCTCAAGGATTGCCCTTAATTTCTTATTAGTCAACCGAGGGTAGCATGACTTATTATATAAATTATACATTACCCTTGGAATACTATTTATTATTCTTAAGAAAATATTTGTCAAGGCACATTTGTCAAAGTACATCTTTGACACTCGTAAGGTAGCCACATAACATATGTTATTAGGGGCACTCCAAATATTTCCTTGATTTATACTCTTGTATTTTACCTGTGGTGTTTCAAGCCATGTAATTATTCGATCAAAATATATCATATCTTCAAAATCTATGTCCTAATATATTGCTAACATTGACATGGCATGTGCCATCTTCTTGTTTTCCACAACCGTAATATTCACATGCTACACACCATATTACTTAAAACTTCAAAGCTTAAATCATATTGAAAGAATCCTAAAACGAATCTATACTGAAAATTTACCAAATATTCCAACAAAATTTCTATTACACTCCTCAAACACATGTTTACGATATTCTTTTCAAATAATGATTGAAAAGAATAACAAGGAGGAGAAAAAGAAAATTGGGAGAAGAAGAAAAACATACAGCAAAAGGAGGTATTTGGGATTTATGTACTCTCCTAGATGGTGTTGTTGCACAAAGGGAGATTGAATTTGATGGTAGTGGGAAGATCTCTCTTCCATCTTGAGGAGTGTTGACTAATAGTCAATCTAATTTCTATCCTCTATTTCATACACCATATCCCTTTTTGTAAGCACAGAAAGAGTAGGGAAACATTAGATTGTACGTGTGGATTATGATATGGAAAATAGTTACAATACACTAGCAAGTATATACCCAAGTTCCTATAAGAAAAGGGTATGATGGGGATTGTCAACATCCCTCCCATACCCCTTTCTTTTGCTCTCTAGAAGCTTCCATCCTAACCTTTGTTGTGGTCAGCTGAGGCTCCTCACCGTCCCCTCAGTCCCCCTTTTGCTTCCCCCGTCGCATCAGCTACTTTTCTTTCCTCTTTGACTCTCCTCGCTTGGTTGGTGGTTGGGTTCGGTGTCGTCTTCGGCAGCATCGACTTCGTAGAGTTGTTCCTTGAGGTTCTAACTAGCTATGGTTCATGACTCGATTGATCATCAACCTCTAGACTGTGATCGATTGTTACGCGACTCAACTGATCCCAAGACCCAGTCGTCTAACGAGAAGGTAACCAAAAAGTAGTAAAATAAACTACATTCACCATGCAAGCATCTAACAGTAACAAAAGTACAGCAGTGAAGAAATAACTACTACAGTACACATCACCACAACAGTAGAGAATTTAAAAAAAGTACAGGAATATAGAATTTACATTAAACGAGTACAGAAGTGTAACAAAATGCTCACTACAACAGAAAATGGGTACAACAAAAGTACAACTACTGGGCTCTATTAGGCCCAGCACCCTCCGCAGCCGTAGGCTCTGGCTGCTCAACACCTGGACCTAAAAAAAGTGGTAAGTACGAAACGTCAGCGAAACGCTGAGTAGAGTGGCAACCAGCTAACTAAGGAAAATAGTAAAGGTGGACAAGTAGCTGTTGTTTTCAATTTCTTTCTTTATTCAACTAATTATCCTTTTCTTTTATCACTTGGTTCATTTATCAGGTCTTTTTCTTGATCTCGAATGTTCCTCGTGGGAATGATCTTGATTGCAGTCTTTTTCGAAGAGTAGAAGTAGCACGTGGTGCTCTCCTAGCCGGGAGAGTTCCCCGTGGTGGTCCTACCCTCAGTCAACCACCTCAAGGTCGCTAACAGACGTAACGGTGACTACGGCACGCGCGATAAATGCACGGGTAGCTACCCCGCACTGGTACGCGGTCAGTCGTTTCCGTTAATGAGTGCGCCCAAAGCACAACACGGAACCAGTATAGGGCAGAGCCCTCTCAGTAACAGGGGTTTAGCCTCTAAGAACCAAACAGGGGTCTCTCCCCTCCACAGTCCGCGCACCCTCGCTTGACTACCCTGGTTTGCCCAGTGGGCTTAACAAGTCGGTGTAGGACGGCTAGCTGAACCCCGGACCCAGTGGGGTGGCTAGCTCTCTCCATACACTAGCAGCTTTCCCCGGTACTGTGTACACGAGGGCCAGAAAGTCGGTGCAAAGTGGCCAAACTCACCTCGGTCTCGACCTGTAACGAGCGCGTGCCCCAGACGCCTTTTAAGACGTCTGGGAGGTGGCCCAGACGTCGGACAAGACGTCTGGGATCACATCCAGACGTCCGGGAGATTCGTCTGCGTGCCTGTGCGCGCAGACCTGCGATTCTTCCCTCTTTTCTCTGCGGCTGCAGGCGGCTGCGACCACCTTCTCTCTCCTCCTCGCGCGGCCTTAAAAGGGCGTGCCTCCCCTCCCGTCTCCACCGTCTTCTTCCTTCTTCTCCTGCCTGTGCGCGAGAGCGAGCGGACGCGAGGGCGCAGCGGCAGCGGCAGCCGCAGTGAGCGCGGAGCTGCGGCGTGCGAGGGCGGGGCTCTGCCGTGAGGGCGAGCTCGCCGGAGCGGCTTGGCCGGCCGGCGGAGGGCGCAGGGGGTGCGGAGCGTCGTGGAGAGGGACCTGCTGCGGTCGGAGCAGCGGACGCGCGAGGTGCGACGCGGGCGGCGTCGCGAGCGGGGGCCGAGCAGGGTTCTGATTCTGGAAAAATTTCCAGAATCAGACGTCTGGATTGATAGCCGGACGGCAAGGTCGACGTCTGTAAGATCATACAAACGTCTGAAAGGTGAGTTTCCGCTTTCTTCTTCCTTCTTGTCGACTGACCGTACTGAGGGAGGGGGTTGGCTGTGCGCAGGTTCGCTGATTCGCCATCCTTTGCGAATCAGACGTCTGGAAGTTGTACCAGACGGCGGGAGTGATCTACAGACGTCCGTGTGGACCATCGGACGTCTGGGGTATAGGACAGGCGTCCCCGTAGACTTCTGGACGTCCGGGGAACCAAGCCGAATAGGTAATTCTCTGATCCACCGTTTAAGACGTCTGGAAGGAGTTCCAGATGTCTGATTTTGCACAGTATTGTCTTTCTCGACCCGTTTAGGGCCCGTTTGGGCTCCGTTTTCCGCGATTCGAGTTGCGTTCGTTTCAGAAGTAATTCCTCTACTCATCTACGGTAGCTATACACTATTTTGAGACACTCCTTGTGTTTGATCCTTGTGACAGGATCTCGTTCAGTTGCAGTCTTGAGAGTCGCGGAGGCACGCGGGATTCCCGATCACGCCCCCATTACTCCCGTTGTACCTGGTAGAGTGGCTTTAAGTATTAATAAAATCTGTTAAAGTATGGAACCATAACTAGAACCTAGGGCATTGCATGAATCCTAAGAATGAGAAATATATGGAATGATAGCTCCTAGGTGTTGCATGAATCCTAGGGCCGGAAAACTAGATTGGATGATAGATCCTAGGATATGGCATGAATCCTAGGATGGAAAAACTAGTGGAATGTATATTACTGCAGTCTTGGAAAAATGGAAAGGAATATAAAAAGCTGCCTGTAAATTTAATTAACAGCTGCCTGTTATGAATAAAGAAACATGTTTGAGATCATGGATTTTGAGAACGTGAATCTGGAAAGTGAAACATATGATGTTCTGAGATAAAGAGCTGGAACCCTACGGGGAATTAGGAGTGGAACTCCTGGAAGGAAAAGGGAATGGAACTGAGATGTAGTTGTACTGTCTCTTGGGTACGCAGTACCAAGGGAAGTACCTGTACCTGTTTAGTGCAGAGTGGGGCCAGCCGCCCCAGGGACCCGGGGTTAGGATTGGCCGCTCTGTACCGACTTGTTGGCCCTCGTGTACGTAGTACCGAGGAGAGCTACTAGTGTTAGGAGAGTACTAGCTACCCTACGGGCCCCGGGGTTCTGCTAGCCTCCTTCACCGACTTGTTAGGCCCATTAGGGCAAACCAGGGTAGTCAGGCGAGGGTGCGCGGACTGTGGAGGGGCAAGGCCCCGGTTTGGTTACTGTGGAGGGGTTGGACCCCTGTTACTGAGAGGGCTCTGCCCTGGTTCCGTGCTGTGCTTGGGTGCACCCGTTAACGGAAACGACTGACCGCGTGCCAGTGCGGGCTAGCTACCTGTGCGTTTATCGCGCGTGCCGTAGTCACCGTTACGTCTGTCAGTGACCTTGGGGTGGTTGACTGAGGGTAGGATCACCACGGGGGACTCTCCCGGCCAGGAGAGCACCACGTGCTACTTCTACTTTTGGAAAAGACTGCAATCAAGATCGTTCCCACGAGGACATTCGAGATCAAGTAAAGGATCTGAGAAATAAATGAAATAGTGAGAAAAGTTGAAAGATGTGAATAAAGGAAGTAATAGAACATAACAGATACTGTACACTCTACTGTTGCCTTTAGTTAGTTTGCCACTCTACTCAGCGTTTTGCTGACGTGTTACACTCGTTACCTTTTTCAGGACCAGGTGTTGAGCAGCCAGGGTCGGCGGCTGCAGGGGACGCTGGGCCGAGTAGGGTCCAGTAGAGTTACCACAGCTTTTGTACCCCTTTTTGTTTCTGTTCTAGTGAGTAGTTTTTGTTTCCGCTGTACCTTCTTTACCTGCAGTTCTTGTTATATGATAAATGCTGTTTTACTGTTGTGGTGGTACCTACTGTAGTAGTTTCTTTCCTTACTGCTGTACTTTCTTACTGTTAGTTATATTCATGCTGAATGTAGTTTATTTTACTGTCTTTTGGTTACTTCCTCGTTGGACGACTAGGTCTTGGGATTAGTCGAGTCGGTCCGGTTCTCGTGTCTCGTAGGGACTCGGGAACCGGGTCGTTACACGACCCGAGAGTGGCAAGCTCCCCCTTACACTAAGAGGTAATATGTGCTTCCTTTGGTACCACGTACCCAAGAGACAACACACTTTTCCATTCACTTTTCCAATTCCATTCTATTTATTTCCAGAAGCTCTACTCCTAATTCCCCGTAGGGTTCATGTTCATGTTTCTTAGGCTAAGCCACACTAGGTTTCATCATTCGGGTTTATTCTCATATAGCACACGTTTCCAACATTCAATCTTTCTTTTTCAACTTATATACAAGTAGCTCGTATTTAATTTTAGACAACATGAATTACATGTAGTAGTTACTAACAACAGTACTATACATTTCACAGGCAGCTGTTATCCAATTACAGGCAATTATTATTATTCATCCAAGACTGCAATTCAGGCATTCAATGCAATCTTTCCAGTGTTTCTAGTCCTAAGATTCATACCATACCCTAGTAACTATCATTCAATCTAGTGTTTCTGGTCTTAAGATTCATGCCATACCCTAAGATCTATCATTTATTCCAGATATGCATTTATGTTTGTAATTAACTAGGGAAGCCACTCTACCCGCAAAATCGGGAGGAATAGGGGCATGATCGGTAGGTCTACGTGCCTCCGCAACCCCCAAATCCGCAACAGAACGAGGTCCTAACACAAGGATCAACCACAAGAACCCACTCAGAATAGGATAAAAGTATTTCAAACAAGTAGAGAAACTTATACGAAGAAGAACGGAATCTTAAACGTGAAAATCGGACCTCAAACGGATCCTAAACGGGTCAAAAACAACAACTCTAACTCAAATCAAACGTTTGGAACATCTTCCAGACGTCTTAAAAGGGTCCAGATCCATACCTCACTTGCGCTACTCCTCAGACGTTTAGGGATCCTACTGAACCGTCTGGACCTAGCTCCAAACGTCCGACTATCTCTTCAGGCGTCTGGAAACGCTTTCCGCCGTCTGGTGCCTCGCCCAGATGTCTGAACCGCATGGGAGGGCGTGTCCCGTGCCTTCTCGAAGTGAATCCTGCATGCGCTCGCAAAATCTCTTAACACGGCACGCAACAGAGCCTCGGCGGAACGGCCTGCATGGCCGTATCCGCAAAAGGAAGTAAAGGGTGCAGTACATACTGTTGGTGCTAGAGCACCACGATCATTTGTTTTGATGATAACAAAACACGTGTTATTTAACATTTGCAATTTGAGTCCTAGATTTCAGGTCAATTGCAAATGAAGACGTGTTTAGACGGAACTCGAGCTCGCATCCAGGATGGATTGGAGGAGCTTGACGGAAAACACAGGAGGATCGCGTGGAGCGAAAGATTGGAGATGGAAGACAAGAAGAATAGGATAGATTCTTTTTTATCCTTTCATGTATCTCTTGTATTTATTTTCTTGCTCTTTATTTTCCTTAGACATTATGTTAAAGAGCCTCAAAGAACCTTAAAAGTAGTCCTAGGAACACCTGCACAACCCTAGGATACTTAGGTTTTCTGTAGAATACTTAGAAAACCAATATAGGGTTCAAACAGCATTTCCAGACGTCTAATTCCAAAATCAGACGTCTGATAAAGTATTTTAAGACGTCTGACTGTTGTTTCAGACGTCTGATAACTGTTAGGCTGGACTTAGTTTTCTGTCTGATGAAATCAGACGTCCAGACCTTATACCAGACGTCTTAGGAGACGTCTGATGGATTTTCCAGACGTCCAGATAGTGGACCGTTGGCTAACTTAGCAGACACGGCAGTATATGACCGTTAGAGCCTTATCAGACGTCCATAGGTCTTTACAGACGTCTGATAAATGACCGTTTTGCCTCGGCTGACCCAAAATCTCTTCTCAGAGATTTTCTAGCCGTTGCAACGTTTGGAAATCAATTCCCACGGTAAAAGTAGGTTTCCAGACGTCCAGACTTAGTGCCAGACGTCCTCTATGTCGTCTGATGGACTTGTACAAAAACCCTGTTTAGATCTGATTCAAGTCAGGGAGAAACCCGCACAGAATCAGACGTCTGACCTTGTAATCAGACGTCTTAAAGTGGCCTTCCAGACGTCTGATGCCAGAGTTAGACGTCTGATAACCCTGTGAAGTGTAATCATTGTCCTGATTTCGGCCTGATTCTCTTGGGCTTTGCACCCAACGGCTATGGAAGCTTTTCCAAGCCTTCCAAAGCCTTCCTAAGTCCTCTATAAATAGAGGGGAACCTTTGTAAACAAAAATACACAAGATACACACTAAGAGAAACAAGAGACACACCTAAGCAACTTAGTTCCACTCTTTTGTGTCCAATTGAGGCCCTTGCTCTCCAAGCTCTAGTTTCATTCTCTTGAGAGCATCAAGCCTTCGCGCGCCCGCTCTCCCGCTGTTGATAACGAGAGCGACGTAGCGCCGTCGCGTGGCACACGCACCGCGTCATCATCGACGCACTCCTTGCAAAGGGGAGTTTCCTATTTCCTATAGAAGCTAGGTTTAATATTGTTGGCTCTATAGGACTGTTGTTTATTCTATCTTTGTATTTTGGTTGGGTATTCGCTTTGCAAATTCCCGTCTCCTTCGTGGGACAAAATCCTTCTCGTGGAGAGAAGGGGTTGAGGAACGCTACCCTCGTACTTGTAGCGTGGTTGTATTGAGGTTGAATCACCCTCGTTCAAAGTGATTCGGTTAGTGGATTTGATCAACTAGGTTGATCGGAAAATCCTAACTCGAGAGGGTTAGGTGGTGGTTTTCACCCGGTTTGGGTTTCCACCTAAAAATCTTTGTGCACATTTTGTGATTGCTTATTTTGTGAGATTGCTTTATATATTTTCAATTCCGCATTTTTTTACGTCACCCCTCCTAGAAGGGAACCTTCAATTGGTATCAGAGCAGGTCTCGCATTTTCGGCGTTACAAACCGGCGAGGATCTAAACATGGAGGGAAGCTGTTCCACAAGTAGGATTTCCGAGGGGCAGTCCACAACCCGTCCGCCCTACTTTGACGGGAACAACTACAGCTACTGGAAGCTGAGGATGAAGACGTGGCTCCAAGCCACTGAATTCGAGGTATGGGGATGTTGCGAAACCCCATACGAGATCCCGAAGCGACCCCAAGGAGGCTACTCGCAGGTGCAGATTCTAGAGCTCTCACTCAACGCAAAGGCAATGAATGCCCTGTATTGCGCGTTGAGTCCGGAAGAGTTCGAGAAAATCCAAGAGTGCACCACCGCCCACGAGATATGGAGGAGGTTGGAAGGCACTCATGAAGATTCCAGCTCGGAGGAAGAAGAAGAAAAAGAAGAAGAAACCACTTGCTTTGGTTTCATGGCTAGAGGAACCAATAGCGACAGTGAAAGCGGAAGCGACTCCGACGAAGAGGTAAATTTTGATTTACAAGAAGCTTTTAATGAATTATTCGAGATTAGTAAATCACTAAAAATAGAAAACAAAAGCATGAAAAAGAACCTTAGTTTTCTTAGAAATGAAAATGATAGGTTAGAAAAATAACTCAAGGACATAGAAACTAGTCCTAAGGATAATAACCTATTATTAGAAAATCAAGACCTCATCAATGAAAATAATAAATTGATTGAGGAAAATGATAGTCTAAAAATAGAAATTTCTGATTTAAAGACTAAGATGAATACTATAGAAAGAGAAATTGCATGTCTTAGGGAAAGCTCTAACAAACTAATCAACAAAGTAGATGATTTTTATAGCCCTAAGGTTGAGAAAGGATCTCCGTCAAGGAGACCCTCTAACAAATCCGGATCCAAGCCCACTTGGATACCGAAAAAAGAATTAGAATCTTGTTTTGTAGGGTTCAGGGATGACTACAACATAAAGGACTGGACCTACAAGCTCAAGGCTGGTCAACTTAAGTTGGGAGAACCAATGAGTAGACCAAGGAGGAGAAGAAGAAGACCGACGAGACAGCGAACAAACGACGGACCCGCCGCACGTCGACCACCAGATTGGAGACCGGCGCCGATGCCCGGGCCTCCAAGCTACGGTTGGGAGCCCCATCCGATGTGGCATCCACCACCACCATTCGGGCCATTTTATTGGCCATGGTAGGTGAGGTAAAATTCTTAACCCTATCCTTTTTATAAGCATTTAGATAGGGGAAGTTAAAAATGATGAGCTTATTGTCAATTTTTAAGGGGGAGATACAAGTTAGCTAAATTTCCTTTAGTAAGGGGGAGAAAAATAATAGCTATCTTGTTGTTATAAAAAGGGGGAGGACATTACCTTTGTTAAAAATAAATAGAAGAGCATGTTTTAAGGGGGAGTAATAGGAAATATAAAATCAATCAAACCTTTTTGATAATGTCAAAAAGGGGGAGGATTTTTATGCATTATTATTTACGGTTTTGTCATCATCAAAAAGGGGGAGATTGTTGGTGCTAGAGCACCACGATCATTTGTTTTGATGATAACAAAACACGTGTTATTTAACATTTGCAATTTGAGTCCTAGATTTCAGGTCAATTGCAAATGAAGACGTGTTTAGACGGAACTCGAGCTCGCATCCAGGATGGATTGGAGGAGCTTGACGGAAAACACAGGAGGATCGCGTGGAGCGAAAGATTGGAGATGGAAGACAAGAAGAATAGGATAGATTCTTTTTTATCCTTTCATGTATCTCTTGTATTTATTTTCTTGCTCTTTATTTTCCTTAGACATTATGTTAAAGAGCCTCAAAGAACCTTAAAAGTAGTCCTAGGAACACCTGCACAACCCTAGGATACTTAGGTTTTCTATAGAATACTTAGAAAACCAATATAGGGTTCAAACAGCATTTCCAGACGTCTAATTCCAAAATCAGACGTCTGATAAAGTATTTTAAGACGTCTGACTGTTGTTTCAGACGTCTGATAACTGTTAGGCTGGACTTAGTTTTCTGTCTGATGAAATCAGACGTCCAGACCTTATACCAGACGTCTTAGGAGACGTCTGATGGATTTTCCAGACGTCCAGATAGTGGACCGTTGGCTAACTTAGCAGACACGGCAGTATATGACCGTTAGAGCCTTATCAGACGTCCATAGGTCTTTACAGACGTCTGATAAATGACCGTTTTGCCTCGGCTGACCCAAAATCTCTTCTCAGAGATTTTCTAGCCGTTGCAACGTTTGGAAATCAATTCCCACGGTAAAAGTAGGTTTCCAGACGTCCAGACTTAGTGCCAGACGTCCTCTATGTCGTCTGATGGACTTGTACAAAAACCCTGTTTAGATCTGATTCAAGTCAGGGAGAAACCCGCACAGAATCAGACGTCTGACCTTGTAATCAGACGTCTTAAAGTGGCCTTCCAGACGTCTGATGCCAGAGTTAGACGTCTGATAACCCTGTGAAGTGTAATCATTGTCCTGATTTCGGCCTGATTCTCTTGGGCTTTGCACCCAACGGCTATGGAAGCTTTTCCAAGCCTTCCAAAGCCTTCCTAAGTCCTCTATAAATAGAGGGGAACCTTTGTAAACAAAAATACACAAGATACACACTAAGAGAAACAAGAGACACACCTAAGCAACTTAGTTCCACTCTTTTGTGTCCAATTGAGGCCCTTGCTCTCCAAGCTCTAGTTTCATTCTCTTGAGAGCATCAAGCCTTCGCGCGCCCGCTCTCCCGCTGTTGATAACGAGAGCGACGTAGCGCCGTCGCGTGGCACACGCACCGCGTCATCATCGACGCACTCCTTGCAAAGGGGAGTTTCCTATTTCCTATAGAAGCTAGGTTTAATATTGTTGGCTCTATAGGACTGTTGTTTATTCTATCTTTGTATTTTGGTTGGGTATTCGCTTTGCGAATTCCCGTCTCCTTCGTGGGACAAAATCCTTCTCGTGGAGAGAAGGGGTTGAGGAACGCTACCCTCGTACTTGTAGCGTGGTTGTATTGAGGTTGAATCACCCTCGTTCAAAGTGATTCGGTTAGTGGATTTGATCAACTTGGTTGATCGGAAAATCCTAACTCGAGAGGGTTAGGTGGTGGTTTTTACCCGGTTTGGGTTTCCACCTAAAAATCTTTGTGCACATTTTGTGATTGCTTATTTTGTGAGATTGCTTTATATATTTTCAATTCCGCATTTTTTTACGTCACCCCTCCTAGAAGGGAACCTTCACATACCTCTTAGTCGTCTGGAGTTTCCTCTAGGCGTCGTCTGGATGTAGGTCCAGATGACTGATTCTGGGAAAAATCCCAGAACAAGAAGCTCCTTCGTCTTCTTCCTACTGCGTGCGACCACGCCGCGTAGCCGCTCGTCCGCTGTTCTAGCTGCAGCAGTGCCGGGGAAACCTCCCCAGCACAATGCTCCGCCTCGCACACGCTTGACCGGCCTCTAGCTGCTCTGGCGAGCTCTCTCATGGCTCACGCACTCTTTTCTCCGCTGCTGCACTCGGCTGCAGCTGCTGCTCTTGCTCTCGCGCTGAAGGAGAGAGAAGACAGATGGTGTGGGGTGGTGTGAGGGAGAGGAGAGGGTATAAGTAGGCGTGGGGGGGGGGGGGGGGGCAACTTTGCAAGTCGGTGAGGGAAGAAGAAAGAGAAGAAGGCGGCTGGGGCTCAGTCTGCGCGCGACACACGCGCAGACTAGCGGTCGTACGCACATAAAAATTAATTTCCAGACGTCTGGCCCAAGTCCCAGATGTCTTAAAGAACTTTGAAGGCACGGGTCTTAACATCGATGTAGCGCCTTCCCCATGTGGCTAGGGTTCAGTTGTGCTAAGCAAGGGGCTCCCCTACCTTGTCTTAGTCATTCCTTGTTGTTGGGGGTTGCACTGACTTGGTCATGATTCCTCCATGCATCTCCTTGCTGAGCTTGCTACCATTGTGCTCTTTCATTGCAACTGTTGGTTCCACTAACATCAATCGCCCCACTTCCACTTCACCTCCACCCACTGATCATCATCGTTTTTGACTTGTTTGATGTTGGGACCAGGTGTGAAATTGCACTCCATCACGATCGAGTTATTTCTGATTTACTCCCAACCCGTTGTTACTCGTGAGTGTAGTTTGTATTGATCTTGAGACCATCCTAATAGCATTATTGTATCACATAGTGTGAAGGAAACCTATGTCTTGTACGAATTGTGTTACATGAGCACTTCTTTTCCTCTTTATTATTCTTTATTTTATTTTTGTTGTTTTCTTGTGTTTTGGTGTTCATCCCTCATTGAGGGGGCATTTCGGTTCCCCCCTTCTCCAAGGAAACATTTCGGTTGTCTGTCTCTTTCTTTCCTCGTTGTAGCTACGTCTTGTTGCATCTTTTCCGTTTCCTTAATGAAGTATCTTGTTTGCAAAAACAAAAATTCAGTTGAACCCAACGAGAGAGACAATCTCACCTCATCCATCAAGGAGCAACTAGGTATGGCACTGTGATATCGAGCATCCTTGCTGGTGCCCAAGGTGACATACACTGGATTTCATCTCCTATTCAAACTTACAATGACATCTGTGTCACTCACTTGTAGGGTTTGCTGCATGACCTGCATGTTCAAGTTCATTGGAGACAATAGCGGTGGGGGTGGCTCCTCTTTATTGCATTTTCTCCAAAGGGAGACTTGACTAAGGTTAGCGCACTTAAAAGATAAATACTTGAGGTGAAATTAACTTGAACCTTTGCTATTTGGTTCTACTCCCTATCTTCATTTAATGTTTAGCGGGATAATATTGCTCCCACACCATCTTACAAAGTTACAAGTACCTAGATATAACAGATCACTGATAAATAACCGTACCATAGGACACCACCCATCACATAATCATAAATAACAACAGCTACTTACGGATCACAAAAGCTGACAGTGATTGTAATCCGTAGCCATTGTAGAAAATAAATAACATACGAAGAGTTTAATCCTAGATAAAACATACGTAAGCTTTGAGACGTTACCATATTATTTGAGTGACTAAATGGAAATAAAACTTTAAGGTAAAGACACCAAGTATTTTCCCAATTTTGGCTCTCTCACACTATGTTCAATCGTGTCTCCTAAAATTACTTTCGAAATGACTCGCCTACATCTGAGTGTAAGGTCATGAATAAATTACTCTAGGATATATTTAAGAAATAGGTAAAACAATATAAAAGGCATGGGCCGACAAAAGAGAAGCAGGTAGAGATGCATGATGAGTCAGTTTACAATCTAAACATTACAAGGTTTTAAATATTTGAGGTCAACGTTTCAACAAGATGGACAAATTTTAGGAATGTCACACATGGAATTATTGATGCAAACATTGATATTTTTTGGCATGTCAATCCAAGGAGTATAGCAAAATAACAAGAAAAAGGAATATGATAAATAAAAGGATAGAGATGCCTTTGGAGCTTGTTGACTTCTGTTAGGGAAGTTAGCATGAAAGGGCATGCCACACCACTAAGTACTTGAGCTCAAAGTATTTCCATTTATACCAACACCCAAGAACATGAAAGCATCACTAATTAAACCCAAAGTGCAAGTCATGAAAACTGCGAAGAAGCTTTTCCAGAGTAACAGATACAACAAAAAAACATCCCAAATAGTTGCCTGTGACGAGTAATAGTCATGGAACCCCAACAACCAGAACACAATGACAATATGCATTCCAAATGGCACCCTGACTAAGAAAGGATGATAATAGGCTTGGAAATCAAAATTATAGATGCATGCAGACATGTCATATATTACTATAGTCAGATGCCAGTAAGGCTCCAATATCAAGCATTCAGCCACAACATCGCTCTCCTGGCTAATGTCAACCCGACATATCCAAGATCATCTCAACTCCTTGGAGATTTATTAGGTGGTGAGGTATAAAGATAAGCGACAATTGATTTAATGGAGATAGTTATGCCGAGGGTGCCTTCTCCTCAAGTCTGTCAAGAAAGAGCTTGAATGGTGAATAAGTTATTTGTATATCAATGCATCACGACCAGGCCCAACACCAATGTAATGAATTGGCACACCAAATTCTTCTGTTCTATCAATGTAGTGCCGAGCAGCCGGAGGAAGATCCTTGTAATTTCCGACGGAAGAAATGTCACATTGCCATCCTAGAATTACTTCATAGTCAACCTGCGCAATGGAAATCGAATTGTAAGTTTTCTTTGGGGAAAAATAATTCTGGGTTTTCTTAATGTTTGGTAAAGTAGAATGCAAGCAGATAGGTTAGATGCTTTCTGTTTCAGTACATAGTCATTATCCCATCATAGACAACAATTATCTATATCTGTCAGGATGCAATCTAAAGATACTTTCTATTAGCTGACCAGGGCTACAATCTGGACAATGAATTCATATTTGTAACTACTTAAAGAATAACTTGCATATGCAGTTTATATGTCTCACCATTTTATCTAATCTGATTTACTCTATCCAATTTCATGGCTAATTTCTTAAATATGACCCTAGGAAAAGAGTTATTAATAACCTCTAGATTTAACTTCAAAGCTTTCTTTTTGAAAAAATTTAACTTCAAACTTTAGAAATCAAACAAGAAGAAGAAATGACATAATAAAAAGAATAAAATCATGGAAGATTTGGAAAATAGACAAGTCACAAAGTTCTGAAAATTAAAGAGGTGGAAACATATAATAAAGCATTCATCAGCCAAAAACAAATGCATATGATGTGAAGCTTTTTACAGATTTAGCAAGCAAAAGGTATATTAGCTTGCTTTGGTACTTAATCAATATGAATGTCCTTCATATCTATTTTAATGAATTTAGTCAGGACTCAAAATATCAAATAGTAAAATGATCGACACTTGTTTTCTTCTGATAAATGAGAGCTAAAATCCCTCATTCCTTAAGAAACCAAGTCTATCATGGGTCACTGCTGCATAGTCACAAGAGCTAGTAAAGCAATTTTTCCCCTTTCTTTTTGAGAGATGGGACGAAGCATTTTCACTTCCCCTAATGTGAAAATATGAAAATACCCTGATTTTTGCAAGTGCCGAGTATGTTCTAACTTGCAACCATTTATAATCGCATGGTGTGCTTCTTGGGTAGAATTTCATCTGCGGCACTTTCCTAGATCAAATCTTTGAGGAGACGCTGATCCTTGCAAGGGTTGAATTAGCCCTTGGGTGCTCAGACATCCCTTTAGAGTCAAAACTGGAAAGCTGACTGGAATACGGAAGATGGAATGTGTATTAAGAGATAGGGGAGATGAGGGTGGTAAATTAACATTTTCTTTAGATGGAATGGGAGAGGGACAGGGATTTACATCGATATATGTACCCTTATAAACAAGGTTTTAAGAGGACAATGATTTGCATCAGTGGAGGTACCAACTGATAATCTATGTTTTAAGCGTCTCACTGCTGGTTGTGCCACAAAAGGCACATAGCCGAATGACACATTGGGAAGGTAGATCCCAAAAAATGGCACAAGATGGTTCAAAATGACTATTTGGAGCTCAAAGTGCACAAATTTCGATTCTAAATTAAATGCACAAAAATAGTTTTTCATTATTAACAAATTGGAGGGTTCTTGACTATTAATGTGCCCCGATACAAAGACGTTAAATATCTTACTTAATATAAAAGCATACATATCACTTGAAAGTATACAACTTTGATCGTAGTCAACATTTTGAGAATATGAGTAATAAAATACCTTCAATGTAAATTAGTTATGTACTATCATGTTGTGTAGCTAAGGCAAACTTAACCTAATACTTCAATACGAGCTTAATAGCACTTGGATCTACTTAAGTTAGCCTAATAAGCGACTAAATTAGAGGTTCTGTCCACCTAAGCTAAGCCCAACATAAGCTGATCTAGGCTTCTTGGTGAGTAAGAACTCTTCTTTTTTTCTTCTTTTGACTGGATAGGTGAGCGAGAACTAACAAAACTAGATAGTCAATATTTTGAAAGGGGGTATTTTCTCATTGGAATTTCCTTCCCATTTTTCGTGTAGTGTAGGACGGTCAAACTCTTCATCTGATTTGCATGCATGTGATATGTTGCCTCATGTCCAACCATTAACCAATGAGAAGATCTCGCTGAAATGCTCCTAACATGCATGGAAGATACACATGATACACCTTGCCCGGTGAAACATGGTGATATGCCACAAAATTCAAAACCTTGCTGGTAAAAAGCCAGGTCCACCAAACATTATGTAGTGTATGGAGGGGCGAGAGCTTTTTTTTTTTTAAGAAGTGAGGGAGAGGTGAGTTGTGGAACCTTGGGATTTGATATTAAGTGCCTTGTGAACAATGACAAGCTCTTTATCTTCAGCATGTTCGACAAAAATGCTTGCACAAGCTGCACTAACCACAATCATTTGGACTGTAGCAATCCTTGGTGATTTCCAAGATTCCTATCATGATTAAATATTGATTTTGTACATGCACTTATAATGATCTTTACTCAATTGTGCACCACACACAAAGCTAGACCTAACTCTTCATACTAAGTCGAAGAAAATGAAACTTCATAATTACTAAACTGTCCTTACGCCTTTTTATATATAGAGAGGTGAGAGAAAAATTGTAACATAAGTCTAACACTAAATAAAAAGATAAAATGCCCCTCAAAACATTATGTAACACTCCCCGTCAAGTTATAACATATATATCCACTATGCTCAGCCTATTTTTACACTTCTCAAGCATAGGACGAGATAATGGCTTAGTAAACATGTTCGCAGTCTGGTCTGAAGAAGCAAGACAAGTAATACGAAGCAAACCCTAATGAATTAAACTCCTGGTATAATGACAATCTACTTCCATATGTTTGGTTCTCTCATAGAACATGAGATTGTTAGCAATGTCTATTGCAGCCCAGTTATCACAATACATCTCCATTGGCTCCTTGGCTCCTGAATGGTAATATTAAGATCACGTAACAAAGATCTTATCCATATCATCTCTGCTGCAGTATGTGCCACGGCACGGTACTCAGACTCAGCACTGGAGCATGAAACTACACTTTATTTCTTACTCCTCCATTAGCTCCTTGGCTCCTGAATGGTAATATTAAGATCACGTAACAAAGGTCTTATCCATATCGTCTCTGCTGTAGTATGTGCCATGGCACAGTACTCAGACTCAGCACTGGAGCATGAAACTACACTTTACTTCTTACTCCTCCAGGTCACCAAATTCCCAACCACAAATGTATAGAAACCAATGATAGATCTCCTGTCTCCAACATCGCCTACAAAATCTGCATTTAGGTAAGCAACAATAGACATAGGTGCCTTCTTCTAGAATAAAATGCCTCTACCTGGACATCCTTTGATGTACCTCAACACTTGCATCACAACCTGCCAATGATCATCAATAGGTTTGTCTAAGAACTTACCTTACCTATTGCAAGGCTAATATCTGGCCTAGTGATAGTCAGATACAAAAGTTTCCCCACCAGCTGTCAATAGGCCTTTTTGTCCATCAACTTCACAGTATCATCAAAGAGGTGAACCTTAGGATCCATAGGGATATTGGCACCCTTGGATCCTAGCATGCCAATCTCCTGGAGAATGTTAAGAGCATACTTTCTTTGTGACATAACTATCCCTCGCTTACTTGTGGCAATCTCAATGCCCAAAAAATACCTTAGTTTCCTAAGGTCCTCCATGACAAACTCATGTGCCAAATACTCCTTCACCTGAGAAATACCAGCTGTATCATCACCTGTGAGGATAAGATCATCCACATACACAAGTAGAGCCACAGTACCACCACCGGTCTTCCTTACAAACAGTGAACGATTAGACAATGACTTCTGGATCCCAACAGCAGACAATGCCTCAGATAAGCGCTGAAACCAACCTTAGGGGCTCTGTTTAAGATTATAAATGACCTTACGAAGCCTGCAAACACACTCCCCCTGAACCTCAAATCCAGGAGGCCACTGCATATATATCTACTGTTGTATATATATCTCCTCCTGTAAATCTCCATAAAGGAACACATTTTTGACTTCCAGCTGGTGTAGGTTCCATCCATAATGTGTTGCAACAGATATAAGTATACGGACTGTGGAGAGATGAGCAACCAGCGAGAATGTGTCCAAGAAATCCATCCCATAGGTTTGGCCATGATGCGAGCCTTATACCGAGAAATATACCCATCTAGATTATATTTCAAGGTGAAAGCCCACTGAGCACCAACAAGGTGCACACCCGAAGATAAAGTAGTAAGCTCCCAAGTGCCTTTGTCACTAAGAGCAAACATCTCCTCCTCCATGGCAACCTTCTAGTGTGGATGTAGTAGAGCCTGCTGGTAAGAATTAGGAATCTCAGCACTGGAAACTGCAACAGTGAACGCATGAAACTTCGTGCCCAAAGAATCAGTAGAAACAACACTCCCAGCAACACAATACATGACACAGGATCGCGGAACTTTCCAGATAGCAATAGGAATATCACCCGCAGACATGGAGGGAGAACCTAGAGACACATCATCAGGAGAAGTACTGTCAGTAGCCTCAACACATACCTAAGTAGGAGAGAACGGTAGTAGCTCAATAGGAATTGAAGAGGGGGTGTCTTCTCTCTATAACTGATAGGAAGTTGATATGTGGTACCTTTGAAAGTCTTATCGTCTAGTGGTACTACTCTGTATATGCTCACAGGTTACTCTATAGCAGGTACATACCACTCTGAGAGAAATCCTCCATGGCTACAGGAGGAATAGGCATTGGCATAGCCATCTCCACCTCTTTTAATTGATGGCCTGAAGTAGAAAAGTACGGAATAAATTCATGAAATGTCACATCCACAGTAACAATGCCTCCAGTGTATAGGGTCAAGATACTTATATCCCTTTTGAGTGCGTGAGCAACTAAGAAACACTTAGCCACCCTCAAATCCAATTTATTACAACCAAGCCCAAGGAGATGCACAAATGCCACACATCCAAATGTCTTTGGCGACACTAAAAACAAGTCTGAATCAGAATATAAAATATTCCATGGAATCTGCTCATAAAGTACAGAGGAAGGAAGCTTGTTAATGAGATAACATACAGTGAGAAAAGCATATCCCCAGTAGATATGTGGAACAATATTATGGATAAGCAAGGCTCTAGCTGTATCCAGAATATGACGATGTTTCCGTTGTGCAACCCCATTTTGTTGTAACATGTAGGGGTAGGACGTCTGATGTACAATACTAAGTGATCCATAGAAGAAAGCCAAGCTCTTAGTACAAAACTCCAAGGCATTATTAGTTTTGATCTTAATGCAAACACCAAATAGATTTTTCACAAAAACTACAAACTGTTGAATAATAGATCCAACCTCTGATTTATTGCGCATGAAAAATATCCATAATAAACGAGAGAAGTCATCAACGAATAACAAATAATAATGATAGTGCTGTTAGTCTGCCACACGGCTAGGACCCCAAACATTATAACGCAACAAATCAAAATAAGCCGAACTATTGGACTGGATAAAAGCTAGAAAACTAGCTTGATGATATTTCCCTAGTTGACAAGCATCACACTGAATTTTTATGGCAGGTGAGAGATGAGGAATGATCCGACGTAGTTTTTCCAGTGAATGATGGCCTAGTCGTCTGTGCCATTGCAAGGCAGTCGCCGCAGTAGTACTCGTCTGACAAGTTACAACAACTGGACTCTAAACTAACTGGTAAACACCCCCTCCTCGTGTCCATCACCAATTGTCCTCCCCATCATGTTGTCCTGAAACGTACACCTAACCACATCAAAAATGGTACAACAATTCAATTGTTTAGTGATAGTACTAACAGACAGCAATTGCATTGTCATGTCAGGCACATAATAAACATCAGAGAGATGCATAGTAGGAGTAACTGACACCCCTGCTTACCATAAACGGGGGCATGTCTATCATCTGCTAGCTGTACTGAGCGGTCTTGTGACACCTCTTGCATATTCCCAAAACACTGTGCAGTCCCTGACAAATGATCTAAAGCACTAGAATCAATCAACCACGAACTATTCATACCTGATGTGGAGGCAAAAGCTGCAATGCCTAAAGACTGAGGCTGATCACGGGTCAACTGAGCTAGGTGTTGTATTACCGCATCATAATCTGCATCTGCAAGAGACTGTATCAGTAGACACAGTTAATGAAGCAGTCACAGAAACTTGGTTGACAACAGCAAGCCGTCCAAGTTTGTTCCAACACTTGGCCTCAATGTGGTCAATTCTCCCACAGTAGGAACGTGTAGGCTTGCCACAACCACCATTAGCACACCCCTTGCCTTTGCCTCAAAAGGCTCTAGTCCATCCTCCTCATGTACTCACAGCTACATGAGCAAAAGCAGCATTACTGGTGACAACCTCTGGAGTAGGCTGGACAAGCAACTTGCTAAGTCTCCTATAGATCTCCTCAATGAGAGGAAACTAAGAAAGTGTCAATATCTGTGAATGTGCAAAAGAATAATCATCATTAAGCCCTACCAGAAACATATGAGCTGAGAACTCCTTCCTCTGATTCCTACACGTAGGTGATGTGCACATGGGTCTGCATGCATTGTACTTTTCCAAGAGCCCCTTCATGGTGGAGTAATACTGTGGGAGACTCATGGACTCATGTTTCAAATGACACAAATCATAGTGGATTTGGAAGACCTGGGTGGAGTTGAGTTCATGAGAATATGCATCCTTCAGATCGTCCCACATCTGTTTAGTAGTTTTGTAGTACACAACTTCATCTCAAATGCGATTTATCACACTATTTAGTATTCAGGCCCTTACCATAGCATCATCTTTGTTCCAGGATGCATACTTCCCTATCTTCTGCTCTAGTGGTGCTTCAGTGAGAACATGTTGCTTCTCATGTCTTTCCACAGTGACAAGAAACGTTTGAGACCAATAGAGGTAATTGGTCTCATCAAACTTCATAATAGGTGCAAAGAATAGATTCTTGTAGATCACACTTTCTCCAGTCTGTTCTAATGTCACTCCGATCTCTGACGACAATGAGGCTATAGTGAAATCACACCACAAACACCTTCAAACACGAATATGAATTTTAACACAATAGGGGTATACACCCTAAAACTCTACTCACGTGCGATTCCAATATTTGTCAACAATCCAAGGGGAATACACACCCCAAAGCATGCGTCAATGATAACACTACATATGGGGGTGATAATTCTATTAAATAGGGCCCATCTTAAGAATAAAAGGCACAACATAAGTAGAATGGGAGTATTGCATGCATCATATACCAATATTGCTTATAAAACTGTATTAATGGCCATTTGTGTAAGCATGTGTCAAAGCAGGCCTCAGATGAGCAATCAGACCGCACGGATGGATTCAGAACGACAAACGGAGTCCAACAGACTTAAGATCGGCCAAATCCGACATCCGAAGCTCCTACAATGGGCCCAAGAAGTTCTGACCGTTGATCTGATGATCAACGGCCCTCGTTGCGCCACGTCACCCCCCGCTCACCGCATGCCGTTGCCTCCTTCAGCTGAGATCAAATCTCGGTTGTCGATCTTCGATCGGACAGCCGAGAACCGCGCGCCTACCGCTATCGCCGCGACAAAGTAGCGGGAGTGGCACAGCGGTGAGCGCGCACGCCTGCACGTAGGCGACGCGGGTTCGAGCCGCGCGGGGTGAAGAATCGAAGACGGAGAGGCTCGCGGCAAAATTGGGCCACCCGATCAGTAGAGGGCGGCCAAGATTGCGCCACGTGGCGCGCCCTCAGACAGTGAGCGCCCACGCACGCACGCATGTCGGGCGACGACGCCTACGCGCATGTGCGCCCGAGGTGCGATACAAGCGCGCCCAAGGGAGGATCTCAGCCGTCCGATCTTCAATTAGACGGCTCTCACGCAGTGGTCACGGATCAGGCGCGAAGAAGAAGGGCGCGGGCGTGTGACCGACGGGTTGGAGGGCTTCACCGACGCTTTTGGAAGGGTTTTAGTGACGTCCCGGACGTCGCTAAAGCCCCTTCTTCTTTTAGAAAGCCCTTGTCCCTATTTAAACCCTCTCTAATCGCTCATTCAAGGCATTCACTTTCTTTGCAACTACTCTACCCCTCTCTTAGCTAGCTTTAGGACCTCTTGTAATCGCCGGAGATGACGAGCCACCGACGGAGCCTTCTCCACCGCTGTGGCTGCCTCGCCGCCCTCCCCCCTTCTCTCTCTTTTCCTCTCTTTTAAGCTTTCCCTTACTTATGTTTAAGCATGTATTTAATGTTGTAAGCTGTGAACTAAAGCTGCATGATTAATGAAGTTATTTTCCGTTCAGTGTTTACTTTATTTCCTGTTTAAGTTGCATGATCAAGCAAAGAAACAACTCTAACCCTAATCTCTCTCTCTCTCTCTATCTCTCTTGCTTTTCAACCGCACCTTTCGCAAGCAAAACTCCGCAATTTCGGTGACAACAAGTGATAAGCAAAATTTGATTTTCATGCCTCCCTGAGATCGACACTCGGACTCATCTCTGTTTCTTTACTTTAAAACCGACGTTGCAAGTGCGACTATAACGGCACTTCTTAACACACATGCACGGGAGCACGTCAGTTTTTGGCACCGTTGCCGAGGAGGCAACGGATTTGTTTTGTCACTTCCACATCCATTCTCACATCGTCTAATGCCCTGTTTTCCTTTTTACTTGATGGTTGCAGGAATTCGACGCTTAGACGGTGAAGCGACGCATCCCATGACGGTAACAAGGGAGTAGGCGCAACAAGGACCGATAATGAGTAATTCTTTACTTATGATTGTTTGCTTGCGTGAAAAACTAAAAAATAAATTGTAAAAATTGAAAAAAATTGACGTGGTGTATGATTGCTTGACCCACATCCTTAACACATCACCCTACATTAAAAAAAAAGTACACTCTAACATTCTGAATAAATTCTTGGAGTGTTCTTTTCTCTTTTTGAGTGGTGTTTGCGAAGCTACCGTGAGTTGACTTGGGCCGCACCACTCAACCCTAAAATTGACTCATCTAACAGAAGCTGCATGATCATTAGGATGAGTACATTAGGGTTTTAGAGCCTCTACAGAATAAAAGGAAATCTACTTTCACCGAATTGTGTGCAGAACTTGACGTGCCAACTGAAACTTGTCTGAAAACATTAAGAGATGTCAACCCTAAAAGATACTAAAGTAAGGATGAAACACTAAAAGACACATCTTAATCCTTGTTTGAAAATCATGTTTTGATAGAAGCACACATGTTGAAAGTGGAAAATTAAAAGGCACCACCCCAATCAATGCCTCATCACATAACCCTAGCACAAGCACTATCCTAGCCCTTTAAAACTAAGTAGACGTGCCTTAGGCAGGAGTGAGTTAAGTCTCGAAAGGTGAGGTTTTGTTCGCTGGGCACTTGGCTTTCATTCCCTTGGTAGAATCTGGTGACTAGGCTGCGGGGCAGTGTCAAACGACCGCGGTTGTGAGGTCTACAAAATCAGAGGCGCAAGCCAAAGGAAGAACCTTCCCTACAATCCCCTCGTAATCAACCTAGCCAGATTAACCTTGGGAAGGGGTGTCCACTGCTTACGGACTTAATCACCCTTTGTGATATTTCTAGGTCTCCTAAGGAATACCCCATAATGACTAGGTTTGTTTGCTTGATTGAACACATTTCTCGCATCTGTTGCTCTCTGCATCCCCTCCTGTTCTTCTCTAGTGTATGCACGGGAAACGCTCACTGCATCCCGAGTTGTTTGTTTTGAGGCAGGAATCTAGGCGACGTGATTCTGTTAGAAACATGGCTGAACCTAGGGTAGATGAGGCTGAGGATCAACCCTCACCAGACATAATGGCCATCATCCAAGCTCAAATTAATGCAAACCACCAGCTTCAGCAACAACAAATCCACACCATCATGCAAGCCATACAACAGTTACAGAACCCACAAGAACAACCACCACCACCTTTCCAAGGCTCACAAGGGCAACCACCACTCGATGTACCACCATTTCAGGATCAACCGAGGCCCCTCCACGATTTCTATAACCCCTCCGCTATTAGAGTCGAGCCACACCGTAGGATCCCCGAAGGGGGAGATGATTTTGAGCTGAAACTGAATGTCTTAAGTCTGATCCAGAACCACTTTGATGGAAGCTCAAATGAGGACCCCTTCCAGCATCTAGAGGATCTCGACAGCATAGCACGAACTGTGAAACCTAGGAACATTAGCCTTGACATTGTCCTAATCAAGATGTTTCCCTTCTCATTAAGAGATAAGGCTTCTCACTGGCTTAGAACCCTAGGTAGACCCATCACCACCTTGGAAGAACTGAGGCATGAATTTTTGCTTCCTGGATGGATATTCAGGATATAACCAAGTCGCAATTGCTCCAGAAGATCAAGAAAAGACCACATTCACTTGCCCGTACGACACGTTTGCATTTCGTCGAATGCCGTTCGAGTTATGCAACGCACTTGCGACCTTCTGGCATTGCATGCTAGCCATTTTTTCAGAAATTGTGGGTGAATACTTAGAGGTCTTTATGGATGATTTCTCTGTATTCGGGAATTCATTCGACCATTGTCTGAGCAACTTGGAGAAAATCCTGAAATGATGTATTGAGGTTAATCTGGTGTTAAGTTGGGAAAAGAGTCATTTTATGGTTAAAGAAGGAATTGTCCTCGGTCACATCGTATCACATAGGGGCATCGAGGTAGATCGGGCTAAGGTTGATTTGATTTCCAAACTCCCCCCACTTAGCTCGGTTCGACAGATTCGCTCATTTCTGGGACATGTTGGCTTCTACCGAAGGTTCATTAAAGACTTTTCCAAGCTTTCCAAACCCTTGACCGATCTGCTAGCCAACGACGTCATATTTCACATGTCTTCTGATTGCATCCAGGCTTATCACACCTTTCGGGACTTAGTCTCCACAGAACCTGTACTTCAACCCCCGGACTGGTCCTAGGACTTTGAGATTATGTGTGATGCATCAGATTTTGTCATAGGCGCTGTCCTAGGACAAAGGCAAGACAAGAAGCCCGTGGTGATCTATTACGCGAGCAAAACATTGGACGTGGCCCAACGAAATTATACGGTTACAGAGAAAGAGTTGCTCACTGTAGTCTTTGGACTTGAAAAGTTTCAATCATACTTGTTGGGATCCCACGTGATTGTTTACACTGACCATTCAGCCATCCGGCACCTGTTGGCCAAGAAGGACGCAAAGCCCAGGTTCATCAGATGGATCCTGCTTTTGTAGGAATTTGACATGGAAATCTGTGACAAGGCCGGATCGAAGAATGTGGTGGCTAACCACTTGTCTAGACTTCATCCAGACTACATTGGACCCTCCCTACCTCTATCTGACACCTTCCCCGATGAACACATTCTGGCTGTACAAGACAAGAGACTGCCATGGTATGCTGACTACGTCAACTACCTAGTTGTAAGACAAACCCCGCACAGCTGGTCCAGACAGTAACAGGATAGGTTCTTGGCTGAGGCCAAGCACTATTTCTGGGATGATCCCATGTTGTTTCGCCTCTGTGCTGACCAAATCATCAGGAGGTGTATCCCCGAAGACGAAGTTTAGAGTGTGCTTTCCTTCTGTCATGACCAGGCTTGTGGTGGCCACTTCTCTGGAAAGAAAACAGCTGCAAAGGTTCTGCAGTCTGGATTTTACTGGTCGTCCCTATTTAAGGATGCACACAACTTTGCCAAGACTTGCTCAAGCTGCCAAACGTTGGGGACCATGACCAAGAAAGATATGATGCCCCTCTAGCCCATTTTAATTGTTGAAATCTTCGATGTTTGGGGTATCAATTTTATGGGCCCCTTTCCACCATCCAACGACTTCGAGTACATCATAGTCTCAGTAGACTATGTTTCTAAATGGATTGAAGCCGTCGCCACCCGCCGATGCGATCACAGGACTGTCATGGACTTTGTTAAGCAGAACATCTTTTGTCGGTTTGGAATACCCAAGGTCATGATCAGTGACGGTGGAAGTCATTTTATCCATTCCCAATTCCGTGCCCTACTTAGAAAATACGGGGTGAACCACCGCATTGCTACCTTGTATCATCCGCAAACAAATGGGCAGACCGAGGTCTCAAATAGACAAATCAAGAACATTTTACAAAAGACTGTGAGACCTGACAGGAAAGACTGGTCCACACGACTAGATGATGCCCTGTGGGCATACAGGACCGCTTTCAAGACCTCGATAGGCATGTCGCCTTATCGCCTGGTCTTTGGGAAAGCCTACCATCTTCCTGTCGAATTGGAACACCGGGCTTACTGGGCTGTTAAGCAATGTAACATGGATTCCCAGTTAGCCGGTGCACAGAGGACGCTCCAATTATCTGAGCTCGAAGAAATTCGTTGGGACGCTTTTGAAAATAGTCGACTATATAAAGAGAAAATGAAAGTCGTCCACGACCGACTCATTCATAAAAAAACCTTTGAGCCTAACCAGCAAGTTTGACTGTTTGACGCCCGCCTAAAACTCTTCTCGGGGAAACTCAGGTTCAAATGGACAAGACCATTTCGGGTGGTTCAGCCTTACTCTAATGGGGCAGTTGAAATCGCTGATCCTAACACCGGGCACACTTTTACAGTTAATGGCCAAAGATTGAAGCACTTCCTGGCTCAGGTTCCCCTAAAGGAGAGTGTCACTTTCATTGAGGGATGACACGAAGCACCGCCCAGCTGGAGGCGTTAAACTCAGCGCTTCCTGGGAGGCAACACAGAGGATTCAGACTGATCCGGTATTTTATGTCACTCAGGTACTATCTTTTTGAATCCCTTTGCATCCATGTATTTGCTAATGAGGACATTGTCCAACTTAAGCATGGGGGGGTGGTAACTTGTGTTGGTGCTAGAGCACCGCGATAGTTTGTTTTGATGATAACAAAACACGTGTCGTTTAACATTTGCAATTAGAGTCTTAGATTTCAGGTCAATTGCAAATGAAGACGTGATTAGACGGAATTCGAGCTCGCATCCAGGACGGATTGGAGGAGCTTGATGGAGAACAGAGGGGATTCGCGAGGAGCGATAGATTGAAGATGGAAGGACAAGAAGAATAGGATAGAATTCCATTTTATTCCTTTCTTGTACTTTTGTCGTTATTTTCTTGCTCTTTATTTCCTTAGAACATTATGTTAAAGAGCCTCAAAGTACCCTAACAGTAGTCTTAGGAACACCCGCACAACCCTAGGATACTTAGGTTTTCTGTAGAAAACTTAGAAAATCAATATAGGGTTCAAACAGAATTTCCAGACGTGTAATTCCTAAATCAGACGTCTGATAATGTGTTTTAAGACGTCTGACTGTTGATTCAGACGTCTGATAACATTTAGGCTGGACATAGTTAGTTCTGTCTGATGAAATCAGACGTCCAGACCTTAGACCAGACGTATTAGGAGACGTCTGATGAATTTGGCAGACGTCCAATTAGTGGACCGTTAGGCTGGCTTAGCAAACACTGAAGATCTGACCGTTAGAGCCTTATCAGATGTCCTTAAGCCCTTCCAGACGTCTGATAATTGACCGTTTTGCCTCGACTGACCCGAAAATCTCTTCTTAGAGATTTTCTAGCCGTTGCAAATCCATTCCCATGAAAAAGTAGGTTTCCAGACGTCCAGACATAGTGCCAGACGTCATGTATGTCGTCTGATGGACTTGCGCTAGAACCCTGTTTAGATTTGATTCAAGTCAGGAAGAGACCCACCCAAAATCAGACATCTGACCTTATTTTCAGACGTCTTAAAGTGGTCTTCCAGACGTCTGATTACCCTGTCAATGCAATCATTGTCCCTGATTTCGGCCTGATTCTCTTGGGCTTTGCACCCAACGGCTATGGAAGCTTTCCTATGCCTTCCAAAGCCTTCCTAAGGCCTCTATAAATAGAGGGGAGCCTTTGCACACCTAGACACACCCAAGCAACATACTTTCCACTCTTTTGTGTCCAAAAAGAAGCCCTTGCTCTCCAAGCTCAAGTTCTTCATCTAGAGAGCATCAAGCTTTTGCGCACCCGCTCTTCCGCCATAGTTCACGAGAGTCACGTTGCGCCATCGCGTGGCTCACGCACCCGCGTCATGGATCCGACACACTCCTTACAAAGGGGAGTTTCCTAATTCCTATAGAAGCTAGGTTTAAAATTACTTTGTTGGCTCTATAGGATTATTTGTTATCTTTGTTATTTGGTTGGGTATTCGCTTTGCGAATTCGCATCTCCTTCGTGGGACAAAATCCTTCTCGTGAAGAGAAGGGGTTGAGGAACGCTATCATCGCACTTGTAGCGTGGTTGTAATTGAGGTTGAATCACCCTCGTTTAAAGTGATTCGTTTAGTGGATTTGATCAACTTGGTTGATCGGAAAATCCTAACTTGAGAGGGTTAGGTGGTGGTTTTCACCCCGTTTGGGTTTCCACCTAAAAATATTTGTGTACTCGTGTGATTGAATTTTTTATGAGATTGTTTATATTCTATTCCGTAATTTATTACGTCACCCCTCCTGGTAGGGAAGAATCTACAACTTGCACAATCCTGAGCTCATTTAATCAGTCTGAATAAAATAAAATTAAAAAAAAAATGAATTTAGGAAGGAACTTAGGCATTAGAAACTTGTCAATAGTGGGAAATAATACAAAAAGAACTTAAACACTTAGACTTTTCAGGCCTTCAGGCTTAATCAGCCTTGGTGTCCGTTAAAATATGGATTTAGCTTCTAATCCTTGTAACCTTAAACTATTCTAATCCACCTACTAAATAAGGTGATAAGTATACGACTTATCAACTCATCCTCTAACTCAGAAAAACTTTGAGTCTAAGCATCTGCACGCATTTTTGCACAGACTCACTCCTCGGAGATTTTGACAGAAATTGGGTAGCTAATGAACTCTCTAAGGTGGTATGGCTGGCAAGTTGTCGTGGGTAACAGCCCATTAGCAGGTTGTCCAGAGCCCAGCCACAGAACTATTTCTTCTTCATTGCCTCTAGGTACATTTGAGATCAGGGAAGCCACCTACGTAAAAAAAAGAAAAAGAAAAAAAAAAGTAGAAAAGAAAATAAACCGCACTTCACTGCACGAGTATGGCTGGCAAGTGATCGTGGGTAACAGCCCATTGGTCGGTTATCCAGAGCCCAGCTCAATAACTACACAAAAAGAACCAAAACACTTAAGGAAGAAGCGGGGAAGTAGTACAAGCCGGGGAGATTTACACTGGAAAAATCCTTGTGTTGACCCCAATTAAAACAAATGTAAGGAGAAAGCTACCAATCGAACAAATACACCTTCAGGAAAATATATTTCCTCTTCCGGTCACCTAGGTGCATAGAAACCCGAAGTTTGTCTAAATTACCATTGAACGAATCTATCACAATCTTCACACCAAGATACTTAGCACTTACGGTTTTGACCGAGTTTTGGGTGGGTTGGGTAGCCATAAAAAGTTACCAACCCACGCTGAATTTCGAAAAAATTCTAAAAAACAATATATATATATATACATATACATATGTATAGTTATATACTAGCAATGATTCAGGCGATTCGTATTTTGCCAGACACCCGGGCGCTGCTTAGTCTTTGTAGATTAAGATCTCGGTATATTTCCTCTTATTAACAAGTGACGAAGTGTCTAAGCAATTACTTCTTAAATTCTGAAAGAAAATAAAGGCTAGAATAAACCTTGCTAGGGACTAGCAAGGAGTAAGCATGGGGGTATGATAACACTACATATGGGGGTGATAATTCTGTTAAATAGGGCCCATCTTAAGAATAAAAGGTACAACATAAGTAGAATGGGAGCATTGCATGCATCATATACCAAGATTACTTATAAAATTGTATTAATGGCCATTTGTGTAAGCACTTGTCAAAGCAGGCCTCAGATGAGTGATCAGACTGCACGGATGGATTCAGAATGACGAACTGAGTCCAACGGACTCAAGATCGACCAAATTCAACATCCGGAGCTCCTACAATGGGCCCAAGAAGTTCTGGCCATTGATCTGATGATCAATGGCCCTTGTTGCGCCATGTCACCCCCCGCTCACCGCGCGCTGCTGCCTCCTTCAGCTGAGATCAAATCTCGGCCGTCGATCTTCGATTGGACGACCGAGAACCGCGCAGTTGCTGCTATCGTCGCGACAAAGTAGCGGGCGTGGCGCAGTGGTGAGCGCGCACGCAGGCGACACAGGTTCGAGCCGCGCGGGGTGAAGAATTGATGATGGAGAGGCGCGCGGCAAAATTGGGCCGCCCGATCAGTAGCGGGTGGCCGAGATCGTGCCATGCGTCGCGTCCTTAGACAGCGAGTGCCCACGCGCGTGCGCTCACCGGGCGACGACGCTTGCGCGCCTGAGGCACGATCCAAGACCGACGGGCTGGAGGGCTTCACCGACTCTTTTGGAAGGGTTTTAGCGATGTCTCGGGCGTCGCTAAAGCCCCTTCTTCTTTTAGAAAGCCCTTCTCACTATTTAAACCCCCTCCAACCACTCATTCAAGGCATTCACTTCTCTTGCAACTACTCCACCCCTCTCTTAGTTAGCTTTAGAACCTCTTGTATTCGCCGGAGACGACGAGCCGCCGACGGAGCCTTCTCCACCGCCGTGGCTACCTCGTCGCTCTCCCCCCCTCTCTCTTTTCCTCTCTTTTAAGCTTTCCCTTACTTATGTTTAAGCATATATTTAATGTTGTAAGCTGTGAACTAAACTGCATGATTAATGAAGTTACTTTCCGTTTAGTGTTTACTTTATTTCCTGTTTAAGTTGCATGATCAAGCAAAGAAACGACTCTAACCCTAATATCTCTCTTTCTCTCTCTCTCTATCTCTCTCTCGCTTTTCAACCGCACCTTTCGCAAGCAAAACCCCGCAATTTCGGTGACAACAGGTGATAAGCAAAATTCGATTTTCACGCCTCCCTGATACCAACACTCGGACTCATCCCCATTTCTTTACTTTAAAATCGGCGTTGCAAGTGCGACTATAACGACACTTCTTAACACACATGCACGGGAGCACGTCAGTCAATAAGGTAATACACCCCAAAACAATAATCAAAATACTGATTTGATCATACCATCAAAGAGGAATTTTCAAACACCTTCCAGAAGGTCCTTGCCTTAGAACTCCATCACCAACATGACAAGAACCTTCCTAGACCTTGTTGCAAGGGAAAATCGGGCCTACTGCTCTCTCCCTACCATCGGAGAAGACTCAGTAGCAAGGAGAAGGCGCTGGAGGAGAGTAGGGGGTCGAAATAACCCTCGACTGCTGCTGGCACTGGGCAGCAGTGCTGCTGTTGGCATTGCTGGCTGGGTGGCGCTGCTGCTGTTGCTACACAGCAGCAGCGATGTAACGACCCGATTCCCGAGTCCCTACGAGACACGAGAACCGGACCGACTCGACTAATCCCAAGACCTAGTCGTCCAACGAGGAAGTAACCAAAAGAGCAGTAACATAAACCACATTCAACATGAAATATAACTAGCAGTAACAAAATACAGAAGTAAGAAAAAGAACTACTATAGCATGTACCACCACAACAGTAGAACAACATTTAACATAACAAGAACTACGAGTAAAGAAAAGTACAGAGAGTAACAAAAACTACTCACTACAGTGGAACAAAAAGGGCACGAAAGAACAGTGGTAACTCTACTGGACCCTACTCGGCCCAGCGTCCTCTGCAGCCGCTCATCGCAGGTCTGCACGCGTAGGCGCGCAGACGAAATTGCGCGTGCCTCAGAAATCAAATCCCAGACGTCTGGAAGGGGTTCCAGACGTCTGGTCAGACATCTAGGCCACCTCCCAGACGTCTTGAAGCCGCGTTCATAACAATATAACAAACTCAAAGGAAGTTTCATCCTCGAAACTTGTGCTAACTAGGGTGCGGGAAAAGACGTCATATAAAAACATAACAAACTCAAAGAGGACCGAAGCCGGTCCGAAAGATGTACCCGCGAAGAGCTCTGGGTACCACTCCCGCATTGCCGCCTCAGGCTCCCACGTAGCCTCCTCGTACCGCTGGCTCCTCCACAAAACCTTCACCAGGGGTACTTGCTTTCGTCTCAAACTGCGGACGGCTCGGTCAAGAATCTGCACTGGCCGCTCGGGGTAGGTCAGGTCGTCGCCCACCTCGACGCTCTCGTGACTCAGTACGTGACTAGGATCGGCTACGTACTTCCGGAGGTTGGACACGTGGAACACGTCGTACACACTAGAAAGCTGGGGAGGGAGGGCAAGCCTGTAAGCAACGGGTCCAACCTGCTCCAGGACCTCAAAGGGCCCCACAAACCTCGGCACGAGCTTCCCTCTCACCCTAAACCGCTGCAGGCCCTTCATGGGTGAAACACGAAGAAAGACGTGGTCCCCAACCTCGAACTGCACCTCTCTGCGTTTTCGATCCGCGTAGCTCTTCTGTCTGCTCCTGACAGTGCGGAGTCGCCTGTGGATCTGTTTGACTACCTCCTGACTCTGCTGGATCAACCTGGGGCCAACCTCCCACTTGGTCCCCACCTCAACCCAACTCAAGGGTGCCGTACACCTCCGTCCGTAAAGAGCCTCGTAGAGAGCCATGCCGATGCTCGAGTGATAGCTGTTGTTGTATGCAAACTCCGCCAGGGGCAGGTGCTCCTCCCAAGAGCCCCTCCAGTCCAGTACACATGCACGCAAAAGGTCCTCAAGTGTCTGTATCGTGCGCTCAGACTGCCTGTCCGTCTGGGGGTGGTAAGCTGTACTAAACCTCAACCGCGTCCCCAGGGCCTGCTGAAACTCAGCCCAAAACTGGAGCGTAAAGCGGGTATCCCGGTCAGATACGATTTCCCACGGAATTCCGTGTAGTCGTACCACGTCACGGATATACCTCTCTGCCAACTGTGCTGGTCCCAAAGTGACTCGGATCGTTAAGAATCGTGCCATTTTCGTCAGTCTATCCACAATTACCCAAACTGTGTCGTGTCCTCACTGGGTAACAGGTAAACCCACCACCAAGTCCATGGTGATGCTCTCCCACTTCCACTCTGGCACTGGAAGCGGCTGTAGCGGCCCTGCAGGCCTCTGATGCTCAGCTTTCACCTGCTGACACACTAAGCACTGCTGCACGAATTCACCCACATCCCGCTTCATCCCCCTCCACCAAAACTCGCGTCTCAAGTCATGGTACATCTTCGTGTTTCCGGGATGTATGGTGAATCTGGAACCGTGTGCCTCAGTCAGGAGCTCTCTCAACAGCTCCTCGTCCCTGGGAACGCACAACCGTCCCCTCAGGCGTAGCACCTGGTCTGTGAAAGAGAAATCCCTTGGGTCTCCTGACAATACTCTGTCGCGCAAGGACTGCAAGTATGGATCAGCCATCTGTCCTGTGATGATGCGGTCTATCAGCTCTGGCCTAGTCTATCGTGTCACAGTCACTGCCCCACAGTGCCCCCGTAACTCCAGGGGTCGCCAACTGCCCACCTCCTCCAAGAGGCTCCAACTCTGTAACTGTAAACTGACCAAGTGTGCGGGCGCCTTCCAGCTTAAGGCGTCAGCCACCACATTGGCCTTGCCCAGGTGATAGGAAATGCTGCAGTCGTAGTCCTTCAGGAGCTCCAACCAACATCTCTGTCTCATGTTGAGCTCCTTCTGATCAAAAAGGTATCTGAGGCTCTTGTGATCTGTGAAAATCTCTAAGGTCTCACCATACAAGTAGTGCCTCCAGGTCTTCAACGCGAAGACGACAGCTGCCAACTCCAGGTCGTGGGTAGGGTAGGTATGCTCATGGGGCTTCAGTTGCCGCGAAACGTAAGCGACAACGTGACCCCTCTGCATGAGCACACCTCCTAACCCCTGCAAGGAGGCGTCCATGTACACAACGAACCCGCCACTACTGTCAGGGATGGTGAGCACGGGAGCCGAGGTCAACCTCTCCTTCAGCTCCTGAAAACACGCCTCACAGGCGTCTGTCCAAGTGAAGGGCACATCCTTCCAGGTCAACTGTGTCATGGGACGCGCAATCTGTGAAAAACCTCTGATGAATCGTCTGTAGTAGCCTGCCAGTCCCAGGAAACTGCGAATCTCAGTGACTGAACGCGGTCTCTCCCACCTGAGTACTGCCTCAACCTTGGCTAGGTCCACCGCCAAGCCGTCTCCAGAGATCACATGACCTAAGAAGGTCACCTCCCTCAACCAGAACTCGCACTTGCTGTATTTGGCGTATAGCCTACGTCGTCTCAGTGTGTCCAGAACCATCCGCAAGTGTTGTCCGTGCTGCGTTCGATCTCGAGAATAGATGAATACGTCATCAATGAATACCACAACGAACTGGTCCAAGTACAGACTAAACACCCGGTTCATCAGGTCCATGAAAGCAGCGGGGGCATTGGTCAGCCCAAACAGCATAACCAAAAACTCGTAATGTCCGTACCGGGTGCGGAAAGCTGTCTTGGAGACGTCTGCCTCCCTGATCCTCAACTGGTGGTATCCAGACCTCAAGTCGATCTTGGAGAACACCGTGGCACCCCGCAACTGGTCAAACAAGTCGTCGATCCTCCGCAGCGGATATCTGTTCTTGATGGTGACCCTATTCAGCTGTCAGTAGTCCACACAAAGGCGTAGGGTACCATCCTTCTTCACAAACAGTACCGGGGCTCCCTAGGGAGACGCACTGGGCCTCACGAAACCCTTCTCCAAAAGGTCCTGCAACTGGGAATTGAGCTCTTGTAGCTCAAGCGGTGCCATCCTGTATGGCGCGGTGGAGATGGGGTTGGTCCCTAGTACTAGTGAGATCTCAAACTCGATCTCACGCTCGGGCGGTAGTCCTGGTAACTTGTCTGGGAACACTTCAGGGTACTCTCTGACCCCCGGGATGCTCTGGAAGTTTGCCACAGGGCTGGGCTCTGCCACTACACAAGCCAGGAAGCCCTCACACCCCTGGCTCAAAAGTCTCGCCGCCCGAAGTGCCGAAATGCACCTGAAGCCTCCGTCCACCGGCTGTCCGTGAAACTCGAAAGAAGGCAACTCCGGTATGGAGAAGACGATCTTCCTCTCAAAACAGTCCACCAAAGGGTGGTAAGCGGACAACCAATCCATCCCCAGAATTACGCCAAAGTCCTCCATCTGTATCATAATTAGGTCAGCTGGCAGGCTATGTCCCCCGACGCTGACCTCGCAATCTGTGTACACCTCCTCAGCTACAAACAGCTGACCACTCGGACCTCTGATTATGAACAGATTCTCTAACAGCGTATAGTCCTAGCCCAAACTAACTGCGAAACTGACGGCGACAAACGAGTGCGTAGCGCCGGAATCAAAAAATGTGTAAACGAGTCTGCCAGAAACTGAAACTACACCTGCCACTACTGAGCCCGAGGCTCTGGCATCCCTGTGTGTCAGGGCGTTGATACGCCCCTCAGCTCTAGGTGCGGACGAAGCAGCCACACTCTGCATCGGATGGGCAAGTGCTGGCCGGTACCCTCCTCGTGACTACTGTAACGAATGCGTGCCCCAGACGTCTTTTAAGACATCTGGGAGGTGGCCCAGACGTCGGACCAGACATTTGGGATCACATCCAGACGTTTGACCAGACGTCTGGGATCATTTCCAGACGTCTGGAAATCCGTTAATTTTGACACGCGCGGGTCGTCTGCACGCCTGAGCGCGCAGACCGGATATTCGCTTATTCCCTCTTTCTCTGCGGCTGTAGACACCTGCCGCGTCCTTTCTCTCCTCCTCGCGCAGTCTTAAAAGGCCACGCGCTCCCTCTCATCGCTCCACCCCTTCCTCTTCTCCTTCCTGTGCGTGAGAGCGAGTGAGCGCGAGGTTGCTGCAGCGGCGACGGCCGCAGTGAGCATGGAGGGGGTGCTGCGTGCGAGAGCGGAGCTCTGCCGTGAGGGCGAGCTCGCCGGGGCTGCTAGGCCCGACCGGTGGAGGGCGCAGGAGGGACTGCTGCGGTCTGAGCAGCAGGCGTGCGAGGGGCGACGACGGCGGCGTCGCGAGCGGAGGCCGAGTGGCGCCCTGATTCTGGAAGAATTTCCAGAATCAGACGTCTGGATTGATAGCCAGACGGCGAGGGAGACGTCTGGAAGACCTTCCAGACGTCTGAAAGGTGAGTTTTTCCGTCTTCTTCTTCCTTCCTGTCGACTGACCGTACTGAGGGAGGGAGATGGGTGTGCGCAGGCTCGGTGATTCGCCATCCAACGCGAATCAGACGTCTGGCTGTTGTACCAGACGGCGGGAGCGACCTCCAGACGTCCGGGGTGACCATCGGACGTCTGGGAGCTAGGCCAGACGTCCCCTCAGACGTCTGGACATCTGGAAAACCACGCTGAACAGGTAATTCTCTGATCCGCTTTTTAAGACGTCTGGAAGAAGTTCCAGACGTCTGATTTTGCACAGTGTCGTCGTTTTCGACCCGTTTAGGGCCCGTTCGGGTTCCGTTTTCCGCGATTCGAGTTGCGTTCTTTTCAGAATTAATCCCTCTACCCGTCTACAGTAGCTATACACTGTTTTGAGACACTCCTGGTATTTGATCCTTGTGATAGGACCTCCTTCAGTTGCAGTCTTGGGAGTCACGGAGGCACGCGGGATTCCCGATCACGCCTCCATTACTCCCGTTGTACCTGGTAGAGTGGTTTTAAGTTATTAATAAAATATGTTAAAGTATGGAACCATAACTAGAACCTAGGACGTTGCATGAATCCTAGGAATGAGAAATATATGATAGCTCCTAGGTGTTGCATGAATCCTAGGGCTGGAAAACTAGATTGTATGATAGATCCTAAGATATGGCATGAATCCTAGGATGGGAAAAACTAGTGGAATGTATAATACTGCAGTCTTGGAAAATGGAAAGAGATATAAAGCTGCCTGTAATTTGAATTAGCAGCTGCCTGTTGTGAATAAATAACGTGGTTGAGAACAGGGATTGTAAGAATGTGAAACTGGAAAGTGAAACCTGGATGTTTGAGTAAAATGGATGGAACCCTACGGGGAAGTAGGAGTAGAACTCCTGGAAAGTGAATGGAATAGTATTGGGGAAGTGAGCTGACCCTTGAGTACGGAGTACCAAGGAGAGCGACTGTCCCCCCTGTTTAGTGTAGAGCGGAGCCAGCCGCCCCAGGGACCCGGGGTTAGGACTGGCCACTCTGTACCAACTTGCTAGCCCTCGCGTACGTAGTACCGAGGAGAGCTACTAGTGTAGGGAGGTACTAGCTACCCCACGGGCCCCGGGGTTCTGCTAGCCTCCCACACCGACTTGTTAGGCCCGCTGGGACAAACCAGGGTAGTCAGGCGAGGGTGCGCGGACTGTGGAGGGGCAAGGCCCTGGTTTGGTTACTGTGGAGGGGTTGGACCCCTGTTACTGAGAGGACTCTGCCCTGGACTGGTTTCGTGCTGTGCTTTGGGCGCACCCGTTAACGGAAACGACTGACCGCGTGCCAGTACAGGTTAGCTACCTGTGCGTTTATCGCGCGTGCCGTAGTCACCGTTACGTCTGTCAGTGACCTTGGGGTGGTTGACTGAGGGTGGGATCACCACGGGGGACTCTCCCGTCCAGGAGAGCACCGCGTGCTACTTCTACTTTTTGGAAAAGACTGCAATCAAGATCGTTCCCACGAGGAACATTCGAGATCAAGAAAAAGATCTGGGGAATAAATGAAATAGTGAGACAATTGAAAGATGTAAATAAAGAAAGTAATAGAACATAACAGCTACTGTACACTCTACTGTTGTCTTTAGTTTAGTTGCCACTCTACTCAGCGTTTTGCTGACGTGTTACATTCGTTACCTTTTTCAGGACCAGGTGTTGAGCAGCCAGGGCCAGCGGCTGCAGAGGACGCTGGGCCGAGTAGGGTCCAGTAGAGTTACCACTGTCTTTTGTACCTCTTTGTTCCGTTATAGTGAGTAGTTCTTGTTTCCGCTGTACTTTTCTTTACCTGCAGTTCATGTTATATGATAAATGTTGCTCTACTGTTGTGGTGGTATATACTGTGGTAGTTTCTTTCCTTACTGCTGTACTTTCTTACTGTTAGTTATATTCATGCTGAATGTGGTTTATTTTTACTGCTTTTTTGGTTACTTCCTCGTTGGACGACTATGTCTTGGGATTAGTCGAGTCGGTTCGGTTCTCGTGTCTCGTAGGGACTCGGGAACCGGGTCGTTACACTACTGTCCTCCTCCTCGCACCTGGGAACCGCGGCCTCCTGTGCACCCTCCAGTGCTCTGCGCGGGAAGTATCTGCTGACCTCCTGCCCTAGACGGGCAGTCCCTCCTGATGTGGCCCGGCTGGCCAGACTAGTAACAGAGGGGAACCCGACTCCCGCCCTCAGTGGGTCCCTACTGTCGGCTGGGCGGGGGTCCGGTGCTGGCGACTGGCCTCTGTCGAGGCCCCCCAAAGGCCACGGATGGCCCTGCAAAACGTAACGGCTCTCCCGCGGACGCCACGTGCCTCCTCTCTCGCCGGCCCTGTGAATAGTCTGGCTGAAAGGGCCTCTTCCGCCCGACGTCAGTGTCTCGCGCGGACGGGTTGGTCTCCTCGTAAGTCATGGCTGCCTCCACCACCCTCGAAAACGTAGGCAGCTTCAGGGGTTTGACATACCCCCGAATCGCAGGCCGGAGCCCCTCGGTGAACCTCCAAAGGCACTCCTCCTCAGTGGCTACCGCTGTCGCTGCAAAGCGGGACAGCTCCAGGAAGCGCGTGCGATACGCGCTCACGGTCATCGTCCCTTGGCGGAGAGTGTGGAACTCCCGCCTCCTCTGGTCCTGCCACGTCTGGGGAAAGTACTGCTCGCAGAAGAGGGCGACGAACCGATCCCAGGTCCGCTCGTCCCTCTCCTGTCCCCGGACCGCCCTCCACTACCTGTGTGCCGCACTCTCCAGCTGGTACGTGGCAAAGGCCACGCGGCACTCCACCAGGGGGCGAAGGGTGTCGAAAATCTTCTCCAGCTGCTCGAGCCAGTCCTCTGCCTCAGTCAGGTCCTCATCCCCCTTGAAGGAGGGGGGCTTCAGCTTCCGGAACTGCCTGAAGAGCTCGAAGTGGCGCTGCAGTGGGGATGCTGGTGCACCTCCAGGCAAAGGTGCCTCGTGCACAGAAGTGTCGGAGGAAGGTGGGGGCGGCGGCTGCCCATCCCCTCCCCCATGTCCAGCGCCGCGTCCGTCGGGTGGTCCCACAGAGGACTCCCCCTCCGCAACCCCAGGGGGAGGCGCTCGAGGCGGTGGGTGGAGCTCCTCTCGCACAATATCCCGTATCAGCTGGGCGAGGTCCTGGGCCTGGATGCCCGGGAGTAGTGGCTGGTCCACTGAGGCGTTGGCAACGGCACGCCCACCTCGCCAACCTCGTCCTAGTCACGCCCGCGGCCCGCCTCACCAGTCCCGCAACGAGGCAACTCCTGCAAGGAGACGCGAAACAAAACGGAACACATCAATATGGAACGATACCTAACGGAAACGTCTAAGAGCTCATGTCAAAAGATATGTTGTGGTGGCTACTCTAGTTATAGACATGTGAATTGGTTATTTTCCAGTCAGTTGATTCACTTCTCGGGAGGACCTTGCTCTGATACCATCTTGTAACGACCTGATTCCCGAGTCCCTACGAGACACGAGAACCGGACCGACTCGACTAATCCCAAGACCTAGTCGTCCAACAAGGAAGTAACCAAAAGAGCAGTAAAATAAACCACATTCAACATGAAATATAGCTAGCAGTAACAAAATACAGCAGTAAAAAAAAGAACTACTACAGCATGTACCACCACAACAGTAGAACAACATTTAACATAACAAGAACTACGAGTAAAGAAAAGTACAGAGAGTAACAAAACTACTCACTACAGTGGAACAAAAAGGGCACGAAAGAACAGTGGTAACTCTACTGGACCCTACTCGGCCCAGCGTCCTTTGCAGCCGCTGACCCTCGCTGCTCAACACCTGATCCTGAAAAGTAACGAGTGTAACACGTCAGCGAAATGCTGAGTAGAGTGGCAGCTAAACTAAAGAAGTAGTAAAGTGTCCAGTAGCTGTTTTATTTTCTTTCTTCCTTTATTTACGTCTTTCTATTATTTCACAATTTATCTATTTCTCAGATCCTTCACTTGATCTCGAATGTTCCTCGTGGGAACGATCTTGATTGCAGTCTTTTTCGAACAGTAGAAGTAACACGTGGTGCTCTCCTGGCCGGGAGAGTCCCCCGTGGTGATCCTACTCTCAGTCAACCACCCCAAGGTCACTGACAGACGTAACGGTGACTACGGCACACGTGTTAAACGCACGGGTAGCTAACCCGCACTGGCACGCGGTCAGTCGTTTCCGTTAATGAGTGCGCCCAAAGCACAGCACGGAACCAGTATAGGGCAGAGCCCTCTCAGTAACAGGGGTCCAACCCCTCCACAGTAACCAAACAGGGGCCTTGCCCCTCCACAGTCCGCGCACCCTCTCCTGACTACCCTGGTTTGCCCAGTGGGCCTAACAAGTCGGTGTAGGTGAGCTAGCAAAACCCCGGGGCCCGTAGGGTAGCTAGTACTCGCCCTACACTAGTAGCTCTCCTCGGTACTGTGTATACGAGGGCCAAAAGTCCGTACAAAGTGGCCAGACCTAACCCCGGGTCCCTGGGGCGGCTGGCTCCGCTCTGCACTAAGTAGGTAACAGGTGCTTCCCCTGGCACTACATACCCAAGAGACAACGCACCTCCACATCTTTCTTTCTCAGTTCCATTTCATTCTCTTTCCAGGAGTTCTACTCCTAATTCCCCGTAGGGTTCCAGCTCTTTTAACTCAGCACATTCAGGTTTCACCTTTCCAGTTTCACGTTCATACAACCCATATTCTCAATCATGTTCATTTATTCATAACAGGCAGCTGTTAAACCAATTTACAGGCAGTTATTATTTCCTTTCCACATTTTCCAAGACTGCAATATGTATATTCATTTCACTAGTTTTCCAGTCCTAGGATTCATGCCGTACCCTAGGATCTATCATTCAATCTAGTTTTCCGACCCTAGGATTCATGCAATACCCTAGGATCTATAATTCAATCTGGTTTCGCATTCCTAGGATTCATGCAATGCCCTAGGTTTTATTAATTGTTCCATAATTGTAACAAATTATGTTAATAATTTCTAAAGCCACTCTATCAGCTACAACGGAAGTAATGGGGGCGTGGTCGGAAATCCCGCGCGCCTCCGCAACCCCTGTGACTGCAATGGAACGGGGTCTTAACACAAGGATCAAACACAAGGAGTTTCTCAGAATAGTATATAATTACTGTAAACGGGTAGAGGATTTTATCCCGAAAATAATGCAACTCGAAACGCGGAAAATGGACTCCGAACGAGCCCTAAACGGGTCGAAAACGATGAAACAGTCCAAAATCAGACGTCTGGAACCTCTTCCAGACGTCTTAAAAAGTGGTTTAGAGGATACCTTCGCTCTGTGTAGTCTATCAGACATCTAGAAGCCTGCGGGGGCGTCTGGCCTAGTTCCCAGACGTCCGATGGTCACCCCGAACGTCTGGAAGTCCTTCCCGTCGTCTGGCACTGCGGCCAGATGTTTGTTTCGCGTTGGATGCGAATCTCAAAACCTGCACGTACCCACTCCTTGTGCTCAGTACGAACGGTCGCAGAAAAGGAAGAAGGACGAAAATAACTTACTTACCAGACGTCTGGACAGTCCTCTAGACGTCTTCACCGTTGTCTGGTTGGAATCCCAGACGTCTGATTCTGGAAAAATTTCCAGAATCAGAGCTCGACTCGCCCTTCGCCCGCGACGCACGGCCGCACCGCGCCTCGTCCGCTTGCTGCTCGAGCTGCAGCAACCCTCCAGCGACGCTCCACGCTCGCGGCTCCCCCGCCAGCCGGATCCAGCTGCCCTGGCAAGCTTGAGCCCTCACGGTCGAGCGTCTCCTCCCTCACGCGACACCTCCCGCAACTCGCCGCGGCTGCCGCTGCCGCCGCTCGCTCGCGCTCGCACTCCGGCTGGAAGAAGAAGAAGAAGGGAGTGGAGGAGATGAGAGTGAGGGAGAGGGCGAGGGCCATTTTAAAGCCGCGCGGGGAGAGAGAGAGAAGGGAAAAGAGGCGTCGCAGGTCTGTGCGTGCAGGCATGCAGACGAAATCGCGCGTGCCGCAGAAATCAAATCCCAGACGTCTGGAAGGGGTTCCAAACGTCTGGTCAGACGTCTGGGCCACCTCCCAGACGTCTTAAAAGTCATCTTGAAGCCGCGTTCGTAACAAGCGACGACATTGCTGCTGCCTGACGTTGCTGTCGGTGGTGGCGACGGTTACGTGGTTGTGTGGTAGAGTTAGGATTTTCTTGGTAGAGTCCTCAACTTGGCTCTAATATCAAGTTGAAGAAAATGAAACTTCATAATTACTAAGTCGTCCCTACACCTATTTATATAGAGAGGTGAGGAAAAACTTATAACATAAGTCCAATAGTAAACAAAAAAGAAAAAATGCCCTCAAAACATAACGTAACATACCATTTATATACACTAGAATGATAGGACTTCTCTCTTTGAAATTGTTTCCTTGGGGGCCAAGTCATTAAGTTGGGAAGGATAGAGATAGGTATCTAGTGGGTAGTTTGGCATTCATTCCCAATCTAATTCCTTCTGTTAATTAAGAAGTAAGGATGAATAAAGGAGTGCATCCATTACTGATGTAGTAAAGGTACCCTGGCCTGTTCCACCGTGAAGCCAGAAAACAAACCAGCTGAGCAAATAGGAAAGAAACTTGCTGCGGAAGTGTCCATTGCTAAGACAAAAAGAGAGCCAAGGGGAAATCCTACCTATCTAACCCACCTTCACCCTGATGCTAATTGAATTGCTATGTAGAAACACTAAGAACGAGGTCAACTTTATGCATGCTTTGTCCAATCTTTGGGAAACCTATGTAACAAGTTAGGCCCACAAGAATCTCCAATCAAGTGAGATATAGGCCTTTGCAAAATCTACTTTCCACGGAAAAACCTTGCCATTTTCTTCCAAAAGGAAACCATCTCCAAATCTAAGAGTCCGAGACAAAGCAGTTTGTCAAGTACCTCCCCCATGTAAATATTGCCTGCACCAATAAGTTAAGGGAGTCCAGAACTAGCTAGAGAGGGTTGGCCAACACCTTTGCCACTATCAAATAAACTGCATTGGATCTTTTCAAATAAAAATGCATTTGAGAGAGCAATTGGACGTAAGACCTCAGTTATCTCTACCACCTCTTTCCTAGGAAGCAAGGACATGAAGAACCTCTTCAGCTTGATCAAAGCCTCTATTTTTTTTCACAAAAGGGAAGGGGGTCAACAAGGGTTGTTAACCCCCAGCAATTTCATTACTAAAAAAGCTAGTTACACCAGAAATTGTAAAAATAGGAGAAATGGTTCACAAAACCATCAACACTAGTGCTTTTTCCTTGAAAATAACACCATTGCGCTCTAACCAAAAGCACTGAAGGAGAATGAAGACCTTCTTGATCATCTCTAAATCCATCTCCACCACGAGCGTGACTCCCGAAGGCTTCAGATGAAGAAAACTCCAAAGTCTAATCATTGATCAAAGCCTCTATTATCCACCCAAAATTCTCTGGTTACTGCCATGAGCCTACTACAATTCAAACACCCTACAAAAAAGGCCTAGCAAACCATTTGGGTCAAGGAAACCCTCTACATTAAGAACAGCTTAGGTAGATTACGTTGACTCCTCCATAACATCTATCACCAGAATCTCCAGCTATTCCCCTTACAATCTGGCTGCATCACTTCCTCTCCATGAAACCATGTACTATTGGCATGTCTACTATAAAAATCTCGAAGAAGTCAAGAAGTCCCCAACCTATTGCCTCATAACTCCCTAGCATCTACAGCCTCCACTCCGTTACTTTAAGCATACATAACTCCCTACCATCCATGGTCCCCACTCCAAATAGTTCCTGTCCTCCTATTGTTACTTAAGCATAGAAGGATGTTGTCGGAGTTTATGTTTTGTTATTTATTTTCTGTTCCTTTTGCACATACTTGTCACCTTTCTATCTCTCTCTACGTAAGAGAGATTAGGGTTTCTTTTCAAGATAGTGAAAATTCTTTTCGTCCAACATGGTACCAAAGCATGGACGATCCTAAGGAATGTCCCAAATCGTCGACCCTTTCCTACGTGTAGCCCTCTCCGTGTGCCTCCCATCCTTGTGTGTGCAGCACTATAGCATGCAGTACTACAGTACCCGCAAGTCCAGATCTGATGTGCATTGTTACTGTTGTTGTTGTTGTCGTCATTGCTGCTATAGTTGATCTCATGGTTGCCTTGCCATATGAGTCTCAACAATGGAAGTGACTAGTGTCTCGATTTATCTCATGCTTGGGATCATTTACCTGTATTTATCAATCTATCTTTTCTTTTTTTTTCTTGAAAGAAATTTACCAATCTATCTTCTAACCATCACTGTATCAATTTGTGTATGGTGTATATATAGGTCGGTACATATGAAATCGTCAAGCAGAGATGTAGCCTTTGTTGTTGATAAGTCTGAACACAGGGTCAAGCAATGCCAGTTGGTCATGGAAAAGTGAGCGATAGATTCAGGGCGTCTACCCATCTTATAAGAAATACTAGTGCATTGTAGGCATCACAACGGGCCAGACATGTAACGTTGGTGAAGGTGGCAAATGATTCTAGCTCTCCAGTTACCAATGATTTAAATTTCGTCGACACGTCGAAGTGACTATTTTTTCAAGAAGGCCAATTCAACATATTATATTGAAATACATGAATTTCGACGAAATTTTGCCCATTTTGTTGAAATGGTCATAATATGGCAAAATGCACTCGACATTTTGACAGCTCCTGCTGCTATGTTCTAAATCCCTTGTTGATCCGCATTGAAAGTTGGATTTTTTTTTACACCTACCTCAAAAGAGATTATACTAAAACTTCAACTCATACTTAGTTGATGTCAACAATTCTAATAACTAATAAAGAAACTAAGCATCATACTCTTCCCTTCCACTTTACCTACCTAAATGTCTTATTCCAATTTTATCTTCTCTTCAGGAGAGATTTTTTGTTGTTGTTAGTGTGAGGCAACTACAACTGTTGCTCTGTCGTCTGTTCTTTTTTTTTAAAAAAAGGGGAAAGGGTCCTCGAATTTCTCGCTTGCCACAAAGCACCTCCGTGATTATAGCCATGGCCACTCTTCAGCGCTGAGTCAAGGATGGCTGGACATAGACTGTCACCACACGCCACCACAAGCCTATGCGCGTATGGGCATGTCCGAGGGATTCGAACACGGCACCCCACACAGGGAGGAGTTTATGGGGACGGGCGGCACCGGTTATGCTACCCTATTAACCCCTAGTCTGTTCTTCTTTTAAGGTTTGATTCCATTCCAAGTCTACATCTATTCCTAATTATAGAGTAGATCTAATATTATTACAAACATTTAGATCTAATCACAATCTAGAATTGAGAAAACTTTTGCTTAATTCCCAAAAATAAAAATCATAAGTTTGTGTTAACATTAATGTCCTTTTCCTTTCTTATAGTCAATTTTGGAAATAACTGTCCATTTAAATAGGGAGCATAAGATGGGGTTTAGGGTTTACAGCTTAGATGGAAATAGTTATCCTTAAAATTCTAATTATTTTGACTACTGCAATTCTTGTTGACATGTGTCGACGTGCCTTGGATATGCTTGCGACGTGCCTTTGAAATGGATTATTTTCAAGGTATTGAAATCATTGAAATTCGACATCGAAACACAGGTGTTTTCATGTCATGCCCTCGACATGCTAGTGAAGTGTGCATTTGAAAATTTATTAAAATAACATCGAAATCGGCATTCGAACCTTACTAGTTACCACTGTTAGTGGCATATGTTTTTCATCTCGATTACAATTGCCAGAGGTACATAGTGCTCCTAAATTCCCCATGAGTCATTTATCTATCAGTAGACTTTGCAAAGATCTCAAGTGTCGAGTTATTTTTTATAAGGACCACTATTATTTTCAAGACAAAAGGACAAATGATATTATTAGTGGAGGTATTAAGAAAAATGATTTATATTATTTTGCTATTCCATCTCAGTTTGCGGAAGCAATCTCCATCTCTGTTGACCAACTTCTTTAGCATTGTTGTCTGGGCCATCTATCCTTTGGAAAGATGAAAAAAATGTTTCCAGATTTATCTACAAATGTCAATTTTAACTGTGAGGCATGTCAATTGGGAAAGCATCATTATTCTAGTTCTCCCTTTCATCTTATACACTATGACATTTAGGAACCAAGAAATGTTAGCAGTACTTGAGGGTATAGATACTATGTTATCTTTGTTGATAACTACAGTTGAACTACATGGATTTTTCTTATGAAGAATCGGTCAAAGATTCTTTAGATCGTGAAGCGCTTCTTTGCTAAGGTACAGAAAATCTATTTGTCCTCCATCCAAATATTCCAGAGTGACAATGCAGAGACGAAGCTACAATCCTTCTTTACAAAGAAGGATACTACACATCAAACCTCATGTGCACACACCACTCAACAAAATGAAGTGGTGAAAAGGAAGCTCCGGCATATACTAGACATTACTCAAACCCTTCTTGTCTTTATGAAGGTACCCAAGCAATTTTAGGGGAATGCAATGCTAATGTATACATATCCCATAAATCAAGTTCATTCCTCCATGTTACTCGCTAAGATTCCCTACTAGCTTTTGCACCTAGAGTCACAGCAACCCTTTGCCCTACCATTACGGCTATTTGGGTGTGCCTCTTTTGTCCATGCCTTTGGCATGAAGGACAATTCTCCCACATGAAATGAAATGCATATTTCTAGGATATTCCCATACTCAAAAATGATATTGACGCTATGATCCAGTGCATGGGAGATGCATAATTCCAGGTGATGCCACATTCTTTAAGAAGGTCCCATATTTCTCTAACAAAGGATCAAGCATTGATCTGGCACCTACAGAGACACAAGTTTATCACCGACAAGAGACTCCATTACCTATGCCCCCAGCTTTTTCTGAAGATCGCCCTACCAGGATATCACCCCCAGTATGTCAAGAGGAGATAGATTATGGATCTATTACTCTCCAGAAGTCAAGCCGATCACATACCTTGCATGCAATGTCTCACTACACTTCCCATCTAAACCATGAGCTACAACGGTTTGCCAGTGCCCTTGCTAACATTATTGATTATGAGTGCCTTGCTCTGACAAGGCACATGTGAGTTAGTACCTTGCCCTCCTAATGCAACCATGGTAGATTGCAAGTGGGTGTAAATGGTAAAATATCAAGCAGATAAAGCATGTCATATAACAAAGGACTTTACTCAAACATATGGTGTTGATTATTTTGAGACCTTCACACCAATGGCAAGAGTTAGTAGGACTCCCATGCCATGAAGTTGTATTGATTGATGTATTGTTAGTATTGTTCACCACGTTTCCTCTCTCCTGGCTCCTCCCCAACTCCCCGTAAGACACTCTGGTCCGACCACTGAAGTGGCAAAGCATTGGCAACAATAACGATAGCAGCAACGGCAGCGGCAAGAGCATGGCAGTGGGCCAGCAGCCGCAGCACAAACCACACAGCAGCCACAACAGCAGAAATGGTTGGTGACATATCGCCCCATATCGGTGACATCATGACATTTTCGCATTAAAGCTTGCCCATTTTACCGACATGTCACCGATATCCAACGATATCCATGACATGTTGTGGGCAAAATGGGAGAAAAACGAAACATCAAACATATCGATATGGTTCCTCCCGGCGACATGTGACACGTTGCCAACATGCTGTGACATTGATTTCCATTGTTAACACTATAATCAGCCGCGAGTTTCCCACACAGAGGGTTTCTTCCTGAATACAAGCAAGTCTGTGGTCGAGGACCCTTCCACCCACAGACATAGGGTACATTGTTTCTCTTATATAGCTCCAGGTGTGGACCAATTTGAAGTGAGAAATTTATATCTTGCAAGTTTCATGTCTAAATGCAAACCTTACAAAACATTAGAAAGAATGCAAGTTTCAAATCAAGCAATGCAAATGATAGCGTAAAAGACTTGTTTTGCCTAAGGAGAGGATAACTCTAATAGTTATCATCCATAATTTAGTACCATAAACTCACCTGCACTTGCTCAAGAACCTGAAGATCTGCAGGAAATAAATCGATCTTCTTGCCATCAGAAGTTCTGTAGGAAACACCCAACTTAATTTCTGGAAGATCTGAGAAGGCATCAAGCTTTATGAGGTTAAATGATGAGAACCCATTTATCAGACAAGCATATCTCAATGCAACTATATCAAGCCAACCACATCGCCGGGGATGGCCAGTGGTGGTTCCAAACTCCATTCCAGCTCTCCGGAGGACGTCACCGTTGTTACCCAGAAGCTCTGTTGGATAAGGACCACAGCCCACCCTGGCTGTGTAGCCTTTCACCTCTAAGTTACAGTTTTTTCACGAAAACAGTTGCAGAATTTAACAACCGAAAATTTAAGGTTTAAACAAAAATGGAACGGAAAATTTATTACCTACCACTCCAATAAGGTCCCCAATACACCTGGGAGCAATGCCAAGTCCGGTACAGATTCCACCAGCAGATGGGCTAGAGGAAGTAACAAAAGGATAGGTTCCAAAATCAATATCCAACAGAGTGGCTTGACCTCCTTCCACAAGTATTTTCTTCTTTTGCAATATAGCATCATTCATGAAGTGCACTGTGTCGGTAATGTAAGGTTCCAAACGTTCAGAAAATCTTTTGTACCTATCAACTTCATCATTAAGCATATCGATATTGTAACTAAATCCAGGGAATCTAGATGCAGCATCTGTCAACAACATTTTAAGCTTTGTCCTGAAAACATCCATGTGCCTCAGATCACCAACTCTAATTCCATTTCTGATAACTTTGCTTGAATAACATGGTCCAATTCCCCTCTTGGTTGTCCCGATCAAGGAATTTGCAAGCTCAGCTTCTCTAAGCCCATCTACTACTTGATGAAAATCGAATAATAAATGAGCACTATCAGACACCAATATTCTCCCCTTGCAACAGACACCATTGGCCTGCAAATATTCTATTTCCTTGAATAGACCAGGAAGATGCACGACTACACCATTACCAATCAGACATAGTGTGTCTTCATTAAGAATACCAGAAGGAACAAGATGAAGAGCAAACTTTTTGCCCTCAGAATTGTAAATGGTGTGCCCTGCATTTGCCCCACCCTGGGTTCAAGAAAAGAAGATAGATAATTATGCTAGCAATGTGAACATCAATACCAATCTATGATACTATTCTCAAAATTTACTTCATATGCTATTTTTGTTTATCTGCATCACTTGAGGCTTAACTCTAAATTTTTTTTCCTCAAGCCTCACTTACCATTTGTCATGGCAAAAATTTCCCCACCATAATCCACACATCCAAAGTTGAACGGCAACATTTCGCTCATAATAGCCATATGCAAATTAGCAATAATATCAAGAATTTATAAGAAATATTCCTGGCATCTAAACAATACCATTTTTTAATTGAATATTTTGAAATGCTTTACAAGCATGTCAAATGATGGTATCAAAAATATAGTATGTACATTATATAGAGTCCTTAACTGGTAAGCAATTGTCTTTGGGTGACGCAAGCTGAGAATCGACTATTAACTTCAAGGATTTCAAACTTCAAGGATAGAGTAAATGGAGAGGCACATATAAACTTGGACACCATTCCTTTAAGGATAAACTTGGATACTTATGGATCATCCTAAATACCGAATACTTGCACGCATCTATGTAACACCTCAGAATATGTAGCTTTTCAAGAAATGTAAAGAACAAAGGAAAATCATGTATCCACTGAAAGGTAGCACAACTTAAACTTTTATAACAAATGCAATGGTTTACCTCTCCACTAACAATACTGCACAAAAAAACTTGTTTTTTTCTAGAAAAAGAATCCATTTATTAACACGAATTGAGGACAATATTGTTATGGCAAGTGACGAACAAAAATGGTAGAAATAAATACCTTCAAGCATAATTGTGACTGCAAATCTTATCATTGCATCTCAAATTATCATCGAACACCCTCTTCAAAAAGAAAAAAACAATCAAATGACAAAAAAAATCATTTAGTGTAAAAAATATCGAATTGGGTCATGCAAAAAAGTGGATGTAATTCAGCAACATGATTTCTAACAGTTGAAATCAATGTTTATCATAGGCATAGTACCTCATAGTTCTACACAACTATCGTTCCACACATCTCCAGTTGCTACTTGTTTCAGGTGTATTTTTTGACAATCGATGAAAATATTGAAATGCAAGTTTAAGCATGCTTTCTTTAAGGATTATCAAGCCATGCTTGCACATGAATACATGTAAATGAAATCTACAACAAAATACCAAAATGCAAGTCATAGTGTGATGGTAAAAGTATGCAATGCTGTTAATAAATATCAAAAAAAAAAAAAAAAAATCAAGTAAGCAATACCCTTAATATATATCAAAAAAGGAACGAGAGAAATAAAAAAAAAATGCCGAAGTAGGCAAAAAATAAAAGGATCTCATACAGAAAACACCCATAAATTATCAACGACTTTCAATAAAACTTAATGATCAAATTTTTATAGCATAGACTATATTCAAGCAAAATCCGCAAGATGGTCAAATACTTTATCCAAGCCTTTCATTCCATTAACAGTACACCAGTTAAATTTATGAGCATTGTCTATTTTGATTAAAATGGTGTCTATCCTGAAACATCTAGGCAAACGGCTTGGTTTGCATTTGTACACTTGTTTTTCACCATAATTTAGCAGCATAAAAACACAAAGCTTGGATGGAGTTTCCCTGAATATGTATGCAAATACATTATTATTTTTTGAAGAGGCCAATAAATTATTTTGATGACAACTAATAAAACCAGAACTTCCTATGCAAGCACTCATAAAATGCAACGGCTAATGTACTTATATGGATGACAATATCACAGGTCAAAGACACATGATTTTTTTTTTTTTCTGAGAAAGGTCTAAGACACATGATAAAAGCACAGCAGAAGAAATAACCTCTGGCCCTGGACTTCTTGGTTGTGAAAGTATACCTAAGGGAAAAAAGATATATCTAGATACTTGGGGGCCAACATTTTGACAAAATCATGAAGATGTCACACATAGAATTGGTTAAAAATTGAAAGGGAGGCCCTATGTGAAACACAAATATGTAAATAAATAACAAGTGACAAGATTCACAACTATATATGTTAACTATGGAAGAATAACCAGAATAGTTCTCTCTATTCAAAATAAAAAAATCCTAATCACTTTATATAGAGAGAACCAACGTAGAGAAATTACATAGTTGTCCTACTTATTACTTAAGGAAGGAACTAATAAGGATAACATAAATAGTAATAACTTACTCTATCTCTAACAATAAAAATAACCAAAGCCTATTTTTTATAAAAAAACTCTAACACTCCCCCAAGTTGGAGGGTGCAACACCCAACTTGCAGGTGGGAAAAGCAAACCAATTCCCCATAATAATGATTCCATCTAGCTGGAAGAGGAGGCAGGTAGCCAGGCAAGCAGATAGGTAGAAGTAGTCGCCATAGACTAGTGGAAATTATTCTTGCTTGAAGGAGGAAAAAAAAATTGGGAAGAGACATGTAGGTAGGGGACAATAGGTAGGCACTAGATAGAAGGCAGAGTTAGAGGATTGAGCATGACACTCAATACCCACACTAGTCATCATCATCTCAAATTCCAATGCAAATTCAGGAACATGATTCACAGCGAAACCCGTAGTGACATCAATAGCAATCACAACAGCAACAGTAGAGGAAGAACCATCACCCTTCAAGAGGTTCCTCAGGTAGTCCACCTGTCTCGTAGTGAAGGGCATGGAAGGCTGAGCTGGATTCGTCTCAAGCATAGAAGTCTTCGTCGCAATCAATTGGTTAGACCAAGCGAGCTTACAAACTTTCTCCTAGCACTTTTTAGATGGATGATTCATTCGTTTCCAATGAATGCATGGGGAAGATGCGGCTTTGTCCACGTCCACCAAAGCTGCCAAAACGTTGACCCCTTCCTCCAGAAGCCACGAGGGTAGAGGTGTCAGGAGTCATTGCAAGAGTAAGAAAGGGTGGCTCATCAACCTCTATCTTCTGAAAACTATAGATTGTTTCCAGATCTGGCGTAATGCACTAGATGAAAGAATTTGGTCGTGTGTAGAGTGGTACTGGGTACTAAGGCCACCTAAGAACTTGTACGCTTGCCACCACGCATGCTTAATAACCTACTTATCGCAGCAGGCAAGTTGGTAAACAACGAATTCCTTAAATAGACCCTCAAGGGTTGTGAAATACTTAACCATAGTCATGTCGCCCTGATTACCATTTCAAATCATCCAATAGATGTCAACAAGCTGAGAACTGCTTGTCTTATGGGAGTATCGCTTCTCTATTGTTTCCTAATCTCCTTCATGAAGAACTTGTAGAGCATATTGGCTACAAAAGATAATCGACGTTGTTCATTATCCAATTCATAATGAGAAAATTATCACTCCTACTCCTTATACGTCATTCATTCCCGCTTTAGAGTTAGGTGCCTTCTCAGTCAGGATGTACAACTTGTCTTGCCCTCTGACAAAGATGTGAAATGCGTGAGACCAGAGCACATAGTTCGAATTAACTCAATAACTTGATCATAGTTCCCCAAACAAGCACAGAGCCAAGATCCTGGCCTCCAAAGTCACGGTTGAGGACTCTAATTCGACCATCAAAACATGTTGAATACCGCAAGAGGAGGCGAGGGCTGGTTGAGCAATGCAACAACAATCTGCTAGGGCAACAAGGGATTCCAATAACCAAACAGAACCAATTCCGATCTAGACCAGTTAGATGGGTCATGTAAGGATGCAGGAGGTCGCAATAGCGGTGAGGAGCCTCATTAGTCAACATAGGTGTCGTGAGGTCCGAATTAAATCGAAACCAGTCATGCTTGGTTGGTTCGATTGGTCGAAGCAGTGCTGGGCAGTGGTGTTCGACTGGATGTAGAGGGGAGAGAGGAGGAGAAATCGAAGAAGAAAGAGGTTGGGCAGCAATCCTGGTCAGTGCACAAACTAGAGGGAGAAAGGAAGCGGGGTAATGGTGGCCCTCTTTCCCTTCAATAGCAACACAAGAGAGTGAGAGAGTGTATGCGAGAGAGAGGAGGGCAACAATGTATACCTCCTTTTCTTCATCTCAGGATTCATGCGAGCAAGAAAGAGAGTAGGCGATAGTGGCCCCTTCTCCTCTACGAAGCACGGACGAGAGAGAGAGAGAGAAAGGTAAGGCTGGCATGGCATCAGCGAGAGAGGGAGGAGACCAATAGTGGGTCTTCTAAGGGGGAAAAGGGCGATGTGCCTCCCCAGGTAGGTAGAGGGAGAAAAAGGAACTCAGGGTTAGTTTGCCCTACTCTGATACCATATAGAAGAATAAGTAATAGTTCTCTCTATTCAAAATAGAAAAATCATGACCACTTTATATAGAGAAAGACAGGGTGGAGGAATTACATAATATTCCTACTTATTGCTTAAGAAAAAAAAACTAACAAGGATAACATGAATAGAAATAACTGATTCTATCTCTAACAATAAAACCCAAGGTTAGGGTTTTCCCTACTCTAAGATCATGTAAAAAAACAAGCAGAATCATTCTCTCTATTCAAAATAGAAAAATCCTAACCTCTTTAAATAGAGAAATATAGGGTAGAGAAATTACATAGTAGTCCTACTTATTGCTTAAGTAAAGAACTAACAGACACAACAGCAATAAAAACATCTATCTCTCTCTAACAATAAAAATAACTAAAGCCTATTTATTCTAAAGACTTCAACAATAACAAATGTGGACAGCTAGCAATTGAGAAAATGTTAAGGTGGAATTGTGTCCATAAAAGGGTAGAATAGCATTGAAAGGTCAAACATTTACCACAAAGCTACTCTCTTGGAGTTATATTTAGATTGTACACATCATGTTATAGATCATATTAGCAATTTTCTATACAAATAATCCCACTCTTTTTCCTAGTGTCAAATGTGGTGATCTTCAGAAAATGGAGTTGAACACTTTCTTAGATATAGGAGAACTCGAACTGAGCTAATAGGTAGAAGAACCCTTTAGCTACATAGGGCCATAGCGTGCCTTCAAACATCAGTAGGGACTAGAATGTTGCCCCTACAAATACTTAACCTTTTTGTATGTGTTTATTGTTAATCCTTCAGGGACATGGATGGGAAACCACTCAAGCATGATGCTTTATAATTTTTTTTTGAAAAGAGAAAAGGTGATTATTCGGATGATAATCATCCAGAAAATCTATTAATAAAAATTAATAATGGATGTTGGGAATAAGGAGGGCCATGTGGTAGTGCCCTGTGGTAGCACATCAGGGCCGCCGGCTATAGGTTTTAGGATCCTAGTTTTGGTCATTTACTTAAATTGCAAAGTTTTTTATTTGTTATGTCTGGTTTTAGGAAAGTTATTTAGAGGATTTGATTTGTTTTGGAGATATGCTCTTCCTTATTTAGGAGATATGATTTTTTTCTTGTTTTAGAGGATATGTTCTCTCTTCTATAAAAGAAAATCTTCCTATTGTAATTCAATTTGAGTTAGTAGTAATATTTCCAATTCCTCTCAAACTCCTCTCCTCTCTCTCTCTCAACATCACCGCTAGCCACCATCTCCACCACCGACCGGCCACCTACCCACAATGGTCGGTGGCTGTTGTTGCTACTCCTTTTCTCCCTGTTCCAATGTGTAACAGTCCCACGTGGGCTATTTTTCCAACGCCAAAGGAGCCTCCATGCTTCACATGCGCAATTCTCTATATGGTATCAGAGCCTATGATTTAGGCTCCTCGGTGTGTGCATATTCGTGACCACACACGTGTGGTTTCCATCAAATCTTCCTCGACAAATCCGATGCCTTACGCCAAGAAGGAAGATCATAGAAGATGACGGGTGCCACCACCATGGTCATCGATGCCACATTGTCAACAAAGAGGGTAAAGTTCGAGGCCCAAGAAAAAGCAGAGGAGATCTATCAAGTTATTCGATTTGCGATCCTCATGTCTTTTCAATTAACACTTTATATCTGATTTTTTACTCTCCTTCAAAAGAAGAAATTTTCCCAGAGAAAAGATGCCAAATATTAAGTATGGGGTCGCACATCAATTGATCGCTCCAAGAAGAGGACACCATAGTCCATGCAATGACTTTCGAGGTTGCCAAAAGAAGCAACGACCTCCCAAGTTGCGAAAAGACTAGTGGTTGATCCAAGAAGTTCCTTTTCTAAATATCCAAGCAAGGTGCAGAGACCACCACGTGGGGCTACTAGCACCTTACGCATGGTTTCTCTCACGTCTGTCAATCTTGAGAAGACAACGGTGATCGTCGCAAAGACTATTGAGGTTGCCACATACACAATGACTTTGGAGGTTGCAAGAGGCTACACTGTCGCTTCTTCCAAAGACAAGGTTGAGAGCACAACTCTCGAAGAAGAATGGTAGGGCATCTAGCCTCACAAGTTTGAAGACCAAGTCATCATTCTCACAACCTCAACTTGAAGAATGTTGGGAATAAGGAGGGCCACATGGCATTACCACGTGGTAACCATCTAGGTTACGTGGCAGTGCCACGTGGTAGCACATCAGGGTCGCCAGCTATAAGTTTTAGGGTCCTAGTTTTGGTCATTTGCTTAAATTGCAAAGTTATTTATTTGTTATGTTTGATTTTAGGAGATCCCAAGACACCAAGCTACCATAACACTTCTGAAAGGCCTTCCCCAAAAGGTCTTCCTTATGCTCAAGTAGTCTACATATCCATTTGGGAACACCCAAGGCCCCTCCCAATCGCCCCATAGTTAGTTTAGAAGAAGTTTCTCATAAGGCCCAAAATCTACTTCTCAATTTGTTTCGGCATCTTCAAAATGGATGTGTAGGAAGGCATAGACAACAACACTGCCTTGAAGATCACCAACCTCCCCCTTATAAAGAGAACCTTGGATGCCCAACCAACCAATCTCCTCTCCTCTCAACCATGGAGGCCCACTCCCACATGGAAATCCTCCCACCCAACAACGAAAGGCCCATATATGATAAGGGTAAAGAGCCCTCCGACATACAAAATACTACACCTAGTAGCCTCTTATGTAGTCATTTGAAATGAAACAAAGGTTGACTTAGAGAGATTCAGCATCAATCATGACGCCTCCCCAAATAATTCCAACATAACTTGTATCCTCCTAGCCTCCGTCTCTGAGCCCTCCACAAAGAACGTCTCATCAGCGTACTGAAGCATAGGTATGATTGCCTCATCTCCCAACAAGAAGGTCCTAATTAACCCCCTCTCACAGGCTCTAATCGTTGCCCTCACCAACGTGTCTGCTACTAGAACAAAAAGCATCAGTGCCAACGGGCAACCCTACCTAACACTCCTCGATTGTATCCATCTACCAATTGAATTGCCATTAATAAGTATTGAGAATGAAGTAGTCGTGACACTCTACTTCATCCACCCCTCTTAGTCAGAGACACCCAGACAAAAGACCATTGCACCAAATCATAAGCCTTCATGAAATCAACCTTTCATAAAAATGTCTTCTCCCTTCTCCAGAAGGCGAGAATCTCCAAAGCTATGACATAGCCATCCAAACTATTCCCTCCTAGAACAAATGTCATCTGTACCTGAGAAACCACTCCTGCTAAGACCTCCCTCAACTTAATTGTCAAAACCTTTGCCATGATCAGGTAGATGGCATTTGACAATGCAATTGGTTTGTACTCATCAATGGTCTCCGCCCCTTCCTTCTTAGGCAACAGAAACATAAAAAATTTATTGAGCTTGTTAAAACCACGCTTGCCATCTACGAATTCAATCACCACCTGCAAGACATCTTTAACCAGCATCTAATACTCCTTGTAGAAGTACACCAGGAAACCATTAGGACTAGGGCAACCATCGACATTTAGTCTCCAATCAGCCTTTCGTACCTCATCCTCATTGAAAGGCACCAAAAACCCTTTCGCCTGGACATCAATGATGCTCGGGATGTTTGCCCCTGACCACCTCCATCTCTCCCCCATCCTCCTCCCAGTAAATTCCTTATAGTAATCAGCAATAGCACTTCCAACTACTTCCCTGCTAGAAAACTTTGCATCATTGACCCACAGCTTATCTATCCAATTCCTGCATCTTCTTCTTGAGGCCACCAGATGAAAATACTAGAATCTCCTTCCTTCAGCCATTTCTGCCTAAACCTCATTTTCCACTCCACCTCAACCTTCTGATCCTCCATATGGATAATCCACATGTGCTCTGCCCTGACTGTACAATCCTCCTTAGACAGAAGGACCAAATCTTCCACCCTATTCAGCCTCTCAATGTCACCAAGCGCTTCAACTTTCTTCTTATTCCACTCTTCCTTGATCTACCACCCATACACCTTGAGGAATGACCTCAACTCACCTAGCTTAACTTCCAATCTCGCCGCTATCGAACCATCTGCCTAAATTGAACTCCATTTGTCCTCCACCTGATTTCTGAACCCCTCTTCTAGCAGCCATACTCTATCAAATTTGAAGCATGTCCCAAACTTCCTTCCCTCATTCAATGGCCACATTAATGGCATCTGATCCGAAAATAGACTCTCTATGAGTCAAACCTCTGCCATGGGGAAAACTTCTACAAGCTCCACCAAGGACAAAAATCTCTCAATCTTGGATGTCTACCCCCTATTGCTTCTCCAGGTGAAAGCATAAGAACCCGAGAGCACATCCAACAATCCCTACACTAACACGAATTCTGCAAACACCTTTGAGCCTCAGTCCCTTCCTCCTCTGCCACCCAGCCTAACCTCTGGAACCAATGTAACATTGAAGTCTCCCCCTGTAACGGATGTGTGCCCCATACGTCTTTTAAGACGTCTGGGAGGTGGCTCAAACGTCGGACAAGACGTCTGGGATCACAACCAGACGTCTGATAAGATGTCTGGGATAGTTTCAAGACGTCTGGAAATCCGTTATTTTCGACACCCGCGAGTCGCCTGCGCGCCTGAGCGCGCAGACCGCATATTCCCCCTTTTTCTCTCTGCGGCTGCAGGCGGCCTGCCACCTCCTCTCTCCTCTCCGCGCGGCGTTAAAAGGGGCGCACCTCCCCTCCCGTCTCCACCGTCTCCTTCTTCTCCTTCCTGTGCGCGAGAGCGAGCGGACGCGAGGGCGGCAGCGGCGGCCGCAGTGAGCGCGGAGGTGCGGCGTGCGAGGGCGGAGCTCTGCCGTGAGGGCGAGCTCGCCGGAGCGGCTTGGCCGGCCGACGGAGGGCGCAGGGGGCGCGGAGCGACGCGAAGAGGGACCTGCTGCGGGCTGAGCAGCAGACGCGCGAGGTTCGACGCGGGCGGCGTCGCGAGCGGAGGCCGAGCAGGGCGCTGATTCTGGAAAAATTTCCAGAATCAGACGTCTGGGTTGATAGCCAGACGGCAAGGTCGACGTCTGTAAGATCATACAGACGTCTAAAAGGTGAGTTTTCCGCCTTCTTCTTCCTTCTTGGCGACTGACCGTACTGAGGAGGGGGGGTTGGCTGTGCGCAGGTTCGCTGATTCGCCATCTTTTGCGAATCAGGCGTCTGTAAGTTGTACCAGACGGCGGGAGTGACCTCCAGACGTCCGGAGTGACCATCGGACGTCTGGGATCTAGGAAAGACGTCCCCGCAGACTTCTGGACGTCTGGGAAACCACGCTGAACAGGTAATTCTCTGATCCACCGTTTAAGACGTCTGGAGGGAGCTCCAGACGTCTGATTTTGCACAGTATCATCTTTTTCGACCCGTTTACGGCCCGTTCGGGCTCCGTTTTCCGCGATTCGAGTTGCGTTCTTTTCAGAATTAATTCCTCTACTCATCTACAGTAGCTATACACTGTTTTGAGACACTCCCTGTGTTTGATCCTTGTGATAGGACCTCGTTCAGTTGCAGTCTTGAGAGTCGCGGAGGCACGCGAGATTTCCGATCACGCCCCCATTACTCCCGTTGTACCTGGTAGAGTGGCTTTAAGTATTAATAGAATATGTTAAAGTATGAAACCATAACTAGAACCTAGGACATTGCATGAATCCTAGGAATCAGAAATATATGGAATGATAGTTCCTAGGTGTTGCATGAATCCTAGGGTCGGAAAACTAGATTGTATGGTAGACCCTAGGATATGGCATGAATCCTAGGATGGAAAAACTAGTGGAATGTATAATACCGCAGTCTTGGAAAAAATGGAAAGGGATATATGAAGCTGCCTGTAAATTGAATTCACAGCTGCCTGTTATGAATAAAGAAACATGATTGGGATCATGGTTTGTAAGAACGTGAAACTGGAAAGTAAGACATGAGATGTTCTGGAACCCTACGGGGAAGTAGGAGTAGAACTCCTGGAAAGCAAATGGAATAGAATTGGGGAAGTGAGCTGGCCCTTGAGTACGGAGTACCAAGGAGAGCGACTGTCCCCCTTTTAGTGCAGAGCTGAGCTAGCCACCCCAGGGACCCGGGGGTTAGGACTGGCCACTCTGTACCGACTTGTTGGCCCTCGTGTACGTAGTACCGAGGAGAGCTAGTAGTGTTAGGAGAGTACTAGCTACCCCACGGGCCCCGGGGTTCTGCTAGCCTCCTTCACCGACTTGTTAGGCCCACTAGGGCAAACCAGGGTAGTCAGGCGAGGGTGCGCAGACTGTGGAGGGGCAAGGCCCCGGTTTGGTTACTGTGGAGGGGTTGGACCCCTGTTACTGAGAGGGCTCTGCCCTGGTTCCGTGCTGTGCTTTGGGCGCACCCGTTAACGGAAACGACTGACCGCGTGTCAGTGCGGGCTAGCTACCTGTGCGTTTATCGCGCGTGCCGCAGTCACCGTTACGTCTGTCAGTGACCTTGGGGTGGTTGACTGAGGGTAGGATCACCACGGGAGACTCTCCCGGCCAGGAGAGCACCACGTGCTACTTCTACTTTTGGAAAAGACTGCAATCAAGATCGTTCCCACGAGGACATTCGAGATCAAGTAAAGGATCTGAGAAATAAATGAAATAGTGAGAAAAATTGAAAGATGTGAATAAAGGAAGTAATAGAACATAACAGCTACTGTACACTCTACTGTTGCCTTTAGTTAGTTTGCCACTCTACTCAGCGTTTTGCTGACGCGTTACACTCGTTACCTTTTTCAGGACCAGGTGTTGAGCAGCCAGGGTCGGTGGCTGCAGAGGACGCTGGGCCGAGTAGGATCCAGTAGAGTTACCACAGCCTGTTGTACCTCTTTTGTTTTCTGTTCTAGTGAGTAGTTTTTGTTTCCGCTGTACCTTCTTTACCTGCAGTTCTTGTTATATGATAAATGTTGTTTACTGTTGTGGTGGTACCTACTGTAGTAGTTTCTTTCCTTGCTGCTGTACTTTCTTACTGTTAGTTATATTCATGCTGAATGTGGTTTATTTTACTGTCTTTTGGTTACTTCCTCGTTGGACGACTAGGTCTTGGGATCAGTCGAGTCGGTCCGGTTCTCGTGTCTCGTAGGGACTCGGGAACCGGGTCGTTACACCCCCTTCTAGCCAGGGACATCCCTGAGTCCTCGTGGCCACCCAACCCAACTCCTTTCATAGTCTAGGCCGCAAAGCATCCTCATTTGGCCCATACAATATCAAGAAAGCACAATAGAAATTATCCCATTGCCTTTTAAACCACAGTCACTACAAAAAGAACCGCACAGGAATCCACCACTGTAAAAACATCATCTTTCCACCCTACAACCACACCACCTGAACATCCAATTGCAGCCAGTGCTACAAACTCCCCCAAGCTTCCACCCCCTATCTCCCTCCATGTAGGATAATCACACTGATCCAACTTCGTTTCTTGGATCAACACCACTTCCGAACCCCAAGACTAAAAGAACCCCTTGGTAAAGTTTACAGTTTATTTATACTATTTATTAGGTTTTATTTCTTAACTACATATAAATTAGTTACTATATGGTCTAATTGACCTTATACAGAGTTAATATATATATTAAAGTATTTAATACAGATTTTTATTGTATTTTATAAGTTTTATTTCTACTTTATTTACATTTGATTAGTTTGTTTTGGACTGTTTTGTCTATAAATTAAGTTTAAATAGTATTTACATTATAAATATACTTAAATTAGGTTAGTTTACTTAATATACATTACTATAGATGTACAGTATAAGTTGACTTAATTTTAACTTAAATTACTAATTTACTTTAATTTATCTTAATAACTTAACTAGTAACTTAATAAATTACTTATTTATTCTACATATATAATTAAATTATGGTACATTGTTAAATATGTTTTTATTATATATATAAATATGTATTTACAGTATCATAACTAAATAAGCTTATTTTTAGAGTTCATTAATTTATATAGCTTATTAGTACATATAAGTTAGTTTAATTAATAAATAGTTATATAATCAAGATATATACAGTATAATCTAACTTAAATACTTAGTTTACATACTACAATATATACACAAGTTATTTATACCTTATATATGTATAATTTCACTATAGATATATATCTACTCACTAAATAGCTTATATTTACACTTATATGCATAGTAAATAATGGATTTTTGGTTTTTTTGGGTTTTTTTTTCACTTTTTATGGGTTTGAAGTCCTTTATGGAGGTAAGAGATGATATGGAAAGAAATAGACGAGGAAAAGAGAGTGTTTTTGGTATTTTTATGTTTAGTTTCTTTTATTAAGTTCCATGGTATACAGAACCATCGGCTGGTATGTTTTACCAAGCTGAGGGTTCAGAATACCATCAAACTTGGTATATACTTAGAAAAATACCTGATCTTCATCATGACAGATTTATTTTATTTTTTGGATTTTTTTATATTATTTTCATTTATGTGCACAGTTAGCACAATTTAGGGCCTTCTAAGAGTTTTAAAGTGGAACCTAAGACCCTAAAAAGAGTTCTAGTGGCTGGAATGGCAATAAAAACATTCAACAATGTTCCACATCTCAAATATAAGGTGTTCAAGAAAATAGACATGGTTTTCAATTTAATTTCATTATATTTTCAATGTTTGGACAGTTGGACACAAATATAACTGATAAAGAAAGATTTAAGCATGAAACAAGCCATTCTAAATTGAATTTAAATCAAATAAAAGTACATGAAAGCTTGTATACATAAAATACAACATTGATAACACATTAGCTATTCTAACTACTTGAACCTAAGCCTACAGTCCAAAGTGTCTTCAACCTTGTCCAGTTGCAGCAACAGCAGCAACAACCAAAATCAATCACAATAGCAGCAATACTGCTAACAGCAGCAGCAGCCACTGAACAACAGCTAGTTGAACTACTGCAACAGCTCCAGACGTCTTAAAAAAATATCCAAGAGCTGCTGCAGAATCAGGATTTCCAATCTAACAAATCAGTCCCTAATTCTGTACATAAAAGTCCCAGATCAAACTTGAGAAAGTCTGATTAGAGATGTAAAATGTACAAATCAGGGAACAACTTGCATGGAGTGCAGGGTTGGGAAACCCTTGAAATGTAGCTGCTAATGCAGCAATTTAATGATGGAATGAGATTTCAATGAAAATTCTGACTTAATCTTCCTAATGCTACTATAGATAGTAGAGTAAATAAAATTAAGTCAGATCATGAGTTCCATTAAAAACTAAATTAAAATGTTTCAGTGCTTGAAATAAGATTTAATCCCTTAAAATGTTGCTGCTGTGTGATGAGAGGCTCATCATGGCTTCTAATTACCCCTAATTAACTAGTCTTCCTAGTTAATTAGCTAGGAATATGTATATATAAGGGTTAATTATGAAATAAGGGACAAATAATTAAAAGACCTTAAAATAAGTTAAAAATGATAAATTGTAAATCAATTAATATTATTAATAACTTAATTAATAAATGGACTCAAAATATCATTAATTAGCTACCTAATTAATATCTTGTTTAACTTAAGTATAATTTAAGACCTAAATCTTAAATAACTTAAGTAAGTTAATAAGTTAATAAATATTAATAAAAGCATCAAAAATGTGAATACAAGGCTTTAATATAATATTTAGCTAAATTATAAATATATATAAAAAGTTAGAAAAGAAAATGATTTAAATTAACTTTGAAAGCCTCTATTTGCATTTCGATCCTTAGAATTCATTGCATTTGAGTCCTTTTCTTTCACCTAGGTCCTTATCTTTCCTCACATTCAGGTCCCTATGTACACTTTTCTTCTTCTTCATTTCTTCTTCAGCTGCTTCAATGGCTGACATACGGCGTTGAAGACACCTCACGATCACATTTTATCCGACATTCTTCCTTCCTTACCAAGCTTTTGGAGCTTGCGCTCACCTCCTTCATTTCATCTCACGGTCTGGATGATCTTCAAATCCTAATTAGGGCTTGGCAATAACTTCACTGGCATCGGAGAAGACGTCGGTGGTTACCCTGCACCTAGACATATTTCTGTCCAGATACAGTCCCCTTCACAGCCGCCGCAACCTATAAATACCCCTCGACCTCTCTGATTTGAGAGGTCGGCTCCCTTCCCTCTTCCCCCACTGCAACCAATGATAGACTATTCGTCACTCACCTTTGGCGACCTCTCACCTCTCCTTCGGAGCTCTTCCGCACAAGGGACTCGCCTCTCTCACCTCCTCTTCCTCTCCGAATGGTTGTGACAGAACCTTGGAGCACCAATTCTTCTTCCTCGTCGGAGCTCTTTCCAACATCCTCTGATTTCGTCCTCCGTTAAGGACCTTTGTTAAAACCGTGACATCAAAACACTTTAAGACTTCTGGGAGTTGGTCCAGACGTCTGGTCAGACGTCTGGATGCCTTCCCAGACGTCTGGAAATTAATTTTTGCGTGCATACGATCGCAAGTCTGCACGCGTGCCCCACGCAGACTGAAACCCGCCACCCTCTTCTTTTTCTCTCCCCTCGCCGACCTATAGAAACCCCCCCCCCCCCCCCATGCCTACAAATACCCTTCTCCTCTCCCTCACGCCACTCACCCCACCCGTCTTCTCCTTCCTCCAATGTAAGCGCGAAAGCGAGAGCGAGGGCAGCAGCTGCTACCGGGTGCAGTGGCGGAGAGGAGAGGTGCAGCGAAAGGGAAGAGGAGAGAGAGCACACGAGAGAGAGAGCTCGCCAGAGTAGTTGAGGCCGGCCGGCGTGCGCGCGGAGGAGCGTTGTGCTGGGGAGGTCTCCCCCGGTGCTGCTGCAGCTCGGGCAGCGGGCGGACAAGAGCTGCGCGCAGCGGGAAGAAGATGGGGAGGTTCTGATTCTGGGAATTTTTCCCAGAATCAGACATCTGGACCTACATCCAGACGACACGGGCAACGTCTGGAGGAAGCTCCAGACGACTGAGAGGTACGTATTTTTCCCTCCTTTGCTTGCTTTTGCGGATACGGCCATGCAGGCCGTTCCGCCGAAGCTCTGTCACGAGCCTTACTGAGGGATTTTTGCGTACGCGTGCAGGTTTCGCTTCAAGAAGGTGCGGGACACACCCTCCCACGTGATTCAGACGTCTGGGCATGTCACCAGACGGCGGAGAGCGTCTCTAGACATCCAGAGAGGTGGTCGGACGTCTGAAACTGGGTCCAGACGGTTCAGCAAGACCTCTGGACGTCTGAGGAGCAGCGCAGAGTGAGGTATGACCTAGACCACTTTTTAAGGCGTCTGTAAGGTGTTCCAGACGTCTGATTTGAGTCAGAGTTGTCGTTTTTAACCCGTTTAGGGTCTGTTCGAGGTCCGATTTCCGCGTTTAAGATTTTGTTCTTCTCAGAATTAGTTCCTATACTTGTTTGAAATACTTTTATCTTATTCTGAGTGGTTCCTTATGATTGATCCTTGTGTTAGGACCTCATTCTGCTGCAGCTTTGGGGGTTGCGAAGGCACGTGGACCTGCCGATCACGTCCCCATTACTCCCGATTTTGCGGGTAAGGTGGCTTCCCTTACTTAATTACAAACATCAATGCATATCTGAAATAAATGATAGATCCTAGGATATGGCATGAATCCTAGGACCTGAAAAACTAGATTGAATGATAGATCCTAGGGTATGGCATGAATCTTAGGACCTGAAAACTAGATTGAATAATAGATCCTAGAGTGTGGCATGAATCCTAAGAATAGAAACACTGAAACGAATGTCTTGAATGCCCGAATTGCAGTCTTGGATAAGTAGATAGAATAATGATAATTGCCTGTAATTGGATAACAGTTGCCTGTAACATGTAGAGTATTGTTGCTAGTAATTGTTACATGTAATTTCTGTTGATTGAAATTAAATACAAGCTGCTTGTATATAAATTGGAAAGGAAAAAAAGTTTGAATGTTGGAAACACGTACTATATGCGACTAAACCTACAATGATGAAACCTAGTATGGCTTGGCCTGAGAAACATAAGCATGAACCCTACGGGGAATTAGGAGTAGAACTCCTGGAAATAAATGGAATGGAACTGGAAAAGTGAATGGGGAAGTGAGCTGGCCCTTGAGTACGGAGTACTCAAGGAGAGCGACTGTCCCCTTGTTTAGTGCAGAGCGAAGCTAGTCGCCCTAGGGTAGGGACCCGGGGTTAGGACTGGCCACTTTGTACCGACTCTGTGGCCCTCGCGTACATAGTACCGGGGAGAGCTACCAGTGTAGGGAGAGAGCTAGCCACCCCACAGGGCCCGGGGTTCAGCTAGTCGTCCTACGCCGACTTGTTAGGCCCACTGGGCAAACCAGGGTAGTCAGGAGAGGGTGCGCGGACTATGGAGGGGCAAGACCCCTGTTTGGTTACTGTGGAGGGGCTATACTCCTGTTACTGAGAGGGCTCTACCCTATCCTGGTTCCGTGCTGTGCTTTGGGTGCACCCGTTAACGAAAATGACTGACCGCGTGCCAGTGCAAGGTAGCTACCTGTGCGTTTATCGCGTGTGCCGTAGTCACCGTTACGTCTGTCAGCGACCTTGGGGTGGTTGACTGAGGGTAGGACCACCACGGGGGACTCTCCCGACCAGGAGAGCACCACGTGCTACTTCTACTTCTCGGAAAAGACTGCAATCAAGGTCGTTCCCACGAGGAACATTCGAGATCAAGAGAAAAACTCGAGAAATAAACTAAGAAAGGGTAAAATAAAGAAAGAAATTAAAACAACAGCTACTTGTTTACCTTTACTGTTTTCTTAGCTAGCTGGTTGCCACTCTACTCAGCATTTCGCTGATGTGTCATACTTGTCACCCTTTTCAGGACCAGGTGTTGAGCAGCCAGATCCTACGGCTGTGGAGAGTGCTGGGCCTAGTAGAGCCCAGTAGTTGTACTTTTGTTGTACCCATTTTTCTGTAGTAGTGAGTATTCTGTTACACCTTTGTACTCTTTTATTGTAAACTTCATATTTCTGTACCTGTTTTTAATTCTCTACTGTTGTGGTGGTGTGTACTGTAGTAGTTCTTTTCTTTACTGCTGTACTTTTGTTACTGTTAGTTACTTGCATGGTGAATGTGGTTTATTTTACTGCTTTTTGGTTACTTTCTCGTTGGACGACTGGGTCTTGGGATCTGTCAAGTCGGTCCGACTCTCGTGTCCTGTAGGGATTTGGGAACCGGGTCGTAACAACCTTCGACGGAGACTCCTCAACCTCCTTCTTCCAAGTAACAATAGGATAGGATAAGGTAAGAGTAGTGTAGCTTAGTTCAGTAGATTAGGTAGATAGTTAGGTGATGAGAACCTCATCATGAACCCTAACTAGCACATTTTGACCTAATTAAGTGTACAAAAGCCCCTACAAAACCTACGGGAAAGCCTAAATCAGGGAATTGCAAATCTGAATATAAAATAATTCACAAGGGGTAAAACTGTAATTTTACCATTGCAGTACATAAACGGGATTTCTAAGGGTCTAGACACAGGTCAAATGAGCTTAATAAGAAAACAAGTGGGATGATTCGATCAGGAAAGGGTTATGACAAAATTTGGGAATTAAATAACATTCTGTAACCCTAAAACAAACTCGCTTTAATTCACAAAGTTTCAGGTAAGATAAAAATCAATTAAATCCTATAAAATTCATGAAAAATATCCCCTAGGGTTTAGAACCTTCAATTTGGCCATTGGAACTTATCTTGACTTAGATTGAGAACCATACCCAATTTTTGACCTAATTTGGGTTTTTATGAAAAATGTCTAGTCAAACATAGTCAAACCTAAAATCCAACCTCACCATTGGATTCCTTAGGTCCAAATTAAGGTTATACCAAAATTTGGACCTAAGGAAAGGTCGCCTTGACCCACTTTACAAAATGATCCTCAACAATTACTTTTTAACCCTTAGCTTTTTGGACCCTTGCAGAAACCCCCCTATCTTTCTCGTCTCTTTCTTCAGACAGGTCCTTTCACCCCCGCACTACACAGGCCATACCTCCGACGACTTTGCGTAGAGGATGGCACTGCACAGACCTAGGGGGCCGGCCCAAGACTTGAAAGGAGGGTTCCCTACTTTGTCCTCTTCTGCATGGACCGATTCCCATGCCCTACCGGCCACCATACCTCTTGTGCGAACGCTCGAGAGGTATGGGTCTTTTTCCGGCCATGCCTCCGGCGAGGAGCCCACGCCGCCTCCTCGCGATTCCCTGCTAGCCAGCACCTATTTAAGGAACGGCAGCTCCTGCCGCTTCCTTCAAGCTCGACTTGGCCAGAGATCCACCCCAATTTCATCCACTCCTCCGATCAAGTAGTCCAGCGAGCTCCAGCGAGCCTTCGTCCTCTTTCTCGTCGCTCTGCCACAATACTAGTGGCAGAGCTGTCCTCACCATTTTTTTCCGCTTCGCGCAGCACCTGCGCGAGGTGCTGCGCGAGCATCTCTAGCTCCGTCGTCGCCGCCGTCTCCCTCCACTGGACATCATCTTCTCCGGCGACAACAGGTACTACCAGTCGCCATCTCTCCCCCTTCGTCCACTTAATTAGGTTAGACTTACTCCTCTCTATCCCCTCTTCAATTCCCTCAATCTATTTCACAAATTACCCCTCGACACCACTATCCACCGCCATCTTCCCCATCTCTGGCCAACCTCCAGCAAGGTGAAACCATCACTCCACTCCTCCGCACGCCTCGCCACCTACCTCAAAACTTCCGCCTTCACCCACTGATCATTATCCACCCCTCCACTGACCACCAACATCTCCATACCCACCGAACACACCCAACTCCACGGCCACAGTGAGCCCTTGGCTCACCCACATAGGCGTCTTCACGCCACGTTGACCCTCGAGTCACCTTCGTCGTGCACAGGCAAAGCTTGCTGAAGGATCTGACAGGGCCGCAAGGCCGTATTTGTGATTTGAGGGTCGCAACGTCGTCCGCCATTGGCGCAGCAGCTTGGAGCTTGCTTGAAACTTCACGCAGGTCCCAGCAACCCAAGCCTCCAGGTCCAGAAGGTGCGAAATCCCCTCGCGAAGTCATCCAGGCCTTCACTTAGCACCAGGGGCCTCAACTGCAGCTGCATTCGCTCGCACAATCAGCTGCGGGCGCACAGGCAGATGCGGGTGGGACTTTAGTCCCACCTCGGAAGTTTGCGAGCAGGTGCCTGCACATAAATTGCAAAAGTGTTTCAAGCTTATCGCCTCGAAACACACTGGGGTGAGGCCCCTCGCCCCCACCACGCCTCGTCCATGATACTTCCCCTGCGAACCTGGCACCCGGATCCGACTAACCTGCCTGTGCACACCTCGCGCACCACCCACGCCGGTGCGCCTGGTCCTGGGCGCGTCACCCGACCCGCATACCCGATTAAGGCTCTGGGAGCGAACCCTGGAGTGAATTTGAGAGAGAGACGTGGGGAGGGTAGGGGTTAGGTTTTGCCTAACCGTGCACTGTGCAGGAAGGAAAGGAGGAAAAGGAGGAGGAGGAGGACGTGCGCAGTAGAGAAGAAGAGGGATGCACTGTAGCAGAGGAGCGGCAGACCAAGGGAAGAAAAAGAAGGAAACAAGGGAAAGGTGAAGCTGACACTTAGCTACAAATAATAGAAGTCAGAAGAGAAGAAGGAAAGATAAGGAAGGAGAGGCAAAGCCAACAGAAGAGGAAGTCAGAGAGCTAAGGCTGAAGAAGGAAGAAGAAGGCAAGGCTAGCGCAGAGAAAAGAGTTGCAAAGAAGAAACAAGGAAGAAGAAGCAGATGGCCAAGAGGAAGAAGAAGAACCAGCAGTAGCAGTACTGTAGCAAGTGGAGTTTAAGTCGTCTGACCCTTGGAGTCAGACGTCTAAAAAGAGAAAGAGAGAGGCAGACAAAAGAAGAAAGAGAGAAGAAGAAAAGAATCAATTTTCCTTTCTTTAATCTTTTTTTGTAAATCAGTATACATGTTGTAAATTGTGATTTTGTATGCTTTTAGAATCAAGTGTTGCTCTCTGGGTTCGACCTCGGAGATTTTCTATTTTCGAGTAATAAAATACAAATACAAAACAGTCCCAAGCGCGACCATTAGGTTTAAATGTTCAATCTGTATGTCGTCTTCTTTAGCTCTAGCAAGCTCTTTGAGCTCGTCTAGGTCACTCTTTTTCCATTTTTACGCACTGATTACCTTCTTCACCTTATCATGATTTCATAGCATTGATTTTCCTGCATTTCTATCAGCTTTATCGCCTAGATTACTTCCTCATTCACCAGCGACCTTCGCTATCCACGGCGGAGCCTCCGAGCTTAGAGCACACTCGTTGGGGCCCTCCATCACCTCTACGTAATCTAAGGGCCCTGATCCTATACTTAATTAGTATAATTAACTCATAGAAAACAAATTTCTAATTCCATTCCAACTTTCAAGCTCTCTATCAATGGAGAGCTTGAAAGAATTCCTCCACCTAATTAACCTCCCAGAGAGCATCGCAAGGTTCTGTTGAGCCTTAGCCCTAACTCAATTGAGTGAGACAGCTGACTCTGAGTTCGTGCGAACTCAGGGATAAAGTTTTCTAAATTCCTTGATGAATCCTTAATTCTATCATCAATTGGACAAATTGATGAGCTCCTGAGGTTCCTTGTGACCTCAGGAAGCTCTTGAGACCTTTAATGGTCAGTTTCTTAAGGTTTTAAATTCTAAAATTAATTTCTGGACTCACCGAAGCTCCGGTGAGCTCTGGTGAGGTCATTTTGAGCTTCAGCCCATGAATTGACTTGAGAAGCTTCAGAGTACACTTATAAGGTTTTAGGACTAATTTTATGTGGTTTAATTTGTGTTTCAACATTTAGAGTACTTGTTTGACCTTTGTCTTCTCCAACTCCAGTAGAGTTGGAGAAGCAGTTCCATTAGGTTTCAGACTTCGAAGATAAGTCCAGAAGCTTATGCAGAACTTATAGAAGCCAACCTTGATCTCTGATTGCTTTGAGAACTCTTAGGTTGTTCCACCGAACAAACTCCATTTTGACCTCAGGCAATGAGGTCTGAAACCTTACCAGACTCGATCAAAATCTAATTTTGAAGTCTTGAATCAGTTTCTAAGGATGAATTATATTGATCTAAGACTTTAATTTGATCTGAGAAGGCTTAATTCAGAAAGTCAACCCTCAGTTGGATTTGGTCAATACTGTGTTAGACTTGAGTGATATAGGAATAATTCTAGAAATTAAATGTTTCAATAGGGATCCGTGATGATTCAAAATGTGTTTGGGATGGATTAAAAGATTTTTATTGAGGTTTTAATGTGTTTCATGCTTCTCCACAGTTTGGGTTCAAAATGAACTCAATATTATTTCAGTGTCATTTTGATGAGATTTAAACTCCTATTTCATCTAAGATGGATCGCAACAACATCTGAGGTTGTTCAGATATCTGTTAGAGACTTATCTCTCTACTGAGCATATTTGAGCTTAAGTCCGAGCTCTTAACATTGAGAATGAAGCTTTCAAGCTTCTGTTGTTTCCTGAAGCTATTTAGAGTTCACTCTTGTTACGAATAGGGCATCAGGCGTCGTTTAAGACGTCTGGGAAGTGATCCAGATGTCTGGCCAGACGTCTGGAAGCCTTCCCAGACATCTGGTATTAAATTTTTTCGGCGTACTGGTTCGCGTCTGCGTGCATGTGCGCGCAAACTGAACCCGCCGCCCTTCTTCTTCTCTTTCCTCTCCCTCCCTGCAGGCGTCGCTTTTCCTCCTTCTCTCTCCTCGCGGCTGCCTTATAAAAACGCTTCCCCTCTCCCTCTCCCTCACTCCACCACCTTCTTCTTCTTCTCCCTATCTGCAAGAGAGCGCGCGGGCGAGAGCGGCAGCAGCAACTGCTGCGGGTGTGTGGGGAGGAGGAGTCATTGCGAGGGGAAGAAGGAGCTCAATTGCGAGGGTGCGAGCTTGCCGGGGCAGCTAGAGCTGGCCGACGGGAGAGCAGCGAGCGTGGGGTGCCGCGAAGGAATTGCTGCAGCTTAGGCAGCAGGCGGACGCTGTGCGGCACGGCCGCGCACTGCGGGCGGAGAGCGAAAAGGGTCCTGATTCTGGGAAAATTTCCCCGAATCAGACATCTGGACTTACGTCCAGACGACGCATAAGATGTCTGGAGGAAGGTCCAGACGTCTAACAGGTACAATATTTCTTATCTTCTCCTTTTTCCGCGTGTACGGCCATGCAGCCATTTCCGCCGAGTTCTTCTGCACCTCTTCGATGAGAGCGGGTGTGTGTGTGTAGGAGTTGTTCGGGAGGGCGCGAGGGCTCGCCATCCCACACAGGTCAGACGTCTGGGCACAGCACCAGACGACGGGCAGAGCCTCCAGACGTCTGGGGTGGCAATCGGACGTCTGGAAACTATGTTCAAACGGTCCAGCGGGCTTCTGGACGCCTGAAGGACTGTGCAGACCAAGGTATGACCTAAGCAACCGTTTAAGACGTCTGGAAGAAGTTCCAGACGTCTGATTTTGGACAGACTCGTCGTTTTTGACCCGTTTAGGGTCCGTTCGGAGTCCGTTTTCCGCATTTCAAGCTTCGTTCTTCCCAGATTTATTTCCTCTACCTGTTTACAGTAATTGTATACCGTTCTGAGTAGATCCTTGTCTTTGATCCTTGTATTAGGACCCCGTTCCATTGCGGCTCTGGGAGTTGCGGAGGCGCACGGGATTGCCGACCACACCCCCAGTACTTGCGGGTAGAGTGGCCTTTTCAATTATTTATAAATTGTGAAATAATTAATAGAGTCTAGGGCATTGCATGAACCCAAGGGCTGGAAAACTAGATTGAATGATAGATCCTAGGGTATGGCATGAATCCTAGGATTGGAAAACTAGTTGAATATATAAACATTGCAGTCTTGGAAAAGTAGAAAGGAAACGATAACTGCCTGTAAATTGGTTAACAGCTGCTTATTATGAATGGATAATTACGGTTGAGAACATGAAGCTAGAATGGTGAAACCTAAATTGGCTGAGTTAAAAAAGCATGAACCCTACGAGGAATTAAGAGTAGAACTCCTGGAAAGTGAATGAAATAGAATTAGGGAAGTGAGTTGGCCCTTAAGTACGGAGTACCAAGGAAAGCAACTGTCACCCTGTTTAGTGCAAGTGGAGCTAGCTGCCCCAGGGACCCGGGGTTAGGTCTGGCCACTTTGTACCGACTTTTGGCCCTCGTGTACACAGTACTGAGGAGAGCTACTAGTGTAGGGAGAGCACTAGCTACCTCACGGGCCCCGGGGTTCTGGTAGCCCTCCTACACCGACTTGTTAGGCCCACTGGGCAAACCAGGGTAGTCAGGCGAGGGTACGCGGACTGTGGAGGGGCAAGACCACTGTTTGGTTACTGTAGAGGGGCTGGACCCCTGTTACTGAGAGGGCTCTACCCTATACTGGTTCTTTGTTGTGCTTTAGATGCACCCGTTAAAGGAAACAACTGACCGCGTGCTAGTGCGGGGTAACTACCCGTGCGTTTATCGCACGTGCCGTAGTCACCGTTATGTCTGTCAGCGACCTTGGGGTGGTTGACTGAGGGTAGGACCACCACGGGGGACTCTCCCGACTAGGAGAGCACCACGTGTTACTTCTACTTTTCGAAAAAGACTGCAATCAAGATCATTCCTACGAGGAACATTCGAGATTAAGAGAAGGATTTGAGAAGTAATTCAATAGTGAATAAATGGAAAAAGATTAAAGCAAGAAATTATAAATATAACAGCTACTGTCCACCTTACTGTCTCTTTTAGCTTTAGTTGCCACTCTACTCAGCGTTTCGCTGACGTGTCACCTCTGTTACCTTTTCAGGACCAGGTGTTGAGCAGCCAGAGTCGGCGGTTGCAGAGGGCACTGGGCCTAGTAGAGCCCAGTAGTGTGACGTGTAGTACCCACTGTACTTTTCTTTCCGTTATAGTGAGTAGTTTCTGTTACCCCTGTACTCTTTTTATTGTAAGCTTCACGTTTATGTAAATGGTTATTTCTCTATTGTTGTGGTGGTGTATACTGTAGTATTTCTTTCTTTACTGCTGTATTTTGTTACTGCTAGTTATATACATGTGGAATGTGGTTTATTTTACTGCTCTTTTGGTTACTTTCTCGTTGGACAACTGGGTCTTGGGATCAGTCGAGTCGGTCCGATTCTCGTGTCTCGTAGGGATTCGGGAATCGGGTCGTTACAACTCCCTTCTCCTTTAGATGCGGAATTCCCTCCTGAATAGAGTCCTAACCTCATCTGGAGGTCAGAAGCCTCTTCCGCACGTCAAAAGACCTATTTTCTCTTCTGCAGGCTTAAACAATCGCGCGAACCCTTGATCTTTGCCCTTCAAATCGAAGGGCCAATCCAGATCTTAACACCAAATTGTTGTTACAATCTTGTAGAGCACATCAAGAGCTCTCGATCGAGCCCTTGCTCGATCGATTTGGTGAACGGAGTCGACCGGAATCTTCAGGCGAAGTTCGACCTGGAGTGGACATAGATAGTCCCACATCGGTAGTTTTAGAGGCGCCGCTATTGTATATTACGATTTTGTGCAATGGCCTTATCGGTCGTCAATGCCGGGCACAAAGAGAAACTTGTGTGTGCGGGCGTGTGCATGTGGACGTGCCTATGCGGATGTGTGTGTGTGTGCGCGGGTGTATGCCTGTGTGCGTGGGCCCATGAGTGGGTGCGAATGGGGATGTGGGCCTGGGAGGCCGAAGACTATGCATGGTTTGAATTTTTGGTTAAGTGTGAGCTTATATGCATAAACCTAAAGAAGAATTAGAAGAGAGTAAACCTAAGAAGAAAGCTAAGAAAAGAAAACAAAGAATGCTTAGGGAGAATTAAAGAAGAACAAAAGAAGAAGAATTAGAAAAAAAAAAAGTGTGTGAGACAGGGTAAAGGAAATAATAAAGAGAGCTCGAGAGAGAGAAAGGGCTGAAGATTAAGAAAGAAAGAAAAGAAGAATGAACAAAGATAGAGGGAAGAGAAAAAGAGAAATTCTAAGGGGGCTAAAGAAAGAAGAAAAATGAAGAAGGATAATCAGACGTCCAATCTTCTTGTTAGATGTCTAATCTGTGCTTTCATTGTTATCTTTTCTCTTGTTATTTTGAGCTTAAATGATGAAAGAAGGCATTTGTACTCATTTGATTAGCTTTTTCTTACCTTAATATTTTGTAATTAGATGTAATGGTTGTAATAAACATGTTTACTTGGTTTTTAATGATAAATCACATGTGTAAATATGTTCTCTATTCATGGAATGTTGCATGTGTTAATTTGATTAATTCTTGTGCAATGTTCATAGGCTTAAAGTATTTTAATTTAATATTTAGTCAATTAATTAATTCTTAATTATTCCTTAGCAATTAATGGTGAATTAAGATTAAGTTATGCCTCCAGTGAACGACCTGGACTCAACCAATTAAAAAGAACTTAAAAATCTAAAATGTTAGGTTAACTTGACCCTATACTACACAACCGACATAAAATCAAGTTAACCTAAGTTACTTTCTCATGCAATTAATTAAGCCTAAATAACTTAATTAACTGTGTTGATAAATTAAATTACCACTGTGCAGCCTTTTTATGTACCGAGGTGGGAGAATTTAACACAAAAATCATATGTTTGAGCAATCATTTAAAACATGATTAGTTTGAAATTTTTATTCAAAATCAAAATCAACCGTCAACTCTTCATTAAACACTCTCAAATCTCATGAAAACTCATCTAAACATTCTTGAAAATCAAATTCATCTCCCACATCTTTAAAAATCATGATATGAAATTATACCTTACACTATGGATAGTGTAAGATACAATTTTAGATCACATACATGATTACCCTCTCAAATTCCATGAAGTCCTTCAAATCACACAGAAACAGTGAATCCAATAGAAATCAGAGTTCGTGAAATCCACACTAATATTGAATCAAAACTCCTCTATTGTCATAGACAACATGAAGAAGATAGATTAAATCAATATAGATACATGTCAATCTGAAACCCTGATTTATGTTAAATCAGAACAAATCGAATTAAATCTTCCATTCAGCTTGATAAAGACCAGATCAGGGGTCCTTTGGAAAAATTTGACATGAATGAAGAGACTCATAGATGATTGTGAGAGCTACCTAGATCTTGAATTCTTATAAATCCTGGATCTAGATATGCTCGGATGAAAGGGGTGAAGTGTGAATTAAAAATCAAGGTAAATCAGAATGCGAAATAATGATGTGAGGAGGAAGATAACAGTGATTAGTGAGTGGGATGAATTCATCTCCCCTTATCTGAATTGATCAGAGGAGGTGGATGTGATTTCTACACTAACCTACTCCTAGACTAAACTAACATGCACAGCAAATCAGGATTACTTCTAACTCTAATTATACTGCTAATCTATCTAACTAATGCTACAGCTAAACTACAAAATAGTAAATCTACTCTAACAGGAAGAATGGGACCTGTGGGTCCTTAGTCGGCAGCTAAGGAGGAAGAATGGAGGAAGAAGAGGGCTCCAGCGGAGGGAAAAGCTTTCTAGTGAAGCTTCAGGGTCGTCCTCAGGTGTACATCATCCTTAGTGACGAGGAGAGTCGGAGAGAATTTGGAGTATTCACAGTCGGTGGCTGTGAAAACTTGGGAATTGGTGGGGAGAGGCGGCTAGAGTGAACGAATGGACCGCTCTCAAGGAAGTAGGAGAGGAGGCGATCCTTTGCACGTGCGACCACTGAGGTGCTTTGGTAGCTCGTACAGTGAAGCAAGGCATCGCGCAAGTGAGGTTAGGCGACGAGGGCACCGGCGGTGAGGATGAGAGGAGAGAGTGCGCAGGCTGCCAAAACAAAAATTGACCGTAGGATGAGATCTAGGTTGTGAGGTGACCACACATGTCGATTCGCACGAAGGTTCGAATCAAAATGAGCCACAGATCAAGAGGCATGGGGAGATCAACGGTCCAGATGGCCCATGTTCATTGCGTGAACAATGTTGGGCGAGAGCTGCAGGTGCATTGAAAATGTGTTGGGACATTTGCACAATAAGCCCTTCTGCGAAGGGGTATAAAAATTGCAGAGGAGCCCATAAGTGATAGAGAAAGGTTACGGAGTGGTCCTTTAGGGCTTACAAAGAGGTCCCTACGTGTTGCAAATAGGTCCTAGGAGGTTTTCTAATGAATAAAATGTAATGGAGAAAGAACCTAAATGTAAATATTTGATTTCAAGGCCTTAATGATGTCCAAATGCCTTCAAGTTTTTATATAAGCTTAATTAAACTTTTAAGAAGTTAATTATACTTTTGATTTGACTTTTTAAACTTGTTTGTGTGTTCAATTTACACTTGGATCATCATTTTCCCTTTTTCACAAAAATATCTCATTTAATGACCTAATTATGCAATTTTAACACAGAATTAATGTTTTAGGTCTTTTTTTTTTATTCCCACACATAATCCTTTTTATGTGTTAATTTGACATTGTCTAACCTAGTTTCTAGCTTAACTTTAGCTATTTAGTTATGATGAGTAGCCACTCATCACGTGTCATGTCCCCCACCCCCTTTGTAAAATGGGGCATGGATTTCATTAGCCCTTTTCCGCCAGCACCAGCTCAAAAGCATTTTATATTGGTGGCGATGGATTACTTCTCCAAGTGGATAGAAGCTAAGGCCATGGCTAGCCCAATAGCTGACAGGGTCATGTCATTCGTCCGGAAGAACATTATAGCCCAGTACGGAATACCTCAATACATTGTCACAGATAATGGTACCTTATTTGCTTGCAAAAAGTTTGAGGAATTTTGCATAAGCTAGAACATCCACCCTTGCTTCCCATCCATATGACACCCTTAAGCAAGCAGGTTGGCAGAGGTAACCAACCAAGTTATCATATCAGCACTAAAGCATCGGCTAGACTCCACCAAGAGAAGATGAGCAGAGGAGCTGCCGGACGTATTGTGAGGCTACAGGACTTACCAAAGGACTTCCACAGGCTACACACCCTTCATCCTGCTGTACAACATAGAAGCCCGACTGCTTAGAGAGACAGTCCTTACCACGTATTAGACGCAATTATAAGACCCCACCACTAATGGTGATCAAGTCCACCTGGCCTTGGACCTCGCGGATGAGCTAGGGGAGAAAGAATCAGAGGCAGTGCTAAAGTACAAAGAGGCGATCGCGGTCGCCTACAACAAGTGGGTCCACAAGCTGAAATTCTCTGAAGGAGATCTTGTCCTATGGAAGAGTGAAGTCTCCATGCCAAGCAACTCGAGCGAAAAATGAGACACCTCGTAAGAGGGGCCTTACAAAATTCTCAAAGTAATAATGTTGTACTGATGAAACGATAAGTGCAGTTCATATAAAAAATCGTCGTTGTAGTATGTGTCATAAATACAAACCGTTATCGCGTACATTTTATTTAAATACATAATTTTACTGGTTTATTCCAAGTCATTCACTGGGAGGAGTTATTAATATACATCACTCTCTAAGTCCAAGATTATTCTTTAATTCCAAAAATATCAGTTTTATGTATAATAAAGAATGAATGGATGAATGAGTCAATAACGAATGAATTATTGGTTTAATTATATACAAAAAAGGATCAATGAAAATGCTTGCAAACACTAATTGCAAACAAGCATCAAATAATACCTAAATATGCTCTATACTATCTATCTATAACTTATATTATCAATACTTAGATATCTATACAATATTAAGTAATAATACATACTAAACTTAACTTAATATACTAATATATATAGTAGCATATATAACATCTACAGTGACAGATATAAACGTCGCTAAACCCCAGAAAAACTATGTACAAACTCTCAAGTAGAAACTAGGGTCTATAGCGACATTTATTTTATCTTTAGTGACAGTTTATTCTATCAATAAAGCTACGTAGTTAGTTATATATATATGCATAGCTCAAACACTACTATACTACGTATACTCTTACTATTCATAATATACTTAAGATTTACATATATATATTATTTCCATATACTATACATACGGGTATATGTATACATATATTTCTTCTTCTCTGTTCTTCTCTTTTACACCTCTCTCTCTTCTCTGTTTTCTTTTATTCGGCTAACACTTGGTTTTCTCCTTAAGTCATTAGGACCCTTTTGCTTAATAAAAAAAATGTGTATAATTAGCGGGCACACCGTTCGAGAGATACATAGCACCCGAGGTGAGTAGGACCAAACCTCTGCTAGGTATGCCCTAATTTCTTAATTAGGTCGATAAATCACGTTTTTAGCTCATTACTAGGCTTACTCAAGCCCTAGCACAGTAACCAACCCCCGACCCACACAATATCATCAAATATGCTCAGAATGCTCAGATAAGTATGCTCAAGTAATAATGCTCAGCGGTTCCGGGTGCCTGGCGCCCGTGACGACTGAGCTATCCATGTGACAATTCAGTGAAATACTTCTCACAACGGTTCTCAACCCACGATGTGGCATTAACTGTGCCGCGGCTGTGCGCTGGAAATCAGGCAGCTGCTGCTGATTTAGAGATTTTAGTCCTCAATTCAAGGGCCATAATTTATTAGATATTAAAAATAAATTATGTGAAAATAAAGTATTTACGTAGTACTTTACAATTGTACAGTTAATTTAGAGTTTTAATTATATTTACTATATAAATTAATTAGATAAAGTATATAGCTTATACATAGCTGATTTTAAGTTTTATTCTTTAATTACGTATAAATTAGTTCATAAATGGTCTAATTGACCTTATGCAAAGTTAGTATACACGTTAAGGTATTTTATAAAGATTTTTATTATATTTTACAAGTTTTATTTCTATTTTATTTACATTTAAATAACACATTTTTAGAATATTTTATTTGTAAATTAAGTTTAAATAATATATACATTATAAATATATTTAAATTAGCTTAAATTATTTAAAATACAGTAGCATAAATATACAGTCTCAATTAACTTAGTTTTAACTTAATCTACTAATTTATTTTAATTTAATCTAATAACTTAACTATTAACTTAATAAATTAATTATTTATTCTATATATATAAGTAAATTGAGATACCAGGTTTACTATGTTTATTATCTACATATAAATACGTATATACAATATTATAACTTAATATGGTTATTTATAGAGGGTATTAATTTACATATCTATTTAGTACATATAAATTATTTTGCTTAATAAATAGTTATATAATTGAGATATATACAGTATAATCCAACTTAAACACTTAATTTATATATTACAATATATACCTAAGCTATTTATACCCTACATATGTATAATTTACATTATAAATAAATAAGTTTTACAATATAGCTTATATATACACCTATATACATAGTATACAAAGGATTTTTAGGTGTTTTTGAGTTTTTTATGGGTTTTATATATGTTATGGAGGTAGGAGAAGAGAGGGAAAGAAATAGATGAGGAGATGTTTTTGTCTTTTCATGTATAGTTTCTTTTATTAAGTTCAATGGTATACAGAACCGTCGGCTGGTATGTTATACCAAGTCGGGGGTTTGGAATACCATGAAACTTGATATGCATTTAGGGAAATACCTAATCTTCAATCAGACAGGTTTATTTTATTTTTTTAGATTTTTTATATAGTTTTTATTTAATTCTAAACTTCACTCATCCTAAGCCTTTAAAGGGTTGTTTAATGTGTCCTAAAGGCTATAATGGAACCTAGGGTGTCTTGACAGGCAGTGAACTGCCTTGAACATATTCAGTATGATACATGGAAGGGATGTATGCAATTAACCATGCAAATCAATGTATATTTCAATTATGACACTTAATGTCAGTTGGGCTTAAATTATAGTTGACAAAAGAAGATTAGCAGATTACAAGTCTTCAAATGATGTTAAACATGCATTAAAAATACATAAAAGCTTGTTTACAACTCAGACACAACACTCAGCTCAAGTCAGCTATCTATATAGCTAAAACTAATCTACTGTCCTTGGATCTCTCCAAACACAATCTGCTGCAAATAGCAGAAACACAGGAGGAACAATAGCAGCAAAGCAGCTACTGCAAGTCTGCTGGAACAACAGCTGTAACACAAGCAGCAGCAAAGTAGCTGAACTCCAACCACTGCAGTCGACTGGATTCTTCTTCAGACATCTTGACTGCTGCTGCAGTTAAGACAGACTTCAGAGAACCAGATCTGTAACAGGGACTGGATAGAACCTAAATCCAGCTACCTAATAGCTTGAATTAGCCAAACAAATTCCAGATCAGATTAGATACAACCTGATCAGGAATTGAAAGTGACATTTCAAGGATTACTTAGCTGGTTTTAGAGGAAATGTAACTGCACTTGTAGCAAATTGATATGAGTCTGGGATTTAAACACACAAAGAAATCACTATAAACACTATCTGGCAAGGGTTTCAACTCACAAATCACAGAAAAACCACTCGGGAATGCATCTTAAAATCAAGATCCCTTGTCAATAAAATCCCATCAGATCAGAAAATAGCTGGTTTATCTCTTTCTAATGCTATAGACAACATGTAGAAAGAGTTAAATCAGTCACTTTAAAAACACAAACTCAAATCCTAGAATTCTAAAACCTAAAGGAATATGGAGAATTCCTTAGGTTAGAAAATCTGATTGCCCTTCAAAATCAACTAAATGATGCATGGTAGAGTCTCAAATCAACTAAGTGATTTTCATTGGCTCAACCATGCATTCAAGACATTCAATTCTTCACAAAAATCCAAATCAAATTATGACTTGTCTGAGGTGAATTCTGACTTCAGAATCACCTCAAATTCCCAGCTAAATAGTGAATCGCAATCAAAATATTTCAGTTTGCTAGATCCAAGCATCCAAAGCTCAATTAGTTAAAAATCTTTACAATCCAAATTCAACACAAATCCAGCAAACCAGTTCTCTTTTAAGATCATATCAGGGGCTTTTGTGACAAAAATGAGATGAATGGGAAGCCCCTAATGTGATTTTCGATGCTAATTTCAAATCTAAGATTAGAAACCAATCAGATCTGAAATTATATCTAATGAGTGGGTGAATTGCAAGATAAAAATTGTGGGAATTAGAAGCGGTATGGAAAACATGTCTAGGGAGAAAAAATGATCAATGATGACTATGTGAAAACATCCCCTCTGATTTGGAATGATCAGAGGAGGTGAGGGGGGAGAAATTCTAATCTAACTCTACTCCTAATGCAAAACTAATAGAACATTAGATCAATTACTAATTCTAACTCTAATTCTACTCTAATCTACCTAACTAAAGCTACAGATAAACTACAAAACAATAAAACTATTCTAAAAGGAAGAATGGGACCTGTGGGTCTCCACTCGGAGGATGGAGAGGAAGAAGGGAGGGGGAGCTCCAGCAAATGAACAACCTGCTAGTGAGGCTTCTAGGTTGTCCTCAGGCGTACGTCATCCTTAGCGACGGTGAGGAAGAGGAGGTGAAAAACTACACCTCTGTCACAGGTGCAGCGTGTGAATGGATTAGGAGAACTGGAGGGGAAGAAAGGATCGCTCTCAAGGAAGTAGGAGAGGAGGCGATCCTTTACACGTGCGACCACTGAGGTGCTTAAGTAGCGATTGTAGTGATTCCAGGCACTGCGCAAGTGAGATTACTTGACGAGGGCACCGACGACGAGGATGGAAGGAGAGAGCACGTGCGGCTGCCAAGATGAAATCTAACCATAGGATGGGATCTAGGGGTTGGGGTGAGCACACGCGCCGATTTGCTCAAAGCTTCGAATCAAAACAAGCTGCATATCAAGATCATGGAAAGAACGGATGGTCGAGATGGCGCGTGTTCATCGCATGAACAGTGCACGCGCGGGAAGCAGCAGGTGCCGGGTTTCTTTTAGGTAAATTGCAGGGAGGCCTTTCTGCGAAGGGGTAGAAGATTTGCACAAGAGCTCGTAAGTGGTAGAAAGTAGTAACTGAATGGTCCCTAAGGGCTTACAGAAAGGTGCCTATGTGTTACAAATAGGTCTGGGAAGTTTTATAATAAAGGAAATGTAATGCATAAAGGACCTAAATGTAAATTCTAAGTTTCAAGGCCTTAATGATCTCCAAATGCCTTCAAGTTTTTATATGTGCTTAATTGAACTTTTAAGAAGTTAATTATACTTTTGGTTTGAACTTTTAAACTTGTTTGTGAGTTCAATTCACATTTGGATCACCATTTGACCTTTTTCTCAAGAATATCTCGTTTTATGACCTAATTGTATAATTTTAACACAAAATTAAGGTTTTAGGTCTTTTTCTTTGATTCTCACACTTAACCCTTTTTATGTGTTAATTTAGTATTGTTTAACCTAGTTTTTAGCTTAACTTTAGCTTTTTAGCTATGATGAGTCGTAACTCATCACAAAGGCAGTCCAGTCGACTTCTATGAGTTGCAGACCCTAGGCGGCAAGCCGATCCCACAAACATGACATGCAAGCAATTTATGATTGTATCATGTATAAGAAAAAAAGAGAGGACAAAATAAAGATATAAACTATCTTTCATTTTTTTATAACCGTTGTCTGCTACATACCACAAAGGCCATTCCCATCAAATGGCCAATAAAAAAAAGAAGAGATAAAAAAATAAGATAAAACAACAACACTATGAACGGGCAGATGGCTTCACTCGAAGTCCTCAGGGAGATCAACCCAAGGAATCAGAGGGGGTGTAGAGGCTACGTAGGATGGGCTGACATGGCCTGTAGCCTGCTCCATGGCTCTTGACGGACTCGACTTGTTCGCCTCCTCTTTAGGAGCCAGGATTTCTAGCTGGTCCTCAGGCGACAATATGGGAGCCTTGTCCACAATAAGACTTTCAGCTTTCTGACGGTTGAACTTGAACAAGAACTGGTCCATAGACCAGCTGCACAACTCCTCCATGGTGATATGTTTGCCCTCCAGCAGAGATTTTACAGTCGCCAGGGTGTACTTGCCGACCTCCTTTTAGACGACGTTCCGGCTCTCTCCCATAGACGGATCGAAGGTGAAGAACTCCATCACCGTCTCGGGATCAAGCTCCAGCTGGGCAGTACTCTCTAGTTCCAACACCCTTTTGCCCTTGTCCTTTGCGATCTGCTGGGCCTTGGCAAGGTTTCCTCTCAGGCTTTCCATAGCCGCCTCCACCTTCTCGTGACTTGCCTTTAGATTGGCAAGGTCATCGATGGTTGTGCCTAGGATGAAGCGCTCCTCGTTGAGAACCATCTCGTATCCCTCCATGGCTGAGGAATGGGTGACTCTAAACACCTGCACTTCCTCCTTCATCCATAGTACGTTGTTACAGGAAGTCTGCAGGTGTTCGGACAAGTCTCGTAACTTCACAAGGTCCCTCTTGTGAATGTTTATGAGACTCTCCTCAAGCTTCTCACCTAAGCACCCAGCTCTCTTCAGGCCCAAGAGGGCCTCCTTCACCTCGTACAGCCGAGACACTTGGCCGACTGCCTGTTGTTGCGAGCGGAGCTTCCTATTAGCCTCCTCAGCAGCTTTCTCCACCTTCTTGCGGGCAGTAGTAGCCTCTTCGAGCAGACAAGAAAAGTTCCTCTGCTCCGTCCTGGCAGTCATCACCCATTTTGTAGCCATATTGGCCACCTCAGTGGGAACACAGGGTTCGGCGATTTCAGATGAAACATCAGCAACTGGGACAAAAAAAAGTCCCAAGAGCCTCAACCTGTCAAAAAGCAGCGATAGGGATGTGAGACTAAATATCTTACAGAAGTGGGAATCAAAGATATAACAAGGGAAAAAACTTACCACGCGTAAACAATAGAAGAACACACTGTTGAAGCTTATCCCTCCTTGACGGGAGGTAGCCCAAAATAGGGCATCCTATAGATGTCGAAGCACCTACCTCTCCACATTTGGGGCATTGTTGGAAGAGCCTACCTAAGCTGGAGTCCCCCGGTCAAGTATGGGACTTTTGTGGGCCCCCTCTAGTATGGATCCCCTTACGGACCCAACATTCTACCCTATCATCCTAAAACCCTCCCGACCAGAGGTGTCCACCAGCACTCGCACCCCAGTTGAGCTCCACCTACAGTACAATTGCTAAAAAATGCTGCCACCCAAAAAACCTCTGGTGGTCGCTGCCTCCTACACTAACTTCGCGAAGGCGCTCAAGGAACCACTCAGAGAGATGGGAAAATCGACACTCCCCTTCTCAGCCACCTCGACAGGAGCCTCAAGCAGGAAGTCGCTCAAAACAACAACTCAGGCAGGGCAGACGGATGAGGTGGATCCATCAGGGCATCTGTTGTCTCAACCCTTCCCAGGCTCAATGGAGTAGGCATCACCAACTCTCCCATCAGAGGAGTTGTAGCAAACCCCTTCCTTAGGCTCTTAATGTTACGCCCCAATAATCCTCCCGACAGATTGCGAGCGGATCACCGGGTGTGCATGCCAAGCTCCCAGCTACTGGGTGGCTCGAGTTGTAATCCGTAGTCCTATTAATTGGTACATCAAGGATAAAAATTTTAGAATGTAATGTAGGGTTTAAATCTACCGAAAATTTGACAGAGTTTCCCTTGTTAATTGATATTTTTCCAAAAACTTTTACCTATAACCTATATTTGTGCATGCATAACACAGTATGAATAGATGGGTACACCTCACAATGAATCCACAGAATCAACAAAAGCAATAAAATACAAGTGGGCACACCCCACGTCAAAGAATGATAAAAACACCGAAAAGGATGAGAAAATAGAAACAACAATCAAAATGCATCGCCACAAACAAGTTCATAATGTAGGATTTTATTGTTACGGTACAACACACTATCAATCACCATATACAGGTTTATTTACATATTCCAACAATTATGTACAAGTCTTTACATAATGGAAGGTAGCTTGGTATAATCACCGCAAAAAGATACGCAACAGTATTAATCTCAAATTTGATCAGGGGCCTACTTAAACAAAATGAAAACAATTAATATATTATCTACGCAAGTCTTCCTAGGCCTAAATCCCACACGACGTGTCGCCAACATCACGACATGGTACCTGAAATGGGTCACAAAACAGGGATGAGCTCAGTGGCTCAATAGGGACAAAATCATGTGTAACACCCAAAAACAAAGTATACGGGTTTCTACACTATAAGCCAACTACATGCCAGCTTCCTCATTTAATTGTGCCTCAGTTATTAAACAGGCTAACCACAAGCCCTTTTTCTCATTCCCAAAATTGGCCCAAGGTTTTATTAACACCAAAGATTAGCTACAAGCCCCTTTTTCCTCTTTTGCCATGATTCATACATGCGACCAATCAATTTTATTATCATAAGACTAATTCCCTCCTTGCCTCAGAAGATAGATGCTAGGAATCATCCCTCTCTACTAGAGGAGATTAAAATGTATCCCTCCCTTGGATCCCAGCCTGACAGTCTCTCCCCGGCAAGGGGAGAAGCTTGCAGTGCTAGTAATCATCGAAAAAGGAGTGCCCGTTATCGATACATCGATAACGTTGCTGACCTTAGGAAAGTCAAGCCTCTTGGGAGCTACCCAGGCCAAATCCTCAGGATTATAATGAGCAGCTTGGCTTGAATCCATCAAGGTATGGTCATGATCATTCGTATTTCATTGTGGTTGGGTAGGTTGGATGTTTAACGAGCCACACCAATGCCTGCCTCTAGGAGCATATACTCCGAGTGTACTCTCTCAGCCAGCCATCCGACTGAGGCTACAACTCTCACCCATTTAGGAAAGATTGGCCAGATGTTTAATGGGCCATACCATTGTTCCCTCATGGAACACGATCTTCTAGGTGCACCCTCTCAGTCCGCCATCGGTACTTAGGTCATGACGAAATCCTACATCCCACACATGTCATGAGACATCAATCAGAGTCAAGTACCCGCTAGTACCTAAATTTGACAACAACCACCTAGTGTGTCATCGCAACTGGGAACCTTCCAAATTCCAGGGTCATGCATAAGTAGCCACTAGCTACTTTAGCTCTTCGGGTCTCCAACCCGCAATAATGAACCCTTGATTCACATAGTCGATGTGCCATTCCTTAAGAGTCTACTTGTCTGGACTTAGTCACCATCTTTACTTGATTCCATGTTCAATACTAGAATCCCACAATCCTATAAACCTATTGGATCTGTTAAGGTTTCCCCTAAAACGCCTCGGATCCAAGCGTTTGTCCTTTTTATTTGACCCTGGCTAGAGTCAATGATGCAAAATATTCAAATCGACTTCATTACTTATCCAATTTAAATTGGCTTCTAGCCTTATTTTAGAGAGCTTACAAGCTCTTTCTAATCGTTTATTTCAGAGGTGTTGGCCTTACAAGGTTTTCCTTTCGATGTAAGAAAAAAAAATGAGGATAGAAAAAAATCGTCTGATTTTTTCCCTTCGAAAAGAGCATAAAAAGGATTCAATTGAGTTGATTCTTTGGACCAACCCACTGGCCACGAATTGATGTCAAATATCGTTAGTAACTCTTAGGATCGATACTAGGCATCCCTCAATATTCATTACAAACTGTTCGGACCTAGGAAAATGGCCAGTACCAGTACCAGTTACTTAGTATCGATACTGGGCACTCCGAGCCCCATGACTTGCCAACCATTATGGCCTGGAATAACCACCCAGTATTAGTACCAATATTTATTACCGATGCTGGGTGTTTCCAGCACCCAGATATGAATGATAACAGGGTCACACACCCACACATGCCATGCATGAAACCCCTCCCTTGACCCCAAGTTTCTAGATTCAATTTTTCACACATCGCATGGTACAAAAATGGGATTCTAGCCATAAAAATCCCAATAATGAAACGAGTACGATAGAACTCTAGTATGTTCCAAAAGTAATTCCTAGGTATTAAAAAAAAAACCTTCATAACCGGTTAACATCCATACAAAGGGCATTTTATAGCCATAGCACCCCAAAGGATCTATTAATTTTAGACCCGACATAAGTCACCACCCTATGAACTTCAACAACTATCCCTGTATGTCCTAGCCCTAGCAGGCTTAAAATCCTTCAGGTTCACCATTCTTAAGAGACTTGAAACGGAATGTTTTAAGTCTAAAATTCATATCTAAGGTACTACAAGTTTTAAATTTATTAGGCATTCAAGAGATGGGATTATGAAAAAGGGAAACCAGAAATCCCTACCTTGCCTTAGGTGTGACATCCATTTTAGAAATGGCGGTCCTCAATCCCTTGCATCAATGACAAACAACAACATGTTAGTGCTACACAACCTCCAAAACAAACTTTAAGGCATTAAAAGGTCCCAAATCCCCAAGGATAGGACAACCTAGGGCTAGGGATTGCATAGGGCAAGAGAAGGAAGTGCTCACCATGTGCAAAACCATGCCGGGGACCACATCCCCTCTGATGGTAACACCATCATCCGTCATAACTAGCTTGAACTAGTTAAAATCAAGAGACAAATGCTCCTAAATAATTACCTGAGGATAGTAATTCCACTCAAATCCATTTTGAGAAGAAAATAATAAAAAGGGTTAATTCTGTAGTTTTAACATCATATCATAAATGCAGAGTAACCATGGGGTCATCGAGGGATTAATTGAAGGTCAATTGAGCACTAAAGTTCAAAAAGTGAGTCAACACTAACAGAAACAGGATTTCACGTATTCCGAGAACCAAAATAGTACATAAAACCCTAATTATCAGACCTGCTTTAATTGAAGAGGCTATGGTCAGGATAAAATCAATATAAACATCCCAAAATTCATAGAAAAATATTCCAAGAGGTTTGGCATCTTTGGTTTGACCATCTGAACCTAATTTGACCTAGAATAGAATGTTAGATAGGATTTTGCCCTAATTTAGGCTTCTATGCAAATTATCCAGTCAAACGTGATCAAAACTCAAATCCATGTTCACCATTAGATTCCTTAGGTACCAAAATTTGGGTCCAATTAGAGTTCATCTTAACCTAATTTGCAATTCAGTCCTTAAGATCTCTATTTCTCACAAAAAAACCCCTAAGTTTATTGCGTCTGCCCCCTAAGTTTCTCATATCCTTCACAAATAGGTCCCTACTGCCATGTTTAGGTCTAAACAGACCTCAAACCTGAACCATCAAGCTTCAATCAAGGATTTCTCCTTGATTTGTCAATCAATTCCCTCTAAAATTGGAGGAAATGATCTTTAGGAGATTCCCTAGCAATTGAACTCAATCATAAGTCCCAAGATGAATCCTAAAGCTTAAGAGAAGCTCTTGAAATCCGTAAGGAAACCGAAATCAAATCGTGATGAAATCGTGATGGATTTTCCTGATTGAGCTTAAATCAAAGCTCTATTTAAGCTCGCGCACATCCTAGGCTCCTTCTCAGCTAGATTTTAGGCCAAAAAGCCTCTTCCTCTCCTTCCTTCGGCCAGCTTCGACCTTACCTCTGACGAGCTCCTCGATCCCCCTTCGTCACTCTCTGCCACATATAGTAGGCAGAGGGAACATCTTCCCCACCTTCATCAGTGCTTGGTGGGCCAAAGCTTGGGCTGCTTCAATCCTTCCTCCTCACCGTTCTCATCACTGGGGCATTCACCTTCTTCGGCACCGGCCAATCACAGCCGACACCAAATCCTCCTCCTTTCGTCCTTAAATTAGGTTTCTTTTCTCCCTCTCTTGCCATAGCATAGCTTCTACCCCTGGTTCCCTACTTCAACCAACATATCACCTCTTTCCCCTCCATCTTCTCCACGGCCGGCGACGCCTTCGGCGAAGCTGCATGCTTGCTACACACCACCAAACACCTTGCCACCACTCCCAAATGCTCCGCTTCGACTTCATCACCAAAAGCCTTCTATTGGGTGTTCCATCGACTCCACAGCCCCACCGAACAACCCACCTCACAGTCGTCATCTTCGGCACCGTCACACCTCCACACGCTCCCAACCACCACAAGAACACTGCCACCACATTCGCCATGCTCCGACGATGCTCACAAGCATTTTAATTGGGCCTCATCTGTCGTATTCATGATTTCAGTCAATCATCGAAGATCCATCATTGCCATTATCTTCTTCATCGCAGACAACCACCATCCAACCATCTCCAGCTTTGCTTCGACCCCCATCAGCTGCAGCACTCTCTGCAAAAGCCAACTAGGTCCTTGATTGGGAGAACCAACACCCACAACAGCAGCGATTTCCTCAATCTTCAGCTGCAAGTCACGAAAGAAGCATGGGATCTAGTCCCACATTGTCCACAACAAAACTCTTCAGCGCATAAACGAAATCATGTTGTTGCCTTATCGCCCATGACATGGCAGTTGGGTCCCCTTTCACACATGCCCTTCACTCCTCGCTTACTACCACACCTGATGAACCTGAACCTGCAACCCGGTACTGTTAAACCTGATTACCCGATTAAATATCTGATTCTGAATAGAGTAAAGAGAAAGAAATCTAAGGAGGGTAGGGGTAGGTTTTGCACCTCGATATTCATGACTAAATGCCAACACTTAGTAAGAATTTGAGAGGCTTCTACGCTGTGTTGCTTGGAGATGTTTAAGTCGTCTGCTCCTTGTAGCCGACATGTGACCTTGGTTACTATTGCTATATTTAAGTTACTGTGGAAGATACTTGATGCTTATCTAACGTGAATATTTGAGCATAAGTGGTTCAGCAAAATTTGAGTTGTGAGATATATGCTTAATTGAGGATTTAATTGGTGATCTAAATCACCATTTTTTATAGTTCTTTATATTCATTTTATCCTATCAACTTCTGTGATACAAATTGGCTTATCATTGAATATATTATTGAGTGAATTATTCATTGAATATCCTTTTATACTTAATTGATTGTACTTATTATTTCCAAATGCGATTAATGTGTGAATTCCAATTCGCTCCCTGCGAATGACCTCAGACTCATTCCTTATTTTTTAGTACTTTATAAATTTTAAATGTTGTATCATTTTTGTTGACTGTACTACAATGCGCATTTCATAAAACTCAATGAAAGCACCGCAACACCCTCCCGTCACCACCCCCCAGTTTAACAGCAACGGTAGTAGTAGCTGCTGCTACCATGAGCAGCAGTAGCAGCATAAGCCGCACGGCTGCAAGACTCGCATGCACATGAGGGTGGCTACAGCAGCAGGGGTAGCTACGTGATGAGAGCCTCATCATGAATCCTAACTAGCACAATTTAATCTAAATAAGTATGAAGAAGCTCCTACAAAAGCTAAAGAGAAGCTTAACTCAGAGAATTCTGAATTGAAGAGTAAAACAAATCATAAGGGATAAAACTGCAATTTTACCAATGCAATACACAAACAGGGCATTTAAGGGTCTAAACACAGGTCAAATAAGCTTAATGAGGAAGGAAGTGGGATGATCTGATCTGAAAAGGGTTATAGCAACTTCTAGGAATTAAATGACATTCTGTAACCCTCAAACAAATCCACTTTAATTCACGAGGTTTGAGGTAGGATAAAAATCAACTAAATCCTATAAAATTCATGGAAAAATATTTCCTAGGGTTTAGAACCTTCAATTTGTCCTTTGCAACATATTTTGACCTAATTTGAGAACCATGCTTAAATTTTAACCTAATTTGGGTTTTTGCACAAATTGACCAATCAAACGTGGTCAAACATAAAATCAAATTTCACCATTAAATTCATTAGGTTCAAATTAAGCTGGTACAAAAATTTGGACCTAAGAGAAGACCATCTTGACCGACTTTACAAATTGGACCTCTTGAATTACTTTTTGACCCTTATCTTTTGAAACCCTTACACATAGCCCCCTATATTTCCCATCGTTCTTTGCAGAACGGTCCTCTCTGCCACTCTGCGCAGGTGCCATACCTCTGGCGACCTTACGCGGAGGATGGAGCCGCGCAGGCTATGGCGCCCGTTCTCAAGAATGAACGGGGGGTTCCCTACGTCGTCCTCTGTCGCAGGGACCCTCCCTTGTGACCTGCGGCTGCCCATGCCTCTCGTGCGAACGCACGATAGGCATGGGTCTCCATCTCCGGCCATCTCTGGCGAGCTCCCCACATCGCTCCCTCGGGCCACTCTCCTCGCCAGCACATTTATAAGGACAGTAGGGGCTGCCGCCCACTGCAAGCTAGTTCTGGCCGAGAAAATCCCCCTCTTTCGTCTCCTCTCTCTCCGGTCAAACTTCCCTAGCTTTCGACGAACTCTCCTCCTCCTCGTCGCTCTGCTGCCATACCTGCAACAGAGCCCACTCTGCCTCATCGTCCCACGCCAGGCCGCACCAGCTGGCGTCCTCAGATCTCTTCCTCGTCGCCGTCACTCCTCCTCTGGGCATCTTCGTCCCCAGCTCCGGCAGGCACGCGCCGGATAGTCTTCCTCTCCCTCTTCTTCAATTAAGTAGGTAGGAACTTTCTCCTTACTCTCCTCTCACTTTTCCCTTCTTGAATTAGTATTTTAAACCCCTCGACTGCCACGACCACCTTCATCTGCTCCACCTCCGGCCACCATCTCTGGCGAGATCGCTCCATTTCCACAGACCTTTCCACCCCTCGCCGACAAGCCCAAAAGCTCCCCCTCACTCCACTCTAGCGTTTCCCCTACTCCATTCACCACCCTACACACTCTAAGCACCCCCCGAACACACCCACTTCCACGCACACAGGTTGCCCTAGGCGCACGACCACAGGCACTCTCACAGCACGCCGCCCCTCGCACCGCCTTCGCCACACTCTGGCAAAGCTCCCTGTGTTGTCTGACGTGGCCGTGAGGCCATCTTCGTGATTTCAGGGTTCACCCTCCTCGCCGCCATTGATGAGCAGCAGGAGTTGCTTCGCAGGCAGCTCCAGGTCTCTTCGGCTCCAGGCAACAAGGGGCACGTATGCAAAGGCGCCCAGGTTCTCAATTGGGAGTGCGAAGCCTTTGCTGCTGCCCAATTGCCAGCTGCTTCTCGCCTGCGGGCGAGCGGAGCAGAGGTAGGACTTTAGTCCCACCTCGTAAGTGTATGAGCGAACGCCCACACTTAAATTGAAAAAGTGGCATAGGCTCTTCGCCTCCGAATACACATGGGGTGAGGTCCCTCACCTATCATTGGGTCTCGTCCGCGGCACACCCACGCGGATCTGACCCGACCTGACACCCTCCTGTGCACTCCTCGCGCACCACCCACGTCAGTGCGCCTGGAATCGGGCACGCGACCCGACCCGATTACCCGGCTCTGGGAGAGCTTACCAAAGAGAGATCTAGAGAGAGAGAGAGACGCGGGGAAGCGGTAGGGTAGGTTTTGCGCTAATATTTGCATGTGTGCGCAGGAGAGAAGAAAGAAGAAGAGAAGCAGCAGCCAGGACTTAGCCGCAGGAAAGAAGGAAGAAGAAGGAAGAAGCAAGAGAAGGAAGAAGAAAGAGAAGAAGAAAGGAAGGAAATAAGCTAAAGGAAAAGAGGAGCTGCACTGTAGCAACCGAGTAGTTAAGTCGTCTGAGCGCTGAATTAGATGTCGACGAAAAGGAAGGAGAGTCAGCAGCAAGAGAAGAAGAAAAGAAAGAAGAAGAAGGGCCAGAGCAGAAGAAAGAAGAAAAAAGAGAAAGAGGAACCGCAGCTGCTGAGAAGAAGAAAGAAGAAGACAGGCTGAAGAAGAAAAGAAGAATGAAGAAGAAAACAAGCTGAAGAGAAGAGTCAGTTGAAGAAAGAGAAGAAGAAAAAGCCAATTACCCTCTCTCTTTTCTCTCTCTCTCTCTTAATTTTTTGTAAAACCTTATATATATTGTAAATTTATATGCTTCTGGAATTTTAGTTTGCTCCCTGAGTTCGACCTCGGGAAACTTTTCATTCAGAGTAATAAATTGTATTAGACTGGTGACCGTTTTTGTCATATACCACAACGACTATAATAACCACATCAACAAAGACGACGGCCACTGCAGCAACGACGGCGCCACTATGATTGGTCGGTCGACGAGTGGTTGAAGAGATGGGGTCAACAAGGATGAAGAGGAGGGGGGGACTTCTTGTTACGAAAGCAGCTTCAAGACGTCTGGGAGGTGGCCCAGACGTCTGACCAGACGTCTAGAACCCCTTCCAGACGTCTGGGATTTTGATTTCTGTGGCACGCATGATTTCGTCTGCACGCCTGCACGCATAGACCTGCGACGCCTCTTTTCCCCTCTCTCCTCCACAGGCGCAGCGCTGCCCCCCCTCTCTCTCTCTCCCCGCGCGGATTTAAAAGGGCCCTCGCCCTCTCCCTCACTCTCATCTCCTCCGCTCCATTCTTCTTGTTCTTCCAGTCGGAGTGCGAGTGCGAGCGCGAGCGAGCGGCGGCAGCAGCAGTCGCGGCGAGTTGCGGGAGGAGGTGTCGCGCGAGGGAGGAGATGCTCGGCCGTGAGGGCTCGATTTTGCCGGGGCAGCTGGAGCCGGCCGGCGGGGGAGCAGCGGGCGCGGAGTGACGCGGGAGGGCTGCTGCAGCTCGAGCAGCAGGCGGACGAGTCGCGGCGCGGCCGTGCGTCGTGGGCGGAGAGCGCGTGGAGCTCTAATTCTGGAAGTTTTTCTAGAATCAGACGTCTGGTCTTCCAACCAGACGACGGTGAAGACGTCTGGAGGACTTTCCATACGTCTGGCAAGTAAGTTATTTTTCGTCCTTCGTCCTTTTCTGCGACCGTTGTACTGAGAACGATGAGTGGGTACGTACAAGTTCTGAGATTCGCATCCAATGCGAATCAGACGTCTGGCCGAAGTGCTAGACGACGGGAACGACTTCCAGACGTCCGGGGTGACCATCGGACGTTTGGGAACTAGGCCAGACGCCCCTACAAGCTTCTGGACGTCTGAGAGACTACGCAGAACAAAGGTACCATCTGACCCACATTTTAAGACGTCTGGAAGAGGTTCCAGACGTCTAATTTTAGACTATTTCGTCATTTTCGACCCATTTAGGGCTCGTTCGGAGTCCGTTTTCCGTGTTTCGAGTTGCGTACTTTTCGGAATAAGATCCTCTACCCGTCTACAGTAATTATATACTGTTCTGAGAAACTCCTTGTGTTTGATCCTTGTGTTAGGACTCCGTTCCATTGCAGTCTCGGGGGTTGCGGAGGCGCGCGGGATTTCCGACCACGCCCCCAGTACTTCCGTTGTAGCTGGTAGAGTGGCTTTCGAAATTATTAACATAATTTGTTATAATTATGGAACAATTAATAGAACCTAGGGCATTGCATGAATCCTAGGAATGAGAAACCAGATTGAATGATAGATCCTAGGGTATTGCATGAATCCTAGGGCTGGAAAACTAGATTGAATGATAGATCCTAGGGTACGGCATGAATCCTAGGACTGGAAAACTAGTGAAATGAATATAGATAATGCAGTCTTGGAAACTGTGGAAAGGAAATAATAGCTGCATGTAAATTGATTTTAACAGCTGCCTGTTATGAGTAAATGAACATGTTTGAGAATATAGGTTGTATGAACGTGAAACTGAAAGGGTGAAACCTGAATGTGCTGAGTTAAAAGAGCTGGAACCCTACGGGGAGTTAGGAGTAGAACTCCTGGAAAGAGAATGAAATGGAACTGAGAAGGAAAGATGTGGAAGTGTGTTGTCTTTTGGGTACGTAGTACCAGGGGAAGCACCTGTTACCTGCTTAGTGCAGAGCGGAGCCAGCCGCCCCAGGGACCCGGGGTTAGGTCTGGCCACTTTGTATCGACTTGTTGGCCCTCGTGTACAAGTACCGAGGAGAGCTACTAGTGTAGGGTGAATACTAGCTACCCCACGGGCCCCGGGGTTCTGCTAGCTCACCTACACCGACTTGCTAGGCCCACTGGGCAAACCAGGGTAGTCAGGCGAGGGTGCGCGGACTGTGGAGGGGCAAGGCCCCTGTTTGGTTACTGTGGAGGGGTTGGACCCCTGAGAGGGCTCTGCCCCATACTGGTTCCGTGCTGTGCTTTGGGCGCACCCGTTAACGGAAACGACTGACCGCGTGCCAGTGCGGGGTAGCTACCTGTGCGTTTACCGCGCGTGCCGTAGTCACCGTTACGTCTGTCAGTGACCTTGGGGTGGTTGATTGAGAGTAGGATCACCACGAGGGACTCTCCCGACCATGAGAGCACCACGTGTTACTTCTACTGTTCGGAAAAGGCTGCAATCAAGATCGTTCCCACGAGGAACATTCGAGATCAAGTGAAGGATCTGAGAAATAGATAAATTGTGAAACAATAGAAAGACGTAAATAAAGGAAGAAAGAAAATAAAACAGCTACTGTACACTTTACTGCTTCTTTTGTTTAGCTGCCACTCTACTCAGCGTTTCACTGACGTGTTACACTCGTTACTTTTCAGGACCAAGTGTTGAGCAGCCAGGGTCAGCGGCTGCAGAGGACGCTGGGCCGAGTAGGGTCCAGTAGAGTTACCATTGTTCTTTTGTGCCCTTTTTGTTCCACTATAGTGAGTAGTTCTTGTTACTCTCTATACTTTTCTTTGCTCGTAGTTCTTGTTATATTAAATATTACTCTACTGTTGTGGTGGTACATGCTGTAGTAGTTCTTTTTCTTACCGCTGTATTTTGTTACTTCTAGTTATATTTCATGTTGAATGTGGTTTATTTTACTGCTCTTTTGGTTACTTCCTCGTTGGACGACTAGGTCTTAGGATTAATCGAGTCGGTCCGGTTCTCGTGTCTCATAGGGACTCGGGAATCGGGTCGTTACACTTCTCTTCTTCTCTCCCCCATGCCCACCGCAACGCCATCCATAACAGCTGAAGCAGTAGCACCTGGCCACCTCAGGCAATGGCAGCGGACGAGAGGGGGAGAAAGACTGGCGAGCAAGGTGGAGGAGGTGGATTTAGGGGTGGGTAGCCGGCAGTGGGGGCTTTAGGAAGAGCCTTAAGACCCTTTTTGGCTTGCCTTCCAAGCCACACCAAGAAATTAAAGGCAAAAAAGAAAAGAAAAAGACTTTGTGGTGGAAAAGTTCCCTAAGTATGCCCCTCCACCCAACTCTTGTTATTTAGAAGTCCACCGAAAGAATTTTCACACCAAAAGCCTCTCACCACCAAAGGATTACTAAAACTATTTCAATTAATCCATATATAAGGGACCCATATTTCCATATCTGCAAAGTGAGTAAGGGTTTAGATAAGTTTAAAGTGGCTATTTAAATCCAAACCCTTACACTTAAGGGGGACCTCTACCTCCCCTTCGCCGCCAGCCACCTCCTTCCTCTTTCTCTCCTTGGGGTGGGAGGATCCACTCCCTTCACCCCTCTCCGAGGGCTTGTCCTCCTCATGCCGAGACCCACCATGTATGGAACCACTGGGTCACTGCTTGGGGGTATCAAGATGGACGAACTGCCTAAAAGCTGGAGCAAAAAGAAATAGAAGTCAAATGGCGGAGGAAATAAGCTATCTAAAGCTGTTACCCCCGAACTTACATGGTGTGGGATAGGAATCTATGACCCACGACAACGCTGTCAGAACATCTTTCCACCTCGATTCTGACTTGACAATCAGCTCGAATTTCATTACCTAGTTTGCGTCTGCCTGCACAGATCGGTCAAGTTCCTCGGATTTAGGTGGCATATCTCTATCAAGTGGGCCTTGCCACGTGGAAGGAACTACTAGGTCCTTAATGTTGTGAAGGAAGAAAAAATGGCGATCTTGTTCCTTCAAGCTATCGGGGAGATCGACTATCCAATATTTGGCATGTCGATTGTACAAGGTGTATGTACCAGAGGGAGGCCTGCCCCATTTCACCTTGAGGGGCATGAGCTCAAAAATAAAGCGAAATATGCCCAGTCGGAGAGCAATCCTCAGTTGGAAACAAATAACAGTGAAGGCGTTGAGAACAAGCCAACAATTTAGGCTAAGTTGCGAGAGGGCAAGGTTGTAATAGGAAAAGAAGGAAATCAAAAAGGGCTTTAAAGGCACCCGCAGACCATGTTCTATGGCATCTCTACAAATTATGAATATCTCCTTCGTCCCATCGGAGCACAGGCAAGTCATGGACCCACAGGCATGGAACTGGACTCCATCGAGTCCATACGCCACTAGGAACTCCTTAATGGTGGACCGGCTACGAAAGTCAGAAGAAAAGTCATGCAATTCCTTCGTCTTGGGCAAAATGCCAGATGAGGAAGAGGTAGACTTACCCTTGCCCATGAGTCTAGACATGATTAAGCCTCCATTACTCCTCTGTACACGGCGTTTCTGACAAACGGAAGCTCTCACCGCTTGTTGGAGGAGTGGAGGCAAGCTTGCATGGTGGAACAACAATAGTAAAAGCGAGTCGGTGGGGCATTAACTCTGCCCTACCCCTCTATTTATAACCCTCAGGGAAAATTTTCCCTCTGCGGGGCACAGACTTTGAAAAACGAAATCTCACAATATGCAACACAGAGTTCAAAAGATCCCGCCAAATCCGAAACAACCTCGATCATCAGTATGGGCATTACATGCCCCTACGTGCATTCATTTCGCTGCAGTCATAGCAATCGTATTACTGTCTATTACGACATTCGAGGCAAATGCGCCTCATAATGACGACAATTAATACCAATCTTGTCACACAAAAGGACAAAATCAATTCCCGCAATGATTAACCACCACTTGTAGATGGTGATGCATATGTCACATTTTTACCCAAGATGTTGGCCTCTTAAGGCCAATAGGACCCAGGTGGCAATATGCCTAGGATCCCTTCGTTATATGTTGATGTCTTAAGGCCGACAGGAATTCAGGCGGAACACACCTACGTTCCCTACATTATATGTTGACCTCTTAAGGTCAACAAGAACTCAGGTTGACACTCCTATGCTCCCTTCATTAAATATTGACCTCTTAAGGCCGACAGAAACTTAAGCGAAACACATCTACGTTCCCTACAAATCTTGAATAAAGGCATCCTACCCGCTTGAAATTAAAACATATGCCTCATGACAAATGCTAACCCCGCTTGAAAGACACCCGAGATATAATTTGGGGGCATCATCCATATGTGAAGTTTTAATACCTTGACTACTCTCTTAGCAGCATCCATTAGCTAGAGAGTGGAGGCATATAATGAGGGGCAAAAAACACCCTTAGGCTTAAAACTTCACACAAACCCCAAAAGGATTCGGCTCCCTGGATACCCAACAAATAGGCAAATTTGGGTTTACCTGACCTGCTTATATCCAGACAGACCCAGACCCACCAGCATCATGGTGGACCTGGGCAAGCCCACGACTCGCTGAAGAATCCAGTTGACCGAAGTTGAAGAAGCTGTAACAACATCCACGTTAGCACTAATGGTGGCGTTACCAACGCTATTTATAGCCAAGCAACGGATGTGCTAAGAAATTTGCAAAGTTCGTTATATGGATTAAATGCTGTTAGGTATTTCTTATATTATAAATATAGAAGAGAGTCCCCAAGGGTCTCTCTTCACACAACCCTAAAGAAACAATGAGAGCTATTGTATCACCTACTGGTGAAAATTTGGGAGCATTGCCTTCCCCCACACATATACGCCTTCAAGTGGAACTGGGTCAGCAAACTCTTGTGCATTCTCTCTGTGTGTTTGTTTGTAATTCATGTTGATTTGGGTCCTGTATCACTTAGGGCCTCGATAATAATTCGATTAGGATTTGCTTGTATGTTGCATGTGGATCTTCAAATGGAGACCCCTATTGGATTTAGGAAGTGACAATCTTTGATTTATATTAACTTTTCATAGCCCTTTTGTTGCTATATTTGACACTTATCTTTGTAATTGTCTTTAAATTTTATATTTTTGTGATTTTTTTTATAATGAACCATTAAAACGAAGTACAAAAGTAATAGAGGTTATCTTAATAAAAAAAAGAGATAGGATATGGTCAATCAAATTTTGAACATTGAAGTTATATAATTGTCAAATAAGTCAGATGATGCTTAGTTAGCTACAATAAAGTTTGGTTGGCTAATCACATCGAAGAAGACAAACTAAAGCACATTCAAAGGCCATAGTTGACTGATGGACTACTCAAGAAAAAAATTTAGGATTTTCATACATGTACATAAGCTCCAATCAACTATTCAAAAGTACGATGATCAGGAGAAGTAAATTTGTCATAGGCCTCACATATCAAGAAAGTTACTTTAAGGTCATATTTGAACCTAATCTAAGACAATTTAATCCCATAGGGTAAGGGAGAGTCGATCTATTAAGATTCAACTGAAAGTAAAACTCCTGCAACTATAATCGAAAGCATATTAATCAAATTGCATTAACCTTGACAAGGATGTTAGGATTTCAAGTAGAAAAGACAACTATAACACCCCAAAAATGGTTTTACATGGGAAACTCATGAAATTGAGTAATAAGATATAAAAGATTGGGAATTACTAGTTGACAACTTGGGATGAAGCATTTTAGGTGGTTGTCATGGGTTAATTGAACTAGACTAAAAAAGTTGTCAAGATCAATTTTTCTCAATTAGACTCAGGCCATTACGTCTCACTTAGGGACATTCCCCACTACTCAAGAGTCTCCAAATTAGTCTCAAAATCTCTCACTTGTGTTTGGGACTCTTCCTCTCTACCGTGCACACCAGTTGCTTGATATTGTAAGGTCTAAAGATCATATTATTTATATAGTGGTTGTAGGTAAGGCTTCTATAGATACAATTGGATTGTCTAATCTAAGCAGCATCTCCAAATCCCCAAGAGTATAAGTGATAATGTTGGCAGTAGAGTTGATGTAGATGCCGATGACAATGTACCCATTGCTAAAGAAAGAGAAGAGATTTCAAGATTTCATGATAGATTATGTCTTCTTTAACGAACTTGGTTACATAGTGGAGCAAGAAGTAGATTGTAGTATCTTGATAAAGTGCTAAATCAAAGTATTATCTTCAAAGTCATAGTTGAACTTATATTTGTAAATCAAGTCAATGTTCATGGAACTTCGTGTATATATCCACTTGAAGTCCCATGGAGATGCAATGTGATAAACACACCTCTACACATATACCAAACAATTCCATCTTTAATGAGAAGACAAATCATGCAGAGGTCAATAACCGTCGTTGATTGAAAAGGGATATTATTTGGTTACTAGTACTCTTATCTCTTTTAAGGACCAAGTTGTAATGGGATACCTTTACTTTATACCCAACGCTCCCATCTTCCTAGAAAAGACAAGTGGGGATTGAGTGCAATTATTACTGTAAAAATTATTTGAAAGGGATATAAGGATATATCCATTGTTTTGATCTCTTCTAAGGATTGAATTATAAATATTTTCACCAAACCTCTATGCTGAACCATGTTTGATCATTGCTGTGCTAAGCTAAGCATGATTGGTATATGCATATGTTCTAATTTAAGGTAGTTGAGAGGTTGATTAGTTTTATATTTAGTTTCTTATGACAGTTTTTATATTTCTATGATATTGTTTGAAAGATTTACCACTAATTTTCTATGTATTGAGGATTAGGCCTTTATTGCTTAATGAGAAAACAAGTATCTTTATACAGTGTGCAGTAGCTGTCCTTTCTTTATTGGCATTTAAGAGTTCACAATTTTTTTAACTTCCAAGGAGAAATGTCTCTTTCTATTAACCATCTTTCTTAAATAAATAAAGATAGCTATAAGGTTGCATTCTCCATACTTTGATTATCTACAGATGAGTCAGATAAAACACTATGGAATGAGTCATGAAATAGTTACAATGCCTGTTAATTGTTTGAGTTCGTCTTTCAAAAGATAAGACATGCTTCTAAAGGGGTCTACTAGCTTTCCAAAGTTAGACAACCTTCTTAAGAGGTTTGGCACCCTCCACAAGGGGTTGGACTAATCGACAGACACTTGAACCAACTTTATTAGTGCAAATTCTCACTGTGAACCTTGTCCAATAGCAAAGGGGGTTGAAATGCTCTTCCTATATATCCTTTGTCAAGGGAAACATTTCAAGCATGCATGTGTCGCTAATATTAGCTTGCTAATATATCCAGTGTCATCGAGATTTGCCATCAACTAGATTTAATATAACAATGAGAGGTCACCATATTCAAGAGACTATATGGTGCCACCTTTGGCAAATCTTGCAAATTTAGGACCATGATAATCATAATCCTAATAAACATAGAAGAAGCTACAACCTTGAAAACTATGGCTATAAACTAGAATGCATTTGCTTATTTCTATTTCTACTCTCACCTTTATACGAAAAAGACTGAGGCCTCCTCTAATAGGGATGCAATTGTCCCTAGTCCATTCAATCTTGCATCGACCTTTCTCAGTTTTTCATCCAGAGCCAAAACATTTGTTGGGATGCAGTGCTTGATAATAGCATGAACATGGTAATATCTACTTTATTTGAGGCCCATACCCATTCATAGGATTTTGATGAGGGGAGAGTACTTCAAATAGGATTTCTCACTTTACAATTGATTCACTAAGGTAAGAAAATAAACAAGGGGGTTCCAACCCTGCAACAAATAGATGACTCACACATTTGAAAAGGGTCATTATTTCCTTCAGCTCACCTATTGCTAAAGCAATTTTGAGATATTTCTGAAAAAGTCCTTCACGGATCTTTTGCCTTTTAATAATTTTCTCATTTCCATGAAATATGAAATTATGTTCCTCACAGCAACAAATACTTTTGTGAATCAGTGTACTCTATTAGAATCCATTGAGTTGTTTATCCAAACACCAGGGATAGATCTATAACCTTCTTCTTTGTTGGGATAATGAATCTAATTAAGAAATGCAACTAAAATATTGTAGATAAGAGATTAAAAGTACTAGTAAAAACATACTCTACATTTGGTGATAGATTGGCAAAAGTATCAAAATCAGTAAAGAAAAAGCATGAGAAACAATTGCAGAGCGCGTGCCTATATGTGTATAATTCTCTGTATTGCCAGCATTTATCCTCCTAAAACAAATTGTTCAATCACCTATTATAAAATAGGATATTCTCATGATGCACAAATTCTAATCACTGTTTAAACTAAAACAAAGGCCATGTTAGTCAATTGACCCTAATATCAAATCATTTTGAGCACCTTCGATCAAGAGAACTTTCAAGCCCATGAAAAGACAAGAGCCCTTCTAATCATCAAAAGGAGGGAGGTTACTGATAGGCATTCCAACAGGAAAAGGAGAGAGAAGTTTTGCTGCTTGCTAGCTAGTGGCATTATCTTGGTAACAACTATTCAAAATGATATAGCTAAAAGCCCAACTTCTAATATTTCTTGAAAACGGTGGATAGTGACATGAATTACAATGAACTATAATACACAATTCAAAGAAGTTAGTGATGATATTACAAAAACTGAAAAGGAATCGGTCAAACCTTTCCAAAAGGATTTTGTATCCTGGCAGTTATGGTAATAAAAATGAAAAAAGGGGTTACGAGGAATATATGGGTAAGCTTGGTGGCTTGACATTACTCTCCATCCAATGGGAACAATATAGGATAGAATAGACATACAACAAACTTTAAATAGGACTTTGAGATTGTTACTTTGACTTAAAGGTTGCTTTTATCGTATCCTTGGGTATTTTTAAGAGTATGCCCTTGTTTTCTAGGTTCCTGTGCGGCCAGGATTAGAATATAGAAAGAATAAGTCCACAACTTGCAAAATTATATTAAGGGCCACTACCTCCAGTGACCCCCACAGTATATCCCTCCTTGCCAGTCACTTCCTCTTATTAGGACAAAAATAAGCCTAGAGGCAGCTCTTGAAAATGTGTTGCTTAACTTTTACTTAGCTTCTTAACTATTTTTCCGCATCATGTTGTTGATGTCTTTGATCCTTTACATTTGGAAAAACTATATTGTATTATCAAGCTCTATCCTAAAGCATTACTGAAGTAGATTGGAACACTATCATCTTCTTCAGATGGTTACAAGAGCTGAACAAGTTTTTAGCATTGGTTGTTCAAATATTGCAGGCAATTACAATTAGTGTAAATTCCTGGACAGATGCTGGCCATTCTGTAAATCACTTATATGACGTCCTTTACATGATGGGCCGTGATGATGTATGCGTAGGAGTTGGGGGTGAAGGTGGGATATCACCAAATGGAACTATTTCCACCAATGTTAGTGGATATCTCCCTCTAATTGAGCAGGTGATGTATGTTTCTTGCTCTAATTTTGTAGTTATTGTTGTACAATTTTTACAGTTAATTCTTTATCATATACACATTAGCAATTGTTTTTCCTCGATTATTCTTTTGAAAGGTAAACAGGATGACTACTCCAGAAGAGTAGCCATTGCAATTCTTTCGATTAAAGAGCTTTAAGTTTACATTTGAGCTCACAAAAGAAAGCTCCCATTTAGAACCTAGGAACTTGGAGGTAGAGAGTATTTTGGACAACGCTGTCAAAAAAGGAAAGAAGTTATCCAACATCTCACCAACAAGACAGGTAGGGGCAAACCAACCAGGATACCTTCCTAGACCATTTACCAGAGAATGGTTGCTTGGTAATATCTTTGGAGAGATTCTTATCCTAGCAAACCAACCAACACACTTTCTATATATTCTGGCGATGGTGATGAGGTTGAGCTTAATTACATTGCCCTTTTTTTTAAAAAAAAACAGCTTAATTACACTGCTTTAGATACACTGACTTGTCTACTTTCAAATCTTTCGTTCTACTGAAGTGACTTTCTTCCTCTTCATAGGGAGTCTCAACGGTGGGAAATTGTCGGTACCGACAAGCCATTCCCTTGGGGCAGGGTGGACGGTTAGATCTTGACACCAATCGTGGCATACGACGAGCTTTCTTGCCACAGGTAGCGTTATCTGTATTAAAAGAGTAGCCATCAAAAGTTTGAGAATGAATACGCTTAATGGGGGAAGTTTTCCTTTGAACTTATTTGGAGTTTCAAAACTGTTAGATCACCTCCGATTCTTTGTTTGATATGATATATCGCGAGATATGACAATCCTCTCTGAACCATTTATAAACTTTATTTTTCCCTATATGAGATTTCGCAACTTTTTTATTTTAAGGGTGCAGTTGTCATACTTTCAGTATGATAGAATATCCCACAACTTCCTAGTATTTCTTAAATGAGCGGTGGCGGATTGGAAACACAAAAACGAAAGGGTCAGAGACTGAAGACTGTTTCTCTGAATTTGCAAATGTCAATAACTTTGAGCAGTTGAATGCATCTTTTACTTTCACAATAAATGCTTGGGCTTCTGCACTCAAACCAATTGATCTTGTTAAATTTCCATCTTACTTCTGTTTCTCCAGTAACTGGTTTCGTTTCCTTTTCTCCTGCACCCTATGGATTACTATGCTGAAACCGACTCTTCATAAATCTAGAGTTTCATTCCAGGATAGAACTCCACTTAAGTTGTTGGAATGTTGTGTTTATTCACCATTAAAAATCTAACGATCAAGCCTCATGAATAACACTCATGTTGAAAGCAGGGAACAAGGAGGTATTCTCCTCTTCAGCAGCCAACTGCTCAGCAAGTGATGATAGATACAATATCCATAAGTCCCACAACAGTGCTTCTTCTGGGCTCGCATACGAATTTTGCGATCTTCCTAATGACCAATCCCGAGTTGAAGAAGAACGTTGAGCACTTATTTGTAATGGGAGGTGGCATCAACTCGACCAACCCAACATATTGTTGCCTGAATAAAGCTAAATCACATTGCAATCCAAATTGTGGTATTTTTGGCAATGTGTTCACAGCATTCAATACAAATCCATTTGCTGAATTCAACGTGTTCAGCGATCCCTTTGAAGCATACAAGGTATAATCAATCACAAGCTCCACGATACCATCTTTCGTTAATAGAAAAAAGTATGTATAATTGCTATATCAAATGAACCTCCCATGGAATAATATGAAATTTATGTTAGGGTAACATAATGTTTTCGCTAATCATGTTTGTTTATTTTCATGGCTACTCTTGTGTCCACTTTTTGCAGGTATTCCACTCTGGCATATCAATGACTCTGGTACCTCTTGATGCGACCAACACCATACCTGTAACCAAGGGATTCTACGAGGAGTTCGAAAAGAGGCAGGACACCTATGAAGCTCAATATTGCTTCCAGTCATTGAAAATGATTCATGACACTAAAACAGATGACAAATTTTAAGAGGTAAATAGCTACTTTACCTTCTATTTTGGTATAGGCATTCCCTTGATAGCTTCTCCAAAGTTCAATTGAGAAATTACTAACAACTCACTTGGTTAATTTGCGTTAATTTGGATGCAGAAAATTTACCTGTGGGACTCAATTCACAGCTGGTGTGTCTGTCTCAACCATCCGCAACGGGTACAAAGGAAATGGAGAAAATGAATTTGCGGTGATGCAATACATGTTCATTACTGTTGTTACTTCAAACCCACCATATGGAGTTAATGATGGCTCAAATCCATTGTTCAATGGGCTTGATACTTTGAAATTCAATATAACAAAGAAAGGAGTACACGGTGGTCATGTTCAGATGGGAATAGATGATCCATTTTGCTTTGTAAATAATGGGAGTAAGCTAGGAGCATGTCAAGTAAGCATTTTCTCCTTTTATTTCCCCCCTCAAATAGATAACAAAGATTGTCTATCATTCCATGACTTCTTTGAGTTAGCAATATCCATTGATAAGTTTTCTCAAACATTATGCATTATTGTAGTACCCTTACTTGCTTTGATGAGGTTTTTCTTTTTTCATCTTTCTTTAGTAAGGCTGTTTTTGAAAATTAAATTTAAGGATGGCTACACCAAGGAGGTGGTTGGCTCACAAGGAGTTCGAGTACGTGTTGCTCAGAAGGCAAAACCCAACCAAAGGAAGAATAGTAAATTGCAGTTGGAGTTTTTTGCGAGCTTTTTGGATGTGAGCTTCTCATTTTATCCTTTATCATTTGGGTGTCTCCAAATTCTATGAAGCATGCCTTATCATTTGATTGTAATTTAGGGCTAAATGCTATTCTGTGCAACTGCACATAACTGCAAGTGTCATGAAGTTTTTGATTTCATCCATGATTATCCAATATGGCATAATTTTAAGGGGAAAAGTACATCATCCTTTGTATGCATATGTCTATTATCTTGGTTAACACCAGTTTAGTTGCACTATGGAATAGATGAGAGATAATTTTGAAACCTTATGTGGTTTGATCAGGCTATAAATCGACCTCTACAATCTGGACAATTCAATTTCACAATGCAATTTCCTTTCCACAAGGAAGTTATATACAAGCCAGATTTAACCAGTAAAAAGCTGGGGAAGCCTGTCGTCTTTGACATGGATATGAGCCCCGGAGATCTCCCAGCTCTCATGTTCCTCCTGAAAGTGCCCCTAGAAGAAATTGACATCAAGGTATTCATCTTTTTTTTGCCTTATTTTCCAGGTTATTTCACATGTCAAATTCTTGCCTATCAGAAAATCTTAGCTTAATTACCTTGTAACCATAATTGTAGAGCACCAATAGCTCATCTCTGGCCTAATTAATCAGGGCATATTGGTTAATGGCAATGGATGGGCAAACTCCGCAACAATAGATGTGGTTTATGACATTCTACACATGATGGGACGTGATGACATCCCGGTTGGGCTAGGGATTCCTATTGCAATAGGAACTACATCTCAAAGTTGCAAGTATGTCAGGTTTGTTGCCAATGAAGGTGGTGGCTTCCTCGACTCCGACACATTATACGGGCTAGCTCAAGACTTGCCACGAGGGCCTAGAAGGTATTTAAAAGCAGTCACGAACAACTTATAATTTTCGTATTGGACCTTCTCTAAACATTTTGTTAGATCATTCTAAATCCTTGCAAGTACTAGTTTATACAGCGAATGCCAGAAACAATACACAGGTGCTTGATATCTGAAAATCCCACCTAGTTCATGGAGAAAATGAAGTGAAGTATTTGAATCACTTGTGCTTCCACAGATATAGGGCTGACAATTCTGTAGCACATGGAGCACCAAGGAATACAAGTCATCCAGAGCTCAGACAGCCGTCAGCATTGGAAGTGTGGAAGTCCATTTCATCTGCATTGCTATCTAAGGGTGGACCTAAGATCACTATGTTGACAAATGGTCCCCTAACAAACTTAGCAAACATTATACTTTCAGATGGAAACGTGGAGAAAGCCATTAAGGTCAGTAAACAAATTGTGATGCATACCAACTGAAGAATTCTTTAGATTTTTTCTTGAAAGACCATGTGTCTCAGATTATCTATTACATCTAAAGTTTACAAAAATATAGAAGGGAGAGAAAGCAAAGAACTGCATAAGCAAAGAAGGTAAGTAATTCACCATCCTGGAGAAAAGTTGAATAGAACTATCTAATAAAGAAGCTTTGATTAATGCTCAGAACAACCTCTGAATCTATTCCTCCCATGGATAATCCTTCCACCAGATATATGTGAAATGAAATCAGTTGTCCCGAATTTAAAATATGCGCATACGCCTTCTTAACTGAAACTATAAATAAGAGAACTGGAATGGAGAAGGATGATACTTGATATAAGCAAGCCACTGGATTCTCACCTTTCTGCAATGCAGGATGTATACATAGTTGGCGGGCATTTAACCACGGTTAGCGCACGAAATGGAAACGTCTTCTCCGTTCCTTCAAACAAATACTCCGAATTTAACTTCTTCCTCGATCCAATCGCGGCTAAGATGGTCCTAAAATTAAACCTGTCCATCACGCTCGTTCCCCTCTCCACGCAGCGTAAAGTGTCCTCCTTCCCTCTCATGTTGGAAAGCTTGGAATCTACAAAGGCAACAATGGAGTCCACGTTTGCGAAGGATCTGATAGCTACACTGTACAGTCTACAGAAGCAGCACCCAAGCTACCAACATACGGTATATCTTTCTTTTTTTCACCCATCATAGATTTTCATGAAATTAGATTTGTTCTGCCTTTAGCAATCAATAACCATAATTCCTATTTCTTTTTTAGGACATGTTCCTTGGTGAAATACTCGGAGCAGTGGTACTAGCAAAGGGTCCCAGCATCAATGCGACCACAAAAGTGAGCAGGATTGATGTTTTAACAGGAGATTGAAAGAAAGATGGGCAGACCGTCATAAGCAAACTTGGGAAAGCAGTGAAAGTACTTGACAACTTGGACCGTTTCGCATATTACAACCTCTTTGCAGATTTGTTAAGGAATCAATCACAATCTGCTGTAATCGGTAAATTTGACAGTCAAAATGACAGTGGATTACGCCAACCAACAGCCCAAAAGTCTAATGAAAATTTAACGTATCTCCCGTAGGAGTTAAACCCATTCCAAAGTCTTAGAGGACCTCTTTTATGTTCTTGTTTTCTGCATTGTTGTTTATTCCTGCTTTCTTCTTTTATATTCTTCTTTCTTATTCAACAAAATAATGTAGATTTTTACAAGTACACTAATACAAAATGATGCATTTAAAATTGAAACATGCATATATTATCGGTATACATGTATGTAATTAATATTGTTGAAGAAAAAAAAAGGATTTATTATTTGAAGAGAAACCCTAGCTTGTCCTTTATACCAGAGAGATTTGAGAGAATTATAAAGACACCCCAAAAAACATAAAAATAATAAATATGTCCTTATACTCAACACTTCCCCTCAAGTTGGGACGTAGATATCGACAAGACCCAACTTGTTGCATAAGAAATCTAGGTGCTTCTTCTTCAAAGCCTTAGTAAAATATATCAGCCAGTTGAAGTTCTGAGAAGACATATGGGGTGCTAATCCTACCGATAAAAACATCATGAACAAAATGGCAGTCAACCTCGATATGTTTGGTCATCTCATTAAAGATTGGATTTGAGGCGATATAAGTGGCTGACTTGTTGTTACAAAGAAGTGGAATAGGCATAGAAGCCTGAATCCCAAGATCCTGCAAGAGAAGGAGACAATCCACATAATCTCACACGTCACCTAAGTCATCACTCTATATTCCACCTCAACACTCGAATGAGCCACAACACTTTGTTTCTTACTCCTCAAGGGGACAAGATTCCTGCCAAGGTAGAAGGCAAAGCCAGAAGTAGAGAGTCGATCATCCACTAACCGACATAGTCGACATCAAAATAAGCAATGATATCCAGATCACAATCATCTCTGTAATACAACCCTTTACGTGGTGTCATTTTGAGGTACCCTAAAATGAGGCAAATCTCACACCAATGGTTGTAGCGTGGAGCCTACATGTGTTGGCTGGATCTGCTTACTGCAAAACTGATATCAAGCCTCGTGATAGTAAGATAAAGTAAGTGGCTGTTACAACCCGATTCCTGAATCCCTCCGAGACACGAGAATCGAACCGACTCGACTGATCCTAAGACCCAGTCGTCCAACGAGAAAGTAACCAAAAGAGCAGTAAAATAAACCACATTCACCATGCATATAACTAGCAGTAACAAAATACAGCAGTAAAGAAAAGAACTACTACAGTATACACCACCACAATAGTAAAGAAATAGACATGTACATAAATATGATACTTACAACAAAAGAGTACAGGGGTAATAGAAACTACTCACTACCACAGAAGGAAAAGTACAGTGGGTACTACACAAGTAACACTACTGGGCTCTACTAGGCCCAGCACCCTCTGCAGCCGCCGACTCTGGCTGCTCAACACCTGGTCCTGAAAAGGTAACAAAGGTGACACGTCAACGAAACGCTGAGTAGAGTGGCAACAAAAAGCTAAGAAAAACAGTAAGGTGGACAATAGCTGTTATATTTTTAATTTCTTTCTTTAATTTTTCCACTTATTCATTACTGAATTATTTCTCAAGTCTTTCTCTTGATTTTGAATGTTCCTCGTGGGAACGATCTTGATTGCAGTCTTTTTCGACAAGTAGAAGTAACACGTGGTGCTCTCCTGGCCGGGAGAGTCCCTCATGGTGGTCCTACCCTCAGTCAACCACCCCAAGGTCACTGACAAACGTAACGGCGACTACGGCATGCGCGATAAACGTACGGGTAGCCACCCTGCACTGGCACGCGGTCAGTCATCTCCGTTAACGGGTGCGCCTCAAAGCACAGTATAGGGTAGAGCCCTCTCAGTAACAGGGGTCCAACCCCTCCACAATCTGCGCACCCTCGCCTGACTACCCTGGTTTGCCTAGTGAGCCTAACAAGTTGGTGTAGGAGAGCTAACAGAACCCCGGGGCCCGTGGGGTGGCTAGCTCTCTCCCTACACTAGCAGCTCTCCTCGGTACGGTGTACGCGAGGGCCAGAAAGTCGGTGCAAAGTGACCAAACCCACCCCGATCTCGACCTGAGGGCGGCAAGCTCCCCTCTACACTAAGAGGTAATATGTGCTCTCTTTGGTACCACGTACCCAAGAGACAACACGTTCTCTCGTTTTACTTTTCCAGTTCCATTCCATTTATTTCCAGGAGTTCTATTCCTAATTCCCCGCAGGGTTAGTGCTCATGTTTCCTCAGGCCAAGCCATACTAGGTTTCATCATTTCAGGCTTATTTGCATATAGTACGTATTTCCAACATTCAAACTTCTTTTCCTTTATATACAAGCAGCTTGTATTTAGATTCCAAACAACAGTAATTACAAGTAGCAGTTACTAGCAACAGTACTCTACATTTCACAGACAGCTGTTATCCAATTACAGGCAATTATCATTACTTATCCGAGACTGCAATTCAGTCATTCAAGACATTCGTTTCAGTGTTTCTGTTCCTAGGATTCATGCCACACCCTGGGATCTATCATTCAATCTAGTTTTCAGTCCTAGGATTCATGCCATGCCCTAGGATCTTACATTCAATCTAGTTTTCAGGTCCTAGGTTTCATGCCATACCCTAGGATCTATCATTTAATCTATATAAGCGTTAATGTTTGTAATTAACTAAAGGAAGCCACTCTACCTGCAAAATCGGGAGTACTGAGGGTGTAATCGGCAAACCCGAGCGCCTCCGCAATCCCCAGAGCCGCAACGGAACGGGGTCCTAACACAAGGATCAATTGCAAGGAGCTACTCAGAATAGTATACAATTACTGTAAACAGGTAGAGGAACTAAATCTGAGAAGAACGAAACTTGAAACGCGGAAAACGGACTTCGAGCGGATCCTAAACGGGTCAAAAACGACAAGTCTGCCCAAAATCAGACGTCTGGAACATCTTCCAGACGTCTTAAATGACGACTCAGGTCATACCTTGATCTGCGCGATCCCTCAGACGTCCAGAAGCTCGCTGAACCGTCTGGACTTAGTTTCCAGATGTCTGACTATCACTCCGGACGTCTAGAGACCCTCTCGGTCGTCTGGTGCTGTGCCCAGACATTAGATCTGTGCGGGATGGCGTGGCCTTGCGCCTTCCCGAACGGGTCCTGCACACACACACAGCCGTCCTCAACACGAAACGATGCAGAAGCCTTCGGCGGAACGGCTGCATGGTCGTACACGCGAAAGGAGGTAAAAATTAACTTACCTTTCAGACATCTGGACCTTCCTCCAAACGTCTCCTGCGTCGTCTGGACGTAAGTCCAAACATCTGATTCTGGGAAATTTTCCCAGAAACAGGACCTCGCCCTCCACCCGCAGCGCACGGCCGTGCCGCGCCACGCCCGCCTGTTGCCTGAGCTGCAGCAGCTCCTCCTCAGCACCACGCGTCTGCTGTGCAACCGCCGGCTAGCCCTGGCTGCTCCGGCGAGCTTGCAACCTCGCGATCGAGCTCTCTCTCCCTCTCGCAGTAGCCCCTCCTCCCACGCACTCACAGCAGCCGCTGCGGCTGCCCTCACCCGCTCACGCTCTCGCTGACAGGAAGAAGAAGAAGAAGAAGAAGGCGGTGGAGTGAGGGTGAGGGAGAGGAGAGGGGTATTTGAAGGCTGTCGAGGGGAGAGAGAAAAAAAGCTGCGTCTGCAGGGAGGAAGGAAAGAAAAGGAGGGCGGTGGGTTCAGTCTGCGCGCGCATGCGTGCAGACGCGACCCGTACGCCGAGAAAATTTAATTCCAGACGTCTGGGAAGGCTTCCAGACGTCTGGACCACTTCCCAGACGTCTTAAACAATGTTTGATGCCCTGGTTATAACAATATAACAAACTCAAAGGAAGTTTCGTCCCCGAAACTTGCACTAACTAAGGTGCGGGAAAGAACGATATATGCATAACAAACTCAAAGAGGACCGAAGCCGGTCCGGAAAGACGTACCCGCGAAAAGCTCCAAGTACTTCTCCCGCATCACCGCCTCAGGCTCCCAGGTAGCCTCCTCGTACAGATGGCTCCTCCACAAAACCTTCACCAGGGGTACTTACTTCCGTCTCAGACTGCGGACGGTTCTGTCGAGAATCTGCACTGGCCACTCGGGGTAGGTCAGGTCGTCGCCCACCTCGACGCTCTCGTGACTCAGGACGTGGCTGGGATCGGCGACGTACTCCTGAGGTTGGACACGTGGAACATGCTGCGCACACCAAAAAGCTGGGGGGGAAGGGCAAGCCTGTAAGCAACGAGTCCAACCCGCTCCAGGACCTCGAAGGGCCCCATGAACCTCGGCGCGAGCTTCCCTCTCACCCCAAACCGTTGTAGGCCCTTCATGGGCGAAACGCGAAGGAAGACGTGGTCCCCAACCTCAAACTGCACCTCCATGAGTTTCCGATCTGCATAGCTCTTCTGTCTGCTCCTGACAGTGCGGAGTCGCCTGTGAATCTGCTCGAGTGATAACTGTTATTATATGCAAGCTCCGCCAGGGGCAAGTGCTCCTCCCAAGAGCCCCTCCAATCCAGTACACAAGCACGCAAAAGGTTATCAAGTGTCTGTATCATGCACTCAAACTATCCGTCCGTCTGGGGGTGGTAAGCTGTACTGAACCTCAACTGCATTCCCAGGACCTGCTGAAACTCAACCCAAAACTGGGACGTAAAGCAAGTATCCCGGTCGGATACGATCTCCCACGGAACTCCGTGTAGACGTACCACGTCGCGGATATACCTCTCTGCCAACTGTGCTGGTCCCAAGGTGACTCGGATCAACAAGAAACGCACCATCTTCGTCAATCTGTCAACGATTACCCAAACTGCGTCGTGTCCTCGCTGGGTAACAGGTAAGCCCACCACCAAGTCCATGGTGATGCTCTCTCACTTCCACTCTAGCACTAGAAGTGGCTGTAGCAGCCCTGCAGGCCTCTAATGCTCGGCTTTCACCTGCTGGCACACTAAATACTGCTGCACGAATTCACCCATATTCTGCTTCATCCCCCTCCACCAAAAGTCGTGTCTCAAGTCATGGTACATCTTCGTGTTTCCAGGATGTATGGTGAATCTGGAACCATGTGCCTCAGTCAGGAGCTCTCTCAACAGCTCCTCGTCTCTGGGAACGCACAAACGTCCCCTCATGCGCAGCACCTGGTCTGTAAAAGAGAAGTCTCCAAGGTCTCCTGACAGTACTCTGTCATGCAAGGACTGCAAGTACGGGTCGGCCATCTGTCCTGTGATGATGCGATCTATCAGCTCTGGCCTCGTCTGTCGCATCACAGTCACTGCCCCATAGTGCCCCCGTAACTCTAGGGGTCGCCGACTGCCCATCTCCTCCAAGAGGCTCCAACTCTGCACCTGTAAACTGGCCAAGTGTGCGAGCACCTTCCGGCTCAAGGCGTCAGCCACCACGTTGGCCTTTCCCAGGTGGTAGGAAATGCTGCAGTCATAGTCCTTCAGGAGCTCTAACTAACGTCTCTGTCTCATGTTGAGCTCCTTCTGATCAAACAAGTATCTGAGGCTCTTGTGATCTATGAAAATATCGAAGGTCTCACCGTACAAGTAGTACCTCCAGGTCTTCAGCGCGAAGATGACAGCTGCCAACTCCAGGTCGTGGGTAGGGTAACATGCTCATGGGGCTTCAGTTGCCGCGAAGCATAAGCGACAAAGTGACCCCTTTGCATGAGCACACCCCCTAACCCCTGCAAAGAGGCGTCCGTGTACGCAACGAACCCGCCACTACTGTCTGGGATGGTGAGCACGGGAGCCAAAGTTAGCCTCTCCTTCAACTCCTGAAAACACACCTCACAGGCGTCTATCTAAGTGAAGGGCATGTCCTTCTGGGTTAACTGTATCATAGGACGTGCAATCTGTGAAAAGCCCCTGATAAACCGCTTGTAGTAGCCTGCTAGTCCCAAGAAATTGCGAATCTCAGTAACCGTACGCGGTCTCTCCCACCTGAGCACTGCCTCGACCTTGGCTGGGTCCACAGCCAAGCCATCCCCAGAGATCACATGACCTAAGAAGGTCACTTCCCTCAACTAGAACTCACACTTGCTGTATTTGGCGTACAGCCTACGTCGTCTCAGTGTGTCCAGAACCATCCGCGAGTGTTGTTCGTGCTGCGTCTAATCTCGAGAATAGATGAGTACATCATCAATGAATACCACCATAAACTGGTCCAAGTACGGTCTAAACACCCGGTTCATCAAGTCCATGAGGACTGCGGGGGCATTGGTCAGCCCAAACGGCATGACCAGAAACTCGTAGTGTCCGTACCGGGTGCGGAAAGCTGTCTTGGAGACATCTGCCTCCTTGATCCTCAACTGGTGGTATCCAGACCTCAAGTCGATCTTGGAGAATACCGTGGCACCTCGCAGCTGGTCCCTGGTACTAGTGAGATCTCAAACTCGATCTCACGCTCGGGCGGTAGTCCTGGCAACTCGTCTGGGAACATGTCGAGGTACTCTCTGACCACCGAGATGTTGGTGCTAGAGCACCACGATCATTTGTTTTGATGATAACAAAACACGTGTTATTTAACATTTGCAATTTGAGTCCTAAATTTCAGGTCAATTGCAAATGTGGACGTGTTTAGACGGAACTCGAGCTCGCATCCAGGACGGATTGGAGGAGCTTGACGGAAAACAGAGGAGGTTCACGTGGAGCGAAAGATTGAAGATGGAAGGAAATGAAGAATAGGATAGATTTCCTTCTTTTGTACTTGTTGTATTGTTCATTTCTTTTGTTGCTCTTTATTTCCTTAGATATTTCATGTTAAAGAGCCTCAAAGAACCCTAACAGTAGTCCTAGGAACACCGGCACAACCCTAGGATACTTAGGTTTTCTGTAGAATACTTAGAAAACCAATATAGGGTTCAAACAGCACGTACAGACGTCTAATTCCCAAATCAGACGTCTGATAAAGAATTTTAAGACGTCTGACTGTTGTTTCAGACGTCTGATAACTGTTAGGCTGGACATAGTTAGTTCTGTCTGATGAAATCAGACGTCCAGACCTTAGACCAGACGTCTTAGGAGACGTCTGATGACTTTGCCAGACGTCCAATTAGTGGACCGTTGGCTGGCTTAGAAAACACTCAAGATTATGACCGTTAGAGCCTTATCAGACGTCCATAGGACTTTACAGACGTCTGATAAATGACCGTTTTGCCTCGGCTGACCCAAAATCTCTTCTCAGAGATTTTCTAGCCGTTGCAACGTTTGGAAATCAATTCCCACAGTAAAAGTAGGTTTCCAGACGTCCAGACATAGTGCCAGACGTCCTATATGTCGTCTGATGGACTTGCACAAAAACCCTGTTTAGATCTGATTCAAGTCAGGGAGAAACCCGCATAGAATCAGACGTCTGACCTTGAAATCAGACGTCTTAAAGTGGCCTTCCAGACGTCTGATGCCAGAGTTAGACGTCTGATAACCCTGTCAAATGTAATCATTGTCCTGATTTCGGCCTGATTCTCTTGGACTTTGTTCCCAACGGCTATAGAACCCTTTCTAAGCCTTCCAAAGCCTTCCTAAGGCCTCTATAAATAGAGCGGAGCCTTTGCAACACAAAAACACAAGATATACACTTAGAAAAACACAAGACACACCTAAGCAACATACTTTCCACACTTTTGTGTCTCTCTTGCTCTCCAAGCTCAAGCTCCATCATCTTGAGAGCTAAAGTCAGTTTGCGCGCCCGCTCTCCCGCTGTTGTTCACGAGAGCTACGTAGCGCCATCGCGTGACACACGCACCGCGTCATCGTCGACGCACTCCTTGCAAAGGGGAGTTTCCTATTTCCTATAGAAGCTAGGTTTAATTATTTTGTTGGCTCTATAGGACTATTGTTTATTTTATCTTTGTTATTTGGTTGGGTATTCGCTTTGCGAATTCCCGTCTCCTTCGTGGGACAAAATCCTTCTCGTGGAGAGAAGGGGTTGAGGAACGCTACCCTCGTACTTGTAGCGTGGTTGTATTGAGGTTGAATCACCCTCGTTTTAAGTGATTCGGTTTAGTGGATTTGATCAACTAGGTTGATCGGAAAATCCTAACTCGAGAGAGTTAGGTGGTGGTTTTCACCCGGTTTGGGTTTCCACCTAAAAATACCGGTGTACATTTTGTGATTGATTTTTGTGATATTGCTTTATATATTCAATTCCGCAATTTTATTACGTCACCCCTCCAAGTAGGGAAGAACTTTCAATTGGTATCAGAGCAGGTCTTGCTGTTTCGGCGTAACAACCCGGCAAGAGATCAAATGGAGGGAAGCACATCAGCAATCAGGATCTCCGAGGGGCAGTCCACAACCCGTCCGCCGTTCTTCGACGGGAGCAACTACCCCTACTGGAAGTTGCGGATGAAGACCTGGCTTCAAGCCACCGACTTCACGGTCTGGGCCAGATGCGAGATGCCTTTCGACATACCAGAAAAACCCGCGGGAGGCTACTCGCAGCAACAAATCCGTGAGCTCTCTTTAAACGCAAAGACCATGAACGCCCTTTACTGCGCGCTCAGCTCGGAAGAATTCAACAGAATCTCGCAGTGCGCCACCGCATACGAGATTTGGTACACACTCGAGGTAACTCATGAAGGTACCTCTAAGGTAAAAACCTCAAAAATTAATTTACTTTCTCAAGAATTTGAATCTTTTTCAATGAAATCTAACGAGTCTTTAAGTGAGATGAACACTAGGTTCACTCTCATTGTAAATAACTTGAAAGCTTTAGGAAAGACTTTCATCAAGGGGGAGCTTCAAGGGAAGCTTCTTCGTTCCCTTGGACCGGAGTGGGAACAGAAAGTCACCGCCATCGAAGAGGTGAACGAAATGGAGGAGCTCAACATGGAAGATCTCCTAGGCAATCTGATGGCCTACGAGACTAAGTTGAAGCAGAAGAAGAAGGATACACCGGAGCCTAAACCAAAGAAGACTCTCGCCTTCAGAGCCGCGTCGGATAGCGAGGTAAGTTCCGACGACGAAGACTTTAGAATTTTACTTAAAAATTTTTCCAAGTTTTGTAGGGAATTAAAGAAAGAGGAGAAGAAGGAAATCCCGAGACGTTGCTACCACTGCAACGGGAAAGGGCATCTGCGACCAGAATGCCCTCTTCTCAAAAAGGAGAAGAAGAAGGAAAAGGAGAAGAAATCTAAGAAGAAGGCGTTCCAAGCCACTTGGGACGATTCTAGCTCAGAGGAAGAAGAAGAAGAAAAGACCATAGAAGAAGAAATCGCTTGCTTCGGCTTCATGGCCAGAGGAAGCGACAGCGAAAGCGACTCAGACAACGAGGTAAATCTCGATCTTCAAGAAGCTTTTAATGAACTTTTTGAGATTAGTAAATCACTTAGGATAGAAAATAAAAGCATTAAAAAGAACCTTAGTTCTCTTAAAAATGAAAATGATAGGTTAGAAATAAAACTTAAGGACATAGAAACTAGTCCTAAAAATGATAACCTATTATTAGAAAATCATAACCTCATCAATGAAAATAATAAGTTGATTGAGGAAAATGATAGTCTAAAGTTAGAAATCTATGATTTAAAGACTAAGATGAGTATTATAGAAAAAGAAATTGCATGTCTTAGGGAAAATTCTAACAAATTAATCAACAAAGTAGACAAGTTTTATAGCCCTAAGGTTGAGAAAGGATCTCCATCAAGGAGACCTTCTAACAAATCCGGATCCAAGCCCACTTGGATACCGAAAAAAGAATTAGAATCTTGTTTTGCAGGGTTCAGGGATAATTACAACATAAGGGACTGGACCTACAAGCTCAAGGCGGGTCAACTCGAATTGGAAGAACCAAGGAGTAGACCAAGGAGGAGAACAAGAAGACCGACGAGACGGTGAACAAACGACGAACCCGCCGTACGTCGACCACCAGATTGGAGACCGGCGCCGATGCCCGGGCCTCCAAGCTACGGATGGGAGCCCCATCCGATGTGGCATCCACCACCACCATTCGGGCCATTTTATTGGCCATGGTAGGTGAGGTAAAATTTTTAACTCTATCTTTTTTTAAGCATTTAGATAGGGGGAGTTAAAAAATTATGAGCTAATTGTCAATTTTTAAGGGGGAGAAATAAGGTAGCTAAATTTCCTTTAGTAAGGGGGAGAAAAATAATAGCTATCTTGTTGTTACAAAAAGGGGAGAATATTACCTTTGTTAAAATAAATTCATAGAAGAGCATGTTTTAAGGGGGAGTTATAGGAAATTTAAAATCAAACCTTTTTGATAATGTCAAAAAGGGGGAGGATTTTTTGTATTATTATTTACGATTTTGTCATCATCAAAAAGGGGGAGATTGTTGGTGCTAGAGCACCACGATCATTTGTTTTGAGGATAACAAAACACGTGTTATTTAACATTTGCAATTTGAGTCCTAGATTTCAGGTCAATTGCAAATGTGGACGTGTTTAGACGGAACTCGAGCTCGCATCCAGGACGGATTGGAGGAGCTTGACGGAAAACAGAGGAGGTTCACGTGGAGCGAAAGATTGAAGATGGAAGGAAATGAAGAATAAGATAGATTTCCTTCTTTTGTACTTGTTGTATTGTTCATTTCTTTTGTTGCTCTTTATTTCCTTAGATATTTCATGTTAAAGAGCCTCAAAGAACCCTAACAGTAGTCCTAGGAACACCGGCACAACCCTAGGATACTTAGGTTTTCTGTAGAATACTTAGAAAACCAATATAGGGTTCAAACAGCACGTACAGACGTCTAATTCCCAAATCAGACGTCTGATAAAGAATTTTAAGACGTCTGACTGTTGTTTCAGACGTCTGATAACTGTTAGGCTGGACATAGTTAGTTCTGTCTGATGAAATCAGACGTCCAGACCTTAGACCAGACGTCTTAGGAGACGTCTGATGACTTTGCCAGACGTCCAATTAGTGGACCGTTGGCTGGCTTAGAAAACACTCAAGATTATGACCGTTAGAGCCTTATCAGACGTCCATAGGACTTTACAGACGTCTGATAAATGACCGTTTTGCCTCGGCTGACCCAAAATCTCTTCTCAGATATTTTCTAGCCGTTGCAACGTTTGGAAATCAATTCCCACAGTAAAAGTAGGTTTCCAGACGTCCAGACATAGTGCCAGACGTCCTATATGTCGTCTGATGGACTTGCACAAAAACCCTGTTTAGATCTGATTCAAGTCAGGGAGAAACCCGCATAGAATCAGACGTCTGACCTTGAAATCAGACGTCTTAAAGTGGCCTTCCAGACGTCTGATGCCAGAGTTAGACGTCTGATAACCCTGTCAAATGTAATCATTGTCCTGATTTCGGCCTGATTCTCTTGGACTTTGTTCCCAACGGCTATAGAACCCTTTCTAAGCCTTCCAAAGCCTTCCTAAGGCCTCTATAAATAGAGGGGAGCCTTTGCAACACAAAAACACAAGATATACACTTAGAAAAACACAAGACAGACCTAAGCAACATACTTTCCACACTTTTGTGTCTCTCTTGCTCTCCAAGCTCAAGCTCCATCATCTTGAGAGCTAAAGTCAGTTTGCGCGCCCGCTCTCCCGCTGTTGTTCACGAGAGCTACGTAGCGCCATCGCGTGACACACGCACCGCGTCATCGTCGACGCACTCCTTGCAAAGGGGAGTTTCCTATTTCCTATAGAAGCTAGGTTTAATTATTTTGTTGGCTCTATAGGACTATTGTTTATTTTATCTTTGTTATTTGGTTGGGTATTCGCTTTGCGAATTCCCGTCTCCTTCGTGGGACAAAATCCTTCTCGTGGAGAGAAGGGGTTGAGGAACGCTACCCTCGTACTTGTAGCGTGGTTGTATTGAGGTTGAATCACCCTCGTTTTAAGTGATTCGGTTTAGTGGATTTGATCAACTAGGTTGATCGGAAAATCCTAACTCGAGAGGGTTAGGTGGTGGTTTTCACCCGGTTTGGGTTTCCACCTAAAAATACCGGTGTACATTTTGTGATTGATTTTTGTGATATTGCTTTATATATTCAATTCCGCAATTTTATTACGTCACCCCTCCAAGTAGGGAAGAACTTTCACGAGATACTCTAGAAGTCTACCACAAGGCTGGGCTCTGCCACCACACAAGCTAAGAAGCCCTCACACCCCTGGCTCAAAAGTCTCACTTCCCGAAGTGCAGAAATGCACCTGAAACCTCCGTCCACTGGCTGCCCGTGGAACTCGAAAGAAGGTAACTCCGGTATGGAGAAGACGATCTTTCTCTCAAAACGGTCCACCAAGGCGTGGTAAGCGGACAGCCAGTCCATCCCCAGAATTACGCCAAAGTCCTCCATCTGTATCATAATCAGGTCAGCGGGAAGGTTGTGTCCCCCAACACTGACCTCGCAACCCGTGTATACCTCCTCAGCTACAAACAGCTGACCACCTAGATTTCTAATTACCACTAATTCCCCTAATGGAGTGCTATCGGACTCCATAGCAGCAACAGCTCATGTGGCAAGACGGTACATCGTACTAGAAAGCAGGAATTACATACTTCAAAAAGACCAAACCATGTAACCATACCTTTCACCGTATGGACTGAAGCTATAATGTCTCCGCGGGTCACGATGTCACGACACTCCTCGGTACTGGGGGTGGACAAAACAGGTAGGCCCGGGGCGGAGCTAGTGACAACGGGCCAGTATCCTCCTCGTGGCGGCTGTCCTCCCTCAGGTACCTCGAGCCCACGACCACCCGACTGGCCCTCAGTGCTCGAAGCGGTGAGCGTCTGCTGTGCTTCAGCCCTAGACGGCCAGTCCCTCCTGAAATGGCCCGGCTGGCCACACTGGTAGCAGAGGGGAACTCGACGCCTCCTCTCGGTGGGTCCCTGCTGATGGCTGGGCGGGGGTCCGGTGCTAGCAGATGGCTCCTGTCGGGGGCCCCCACGAGCCACTGATGGCCCCACAAAACGTGACGGCTCTCCTGCGGGCGACACGTACCTCCATTGAGCTCTCCTAACCCGCCTAGTGTGACAGCGAAAATCTCGTTCCATGACAAACTCCCCTGTCGTACCCTCGGAAGGGAGATGAGGGGGCGGCGAAGTGGGTGAAAGTTGAAATTCTTCTCGAACCACCTCTCGAATCAGATGGACGAGGTCCGGAGACGGTATGCTCAGGAGAAGAGAAGGGGTAGCATGTACTCCAAGCTCGACACATCTGTCCCTCGGGCCTCGACCTTGGCCGCGCCTACGGCCCACCCTCCTGGCTCCACGTCGAGGCATCTCCTGCAAGGAGACGCGAACACAGAACAGAAAAGACGTCACTACGAATCGATATCGAACGGAGAAGTCTGAGAACATATGTCAACAGAAACGTTGTGGTGGCTACTCTAGTTACAGACACATGAATTGGTTATTTTCCGGTCAGTTGGTTCACTTTTCAGGACGACCTTGCTCTGATACCATCTTATTACGACCCGATTCCCGAATCCCTCCGAGACACGAGAATCGGACCGACTCGACTGATCCCAAGACCCAGTCGTCCAACGAGAAAGTAACCAAAAGAGCAGTAAAATAAACCACATTCACCATGCATATAACTAGCAGTAAAAAAATACAGCAGTAAAGAAAAGAACTACTACAGTATATACCACCACAACATTAAAGAAATACACATGTACATAAATATGATACTTACAACAAAAGAGTACAGGGGTAACAGAAACTACTCACTACCATAGAAGGAAAAGTACAGTGTGTACTACATAAGTAACATTACTGGACTCTACTAGGCCAAGCACCCTCTGCAGCCGCCGACTCTGGCTGCTCAACACCTGGTCCTGAAAAGGTAATAAAGGTGACACGTGAGCGAAACGGTGAGTATAGTAGAAACCAAAACCTAAGAAAAACAATAAGGTGGACAGTAGCTGTTATATTTTTAATTTCTTTCTTTAATTTTTCCACTTATTCATTACTGAATTATTTCTCAAGTCTTTCTCTTGATCTTGAATGTTCCTCGTGGCAACGATCTTGATTGCAGTCTTTTCTGAAAAGTAGAAGTAACACGTGGTGCTCTCCTGGCCAGGAGAGTCCCCCGTGGTGGTCCTACCCTCAGTCAACCACCCCAAGGTCACTGACAGACGTAACGGCGACTACGGCATGCGCGATAAACGTACGGGTAGCTACCCTGCACTGGCACGCGGTCAGTTGTTTCCGTTAACGGGTGCGCCCCAAAGCACAGCACGGAACCAGTATAGGGTAGAGCCCTCTCAGTAACAGGGGTCCAACCCCTCCACAGTCTGCGCACCCTCGCCTGACTACCCTGGTTTGCCTAGTGGGCCTAACAAGTTGGTGTAGGAGAGCTAACAGAACCCCAGGGCCCGTGGGGTGGCTAGCTCTCTCCCTACACTAGCAGCTCTCCCCGGTACGGTGTACGCGAGAGCCAGAAAGTCGGTGCAAAGTGGCCAAACCCACCCTGATCTCGACCTGAGGGCGGCAAGCTCCCCTCTACACTAAGAGGTAATATGTGCTCTCTTTGGTACCACGTACCCAAGAGACAACACGTTCTCTCGTTTTACTTTTCCAGTTCCATTCCATTTATTTCCAGGAGTTCTATTCCTAATTCCCCGCAGGGTTAGTGCTCATGTTTCCTCAGGCCAAGCCATACTAGGTTTCATCATTTCAGGCTTATTTGCATATAGTACGTATTTCCAACATTCAAACTTCTTTTCCTTTATATACAAGCAGCTTGTATTTAGATTCCAAACAACAGTAATTACAAGTAGCAGTTACTAGCAACAGTACTCTACATTTCACAGACAGCTGTTATCCAATTACAGGCAATTATCATTACTTATCCGAGACTGCAATTCAGTCATTCAAGACATTCGTTTCAGTGTTTCTGTTCCTAGGATTCATGCCACACCCTGGGATCTATTATTCAATCTAGTTTTCAGTCCTAGGATTCATGCCATGCCCTAGGATCTTACATTCAATCTAGTTTTCAGGTCCTAGGTTTCATGCCATACCCTAGGATCTATCATTTAATCTATATAAGCGTTAATGTTTGTAATTAACTAAAGGAAGCCACTCTACCTGCAAAACCGGGAGTATTGGGGGTGTAATCGGCAAACCCGAGCACCTCCGCAATCCCCAGAGTCGCAACGGAACGGGGTCCTAACACAAGGATCAATTGCAAGGAGCTACTCAGAACAGTATACAATTACTGTAAACAGGTAGAGGAACTAAATCTGAGAAGAACGAAACTTGAAACGCGGTAAACGGACTTCGAACGGACCCTAAACGGGTCAAAAACGACAAGTCTGCCCAAAATCAGACGTCTAGAACATCTTCCAGACATCTTAAATGACGGCTCAACTCATACCTTGATCTGCGCGGTCCCTCAGGCGTCCAGAAGTCTGCTGAACCGTCTGGACTTAGTTTCCAAACGTCCGACTGTCACTCCGAACGTCTGGAGACCCTCTCCGTCGTCTGGTGTTGTGCCCAGACATCCGATCTGTGTGGCATGGCGTGCCCTTGCGCCTTCCCGAACGGGTCCTGCACACACACACGGCCGTCCTCAACACGAAACGATGCAGAAGCCTTCGGCGGAACGGCTGCATGGCCGTACATGCAAAAGGAGGTAAAAATTAACGTACCTTTCAGACGTCTGGACCTTCCTCCAGACGTCTCCTGCGTCGTCTGGACGTCTGATTGTGGGAAATTTTCCCAGAATCAAGACCTCCTCGCCCTCCGCCCGCAGCGCACGGCCGTGCCGCGCCGTACCTGCCTGCTGCCTGAGCTGCTGCAACTCCTCCTCAGCACCACGCGCCTGCTACGCAACCGCCAGCTGGCCCTGCCTGCTCCGACGAGCTCGCAACCTCGCGATCGAGCTCTCTCTCCCTCTCGCAGTAGCCCCTCCTCCCACACGCTCATAGCAGCCGCTGCGACTGCCCTCGCCCGCTCATGCTCTCGCTGGTAGGAAGAAGAAGAAGAAGAAGGTGGTGGTGGAGTGAGGGTGAGGGAGAGGAGAGGGGTATTTGAAGGCTGTCAAGAGGAGAGAGAGAAAAAGCTGCGTCTGCAGGGAGGAAGGAAAGAAAAGAAGGAGGTCGGCGGGTTCAGTCTGTGCACGCATGCGCGCAGACGCGAACCCGTACGACGAAAAAATTTAATTCCAGACATCTGGGAAGGCTTCTAGACGTCTGACCAGACGTCTGAACCACTTCCCAGACGTCTTAAACAACGTTTGATGCCCGGTTATAACAGTGGCCAACTGTACTGCTGTAACTAGTAACATTCTTATATAATGGATCCTCCTCATCAAATGAGCGTGCAGGTGGTGTCTCCACAAGTATAACAGATAGATTAGCTCCAAGCAAGCCTATCTCCTGAAGAATCTGGAGTGCATACTATCTCTATGACAGGGACAAGCCTGACCCCTGCCATATTGCCTTAATCCCCAGAAAATATTTCAACTCTCACAAGTCCTTGGTAACAAAGGTAGACTGCAAGAAGGACATGGTTTAGGCAATCCCATCCTCATCATCTCCAGTAAGAATTATGTCATCCACATACACTGTCAGAACAACACGAGTATGCTCTCCGTACTCAATCTTCCAAATGAAGACAAAGTGATCAGAAGTAGAGTACTGGAACCCAATCCTCGCAATCTCCATATTAAGCCTCTCAAACTAGACACGAGAACTCTGCTTCAAGCCATATATTGCCTTTCGTAGGAGACAAACATGCTCCCCCTTGGTGCTATAACTTGGTGGCTATCTCATGTTCACCACCTCAGGCAAATCATCACATAAAAAAGTATTTTTAACATCAAACTGATGTAGAGGCCATCTCCTAAACACAGCAACAAAAATAATAATCCTGACAGAAATAATACGTGCTATAGGGGAAAATGTCTCAAAATAATTTATCCCATATGTTTGAGTAAAACCTTTAGCAACAAACATGGCCTTATACATGTCTACTGTCCCATCAGGTCTATACTTGATGGTGTAGACCCATCTGCAATCTACCATAGTAGCACCATTAGGACAAGGTACTAGGTCCCATGTCTATCATGATTGTAGAGCCTGTATCTCCTCATCCATCATCGCCTGCCACCTAAGGTCACGAGAGGCCTGAGCAAAATCCCTAGGAATCGTAAAAGCAGTGATCGTTGAGGCCAACTGATGAACCCCATCTTCAAGATGAGCAACACTTGTTTACTATGAAAGAGAATGGAGCGTGCACGCCACTGATTTCCTATCTAACCAATTTAACCAATCAATCCGATCCAATTTCTAAAACGTTGCCTTCCTCCCCATCTACCTTTTCTCCATCTTGATCTTGCTGGTGCTAAAGCACCGCGATCGTTTATTTTGATGATAACAAAACACGTGTCATTTAACATTTGCACTTGAAGTCTTATATTTCAGGTCAATTGTAAATGGAGACGTGGTTAGACGGAGTTCGAGCTCGCATCCATGGTGGAATGGACGAGCATGGCGGAGAACAGAAGAGCTTCGTGAGAAGCGATGGCTTGAAGAAGGAAGGAGATGAAGAATAGGATAGATTTCCTTTCCTTGTACTCTATGTATTTTTTGTTTCTTTTCCTTGCTCTTTTTGTTTCTTAGAATATCATGTTAAAGAGCCTCAAAGAACCCTAAACAGTAATCCTAGGAACACCTACGCAACCCTAGAATACTTAGGTTTTCTGTAGAGAACTTAGAAAACCAAACTAGGGTTCAAACAGCCTTTTCAGACACCTAATCTGAAAATCAGACGTTTGATAAATACTTTTAAGACGTCTAACTGTTGACTCAGACGTCCAATTATGTTTAGGTTGGACTTAGTTAGTTCTGTCCGATGAAATCAGATGTCCAGACCTTAGTCCAAACGTCTTAGCAGACATCTGATGACTTTGCCAGACGTCCAATTAGTGGACCGTTGGCTGCCTTAGTAAACACTGAAGAAAATGACCGTTGCCTCGTATCAGACATCCGTAGAGGACACCAGACGTCTGATACATGACCGTTTTGCCTCGGCTAACCCAAAATCTCTTCTCAGAGATTTTATAGCCGTTGCACTCTCTTGGAAATCCATTCCCGCAGAAAAGTAGGTTTCCAAACATCCAGACATCTTTCTAGACGTCCTGTATGTCGTCTGATGACAATTCACTAGAACCCTATTTAGATCTGATTCAAGTCAGGAAGGAAACCTGCCTAAAATCAGATGTCTGACTTTGTTCCCAGACGTCTTAAACTGATTTTCCAAACGTCCGATGCCAGGATCAGACGTCTGATAACCCTGTTAGTGTAATGATTAATATTGATTTCGTCCTGATTTTCTTGGACCTTGCACCCAACGGCTATGGAAGCCTTCCAAGGCCTTTCTAGGGCCTCTATAAATAGAGGAGAACCTTTGCCACTTAAACATACACCAAGTACAAGCATTTCCACATATTTGTGTCAAATTGATCTATAGAAGAAGCTCTAGCTCTAAAAGCACTCACTTCACCTAAGAGCTTCGTCCTATTGTGCACCCGCTCTCCCGCCGTAGTTCACGAGAGCGTCGTTGTGCCATTGCTTAGTTCACGCATCCGAGTCGTCGACGCACTTCCACCAAAGGGAAGCATCCTTACTCCTATAGAAGCTTAGGTTAAGATTTACTTTGATGGCTCTATAGGACTATATTTGTAATTTACCTTGTTATTTGTGTTGGGTATTCGCTTTGCGAATTCCCGTCTCCTTCGTGAGACAAAATCCTTCCGTGAAGAGAAGGGGTTTGAGCTATGTGGTAGTGGCAACCGCTTTGGCTGTTTTTGCGTCTTTATGTTTATTATAGTACAGTCATTATAGTATAAGACAAGACAGCTACGGTTGTCATTACAATAGAATTTTTTACTCAGAAATAGTTTTCCCGAAGTCGAACTCAAGGAGCTACTGGAATTCTAGAAGTACAAAGTTTCTCTATTGGATTACAAAAATAAGAAAGAGAGAGAGAGAGAGAGAAAATTTTGTTTGTCTTGGCTTCTTCTTCTCTTCTCTCACGACTGTGCCTTCTTCTTTCTTCTTTTTGTGCTTTCTGTCTTCTTCCCTCTTCTTTCTTCTTCTTCTTCTTTTTTCTCTTTTCTTCCTATTTCTTTCTTTCTTTCTCTTTCTTTTGATTTCCTTTTCTCTGGCGGCCAAGTCTTCTTCTTTTTCTTCTTCCTGGCTGTTCATCTTCTTCTTCTGCTCGTCCTGTCTTCTTCTCTTCTCTTCAGCTGCAGAGTCTTCTTCGTTTCTTCTTCTTCCTTCTTCTCTGCTTTATCTCCTCTGGCCGCTGCTCAACCGTCGTCTGATGCAGTGGTCAGACGACTTAACTGCAGATCTGCTATAGTGCTTCTCCTCTTTTCCTTTCTTTCTTCCTTCGCTGCTTCTTCTTCTTCCTCTCTGCCTTGCCTTTTCTCTGCTCAGCCTCTCTTCAGAGCTTCTTCCTTCTCCTTCCTGCGGCTAAGTACTTAACCCTTCTCCTTTGGCGCTCTGTTCCTGCACACAAGGCACAGCAAAACCTAACCCTTCCCTCTACCTGCACGTATCTCTCTCTCTGTAAACCGCTCACATGAGAAGCTCTCCCAGAGCCGGGTTAACGGGTCGGATAGCGTACCCGTGACCAGGCGCATTGGCGTGTGTATAGTGTGCGAGGTGTGCTCGGTAGTGTCGGGTCGGATTCGCCAGGTCCGCGAGGTGAATCCGCAGACGAGGCGGGTGTGATGGGCGAGGGACCTCACCCCAGTGGATTCGAAGGCGATAAGGCTTATTCACAAAATCAATTTAAACCAGTGCGGCGCTTCATGAACTTACGATGTGGGACTAATTGGTTGCTTCTCCTCGCGCGCGCCCGCAGGAAGACCTCCTCGCAATCTCCTCAACTGCAGCCTCGATTCCCTTCGCTTGCTGGCTGGCTGGCTTCGCAGGAGTCTCCCCAATCCACAGCAGCTGGAAGCCTGGAGCTCTGAAGCCTGGAGCTCGCTTGGGAGCTTCTCGAATCGTCGACAATGGCGGCCGGGGCAGCAGACCTGTCAAGTAATAAAAGGGCCTCTCGGCCTAATTAAACAACTGGGGAACCTTCACCGTGGCACGGCGAAGGTGTTGAGCTGTGCGGCAGGCCGCGGAGTGGCCTAGGCGTGCGTGCCTAGGTCGTCCTGTGGCCGGAAAAGTGGGTGTGTTCGGTGGCGTGTTGAGTGAGTGTGGAGGGACTGTGGAGGGGTGGAGGGCGTTCAGTGTGATGAGGCGGAGCTTGTGGGACGGTCGGCGAGTTGTGTGGAGCTGCGGATCGACGGGGGCAACTTGCCGGAGAGTGGCTGGAGACAGGGAAGGTGATGGTGGTCAGGGATAGTCGAGGGCCGATTTGAATGAAATAATGTGGGGAAAAGAAAGAGGGGAAGATTGGGAGTAATTGTTGAAATTCCCTACTAGGAGGGGTGACGTAATAAAATGCGGAAATAAAATATAAACAATCTTACAAAAAAACAATCGCACAAAGAACACAAGAATTTATAGGTGGAAACCCAAACCGGGTGAAAACCACCACCTAACCCTCTCGAGTTAGGATTTACCGATCAACCAAGTTGATCAAAATCCACTAAACCGAATCACTTTAAACGAGGGTGATTCAACCTCAATACAACCACGCTACTTAAACGAGGGTAGCGTACCTCAACCCCTTCTCTCCACGAGAAGGATTTTGTCTCGCGAAGGAGACGGGAATTCGCAAAGCGAATACCCAACCAAATAACAAAGATAAAATAAACAACAAGTCCTATAGAGCCAACAAAGTAATTTTTAACCTAAGCTTCTATAGGAATTAGGAAACTCCCCTTTGCAAGGAGTGCGTCGAGTTGATGACGCGGTGCGTGAGCCACGCGACGGCGCAACTTCGCTCTCGTGAACTACGGCGGGAGAGCGGGTGCGCGAAGCTTGATGCTCTCAAGAGAATGGAGCTTGAGCTTGGAGAGCAAGAGCTAGCTAGGACACAAGAGAGTGGAACTATGTTGCTTGGGTGTCTCTAGGTGTCTCTTAGTGTGTATCTTGCGTTTCTAGGTGTGTCTTGGTGTTGCAAAGTCTCCCCTCTATTTATAGAGGCCTTAGGAAGGCTTTGGAAGGCTTAGGAAAGGTTCTATAGCCGTTGGGAACAAAACCCAAGAGAATCAGCCCGAAATCAGGAACAATCATTGTTCTGACAGGCTTATCAGACGTCTAATTCTGGCATCAGACGTCTGGAACTTCACTTTAAGACGTCTGATTTTGGGCGGGTCACTTCCTGACTTGGATCAGATCTAGACAGGGTTCTTGTGCAAGTCCATCAGACGACATATTGGACGTTTGGTACTATGTCTGGATGTCTGGAAACCTACTTTTACTGTGGGAATGGATTTTCCAAACGTTGCAACGGCTAGAAAATCTCTGAGAAGAGATTTTGGGTCAGCCGAGGCAAAACGGTCATTTATCAGACGTCTGGAAAGGTCTAAGGACGTCTGATAAGGCTCTAACGGTCATACTCTTGACTGTTTGTTAAGCCAGCCAACGGTCCACTAATTGGACGTCTGGCAAATCCATCAGACGTCTCCTAAGACGTCTGGTCTAAGGTCTGGACGTCTGATTTCATCAGACAGAACTAACTATGTCCAGCTTAATAGTTATCAGACGTCTGAAACAACAGTCAGACGTCTTAAAATACTTTATCAGACGTTTGATTTGGGAATTAGACGTCTGGAAACTCTGTTTGAACCCTATATTGGTTTTCTAAGTATTCTACAGAAAACCTAAGTATCCTATGGTTGTGCAGGTGTTCCTAGGACTACTGTTAGGGTACTTTGAGGCTCTTTAACATGAATTATCTAAGGAAATAAAGAGCAACAAAAGAAACGAAAAATACAACAAGTACAAGAGAAGGAAATCTATCCTATTCTTCATTTCCTTCCATCTTTAATCTATCGCTCCTCGCGAATCTCTTCTGTTTTCCATCAAGCTCGTCCAATCCGTCCTGGATGCGAGCTCGAATTCCATCTAAACACGTCTACATTTGCAATTGACCTGAAATCTAAGACTCAAAGTGCAAATGTTAAATAACACGTGTTTTGTTATCATCAAAACAAATGATCGTGGTGCTCTAGCACCAACAATTGTAACCTACTTGCAAGGACGAAGGGGGCTGGAGAGGCGGACAGCCGTATCGACTGTCGCCGGAGAAGAAACACCCAGAGGGAGGGAGCGGCGAGAAGGAAGTGGGCAGGGAGGCGTGCGCTTGGTGCGGCGCGACGCAGGAAGACGAGACGAAGAGGACTCTGCTGCTGGTATGGCAGCAGAGCGACGAGAAGGAAGAGGAGTGGTTGCCGGAGCTTGTGGGTTTCCTGCCGGAGAGGGAAGAGAGGAATGTTTGAGGGTTTCCCCGTCAAGACAAGTCTACAAGAACCGGCAGGAGGTGCTGGTTCTTATAAAGGGGGTGGCGGAGAGGGAGGTGCAGGCTGGCGACGTGCACGCCTCGCCGGAGTGTGGTCGGAGAAGAGACCCATACCTTCCGCACATTCGCACGGAAGGTGTGGGGGTCGTCAGGTAGCATGGTTGAGTCCCTACAACAAAAGATGTCGCAGGGAACTCCACGTACATTTTGCAGGACGATCCCCTCTCCCTGCGCGGCGCCATGCTCCGCGCAAAGTCGCCGGAGCATGGTGCTGCCAGAGTTTTGCAGGAGGGACCGTTCTGCAAAGAACGACGAGAAAGTTGGGGGTCAAAATGCAAGGGTTTTGAAAGTTAAGGGTCAAAAAGTAAATGAAGAGGACCAAATTGCAAAGTCAGTCAAAGAGGTCTCTTCTTAGGCTCAAGTTTTTATGCATGACTATTTTGAACCTAAGGATTTTAATGTGAATTTTGTTTCTAGGTTAGACCATGTTTGACTGGCCAATTTACGTAAAAACTCAAATTAAATCATTAATTGGCATGGTTCTCAATGTAGGTAAAAATGGGTTTCTAAAGCCAAATTGAAGGTTCTAAACCCTAGAGATTATTTTTCTATGAATTTTAGAGGGTTTAGTTGATTTTTACCCTACCCCAAACCTCGTGAATTGAAGTGGGTTTGTTTTAGGGTTACAGAATGTCATTTAATTTCTTGAAGTTGCTGCAACCCTCGTTAGATCAGATCATTCCATCTTCCTTCTTATTAGGTTTGTTTGACCTGTGTTTGGACCCTTAATTACCCTGTTTGCAAATCGTGTTGGTGAAATTACATTTTTACCCTTTATGACTTGTTTTCTTCTTGAACTCAGAATTCTGTGAGTTAAGCCTTTCTTTGAGCTTTGTAGGAGCTTTTTTCTTGCATATCTAGGTTAGCTCATGCTAGTTAGGGTTCATGATGAGGTTCTCATCAGTACGCTACCCTCGTATAAAATAGCGTGGTTGTAATTGAGGTTGTACTACCTTCGTTTAAGTAGTACGTTAGTGGATTTGATCAACTTGGTTGATCAGAAAATCTTAACTTGAGAAGGTTAGGTGGTGGTTTTCACCTGATTTTGATTTCCACCTAAAAATCATTGTATACTTTGTGTAATTATCTATTTTTGTGAGATTGTTATATTTTAATTCCGCATTTCTACGTCACGCTGATCTCACCTCCTCTGAGGTAGGAAATTACAGATCTCCCTTGCTATCCTTTTATATATGTATCTCTTATGCCCTCCTCGCTCTTTGATTTATCTCCTTGAGGACTCTCTCCAACCCAAACTCCGTATGCATAGAAATTCATTTTTTTAACATCACTGAGCTCAATGATCACTTTCTCTGAATTTAACACGAAGGACCTAACCCATCCACACAAGTTGTAGGAGGCACATATTCCTTACATGGATTTGAATTTTTGTGTAATTACATATATCTAGAGGATGCCAAAATTCCACAAAAAAAAAAAATCAAATAAAGTCAAGCCAAAAAAATTGATAACAAGATTCAAATAACCAAAATAATGATCATATATAATCATATCATTTATAATATATATAAAACACATAAAAATTTTTCACCAATAAAAAATAAAAATATACTACATACAGCACACAAGGAGTTAAGAAAATATGCAAAATATAAATCGGATATACGAATCTAATTATTGGATCGGTTCAATGGATATGAATCTAAACCCATATCCATACTTAAAACCCACCGACTTGTTTTGATAAGACCCGAGCCCAAATCCGAATAAACATGGGTCCGATTTTATCCAATTTTTTTGGTTCACGTCGATTAGATTAAGATCAGGTTCACCAAAACTTTCATCCCTGCCGACGGTACCGTACCCCACCTCACATCCTGATAACCAAGGCCCATTTCCACCATTCACCGATCGCGATCTCGAGCCATCTTATCCGTCCATCCAAAGCCTTACCAATTGCGTCTGGGCCTTTCCAATCCCCCAACAAATCCACTGGTCCCCAACTCCATTGAAGTTTCCTGCAGGAAACGCAGAAAGCCAAGTTGACTTTATCAGTTTGTTTTTGGGTAAGCTTCTTTTGTCTACTTAGTTATATATCCGGATGCTCTACTCCATTTCATGATCACGTGCCTGTTCTCAGTTGACCTCCATGTGATTAACCTTCCTCTTTCAGGTACTGTTAATGATATGTCGATCGGCTGATCTTGGAAGAGGGATGATGATGGGCTGGCGTTTGGCGTTTGCACTGTTGATGTGTTGCACTGTTGGAGTGGCATTAATGGTTGCTGATGAGGGAAATGTTGATGGAAAAGCTCCTCCGACGAGGATTCTGGTGGATACTGACATGGAGACCGATGACTTCTTCGCCCTCATATACCTGTTGAAGCAGAATAGGTCCGAGATCGACCTCAAGGTTTGCCGTATGATCTAATTATCTTTTAATTTGTTCCTGCATCATATACACGCAGGTGGAAACTAGAGACTTTCCTGATCATATGATGCAATTTAATTCGCATATTTCAGTTTGTTCATTTTTCCAAAGAGTTCCGATTTGGGTACTCCTTTTTTCTGCCCCTGATTATATCGGCCTCTCTCAACCACGCACTCCCTGGTATGGCTAAGGGTCCAGTTTTCCACCACGGATAGGTTAAGATACCGAGGAACAGGGATAAGTATTGGATCCGATCCCTGGGGTTCGAACTTGGCCTCGCCCAAGCTTAGTTAATAGATGGGTTAAAAAAGTGGCTCAAGATTCAACGTAATATAAATTTATTTTTGACCCAAGTTTAGCTTGTCTTAAAAGGAGAGACAAATAAAAAAGAAAAAATTTTGACAGGTCGAACTGACACTGATGCCAATCCAATCACCGTTCTTTTTTTAAAAATAATTTCATATAATTTCATATAATTTTATATTTAATTTGAATGACATCATAGAAATACACAACCTATATAAGTAAGGGTATAATAATTTTAAGATTTTGTTGATGTAAAAATTATAAAAATAATTTATATTTACTTATATATATATATATATGGATAAATCCATAAATAAGTTTAGGTTGGGCTGATCCAACTTATTTAATAAATAAGTTATGCTTATAATTTAAATTTAACTCAAGTTAATTTTAACGTCAGGTTTAAACCAACTCAGTTGAATTGGACCTTGAGTTGGGTTGGATAAACCGAACCCAATGGAGGACGCATATCAATGGTGATGCTGTATGAAAAATAAAACTTGTCTAATTCAAAACCCAAAAGTATCACGATGGTAAAATTCTAAGGCAGTGGGGAATAGGGTTGTTGATAGGACCAAACTAATTTGTTTGAAGATAATGTTAAAATAATATTTAACCAAAACATGAATTTAACATTAATTAGTTTAAAAGCGTTTCGGTTACTAGAGATGTTCCTTCAACGAAAGTTTGCTTAATTGAATAGTAGAAACTCCTAATTTTAACATGAAAGAGATCTAAGTTTAAGTTCTCACATCCCTACATTTGATGGAAGATAGCTATGCGAAAGATGAATAATTTTTTTCTAAATTTATCCTAATCGAATTCTAAGTCATCAAATAAATAAACAAAGAAAAAAATTAAGTTTGATAATATTTTACATACACACACGGATGGATAAGAGTGAGAGATATTTTATATACACACATTGATGGGTCACGGTTCTGTTGCAGGTTGTAGGCATATTGTTCTCGAGATTCTTAACTGGAGCAGGTGGTGGTCTATGTGGCTTATAGTTTTATGATAGATTTAATTTTCTTTTTCTTGTTTTATAGTGTAGATGCAGTCAAATTTTGATCACCCATTGGCATGTTCTTCAAGTTCTTCTCATTGGTGCATAATCATACCTATGTGCGTAGAGTTGATCTCCTTCAAAAAATTGACCAATGCTTAGTATTGGATGTGTCTTTCTTTTTTCTCTTTTATTTCTCATCTTCTTTCTAAGATCTACTTTTCCTTATTTTTTATGAAGAGTTATATGATAAGATTTTCTATCTTCTTCTCCACTCAAGAGCACATATTCTTTTATGAGATTTTTCCATTTAATGAAAATTTTTACTTAACAAAAAATATATAAAAAATAAATAAACATGCATTGATGTAGATTATATATGAAAAATGTTTGGGTAAGACGTTCCCTTATGCCAAAAATGATAACCCCCACCCCTTCCTTGTGCGCATCGGACAGTGGAGAAGGATTTTGTGGGGGATTTTAGTATCCTAATAGAGTCCAGGGTCCAGAATATGTACGGAGGAGAGCTAATCCAAGGTGTAAATAATTTATTGGATTTATTTTTTAAAATCAAAATCGTGAGGATGCTTTATTGGCAAGAAACGTGATGGGCGACAAGATTATTTGTGGTGGTTGCTGATAGCCTTGTCCTTTTCTATATTATAATAATGAGGTTTGACTCTTATAAAAATGATAATGGAGGTTTCAACGTGTATGGCTCCGCTAAAGTTGATAAAAGATGTATATATCTTCATAGTTTTTGTGTGTGTATGTATATTATATCTTTTATTTTAATTTTTCTACCGTCAACAAGTCCTCTGCCTCTTCTTCCTCTTCATCTACCTCACCACCGCACCCCCCGCACCCCCTTCCTCCTCCTCTACTCTACCCCAACACACACCACCACCTACTCCTCCTCCTACACATCACCACCCTCCTTCTCCACCCACCTCCTTCTTCTTCAACCTCTCACCACCACACCCACTGCACCTTCCTCCTTCTCCTCTCCTCTACCTCAACGTACCACCACCTTGTTCTCTCCTCCTCTGCCCAACACCACTACCCTCCTCCCCCTCTGCCCACCTCCTTCTTTCCTGACACCACCAACACCCTCCACCCTCCATCTCCTCATTTGCCCATCTCCTTTTTCTCCAACTCACCACCCTCCTTCTCCACCCACCTCCTCCTACAACTCACCGCTGCACCCCGTGCACATCCCTCCTCTTCGTCTCTTGCCCCTCCTCCCATCTAACCCATGGCCCCCCCCTCCAAATAAAAGAAATCCTTAGTAGAAAAATTATTGAGACTTCTTTAATTTTTACTCTAAAATTTTCTAAAGGACATGAAATATATCAAATTAAATTTTATAAAGATATATATGTAGAAAAATGGGAGAGGTACTCTTTCATATACTCAGCATCATACTCGGCTGACGTGGCAATCATGTTGATGATTTGGCATCCCACCCTGCATCCCCATTTGCAGTTGAGCCTGCTGGTCCATGTCTGAATGGTTGACCACTATATCTTGACGGTTGAACCTGTGCCCTTGCATGTTACCTCTTTTAGGTAACATTACTCTAATTGTGAATGGTATCAGTCTTCTTTCCCTGTCAACATGAAACCTTCAGGTCACTCACATGCAAGGACTGATTTGAAAATCAATTATCATACCTTTAGCAGTCTTATTGATGCTCACAGCACTGTCCTTTATATTGATAGCATCTGCACGCAACACATATGTTTGATGCCAACGACATCTACCATTGGTACTAACAGCAATTTATGTTCTATATGTAGTACTTTACAACTATATAAATGCTGACAACATTATCTTAGATGATAGTTGGGATAATATAAACTTCAAGCAATCATAGATAAATTCCATATTAATTTCTTCTACTACGCACCACCTTTGATGGTTAATGTTTACCATATTTTTTATGAATTTTTTTCTCCCAGGTACTTTTCATAATGTCCTCAACACCGTCTTTTAATAAACCTTCAATGTGCTTTTAATTATTAAAGGTTAAGTGTTAAAAGTAAGGTCATGTAAGCGGATGCCAACAGCATCACACAAAAATTATGTCAGCATCATTATAAAGAAAGAAATGGTTACGAATGTTGACATCATCATGTATGCGGATGCCGACAGCATCACGTAAAAATCATATAAGCTGCATTACGAAGAAACAAATGGATGCGAATGCTGAGAGCATCATGTAAGTAGATGCTGACAGCATAACATAAATATCATGTAAGCCTCGTTATGAAGAAAGAAATGGTTGCAAATGTCGACAGCATCATATAAATATCATGTAAGCTGATGCTTTAATACATCTGTTGTGCTATTTAACTCTAAAATTAGAGTCTGAAATATTGAATCTGAGAGCTTTGAAGCTTTGAAGCTTCTCCAAGCTTCCCTAATACTCTTCTCCTACTCATTTGAGTGCAGATTGGTTACTTGATTCTTTCTGAACTCTAAAATCAGAGTCCGAAACACTGAATCTGAGAACTCTGAAGCTTTGAAGCTTCTCCAAGCTTCCCTGATACTCTTCTCCTACTTGTTTGAGTGCAGAGTGGTTACTTGATTCTTTCTGAACTCTCAATCAAGAGTTTTAACCAAGATCTACAGGTCAATTAACCTGATTTCATCATCAGCAGCACGTATAGACACATAGCGACAGAGACATGTTCATCATTCAATTTCGCAAATCAAATGAGATCCAATTTCCAAATTGATTAGTCCAATCGAAAGAAGACCTACAGAGCTTTTCAATGAGCTCTTATACGCTTAAAATGGAGTTGTGAAGCGATCAGAATTGTTGTTCGAAGATTGGCCGAAGATGACGTGTTTCTGAAGGAGACCTGGAATTTATAGACCCACCTCAGTGAATTAGATGCTCATTCACCCGAACAAAATGTATCGCGTATCATACCGAATACGCTAAAATGAGAAATCGATAATATAGGTACCTATCTAGCGCGTGCGTGTGCATGTGCGCATTGATGTGTGTGTGCGAGGCGTGTGGGCCCAGGTGTGAGCTTCTAGGCCTAATTGGGCCTGAATATACACAAAAATATACTAATAAAACTAAGGCTCACCTACTACGAGTACCGATCTAACCCATTGGGTCGTAGATCCACCAAAAAGTGAGCCTGCCCATATAAATCTTAATTTGGCCCAAGTAAGAAGTGAAATTAGCCAACTGTTGAGAGGAATCTGAAGAACTTGAAGAGAGCAATGAGAAGCAAATGGATGTGAGTGACTTGACAGCTTCTACGCGAAGCACATACGTTCAATGCCAACAGCATCCACCGTTACAACATCCACCATTGGTGCTGGCAGCATATCTACGTCCTATATGTAGTATTTTACAACTATTTAAATGCTGACAGAATTATCTTAGATGATTGCTGAGATAATATAAACTTTAAACAACCATAGATAAACTCTATATTAATTTATTCTACTAAGCACCGCCTTTGATGGTTAAGGCATTTATGTTTACTACATTCTTAATTTTTCTCTGTCAGTTACTTCTCATAATGTCCTCAGCACCATCCTTCAATAAACCTTCAATTTGCTTTTATTCATTGAAGGTTAAGTATTGAAGGTAAGGTCATGTAAGCGAATGCCGACAGTATCACGTAAAAATCATGTCAGCATCATTATGAAGAAAGTAATGGTTACGAATACTAACAGCATCATGTATGCCGATACCGATAGTATTACGTAAAAATCATGTGACTAGCATCATGTATGCAGATGCCGGCAGCATCACGTAAAAATCATGTAAGCAGCATACAGATGATGACAGCATCATGTATGCGAATGCCGACAGCATTAGTTGTGTAATTTTAAATTACTTATCACTTATCTTATTGAGGTGAATGGCATATGGATGAGGTTGAGCCGCATAGGAGAGTCATATGTACTCATTGATATAAAAGGTTAAACCAACTTTTTATACCTTAAAGATACTATTAACATTTTTAACTAAGAGAAGGACACTCACATGGAGTCGCATGTGCTCGTCACATTTGAATTCAAATTTTGGTGGATGAAGAGAAAAACTCCGTCTTCAATAGGTGCTGCCAACACTACAATAAATGCTAACAACATCACCATCTCAAATTTCGGTGAAGACAACTAGATGTTGACGACACCACCGTAGATGCTGACGGTATCACCATTGCTGCGAATGGCATCACCACCAGTTACGTAAGTTTAGATACTAATGTTACCATACACACTTTCATGTTATTGTTGGCATCAATTACTTATCACTTATCTTGTTAAGGTGGATGCCATGTGGATGAAGTAGAGCTACATAGGAGAGTCACATGTCTTCATGGATATAAAAGGTTAAACTACCTTTTTAGACCCTAAAAGTACAATTACCATTTTTAACTAAAAGAAAGGAAAGTCACATGGAGTCACATGTGCCCATCACATTCGAATTCAAATTTCAATGGAGGGAGAGAGAAACTCTGTTTCCAATAGGTGCTGTTAGCACTACAATAGATGCTAATGACACCACCAGTTCAAATTTCGGTGAAAACAAATAGGTGTTGACGGCACCACCATTGGTGCTAACAGCATCTCCCATGGTGCTAACAGCATCACCATTAGTGCTGACGGCATCAATGTTACCACAGTTATTCAGCTCGGCAATTTAAACTAAGATCATTGGACGAACACATTGATTCCTATGCATCAATCACAATTACATAAGAGAATTCAACTGATAAGTTTCATTTTTAGTAGATCAGTAAATCAGAAAGCTCAGTTCAAACAAACATAACAACCATATTTCATAGTTGCAACACTTAAACAACCAGAAAAAGAAAAAAAAAATCCTACAGCATTAAGAGCACCGATTGCAAGCTCATAAATACACACTTCGCTTCCAAAAGGCAAAAAAGCAACCGCATCAAAAGCCTTGTCGAGGGAGAGGCGAGGCCGGAGGGGGGCACCGCAGACCCGATAGGAGAGGTCGAGCTGGCTGACGGCCAAAGGTGAGGACAGAACCAAGCTGCGTAGCGAGGAGGGCCTAGTCTTTAAGATCACCGACGAGGAGGAGGAGGTGGCGAGTGGTGTGCATGCAGGAGATCGAAGTGGTTCTCGAGGTGGTGGGTGCATATCGGGGAATTGGATGGAGAGGAGCGGTAGCTCTGCTACTCAACGAGGCGCTGCTTGGCACGGAGCTCCTCGTCGCGTTGGCGAGCGACGAAGGTGCGGTGGCAGCTGCTTTGCTCCTCGGTAAGGCGCTGCCTGGTGTGAAGCTCCTCATCGCATTGGCGGGTGGCGGAGGCGCGATGGCGATGGTGAAGCTCCTCGTCGCACTAGCCAGCGACGGCGGCGCGATGGCAACGACGAAGCTTCTCGTCGTGCTAGCGGGCGGCGGAGGTACGAACGATGGTGACTGGAGGAGGTTGTGGGTGAGTGTGTGGTGTGGCAAGGGAGGGGGGGATTTGTGGTTGGGATGCTCTTTTATAGGGAAATTTAGGGGAGGGGGTAGGGGGGAGGGGTTACACATGGAATCCTAGTAGAATTTCAACTATAATTAGGGTATATTTTAAGGTATATAATAGAGTATATATAATGCTACCCATATATGATAAGATGGGTAATATAAGATGGTTATAGATAGATTTCTCTTTTACACATCATGGGGAATGTGTGTCCATATATAAGATGTTGGGGATGAAGATGAGGGACATGAATTGTAGTAAAGAGAATAATGCCTCATTTGAAATTTCCGTAATGAGATTGAAAAGTATGTTTTTCTATTTGAGATCGTATTGCAAATCAATCTCAAACATTGAACACTATGTCTCCCATTGCTAAATTTGTTGCTAAGAGAAAAATCATAAAAAACTAAGGGATCTCACCGTTAAACCAATATGTCAAAGATTTAAATAAAAATACAAAAATGTAAACTCCAGTTGTCTAGTTTATTGATTAATTGAATGAAGATCATTTGTAGCACTATGCATTTGATCCACAACATTATTATAGCTCAAGTTAATGAATTGACATTTAGTTTATGTTGCTATTCTTGGTTTATTATAGCTCAAGTTAATGAATTGACATTTAGCTTATGTCGCTATTCTTGGTTTTAAGGGGGAGTATGTTTGAAGAATTTCTTATATTTACTACCATATCCTCAAGAGTTGAGTCGGCTTTTTACTTGTCCATGGAGTCTTTATGCACAAAACTCGGATTTCACTAGACTCTTTTGTCATGCCCTTCCTCTGACCAAAATGTAGATAGATTTCCTTTTGCTGCCTTGGTCATGGTCGGTCATCTTTCTTCCATCATCAGTGTAAGATATTTTGTCTAAACTTTGAACCATTTGCTTCTCTAGCTTGGAACGACTAGCTCGATTACCTATTGAGACTATACCAATCCTCAATGGCCAATCTAATTTAGCAAGCTACATTGATCAGCAATGTTGGCTCTCAAATGAAACCCTAAAACTTTTGAAATGTTACCATCTACATAATTCTAATGTTTGATGTAAGTCAACAATCCAAAGATTCTTTTGCATAACTTCTTCCAATCCTTTAAGCTTATTATTAGCCAATCTTTCCAATCCCATTAACTTGCAGTTGCATCCCATTTGCTCTTCCTCCAATTCCAACAAAAAAAAAAGAAACTTTTAAAATTAGATCTTTCTTCCCAAATTGCTATCTTTTTTGATAACATTCCTCTTCTTTTCAAAAACAAAAAAATTGATCTTTCTTGGTCAATTGAAAATTCCTCACCTCTCGCCTTCATGACCATTGTTGCTAGATCACCTCAAATGACAAATTCTTAGGGAGTGAAATTTGTCCAAATTACTTTCTACTCATCTAAATTCTTTTTTTTTTTTGAGATTTTTTATATTTTTTTGATTTCATGATAAGAGATGAGAAGTATCTGTGATTCTAACAATTAATCCTAAATTAACAAAATAAAAATGTATGAAAAATGAAAAATAAATTAACTACAAATTAGCAACTATGAGTTTGATACAAATAAAAATAAATTACTAAAACAAAATTTTATTAACGAAAAACAATGTCAAATAACAAGCAAAGAAAGATGAGTAGAGGGAGAGAGAGAATAAGCCTAGCGAGGACCTCGGTGTGGTAGTGACAACACGAGGGTGATGTCAACATCAATTATGGCAACGAGAAGGTGATAATGCATCTTGAAGCTCCTCGTGCTCTAGAGAGAAGGAGAGCGAGAGAGGAGAAAGGAAGAAGAAAATGAGAGCGAGAGAGAGAGATGTGGAATTAAGGAGGTTATTTAGTCTCCACAAGTCCCAAAATAATTGGGATAAAACAAAATTTGTCAATCCTTGATTTGGTTTTATTTTAACTTAAGAAATCCCAATTTTCATTTGGATTGGGATTTTCCTATGCAATTTTTTTCTTTCTTCTTCCTTCTTTCTTTTCTTTCCCAAAGGCCCATTCCTAATTCAGCCTATAGCTGCTGGAATGGGCGTCCAAGGATGATTAGCACACGTTGATGTCCGAGGAGGCATGTGGGATGGACACGCTTATAGGCACACTGAGAAGAGGATAAGATGGCATGCTGAGAAGGCACTGAGGAGGACATACATTGCGCACGTGCACGCATTGGGTGACTTCATCAGTGAGGCCTACATTCTTCTTTTTTTTATTTTTTTTATTTCTCTTTTGCGGCTCGGACTATCATCAATTTTGAAATCCATCATCATCACTTAGATTCATGTTCCTTGTCTTGTTTTCTTTTATATAAAACTAATGTTGGATATATTTTGATTGTATTTTCTTCCCGACATTAAAAATCAAATAAATTAGATTCTGTAAAAATGTAAAATAAAAATTTTAAAAATATCAAAAAAATAGCAAAGATAGGCAAAAAAAAAAAAATTATCCTTCACGAATCTTTTGCCTTTAATAATTTTCTCATTTGCATGAAATATGAAATGATATTCCTCGTAATAGCTAAAATTGTGGTGAATCATTGCAGTCTGTTAGAATCCATTGAGTTGTTTATCCAATCTCAAGGGATAAATCTATAACCTTCTTCTTTGTTGAGATAAGGTATCTAATTAAGAAATGCAACTAAAATATTGTAGCTAAGAGATTAAAAGTACTAGTAAAATTATACTCTACATTTAGTGATTGACTCATCAAAATCAGTGAAGAAAAAGCACGAGGAATAAATGCAACACGTGCGCCTATATGCGTATAATTCTCATTATTTCCAGCATTTATCCTCCGAAAATAAATTGTTCAATAACCTAATATAAAATAAGATTAGTGTGTTTGGTCCCTCATTTTTAGAGAAACGTCACACTTATGGAGCTAACGTAACTAAATTTTTTTTTGAGATACATTAAAATTATTTTTAAAAAATTATATAAAAATACATAATTTATATTTTAAGATTATAATTAAATAGGAAATAGTTATTAAAATTAGGTAATGTATGCTGTTGGTTTTTTTTCCTTTACCTTTAATTTTGTAAGAACAAAAAGCAAAAAAACAAAAGGGAGGGGGAGAGGGGAGGAGCAGGGATAGTAAAATAGTTGTATGTAATAAAGTCAAAATAGTAAGCGTAAAAGTATTAACCTACTGTGATTAGTGTGGACTCATAAAAGAAAATATCAGAGATTTGAGTCATTGTCATATACCCAATGAAACTCATTTGCATCATCCACAAAATTACATCGAATTATAGAAATCACAGCTACGACATGGAACAGACCCTTGTTACCCTTGTTTCGTTGTTATCAAGGAACCAATTGGTGCTTGACATAGCCACAGAATCCCTGGTGTGATTTATGCTAAGAATAATTTGGAGTGGAGGATCTTTTGTAGCATAATTAAAGGAAACATCTCCGTCTGAATATTCCTTCCCACGATAGGAAAAAAACTTGAACTCTTGATCCTCCTAGAAATATCTAAAAAAGTCAATAAAATAAATAAACATCTAGAAAATGTTAAACAGGATTGTGCACTATATCAAAGCATTTGACAATTATTCAAGAGTTGAGGTTTAATTAGTTTAGATGGCAACGTGTAAAAATGTGGCGGGGCTTAAACCCGCCTTTAGTTTTATAGGATAGATATTCTCATGATATACAAATTCTAATGACTGTTTAAACTAAAAACAAAGGCCATATTTGTCAATTGACCCTAATATCAAACCATTTTGAGCAACTTCGATCAAGAGAACTTTCAGGCCCATGCAAAAACAAGAGCCCTTCTAATCATCAAAAGACATAACAACTATTCAAAATGATATAGCTAAAAGCCCAACTTCTGATATTTCTTGAAAAAGGTTGATAGTGACATGACTTACAATAAGCTGTAATGCACAATTCAAACGAGTCAGTCATGACCTTACAAAAATTGAAAGGGAATTGGTCAAAACTTTCCAAAAGGATTTTGTGCCTTGGTAGTTATGGTAATAGAGATGAAAAAAGAGGTGACATGGAACGTAGGTAAGCTTACTGGCTTGACGTTACTCTCCATCCAATGGGAACAATATAGGATAGAATAGACATACAACAAACTTTAAATAGGACTTTGATATTGTTACTTTGCTTTAAAGGTTGGTTTTGTGATATCCCTAGGTATTTTTATGAGTAGGCCCTTGTTTTCTAGATTCCTATGTGACCAAGATTAGAATATGGAAAGAATAAATCCACAACTTGCAGAACCACATTAAGGGCCACAACCTCCAATGCCCCCTACAGTAGATCCATCCTTGCCAATCACTTCCTCTTATTAGCACAAAGTGGAAAGAAATAAGTAAGTTATCTTACTCCGTTGTCCAACCTCTCAATATATGAAGGTGGAATAGAGTGTTCCACGAGGCAAAGGGAGGTAGATAAGGCAATTGCCATACAAGAGATCACAACTAAGGCAATTGCAATAAAGGCAAATACCATACAAGGAACCACAACTAAGGTAACCATTATACAGGGAAATAATAAAAAAGAAAATAACAAATAAGGACGACCGTAGTGGCTAACATAGTAGGGATGGATGTCAATCATGTTCAACTTGGAACAACATATATCAAACGCTCCATGTGACAAGGGCTTCGTGAAAATGTCAGTCGTCTGGTCCTCTGAAACAACATCTGTTGTGCGCAACACCCCAGGTTGGATTAAATCTCTAGTATAGTGATAGTCAACTTCCACATTCTTGGTGCGCTTATGGAACATGGGATTGTTAGCAATATACGTGGCAACCCTATTGTCACATCTCATTTCTATAGGCTCCTCAATATGAACATGCAGATCCTGCAACAAGGATTTAATCCAAATCATCTCAGTAGAAGTCTAGGCCATGGCCCTATATTCTGACTTAGCACTAGAACGAGAGACTACAACTTGCTTTTCACTCCTCCAGGTAACCAAGTTACCTGCAACAAAAGTACAGAAGCTTGTAGTAGATTTCTTATTTACAACACACCCTACATAATCTGCATTTGAGTATCCTACCATAGTCATAGGAGCCTCAGCCTGAAAGAGAATACCATATCCAGGTGTTTTCTTCAAGTACCTAATCACCTGCATAGTAGCCTGTCAATGCTGCTTGGTTGGCCTATCTATGAATTGACTAAGCTTACCTACAGCAAGTGCAATATCGGGCTGTGTAATAGTTAGATAGAGTAGCTTGCCAGCCAACTGTCTGTATGATCTGCTATAAGCTGCCTCTACCTTCTCATCATAAAGATGTGTCTTGGGATCCATAAGAATGTTGGCTAGCTTGGAACCTAATATACCTGTCTCCTGAAGAACATCTAACGCATACTTGTGTTGAAAGAGAACGATCCCATCTCTACTCCTAGCCACCTCAATCCCCAAGAAGTATCCAAGCTGGCCTAGATCCTTCATAACAAATTGTCGTGCAAAAGACTCCTTCACCTGACTTATCCCAGCCTCTTCATCGCCAATGATAATCAAATCATCCACATAAATTAGGAGTGCCACCACACCATTCTCTGTTTTCCTTACAAACAAAGAATGATATGACGAAGATCTTTGCATCCCTACCTCCTGCAACACATCTGGCAACTTCTAAAATCATGCTCTCGGGCTCTAAACCTCCTCCTGAAGATCGCCATAGAGAAAGACGTTTTTCACATCAAGCTAGTGCAACCACCAATCTCTGTGAATCGCAACAGAGATGAGTACACGAACAGTGGCAAGCCGTACAACTGGTGAGAAAGTATCAAAGAAGTCCATCCCATAAGTCTGAGTAAACCCCTTTGCCATCAACCTAACCTTATATCATGCAATAAACCCATCAGGGATGTATTTCAAGGTAAAGACTCATCTAGAACCAACCATTCGTGCACCTGTAGGAAGTGAGATGAGCTCCCAAGTCTGTCTACTTTGGAGTGTCGCCATCCCTTCCTCTATGGCTTGACGCCACTTTGGATTAAGCATGGCCTACTAGTATGTATACGGAATGTAGGAGACTGTAAGTACTTGACAGAATCTACCAAACTCAGAACCAAGACCATCAGTAGCCAAACCGCCTGCAACACGGTATCTGGACTCACATGTGTGAGGTGCCTTCCTAGTGGAAATAGAAAGGTCAGAATCATCTGGCACCTTTGTTTGAACGTCTGTAGAAGGAACGTCACTATTGCTGTGATCAACACTATCAAGAGGATCAGGTCTGACCAAACTATCATTGTTGCTAGATACCATCTCAACAACCTATGGAGCATCATCCACTAGTGGGGAAGGTGGCCTCTATAGTGTCGTATAAGGTCTATTGTACATGTGTATCGAACCGTGCAATCTCAGGAAATCATCTAAAGAGGTCATGGAACCTGAAGAAGCAGGATGAGAAGTGGAGATCAAAATTTCTTCCTAAGGAACGGGAGGAATAGGCATGGGAGCCACATCATCATGAGAACTCATATGTTCAGCAACAGAAAAGAATGGTGTAGTCTCATCGAATGTCACATCAGCGCTAGCATGGTGTCTGCTATGGATGGGATCGTAACAACGGTACCCCTTCTGACTCTTGAGGTACTCCAAGAACACACATTTGACAGCACGAGAAGCAAGCTTGTCACGACTTGGTGATGACACATAAACAAAAGCAACACACCCAAAGGTCCTGGGAGACAAATGGAAAAGCTCACCATCTGGATGTAGTAGGACAATCGGTATCCGCTTGTGGAGAACTGAGTTCGGCATTCTGTTAATGACATAGCACGCAGTCAAAACTACATTCCCCCAATATCTCTGTGGAACGTTGTGATGGATAAGAAGAGTACGAGCAACCTCTAACAGATGTCTATGCTTCCGCTCTGCAACCCTGTTCTGTTGCGAGGTATAGGGACAAGTAGTCAAGTGGATGATCCCTCGAGCCTTGTAGAACTTTGTAAGTCTCGTAGTACAGAACTCAAGGGCATTATCTATCCATACAGTTTGCACGGTGGCAGAGTGCTGTATCCTGATCTCCAAGAGGAGAGTCTCTATAACACCTCCAACATCTGCTTTGTTCTTTAGAAGGAACACCCAGGACACTCTAGAGAAATTGTTAACAACTACAAGGTAATAACGATGTCTCATTGATGAGGTGTGGCTCATCATAACTAAAATGCCCAAGTTAAGCTAGAAATTAGGTTAAACACTGCATAATTAACACAAGAAATGGCTTAAGGGTGAGAATTAAGGAAAATATCCTAAAACATCCAATTTGTGTTAAAAACGCATAATTAAGTCATAAAATGAGATATTATATTCCTAAGTGTAATATGGTAATCCAATTGCAAATTAAACATATATTTGAGTTCAAAAGTTCAAATTAAAAGTGAAATCATGTTCCTAAATGTTTAATTAAGCTTCAATAAAAACTTGGTTGTATTTGGACATTATTAGGACCTTGCATTCATGACATTACAAATAGATCCTGAAAGTTCCCTACTTGGAGGGGTGAGATCAGCGTGACAAAAAAAATGCGGAATTGAAAATATAAACAATCTCACAAAAATAAGCAATCAGAAAATGTACACAGGTATTTTTAGGTGGAAACCCAAACCGGGTGAAAACCACCACCTAACCCTCTCGAGTTAGGATTTTCCGATCAACCTAGTTGATCAAATCCACTAACCGAATCACTTTGAAACGAGGGTGATTCAACCTCAGTACAACCACGCTACAAGTACGAGGGTAGCGTTCCTCAACCCCTTCTCTCCACGAGAAGGATTTTGTCCCACGAAGGAGACGGGAATTCGCAAAGCGAATACCCAACCAAAATACAAAGATAAAATAAAACAACAGTCCTATAGAGCCAACAAAATTAAACATAGCTTCTATAGGAAATAGGAAACTCCCTTTTGCAAGGAGTGCGTCGACGATGACGCGGTGCGTGTGCCACGCGACGGCGCAACTTCGCTCTCGTGGACAACGGCGGGAGAGCGGGTGCGCAACGGTTGAATGCTCTCAAGAAAATGGAGCTTGAGCTTAGAGAGCAAGTGCTTCTTGGACACAAGAGAGTGGAAATACTTGATCTTAGTGTATCTTGGTCTCTCTAGGTGTATATCTTGTGTGTCTAAGTGTATCCAAGTGTATTTTCGTGTTGCAAAGGCTCCCCTCTATTTATAGAGGCCTTAGGAAGGCTTTGGAAGGCTTAGAAAGGGTTCTATAGCCGTTGGGAACAAAGTCCAAGAGAATCAGGCCGAAATCAGGACAATGATTACATTTGACAGGGTTATCAGACGTCTAACTCTGGCATCAGACGTCTGGAAGGCCACTTTAAGACGTCTGATTCCAAGGTCAGACGTCTGATTCTATGCGGGTTTCTCCCTGACTTGAATCAGATCTAAACAGGATTTTTGTGCAAGTCCATCAGACGACATACAAGACGTCTGGCACTAAGTCTGGACGTCTGGAAACCTACTTTTACTGTGGGAATTGATTTCCAAACGTTGCAACGGCTAGAAAATCTCTGAGAAGAGATTTTGGGTCAGCCGAGGCAAAACGGTCATTTATCAGACGTCTGGAAAGACCTAAGGACGTCTGATAAGGCTCTAACAGTCATAATCTTGACTGTCTGCTAAGCCAGCCAACGGTCCACTAATTGGACGTCTGTCAAAATCATCAGACGTCTCCTAAGACGTCTGGTCTAAGGTCTGGACGTCTGATTTCATCAAACAGAAGTAACTATGTCCAGCCTAACAGTTATCAGACGTCTGAAACAACAGTCAGACGTCTTAAAATTCTTTATCAGACGTCTGATTTGGGAATTAGACGTCTGGAAGTGCTGTTTGAACCCTATATTGGTTTTCTAAGTATTCTACAGAAAACCTAAGTATCCTAGGGTTGTGCAGGTGTTCCTAGGACTACTTTTAGGGTACTTTGAGGCTCTTTAACATAATGTTCTAAGGAATCAAAAAGAGCAAGAAAATAAATACAACAGATACATGAAAGGATAAAAAAGAATCTATCATATTCTTCTTGTCTTCTATCTTCAATCTGTCGCTCCACGCGAACCTCCTCTGTTTTCCGTCAAGCTCCTCCAATCCGTCCTGGATGCGAGCTCGAACTCCGTCTAAACACGTCCACATTTGCAATTGACCTGAAATCTAGGAATCAAATTGCAAATGTTAAATAACACGTGTTTTGTTATCATCAAAACAAATGATCGTGGTGCTTTAGCACCAACAATCTCCCCCTTTTTGATGATGACAAAACCGTAAATAATAATACAAAAAATCCTCCCCCTTTTTGACATTATCAAAAAGGTTTGATTTTAAATTTCCTATAACTCCCCCTTAAAACATGCTCTTCTATGAATTTATTTTAACAAAGGTAATATTCTCCCCTTTTTGTAACAACAAGATAGCTATTATTTTTCTCCCCCTTACTAAAGGAAATTTAGCTACCTTATTTCTCCCCCTTAAAAATTGACAATTAGCTCATAAAATTTTTAACTCTCCCTATCTAAATGCTACTGATAAAAAGATAGGGTAAAGGGTTTTACCTCACCTATCATGGCCAATAAAATGGCCCGAATGGTGGTGGTGGATGCCACATCGGATGGGGCTCCCATCCGTAGCTTGGAGGCCCGGGCATTGGCGCCGGTCTCCAATCTGGTGGTCGACGTGCGGCAGGTCCGTCGTTTGTTCGCCGTCTTGTCGGTCTTCTTGTTCTCCTCCTTGGTCTACTCCTTAGTTCTCCTAACTCGAGTTGACCAGCCTTGAGTTTGTAGGTCCAGTCCTGTGTATTGTAGTTATCCTTGAATCCTACAAAACAAGATTCTAATTCTTTTTTCGGTATCCAAGTGGGCTTGGATCCGGATTTGTTAGAGGGTCTCCTTGATGGAGATCCTTTCTCAACCTTAGGGCTATAAAACTTATCTACTTTGTTGATTAATTTGTTATAATTTTCCCTAAGACATGCAATTTCTCTTTCTATAATTTGCATCTTAGTCTTTAAATCAAAAATTTCTAACTTTAGACTATTATTTTCCTCAATCAATTTATTATTTTCATTGATGAGGTTTTGATTTTCTAATAATAGGTTATCATTTTTAGGACTAGCTTCTAGATCCTTAAGTTTTTTTCTAACCTATTATTTTCATTTTTAAGAAAACTAAGGTTCTTCTTAATGCTTTTATTTTCCATCCTAAGTGATTTACTAATCTCAAAAAGTTCATTAAAAGCTTCTTGTAAATCCAGGTTTACCTCATTGTCAGAGTCGCTTTCGCTGTCGATGTCGCTTTATCCGATTGCCATGAAACCAAGGCACGTGGTTTCCTTCTCTCCGAGATCTTCTTCCGAACTCGTCTCCTCATGAGTGCCTTCCAACCTCCTCCATATCTCGTGAGCGGTGGTGCACTCTTGGATTCGTTCGAATTCTTTCGGACTCAACGCGCAATACAAGGCATTCATTGCCTTTGCGTTGAGTGAGAGATCTTGAATCTGCAGCTGCGAGTAGCCTGCATCCGGTCGCTCCGGGATCTCGTATGAGACTTCGCAACGTCCCCATAGAGCGAAGTCCGTGGCTTGAAGCCACATCCTCATCCTCAGCTTCCAGTAGCTGTAGTTGTTCCTGTCAAAGTAGGGCGGACGGGTTGTAGACTGTCCCTCCGAAATCCTACACGCGGAACTGCTTCCCTCCATCGATCTTCTTGCTTGGTTGTTACGCCGAAACAGCAAGACCTGCTCTGATACCAATTGAAAGTTCCCTACCTGGAGGGGTGAGATCAGCGTGACAAAAAAAATACGGAATTGAAAATATAAACAATCTCACAAAAATAAGCAATCACAAAATGTACACAGGTATTTTTAGGTGGAAACCCAAACCGGGTGAAAACCACCACCTAACCCTCTCGAGTTAGGATTTTCCGATCAACCTAGTTGATCAAATCCACTAACCGAATCACTTTGAAACGAGGGTGATTCAACCTCAGTACAACCACGCTACAAGTACGAGGGTAGCGTTCCTCAACCCCTTCTCTCCACGAGAAGGATTTTGTCCCACGAAGGAGACGGGAATTCGCAAAGCGAATACCCAACCAAAATACAAAGATAAAATAAAACAACAGTCCTATAGAGCCAACAAAATTAAACCTAGCTTCTATAGGAAATAGGAAACTCCCTTTTGCAAGGAGTGCGTCGACGATGACGCGGTGCGTGTGCCACGCGACGGCGCAACTTCGCTCTCGTGGACAACGGCGGGAAGCGGGTGCGCAACGGTTGAATGCTCTCAAGAAAATGGAGCTTGAGCTTAGAGAGCAAGTGCTTCTTGGACACAAGAGAGTGGAAATACTTGATCTTAGTGTATCTTGGTCTCTCTAGGTGTATATCTTGTGTGTCTAAGTGTATCCAAGTGTATTTTCGTGTTGCAAAGGCTCCCCTCTATTTATAGAGGCCTTAGAAAGGCTTTGGAAGGCTTAGAAAGGGTTCTATAGCCGTTGGGAACAAAGTCCAAGAGAATCAAGCCGAAATCAGGACAATGATTACATTTGACAGGGTTATCAGACGTCTAACTCTGGCATCAGACGTCTGGAAGGCCACTTTAAGACGTCTGATTCCAAGGTCAGACGTCTGATTCTATGCGGGTTTCTCCCTGACTTGAATCAGATCTAAACAGGGTTTTTGTGCAAGTCCATCAGACGACATACAGGACGTCTGGCACTAAGTCTGGACGTCTGGAAACCTACTTTTACTGTGGGAATTGATTTCCAAACGTTGCAACGGCTAGAAAATCTCTGAGAAGAGATTTTGGGTCAGCCGAGGCAAAACGGTCATTTATCAGACGTCTGGAAAGACCTAAGGACGTCTGATAAGGCTCTAACGGTCATAATCTTGACTGTCTGCTAAGCCAGCCAACGGTCCACTAATTGGACGTCTGTCAAAATCATCAGACGTCTCCTAAGACGTCTGGTCTAAGGTCTGGACGTCTGATTTCATCAGACAGAAGTAACTATGTCCAGCCTAACAGTTATCAGACGTCTGAAACAACAGTCAGACATCTTAAAATTCTTTATCAGACGTCTGATTTGGGAATTAGACGTCTGGAAGTGCTGTTTGAACCCTATATTGGTTTTCTAAGTATTCTACAGAAAACCTAAGTATCCTAGGGTTGTGCAGGTGTTCCTAGGACTACTTTTAGGGTACTTTGAGGCTCTTTAACATAATGTTCTAAGGAATCAAAAAGAGCAAGAAAATAAATACAAGAGATACATGAAAGGATAAAAAAGAATCTATCCTATTCTTCTTGTCTTCTATCTTCAATCTGTCGCTCCACGCGAACCTCCTCTGTTTTCCGTCAAGCTCCTCCAATCCGTCCTGGATGCGAGCTCGAACTCCGTCTAAACACGTCCACATTTGCAATTGACCTGAAATCTAGGAATCAAATTGCAAATGTTAAATAACACGTGTTTTGTTATCATCAAAACAAATGATCGTGGTGCTTTAGCACCAACAGATCCTTCATCCTTCACATTTTCATGCATAAAAACTTTATAGGGACTCTTCTGTAAGCTGCAAGGGGCCTCTTTGTAAACCACAGGGTTTGCTCTTCCATCATTCTTCGCCACTAATGAGCCTTTGTGTAATTATTCTACCCCTTCGCCCTTTTAGACCTGAGTGTAATTTACCTAACACTCCTGCACCCACAGATCACTGTAGCTCGCAAGAACACAAGCCATTGTAGTCGTCGATTGTTTGCGTGCTCGATCCTACGATCAATCCCACTCCAATGTTCTCTTGACTTTGCACGTAGCTTCACCACATCTCCCATGTCCCATCTAATGGTGGGATTTGACTCTAAACCTTCCCGCCTTCCTCTCGAGTACATCCCACTGCCCATACTCTAATCACCTAATCACACCATTGCGGTGACGGCAGTCGCCCCAACACCTATATAGGAAACTCCCTTAAGTTCGCGCGAGATCATCACCTCCCTACTACATTTCTTGAGGCGATCCCTTCGTCCCTCCAGTCTCTTCTCCTCACATAGTCCTTGTTCCACTGCTGCAGCAGTGTGAATTCCACCTCCTGCGACCTCTCCTCGCCTCTAAGGACTTCATAGCACCCTAGGGCAACTCTAAGCTCCACTAGGGAGCTTTCACTCTGCCAGAGATTCTCCCCCCTTTCATCACTGTAGCCACCAACTGCAGATCTTCTTCAAAGGTCCCATTCTTCTGTTAAATTAGGTTTTTAATGCTTTCTAGGTTAGTGTAGTATCTATTAGTGTAGTTTAGGTTAGTGAGGAGTAGATCAGGTAGCTTAATTCATGGATTTTGTAGTTTAGTTAGGAGTAGAATAGTATAGACCCATCTCACCTTCTCTGATCAGTTTAGATCAGAGAGGTGTTTTCATGCTCTCACCTCGACTCATACATCTCCTTAATCATCTCACGACCATTTTTTCTGATTTCCTCGCATTTTATTCATCGTTCACCTCTCCATTAAGGTCAAATTCAGATATGAAGTCTTAGCTTCTAGATCTGAATTTGCGCCAAAAATTCACCTGGGGGGTCTCCCATTCATTCCAGAAGTTTACAAAGAACCTCCGATCTAGTTTTGAATGCCATAGAATGCTCGATTTCTTTCAGATTTGTTTTTCATGCCCAATCTCATGATTTGGAGTTCATTTGGTTTTAATCGGATTCAATCGAGCTATTCGAGGTTTTAATTGCCTAATTAGGTGTATTGCGATGAATCTTATGTGTTTTAATTCGAATTTGAGTTGCAAATGAGCTTATGCCCAAATAAATCCTTGTGTTGAGTAGCATAGCCAAGGATAAGCAGTGATCCTGATTTGAGGCCAAACAATGACTCAAACGATTTCCTTAGGATCATTAAATCATCTGGAGCACCAACCAATGGAGTGCAAGCTGATATGGTGATCAGATCACCTCATAGATCTGAAAATGAAACGCCCAAATCAAGGCAACATCGGTTTTTGATCTAAACAATATTCAATCTGAATGGTTTTAGGAGATTTTAATGAAGACCTGGAGTTGTTCTGAAATGATTTCAACCACCTAATATGATCTATTTCCTCTCATTGTCTATAATGTAGGGAAAAGATCATATTAGGGTCTTTAGGGATTTTGAAATATATGAATTGATTTTTGTGTTTTCAGATCTTCAAAAGAGTGTTGGGATTGATCTTTAAGTTGTTTTTCAAGGATTTGATTTTCTAGATTTAGATCTGAATTTGATGAATTCAAGTCAGACGTGAGAAGATCTGATTGAATCCATCTAAGCTTATCTAAGTTGTCTGGTTTGAGCCAATTGGATAGCTGCTGATCTGATGCCGCAGCAGCTGCTAAAAATCTTGGGGAAGCAGTATTGCTGCTGGATTTTCATGTGCAGCAGCAGCACAAGCTGCTGAATTTTGTTGGAAGTAAGGGTAGCAGCATCAGCTGCTGATCAAAACAAAAATAGCTGCTCTGGGCTGCTGAAAGTTGATGAAACAGTCGGTCTAAATGAGATGGATTCAAGGAATTTTGAGGAATTCAAGTAGCTGATATGTTGTATAGGGTTAGAATTTAATGAACAAGTATTCATGTACTGAAATTCAACTTTAATTCAATTAAAATTGCTTGTAATTTTTGTTTAAATCCATTGTCAACACTTTAAGTTTGAGTTACCTGTCCAACATGTCATTTTGATGAAACCAATGTTCAAAATCATATTCTATGTTTCAAATATCTTATATATGTTGTGTTGGACATTTCTGAATGTGTGAACACTCTTTCTTGCTCCGAAACTAAAATCTAAGGCCTTGGGTTCCTAGTGAAATACTCATTTAGGCCTTATTTTGGGTAAACTTGTAAATAAATAAAATACATTAAAAAAATCACAAAAAATAAAATAAAATAAACCTATCTTGAGTAGTATTATCTATCTTTCTAGGTGTAAGCTAAGTTTAAAAATAATCTAAACCCTCAGCTTCGTTGAACATATTAGCCAATGGTCAGTCTACTTTGAAATTTAAAAAAAAATCAAAGTTGAAAAATATTAAAAAGAACTCTCACTCTCTCTCATCCCTTACCTCTACTCTATATATAAAAATTATAAAAATCATAAAATTTCCAAAAATACTTAAAAATACCTTGTATAGTATATTTATACTTGTAAATATAATTTAATACTAAGCTAAGTATGTATATTGTACAATATGTAAATAATGAGTATATATAACTTATATATGTATTCTATATATTAAATTAATATTTAAAATGATTTAATGTATATATAACTTTATTGTATTATTATATATTAATTTGTATTAACTTAAATGTACATAATCTTAAGTAATTATACAACCCCATGTATATATACATAATTATATCTAATACTGTATATATATGTATTTAACTAAGTAATATATACTGTACCATACCTATAATTTAATTTAATTATGAATTTACTGTAGGTAATTAAGTTATTAAGTTAATTAAATAATTTATTAACTTAAAATAAAATAAATTAGTAATTTATCATGTTTATTTGTATAGTATTATTTTAAGTGCTTTCAACCTATTTATACTATATTTATAGTGTACTACAGTATTTCTAATTTAAATATGGATATAACTAACTTAAACATGTATATAAATGTAAATAAATTAAAATAAAGTCTCTAAAATAAATTAAATCTGTATAATAAATACTTTAATATAAATTAACTTTGTGTAATGCCAATTTCATGATTACTTAACCAGTTTGTACTGTAATTAGTAAATTAAACCCTAATTTAATGTGTACAAAATTTTAACTTTAACTAATATTAATATATATCTAAATAATGTATTTTCCTAAACTAATTATACAATTACATAGCCCTATGCAAGGGCTTTACAATTATACAATTTAATCATAATTTGAATCTTAATTGGGCCCTCAAATTGAGGCCAGATCTATGCAATCAGACCATCTCGTTGTGCAACGCAGTGCCAATTTGACGCTTAAAGATTGTGCCACATCGGTGGCTGAGACACACACTACGCCATATAAGTTGTTTTGGTGTTATTAGCTTACCAGTCGTCAGGCGTCAGGTGCCAAATAAAACCCATTCCCTCTCCTCTGATCGTTCCATGAGCATATGTACTGAGCATTTGAACAATGGTGGGTCGAGGGTCACGTACTATAGCTGGGCCCATATTAGACCTGTCATGGGCCTATGACCGGATAAAAATGCACGATAATTAAACTAGGGTTGGTCCCTAGTAGTGGTCTGGTCCCACCTCTACGAGGTGCTTGTATCCTACGAAAAAGGCTAGCCCGCCCACTAAAAACCCAATTTTTGGGTTAAGTAATAATGAACCAACTGTGAGAGAGAAGAGAGCTTCCTAAATCAACTAAGTGTTGCAAGAAGAATGAAGAGAGTAGAGAAGGAAAGAATAGACCTTAAAAATTTTAAGTGTTGAGAAGTTGAATGAGACTTGGTGTGTGAGCCTATGTGAGTGTGTCTGTGTGTACATATGTATATATGTATTGTATGTATACATGTATGAATAATATATATTAGTGATGTATATATGTAGTAGATAATATCGTATATGTATATAGGTAATATACGTATATAAACATAAGCAAAGTAGAGCTACTGTTTGAGCCTCTTATGTTTATAAATAACCCTAGGGCTTTAGTAGCAGTTACATTCGTCATTGTACATATGTACATATGTTAGTATAGATAGTTATTTTTGCCTTATGTTATATATATACTTTGCTAAGGCTATAACGTCATATATATAAGTTACTATATGTATAGAATATGTTACTAAAGATATTAGTATAGTATAGTATATATTAGTAACTATTTTTGTACCTATATTTAGGTTTTACTTGGAGTAGTTGTATATAACTAACTTAGTGTAGTCTTAACTAGTTTTTGATGCCTGTTATTTGTAAATTTGTTTAAGGCATTGCATTATTTATTAATTGATTCATTTTGTAAGTAATTAACCAATTCATTGATTCTTATTGTAAATTAATGTTAACATTTTAGGAATAAAAGAATATTTTTGGACATAGAGAGTGATATATATCAATAACAACCTCCCATTAAACGACCTGGAAACTAACCAGTAAAAATTATAATTAAATAAAATGACGCGACATCAATTTGCATTGTAACGAATATACTACAACAAAGACACATAAAATAATATTTTTATTGCAACACTAATGTCGACGGCCACCCATCCTATCTAGAAGTCTACTTGGTCCCCAAATATCCATATAAAGTAGCTCAAAAATAGTCGTTGATCCAAGAGAAGTACTAGCAAGAAAAGAAGATCGATGATGCTTACCTAACTAGCAAGCATTACATCGAATAGTAGTAGCAGAAGAGATATGTGGAATCACCCTCCTGAGGTGATCCAGAGGCAAGTGACCTAAAAGAACATGCCATTGTAAGGCACTCCCACCATCATACTTGCTAGCTCCTACAAATGGTTCCTACCAAGATAATAAACACCATTCTCCTCTGTGGCTCTAGCAATAGTCTTTCTAGTGAATTTATCATGGACGATACATCCAACATCATTGATGATAACCCTACAATTAAAGTCCTTAATCTTACTTACTAATAATAAACTCATAGGAAACTTTTGCACATGTAACACTCTCGGCAGCCGCAAAGTGGAGGTTACAGACACCTCCCCCTAACCAACAATAGGAGCATGCCTGCCATCAGCTACCTGTACTGTTCTCCCTGGTGCAACAAAACTAAGTGATCGGAAATAACTCCGATCGCCACAAAAATGCTGTGAAGCACCAGAATCAACCAATCATCCTGCACCATGGTGACTCCCGTCATGCTCTTGATGCATCACGCCTGCATACTCCACCGTCCATGTCGCAATAGTGGTATCCAATGCCATCTCTGCTCCTGAGACTGACATTGTGCCTAGCAAGGACCAAAGGATCAACCGACCAAACAAACTCTCCAAACTTGGATTTGAAATCAATTTTTCATATCTGCAAAATCATCATAACTCACAAGAAAGAATGATCTAATATGAAATTCAAATAATCTCTTCCTTGAAAATCAAGTTAAAATCACATAGCAGTCCCTCCGAGGATAAGGAGGCGCACACTACGGCCAGGAGGAACCCCTAGCAGCCCTCAAAAGGACTGTTGCTGCTCCCCTCACCGACACAAGGGCAGCACAGGCCCACTGGCGGTGCTACTACCGACCAGCGGCACCCCTGCTGTCGCTGCTACTGCAGATCACCACCACTGTCGCCGCTCTTGCCGACGCTATTGTTGCAAGTTGAGGTGGCGATGGTGTGAATAGGCGAGGAGAGGAAGATTTAGGGATTTGGTGGATTGGATCGGAGGCCTATTTCGGTGGGATATCCGAGCGCCAATCTAGGATCGCCACTTTAATACCAAGTGGAAAGAAATGAGCAAGTTATCTTATTCTGTTATCCAACCTCTTAATATATAGAGGTGGAGTAGAGTGCTCCGCAAGGCAAAGGGAGGTAGATAAGGTAATTTCTATAAAGGTAATTGCCATACAAGAGACCACAACTAAGGCAACTGCTATAAAGACAATTGCCATACAAGAAACCACAACTAAGGTAACCATCATACAAGGAAATAATAAAAAATGAAATAACAAATGAGGAAGACTGTAAGGGCTAACATAGTAGGGATATGTCAACATCCAAAAATAAGCCTAGAGGCAGCTCTTGAAAATGTGTTGTTTAACCTTTAGATGGTTTCTTAACTATTTTGCCACATCATGTTGCTGATGTCTTTGATCTTTTACATTTGGAAAAACTATGTTGTATTAAGTTGTATCCTAAATCATTACTGAAGTAGATTGGAACACTATCATCTTATTCAGATGTTTATAGATGCTGAACACTTTTTTAACATTAGATGTTCAAATATTGCAGACAGTTACAATTAGTGTAAATTCCTGGACAGATGCCGGCCATGCTGTAAATCACTTATATGACATCCTCTACATGATGGGCCGGGAAGATGTACGGGTAGGAGTTGGGGGTGAAGGTGCGATATCACCAAATGGAACTATTTTCCCTGATGTTGGTGGATATCTCCCTCTAATTGAGCAGGTGATGTATGTTTCTTGCTCTAATTTTGTAGTTATTGTTGTACAATTTTTACAGTTAATTCTTTCTCATATACACGTTAGCAACTGTTTTTCCTTGATTATTTTGTTGAAAGGTAAACAAGATGACTACTCCAGAAGAGTAGGCACTGCAATTTGTTCGATCAAAGAGCTTTAAGTTTACATTTGTGCTCACAAAAGAAGGCCCCCATTTAGAACCCGGGAACTTGGAAGGTAGAGAGTATTTTGGACAATGCAGTCCAAATAGGAAAGAAGTTATCTAACATCTCACCAACAAGACAGCCAGGGGCAAACCAACCAAGATACTTTCCTAAACCATTTAGTAGAGAATGGTTGCTTGGTAACATCTTTGGAGAGATTCTTATTGTAGCAAACCAACCAACATACTTTCTATATATTCTGGCTATGGGGATGAGGTTGAGCTCAATTACATTGCCCTTTTTTTTAAAAAAAACAGCTTAATTACATTGCTTTAGATCACTGACATGTCTACTTTCTAATCTTCCATTCTACTGAAGTGACTTCCTCTTCCCAGGAAGTCTCAACGGTGGGAAACTGTCGGTACCGACAAGCCATTCCCTTGGGGCAGGGTGGACGGTTAGATATGGACACCAATCATGGCATACGGCGAGCTTTCTTGCCACAGGTAGTGTTATCTGTATTAAAAGAGTAGCCAACAAAAGTTTGAGAATGAATATGCTTAATGGGGGAAGTTTTCCTTTGAACTTATTTGGAGTTTCAAAACTGTTATATCATCTCTGATTCTTTCTTTGATATGATATATCTCTAGATATGGCAATCCTCTCTGAGCCATTTATAAACTCTATTTTTTTGTAGATGAGATTTAGCAACTTTTTTATTTTAAGGGTGCAGCTGTCATGCTTTCAATATGATACAATATCCCACGACTTCCTAGTATTTCTTAAATGAGTGGTAGCAGATTGGAAACAAAAAAAAAAAAAAACTTTTTCAAAAAAAAAATTTAAAAAAAGGTCTGCTGAATGTTTCTCTAATTAACTTGCAAATATCAATAACTTGGGGAAGTTGAATGCATCTTTTATTTTCATAATAAGTACTTGGACTTTGGCATTCATGCCAACTAATCTTGATAAATTTCCAGCTTACTTCTGTTTCTCCAATAACTGGTATTGTTTCCTTTTCTCTTGTATCCTATGGATTATTATGCTGAAAACCAACTCTTCATAAATCTGGAGTTTCATCTCGGCTAGAACTACTAAAGTTGTCAGAATATTGCATTTATTCACCAATAAAAAGCTAAAGATCAAGCGTCACGAATGACACTCATGTTGAGAGCAGGGAACAAGGAGGTATTCTCCTCTTCAGCAGCCAACTGCTCAGCAAGTGATGATAGATACAATATCCACAGGTCCCACAACCGTGCTCCTTCTAGGCTCACATACAAATTTTGCAATCTTCCTAATGACCAATCCTGAGTTGAAGAAGAACGTCGAGAACTTATTTGTAATGGGAGGTGGCATCAACTCGACCAACTCAAAACATTGCTGCCTGAATAAAGCTAAATCACATTGCAATCCAAGGTGTGGTATTTTTGGCAATGTGTTCACAGCATTCAATACAAATCCATTTGCTGAATTCAACATGTTCAGCGATCCATTTGCTGCATACAAGGTATAATCAATCACAAGCTCCACGACACCATGTTTAGTTAATAGATAAGTTTATAATTTGCTATGTCAAATGAACCTCCCATGAAATAATATGAAATTCATGTTAGGGTAACATAACGTGTTTGCTCATCATGTTTATTTATTTTCATTGCTACTCTTGTGTCCTATTTTCGCAGGTGTTCCACTCTGGCATACCAACGACTCTGGTACCTCTTGATGCAACCAACACCATACCTATAACAAAGGAATTCTATGAGGAGTTCGAAAAGAGGCAGGACACCTATGAAGCTCAATATTGCTTCCAATCATTGAAAATGATTCATGACACTCAAACAGATGACAGTTTTTACAGGGTAAATAGCTACTTTACCTTCTCTTTTAGTATAGACATTCACTTGATAGCTTCTCCCAGGTTCAATGGATAAATTACTAATAACTCACTTGGATAATTTGCGTTAATTTGGATGTAGACAACTTACCTATGGGACTCATTCATGGCTGGTGTGGCTGCCTCAACAATCCGCAACAGGTACAAAGGAAACGGAGAAAATGAATTCGCAGTGATGCAAGATATGTTCATTACAGTTGTCACTTCAAACCCACCATATGGAGTTAATGATGGCTCAAATCCATTGTTCAATGGTCTTGATACTTTGAAGTTCAATTTAACAAAGAAAGGAGTACACGGTGGTCATGTTCAAACAGGAATAGATGATCCATTTTGCCTTGTGAATAATGGGAGTAAGCTAGGAACATGTCAAGTAAGCATCTTCTCCTTTTTTTCCCCTCTCAAATAGATAACAAAGACTATCTTCCATTTCATGACTTCTTGAGTTAGCGATATCCATTGATATGATTTCTTAAACCTTATGCATTATTGTAGTACCTTTACTTGCTTTGATGAGGTTTTTCTTTTTTCATTTTTCTTTAGTAATGTTGTTTTCAAAAATTAAATTCAAGGATGGCTATACCAAGGAGGTGGTTGGCTCAGAAGGAGTTCGAGTACGTGTTGCTCAAAAGGCAAAACCAAACCAAAGGAACAATAGTAAATTGCAGGCAGAGTATTTTGCAAGCTTTTTGGATGTGAGCTTCTCATTTTATCCTTTATCATTTGGGTGTCTTCGGATTCTATAAAGCATACCTTATCATTTAATTGTAATTTAGCACTAAATGCTATTCTGTGAACTGCACATGATTGCAAGTGTCATGAAGTTTTGATTACATCCATGATTATCCAATACGGCATAATTTTAAAGAGAAAAATACATCATCTTTTGAATGCATATGTCGATCATCTTGGTTAACACCATTTTAGTTGCACTATGGAATAGATGAGATAATTTTGAAACCTTAAATGGTTTGATCAGGCTATAAATCGACCTTTACAATCTGGGCGATTCAATTTCACAATGCAATTTCCTTTCCACAAGGAAGTTCTATACAAGCCAGATTTAACCAGTAAAAAGCTTGGGAAGCCTCTTGTCTTTGACATGGATATGAGCCCCGGAGATTTCCTAGCTCTCATGTTCCTCTTGAAAGTGCCTGTAGAAGAAATTGACATCAAGGTATTCACCTTTTTCTGCCTTATTTTCAAGGTTATTTCACATGTCAAATTCTTGGCTAGCACCAAATCTTAGCTTAATTACCTTGCAACTATAATTATAGAGCACCAATAGCTCATCTCGAGCTAGCTAATTTATCAGGGGATATTGGTCAATGGCAATGGATGGGCAAACTCCGCAACAATAGATATGGTTTATGACATTCTACACATGATGGGACGCGATGACATCCCGGTTGGGCTAGGAAGTCCTACTGCAATGGGAACTACATCTCAAAGTTGCACGTATGTCAGGTATATTCCCAATGGAGGTGGTGGATTCCTAGACTCCGACACATTATACGGGCTAGCTCAAGACTTGCCACGAGGACCGAGAAGGTACTTAACTTATAGTTTTGGTATTTGACCTTCTCTAAACATTTGGTTAGATCATTTCAAATCCTTGCTAGAACTAGACGATATACAGGTGCTTGATATCTGAAAATCCCACCAAGTTCACGGAGAAAATGAAGTAAAGTATTTGAATCACTTGTTCCACAGATATAGTGCTGACACTTCTGTAGCACATGGAGCACCAAGGAATACAAGTCATCCAGAGCTCAGACAGCCGTCGGCATTGGAAGTGTGGAAGTCCATTTCATCTGCATTGCTATCTAAGGGTGGACCTAAGATCACTATGTTGACAAATGGCCCCCTAACAAACTTAGCAAACATTGTACTTTCAGATGGAAACGTGGAGAAAGCTATGCAGGTCAGTAAACAAATTGTGATACATACCAATTGAAGAATTCTTTAGATTTTTTCTTGAAGGACCATGTGTCCCAGATTATTTATCGCATCTAAAGTTTACAAAATTATAGAAGGGAGAGAAAGCAAAGAACTGCATAAGCAAAGAGGGTAAGTATATTCACCTTCCTGGAAAATAGAACTATCTAACAAAGAAGCTTTGATTAATGCTCAGAACAACCTCTCAATTTATTCCTCCCATGGGCAATCCTTCCAACAGATATATGTGAAATGAATCAGTTGTCCCGAATTTAAAATATGCGCATACGCCTTCTTAATTGAAACTATAAATAAGAGAGCTGGAATGGAGAAGGATGATACTTGATATAAGCAAGCTACTAGAGTCTCACTTTTCTGCAATGCAATGCAGGATGTATACATAGTTGGCGGGCATATAACCACGGTTAGCGCACGAAATGGAAACGTCTTCTCCGTTCCTTCAAACAAATACTCCGAATTTAACTTCTTCCTCGATCCGATCGCGGCTAAGATGGTCTTAAAATTAAATCTGTCCATCACGCTCGTTCCCCTCTCCACGCAGCGTAAAGTGTCCTCCTTCCCTCTCATGTTGGAAAGCTTGGAATCTACAAAGGCAACAGTGGAGTCCACCTTTGCCAAGAATCTGATAGCTACACTGTACAGTCTACAGAAGCAGCACCCAAGCTACCAACATATGGTACCTTTCTTTTTTACACCCATCGTAGATTTTGATGAAATTAGATTTGTTCTGTCTTTAGCAATCAATAACCATAATTCCTATTTCCTGTCTAGGACATGTTCCTTGGTGAAATACTCGGAGCAGTGGTACTAGCAAAGGGTCCCAGCATCAATGCAACCACAAAAGTGAGCAAGATTGATGTTTTAACAGGAGATATAAAGAAAGATGGGCAGACTGTCATAAGCAAACTTGGGAAAGCAGTGAAAGTACTTGACAACTTGGACAGTTTTGCATATTACACACTCTTGGCAGATTTGTTAAGGAATGAATCACAATCTGCTGTAATCGGCAGATTTGACGGTCAAAATGACAATGGATTACGTCAACCAACAGCCCAAAAGGCTAATGAAAAAGTAATGTACGTCTTGTAGGAGTTAAACCCATTCCAAAGTTTTAGAGGAGCTCTTTTATGTTCTTGTTTTCTTCATTGTTGTCTATCCTTGCTTTCTTCTTTTATATTCTTCTTTTTTATTCGAAAAATAATATAGAATCTTACAAATGCACTAATGGAAAATGATGCATTTAAAATGTAAACATGCATATAGTTGAAGAAAAGAATGCGTTATTTCATTATAAAAGCCATACACATCTTTATAAAGAGAAGAGGTGTGGGAAAATAGTATCATGGTCCATAAGAAATTAAGATATAAAATAGACATAACATCACCATCTTTAACACTCCCCCTCAAGTTGGAGCATGAATATCTCTCATGCTCAGCTTAGAACAACATGCCTCAAAGGTAGATCTCTTTAGGAGTTTTGTGAAGACATCTGCAGCCTACTCCTCAAAAGTGACACTCGTGGTATGTAGCGTTCCACGTTGAAGGAAATCCCTAGTATAGTGGCAAACAATCTGAACATGCTTTGTCCACTCGTGGAACATAGGGTTATTGGCAATGTAAGTCGCTGCTCTGTTATCACACCGCATCTTTATAGATTTATCCAAAGGAACATGAAGATCTAACAAAACTGACTTTACCCAGACCATCTCAGTGGCTATTTGGGTTATGACCTTGTACTCTGACTCGACACTGAATCTAGATACAACTACTTGCTTCTTGTTCCTCCATGCAACCAAATTGCCTGCAACAAAGGTGAAAAATCCTGTAGTAGATTTTCTGTCCCCATCACAGCAAGCATAATCAGTATCAGAGTATGCTACAATCCCCATGGACATTCCCTTGTGGAACAATAATCCTCGTCCTGGTGCTTTCTTCACGTACCTAAGCACCTGCATTGCAGCCTCCCAGTAATGCCTAGTTAGCTTATCCATAAACTGGCTAAGCCTACCAACAGACAAAGACAAGTCTGGACGAGTGATGGTGAGGTAAAGGAGCTTACTCACCAGCTTCCTATAGGCTTTACTGTCAACCATCTCAGATCTCTCATTATATAAATGGACCTTAGAATCCATGGAAATATTTGCATCCTTTGCTGCTAACATGCCAGTCTCCTGAAGAAGATCAAGAGCATACTTCCTCTAAGAGAGTACTACATCTCTGCCACGTGCAATTTCAATTCCCAAGAAATACCCCAACTCTCCCAGATCCTTTATGACAAACTTTTCTAATAAGTACCTCTTAACTTCATCTATCCCATCTTTGTCATCCATAGTGATGATAAGATCATCTACATATACCAGGATTGCCACAGTCCCCCTGTCAGTCTTCCTAGTAAATAAGGAGTGATATGAAGTAGAGTGTTTCAGACCAATCTGGTGGAGTATCTCTGATAACTTCTGAAACCAGGCCCTTGGACTCTACTTTAATCTTTAGATTGCTTTCCTCAATCTGCACACACACTCCCCTTGAACCTTGAAACTCGGGGGTTGTTGTATGTAAACTTCTTCCTGAAGATTACCGTAGAGAAAGGTGTTCTTCACATCCAACTAGTATAATGGCCAGTCTCTGTGAGCAGCAACAGAAATAAGTATCCGGACGGTGGCAAGCCACGCAACAGGAGAGAAAGTATTAAAGAAGTTTACCCCATATGTCTGGGTGAACCCCTTTACTACTAGCCTGACCTTATACCTTGAAATAGACCTATCAAGATTGTATTTCAAGGCAAAGACCCATCGGGAGTCAACTAGTCGTACGTCAATAGAAAGTGAGATGAGATCCCAAGTCTGTCTACTCAGAACTGCTGCCGTCTCATCCTCTACGGCTTGACGCCACTTTGGATCAAGCATGGCCTGCTAGTAGGTAGATGGAATGTGTGACGCTGTAAGTGCCTAACAGAAGCTGCTAAACTGAGGAGCAAAACCATCAATAGCCAAACTACCTACGACCCGGTATCTGGACTCACTAGTGCGCAGTGCCCTCCTAATGGCAATAGGGAGATCTGAATCATCTGGTACCTCTGACTAAGTTGCTATAAAAGGAGCCTCACCACTGTGATGATCTGCACTGTCTGGGGAGTCAGGTCTAACCAACCTGTCACTGGCATCAGGTACTCTCTCAACTACTTGTAAACCATCAACTACTGGTGAGGGAGGAGGCCTCTGAAAAGTAGTGTGATGCCTGTGATAAGTATGTAATGGACCGCGCAATCTCTCAAAGTCATCCAGAGAGGAAGAGCTCATCTGTCTATTAGCTGGAGGTCTAGACTGAGAAGTAGACACCTGAGTCTCTATACACGGAATAGGCAGGGGAAGAAAGGAAACATCATCACAAGAGCTCCTCTATCCAGTGATTGAGAAATATGATGTATCCTCATGAAAAGTTATATCAGTGCTGACATAATGTCTGTTCTGCAAAGGATCATAGCAACGGTACTTCTTCTGTGTCCTAGAGAACCCCAAAAATATGCACTTAATAGCGCGAGGAGCCAGCTTGTCACGACCAGGTGACGACACATGGACGAATACAACACATCCAAAGGACTTGGGAGACATATGAAATAACTCATCATCTGGATGCAAAAGAAGAACCGGTATCTACTCGTGAAGAATTGAGCTGGGCATCCTGTTGATGAGATAAGTCGCTATTAGAACAGCGTCCCCCCAGTATCTCTGTGGCACATTGTGATGAATCAATAATGTACGGCAACATCCAACAAGTGTTTATGCTTTGTTCTGCTGTGAAGTGTGAGGACAGGTGGTTTGGTGGACAATCCTATGGGTCCTATAGAACTCCTTAAGTCTGGCAGTGCAGAACTCAAGGGCATTGTTACGACCCGATCCCAGATCCCTATAGGACCCGAGATCGGCTCGTCTCAACCACTCCCAAGACCCAGTTGATGAGAACCTCATCATGAACCCTAACTGGCACATTTTGACCTAATAAATTGAACAAAATCTCCTACATAACCTAAGGGAAGGCCTAAATCAAAGAATTGTTGATCAAAGAATAAAACATTATACAAGGGGTAAAACTGTAATTTTACCATTGCAATGCATGAACGGGATTTCTAAGGGTCTTGGCATAGGTCAAGTGAACCTAATAAAGGAAAAAGTGGGATGATTCGGTCAGAAAAGGGTTATGACAAAATCTGGGAATTAAATGACATTCTGTAACGCTAAAACAGACCCACTTTAATTCATAAGATTCCAGGAAAGATAAAAATCAACTAAACCCTCTAAAATTCATGGAAAAATATCCTCTAGGGTTTAGAACCTTCATTTGGCCGTTGGAACCTTTTTTGACCGAGATTGAGGACCATACCCAATTTTTTACTTAATATGGGTTTTTGTGCAAAATGTCCAGTCAAACGTGGTCAAACATAAAATCCAACTTCACCATTGAATTCCTTACGTCCAAATTAAGTTGATACCAAAATTTGGACCTAAGGAAAGGTCGTCTTGACCCACTTTTCAATTTAGTCCTCAAAATTACTTTCATACCCTCAACTTTTTGAAACTCTTACAATTGCCCCCAAACTTTCTCGTCATTTTCTTCAATCAAGTCCTTCTGCCACCCGCTGCGCAGGCCATACCTCCGGCAACTTTACGCGGAGGATGGCGTCGCGATGCATGGGGAGCCGACCCCAGATTTGAAAGAGGAGCTCCCTGCGAAGTCCCCTACCGCATGGGCCAGTCCCCATGCCCTGAGACCGCCATACCTCTCGTGCGAATGCGGGAGAGGTATGGGTCTCTGTCTTCCATACCTCTAGCGAGACTTTTCCTGCCGTTCTCGCGCGCCTCCCGGCCTACCCTTATTTAAGGAGCGGCACTCCTCGCCGCATCCTTCAAGCTTCGATTGGCCTGAGATCCTCCCTCCAATTTCGTCTCTTCCCAACTTCGGTCGACTACCAGCGCTTCCGGCGACTCTCCCTCTCCTCTCTCGTCGCTCTGTCACAGTACCAGTGGCAGAGTTACCTCCACCGTCTTCCGCTGCGTCGCACCGTACCAGCAGGCGCCCTCCAGCGCCTCTTCCTCATCGTCGTTCTCTCCCCCTGGCACCTTCGTCTCCGGCAACGGCAGCACCGGCCGCTCGCCAACTCCACATCCCCTCCTTCACTCTAGACTCACAGCTAAGTCCCTCTCACCCTCCTGTTTATTTCCCCTCTGCCAATTTGTTATTTCAACCCCTCGATAACCACGGACCACCACCATCTCCTCCACCTCCAGCAGATCACCGGCGAGGTGCCTCTATCACCTCCCCACACCCATCCACCTCGCCAGACCCCTCAGAAGCATCACCTCCACCCACTGATCATCTTGCGACCCTCCACCAACCATGCCACCCACTAAAACCCTTCCCCGAACAGACCCACCTGCACACACACAGTGTGCCCTAGGCACACGCGCACAGGTGTCTTCACGCCACGCTGACCTCCAAGTCATCTTCGCCGTGCTCTGGCGAAGCTCGCCGAGCGTTCTGACAGGGCCGCTAGGCCGTATTCGTGGTTTCAGGTCTCGTACCTCCGTTGCCATTGACGCCGAGCTTGGAGCAAGCTCGCAAGCAGCTCCAAGCCCTTCCATCTCCAAGAGACGAGCCCAGGTTGAGCGGAAGACTTCCGCGTACAGCTCCAGGTCTTCAATTGTCATCAGAAGCCTTTGCTGGAGTGGCGATTGCTTGCGCTTGCTGCTACCAGGCACGCAACAAGGAGGTGGGAACTTTAGTCCCACCTCGAGCGTTTTCGAGCACCCCACAGGGCATAAATTATAAAAGTGACTGAGGCTTATCGCCTCAGTCACACGGGGTGAGGTCCCTCTCACCTGCTCACCCGGCCTCGTCCGCGACCACCCCCCGCGGACCTAGCCCGACCCATTTACCTAAGCCTTGCACACCTAGCCCACCACCGCACCCCGGTGGGCCTAGTCCCGGGCATGTTACCCGACCCGTATACCCGAGTAGGCTCTGGGAGAGAGAACCCTAGAGTGAAACAGAGAGAGAGAGATGCGGGGAGGGTAGGGGTTAGGTTTTGCCTAACCATGCCTGTGCAGGGAAACTGAAGAAGGAGAAGAAAAAGAAAGAGGAAGCAGAAGAAGAAGCGATCAAGGACTTAGCCGCACAGAGGAGCAGAAGCTGAAGAAGAGGAAGAAAGCAAAGAAAGAAAAGACGAAGGAGTAGGAGCTGAAGCAGAAGAAGAGGAAGAGGAGAAGCCAATTGAAGAAGAAGGCAGAGACAGAGCCAAAGGGAAAAGAAGAAAAGGAGGGAGTTACCGGAAAGAGGACGGCCAAGCAAAAGAAGAAGAAGAAGGAGAACACGTGCACTGTAGCAAGTGGCTACTTAAGGCGTCTGATTCCCAGAATCAGACATCTGAAGACAGGAAGAACAAGAAGAAGAACAAAGAAGAATGAGAGAAGAAAAGAGAAGAAAAATTTTTATTTCCTCTCTCTAGTTTTTTTTTTTGTAAAATAATGTATTATTGTAAATTGTGATTTTCTATGCTTCTAAAATCAAGCTTGCTCCTTGAGTTTTACCTCGGAGAATTTTTGAAATATTCGAGTAATAAATCTAATCAAACTCGATGACGATCCTAAAAAGATCACCACCACCAATCATCCAACAAGAAATAACCAAAAGTAGAAAATATTCCATAACCACACATGCAATGTAACTAGGCAGAAAATAATATAAAGACAGTAAAGGAAATAGAACAAAAAGTTTTACAATATTACATGCCATCACAACTACAACAGCGGAAAGTAAGAGAAATGTAACAGAAACAGTATTACAGATATCAATACTCGCTACAACAAAAGAAGCTCTGAAACAAAAAGGAAACACAGCTAAGGCTGAGCTCGACTGGGCCCAACTCCCTCTACAACCGATGGTACTGGCTACTCAACTCCCTAACCTGAATAAGGTTACAAAATCCGTAGTCAGCTAACGCTGAGTAGAGTGATGGTTAAGTCATTTATATGCAATTAAAATAATACAAGCAATTAATTAATTATTCATTTCCATTTAACTCAACTAAGTAGTTCTGATTTGTTTATTCTCTTAAGAATTTGGTCATTTCTTGATCTTGACTATCCCTCAAGGGGACGATCTTAATTGTAGTCTTTCCCGTGATGTAGTGTCTGTCGTGCTGAATCGGGTTTTAAAAGTGTTGCGTTGTAATTTAGCCGAAATAACGTTCAAAATAGATATAATTTTATTACTCGAAAAGATTTTCGAAGTCGAACACAGAGAGCAAATTGGTATTTAAAAATCAAGATCACAATTTAAACTTGAAAGAAATTGCAATAGTAGCAGTATCAAAGTACAAAAATATGGGAGTAAAATGGTGATGTAGATCACCAAATACTCCTGCAATATCACCAAATGATTCAATATATAAATATGCAATGAAGACTAGAATCTGTCGTCTGATTCTTTAATCAGACGACTTAAAGTGATTTCTTCTTCTCTTTCTCTTCTTTGTCTTCTCCTTCCTTCTTCTTCTTTGGCTTCTGTTCTGACTTCCTTTGCCTTCACGATTCTTAGCTTTCTCTGTCTTCTTGCCTTTGCCTTCCTTCTGCCTTGGCTTCTCCTTCTTCTTTCTTCTTCAGCTCTTGCCTTTGGCCTTCTTCTTCAGCCTTCTGCCTTCCTCTTCCTTTCTTCTTCTTCTGGCCTTCTCTTCCTCTTTAGATTGCGGCTAAGTGTTGGCAAGAGGACTCTGTAGCAAAACCTACCCCTACCCGCGCGCAACTATCCTCACTTTCTCTTAGGATACGCTCTCCCAGAGCCACACAGACAGTCAGGTAATTAGGTCGGGTGCGTACCCAGGACCAGGCTCACCGACATGCAGTAGTGGGTGAGGAGTGCAGTCGGGTCGGGTCAAGCCAAGTCCGTGAGGCGTGTTCGCGGACGAGACCGGGTCGGGTGAGTGAGACCTCACCCCATGGATCTGAGGTGACAAGGCTATGTCACTTTTTCCTCTTATGCAAGTGCGGGCGGTCTCTTATGCAAGTGCAGCCGCAGAGGTCTTCGACTCCAATTGAGGGCCTAAGTGCATGCGCGAGGGGCTTCTGCGCACCTGGGACAGCAGTGATGGTGGCGGTTGGAACCAGTATGTATTTTTGTTTTTATTACTCGAAAATAGAGAGTTTCCGAGGTCGAACACAGGGAGAAACACTTGATTTTAGAAGCATATAAAATCACAATTTACAATATAGATATATACTGTTTTACAAAAAAGATTAAAGAAAGGAACTTTTGTTCTTCTTTTCTTCTCTCTCCCTTTCTTCTTCCTCTTCTTCCTCTTTCTTTCTCTCTTCAGACGTCTGACTCAAAGGGTCAGACGACTTAAACTCTCCTTGCTACAGTGTTCTGCTTCTTCTGCTGGTTCTTCTTCCTCTTGGCTTCTTCTTCTTTGCTGCTTCTCTTTTTCTTCTTCCTTTCTGCTTCTCTGCGAGACCTTCTCTCCTGACTTCTTCTTCTTGCTGTGTCAAGTCCTTCTGTCTCCTTCCTCTTATGTTCTTCTCTTTCTCTTCTTCCTCTCTGCTTTTCTGCTGTGCGAGGCTTTCTCTGTCTTCGTCTTCTTCTCTCCTTCTCCTGCTTTTGCACTATCTCCTCTTCCTTCTTCTACTTTCCTACACAGTGTAAGGTTAGGCAAAACCTAACCCCTACCCTCCCCACGTCTCTCTCTCTCTCAAATTCACTCCAGGGTTCGCTCTCCCAGAGCCTCAATCGGGTAAGCTGGTCGGTTGACGCGCCCAAGACCAGACGCACTGGCGTGGGTGGTGCGCGAGGTGTGCACGGGCAGGGATTAATCGGATTCAAGTGCCAGGTCCGCGGGGAAGGTGTCGCGGATGCGGCGTGGCGGGGGTGCGAGGGACCTCACCCCAATGTGTTTCGAGGTAAGCCTAAAACACAAAATCAATTTATGTGCGGGCATCCGCCTGCACACTTCCAAGGTGGGACTAAAAGTCCCACCCACTTCCGCGCTTCCACCCGCAACAGAAGTCCTTGCAATTGCAGCAGGTGTGGAGTCTCTTGACTCCACTCGAAGTCTGGGTGCATGCGTGCTACAAACCCGCACCACCTGAAGGCTTCACCTGGAGCTGAGCGCGACTTGGAGCAGCTTGAAGCTTGCTTCAAGCTCAACGACAATGGCGGAGAGCGGCCTGACCTTGAAATCAGTAGCACAACCTTTCAGCCATGTCAGACCCCAGGAAAACCTTCGCCGTATCACGACGAAGGTGGGGTGAGGGTTGGCTGGCCGCAGGGCAGCCTAGGCATGCGTGCCTAGGTCGCTCTGTGGCCGTGTTTATGGGTTAGGTCGGGGGGTGTTTAGGGAGGTGCAGGTGGTCGATGGATGGGTGGAAAATGTTCAGTGGTCACTAGCGGAGGTGAAGAGGTTGGTGGCGAGACGTGTGGAGGTGTGGAGTGATGGGTGCGTCTCGCCGGAGGTTGGCTGGAGATGGGGAAGATGGCGGTGGACAGTGGTTGTCGAGGGATAATTTGTGAAATAAATTGAGGGGAATTAGAGAGTAGGAGATGAGGAGCTTATCTGGGGTACTTGGAGCGAAGGGGAGGTGGAGGAGACGAACGGCGCGTTTATGCCGTCGTCGGAGAAGACGGCCCTGAAGGGGAGATAACGACGACGAGGACAGGAAAGCATGCGCTGGTGCAGTGCAACGCGGAAGAATGAGGTGAAGTAAACCCTGCCAATGGTATGGCAGTAGAGCGACGAGAGGGAGGAGGAAAATTCGCCAGAGCTTGTGGGCTACTTGGTCGGAGAGAGGGGAGATGAATTCTGAGGGAGTCTGCGGCCAAATCAAGCCTGAAGGAAGCGGTGGCCCCTACCGTTCCTTAAATAGGTGCTGGCTGGGAGGGAAATGCGAGGAGGTGGCGTAGGCTCCTCGCCGAAGGTATGTCCAGAAAAAGACCCATACCTCTCGCGCATTCGCACGAGAGGTATGGTGGCCGACAAGGCATGGGAACCGGTCCATGCAGAAGATGACAACGCAGGGGATCCTCCTTTCAAGTCTGGGGTCGGCTCCCCAGGTCTGTACAGTGCCATTCTCCGCGCAAAGCCGCCGAAGGTATTGCCTGCACAGTGCGAGGGTAGAATGACCTATCTGCAGAAAGAGACGAGGAAGATAGGGGGTTTCTGCAAGGGTTCAAAAAGATAAGGGTCAAAAAAGTAATTCTTGAGGACCGTTTTGTAAGGTAGGTCAAGGCGACCTTTTCTTAGACCAAAATTTGGACCTAAGAAATCCAATGGTGAGGTTGGATTTTAGGTTTGACTATGTTTGACTGGACATTTTGCATAAAAATCCAAATTAGGTTAGAAATTGGGTATGATTCTCAATCTAGGTCAAGATAGGTTCCAATGGCCAAATTGAAGGTTCTAAACCCTAGGGGATATTTTTTTATGAATTTTAAAGGGTTAAATTGATTTTTATCTTTCCTGGAACTTCATGAATTAAAGCGGGTTTGTTTTAGGGTTACAGAATATCATTTAATTCCCAGATTTTTTCATAACCCTTTTATGATTGAATCACCCCACTTTTTCTCTTATTAATTCCATTTAACCTGTGTCTTGACCCTTAGAGATTCTATTTATGTACTGCAATGGTAGAATTACAGTTTTACCCCTTGTGAATTATTTTATACTCAGATTTGTAATTCCTCGATTTAGGCTTTTCCCTAGGCTTTGTAGGAGCTTTTATACACTTAATTATGCCAAAATGCGCTAGTTAGGGTTTATGATGAGGTTCTCATCAAGCAGTGCCTGGGCCTGGCGTACCTAGAGCTGCAGCAAGCTTGCTTCAGCTCGCTCGCTAATGGCAGATGGGCAACGAACCTGAAAACACACAAACGACCTTACGACCATGACAAAACGTTCAGAGAGGTTCACTGGACCACGGCAGATGTGATGGGGATGTCGGCGTGGCTCGGGGGTGCCTATGCGAGTGTGCCTAGGGCACACTATGTGCGAATGTTTGGGCGTGTTCAGGGGGTGGTTTGAATGAGTGGCACGGTGAGTGAAGTGAGGGGAAATGTTCAGTTTAGTGAGGCGGAGCTCGTGGACTTGTCGGTGAGGGATGGGGTGGCCTATGGAGGTGGAGCGGCCTCGCCGGAGTTGGTGGTCGAAGATGAAAGGGATGGAGGTGATGGAGGTCGGCAGTGGTCGGTTTTAGAGAATAAAGGGTGGAGAAGAATGTAGAGGGGAGAGGGAGCTTATTTGGGAAGTGAAGAGATGAAGGGGGCGAGCGAAGGCGTTGGGTTTGGTGTGGCCAACGTCGGAGACGAAGGTGACTCCGGTGGGTGGAGATTGGCAAGGACGAAGAGAGGGAAGCACCTGCTGATACGGCGAGGTGTGGACGAAGTGAGGGAAGAAGGATCCGCCGCAGGTATGGCGATCGGACGAGGAGGAGGAACAAGGAATGTCGTTGGACATCGAGGAGCTTACGGCCGTGAAAGGAAGAGAGGAATTAGGGGTGTTCCTGGCCGAATTCGAGCGTGGAGTGATCGGAGGGGTCTGGGCTCCTTCAAATAGAGCTCTGAAGGATGGTTAGGGCTTAGGAAGCAAGCTTCCCAAGCAAAGAAGGCTCGCCAGAGAAGGAAGTCGTTGAGATACCCATATCTCTCATGCGTTCGCATGAGAGATTGAGAGGGAATCAGATCTTAAATGAGGGTTCAGACGAGAGAGAATTTCTCATAGAATCTCTCTTCCAATTTTGGAAGAGATTCTCTTAGCAATCAGAGAGAACTCTCCTTCCAAAGTTCGCCGAAGTAGGATCCCTCTGCTATAATGGTGGAGGGACCTACTTGTGAAAATGATGAAGAAGTTAGGGGCTATTTGTAAGGGTTTTTGAAAGATAGGGGTAGAAATGTAATCAGGTTGGACCTTTTTGCAATCTAGGTCAAAGCAAACTCATCTTGGATCCAAATTTTAGTACAAACCTAATTTGGATCTAAGGAATCCAATGGTAAAGTTAGATTTTAGGTTTGACCACGTTTGACTTGGAAATTTATGCAAAATCTAATTTAGGGTAAATATTCGTCTGAGACCTCATTGTAGATCAAGATGGGTTCTAATGGCCAAATTGAAGGTTCTAAACCCTAGAGAATATTTTTCTATGATTTTTAGAGGGTTTAAGTGAATTTTATCATGACAATAACCTTGGTTAATCAAGTGAGTGTGTTTTAGGGTTTCAAGAAGTCATTTAATTCACAGGATACACACAAACCCTTTTCTGTCAAATACAACCCACTTGTTATCTTATTAAAGACCATTTGACCTTTGTTTAGCTCTTGAGGAAACCCGTTGTTGTACTGCATTGGTAAAATTATAGTTTTACCCCTAGTTTCTTATTTTTCTCTCAAAAAGGTTATGTAGTGAATTAAGACCTTCAGTTGGTTATGTAGGAGCATTTATTCTCTTCATTGGGTCAAAATGAGCTAGTTAGGGTTCGTGATGGTGTTCCCATCATGTAGGATGTACACGTGGTGCTCTTCTGGCCGGGAGAGTCCCCCGTGGTTGTCCTACACCCAGTCAACCACCCCAAGGTCACAGTCGTGACGTAGCGATGACTACGGCACACGCGATAAGCGCACGGGTAGTTATCCCGCACTGGCACGCGGTCAGTCGTTTCCGTTAGCAAGTACGCCTAAAAGTACAGCACGGAACAGCACAAGGTATTGCCCTCTCTGAACAGGGGTTTTGCCGCTTAGAACAGAACAGGGGTCTCGTCCCTCCACAGTTCGTGTACCCTCGTCCAACTATCCTGGTTTTCCTAGTGGGTCTAACAAGAGTCGGTGTAGGGTGGCTAATCCTAACTCTGGGCCTTGTGGGGTGGCTAGTTCCTTCCCTACACTAAGTAGCTCACCTCGGTACCACGTACGCGATGGCCAAACAACAGTCGACATAGAGTGACCAAACCCACCTCGGGTCTCAACCAAAGGGGCAACAAGCTCTCCTCTACTCTAAAGGGACAGTTGCTCTCCTTGGTACTGTGTACATAAGGGCCAACTCACTTCCCATCTACTTACAAAGTTCTTTCCGTATACAGGAGTTCTTCTCTTAATTCCTCGTAGGGTTCATGCTTGTATTTCTTTCATTCCATTTCTCAACATTCAGATCTCATTGTTCACATCCCGGGTTTCATTTTCATAACAGGCAGCTCGTATTTTAATAACCGAGAAAGCATTACATCAAGTAGTTAATACGCTTACTAGCAATTAGGGTTTAACATGCATCTCAAAGTAAACAATGTAGCTCAAGCAATATTCATTCGTTTCTTCCCTAAGGTTCATTTCACATCCTAGGATTCAATCAAGTTATTCTCAACATGCACTTTACTTATTTAAATCTTAATATAAAGTAAACCACTTTACCGGGAAACACGGGAGTAATAGTGGCTAGAACCACAGGTCTTGTCGTCTCCACGGGCTTCGAACACGCTACAAGCTAGAGACCTATACCGGTGACTAAGTCACATCAGACGAGTTCAAAATAGTATATAATTTACACTAACACGTAGAGAAACTCGAACAGAAAATAATGGTATTTTTTTGCGTAAATTCGACTTCGTTTGGGCCCTAAACGAGCCAAAAAAAGCACATACTGTCTAAAATTAGACGTTTGAGACTAGACCCAGACATCTAAAATGATCTCAGAACCTCACCTTGCTTCCCTTTGTGGCTGGCAGACGTCTGGAATCCCTTTACAGTCGTCCTAGGTCTTTCCAAACGTCTGTCAGTGCTCCCAGACGTCTGATAGGTCTATCAGACGTTTGTGGATATGTCCAGACATCCTAAAGCACCTCGAAGAGCTTGCCTGTACAACTTTTCAAGTTATGTACCTGCGCATACGCTCGCAGGTTTAAAAACACGACAGCGCAACGTTACGTACACAACGTATATGCATGCATGAGCATTCAGGATGCTTACCTTGACACTACGCAAGTTTTTAGACGTCCGGCTTCAGCTCTAGACGTCCGCCGTTGCTTCAGACATCTGATATTGGAAAAATCTAGTACGCAGAACTCTTTGCGACGCTCGTCTTCTTGCGGACCTCCGCCTGTCGCGCCTGCAGCAGCTACTCCAACAGTTACAAGAGGTCGAGAAGCTCTCCTCCGGCGTCCTCCTCTCTCCCACGAGCTCCTCCTTGAGCTCCCGTGAGCTCTCTCGTCTCCCTTCCACGCCCTCCCTCATCCTCGCTCACACTCTTTCCCGCTCTCCTCCTCCTCCGCGCTTCGCCCTCCTTCCTCTTCGTGGCTGCGAGGGGACGGGAAGGGCTGGTGGCTCGTCGGTAGCAAGGGAAGGAGATGGAAGTGGTGGAAGTGGTGGTTGTTTAACACACTAAATCGGTGTTAAAAAGTGTCACGTTGTAGTATAATCGAAATAGCACTTAAACAAATATAATTTTTATTACTCGAAAAAGTTTCCGAGGTCGAACATAGGAAGCAAATTAGATTTAGAAATCAAGATCACAATTCAAAATTAAAAGAAATTGCAATAGTATCAGTAGCAATGTGCAAAAATATGAGAGTAAAATGGTGATTTAGATCACCAAATACTCCTACAATATCACCAGGGAACTCAATGTAAATGTTATTCAAGGAGAGCTAATGATCTGTCGTCTGATGAGGGAATCAAACGACTTAAGTTGTCTGCTTCTTTTTCTTTCTCTTCTTTCTCTTTCTCTGCTTCTTTCTTCTTCTTTCTCTGTCTTTTCACTTCTCTTCCGACCTTCACCTCTTCTTCTCTGTCTTCTCCTTTCTTCTTACTCCTTTGCCTTTGGCTTTCTCTGTTTTCTCCTTTCTTCTTACTCTACGATCCTTTTCTTTCTCTTCAACTTCTGCTCTGGCCTTTTCTTCTTCTTCTTCTTCCTTTTGCCTTCAACCATTAGCTGCCTTCTCTTCTTCTTCAGCTTCAGGCCTTCACCTCTAAATTCGGCTAAGTGTCGACCAAAGGTTCCTGTAGCAAAACCCTCCCCCTACCCACGTGACACTCCTCTCTTTTTCTCTCTTAGGATCCGCTCTCCCAAAGCCACACAGGTATTCGAGTTATCGGGTTGGGCATGTCCTCGGGTTCAAGCTCACCAGCGTGCAGTGGTAAGCGAGGAGTGTAGGTCGAGTCAGGTTAGCCAGGTCTGCAAAGGCAGTGTCGCGGACGAGATCGGGTGTAAGTGAGAGGGACCTCACCCCGTGGTAACTGAGGCGATGAGATGCAGGCACTTTTGCAATTTATGCCGGTGCGGGCGTCTCTTCGTATCTAAGGTGGGACTAAATGTCCCGCCTTCCTTCCACGCAACACAACAAAGAGTGTCCTTCACAATTGCAGCTGCTGCTGAGGCTTGCAACTGCAATTGAGGTCCTAGGTGTGTGCGCAAGAGTCTTCCACGCATCCTGGGACAGCAAGCACCTGGGGCAGCCTCAAACAAGCTTCGAGCTTGCTCGCCAATAGCGGAGAAGGCCTTGAACCTGAAATCAATAGAACGGCCTCTCGGCCATGTCAAAGCGTTTAGGGAGGATCGCCGAAGCACGACAGATGTGCTAAGGGTGGTGGCATGGCATGGTAGTGGCCATGAGTGCGTGCCTAGGGCAGACTGTGTGCGTGTGAGTGGGTGTGTTCGAGGGCTCTTGTGAGTGGATGGATGGGTGAATGAGGAGACAGACGAAATGCTCAGTGAGGTGTGGCGGAGGTTTTGCGAGGGTTTTGGTGGCCTATTGAGGTGGGATGGCCTCGCCGGAGGTGGTGGCCGGAGATGGAGGGGATGGAGGTGCGAAGGTCGTCAGTGGCGGATTTTGGAAAGTGAAGGGCGAAGAAGAAAGTAGTGGGGGAAGGAAACTTAGCTAGGAAATCAAGGGACGAAGGGGGGCAGCAAGGGCGTCGAGTCTGGTGTGGCCGAAGCCGGAGACGAAGGCGGCTCCGGTGAGGTGGGAACAATGAGGATGAAGAGGAAGTGGCATTTGCTGGTAGGGAGGATCGCCGAACGTCGAGGAGCCTTCGGCTATGAGGAGGAGAGATGAATTGAGGGTATTCACGGCTGAATTCGAGCATGAAGAAGTCGGGGGGATCTGGGCTTCTTTAAATAGGGCTCTGAAGGGCGGTTAGGGCTTAGGAAGCTTTCCAAGCTTGGAAGGTCGCTGGAGATGGGAACTGTTAGGATACCAAAATCTCTCATGCATTCGCATGAGAGATTGGGAGGGAATCAGAGCTCATCAATGAGTTCAAACTAGAGAAAATTTCTCAAAGGATCTCCCTTCCAATTTTGGAATGGTCATCGGAGTAGGTTTCCTCCGCGATAATGGAAGATGAACCTACTTGTGAAGACGACGGAGAAGCTAGGGGGCTAAATGTAAGGGTTTTTGAAAGTTAAGGGTAGAAATGTAATCAGACAAGACCTTTTTGCAAACTAGGTCAAGGCAAACTTATCTTGGGTCTAATTTTTGGTACAAGCCTAATTTGGACCTAAGGAATCCAATGGTGAAGTTAGATTTTGGTTTTGACCACGTTTGACTGGATAATTTATGAAAAATCCAAATTAGGGTAAATATCTGTCTAAGACTCCATTTTAGGTCAAGATGGGTTCTAATGGCTAAATTGAAGGTTCTAAACTCTAGAGAATATTTTTATATGATTTTTAGAGGGTTTATGTGAATTTTATACTGACCAGAACCTTGGTTAATTAAGTGGGTCTGTTTTTAGGGTTTCAAAAGTCATTTTATTCTCAGAACACTCACAAATCCTTTTCTGTCTAATTCAACCCACTTGTTACCTTATCAAGATCATTTGACCTTTATTCAGCCCTTGAGAAAACCCATGGTTGTACTGCATTCAAGATGTGCTGGTAAAATTACAGTTTTAACCCTAGTTTCTTGTGTTTCTCTTAGAAAGGTTGTGCAGTGAGTTATGACCTTCAGCTGATTATGTAGGAGCATTTATTCTCTTTATTTGGTCAAAATGATCTAGTTAGGGCTCATGATGGTGTTCCCATCAGTGGTGGAGTGGAGATGGAGTGGGGTGCGTGGGGTTTTATAGAAGGATGGGTTAAGGTTTGGAGGGGAGAGGGAAGGAGAGGTGTGCGTGTGTGCGTGCGTGAGTGTGTGTGTGGTGTGGGAGGAGAGAGAGAGAGGAAAAGTTGCGAATCCTCCCCTTCTAAAAACTCTCTTTTTCCCGTAGAGCCCACACACTCAACTCAAAAGGGTCAAAATTTGTGTTCGCGTCCTTAACTTTCCAGAAAAACTTCGAATGGTCCTTGGAACGGGTCATTTCAGGCATTATCAGTCCACACCATATTCACTATTGCTGAATACTGTGTTCTAATCTCCGGAGGAAGAGCCTCTATGTATCCTCCAACCTCTGCCTTACTCTTCAACAAAAACACCCATGTGGCCCTAGAGAAATCATCTATGACAACCAGGTAATATCGATGTCCCATCCGGTCTAGGACTTTACTCGGTCCCCATACGTTTACATGCAGCAACTGAAATAATGTCGAACATCTAGGAGAGGTGCTAGCTGGAAAAGAGGATCGATGGTGCTTACCCAATTGGTATGCATCACACTATATGGTGCAGCTGGAGAAATATGTGGTATCACCCTCTTGAGGCGATCCAGAAACAAGTGGCCAAGACGAACATGTCACTATAGAACACTTTCGCTACCATACCGAGTAACTCCTACAAACGGCTCCTGTCCCAGACGGTAAACGCCATTCTCTTCTGTACCTCTAACAACAATCTTCCCGGTGAGCTTTTCCTGGATAACACATCCGACATCATCGAAGATTACTCTGCAGTTGAGATCTTTCATGATCCTACTCACGGACAATAGGCTAAGCAGGAGTTCTAGCAAGTGTAACGCGCCAGACAACTTCAACTTGGGGGTCATAGACACCTCCTCCTTACCCTTCACCAGTGTGTGTCTGCTGTCAGCTACCTATACAGTCCTCCTTGAAGGAATGGACTACAGTGAGCAGAAATAGGTCGAATTACCACATAGATGCTGTGATGCACCAGAGTCGATTAGCCACCCTGTTCCATGATGGCTCCTGTACTGCTCCTGGCTCACCATACTCACATACTCTGCCATCAATGTCAAACAGACTGCATCTAGAGAAACAAGGATACAGATCTAAATTCCTACATCAAACATCAATATTTGGGGAATACACATCCTATAATCGGACCACAAGATCAAAGGAAGTCATACCACTCATAGGAAGGTTCTTGATTCAAGACTTCATCCCCAAGAGACTCAAGAACCTTCCTATGAAGTTCTGGCAGCAAAGAATCCCCTCTCCAACGACCTGGACGGCGGTAAGAAGAGCCAACGGCGATGACTAAGTGCGGCCCACTATTGCAGCATGCACAACAAGACGCAGCGGTGCGCTACAGTAGCAGGCACGCAAACGGCGATGAGAGCTGAGTGTTGGAGGCAGCGGTCTGCTACAGTAATTGGCGCTACAGGCGCTACAAGTGCTAGAGGCAACGATGGCGGCAACCTACTGCAACAACCAGTGGTACAAGCGTTGTAGACATTAGAGGCGGTGGTGGCCTATTATAGCAACTTGCGCTACAGGCACTGGAGGTGGCCTTCCGTGTCACTGCTGTGGCGGCAAGGCGGCTCCGGCGTTGCCGCTAGTGGTGGCGGTGGCGTCTGGCAGTGACAGTGACAACGACGATGGTGGGGGACTTGAGGTAGGGTTAGGGTTTCTTCTTTGGTGGAATCCCCAACCTGGCGCTCTGATACCAAGTTGAAGAAAAGAATGCATTATTTCATTATGAGAGCCCTACACCTCTTTATAAAGAGAAGAAGTGTCGGGAAATAACATCATGGTCCATAAGAAATAAAGACATAAAATAGACATAACATCACCATCTTTAACAAGGGTTTTGCTTGGGAGATGCGTGTGCACGTGAGGAGGCTCGGTCGGCTACTTGCTTGCAGGTGGTGGTGCACCGACAAAGGAGCTTTGCAACTGTGGTGGCGGGGCAGTGAATGGTGTCTGGACATGGTCGGTTGGAGGAGAGTGGCCGCCGACGTGTTGCCGTAGGCGACGTCCACAGTTAACGGTGGCAGTTGAGATGACGAGGGCACGACGGTGGTGAAGATGTGAACGTTACGGTGAAAACGGAGGTGAGAATGATGGCCGGAGATGGTCTCACGACGTTAGGGAGCTCAGTAGATGATGGGTTCGGTTGATGAAAACGATGAACGGTGGAAGGGGAAAGTGAAGAAGAAGATGAAGGAGATGAAGACGACGAAGAGGAGGATGGCAGTGGGCTTGGAGATGAGACGATGAAGAGGGGAAAAAAGATTTCTTTGTTGTTTTATTGGCTTGACCCCTGCAGCAACGAGCAGTGGAAACGTAGTCTCCAGGATCCTTACAATTCCTTTCTTGGTATAAACAACAAACATACATCCTACTCTGTAACAAGCTTGTTTAATGCTCTAATCTTAGCACTCTTTTATCTTTAGGTACTTGAAGGTGCATCTTACTTGTCAATGATTTTGTTCCTGTTCATATAACTTTAGGTTGGATTGTTTTCTTAATGAACTAACTTGGAGGTTGCATTCCATTTCAGGAAATGAAAAAGATCATTTAAAAGTTACTTTGCTGCATATTTTCTCCTCTTTGCAAGGTGTATTATCTTGCTGCCAGAATTACACCCATCATCAAAGTCTAGAAGTGCCATTGATCTAGATCAAGATTACTTTATTTTTGGAGCTTCTTGTTTCACTGTTGGTAGTTCAGAAATGAGAGAAGTTGCACAAAACATACATGAGGCCTGTCGGTAAATATGGCATTGGAGGTCGTGGTTGGGTGGCTACGGTTTAGGGAGGAGGGGTTTTTGATGGAGATGAAGATGGATGCGATGGAGGTGTTGGTGTGATGGGTTGTTTACGGTGGTGTAGCATCAGAAGAAAGAAAGAGGTTGAAGGAGAAGGTGCCTATGAGGGTTGGGGGTGGTGTTGGTAGTCGTGGTTGGGTGGCTACAGTGAGGGGGGGCATTTTTGAGGGAGAAGATGAAAGTGGAGGCGATGGTGATCATGGTGTGATAGATTGTTTGCATTGGTGCAGCAAACAAAATTTCAAAATCATGATGGATGATTGTAATGCTGGTCGATGATGTGTGATGAGTCATTTTAAAGATTTAAAATTAATTAAATTAGATAATAAAAATCACTAAAATAATAACAAGCCATTCCATCAAATTGACGTGAAGGTCGTGTGGCTGAGAAGTTATACTTTTTTTAAATTTAAAATACAATACTCTCTTGATACATTATATATGTATAGACAACTAAAATATCGTAATATCGTACCTTTTGTGTTTCATCGTAACAAAAGATGTGCTCGAGATCATACTTTGCCTTCGTCATTTCATAGAATTATATAAAATAACCTATTGTTATAGTATTGTTCGGAGTTGCAGGTCCAGCCTAGATGTAGTTGGCACGTTCGTTACTAAATGTTTAAGAATAGAAATTACATTCTTGATAAATAAAACAAAGCATGTAGGTCGCATATTAGTCCGAGTAACAATAAGATCACTCAAAGAGACACCAAGGGGTGAATGTTCCTTTGATTTGGGTGAGTTTTAATTATTAATTAATTTAATTTAGGTCAACACAATGATCATCTATTATTTAATCAAATTAGCTCTAATTTGTATCGATTTGAATTATATTTGTGTCAAGTAGAATTCAAATTTTATGCACACTTGTTTAACAAAGAAGAGTTTTTTTTTTTTTTGTAAAATACAACGTGATGCAACTAAATGTTCCATCATCCTCGTAAAAAATCAAATATAATTTATAATTATAAAAGAAAAAGTTTTCAGAAAATATCTTAATAGCATTTCTAAATCAATTCTCTTATATATTTGGATTTCGGTGGAGTGGATGGATGTGACCCACAAATCACCTAATTCCATAGCTCAACGTTGTTTGGGATAATTTTAGTTGCATATATCAGATGTATTAACTAATCTAAAATCATATACGTAAATTTTATGATTTTGATCTTGATCTATCTATTATCCAAATAATTTAAATTAAATGAGTTATTTCCAATAATGTAGATAGATTATTTAGGTTGACCTAGATAATATACACCTCAAAAATATCTTATCTTTTTATATCTAAGACTCCCACGTTATTACAAGAAGGGGCTGGGGCAAATCTTGACCATGTGCTCAAGTTAAGACGGGGGAGGGGCTCCCTGTTTTTTTTATTGAAGAGCAGGTTTCGGTGTATGAAATAAGTTTGCTAATGGTATTTTTTTCTCACTTTCGTATGCAATTTCCCACGCAAAAGCCACCACCCCGCATCTCACCCATAGGATATGGAACCGTTAAACGAGGAAATAAGATAAATCATAGGGAGAGAAGTACCATTACGACGGTTCGTGCCCCAGTTTTTTAACAGGGGAGGTGAGCTTTTCGGTAAATCTTTTTGTACGTCAAACATTCTCACTCTCCTCGAGAATGGCACACACATCGATGCGAAGCCTACTAGCCAGTTCCAAGTTCTAACCCATTCCCACTTTCTTTCTTTCTTTCTTTCTCCCATTTCTTTTATTTATCATTTATTAATTTAAATTAATATTTTAAAAATCGAACCGATTATTAAATCGTTCGGATATTGATTTGATTTTTTTTAGTGATTCTAATGAACTTAACATAACGTCACAGCATATGAAAAATAGTACACAATTAAGTTACACGACAAAAACAACCCTCATCGTCAAATATTCCCTTCCGTTTATTTACGTAGATATAAATCCATAATACTCGAGTTGACCCTCGTAAGACCAACCAATCCAAGGGCTCACGACGCACGGAAGGACCACAAGTTTGGCATGGCGGGTATTCCAGTGGTGCCACAGCTTAGGCAGACACCACGATCTTCGTAAAATCATCATCACCGCAACGAACATGATCACCACCGGAGACGGGTTTAGTCTTTCCCTTAAACCCAAACCGCAAGGGCTCGCCCCTCTGTCCGCCCCAGTTCAGGATCAGAAACTCCGGGCCGTCGGGCCACGCGGACCGCCTGGCCACGCCAAGGCACTTCAGCTCGGGTACTCTCCACGTCGGGCACGCCCAGAGCTCGTAGTTATACCCGAGCGGCGACGGCATGGTGCTCTTCGTTATATTAAAGTAGCAGAGCTGGCCTCTACTGTCGCCGGCGACCATGTTTCCGTCGAGGAAGCCCCAAAGCGCCGGTTCTACGAGGCAAGAGGGCGCGCCGGCGAAGGAGAATACGAGGTTCTGTCCCTCCATCACCGGGACGGATCCCACGGCGTCTGTAGGATGCACGACGACCGGGAAGGGGGGAAATCTCGTCAGGTTGTAGATGTTCACGGCGACGTTAGTAGGGCAACGGCTGTCGTCCATGAGGGTGATGGGACCGGAGACTATTGGGGTGTTTACCTCTGTCAGCATGTAGTACTCCTCGCCGGAAAGGATCACGTTTCCGTCTAAGTCGAAGACGGGCTCGGCCGAGAGTGGATGACCCTCGGCGGTCGGGAGGAGGGCGTTCATGGTGAGAGATTGAAAGAGAAGGGAGAGTGCAAGCAGCACTATAGGAGGGGAGAAGGAGGGGAAGCCCATTGCGACCAAGGATGAAGGAAATGCTGTGAAATGAAAGGAAACCATCCCACCTTACTTATAGTGGGAAATGGTGGGTGATTTGCATATAGAGGCCTCTTTACAAATGTTCAAGGTTAGGCTTAGGCCTCGGTAGGTCTAAAAATAAAATTTAAGTTTGAATCCAATTCAAATTCGTTTAACCTAGATTGTTATCTATTTTGGTATTTGATAGGTCAAATTCGATTCTCAAATTCACATCTAAATTTTAAATGGATTTGAATTTTGATTAATAGTGTTTGATTAGATTAAAATTTGCTCTAATGCGAGAGAAATTTTATACGTGCATGTATAGTCCACTTACTCACATATATGTGATTGTTAAACAATCGAAACAATGTACGTGATCAACTTTAAAATATCAAAACTTAGCCACCCATGTTATATGACTCATCACCCATGTACATATGCACTCAAAGATCTTTATTTTTATTCACATTCGCATTCAGATCCACTAGTGATAGAATTCAGATTTTATCCAAATTTAGATAAATCCAAATACAAATTTGATTCTTAGATTTAACATTCGACAAAACTCAAATAGGATGCCAGATGATTCGAATAAAAACCAGGTGCAAATTCAGATGTTGGATTATCCATTCTTTATCCGTTCCATCTACAGGCCTAGACCTTGGGTCATGTTATGGAGGTAACTCATTGAACTACCTCTTAAGTCTATTTAACCCATCAATTCTAGCCTCAGCCAAACCCAAGTTATTAGCAATCTAGTTAGCCTTAAAGCATTTTCTATTGGGATGACGATCAATCGATAGGCTTTCAAGCCTACACGCTTATAAAGTCAAACAAAATCCATTAAGCTAAAGGACCATCAATGATGCAAGCCTATGTATATGTCCAATTTATTACAAGTCGGAACAACTTTCCAAATCACATACCTCAACTATTTAGGTTGAATTCATGTATCTAATTAGCTACTAATTCATGGCTTGAGATGGCTTCCTTTGAATCAAAACAAATATAAAATGAAACACAATATATTTATAATTAAAATGAGGAAATTAAGTGAATATATACCACTTAATTAATCGCAAGATTATTGGACCAAATCTGAAATATGGATCCAAGCCCCCAGATGGCTCAAATTTCCATTGGTGAATTTTTTTAGCAAATGAAAAACCGCTGATAATATATATATATATATATATATATATATATATATATATATATATATATATATATATATATATGAGTTGACCATCATAAGGCCAACCGATCCGACTCACGACGCACGAAAGGACTTTGGCACACACCATGGTCTTTGATATAATCATCGTGACTGTAACAACTAACGAAGGCCACGAGCCGGGACGGCTTTAGTCTTTTTCTTAAACCCAAACCGCAGGGGGGACATCCTGCCCGCCCCGGTTCAGGGTCAGAAACTCCGGGCCGCCGCTGACCATGGACCGCCTGGCCACGCCAATTCACTCCGCATGGGGCGGTCTCCACTCCGGGAGCCCCGGCTCGTAGTTATACACGATCTCCTCCAGGCACTCCCAGAGCTCGTAGTCGTAGTTACACCCTAGCGGAGACGCGGCGTTGCTCCTCGTTATCTTAAAGTAGAAGCGCTCGCCATTCACGTCGGCGACGACGAAGTTGTACCCGATCTGCTCTCGAGGACGGTCCAAAGGGGCGGCCAGTTGACGCAAGATGGCGCGCTGGTGAAGGAGAAAGGAGGGGTTCTCTCCCTCCATCACCAGGACGGGCAGCAAGGTGCCGCTAGGACGCACCGCGACGAGGAGGGCGCGGGCGGGGGCTTTCGACGTCACGGCGACGTTTGTAGGGCAATTGGGTTCGTTGTGGGCCATGAGGATGATGGCAGCGGAGCTTCCTGTGGTACCGAATAACGGCTCTGTCACCATGAAGTACTCCACGCCGGACAAGATCACGTTTCCGTCTAAGTCGAAGACGGGCTCGGCCGCGGCGGTCGGGAGGAGGAGGGCGTTCATGGTGAGAGATGGAAGGAGGAGGGAGAGTGCAAGCTGCAGCACTGGAGGACGGGAGAAGGAGGGGAAGCCCATTGCAACCGAGGATGAAGGAAGATGCTGCCAAATAAAGCAAACCTTCCCATCTTACTTACAGTGATAAGAATCAGGACATCAATATATATATAAATTTATATACAACATCCTACGTGGATTAAGATAGACATGTCATATCATATTGATGGGTGGTGTTGATAAAACGTGGCTAGCGTGATTTATTTTTATAAGGTGAAAATATGATCCATCGTTTGATGTATGATGTGATAGATATAATACATGATATAGTATTTATATGATATGTGTGTATAAAATTATGTATATTTTTTTATATATAAAAATTTTTCATAATGAAAATGGTGTTGATTTACATGAAGGTAGCTTTACACGTACTCAAAGTTAAGCTTAGGCCTTCGCAGGCTTGTACACGAATTGGAATCCACTTAATCTGAATTTTTATCTATTTTAGAATCTAATGAGTTGTATTCAATTTTTATATTGACATCTAGATTTGGATTTTAAAAGGATTCAAATTCAAATGAATAGTATTCAACTCGATTAAGATTTACTCTCACATGGGAGAAACTTTAAACATGTATAGTCTATTTAGTTTTATATATGTATATGATTGTTAAATAATCCAAATAATTTATGTGACCAACTTTACAATGCCAAACCCTAGTCACCCATTTCATGTGACTCATCACCCATGTACATATGCACTCAAGGACCTTCATTCTTATTCACATTTGTGTTCAAATCCACAAGTGATCGAATTTGGATTTTATCCCAATCAGGATAAATTCGCTCAAATACAAATTTGATTCTTAGATTTCAAATAGGATGTCCAATGACTCAAATAAAAAATGAATGCAGAATTGAATATTGGATTATCGACTATGTATCTACTTCATTTGCAAGCCTAGGCCTTGGGTTATGCTACGGAGGTAACTCATTTAGCTGCCTAGTGAGTCTATTTGACCCATCAATTCTAGCTTGAGCGAAATCCAAGTTATTAGCAATCTGGTTAGACTTGACCCACTTGCTATCGGGATGTCGATTAACCAACACGCTTTTAGGCTTATATGCTGGTAAAGTCCAACAAAATTTATTAAACTAAAGGACTGCCAATAATGAAAACAAATGTATATGTCCAATCTATATCAAGTCAGACTAACTTTCCAAATCACATACCAGTGCTGTTTTGGTTGAATTCATTTATCTAATTAGCTACTAATCCATGCATTTAGATGGCTTCCTTTAAATCAAAACAAATATAAAATGAAACACGATGCATTTCTAATTAAAATAACATGATTCAATTAATATATGCTACTTGACTCATCACAAGGTTGTGAAATTGAATTGGACCAAATTGGGTTAAATTAGCCTCAATTGTCCAAATGTCCAATATGAATCCAAGTCCATTTATTTCTAAATCTTGATCTATTAGTTATTAGAGCTATGCCTAGTGGAAGACCATAAGTTAGTTTAAATAACTAGCCTAAGCCCAGGTTGATAATAAATGGGCTAGGTTGCGATTGGGCCCTGATATTGGTAGGCCAAGTTAGTTTTTATATGTAACTAAATAGGCTGACCTGACCCAACTAGATGTCTAGGCCTACTTGAATAGATAAAAAGTAGAAGCTAATAGACTTCCTTAAGAGGTTGGGTGGGCATAATGAAGAAGAGTTGCCAACTGAAGTGCTCATAAAGGAAGATAGTGTGGATCATGAGATTTGGAAAAGGTGCTTGTTTTTCAAAATGAAAACAAAAAGACCATTAGAAGCTAAGGTCTTATTAAAATGCGCAACAAGGCATGGAAGTAGCAACATGCCCCCTTCATTCAAATGACGAAGTATCATTTCTAGATGGCTTGATTGAAGATGGGAGAAGCTAATAACATCTAGGATAGAGTCCCATGGCACATTAATGGTAACCTAATTATTTTAGAGAAAGCCAAACTAGAGCTTTACCGAGTAATATCAATTCAAGAGAGCTTCCCCTTGGTTTCACATCTTTGACGTCCCACTAAGGTTCTCCAACAGTAAGTCTATTCAAAGATCACTAAATATCTTGTAGAGGTGATTGATATCAACCTAGATATGGGTTCAAGTAGATTAAATTATGCAAGAGCAAAAATTACGACAGAGGTGGATGTTCCTTTAGTCAATATCACACCTAGACAAATATGAAAGTTTGCCAAGGTTTTATTCATTTTGCAGGGAAAAGGGAGATTCATATGCCCAGCATAAGGAAGTTGTTAAAACAAAAACAAAAGGGAATCGATCCAATTGACAATTCTCCTCGAAGAAGATGAGAACAATTGCTCCCAAGTATGGGGATGAGATCAAAGCTCAAGTTGTATTAAATAGGATTGGAAGATTTAAGAGCTCTACACCACTGGCCAAGGTTGTAGATTCCAAGAAGGATCAAACACCCAATGCCATTAGAAGTGTTGAAACACCATCCTTTAGTGCTACGACCCGATTTCCGAATCCCTACAGGACACAAGACCGGACCGACTCAACTGATCCCAAGACCCAATCGTCCAACGAAAAAGTAACCAAAAAGCAATAAAATAAACCAAATTCACCATGCAAGCAACCAACAGTAACAAAAGTACAGCAGTAAAAAAGTAAAACTACTATAGTACACATCACCACAACAGTAGAAAATTAAACAGGTACAGGAATATAAGATGCAGAATGAAAGAGTACAGAATATAAAGGTACAAGAAGCTACTCACTGAAAGTTCCCTACTTGGAGGGGTGAGATCAGCGTGACAAAAAAAATGCGGAATTGAAAATATAAAGCAATCTCACAAAAATCAATCGAACAATGTACACAGGTATTTTTAGGTGGAAACCCAAACCGGGTGAAAACCACCACCTAACCCTCTCGAGTTAGGATTTTCCGATCAACCAAGTTGATCAAAATCCACTAAACGAATCACTTTAAACGAGGGTGATTCAACCTCAGTACAACCACGCTACAAGTACGAGGGTAGCGTTCCTCAACCCCTTCTCTCCACGAGAAGGATTTTGTCCCACGAAGGAGACGGGAATTCGCAAAGCGAATACCCAACCAAAATACAAAGATAAAATAAAACAACATTCCTATAGAGCCAACAAAATTAAACCTAGCTTCTATAGGAAATAGGAAACTCCCCTTTGCAAGGAGTGCGTCGACGATGACGCGGTGCGTGTGCCACGCGACGGCGCAACTTCGCTCTCGTGGACAACGGCGGGAGAGCGGGTGCGCAACGGTTGAATGCTCCCAAGAAAATGGAGCTTGAGCTTAGAGAGCAAGAGAGTCTTTTCTTTAGACACAAAAGGTTTGAAAGTGTATTGCAAGGTGTGTGTCTTAGTGTGTATATGTCTCTCTAGGTGTGTATGTCTTGTGTATTTGTGTTGCAAGGGTTCCCCTCTATTTATAGAGGCCTTAGGAAGGTTTTGGAAGGCTTGGAAAAGCTTCCATAGCCGTTGGGTGCAAAGCCCAAGAGAATCAGGCCGAAATCAGGACAATGATTGCATTTGACAGGGTTATCAGACGTCTAACTCTGGCATCAGACGTCTGGAAGGCCACTTTAAGACGTCTGATTCCAAGGTCAGACATCTGATTCTATGCGGGTTTCTCCCTGACTTGAATCAGATCTGAACAGGGTTTTTGTGCAAGTCCATCAGACGACATACAGGACGTCTGGCACTAAGTATGGACGTCTGGAAACCTACTTTTACTGTGGGAATTGATTTCCAAACGTTGCAACGGCTAGAAAATCTCTGAGAAGAGATTTTGGGTCAGCCGAGGCAAAACGGTCATTTATCAGACGTCTGTAAAGTCCTATGGACGTCTGATAAGGCTCTAACGGTCATATTCTTGAGTGTCTTCTAAGCCAGCCAACGGTCCACTAATTGGACGTCTGGCAAAGTCATCAGACGTCTCCTAAGACGTCTGGTCTAAGGTCTAGACGTCTGAATTCATCAGACAGAACTAACTATGTCCAGCCTAACAGTTATCAGACGTCTGAAACAACAGTCAGACGTCTTAAAATTCTTTATCAGACGTCTGATTTTTGGATTAGACGTCTGGAAATGCTGTTTGAGCCCTATATTGGTTTTCTAAGTATTCTACAGAAAACCTAAGTATCCTAGGGTTGTGCAGGTGTTCCTAGGATTATTTTTAGGGTACTTTGAGGCTCTTTAACATAATGTTCTAAGGAATCAAAAAGAGCAAGAAAATAAATACAAGAGATACATGAAAGGATAAAAAAGAATCTATCATATTCTTCTTGTCTTCCATCTCCAATCTTTCGCTCCACGCGAACCTCCTTTGTTTTCCGTCAAGCTCCTCCAATCTGTCCTGGATGCGAGCTCGAACTCCGTCTAAACACGTCCTCATTTGCAATTGACCTGAAATCTAGGACTCAAATTGCAAATGTTAAATAACACGTGTTTTGTTATCATCAAAACAAATGATCGTGGTGCTCTAGCACCAACACTCACTACTACAAATGAGTACAAAAGAACTACGACTACTGGGCTCTACTGGGTCCAGCACCCTCTGCAGTCGTGTGCTCTGGCTACTAAACATCTGGGCCTGAAAAAGGTTATGAGTACACAAAGTTAGCGAACGCTGAGTAGAGTAGCAACCAACTAACAAAGCAGTAAAGGTGGACAGGCAGCTGTTATTTCTCAATTTCCTTCTTTCTTTAACTAATTACTCTTTCTTTCACCACTTGGCTTATTTATCAGGTCTCTTTCTTGATCTCGAATGTTCCTCGTGGGAATAATCTTGATTGCAGTCTTTTCCGAAGTATAGAAGTAGCACGTGGTGCTCTCCTGGCCAGGAGAGTCCCCCGTTGTGGTCCTACACCCAGTCAACCACCCCAAGGTCACGGACAGACGTAACGGTGACTACGGCACACGCGATAAACGCATGGGTAGCTACCCTACACTGGCACGCGATCAGTCGTTTCCGTTAGCGATTCGCCCAAAGCACAGCACGGAACTAGTATAGGGTATAGCCCTCTCAGTAATAGGGGTCTAGTCCCTAAGAACCAAACTGGGGTCTCGCCCCTCCACAGTCCGCGCACCCTCGCTTGACTACCCTGGTTTGCCCAGTGGGCCTAACAAGTCGGTGTAGGGCAGCTAGCTGAACCCCGGGCCCTGTGGGGTGGCTAACCCTCTCCTACAGTAGTAGCTCTCCCCAGTACAGTGTACACGAGGGCTACCGAGTTGGTGCAAAGTGGCTAAACCCACCTCGGGTCTCAACCCGAAAGGCAGCAAGCACCCCTCTACTCTGAGAGGTAACATGTGCTCCCCTTGGTACCACGCACTCAAGGGCCAGCACTCTTTCCAACACATTCCCAGATTCATTCCATTTATTTTCCAGGAGCTCATCTCCTAATTTCCCGTAGGGTTCATGCTCGTATTCCTCAAGCCATTTCATACTAGGTTTCATCATTTCAATTTCCATTCTCAGGTTATACATATGCAACTGGTGATTCTATCATTCATATTTCTATATCCAGGTTATTCACAGGTAGTTCGTGTTTCCAACATTCACCTTTCCATTTCCAAGTTACGTACATGCAGCTCATATTATGTCATTTCACAGTACGACAGGAAAGATACATTCAGCAGTTAACTAACACAAATATTACATATTTCGCAGGCAACTGTTATTCATTTATAGGCAATTATTCTCATTCTATCTACTTATTCAAGACTGCAATCCATTCATCCAATACAGACATTCCAGTATTTCTAGTCCCAGGATTCATGTCATATCCTAGGTTCTAATCATTCATTACACACATGCATTTAAATTGTAATTAATTTAAGGGGAAACCACTCTACCAGTAAACCCAGGAGTAATGGGGGCTTGAACGGTATGTTCACGTGCCTCAGCAAGCCCCGAACCCGCAACGGAACAAGGTCCTATCACAAGGATCAATCACAAGAGAATCCTCAGAACAGTATAGAAAGTATTCCAACAAGTAGAGGAAGACATACGGAAAACATCGGCATCTCAATTGCGGAAATCGGACCCTAAACGGGTCAAAAACAGTAATTCTGACTCAAATCATACGTCTGGAACACCTTCCAGACGTCTTAAAGGGTCCAGAGTCATACCTCAAGTCCTACGCCACTCCTCAAACGTCTAGGAACTCCGCTGCACCGTCTGGACCCAGTTCCAGACGTCCGACAACCTCTCTGGACATCTGGAAACGCTTCCCGTCGTCTGGTGCCTCACCCAAACGTCCGAACTGCGTGGGAGGGTGTGTCCCGCGCCTTCCCGAAGTGAATCCTACACGAGTCAATGAAAATCTTCTCAATAAGGCACGAAACGGCGCCTCGGCGGAACGGCCTGCATGGCCGTATCCGCAAAGAAGATGTACATCGCGAAGCTTACCTCTCAATCATCTGGAACCTCCTCCAGACGTTGTCTACGTCGTCTGGACATCGATCTAGACGTCTGATTCTGGGAAAAACCCAGAACCAGAATCTGCCTTCGCCTTCTCGTGCCGCGCGTGGCCGCACTGCGCCCGCTCGCCTGCTCCGGCTGTAGCAGTGTCGGGGAGGACCTCCCCGACATGCTCCTCTGCCTTGCGCACGCGCCAACTGGCTGAGAGCTCACCGGCGAGCCCCCCACATGAGCTCGCAAGCCTTCTCTCCTCTCCTTCTCACGCTGCTCCTCCTCTCCTCTCACGACGCTCTTCCTCTCCGCCGCTCTCGCTCGGCTGCACTCGCTGGAGGGTAGAGGAAGGAGTGGCTGGAAGTGGGGGTGGTGTGAAGGAGAGGAGGGGGGTTTATATAAGTTGTGGGGTTAGGGTTTTCGTCAGGCAGATGGAGAGAGAAGGAGAAACGATGGACGTGTACTGTCTACGCGCAGCACGCACACAAACGTGACCTCATACACGAAAATTTCGATTTTCAAACGTCTGGGAATGAGTCCAGACGTCTTGCAAGACATCTGACCCTCAGTCCAGACGTCTGACCTAAAGTACGGACGTCCTAAAAAGGCTTAATAACACAGGTCTTAACAACATAACAAACTCAAAGGAAATTTCGTCCCGAAACTTGAGCCAACTAGGGTGCAGAAAAAGAACAACATACGCATAACAAACTCAAAGATGATCGAAGCCTATCCGAAAAGAGGTACCCTCAAAGAGCTCTAGGTACCGCTCTCATATCGCCACCTCAGGCTCCCAGGTAGCCTCCTCGTACCTTTGACTCCTCCTCAAAACCCTCCACCAGGGGTACCTGCTTCCGTCTCAAACTTCGGATGGCTCTGTCTAGTATCTGCATTGGTCGCTCGGGCTAGGTCAGGTCGTCACCCACCTTGATGCTCTCGTGGCTCAGAACGTGACTAGGATCGGCGACGTACTTCTTGAGGTTGGACACGTGGAACATATCGTGCATACCAGAAAGCTGAAGAGAAAGGGCAAACCTGTAAGCAACGGGTCCAACCTGCTCTAGGACCTCAAAGGGCCCCACAAACCTCGGCGCTAGCTTCCCTTTCACCCCAAAATGCTGTAGGCCCTTCATGGGCGAAACGCGAAGGAAGACGTGATCCCCAACCTCAATCCGCACCTCTCTGCACTTCCGATCAGCATAGCTCTTCTATCTGCACCTGACAGTGCGAAGTCGCTCATGAATCTGCTCAATCACCTCCTAACTCTACCGAATCAGCCTGGGGCCAACCTCCCACATGGTCCCCACCTCAACCCAACTCAAGGGTGCAGTACACTTCCGTCCATACAGAGCCTCGTAGGATGCCATGCCGATGCTCGAGTGATAGCTGTTATTATATGTAAACTCCACTAGGGGCAAGTGCTCCTCCCAAGAGCCCCTCCAGTCCAGTACACAGGCACGCAAAAGGTCCTCAAGCGTATGTATCGTGCGCTCTAACTGTCCATCCGTCTGGGGGTGGTATGTTGTATTGAACATCAACCGCATCCCAAAGGCCTACTGAAACTCAACCCAAAATTGGGACGAAAGCAGGTATCCTGGTCGGATATAATCTCTCGCGAAACACCGTGCAACCGTACCACGTCGCGGATATACCTCTCTGCCAACTGTGTTGGTCCCAAGGTGACTCAAATCGGCAAGAAACATGCCATCTTTGTCAATCTGTCAACAATCACCTAGACTGCGTCGTGTCCTCGCTAGGTAACGGGCAAGCCCACCACCAAGTCCATGGTGATGCTCTCCCACTTCCACTCTGGCACTGGAAGTGGCTGCAACAGCCCTGTAGGCCTCTAATGCTCGACTTTCACCTGCTGGCATAGTAAACACTGTTGTACGAATTCACCTACATCCCGCTTCATTCCCCTCTACCAAAAGTTGCGTCTCAAATCATGATACATCTTTGTGTTCCCAGGATGTATGATGAACCTGGAACCATGTGCCTCAGTCAGGAGCTCTCTCAACAGCTCCTCGTCCCTGGGAACGCACAAACGTCCCCTCATGCGCAGCACCTCGTCGAAAAGGAGAAGTCTCCAGGGTCACCTGACATACTCTGTCACGCAACAAATGTAGGTATAGGTCTACCATCTGTCTTGTGATGATGCGGTCTATCAGCTCTGGCCTCGTCTGTCGTGTCACAGTCACTGCCCCACAGTGCCCCAGTAACTCTAGGGGTCACTAACTGCCTATCTCCTCCATGAGTCTCCAACTCTATGCCTGTAAACTGGCCAAGTGGGCGGGTGCCTTTCCGCTCAAGGCGTCCGCCACCACGTTGGCCTTCCCCGAATGGTAGGAAATGCTGCAGTCATAGTCCTTCAGGAGCTCTAACCAACGTCTTTGTCTCATGTTAAGCTCCTTTTGATCAAACAAAATACCTAAGGCTCTTATGATCTGTGAAAATTTCAAAAGTCTCACCATACAGGTAGTGCCTCCAAGTCTTCAGCACGAAGACGACAGCTGCCAGCTCTAGGTCGTGGGTAGTGTAGCTATGCTCATGGGGCTTCGGTTGCCGCGAAGCGTATGCGACAACGTGACCCCACTGCATGAGCACACCCCCTAACCCCTATAAAGAGGCATCCGTGTACACAACGAAACTGCCACTGCTGTTTGGAATGGTAAGCACGAGAGTCAAAGTCAGTCACTCCTTCAGCTCCTGAAAACATGCCTCACAAGAGTCTATCCAAAAAAAGGGCACATCCTTCCAGGTCAACTGTGTCATAGGACGTGCAATCTGCGAGAAACTCCAGATAAACCGCCAGTAGTAGCCTGTCAGTCCCAAGAAACTGCGGATCTCTGTCACTATACGTGATCTCTCCCACCTAAGCACTGCCTCAACCTTGGATGGATCCACAGCCAAGCCATCCCCTGGTATCACATGACCTAAGAAGGTCACCTCCTTCAACCAGAACTCGCACTTGATATACTTGGCATATATCCTACGTCGTCTCAATGTGTCCAAAACCATCTACAAGTGTTGTCCGTACTGCACTTGATCCCGAGAGTAGATGAGCACATCATCGATAAATACCACCACGAACTAATCCAGATACAGTCTGAACACCCAGTTCATCAAGTCCATGAAAGCAGCGGGGGCGTTGGTCAGCCCAAACGGCATGACCAAAAACTCGTAGCGTCCGTACTGGGTGTAGAAAGCTGTCTTAGAGACGTCGGTCTCCTCAATCCTCAACTGGTGGTAACCAGACCTCAAGTCTATCTTGGAGAATACCGTGGCACCTCGCAACTGGTTAAGCAAGTCGTCAATCCTCGACAGCGGATACCTGTTCTTGATGGAAACCTTATTCAGCTGTTTGTAGTCCACACAAAGGCATAGGGTACCTCCTTCTTCTTCACAAATAATACCGGGGCTCCCCACGGAGACGCACTGGGCCTCACAAAGCCCTTCTCCAGAAGGTCCTGCAACTGGGACTTGAGCTCTCGCAGCTCAAGTGGTGCCATCCTATAAGGTGCTGTAGAAATGGGGCTGGTCCTCCGTACCAGTGAGATCTCAAACTCGATTTCACGCTCAGGCAATAGTTCTAGCAACTCCTCTGGGAACACGTCAGGGCATTCTCTAACCACCGAGATACTCTGAAAATTTCTCATGGGTTGGGCTCTGCCACTACATAAGCCAGAAAGCCCTCACACCCCTGGCCCAAAAGTCTCGCCGCCCGAAGTGCAGAAATGCACCTGAAACCTCCATCCATGGGCTGTCTGTGAAACTCAAAAGAAGGCAACTCCGGTATGGAGAAGACGATCTTCCTCTCAAAATAGTCCACTAAAGAATGGTAAGAGGACAGCCAGTCCGTCCCAAAAATCACGCCAAAGTCCTCCATCGGTATCACAACTATGTCAGCGGGGAAGCTGTGTCCCCCCAACACCAACCTCGCAGCCTGTATTAATCTTCCCAGCTACAAACAGTTGGCCACCTAGGTCTCTGATCACAACAGATCCCCTAATAGAGTGCTATCGGACCCCAAAGTAGCGATAAACTTGTGGAGCAAGAAAGTACATCATACTAGAAGTAAGAAATACGTACTCCAAAAAGACCAAACATTGTAACCATACCTGTCATCGCAAAAATCGAAGCTATGACGTCCCCGTAAGTCACGATGTCGCGACACCCCTCAATCCTAGGAGCGGACAAAACAGCCAGGCCCAGGGCGGAGCTAGTGACAGCTGGCCAATATCCTCCCCGTAACGGCTCCCTCCCTCATGCACCTGGAACCCACGACCACCCGATCGGCCACCAACGCTCAGTGCGGTGGGCGTCTACTGTGTTCTAGCCCTAGACGAGTAGTCCCACCTAAAGTGGCCCGGCTGGCCACACTGGTAGCAGAGGGGGACTCGACTCCCTCCCTCGGTAGGTCCCTGTTGACAGTTGGGAGGGGGTCCAGTGCTGACAGCTAGCCCCTATCGGGGGCCCCCAGAAGCTACTAATGGCCCCGTAAAATGAGACGGCTCTCCTGCGAGCGCCACTTGCCTCCCTTGAGCTCTCCTGACTAGCCTAGTACGACGGTGGAAATGTCGTTCCACCAAAAACTCCCCCGCCGTACCCTCGGAAGAGAGATGAGGGGGTGGCGGAGTGGGTGGAAGCTGAAATTCTTCTCGAACAACCTCTCAGATCAAATGGACGAGGTCCTGAGACTGTATGCTCAGGAGGAGAGAAGGGGTAGCACGTACTCCAAGCTCGACACGTCTGCCCCTCTGGCCTCGACCTTGGCCGCATCCGCGACCCGCCTCACTGGCTCCACGTCGAGGCATCTCCTGCAAGGAGACGCGAACTTAGAACAGGAAGATGTCAATTCCAACAAGCATTCAGTAAAAGAACCTCATAACGGATATCAAAAGGTACGTTATGGTGGTTACTCTAGTTACAAGCACGTGAATTGACTATTTTCCAGCTAGTTGGTTCACTTCTCGGGATGACCTTGCTCTGATACCATCTTATTACGACCTGGTTCCCGAATCCCTACAGGACACGAGACCGGACCGACTCGACTGATCCCAAGACCCAATCGTCTAACAAGAAAGTAACCAAAAAGCAGTAAAATAAATCACATTCACCATGCAAGCAACTAACAGTAACAAAAGTACAGCAGAAAAGAAGTAAAACTACTACAGTACACACCACCACAACAGTAGAAAATTAAACAGGTACAGGAATATAAGGTGCAGAATGAAAGAGTACAGAATATAATGGTACAAGAAGCTACTCACTACTACAAATGAGTACAAAAGAACTACGACTACTGGGCTCTACTGGGCCCAGCACCCTCCACAGCCGTGTGCTTTGGCTGCTCAACACCTGGGCCTGGAAAAGGTTATGAGTACATGAAGTCAGTGAACGCTAAGTAGAGTGGCAACCAACTAACTAAAGCAGTAAAGGTAGACAGGCAGCTATTATTTTTCAATTTCCTTCTTTCTTTAACTAATTACTCTTTCTTTCACCACTTCGTTTATTTATCAGGTCTCTTTCTTGATCTCGAATGTTCCTCGTGGGAACGATCTTGATTGCAGTCTTTTTTGAAGCGTAGAAGTAGCACGTCATACTATCCTGGCCGGGAGAGTCCCCCGTGGTGGTCCTACACCCATTCAACCACCCCATGGTCACGAATAGACGTAACGATGACTACGGCACGTGCGATAAACGCACGGGTAGCTACCCCGCACTGGCACACGGTCAGTCGTTTGCATTAGCGGGCGCGCCCAAAGCACAGCACGGAACCAGTATATGGCATAGCCCTCTCAGTAACAGGGGTCTAGCCCCTAAGAACCAAATAAGGGTCTCACCCCTCCACAGTCTGCGCACCCTCACCTGACTACCCTGGTTTGCCCAGTAGGCCTAACAAGTTGGTGTAGGCCAGCACTCTTTCCAACACATTCCTAGATTCATTCCATTTATTTTCTAGGAGCTCATCTCCTAATTCCCCATAGGGTTCATGCTCGTATTCCTCAGGCCATTCCATACCAGGTTTCATCATTTCAATTTCCATTCTCAGGTTATACACATGCAACTGGTGATTCTATCATTCATACTTCTATATCCAGGTTATTCACAGGTAGTTTGTGTTTCCAACATTCACCTTTCCATTTTCAAGTTATATACATGCAACTCATATTATGTCATTTCACGATACGACAGGAAAGATATATTTAGCAGTTAACTAACACAAATATTACATATTTCACAGGCAACTGTTATTCATTTACAGGCAATTATTTTCATTCTATCTACTTATTCAAGACTGCAATCCATTCATCCAATGCAAACATTCCACTATTTTTAGTCCTAGGATTCATGCCATATCCAAGGTTCTAATCATTCATTACACACATGCATTTAAATTGTAATTAATTTAAGGGGAAGCCACTCTACCAGTAAACCCAGGAGTAATGGGGGCTTGAACGGTAGGCTCACGTGCCTCAGCAAGCCTCAAACCCGCAACGAAATAAGGTCCTATCACAAGGATCAATCACAAGAGAACCCTCAGAACAGTATAGAAAGTATTCCAATAAGTAGAGGAAGACATACAGGAACCATTGGTATCTCAATTGCGGAAATCAGACATCAAACGGACCATAAACGGGTCAAAAACAGTAATTCTGACTCAAATCAGACGTCTTAAAAGAGTCCAGAGTCATACCTCAAGTCCTACGCCACTCCTCAGACGTCTAGGAACTCCGCTGGACCACCTGGACCCAGTTCCAAACGTCCGACAACCTCTCCAGACGTCTGGAAACTCTTCCCGTCGTCTGGTGCTTCGCCCGGACGTCCGAACTGCGTGGGAGGGCGTGTCCCACCCCTTCCCGAAGCAAATCCTGCACGCGTCAACGAAAATCTTATCAATAAGGCACGAAACGACGCCTCGACGTAATGGCCTGCATGCTGTATCCGCAAAGAAGATGTACGTCGCGGAGCTTACCTCTCAGTCGTCTGGAACCTCCTCCAGATGTTGTCTACGTCGTCTGGACGTCGATCCAGACATCTGATTCTGGGAAAAACCCAAACCCTGCCTTCACCTTCTCGCGTCGCGTGTGGCCGCACCGCGCCCGCTCACCTGCTGCTCCAGCTGCAGCAGTGTTGGGGAGGACCTCCCCGACACGCTCCTTCACCTTGCGCACACGCCGACCGGCCGTGAGCTCACCGGCAAGCCCCCCACACGAGCTCGCAAGCCTTCTCTCCTCTCCTTCTCATGCTGCTCCTCATCTCCTCTCACGACGCTCCTCTCCGCCGCTCTCGCTCAACTACACTAGCTGGAGGGTAGAGGAAGGAGTGGCTAAAAGTGGGGGTGGTGTGAGGGAGAGGAGGGGGTTTATATAAGGTGTGGGGTTAGGGTTTTCGTCTGGCGAAAGGAGAGAGAAGAAGAAATGAGGGACGTGTACTTTCTACGCGCAGCACGCGCCCAAACGCGAGCTCGTACACGAAAATTTTGATTTTCAGACATCTGGGAATGAGTCCAGACGTCATGCAAGACGTCTGACCCTCAGTCCAGACGTCTAACCTAAAGTACAGACGTCTTGAAAAGGCTTAATAACACAGGTCTTGACATTGAGGATAGTTCAAGGATTTTTTGAAAATATTGCTAGGTTTCCACCCTTGGAGAGCACATCTACTTTCATACCTCGCTTGTTGACAACTTGACTATCCACCTCAAGTGCTCTGGTAAGCCCATCATCCTCAGACCCATTTATTAATTCCTCATCCATTTCCACATTAACACCCCCCAGCCCACAAAAAAGAAAGAAAAATTAAATCGTTTTAAGTGGCCCAATGTTGCAACCCAATTCTGGTTCCCTTGAAAACCTGGTCGAGACACATCAAATACCCCAAATATGGTCGTCCAACAAGAAATAATCAAAAACCCTAACATTTCTATTCATGCAATCATAACAAGAGAGGAAGAAACTAACAATAGTAGGATAAGAAACATGCAACATGCATTAGAGTCCAGTCTCAAGAAAATAACACAAAGTCTAAATGTAGCCATCACAACTAAAACATATAAGAACAAAAAGGTAGAAAACTAACAGTTCTGAACAAACTAAGTATTCACTACAACTGAAAAGGGAAACATGCATTAGCGGAAAGAAGACAAGAAAATTAGGGTTAGGCTTGGCTGGGCCTAGCTCCTTCTGCAGCCGGTGAAACTAGCTGCTCACTCCCCTAACCTGAGTACAAGTAGTAAAAGTCAGTAAAAGCTGAGTAGAGTGGTATGTGTGCAATAAACTATCAACATTTAAGGAAAAAGCAATAAATTTATAGGCATCTTGTATGTTTTATTTTTATTATTAGCTATTAAATTTATGATCTCGAGTAATATAGAAAAAAGTCTCACATTCTCTTGATTCACATGCTCCCTAATGGAACGATCTTGCTGCAGTACTCTCGCAGTGTAGAATGTGCACGTAGTGCTCTCCTGGTCGAGAGACCACCCCATGTCCTACACCCGGTCTCTCTACCACCTCAGGGTCACGGTCGTGATGAAACGATGACTACGGCACACGCGATAAATGCACAGGGGCCTACCCCGCACTGGCACACGGTCAATCATTTCCGATAATGAGTACGCTCTAAGTCGTACAACACAAAACAAGATACGGTCGCACCCTCACCAGTCTATGTATCCTCGCCCGACTATCCCGATTGGCCCCGTAGGCCTAATAGGAGTCAATGTAGGAAGGCCATTCCTACCCTAGTTCTCCCCCGCAAGGGAAGACTAGCTCTCTCCCTACACTAGGGGTAATTAGCTCTCTTCGATACATGTGTACACGAGGGCTAACTCACTCCCAAACCAGAACTCACCCAACAACCGTGCCTCACAGCTAGCAAATCATCCCATAACTATCATAGTTTCATATCACAGCGGATAAGTTATTCTTCTAATTCTCCCTAAGGTTCGTTTATAATTTCTTTAATTCTATTTCAAGCATAAGCAAATAGTGTACATCTCTATACATAATTTAAAATTTCAACATGGAGTAAACAAATAGAGCCATTACAATAAAAACCTTTATCTCAACCATTAGGGTTATCATTTTCACACCCGACAAGCATTATTCATCTTTCACATGTATAACAAGCATGAAGCTCATCAATCATGAGTTAGTGCATGCATGTGTGTGTGTGTATGTAATGCAATTGTCCATCTCATTCACAAAATGTATTAGCATAATTTTAATAATTCACTAACTAGTTACTTGTAGCATGCATTCAAAACGAAACTAACTCATCGAAATAGGAAGGGCCACTCTACCTAGGTGTACGGGAGGTTTGGGGGCACAAGGAACCGACCCAAACGTCCCCGCAGGTCCTGCTTGCACCTCGGACTCAGAGCCTATACCGAGTCAATGGTCAAAAGGAGCATTAAATACCTTAACTGAACTTTCTGTGTGCTAAACAAACTTAAAAACGTGGTAGAGATAATTCTAAAAAGGTGGAGAAATTCAAGAGCTTTCCAATAATACCTGTCGCACAAAAAACGAACTTCGTTTGAGCTCTGAATTGGCCCAAAAGCCTCCCTTGTTCACTTGAACCAGACCTTGTCTGTTCAGTCCGGCTGAACCAACCGTCCACCTGTCCAGAACCCGCCTAGTTCTCATATCAGACATCTTGCGTACACCCCAGACGTCTTATATCATCAGAACCTCTTGTCAGGACTTCAGGCGTCTGTCCTAGCCACCTGAGACTTGCCCCATGCGTCTGACAACTCTCCCAGACGTCCGTCTGGCTCTCCGAATGTCTACTCAATCCATTGGACATCCGAGCACCTCGAAGCCTACCTGCGCGCACAACACCCAACACAACCTACGAGCTCTGATGCCCGCACGCACCTCACACGGTGTGCCCACACCGCTGTTACCTCGACAGACCATCCCTCGAGCCTCGTGCTTCCTTCAAACATCCGGAGTTCATCCTGACTATCTGAGGCTTGCTTTAGACGTCCGACACTACTCCCGAATGTCCGATGCACCTTCTTCTTCACGCAGCAACTCTGCACTCGACTCCGCCTGACTACTCCTTCCTACGAACAGCCCCAGAAGCTCACGCACAGCAACACTTCCCCTTCCTCGTGCCCTTACGCGGCTGCAACTCCGTCATGCTTCTTTACACCGGCACGGCATCGGAGCTCAATTGCGAGCCCTCCTCCCACTCGTCTCCTCTCTTTCCCTCACTCCCCCTCTCCTTCCCTAGACTTGGACGAAAGTGGGGAGAGCCATTTGCAGTGGGAAAAATGGGGTGAGACGAGGGTGTTGGGGGGTTTTTATAGGGGGTCTTTAGGATTCGTAGGGGCATGGTGGGTAGGGGAAAATTTTGGAAAACTCCTAAGTTTCTTGAAAATATCCACGTGGATCCTACGAGCAACAGTTAGGGGGCTGAAAATATCAGGAAACTCCCGAAAGTTCGAGAAATTTCACAGGGACCTTGAGAAGGGTCATTTCACCTAACTACCTTACACTTGGCCCAAAGCCCCACCACTAAAGAACCCTCACCAATCCTAACCAAGCATCCTCATAATCGCCTATCCATTCATTTTTAAACCTGATAACCTGATCCTAACTTCCCCCCTTGCAAATTTCCTTCACAATCTGCCCCTCTATCCACCTCTCCATAACTCTATCCCCCATACCAAAGGACACTCTTCAACACCCTCCCCCACACCCCCCACCACCCGTTTTAGAATCCTCAAGAGCATGCCTAATCTCAAAAGTAGCTAAAGGTAAGTTAAGAAAGATGAAGTCTTCTATGCTACATGAAGCCACCATCAAGCATGATACCATTTGAGGTGTTAAGAGAGATGAACCTGTTGATGTTGAAATGGCGGATGTAGTCATGGAGATAGAGAAAAAAAGACTATCAGAAGTTTGTTTTGATGATGCCTGTTGTAATAGCAATGAAACTAAAATTTCTCATAGGACACTAGCAATTGACCATCAACAACTGCATGAGTGTCAATAAGCATCCTCTCCTAGAATTGTCAAGGTTTGAAAGGTCCCTTAGCAATTCTACATCTTGAAAACCTCTTAAAGGCTTTACAGCTCGATGTTTTGTTTTTATTTTAGAGTTGCATTGTGGCATGGATCATTTGGTGAACCTACAGGATAAAATTAAGAATGTCCAATTATTTGTTGTTGAGACATAAGGAAGGCCAGTGGGAGACTCCTTCTGTTAATCAAAAATGATATGGACTTCCAGATTAGATACTTGGATGACACTTGGTGGAACTGTTCGCATGGCTTGGGAATGATTCAATGGCAGTTGTTATGTGTCTATAGGACCCCTTGTAGTCACAAAAAGGAGTTTTTGTACAAGATGATAAACATTGTTAAGGGGCCTCATAACCTATTAATAATCGGTGATTTAAATACCATCATGAATAAGGAAGAGAAAGATGATGGTAAGGAGATGCATGATTGAGAGTTGTGATTTTAGAAGCGTTTTGCAGTGAAGGTTGGGCATGTGGATCTTGACCTTGTAGGTCCTAACTTTCACGTTGTCAAATAGGAGAGGAGCAAAAGATCGTATCAAAGAAATGCTAGATCATGATTTAGCTACGGGTACTTGGTGTGAGAACTTCCCAATGGCTGATGTGCACCACGTACTGGCTATAGGAAGTGATCACCATCCAATCCTTGTTACTCAGACAAAACTTAAAAAAGGCAAAAACATGGACATGTGAGGCTTAGCGGTTGGAAGAACCCTCTTATAAAAACAAAATCAAGGACCTTTGGATGGAAAGTTCTAAAGAAAGTGGGTTCATGAATAGACTTGGGCTGGTTAGGTCTAGCATATCCCAATGGGCATCAAAGGATGCTACCAATTGCAAAGAGAGGAAATCTGAAATAAAAGGACTGTTAGCCGTTTGTGAAGATGAGGGCAGCCAAGATTCTACTCGTAGCATGGAGAAAGAGCTTCAAGACAAATACAACAGAATTCTAGAGCGGGACGAGCTTCTTTTGGCAACAAAGGCAAAGAACAAGTTGATAAGGATGGTGAACCCAATACAACATTTTATCATCTCTATGCTATGAAGAGGAAGAGAAGGAATTATGTCTTTTGGATCAAATTAGAGAATGGGCAATACACAGGTGATAAGGAAAAAATCCAACATTGTTCACTCAATCATACTCATGCTCCCTATGTCTTCAACAAAACAGATGTGGCCCGTGAAGATGAGTTGGAAAAGATTGGTGCTGTACCAACTGCGAAGGAAATTAGATGTACCCCGACATGCTTTTATCAACCAAATTGGGTTATTCTTGGACCTAAAGTGGTTAATGGAGTCCAAGGGGCTCTTAAAAATGGAAAACTTCCAGCAGTTATCAACCATACCCGCATTGCTTTCATCCGCAAAAATGTGGAATCCATTGTGTCGTGAGATTTTTGGCCTGTTAGTCTCTCCAACACAATTTACAAAGCAATTGCTATATTGGCAGTGGTCTACATTAAGCCCCTATTCGATAGACTCATTGTCTCACAGCAGAGTGTATTTCTCAGAGGGAGATTGATATTGGATTGTTAAGGAGCTTATACATTATATGAATATAAGCAAGAGGAAAAGAAGCTATCCAGCCTTAAAACATACTATGGAAAAGGTTTTGACCAAATTGTGTGGAGGCTTGTCCTCGATCCTTTGACCCAACTTAATTAACTGCCTTACCTTTATTTCTCTTGTGCGTTCTTGTACCGTCACCTTTACTTTGGCAGTTTTAATTAATGGCGATACCTCAATTACATTAGTACCAAAAATGAGACTTAAGGCAGGGCTGCCTCCTCTCTCTCTCTCTCTCTCTGTACTTTGCTCCAAATTTTTGTTCAGGCTTCTCATCAAGGCCCTTGAAGCTGGTGATTTGCATGGTTAGGAGCTCCCTGGCTGTCACTCATCTTAGGTTCCAGAAGACGAGCATGGTCCAACATCTTCCACTGACTACTACGTGAAACACGTTGCAAGCCAATAGTCTCCTCTTCATGTACATGTCACTACCGTTTGGATTGTGAAACTGGCATTGGAATTTTCGCAGTGAAACATCAAAAGACTCGATTTTAGCAGCACACGCTGTAAAACAGTTGGCATTAGACTATTAGTTGAGATTATAATCACCCATATGTGATGAACATTTACAATTTCAAAGGCCATCTGATCTAATCTGACCATGCCGCCATCAAGTCACAAGCATAAGCATGGAAATCACCACACCAAACTTTAGGCCTGGTGCCATGGCTTTGATCTTAATATAAACAATCAGGTTTCTATCTTTTACCTTGAATCTTGCCCTTTGATCAACTTTCAAGCCACATAACAATTAACTCCACCGCAATGGAGTGGACCTCAAGAACAATGACACTGGTACAAGAAGATCAACTTCCTCATTTACAGGATAACAACAAAGTTAATACTCAGAAGTTGCTAAAATACACAGCAATCCTCAAAAATCTTCCAGGCTTCCTTTGGTGAGCATAGGCATACAAATAATCATAGGCGTACAAACGAAAACCAATGAAACTAACACTCACATACAAGGAGATGAGTTAATCTGAATAGTCATGGCCTGGTGCTTAATCTCCTTTCCCCAACCCCAACCCCTCCCAGGTCTCTTCTTCCTCAGGCGTTCCAGCTTCAATGTATGAGAGATTCCTGTAGATTTTGTCCTGGATACCTTGATAAGATACCAACAAAATGGGATGCTGCTGCTGGTGGTGATGAAGTGGGAGATGGGGAAAAGAGGTAAAGAAAACAATTCAAGTATGAACTGGAAGGGCTTAAGGGCAGAGGAGAATTTCCTAAACACTTCTAAATGGACAGTCTAAAGTTTCAGGTTCAGATTTTTTTTTTTTTTTTTTTTTGCATCCTTTTCTTCCTAGTTTTGCAGCTGGAAGGAAGGATCTTTCATCAGCTTTAAGCTGATGCTATTGAACCTCTCCCTTGAGTACTGCCTTGAAGCCTTTCTCCAATCTGTGCCTGCTTTCATCATGGTAGCAAATTCTTCATAGCTAATTTTACCATCCTGCAAGACGAAACAAAAAACAACCTCAGAACCATTAAAGCACATGCATAATGATAAGCTTAAATTTCAACATTCTGATACCAAGTGTAAGTTATTGCCGGAAAGAATCTTAAAACTCTCAAAAATTATCAGAAAATATTTGCACGGGGCCATTCTAAGGGTGTAGACTACAGGAAAATATTATTTTGTAATGGGGAGCAGATGGTGATTCAGAAAAATATATGCTGCAATTGTGAAAATGGGGCATGGATTAAATAGACTTATGTGCTATTTTTTGGAAAGGAAAAAAGGGATCAACAAAGGTTAGTACCCCTAATTAGACTTATCTGCTGTACCAGTATATGATCCATTCAAAGAAAAGTGCCAGACGTAACAGGAATGTTCCATAACAAGTACCTTTGTCAGACATGCTCATTCATGAATTATGGATAGTGAACAAGCTCTACGTTGATTTAGGCAATGCAAGGATTTTTAGAAGATATGATTATCTGGTGAGAAGCAAGTACTCAAAGGCACAGTAAATTTTAGAGGCTGGAAGATATTTCTACAGACCTTGTCAGTATCTACATCATGGATTATGGCAATGACTACTTCATCAGAGTTTGGACCCAACTCGTCTGCAAGTGATTCCTTGAGTTCCTCAATTTCAATGTATCCACTCTTATTCTTATCGAAGTATGCAAATGCTCTATGCAAGTGCTCGTCATTGGCCATTTTTTGCAGGTGAACTGCAACTGCTACAAACTCACCAAAGTCCAGAACCCCGTTTTTGTCGACATCAGCCTGTCCAATTCAAAAACTAGTTTTCTTAGAAAATATGAAGATATAAAAGCCACATAATACTGCAAAAATTCTTCTATTCTTTTTGTAATAACCAAGACAACTTTGATAGCCAAGTTCGCAGAGCCATAGGGACATCCATGTTGTGTGCACGGCAAAAAAAATATCAATAGGAACATAAATATTAATGAAAAATGGAAACATCACATCCTCCAGTCAATTAGGAGACTTGTTATGAGCTTTTTGTGTGGTATGCCTGTCAACCTTGCATTACATCCAAATAAAAAAACAAAATCAGAAGATAAATTCCTCTATGGATAGCATTATGTTTCTTTTGAAAGGATATATGGATGCCATTATGCTTTAAATGTTTAAAATAATCTAAAAAGTTTCAGAAAAATCGCTCATCAACTTCCTGTGTTCCTTTGCTTGAAGATTGAGATAGTGGCATTTCAGATACACTGTTTAAGGATGGATCCCATGGAGGCATGGCCAACCCTACTTAATTTTGGACAAGGCTTGGCTTTGGTTTGGACATCTAGATGCATCACTTCTAAACGTGAAGTCACCTCAAAATGTGGAGGGGTATTTACCTTTGCCTTCCAGAAGCTCCAAAGGACTAGATTTTAGATTGTTGTGCTTGGATCTGCATTAAAAATTTTGTAGGGTCTACTCCAGACACATGGAACCATGGCCAGAACCAGAAAATTCATCAAGAGGGGGCAAGTAAGCTGATGGTGTAAAGAAACCTTATGTAAAACAACTAAAAGACGCTATTTGTTTTTAAAAAGATTTAAAAAATGCTGCCAACTTTTGTTCAAATGAAAAGTAAGATCATTATTTAAATTATCTAATAAAAAGTATTATGCAAATTAAGGGATAAACTCGACTAAATATACACTTGCAGCCTACAATAGTTAAAGCCAGTAGTAAAATCACTTCATTAATGATGGGTAATGTTTTACATGCACATGTTTTGGATTGCACTGGATTGTCATTTGAATTTCAGTACGTCATTTTCATTCAAAGATACTCTTTTACGATTAAATAATTGGATTTTTAGAAACCACAAACACTTTATTGATCTTCTAAAAGATACCATCATTCACAAAGATGGTAACAAGCAAGATGTACCAAGTGAAGCTAGAAGTATTATATGAAATGTCTTGTAATTTATTATCGAATTGAAATGGATTGATGGAGTATTGTATATGATTTTATCAAAAAAGACAAAATCATGGATAGTTGAGCATATTATATATTTATCATTAAGAAAACATTAAAGATGGCTATCTTCCCTCATGTATTTTTCTCATGGTAACAATCACAGCTTCATCAGGTATAAGATTTCTCTTGATACAAGTGAGAAAGCCTTACACAAATTAATAGGAGGGTCCAACATGCAAATAACCAACATAAAATAAAGGCATGCAAAAATCTTGGAGGGGCCATAGCCCCTCCAAAGCACTATTTGAGTCCGCCACTGCATGGAACCCGCCCTCCCCAACCCACAAAACAACAGACAAGAAAAACAGAAAAGAAAGAACCACCCAACACTGCTGATGCCACATAACTTATAAAAATCATACTAGAATGTGAACGAAAACTTTTGAAAGAAGGACCTGGATGATGCACAGATAATGTTATTGTTTGCCATGCTGTTTGTGTTTGCAGTTTCAACCGCAGATACGGAGCTTTCCATTTCCATTTATACAAATGTTCTTCCAATTTAAAACATTACAAGATAGAGGACATTAAATTTTAAGTTTAAGTACAGTCATATGCATGTCTGTCGAAATATAAGTACAAAGTACATGGTTGCAAAAACAAGAACAAACATCAGAAAATTCGATAACAGCTACCAATAAATACCATGTACTTTTAAACAAAGGAAACTGGTGAAGAACTGGAAACATGACTTGGAACTTGTTTTTACGGGCAATCTAACATACACTAAGTCAACACCTCAGATATATCAATAAAAAAAAGATATTAGCAAAAGTTGAATAGTCATTATCACTATCCAGGGTTCAGTTTTGATTTTACAATACTCGACCCTCTCAAAATGAAACTTGTAAGGGATAATTTGTCTCCATTAAGGTTCTTTCAAGACATATCTGTCAATGTTCTATGGAAAGTTGACGAAACTGAAGTGCATCGTCTGCAGCATGACATTGTCCCCCAACATCAATGAAGGAAATGAAATTCTCTGCTTTCTTAGTGGATCCCACATTCCCAAATTCACATCAGTAACTCAGAGCTCAAGTTTCAGCAAGAAAAAGGACTTCAGTTGTAACATGGCTGCTCAAGTCAAGTGCAGCACTTTGATTTAACTTGTTAGCTAATATGGTACTATTTTGACAGATGAAATTTATTCAAGCTTCTTCATGTGAAGCATGCACCTGGTGGTTTGTCATTCCTCTTTGTTTAAATTACCTGATGAGCCAGGCAAAGTCCTTAGGCAGGTATCATGGACCATGGTCATCAACCAGTTACAACAATCTGTTTCATGGCATGAGGTGGCAGATGAAAAGATACCAAAGATATAGCTGAAATGAACATGCACTTACAAGGATAGGCTTTTTGTCCGGTGGTGAGTTGGTAAGTTCTTTTTGGGATGAGTTGTGAGATAAGTTGTCAACACCTCACTTATACTTTTCCCAATAAAAATAAACTTCTTGACAAACATAAGCAACCAAATTCCATTGCCTTCTAAAGAACAACAGCTTCATCTAACATTTAAAACTAGGTAGAGAGAGTTGCTATGCATGAGGAAGGTTAAATACCAATGCTAATCAAGCAAACTCAATTGTATGGAATTTCACAAAAGCCTAACACTCGCAGCCCTCCCACATGATCCCATTTGAATATATGCATTTAAATATATTGTAATTCTATATCTCTAGCCGATATAGTATTAAATGTTTGTCATGATCTATTTCATAGGAACTACCACTATCCATACTTCACACCATGCTGGATGATTTTAATAATATTAAAAACGAGAGCCAGTAAATAAATGCATACTTACTGCATCCATTAAGATCTGAACATCTTGATCTGGGATATTTTGCCCCATCTTGCGCAAGCCAATTTTTAGTTCTTCTAGATTTATGTGTCCATTGTTACGTGCATCCATCTTTTGAAATATCTCCTTTATATCAGCCACCTCTTCAATTGACAGATGATTAGCCACCACCTGTGCTTACAAAAAAAATCCCACTTGAGAATTTTTAGTGACAATGAATATCAACGCTACAATGTTAACAACATTAACATCCTATCATATCAAAAACTATCCGAATAAATAACCAACTATCAAATATCTTAGCATCAAATGGAAGCTTCATGGAAACAGTCTGAACCTCACCTTAAGGGCTTTCTTCTTCAATTTGTTCATCACAGAGAATTGTTGAAGTCGTGCCTTGACAGTTTCACCTAATGAAACATTAGGAGCCTTCTTCACATTTTGCAACCACGGATGATCTGCAATATTGAGATCACACGTCAAATCACTCATTATGAGCTTTGCTTATTTAAGACTATAAGAGAGTTTCCATCTCTGGATAGGGATTGCAATCAATCACAGTCAGATGATTTTAAACAAAATGATTATCATGAAAAAAATAAATCATAATAAAAGAAAACTCGGCATACAAATAAGACATGATTCTTGCTTGAAGAAGAAGAAGAAGAAGACAGAAAAATATATATAACCACAAAGTGCCCTATAAAGAGACATGTTCGACCCATTATGGAGTAGACATCGTGACATTTTAAATTCAGGCATTCACACCAACCTTTCCCCCAAATTCGACACTGAAAAGTTTTTGAACAGTGTAGACTTTTTTCGGAAAAAGGAGATGTTGTAAAAAGTTTTTGAGGTTAAAAGGGCAAAAAGATGAAATAAAAAAAAGGTTTTCCATAAAATATAAATTATAATGAAGGCATAATCCTACCCAATACTTCTTGAGCTTTTGGCCTACGATTAGGATCAGGATCAAGCATTCGCTTCACAAGGTCCTTTGCATTTTCTGATACAATTGGCCAAGGGTCTCGCTTGAAGTCTATATGGGAGCGAATAATTGCCTGCGCAACTCCTGTTTCAGTCTCTGCAGAAAGATAAAGACAAGATGACAGTAAAGCAGTAAAAATAATGGTGAATCAGGAAATTGACATAAACCAAGAATATGCATGCAATTAGGACAGTGATTTGTTTTTTTTTTTTTTTTTGAAAAGCAATTAGGACAGTGATTTGTTGTACGTACAGAGCGCACACACCTCCCAATCACCTAAATGAGCTCACCTGCCCAAAATGGCGGTACACCACAGAGTAGAATGTATAGTATCACTCCAGCACTCCAAACATCAACTTCAGGACCATAATTTCGCTTCAGAACCTCTGGAGCCATGTAGTATGGGCTCCCAACAATTTCTGTGAAGCACTCACCTGGCCAAGAGAATTAAAACTGAAAGTTTTGTTTGGACATGAGTTCAAACCTAGCACATCTCAGTTGCATCCAATTAAACGGAAACTTTTGTATATGCATCATCTGGCCTATGGCATTCATACTATAAACATTTTTAGATCGACAACAACTAAGGACCAACTGGCACTAATGAAGCAGGTTATGTTATTATCAAAGGCTGAATGAGTAATTTAGTAAATTACAATAATATACCAGGTTTAAAGAAGACAGAAAGTCCAAAATCAATTGCCTTCAAAGGGGATGCCTCCTTTTTATTTGCAAACAAAAAGTTCTCTGGTTTGAGATCACGGTGCATCACCCCATGCGTGTGGCACATCTGCAAAAGGGGCAATGAGCATAAGCATTTTTGACCCTTTTTTTGAACATACATGATCATTTAGCGTGAGGAACAAGATAATGGGAAAAGGAAATGGAACTTGAGCATTCGGTTGTAAACTCCAAATCAGGTAAACTGAATGACAATAAATAGATTTTATGCTTCAAGCATGTGAAGATTCTAATTTCTGCTGAATCTAGAACTTTTTTTTAAATCTAGACAAGAATTAAGTTAACACAAGGCTCCAGATTGGTCTTCAATTTTGAGGAAGTAATCAACATCTAATGTTGATGAGAGTTTCACTCGAGTTTTTGTTTGAACTACAACTATAATGACCTGGGCCAAAACTTAAGTCCAATAGAAAAAAACTAGCCATGACAACTTGTTAGATATGAGTCAATGGACCCATTGAAACCACCCAAAATGCTTAAGCCCTTTTTTTTTGACAAAGTAAACCCTTTTTATTTTAAGAGCTTAAGTCCAAGTTTTTAAGTAGTAGTTCTCAATTCTTACATCTCATAACTTAATTTCATGAGTTTTCTATGTAAGACTATTTTTGAGGTATTACAACCTCCACCATTTGAAATCTTGGCATCGTCATCAAGATTTATACAAATCAATTAATCAATTACCAGGCAATGTAAAATTCTATAAGTGGCTTGGAGATGGCTCCCACCATCATTTTATGGTGTAGCACCTAACCCTGTATAACACTTAGTTCCCACATTTGGTTCCCACATATCAGGTTATTTCATGGCTCAAATACCATTTGTAACAACCTGGGCCTAAACCCAAGTCCAATTAAGAAAAATCAGCCTTAACAACCTATTCAATATGGGCCCGATGCACCCATGGCACCTACCCAAAGTGTTCAAACCAAAGTTGTTAACCAATAATTCTAAATTCTTTATATCTCACTATTCAATTTCATAAGTTTTTCATGTGGAACTTTTTTTGGGGTGTTACAACAACTATTCTTGCTTTGAAACACAAGGACAATACTCACTGGTGGAATTACAGCTCAATTTTAAAAAGAGCCTTCAAAGAATTATGCTTTTGATATGTTTTTCCAGCCATTTAATGATAAATCCAGTTGGAAAACAACTTCACAATTTCAGCTCAATAATTTAGAAAAGTAATCTTCACACCCATATCACCTTCTTCCTCTAGCTCCCTGCACACAAAAAGCTTCCAACCCCTAATATCTTAGAAAATCAAGGTTGGCATCTGGAAAACACAATGCTACCTCTGCGAATCAGATTGTGAACCTATCTATCAGTTATTCTTCATTGCTCCTCCAATTTTGGTCTATCAGCTTAATGTAACTTCGAGAAAGTTATTGGTGTTTATCTATCAAAATACAGTAGCTTCCTCAGAATCAATTCCATTAAAAGTCCTTATTCCTTTATTTGCTACAATCTTTTGTTTTTTATGGAAGGAATGATGTTCTGGGGACCTTAAATAATTTTGGAGGTGTCAAAGTTATCGATATTCAACATCCATATTCAGACGTTTCCTTGACATGCTTCCGACATACCTCCCAAATTTATATTTTTAAAATCATCGAAATGACATCGAAATAGACATTTACAACCTTGACTTAATGTGTAAATGTAATTTACAATCACCAAACCCAAACAAAAACTGCAAGTAAACCTCTTAAAAAGAAATTATGTTTGCTCATAAAAAGCCCTTTCCAGTGGTGGTGAGTGCTGACAAACAAAATCCAACCCTTCCAAATATAGAAATGCACATTTCTGAGCTATTGAATGACAAAACCAAACAACTTGTCACGCCCCACTCAGCTCTTGAGCTCCATGGCACAACCACATGCCAAAAACCAATCCTTGTCAAGACCCTAAAATTATATAGGAAACAGTTCCATCAGCGAACCCTTGCAGACTCAAGTCATTCTAACTTGGCTGCAAATACCTTGAGATCATTTCCACAATCCACACAATGACCACGACCCCATTACATCCAATTCTCCCAAGTACTTTCCATACTTATCCACCATTGTAAAAGCACTACCACCAAACCATCTCCCATTGCAATTGCGTCTCATGCAACAAAAAGATTGCACTTGTAAACAACCCAACTTCAACAAGAACGAAACCACAACAACCAACCATCCATCAAACCAGAAAAAAGAAAAAGAAAATCCAAGATTGGGCATGCCAGTGGGAACAAACTTATATACCTGAACGACCTCGACGATGGTCTTGGTGACGAGCGCGGCGGCCCTCTCTGTATAATGCCCCCTGGCCACTATCCTGTCGAAGAGCTCCCCTCCCTCGCATAGCTCCATGACGAGGTGCACGGCCTCGTCGTCCTCGTAGGTGTCCTTTAGCCTCACTATGTTGGGGTGCGGGGGAAGGTGCCTCATGATCTCCACCTCCCTCCTCACGTCCTCTATGTCCACCGCCGTCCTCAGCTTGAACTTGGAGATGGACTTGCACGCGAAGGCCTCCCCCGTGGCCCTGTCCGTGCACATGTACGTGATCCCGAACTCCCCCCTCCCCAGCTCCCACCCAAGCTCGTACTGGCTCCCTATGTCCGTACCATTCGGGTCCTTCAAAACCGTTACCTTTCCCCCGCCGGGCGCCGAGCCCCTGTTGTAGTCGATGGCGAAGGGGTTCGGCCTCTTGTCCTTCCGCTTCTTGGGCTTGAGGTCGTCGTCCTCGAAGGGGTCCCTCGGCCTCGCACAGCAGTTCCCCATGGGAAAGGAGGCGTCTTGGGGTCAGGAAAGATCGGGTCTTTGGCGGCAAGATCTGGTCTTTCGTGGGAAAAGGGGCGAACCGAGTGAGACCCGGTTCGTGGTTCGGTGGAGGATGTGGGAAAGAGTGGATCTTGGGATCTGGAGTGGTGGAGGTGGGGAGCCGAGGTGGGTTTTTGCGTTGGAGGTGGCAAAAGAGGGGTCAGATAGAAGATAGGGAGAGAGGGGAAGGGGACGGGAAGGAGCGGGGGAAGAAGATTGGCATTGAGGGGAAAAGCGAGAGGACTTCGGGAGAGGAGAGAAAGAGAGAGAGAGCTCAGGTAGTCTAAAGATTCAGAGGTCAAAGCTCCCAACTTTTCTCAATCTATCTCTCTCTCTCTTCTGTTCGTCTGTGGCGGCTCTTCGCACCAAAGCGTCGCGTGGCGCGCTGCACCCCCCACGTTCCACTGTTCGCCCATTTCTGACCCCATCCCTCCATATGTTTGCTGCCGCGTCCGTCACGTCGGGTTGCCAACGGTGATATCGGCACTTGGGTCCCCTTCCCGAATGATCGCCCGTCACACCCTTTTGCTCTTCGTTCCTTTCCCAGCTGGGAACTGCCCGTACAAGCCCTGGCTGGTTTTGTCTGACTGACGAGCTTAGTTTACACTCGATTCAGCAAGGCCACTGCGTTCGACGGTGAGACAAAAGTTAAATCTTGTAAGGTAAATGAAGTAAGATGTTTGTGTGAGGATCCGAATAAGTGAAATGATAAAATGATTAATATAGGGATGTGATTTTAGTTGATGATTCGATGTTAGTGTGATAAGATAAATATATTTTAATGGATATATTACATTGAAATGTGTATATTTTAATATATATTGATATTGATATAATGTAATAGGATAATTTATGTTTATATTAATTGATAAAGTGAGATAAATTGTATTTCTTAATATCATATTTAATTTCTTTGATATTTTTTTGGTATTCCTTTAATTAAGAGATATTTGTTATTCCTCTATCAAATAAAGCCTAAGGGTACTTGATATTGATTTAGTGAGATAATAGTTAAGTCCAAGCTAAGATTTAGTCTCCTAGCAAAGGTACGAGTTGAAGCATGTAACCCAATATGGAGCATTAGAAAGTAAGTAGCTGAGTGAATGTAAGAGCTATAGCGAGTGGCTAGAGTTGCTGGTCGAATTGAACATTTCAAATTTAATGTAAATTCATTTTATCAAATATTCAATAAAAATTTGATTAAAAGAAAAAAAGCTAAACATGTATATTAAAATTAAGTTTGATATTATAACGAATCGAACATTAACATAATACATACTTGTTCAGTAAAAGCTCAAGTTCAACAATATATATATTATACTATACATATATAATACAAATATAGAGGAAAAAATCATTTGCCAATTGTAACCATTTTGCAAATCCATTTAAACATTTTAAAAAATAACCCAAAGGCTTGCCACCCACATGTGAGACTCACACAGTCACACCACATGATAACTCATCCCCCGCCCCTCCCATCATCTTCGATTCTCAAACCTCTTGTCTCCAGTATCAAAAACCTAACCCTACTCCCAAGCTCCTCTCCCCATTGCCGCCAACCGCCTCCATCACCGACACTGGAGCATCGTTATCTTCTTCCATTAGTAGCTCTCTCATCGTCACCCTTGATGTCAATTGCAAACTCCTCAACCCTCTCCCTTCCACCTCTCTTTATATCCGTTGAATTGTAGCCCATCTCCAACACTGTTGATCCCCTTAGCCAACCATGACCACCACTCCTTTGTCCTCATCCAACCACTGCAACCACCTTCCCAACCCCTCAAAGGCTTGACCATGCACCAGCCCCTCCCCCTCCATCAGCCACTAGCGCTCTCAAATCCTCCTTCAACTCCCAATCCCCTCCACCCCTTTTATGGCTCTGCCTTCACCCCCTCTACCTCCTACCCTCCTATACCACCCTTTGCCTTGCAGTCACCACCACAACCATCACCAATCCTAGGCCCCAACACTACCACCTCCCCTAATCATTGGCCGCCCTAATCACCACCACCTTCTTCCTCAATCACCACCACCTCCTCCCCCTCTAAAGCCCTTCCCTTCCTCCTTCCACCCATACTCCTCCCCCTCTCCAACCATTCTCTATTTGTCCCTCTGCCCTCCTGATTTTCCCTCTACCCACCCCCCCTCCCCGTATTTTTTTTTGTGTGTGAATGATGTTGAAATGATATTTATGATTTTAAATAATTTTCTTTACAAATCTATTAATATTTGTGCGAATGCTTTCCTTGAAAAAAAAGTGTTTGAATGATACTTTATTACTTTTAATACATATAGTATGAATGCTTCCCTCCCTCACCAGATTTTAATGCTTGAACTTTAGGAAACATTTAGGTTAAACAATTAATCAAACTAACTACTATCGAATAATCTATTATTGAATTTTGCATTCGAACATATTGTTGAACTTCATCAAACATGTTAAATGAATTAATAATAAATCAAACTTGAACATTCGATTTTATTATTGAACCAAACTCAAACATATATAATTGAACACTTAATAAACTCAAACATCGAATACTTTATCAAACTTGAACTCAAACATACCTATGTTCAAGTATATTCGATTCGAATAGCACCTCTACTTATGGCTAACCATGTAACGAATGTAAAGCAAGTAGCATAGTGGAGGAAAATGGAAATGAAGAGAAGGTTGTGAACTCCATTGTGTGAACACGCATCTTGTACTTTTGACAAAGTTGATCTTATTGCCTTATATGGCAAAGGGAAAGGATAGAACGTGTGTGGAGTCATCCATCCTGAAGAAAAGTCAATGTTTCTTGTTTGTTCGGTGATTCTTCAAAGCATGGTCTATTTTGCTCTATACAAAGTCCTTCCTTATCTATCCATGTGCCATGATGGATTTCCTATTGCTGGGAGAGTATCCAACTTTTTGTAAGTACATCGATCAACAATTTTTTAGTTTGATTAGCTAAAAAAAAAAAAATGCTCATCTCAAATGTCGAGTTAATATAAATGAGATGTTAATATACTTATTGATTCTGACATACAGTGGATAGGTTATTGTAATGTCGTAGACCAAGAATTATTTTTTGGAATGAAATCAATAAATCATTTCATTAAAATAAGAAATAAGATAGGATAGTTGATGCGAGGAAAATTTCCAAGTATCGTATTGTTGCCATGTGTCCAAGAGGAAAGGTCATGAGGCTCCTCTTGATAAAGCAAACCTAAGGCCTAAACCATTGTCTAGGCCGTTTCAAGTTTGTATAGTGCGCTTGGCTTTACGAGCACAAATGAAGGCATGGACCAATTAGGTTGTAGTCAAACCATTTTACAACCTATAATGAATCAAGTTATATGAATCAACATGCACCTATATATGTGGGCAACTATTAGCACCAATGCATTCTAGATATAAACATTTCTTTTAAGATTAAATTCTTTTCTTTTATTATTTAACTCTTGTGACAGTTTCAACTGCAATCCTCTCAACAACACTTTAAGAAAGGTTAAGGAAGATTTGAAGGAGGTGGCTGATCAATCCACTTTAGTGGAGTGCTAATTAGTCTAAGTATGTGTAAAACATGACTCATTAGATTGCAATTAGAGTTAAGTGTTAGTTTATATTAATTAGAGAATACTTTGGTAAAATTTGATACATATATATTTATGTAGGATTTTGAATGCAATTTTCACCATCTCCTCCGCTAGCAGAACAGTGCCTCTCGCAACCTATCAACAACAGCACCTCATCGCGCGGGCGTTGTTGGAGATCTCGCACGGCTTAAACCAAATGAGAGAAAGTCGGAGAATATCTGTTAAAGAAAATGCCGACACGTTGGGTTCAAAAGAGAAAGAACTACAGACGCAAGGGGATCATCTCTTCCATTCTGGATCACTGTAGAGAAGGCAAACTCGGTGGCTGGAGAGCGCACGGTGTTTTAGAGCCAACTTTGTTGACGCCTGCACCCATCAAATTCCTCGCGTGCAAACTGTAGCAGCAGGCCTCACGCACGCATGCACGCCCACGCCTTCACGCAACAGCACTTCCTCCAGACGCACACACCAGCCTTGTGCACATCTCCTCTCCGCGCACCACCAGCGCCCGCGCAACCTTCCTGCTCAACCACAGCAGCAACACCACACCAAACCGTGACCTCATCGCACCTCATTTTCTTTCCCCCATGCGCCAACTCCTCCAGCGCACCCTCATCACGTGCGGCCCTTCCGCGCAACAGCCCCATGCACCCTTGCGTGCACCATCCACGAAAGCACGCCACAGTCGTAGAAGCCGGCCTTCCCCTCTGCTTCGTGCACTGTTCTTCTCCAAAGAAGAACCCAACGCCGGTTGTTCATCTCCACACACAGCTGCCTCATCCGGTTACCACACTCCACTCCATCGACGCCATTCACCTCTCCTCGACGCCAAGGGCCTGACCACGCCCTCAGATACGCCATCTGCGACCCACGTGCATGAGTGGACACCACCACCGCCGACGAGAATCTCCTCACCATCCAGCTGGCTCCGGCCACCGCCATTGCGATCCCCTCACCCCCTGCTACCTCCTCCGAGCTTCGCACCATCAACTGTGCTTCACTCTCCATGTGCCAACGAGGATAACTAAGTCCCCTATTTCTCTACAGTAAAGGGTCAATTAGTATTTACATTGAGTGCCATTGCCAAACTCTGATTTTTTATTTTAATATTTGATATATTGAGTGAAATTGTAACTTCATGCTCATGCTTTCTTATAATTACTTGGCTCTTGTTATTCATATCCTTCGACATTCGTTTTGGATTAAGATTTACACAATTTCTCTCTAATACATGTGCAATTGGAAATTACATAGATTGATTACATATTTATTGAATATTTTATTGAGGAAAAATTACGTATATAACCATACATTCTTGAGTTATTGTGTGTCTTCTTTTCGTCGCATTACATGTCAGATTTGACCACGGGTTTCGCACTAAATTGAACGAATACAAGAAAAAAAAATATTCATGAATTTATTGCATCTATTCCTCCCTATGGATACGACCTAATCCATCATGGTTAGTTTTACTGATAATTAGTTTTGTTCAGGATTTTTCCACCATGCTATTTCACTGCGACAATTTACGTTTCTGATACACATTATTTCTGCAAGCGAAGAACGCTCGACCGATGGCCGCAAAAGGAAAGACTTCAAGAATAAATCGTGATCCTTAATAAACTCAAATCAGATCCTCCTACAAATCTTAGGTGAAATCCCTAGTTGGTTATACAAAAAAGAATATCATCACAACTAGGATTCATGAAGACTATAAAAGAGGATGCACCGATCAATGGGAATCGTCAATATCTATCTTTTCTACTTGTTGGAGTTTTGTGCCCTGAGCGAACCAACCTGAGTTCAATCACTTGATCTGTGATTCAGGTTCGAGTTTCGGATCACGTGAATACACTAATACGGTTAGACGAGTCACTTATATTGGTGCTAGAGCACCACGATCATTTGTTTTGATGATAACAAAACACGTGTCATTTAACATTTGCACTTTGAGTCCTAGATTTCAGGTCAATCGCAAATGGATACGTGATTAGACGGAGTTCGAGCTCGCATCCAGGGCGGATTGGAGGAGCTCGATGGAAAACAGAGGAGATTCGCGAGGAGCGATAGATTGAAGAAGGAAAGAGATGAAGAATATGATAGATTTCCTTCTCTTGTACTCCTTGTATTTTTCGTTTCTTCTGTTGCTCTTTTTATTTCCTTAGAACATTATGTTAAAGAGCCTCAAAGTACCCTAACAGTAGTCCTAGGAACACCAGCACAACCCTAGGATACTTAGGTTTTCTGTAGAATACTTAGAAAACCAATATAGGGTTCAAATAGAGTTTCCAGACGTCTAATTCCCAAATCAGACGTCTGATAAAGTATTTTAAGACGTCTGACTCTTGTTTCAGACGTCTGATAACTATTAGGCTGGATTTAGTGTTCTGTCTGATGAAATCTGACGTCCAGACCTTAGACCAGACGTCTTATGAGACGTCTGATGACTTTGCCAGACGTTCAATTAGTGGACCGTTGGCTGGCTTAGTGAACAGTCAAGAATGTGACCGTTAGAGCCTTATCAGACGTCCATAGGACTTTCCAGACATCTGATAATTGACCTTTTTGCCTCGGCTGACCCAAAATCTCTTCTCAGAGATTTTCTAGCCGTTGCAACGTTTGGAAATCCATTCCCACAGAAAAAGTAGGTTTCCAGACGTCCAGACATAGTGCCAGACGTCCTATATGTCGTCTGATGGACTTGCACAAGAACCTTGTTTAGATCTGATCCAAGTTAGGAAGAGACCCGCCCAAAATTAGACGTCTGACCTTGAAATCAGACGTCTTCAAGTGAACTTCCAGACGTCCGATGCCAGAATTAGACGTCTGATAAGCCTATCAGAATAATGATTGTTCCTGATTTCGAGGTGATTCTCTTGGGCTTTGCACCCAACGGCTATGGAACATTTCCTAAGCCTTCCAAAGACTTCCTAAGGCCTCTATAAATAGAGGGGAACCTTTGCAACACAAAAATACACTTAGAAACACCAAGATACACAAGAAACACTTTGTAATACACTTTCCACTTTCTTGTGTCCTAGCTAGCTCTTACTCTCCAAGCTCAAGTTCCATTCTCTTGAGAGCATCAAGCTATTGCGCACCCGCTCTCCCGCCGTTGTTCACGAGAGCGACGTTGCTCTGTCGCGTGGTACACGCATCCGCGTCGTCGACGCACTCCTTGCAAAGGGAAGCATCCTATTTCCTATAGAAGCTTACGTTAAAAATTATTTTGTTGGCTCTATAGGATTACTTGTTTATTTTATCTTTGTTATTTGGTTGGGTATTCGCTTTGCGAATTCCCGTCTCCTTCGCGAAACAAAATCATTCTCGTGGAGAGAAGGGGTTGAGGTACGCTACCCTCGTTTAAGTAGCGTGGTTGTATTGAGGTTGAATCACCCTCGTTTAAAGTGATTCGGTTTAGTGGATTTTGATCAACTTGGTTGATCGGAAAATCCTAACTCGAGAGGGTTAGGTGGTGGTTTTCACCCGGTTTGGGTTTCCACCTAAAAATTCTTGTGTACTTGTGTGATTGCTTATTTGTGAGATTATTTATATTTTATTTCCGCATTTTATTATGTCATCCCTCCTGGTAGGGCGAACTTACAACTTAGTATAATTGGGTTAATGTATTTTGTCATGTTGGATATACCGATGATGGATATCGAAGAGTCCAAACGGTTTGGATTGAAGATTTCGATAAGTCATCAAGAACTAACATGATATTTAACTATTGTAACCAGTTTAAAAAGAGTGGCAATCTTTTCTAGACACTATTGCCGGACTGATGACTTTGATGGACATCCTCTACACGGGAATAGAGATTCGGGACTGTCATGCAAGTTGAGTCAAAGAGTTGATTCGATGAGATGAAGATGTAGACATCCTTATCACTGTCACGGAGAATGCATATCCTTTAACCCAAGACAGATATGTGTCTTTGTGTCTGAATATGCATATTTGGTGAATCAATAGTTGATGCATCCACCTTAGGGTTGAAAGTCAAAATCTGGTGTGCATATGAGGGCACAAAAGACACATGATCTCTCAAAAGAACCACACAGATCAACTACATAGCTGTCCGCAACAGATCAAGAGACCAAGCTCACTTCTCGTATATTAAGATGTACGAAATTCCATGTATAGTTATGTAGGTCCTGATTAAACCCATACATAATAATCCCTTGGAAAAGGATCTAGTATCTGTTCTTGTCCCAATGATACAAGAAAAATGTGAAAAGCATGGAACTCATGATGAGATGGACAATGAATTTGTGATTTAATCCTAGAGGTTACATATGTCTTTAAGTGTGAATGATTCATACGTATTTGGAATATCTAAGGGAGGCGTACTGCCATAATTCTACTAATTATGAACTCTTGATTATTGGTGTGATAAAACAAATAATCATTTTGGTGAGTTCCTATTTGATGAGATTGATTAATGTGATTTAAAGAGTTAAATCACATTCAATTTGGTAATTAATTGCACCTAATTTGATTAGGTACAAAATCCAAGGGTTTGATTGCAATTCATTTGTATTTGGATACTAAATCTAAAAATCCCATAAGTTGTTATGGGCCATCCTATAAAAATCAAATAGGATTATATTCCAACCCTTGGATAAAGATCTAAGGGATGCCACCATATTAGGATTAGATTTGGAGCCCTATAAGTATCTCCCATAGCTAAAGGGAAACCCTAATTTGATTCTAATTAAAGTAATTGATTGTGTGCACCCAACTCCACTGAATAAGAGCTGCAGCCTTTATTTCTTCCCTAAAAACCTTTACGTCCAAGGAAGGTCCTCAAGGAAGAAGATGGATGGCCAACAAAGGGGGTGGTCGACTCCCTTTTTCTCCACCAAGAAGAAAGGGGATGTCCAACTCTCGAAGGAGTCATCCAACCAGAAAAAGGGCATGCCCCAGGCCCTCTCTACCCCTTGTAGTCGGATGTTTAGTAAGGGTACTTGATGTTTAGCCAATGCATGCCATGGCTTATTAAAGTTACAACAAGAGCTTTTGTTCAAGGTTCTGAGGCGAGGGTCGCCTCCTTGATCGTAAAGAGGTTTGTGAGGCACAAAAGGTTTGCGCCGTACACAAGGAATCAAGTGTTTTTGGCATGAAATGTCTCATCGGCTTGTCTAGAAGAAGGGAATCCCTGTAGACAAGACTTATTGTAGGAGGAACAACACGTGGGGGTGCTATGCTATGCCACCTACAAGTATAATTCCATTACAAGTGGGAATCACATAATGGAAAGAAGCTAGTTCTTCCCATGTAATTTTGGTTACAGAAGTTGTTATTTCTCGATTTCTGTTATTCAGGTTTTCAGGCATTGATGGGCCCTAGATGGCCACTAAAAGATTTGTGAAGACCAGGAGCCCTACTTTGCCACGAGCATCCATCACTGGGAGGGAATGGTCAAGTCTCCATTGCGACAGGAGGACTCGACCCGATGATCATCAAGCCATCAGAAGGGAGACAAGGGAATTTGGTGACCCAGTTCCACTGCAAGGGATGTATGTCTGGGGGGAGGATGATACTCCAAACTATGTACTAGAATTCGAAAGGTTACAAGATTTATCTCCCTCACAGCCCCCTTCTCTTGGGGGCCTCTCTCTCTATTTATAACATGGAAAGGCCTCTAGCCTAGGGGTCTCTAGCGCCCTTTCTGTCAGACGATGTGCCTGCTGTCAGGACATAGGTAGTCACTTCCATCTTGTCATATCTTTGGTCTTGACTGCATCAAATCTTTTAGCAGATTGGGCGAATCCTGCTACTTACCCTATAATCGGGTAGCTGGATCCTCTGCTGGGCTGTATGCGGAATTTTGGGTCCAAGGGTGATTTTTACCCCTCACCAAGCATCAACCTGAATATTTGATTCGAAGAAAATTTTTTAGATGCTTATGTTTCATATTCTTGCGATGCCATGGGTAACTAAGGATCGAATCGTTCCACTCCCTGCACCCCCTCAACTGTGGAGCGAGTCCAAGATGATTCCTCAACACTGCATGTATAGGATGAAAACCAATATCTATAAATGGTGAGTCATCAACTTAGTGCACAAGGAAATCAACTATTAGTATGGGTACCCCAGGTCATAGTAGCAGACAATAGAACTCAATTTGCTTTAAAGAAATTCAAGCATTTTTGTGCAAATTGGGATAACCGCCTGAAGTTTACGTTCGTTGCCCAGCCATAAGCAATGGCCAGTTGAGTTGAGGTGATAAACCAAATCATCATACCAACCCTGAAAAGAAAACTTGATGCCACCAAAGGAAAATGCGCTAAAGATCTACCCTATGTGTTATGGGGGTACAAGATAGGCCAAAAAACTTCAATCAGGTACATTCCATTCAATTTAATGTAAGGAGCTCAAGCAAGAATCCCTTTGGAGCGATACCCTTTTACAGGTGTAACTCTATGGCCCAACTCTTAATGAAGAGCAAATGAAAACAACCTTGTACTCAGTTAATAATATTAGGAAATATGCCTTAACTTCCTCTAACAAATACAAGGAGGCCATGGCCTAACATTATAATCAGAGAGTCAAGCAACAACATTTCAAAGGAGACTTGGTGTTGCGTCGAGCCAAAGCCTCCAACCCGATAAAACCAGGTGACAAGCTAGCCCTAATTTAGGAGGGTCCCTACAAAGTCATCAAGTCCAATTAAGCTGAGTCCTACAAACTACAAACCCTAGGCAAATGTCAAATCCCCAAGAGTTGGCATGCAACTAATTTGAGCCCATATTTTGCCTAAGGGTCAATCTTAACAATTCAGTCCAATGTAAGCAACTCGGCAAAATGACTAAAGCAAGGATTTTTTCCATTCATGCAAAGTTCTCACACATGAGTTGAGGGAGGTATACCCTACCTAATTACAAATTAGAAATGAAAACAAGGGATAAAAAGGGATCACTCAGAGTCCACCAGGGAAAAACGAGAGCCTTCACCTCCTTCGCAGATGTCACTGTTATTTGGTTTCCTGTTGAGGCAGAGCCTTGGCCGCGCACCCCCTTGTGAAGGTGCAACTTTAAGTACTTAGGTACTGACGTGCGAGAGACGCGTTTGTTTAAAAGGGTCGTTGTAGTTCGCGTTCGCTACGTCAATTTTAAATCAAGAAACGAACATGAGTCCGAGTGTCGAACACAGGTAGGCGTGAAAATCGGGTTTTTCTGTCACTTAGCGTCACGAAAATAACGGGTTTTGCTTGCAGAAACAATGCGGGAGAAAAGCGAGAGAGAGAGAGAGAGAGAGAGTAGGGTTAGAGTTTGTTGTTCAACACATTCATGCAACTTTAAGCTAAGGAAGACTTGATAACAAGAGAGAGATACTAGCTAAATAAGGAACGCTATCATTTAATCATGCAACTTTGAGTTTTACAATTACAACAATAGATGAATGCTTAAGTAAGATAAAGCTAAGCTAATGAGAGGGAGAGAGAGAGAGAGGAGTCAGCAAGGCAGCCACGACGATGGAGGTTGGCTTCGTCGGCGGCTCGTCAACTCTGGCGCTTACAAAAGAGTGCTAAGGTGGCTAGGAGTGGGGTAGAACACTTGCAAAGGTATTGAATGCCTTCCTTGGGTGGTTGGGAGGGGTTTAAATAGGGAGAAGGTCCTTCCAAATGAAGAAGGGGTTTTAGCAACGTCTGGGACGTCGCTAAAACCCTTCCCAAAACGTTGGTGAAGCACCCTTCCTGGCGGTCGCTTGCTTACGTGTGTTCTTCTTCATGAGTGATTCGTGTGCGCAGCTTAAGGGTTGTCCCATCGCGGGCGTCGGCCTTGGACACGCGAGATCGCACCGCTTCGCTCGCTGCCAGCCGCATGATCGTGCATCAACGGCTGAAATCACACGCGCCGCAACTGCCTCGAATTTGCACTGCGACCGGCGTCACGAACCCGTGCCTCACTATGCAGGGGTGAGGTGCGTACTGCTGCGCTACGCCTGCTGCTTCGTCGCGGAGGTGAGCTGCAGTCGCAGTGCGGGCGATCGTTGGATGAAGATCCAACGGTCAGGAGATGCTAGTGCTGCGGTTGAGAGGCGAGCGGGTGCATGATTTCCAGATTGGACGGCTTAAAGTGATGCCGCACGATGAAGGGCGGTTGAGGGCATGGCGAGGCTGACACGTGGAGGCCCCATGACCGTTGATCATCAGATCAACAGTCAGAACTTCTTGGGCCAATAGTGGGAGCTCCAGATGTCGGATTTAGTTGATTTCGAGTCCATTGGACTCCATTCGTCGCTCCGAGTCCATCCATGCGGTGCGATCATTCATATGAGGCCTATTTTGACATGCAATTGTATACATGGCCGTTAATAATGCATTATAAGTAATCTTGATGTGCGATGCATGCAATGCTCCCATTCCTGTGTCTTCTGTGCATTTTACCCTTAAGACGAACCCCCTTTGGCAGAATTAATATTGTAAAATGTAATGTTATCATACCCCCATGCTTACACCTTGCTAGTCCCTAGCAAAGTTTATTATAGCCATTATTTCCGGTCAGAACTCAAGAAGTAATTAGTTAGACATTTCGTCACTTGTTAATAGAAGGAAATATACTAAGATCCTGATCTGCAAAGACTAAGCAACGCCCGGGTGTCTGCCAAAATATGAATCGCCTGAATCCTTGCTTTAAGGCATGTATATATATATATATATATATATATATATTCTTATTTTTAGGCTTTTGGAGTTAAGAGTGTGTTGGTAACTTTTTACGGCTACCCAACCCACCCAAAACTCGAAAAAAACTCTAAGTGCTAAGCATCTTGGTGTGAAGATCATGATAGACTCACTCAACAGTAATTTAGACAAACTTCGGGTTTCTATGCCCCTAGGTGACCGAAAAATGAAGTATTTTACCTGAAGGTGTATTTGTTTGATCAATAGCTTTCTCCCTACGTTTGTTTTACTTAGGGTCAACATAAGGATTTTTTCAGTGTATATCTCCCGGCTTACTCTACTTCCACGCTTCTTCCTTAAGTGTTTTAGTTCTTTTGTGCATTTACTGAGCTGGGTTTTCGACAACCAACCAATGGGCTGTTACCCACGATCACTTGCCAGCCATACTCGTGCGATGAAGTGTGGTTTATTTTGTTCTTTTTTCTTCTTCTTCTCTTTTTTTTTTATTATTTGGTAGGTGGCTTCTCTGATCTTAAATTTACCTAGAGACAATAAAGAGAAGGTGGTCCCGTGGCTAGGCTCTGGACAACCTGCTAATGGGCTGTTACCCACGACAACTTGCCAGCCATACCACCCTAGAAAGTTCATTAGCTACCCAATTTCTGTCAGAATCTCCAAGGAGTGAGTTTGTGCAAAAAATGTGTGCAGATGCTTAGACTAAAAGTTCTTCAGAGTTAGAGGGTGAGTTGATAAGTTATATACTTATCACCTTATTTAGTTGGTGGATTAGAATAGATTCAGGTTGCAAGGATTTAAAGCTAAATCCATATTTTAACGGACACCAGGGCTAATTAAGCCTGAAGGCCTGAAAAGTCTAAGTGTTCAAGTTCTTTCCGTATTATTTCCCACTATTGACAAATTACTAATGCCTATGTTTTTATTCTTAAATTCATTTTTTTTTCTATCCTATTTAGACTGATTAAATGAACTCAGAATCATGCAATTTATCACCCCCCTATGCTTAAGCTGGACAATGTCCTCATTGACAAATACATGGATGCACAGGGGTCAAAAAGATATTACCTGAGTGAAGTAAAGTACCAAATCAGCATGAATCTTATGGGTTGTCTCCCAGGAAGCGCTGAGTTTAACGCCTCCAGCTGGGCAGTGCATCGTGTCATCCCTCAATGAGAGTGACAACCTCCTTCGAGGGAACTTGGGTGAGGAAGTGTTTCAATCTTTGGTCATTGACTGTGAAAGTGTGCCCAGTGTTTGGATCAGCGATTTCAACTGCCCCATTGGAGTAGGGCTTGACCACCCTAAATGGTCCTGTCCACTTGGAGCTGAGCTTCCCTGGAAAGAGTTTTAGAAGGGCATCGGAAAGCCAAACTTGCTGATTAGCCTCGAAGGTTTTTCTATGGATGAGTCGGTCGTGGACGGCTTTCATTTTGTCCTTGTATAACCGACTATTCTCAAAAGCGTCCCGACGAATTTCCTCGAGCTCGGAGAGTTGGAGCATCCTCTGCGCACTGACTAACTGGGGATCCATGTTACACTGCTTGACGGCCCAGTAAGCCTGGTGTTCCAACTTGATAGGAAGGTGGCAAGCTTTGCCAAAGACCCGACGATAAGGCGACATACCTATCGGGGTCTTGAAAGCAGTTCGGTATGCTCACAGGGCATCATTCAGTCGTGCGGACCAATCCTTCCTATCAGGTCGCATAGTCTTATGTAGAATATTCTTAATCTACCTATTTGAGACCTCGGTCTGCCCATTTGTTTGCGAATGATACGGGGTAGCAATGCGGTGGTTAACCTCGTATTTTCTGAGTAGGGCACGGAATTGGGTGTGAATAAAATGACTTCCACCATCACTGATTATGGCCTTTGGTATTCCAAACATGGAAAAGATGTTCTACTTAACAAAGTCCATGACAGTCTTATGATCGCATTGGCGAGTGGCGACGGCTTCAATCCATTTGGAGACATAGTCTACGGAGACTAAGATGTACTCAAAGCCGTTGGATGGTGGAAAGGAGCCCATAAAATCAATACCCCAAACGTCGAAGATCTCGACAATCAAAACGGGATAGAGGGGCATCATTTCTTTTCTAGTCATGGTCCCTAGAGTTTGGCAGCGAGAGCAAGTCTTAGCAAAGTTGTGTGCATCCTTAAATAAGGAAGGCCAGTAAAATCCGGACTACAGAACCTTTGCAGTCGTTTTCTTTCTTGAGAAGTAGCCACCACAAGCTTGGTCGTGACAAAAAGATAACACACTCTAAACTTCGTCCTCAGGGATACACCTCTTGATGATCTGGTCGGCAAAAAGGCGAAACAGCATGGGATTATCCCAGAAATAATGCTTGGCCTCGGCCAAGAACTTGTCCCGTTGCCGTCTGGACCAGTTGTGCGAGGTCTGACCTACAACTAGGTAGTTGACATAGTCAGCATACCAAGGTAGTTTCTTGTCTTGCATAGTCAAAATGTGCTCATCGGGAAAGGTGTCGAATAAAAGCAGGGAGGGCCCAATGTGGTCTGGGTGGAGTCTGGATAGGTGGTCAGCCACCACATTCTTTGATCCGGCTTTGTCGCGAATTTCTAGGTCAAATTCCTACATGAGCAGGATCCATCTGATGAGCCTGGGCTTCGCATCCATTTTAGCCAACAGGTGCGGGATGGCTGAATGGTCTGTATAGATGGTCACAAGGGATCCTAGAAGGTAAGATCGAAACCTTTCAAGTCCAAAAACTACAGCGAGCAGTTCTTTCTCTGTGATCGTATAATTTCGTTGGGCCTCGTCCAACGTCTTGCTCGCGTAGTAGATTACCACGGGTTTCTTGTCTTGTCTTTGTCCCAGGACGACGCCTATGGAAAAATCTGATGCATCACACATGATCTCAAAGTCCTAAGTCCCGGAGGGTGTGGTACGCTTGGATGTAATCAGAAGTCATGTTGAATAGGGTGTCATTGTCCAGAAGGTCGGTCAAGGGTTTGGAAAGCTTGGAGAAGTCTTTGATGAACCTTCGGCAGAAGCCAACATGTCCAAGGAACGAACGAATCTGCCGAACCGAGCTAGGCGAAGGAAGTTTGAAAATCAAATCAACTTTAGCCTAATCCACTTCAATGCCCCTATGTGATACGATGTGACCGAGGATGATTCCTTCTGAAACCATGAAATGGCTCTTTTCCTAACTTAACACCAAATTAACCTCGATACATCATTTCAAAATTTTCTCCAAGTTGCTCAAACAGTGGTCGAATGAATTCCCAAATACAGAGAAATCATCCATAAAGACCTCCAAGTATTCACCCACCATTTCTGAAAAAATGGCTAGCATGTAACGCTAAAAGGTAGCAGGTGCGTTGCATAACCCAAACGGTATACAACGGAATGCAAACATGCCGTATGGGCAAGTGAATGTGGTCTTCTCTTGATCTTCAGGAGCAATTACAACTTGGTTATATCCTGAATATCCATCCAGGAAGCAAAAAATACTTTTTGCCCTGCCAATCTTTCAAGAATCTGGTTGATGAATGGTAGGGGGAAATGATCCTTCTTGGTTGCTTCATTGAGTTTCCTATAATCAATACACACCCGCCATGTGGTGGTGGTGCGGGTAGGGATGAATTCGCCACATTCATTGGTGACAACGGTCAGCCCGACTTTCTTCGAAACCACTTGAATGGGGCTCACCTAAGGGCTATCAGAGATGGGATAGATGATGTCGACGTCAAACCACTTGATAATTTCCTTCTTAACGACCTCCCACATATTTGGGTTTAACCGTATTTGCATCTGATGGGAGGGTCGTGCCCCATCTTCTAGGTAGATCTTGTGGGTACAATAGGTGGAGCTAATTCCTCTTAGATCTGAAATAGTCCAGCCAAGGGCAGCCCTATGTTTTGATAGGGTTGCTGTCAATCTAAGTTCCTGATCCCTAGTTAGGTTGGCATTGATAATTACAGGGAAGGTCTGGTCAGGTCCCAAGAAGATATACTTGAGATTCTCGGGTAGCGGCTTTAGTTCAGGTGTGGGTGGCACAATGTTTGATGGAAAGGGGAAAGGCGAGGGTTGATCAACATCAATTTCCTTGAATGGTGTTGGTTGATGGTAATCAGCCTTACAGAGGTCCATGGGCATAGATGGTGATGGGTCAGGACAGTTGTTACAGGATTGGCAGTGCGAGACAGAACTAAGGGTGAGGCATTCATCGACCAAAGGTTCCACGGGATCGTGTTCCTTGATACAGTCGCAATCAAAAGACTTAGTCGCTCGAAAGATATCCAACTGCATTTTCTTGTCTCCGAAGGCGATTTCCATGCATCCCATGTCACAATTGATGTTTTCCTTAGCCGTAGCTAAGAAGGGTCTGCTTAGGATGATGGGTGTGTTCTGTAGATGTTCAAGGACTTCCACGTTGAGCACCAAAAATTTGACCAGAAAATAGAAGCCCTTGACCCGCACAATTACGCCCTCGACAACACTTTTTGGGATTTTCACAGATCTATTAGCCAATTGGATGGTAATAGGTGTGGGCGTCAACTCTCTGAATTCAAATTGGTGGTATAGGGTTGTCGGAATCAGATTGATGGAAGCACCTAGGTCCAGGAGCGCTCTATCAAATGTCATGTCCCCAATATTGCAGGATATCAGGGGTGCTCCTGGGTCAGTTCGCTTGAGCAGAAGGTTGCTTGATATTACGGAACTAGCTTGCTCTGAAAGCACAACCTTCCTAGGTGCTTGAGGTCTTGGCTTACGTCTTGGTGTATAGGTATCCTTTAGGAACTTGGCGTAAGCCGGAATGTGCTTGACAGCTTCGAAGAGCGGAATATTAATTTGAACCTGCTTAAAGATCTCCAAAAGCTCCTCAATTTCCACAACACTTTTCTTCTTCTTGATTGTCTCCAAGGCCTCGGGATATGGTGTCTGAATGTGGATAGGATCTATTTCTGGGTCCTTGGGTTTTTCCTGTGCTTTTTCTAAGTCGGGTGTTTCAGCAGGTGAAGTCTCGGGAAGAGTCAACCATTTAGGATCCTGGGTTTTGGTGCCGCTTCTCAAGGTTACCGCTTTTGCAGAGGCATTGGGACCATGGGTTGATCCTTGAGAAGATGAGGACGAAGAAGCACTAAACCCAGGGGGTGTTTGTAGGGCTGGCTGGACCATGTGAGCCTGCCCGGGATTGCCTTGGAACCCTTACGAATTGGGGCCCCTGTTAATCATGTTTTGCGGGTTCGGTTGTGGCTGGGAAGGTAGGGATCTTTGTTGTTTGCAGTCCAATAGCTGGCTTAACTATCCCTTTACTAAAGCCATTTCTTCCTGATGTTTGTGGTTCATTTCAGCCATCATTTTTATCAGGGTGTCCATTTGGTTTTGTGGGGGAGGGGCCGCCTTATTCGGTTTATATGGGAGTCTAACTGGTGGTCCTTGCTGATAGGGGACAAGTTTGGCTATTGGTTTGGCCTGGGCTGGTTCTGGAATTGAGGTGGTTTCCGGTTTGTCCAACCAAAGTTTGGGTGATTATGCCAGCCGGTGTTGTAAGTGTTGGAGAAAGGGTCAAATTTAGCATAACCTTGGACAGCCTGTACATCTTCAAGGATAGTAGATGTCGAGGGGGAGGGAAGAGAGTAATCAAGGGTTGAGGGAGCAAAGGTCCCTCCCTGGAACGTGGTCGGGGGTTGTTCCAGGTTCATTTGGCTTAAGGGCTGGACCAGGTCAACATTGTGAGCTCCATTTGCTAGGGAGAAGGTCTGTAACGGGTTCCTGGTCTGGTTCAGTAGCTCATCTATCTTTTTATCCACCAATTCCACTCGATCCAATTTCCTAGCAATGATATCCATGTCAACCAATCCAGAATTTTCTTATACCTCATAAATCCCACTACGGGGTTGACTAGATCGGCTAAACTAGGTCATGGAGGCACTGTTGAGCGAATTTTCACTCATAGACTCAAAGAGCTTAAACGCGCTCTCCTCATCTTTGTTTAGGAAGTTCCCCCTGCATGAGGCATTGGCGAAGTTCCGTAGGTTGCTATCCAAACCATGGTAGAAGATCTGGGCCAATTGCCATCTTGGTACTTTGTGGTGTGGGCATTTCCTCAAGAGTTCATTAAATCTTTCCCACGCCTCATGGAACTATTCCCCGCCCTGGAGTGTAAAGTTAGTAATGGTTCTTCTGAGGGCATCGGTATTTCCTATGGGGAAGAATTTCTTTAAGAATTCATGTCTCAGTTCTTCCCAGGTGGTGATGGGTCTACTTAGGGTTCTAAGCCAGTGAGATGCATTGTCTCTCAGCGAGAAGGGGAACATCTTAATCAAAACAATGTCAAGGCAAATGTTCCTAGGTTTCACAGTTCGGGTGATTCGGTCAAGATCCTTTAGGTGTTAGAAGGGGTCTTCATTTGAGCTTCCATGGAAGTGGCTCTGAATTAGATTTAGGACATTTGGTTTCAGCTCAAAATCATCTCCCCCTTCGAGGATCCTAAGGTGTGGCTCGACTCGAATAGCGGAAGGATTGTAGAAGTTGCGGAGGGGTCTAGGTTGGTCCTAGAATGGTGGTGGGTCAACTGGCGATTGCCCTTGTGGGCCTTGGAAAGGTGGTGGTGGTTGCCCTTGTGGGTTCTACAACCGGTGTATGGCTTGCATGATGGTGTGGATTTGTTACTGTTGAAGCCGGTGGTTTGTGTTAATATGGGCTTGGATGATGGCCATTGTGTCTGGTGGGGGTTGGTCCTCAACCGCATCTACTCTAGGTTCAGCCATGTCTCTAGCAGAATCAGGTCACCTGGATTCCCGTCCCAAAATAAAAAACTCGGGATGAAGTGATCGTCTCCCGAGCATACACTAGAGAAGAACAGGAGGGGATGCGGAGAGCGACAGATGCGAGAAGTGTGTGTGTACAATCAGGCATGTAGATTCCCTACTAGGAGGGGGTGATGTAATAAATTACGGAAATATAATGTAAAACAATCTCACAAAATTCAATCGCACAAGGTACACAATTATTTTTAGGTGGAAACCCAAATCTGGAGAAAACCACCCCCTAACCCTCTCGAGTTGGGATTTTCCGATCAATCAAGTTGATCAAATTCACTAAACGAATCACTTAAACGAGGGAGATTCAACCTCAATTACAACCACACTATTTTATACGAGAGTAGAGTACCTCAAACCCTTTCTCTTCACGAGAAGGATTTTGTCTCACGAAGGAGACGGGAATTCGCAAAGCGAATACCCAACCAAATAACAAATATAGTCCTATAGAGCCAACAAAGATTTAAAAATAGCTTCTATAGGAATTAGGAAACTCCCCTTTGCAAGGAGTGCATCAAATCGATGACTCGGGTGCGTGAGCCACGCGACGGCGCAACGTCGCTCTCGTGAACTACGGTAGGAGAGCGGGTGCGCAAAGGCTTGATGCTCTCAAGATGTAGAACTTGAGCTTAGAGAGCAAGAGCTTTTCTTGGACACAAAAGAGTGTGAGTGTATTACTAGGTGTGTCTTGTGTATATAGGTGTGTGTTTGTGTGCAAGAGGTTCCTCTCTATTTATAAACGCCTTAGGAAAGCTTTGGAAGGCTTTGGAAAGCTTCCATAGCCGTTGGGTGCAAAGCCTAAGAGAATCAGGCCGAAATCAGGAACAATGATTGCACTGACAGGGTTATCAGACGTCTGATCCTGGCATCAGACGTCCGGGAAACCAGTTTAAGACGTCTGGGAACAAAGTCAGCCGTCTGATTTTAGGCGGGTTTCTTCCTGACTTGAATTAGATCTAAACATGGTTCTAGTGCAAGTCCATCAGACGACATATAGGACATCTGGCACTATGTCTGGACGTCTGGAAACATACTTTTTTTGCGGGAATGGATTTCCAAGAGTTACAATGGCTGGAAAATCCCTGAGAAGAGATTTTGGGTCAGCCGAGGCAAAACGGTCATTTATTAGATGCCTGGAAAGGCTTAAGGACGTCTGATAAGGCTCTAACAGTCATACCCTTCAGTGTTTGCTAAGCCAGCCAACGGTCCACTAATTGGACGTTTGGCAAAAACATCAGACGTCTTCTAAGACGTCTGGTCTAAGATCTGGATGTCCGATTTCATCAGACAGAGCTAACAAGTCCAGCCTAAATGTTATCAGACGTCTAAATCAACAGTCAGACATCTTAAAACAAATTATCAGATGTCTGATTTTGGAATTAGACGTCTGAAAAAGCTGTTTGAACCCTATATTGGTTTTCTAAGTTTTCTACAAAAAACCTAAGTATCCTAGGGTTGTGCCGGTGTTCCTAGGGCTACTGTTAGGGTACTTTGAGGCTCTTTAACATGATGTTTTAAGGAACAAAAAGAGCAAGGAAATAAAGATAAAAGTACATGAAAGAAATAAACAAATTTCTATCATATTCTTCTTGTCCTTCCATCTTCAATCTATCGCTCCTCGCGAATCTCCTCTGTTCTCCATCAAGCTCCTCCAATCCATCATGGATGCGAGCTCGAACTCCGTCTAATCACATCTCCATTTGCAATTTGACCTGAAATCTAAGACTCCAAGTGCAAATGTTCAACGACACGTGTTTTGTTATCATCAAAACAAACGATAGCGGTGCTCTAGCACCAACAAGGCAAACAAGCATAGTCCTTATGGTGTATTCCTTAGGGGACCTAGAAATCTCCAAAGGGGTGATCAAGTTCGTAAGCACTGGACTTCCCTTCCCAAAGCTAATTTGGCCTGGTTGATTATGAGGGGATTGTAGGGAAGGTTCTCCCTTTTGTTTGCGCCGCCGGTTCCATAGACCCCACAATCGCGGTCGTTTTCCCCACAGCCTAGTCACCAGATTCTACTCAGGGAATAAAAGCCAAGTGCCCAGCGAACAAAATCACGCTTCTCGAGACTTAACCTAGTCCTGCCTAAGGCACGTCTACTCTATTTTAAAAGGGCTAGGATAGTGCTTGTGCTAGGGTTTTGTGATGAGGCGTTGAGTGGGGTGGTGCCTCTTAGTTTTCCAATTCCAGTGTGTGTGCTCTTTTCACAACATGGTTTTCAAGTAAGGATTTTTAAGATGTGGTACCTTTTAATGTTTTGTCCTTAGTTTTGTGTCTTTTAGGGTTGACGTGTCGTAATGTTTTCAGACAAGTTTCAGGTGGACACGTTAAGTTTTGCACACAATTGATGAGAGTAGATTTCCTTTGATGTGAAAAGGCTCTAAAACGTTAGAGTGTTCATCCTAGAGTTCATGCAACTACTATTAAATGAGTTGATTTTAGGGTTGAGTGGTGCGGCTCAAGTCAATTAAAGGTGGCTTTGTAAACACCACTCAAAAAAGCTTAGGTCATTAAGAATGTTAGAGTGTATTTTTTTTTGTTGGGTATGTGTTAAGCATGTGGATGAGGCAATCATGCACTACGCCAATTTTTTTCGATTTTACAATTTTTTTAAAGATTTTTTTTAGGCAAGCAAACAATGGGTGAAGAATTACTCACAACCGATCCTTGTTGTGCTTACACCCTCTTTATCGTCAAGAGTTGCACTGCTTCACCGTCCACGTGCCGAATTCTTGCAACCATCAAGTAGGAGAAAAGGCGTTAGATGATGTGAGCATGGATGTAAAATGGAAGTAACAAAATAAATCTGTTGCCTCCCCGGCAATGGCGCCAAAAACTAATGTGGGAGAGATGCGTTTGTTTAAAAGGGTCGTTGTAATTCGCATTCACTGTGTCGATTTTAAATCAAGAAACGAACATGAGTCCGAGTGTCGAACACAGGGAGGCGTGAAAATCGGGTTTTTCTGTCAGTTAGTGTCACAGAAATAACGAGTTTTGCTTGCAGAAACAATGTGGGAGAAAAGCGAGAGAAAGAGAGAGAGAGAGTAGGGTTAGAGTTTGTTGTTCAGCACCTTCATGAAACTTTAAGCTAAGGAAGACTTGATAACAAGAGAGAGATACTAGCTAAATAAGGAACGTCATCATTTAATCATGCAACTTTGAGTTTTACAATTACAACAATAGATGAATGCTTAAGTAAGATAAAGCTAAGCTAATGAGAGGGAGAGAGAGAGAGAAGTCGGCAAGGCAGCCATGGCGGTGGAGGTTGACTCCATCGGCGACTCGTTGACTTCGGCGCTTACAAAAGAGTGCTAAGGTGGCTAGGAGTGGGGTAGAACACTTGCAAAGGTATTGAATGCCTTCCTTGGCTGGTTGGAAGAGGTTTAAATAGGGAGAAGGTCTTTCCAAATGAAGAAGGGGTTTTAGCGACGTCCGGGATGTCACTAAAACTCTTCCCAAAACGTTGGTGAAGCACCCTGCCCGACGGTCACTCGCGCGCACACATTCTTCTTCACGTGCGATCCGTGTGTGCGGCTTGAGGGCCGTCCGATCGCGGATCAGACGGCTGAGATCGCTCGTGGGGCACACGCTTGGATCGCACTCGTGCCCCACGCGTCATCGCGGGCGTCGGCCTTGGACGCGCGAGATCGCGCCACGTCTCTCGCTGCTAGTTGCTTGATCGCGCATCAACGGCCAAAATCGCGCGCGCCGCGACTGCCTCGAATTTGTTTTGCGGTCGGCGCCTCAAACCTGCGCCTCACTTTGTGGGGGTGAGGCGCGTACTGCTGCACTACGCTTGCTGCTTCGTCGCGGAGGTGAGCTGCAGTCGCGATGCGGGCGACCGTTGGATGAAGATCCAACGGTCGGGAGATGTTGGTGCTGTGGTTGAGAGGTGCGCGGGTGCATGATTTCCAGCCATCCGATCGGCGATCGGATGGCTTAATGTGATGCCACGCAATGAAGGGTGGTTGAGGTCGCGGCGAGGCTGACATGTGGTGGCCCCATGACCGTTGATCATTATATCAATGGTCAGAACTTCTTTGGCCAATTGTGAGAGCTCCAGATGTCGGATTTAGCTGATTTCGAGTTCGTTGGACTCCGTTCGTCGCTCCGAGTCCATCCGTGCGGTCCGATCGTTCATCTGAGTCCTGTTTTGACATGCACTTCTATACATGGCCGTTAATAATGCACTATAAGTAATCTTGATGTGCGATGCATGCAATGCTCCCATTCCTGTGTCTTCTGTGCATTTTAGCCTTAAGACCGACCCCTTTTGGCAGAATTAATATTGTAAAATGTAGTGTTATCAGGTACTCTCGCACCTTCACCTGGTTGTTCCTCCTAGTTGCCCTTGGCAGGATCCTCGTCCCTCAGACCCTCCCTCATTTTCTGGTAGGCTATGATAGTAATCATTGAGGGTCAGGGAGATTATTTCCCAATCTTCGATGAGTTTCTCCCAAGTCTGGTGGTCATATTCGAGGTTAAACCTCTCAAATGGCTAGCTAGGGAATTTATCTTCAGTGGTATGGCTGCCTCCCAAAATGGTCTAGGTAACTGCCATTAAATGCTGGCTAAGCTCAGTAGTAAGTTTCTGATAATTATCAACCATGAATGGGTTATCGGTGGAAAACTTTATCACAACCTCTGGCTTCATTTCCCTCTATTTCTCTTCTTTAAGGGCACAAATCTTGTTTGATTCCTCTTTTGCATTCTTGGTGTTACGATCTGGTTCCCGAATCCCTATAAGACATGAGACCGGACCGATTAGATTGATCCCAAGACCCAGTCGTCCAACGAGGAAGTAACCAAAAAGCAGTAAAATAACCCACATTCACCACGCAAGCAACTAACCGTAACAAAAGTACAGCAGTAAAGAAATAAACTACTACAGTACACACCACCACAACAGTAGAGAATTTAAAAAGGTATAGGAATATAAAGTTACAACAAAAGAGTACATAAGTGCAACAAAAATACTCACAACAACAGAATGGTAAAACAAAAAGGTACACTACTAGGCTCTACTGGGCCCAACACCCTCCGCAGCCGTAGGCTCTAGCTGCTCAACACCTGGACTTGAAAAGGGGTATGAGTACAACACATCAGCGAATGCTGAGTAGAGTGGCAACCAACTAACTAAGAAAAACAGTAAAGGTGGATAGCTAGCTGTTGTTCTTAATTTCTAAGGTGGACAGGTAGCTGTTGTTCTTAATTTCTATGGTGGACAGGTAGCTGTTGTTCTTCATTTCTTTCTTTATTTATCTATGTACTCTTTCTTTCATCACTTTGTTTATTTATCAGGTCTTTTTCTTGATCTCGAATGTTCCTCGTGAGAACGATCTTGATTGCAGTCTTTTCTAAAGAGTAGAAGTAGCACATGGTGCTCTCCTGGCTAGGAGAGTCCCCCGTGGTGGTCCTACACTCAGTCAACCACCCCAAGGTCACTGACAGACGTAACGGTGACTACGGCACGCGCGATAAACGCACGGGTAGCTACCCCGTACTAGCACGCGGTCAGTTGTTTCCATTAACGGGTGCGCCCAAAGCACAGCACAGAACCAGTATAGGGCAGAACCCTCTCAGTAACAGGGGTCTAGCCCCTCCATAGTAACCAAACAGGGGTCTCATCCCTTCACAGTTCGCGCACCCTCGCCTGACTACCCTGGTTTGCCCAGTGGACCTAACAAGTCGGTGTAGGACGGCTAGCTGAACCCCGGGCCTCGTGGGGTGACTAGCTCCCTCCCTACACTAGTAGCTCTCCCCAATATTGTGTACGCGAGGGCCAGAAAAGTCGGTACAAAGTGGCCAAACTCACCCTGGGTCTTGACCCGAGGGTGGTAAGCTCCCCTTTACACTAAGGGGTAATATGTGCTCCCCTTAGTACCACGTACCCAAGAGACAACACACTTTCCCATTCAGATTTCCAGTTCTGTTCCATTTATTTCCAGGAGCTCTACTCTTAATTCCCCGTAAGGTTCATGCTCAAGTTTCTCAGGCCAAGCCGACTAGGTTCCATCATTTCAGGTTTATTTGCTTATGGCACGTGTTTCCAACATTCAATCTTTCTTTTCCAATTTATATACAAGCAGCTCATATTTAATTTCAAACAACAGGAATTACATGTAGCAGTTACTAACAACAGTACTCTACATTTCACAGGCAGTTGTTATCCAATTACAGGTAATTATTATTATTCTATCTACTCAAACAAGACTGCAATTTAGGCATTCAATACAATCGTTCTAGTGTTTCTAGCCCTAAGATTCATGCCATACCCTGGGATCTATCATTCAATCTAGTGTTTCTGGTCCTAGGATTCATGCTATACCCTAGGATCTATCATTCAATCTAGTGTTTATGGTCCTAGGATTCATGTCATACCCTAGGATCTATCATTTATTCCAGTGTTCCTGGTCCTAGGATTCATGCCATACCCTAAGATCTATCATTTATTCCAAATATGCATTTATGTTGTAATTAACTAAGCGAAGCCACTCTACCCGCAAAATCGGGAGTAATGGGGGCTTGATCGGCAGGTCCACGTGCCTCCGCAACCCCCAAATCTGCAATAGAATGAGGTCCTAACACAAGGATAAACCACAAGAAACCACTCAGAATATGATAAAAGGCATTCCAACAGGTAGAGGAACTTATACGAAGAAGAACATAATCTTAAACGGGGAAATCAAACCTCAAACAAACCCTAAACGGGTCAAAAACGACAATCCAGACTCAAATCAGACGTCTGGAACACCTTCCAGATGTCTTAAAAAGGGGTCCTGATCATACCTCACTCCGCGCTACTCCTTAGACATCCAGGGTTCCTGCTGAACCATCTGGACCTAGTTCTAGATGTCTAACCACTTCTTTGGACGTCTGGAGACGTTCCCCGCCGTCTGGTGCCTCACCCAGACGTTTGAACAGCGTGAGAGGGCGTGTCCCGCGCCTTCCCGAAGCGAATCCTGCATGTGCACGCAAAATCACTTAACACGGCATGTATTAGAGCTTCGACGGAACGACCTACATGGCCGTATCCGTAAGGCGAAGGATAGGGCGCAGGATGTACCTCTCAATCGTCTGCAGCTTCCTCCAGATGTCGTCTGCGTCGTCTGGATGAAGGTCCAGACGTCTGATTCTAGGAAAAATCCCAGAATTAAAACCTCCTTCATCTTCTTCCTGCTGTGTGCGACCACGCCGCCCAGTCGCTTGTCCGCTGCTCAAGCTACAGTAGCGTCAAGGGAAACCTCCCCGACACACCCCTCCGCCTTGCACACGCCCGACCGGCCGCGAGCCTCTTCGGCGAGCTATCTCACGGCTCGCGCGCTCTCCTCTCTTCCCTTTCGCTGCTCCTCTCCGCCGCTGCACTCGGCTGCTGCTCTCGCTGGAGAAGGAGAAGGTGATTGGGAGTGGGGTGGCGTGAGGGATATGACGGGGGTATATGTAAGCATAGGGGAGGGCTCTGTCGTCGGTGAGGGGAGAGAAGAAAGAGAAGAGAGAAGAATTTCGGCTGAGCACAGTCTGCACGCGGCACGCGCACAGACTCGAAGACGTACGCATGCAAAATTGATTTTCAAACGTCTAGCCCAAGTCCCAGACGTCTTAAAGGGCTTTAATGGTGCAGTCCTTAACACTTGGCAATTGCATCCAAAACATTTTTAAGGAGGGTAATCATTTCCTTTATTTCTTGCATAGCTGCTTGTGTCTTTTCTCCATCATTGACGACGAAATGGAGTTAGTTGCATTCATTCTGGAGGGTCGCTGATTAGCCCATATTTGTGAGCTATTTAAGTATTTAAATGCCTAGACATTAAGTTAATTCTAACATTTACTTAGCATGCATTAGGATGTAAATAGATTAATTCATATTTCTGATTTAATTACATAATTCATGCATTGCATTCATAACTAAAGGCATTTGAAATTGACTTAGAATGGCATTAGGTGCATTACATGCATTATTTTAATTAACATAAAACTTAAGGATTTGTGTATAAATAATCCAAATATTTCATTTTATTAATTATTCTTCTTCGCGCAGGTAATCGTTCCACTTCCTCCGCCTGCATTCAATCTTCGCCAACTGCCTGCACTTAAGACCCCATTCATGGAGGAGCAGGTGTGTTGGATCTGGTTGGGGCAGCTGAGACTACAAGGGAGAGGAGGAGGCAGCCGAGCTCGTGGAGGCCATCATCCCATTTCACCACAGTGCAGCATTTCACCACCGTGGGGCTCCACGGCCAAACTCCGTAATACAGTGGGCCGGTAGGGTGACAGACCACCGCGCCAAAAGGATGGAGGTGGTCGCCACCATGTACGAGCTCCTTGAAGCTCACCTACCGTGAGTGCATCTGTTGATGCACGACTTGCCACCGTTCCATCACCGTGCTTCTTCTTCACTTGCTCCATCACAGTTCCTTACACATCAACCAACCCATCACCACCACTTGCAGCATACCGCGCCCTCGCCTCGCAACCATCGAGGTCATCGCTACACGCATGCCACGCGTAGCCATACACATGTACATCTCCCGCGCATTACGCGCACCACCAGCATCGCCTGTGTCCTCCTCGCAGCAACTCCACCAACCACAATAGAGTCATTCCACCTGCACGGCCCGTGCACATCTCCTTCGCTGCACCTCCGCACGAGTAGCAGCCGCTCGCGCACACCTCTAGTGCATGCCCTCCTCGTAGCACACCCGCATTTCCCCTTCCACGCACGACCAGCAGTGCATGCTTCTCCTATCCACTCTCTCGTCTCCAGCAGCAATAGCGTGCCACCTTCAGCAGATCACGCCACGCACCTGCGCTCCACCAGCTCGCGTGCGCCCCGTCCGCACCCCTCTGCACGCGCCTGCCACTCACAGCACTGCCCTGCGCACGTTGCACCTCCACCACAGCAGGCGTGTGTGATCAGAGCCTCATCATGAACCCTAACTAGCATAATTTGATCTAAATAAGTACGCAACAACTCCTACAAAACCTAAGGAAAAGTCTAACTCAGAGAATTCCAAATTTAAGAATAAAATAATTCATAAGGGGTAAAATTGTAATTTTACCAATGCAGTACACAAACAGAGTGTGTAAGGGTCTGAACACTGGTCAAATGGGCTTAATAAGAAGAAAGTGGGATAACCTGATCCGAAAAGAGTTATAGCAACTTCTAGGAATTAAATGACATTCTACAACCCTAAAAACAAACCCGCTTCAATTCACAAAGTTCCTAGCAAGATAAAAGTCAAATAAACCCTTTAAACTTCATGGAAAAACATCATCTAGGGTTTAGAACCTTCAATTTGGCCAGTGGAACCTATCTTGACCTAAATTGAGAATCATACCCAAATTTTGACCTAATTTGGGTTTTTGTGCAAATTGGCCAGTCAAACGTGGTCAAACCTAAAATCAAACCTCACCATTAGATTCCTTAGGTCCAAATTAGGTTTATACCAAAATTTGCACCTAAGGGAAGGCTATCTTGACCTACTTTACAAATTGGTCATCTTGAATTACTTTTTGACCCTTATCTTTTTGAACCCTTGCATTTAGCCCCCCATCTTCCCTTTCGTTCTTTGCAGAACGGCCCCTCTGCCACCTCACGCAGGCGCCCATACCTCCGGTGACCTTGCGCGGAGGATGGCGCCGCGTAGGGTATGGGGGCCGCTCTCAGGAACAAAAGGGGGGTTCCCTGCGTCGTCCTCTTTCGCAGGGACCCCCTGCCATGGCCTGCCATTGCCCACTCCTCTCGTGTGAACGCACGAGAGGAATGGGTCTCCATCTCCGGTCAGCTCCGACATGCTCTCCACGATCTATCCTCAAGAATCTCCTCCCGCCAGCTGCTATAAAAGGAACGACAGGGCTCTCCGGTCAGGGCAAGCCTGATTTGGCCGAGGATTCCCCCCAACTTTATCTCCTCCTCCTATGGTCAAACGCCTGCAGGCTCCGGTGGCCCTTCCTCCTTTCGTCGCTCTGTTGCCATACCTGCAGCAGAGTTCACTCTGCCTCGTCCTCTCGTGCCAGGCTGCACCAGCTGGCGCCTTCCAGACCCCCTCCTCGTCGCCGTTACCCCCCTCTGGGCACCTTCACCTCCGGCGTCGGCAAGCACGCGCTGAGCGCCTCCTTCCCCCCTTTCGTCAGTTAAAGTAGGTGAAACTCTTCCCCTTACTCTCTCTGTTATTTCCCCCTTCTTAATTTGCTATTTCAACCCACCGACTACCACTGTCCATCACCACCTTCCCCATCTCCGGCCTCCCTCCGGTGAGGCATTTCCGCCGCTCCACGCCTCCATCTGCCTCGCCAACCACCTCTTAAGCACCGCAACACCTCACTGACACTAAATCCGCCCTCCATTCACCATGTCGCACCTCCAGACCAACCCCCGAACACACCCACTCTCACGCACATAGTGTGCCCTAGGCACACGCACTCCGGCTTCACCACGCCGCGCCCCGCACTGTCTTCGCCGTGCTCTGGCGAAGCTCACCAAGTACTCTGACAGGGCCGCGAGGCTGTACTGGTGGTTTCAGGTATCGCACCCTCGCCGCCATTGAAGGGAACCTTGAAGCAAGCTTGCAAGCAGCTCCAAGCCTCTTCAGCTCCAGGTCTGCAGCCTAGGTCACACGAAAGGGGTCCGCGTACGCACTCAAGACTTCAATTGGGGTTGCAGGCCTCTGCCGCTACCCCAATTGGAAGAAGCTTCCTCCCGTAGACGCCCGAGATAGGAGGTGGGGCTTTAGTCCCACCCCGGAAGTGTGTGGGCGCACGCCCACACATAAGAGGAAAAAGTGCTCTAGGCTGTTTGCCTCGAAACACTGGGGTGATGTCCCTCCTCACTTATCCTCCGGGTCTCGTCCGCGGCACTGCCTACGCAGATCTGACCCGCGACTCGATTACCCCCACTCCTGAGCACTCCTCGTGCACCACACCCACGCCGGTGTGCCTCGACCCAGGCACGCAACCCGACCCAAATACCCGGCTATGGGAGAGCGTACCAAAGAGTGATTCAAAGAGAGAGAGAGATGCGGGAAAGGCTAGGGGTAGGTTTTGCGCAAGGAACAAGTGAGGAAGAAGAAGAGGAAGAGCGGGCGGCGAGGACTTAGTCGCAGAGCTCCCACAGCAGAGAAGAAGAAGGTGAAGGAGAAGCCGCAGCAAAGAGAAGAAGCGGAAGAAGCTGAAGGAGAAAAGAACACAACAGAAGAAGAGGAGGAGACACTGTAGCAACAGTGTCGATAAGGCATCCGATTCAAAGACTCAGACGTTCGGATCAGGGAAAAGGAAGAGAAGAAGAGAAGAAAAAGAAAAGAAGGAAGAAGAAGGGCAGAGCTACTAAAGAAGAGAAGAAGATGCAGACGAAAGAAGAAAGAAGAAGAGGCAGCAGCAGAGAAAAAGAAGAGAAAAGAAGAGGCAGCCGCAGCAAAGAAAAGAAGAAAGAAGGCAGACTGAAGAAGAGAAGAATCGGCTAAAAGAGAATAAGAAGAGAGAAGAAGCCAAAAAAGAGAACTTTTGCTCACTCTCTCTCTCTCTCTCCCTCTTATTCTTTTTGTAACATAATTGTGAACCTTTATGTTGCTAGAATGACGTGTGCTCCCTGAGTTCGACCTCGGGAAACTTTTAATTTCGAGTAATAAATTGTAAACTGGTGACCGTTTTTTGTAATATATTATAACGAATTAATCATTATAACACCGCCAAGAGCAAGAAACAGGTCCACACCAGTGCGCTACCAGCAGCGCACGTAGAGCATGCACTACTTCAGCCGGCGTTGTCGGCCGTGTACTCGCTCGTCCTCTTCTTCTTCGTCTTCTCCTCCAACAGACCGAACAGAACCCAAAGTTATCATAGTCCTCCGTGCAGCCACCTCATCTAGCCTTGGAGCTTCGCGCCACCAACATCATTGAACTTGCCTCGACCTCAGAAACTCGGCCACACCCTCTGAAGGCCGACAGCAGCCCGCCCGCGCCGGCGAGCCGCCGCCACCATTGCCGGCCTTCCTCATCACCGGCAAGACCGCCGGCGGCTGTTCGACGCGCCGTCACCGCCCACGCATAGCCCTCGTCATGGCCAACCACCTCCGAGCTCCACGCACCCGACCACGGCCTCCTCACCGCGCACGCATAAAGGGAGCAAATGCACTGTTTCTTATCGAATTAATATTTACATTCACATGCCATTGCCACTCTTTTATTTTGAATTTATTAATTAAATATTATGGCTAATTTATGCAGGTGACCTCCTTCTTTCTCATAAATGCCATTTCAGAATGTTCTCTTGATGTTTTCTTAATCTGAAGGCAAATTTGGCTCGATTTCTCGACGAAACTAACCTTGAACATATGTTTTTAACCGGTGCGAGTTTAAATATGTCATTACCTCCCTGTGAATATGACCTGCTTTTCTATAAGTAGTTTAATTTTTATTGTAATTATTTTGTTAAGTGGTTTTCCACCACTTTGTTACTAAAACGACAAATCATCTAATAACATAATTCGAAAGCGGAAACCGTCTTATCAGTCGCCTCAGAGCTTTTGAAGGCGGACCGCTTTCTAACCTTGATGACAAAATAGAGTCAGGTGCATTGATCATGTCTCTCTTCTTCTAAAGCTTGGAGGATGAGAGACTACCCCCCACCATTAAGGGCCATTTCCAATCATTCCTGTCGTGGAAATGGTGCAGAATAGCAGGCCGGTATTTGAGCAGGTTAGCCTAATTTGTAGAATTCAAGTAACTCCATTGCACATTGAAGTAATCCTATATCTCAACTTCATCCATGCACTCCAAATGGAGCCTTTCACAGAGAGAAGCCTCCAAGTGCACATAGCTACAACCGCCAACTAAAGGTCCTTAAATCAATGGAGGCCTGGACCTCCCTCGTCCAAGGGGCGACATAGATCCTCCTAAGCCACCAAATGGAGATTGTCATCCCAAATGAAGTCAACCACCATCTGCTGAATGCGATCCAACGTGTTGGCTATGACAATTGTGTTGTCAAGACAAAAGTGGAGGACACCGTCAACACCCCATTGAACACATTTGATTCTCCCCATGTGAGAGTAATTTTCTTTTCCAACCACTAAGCATATCTTTGATATTGTCTTCCAAGGCAACCATTCTAGAGGACCGTCTCCCCCCACAAAGAGAAACACTAAGGTATCTGCACGGGAATGAGCCAACAAGCATTGCAAGAATTAGGCAAATAGGTCACCTTTTGTTAGTATGATTAGGAAAGAAAACATGGCTCTTGTGCTCATTTAGGTGGAGGCATAAGTCCACACCAAAAGTGTCAAGAGCATTTCTTATGCTGTGATCCAATAAGACATCCACATGCAATCCAAGTTTAGCCAACTTGATGCATCCATCTACCACCTGAACTTTCAGGAAGAGAGAGGGCATTTATTACTAGAGTAAAGAGAAGAGGGGAGAGTAGGTCACCCTACTGATGAGAGGCTCATCATAACTCTTAATTACCTCTAATTAACTAGTTTAACTAGTTTCCTAGTTAATTAGCTAATAATATACTTAATATAGGGTTAATTATACTATAGGGGATTAAATAAGAAGGATCTTCAAAATAAGTTAAAATACTAAATTAAATATCAATTAATCTTAATAATAATTTATTTAATAATTTGGACTGAAATATTAAACACTTAACTACTTAATATTTAAACTTAATTAATTGTATAAGCTAAGTACTTAATTAACTTAAGTAAATTAATCACTTAAGTAAATATGGATAAAAAGGGAAAAAATGTAAATTCAAAGAATAGATATAATATTTACCTAATTTATAAATATATATAAAAAGTTGAAAAAGAAATAAATTAAAATAATCCTAAAAAGCAACTAGTTACGTTTAGGTCCTTAGCTTCTATGTCAATTGAGTCCTTTTCCTACAAATAGGTCCTTAACTTTTATTGCATAGAAGTCCCTGTGTGCACAGTCACCTTCGTTTTCTTCTTCTTCCTCAGCCTTAGATGGCCAAGGAGGTCCGATGCTCACACCGTCTGATCACCTTCCATCCCACGTCAGAACTTCTCTACCTTTGCCGCCATCCTTCCACTCACCTTCATATTTCCATCCAATGGCTTCGATCCTCTCAAGCCCAACAAACTCCGGCACAATGACTTCACCATCGTCGGAGACGAAGGCTTCTAAACCACTATACCTGGACGCGATTGAATCTAGATGCAGACCCCCTACCCCTCTCCGCCACCTATAAATACCCACCTAGACCTTCGCTTTCGAGGGGCAACTCCCTACCCTCTTCCCCAACCGAGTCACTCAATAGGCTATTTGTCAACAACCCCCAGCGACCTCTACCTCCCTTCCTCTGAACTTCTTCAAAGCTTGACCACCTCCCAATCTTTGCCTTCCTCTGCCGCACCTAGCAACGAGGTTGCACCACCATCTTCTTCCTTCTACTCGACGCATTCCTCTCTGCCGAAGCTCTTCCTCGACCCTCTGATTTCTTCCTCCGTCGCGATCCTTCAACGGAATCTTCTAACCTCCTTTGTCTAGGTAACAGTAGAATTAGGACTGTAGATTAGTGTAGATTAGTTTAGCTTTGTTAGTTAGCTAGTTAACGTAGCTAAATGATTTGAATTCCATCATCTTCCTCAGCTCCAGCGAGTTCCTTGAGCTCATCAGGAGCTTCTTTCTGTCTTTTAAATCCATTGATCACACTCCACATCTTCTCGCTATCATTTATACTTCAATAATTACATGATTATATCACCTTATCGCTTAATCCACTACACGTTCATCGGAGACCTCCATTGTCCATGGCGGAGGTTCTCTGGTATAGATCACACGCATCAAGGGCCCTTCATCATCTTTACACCATTTTAGGGCCCCGATCCTATATCTAATTCACTTTATTACTCAACATTTAAGGAACTCCCAATTTCACACCTTTCTTCTGAGTTTGCTATTAATGCCGGCTCAGAAGAGGTTCTTTTACCTAATTAGTCACACACAAACCATTGCTAGACTCCTTTGAGTCTTTCTCCTCACTCAATTGAGTGAGAGGGTCATTATTGAGTTTAGGCAAACTCAATAGAAGTTTTTACTGGATTCTTGATCAATCTTTAAGTCTAACTACCAATAGAGTTAATTGAGAAGTTCCTAAGGCTTTTTGTGATAAGTTTTATGGAGGTTTCATCTCTAGTGAATTCAAATGGTGTTAACCGGAGCTTCGATGAGCTTTGGTGAACCAAAACTGAGCCTCAACCTTTAGAACTCTCTCAGAAGTTCCAGGTCACTTCTTTGTGATCATTAGAACGAGAATCAACAATTAAGTATGAGTTTCAATGAGGATTACTCTCTATTAGATATCATCTTCCTCAGCTCTGACAAAGCTGAGGAGATCTCTTCAGAACACTTCTGATCCTAGCAACAGATCTAGAAGCTTCAGTAGAACTTTAGGAAGCCAGAATGGTATTCATATAGGGCTAAGAATTCTTGAGCAAATTTGTCGAATAAACCCATTCTTGAGTTCAAGCGATGAAGCTAATAGCACTCAAGGAGTAATCAAAACACAATTTTGAAGTGTGCAATAGATTCCTTGAGTTGAATTTGGTCTGATTATGTTTTTAATTTGATTTTGCAAGCTTTAAATTAGGAAGTGAAATTTCGACCTCACTATGTCAACTTTGAGTTGGATTCAAGGTGTAATGGTTTGAATATTTGATTTATGAGGTTTATTAAGATCGTGAATCATTTGTGAGCAATTTAGAATTGATGAAATATTATGCCATTGGGATATGTTTGAGTTTCCATCTTCTAAACAATTTGGGTTCTAAAAGGAACCCAACACTGTTCCTAGAAACCCAACACTATTCCTTGTGCTTCTGTTGAGATTTGGAGCTAAAAATTACTCAGATTAGTCCCTTTTGGTTTACTGAATTAGTTTAGATCAATTTTTGATGACTTAATCTATCTCCTGATCTGATTTAACCCTAAATTCTAAGTTCTGAGCCTGAGGTCGGAAGCCATGAAGCTTCTAAAGCTCTTCAGAGCTGTGCAAACCCTCATTTCCCTCCCAATCTATGTGAAATGCTTTACTGAAGCATCTTAGTACCTCATTTGACAGGTTTTTCCGCTCTGCAAGTCAAAAGATTTGAGATTGCACCCTCTGAACATATTCAAGCATGGCAAAACAACCATGTTTCTCCTCCAAATTCTTGGCCCAATCATGATCCAATCATCAAATTGATGATCAAATTGTGTAGTTGATGCAATTAGCTTTCGATCGAGCCCTCGATTTCTCAAGTTGGCCTTGTGAGCTGCTCAGAATCAAGCCTTCAAGATTTGACTGGACATAGTTGTGCGTAGAGGAGAAGCGGCGAGTATAGTCCCACATAAGGAATTCTTAGACATGCACCTTAGTATATCACGAAAAAGTGAACCCAGCGTTTCAGTCGTCAAGCACTGGGCGCACCTAACCCATCTGAGCATTTGAACCGTTCTGAGCACGTGCGCGCACGTGCATGTGTGTGTGCGCAGGCGAATGCCTATGTGCATGGGCCTGGGTGGGCGAGTGAGCGTGTGTGTGGGTCTGTGATGGGCCTGAGACTATGCATTGGTTAAATTTGATAAGAATCCACCTAATCTAAACTACGCATGGGCCTAGTAGGGTTTGGTCCCACCTTACGAGGTGTTGTGTATCCTCGAACGACCCATGCTGCCCACTTAACAAACTTTTTGATAAGTGAAGAAGAGAGCGGTGAAGTAAAAAATTGACTAAATGTGGAATAAGAGTGCACAGTAAAGGGAAAGGGTTGAAGTATTAAATTGACTAAGTAAAGAAGAACAAAGGAAGAGATAAAGAGGTGAGAGAAGGAAGAGAGGTAAAGAAGTGCACAATGATGAAAGGAGCTAAGGGAAGATAGAAAGAAGAGGAAAGAAATTGAAAGATAAAGAAGAGAATTAGACGTTTGAAGCATTAATTAGAAGTCTAATATTTACTTTTAAGTTGTCTAATGTTCTTATCGGACGTTTGATTGAAGGCTGGGAGCTGTAAAGAAGAGTTAAACTTTATATTCATAAAGAAGTCACCTTTATTCATTGTAATTTACTTTTATGCCTTGTAATCATGTGAAAATTGTAATAAACATTTCTCAACTTTGGTATTTGTTGTAAATATTTTACGTACATTTCTTTTCTATAATGGAATAAGTGCATACTTTAATTGTATACTTTTTTTTTGTGAATATTCATGTCCTTAACATATATTATAATTATTGTAGTAATTAGTTAGTCATTAATTTAACTAATGAGAATGGTGAGTTAAAATTACGATTATGTCTCCCAGTGAACGACATAGACTCAATCATTAAAAAAAAAAAAAAAATGTTAGGTTAACTTGACCCTATACTACCTAAATGACAACGATTCGAGTTAACTTAAGTCATTTCTTATGTGATTGATTAAGACTTTTAACCTTAATTAACTGTGTTGAGAAATTACACATCACTTGCCTGAGATCACAAGAGGTATGAATTAGGCCTGTCGATATCTCATTAAGGGGTGTATAAGAAGGCCCATAAATGCATCACGAGATCCACTTAATCCAGGTATTGTAGAAATTGAAGGAGTGTAGAATCTTTGTATTAAAGTCCCTTTTGATTGTGTCAAAGGCTTTAAGGATATTGACCTTCACACACATGCGAGGTGAAGTGCCTGACGAGTTGAATCTAGAGAGAAACTCTTGCATAGTCAGAGATGGAGCGACCGTTGATAAAGGCACCTTGGTTTGCATCCACCAAGTGCGGCGTAAGGGGGGACAACCTTTTTGCACAAATTTTGTATACTACCTTGTAGATAACATTGCAACAAGCTATTGGTCGAAAATCTTTAAGGGATGAGGTGTTACCATCCTTAGGGACAAGAATGAGGAAGGAGTGATTGAACTCTTTGACTAATCCTCCCTCGTTAGTGAAGAAGCGAACCCCCTCAATCAGATTATAACCCACGATATTTCAAGCCTTTTGGAAGAAGTAGCTGTTGAAGCCAACTGGTCTCGGTGCTTTATTCGAACCAATACTCTAAAGAGCCATTGAAGAACCAATGCTCCACCAGTTTAGCACTTTCAACTGTAATGACACGCCTATTGAAGGGAAGTTGAAGTTCTTCAATGGAACACTCATCTCTTGGCTTGGAGAAGAGTTTCTTGTAGAAAGTTAAAGCTTCTCTCCTTAACCTTAACCATTCATCCCTATTAACTACCACCCCCATTCATGTTAATGAGGGTGGAAATGGCATTTTTATTTTGACGTATTTTTATGAGTTTTGACTGTAGTAAAGAACTTGGAGGATTAATCGTCAAGTTTTAGCTACTTGACCTTGCTTCATTGGCGCCAATAAGCTTCCTTCTCTTGCCGCAAGGAAGCTAGTTTCGAGCAAGTGGCCGCCTCCTTATCCATTGATATGGGTGTGAGTGGGTTGATATGATATAGTAAATATATTTTAATAGATACATTATGTTGGAGTAAATATATTTTAATATGTATTGAAATTGATAAAGTAAAATAAATTATATTTATTGACTTTAAATTTAATTTATTTGATATTTCTTTATTATTCTTTGAATATAGATAATCTCTTCACTTACATAATTGTTGAATATAATCTAAAATTACACAATTCAATTATCATTTCTTCTCGTTAAGATGGAAGATGCTGTTGAATATAATCTAAAATTATATAATTCAATTGTCATTTCTTCTCGTTAAGATGGAAGATGCAGTTATCTTTATTTTTTTAAATTTGTTTGGAGCTCTGTGACATCCCCACATGCTTTGCTCGGTGATTCTAGGATATGCTGCATTTAACGGATCCCAGGGCATGAAAACATTGTATTCAGACATTTTCGGACACTCCCCGTACCAGTCCAGGTACAGACTCCCCTTTTTATCTTTTTATATTTATTCCCCGTGCAAAAACCTGCGAGGGTCTAGTGGCAATTCGCCACCACTGCTCCCCTCCTCTCCCTCCCCCGCCTCCGCTTCAGCTCATACAGCTGTAACCCATTCTTATTGCGTCATTTCCCACTTCTCGTACCGCATGAAACCTGGGACTGCCCCATTCCCCGCTCCCCTCCCCACTCTCCTCGCGGGAATCCCCCCCAACCGCCACCAGATCAAACCCTCCTCCCCACACAAACCCTAAACCTAACTGCAGTTGTTAGGGATCCTTCCTTCCCCTCCACCTTAGCCACCGCGCGGAATCCATGAAATAGGGGACGGATCGGCATGTCGCGCCCCGCGGTGTCGGCGCACTACAACAAGTCCAAGGCGCTCGATGGCAAATACGTGAGGCCTGCGGCTCTGTTCCTTTTTTTGAGTGTGATTTCTATGCCTTTCGTCCGTTAGAAGGCGGTGGTGATCCGGTTGTGTGGGGGTTGCGCGCAGATGCTCGGGGACGAGATCGGGAAGGGGGCGTACGGGCGGGTGTACAAGGGGCTCGACCTGGAGAATGGGGCCATCGTGGCCATCAAGCAGGTCTCGCTGGAGAACATCCCCCAGGAGGACCTCAACATCATCATGGTAATTGCCGTATATCCCGTGTTTTTCGTTGTCGATTTCGCGAATTTTATGTCACTCCTCATGCTGCTCGAGTCCCGTTAATTTCTTTTATTCTTAATCGGAATGCATAAAGGAGGACTACTGATACGCGAGATTTATTTTCGTAAGTAAAGATTCCCGACTCCCGATTATTGAAAAGGAGAGAATGGTGTTGATCCTGACAATCTGATTTAGAAGACGTTGGACGGTCGACGAGCTAGTAGCTGTCCTCTACGTTTGGGATGTCCTTTTCTGAAGAGAACGCAATTTCTTTCGACAGAGATCGCCTGTGGGATTGTCATTGGGAAGAGTACTCTCGAGTTTCGACATTTGAGTTGGAATCGGAGATCCCAACAGTTCTGTTCAACCGTCGAGAATCATCTAGAAACTCTTCTGCAAGACGATATCCAACCGATCCTTACACGCCGTTCTTTAGCAGCTGGAGCAAATGAGTTGCCAAAAAATAAGTGTTTTGCATCTTCCACGAGATCTAAATGGACAAGTTATGCTGTATCAGCCTGCGGTTCCAAATGAGCCCAAGAAACCTTGGTCACCGGTTGGTTTTTGCTGAAGCAGCTGCAAGAAAATCTCACCTCCAATGGCATCCGTGATCTCCACGATAATTGCAGACCCAAGGTCACTTAGCTTTGATGGATGATTCTGAGCCCTTTTGAAGTTATTTATAAACCTTGGAACCAAAAAGTGTCCTGATGGCCAAGTCCAATTGCCATTATTGGATTTCTCTGGATGTGAACTTGCAAGACAAAAGGATGTGCATAAACTCACATGTTCTTGTGTTCTGAGAGTGAGGCTAGAAAATTGGTGCCTAACTACCCCCATTGGCTTCAAATGCTCCCGCGTACTAGCTTGCAGTGAGTGACACTTTATAAAGGCTAACTGCTTTGTTGAATGGACAACAGTAAGAACTGAAGCCCATAGATGACCAACAGTAAGAACTGAACCCCATTGCTTGGTCTCTAAAGCACTTCTAACATGGATCTCCTCCCCTTCTGCTTAGCCACCTTCTCCAACATGCCCTCCCTCCAAGATAGAAGAATTTCACCCGACCTCCTAGTCAACTCCATAGTGACAGGATAAGCAAAACGAACCTTCCCTAGATCATGTAGCTTCCCCACTCTAATAGTTTCCAAATTCATCTACTGCAAGATGACAATATCTACACCCAATATGACCAAGTAGGCCCTCATCATCCATTCCTTCCCCTGTCCCTCAACCCCCTTACATTCCAAGACACTACCCTCATGATGATTCAACCACCCACTTTCCCACAAAATCCACATTGGCCATTGCCACCATCCAAAGGTCACTACCACTGATCTCCAGATTGCCATTGCCTCCATCGGCTGCACCCCTTCATGGCCAAGGGAATAGAAACAGCCCATGGAGTCTCTCTCCTGTTGGTAGACATTGCTCCCTGTTCACTTTGTATTGCAGCTAGAGAATTATTGCGAGAGGGGAGCACCAAGTTGGATGAGTGGAGCCTAACCTAAGCAGTCGATGAAGCCCAAAACCCAGGCTTTCTACATACATGGGTCCATGGAGATCCATTAGGGACTTCGAGTGAACAAGGGCCAATGAGTCTCATGCGGAGTACTTGATGAAGCCACATATGGCCTACTGGACCTGGAAGAACTACTCTCATCTTGACATCCCCTTTGCAATTATTGACACTGATGAGATTCTCATCTCTCCACTTTTTGGCGCCACCTTTTCTCAAGTTAACCACTACACTCTTCAACCATGTTGCCTTCCACGAAACAAAAATGCGGAGTGTCCACGGATTTGAAACATACCCTAAATGCCCTTTTGCCTTACCTGCATTGGCCTTTCCTGACCCCTTTGACACGTTGCTAGTGATCTTTGACCATCACATCTTCTCTCTTGTCGCCCTGTCATGCTTCTGCAGAGATCCACCTGCCACAGCAGAGCTGAAGGACCATGGATGATTCTCCTCCATGGACCACTTAATTTAGATAAGGCACATAGAGCCCCTAAAGTGGAGAATGACTGTTTTCAATGGTGATTTACCGACAAATACCGCGATCCAGGCCACGATTTTTGTAAGATCAGTCTCCTTGAATCCCACCCTTTGCAATGTTGTAGATGGACAAACACTGCTAACGAAGCTTGGACAACCAGCTAGTATAGCCTGAGAGGGATTCCAAGGATGAAGGAACTCCACCCCATGTGGAAGTTCCGTTGTCATTACCCCCATCATAATCAGTCCAACAATGCAGTCTGATGGATCTACTCTTCAACTGCAACACCTGAAACTCCCAAGGTGACTTGTGTCTCGATCCTTGAAACCTTGGTTGACGCCATAGCACTACCATCCCTTTTAATCATCTCTTGATGTCCCCTGGCAACATGCCCCCCTCTGAGGTGTCTCCAAGGAGATAGGACTTCAATAACTTAACAATGGAGGATGACCATGGAACCTCTACTTCCCAAACAACCATTGTTGTTGCTACATTCCTACAATGCAGAGAGACACTGTGCTCCTGATGACTGCCTATGAAGCATCACACTTGAACTGCCGATGACTGAGTCCTCCATAGCACATGCACTTCACAGGATCTGTACTTTCCTACATGAGGTGCCTATATCCTCTACAGGGAAAGTATAGAAGTCTATACCTATGTAAACGGTGCCCTTCTCTATGTTGAGGTGCCCCTCCTCTTCGTCACCCAACGAAGGACTGCCCCCTCCTCTCTCTCTTGCTCTCAGTCTCCACATCCTATCTCAACCCCATACGTGGGTTGTTGTGGTATGGTCATTAACTTTCCATGGATTACTTCAGGAAAAAAACTTTTTGAGTTATACGTTCAACTCATTTACATATACATGTGCATTACACGTGTACATTATATATACACATACACATACATATATACATATATACACACATTACACATGCATATATGTACGTATGTATGCATGTGGGTGATGGGCACAATTGAGTCATTTGAGTCGAGTTTGTTGAGCCCAACTCAGCTAGAGCTTGATTGACAAGAAAATCGAGTTGGAAATTGAGGTTGAGCTCGGCTTGAATGCTTATTGAGCTGGGCTTGTGAGCCTTTGTGAAGTCAAGCTCGAGCTAAGCTCCTCGAGCTTGAGCTAAATGCCTATTCCTAATCTGATATTATCTTCTATTGCTGCCATGCCGACTTTTTTTTCTCATAGACTTATTTGGAATCCAAGTTTTTCTTGTGGCCCATATATCCACCATAAGATCTTCATTTCTGCCACATAAATATGTCCTTTGTTGCTTTTCAAAAAAAATATGTCCTTTGTGCATGCCTACAGTCAATATTCCGACATTCACAACCATGCAGCATGGTAGATCTCATTGTTGCTTATAATATTTGCTAATAACTTTGGAAGGAATTATTTTGTCATAGAAGATATGAAGCTCCTCTCCACTTCAAGCAACACGTGTTAATTTTGTGTATGAAATTGTCATCAATTCCTTCATCTTGTTGGAAATCAATATCCTATGTACTAAAACTCTTTTTCTTCATCACCTTTGATCCTTCTAGGTATCCTCTGATATTGAACTTGCATTAGATACCTACTTTTGCCAGCAGTCCTTGGATTTGAGGGTTTCTCTTGAGTGTTCAAGTCTACTATTGACCTTTTCTTGTCACATCTAGGACACTTGTTCTAGAAAAGGATGTAGGCTAGTATCTGATAGTGAAGATGTAAAGATTGAAAACCAAATCTTGATGCATACTGTGGATGGATGTTCATATCAGAGTAGTCTTTCATCCCAGTTGGATTTTTTCCACAAACTGTGTCTGCATTACACATTATTTATTAGGTTGATGTACGAAATTGGCACCTCTTTCTTTTCTAATTCCTCAAGATATCCCTGAACAAAATCATTTTCATTTTTCTAATCAATACAGTCCATATGTAGGTCCTCCTTCTTGACTCTGAATGTTTTATCTTACATCTCAAAAGGTAATTTGCTTCAACCATTCACCTACCTGGCATGAAGCCAAATCAATTTTATGTTACATTAGAGATTGTCTCAATATATTTTGGATTACCTTCTTATAAAGCTTCATTGTGTGGCCAATCAACTTGATAACACTCTAGTTTCAACAAGTGTGTAGATCTCCTAGGGTATCACAGTGTTTTTTCCTTTATTCTTTTGGCATTCTCTTGTTTCTCCTAATGCATCAAAAAAACTTATGGACCATTCCTTCCACACCCAAAACTTTGTAAATATCTGTAGGATATCATTAGGTCATATAACCTTCCTCAATTCATCATTTAAAGAGTTTTTACTTCATTCCTTTTGTATTTTTTTTGAAAGAATAATTCCTTTGGTATTTATTCATAACTTTTATGGTTTAAATAAACATGAGTGAGTTTGATTGTTTTCCATAATGTATCACAATTTCATTATTTCTTATGAAAATAATTCTTACACCTCTTAATGTCTTAACAATTTAGGTGCACTTTCTTTTCTTTATCCTTGATACACCTTGTAGACTTGAGCTAACTTTGAGATGAAACTCTTTCCCCTTCTTTGGAATCAGCCTTGCATAGAGATGCTCCAACTGTTCTGCCTTTATTTCTCCAAAAATAACAGTTTTTTTTCCAACAAAAATTGCATTTACTTTAATGTTATTCTTATTGCTTCTTTCTTTTTTTTGCCAAGCTTTTTTTTCTTTTTATCTATTTTACCATGATAAAAGGCTCTGAAGCATGATTTTTTAACTTTAAGTTTCTTTTGTTTTTTGTTTTTTTCATTCCACAGTCAAGTCTCCTTTTGCCCCAAAATACTCCCCCTACAGCAGCCCCCCCTCCCCAATGAGAAAAGAAAAAGAAAAAGAAAAAGAAAAAGAAAACCCATCTTTCTAATAGTCCACATATCTCCTTTTGCCCCAACAATTCTCCCTCTACAACCCCACACCATAAAACAAAACATATTTCTAACACAAGTTGCAATAGTCCGCATATCTTAGTAACACTTTGAATGTTCCCAAGTTGTTTGTTGTAACATTTTCTTCTTTTTTGCTCTTTTTTTAGATTCCATCATCTTTTTTCTCTCTCCTCTTTTGACTTGTTTATCCGGCTATTTTGACCAATACAATGTGCTGCCATTAAACTCTCTCATGCAATGGCCTTATGATCATTGCAGCACCATCTATCTCATTTCCTTCAAGCAAAATAGTCACAAACCATTATATAAGTGATCAAATGCACTTCTTCTTGTTTGATGAAAATATTGCTATAAAAGATCATAGGACAGTACAAAATCAAGAAAAATCTCCATTCCTATCACCAAAGCCATAATTCCTGTGATGTTTAACAAGGTTAATGTGGGAAAATAATTGTTGAATGTTTATAGGGCAGTGAGCTACTAATCAATGCATGAACCATGAAGTTGTTGTTTGGTTTTAAGTATGTTCGAATCTACAATCAGGGGAATGTTGTTTTTTCCCCTCTAAACTATCCATGGGAGCTTAGACACACATGATACTGCATGTGATGGAAGGATAACAGTCATCTGGAGGTTAAGGTGGGAGAGTAATTATTGTATATCTTATTTCTTGTTTCTTACCTAACTGACTTTATTATGATTATGTTTCTCTTTATCACTAATGCTTTCTTTTCTTTTTTATCTATATGGCATCACTTTCTGCACAAACTTGATCCTAAACTACAGCAAGAAATTGATCTTCTGAAGGTAAACTTCTTTGCTGTTTCCTAGTTACTAGATTATCTTTCCATTTCGAAATGCTTGTATGCAATTTCGTTACCTAATATTTTGTATTAGCTTTCAGAGCACATATATGTTTTTTCTTTCATGTAGGGATGGTTATTGTGGTAATTATAATCAGAGTTTCTTCTTGATTGGAGCTTGAGTGGTCATTTATTTTGACCCCTATAATTACATGTTGTTAGTAGCTCTTATACTGGACAATGATTTGGCTTCATATTCATATGTTCATACAATGAGTACGCTGAAAAAGAATATGACAAATTTTGTGTGTACGTATTTATTTCTTTATCACTCAAGTTCCTAATTGATTAAAAATATGCCACGGTGTTGGGAAAGATGAGTATTGAGTTTGTTGGGTTCAATGGATGCTGTATTTTTGTTAGGATACACATGTTGTTTAATCGTATGTAATCAAGGTCCTATCTAAAGGGCCTCATGCGTTGTATTCTAGTGTGAAGAATCAATGAACATGACAACTAGTTAGGTTACTCCTCTTGCATCTTTTCCCCCTCTCTTGAAGAGGGTGTTCCATGTAAGATTAGGATTTTCTTGTGGTCTTCTTTGATGTTGCTATCAATTATTTATATTTCTCAACATGGTAGTAGAGCAAGTCTAGTTTGGGATTGACATTTTTTATTGTCAGAGATAGAAGTACTTAAGATTCATCTATGGGATTTTATTTTTTCGAAGATTGGAGTTACTTGCTAAGTTTCCCAAGGTATACTTGAGGCTATGATGATGGCAAAAAAAATGATGATCAATGCTGAAGCATAACTGGAATTGTATGGTCTCTTTGGAGACATCTGATAAAATTACTGGCGTTGTATGAGGGGACGTCAATGGTGAGCATGAGGTGGCCACACAAGTTAAATTGTGGCAAGGAGAACGACTCAAATGAAGGGACACAGGTAGTGTCGAAGGTTGCAATGCTAGCAGGTCCAAATGGCATATTGCAACACCTGTGCATGAAGATGGTGCTTTTCGGTGATTAGGAGTTGGAGTATGTGAGACAAAGATGTATAGAGAAGGTGATTTTTGATGATTAGGCCCTTGAAGCAGTGGTGAGGTATTTTAGCCAGTGTGCAGTTTCATAGGTAGAGGCTTGCACTGTTAAGCATAGGCATTTGTGCTATTGTTGAATGCATTTGATACACTCAATTCTCTGCTCTTGAAGATGGTTGCGATGGAGATTCTTGTCAATCTCTACCATTTTTATAAGAGGTCTTTGTGAATGTATTTATCCATATCTAGTGAGTTGCCATTTTTATTTCTTTGTTGGATGAAGTATGTAATTTATCCAAGTCTCTTTCATATAAAAGAGACTAGGGTTTCTTGGTAGAAAATAGAACATCTCTTTCCATTCACATGGCATCAGAGCAGTGATTCTAGATCGGCGGTTCCACCAAATATTCCACTACTCTCTGTTCTTGTGCGCGATCATGGCTTGAAGGACCGACCACATGTGGAGTTCAGATCTGACGCAGATCAGTTTGATGCAGATCAGTTTTGCTGCAGGTGCATGCTGGGCAGATCCACGGATTCAATTGCAAGATCTGGTGCGTGATCTGGGCAGATCAGTGATCTTCAGATCTGCTGCTGTGAGCGTGGATGATCAGTTGTGCGTGATCTGAAGGTCAAATGGATGCTGGGCGACGCTGCAAGATCATCTGGTGCATGCTGCTATTGTGGCTGGTTACGTGGGATGCTGCTGTTGGTGATGCTGTGTGATGTTGTGATGATCTGCTGTTGATCACCCAGACCTGTTGGCTGCGATTGTGTGAAGTTCGTGTGGCTGTGATCTGTTTCCAGATATGTGCAGATCTTCTGGTGTTGGTAGTGGCTGTGTGCGTATTCGATTGGTGGTGTCAATCTTGTGGGAGTACACAAAATGAAAGTAATTGGTGTCTCCCTTTGTGTGCTTGGGATTGTTTCCCGTATTGTGCTTGGGATTATCTCCCCTAGTGTGCTCGGGATCGCCTCCCAGTATCTATCCATGTTCTACTTGATGATGGTGTTGTCAGGAGGAACATGGATTATGTGCCTATGGCTTCACTGGAGATCCATGTTGCAGGGTGTAGCCCTGGCTGTTGGTAGATGGAGAACTGTACCCAGAATTCAGGCTAGACAATGGATAATTGACTCTGGAGCATCAATTTATTTGATTGGAGATTCTACCCTATTGAAGACGCCTACCAAGCTAGGATGCATGAAGTTGGTGAAGGTAGCAAACGAGCCTATTTCTCCTATCACCACAGTGGGTGATGTAAAGATATCCTCAAGATTGGAGTTTTCTGACGTACATTTTGCTCCAAAGTTTCTCATGAATCTCTTATTTGTGAGTAACATTTGCAAAGATCTTTGATGTTGTGTAATGTTCGATGATAAGCATTGCTACTTCTAGCATAAACAAACAAATGAGATCATTGGTGGTGGGATTGAGAAGGATGGCTTGTACTTTCTCGATATTCCCTCTTAGTTTGCATGTGCAGTTTCTATCTCTTTTGATCCCCTGCTATGGCATTAGCGGCTTAGCCATCTCTTTGTGTGGAAGATGCGTCAGATGTTGCCACTAAGTACTGCCTTTGATTGTGAGGCATGTCAGTTAGGGAAACATCACCATAGTACGTTTTCCTAACACACAAAAGAGATTACCGGATTAGTACCTTTCCCTTCAGTCTGGTATACTGTGACATTTGAGGGCTTGCACGTGTCATTAGTGACTGAGGTCACATGTACTTTGTGGTGTTTGTCAACAACTATAGTAAATCTATCTAGGTCTTCTTGATGAAGAATTGCTCGGAGATTCTTTAGATTGTGTAGCGGTACTTTGTAGAGATACAAACTCGATGTTCCATTACGATACAAGTCTTCAGAAGTGACAATGCGTTGGAATTCATGTAGATAGATCTTTAGGCCTTTTTCACCAGCAAAGGAACCTTGCATTAGACGCCATGTGCCCATATGTCATAGCAGAATGGATTCAATGGAGTTGGAGAGCGCAAACTTTGTCATTGGTTAGATATTGTGTGGACACTTATGATGTACATGAAGGCTCCAAAGTAGTTTTGGGGTGATGCGGTCTTGACGACAACTTATCAACAAGGTGCCATCTTAAGTATTTCTAGGTGTGACACCTTATCAGTTACTGCATCCTGATTCAGATAGGCCATTTGCTTTGCCACTTTGCACATTTGGTTGCCTATATTTTGTTCAGGTCTTCGGAGCTCAGGACAAGTTCTCCCCTTGGGCTGTGAAGTGTGCTTTTCTGGGATACTCTTGTACTAAGAAAGGATATAGATGTCATGATCTCGTGCATAGGAGGCATATCGTGACTGTGGATACAATCTTCTTTGAGAAAGTTCCTTATTTCTCTGAAGAAGGTGCTAGCATCGATCTTGCCCCTCGGGAGATGCAGGTGTATCACATGCGACACACATCAGTGACTCCACTACCTACTGCATCAGTCTAAAAATGACACCGCACTACATATGGCTAAATACATTCTTTGTTGGATGAAGTATGTAATTTACCCAAGTCTCTTTCATATAAAAGAGACTAGGATTTCTTGGTAGAGAATAGGACACCTCTTTCCATTCAATCTTCTTTTGGTAAAATTGCATTCTTTGCCCTTTTATTTATATTCTTCAAAATTGATCTTCTTTTAAAGGATTTTAGTTCTCCCCAGGAGTTTCTTAAATTTCTTACTTTCTGTTAAAGCTTTTCAAAAGTAACTTTTAGTAAGCTTTGATTGTTGCAAATCAATCTAAAATTTTGGCACTTGCAGCTAGTCTGTAAGCTGTTGGAACTTCAAAATTTTCTTTTAATTTACTTTTAATTTATTGTGCTTTTCAAAGGTTTTCTTGCTTTGGTTGAACTTCCTTGAAATACTCATGTCTTGATTCATTTGTGATCTGCCTATGGTTTAGATCCTTGGTGCTTGTTCAACTAAGTTTCTGCTAGATATTTTGATTTTTTCTTGGTTTTGAGTCTAGTGCTGTCGATTTTGTTTTATGGATTATTTAGAAAAGCAAAAGAGGAACCAGAGAAGGAAAAAATATGAAGAGAAAGAGGGTTGAAGGAGGTAAAAAGGAGACAATAGAAAAAAGGGAAAAGATGGAGGGAAGAAGAGGAGTGAAATGAAAAAAGGAAAAAAAAGAGGGGAGAAGAAAGGAATAGACCATGAGGAGAGCCATTATCTCCATTTTATTTTTTCCTCCCAGCTTAGTAGGATGGTCTATATGAATTTGATGAGTATAGGAGAAAGGGAGAGTAGTAAGTTTGAGGCCTTTGATGCCCTAATATGAGAAAGATCTAGTTTATAGGGTCCTCATAATTAAGAGAAACTCGCTGTTGCACCTTATATAAGAGCAAAACTCACACTTATTCCCTTTATGAGCAAAGCCTATTCTCAGGTTTCTGTATGAGATGAGCACTCTAGTTCCTTGGAGGTTTCCATGAGAGGAAGACCCAAAGGAATTCTTCATCAGTGATTCATCATCCTCATTTTAGCCAACAATTGTATGCCTTGAGATGCATCATCGTCGCCGTTTGTGGAAGTGGAGAGTCATGATCCGTGATGCAGTTTTGTCATCACTAGCATGCCCACCTATAAGCACCTATAAGCAAGAATCAGGATACAACTTTGTTGTCATTCAACAAGAGCGATGACCTTGTTGCACCATTTGTCTTGTTGTTTGCTTGTTAGAGAAAGGATTTTAGTTGGTAACAAGCTGAGATTACATCCTCCAACTCGATTGGGTGGGTTGGGGGAGGGGGTGGGGAGAGGATGTTGGGAAAGATTACTTTTGAGTTAGTTGGGTTAAGTGGATACTGTCAAGGCCCACATGTTATTTTGGTCCCATCTTGTCAAGCACTCAGTAAGCTCCTAGTAGCATTTCATGTTCCTTTAATTTTTGATTGATGGGAATTAGAGATGGAAACATCTAGTACCATTTGTTTCATTCATCTCTCAAGGGAACACAATTGTTTGGCTGCCTTTTATGCCCGAGGAAAGGGCTCTTTCTTAGTCATTGGTCCACTATCTAGATAGTATATACGGTAGAGACTCCATGTCTATTCATAAGTAGGTAAAAAACATGATGACCACTGGCTGGTAGGTTATTCCAAAAGCCCTAATTGAGTTAATACTGCCTCTTTTGTTCTTTTACCTAGAGGAATTATGAGCCTATGGACTTGCATGGTCTCTTGGTCATTGTTAAGCTAAAATAATGTAGGCCAACAAGATGTTTCTTCTGTCAGATGAAAGAAGACTGAAGGCTTAATGCAACTCTTTTTTTTTTTTTATTCCCTGAAAAGTTAATAGAAGTCTTTTTGTTAGGGAAAAAGAAAGGGGTGGACCCTTCCCATCCAAGAGATTGCTCATTTGGCTTCCCTTAGGGGAATCCTTGCTTATTGCTTTCTCTAATATCCTCCCTTTACCATATCATGGGGTTTTGCAGGAGATCCTAGAGTTTGCTAGGAAAGAACTTGGGGACTCTCTTGATTCCCCCCCCCACTTTGTATATGGATTCTATTAGTGGAGATAAAAAGAAGTGCTTGGTTTCTTTAGATACCATGGATATGGCAACATTTCACTTATATCATTGTCTGTACATGAAATTGATGCTTATTCTTATTATATCTCTGTTAAGATGCTAATGTGGGTGGTATATTACTTCTATAGAAGCTTCTTGGTGGAGCGAGAGTTTGTTCATACTTGAATCTGCCAACTTAATAAAAGTTGGTTCGAGTAAACTAGACAGAGAAAATTGAATTGTTCAAATGGACCTAATGGATTGAAGGATCAATCAGAAGTAGGTCAAAGATCAAGTGAGATAGGAGACTAGGTAGAGGGTAGAGCCCTGGGATTGAGTTGTGGCTGGAGTGAGGGAGGGAGATAGGTGTGCTTGGCAATCCCATTTTTGCACTGGATAAATTAGATAATTGAGAATAGTTATATTGGTCGGATAAACTAATGGTTTGTCATGTTGCTGTTGGATGCGTTTCGTTGGTTTGTTGTTCCATTGGATGTTTTGGATTAGTTTGTTGTTCCTTGGATATTTTTCTTTAGGTTTGTTCTTGTTTGAGTCTGCTTTCTTTCTTGATTCTGTTTGGAAGGGAAAAATTCCAAAGAGCAAGAATGCAGCTTCCTTCATTTGTTAAGACCTAGAATGGATCTCAATTTATTGGACAATTCAGTTAAAATATGAATGCTGGAAGGGGAATGAAATAACTAGAAAGGTGGGGCCAGGCTACCTGTAGAATGGTAGTAGCATGAGAAGAAGGAATTTGATGACCTTCTTTGAGCTTGATGTGGAGGTTTGCGCAACGAGATGGAGACTACTTGGTGTGGAGATTTACACGTGGAGAACCCATGCACAGAATGTTGGTGTAAGAACCGAGAGAGGAGGGAGAGAGAACTTAGTGAGCGAGAGGAGAGGAGTTGAGGGAAAGACGAAAATATTATTATAATCAACTCAACTCAAAATAACATAAGATGCTCTATATATGTATAGAGAGATTATACCTAATGTTAAAAATAGAATATCAGGACTCAATAATTTATTAAAAACATGAACTAAATATTCTCCTAACAAATCTAATTATCTTGACAACTAATATACTAAACTTGCTAACTTGGACTCAAAGCAACCTAACTTATTTCCTAAGCAAAAACCACTAGGGCCGACGCCCTTTTGATCGACATAATTGCCACGTAGACAATTCATGTGGCCAATGTACCATGTGGTAGTCCACGTGGCTTCTTCATTCTTCACACTCCCCCTTAAAAGGAACACATTGAAAAAAAATAATAAGTGGAAGCAAAATCACTAGATTTCAAAGAGCATAAAACAATAAAGGAACACTTGGGTTTACGTGAAAACTCCACTCACGAAGAGCAGGGAGAAAACCATAAAAGGCCCCGATAGGGCATGTGTGTCTATAATTTCTCAAAGAAGAATGAAGAGGTACATTGCCTTTTTATAGGTTACCACACACCACATAGTCCGACACTAACCAATATGGGACCTACACACTCCAATACTCCCCCTCAAGCTGGAGCATGCAATGCTTAGCTTGTACAACACTCAAATCCCACTCTACACAACAGAACATATACTTTCAGCTGGTCCTCGTTTGCAGGTGGGTATGCTGATGTCGACACTTTAGCGAGGGCTAAAGCTGCTGGATGGTGTAGTTGACAAATGGCCTCTCCTTTGGAGATCTCAACACGTGCTGGTGGCTCCCCATTCAGTATCTCTGTAACAGGCCTTCCTTTGAATGCCTCGAAAGTTGGATCTCCCTCATAGAGTCCACAAAATTGGTTCTCTCACGCAGAATCTGAAATGGGCCCTTCCTCCGAGGACTGCGGAACTAGATCTCCCTCATGGAGACCTTGAAACTCTGGACCTCCCAGAGTTGTAGATCCTCGCGTGGTGATCTCGAACAAGGGGCTCCCTTCTGGAGAATGACTATAATAGGCCTACACTTCCCCCTTCCCCCATATTCGTATGGGAGAAGAAATAAAAAAATCGAGAAACTCACATATATAGAGAAGAGTTTCTCCCCCCTCTTCTCTTGAATTCCTTTTTTTTTATTTTTTTCTCTACCTTCTTTTTTTTTCCTTTTTTGTTTTCTCCTCATTTTTTTTATTTTTCTCCCTTTTCCACTTTTCTTTTCTCCCGATCATTTTTTTCTTTAAATAGCTCTCGGTCTCCCCTTAGGGTTTGGAGAACCCAACAACATAGAGCGACATGTCACTCACCACTGCCAACTGCAGTCGCCACCTCTGGTCTCGTCCGCTCCGGTCGTCAGTGTCGCACCGCCCCTACGTCCTCGTCGCCAGCGCAAGCCGTCCCTCATCTCCTCCGACGACGAGGTTTGCGTCGCTACTGCCTGTGTGGAGTGGGGCACCTTCCAGGTCCTTAGCCACGGCTCCTCGACGCTGCTAGCCTCACCTTCTTCTGCGGTGCCACACCCAAGGAGAGGATGCGGTACGCGTGCAACCCCTATGCCGTCTACTCGCACGGCCATCGCTGGAGCGGAAGAGGGCCTCCACCGCTGTCGCTAGGGTTCGGTTGTGGTTGAGCAACCACCGCTACTTGTTGGCATTTTGTGGCCTCCATGATTCCACCTTTGCGACAATGCTTGTCTAAGTCGTGAGATCGACGCTGCTCGGTCGCCTCCTTACTGCTGTTATCCTCGGCCTCGTCCTCGGAGGCCATTGACGCAAATGCTGCTGTGGCTGATCGTCGTCGATGCCTTCAGCGAGATCACGTTGGTTGCAATTGCAGCCACCATGGCTGCCATCGTAGCGACTGACATCGCCGCATGCGCCCACGCCCGGTCTGTGCGGGCCCTCTCCTTCTTGATCACCTTGCTCCTGCTGGGCTCCCTTACGTCGAGCCACCAAAGATCTCGTGCGATCTCTTGCTGAGATTAAGTCTGCTGCGATCGTTGCACGACTCCTCAAGATCGCCTTCTAGATCATGATCTCCACCAAGGAGATCCTCCTTTTTGGAAGAGAACTCCAAGTTCAAGAATGATAAAATATGATAATTAAATAAACATGATACCCCAAGGAACGAACTGCTCTGAAACCAAGTTGAAAAAATATAATAAGTAGAAACCAAATCATGAGATATCAAAGTGCATAAAACAATAAAGGAACACTTGGGTTTACGTGGAAACCCTATTGACGAAGAGCGGGGAAAAATCACGAGAGGTCTTAATAGGGCACGTGTGTCTATAATTTCTTAAAGAAGAATGAAGAGGTACACTACCTATTTATAGGCTACCACACACCACATACTCCCACACTAATCAATGTGGAACTAAACTATACATATTCCAACAAATTATCTTGACAACTAATATACCAAATTTGACTAACTTAGACCCAAAGCAACCTAACCTATTTCCTAAGCAAAAACCACTAGGGCCGACGCCCTTTTGATGGACGTAATTGCTACGTAGACAATCCACGTGGCTTCATTCTTCACACTCTCCCTCAAGTTAAGGTCAGGGAGAGGATGATGACTTGGATGAACTTTGGTAAGCATTTAGGGGCCCCACCACACCTCCTCTTCTTCCATGATCACTTGATCATTCTTCTTGGTAGGAGTCTTGGTAGCCATAGCAAGTCCGGAAGCACCCTTGGAAGATGTTTCCTCTTTGGTAACCTCAATAGTCGATGCCATATCTTTGGTTTTCTTTAAGTGATAGAAAGATGAGCAAACTTATGCATGGTATTTAACACTTTTTTCTCTGGAAAAATCTCCTCTTTTAAGGGAGAGTAAAAAATTGGATATGAAGTGTCCATTGGAAAAGCATGAAGATACCAACCGCATCATAACTCGATAAATCTCCTCTTCCCTTTTCTAGGCCTTGAGTTTTGTCATCTTCGTCTTTAAGAAATGAGCATCTCTCTACTTATACACTCCAAGAAGGCACCAGATATGTGAGAGAAATAACTTGCCGGGTTCTCTCCTCTTTCCCTTGGGCCTTGCATAAGGTGCCAAGGTCCTTCAAGGAGTTTGTGAGAGCTCCCCACGTCAAGCGAAGATACCTCGAACTCCAGGGGCCTCGGTATTGCGTGGAGAACTCACTCACAAGAGAGAAGAATTCTCTTTATGCGTGAACTCTTATCCCGGATTTCTTCTCGATCCACACTCGCACAAGAAGCTTCGACCGAAGGCTTTGATATCATGTGGAAGTTTGTCTAGCGAGATGGGGACTCCCTGGCATGGAGATTTACACTTGGAGAACCCATGCGTGAACCGTTGGTGTAAGAACTGAGAGAGGAGGGAGAGAGACCTTGGTGAGAGAGAGGAGATGAGTTGAGGGAAAGATGGAAATAGTATTGTAATCAATTCAACTTAAAATAACAATATAATCTCTCTCGATATATAGAGAGATTATACTTAATGCTAAAAATAGATAACAAGAAATCAGAACTCAATAATTTGTTAAAAATAGTAACTAAATATTCTCTTAACAAATTTAATTATCTTGTCAACTAACATACCAAACTTGACTAACTTGGATCCAAAGCAACCTAACTTATTCCCTATGGAAAAACTTCTAGGGCTGGCACCCTCTTGACCGGCAAAACTGCCATGTGGCTTCTTCATTCTTCACATTTGAAATTTGTGATTTTTACAGTAAAGGGGCAATTCATTCATGATTTGTAGGCCCACGAATGATTTATTGCACTACCTGTGTTTACTTTGCTTGCTTGATCCAAAAGCTGCATGTAACGTAAGAATGGCCCAAGCTTTTCCATTCCTTCCTTGCGATTGGGATGATTTGAAGCGCATCAGGTCTACCCCGCCCAACAACAGATCCCCTCTTTTGTTATAAGCTAAATTATGTAACACAGGCTGCTGGCAGGTTTTCCCTCTTGCACCTACTCAGGCCTACTTCTCTTCCCTCCAACTTTCTGAAGAGTAGTGGGCTATATATCCTCTCTATCTCTCTCAGAATGGGAAAGGATGAATATTCAAGGTCAGTAGTATTCATCCGCTTCATTGCCTTCACAAGTCCAATAGTTACAATTACAAATTTTGTAATTGAGGCTCTTGTATCTTGTAATTCATTGAGAAGAATTGATGAAAAAGCATGGATACTTAGGTTGCTTCTCCCTTGCTTTTTCCTTTGAGAAGAATCGATGAAGAAGCATGGATTCTTGCCTTTTTTGATGGTGTTTTTCTCAAGAAGGGCTTTCCCCATAAAAGGAGGTCTTGTGGTCTTTCTTGCTTCTGTGCTTTGTTGCTTATATTTTTTCATGTGCACATTTGCTTATACTTGTATAGAAGTTAACAATTAACTAGCAATAGAATATGGTGGCACAATATGGTAGCAGGTTGGCAATGCAAAAAAGTATTTATATCTTCAAAAGCACTGGATGGAGGCATAGTTAAATAAGAGGAGTTGTTGTTTTCCCGAACTTGTGTGGGAATGGACATTATTTTAATTATTCTTTCAGGTTAGTAATTACATGTTGCATCTGCACAATTGTCTATTCAGGTCATGCTAAATCTTCTGTTTGAGTGCTTCTTCACATGTTCTAAGTGTGTTTAGTAGTGATTTAAATTTCAATGGCATGCCATTGAAGTGGTTATTTTTGGGGTTAGGTTATATTGATATCAATATAATGTCGAAACACAAGGACTTCGACGAAATGTCGTCAAACTTTTGCCTGTTTCGACAACATTGACCATTTTGAGGGTGGTCAGTGTAAAAATGCCAAAATATCTGGGTTTGGGTGTTGGCAAGTGACAAAATGCATTTGACATTTCGATTTGTTGCTGCTACTTCTCACTCTCAATTCTCCTATTCTTCTATACTTCTGCTATTGTTGCTCACATTGTTGCTATTGTTGCTCCCGCTGTTTTTACTCCCATTCTTCGCTTATCCATTGTTACTGCTCTCTCCTGTCTTGCTGCTCCTCTTAATTGATTCTCTTGAGGTTTGATTCCACACCCATCCATAATTATATAGTGGATTTACATTAGAGCTAGAGTCTAGATCTACCATTATTACCAACATATAGGTTTAATCTTAATTTAGCATTGAGGAAACATTTGTGTAATTTTCAAAAATAACATCCTAAGTTTGAGTTAGCATTAAAGAATAAAGAACTTGCATCCATCCATAAGAGAATAAAATATGAAAATTACAGACACTATTTTGAAGTTGACAATCTATATTTTTCATACATAAATATGATACAACTAGATCTAAATGTGACTCATAAGGGGTGGCATAAATAAAATTGACTAACACAATACACATAGTTATGTTGATCTATATCTATTCAAATTAATTAAATTGTCAGCATGGTAAAAGACCTCAACTTAACCAGTAGATAAATTAATTTAAGATCTATTGGTTAGATATTTTAGTTTTTATATGTTTACTTTAGTTTAGTGCAAATTATATATTTAAATCTTTTATATGCATGCCTTGATTCAATTGGAACATTAATTATTTGATATTTAATTCTTGAACGTGAATATGGTATAGTAAGTTACATATTGCATATGAATATTAGGATATAACATTATTAATGTTTAAACTTGTGATTTTCTTGAAATTCTAATCATTTTAGCTATTTTTGTCATTTTTGTTAGCATGTCTTTGAAATGGACTAATTTTGGGACATCGAAATTGTTGAAATGTAATGTCGACATACGGACGTTTTCACGGTGTGCCCTCGGCGGGCCTCTGAAATGTACACTTAGAAATTTAGATTGAAGTATTCTTCTACTTCTATTGTTCATGGTTTTTTTTTTCTACTAAAAAGTTTGTGTTATTCAAAGTGTGTTCGACAAATAACAAGCAAATATGCTATTAGTTGCTCACAGTTCACTACACTCTGATAGTTTCCACTTTTGACATTGTTTTTTCTATTTATGTAAGAATGGCATGGCTAAATGGGTAGTTGGTTCTACCTTCATTATTCTTGGAATCAATTTGTATAGTGATGGTTAAGTCATTTGTTTTAGTGCCTTTTCCAAAAATAGAAAAAGATAAGTTGGCATTTAATTTATTAGCAATTAAACCTTATTTCAGCAGACCTGATGCGGATGTTTCATCACAATAAGTTAGCATTTAATTTTTTAGAATTTCACTTTCATCCACAGCGGGAGATATCATCATTCATTAGTAACTGTTATAAGTTCGTTCTTCTGTTTTCTGTGTTGGTTTTGTTGCTTTTGCCTTTTGAAAGAGACTACATCATATCTAAGGGGGGTTTTTTGTTTCTCCCTTTTTGACAATTTTTATATAGGTATGCTTCCACAGTTTATTGCTACACATGTGATTATTTCTTATCTGAACTTGCTTAAGGTTTTTGGCAGAATTTGAACCACAAGAACATTGTAAAATATCTTGGATCGCTAAAGACCAAGACTCACCTGTTTATTATTCTCGAGTAAGCTTTCTCTCTTAATTTTTAATATCTTTGAAAAGAAGGCCTTCTATAGTATTTCTTATATTCAATGCCTAAAGATTGTTAGTTGTAAAAGAAAGCATTTTTTGAGATTTCGCAACTTGGAAAATCAAGCAATCATCATATACAAATACATTTTTGTGGATAGAGGTGGATGGGACTTGTCCAAATCCATAATCAAATATTACCTCAATGGATAGAGTTTTTTTCAATTTGATCCACGAGAATCTCACAAAATTTGGGAATATCAAGATATTCTAAGATTTTAATCGAAAGCTTGTTAGAGCCCTTTTGGTCTTTTATTATTTATTATAGTTGGTTGTATTTCTTTATTTCTTCGAGGAATACTCTTGTAATTTTTTCACTTTTATATATTAAGAGGCAGAGGTATGGAATAAGATAACTTGATTCATTTCTACTAACTTGGCATTAGAGCAGCGATCATAAACCGGAGCCTATAACCTACTTGATTCCTATACCCCCTTCGTCTCCACAAAAAAAGAAACACTTCCCCTTGAAAAAAAACTTAACCCTAGCGAAGTTCTTAGGGAGGTAGCCACCACCATCGTCGGCTTTCCTTGGCTGGTCAGTGGGCCACTGATCTGCCCTTCATCTCCTTCAACGCTGCCCCATCAGTTATAGTGCCACCTCCACTGCGTATAGCTAATGCGCATCACCTTTGTCGGCTGTAGCGCTACACCTCCTGCAGTGTTGCCACCCTAATGCTTGCCCTCTTCCTCGCAACATAGCACTGCACACAATACAACACCATGTGATGCACTAAGCGTAGCGCTGCATGTCGCACTGTGAGTAGTGCCTTTGCTTGTGCGTGCAGCCATGCACGTAGCACTGCTCGCAGGAAAGTGTTGCTCATTTTGATGTTCTCAGTGTGTTCTTCATCCGTTGCTTGTGATCTAGTTGGAGAAGATATGGCTTGTAAGGGCCCATTTGGACGTGGGTTTAGTGAGGTTTTTTCCCACTTGGGGTGTTTGTTGGGGTTTTTTTCCTCCACTTCAACACAAACGCCTACACAATTACTTCCAATTATTCCAATTAAATCACAATAGCCATTACTCACTTTTACTGTTAAACAAATACCCCCTACATCCTCTACTCCTACTTTTAATATTAAATAAATACTCATTAACATCACATTAATATACCAATCATTTTATCCCACCACTTAAACCCCCACTTGTTTCATAACCCAAACAAACACCTATCTCCACTTATTCCATATTACCCTATCGCTACAGTGTTTTATCCCACGTCCAAATGGGCCCTAAGTGTTCCTTAGAGGTGACATCTAGCAATTAGTAGAGATTAAGACTTAAAAAAATCCCTTCTTTGGTCAGATAGTGAAGTTGGATGCGACCAGTTATGCTAGATAGCCACAAACCTTCCTCATGATAGTGGAAGGCCATGACAAGGAGCATGTTTTACTCCATCCAAAGGCAATGGCGAAGACCAGGAAGAATGCCTCCTGGAAGAACGATAATGTAATGGTTCGTGCTTGGATCATGAATTTAGTCATTCCTAGAATTAGGGATGAGATCGTGTACTATTGTACTACCAAGGAGATGTGCGATAGTTTGGGGGACACCTACTTCCATGAGAAGAATTCAAGTAGGGTCTTCCAGATCTATAGCGAGCTCTCTTAGCTTCGCTAGGAGGGCTGCACATTGCTCCAATATTATTCGACCTTGAAGGGTCTCCTTAAGAAGTACAATGTGTGTTGACCTGTGTGCATGTGTGCTTCTTATAGGGGTTATTGCACGGAGACAGAAGACCTGCAATTTCTGGTTGGCCTTTGACCATATTACATGGTAGCTCAATCACAACTTCTCACTCTCTCAAAGCTTCCTACCTTGGAGGAAGTGTACATTAGGATAAGTAAGATCTTTGTTACCCTCACTATTTCTGAGCCTACAGGGTAGACTTTGGCCCTTGCTGCTACTTAGGGTTGTGGTCGGGGCACTCCCACTACACCAGGCAGAAGTTGAGGTCATGGGCCCATTGGGAGAGGGTGTCTGACGTGCATGTACTGTGGGAAGCCAAGGCACATGGAAAATAATTGTTGGACAAGCATGGTCGTCCTCCAATGGCCAATCAGCTTGTTGCTAGTACAAAGTAGTTCGTTGATACTCTCTGTGCTAATGGTTGACTATGATGAATTAGTTCAGTGCTTCACACAATTGTCACAGGAGGCCTTGTCTACGTCAAAGATTGCTGATTGTCTCTTTGTCAAGTATAGAGTTTGCCCTCTTAACTTCTGTTCAATGCTATTAATGCGAAAGGCGACATTAAGGCAACAAGACCCATAATTGCCCGAGGTAAGAAGTGACAACTTGAGTGAATTGAGGTGACCTTTTTTTTTAATGTTTTTTACATATATATGCCTCGGTAACTCATAATAATAGCATTAACTTTTTAAAAACATTTCTAATAATAATATTTTAGACTTCAATTAAAAGAAAAGGATAAGAATTACATCGCAAAAAAATTGTTTCACATGCTTTCAAACTTTTAAATGATAAAAAATTCTTTCACATTATAATATTATATAATATTATAGTAAGCTTAGGAATCAAAATAATAATGTAATAACTTATAATGGATAGAGCTGAATATCGATAAGATTATAAATTATGGTAACCTATAATGGATGTTTATAAGTTATTTTTGAGGAATATATTTATAAGTTATTACAATATTATAAGTTATTACAAGTATTACAAATTATAGTGTTAGGGTGTTGATATTTACATAATAGTTATGATATTTATAAATAATACTGTAATGATTTATAATATAGTGATAGACTTATCCTTAGCTCATCGATATTTATAGCTATAGTGTTATAGTTGATATTATAATTTACTATCATAGTGTTATACCTATTATAAATTCTTAGTTGTAATAAAAATTTATAATATACGATACTCGATGATCGGCAAATGACGCTAAATTAGTAAGCAACACAATTACATAGATAATTGACTTATGCCCAATATCAGCTTACCTCCCCCATCAGTGAACCCACATTTACAAGTAGGTTAAGCATCGACCTTCTCTCAACAAATCTAACATCCTTTCTCCAAAGAATGTCATCGGGATTGTTCCTCTGGTTTATTAGTTTGTCGATTGGACATCTAAGAAGGTCCAAGAGGCCATCGAAGATGTCCTTATCCAAGTTTGCAACCTTTTTAAATGTCCTTAGCTTTTTATATTGGGTTGACCTCTTCCTAGGCTTGGTAGGCTTGTGGCCAATAGCTTTTGTATGTCATCCTCGGACGACAGTGTTCTACGCTGGAGGCTCGTCATCATCCTATACAAGAAATGTAAAATCATGCGGTGGATGATAGGAACACATTGGTGGATTTATACATTCCATCGATTGATTCATACAATCCACCAGCGGATTTAATAAATCAATCGGTTGATTTTTAATCATAATTTATGTTCTACCTGTGTAATCAGACCACACCGATTGATTATACGAACACTTCTATGGATTTTGACAATCAATCGGTGAATTTCATAAATCAATCGAAGTATTTTTAAAATCAACGGGTGGATTTTTTTATCACAATAATGGATTTATATGTTCCACTGGTGTGGCATCGGAACACACCGGTTGATTGATGAATTCAACCGGTGGAATTTGCTAATCCACCGGAGGATATTATCAACACATTGGTGGAAAGTATAAACTTCACATTACCTCAACCATCTCTGGGTCAATTGGCATGTTGGGTGCCTCCTCCAACTACACGGGGGGCATTAACATCATGCTCATGACTCTCCTCCTCCCCAACTCTCAACTTATTATCCTCCTCTTCAACCACGTTGTGCTTGTCCTTCCCCTCATCCTTCTCCTCCTCTTCCCCAACTCCATACTTCTCACTCTCATCATCCTTTTTGCCCTCGTCTTGTCTCCCCACATTGTCCTCCTCATCCTCCTCCTTATGTATCCCTTCCTCATGGTGCTTCTCCTTCCCCTCCTTGTTCCCATCCTCTCACTACTTCTCCATTCCTCCTTGTCCCCTCTCATCCTCGTCCTTTTCCTTCACATCCTCCTCTTCATCCTTTCCCTCCTCCACCTTCCCCTGCTTCCCTTCCTCATTATTCTCCTCTCTCTTCTCCTCTTTCATGTCTTCCAAGAAGGCATGAAAGAACCCTTCCATTATATCTCTCTCCTTCTAATTCAAGATTCCGATGGCTTAGCTTCCTTATATCCCCTTCTTAATCGGGCATGCTGCACTCTCAACTTCTTTTTCTTTCTTGAGGTACGTCAAGTACCTTTTGCTTCACTCGAATTTTCTTTGGCCTTTCATCCTTCCTTCCCAACAACTACATGAGGTTACTTCCTGCTCTCATGAGTTGCCACGCTCACCTCTCCCCTTTGCTTGCTCCTCTTCCTCCCTTCCCCTTCAATTGCTATGTCAGCTTTTCAGTTCCCACGTATCTCCACATACTCCTCTCCAAACGGTGATTTCCTCGAGTTCTCCTTTGTGGCCTTTTTCAAAATGAGATTGACATTCTTTGCGCACTTGGTGAATGTCTTTTCTTGATTATATTTTTGCAACATAAGATCAACATTTACATTCATTGGGTCACCAATTTTGAACATCTCAGTTGCCCAAATAAGCAATAGAATGGCACGATCTTTGAAATGCACTTGATCCTTCGTGGAGACCTTCGTGGAGAAAGTCGTGTACAACCTCACCCTAGTTGCAACAATCTAGCAATTGCAAATCTTCCATTGTATCAAGCACTGAAGTTATGATGGCTTGGTCTCCGTAAGTTAAGAGGAACAACCTAAGGGCAATGAGCACCAACAACTTCGTCTCTTTCGTCACTTCTCTCCTCAGCTGTTTCCTTTTCTTTAGTCTTTGCCTTCCCTTTCCCCTTCTTGGCATCTTCAAATTCATGTCATTTCTTGGTTACAGCCTTGACCTTAGGCTTAATAGTGGAGAAGTTCTTTGTCCAAATCTTTGGCCTCTCCTTCACATTTTTCTTCCCATCGACCAAGGCAAGTTGCCTTCCTTGGTTCATCAACCCTATCATCTTCTCCATATGGTCAACACTTAGCTTCAGCCTTAAATCACCAACGTGAAACTCCGTCTCTACATCGTACGCATCTACCATATGCCCATATAATTTCCTATCCTTATATTGAGGGAAGTACTTCTCATTTTGTACGATTCCACTGTATAAAGTCCTCTTAAACGACTCCACAATGTCATCCCCAACATACTTTAGTGCTCTCTTGATCAATATGAGTGTGCATTTGTGGTCAACTTCCTTGAAGTACAAAGGTGGACTGATTACATTTGTGAATCAACCGGTGAATTTTTGGTTATCAACCGGTGCATTCATGTTTCTCACCCTCCATCCAAAGATTCCACCAGTTGATTATGAAACACATCGGTGGACTTTATATCTCCATCGGTTGATTGTAAGAATGCACCGGTGGATTATTTAAATACATTGGTGCATTCATACAATACACTAGTTGATTTGGATCTTCCACCGATGGATTATTTATATACACCGGTGCATTCGTGGAACACATCGATGGATTTTCTCAATCCATCAATGCGTTGATACAATATAAATTTGTTCCACCCAAACATAAAAATGGAAGTGATATCTTGGTGAATGCATTAGTGGAATTATTGAAATCCACAAGCATCCCTTTATAAATTTATCAAACTACACGCTCATTCTACAAACCACCGGTGGATCATGACAATACACCTTTGGATTACCCCAACCCACCAGTGGCTTCTCCACTTGAAATATCCCCCAACATTTTGGTGGATTTCGAAAATGAACAATGTACATGCATCTGACACAATGGTGCTCTCGCAACATTGCGTTACCCTAAAACAATAATTTTTATCACCTGCTCAATTGTAAACACCAACACTCATCGACGTGTTCTTCGTAACATATTGACAAGCGTACCTTGTTTGCGTGTTGCTGCCGCTGCTGCCCTTGTTGCTGTTGCTGCCCTTGCTGCTGCTCGCCTCCATTGTTCTTGTGTGACAAGCTTCCGCTCCAACAACGAATGACCTCCCCTAAACGCACCTAACTTCGTCGATCGAAAGGGTTCATGGGTTGCTCAGACGTACGACTTCACGATGGAACGCGTAGGGTGACAGTTGCATTTTTGAAAATGCTTTATATACCATCTCTTCGTATCCATCGACGTTTTTATTTTTTTTATTCAAGTCTGGGAGTGCTTTCGCATCGTCCGCTTGATGCAAGACCATCAGAACACACTCGTGAATTTGATATCCCTTTTTTTTTTTGAAGGGTTGAATTTGATATCCCTTCAATTTAATCTCATGTCCAATCCCTTCAAACAAACACTCCAACTTTGCCAAACGAGGGATTACTCCTTCCAATCATTCCTTTCCCACGTCCCCATAAACAACCACAAAAGCCTCTCAATATCGGTATTGAGGCACAATCCCGTACCCTTTTTTTCCACTTTTGCCTAAACAAACCCCCTAAACAAACAGTGCCTATGGCCTATATAGATACAGATTATGTAGGATGTCTTGCTGACAAGAAATCTACCACTGGCTTTTCAACTTATGTAGCAGGGAACTTGCTGACATGGAAGAGCAATAAACGAGCCGTTGTATCCAGGTCCAGTGCGGAGTTCGAGTATAGGACTGTGGCATACACAATTGCTGAGATGATGTGGGTGAAATTCTTTCTAGTAGATTTACATGTGTTTGTTGACACCTCTATGGAGATGAGATGTGATAACAAGGCTGTCACCTATATTGTCAACAATTCTATGTTTCATGAAAAAATCAAGCATGTGGAGGTAAATTGCCACTACACACGTGACTTGAACTTGAGAGGTCTCATCTATACCATGCATGTCTCCTCTGGTGATCTGACAACGGATATCTTCCCAAAGGCATTGCATCGGTCTTCCTTTGATGTTTGCTGTTCCAAGTTGAGCATGATCGACATCTATGCTCCAGCTTGAGGGATAGTGTTAGAGTCCCTTTGGTCTTGTATTATTTATTGTAGTTGGTTGTATTTCTTTATTTCTTTGAGGAGTACTCTTGTATTTTTTCCATCTCTATATATTAGAAGGTAGAGGTATGGAATAAAACAACTTGATTCATTTCTTCTAACTAAGCTAGTTCTTTGTTTCTTGTATATTTTGCAACATAATGAGATCTATGAATCAAGTAAAAGATCTAGTTTGTTGTGTATGCTTTATAGCATGAGGAGATCTACAAAACAAGGAAATCATAATGTTTCACACAAACAGCTTTTCAAAAAAATAATGTTTCACACAAACAAGAAAAATTTGAGAATGCAACTTGCAATATCAAGATAAGTTCAAAGCAACAGGAATGCAATACCTAACAAATAACTTTGGATCAACATTATTGATGGGATTGGAACATATTTTACTCCCCGATCCAATCTGTTTAACGGATTGGGAAATATTTCAATCCAGACCTGTCCATAATTAATCCGGTCCGGTAGCCTTGTTAGATTGGGTTGCAGATTTCACCCAATCCATGTGCACCCTACGATACAATTGACTGACAGATACTATCATCCTTAGATATGTGGAAAATGGTTCGCTGGCAAATATTATCAAGCCAAACAAATTTGGTCCTTTTCCAGAGTCCTTGGTGGTGCTGTACATTTCCCAGGTATGTTTTTATTTACTTGGTTTTGTTTCATATTCAAGTTTTATAGATCTTGGTCATATTCTTAGCTTGTGCTTAAGACGGGCAGGTTCTTGAAGGTTTGGTCTATTTGCATGAGCAAGGTGTTATCCATAGAGACATCAAAGGAGCAAATATTTTGACTACTAAAGAGGTATTTTATGAGTTCTTCTTTTCTTTTCTTTTGGGGTTTCTTTCCTTTTTCTTCTTTATATTTGTACTCGTTTTATTCTTAAACAAATACTAATCGATGGAGATTTTAACTTTTAACATAGTTTACATCTTCTTTGTGGTTGTATGCCTTTTATGCTTAAACAGGTATTTTTTGATGGAGTATATTATGGAGTTTCATATGTATTCTAACATCAATTGAAGTCTCCTTTTCCAAAAAAAAAATTATTTGAAGTCTAATTATGTAAAAGCAACATGATAATTTGCAAGCACTCAATGCTGGCTTTTGTCTTCTGTCCAAACAATGATTCCCACTTTCCCAAAATGCTGATCACATCAGAGTGCCCACAACGTAGCCTTTAATGAATTGCCTCAGTGGCAAGCAGAACCAAGATGGCATATAGCATATAGTGCCTCATTTTTTTTGGTTTAGTGGATCAGTGAAGCATCAACAGTTATCTTGGTGTGGAGTGTTTATTGTTGTGGAAATCAATGTGTCTCTCTCTTTTTGCTCTCTATTGTCGACTTGTTTGAGTATGATATGGTATCATTGTTAAATTTAAAGCTAACTAGAAATATTTGCAACTAACACTTCATGACCACCGTCCTCCTTCACATTACCGGTAATCACCTTGTGCCATTCCCCTTCTCTTTTTAGTGCTTCCTTATTGGTTGCTTATTAGCATTGCCACCTGTGCTCTCCCTCTGTTTCGATCATCTCCTCCACCAACTCTCTCACATGTTTTACTTATTTCTGTTTTCTGCCTTTGTTATGACAATAATAATACTAGTGACACAAGTAAGAGAATTGTTTAGATTGTTTACCATAATCTTATTTTCAGGCTAATTGTTTGAAATGTAAAGGGCAAAGATGTCAGAGATATAACACATCCCAACCACAAGGAGATACCTTTGGCAGCATGATAAATCCATTATTTTGCACAAGGTCCAAGTGGAGCCCCTAATCACAATCTTTCTGCAGTTGAGTGCCTATTTTGGCTTGCTAAATGTTGTAGGTTCCAGCCTATTCCTAATAAGAACGAAGGTTGCAAAAATCACTATAGATGACTGGCCATTAGGTGCAGTCACATGGTCACACCAGGCGTTGGACTGATCCAGCACACTTGGGATCTGTGCAATGACTTTTGTTCAACTGTCATGTATACATCATGATTATCAAAATTGTGCTCACGGCATCAGCCAATTACTTGCTTATTCAAGTGAATAATTGGCCTACTTTTAGATTGACATTGGCATGACCTTGAGGATGGCCACATTCCTCCTAGCTTTTTGGTGTCAAAATATCTCCTTTTTTTCACCTCAATGTGGATGTCCCTACAGTTAAATGTTTCTCATTGTTTTATCTCCAAATATATATTTGCATTGTATATTAATTACCCATTTTTAAATTTAAACAATAAAATATATAAGGCCATTTAGTGCCCTATTACTCCCCTGCATACTGTATACTAACCTCCCTGTCTGAATACCATGTTGTGATTTTTGTAACCTTGATAAAAACCATTACATCCTTGAGCAATACATGGAGTCATTTGTAATTAATGAAAGTAAGAGCAGGTAGCTGTCTCATCTTCTTCTGAAAGCAATTAAACGTATGTGGGCATTTGTCGGTGTATTAGCGATTAAATGTAATGATTAGCATGCGATCAGTTATTTGTATGTTTGGATGCATGGATTGTGTATCTTTCTTGTTTACTGTGAATGATTCTGTAAACGGAGGTTTTTTAATTTTCTGTAACAAGGAATGTTTTAGCTTCTTGTGTTGCAGGTTTTGTCAAACCTTGGCTATATTGCTTTGCAGATTGCTTTTTATATTGCTTTATTGCAACCATGTATCATTTGGAATTCCATGCAACTGTAACTGCCTTTGTGGTCTGAAAAACTGTCTGAATTGTTAGCAATACCGACTTAAAGTATTGTTGAATTGGGCATGGTTCCAATGACCCAAAGAAACTGGATACACAAGTTCTCAACTGGTAATCTTCAAAAATGAAGTTTTGATATGTATCATAGCTACATGGTTTAAAAAGTACAAAACACTTAAACTACTTTGAAGCTGAATTTGGCCTCCCAGATTCTCAGCTAAGACTATCCCATTGATGGAGCTTTTCGGGGGCATTTATTGTACCCCCTTTGAGGCTAAAATTCTTGAATTGCCCCTCATCTCCTATTCTACATCTTTGGCCTTTTTCTTTGTTCTCCTCTCATCTCCTTACTTGGCACTAGGAATTTTTTTGCCTAACTGCCTCTTTCCATATAAGTTATACTATGACTTGTTTTGTGCAGCATTTTATTAAGAAGTATAGTATTACTTTTTGGTTTGTGAAATTTGCTTGACAATGTGCGTCAGATGATGAAGAGGTAAAAGAAAATAGAATTCTAATTTGTGTTAGATATGCATGTGCTAAAGGGTGCCAAGGCATTGACATGCATATTCTGAATGGAGCCTCACATCCATTGGATTTTTGCCTGGTAGACCTTCATGTGGAGTATTTTACTTTCAGGGGCTTGTCAAATTGGCTGATTTTGGAGTTGCCACGAAGCTAAACGAGGCTGATCTCAATACTCATTCTGTTGTTGGCACGCCGTATTGGATGGCACCTGAGGTATTGTGCTAATTAGTGTTCTTCTGTTTTCAATTGAATTCTCCTATAGTGAGTTCAATACAATGTCTATTCTTTCACAACTTTCATGCTTGTGCATTTTGGGGGGTTGATGCTGGTTATTGTTGATAAATTAGATTGAGTTGAAAATATTAATCAGTTTCTACTTGCTGGTTGTTTGGCCTGGTCCTTTGCATAGCAGTGAAGGGATACCACATTTTTTTTCCTTTTTTTTTTTTCCTTAAGCGAGACAAGATTATAACATTGATTCATGAAGGATTTTTTTTTGGGTATTCATATACCTGTGTATACAAGATCATTGGTTGTCTGAAGGGAAGCTTATTTTTCAGTAGCTGTAGTGACCAAAAGTTGCCCTTAGAGATTATGATTTGCACTTGCTACATTTGTAATGCACTTACAAAGGCATAATAATCTAGGCAGCAAAACTATTGCAAGGGCACTTTTAAGATCTTCAGTAATCCTTAACTAGGGCCCTGTATTTTATTGTCTGAACAACAATGGAAGTTATTTTTTTTTTCTTTTCGATAACTCCCAAGTGTTTTTTCTGGAGAAGTTGCTAATATACAGTAAAGAACAATGATTCCAATGGGTTTTCCTGAAAATGTAAATAACATACACTTTCATAGAATCTTTATCATTAATTTGCCGGATCTTATCAGTCATATTCTATCTTTAATTGCCAAGCTAATGTTGTATCATATTATATGCATTTGTTAGATTGTTCTGATGCGTTTATATCTCTTGGTTCGGGAACTGATCTTCATTAGTTCTCGTAGAGGCCTAGTATGTGGTATTTCTAGTTAAACTATTCAGGTATGGTGAATTTGTCAATCAGCATTTATCTTGTGTTCTTATTTCTCATCCTGAACAGTGAAAACTGTATTCTAGCAAACTGGAACTAGATTCTTGTCTGAGTTCTTGGAAGTTGTATATCTAACTAGATTTAGAAGTATTGTGTATCAGGGGCGGAGAAGGAACCTGAACTTGGTTCAGGGTCTGATTTTCATTAATTCTCCCAGATATTTGTAGTTGGATTATCTAGACATGACAGATTATTGTTTTTCAAAAAACATATATGATGGGTCATCTTAGACTGTTTTGAATCGGCATTTGTCTTATATTCTTGTTTTTTATCCTGAACATTTATCGTTGCAAAGTGGAACTCAATTCTCATCCAAGTTTTTAGGAGTCGTACATCTAACTAGATTTAGAAGTAGCATCCTAGCATGTATCATGTGGGGAGAAGGGACTTGTGCCTGGTGGAAGGACGAGAAGGTGCACATGGATTGAATAACTTTGGCAGGGTGGAGTGCAAATATACTTTTAGTGTTTTTATTAGCAGAAAATCTAGGTGATGTACCAAAATGTCCTATAAAAACTTGAGGGATCTCATTGAGATGTTGTAAGGAATTAAATGGTCCAAGTTTGGTGATGTTTCTTTAACTATTCCATTAAATTCATGCACTTTTTGATGCTAAGATCTCTTGGCATATGCCACTATCACTTTGAGAAGAGCTTTCAACCTGTTCAAAGATCCGGATATTCTCTTTGTTCTGTTTTTGCAAGATAAAAGAAGAGCTAGAGATGGTGGTTATCCTCAAGTTTCTTGAACCATAAAAGTGACATGGAGAAATCCTGTGCAACTCAATTTTCATGAGCTGTGAGAGGTTTTTATGCAAAATATATTTGGGAATTCCAACTGTATGGATTGGAAGAACATGCTTGGGATAACGTGTCTATAATATAAATATGTTTATTGAGGGCTAAAAAATAATGCCATCAGAAGATGCCTTACATGTACTTGATGTGCTTGATTTTTCATAGACACCTTATTTGAAACATGTACTTTTAATCTATGCGATTGGCTTTCTATAATGTAGCTCCTATTAAAAGCTTCTTACAGCCTCCCTGGAAAGGTGTCTCGCACAGAAATACCTCTCACATGCATACACGTATTACTTTTCCGTTAACATCTACCTTCGTTAGAGCTCTCTTTTTTTTTAATTCATTGACCTAATTGCCACCATGGTTAGTGTCATCAAGGCATTTCCCTGCAAGAATAATGATTTCTTGAAATTTCTACCATGGACTGTATTTGTTTCCCATGCCTGTTTGTCTGAGACTCTGTGGTTTGGCTGCTAGTGGCTTGAGCAGCAGCTTCTTGAATTCAGTTAGTTTACCGGCTAGAATTTTGGATAACTGGAAACAGGAAGCTGGTTTCAAAAATGCTCCTATGATGCTTAGATAAAGAAAATAGCAGCCAACTAATTGTCAATTTGTCCACTGTATACGTCCTATTTATGACTGAGGAAAACTCTGGAAAATTTATATTGAAGCATGGTAGGCAAACACTTTGGAAGTATGGATAAACCTATTTATTTACGTCACCTTGTTGCATAAAATAAACTTCCTGGGTAGTTTGGGTTGTAATTTGATAGCATAATTCTGGTTGTAGGTGATTGAGATGTCTGGGGTATGTGCTGCCTCAGATATTTGGAGCGTTGGTTGCACTGTCATTGAGCTTCTCACTTGTGTCCCACCATACTATGATCTCCAGCCGATGCCAGCACTTTTTCGGATAGTTCAGGTATATGTTTTTGCAGCAATATAGTTTCTTTTGCATATAATAGTTTTGTGCCATATTCATGTTTTGGAAGAAGAAATGTTAAAGGAGCATGTGAGTTGGGCCAAACTAGTTCATTTTGTGCAGACAATATGTATAACGCTATACCTAGTGGCTACCAATAACAAATGAATAGTTTCTCCTCATATGAAAGGCAAATTGTAGGGGGGACACCAAGATTAATGGTGTTACTATTGTTGCTTGTTGAAATCCTCAGATATCGGAAAGATCCTTGTACAATGTGCATTGTAGCATAGTTATGTTCTTGTATCTTCTAAAATGGTCGATGCGGACTTCATTTCCATGTAGAACCGTATCTTTCTTGATATTGATGAATGTTTTGCTTTTCAACTGAATATGTTGGTTGGACTAGGAATGGAGACCATTTCAAGGAGACAGAGCCCTATTTGGTCGAAATATTCTACTGAATTCAAGGAGCCAAACTTACCGTAGTTGTGTTGGTTTCCATTTCACTTGATGTGGTCCAAGTATCACCCAAGTATTCCATTGATTGATTAAATTTTATATATTTTTTAATTTAGAATTGAGAAAGTGACTCTGATAATGGTAGCCACAATTAAAATTTTATGGACATACCGTAAAGGTGGAGTTTTTCTTTGATGCTTTGGATGCCAAATTTTGACTTAAAATGCAAACTGGGACCTCATATATTCAACAGTGTTTACAATATGAATTACTTACCTCTCCTAATTCCCTGAATGCTATCTTTCAAAAAAAAAATCCTCAATGCTTTTCCACTAAAATAAAATTCAACATAAATCTCAGTAGGCGTTGACTTCATTGCTATTCTTGTTTTCCCTTGACATATTGCATCACCAATTCCAAGATTAAAATCAAGCTCTCCTACATTGAGGTTGTCTATGTGGTTTCTTTACCTCTGGTTAGTTTTATGCTTGGTTGCGCTGCACCTAGATTCAAACAACAAAGATCATCAAGCGTATTGGTTTGTTTCCAAACAATTCTTCATCTTCTCTGTTCTTGATTGCAAGGCTCAACGTCTACCTTCCAGTGCATAAGTCGACCTTCTATCTTTATTTCCAGACCACCATGAATGTATCAAATATTAAATGAGAGAGACATGTCTAAGGTGGTTTGGACATTTGCAAAGAAGGTCAATTAATGCCCCAATTAGGAGATGTGAGAAGTTAGTGGTTGAACCTACGAGAAAGGAGTGAGGAAGATCAAAGTAGTGTTGTAAGGAAACTATTAAGTATGATCTCAATTACTTCAAGTTAAACTTAGAAATAGCTCAAAATAGATGAAGTGGAGGTAAAGAATCCATGTAGACGGCCTCACTTTGTGTGGGAAAATGTTTGGTTGTTGTTGTTCTACACCAACATTTTATTGTAATTATGGCATTATAGAGTGAATTCAAATTCATGTTTACTAGCAAAATATCCATCTTAGTATCGTAATTTTTACTATAGACATCTTTGCACATGATCATGATTGTTTTGCCAGTTTGCTTAAATTTTCACGTACTAAATGCGCTCATGCCATAAACATGGCAGATACATGATAAATCATGTAGGGTCATTTGACCTCATTGCCATCCTACCTTCCAATAATTTTTTTTTTGAAAAGTGAAAGAATGATTATCCAGTTCATAATCACCTAAAATTTTATTAATAAAAAGGCACTACCTTTCAATAAATTATATAGGTATATATTATCTTATTTCTTAAACCCAAAGCATTTGACCTTGAAAGCAATTATGCAATGTCTCATTGTGCTTTATAATTGTAGATAAAATGGTATATCAACCTTTTTGTTTTCACAATTATAGACTCATTTTTTGAGTTTTGGTTTGAGTCACAAAAATGTTCAGCTCCTTTTTGTGCCCGTGCTGGTTCGACCTATAGGTGAACAGAATAAAAAGTTTCTCTTGGATTATGGTTGAGACTTGAAATCATTTATTACATCTTTATTTGTAGTTTAATTATTTTACGTTCAATTTATGGTACACATGTAATCCTTTTTTTTTTTTTACATCTGGGAGGCTTGAATCTGGGGCCTCCAACATGTACTATATATTTAAATCATATTTTGTGATTAATTTGATTCAGATCATGTATGCATATTGTGGAGAATCAAAAGAATGTTTTACTATCAAATGAAATCCTAGCTCTCTTTTATAGAGAGAGAATTGGGCTAATTATATAACTACCCACTTAATATAAATAAAATATCATGCACCCCCTTACAACTCAACACTCCCTCTTAAGTTAGGGTGTATTTGTCAATGAAGTCCAGTTTGTCACTCAGAAAATCATAGCATTTTTTCTTGAGAGGCTTGGTGAAAATATCGGCAACCTGTAGCTCAAAAGATATATAAGGAGTACTTATCTTGCCCTTTAGGACTGCATCTCGTATAAAATGGCAACTAATCTAAATATGCTTTATCCTCTTGTGAAAGACAGGTTTAAAAGCAATTTATGTTGCTGACTTATTATCACAATAAAGTGGAACTGGGGTATCAACTAGCACCCCTAGATCTTGCAAAAAACTAATTATGAGGGGCAAAAAGTGCCATCGGATCTAAAACTCTGCACTCGACCCGACAAAGGATTTGACTACCTGGACACGGAGTGCACAGGTGGAATCGGATCCTCGTCCCACCTGAGATTAGCTGGATCCCTGGTCAACACCAGCCCTGTCTGTCAGAAGATCCTGCGTAGCTTGGGTGGAAGATATGAAATGATGGGCATGACAACCTGCACCTGATAGCGCTACCACGTAGCCTGACAAGTAGGGATACCAGAGCCTGTCGATGAGAATATTTCCCATGTCAGAAATAGAGGGAGACCCTTAGTAGGGGAGGACTCCTCCCTGGAGAGGGAGCGAGGTTATGTAAAATGTATTTTCGAAATACTATTGTATAGTTGGGTGCATCGTCCACCCCCCCAAACGTATACCCTTTAGGGTGGAACTGGGTCACCAAATCCTCGTTTTCCGTTGTGTTTTCTCGTTGATGGTTGATTTTCCCCCTAAGCGATGGATGCCAATGGCTAAGTAGCGTCTCCTACGTTAATAAATCTTTTGGTAGGACCTTACGAGGCCCACCAAATGGCGTCGTTTGTGGGAAGCGTGAACAAAAGAGCCATCGCTCTGCAGAGCATCCGTTGGTCGAAAGGGCCCCTCCGGCGCCTTATGACAATCCCCCAAAGCAGGAGCTTTTGTGGTGGTCATAACTGCTCGCGGTCCCACTCAAGGCCTTCCTCCCTTCGGAGGGGCCCGGTCGGGACGTGGCGTCTGTACGCCTTAGCAACCGCAGCTCATCGTCCAAGGTCCCCAAGTCGGACCCTCCTTCCCAGGAGCGCGGCTTGGTTGAGAGACACCCGACGATCCCAGATACATGCCCATGCGCGCGTCGCCTACCTGTGTAGGCACGGAGGAATGGAGGTCCCCCCGTTGGAGGTGTCTGGAACGCTAGCCATGGCCCAGCATGAAAGGATGATTGACCTTGTCTCGTAGTTCGCTCCCTGAGGGACAATCCTCGAGGCGAGCCAGTGCTCGGCCATCCTGCGGGAGCTTCCCACCGGGCTCTTCTAGTGACGCCCGCCTGATAAAGGCCTGCATGTGGATCATTCCCTGGCTAGCCAGACAACCCCTTTGACGGTGTGAAGAGCAGACCTCGAGAGTGCTTCGCCAAACACTCGGGGATCGGGGGCAACCCCTAGAATTATTGGGAGTTGAGCAATAGAGGATCGAGCCCGCTTGGTCTTGCCCGATGTGGCTTGAGGCTCAACACGACGATGAGTCGGACCCCGTGAGGCGGTGGACCTACAGCACCCTAAGCCAATCCGTCTGTGTCGCAAGCAGGGTTGCAATGCCCCCGGCCATGTGCCCAAATACCCAACAAGAAGTCGTGGAGTTAGGTGACTCCCCTTATGGATCAGTTGAAGGATGCAGTGTCGTTGACAGTCATCGCTAAAGGAGGGCATACCCCCGGATAGGCGAGTCCTGATGCCTGTCTGCAGAACAAGGTTCATCCACCAGCAAAGAGCGGAATGTTCTGGGCAATGAAGCCCCACGTTTAAAGAACACACTCCCTTGGCCACACTCTAAGCGGGCATCCTTGAGACGAATTGGTCTGCGAAGGATTGCTCCCATGCAGGGCAATAAGATTCCTTAACGAATGCACCCCTTGACCATGATTTAGGCGGGCGTGCTTAGAGGGGGCGCGGACCATGGACTAAGGTTTGTCACCCTCGGGCTTAGTGACGTGAAAGAACGGAAGGGCCGTAAGGCACCTAAAGGGTCACCCCGAGAAGGGACCTTGGCAGCAGCAGGTAGCCGATCTCGCTTTCTCTACAAATTGGGAGTCGAGCAGGTCAACACCTTGTCCAAGCAAGCAGGTGGTGTCACCCGGGCTCCTCGTCAGGTGGACATAGCCGCCAAAACCTTGGCGGTAACGCCAGTGCCACTCGAGGTCCTCCTCCCATCACCTGAGCCCATCGGCGCAAGGGTCAAAGCAACCTTAAGTCAACGTTGCGTTAGAAAAATCGAGCTACCCCATCCAGGCTAGCTCTCCCTAGGTTTCTCCCTCCTTTATCTGCGCGAGGGGGGCACGACCGAGCCTCCTCGCATGTTTCGGTGGAGTATTTTGGGCCTGCTTCGGCAAAAGCCCTTGTCTGGGTGGCTCCAAGTCCCTCGGGAAGTGCGCTTCCCTAGCTATTGACTAGGTAGAAGTCTCCACTGCGATGCCCGCTGGTAGTCGAGGACTTCACCTCCGGCCTCTCGGATGTGTCAGTGCAGAAGTCGAGGCGACCTTTGGGAACGACGTCGTATGAGATGGGTCAACAACCTACACGGCTTCCAATGGCAACGCCTGCAGCTCTTGAAGACGCTCAAGCTAAGCTGCCATCCAAGCCACTCCTTTCAGGTTGGCGTGCCCTTGGCACGTCACCACTCCGATAAGAATGCCTTCCTCTCCTCCCATCAATCGTCCTGTTCGCAACCCTCTGACAGCTAGGAGAAGAGGAAAAGGAAGGACATCACCCTCCGACGTTCCGACTTAGACGGGGATGGACACCCTAACCAGGTTGCCATGCCTAGCATAGCCAGACTAACAACATAACCAGGCCGCTCGGTCGAGTGCCCACTGGTACGTGCCTGCTGCCAGGAGTCTCCTGTCACATGCTTGGCCCCCTCAGAAGGAGAAATCTTAAGTTGCGCCCACTGGTGTGTGCCATGTTAAGGCGACCCTGATGACGATGCCACTAGGCGACCTAGCTGACTAGTCACTAGTACATGCTCGTCTGCAGACCCCGTCGATGCGCGTCCGAACCCCTTTGAGGGCTGGAGCAACACGCGAAGGCACGACGACTTGGCGTAAAAGGGTAAGTCGAGGCGACCCGAGAAGCTCGTGCCAAGAAAAGAAAGGGGAGCTCAGTTCGAGCAATACGACGAGGGGCTAACCCGGCTGATCTGTTATGTAACTTCAGGGCCATAGACATGCTTTGCAGTTTCGGCACCCCCCATCTTTTCTTGCCCTACGACACGACTTAACTCATTGGGGCTAAGAGGATCTCAATTTCTCTAGAGGCCTAGGGACGATAACCCCTTTGAAGGACCCACTTGCCCAAAGGTTGCCTCGCAAGGTTATCAGGGACAATGGTGTCACTTTAAGTCCTCGCGACGATGAAATCGCTCCTTAAGGGTGGCCACCGTCAGATACCCCCTCCGCGTACAGTCTCGACCACTCCAAGGGCAGTCTCGTAGCCACCAAATTTGGCGCTGGAAGCCTACAACCTACCGCAACGGTAGCAAGAGGCCTAACCTGTCTTGTTAAGGACATGCTCTTGCAACGAGTTACCGCTGCTCACAAAAAGTGATTATTACTCAGCCTTTACTCGACAATCTGCCTCCAAAGAATGCTTGGGACTAGATTCTGGTCCATCAAGCCACCTCTTCAGGTCGGCGAGAACTCGAACGGATGTGTCCGACGTTTCATTTATTGTCTCCTCTTCAGGCCGGCAAGCCACCTCTTCAGGTCGGCGAGAACTCGGACGGATGCATCTGACGTTTCATTTATTGCCGCCTCTTCAGGTCGACGAGCCACCTTTTCAAGTCGGCGAAAACTCGGGTGGACACGTCTGACGTTCCATTTATTGCCACCTCTTCAGGTCGCGAGAACTCAGCAGACACGTCTGATGTTCCATTTATTATCGCCTCTTCAGGCCCGCGAGCCACCTCTTCAGATCGGCGAGAACTCAGACAGACGCGTCCGACGCTCCATTTATTGCCGCCTCTTCAGGCTGGCCAGCCACCTCTTTAGGTCGGCGAGAACTCGGACGGATGCGTCCGACATTCCATTTATTGCTACCTCTTCAAGTCGGCGAGCCACCTCTTCAGGTCGGTGAGAACTCGGGTGGATGCGTTCGTCGTTCCATTCATTGCTGTCTCTTTAGGCCGGCGAGCCACGCCTTCAGGTTGGCGCGTACTCGGACGGATGCATTTGATGTTCCATTCCTTGCTGTCTCTTCAGTCCGGCGAGCCACCTCTTCAGGTCGGCGAGAACTAGGACGGACGCATCCGATGTTCTATTCATTGTCGCCTCTTTAGGTCGGCAAGCCACCTCCTTAGGTCAACGAGAAATCGGACGGCAAGCCACCTCTTTAGGTCGGTAAGCTACCTCTTAAGATGGACGAGAACTTGGATGAACACGTCCGACGCTTCATGTATCGTCGCCCCTTTAGGCTGACGAGCCACCTACCGGCGCGTCCATATGTTGCCACCTCTTCAGGATGGCAAGCCACCTCTTAAGGTTGGCATAAACTTGGGCGAATACGTCCAACCCTCTTTTGTTGGCAGTCCCTTCGAGACGGCCACCCACCTCATCGGGTTAACTATGACCCAGACGTTAGCCGTCCCTTATGGTCGGCGAGAACCCAAGTGGGCGTGCCCAACGTTCCTCTCCCTGCCACCTCTTAAGGATAACAGGCTGATCCGAAAATTGGTCCAAGCTCGAGCGGATGTGCGGTTGCCCCTCAAAACCTACTCAGGCACCTATTAAGGATGGCACAGACGGGCCCACACAATGCTCCCTCACACCATCACCTAGTCAGGCTGACAGGCCACCTTTTCGGGTCGGCCGGGGTCCGGATAGATCTGCCCTTGCAGTCCTGACAGTTGTTTTTTTGCCACCTCCCAAGGCCGGCAAAACTACTCTTGATGGCTGACACAGACTCAAGCAAAGGCACCCATGCCTTGCTTATCGATCACCAGAACGCCATTAGAATGGCATAATCAAGGCTCCTACGCCTTTACCTGCAGTGATTGGGACATCAGCTCCCTGGGCTGGTAAGAACTCAGGCTTATGCACCTGAAAGTTTCATACATTGCTCGCTGACAAAGTCTTTGTCGCTCCTCGAGCGAGTTGTCGTCGAATCGAATAGTAAGGATTTAGTCCGCCTCACCTAATGGCTGCCATGACAGCCACTGAAGGCTGAATCAGGACCTTGGTGTCCAGTGCCCTGGGTGGCACGACGTCGCGCAGCGCTCGTAGCACAAGGCTTGGACCCTTTCGCTCCAAACCCCGCTCGGTGCGCCTCTGACCTTAGCCAGTAAGAGTCTGAGCGCCCATTGCCATCTTCCAAGGTTGGTCCTACTCCATGGCCTGCGCGATGGTTACCTTCATGGGCCAACTCACGCGAAAGTCTCTCGGAGCTCGCCCTGTTCGAAGGGACAGCCAGGTGGACAAGTGCCGGACAGTACCACGCCTTGCGGCCACGATGACGATAAGGACAGGCCTAGTAACAGAAGGGTCGCATCCAGAAAGCAGCCAAGCTACCAACTGCCTTCGCGGAATCGGTAAGCCACCCAGCGGCCAACTCCCGGGCCCTCGCCTTTGAAGAGAGGCCAAGGTAATGGACTGTGGTCCAACACCCGGGTCCGAGCCAACGCTCTTAGGAATTCCGGCAGGCTCTTTTGCCTCGGCTACTCGATTCCATCTTGACGACGCTGACCAGCTTGTCTAGGAGAACGACCTCCTAAGGAAAACAACGGTCTCAAGTAGCGCACACAAGCCCCAACAGCAGGGCCTACCTCAAGGCTCCCTCATCAGGGAAAGGCGTTCAGTTGCTCCGACAAAGGGCATCTCTGCCCTACCGCCAAGAGGAACACGCGACGAGTATCACTGAAAATGGACCCTAGCTAAAGGGCCTCCTAGGAGACCCAACTGAGCATCCTCTAGAGGGAAGCGCATGACTCAGTGGGAGGAGCCTTAGCTTCCCCTTGCCCTTAACAAAAGGACAAGGGATGACATGGTCAAGGCATCCATGGCCCCTTGCCCCCTGGGCACCAGCAGGAAGGGCCCAAGTGGCACAGGTGCAGCCGGAGCACCCTATTAACTCCACCTGGGGCAAGCCCCGTCAGGTGTGGATTGATTCCAACCTTAAAGCCACCAAGGCTAGCAAGGACCAGCCCCTTGGGCCGGTAACGACTCGGGCCCAGGCGCCCTGAGGTTTGACGCGCCACCCATCGGCAAGAGTCTAGGTCGCCTTGCCCTCAAAAGGCATCTGCTCGTCAAAGTGAAGGGCAAGGGTCCATCTCGCCTCTGCTAGCGATCGCTATATTACGAAGGAATGATGGAGTAGGACCATAACTCCCCGTCCCCCAGGCGACACGGCGCCACAAGAAGGCACGAGCTTGGCTTCCCGCGCCCAGAAGCCACCTTTCCATTTGGGCCACCTTCTAAGGTCGGCCATCTTTCAAAGAAGGCCCTCGTAGGCAACCGAGCCCTGAAGGAGCGCGCGATTGGGTCGGAGCATCTCGCTTAAAAAGCTAAACGACAAGTTAGGACTCTTTGCCCCCTCCTATCGCCACCTCGCGAGGAGTCGGTCAAAGGCAAGGTACTCGTCGCAGATGCCCTTAGCCCAACCATTTCACAGGACAAGCGCTACGCACCAAGTAGCCTCGATTCAACTCCCCAACGGGGAACGCCCTCTTCCCGCCTGCCGAATGGAGCGGCTGGACCAGGCGTCGGGTAACTACTTGATCCATGAAGGCCACAAAGGAGGCCTCCAAGGGCAACCTGTCTGTGCCCTTGTAATGCCAACCATAGGTGCTCGGCCACTACTACGGATGGCCCTCCTTACGGGCATCCCAATAGGCCCTGCAAACGATAAGTCGGAAAGAAGTGACAGGAGGAGCCCCTATGCCAAGTTCGAGTAAGCGAAAGGGATCAAGCCAAGCCTCCTAGAATGCGGTTCACGAAACCTGTGCGAATGAATCCCGCGCAAAGAATACATTCTCACACTTACCATACGAGCAGTCCATATAAGGAATAAAACAATATATTCTTTTATTTCCTTTACAATAAACATTGACTGGTACATTTCTCAGATTATAGCCTACGGCTAAGTTACAGCTAAAAGGAGCGGGGTATTGCAAAGAAAATAGCGACAGGCCTCAGCGGCTTCACCCTCAGTCCCCTAAGACTGCTCGCACTCAGAACAACAGGGTGATAGTGCAGCGGTAGGACGGGCAAACCTTGTAGCCCTTGCCAGGCCTGCCTAGAACGACTCCTCAGTAGAAGTTGGCTCGTCCCAGTTAACCGTCACCCGGCTGGCATATGCTAATGGATAACGACCGCTCGAGGTGGTCGGGGTCGCCCAGAGGTGCAGAGTACCTCCCAATCTATCAGTGAGGTACCTCACTTAGTCAACGTCGCTGGGCCTTCAGCCGGCCCTCCTGCAAGAAATCCCCAGATGGACCTAACCACCTGGATGAACGCTGTGGGTGCCATCTGGTTAAGGCCCCGCATCTGCCTGGGTAAATAAACCCCCGCCAGAAGAGTTGCCGGCAAAGGTAGCCCCAATTACACCCTCGTGGAATTACCAAGAGACTCGATGGTGGCAGGAAGCGTCTGAACGTTGCAAGAGGGCGACCCACCCCTGAGCCCTAGGGGGCACCCTTGCGACCCCGTCGTCGACTGGTTTTACACACCGGCCCAAAAAGAAGGCCGTAGCTGCATATCTCTCCAAAGGAAAGTCATGCTAGGGTCACCCCGTAGACGCCACGATAGAGCATGCCCCGCCACTCGTTCCCCCACCTACCTCCTCTTGAGCCCCTCGTGAGCAAGAGGACCGCTTCTTTGCACCCCGCTAAGCAAGCTCCCCCCACACAAGATGAACCCTTGGCGGGACAAGCCGTCGTGTCACCTAATGTTGCTCGGCAAAAAACACTCCAACAAGCTTGCACCAGGAAAAGGAAAGCAAGTAAACCGCACAGGAGGAAGGTCAACCTGCAATAAGCATCTTAGGCAATGGAAGCCCTTACCTCAGCCTGTGCACTGAGTGGGGGCATGAAGAGGGACTCACCCCCATTCGAAGAGCTGCACATAACCACTCTTCAATCACAATTGTTCCTACGACTCTCAAAGTCCTTCAAGCGCAGCCAAGGCCGATGAAAGGCGGTGAAGCAAGGCTCACATCCGGCATCTATTTATAACCCCTCCTACAGGGCCCTCGAGGGCAGTAATGTCTTGTTACCCCCTGCGGCTTGCCAATTTCTGAGAACCAAATACCCCGGGATACGGCGCTGATGCCATGGCAGCGTAACCGCACCAATAAAATCGTCGGTCAAGAATCTCGCGCGTTATTACACGTTGGGCATTCAAAAAATATTTCACGCCCTTCCAAAAAGGTGTGACGCTTCGAGTTGCGACTTCTTCCAGCAGCAACGGTTCCCCGCCCTACCATCTCGACTAAGTGAAATGCCACCTCTCATGGTCGGCACGGGCTTGGGGTCATAGGCCCCATGCCCAAATTCTTGCCGCCTCTCATGGTCGGTACGAGGTTGGGCTCATAGGCCCCATGCCTAAATTCTTGCCGTCTCTTAAGATCGACACGGGCCAGGGCTCATACGCCCCATGCCTAGATTCCTGTCGCCTCTTAAGGTGGGCGTGGGCCAGGGCTCATACGCCTCATGCCTACACTCCTGCCGCCTCTTAAGGCTGACATGGGCTACAGCTTATACGCCACATGCCCAAATTCCTGCCGCCTCTCAAGGCCAGTATGGGTTAGGGTTCATACGCCCCATGCCCAGATTCCTACCGCCTCTCAAGGCGAGCACGGGCCAGGGCTCTTACGCCCCACGCCCAAATTCCTGTCGCCTCTCTATGCCGGCACGGGTTATGGCTTATACGCCCTACGCCCAAACTCCCGCCGCCCATTAAGGCCGGCATAAATCACCGCTTTACAAGGCCACCCCAAATTCGGTACAGGTCGCCTCCCACGGCTTGCAAAGTCTTGGGCCCATATGCCCTGCTCCTAACTTCTGCTTTCTCCTAAAGGCCGGCATGGATTAGGCTCATACACCCCATATCGAAGTCAATACACGGCACATACGGCCAGCTCGAACCCAGGCTTATACATCCCACGTTCCGCATCGAAGCATGTCACCACCTAAAGTCGGTGCAAGCTTGGACTCATACACCTTAATAAGAAACCTCTTCCACGCAACCGGAAGCAGGTGAAGGCCACTTAACTTCCCTAGCATAAATGTTTCCCCCGCTGCAACACAGCTGGACAAACATTTGGGGGTATCACTTATCGCAGAGTTTTGGTCGTTCTCACTACTTTCTCAGTAGTTCACACTAGCTAGAGAGTTGGGGCATATCATGAGGGGCAAACAGTGCCTTCGGATCCAAAACTCTGCACTCGACCCAGCAAAGTATCCGGCTACTCGAACACGGAGTGCACAGGCGAAACCAGATCCCCGTCCTGCCTGAGATTAGCTGGATCCCCAGTCAACACTAGCCTGGTTTGCTAGAAGATCCTGCACAGCCTGGGTGAAAGATACAAAATGATGGGCCTGACAACTTGCATCCTGATAGCTACCACGTAGCCCGACAAGTAGGGGCTCCAAAGACCGCCAATGAGAGTATTCCCTATGTTATAAATAGAGAGGGGGACCCCCAGTAGGGGAGGACTCCTCCCCAGAGAGGGAGCGAGATTATGTAAAATGTATCCCCAAAATTCTAATGTATAGTTGGGAGCATCGTCCTCCCCCCAGACGTACACTCCTAAGGGTGGAACTGGGTCACCAAATCCTCGTTTTCCTTTGTGTTTTCTTGTTGGTGGTTGATCTCTCCCCGAAGCGATGGATGCAATGGCTAAATAACGCTTCCTACGTTAATAAATCTTTTGGTAGAACCTTCCAAGACCCATCAACTAACCATACACATTCACATACGCAACTTGTGCCATGGACTTGTACTCTGCCTTTGCACTGGAGTGAGCAACAACACTCTGTTTCTTGCTCCTCCAAGAAATCATATTTCCTCTTAAATTGACAGCAAAGCCTGATGTAGATCGCCTGTCTTTCATTAATCTTGCATAGTTTGCATTAGAGTATGCCACAAGATCAAGAGTGTCACACTATAGTACAGACCTTGCTTTGGGGTGCCCTTTAGGTATCTCAGGAGGAGACGCATCATGCTAATGGCTGTACCTGGGACTCTGCATAAACTGACTAGCACGACTGACTGCAAAGTTAATATCTGGTCGAGTAATGGTTAGGTATAACAACCGACCAACAGTATTGCGATACCTGGTAATATCCTCAAACAATGGGTCTGACTCATTAGAGGTATGGCTAGCTGGTGCGTCGACCGGTATCCCTGATGGCGTGGACCTAAGTAATTCGGCCTTTTAAGAATCTGTAAGGTATACTGCCTCTGTGATAATGATAAGGCATTCTCCTAACGAAGAACTTCTATCCCCAGGAAGTAACGAAGATCACCTAAGTGTTTGGTGATAAAGGTAGAGTGGAGAAAGGCTTTTATCTCTATCATTCCATCGATATCATCACTTGTCAAGATCATGTCATCAACATAGATTGCTGAGATAACAACTGTCCATGTTCCACTATGTTCAGTCTTCCTAATAAATATAGAATGGTCAGTGATAGATCTTTGGAACCCAATCTTCTTGATCTCTAGGTTGAGCCTCTCAAACAAGGCTCGTAGACTCTGCTTTAGGCTATAGATAACCTTCCATAAGCGGCAAACCAACTCTCCCTGACTGTCATAGCCTAGTGGCTATCTCATGTAAACTTCTTCAGCTTGATCACCATACAAAAAAGCATTCTTTATATCTAACTGATACAGGGGTCACCCCCTAACCACAGCAACAGACAAGATGATCCTAGTGGAGGTGATATGAGCAACAGGCGAAAAAGTTTCAAGGTAATCCACCTCATATGTTTGGGTGAATCCCTTAGCCACAAGTCGTGCCTTATATCGCTCCACTATCCTATATGATCTGTATTTGATTGTGTACACCCATCTGCAACCAACGGTAGCACCCTTAGGACATAGAACATGATTCCATGTCTTATTGGTCTGAAGTGCATGCATCTCGTCCATAACGTCTTTCCATCTTGGATCATAGAGAGCCTGAACAAAATCTTTGGGAACAACTGCTGTGGTAATGACAGATGCAAGCTGCCTGTCCTCGTCTTGGAGATGAGATATAGTAGTATAACGAGAAATATGATGAAGCATGGTGTCAGGTCTCCTCTACATAATCTCCTCTCTATCTGACTCACCCCTATTTGGCGGGGTGACAAGCTGAGTTGGTCCCTCATCTGTGATTCCATCTAGCTGTGTTCTCCTCTGATATACCTGTGTGTTTTATATAGCCACCTCTATGGATGAACCTTCCTTTGAGAAGTAAGGAACTTTCTCAAAGAAGGTCACATCAGCAGTAACAATATATCACCTACGAACTGGGTTATAGCACCTATAGTCCTTCTGGGTCCTAGAATACCAATGAAAGACACTTTGTGGCATGGGGAGTAAATTTATCCTGTATATCATAATTCTGAACAAAGCAGACACACCCAAAAACTCGTAGAGGCAATGGAAAAATCCTGACACACTCAGGATGTATAACCTGATAGAGAATCTGACCATGAAGTACTGAGGATGGTAATCTGTTGATTAGATAGGCTGTAGATAATATAACATCTCTCTAAAATTGCTTAGGAACCTTCATATGAGACATCAGGGTCTTAACAATATTAAGTGGTTGAACTTGTGCTTTGCAACTCCATTCTACTGGGAAGTGTGTGCATAAGATGTCTGATGAATGATTCACCTGGAACGAAACTCTTCTTGCAAATCACTGCACATAAATTCTAATGTATTATCACTGCGGAAGACTCGAATAGTAGTACCATACTGTGTCTGTATCTTAGATAGAAACTACTGGATAATGATATGAATCTCATTTTTGACCTTCATCAAGAAAATCGAGGTTAACCTACTGCTGTCATCAATCATAACTGTAAAGTATTGGTGTCCACTAGCAGTGGCAACTCTAGAGGCCCTTAGACATCATAATGCACTAGAGAAAATGGCTCAGAACTAACACCAGCACATCTCCTTGGATAGCTGCCCTTATGGTGTTTCCCCAGCTGACAATCTTCACACTCTAAAACCAAGGAATCAGGTAGTTGTGGGTACATCTGACGCATTTTCTTCATAGAAAGATGCCTAAGTCTGCTGTGCCAGAGTAAAGGATCACATGAAATAGACACTGCCCTAACAAACAAGGTCGGCGTGTCTAAATAATATAGTCAACTCTTTTCTATTCCACAACTAATAATATCACTCGTGATTCGATCTTGGAAATAACAATGCCTTTCATAAAAAATAACATCGCATCCAAGATCTCTACAAATGTTACTGACTGACAGAAGATTCATGAGAAACTTGGCAGCATAATATACTTGTTCTACCTTCATATTGGATGTAGCATCTACACATCCAACAATAGTCATAGGGGAAGTTGCTCCATTGGCTACCCATACATCATTCATTGCATGTGAAGGCATAGGATTTTTCAGGTGATCTCTGTCTCCATTAAGATGAACAGAGGCACTAGAATCAATGGCCCATGCACTTCTGGTCGTCTGTTTCCTCACACCAATTTCATGGGCTGCAAACGCTAACCCAATTGAATTTGAACTTGATCTACTCAGATCAACTCTCCTTAACACCGACAAAAGAAGACTTATCGCCATCGATGTGAGATGTGAGAGAAGGCTCATCAAGCATTCAAAGCCACGAACAAGTCAATCACCAGCAACAGTAGCGCTTGCTGCTGGTAACCACAAAAGCCAATCGGTAGCATCATCGGATTGAGCGATGTCGCTTACGCCATCGGATCATTGGCCATCGCTACTAGTGGCGGCAGACTGCTACGCTGCGCCGCCGTTGCACCATGCTGCGTTGTCGCTGTCGCTCGGCCACACTGCATCGCCGCTACACCACGCTGCGCCAGTCCATACATTGCCCATGGTGGCAGTGCCATTGTAGACGTCCTCCATCAGATCACCCGAACATGTTATGGTGGATTTTTTTTTGTGGGTTATCGGGGCATAGGCCTAGGATCGTTGCTCGGATATCATGTGGAGAATAAAAAAAATATCTTACTATCAAATGAAATCCTAACCCTCTTTTATAAAGAAAGAGAATTGGATTAATTACATAAGTATGTCCTCAATATAAATAAAATATTATGCAGTCCCTTACAACTAAGCAGGTATAATCATGTTGACGATGGATGGACATTGATCTCTCTCAATTCTAGTCTTATTTATCACTGGTTACAAATTCCTTTTAAACTACTGCAAGCTCACCTTTTTACAAATTTTCCTTTCAGATGAGCATTACAGGCACTTCCATTCTTGATGAAGTTTGTTATGCAATCCCATCTAAATAATAAACTTTCTGTCGATATCGTTGGACTTCTATTAGGTTCAACATTCAATTGGCTCATTTATGTTTAATAGCCTAAGGCCAATTGATATGATCTCTTTTATGTTTGTGTGTTTGGTTGCATTTTTTTATATACAAAATTAGAATCCCTTTCTTCAAAGTTTGTCACAAGATATGTCTTAGGAACATTACTGGCAAATTAATGAAATGCATTTGTAGGTTCTTCTCGGCTCTAAAGCTTTTTGTCATTGCTTTAAAATGTGTATTGCTTCATCTATAGTCCTACCACTGGAAGTCTGAACTGATTCTATATTAGACTTGTCCTTTGTCTCTATGTATCCTCTTTGAAGTCAGTTTCTGTGTGTGACTTGTTAACTTATTACCTATTTGGAGCAGCTTTATATGCTACATTTTTTGGGTATAAGGGTTGTTGTGGAAAAATGCAAGTTTTTATTCAAAATAGAAACCCCGACCTCTCCTTTATATTAGAGAAATTTGAAAAATTTATAAAGATACCCCAAAGATAATAACATAGACAAAAAAATCCCTAAGCTTAACACTCTCCCTCAAGTTGGGATGTAGATATCTATAAGACCTAACTTGTTGCACATGAAGTCAAGATGCTTCTTCTTTAGAGCTTTGGTAAATATATCAGTTAGCTAATGCTCTGAGGAGACATATGGGATATTAATCTTGCCACTAAGTAAAACATCACGAATAAAATGGTAATCAACCTCGATATGCTTGGTCATCTCATGGAAGACTGAATTCGAGGTAATATAGGTGGCGGATTTATTGTCACAGAGCAGTGGAACAGGTAGAGTAGTCTGGATACGAAGATCCTGCAAGGTGACAATCCACATAACCTCACAAGTAGCCTGGGCCATGGCTCTATACTCTGCTTCAACATGCAAACATGTCACAATACTTTGCTTCTTGCTCCTTCAGGAGACAAGATTTCCCCTAATATAGATTGCAAAACTTGATGTAAAGCGACGATCCTCCATAGATCTTGCATAGTTTGCATCAGAGTAAGCAAGTATGTCTAGGCTGCCATTGCTTCTGTAATACAACCCTTTACCTGGTGTCCCTTTGAGGTACCTCAAAATGAGGCAAACCTCATGCCAGTTGTTATAACGTGGAGCCTGCATATGTTGATTATAACCCTACTCACTGCAAAACTGATGTCAAGCCTCGTAATGGTAAGATAGAGTAAACGGCCAATTGTACTACGGTACCGAGTAACATTATCATATAAGGGATCCTCATCAGAATGATGTGCAGGCGGTGACTCCACAGTTATACCAAAGGGCTTAGTCCCAAGCAAACGAGCTTCCTAAAGGATCTGAAGTGTATACTACCTTTGTGACAAGGATAAACCTAACTCTCATTGTACAACCTCAATACCTAGAAAATATCTCAGCTCGCCTAAGTCCTTGGTAACGAATCTAGACTGTAAGGACTTGGTTTGGGCAATGCCGTCCTTATCATCACCTGTTAGGATCATATCATCCACATACATGGCTAAAAGAACACATGTACGTCCTTCGTACTCTACCTTCTTGATGAAGAGTGAATGATCAGAAGCAGATCGTTGGAATTAAATTTTCTCAATCTCAGAGCCTCTCAAATCAGGCATGGGGACTCTGTTTCAACCCATATATTGCCTTCTTCAGACGACATACTCCCTCTATAACCTGGTGGCTGTCTCATATATACTTCCTCAGATAAGTCACCATGCAAAAAAGTATTCTTGATGTCAAACTGATGCAAGGGCCATCTCTTGATCATTGTAACAGATATAATAATCATGATCGAGGCAATACGTGCTATTGGAGAAAATGTTTTAAAATAATCTAATCCATATGTTTGTGTAAAGCCTTTGGCAACAAGCCTGGCCTTATACCTGTTTCCTGTCTCATCAGGTCTATACTTAATAGTGTAGACTCATTTGCAGTCCACCAGGGTAGCACCCTCAGGACAAGGTACTAACTTCCAAGTCTATCATGACTGTAAGGTTTGTATCTCTTTATCCATTGTAGCTTGCCATGTAGGATTACGTGAAGCCTGGACAAAATCCTTGGGAATAGTAGCGGTAGTTACAGCTGAAGCAAATTGACAAATGTCATCTTCAAGATGAACACCCATCTACTGAGAAAGAGGATGGAGTGTACCATCCCTACTGGACCTCCTCAAGGATACTTGCTCCTCCGTGTATGAACTGCTCTCGGCTACCAACTTTGAATTAGGCCCCTGATCAAGCAAAGTGTGTGATCTTCGGTGATATACCTGAGTCTCCTCTAGAGTAGCCTGAGAAGTAAGGAATCTCCTCAAAAAAGGTAACATCTACAGTAACAACATATTTCTTACGGCTCAAGTTGTAACACTGATATCACTTTTGCATCCTGGAGTACCCAAGAAAGATACATTTAGCTACCCTCAGAGAGCTTGTCCTGGTTACCGTACGCTTGGACAAAACAAGTACATCTAAACACCCACAGAGGTAAAGCAAACGACCTGTCACACTTTGGATAAATCACCTTTGGATAAATCACCTGGAAGGGAATCTGCCTTCGAAGGATTGACGAAGGCACTTGATTAATCAGGCAGGCCATAGTAAGGATAACATCTCCCCAAAATTACTTAGGAACCTTCATATGGAGCATCAAAGTCCTAGCAATGTCTAGGAGATGGCGAAGCTTGCGCTCAGCCACACCATTCTACTGTGATGTGTGAGTATAAGATGCTTGGTGAATAATGCCTCGGGAAGAAAAAAGATCCTGCGCATTTTACTGCATGAACTCGAAGGCATTATCACTACGAAAGACTCTAATTGTATCAATATATTTTTTTTTGAAAAAGGAAAGGGTAGTTATCCAGAGAGATAACTACCCAAAAACTTATATATTAGAATCAATAAAAACAACCATTACAACAGACGGACACCAAGGCCCCCACTCACACCGATACAACCTAGTGGGAAAGCAAGGAGTCGATAGACTCAACAAAATTCTCTATGTAAGGTCTCTGGCCCCGGAAAACCACCACATTCATGCCCAGCCAAATCCCCCATAGAACTGCCAACGGCTTGGCCATCTCCTTCTTCAAACTGAAAACCAACCGTCCGCCACCACCACCTCCACTTCTGAAGCTGTGCCAGAATTCCTGAAACAGCCTACACTCCCACCATCTCTCGCCCATTCTATCCCAAATCTGCACCACAAAAGGGCAAGCGAAAAAAAGGTGGTCAACGTCCTCACCACCCCCACATAAGGAGCAAACCGTACACTCTCCAGGAACCCACCTTGCCCTCCACACCTTAGTCACCAGCCTTCTTCTCCTAAGCAGCCAGGCGAAAATCTTGACTTTTAGCGGACACGCGGCTTTCCAAATTTGTCTGCAGTCCCTTACCAAATCCAGCTCCACCTCAGGACCACCAGCATACAACCTCCTGTACGCGGCCGTAACTGAAAAATCACCTTCATCCCAACCAAACATGTCCGTACCAGCCGCCGGCTGCAGTCCCTCCAACTCAGCCAGTAAGGTCTGGAAATCATGCGTTCTTGCATCGGACAGACTGCCAACGAAACGCAGGTACCACCCACCATCCCACACCTCAGCCACAGACGCCATCTTGTTCTTGGATAAGGCAAACAGTCTCTGAAATCTGCTGCAAAGCGCTCCATCACCTGTCCGGTCATCCTGCCAGAATCTGAAAGTCTCCCCTGTTCCTAACACCGGGGCGAAACAGTTCCTCACCCTTGGGGCCACCTTCGACAAGCCTTTCAGGAAGTGAGAAGCATCCCTAGGCGGAGATACCAGAAGATCCCATCGCACCGGACAACCATATGCCGTCTCAAACACCTTGCCCAACATATCCCCCTTCCTTCCAACAGGCGCCCCACCCATTTCGCCAACAGACTGTCATTAGATCTCTCCACATCCCTCACGCCTAGCCCCCCGTCTTTCAGCGGTCTGCAGACCTCCTTCCAAGCAACCAACCTGGCACCCTGTCCATTTGTCCCCTGATTGGACCAGAAGAAACCCCTCATAGTTCGTTCAATCCTTGCAATCATTTGTCGAGGCATCTTCAGTACAGAAATGAAATAAGACGGCATCGCCGACAGAACCGCCTTGAGCAGAATCAGCCTCCCACTTCTAGACAGAAGCTTGGAGGCCCACCCCTCCAGCCTCCCAGTCAACCTCTCCACCAGGGAGGTCCAGTCTCTCACTAGAATCCTCCCATCTGACAACGGCAGGCCCAGATACTTAACCGGAAGTTTACCCCGTTCCGTGCCAAGACCCAAACTGCATCCCCTTGCCTCCGCCTCATTCATGTTGAAAGGGATAAAATCCGACTTAGCCAGGTTAATCTGCAAACCGGATGCCTCACCCAGCAAGAAAACCAGGAACCTCAACCTTCTGGCCTCCACTTCACCACCTTCAATAAAGAAGATCGTATCATCCGCATACTGGAGCAAAGGGATACCCGTCCCATCCCTCAGGGAGAAACCACTCAACAAGCTTCTCTCACAGGACCTCCTTGCCGCCCTAGCCAGAGCATCCACAGCAATCACAAAGAGCATCGGGGCCAGCGGACACCCCTGCCTCACCCTCCTCCTAGGTTGGATCCAACCTCCAGCTGGGTTTCCATTGATAAGAACCGATAAAGACGTCGTAGTGACCCATCTTTTCATCCACTCAATCCACACTGGTGGGAACCCCCTCTTTACCAAGGACGCCCAAAGAAACGACCACTTGATCGATTCATAAGCTTTGCTGAAATCGACCTTCCACAAGAAAGCCTTCTTTTCTCTCTTCCAGGATGAAAGGATTTCCGAGGCTACCACAAAGCCTTCTAAAATATTCCTGCCAGGGACAAAGGCCGTCTGCACCGGGTCTATAATCTCACGCAATGTTCTCCTCAATCTATTCGCCAGAAGCTTAGCCACCACCAAGTAGATAGCATTCGAAAGAGCTATCGATCTGTACTCCTGAATCTCCTCAGCGCCCTCCTTCTTCGGCAATAAGGACATATAGAACTTGTTCAGCCTGTTAAATCCCGAGTTGCCCGTTCTAAACTCTCGCACCACTTGCATAACGTTTTCCTTCACCATCGGCCAAACCTCTCTGTAGAAGGCAACCGGGAAGCCATCCGGCCCTGGACACCCATTCACGTTTAGCCCCCAAACAGCCTCACTGACCTCATCCTCCTCAAAAGAACCCGTCAAGAAATCCGCATTTGTCCCCCTAATCTGTGGTATCCCGGATCCCAACCACCTCCACCTTCCCCCCCGCCTCCACCCCGTGAATTCTCTAAAATAATTCGCAGCCGCCTCTCCCACCGCTTCCCTTCCCACAAACTCCTCCCCACCCACCAACCTGTCAATCAAGTTTCTCCTCCTGCCCGACGCAGCCATATGAAAAAAATGGGTATTGGAATCGCCCTCCTTCAGCCACTTCTGCCTAGATCTCACCTTCCACTCCACCTCCGCTTTCCTGTCTTCCTCCTGAATCACCTGAGTCTGTCTCACTCTATAAGCCCTGTCATCTTCTGAAAGGAGTCCAACATCCTCTGCCCTGTCCAGGCGTGTAATTGCAGCAAGAGCCTCCTCTTTCTTCCTTCCGCGTTCCTCCCTAACCCGCTTGATGTGGGACTTCAAGAAGGATCTCAAATCCTTCAGCTTCGCTTCCAACCTGGTAGCCGCCGACCCATCCACCTGAGTAGACCTCCACCGTTCCTCAACCAAACCCCTAAAGCCCTCCTCCAAGAGCCACGCTTTGTCGAACTTAAAATAAGTGCCATGCCTCCATACCTCGTTCGACGTCCACAGCAAGGGGGTGTGATCCGAGAACGGGCGCTCCAAAGGCTTAACCTCCGCCATCGGGAACAACTTTGCCATCGTCGTCGAAACCAGAAATCTGTCAATACGGGATCGCTGCCCTCCCGCGTTCCTCGACGTGTTTAGACAAGACAACGGAAGCATATCAACCAACCCCTGGTCCGCCACAAAGTTCGCAAATGCCTCAGAGCCCTGGTCCAAACCCCCTCGGTCACCCGGTCTGTCCTTAGCTCGTAGAGTAACATTAAAATCCCCACCAATCAGCCACGGGACCCCCTGGAAAGCTGCCGCAACTTGGCTCAGATCTTCCCATAAGACCTGTCTCCTCCGACCCTCCGTCGGGCCATAAACCGAGGAGAGGAGCAAACATGTGTTATCCCGGCGCCTCTGGAGTCTGACAGTGACAACGCTGGATCCAATCAGTGAGTCCAGCAAGGAGAACTCCCTCCACCCTACAGCAATTCCTCCCGCACTCCCATCCGCATCCAGGGCTAGGAAACCCCCACAACTTTCTCCCCCCACCTCCCTCCACAGCCTACTATCACAGCTCTCCCACTTCGTCTCTTGAAGAAAGACCACATCAGGGCCCCACCTCTGAATATACCCCCGCAAAATCGATCTCCTCGACGGGTCATTCAGACCCCTCACATTCCAAGATAAAATCTTAGTCATGTGGTCCTCCAGGAAACGCCTTCAGACGTCAGCCGTCTAAACCCCATCATTTCTGCCACGACATTCTCCTCCTCATCCAGCAACAGACGTCGGTCCTTCGAGCTTCCCTCACCACCACATACCTCAGTTCCACGTCCCGCAGCCACCAGATCACCTACAGCTCCGACCACCTCGCCGCCAGCACCATCCCCCAGCACCTCAGCCTCACCCCCAAGCTGCCCAGCCGCCTCCATCGTTCTCTTCCCCGGCCTCGCATCCCCCAGCCCCCCATCTCCATCATCAGTATCTGCCGCCCGTCGCCCATCTGCCAACCCACTGGACCCCGGAGCAAGCAGGTCCTCGCCGCCACCTCCAGAACATGCCGCCGCTGACGATGTAGCGCCACCAGATGTCCCCCGCTCCTCCGGCGATCGGCGTCGGTTGGCTGCCGCCCCCCCTCCAGATGGGTTCCTCCGAGGCAACCCCCTACGGTATGACCACCGCGGCCGGTAGAAGAGTCTCTGCGACCCAGCCATCTTCCGCTCCCGTCGTCGTCCACCGCCCTCCCCGCCAGCCACCTCCAGTCTCGTCGCCCGACTCGGACCGGCGAAGGAGCGCTTCGAAACCCCTCCAGCAACCTTCCGGTCCTCCCCCATAGAGACCAGGAAACGCGGGGGAGGGCGTGCAAGGGGACCCGACCCGGCTACAGCACCGGAGCCCCCAAACCCCGTAGCCGGGTCACGCCCACCCGACCCGACACCGCCATCCGCCACCTCCTCAAGACCAGGAGCCAGCGCGTCACCACCAACACTCCCGCAATCGGTGGGGTCGCCCGGTTTTAGCACCACATTCAATTCCCCCGCCTCCTCCGCCAAAATCGCAACGGCCCTCTGCATTCCAGCTGCTTCGTCTGCCGCCGATCGTGCCACGGGAGACGCACTCACCCCGAGATCCCCGCCGTAATCCCTGGCGCGACCTTCGACCTTCCCAAGAGCAGTCCGGCCCTCCTCCGCTCGCCTGCCGCCACCGCCTCCACACGTCACCGCCGCATCGCCACCCACCACCGCAGCAAAGGACCTAGGGTTCTCAGAACCCCAGGAGACGCGGAGAAGCCAGGCGGAACTACCCCACCGGAGCACCGACCTCTCCACCAACACTCGCCCTGGCTTCATCTCCACCCATGCCTCAATCCGCGACAGATCAGCCGCCTTCAGGCCGATGCCACCACACCCGCGTAGCCTCGCAAAAGGGCAACCACCGCCGCGACCACCTCCACCGTGCGGAGGAAGAGCGGAACCCCCTCAATCAAGATCCTCCTCGCGCCAGACGGTGGCCTCTCCGCCAGCGCCCCATTAGACTTGACCGGCCACCGACACCTCATCACACCATCGCCACATCGGATCACCCTGAAGACCAGCCGCCCCAACTCCACTCGGCTCAGCCCCAGCAACACCATCCGCCCTCCTCCTAAGGAAGCCACCCTCACCCGACCCTCGTCAGCCCCCAAGTAGGCGGCGACCGCCTCCCTCAGGGCTTTCACCTCCACTAACCCCTCTAAAACCACAGCAACCAGCGCCGAAGCCAGCTTCCCTTCCAGTTCTCCCAACTCCTCCGACCACGGCGCTTCAACCTCCACAAGGGGCGTCCCCTCCGGAGGGGGCGGAGGCGTCTCTCCTTTCCTCGAAAAAACCACCTCACCCGACCTCCGCCGCCCACAGCCCAACCTCCGGTGACCCAGAGCGCCACAGCGCAGGCAGCGCACCGGGTCCTTGCACATCGCCGCCACGTGCCCCTCACCAAGGCATTTGAAGCACCTCACCGGCACCGCCACTCTCCTCCGCCTCCCACCCACCACCGTCCAGCCCGGGCCAGCCCCCCCGCCCCGATCGCCTGACCCCTCTCTCTCTCACTCATAAAGATAAATTAATTTGTAAAATTGTATCAATATATTGAGTCTGAACCTTTGCCAAGAACTGCTGAATAATCTATGGAATCTCTGCATGTCTTCATTAAGAAAATCCAAGTGAGGCGACTATGATCATCCACAATAACAGTATAGTATCGGTGTCCTCCTGGAGTAGGCACTCTGGATGACCCCTATACATCACAATGTATCAAGGCAAAGGGAACGGTACTCACCTCGACGTCCCTCTGTGAATATGTACTCCTGTGGTGTTTCCCAAGCTGACAATCCTGTAACATTAGAGAGTCTGGCAAGTTGGGATACATCTGGTGCATCTCTTGAGCGAGGGATGCTCAAGTCTCTTGTGCCATAGCCATGGATCAGATGCTATGCATGCAGCCCCTACAAATAATGTAGGTGTATCAAGGTAATAGAGTCCATCCCGCTCTATACCCCCACCTATAATATCTCCTGTCTGTCTGTCTTAGAAGTAGCGATAGCTCTCATCCAAGACAACATGACACTGCAAGTCCTTATAGATGCAACTCACTGATAGCAGACTCATCGGAAACTCGGGGACACAATGAACTCCTATCAGCATCTTCTGAGAAGTGCGTACCTGCTCCACTGTAGTAATAGGTGACGTGGCTCCATTAGCCACCCTAACCTCCTTGATCCTATACAGAGCCTTGAGATTTACGAGACATTGCACATCTCATGTGAGGTGGACAGAAGGACCTGAATTAATTATCCACTGTCCTCAGATTTTATTTTTCTTTCTTGCATTGTCTTGGGTTGCAACCCTAAACCCCTTCACTTCTGAGATAGAGTTTCTTGGTGAGCAACTCATCTCCTTGTTATGCGAAGGAAGACTAATCGCTGCAGTTAACGGTGAGAGAAGGCTCATCACCATGATCTAGACATGTGACCATAGCAAATCTGCCTGTGGTGAGGAAGGGGTCGGTGGCTTGCAGCACTGGGCCAACAAGGCCGTCGACCACCTCCTGACCGGTTTTGCTGGTCTTGGAGTTGGCAGCATGGGTGGTACAGACCACCTCAATGCTCACAGCACTCGCAACGGTGATGGGGTCCACTACAGCGCTCACATTGGCGATGGAGCCTCTTGCGGAGGGGGCGACAACAGTGGTAGAGGCCATTGCAACCCTAGCGATGGTGATAGGGCCTCCCATGGGGGCGATGACAGCGGTGGCCGAGGGGCAGAGCGCGCTACCGCTGCTGCTTCTAATATGTGAGATCATCGATTGAATCCCCATGATCTTGAGGATTCAATCATCTTGTGGTGGGATATCAAAACACCAGCCTAGGACTGGTGCTCTGATACCATATTGCAGAAAAATGAAAGTTTCTATTTAAAATAGAAGCCTTAGCTGCTCTTTTAGAGGTTTAGGAAAATTACAAAGTTACCCTAAAGATAATAAAATAGACAAAAAAATCCCTAGACTCAACAAGGGTATTAGATCACCTTTCTCCGTTCCTTGGCTATTCTCTTACCACATCCCCCATACCACACCAAAAAAAGTAGGCATCAATTGAAATGTCTCCAGGTCATAGGTCTTATATTTTTTTTGGACTCCCTTACTTAGGTCAGTTCTTGGACCCTAGTGTAATTTTTATCAGATTCTTCTCAAATTATTAGCCTTAGATAGGTTTAATAAGTTGGTCAGGTGTTGGATCCTAGATTTAGTTTTGTAGCAATAAATTCTGATCCAGGTGCTTCTTTTCTCAGCTCCATCTTTGGTGCCCATATGCTTAGCAAGATATATTACTCAATGGTAATAACAAATCAGTAAGAGAAAACAAAATCAACGCTGCCCACCTGAAAAAATTTCTGGCCTTAAAATGTCATATTGTGCCTAATATAACGTGGCAGGAGAATTTCGAATGTTTGGGAATTTTTTTTCAATCAGTGGAAGATCATCTACTAATTTGGGCTGACCAATGACAATTTTTTCTGCTCATACATGCTAATGTTGGGTGACAGTGCATTATTTGAATTCCCTTTTTATGTTTTCTTCTTTTTACGCACCTTATTTTTTCTGTTCTTAATTCAAATAATTTTAACTATTTTTGGCAGTGCTGTATGCTCTTAGCATTTCTAAACTTGGGCAACTTGTTCTTTTATCCTTTTTATCTTTTCCTCTTGAATTGAATAATTTATGGGGCTTTTTTTGTATGTTAGGATGTTCACCCACCTATTCCTGATGGCCTATCCCCGGACATAACTGACTTTCTACTTCAGTGCTTCCAGAAGGTTTCATTGTTGTGAAGCATGATTGTTGATTTTGTTCAGAAGCTCTTTATCTCTTCTTTATTTTGTTTCTTTCTTATTTGATAGTTCATTTTAAGCTAACATTGGAAACATTTTTAGGATGCAATGCAAAGACCAGATGCAAAGACATTGTTATTGCACCCTTGGATCCAAAACACAAGGCGAGCTTTACGATCGTCTCTACGAAGAACAGGTGGGACACTGAGGTAAGTGGTTCATTCCTATATTTCTTGCTTATTTGATTTATGTTGAACCTGGCTTATCACTTGCTAGGTTGCACAGAAGTTTCATTGTTGGAACCATTCTATCTTAGGGAAGTTTCATTTGTTGCATTCTCCCAAAGTCCCTTCTTTTATGCCACCTAGCTCTCTACACCATCACCTTAATTCTTTAGACCAAAGGCACAAAAAGAACTTTTTTTTTTTGAGTAAGGTAAGATTTGAACCCTGGTCGTTAAGATGGGAGTCCACTTACTCAACCACTAGACCATTCAGGTGGGTTCACAAAAAGAACTAATTCATTCCATTCTGGGGCAAGCTTTCTTGGAGATCCATAACGCTATATGATCAACTACTTGTACTTAGAATTGATGACGGGAAGTTGATGTTTAGAGCTTTAAATAGTAATTTTAAGGAAACTTGCATCTTCCTTAAACATCTCCCTCAAATAGTTTTTCTGTTAAAATTGGACCATCAATGCATTTCTATTCGTGGTTGGCATGCTTAGAAGTGGGGTTGTTTTCTACTGTTACCATGATTTTGAAGATCTTCGCCGATGTGCTTACTGATATATTTATTGGTTATTTTCTGGAGTTATATAGGCAGTTTTTTTAATGAAATCTTCAAAAAGAGGCTGTTGTTTTAACATAATGGTGTTGAGTGAAATTGTTATGAGAGAAGTTTATAAACAACTCTTGCATTGTCAGAGTTCTGTTTAATGTGTTATCTTGAGGTTAAGAAAGGGCCCAAGGATGACGATCATGCCTCCAATGGGCTTCTTAGAAAAACGAATTGGTAGGCATGGACATACAATGATTGCTCAGGATGATCTGTGCTTGTGGATGGGAAGATAGCAAGCAGCCATGACTTAATTGAGTTTCTTGCATAGAGGCTTTTACCTTCTGTTGCTTTGTACTAGGAATTTGTTTCAAAAGTTTAAGAAGACTCTATTTTCATTTATATAGTTAAGCTCTTCCTTGGTGTCATCTCACACATGTAATTGAGGCCCTTATGAATCAAGAGCAATCACAGAAATTTTGTGTGCTAATTGATGTACTTATTGAGAAACTGAGAGACAATGGATGAGTTTCATGGAATGAGAGGTGTGTTGGTATCTGTATAGTTATTATTGTTACATGTCTATCAGGTGCATAGTTCAAGTATAATAATCGATTCCCTAGGAAGGTGCATGTCCTGTGGCTCATAGCTACTGGGGGAGATCATTAGGCATTGAAGCTAAACAAGGTGTGTCCACAAGTGGCTTAGTTCATTTTTGACATAAAAAAGTGGTGTAGTTCAAGTCATAGAGATTATGCCTTTTCCCAATGGTCTTGTGGTGAAGCGTTTCAATCACCTTATGGAGCTGTTGCACATGGATGTTGCAGGTTGGAAAATGAAGGGGTGCTCATAATGGGCAGGGATGCTTGAAACTATTCTGCAGAAGTTTGAGGAACAATAGGTTTAAGCTCTCTTTTGATTGAGATCTGCTGAGAAGGAATTGGTGATGACTATTAGGTGACTGAGCAAATTGTCTAGAGGAGGCATTAAGGTACTGCTTGTTGGGACGGATAACCCCCCAAAGTCTAGGATAACCCTCCTCGTTTTTTCCCTAATAGTTCCTCCAAACACCCACTTATTCCAAACACCCTAATCTCGGGTTTTCTTTGTACTTTTGAAACACTGGACCATGTCAAATCAAGGAATAAGTCCCCCGCCTATCCCTCCAACTTATTCCACCTAGGGGGTGGACTGAGTTTTATCTCCCTTATCTCCACATCAGATCAAGATAAATGCAATGCTATATCTGTTATTCCTCCAAACTTTTCCCTTGCTAAACCAATCAGGGAATCAGTTACCTAAGATGATCAATAAACATAAACTTGACAAATGGATGTAATGCATGGATAACTACTCTCCTAGTGATCAAGTCAGAAACAATGCTTGATGGACCTGGGAATGATCTCTATCAGATAGTGCATTAGTTGGAGGCTCTAGTACATCACTAGTGGATCAAAGTTCATTTGTAGGTGGGCCATTATTTGGTGGTTTTCAATGTTTATAGACTCGATGCTGGTGGATCTAGTGGTAGTGGTGTTGATATTGGAGGTGGCTCTTATAGGAAACTACTTTTCCCAACATTATTGTTTTGCATGCCCATGACATGTCAATGAAATAGCCTTTTTCTGATGTGGGGCCACATTGACACACATGCATAGTGTGTGGGGCCATAATGTGTCGGGAAACTACACGCGACATTTTTCTGATGTCAAAATGCAGGAGTGTTATGATATTTTGCCAATTTACAGTAGTGTGGACAATTTTGTTGAAATGGGTGGGGGTTGGATGCAATTTTTGCATTGTTTTCGAAATCTAAGGTTGATATGGGTGCTATAGTAACCCATTTCTATCCATTTGTCCATTTTGAAGTGTGGTTGTTTGCCTAGGACATTAAGTGCATTTTTAAGGATAACCATAGAAAATGTTCACTTGGTGGAAGAAGCTTGGAGGGCAATAGAGGATTGTCGTGGCTAGGTGGATTCCTCAAGTTTCATATCCATCTTGGATATATATTGTAGAGTTAGCCACTATAGGCATTTAGTTTTGTTGAACAAGGTTCGACATGTCAATTTTGACATTGTTTCAGTGGTTTTTGTTGAGAGATGTGTTTATCGGAGTGGTATGTTTAGTACCATAGTGGAGTGAAGAAAGGAGTGGTGTGTGGGAGCCTATAAATAGGCTGTTGTATCCCTATTTGTCTTTTGAGAATAATAGAATCACATCTCGCCCATAGAGGTACTTCTCCCGTGGTTCTCTCTACTTTTCGTGAGTGGGGTTTCCACGTAAACCCAAGCTTTCCTTGATTGTTTTATGTTTTGATATCTTGTTACATTTTCGCTCATTTATATTTTATGACATGGGGGGATTGGGATTAAATCGAAAAAGGGGGGTCATGAGAGGCTCTCAAGGGGAACATGGGGGGAGATGGAGGAGATCGAAGGGTGGCTCTCGTACGGCTTATCTTTGGAGCTTCATTTGCTTCAAATGTCGGGGATTTGGGTACTTGGCAAAGGATTGCCGCGACCCTTTGATCTGCCTTAGGTGCCATGGTTGGGGTCACAAGAGGTTTTCATGTCTGTTGCTGCGTCGGAGTGGCTCTCCCGTGGGGAGTGAGCGATCGCTACCTCTTCCTCAAGGGGTGACTCCGGCTGAAGGAGTTGATGCTGTGTGGTCATTTGAGACGACGCGTTTGGATTCGTTGTTGGATTGCTCACTCGTTGGAGTTTTGCATCATGGTAATTTGGTGCTTGATGAGATTGGATCTTTCCTCTCTCAGTTTGGTTTGAATTCAAAATCTTGGAAGATTTCTGTTTTATCGGAGAAGAGGTTGCTTTATTTGGTTTGGATCCTTTGGATGTGGAGCAACTTAAGTTTAAGGAATCCTTGATTGAAGATTCCTTATTTCAGTGGTGTCTCCCGAGTGTTCATGAAGGTGCATAAGATGAGCATATTCCGATGCATCCTTTGATTCGGTTTCGCATTTTGGACATTCCATTTCGTTTAAGAACTATTGATAATGTGAAGATGGTTTGCTCTTCTTTTGTGAGAGTTTAGAGATGTTTTGGCATCAGATTACAAGAAGCTGATGCGTCTTCGGTGGTGGTTGACGGTGATTTGATGGTGGGTAAATTCATCCCATCAAAGGAGATTCTTAGATTTGCTGGGAGCACACGTGTCATCTCCTTTGTTGATTTGGGTGTGGTGTCGGAGAGGGACCTCTCATATGTGCAGGTGGTGGCTGCAGGCATGACACACCAACCTTCTATGGTTGTTAGATCGATGAGTGCGAAGACCGAACAGGTACATCATCAGAGACTTGTTGATCTTCATCGGCGGCAGCGATTTCAGTAGCAGAAGGGAGCACGCAGACAGCCCAGATCTTGCTGGGAGTGGCATCCTTCGGGAAGAATTCAAAATTCGAATTCTCGTGAGGCAGAGGAGGCGCCAGTTGGTGCTGCAGCTGGAGATCCACAAGTTCAGGCGCATTTTGAAGGTCTTTCTATTCTGGGTAAAGACCATCTAATGCACAAACAACTGTCGCAGGATTCCTTGTTTGGTGTTGCTGGTGGATGGCTTTATTTGGCTGTTGATGTGGCACTTTCAGTGAGTGATTTTTTGGTTGAGGAAGCTAATAACTTTGGCCCACGATAGGTGGCATCCGGATCTGTTTACGGATCCAGATGTGGTAAGTCTTTTGAACCTATTGCCAAACCTTTTGATGTTCTTCATTGTGAGGTGGACTTGGGTCCTGCTGCCCACGTTAAACTTGTTCCGCAGTACCAAAACCAGTCCAATGAGTATGCTGCAGGCTTACTTTCAGCAGGGTAGAAGACTGAATTGGCTGACACTGCTACAACTGCAACCGTTTTTTCAGCAAGGGGAAGGCTGTGGTTGCTGACACTACTGCAGGGAATGATGTGCACAGCCCACGCTTCCAGAAGGTGGATATCGGACCCATCGTTGGGTCTAGTCATGGTGAGTCCACTTGCTTGGCTTGTGCTCATTGTGATCTGGTATTTTCCTCTTGTACTGTGTGTTTGGGGCATGTTGTGGCTTCCAATTTGGTGCAGGAAGAATCATTGCCGGTGGCTTTTGGCTCCATTTTTAATGGAGCGCTTGAGATAGGCATGTGTTCCACTTCAAAGCACGTGCAACATGGTGACATGCTTTTTGACGACAGGGGTGGTGGTGGAGATATATTTTGCGGTGTTCACAAGCCCAACTTTCAGCAAGTGGATACCAGACCCAATTTCAGGTCCGATCATGGTGAGTCTGCTAGCTTGGCTCGTGCACCTTGTGATCCGGTCAATATGTGTTCTCTTGTGTTTTCGGGGCCTGCTGGGATGTCTCATGTGGTGTAGGAACATCTACTACCAGTGGCCTTTGGCTTAATTTGCAGCAGGCCGGTCAACACACACATCCTGCGTGACTCAAGCCTTTTATGGAAGGGTGATCAACCCATAGAAGATGCGGTGTTTGATGTCAATAACAGGCACACATCTTCTACAAAATCTGCAGTGAAGACCAAGGCGTCGTCCAGGAAGAGCCATCAATTAGTTTATCTTCTGGGCACTTGAGCACCATCCCTCATAAGCACAGGATACTGTTGAGTGATTGTTACAAGAGGAAGAAAGTGGTAAAGAAGGTTGGGGGCGGTGGAGCAACGCTTGAGGTTGATGATTGGGTTGTTAATATTGTGGGGGCTAGACGGGTTCACAAGGGAGGTTCCAAATCTGTGTTCCATGGTTAAGGTCCTTTTATGGAATGTTCGGGGTCTCCGGGATGAGAAGAGGAGGTCTTTTGTGAGGAGATATTTGGCGGATTGGAGGGTGGAAGTGGCTTGCCTTCAGGAGTCGCATTTAGAGCATCTGATTCCTACATGGAAGACTCAACTTTGTGGAGATATTTACGTACATTTTATGGAGGTGGAATTTGTGGGGAGATCGGGAGGATTACTGATATTGTGGCATGAGGATATGTTCGAATTAGTTGCCTCGAACATGACTACAAGAGTAATGACGAAGATTTTCAATAGAAAATGTGATGGTACATCTTTTGCCATTTCAAATGTATATGGTGCTTGTGATGATGGGTCAAGGTTGCTTTTCTTGGAGGAGGTTGCTTTTGTTGAGGGGATGCCTTGGTTAATATGCAGAGATTTTAATGCAACGCTATATGCAGAGGATAGATCAGATGGTAGATTTGATTTGGCTACAACTCAGTTTCAGCAGATGGTACAAGAATTAGAATTGGTTGATCTACCAACATTAGGCTCGCGTTTCACTTGGAGGAATGGTTCAGGCGTTGTCTTGTATTGACAGGTTTTGGTGTAATATTTCCATTGCTGAATCTTTCCAATTAGTGGATGTGGTTGCCTGTGATAGGCCATTTTTAAATCATACACCTTTATTATGGAAGAGTAATGAGGAAGGTACATTTGCTTCTTATTTTAAATTTCATAAGTCTTGGCTTGGAGAACCTGGTTTCAGAGATTTAGTTAGTGGTAAATGGCTTGCAACATTGGCTTCTACTTTGGCAACTCGCACGTTAGCTGCCAGAATCGCAGCTATCAGGAAGCGAATGATGGAGTTTAAATGCACTCTCAGAGCTTGTAGGGATGGGAGGAGGGAGGTGCTTCAAGGTGTTAAAGATCTTGATAGGAAGGAGGAGGTTGGTACACTTTCTGAGGAGGAACGTCAGAAGAGACGGAATTTTCAATCTGTTGTGTTTGAAGAGGATCATAAGTTAGAAATGGATTGGAGACAGAAACCCAGACAGCTTTAGCTTAGAGAAGGAGATGCAAATACCAGGTTCTTTCACCTAATAGCTAGTGTTAGAAGAAGAAGAAACATAATTAATAATTTGAAGGTGGGTGACAATGTCCTTAGGAAAAGGCATAGATTTGTGATGCTTTCAAGGAGTGCTTTTAGGAGTTTACAAAGAAACAGCCTTGTGGTGATTGGCATCTAGCTAATTTGCATCTAGATCAAATTAGTGATGTGGCGAAGCTTAACCTTGTAAAGGTTTTGGAGGAGGATGAGGTTTTGGTTGTGTTGAATGGCATGAAGGCGAAAGGTTCCCATGGCCCAGATGGTCTACAAATCATTTTCTATAAGAAATTTTGGGAGGTGGTTGGCTCGAATGTAATGGCCAGAGAATTTTTTTGAAGGTAATGCAAAAATTGAAAAGATTAATAAATTTTATCTATTCCTTTTGCCTAAGAAACAAGCTCTCGAGGAGGTGGGAGATTTTAGATCTATTGCACTTTCAAACTCCATCTACCTTATGATGGCTAAGATTCTTGCCAACCGGTTGTGCCATGTGCTTCCTGATATCATCTCACCCATCCAATTTGCCTTTGTGAAAGGAACATCGTTACGGGATTCCTATGTGCTAGCGGAAGAATTCTTGGCTTCTTGGAAGAGACAAAAGTCTAAGGCCTTTTTGTGGAAGGTTGACTTCTCTGAGGCCTACAATTCTATCTCTTGGAATTTTTTGTGGGATGTTTTGAAGAGGAGGGGTTTCCGGTTTGTTGGATAATGTTGATGAAGAGATGTGTGACCACATCATCTTTTTCAGTGTTGGTGAATGGTAGGACAAACGGGGCTTGGACTCAGCCATAGAGGGGAGTTCGACAGGGTTGTCCGTTGGCACCGATGTTCAACATTACGGTGGGTACACTTGCAAATATAGCCTTTTGAGCTTGTGACGGTGGTTTATTTAGAGGATACACTACTAAGAATGACGACATGATTATTACTCCAATTTTGCAATATACTGATGACACGATTTTCTTTATTGAAGGGGGAGGAAGAGAAGCGTCTCATCTCTCCTTGTTGGTGAAAATCTTTGCTAAAATTTCAGGCTTTAAAATCAATCGGAATAAGTCCATGTTGGTTCTGCTGGGCATGGAATGCAGAGAGGAAAATGAGTTGGCAGGTATCCTTCAGACTCTGGTGGTTAGACTTCCAATAAGATACCTTGGTTTGCCATTAAAGAGGAAGAAATTGAATTCTTCTGACTAGAGTCCTCTTATTGAAAGATTGTCTATGAAGTTATCCTCTTGGAGTGGTAGACTTCTGTCTAGAGGAGGATGTTTGGTCCTTCTTAAATCGGTTTTGTCATCTATCCCAGTGTTTTCATGTTGGTGTTTGCGCAAACAAAAAAGGTATTAAGGATCATTGACTTGATAAGGAAAAGATCCTTTTGGAAGGGGGTAGATTGCGAAGGGAGATTTGCACAATTGATTTCTTGGGAGGAGATTTGCAAGCCTAAGAAAAAAGGTGGTCTTGGTGTGGGTAGGTTGGACTGCTTCATTAAGGCTCTTTTGTTGAAGTGGTTGGTGAGATTGTTTTCTAATGGTCAGGACATGCTCACGTTCACTTTGAAAGATTCTTATGGGGGAGATATGAATCTTATCCAAAGAGCTGCAACAATTAATGGTTCTTCCGCATTTTGGCACTTCGTGCGTCCTTTAATGGTTGAGTTTGCAAGCCACTTTGGTCCGACACTTGGGGATGGTCTTTCTTTCAAATTCTGGTGCGATGATTGGATTGACAGTGGCAAATTTTCAAATATGTATCAGAGGTTAGTCTAGCATATTCAACATGAGGAATTGCTTGTGGTCGATTTTTGGGATAGAGAGCATAATGTTTGGGACATCAGGCTTCTGGAAGGACTTCTGATACCACGTTTACTGAATTTCAGCAGCTGCATTCGCATTGGGGGAGTTCTTTCCCACTATTGGACCGGATATGATGTAGTGGAAACATGGCAGATTCACCGTCAAGAATGCGTACAATCTCCTGATTTCTAATGGTGGACATCAAACGCATGTGGAGAAGGATTCCAAGTTGCTGTGGAGTTGTACGATTCCTCTCAAAGTCAAGTTATTCCTGTGTTTTTTTAGGAGAAAGAGATTGGCAACCAAAGTGTATTGGACTAAATGATGCACCTCTGACGATAACATTTGTCCATTGTGTGGTCAGTCAGAAGAGGATATTCATCATCTTTTCTTTGAATATAGTTTCTTTAGAGAGGTTTGGGATCATTGTGCGGTACATACAACCAACTATACTGATTTTGATTTGTTCTGGGGGACATTCAGGGATCATCTGCATTTGGACATGGTTGGTTGGTGCAAAGTATTTGCTTTTCTTTGGGCTATTTGGTTGTAGAGGAACGGTAAAGTTTTTAATAATGATAGATGTTGGGTGGAGAATGTAGTGACGGAGGCTTGTTATTTTTCTAACTTTTGGCTTCAAAACTTGTAAGTTCGTTCCTCTTTTAATTTAATATATTTATTAGATGATTACCATGCTTGGGTAATCTTACTCTTTTCTCTCAAAAAAAAAAAAATTATGACATAGTATTAGAACAATCGTTCTTGGGTTTTATCATTGCTTATGATCTGATGATGTTCCATGCGAATATCATTGTTTTTTTTTCCAGTAGAGTTTTTGGTAGAATAAGACATAGATGAAGCAGTGCGATGATCGAAGGGATCCACGTAGTGTGGTGCACTCAGCAACGGGTGGCAAAGGGGATGGTGTTGAGGTAGAAAATCTCAGGATCGAGTGCGATGCGATCCAGTGGTTCGTGACCTTGCACAACAGATCAAGCGCGTGATGGAGTTGCTGTGACCACAAACCTCGTGCGGAGGATATTCCAACAACGATCTCCAATGAGATCATGAGGTGCGTAGATTGCCAATAGGGTGCTTGGTGGCTGTTTGGGTTCTCCACAAACCCTAAGAAGATAAGGAGCAGGCACCATCTTCGTAGAAGGTGGTGTTGAAGGAGAGGGCTCAAGGTCGGCACTGCACGGCATCGCCTGGAGCTCGGAGCGAAGGGATTGCAAGGAGGCGCACAAGGCATCGTGACGAAGATTGAAGCCGAGGGCGTTGAGGCAACTTCTTGTGTTTTTTGGGTTCTTTGAACCCTACAGAAGAAGCGGCGGCAATGGTGCTCTTCCATGGCAACGACGCTTGAGGAGTGATCTTTGGCGGAGATCATAGCATCAATCTTGGGTGTGGATCCTGTGAGGGGGCATGGAGCAACAGTTGTGATTTGGGTTTCATTAGAACCCTAAGAGAAGAAATAAGGTGGCTATTTTTGAATATTTTACCCTTTGTCACTATTTTATTTGTTGGCCTTATATTACAAAAATATGGAAAGAAGGTGAAGAGAAAAGAGGGTGCCAAAGAAAAAAAAAGGGAGTTGCTGGGATTAAAAAAAGGAGAGGAGGAAAATACAGCGAAAAAAATAAAAAATGAAGAGAAAAAAAAATCGAGAAAAAAAAAGATGATGGATTTTCAAGAGGAGGGGGAGAAGCTCTTCTTTGTATGTTATATTTTTCTCTATGTTTATTTCTTCTCCTATACAAGTATGGGAGAAAGGGGGAGTGTGAGAGTTTAATTTGTAATCTCAAGAGAGACTCTTTTGTCTTTGAGGTCCCCACATGGAGAAACTCATTCTTCGGTGGTCCCTAAAGAAGAGAGGACCACTATTTTTAGTCTCTAGAGGAGAGACCTCTTTCTTTGAGTTTTCATGTGGGAGAGGCCTAGTCTCCTTGTCTCTATGAGGGGGGCAACTCTGCAAAGTTCTCAAATGGGATGGCACTGGCAGTAGATCAATTGCCTACAACTCATCTCCGGAATCCTACCTACACCTGCCTACAAGCAAGTTGAAGATGCAAGAAAGTCGGTGACACAAGAGGCATGAGGAAGCCGTCACCTGGTAGCATCGTTTTATTTGCGTTGCATTTTTTGCTTTGTACCGTGGGAATATCTCTTGTGCAAGTTGAACATTCCATACTCTAGCTTGAGGGAGAGTGTTATGAGATGTATTTATTGGAGTGGTACGCTTAGTATCACACAGTGGAGTGAAAAGAAGAGTGATGTGTAGGAGCCTATAAATAGGCTAGTGTGAGAGAAGAGTAGAATCATATCACACCCCATAGGGGCACTTTTCCCATGATTCTCTCCCACTCTTTGTGAGTGGGAATTACACATAAACCTAAGTGTTCTTGATTGTTTATGGTTTGATATCTTGTTATGTTTCTGCTCATTTATATTTTATAACAGTTTTGAAAGTGTGCATTTAGGAGAGTTATTGGGGGTGTGTCAAAGAAATGGATGTGAAATGATGATAAAAAAATGGAGGCATGTAGTTGAAACTCAAGAGAAATCAGCAATTTTCTAAAAAAGGAGAGAACTTTATATGTTTGTGATTATACCATGTATGTAACATACCAAACACTTTTAGTACTTTCTAATGGCAACCAAAAAGTTCATTATTCAAAATTTTCATACATAATAGGAAAAGTATACTACCACTTCCATAAACCATGAATTTACTAGTTACATTTTACTAATTAATATTAGACTAGTTAATAGTACTATAATGCTAGGTAGTTACTTAATGTTGCTATTGTTTTCTTATAATCGAGCCACTTTGTGTTTACGGGCTAATTTGAGTTGAAATTGATGAAAATCAGCCTTGGATTTCTTAATTCTAGTTAAATACGACTCCAGAATCTTTCTTAAGCCTTCCTGTGTTCTGTTGCTGTGCGATGGAAATTGGACATTTCCAGCCCCTTTTGTAAGCCAAAAAATAACAAATTACCAAAAAATGCAATGACAACATAATGTTAACATACGTCAACATCTGGGTCCATATGAGTAAAGTTTCTCCAGCATGTAATTTCAGTAATGACCCCTATGTATCAATATACAACTTGGTCAAAATTGTAAATAGTGGAGTTATTCTGCCAGCATGACTTTCCAAATTGTTGCGTGGAAAGACATTAGGTAGCTTATGGGTTTTATCCTCCAAGAAGACAGCATTGTTATTAGGGGAGATAGATGCTTGAGAGGGTTGGAATTTTTGAAAAGCAAGAGGGTGGGTTTTATTTTGCCATGGCCATGAGAAGTTGAATGGAGATGTAGTAACAAACTTGGTTTGGGCTCCCAATTCTTTAGCCAGTTCCTTTTGTGAGGTGACTGTCTAGGCTGGCTCAGTTCAGGTCTAAGAAGGATCAGGGAGCTCCTTTGGTAGTTTTATCATCTCTCTAGCATAAAAGGAATGGAGCTGTATTTGATGGTGGTTGTCTTTATAGTGAGAATCAAATCATTGGAGCAAGGGTTAATGATGGTTTGGGGGCAAGTCATGTCCTGGTGTTGGTTGTGATGAATTTTTGATTATTTAGGGAAGTGGGGTGGCCACTTACCTTGAGGAGCCCTTCTTTCACCCTTCAAGAAGAAAAAGGAAAAGAAAAACTTGATTTGGAATTTTATCAAACAAGCATGAAACCTATGCTTGCATATTCGTCCATCAGTCAAATCAGATGTTTGATTATTGGAATCCTTGTTGGAGACTCAAATACTGGGTATAGCATGATAGCTGATATGCTGTTCTATATCTCCATGAATCTAGGAAATTTCTTGCGTTGTATTATATAGTCTACATGGTGGAACTGATTTTATTCGAGACCATGCAGGATTATCCAGGAAAAATCGATTTTTGGCTCTCTCTTCGGCCATGTCTCTTATCCCTAGGAGGTCTTCCTCCATTAGCAGGTTTTTATCAGAAAAACCTATACTTGAAGGGCTATTGCCTCTTCATGGCCATCCACTCGGCCCTTATTGTGATTCAGTAATGGCTGTTGCGTTTCATATTTATCCATATGCACATAGTTAGTATAATACCTGTCACATTGAGTTTCATCTCTCCCTTGAGGACCATTTATATATGTTACCTGTAAATCAGTAACTCTTTCCAGATCAGTCTGATTTCAGATTGCATTCTTTTAGTGATATACTAGGTAAGGCTACTTGCACTTTGCTGCAAGTGTGAGAAAATCTTACAATGATAAGATTGTAATGCTTGATCCATATTTCGAACACATTAATCTTTATAAGTACAATAGCATATCTCATCAAGGATATGCATTATGTACTTGTTAAATACTCTATTACAAATATACATACAGTGAAAGGACAGATTAATAGATTGATAGAAATTGTATCTAAAGACATGATAAATCGAAGTGTTTCGTGTTTCTAAAAGTAGGCATAGGTTGATGTATTCAATCATCAAGCAATAAAATATTTGTTACTTATTTAATTCACAAGTAGTTTGGGGAATAGTTGGCAAAGATGTAGACACTGTTGAATAGTTATTATTGGTATGGGAATAAATGAATAGGGATGGAAAAGAGCACCGACTGTTAGAAGGGGCAATATTTTTAAACATATGTGGACATATTGATATAGTTATTAGGAAAATAATGGAGTGTGACAAAATGAAGAGTTAAGATAGATGCGGGGAGTAGGATGTGTCAAAGTATTTTTGCTGAAGCAAGAGCAGAGTGCTTGAAAAAATGAAAATGAAAGAAAATAAATGGAGAGAAAGTGAGACGGCAGCAGTGGGGTGAAAATTTCCGCTGTGTGAAGTTTTGTTGACACGTGTAGGACTGAGGTTAATAGCACTCCGTTTTTGTTATAGTATAGATATTGCTTTTATCTTTTATTCAGTACATATTGAATTATAAATTGTTACTTTAGTGGAATGTTGGTTGCTTAATGAAATTTACTGGGTTATGTTTCTTGTCTCTTATTCCATTTCATCTGGTTTTGTTTCAGTATCATTGAACCTGATGCTTCAGTACCTGCTGGAAGCTCCCAGGGTGATGATCTTAGCTTTGAAAATCCTAATGGAGAAGGAGGACAAGAAAACACTAGTTTAAATAATGAATTTAAGGTATCAGTTGTTTCTAGGTGTTTTCCCCTAGCTTTATTTATATTCTTCAGTATAAGGTTTGTAAAAATAAGTTTTAGTTTTGTTACTTTATCAACTGCTGGAAGTGGACTGTGATCAATCGCATTCTAGCACTACATTATATAAGTTTCTCATTGATCAGTTGTGAAAAGATTTTAAATTCCTTTCCCCTTGAGGACCTGGCTAAATGAGGAAAACCTGATTCTGGCCTTTTGGTTTAATCAAACTTATTGCCTTTAGGAATCTGTATTCTCAGAGGTGCAAGTTTTGTGATCTTATGATTGATTAACTTTTGGTTCCAATTAATTATAAATCTCCACGTAACAGAAACAGCCACATGAAGTGCATCTTATTGCAGGATATATTTTTTGAAAGATTATTGTAGGATATTTTGCCAGCAAGGCTGCAGGTTTCTGGATCTCATTTAACATTTCTTCATGTAATGTTTGTGATGTTTTCATTCCTCAATCAAATATATTGACAAAACCGTATCCTCATGCTTTAGTGTTTCTTAAACTACCTGATTCTAATTTCAAAGAGGTCCATACTCCAAATGCTAATTGGTAATGGACAATAAGATGGTGTAACAATTTCAGTTGCTACCTGTAGATTTCTTTTTGTATGGGCATCCACATCTTACAAGAGAGCATGATAAATTTGCCACATTACAAGTGCAACATTCCTTATCTCTTTCTAATGGTTTAGGAAGGACCTGGAGGAGAACCTTCACACACACAGCCTGTGGAAGATAATGATCATGAGAAGAATCAAAATGGAAAGGTTGATGGTGCTCCAAAGGGCCTTGCAAAGGAAGTAACTAGCTCAGGACCAGAGTTTATAACTGATCAGGATCCTACCTTGCTTATCCATGGACAGCCACCTCTAAAAACGGGTTTAGGTGATCCGTTGTCCGCAGAAGGTGATGAGACCAATGGGAAAGGCTCTACAGAGATTGGCAATGCCTTATATCCCGGTGGGATGAATGTTAATGGCAATCTCAACATTCATGAAAAAAGTGCCGCAAAGGGAGAACTAGAAGGTCAAAGCAACTCAGGTTTTGGAGATGCCAATCTGTTTGAATTTGCACCCAGAACTTCAGAATCCTTGCAGAAGGTAAGAAATCTCTTCCTAACTTGTACAGATTGCATAAACAACAATAAAAATCATTTATGGCCCTTTACCAATGCTAGTTTCCAGTCCCTGATATGATATCCTTTTCTCATTTAGCATTCCATGTGCTGTTTGTGAACTTTATGTCTATCAGGCTCTCTGCAAATACCAGTTATTTTGCTGATTAGTTGCAGGCTAGGTCAACACTTTTTTTTATCTCTCACAAAATGGTCAAGCTTCCAATACCCAAAATACTCTTATTTAATATCTACTTGTATAACATAGAAACCCTAATCTTTTTTGTTTTTTTAAATATAGAAACCCTATTTCCTGATAGTGCTATACAGCTTAATTTACTCACAATTGCTGATGTTGCCTTTGTTGTTGGAACTTTTTTTGCCGTGGTAAAATAGGAAAAATTATTCTCAAAGAAAGTAAATTCAACGAAAAAAATAGCAACTCAAACTTTGTCAAAGCTTCTTCTTGCTTTCCAAGATGTTCAATTCTGCATGATAGAAGTGGTTAGACATTGAATTACTGGGATGTTTAGATTGTCTGGGAAACATGAAGTTCTTTAGGTAGCTCAAATTCATTTATGCTGGTGTAATGAAATCAGTTGTTTCAAGGATGTTGATACTATGTGAAGGCATGTGCCAATGGACGATACCTGTTCTGCAGTTGAGCTTATAAGTCAACTTGGATTTTAATCTTCTTGTCATGACACGGATGGTTAATAAGTTCTCCTGGTGGTTGCCCTTGCAGCTTTGTCAATCTTTTCCTTTCCTGTTGGTTTAGGAAAAATATTATTGGAACTGTTATGTACTTGACGGAGAATAAATTGGACTCCTACACCTGAGAGTTTTCGACAAGTTCTCCTGCACCTCCTACTCACATAACGATTTCTTCTACAGCAATGTCAAAAGTCTATCTACCCTCCTTTCCATTTGATTGAGAGTTTTTGAATTGTCTTTGATCTTAGAAAGAGAAAATGATCCCTTGCTTTGGAAATTGCAAACTCGATTTATAAACTCTGATCTAAATGTCAGAGTGACTGGAACTTGTAATCTTCTAAATCTGAAATTGCTTGAACATATGAAAATTTATTCGGTCATTCTAGGTTGTAGTGACAATGAAGATGCAGTTGTTTTTATTTGTGGTCCTGGACAAGTTTGCTGTCTCATCAAGATCAATATTGTATAGGATTTTAATATCCCTCACTTATGTGTAGGCTTGTTTTTTCCCCTTGTTATTTATTTGTTTTTTGACTCGTGCATGGACCTTAAGGTCATGTTCCTGATTGTTGTTTCCTTTCTCCTATTGTTGTTTGAATTACTTGTTTAGAATGTTCCAAAGCGATCAGTTGGTTCCATGGGGAATGAGCTGAGTCGATTCCGTGATACTCCAGGAGATTCTTCTCTTGAAGACTTGTTTCAACCACTGCAAAACATTCAGGGTGATTGTTCAGCAGAAGCCTCCACATCTGGCACGTCGAATACTGGCCTGGGTAATGAAGTACTTGATGGCAATAATGACCTAGCATCAACATTAAAAGAAAGAATAGTTCAAAAACGGGAAAGTGAAACAGGACGCAGAAACGGGGGTGAACTTCTACAATTGATGATGGGTGCTCTTAGAGAGGATGTTATTGACATTGATACTTCTGTAAGTTATAATAATTTAATTGGTTGTTCTTTTAAGTAGAATCTTGGATGATACCTGGGTGCCTACTGGTCTCCTCCAGTCATTCTTTTTCCCCTCAAAGAAAAATTATGGATGATATTGGATACAGGAGTTAGAAGCATGAAAGAAATTTTTACTCGCTACCTACGGTTTTTGATGGTAGTTATTTATGGTTATATCTTAGTTGTTTTTTTATTTGTTGGGCAGGTTTTTGATGAGAATATGCCAGGAGACAATTTATTCCCTTTGCAGGTTTTTCTCTTCCTTAATCCTCACTCCCAAATCATTGTACTAACGTATCTGTCAACACGTGCACAAAACAGTGTATCTTCAAGTCACATGTATGTGCATGAGCATGCCTTATAGTTGCAAAGCCTTTGTCATAATACTATGGCATGCCCCTAAAAGCTGAAGAATTTATCATGGATCTGCTTTTGTAGCTGCCATGGGCTTGATATAAGAACCAATTATTTTATGAGGAAAATGTCAACACGAGCACAAAACTGTGTATCTTCAAGTCACATGTATGTGCATGAGCATGTCTTATAGTTGCAAAGCCTTTGTCATAATACTATGGCATGCCCCTAAAAGCTGAAGAATTTATCATGGATCTGCTTTTGTAGCTGTCATGGGCTTGATATAAGAACCAATTATTTTATGAGGAAAATGTCATTCTACTTCTTTATTTATATTCCAAATGTTTCTGTTTTAATTATTTCTTCCCCTCTTATTGGCCATAGGGGGTCGAGTTTGGTAAATTAGTGGGAATGCTCAAGCCTGAAGAGTCTGAAGAGACAATTATCTCTGCTTCTCAGAAGCTGATAACATTCTTTCATCAACGTCCAGAGCACAAACATGTTTTTGTTTCCCAACATGGTTTTCTTCCATTGATGGAGTTGCTTGAAGTTCCTAAGCCACGAGTAGGTGCTTTCATGTTCTATTCTACTCTGCACTTTTTTATTTTTGTCAATGAGGTTGCAATGAAAATGAATAAATTATTTTAGAGGCTTTTACATGAATGCTCCTGTAAACTTTTCCATTACATGTGTGTCCCGACCTTTTACATGTTTACATATGCATCCTTGAAAAAATTGACTACATGAATGGTTTTAATGAAAGATGAGGACTGAAAAGTAAAGTGCTTATTCATAAAATGACATTTATGATTTTCTTTTCTTTTATTTTTTTGTTCTTTCTCTTCTTCCTCTCTCTTTCCCCTCTCCACCGACTCCCTTGCACCCATCCTCTTCTTGCAAGAGATCCACTTCCCTCCATAGTGACTCCTTCTCTAGACTCCTTTGTCGACCTCCAAGGTTTTAAGTGCTGATATTGATGATGTGCCGATAAATTTTCAAGTGCACATTTTGGAGGCATGTTGAGGGCATGCCGTGGAAATGCTTGAGTCTCAACGTCGGGTTATCGATGACCCGAAAATCATGTGTATCGAGGGCACACCAATGGTGTGTCGACTAAACTCCTTTAAAATGATTAAAATTGTAAATACAAATTATTAACTTAAAACCGTAAAAGATTATGCTAGAAGGACAAACATGTAAAAACATAAGCGTTGAATCAATACACTCAAATAAAGCATCAATATCTAAAGTAGTACACCAACCAAATTAAAAATTTAAAAGGCAATGAAAAATTTAAGGACCTTATGGAGTTGCTGAGAATTTTGGAATCAGAAAAACCAAGAATGTCATGTGGGAGCATTACCATCGTTGCCATTTTGTTGATTCAATCTCATATTGTGGCTTTGTAAGGTTTGAAGATAATCACAGGAGGCTTTTCAATCCATATATGAATATATGGATTGGTAGTCCATCACTAGTTGTCAATGCTCTTGATTACTCATTAAATATGCTAATACAAGACCCTCAGTTTCTTCCCCCACTAAACAAGCCCCATCTCTTCATCTTTTTCCCTCTCTTCACCTCATTTCCTTCCCTGCCGTAACCCACCTCATTGCCTCACGATCTCTTTCCTCACCTCATCTCTTAATCTTTTCCTTAAATGAGGGATCAATGATGGCGAGGAGGATCTTGGACTGTGTTTTACATGCCCAATTTCAGTGTTAACTGTTAACAAAATTAAATAAATTGGATTGTATGTTTGTAGTCGACGATGTCATATACTCAAGAATAAGCAAAAACTCTAAAAAATGAAAGATTATCTCAAGTCGTGGTCCAAATAGCTTGAAGGGTCAAGTTGAATTTAGGGTTTTGGAATTGGCTTGAAGCTCAAGAACTCTTTTGTTTCACTCTATATTTGTTGTTAAGCCTTCTTGAGATTTGAATCTAATAACATTGGCTTGAAAGCAATCTAGATATTTATCACAATAAATTGAGTACAAGTTCAAAAATAACTCAGAATAAAGTATAGTGCACCTGTCCACAAACAAGTGCATCACTGGTCCACTTAAGGTAGAACAGCATACTTAAAATTGATGGCACTCAAAAATCTAAACTTGGTATTTCCAACACAATGTTTTTGAACGTTGATAGTGAACAAAGAATGCACCAGTGTAAGTTGTGTTGACTGGTTTAGGAAGGTCACAAATTGACCCATGCACCGATATGCAAGGACTTGTGCTGGTCCAAGCAAGTCACATTTTTGACATTCACTGATCTCAACCCTCAAGGGTCATGCCGGTACAAGCTGGTATGGTCTAATTAGCCTTGCACCTGTCCATGCAACTTTCAATTTTGAGTTTTCTTTACTCATTCCAAAAACCACAAGCAATGTGCATCTGTATAGCATGTACAATGTGATGTTCAGTCAAAACTTGGATTTCCTGATTTGGCCGACTCAGATTATGATTTGCTAATTAATTGCTCTCTAGTGGCTAATAACCAACCTTTGTTGCCTAAGGCTCTATAGGTTGGACCTAGAATCATCCTTTGCCACACACAACACACAAAAAAATCTCTCTAGGACTCTCACCATCACATTCTAACATTTTTACTCTTATGAACAACCACCTTTTTTCTTTGCTCCTCTAGACTGGTACTTAATTTGACTATCTCAGTGGAGGTATTCAGCTTTGTTTTTCTTTTTTTGAAAAGGCATATAGCTGTGGTTGTATGCTTTCATTTAGTTACATATTGTTTATTTCTTTTCATTCTATCTACATAGTGCTTGTAATTGGGTTGAGAGAGCTTGTTAATTGTCTCGGTTTTGTATAGTGGATTTGTTTGACTTTTCTTGGTAAAGAGAGTTGGTGCTGCAAATTCCAAGTTGGGAGATTTCGCCAGTGGACTATCCTAATTGTGGGAAACCACTCTAAATCTTGGTGGTTTCTTTCTTTCATTCTTTATTTAAATTCAACATGTTTTTTTGCCATGCATTCCAGTTCACACCCCCCCTAGTGTGTATTGGTGATCTCAAGGAGTTATATAGGAGAGAGGTAGTGGTTGGCAGCCAGAGTAGATGACCAGGTGGAGTGGGGCCCTGTTGTGGGGGATATGGGTGGCAAATTTGGTGGTATGGATGAGAGCAAGCGGCAAGAAGGGGTAGAGGACGTCATGGGGAAAAGGGGTGGGTAGAGGAAGGAGTTGGTGGTGGAGAGAGGATAAGAAGAAAAGAGAAAGGGCCAAAATATAAAATAAAAGATAATTGCAGGTTTCTCTTTGTAAAAGACTGTACATCCTTCATCAAAGAGATACATGTATAAAATTATTTTTTTAGGTTACATATGTAAATATTTAGAATACATGTATAAAAATCAAAATCTTTTAGGGTAAATATGTAAATATTTAAAAAGTAGAACCTACAAAAATGGAAAAAATTTCAGGGGCATTTATGTAAATTCCCTTTATTTTTTGATCTAAACATCTCAATTCATTTCGTTCTTTCTGGCCTAGGTGTGTTGATGAATATGGTTGTTGTCACTGCAGGTTATATGTTTCGTGCTTCAGGTCATCAATCAGATTGTCAAGGATAATACCAATTTTCAAGAAAGTGCTTGTATGATTGGTCTTGTATGATATCAATTGCTCTAGTAAATTACTGATTTGCTGGCTTTTGTCTTTGGTATTGGATCTGATCCTTACACTGATAAGAAATATCAAATGGCAGATTCCTGTTATCATGAATTTTGTGAAGTCTGATCGTCCTAGGGAAGTTCGCATGCAGGCAGCCTTTTTTTTTCAACAACTTTGTCAGTCCAGGTTTGTAACTGTCATTCGTTGTGTGGACTCAAGGTGGTGAATTCCTGTATCTGCTTACATGTAAATGTGCCTGCCACCAGCTCTTTGACACTACAAATGTTCGTTGCATGTCGAGGTATACCAGTATTAGTGGGCTTTTTGGAAGCTGATTATGCCAAATACAGGTTTCCTGCAAAAAATTTCTCATCCTCCAAGTCACATTTCTTTGGCTTTTAGCTTTTCTGACAGTGTCTTCTGATCCTACAGGGATATGGTTCACCTTGCTATAGACGGCATGTGGCAGGTTTTTAAGCTCCAACATTCTATGCCAAGGAATGATTTCTGTAGAATTGCGGCTAAGAATGGGATATTTAATCGACTCATTAACACGCTCCACAGCTTGAATGAGGCTACTCGTTTGGCATCTTTATCTGGATGTGGTCCTCTTCCTTCAAATGGTTCAGCCCAAAGACAACGCTCTGGTCAGTTGGATTCCAATCAGCCTGCTTCCATCCCATCTGATGCAGCGGCATCCCACTCTGATCCACTTGATCCATCTAAATATCGGCAACCAGTGCACGACCATCCTCTGTCTGCTGGAAATGCAGAACCGTCACGTGTTTCCATCTCTCAATCCCAAATGCCTGATGTGAACCAAATAGATTCCAAGCACGTGGTTAGTGATGCCGACAAACCTTTTCCGGCACATGGCGTTCCTGAAGCTTCAGTATCTCCCAAGTTTACTGATCAAACATCTGAAAATGTTGGCAATAAGACTACCAGAGGATCTACAAGTTCAACTACTAAGGACTGGGAGCATTCTGACATGTGGAAGCCTGATTTTTCTCGAGGAGAAATGGATCCTCAAAGGCAGCACAGGCCCTCTAACTCTGGTAATAGAAATTCTACTGATAAGCCTCTCAAACAGACCGAACTTTTGTCGAATGGGTACCTTGGTGGTGTTAATGTTTTGGGATCTCAACATGAGCCTATTCGGCCGCTTTTAAGCTTGCTAGAGAAGGAACCACCTTCACGGCACGTCTCTGGCCAACTTGAGTATGTGCATCACCTTTCAGGCCTAGAAAGGCAAGATAGTATTTTGCCACTTTTACATTCTTCCGCTGAAAAGAAAACAAATGGAGAGCTTGAATACCTGATGGCAGAATTTGCAGGTAAATTCCTTTTACTTCTTTTTATTGGAAAAATGCAATTTGAAATCAAATCTTTTGGATAGTTAACTTCAGGAAAGTACATTGGCTCACACCTATAAAAAAACGTATATATGCAGATGCATATAATGAACAACTTTTGGTGGCTGGAAACTTGGTGGATTATTGACATCTATAACTGATTGGCTGACCAAATATGAAAATGATTTGGGGTGTTTCTGGTTTTCTCCAAGAGGAGAGGCATCTCCTATCTTAAGAGTATAAAGATGTGAGTTCCAAGGAGATTTCAGCTGTCCAATCATCCTCACAATTTTTGCAGATAAAAAATAAGATAATTCATAGACATTGGCGCTTCAAGTCAACTGTGATAAAACCAAATTCAATCAGGTTACTCTTTGGAGGTATATTAGTGGAAGACCATTTATGCTTACCAGCAAGGTTATAGGTTCCTGTAATGCCATTTCACCATGATAAAATGCATGCCAGGGAAATCTGAGAAACAGCACAAAATGGCCATTTTCAGCTAAGATTTTTCACAAACTGACTGACAAGTACTAGATGCAGAAATTAGTACTTATTTATCCTTTATTGGCAAATCATGCACGCTCACTTTGTAGCTAAGGTAAGCCTATCCTAAGACTCATATGAGGTTTAGCAGAGCTTGAATCTACCTATCCATGTCTAATGCATGCTTAGATTAGTTAAGCTGTATTTACCCAAATTGATCTTTGAGAAATTGAATCTACCTAGCTAAGTCTAATGCAAGCTTAGATCATTTATGCTTATGCCTACTTAAATTGATTCTACATTCCTGATACAAGCTTAGATCTAGGTCTCTTAGGTGATTGGGAATTAGTCGCAGTAGAAAATCTAGAGATGGATGAGATGGAGTACAGAAAGTTTTGGGAAAGCATTTGGAGATGTTGCTAAGCCACTCTAAACTGGAGAGTAGAGGATGGGGAAAATGAGATAGTGATGAGAAGAGAGAGCTCAACATGACTTGTAAATGCAGAAAAATCTAGCCCCTGTTCGTTTTCCCTGTTTGACCTGAAAATTTCACCCCATCACCCCATTTTGATTGATGTACAGCAGCACTCCTGAAAAACGATAAACCAAGAGTATTGACAGGCATAACCCTGGGGAGCAACACGAAACAGGGGTACTCTGCAGCAGTGTACTACAAATTTCAACATCTGTGCCTATCAGGTGATGTGGGGCATGATTTGAGTGTAATATTTACATGGGTATAAATGTAATACCAAAGGTATGCTAAGATGCATATTGGAAATATATATTTTTATGCTGAGATGAAGCTGTTTTGTCTGGTTGAAGCTTCATGGAATGCATTATCAGAGATTCACAACTTGAAGATCAACCATCTTTCCTTATTTATCCAGTAGTAGGGTTGCTGCTGGTTGCCTTGATTGCCTCCCTATGATACCTTCTATTGGGACTTGCCATCCTAGTATAGATGTTGGCAATAGTGGCATAGGGACATGCTGTTGTTCCCGTATGGCATGATAAAGGGAAGTCCATGGATTCCACCATTAAGGTTGCATTGTGATAGACCTGTACTAGAAGTCTAGAAGCACACAATCTTTAGTTTTGCCACTGAGATCAAATGTTATCCTTGAGGACTCTCTTTAGATGTTGGTTCCATATGGATTTTGTTGACTTGTTGGCAATCGTGTTGCTGGCTGAGAGGAATAAATGTTTACTTATTTCTTTTCCTGGAGGTGAATGATTGGGAAGTTGATTCGCTAGAGGGTCCTTGAACTTGAAGTAGAGCAGGGTTGGTTGGTAGGGTTGATGCTAGTTGCCTCGATTGCCTCCCTGTTATCCTTGATGAATCTCTGTAGATATTGATTCTTTATGAATTTCTTTTTCTTTTTCCTTTTCTTTTTTTCTTTCTCTGTCCTTTTTTCTTTTTGAAGGGGATCTATATGTTTAACCTTTTCCCCTTTTTTTGGGAGGTTAATGATTGGTAAGTTGATGCCCCCAGAGGATCCTTGAAGTAAAGCAAGGTTGGTTGTCTTTGTTTCTGCAAGACAGACTTTCTTGGTTGACATGAATATTTGGAGGAAAGATTGGATTGTAGGTTGGATCAAGTAAAGTGATGACTCCTTCGTTCACTAATTCAGCAGAAGATATGTTGATCTGGTGGCTATAGAAGTATCTGTATGCAAACACATATTGCATGTTGGCTTGTTTCATGAATCAATCTATCTTTGAGTCTCTGACATGCTAAGTTAGATGCAAGGGGGAAGAAAGGGTATTTGAGGTGACAGGTAGAATGTTTAATGTCCTGGGGCTGGAATGAGTGAGTGTGCTGCTTTTTCTTTTTTTCTTTTCTTTTCTTTTTGTGGGGGTGTTTTGTTGTAGAGAGGGTCCCTTCTCTTTAGAGAGATTGGAAAAGGGCTTGAGAGAAGAGTGCAACTGAAGGGGATAAGGAGGGTCTAAGACAGAATAGTTAAGTATACAAAATGGAAGAAAACAAATTCCATTCAAACTTAGCTGATAGTCCATAACGGAAGAATGTTGTTGCACAAAGTCTGATACTTCTGGAGCAAGGTTGAGGTTTAGTGTAATTTAGGCTGATGTGAATACAGATTCAGATTCAGGTGGTAGTTATGTTACTTATGTATCCCTTGATGTATTACAGAAAACATTGTAACTCTCTGCCATGGTTCCTCAGAATAGTAATATACATAATGGTTTCTTTATTTACTTAATTAAAGGATTTGGAGGGTAAGGGTTCAGGTTGTGACTCAAATTGGTCTGACCATTTACTCTAACTCCATGCACAGCAGAAACTTTGTGCAGTGGTGTGCTCTTTGACTATCTGAAGGACAAAATTGTCATGTTCTAGGATATTTCTACATATTGTTGGATTTGGAACCACCATCTATTATTCTGCCGTCTAAGTTTTTGTCCTTCATGATTGCTGCTATCTACGCTGCGTGTATCCATGCCTGCCTCAATGGTTGCGTTGCATCTTGCTTGATTATGTGAAATTGATTGAGAAATAGTGCATACGATGTATTTTTTTCACTTTATATTTGTCCTGTTCTTGGTGCATCTAGTTTGCACTCGATCAGACTGATCCTATGTTGGTATAATATTTGTGAACCGAGATCGAAGATTGATCTTAAAAACAATTCAGATGGTAATATCAATTAAAAGAACTCCAAGAAGAATATACACTTTCTTTTCCTTTTGTTTGAGGTACCTACTGCAGTTTGGGGAGCTCCATTACTACGCAATTAGAGGGGTCTTATTTCTGCTAAAAGCCAGCTACTAATGGATCTTCAATTTCGATCAGCATTTCAATAGAAACAGGCTTGTATTTCCCATTGCGAAAGATATAACTGCAGGTGTTCTTTGAATAAGTACGAATGATCTATGGATTTTATTTTTATGTTTTGTGCTGTTAATGCTTAGTGTACAAAAACTTGAAATCTAGAAAATAGTCTAGACTTAAGTCTGCCACTATTGGAAGAAGATGGATATGTTATACCAGAAGACAATATGAAACTTGAAAAAAATGCCACAATTTTGGCTTCCTTGAAACCATGTGCCAATATTTGTCTCGTAAATTACTTGGAGAAAGCTCAGTTTTTGATTTTAAATTTCTTTGCTCAATGACTTATTTTAACAGTGCATCGAGATTCCAGGACTTCAAGGCACTTCGACTAAATTTTGACATTGCACTGATGAAATCCACCATAATCCATTCCAGTGAAGTTTCATCTATATTTTCATTGACATTCTCCATTTTAATGCAATGTCAAACATTATTCTAAGTTTCCCTCCTTAGGCCGGAACTAAATCTCACATTGTTAGAAACCTAGTCGTCAATCATTTTTCTTGAAAACAATCTATAGCTCAATAGTAGGTCTAAGCCTCACATAGATCTACACTTTAGCTCCACTTACATAATAATTAGATATCTAGATTTCACTCTGCTTAGGATCTATTCACCTGTTGAATGCTAGAGCTAAGCTACATAATTAATTTATTTTTAATTATTTAAAGACTGATTTATTAGTTGATTATGTTAGTATATTAGTTAGCGTTTGTATATTTCTTGGCTGATGCTATTGATCATGATAACAAGCAATATTTCTTTAGCTACCATTACCATGTATTTTACATTTTGTCAATTACTGATTATGTTCAATCCATACAATGCCATTATAGATGTTAATGGTATCATCCACGAGTTGTTAGTGGTGATGATCATTGCATGCTTGTTTGCAACTGTATTTTTTTTGAAACTGTTGATGTTTTAAACTTGTGTGTTGGTAAGTTTTCTTAATATGTACCTTTTTTTGTTAATTTGTTTATCATATTATCTTATATACTCTTGACTTTATTATAAAGCTTACCTGATCAGATTTGTGTTTATTTAAGCTTGTTCAGTCTGCGGATCTGTATTTGTTCAAGTATGAAGTATTTAAACCATAATTCTGTAAATCATTCATTTTCAATCATTTTGCTAAAATTGTATGATTTAGTTTAGCATGGCTTTGAAATGCTCATCCTTTTAGGTGTTGAAATCGTTGAAATTCAATGTTGAGTTATTGGACATGCTTGCTATGCTTTCAAAATGCACATTTTTTGAATTGTTGAAATCAAGACTTGAACATTGCAAATCATATAGTCCCAAGGACTATACCTTAATGGGTTTGTGTTAGTCAATAAGGAAATATATTGCAAAACAGGGGGAAAAGAATAGGAACTAGGGGAATAGACGTCAGGAACTCTTTGAATTGAAATGAGATTTTTTTTTTTTTTTAATGAGAAAACATAAGCATGTCTTCATGGAAAGAAGAAAATAAGGGAGAAAAAAAGGAAATAAGCTAATCTTAATATTTTTTCCCAAGTTGAAACATAGATATCTATCATAGTCTTCCTGAATCAGCATTGGGGGAAGGAGTAGGCACGAGAGAAGAGAGACCAATAAGGTAAACTGGAAAAAGTGATATGCTTCCTTAATCTTTCTGTCTTAAACCCCTTGCAAGCTTACTTTGTCACCTGGATCAAAATGACCTGACTTTACTTTATCAATCAATCTCCTTTATATTTGGTTTGTGGGCTTGGTGGAGAAAAGCAAAAAAACCATCAAAAAATGATGATTATTTGTGACCATAGAAAGATCCCTTCGTTCCAACAAATATATCACACAGCCCTTTTTTCAGTAAAATGCTTTTTCAAGAAGCAAAATCCCAAGATGGAGCTGTAAATGTCCCCTAGGGGCAACACTAGCTTCGCAAGTCCTTCCCAGCATTGTTTGATTGCTCCATTATTTTTGGCTCTCGGGCATGTGTATTTTTGGACTAATTTTTCCCTCTTTATTGATCTTTTGAACCGTGAAATGGGTCGATGTAAGAACAATTACGTGGTGGAAAAATTATCAAAGATTGTCATTCCTTATTTCAATCCAACAACATTCATGGCAGGAGTTTCCTTATGCTGAGCAAGTGGCTGAATCTTTGCCTTGGAATCAAAAGGAAATCATTTCCAGGTAGCATCTTTCTGCATCTTTACCTTCTCTTGACCTCGTCAACTAGGTCAACCACCTAAGCTTCCCCTGCTTCTGTTGTTAAATGAGAAGGATTATTACGAGGTTCTGGGATCTTGGTCTTTTAGAAGATGGATTTAATCCCACAAGCAAGACACAGCCAAAGTGACCTTCATTTTCTAGACGTATTCTCCCTTGATGTTGTTGACACATCATGCTCTACTTTCTCACAATGGAAGTAGTTGTCCAGGCGTCAATGAAGTGCTACCAGATCAAAATAGGAAGAAAGCAAATGGAACCATATCTTGAATTCTGCCTGTCGATGTGACTTGCTAGAAACCTGCACAGGTCATTCTGCTGGTGCAAACCATCTTCTGCCTTTCCTCGAGTCAAGGTTCATCATGGAATTTTCACAGCAGCAAGGAGGATCTCAATCTGCTTCGTTTTGCACCTTCCAAAGAAGATTCTTTGAACTCATACCTACATTGTTTGGCTTGAAGTAGGAGGATAAAGGATGAGTCTGAAGTGCAGTCTGAGTCAGAGTGCGAAAAGCAACAAAGCAGGATGAAGACAAAGGGATGGGATGACTAAGTAGGAGTTGAAAAAAGCTTGGATGAGAAGTAGTGAGAGTGAGAGAGCATGCTAATTGCCTGATCCTTAAGGCTGTGTTTGGTTGGGGGATAGTGATATTCTGGGATAGAATTTGAGTGGAATAAGTTTAAAAAGGTGTTTGGTTGGTGGGTTTGTAATGATTGGTGGGATTATAATGATTGAAGGTGATTTTGTGTGGGAAGAGAGAGAGTTAGTGGGTTTTGATGTGATAGTTGGCATGATTTTTTTTTTTTTTAAATTTGAAGGGTTGTAGTTATTAGGTAGTGTTTAGTGGGCTTCGAAATTCGTGTGGACACAACTTTTGATGGTGTGAGCACCATCACAACTATCCACTCATTGTACCTTGTATCTCGTGCAGCTAATACCTAAGCCTATTCTTAACCCACCCATAAACCCTTAGCCCACCTGATGACCCTCGGCCAAACACAACCTAAAGGTCACTTGTGATATGTAGATAAATCTCTTTTGTGCCATATCCCATTTGCAGTTACAATCAACTTCCTCGTGCTTTCGTTCTGAGATTGTTGACAACAATGAAACCTAGCCATTACATCCCATCTCCTTGGGAGATTTCACTGGTAAGTGAAGGGCACTTGGAATAGACTGTGTCCAGGTCAACTCTCTTGTAGTTTGAGCCATGGCAAGACATTCCAGTTCTGTGTTGTAGGCAACCTCCAGTTGCATCATACTGCAAGTGTTGAGATTTCTACCACGTTAGCACATACTCCTATCTATTCTATTTAGTGATCAATCTGCTGGTTTTTGGTCTCCTTTTCCATTTTCTTTATAATTCAACCAATCGAAAAAGAAAGTCTATGAATGTAGTTCCAATCCCTCGGATGTGGATTTTCTATCCCCGGCATCAAGTTATCAATCAGGTCATCAGTAAACAAGAAGTGCCTTTCTCAAGTAATTGAGTAAGTGCATGATCCTATCCTCTCTCATCTCAAATCTCTTTTGGCCTACTTGTTTTCTAAAGATGTTGGAAAGGGACGAAATGGGATTGAAGCAATGCGAACAGATTGTTGTTGTAGCTTTTTTGGATTTGAGTGGAGCAAGAAAGAAGAAAACAATTGAAACCTAGGAAGATTTGATAATGTTGAGAATTATGTTATCTCTTGTCCCTTTTTTCCTAGTTCTCTTATATCTTTGGGCCTCTCTTTATTTTTCCCAAATCCACTATATAATGAGGATTAGGGTTTCGTAATAAAAGGACATGCTTATTTCTTCTAAATTAGTATTAGAGAGGTGGTCTTAGATCGATGTATGTATCTGATCACAACAAACTATTTTCCAATCGCAATAACTCCCCCCTCTTGTTCTTCTTCACCATTGGGCCCCCCCCTCTCTGTTCAACCTCCATTCTCCACGTGTGGGATCGTCCATGCACCTAGGCCCGTCTCACTTCATGAATCATCACATGCCAAGTACTGGACAAGTGGATGTTCATCTTACCCCAAACATGAGACTATAAATGCTTTCTTAGTTCCCAATTTTCTGTTAGTAGAATAACAAAGGAACTCAATTACAAAGCTATATTTGATGTTGCCCCATGTGTCTTTTAGGATGATATAACAAGGAAGATGATTGGTGAAGGCTATGGAGAAAGGGGGGTGTACTGGCTACTCAAGTCTCCTTATGTTGAGTGTGTTGTTCTTTCTACATCCTCATCGAGTCATCTATGGCATGTCCGTTTGGGTCATCTCCCATTAGCCAAACTCAGGTGGGTGATCCCCTAGCTCTCACAAGTAGGTAGAGTTGATTGAGAAGTGTGTCAGCTTGGGAAACATCATTGGAGCTCTTATCCATCTAGTCAGAGTCCTAGGTGGAAGTCATTTGAATTACTTAATATGGATTTATGGGGTCTTAGTTGTACTATTAATAGACTATGACATTACTATTATGTTATTGATGATTTTTCTCGTTTGTCGTGGGTCTTGTTGAAGTCCAAGTCTGATGTTGGTCTCGTTAGCAAAAATTTTATTTTTTAAATAAAGTCTCAGTTTGGTGCTAATGTGAAAATTGTTTGTTTTGATGATACTTTAGAGTTAATTGAATTTCCGTGCAATTTTTTGTTTTTCCTAGGGCATTATACATCGGACAGCTTGTCCTCACACTTTTAAGTAGAATGGTATTGCTAAACATGAGCATCAGTATATCTTGGTTGTTGCCAAGGCTATGCTCATATACCATAGTGTTCCATCTTTGTATTGTGGAGATGTCTTAATGGCTTGCTATCTTATTAGTAGGATGCCATCCCTTTGTGTTCAATGAGCAAGTACCAATTTAGATTCTGTATCTTGATTTAACATTGTTTGATGTCCCACCACGGTTCTTGGTTGTGTTTCTTTTGTCCATGCGCTGAGTGTGGGTAGGACAAGTTGGCTCCTTGGGCGATAAAGTGTACTTTCTGGGCTATTCTAGAATCTAGAAGGGATATCGGTGCTATGACTCCATTCATTGTTGTTACTTTGTTAGCATTATGTCACCTTTCATGAATTTGTTCCCTATTTCTCTATCATCAGGTCCTAAGTTGAGACAACGACTAGAGTCTTGGAGGATATTCCTGTGTTTGTTCCTAATAGTGCTCCCACTCTATCTGACAGTGATAGATTCACGTTTACACATGGTCATTGTCCTCCCCATTTTGAACCAACAACACATCTCCCCTTATGTATGCCATGTGCATATTTCCATTGATAGTCACGATTTTAAATGTCGATATTGATGTCGTATCGACAAGTCAAAAAGATATGTTAAGATATATCGGGGATATATCGCTGATATCGGTGAATTTTGGAGACATAGTTTAAAAAGGCCCAAAAAGGTTCAAAATATCATAAATTTGATAAAAATTAATATTTTACTAATTACTACATGCACGAAGAAACGCCTAGAAGGCTTAAATCATAACTTTTGAATGAAAATATAATAGAAATGCCTTATTGGCATATCGACAAAGTCATATCATAGTATGGAAAAGAAAATATACATAAGATGATAATAACTGAAGGTGTTCTTTTTTTTTTTTTTGAGGGAAAAAGAGTAAGATTACTTGAGCATGGTAATCATCCTAGTTGCATTAATATATAAAAGGAACAGACTTACAGGTTATGAAGCCAAAATTCATGAAGACATTTTACTTCTCTTGATACATTGTCAACCCAACACATCTCATTCGTAAACACCTTGCCATTCCTCTGAAGCCAGATGCTCCAAATGACATCAATTGCTTGACACCAGCCTGCCCCATCCAACCCGAGGTGATCTCTAAAACTCCTCCAGAAGGCTTCAAAATCAGATTTGTCCATCGTAGGCAAATGAAATTGATCCCAGACATCTTTAGAGAAGTCATCTTGCTCTAGTTGTTGACATAATGAGCGCAAGATATCCCCATCTCTCGCCCATTTAGATTTGTATACTTTAGTAACTAGCCACCTCCTCCTCAGAAACTATAAGAAGAGCTTAATCTTAAGCGTTACCTTGCAGGACCAAATGAGTTTTGAATCACCAGTTATCGCCAAATCTGAATTTGGGCCATCCCTCCAAAAAAAAGAATCTTCTTTTGTTGAATCCCGAGAGAAGTCCTTGAGAATGTTTGTCAGCTGCTGAAATTCCTCAAATGTTGCATCAGATAAGCCTGCAGTTAATATGAAATCCCACGTTCCATGTATTTCATCCCACACCTCACCAACCAATGCCTCCTTATTCGTTGTTTGATGGAAGAGGCGCTGGAACAGATATGAAAAGCGTTCAAATTCAGACCAGTTATGCATCCAGAATTTAAATGCTGACCCATTACCCAGATTCGGCGAAAACTGATCTACATATTCATTCACCAAGTGGCCCTCCGAACTCCAGAATGCTAAAACACCTCTCGTAGGCACCCCTGACCCCTGCATCAAATCCACCATACTACCATATGAGTCCTTCACAACGGAAGTAACTAGAGATTTTTCCTCTGACATCAGTCCTACCGCCCATTTTAGAAGAAGAGCCTTGTTAAACTCTTTCAACTTACGAATGCCAAGCCTACCATCTTTCCTAGACTTACATATCTCATCGCATGGTACGGGTTGTAAAAATCCTTCTGTGAAATCAGGTCCTTTCCAGAAGAACTTCCTAATTATATCCATTTGGTTGATAATCTTCTTGGGAGGTGAGCACACAGAAAGAAAAAACACCGGCAAAGAGGATAGGACTAATTTCAACAGGATCAGCCTTCCCCCACGGAATAGAAGTCTTTCACTACATGATGATAATCGACTTGAAAGCCGCTTAAGTAGATGCTTCCAATTTGAAACACCCAGTCTTTTACCCTTCAAAGGGAGGCTAAGATAAGCAATTGGGAGGTACACCACAGGGTTTCCAGAGTACTCGAAATGTCATTCACCAACCCCCTCCCCAATGCAAATGTAACCAAACTTGATTTATTTCTATTGGCCTTTAAGCTAGAAATTTCCGAAAAAATTCTCACCAACGAGGAGACGTGTCTAGCCTCCACTATATCCCCTTCAATAAAAAATGTTGTGTCGTCCACATACTGCAAAATAGGTGTAAGTAGACACCTCACCCTACTGGTGTTTAACCCTGCAAATAGATCACCATTACATGCCTTAAACGCCATCCCTGCCAATGTATCCATAGTGATATTAAACAACATAGGTGCTAGCGGACATCCTTGGCGCACCCCCCTTTGTGGTTGAATCCATCCTCCATCAGCCCTCCTATTGACAAGAACAGAAAAAGAGGATGTTGCAACACATCTCTTTATTAGATGTATCCAAATTTTCAGAAAACCTCTTCTCTTCAAAATATCCCAAAGATAATTCCAAGATATGGAATCATATGCCTTAGAGAAGTCCGCTTTCCGCAGGAAAGTTGGACATTCTCTCTTTTTCCAAGTTGACAGGAATTTCTCTGCTAACACATATGAGTCCTACAAGAATATCTCCCAAATAAATGTAGATTACATTGGTGAAATAATGTCTGGCAATATATTACGTAACCTGTTTGCAAGAATTTTTGCTACCAGCAAATACATAGAATTAGATAGGGTGATGGGTCTAAACCCTTCCATCTTTTCTGCTCCAGGCTTCTTGGGAAGTAAAAATAGATAGAACTTATTAAGTCTCTCAAATCCTCCATTAGCCTTAAAGAATTCTTTAACCATTGCCACCACATTAGGCCCAACCACATCCCACAGCTCTTTGAAAAGAGTAATCTGTAGCCCATTTAGACCAGGTGACCCATCAGCCTTCATTCCACCCATGTAGTATCTCCTCTTCCTCTACCTCCCTAGTGAGTGCCACCTTCGCTTCCTCCCGTACCTGCTCCAATTCTAGATTTGCCAGGCGCTAGTCCCCACATGGCTGTCTTCTTGTAAAATCTTGGAAATAAATTCTAAAAGCATTACAAATCTGATTTCTCTTTTTAAACCTCCTCCCCCACCTTCAAATTAGTAATCATATTTTTCCTTCTTCTCGCACTTGCCACCAAATGAAAAAATCTAGTATCTGTATCCCCTTCCTTAAGACATAACTGTCATGGTTTTTGCCTGCAATCCAATTCCTTTTTAAATTCTTCCTCTGACACCACCATTTTGTTATCTTGCCACTCTTAGCACTCCACACTAGACAATTGAGTAGTTTCTTCTTGTCCAAATTGGCTATCTTCACAAGGGCCTCTTTCATCCTTTTCTCCCTGCGTTCCTTGAGCTCACGTTTAAACTCAATCATTGCTTGTCTTACGACCTTTATCTCATAGGCTAAAGTACGTGTAGCTGATGTAGCTAGGGAGGTGGTTGTCCATCTCTCTCTAATCAAATCTTTGAACCTGTCCTCCTTCAGCCATGACTTATGGAACTTGAAATATGTGGACACCTTTGCCTCCTCATTACTATACCAAAGAATAGGAGTGTGATCAGAGAATGGTCTATCACACGCAATCACATCAGCCAACTGAAAAGATTCCACTAGAGCAACAGTACATATAAATCTATCAATGCATGAGGCCGCACCACTCCTACTCCTCCAAGTAAAATGAACACCTGCCGTTGGTAGGTCAATAAGCTCAAGGTCCTGAACAACTTGCTGAAATTGCGCAATAGTGATGTGAATTCGACCATCTGGTCTATCATCCGCCTTGAGCGTCGCATTAAAATCACCCCTATTAATCATGGCATCCTGGCAACAAAAGACGAGGCATGTTCAAATTCCTCTCAAAAGGAAAGCCTGGAAGCATCATCACAAGGCCCATACATTGTAGTCATGGAAAAAGAAAGTTCATCAGTTCTCCTTGTGAAAGTAGCTGTCAACATTCTACCAACACTTTTAGAGGAGCGGAGTTCCAAAACATCGTCATGCCAAATCATCAACAAACCTCCAAATCTTCCATCAGCCTCCATTTCTATATAATTTGTGAAAACATTTCCACAAGGCTGCATCTTAAAACGAGAAAACATGCTCTCCAAATGCGTTTCTTGCAAGCAGGCTACATTAACCTTCCATTCAGCTAAATAATTATTCTGAACCAACCGCCTCCTATCATCTCGGAGTACCCGTACATTCCAAGATAAGGCATTCACCATTTATTTCTTCTTCCCATCCCCCTTATGTACCTTTTTGGTACCCACCACGTACACCACATATTCCTCGACATTCTTAAGACATTCTCTTTGTGGCATTTTCTTCAATACCCACTTACATTTGTAACATGCATTCAGAATAAGCTTGTGCTTTTGTGGCATAACGTTATGGCTCGAAGATTTGCTGGATGTAGGCCGATGATGACTTGCTTTCATCTTCTCAGAGTCGACCCTGCTTGTCGTGCTCTGCACATTTGAGGTCGCATCGTTTGCGTGAGGCTCCTCTCTCCCCTTAACCTCTTGCCCATCAACTCATCTTCACTAAGATTGATTGCATCCCGAGCTGCCTCTCTCATGTTGGCCCCAAAAACAGTGCCAAAAGCAGAAGCAGCCACGGGGGAGGTAGAAACACCCTCTAGCAACCTGGGAGAATCATGCACAAGATGATTTAACTCACCACGCCTGGATCCAAGGTTGGGTTCGGTCGCCACCTGTGGAGTGCGTTGACAACACCTTATATGCGCTACATCCAGGTCCATGCGTCCCTCGATCCACGCATACAAATCAGCATCAAGCATCGTGTGCTCCTTGCCTTGCACCGTCGCACCGTCATTCCCCCATCTCAGACCCTACACATTGCAAGACCGCATAGTAGAAGGCCCAACGACAATCTCTTGACAAACAAGGATAAATGAGCTATCGGTTTGAGAAAAGAACTCACCACATCCAAATCCATTTATGGATCTGGATACCACCTGTTTATTTTAGGAGATATTTATTGCTCGGCCAACATCTACTATTGGATCAAAATCCAAAACAGGGAGCCCAGTTGTCATGGAGATCGTGTTCATCGCCCATTGTTGGGAGAGATGTGACCCAATCCCCTCCATAGGATGAGCCAACTTCCGAATAAGGTGCCATACCCATCTATCTCGATGATTGTGTTGGCCATCAGTTATGGCCCTATCATCGGACTTCACCTACACCATCGGTGCAGCATCACCCATCGCCGACGAAGCCACCGCCGCAGGACCTCGCCTCTCCTCCGATTTCGCTGTTGATCGGCCAACACTCCTTGCAGCCTCTGCAGAAGTTCCAACAAAAAGATCTTGTGCATATGAGAGCTTCTTACCACTCTCCCAATCCACCTCCTCAAATCTGACCACACACGCACACCTAGCAAAGCGCACAACTTCCTTCACCGAGATTGATCGACTGACTAACAACTCCCCTTCCATAGTCATAGCCACAGCTTCACCCTCTTGTAAACCAAGTCCAAAAATTCTCCTTACATTAGTAAAGCTAGAACAAATGGCCACCACGATCTTCGTAGTTTGCAGCCTCAACGATATTCCCAAAATGCGGAAACAAACAGTAGGTCTCTTGGGGATCCTCTCCTCCGTAGCTCCCTCATAAATGCTCGGTGTCACCCAACGAATAATCGCATCCCCAATCTCAAACTCCACAAATTTAAATCATCCCACATCCACTGCCATCAACCCATAAACCATGACCCTCTTCTCCGAAAGCATGGACACCTTCCAAGTGGAAGATATTAATCCACTGCATAGCAAAAAGGATTGATCTTGATCCACACGCACCTCCCCGCGTTGACCTATCCCTATCAATGCATTCTCAAGCAGCAAGTCTAGCGCCTTCACCTCCTTAGACCAGGGAGCGTTAACCCTGATGATCGGTAGATCAACCATCGGTGGAGGAGGTAGGTGCAATGTACTTCTTCCAGCGCCATCGCCAAAGAATCTCCTTGGACACATCCTCCGATGGCCCTAACCATGGAACAACAGACATACCACTTGATCACGACACTCTCGAGCCCAATGGTCCATTCCACAGCATTTGAAACATACGATCTCTTGCGAGTGATCACCTCTCCCACTCTCCCCACGAGGAGATCGACCCCCTCTTCCACGAGCCCCCTCCCCTTTTCCTCTCTCCCACGCATCCTCATCGCCAGTTGCACTCATCTCCGGTCGCCAATTGCCAATGCTCTAGTGGTTTTGCATAGTCCTTTTTTAACTAAACGTGTTCATAGTAATGCTTACTAGAATAATTGAAATATAAGTATTACCAGTGGACCACTCCAAGCATCGACCAATGCCACCAAATCAATATCATGTTGAGCTTCGTCTTGGCTTAAAGCTTAATGCCCCTCCTTCGATTTTCTTCCTCTTTTTGTAATATTCTAACATACTCACATAGTAGAATTCCTACATCATAAAGTTGTATTAAGTATTGTATTCATTGATGTATTGTTGGTAGTCTTCATCACTATAGTATAGAAGTACTCCAAGACATGGATACCAATTGTGGCTATCAGAGGAGTTTCTCCTGCTTCTAGATTGACCCTAACCAGACTCATCTCGTGATGATTTAGGCCATAAATCATCACTAAATTAGGGATCTTGCCTAAGTAATGTGTAAATCACGTCAATTTGTGTAATAATTGAGTGTAGCACAAGATTTAACCTTTGCATGAATAGTAATTGAGGTGAAATCGTAGTGATTTTGGTTACAAATTATCACCAAATTGGGTATTAATTAGGGATCTTGCCTAAATGATGTATAGACCACATTAATTTGTGCAATAATCGAGTGTAACATAAGATTTAACCTCGGCATGAATAGTAATTGAGGCTAAATCGAGGCAATTTAGGCCTAATGGCGCAAAAAATGGTAAAATTAAGGTGATTACCTTGTTGAGAGATGAACAAGGATTCCAAATCACCTAATAATTGAGGCAAATGGATTGGTGAATGCTTACAGCAAGCAACAACTCAGAATGGAGGAGAGGAGAGGAAGAAAGCAAAGAGGAGGCTGAAGAGAAACTACAGAGGTATTGCCCGATGTCGCTAGATATCAATGATATTTGGGAAAAATTGCATGCATGTGCTTCAATTTTGACTTACATCGACATGGGTGATATTTCACCTGACATCATGGAAAAAAGACATTCTGACAATGTCGACACAAGTATTGTTGGCGACATGTCGTCGACACGTTCAACATCTCTCACTGTGACAATGTGGCTCTTGGTATCATTACATGTGAATGTACAATTAAATGATGGCCAATTAGTAGTTATAAAGAATCTTAACCTTCCTACTACATTAAGGAAGACACCACATAGTTGTATCAGGCATCCTATACCTAAGTATGTCACTTTGGCATGTCTTAGGCCACCTTCAGGTAGGTCTCTCTGACCTTGTCCGCTATGGTTATTCTTAGTTCACATTAGTGGGCTCTCCTAGATCCCAAGTGGTAGTAAGCAAGGCCTTGATTTCCAAGGGCACCTGGGATTTTATACATGTGCTACAGTATTCAGCTCCAAATGGCTTTTCACAGTGAAGTACAACCTGGATGGATCAGACAAGGGGTGGCTTGTGGTGAAAGGACCACTTAGATATGTGGAGTGGACTTCTTCGATGTCCTCTCTAGTGGCTAGATTACTGGTTGTTTGCATTCTCATCTTTGTTGCCATGCAATATGCTTGGCTTCTATATCAGCTTGATATCAAAAATGCCTTCTTGTATCAGTATGGAGATTTGCTGAAAGTAGTGTTTATGTAGTAACCTCCTAGATTTAAGTCTTAAGGGAAGTGTTCCAAATTGTGCAGATTGAGAAATGCGATATATGGGTTAAAGTAGAGTCCTTGATTATCTGAGATGGTTGAGAACCTTGGATTTAGATGGTACTCTATGGATCACTCTCTATTTGTGCAGCATGCCTCTTGTGGAAGAGTTGTGATACTTGTGTATGTCGATGACATTATTGTTACAGGTGATGATGCTTGGGGGGATCTCAGACTTGAAGAAATGCCTTGCTAATCATTTTATTATTAAGAATGTAGGACCATTTAAATATTTTCTGGGGATTGAAGTTGCAAGAACTAAGCGAGATATGGTATTGCCTCAGAGAAAGTATGCTATGGATCTCCTATAGGAAACCAATATGTTGGGTGCTAAATCAATGTCTATCCCTATGGGTCCTTGTGTTCACTTACATAATGTTACAACAATCCTAGTTGACACTTGACAGGTAAGAGGACTTATTGGCAAATTGTTATACTTGACCATTACATGCCCAAACATCTCATTTGCGGTTGGAAAACTTAGGTAGTTTATGGACATGTCAACAAAGATACATTGGGATGCAACTATGGTGGTTCTCAGATATATGAAATCATCTCATGAGAGAGGACTCTTGTTCACTAAGGGCTCCTCATTGGATTTTGTTGCATATGCTGACGCAAATTGTGTTGGTTGCCCCAAGGATAAAAAATCTACTAGAGAATTTTATACTTATCTTGCCAAGAATTTGGTGACTCGGTGCAACAAGAAACATGCAATAGTTATATGCTTTAGTGCAGAATTAGAGTATTGTGCTATGGCATAAGCTGTTACTGAGATGATGTGGTTTCATTTTGTTCTTGTCGACTTACACATTCAAGTACCATTGGTTATGAAGATGAGATTCGATAACAAGGTTTCCTCACATATTGAAAACAATCCCATGTTCTATGAGAGGACCAAACATGTCGAGATGGACTACCATTATATCGGTGATTTAATTCAGAAAGGTTTTCTATGTACTACCCTTGTTAGTGCTAAAGATCAAGCAGTAGATATTTTCACCAAAGTACTCTCGAGGATTTCCTTTGATAGATGTTGTTCTAAGCTAAGCATATATGTTAAGTATGATTGACATCTATGCTTTAGCTTAAGTGGGAGTGTTGAGAATTATGTTATTTCATATCCTTTTTTTTCCCAGTTCTCTTATGTTTTTGGGCTTCTTTGAATTTTTTTTCAAATCCTTTATATAATAAGGATTAGGGTTTCGTAATAAAATGATTTGCTCATTTCTTCTAACTAATAATGATCAAGAGTGCAAGCTTATGGCAAGAAGCTGAAGTGAGGTAATAACAAGTGAGTCCTCTTACTCCCTTAACATTATAAATGCAACCACATCTAGGGGACTCACCTTTTATGAGAAGAAACACTTCCATAAGGAGATCCAGCTCCTAAAATCATCATTCTTTCATCTCTTAAGTTTGGTAGGTGATTTGCTAAATATACGCGATTTTGTTTTGAAATTGTTGTAGCACGAACAACTAGCAATCAATTACTATTTATACTGAACATATTTGAGTCTAGGTTGAACACAAGAAGGTAATTGCTTATTTAAAAACATTTTGCTTTATTATTTTTTTTTTTGTTTTTTTTTTATATGTGACTTTTTTTTTGGGTTTTTAATTATCTCAGGCACAAGACGTGTCAAGACCAGAAAGTAGATTGCAAAGATTGAAACTCAAAGGATACTTATATTAATTATCATTGAGTTTATGATACACAAAACTAAGTAGAATCAAAACAATAGAATAACATAAGTAGGGAGAGAGAGAGGTGGCGGCGGGGGGTGGTAAGGGAGATGGGGCTGCTTAGACTAGCCTCAAATCTAGTCCACTGGGAGGAAGCAGGAGAAGACCAGGAGAGCCACCAGGTGGTATGGAGGAGGGACTAAGGAGGGAAATGACTATATATGAAAGCTTCTAATTGAGGTGGAAGGAAGGTGGTAGTAGCATGGAGATGGAGGGAGACTGAGGTGAGGTGGTTGGCCATGGAGGTGGAGGGAGATGGAGCTAGGGATGATGTGCATGCACTATTGGAAGGTGGAGGTAGAGCTAGATGATGGAATGGTGGGGGGGTCCTTGGTGTTTTTATAGAAGGGTTGGATTAATGTGAACCACTAGATCTCATGAAGGGCCAAGATGTGTCTATCAATCCACATTCAAATTAATCCCTTGGATGGGTATCCGATGGTAGGCATTCAAGCTTGGGTGGATGTTCAAAAGAACCTTCTAGAGTTCACTAGAAGGGTTGGCCTTGGGTGGTGGAGTGATGACCCTTGGACTAATGATGAAGGGTGGTGATTAGGTCTTGGTGGTTGGTTGGTTCAAGGAGAAAGTGGGGGTGGGGGGGAGTTGGAGCCGCCCAAGATAGTTTGAATGGAGCCCTTAGATAAGGATTTGAGGGTGGATGAGGGAGGTCCATGGCCGGCTATAGGTAGTCCAAAAATAGGCCTGGTTGGTGGCCCTTGGATGGTGGATGAGTGGCTTAGGTTTAGGTTACTAAGATTAGCTAGAATCCTAGGTGGCCTTAGGATAGGAAATCAAGGGTGTAGATGGCTTCTTTACATTGGGTTTAGGACATGGAAATGTAGAAAAATAAGTTGTCCTAAGGTCTTAAGGGTTGGAAGGCTTAGGTGGAGCCATGTGTCCGTGTCCTTCCTCCTTGCTTGTCTTTATTTCTTTAGTCACTTTGTCCCGAGCTTCATTTATTCACCATAATTTGGCCTCTAGCTAGGTGCTTCATCTCCCAAAATGGAATCCTAAGCTCCTTAGCTTATCCTCTTGATACTTGCAGTATTCATAAGAAGGTCAATTAGATCTTATTTATTCATAAAACATACGGAAGCCCTAAATATGCATGCATGTATAGATTACCTTATTTACAACCCAAATATATGTTTCAACCTAGGAACTAACCATAGATTAAGCATGATAAGAGTACAAATTCAGATGTTATCAGTAGGATTCTCTATGAATTAGTTGATCTTGCTTATTGGAAGCGGTATCAGGATGTGTAAGACCAACAAAGTCGCTTCACTGAATTGGTTGTTCTTATTTCTCAAAAAAGTAGGAACCATCTATACTACCTAGCATCCATACACTTAGAGCTACCATCATTTACTTGTATTGGGTCCATATAAATGGATGCTGACTTAGCACCCAACATACATGTCTCTTTTTGCAAATCAACAAAATGGAACAAAACAACACCCTTCTTTCTATGTGCTACCTCAATCTTTAATAAGTACTATTTGGAATGACCAAGATTTTTGGGAAGAAAATACTTAGCAATGGACCTCTTGTTATCACTACCTATCACAATGATGTCACCGACGTAAATCAGCATTATTATTGTTCTTGTGACAGTCTTTTGCACAAATGAGTGATCACCCTGGTGATCTACGAAAACCAAGCTTGTTAATAACGTTTTGACAATTTCTAAAAGCACACTTGTGGATTACATGGAGACTCAACAATCGAAACTAGGAGGATAGTGCTTGTAAACTAACTCATGAAGATGTCAATACAAGAATGTGTTTTTAACATCAAGCTGGAGGAGGAGCCAATCAAGTTGCCAACCATATGCAAAATTACTGTTTGTAAGAAAATGCGAATTCCAAGTGATATGCATTGGCATGGTGATGGGATTGGAAATCCCTAATTGACCTAATTACATTCTGCAGTATATTTGACCAAAACCTGCTTAGAATCCCAAGTAAATCAAATAAATTGCAAGAAAGAAATAGATGAAGAGAACGTATCATTTTCAAAGTCGTGCCCTTTCTAAAAGGAAAAAATGTAAATTAGTGCTCAAACTGTGGGGCAGATGTCAGGTGGGGCCTTCAAGCATCAATCCGGTTCTGCATAAATTAGTGCTCAAACAATCATGCAGATATTCGTGTGATGGCAACATGTATCCATCTGGTTCTGCATCTCACTCAATCTCTTTCAAGGACATTGATAGGAGACGATGTTGTAAACTAGCACTAAATGTTCTACATATGTGATCTACTTCCTTCAATGCAATGACTCTCCAAGGAGATGAATCCATACTTGATATGATATTATGTATTCGGGAATGCATATTGAAGATGAGCTTCTTCTGCAACTTCTGTTTGAAATTTGAAGCCGTTATGCTTCCGTATTGCAGTCAACCTCATCCTGAGACCAGTCATAGGAATTGATGCTGCAATCTTATACGATATCTTCTGCCTAAGTCAACTCCTACCTTGAATGTCATTATGATTCTCAAAGGAGATTAACCATGATGAGATGGTATATTTGAAAACAGACATCAAAAATATGTTTCTTCAGTTTCTTTTAGGAATTTGTTGTGTAATTTTTAATACACGAAATTTTAAAGAACCGCAACGTAGTATTAGAGAATTCCAAGTTCACATCTGGGAAACTGCATATCTATATGACTTTGGTGAACAGGGTATTGCTTTTTCTTTCAGAACCACGAGTCATTTAACTTTCACAATGCTTAACAGCACTTTAGTTCAATTCTTTTCTATTTATGGTCATAATTTTATGTTACGTCTCTTCAGAGGTTTCTAGGCATGGAAAAGAAATTGGAAATGCGGATCTAAATAATAAACCTCAGAGTAAATTGCCGCACAAAATTATTTCAACAGCAGGTATTGGGTCCTCACTGTCCAATGAAGGTTCAGTATCAAGATCTGGGGTTGCATCACAGACAGCATCCGGTGTTTTGTCTGGGTCTGGAGTTTTAAATGCAAGACCTGGAAGTGCAACATCATCTGGATTACTTTCTCAGATGGTATCGAATGCTGATGTGGCAAGGGAGTATCTTGAAAAAGTGGCAGATCTACTACTAGAATTTTCTCGTGCAGATGGGGTAGTGAAGTCTTATATGTGTGCCCAAAGCTTGCTTGGCCGACTTTTTCAAATGTTCAATAAAATCGAGCCTCCCATTCTTTTAAAGGTGAGAATTCTAGAGTGCACATATTGTTTCATGCCCCTTTAAAGCTTGCCAAATTAAATTCCTTGAAACTGTAGATATTGAAATGCATCAACAACTTGTCAACTGATCCAAACTGCCTAGAAAGTCTTCAACGTGCTGATGCAATTCGGCACTTGATCCCCAACTTGGAACTTCGGGAAGGGCCTCTTGTATCACAAATCCATAATGAAGTAAGTCTTGTTTTTCTTTTTATTTAATAATCTGACGATACACAAAATTATGGCGTTATAGTATTGACTACAAAAAATTTTGTACATCGACCTCTTATATCTTCTTTGGCTGGAGTATGGACATATCTAGAAGATATTTGCTGGTTCATGTTTCATATCAAGGATGACAAACCCAAATCTGCCAACATTACATTTACTCGGTCGTGTACTGGAAACTACACCCCTGTTTCTCTCACAAGCTACCATCGACTCTAGATATAAGACACCTCATGAAACCATACTCATTTTTTATACATAATCAAAATCTAAAAGATTTGAAGTCAAGAAGGTAGTACAAGGCAATGTCTCTGAAAAAACTTCAGGACTACTATTCCATAATGACAGTGATGAGTTGTAGGGGTATTTGGTATTTTCTTTATCGTTAGTGGTACTTATGTAATTAGCCCAGTCTTCTTTTCTATAAAGAAGGCTAGGGTTTTCATTTGAATGCAAGGCAATTCATTTGTTTCAATATAGTATCAAAGTAGCGGTCCTAGGCCAAAAATAATATGATTGAATCCCACCAAGTATCCATCAAAAATAATATGATTGAATCACCCAAATAGGGGTGATTCCATAGGAGATCACGTGGATCTTGTTCCCAACGCTGATCGGATGGAGATCTCCAACCAGTCCACGTCATTGCTGGGGATCACTGTGCTGCTGCTGTTGTTGGAGGCCACAGTCACAACACTGCTGCCATTGGGGGCCCTTGTGCAATCCTTGCAGTCTCTTCAACCACCGTTGGAAGCCACGGTGTTGGCTTGCGATGCCCCTGCGGTTGCTGCAGGGGGCGTTGCCGGTGGCGCAGCAGTCCCTGTGGCACCCGTAGACCCGTCTCTCGTCCATGCTGTGGTGGTGGTCAGTGGATGTTACTCACCCGATGGGTGCACTACCCATGTTGGATGGATGTGTAGTCCATAGGGGGCAAAATCAGTATGGATGGATGTTTTTTTATGTATATTTGAGCCTATCTCACACTTTGAAAAGGTGGTGATGAGTCTTCTCTTGCCACCAATGAAGATATCACTTTTGAGCATGATGAGTCTTCTCTCATGCCAAGGAGATGAGTTTGACACGTCAGAAAAATCAAATTCAAATGTAAAAGGACTGGCGTTTGCGGTCCAAGATGTTGAGAAGAAAAGAAAGGGATACAGAAGTGCTTGGGTGATAGATTCTGGAGCTTCTGTACATCTCACTGGAGACAAAGGCCGTATGAGGAACTTGTGATCCCACATGGATTGTGAGAAGTGCGAGTATAGATGCTATGTCCAAGATGAAGATAGAGGAGATATACCATGCTCCTGAGTTTCCTATGAATCTTTTGTCAGTGAGCAGGATTTGTAGAGATTTGGGATGCCGTGTCATTTTTTGAGAAGCATTGTTATTTTCAAGTTCAAAACATAGGAGATATCTTTAGTGGTGGCATAGAGAAGGATGGCCTATATTATTTAGACATGCTCATGTTGTTTGTTGGGCTTTACTGTGGCACCGAAGACTTGGGCATCCTTCTGTGAAGAAGATGCACCAAATGTATCCAGAGTTACCAGGCTATTTGGTCTTTTGGATTGTGAAGATTGTCAATTGGGGAAGCATCACAGGAGCAGTTATCCTGAGAGAGGTACTGGTGTTAGTTCTACTCCTTTTCCATGGTGCATTGTGATGTTTGGGGACCATCCAGAGTTACCTTTACCGGCGGACGTAAATATTTTGTAGCTATGGTTGATGATTGTAGCTGACTCACCTGGGTATTTCATAGTGAGATTCCCATTATATTTCAGCATTTCTTATTAGAGGTGCAGACTCAGTATGGTACTACTGTTCAGATTTTTTTGCAGTGACAATGCACTAGCATTTATGTATGGTGACCTACAGGAGGCCTTCCTTGCCAAGGGGATCATTCATCAGACTTCTTGTGCTTATACGTCCTAGTAGAATAGGGTTGTAGGGTGTAAGTTACACCATCCACTCGATATTGCCAGGACCTTGATGTCACATATGAAGGTTCCTAGGCAATTCTTGAGTGATGCCATACTTTCAGCAGCATATTTGGTTAATCGGCAGCCATCGTCGAGGTTAAATTCCATACTAGATGATACATGCTGACTGTAGCAAAGTCTTTCTGTTTTGTCTAGAACTATGGGATCCAAGATAAATTTGCTCCTTGTGCCACGAAGTGTCTTTCTTGATTACTCCACGACCTAGAAAGGTTATAGGTGTTATAACCCAGTTCGTAGGAGATATTTAGTTAATGCAAATGTGACCTTCTTTGAGAAAATTTCCTATTTTTCAGAAGAAGGATCATCCATAGAGGCTGTCAAAGAGGAGACATAGATATATCACAGGAGATTATAACCACAGGACTCTGCTTGTGATGAGTCAGCTCAACTTGTTACATCAAACAGAGATGAGTTAGATAGGGAGGAGGAGATTGTGTAGAAGTGATCTGACACCACCCTTCATCCTATATCTCGATATATTATCGTATCTAATCTTCAGGGGGAGGCTAGACAGTTTGCTTTGGCTATTACCACAGCAGTTATTCCTAGAGATTTTGTCCAGGCTCTTCATGATCCAAAATGGAAGGCAACTATGGATGAGAAGATGCAGGCTCTTCAAAGTAGAGGTACATGGGATCTTGTACCATGTCTTGAGGGTGTTACAGTGGCTGGTTGCATATGGGTGTATGCCATCAAGTACAGGTCCAATGGGACAACGGAGAGATATAAAGTCAAACTTGTTACCAAGGGATTCACCCAGACTTATGGGGTGGATTACCTTAAGACTTTTTCCCTTGTGGCATGCATTACATCCATTGGGATTATTCTGTCTCTAGCAACAATCAGGGAGTGGCAACTACATCAACTTGATATAATGAATGCATTCTTGTTTGGTGATTTGGTAGAGAAGGTCTACATGAGACAACCACTAGGCTATGATAGTGAGGGGGAGTTTGTTTGCCGCTTGTAGAAGGCCATTTATGGTCTGAAATAGAGTCCATGGGCTTTGTTTGAGAGGCTCAATCTTGAGATTAGAAAGCTGGGGGTTCAGAGATCTACTACTGACCATTATATATTTATTAGATGAATAGAGCATAATGGGATATGGAGAGTGGTTATTTTGACTGTCTATGTTGATGATATGATTTTGACGGGTGATGATACAGATGGGATTGCCAAGATAAAAGCCTTTCTCCAATCCACGTTTGTCACCAAGGATTTAGGTGATCTTCGCTACTTTCTGGGGATAGAGGCTATTCGTCAGGAGGGGGGTTTATCCTTATTACAGCTGTAGTATACCCTACAGATTCTAGAGGAGGCTGGACTTCTTGGGTCCAAACCGTCAGGGATACCAATGGACACATGTACTGCTCATAGCTCAAATGAGACAGATCCTCTATTTGAGGATGTTACTAGGTATTGTAGTATTGTTGATCGATTGTTATATCTGACTATTACACATCCAAATATTAGCTTTACAGTCAGTTGTGCCAATCGGTTTATGCAGAGTCCCAGGTGCAGTCATTGGCATGATGTGTGTCTCATTGTGAGATATTTGAAGGGCACTCTAAGACGAGGCATGCATTACGAAGTGAGTGACACTCTAGATCTTGTGGCCTATTCTGATGCAGATTATGTAGGGTCAATAGAGGACAGGAGATGTACATCTGGCTTTGCTATCTATTTGGGAGGAAATCCGGTTTCATGAAGGAGCAAGAAACAAAGCGTTGTTGCTCGTTCTAGTGCAAAGGCTGAGTACAGATCTATGGCACTGGCAACATGTAAGATCATGTGGATGGTTGGTTTCTTATAGGATCTAGGAGTGGCATTTGATACCCCGTCACACTTTACCGTTATAATAAATCTGTTGCATCTATTGCCTCTAATCCTATTTTTCATGAGAGGACGAAGCACATAGGGGTTGACTGTTATTTTATACGAGATGTTGTCTTAGAAGGTAAGATAAGTACCTCGTATATTTTATCAGATCTACAGGTTGCGGACGCTTTTACCAAGGCCCTCAAGAAGAAACATCATATTTTTTGAGCAGCAAGTTGGGGTTTGTTGACATCTATGTTCCAATTTGAGGGGGAGTGTTGAGTTGTAGAAGTATTTGGTATTTTTCTTTATCTTTAGGAGTATTTATGTATTTAGCCCAGTCTTCTTTTCTATAAAAAAGGGTTAAGATTTTCATTAGAATGCAAGGCAATTCCTTTGTTTCAACAGACACTATTGGATTTGTGAGATAGGTGTGGAGCCAGTATCGTTTTCAATGGATTGATTTTACTAGCATGGATAATTTTGGGGCATCTTTCCGTTGCAGTAGACTTGGAGGTGAAACTGTCATTTGCAGATTTAAGAGCGAACAAGTGAAGGTGATGTTGTTTCTCTGGTCCGTTTCGGTGGAGAGGAAGGGCATCCTTTTCATGGTATGAGGCCATAGTGCTATGTATTTGGCCTTTCTATGGAGCAACCATTCTAAGAAAGCTAGTGTCATTTTGATGGCTAACAAGAGCAAGGGATTTATCAATTTTGAGTATCCATCCTTCTACCCTTTCAGGGAAAAAATCATATTTACGCCAGTTACAACTTTGTGCCTACATCACAACGTTAGAAAGTCATTTACATAGTAGCAAGGTTACAAAAGATCTGGCGTTTTCCCCTAGGTCCAGAAACGACATAAAGAAACTTTCTTCCTGCATGTACTCCACTTTTGTATTGTCAGCACTGCACCCATGGCAGCAAGTGGGTAAGTGGACCTTCCTCTCCAGAGTGGTTGATCAGTTTTCGCATGGAACCTCAAGGCACCCATACGAGGTGACAATAGGGGTGTACATGGGTCGGGTTAGGATTCAACCCAAACCCAACCCATGGTTTGTAGGTTGGGATTTTTCCAACCCAACCCATAAACATCAGGTTGGGTTGGGTTGGGTCGTTGACTAGTCAAACCTTATGTTTGTCTCTTACATATTTCCTATATCTTGAAGAGTAAGTAACAAAACAGGAATGATCAAACAAAAGATCAATAATATCAAAGCTTAGTCAATGATTAAATAAAAACTCCGTTGCTAAGTAGGATAAAAAAGGCTTAATCCAAAATTGAAGTTTGCAAGGTACTTAAATTTAACAAGCTATATATAATTAAAAAAATATTTAAACAAAAAGCCTACTCAATCACTCATATTGAAGATGAAGCTACACTACACAGAGCATTCTTAGCCAATTAAGTTTCTGGATCCTTCTCCTTAATAATGTAACACAAAACACACTGAGAGAATAAAACAACTAAAAGAATCACCTCTTCCACGGCTTTCTCCCTTGTGCGTTTTGACATATCTCAGCACCTTGATATCCGCAGCTCCATCTATGCCTTCGATAGCTCCCAACATCCCATTCCTTATCTACAGAAAAAACCCCGAAGATCATAACGTAACATTGGAAAGCCTTGACGAATCCCATAACATGGAAAACACAAGATCAGATCATTGATCGCTTCCTACCTCTAACCTCACTCTCAAGATGGTTGAGCCTGCACTTGGAGGCGATGGAGCTAGGAGGTGGGAGAGGAGTGAGCCCTGCATGTGGAGCTAGTGAATGTGGGAGAGGAAAGGGCAATGTTGCCTGTGCCTGGGGCTGGTGAAGGTGTGTCCATGTGGGAGAGACTGAGAGTGAAAGGGGTTGGGAGAGAGTAATGGGTTGGTGAGGGAGATCGTGAGTTGCTATTGCTAAAGCGTGGCTTACATGTACAGGCTTAGTGTTAAGGGCATTTATGGGTGGGGGGAATTTGGGGTTTGGAAGGTAGAATTTGGAGAGATTGGGTAAGTGTTTGCCATTTGAGAGAGGTTGGGTTTAGAGAGCTTGCCTCCCCTTAGTTATTATATGTGTGTGTTTGTGTGTATTATATATATGCATGTATAAAATTATAAATTGGGTTATATTGGGTTGCGGGTTGGGTTGGGTTGGGTTGGGTTGGTTAACCTTAAACCCAACCCAACCTAGTCGGGTTGGATCAGGTTGGGCTCGGGTTGTACCCAACCCGTGTACACCCCTAGGTGACAAGACCCTGTTGCATGGAGGATGAACAAGCATGCTTGCATTCCTTGGAGGCATGTTAATGAGGGTTGGAGATTTACAATAAAAATAAGCACAAGTCTAGTTTCCTAATAGGAATCTATTATCTCAATGAATTTGGTATACAAGGAGTAAATACTTTAAAGCAATCTAGAAAGGAGTTGTATAATAATTAATTGGAAAAGTATCACAAACTCAAATAACTTAGCAAACATCTCCATGGTGGTTATTTATTCCGTGTTATAGGATTTTCACACAATTTCCCCATTCTCTTGTAATCAACCAATTTGGATCACAAGGCTAAAAATTATCTCCTTGAAGTTTTTTTGTTGAAAAAGAAAATCATCTCTTTGCAATTGCAAGGACTGATGTCATGACATTCCCACAGAATGGTTCAAGGAAGTAGGCCTATCTATGGGCTACGGGAATATCATATCCCATGATTAGTTTTTTTGTAAGAAAAAAGGATAGCCGCCGACACTCGGTAACCATCCGAACTCCAGAGTATTATATAATCATAAAAAATGGAATCTCAGAGCAACAACACACTGCTCTTACAACATTTTCAACCCACGCCCTTTCCCTCCTAAAAATTGAATCATTACGTTGCAACTAAATTTAATGTTGCCACAACCTTCTTCACCCATCCTATTGTATCTACATGTAGCATGGTGCGGAAGGAATCCTACTAGGATGCAAAGGAAGACGTATTAGCCTGGCATATATTACATCTAGTCTAAACCTCCATAGACAAGTTGTATTGAAAGAACATGCGCTCAAGATCTTTTGTTGCAGCCACGCAGAAGATGCAATCTAAATCCTCATCACTATCCCATCTAGACCGAAAAGTTTTCATTACCAACTTTTCTCTCCTAAATAACCACAAGCAGATTTTGTCCTTTAAAGGAATTGGTAACCTCCGAACTAAAGAACAATCCTCCCAAACTAGGGCGCTTGCCCCAATTCTTGCGCCAATTTCTTATAGACCTTAACCACTGAGAAAGCACCATCCATCCATTTGAACCATCTAAATGCTCTTCGTCAATAGAGATCACATGTAGTAACTCAAGCAGTGCATGCAACTCTTCCAAAGACACGTCCGAAAGGCTAGGTTGCAGGATCGGGGACCATGATCTGGGTGTACTACCATCCGACACATTCAAAACAAGAGCGCCTTTGTCCCAAGCCAATCCAAAGAGACGCGGAAACAAAGACTAGAAATTGTCGCTCCCCATCCAATCTTCCTTCTAAAATTGGAAGAAACATCCACCACCAAGTCTAGCTCAAAGAAACCAGAGGACATGCTGTAAGTAAAGAGAGCCTCAACAGAAGCCCAGAAAGCTAACGAACGCATCGGCCGGGAATGCCTAAAAACATCAACAAGAGGCTCATAAGAATCTCTCAAGAGTTTATCCAGAACACCATTTCCTCCAGCTAAAAATCTCACCACCTACGTAAGAAGTGCAATTTTAAAATCATCAAGCTATTTTGCACCCAAACCACCTTTTTTCCTTGGTCTATTGATCTCTTTCCAAGGATCCAACTGTAAGAAGTAGCCTTGATGGTCAAGCCCCTTCTAAAAGAATCTTTTGAGTGAAACCTCCAATCTTGTCAAGACTTTCTTTAGAGGTAAATAGAGAGAGAGAAGACTGGAATTGTCGACAACATTACCTTAACCATGACAATCCTGCCCCCGCTGGTAAGGAGTTTACAACTCCAACCATTCAACCTCTTGGCTAATCACTCCTCCACAAGCCTCCAATCCAACATCATCAAATGCTTCCCCTTCAGTGGTAAACCAAAGTATGTAACTGGCAGTCTAGCCACCAGTGTATCAAGGATGTTAGAGATACTCTCCTTTGTGCATCTATCCAAGTGAAAAGGAATGAAGGCTGATTTTTGCCCATTAACTAAGAGGCTAGAGATATCCCTAAGCTACCTAACCCATTGTCCAATATGCTCAACCTAGTGGATGCCACCCTGTATAAAAAATACCATGCCAGCTGCATATTGTAACAACAAAGTGAGCAATGAGCCATCACTGGTCAGTGTGAAACCAGAGAAGCCTCTCCCTGCATCCCCTTAATGCCAAGAAGGAAAGGGTGTCAACTACCACATTGAAAAGCAAGGGCACCAAAGGACACCCTTGCATAACCTCCTTGTGTGGTTGTGTCCAAGTCCCAGAGGATTTCCCATTAACAACCAGCGAGGAGGATGTTGTTGTGACACATCGCCTCATGAGTTTAACCTAAACCTTTGGAAATCCCATCCTCATAATCTCCCATAAAGAGGCCCAAGAGATAGAGTTGTAGGCCTTCGAGAAGTCTACCTTCCACATGAATGTAGGTGAATCAAACCTGTTCTAGGAAGTCACCATCTCCTTAGCCAACACAAAAAAAATCCATGTGGATCTCCTAGGAATCAAAGCAGACTGCATCGGAGATATCAACAAAAGTATAATAGATTGCAGGTGATGTGTAAAAGTCTTGGTCACAATCAAGTAGATCACATTCGACAGAGCAGTGGGTTGGAAATCATCAACAATGTCTGCCCTAGGCTTCTTAGGAAGTAAGGAGAGGAAGAACCATTTTACCTCTCAAAACCACGATTCTCGTGGACGACCTCCCTTACCATTACCAAGATATCCTCCTCAACTACATCCCAAAACTCCCTAAATAAGACAGGCAACCCATTTGGGCTTGGCAAGCCTTTCTCCTTCAAACCATAAACTACCTCTAACACCTCCTCACTAGAAATAGGTCTAATCAAATCCATCTTCCTCGCCTTATCCAACTTGCCCAACTTAGAGGGACCCAGTATCCATCTACCTTGTGGTTGTCTCTTGGTAAAGATTTGAAAATGATCAACAAAGGCCCTACAGATCTACTATCTTTGAGAGATGGCCTCATCACCAACCCAAATAGACGTGATCAAGTGAATCCTCCTAGCATCGGTAGACAAATGAAAAAATTTCATGTTGGAGTTGCCTTCCCAAAGCCATAACTGCTTGGATTTCTGCCTCCAATCAATCTCTCACTTGTAGTCCTCTTCTTTAATTTTGTTCTGTACCGCAACCCTCTCCCTCTACCCTGCAACGTCAAGTTCACCCAACTCTCTATCTAACTCTGCCTAAGCATACAAAGCCTCACTTCTCACACTACTACGCCTCCTTCCTGAACTCCATCATTGCCTGCCTAATAACCTTGATGCACTCAGCAACCTTACGGACCACAGAGTTTAAGACAGGAACCTCATGCCACTTCTCTTTCACTAGATCCTGAAAATCAGACTCCAGAAGCCAAGACTTCTAGAACTTGCAATTTGTCGCACAAAGAGCCTCCTCTCCACTATCCTACAACAAAGGAGTATGATCAGAAAAGGGTCTCACTAGAGTAGAAGCAAAAGCACCATGGAAAGACTCTGCTAGAGAAACGTCGTAGAAAAACCTATCAATGCAGGACATCTGATCAAACCCGTTTCTCCAGGTAAAGTGTGTTCCTGAAACTTGAAGATCCATCGATCCCAAGTCATCATTCACCTCTCGAAAATCCATAGAGGACAAGTCCAACCTCCCATCTGGTCGGTCTTCCACAAACAATGTAGCATTGAAATCACTCCTAACCAGCCAAGGACTACCATTGACTTTGACCACCGCCTTCCTCAACTCTTCCCAGAAGCATCCCTTCAAAGAGGCATCACATGGTCCGTAAACGTTGGAGATAGTAAAACCGAAGCCATTCGATTTGCGAGAGAAAATCCCAATGACATCATGAGAGCCCATTAAAGAGTCTTCAAGCATGAACATATCCTCATTCCAAATAAGCCACTGGCCACCCAATTTCCCTCATGTGTCAACCAATAGGAACCTCGATAAAGCTCCACTCCCAACACTATCTCTAACCAACTGATCCGGATTCTCAATGTGCACCTCCTGCAATAGTGCCAAGTCAACTCTCCACTCAACCAAATAATTACCCAAAACAGACCTTCGTGTCCTATCACGGAGTCCCCTCACATTCCCCGAGAGGACCTTAACCATGAGACGCCGTCTTGCTCCCATTGTCATAAGCATGTGGAACCTTTTTTAGATTTAAAGCTTTGGCCACCCTGATCTCCACCTTGTCCTAATTGCCTTCCCCAGTAGTTTCTTGTCCTTCACAAACTTCCTTTTATAATAGGAATGGTACATCAGGCCTCTCTTGACACATAGGGCCCTACGAGCGTCTGATCTTTTGGAACCAGACGAAGAAAATCCGCCTCACCTTCTGCCACCAGCCAACTTTGACGAAGTACGGACCACGATAGGTACCATTACGCAAACATCTGATCCTCTGCCTATGGAAACACAATCCAAAAGGAGGTTCCCTGCAGCAGTTGCATTGGTCCCAGCTGCCACGACAGCCACCTCCGGCACAGCAGCTTCAGAACTAGGTACGACAGGATTAGGAACCACAGCTTTAGAACCAAGTGATGGCGACGTGGCAGATGCAAGGTCAGTGCTGCAACTCCCCAGCTACCGCACTGCCAGCTTGCTGCACCACTGCAGACTCAACATCCTGCTGACTGCAGGCCCCACCATGACCAGAAGCACTCCCAGATGAAGCATCATCTCTCCCGCAGTAAGGAAATAGGAGAACAGGAACAACAGGGCTCGGAGAAGAAAAAAGGCTAGGGTTATCGGGTCCAAACAATACCTGATCCGAAAAAGGTCCAAAATGGGATTCACCAACTCCATATCCTCTTTCGGATCCGGAGGCACCATGTTTAGTGCCAAAAAGAGTGCCCGTGGGATCCAAATAAATTTGCCACATCAGCATGCTGCAATTTCCCACCGCAACAGCACCTCGTGCTGAAAGTTCGAATGCAGCAGACATCGGATCTCCAACTGGCAACACCCTCGACTGCTCCTTAATTGTAGGAACAGATTTGGAAGGTCTGACCACAACAGCACCTAGCGTTGAAAATTCCGACATAGCAGACATCGGATCTCCAGCCAGTGACGCCCTTGACTGCTCCTTAATCGTTGGAACAGATTTGGCAGGTTCCATGGCACCCAATTCAAAATTTGAATTGATTGGCTGCCCCTTTGCCTTCCAAATCTGCTTCACCATTCTCACCAGACCACCGCCACCGCCCACTTCCGATGGCCAGCAAGAAGGACCTTAGCGAAGGTCTTCCCACAAGCCAATGAGCACCTCTGAAATTGCAGAAGTCACGAACAGCCATCGAACCTCACAACTTCTTGCGGCAAAACGTTACCCTCCAACAACTAACCTTGGACATAGACTTGGGACAACTAATCTTCCAAAGCGCCCAATCCCCAACAAGAAATCACCTTTAGGAAGCTTGAACAAAATTCCACCACCTCTTGGCTCTGCAACTGCAACGAAACACCGATCATCAAGAATTCAATAGATTGCTGCAACGGAGGACACACTTCCATCGCACCCTCATACAAAGAAGGCAAGCTACAACGAATCACACCTTCCCCAACCTCCATCTCCAAAAACTTCAAATGCTCCAAAGCGAACTCCAAATCGTAGAATAGGAAATGACTTAGAGAAAGATATGACAGCCTCCACGACGACCCCAAGTCGATCCTTCGAAGATGCTCTCTGGCATGAACCAAAGAAACATGCCCCCCCCCCCCAAGCAAAACACCCACTAGAGACCTCTTCAGAGCCTCCTCAAACGCACAGTGGGCAGGCGCTCGATTTAGTGAAACCTCCAAAGCAGGCAGAGTAGGGGGAGGAGGAAGATGCAGAGAAGAAGGTGGAGACACCCTCCTCCTCAGACAATCCCACCTCCAATGACCCACTTCCCTGCAAACCATGCAAACAAAAGGGTCCCTGCACCAAGTCGCACGATGTCCATGATCCCGGCACTTGTAACACTGCTCATGACGAAGCTTCCCTTCCCAACACATCCCCACTCCCTCTCTCCCTCTCCAACCCACATTTTGTTGTGAAACCTGAACCCCATCAACCAAAGGAAAATCTTGACCTTCAATGGAACCTCTAGCTTCCATACCCCGTTGATTATGATTCTTGTTTGTCATCCTGAGACAGAGTGACAGGGTTTCGGTGCTGGATTGCCTGCAGGGACTTTCAATATTTCACTCGTGGCATCATTCAATAAAACAGTTTATAAAGTTTAGGCTATCCCACGGACATGTTCAACTGTGCTTCCACCTGATCATGCTTCTGGAGCCAGCCAGATTGGATGCGTGTACCCAAGGGAGACCCTCTTCGTTTAGGTGCTTCTTTCTTTTAACAGGCTGGGGGAAGTGGACAACTTACCCTAAAATTGGAAATCAATCAAGAGTTCCAGAATCCTTCTTACTCTATAGAGATTCCTTCTAATCACTAGTTTCAGTACAAGCGGCATGGATCACTTGATTCATAATGCTTTACCGAACACCATGGATGTTACTTCAAAACACATATCACGTATTCATGTTTGGACCGTCACATTGTGGAATGTTAATCACCGGTTGCAAACCTATTTGAGATTATGAACAACATCCATGATTCTTGTACAAATTGATCAACTTAAAACATTCTTTTTTCTTTATGAAGTCTGATCCCTCAACTCATATTGGCAAGCCACAGCACTTGGTGCAATTCTAGCACTTTTTGGCATATAATACATCATATTATCATTAAACTCATAACATAGAACGCTGGAACTGATAATCATGGCTTTCAAAAAAAATTCGGGTTCAAGGATCTAAAAATTAGTACTTAATTGTAAAGGCCACTGACTAAGGAGCACATTGAATTGGATGGGAGTAATCAGGATCGAGTAGTATTGTATTTTTAAATATTTACTTAGTAACATTTCTAATTAATATATGCGCTACTATGAACATATTAAAGAATATAGTGAAAAAAACCATAGGACACATTAAATATCAAACTCATACACTTTGTAAGTAATATTTGAAGTGATGAAGTAAAAATGAACATACATTCATATTGAAAAAGACAATTGATGACGTAAAAATCTCCATATATCAATTGGCATCCATACCCTGTTCAGTCAAATGACCAACTAGGATTTACTTAGCCAAGCGATCAGCTGAGTAAGCTGATTTTTACAGCCTTACTCTAGTATCACCAGCTTCTACCTACTTGGTATCCCCAAAAATACTGTTTGATTCTGGTTCTAAACCACCTGTAATCATTTCCCAGTTGCTAAATACTCTCAATTCCAACATTGGTGTAAGTCAGAGTAAAAAAACAGATAAATTCTCAAGTGACAGGTCGAAATCTCAGAATCCAAGGAAAAGTCAGAGATAAAAGAAGATGAATTTGACAATTTTGAGAAGAAGCATCAAGATCCTAGGTTTTCACCAAATCATCAACAGTAAGAAATATAAGAGGAAGGTAAAATTCCTACCTGCACCTGCCCGCCTGCCAAGGCAGCATGCTTCACTACCTGTCTCTGCTTATTCCCACACGCAATAGTGCAGATTTTTGAAATCCCATTCTTGCCAGCTGTTTTTTTACTTGAATTTCACTTTAAGAAATTTACACTTGAACCTTCCTATAAACTTTTTTTTTTTTTTGAAAGATTCATAACTCCTAATTAGACATTTTGATTGTAAAAGAAAATTTCCTTTCTGTTTCCATCATACACTTAAGTGCACAGAATTTGGACATATTATGTGTTTCTAGAATTTAAATTGTTACATCACCTTGTCCACGATTCTTTTAGTGGTATAAGATGAATGTTATCTCTCTTATCAACACATTTTTATGTTGGTTAGATGAGGTTGTAGCTTCTTTCTGCTACAGATTATCTTGGATCATCAACCATCAAGCCTATCAAAGATTACTGCTTAATCAAAGTTTGATGGAAATCCATGAAATTAAAAGATGAGATTTTGTTTTAGTAGTAGATGAGTTTAGACATAATTCTGTGAGTAACACACTTGACTTCAAGGATAACATAACCTCCATTCTTTAAGAAAGACAATACTTGAACATGGTTTCTCTTGTTGGGTTCATTTCAGGACAATGTTGAATATGCTTGGTTTGCATTCGGCACCTCGCCATTTCTTATCCTTGGCCTTTACGGCAATCTGACCAAGAAATCTAGATAGTAGCAAAGAGTGAGTCCAAAAGAGGATAGGGGCGGCCATCCAGCCTCAAGCTTGTATGACGCAACAAGGATTCATGAGCTTGGCTCATTAAGGTTTTGAGCCAAGCTTGAGCCTAGATCTTGTCTCAATTACAATGTCGAGCCAAGCTCGAGCTCAACTTAACTCGTGTTTGGAATTTATGTAATAGATATAATATATGGGGTCACCACATAAACCTTTTACTTAAGGTCTAAATGTAAATTTTCCCCTATCATGAGAGAGTATGACTGGAACCTCCTTTCTTCTCTCCCAATCCCTTGCCACACTACCTCCCAATCCCATGGCAACAACTACCATACTCCACTTCCACTTGCTTACCCTTGTCCTTTCAACCTCCTCCCTTCCTCTCTACTCTGTCAAAGCTTAGCAAAATCTGTTGGTGTACACAAGCACCTACTTGCTAAAATGGGAGTGGGGGAGATGGTGAGGGGTGGGACCAAGGTGGTGAGGTTGCAGTCTTTGGAGAGCTCCCACTGGTGTTGTAGCAACACTCGTGACAACATGCAAACGAGCTAAGCTCAAGACTCATTTAAGTGATCAGGAATATGTAAGCTTGTTTGGCTTACAAGCCGAACTCAAGCACAGTTGAGTTTGTTGAGCTCAAGTCAGGCTTGGTTCAGTTCATTTATCTCAATATCCAGGCCTAAAAGATGATTCCACCAAAAGCACATAAGACAAGAGCCTTCTTTTCATTAATGTTTATGTTTTCCTTGATGCTAGAAAATTTTGATTGGTGTGAGGCATGAAACTGACTTTTTGTTACGACCCAAGCCAAACTCACATGAGAACCAGGTCGAGCGACATCCTTATCCCAAGATCCAGTTGTCCATCGAGTAACAAACGTAAAACAATCACATTCACCACTCATTCACCGTAGCAGAGAAAAAATAGATGACAGGAAGACAGTAATAAAATCACTAGCTAGCATGACACAGAGTAAGTAAAACAGGGTCCATACCATAGCTATCACAATAACAATGCGCACGTGCAGAAACTAACAAGTTCTAAAGATGAGTACTCACTACCATCGGAAATACGAAAACAAGACTAAACTATGGCTGGGCATGGCTAGGCTCAGCTCTCTCTCTAGCCGGTAGGATTGGATGCTTACTCCCTTGACCTGGGTACAAATGGTAGGCGTCAGCAAAAAAAAGCTGAGTAGAGCGGCAGTATATATAGAAAATATATACTAACTTGTGCAGACATTTAATGAAGGTAAAAGAAATTCATGAAGCGTGTCGCATCCGTTCTCAGTTATTCAATTTATTTACGTTAACCTTTCCTTTCTTCCCTCTAGTAGTCCTAAGGCTGAATAACCCTTCCTTTTAATTCGTGCATCCCTTATCCGAACAATCTCTTTGTGGTATCCCCATAATGCAGGGCTTACACGTGTCACTCTCCTAGTCGAGAGGGCACCTCGTGCGAGTCCTACACCGAGTCTATCACCTTGGGGTCACGATTGTAGTGTAACGGTGACTATGACTCACGTGATAAACGCATGGGGGGCTATCCCGTACTGGCATGCGGTCAATCATTTCAGATACACTAAAAGCACAACACAGAGCAAAACAGGATTTGTACCCCTCAACAAGTCTGCGTACCCTCACCCGACTATCATGGTTGGCCCCACGTGGGCCCAACAAGAGTCGGTGCGGGAAGATTGTTCATATTCCAGGTCCCTACTTGGGTAAGTCAACTCCCTCGTCGCACAATGGGCGATCAACTTTCCTCGGTACACTTGTACTCGATGGCCAGCTCATCCCTCTAACAGAAATCAACACGGCCATGTACGCAAGGTTCGAAATGCCGATTTCGATACTGTGCCAATGAAATTTTAAGTGTACATTTCGTGGGCATGCTGAGGGCATGCCGTGGAAATGCCTGTTTTTTTATGGGCATGCGGATGCATACCAACAAAAATAACAATAGTCAAAAAAATCAGCAGCAACCTCGGCATGGGCGCCTATTTCGCTGGCATGCCGACCATGCCGAAAGCATGCCGACGGCATGCTGACGATATCCCTGCAAATCGACACTTTATTCGTGTCGGCACGACCCCTGCTCGAAAATAGCCTTGCCGAGGGCATGTTGATGGCATTTAAAATGATACATGTAGGCCCCAAATCTACATTACCATCTCGTTCTCACTTCAATGATTTCTTGTGTACTACTATATGCCATCTCTAGTTTACCTTAGTGTTCAACTTAATCCCTACACGGTTGGTAATTAAATTGAGTGTCACAAGACCTTGTTCCAATTTCACGAGGGCATCCTAGGCCTTCCTTAGGGTTCACGAGTAGTCTTATGTAGTTGCTAGTTGTTGTATGCATTAAAAAGAAAATAATTCCACACATCCCATATGCTTAGGAAGAGCATCTGATTTTCCTTAATGTTCATGAGTAACCCTAATTCAATCTCTAATACGCACCCTCCGAGTGGAGCCAAGTGTTCATAAGTTAGGCCAGTAGCTCCCTAGCGGGGCTAAACCGCTCTCAAAGCATGAGAGTTTTGCACCTGTAACATAATCGTGTAATTTAGCCTCGCTATATTCTTAGATATATCTAACACCTTGCTTATGCAAATTTTACATTCCACAATACACACTTGGAAACACAACTTGACAAAATGGCTTAAAAACATAACCAAAAAGGCTCAATTAGGGAGTCCTAGTGCACGCTATTTAAATTCAAAACCTAGACAAGCGGAGGAAGAACCACTCTACCTCAGATATCGGGAGAGGTGGGGGGTATGATAGGTCTGCCTGTGCTCTGGCCAACTATTGCAAGGACTCCCTGGGGAACTGTGTTGGGCTCGACGCAATTCCTAAACATAATTGGGTTTGCGAGGGGTCATACAAGGGAAAAAGGGCCTTTAACTGAAAATTCAATAGCAAGAGTGTACTCTAACAATAATGAAAATAGAGCCAAGACGTAGGACATCTCAATACCTTTCCAACGATACCTTGTAAGTGCGATTTGGAGGTCAAATGACTCTTGAATCGGCCCAAAAATAGGTTTTGGTTCCGCTTGAACCGGTCCTGGGCCAGCTGAACCGGTTGTGATCTATGTCCACCTCACCTAAGAAGCCGACACATGGCGTGCGGATATGCACGCGCCTGTCTTGCGTAGCGCACCCTCGCACATCGTGCCTACCTTGCAAGCTGCGCCCTCATGCAGTGTGCACTCGCCCTCGCACGTCGCATGGCATCGCCCTCATGCCACGTGCCCCTCGCACAGCATGCACTCACCCTCGTGCATCGCGTCCTCGTATGCGCAGCACCTCGTTTCCGTGCACGAGAGAAGAGAGAGGCGCGGGAATGGGGCCCGACTCTACCCCCTTCTCTCGATCTCGATGAGGTCTGGTGGGGTTTCGTTGCTTGAGGTATGGGCGTGGGATGTGGGGTGCGGCTACCAAGGGAGGGGTTTTATAGGGTTAGTTTTAGGATTTTAGAGATTAGGTGGGGCCAAGGAAACTATAGAGAAAGGTCCTGGGTTTTGGGTTGTTCGTGTGGGGTCCTAAAGACTGAACGTAGGGTGAAGAATTTCATTATGCCACTTCAGAAATGGAGCAATTACGCTATGGATCCGTGGTTGCTCTTGAGCATGCAAGAATTTCAGGAACACCCCTAATATTCTAGGGAAATAGTTATGGGCCCCCACGTGGGCTCTCTGGTGCACAGAAATTTACGGAAGGGCCCTCAGAGTTTATAGAAACTCCCCGTGACTAATAGACATTATAAAAGATGTACAGGAAAATCCAATGGAACCTTCGGAGTCCATAAAATTACCAAGTACCCCTCAGGTGATTGTTTCGATGCATGAAAATTTCGGGAAAACCCCAGAGACTCAGAAATCCCGTGACGACCCTTAAGAAGGGTCATTTCACTTTAGAGGCTAGGGACAATTTAATGTTAAAAAAAAGTCTGAGCTGGTTTCCCTCTCCGAACAAAAAAAGTCTGAGCTAGTTACATATTGCTACATGAAATGAGCAGTGATCATTTTTTCAATTAAAAGATGTATTCACACATGAGAGAGGGAGAGAGATGTTGAATTGAAAAGCGGAACAGCTTTTTCACTTCAATCTTGACTCTAGGTAACGCTTATGACATTTTTATTTGATGTTTCAGGTCCTAAATGCACTCTTCAACCTCTGCAAAATAAACAAGAGGAGACAGGAGCAAGCAGCAGAAAATGGAATAATTCCTCATTTAATGAATTTTATCATGTCAGATTCACCATTGAAGCAGTATGCACTACCTCTGCTGTGTGATATGGCCCATGCATCCCGTAACTCTAGAGAGCAACTCCGGGCCCATGGAGGGCTGGATATATACTTGAACCTGTTGGAAGATGAGGTATGGGCTGTCACCGCACTAGATTCACTTGCAGTCTGTCTTGCACATGATAATGATCACAGAAAAGTGGAACAAGCTTTGCTGAAAAAGGAAGCAATTCAGAAATTGGTGAAGTTCTTTCACAATTGTCCTGAGCAGTATTTTCTGCAAATTTTGGAGCCTTTCCTTAAAATCATCACGTGAGTAAATGTTGTATTTACTATATTTCATGACTGTCATGCATCTTCATTATTAACATAATTCCATGGTACCAAACACAGGAAATCGGCTAGAATAAATACCACCTTGGCTGTGAATGGTTTGACGACATTGCTGATTGCAAGGCTTGACCACCAAGATGCTATTGCTAGACTAAATCTGCTCAAATTGATAAAGGTAACTGTTTATGCTCCTTTTACTTCGGATATACCATTGCAAATTATGTGTGGTCGATAGGAGATTCTCTCTTTTTGTTGCATGCATATATGATGTACATTATATGTAGAATAGGATAGGAAGCTGTTATACTTTATATGCGATGCTTATTATTGGTCTATAGTCCTTCATACATGATCCTAAGCATTGGTTTCAACTGCTTAGAGTTTTACACAGCAGCTTGTCTTGTAACACATCTTTAGTAACGGTGCATTTCTGTCAAAAAATCATGGCATCCTCCTCTTCAAAAGGTTTACAGTATCCTACAATTTCCCATCTTCCTACTTTAAAGACAGTGATGATTGTTGTTGCCAGGATTGACATTGTTTGTTTTTCTTTTTATTGAAAGGGGGGCATAGTTGGTATTTCTCTGGTCTGTTTCAAACTTGCTTCTTCCTAGTCTGATCAATTGTACCGGTTATACATTTCTATTTACCTTTTGATTTGCTACTGGATTGAATATTTCTTAGTGGCAGTTCTTCATGGAGTTGGTCGTTAGTCATCTGTTCTACTTGTGTTTCTTTACCATCTACGTACTCCATGTATGATAACTGTTCTCTGAGAACAGAACCTGACTCAGTCCAGTTTAGTTGCCTTTTTTTCAAGGTAACAATGATAACAACCTGAGATGAGCGGTTATGCTACTCCTAGGAATGAAAGAACTGTAAGTTGCTTTTTATGCACCATCAAATATTTAACTTAAGATCCCAAAAAGTGAAAGAGGGGCCTCCAGCAAGCTCCCAAAAGCAAAGGAGCAAACTTCAGCACATTCTCGACAATCTGCATAGAATCTCTTTCCTCCAAATACACTAGAATTTTTCTAACCATAATACCCAAAGGGAAGCCATTATTGCTACCCTCTCCTTCTCTGATCTGTGTATTCGTGTGTTGACTTGATTGACCAAAGTAGGAGCTCCTCTTGCCAATCCAATTAATTTCTGATCATAACCAAACAACCCCTTAAAAGGGAAAGCAAAATATAAGCGGCCAGTTTCCTCCTGCTTATGATGGGAGAAGAGATTCGTTGATGATACTATTTAAAAGAAAAAATTGCATATGGTATTCACAAGGCTTCCTTTGCTGAAGTTTCTGGAGCACAGAATCAACCTTTTGGTTGTTCTGAACATAATGGCACTGAAGACCCTGAACAACCCACAAGAAGTTTCCTCGTATGATTTCAGAATGTAGATCCATGAGAGAAGTGAACTCAACTAAGCAGAAGTACGGTACTTACGCACTAGGGATTTATGAGACTATGCATGCCCCACTTATAATGCCGTTACACATCCAGTCCCCTATCTGATAATTACTTGTTACCTTTGGAGTTATACATTTCAAAGATGTGGCATAAATAAGGAAAGAAAGAAAGAAAGAAAGGAGAGTCAGGAGACAAGTATTAGGTGAAGTATCTGTTCTGTGTCGGTCCACTTACTGGACTACATGAAATACTAAACTGTGGATCTTTTGGCTGGTTCATGTGATATAGGGATCTGTAGGTCGTAAAGTTCAAGAATTTTAGCAAAAGTAACCATTGCAATTGGTATTCTTTAATCAATTTGTGGGCAGTAATACAACCTGTCAATAGCTGCAGATTTTATACTTTGAGTGGAGTGGATGATGGAAACAAACAGAAAGCAAATAAATTTAAGGGCAATAAGTGTTCTGATCCTGATATTTTGAACTAAAACTTTAACTTTTATATGGAACTTGTTTCAAAGAAATTGATGTTTCATTTAAAGTGTTTTTTTATGCTAGGCTGTTTACGAACATCACCCACGACCAAAGCAATTAATTGTGGAGAACGATCTTCCTCAGAAGCTTCAGAACTTGATAGAGGAGAGGAGGGACGGACAGAGGTCTGGTGGTGGTCAGGTATTAGTAAAGCAGATGGCAACTGCTTTGCTGAAGGCTCTTCACATCAACACAGTCTTGTAAAATGTAGGTTCTTTCGCTCCCTTCTTTGTGCATCTAATATTTATTGTAATCGTAATTGTAATTATCTCACTAGGTCGCAATTTTTTCATCTTGTCAATGCAATGGCATGGTTGAGTTGGTTCATTCTAATTGTAGTCTATTGAATAATTCTGATCAAGTGCAGTTTGTATCCTGGACCCTTTAGGTGGTATGGGTGTACAGGGATTGAGGCAACACAAAATTTAACGGACTGAGTAAATGTAGATGCCCGTGTTTCTCTCTGAATCATGGAGGGGAAAATTCTGTTGATTGATCTTCCTTTTAAGACAGCCGACACAAGCAATGGAAATCCTGACTACAAAGGAAAACAAGAACACCCTTGAGCAGTATTTTTCTCTTTGAAAGAAAAAAAAAAATGCTGGCGGTATTTTTATCTTTAAAGAAAAAACCGCACTCCAAAATTTCAGAAATTAAGCAGATAAGCCATCTTGTTCAGTTCCATCTGGTGAATGGAGGACGCCACCGAAATAAAATTGTGCATGGCGTTAAGGGAAGTACTGTAGATAACGTTGGTAATATCCATGATGCAGTCTGCGCATCGGGTTATGCATTGGATTTAATCAATCTACCTTCCAATCAAATGCATATTGTTTGTCAACGGGTATCCTGACATGGTTCAATCTGTTTGGGCACTTAATATGATTCAATTTTGATCCAAGAGTATTAGATTAGAAGAGATTGCACATGACTAATCTTTCGTGTGTTCTTAGGCAAATCATAACATGCTATTGGGCGGGATCAATGATATTTGTGCGTTGCTAATTGCTTTGCACGAATTCGATGATTTAAAGGTGCTTTTGTGAAGTCTCATTTTTTGCATTATTTAGAGTTAATTTTCTATGATTGGGCAAATTCGCGTGCATTATTGGTACTTTGAATTTCAGCAGCCTCTTTTCCAATTTAGAAACGTAAAAATTGGAACTTTATGAGCGATGTTTATTTGGCCTTCCATTAGTTTTGCCTGTTGCCTTTGCCAAATGAAGATACCCAACCGAGTTTACTAGTTAACAGTTAAGCTATCCAAGTGTCGGATTAAAAAATACAAATGAAAGCTGTTATATTTCAAGAGTCCACTCCAAGTTAAAAATGAATAAGCCTCATGTATTACTTAGTGCTAAAAGGGAGTTCTCCAAGGACACATGGTGATTGCTCATGTCCTCAAGATACATTTTGGTATGATCTCAAGCTGCTCTCGAGTGGAATATTAAGTAATTTTTATTCTGAGCAATTCGGTGTATATGGCACATTGCATACATGATGGACCACGGGATTAATACATGTAGAGGTTGATACATGGTAGGGTGGTGCAACTGTTGGATCAAAATCAAGTAGGGTGAGGCAGACATGTTTTTGATGCTACCACATTTTTTTGCTATTTTGGTGTAATATATGTAAAATACACTACTTTATTTCTTGATTTTGGATGACAAACAATATGTGAGAGTAGAGGAAGGAGAATCAAATATGTGAGGGATTCAATGAGAGAAGGAATCTGAACCAACTCTTACTGAGTTTTTCTATAGATGTATTGTAAACTTTGAATATTACACACTTACCATTTGATTCTCAATAATGCCTTTCTTGTCATTAAAAACCCTACTCCAGTAGCAAAATGAACACTTCATTTATGATTTGTTAGTGAATAAACCATGGTTAAAATCTTAAGCCAATTTGGGAATACAAGATTAAATCCATTTTATGGCTTGAATTGGACGACTCGGGTTTTATGGAGATGGGACCCAAGTTTGGATAAGGATGTGTGTCTCTAGTAGACTTGTAAGGGGGTTATGTTAGATACTTGTGGTGGGAATGAACATGCCCATTTCCCTTCACTTGCAAAGGCCTCTCTCCAGAGAGGCGAAGAGAATGAGAGGAGAGGATTTGGAAGCTCTATAGCTTGATCCTCTTCCTATCCTCAATCACCACCTACTTCATCCCTCTTCGTTGTCATTCAATATGCCTTGGCAAGTGCGGTGAAGATCCATCCTCACATCCATGGTTGCCAATTATGCAAGGTCAGCCCAATAAATTCCCCTTCTTTAATGATCTCTATATACTCTCCTCTCTGTTGTGATGGGACTCCGTTAAACTCATTCCCATGTTCTCTTTCATCACTTTTCCCCTTACCGCTCTCGCTTTAGATGGCTGTTAATTGCAAGCTTTTGTATGTCTTGCAGTAACCCTAATCGAACATGGAGAACAACACAAAGGGGAAGGTGGATCTTCCACTGAACAAGGAAAAGGTGCACAGGTTCTGTTTAGTTAGGTTTAGGGTTTGCATGATTTGGGGTTTTTTCTCAGGGTTGAAAGTGCACTAGAGGCAAACCACAAATGAACACAAGGGTTTACAGTGAAAACCTAACCTTGGGAAAAATCACTACGTAAATCTCTCAATATAGGATTTTGCCCCGAGTCCAACTCGGAATACTAACCGATACTTATAGGGTACCAAATCTTTTTACAAACCTTCTTGATATCCCAATCAAGAGCAATGCCTACCAAATCCTTTTTCAATCCCTCTTAATATTCTAATCAAGAGCAAACCCCTCTTTCTTAAGAGGAAGGAACCCACAACCCGGGCCCTAAGATTACAAGTAGATTAAGGAATAAAATAGAATTAAAACACAATTTAGCTCCTATAGATAGCCTCAATAAGATATGCAATCAATTATATGAACTAGCTATCTAAGAGACTAAAGTGAACTCCCGTAGTGAATGATGAAGGTGATGCTGCTGGGAGTTGAGGTGGCTGAGCTCCAAGAAATGTGATCTTCAAAGACAAGAAAGAGCTCATATCACCACCAATAAACACCAAGTGTAGGCTTTAGCTGAATGTGGACTTCAATGTACTTTAGAGTGTGTTTTGGGGTGTTCTATATCTTCTATGTATTCCCGAAGAGTGGAAAATCATCTCATATATATGGAGAGGTGAATGGACTAGTATAAGTGTCCATAAGGCCCCTCTTCAACGGCTAAAAAGTTTCCCAATTACATTTGACAACGACTAACAAATATGCTCCAAAAGTACTTTATCTAACGTTAGGTAAAAGTTATCTAACATTAGGTGAACTATCTAACGTTAGGTACTTAGTTAGGTGCAAAGTTCGTTATTTCTTGGAGTCACTCAATTTAGCCCAAAATAGCCTACCTAACATTAAGTAACATCTATCTAACGTTAGGTCAACTACCTAACATTAGGTACAATATTTAGTGCAAAGTTCGTTATTCCTTGGAGCTTCCAAAAGAGACCAGACTACTATCTAACGTTAGGTCTTATATACCTAGCGTTAGATGGCCTGTAAAAGGCCTACTAACTATCCAAACCGATATCTAGGAATCTCACTAAGTGTTAGGGTCATACAATAACACCTATAGACTTAGTTAGACATATTTTGACTTATTTAGGCTGTGTGTGGTGTTTTTGTGAAAAGTACATATGAGCCCCCTCTGTTTATGCTAATATGAGATCTAATTAGAACTCTCCTTACATTCTAAAGAATATAAACTTGCAACTCAATTCCTATAATACAAGGAACCTAAACTTGAAGAGCATGATCTCCTCATTCTTCTTGGCTTTATATTTCGTCAAAAGAGCTTAAACCTGAAAATTAATCTTGCAGTATCTATACATAAGATTCAATTTTAATCTCAATTACTTGAAATGTTTGTCATCATCAAAACCATCATTAAAGGCTAATGTGGTGTCTAGTTGCTTATGCAACAACAAGGGTTAGGATATTCAACGTTTTGGGTGTTTAGTGTTGTTTGCTAGGGTATAGAGTTTTAGGTTTTATGCTTGGTTTTAACATGTAAACAATTTGGAGTTTTTTGTCAAGTTTAGAGTATTAGGGGTTTTGGGTTTTTTGCTTTGGATTATGGTTTGCATTGATTTGGGTGTTTTGTCAAGGTTAGGGTTTGAACGAGTTCAGGGCTTTAGGGTTAGGTGTTGAAGGGGTTTCTGGGTTTAGGGTTTCTATTTAGGGTTAGGGTTTGCATGTGTTAGGATTTTGGGTAAGTGTTAGGGTTTTCATGGATTCAACTTTTAGTTACTAGGCTTGGATTTGTATGGATTGGAATAGGGTTTAGGTGTTAAGGGACGATTTTGGATGTCAATTTAACTTCAACTTTCTCTATTTATCTAATTAGGATGGGTTGATTTGAAGGTGAAGAAGGTATACTTGAGGTGTAGATCAAGTATGGTGGAAGGAAGAAGTTCTTGAGGGCTCGAAATGTACTTTACAAGTATTTGCATTTAGGCCTTTTCCTTAGAATTTAATACTCATATGTGTGATTTCCAGCCAAAAGACATGTATAAATAGGCAAAAAATAACCCTATTCCAACTGCCCAACTGGTGGAGGGCAAATAGGGTATTTTACCCTTATTCCAACGGCTATAAAAGGACCCCATGAAGATTAAAAAAGCCTCAACTCTTTGTTAGAGATGTTTGACTTCTGTCAAACTTAATGATCGTTAAGTCTAAACCTAATGGACGTTAACCACCAAGGTAATTTCATAAATTAGCATAGGTTTTCAATGGCAAGAAAAGCAGTATTAAGAATCGAATGGCAAGTGCATAATATTCAATGTTTACAATTGCATCTATGTTAAAAACACACTCTTCTATAATTATTTTTTGGTAATTCTACAATAAATTTCTAGTTTTAAGTGTTTTCGTTTCTTTCACATCCTCAACTTTTGATGGAGACACCAAGATATCATGATATCATTTCTCCGTTCATTCTTTTTGTTCATTCCACAAAGGTGATGGTACCATTGGTTCGTTATGTAAGCATTATAGTTTCTTCAACTGCCATTTAAGTTATTTTTATTTAATTGTTATTGGTTTCATTTTCAGAAAGTGTGGTGATTTAAATTAGTCATCAGTGTTGAGTACCACCTGATGTCCCTCACCTCAATTTTGATGATTTGTTTTTCAAATTGATGGAAATGATTCTTTTTTTTTCTATTTCTTTTTAAAGTTTCTATTAAGTATATGTGGAATTAGCTTTCTTCATGTAGGTAGAGTTTACAACTATATCATCAATTGGATAGGTGTTATGATGTTTTATTAAATGTCTAATGTGAAAGCATGTTAGGCTTTGACTATGACCGAAACACCATTATTTTGTTAAATTGAAGAGGCTCAATCAATAATTCTTTGTTCTAAATTTTTCTCTATCATTCTAAAGTTTGATGCCATTACTTGTTTTATATTAATGTATTTTGAATGTGTCATATTTCTTTTTTTCATGTCCAGGCATATTACACAAGCATTTCATTTACATTTTTGTATTTGTATTTTGATTTTCAACATATACTCTTGATTTGTGCTTTAATTTTGAACTTTGTAATATGGTTATGGTTTGAAAGTGAATCATTATTGTTTTGATAACATCAACTAAAATATTTGCCACAACAAAGTGTGGGTGTGATGCACTTGGGTATCTCTACAATCCAGATCTATGACATTCTTTTCTTCTAAAGAAATGCTACACAACAGTATAATAGTATCTTCTTCAACAGGTACCTCTCATGGTCAAAATATCCAAATAAATGAATTGGAACATTCATTAAGACATTATCATCTCAACATAGAGCTTTTTTGTAATGATCCATAATCCCATTTAAGCAAACAGGGAGAAATTAATCATCCCCTCTACACCAATCTTTTGGATAATGCAGGGATGAAGACTCTTACCTAGATCTCTCATATTAAAATAAGGAGCCCCTATTGTTCGATTATTCCTTGATGCACAACATGGAATTTTTGTTCGCTGGATGCTTTGTCTGAATATTTCTTATATACAAAGAGAAACATGCAAAGATTAGGCTAATGGCTTGGTTCCTTCTTCATATGGAGAGAAAAGCCCTAGTTAGCCAAAGAGGAATAGGGAACATGCTAATATACAATCCTACGATTAATTTTCCAAAAATTTGACTTATTAGCTGTCATATTATGCAAGAAAAGGAAAATTATGAATTTTGCTAAATTCATAAATCATCCTTATCTGTTTGGGATTTTTCTAATCCAATTCAATCCAATTTGTGAAACTTCAAAGTTGATCGCAACGGATCAGATTTTCTTGCTTTTGAAAAATAGCACATGACTTCATGGATTTTTTCTTAATGGCTATTACAGAGTTTCAAAGATTAAAATACCTTAAGATTGAAATCAAGGGTTTGTTATTTGTTTTTAAGGGGAGGAGTGCCAATCAATAGGTTTGGGAGAGAAAACTATGTGTGCCATTATCAGAAGAACTCCAAAGAAGCATGCATGAAGTAAGTTGTTGCAATGGTAGGTGTATAGGAGGGGGGAAGGAATGGAAACTTGTGGATTATCATCTTGGGATAAGCTTGCTTTTAGTAGTTATCTACTTCACTCTTGGCTACCTAGCATTTATCTTGCGCATGATATCTGATATACTAGAGGTGCATCATTCCCAATCCTCTTCCTAATCCTCTTATTTCAAGGAAATATCTTCTTAATGTTATAATGCCCACACCAGAAATGACCCAAATTATCTCGGTACATTTCTGAACCAACTCATATACCGCTTTAATGGCAAACAATCGAACCCATGGAAGTTCACAACCATTGATGATGAAAGAAAAATCCTTACTTAAGCCTAGTTATTAAAGGTCTCTTTCAGGCCCAAAAATAAGCCTACAAAGACCCAACAATCAAAAGATATAGATACTTCCTTAAGTGTGTAGGCGGATAATGCTTGGAGACTTGCCTAAAAGGGCTTGCCAGAACAAATGACAACCTAAGGATTATAACCAATAAGACTCCCTATCCGCTTGACAAGCCGATGGTCAGCTTGGCTTTAGTCTACCTAAAAAAGTCAGGTGGTGAACATTCGTCCGACAAATAGATTAGGCGGCAAAAGCCCTTTGCCTGCCTAGTAGATCAGGTGGGCAACTCCCTTTGTCCACCTAGCAAATCAGGTGGATAACCCATCCTATATTCGCACACTTAAGGGCACCATCGTCAAACTAAAGTTTTGTCTTGGATCGACAAATAAGACATCCAACCTCTAAAAGGATGGCAGTTATAGGCAATTAAGTCTACATCTCCACATTCATTAGGAATGCAGCTACGTGACAAATAACGATTATCACCTAATGACTATTTGTTTGACCACAATTACAACTACCCAAGAAGCGTGCGGATGTGATATTACGTGTGTTTCAAAGTAGTTGGTATCCCTCCAAGTGCGGGGACACGCTTGCACAGAGAGAGAGAGAGAGATTTTTCCTTATATTCAAGAGAAAAATAGTAAACTTTTCGAGAGTACACCTACTCTCCCCAATCGTCCACCTTTCAGGTAGAACTTGGTAACCGAATCACTCCCTCCTTTGTGTGATTGATTGTTTTAGCAGTCTTACTTTCCCTATCATGAATCCAAATAGGACCCCTGTTAAAGTAGGTTTCGATCAACAACCTATGACTCTAGGCAGCAACAAGACAGCATTATGATGCCAAATTTTCCAATAAAACTTTCTTGAACCTCTAAATTAAGTGACAATATTAATTCAACCATCAATATTTTACATGCATAATATACTATACACACACCGTCGTCAAAATTCTACCGATTAAAATAAATTAGATAAAAATCTTAATTTAATCAAATTTATCCCGTAAATGATTAAAATATCCCCCAATCCAATCCATAAAAATCCAAATCGATAACTTTGCATATTTCCGTGCAACACGTACACCGTTAAACGTAACACCTTCCTTCACTCGCCGATACAAAACCACCACCGTCAGTATTTTGGAGGTTACGGGATCAAATCCCCGTGCCCATCATGTTTACCTTCTCAGGGAACAGAAAAAACAAAAAAAGCGTGGTCGAGGGACTTTCCTTCAATTTCCCCAGCAGTTAACGTGGTCGATCGACCCCAAACAGGCAGAAAGAAGTAGACGATCCTCACCACCACACCCCCCGCTCCCGCGGACTATCCTCCTTCCTCCCCTCAACCCCACCAGATCCCGACTCCGCCTTCCTTCCCCTCCAAGAAACCAAACCAAAGTCACCAGCAGCAGAAGAAGAAGAAGAAGCACCAGAGACAGAGAGAGAGAGGGAGGGAGAGAGGGGAAGGAAGGACGATCTCCTGGTCAATCATGTCGTCCTCGTCGGGGTCCCCGGGCGTGAGCGTGATGCTAGCGATCCACGAGAAGCGCACGACCCAAACCGACCTCTACCGCCCCCTCCGCAACTACGTGTCCTCCCACTACTCGGAGATGGAGGCGCAGTCCCTCGAGGACGACCTCCGCTCCGTCCACCAGATGCGCTCGGACCTCGAGCGCTTCCCGGACTCCCCACCCCTCGACTCCCGCCGCGACCTCCTCCTCTCCTACCTCCGCGCCCTCTGCGCCCTCGAGCCCCGCTTCCCCATCTCTCCGGACCCTTCCCACGTCCGCTCCCTCTCCTTCACCTGGCACGACGCCTTCCGCTCCAACCGCAAGGCCTCCCTCCAGAACCTCCACCTCGAGAAGGCCGCCGTCCTCTTCAATCTCGGTGCCATCTACAGCCAGATCGGCCTCGCCACCGACCGCTCCGCCGTCGATGGCCTCAGGGCCGCCTGCGCCAACTTCCAGCTCTCCGCGGGGGCCTTCGCGTACCTCAGGGACAACGCCTCCGTAAAGGCGTCCGCCGGGGGCACCCCCGCGACCACCGACGTGTCCCCCGAGTGCGCGGGGATGCTCGAGAGGCTCATGCTCGCGCAGGCGCAGGAGTGCTTCTTCGAGAAGGTCGTTGGGGACGGGAAGCCCCCCGCACTGTGCGCCAAGATCGCCAGACAGGTCGGCCCAATCCTCATCGGAATTCACGAATTCAGTTCAAGCACTCTGATGAGATTGCGGTTGAAACTGAATTAGAGTGTGGGAGTGAATTATAGGTTAACCGAAGACGACGAAAAATGCTCCAAGTCTTCTACACGGAAAAGATTTACGTGGAATGGGACGTATTGAGGCGATCCGGTGAACTCGATGTTTTGCTTTGACTGTGTGATTCGTATGGCGCTCTGGAATTTTTTTTTTTTTTTGTTAAGGAGAAGAGAAAGGAGATTACAATTGGAGTCTGGAAGGGGTGGATGAGCTTCCCGGGTTCTCTCTCAGCAGTTAAGATGTGGTGTCTGCCTTGTAGTTATTGTTTGCGGTTGTGGGATGCCTATGGTTTCGTGCTGATAGTTAGTGATCCTTGGGTAGATGCTTGGATTGCCTGCAAGCACTCCGGGAGCTTTTTGCGATTTCTGTGTGGTCTGAGGGTGATAAGGATGCAATGCTGAAATAGTGAGATTGAGGTGATGACTGAATTTGCAGTTGGTATTGAGTTTGATTATAGAATTGGGTTATGGATTATATCAGGAGTGAAGGTTTGAGTTTGACTATATGGGAAAGATTTACGTGGGATGGAATTTGTTAAGGCTATGTGAAGTGGGCTTGTTTGGGTATTGGTATTGGGGGATTTCTTTGTTAGCAGTAGCTTTTTTTTTTTTTTTGAAAGAATTCTTTGTTAGCAGTAGCTGTGTTGTTTTGTTCCTGAGTTGAATTTGGAATAGGGGAAGAAATCCTGTGGAAGAGAATTGGTTCTTATGTGAAGGATAATTAAGAGGAAGAGATTTGTGAATGGATTCAGTTTGTCCATTTAGGGTTAGGTTGGTAAATGGATTAATTTTGTGGTTAACTTTTCTATAAGTGGGCTTACCTGTATTTCTATTTGGAGACTTCTCTATGGTAACACCTATGATGTGGCATGGTGTGGTTATTTGGTAAATATGTGTATATAAGTGGAGGGATAAGTTTAAAAAATGACCTTGTATGGGTTGGGGTAACTTGGGATAACACAGGTTTTCGGGTTTAAGGAAACCTGAAGTTTAACCCACAAAAAAAAAAGGTAGATTAATTTGTTTGCCAAAGCACCCTTTATTAGTGTGCTTGTTTTAGTAATTCTCCGTGTTAACACACATCATCCTGCAAATCATTGGATGCCCACGAAAACTCAACTAAAGACTGAGGTCCGCTTACAAGCAGTACTTAAAGGAAAAGGGGGCAAAGTATCTTTATGTGACTAGGATTTACATTAATATCTCATTTTTTTGTTTGCTCTATTTTTATTGTCGCACTTAATGTGGGAGGATGTTGCTCAAAAATTGCTGCAGGTAGCTCTTTACTACGAGGAAGCTTATGCAGCTCTGATTGCCCCACCTCTCAACCAGCACTTTGACAAAGCGTGGATATGCCATGTCCAGCTGAAAGCTGCCCAATACTATGCAGAGGCATGCTACAGAGCTGGGTTGGATTTGCATGAGAAAGAGGATATCGCCGTGGAAATAGCAAGGTTGAAAGCTGGGCTCAGTGCTCTTGCTGATGCAAAAAAATCATCCAAAGGAGTTGCAGCACCTCTCCTTGATGCTGTTGCCAAGTTGGAGAGCAATATGAATCGCAACCGGGAGAGAGCTGTTAAGGAGAATGAACGTGTCTATCTTATGCGTGTTCCTGACATAAGTTCTCTGCCCCAACTTCAAGGAGCATCTCTTGTCAAGCCTACTCCAATAGGTGAGATCCTTGATGCAACCAAGGAAAGATTGTTTGCTAGTCTTGTGCCGGATAGCAGTGCAAAGTCTCTCTCACGCTACACTGAAATGGTTGATGATATCATCCGAACCCAAGCTGAAAAGCTACAGCAGGGAAGCGAGATAACTAGGGTTAGACTGAAAGAGATGGATTTGCCAGGTTCTATCCTTGCATTGGAAGGAAATCTCAGTCTACCCACAGATGTTAAAGAGGATGTTGAAGCTGTTCAGGTTTGTGGTGGTCCGTCTGGATTGGAAGCTGAATTGCAGCAACTTAGGGATTTGAGGAGGGTGAACCAAGAGTTACTAGTTGAGATTGAAGAGATGCTTCAAAAGGAAGAAATGGAGGATGCTCAATTTAGGACCCAGTTTGGGACACGATGGAGCAGACCAGCATCTAGCACCTTGACAAAGAACCTGCAGGACAGACTTAACAAATTTGCTGCTAATATGAAGCAAGCGGCCGATAGTGATTCACGTATAGAACGTGCTGTGAAAGATAATACATCCTTGATGGCAATCCTTGACCACCGACCTGTATGTACTATTGTTAAGAAAAGCAAATTCTGGTGGTAATATTATTTATTTACTCAATTTCCATATTTTCATCCAATTACTTAAAAAGCACGGTACTTAACTTCAACAAATGTGCAATTCCATCATGAAAAGTTGGTTATATTATCGTGGAATCAACTATGGCTAATCCATTCAGGCCATCTTGAGAAATGGTCCAATATACTGAAAAATATAGTCATTGTTTGATAAACCTGCAAGTCATTTCGAGAACATGGTCACCTTGGTTTCTTGTTTTGTATGTCGAACTGCAGATAGAATCTGCCCTTCCCAGTTTAGCAAGGCCTATCATGTCATTGGATTCAAATGAAGATGCTATCGTAGGAGCACTAAAACAAAGCCTGGTAAGCATAGTTCTTGACTGCATGCCATATGCATCTCCATTGCTGCTTAGATTATGTTCTGTCCATATCCTCCAGTCACACACATCTGTTCATTTGCTAGAATGTTCTTGTCCCTTTTGTGATACTTATTATATATTGTAGCCGTTGTCTTTGGTAACCTTATTGATTGCATAATCAAGACGGTTTGGATGTTAATTTGGATCTCTTGAATGTTGAGTGGCTTCTCACCCATCTGTCTATATGCTGACAATATTTTTATCACAAACCATGTATAACAGCTGTTATCCACTAGCCTGATGTTATCTATTGCATTTTGAAGTGGACAAGCTAATAAATCATCCATATCTACTTTTTTTCTTTGACAAAAATTCTTATACTATACAGAGGCAACTTGAAGCTTTTGGTGCGCAAAGGGCAGGCCTTGAAGACATGCTGAAGGATATGAAAAGACAGGTAATACTGCTATAGGAACTACTCATGGAATTGTCACCCTTATTATAATTATTGTGGGGGTTGTGTCACCTTTGTTTACATGTGAACCATCTACATTTATTAGTTGCTTTTATTTAGCACGTCTCCATGATGTTTAATTTTTAATGGAAAAGTATGCTTAACCCTTTTTGGATTTGAGCAATTATTTTGCTCTCCTTCATTCATAGATTATGTGGAGCTTATTTTCTTCAATATCTTTCTATAAATTTCTTTTAGAGCAGTATTGTGCTCACAACAGAAATTGCCAGAACTTAGGTGGAGCATTCATCTTAATGTGCAATATTGTTCTCACAACAAAAATGTCAGACCTTAGGAGGAACATTCATCTGATTAAAATGGAGTTGCTTCTTGTTAGTGAAGGTGGAAGTGAAGATGCAATTTCATGTCACCATCAATCTAATGCTTGGTACTTACCAATAGGTCTGGAAACAGAGAGGATATAATACAATTCCCCATTCCTCAATCATCTTCCTTTGGAGAAGAATGCACTCTGCATAGGGCCTCCAAGACTTCAGCATCACCCTGTTTCTCTTAGACCGTGTAGTCCACAACATTGCCAAAAGCACTGCCAAGATTTGCATTGAGCTGTTGTAGGTATAGACTCCTGGAAGATCTCCTGTAATCATCGGAGAAATTGCTATTAATCCAATCCAATCTAATCTCTGCTGCACCCTCATCACCATATGACAAGCAAAGAAATGAAGATAGATGGTTCACATTTCTCCAACACCACAAAAAGCATCATCCTTCTTCTTGTAATGGTAAATAATGCTACCTTGTTATGATAAAGGATTTCTAGAGAGTGTTGACCCAAATTGCATCTATATCTTGCAAATATGGAATGTCAATCATTAGTTTATAAAGTCCTTGAGTTTTGACTAATCACGAATGTTCATGTGTACATGTCCATGCATCTTTGTGCAACCCAAAATGATTGCACCATGCTTACATACTAAATTATGTATGCCATTCTTCACTTGCCCATTCTCAGCATTATTGATATTAGTTTATGAAACAGGTGGGGTATTCAGTTATCATGGCATCCTTCTAGATAGCATATGCTTAAGCATTTTAGGCTATGATAATGACAGGCTCATTTGGCAATATGTTCAACATGTTATTTGCAACAATATGTCATTAATGACTTGGCCATAGCCTTGGATAATTACAAAAAATGTGTGTTGAAAAAAAAATCCCAAAAGTATGATTATAGTGAGGACTAGCTATAAAAAGCTTAAATGACCAATTTCCGACTTAGTGGTGAATCACTCAGGTCTACTTTCGCACCATTTAATTCGGGGGAAGAAGACATCAGTATATGTTCTCAGGCTCAGCTCCTCAATATGGTTCCTAGGAGCTTGCCCTTTGTGTATTTTGGCTTGCCATTGATGGGCAAGCAGCTGCCGGCTGGAGATTGGTTACTGTTGATTCAGAAATTGGACTTGTTAATTGGAGTGGGAGGATGCTCTCTAAAGGTAGATGTCGAGTTCTCTTGAAGGTTTTCTTGACTGCCATTCCAAATTTTCACCTATCTATATTCAAGCCACGCAAAAAAGCCACCCAAAAAGGTCATACAAAAGACTGATGAAATCGGGAAGTGGCTTTTTTGGAAGGAGCTGGATTTGTTGATAGATTACTTCATTTAGTCACTTAGGAGGATGTTTGCAAGCCTGCAGAGGAGGGAGGGTTGGGGGGTCCTCAAGCTTGCTGATTTCAGTGAAGCCTTGTTATCAAAGTGGGCGGTAAAGCTCCTCCAAACTGACATCATTGGCACCGATTATTTGTAGATTCCTATGACTCCTCTTTGGATATGTCGAGATGGGTAATGGTTTGTCTAGGGGCATCCACTTTTTGGAGGGAGTTGGTTTCGATGTAGAAAATGGTTGCTCCTTTTTTTCATCCTGTAGTGGGAGATAGGTAGATGTTAGATTCTAGGACAATTGGATGAATAATGGAGTTTTTGCAAAAGCAATGCCAAGGTTGAATACGCTAGCTTCAAACAAGTTGATGCTATGTGAGATTTTATTTGTTTTGAAGTATTTCAGAGTTTTTGGATGGTGTCTTGGTTGCTAGGATGCCTATGGTTGGGGTAGTGCCTCAGAAGCAAGAATACAGGATCTACAGTTGTTGGTGTGTTTCAGGATTTCAGCCCTAGGGTTGGTGCACCACACCAAAGTCTGGGGTAGGGGAGCCTTCTCAGTTAAGGAGGGCTATGATGTCTTCCATGGTATGACGGGTACAAAATGTACAGACATGGCTATGGACTGCTTTGCGTTGTGGAGAATGAAAATCCCCTTGAAGTTAAGATATTTTTGTGGCTTCTTAGAAGAGGAAGGTTGTTTACAAAGGTAATGTGGAGATGATGGATACATGATGCAGATGCCTCTTGCAGCCTTTGTGATCAGGGAGTGGAAGACAATATGCACCTATGTTTTCTTTCAGATTTGTGGCAACTGTGTAGGAATCTTGGGCACACAGGTTGCATCTCTTGAAGAGTTCTGGACAACATCTAGGAGTGGCATTCAGGCAGTCTCCTTGTCATGGGTCAAGGCATGTGCAACCCTGTGGTCAATTTGGCTACAGAGGAATAGGACGGTCTTTCTAGGTGACATGGTTTGGGTTGAGAATGTTGTGAGAGAGGCTTTCGTTTTCTTTGATTTTTGGAGCCCACACTTGTATCCATTTGGCGGTAAGAATGAAGCGGTGGCTAGGAACCTCCAGTGGCCATTCTTTAACTTAAAAAAAAAAGGTAATGGAATGCACAACCACCAAGCATTAACCACATCAAATGGGATGGCAGGTCAGGAGATCTTTTTTTTTCTTAATTTGAAAGGAGAGATCAGGAGATCGTTCTTTTTTCTTTTTTTTTCCCTATAATTTACCAATGTTGCAGGCTCATAGATAACCTTAAGACATCCGTCTTGGATATACTTATATGTGTGTGCGTGCTTGTGTCCGCATGTGTTAGTATCCATAACATTTTCAACAATTATAGGGTCCAGAGTGGTATTTTTATTCTTTTCATTGATATTAGTCATTTTCATTAGTGAATGACAGGTATATCTTCCCCTCTTTGATACCCATCTTAATGTTATTAAAAAACAAAACTACTTTAAACAATAAGTTTGCCAAAGAAAACAAAAAGAAAAGAGAAATATAGGAAAAGGGTGCTAACCTGATGAAATTCAAATGAAGAAACTGAATAGGGCTAAGGAAATATTTAGAAAAAAGTATGTAGAAATTGAAATGGCGATTAAAAGAGTTAATCAGCAATTGATGAAAAGTGTAGATAATATAAAGAAAACCAGAAAAATTAGATTTTTTTTAGGAATTAAGAATATAAGAGTGTACATGTCATTCCCAACTGTTTGTTTCTATGTCCTCTTTGACAGAATTTACAAACTACTGAAAAGGAATAGGGACACATTATGTGAGGCTAATTGCTTAGGGAATGAGATTGTCAAGAATTGACACAACATGGAGAGTGGGGCTCCTTGTGCGTGGGAAAATAATCTACGTGTGGACTATCCACCCATGATAGCTAGAGGCGTGGAGGAGCACCATCGGTTGGCTAGGTGGCCAGCGTTGTTGGTGATGGTCGGCCAAGGTGGTGGCTGGCTATTGGAAGAAGAAATAGAGAGAGGAGAGGAGCTTTGAGTTGGAAATATTTGTATTGCTCAAAATAAAATATAAGAAGACTTTCTTTTTTACAGAGAGAACATATCTCTACAATTGAAAACAAAAGATCTTATCCCTAATAAGAAAATATCTTATCTCTAATAAAAAATAAATCCCAACATATTTTCCTAAAACAACTTTACTAAAAATAACCAAACGTGCAACTTAAGAAGAGACACCAAAATTGGTCTCTTGGACCATCAAACCACCGGCTCCCTGTGGGCCCTCTATTGTGTGCCACGTGACCCATCTTTATTCTCAACACTCCCCTTCAAGTCGAGGCCAGGATGAGGACTTGCCGAATTTGATATTGCTATATCGTTTTTCTCTTGAAGAGTTGAGGATGATCTTCGTGCCGCTTCTTCTATGCTCGAGAGTCGAGCCCTTCATCTCGACGTTTCTCGATGCATTAGAGGGTTCCATGTGCCTCCTCAAAAAGTATGGCACATTGCTCATGAGCTAGAAAAGACCCTCGGCTTTTCTTCAAGCCAAGGTCACCAAGAGAAAGTGGAGAAATCGATACAATCGTGGTGCTCTTCTGGAGGCTACACTGTGCCTCTTCTTCTTTTTGAGTTAGAGTTGAAGCGATCATCGTGGTGCTCGTTCTCCGCTCATTTGATCTATTTGGTACCCTTTGTTTCGATAAAACATCTTCTTTTGAAGAGTAAAAAATTGAATACAAAGGTACCATATGACCGAAAATATCTTCTGATAAATCTCCTTCTCATGCTTTTTTTCTTCTTATTGGATGCCCCATAGAGCTTGATGGTTGTCCCAGAGACAACCACCTTGCTTTCTCCTGGATCAAGCATGATATCTCTAACCATCGTGACTAATTCCGTCATCTTCTCTAGTCTTCCTTCTCTGCGTAAGGTGCCAGATTTGTTGGGGACTTTCTAGATACGAAGACCACCGACATGCGGTCAAATACCCACACACACAAGAGAGCCTAAACTGATGGCTCCGATACCATGTCAAGAATTAACACAACGTGGAGCGTAGGGTTTCTTGTGCATGGGAAAATAATCCACGTGTGGTGGTTGGAGGAGCTCTACCAGCTGGCTGGGTAGCCGACGTTGGTGGTGATGGTCGGCCAAGGTGGTGGCCAGCTATTGGAAGAAGAAAGAGAGACAGGAGAGGAGCTTTGAGTTGAAAATATTTGTATTGCTCAAAATAGAATACAAGGGAAACATATCCCTAAAATTGGAAACAAAAGATCTTATCCCTAATAAGAAAACATCTTATCTCATAAGGAAATATCTTACCTCTAATAAAAAATAAATCAAAACATATTTTCCTAAAACAACTTTACTAAAAATAACCAAACTTGCAACTTAAGAAAAGACACCAAAATTGGTCTCTCGGACCATCAAACCACCAGCCCCCTGTGGGCCCTCTACTGCGTGCCATGGCCCATCTTTATTCCCAACAGAGATAATAAATAGAGGTATGCTGAAACTCCATGGAGATGAATGGAGAGATGAAATTTAACTAAACCAAGCAAAAAAATGTTATGACAATGTAAGCGCCATCTCTCGCACAATAAGTCACTGAGGAATCCTTATATGCCTAATGTGAGGGCTTGGGCTTCTCATTAGCATTTTGCTTCCTGTTCATGGAATAGCCATTTCCAAGTTTGTACAACTGTCAGAGAATGGTGCACCGTGCACCTCTCTGTGTTCCTGGTTTGACGCTATACACATCTGGACATGAATGGTTATCCTATAACTGTGATTTTCTGATACATTAGATTGTGGTGTGTTCAATAGTTTCTGAACTAATGTGGTCTCATAGTTGACTTGCTCCCTGGTTTTGTTCCAGGATGACATACTGCCCAAGTTGATGGCAACCACAGGGTCACAGGAGGATCTATTTCGGAAAGAGATATCAAAGTATGACCATATATGTAAAGAAATAGCTCAAAACATCGAAGCTCAGGAACAACTATTGCTTCAAATCCAGGTTAAGTAGATATAACTTTCTGTTGCTTGAACTAATATCATACAAGACCATTTCCATTTCATAAAGGGAGAATCACTTATACACAGGCATTCAAAATAATGCAGATTGTTGTGTTAAGACAACTTTAGAGGGATTTGATTCTTTGGTAGGTTGTCAATCTTTTCCCTGGCTCCTCACCATTGAGGTTCACTAAGCTCTAAGGGATCTTTTTTATTGCGCTGATATTCATATAGCCACTCATGGGTTGAAATATGCAACTTTAGTACAAAAAAGTCCCACCCAAGGAAAGTATCATATACATGTACTGTTTTTGTGACACCATACTGGATGGAAAGATGAAGAAGATGCATTATGAATTGCTCATTTATTTATCACATGATGATCTTTTTTTTTTTTTTGAAAAGATGCATATTTATGATTGTACCCATACATTTACAAATATTTTGAACCAGAGTCAGATGGCGATGCATCTACATTCTTTCTTATGTTTTGTGCAAACTAAGAGGACTTTGCAATAGATATTCATGTGGGCACATTGATCTAAATATCCACCTTTGAAACAAATACATAATTAACTCTGCATGAGTTATGGGGAAACACTGCTGTAATTTGTTCCATGGGAGTGTTGGTATGATATAGAGAAACAAGTGCATCATATTGTACTAGCACTTATTTCTAATGCCGATTTCTATGTGGTTTCAATGATTTTAAAAATGTCCATTGTGAAGGCATGTTCCAGAGGCAAAGAACTTCGACAACTTCTACTCTCTGAAAAATAGGCATTTTGAAGGCATGTTGTAGGCATGCTGAAATCCCAGAAATCTGATAGGATGATTATAATCGTATTAAAGTCATATGGTAATTCTATAAAGACTTGATAATTATTTAAATTTTAATCATAGGACAAAGCAATCTAACTTTAAACATATAGATTTACTGATCATAAATCTAGTAATCTTTGGATTACGTGATCTTAGGTTGATCTTGGCATCAACCTACCATAAAATGTTTGGATCAATAAATTTAAGACCTAAAATCCATAATAGCATCTACCAATCTAGAAATTGTTGCTCAAACCTAGCTCAGAGGACAAGAAATAGCTCATATTTGGCTTTGGAGAAACTAAAATACCTTAAAGATTTGTCAAAAGGTGAGAGAACTCTTGCAAGAGCTCTTTCACTCCATTCTTTCAAAAAAAAAAAAAGAGCTCTTTCACTCCAACAAACACATAGTAATACCCGTTAGAAATGGACCACTATGTTGTCTATCTCAACCTTAACATGAGAAAATGGTTCCGAAATTGCACCTAACCTCATTCATTTCACCAAAAATATCAACACACTAGCAAAATTGGAGAAATATCAATGATACTCTATTTCAACAATACACGGCCGCATGTTACAAAGAGGCCACTTCACTGCCATGCCACCAGCATTGTCATGGACATGCAGAACACTGTTTCTTCCCGACATATGCTAATTTCAAGGCATTGCACTTGTAGATGTCATTTAGGGAGACTTTTGTCAAGGGAGTTGCATTTATACACGTTTTTTGTTTTTGTTTTTTTTTTGTAGCCTATCTTTGTAAATTAAAATATATTTGGAGTATATACATAAAAGTCTTTTTTTCAAACCAGAAATATTCAGAGATTAATTATGAATCCAAGGTGGTTATTGGTTGGTAATGATATCTCATCATCTTTCACTTAGATCCATATTGTGGGCTTTTTTCTTGATAGAGGTGCTTAGCCACTGTTCTTGAAGTGACAGGGGGGTGGGTAGTTCCCCCTTGATTGTGTTTTTTGTCCTTTTTCTTTTTGGGTGGAGGGGTTGGCACGAAAAAATTTGCTGCATTCTTGTTGTTTCTTGTAAAGGCTTGAAGATAGACATTATTATATTTTGCTTCTATTTGCATTTATTCTTAAAATAGAAGGCTAGGTGTGCATGCACATCTAACTGATCAATGGTCCAGCCTTCGTGGATTCATGCATGCCATCTAGCCTTGCTTACGGTAGGTGGCACACTAGGTGACCTTATCATCTAGTCTAGGAGCTTTGCAATTACTGTTGTTATTGGCGCATGTGTGGAACTTGCACATTTCTATTCTGCTGGAAATTTTAGGGGAGTTCTCTACCCTAAGGGTGAAGATGGGAAGTTGTCCTTCGTTTTCAAATGGCTGATGAGGCGGCCTGTTGTGCTGCGATTTTTAGTACACCTACAGCATTTGCCTTTATCTAATAGACCTTTGAAGGTGTCCAATTGGAACGTAGTATTGCAAAAGCTTGAGTAGAGGTTGGAATGATGGAAGGCACGCCTGTTCTTGAATGGAGGGAGGTTAGTTCTGTAACTCTATTGAAGTCGATACTGTCTACCATCCCTATCATCTTTACGTCCATTTTCTTGATGCCTCAGAAGGTGGAGAAGTGCCTTGCTAAGCTAAGTAGGAGGTTCTTTTGGAAATGACTGGATGATGGAGTGTTGCTATAGTCTCGTGGGAGGAGGTGTGCACACCAGATGGTGGTTTGGGTGTCCTGAGCTTGAGGACTATGAATACGACTCTGCTGTCTAAGTGGATTGTTCACATCATGGACAATGTGCAAGATTTTCTATTTAAGGTGATTACAGCTTGTTTTGGGGAGTAAGATTTGTTAGGCAAACATATGTTGTCTATTCATGGGGCATCTGGTTTTTGGAAGGGACTTTTGCAAGTTTTGCCCTAAGTCATTCCTTTTTAACATGGAGGAGCTACAGGATGTGTCTGCTTTTCAATTCTGGCCCAGCAACTGGTTTCGACACAATTCCTTGGCTGATGGATATCTGGGACCTTTTACTTTCAGCTCAAACCTGCAGGCTTCACTGTCGGATTATTGGGATGGCAAGGGAAGGTCTTAGATGCTGCTATTCCTGGGACATCCATCGAACCAGAGGGTGAACAAATTCTTGTAGTAGGGGGAGTTGGCAACAATGCATCCTAAGGATACTGTAGTGGGATGTTAGGTGTAGGAGAATGACCTTTTTCTGTTAGATTAAGTGTTGTCTCCGCCAGTGAAAATTGATCCAAGCCTTTGAGGGACTTCAGGATGATTTTGAGCATCAAGATTTTTGCATGGCAAATGAGAAGAGGAAGACTCATGACAAAGGTGTACTGCCTGAAGATCTTACCTGGTGTCAATGCTAATTGTTCTCTTTGCAGGCAGGTGCAGGAAGATTGTGATCATCTGTTCTTTTATGCTCTTTACGAAGATCAGTTTTGTATCGCAGTGGCCTTCATTGGTTAACACTTCCTCCATTATGGAGTTTTGGAGGAGCCCTGGGAGAGGTCTTTTTTCATGCAAGGAAGGAGAGGGTGGTGCCTTATGCAATTCTTTGGGCCATTTGATTGCAAAGGGATGCTGTAATTTTCAAGGGGAAAAGGCCTTTCATGGAGAATGTCAGTAGAGATGTGGAGGCATTAGAGGAGTTGTGGACATGTATTTGAAGAGCCTTTGAATCCTTTTATATTGGCTGATGAATGTAGCGGATGGTCATTAATCTCGTTTGACCATCCTTTTTCTCATATTAACAAAAACAAAAATAAAATAACAAGAATTGACATGTATTTCCCATTCATTCATCCTTTCTGATACCTTTTAAGGGGTCAATTGTTGCATTGTTGATTTGTCTAGCATTAGTAGCAGTGATGTATTTTCATGCAGTTGTATAAGGAATACATGAAGTCATCTTTTAGGCTTTCAATCAATTTTTATCCGTTTCAATTCCAGCTGTTAAATGCATGGGTAAGTTTTGGCAACATGGCTATTACTTGTCTATTTCTTAAGTAAACGGTTCTTGTTTTCAGGCTCAAAATGAACATTTCGCTGCTGTTTTCAATGTGGAAGACTATAAAGGTAATGTTGATGTTATGTAGTTGCAAATCGGTATGAAACTTGAATTTCTCATTTCAAGTACTCCGTACTTCCATTTCTCTCGCAAGATACCTTTGGATTTAGTTTCCTCTACCTAAGTGATATTTACTTGAACTCAAGAAAGACAGCAAAACACCTTGTTTTCTGAGATTGCAAAGTGATGGCCACTTTAATCCTCCATTTACATGTGCAAAGTGGCGTCCTTTCATTTATAGATATTTAATGTGTCATTTATCTGGGGGAAAAATCTAGTATTTTGTGATGATGAAAAGATCTAGGAATTATAATGTTTAAAACCTATTTGACCTTTTGCCCGCTTAATGATAAAAATTTCCTGCAGTTGCTCGAGAGAAGAGCTACAGACAGATTTCCACTGCTACAGCAAAGTATCAGGAGATCAAAGAGAACGTTAATGAGGGTCTGAAGTTCTATGTCACTCTTCAGGTTTGAAATTCTATTTTCACTTGTATTCCTTGGAAAATTTGCTGCTATGGACTTTTCATACGTCCTAACTCTTAGAGCAAAATCTTTATTCAGCTCCCCACTATTTGACAGAGCGATTATCCTCTTGTCTACTTTCGTTTCCTTATCGTGCTACCTTGACTTGTTTCTTACTTCATGAACTGCATGCTAGAATGCAAATGAAATTTTTGGTTTCATTCTTCTACAGCAGAATATCGGTTTATTTCTGATGTCTTCTCCGTGAACAGGATGCTATAACAAACATAAAGCAGCAATGCAGCGATTTTGTCATGACAAGAAATATGCAATGCCGGGACATGATCGAAGACGTGCAAAGGCAGGTTTCTGGTCTCAGCTTAGATGCGAAAACAGGATACAACTACTCTTCTGTTGGGCCATCCAACCCTCAAAGCAGCGCCTCCAAACAGGCTGCTCCTCAGAACCCACCACCTTCCCAGTCACCTCCACCTTATTACCAACCACCCCCAGAGCAACCAAGACCACCCGTGTATTCTCAGCCATATCCTTCGTATGGTTCACAACGGCCTCCCTATCAGGTTACAACTTCGGCAGCTCCTCCTTACCAACCCCAACCACCTCAACAACCTGCGAATCAGGAGTATGGGCAGCCTGCTTATCCTGGTTGGCGTGGCCCATACTACAATGGCCCTCAATCTCAACAACAGAATCCAGGTTCTTTCCCTCGACCTCCATACTCCAACCCAAGTCCATATCCCCCCCACCAGGGCAGTTACTATGGGCCTCCGCAGTAGGATGTCGGCATTTCTGTGTCCCTTTTTTGTTCCATTGTAAAAAACTTAGTGATAATGGTTGCAGTGTTTTATTCCCCTTGCCATAAGTAATACCGCCTGAGATTGGTTTGTTTGATTAAATAAGCTGAAGGGGGTTGATGATGTACATTCTTGCGACTGTAACTTATTGGCATCGTTTGCTTTACGTGCATCAATTGTCGAAGAAATGAAATTTGCTGGTTTTCTATTGTTATCCGGTTTTTGGATGCTTAAAAGAAAGCCCTCAGCATTGGGCCGATGGCGGCACTTATAGGATGGATGATCATCCATTATTTCCAAGCCATTACATATTGCACATTCTTGAGCAAAAAGAGACCTCATAGGATGAAGCGATACTTCCGCCATAGTATTTAGCAAAGAAGTACGGATAACCCCAGAACAAATTTTAACCCAAACAGTCTTATCCTGAAATCTATGTTTAAGCACTTTTACATATGGACACAGACAACAGTATCGGTTTGCATGTTTTACGGATATGAAAATTGTCATATTGCTGTAATTGTTTTTAGATAAGCGTACGTCACATACTAGGTGAATCGAAAGAGTATGCAAATATCGCCAAGTTTCTCAAATGTGTAAAAATAAATTTAAAACTCTTTCTTTAAATGTACAAGTAAAATAAGAAAAACCCACCATTCAACCCACTTAAATGTTCTGCTAGTTAAGTAAGTGGATTTTTATTCAAAAGATCAGGGTTTCAATTCTGGTGTAGGTAAATCTGCATGAAACGCTTTAAGTGGGAAAGATACGGACCACCGAGTCGTCGGGTGTGGACCAATGAATGGGGGGTTGTACGTTGAGGGGAAGAACATTGAATGCGCATGGTACGACATTATTTCGCTTCCTTGTTATTATTAGAAAAATGAATAAGGCATGTCTTTTTCGAGTTGATTTTTAATGCCCATGATTTTCCATGGATAGGAAAATTATTTTGAAAAAGATAGTTTATTCATTTTTCATGACTTTTACGAACGTGGAAAAAAATTTCGATTCTATCTCTATATACTATTATTATTATTATTATTATTATTATTATTATTATTATTATTCCCTAAGCATGACCTTGACATTGTACCGTATCATACCCGCGTGTTCCCCACGTCTTCCCAACGGACGCTCTCGGTGAACCATACATACATACAATAGTGACACTCCCATTTTGCCTCCAAAGCTGCGCGGGAAAGTAACGACCACCAACGGCCAATCTGATCCCACCCTCCTTCCCTTCTTCTGCTCCCGCAGTCAATCGACAGATCCACCAAGGTACCATTTCGGTGTCGATTCCCAAGGACCTAAACCCTAGTCTTCATACCATCGCCATCTCATTAATTTGCGGTGCAACTTCCATAGCCTTGATATGATTTCCCAAGTCACCTGGATTTCGAGGTTTTGATTTCCATGGCCCTAAGTCGATTCGTGTGAATTTCACCAACGATCGAATGGAGCAGTGTGTGTAGGGGTTTAACTCCAAGATTACTGTCTTTGGAATTTTTTTCTGTACAATTCCAAGATCACACCTTGCGATTCTCGAAATCCGAAACTTATATCGAATGAGAGTATATTTGTATGCAATTTTTTTTCTTTGTTTGAGGAAGATAAGATTTAAATCTAAATCTTTTGAAATAGAGTCCACTCACAGTTGGATACGATATTGCTATCTTACTCGTAGGTATATGCAGGGTCATGGATTTTTCTATATCTGACTTTACAATGTCTCTCATCTAGTAGCATTTAAATGTTTACCAACCACCCAATACCGCTGTTACGCTTGGGAGAGATCAAATCTAGGTCAAACACTCAAATTCCATCGTATTCCACTTAGTTGAAGCTGGAGATCACGTTACATTTATTACACTACAAAAATATAGACCATTCTCAACGTCTAAAAATATGTAAGCAGACGCAGTTCTTACTTGATTAATACCGATGTTACAATTAAAACATCGAGATAAAGTGCAAGAGTCTCAACGTCGAGATAGATTGCAAATTAACTATGCATCTCAATTATGTGCTGTATATAACGCTCCCCAAGGCCTTTTTTTGCCGTAACTTGTTAAGCTTGAATCAAGGAAAAAAAGGTCAATCACATATTAGTAAAGTAAATTACAAGATAACTAGGTTTGGTTATTTAGTTTCACCTAACAGATATACATCTAAAGAGAGTAAGATAACACTTAAAATTTTCACTATGTTAATTTTGTTATATGAAAATTCCCTCTTTCTCTCAATGCATGTGTTTCCTCATGATAGGGATTGTAGCTTATTTATGAGTGGTGGACTAGTAACATTTAAAACCTCGTGGTCGCAAGATTCACGGATCATGGGCATTGCGGGTCGAAGTCTAATCGTCGACCATTGACCGTTATGCGACACGTAGGCCACACTTGTTGGATTAAAATCTAACGTATGGACTTATATATGTAAATATGTACATAGATATAATCAAATAACAATAAGTAAAGTGACTGTCATCTAAACCTCATATCTTGAAGTGATTAAATAAGGTTATTGATTTTTATATAGGCTAAAATGCAAAAAGGATGATGTGGTTATATCTACTAATGTGCAAAGACTTAAGTTGTGAATTTTGTTTCTCTGATGGGCTAAAACAAAATTCACCCATAATTGCTAATTTGGGTGGTCATGGTCCCTAATAGTCCTGTCAATTGAGGTCATGCCCATTGTGACCTTAGAGAGTGAGGCATAGGAATAGACTTCTGAAGGTTGGGCAGTTGCAAAGGAAATAGTCTTCTTTTTAGTGCTGTCAGAAGGAGTCAAAGGCTGAGGGATGGATAACTATTAGAAGACTATCATTGCAACCCCTTTCATCTATATATATAAAGATGAATACGGGTAAGTTTTACATACATATACATAACCAGATTTGATATGTATACATATATGTGTGTGTGTTCGCATTTTGATCACAAGGATATGTAATCTTGCATATTGATGTTCATTATATTCATTTGCAAATTTCAAATCTTTATATATACTTGTTTAAGTAACACAAATATGATGTTTATAGATTCTTAATCATTCATATATAATCAGGCTCCTTTTGTATTCACAGAAACCCTCATAATTCATTTTGTAACCGTCGTAAGTACTGGTAGTCATGATGAGTATCAGTACTGTTGGAATACTATTTTGGACCCTTAAGGTGTACTATAGGTTGCTAATACCAGTACTCTTCATGAGTATCGATACATGCAAGCTACAGATCAGCTCCATGTCGTCCTAAGTCCAAAACAGTGACTTACATGTACTGATACTCATCATAAGTACTGATACATATGAGTCCTAGGTCAGGTTCTGGACTTGAAGTCACCAAAACCTGTAGCTTATATGATTAGTACCGGTACTGGTAGGCTACAGGTGGTGTATCTAGTACGATCAATAAGTACCGATACTCTTGTGATCAACAAGTACCGATATTCTTCATGAGTACCGGTACTAGTTGAGATCGGTTCTTTTCTAGAATGATACTAGTATTCACTAAGTATCGGTACTCAACATGAGTACCGGTACATAGTAAGTACTAGACGAGTACTCATCTGAACATGAGTTCTAAACTGTAGCTTATGAGTACCGATACTTGGCATCAATACCGGTACTTGTTTGGATATAGAACTCATAACTGTGGCTTAAAGATACGGGTACTGGTTCACCAGTGCTGGTACTAAGTGCATGTGATACCCGTACTGGTCTACTAGTACCGGTACCCAATCAGTATGAAGTCCAGTTGAGATAAGTTGTGGTACAGGTCCATCCTAAGTTAGAAATAGGTTAATTTCAGTTAAGCCCCTAAGGGTTTAAAAAATCCCAACAAGTGGTATTGGAGCAAACCCCCTCTCTACTTAGTTTAATTAAAGCCTAGTCTAATTAATAAAGTACACTATTATAGGGTAACCTAGTTGAAGTAGCATATCGCCAACGTGAGCTCTCCTGTGAATACTGGGTTTATCCATCAATAGTAAAAGGATGAATGGGTGTTAGGAAGTGGTGTTGATGCTAGAGTACCATGATCGTTTATTTTGATGATAACAAAACACGTGTTATTTAACATTTATACTTGAAGCCTTAGATTTCAGGTTAATTGCAAATGGAGACGTGTTTAGTCAAAGTTCGAGCTCGCATCCATGACGGATTAGAGGAGCTTGATGGAGAACAGAGGAGCTTCGCAAGGAGCGATGGCCTGAAGAAGCGTGAAGACAAGAATATGATAAATTTCCTTTTATCTTTTCTATGTAATTTTGTTTCTTTGTTTTCCTCTTTATTTCTTTTTTAGATCTTATGTTAAAAAGCCTCAAAGAACCTTTAAAGTAGTCCTAGGAACACCTGCACAACCCTAAGATACTTAAGTTTTCTGTAGAGAACTTAGAAAACCAAAATAGGGTTCTGACAGCCTAATCAAACATCTAATCTGAAAATCAGACGTCTGATAGTGACTTTTAAGACATTTGACTGTTGACTCAGACGTCCAATAACTTAGGCTGGACTTTATACCTTCTGTATGATGAAATCAGACGTCTAGACCTTAATCCAGACGTCCAATTAGTGGAACGTTGGCTACCAAGTACACATTGAGGAATATGACCATTAGGCTTATATCAGACGTCCGTAGAGGACCCCAGACGTCTGATATGTGACCGTTTAGCCTCGGCTGACCCAAAATCTCCTTTGTCAGATTTCTTAGCCGTTAACCTATCTTGGGAATCCATTTCCGCAATACAATACATTTTTAGACATTTAGATCTAGGGCCAAACGTCCTGTATGTCGTCTAATACAAATACACTAGAACCCTGTTCAGTTCTAAACCAAGTCAGTAAGGAAACCCGCCTAGAATCAGATGTCTGACTTAGTTCCCAAACATCTTAAAAAGGTTTTCTAGACGTTTGATACCTAAATCAGATGTCTGATGACCCAGTCAGAATCATGATTGATTTTCATGATTCTGATTATGGCCTGTTTTATCTTGGGTTTAACCCCAACAACTATGGAAGCTTTCTACGAGCTTCAAAAGCCTTCCTAGGCCCTCTATAAATAGAGGAGGACCCTTGCCTTGCAAATACACACCAAGACACACCTTGAATACCATTTCCACATCTCTTGTGTCAAAAAGAAGTAGAAGATCATCTAGAAGAAGTTTTAGCTCTCCAAGCTTTTGTTCCACATCTAGAGAGCTTGAATCCAGTTGCGCACCCGCTCTCCCTTCACGATTACGATAGCGACCAAGCACCGCCGCGTGGTTCACGCACCCGCATCAAGCCGACGCACTTCCAAGCAAAGGGAAGTATCTTTACCTATAGTAGCTAGGTTAATCTTTGTTGGCTCTATAGGTTGTTTTGTAATCTTTCTTTGTTATTGGTTGGGTATTCGCGTTGCGAATTCCCATCTCCTTCGTGAGACAAAATCCTCCTTGTGAAGAGGAGTGATGAGAACCTCATCATGAACCCTAACTAGCACAATTTAATTCAAATAAGTGTGAAAAAACTCCTACAAAATCGAAAGAGAGGTTTAACTCAGAGAATTCTGAGTTAAAGAATAAGACAAATCATAAGGCGTAAAACTGCAATTTCACCAATGCAGTGTGCAAACAAGGTAATTAAGGGTCCAAACACAGGTCAAACGAGCTTAATAAGGAGGCAAGTGCGATGATCTGATCTGAAAAGGGTCATAGCAACTTCTAGGAATTAAATGACATTCTGTAACCCTAAAATAAACCCACTTTAATTCACGAGGTTTGAGGAGGATAAAAATCAAATAAACCCTCTAAAATTTATATAAAAATATTCCCTAGGGTTTACAACCTTCAATTTGGCCTTTGCAACCTATTTTGACCTAAAATGAGAACCATGCCCAATTTATGACTTAAATTAGGTTTTTGCGCAAATTGATCGGTCAAACATGGTCCAACTTAAAATCAAATTTCACCATTTAAATCCTTAGGTTCAAATTAGATTGGTATAAAAATTTGGGCTTAAGAAAAGACCATCTTGACCGACTTTACAAATTGATCCTCTTGAATTACTTTTTGACCCTTATCTTTTGAAACCCTTGCAAAAGGCCCCCTAACTTTCTCGTCGTTCTTTGCAGAACCATCCTCCCTGCCATTTCTGCACAACGCCATACCTCCGGCGACCTTGCACGAAGGATGGCGCCACGCAGGGCAAGGCGCCTGTCCTCAGGAACGAGTGGGGGGTTCCCTGCGTCGTCCTCTGTCGCAGGGACCCTCCCCTGACCTCTGCAACCGACCATGCGTCTCGTAAGAACGCACGAAAGGCATGGGTGTCCATTTCCAGCCACACTCCGGTGAGCACGGCACGTCGCCTCCTTGATCTCCTCTCCTTGCCAATGCCTATATAAGGAGTGGCAGGGTCTGCCGTCTCCTGCAAGCTAGTTTTGGCCGAGAGAAACCCTAGATTTCGTCTCTCCCCTCTCCGATCAGGCAACCCGAGCTTCCGACGATCCTCCCTCCTCCTCCTCGTCGCTCTACTGCCATACCTGCAGCAGAGCCTACTCTGCTCCGTCGTCCCACGCCAGGCCGCACCAACTAGCGTCCTCAGATCTCCCCCTCGTCGCCGATAACCCCCTCCTGGGCATCTTCGTCCCCAGCTCCGGCAGGTACGAGCCAGACGCCTTCCTCCCCCCCTTCATCGACTAAGTAGGTAGGAATCTTCCTCTCTCTCTCCCTTATATTTTTCCCTTTTTAATTTAACATTTTGACTCACCGACCACCACTGTCCATCACCACCTACCCCATCTCCGATCAACATCTCCGGCGAGGTCGCCCCACCTCCACAGACCACCTCACCCCTCGCCGACAAGCCCAGAATCTCCCCCTCACTCCACTCAACCGTTTCCCTACTCCATTCACCGCCCTTCACCTCCCGACCACCCCCCGAACACACCCATTTCCGCGCACACAGTCTGCCTAGGTGCACCTCCACAGGCACTCTCGTGCCTCGCCGACCCGCGCACTGCCTTCGCCACACTCTGGCGAGGCTCCCTGCGTTGTCTGATGTGGCCGAGAGGCTGTCCTTGTGATTTCAGATCTTCGCCCCCTTGCCTCCATTGACGAGCTGCTGAAGCTCCTTTGCAAGCAGCTCCAGGATGCCTCTAGCCCAGGTGTGAGCCCCAGGCAGCGCGGGGTGATTCCGCGAGCACGCCCAGGTTTGTGATTGGGGTCGCGAACGCTTGCTACTACCCTAAATTGGCAGCGCCTTCTCGCCTGCGGGTCTGGGTCGAACCCGACTACCCGACTTTAGTCCCACCTCGTAAGTGTGTGGCCCCGCGCCCACACTTAAATTGAAAAGGTGAATATAGCTGTTCGCCTTCGATACACAGGGGTCAGATCCCTCACCCACACGCCGCACGCCACGCTCTCACACCCGCCCTCACCCGCGCTCACGCCCCGCGGGTCTGGGTCGAACCCGACTACCCGACTAAGCACTCCTCGCCCACCACCGCACGTCGGTTGGCCTAGTCCCGAGCGTGCAACCTGAAACCCGATTACTCGGCTCTGGGAGAGCTTTCCCAAGGAGAGATTCAGAGAGAGAGACGCGGGGAAGGGGTAGGGGTAGGTTTTGCACTGATCGTTGTGTGTGCGCGCAGGGAAGAAGGAAAAAGAAGAAGAAGCAGGCGAAGGAAGAAGAAGAAAGGAAGGAGAGGAGCTAAAGAAAAGAAGAGCCGCACTATAGCAAACGCATAATTAAGTCGTCTGAGCACCGAGTCAGACGACGAAAGGGCAGCAGCCAGAGCAGAAGAAGGCAGGCTGAAGAAGAAAGAAAGAAGAAGAATAGAAGGAAGAAGAAAGGAAGACTTAGCAGCTGAGAGGAAGAGAAGGCAGAAGCCTCTGCAGCCGCAAGGAAAGAAAGAAGAAAATCAGAAAGGAAGAAAGGAGAAAGAGAAAGGGTCACCAAAGCCGAAGCAGAAAAAAGAAGAGAGAAGAAGGCAGATTGAAGAAAGAGAAGAATCAGCTGCAAGAGAAGAAGAAAAGAGAAAAGGAAGAGAGAAGAAGAAGAAGCCAACAAAAAAAGAGAACTTTTGCTCTCTCTCTCTCTCTTAATTTTTGTAAAACCTTATATTGTAAATTTATGTTTCTAGAATTATAGTTGCTCCCTGAGTTCGACCTCGGGAAACTTGTCATTCTGAGTAAAAAAAATTGTATTAAACTGGTAACTGTTTTGTCATATACCACAACGACTATAAATAACAATAAAGACCAAACACGCCACCAAGGAGGGGTTGAGGAACGCTACCCTCGTACTTATAACATGGTTGTAATTAAGGTTGAACTACCCTCGTTTAAGAAGTTCATATAGTGGATTTGATCGACTAGATCGATCGGGAAATCCTAACTCGAGAGGGTTAGGTGGTGGTTTTCACTCGGTTTGGGTTTCTGGTTGCCGCTTGTCTCTTGTTCTAATATTTCGTCATAGTACAGTATAGAGAAACGGTTACCAGTTTAATACAATTTGTTACTCGGAAATAAAAGTTTTCCCGAGGTCGAACTCAGGGAGCAAACTATATTCTAGAAGTACAATGTTTCTATTACAAAAATGAGAGAGAAAGAGAGAGAGATTTGTCTTGTTGGCTTTTTCTTCTTCTCTTCTTTCTCTCGTCTTTGTCCTCTTCTTTTTCTTCTCTTCAGTTCCTCAGTCTTCTTTCTTCTTCTTCTTTCTCTTCTGTTCTTTTGTTCTTCTTTCTCTTCTGTTCTTTTGTTCTTCTTTTCTTTCTTTTGCTTCCAAGCTTTTCTTCTTTCTCTTCGTGTTCTGCTTCTCTCTCCTTCAGCTCTTTGTCTTCTTCCTTCTATTCTTTTTCTTTCTTTCTTCTTTGCGGTGCCTGCTCTTCTTTCCTTCTTCTTTTCTTTTTCTTCAGAGCGTTGTCTGATTTTCCAATCAGACGACTTAAGTAACCTCTGCTACAGTGCGTCCTCCTTTCTTCTTTCTTCTGTGTCTTTCTTCTTCTTCTTCTTCTCGTAGTCCTTCTTCTGCTTTGCTTCAAGCAGCCACGGCTTTGGCTGCTTCTTCCTTCTTTCTCTTCTTCTCTGCCTGCACACTCACACAGCTTGGTCAGGGCAAAACCTAATCCTACCCTCCCCTGCGTCTCTCTCTCTCAGATTTCCCTCGTAGGATAGCTCTCCCAGATCCGCCGGGTATTCGGGTTCGGGTCGTGCCCGGGTCCAGGCCCACCGACGTGCGGTGGTGGGCGAGGAGTGCAGGTCGGGTATACGGGTCGGGCCAGGTCCGCGGGGGGGGGGGGCGGGGGGGGGTGGTCGCGGACGAGGCCGGGTGAAGCGGGTGAGAGGGACCTCACCCCGTGTAACTGAGCCGATAAGCCTACAGCACTTTTCCAATTTATGCGGGTGCGCGACTTTCAGAACGACCGAGGTGGGACTAAATGTCCCACCCCAAACTGGCGCCTGCAGCTGAGAGAGCTACAGGCAATTGCGGCCGTGTGCGAGGCTTTCATCCCATCTGCAGGCCTGGGAAGCTGCACGGGGGCGAGCCGCGCGTCCTGGAGTGCAAGCCTGGGCGAGGGCGAACCTGCAGCTGCAAGTGAAAGAAGCTCCACCTGCTCAGCAATGGCGGCGGAGGACGGTGTTGGTGCTAGAGCACCACGATCATTTGTTTTGATGATAACAAAACACGTGTTATTTAACATTTGCAATTTGAGTCCTAGATTTCAGGTCAATTGCAAATGTGGACGTGTTTAGACGGAGTTCAAGCTCGCATCCAGGACGGATTGGAGGAGCTTGACGGAAAACACAGGAGGATCGCGTGGAGCGAAAGATTGGAGATGGAAGACAAGAAGAATAGGATAGATTCTTTTTTATCCTTTCATGTATCTCTTGTATTTATTTTCTTGCTCTTTTTGATTCCTTAGAACATTATGTTAAAGAGCCTCAAAGTACCCTAAAAGTAGTCCTAGGAACACCTGCACAACCCTAGGATACTTAGGTTTTCTGTAGAATACTTAGAAAACCAATATAGGGCTCAAACAGCATTTCCAGACGTCTAATTCCCAAATCAGACGTCTGATAAAGAATTTTAAGACGTCTGACTGTTGTTTCAGACGTCTGATAACTGTTAGGCTGGACATAGTTAGTTCTGTCTGATGAAATCAGACGTCCAGACCTTAGACCAGACGTCTTAGGAGACGTCTGATGACTTTGCCAGACGTCCAGTTAGTGGACCGTTGGCTGGCTTAGCAGACACTCAAGAATATGACCGTTAGAGCCTTATCAGACGTCCATAGGACTTTACAGACGTCTGATAAATGACCGTTTTGCCTCGGCTGACCCAAAATCTCTTCTCAGAGATTTTCTAGCCGTTGCAACGTTTGGAAATCAATTCCCACAGTAAAACTAGGTTTCCAGAAGTCCATACTTAGTGCCAGACGTCCTGTATGTCGTCTGATGGACTTGCACAAAAACCATGTTTAGATCTGATTCAAGTCAGGGAGAAACCCGCATAGAATCAGACGTCTGACCTTGGAATCAGACGTCTTAAAGTGGCCTTCCAGACGTCTGATGCCAGAGTTAGACGTCTGATAACCCTGTCAAATGCAATCATTGTCCTGATTTCGGCCTGATTCTCTTGGGCTTTGCACCCAACAGCTATGGAAGCTTTTCCAAGCCTTCCAAAACCTTCCTAAGGCCTCTATAAATAGAGGGGAGCCTTTACACACCAAAAACACAACAAGAGACACTTAGAAAAACACTTGGATACACTTAGACACACAAGATATACACCTAGAGAGACCAAGATACACTAAGATCAAGTATTTCCACTCTCTTGTGTCCAAGAAGCACTTGCTCTCTAAGCTCAAGCTCCATCATCTTGAGAGCATCATTCCCGTTGCGCACCCGCTCTCCCGGCGTTGATAACGAGAGCGACGTAGCGCCATCGCGTGGCACACGCACCGCGTCATCATCGACGCACTCCTTGCAAAGGGGAGTTTCCTATTTCCTATAGAAGCTAGGTTTAATTTTGTTGGCTCTATAGGACTGTTGTTTTATTTTATCCTTGTATTTTGGTTGGGTATTCGCTTTGCGAATTCCCGTCTCCTTCGTGGGACAAAATCCTTCTCGTGGAGAGAAGGGGTTGAGGAACGCTACCCTCGTACTTGTAGCGTAGTTGTACTGAGGTTGAATCACCCTCGTTCAAAGTGATTCGGTTAGTGGATTTTGATCAACTTGGTTGATCGGAAAATCCTAACTCGAGAGGGTTAGGTGGTGGTTTTCACCCGGTTTGGGTTTCCACCTAAAAATACCTGTGTACATTTTGTGATTGATTTTTGTGATATTGCTTTATATTTTATTTCCGCATATTATTACGTCACCCCTCCTAGAAGGGAAACCTTCAATTGGTATCAGAGCAGGTCAAGCGAAATCGGCGTTACAAACCGGCGAGGATCTAGATCATGGAGGGAAGCATAGCCGCAGTCAGAATCTCCGAAGGGCAATCCACCGTCCGACCACCCTATTTCGACGGGAGGGAATTCGGATATTGGAAGTTGAGGATGAAGACGTGGCTTCAAGCCACGGACTTCGCTCTATGGGAACGTTGCGAAGCCTCATACGAGATCCCGGAGCGACCGGATGCAGGCTACTTGCAGCTACAGATTCAAGATCTTTCACTCAACGCAAAGGCAATGAATGCCTTGTATTGCGCGTTGAGTCCAAAAGAATTCGAACGAATCCAAGAGTGCACCACCGCTCACGAGATATGGAGGAGGTTGGAAGGCACTCATGAGGAGACGAGTTCGGAAGAAGATCTCGGAGAGAAGGAAACCACGTGCCTTGGTTTCATGGCAATCGGAGAAAGCGACATCGACAGCGAAAGCGACTCCGACAATGAGGTAAACCTGGATTTACAAGAAGCCTTTAATGAACTTTTTGAGATTAGTAAATCACTTAGGGTAGAAAATAAAAGCATTAAAAAGAACCTTAGTTTTCTTAGAAATGAAAATGATAGGTTAGAAAAACAACTCAAGGATATAGAGACTAGTCCTAAGGATAATAACCTGTTATTAGAAAATCAAGACCTCATCAATGAAAATAATAAATTGATTGAGGAAAATAATAGTCTAAAGTTAGAAATTTTTGATTTAAAGACTAAGATGCAAATTATAGAAAGAGAAATTGCATGTCTTAGGGAAAATTCTAACAAATTAATCAACAAAGTAGATAAGTTTTATAGCCCTAAGGTTGAGAAAGGATCTCCATCAAGGAGACCTTCTAACAAATCCGGATCCAAGCTCACTTGGATACCGAAGAAAAAATTAGAATCTTGTTTTGTAGGGTTCAGGGATGACTACAACATAAAGGACTGGACCTACAAGCTCAAGGCTGGTCAACTTAAGTTGGGAGAACCAATGAGTAGACCAAGGAGGAGAAGAAGAAGACCGACGAGACGGCGAACAAACGACGGACCCGCCGCACGTCGACCACCAGATTGGAGACCGGCGCCAATGCCCGGGCCTCCAAGCTACGGATGGGAGCCCCATCCGATGTGGCATCCACCACCACCATTCGGGCCATTTTATTGGCCATGGTAGGTGAGGTAAAAATTCTTTACCCTATCTTTTTATCATAAGCATTTAGATAGGGGGAGTTAAAAAAGGGATGAGCTAATTGTCAATTTTTAAGGGGGAGATGTAAGGTAGCTAAATTTCCTTTAGAAAGGGGGAGAAAAATAATAGCTATCGCATTGTTACAGAAAGGGGGAGGATATTACCTTTGTTAAAATAAATTCATAGAAGAGCATGTTTTAAGGGGGAGTTATAAGAAATGTAAAATCAATTAAACATTTTTGATAATGTCAAAAAGGGGGAGAATTTTATGCATTATTATTTACGGTTTTGTCATCATCAAAAAGGGGGAGATTGTTGGTGCTAGAGCACCACGATCATTTGTTTTGATAATAACAAAACACGTGTTATTTAACATTTGCAATTTGAGTCCTAGATTTCAGGTCAATTGCAAATGTGGACGTGTTTAGACGGAGTTCAAGCTCGCATCCAGGACGGATTGGAGGAGCTTGACGGAAAACACAGGAGGATCGCGTGGAGCGAAAGATTGGAGATGGAAGACAAGAAGAATAGGATAGATTCTTTTTTATCCTTTCATGTATCTCCTGTATTTATTTTCTTGCTCTTTTTGATTCCTTAGAACATTATGTTAAAGTGCCTCAAAGTACCCTAAAAGTAGTCCTAGGAACACCTGCACAACCCTAGGATACTTAGGTTTTCTGTAGAATACTTAGAAAACCAATATAGGGCTCAAACAGCATTTCCAGACGTCTAATTCCCAAATCAGACGTCTGATAAAGAATTTTAAGACGTCTGACTGTTGTTTCAGACGTCTGATAACTGTTAGGCTGGACATAGTTAGTTCTGTCTGATGAAATCAGACGTCCAGACCTTAAACCAGACGTCTTAGGAGACGTCTGATGACTTTGCCAGACGTCCAGTTAGTGGACCGTTGACTGGCTTAGCAGACACTCAAGAATATGACCGTTAGAGCCTTATCAGACGTCCATAGGACTTTACAGACGTCTGATAAATGACCGTTTTGCCTCGGCTGACCCAAAATCTCTTCTCAGAGATTTTCTAACCGTTGCAACGTTTGGAAATCAATTCCCACAGTAAAACTAGGTTTCCAGAAGTCCATACTTAGTGCCAGACGTCCTGTATGTCGTCTGATGGACTTGCACAAAAACCCTGTTTAGATCTGATTCAAGTCAGGGAGAAACCCGCATAGAATCAGACGTCTGACCTTGGAATCAGACGTCTTAAAGTGGCCTTCCAGACGTCTGATGCCAGAGTTAGACGTCTGATAACCCTGTCAAATGCAATCATTGTCCTGATTTCGGCCTGATTCTCTTGGGCTTTGCACCCAACGGCTATGGAAGCTTTTCCAAGCCTTCCAAAACCTTCCTAAGGCCTCTATAAATAGAGGGGAGCCTTTACACACCAAAAACACAACAAGAGACACTTAGAAAAACACTTGGATACACTTAGACACACAAGATATACACCTAGAGAGACCAAGATACACTAAGATCAAGTATTTCCACTCTCTTGTGTCCAAGAAGCACTTGCTCTCTAAGCTCAAGCTCCATCATCTTGAGAGCATCATTCCCGTTGCGCACCCGCTCTCCCGGCGTTGATAACGAGAGCGACGTAGCGCCATCGCGTGGCACACGCACCGCGTCATCATCGACGCACTCCTTGCAAAGGGGAGTTTCCTATTTCCTATAGAAGCTAGGTTTAATTTTGTTGGCTCTATAGGACTGTTGTTTTATTTTATCTTTGTATTTTGGTTGGGTATTCGCTTTGCGAATTCCCGTCTCCTTCGTGGGACAAAATCCTTCTCGTGGAGAGAAGGGGTTGAGGAACGCTACCCTCGTACTTGTAGCGTGGTTGTACTGAGGTTGAATCACCCTCGTTCAAAGTGATTCGGTTAGTGGATTTTGATCAACTTGGTTGATCGGAAAATCCTAACTCGAGAGGGTTAGGTGGTGGTTTTCACCCGATTTGGGTTTCCACCTAAAAATACCTGTGTACATTTTGTGATTGATTTTTGTGATATTGCTTTATATTTTATTTCCGCATATTATTACGTCACCCCTCCTAGAAGGGAAACCTTCAGACGGGTGGCCTTATCACAGAAATACAGCCTCTCGGCCTAGTCAGAAGGTGCAGGGAGCTTCGCCGGAGTGCGGGGAAGCTCGTGCAGGTGGTGGCGAGGCGTGGGGCGGAGGACAGGGGCAGCCTTAGGTCGGACTGTGGCCGCAAGCATGGGTTTGTTCGGGGGGTCTTCAGGTAGCGTATGGCAGGGAATGAAGGGGGCGAAGCTGTGGAGTGGAGTGAGGGGAAGCTTCTGAGGTGATCGGCGAGGAGTAAGGGGGTCTGTGGCTTTGGAATGGGCTCGCCGGAGGGGGTGGTCAGCGACGGAGCAGGTGGAGGTGGAGGTTGCGTGTGGGGGTGCGAAAATGCAAATTGACAGGGGGAAGTTAAGAGGAGGAGAAGGGGAAGCGTTTACCTAAGCTCTGGACGAATGGGGAAGGGCGGAAGCAGGAGGCAATCGTATCGACTGTCGCCGGAGAAGAAGATGCCCAGAGAGAGGGGGCAGCGGCGAGGAGAGAGCGGGAGGGCGCGTGCTGGGAACGGCGCGACGCGGGAAGAGCGGGCGAAGGCGGCTCTGCTGCTGGTATTGCGGTAGAGCGACGAGGAGGAGGAGGTGGAACCGCCGGAGCTGGAGGGCTTCTGCCGGAGTGGGAAGAGAGGAAAGATGGGGGTGTTTCTCCGTCAGGACCGAGCTGGTGAGTTCAGTAGACGGAGGCGACTTTTATAGAGGTGAAAGCAGAGAGGAGGGCGGAGGGAGGCGACGTGCCTCCCTCGTCAGAGGACGGCCGGAGTAGGGACCCATACCTTCCGCGCGTTCGCACGGAAGGCATGGGCTGCCGCAGAGACCATGGAGGTGTCCCTGCGACAGCAGACGTCGCAGGGAACCCCCGGTTGTCTTGGCAAAGGGTCTCCCTCACCCTGCGCGGCGCCATGCTCCGCGCAAAGTCGCCGGAGCATGGCGCTGCTCAGGGTTTTGCAGGGAGGACCCAAATGCAAAGAATGAAGAAGACTTAGGGGCCAAAATGCAAGGATTTCAAAAGTTGAGGGTCAAAAAGTAATAGATGATGACCAAAATGTAAAGTCGGTCAAGAAGGTCTCTTCTTAGGCTCAAGTTTTTATACATGACTAACTAGGACCTAAGGATTCTAATGGTGAATTTTATTTCTAGATCAGACCTTGTTTGACCGATCAATTTACGTAAAAATCCAAATTAAGTCATTAATTGGTCATGATTCCCAATGTAGGTCAAAATGGGTTCCTAAGGCCAAATTGAAGGTTCTAAATCCTATAGATTATTTTTCTATGAATTTTAGAGGGTTTATTCGATTTTTTTATTTGCCTCGAACCTCGTGAATTGAAGTGGGTTTGTTTTAGGGTTACAGGATGTCATTTAATTCCTTGGAGTTGCTGTAGCCCTTATTGGATCAAATCATCCCATTTTCCTTTTTATTAGGCTAGTTTGACCTATGTTTGGACCTTGAGTCACCCTATTTACTTATTGCATTGGTGAAATTACATTTTTACCCCTTAGTTTCTGTTTTCTTCACAAACTCAGAATTTCCCTGAGTCAAGCCTTTCTATAAGTTATGTAGGAGTTTTTTCTTGCAAATCTGGGTTAGATGGTGCTAGTTTAGGGTTTACGACGAGGTTCTCATCAGTTTCCACCTAAAAATACTTGTGTACATTATCAGATTGTTAATTTTGTGAGATTGTTATCTTTTTATTCCGCATTTTATATGTCACGAGTATCTCACCCCCTCCCGTAGGAATCTATAGGTGGGTGTGCACTGACCTAAAGGAAAGTACATACTCATTGTACTTTCACTCATTTGTGTGGGAGTAATGATGTGTTGTTTATTAGGTTTTTTTGGGTGGTCATTGAATCGGCTCAAAGAAGGTTCTTGACTAACTTGGATTTGAATCAACAATTGTTACACACCACACGTCCCAAGATGAGACCCTTGATGGGGTTAACTAAGACATGTGATGAGATTATTAAATTAATTAGACACCTTCTGTTTTAAAGAAGTTAAATCTTATGTCTACCTACATTTTATTTTCAGAAATGTCTTCTGCCAACATTACCACCACCCTCAATTCAATTCCCATGTTGAATGGCTCAAACTTTAAGTCTTAGAAGGAAAACCTACTGATAGTCTTAAGTGTAATGGACCTTGATCTAGCGATTAGGGAAGACTCTCCTATCCTTATAGACACTAGTACTCTCGATCAAAAGAAAGAAAAGGAATAGTGGGAGAGATCTAATAGAATATCCATGATGATCATGAAGAGGGCTATACCTGAGTCTTTTAGAGGCACTATGTCCAGTGATATGGCAACTGCCAAAGAATTTTTACCTGAAATTGAAAAGAGATTTGCCAAGAACGAAAAGGCAAAAATTGGTACACTCTTGGCTAATCTAATTTCAATGAAGTATAAGGGGAAGGGTAAAATTAGAGAATATATTATAGAGATGTCTCATGTTGCTTGAAAGTTGAAAGCACTTAAGTTGGATATTTCTGAAGATCTATTAGTGTATTTAATTTTGATATCTCTTCCTCCTGCATTTAACTAGATCAAGGTGAGCTATAACTGCTAGAAAGAGACTTGATCTTTGAATGAGCTCATCTCGCACTATGTTCAAAAGGAGAAGAGAATGAAGCAAGATAGGACAGAAAGTGCTAATGTTGCCTCTTCTTCTAAAGGAAAAGGCAAGGCTACAAAGAGAGCTACGGAAGCTGCAGATACAGCTTCATAAAAGAAGCAGAAGGGGAATGTTGTAGAATCTTCCAAATTGGGATGCTTCTTTTGTGGGGTTGAAGGGCACCAGAAGAAGCACTATGCCAATTATTACGCATGGTGATGAGATCCTCATCATGAACCCTAACTAGCACAATCTAACCCAGATATGTAAGAAAAAGCTCCTACATAACCCCAAAGAAAAGCTTAACTCAGAGAATTCTGAGTTTGAGAAGAAAATAAATCATATGGGGTAAAACTGTAATTTTGCCAATGCAGTTTGCAAGAAGGGTAATTAAGGATCTAAAGACAGTTAAAACAAGCCTAATAAGAAGTAAAGTGGGATGATCTGATCTAAAAAGGATTATAGTAACTTCAAGAAATTAAATGACATTCTGTAACCCTAAAACAAATCAACTTCAATTCACGAGGTTTGGGGCAGGATAAAAATAAAATAAACCCTCTAAAATTCATATAAAAATAATCTCTAGGGTTTAGAACCTTCAATTTGGCCTTAAAACCCATTTTGACCTACAAAGATAACCATGCCCAATTAATGACTTAATCTGGGTTTTTACGTAAATTGGCCAATCAAACATGGTCCAATCTAGAAATAAAATTTACCATTAAAATCCTTAGGTTAAAATTAGTCATGCATAAAAACTTGAGCCTAAGAAGAGACCTCCTTGACCGACTTTGCAATTTAGTCCCCTTCATTTACTTTTTGACCCTTATCTTTCGAAACCCTTGCATTTTGGCCCCCAACTTTCTCGTCGTTCTTTGCAGAACGGTCCCTCCTGCAAAACACTGCGCAGCACCATGCTTCGGTGACTTTGCGCGGAGCATGGCGCCGCCCAGAGAGAGGTGACAGCCCTGCAAAACTGACACGGGGTTCCCTGCGACGTCCTCTGTCGCAGGGACCCAGCCATGCTGCCTGCCAACCACCATACTGAAAGTTCCCTACTAGGAGGGGTGACGTAATAATATGCGGAAATAAAATATAAAGCAATCTCACAAAAATCAATCACAAAATGTACACAGGTATTTTTAGGTGGAAACCCAAACCGGGTGAAAACCACCACCTAACCCTCTCGAGTTAGGATTTTCCGATCAACCAAGTTGATCAAAATCCACTAAACGAATCACTTTAAACGAGGGTGATTCAACCTCAGTACAACCACGCTACAAGTACGAGGGTAGCGTTCCTCAACCCCTTCTCTCCACGAGAAGGATTTTGTCCCACGAAGGAGACGGGAATTCGCAAAGCGAATACCCAACCAAAATACAAAGATAAAATAAAACAACAGTCCTATAGAGCCAACAAAATTAAACCTAGCTTCTATAGGAAATAGGAAACTCCCCTTTGCAAGGAGTGCGTCGACGATGACGCGGTGCGTGTGCCACGCGATGGCGCTACGTCGCTCTCGTTATCAACGCCGGGAGAGCGGGTGCGCAACGGTTGAATGCTCTCAAGAAAATGGAGCTTGAGCTTGGAGAGCAAGAGAGTCTTTTCTTTAGACACAAAAGGTTTGAAAGTGTATTGCAAGGTGTGTGTCTTAGTGTGTATATCTTTCTCTAGGTGTGTATGTCTTGGTCTATTTGTGTTACAAAGGTTCCCCTCTATTTATAGAGGCCTTAGGAAGGTTTTGGAAGGCTTGGAAAAGCTTCCATAGCCGTTGGGTGCAAAGCCCAAGAGAATCAGGCCGAAATCAGGACAATGATTGCATTTGACAGGGTTATCTAACATCTAACTCTGGAATCAGACGTCTGGAAGGCCACTTTAAGACGTCTGATTCCAAGGTCAGACGTCTGATTCTATGCGGGTTTCTCCCTGACTTGAATCAGATCTAAACAGGGTTTTTGTGCAAGTCCATCAGACGACATACAGGACGTCTGGCACTATGTCTGGACGTCTGGAAACCTACTTTTACTGTGGGAATTGATTTCCAAACGTTGCAACGGCTAGAAAATCTCTGAGAAGAGATTTTGGGTCAGTCGAGGCAAAACGGTCATTTATCAGACGTCTGGTAAGTCCTATGGACGTCTGATAAGGCTCTAACGGTCATAATCTTGAGTGTTTTCTAAGCCAGCCAACGGTCCACTAATTGGACGTCTGGCAAAGTCATCAGACGTCTCCTAAGACGTCTGGTCTAAGGTCTGGACGTCTGATTTCATCAGACAGAACTAACTATGTCCAGCCTAACAGTTATCAGACGTCTGAAACAACAGTCAGACGTCTTAAAATACTTTATCAGACGTCTGATTTTGGGATTAAACGTCTGGAAATGCTGTTTGAGCCCTATATTGGTTTTCTAAGTATTCTACAGAAAACCTAAGTATCCTAGGGTTGTGCAGGTGTTCCTAGGACTACTTTTAGGGTACTTTGAGGCTCTTTAACATAATGTTCTAAGGAATCAAAAAGAGCAAGAAAATAAATACAATAGATACATGAAAGGATAAAAAAGAATCTATCCTATTCTTCTTGTCTTCCATCTCCAATCTTTCGCTCCACGCGAACCTCCTGTGTTTTCCGTCAAGCTCCTCCAATCCGTCCTGGATGCGAGCTTGAACTCCGTCTAAACACGTCCACATTTGCAATTGACCTGAAATCTAGGACTCAAATTGCAAATGTTAAATAACACGTGTTTTGTTATCATCAAAACAAATGATCGTGGTGCTCTAGCACCAACACATACCTTCCGTGCGAACGCGCGGAAGGTATTAGTCTCGTCTCCGACCACGCTCCGACGAGGCTGACACGTCGCCAGCCCGCACCTCCCTCTCCGCCATCCCTTTTATAAGAACCAGCACCCCCTGCCGGTTCTGGTAAGCTCTCTCTGACGGAGAATAACCCCCCACTTCATTCCCTCCTCCTCTGTCAGACGGCCCGCAGCTTCCGGCGACTCCCGCCTCTTCCTCCTCGTCGCTCTGCCGCCTTACCTACAGCAGGGTTCTCCTAGCCCTCTCGTCTGTGTCGTGCTACACCCGCCGGCACCCTCCGCCTGCCTCCTCATCGCCGATCTCCCCCTCCAGGGCCTTTTCTTCCCCAGCTCCGGCAGGTACGAGCCAGTGGCTCCACCCTCCCCCTTCATCCATAACCTAGGTAAATAGCTTCTCTTCCTCCTCCCTTACATTTTCCCTCATTCAATTTATCTTTTCGCCCCACCACACACGACTTCCACCTCCGCCTGCTCCGTCTCCGACCTCCCTCTCCGGTGAGCTCATCTCACCTCCACAGACCTTCTCACCCCTCACCGACTACCTCAGAAGCTTCCCCTCACTCCACTCAACAGATCCCCCCTTTCCATTCCTTGCCACACGCTACCCAACGACCCCCCGAACAAACCCATCTCTCCGACCACAGTCCTACCTATGGCTACCACCATACACCGCCTCACGCCTCGCCACCACCTACACTGCCTTCGCCGCACTCCGACGAAGCTCCCTGCATCCTCTGATTGGGCCGAAAGGCCATATTCTTGATTTCAGGTCACACCCCCTTCACCGCCATTACTGAGCAGGTGAGGCTCCTTCACCTGTAGCTCCAGGTGTGCTCTCGCCCAGGCGCTAGTCCCAGGTTGTGCGGGGCAACGTCGCGAAGGCATCCAAGCCTGCCGCTGGGTCGAAAGCCTCACAGGCTGCCCCAATTGGTCGCGGACTCCTCGCCTGCGGACGTGAGATTTGGAGGTAGGACTTTAGTCCCACCTGGTAAATGTGCGGCCGCGCGCCCACGCTTATATTGAAAAAGTGTTTAGGGCTTACTGCCTTCGAACACAGGGGTCAGGTCCCTCTCACCCGCACACAGCGCACCACGCGCTCCCTCGCCCGCGCTCACGCCTCGCAGGTCTGGGCCGGATCCGATTACCCTAACCCGCGCACTCCTCGCCCACCACCGCACGCCGGTGGGCCTAGTCCCGGGTGCGATACCCGCACCCGATTACCCGGCTCTGGGAGAACGATCCTATGAGAGAAATCTGAGAGGGAGAGATGCGAGGAAGGGTAGGGGTAGGTTTTGCTCTGACCCATTGTGTGAGCGTGCAGGAGCAGAAGAAGAAGAAGAGGAAAGGATGGCAGCCGAAGCCTTAGCCGCTCAGAAGAAAGATAGAAGAAGGACAAGCAAGAGAGAAGAAACAGAAGAAGAAGAAGAGGATCACTGTAGCAAACCTACAGTTAAGTCGTCTGACCACTGCATCAGACGATGGTTGAGCAGCGGCCAGAGGAGATAAAGAAAGAGAAGAACAGAAGAAAGAAAGAAGAAGAAGAAGAAGAAGAACTCTGCGGAAGAAAAGAAGAAAGAAGACACAGCCGTGAAAGAGAAGAAGAGAAAGAAAGAAAGAAAAAAGAAGAAGACTTTGCAGCGAAAGAAAGGAAGAAAAGAGAAAGAAGAAGGCAGGAAGAAAAGAAGAAGAAGAAGAAGAAGAAAAGAGAGAAGAAAGAAGAGAAAATAAGAAGCCAATAAAACTGTCTCTCACTCTCTCTTCTTATTTTTGTAACATAATTGAGAACTTTTATAATTCTAGAATTCCAGTAGCTCCCTGAGTTCGACCTCGGGAATACAACCTCCGAGTAAGAAAATATTTTGTAATGATAACCGTAGCTGTTTTGTCTTATACTATAATGACTGTACTATAATAAACATAAAAGACGCGAAAACGACCAAATCGGTTACCATTTCTTGGCGCCGTTGCCCCCCTCTATTTGTGAGTTTCTAATAAACTCTTCTCTCTTGAGTGCAGGTACAGGAAAAATTAAGAAACAGCCACACAACAACTACTCCAAGGACATGTAACATCTATCCTCTCACTATTAACCCCTCAATTCTAAAGAGGAAGAAAAAGGAAAAAAATAATATAGGTATAACCTGTCTTTCATACCTAGTAAACTGCTGCATATTTTCAAACCACTATTCCTGCACACACTATTAAGGGTATTTAAGGGCTAACATCTTCTTTCCTGAGCCCTAATTGCCCAACAAGGAGTTAACTGGACCAAGTAGAGCCAACATAGGAATTAACACTAAGGTTTTAGAAACACACTACTCAATCAAGAATTGAGAAATCCCAAAAGAAGTGTGCCTAAGCCATTGATTGAATATACCTATTCAGAAAAATCCTAAGCAATTGGCTCTCTAAAACACTTGAACCCTAAAAGACAAGACCTAATAAGTTCTCAAAGGAATCAATAGGTGAAGTTGACCCCTTAGGGTCAACCAACCTTCAACTTAGGTCACTCTTCGCACTCAAAAAGCTAAAAGTTCAAGTGAAAACTTAAGCACTTTGATCTTAAACTAAAATTGGTAGACTTAAGAGGTCAAGATCCCCATTCTGGTCTACCTGGAATCTCAGTGACAAGAGAGGTCGAGTGAGGGAAACCCTGTAACCCGTGGGGACGCTCTAACGTGTAGGGGTCTTCGCGGGACTCACCCTCTCTGGCTGCCCAGGTAATTCTCAGGTGGTCGATCTTTTGATCAAGGGGTCCATCTGCCCCGCATCTCTATAGTCACCCAACATTTTGGGTGCCTTGATTGGGTCCAGCACCTGCTACACTCATCTCTTCCAACAGTGTATGTTTGGTAGGAGGTCTTTGAAACCTCCTTTATCACTTCACTCTCCTCGAGGCCGAGCCTCAAAGCCCTTGTTTGAGAAAACAACACTTCACATCGACCTCTCCTCCAACTCCGAACCCAACTCACCTTCTTCTTCCACAGTGGCTCAGCCAGTTGAAGAAGAAAACAATCTGGAGCACCAGCTCCAGCGACTCAATGACCTCTTCCAGAACTTTGTGCACCCACCGCAGCATCCTATGATGCGGGGCCATTATAATCCTGCTGCGGTGGCTATTGAGTCTCGAGTTAGAATCCCGACTGGAGGACCTGATTCTGAATTAAAGCCCAATATGATTCATGCTATACCTAAATTCCATGGGCTTAATTCTGAAGACCCCTTCCAGCACGTCAAACAGCTGAAGCATCTGGCCCAAACTTTTGGGTCATGTTGCACAAAATCGGGACATTCTCCTCATGAAGATGTTCTCCTTCACCCTTATGGACAAGGCCGCTCATTGGTACCAGACTCAGACCCGGCTGATCAACAATTGGGAAGAACTTCAGTTCGAAATTTTGAAGAAGTTCTTTCCCGTTGGTCGGACCAATGCCTTGCGCCATCAGATTACCCACTTCACTCAACAAACGAGAGAACCTCTCCATGAGGCATGGGATCGCTTTCAGGATCTCATGAGAAAGTGCCCCCATCACGGAGTTCTTAAATGGGAACAAGTCTAGTCTTTTTACCAGGGACTCCGTGAAGATATTAGGCTTTTCGTCAATGCAACTTGCGAAGGAAATGTCATGGGTCAACATGAGGACACCGTGTGGGAGATTCTCGAAAACATGTGCGAGAACTCCATCAACAATGACTCCATGGGCTTATTCGACAGGACGAATACCCGCGCATCAACGAACCTTAGGGGAGCACACGAGACGCAGGGCCTGTTTGCATCAGTCGACCTGGAACTAATGGCCAGTTGATTGGACAATGTCTCAATCATTGAGAAGAAGGTGGACGAGCTGACTCAGCACTTGCAGCGAGCCACCTCTGCCCATAGCTCCTTTGCACAGCCTCCTTGCACACGGGAAACTGTACAAAACATTCTCCACCGATCTTCTCCTGAGATGGATCCATATCCATCCCCATCTGATTCTCAGATCGGAGGGTCATCCGATCCTTTCTATACCAGTCCGGGGAATTCCATTCCCCCTTTCTCTGATCCTTTGGAGGTTCCTCAGACCTGTGAGGACCTCAACGCCATCTAGAATGACCCATTCTTCAACACCTATAACCCTGGATGGCGAAACCATCCCAACTTCCAGTGGGCAGGAAATTCCCAAACCCAAAGACCACCCTTTCAATCCCGTCCACAACCCCCTCGTCCTTACCAGCCGCCTCGGCCTCAACCCAACCCTACCTATCTATCAGGGCCAAATCAGGACCAAATGTCTCTCATCCTTCAGACTCTGGCTAACATTCAAAGAACGAATGCGGCTATTCAAAAGCAACACAAGGATGAACTTACAGAGGTTCAAAATCAACTGGCCCAGTTGGCAAATTCTCTCCAACCAGGCACACTTCCTTCCCAACCTCTCCCTAACCCGAATAACGTGCCAACACAGCGGCACGTTATGAACCCAAACTCGGGCCAAGCACACATGATTTATCAGTCCCCCTCTGTTCCTTCACCCGACGGGATGGAGGCTTCCACTTCCTATGCGGGCTATCAGCAGCAACCCATCTTACCCAGCCCCAACCAAAACCAGGCAGGGCTAAATTCCGTAACAACCCGTAGTGGTAAGGAAACCCACAATCCACCCTATCCAAACCACTCCAAGCCTGGTAGTGATCCCAATCCTAGGACAGTAATCCAGGACGTTCCTATCCCTGTCCCAGATCAAAGACCTAGACCTATCCTAGAAGAACCTACCAAGGTTCCGTTTCCCGAGGCCTTGACCAAGGGAAAGAAGACTACCAAGCTCGTGGCACCTGAGGAGGACCTGGTCAAGCTCTTTGAGCAGGTTCAAATAAACATCCCCTTGATGGATGCGATTCACCACGTACCAGCTTATGCACGATTCTTAAAGAATGTGTGTACACCCCAGCGTAAGCTGCGAACCAAGAGTGGGAGTCCAATTGTACTGTCAGAGCAAGCCATCTTTGTAATCCTAAGCAGACTCCCACCCAAGGCTAAAGATCCTGGTACTCCCCTGATTTCCTGCAAGATAAGTGATACCCAATTCGACAGAGCATTGCTAGACTTGAGTGCTTCCATAAATCTGATACCCACATCCTTACTTAACCACCTAGAAGAATCTGAGCTAAAATCGACTGAGGTGACATTACAATTAGCAAATCGATCTATAAAGTCACCAAAAGGGATTCTCGAGGATGTTATTGTAAGAGTGCAGGATTTCTATTTTCCTGTAGACTTTATAGTCTTAGACATGGATGCACCTAAAAACCCTAGGGATACACCGATCATTCTGGGGAGAACTTTCTTAGCTACTGCTAGGCCAACATCAGCTGTGAGGAGGGCCAAATAGAGCTCAAATTTGGGAATCAAACCCTAAAAATTAATATTTTTAAGGCCCAGCAAGGAATCAATTGCGGTGTCATCGAACAGATTTGTAATATCAGGGCTTTGGTTGATGAAACACATTTTGAAAATGACCTGATTATACCTCATCAACCGCAGAAAGATCGTAAACCGCAATCAGAGGAGTCAATATCAGATTTAGACAGACCAATAGCTCCTACCCTTGAACCTCACATCTACCCTGAACCACCCGCTGCTGCTGATAACCCCATCCTTGAACTGAAACCCCTTCCCGCTCATTTGAAATACATCTTTTTGGGTTCTAATCAGACCCTTCCTGTGATTATTAATTCCAAGCTTAATCCCGAACAGGAATCCTGTCTGATTGCTGTTCTCCAGAAACATCGCAGAGCCATTGGATGGACTCTCGATGATTTGACTGGAATAAGCCCCTCTTATTGTACGCATCATATTTATTCAGAAGAGGGCACACGACCTTCCGTGAGAAGCAGAGACGTTTGAACCCCAATCTGCAGGAGGTCATGAAAAAGGAGATCATCAAGTGGTTAGATGCAGGGATCATCTACCCGATCTCCGATAGTCGTTGGGTAAGCCCAATCCAAGTTGTGCCTAAAAAGGCAGGGCTCACCACCATAACGACTGAAACCAGAGAAGTCATTCCTACCCGATTAGCCAACTCGTGGAGAGTCTGCATAGATTACCGACGACTCAATTCCTCCACGAAGAAGGATCTTTTCCCACTACCTCTCATTGATCAGATTCTCGAGAAATTAGCAGGAAATCGATTCTTCTGCTATCTTGACGGGTACTCCGGTTATAACCAGGTAGCTATTCATCCTAAGGACCAAGAGAAGACCACGTTTACCTGCTCCTTCGGAACGTACGCATTCCGAAGGATGCCTTTCGATCTCTGCAATGCACCCGTGACTTTTCAGCGGTGCATGCTTGCCATATTCTCTGATATGATAGGTGATTATCTGGAAGTCTTCATAGATGACTTTTCAATTTTCGGGGCATCATTTGATGATTGCCTCCAGCACTTGGTCCATATACTCAGGCGCTGCATCGACGTTAATTTGGTTCTTTCCTGGGAAAAGAGCCACCTTATGGTGCCTGAGGGGATCGTCCTGGGACATCTTATTTCTGAAAAAGGCATCCAAGTGGATCTAGCTAAGGTTGATCTAATTTCTCGCCTTCCTATGCCTAGCTCGATCAGGGACATCCGTTCTTTTCTGGGACACGTCGATTTTTACCATTGTTTCATTCTTGATTTCTCGAAAATCGCGTGCCCCCTGACGACTCTCCTCTCTAGGGATGTACCCTTTGAAATCTCCAAGGAATGCACTCAAGCTTTTGAGAACCTTCGTGACCGAGTCACCCAGGCTCCCATCCTACAATCCCCTGATTGGTCTCAACCCTTTGAAATCATGTGCAATGCGTCTGATTTCGCTGTAGGAGCGGTTCTGGGGCAGAAACCTCACGAGAAACCCGTGGTCATCTACTACGCTAGCAAGACACGTGACGAGGCTCAGCGTAACTATACAGTTACGGAAAAAGAGCTGCTAGCCGTAGTATTTGCCCATGAAAAATTCCGATCTTATCTCCTGGGTTCCCACGTCATCATCTACTCGGATCACACAGCTGTAAGGCATCTCCTTGCCAAGAAGGACGCGAAGCCCCGACTAACCCACTGGATCTTGCTGTTGCAAGAATTCGATCTCGAGATTCACGACAAGGCGGGAAGACAAAACGTGGTAGCTGTCCATTTGTCCCGCCTTCCTCCTGAGATTATCAACCCTTCCGGACCCATCACGAAGCATTTCCTTAATGAATACCTGCTGACTATTGGTACTAGACTTCCATGATTTGCTGATATAGTAAACTACCTGGCATCTCATTCGATCCCGTCTGATTGGCCGAAGGCCAAGAAAGACAAATTGCGCTCTGATGCCAAGTATTACATTTGGGAAGATCTGTACCTCTTCCGAATAGGTGCTGACCAAATCATCCGGAGATGTGTCCCGGAAGGTGAAGTCAATGACATTCTTTCCTTCTGCCGTGACCAGGCATGCGGTGGCCATTTCTCTGGACGCAAAATCGCATAAAAAATCCTCCATTGTGGCTTTTATTGCCACTCTGTTCAAAGACGCATACTGTCACTGCAAGGCATGCAGTCGTTGCCAAACTTTGGGCAACATGAGCCATCATGACATGATACCTTTGCAGCTGATTCTCGTATGCGAAATCATTGATGTTTGGGGGATTGATTTTATCGGCCCTTTTCCTGTTTCGGATGGTTTCGAATAAATTCTGCTGGCTGTGGACTACATGTCCAAATGGATCGAAGCCATACCGACCCGAACCTATGATCACAAAATTGTTCTCAAATTCATTCATCACAATATCTTCTCACGGTTCGGGATTCCTCGTGCTATCATCTCAAATGAGGGGACCCATTTCACGAATGCTCAATTTAGGTCACTGAAGACCAAATACGGGGTGTCTCACCGAATTTCTACTCCTTATCACCCCCAGACTAATGGTCTAGCTGAGCTATCAAATTGGGAGATCAAGAAAATCCTGCAGGTCACTATTCGGCCTGACAGGAAGGACTGGTAATCCCGATTTCCGGAAGCCATGTGGGCTTATAGGACCGCCCACAAAACCCAATTAGGCATGTCTCCCTTTAGATTGGCGTACGGGAAGGCATGTCACCTTCCCATTGAACTGGAGCACAAAGCCTATTGGGCAGTACGGAACTGTAATCTAGATCTTTCGAAGGCTGGAACCCACAGAAAGCTTCAAATCAGCGAGATCGATGAATTACGCCTTGATGCGTACGAGAACTCGCGAATCTACAAGGAGCGGGTTAAAGCTTTCCATGACAAACATATCTCTAGAAAGATCTTTCACCCTGGTCAGAAGGTCCTACTCTTTGATGCCCGACTCAAACTTTTCCCTGGGAAGCTGCGATCCAAGTGAGTCGGACCATACTTGTCCTGACAGGTTATTGGAAATGGAGCCGTCGAGAACAGTCCACTCAGCCATGATTCCGAACCTTTCATCGTGAATGGTCAGAGACTCAAACAGTTCATTGATGTAACTTCTACTGATTTGGCTGAATCATCTTATATCCTCCATTTCCCATGAGCTTATTGCGCTCATCCGATGGCGTAAAACTCAGCGCTCAACGAGAGGCAAACCGTCATTCTCCTTGAAAACCTGAAACCTTTTTTTTACACCTTTGTGCACTTAAGGTTCACCCTTTAATATAGCCGACTCCACCTCAGGTGCTTACATCTGGGATTAGAAATCGTCCGCAACAATCACCCCGACACATTCACTCACCAAAATACCTATCCTAAGGAATGAACTAAGTTGAATAAAAACCCCCTAAGTCACAATGAGGACATTGCAAATCTTAGGCATAGGGGGGTATGAAAGTGTAAAACTTGTAAGAAAAGCTTTTAAACAAAAAAATTCACATTTGCCAAAAACACCATAAAAATTAAAAAAAATTTTGAAAAAAATAATAAAAGAGGAGAAAGGAAATTTTGTGAAAAAGGAGCACAAAAGTAAGAAAAAAGTGATAGTCATTAGTAAGAAACTAAGGAATTAACCCAAGTTCTAGACCCCATTCAAGAAAATAATTGAAAAGTGCACAATAAGATTAGTAAGAACGCGAACCTTAGGCATTCTTGGATAGACTCCCAGTACCCATTAAGATATATACATTCCTCAAGAGGTTGAGGAAAATGAAAAACTTAAGCATTAGGTCCAAGGCTTAGGAAGTATTTGGCCTCGTTGACTAACTTCTGGTTTACGAGACTCGGTAACCTAAGCACCCTAACCCCACACACAGCCTGGTTCAGTAAGCGTAAAAATCAAAATCATGCAGAAGCGTCGCAAAATTCTGAAAATAACACCTAGAGTAGGAGCGGCTGATCAACACAAGTTGATTTGGACGAGTTCCCAGCGCGGAGAGGTGGGAAATTCCCCTCGAAGATGCGTAACAAAATATCATCTCCTCGATGCTTGTCTCTTAGGATATTTACATATCTTACTGAGGGCATGTAAGCACTCTGCTGGTTCAGATTCCATGGATGGCATTATCACGAAGTGTCGGTTGCCAGGGTCTGGATTCGGCCACGAAACATCATGGATGGGATTATCTCGAAATCTCAATAGCCAAGGTTCCGGGAGTTACCATGGGCGGTGCTATCTCGAAGCATCGACTGCTAGGAACCCTTGAGGATTAATGATGGGGACAAAGAATCTGATACAGACCGTGTTGAAAAACCAATCCTAAGCTAGAAGTAAAAAGAAAAGAGAGAAAAACTCTCTAAACAGATAAACCTTCTATCTCTCTTTCTTACAAAATGCACTGCGAACTGAGCCAGGGCTAAAATTATATCAGGCACGGGTGCTTTAACCACAAAGTCCAATAAACCTTAGGTTAGTTCTTGTAGGCCTTAAAAACCTTTGCTAAGGATTGAGGCTAAGCCTAGATAGATCTGGATCTTGGTTGGTACTAGAGTACCTTTTAGGCCTATGGTTAGCATTCTAATCTAATCTAGGTTTCAAATGAAAAAGCACTTATCCGAAATCATTAAGAACTTCATCGTCTAGAACAAGGGTTGAAACCTTAAGTTTTTACTAAGGGACTAGCAAAAGCTAAGCATAGGGGTATGATGAGAACCTCATCATGAATCCTAACTAGCACAATCTAACCCAGATATGTAAGAAAAATCTCCTACATAACCCCAAAGAAAGGCTTAACTCAGAGAATTCTGAGTTTGAGAAGAAAATAAATCATAAGGGGTAAAACTACAATTTTACGAACGCAGTTTGCAAGCAGGGTAATTAAAGGTCCAAACACAGGTCAAACAAGCCTAATAAGAAGAAAAGTGGGGTGATCTGATCTAAAAAGGGTTATAACAACTTCAAGAAATTAAATGACATTCTGTAACCTTAAAACAAATCCACTTCAATTCACGAGGTTTGAGGTAGGATAAAAATCAACTAAACCTTCTAAAATTCTTAGAAAAATAATCTCTAGGGTTTAGAACCTTCAATTTGGCATTAGAAATCTATTTTGACCTACAAAGACAACCATGCCCAATTAATGACTTAATCTGGGTTTTTATGTAAACTGACCGGTCAAACATGGTCCAACCTAGAAATAAAATTCACCATTAAAATCCTTAGGTTAAAATTAGTCATGCATAAAAACTTGAGCCTAGGAAGAGACCTCCTTGACCGACTTTGCAATTTGGTCCTCTTCATTTACTTTTTGACCCTTATCTTTCGAAACCCTTGCATTTTGGCCCCCAACTTTCTCGTCATTCTTTGCATAACGGTCCCTCCTGCAAAACTTTGCGCAGCACCATGCTCCGGCGACTTTGCGCGGAGCATGGCGCCGAGCAGAGAGAGGTGATCGCCCTGCAAAACTGACGCGGGATTCCCTGCGACGTCCTCTGTCGCAGGGACCCAGCCATGCTGCCTGCCGCACGGAAGGTATGGGTCTCGTCTCCGACCACGCTCCGACGAGACTGGCACGTCGCCAACCCGCACCTCCCTCTCCTCCATCCCCTTTATAAGAACCAGCACCCCCTGTCGGTTCTGGCAAGCTCTCTCTGACGGAGAATAACCCCCCACTTCATCCCCTCCTCCTCCGTCAGACGGCCCGTAGCTTCCGACGACTCCCTCCTCTTCCTCCTCGCCGATCTGCCGCCTTACCTGCATCAGGGTTCTCCTAGCCCTCTCGTCTGTGTCGTGCTGCACCTGCCAGCACCCTCCGCCTGCCTCCTCATCGCCGATCTCCCCCTCCAGGGCCTTTTCTTCCCCAGCTCCGGCAAGTACGAACTGGTGGCTCCACCTCCCCCTTCGTCCATAACCTAGGTAAATAGCTTCTCCTCCCTTACATTTTCCCTCACTCAATTTATCTTTTCGCCCCACCACAAACGACTTCTAGCTCTGCCTGCTCCGTCTCCGACCTCCCTCTCCGGTGAGCTCATCCCACCTCCACAGACCTTCTCACCCCTCGCCGACTACCTCAGAAGCTTCCCCTCACTCCACTCAACAGATCCCCCCTTTCCATTCCCTACCACACGCTACCCAACGACCCCCTGAACAAACCCATCTCTCCGACCACAGTCCGACCTAGAGCTACCACCATACGCTACCTCACACCTCGCCACCACCCGCACTGCCTTCGCCGCACTCCGGCGAAGCTCCCTGCATCCTCTGATTGGGCCGAAAGGCTGTATTCTTGATTTCAGGTCACGCCCCCTTCACCGCCATTACTGAGCAGGTGAAGCTCCTTCACCTGCAGCTGCAGGTGTGCTCTCGCCCAAGCGCTAGTCCCAGGTTGTGAGGGCCAACGTTGCGAAGGCATCCAAGCCTGCCGCTGGGTCGAAAGCCTCATAGGCTGCCCCAATTGGTCGCGGACTCCTCGCCTGCGAACGCAAGATTTTTCAATATAAGTGTGCGGCCGCGCGCCCACACTTATATTGAAAAAGTGTTTAGGGCTTACTGCCTTCGAACACAGGGGTCAGGTCCCTCTCACCCGCACGCAGCGCGCCACACGCTCGCTCGCCCTCGTCCGCGCTCACACCCTGCGGGTCTGAGCCGGATCCGATTACCCTAACCCGCGCACTCCTCGCCCACCACCGCACGCCAGTGGGCCTGGTCCAGGGCACTATACCCACACCCGATTACCCGGCTCTGGGAGAGCGATCCTATGAGAGGAATCTGAGAGGGGGAGACGCGGGGATGGGTAGGGGTAGGTTTTTCTCTGACCCATTGTGTGAGCGTGCAGGAGCAGAAGAAGAAGAAGAAGAAGAAGAAGAAGAAGAAGAAGAAGAAGAAAGGAAGGAGGCCGAAGCCTTAGCCGCTCAGAAGAAAGAAAGAAGATGGAGAAGTAAGAGAGAAGAAATAGAAGAAGAAGAAGAAGAGGAGCACTGTAGCAAACCTACAGTTAAGTCGTCTGACCACTGCATCAGACGACGGTTGAGCAGCGGCCAGAGGAGATAAAGAAAGAGAAGAACAGAAGAAAGAAAGAAGAAGAAGAAGAACTCTACGGAAGAAAAGAAGAAAGAAGACACAGCCATGAAAGAGAAGAAGAGAAAGAAAGAAAGAAAAAAGAAGAAAAGAAGACTCTGCAACTGAAAGAAAGGAAGAAAAGAGGAAGAAGGCAGGAAGAAAGGAAGAAGAAGAAGAGGAACGGCCAAGAAGAAGAAAAGAGAGAAGAAAGAAGAGAAAAGAAGAAGAAGCCAACAAAACTCTCTCTCTCTCTCTCTCTCTCTCTCTTCTTATTTTTGTAACATAATTGAGAACTTTTATAATTCTAGAATTCCAGTAGCTCCCTGAGTTCGACCTCGGGAATACAACTTCCGAGAAAAAAAATATTTTGTAATGATAACCGTAGCTGTTTTGTCTTATACTATAATGACTGTACTATAATAAACATAAAAGACGCAAAAATGGCCAAATCGGTTACCACATGGCGTGCTAAGAAAGGTACGACTCTAAGTTTAGTTTGTCCAAAAATTAATTTGGCTTCGGTACCTAAGCACACTTGGTGGATAAATTCGGGTGCTACCACTCACATAAGTGTGTCTATGCATGATTGCCTGAGCTGTCGGAGGCCAACTGAAGTTAAGAAGTTTATCTATGTTGGGGACGGGAAGGCAGTAAAAGTTTATGCTATAGGGCATTTTAAATTATTAATGAAAACTGGAATGTATTTGGAATTGCATAAAACTTTTATTGAACCATCTTTTAGACGTAATCTAGTTTCTATTTACATGTTGGATAAGTGTGGATTCGCTTTTAATTTTGGTGATGGAAAAGTATCTTTGTTATGGTACAAGAGATTAGGTCATATCTCCAAAGGAAGAGTAGAGAGACTTGTTTCAAACGGAATTTTAAACCCCTTAGATTTTTCTGATTTTGATCAATGTGTTGAATGTATTAAGGAAAAACAAATCAATAATAGAAAGTTTGAAGCCAACAGATCAAATGGTGTCTTGGATGTGATTCATATGGACATCTGTGGGTCATTTCTTACAGCTACGTGGAATGGTCAACAGCATTTTATCACATTCATAGATGACCACTGAAGATATGGTTTCATCTACCTAATTCATGAAAAAGGCACAATCACTGGGCATGTTCAAAAATTATAAAGTCGAAGTTGAGAATCAACTCGACAGAAGGATTAAATCTGTCAAATCTAACCATGGTGGTGAATACTACGACAGATATGACAGATCAGGTGAACAACGTCCAGGATCGTTTGCCAGGTTACTAAAGTAATGTTGTATCGTTCCTTAGTACACCATGCCAAGCTCGCCCACTATGAATGGTGTTGCTGAGAGACGAAACAAGACTCTTAAGGACATGATAAGAAGCATGATTGCTCATTCTTCCTTACCAGATTCACTGTGGGGAGAGGCCTTAAAGATTGCACAAATATTTTGAATAGAGTCCCAACTAAGGCAACTAACCTGACCCCATATGAGCTACCCAGTCTTAGGTATTTTCATGTATGGGAATGTCCAACTGCTACTAGGCCTTATAGGGCAAATGAAAAGAAACTGGACACAAAGACAGTTAGCTATTATTTTGTTGGGTATTCTGAGAGGTCAAAAGGATATAAATTTTATGATCCCACCACTAAGGCTATCCTTGAGTCTAGTAATGCCAAGTTCTTTGAATGCGTTGAGTCTGCCCAAGTTGACAGGGTTAAGGATTTTGTCTTTGAAGAGGAAAACATAGTTCTTCCTCCTGGAGTTACTCAAGTTGATGAGGAGCATGTCTTTGACATACCTCAAGATAACCCCAATGAAGACAATGACACAATTTTAATCCCTGTAGAGTAGCCTCAGACACATACAGAAACTATGCCATTAAGGAGGTTCATTAAGGAAAGGAGTGCCATTTTAGATAATTATATGGTATTCCTTCAGGAGCATGAAACGGACATTGGGGTGATGGAAGATGATCCTATCAGCTTTCGTCAGGCAATAGAAAGTCCGAATCATGAAAAGCGGATTGAGGCAATGGAAGAAGAAATAAAGTTAATGAAAGACAATGACGTTTGGGATGTTGTTCCACTACAAAAAGGTGCGAAACCCGTTGGCTGTAAATGTATTTTTAAAACCAAACGGGATTGGAGAGAAAAAGTGGAACGATACAAAGCGTGTCTTGTCGCTAAGGGTTTTACCCAACAGGAGGGCATTGACTATAAGAAGACATTCTCTCTTGTTTCTTCTAAGGATTCATTAAGGGTTATAATGGCACTCATGACCCACTTTGATCTTAAGTCGCATCAGATGGATATAAAGACTGCATTCCTTAATAGTGACATTGAGAAAATCATTTATATAGCTCAGCCCGAACATTTTGTTACGGATAATCCATGAGGTATGGTATGCAAATTAAAGAAATCCATCCATGGACTCAAGCAGGTATCCAGACAATGATATTTTAAATTTCATCAGGTGATTCTCTTGTTTAGTTTTGAGACGAATCTCACTGATGAATGTATATACCATAAATTCTGTTAGAGTAGGTATATCTTCTTAGTCTTGTATGTTGATGACATCCTGTTTGCTAATAATGATATGAGTATCTTTTTAGACACCAAGAAATTTCTTGCCAAATACTTTGACATGAAAGATCTTGTAGATGCTTCATTTGTTTCAGGGATTGAAATATGTCGAGATCGTTCTCGCCATATTCTTAGTTTATCCTAAAGAAGCTATATAGATAAGGTACTCAAAAAGTATGGTATGCAAGATTGTAAGCCACTAGATACTCCTGTGGCTAAGGGAGACAAGTTTAGTCTCAATTAGTGTCCCTTAAGTGATTTGGACAAACGGGAGATGCAAACAGTTCCTTATGCATCTAATGTTGGTAATATAATGTATGCTCAGGTCTGTACTAGACCAGACTTGGCATACATTATAGGCATGTTGGGCAGATACCTGGCAAACCCAGGAAAAGACCATTGGAGAGTAGCCAAGAGAGTACTGAGATATTTGCAGAAGACACAGGATTATATACTCACCTTCAGGAGGTCAGAAAAGCTTCAAGTCTTTGGCTATACTGACTCAGATTTTGCTGGGTGCCAAGATAGCAAAAAGTCTACTTCAGGATATATATTTCTACTTGTCAATGGTGCCATCTCTTGAAAGAGTGCAAAACAGTCTCTTATTGCATCTTCCACTATGGCAAAAGAATTCATAGCATGCTATGAGGCATCCAATCATGGAGTATGGCTGCGGAACTTTATATCAGGGCTACGCATTGTAGATGGCATTGACAAGCCACCACAGTTGTTTTGTGATAATCAGTCTGCAGTCCTCTTTTTTTTAAAACAACAGGAGCTCCTTCAAAGCGAAGCACATTGAGATCAAGTTCCTAGTTATTAAAGAAAGGATACAGAATGGACAACTTTCTATAGAGCACGTCGGTACAGGCTGCATGGTTGCAGATCTGCTTACTAAAGGATTAATATGTTCCATAAACACACACCTTCTATGGGTTTTATGTCCTTACAGAAATTTCAACTTTAGTGGGAGTTTGTAATTTTATAGTGCTTATTTGTATAGACAATTTCAGTAATTCAGTTATTCAGTCTTTTGGTTATGTATAAAGTTTTGTAAAGCTTCATTTCTGTTATAAAATAAACAAAACTTAAAGTTTTCAGTTCAATGATTGTTCATTCTAAGAAGTCATTTGGTTTTGGTTTTAGAAGTGATCTCAAATTCAGAGGACCAGTTGGGAATAGGCATGCGTTAATCACATTGACATGTAATTTCCATGCTGCACATCCATACGTTTCTGATTACCTTTTGCATTAGTGTGCGCGGTCATTGTTGGTTTAGTTACTAGATTGTAGCAAAAGCCACCTTGGCTCTATCACTAGTGTAATTGATAGATCAGATTGGTTTTAGATATGCATTTCCGGATATGACAACAAAGTTTATATGTTGTTTGATTAACAGGTTACACATACAGTCCAAGTGGAAAATTGTTAGATTAAAATCCAACATATGGTCTTGTATATGTATATGTGTACATAAATATAATCAATTAACAATAAGTAAAGTGACTATCATCTAAAACCCATATCTTAAAGTGATCAAATAAGATTATTGATTTTTATATGGGCTAAAATGCAAAAACGATGGTGTGGTTATGTTTACTAATGTGCAAAGACTTAAGTTGTGAATTCTGTTTCTCTGATGGGTTTAAACATAATTCACCGATAGCAATTAATATGCATAATTGCTAATTTGGGTGGTCATGGTCCCTAATAGTCCTGTCAATCTCAGATCTGAGGTCATACCCATCGTGACCTTAGAGAGCAAGGCATAGGAATAGACTCCTGAAGGCTGGGCGGCTGCAAAGGAAGTAGTCTTCTTCCAAGTGCTGTCAAAAGGAGTCAGGCTGAGAGACGTGTAACTATTATAAGACTATCACTGCAGCCCCCTTCATCTATATATATAAAGATGAATACAGGTAAGTTTTACATACATATACATAACCAGATCTGATATGTGTACATATATGTGTGTGTGTGTGTGTGTTCACGTTTTGATCATAGGACAGGTAATCTTGCATATTGATGTTCATTATATTTATTTGCAAGTTTCATATCTTTATACTTGTTTAAGTAACACAAATATGATGTTTATAGATTCTTATTCGTTCATATATGATCAGGCCCCTTTTGTATTCACAGGAACCCTCATAATTCATTCTGTAACCATCAAAAGTACTGGTACCCATGATGAGTACCGGTACCGTTTGAATACTATTTGGGACCCTTAAGGTGTACTATAGGTTGTTAATACTGTAGAAATTTCGGCCCTATCAGGAGGGGGTGACGTAATAAAATGTGGAAATATAATATAAACAATCTCACAAAAATTCAATCACACAAGGTACACAATTATTTTTAGGTGGAAATCCAAACTGGGTGAAAACCACCACCTAACCCTCTCGAGTTAGGATTTTCCAATCAACCAAGTTGATCAAATCCACTAAACGAATCACTTAAATGAGGGTGATTCAACCTCAATTACAACCACGCTACAAGTGCCAGGGTAGCGTTCCTCAACCCCTTCTCTTCACGAGAAGGATTTTGTCTCAAGAAAAAGATGGGAATTCGCAAAGCGAATACCCAACCAAATAACAAAGATAAAATAACAAATATAATCCTATAGAGCCAACAAAGATTTAAACCTAGCTTCTATAGGAATTAGGAAACTCCCCTTTGCAAGGAGTGCGTCGCATCGATGACGCGGGTGCGTGAGCCACGCGACGGTGCAATGTCGCTCTCGTGAACTACGGCGGGAGAGCGGGTGCGCGAAGGCTTGATACTCTCAAGATGAACTTGAGCTTGGAGAGCAAGAGCTTCTTTTTAGACACAAGAGAGTAGAAAGTATGTTGTTTGTTTGTGTCTTGGTGTTTTTGGGTGTATGTTTGTGTGCAAAAGGTTCCTCTCTATTTATAGAGGCTTTAGAAAGGCTTTGGAAGGCTTTGGAAAGCTTCCATAGCCATTGGGTGCAAGGCCCAAGAGAATCAGCCCGAAATCAGGAACAATCATTACACTGACAGGGTTATCAGACGTCTGATCCTGGCATCAGACGTCTGGAAGATCAGTATAAGACGTCTGGGATAAAAGTCAGACGTCTGATTTTAGGCGGGTTTCTTCCTGACTTGAATCAGATCTAAACAGGGTTCTAGTGCAAGTCCATCAGACGACATATAGGACGTTTGGCACTATGTCTGGACGTCTAGAAACCTACTTTTCTGTGGGAATGGATTTCCAAGAGAGTGCAACGGCTAGAAAATCTCTGAGAAGAGATTTTGGGTAAACCGAGGCAAAACGATCATCTATCAGACGTCGTTAAACCTTTTAAGGACGTCTGATAAGGCTCTAACGGTCATATCCTTCAGTGTTTGCTAAGCCAGCCAACGGTCCACTAATTGGACGTCTGGCAAAGTCATCAAACGTCTTATAAGACGTCAGGATTAAGGTCTGGATGTCTGATTTCATCAGACAGAGCTAACTATGTCCAGCCTAAATGTTATCAGACGTCTGAATCAACAGTCAGACATCTTAAAACATATTATCAGATGTCTGGAACAGCTGTTTGAACCCTATATTAGTTTTCTAAATTTTCTACAGAAAACCTAAGTATCCTAGGGTTGTGCCGGTGTTCCTAGGACTACTGTTAGGGTACTTTGAGGCTCTTTAACATGATGTTCTAAGGAACAAAAAGAGCAAGAAAATAAATACAAAAGTACATGAAAGAAATAAATAGAATTCTATCCTATTCTTCTTGTCCTTCCATCTTCAATCTATCGCTCCTCGCGAATCTTCTCTATTCTCCATCAAGCTCCTCCAATCCGTCCTGGATGCGAGCTCGAACTCCGTCTAGTCACGTCTCCATTTGCAATTTGCCTGAAATCTAAGATTTCAAGTGCAAATGTTAAGTGACACGTGTTTCGTTATCATCAAAACAAATGATCGTGGTGCTCTGGCACCAACAAATACCGATACTCTTCATGAATACCAGTACATGCGAGCTACAAATCAGCTCCAGGTCATCCTAAGTCCAAAACAGGGACTTATATGTACTAATACTCATATAAGTACACATAAGTCCCAGGTCAGGTCTGGACTTGAAGTCACGAGAACCTGTAGCTTACAAGTACCAGTACTGATCACTAGTACTGGTATGCTACAGGTGGTGTATCCAGTACTCAACAAGTGTCGGTACTCTTCATGAGTACCGATACTAGTTGAGACCAGTTCTTTCCTGGAGTGATACTAGTACTCACTAAGTATCGGTACTCAACATGAGTATCAGTACATAGTGAGTACTGGATGAGTACTCATCTAGACATAAGTTTTAAACTGTAACTTATAAGTACCGGTACTTGTTTGGATATATAACTCATAATTGTGGTTTAAGGATACCTGTATTAGCTCACCAGTACCGGTACTAAGTACATGTGATACCGGTACTGGTCTACTAGTACCGGTACTCAATCAATATGAAGTTTAGTTGAGACAAGTTGTAGTACAGGTCCATCTTAAGTTAGAAGTAGGTTGATTTCAATTAAGTCCCTAAAGGTTTAAAGGATCCCAACAACACTCGCTAGAACTCTTGAATTAGTGTAACCGGTGTCATTCAATCGATTGATCATGTGCTTAGCCGCATATGGTAGTTGCTAAGCATGCTATGTGACGGCCAAATTTGCTAGGCTTATCAGCCGTCTTGGCTCGAGGCTCATAGCATATCAGTTTTGCTAGACCTAGAAGGGGAATGTAGGCGTGCTTATCCTCTTGGCACCTACTTTCATTAATTAAGCAGGTGAGAACCCATTACTTACCTGCCTACTCTTGTAATCTGATTTTTACCTAGTTAAAAGTCTTAATAGATTATGTGCTAGACTTATTTAAGGTGCCTACGTTATTTCGATCTACTAGATTTATTGGGTTTATTTGAATATTTTTCTTCCCACGTCAAGCGTGATATTTGAATGTTGGGATGTGAGTCAAAGCAGCGTTTAGCTTGCAAATACCCCCCTATCTCTATAGTGTATCCCGTTAACTAGTTCGTTGTGTTATGGAACCACCATATTGCACTTTAGCTTTCTAAATCTTGTAGGTAATGCAGAAGAATCGATTTTGTGCTTCGATATTGCATTGACTGTGATTAGCATGTAAAGAATTTTTTTCCTTTCCTTTTATCTATTTCTATCCTGGATTTACTAGTTTCCACGCGAAGCTATATATAGGAAAATATCCGTTGCTGTAAAATTGCAAACTAGTACATAAAATGAATTACTGATTTTTCAAGAAAAATATGATATGAGGAGGCATACACCAACTACTTCTGAGGCATTTATAGAAATATAAGTGAAAATGCCAGATGAATGCGTAGAGGACTATGTTAATTAACTTGTGAAGGTTATGATATTATGCAGAAGTAGACTTGAACCAAGCTTTGACTTAATACCGACTCAAGCCAAAATCGACTCTAACGAAATACCAAATCAGTAGAAACATCACGACGATCTTAATTCTAATTCCTTGTGTGAATATAGACCTTAAACGCATCTACCATATTCTAAATTTTTACTTTGGAATACAGAGAAACATCTCAAACCTACACTAGTAGATGAAATTCAATCGTCATTGATTAATTTAAATTTGAAAAAAAAAAAAAAAAACAAAACACCAATTTGGTAAGAAATCAAAAAGGCTAATTACAACCAATAAAGTTAAGAGATATTGAAATAGAAATATTAGCAACCAATAAAGTTAAGAGATATTGAAACAGAAAACCAAAGAGAGATTTGGAGTTGAATAGTAAATCAGGTCTCATCAAATTCCATAAAACAAAGCCAACAACATGAGGTCTCCTTATGTACGTACTCATGTTATGCATAATTAATTATAGCTAGCTAGCGAAGACACCAGCCGCCTAATCTTATTTTGTTTCACTTGCGACAAACGCGGGCAGTAGGCATGGTGACGCAAATCTGAGCATACTTCTTCTTCGCCTCCGGTGTCCCGTTCTTTGGCTCCTCTTCCGCAAGGGCGGGAATGCCGCGGGTAACTGCCGAGATGGCAACGGTTGCGGCAGCGAACATGGCCGCCCTCCTCCCATTGCACTGGCCTTCTTCTAATCTCATCGGCTTGGCCACCTCCTTGTTCTCAACCTTGGCAGCCTTCACAACGACGAGCTTGCGGGCGGTCGAAGGCCTCCCGACAACGGTGGCAGTGCCGCCTGCAAAGGAAGCTGCGATTGTGAGTGACGCCATGTCTCAGGACTCGCCACGCGTGGGCTCTGGTGTGGTAGAGGAGACTTAAGTATGGAGGGAGGAACCAACGTTTGCGTTTTGGAATAAGAAGCTCAGGGAGTGAACTTAGAATAAGGTGTGAATTGGTCACCTTATCTGTGGGCTATGATTTGCCCAATGGGGAGAGGCCACGTGGCATCTTCGTTATCTTTTAAATGGAATGAAGGGACCAGAAGGGGGGTAATGTGGGAATGGGCAGAGCTGGGATAGGGTCAGGTGATCTTGATATGGATTGCATGGTACTAAGACTCTGTTAAGGTCTCATTGGATCAATTTGATTGATGTTAAAGTATTATTGGATGATGTGCAAGGTCTTACAAATTCATGGGAGGCGCTTTCCAATTTCCACACATGGATGCAAGGGAACCGATTTAAATAGGCTAATGATTAAGCAGTTAATCGCTGTGATTCCAAAAGAAAAGCTATAAATATTTGTAATTATAGATTTTACTCTTTTCCGGACCTTACTTGAGGGACGTCTACTTTGTAACCCCTGTTGCCGGTTCTTTGCCGTCGTCAAGGGGGACCTATTAAGCCACTCATTCCGAAGCTAGTGGATTCCCACCAATGCTTCAAAAACCGATCCAATCGGATCGGATTCAATCAAGGCTGGTGTCTTACATAATGGAATCGACTGGTTGATGTAATAAAAGTCAAAATCGATTCAGTTATTATCGAGAGTTACAAACTTAAAAGATAAAAATATATTTAACTTTAAAACTTAAAAATAAAGATTTAAAGATCTTTTTTTTTCTCTCAATTCCAATCACATCTTTTATTTTTATTTAATATTTATTTAAAATATGCTAATTCTAATATAATTAAAATGATAAAATAACTCCATTAATTTTTTATTAAACATCGATTCGATTCAATTAGATTCAATTAAACTAACATAACTCAAGCTATGATTCATTTATTTTCGCATACTCATGTTATCACCGATTCAAACGATCCAAATTAGCAATTAAATTATTTAAGAATCAAATCGGTATCTGACTGATTCAATAACCAATGTTATTTTTAAAACATTGATTTCACTCTCTCCAGATGGTTTCGGTAAGGGAGCTGGTGATCTGAGAAATCAATCCCAGAAAAAAATAAAAAGGGACAAATTCGCACAATCCAGCGGAAGTAAACAAGAAATAAAGAGTTTCTTATTCTTGTCTGTTCCATAATAAAATTTGGGCTTTATTTGAACGTTCAAATCCTTGCAGGCCTTGGTCAGAGATGGAGTACGGAATGGGCATGATGGACTCATGCCACAAGGGCCCAATAAGATCTGCCTAATATATTTGGGCTTTCGCAACATCGGCCATTTAGGATGCTCAACGACCCCATTTTTACTTTAACAAGGAAAATATACGGTGAAATAAGTGTATTAATTTATTTGAACATTTTAATGGATTAAAATTATTTTACAAAAAAAAATACGAAATAATCTTATTTTAAATTAATTTTACTTAATTTAATGTAAATAAAAGATGAATTAAATAACAAATTAAATAATTAACTTGAAAACCGAACACAACCTAAAATATTTTTCTCTTTCAAATATTGCCTAGGTATCTTTTTGTCAGAAGAACGTGTAGATTTCTTCCTCTCGAACACGTTTAGCAACTTCAATTGCAGACACCATGTCAAGGTTTAGAGAAACCACATTTTAAAATGAACCTTAGCCCTTATCTACGTAGTAAGCACGAGAATCGTCAAAGTCCCTGACACATCCTATTGGGTTTAGGATAGGATCAGGATCTGTTCAAAGAAGAAATGCAATCATATGAGAAAGATAAGGGAATGGATAATCTAATTTCACCTTAAATGAGTGTACATTTAAAGAGTAAATCTAACCTTCAAGAGAAAGAAATGAAGAATATAAATAATCTTTCTTTGTGTTCTTGCCTGTCGCCCAATTGATCACATAATGCCTTTTTATAAGATTACTCTCCCGACATCTTTCGTAACCATAATTTGTTAGCAAGAACTTTAAAGATTATCTTTTTGGTAACGATCTCAAGATATCTAGTGCATGATTTATTTACTCCTTGATTTTCGCAACAACTAGATTTAACCGCATCACCCATTTTTGACAATAACACAGTCGTCTCATTGCATGTTTGACTCCTTTTGTTGATATTTTGACTAATCCTTTTGCCTGCCAATTGGGATTCGAATCAGCTTTCATCAAACAAATACCTTTTAGCTTACTTAGGTTATTTGGTAAGATGGCCATCTAACCTCTTTCAGGAGAGCTCTCCATGTTGAGTCTTGAAGCCACTAGCCTTTGACAGGCGATCAACATCTATTGCTTGTCTTCAAGGTTCTTTATAACTTCTTAGGCTTTTAGTTTGCAAGCAATCTCTTTTGATTTGACTAAATGAATTTTTTTGCTTTTCCTCGTGATCTTTTTATTTTTTTGCTTTTTGAAATAGATTACTACCCAACTCTGGATGTAGGTAGGGCCCAATCGGATCAACTTGTCACCACAAAAGAAAGTGCATTCCAAGTTTGACTACTAGTCTAAATTAGTGAGCACTCGAGAAAAAGTAGCTGTGGCTTACCTTAACTCAAATAGGTTTGGATGTTGGTGGAACTAAATTAGCACGGGGAATGGATGAGAGGAATACCGACATGAAAATTTAAAAAAATCATTTAACAATGATACGATGGGGGAAAGGGTTGAAGTCTAATTCCACCCCTTTAGCGGAATCATTTGGTGGAATAAAATGACGTCTTCCTTGATTTGATATTAGATAGACATTCAATGGAAAGAAATCGTCAATTTCAGAATTAACAGTACATTATGAAAGAAAAAGAAGAATTATCGGAAGAATTATTCGATACGGCTATTCTCGAGTGAAGGATTAATTCTTCAAAACAACGATAGCTTTATAGTCTTCCAGATTTAAACCTAAGAACTATGCTACCATGGTCCGCAAGTGGCACAAGCTATTCTTTTGGAACATCCAAATGTCTCACCGGTCAAATATTCGACGGCAACAACTACAATTCTGCTTGGTCGTCAGAGGTGTCAAAATGGATTTCGATCAGATAACTCGACTCAAACCGTTGCAACCTATTGAGCGTATTCAAACCCAACCCGGTAGCATTGGACGTCAAATCATGTGGAGTCAGAGCCGACCTGCCTCTTTATCAAGTAGGGTCTTAGATTTAATTCTCGGTCCCAATGAATTGAATAAATAGGCTTGATGAACTCAACATAAACCTACATGGAGTCGGTAAATAGGATCCTGCATTTACCCTTTGGATCCAATAAAGATTTGGTGAAACCGATAATGAGAATCCCTTAAACCTACGTAAAATCCAATAGACCCACACAAAATGCAACCAATATCAGGTCAAGTCAGATTCATTAATTCATTATTAGGTTGGATCTCAAGTTAAAGACTTAAGATTCATTTTTTTTATCAAATCAAGTTCAACCCTATTTGACTCAATTAACACCCCCTCCCTGTCATACAAATTTTCTCATAACAATTAGGTGACCCTCTGATATTACATTCATCCTTTTATTTTGATTGTTAACTCTCAAATATCTTGATATATCATGTTGGATACGTCAAGATTAACCATATCTTCAAAAGTAACACTACCATTGTTTTGTTATCAACATAGTCAACTACAGAGGAAAGGAGCAAGGCAAAACAATCACCAATTTTCCTAACATAAGGATCTCTAGATGGTCCGGAGAAATTTCGAAGTATTTAATGACGGGTCCCTTGACGAAGACTTGAAACGTTCGGAGGTACATGAAGATAAATTGTGAGAGTCAAGGCATATACTTAAGTATCAGCTTGCGGAAAACCGTCACTAATAGAAATTACTTTTCAAGTCCAGTCCCCATCAAAAACCTAACTCCTACTTGATTTCATAACTTCCCCGTGACCAACTTAATCGTTTACCATGTGAAAGAAATTATTTCGAATTAACACGCATTTCCGAATCAAAGTCAAACAATTATATTTTTTTCTACAGTAAAACGCGTGAAAACACCGGTAGAAAAAGGGTTCATCCAAATCCATAATTCTCATTTAAAAGGAAGGGAAAACAAAAAAAAAGCATTTTTTACCACTGGCGCAATAGGTTTTAATAAAAAACATTTTTAACCATTCATAGCTTTATTTTGAAATCAATATTAAAATTCTAATTATGCCCGAAAACAACTAGACCCGTCTCCTTCAAACTTCGATTGTACTTTTGGGCACTGTATTTTATTAAAAGGCTTGCAATTATATATTTGTAAACACACATCTATATTTAACCACATCTACATTTATGAACTGTAATTTATAAACCATGGTGCTCGTCAAGTTAAATTTAAAGTATTTTATTTTTTTAGTTCCGTTCATTTTTTTATACTTAAATTGAAAATGTTCTCAAGAATTGTGAATCAAATCTTATGATAAAGTTTAAAAACAAAATACCACCGGGGACATACTAAGTAACAGTTTCCTACCTTTTGTTATCCCACAAAGACAACGAAGTAAACTTGACCTATATCTAGGTTTACATCACACAAAGATGACTTCTTTTCGTGATTCGAAGCCTGAGACTACCTACCAATGCTCTACCCATCAACATCCAACAGCACATACTTACATAAATAGATAAACCTTTGCATCACATAAACTGCCGCTATGATATCGGTAATATCCTAAATTTCTATGGCTATAATAGAAATATAAACCTTTTATGGATTCAGTGCTAACAAAGTGAAAATCCATGGGATTCAGTGCACATCAATTTCGGTGCTCCCTCTTCAAGACTCGTGGGATTTTAACTAATTAAAGATTTTCACGCTTTTTCTTTCTTTTTCCTACCAATTCTCCACTAAATTCCTTTAACATAACAACAACCCAACGTCTAGAAAACTACAATCACAGCATTGCCTTCCTGATAAAAAAATGTCCCGCTCCATCCACCGCTACTCCTACATCACAAATCAAAACGTATGGCAAAGGTTGTTGGTGATGATTACTAACAACGCTGAGGGACGTGGATTTGAGAATCACTCGGAGAAAAAACCTAACAATAATTTTTTCTTCGAAGAGGTAAAATTCTTGATCTTTTTTGTTATTTTCTTATAGACACGGGTATGAAAAACGTGCATTGCAATCTACGTCCTATGTTTAATAAAAAATATTGATTTATTTTGATTTGTAATTAAGCTTTTACAAATATAAAGTGATTCTTTATTTATAAAAGATAATTTTTTACCTTTAAATTTGTGATTTAGAATTTATGATTAAAAATTTAACATTAAACTCTAAATTTAAAGATGAAAATTTTACTTTTCATAACTACTAAATCCTAAATTGTAAAACTTAAATTCATAGGTGAAAATTAATTTTCTTTCTTTTAAGTGAAAGTCACTTTTTTACTGACAAAAAGTTAAATTAGATCGGTACATTTTTACTTTCAATTAATATATTCTAATAAAAAATCAAAATATATTAATTAAAAATTAAAATAAAAAATATCTAGAATCTACAACATAGAAAAACTTTTCACATGCGAGAGGGAGCGCGAGAGGAGTTCGGAGGTGCGAGAGGGAGGAGGCGTGGCCGGAGTGCAGCCACGGGAGCTCGAGAAGGAGCTCATGAGAGAGAGGAGGCCGCTGGAGGAGGGTCCTCGACCTCTTGCAGCTGTTGGGGTCGTTGTTGCAGGCACTGCAAGCGAAGCTCGCAAGAAGCAGGACCACGTAAGGAAGTTCCTATGTATTGAATTTTTTCAGTATCAGACGTCCGGAGTATCTGCCAGACATCTGGAGCAACAACGGACGTCCAAAGCAGAAGTCGGACGTTTGAAATTTTGCGAAGCACCGGGGTATGAGTCCTATGCGCTCATGCATGCACGTATGTGAAGTACATAACATTGCGCTGTCATGGTTTTAAACCTGTGTAAACACACTCTTCGAGGTTCTTTAGGACATCTGGATGTCTCCACAGCCATCTGATAGACCTATCAGACATCTAGGCGCACTAACAGACATCTAGAAAGACTCAAGACAACTGTAAAGGGGTTCCAGATGTCTGCCAGCAACGCAGGAATACAAGGTGAGTTACTAATGCAATTTAAGACATCTGGGCATACTCCTAGACGTCTGATTTTGGTTTATGTGCCCATTTTTTACCGTTCAGGACCTAAACGAAGTCAGATTTATGCAAACGAAATACCGTTGTTTTATGCTCGAGTTTCTCTACGTGTTAGTATTAGCTATATACTGTTTGAAACTCGTCTGATGTGACTTGATCACTGGTATAGGTTTCCAGCCTGTAGCGTGCTCAGGAACTGTGGAGATGACGGGATCTACGTTTCAGGCCCCCATTCCACCCGTGAATCCCGGTATATTGGTTTACTTTAATATTTAAATTTAATTAAATAAAATGCATGCTTAGAATAACTTGATTGAACGTAGGATGTGAAATGAACCTTAGGGCAGAAACGAATGAACAATGCTTGAGCTACACTGTTTACTTTGAGATGCATGTTAAAATCTTAATTGCTAGCAAGTGTATAGATACATGTTGTGATGCTTCTTCAATTATTAAAACACAAGCTACTTATTATATGAGTGAGAATTGGAATGTGAACAACGAGATTTGCATGTTGAAAAACGAAATGAAATGAATACGAGCATGAACCCTACGAGGAACTAGGAGAAGAACTCATGTATGTAGAAAGAATCTCGTATGTAGACGGGAAGTGAGCTGGCCCTTGTGTACGTGGTACCAAAGTGAGCAACTATCTTGTGTACATAGTACTAAGGGGAGCCATTATCCCTTTCGTGTAGAAAAAAAGTAGCACTCACGTACGTGTTACCGAAGAGAGCTACAACCACCTTAGTGTAAGGGGAGCAAGCTGCCCCACAGGGCCCGGGGTTAGGACTGGCCACCCTACACCGACTCTTGTTAGGCCCACTAGGCAAATCGGGATAGTCAGGCGAGGGTATGCGGACTGTGAAGGGCGAGACCCCTATTTTGTTCTAAGAGAGCGAGGCCCTGTTCTATTCCGTATTGTACATTTCAGCGTACCCGCTAGCGAAAACGATTGACCGCATGTTAATGCGAGGTAGCTACCCGTGCACTTATCGTGCGTGCCATAGTCACCGCTACGTCGCAGCCGTGACCTCGGGGTGGTAGATCGAGTGTAGGACAACCATGGGGACTCTCTCGACTAAGAGAGTGCCACGTGTACATCCTGCATCATGGAAAAACTGCAAGTGAGATCGTTCCCTTAGGGAATAAGAAGATTAAGCAAAGTTATGGATCCTGATTAGCGCACTCGACCCAGAAATGCATAAATAAGATAAATGGAAATAGATGATAATACATAATCAAAAAATGCATGTTAATTGGTTACTTATTTCTTTATGTTAAATTGCATGTAAATGGCTTAACCACCACTCTACTCAGTGTTAGCTGACCACAGATTATATAACCTTGTTCAGGTCAGGGAGTTGAGCAGCCAGTACCACCAGCTGCAGAGGGAGCTGAGCCTAGTCAAGCTTAGTCTTAATTGTTGTCACTTTTCTATTCCAAAATTTTCTTTCTATTATAGTAGTAAGTACTTTGATATATGTATTACTGCTCTGTTACGTTTATGTTTTACTTTTCGCTGTTGTAGCTGTGATGGCATGTAATATTATGAGACTTTTCATTCTGTTTCCTTTATTGTCTCTTAGTTATTTCGCTTAGTTACATTGTATTTGTAGTTGTGGAATATTTTTTACTTTTAATTATTTCTCATTGGACGACTGAATCTTGAAGATTAGTTGAGGCGAATCAATCTCCGATCCGATAGGGATCTAAGATCAAGTTGTAACACCCCTAAATATAATTATAGATATATTAAAGTTTATGATATATTCACACTTTTATTCAATATTGATCTATATCAATTATTTCTTATATTAATGTTCTAACTTATATTCATACCTACTTTCTATCTATCCAAATTTTTATGATATAATAAGAAAAACTTATATCAACCTACATCTGAATCCGTAATTTAATTTTAAAAAAATAAATATAGATATAAAAATAATTATATCCAACTCGTATCCATCCAATTTCATCCCTAATGGTATCGTAATAATAATGATTTTTTTAATATTATAATATAGATTAATTAGATTGATGTGATATAATAATTGTTATATTAGGTTGAAATTGATATATTTATATATATTAATATTAATGTGATATAATAAAATAATTTAAAAAGTGATGTATTTTAATATATATGAATGTTAATTTAATGGAATAGAATAGGTAAAATTTCATTACCTTCTATTTTTTTTAAAATGAGAAATTCATAACCTTAAAATTTTCTTTTTTTATATGCTTCTCATTTTAAGGTTGTCAAGGGAAGTCACAGGTTTTATTTGGTAGAAATTTAAAGTTTAAGATAGAATAAAGTTTAGTAAATTTTAAGAAATGATAAGTTGATGGATAAAAGGAGTATTAGTGGATGTTGATGTAATAGTTGAATTTATATATTATTATTTATTTTTATTTTTATTTATATTAAGAATGGGTTAGTAAGATAGATGAAACACCTAGATGTGATAGATAAGAGTGAGTTAGTGGAGGTAAATATGAATTGTGAGAGGTAGATGTGATGGATGATGATACATATGATAGGTGTAGAATAAAATTTTTTTATTATTCATACATTGTTCACTTTATTCTTTATACATAGGGTAAAGCCTCCTTTTAAACCTCAACCAAATGCAGCCTTAAGTTTAGTTTACTTCGTGGGTTAAGAAATTTGTGTTAAGAAATGTAAAATTTGTGTTAACCTCTATTTATGTTTACTTACAGAATGGTGTTAACATCAATTTCTATTTACTTAAACTTGTGTTAAGCTGTAATGCTAACTCTTGCGGTGTTTACTTGAATTGGTATTTAATACCAATTTCTATAGAGTGGAGTTTAGATAGAAGGGAGTTTCAAAATTAATACCCACTTTACTAACATTTCTTAAAATTGATGTTAGCAAAAATATATATTAACCCTCCAAAATAAACATTAAAATTACCAGAGTTAACCAATCAAATAAATGAAAATTAAAATCTCTATATAAGAAAATTAACTCGTTTTAATATTTTAGTGGACATTAATCGCCCAGGATGGATAGAGAAGCCTCCCCAACCCTCTTTTAGTTCGGTGCACTCGCATCGATCCTTCACCCCACGCTGTGGCCCCCACCCACCAACCACTCTCCCCTCCTCCTTATCCTGCTCCGGTCCCATCCCACCCGTCCGATCCCCACTCTCTTCGCGGAGCACCCTCCATTCGTGGCCAACCCGCGGCGCACGAGAAACTATTTGGAACACCGGAGTAAGCGAGAGCCCCACGGACTCGCACCAACCTCGACGAGGGAGAGAGGGAGAGAGACGTGCGAAGGTGAGACAAAGGTTCCACCTATCCCATCACCCCCGCTCTCCCTTCCGCACCATAACTGTGGCGAGTCCCGGTGTCGGCGGTCGCCTTCGGCGACTTCTCCCCTGTTCGGATTTGTAGCGCTCCATTTTCGGTGCGTTTGGCCCGAGTCTATTAAGGCCCGCGTTTAAAAATCGTGGCGGACCTGTCGAGGGGAGAGGTGGGGAGGGGGCAAGTCACGATCTTTCCGCGCTAGGCAGATCCAGAACCCGGAGATCTCAAGTGGGCCGACGTTGATTGGCGGTGTCCTGATCTGGTGGGTGCTGATCTCCATTTGAGGTTTTGTGGTGATCTCGTGTGTGGAGTCGAATCTTTTTGTTGTTCGATGCTTTTTCTGCGTGGTGTTTCCTTTTTTGATGTGGGCTTCGGATTGCATTGCATAAAGGAGGGTTCTTTTTGTGGATTAAGCTTCGTGATCGGGATAAAGATTTGCCCTTTGTGAGCTTTGGGTGTTTTGGGGAAATGGGCATGTACATATAAGGATGTTGCGGGATGTGCAGGAGGAATCTGTCGTTTGCTTGGGACCAATTTGAGTTTTTGTGTCTCTCTTTGATAATACTGCTCTTGTGCGGTGTTGTTTGATGCGTAAGCTTTCCTCTATTCTATGGCTTTGGATGTGGAGATTTCTAGTTTTTCCTTTTTTCGTTGGACTTGTTTCGTGTTCAAATTCTGTTATTTTAATGCAATTTTGGCTGATTGTAGGTTATCTATTTATAAGGTTGCCCTTTTACGTGATATGTTTTTGTTTTGTTGCAACAGACGGAACAGAAGCACCCTGTTTGAGGTTGCTTTTAAGAAGAAAAATAAAAACTTGTCATCATGGTGAGTAATCGTTATCCCTTGTAGATAGAGAGCTGATACAAAATGTAACTTATGTCGCCATGGTCTGTCTAAGTAGTTGTTGGTAACATTTGCGGTTTTTTTTTAACAGGGGAAGGAAACAAATGGATGGTTTGCTGACAGGCAGGAGGATGTGATCCCTATTCCTGGAAAGCCGGTGTCCTCTTTTCAAACTGAAACCATTGTTGATGGAAACACTGTAAGTAAATGGCCAAAACTCACCGTTGTCTCTTTGTTGGTAATTTACCATAATTAAATCACCAAAACTTACTTCTGTCCCTTCGTTGGCAATTTATCACGTAAACTTCGTATGAGTAATCACTAATTTTGTAATCTCTTCAGTATACTCTCAGTCAGTCTGGTGACAAGTGCAATCCATCACTCAAGGTCGAAATTTTCATTAAGAAAACTGGTACATGGTAAGTAGGTGGTGTTGAATCAATTTCAGCTATGGTTTTTGAGTTAATGTGGCCTTTCATTGATAACTTATAAATTGGCAGGATTACTCCTATTGTGCTGGGTGAGATGTCAATTTTGTCCAAAGGTCACTCGGCCATGGTCGTCAATAAAGATAGGATCATGGTTGTCTTGATGGGTCCTCCTGTGAATGAGTGCACATGGTTTCTTGAGGTTGGTGCAATCAACTGTTTGGAGTGTAGCTTTTCTTTTAAATATTTGTGATTCGTGCTTCTAAAACCAGAAGTCAGCCCTGATAACGATGGACAGGCTCAAAGTTAGGTTGCCCTTTTCGTGGTGTCTAGTTATTTAGATAGAAAATTCATGCGGTACCTATTGGACCTAGTAGTTAATTTACTAAATTCAATGTGTTGTTTACCTGGACCAATTTTATGTGGCTTGTCTGATTTGCGGAATCAGTTTGGTTTTTTTCGTTGATGTCCTTTTCAATGCTCTCTATGACTTTTTTTTTCTTGAAAGAGAATGCTCTCTATAACTTGTGAAATAGAACTAGCAAAATTTGATTTTTTTTATCGTCATTTCTTTTTTTCATTTTTTTCAGATATCTAAAAAAACTTGTTTATGTTTTATAAATAGCTTTGTATAATTTTTTATCATGTTCCTTTTCAAAAAAAAAAAAAATCGTGTTAGAAATAGTTTACATTAAAATTTGAGAAATGCACAATTACCTAGCATATTCTCAATTGATTAGCCCCTTTGATTTGAATACTATTCACTGTCTTTGTCAATATTATTCTAGTCATTGCTTGATAGAAATGTTTAGTTCTAGCAATTACATGGTTAAACTCAGCCAGAATGCTATTATATATTTTTTATAAATTTTCTTAGATGTCATTCTTTTTTTCTTCGTTCTTTGATGATTTCTTGGTCTTTGCAATCTTATGCCCTTCTTAATTACCACAAATTAGCAGATATTTTGTAACACCGTTTTGGCAGGTGGACACCCCGTATGTTAGAGAGCAGAAGAAGCTTCTTGGCACTGAAGTAGTTGCTTGGAGCAAAGGGGTGCCAGGTGATCGTCCAAAGCCGGTCGTCATTGCTGGCCCATCTGGTGTGGGTAAGGGAACTCTAATTGGAAAGCTCATGGAGGAGTTCCCATCAACCTTCGGCTTTTCGGTTAGTCACACAACTCGCCTTCCCAGGGAGAAGGAGGAAAATGGAGTTCATTACCATTTTACCGAAAGAAGTTCAATGGAAAAAGATATAAAAGATGGGAAATTCCTCGAATTTGCTTGTGTCCATGGAAATCTCTATGGAACAAGCGTAGAAGCTGTTGAAGCAGTGACTGATGCTGGAAAGGTAAAACACCTTTAGCTATATTTTTTTTGCACCGATATGTATTTCTAAGAGCTAATCTTTATGGATTCCACACCTACCTTTTGTTGGTAGAGGTGTATTCTTGATATCGACATCCAAGGCTCGAGATATGTGAGGGCCAGCTCTCTTGATGCATTATTTATCTTCATTTCCCCTCCCTCCTTCGAGGAATTGGAGAAGCGACTCCGTGGAAGGTGAGTTACTGTACAATTCCACACGCAAATGATAAAATCTCAAAATCTGCATGGATTCAAGTGTGCTCACGTCCATACTAGGGGAACCGAAACTGAGGAGCAAGTCCAAAAGAGGCTGAGGAACGCTATCCTTGAGATCGAACAAGGAAAGTTGCCGGGTCTTTTCGATCACATGTTGGTCAACGACGACCTCGAAGTGTGCTACAAGAATCTCAAGGTTCTAAACGCATTCTTAATACCGATAATTTTCGAATTGGTGTCCAATGCCCCGTATTAAGTGTTTCACCGTATCGTCACCCTCTCATGCATTTTTTTTGTGCAGAAAATACTGGGTCTCGAAGGGAAAAAGAGTGTTGTTGTCCATCAGAATGGTCAGTTCAGAAGCTTTGCCATTTTCATCATTGTTTGTTTTACCCTCTGTGGTTCCCGTCACCTAAGCAAAGATAACTGAATCCAACGCAGGTTGTGAGACCAAAGAAGATCTAGTGTGCCACTTGACATCGCGAACAAGTTACAACTGTACGTCGAAAAGCGAAAATAACAGTTTGTGAGTATCTACAGACCTGGAATTTGTCTTGGATGAACGAATTCCTGACCTTCCGATTGTGTTGTTTCATTTCAGATGTAGTCTTTCGCTAGATGTCTCCTCCCTCAAAGGTGGAGCTCCTGGGCGAACGAGGGGACTTAGGATCTTGCCCCTTGATGCATTAACGGATAGATAGGATGGAGGGTGGAAGTTTTAGTTGCCAAGCTTTTGGTGAAGATATTTGTTTAGTTTGATATGTGTTGTACTCGTCGGTGTTGTAGCATTGCCTCTAGAGTCGGAAGGATGTGTTGTGTCAAGCAGCTTTTCTGAAAATTGTTTTGTTTCTCAGGTGAATGAGAATGAAGGATCGTATCCTGTGGAAGATGGAGAATGTTAATTTCTTTCAAAGATTTTTACGTGGCTCGCTGCAAACAATGGGACTAACATGTATACCCTTGCAAAGTAGTTAATAACACAGATACCCTTGTTAAGTTGGTCCGTCATGGCTGCTCGAAGAGGCATCAAAATCGGAAAGAGGTCATGTCCCCCCACCATCAATTTTTTCAAGGATGAGGGTTTGAAAGAGGTAAAAGTTGACGTGTATTATTATAAATGTGGTCTTAACTTATGTTTTTCTTTTTTTTAAAAAAAAAAATACTTACATATAATGGAATTTATCATTATTGAAATCAACAAATTAATTTTTGTACGGATGTAAATTATTTAAATTAACTTTGGAATCATTTTTTATTGGTGAAATCTTATTTTATATTGATATAAAATTATTTTATACTTTTAAAATAATTTTATTTAAGATTGTATCGGTATAAAATAAGATTGTATTCGTATAAAATTAAATTTCACGTATTTATTTGCCTAATAATTAATTTTATATTTGATATGTAATTTTTCATCTTAAAATGTAAAATCTTAAATCATAAGATAAAAAATTAATTTTTATAAATCTAAATCTTAAATTTTAAATTATAAGTTCATATGTCAAAATTATTTTAGATAAGTAAAATTACCTTTAAAATAATTTTATATCAATGTAAATGTAAAGATAATTTAAAATAATTTATTATAAGTGTAAAGTCTTTTTACATCATTATAAAATTATTTATTACCTATATATTTTAAATTAAAATAATATGATGATTTATTTGAATGTAAAGGAAACTATGGCATAATAAATTTAATATTTTTTTAATTTTTTATATTAAATATCAATTATTAAATATACTCGCATTTCAACGTTACATAAAATATAAAAATATTACTCGTAAATTTACTTGCGTCACGTCAATATCTGCATTTTCCTTACTTTTGATTTTTTTCTATAGATTTAGATAGAGACGCAATGAAATTTTGCATTTAAAGCCCGATTAGATGGATCTTTCTCCTCCCAACGCCTGACATGGTGATGGGTAAGGGGGAGGACCCTGATTAAAGGGAACTAGAGGGACGCAACGCCCTCCCGAAGGGGAAGCACAAAATGGCTGCTAGGAGAAACGACTTGATACATATGGGGGAAATTAGGAATGAAAAAAAATAAAAAATAAAAGAAAAGAATACGCCATCGTAATAAGATTTCATACAAAACGAAATGTTGCTGTATGGACCTCGCTGGGCCATGAGCTTAACTTGAACATCCACCAATGACGCGCTTATGGTGGAAAATTTTGGGTCATTATGATGGGGTGATAGGGTTTCTGTTGTTTTGGTCCCTCTCTTTCTGGTTGAGCGTTGTTATGGTTACCATTTTGCCGCATCAGTGTTTGGCAATGTGTCAGTACGTAAAAGATTTTTGAACTGCTTAAATACCAATAATCCATAATCGTAACTTGAAATGCAATATTGGAACAGGAAACCATCTTCCTGCTTGTCATACTATTATCACCTCTATGTTCTTCGGGGGCTGGACAGACGATGGTGTCTGTGACGGTGATGACCGAGCTGGAATGCCTGCAATGCCACCACTTTCCTCCGGGTAACTTCATAGGATGTATGAATGGCAAAGGTATATAAAGAATATACGAATGATAGACACGATTTTCCAAAAATATTAACTCAATGTTTTATCTATAATATATTAATTTACCTATCTCATCCAATCCTCCTTACTTTACCATGTAACAAAATAATAATTAAAATATAATCTAACATTAAATATAAAATAACTAAACTACATCATTTTCTTTATATTTAAATCACATCAAACATATAAATTTACAATATATCAATTAACCCTGTAATATCTATCATCCACTAACTCATTATTTATACCACTATTTCTAAGGACTTTTACCAAGGATAAACACTAACCCTCGTCCAAGTAAAACCTCAAATTCCTCAATCACTCCCCAATTGGATATTGGACGGCCTTGCCGTGACCTCTACGGCGAGAGGTCGGAAAAGGAAGAAAGGGAAACTTAGAGAGACATTTTATAGGGTTCTCGATGAAAATTTTTGTTACTTTTAACTTCGATAGAGAATTTAATGATGATTAGAGCAGGGGCAAAAGATGCGAGCCCAAGCTGCCGAGGCAACTTTACAAGGACAATGTGTATGACAGCAACTTATGGGACTATGCACAACATTCATGTGATTGCAAAAGCATATAGAGATCTGGCTGTCCAATCGGGTATAAAATGGCCTATTTGGAAGTCACGTTTCCTGTATTTCCCCTCCCCCAGTGGACACGGCAACAAATTGGGGGCAAGTTGCAAGCCTACACTTCATTCTTAGTTGCGGAGAAGGAACAAAAAAATAATTACCTTCGCTAGAACCACGGTTTGCGATGCTTGCATCCATGGTAACATTAATGAAACTAATGCCTAAGCTTGTATGATCCTGTATGGATGTTGATGAGTCCGATAATGGTATTGCCGAATGCACATTCGTCCGAAGACAAAGGAAAATACAGAAATTTGGCATTTGTAAGTAAGGATTCCACAAGTTGCTAAACAAAATGTAACACAATCATGTCAGAGCGTAACTCATTCAAAAATGAGCACTCCAGAGAATTCTTACACGATTCTTGCACAAACAGATCAAACTCAAAAACTGAAACAGCAAATCAACAGCATTAACGGTACCAGAAGGTAAATAGAGCTGAAATTAAATCATAGTATCAAGCACCAGTATCCATGTTTATTTGGCTGTGTGTCTAGGATTTATAAGGAGATGGGCTGTGGTTTTGGACCAGCCACTTTCGCTGTTTTTACATGAATTGATACAGGACCGAAGGGCAGCAGAAAATGAAATTAACGGTGATTAAATTACAATGGGGAGGTTCAAGATGCCACTTCAGTTCTACAGAAAAAGGAGAATAAAAGATTGAGCCAAGAATGAATTGCCCATGTAAAAGGGATTACCCCATGTTACACCTCCTGCCGACTCAAGCACCGGCTTGCCCAGTTTGGATGCCTGCAAGTTCACAGAGTCAAGAAACGAAGTTAGAGTTACCAATGCCAAATTGGGTCATGCTTGATTTCTTATAAATTAGACATCAGAGTAACTGCAGTACGTGTGTCCAGTCCTTGAATTTAAAAATTAATTTGCAATTGACTAACAGCATAAAATTGTGAAACTGTTAAATGGCCATCCGATGGATTTCACTAAACTATTGAGATAGTGTCAATAAAAAGAAAACAAAATAAAGTATTGTGGCGTCAGGAGAACCAACATTAATATGCTTCATGATGTCTTGAAGCTATCCCACTCCAAAAAAAAGGCTGTCTACTGAGGAGATAATTTCTATATTTCTTTTCAAACAAAACTAGTCATGTTTCTCCTTTGAGCCAAAGAATTTAAGTTACCACACTCAAGATGAAAAGAGGCAAGTGGCTTCAACCTTCTAGTTTATAAAGCACGGACCTAAATAGAATGCTGAGTATACATTATCTACATCATTTAAGGCAATGATTCAATAGAATGATGATATAGCTTGTCTAGATCATTGTTTTCTTTAGCACAAGGCCTATCTATTAATGATGACACCATCTAATGTTGGGCCATAGGGACACTACGACCAACGATGATATTCTTAGGAAGAAATAAATATGCTATTCCAAAATTTCCTCATCCACTGAAAAATTAAAGTTAATTGAGAGACTTTTATATTGTAAATCAGTTGTAAGATTGAATATAATATCTAACGACAACGTCCTCATGATTTTAACAAAATACAAATAAATGAATAGAAGAAATAAGATTATTAAGAATGAAAAGATCTTGATTCTAAGACAACAATAAAGCAATTATTTGTTCCTTCACATTTGAAAGTAAATGCTTAACAAAAGTATAATGCACAACTGTGTAAAAACTCTCCTTTGGAGAAGATGATGATGATGATGACAATCATGATGATGATGGCATTTCTAACTTTTTGAAAAAAAAAAAAAAAACCTTTCTTTTCAAATCTTAATTGCATCACAACGCTGACTATTGAATGAATCAGATGTCTTTTGGTGTTTTTTATTAATATGTTTTTTTTTTCACTTTTATAATTTGCCTAGAATGACGAAAAATTATGAATGCTGTTAGTTGGGTAGCAAATGAGTTAGGGACATCATTTAAATGATGATTGGCACCGCTAATCTTGGAATGATTAAAATGTTCAGGGCAATGAGTTCAGGGTTGGGCATGTGCTCACTCTGGAGTAGTTTCACCACTGTATATAGGCGCCCATCCTTGCAAAAGTCTAACCACAAGTGGTTTGCAGTAAACACATATCAAATTATTTATTCTATTCACAAAATAATCCAATTAACTATCTACACCTAAATACAAAATTCCTGCTTAAAGAAGTATGCATGCTCATACAAACACCCACACCCCAATCCCACAGACACATTAAAAAGGGAGAAAATATTTCATATCAAAGAACAACTAGAAACACTGCAAGAATGTAGTCAGCAGTGCAGGGAGCAGTCAGGGAGCAGTCAGGTAGATGGGCCGAGGATAAAGAGATCCGGAACAAAATATCATTATGGCAGATAGGTTAAAAGGGGTTCTCACCTCTGGGATATGAGACAAGAAGCAGGCTGATAAACTCTAGACAAATCACATTCTCAATCCATGTCAAAATATGGATGCAATGCTGTTATTACACAAATCTCACACTCGGTGAAGGACTGTTATGCGAAACATGGACTGAAGAAGAAAAGCATATCACTCACGTAAAGATCTAGAAGACCCTTGACACATGGCAAAGGCTCAGAACCTCAAAGAGTCTAGTTTTGTTGGAGATCTTGGAGATCTCGTGAATCTCCATGTGGGGATCTCTACTTTCTAATCCTAATACAATCTTCTAAAATAGGAAAAGCACATCTCTAATCAAGACAAATCTCTAACATAACAAACCGTGCTAAAAGGATAAATCTAAAACTAAAAACAGAAATAAGGAAACAAGATAACTTGGCAAGGTGGACTTCCTTGCCTTCCAATTCACATGGGATCTCGTGATCTCCCACATGGAGATTCACGAGATCTCCAACAAGTTCCTACATGAAGAACACTTCACATACAAAGATCTAGCAGAGACTGGGTCTTTCCAGCGCCACAAAGCTCACAAAGAGAGGATACCTCTTATATCGGGACCCTAAAGAGAACGGTCTGCTAATAGAAAATCTCCTCGATCAAGAGACTAAGATAAAGCTCCATAATCAAGGAACATGGTAATGGGACGTCATTGTAGGAGCTACAGAGTAGTAATGGTGGAGTATTTGGGCTCTACTCTAACTTCCCTCCTTTCTCCCATGCTTGTCAGTTTCACAAAGGTACCTGACCAAGCAAGTAATAAAAGAAAGATAATGCTCCAAAGAAAATAAAGGATGAGTTTCAAGGAATTGAAACACAATGAGCACAATCAATGTGGCCAAATGCATATGCCACACATGAAGAACAACTAATCAAGAAACTACCAAGACAATTTATTTTTGATTGGTATTGACATGTTCCCTCACTTTGAAAAAGATCAAGGGCTGCTTTGTTTTGTCATTCTAAAAGAACCAAGGGATGAAAAACATCCCTTCCTTTCTACTCTTTTTTTCTCCCTCTGTCTTTTTATTCTTTTATTTGTTGGGGAAAAAAATCAAACTTGAATTCCATTCAGCAAGAACAGCCGAAACACAAAGACCACAGCCAAGTTAAGAAAGGTTTCTTAGAGGGTTTTGAACCAAGTTGAAATTGCGGAGATCTATGTTTGGTTACTTGGTAAAGTCATCCAAGCTTGGTCACTACCACCCCGTTTGCAATGAGATACCCTTCTTCCAAAGGGTTTTTTTTTTTAGAAGGAAACAAATGATTACAGTAATTGTATTAACAAAATTGAAACAAACTTACAAATTGGAGAGCCAAAAATCAAACAAAAAAGAAACCTCCCTCACAACATTCTCCACCCAGAAACGTTTGTCCTGAAAAACAATTCCATTATGTTGTAGCCACAAACACCACATAATAGCAAGTCATGATCCACCCAGCTGTGTCGACTCCCACACGACTTCGGAAGGAAGCCCAGAAATTCTCTGTTGAAGAAAAATCCACCGTCCAAAGGCTGAAAAAATGCCACACCTCCTTGGAAATCTCCCACGAAAAGAACAAGTGTGGAATATCCTCATCTGCAGCATGGCAAAGTGGACAACTCGCATCCAAATCCTCAGACCAATATCTTCTTAAACACTTCATTACATTCTTTCCTCCAAGTTTTGTAGAGAGAGTTGTCTTGTGCCCTTAGGTATTCTATACCTACCTGCCTATAGCAATTTTTGGCACAAGTACCCTTTTGCAGAAGGGTATTCGAACTTTTCCTGGGAGTATGACATGGATTAGTAAACGTCCTAGTGCCTGGTGCTTGGATATTGGCTCAAATCTGAAATATAAGAACTATTGCAGAATTTTCAAAGTTTAAACTAGGGCATGAATTCTAACAAAGGTTTTCCATCACTCTGGACTTAAATCGACGGTTTTAGCTATGCAGAACTAAGTACTATCCAAACTATATCAATGGCATCAGTGCAAGTTCATAAACAAATCACCTTCACCCCTATATAATCTGTTAGTTCCTTCAAGAAAAAACCTATTAAGCTTTGATGCCAAGGCCACCAGTCACATTACAGAGAACCGTCACCAGTAATGCAAATCAAGTCACAAGCATTTGCTCTAAACACGGGCAAATCCAACATGCTGTAAGTTGTGCACAGCACAGATGGAGGCACTGTGGGAATGAGTTACTGCATTCATTGTGTTGTGATTCTCCTAAAGAAGAAAAGGCCACTCAAGTGTCCAAAAAAAAACAATCATGCCACCAGCAGTCAAGCCTACAAAATTAATGTCTGAATCAGCTTATGGGTTCTTCAATGCCATAGCAAAGATTGACTAGGAGAGTGGTAAATATGCATAGTAGTTGCATGTCCAAATCAACAAATTTCCCCCTGGTATTGCATCATGGAGTGCAGATCTGGTGGATTAGATTGCAATCACGACCAGTACATAATTTTGCAGATGTTCAACCAATAAAAAATAATGAGAAAACTACATAATGTTCATGATCTTTTTATGAGATTTTAAAGGTCTCCAATGTCATTCCCAAACTTTTCAGTTTTTCCAGTGTAGTCCCTCTGTTGGGACTCCATAAAGGCTCCGTTAAGTTGATAGAGAGATGAGCAATTTTTTGACATATTTGGACGAAAATACTCTTATATTGTAGCTTTATCCCCTCACCTAACATGTTCCTCAATTAAACCCATCACCTATCCTCAATATCCAAAGAACATCCTTTTACCTCTGATCTCAACTCTGGCAGCCTCCCAGATCTCAGATCTCCACAGCCAACAAGGTCTCAAACTCATCACTCTACTTCAACAAGATCTTCTTGTTTAGGGTTTTTGTCCCCTCTGAGTTAACAAAAGCTAACAGTGTTAGACATTTGGGAAAGGAGAGGACTACATTGAAAAAATTGAAAAGTTTGGGGACGACATTGAAAAAATTTGAAGTTCAGGGATTGCATCAAAATCTCATGAAAAGATTGGGGACTTCTATATAATTTTCTCAAGAATAATTCCTCTCGGTTCCATCATGCAAGAATAAGTAACTAAAAAGGCCAGTACTTGTGCTGTTAATGCTCCCTTTCACAGTGCTTCCATTCAACATGGCAGATCTTATGGTGGAAGATCGGACCTGTATGAAGATCTACAAATTGTTCAAGCAAGTTTGCATGATCAAGATTATTCCTGATGCATGGAAGATAGATGAACACTAACAATCACATGGAGATCAAGAAGTTCGCCAATCATCCTTAAAAGTCATCTATGATAAGGAAAACCATGCAATTAAAACATTACTCAAACGACAAATCCCTAGAATCAGACTGCTCTCCATATCATCACTGTCAAGAAAGATAAATTCAGTATCATCGGCTTTCATCCCATATTGAACACTGCAATGGTAAAATGTAGCATCATAAATTAAGAAGACCAAGATTGGCGCAGTTCACGACGGCATGAAACCATCCTATTTTATGGAGAAGCTTGCCTAACAGTCTGACAATACTATTATTTCATCAGGTAAAACAATTGGTGTGTGGCCCCTTGTATAGGCCCTCACCCTTAAAGAGATCCTAATCCTAACAAGCGTGAGAAGCAATGCAGTATCAAGTGGATGAAGAGAGGATCTAATTAGCCATATTAATTATAGATATATACTTCTCAAAAAACAAGGACCTAGATACACAACCCTCAACAATTTTCTTTTGAGAACGGATGGAATGACTACTCCACAACAGAAGTCAGCCTATTCTAGACGTCGTGTGACTAATATTGAAACAATGAACATGGTGTTCCAATGTAACATTGCACCTTTGACTTCACCTATCAAAGATGGACTTTGAGAACAAACTGTAAGGGAAGAGATACAACGCACTATGCTAGCCAAATGAGGAGCTTACTAGTGGTTGGAGCTGTTCACCAGGATGCCAACTGGCTGCTGCCAGGGGCTGTTAGCATTGTCCCTCCAAAGACCCGATAGTCAATTGAAGGTTGGCAATTGGCAACCTGAGTCATGCCAGGAGTGTTCTCATGGGAATAAGCATGAGGTTCAATAATTCCTTCCCTGCTCAGGCTGGTTTCTCCCTGTTTGTTAATATTGGATCCTGCATTTGCTGAACAAGAACAAAAACGCTTTCAGAAGAGGGGCAATCTGACTTCACCAAATGAGCCATGCATGGTCAAATATCATCCATTATATCAAGGATAATCACCGTCAACTTTTTTTGTGTTGAGAAATCGCCCACCACAGCCTCTTGGACGCCTCATGGCATGTAGATGGCGAGACTCGTGAAGATATGGCTGAAAAAATTCAAAATTTTCAAACATACATGAAACTAAAAGGTTCTAACAATAATCGTATTCTGCAATTCTGAGGGAGAAAAATGATAAGATACCTAGGTTTGGTATGCTAACTCAATAATTTTTTGAGTGATTTACATAAAAGTCTGTCAACTTAAATCTAAATTTCAATGTGATCCGTGGACTTTAAAACACGTCCACATCGTCCCTAAGTTTTCTATTTGTATCAATGCAATTCTCCCTCTCTTTTCAATCTAGCGTAGTTATCATTTGCTAGCCTTTTCAGCCACATTTATGCTAATAACAACTTAAAAATATAGTGAACCAACTTTCAATTTTAGTAAATGACAACGTCCAAGGGACTACATTCATACAATTAGACAGATAAGGGACAACATTGACACATTATAAAGTGGAAGGACTACATTAAAATATGAGTGTAAGTTCAGACACTTATATGTAAATTGCTCGATTTTTTTTTTTGAAGATTAGCTCAAGGACTACATTAATACAATTAGAAAGATAAGGGACAACATTGGCACGTTCTAAAGTTCGGGGACTACATTGAAATATGAGTGTAAGTTCAGGGACCTCTATATAAATTGCTCAATTTTTTTTGAAAAATAGCTCAGTGATTTGACAGTGCTTTAAATACTAATAATTACGTATTGCAATTGAATAACAGACTTAGGCTTGGTACGGAAACATAAAATGTTCCCTGGATTTATGGTTTGACAGTGCTTTACATGCTAATATTAAGCATTGCAATCAGCAATTGCTGAGCTTCATTGAATTTATCACACATAAACATAAAAGGTGACAGAATATACAGTTTATGTTTTTGAAAGGAAAAATACCTATCCACCAAATAGGTATATTTCTTTTCAGAAATAATTCAAATCTCCATGTCTTTACCTTCCTACATTTTACCAATTTCTTCTCAAGCTCAGCCTTGGCACGAGATTGTCTTCGTCTGAGAATCCCATGGTATTGCTTGGCATTGACATACACAGGCTCCTCAGTCAGTTCCAATGGCAAAGCCATTCGAGTTTGAGGCATTCCAATACATTGTGAGGGCACCTACCAAAAGTTTTACAAGAATGCTTTGGCAATGGATTCATCAAAATTAGAGGGCATGTCTACATTTGGAGAAAAGAGCCAGTACACAAACAATGTGGTAGAATATTCTAAGAAGAGGTAACATTGCATGAGTTATGATACTATGTAGAATTTATTTTAAAAAGAAGACAAAGAAGAAACTGCTTAGAACTATAAATATGGAGAAGCATGAGCTTCCCAATTCCAATCCACTCCAATGTAAAACAGACATTTTTATATTTCAACGTTAGCATGCTCAAAAGCACATGTTCCCAAGATATAAAACACCTCTCTCCGACTGTATTTTCTGCTAACTAAATCATCTGAAGTTTCAAAAGTCAGCTGTCTGGAGTGCATGCTTGGCAGAGTAGGCAGAGATGGCAACAGTTACAAACTGCATATACGTGCCCAGGCCATCACTCAGCTACGTCAAGTAGGTGGTCCAAGTAACCCGCATATGCATCCACATAGGCAGCCAATTTTTGGATAAGAATAATTGCATCTTTAAGAGATCAACCTAACCTGATACCCTCCGAACACCCAATACCCATTATTCCTGTTACTAAAACCAGCAAGCTTCTGCCTTGCCAAACCATAGGTTAAATCCCTGTAAAGTAGATGGAATCACATGTTATCCATCTTACACCAATTGCTAACACAAGTTCTCCAGGCCACAATATAAACTAGCCGAACGGCTTTGTAAGCTTCATCAAACTTTAACAACAATTGTACCAACATTTTGTAAGCAGCTATCACTGAAAAATCTTGATCCACCCAAAACCTAGGCATCATTCTTAAAGCCACTAATGCAGATGACTTACCATCTCATGCATGTGTAAAAGCTCATCCACTTGTGTTTCTAACAAGGATTCAAGGTGTCTCCAATAGTCCCGCATAGAAAACTCATAAAATTTAGTGGAAAATAAAGGATTGAAAATATTAAACATTTTAGGTGGTTGCCACAGGTCTATTGAACCCATACCAACAAAATGTCAAGGCCAAATTTTCTCAATTCAGCTTAGGTCTTGGCCCAAGACACTACAAATTGTATGAGCCATGAACCAACCAAAAATGTCAGAAGTAAGTGATGTACTGGGCTAAGTGCTACACCATAAAAGTGATGGTGGAAACCACCTCCAAAGCTTGTACAAGTCACCTCTAGGATCCCACATTACCTAGTAATTGATTGATTGATTGGTCATATGAACCCTAACGAGATTTAACCCCGGGTGGTTAATGCCATCTGTGTTTGCTGATTTGTGGAGATCTTTTAGGTGTGGTAATAATAATGGGGGCCACAATGTCTTCAAAATGAAAAAGGAGAGGGCTAAGGCTTTGGCGGTCCTTTGGGGCATATGGATGGGAAGGAATGAGGTTATTTTTAGTATGTTAAAAAAAAATTTGTTGGAGTTTTGTCTTTAATTCTTCTTTGGGTGTGAGCTTGTAACTTGGCCATGTTCTGGGCCTTTTATTAATTAATATATTTGCTGGGTGGTTATCAACCGAATAACCACCCTTTCTCTTTTTAAAAAAAAAAAAGAACCCTAACGAGGACATCAAGATTTCAAGTAAGGGAATTTGTAACACCCTCAAAAGAAAGTTTCACATGGAAAAGTTGCTATGGATCAACTAGGAACATACCCAACAAGTTGTCAAAATCAATTTTTTTCTCAATTAGACTGAAGTCTAGGCCCGATTGTTACACCAATAATCATGTCCTCCTAGAAAGACACTCTATAACATGCAACAAGAAGCACCCATGGATTCTAACCCATGATATGATGCTTAGGGAATACCTTAGAGCTGATACTTTATGCAAACCATTTTTTATTTTTGAAAAGAGAAAGGGTGATTGTCCTGTTGATAATCACCCAATTTATGCGGACCAATTATCATCCCAGAAAGCAAATCAGGAGCTATCACAAATCTATTGTGTGAGAAAAGGTGCTAGATGTGGTATTAGACCACTCCTTACCAAAAATTAGATGCTTCTAGTACTGCACACCTAACCATTAAGACTTCAGCCATAAATTGCCGAGGAAATTCTTGTGCACAAACCATCAACTTCAACCATGAAGAGTGAGATCCACTTCATCTGTGAGGCATCATTCAATCCTAAGATAACACCATGTCCCCCACTAAAGTTGAAATATGTTGTCCCAAGCTACCAGGCACTTCCATCTTACTGAAGCAAGTACAACTGAAGCCAATAGGAACTAGGTGCACCCATCTCATTGAAACAAATACAGACAACACCCATTCATTTCTCCACCATTATGGGAACGTAAAAACCAACATGAAGAATATTGGTTACACAAACATAATGGATTTTCAAATAACATGGCTTCTCCCCTCAGAGAACAACTTTGAGCTCTATCCATCCAACCTTCTTCCCAACTTTTCTATCAGCAGGGCAAGGTCATAGGCTAAGCTTAATAAAGTTAGTCCAAGATAGGGGATAAGCAGTATGCGCTATGAGATCAGTAATTTCACTAAGCAATTTGCTGCCTTGGAATCTCCCATAGTAACAGGGATGAAAGATGATGTATCAAATTTGTCTTATCAAGACCTCTGAAAAAAACTGTCTTAACAAGGTGCCTGACTCAGAATCTTCTTCTGCAAAGGGTTTCAACTCACAGGTAGGTTCAAAAGAAGCATCAGTTTCTAGGTATGCTAGGCATAGTCCAGGTTGTTTGAAACCATGAAATCATGAGTAAAGTACCCCCTAGTTTTTTTTTTTTTTTTTGAAAAGGAAAAATACCTCCTAGTTACAAAGGAGGTGTACAAATGTCTAAAAAGACTGCAGACTAACTCAAAGAGAAGCAGACGAGATGGTACAAGCCAGTGAACCAATTGAAGCACCAATAATAAGTGCAGCAAAAGTTGATAGCTGAAGTGTGAAAGGCACTACACCAGAAACTTAACAAGGGAATTCCTTTGTACTGAATTACTAATCACATCATATATATGTGCATACTCAATGAGTATCGAGATTCTAGATAAGCATGCCAAGGCACTATATCTCAACTCGTGTAAAATCATGAAATACCTGAAAGGAATTGACACATGCCAGTCAGTAGCTGCATCCAAAAATAACCGGCATCTCTACTGGAAATGAAGACAAATGTTTACCAGGTAAGACATGCTACCAACTCGAGAACTAGGGTTATATGTTTATCCTTTGGGGAATCCAATTCGGAGAGGTGAGAAGTAATACATAGGTCAAAATTTTCTTTTAAGAAGGTAATACATATGTCATAATTAAAAGTGTGCCACAGCCATGTAAGGACATGCCAAATGTTCTCTGATGGATGTGTTCAAGGAAAGCCACCTATGGCACTGCTACGATCGAGGAGACCATTGTCATTGATTACCACAGTTTCATGAAGCATATTCAGCTTGATGTGAAATTCAGCAAAAAGAAAGTTGATGCTGGATAGTTGTGTCTGTTTACATCATATATATAATCCAGCTTTATACGTCCTCACCAATAACCACTTGAAATATCTAAATGAAAAGAACTTGCCAATTTGGCATGTTAAATATAGCTGCACAGATTAAGTGGATGAACTAAGAAATGTTTATTATACATGTTGCACAACCACATCTTCTCTAGAAATGTATATTAGAGACCCTAACCATCCACATCACATACACATGACAGACACAAAAAAATGTGTAGCAAATGCAATACATACCAGAGGATGAGGTCCATAAGCAGGTATAACACCACCATAAAAAGGATTAGTGTATGGATATGGAGCACAAACCTGTAAGAGCTACACATGTATCAAGCATGTATTTGACAGGGAGAAAAATGAAAGGGTAATCTCATGAAAACAGGGTATCATATATTTAAGAATGCCTGTGCTCAATAAGAAACAGATACTGAAAGAAGTTCCTACATTTGAATGACCAAGCTCCAGCTGAGTGTGTGGTAAGTATTCCGAAGAACTAGGGGGCATTGAAGATGTCACAGGCTGCACATGTTGGCCTTCCTCCTGATGAACTCCATTTGAACCTGCAACTAAAATTTTTAGTGCCACACTATCTCACTCAAGTCACACTATATTCAAGATTTAAGAGATATCGATGGTAAAGCATTTCCAACTAAAACGCTCCACAATCAAGTGGTATGAACAAATTACATTTATGCCAACACTTGATTTTCTTTTCTTTTCTTTCTTTTTGAGAAGGAACACTTGATATTTTGCATGTCATCAAGGAAAAATCTGCGGAATTTAGGTTGCTACCTGCCTGTATTGGATGCCTATCCTAAAGTGAGTAGCATGCATATCACTAAGGATCTGTTTATTTGCAGGGATTGAGTCGTTTGTATTATATTTGGGTCCTTCAATCTCAAGTTATAACAATCCCGGAATAGAGCTCTCAATCCCAGGATTATCCAATTCTAAGAGTGAGATAAACTTAACCTAGGATTGTGTGAGAGAACGCCCCCATCTATCCCCCCAAAGACCCCATGATTTGATCCATATTTCCTACAAACACACAACTTCACAATTCCATATTTATCCCACAATCCCACCACTTACAAAATTAATCCCTCAACATGAATCCCTCAAAACAAACAGTTAATTGGCAAAGGAATGTTTGATGCTGAACTACCCGGCATTTTATTCTCTCCCCTTTATAGCTTTTTTTTTTTCAGCTGGTGGCTAAATGTAGCAGGGGAGAATAAAGTAAAACATTTTCTTTTGGTAAGGTAATATTTGAACCTTGATCTTGTGGATGAGAGTCCAACAACTCAACTACCAAATGGGTTAAGATAATCTAAAACTTTCATTAATGCCTTTACTTGAAAACAAGTAAAAGTTATAAGCTTTGCATACTTACATGACTAATCACGGTCAAAAGATCATAGTAGATACTTTAGATGAGGATCTTAGCCTCTAAAAAGTACAAATATATAGCCTGTAATATGCAGAAATAGAAGATTCATTGTAAGGCCAGTTTTTCAAAAAGCAAAAGCAATTTATATCTAAGACTACAGTCAACTTACTACGAGAGCCAGAAAAGGACCTCAGAAGGCTTGGATTTAAACATCCTTTCTTAGGGACTATGTATCTCTTAGATTGTAATAGATTCAGAAAAATAACCATAATCACAAGCAATAGATTTTTTTTTTTGAAAAAAACAAAATAAATATTGATTTTTCTATACAAAATTACTTCATTTTAGCTTTAGATAAGATCAGAACTTCCACTAATTACTACACATCTGTGATGCATTATTCCATCACTTGCTAGCTTCCAAAACAAGCACAAAAAGGACATATTGATTTGCTATAATAGGATGCCAAACATGAACCATTAAAACAACATATGACCATGTTACAATTTACAAGTTGCTGATGGTCATTAGCAAGGTTTTAAAAATGTGAGGTGGAACCAAGGCAGTTTTACTTCATCCAGGCAAGGCATAAACCTCAAGGCGGATGAGGCATAAGCCTCACATTTAAAAAAGTGCCGTAGATGTATACTTATTAAGTGTTAATAATGAAAAAATAACATAAAAACAAGCTTATATGCCATTTCGCTCTATTACAACATTCAAAGAGTGGAATTAGACAAGATGTGACATTTAGATAAAAGACAAACCTCCAAATAATGAAAAAAAAAAAAAATCAAAAACTAATCAAACAATGATGATTGAATAGTAATCACCAATGCAAATAGTTATGAAAAGGTATTCAAAACATTCAAATCACACTATAAGCAGTGCACATACCACATATAAACATGTAAACCGTAACCATAAACACTCAAAATATAGACACATAATGCATATACAGTAACTACACAAAAAAAGGACCAAATATATCATACATGGTAACTAAATGATTTGTATTAAGAATCAAAAATATGAATCACAAAGAAACAACAAACCAGTAGCCACACTGAGTTGTAAATGAGAACAAATAAATGAAATAAATATACAAAAGAAAAGGAATAAAATAAACTTATAAATAAATCAAAAAAAAGAACTTACATGCTTCTTGTGTCTAGGGATATACCAAATGAAAAGAAAAAAGTCCAAGAGTCAATTACCAATAGCAAAGCATCTAACAAAGCATAATAGTACCACAACAAAGCCTATGTAACAAACAAAAAATAACACGACTCTAACCTAAGAAAAATAACAATTTAGGATTAGGTGAGAGAGTTGGGGGTTTAGAAATGAATTTTAGACATTAGAATTGAGGTTCTCCATTGAGGCAGCGCCTCACCTCCACCTCAAGGCCTTATCACCTCGACACTGACTCGACTAAATGAGGCACACGCCTCAAGCTTCAACCCTGAGGCTATAGTCTTGAGGCTATTTCCTTGTGCCTCGTCTCGAGGCTTGCACCTTGAACACCTCAAGGTGCGATTTTTAAAACCATGGTCACGAGAAACAACTTGCATTATTGGAAAAATGTGTCAAAAAAGAAGAAAAAAGAACCACAAACCGCTAAGCTTTGATAAATAGAAAACTTACTTTTATTCTTTTCCTTACCGTAACTCATTGCAATTTAAGCTCAAACATCACTGGGCATTGGTTTTAACCTCACTCCTCTTAACTTTTCCAATTCTTTCTTGAATACCACCCACATTGACCCTAACCAACCAGTTAGTGACTAGCTACCTCTACAAATGGTCTGTTTGCTTTTTTGGATCAAAAATATGGACCAATTCTCAGATGCTCTCCTCAAAGACGAAATAAAGTACCAACAAGTCAGTACGAACCTCCTTCCACCACGCCATCTGGCCTATCCCGCCCGTCCGCGGCATTGACATGAGGAATTCTCGACGCACCATCAGTCGAGACCACCGGTACCGCGCAGGCGGCACCATACTGGAGTCCTTGCCACCAGGGACGTGCACCAGCACTCTCCGAATCAGGAACAGTCATATTCCCCTTCTCCGTCGCCCTCTGCATGCTTCCTCTCTATCCCAATCCTTGCAAAAACGAATCCACTCCCCATCAGCAAAACCACGCCAAAACAACACCCTTCGACAGCAAATTCTCAACAATTCAAACCCTAAAACATCAGAAACACACGCGAATTATCCAAAAACCACAAAAAGTAACAACCTTTACATCAAAATTCACAGCATCGGATCCGAAGAAACACGAGCTTCGCCGCGGCAATGCGAACTACCGAGGAATCGAGGACCTGTAACACCGGAAACCCTAACGACAGAGCGACACCTGTAACCCCACGCCCGAATCGGAATTGGGAGTAAGAACACGAGATCGAGCTCACGTGACCTCACCAGCGCATGCAGGGGCAATTGAAACCCTAGGAATCCGGTCCCATCTCTCAGCCTTATCGAGAATCCGCGCGAGGGGATCGATCGGATTAGATTAATCCCACAAGTGGAGAGAGAGCCAAAGGGAAGAGAGAGAGAGAGAGAGAGAGAGTCCCTCCTTTTGAACTCCTCTGCCCTTTTTTTCACCGGGGTGGTGGTCGCGCTTTCGCTCTCAAGATTGGTCCTTATATACCATGTTTATTTCAATTTGCAAAGAGGTCCCTGAGGTTCAGGCATTGTCAGCGTCAGGGTGTTTCCATGTAGGGGATGGAAACGGAAGGCGATTTGGCGGGATGCTGGGGTCTGTGGACTCCGGTTGGACCGAATTTTTGGAATTGGGTTACATCCTTGGGTTCCTCGGAAATTGTGTAGAGGTCCTTGAGGTTCTCTGCTTCGAGAAGAAAGGACGGTTTGGATTTGTGCAAGTTGCATGCATTACCGGGGCTGTTTCCACGTAGGACGTGGAAAAAGGGGCGCGGATTTTACGGGATGACGAAGCCATGACTGTTCATTTGATTGGCATCGGAATGTGGACATGATCAGATTGGAGTAAAGAAGCGGAGCAGACACCGTTCTTGGAGATGGGAATTTGGATGGGATTCGGTTTGGAAAATGTGGATGTGGATTGGATCACAGGAATGTTTGGTAGATGACGAGGCAAGGAAGGTCACAATTTAAGTCTAAACTTTTTGTTGCTGTTTGTTAAGATAAATTATTAGGAATAAGATTAAAAGGAAATGAGGAATTAAAAGTTTTTAATTTATTGAATTATTTGGTTAGATTTGTTATCTTGTAAAGGAATTAAAGAAATTTTATTATGTTTGAAGTGTTTATTTGGTGGAATAAAAAGAAAATTAGTTTAAAAAAAAAAAGAGTAGGTGAAATTAATAGGTGGAATTAAATAATTTCATCTGGAGTGAACTTAACCAAACTTGGAATTACAACCCTAATTCTAGAATGATAAGATTTTGGAATTAGAGGTGCCAAATGCAGAATTAAACACAAAATTAGTGTTAATTCCATGTACCAAATAACACCTTAAAGAGGTTTTTTGAAGGAAAAATGTTCAATAAGAAGTTCAAGAAATATCATTTAAGATCCAAGAAGCTAAGTCTCTAGAAAATCCCTCTCTTAAGTGGGTAATCGATCGATCCAACTAGGGAGTCCTAGTGGATCATAGATGAACTTTTAATCAAGTAATCGCAATTGACTACACTCCCCACCAGACAGAAAATACTAGGCAATGTGTGGTAATTTGTCGGATATTTCTGACAGAGAAACCCTCGTCCACTTGCTAGGCTAGGCAGATGGATGGCTTACTCTACCCAACTGCTTAAGCAAGTGATCTACTGTGCCCATTTTGGGCCTAGGCAAGGAATTCTCTCATTACGCCACCTCGAGACCTACAACTATTGGCCAGTAAGCCCACTAACTCAATATCGCTAGAAACATGGCATAATGATGATCAACTTTGCGTAACCGATCATTAACTATATTCACCACAACCTAGAAGACCTACGAACACGGTGCGACAAGCCTAATGACGACTTGACTGATAAATAATGAGTGCCCCATCCAGGAAGGGACATGCATGGATAAAGAGAGAGAGATCATTATACTTTGTACCCAACCATGTACTCAATGATATTCGAAAAGACCACAACTCTCCTCAAATATACACCATTATAGGTAAAGCTGGGTAACTAAACCTCTTATCTCTTCTATGTGTTTACGTAATGGAACGGACCTACTACTATTTCAAACCCAAATATGATCTAGTTAAGTAGGCTCCAATAAGTAAAAAATAGAGTATATCTTATAGTTTTCTCACAAATTATAATTATTGGATATTGTTGATAGTAAAGAAAATTTTCAGGGTTAGGGATGATGTTCACCAAAAAAACCCATTTTCTATTAAACTAATAAATTATGGTTCCTTTAAAGAATTAGAATCGAATTTTAGCAGTAATATGTTATCACATAGAGGTGATATCATTCTTCTATTAATTTGATTTACAAAATTCAAATTAATGGATAGTTATCGGTGTCCGTACGCCAAGACTAAAATTTAAAGTTTACGATATATATGTGTTAAGACCCACGACATCAAACGCCTTTTAAGACATCTGGGAGTAGGTCCAGACACCTGGTAAGACGTCTGGACACCTTCCCAGACGTCTGGAATTTAATTTTTGCGGCATACGATTACGAGTCTGCGCGCGTGCGTGAGCAGACTGCGCCCGCCGACCTGCAGGCATCACCTTCTCTTTTCTCTCTCTCCCCGACACCTTTAAATATCCTCTTTTCCCCCCCTTCCCTCTTCCTCACCACCACTACACCGTCTCCTCCTTCCAGCTTGAGCGCGAGAGAGAGAGAGCGGGTAGCAGCTGCTGCCGGGTGCACGCGGGGAGGAGGAGGTGCAGCGTGAGGAAGAGAGAGCGAGCTCGCCGGAGCAACCAGGGCCATCCGGTGGGCGCGCAGAGGGAGCGTGGTGCTGGGGAGGTTACCCCAGTGCTGCTGCAGCTCAAGCAGCAGGCGAGCGCGGCACGGCCGTACGCAGCAGGCAGAGGGCGAGGAGGTCCTGATTCTAGGAAATTTTCCCAGAACCAGACGTCTGGACCTACGTCCAGACGACGCGGGAGACGTCTAGAGGAAGATCCAGACGTCTGAAAGGTACAATATTTCTTTTCTTCTTCCTTCCGTGGGTACAGCCATGCAGGCTGTTCCACCGAGGGTTCTGCCTCATTGCCGTGTTATGGATAGTTGCGTACGCGTGCAGGTTTCGTTCAGGAAGGCGCAAGGGCACACCCTCCCACACAGATCGGACGTCTGGGCAAGTCACCAGATGGCGGAGAGCGTCTCCAAACGTTTAGAGTAATAGACGGACGTCTCGAACTAGGTCCAGACGGTTCAGCGGGATCCTGGACGTCTGAATAGTAGCGTAGAAGTAAGGTATGATCTGAACCATCGTTTAAGACGTCTGGAAGGTGTTCCAGACGTCTGATTTGAGGCAGTATTGTCGTTTTTGACCTGTTTAGGGTCCGTTCGAAGTCCGGTTCCTGCGTTTGAAATTCCGTTCTTCTTAGAAATTGTTCCTATACTTGTTTAAAATACTTGTATCCTATTCTGAGTGGTTCCTTGTGTTTGATCCTTGTATTAGGACCTCGTCCCGTTGCTGCTCTTGGGGTTGCAGAGGCACATGGACCCACCGATCACACCCCCATTACTCCCGATTTTGCGGGTAGAGTTGTTTCCCTTGGTTATTTACCGACATTAATGCATCTTTGAGATAAATAATAGATCCTAGGGTATAGCATGAATCCTAGAACTGGAAACTAGATTGAATGATAGATCCTAGGGTGTGGCATGAATCCTAGGACTGGAAAACTAAATTGAATGATAGCTCCTAGGGTATGGCATGAATCCTAGGACTGGAAAACTAGATTGGATGATAGATCCTAGGGTGTGGCATGAATCATAGGAACAGAAACATTGAAATGAATGTCGTGAATACATGAATTGCAGCCTTCGAAAGGTAGAAACAAAAATGATAATTGCATGTAATTGGATAGCAGCTGCTTGTATATAAATGTATATTAATTATTGGAAACATGGGCTATATAGGAATAAAACTAACATGATGAAACATAAAATGGCTTGGAGCATGAACCCTACAGGGAATTAGGAGTAGAGCTCCTGAAAGGTAAATGGCATGGAGTTGGGGAAGTGAGCTGGCCCTTGAGTACGGAGTACCAAGGAGAGCGACTGTCCCCCTGTTTAGTGCAGAGCGGAGCTAGCCGCCCTAGGGACCCGGGGTTAGGTCTGGCCACTTTGTACTGACTTTTGGTCCTCGCGTACACATTACCGGGGAGAGCTACTAGTATAGGGAGAGCGCTAGCCACCCCACGGGCCCTGGGATTCTGCTAGCCGTCCTACACCGACTTGTTAGGCCCACTGGGCAAACTAGGGTAGTCAAGCGAGGGTGCGTGAATTGTGGAGTGGCAAGACCCCTGTTTGGTTACTGTGGAGGGGCTAGACCCCTGTTACTGAGAGGGCTCTGCCCTATACTAGTTCAGTGTTGTACTTTGTGGCGTACCCGTTAATGGAAACGACTGACCGCGTGTCAGTGCAGGGTAGCTACCCGTGCGTTTATCGCGCGTGCCGTAGTCACCGTTACTCCTGTTAGTGACCTTGGGGTGGTTGACTAAGGGTAGGACCACCACGGGGGACTCTCCCGACCAGGACAGCACCACGTGCTATTTCTACTCTTCAGAAAAGACTGCAATCAAGATCGTTCCCACGAGGAACATTCGAGATCAAGAGAAAGATCTGAGAATTAATTTGGGAATGAGTAAATAGAGGAATATAGAAAGAAACTAAAAACAACAACTACTTGTCTACCTTTACTGCTTTTCTTAGCTAGCTGGTTGCCACTCTACTCAGCGTTTCGCTGACGTGTCACCTTTGCCACCTTTTCAGGACCAGGTGTTGAGCAGCCAGAGCCTGCAGTTGCGGAGGGTGCTGAGCCTAGTAGAGCCCATTAGTTCTACTTATGTTGTACCTACTGTACCGTTTTTCTGTTGTAGTGAGTATATCCCGTTACACTTGTACTCTTTTATTGTAAGCATCATGTTTATGTACCTGTTTAAATTCTCTACTGTTGTGGTGGTGTGTACTATAGTAGTTCTTTTCTTTACTGCTATACTTTTGTTACTATTAGTTACATGCATGATGAATGTGGTTTATTTTACTATTCTTTTGGTTACTTTCACGTTTGACGACTAGGTCTTGGGATCAATTGAGTCGGTCCGATTTTTATGTCTCGTAGGGATTCGGGAATCGGGTTGTAACAATATGAGATAATAGTTTTTTTTTTTTCAAGGTAAATCCTCGTTGATGGAAACTAATAAGGTTATATCATAACATCACACCCTCAAAAGGGGAACTTATCTCCCCAAATATTGGAAGTAACACTCGTCTAAAGGCAAAAATATTAAACAAAAAGGTACACGACCCAACTTACTACAATCTTCCACACATTAGATAACGATTCACGCCATCAAGTAACGTCAAAGATAATGCACGAGACAATCAAGATTAGTAAGCAAGATAGATCATAAGCTTGATCATGTTATGCACGGTCCCAAGCGTGACTCATCCATGCTAAAACAAACAAGAAAAAACACCACAAAAATAACCGAGGACACGGTGATCAAACTGGAGGTGACGACTAAAAACGTCTCAGCCTAAGCATCCCCCAGCAGCTACTAAGCAACACAGGCATCTTGAACAGCATCGAGGGAATGAGGGGGTCGACACTTATACCTCCACCAAGATCGGTGACCACGAGAAGAGCTAGACACCAGCACTACCACATATGCCGACTACCATGTGGAGGAGGAAGCTGCCGATCGAAGACTACTAGCTGCAACATAGATCGCCAGGACCCCTTACCACCTCGGGATCTGAGACGCAAACCTGGAGATGAAAATGGAGGGGAGAGGAGAGGGGGCATAGTGGATCATACAATCGAAAGGGAGGGAAAGGGGGGCGGGGGCCCCAACCAGCCGTAAGGCCGACTGAGGCCCCACCCAACGGGGGGGTGGGTTCTCCAAAGGGGGCGGAGCACTAGGGATTTCCCTAGAGAAAGGGGGCAGATACGAGGTAGCTGTACTGTCATGTCACGATTTTTATATGGAGATAATAAATATTCATTCTACGCTACTTGTGGCATGTTACTAACTTAACAAAGATTTGTGAAGTGCAAGGAAAAGATGGCGTCATTGAAAGAAGATTTTTACATATATTAAAGTAGGGATGTAAGTTTCAGTAAATTCGTTCTAAATCTAATCCAACCCAACCTAAAAAGAATAAGTAAAATCTAAGTCAAACTCGATCAGGTTCAAGTATAGGTTTTATTCAAAAAACCTGATCGGGTTTGGGTTCGATTATGGGCATGAATCTATACCCGACTATCCAACCCGAGTATCCGAATAAAATCTTCATTTACTTGAGATATATAAGTCCTACCCTAAATCCCTCACTCCCTTAACCATAACCTTCCTTATGATTCCCACCATGATTCTGAAAGTTAGGAGTCCTTCTAAAGCTTACATTAAACATTTATTTTGAGGATAGGGATCTTTTATTTGAAATGTACTTATATTTTGTCTCTTTTTTTTTTGTAATGTATTCTCCTTAAAGGACTTTTTTTATAATAATTTCAGTAGAAATCAATAACATTGGAGTAGCCTGAGCTTCTAGGTTTCAAGTTTGTTAAAATAAATAAATAATGAATTATGTTATAGATTTTTTTCCTTCTTTACCTTTAATTTGAATATGATTTAATCGTAAGATCAACTAATAAATGAGTACCCGATTTATAAACAAGAAGGGAGAGGTCATAGGGGGTTGGGTTGTAAAGGGGTTGGAGAAGGTAGGAAAGGGTGTCAAGGAATTAGGGGAGGGGAGGACGGTGGTCACGAGAAGGGGGGTTGTCGGAGAGTTGAGGAGCGACAAGAGGGGGGTTTTAGGGGGGCTAAGGGAGGGATTACAAGGGTTGTGGGGTTACCTTGATAGAAGGAGGGGGGAAATGATTGGAGCCACCAGAAAAGAAGTTTACTACCTTTGGAGATGGGAGTGATGATGTGGGATAGCACTAGGGATTGAATAGTGCTCCATTCTAGATTTCAAATGGAAATAAATTTAAATTTAAACATGTCCAAAGATTTATATTCTTAAAGTGCCGCTTAAATCCTATATCAAGTCTCAATCACAATATTCACAAATTAGCAAATCATAAGTGACACTTAGATTTCAAAGTGAAAAACTTTGATGGGTAACTACCAAAAGTTGTCTCTCCTTAGGATTTCCTATGGCTTTCAATCACAAATGCACTATAACTAGGCTACTTACGAGTGTGACCCAAACCATTACAACAATTGATCTATGGCCAATCAATCTCGAGCTTGTTTGCAAACGGCTCAACCCAAACAAAGTAACTAAGCGATACACCGACTACTTAACCAACAACCTCACTAACAATGCACCACTAATCTAAGTGACCACACATCACTCAATACTAATCATGTGGCCACGCATCGCAAATATAACAATTACAAATCAATATGATAATCCTATAGCTCAACATAAATGTATACCAAGCAATTTAATTGAGCACCAAGCTAATATGATTATTTATACTCCTCAACGAACTTAAAATTCAAAAGTTTAGAGTTATTGTACACGAGAAGCTATAGGCAAATCTCCACTAATGCAACAAGGCTTCCTCCCTAGATTTATCAATAATTTCCACACCTAGAATCGCTTTCACATAGAATTTCCTTCTCCTCAATAGATTCCTCCAAAATTGCTTCCTTAGAAGTTTAGCAGAAATTCTTGTAAGATCTACCATGAATGTAGAGGAATTGCTTTTGTAAAATCTCCTCTTTGTAGGACTCCGAATCTCCTCCTCTAAAATCAATTATTTTATAATATCGTCTGACATTACTTTAGCAGAACCTTAGCTAAAATTGCACCTCTCAAAATCACTTGGCTAGCTCTCACAGAATTAGTAGAATGTCATAATTGCTGTAAAGGGCAAAAAGGAACGGAGTTTTGCTATTGAGGAACTTCAATTGCTTATGGCATGTGTTTAAATGCTTCTACTTCAACTCTATTTACAGGTAAACCTTTCCTATAAAAAAGTGTTGCTCTTCTGATGACTAAATAACATAAACAAATTGGTCATTGTTCTAAACTTAACATATGTGTAAATCTCATCATAATCAGGAACATTTTAGAGAAAATTTGAAACTAAAATATCTACTCTAGTGACTTGGCAAAAATGACTATCTAATGGTTGAAACTTGTTCAAACCAGTTGACAATGCCATTTTTATACATAACGACTAGTTAATTAAACCTTGGTATTTATTCCTTTCCTAATTTGCTTAAATAAAAATCGTTTTAAATTTATTCTATATTTGATATTTCATTTTTGTGAATCTAATTCATCTCTAATTAGGCTCACTCCTAATCAATTAAACCAACCTAATTGGCATTTGAATTGTAAAATATAATTAAATTAAGTTTTAAGAAAATTTCTATACCAAAATTCAATTTTTCTTTGTTGCAATCTTCTCCTTTATAAGTGTCAATCAACTTTTCTTCTTTAATTTTTCATGTTGTCTTCATATATCTTCAATATGCACCTTTCAATTAATTTAATTTTATGCATGAATATTGCTGCATTACACGTATGCACCTACACTCTTTACAAATTATTTTATGCATAAATATATATAAACATTACATACACTTCAAATATTCTAAATGACCATGCAAAACTTCAATTAAGTCAAAATTACATCTTTTCATAAATTTTGCAACATGGTTTATCTGTAAAAATTACACTTTAATACCTTAAAATTTTTAAAATATATTAATCAAATTTAATAACTCTAAATAATACTACATCATATTCTAATATTTTATTAACAAATAAATTGTTATGTCAAATTAATTGTTCATCAATCCTGATTTTATATATTCACCTAATTATATTATTTATCCTCAATAGGGATAACGTGGTTGAAGATGTAAGCTTGCCACCGCTAGAGAGAAAGATGGAGCTAGGAGTGCCTTGATGAAGGGAAGTGGTGATAGAACTAGGAAAGAAGTTGAATTGACTTGGGTTGAGGGTTGAATCAAACTCGTGTGCACCCCTAATTCTACTAAACATCAGCAAAGAGGTTATAGTGTCTGATGAATACGACTTCTAAGTTCTGTTTTCGGGTTCCTCGTGCTTCAAATGTGATTTAAGAAATGTCGCTAGACAAATCACAAAAGAATTGGAACCAAACAAACATCAGTGTAATGACCTAAAATCCAATTTTGAGCGCATTTCGAGATTAAGCACATTAAGATGAACCCGTTAACACTTGTTGCGCACGAATCCGATCAGTATAACCTGAAAAATGAAAAACCATGTCTTGGTGAAACCCAGTTAACCCTCAAGTAAAACTTATTTGAGATGTGTTATATATGGTACCATTGGATTTCTCTTATCGCAAACTTTCCAACGATTCTTATTTCACAAAAATTCGACTTACGTAATTCAAGTTTTACGAAAAACACATTTAACGGCAATGTAAGCGCATGTGAACTAAAACTAGGGGCATTTTGGTCCAAATCAAAAGTTTCCCTAACCTAATTGGACCTAAGACTTATAAATAGAAAACTTGGGGTTACGTGTCGCCATTTCACCATAATGTTTCCCATTTCTCACGAGAAGAGTTGGAAAGAGAAGAAAATAGACGATCAAGAGGAGGAGAGGATAGAACGGAAAGAAGAACCCTACCATTGCCATCTCTTTCTCCACATTCTTCGACTCCTCTCGCGCAGATGACTGATAGGGCTTGATTGGAGGACGCATGGCGATTAACGAGCCATTGGAGGCAAAGGCTAGTTGTGAAGATACGAACATCTCTAATGAGAGACTCATTATAGCTCCTAATTACCATTAATTAGCTATTTTCCCTAGCTAATTACCTAAGAATACATTAAATATATGGTTAATTATAATATAGAGGTTAAGTAGGAAGGACCTGCAAAAATAAGTTAAAAATACAAATTTAAAGATCAATTAATATAAATAATAAATCACATTCATGCTTTTACAATCCATGTGACTTTATTTATTCTACTGAAAGGTGTCCTATTTGCTCGCAGCTCACGTTTGATACCTGATAAAGCAAATATTGATTTTCGTTTCCCTTGCGATGGGCCTGGAAGAGGAGGAACATGTCAAGTATCCGCCTGCCTGGGACCATGTTTTCTTAGGTCTATTCTGGATGTACAATGCAATTTCGGTAGTCTAAGGTAATATTAATCCCTTAGTAGCTCATAACTCACTTATTCCACGTTAAGCTCTAATTTAATTAATAATTAGGACTCAATTTATAATCATTTAGCTAGATATTAAGTATTTAATTTAACGTAATTAATTTTAAGATATAAATATGCAATTAACTTAATTAATCATATCATTTAAATAAATATAGCTAAAAAGATCAAAAATGTAATTTCAATGCATAAATACGTTATTTACATAATTTATGATAATATAGAAAAAGTTGAAAAAGAAATAAATTAAAATAAGCTTTAAAAGTTACTATTTAAGTTTTAGTCACTAACTTTCATTTCAATTGGATCCTTTTTATTCAACCAGGTCCTTTTATTGTAAAAATACCCCTGTGAACAGTGTTATGACCCCGGCATCAAACGTCATTCAAGACGTCTGAGAATTGGTCCAGACATCTGGTTAGACGTCTGGAAGCCTTCCCAGACGTCTGGAAATAAATTTTTTCGGCATACGGTTTCGCGTCTGCGCACATGCGCGTGCAGATTGAACCGCCTCCCTCCTTTCTTCTCTTTCTTTCCTCCCTGCAGGCGTAGCCTTCTTTCTCTCCCTCCCCACGATGCCTTCAAATACTCCCCCTCTCCTCTCCCTCACCATCACTCCACCGCCTTCTTCTTCCTGTTAGCGTGAGGATGAGCGAGCGAGGGCAGCAGCTGCTGCCGTGAGTGCGCGGGGAGGAGGGGTTGCAGCGAGAGGGAGGGAGTTAGAGCGCGAGGGTGCGAGCTCGCCAGAGCAGCCAGGGCCGGCTGGCGGGCGCGCAGCAGGAGCCTGGCGCTAGGGAGGTGCTGCTGCAGCTCAGGCAGCAGGTGAGCGCGGCACGGCACGGCTGTGCACAGCAGGCGGAGGGCGAGGAGGTCCTGATTCTGGGAAAATTTCCCAGAATCAGATGTCTGGACTTACGTCCAGACGACGCAGGAGACGCATGAAGGAAGGTCTAGACGTCTGAAAGGTACAATATTTTCCTTCCCTTCTTCTTTCGCGTGTACGGCCAAGCAGCCGTTCTGCTGAAGGGTTGTACCTCGTCTTCGTGTTGAAGGACGGTCGCGTATGTGTGCAGGTCTCGTTCGGGAAGGCACAAGGGCACGCCCTCCCACACAGATCGGACGTCTGGGTACAACACCAGACGACGGAGAGGGTCTCCAGACGTCCGGAGTGACAGTCGAACGTCTGGAAACTAAGTCCAGATAGTTCAGCGGGATTCTAGACGTCTGAAGGACCACGCAGGAACAAGGTATGACCTGATCCATCGTTTAAGACGTCTAGAAGATGTTCCAAACGTCTGATTTTGGGCAGACTTGTCGTTTTTGACCCGTTTAGGGTCCGTTCAAAGTCCGTTTCCCGCGTTTCAAGTTTCGTTCTTCTCAGATTTAGTTCCTCTACCTATTTACAGTAATTGCATCCTGTTATGAGTTGTTCCTTGTGTTTGGTCCTTATGTTAGGATCCCGTTTCATTGCGGCTCTGGGGGTTGTGAAGATGCGCGGGCTTGCCGATCACGCCCCTAGTACTCCCGATTTTGCAGGTAGAGTGGCTCCCTTTAATTATTTACCAACGTTTATGCACTTATGAGATAATTAATAGATTCTAAGGTATGGCATGAACCCTAGGATTGGAAAACTAGTTTGAACGATAGATCCTAGGGTATGGCATGAATCCTAGGACTGGAAAACTAGATTGAACGATAGATCCTAAGGTATGGCATGAATCCTAGGAATGGAAAACTAGATTGAACGATGGATCCTAAGGCATGGCATGAATCCTAGGACTGGAAAACTAGATTGAATAATAGATCCTAGGGTGTGGCATGAATCGTAGGAACAGAAACATTAAAACAAATGTCGTGAATGTATAAATTGCAGTCTTGGAAAAGTAGGAAAAAAAATAATAATTGCTTGTAATTGGATAACAGTTGCTTGTTTATAAATAGATATTAACTGTTGAGAACATGGGCTATATGAATATAAAGTTGAAATGATGAAACCTCAATTAGCTTAGAAATATGAGCATGAACCCAACGGGGAATTAGGAGTAGAGCTCCTGAGAGGATAATGGAATAGAATTGGGGAAGTGAGCTGGCCCTTGAGTACGGAGTACCAAGGAGAGTGACTGTCCCCCTTGTTTAGTGCAGAGTGGAGCTAGCAGCCCTAGGGACCCGAGGTTAGGTCTGGCCACTTTGTACCGACTTTTAGCTCTCACGTACACAGTACCGGGGAGAGCTACTAGTGTAGGGAGAGCACTAGCCACCCCACGGGCCCCGGGGTTCTGCTAGCCCTCCTACACCGACTTATTAGGCCCACTGGGCAAACCAGGGTAGTCAGGCTAGGGTGCGCGGACTGTGAAGGGGCAAGACCCCTATTTGGTTACTGTGGAGGGGCTGGACCCCAGTTACTGAGAGGGCTCTGCCCTATACCGGTTCCCTGTTGTGCTTGGGGCGCACCCGTTAACGAAAACGACTGACCGCGTGCCAATGCGGGGTAGCTACCCGTGCGTTTATCGCGCGTGTCGTAGTCACCGTTACGTCTGTCAGCAACCTTGAGGTGGTTGACTGAGGGTAGGACCACCACGGCGGACTCTCCCGGCCAGGAGAGCACCACGTGTTACTTCTACTTTTCGGAAAAGACTGCAATCAAGATCGTTCCCACGGGGAACATTCGAGGTCAAGAGAAAAATCTGAGGAATAATTCAAGAATGGGTAAATGGAAAAATAAAGAAAGAGATTAAAAATAACAGCTACTGTCCACCTTACTGTTTTTCTTAGCTTTTGGTTGCCACTCTACTCAGCGTTTCCCTGACGTGTCACCTTTTCAGGACCAGGTGTTGAGCAGCCAGAGCCAGCGACTGCAGAGGGAGTTGGGCCTAATAGAGCCCAGTAGTCTTACTTGTGTAGTACCTACTGTACCGTTTCTTTTGTGTAGTGAGTATTTTTCTATTACCACTGTACTCTTTTATTGTAAGCATCATGTTTATGTACATGTTTATTTCTCTACTGTTGTGGTGGTGTGTACTGTAATAGTTCTTTTCTTTACTGCTGTATTTTGTTACTGCCAGTTATAGACATGGTGAATGTGGATTATTTTACTGCTCTTTTGGTTACTTTCTCGTTGGACGACTGGGTCTTGGGATCAATCGAGTCAGTCTGATTCTCGTGTCTCGTAGGGGTTCGGGAATCGGGTCGTAACAAGATGGTATCAGAGCAAAGTCGTCCCGAGAAGTGAACCAACTGATTGGAAAATAACCAATTCAAGTGCCTGTAACTAGAGTAGCCACCACAACGTATCTTTTGACATCTGTTATTAGACTTCTTCACTTGATATCGATTCATATTGACGCCTTTTTTTGTTCCGTGTTCGCGTCTCCTTGCAGGAGATACCTCGACGAGGAGGTAGCGAGGCGATCCGAGGACAAGGTCGGAGGGGTGGGCGCGTTGAGGTCGACGCCTCAGTAGAACAACCACTGCTCCCGGGCATTCGGCCTAGGACCTCGCCCAGCTGATACGACATCATGCGAGTGGAGCTCCACCTGCCGCCACGAGCGCCTCTCCCTGGGGCTGCAGAGGGGGAGTCCTCTGCGGGACCACGCGATGGACTTGGCGCTGGATGCGGAGGAGGGGATGGGCCACCATCGCCCCCACCTTCCTCCGGCACTTCCGAGCACAAGGCTTCCTTACCTGGAGGCACACCAGCATCTCCACTTCAGCGCCACTTTGTGCTTTTCAGACAATTCCGAAAGCTGTAGCCCCCCTCCTTCAAGGGGGATGAGGACCCAACTGAGGTAGAGGACTGGCTTGAGCAGTTCGAGAAGGTTTTCGACACCCTTCGCCTCCCGGTGGAGTGCCATGTGGCCTTTGCTATGTACCAGCTGGAGAGCGTGGCACACAGGTGGTGGAGGGCGGTCAGGGGACAGGAGAGGGACAAGCCGACTTGGGACCGGTTCGTCACCCTCTTCTGCGAGCAGTACTTTCCCCAGACATGGAAGGATCAGAGGCGGGAGTTCCACACTCTCCGCTAGGGGACAATGACCGTGAGTGCGTACCGCACGCGTTTTCTGGAGCTGTCTCGCTTCGCAGTGACAACAGTGGCCACTGAGGAGGAGCGCCTTTGGAGGTTCACCGAGGGGTTTCGGCCTGCGATTTGGGGTATGTCAAACCCCTGAAGCTGCCTACATTCTCGAGGGTGGTGGAGGCAGTTATGACATACGAAGAGACCAACCCGTCCGCGTAAGATACTGACAGTGGACGGAAGAGGCCCTATTAGCCAGACTTCTCACAGGGCCGACGAGAGAGGAGACACGTGGCGCCCGCAGGAGAGCTGTCACATTTTGCAGGGCCATCAGTGGCCTTTAGGGGCCCTCGACAGGGGCCAGCTGCTAGCACCGGACCCCCGCCCAACCGACAGCAGGGACCCACTGAGGGCGGGAGTCGAGTCCCCCTTTGCTACCAGTGTGGCCAGCTGGGCCACATCAGGAGGGACTACCCGTCTAGGGCAGGAGGTCAGCAGATGCTTCCCGAGCTGAGCATTAGAGGGCGAGTAGTAGGCTGCGGTTTCCAAGCGCGAGGACAGCAGTCACGGGGAGGGTACCGGCCAGCAGCTACCAGTCCGACGTAGAGTGTGGTTGCTTCGTCCGCACCTAGGGCTGAGGGGCATATCAACACCCTGACACACAGGGATGCCAGAGCTTCGGGATCAGTGGTGGCAGGTATGTTTCAGTTTCCAGCAGACTCATTTACATGCTTTTCGATTCCGGCGCTACGCACTCGTTTGTTGTTGCCAGTTTCGCAGTTAGTTTGGGGCAGGACTGTATGCTGTTAGAGGATCCGTTCGTGATCAGAGGTCTGAGTGGTCAGCTATTTGTAGCTGAGGAGGTATACACGGGTTGCAAGGTCAGTGTTGTGGGACACAGCCTTCCCGCTGACCTGATTATGATACAGATGGAGGACTTTGGCGTAATTCTGGGAATGGACCGGTTGTCCACTTACCACGCCTTGGTGAACTGCTTTGAGAGAAAGATCGTCTTCTCCATACCGGAGTTACCTTCTTTCAAGTACCACGAGCAGCCAGTGGACGAGGCTTCAGGTGCATTTCTGCACTTCGGGCGACGAGACTTTTGAGCCAAGGGTGTGAGGGCTTCCTAGCTTGTGTAGTGGAAGTTCCCAGCACTGTGGTAGACTTCCTGAGTATGTCGGTGGTCAGAGAGTACCCCGATGTGTTCCTAGACGAGTTACCAGGACTACCACCCGAGCGCGAGATCGAGTTTGAGATCTCACCGGTACCAGGGACTAGCTACCCGTGCGTTTATCGCGCATGCCGTAGTCACCGTTACGTCTGTCAGCGACCTTGGGGTGGTTGACTGAGGGTAGGATCGCCACGGGGGACTCTCCCGGCCAGGAGAGCACCACGTGTTACTTCTACTTTTCGGAAAAGACTGTAATCAAGATTGTTCCCACGAGGAACATTCGAGATCAAGAGAAAGATCTGAGGAATAATTCAAGAATGGGTAAATGGAAAAATAAAGAAAGAGATTAAAAATAACAGCTACTGTCCACCTTACTATTTTTCTTAGCTTTTGGTTGCCACTCTACTCAGCGTTTCGCTGACGTGTCACCTTTGTCACCTTTTCAGGATCAGGTGTTGAGCAGCCAGAGTCGGCGACTGCAGAGGGAGGTGGGCCTAGTAGAGCCCAGTAGTCTTACTTGTGTAGTACCTACTGTACCGTTTCTTTTGTGTAGTGAGTATTTTTCTATTACCACTGCACTCTTTTATTGTAAGTATCATGTTTATGTACCTGTTTATTTCTCTACTGTTGTGGTGGTGTATACTGTAGTAGTTCTTTTCTTTACTGCTGTATTTTGTTACTGCTAGTTATAGACATGGTGAATATGGTTTATTTTACTGCTCTTTTGGTTGCTTTCTCGTTGGACGACTGGGTCTTGGGATCAGTCGAGTCGGTCCGATTCTCGTGTCTCGTTGGGATTCGGGAATCGGGTCGTAACAAACAGTCATCTTCATCTCTTCTTCAACCATGAACGGTTCACGATATTTGGTGCACACACCCTCCGATCACCGCCCATCCAGCATCGTAAAGCCTTCATCGTTGCCGTCCAACCTAAGTTCACCTCCCTCTCCACATCCAACGAACTAGATCACCTCTTAATCCTATTTAGACAAGGTATTTATCCTCATCAGTATCAGAGTTAGGATACACCTAGCCTATTTCCCATCCAGCTACAACGCCCTTCACCTCTAGCTCCATCTATAAATACCCCTTAGGACCACCGATCTCAGTTAACAACTCCTTAGCCTTCTTCCCCAAATCATGTCTCCTAGGCTATTCGTTCTCTTTCTCCGACGATTTCTATCCTCTTCCTCCGGTCTTCTCTGAGGAGATCGAACTCTTCCCTACCTCCGTCGTCCTCTACCGTGTCTCTAGACAAGGCTACACAATCAACCACCTCTTCTACATGCAATACTCATCTCTGCCGGAGTTCTTCCTCTTCCCCTCTGATTTCCTCCTCCGTTACGCACCTTCGACGGAGATTCCTAACCCCAGTTTGTCCAGGTAATTCGTAGATAGCATAGTCTTTAGTGTAGATTGATTTAGCATAGTTAGATAAGTAGTTCAGTGTTAAGCTTAGAAATCATGTCATCTTCCACAGCTTTGGTGAGCCAATTCCAGCTCGCTGAGCCTTCTTTCATCACTTGAATCACTTGTTCACATTCCCTATCATTTCACGGTCATAATTCACTTTCTTTCCTCTTTGATTACTCACCTATACGTCTAAGTCACCTCACACACAACTAAGGACCTCCGCTGTCTATGGCAGAGGTCCCAAAGCTACTTCACAGCCATCAAAGGTCCTCCACCACTTCTTCGTATTGTAAGGACATATTTCACTCTTCAATTAGATATATAATAGCTTACATTTAAAACACCTAAACCTCCTTCAATCTTATGAGCAAGTTGTCAATGCCAGCTCAGAAGGAGTTCCTTCACCTAATTAAACACACGTACACCATCGTTATAACTTCCTAATCATTTTCCTTCACTCAATTGAGTGAAATATATTTCCTTGAGTTCACACGAACTCAAGTTTGATCCTTTCTGAAATTCTTGTTAAATTTATGTCTGATCATGAATTGAATCAATTGACTTATTCCTGAGGTTCCTTGCAACCTCAGGAACCTTTTAAGACATTTCTTGATGAGTTTAATGTAGATTTGTTATCTGTCAAATGAATTCAACTGTCACCGGAGCTTCAGCAATCTTAATTGTGAAACTTAGCCTTTCAAACATCTTGTAAAATTCCAGATCAATTTTTTATGAGATGAGGATTAGGTTTCACCTATCAAATCAGTGTTTTGATATTTGAATCATTCTGATGGTCTTCATCTTCCTCAACTTCGGCGGAGTTGAGGAGACAAATTCATTGAGGTTTAGAGTTGTTTATCAGGTTCGGAAGCAAAAAGTGAATGTATAGAATCTACATTTGTTGTTTTTTAGGTCTAAAGAGCTGTAGTTTGTTCTGACGAACCCACCATTTATGCTCAAGCGGCGAAGCCTGAGGGCAGTGTTAGAGAGCTCAAAACACTGTTTAGATATGTGCAATAATTAATTTGACTAAAGAAGATGTATAATTGAAAGTCAACTTTTGAGCCTCTTTGGTTAACCGTGTGTCGAGATTGAAGTTTTAGAGATTGAAACTCATAAATCAAAGGGTTATTTAGGTTAATAGTGTTATTGTGGATATGATAGAAGAAAAATGAGGAGTTTATATTAAGGTTTGTGAAGAATTCGATATCTAACTAGTTTGGGTTCAAATTGGAACCCAAAGCTATTCCTAGTGTCCTTGACGAGTTTTAGATCCAATATTCGCCTAGAACGATCATTTTTCATCTCTTGAATCAATTTAGATCATTTCTAAAGGCTTTAATGTATTAGAAAAGCTTCTCCAATCTGAAATCCATCACTTGAGCTTTACGAAAGAAGCTTTGAAGCTTCTGTATCTTGTGAAGCTTACTTGAGCCTCACCTCCTTATCTAGACTCTATGGAATGCTATTCTAAGCATTTCTGAAGCATACATTAAGAGGATTAAATGACCTATGGCGACATAATCATATTCATCTTTTGATTACTTGGATCAAACTTGTAAAGACCCGTCCCACTTTTATCCTTTTCAGATGTCTGGAGTTTTAGTCAGACATTTGTCTAGATGTCTAGACCCTTTCCCTGACGTCTGAAAATGAAATTTTTGTACACGTACTGCGCTCTGCGCGCACGCGGCGCACTAGACCTTCTCCTCTCTCTCCTTTTTCCTCCTTTCCCTGCTCGAACCCTAAACCTTAGCCACCTATAAAACCCCCTCCCCTCTCCTCTCCACTCCACACCCCACCACCCCCACCTTCAGAACCGCGAGAGGAGGTGAGCGAGGGAGAGCGAGAGGGCGAGAAGGAGGAGAGTGCGGGAGGAGTGGGAGTTCGAGGTCAGAGAGCTCTGGTGGGAGCATGACGGAGCTCGCACAAGCACCTCGGGCGCGTGTGGCAGGAGGAGAGGGTCCGGAGAGGCGTCCTCGACCATCTGCAGCGGCTGGAGCTGCGGCAGCACGAGGTGGTGCGCGGCAGAAGGAGCTGGGAGTAGGTTCTGGTACTATAAATTTTTCAGTATTAGACGTCTGGAGTGGAATCCAGACGATTGGCGGAGCACCTGGACGTCTGGAGTTAAGACCAGACGTCTGAAAGCTCATTTATCGCGAAGGTATTTTCTTTTTGCGGTTACGGCCATGCAAGCCGCATTGCAGAGTGTTGATGAGCCTGATTTGGTGGCTGTGACTGTCGTATGCAGGAGCAGCCTTGGGAAGGAGCGCAGAACGCTCTCCCACGCACTTTCAGACATCTGATCAGCTCACCGACAACCGGAGGTGCTTCCAAATGACCGGAAGAGTGGTCCAACGTCTGGAACTACCTTTAGACGATCGCAGAGGAGGCCTGGACGTCTGAGGACACCGTAGGGACTTAAGGCAAAGTTCTGTATCTTTTAAGATGCCTGGATTATTCCCAGATGTCTGATTTTGGACTGTAGACACATTTTTGACCCATTTGAGGTTTGATCGGGATCCGATTTACACAAACGAAATACCTATAGTTTCCTTGCGAGTTTTCTACGTATTAGAGGCCTTTGTACATTGTTCTGAGCCTTCCTTTTGTGATGTATTCCCTGGTATACGATTTCAGCCTACTGCGTGTTTGGGACTCGTAGAGACACCTGGGTCTGCTATTCGAGCCACCAGTACTCTCGAATTGTCTAATAGAGTGGTTTAATGTTTTTAATAATATTCAAATAAGCATGTATTGTAGAATTAACTAATTGGAACCCTAGGATGTGGCATGAACACTAGGGTAGGGAAATGAATACACTGTTTGGTACTTATATGCAAAATTGAGATAAACTACTAGCAATTGCCTGTGAAAAAATTGTGGGTTGCTTGTTAAAATACGAGATGCATGTATTTTATAATCAATTGCCTGTGAAATCACTGGTGGCATGTTTTGAATTATGGAAACACGAGATGCCTGCATATAAATGAGATCTGAATTGTGAACGGGGGAATCTGGATCGGAATAAATGTGGTAAATATGAGCATGAACCCTACGGGAAATTAGGAGTAGAAATCTTGTAGTTAGTTGGAAACATGGAATGTAGACGGAAAGTGTGCTAGGCCTTGAGTGCGTGGTACCAAGGATAGCGACTGTCCCCTTTTCGTGTAGAGCGGAGCTAGCTGCCCTTGGGTTGAGACCCGGGGTTAGGACTGGCCACTCTACACCGACTCCTATTGGCCCTCGTGTAGACAGTACCGAGGCAAGCTACTAGTGTAGGGAGAGAGCTAGCCACCCCACGGGACCCGAGGTTCAGCTGGCTACCCTACATCGACTTGTTAGGCCCTCTGGTCAAATTGGGGTAGTCAGACGAGGGTGCGCAGATTGTGGAGGGGCGAGACCCTTGTTCTGAGAGGGCAAGGCCCTATACTGTTCCGTGCTATACTTTGGGCGAACCTGCTAGCGAAAATGACTGACCGCGTGTTAGTGCGGGGTAGCTACCTGTGCGCTTATCACGCGTGCTGTAGTTACCGCTACGTCTTGTCAGTGACCTCGGTGTGGTTGACTGGGTGTAAGACTACCATAGGGGACTCTCCCGGCCAGGAGAGCACCATGTGTACCTTCTACTCTTTGGAAAAGACTGCAATCAAGATCGTTCCCACGGGAAACATGCTAGATCAGGAATATCTAGATATTGAGAAGAATGGGTAAAAAGGAAATACACATAAAACAAAATAAATAGAAAAGAAAATTAAACCTATTGCTTTTACTGATTTAGATAGTATAGATACCACTCTACCCAGCGTTCGCTGACTTTGACTTTTTCATAACACTGTTCAGGACCAGGAGTTGAGCAGCCCGAGCTTCCGGCTGCGAAGGGTGCTGGGCCTAGTCGAGCGCAGCTGGCGGTCGCCTTTCGCGGTGTTTTAAAAATATCTTCGTTGTAGTATTACCATGAAAAGCGATTACCAGTTTATTTTAATTTATTACTCGAAATTTAGAATATCCCGAGGTCGAACTCAGGGAGCAAACTTTGATTCTAAAAGCATACAAATTCACAATTAACTATATACTATTTTACAAAAATTAAAGAGAGAGAGTGAACAAAAAAATCATTTTCTTTTTTTTTCTTTCTTTCTTTTCTTCTTCTCTCTTCCTTCTCTTCTTTCTCTGCCTTAAGACAGAGAGTGAACAAAAAAATCATTTTCTTTTTTTTTTTCTTTCGTTCTTTTCTTCTTCACTCTTCCTTCTCTTCTTTCTCTGCCTTTCCTTTCTCGGACGTCTGATTCTTTGAATCGGACGCCTTATCGGCCCCTTTGCTACAGTGCCTCGCAGGTTCTTTTCCTATTGGCTTCTTTTTCTTCTCTTCTCTATTCAGCTTCCTTCTTCTTCTTCTTCTTGCACTGTGCCTTCTCCTTCTTCAGTTAGCTTCTCTACCTTCCTGTCTTCTTCTTCTTTCTTCTTCTGTTGCAACTCTTGGCTGCTTCTTCTCTTTCTTTTCTCTGCAGCTTCCTCCTTCCTGTCTTCTTCTTTCTTCAGCAGCTGCCCTGTGCGACTAAGTCTTCAGCTGTTCCTCCTCCTTTCTTCTTCTCCTGCTTCCCTACACGTTACACGGTTAGGCAAAACCTAACCCCTACCCGACCCACGTCTCTCTCTCTCCATTTCTCTCTCAAAGGTTCGCTGCCAGAGCATTCGCGGGTATACGGGTCGGGTAACGCGCCCGGGACCAGGCTCACCGGCGTGCGGTGGTGGGCGAGGAGTGCTTGGTTGGGTAATCGGGTTCGACCCAGACCCGCAGGGCGTAAGGGTGGGCGAGGGTGGGTGTGAGCGCGTGGTGCGCTGCGTGCGTAGGCGAGGGACCTGACCCCTGTGTATCGAAAGCGATAAGCCTAATACACTTTTTCAATTTATTTGAAGCGCTGCGCCTAGCCGTTTATGAGGTGGGACTAATGTCCCGCCCGCTGTTGCTCGCACGCCCATAGGAGATCTTCCTTCCAATTGCAGTAGCTGCAGGCCTCGCAGCGCTAATTACTAGGACAACTGACTGCGCGAGGCTTCCCCGCACCTGCTGGACCTGGGACCTTGACGTGTTTCAGCTTAGAGCAAGCCTTCGACCTCCCCAAGCTGTTGCTAATGGTGGCTGGTGCTCAGATCCTGCACGACACAAAAGGGAGCTTGCAGCTCTATCAGACCACAGGAGGACCTTCTCCGTGTCACGGTGAAGATGAGGCGATCGGTGGCAGGCCGCGGGGTGGCCTAGGCGTGCATGCCTAGGTCGCTTTGTGGCCGGAGTTATGGGTTAGGTCGGGGGAAGCGTGGAGTGCATGTGGCGTTCTGTGGATGGGTGTAAGGTGTTCAGTGGAGTGTGGTGGAGGTTGTGAGGTGGGTGGAGAGACGTGTGGGGGTGCGGAGTGACGGAGGCGTCTCGCCAAAGGGTGGCCGGAGATGGGGAAGATGCGGGCGGTCAGTGGCGGTCGAGGGGTGTTGTGTGAAATAGAATGAGGGAAATGAAAGAGTGGAAGACAGGGAGCTTATCTGGATTATTTGGAGCGAAGGGGGGCAGCAGAGACGGACGACTCGTTTGTGACGTCGTCGGAGAAGATGGCCTTGAGGGAGATAACGGCGACGAGGAGGAGGACAGGAAGGCATGCGCTGGTGCGGTGCGACGCGAGAGGACGAGGAGTGAACCTTGCTGCAGGTATGGCAGCAGAGCGATGAGAGGGAGGAGGAAGAATCGCCGGAGCTTGCGGGCTACTTGGCCAGAGAGAGGGGAGATAAAATCTGGGGGATTCTGCGGCCAAAACAAGTCTATCTCAAACGGCAACCCCTGCCGCTCCTTAAATAGGTGTTGGCGAGGAGGGAAACTCGAGGAGGAAACGTGGGCAGGCCGCAGGAGAATGGCCGGAAAAGAGACCCATGCCTCTCGCGCGTTCGCACGAGAGGTATGGATGTCGGCAGGGCAAGGGAGGGGGTCCACGCGGAAGAAGACAACGCAGAGGACCCCCCTCTCGTTTCTAGGGCTGGTCCCCATACCCTGCGCGGCGCCATCATCCGCGCAAAGTCGTCGAAGGCATGGGCAGCTGCTGCAGGTGGTAGAAGGACCGGCTTGCAAAGAAAGAAGGGAAAGTTGAGGGGTTAAGTGCAAGGGTTCAAAAAGTTAAGGGTCAAAAGGTAATTCTTGAGGACCAATTTGTAAAGTAGGTCAAGGCAAACTTTCCTTAGGTCCAAGTTTTGATATAACCCTAATTTGGACCTAACGAATCCAATGGTGAAGTTGGATTTTAGGTTTGACCATGTTTGATCGGTCAATTTGCATAAAAACCCAAATTAGGTCAAAAATTGGGTATGATTCTCAATATAGGTCAAGATAGGTTCCAATGGCCAAATTGAAGGTTCTAAACCTTAGGTGATATTTTTTCATGAATTTTAGAGGGTTTAATTGATTTTTATATTTCCTGAAACTTCGTGAATTATAGCAGATTTGTTTTAGGGTTACAGAATGTCATTTAATTCATAGAAGCTGCTATAACCATTTTCAGATCAAATCATCCCACTTTCTCTCTTATTAAGCCCATTTGACCTGTGTTCAGATCCTTAAAAATCCCATTTGTGTACTGCATTGGTAAAATTACAGTTTTACCCCTTGTGAATTACTTTATACTCAAATTTATAGTTCTTTGATTTAGGCTTTCCCATAGGTTTTGTAGGAACTTTTGGTGCACTTATTTAGGTCAAAATGTGCTAGTTAGGGTTCATGATGAGGTTCTTATGACTAGCCGTAGTTTTCTACACTTCCTTGTTGTACCCCCTTACTGTTGTAGTGAGTATTCAAACTTTTTCTTAGCTACTGTTGTCTCTACTATTACTTTCGTTTCCGTTGTTCTGTTGTTGTGGTGGTATGTAATGGAACAACAGCTTTACTTTCTTTTACTGCTTGTGCATTTTTTACTACTTAGTTATATTGCATATGTGAATGTAGTTTACTTTCCCGCCTTTTGGTTATTTCTTGTTAGACAACTGAGTCTTGGGATTAGTCGTGACGAGCCGGTCTCGGGTCCTGTAGGGATCCAGGAACCGGGTCGTAACAAAACTCGATCCAATCTTCAAATTGACTCTCTCAATTGAGAGAGGATCTAAACGACTTTCCAATGAGCCTTTACACACTTCGATCAGAGCTATGAGCTGCCTGGAATCATCATTGGAAGTTTGGATGTGAATGACGCTACGATGAGAAGATTCAGTTGCCTTTGTCCCACCTCGTGGAATTGTAGAGCTCAGCACACCCATATAAGTGATTTCATCTCTTAACGCTTCAGTCATCAAGCGATGTGCGTGAAATATCTAGACCCTTCTGAGCATTATCTGATCTAAGTGAGAGCGTGCGTGCAAGTGCGTATGTGTGTGTGTGCCGCTCACGTGGGTGCATGTGGGCTCAGGTGGGTGTGAGATTTGGTGGGCCTGGATATGGCCTGTTACTGTGCAAAATTAATTGGCTAAAATCTACACTAATAAAATTAGGAATCGGTTCAAGTAGTGGTCTGGTCCCACCCTATGGGTGATACGTATCCCTCGTGTGAATCGAGTACACCCATTGAGGGAGAGAAGTTAAGTGCTGAGAGCTAAACTTGAGAGAAGAAAAGAGAGGGTGTAATGAGAGTAAAGGATGAAGAGAGAGAATTGAGATTAAAGAAAATGATTAAATGAGAAGAGAAGGTTGAGATTTGAATTCCATTGTAATAAAGGTATTAAGTTGTTTTGAAATTTCTTTTTTTGCCTTATCTTTTGAAAACACTTGATGTAATAATTGAGATTTCTTTTTACTATTCAATGATGTAATCATTCATGTACCTCATTTTATTATGGAATAGTTGTAAGTTTTAATTGTTCAATTTCATGTGCAATTGTTCAAACGCTTAATAATTAATAAAGTTATTAGTTAATTATGCCTTAGGATAACAATGGTGAATTAGAATAAAGTTTATGCCTCCCAATGAACAACCTAGACTCAACCAGTTAAAAGAATTAAATCTGAAATGTATGTTAACTTGACCTTATATTACAATCAACGACAACCATTTAACAATTCAAGTTAACCTAAGTCTATTCTTTATGCAATTAATTAAGACTAATAACCTTACTTAACTGTGTTGAGAATTGAACCATCAATCTCCTCCCCCTATTTATGTGCTACATGAAGGAAATAGGAAGACAGAGGGAGAAGGAGATGATGGTTAAACAAGAGAAGGACAAAAGGAGAGCGGCAATGAGTAACTGATGGTCAGTTAGTGATTGACGACGTGCTGATGTGGCCATGGGATGTGGTAGCTAGTGGTAGGTTCTCCACCTTTGCATGGTTGGCCATGTAAAGGAGAGGATCAATGGGGGACATCCAGCTAGCAGGGAGAGTCTATCGAAGGCACGGTGGCAAACAACGAGACCGTGATGGTTGCCATGGTCGGTGGCAAGCTAGTCAACGCAATGGTGGTTGATAACCATGACAGGTGTTAGTTCAACCCCTCATAAATAATATTTTGATGATTTTACAAAATAAAGAAAAAAAGATAAAACATAGGCATAACATATTTTTCTCTGTAATAACATAATTTCAGATTTCATGGAGTTTTCTAAGTTGGATGATTAAAAATGTGAAGACTAGATGAGCATAAGTCTTGTCATAGGTCATTGGCTTTTTATGTAAATTTTCAAAGGCTGTAATCTTTATTTTATTTGAGTCTAGAGATGTCGTAAAGAGCCCCAAACATAACTTATAAATAGCTAAAGTAGGCTCTCTACACTTAGGATAAATTAGAAACAAAAACTTAACACTAAGACACAAATCAGGCGTCCATCACAACTGTTAGATGTCTGATTTTCAACTTTATGACGTCTGATCATTGTTTCAGACGTCTAATTGCCTATAGCCTTGCCTTACATTCTGACCTCTTATGTATCAATTGAAGCAACCTTCTATCAGACATCCATAGCCTTATCTAGACGTCCAACATATAACCGGACGTCCGTAAATCAACTGTTAGACTCAAATGCTCATTTTTTCTCTATTGTGTTGGTATAACGGGCAAATACACCTTTAGATGCCTGGACATATCACCAAACGTCTATCAATGGATCGTTGCCTATTTATTTTTGCGCACACTTATTAGAAACCAAAGTTTGACTCTTAGATTACCAAGGCATGTCATTAATATTTTTTCATCCAGGCTAACGTCTGTTCCTTAAAATCTAGAATCCTGTTTGGATCTGGTCAAAATAGGAATGAACCCACTTATAATTAGACGTCCAATATTTGCATCAGACGTCTTATATGAATATATCAAACATCCCTATTTTGATCCAGTGAAAGCAGTGAGCCTGACTAATAGAATCAGACGTCCATAATTGTACTTAGACGTCTTACAAGACATCTGAACCAAAAATCGGACGTCTGATATTGCTGTCAAAATCATAATTGCCTTGATTTGTGTTGGATTTCGTCCCAATCTCTTGCGACTTGCTTCTAACAGCTAGGAGACCTCTCCCAAGCCTTCTTGAATGCTCTAAACTTACCTATAAATAGACTACAACCCCTCTTAGGAAAAACACACCTCTTGAGATACAATTTCCCTAGAAAGTCACTTGCTCACTACTCCTTACTTCCTATTGTCCTTGTGCTGTGCCAATACTCTGATCAAAGAGCAAATCAACACTCCCGGTGCACTTCATTCTGCTGATCCTCAGGGAGTTCTTTTTATGCTTAATAGATAAGGAAGTCATTAATATTTTAGGGTATTCTATAGGTGTTGTTTCATTCTTATTCTATTATTGTAGTTTAGGTATCCAGCTTGTCGGGTCCTCGTCTCTTCATTATGAAGGGAGAAACCTCTGTTTAGAGATTGGAGGTGAGATTTTTCATTGAGGTACACTACCCTCATTTAAGTAGTGTAGTTAGTGGATTGATCACTTTGTGATCGAAAATCCTAAGTCAAGGGATTGGCTTAGGTGGTGATTTTCACCCGATTTGGGTTTCCACATAAAAATCTCGTGCCTCTTTTTATGATTGTATTTTTGTCTTCCAATAGTTTCTAAATTCACTATCCATCCCCCCTTTAGTGCAATTTCATTTGGTACCAGAGTAGGCTTTCTGCTTTTAGGAGTAACATCCGCGAGAAGATCACATGGAGGAGAGAGTCATTTCCACTTGCAGATCTGAGGGGCAATCCACCACCTGACCACCACTCTTCGAAGGGATAAACTACACCTATTAGAAGTTAAGAATGAAGATGTGGCTTCAAGCTAACGATTTCTCCGTTTGGGAGAAAGGCGAATCCACATACGTCATTCCCGAGAAACCAAAAACGGGATACACGATGGAGCAGATTCATCACCTTGGACTGAATGCTAAGGCGATGAACTCACTCTACTGCGCACTCAGCTCGGGGGAGTTCAATCACATTAGCCAATGCACAACCGCCCACGAGATATGGAGAACCTTAGAGGTAACTCACGAAGGTATGTTTAGAGTTAAATCCTTTAATATTAACGTGTTATCGCAGGAATTCGAAGCCTTCTCTATGAAGGAAAATGAGAGACCTAGGGACATGTATACCCGATTCACGTTAATCGTGAATAACCTTAAGTCTCTAGGAAAGACATTTATAAAGGGGGAACTTCAAGGCAAGCTCCTTCGCTCCCTTGGACCCGAGTGGGAGCAAAGAGTCGCGGCAATAGAAGAAGTCAACCAAATAGAGGATCTAGACATGGAGAATCTACTTGGGAATCTAATGGCTTATCAATCAAAACGTGGACCAAAAGAAGAAATCTATCACACCGGAGCCAAAGAAGAAGACTTTAACTTTCAAAGCTACATTAGACGACGAGATAAGTACCGATGATGAAAAATTTATTTTATTAGCTAAAAAGTTTAAAAAGTTTCTCAGAAATAGAAAAGAGATCAAGGGAAAGAAAAGGGAGGAAGAACCTTTAGTTTACTATAATTGTAAGAAGAGAGGTCACATAAGGAAGGAGTGTCCCTTACTTAAAAGGCATGATGAGAAGAAATACAAGAAGCCTTCCGACTACAAGAAGTTTTCCAAGCCCAAGGGAATCAAGAAGAAGGCATTCCAAGTAACTTGGGATGACTCCACCTCCGAAGAAGAAGAGGAGGAGGAAACAAATGAAGAAACAACATGGTTGGGTCTAATGGCAACGACAGATGCTTCCGAATCTGAATCTAAGGAGCCTGAAGTAAACTCCTATTCTCTAAATGAATTACAAGATGCTTTTGATTCATTATATCTAAATCTTAAGGAAACAAAGACTAAAAGCAAAGCTCTAAAAGAAGAAAACTTATAGAGTAAAAAATTAATCAATGATCTTAAAGAAAAGAATCTAATTCTTACTGAAGAAACCACTGCCTTGAATATGCAAATAAGAAACTTAATAATTGAAAAAGAGTCATTAACAAATGATTTATATATATGGTCATGAGTGAATAAAAATTTCTAGACAAAGAAGAATTACTTGACAAAATCCATGTGCTTGAAAAATCAAACTCCTTTAAAAAGGACGAGAATAGCTTACTTAGAGTGGAGATTAGAGGACTAGAAGATAAACTAGACACAATGAAAATAGAGATAAATCATCTTAAAAAAAAATCAAATCAACTTCTTGAGGACTTAGCCAAATTTACAAAGGGGAAAGATAACTTGGACAAGCTCGTTGTCCATCAAAAACCTTCATCGAGTAAATTTGGACTAGACTTTTATGAACCTAGTCAAAGTGAGCCAAAAAAGGATCCTCCCCCAAAGGGGACCACTAACAAATACGGATCCACATTATAATGGATACCGAAAAGATAACTTTTAATTTATTTTGTAGGGTTCAAAGAACATTATAATGCCAAAAAATTAGATATACAAAATGAAGGATTGACAACTCAAATTAGAAAGACCTAAAGAAACATCAAGTCATTGATGGTGTCGGATTTCGCGGTGTTTTAAAAAGATACACGTTGTAGTATGTTGTGGAAAACGATTATCAATTTAATTTATTTATTACTCGAAATTTGTAAATATTCTGAGGTCGAATTTAGGGAGCAAATTCGATTTTAGAAGCAAAAAAATGACAATTCTCAATAGTAACCAAACAGGGGTCTTGCCCCTCCACAATCCGCGCACCCTCGCCTAACTACCCTGGTTTGCCCAGTGGGCCTAACAAGTCGATGTAGGACGGCTAGCTGAACCCCGGGACCCGTGGGGTGGCTAGCTCTCTCCATACACTAGTAGCTCTCCCAGGTGTTGGTGCTAGAGCACCACGATCATTTGTTTTGATGATAACAAAACACGCGTCATTTAACATTTGCACTTGGAGTCTTAGATTTCAGGCAAATTGCAAATGGAGATGCGCTTAAACGGAGATTGAGCTCGCATCCAGGACGGATTGGAGGAGCTCGACCGAGAACAGAGAAGATTCGCGAGGAGCGATAGATTGAAGATGGAAGGACAAGAAGAATATGATAGAATTCTGTACTGTTGTCTTTATTTTTTTCTTGCTCTTTATTTCCTTAGAACATTATGTTAAAGAGCCTCAAAGTACCCTAACAGTAGTCCTAGGAACACCGGCACAGCCCTAGGATACTTAGGTTTTCTGTAGAGAACTTAGAAAACCAATATAGGGTTCAAACAGCACTTCCAGACGTCTAATTCCCAAATCAGACGTCAGATAAAGTGTTTTAAGACGTCTGACTGTTGATTCAGACGTCTGATATCTTTTAGGCTAGACATAACTAGTTCTGTCTGATGAAATCAGACGTTCAGACCTTAGACCAGACGTCTTATGAGACGTCTGATGACTTTGCCAGATGTCCAATTAGTGGACCGTTGGCTCTCTTAGAATACACTCAAGGATATGACCGTTAGAGCCTTATCAGACGTCCTTAAGCTATTCCAGACATCTGATAATTGACCGTTTTGCCTCGACTGACCTGAAAATCTCTTCTCAGAGATTTTCTAGCCGTTGCAAATCCATTCCCACGAAAAAGTAGGTTTCCAGACGTCCAGACATAGTACCAGATGTCCTGTATGTTATCTGATGGACTTGCGTTAGAACCCTGTTTAGATCTGATCCAAGTCAGGAAGAGACCCGCCCAAAATCAGACGTCTGACCTTGAAATCAGACGTCTTAAAGTGGTCTTCCAGACGTCTGATGCCAGAATTAGACGTCTGATAACCCTGTCAGTGCAATGATTATTCCTGATTTCGGGTTGATTCACTTGGGCTTTGCACCCAACGGCTATGGAACCTTTCCTAAGCCTTCCAAAGCCTTCCTAAGGCCTCTATAAATAGAGGGGAACCTTTGCAACACACAAACACACCTAAGACACAACAAAACACACCTAAGGAACATACTTTCTACCATTTTGTGTCTCTCTTGCTCTCAAAGCTCAAGCTCTACATCTAGAGAGCATCAAGCTTTGCGCACCCGCTCTCCCGCCGTAGTTCACGAGAGCGACGTAGCGCCATCGTGTTGTTCACGCATCCGCGTCGTCGACGCACTCCTTTCAAAGGGGAGTTTCCTAATTCCTATAGAAGCTAGGTTTAAAATTACTTTGTTGGCTCTATAGGATTATTGTTCTTTTATCTTTGTTGTTTGGTTGGGTATTCGCTTTGCGAATTTCCGTCTCCTTCGAGGGACAAAATCCTTCTCGTGAAGAGAAGGGGTTAAGGAACGCTACCCACGCACTTGTAGCGTAGTTGTATTTGAGGTTGAATCACCCTCGTTTAAAGTGATTCGTTTAGTGGATTTTGATCAACTTGGTTGATCGGAAAATCCTAACTCGAGAGGGTTAGGTGGTGGTTTTCACCCGATTTGGGTTTCCACCTAAAAAATACTTATGTACTTGTGAAATTGTCTATTTTGTGAGATTGTTTATATTTATTTCCGCAATTATTACGTCACCCCCTCTTAGTAGGGAATTACACCAGGTACTGTGTACGCGAGGGTCAAAAGTTGGTACAAAGTGGCCAGACCTAACCCTGGGTTCCTAGGGCGGCTAGCTCCGCTTTGCACTAAACAGGGGGGACAGTCGCTCTCCTTGGTACTCCGTACTCAAGGGCCAGCTCACTTCCCCATCCACTTTCCTAGTTCCATTCTATTTATTTTCCAGGAGTTATACTCCTAATTCCCCATAGGGTTCATGCTCATGTTTCTCAGGCCAAGACATACTAGGTTTCATCATTTCAGTTTCATTCACATTTAGCCCGTGTTTCCAACATTTAATACCAATTTATATACAAGCAGCTCAATTGAATTTCCAAACAATGGGAATTATATGTAGCAGTTACTAGCAGCAGTACTCTACATTTCACAGGCAGCTGTTATACAGTTACAGGCAATTATTCTGTCTACTTATCCAAGACTGCAATTCAGGTATTCACGACATTTGTTTCAGTGTTTCTGTTCCTAGGATTCATGCCATTTCACATTTAGCCCGTGTTTCCAACATTTAATACCAATTTATATACAAGCAGCTCAATTGAATTTCCAAACAACGGGAATTACATGTAGCAGTTACTAGCAGCAGTACTCTACATTTCACAGGCAGCTGTTATACAGTTACAGGCAATTATTCTGTCTACTTATCCAAGACTGCAATTCAGGTATTCACAACATTTGTTTCAGTGTTTCTGTTCCTAGGATTCATGCCATACCCTAGGATATATCATTTAATCTAGTTTTCAAGTCCTAGGATTCATGCCATACCCTTGGATCTATCATTCAATCTAGTTTTCAGGTCCTAGGATTCATGCCACACCCTAGGATATATTATTCATCTCAAAGATGCATTAATGTTGGTAAATATCTAAGGGGAGCCACTCTACTTGCAAAATCGGGAGTAATGGGGACGTGATCGATAGGTCCGCGTGCCTCTGCAACCCCCAGAGCCACAACGGAACGAGGTCCTAACACAACGATCAATCACAAGGAACCACTTAGAACAAGATACAAATATTTTAAACAAGTAGAGGAACTAATTCTGAGAAGAACGAAATTTTAAACACGAAAATCGGACCTCGAACGGACCCTAAACGGGTCAAAAATGACAACTCTGACTCAAATTAGACGTCTGAGAAACCTTCCAGTCGTCTTAAAAAGTGATCCAGGTCATACCTTACTCCGTGCTGCTCCTCAGACGTCCAGGGATCCTGCTGAATCATCTAGACACAGTTCTAGACGTCCGACCACCACTCCGGACGTCTGGAAACGCTCTTCGTCGTCTGGTGCTGCGCGCAGACGTCTGATCTGCGTGGGAGGGCGTGTCCTCGCGCCTTCCCGGAACGAAACTTGCACGCGCGACGAAAGCCTCCTCATCACGACACGTCTCAACCTTCGGCGGATCAGCCTGCATGGCCGTATCCGCAAAAAGGAGGAAGAGGAGAAATTCCGTACCTTTCAGACGTCTGGATCTCCCTCCAAACATCACCCGCGTCTTCTGGACATAGGTCCAGATGTCTGATTCTGGAAAAAAGATTCCCAGAATCAGAACCTCCTCGCCTTCTTCCCGCTGCGCGCGAGCTCGCCATGCAGCCGCTCGCCCGCTGCTTGAACTGCAGCAGCACCAGGGGAGATCTCCCCAGCAGGACGCTCCTTTGCACGCACGCCGGTCAGCCTCGAGCTGCTCCAGCGGGCTCTCTCTTCCTCGTGCGCTCTCCCTCTTCTTCCCTCTCGCTGCACCTCTTCCTCTCCGCACGCACTCGGCAGCAGTTGTTACCCTCGCTCTCTCTTTCTCGTGCTCACGCTGGAAGAAGGAGGAGGCGGTGGGGTGGTGAACGAGGGAGAGGGGAGGGGTATTTGAAGGTGTGGGGGAGGTGTCCGCAGGACGGTGAGGGAAGAGAGAGAAGAAAAGAGGGCGGCGGGTTGTAGTCTGCGCGCAGCACGCGCGTAGACTCGCAATCGTACGCACGCCAAAATTTATTTCCAGACGTCTGACCAGACGTCTAGACCAACTCCCAGACGTCTTAAAAGTGTTTGATGTCTCGGTCTTAACACTTCTCTTTGGTTGCTGCTGCTACTTCTCCTTGGCTTCTTCTTCTCTTCTTTTCTTCTCTTTGGCTTTTCCTTTTTGCGGCAGCTCCCTCCTCTTTTCTTCTCTTCCTCTTTGGCTCTTTCTTCTTCTCTCTTGAGCTGCGCCTCCTCCTTCTTCCTTTTCTTCCTTTCTGCACTGTGCTCCTTCCTCTGCCTTCTTCTTCTTCTTCAGCTCTTACTCCTGCGGCTAAGTCTTCAGCTTCCTCCTCTTCTTCAGTTGGCCTCTTCTTCTTCTTATGCTTCTTCTTCCTCCTTCTTCCTCCTTCCTGCACAGGCACAGTTAAGCAAAACCTACCCCTACCCTTCCCTCGTCTCTCTATATCTCCATTTCTCTCTTCGGTTCGCTCTCCCAGAGCCTGCTCGGGTATACAGGTCGGGTTGGCGCACCTGTGACTAGGCCCATTGGCGTGCGGTGGTGGGTGAGGAGTGCGGGGGGTTGTCGGGTTGAATACCAGGTTCGCTTAGCGTGAGGTCGTGGACGAGGCGTGAGTGGGCGAGTGGGACCTCACCCCGTGTCAGGAGGTGATAAGCCCCTGACACTGTTTCAATTTAAGTGCCTGTGCCCGCTTGTCAACTTCTGAGGTGGGACATGTCCCACCTTCGTTCGCGTGCGTCCGCAACTGGGGTCTTTGGCTAATTGCAGCTGATGCTTCGGCCTTCGAGGCCAATTGGCTGCCTGGAGCTGTGCGCAAGGGAAGTCCGCGCACTCTGGGACTAGTGGCCTGGAGCGAGCAGACCTGGAGAGAGCTCGCAAGCAAGCTCCTACTTGCGTCAATGGTGGCGACCCTCCGAACCTGTAATCATGCAAACGGCCTCGCGGCCACGTCAGAAAGCTTAGGAGGCTTCGCTGAGGCACGACGAAGGTGGCTCGGGGGTTAGCGTGGCATGAGGGTGGTTGCGCGTGTGTGCCTAGGGCACACTGTGTGCGTGCAGGTGGGTATGTTCTTGGGGAGGTTCCAGTGTGTGGCGTGGTGAGTGGAAGGGCGAAAGGTGATCAGTAGGAGGTGGTGAAGCTTAGGGACCGGTCGACGAGGGTGAAACTATCTGTGGTGGTGGAATGGCCTCGTCGAAGTTGGTGGTCGGAGGTGGAGAAGGTGATGGTGGACTGTGGTGTTGAGGGGTCGAAGGTACAAATTATCAGAGGGGAAATAAAGAGGGGAGTAAGGGGAACTTATTTGGTATGTTAGGAGCGAAAGGGGGAGGTAGAGGACGAGCAGCTGGTGTCTGCCGTCACCGGAGACGAAGGCGCCCAGGGGAAGAAGACGGTGACTAGGAAGGGGATCAGAGGGCGCGCGCTGGTATGGCTCGACGCGGCGGAGGACGATGGAGCAGGCTCTGCCACTGGTACGGTGGCAGAGCGACGAGAGAGGGAGGAGGAGTCGCCGGAAGCTCTGGGCAGTTGACCTGAGTTGGGGAGGAGATGAATTGGAGGGGGATCTCAGGCCAAATTGAGCTTGGAGGAAGCGGCGTGGTCTGTCCTTCCTTAAATAAGCGAAGGAAGGGCGGGAAGCGTGTGAGGGCGGTGGAGAGGCCATACCGGAGGTAAGGCCGGTCGGATACCCATACCTCTTGTGCGTTCTCACGAGAGATATGGTGGGTTTCAAGGCATGGGGAGCAGCCCATGCGGTAGGGGGCTCCGTAGGGAGCTCCCATTTCAAATATAGGGGTGGCTCCCCATGCAGATGAAGCGCCATCCTTCGCGCAAAGTCGCCGAAGGTATGGCCCTCTGCAGCGGATGGCAGAGGGACCGAAGTGAAGAAAACGACGAGGAAGTTGAGGGGATAATCGCAAGGGTTTCAAAAAGTTGAGGGTCAGAAAGTAATTTTGAGGATCAAATTGCAAAGTGGGTCAAGACGACCTTCCCTTAGGTCCAAATTTTGGTATAAACCTAATTTGGACCTAAGGAATCCAATAGTAAGGTTGGATTTTAGGTTTGACCACGTTTGACTAGATATTTTGCACAAAAACCTAAATTAGGTCAACAATTAGGTATGGACCCTAATCTAGGTCAAAACAGGTTCCAAAGATCAAATTGAATATTCTAAACCTTAGGGGATATTTTTCCATAAATTTTAGATGGTTTAGTTGATTTTTATCTTACCTGGAACCTTATAAATTAAAGTGGGTTTGTTTTAGGGTTACAGAATGTAATTTAATTCTTAGATTTCGTCGTAACCCTTTTCTGACCAAACCATCCCACTTTTTCTCTTATTAAGTCCATTTGACCTATGTCTAGACCCTTAGAAATCCCGTTGATGCACTGTAATGGTAAAATTACAGTTTTACCCCTAGTGTCATGTTCTATTCTCAGATTAACAATTCCCTGAATTAGACCTTCCCTTAGGTTATGTAGGAGCTTTTATTCACTTTATTAGGTTAAAATGTGCTAGTTAGGATTCATGATGAAGTTCTCATTAGTCATCAAAGGAGATCTTTTGTAGGAGCAAAGGGATCTACAAGAAAGAAGATAAGGAGACCAAGTCCATTAAGGAGGCCGATAGGTGATAAACTTTGGGTGTTCTAAACACATGATGGGAGACAAGCACCTATTTTTGGACCTCCAACCTACGGATGAAGGAACAGTTACATTTGGCAACAACCACAAGGGATATATTATTGGCCTTGGTAAAATAGGTAACCCTTTCTCTCCTATTTCAAATGTCTCTCTAGTTAAATGACTAAAACATACTCTTTTAAGTGTTAGTCAAATTTGTGATAAGGGATTTAAGGTGGTATTTAGTTCAAAAATATTTGAAATTATGCATACATCAACCAATGAAACCCTTCTTAAGGGAACTAGATTTAGAGACATTTATATTGTAGAATTTGATAAAGATAACACTTATGAATGTCTTGTAGCAAATAATGAGTTAAGTGTATGGCATAGAAGACTAGGACATGTTCATATGAAGCTAGTTCAAAAACTAGGCAAACATGAACTAGTTCGAGGTATTCCTAAAGGAAAATTTTTAAATGAGCTTATCTGTTATTCATGTAAATTAGGTAAAATTATGAAATCTAATTTTAAAAATAAAGAAGTTATATCTACATCAAGACCATTAGAACTACTTTACCTAGATCTATTTGGACCAACAAAATATGAGAGTCTTAGTGGATGCATATATTACTTTGTAATTGTAGATGATTTTTCATGGATCTCATTCTTAAGATCCAAAGAATGATTATTTTCCATCTTTTCTATTTTTTATAAGAAAATTCAAATACAAAATCACTTGTATTCGTAGGTATTAGAAAGTTAGATGTAATACTACCTCACCCACCTCTATCACTCAACTGGGACACGCCTACACGTTGGTGTACGAGAGCAAGGACTGGAAAGCAAGTTTTACGGAAATGGATCACCCTTCGTCCCCACACCTTCCAAGTGCCATCCCTGTGTTCCAGCAGAACATCGCCTCCTCGGTAACTCCGCTCATCGGAAACTCCCAATGTCCTCTCTCCGCTTCCCCTTCTCCTCTTTCCACCGATCCAACGGAAACAACAACCCCAAGCCTCCCCCCATCGCCACCGCAGCCGCGACCGCCGCCGCCGCGGCAGCCGTCGGAGTCGGGGCGGGCCTCGCCGTGGCTCTGGTCTCGAGCCACCCACCCGACCCATGTCATCCGAACCCGTGGGTTCGCTCCTCCCCGGCTTGGGCCGCTCTCTCTTTTGAATCTACCGTTTTCGTTGGGAAATGGGTCGATCCGAAGACCGGGGCGAAATTCCCCGCGGTCATTGACGGCAGCCGTCGGCTGCTCGGTGTTGGGTTGAGGAGGAAGCGTTTGTTTGGTTTGAAGAACATCGACGTCTATGCATTCGGTAAGGAAAGGTTTGTGTTTCTCCTTTTTTTTTTTGCACTTAACTGTTAATTATTCAGAATCTCCGAGAAAGAAAGTGGAAAGAACTTTCTCAAAATTCAATTCGTGGAGAACAAATCAGCTGTAGCATTGAAGTCCATAATCAATGGGGATGTCAAGTGAGGTTGTTACCACTTACCGTAGTATTTACTATTTTGGTGATTTTTTTTATTTGGGTCGAACGTGGCAATCAATGCTTGAAATTTTGGGCAATGAGGGGAATTTTGATAACTGGAGGAATGATGGTAGTTAGGAAACTCACCCACACGTGCACTCGTACATGTGCACCTCCATTAGGTTGATGCGGGGGTGGAGGTGTGGAGGAGGAGGTGCCAAGAAGGCGGCACCAAGGAGGAGGAATGACTACAAAGAGGAGCAAATGCATCGATGCTGTATCATGATATCATCAATACCATGCAGCATTGACGTCACAATCCTGTCGACCATGTTAGCGAGAGCAAAACAAAGGGGTTTACGTGAAGGATTAGTTTGTTTCCATTTTTACTTGGAAAAATTGCGGGAGAAAATGGTTGTGATTTGATTAGAAGAGGGAAATACTGACAGGATTTTCAATTTGTGTTCATCGAACCCGAACATTTTCAAACCTGATTCAAGCAGGTAAAACATTCCAGACGGGTATAGGATATTGGTTTGGAAACTCAATCAAGCTAGGCATAGACATGAAAATCAATATGTACACATACTATTTTTCCCAAACCTCACCCTCATTCTATTGACTTTTGTGACAGAAAACGTTAGCCTTTTTTTATCTTTTGGGGATTGTGACTTGTAATCATCTATTTATGTGTGTTAGATGCTCATAAACTTCTTGTTCTTTTACAGTTAATCATGACACTAAATGCTTTCATGTATGAATTTCATATGTGTGCAAGAAAATGAATGGCATCAGCTCTCATTAGAAACTCTAGCCTCTTATATAGAGTAGGTAGAAGAGAAAATTACAAAGTAATATCCAAGTAAAAGGCAAATCGCAACAATGACATAGTAAAAAGGTAAATAACACTAATACTCCCCCTCAAGTTGGAGCATATATGTCAATGATGCCCGACTTGTCGCATAGAAAGCAATGTCTCTTCTTGTGTAGTGCCTTAGTAAAAATATATGCAATTTGCAGCTTCGTGGAGATGAGGTGTGATAATTCTGCCATCATTGATTGCATTGCAGACAAAATGACGATCAACTTCAATGTCTTTGGTCTACTCATGAAAAATAGGATGCATGACTATATGAGGACCTAACTTCTTGTCATAATACATTGGAATAGGATGCATGACTTGAAGTTCAAGATTAGACATAAAAGAGGAAATCCACAACTCATAGGCACTGTAGGCCATAACCTGATATTTCACCTCAGCACTTGACCTTGAAACAACAAATTCTTATTTCTACACCATGTAACTAGATTACCATCGAGAAATGTGGCATATCTAGCGGTAGATCTTTTGTCATCAGGAGAGCTAGCATATCCTGATGGTAAGCACATAAATCAAGATGACCATTCTTTTTGTAAAAAGGGCCTCTACTTGGGTACCCCTTCAATTATTTGAGAATAAGACATACGTCATGCCACTCACCATAGTGTGTCTTGTCAATGTGTGGGCTCACCTTGCTTATAGATAAGCCTCAGGTGTTGGATGGAAAATAAGAAAAAATGACATAAATATGTACTTGTTAAGTGTCAATAATAAAAAAAAAAGTCAAAAATGCACATCCATGCTATTTTTGCTTTATCATAACATTTTAAAGGCAAAACTAGACAAGAGATGACGTTTAGATAAAAGATAAACCTTTAAACGATATAGAAAATTAGAAAATAAATTTATCAAAACTCTAAACTGAGTTAAAAGTTCATATGATGAGAATTACCATAAGTAAACCAAATAAATATAATAAATTATATTGACTCTACCCATTATCTATAAAAAATTAAATTGTCATAACTCAAATCATAAATAATGGGTCTAATAACTAATCATAACTCATAAGTCATCATTCACAGACATAAAAATCCAAATGAAACCTAAACAAAATCATTGACAAGCATATGATATCATTAGCATTTTAGAAAATATGATAAATATATAGTATCTCCATCACCCTCATATTATTAAATAACTCATCATTGACAAACATAATTTGAAAAACCTAAAAATCCATAAATAACATATATTATAAATAACATACTACAAGATTGGCGCACATGAAACGTGGATGCTCCCTTGACGTCGGAAAATAGTCTACGTGTGGACTGTCCACATGGGAAAACAAGGAGGAGCAGCAACCGGTGGTTGCTATGGTGACTGACTGCTTTGGGTGGTCGGTTGAGTTGGCTACCTACCTTGGGTGGCCGGTGGTGGTGATGTTGAGAAGAAGAGAGAGAGAGGGGTGGAGTAGAAGAATTGGAAATATTATTATGACTCAAAGAAATTACAAGGGAAGACTCTTTTTATAGAGAGAACATATCCCAATAAAATATGAGACAAATCATATCTCTAAACGAGGAAGAACACATCCTCAAACTAATTCCTAAAATAACTTTTCCTAAATACTAAAAATAGCAAACTTAGCGTTGAAGCAAAAGACTCAACTTGGTCCCTTGGACCTCTTGACCGCCTCCCTTGAGGGCCCCCTAACAGCCTACCACATGGCACTATCACGTGGCCACTTTATTTGTGATAGTAGCTAAATAACGTATATAAAAGAATAACCTAAAAAAGACCTAAATAAAATCTAAACAAAAGGACCATATTAAGCTTTTGTGTCTGCAATCTTTTTTTGCAGGAATTTATGTAGACAGTAACGATATCAAGAAACTGAAAGAGAAATATGAAGCTCTTTCAGTCTCTGAACTAAGGGATACCAAGGAATTCTACTCAGATGTGTTGGATGAGGACATCCGGATGACTGTTAAGCTGCAAATAGTGTATGGAAGACTAAGTATTCAATCTGTACGCAGTGCCTTTGAGGAGTCAGTTGGAAACAGATTGAAGAAGTTCAGTCAGTCTGACACCAAGGAACTGCTTCAGAGGTATTCTATCTTTACTGATTTATTTAATCCTGTGCTACTTAACATTTCCATCACTTCTATCAATTATCTGTCTTTAGCTGTGTTAGAGTTATAGGATTTAGTTAGTTGTAAGTTTGCTTTAATTAGTGTTGAGTTGAATGAGGTCTTTTCTGTTTTATTTTATGTTGAAAGGGTGTATATGTAATTTTCTATTTGGTACCTCTCTATATAAAGGCACCGGAGTCTCAGAAGTAAGCCATTCGCATTACATCCTATCAACAAGGTTTGAAAGTTATAGTTGTTTTTTCCAGTTGGATTTAGTATGTAATTCTTCCAACCTAACTCTCTATATAAAGAGGTTAGGAGACTATTTTCAATAAGACTATAGTTTATTTCTTCTATATGGTATAAGAGTGCGTTTAGGGTTAGAAAACCTGACCCTAATCCTTTCCTCTCTCTCTCTCTCTCTCTCTCTCTCTCTCTGGTTGTTGCCAGGCCTATGAAGGGACTTTATTGTTGCCTCCAACCATCTGGAGGGCCACGATGGTTGGCCATTGGATTGCCTGGCTCTGACGACCCTCTTGCTTGTAGCACAGCTAAGCCAACAGGTTGTTACGATTCTTGTTGCTGCTGCCCCTTCTACTCTTGTGTGTGTTGTTGCAACCGTTGCGACTCTCCAATGGCCACCACCTATTGCCCTCCGCCCCAGAGGGGGTCCAACAACCCTCTTTAAGGCCATCACGGCTGCCTTGCCTCTTTCTTTGCCATTGCCAACTTTGTGCAACCCTCTAATGGCCATATCTTGCCTCACTCCCCACTATTGCGTTAACTGTGGGGGTCCTTCTACCGTTAAGCCATCACCTAGAGGTCGACAAGGCCTTGTTGGGTCCTTTTGTATCACCTCATGCACACACAAGTGCATGGACTACCCTTTGATGCATGAATGATTGAAAATTGGCTTTTTTTCAATGGAAACTAAGGACATTATTGAGGAGCAAGCTATTCTCTTCAATTGTTGCTATTGCGACTACTATTGATGTTGCGTCAAGCTTCATCGCCCACCCCACTCCTACTTCTACATCCCTTATCTCTTTAAGGATGTGGATGATGCTGATGACTGGTAGGGGAATTGTGCTTGCCACTCACCCCTTCTACCCACCTTTACTTCTATATTGGGAGTTCTTTTAGTTTTTTTCCCTTTTCCTTGAGAAAGGGAATTCCACAGTTGCAAGATGCCTCCCGCATCTACTAACTTCCTATTGCCTACCTGCTTAGGATCATCTCCTCCCGCCTAAATGCCTCTCCCTAGTTTTTTTTTTCCCCTTATAGAGAGAAGGGTTTCCATTGGTGTAAGGCAACTACCATGGTTGCTTGCCTACTCCTTTAGCTAGACGAAGTTGTTATTAGGGGAAGTTTGTTTTCTTTCCTACCTGTAAGTTGGTCATGTTCTCACGCTCCAACTTGGGGGACGGGGGTGTGTTAGAGTTATAGGATTTAGTTAATTATAAGTTTGTTTTAATTAGAATTGAGAGTTCTTCTTGTTTACTATTCTTCCTTGCTATTTTTATTTCCAGTTGAGTTTAGTATATAATTCTTCCAACCTAACTCTCTATATAAAGAGGTTAGAGGAGTCTTATTGAAGTTATTTCTTCCACAAGCTGAAAGCTAATTTCTTCAAATCATTAATCTGAAACAGTCTAGTTTTAGCATATAGAAGATCATTTTTCTAAATGCAAGGTATGAAGATCTTGGTTATTGGAGCATTTTGACTATCCACCTTGTTGGTCTTTTCTTTACTTTTTTTTTATTGAAAAGGAAAAAGAATGATTACATGGGGTTTATGATAGATAAGGATACAAAATGATCAAACACTCTTCCAGAACCCCTTTAGAAATATGTCACTACAAGCATTCTCCACAAAGAACTCTCTCCCATAAAGATTACCGCATTCTATTGTAGCCAAAGCAACCCTAAAATGGTAAACAGACCTGCTTGTTCCTGCTTCGACCTGAAAGCACCGGTACAGAAAGACTGCTAGAACTGCTCCCAAGAAGAGTGAGAAGGCCATTGTCCAGCCACTGTTGTCCAAATCACCGAAGCAAAAGGGCACTTAAAGAATAAATGTTTACAATCCTTAGTGCCTTTGCCACAAAAGACATGGATTGCGTTCAATTGAGTCTGAATCTTGAGTCTATAGGTCTTTTTCATCAATCTATTTCACCTTAAAAGCCAAGCAAAAATCTTCACTTTCAACGGCATATCAATCTTCTAGATAAGTCTATAGTCTTTGTTCAAGTTCCAATCTAAATTTTTTCTAGGAGGAAGAAGTCTTTGGTAGGCTAATTGAACTGAAAAGAATCATCTTCCCAGTCCCAAGCATTGATAACCCTATCTTTAAGTGCGAAGTCTACTAAAGCCTCTTGAAGATGCAAAAATTGCTTGACACGTTGATTAGAAATAGTAGCATGAAACGTCGTCATAAACCGAGATTGTCCATCCTAGCATTCCACCACTAGTGTTAAGGGATTTGAGGTTAAGGCATAAAGGCGTTGATAGGCATCAACAAAAGGACCATGGTTGGTTCAATCATCCTATTAGAAGGATGAATCTCTTCCATTTCCCAAATTAACAAATAAATAGGAATGATAGTTGACATTTCATCCAACAAAGCTCTCCAAAATGCAAAGTAACCTCATTTAGGAAGCGTCCTATCCATCCAACCAAGCTTCTTCCCATGACAAGCCTTAATGACATCTGCAAAGAAGCTCGTCTCCTTACCTAGGATACTAATAATCCACTTGATAAGGAAGGATTGATTCATAACTCCCAAGCCCAATACTCTCCAAACCCCTTCTGCAATAGGCCTACAAACGTCTTCCCACACCACCATGGAAATGCCTTTGCTATTCTCTGAAGCCCCTTTCCCGAAGAATTGTTGCCTCAAAGCATCAATCTTTTTCAACATCTTTAAATGCATCGAGAACTTAGAAAGAAGAAAATTAGGAAAAAGACTTCAACAATACAAGTCTTCTACCCCTTGATAGCACCTTCGAGGTCCAACCTACTAATTTCCCTTCAAGTTTTAATATCAAGCTATTCCAGCCTAAAGACCTAAGAGGTCGATTGGATAGGGGAACACCCAAATACTTCAAACGGGTTCTTAGTAATACATTATAGGCTTGAGCATTATCCTCAGACATACCAAAAGGAATGAATGATGATTTTTCTCTGTTGACTAGCAGGCCAAAAAAACCACCAAATGTTTCAAGTGGGGTAGAGATATTCCATGCTTCCTCCTCAGAACCTTTAATAAAGAAGACAATGTCGTTTGCATGTTGAAGAAGTGGAACTAAGTTTTAACCTAGGGTTTAAAAATTGAACCGGTCATCGAATCGGTCAAGCTCTAGTTTTGGTTTTTAGTGGTTCAATCGCTGGCTCAAACCAGTCGAACCGGTGATGACATCATCATTAGAACTAGACCGGGAAAAATCGGATCGGTCATGCTTAGGTTTAGTTTGTATTGGTTCAATCGGGTTGAATCGGGTTAAACCGGAAGCCCCAACCCTTTTTCAACCATTCCTTTCTCCTATTGGCTGTGTGCAACCGTGACACTCTTCCCGAAAACGTGCCCAAACCTTTTGAATATTTGGATTTAGAGTCTAGACACCCCTCCCTCCCGTAACCCCCTAATTTCACCACTTAACAACTTGCTCCCACAAAAACCCGCCAGCCTACCAACCTGGGAAATCCACTTAAGCCAGTGGTGACCACACGCTAGTCCCCCAACCTTTGGTCATGCAAAGCACAATACTTTTTCTTGCTCCAAAACTTGTGAGCACAGACAGATACGACAAAAGTCTCAGTAGCAGTAGCAGTAGAAGAGGCATCCATCCATTTTCTCCTCCTCCTCCACCCTATCTCACTTTACTCTTCTTCTTCCTCCATTACCAAAGAAGGAATGGAGGTGTTACAATAGCAACTCGTGGATGTGATGATTGCGGAAGGAGTAAGGAGGCGTTGCGATGGGAAGGAGGGCCGCTGCGGCCTGCGTTGGGAAGATGGAGGCGCTACAGTAGCTCGCGAGGGATTGCTGGGTTGGATGGTCGCGAGGGTGGAAGTCGGTTGGACTTCTCAAAACGTAAATTTTTTTTTTGGATCAGCTAGCCTCGATTCATCGGTTCACACTGGTTGAACCGGGTTTTGGCCGATTCCACCAGTTTAAGGAGCTCCTTTTAAAAATCGGCTGGTTCGGTCGATCCACAGTTGGTTTCCGGTTCAACTGGTTGGATCGGCTAGTTCGGTCCAGTTTTTGAAACTTTCGTTTTAACTAGTCCTAGGGTAAAACCCCTAAGGAATTATTCGTTGTAAACCGAAAAAGTGCAAATGGCAAGTGGATCCACAGCAAGCACTATAAGAAGAGGCACCAATGAACAATCCTATTGAGCCCCTCGCTACAACTGAACCCAACCCCCTTCAAGCCTTACATTGACCAACATTGCAAAAGAGTTTGTCATGACATGTCTTTTTATCCATGACAGAGATGCCCATAGAAATGCCCAATCTACAGAATCATAAGCCTTAGTGAAGGCAACCTTCCATAGGAAGCCCTTTGTCTCATATCTCTTCCAATGTGCCAGAATATTATAGACAATGGCCACACTATGCAGTAGATGCCTACCTTTAGTGAAAGCAGACTTTACAAGGCTAATGACGCCATCAATAACCTCTCGTGACCTATTTGCCAAGACCTTGGAAATAATTAGATGCATTGAATGAGAGATAGGGCGACAATCCTCAATCATCTTAGTCTCCCTCTTGGGTAACAAAAAACTTAAGAGTCTTGTTCAATCTCTCAAAGCTTGAGTTACCACATCGAAACTCCTCCAATGCATTTAGAAGTTCTCGTCCCACCAAATGCCAAACTCTTTAAAGATTAAGACTGGAAAACTATCCTGTCAAAGAGTGCCTTCCACATTAAGAGACGAAATTGCTCCTTGTGCCTTAGTACAAATTAAGTCAACAAATTCTTAGCAAGCTATTTCTCCTACTTTGCCCTGTTTATCCAAGGGAAATATGGTTAACAAACTTTCGTTCTCCTGTGTACATTTATTTAACTTGATTGATAGACAATGCAAAAGCTGAAATTTAAGTAAAGTACTACCAGAAGGAATTGCATAAATTTTATTGGATATAGATACTATGGTGTCTACATGATCTAACTCGAAAAGCTATTTTGACAAGTTTATAGACCTTAGAAAAATAGAGATGCTTTCATGGGGAACAATCTTTCAAGAATTACATGGGCCAGCAAATATTATAATTGGTTTTATATTAGCATCAGTTGCTTATGCACTGTCATGCGTGTACATACTTTTAATAATGTTCTTTTGTTGATGCAGGTTCACGTCCGTATTTAAGGATGAATACAAAATCCCAAAAGGCTGTTATATAGATCTTTCTAGAGAGGAAGAACACAACCTTCACATCAAAAGTAGGTGTCTCCAACTTGTCTCTTTTTCTGTTTCCATCACCAACTGTTGGTAATACAAGGTTACATTTCCTGATGAGCAGGCATTTTACTGTTTTAGTCTACTTTTGTTTGTGATATGTGAACGGTCATGTACAGATACAGTTTACTTTGACCTTGGTCTATTGCAATGTACTTACAATATAATCCTAGACACAAGATGGCTTTTCATAGATATGCACAATGCATCTTACATTGAAATTGTAATTGTGTTATATACAAAAAGCACAATGATTATGATGAGTTTCTTGAACACACACTGGAAGATCCCATTCTTTTGAAATTTAGTTGGCAAAGTTTTTTCATGTAAAAAGTCGTATTCATCAAAATCTAAGTGACATTGGCAAATCAATATCTATATCTAGAAAATAGGGGCCTATTGGCAAATTTGGCATAGGTGGTTGTATGATGGCTGAATTTAGGTAATAAATCCCAAAGATGTGATTTTTGGTAACTTGCCATGAGATATGAGGTGGCTTTGTAGTTTGGAACTTTGGAAGGATTTGGTTATATCTGAAACGCTCAAGGACATCCATTCTCCTTGGAAATACATTCATTTTCCTTCATTCCAAGCATTCTTAGACTTCTTCCTACCAATATTCAATCTTTGTGAATCTTTTTGTGATGATTCAGGTTTCTATACTGTACATAGGGTGAAATATTTTTTTCAATGACAGTGAAATATGACATGTATCACAAGGAAAATTTCTCTTTATTCTCTTAGGATGTGTGCTACATGTTTCCATAAATTGAAAGTTTGACAATCTCTAAACCAAAATCGATTGAAGCAGACAAGATACAACATCACTCCCCTATTCTTCTCTTCTTCCACTATGAGAAATGTACTAAAGGAACAAAGTACATGCATATTCCATGCAGTTAATAATTTAAATGCAAAAATGCCCCATCAACCCATTTTTTTGAGAATACAAAGGTTCTCTTCCCCCCTACCCTACCCTAAAAAATCCCTACCCCCGTCAAGGCTCCTTCTTTCCTCTTCTCCAACATCCCTCGACGTTGGCTCCTCTTCCTCTGTCATCACTGCCTCTCCCTAATTCCTCCCCTCCTCTGAACAGCACTCCTCCCTCACCAACTCGTTGCTGCCTCCTCCGCCCTTCCAGTGTTGCCACCACACCTCCTCTCCTCGCAGTGACGATAGCCGCACAAAGGAGACTGCTACAATCCTTTTAGTGGCAGTGGTAAACTCCCTAATAATGGTGGTAGCCATTCTTGATTCTTTGAATGAGAGGTCTGACGATGCCCTGCTTTTAAAGGCCTGTGTAGTTTATGTGTCATTTGATTTTTGTATTGTTCAATCTAGTCTGTGTCTCTGTGTGATGTTTGATTTAGTTTGTCTCACATACAATGACATCTAACTCCAAAGAATATGTTTTTTTCACCCCACCAAGGCCACCACTTACTTCCAGCTATCGGTTTCATTGGCTTTGCTGGAATGTCATGTGAGGATTTGGCTCATTTCTTCTTCAACTTAATAAATCCGATCTTGAAAGGTAAGATGCCAGCAGGATCTTTTATGTGGGACACCCCAAATCAAATGTTAACTCGAGCCAACTCATTTGAGTTTGATCAAGCTCAAGCTTGAATCAGGCATGGCTCGGCTCATTAGGCTCGATATCTCGGCCTATGATTATCCATGAATGGTGTTGGCGTCAACCTTTCTCCAAAGTTAGAATTTGCCTATGTATTGGAGTTGATACAAGACAATAGCATTGTCATCCTGATTTTGGATTAATATGAGAAATAATGTTAATAGTCTTGCAACAATATCTTGTATGAACAACCATAAAGTTGAGATGAAAAGAACAAAAATGAAATGATGCTATGAACTTTTATTTTTGTGCGAAGCAGTTGCAATTTGCATTATTTTGCAAATTCATTGTATTTACTTGAATTTTAAACTTGGTGATGCATTGATTTACAACATAAGTATGTATGTATTTATTTTTTTTCTGAATCTTTTAGGTTGCACTTGACAATGGGATAAATCAGTAAGTGGGATAAGTGAGGTCAAGGTATTCGGTCTTGTGGTGGGATAAGTTGTGGGTTAGATATGTTAGCTACTTTATGGAAGAAATTCCAAATACACACACATCTATTGAAACTTGGAAAACCCATTGGTGCTCTAGAGGACAATCACTTTTGCCTTGGGTGTTCCGTAGAGTCCCCATGCAAATGTATCTACTCCTACCAGTATTTTATGCATTTTTGAGAAAATGCATATCCATATTGGATAATTGGTGGACTTCAAAGGGCCATGAGATGCAATTGGAAAAAATTAGTTCAGAAGTTGAACAAAGGCTTATTCTGGAGACCTTTTCTGGCCATTAAATTCTTCCCAACCCTGTAGCCCGTAACTCTGTACAGCTTAGTGCATTCCCCTCATACGACACCGCTGGGCCTCACCCTCCAAAATCCTTTGCAACTTGGTGTCATTCCCCTTCCTCCTCACCTCTTTCCTCACCTTCATTTAACTGAGTCTCTTGCAACTGAAGAAAATTGCATTATCTAGGTCTACTTTTTACAGGTTTTGGATTTCTGGACATGCATTCCCATCCTCGAGTGAATTTCTCAGGTGGTATTTGAGATGCTAAGCACTGACGGATAGATACAGTTTTTTAGGTTTTCAACATGCTTTTGACTGGTGAATGGCTTAAGATATAATGCTTTTTAGCATATATTTGATTTCCATATAGTCTGATAACACTATTTTCAAGTGTTTGTCAGCAACATCATCACACACCCCACCACAACACCACACCGCCCCCCCCCCCCCCCCCCCCCCCCCCACCACCACCAAACCCATGCACATGGGAAAAATAAATCCCATTACCACTACCACCCCCTTAACACACACATACATAATTTCACAAACACCTGCACGCACAAGGCAACTGGCAGCGAGTATTGGCAAGAACCAAAATTGAAGTCAAGAACAATGGTTTTCTAAACAAAACAATGGTTTAGTATAATATGATAGCCATGATAGCCTTTGTTAGAAGATAATATTTTCTGAATCACAGAATGAGAAATAAAAGAAGGAAAAATCACTATAACTCATTAATCATTTTGTGGACAATTATGGCATGGGCTGAATTCACGTTTGAATCCAAAACTAATAAAATGGCAGGTTTTACTACGACTCAAAAAACTTGCTTATTAACTTGTAACTAATCATGTTGCATCTATAGTTGTAGGATTAATTTACTGTTTCTATATGAAAGGTAATCGACTGCGTCATGAACATCCATAAATATAGCTCTTTTTCCTTTTTTTTTTTTTTTTTTTTTTGAAGAGGACCATCTAGAGATATACAATTTTGTGTATGCACATTGCAATTTTCATTAGATAACATTCCAAACATATTTTCACCATGTAAGTGTAAAAAGCATAAAAATTCTTCAGAATTTCTCTTTCACAATCATCCACATAAGCAAATTTGTGATGGATCATGTAGAATAAGTGACACACAAAGAATTATATCATCAATTGCAGTATTTGAATATGTAATTGGTCTCCAACCAAATAATGGATTCTTGAGACAACGGTGAAGATTTCTGGCTTAACGTTGAACTGTCAAAAAATACATGCAAAACTATGAGCTTTTGATGATTTGCTTTTTCTTTCATTATTCTTGTGGCTAAATTTTAAAATATGATTCACACTAACATGTTCTTTATTACCTTCCTGGCTTTACCTCCACTTAAAAAGTGTTTGATGAATTTCTCACGAATTTTCTCTTTTGCAGTCGATGAGAAGGAAGTGGGTTGCATCCAGAGCCAGCTCTTATGCAAGTCGATATTTGACCTCTATGTCGGGGACAATCCCTTGGACAAGAGAGCCAAAGATGTTTATGACTTTGATCTGCCTTCACTTCTCCAAGACTAGCGCTCCATTCACCTTATGCATAAAATCACAAGGGGCTATTCAGCATTCCTTGATTTTGTTTCTTTGGCTGACTATTTGATACAAAGTTTACTGTTTCATATCCCTCCCTTCCCCTGCCAGTCGACCCGTTCATCCACTCTATGCATGGATAATAGCAGCTATTTTTGTTCTTTCCTTTTTTCCATGATGATGATCTGAAACCTCCCTAATTGTGTTGCCATCCTATTTGACGGAAAATGATGTCCATCAACTAAACATAACTTGGAAAAAAGCATGTCCATTTCCTATAATTTTTTTTATTCTTTTTCCTTTTTGAATGGTTCAACACCCTTAAATTCTTGATTCATGATCCATTTTTAACCAATCCTTACTTTTATCCTCAGATACACTTTTGAATAGGTAAATCTTTTATCATGTCCTCATGCCTTGACATTTTGAAAATTCACCATGTTTCTTTCTTTGAATTCAGATTTTAATTCTGCATCTCAGATGGAAAATTTTCCAAATATAAGATTTGGTCCCTTCATCTCAGATCTTGATCCTCATGTCTAACATTTTCTAGGATATATTCACGTCAATTGCCTTCCTCACTCCTACCTGAATTGCCCCGGATACAGGTTCTGGATCTTAGCATATCCCCCCACAATAAGTTCTGAGTGAATGGAGCTCAATGTAGTTGTGCTCAGTCTGCGTGCATCACCCATTCATTGAACAATCGGTGAGACGTGGCATTTTTAATCTTACATCTCAATGGATGTAGCTAAGGCTGAAAAATATAACAAGAGACTTAATTGAATGAGGTGTTTCATAATGAGATTTCTTAGCCTTGAATAGCCCTTCCATTTGGTAAGATTGCATTAGCTAAGATAGCATTGGGAGTATGGTTTCATGAGTAAGATTCCCAAGATAGTCACACAAATCTTTTAATGTGGCACCTTTGATTTGGGTGCCGTGGCCAAATTTGAAGTTGAGGCCATTGTTCTATTTGAGTTCTTTCTACTTGATGATAATCAGGTTGGAGGAGCGTGGTTTGTGTGGACTAGTTGTGTTTGATGTGGAAAGTGATTGCTGAGTTGGAAGATTTTGGAGAAGTCCAGAGTGCAATAGAGCAACTTTTTTTATCTTTTCCTGAAGAGCAACTTATTAAGGGGGAGCCTGATTGCTAATCACTGTTCTTGGTAGCATAAGTTGTTTAATGGCCTTTTAAGATAGACAAATTATTTCTTGGTCCTTTGCAGGAGCTATTGTGACTTAGCCTCTTTGGTTATACAGACTTTTTCTACTCGATAATCTTGGCCTTTTTAATTGGATGATGTAGCCTTTCCTTTACTAGATGAATGATAATATAACTTGGATCTTTAGTTATGTATAATGACCTCTCGTCTCTAGATGAGATATTTGGTGTTTAGGCAATATGGCATTTCCCTTGTATAGACAAGTATTCGGTAAATAAATCAAGTGGGTGAAGGTAACAACAATACGAGGGCATGGGAAGAGTGGTGGCCTCGAAGTATTCAAACCCTAAGGAGTTCCCTTCTTGGCTTGACTTGGCCACATTTTGAAGTCAAGGTAAACAATTCGCTGTATGGTGTAGGCTTTATATTGCAAGGCTCAATCAAGGATAAATGTGGCATGTAGGTGTGGCTTCTACCTTCATTACGAAGTATTGTTGAGACATCCAATACAAAGGAGCATTTGGGTCTTGGCACGCCTGTGGCTGATAGTTACAGTAGTTGCCTGGTTGGCGTAGGTAATGCAACTCGGAGAAATAGAGCTGTTCATGCAAGTCATTCGCAAATTTGCCAGCACATTTGCGCAAAATATAATAAAAAGTAGGGAATGTATCAAAAGGATGCACGGACATCAGTATATTTTTAGTAGAGTAATTTTATCTTCACGGATGCACCGTCAAAAATCACCCGAGCCTGTCGACTGTAGCCCTATACCCCCCGGACTGTAGCAAGTTATTTGCTAATACCCATTTAAATTTCTTTGTGTAGGATACAGTAATCGTGCAACGATAATATCTGCAATTTCTGTCTCACGGTGTATGATCATGACGAGGGAAGGAAAAGTCTTATTTAAGTGAAATGAAAAAGACTCTGTAAAGGCTCACGAAGAAATCTACAAAGGTCCACCTAATAGAGGTTAAAACTCCGAACATTATCAGATCCAATTAAATTGAAGAAAGAATCCGTCAAATGGATGGATCATTACTAGCAATCTAGTTGAAGGAAGATGCAGTTAGCCGGATGATGAACAAATACATAAATTTGACATATCTGCCTAAAGATGTAGGTGACAAATGCATTCCCTAGTCGATTAGAAGGTCTGGTGGATAAATAGATTAGAAGGTCTGGTGGATAAATAGATTTCCCAATCGATCAAACAACCTGATAGATAAATGGATTCCTTATTCGATTGAATGGCTTAGCATGTAAGTAGATAGACTTGCTCAATCAAGGTTCGAAATATCGATTTCGACATTGTATCGATGAAATTTTAAGTGTGTATTTCATAGTTATGTTAAAGGTATGTTGTGGAAATATTCATTTTTCGATAGGCATGTTGAGTATGTCGAGGGTACGTCTTGAAAATATTGAGGGTATGCTGATTCATGTCGATAAAAATAACAGTAATCAAAAAAATCAGCAACAACCTCGACATGACTATCGATTTTGATGACATGTCGACAGTATGTCGATCATATCGATGATATCCCAGTATTTTGATAACTTTACTATGTTGACATAGATATTTCTCCAAAAAAAAAATCTTATCAATGACATTTAAATTATTTTATCTAATAGAATTTGATCGGATGACTAGTGTACCGCATGTTATCAATTTGACTGAATGTATCACACACAAAAGTCTATCAATGTCTACGTCACGAAGAAGTGTGTTATTTAAGTGAGGTCGTGGCATTTGCGTGAGGGCACGTGCGCATAGATCTTCTAATTTTACTAAATAAAAATTTAAGGGTAATCATTTTACCCTCAAATATACACTTATTCCAGGTAAAACATGATGATCAAATTTTTTTCCTGCGTCTAATTACTTGTCCTTTTTAAGTGAATCTTTTCCCCCATTCACGAACCCAGCAGGACAGAGTAAGAAGGGGCTCCCATCGTATTACTATCTGACGGGAACACCACTTTACTTGCATATTATCCCCTGCAATTTCCCGGTTTATCTGACGTTTTAGTCGGAATGGGAGTGTTGCCCCACTCTTGGGTTTTGGCCAAGACCACTTTTGAGGGCTGTCAAGGGGCACGCAGTCTACCCCCAAGAACACTTCACCTACATCTTTCCATCCTGCAATATATATATAAAAGGAAAAAGACTCGTCGCTACTTTCATAAGTGAAATTCTGAATTTTAAAACACTTCCCGGATGTTGCCGTTTGAGATCCTTCCCTCCAACGGCATTGAGAGTAGCTCCATATATCGTCAAAGTTAAGTAAAGGAGACAAAAGATTCCCCCACTCTCAAGCTTCCTATGTTGAACCTTAGACTGTTCCTAACACCTTAATCTACACTCCTTCTCTCTCTCGTAACTTTAGGACCGTTCTTCTTTATACAAGGGAGTGGCATTTTTTTTTTTTTATTCGAAAGTAAAAATCTTAACCTCAAAATCTTACCGGCCTACAAAATTTACCGTTCTTGATGTAAACAAACGACTTATATAACTGCAACTGGGTGGAGTTTTTTAACGGGAAAGAATAAGCCTCCGTATTCCACAGGCTACTTGCAGTGAGTGCTCGTCCAGTCATCATCCAACCATGCAAATATCATCCAGTTGTTTTTATACGTACACCTCTTTTTTGGAAGGAAACCATCCTTTTACTCTTTCAATCTTCTTCCAAACTGAACTCACCATCGTTTAACAAGGACTAACGGGCGATCTCGAAGATGAATGTCAACTCCTCTCCCTTTTTGGTTATCTGCCTCAGAATAATTAAGCTTTCTGAGGCCATGACCGGCCTTTGACTTCGATGCATTGCCTTCTGCGATAATGTTTTAGCCTCTCCCGACCTTGTGATTCAGAAACCTCATGCTTAGATGAATGATATACTGGATGCAAATGGGTCACGTCTGTGTCGGATTTGATTAAATTTATGTCCATATTCATTTATGAAAATTATATCTATTTCATATCCATTTAGCCATCACGTGTAAAAATCTAAATCCATATCTATGCTCATCTAATCATGGAGTATCTATTTACCTATTGGGTATATATTTATAAATTAATTTTACAATCAAATTATGTTCAAATTAAAGTTAAAGAAAGAAAAAAAATTTATAACATAGTTTATTAATTACTTATTTTTAACAAGCTTAAAATACAGAGACTCAAGTTACATCAATTTTATTGATTACCACTGAAATTATTATAAAAAAAACTTTTAAAGGAAAATACATCCAAAATAGAAAACAAAAAAGTACAGGGAGATAAAATATAAGTACAATTTAAACAAAAATATCCTCATCTCTTAAATAATTATTCAATGGAAATTTCAAAAGTGCTTTTAACCTTCAAAACCATGGAGAAAATCATAAAGGAGATTAGAGTTGGGAGGATGAGAGATTTAAGGTAAAACTTATATATCTTGGATAAATAAATATTTTATTTAGATACTCAGGTCAGATCATTGGATATAAATCTATACCTATACCTATATCCAAACTCGATCGAATTTTTTAGATAAAATTTATATCAAAATCCGATCGAATTTAGATCAAATTTTATTCATTCTTTTCCAATCAGATTTAGTCGCATTCAAATCAAATTTATCACTACTTTTTTAACTTTTGCTCCTTATATACACACACCTTCTCCTTATTAAAAAAGCATGCTTCCCCTTGGAATTCGAAAGGATTAATTGTATGATGTCAAAATTTTCCAAAAAAAACACCGGCCTTTACTTGTAATTGTGTACATGTTAATTAGGGCATTCATTTTCATCGGACAAATCTCACATCCTTTTACAAGCACAGCCTTCCCTTCATCTGATTTAGACCCATGGACAAAACAGAGGCGTGGAGCTCACCCAGCGGTGGAAGCGCCTGTTGGGGGTATTAATTATAGGTGGCCTAAGTCAAGGAGAGAGAAGCCTTGTGGAAGGTACTGATGCGTCGGGGAACACAAAAGAAAATGTTGTGTTTAATTGATTAATGGGATGTCCGTAAAGGATTAGTTTGTGCCCCTTCAGCTCCGATGGTTTGTTAGTAAGTTACAAAGTGCAAGCCAGAGCATAGGAGCATTAGTTGTTGGTTGGGTAATTTGATCCCTCTGGTAGTTTAATTGAAATGAGTGAATCCATTGGTAGGAATTAAGTCTAACCTTCATGCTAGAGCTCTGCAATTGAAGTTGTACGTGTGATGTCATGATTACAAGCTCTCTCAAGCCGAGTCCTACCTTTAAGGAGAAATTAGCCTAAGCAGAATAGAGGTCAAATATTTTGCCACTACTTTTTTGTTTTGGAGCACATCAAAAAAAGATGCAAGGTATTTCGTCCAAAAGCAAAAAAATAGAGCTGATTAGGTAAAGCTTTCTTCGAAAGGAACAATTACAAGCCAGGTAGAGAACCACACGAGGGATAATTTCTAAATTTTGTAAAAACAAAAAAGAGCATCAAAGTTTTTGAGAGAGATTTTTTTTCGAGAGAGAAAAATAAAAAAGCAACGTGTAGTTAATAATGCAATGGCACACCGAACGTAATCTCCCATGTTGTGTGTATACCCAACAAACTTCAGGTAGATGGAGGGAATTATTTTATGAAAATGATGGGAGGAAAAGGATTAACTATATTTTCCTGTAAACGATTTGGAAAAACAAAACTAATATGTTATAATTGGCGAGGAAAAAAAAATAAAATAAATCACACCTTATTTCTCAAGAGTCTAAACCTTAACTATTTTTGAAGATAATATAGCATACGAGGCATTTGTTTACGGCTAAATTGAAATGATCGTACGATAAGGTTGAAATGATTGTTTTAGCTATAAAATAGGAGTGCAGGTTAGGTTGTTATTTATGTCCTATGATATAAATGTGTTTCCTGGCTTACCAAATTTATCTTCTTTTTTGTATGAGTTACAAATAAAGCAATCTCAAATTTGATTTATAAGCTCTTAACACATAGGATTCTTCATCATCTTCTTGCCAATACTACCATTACACTCAATTTAACTACTTTCTCCACTCATACTTCTTTAGCAATTCGTAGTCTCATCTCCCACTATTAGTACCTACCATCAACGACACCATGTGTCAGCAACTCCTCTTCATTTGTTGTTGCACTTGTGATTCCTTTCTCTTCTCCCTCCATCACTCCCCTCCCTCGATTTCAATGCAACTTCTGAGCAAGAATGAATACCTTGAACAAAAGCACTTACCCAATTGGAAGCTTTTCTTCAATCAACCTTAAGTGCCCTCCTACTTTAGCACAAAAAGGAAAATTAGGGAAAACCTTTATCATACTCCTTCCCTTACTCCGTAGTCCCCACCCATATATCCCTTCTCGAAAGTGAGATCAACTCCAAGATGTATTTCATCACATCCAACGATGAAGGTAGAGTGATATCACCTCGGATGCTATCCACTTTAGATGCACATATTAAAATAAGTTCCAACATGTGGACTCCTCCAACCCTCAATCCACCTCGAGTGCTATCCACTTTTAGTTGTAGAATGGGTTTCGAAGCAAGACCTACCTCTCGCCTAGAGTTCCCTTTCCCACGTGTGGGATGGTGGTAAGGTACACAAGCAACTTCCTATAATTTACTTTTTTAAGAGTTATATGTTGAAGCTATCTAATTATATAGAGATGGACTCCATGGTACTTAGTTTATGATACAGCTATATAACCATGGCCTATGCAAGGGAATTGCTAGCCGTAGATAATGAAATCCATAGGTTGAATTGAATAATGATGAAGCTTCCTTCTTCATAAATTGATGCAAGTAGATAATGTTGGATTAAAATCCATATATATAGACTTATGTATGCATATAATCAAATAATAATTAAGAGTTTGTCAAATTCAAATGGGCTCATGTATAACAGTAATCAAATAAGGTTTGAATAAATAATTAACACATGTGTTGAGAAATGTGGATGAAGAAATGTAATGTGCAATGCCTGATTTGTAATTTACATTTCCTTGATGGGTGGAAATGTAAATTACTCTTAGCAATTAGTGTGCCTAATTGTTAAGTTAAGAAATGGGTCAGGTCCCCTTACCTTAAAAGGAGGCCAACCCATTATGACCTTAGAGAGAGAGAGAGAGAGAGAGGGGGGGGGGGGAGGCAATAAGACGAGGAGTCGTCTTTCTCGCAACTCCTAATCAAAGTTGGAGTGGAGGGACCTCTTGGAAGCATCTCTTGTAAAGACTTATTCTGTTCTAAGCCCTTTAAGACGTTTAGACTGTCGGTCAGATATTTGGTCAGATGTCTGGACTTCTTCCCAGACATCTGGAAATTGTAAAATTTGTACGTAGCTTCACTTCTGCACGCTGGCTACGCGCAGACTGCCTTTTTCCCTCCTCTCTCTACCTTCTCCCTCGCAAAACCCTAGCCACTCCCTTATAAAACCCCTCTCCCCCTTCCTCTCTTCCCCACTCCACCACAGCCACCTTCCTTCCTTCCTCTCCACTGCAGCGAGAGGGGCAGGTGTGAGAGAGGGTGCGAGAGCGAGCGACGAGGAGGAGAGGCAACGTGAGGAGAGGAGGAAGATCTTGTGTCCGAGAGCTCGTGGGAGCTCACCGAAGGATGGACGGCCGGAGCGGCGCATGCGAGAGGAGCGCGTCGGGGGGGGACATCCCCGACACTTTCCTGCAGCCAGAGCTGCAAGCGAGGAGGAGAGGCCGCGGCTGCGGGCGACAAGGAGCAAGAGGTTGTTTTGATTCTGGGATTTTCCCATAATCAGACGTCTGGCGTGCCATCCAGACGACGGGTTTGATTTCTGGTGATGACACCATACGTCTGAAAGTAGTGTTCCGCGAAGGTATGTTCCTCTTACGGTTACGACCATGCAGGCTGCACCGTAGCTTCGATCTGCATGGCTAAAAGTGGATGATTCGCCTGTCGCATGCAGAGATAGCTTCGAGAATGCACGGAGCACGCCCTCCCACGCGTTTCGGACGTCTGGACAGCTTACCAGACGACCGGAAGCACTCCCAGACAACTGGAGTAGAGGTCGAACGTTTAGAGCTGGGTCCAGACGGTCAAGAAGGGGTTCTGGACGTTTGAAGTCGACGCAGGAACCTGAGGTGAGACTTTGGTTACTTTTAAGACATCTGAATGTGCCAGACATCTAATTTAGGTTTGCGGTTCTGTTTTTGACCCGTTTAGGGTCCGTTTGAGGTCTGTTTTACGCAAACGAGATATCTGTGATTTCCTTATGAGTTCCTCTACATGTTAGAAGTCCTTTTATACTGTTCTAAACATTACGTTGTGGTATGTCCCTTGGTATAAGACTTCGATTTGTTACGTGTTCGGGGCTTGCAGAGGCACGTGAGCCTGCCGTTCGAACCCCCAATACTCCCGGATTGTCTGGTAGAGTGGTTTCCCTTGTTTTAAATTATAAAACATGAACGCATATGTGAAACTGGATAACTAGAAACCTAAGATGTTGCATGAATCTTAGGACGAGAAGTACTTGCACTGTTTGTATGTGTGTTTGAGATTGCAGTCTTAAATCAATGAATAGAAATGTGAACAGCTGCCTGTTAATAAACAAGAGCTGACTATGAAATATGAAATGCATGTGCTAGTTAGATAGATACCTGTGACATTTCTTATTGTATATGCAAATTGTGGAAATACGAGCTGCACGTGCAAAATCTAAGAATGGAAATGTGAATGATGAAACCTGGTATGGAATAACATGGGGAATACAAGCATGAACCCTACAGGGAATTAGGAGTAGTGCTCCTGTGGATAAATGGAATGAATCTAGAAATGTAAGTGGGAAGTGTGCTGGCCCTTGAGAACGTGGTACTAAGGAGAGCGACTATCCCCTATTTAGTGTAGAGCAGAGCTAGTCGCCCTTGGGTTGGGACCCGAGGTTAGGATTAGCCACTCTACACCAACTTCTTTGGCCCTCACGTACACTGTATCGGGGAGAGCTACTAGTGTAGGGAGAGAGCTAGCCACCCCACGGGGCCCGGGGTTCAGCTAGTCACCCTACACTGACTTGTTAGGCCCATTGGGCAAACCGGGGTAGTTAGACGAGGGTGCGCGGATTGTGGAGGGGCGAGATCCCTATTTGGTTCTGAGGGGCTAGACCCCTGTTATTGAGAGGGTTAGGCCCTATACTGTTTCGTGCTGTACTTTGGGCGTACCCGCTAGCGGAAACAACTGACTGCGTGCCAGTGCAAGGTAGCTACTCGTGCGTTTATCACGCATGCCGTAGTCACCGCTACGTCTGTCCGTGACCTCGGGGTGGTTGACTAGGTGTAGGATCACCACAGGGGACTCTCCCGGCCAGGAGAGCACCACGTGTGCCTTCTACTGTTGGGAAAAGATTGCAATCAATATCGTTCCCATGAGGAACATGCGAGATCAAGAAAGAGATCTGAAAAGTAAACCAATGGGTGAAAAGGAATGACTTGTAAAATAAATAATTGGAAAAGATAAATTACCTGTTAGTTTTTACTTCTTTAGTTAGTTTGGTTACCACTCTACTCGGCATTCGCTGACTCCATTTTTCCTGTACCCCTTTACAGGTCCAGGAGTTGAGTAGCTTGAGCCGTCGGCTGTAGAGGGTGTTAGACCCAGTCGAGCTCAGCAGTAGTTTCCTATTGTTTTACTTCCTTTCTATTAGTGAGTTCAAACTCTTATTACCGTTTATGTTTCTGTACTTTGTTTCCGCTTTACTGTTGTGGTGGTGATATGCACTGTCAGCAGCTTTTACTTCCTTTACTGCTGTACTCTTTTACTGTTAGTTAATTAGCATAGTGAATTTGGTTTATTTTCCTACTTTTTGGTTATTTTTTGTTGGACGACTAGGTCTTGGGATTAGTCGAGTCAAGTCAGTCTCGTGTCCTGTAGGGATTCGGGAACTGGGTTGTAACACCTCTCCACAGTCTTCATCTTTTCTATTAAAATGAACACATGTATGCTTTGGTTATGCAAAAATTTCATCAACACATCCATGTATATGTATGTGTATTTAAGAGGTGATATTGTCTATCCATATATATTTCATCTCTTTTGTTATCAAAACATTGTTATCATTCTGTTTAGATAGATTGTTTGGTAACACATAGGCTTGAGATGATTTATGATCAGATTGATGTTTCATCTTCTTTGCAAAACCCTGATTCAAATTTTGTAACTGACACAAGTATCGATACTCATCATGAATACTGGTACATGTGCAATACAGTTTTGGCTCCAAGTCTCAGAACTAGAGACTAAAACTTGCTAGTATGAGTACCTATCATGGGTACTAGTACATGTGAGTCACAGATTAGGTTTTGGATCCGTAGTGACCAAGATCTATAAGTCACTAGTATCGGTACTGAAGGTTAGTACCGAGTGAGGTCAGTACCGGTATATGTTGGCTATAGGTTGAAGCACCAGTACTCAACAAGTACCGGTAATAGTTATGGGTACAGATACTCGTTGAAATCAGTTTAATTTTGGAGTAATACCATTATGTCATGAATACCGATCTAGTCTCTAATACCAGTACACCATGAGTGCTAGATAAGTATATGACTGAACTTGAATCCTAAACTGTAAGCTATGAGTATTGACATTTGACATCAGTACCGGTACTCCTTTGGATATGGGATCTGATCTTGTAAGTCATGGACACCAATACTGGTTCTCCAGTACCGATACGTAATATATGTGGTACCGATATTGGTTCATTGGTATTGATACACATTCATTATAAAGTTTAGTTGTATTGGGTTATAGTTTAGGTCCATCGTAAGTTAGAAGTATGTCAATTGTGGATTAACCTCGACTGAGAACAGAATCAAATTCTTTAGCCTCATTTAGAAATCAAAATGGTTTACATTGTTTGCCATTTTTGTCCCTTGAATACCTGTATGCTTGGTAAGGTACTTAAAAATAATAGCAGATGGACTTAACTTCATTAATTGAAAGTTGATGGTGTGGATAAATTGTGGGGGGAAGCTTTTTAGATTCATAAATTTTGTTGTTTCCCCATGAATTGATGTGCTGGGGTAATTAATGTTACTGATAGACTATTATTTTGAAGTTATAGAATGGAATAGAGGCTTGCATAAGTGGCATAATTTTCTCACATTTGTTATGGATTCCTTTATCCCTGTCTATGTATGTGGACGAGATCAGGTGCAAGGGTGAGGACAATCACATGGGAGGTAAGAGTTGGTAGACATGGAGCTGTACAAAGGCAATAGTTGGTAGACATGGAGCTGTACAAGGTTAAGGACAACAATATCATGTAGATTACCTCATATACAATAGTAGGAGAAAAAGCCTTAGATGAAAGATATACATGACAATCCTTGGGTGGATGGTGACCCTCCTGAAGATCATGATACTCAGGTGGAAGGCGACCCTCATAAGTAAATCAATAGTCTGATAGAAGGTGACCCTCTTGAAAATTGCAATATTCATTTGGAAGGTGACACTCATAAAGAGAGCAGTACTCAGATAGAGGGTGATCAATAGAGTGGGATGATTCTCAACTGGAGGGTGATGTGTGGGAAATTGCTCTGCTGACTCTCTTAACTATGATAATAAACACTATCCAAACTACTCTACTAGCATCATGGAAGAAACAAGGAGATGAAGATGATTTTGGAGATGTTACACATGTCTCCACCCTTATCACAAACAACCCACCTTAACTTCCAATATTTATAAGTTTTAGAGTTTTACAAATTAAGGATATTGATATATGAATATAAATCGCGATTAATCTATCTCCGGAGCCATTGAAGATGTATCAAAGGAAAAAAGAAATAAGGCATAATATCTCCTTTCTTGTACCTAATTTCTTTTTGTACCCCCAATTATGCATCACCTTTATTGTAGCTACTTTATTTCTTGTAATGTGTGATGTATGCATTTGTTATTTTTTCAAAACTCATGTTGCTTTTCTTGTGGATGTGAAATATATCTTCTTGTCGATAGATGGCTTGAATGGCTATTCTACCTTTTTATAATTGTGGAAATGAAGCGCGAAATGAAGAGGATGTTTACATTCTTTGGGAATGTTATTTTTTTTATTTTGTGATTGTAGTTGTGGTTGTAGAATAACAACTGAAGTAGTAAGAATCATGAGCAAGAGCATCAAACATCATTGGTCAAAATAAATTTAGTAGGAATGCTATTTTTTTATTTTTAATATAACAACTGAACCTTTCAAGCATTAATAGCAAGATAAATTTGCAGGAGTATGGGATGGGAGAATTATTAATAAAATCAACTCTTAAAAGATTAACTTTACTTTAAGAGTCGATTTTATTTAAAAATGACATTTCAAAGATAAAACTTTTGTTGCCATTCCCCTAAATATGATTTATTAATAAGTAATTAATAATTACTTTTTAATTAATAACATCAGTACAATTTCCCCTAATTCTCCTTCCGTTATTAAAAAATTTATTTTGTTAATTACATTGAGAAAAAATTTAATTTGTTATTTACGTTAAAGTTTTATTTTCAGAACACGACTTTGGCACCTGCTATCACGATCCTGTTGTTACTGTGGGTTCCTGCTGAAAATTGAATTCTCATTACATGCATATTAAGCATTAGAGTTGCACAATGAAAATTAAAAGATAATCGAGTAAATTGATGTCCATTTTTATGTTGATTTTATGCATGCATTCAAAAGTATAAAACTGCTATTTAATAGCATCTCTATGACTTTTACTATGTAATAATTTCACTGATGTTGTTATAGTTTCTTGCCATTTATATAAAGAAAAGTTATTAAACCAACATCCTATGTTAAGCAAAGCACTAATACCAAAACCTATATCACATCTCAAACCCACCAAACCTTAACAACAAACAATAAATATGTATGAGAATATGCAATGGTGCATTCTGTTAGTATATGCTGTCAAATTCAACCTTCAAAGTATTCTAAAGGCTCATATGTTCTAGATCAATAAAAAATATTTAATTCTTCTATTTCTTTGCTCTTCCTTAAAAAGTAAAAAATAAAAGAAGAAACAAACTTGCTCTTACAAAAAAATACCTTTTTACTTGAAGAGGATTTACGATAATTTAAAATTATCTATCATAACTATTGATTCATGAAAAATATTTCTATAAAATTATTGTAATCAATTTTCAATAGCAAATCATAGCAGTAGGATCTTTGTCAAAATCATATTTTGAAAATTTCATTATACTGTAAATAATAAATTAAATTTTTTCTTAAGATACTTAGTGAAATATAATTTTTTTTAACGATCGTCCGTACGGAAATTTTTTCTTACCCTTAACCACCTCCTGACACCAAACCGCTCCCCCCACCACACCACACACCCCTCCCCCAACCCGCTTTCGGATGTTTCCGGGTCGCGTGCATACGTTTCCCCCACTCACCCGAGTACTTACTACCCCACGCCACGCTTCCTGCTCTCATATGGTGCCACAAGTAACTTCCCTTCCCCTTCCACCACCACCCCACTCCCGCCTCGATAACCGAAGCAAAACGGCACGATTCCACCAAATCTCGCGCTCGATCTAACGCTCCGTCGCGCTCGACCGCCTTCGATTTGCGTCGATCGCTTCCCCCTGCATGCTCCCTGATCGCGGGGACACGGGGATTGATCCATGCGCGGCGGCTGTTAGGGATCGGAGCAGTGCGGGTCGGCGATGGGGTCCGGCAAGCAGAAGGCGCCTCGGCCCTCGTCCTCGGACGAAGACAACCGGCGGATTCGAGGTCGGGAGGGCTTCCTTCGTCGTTGCTTTGTTGTTTGGAGCCTTTGGTTTGCGTTTTGATGGATGAAGTCGTTGGATTCCTCCATTTGTTTGGGATGAGGGGACTTTGTGCGTTTTGGGGGATGTGAATTTCGGGAAAGGTGGAGACTTGCAGGTTTCTGAAAGGAGTCGTTATTTTGTTTGTTGGGGGTAAAGGGGTGAATTGGTGCTCACCGGAGAAATCATGTGCTTAGGATGTTCCTGCGGAAGCATTGACAAGGCTAGTCGTGGGTGTGTGGTTGTTATGGTTGTTAATCCTTTTGTGGAAAGGTGGCGGAATTCGTATGTTTATTGACGGTAATTAGGGTCCGAAGGAAAATTTCCTGGATCCATCTATTTTAGCAATTATGAAATGGAGAGGAAATCGAGAAGAAAGGATGTATTTACTACGAGCCGTGTCATTTAACCTCAAGAGAAGTGGAACTCATGGCAAAACGTTTACTTGAATATTCTACGTGAATGCTTCTATAGGACTTAGTGCAACGTGAGGTTGGTTCGCACCGGTAGTGTGCGTTTTGAGCTGAAAAGTAGGAAATCGGTGGGGGTAGGTTGGTATACTGGGTAGGATCTTCGATGTATTATAGGGGCAACTTGGAATCCTCAGCATAACATGACCCCATTGATCTTGGGAATTGATAATAGGTCTCTGACTATCCTATGAGATACAAATAATCAGAAAACTTTCAAAAGATTTTGTTGTGACTGTGAGGAGGGTTCATGAGAGCGGTATTTATACAAAACAAAAGGAACAGGAAAAATTGAATGGGGTCAGTGGAATTTCTGTTCTGTCTTATTGTCTGGATAAGGTGCTTTTAAGTGTCAGCCTTCCAAAGTAGTTATATGATCCCTCAGAAATTCATGTAAGAAAATAGTACGAAGAGTACTTCCCTTACACTTTTGCTAATTGTAAGGGTTTCTAATCATGGTCCAATTTTTTAACTTGCAAATTGGAATTACTATTTGTTTCCTAGGAAAAGTGTTTAATTTTAAGGTTTCCTTGTTTGGTCCAAGGGACAGAGATTTTGATCAAAGTTGATGTTTATTATATGTTTTTTCTTGGTTTGGAGCATTTCATTGCGTTAGTGAACTGGTAGAATCTTTTTTTTTGAAGTTTCTGCTTACTGAACGCTGTTTTTCAGAATCGCTTTAAAATTCCAGAGAAATTTTAATCTTTTGATGGGGAATGGAGTTGAGGTTACGGCTTGAGCATTGCTTTTTAATGAGAATGAACTTTTTTCTTTTTTGAAAGGGAAATTAATGAGAATGAACTTCCTAAGATTGAACGCTGCATTGTTATGTTTAAACCGTTGGCATTCAACTGAAAGTTTCTAGGTTTTGCAAAAGGAGCTATCTGTTATGCTTCCTGTTTGCAATTTGAGATTGGCCTTATGGATGATAAGTGTATAAGATGGTGAGTCAGTGTTATTGGAGTTTCTATTGGCATGCTGGTGGCAATTAGATCCTCTCCTTGAGCATCTTCAAATCCCTTTTAACTTGAAAACCACCCCTTTTTTGAAAAAAAATAGACAATCAGAACCAAATACGGTGTCCGAGCCAGTTGTAGAATAAGCGCTCTATGCAGATAATGAATTTTACAGTGACATCTGTGTAAGTGCAAAAGGTTATACAGGAACATACAAAAGGTTGCTTACATTGTAAGCTATGAAAGTTACGACCTATTTCTATCAATCGTATGCATTTCTTGGTTATTGAATAGCTAATAGCCCACGCTTGGATAAACAGTTGTCATAGTTTTAGCCTTCCCCACCCCCCTATAACTTACCAAGATCTTTGCCTTTACAGCACTGCATGAAAGACATCGACTGGATCTAGAAACTCTGACACTAACTAGACGGCCATGGAAGACATTGCAGTTGTTTGCTTTGGCTACCTTGCTTTACTTCAGAAGATCACTGACTTATACTCTGAGAAAGGACGTATGGCTACCTTTATTTATATTGACTGCTATAACGGGATTTCTGCTTGTCTCATTGGATGGCCCTCATAAGCAGGTATCCATCTATTCCATATTCCAGAGAATTTACATCTAACTATCACATTGCTTTACACCAAAATGTCTTTCAGGTTTGCAATTTTACTTGAGAGTTTTTTTCTGTCATTGTTGCATGTTCACTGCTGTTTTTATTTTCGTTAAACCTGCAGAGAGCAAAATTAATGTTTTTGTAATCGTAAAGGGAAAAGCTACTCTGATCAGTAGCATTATTATTTCATTAACTACTAGAGAAGATTACATTCACTAAGTACAAGAATGTCTCCACTAGTCAATGCGAGCCCTCACCTTGAAGAACATATTTTCAACATTGGAATGTTGCGATTAAAAAACCAACCCATTCCTTTCACATTGGCCTGTCCATATGACTGCAAATGGTGCCTGTCGTCTTTCCTATTTGAAGTGAGTTGGACCAAGCATAGGTTTGCCGCCTCTGAAGGTTCTCAGAATGCTGCTGAAAGAATTATGATAATCCACTTTACACCAGCTTCCATCTACATCCTTGTAAGACCAAGAGCAGGAAAAAAAGAAGATGGCTCACATCTCGATGCAGGATGTAAAACAATAAAATAATCTATGGGGGCTTCTCAAGGGCATGGATCATATTTTTTTTTTCCTTCGTGAATTTCTCTAGGGGCTTTGTAATAGCTTCTAATATGTAAGTTCAACTTATTGGTATTTGGGAGCCAAGTATGGTACTCATTTTGTTATTTTTTCTTATCTATGCTAGGAATATGAGTTTTAAGTTTTTGGATCTCTTTATAAAACTCTTTTCTATGTTCTTTTCCAAAAAAAAAACCCTTGTTTCTATAGATGTAATCAAGTCAGGCCTTGATTGGAATAAGAATTTCTTCCTCCTTTCACTTTCCCACAACTATCCCCCTTCCTCTAATCGATTGCCCCTCCCTCTGTTGCCTCTCTTCTCCTCTCTCTTCCTCTTGGTCACCTTCTCCTCTCTCCCTACTCTTGTCACCTACTCTCCTCCCCTTGCCGCCACTGCCCAATAGAAATGCTGCTGCCACTGCCCAACGCAACTGTTGCCACCAACTCCCTCTCTCTCCTCTGCATCACCATTAACTAGTTGCCCACGATCCCAATACCACCACCACCACCTTCCACTTTCTCGTTGTTGTTGACATTGAATTCTCTCTCTACTTGTTGATAGCACTGTCGCCACTAGTATCTTTTTGCCACTACCCACAACCCGTCCCTGCCAAACACACATGGTGTTACTGTATTTCCCATGCCAACTTCTTCTAGCCTTCCAATGCCACCTTTTGTTGACAATCCAATCCATCATGCAGACCCTCTCATACGTATCTTTGTCGGTCACCAGTTGCAGTCTTATTGAAGTACCTTTGTTTGCAACCCAATAGAACCCAACATCTACTTTAAGGCCACAAATTTCATACCTACTTTTGATTACAGACAGTAGGTTACAACTTCATATTTTTGGACTTCTTGCTCAAATATATTTATGATTGTTCTTTCAGTCTAGGTCAATGATTATTCTTTGATTTACGGTTGAATTTGCTGCATATTTCTAAGGGATTATTTGTTTGATTACTTGGATGCAATTCTTTTTTTAGAAAAGGAAAAGAGGGGTTATTAACCCCTCTTTCATTTATTAAGGAAGGTGCAGTACATCAATGGTTACACGTGAAACTATGTTGAGATAAAACCCCATCAATGGAAAACCTCTCCCTCTGAAAAATTACTCCGCTATGCTGCAACCAAATGCACCATAAAAGGATATAAGCCCTTCAAATAGAGTCACCATCAGTGATCAGCCAGGGTTCCATGGATGCTGGACCAGAAAGCCGAAAAGGACGTGACGTTAATAGGCTAGTCTCCTATTCCTACCCAGCAAAAATGTGCAAAAGGGAAGCTAGAGAACAAGTGGTTTAAATCCTTCACCCCCTCCCCACACAGAATACAAGTTGCATCATCTTCTGGCAATCAAGGCTTCCTCCTGTACTCCTTGGTGACCAATCTCCCTCACCTCAGAAGTTGTAAGAACTTCACCTTTAGGGGGATTTAGACTTCCGTATTTTCCTGCAATCTGTTGCAAGGCTTTGATCCATTGGAGAGGAGTCTGCCATAAATTGAAGGTAGGTTTTCCTCACTAGAAAAGGCCCCATGTTTCTACCCTGCCTAGGATGTATACCAAGGAGAATCTGAAGGATGCTTCCCCGGTTTTGGCATCAAACAAAGAGGCGGGCAAGGAGGGTGACCAACCTTCGTTAGAAAAACAATTTGCCATGGAGGCCATCGTGTTAGTTGCTAGAGTTTGAGATAACGTCAGCAATAATCTCCATGTGGGACCACTCATGGGCTCATAATCTAAAACTGAAGCTGTCTCCCAGATAGCTCCTACAATGAGACCATACTTTTCTTAATATCTTTTGTAGCACAATCCAGAATGAAGATGAACCCTGAACTGCTACCTTCACTCGTCCCAACCCATTGTGTCTCCATAAGATTATTTTAAGTTTCGGTTCCAAAAAGGAATATATGGCCCCATTGGACGAAGCACTCACTTGGTAAGTAAGGCATCATTCATTACGCCCAAGTTTAGGATTCCCAATCACCATCCTTTTTTGTCTTGCAATCCTCATCCTAACTCCTAAGAGATCATAAAGATCTATTGCTTGTGCGATTGGCCCATAAGAACCTACACCTGATGGAATTGATATGCTTTAGATTTGTTGCAAGGTTCTTCATGATTGAAAGGAAATATAGGGGTGAAGTCGAAAGCGTAGACGTAAGGAGGAGAAGATGGCCTCCCCTGGACAAAAAATGTGAAGCCCCAACACTGCAAGCGCTTCTCTAGCCTTTCAATTACAAGGGTCCAATCTCTAGCCGTAATATGACCTGTGGAAAGCGGAAAGGCAAAGTATCCAAACAAAGACTGTAGTGGCTGAACCCCCACAATCTCTTTGACTTGTGAAGCTTTCTTCTGTGACTTTCCAAAAGGGAGGAAATCGGATTTTTGGGGTTTGATCATTAAGCCAGATGCTTTCCTAAAGACCTTCAGGAGGAAGTTGATCGTACATGCCTCATTGATTAATCCCTCTACAAAAATAATTGTGTCATTTGCATATTGCGTAATGGGGATTACAGTGACCCTTGGACTAGCACCGAAACCCCTTATATCTCTGTTCTAACAAAGAGCATGACAAGCATCTCTAAGAAAGTTGACAGCAATAAAAAACACCATAGAAGTAGAGGGCATCTCTATTGAACACCCTTTCTTGGTTAAATCCATCCCCCTTCAGTGATGCAGTCTGGGTTGCTAGATAGAAATAAATGGGTGCTGAATGGGAGGGGTGGGGGAAATTTGAGATGAGAGAGAGATAAATAAGGTGAGAAGAGAAGATAAAGTTGAGAGGAAAAAAAAAATCTTTAACATTCACTTCAATCTATATTTTTTTGATAGAACTCAATCCATTTATAAAGGGATTATAGAGACTTAAGGGACATGATCCTTGGGATTCCAACCTTTAACCAAGGCATCCCTTGGGATTACAAAAAACTTTAGAGGCATGACCCTTCGGATTACAACCTTTAACCAAGGCATCCTTTGGTTGGAAATAAAATAAAATAAAATAAAGAAAAATTTGCAACTACATACTTAAATTTCATGTAATTTTAATTTTGGCCTGCATCATTTAGTCTACAATTGAGGCCCTATGTTGAAAATTTTTTTCCTTCCATTAAGTCCCAGATGGAGTTTTGGAGAGCTAATATGTAATTTTTGATGTAATCTTTTTTGGTGGAATGAAATGAACATGGGTGGTTATCGCTTGGATAACTACCCTTTCACATTTAAAAAAAAATTTAGTCTACCATTGACCAAAACTAAGCAGGAGGAATATAGGTTTTCATCTAGTAGATCCATAGAGGGAAACCCTTGACCCTTAGCAAAGACCAAAGGAACTTCCAGTCAAAACTATCACATGCCTTTGAGAAGTCCCCTATTCACCTTTTAGTAGAAGGCCTTCGTGTCATTCCTCTTCTAGGCTGAAAGGATCTCATAAGCAACAATGTAGCTCTTCATGTTCGATCTATCTTTGATGAACGTAGATTGCATCTGTCTAATAAGGTAATCTTGGTCAGTAGACAGATGTTGGGCAAGGGTCTTGGCCATAACTAGGTAGATAGAATTGGAAAAGGTTATTCGTCTATAGTTGTTGATAGTCTCTACACCTTTTTCCTTTGGCATCAGAAACAAGAAGAATTTATTAATCTTGGAGAAGCCCTCTCCCAATGTGAGGGAGTGAAAGATGGCCATTACATCCTCTTTAACTAGAGACTATAACTCCTTAAGAAATAAGATCGAGAAACCATTGGGGCTAGGTGATCCCTATTGCTCGAGTGATCTCATAGTAACCAACACCTCCTCAGTAAATAGGCAAGTCAAGGAGGCAATGACCTCCTCAGATAGTGTGGATGGTAACCTTCCAGGTGCTAGATCCTATGCTTTTCGTGGCAAATGTGCTGTCAATAGAAATTAGTAAAAGCTTTACCAACCTCCTGGGTACTTGAATGTACATTCTGGCCATCGGAGATATTGTTGGTCCAATTCCTTCGTCTTCTTCCATTTGCATGGGAGTGAAAGAATCTAGTGTTGGAATCCTCTTCCTGTAGCCAAAACTGGTTGGATCTTTGTGTCCACACTATCTCCTTGTCCCCCATATGTACTTCATGGCCTTCCTCTGGTGAGAATTTGCTTGCATCTTTGAGGAAATTAAGCTTAGAGATGCCTGCAAGAGCCTCTGAGCCTCACCCCTGTGCTTAGATCTAATTTGTTTCAACTGTTCCTTGTATTTACACATATTTTCCATAGATTTTGGACCTTCTTCTGAAAAATCTTACATAGGTGGCCCTACACCTCATGCTCCATCCACTACTATTCAACCTCCTTTTGAAATCTAGTAGCTCCTCCAAGAGAACCTGCATTTGGGCACCTTTAGCTTAATCGCATCCGTAGTGGAGACCTAATCAACGAAGTCCTCTACAGTCCTATCTCTTCCATGTAGGGACTCTAGCCAATCCTTAGTGGACAATGTTGCATTAAAATCCTCTGCATACAACCACAAAGTCACCGGTCACCTGTTCCATGAGCTTGAACAAGAAGGCATGCTTATCCTCCAAGGAACATGAGCCATAAACATTAGTAACTCTAAACAGAAGTTGATCACTTCTCTCAAAGTCCATAGGCAAAGAAGAGCACCTACAAAGCCCAACCATGGAGAAGTTGTCCTTGACACCTTGTTCCACCCAACTATAAGTCCCTAAATTGCCCACTTGAGTTTAATAGCACATACTCATTGAGCCTCCCTCCACCAATTTTATTCCAACTCCCAAGCCCACAATCTTCCAATTTAGTCTATTGTAAAAGTGCCACATCAATCTTCCACTCCTGCAAGTACCAATCGAGGATACCTCGCCTATCCTTGTCCTTAAGATTCCTTATATTCTGTGTTAAGATCTTCATTTCTTTGTTGTAACCTTCTTTGCTGCCTTGGTGCTGTGCGGTCTATCTCTCACTATGGTGTGAAGACCAAAAGAATCAATGACCTTCTTCTTGCCCACAATCACGTTCTCTTGTGAGGTAGAGGTTAGGTGGGGCGATTGAAGGATAATGTGCTTGCCCACCCACACCTTTTCCATCATAGAGGAACCATGCTTGCTACTCCAAGCCACCCTTTTTTGGTAGACTAGAGGTTTATTAGTGTTAGGGACCATTGGAGCGTATCGTTGCTGTCCAGCTTCACATGACGAAGTCAAAGGCCAATGATGTGACACGATAGTCTATGGATCCTTTTGGGCTAAATTGAGATTATTGAAAGCCTCGACTTGGTTATCCTCGTTTCTTGTTAATGGAAAAACAAAATCATTATCAAAGCCAACACAAATTGAAGGGAGAATTAGAGCATAAGGAAAAAGCATAAGGGATTGAATGATCTTACCCATGAGGGTCGAATTTGAGTTTGGAGGGGGAGGGGGGGGGATTGGGCTTGTTGGAAGGTGGAAGGAATGGTGCCTTCAATTCTTGCAACTGCGACCCAAGCACCTAGTGGCATCAAGGGTGGAGGCTCCAACTTTACCATGGAAGACATGGTTGCAATTGAAACATCAAGCAACGTTCGAGCATCGGACATAGAAACATCGAGACCATACCTATTACAACCAAATTCGAAGGATAAAACTGGGGATAGATCCGGGTGTTGCAAAGGTGATGGTGGGTCACCTACCATGGTAACATCCCACTCATTGTCATCAAAAGCCAACATTATCCTAGTTGCGACTGACGCAATGGGCAATGGGCACTTTAATCAACAACATCTGCTCGATCTAGCTAGGTTAGTCACCCTGGCGGAAGGCTTATTTCCTAGATGTTGGGGGTTCAGTGTAAGAGTGACAAGGAGCATGGCTCGATTGAGGTTGTGTCGGTAGGAGGTTTGGGAGTTTAGCCAAGAGCGGCAGAGGCAAGTCAGTTGCTCCCTATGTCTTTTGGATCCTTTGATGGTGGTGACCTAAGCCTTGTAGAGGCTTCGTACCATCATTAAAGTCAAGAAAGAAAGCAAATTCATTGATGGAAAAGAGGTTTGAGAATTGGGTGGGTTGGATTAGAAGATGGATTTAGATATGAGATTTGGAAGAGGTTGATTGCCCATGTGCAATAATGATTAGGGACACATTACTCTGACCAATAATGATTGGCCCTACCCGAGATAATTGGAATTGATTTCCCAACGTTTTGTCTCTCGACCCAGACAATGATTAGGTGACTGGAGACAACCATTAGACTTCCACTACCTCACTTGCTGAAGTGGTGGTGATGTATACTTGGAGTAGCAGGAACATCATCCAGTAGTGCCTTGTTTAAAGGTGGAAAACCTTTGATTGTGACCTATAACAACTCCTTGTTTGTGAGAGTGAGCAATCTTCCCTTTGAGAGTCACTTGACCCTATTGACTATTCGATGAGACAACCCTTTGTCAATCACTGATATAAGGTGGTCGACTACATGACCCACCTTAAAAGCATCACTTGCAAGTGAGAGGAGCACTTTCATTACATTGGTGAAGGTGGTGGCCTTAATGCCCGATGAGGCTCTTCTGAGACCCTTTAATCGAGGATGGCCTCTCCATGGCCCATAGTAGTTGGGCATGTCGTTGCAAGATGACCTTTTCGGAATCAGTGGTGGCAAGCAACCTTAAAGGTGCAATCTTACATGAAGTGACCATCTGTAAGGCAATGGAAGCATGCCATTCGAATGACCTTCTTGCGTCGGTATCGTGGTCAACATCAGTGGTGGTAGATTACCGTCCATCTTGAGTTTGTGCCAGCTTCGATATAGGAGGCGGTAGGGCTGATGTCCATCGGTTCTGGCTCTCGTTTCCACCCTCTCTCTTACATTCTCCTCTCCCACCCTCACTTTCTCACGTTTTCTATCCCACCTCCTCTTTCTTGCACTCACCCTCTCATTCTTGCAAGTATGGATTTATATTTCTTGCTATTGAGAGTTATTGATGTTTATGTTTTTAGAGTTTCTTATTTTTCTTATTGTATAGGGTGTCCTATGTCATTGTCACAAGGGTGTCTCTCTATATAAAGAACGCTAGGGTTTTATTCTCAATTGAATCATTTCATTTTTCCATTAACATGGTGTCAAAGCAACGATCCTAGGTCAGTGCTCGAGTACCTCCACTAAATACCACCCCCTTCCTTGGTGGTGTTGGTTCTCACCCATGCCATTGCAGTAGTCACCAGCTGCTACAACAACCTTCTCGCCATCCTCCTGCGCTATAACAACCCCAGCCCGTGACAGTAGCACCACCCCCTTCTCCATGCGTTGATTGCTGTAGTGCCACCTAATCACCTTACATTGCCAGCCTTAGTGTTCCCTAAAGCAGTGTCGCACCCCCTTCTCCTACCCCTATTGACGTCACTAGGGTCCCCAACAAGGATCGTGGTAAGAGCTCACGAGGGGGATAGGTAGCCCTGTTTGCCCGTGATCATGATCTAAAACCTATTTTTTAGATCTGATTTTGGGGTTTTTGTGCCTATGTGATGATCTGATTTCTCTACAAAGCAAAGCTAATCTCTTCTTTCTTTAAATTGGAACACCATGGGTGACTGCAAGGATGATCTTTGCGACTCGATGGGGATGTTATTTATTATGAGTGCGTCTCCTCATATGTAAGCCTCTTCCATCAAACTAGATGGAACTTTCTCCTATGGTCATAATCCTTTGCTTGATTTATGGGATCTCATCGAAAGAAATACATCTTTTTGAAAGATGAATCGATTGCGAAGATTAATGATTGGGAGGTAGACAATGATTGAGTTGCTACATGCATGTTGAACAATATGAAAGAGCCAATAGCGAAATAAGGCATGTCTTACTCTTCAATGAAGAAGATGTGGGATGTTTTGCTTGAAATTCACTCCCTGAAGAGTAATATCACTTGGCTATACAGAGTTCTACAAGAGATCCACACATTTCATTAGGGAGCTATGTCTTTGGTGGAGTGCTATGGGACTATAAAGAACTTGTGGGATGAGCAAGATATCAGCCGTTGTCCTCAGATATATCAGTTACGGCCAAATAGAGGGAGGCTTTCAGATTTGTTCAGTTTCTCACCACCCTTGGCCTTGAATACAAGGTCGTGAAGGATTAATTGATGATCTTGGAAGAGATCCCTACACCAGCGTAGATATATGCTTATTTTATCGCTTGGAGATATTTGATCATGTCCCACCATTTTATTCCTCTGTTACGGTGTCTGCTGGTTGTGGTCCTAGTACTCCCACAGGTAGGGGAAGAGGACGCATGTTGTGAGGAGATGGTGGCCATGGACATGGTCATAGTGGATTGTTTTGTGAGCATTGTCATAGAACTAATAATATGGTTGACAGGTGCTGTATCAAGCACATATATCCTCAGGGGCAGCCTCAGGCAAATCAGGTTCATCTAGGATCGATGATACCCAGTTTTAGTGGATAGTTCTACTACTTAAGTCACTATTTTCCAGAGAAAAATACGATCGACTATTGACATCCCAACCCATTTCTACTGTTGGAGTCTCTGTTGTCAGATCTGCAGGTACTGTTGCCATGTTAGTTAGGTCTCATGATCCTGGTTGGACTGTAGAGTTAGGTGCCCCTCACACACTATTGGAGATTCTACTCTGTTTTCTTCTTTACGATCATTGGTTAACCCCTTCCATGTGAAGGTGGCTGATAGTGCCTGGTATCCAGTGATCAAACTTGGAGACATCTCTCTTTCTGGATCTCTATCTCTAACAAATGTTATGCATGCTCTCAAATTTGCTTTAAACCTTATGTCTATTAGTCAAGATTGTCGAGCAGAGTTTTATGGTCACTTTTTCTTCTTGTAGGATTTTCAGACGATGAAGTGGACTGGTGGAGGACTTAAGCAGGATGGTCTTTACTACCTAAGCCTACCACCTACACATCTTTTTGCTGCTTTTGCTGTAGCTACTACTGCCTTACAGTGACATTTGCGCTTGGGTCATTCGAGTATCCCTGTGTTACATCGTAGTTTGTTAACTTCCAATTTCGAGAGTCTTTTCAGTACGATGCATGTCAATGTGGCAAGCATCATAGGGCTTCTTTTCTGTCAAGTCAAAATAAGAGAATTGAGTCACCTTTTGCATTGATTCATGTAGATTTATAGGGGCCATGCTGTGTTCCTAGTCTTAGGGGTTTTAGATATTTTCTTGTTTTGGTGGATGATTGTATTTGTGTCACGTGGGCTTTTATGTTGAAAGAAGAATCGGAAACTCCTATACTTATAATTTTTTTTCTCTGAAATAAAAACTCAATTTTCTACTATTATTTGTACTTTCTGAACTGACAATGGGCTTGAGTTCATGAGTGCTACTATGGCTGAGTTTTTTACTTGTGGGTTATTCACTAAACTTCATGTGTTCACACTTCTCAATAAAATGGAGCAGCTGAACATAAGTTTAAACACCTTCTTGATGTGGCCAGAGCTATGATGTGTCAAATGCATGTTCCTTCTCAGTTATGGTTTGATGCTATTTTTCTTATTGTGTTTCTTCTAAATAGGGTGTCTTCGTTTGTTCTGAAAGGCAAGATGCCCTATTCTATGCTGTTTCTAGGTTAGGTGGTCTTTTCTCTTACCCCTGTTGTGTTTGGTTGTGTCTGTTTTGTCCACCTTTTCAAGATGGATGAGTTGTCTCCTCGGTCTACCAAGTGCATTATTTTGGGATACTCGCGTATCCAAAAGGGATATCGCTGTTATGATCTTGTGGCTTACAAGTTCTATGTCAGTACTGATGTAACTTTCTTTGAAGATGCTCCTTATTTTCAACCAAAAAAAAAGAGGTCCCATCTTCAACTGTTGCAGGATATCCCTCTACTTGTGCCGTTTGCACCGTCGTTAGGGCCCTTTGAGTCATCCCATCCATTGCATATGTCTATACTAGGTCCCTCTGAGCCATCTCAGTTACCAGTGCCTTCACCACCACCACCACTACCCTTCTACCCCATGACCTACCACTGACATGTTCCTCTTACACCTAACATGGAACCACTACCTACCATCCCTACTCCTGCCTCTACTGGTCTTGTTGAGTCTAATGGAGATTAGGTAGTACATTCTGCAAAGGGATCCAACTTGGACCTTCCTATTGCTCATTGGAAGGCTCAACATTCTTGTGCTCCCTATTTTCTTTCATCGCATATGTCCTTTACTAGATTGCTTACTGTTGCTCGCTTGTTTTCTCTTGCTATGGATAGTCACCTGGTCCCTCGCAGTTACATGGAGGCATTATGGGATCCTATCTAGATAACGACAATGTGGGAGGAGATGGATGCTCTCTAATCCTGTGGTACATGGGACTTGGTTGACCTACCTCTAGGTGCTGCAGTTGTTTGGTGTAGGTGGGTGTTTACCCTCAAATATCTCCCTGATGGCTCAGTTGACAGATACAAGGCCTGGCTTGTGGCAAAGGGGTACACTCAAACTTTTGGGGTTGATTACTTTGAGACCTTCTCATAGGTGGCACGATTGAATTCTATTAAGATTCTACTCTCTCTGGCTGTTAATCTTGGACTGGCCTGTCTTCTAGCTTGACATAAAAAATGCTTCTCTATGGGGATCTTCATAAAGAAGTCTATACACAATAGCTCTTGGGTTTGTTATTCAAGGGTAGTGTCAAAAGGTGTGCAAATTAAACGAAACCATCTATGGATTGAAGTAAAATCCAAAGGCTTGGTTTGAGAGATTTAATAAAGCTGTTAAATAGTTTGGCTTTACTAGATAATTTGCTGACCATTCTATTTTTGTGATGCGCAAGCCAGTTGGATCAGTGCTTATTGTCTATGTAGATGATATTTTCCTTACAAGGAGCGATAGGGAAGACATTGAGCCTACTAAGGCTTTTTTGCATACTTAGTTTGTCACCAAAGATCTTGGGGTGATCAACTACTTCCTAGGGAAGTACATCACAGTGGAGGCATTGTTTTCTCCCAATGGAAATATGTTTGTGATATGCTTCGCGAAGCAAGTATGATAGGAAGCAAACTTGCTAGTATTTTGTTGGATTTGACGGCTCATTTAGTTGATGTTGATAATCCATTGTTAGAGGATGTAACTCGATACAGGGCTATGGTTGGCAAGCTACTTTATCTGATAGTCGCTAGACCATACATTGATTATGCTGACACCATAAACATAAGGTGACAAAAGATTGATGTTTGTCGAAAAGGCGATGGAGAGAGCGAGGGAGAGAGTGAGCGAGAGAGAGAGGGGGAGAGAGAGCGAAGGTAGGGGCAAGAGGGTGTCAGAGGGTGGGGGGAGACCTTTCGGAGGGAGGACACTGGTGGCCTGGCCGGAGGGCTACGCTGGTCGGAGGTGGTGAGTCGGAGCGGGGAAGAGCGGGGTTCGACGGATCGCTTGAGGTCTGTAGGGAGCCGGGTGGGTGAGATCAGACGGGGTCGCTGCTTCAAGTGCCTCGGCGGCTATCACTGGATCAGAGACTGCTGGGAGCCTTGGCGGTGCTGGAGATGCGTAGGGTTGGGCCATCGGAGCGGTGGGTGCCGGGGGCGTTGTGGGCATGAGGAAGAGGGGGCTGCCATCGCCCCCGCCAAAGGTGTTGCCGGAGTCGGAGGTGGAGGCCCCTTGGTCGGAGGGGGTTAGGGCCTTAAGGAGTCTGGTGGAAGGGAGCTGGTAGGGGAGGTTGTGGAAGGGAGGGTTGCGAGAATGGCGGTGGAGGGCTCGTTTGGAGAAGCGGCGAGAAGGGGAGGGACGAGGGTGGTGCAAGTGGCGGAGGGGCATTTCGTAGCATGCGGGCTCTTGGCGGAGAAGTGGGAGGAATTGTTATTCACTGTGTGCGCTGCGGGTGGAGGGAGATGACGCTGGAGGCGCCCGTCATCGTATGATGGGGCTCTGCCGGAGCGCCCACCCGAGCGACCGGTGATGGAGCTTGCCACCGTTGGGATTCCGTGGTGGCTGCGCTCGATCGAGGTGGAGGCGATCGTAGCGCTGTTCGCAAGGGTTAGGAGCTGCGGAGCGCTCGGGCTGGCGGAGGGACCGGTGACGGCACTGGTTGAGTTGAAGGCCGAGGCGAAGCCACTGAGGAATATCCTGTTGCGACTGGGAGGATCCTCCTGGGTGGTGGAATGCTTGGAGTGAGAAGGATGGTGGCACGCAGCCACGACAGCCAGAGCTGAGAGGGCGGCGGTGGGGAAGGGGCAGCGGTGGCTGGAGGCTGCGAAGCAGAGTCGAAGAGTCGCTGACATGGACGCGACCCCAGAGGGGTCTGCGAAGTTTGTGCGGGGGAAGCCTGAGGGTCGCGCCGCAGACGAGGTCTCTTCTCCTGAGAGATCCGCAGAGATCTCGCGGAGGATGAACGGGATCTGCGGGATTCGGGGTGCGTCGGAAGAGGAAAGGTTGACACTTGCGTCTGGGGAGGGTCAATCTGGAGGCAAAGGGGATGGACTTTTAAGTGCTGGGGTGCGGAGCTGCGGAGAGGAAGTCGATCTGGATCCTTCGCCATGATCTGAAGCTGCGTTTCGGCCCATGCAGCAGGGATCTGGACCTCGGGTGGTAGCCTGGACCAAAGAGTGGTAGGAGCCTCGATGCGAAGCTCTGGTTCGAGAGCTCTCCTTTGAACCTGGAGCTGGGAGGGCAGCTCGTGGATCATCGCTCGAGCCCAAGTCTGCAACAGCGATCTGCGAGCAGCTTCCGGGTGAAGGCCCTTCTGGTTCCTCGCCGTGGCCCCTGGGATCGGCACAGAAGGTGGATGGCGCTGGACAAATGGTGTCCGAGAATCAGTCCTTGGCGATGCTAGGAGCAGGTGATGAGGAATGGCCCCTGCCAGGGGTAGCTGTACTGTTCGTGGTATTGGGGAAAGATGACTGTGGGCCTGCGATGGGCGAGATGAGGCAGGATTGAGGAGGCAACTCGGAGGTCCTGGAGGTGTACTCGAGGCAACAACTGGATGGGAACCTGGGGGGATAACCAGGTGGAGATTGCCTTGATAGGGTGGATGCCTCAGTTGGTGAGCAAGGGGTGCAGTGGTGGCCTCTGTTATCTGAGGAGGTAGTTGTTTCGGGGCAGGCAGAGACCAAGGGTGGTAGTGGATGGACGTGGACGAGATCCTCAGCACCCACAGACGAAAGAGGCATTAAACGGTGACGACGAAGAGGTGCAGAAGACGGCGGAAGTTGGTGACTTCAGGCAGGCCACACAGGAGAGTACAACATCTGCTAGATGAACGGAGTGATCACCTGGAACGTGTGGGGCCTCAACGACCCCACGAGGAGGGCGACTATGGGGAGATACATTAGATAGTGGAGGGCGGATGTTGTGCTGCTGCAGGAGACTAAGATGGCTGACTGCGGAGCAGGGGTTTGGAGAGAGATTGGAGGGTCGTGGATGGAGGGATTTCGGGCCCTGGCCGCGAGCAGTAGATCACGACAGATCCTTGGTTGGAGAGAGGATGTCTTCTCCCTTGAGGACGTCCGATGCGGTGAGCATATCATCTCGGTGTGCTTGGTCAGGAGGATTGGAGGAACCAGATTGAGGGTTATTGGGGTATACGGTCCCATTGACGCCCAGGTGAGGAGGGTAATGTGGGAGGAGCTTACGGCGGCGATGACAGATTACGCTGGAAGTCCTTGGTTGCTGGGGGGGCGGACTTCAATGTAGCATTGAAGGTAGAGGACAGGTCAGGTGGATAGGGGAGGCAGGACCCTGGGTCAGATCTTTTTGTCGATTTCGTTGAGGCTCATGGGCTTGTGGATTGGTCCCCTACGGCTTGCACATATACTTGGAGGAATAACAATGGCCAGATGTCCATGATTGATAGGTTTCTTTCCAATGTGGAACTGGCTAAGGCTTTCCCGATGGCAGATGTTTGTGCGTTGGAGAGACCTTTTTCAGACCACACTCCCCTGATGTGACGACTGAATGAGGGAGTATGTTTCGACACATACTTTAAGTTTGATAGGTCGTGGCTTCTGGAGGAGGGGTTTAGGGCCTTGGTGGAGGAGAGGTGGAAGGCGATGGAGGTGGAGGGCTCGACGACCGTGTGTCTGGCGAAGAAACTCTTCATGTTGCGCGATTACTTGAAGCTTGTCAGGAAGGAGATCGGGGCATCAAAGAGGGGAAGGAAGGAGACGGCACTGGCAGAGATTAGCAGAGTGGACAGGCAGGAGGACCAGGCTCCTATATCCTCGGAGGATAAGGAGCTCAGGGCGAGGATGTTGAAGGTGATCCAGGAGGACAGACGGACGGAGCTGGAATGGAAGGTGAAATCCAGATAGAAGTGGCTGAGAGAAGATGATTCCAACACCAAGTTCTTCCACTAAGTGGCCTCGGCCAGGAGGTGGAATGAATTGGATAGACCGGATGGTGATTGACGGGGAATCTTTCTTCAGTAGGGAGGTGGGGCAGGCGACAACGAAGTTCTTTAGAGAGTTCACTGGGAAGCGGGCAAGGGGAGGATGGAGGTGGAGGGGGGTGGATGTGCAGCATATTTCGGAGTCCCAGGTGGAGGGTCTCACGACGAGTTTCTCAGAGGAGGTGAGGGTGGCAGTGTGGGGCCTCAATGCGGAAGGGTGCCCTGGCCCAGATGGCTTCCCTATCTTTTTTAGAGAGTTTTCTCCCTTGGTGGGCGCGGATGTGATACAGGTGTTGGAGTTTGCGTTGGGCAACAGAGGCTTTGACAAATTGAATAAATACTACTTGTTTCTGCTACCTAAGAAGGAAGGGGCGGAGGACATCCAGGACTTTAGGTTGATTGCCCTGTCCAATGCAGTTTACCTTATTGTGGCCAAAGTCTTGGCGAACAGACTGAGCGACGTCCTGGGGGATCTGGTCTCACCAGTCCAGACAGCATTTGCTCCAGGGAGGGGCATACTGGACGGATTTGTGATTGCAATGGAGGCGCTGGCGGCATGGAGAAGGGAGAAGAAGCATGCCTTCTTATGGAAAGTGGACTTCTCCAAGGCATATGACTCGGTTCAGTGGGATTTTTTGTTGATGTCCTTGTGGAGGAGGGGTTTCCCCTCGATCTGGATTGATTGGATGAAGCGGTGTGTGACGACAACATCATTTTCAATTCTTATCAACGGGAACCCAGAGGGAGGCTGGGTCCAACTTAGAAGAGGGGTCAGGCAGGGGTGCCCTCTTGCGCCTATGCTTTTTGTTCTTGCGGCAAATGCGCTGGCGCGGGCAGCACACAAGGCTTGCAGCAGGGGCCTGTTTAAAGGCTTTGACCTTGGCGGAGGAAGGGAAGTGGTGGTCTTACAGTATGCTGATGATACGCTATTCCTAGTCGAAGGAACAAGACTGAAAGCAAGGAGACTGAGGATCCTACTTGAGCTCTTTGGGGAGGCGTTAGGGCTGCAGATTAGCTACCGGAAGTTGAAGTTTGTTTCGGTTAATCTACCAGCTATGGACACGGAGAGGGTGGGTGCTGCTCTGGAGACAGAGAGGGGCTCATTGCCGTTGGTGTACCTGGGCCTTCCCCTGTCCTACCGTCGGTTGAGACTGCAGGATTGGCTCCCGTTGCTGGAAAGGATGGAAGGAAGGTTGGTTGGGTGGTCCTCCAGGGTCCTTGTCTAGAGGTGGGCAGTTGACCTTGGTGAAGGCGGTGCTAGCCTCCATGCCGTCTTACTTTTTGTCAGTCTTTCGTTTGCCACGCCAGGTTGAGAAGAAGGTTTCGGGACTGATGAGAGACTTCTTTTGGTCCACCATAGGGCCCATGGGTAGGGGGTGAGGCTGGTAGCGTGGAAGGTGTGTCAGTTGGCACATGAGGGGGGCCTTGGAGTCAGGGAGGTGGACAGAACAAACATCAGCCTCCTCATAAAATGGATTGCGAGGCTAGTGGGGTAGGAACAAGGGCTGTTCGGAGCGGTTATTCGGCGTTGCTACAGAGATTTCTTGTCGTGGGGACCTCTGTGCTCCCCCCCAGGGGCGTCTCCCTTCCTCAGGGGCTTGGCGATGGTGGCTGGGAGGGTGTGCGATTTTTTTGACCCAGTGCTTGGTGTGGGAGACTCCTTTCACTTCTGGCTAGACGACTGACAGGGGGCTAGATCTACTCTAGGGGAGAGGTTTCCTCGCCTTGTGAGCAGTGTGTTGGATTCTTTGGCGAAGGTCGGAGAGTGCTGGGACGGATCCTGGTGTCCTATCTTCCGGGAGGGGGGTTCTCTTGGACTAGAGGTGTGATGAGTTCCAAAGACTGCTGTAGGAGTTGGTGGGTTGGGCGTCGGGTGATGGCTTTGACGGTTTTCATTGGGAGGAATGTGACTTCTCGGTGGCGAAGGTTTATCGCAGGCTGGGGATGGGAGGGGCAGATGTAGATGTTAATCTCATGCAAGATTGTAGACTGATATGGGCGGCGAAGTGCTCGCTGAAGGTAAAGATTTTTGCTTCGTTGGTGAGAAGAGGACGGATAATGACAAAGTAGTGGAGAGCGAGATGGGCTAGCACCAACGACTTGGCATTCCCTTTGTGCGAGGGGTGGTTAAGGATGTGCAGCATCTTTTACTCCAGTGTCCGTTTGTGAAGCAGTTTTGGCAAAAGATAGAGATAGGATGGATTTCCCACCAGGACGTGGACAATTTCTGGTCTTCCTTTTGCAGGGGAAATGTAGGGAGCAGTGCTTTCACCTTTCGCTCCAAGCATGATTGGACCAAGATCCTGGCTATTTTGTGGGGGGTGTGGGTAGGGAGAAATGGGGTGGTATTTAGCGGGGAGAGACCTTATGTGGAGAACTTTGTATCCGCTATTTTCTCCCAGAGTAAGGCCTGGAGGTCTATCTTGTAACTCATGATGTAATTGTTTTTTGATGGAAATGTATGATTGTGGGTGATTATCTTTCGGATAATCACCCTTCGCTTTTTCAAAAAAAAAAACATTGCTTCTGCTGCAAGGCGACTGGACTAGTTTATGCAGGAATCCTGTGAGGCACATTGGGCTGGAGTGTGTTAGGTTTTGAGATATCTGAAGAATGCTCTTGGAAAATGCCTATATTTTCAGAGATATGGTCACCTGAATGTGTGGGGATGTGTCGATGCAGACTATGCTAAAGCTCATTAGGACAAGAGATCTACTACAAGCTATTGCACGTATGTTGGTGGTAATGTAGTCACTTGGAGAAGAACTAGAACGTGGTCTCTAGATCTCGTGCAGAGTCAGAATATAGAGCTATGGCACATATGACTTGCGAGCTACTCCGGATTTAGTCTATCTTGCATGATTTTGGAGTTCCTATCTCTGAGCCTATTCCTATTTACTGTGATAATAAAGCTGTCACCTTTATTGCAACTATTCTTGCCTTCCACGAGAGAATCAAGTACATTAAGGTAGATTACCATTTTATTAGAGATGGTGTGATGATTGGGAAGATATCTACTCCATACATCTTTATAGAAAATCAAGTTGCCGACATCTTCACCAAAACACTCTCCAGAAAGCGATTAGAGTATCTTTGTTCCAAGCTAAGCATGTCAGATATCTATACTCCAGCTTGATAGAGAGTGTTGAGAGTTACTGATGTTTATGCTTTTAGAATTGTTTCTTAATTTTCTTATTGTATGAGGTGTTTTATGTAATTGTCACTTGGGTGTCTCTGTACAATGATCTCTAGGATTTTGTTCTCAACTGAATCATTTCATTTTCCTATCAACAATTGTTTTGCATCAATATTTACTGATCAAGACTTATTAGACTTATTTACTGATCTGGAATTATTAGCCTTAGGAGTTATGCTAGTGTGAGTTTTGATTATCGTTGAAGTCTAGATATTTTAGTGAAGCTACATTAATTTTCACATGTCAAGTCCGTGGTTACATCATAGTCTTGGGAAGGAATGAGAAAGCAGACCGAGGCTTCATTTGGTGAGGGGAATAAGTTTGTGGAATATGTTGAAGGAGTGGAATAAGTGAGTTAACCTGTTTAGATATTTTGGTGGGTTAGAGTTATTTCACAGAGAGGATGAAATAACTTTACCTTGGTTAAATTCACTTAACTTGACGTAAATAGGAGATGAGTTAAGTGGCTGTTTAAGACACAACCTAAGAGGACACCACTTATCCCTCCAAAAGAGGAAGGTTGCATCATAGTCTTGGGAACGAATGAGAAAGCAGGCTAAGGTCCTGGCAGTAACTTGGGACATTTGGCTAAGGAGGAATGCAGCTGCTTTCAGGGGGGACAGATCCGTTATGCAGAATTTCATTGCTTGTATTTCTTGCTTCATGAATATCTGGACTCCTCGTGGCCTTTTATTAATGTGATTCGGAGGTGATTATTAACTGTATAATCACTTTTTTCTTCTATACAAAAAAAAAAGAGGAACAAGAAGGCGTATCTGATCTTCTTGTACTTCACATGAAAGAGATAGACTTCTTGGTTCCAATAGCAAACCAAGAAAAATTGAATGATAATTTGTTAATGCAGTTCGGGATGGCCTAATACGTCCCATGTTTGGACCAGGGTTTTGCTTCTCAATGATGGGAGAGAAGGTTCCAGGGATTTATTTATAGACAATCTATTTATTTGCAGCCCAAGAAACGGCAAATCACGAAACGACCTGTACCCTCAAATTTTGTACAATTACATGACAACCCCCCTCATACAATTACGAATATATTGAATACTATCGGATTTGGCACTTATCTTACCATGGGATACGCCATTCCTCTTATCAGGTTATAACCATATGTAAGAAACGCTATTCCTCTTATCAGGTTATAACCATATGTAAGAAGTAACGCAGGTCTTTTCATCATGCCCTTGGTATGGATCTTATTTATTTTCGTTTGTAACTTGTGTTTCATTTTGTGCAGCATGTGCAGGAATTTCTGAGCTATCTAAAGTTTGGACTTTGGTGGGCTGGACTTGGCATTGCATCATCAATTGGATTAGGTAATTTGATCTTAGGAGTCAGATTACTTACTTTTTTGTTGAATTTGTATGTTGTTGCCTTGATTTTTTTTTAATTTTTTATTTATGCTTTTTCCTTAACATTTATATGCAAATCATACAATATTTTTGAGTTTCTACTGTATGGTCTCTGTTGGGATTTACAGTTGGCCACGTGATACTGTCACGTGACAACCAGCAGGCCACGTGGTAGGATCTAAGGCTCCAAGGGGGCCGGTGGTTCTTGGTCTCCAAGAACTAATTTTGGGTGCACCAAAATTAGTTGGTTTCTATTTTTAGTAAAGTTATTTTAGGAAATAAGTTTTGGGATTTGTTAAGAGATTAGATCTTTCCAAATGAGAGAAGATCTTTTTTCAAATAGTAATAGGATCTTGTTTACTATTTTTAGGGGATATGTTCTCTTTATAAATAGAGAACCTTCCCAACTATTTTCTTTTAAGCAATAGTAAAAATTCTTCCAACAATTAGCTCCTCTCCTCTCTCAATTTCTCAACATAGTAGCCGGCCAACAGGGAAGGACTCCTGCAGACCATACGCTACCTAGCAGGATCGGTTCGAAGTCTGAACTGGTCTCCTCCAGCCATTGTGGTAGCTTCCAGGGCCTAGGTCGACCCTTCTCCACTGCAGACCGATTTGCACCTTGCAGACCAGTTTGCCCTCTGTCCACAGCACCCAGGCCGATCCATATTAGGACCGGTTGATCTCTGCAGTAGCCACTAGGCACTTCTCTTCCTCTTCATGCATTGACAGCCATCCTAATGGGTTGTTTTTCCTGCGTACAGGAGTCTCCATGCTCCGTTTCCATGCCAATTCTTGACATGGTATTTGAGACATCGATCTAGACTCATCGTACGTGTGGTTCGAGATTGTGCGGTGGTGTTTTACGCCTCTAGAAAAGTCCCCCCTCAACAAGATCGGTGACTTACGTGGTCAAAACCGACGACTTACGTGGTGAACAAGGAGCAAAATGAGTGACTTACGCGGTAGAGATGACAGAAGCATTATCGACCGTCAACGATGCCACGTTATTAAGAGGTGTTAAGAAAAATGAGAAAGAGAAGGAGATCTATCATGTTCTATCGCTTGTGATCGTCATACTCTTGGCACCTTATATTCAGTTTTTTACTCTCCTCTAAAAGATGAGATTTTCCCGGAGAAAAGATGTCAAGGAGAGGACACTACATTCCACGCAATGACTTTTGAGGTTGCCAAAAGAGGCAACGATTTCCTAGGTTGCGAAAGGACTAATGGTTGACCTAAGCTCATTTCTTAAAGATCCAAGCAAGTTCAAGAGACCACCACGTGGGGCTACTAACATCTCACATGTGGACTCCCTAACTTATGAAGATCATGAGAAGCTACGTTCTCTTCTGAGAGAAGACAAGTCCACGGCGATCGTCGCGGCGACTACTTAGGTTGCCACAGAAGCAACGATTCCGGAGGTCGCAAGAGGATTCACCATCGACTTGTCTAAAGAGAAGAGAAGATCCGGGTCATATTCCTTGAAGAGAAAGAAAAGAAGATAACGATAGCCATCACAATGACTATTGAGGTCGCTAAAGAAGAAGCGACGACTTCCAAGGTTGCAAGAAGCCTTGCTGTCATTCCTCCCAAGAAGAACTCGAAGCCCGAAGAAGAAGAATGGTGGGGCGTCTAACTTCACAAGTTGAAGACCAAGTCGTTAGCCTCGCGGCCTTCTACTTGAGGGGGAGTGTTGGGATTTAGAGTTGGCCACGTGACACTGCCTCGTGGCAACCAGCAGGCCATGTGGCATGTGCCACGTGGCAAGATCTGAGGCTCCAAGGGGGCCGGCGGTTCTTGGTATCCAAGAACCAATTTTGGGTGCCAGCGGTTCTTGGTATCCAAGAACCAATTTTGGGTGCACCAAAATTAGTTGGTTTCTATTTTAAGTAAAGTGTTTTGTGAAATAAGTTTTGGGATTTGTTAAGTGATTAGATCTTTTCAAACGAGAGAATATTTTTTCTCAAATAGGAATATGACCTTGTTTACTATTTTTAGGGGATATGTTCTCTCTATAAATAGAGAGTCTTTCCAATTATTTTCTTTTGAGCAATAGTAAAAATTCTTCCAACAATTAGCTCCTCTCCTCTCAATTTCTCAACATAGCAGCCGGCCAACAGGGAAGGACTCCTGCAGACCATATGCCAGCCAGCAGGACTGATTCAGGTCTGAACTGGTCTTCTCCAGTCACTGCAGTAGCTTCCAGGGCCTAGATCGATCCTTCTTCTCCACTGCAGACCGGTCTGCACCCTACAGACTGGCCTACCCTCTGTCCACAGCACCCAGACCGGTCCATTTCAGGACCGGCTGGTCTCTGCAGCAGCCACTAGGCACCCCTCTCCCTCTCCGTGCATTGACAGCCACTCTGACGGACTGTTTTTCCCGCATACAAGAGTCTCCATGCTCCATTTCCGTGCCAATTCTTAACAGTCTCTTTCATAGTTCATTTCATAAAATAGTCTATATCCCAAGGTGGTTTACTTCTTTCATCAACTTTTTGAATTTTTATGGGAACTTTTATAACTTTTGAGAGTTTCATTATGTCAGAAGGGATAACTTTTAAGCTCCAACCTCATTTTGGTTAATTTTAACACTCGCATTTCACACTATCAAGATATTCTATAATTAATCATATTTCTTTTTTAACCTTTCAAAAGTTTTCCGTTAATTTTTTAGCTTTCTTCTTCCATATTGTTTAATTGTTCATTTATAAGTTTCCAAAATTTTTATCACATCCACAGGTTTCAACGTATGTAGTGAGTAATTTGGTTGATGTATTAAGGCTGCTACACTAGGCTCAATGATTTGTTAATTGTTATTGTGAAGGAAAAAGAAACTTCTTACTCAAGAAAGAAACTCCAGCATCTCTTTTATAGAAAAGAGAAACTAGGTCAATTACATAAGTGTCCAACAAAAGATAAAAAATATCATAAACCCTCTTAAGATACATGTTACATGTTAACACTCCCCCCTCTACGCCCCAACTTGCTACATAGAAACTTATGTTGCTTCCTCTTGAGTGCCTTGGGGAGGATATTAGCTAACTGTAACTCTGAATATACATAGGGAGTGCTAATCTTGCTCTCCATAACTACGTTCCAGATCAAATGGCAATTCACTTCAACATGCTTCATCCATCTGTGAAAGATCAGATTGGACGCAATATATATTGTTGACTTATTGTCACAATAAAGCGGAATAGGTGCCTAAATCTGCACACCTAGGTCTTGCAGAAAATCCACGACCCACATGATTTCACATGCAACATGGGCCATGGAATGATACCCTACCTCAACACTAGAGTGGGCAACAACACTGTTCTTGCTTCATTAGGAAATAAGATTCCTACCAAGGAACATAGCATATCTCAAAGTGGATCGGTGATCCTTTTTGGATCTTGCATAATCTACATTTGAATAGGCCTGGACGTCCACAAGCCTATTATTTTTGTAGTAGAGCTCTTGACCAGGACTCCCTTTGAGGTACCTCAGAATGAGGCATACCTCACACTAATGGCTGTAGTGAGGTGTCTGCATATGTTGATGAGTTCTACTAACTGCAAAGCTAATATTAAGTCAAGTGACAGCCAGATGCAATAGTTGCCCCACTAAACTCCGATATTTGCTCATGTCGTCATACAAAGGATCATCCTCGTTTAGATCGCATGTACCCAATCTTTTGAATCTCGGAGCTAAGTTGTTCAAATCACACCTTAGGACTCTATTGTAGGCCATAAATGGCCTTCCTTAAATGGCAAACATGCCCAATATAGTCTTCCTCTGTTAGGTCACCATACAAGAAGGTATTCTTAATATCTAATTGGTGCAATGACCATCCCCGATTAATTGCAACAAAGATGATAAACCAGATTGATGAAATGCGGGCTATTGGAGAGAAACTCTTCATGTACTCAACACCATATGTTTGTGTCAAACCTTTTGCAACTAATCGGACCTTGTATATATTAATAGTACCATTCGCCGGATACTTGATGGTGTACACCCCATGGAAGTCCACAACGGTAGCACTTGGAGGACAAGCCACCGGCTACCATGTCCCTCTAGGCTGAAGTGTCTGCATCTCTTCATCCATGGTTGCATGCCATTGAGGACCCTGGGAGGCCTGACTATAGTCCCTTGGAACGACTGCAATAGTAATGGCAGATGTAAATTACCTAATCTCCCCTTCTAGGTGAGAAGCCCAATGTAATGTGACATTGAATACAATGTGCCTGAGCGAATGGACTTTCTCAATGCAATGGGCACCTCATCATCAGGAACTGACTCAGTAGGAACCATAGGAGTGGAAGCAGGAGAGGGGTCTTGAGGAACCGTAGAAGAGGTAACTTGGTGTTGTTGATAAACGTAAGTTTCCCTGGGGCCAACTCTATGCTAGCACTCTTCTCGGAGTGGTAAGGTACCTTTTCAAAGAAGGTTATAGCTGAAGTCACCATATAGCATCTGTGAATTGGATCATAACATCAGTATCCCTTCTGAGTTTGTGATTAGCCCAGAAAAATACACTTTACTGTTGTAGGAGAAATCTTATCATGATTCCTATGCGTCTGGACGAAACACGTGCTCCCAAACACCCAGAGGGGCAAAGCAAAGGGTCTATCACAGTTTGGATGCAGTACCTGAAAGGGCATACGTCCTTAGAGTATAGAGGAGGGTACCCTATTGATAAAGTATGCAGCGATAAGTACATCCCCCCAAAATTGTCTGGGCACCTTCATATGAATCATTAGTGTCAGGTAATGCCTAGAAGATGCCTTAACTTATGCTTTGCCACGTCGTTCTGTTGAGACGTGTGAGCGTAAGAGGTTTGATGAATGGTCCCATAAACACTAAAGAACTCCTGCATCTCCCTCTATACAAAGGCATTATCACTCCAAAAGACTCTTAATAATATAGGAATACTATGTACTAACTTCTGTAAAGAACCTCTGAACCACTTGTAGGATCTCTGATCTAGCCTTCATCACGAAGGCCCAGGTGGTATGCCTATGATCATCAACAAATACTTTGTAGTACCTATGTCCTCTTGCACTCGGTACTTTCGTTGGCCCCTACACGTTGTAGTAAACCAAGTCAAATGGTGCAACTCTTACCCTATCACATCGCCAAGGAAAAGTGCTCTTGCGGTGGTTTCCCAATTGGCAATTCTCACACTCTAGTGTCAGTGAAGCTGGCAACTCAGGATACGTCTAACGCATCTTTCCAACTGAAGGATGTCCAAGACTCTAATGCCAGAGCCAAGGGCTACTGGCAATGGACATTGCCCCAACGAAAGATGTCGGTGCATCAAGATAATAAAGGCCATCCCTTTTTATCTCACCACCAATAATCTCATTGGTGCGTTTGTCCTAAAAGCAACAATGCCTGCCATTAAACATAACTCGACACTGGAGATCCTTGCATATTTTACTGACCGACAGGAAGCTTATGGGAAACTTTGGAGTACAGTGAACGTCTCCTATCCTTAAAGGAGGAGATACTTGGAAATCTTCGACTATGGTAACTAGAGAGGTTGCACCGTTAGCAACTCTAACCTCATGGATTCCACATAGCCTGGAAGGATTCTTCAACTTCTTTGCATTCCTAATGAGATGGATCGAAGCACTTGAATCAATGATCCAAAGTTTGGACCTCCTATCACTCCTCCACGACCCCTTATGAGTCGAACAAGCAACCCCACGTTGATATGATTTTTGCCATATTCTTAGGTTGTATAAGGTACTCAACTTGCATGAGAGAAGACTCATCATGCCAATCAAGGACTTCATTATAAGTGATGAGAGAAGGCTCATCGCCATATGAAGAGAACATGCATTGGCTCTAGACTTCCCATAGACACATGATGCTGCATCAACCACTGTACCAGGGTCATTGATGCTGTAGGAGGCCATTTAGTGGCCCTTGACAGCATCGCCGACGAAGCTGTAGGCCGCATAGCTGGAATAAGGGGCAGCAGTGGCGGCGCTGCAGGTCATGCGACAGGAAGCATGGGTGGTGGTGACATTGTTGGGACTCTCCATGGTGTCGTTGTTGTTGGTGTCACTCCCTTTGCCGATCATTTTCCTAGATCACCAAGTCATTGGTGATCAAGGTTTTAAATGTCGATATTGATATCGTATCGACAAGTCACAAATGGGATATGTCGGGGATATATCGGGGATATATTGTTGATATCAGTGAATTTTTGGGAAATCGCTCAAAAAGGTCCCAAATGACCCAAAATGTTATAAATGTGATGAAAATTAACATTGTAATAAGTAATACACGCACGAAGAAATGCTTAAAAGATGAAAATTATAAATTTTGAATAAAAATATAATAGAAACGCATTAAACCGTAGTGATTTAGGCCACAATAAATCACCAAATTGGAGATTAATTAGGGATCTTGCCTAAATAATATGTAGACCACATCAATTTATGCAATAATCAAGTGTAATACAAGATTTAACCTTAGTATGAATAGTAATCGAGGTTAAATCAAGGTGATTTAGGCCTAATGATGCAAAAAATAGTAAGATTAAGGTGATTGCCTTGTTGAGAGATGAACAAGGACTCCAAATCACCTAATAATAGAGGTGAATGGATTGGTGAACACTTGCAGCGGGCAACAACAGAGAACGAAGGAAAGGAGAGGAGAGGAAGAAAGCAAAGAAAGAGACTATAAAGCAGCTGCAGAGGTATTGTCTGATGTCATCAGAGATTAGCAATATTGAGAAAAAATTACACGTGTTTTAATTTCGATGATATATTGACGATGCACATCGACATGAGCAATATTTCTCTTAACATCATAGAAAAAAGATATTTTAGCAATGTCGACACGAATATTGTTGGCTATATCAACATATTAGCAATATATCGCAGATATGTCGTGACATCTCTTTCACTGCTCAAAAGGCGTTTTTACGGGATCCCTATCAATCACATCAATAGCCCCCACTATTTACGGATATTGATCAAGACCCATGGGTATGAGTCAGATATCGTCGATATCATGTAAAAAAGATATTCCTATGATATCTATATGAGTCATATTGGGGATACGAATATATCGTCAACATATCGTTGATATATCGAGATATCTGTTTCCATGTTAGTGATTGAATCATCATATTTGGTGGGAGATACTAGACTATTGATCTAGGATCATTGCTTTGATACCATGTGAAGCGAAAAGAAACATCTTATTCAATAAAGAAACCCTAGCTTCTCTTCTATAGAGAAGAGAAATTGGGTAAATTACATAAGTGCCCAACAAAAAATAAAAAAATATCATAAACCCTCTTAAAATACAGGTTACATGTTAACAGGAATGTAAATAGTGTTATGGGGGCTGTAAAATTTTTCAATTCCTAAGCAATCCTAACTCCTTGCCTTGAAGTTGCCATGAACCAACACCGTTTATGATTGCCAAGAATGCTTCCTCCTATGAGTGTAGAGATGCACACGCAAACATACATGCATGAACTTGCACGGGTGTGCATATACACACATGAAAAAAATCTTTTCCTTAAGTTATCGAAAGGATATTTTGTCTCAATATTTATATAATTTTGTGATTTTCAATAAAGTTAGTATTGTTGCGTGGCATATTGTAAATGGATATATGGATCCTTAGGTGCAGGTCCATATAACTCATACCCATATAAATATGTAACATCCCTCTTCCTTGTCAACAAAACCTTAGTTGCTAGTGGGCATTAGGGTCTTGTGGAGCGTGTGCTCTTGTTGTTTTACTTGGTAATGGGTTTTCCATGTAGTCTTGTATTTGTTGTGTGTTCATGTGCTTTGATCAATATGGTATTAGAGCCCATGGTTATTCGAGGTGTGTTGCTCGAACTCCTTGTGGTTATTTTGCCTTCGTCTAATGACTGTCCAAGTCGTGCTCTAGTGTCTCCAGCTGTTCTTTGGTGAGGCCAATAGTTCTTTGACAAGGTGCTATAACCCTAGCATGCTCCAACGACCCTAGTAGTCTTCAGCGACGGTGTTGCCTTGCTCAGGTGGAACCTTAGCAGGTTCTTCTGCTACAAAGGGGGCTAAAGCCTTTGTTCTTGTCCGTGTCTTGCCTCCAGCGGCTTAGGTGGCACTGCCTTTGCTCGCTTCATTGCCGTCGGAGCTTCGGCTGACCTTGGTGGCGCTCTGGCGTGTTCTCGGGGGTTAGGCCAGAACTCAATTTTGGCCGTTTGGCGATTTAAGGTCCAGATTTTGTGTGGCTCGTCTTCAACTTGGTCCAGGCTGTTGGTTATTGTTTTGGGGATTGTGGTTTAGGCCTTTTCTTGAGGTTTTGTGTTTGTTCTTGATTGTTTACAGCTTAGGGGGCAATAATCTTGATCCTAAATGGCTGCACCTGAGGATAGTGGAACAATTAGGGCACAGGACAATATCAAGGTTTGAAATGCCGATTTCGATGCTATGCCGATGAATTCCAAGTGTGTATTTCGTGGGCATGCCGAGGGCATGTCGTGGAAATGCCCGTTTTTCGATGGGCATGCCGATGAGCATGCCGAGGGCATGCTGATGCATACCAACAAAAATAGCAAAAGTAATTAAAAAAATCAATAGAAACCTCGACATGGGCACCAATTTCGCCAGCATGCCGACCATGCCGACGGCATGCCGACCGTGCCGAGGGCATGCCGACGAAATCCCTGTAAATCGACGTTTTCTTCATGTCGTCACGACCGTTGCTCGGAAATGGCCGTGCCGACGGCATGCCGATGGCATTTAAATCAATGGACAATATGAATATTCAAATTACTTTGATGAAGTTGACCAAGGAGAACTGCCTATTGTGGTCTGTAGCAGTTGAGATGGCAATTGCAAGAAGGGGGATAATTGGCTATGTTGATGGCACTAAGTTGAAACCTGAGCCAATGGACAAATCATGAGAAAAATGATAGTCAGGGGATAGCTAGGTCAAGACATGGATTGTCAATTCCATCTTTGTAGAGATTCAGTCAGTTATTTTGAGGAAGAAAACTACTAGAGATATGAAGGTGGTATTGGAGAGCATGTGTGGCCAAAGGAAAAAGTGTGGATTTATCATCCCATGCAGGAGATTTATGGGATTTGACAAGGTACCATGTCTGTAGCTGCATACTATGAGGCTTTGAAATCTACGTGGGAAGACTTGGATTATTATGCAAGGGAAATGGAGGAAAGTGCACATGACTAGAGGTTGTTTTGGCGGTATAAATGGAGGAACCATACCGTCACCTTCTTGGCAGGGTTGAGTCCATAATTTAAAGCAATGAGAAGTCAGTTTTTTAATTTTGATAAGATTCCAAGCATTGAAGAAGTGCACTTTCAAGTTGAAGCTGACAAGGAGTGAAGATGGGTGATGACCCTTAAGGCCAGTGGTAGTAATGATAGAGTGAAGAGTCTTGATCACTCCACTTTTGTGAGTAGAGGAGCTAGTGGAGGCTAGAGACAACATGACATTGCAAAGGCCAACAGGAAATGTAACCATTGCCGCAATAGTGGACATATGGTTGATTATTGCTAGGATCTTCATCTTAAGAGGAAGCCAAGGACTAGGAAGACCGGGCAGAAAAGTGCAAGCTGTGTTCACAACCATCAGAGTGGGAAATTTGTGGCAGCCATTCACTACTTCAGAAATATAGGACTTGGGGAAGCTCCAAGGGAAAGACAATGGCTCAAAGGTTGACCTTGAAGGATTTTACCGTTGACCGGATTCAAGAATTGCAGGAGATGCTTTCTAGATCCATTTCCATTAAGGATTGTTTGAAGCTAACAGTCTCAATTAGGCTTGCAGTTCAAGGAATTAAAGGTAATGAACACCCTAATTCTACAAGTGAGTGGATTGTTGATAGTAATGCTACAGATCATATGATAGGTAATGCAAAGTTGTTTCATCAATATAAACTTGGTTTTTGTAAAGACTAAGTGGCTTTTGCTAATGGGTCTAGTGTGAATGTAGCAGGAAAGGCAATATTACTATTCTTGATTGTTTTTCCCTTAGTAGTGCTTTGCATGTACCTGATTTAGCATTGAATTATTATCGATTAGCAAAATCACTAAAGAGTTGAATTGCAAACTGATATTCTATGAAAATCAGGTTGTCTTGTAGGATTTGGAGATGGGGAGGAAGATTAGGATTGGTTTGGTCTCTAATGGACTTTACAAGCTTCCTGCTAGAGTTGCATCTGCCTTGATTTCCATTTTGTCAACTCGTATGGACATGATCGGATTTTTTGTGGCATAATCGACTTGACAATTTAAGTTTTTCCAAGTTACAAAAGCTTTTTCCTACTATCTTTGTTGGAATTAAGATACCCTCCTTACAATGTGAAACTCGTCAATTGGCTAAGCAAATGTGTATTACTTTTTTGGAGTTAGGAAATAGAAGTTCCATTAGTTCTTATTTGGTTCATTCCGATGTTTGTGGGCCTCTGAATGTTTCTTCTGTGGATGGTTTCCCAGATTTTATTACATCTATAAATGATTGTCTTGCTGCACATTTGTGTATATGATGAAAAATAGGTATGAAGTCCCTGAGATTGTGAGATCTTTTGTGAACTTAGTTGAAGACCAATTTGATACTTGGGTAAAAATTTTTAGGTTAGAAAATGGAGGAGAATATCTTCACATGACATTATAAGAATTCTTTCAAGACAAGGGGATTATCCATGAAACCTCATGCAACTACACTCAACAAAACAGGGTGGCTAAGAGGAAGAGTTGACATCATGGAAGTATCTCGGGCTTTGCTCTTTCAGCGGCAGGTGCCAAAAAGATTTTAGGTTGATGCTATCCTTGAAAGTGTGTTCTTGATTAACATGATGCCTTCTCGAGTTATTAGGGGCAAGACCTCTTTTTCCATGTTGATACTTGACAAAGTGGCATTTCCTTTTGCTCCTAGGGTCTTTGGTTGCCTTTGTTTCTTCCATAACCTTGCATTTGGAAGTGGAAAACTTGATCTTCACTTAACCAGGGGAGTTTTCCTTGCATCCTCGACCACTCAGAAAGGGTATAAGTGCCTTGACCCAAAAATAGGGAAAAGATATGTTTTGAAGGATGTCACCTTTGTTGAAGATATCTTACTTTTTCCCTGATCCTTTTCAGGGGGAAGCATAGAGGAAGATGAGTTGTGCGTCTCTGTTGAATGTGAAGGTGGTTCCGTAATAGATTTGAACCAATGTTAGGAGGAAAGAGGTGGACAAGACGATATGGCATAATTTATTGTAAGAGACAAATGGAAATTAGTGACCATTGACCAGTAAGTTCGAATCCAATCCATCTTCTTCCTCCCTAGCTCCAAATCCAATCTCGATAGAGATATATTTCATGAGACTACTAACGATCTTAGTGGTTTTTAAGATAGGATTGATGCTGTTGAGTTTGCAGGTGTAAGTGCAAGTGATGATCATCCGATTGCCCTCAAGAAAGGGATGAGAAGCTATACCAAGCATCTTGTAAATAGATATGTGACACTTGCTGGACTCAAGTCAAATTATAAATGTTTCCTTTTGTCACTTTCCTTTAGTGTGATTCCCAAAGATGTGGCTGAAGCTCAACTCGATCCAAAGTGGGTGGTTGCTATGCAAGAAGAAATGAAGGCTCTATCGAGGAACCAAACATGGGATGTTGTGGATATGCCAAAGGATGTCCACATTGTTGGGTCAAAGTGAATGTACACTATTACGTATAGAGTAGATGGACAAGTAGATAGATGCAAGGAGCGTTTGGTTGCAAAAGTGTTCACTTAGAAATGTGTGATTGATTACTTGGAGACCTTTGCACCTGTGGCAGTTAGAATTATTTTGGCTCTTGCATTGCATTTTGGGTGGTAGCTCCATCAATTAGATGTGAAGAATGCTCTTTTTAATGGGGATCTCAACGAAGAGATTGATATGCATCTACACCTTGGATATGAATTGGATGGAAAATGTTGCAGGCTCAAGAAATCGCTATATTGTTTACAGCAGTCACCACGTTCTTGGTTTGATAGATTATGGGTTGCAATGAAGGAACAAGGCTATTCCCATGTTAATAGTAATCACACGTTGTTTGTGAAACGTTGCGGAGAACAAGTTGCCTTGGTCTTAGTGCATGTTGACGACATGATTATCTCTAGATATGCTTATAAGGAGATTACCGATCTGCAAAGGAGGTTGTCAGCTGAATTTGAAATCAAGGATTGTAGAAAATTAAAGTATTTCCTGGGTATTGAGCTGGCAAGGTCAAAAGATGGGTTATTCTTGTGTCGACGGAAGTAAGTTTTGGATTTGCTAAAAGAAATAGGAAGGTTGGGGTGTAGACCTGCAACGACTTCCATTGAAGCAAGCCATTGATTAAGTGTAAGAAGTGGAGAGTCATTGGATGATGCCTAAAAATGTCAATATTAGAAGCTTGTGGGAAAATTAATTAATCTTACTCTTAACCGGCCTCACATTGCTTATGTAGTGAATGTCCTTAGCCAATTGACATATGTTGTACTACCTACCATATTGATGCTGTGTATAGGATTCTCAGTTATTTGAAGAAAAACCTTGGGAAGGGAATCTTGTATGCTAAAGGTGATGGGTTGACTAGTGAAGGTTACATAAATGCAAACTAGGTTGGTTTTGGATGATAGGCACTCTACAACATGCTACTCCATTTATCTGGGTGGAAATCTTATCATTTGGAGAAGCAAGAAGCAATCTTCCTGTGCAAGATCAAGTGCTAATTAGAGTATAGAGTCGTGGCAGTGAGAATTATGGAGATGTTGTAGGTGAAAATTGTGTTGACTTATATTAATATTAAACTAGACCTTCCTATGTTGTAGTGTGACAACAAAGCTCCTATTAACATGGCTAATAATCCAATCCTCCATGACCATACATAACAAGTTGGGTTTGATGGACATTTTGTTATGGAGAAGATTAATGCTCGAGACTTATGCCTCCCATATATCAAGTCTGAAGACCAAACTGCCGATATACTTGCCAAGGGCCTTCCCACGTCGCACTATGAGAAGAATGTGGGCCAGTTAGGCATGCTTGGCATCTACGCCCAACTTAAGGGGTAGTGTTGAGTGGCATATTGTAAATGGGTATATGGACCCTTGGGTGTGGCTCCACATAACCCACCCTTTCTCCTTATCAAGTAGTAGTGAAAAACAAAACCTACACTAGGGCCTTGTGAAACTTGTGCTCCAGTGGTTTTTTCTTACCTAATCTTGTATACGTTGTGTGTTCATGTGCTTTGATCAACAAGCATGCTAGATTTGTATAATAGGGGGTCCTTGCTTTCATATAGTAAACTTCCAGAGTGGTCAAATTGGCTTTTTGTTCTTTTTAACACAGTGAAAGGGCTTACACTGCTAATCTCTGAATGATGTATCCATTTTTCCTATTTAAATGTGCAATTTCCCATGTGAATTTTCCTTCTTGCCTTCTTACTTGAGGAAGCATGAAATCTAGAAGCAAAAATAAGGTTTAAGGCGAGAAGGTGCATACAGGTATTGTTCCTAGAATAAAATCAACCTAATTGGTAATTTGTTCAAATAATTAATGTGAACACCTTCCTGATTAATAAATAACATATACAAGTTTGCACGGTGGTATCAACAGAATTTAATGTACCTTTTCTAGAAACAAGGGTAGCGCAAGTTTTTGACAATATAAATATCCCAAATGTTGTTTGCATGGCTTCTCCGGTGGGGTATGAAATTGATTCTGTTTGCAAAAGATTCCTCTGAGTTGGCAAGAGGTGTCCACATGGTTGCTTGTGTGAGGTATGTAGACTGTGCCCAGAAAGGGTCTTGGCATCAGAGACTCAAGGAACATGAATGAGGCATTGTTGATGAAGTGCATCTCAATCATCATGAATGGAATAGATAGTTTATGTACCCTTTGCGATTTATGGTTGGATGCTTGACTGGGTGATTTGCCGCTTATTGTTAGGAGCATCTCACTCGTGGGTGATGATGGTTTCTTTGATGTCAAGGGTCAATAGGGAGGATAGATTCATATCTTTTCTATACTCTGCATAACTAACGAAAATTACTGTCCTTTCATGAAATTGCTTGCATCCTCTTTCTTGTGAAAAAGACTTGAGGGTTTGTTTATCTGGGTCATGTTTTCATTTTATCTATGAAATTTTACCTGATAAGCTTGCAAGTTCCAAACTCTTGTTTATTTTTCTGCTCCAACTTTCTGGAATGAAAATGCCATATTTGGCAAGGCAAAAACAACAGGGAAATACTGCAGGAGTACGAAAGTACCCTCCTGTTAGTTTGGTGAATCTAGGTTTTTCCTCTGTTCTGCGTTGGAAGTTGTCAATATATGGTGTTTGTTTCCTTCAGAAGAAAATCCTTCAAAAAAATATCCTTAAAAATATCATATTCTGTTCGTTCTTGAAATTTTGTGATATGGAATAAATATGGGTGTGTTTCAACTGGAGTAGAACACCATTCGGTGCCATGAACCTTTGAGAATTTTACTGCTAGTTATACTTGCTGAAGGTTCATTTCTGTGAATCTGAATGGAGGCAAGAACCCATGCAGCTGAGCCTATTTTAATTTGAAAAATAGTGGTTTTCAGTTTCATATGGACCATCTCACCATGGCAGTGACATTGTTATGGATGATGTGTAAAGTTACATGGAAACATGTGTTTTACAGGATAATTTCTTCCACTGCAGGTTCTGGCTTGCATACATTTGTGCTCTATCTTGCGCCCCATATTGCTTTATTTACCATCAAAGCTACACAGTGTGGTAGAGTTGATCTAAAAGCTGCACCCTATGATACCATACAGCTGGAAAGGGGGCCGTCTTGGCTTGGAAAAGACTGTTCTGAGTTTGGTCCGCCATTATTTCCATCACTATCTGATTCACTTGTCAGGGTTCCACTGAGCAGTGTACTTCCTCAAGTTCAGATTGAGGCAATTCTTTGGGGCATTGGAACTGCTCTAGGTGAACTTCCTCCGTACTTTATATCCCGAGCTGGTAAGTTTTTATTTTATTGCTGCCTATCCTTTCTTTTTTGGTTCTTCCATCCTCCATCTTTTGTCAAAATTCCTTTTAACTTATGCATTTCTGTGCATGTTTAACTAGCAACATTTAGAGTTGTATCCTTCTTGGCCAAGATTTGTCAACTGGTGATATTCTTAACTGCCCTTTTTTTGTTTTTAATGACTCTACATCAATAACAAAATTTATTTAGAAACCTTCATAGTTTGTTGTGTTTGGTGATCTCAACCAACAGAAGACTAGCGGACCTTGATGACTTCTAGACATGTTCAGGAATATCGGGATTTTGGACAGGTAGAGGTGAAAGGTAGAGAACCTCACATGATCACTTTTATCAGTCCGAGCTGAGGCATACTCTATATATCTTGATTTTGCCATCGTTGCTCGACTTTTTTGACCAAGGAATGTTTGACAACACTAATTGGCTGACATGAAGGACAGTATGGTGGACTAGACCAGGTCCCCAATGGAAAAATGTTTTTTGTACGGTTTATTTATGTCCTTCCTAAGGAAAAGTTTGACATCTGTCATTTGTCCACTGGCTACTTAGAATGGTCGTCGAAGAAAAGCTGCCTATGCATTTTGGAGCTCATGCCTGGCAAAAGCATAGTGTTCCAAATTTATATATCTAGTCTGATGAGAGATTATGGATGGATGACCACCATGGCATGCAAACACTCTGTCACTCGGTTACAGAAGCCGTTACAGAGGGATTACTGCCCTAGCCTAGCTTGATGTGCATCAAAAGTGCAGGGAACTACCAGTGAACTAGCTTGGCATGTATCGTGTACTAATGGCACTGCTTGTGGAGGGAAGAACTATTGTCACCTTGCTTGCCATGTAGTGGAATTGAATGATTAGCTTTTGCTGAAGTTGTTTTATTTGAATTTGATATAGACTGTTTTTGAAGTTCATATCGGCTTTCATTTGTAGACTTGTAAATTAACTTCTAGTTGATTCAGAAGATTATACTACTGTATGGAAAATTTGCCAGTGGTGAGGACTGGTAGGAGGTTCCTTTGGGTTGTTGTTGCAATGCTATATTTGGGAAGGGTGGCATTCATCTCTGCATGATGATCTGTGTTAGCATTTAAAGATGCAATGTAAACCAAAAAATCCACTCCTATCATTCCTAATTTCTTCTGAAATTGATTTATTCATTTTTCATCGATGGATTTAAGCCTACTCTACTTACTTTCCTAAATTATCTTCAAGAGAGAAGATTTATTTATTTATGTTTGTGAATCCCTAGGTCTAGTTTGGTACGTAGAATATCCCTTTTCAAAGGATAACCCTATTTGGTTCTCAGAACAATTAAACCCAGATTTTTTTTTTTGAAAGACACCCCACTTTTCTATTCTAGGCAAGCACTACGACCCTTGTTTTGAAAAAGTGAGCTTTCAAAATGGATTTCTCTAAATGTCATTATGGCCTGTCAACTCCTCAAATCACATGCTACTCTCCTTCATGACATATTGTTGTTAATAACATAATATATAAGGTATATGTGTTAATTTAATATTTCATTGAAATTGTAATGGTAAAACTAATATGAAACATATCAATTAGTTGTACTATTCCCACATGTTAAAATATTCCAATCAATGTCATTTCAAATGACAATAATTTCAAATGACAATAATGTCATTTCCTCTCTTGGCCCACAATTTATCCTACGTATAACAGGGTTTCTCCTCATCAATTTCTAGGATATCCCTTCAATTAACCTCTTCAAAAACCAAACACAAAAAGGTAGCTCCTCTAAACAAAGATAACCCTGAAGAAACTTATTCTAGCTACCAGTGTTGTCGTCCAAAAAATGAGGTAGTATCAACCGAAGATAAAATGAGGCACACTTGAGTGGTTTGGGCATTATGCAAAAAAGGACAATTGATGCCTTGGTCCAAGGGTCTGAGTCGGATTTTAAGTCTTAGAAGAGGAGTTGGGAAGAGAGAAGAAATCTTGGAAGGAAGATCTTGATTATTTGGATCCAACTTTGGGAATGACCCATGATAGTTTTGAGTCAAGGTGAGGAATTCACATGACAAATCCCACATCATGTGCCTTTTCAAGAAAAAAAACCCATATAATATGGAAAAAGGCTTATTTACTGTTGTGAATCTCTAGGGATACAGAAAAAATCTACTTGGTCTTTGTTCTTATCCCACATAACATGAAACCTAAGGGGCTGTTTGCACATGGGACTAAGGTTTGAGGGTTGAGGGAGGAGGACTTGATTTGGGTTAAGTTACTCCTATTATTGTTTTTATTATTTTTGTGGTTGTGATTGGGGTCATCTCAAGAAATAAATTTGAAAGGATATTTAGGTTAGCAAATAGGAGGTATTATGACATAGATGATTATACTTCATGTCCCGTCAAAGAGTAAATAAGTGTTCTTTGCATTGCATCTGGGAACTGGAACAAACTTATTCCATGTAAGGGTGGGATAAACTTCTTGTAATAAGACTTATTCTAGAATTTCTCAATTGCAGAATGACTCAAGCCAAACAAGGAATAAGTGAACTTATTTTTCTAAACAAACAGTCCCTACATGTATGAATATAGTTTGTTTAGATGTGGTTGAAATCAAAGAAATAAATTACTCCTCATTGATGTTCACTTTCTTTTTGTTTTTTTGGTGTGTATTCATGGGTGCACATATGTATACCCATGATTTAGTTAGCTATTGGTAAGAGACTGCTGCAATGGAGTTATGTTAGAAAGGGTGCATTCCCTTACTTCTATGCATGAGATTATGACAACTTGGACCCTAAAAAAAAGATTAAAAATGGTTGCCTTAGCACCTAGTTTGTTCTATAGGTTGCTTTTTTACTCTTGAATCGTAGGTCCATAGGGCACCTGGGGTGGACAATTTTAGACCTTGGATTAGAAGCCAAAACCTGTGTTGTCAAGGTGCGTGCCTAGGTGCAATTTTGAGGTGAGGGGCATGTCTCGTTCCTTGAGGAATGCTCAGACAACATGTTTTGCTTGGGTATGGAAAAGGCACATGCTGTACAATTAGGCATACACCTAAACCAAAAGGCTCATCTGGTTTGATTAGGGTCAATGGACTTGTTTACCCCATTTAGGTATGATGAAGAAGCCCCAAAATCCTTGTGACCCACAAACCCTAGACAACAAACACAATCATCAAGTTCCATGCAAGTAGACAAGCGGCTTCAAATGGAAGACAATGAAGAGGAGGAAATGGAGGCATGCAAGTTAGAGGATAAATATAAAGAGTTTGAATTTTGGTTGATGGAGATGTTCTTAGTAATTTGTAGTTTTGTAGTTTGTCTTAGAGAATTGTGTCTATTTGATTGCTAATGTGGTGTGAAAGGTGTGTGTATTTTTTTCTTATGAACTACTTAATGCTTGTTTCTTTTTGCCTATGAACTATTAGATATGTTTTTTTTGCTCATGAATTGGTTCAAGCTAGTGCTTATTAGTGATTTATTGTGTTATTGGATTAACTTGTTAAGTAGGCAAATGGTTTGATGAATACATGGGGTTCTAGTGTGGGATTATCTTTATATATTTTTGATTCTATTATGCACCTCATTTTTCTCGGGGCGTGCCTAAATGTGTGCCCTGTGGCTTAGGTGATATGGAGCCTTTGGCACCTTCTGCCTTTGATAATTTTGGCCAACACAAGGTTGAAAAGTGGGATAGGGAGGGAGATTTATGATGCACATTTGAACAAGAGATAGCTAGTTCTGTGGCTTTCTGTTGGACTGTTTGGCTAAAGTACAATTGGTTTAAATGTAGTTACATGCAAATTGCTAGTAACAGGCAGATACACTATGGCACATGGAAGCAACAATAGTTGGCAAGATCCTATGGTAGCATCACCTCATAATTGGTAGGTGCAATCTTTACCAGTGTTTGCTCACATTCTAAGGGGACCATTAGCCTTCTTGTGCACTAGCACAAAAGCCCAAGTAGCATTTGATTCTTTGCTTCATCCAAGTGCAATCTTTGTTAGGATTTAAGCCTCTTCCTAGCATCAATTTTGATCGTATGTTGAGTACAAGGCGTCGAGGCCAGACAATCCTGTTAGATGAGCCTTGCCGCTCGAGTTCGATTCCTTTTAGGAGCAGGCTTGAGCAGTGTTGATCAAGGCAAACACACACATAAGACACGAGTTTATGTGGAAAACTGTTATGGGAAAAACCATGGGAGATCTACTTCCACAAGGCCCTAGTGCCCACTAACACCAAGGGTTTTTGTCTTCACCAAAACAACTAAAAGGAGGGGAGATGTGTTACCCTATTTATAGGAGATGGTGTACATGGACCTATAGTCAAGATCCATATACTCATGTACAAATATTTCACATCACTCAACACTCCCTCCCAAGTTGGGTATGAATGTCAAACATGCTCAACTTGCCCATGTTCTTCTCATATTGAGTTGGGCAAGACCTTTATTGAAGACATCAACAATTTCATCCCCAGACTTCAAGTAAGGTAGGCACAGATCTTCAGAATCAATCTTCTCGTAGATAAAGTGTCTTAACTCGACATGCTTTTTCCTATCATGCAGAACAGGATTGTTGGCAAGATTGATGGCGGCCCTGTTGTCACAATAGTCTTATGGGGGTAATAGGCTAAATCCCAATATCAGCAAGCAGGATTTTTACCTACTACATTTCAACAACCTTCATAGCCATGTCCCTGTACTTAGCTTCAGCATTAAATCTTGCACAGATAGTTTGCTTCTTGCTCCTCTATATGACAAGATTCCCAATAAGATATATACAATATCCAGTGGCAGACCTCCTATCATCCACAGAGCTCGCCCAATCAGCATCAGCGTAAGCTTTAATGTCTAAATCATCTCTCTCAGTGAATAGAAGTCCCTTTGCAGGACTTCTTCAAAACTGGAGAATATGGTCGATGACAAAGAGATGAGCATTTGTTGGGGAAGCATGAATGGACTGACCACATTAATTGTATAAGCAATATCCAGCTGAGTTAAAGTAAAGATGCATTAATTTTCCCATAATTTTTTGATATGTGTACTCCGCTTGTGTGGTTGATTCCCATCCTTCAAACTTAGGCAATGATATGCCTCAGTAGAGTGGAAATGGGCCTACATCCAAGTTCCCCTGTTTCTTTCAGCAAATCAAGAACATATTTTCTTTGACGCATGAGAAGACTATCCATGGACCTTCCAATCTTTATCATGAAAAGTACTTTAACTTGCCCAAATCTTTGATTTCAAACTCATTAGCTAGATGACACTTAATTTTGTTGATCTCCTCGTCATCATCTCTAGCAACAATCATGTCACCAATATGCACAATTGGTAATGTCATCTTGCCAACATTTTGCTTCACAAAAGGGTGTGGTCACCATTTTCTTGTTTATACCCTTGATTTTTCATTGTAAGGCGAAGACGTTCAAACCATGCTTTTGGTGACTATTTCAACCCTTATAATGCCTTATTTAATTTACAACACTTTCCTTCCTGCACATATCCTTGGGGCATGCTCATGTAGATAACTTCCTTCAGGTTACCATTTAAGAAGAAATTTTTTACATCAAGTTGCTAGAGTTTTCACGAACAATGAATAATGGCAAGGATAATTCACAAGGAATTCATTTTAGCCACATGGGCAAATGTCTGAAAATAGTCAACTCCATACTTTTGTGTGAATCCCTTCACTTAGCTTTATTATCAATCTGTTCATCTACTTTGCACTTGGTGCACATCCACTTTAAGCCAACTATATGAGCATCCTTGGGAGTATCAACAACATCCTAGGTATAATTCTTCAATAGAGCAGTTATTGCCTCCTGCATGGCTTAAACCCACTTAGGATCGAGTTGTGCCTCAGCAACACTCCTGGGAATCACAGAGGAGTCAAGTGATGACAAGAAACATTTCTAATTAGGATTCAATCTAGAGTAAGCCACATATCTATTTGTAGGATGTTTTCTACACTCTCTAACTCCTTTCCCAAGAGCAATAGGCATGTCTCTAACATTTGAAGCATTTAGAGTATCTTCCACCACACTTGCATTCTTAGGCTCATTATGATCATCTGTCTCAAGGCCAAGCAAAGGAGTATACATACCTAAGTCTTGACCTTGGGGCCACTTCCTAGATTTAGTGCGGGGATTGGAGAAGAATTGGGATTGGTCTGATGATTAGATTGGTGCCCTTGTCTTTTGTTGTAAATCCCTCCATACCTTTTGTCTATGTCATTGTCATTTTCCTTCTCTTGTCTATTATCCTCACCCACTTATCCATACAGTGATCCGAAGATCCCCAAAATCCTCTTCTTGAATAGCAACACTCTTCCCCTGAAGAGGATTTTGGGAAGAAAAATAAGGCATGGCTTAAAGGAATGTGACAATCTTTTGCATATGGTGGGATCAAAACATTTGTATCCTTGGATCCAACTTGTTACTTCTAGGAGCTAAATTATGAATAAAGCAAACAAAGACAAACACTCCAGGTGCAAGGGCAAATGGTGGAGATTTAGGCTTCAACATGGAAAAAGGAGTTTTTTCACCAAGTAGTCTAGAAGGCATTTTGTTAATTAAGAATGCGCTCATCAAAATGGCTTCTGCCTAAAGTTTCTTAGGAACATTTCTCTGAATGAGAAGTACCTGAGTAGTATCTAGTAGTTGTCAATTCTTTCTCTTTGCAATTCCATTTTGTTGTGGAGTATAGTTGCATGATGTTTCATGGATGATGCCCTTGTTGTTGAAGAATGCAGCCATCGAGATACTCTTGAGCGTTGTCCTGTGTTAAATGGATTTTCTACCATGGCCTCACTTTTACTTCGAGATTTATAAAAAGGAATGACAATGTTTAGCATGTTGACACACTTCACACTTCAACGAGTGAACATTAATTTCGCAAAAAAAAGGTAGGAAACAATTTTTATAAGCCAAAAAACTAAGATGTCCTAATCTATAATGCCATTTGAGGACTCGATCCACTTCTCCTGTTGTGTTGTTCATGATCCAACAAAGCTATGACAGGAGTAGCTGCAACTCTAGAAGGAAGCTTGTAAAGGCCATCACATTCCAAACTAATCTCAATCTTCCTCCTTGTAACCAGAACCTACAACGCACAACGATCACCATAAAATATAAGGTTGGAGTTAAGTTCCTTTGTAATTTTTCTTACAGATAGTAGATTAAGGGGAAGGTTAGGAATAGGAAGAGCATCACTAAGAAGAAATCGGCCTAAAATAGATATGTGGCCTTTTCTCGCAATAGTAATGTTAGACCCATTAGCCATAGCAACTTGGTCACGCTCAGAATTAAGTTTGTATTGTCGAAAAAAGGAATCATATCTGATCATATGATATGTTGCTTTGCTATCAACAACCCAATCGTCCTTACTATAGCTAGAGGATACCAAGGGACCGTGACCATTGCTTGACTGACTTTCCTTGAGTTGCGAGAGCATGGTTGAGGGATCTAACATCAGTAATCTTCTTTTTCACTAATAGGGATGTAGAGAACATTCCATGTAATTCTTGAATCTGATTTGAAATAAGGTCATGGAGACTCAATTTCGCCCCTCCTTCAGAGATCTTTCTCATGCTAGAACCCTTAGAAGCAATGGCTTTAGTCGACCTAAGATTTTGTACTTTGCTAGTTACTTTCTGATTGAATTTTCCTTTGGTCCTCATCTCTGGGTGCAAATCCCAAGAATAATCCATAGTGTGGCTGCTCTTAGGACAAGGAGTACACATCCTATTGGACTTGTTATATCCATATTGACCCTGCTTGAATAATGGCATACAAGAGCTGAATGCTCCATATCTTTGCTGTCATCACAAACACTTGTGTTTTTAGAATTCATGATCTTGTGCCTCTTTTCATCTGTTTCCACCTGAAAGTAAACTTCTTTAATGCTAAGAATTTTTGAAGAGTTTTGGATTGGCTTCTCACCCCTTTAAACTCAGGATTGAGGCCTGCCAAGAAGGTAAATGTCTAGTGCTTCCACTTTCTTTCCCAAAAAAGTTTCTAGTCATCCTTACATTTCCAAGTCTCATCAGTGTAATAATCCATTCCCTCCCACTTGGATTTTAGGGCTCCATAGTAACTAGCAATTGATGGATTGCCCTAACAGAGATTGTAGATTGCCTTCATGAGATGATATACTTAAACCTCCTTTTTCTACCTGTACATGCTTTTAAGCCCTTACCACATTTCTCTTATCTTCTTCCTTAAAATTAGAGACCAAATCTCCATGGAGATCGAATTAACTATTGTTACGACCCGATCCCATATCCCTACAGGACCCGAGATCGACCCGCATCGACTAATCCCAAGACTTAGTTGTCCAACTAGAAATAACCAAAAGCAGGAAACATTTTCACAACCACACATGTAATGTAATTTAACAGAAAATAAACAAGAGACAGCAAAAGAAATCGAGCGAACAGTCTCACAATATTACAGGCCATCGCAACTACAACAGTGGAAAGTACAGCGGAAAAGTAACTGAAACAGTATTATATAGAACAAAATACTCACTACTACAACAGAAGCTAGGAAACAGTAAGGAAACACATCTAAGGCTAGGCTCGACTGGGCCCAGCTCCTTCTGCAGTCGGTGATGCTGGCTGCTTAACTCCCTGACCTGAACAAGGTTACAAAATTTTTTGAGTTAGCGAACGCTGAGTAGAGTGGTAATTCAACTATTTACATGTAATTAAGACAAGCAATTAATTAATGCAATTAAGTAACTATCCATTTTCATTTAGCTTAACCAAGTAGTTCTAATTTGTTGCTGCTTTATTCACCTAATAATTTCTTGATCTAGCCTGTTCTTCATGGGAACGATCTTGATTGCAGTCTTTTCCATGATGTAGAATGTGCACGTGGTGCTCTCCTGGTCGGGAGAGTCCCCCGTGGTAATCCTACACCCAGTCAACTACCTTGTGGTCACGGTCGCGACGTAGAGGTGACTACGGTACGCGTGATAAGCGCGCGGATAGCTATCCCTCACTGGCATGCGGTCAGTCATTTTTGCTAGCAGGTACGCTTAAAGGTATAGCATGGAACAGTAGAGGGCCTTGCCCTCTCAGAACATGGATCTCGCCTCTCAGAACAAAACAGGGGTCTCGTCCTTCCACAGTCCTCGTACCCTCGTCCGACTATCTCGGTTTGCCCAGTGGGCCTAAAAAAAGAGTTGGTGTAGGGTGGCTAGTTCTAACCTTGGGCCCCGTGGAGCGGTTAGCTCTCTCCTTACACTAAGTAGCATACCTCGGTACCACGTATGCGAGGGCTGAACATGAGTCGGTGTAGAGTGACTAGTCCTAACTTCGGGTCTCAACCCAAGGAGCGGTTAGCTTCCCTTTACACTAAAAGACAACAGCTCTCCTTGGTACCGTGTACACAAGGATCAGCTCACTTCTTATCTACAGGAGTTCTCCTAATTCCTCGTAGGGTTCAAGTTGGTATTTCTTTCGTTTCATTGTCTAACATTCCGATCTCTCTATTCACGTTACCGGTTTCATTCTTAAAATAGGCAGCTCGTGATTCACTAACTGAGAAAGTATCACAGCAATAAACCAATACATTTGCTAGCATTTAGAGTTTTACATGCATCTCAAGTAAATAATACAGCTCAACCATACTCATTTGTTCCTGTCCTAGGGTTCATTATCATCTTAGGATTTTACATGTATGTCAAGTATACAGTGTAGCTAAAACCATATTCATTTGTTCATGTCCTAGGGTTCATTCTTATCCTAGTGTTCATTCAAGTTATTCTAAACATGCAGTTTATTTGTTTAAATCATAATATTAATGTAAACCACTCTATCGGAAAACGGGAGGAATGGGGGCTCGGATCGTAGATCTCGTCGCCTCTGCGGCTCTTGCGTACTCGACTGGCTGGAGACCTATATAATTTACCAACCACATCAAATGAGTCCAAAACCGTACACAAGTGTCACTAACTCGTAGAAAAACTCAAGCGAAAAGCAACGGTACTTCGTTTACGGAAATTCGATTCCGTTTGGGCCTGTAAAAACACGCACACTGTCCAAAATCAGACGTTTGGGACTAGCCCTAGACGTCTTAAAAGACATCAGTACTCACCTTGGGTTTCCTGCAGCTACCTTGAACGTCTGGACCCTTTTGCAATCGTCTGAGGAGAGTTCCAGACGTCGAACTTTCCTTCTGGTCGTCTGGAGGTATGGTCAAACGTCTGGCGACATGTCCAGACGTCCAAAAGCACCTCGAAGGGTGCACCTCGTGCCTTTCCAACGCTCTGCCCCCTCGGTAAGGCCTGTATGGCCGTAAACCGCACAGAAGTACGTACCTTGGCACTAAGCGTGCTTTCATATGTCCGGCTTCAGCTCCGGACGTCCTTCTGCTACTCCAGACGTCTAGGAGATGCTTCATACGTATGATACTGGAAAATATCCAGTACGCAAAACTCTCCCGTGAGCTGTCTCCTTCGCGAGTTCGCCTGTAGGAGCTGTAGCAGTGCCTCTAGTGGCTGTAGGAGGCCAAGGCTTCTGCCCGCAGGCTCCTCCTTGTCCGCGTCCTCGACTCCTCCCGTATGAGCTCCTCCGAGCTCCCGCGGCTCCCTCGTGAGCTCCTCTCCTCGAGCTCCTCCCATGCTCACGCTCTTCTCTCCTTCGTCCCGTCTCTCGTCTTCCTCTCCACGTTGCGCTAGTGGTGGGGAGGAAGGTTGCGGCTGGCAGGAGGGAAGGATGGAGGTGGTGGTTGGTGGTGATGGGGAGAGTGGCGAGGGTGTGGGGGGGTTTTAAATAAGAAAGGGTTAGGTTTAGGTGAGGAAGGAGGGGGGTATGCGTGTCATGCAGGCACGGAAAAAGGAAACAAGGTACGATTCTACTTTCAGACGTCCGACTCTCTATCCAGACGTCTGGACAGACGTTTGATGGCTAATCCAGACGTCTTAATCAACCCAAATGGCAGCGGGTCATTTCAACTATGCACGTCTTTACTTAGCTATCCTCCAAGTACCATTTATCCCACACTTTGTCAATTGGATTGGGCTTGTGTTTCGTGCCATTGATATATCCAATCCTCCTTCCCACAGTGGCCATCTTAGTTGCCGAGGACCAAAGAAGATAGTTATCCTTGGTCAACTTAGTCGAAGTGATCTGAATGCTCACGATATCTTGGCCTTTTGATAGTCCACCATCCATTTACTCCGTATTTACTACCATCTAGAAAGGGGGAATGACACATTGGATCAAGTGGCAATTGAAATAGGGCTTCAATGACCCCCAAGCTTCAAGTTCTGTGACTTGGCAACCAGATCTGAAAATGGAGAAAAAGAGCCACCAAACCTCCACCGATTGCAAGGTGCCTCAAACGGAGTTCTGCTCAGATCCTAGTACCTTGCAGAGTGTTGTCAAAGGTCGTTTGACCATTGCTGATGCTGGAAATCGGGTGGCATCATTGGCCCACCTTTAGGGAACCCTAGGGTACCAATGGGAGTCTAAGGAGGCTTCAATAGGGTTCTAAGGCTAGATTTGGGTGAGAAACAACCCAAAAGTGAGGTTACTGGGAGGGAACTGAAGCTTTTGTTGTTATGACCACCAGTGTCGCTACCAAGGTTGTCGGAGTCGTTGCCAATGACATCGTCGGACTGGTGATTGCCTGCCCGGAGGGCCTCTTCAACCTAGATGCACCTGCAAGCACAAGTGAGGAGCCTCAACAAAGACTAAGGCCCCTCGATGTGCAAGGTTTATGTGGGAACCCTAGAGTGCTCAACCACAAACACAAGAGCCCGATTGACTAGGCTTTGATACCATGTCGATCAAGGCAAACATGCACATGAGACATGAGTTTACATGGAAAACCCTTGCGGGAAAAATCATGCGAGCTCTAGCTCCACAAGGACCTAGTGCTCACTAGCACTTAGGGTTTTTTGTCTTCACTAAAACAACAACTAAAAGGAGCAGGGGGGATTTGTTACACTATTTATAGGAGATGGTGTACATGGACCCTCCCCAAGATCCATATACTGAATATTTCACACCACTCAACAAGCTAGATGCATGTCACTCCCCATCAAGTTTCTTTTTTCTCTCTCCTATTTCTTTCATTTTTTTTCCTTTTGATTTTCTGTCTATTCTCTCTTTCTATTTATTTTGATTTTTGATCTTCAAGCCCTACCATTAAATAATAATCACATCTTTTGTCTATTTATGATTTGATTCCCTACCCCATTCATATAATTGGTTGCTTTAATAATTAATTTTATTACAGAATTTCCCCATGCCTCTATATCTACAAATAGGGCCTCCCATTCTTCCATGGAACATCCTTCTCTTTTGCAAGAGGTCTCCCTTTTCCTTGATTACACTTGTAGGTAACTTGGTTATAGTGAGTTCTTGCGACTAGAGGTCACAAGAAAATCCTGAGGTAGAGAACCTTACGTAGTGAACTGATTTTGGACACGAGAACCACCAAAGTAGGACACTTATGAATAAAGTACTTGGTGGTATCTGTACACTTCTAGGATTGTAGAATAGGAATTGATAACTTGTTCTATGACTTCTTTTCAAATAAAAAAAAACTTGTTCTATTTGACATTGCTATAAGATTTTTATCTAGCATGGATATTTAGATAAATGCAACTATAACATTCAATATTACATAATTTCCATTCCAATCTTCGTATCGACATAAATGCCACTGCAACATTGATGGCTTTTATGTAAATGCCACTAAGGTTAAGATCCATTAGAGAGTCCATTATCTTTCATCGAAAATGTCTAAACTAGCTTACTTGCGCCTCCATTCTTTCCAAACATTCAAAGTTCAAACTAATGCCACTCCTTGTCTCTAATAAGTTTTAAAAGAAAGCAAACAGAACCTATGCTATGTGATACTCTGCTGCCTTCCTCAACACCACCACCTTCCCATCTTCACCATTAGCCCCCTACCTTTGTCTCCACTGCACTCTCCTCTTCACCATCGCCCCCTCCCCAGATATGCAGTAATCACTTTGTTAATAAGTTGGAGATTCACATAATTTGAAGCTTAGAAGCTCTGCATTACTCTCTCTGACGGAAAACCTATTTTTCTCCTCTCCCCCCTACTCTCTCGTGTTTCTCGCTCTCATCCCTCCATGTGATTGTGAATTTTTCTCCCTCCACTCAAATCTTGACCTCAATTGTTCTCCGAACCATGAAACACAACATGGTCCTTGCATCGTCCTGATCAGCGTGGATTTCATCATCAAAGCTGGCACCTTTACACTTGATCCACTCAATCAGAAGTTAAAACCTACAAAAGATTGAACATGGCAGTGATTGAGAGCTTTATTGTAGTGGATCTGGCTTCAAAATCAGCTATTGTCTCCTGGAACATATCCAAATCCGAGTTTTGAAAGGACGGACGGTACATTTGAATGGTGATGGGTTTAAAAGGGCACTTGAGGTGTTCAGGAGCTCGCTCCCGTCTAAGCTGAATCTGTTGGCGGAGGTTCGTGTATCCTTGTCAATTGCTCAAAGTTGTCATTTTGAGAAGATGGTGCTTATGATGAGGTTTATTTATGAGAGTGCTACCGATGGGCCTACACTTGTAGAAGAGTGAGCCTTTCGTGTTGTTCCTGAAGATTTGTGTTGTTGATGGTTGAGACAATCTGCTTGCTGATGTTGTTGTGCCGATTTGGTCTTGTCCTGAAGAGGAGTGGATTTTTAGGAGAGAGAAGGATGAGCAGTGGGACGAGAGTGGGTATGTTGTTTGGAAATGAGGATTGGATGTTTTGGACAGTTGAGAGGGCTTGGCCTTTTTTCCCTCTAGGTTTGAGTAGATTTCCACTGTTACATTTGCTTCGGGATGTGTACCAGCCTACGATAGATTAAAATTATCTGAAGTGTGGTTAACGTCTGTCCTCATGTCTATGGAATGGCACTTTTGTTGTTCAAGTTATGTTTGCAGCAGCGCATGTAACTATTGCATTTATTTATGTAAAATACCCTTATGGTTATTGTAGAGAATTTTGAAGGGGAAAGAATCTTGTTATTATTCAAAATAGAAGCCTTAGCCCTCTTTATATAGAGAGGGGCAAGGGTATACATGGAAACAACAATTAAACCCTTTACTAAAAATAGACAAGACTAAATAAGGAGATAGAATCTCCAAAGTTATTTCCCAACACTCTCTCACAAGTCGAGATGCGGGAGACAGCGATGACTTGGATCCATAAGGTAGTGAAGATCCACTCTCGTTGACGTGGTAGTCCGCTCTCTGTCTTCAACTCTAGGTGCCCTTTCTTGTACACCCTTGCAGAGCCAGTCAGTGTTCGGTTTCTCTTGAGGTGCGTGAGAATGCTACCTAAACTTGGACATCTTGAGGCGACTCCTGTCTTCAATTCTTGTGTCTTCCACTCAACATATTAGGACCCAAACAAAAAATAAACGTAGAACTTGAGTGGGTACACACAAAGGCTCCAAAGATAAGACACTAAAACATAAACTTGAAAATCAACTGGACTCAATAAGCAAATAACCCCCTTTTTTTGTTTTCTTTAAACCCTAAAACAACTAACTAAAGAGTGATCTCCTCTCCTTCGTCAAAGAGAGCCCATCAAAGATGTCCTCCCCAATGGGTCCAGCATTGCATGATACCGGAGTATCCTTCTGCAAATCCTTGAACTCTTTTAGGATGCGCTTAGAAGCCATCAACCCATAGCTCAGTCCTTAAACTCCACCTCCAGCAAGGGCTTTGCTTAGGGGTTTTGCAGGCATGTTCTTTCGTGGAGAGCAGAGGAGCTTCGCAAGGGCTCGGGCGGCACTACAATGGAAGAGGAGCATGGTGGCTCTTCGGCGAGGTCAAAGGTCGGTCGGACCTCCCTGATCTAGTAGCTTGGGTTTCAAGGAACTCAATGGTGCCCTCAAATCCTTGATTGAGTGAGGTTTGAGAGCCCAAAACCTTGATCCGAACCTTGTGGTTGATTGGTGGCACAAAAGCTTCTTCGGCTTGTCAGCGGTGACTTCGACAACTAATGGTGATTGGAGGGGTTGCAATTGATCGGTGATGGGTCGACGATGCACCCCTCCAAGTTTGACGGCGATCAGTGGTCGGAGGCGATGCTGGCGAGGCCTTTTTTGGCCGGCGGCAAGTAGCAGCAGCAGCGAAAGAGAAATAAGAGGAAGAGGAGAAGTTGTGGGAGAGGAGAGAGCCTCTCTGGTGGCTCACCAGTGGCTGGCGGCACTGCCGGAGGGCCTCCCCCCTCTAGGTTTTCCTTTCCCAAACACTAAACCATGAAGATCAGTGGTTTTGATTTCACGTAGAAAATTTTGAGGGGGAAAGAATCTTTGTTATTATTTAAAAGAGAAATCTTAGCTCTCTTTATATAGAGAAGGGCATGGGTATACATGGAAACACCAATTAAACCCTTTATTAAAAATAGACAAGACTAAATAAGGAGATAGAATCTCCAAAGTTATTTCCCAACAGCTGTGAATTTTGGGCAGTCACCCTTTTTCTCTTTATAAAAAAAACACGAGATTAGTGATTGGGAGATGACTGTATATTCAAATCAAGGTACTGGGGCAACTGAGCTCATTTTGACACCTAAATATTAGTGTCACATATTTCTGCCTGTAAGCTAAGGTGGATGGAGATCTGATTGACCTGATTGTGTGGGATTTTGTCTATCATCAAAATCCCATACTCAGGCTCTTAAACCTTGCCACTTACCTTTTTTTCTGCAAGGATATCTTATAAAAGTATGAAATGCGCACAAGTTGACCCCAATCAGATCAGAAAGAATGTGCGTTTTATTCTGTATAAGTGAATGGGAGTGACCTTGATTAGCCATCGTGAGGGAGGGTGTGTAACATGCTTGACTCTTGATAAGAAAACATGGCAATTATGCTGCAGATACTCTCTCTCCCAATGAAGGGATGTGAATTAAATACATATACATTCTGGAATATAATGTAGTGATAAAATGGCATCAGAACATTGAATTTCATGGGATTCAAAAATTCGCTTTTGAATCCATTTTTTTATATAATATAAACAGACGTATGATCTTAGATGAGAGCAAGTGTCCTTGCATGTTTTGTGATTCTGTGGGTTACATTCTATCTGTTTTACTTCCTTAGAAGGCTTGATTGTTGGTTACTCTGGTTTCATGCTAAAAAAAGGGTACTTTTCCTGAAATGTATTCTTTTCCCATATGTAATAAGAATTCAATTGCAGCTTGGCTGTCAGGCAGCAAGTTAGATGAAGTTGAGGAATTTGACACTGCATCTTCTAAAGAAGATGGTCCTATAAGTGCTTTTCTGAAGCGCACCAAACAATGTCTTTTATCTCACTCCCAGCACCTGAACTTCTTTACTATTTTGATACTAGCATCTGTAAGTTACATTTTAAGTTGCATTTTTTGTTACTTATCTTATTTTTCGTATGCTGGCCTCTTGCCTTTGATGAATTTCAGCAGTGAGATCCTTGTTTATGTCTGCTAAAGGTTTATGCAGTGATTTTCTTTCTTTTTTCTTTTTTTTTCAGAAAAATTTGGTAGACCTACCACTGTGGTTGATATGTATAGATGATCTTTTTTTGTACAAGCAGCTTCTTTATGAAGCTGGTTATGGTGAAAAGTCTTCAATAGTTAACACTAGTATAAGCACGTGGATGTTCAGATCTGCAGCTCATGGTCAAGACTCCAGAAGAGAGAATTTTGATTAAGATAGGTTATCTTTTAAAAGAGCAAGAAATGTGTCTAGTTTTTCCCTAGAATAGAGTTCCAAGTTCCAGTTTGGTTGATCTTGCTTCCTTCTCGAATGCTTTCAGGGGATTGAGTTCATGAGTAACTGCGTGGAAACGACTTATATTTGGTGGTTTGTTCTTAATATATGTTTGGAGTGTTTTGCAAGATGCCATGAGGTGGATCAGTACCCAGACATGCTGAGAAGTGTTGGAAAGATGCTGTATGGTCTCGGGAAGCAGGATCATATCTCTATACCTATGTTCCTGCTATTAATGCAGAGAAACATCCCTATTGGAGAGGGGAAGAGGACGTTATTCAGGCTTGGTTCTGAACATGTCATAGAAACAAGAACTACCAATCATACAATTTAAATCATACTTTTCTTTCAATTGTGATCATAATGGAGGAGCGCTTGCCTTTTTCTTAACTAGGTCAGATTGTACAAGAAATAGAGGACAAGCAATGTAATTTGTTTCAGAATTTTGAAAGGGTGTGACCCTGAAAGCCTTGCCTATGTGCTTGGAAACAAGAACTACCAATCATACACTTTAAATCGTACTTTTCTTTCAATGGTGATCATAATGGAAGGAACGCTTGCCTTTTTCTTAACTAGGTCAGATTGAACAAGAAATAGAGGACAAGCAATGTAATTTGTTTCTAAATATTGAAAGAATATGACCCTGAAAGCCTTGGCTATTTGCTTGGCATGGAGTTCTGGTGGATTTATCTTGAGGAGCCCTCTATTGTCCATCAGGATGTTTGCCTGAGTATGCTAATTTTGGAAAAAAAAAGGATGAGGAGAGTGGTTTTTAAGTGTGCTCTTTGGTGGAGACTTGTTGGGAACAGACAGACATATAGACACTTTTCTTTGCTCCAAACTACAATAAATACGCACTGATGCCGTTGTAACATGGGGTCTTCCGGACATTCATGTTTTTGCATCCAGTTTTTTGCTGTTTTTTTTTTTTATCACATCCAAGGCTGTATGGATTCTAAGATGGAGCTGGTAAGTGAAGAGTCCCACATACTGTTCCTCTGAGATTCTGTGACATGGTGTTCCCTGCTCGGTTGGAGCTGTGTCCCTCATTCATGTCCAATCACCTTTCCTGAACCTATATGCAAGTGTGGCAGTTGTGGCAGTGGGCCTGATACGGCCTGATTTGATTCATGTTTAAGGCTTTTCCACCTGGGAGAAAATATTTTGGGAGGATTATTACCAGTTGACTTATCACATTGTTTACTGGATATCCAAGTTTCACTTTCTGGTAGGTGGCTTCATCTGTTTCTTTTTCTTTTTTTTCCCTTTTTGCCCCTCCTTTCCAAAAGTTATTTGTTATAAGTTGAAGAAGCATTCCCTTTAGGCTTGTTTTGGTCTGTAGGTTGCTATATATGTTTTTTGGTTGTACGTTGGCAAAATCATTGATTAATGCAACACTATAAATTTATGTTCTTCGTGATAAATCACCATGAACCTGGTGAGATTGTCTTGCTTGTTATTTATCGTCATGCTAACCCTCATAATAACACTTTTCCCTTTTTTTTTTGAAAAAGAAAAAAAGGGTTAATTCATTAAAACAAAGCAGGGCTGATTACACTTGAAGTTACATAAAATATTAAAGTGATGGATAATTCCCTCAATGGAGAATCATGCTTGATGGAAGATGGTTCCATTGCATTCTAACTGTATGCACAACAACAAGGTAAAAGCCTTTCCCAATGTGTTTCATGAATAGTATTCCAGAAATCATGATCGGAATCATGGCTGATTGACAGGGCTGAAACATTCTTCCAGCAGGCTCTAGAAAAAGGCTAGGCAAAGAAGAGGTGATTACTGTCTTCAATCTCTTCCCTGCCAAAAACACAAGTGGCTTCGGTATGCATCACCCATCGGCTCCTGTATGTATGGGTTATCACCCTCTTTCTCTGAAGCAGCCAAATGAAAAATTTAACTTCGAGGGAGACTTTAGTTTTCCAGATCTTTCGACAATCAGCTGCAAGTTCATGCTCCACTTGGATTGTTTAGCCCATATACATTGCATAGGCATTCTTAACAGAAAATTTGCCATGGCACCACACCCAGTTGTCTTGACCAATGGCTGGAGTAAGTTCTTGATAGCAAGACGTCAGTCATTCTGGCATCAGCGGGGTACTGAGGAAACAGGGGTATCCAACACCCATCTCTGAAGCAGTTGGCTGCCGAGATCATCAGATCTGAAGACAAAGGGACCTATCTAGGATAAGCATCTGCACGTACACCAGGTGAGGACCAATGCCGTGACCAAAACTGAAATGAAGCTTTATCACCAAGTTGACCTCTACAATGTGGACAGACCTTCCTTGAGTTCTGTAGATCTGCCCAAAACTGTGAAGAACACCTGACAGTGGCCCTCTTCTCCTCCCAATCGAGCATGCTACCATAAGAATCAAGGAACATTCTCTTCCAAATGGTTCATCAGGATCCACTTAGTCATGAGAGCATTGTTCGTCATGCACAAGTTGAGGACCCCCAAACCTCCGTGGTCTTTTGTGAACATGCCTCATCCCAACCAACCAGAGGAAGAAACCTGTCCTTTGTCCCTGAGGACCATAAAAATCTTTGTTTAATAGAATCGATTCTATTGAAACCTGTGGCAGGCACCTTCATCATGGAGAGAATAAATTGGGGGAGTCGATAAAATCAAGGAGAGCAACACTAACTTCCCACCCTTAGACAGTAATCGAGCTATCCAACCCTGGGATCTTTTCTCCATCCTCTCAATAATGGGAATCCAACCCTTGGAGGTGATATGGCCTGTAGAAAATGGGAATGCCAGGTACCTGAAAGGTGTGGAGAGGGTTTGGACACCAAGCACCTCCTCATACCGAGCTGCCCTCTCTTGAGACATTCCAAGGGAAGGAAGCAAGACTTCTGTAGATTCTTCTTCAGCTTAGAAGCCTTACCAAAGACCTCTATCAAAACCCTGGCTGTCTGTGCCTTCTCAAGGGAACCCTCCACAAAAAGTATTGTTTCATTTGCATAGTGTGTACTAGAGGAACAATTGTGCCACCATGACGGGAGTCAAAGCCCTTCAATTCCCTAGCCTCACAACGAGCAAAACAAGCGTCTGCCAGAAACCCACTACAATAACAGAAAGCATTTCAAATGAAGGATTGGGCCAAGTTTTTGGTAGTACTGTGGGGTGTTTGGCTGGGGAGGAATGGGGTACTTTTTAGGGGAGAGAGAGCCTATGTTGAGAATTTTGTTTCTTCCATTTCTTCATAGGTGGTGTTTTGGGGATCTATTTTGTAAACTCTGATATAAATCGGTTATTTGGAATGAAATGATTTTGGGTGTTTATCATTTGGATAACCACCCTTTGACTTTTCAAAAAAAATAACAAAAAGCATTGGGGTCAGAGGGTAGCCTTGTCTCAATCCCCTCCTCTGCCAAATCCAGCCCCCCTCAGGTTTGCTTTTGCTAGAACAGAACACAAAGCAGAAATGATGCACATCTTCATCTAGGTGATCCAAGTGGGTAGGAATCCTTTGACAAGCAAGGACAACTAGAGGAACTTCCAATCAAGGCTATAATAGGCCTTGGAGAAATCCACCTTCCACTAAAAGGTTTCAATCCTGTCAAGTTTCTAGGCCGCCAGAATTTCAGAGGCAACAGTTTAATTCTTCATGATTGCTTTCCCCTTAAGAAAGCAGATTGAATTGGCCTAACCATGGTGTCAAGCACAAAAGCAAGCTTACAGGCTAAGGTCTTAGAACCACAAGCTAGACAATTTTTTTTTTTGAAAAGGACAAGATAGACGGAGTTGGACAAGGTGATCCATCTATAATCATTCACAGTCTTTGCAGTCTCACCTTTAGGAAACAAAAAAAGAAAGAAATGATTTATCTTGGAGAAGAGTCAGTGAATCAAACAATGCCATGGCATCTCCTTTAACCAAAGGCTAGACTCTCAAATAAACAACATTGGAAACCCATCCAGACCAGGTAGACCTTCCTACTTTAGGGATCGAACAACATCAATATAACCACCCTGGTGCCATACCTTGTCCTAGCTATGGGAGAACAACTGACGAAAATGTTCGACAAATGCATTGTCGACCTTCTGCCTAGGCAGGTTGTCGCCCTGGCTATCTAAGAGTCGATCCAATTTCTCCTCCTTCTATTGGAAAATGAGTGAAAGAACTCGGTATTGTCTTGAACACTGACTCCAATAATCTCTTTCTCATCTTCAAGCTGGATCTTTTGTTAGAGTTCCAGACTCTCCATGGTTTCATCCGCTGTTACAACCCTTGAATCCTCCAAATGGTCAATCCTAGCAATGCATGCCAATGCCTCATCATGAATCTTCAGGCGATCCTCCTTCAGTTGTTTTTTGAAATCACACACCTTCTCTCTTGAGAACATTTTTTTTAATGAACATGTGTTGGGTGACCCACGTCTTTGCACTCTCTCCACCACTATTCAACTTTGCCTCTAAAGCCTTCCTCTAAAAGCTAGGCTTTCTCAAACTTGAAGTATGAGCCAATTTTAACATTTTCTGCAAAGTCCCAATCAAGCGGAGTGTGATTAGAAAAAGGTTTTGGAAGCGCTCTAGCCATAGCAAGCGGGAAGCATTCCCCAAACCGATTGAGCCGAATATCCTGTTAAGAAGAGTCATAGATGTCCCATGCTCTGAGCTTCTCCAGGAGAATCTGCAGTTGGCCACCTCAAATTCAATGCCCCCTACATGTGAGACACAATTAACAAAGTCCTCTGCACCCGTCTCTTCTCCGCAGGCCATCTTGTCTGTCATCAGAGGTAAGGGTGGCATTGAAGCCCCCAGCACAAAACCAAGTATCTCCTGTAGCTTGTTCAAGTAGTTCATCCCAAAAAGTTGGCTTATCCTCCGCTTTGCAAGGGCCGTAGACATTAATCACCCTGAGTGAAAAGTCTGCATTTTTCTCCAAGTCAACTACTAGAGAATGTGATTGCCTAGTCACATTGCGCAAGGAAAACTTCTCTTTGCTCCAACCAACCAACAAGCCTTCTCGTTGTGTCGAGAGTCAGAAACTCATCCAACCTCCCACCACCAATTTTATTAACTATTCATTGGTCACAATACTCTATCTTCGTCTCGTGTAGGAGCACAATATCAATTTTCCACTCCATTAGGTTTCGCCCAAGGATCCCCCTCCTGTCCACATCCCGCAGGCCCCTAACATTCCATGCTGCTAGCTTCTTTTTACTTTATTTGAAACCCCCTTTGCCGCATTCATCCCACATAGCCTGCTCCATGCTACACATATTTCAAAAGTGCGTAAGCCTGTGACATCAGCCTTGCAGCTACCTGTGACAACAAAAGTCCGTGACATCACCTTCTACGCATTTCAATCTCCTTCTAGAAGTAAGAAGATCTCTTGGTAAAAACTTTGTTCCCTCCCAATTCGTTGCAGCACCGTAACAGGGCACAATCACCTTCAACTCGTTATCCTCTTTTTGACGTTGAAGAAAAGAAGTGATACCTTCCCCATCCACACCTAATCAATCACCTTTGGCTGTTCCCTCTTTTGACTGTGCAAAGCATGCTCCCAAAGCTTCACCCACCTGTTGTCCAGTAATAAAAAATCTTCTGCATCTGACTTGTGATTCTTGCTTTATATGCTCCCAAGGCTTCAACCACCTGTTGTCCAGTAATCAATCCTTGAACTTTCATACACAATGGAAAGTTCTTGTAATACATTCTTGTCTTCTTGTATTGTAACTCTCTCAAAAAAAAAAATTCTTGTATTGCAACTTGGTTAGGTCTTCCACCTTATCCACTTCAGCAATCCCCTCCTAGCCTCTAGCAGAACATGCTCCTCTCCTGCTTGATTGTCTCCTATTGCACTTTGGAAAACTCCTCAAACGCTTCAATCTAGCAACCAAGATACATATGTAATTGCCACAAGTGGTTTGATGATATTGTCTTAGTTGCTTTCTGTAAAAGAGTTTTTTCACGTCAGACTAAAGTGATAAATCTGGATGAATGATCATTCTTTTTCCATTGCAGAACTTAGAAAATTTGCAGGTGGCCTATGGTCAAAGGGGTCACCATAGAGAGATACAACGTGCAAGATAGTAGCAGGGATTAGTCATGTCAAGTTCTGGTAAATATTTAGTTATAAAAAATTACCAACCAATCTTCTCTAATAAAGAAATAGAATCATAATATCATTAGACACTCGAGTATGCTTTCTTTCTTTGTGTTTTCTTTTTTTTGAGAAGTACCTTTCTAAAATGAATTAGGTACCCTGGTAAGATGCATTAATTTTTTTGTTTTGATAAGTGGGAGGATGGCTACTGTGGGTTAGTAGTTCCAGGATTTCATTAGTCATGGAACAATCATAAGTGGGACCAAGACTTTTCCAAGATCTGTGGATTAAATATGCCATTCTTGACATAAACAGGCATAACTGTAAGTCGTCTTGTTCTTTCAGGACAAAGTGGTTGAAACTTGAAAGTACTCCCAGTAATTCTCATGTCAAGTAATGTTGCTTTCCCTTTTGCAGGAAAAGTTCCCAGAAAAAAATAAACGAAACTTGACTGAACTTCCTAAAACTTGAGGCCCAATGTCCTTGAGAAGTAAACAGGAATACTAGATGATCCTCATCCTTCTCAGTGTTGCTACAGAGCAAACAACTGATGTCCTCCTCCTGTAAACCTTAGTTGCCAACTGAAAACATAGGCATCCAAACAAAAAAAAAAGATTTTTTTGAGAAGCTTTCCCCAACCAATTAGATAGGAATCCAACTCTTTTTTTCTGTGAAAGAAGAAGGAAGATTATCGGAGATCGGTAATCATCTTGAAAATGTATTAATCATGAAAAAGGAACAGACTTGGAGGTTTTGTTGCCAAAATTCAGGCAAAGAAAATGTCTCCCTCACAGCATTATCCACCTAACACCGTTCAGATCTAAAAATAGCACCATTTGTAACCATATGGACCACAAAGCCGGTGCTGCCGTGATCCATCCCTTCACATCAAGGCTGTAGTGATCGCAGAATAAATTCCAGAAGGGTTGTTCACCATCACAATTGGAAGTGCGGAGTTGGAGATGATCCCAAACATCCCTAGAGAAGTCACATTTGAAGAATAGGTGTTCTACGTTCTCCTCCATCTGACCACAGAGTGCAGGTTGAATCAACCTCATCATACCACCTCTTCAACATTGTCTTAGTGATCAATCGCTCCCTTCGCAGAGACCAAAGAAATAATTTTATCTTCAATGGAAGATGACACTTCCAGGCTATGCGACAATCAGATTGTATCAGATCTGAAATTCCAGCAGTTGGAAGGCTCTTTTCATAGGCTTTTTTAACAGTGAATCTTCTCTCCGTCCATAAAAAGCAGTTCGGCTGTCCTTCGGTTGTAGGTCTGAATTGTGATGTATTAGTTGTTCAAATTCAGCAAATGACGGATCAGTAAGGCCATCTGGAAGTTGGAAGTCCCAAGATCCATGCTGGGCATCCCACATCTCTTCAACCGTTGCATTTACATTTCCTGTAAGATGAAAGACCCTAGGAAACAATTGCGAGAATGGCCCCGCATCACACCATTTATCAAACCAGAACAAAAATGATCTTCCATTCCCCAAGGATGGTTCAAACTCTTCACAATTCTTCTCCAACACCTGTCGAACCGATTGCCAAAAGGCCGACATACCTCGTCTTACGGTCACCATGTCCCCAAGGTTCATGTTCATGTCGAAAGAGTCTTTGATAATGGTGGAGACCAAGGACTTTTCACCAGAGGCTATTTTAACCGCCTATTTCATCAATAGTGCCTCATTGAAAGCATCCAATGCATGCGCACCCAATCCCCCATCTTTCTTGGACGTACAAATTTCTTTCCATGGGACCAGTTGAGCAAATCTGCCTTTGTGTTCCATGCCCTTCCAAAAGAATCTCTTGATAGAAATCCAACTCTAATCTCTCATCTAGAAGAACCATCTTAACCTGCAATAAAGTTTGGATTTCCTAGCAGTGGATTCTTCTGAAGACCTGTCCCAGGGATCAGGCACCTATATGGGAACAGATTAAGCTACAAAGGAGAGGTGATGTTGCAGCTCATCAATCCTCATATGAAGATTCTTCACTTCTAGGGAGGATTGATAGCTAAATATGCATCTCTTACAATACTTTCCTTGGCAAGTTCGTTTTTGAGAGAGATTTCCTTGTTAAGTTCTACTAAAGTGGGGCATTGCAAAACCCAATCACAAAAATAATAAACTGAAATATTAATCTTTTCTTCTTTTTTTCCCCAAAGCGGAATAAGTTACATCATAGTGAATCTTGTAAAACTAATGTTGAATGTTTTAGTTTCTAATGAGCATGGTTTTAAAAAATGTATATGCCTTGAGGCGAGGCAGTCCATTTTTGCCTGAGGTAATGGCCTTGGGCTATGGTCGGTAAGTCATGTGATCGAGACACTCAAGGCGGTTGAGGCAGAACTGAGGTGCTTCCTCAGGGAACAGATGGGCTACATCTATAGCATCATACAACCATTTGGGACACTATAATTGTATGCCTTAGCCGACCAATTAAGCAGATTGAGCAGTTTACAACCTAGAGTTTGAAGAAAACTAACTAATAATACAATTGAAAATTACCGAGAATTTAAATATAAAAATAAATTAACTAGCTTATGTTGCAATTGATACACAATTCCTACCAGTTTAATCGGGTGGGGGAAGAATGTATCAAATTATAGATCTCTTTATCTAATCTTAGTTCTTTAGATGAATACATCTCCTTATTCATACATGAAAGGACAGTATTTGGCAAATGACAGTTCCGGAGCCATCCCACACCAAATTTTGATGACCTTTGTCATACGAGAGCTAGCATACACTGGCTTCATGCCAAATAGAATGCAAAATTTATTCTTTTGTTACTTTCTGCTTTTAAATCCTAATAAATTTTTTATTTGCTGATAAAAAGCTAAATATTCCAACTAGAAGGTAAAATTTATTGACAATTTAGTCCAACTTTGATAGAGTAAATAGCCATTGAGATATTTTTTTTGCATAATTTTCACATTATGAGCTCATCCAAAGCACTTATACATGTCTAATTTTAATTTTTTACCCTGTAAAACTAAGGCTTACACCTTGACTATCTCGAGGCTTATAACTCACCTCAATTATGTAAAACAACCTTGTTCAGCTTCATGTTTTTTAAACTTTGTTAATGAGCAATATAAAAGAAGAGATGAATATGTTGAACCATGACTACACTGTTTTGTTTATTAAACATCTTATGAGATACTGATAAGTCTATGGGATGCAGGAATCTTATAGCAAGTAAAGTGAAAATGTTTTTCTAGCACGTTTATTCACAACAATCATTACTCTTAACAGGTTTTCCAAATGCAAACAAGACTGCAAAACACTGATGATGCTTATTTCTTTACTCAAATTTGCATACTGATTAAGTTACCTGCATATTTGGGCCATAGTAGTATTGGGATGACTTTTTTTTTTTGAAGAAAAGCATTAGGGTGACTATTGATAGAAAAAAGTTTGCTGACTTGGTTGTTCGGCAAATTGAAATGCCATTTGGCCCATTCCTCGAGACTTAATTCGCATATTTTGAGGTCCATTTATAAGTGACGTAATGGTAAGATCCTTCCATGTAAAAGGAAGACACACTTGGGAGTTATATCCTCTGGAAAGGAATATTCATCACTTTGACTAGCTAGTTGATGTGACACATCCATGATCAGTCCCTGCTATGGTCAGTGCTCTGTATGACTCATCCTTTCACCCCCCCTCTTTCCAAACACATGCACACGCAACCAAAAAAAAAAAAAAAAGCAAAGAAAGAAAGTAGAAAAGACTTCACCTAACATGTTATCCTTAGAGTGTTAACTTCAGGCTGTGGAAAACGATGCTGATTGTTAATCCCCCTGAATGTCCCTTTTCTATACATGTTAATTTCCCTGTTATTCCTCTTGTTGAGATCATATGCTTGTAGCTGCCAATGGTGCATCCTACTTTATGCATGTTCTATCTTTTGGGCTGGACTGAATGACTAAACACATGTATCTTCTCCTTTCTCATTCTTTAGCAAGAATGGGTAATCACTCTTCACGTTAAATCTTTCACTAGCTCATGGCTTCTTATTTGCAGTGATTGTGTGTCTGGATGTGTATTTTCTTCTCTTTTCTAGTACCCTCAGAAGTTACATTTTTTCGTAATTGAAAGGGAAGTAGTGTCATCTGATCTCATTGAATCTACCAGACCTGGTTCTTTCTTCATTCCAATGATTTACTTTTCCTTAAGCATCGCTCAACTTTTGATCTGTCTTGTCTGTTTGAAGAGTTGTTTATTCTCTCAGAACTTGGTCAAGATCTGGGTTGAAATTTTAGTCACATTTCAGATAAATCTTACTGAATTGTTATCAATGCTGTATGTAGTGTTATCTTCAGTATTGTAGAATGCTGAAATTTGTAAATGTCATTTGTTAACCACATTGCACCTTTAGATATTGTTTGGACGTAGGGATTTCCTCGTAATGGGGGGACAAGCCTCCATAGGGATCTGCCACCTATTTCAGTCAAGTCCTCCCAGTTCCTTTAACCTTTGTTCCATCAGAACTTCTTGTTTCCAACAAATAGTGAATGGTATCCACTTTCCCCCCCCCTAACAGTGGAAATCTATCCCATCAAGGAGGTGTGGTAACAGCTATTCCTTCTTTCCCTGAGTCAGGTCACGGTCTTGTAACCTCTTTTAATCCATGTTTCACCAACAAAACAAATGGCGAAAAGCTAGTCTAAAAGAAATCCAAACAATGGATTACTCAATTTGATTTCTTAGACTCTTTTGATTAAGCAAAAATTTTGTTTCCAAATGATCTAAACTTGCAGTGCATTTTAACTTTGCGTTAGCACACATATCATTCCCAAGTCACTAAATGCAGATATTTTTTGTGTATCTTTTCTCTTTGTAGCATAAATAACTTGGCGAATAGAAGTGTGTTTAGAATGTTCTTTGCTCCCTTTTGCAATTCTAGTTTTAAAATAGTGAACCTTATTGGCATTTTTTCAAAAGAATAATATTCAGTTGAGTCACTTGCTGTTATTTTTCTGGAAGCATTGCCTTTTGATGCCGGTATTCAAAATGAAGATAGCTAGTTGAGATATTCTGTACAGTTAAACCACTTCAAGCAATTGTTTGTTTATGGTATCTGACTGTAACATTTTTTTATTGTATTTTTTTTGTTGAGCTGGATACTTACTCTTTGTAATGTTTTCTAGGTGCCAAACCCTCTTTTTGACCTTGCGGGGATAATGTGTGGGCAATTGGGAGTGCCATTTTGGAAATTCTTTCTTGCAACACTTATTGGGAAGGCTATTATCAAGACTCATATACAGGTTTGTGTGAACTTTGATTTCAATCCGGTTGTGTATGGAAAAGTGGAAATTAGTAGTGCATTTTCATGCATTTTCCTTTCCTTTGTAGCGTAAGATCATTTGAATTTTTTGCAGTAACAACAGTCAGCAGATGGCTGGATATTATCACTATCATGCCAGGTTGTTTTCAGAATGCATGTCCTGGATCCTGGTTTTGTTTGGAGATGTTCAGAATGGATTGGGCAGGGAAGGAGGAACAATGTAGAAGTGACTTTCGTTTGTCACTATGGAACAACTTGAATCAATTGTTTTAAATTGTCCATTCAAAAGAGATGCTTGGCATCCTTGTAGAGAAACATGAAGGATGGGGATTTTTGACTCTATAGGGAGAGCTTACTAGAGGAGATTTTGGTGGAGAGGGGCACTGAAACAAATGTCACTACAATAACAAAGTGTAGGATTGTGGTTATTGGGTGGGTCGGTTTGTGGGGTCGAGGGGGGATACTAGGGGTTGACTTGCATTATGTGTTGTAATAATTGCCAGGGTGGATAGGATAGTGAGAGGAAACGTTTCTTCTATTCTGTTAAATTTCTTCGAGTACTTTTATGGTATGGAATCATGGTTGGTAGATTGAAGGAATGATCTTTTTGGCTTGAGTTGAAATTCAATGGGCTACATCGATGAGCCATCTGGAGAAGAATGCTTGTCTGGGTTATTAATTATCTCACTGCTGCAAATGTTTTTCAGTACCCCTGCAGTATGGACTCAATGTTGGCAGTTTGGCCTTCAGCTGGTGATCTCTTTCTCTTCCATGAATATCCAATATCTCGTAAGGGTGCCATTGAAGAGATTGAGTGTCGTGGGGAGAATATGATGATTTGAAGCTTGTTTGCTCACATGTGCGTGATGCTTTAAGATTTTGGATGGCTTGTTTTGATTTTTCATCTGATTGGGAGGTATAGATTCCATAAATGCTGTTGGAGAGGTTGCTGAAATTGGCAAAACACCAAAATAGCACTGTTTTTTAGGTTCTTTGGCTGAGGATACACTTGTGAATTCGTGTGTTCTGAGGGGATTTTGGAGCAAATTAGGCATTGTAATGGGGTCTTCGAGGAGGACAAAAAAAAATTGAATTTTAGTGGAGGTAGACATTGAGGTTGAGTATGGTTAAAGGAAGGGTATGCAAACACAAAAATTTTCAATGCATGTGCAAATGGAGGAATTAGGATGGAGCTTCTACATAGAGGAGATGAGGTCAGGACGGGCCTTGAGAATGTTATTGTTTTGCTTCCTTTTACAAATGATTTTATTAGAGACATCATGTTGCGACCTGATGTTGAATTGGAAGAAAGCCCCACATGGTTCTTAGAGTGTAGGGCAATGCAATTTTCTTACAGTAAATCTCAGCAAGCAGGTGATGCAGTTTGCCATGTTGGGCTGGATGTGAAGGTATGGCCTAATCCTAATGGGTTCAGGATCTTCTTGTACAAGGAGTTTGGTGAACAATGATATTCTTGCCATGGTTAAGGAGTTCATGATGGAGAACATGGGCTTTGGTTGAATAAATTCTACATGTTCCTCCTTCCAAAGGGGGATTTACTAGAGCACCTAGATGATTCTATCCTAGTGCTGCCAAAGGTGAAAGGTGCCAAAAGATGATGGGGTCCAAAATTCATGAGGTGCTAGGCACTAATCTGAGATAATTGAGGCACCACACACACACACACGTGTATGTGTGTTTACTTTCTTACATCGTCAAATGTAGTAAGATAAAGACAATCATGTGCCACAACATAAAAATCAAAAAAACCAATAATGAAGTTCCTCAGAAATTACACAAGTCCAAACCAGGAAGTTCATAAACAAACACAAGTCCAACCACGAACCTCATAACAAAAAGTACAAATCCAACAACTACCAGGGCATCAAGTTTGTAAGCAAAAACATAACTAAATCTTGGGAACCTAATTCTATCAAACTAACGACACATCAAGTCTATAGATTAAAAGCAACTTCATCACCTTCCTTTGCTTGATAATTAATGTCTTCATCTTTTTCATCATTTGACTTGTCTCCCTCGATCTCTTCTTCCTCGTCTTCTTGGATTCCAGGCAAAAGACTTGAACTCAATGGAGGAACAACCCTGAGCCTTGCTTGACTTCTTGTATATGTTCTTATCTCTCCAACTCCAGATGCCCCAGCTACATCATCCCATGTCAAGGTGTCATCCCCTAAAAGCTAAATCATTCTCCGGATCATCATTGTCCATCTCTCTGTCATTGGAAACATCAGTGGAGTCGAGAGCAAGAGGATCTATGACATCTCAGAAGTTTAAATGGGCCTTCAATGCTTGATTATACTTGATAAACACCAAGTCTTGTAGTTTGAAATGCTCAAGAGAATTCTCTTTGAATGAATCTGTAAATACAAGAATTTCGTTCTTCTTAATATATAAATGATAGAATCAAGATAATCACCCATCTTTAGTTATAGCGAGTGAGGTATGCTTGCTTAAGGACACTGAAATCCAGACAAACTACATGCCAATTTAAATTTTTTATTCCAACTTTTGCAAGCTTGGAGTAAAACTTTCAAATGAACTCCATTCCACTGCAAGGTTATACTATTATACTAAGAGAAATTTTAAAATAAATTTAACTATGTAACTGGTACGGTGATTTGGTCTTCCTCAATGTAATTGCCATTAAATTTCCAAAAAGTCCCACAAAATTTTCACAAAAAGGCAACTCACTCATCTGATACTGGTCCTTCAGATCAGGTTTTAGCTTTTGTATGCACTCATATAGACCATCGGTGATGTCCTCATCAAACTCCATGGAAGGCTTGGCATGGGAAAACTCAAGATGAGAAAATGGTCTGCTGTATGCAATGGATGTTTCAGTTGGCATACCCTGTTGGTGCGAGAGCATCACGATCGTTTATTTTGATGATAACAAAACACGTGTCATTTAACATTTGCACTTGAAGTCTTAGATTTCAGGTTAATTTCAAATGGAGATGTGGTTAGATGGAGTTTGAACTCGCATCCATGGCAGATTGGAGGAGCTTGACGGAGAACAGAAGAGCTTCGCGAGGAGCGATGGTTTGAAGAAGGAAGCAGATGAAGAATATGATAGATTTCCTTTCCTTGTACTCTATGTATTTTTGTTTCTTTTGTCTTTATTTTCTTACTCTTTTTGTTTCTTAGAATATCATGTTAAAGAACCTCAAAGTACCCTAACAGTAGTCCTATGAACACTTACACAACTCTAGGATACTTAGATTTTCTGTAGTGAACTTAGAAAATCAATATAAAGTTCAAATAGTCTTTTCAGACGTCTAATCTGAAAATCTGACATCTGATAATGACTTTTAAGACGTTTGACTGTTGACTCAGACGTCCGATAATATTTAGGCTGGACTTAGTTAGTTCTGTCTAATGAAATCAGACGTCCAGACCTTAGTCCAGATGTCTTAGAAGACGCCTGATGATTTTGCCAGACATCCAATTAGTGGACCGTTAGTTGGTTTAGCAAATAATGAAGGATATGACCGATAGCCCCGTATCAGACGTCCGTAGAGGACCCCAGACGTTTAATATATGACCGTTTTGTCTCGGATGACCCAAAATATCTTTTCAGAGATTTTATAGACGTTGCACTCTCTTGGGAATTCATTTCCGCAGAAAAGTAGGTTTCCAGACATCATTTCAGACGCCCTGTATGTTGTTTGATGATAATTCACTAGAACTCTGTTTAGATCTGATTCAAGTAAGGAAGGAAACTCGCCTAAAATTAGATGTCTGACTTTGTTCCTAGACGTCTTAAACGAGTTTTCCAGACGTCCGATGCTAGGATCAGATGTTTGATAACCCTGTCAGTGTAATGATTAATCTTGATTTCGGCTTGATTTTCTTGGAGCTTGCACCCAACGGCTATGGAAGCCTTCCAAGGCCCCTTCCAAAGCCTTCCTAGGGCCTCTATAAATAAATGAGAACCCTTGCCAGTCAAATACACACCTAGACACACCCAAGCAACATACTTTCCACTCTTTGGTGTCTAAAAGAAGATCAAATAGAAGAAAGCTTACTCTCCAAGCCTTGTTCTACATCTAGAGAGCTGGATTCCTGTTGTGCACCCGCTTTCCCTCCGCGATTATGAGAGCGACGAAGTGTTACTGCGTGGTTCACGCATCTGCGTCGTCGACGCACTTCTTGCAAAGGGAAGCATCCTAACTCCTATAGAAGTTTAGTTTAAAAATCACTTTGTTGGCTCTATAGGGCTATCTTTGTATTTTACTTTGTTATTTGGTTGGGTATTCGCGTTGCGAATTCTCGTCTCCATCGGGGGATAAAATCCTTCTCGTGAAGAGAAGAGGTTGAGGAACGCTACCCTCGTACTTGTAGTGTGGTTGTAATTGAGGTTGTACTACCCTCGTTTAAGTAGTACGTTAGTGGATTTGATCAACTTGGTTGATCGGAAAATCCTAACTCGAGAGGGTTAGGTGGTGGTTTTCACCCGGTTTGGATTTTCATCTAAAAACTTTTGTGTACATTGTGCGATTGACTATTTGTGAGATTGTTATATCTTTAATTCCGCATTTTTTTACGTCACGCTGATCTTACCCCCTCTAAGTAGGGATTTACAATTGGTATCAGAGCAGGTTTTTGCAAGATCGGAGTAACACCCGGTAAGAAGATTATGGAGGGGAGCAGTTCCGCAATTCGGATCTCCGAGGGGCAGTCCACGACCCGTTCGCCGTTCTTCGATGGGAGCAACTACCCATGCTGGAAACTGCGGATGAAGACTTGGCTCCAAGCCAATGACTTCATGATTTGGGCTAGGTGCGAGACACCATTTGACATCCTAGAGAAACTCACGGGAGGCTACTCGCAACAACAAATTTGTGAGCTCTTTGAACGCAAAGACCATGAATGCCCTCTACTGCGCGCTCAACCCAGAGGAGTTCAACAGAATCTCGCAATGCGCCACCACATACGAGATTTCTCACACACTTGAGGTAACTTACGAAGGTACCTCTAAGGTAAAGACTTCTAAAATAAATTTACTTTCTAAAAAATTTGAATCTTTTTCTATGAAGTTTAATGAATCTTTAAGTGAGATGAACATTAGGTTCACTCTCATCGTAAATAGTTTAAAAGCTTTAGGTAAGACCTTCATCAAGGGAGAACTTTAAGGGAAGCTTCTTCGTTCCCTTGGATCGGAATGGGAGCAGAAGGTCACCGCGATTGAGGAAGCAAACGAAATGGAGGAGCTCAATATGGAGGATCTCCTAGGCAATCTAATTGCCTATGAAACAAAGCTGAATCAGAAGGACACACCAGAGCTAAAATCAAAGAAGACCCTCGCATTTAGGGCCGCATTAGATAGCGAGGTAAGTTCTGACGACGAGGAAAGTTTTTACTTAAAAAGTTTTCCGAGTTTTGTAGGGAATCAAAGAAAGAAAAGAAAGAACGCTCGAGACGTTGCTACCACTGCAACAAGAAAGGGCATCTACGACCAGAGTGTCCTCTTCTCAAAAAGGAGAAGAAGGAAAAGGAGAAGCAGTCTAAGGAGAAGGCGTTCCAAGCAACTTGGGATGACTTAAGCTCGGAGGAAGAGGAAGAAAAGTCTGAGAAGGATGAAATCGCTTGCTTTGGTTTCATGGCCTTAGGAGAAAGCGACAGCGAAAGCGGAAGCGATTCCGATAACGAGGTAAATTCCGATTTACAAAATGCTTTTAATGAGCTTTTTGAAGTTAGTAAATCACTTAAGATAGAAAGTAAAAGTGTTAAAAAGAACCTTAGTTTTCTTAAAAATGAAAAATAAAAGGTTAGAAAAATAATTTAAGGATCTAGAAGCTAGTCCTAAGGATAATAACTTGTTATTAGAAAATAAAGATTTAATCAATGAAAATACTAAATTGATTGAGGAAAGTGCTAGTCTAAAATTAGAAATTTCTGATTTAAAGACTAAGATGAATATTATACAAAAAGAAATTGCATGTCTCAGGGAAAAATCAAATAATTTGATAAATAAGATAGATAACTTATATAGCCCTAAGGTTGAGAAAGATCTCCGTCAAGGAGACCCACTAACAAATCCAGATCCAAGCTCACTTGGATACCGAAGAAAGATTTGGAATCTTATCTTGTAGGTTTCAAGGGTGATTACAACACAAAAGACTGGACTTACAAGCTCAAGAATGGTCAATTCGAGTTGGGAGGACTAAAGAGTAGACCAAGGAGAAGGACAGGAAGACCGACGAGATGGTGAACAAATGATGGACCCGCCACACGTCGACCGCTAGATTGGAGATCGGCGCCGATGCCCTGGCCTCCAAGCTATGGATGCGAGTCCCATCTGATGTGGCATCCACCACCTCCATTTGGGCCATTTTATTGGCCATGGTAGGTGAGGTAAAACCCTTTACCCTATCCTTTTATCATTAGCATATAGATAGGGGGAGTTAAAGTTATGTGCTAACTGTCACTTATTAAGGGGGAGATGTAAGTTAGCTATATTTCCTTTAGTAAGGGGGAGAAAAATAATAGCTATCTTGGTGTTACAAAAAGAGGGAGGACATTACTTTTGTTAAAAGAAATTCAACCAATTTATAGAAGAGTATGTTTTAAGGGGGAGTTATAGGAAATTTAAAATCAAACCTTTTTGATAATGTCAAAAAGGGGGGGCTGATTTTTTGCATTATTATTTATGATTTTATTATCATAAAAAAGGGGGAGATTGTTGGTGCTAGAGTACCATGATCGTTTATTTTGATGATAACAAAACACGTGTCATTTAACATTTGCACTTGAAGTCTTAAATTTCAGGTTAATTGCAAATGGAGACGTGGTTAGACGGAGTTAGAGCTCGCATCCATGGCGGATTGGAGGAGCTCGACGGAGAACAGAGAAGCTTCGCGAGGAGCGATGGCTTGAAGAAGGAGATGAAGAATATGATAGATTTTCTTTCATTGTACTCTATGTATTTTTGTTTCTTTTGTCTTTATTTCCTTACTCTTTTTGTTTCTTAGAATATCATGTTAAAGAGCATCAAAGTACCATAACAGTAGTTCGAGGAACACCTGCACAACCCTATGATATTTGGGTTTTCTGTAGAGAACTTAGAAAATCAATATAGGGTTCAAACAGTCTTTTCAGACATCTAATTTGAAAATCAGACGTCTGATAATGACTTTTAAGACATCTGACTGTTGACTCAGACGTCCGATAATGTTTAGGCTGGACTTAGTTCTGTCTGATGAAATCAGACGGCCAGACCTTAGTCCAGACGTCTGATGATTTTGCCAGACGTCTAATTAGTGGACCGTTGGTTGGCTTAGTGAACAATGAAGGATATGACCGTTAGCCTCTTATCAGACGTCCGTAGAGGACCCCAGACGTTTAATACATGACCGTTTTGCCTCGGCTGACCCAAAATCTCTTCTTAGAGATTTTATAGCCGTTGCACTCCCTTGGGAATCCATTTACGTAGAAAAGTAGATTTCCAGATGTCCAGACATCATTCCAGACGTCCTGTATGTCGTCTGATGACAATTCACTAGAACCCTGTTTAGATCTGATTCAAGTCAGGAAGGAAATCTGCCTAAAATCAGACGTTTGACTTTTTTCCCGGACGTCTTAAACGAGTTTTCCAGACGTCCGATGCTAGGATCAGACGTCTGATAACCCTGTCAGTATAATGATTAATCCTGATTTCGGCCTGATTCTCTTGGAGCTTGCACCCAACGGCTATAGAAGTCTTCTAAGGCCTTCCAAAACCTTCCTAGGACTTCTATAAATAAAGAACCCTTGCCACTCAAATACACACTTAGACACACCCAAGCAACATACTTTTTACTCTTTGGTGTCTAAAAGAAGAAGAAGATCAAATAGAAGAAACCTCTTGCTCTCCAAGCCTTATTCTACACCTAGAGAGCTTGATTCCTGTTGCACACCCGCTCTCCCTCCGCGATTACGAGAGCGACGAAGCGCTACCGCGTGGTTCACGCATCTGCATCGTTGACACACTTCTTGCAAAGGGAAGCATTCTAACTCCTATAGAAGCTTAGTTTAAAAATCACTTTGTTGGCTCTATAGGACTATTTTTGTATTTTACTTTGTTATTTGGTTGAGTATTTACGTTGCGAATTCCTGTCTCCATCGAGGGACAAAATCCTTCTCGTGAAGAGAAGGGGTTGAGGAATGCTACCCTTGCACTTGTAACGTGGAAGGGGTTGAGGAATGCTACCCTTGCACTTGTAGCGTGGTTGTAATTGAGGTTGTACTACCCTCGTTCAAGTAGTATGATAGTGGATTTGATCAACTTGGTTGATCAGAAAATTCTAACTCGAGAGAGTTAGGTGGTGGTTTTCACCTAGGTTGGGTTTCCACCTAAAAATTTTTGTGTACATTTTGCGATTGATTATTTGTGAGATTGTTATATCTTTAATTCTGTATTTTTTTTTACGTCACGCTGATCTCACCCCCTCCAAGTAGGAATTTACATGCCCACCTATTGTTAATAATTACCGTCACCTCCTTAAACTTCTCTTTTCCTTTGAAGCTATTCTAGATGGCTTCCTTAGCCTAATCAATTGCTTCATAGATATACTCCATCGCTGGCTTCTTTTCACTTTCCACAAGACGAAGAACCTTTACTAAAGGACCCATCTATTTAAGGGTATCAAGCACATAATTCTAAAATGAAGTCATCGAGATTATATCTCTAGATCTTTTGCCTTTGTTTTTTTAGCCCATTTGCTGTTTGCCCGTGCCTCTGATGTGAACATGGTCCTCAAATTATTTGCGAATGGATTACAAGACTAGAAAGGTTGTACCAAATCAAGTAATTCCATGACAGACCAACTCCTTGCAGTTGATGAATTCTTTCATCGTGTTCAAAACTCCAGTATGGTCATAGATATATCTGACAAAATAAATACCTCTTTGAAGATTTCTCTTTATTGTTGGAAGATTTCCAATATACTTCAATACTAGGTCTTTGCAATGGGCTGCACATGGGTCCAAATCTATGTGTGGTCTCTTGCCTTGCAAAAATTTTCCTAGGAAACAAATGAAACTCATTAAGTCACATGTCAAAATATAATCTAATAAAAACACAAATACCTATCAAATGTACCCGCCAATACATAATTGCTTCCATTATTAGTGATTGCTTGAACAACATTAGACTCTCCTGTAAGTTCTGTGCACAAAACTATCAAGCAGCTCATAATCTTCTCTTCTATCTTCACAACAGGAGGTGCATCAATAGAATCAACAAACATTATGCCTCTGGAACAATTCACCATCAAGTTAATCATGTTTCTTTGCTTTTGATCAGTCCAACAATCTGACAAAATGGAACACCCAAATTTAGCCCATGCTTCCTTGTGCCCCTCCATTAACTCGTGTGTATGCCACCTCTTTGTTGAGTAATGGAACTCTCAAGTCATGATAGGACACAGGTTTCAAATATGGCCCATACTCTCCAATTGCTTGAATCATCTCCTTAAAGCTGTCCAGTTTGGCACAATTGAATGGAATTCTGACTCGATAAAAGAAACAGACAATATTTTGCATTATTTTTGGCCTCAGTTTTTTCCCATATGCACCTTTGATGTTTGTTTGAAGGTTGCCTTCCCTGTGAGCTCAAGAATAATTTCCACAACAACCTCCCCACAACACAAACCCAACACCCCCACACCACCCCCCCGCTGCTTAACTGAGAAGGTGTTGCTTCCAGTATGAATGACCCATTTGTTACGGATATTCACATTAGTTTCTTCCACATCATCAACATCTATGTACTCATCACCAAAATCAAATAGGCAGCCACCCATTACCAACTTCTTTTGTAATTTCTTCTCTTTAATGTAGTTTCTCAATTCCTCCATGTCTTCAGGACATTTTTTTTTACAAGCATATGCATTTTTGAAGTTTCCAATTTGATGTTGCTTTGCTCTATGTATTCCACCCTTTGTTGTTTTTTCACAAAACATACAAGTCATGGCATTTGTATCCTTTGGCCTTTCCAGGTAATTGTATTTCCAAGCTGAATCTTTCTTGTAACGCTTTGAAGAAAGTTCTTCACTTCTCAATGCCATTTCACAAAAATCTAAATATCACAGATCATTGATTTGTTATATTCATGGGATTCATCCATTCCAGAATACCATGATTAAATCGAACATCCAACTTAAAAAAAATCCAAAATGATTGAATGCTTTCTTTCATACTTTAAATGATACCAAGTTCTCCACTTCCACTTTAATCACACAAAAAGTCACCGACTAGATCTGAAATTAAGTAAAATAAAAGCAATGCATGCATAAGAATACAACCAACAGGGGCGAGAGGGTGTCACTGGACCTACTGAGTGTGAGAGTGATTGGATGAGATAGAGAAACATATATAGAGAGAGTTGGATAGCAAGAGAGATAGAAGGAGAGAATGCAAGGGAGAGAGAAACAAAGAGCATGAGAGAGAGCTTGAGACACAGACACACAGAGGGCATGCACGCATGAGAGAGAGAGAGAGAGAGAGAGAGAGAGAGGGGGGGGGGGGGGTGTCGACACCCTAGTTGGTGGCAATGCTCAACATCTTTGGTTAATTTGATGGGTGTTGGGGTTTTCATAGTGCGAGGGAAGGAGGGGCACAGTAAAAATGGGTTTTTTTGTAAAGTCTGGTGGCTTTGGGTTTGATGGGGTTAAGTTGGATTGCAATGGGTGATCTTGCCCTTGTGCCTCTCACCCCGCTGTGGGATATATTGACACCATGGATGACTGAGTGTAATTTTCTTGGGTGCTTTGGACCTTAAAAGGGGTGGTGTTATTATGATCCAATACATTGTCATCTAGACATGTGTTAAAGGAACCAAAAGCATCAAATATGCTTCTTTAGTCCTTATCTCCACTTCTCACCACTAACGTAGAGCTTTCATAACGAGCTTAGCTTCACTGGATTATTGCTTCATTTCCTGGCATCGAGAAGTGAAAGAGAAGGATGAGAAGGGACATATGTCAGGGACTGGAGCTCTAGGGCTGTAGAGGAATTAGAATAGTCACACATGTGAGGGGTTAAGATTTCTTGCTTCCTCCCTGGAAAAAGGCAAGTCTACGCTCCAGTCTCATCCATCCTCCGTGTATTGCCTCCTGTACAGCATAGTGGCTGCCTTATTTTGTCTACTATTTGTGATTTTTCACTCTACATTCTTTCCTCTATGCAAAGATATTAATCCTTTCAAGTACTTGGATCGTTGTTCACTCTGTATGTTCAAAATTATAGCCTTCCCGTGGTACAGAAGCCATTAATAAATTTTTTCACAAAGTGAGTTTCCCACCAAAGGTGGCAGCACCATCCACTAAAATTTACCCTTTTCTCATGTATTTAACCTATGAAGTGTGAAGTTTTTGATGCATATAAGTGTTTTTGATGGAACCTTGATACATAATTATTGGATTGCTTATGGTGCTCCCATTCTTTGATAAAATCATCTTGCAGGTATTGGTATAACTGATCTTTCCTGCATGCTTGGCTATAGCTCAAACCACACAACCCCCCCCCCCCCCCCCCCCCCCCCCCACCACAAATCTAGGGCCACTTGGCTTGCTAGCCCAGTTGTAACAATGCACTTCTTTGACCAAGAGAGAACTGCTTGACATTGCATAGTAGAGTTCATTAAAGTTTGATTTGCATCCTTATGCTAGATGAAAGGAATGAGGGAGGCCCCACTAGAAAAATTTCAGAAAGGAAAAATGCTTTGAAGATGAATTCGTTTCCATGCAATGGTCAGGAATTCTTAACAGTATTGAGCTGAAACTTGTTCTTCCTCAATACCCTGATTCAAGGCCAAGGAATTCCTGCTGCTATCATTTGCACCTATCAAAGAAATGAAATTCATTATGTAACATATAATCGTGATACAAGGAAGAAGCCTACCTACAAGAAAAATTCCTGCTGCTATTAGCTGCATGTACAAGAGCTGAAATAGTAGGTTCCTCAGCATCAGGTAACCTCTACATGATGGGGGAGCTGCAAGGATTTAGTAATTGCACTGGTAAATAATAGGAAAGCACATGGAATAGCAAATAAAGAACTGGTCGCATTATTCTGAATGAAAGGATTCTGGGTTTCCAACAAATCTTGAAATTCGAAACTATTCGTCATCCAATGAAAACCTAAGGTTCCTACTAATAGGCCAAAATCTTCTACATCCATCTGTGACAAAGGATTTTTGACAAGCACCTGCTACAATCAATTTTGGGAACTAAAAACCTATTAATAAATATGAACACTCTCGCTAGCTTTCAACAAATATAAATTTGTATCAAAGTGGAATTAGTAACCAATCCCAACATAGAAGCATTGAAAAAGTTCATACAAGCAAAAAATCTCAAATATCCTTTATGAGACATATAGTTATCACTACATATAAGAACCATTATTCTAATGGTTGTGATTAATATTGAATAATGCAAGTGGACTGATGAAATATCCAAATTATAGAAATTCCATTGATTTGTTGAATAGCTAAATACATTGGAAAAACCATAGCTAACTCTGGGACCGCTTGTACGTATATGCATCATGATCTTGATTAATGATCTCTCGGTTTGGGAAACCAAAAGAAGGGGTAGAGCCAAGAGAGATTTCTTTTCCGATTCATCTTTGGATTGGAATACCCTGTTCAAGGATTGGTTTGGATCCACTCTATAGGTATCCTTAGAAAAGGTGAATCCCCCAGCTTGATTATTGATAGAGCGAATCAATTTGCCATTTTTGGAAATCTCTCTTCTAATTCCAAATCGTGACCTAGTAGGTATCCCCTTTTGTTCCAATCACGAAATAGCTAAAACAAACCCAAAAATGGATTTTTGTTCCAAAATGAATGTTATCGAAACTCTATGCTCAGTTCACCCTTCAGAATCATATCATATCCCCAATTTGATGAAATAGGATGAAATTGAGAGTATTTAAATACCTTATGATCTTGAATAGATACACCATTTCTTCTTACTGCTGCCTACATAGGACAAGAGAAACATCTTGTTTTTTCTTTCAAAATTTTTTATTTCCAGGGGACTCTGCCATATGATTCAAATCCAAATGAAGTACTAAACATTTGTCAGAGAAAAAAGTATGAATGGAGCTTGTAGGATTAACTTCGGCATCCTTTTCATTCCAACTCAAAGTCTTAAGGACCTAGTTGGGAATTAGTGGCTTCACCCTGCGACATTATGCCAAATTTTAGCTCAGGCTTGGTGTACTAACTTATTCAGCTGGGTTCAGGAGCAGTTATCTAAGGTCCAAGCTTTTTTCACAGCTGTGGGAAGATATCTTTTAGGTTAGCAAGTTGCCTCTGAGGGTAACGGTCTTTCGATGGTTCTTTGCAAAAGAATTTGTTGAGAGCTCTTGAAGCTTTAGATCACTCAGGTGTTTGGTGTCTTTTCTTCATAAGTGAATACTGATTGGTAAGGGCTTTTGAATTTGGTCTTTTGGGTCATTCTGGGCCTCTCCACCAACAGTTACTCCATGTAAGCTCGTGAGCAATTTCATTTGGTTAGAGAGAAATTAGGTCTTACGCTAGCCTTCCTGCTAGGATGTGGAAGGGCCCCTTTTTTTCTGAGAGCTTGTTGGAAGGAATTTGTATAATAAATGGGCATCTTTTGGTTCATCTGAAGAAAGGCCTTCCTTTTGCCCCAAATCCATGTACACTCACATAACTGTATCTTAACTTTGCTACTCTCTCTCTCTCTCTCTCTCTCTCTCTCTCTCTCTCTCCTCTTTTTTTGAAGATGGCTATTTTTAGGTTGACATTAATAATTAAGCATTGAAACTGCAAAGGAGATTAAGCTTTTGATCAGTTTTTTATATGTGCAATGATATTGTGGAAATGTTGTCATTCAATACAAACTCGACCTGCTTAAATTGCTTCTTTGGTCTTTAAATCCAAAATGATTCCGGATGAGGCTCATTTCAAGTACCCATTTGTCTTCTACCAAAAAAAAAACAAAATAAAAGATAAAATAAAATAAAATAAATGATTCAGAAGAATATCCAGTTTCAGGTCTGTGCTTACTGAAAAGGATATCTGTTGGAGGTTCATAATTTTTGCTGTATGTGTTGGAACAAGAAAGTGCATAAGCTCTGCAACTACAGATTGAAAAATCTTTGGTTTTGATTTGTGATATGAAGCTGTATGATTCAAGATGAAGCGTTTGTTTCACTAAATTTATGGCCTATGATCATCTGATTTGGAAGAAATTTTATTTTCCTGCAGACGGCCTTCATCATCTTCTTGTGTAATAACCAACTTCTGGAATTGGTGGAGAACGAGTTGATTTGGATTTTGGCTCATATTCCTGGATTATCATCTATGCTGCCTACTCTTGTTTCCAAGTTGCACGCCTTAAGGGAGAAGTATCTGTCTACCTCATTTCATAGTTCTTCGCATGTGAAGGTAGCACATGGCCTTATGTTCTCACAGCTATTATGCTTTTCTAGTGTTACCATTTCATTATTTTTTTCACAATTATTATGCTTCTCTGGTAACAATGTTACGTTCTTTTTGTTGCTGTCTTTTTTATTCATACAAGAAACTGAAAACTGAAACTAATTTGTCTTTAAATTAATTATACATGCAAATTGAGATTTGTGAGTTTTGCATTTGAGTCCATTAATTGGAATTTAACTCCTTTTCAGGATAAGCCGTTGAATATGTTCAATATGATCTGGAATGGTGTGATCTGGTTGATGGTCATAAACTTGTTTTCTAAGATTGTGACATCTACTGCCCAGAGACACCTCAGAGAAGCACAGGAATTAGAGATCGGTAGTCTTTCTGCATCCAAAGGTTCCAAAGACAAGTCCAAGTCCAAAAACCATGCATCACGGCGCAAGTGAGGGCATACATGCATGGTATAATTAGGTTTTGCTGCCAGATATTTCATACAAGTTTGGGAACCGATGCGGCTCCTCTAACTTGGTGAACTGGTGCACCAAAGATTGAAGGGAAAGCAGGTTTATTAATTTTTTTTGCAGGCATTCTTTACGTGGCACCGTGTCACTTTGACAGTTTGTGACGAAACAAGGGATACTACTGTTATTCTTCGATCAAATGAAATAGAAATTATTTTATGCTCCTCTTGCGCCACAGCTCCGTTTTGAGCTCATATGTACAGTATATGTTGAGGATGGTTGAGGGTCCCTCTGAATAGTATCGATCCATATTGTTTATGTGGGCCTATGTTGGTGTGTGTGAATCCTTGGAAAGGTCTAAAAGCTCAGTTCCATTCCGAAGACAATTAGAAGGTAAACTTCTCGCAACACGGGAGAAACAATATGGATGTTAGTGCTTGCCTAAATACCACTCTATTAAACGTGTTTGATACTTAAGTAATCTTGCATCATCATTCTAGCTCATTTCATAGTAATTAAAGAAGCGATAGATGACCAAAATACTCTTTTAGGTTGTCCTTGCTCCTACCATTTATGTGCCTGATATAAAAGACAGGAAATTCCCATGTTGAGCAAATAAAGGCCAAAAGGTTCTTCTTGCCTTCTCTTCTATAAATTACGAAAAGGTTGGAAATTTTCTTAAGTTGTTGCGATGTAGATGCATGATGGCTGGACATAGGTGCAAGATGAGGACCATGAATATCCAGGAAATCCTAGATTTGGAAATCTTCTAATCGTTGGATAGAACTTCGAGATCCAAGGCTTCATCCAACCCACGAAGCATACTTCTTGTAATAGCCCCTTCTGCTCATGTATACGAGGAAAGAACCATTGAAAGGGCATCCTATTCCTCTCTAATTGCATTAAATGTAGCTCACTGGAGAAAGAGAGAGAGGAAGAGCTATGCAAGGTTGTAATCACCATCCATTTTTATAATTTGGGGCTTAGATCCTCCTAAAGATACACACCTCCTTAATGTGAGATCCGGTAGAAATCTTTCGTCTTTGTTGCATTTATGCGACTACCCTCCTTTCTTTCTTATTCCCTCCAAAATGCTGGAGTGTAGTCCAAGATAATGCATTAGGGCATTCTTTTGGGCTCCAATTGTGAAGAAACAACATATGACATGATGGTATACTTTTGGGTGTTAGGGTATCCTAGTCGGATTACCCTATCTCTGTAAGGTTTTTCGTAAGTGGGGTTGATGAGAACCTCATCATAAACCCTAACTAGCACAATCTAACCTTGATATGTGAGAAAAAACTCTTACATGACCCAAAGAAAGGCTTAACTCAGAGAATTCTGAGTTTAAGAATAAAATAAATCATAAGGGGTAAAACTGTAATTTCACCAACGCAGTTTGCAAACAGGATAATTAAGGGTTCAAACACAAGTCAAACAAGCTTAACAAGAAAGAAAGTGGGATGATCTGATCTAAATAAGGGTTATTGCAACTTTCAGGAATTAAATGACATTCTGTAACCTTAGAATAAATCCACTTCAATTCACGAGGTTCGAGGCAGGATAAAAATCAATTAAACCCTTTAAAATTCATAGAAAAATGTTCTCTAGGGTTTAGAACCTTCAATTTGACTTTAGAAACTTATTTCAACCTAAAAAGAGAATCATGCCAAATTAATAACTTCATTTAGGTTTTTACGTAAATTGACCGGTCAAATATGGTCCAACCTAGAATTAAAATTCACAATTAAAATCCTTAGGTTCAAATTGATCTTGTATAAAAACTTGAGCCTAAGTAGAAACCTCCTTGATCGACTTTACAATTTGGTCCTCTTCATTTACTTTTTGAAAATCTTTTGAAACCCTTGCATTTAGGCCCCCAGCTTTGCATCGTTCTTTGCAGAACGGTCCCCCCTGCAAACTCTGCGTAGCACCATGCTCCGGTGACCTTGCGCGGAGCATGGCGCCGCGTAGAGAAGGGTTACCGCCCTGCAAAGCAGAAGCGGGGTTCCCTGCGACGTCCTCTGTTGTAGGGACTCGGTCATGCTCTCTACCGACCACCATACCTTCCGTGCGAACGCGCGGAAGGTATGGGTGTCCCTTCTGGCCATGCTCCGGCAAGGCTGGCACGTCGCCAGCCTGCTCCTCCCTCTGCGCCACCCCCTTTATAAGGCCGAGTAGGGTCCAGTAGAGTTACCACTGTTCTCTTGTACCTCTTTTTGTTCCACTATAGCGAGTAGTTCTTGTTTCCACTGTACCTTTCTTTACCTGCAGTTCATATTATGTTACAAATGTTGTTCTTCTGTTGTGGTGGTATATACTGTAGTGATTTCTTTTCTTACTGCTGTATTTTCTTACTGTTAGTTATATTCATGCTGAATGTGGTTTATTTTACTGCTCTTTTGGTTACTTCCTCGTTGGACGACTAGGTCTTGGGATTAGTCGAGTTGGTCCGGTTCTCGTGTCTCGTAGGGACTCGGGAATCGGGTCGTTACAGAACTACACCTCCTCAGATGTGGGCTCTAGGGACAAAGGTTGCTCTTGACCCTTTAGGCTGTCTAGTAGCTCTACTAGGCTATAGCTCTACTTCAAGGCCAAAAATGTATATGTCTCAATTGGGCATGTCCCTTGTTAACCTTCTAAGGAAAAAGGCTGCAAAGCTACCAAGAAAGGTCTAATGTGGGTCATATCCCAAGGTTAAGGCAAACGACTACAAAAGTGTTGAGAATAGGCTAGCAATTCAAGCCTGCCCAATTGAGATGGGGCAAGATTGTAGTGAGAAATGAAAGACACAATAAAAGAGTTAAGGGGAAGGTGAAGTTCTTTCTCGATGGCATATCTACAAATAATAAAGTTATTAGACCAATTGGGCGAACACAACTTCAACCGATTGCCTACTACAGTATACCTAACCTTGCCTAAATTGTGCATACTAAGAAGTTTCCCTATTTCCTCCACGCTACGGATCGAGGAAGGAAAATCATAAAGAGCCATGGTACCCTCACTTAGTCGGCAAGAGGAAGAGGGGTTCTTACCTTGGTTAATTAAAGGCATGCTAGGGTCTGGCTAAGAGTAACCTTGCTCCAACAATCACTACAATCGTAGCAACAACATAAGCGAGAGAATAGAAGCAACAACGATAGTAACTCACACTCATAGAGTGAAAGTTAGTAAACGACCCCACCTACTGCTTACTTATAAGGGTGGTGAGGAGGGTAAAGAGGTATGATGGTTCTTGGTGCTGGTGGCGATTGATTGTTGAAAATACCATTAGTGTCATTGTAGTGGGTTGTATGGGATACCAGTCATTACAACCATTATTATTTACTTATCTAATTTTTACTGGTTTTATTCCAAGTCGTTCACTGGGAGGCAATTATTAATTTACATCGCTATTTGATCTCAAAATTATCCTTTAATTCCAAAAAGAAAAGAAGTTTTACATCTAATAAAGAATGACTGAATGTAGACATTGTTTGCCTACTCACAAGAATTACTCGAAATGCTTGCAAAAACTAACTATAAACAGGCATCAAACAATTCATCAATATACTTTAAACTATCTCTTTACAAGTTATAGTATTAATTCTTACATAAAAGTACACTATCAACTAAGATTATATAGTATACTAGCTTAACTTACTAACCTGACACCTACAGTAACACATACAATAGCTATAGTGACAGATGTAAGCGTCGCTAGATCCCAGAAAATACTATATACAAACTTAAGGAGGGAAACTGGGGTCTATAGCGACGATTATGGCGACATTTTATTCTGTTAGTAAATGTATGAGTTTATTTACATAAAAGTAATTGACTATACTACGTATACATATATATATATCTCTCTTGTATTTGTATTCACCGTCGTATGTACATCTCCTCTCTCTCTCTTACTCCACATTAATCTTCTTCTGTTATTCTTCTTCTTCTTTGTTTTAATTCTTCCTTAATAGATTCCACAAACTGCAGCGTAGAGGTAATTAACTACCATCATTAGTTCTCTTTAATTAATTAAAAATATGTTTAATTTACGTGCACGCTTTTCGAGGGATACACAGCACCCAGAGGGTGGGACCAAACCTCTACTAAGAGAGCCCTAATTGTCATTAGGCCGCTTAATTACGTTTTATCAAACTCAGATCAGGGCCTTCTCAGCCCCCGCACACACACACCTCACCGGGCCCCCGGCCCCTCAATCAAATGTTCAGAAGTATGCTCAGTATATAGCGTATGTTCTTTCGGGCGCCCGACGCCTGTGATGACTACGCTGCTTAGGAAGGAATTCAACTTAAACCGCTACACGCGTTTTGCAGTGCACGATGTGGCACTATTCGAGTGCCACATCTGCGCTGAAAAACGTACACAGCTGCATGCTGAAGGAGATTTTGGCCCTCAATTCGAGGGCCATAATTTATTTAAAAATAAAAAATAAATTATGGAAAATGAAGTATTTACATAATACTATATAATTGTTCAATTAATTTGAAATTTTAATTAGATTTACTATATAAATAAATTCGCTAAAGTTTGTTGTCTTTACACACTGATTTTGGGGTTTTATTCTTTAATTACTTATAAATTAGCTACTATATGGTCTAATTGACCTTATACAGAGTTAGAATACGTGTATAAGTATTTTGTAGACATTTTTATTATATTTTTCCGAATTAATTTTTGTGTTATTTACATTTAAATAGTAGTTGTGACTGTTTTACTTATAAATTAAGTTAAAGTAATATAATCAGGTATAAATATACTTCAACTAGCTTAAATTACTTAAGGTATATTAGTCTAAGTATACAGATTCAATTAACTTAATTATAACTCTAAATTACTAATTTATCTAATTTAATTTAACAACTTAGCTATTAACTTAATAAATTCATTATTTATTATGTATAAAGGATTAAATTAAGGTACAGGATTTTATTTACTTATAATCTACATATGCATAGATATATACAGTTTTATAATTTAATTTCCTTATTTATACTATCCACTGATTTAGTTAGTCTAATAATACATATAAATTAGTTTAATTTATAGATAGTTATATAATTAATGTACATGCTGTCTGAATTAAATCAGATATCGAATTTACAGCATACAATATATTTACAGAGTTAGTTATACAGTTTATATATATATACTACCTATTTACATATATAGCCTAGTATAGAGCTTATGTCTATAGGAGTATACTTAATATACAGAGTAATATATATATATTTGGTTCTTTTGGGGGTTTTTTCACTTTTTATTATTTTTATAAATCTTACAGAAATAGGAGATGAGAAGGGAAGAGTTGGCTGAGGAGAAAGAGGCATGTTTAATGTCTTTTTAAGTTTAACTCTTTTTATCAAGTTTCATGAATGCCTTATTTTCATACAGCATGTGATTTAGGAGGTGTTTACCAATTTTAATACAGTCCTCAATTTAGTTTCCCATTTTAAATCATGTTTGGATAGTTAGCTTCAGTTAAACTAGCTAACAACACTTGAAAGAGTTAAAACAAGCATTCACAGAAATGAAAGTGCAATTATCTAACAGGAAAGCTTGTATTTATAAGGGAACCAAAACATCTGTGTGTTAGCTACATTTCAAAGCATATTGTACAGGGTATTACATTAGATTCAATCTGCTAAAAATTAGAACAGTTAGACAGCAGCAGCAGCATTGATTCTACAGATAAACCCTGCATCAGCTCAGATCTAATTCTAGATGGTCTAACTTCTGCTGCAGTTAGTCCATTTGGGATAAAATCTGAGTAGGGAGAGAAGGAGAATGTAGCTGCAAAATGCAGCACTTTGCTGTGACCACTGGGATAAAAAAAAATCATAAATCCAAACTAAAAAAAAGAAATTCTCTTTCAATCCTTCATCTTATAAGGGTCTCACTCTCATTAAGAACACTGAACCAATTCAAATGCAAAAACCCTTATCAAAAACTTCACATCAGATTAAATCAACAAAAGACACTGATTTAACTCTTCCTAATGCTATAAACATCATGAAGAAGGAGTTAATTCAGTCAATTAAAATCCCAAGTTCAAATCCCAGTTTCTGAAACCTTAAGGAGTATTGAGAACTCCTTCGGTTAGGAAATCATCAATACATTCATCCAAAGCAAACCCATGAATGCAAGATCAAACTTCAAATCACCTTAATGATTCTCCTTAGTTCTGTCTTGCATTCAATGCATTAAAAACTTCATCAAACTCAGATTTGAATATGGCTCTTCTGAGATGAATTTTGACATCAGAAACATCTCAGATTCCTTACCAACAATGAACTCAAATCAGAATTTATTCAATTCGTCAGATCAAACAGTTAAAACCAACTTGAATGAAAAATCCTTGAAATCCAAATTAAAGAGAAATCTGACAAACTGAAAATTTCAACTCAAACCAGGGGCTTTTGTGAATAAGAGTGAGGTGAATGGGAAGCCCCTTAAGTGCTTTTTGACGCAAATTTCAGATTTGAGGTTAAAAACCAATCAGATCTGAAATTGGGTCAGAGTGTATGGGTGGAATGCGAGAAACAGATCATGTAAATCAGAAATGAATATGAAAATATGGAGAGGGAGAGAATTTGAAATCATGGCTATGTGAAACCTTCCCTCTGATCTGGAATGATCAGAGGAGGTGAGGGGGGAATTTAAAGCCTAATTCTATTACTACAGCTACTTTATCCTAATAGCAAAATTAAACACTACCAATTACATTAATTCTACTCTAAACCTACTTAACTACAGCTACAACTAATCTGCAGAATTATAAATCTATTATAATAGGAAGAATGGGACCTATGGGTCCTTAGCCGGTGGCTAAGGAGGAAGAAGGGAGGAAGATGACTCCAGCGGAGAGAAGAGTCTGCTAGTGAGGCTCCAGGGTCGTCCTCAAGTGCTACGAAGTCCTTAGCGACGAGGAGGTCGAGAGAAGGTGACAATTTCACAGCCGGTGGCAGTGAAATCAGAGGCTTGATGGGGAGGAGGAACTGGAGTGGACGAACGATCGCTAAGAGATGTAGGAGGGAGCGATCCCTTGCGTGCGCCACCACTGAGGTGCTTAAGTAGCATACTCAGTGGCTGAGATCACCGCGCAGATGAGGATAAACGAAGGAGTAACCGGCGGCGAGGATGAGAGGAGAGGAGCGCGCGGCGAGCTATTCTCAAAATCTGATCGTCAGATGGGATCTGGGGAGAGGGGTGATCGCATGCGCCGAATCGTGCGAAGCTTCCATTCAAATCCAATTGCAGATCAAAATCGTGAGAATTAACGGACGACCGAGATCGACCGTGTTCTTCGCGCGCTATAGTGTGTGCGAAGAGCAGCGGGCCGTCCTCTGAAATAACGAAAAAATTGCAGGGAAGACCCCTACGCGAAGGGGTAGAATAATTACGTGCAGGCCCATAAGTGAAAGGAATTGCAACAGGATGGACCCTGCAACCTTTCAAAGGGGTCCCTGCGGTTTACAAGAAGGTCCAAAAAGGAATTTTAAAGGCAAGAATGTAACGCATGAAGGACCTAAGTGTAAACTACCTATTTCATAGCCTAAATGATGTCCAAATGCCTTCAAATTTTTATATGTGTTTAATTGAACATTTAAGACATTAATTATACTTCTGATTTGGCCTTTCAAACTTATTTATGTGTTCAATTAACTCATGGATCATCATTTGTGCTTTGCTTTCAGAATATCTCATTTTGTAATCTAATTATGAAATTTTAACACAGAGTAAAGGTTTTAGGTCTTTTCCTTTAATTCCCACACTTAACCCTTTTTATCTGTTAATTTGATGTTGTTTTACTTAGTGTCTAACTTAACTTCAGCTTTTTAGCCATGATAAGTAACCACTCATCAAGGTACAACTTTTATCACCTTAAATCATCCTGTCACCATTTTATGTGACATGATGCTTTTGGTCACCAAGCCTAGGAGGATGCGATACGTGTCCCACCCTAGGCCTCGGGAAATCCAAATGACGTGACAACGTCACCCGCCTAGACGCTACATGCGAAGGGTATGAGGTGATAGATGGTCACCATCGTCCTAATGATTGAGTGGATAGACTGCCTAGCCCAAGCAAAACAACCCCAAATGGCAGACAAGACTTGGTAGCACTATAAGTGGCAAAAATCCACCAAGTGCAAACAAGGGGCAAGACCTCAAAAGCATTACCTAAGTGACCAAGCGGATAGATTGTTAGTTCAACCTCTCCTAAATAATGTTTTGATAATTTTACAAAATAAAGTAAAAGAAATAAATATTGAAAATAGCATATTCTCTTTGTCATAACCTGTTTAAGCTCTAAATTGGTATTTTAAAAGTAATGCGTTGTAGTATAGCCAATAAATCGCGTAAAACACTTAAAATTTATAGCTCGAAAAAAATTCCGAGATCAAACGCAATGAGCAATATAGCAATTTATCTCAAGATCACAATTTTAAGTAAGAATATAGTAATGTAACAGTAATTTCGAGCACAAATGATGTAAATATAGATTCAAGAGTCAATGTGGCAAAAAGATTTGGGTAAAATGGTGATTTGAATCACCAAATTACCCTATTACAATTATACTCAAATAATGCTACAGTATCAATCAACCAAATGCCATGTATGATAAGTGCACAGTGCACAGTGCACTCCCTGTTAGAGATTAGACAACTGGAACTTCAATCAGACAGCTTAACCATCTCTTGCTATAGTGCCAAAGGGACACTGTTCCTCTTCTTCCTTTCCTTTTTCTCCTTAGGCTCTTTTCTTCTTCTCTTTTTTCTCTTCACGCACAAGGGAGGAAACTCACGAAATTTTGGCTAGTTGTTGGGGGCTTTCAAGAGCAAAACCCCCCTTTCCCCGCGCACTCTCTCTCTACTGTTCTCCTCTTCTCTCTCTCTTTCCTTTTCTTCTCTTCTCTCTCAGATACCCGATTGATCAGGTAACCAGGCGGGTATTCGGATCTAGACAAGGGAGCAGGGCTACCGGGCGTGGTGGTAGCCGAGGAGTGAGAGCGTCCGTTGAGGGACCCGACCCCTCGTGACTGGGCAAGGGGTGTAAGGAAGAAATTCCTTTATCTCGTGTCTCAAGCTCCTAAAGTAACGATGTGGGACTATCTTTCCCACGTCTTCTCAGTGCAGCAGCAGATGAAGGGGCTTCCAATTGAATCGTAGGTGCGCTCGTGGCGTGGAATTGAGGATTTGGGAGGATGCCGGGAGCCACTTGTGAAGCCTGGGACTGAAATCTAGAGCAGATGTGGTTGGCGAACTGAAGGCGTAGTTGAAGGATTTGGGGCGGTGGCAGAGCTCCGGTGGAATACCTAAAAGCACGAGAACAGCCTCACTGCCACATCAAACAGGTTCAGTAGGTGCGCGAGAGTGCAGCGAAGTCGATGGTGGTGGTGGCATGCTGCATATGTAGTTGGAGAGGCCTGACAACCTCGAGGAAGGTGGACGGAGGTGCGTGAGTCAGGTGAGGAGATAGAGAGAGCCAAGAGACAATTTTTTTGGGGGCTTTTACTCAGTGAAGCAAGGCGATGCTTGTGGACGTGGTGGCGAGCGGAAAGATGATCTGTGGCAGTAGGAATGCTTCGCCGAAGGTATGCCAGTGAGATGGAAGACGAAGTCAGAGTGGGTGCGTGAACAGTTGGAATGGAGTTTCGGCATTACAATGATGATGAGTTGATAAAGACGAGTCGAACGAACTAGCTATCAGATGAAGGAGGATGGAGTTGGTGCCGGGGTTGGTTTGGCCGACACTGGAGGAGATGAAAACTCCGATGAGGTAGACGACGACGAAGACGGGGTTAGGAAGAGTCACATGGGTATGTTGAGACACGAAAGACGATGGGGAAGAAGAATCGACCGCCTATGGTATGTGGCAACCGCGAAGGAGCTGGGGATAGGAGTTCGCTGGAGCAAGCTCGGAGCGAGCTAGGGGTAGAGGAAGGAAGAGAATTTTTGGCTTAAAGACTTGCTATAGAAGAAGGGAATGCTATAGGGGGTCCTTTTATAGGCCAGAGGGCGAGCTTTCAGGCTTGGAAACTAAGCTTTGAAAGCTCTCAAATCACAGAATAGGTTTATGATTTCCAAGAGTTCGCATGAACTCTTGGACGAGATTTGGAAGGCAAGACCTGTCTTAGATTGAAGAGCAACTCCTCAAGAATCTTCCTTCCAAATTTGAAAGGGTTTCACCGTGAAATCAGGGAGAATCTCATGATTAAAGGTCAGTGGTTCATGGGTTCACACAGTAATGGCGATAGGGGCATTTCTGTGAAGAAGATGAAGATATTATGGGGGATTTTGTAATAATTTCAAAAACTAAGGGGTTATTTGAGAGAATAAGGGTCAGACTTGGACTAAAATGCAAACTAGGTTGAAATAATCGCAGATTGGTCCCAAATTTTGATAAAAATCTAATTTTGGCCCAAGGAATTCAATGGTGAAGTTGGATTTTGGTTTTGATCTAGTTTGGTTGGGTAATTTATGCAAAAACCCAAATTGGGGCAATAGTCTGTCTATGACTCTGTTTTAGGTCAAAACGGGTTCTAATGGTCAATTCAAAGGTAAAAAACCCTATAAAATATTTTTCCATGAATTTTATAGGGTTTAGGTGAATTTTATCCTGACTATAATCTCAGTTAATTAAGCGGATCTATTTTTAGGGTTTCAGATGTCCATTAATTCTTGAAATGTGTGAAAGCCCGTTTCTGTCTACATGGACCCACTTATTAGACATTAATGACTATATGACCTTTAATAAACCCCTGAAATACCCCGTGGTTATTCTGTATTTTTGAAATGCGGTTAAAATTGCAGAAATAACCCTGGTTTCTTATCTTCTTCCCAAAACAGAACATTATGCTTATATGACCCTCTGATGGTTATGTAGGAGCTTTTATTAACTTTAGCAGACCAAAATGAGCTAGTTATGACTCATAATGGTGTTCCCATCATAACCCCATTGCAGGTTTCGCAATCTCAATGTCAAGGTATCAGAGCATGAAGACATATATTATGTTTAGGTCTTAGGTTTTATTGTATAATCGCTAAAGAGTTGTAATTTTCTATTTATTTGAGTCTAGAAAGAGTTGTAAGCAGCCCCCAATAAAACATACATATATCTACACTTAGTCTCACAACACTTAGGAAAAATTAGAAACAAAAATCAAATTTAGTAACACATATCAGATGTTCAATCATATTCATAGACGTCTGATTTTTCAATTTAAGTCATTTGACATCTTTATTAGACGACCAAATACCCATAGCCTTGTCTCAAGATTTTAAACACTTAGGCTCTAGTCAACGAAACTTAACTCCAAACGTCCGTAGGTCTAATTAGACGTTCGATAAGACTAGACGTCCTTAGAGAGTATTGTTGGACAAAATACATCCAAATCTCCTCTTGTCAAAACGCATCCAACGATAGGTTTACCTTAACCTTTGTTCCAGACGTCTGAACATATCGCTAGATGTCCAATAATGAATCGTTACACTCAAAATCACTTTGTGAAGAATTTTCAGATCAAATCACACTTTTTGGATTGGAAGAAATCCAAAGTCCAAGATGATGAGAGCCTCATCATGAGCTATAACTAGCTCATTTTGACCCAATAAAGAAGATAAAAGCTCCTACATAACCTAGAAGAAGGCTTAACTGAAGGAACAAGTGCTCTGAGAAGAAAACATGAAATAAAGGTTAAAACTGTAATTTTACCATTGCAGTACATAAATGGGATTTCTCAGAAGCAAAACATAGGTCAAATGGTCCAAATAAGATAAAAAGTGGGTTGAATTAATCAGAAATGGGTTTATGTGCAATCTAAGAATTAAATGACACTTGGTAACCCTAAAACAGACCCGCTTAAATTAACAAGGTTCCGGTCAGAATAAAAATCAATCAAACCCTCTAAAAATCATAGAAAAACATCCTCTAGGGTTTAGAACACTTAATTTGGCCTTTGGAACCTAGTTTGACCTAGAATAGGGTCTTAACTCTTCAATTAACCTAATTTGGGTTTTTACGCAAAATGTCCAGTCAAACGAGGTCAAACCTAAAATCCAACTTCACCATTGGATTCTTTAGGTCCAAATTAGGTTTGTACCAAAATTTGGACCTAAGGGGAGGTCATCTTGACCTACTTTGCAAGTTATTACACCCAAATCACAAATAGGTCCCTATCTTTTGAATATCCTTGCAGAGAGCCCCCTAGGTTCTTCGCCTTCTTTGCAAACCGGTCCTGCCGCCATTGCTAGGGCAGAACCGAGCTCCGACGAAGTTTCGAGAGAGATTGCTCTCTAATTCCTCAGAGATTCTCTCCCAGAAATGGAAGGGAGATTCTCTGAGGAATTCCCTTCCTTCTAAAGCCAATCAAATTCGCTGGGTATCTTTCTTCCTTCCAACTCCGGCGAGCTGGCTGACCTAATTGCGCGTTTTTCACGCACTGATAGGAGCGGCCAGCACCTATAAAACACCCCCCGGACCCGGCCGCTCATCTTAAGCTTGATTTTGACGGAGATCCCCTCCAAATTTCTTCTCTCCCATCTCCGGCCAAACGACCCACAAGCTCCGGCGACCGCCTTCCCTCCTTCTCGTCACTCTGCTGCCATACCAGCAGCAGAGTCCTCTCCGCCTCTTCCTCCCGCGGCGCGCTGTACCCTGCGCGCAAGCTCCCGACCTCATCTTCGTCGCCGCTTCCTCCCCCAGGGTCTTTCTTCCCCGACGACGGCAGTTACGAGCCGTCCTCTCCGCCGCCTCCCTTCCCTCCAGACAACCCCAGATACGTTCTCCACCTTCTCCTCTCTCTTTTCCCCCTGTTATCTCCCTTGATCGACCTTCGACAGACGCTAACCACCTCCATCATCTTCGCCTCTGACCACACTCCGGCGAGCCGCCCACACCACTCCAGCCCTCCACACGGCTCGCCAACCACCTCGAAAGCTCCGCCTCACCTCCAGGAACACACTCCACCCTACCACTGCCACTCCATCCCTCCACAATCACCCCCCGACCAACCCACCATCTCCGGCCACAGGTTGACCTCGGCACGCACGCCTAGGCCGACCTGCGGCCTGCAGCACTGCCCACCGCCTTCGCCGTGCCACGGCGAAGGTCTCTAGCTATTCTGATTTGGCCGAGAGGCGCGTTTTGTGTACGACAGGATTTGAGCGGCTGCCGCCATGGACGACCTCTGATGAAGCTCCCACGAAGCTCCAGGCACCCGGTCTTCCAGGCTACAGGTGCTGCATACTAGCGCGGGTGTCGCGAGGTGAACGAGTCCAGCCAAGGAGTGCTAGCAGAGCCAGCAGCTGCGGGGCAATCGCACGACGAGGCTTCTGCAGGCGCGCGTGAAGGCGAGGCCAGATAGTCCCACATCGTGGGATTGCAACCGGCAGGTACCATATAAGTTGTTTTTGCGTTCTACTCTTATCGCCTCAGTAAGCACAGGGGTGAGGTCCCTCACTGACCCCACCCGCCTCGTCCGCGGCCTGACCACGCGGACCTGGCGGATCCGACCCGACCTAGACCTCCGCACTCCTCGCGCACCACACACCTGCCGGTGCGCCTGGTCCCGGGTACGATCCGACCCGATTTAAGACTGTGGCTCTGGTAGAGCGGTTTGAGTGAATTGCTTGAGAGAGAGAGACGCGCGGGTAGAGGGAGAAGGGTTAGGTTTTGCTCCTATGCAGGCAGGATGATCGCAGGAGAAGGACTTGGCCGCTGCAGAAGAAGGAAAAGCAAGCCAAAGAAGAAGAAGAAGGCTACGAAGAAAGGAGGAGCAAGACAGAAGAAGAAGAAAGAAAGAAGTCTTCCCAGGAGAAGAAGGAAAGCAGAAAGATTAGAAGTCTTCGCAGAGAAGAAGAAGAAGGACAAGGGAAGATTGCAAAGAGATCAGAAAGGCAAAGCAGAAGAAGGAAGAGAGAAAGAAAGATCACATTTAAGACGTCTGATACATAAATCAGACGTCTAATTCTATTTTTTTTACATCTTTCTTGAAAACTCTTTGAATCAATTATATTTGCATTTAACAGTTGTATTCTTGGGTTTTACAAAGTACTGAGTTTGCTCCCTGTGTTCGACCTCGGATACTCTAGTTGTTCGAGTAATAAAATTATTTATATTTGTTTAAACGTTTTGTCGGTTCTACTGCAACGTAATACGCCTTTAAATTCGCACAAAAACGTTGACAACACAAGACAATCATGATCCTCATATGTCCAGCATATATATCAGACATCTAGCAAAAGTCTAACCCTTAAACACCAGAAACCCATTTAGATCTGGTCCAAAACAGGAATAAACCTACACAAAATTAGATGTCCAAAATTTTACCCAGACATCTTATAATAGCACCCTGACGCATGTGGAACGCGTTGGTTTAATTATATCATTGTAGCATGCATTCGCGACATCGGTTTTAATTTAAGATTTGGATTTGGTGAGTCCAAGTGTCGAACACGAGGAGGCGTGAAATCGGATTAGTTTGTTACTTTAGATGTCATAAGAATGTTTGTTTTGTTTGCTTGTGAGAAAATGAGAGAGAGAGAGAGTAGGGTTAGAACTTGCATTTAAAACATGACAATCACTTTAAGGAGATGTGAGCTATGATATAAGAAGCAACATCAACATATAGCATGCAATTAGAGTTTGTTTACAACTACAATAATAGATGAAAGCCTAAAATAGTGCAACATAAAACTAGAGTAAGAGAGAGTACGAGGAGGCGAGGCGGCCACGGCTGTGGAGGGGGGCTCCGTCGGTGGCTCGACAACTCTGGGGGCAGATATGGAGTGTTTGGTGGAGTCAGGAGAGGGCCATTATTGCATGGAGAGTGAATGAGAATTGAATGCCTTTGAATGGGGTGGTTGAGGGGGTTTATATAGTACAAGAGGGCTTCCAAAAGAGGTAAGGGTATTTAGCGACGTCCAAGACGTCGCTAAACCTCTTCCAAAAGTGTCGCTGAAGCCCCACACCCACCAGTCCTTAGGCGCGCCCATTCTTCTTCTCAAGCCGTGCCCACACATCCTCAATTGTTTGATCAGAGGCGTGGATCTCCATCGGATGGTTGAGGATACGCCGCGTCGACTTACGCGCGCGTGTGCTTCTTCCCCCTCGATTTGCGTGCTCACACCATAAGCCGTTCAATCAAAGATCAGACGGCTGAGATCTCACCTTGCGCCCTTTGGGCAAGTACTGCAGCGAATTTGGCCGTGCGGCGGGATCAAACGTGCATCAACTGTTCGCAAGTGGAGCGCTTACCCGCTGTGCCATCTTCAAAAGTTGTTGTAGAGGTGAAGCCGGGTGCAGGCAACAATGGTCGTTGGATGGAAACCCAACGGTCAAGATTTCACGCTGGAGGAGCTGCAGGTGTGTTGGCGCGCGATGAAGGCTGGTGCGAGCGCCATGTGGTGTGACGAGGACCGTTGATCATCAGATCAGTGGTCAGGAACTCTTGGACTTGATGTGCGAGATACGGAGGTCGAATTGAGGTGATTCTGAGTTCGTTGGACTCTATTCATCGATCCGGATCCATCCGTGCAGTCTGATTGCTCATTTAAGACTTGTTTCAACATGCACTTGTACATATGGCCATTAAACATTAATTATAAGCAATCTTAATTCGTAATGCATGCAATGCTCCCAAGCACATTATGGTATGTCATTAATGCACGTATATCTTCAAAACTAACCCTAGTTGATGGAATTATCATCATTGGATGTAGAGTTATCATACCCCAGACATCTGACCTAGAACCCTATTTCTGTCCAACAAAAATAGGAACTCTGACCCTTTGTATCAGACGTTCAAATATATTGTCAAGCATCTAACAAGACGTATGACCCAAAAATCTGACATCTGATTCTGCTATCAGAATCATTATGAACCTGATTTGAGTTGGATTTCATCCCAATCTCTTGGGACTTGCCCCCAATGGCTAGGATTGACCCAAAAATCAGACATCTGATTCTACTGTCAGAATCATTATGAGCTTGATTTGAGTTGGATTTCATCCCAATCTCTTGGGACTTGCCTCCACAGCTAAGAGCCCTCTTTCAAGCCGTCTTGAAGGTTTTAAACTTGCCTATAAATACCCTATAACCCCTCTTAGGCAACACACACCTTGGAAAGATAATTTACAAAGAAAATCACTTGTTCTACATGCTCCATTGCTCTCATTGCCCAACTATTGTGCAATAATCCTTTCTAGGACAAACTCATTGTGATACAACCTTCATTGTTAGGGAGTTCACTCACCCTTGGTAGCTAATTTAAAGTAATCATATTTTGGGAGCTCTATAGGGAGCTTTATTTTCTGTTTACATATATGATGAGAACTTCATCATAAGCCCTAACTAGCTCTTTTCAACGAAAAAAAGAGAACAAAAGCTCCTACATAACCAATAAAAAAGCCTAATTCAAGGGATCACTAATCTGGGAAGAGAACATGAAGCAAAGGGTAAAACTGTAATTTTACCAATGCAGTGCATCAACAGGATTTCCCAGGATCTAGACATAAGTCAATTGGACTTAATAAGAGAAAAAGTGAGATGGTTCAGTCAGAAAATGTTTATTGTGAAATTTAAGAATTAAATGACATTCTGTAACCTTAAAATAAACCCACTTAAATTCGTAAGGTTCCAGGAAAGATAAAAATTAAATAAATCCTCTAAAATTCATGTAAAAATATCCTCTAGGATTTAGAACCTTCAATTTGGTCTTTGAAACCTGTTTTGACCTAGATTGGGGCCCAAACTCAATATTTAACCTAATTTGGGTTTTTGTGCAAAATATCCAGTCAAATGTGGTCAAACCTAAAATCTAACCTCACCATTGGATTTCTTAGGTCCAAATTAGGTTTGTACCAAAATTTGGACCTAAGAGAAGGTCATCTTGACCTACTTTGCAAAATGGTCCACCCAATTACATTCTGGCCCCTAACTTTTGAAAAACCTTACGAAAATCCCCTCATCTTTCTCGTCACTTTCTGCATTCTGGTTCCTCTGCCATTGTAGCAGAGACACATACCTCCGGCAAGGTTTCGTGGAGGATTTCTCCTCGCTTTCCCAGGGAGCTGCTCCCAGATTTGAAAGTGGAGTCCTCTGTGAAACTCCCTACCGCCTGAGCAACTCCCCATACCCTGAATCGCTCCATACCTCTCGTGCAAACGCTTGAGAGGTATGGGTATCACTTCCGGCCATACCTCCAGCGAGAAGTTTCGCCCGCCACCATGCATCTGACCTTCTACCCGTGCCTTTATAAGAAGCACCAGGTCCGGCCGAAGGGGGAAAGCTTGATTTGGCCTGAGAAAACCCCTAAAATTGTCCTCCCTCACCTTCGTCCAATAGCCCGCAAGCTCCGGCGACATCTCCTTCCTCCTCTCGTCACTCTGCCACCATACTAGTGGCAGAGTCATCTCCGCTTTGCTCCTCCGCATCACGCTGTACCCGCACGAGCCTCTCTGACCTCCTCGTCATCGCCGCCTCTCCATCTCAAGGCTTTCATCTCCGTCGACGGCAACTACACGTCATCCGCCCCTCTACCTCCCCTTCGCTCCAATCACCACAGATAAGTTCCTCCCCCCCTCCTCTTTATTTCCCCTATCTTTATTGCTATATCCGACCCCTCGAAAACCGCAGACCACCACCATCTTTTCCACCTTCGGCAGACCACCGGCGAGGTGTCTCTGTCACCTCCCCACACCCATCCACCTCACCAGACCTCTCAGAAGCACCACAACCATCCACTGATCATCATCTGCCTCTCCACAGACCGCCATACCCTTCGCAAGCACCCACCGACCTAACCCACCTTCACGACCACAAAGCGACCTAGGCACGCACACTTAGGCCACCCCACGGCCAGCCAACCACCGTCTCACCTTCGCAGTGACACGGCGAAGCTTCCCAAAGCATTTGACAGGGCCGCGAGGCCATATTCGTGCATTTCAGGCTGGACCCCTCCGCCGCCATTAGCGAAGGCATGAAGGAGCTTACTCACGAGCTCCAGGTCATCCCACTCCAAGCAGAGGTGTTGCAAGTGCGCGGAATCCCTCTACGAGTTGTTCACACCTGGCAAGCAGAGGCATCAGCAACTGCGGCTGTGTCAATTGGTTGGGCATCCTCCCTGCAGGCACGCGAAGAAGCGGGTGGGACTTTAGTCCCACCTCGGAAACGCTTGGCATAGGTGCGTGCTTTTTATTATTTTTGTGTTCTTTCTCTTCCCCTCAGAACACGGGGTGAGGTCCCCTCGCCCACATGCACGCCTCATCCGCACTCACTCCTTTGTGGACTTGGCTGACCTGACCCAATAACCCTACACTCATCGCGCATTACCCACGCCGGTGCGCTTGGACCCGGGCAGGTGATACCCGACTCGATTACCCAGCTCTGGGAGAGTGTACCTTAGAGAGAAATAGAGAGAGAGAGACGCGGGGGAGGGTAGGGGATATGTTTTGCACCCTCTCGTGTGTGCAGGGAAAAGAAGAAAGCTAAGAAGGTGAAGGAAGAGGAAGGAGTAGCTACGGAGGAGAAGGAAGATGGCACTGTAGTCGCAGAGAAGCTGACGCAGAAGAAGGAAGGAGAAATTGTAGCTGAAGAAGAAAAGAGAAGGAAGGAGAACTCAAGGTAGAGGAGCAGCAGAGGAAGAGAAGAAAAAGAAGAAGAAGAAGACTGCAGAGGCCAAGGAAGAAGAAGGAGCAGCAGAAGAAGAAGACATAAAGAAAGGAGGAAGCCACAGAAGAAGATGAGCAGCTGAAGACAGAGGAAGAAGACAGGAAGGAGGAAAGCCAAGTGAAGAAAAAGAAGAAGAAGAAAAAAAAAGTGAGCACTATAGCATTCACCAGTTAAGACATCTGATTCACAGAATCAGACGTCTGAGAAAGGAAAGACAGAGAAAGAAAGAAGGAAAAGGTGCAGCCAAGAAGAGAAAGAAAAGGAAGAAAGAGAAGAAGGAAGAAGCCATCAAGAGAATTTCCTTTTCCACTTCCATTCTCTTTTTAGTTTCCTTATAGACTCTCATTTATATTGTTAAACATCCTATTTTGAGAATTGTGATTTTAGTTTCTAAAATACCAAATTACTCCCTGAGTTCGACCTCGGATATTTTGACTTTCGAGTAAATAAATTGTTAATTGTTTTCGCGGTGATTTCAAATATACTACAACGGATATCTTTTTAAACTACAATCTTGCCTCGCAAAACGATGCAACAGTATATTTATTGTAGTTGGGTATTCGACCTGTCGGATCTCCGTCTCTTCCTAGTGAAGGGAGAAACCTTCGTTTAAGGATCAGAGGTGAGAATTGTAATTGAGGTACACTGCCCTCATTTTCAAGTAGAGTGGATAGTAGATTGATCATGATTGTGATCGTAAATCCTAAGTCAGGGATTGACTTAGGTGGTGGTTTTCACCCAGTTTGGATTTCTACCTAAACATCTTGCGCCTCTGATGAGAGCCTCATCATAAACACTAACTGGCACAATTTAATCTAAATAAGTGTGAAGAAGCTCCTACAAAACCTTAAGAGAGGCTTAACTCAGAGAATTCTGAGTTAAAGAATAAGACAAATCATAAGTGGTAAAACTGCAATTTCACCATTGCAGTGTGCAAACAGGGTAATTAAGGGTCTAAACGAAGGTCAAATGAGCTTAATAAGGAGGGAAGTGGGATGATCTGATCTGAAAAGGGTTATAGCAACTTTTAGGAATTAAATGACATTCTATAACCCTAAAACAAACACACTTTAATTCACGAGATTCGAGGTAGGATAAAAATAAAATAAACCCTCTAAAATTCATGGAAAAATATTCCTAGGGTTTAGAACCTTCAATTTGGCCTTTGCAACCTATTTTGACCTAAAATGAGAACCATGCCCAATTTATGATTTAATTTGGATTTTTGAGCAAATTGATCGGTCAAACATGGTCCAACCTAAAATCAAATTTCACCATTAAAATCCTTAGGTTCAAATTAGGCTGGTATAAAAATTTAGGCTTAAAAAAAGACCATCTTGACCGACTTCACAAATTGGTCCTCTTGAATTACTTTTTGACCCTTATCTTTTGAAACCCTTGCAAATGGCCCCCTATCTTTTTCGTCATTCTTTGCAGAACGGTCCTCCCTGCCATTGCTGAGCAGTGCCATACCTCCGACGACCTTGTGCGGAGCTTGGCGCCGCGTAGGGCATGGCGCCTATTCTCAGGAACGAGCGGGAGGTTCCTTGCGTCGTCCTCTGTCACAGGGACTCTCCCCTGACCTCTGCAACCAGCCATGCCTATCGTGCGAATGCACGACAAGCATAGGTCTCCTTCTCCGGCCATCTCCGGCGTGCGCTGCACGTCTTTCCCTCGGGCTGCTCTCCTCGCCAGCGCCTTTATAAGGAGCGACAGGGGAGTCCGACCAAGGCAAGCTAGTTTTGGCCGAGAAAAAACCCTTGATTTCGTCTCTCCCCTCTCCGGTCAGACAGCCCAAGCTTCCGACGATCTTTCCTCCTCGTCACTCTACTGCCATACCTGCAGCAGAGCCCACTCTACCCTGTCTTCCCACGCCAGGCCGCACCAGCTGGCGTCTCCGGATCCCCTCCTCGTTGCCGTTACTCCTCCTCTGGGCACCTTCATCGCCAACTCCTGCAGGCACGAGCCGGGCGTCTTCCTCTCCCTATTCATCGACTAAGTAGGTAGGAACCTTCCCCTTTCCCTCCTCTCACTTTTCCCTTATTCAATTAGCATTTCAGACCCCTCGACTGCCACTTCCACCCTCATTTGCTTCACCTCCGGTCACCATCTCCGACGAGGTTGCTCCACCTCCACAGACCATTGCACCCCTCGCCGACAAGACCAGAAGCTCCCCCTCACTTCACTCAAGCATTTCCCCCACTCCATTCACCGCCCTTCACCTCCCGACCACCCCCCGAACACACCCACTTCCGCACACACAGTCTGCCCTAGGCGCACGGCCGCAGGCACTCTCGCGCCTCGCCGACCCCTGCACCGCCTTCGCCGTCCTCTGGCGAAGCTCCCTGCGTCGTCTGATGTGGTCGCGAGGCTGTCTTCATGATTTCAGGTCTCCGCCTTCTCGCCGCCATTGACAGCAGGTTGGAGCTTCTTCGCGAACCAGCTCCAGACTTCTTTGACCCCAGGTGCAGGTTCCAGGCAACGCGGAAAGATGTCATGTTCACACCCAGGTTCGTAATTGGGGACGAGGGCCTCTGCCACTGCCCCAATTAGCGGAGCTTCCTCCTGCGGGTGCCTGAAATCGGAGGTGGGACTTTAGTCCCACCTAGTAAGTGTGTGGCCTCACGCCCACACTTAAATTGTTTTTGTGCTATCGGCTTATCGCCTCCGAAAGCACACGGGGTGAGGTCTCTCACCTATTTACTCGCCTCGTCCGCAGCACTGCCCACGCGGATCTGGTGATCCGACCCGACACTCCTGTGCACTCCTCACACACCACCCACACCGGTGCGCCTGGACCCGGGCGTGCAACCCGACCCGATTACCCGGCTATGGGAGAGCTTTCCAAAGAGAGATCCAGAGAGAGAGACGCAAGGAAGGGGTAGGGGTAGGTTTTGCACTGATCTGTGTATGTGTGTGCAGGATAGAAGGAAGAAGCAGGAGAAGAAGAAGAAGAAGAAAGGAAGGAAAGGAGCCAAAGGAAGAAAAGAGGAGCCGCACTGTAGCAAACACACAATTAAGCCGTCTGAGTGCCGAGTCAGACGTCGGAGGGTCAGCAGCCAAAGCAAAGAAAAACTGCAGCTGCTGAAGAAGAAGAAAGAAGACGCAGAGCAAAAGAAAAGAAGAAGAAGAAGAAGAAAAGAAAGAAGAAAACCAGAGATGAAGAAAGGAGGAAGACTTAGCAGTTGAAGGAAATCAGAGAGAAGGTAGAAGCCTCTGCAGCCGCAAGGAAGAAGAAGAGAAGAAAATCAGAGAGGAAGAAAGGAGAAAGAGAACCACAGAAGTAGAGAAGAAGAAAGAAAAAGAAGAATACAGGAAGAAGAAAGAAAGAAGAGAAAGCCAATTCTCTCTCTCTCTCTCTTAATTTTTGTAAAACCTTATATTGAGAATTTATAGGCTTCTAGAATTATAGTTGCTCCCTGAGTTCGACCTCGGGAAACTTGTCATTCCGAGTAATAAATTGTATTAAACTGGTAACTGTTCTTGTCATATACTCTAACGACTGTAATTACCATAACGACAAAGGACCGCACCAGCCTCCATTTTGTGATTGAATTTTTATTTAGCTATTATCTTTCAATTTCACTATTCACCCCTCTCTAGTATTCATAGATCACTGAAACACATAAGCCCTTCCCTCAGGAGGAGAGAGTCATGATAAGGGGGAAGCATCAAGCCCCTTAAAAAGCTAAGCGTTAATTGTTGGGAGCAAGGAGGAGACCCAAAACAAATCTTATTGTACTTTCATAGCCCATGCAATTGGTTACGCGAGTGAGAGCAGTTGATGAGGAAAGAAAAGTTAGGTCCATTATGGATGACTCATAAAACTCAAAAAGCCCTAACTGGGCTAAGAAAGAGTCGACCCAATCACAAAGCAAGGAAAGCTCATGGCGTCAACTATAGACATCCCGCCAACACCTTGGGTGGATTGCCTGATCCTCTTGAAAATAGCCAGCTAACTTACCCACTAGAGACACTCGAAGCTGCTTTGCCCGTCTTGTTTGCATGGTCTACCTACTTGCCAGAGCCACCTGGAATGGTACGCCTGCCTCATCCGCCTGATACTCAGGTAGCAAGGTTCACCAGGAGAACTAAGGCTACCCAACTCACCACGAAGCCTAGTCAAATGACATTGAGTGGGAAGGCAAAGGATAGTGCAAAGAATGAGGTGATGAGTTCGAAGGCAAAGCAACATCTGAATCGACTATGCTCTTCGAGGAGCAAATGATTATTAGTTTTAATTATGCTCTAAAACCCTTGAAAAAGGGGATCCTTGTATTTAGAAAAAGGGTGATCACCTTGATTGATTTCAGGAAAAAAAAAGATCTTGATAGTGAGTTATTAAGGGTTAAATCCCCTCCACAAAAGCATACCATTAAGGTAGAACTGGGTTAGCAATTTCTACATCTTTTCCTTTGTGCGATTATTCAATTATTCTTTCAGTCAGATCCTTGAGACATGATCACCCTCTTAACTTTTTATTTGAAGGTTTATACTACCTTTCTCTTGTATATCTGATAGTAGTATTACGCCTTTATTATTTTCATAATCTAGGTTTATTCCTAATTAAACCCAATAAATATTGAGGTCTCACAAGTTGTAGGAATTCCAACAACAGCTCCAACGTGTGTGTGTGAGTGCATATATATAAAGATGTATATTATGTATACACATATATGTGTCAGATTAGCTTCACTCAACATATTTTTGCTTAATCCTCGTGAATTTAAGATTGTAATTATACTAGTTCATCGTTTTTAAACCCCAAACTTCCCTAAAGATTCATAATTATAAAAATAACCTTAAAAAAAACATTTGAGACTCGCAATTAGACATGCAACATTGGAAGACAAACAATCATAGATTGGCCTCCAATCTTGACCTTACATTAGATGAACTTTCCTTTTGTTAGATCAAAGAGGAGTGGGGTCTTCCTGAACCCTTATTAAAATTTCATTGATTCACAATTTTGACTGATTTTGATTTTAGCCACATAAATATTAATGAAAATCTAATTTTTTAATCTGGTGACCATTAAAACCTTCATTTTAGGTGTTCCTCTATATGAGAAGGAGGGAAACAATTAAGTTGATCGAACGGAACCAGAGATGTGGTGAAAGCAACAGGGAACTAAAGATAGTTGAGTGAGGACAAAATCTCACAGTTAGTGATGAAAAGTGCAAAGACTTCATCTGCTTCAGAGGAAGATAGGTTGTTAAGATGGCATAGATGGCAAAAATGATCAGAAGAGAACCCAATGGTAACCCAAGAAATGGTGGATTTCAACAGTAAGGCATGAATGGGTGAAGGGAAAGCACAAGGATGTCATAAGTCACAGTAACGGATGTTATTTTAACCATTTTGTTGTAATTTAAACCCAACGAGGTATATCCCAACATTTATGCGGATTTTAAACGTCTTGAATATACTTGCAGCAGGAAGAGATTTGTTCTATAATCAGGCTGCTACTAAAGCAAAGAAGGCGAAAACAAATAGTCTACGTATGCGTTTGCCCTTTCTCCTCCATAAGCCCCAAAACCCCTTCCCCCGCCCCCCGCCAATCCCACCCTCTCCTCCTTGAAAAAAATTCCTAGTAGTTACGAGGGAAACTTATCTTAATGTAGTTATGGGAGAAAATAAGTCATTAAATATATTTAAGAAACTTTTTACTGTTGAAGTGTTGTGATGGAAGGTGAGTTCGAACATGGATTATAGGTATGCATCTTGCCAGGCGAGTTCAACATTTTCTTGGGATGTCTTCTTGGTGTTTGGCATAACAGATGGGACTCGCCTTCAGGAAAGGCAACATTTTCTCGGGTGATCGGGACGTCTTCTCTATGTCGGTGTAATAGATGAACTCGCCTTCGAAAAAAAACCACCTGCACTTCCTTTCACAGATGGTGAGTTCCTTTCGAGGGCCTGTAAGAAAGGCGAGTTCAAGACCAAACCCTTCGTCACCTCGCGGTTCAAGAAACTCGCTTTCACACGTATGGCAAGTTCCCTTTGAGGGCGGGTTCCTTTCCAACGACTTTTTTTTTTCTTCCGTTATTATATTTTGAAAATTTTCCCTCTCCTCCTCCCCTCGAGAACGACAGCTTCCCGACTGCCTCGCACCAGTGGCGAGCAGAGACCGCAACGGCGGTCTCCCCGACGACGTCCTCCTCCACATCCTCTCCTTCCTTCCCACCCACGAAGCAACGCGCCTCCACCTCCATCCTCCCCCGCCGGTGGCGCCACCTCTGGACCGGCGTCCCCTCCCTCGACTTCTGCGCCGACAAGTTTCCCTACTCCCTCCAATTCTCTCACCTAATCCATGATCGGCTGTGTCGCTGCAGCCGCAGCGTCGCCGACCTCCACCGCCTCTCCGCCAATCTGTACGACGAGCACCTCGGGAGCCTGGAGGAGGATGGCCCCATGCTGGACCATTGGATCGACCTCGCAGCTTCAAGATCCCTCTGCGAGCTCTCCATCCGTTTTGATTTGTTCTATTCCCGCGTGATATTCGCACCATCTGTCCTGTTCCCTCGGCTCCTCCTTGCGGGTCCCGAGTCTCCATAGTTGCGATCTCACCGAGATCGCGTGGGCGAGCCCTCACGGCTGCGGTTTCAAGTGCTTCGAAACCCTCATGCTCGAATACGTCCGCATCAACGAGGAGCAATTCTACGCCCGCCTCGAGGTCTGCCCCGATCTCGAGAACCTGAAGTTCCATGGCTTTGGTCTGTACTCCATCAACTTGTCCTCCTCCGTGAATCCACGGTTGAAGAACGTCGATGTCGATCTTTTTTCCGATGTTGAAGGAACAACTCGTCCAGTGGCAATCGAAGTTACCAATCTCTAGTTTCTAGTGCTCTACGGAGACAGCGTGAGGGATATAAGGTTTGAGTGACGCGCCACGGCTGCATCAGGTTGCACTTTATCGGAGTCTTGATCCTTTCCCCTTTATCGTGCCGAAAACTATGTCGGTGGTGGAGATCCTATCCGCAGAGGCGTCGTTCTTTCAGGTTATTTCCATCATCTCTGTAACTAATGGAGTTCAAAGTTGATGATGGCTGACAAACACATTCCCTATCAGCTTAAAAGTGCTTTGGTGGAAGTCGAGAGATAGTGAATCCTTGATCCTTCTATGTTCGTGACTAAAATTTGGATGAGGAGGGAGTAAAGATAGGGTGCTACAATATGTTCCCTAAGTTCAATTGCCATTTCAGATTGTGCTCATTGTGCATCTTTTATGAATAGGCCCAAAAGAAGAAGTTTGCTTTCAAGAATTTGAAAGTGCTGCTTAGCGAAGGCATTCCTGTTCGTGGTTCCTTTGAATGCTTCATCACATTTCTCAAGCGATGCCCATCCTTGGATACAATTTACACCATGGTATGTTCTCTTATATGTGTTGTTTGGTAAGTGGAATATGTTTTTGAAATGAGTAGAGGGCTAGGGAAGGAACTGTGAAATAAGTGGATTTTGATGTAAGCGAGCTCAATTTATTTCATAGAGGAGGTGAAATAAGTTTGCATTGGGTTAACTTTTCTTAGTCCAACACAAATAAGAGGTGAATTAAGTGATAAACAAACACAGGTTAACTCACTTAATCCACCTATCAAACACTACCGTACTTATTTCTCCACTTACTACTTCAAATTCTGATTCCTACATTTTTTCCTCGTAGCTTCCCTATTGTTATGCAAATTGCCAAGACAAAGTGTTCAATGAAGTTGACGTTGGCAGGACATTGAGTTGCCCAGTCAAGTCAATTAGATTTGTGGAATTTACTGGCTGTTCGTGTGAAAGGACACTGTTGAGGTTCTTGCTAAGAATGATGGCACGCTTGGAGCATCTATGTGTAGTTTTCCATGACGAGAAGCGACCCATATTGAGGAGCAGCTTCTACAGGAAGTTTCTCCATTTCCTAGAGCATATCCAAATGTCAATTTTGTTGTAAAAACATCAAGTGCGGATTTGCCGTTTCCAAACACTCAGTTGTGTTGCTTTGATTTCTATTGCACACTAGACATGCAGTTGAGTCATTTTGCCTATTGAGAATCAAGAAACAAGTCTACAGATGTCCTTTAGGCTTCATTTGGCAAGAGGATAAGTATTATATCAGGATAAAGTGTTACAGGAACAAGTGAAGAGGGGTGTTTGCTTGGGATATAAAAATAAGCGATGGGATAAAATTATTTAGTTGGATATAATGATCAATCTTATTCCAAAGAGAAACCGTATACCTCTTTATATAGAGAGAGGTGTCGGAACAATTGCAGAGCAAAACCAATCAGAAATAAAAAAATGACAAAGCAGCTCTCAAAAACATAAACAAGTATTAAAGGGGGGGACTCAACACTCCTCAAGCTGAAGCATAGATATCAATCATGCTCAGCTTGGAATAACAAACACCAAACGTAGATCAAGGAAGAGGCTTAGTGAAAACGTCTGCTGTCTGGTTCTCAGAAGAAACATAAGTGATATAGATGACTCCACATTGGATCAGATCCCGAGTGTAGTGACAATCAACCTCGACGTGTTTGATGCGCTCATGAAATATCGGGTTGTTAGCAATATAAGTGGCAGCACGGTTATCATACCGCATCTGCATAGTCTTCTCCACCTGCACATGTAAATCTTGTAAAACTGATCTTACACCATCTCTACAGCAATCTGAGCCATAGCGCAGTATTCAGACTCTGCACTGAATCTTGACACTACTCCTTGCTTTTTGCTCTACCACGTGATTAAGTTCCCAGCAACATAAGTGCAAAAATCAGCAGTTGACTTTCTGTCTGTCAAGCAACTAGCATAATCTGTATTAGAATAGCCAACTACTGTCATCGATGTGCCTCTTGTAAATAATATGCCATACCAAGATGCTTTCTTTAGTTATTTAAGCACCTGCATTACTACCTTCCAATGTTGTTTGGTAGGCCTATCCATGATCTGGCTCAACTTCCCAACTGCCAAGGAAATATCTGACCTAGTGATGGTAAGATATAATAGCTTGGCCACTAGCTGTCTATAAGATCTACTTTCAACAGGTGTTGACTCGGCATCAAATAGATGCCCCTTGGGATCCATGGGTATCTTAGCAGGCTTAGCCCCCAACATCCCTGCCTCCTGTAGTACATTAAGAGTGTATTTACGCTGTGAAAGTACAATACTCCCTTTGCTTCTTATCACCTCAATGCTTAGAAAATATCTCAACTGACCCAAGTCCTTCATTACAAACCTATCAACCAAGGTCTTTTTCATATCAACTATCCCAGCCTCATCATCACCAATAATAATGGTGTCATCAACATATACCAGAAGTACAACAACTCCCTTGTCACTCTTCCGTACAAATAAGGAATGATTTGTAAATGATCTCTGAAGGCCTATCACCTGTATCACCTCAGACAGCTTCTGGAACCATGCACACAGACTCTGCTTAAGTCCATAAATGGCTTTCCGGAATCTATAGACACACACCCCTTGAATCTCAAATCCCGGAGGCTGCTGTATGTAAACTTCCTCTTGAAGATCATCATAGAGAAAGTCATTCTTCACATTAAATTGGTAGAGAGGCCACTCAAGATGAGCTGTAACAGACATCAAAATCTACACTGTCGATAGCCATGCTACTAGAGAAAAAGTGTCAAAGAAATCCACCCCATAGATCTAGGTAAATCCCTTTGCAACCAATCGAGTCTTATGCCTTGAAATAGATCCATCAGGATTGTATTTTAAGGCAAAGACCCAACGACATCCAACCATTTGTGCTCTTGCAGGAAGTAAAGTAAGGTCCCACGTCGCTCTGGAATGAAGAGCAGCCATCTTATCTTTCATGGCCTGATGCCATTTCGGATCAAGCATGGCTTGCTGGTACTTAGTGGGAACCTGGGTGGTAAAGAGTGCATGACAGAAGCTCCCAAAGGCAGACCCAAGTCCATCAGTAGCCAGACTGCCTGTAACATAGTATCTGGACTCACAGATGTGAGGTGCCTTCTTAATGACAATAGGAAGGTCAATATCATGTGACTGATCATTCTATATTAACTCTGGGACAAGAGCATCCATATCTACACCTATAGTATCACAACTAGATCCCGTATCATCAATATGCAAACTGTCCATGGTCACATAAACTAGAAAGGGTGGTGCCTATGTAATTACTGGAATATCTGGTATTTGCAAAGTGTTGTGAGGACGTCTGTAGATAGCAGTAGGCTCAGAAAACCTCACAGGTCCAGTAGTAGTAGTAGGGGGCAGAAATAGGTATCTCCTCCAAGAGAACAGGTGGGATAAGCATGGGCACATCCATAACCTCAGGAGATATTCCTTGAGCAGTCGTGGAAAAATACATAATGGACTCATGAAAGGTAATATTCGCGCTCACATAGTGCCTCCCAGTAATGGAATTCAGTCATCTATACCCTTTCTGAGTTCGTGAATATCCCAAGAATACACACTTGACTGCTCAGGGTGCAAGCTTGACTCGGCATGGGGAAAGAAGATAAACAAAGGCAACACAGCCAAATACTTGTGATTGCACATGAAAAAGCTCTCGGTCAGGATACAAGATATGTCAAGAAATCTGCTCATGAAGTACTAAATTGGGCATTCTGTTAATCAAATAACAAGTAGTAAGAATGGCATCTCCCAAGTATAACTGAGGTACACTATGGTGAATTAACAAAGTGCAGACTACATCCAGAAGGTGGCAATATTTCCTCTTAGCCACCCCATCCTATTGAGAAGTATGAGGACATGTGGTCTAATGTATAATTCTATGGGATCTATAAAAAGTAGACAGCCTGGTGGTGCAGAATTCAAGTGCATTATCAGATCTCACTACTTTAACAACTACTGAATATTGATTCTTTGTCTCCCAACAAAAAATGCTCAAGAATAGATCCAACATCTTATTTATTTTTCAAGAGAAATACCCATGATAGGCATGGGAAATCATCAACAACCACCAAGTAATATCGGTGACCCTTCCTGTCTGAAATTTGTCTCGAACCCCATACATCCATATGCAACTACTTAAACGAGGCTATGGATCCAGGATGAGTATCCACTGGGTAAGAGGCACGGTGGTGCTTGCCCATTTGACAAGCATCACAAGTGATCTTGGTTGCAGGGGATATGCATGAAATAACACGTCGAAGACTATCTAGAGGAAGATGCCCAAGTCAAAGATGCCACTGAAAAGTACTCTCAGCAATAAAAGAGACTCCTCCGTGACACGCAGCAGCAACTAAAGACTGAACCAGACGATAAATGTCACCCTCTACATGGCCACTGCCAATTGTCCTTTCTATCAATTTGTCTTCAAAGATACATCCCACTTCATCAAAAATAGCCCGACAATTGAGTTCCTTAGTGATACTACTGACCGAGAGTAGGCTGATGGGAAAGTCTGGTACAAATAGAACATCAGGCAATCTCAACTTGGAGGTCACTAGCACCTCTCCTTGAGCCTCTATCCTGGAGTGCCTGCCATCCGCGACTTGAACCATCTTGCTTGCAGGCACAGGTCTGAGATTAGTAAACCAACTTCGATCTCCCTAAGGTGTCTTGAGGCTCCTGAATTAACCAACCATTTGGTGCTATCATGTTTCTTGTCATTTGCAAGAGACACTAAGTTGGTGCCTCCCCTGAAACCATCATGATGGCTGCAACCTCAGAGTAGTCTCTCATACTCACTCTGGGTGATGGTTACTGTATCACTTGCCAATCTCTATTCGGCAAAGATACTTGCCTCAACATTAGGGAAGGCCATCCTCCTTCAACCAAGCCACACGAAAGCCAAGAAAAATATGCCAAGAAACAAGATCTAAGATTAATTTTAAATCATGTTGAGTGTTGAAAGAAGCAAATCAGGAACTCAACATGGATTTCTAGGCAAAAGGAGACCCAAAATCCACCATAAAGGGGACCCTCCTCTTCAGCATGCGCACCCTTCAACAGGCCGGTGCACCCAGCAACACCAGCACTGCCCTGCATGGGTGGCACCGATTGCCCTGCTAGTCAACATCGGTCGCTGCTACTGCTGGTGCTACCTGCTGGTTATTGCTAGTGCGTTGACTGCTACTGCTGCTAATGCCACCGGCTGTTGTTGCCGCTGGCTACTGCTGGTACTAGTGGTGCTTGGTGCCGTTGGTGGCTGCTGGCGGTCCCAGTGGGAGGAGAGAAGAGATTAAGGTTAGAGTGGACAGTTTTTAGGATTTGATTTGGGTGGGATATCAGAACTCAGCTTAGGACCACATTCTGCTACCAAGTTGGACAGACTAATCAATCTTATTCTAAAGAGAAACCCTACACCTCTTATATAGAGAGAGGAGTGGGAATAATTATAGAGCAAAATCAATCAGAAATAAAAAATGACAAAGCAGCTCTTAAAAACATAAACCAGTACCAAAGGGGGGACTCAACATATTTGTATTGTGATGCGATGTTGGTGGATGATTTTTTAATATTATGATATAGGTGTGAGTGAGTTGATGTGATATGGTGAATGCATTTGAATTGTTATATTGTGTTGAAGTTGATATATTTTAATATATATTGATATTGATGTGATGTAGTGAGATAGTTTAGTGTTGGTGTTGGTTGGTAGAGTTAAATAAGTTATATCCTTTGTTTTTATAATTAATTCCTTTGATATTCCTCTAGTAAACCTTTGTCTGGGAGATAGGCCTTGAGTTATCCCCGATCCAAGCGGAACCCGAGAAGTTTTAACTCTCTAAAAGAGTTTTAATTAACAAAATAGATGTGATCATGAGGAGAATAGTACGTACCAAGAATATTGCCAGGTCTGTGTTCTTTCATGCTAATAGCGGAGGGATAGATTAATGTTATTATTACTTGTAAGTTTCTTTTGTACTAATACATGGATGCTCAATGACTTCTTTTTTCTCCTTAAAAAAAGACATGAATGCTTGATGTGAATGAGCAGGTTGTTCACCTTGCCATGAAGAAATGCAAGCCTTATGCAGTTCCTAGTTGAATTTTTTAGGCATTTTCATATCAAGTATACTGTGGCCAATATTTGTTGCAGCTAAATTATGTTGATGACCAACATCAGCAATGTGTGTTCAGGCTAGTCTAAACTCGACATATTCCTGGATTATCATCTATGCTGCCTACTCTTGTTTCCAAGTTGCACGCCTTAAGGGAGAAGTATCTGTCTACCTCATTTCATAGTTCTTCGCATGTGAAGGTAGCACATGGCCTTATGTTCTCACAGCTATTATGCTTTTCTAGTGTTACCATTTCATTATTTTTTTCACAATTATTATGCTTCTCTGGTAACAATGTTACGTTCTTTTTGTTGCTGTCTTTTTTATTCATACAAGAAACTGAAAACTGAAACTAATTTGTCTTTAAATTAATTATACATGCAAATTGAGATTTGTGAGTTTTGCATTTGAGTCCATTAATTGGAATTTAACTCCTTTTCAGGATAAGCCGTTGAATATGTTCAATATGATCTGGAATGGTGTGATCTGGTTGATGGTCATAAACTTGTTTTCTAAGATTGTGACATCTACTGCCCAGAGACACCTCAGAGAAGCACAGGAATTAGAGATCGGTAGTCTTTCTGCATCCAAAGGTTCCAAAGACAAGTCCAAGTCCAAAAACCATGCATCACGGCGCAAGTGAGGGCATACATGCATGGTATAATTAGGTTTTGCTGCCAGATATTTCATACAAGTTTGGGAACCGATGCGGCTCCTCTAACTTGGTGAACTGGTGCACCAAAGATTGAAGGGAAAGCAGGTTTATTAATTTTTTTTGCAGGCATTCTTTACGTGGCACCGTGTCACTTTGACAGTTTGTGACGAAACAAGGGATACTACTGTTATTCTTCGATCAAATGAAATAGAAATTATTTTATGCTCCTCTTGCGCCACAGCTCCGTTTTGAGCTCATATGTACAGTATATGTTGAGGATGGTTGAGGGTCCCTCTGAATAGTATCGATCCATATTGTTTATGTGGGCCTATGTTGGTATGTGTGAATCCTTGGAAAGGTCTAAAAGCTCAGTTCCATTCCGAAGACAATTAGAAGGTAAACTTCTCGCAACACGGGAGAAACAATATGGATGTTAGTGCTTGCCTAAATACCACTCTATTAAACGTGTTTGATACTTAAGTAATCTTGCATCATCATTCTAGCTCATTTCATAGTAATTAAAGAAGCGATAGATGACCAAAATACTCTTTTAGGTTGTCCTTGCTCCTACCATTTATGTGCCTGATATAAAAGACAGGAAATTCCCATGTTGAGCAAATAAAGGCCAAAAGGTTCTTCTTGCCTTCTCTTCTATAAATTACGAAAAGGTTGGAAATTTTCTTAAGTTGTTGCGATGTAGATGCATGATGGCTGGACATAGGTGCAAGATGAGGACCATGAATATCCAGGAAATCCTAGATTTGGAAATCTTCTAATCGTTGGATAGAACTTCGAGATCCAAGGCTTCATCCAACCCACGAAGCATACTTCTTGTAATAGCCCCTTCTGCTCATGTATACGAGGAAAGAACCATTGAAAGGGCATCCTATTCCTCTCTAATTGCATTAAATGTAGCTCACTGGAGAAAGAGAGAGAGGAAGAGCTATGCAAGGTTGTAATCACCATCCATTTTTATAATTTGGGGCTTAGATCCTCCTAAAGATACACACCTCCTTAATGTGAGATCCGGTAGAAATCTTTCGTCTTTGTTGCATTTATGCGACTACCCTCCTTTCTTTCTTATTCCCTCCAAAATGCTGGAGTGTAGTCCAAGATAATGCATTAGGGCATTCTTTTGGGCTCCAATTGTGAAGAAACAACATATGACATGATGGTATACTTTTGGGTGTTAGGGTATCCTAGTCGGATTACCCTATCTCTGTAAGGTTTTTCGTAAGTGGGGTTGATGAGAACCTCATCATAAACCCTAACTAGCACAATCTAACCTTGATATGTGAGAAAAAACTCTTACATGACCCAAAGAAAGGCTTAACTCAGAGAATTCTGAGTTTAAGAATAAAATAAATCATAAGGGGTAAAACTGTAATTTCACCAACGCAGTTTGCAAACAGGATAATTAAGGGTTCAAACACAAGTCAAACAAGCTTAACAAGAAAGAAAGTGGGATGATCTGATCTAAATAAGGGTTATTGCAACTTTCAGGAATTAAATGACATTCTGTAACCTTAGAATAAATCCACTTCAATTCACGAGGTTCGAGGCAGGATAAAAATCAATTAAACCCTTTAAAATTCATAGAAAAATGTTCTCTAGGGTTTAGAACCTTCAATTTGACTTTAGAAACTTATTTCAACCTAAAAAGAGAATCATGCCAAATTAATAACTTCATTTAGGTTTTTACGTAAATTGACCGGTCAAATATGGTCCAACCTAGAATTAAAATTCACAATTAAAATCCTTAGGTTCAAATTGATCTTGTATAAAAACTTGAGCCTAAGTAGAAACCTCCTTGATCGACTTTACAATTTGGTCCTCTTCATTTACTTTTTGAAAATCTTTTGAAACCCTTGCATTTAGGCCCCCAGCTTTGCATCGTTCTTTGCAGAACGGTCCCCCCTGCAAACTCTGCGTAGCACCATGCTCCGGTGACCTTGCGCGGAGCATGGCGCCGCGTAGAGAAGGGTTACCGCCCTGCAAAGCAGAAGCGGGGTTCCCTGCGACGTCCTCTGTTGTAGGGACTCGGTCATGCTCTCTACCGACCACCATACCTTCCGTGCGAACGCGCGGAAGGTATGGGTGTCCCTTCTGGCCATGCTCCGGCAAGGCTGGCACGTCGCCAGCCTGCTCCTCCCTCTGCGCCACCCCCTTTATAAGGCCGAGTAGGGTCCAGTAGAGTTACCACTGTTCTCTTGTACCTCTTTTTGTTCCACTATAGCGAGTAGTTCTTGTTTCCACTGTACCTTTCTTTACCTGCAGTTCATATTATGTTACAAATGTTGTTCTTCTGTTGTGGTGGTATATACTGTAGTGATTTCTTTTCTTACTGCTGTATTTTCTTACTGTTAGTTATATTCATGCTGAATGTGGTTTATTTTACTGCTCTTTTGGTTACTTCCTCGTTGGACGACTAGGTCTTGGGATTAGTCGAGTTGGTCCGGTTCTCGTGTCTCGTAGGGACTCGGGAATCGGGTCGTTACAGAACTACACCTCCTCAGATGTGGGCTCTAGGGACAAAGGTTGCTCTTGACCCTTTAGGCTGTCTAGTAGCTCTACTAGGCTATAGCTCTACTTCAAGGCCAAAAATGTATATGTCTCAATTGGGCATGTCCCTTGTTAACCTTCTAAGGAAAAAGGCTGCAAAGCTACCAAGAAAGGTCTAATGTGGGTCATATCCCAAGGTTAAGGCAAACGACTACAAAAGTGTTGAGAATAGGCTAGCAATTCAAGCCTGCCCAATTGAGATGGGGCAAGATTGTAGTGAGAAATGAAAGACACAATAAAAGAGTTAAGGGGAAGGTGAAGTTCTTTCTCGATGGCATATCTACAAATAATAAAGTTATTAGACCAATTGGGCGAACACAACTTCAACCGATTGCCTACTACAGTATACCTAACCTTGCCTAAATTGTGCATACTAAGAAGTTTCCCTATTTCCTCCACGCTACGGATCGAGGAAGGAAAATCATAAAGAGCCATGGTACCCTCACTTAGTCGGCAAGAGGAAGAGGGGTTCTTACCTTGGTTAATTAAAGGCATGCTAGGGTCTGGCTAAGAGTAACCTTGCTCCAACAATCACTACAATCGTAGCAACAACATAAGCGAGAGAATAGAAGCAACAACGATAGTAACTCACACTCATAGAGTGAAAGTTAGTAAACGACCCCACCTACTGCTTACTTATAAGGGTGGTGAGGAGGGTAAAGAGGTATGATGGTTCTTGGTGCTGGTGGCGATTGATTGTTGAAAATACCATTAGTGTCATTGTAGTGGGTTGTATGGGATACCAGTCATTACAACCATTATTATTTACTTATCTAATTTTTACTGGTTTTATTCCAAGTCGTTCACTGGGAGGCAATTATTAATTTACATCGCTATTTGATCTCAAAATTATCCTTTAATTCCAAAAAGAAAAGAAGTTTTACATCTAATAAAGAATGACTGAATGTAGACATTGTTTGCCTACTCACAAGAATTACTCGAAATGCTTGCAAAAACTAACTATAAACAGGCATCAAACAATTCATCAATATACTTTAAACTATCTCTTTACAAGTTATAGTATTAATTCTTACATAAAAGTACACTATCAACTAAGATTATATAGTATACTAGCTTAACTTACTAACCTGACACCTACAGTAACACATACAATAGCTATAGTGACAGATGTAAGCGTCGCTAGATCCCAGAAAATACTATATACAAACTTAAGGAGGGAAACTGGGGTCTATAGCGACGATTATGGCGACATTTTATTCTGTTAGTAAATGTATGAGTTTATTTACATAAAAGTAATTGACTATACTACGTATACATATATATATATCTCTCTTGTATTTGTATTCACCGTCGTATGTACATCTCCTCTCTCTCTCTTACTCCACATTAATCTTCTTCTGTTATTCTTCTTCTTCTTTGTTTTAATTCTTCCTTAATAGATTCCACAAACTGCAGCGTAGAGGTAATTAACTACCATCATTAGTTCTCTTTAATTAATTAAAAATATGTTTAATTTACGTGCACGCTTTTCGAGGGATACACAGCACCCAGAGGGTGGGACCAAACCTCTACTAAGAGAGCCCTAATTGTCATTAGGCCGCTTAATTACGTTTTATCAAACTCAGATCAGGGCCTTCTCAGCCCCCGCACACACACACCTCACCGGGCCCCCGGCCCCTCAATCAAATGTTCAGAAGTATGCTCAGTATATAGCGTATGTTCTTTCGGGCGCCCGACGCCTGTGATGACTACGCTGCTTAGGAAGGAATTCAACTTAAACCGCTACACGCGTTTTGCAGTGCACGATGTGGCACTATTCGAGTGCCACATCTGCGCTGAAAAACGTACACAGCTGCATGCTGAAGGAGATTTTGGCCCTCAATTCGAGGGCCATAATTTATTTAAAAATAAAAAATAAATTATGGAAAATGAAGTATTTACATAATACTATATAATTGTTCAATTAATTTGAAATTTTAATTAGATTTACTATATAAATAAATTCGCTAAAGTTTGTTGTCTTTACACACTGATTTTGGGGTTTTATTCTTTAATTACTTATAAATTAGCTACTATATGGTCTAATTGACCTTATACAGAGTTAGAATACGTGTATAAGTATTTTGTAGACATTTTTATTATATTTTTCCGAATTAATTTTTGTGTTATTTACATTTAAATAGTAGTTGTGACTGTTTTACTTATAAATTAAGTTAAAGTAATATAATCAGGTATAAATATACTTCAACTAGCTTAAATTACTTAAGGTATATTAGTCTAAGTATACAGATTCAATTAACTTAATTATAACTCTAAATTACTAATTTATCTAATTTAATTTAACAACTTAGCTATTAACTTAATAAATTCATTATTTATTATGTATAAAGGATTAAATTAAGGTACAGGATTTTATTTACTTATAATCTACATATGCATAGATATATACAGTTTTATAATTTAATTTCCTTATTTATACTATCCACTGATTTAGTTAGTCTAATAATACATATAAATTAGTTTAATTTATAGATAGTTATATAATTAATGTACATGCTGTCTGAATTAAATCAGATATCGAATTTACAGCATACAATATATTTACAGAGTTAGTTATACAGTTTATATATATATACTACCTATTTACATATATAGCCTAGTATAGAGCTTATGTCTATAGGAGTATACTTAATATACAGAGTAATATATATATATTTGGTTCTTTTGGGGGTTTTTTCACTTTTTATTATTTTTATAAATCTTACAGAAATAGGAGATGAGAAGGGAAGAGTTGGCTGAGGAGAAAGAGGCATGTTTAATGTCTTTTTAAGTTTAACTCTTTTTATCAAGTTTCATGAATGCCTTATTTTCATACAGCATGTGATTTAGGAGGTGTTTACCAATTTTAATACAGTCCTCAATTTAGTTTCCCATTTTAAATCATGTTTGGATAGTTAGCTTCAGTTAAACTAGCTAACAACACTTGAAAGAGTTAAAACAAGCATTCACAGAAATGAAAGTGCAATTATCTAACAGGAAAGCTTGTATTTATAAGGGAACCAAAACATCTGTGTGTTAGCTACATTTCAAAGCATATTGTACAGGGTATTACATTAGATTCAATCTGCTAAAAATTAGAACAGTTAGACAGCAGCAGCAGCATTGATTCTACAGATAAACCCTGCATCAGCTCAGATCTAATTCTAGATGGTCTAACTTCTGCTGCAGTTAGTCCATTTGGGATAAAATCTGAGTAGGGAGAGAAGGAGAATGTAGCTGCAAAATGCAGCACTTTGCTGTGACCACTGGGATAAAAAAAAATCATAAATCCAAACTAAAAAAAAGAAATTCTCTTTCAATCCTTCATCTTATAAGGGTCTCACTCTCATTAAGAACACTGAACCAATTCAAATGCAAAAACCCTTATCAAAAACTTCACATCAGATTAAATCAACAAAAGACACTGATTTAACTCTTCCTAATGCTATAAACATCATGAAGAAGGAGTTAATTCAGTCAATTAAAATCCCAAGTTCAAATCCCAGTTTCTGAAACCTTAAGGAGTATTGAGAACTCCTTCGGTTAGGAAATCATCAATACATTCATCCAAAGCAAACCCATGAATGCAAGATCAAACTTCAAATCACCTTAATGATTCTCCTTAGTTCTGTCTTGCATTCAATGCATTAAAAACTTCATCAAACTCAGATTTGAATATGGCTCTTCTGAGATGAATTTTGACATCAGAAACATCTCAGATTCCTTACCAACAATGAACTCAAATCAGAATTTATTCAATTCGTCAGATCAAACAGTTAAAACCAACTTGAATGAAAAATCCTTGAAATCCAAATTAAAGAGAAATCTGACAAACTGAAAATTTCAACTCAAACCAGGGGCTTTTGTGAATAAGAGTGAGGTGAATGGGAAGCCCCTTAAGTGCTTTTTGACGCAAATTTCAGATTTGAGGTTAAAAACCAATCAGATCTGAAATTGGGTCAGAGTGTATGGGTGGAATGCGAGAAACAGATCATGTAAATCAGAAATGAATATGAAAATATGGAGAGGGAGAGAATTTGAAATCATGGCTATGTGAAACCTTCCCTCTGATCTGGAATGATCAGAGGAGGTGAGGGGGGAATTTAAAGCCTAATTCTATTACTACAGCTACTTTATCCTAATAGCAAAATTAAACACTACCAATTACATTAATTCTACTCTAAACCTACTTAACTACAGCTACAACTAATCTGCAGAATTATAAATCTATTATAATAGGAAGAATGGGACCTATGGGTCCTTAGCCGGTGGCTAAGGAGGAAGAAGGGAGGAAGATGACTCCAGCGGAGAGAAGAGTCTGCTAGTGAGGCTCCAGGGTCGTCCTCAAGTGCTACGAAGTCCTTAGCGACGAGGAGGTCGAGAGAAGGTGACAATTTCACAGCCGGTGGCAGTGAAATCAGAGGCTTGATGGGGAGGAGGAACTGGAGTGGACGAACGATCGCTAAGAGATGTAGGAGGGAGCGATCCCTTGCGTGCGCCACCACTGAGGTGCTTAAGTAGCATACTCAGTGGCTGAGATCACCGCGCAGATGAGGATAAACGAAGGAGTAACCGGCGGCGAGGATGAGAGGAGAGGAGCGCGCGGCGAGCTATTCTCAAAATCTGATCGTCAGATGGGATCTGGGGAGAGGGGTGATCGCATGCGCCGAATCGTGCGAAGCTTCCATTCAAATCCAATTGCAGATCAAAATCGTGAGAATTAACGGACGACCGAGATCGACCGTGTTCTTCGCGCGCTATAGTGTGTGCGAAGAGCAGCGGGCCGTCCTCTGAAATAACGAAAAAATTGCAGGGAAGACCCCTACGCGAAGGGGTAGAATAATTACGTGCAGGCCCATAAGTGAAAGGAATTGCAACAGGATGGACCCTGCAACCTTTCAAAGGGGTCCCTGCGGTTTACAAGAAGGTCCAAAAAGGAATTTTAAAGGCAAGAATGTAACGCATGAAGGACCTAAGTGTAAACTACCTATTTCATAGCCTAAATGATGTCCAAATGCCTTCAAATTTTTATATGTGTTTAATTGAACATTTAAGACATTAATTATACTTCTGATTTGGCCTTTCAAACTTATTTATGTGTTCAATTAACTCATGGATCATCATTTGTGCTTTGCTTTCAGAATATCTCATTTTGTAATCTAATTATGAAATTTTAACACAGAGTAAAGGTTTTAGGTCTTTTCCTTTAATTCCCACACTTAACCCTTTTTATCTGTTAATTTGATGTTGTTTTACTTAGTGTCTAACTTAACTTCAGCTTTTTAGCCATGATAAGTAACCACTCATCAAGGTACAACTTTTATCACCTTAAATCATCCTGTCACCATTTTATGTGACATGATGCTTTTGGTCACCAAGCCTAGGAGGATGCGATACGTGTCCCACCCTAGGCCTCGGGAAATCCAAATGACGTGACAACGTCACCCGCCTAGACGCTACATGCGAAGGGTATGAGGTGATAGATGGTCACCATCGTCCTAATGATTGAGTGGATAGACTGCCTAGCCCAAGCAAAACAACCCCAAATGGCAGACAAGACTTGGTAGCACTATAAGTGGCAAAAATCCACCAAGTGCAAACAAGGGGCAAGACCTCAAAAGCATTACCTAAGTGACCAAGCGGATAGATTGTTAGTTCAACCTCTCCTAAATAATGTTTTGATAATTTTACAAAATAAAGTAAAAGAAATAAATATTGAAAATAGCATATTCTCTTTGTCATAACCTGTTTAAGCTCTAAATTGGTATTTTAAAAGTAATGCGTTGTAGTATAGCCAATAAATCGCGTAAAACACTTAAAATTTATAGCTCGAAAAAAATTCCGAGATCAAACGCAATGAGCAATATAGCAATTTATCTCAAGATCACAATTTTAAGTAAGAATATAGTAATGTAACAGTAATTTCGAGCACAAATGATGTAAATATAGATTCAAGAGTCAATGTGGCAAAAAGATTTGGGTAAAATGGTGATTTGAATCACCAAATTACCCTATTACAATTATACTCAAATAATGCTACAGTATCAATCAACCAAATGCCATGTATGATAAGTGCACAGTGCACAGTGCACTCCCTGTTAGAGATTAGACAACTGGAACTTCAATCAGACAGCTTAACCATCTCTTGCTATAGTGCCAAAGGGACACTGTTCCTCTTCTTCCTTTCCTTTTTCTCCTTAGGCTCTTTTCTTCTTCTCTTTTTTCTCTTCACGCACAAGGGAGGAAACTCACGAAATTTTGGCTAGTTGTTGGGGGCTTTCAAGAGCAAAACCCCCCTTTCCCCGCGCACTCTCTCTCTACTGTTCTCCTCTTCTCTCTCTCTTTCCTTTTCTTCTCTTCTCTCTCAGATACCCGATTGATCAGGTAACCAGGCGGGTATTCGGATCTAGACAAGGGAGCAGGGCTACCGGGCGTGGTGGTAGCCGAGGAGTGAGAGCGTCCGTTGAGGGACCCGACCCCTCGTGACTGGGCAAGGGGTGTAAGGAAGAAATTCCTTTATCTCGTGTCTCAAGCTCCTAAAGTAACGATGTGGGACTATCTTTCCCACGTCTTCTCAGTGCAGCAGCAGATGAAGGGGCTTCCAATTGAATCGTAGGTGCGCTCGTGGCGTGGAATTGAGGATTTGGGAGGATGCCGGGAGCCACTTGTGAAGCCTGGGACTGAAATCTAGAGCAGATGTGGTTGGCGAACTGAAGGCGTAGTTGAAGGATTTGGGGCGGTGGCAGAGCTCCGGTGGAATACCTAAAAGCACGAGAACAGCCTCACTGCCACATCAAACAGGTTCAGTAGGTGCGCGAGAGTGCAGCGAAGTCGATGGTGGTGGTGGCATGCTGCATATGTAGTTGGAGAGGCCTGACAACCTCGAGGAAGGTGGACGGAGGTGCGTGAGTCAGGTGAGGAGATAGAGAGAGCCAAGAGACAATTTTTTTGGGGGCTTTTACTCAGTGAAGCAAGGCGATGCTTGTGGACGTGGTGGCGAGCGGAAAGATGATCTGTGGCAGTAGGAATGCTTCGCCGAAGGTATGCCAGTGAGATGGAAGACGAAGTCAGAGTGGGTGCGTGAACAGTTGGAATGGAGTTTCGGCATTACAATGATGATGAGTTGATAAAGACGAGTCGAACGAACTAGCTATCAGATGAAGGAGGATGGAGTTGGTGCCGGGGTTGGTTTGGCCGACACTGGAGGAGATGAAAACTCCGATGAGGTAGACGACGACGAAGACGGGGTTAGGAAGAGTCACATGGGTATGTTGAGACACGAAAGACGATGGGGAAGAAGAATCGACCGCCTATGGTATGTGGCAACCGCGAAGGAGCTGGGGATAGGAGTTCGCTGGAGCAAGCTCGGAGCGAGCTAGGGGTAGAGGAAGGAAGAGAATTTTTGGCTTAAAGACTTGCTATAGAAGAAGGGAATGCTATAGGGGGTCCTTTTATAGGCCAGAGGGCGAGCTTTCAGGCTTGGAAACTAAGCTTTGAAAGCTCTCAAATCACAGAATAGGTTTATGATTTCCAAGAGTTCGCATGAACTCTTGGACGAGATTTGGAAGGCAAGACCTGTCTTAGATTGAAGAGCAACTCCTCAAGAATCTTCCTTCCAAATTTGAAAGGGTTTCACCGTGAAATCAGGGAGAATCTCATGATTAAAGGTCAGTGGTTCATGGGTTCACACAGTAATGGCGATAGGGGCATTTCTGTGAAGAAGATGAAGATATTATGGGGGATTTTGTAATAATTTCAAAAACTAAGGGGTTATTTGAGAGAATAAGGGTCAGACTTGGACTAAAATGCAAACTAGGTTGAAATAATCGCAGATTGGTCCCAAATTTTGATAAAAATCTAATTTTGGCCCAAGGAATTCAATGGTGAAGTTGGATTTTGGTTTTGATCTAGTTTGGTTGGGTAATTTATGCAAAAACCCAAATTGGGGCAATAGTCTGTCTATGACTCTGTTTTAGGTCAAAACGGGTTCTAATGGTCAATTCAAAGGTAAAAAACCCTATAAAATATTTTTCCATGAATTTTATAGGGTTTAGGTGAATTTTATCCTGACTATAATCTCAGTTAATTAAGCGGATCTATTTTTAGGGTTTCAGATGTCCATTAATTCTTGAAATGTGTGAAAGCCCGTTTCTGTCTACATGGACCCACTTATTAGACATTAATGACTATATGACCTTTAATAAACCCCTGAAATACCCCGTGGTTATTCTGTATTTTTGAAATGCGGTTAAAATTGCAGAAATAACCCTGGTTTCTTATCTTCTTCCCAAAACAGAACATTATGCTTATATGACCCTCTGATGGTTATGTAGGAGCTTTTATTAACTTTAGCAGACCAAAATGAGCTAGTTATGACTCATAATGGTGTTCCCATCATAACCCCATTGCAGGTTTCGCAATCTCAATGTCAAGGTATCAGAGCATGAAGACATATATTATGTTTAGGTCTTAGGTTTTATTGTATAATCGCTAAAGAGTTGTAATTTTCTATTTATTTGAGTCTAGAAAGAGTTGTAAGCAGCCCCCAATAAAACATACATATATCTACACTTAGTCTCACAACACTTAGGAAAAATTAGAAACAAAAATCAAATTTAGTAACACATATCAGATGTTCAATCATATTCATAGACGTCTGATTTTTCAATTTAAGTCATTTGACATCTTTATTAGACGACCAAATACCCATAGCCTTGTCTCAAGATTTTAAACACTTAGGCTCTAGTCAACGAAACTTAACTCCAAACGTCCGTAGGTCTAATTAGACGTTCGATAAGACTAGACGTCCTTAGAGAGTATTGTTGGACAAAATACATCCAAATCTCCTCTTGTCAAAACGCATCCAACGATAGGTTTACCTTAACCTTTGTTCCAGACGTCTGAACATATCGCTAGATGTCCAATAATGAATCGTTACACTCAAAATCACTTTGTGAAGAATTTTCAGATCAAATCACACTTTTTGGATTGGAAGAAATCCAAAGTCCAAGATGATGAGAGCCTCATCATGAGCTATAACTAGCTCATTTTGACCCAATAAAGAAGATAAAAGCTCCTACATAACCTAGAAGAAGGCTTAACTGAAGGAACAAGTGCTCTGAGAAGAAAACATGAAATAAAGGTTAAAACTGTAATTTTACCATTGCAGTACATAAATGGGATTTCTCAGAAGCAAAACATAGGTCAAATGGTCCAAATAAGATAAAAAGTGGGTTGAATTAATCAGAAATGGGTTTATGTGCAATCTAAGAATTAAATGACACTTGGTAACCCTAAAACAGACCCGCTTAAATTAACAAGGTTCCGGTCAGAATAAAAATCAATCAAACCCTCTAAAAATCATAGAAAAACATCCTCTAGGGTTTAGAACACTTAATTTGGCCTTTGGAACCTAGTTTGACCTAGAATAGGGTCTTAACTCTTCAATTAACCTAATTTGGGTTTTTACGCAAAATGTCCAGTCAAACGAGGTCAAACCTAAAATCCAACTTCACCATTGGATTCTTTAGGTCCAAATTAGGTTTGTACCAAAATTTGGACCTAAGGGGAGGTCATCTTGACCTACTTTGCAAGTTATTACACCCAAATCACAAATAGGTCCCTATCTTTTGAATATCCTTGCAGAGAGCCCCCTAGGTTCTTCGCCTTCTTTGCAAACCGGTCCTGCCGCCATTGCTAGGGCAGAACCGAGCTCCGACGAAGTTTCGAGAGAGATTGCTCTCTAATTCCTCAGAGATTCTCTCCCAGAAATGGAAGGGAGATTCTCTGAGGAATTCCCTTCCTTCTAAAGCCAATCAAATTCGCTGGGTATCTTTCTTCCTTCCAACTCCGGCGAGCTGGCTGACCTAATTGCGCGTTTTTCACGCACTGATAGGAGCGGCCAGCACCTATAAAACACCCCCCGGACCCGGCCGCTCATCTTAAGCTTGATTTTGACGGAGATCCCCTCCAAATTTCTTCTCTCCCATCTCCGGCCAAACGACCCACAAGCTCCGGCGACCGCCTTCCCTCCTTCTCGTCACTCTGCTGCCATACCAGCAGCAGAGTCCTCTCCGCCTCTTCCTCCCGCGGCGCGCTGTACCCTGCGCGCAAGCTCCCGACCTCATCTTCGTCGCCGCTTCCTCCCCCAGGGTCTTTCTTCCCCGACGACGGCAGTTACGAGCCGTCCTCTCCGCCGCCTCCCTTCCCTCCAGACAACCCCAGATACGTTCTCCACCTTCTCCTCTCTCTTTTCCCCCTGTTATCTCCCTTGATCGACCTTCGACAGACGCTAACCACCTCCATCATCTTCGCCTCTGACCACACTCCGGCGAGCCGCCCACACCACTCCAGCCCTCCACACGGCTCGCCAACCACCTCGAAAGCTCCGCCTCACCTCCAGGAACACACTCCACCCTACCACTGCCACTCCATCCCTCCACAATCACCCCCCGACCAACCCACCATCTCCGGCCACAGGTTGACCTCGGCACGCACGCCTAGGCCGACCTGCGGCCTGCAGCACTGCCCACCGCCTTCGCCGTGCCACGGCGAAGGTCTCTAGCTATTCTGATTTGGCCGAGAGGCGCGTTTTGTGTACGACAGGATTTGAGCGGCTGCCGCCATGGACGACCTCTGATGAAGCTCCCACGAAGCTCCAGGCACCCGGTCTTCCAGGCTACAGGTGCTGCATACTAGCGCGGGTGTCGCGAGGTGAACGAGTCCAGCCAAGGAGTGCTAGCAGAGCCAGCAGCTGCGGGGCAATCGCACGACGAGGCTTCTGCAGGCGCGCGTGAAGGCGAGGCCAGATAGTCCCACATCGTGGGATTGCAACCGGCAGGTACCATATAAGTTGTTTTTGCGTTCTACTCTTATCGCCTCAGTAAGCACAGGGGTGAGGTCCCTCACTGACCCCACCCGCCTCGTCCGCGGCCTGACCACGCGGACCTGGCGGATCCGACCCGACCTAGACCTCCGCACTCCTCGCGCACCACACACCTGCCGGTGCGCCTGGTCCCGGGTACGATCCGACCCGATTTAAGACTGTGGCTCTGGTAGAGCGGTTTGAGTGAATTGCTTGAGAGAGAGAGACGCGCGGGTAGAGGGAGAAGGGTTAGGTTTTGCTCCTATGCAGGCAGGATGATCGCAGGAGAAGGACTTGGCCGCTGCAGAAGAAGGAAAAGCAAGCCAAAGAAGAAGAAGAAGGCTACGAAGAAAGGAGGAGCAAGACAGAAGAAGAAGAAAGAAAGAAGTCTTCCCAGGAGAAGAAGGAAAGCAGAAAGATTAGAAGTCTTCGCAGAGAAGAAGAAGAAGGACAAGGGAAGATTGCAAAGAGATCAGAAAGGCAAAGCAGAAGAAGGAAGAGAGAAAGAAAGATCACATTTAAGACGTCTGATACATAAATCAGACGTCTAATTCTATTTTTTTTACATCTTTCTTGAAAACTCTTTGAATCAATTATATTTGCATTTAACAGTTGTATTCTTGGGTTTTACAAAGTACTGAGTTTGCTCCCTGTGTTCGACCTCGGATACTCTAGTTGTTCGAGTAATAAAATTATTTATATTTGTTTAAACGTTTTGTCGGTTCTACTGCAACGTAATACGCCTTTAAATTCGCACAAAAACGTTGACAACACAAGACAATCATGATCCTCATATGTCCAGCATATATATCAGACATCTAGCAAAAGTCTAACCCTTAAACACCAGAAACCCATTTAGATCTGGTCCAAAACAGGAATAAACCTACACAAAATTAGATGTCCAAAATTTTACCCAGACATCTTATAATAGCACCCTGACGCATGTGGAACGCGTTGGTTTAATTATATCATTGTAGCATGCATTCGCGACATCGGTTTTAATTTAAGATTTGGATTTGGTGAGTCCAAGTGTCGAACACGAGGAGGCGTGAAATCGGATTAGTTTGTTACTTTAGATGTCATAAGAATGTTTGTTTTGTTTGCTTGTGAGAAAATGAGAGAGAGAGAGAGTAGGGTTAGAACTTGCATTTAAAACATGACAATCACTTTAAGGAGATGTGAGCTATGATATAAGAAGCAACATCAACATATAGCATGCAATTAGAGTTTGTTTACAACTACAATAATAGATGAAAGCCTAAAATAGTGCAACATAAAACTAGAGTAAGAGAGAGTACGAGGAGGCGAGGCGGCCACGGCTGTGGAGGGGGGCTCCGTCGGTGGCTCGACAACTCTGGGGGCAGATATGGAGTGTTTGGTGGAGTCAGGAGAGGGCCATTATTGCATGGAGAGTGAATGAGAATTGAATGCCTTTGAATGGGGTGGTTGAGGGGGTTTATATAGTACAAGAGGGCTTCCAAAAGAGGTAAGGGTATTTAGCGACGTCCAAGACGTCGCTAAACCTCTTCCAAAAGTGTCGCTGAAGCCCCACACCCACCAGTCCTTAGGCGCGCCCATTCTTCTTCTCAAGCCGTGCCCACACATCCTCAATTGTTTGATCAGAGGCGTGGATCTCCATCGGATGGTTGAGGATACGCCGCGTCGACTTACGCGCGCGTGTGCTTCTTCCCCCTCGATTTGCGTGCTCACACCATAAGCCGTTCAATCAAAGATCAGACGGCTGAGATCTCACCTTGCGCCCTTTGGGCAAGTACTGCAGCGAATTTGGCCGTGCGGCGGGATCAAACGTGCATCAACTGTTCGCAAGTGGAGCGCTTACCCGCTGTGCCATCTTCAAAAGTTGTTGTAGAGGTGAAGCCGGGTGCAGGCAACAATGGTCGTTGGATGGAAACCCAACGGTCAAGATTTCACGCTGGAGGAGCTGCAGGTGTGTTGGCGCGCGATGAAGGCTGGTGCGAGCGCCATGTGGTGTGACGAGGACCGTTGATCATCAGATCAGTGGTCAGGAACTCTTGGACTTGATGTGCGAGATACGGAGGTCGAATTGAGGTGATTCTGAGTTCGTTGGACTCTATTCATCGATCCGGATCCATCCGTGCAGTCTGATTGCTCATTTAAGACTTGTTTCAACATGCACTTGTACATATGGCCATTAAACATTAATTATAAGCAATCTTAATTCGTAATGCATGCAATGCTCCCAAGCACATTATGGTATGTCATTAATGCACGTATATCTTCAAAACTAACCCTAGTTGATGGAATTATCATCATTGGATGTAGAGTTATCATACCCCAGACATCTGACCTAGAACCCTATTTCTGTCCAACAAAAATAGGAACTCTGACCCTTTGTATCAGACGTTCAAATATATTGTCAAGCATCTAACAAGACGTATGACCCAAAAATCTGACATCTGATTCTGCTATCAGAATCATTATGAACCTGATTTGAGTTGGATTTCATCCCAATCTCTTGGGACTTGCCCCCAATGGCTAGGATTGACCCAAAAATCAGACATCTGATTCTACTGTCAGAATCATTATGAGCTTGATTTGAGTTGGATTTCATCCCAATCTCTTGGGACTTGCCTCCACAGCTAAGAGCCCTCTTTCAAGCCGTCTTGAAGGTTTTAAACTTGCCTATAAATACCCTATAACCCCTCTTAGGCAACACACACCTTGGAAAGATAATTTACAAAGAAAATCACTTGTTCTACATGCTCCATTGCTCTCATTGCCCAACTATTGTGCAATAATCCTTTCTAGGACAAACTCATTGTGATACAACCTTCATTGTTAGGGAGTTCACTCACCCTTGGTAGCTAATTTAAAGTAATCATATTTTGGGAGCTCTATAGGGAGCTTTATTTTCTGTTTACATATATGATGAGAACTTCATCATAAGCCCTAACTAGCTCTTTTCAACGAAAAAAAGAGAACAAAAGCTCCTACATAACCAATAAAAAAGCCTAATTCAAGGGATCACTAATCTGGGAAGAGAACATGAAGCAAAGGGTAAAACTGTAATTTTACCAATGCAGTGCATCAACAGGATTTCCCAGGATCTAGACATAAGTCAATTGGACTTAATAAGAGAAAAAGTGAGATGGTTCAGTCAGAAAATGTTTATTGTGAAATTTAAGAATTAAATGACATTCTGTAACCTTAAAATAAACCCACTTAAATTCGTAAGGTTCCAGGAAAGATAAAAATTAAATAAATCCTCTAAAATTCATGTAAAAATATCCTCTAGGATTTAGAACCTTCAATTTGGTCTTTGAAACCTGTTTTGACCTAGATTGGGGCCCAAACTCAATATTTAACCTAATTTGGGTTTTTGTGCAAAATATCCAGTCAAATGTGGTCAAACCTAAAATCTAACCTCACCATTGGATTTCTTAGGTCCAAATTAGGTTTGTACCAAAATTTGGACCTAAGAGAAGGTCATCTTGACCTACTTTGCAAAATGGTCCACCCAATTACATTCTGGCCCCTAACTTTTGAAAAACCTTACGAAAATCCCCTCATCTTTCTCGTCACTTTCTGCATTCTGGTTCCTCTGCCATTGTAGCAGAGACACATACCTCCGGCAAGGTTTCGTGGAGGATTTCTCCTCGCTTTCCCAGGGAGCTGCTCCCAGATTTGAAAGTGGAGTCCTCTGTGAAACTCCCTACCGCCTGAGCAACTCCCCATACCCTGAATCGCTCCATACCTCTCGTGCAAACGCTTGAGAGGTATGGGTATCACTTCCGGCCATACCTCCAGCGAGAAGTTTCGCCCGCCACCATGCATCTGACCTTCTACCCGTGCCTTTATAAGAAGCACCAGGTCCGGCCGAAGGGGGAAAGCTTGATTTGGCCTGAGAAAACCCCTAAAATTGTCCTCCCTCACCTTCGTCCAATAGCCCGCAAGCTCCGGCGACATCTCCTTCCTCCTCTCGTCACTCTGCCACCATACTAGTGGCAGAGTCATCTCCGCTTTGCTCCTCCGCATCACGCTGTACCCGCACGAGCCTCTCTGACCTCCTCGTCATCGCCGCCTCTCCATCTCAAGGCTTTCATCTCCGTCGACGGCAACTACACGTCATCCGCCCCTCTACCTCCCCTTCGCTCCAATCACCACAGATAAGTTCCTCCCCCCCTCCTCTTTATTTCCCCTATCTTTATTGCTATATCCGACCCCTCGAAAACCGCAGACCACCACCATCTTTTCCACCTTCGGCAGACCACCGGCGAGGTGTCTCTGTCACCTCCCCACACCCATCCACCTCACCAGACCTCTCAGAAGCACCACAACCATCCACTGATCATCATCTGCCTCTCCACAGACCGCCATACCCTTCGCAAGCACCCACCGACCTAACCCACCTTCACGACCACAAAGCGACCTAGGCACGCACACTTAGGCCACCCCACGGCCAGCCAACCACCGTCTCACCTTCGCAGTGACACGGCGAAGCTTCCCAAAGCATTTGACAGGGCCGCGAGGCCATATTCGTGCATTTCAGGCTGGACCCCTCCGCCGCCATTAGCGAAGGCATGAAGGAGCTTACTCACGAGCTCCAGGTCATCCCACTCCAAGCAGAGGTGTTGCAAGTGCGCGGAATCCCTCTACGAGTTGTTCACACCTGGCAAGCAGAGGCATCAGCAACTGCGGCTGTGTCAATTGGTTGGGCATCCTCCCTGCAGGCACGCGAAGAAGCGGGTGGGACTTTAGTCCCACCTCGGAAACGCTTGGCATAGGTGCGTGCTTTTTATTATTTTTGTGTTCTTTCTCTTCCCCTCAGAACACGGGGTGAGGTCCCCTCGCCCACATGCACGCCTCATCCGCACTCACTCCTTTGTGGACTTGGCTGACCTGACCCAATAACCCTACACTCATCGCGCATTACCCACGCCGGTGCGCTTGGACCCGGGCAGGTGATACCCGACTCGATTACCCAGCTCTGGGAGAGTGTACCTTAGAGAGAAATAGAGAGAGAGAGACGCGGGGGAGGGTAGGGGATATGTTTTGCACCCTCTCGTGTGTGCAGGGAAAAGAAGAAAGCTAAGAAGGTGAAGGAAGAGGAAGGAGTAGCTACGGAGGAGAAGGAAGATGGCACTGTAGTCGCAGAGAAGCTGACGCAGAAGAAGGAAGGAGAAATTGTAGCTGAAGAAGAAAAGAGAAGGAAGGAGAACTCAAGGTAGAGGAGCAGCAGAGGAAGAGAAGAAAAAGAAGAAGAAGAAGACTGCAGAGGCCAAGGAAGAAGAAGGAGCAGCAGAAGAAGAAGACATAAAGAAAGGAGGAAGCCACAGAAGAAGATGAGCAGCTGAAGACAGAGGAAGAAGACAGGAAGGAGGAAAGCCAAGTGAAGAAAAAGAAGAAGAAGAAAAAAAAAGTGAGCACTATAGCATTCACCAGTTAAGACATCTGATTCACAGAATCAGACGTCTGAGAAAGGAAAGACAGAGAAAGAAAGAAGGAAAAGGTGCAGCCAAGAAGAGAAAGAAAAGGAAGAAAGAGAAGAAGGAAGAAGCCATCAAGAGAATTTCCTTTTCCACTTCCATTCTCTTTTTAGTTTCCTTATAGACTCTCATTTATATTGTTAAACATCCTATTTTGAGAATTGTGATTTTAGTTTCTAAAATACCAAATTACTCCCTGAGTTCGACCTCGGATATTTTGACTTTCGAGTAAATAAATTGTTAATTGTTTTCGCGGTGATTTCAAATATACTACAACGGATATCTTTTTAAACTACAATCTTGCCTCGCAAAACGATGCAACAGTATATTTATTGTAGTTGGGTATTCGACCTGTCGGATCTCCGTCTCTTCCTAGTGAAGGGAGAAACCTTCGTTTAAGGATCAGAGGTGAGAATTGTAATTGAGGTACACTGCCCTCATTTTCAAGTAGAGTGGATAGTAGATTGATCATGATTGTGATCGTAAATCCTAAGTCAGGGATTGACTTAGGTGGTGGTTTTCACCCAGTTTGGATTTCTACCTAAACATCTTGCGCCTCTGATGAGAGCCTCATCATAAACACTAACTGGCACAATTTAATCTAAATAAGTGTGAAGAAGCTCCTACAAAACCTTAAGAGAGGCTTAACTCAGAGAATTCTGAGTTAAAGAATAAGACAAATCATAAGTGGTAAAACTGCAATTTCACCATTGCAGTGTGCAAACAGGGTAATTAAGGGTCTAAACGAAGGTCAAATGAGCTTAATAAGGAGGGAAGTGGGATGATCTGATCTGAAAAGGGTTATAGCAACTTTTAGGAATTAAATGACATTCTATAACCCTAAAACAAACACACTTTAATTCACGAGATTCGAGGTAGGATAAAAATAAAATAAACCCTCTAAAATTCATGGAAAAATATTCCTAGGGTTTAGAACCTTCAATTTGGCCTTTGCAACCTATTTTGACCTAAAATGAGAACCATGCCCAATTTATGATTTAATTTGGATTTTTGAGCAAATTGATCGGTCAAACATGGTCCAACCTAAAATCAAATTTCACCATTAAAATCCTTAGGTTCAAATTAGGCTGGTATAAAAATTTAGGCTTAAAAAAAGACCATCTTGACCGACTTCACAAATTGGTCCTCTTGAATTACTTTTTGACCCTTATCTTTTGAAACCCTTGCAAATGGCCCCCTATCTTTTTCGTCATTCTTTGCAGAACGGTCCTCCCTGCCATTGCTGAGCAGTGCCATACCTCCGACGACCTTGTGCGGAGCTTGGCGCCGCGTAGGGCATGGCGCCTATTCTCAGGAACGAGCGGGAGGTTCCTTGCGTCGTCCTCTGTCACAGGGACTCTCCCCTGACCTCTGCAACCAGCCATGCCTATCGTGCGAATGCACGACAAGCATAGGTCTCCTTCTCCGGCCATCTCCGGCGTGCGCTGCACGTCTTTCCCTCGGGCTGCTCTCCTCGCCAGCGCCTTTATAAGGAGCGACAGGGGAGTCCGACCAAGGCAAGCTAGTTTTGGCCGAGAAAAAACCCTTGATTTCGTCTCTCCCCTCTCCGGTCAGACAGCCCAAGCTTCCGACGATCTTTCCTCCTCGTCACTCTACTGCCATACCTGCAGCAGAGCCCACTCTACCCTGTCTTCCCACGCCAGGCCGCACCAGCTGGCGTCTCCGGATCCCCTCCTCGTTGCCGTTACTCCTCCTCTGGGCACCTTCATCGCCAACTCCTGCAGGCACGAGCCGGGCGTCTTCCTCTCCCTATTCATCGACTAAGTAGGTAGGAACCTTCCCCTTTCCCTCCTCTCACTTTTCCCTTATTCAATTAGCATTTCAGACCCCTCGACTGCCACTTCCACCCTCATTTGCTTCACCTCCGGTCACCATCTCCGACGAGGTTGCTCCACCTCCACAGACCATTGCACCCCTCGCCGACAAGACCAGAAGCTCCCCCTCACTTCACTCAAGCATTTCCCCCACTCCATTCACCGCCCTTCACCTCCCGACCACCCCCCGAACACACCCACTTCCGCACACACAGTCTGCCCTAGGCGCACGGCCGCAGGCACTCTCGCGCCTCGCCGACCCCTGCACCGCCTTCGCCGTCCTCTGGCGAAGCTCCCTGCGTCGTCTGATGTGGTCGCGAGGCTGTCTTCATGATTTCAGGTCTCCGCCTTCTCGCCGCCATTGACAGCAGGTTGGAGCTTCTTCGCGAACCAGCTCCAGACTTCTTTGACCCCAGGTGCAGGTTCCAGGCAACGCGGAAAGATGTCATGTTCACACCCAGGTTCGTAATTGGGGACGAGGGCCTCTGCCACTGCCCCAATTAGCGGAGCTTCCTCCTGCGGGTGCCTGAAATCGGAGGTGGGACTTTAGTCCCACCTAGTAAGTGTGTGGCCTCACGCCCACACTTAAATTGTTTTTGTGCTATCGGCTTATCGCCTCCGAAAGCACACGGGGTGAGGTCTCTCACCTATTTACTCGCCTCGTCCGCAGCACTGCCCACGCGGATCTGGTGATCCGACCCGACACTCCTGTGCACTCCTCACACACCACCCACACCGGTGCGCCTGGACCCGGGCGTGCAACCCGACCCGATTACCCGGCTATGGGAGAGCTTTCCAAAGAGAGATCCAGAGAGAGAGACGCAAGGAAGGGGTAGGGGTAGGTTTTGCACTGATCTGTGTATGTGTGTGCAGGATAGAAGGAAGAAGCAGGAGAAGAAGAAGAAGAAGAAAGGAAGGAAAGGAGCCAAAGGAAGAAAAGAGGAGCCGCACTGTAGCAAACACACAATTAAGCCGTCTGAGTGCCGAGTCAGACGTCGGAGGGTCAGCAGCCAAAGCAAAGAAAAACTGCAGCTGCTGAAGAAGAAGAAAGAAGACGCAGAGCAAAAGAAAAGAAGAAGAAGAAGAAGAAAAGAAAGAAGAAAACCAGAGATGAAGAAAGGAGGAAGACTTAGCAGTTGAAGGAAATCAGAGAGAAGGTAGAAGCCTCTGCAGCCGCAAGGAAGAAGAAGAGAAGAAAATCAGAGAGGAAGAAAGGAGAAAGAGAACCACAGAAGTAGAGAAGAAGAAAGAAAAAGAAGAATACAGGAAGAAGAAAGAAAGAAGAGAAAGCCAATTCTCTCTCTCTCTCTCTTAATTTTTGTAAAACCTTATATTGAGAATTTATAGGCTTCTAGAATTATAGTTGCTCCCTGAGTTCGACCTCGGGAAACTTGTCATTCCGAGTAATAAATTGTATTAAACTGGTAACTGTTCTTGTCATATACTCTAACGACTGTAATTACCATAACGACAAAGGACCGCACCAGCCTCCATTTTGTGATTGAATTTTTATTTAGCTATTATCTTTCAATTTCACTATTCACCCCTCTCTAGTATTCATAGATCACTGAAACACATAAGCCCTTCCCTCAGGAGGAGAGAGTCATGATAAGGGGGAAGCATCAAGCCCCTTAAAAAGCTAAGCGTTAATTGTTGGGAGCAAGGAGGAGACCCAAAACAAATCTTATTGTACTTTCATAGCCCATGCAATTGGTTACGCGAGTGAGAGCAGTTGATGAGGAAAGAAAAGTTAGGTCCATTATGGATGACTCATAAAACTCAAAAAGCCCTAACTGGGCTAAGAAAGAGTCGACCCAATCACAAAGCAAGGAAAGCTCATGGCGTCAACTATAGACATCCCGCCAACACCTTGGGTGGATTGCCTGATCCTCTTGAAAATAGCCAGCTAACTTACCCACTAGAGACACTCGAAGCTGCTTTGCCCGTCTTGTTTGCATGGTCTACCTACTTGCCAGAGCCACCTGGAATGGTACGCCTGCCTCATCCGCCTGATACTCAGGTAGCAAGGTTCACCAGGAGAACTAAGGCTACCCAACTCACCACGAAGCCTAGTCAAATGACATTGAGTGGGAAGGCAAAGGATAGTGCAAAGAATGAGGTGATGAGTTCGAAGGCAAAGCAACATCTGAATCGACTATGCTCTTCGAGGAGCAAATGATTATTAGTTTTAATTATGCTCTAAAACCCTTGAAAAAGGGGATCCTTGTATTTAGAAAAAGGGTGATCACCTTGATTGATTTCAGGAAAAAAAAAGATCTTGATAGTGAGTTATTAAGGGTTAAATCCCCTCCACAAAAGCATACCATTAAGGTAGAACTGGGTTAGCAATTTCTACATCTTTTCCTTTGTGCGATTATTCAATTATTCTTTCAGTCAGATCCTTGAGACATGATCACCCTCTTAACTTTTTATTTGAAGGTTTATACTACCTTTCTCTTGTATATCTGATAGTAGTATTACGCCTTTATTATTTTCATAATCTAGGTTTATTCCTAATTAAACCCAATAAATATTGAGGTCTCACAAGTTGTAGGAATTCCAACAACAGCTCCAACGTGTGTGTGTGAGTGCATATATATAAAGATGTATATTATGTATACACATATATGTGTCAGATTAGCTTCACTCAACATATTTTTGCTTAATCCTCGTGAATTTAAGATTGTAATTATACTAGTTCATCGTTTTTAAACCCCAAACTTCCCTAAAGATTCATAATTATAAAAATAACCTTAAAAAAAACATTTGAGACTCGCAATTAGACATGCAACATTGGAAGACAAACAATCATAGATTGGCCTCCAATCTTGACCTTACATTAGATGAACTTTCCTTTTGTTAGATCAAAGAGGAGTGGGGTCTTCCTGAACCCTTATTAAAATTTCATTGATTCACAATTTTGACTGATTTTGATTTTAGCCACATAAATATTAATGAAAATCTAATTTTTTAATCTGGTGACCATTAAAACCTTCATTTTAGGTGTTCCTCTATATGAGAAGGAGGGAAACAATTAAGTTGATCGAACGGAACCAGAGATGTGGTGAAAGCAACAGGGAACTAAAGATAGTTGAGTGAGGACAAAATCTCACAGTTAGTGATGAAAAGTGCAAAGACTTCATCTGCTTCAGAGGAAGATAGGTTGTTAAGATGGCATAGATGGCAAAAATGATCAGAAGAGAACCCAATGGTAACCCAAGAAATGGTGGATTTCAACAGTAAGGCATGAATGGGTGAAGGGAAAGCACAAGGATGTCATAAGTCACAGTAACGGATGTTATTTTAACCATTTTGTTGTAATTTAAACCCAACGAGGTATATCCCAACATTTATGCGGATTTTAAACGTCTTGAATATACTTGCAGCAGGAAGAGATTTGTTCTATAATCAGGCTGCTACTAAAGCAAAGAAGGCGAAAACAAATAGTCTACGTATGCGTTTGCCCTTTCTCCTCCATAAGCCCCAAAACCCCTTCCCCCGCCCCCCGCCAATCCCACCCTCTCCTCCTTGAAAAAAATTCCTAGTAGTTACGAGGGAAACTTATCTTAATGTAGTTATGGGAGAAAATAAGTCATTAAATATATTTAAGAAACTTTTTACTGTTGAAGTGTTGTGATGGAAGGTGAGTTCGAACATGGATTATAGGTATGCATCTTGCCAGGCGAGTTCAACATTTTCTTGGGATGTCTTCTTGGTGTTTGGCATAACAGATGGGACTCGCCTTCAGGAAAGGCAACATTTTCTCGGGTGATCGGGACGTCTTCTCTATGTCGGTGTAATAGATGAACTCGCCTTCGAAAAAAAACCACCTGCACTTCCTTTCACAGATGGTGAGTTCCTTTCGAGGGCCTGTAAGAAAGGCGAGTTCAAGACCAAACCCTTCGTCACCTCGCGGTTCAAGAAACTCGCTTTCACACGTATGGCAAGTTCCCTTTGAGGGCGGGTTCCTTTCCAACGACTTTTTTTTTTCTTCCGTTATTATATTTTGAAAATTTTCCCTCTCCTCCTCCCCTCGAGAACGACAGCTTCCCGACTGCCTCGCACCAGTGGCGAGCAGAGACCGCAACGGCGGTCTCCCCGACGACGTCCTCCTCCACATCCTCTCCTTCCTTCCCACCCACGAAGCAACGCGCCTCCACCTCCATCCTCCCCCGCCGGTGGCGCCACCTCTGGACCGGCGTCCCCTCCCTCGACTTCTGCGCCGACAAGTTTCCCTACTCCCTCCAATTCTCTCACCTAATCCATGATCGGCTGTGTCGCTGCAGCCGCAGCGTCGCCGACCTCCACCGCCTCTCCGCCAATCTGTACGACGAGCACCTCGGGAGCCTGGAGGAGGATGGCCCCATGCTGGACCATTGGATCGACCTCGCAGCTTCAAGATCCCTCTGCGAGCTCTCCATCCGTTTTGATTTGTTCTATTCCCGCGTGATATTCGCACCATCTGTCCTGTTCCCTCGGCTCCTCCTTGCGGGTCCCGAGTCTCCATAGTTGCGATCTCACCGAGATCGCGTGGGCGAGCCCTCACGGCTGCGGTTTCAAGTGCTTCGAAACCCTCATGCTCGAATACGTCCGCATCAACGAGGAGCAATTCTACGCCCGCCTCGAGGTCTGCCCCGATCTCGAGAACCTGAAGTTCCATGGCTTTGGTCTGTACTCCATCAACTTGTCCTCCTCCGTGAATCCACGGTTGAAGAACGTCGATGTCGATCTTTTTTCCGATGTTGAAGGAACAACTCGTCCAGTGGCAATCGAAGTTACCAATCTCTAGTTTCTAGTGCTCTACGGAGACAGCGTGAGGGATATAAGGTTTGAGTGACGCGCCACGGCTGCATCAGGTTGCACTTTATCGGAGTCTTGATCCTTTCCCCTTTATCGTGCCGAAAACTATGTCGGTGGTGGAGATCCTATCCGCAGAGGCGTCGTTCTTTCAGGTTATTTCCATCATCTCTGTAACTAATGGAGTTCAAAGTTGATGATGGCTGACAAACACATTCCCTATCAGCTTAAAAGTGCTTTGGTGGAAGTCGAGAGATAGTGAATCCTTGATCCTTCTATGTTCGTGACTAAAATTTGGATGAGGAGGGAGTAAAGATAGGGTGCTACAATATGTTCCCTAAGTTCAATTGCCATTTCAGATTGTGCTCATTGTGCATCTTTTATGAATAGGCCCAAAAGAAGAAGTTTGCTTTCAAGAATTTGAAAGTGCTGCTTAGCGAAGGCATTCCTGTTCGTGGTTCCTTTGAATGCTTCATCACATTTCTCAAGCGATGCCCATCCTTGGATACAATTTACACCATGGTATGTTCTCTTATATGTGTTGTTTGGTAAGTGGAATATGTTTTTGAAATGAGTAGAGGGCTAGGGAAGGAACTGTGAAATAAGTGGATTTTGATGTAAGCGAGCTCAATTTATTTCATAGAGGAGGTGAAATAAGTTTGCATTGGGTTAACTTTTCTTAGTCCAACACAAATAAGAGGTGAATTAAGTGATAAACAAACACAGGTTAACTCACTTAATCCACCTATCAAACACTACCGTACTTATTTCTCCACTTACTACTTCAAATTCTGATTCCTACATTTTTTCCTCGTAGCTTCCCTATTGTTATGCAAATTGCCAAGACAAAGTGTTCAATGAAGTTGACGTTGGCAGGACATTGAGTTGCCCAGTCAAGTCAATTAGATTTGTGGAATTTACTGGCTGTTCGTGTGAAAGGACACTGTTGAGGTTCTTGCTAAGAATGATGGCACGCTTGGAGCATCTATGTGTAGTTTTCCATGACGAGAAGCGACCCATATTGAGGAGCAGCTTCTACAGGAAGTTTCTCCATTTCCTAGAGCATATCCAAATGTCAATTTTGTTGTAAAAACATCAAGTGCGGATTTGCCGTTTCCAAACACTCAGTTGTGTTGCTTTGATTTCTATTGCACACTAGACATGCAGTTGAGTCATTTTGCCTATTGAGAATCAAGAAACAAGTCTACAGATGTCCTTTAGGCTTCATTTGGCAAGAGGATAAGTATTATATCAGGATAAAGTGTTACAGGAACAAGTGAAGAGGGGTGTTTGCTTGGGATATAAAAATAAGCGATGGGATAAAATTATTTAGTTGGATATAATGATCAATCTTATTCCAAAGAGAAACCGTATACCTCTTTATATAGAGAGAGGTGTCGGAACAATTGCAGAGCAAAACCAATCAGAAATAAAAAAATGACAAAGCAGCTCTCAAAAACATAAACAAGTATTAAAGGGGGGGACTCAACACTCCTCAAGCTGAAGCATAGATATCAATCATGCTCAGCTTGGAATAACAAACACCAAACGTAGATCAAGGAAGAGGCTTAGTGAAAACGTCTGCTGTCTGGTTCTCAGAAGAAACATAAGTGATATAGATGACTCCACATTGGATCAGATCCCGAGTGTAGTGACAATCAACCTCGACGTGTTTGATGCGCTCATGAAATATCGGGTTGTTAGCAATATAAGTGGCAGCACGGTTATCATACCGCATCTGCATAGTCTTCTCCACCTGCACATGTAAATCTTGTAAAACTGATCTTACACCATCTCTACAGCAATCTGAGCCATAGCGCAGTATTCAGACTCTGCACTGAATCTTGACACTACTCCTTGCTTTTTGCTCTACCACGTGATTAAGTTCCCAGCAACATAAGTGCAAAAATCAGCAGTTGACTTTCTGTCTGTCAAGCAACTAGCATAATCTGTATTAGAATAGCCAACTACTGTCATCGATGTGCCTCTTGTAAATAATATGCCATACCAAGATGCTTTCTTTAGTTATTTAAGCACCTGCATTACTACCTTCCAATGTTGTTTGGTAGGCCTATCCATGATCTGGCTCAACTTCCCAACTGCCAAGGAAATATCTGACCTAGTGATGGTAAGATATAATAGCTTGGCCACTAGCTGTCTATAAGATCTACTTTCAACAGGTGTTGACTCGGCATCAAATAGATGCCCCTTGGGATCCATGGGTATCTTAGCAGGCTTAGCCCCCAACATCCCTGCCTCCTGTAGTACATTAAGAGTGTATTTACGCTGTGAAAGTACAATACTCCCTTTGCTTCTTATCACCTCAATGCTTAGAAAATATCTCAACTGACCCAAGTCCTTCATTACAAACCTATCAACCAAGGTCTTTTTCATATCAACTATCCCAGCCTCATCATCACCAATAATAATGGTGTCATCAACATATACCAGAAGTACAACAACTCCCTTGTCACTCTTCCGTACAAATAAGGAATGATTTGTAAATGATCTCTGAAGGCCTATCACCTGTATCACCTCAGACAGCTTCTGGAACCATGCACACAGACTCTGCTTAAGTCCATAAATGGCTTTCCGGAATCTATAGACACACACCCCTTGAATCTCAAATCCCGGAGGCTGCTGTATGTAAACTTCCTCTTGAAGATCATCATAGAGAAAGTCATTCTTCACATTAAATTGGTAGAGAGGCCACTCAAGATGAGCTGTAACAGACATCAAAATCTACACTGTCGATAGCCATGCTACTAGAGAAAAAGTGTCAAAGAAATCCACCCCATAGATCTAGGTAAATCCCTTTGCAACCAATCGAGTCTTATGCCTTGAAATAGATCCATCAGGATTGTATTTTAAGGCAAAGACCCAACGACATCCAACCATTTGTGCTCTTGCAGGAAGTAAAGTAAGGTCCCACGTCGCTCTGGAATGAAGAGCAGCCATCTTATCTTTCATGGCCTGATGCCATTTCGGATCAAGCATGGCTTGCTGGTACTTAGTGGGAACCTGGGTGGTAAAGAGTGCATGACAGAAGCTCCCAAAGGCAGACCCAAGTCCATCAGTAGCCAGACTGCCTGTAACATAGTATCTGGACTCACAGATGTGAGGTGCCTTCTTAATGACAATAGGAAGGTCAATATCATGTGACTGATCATTCTATATTAACTCTGGGACAAGAGCATCCATATCTACACCTATAGTATCACAACTAGATCCCGTATCATCAATATGCAAACTGTCCATGGTCACATAAACTAGAAAGGGTGGTGCCTATGTAATTACTGGAATATCTGGTATTTGCAAAGTGTTGTGAGGACGTCTGTAGATAGCAGTAGGCTCAGAAAACCTCACAGGTCCAGTAGTAGTAGTAGGGGGCAGAAATAGGTATCTCCTCCAAGAGAACAGGTGGGATAAGCATGGGCACATCCATAACCTCAGGAGATATTCCTTGAGCAGTCGTGGAAAAATACATAATGGACTCATGAAAGGTAATATTCGCGCTCACATAGTGCCTCCCAGTAATGGAATTCAGTCATCTATACCCTTTCTGAGTTCGTGAATATCCCAAGAATACACACTTGACTGCTCAGGGTGCAAGCTTGACTCGGCATGGGGAAAGAAGATAAACAAAGGCAACACAGCCAAATACTTGTGATTGCACATGAAAAAGCTCTCGGTCAGGATACAAGATATGTCAAGAAATCTGCTCATGAAGTACTAAATTGGGCATTCTGTTAATCAAATAACAAGTAGTAAGAATGGCATCTCCCAAGTATAACTGAGGTACACTATGGTGAATTAACAAAGTGCAGACTACATCCAGAAGGTGGCAATATTTCCTCTTAGCCACCCCATCCTATTGAGAAGTATGAGGACATGTGGTCTAATGTATAATTCTATGGGATCTATAAAAAGTAGACAGCCTGGTGGTGCAGAATTCAAGTGCATTATCAGATCTCACTACTTTAACAACTACTGAATATTGATTCTTTGTCTCCCAACAAAAAATGCTCAAGAATAGATCCAACATCTTATTTATTTTTCAAGAGAAATACCCATGATAGGCATGGGAAATCATCAACAACCACCAAGTAATATCGGTGACCCTTCCTGTCTGAAATTTGTCTCGAACCCCATACATCCATATGCAACTACTTAAACGAGGCTATGGATCCAGGATGAGTATCCACTGGGTAAGAGGCACGGTGGTGCTTGCCCATTTGACAAGCATCACAAGTGATCTTGGTTGCAGGGGATATGCATGAAATAACACGTCGAAGACTATCTAGAGGAAGATGCCCAAGTCAAAGATGCCACTGAAAAGTACTCTCAGCAATAAAAGAGACTCCTCCGTGACACGCAGCAGCAACTAAAGACTGAACCAGACGATAAATGTCACCCTCTACATGGCCACTGCCAATTGTCCTTTCTATCAATTTGTCTTCAAAGATACATCCCACTTCATCAAAAATAGCCCGACAATTGAGTTCCTTAGTGATACTACTGACCGAGAGTAGGCTGATGGGAAAGTCTGGTACAAATAGAACATCAGGCAATCTCAACTTGGAGGTCACTAGCACCTCTCCTTGAGCCTCTATCCTGGAGTGCCTGCCATCCGCGACTTGAACCATCTTGCTTGCAGGCACAGGTCTGAGATTAGTAAACCAACTTCGATCTCCCTAAGGTGTCTTGAGGCTCCTGAATTAACCAACCATTTGGTGCTATCATGTTTCTTGTCATTTGCAAGAGACACTAAGTTGGTGCCTCCCCTGAAACCATCATGATGGCTGCAACCTCAGAGTAGTCTCTCATACTCACTCTGGGTGATGGTTACTGTATCACTTGCCAATCTCTATTCGGCAAAGATACTTGCCTCAACATTAGGGAAGGCCATCCTCCTTCAACCAAGCCACACGAAAGCCAAGAAAAATATGCCAAGAAACAAGATCTAAGATTAATTTTAAATCATGTTGAGTGTTGAAAGAAGCAAATCAGGAACTCAACATGGATTTCTAGGCAAAAGGAGACCCAAAATCCACCATAAAGGGGACCCTCCTCTTCAGCATGCGCACCCTTCAACAGGCCGGTGCACCCAGCAACACCAGCACTGCCCTGCATGGGTGGCACCGATTGCCCTGCTAGTCAACATCGGTCGCTGCTACTGCTGGTGCTACCTGCTGGTTATTGCTAGTGCGTTGACTGCTACTGCTGCTAATGCCACCGGCTGTTGTTGCCGCTGGCTACTGCTGGTACTAGTGGTGCTTGGTGCCGTTGGTGGCTGCTGGCGGTCCCAGTGGGAGGAGAGAAGAGATTAAGGTTAGAGTGGACAGTTTTTAGGATTTGATTTGGGTGGGATATCAGAACTCAGCTTAGGACCACATTCTGCTACCAAGTTGGACAGACTAATCAATCTTATTCTAAAGAGAAACCCTACACCTCTTATATAGAGAGAGGAGTGGGAATAATTATAGAGCAAAATCAATCAGAAATAAAAAATGACAAAGCAGCTCTTAAAAACATAAACCAGTACCAAAGGGGGGACTCAACATATTTGTATTGTGATGCGATGTTGGTGGATGATTTTTTAATATTATGATATAGGTGTGAGTGAGTTGATGTGATATGGTGAATGCATTTGAATTGTTATATTGTGTTGAAGTTGATATATTTTAATATATATTGATATTGATGTGATGTAGTGAGATAGTTTAGTGTTGGTGTTGGTTGGTAGAGTTAAATAAGTTATATCCTTTGTTTTTATAATTAATTCCTTTGATATTCCTCTAGTAAACCTTTGTCTGGGAGATAGGCCTTGAGTTATCCCCGATCCAAGCGGAACCCGAGAAGTTTTAACTCTCTAAAAGAGTTTTAATTAACAAAATAGATGTGATCATGAGGAGAATAGTACGTACCAAGAATATTGCCAGGTCTGTGTTCTTTCATGCTAATAGCGGAGGGATAGATTAATGTTATTATTACTTGTAAGTTTCTTTTGTACTAATACATGGATGCTCAATGACTTCTTTTTTCTCCTTAAAAAAAGACATGAATGCTTGATGTGAATGAGCAGGTTGTTCACCTTGCCATGAAGAAATGCAAGCCTTATGCAGTTCCTAGTTGAATTTTTTAGGCATTTTCATATCAAGTATACTGTGGCCAATATTTGTTGCAGCTAAATTATGTTGATGACCAACATCAGCAATGTGTGTTCAGGCTAGTCTAAACTCGACATTTGACGTTGTGGCTATTCAGGTAATCTATATATATAAACTAAAAGATAGCGCTAAGTTGACAGGTGCCAACTTAGTATTTTCCATTGACATATCTTCATGGTTCTCCCATATATAAATCCTCTGCGGGTGCTCTTTGTAAGACAGCTTTTTAGCTCCAATTCCAATATTTGCAAATCTTTTCTCCATCTAATTTCTGATTCCTCCCTCCACATAACGAGGTGATTTTAACTACCTTATAGCTGTGATGAATCATGTGTTGAATTGACACTTTGTTTGTGCCCTTAAGCCCTAAGGTGCCCCTTAAACAGGAGTTACTGTAGACTATGCATAGGTTGAGACCTAACTACACAGTAATCATCATTTTTTCTCCTTTCATTTTTAAATCGTAGATGATAACAGATTTAATCATATCATTAACAGAATAATTTCACACGAAAAGAAACAATAGAAAATAATCTCAAACAAGAGATTAGTTTCCTAGTGATTGATGTACATCCCCAACCCATTCTCTGTTTTAAAAATATTATCTTCGAAGTACTGAAAAAAATCATTACCACCTACAATGAATCTGAAATCCTCTAATCTTGCATTCCTCTGTTGTGATCCACTATTTTGTTGGCATCTTTGTTGACTTAAAAAATATGCCATTTTGTCATTCCCTGGCAGTGAGCGTTTTTTTTTTTTTTTTTTATGAAAGGGGTTCCTTGGCGGTTAGTTCCTTGATCCATTTTTGTTATAGTCCTCATTTTGGCGAAGTATGTGGTACGAGATGCTTGATTCCTTTTGCTTTACAGATGTATCAATGATGAGGGTAGAGAAGGTGGCCATGTCACCTAGTTAGTTATTTTGACATCCATATACCACTATCTGATTTGGACCTCTGCTTGTACATTTGCCATTTTATACTGTGAGATGCGTGAAGGGGGAGCAGAGGCCGACCCCAATGTTCCTCAGATGACACACGATCTTGGGTTTGGGGAGGGAGCTGGGTGCAGCCAGAATATGTGCTGCTGCATCTATCTCCCTGATACCCTGAGTGATAATTTGGATTGCAACTTTCACTACATTCGTGGTATTAATAGGCTCCTAACTCAACTTTGGTCATTATGGATTGTTATCAAGATCAAGTCCAAGGCAATCAGACTTTATTCTAATAGCTTGGAAGGTACCTGTGGAGAATAGAGTTAGCCACGTGAACTGCCACATGGCACAATGGCCCACGTGGGCAGTTCACGAGGCAACTAGTTAGGTCATGTGGTCGTGGATCTAGTTGGGTTAGGAAGATATAACATAGGAGTTGTGATTAATTGAGTTGTTAGGATTGATTTGATTTGATTTGATTTGATTTGGGTTGTTTTAAGAAATAAAAGTAGATCTCTTTATAAAGAGATCAACCTTGTTTATTTGGAGTTGAGTTGTAATAAATTATTTTCCAATCACAACTCTCTCTCTCTTTCTTCTTCACCACCAGCCCTCTCTCTGTCTCTCTTCAACCTCCACGTTCCATGCATGGAATCTTCCACACATCTAGGCCCATCTCGCTTCCACAAATCCTCACAATAACAATGCAAGGTGGTATGAGTAATTATAATTATATAGGAAGGCGTGAATAATGGGATATCCAACCTTTTGGCATTTCTGCCCAAAGGTTTCCTATGTTTCTTATGGTTATTCATTTTCAAGTGGTTTTTATGTCTCAATATTTGGAATGAATGGAAGCATGTATTCTACAGCTGCCTAAGTTATTTCCCCAAGTGTGATAAACGTCTTCAAACATTTCAGAATCATCTCTAAAGGTGTACCCAGATACAAGAGAAATTTTCGGGTCAAGAGCATAGGCAATGTTTGCTGCCCCCCGTCGACCCTCCATGGCATTTACATCAATTAGTTATCAAATAAAATACTAGATGATTAGACTATGAGAAAGTTCTAATAAGCTAGTTGTCTAAAGGCATGTAGTCGGTGTTCGCGCAACTCGAACCAAGTGCTCTTTTGAATACGAATGTTCTTCCTAATCTCCCTCGGGGCATATTGAATTTGAAACGTCGAGCCCAAGGGAGCCAGAATACATAGCAATAATGTGTATTTATCAAAAGTATTTCTTGTATGAACCATGGATCCCTTCGATGTCCGTCTATTTTTTCATTCAGACTTTTCCAATTCAAGCCACAGTTTGGAGCACATCAAATTGGCTACTTACATGACTGCTACTTGTACGACTACTAGGGTGAAAGGTTTGCCTTGGGGATGCACTGTACGAGGAGTAATGGCATGCTTGTGCAGGGCGTTTAGTGTCTTTTACTTGGGAAGGAAGGTGGGTGTATTAGTTTCCTCAAAGGCACATGGAGCAGCTGAAATCTTTGGCCTATTTCGCTTGCTACAATGCAAGCAAAATGCTCGTTTCATTTTGTTTATGCTTTGTGCGCAGAAAATTTCTTTTGTCAAAGTTGCCATTTTTCTTTTCTTATTTTTAGAGATAAATTAGAAATATGAATAATTAAAATAATTTTTTTTTGAGAGTTAGGTTAAGTTGGGCTTTCTTATTTTGTTATGTTATCATTAGGATTTGATTTGTTTTTAGTTTGTTTCCAAATTAGTTAAGATTAGGATTGCCATTGTTATCCCCTTTCTATGTAAAGAGGGATTGATTTCTATTTTCAATTAATGAAAATTATTTCCAAAAAATTTTACATGATATCAAAGTTGGAACGGCCATAGGAAACACGAGTGCCATCGCCCTTCCTTTGTTGAGTCCCTTCAATCTACTTATTTTTATTTGTTTTATGTAGTTCCTTATTTTTTTGAGGAGTCATTTGTTCTTTTCCCACCTTTATATATTGAGAGGTAAGATTTATGAACAAGTGAATACGATTCATTTTATCTGACTTAGTATCAGAACAACGATTCTAGATCGGAGCTTGGTATCCCATCAAAAACCTAGCCTCCGCACCCACCGCCAAAACCCTTCCTTAAAGGAGCCGTCCTCCTCTCTCCTCCAAAGGGTGCCATTAGCCCCCTTTCTCCTCCTCCAAGCGTCACAGGCACCACCGCTAGTCTTCTCCCTCATCTAGAGGGCATTGTCAGCCTCTCTTCCTCATATCTCCACCTCGCAGCCAGTCCAATAGGGCCCAATGCCTCCACAAGGCCCCTCCAACCTTGCAACGACACTGCTGTAGGGTTTGCGCTGCCGCTGTCATTGTTGTTGCTGTTGCCTTGTCGCTGCTGTAGTAGCTTCTTGAGACTACTATAGGCCACAAGCTGATCTAGGATATGTGGGGTTGTGGCTGGATTTTTATTGCATAGGTAGGGGCATTTAATCGCCCTCCTCTCCTTGGTTTCTTCCATGCTAGGGAACACCAAAGGAAGAGGCAGTACTTCTTGGGGTCTGTGATGCCCTAAGAAGTAACTGCTATGCTCGATAATCATATTTCAAAGTTCTCTATGATCTAAAATTAAATTTTCAAATCCTTGAGTTCATATTCTTAGCTGATTGGATGATCTGGTGAAGGCAAGATGGCATCATGATTTAGTGTCTCTTCATCGATTTTTAGTAGCTAGAGGCGATGTGATGTCTTCTAAATTAGGAGCTTGTGCAAGCTCTCTCCTTGATACCCAGGAGAAGGCTTTTATGATGACAGGAGAGATACCTAACACTATCATTGTTTCTAGGAGTGAGTATGAGGCATTGCTCCAAGTGTATATGCAGTATGGTGCTTCTCAAGCAGGTATAGCTTATTCGTCTCAAGCTGGAGATGCAGATTGGCTTGTTAATTCAGAAACTTCTCAACATATTTGTGGTGATGAGAGATAGTTTATCACCATTCACCCAATTCCACTAGGCAGATCTGTGCAGGTTGATGATGGGAGACAATCTCCTATATCTAGGGAGGGGGAGATTCGTGTAGCCCCACACACAAAGTTGGAGAATGTTCTTTTAGCTCCAGTCTTCCCACTAAGTCAATTGTTAGTAAGAAGGATTACGAAGGAATTGAACTGCAGGGCGATTTTCGATATTATGTCTCTTTCTTTTGAAGATATTCTCACCAGGTGCACAATTGGATGTGGCTGTGAGGAAGGTGGTGTTTATCGTCTTTTGTAGTCACCTTATGTAGGACATGCTTCACTTTTATTAGAGGGTGCTACTAGTCACATGTGGCATCTCAGGTTTGGTCGCCTCCCCTTGCCGAAGCATGGATGCTACCAGAGATTTCTCCTATTATTACCTTTCAATCTGAGCCATGTCAACTTGGGAAGCACCATAAGATCACCTTCCCTAGGAGTCAGCATCGAGGATCCCAAGCCTTATTCCAATTGCTCCATATGGATATTTGGGTACCCAGCCAAACTACTTCTGCTATAGGGATTGTTGCTTGCCCTTGCTCCTACTGCCCCTACAGATCATCAACTGGCTTCTCTGATGAAGTCGATGACTGGTGGGGAATTTGAGCGAGGTTCTTTTCTTCCATCTTAACGATTACTCGCTTACTTATTGGATTGTATCCCGTCTCTAACTACCTACTACTGCTTGGGATTGTCTCCCACCACTAGTATTGACTACTTGGGAATATTATCCCATCTATGGATGCTACATTGCTACAACCCTACTACTATCATGTTTGATTGATACTACTATTATAGCCGTACCATTGTCATCCATGGTTGCTACTCTATTACAACATTGTCCCATCTAGTACTGCTGATACTTTTGCCCTTCTACTACGACTGTTACTTCTGCCACAGTTCATTCTGCTGCTTGCTCCACTGGATGCCCACATTAGGGGAGTCTTAGTTTTGTTCTACCTCCTATAAGTTAGGTGTTACGTGCTCCAACTTTAGGGGTAGTGTTATAGATAAAGTAGAAATAGGAATAAGTAAATAGGTTTCTTAAAAGTTAAGTTAGATTTTTTTATTTTGTTTTGTTATCGTTAGGATTTGATTTGATTCTAGTTTATTTCGAAATTAGTTCAAATTATGATTATTATTGTTATCCCCTCTCTGTATAAAGAGAGGTTGATCTTTATCGTCAATCAATCAATGAGAATTATTTTAAAGAACTTACACTTGTGAAGTAATTTTAGTGTCTAACTGCATACTTTGCACGATCATGTATTATGCTCTATGTGATTGTTATTTTTTAGGAATTGGGATTGATAACTCATTTTTCCTAATAGAGTAATATCATGGTTTCCTAGGTAATTGGTTTGAGAGCACAAGGATTAGCCTAAGATTTTGTATATGTGGGTTTTCTCTTCCCATGTTGTTTTTATTATATATGCTGAATACCTTTTAAAAGTATAGGAGGGAAAATTAATTCAGGGAGTGGGTCTTCCACTTGTTGCTATGGGGTTCCATTCTCTCTTATTGGGAAAATGGAGGAAAATGGAGAGGGCATGTTGACATTCCCCCCCATCCCACCAAAATCTTAGTATTTGGTAGTTTTGTTTTCTTTTCTGAAAGAATTCCTTTGTTTTTTTCCAGATAAATGTCTTATTTTCGTACTAAAATTGTCATTCCATCAAATTGTCTTTCGTCCCTTATCGTATCTACAACACGATGCCTTGGAATCTATTCTATCTCTTGGAGACGGTATGCAGAATTCTGCCTCATGGAATATTTTGATGTCTAATTCCACAAGGCTAGAGTTTCTCAGGGAAGCAATGAATCTATTCCAATCAAAGCACATTGACGAAGAGGTAACACCTAATGCAGTTTCAGTTACAACCATACTACCTATCATACAGATGAAGCTAATGCAGGGTGCTTGACCTAATTCATTCGAAAGATGTTATCTCATGGAACTCAATAATAACCGCCTATGTGGAAAATGGTTTCACTTATCATATTTAATTCTTGGAGTTGAGAATCTAATGAAGCTATGTAAACTACAACAAATAGTGATGGTTTAACATAATGTCTTAACGGATGCTTGGCGATGAGTAATGTGGTGGGGAGAGAGTCTAACTGAAGGAGTATGACGGGCAATGGAGAAGGGAACGAGTTGAGTACTTATGCGATCACAATTTTATTTTATTTTACTTTCACTTGATTATAATTTAATCTTTGAACAACAAAAGGTGGATTGGAATTTTTAAAGGGAGGGTAAGATTCTTATTTGATAATATCCTCTTAACAGAACATTTGTTTTGAAGGGAGAGCGATGGCCCCTACAAAGCCCTTCCTTGGCTCCACCGTTGGTGTCGATGGTGGTGGTGTGCTGGTGGAGGTGGTGTGTAAGAGGAAGAGGTGGTGTGTTGCGGGTTTGCATGGAATTTGCTGTGGAAAATCCCAATGTAATGCTACTCTATTTGTATTAGGAGTGATTAGGGGAGAGTGACATAATAGGTTGTAATAACCTGTTATATTTTTAGCTGGATAAGATGTCTGGAGTTTCAGTCAGACGTCTGTCCAAATGTCTAGACACATGTCCAGACGTCTGAAAGTGAGATTTTAGTACTGCGCTTTACGCTCTGCGCGCAGGCGACGTGCAGAGGCCACTCCCTCTCTCTCTCCTACACCCCCCGAACCTTAACCCCTCTCCAATATAAACCCCCTCCTTTCTCCTCTCCTCTCCTTCTCACACCACTCAACCACCACCACCTCCACCTTCTCTTACCAGCTACGTTCCCCTTCGCCTCTGCTGCAGCCGCCGCAAGGAAGGAGATTCATCAGCGAGGGGAGAGTGGGGAGGAGCGAGAGCGAGAGCGAGAGAGTGCAAAGGAGTGAGAGCGGGGGAGAGGAGGAAGACGACCGCGGGAGCTCAGTGGAGCTCAAGGAGCTGCAAGAGAGAGGAGGGCGTCGGTGAGGAGCTGCTCAAGCTCCTGCAGCTGCTAGAGCTGCCACTGCAGGCAGAGGGCTAGCGCGGCGAGCGGCGTGAAGAGGTTTGGATATTGGAAGTTTTCCAGTATCAGACGTCTGAAGTGAAATCCAGATGACTGGAGAGGCACTCGGACTTCTGGAGCTGAGGCCGGACATCTGAAAACACGTATATCGTCAGGTACGTATCTTCCTGCACCATGCATATCATAGTGCAAGGGATGTCGACTGACCATTGTGTCTGCGGGCAACTGTACGTAGGTGTAGGCTTTGGGAAGGCGCGTGGTATGCTTTCCCAAGCACTTTTGGACGTCTGATGACATCACCAAACATCCGGAGGTGCTTCCAGACGACCGGAGACCTTGTCCGACGTCTGGAACTGTCCCCAGACGGTCACAAAGGGAGTCTGGACGTCTGATCAGCTGCAGGAAACACAAGGTGAGTTTTGACATCTTTTAAGACGTCTGGGATTAGTCACAGATATCTGATCAGTAACCGCGTTTTTTGCCTGTTTAAGGCCCAAACGGAATCAGATTTCCTCAAACGAAGTACCGTTGTTTTCCACTCAAGTTCCTCTATGTGTTCGTGTTGAGTATCTACTGTTTTGAGCTCGTCCAATGTACATTGGTCGCTGATACAGGTTACCAGCCAGTGTCATGTTCGGGGCTCGCGGAGACGACGAGACCTACGACACAGGTCCCCATTCCTCCCGTGCTATCCGGTAGAGTGGTTTAACTCAGTTGTTAATATTTAAATAAGAATGTACTTGGCTGGAATGGTCGAATTGAACTCTAGGATATGGAATAAACTCTAGGGTAGAAATGAATGAGCCTGTTTGAGCTGTACTGTTTACTTGAATGCATTGTTAAGATAAATTACTAGCGAATACCTTTAACATAATTACGAGATACATGATAAAATACGAGCTGCCTGTATGTAATTGATGAAATTGCCTGTGAAACCACAAGTTGCATGTTTTTGATAATTGAATTATGAAAACACGAGCTGCCTGTATATGGATGAGGAACGAATTATGAAACATGAAATCTAGACTTGGATAAATGAGATGAATATGAGCATTAACCTTACGGGAAATTAGAAGTAGAACTCCTGTAGATAAAAGGAAATCTAGAATGTAGACGGGAAGTGAGCTGACCCTTGTATACGCGGTACCAAGGAGAGTAACTGTCTCTTTTTACTGTAGAGCGGAGCTAGCCTCCCTTGGGTTGAGACCCGATGTTAGGATTGGTCACTCTACGTCGACTCCTGTTGGCCCTCGTATATGCGGTATCGATGAGTGCTACTAGTGTAGGGAGGGAGTTAGCTACCCCATGGGACTTGGGGTTCAGCTAGTCACCCTACACCGACTTTGTTAGACCCTTTGGACAAATTGGGGTAGTCAGACGATGGTGCATGGACTGTGGAGGGGCGAGACCCCTATTTAGTTCTGAGAGTCAAGACCCCTGTTCTGAGAGGGCAAGGCCATATACTATTCCATACTGTTCTTTGGGCATACCCACTAGCGGAAACGACTGACCATGTGTCAGTGTGGGGTAGCTACCTATGCGCTTATCACACGTGCCGTAGTCACTACTACGTCTTGACAACGACCTCAAGGTGGTTGACTGGGTGTAGGACTACCACGGGAGACTCTTCCGGCCAGGAGAGCACCACGTGTACCTTCTAATCTACAGAAAAGACTGCAATCAAGATCGTTCCCACGAGGAATATGCAAGAGCAAGAAATACTTGGACACTCTGAGAAATAATTGAAACAAAAACACTTAAATGAGATAAATAGAAATGTGAAATAAACATATTGTTGTTTTTACTATACTTGTACTTAAATAATGTAAACACCATTCTACTCAGCGTTCGCTGACTCTGTCTTTTCATAACACTGTTCAGGATCAGGAGTTGAGCAGCCTGAGTTTCCGGTTGCAGAGGGTGCTGGGCCCAGCCGAGCCCAGCCGTAATCGTTTTTCAGCACTTTCGTTTTCTCTACTGTTGTAGTAAGTAATGGACACATAGTTTACTGTTCCGGTTACTTCTATTTCCTTTACATTTTCTGTTGTTGTGGTGACATGTACTATATTTTGAGACAATTGTTTTATTTTCTTTACGGTTTCACTCTTTTCTTCTTCTTAGTTATATTGCATGTGTGAATGTGGTTTATTTTCTTGTTATTAGTTATTTCTTGTTAGACGATTAGATCTTAAGATTAGTCGAGACAAGTCAAACTCGGATCGTGTAGGGATCCAAGAATCGAATCGTAACATAAGTGAATTCATATATTGTGTGTGGTAGTGTGAGTTAATGTGATGACAGCTAATTCTTACATTGTAGTACGTAATACTGACATGGAGAATGATATCTCCATATAAATACTCATCCAAATGGGGCCCTTAAAGTGTTCGTCATCTCATGCCTTAAATTGACCTGAAGAATCAAGCAACAACATGAATAATATTATCCATTTCTAGAAGAAAGAAGCTCCTTTAACAAAACAATCCACGTCATCTTCCCTAGTTTCCTGTGCATAACGTGCTTCACAGTAGAGTGCCACGTGAGTCTTAATAATTCTTAGTACCCATTGTGTGATCAAGGGGAATCATCTATTTAATTTTGACTTAGGTGCTGAAAGCTCAAAATCATATCTACAAATGACAAGACAAATAAAAAATTTTGATGAAACCCTTCCAATTTCTTCTGCTGCAAACAAATAGGAAACTGTGCAATCCTTCACATAGATGGTTCGGTGGTAGAGTAATGAGCGTGCTACTCGACAGCTAGGATTAAAATTTTACATTACTTAAAATAAAGAAGAAGGAGAAGGCAATTGGATTTCTAGTTTCAACAATCGTCCTTGGTGGGCACATCCCATAGGAGCAAAGCAATCAAAAGGGGTAGAATGATACGCTTTATTTTCATTGGCCATCTAAGCAGACACTACCATGTCATCAATGGTATTGCCAAACATAAGCATTATGGTGGGCGTGCACGACACTCTGATGGTGTTGCAGAAAAAGCTACCAAAGATGGTATGCGCTACACCAACTCTGCATCATTAAAACTAAATTGCCCACTACCGAAACTATTTTCCCTTCCCATTACACGGATATTTTCCCCTCATTTTATCGATCTAATACTTGAGAAGGCAAATAGACCTGAATTGGATGTGGGCAAGTATCTGAAAATACGTAAAGTACACAAATTGTAGAGGTATTAAAAAGAAGGGATTTTTATATAAATATCTCAATAATATTTTGATAATACATGTATACCCTCAAATTCTTCGCTATTACATAAATATCGTTAAAATCTTATCTTCATCGATAGATATGCCCTCATGTTAGTTTTAGCTTTAACAATTGTTAACTGTGGCTGGAAGTTTTTATATAAATACTCTTATAATTTTTTGATAGGTTCTTAGATATTATATAAATACTTTTAAAATCTTGTTCCTGTTTACATGAGATATTCTTGAGTTAACTTCTCTTAGTTTTAACTTTAATGACCGTTAGATTTGGGTCAAACTAACATTTTTGCTCTTAAAGGGCAATGCACAACGGTGTGATGAAAATGAGCTCTGTTGGTGCTATGTGTGGCAGTGTGATGAGAGTAGTGGTGGTGATTATTTGAATCACTGATGGCATGATGCGTAGTGGTGTGATGGAGGAGTCATTGACTACGGAAGATGAGTGATAACTAATAGGATAGAGGGTTAGGGTTTGTCTTGCTCAATTAGGATTGTGAGAGGGGCATTGAGAGGGGATGGTAGGAGGTGTGGGTAGTATTGTGGTTTGTCATGCATGCAGAGTTGGTGATGACCTAGATTTTTTCTGAATTCCTAGATAATGCATTGACCATTGAAGTTAAACAAAGATTATGATACCATGATTAAGTACATACAAACTTTAATTGAGTTGCTAATGACACACTAACGAAATGTCACATATATTGATGGAGACAATAATTAAGGGGCATTTATATAATACCTAAAAAATCACAGTTGTAGGATCCTAAAACATTATGCTATGCACACAAACAAACTAGATGCAAGATATTAGCAATAAAAATATTTGCACAAAAATCAAACCACAAAGATGGACACAAGATGTACGTGATTCCCCACTCACTTGGGTATTTCACTACCTAAACCTCCCAACTTATGATTTTTAACCTGATTCCCTCAACTGGTTGCTGAGGGCGTTGGGCCTAGTCGAACCCAGCCGTAGTCCTTCTTTTCTGCTGCAGAGTTTTGTTAGTAGGGAGTAGCCTTCTGTTATATCCTTGAGATATACTGCTCTGCTTCCTTTACTATCTCTTACGTACTTTCTGCTTAGTTACATTACACGTATGTTGTAGAATGAGTATACATTTGGTTGTTTCTTGTTAGACAACTGGGTCTTGGGGTTCTCAAGGCGAGCCGTTCTCGGGTTCTGTAGCGAGCCATTCTCAGGTTTTGTAGCAAGCCAGGAACAGATCGTGACACCCAGGTTTAAGACACATTAGGCACTGTGACCTACATGTACCGATACTCATCTTTAGTACTAGTACTTGTAAGATCCAGGCCCGAACTGAATCTACAAAGTGTAACCATTAGATACTGATACTCTTGACTAGTACTAATACTTGTTCACAGTTTGAGGCAGGCTCAAACTTGTGCCTTGCATGTTGTAATGACCCGTTACATTTTTAGCAATGTAAGACGTCTGGAGTTTCAGTCAGACGTCTATCTAGACTTCTGGACACGTGCCCGGATATCTAAAAGTGAGATTTTTCGCACTGCGCTTCGCGCTCTACGTGCGGGCGGCGCACAGAGGTTTCTCTCTCCCTGCACCCACACCCTGCACACCCTATTTCCCCTCCTATTTAAACCCCCCCTTCTCCTCTCCTCTCCTCCTCACACCACTCAGCCACCGCCGCCTCCACCTTCTTGTGCCAGCCGCGTTCCCCTCTGCCTCTACTGCAGCCTCAGCAATGAAGGAGATCCACCGGCGAGGAGAGAGAGAGAGTACGAGGGAGTGAGAGCGGGGGTGAGGGGGAAGACGACCGCGGGAGCTCGGTGGAGCTCAAGGAGGAGCTGCAGGAGAGAGGAGGGCGTCAGCGAGGAGATGCTCAAGCTCCTACAACGGCTGGAGTTGCCGCCACGGGCAAAGGTGCGAGCAGAGCGAGCTGCGATGAGGTTATGATACTGGAAGTTTTCTAGTATTAGACGTCTGGAGTGAGGTTCTAACGACTGGTGAGGCACCCGGACGTCTGAAGCTGAGGTCGGACGTCTGAAAGTACGTATATCGCCAGGTACGTATCTTCCTGCGCCATGCATATCATAGCACAGGGATGTCGGTTGACCGTTGTGCCTACGGGCGACCGTACACAGCTGCAGGCTTTGGGAAGGCGCACGGTACGCTTTCCCAAGCACATTTGGATGTCTGATCACATCACCAGACGTCCGAAGGTGCTTTCAGATGACCGGAGACCTCGTCCGACATCTGTAACTGTCCCCAGACGATCACAAAGGGAGCTTGGATGTCTGATCAGCTGCAGGAAACATAAGGTGAGTTTTTGACGTCTTTTAAGATGTCTGGGATTAGTCTCAGATGTCTGATTTTGATCAGAAACCACGTTTTTGGCATGTTTAAAACCCAAACGGAATCAGATTTCCGCAAACGAGTATCGTTGTTTTCCACTCGAGTTCCTCGACATATTCGTGTTGAGTATCTACTGTTTTCAACTTGTCTAATGTACATTGGTCGCTGGTACAGGTTACCAGCCAGTGGCGTGTTCGGGGCCCGCTGGGACGACGAGATCTGCGACACAGGCCCCCATTCCACCCGTAATACCCGGTAGAGTGGTTTAACTTAGTTGTTAATATTTAATAAGAATGTACTTGGTTGGAATAGTCAGATTGAACTCTAGGATATGGAATGAACCCTAGGGTAGAAATGAATGAGCCTGTTTGAGCTGTACTGTTTACTTGAATGCATTGTTAAGATAAATTGCAAGTAAATGCCTTTAATATAATTACGAGATGCATGTTAAAATACGAGTTGCCTGTATGTAATTGAGAAATTACCTGTGGAACCACAAGTTGCATGTTATTGAGAATTGAATTATGAAAACACGAGCTGCCTGTATATGGATGAAGAACGAATTATGAGACATGAGATCTGGACCTGGATAAATGAGATGAATATGAGCATGAACCCTACGGGGAATCAGGAGTAGAACTCCTGTGGATGAAAGGAAATCTGGAATGTAGACGGAAAGTGTGTTGACCCTTGTGTACGTGGTACCAAGGAAAGCAACTGTCCCTTTTTAGTATAGAGCGGATCTAGCCTCCATTGGGTTGAGACCCGGGGTTAGGATTGGTCACTCTACATGAACTCCTGTTAGCCTTCGCGTACGTGGTACCGAGGCGAGCTACCAGTGCAGGGAGGGAGCTAGCCACCCTACGGGGCCCGGGGTTCAGCTAGCCACCCTACACCGACTTTATTAGGCCCTCTAGGCAAACCAGCGTAATCAGACGAGGGTGCGTGGACTGTGGAGGGGCGAGACCCCTGTTCTGAGAGGGCAAGGCCCTATACTGTTCCGTGCTGTACTTTGGGCGTACCCGCTAGCGGAAACAACTGACCACGTGTCAGTGCGGGGTAGTTACCCGTGCGCTTATCACACGTGCCGTAGTTACCGCTATGTCTCGATAGTGACCTCGGGGTGGTTGACTGGGTGTAGGACTACCACGGGAGACTCTCCCGGCCAGGAGAACACCACGTGTACCTTTTACTCTACGGAAAAGACTGCAATCAAGATCGTTCCCACGAGGAACATGCAAGATCAAGAAATACCTGGATACTTTGAGAAATAAATGAAACAGAAACATAAAAATGAGATAAATAGAAATGAGAAATAAATCTGTTGTTGTTTTTACTGTACTTGTACTTAAATAATATAAACACCACTCTACTCAGCGTTTGCTTACTTTGTCTTTTTGTAACCCTGTTCAGGACCAGGAGTGGAGCAGCTTGAGTTTCTAGCTGCAGAGGGTGCTGGGACTAGCCGAGTCCAACCGTAGTCGTTCTTTCAGCACTTTCGTTTTCCCTACTGTTGTAGTGAGTAATGGACATATAGTTACTGTTCCTGTTACTTTCTGTTTCCTTTCTGTTTCCTGTTGTGGTTGTGGTGGCATATACTGAGACAGTTGTTCTACTTTCTTTATTGCTTCGTACTTTTCTTCTGCTTAGTTATATTGCATGAGTGAATGTGGTTTATTTTTCCTACTTTTGGTTATTTCTTGTTGGATGATTAGGTCTTAGGATTAGTTGAGGCGAGCCAATTTCGGGTCCTATAAGGATCCAGAAATCGGGTCATAACACATATACTGGTAATGAGGAATAGTACCAGTACTTACTTACAAGTATCTTTTTATGTGAATCACTAATATGTTCATTAGTCTACTTTAACAAATACTTTAATCATTAAAACAATATCTTATAAACAACTCGTTCTTTGAAATAACTCGAATGATCATAATATTTTATCCTAATTTATCTGTATATGATTTTTATAATCTAATTATTATTTTTTGTTAAGAAGCATACATTCTAAAAGTAAAGTAAAAACCTAATCTAATTGACAACATAAACTCTTGACTGAAGATCTTCTATCATCATTGATTCATTGTCATCTTGCCTCCTTGTCATCTTTCTTCGTTTATCTTATTCTTCATCTAAATCTTAAATGTCACTAAATTGCAAATATTAATATAAAATAATTTAGTTAACACCAAAACAAAATGTGGAACATGATTCCAACAGCATTTAATGGTATTAAAGTTAAAACTAACAGAAGTTCGGTCAAGAATATCTCATGTAAATGGAAACAAAATTTCATGAGCATTTATATAATATTCAAGAACCTAAGGCCTCATTTGGCTGGAGACTAGTGTTGGATTGGGACACTAGTCACGGTTAAATTCATTGTAGCACATGGAATTGATGTGTAACGTACGGAATCAAGAGAAGAGGTAATCATTAACTACCGATAGTTAACATCATATCAAAAAATCTCCTCTCACAAAAAAATTATTAAATAAATAACACTAACCTCACGTTACACTATCAATTATTTTATCCTACTTTTTATTTTTATACCATAACTAAACATCCTACAATTTATTTCTACAATATTTTATCCCAATATAATTCTTATTTTCTTACCAAACGTAGCTTAAGAATATATATATATATGTCATAAAAAGATTGAGAGATATTTATATATAAACTTTCGCTCACAAGAAATAGTCGTTAAAGTTAAAATTAATAAATATAAAATACAGATAAGATTTCAAAGGAATTTACGTAACATTTAAATACGCGTGGGAAACCCCCGCCAACCAAAACCCGACGTAACCACACCACTTAATAATAAAAAAATCCATTAAACATATTTTACGAGCTAAGCGTCAGGGACGAAGACAATTTGCAACTTAGTTTATGGCATGGCGACATTTCTTTTTGTTGCCCTTTTCTTCCCGATAAGCTCTAAACCCCCCAATCCCGCCCTCTCCACTTTCCCTGGAGAACGACAGCTTCCCGATCGCCTCCCACCAATGGCGAGAAGAGATCACCTCGGCGGTCTCCCCGACGACGTCCTCCTCCTCATCCTCTCCTTCCTTCCCACCACGCAGCAACGCGCCTCCACCTCCATCCTCTCCCGCCGGTGGCGCCACCTCTGGACCCGCGTCCCCTCCCTCGACTTCTGCTTCTTCGGGTTACCCAGTTCATTCCGATACCTTCACCTCATCCACGATTGCCTCTGCCGCTGCAGCCACAGCGTCCCCCCACCTCCACCGCTTCTCCGCCAATCTGCACCACGGGCAGCTCGAGCCCCTCGAGGAGGCAGGCCTCATGCTAGACCGTTGTATCGACCTTGCAGCTTCAAGATCCCTCCGCGAGCTCTCCTTCTGTGTGGCCGAGATGATTCCCATCTTGAGATTCCCACCGTCCGTCCTGTCCCTAGGCGCCTCCTTGCGGGTCCTGAGGCTCAGCAGTTGCGATCTCACCGAGGTCGCTTGGGCGAGCCCCCACGGCTGCGGTTTCAAGCACTTGGAAACCCTCGTGCTCGAAGACGTCAACATCGACGACGAGCAATTCCACGCCCTCCTCGGGGTCTGCCCCAATCTCGAGAACCTGAAGATCGACGGCTTTTTTCTGTCCTCCATCAGGTTGTCCTCCTCCGTGAATCCATGCTTGAAGAACGTCGATGTCCAACTTGGTTCCCGTGAAGGAAGCACCTGTCCAGTGGCAATCGAAGTTGCCGATCTCCGGTTTCTAGTGCTCCGGGGAGGCAGCATGAGGGATATAAGTTTTGAGAGACGCGCCGCGGCTGCGTCAGGTTGCACTTTTTCCGGCTGGTCATTCTCTCCCAGTCATCGTGCCGACAACCATGTCGAGGGTGGAGATCCTATCCGCAGAGTTGCCGCTCTTTCAGGTTCTTTCCATGTTTTTTCCTCTAACTAATGGAGCTCAAAGTTGATAATGGTTGACGAACACAAGCCCTATGAGCTTAAAAATGCTTTGGTGGAGGTCGCGAGGTAGTGAATCCTCGATCCTTCCGACTAGAATTTGGATGAGGAGGGAGTAAAGATAGGTGCTACAATACGTTTGCCCAAGTCCAATTACCATTTCAGATTGTACTTATTGTGATATCTTTCATGAATAGGCCCAAGAGAAGGAGAGGTTCGAATTCACGGATTTGAAAGTGCTGCACGGCGAACACATTCCTGACCGTAATTCCTTTGACTGCTTCATCGCGTTTCTCAAGCGATGCCCATCCCTGGAGACGGTTTACATCACCGTACGTGCTCTTATACTGATTCCTCAACTTAATATTTTAAAACCTAAAAGCCAAAACCTTAACCTTTGATTTTACAGCACAGGGCTCCGAAGATAACATTTTGGGATTTGTGTCTTTTTTTTTTTTTTTTGAAGGGCGGATGGGTGGATTTTGACTCGAATTTTTGCTTAGCAAAAACATTTCTCTTTCAAATTCTGGTTCTTTCCCGTCGCCGTTTTATCCGTGTAGCTTTACTATCGTTATGAAAGTCGCCTGGACGAAGTGTTTCATGAGTTCGACGTTGGACGACGTACATTGGGTTGCCCAGTCAAGTCAATTACAGTTATGAACTTTACCGGCCGTAAGCGTGGTTGGGCACTGTTGAGGTTCTTGCTTGGAGTGATGGCACGCTTAGAGCATCTATGTGTGGCTTTCCAGAACGATTTGCAATACAACATGTCGGAGAAGAGACTTCTACGGGAATTTTCTCGATTTCCCAGAGCATCTCCAAATGTCAATTTTGTTGTGAAACCATCAAGAGCGGGCCTTTCGATTCCAAACACTCGGTTGTGTTGCCTTGATTTCTTATGCTCACTAGACATGCCATTTTGTCATTTTGCCTGCGGAGAATCAAGAGACTAGTCGACAAGATGTCCCTTAGGTTGTGATTGATGGAAGGAGGATAAGGGTTATATCAAGTTAAAGTGCTGTAAGGATAATATGAGAGGAGTGTTTGCTCGGGATATAAGTTAAGTGATTATAAGCATAAGTGATGGGATAAAATAATTGTCATTATGATATAATATTGATAAATAATTTTTTAATATTATGATGTAAGTGTGAGTGTGTTTATGTGATATAAAGAATGTATTTTAAATGATATATTAAGTTGAGGTGAATGTATTTAATATATATTATTGTTGATGTAATATAATAGATAGTTTGATGTGATGTTGATTGACAAAATAAAATAAGTTGTATTAGTTGACTTTAAAATTAATTCCTTTAATATTCTTTTGGTAATCTTTCGATCGAGAGCAACCCTTAAGTTATCCATTTGTCAAATAGAATCTTAGCAATACAAAATAGTTTTCTTTCTTTTGAGAAATTTAAAAGAGTTTTAACAAAACAGATGTGATCATGAGGAGAATGGTAACAAGAATATTGCCAGGTCTGTGTTCTGTCATGCTAAAAGAGGTGGAACAGATTAATGTTATTATTACTTGTAAGTTTCTTTTCTACTAATAGATGGATGCTCAATGACTTCTTTTTTTTTCCTCTTTACAAAAAGACGTGAATGCTTGATGTGAATGAGCAGGTTGTTCAGCATGCCATGAAGAATGCAAACCTTTTGCAGTTCCTAGTTGAACCTTTTAAACATTTTCATACCAAGTATTCTATGGCCAACATTTGTTGCAGGTAAATTATGTTGATGACCAAACATCAGCAGTGAGTATCCAGGCTATTCTAAACTTGACATTTGACGTTGTGGCTATTCGGGCAATCCCTAAGTTGACGGGTGCCAAACTTATTAATTTCCATTCACACGTCCCCATGGTTCTTCCCCATGTAAATCCTCTCCAGGTGCTCTTTGTAAGAGAGCTTTTTAGCACCAATTCCAATATTTGCTAATCATTTCCCCATCGGCGGGAGGTGGAGGCACGTTGCTTCGTGGAGGGAGAGGACGCGGAGGACGTCATCGGGGAGATCGTTGATGCGGTCACTACTCGCCACCATTGATGAGAGGTGGTCGGGCAGTGTGTCATCGTCACCGGATGGACCCTTTGGTTGTGAAACAAAATTACGTGGTCCTTGACCTGATAGGGATTGATGAATGATGAATAAATAATAACACGGTACATACGATTTAGGAGAATTACTAACTTAATTTTCTATTTATAATATATAAATTTATCTACCTTATCCGATCAAACTTACTATATGTATTATAATAAAATAATAATAAAAGATAACTCAATATTAAATATAAAATAAATAAACAATAATTATTTCTTAACATTTAAATCATATCGACACATAACTTATAATACATCAATTTATCTATTATATCTAAGGATGTAAGTTTCGATAAATTCGATTTTAATCTAACTAACCCAAATCGAAAAGAATAATTAAAATCCGATCCGAACCTGATTGAGTTTAGGTATGAATTTTATCTAAAAAGTTTGATTAGATTTGGGCATGGGTATGGATATAAATCAATACTCAATTACCTGAATAAAATCATTTACTCAATATTTATATCAATTTCATTCTAATTCTCTTATTCCCTCAAACTTAATATCCTTCATGATTTTCTCCATAATTTTGAAGGTTGGGAATACTTCTAAAGCTTCCATTAAATATTTATTTTGGAGATGAGGATTTTTAATTTGAAAGGTAATTATATTTAGTCTTTTTTTTATATTTTATTTTTAATTTATTCATCGTAAATGGTTATTTTTATAATAATTTTAGTGAAAATCGATAAAATTAGAATAACTCGAGCTCCTAGAGTTTATTAAAAATAAACAATTAATGAATTATGTTATAGATATTTCTTATTCTTTGACTCTAATTTGGTATGATTTGATTGTAAGATTAATTTATCAATGGATATTTGGTGGGTAAATAGATACCTGATGGATAGATGGATATTGGTATGAATTTAAATTTTTATATCTAATAAGCAAATGAGTGAGATATAAATATAAATTTTATAAATAAATATAGGTATAAATTTAATCAAATTCGATCCGAATCTAATTCATTTACATCTCTAATTAAATTTATTCAACTTAACCTATCTTAATACTTACCTAGAGGCAACCACTGGCCCGCAACAAAACAAGGGTTTCATTGCTCGCCAAAGAGGGGCAAAATGCACATGGAGGAGGCTGTTTCGTTTCCACAGCTTTATTGTTAGCGAGAAGGGTTTCATTACGAGAATTGGTGTGTTCGTTCCATGTTCGGTGGGTTCAATTTCGGAATAAATTGTTTTCCAACTCGAGTGTGTATACTTAGTTTATTCTTTGTAATTATCCTCTATTCCTCAATTCTATGAACTGAATCAAATGTCAAAGCTCGTTTACTTATAAGGTTTACTTTCATTTACTTGACTATTTAATATTTTATTTATTAATTCAGATTTAATTATTTTAACACAAATTTATCTAATATCAATTTCAATTGGTGTTAATCAAATTTATATTAAAATTCTACACATGTGTTTCTAACACCTTTCATTTTTTTATATATTTAACATCACTATCATATAAATATCACAAGAGTTAACATCACAAGATAACATTAATTCAAGTAAATATAAATTAATATTAATATTATTTTGTAAGTAAATATAATTGAAGGTTAATATTAATTTTACATCTCTTAACATTACTTTTTTAATCCTTCAAATAAATTAATCCTTAACTCCCAATGCCCCCTTCTCCCTAGCATTGCCTTGCTCAACGATGTTGGCTTCTCCATTGTTGCACCCTTAGCTTTGTAGATATAGATCTAAGCTTACCTCTAGTCAACTTGGATGTTTCTATTGGGGATAAATTATGTAAATGACCTCGTGAACCTAATTGATGGGCAAAACATCTAATTGATGATAATTGTATTCGATACTAAATGTGGACAGACATTGAGGATCAGTGTCGGTATCATTGCCTTACCAATGATAGTTGTACTTAGCATCATTATCGAAACGCGTGAGTAACCTAGATAGGATTTTAATAATTGAAAGCATAAAGAAGAACAACTTATAAACCATTGGCTTGATTTTGATACCTGAAAGTGTTTTCCTAGTTATTGACAAGAAAGATCTTAAATCTGAATCCTAAAAGGATGTAGTTGTGTGGAAAGAACAAGAGTACAAAAGTCATAGATATGTTATTGGCTCTATATACCATCTTTTTTTAAAAAAAAGTATACCATCTTGTTTTTTTTTATGACAGAGAATTCCTGTGGTAACCCACATAATCCTTTTGAGGTAAATTTTGGAGGTTTCGTCGCACTCACCTACGGAGAGGTGTCGAACGGAGTAACTCAACAGACAACACCAACGCCTGAACTTTATGAGCGTGTGGGTAAGTGACCGGTCAGCTTGTTTACGTTTATTATACTTTAAATTACAGTCGTTATAATATGTAATAAGACAGCTACTAGATCACTACACATTTTTACTCGGAACAAATTTTCCCGAAATTGAAATTAGGGAGCAACTAGAATTCTAGAAATATAAGGGTTCTCAATTAGGTTACAAAAATATGAGAGAGAAATAGAGAGAGAGAGGGAGCTAGAGTTTGTCTTGGCTTCTTCTTCTCTCCTCCTTTTCTTTCTATCCTTCTTTCAGCTGATCTCCTTCTCTTCTTGCAGAGTCTTCCTCTCTTCTTCTTTCTTTTCTTTTCTTCTTCTGCGGCTGTGGTAATCTTCTTCTCTTTCTTTCTTCCCTTGCTTGCGGCTTCAATCTTCTTTCTTCTTTCTCTTTTCTTCTTCTTTTTCTTTCTTCCCTTGCTTGCGGCATCAGTCTTCCTCCTTTCCCTTTTCTTCTTTTTCTTCTCTGCTTCCTTCTTTCTTTTCTTGCTTTACAGCTCCTCTTCTTTTCTCTTCTTTCTGTTCTGGCCGCTGCCCAATCATCGTCTGGTGCAGTGGTCAAACGACTTAACTGTAGGTTTGCTACAGTGCCTTCCTTCTCTTCTTCCGTTTCTCTCCTTTGCTTCTTTTGTTTCATCCTTCTTCTTCTTCTTCAGCTGCCCTGAGCGGCTAAGGCTTCGGCCACCTCCCTTCTTCTTTCCTTCCTTCTTCTCCTTCTGTTCTTGCACGCTCACACAAGAGTTAGAGCAAAACCTACCCCTACCCTTCCCCGCGCCTCTCTCTTTCTCAGATTTCTCTCTTAGGACCGCTCTCCCAGAGCCGGGTAATCTGGTGCGGGTATCGCACCCGGGACCAGGCCCACCGGCGTGCGGTGGTGGGCGAGGAGTGCGCGGTTTGAGTAATCCGATCCTGCCCAGACCTGCGGGGCGTAAGCGCGGGCGAGGGCGAGCGAGCGCGTGGCGCGCAACGTGCGGGAGAGGGACCTGACCCCTGTGTTCGAAGGCGAATAGCCTTAGACACTTTTCCAATTTAAGTGCGGGCGCTCGGCCACGCACTTCCGAGGTGGGATTAAAGTCCCACCTCCAAAATTAGCGCCTGCAGCTGAGGAAGTCGCGGGTGATTGCAGCAGCTCGCGAGGTCTTCACCTCAACTGCAGACCTGGGCATCTTCGCAGAGGCAACCCGCGCAACCTGGGGTGTGCACCTGGGCTGGAGAGTGCCTGCAGCTGCAGGTGAAGGAGCTGCAGCAGCTCAGTAATGGCGGCGAAGGGGCTCCGACCTAAAAGCAGGAATACAGCCTCTCGGCCCAGTCAAAATACGCAGGGAGCTTCGCCAGAGTGCGGTGAAGGCAGTGCGGGTGGTGGCGAGGTGCTAGGACGCGTGTGGAGGTATCCCTAGGTCGAACTGTGGTCGGAGAGGTGGGTTTGTTCGGGGGGTGGTCGGGTGGCATTTGGCAGTGAATGGAGATGGGGAATCGATAGAGTGGAGTGTGAGGGAGCTTGTGCTGTGGTCGGCGAGGAGCGGGGGTGTCTGTGGTTGTGAGATGGTCTCGCCGAAGGGGGTGATCGGAGGTGGAGAGGATGGTCTGGATAGTGGTGGTCGGGTGGTCGACAGGGTAGTTTAAAAGAGGGGAAATGCGAGGGAAATAGAGAGGAAGCTATTTACCTAAGTATTGGACGAAGGGGGAGGGCGTGGCAGCTGGCTCGTATCTGCCGGAGCTGGAGAAGAAGGGGCCCTGGAGGAGGAGTGCGGCGACGAGGAAGCAGGCGGAGGGCGCCGGCGGGTACAGCCCAGCCCAGATGAGAGGGCAAGGAAAACCCTGCTGCAGGTAGGGCAGCAAAGCGACGAGGAGGAAGAGGAGGAAGTCCCCGGAAGCTTCGGGCCTTCTAACGGAGGAGGAAGGGATGAGGTGGGGGGTTTTCTCCGTCAAAGAAGAGCTTGCAGGAGCCGGCAAGGGGTGCCAGTCCTTATAAAGGGGTTGGCGCAGAGGGAGGAGCGGGCTGGTGACGTGCCAGCCTCGTCGGAGCATGGCCGGAAGGAACACCCATACCTTTCGCGCGTTGGCACGGAAGGTATGGTGGTCGGCAGAGAGCATGGCTGGGTCCCTGCGATAGAGGACGTCGCAGGGAACCCCGCTTCTGCTTTGCAGGGTGGTAACCTTTCTCTGCGCGACGCCATGCTCTGCGCAAGGTCGTCGGAGCATGGTGTTGCGCAGAGTTTGCAAGGGGAACCGTTCTGCAAAGAACGATGAAAAGATGGGGGCATAAATGCAAGAGTTTCAAAAGATAAGGGTCAAAAAGTAAATGAAGAGGACCAAATTGTAAAGTCGGTCAAAGAGGTTTCTACTTAGGCTCAAGTTTTTATACAAGATCAATTTGAACCTAAGAATTTTAATGGTGAATTTTAATTCTAGGTTGGACCATGTTTGACCGGCCAATTTGCGCAAAAACCCAAATTAAGTTATTAATTTGGCATGGTTCTCTTTTTATGTCAAAATAGGTTTCTAAGGTAAATTGAAGGTTCTAAACCCTAGAGAACATTTTTCTATGAATTTTAAAGGGTTTAGTTGATTTTTTTCCTACCTCAAACCTCGTGAATTGAAGTGGATTTGTTTTAGGGTTATAGAATGTCATTTAATTCCTGGAAGTTGCAATAACCCTTATTTAGATCAAATCATCCCACTTTCTTTTTTGTTAAGCTTGTTTGACCTGTGTTTGGACCCTTAATTACCCTGTTTGCAAACTGCGTTGGTGAAATTGCAGTTTTACCCCTTATGATTTATTTTATTCTTAAACTAAGAATTCTCTGAGTTAAACCTTTCTTTGGGTCATGTAGGAGCTTTTTATCACATATCAGGGTTAGATTGTGCTAGTTAAGGTTTATGATGAGGTTCTCATCATACCCTCATGCCTAGCTTTTGCTAGTCCTTTAGCAAAATATTAAGGCTTCAACCCTTGTTCTAGATCATGAAGTTCTTAATGATTTCAGATAAGTGCTTTTTCTTTTGCAAACTAGATTAGGTCAGAATGCCTACCATAGGCCTAAAAGGTACTCCAGTACCAACCAAGATCCAGATCTGTCTAGCCTCAACCTCAGTCCTTAACAAAGGTTTTTAAGGCCTACAAGAACTAACCTAAGGTTTATTGGACTTTGTGGTTAAGGCACCCGTGCTTGAGATAATTTTAGCCCTGGCTCAGTTCGCAATGCATTTTTGTAAGAAAGAGAGATAGAAGATTTATCTGTTTGGAGAGTTTTTTCTCTCTTTTCTTCTTAATTCTAGCTTAGGATTGGCTTTTCAACACGAACTATATCAGATTCCTTATCCCCATCATCAATCCTCAAGGGTTCCTGGCAGTCGATGCTTTGAGATAGCACCGCCCATGGTAACCCCCGGAACCATAGCTATTGAGATTTCGAGATAATCCCATCCATGGTGTTCCGTGGCCGAATTCAGATCCTGGCAATTGACATTTCGTGATAATGCCATCCATGGAATCTGAACCAGCAGAGTGCTTACATGTCCCTGGTAGGATATGTAAATATCCTAAGAGACAACTCCGAGGAGATGATATTTTGTTACGCATCTTCGAAGGGAATTTCCCACCTTTCCGCGCTAGGAACTCGTCCAAATCAACTTGTGTTGATCGACCGCTCCTACTCTAGGTGTCATTTTCAGAATTTTTTTTTGCAACGCTTTTGCGTGATTTTGATTTTTATGCTTACTGAACCAGCCTGTGTGTGAGGTTAGGGTGCTTAGGTTACTGAGTCCCGTAAACCAAAAGTTAGTTAACGAGGCCAAATACTTCCCAAGCCTTGGACCTAATACTTAAGCTTTTCATTTTTCTCAACCTCTTGAGGAATGTCTAGATCTTAATGGGTACTAAGAGTCTATCCAAGAATGCATAAGGTTCGCGTTATTACTAATCTCACTGTGCACTTTTCATTTCTTTTCTTGAATGAGGTCTAGAACTTAGATTAATTCCTTAGTTTCTTACTAATGGCTATCACTTTTTTCTCTCATTTTTGTGCTCCTTCTTTCCATTTTGTTCCTTTCTCATCCTCCTTTGTAGAGTCCTCAAAATTTTCTTTCCTCCTCTCATTTTATTATTCTTTTGTTTTCAAAAATTTTTTAATTTTTATGGTGGTTTTGGGATATGTAAATTTTTTTGTTTAAAATCTTTTCTTACAAGTTTTTGCACTTTCATACCCCCCATGCCTAAGATTTGCAATGTCCTCATTGTGCCTTAGGGGGGTTTTTATTCAACTTAGTCCATTCCTTAGGACAGATATTTTGGTGAGTGAATGAGTCGGGATGACTGTTGCGAATGATTTCTAATCTCAGATGCAAGCACCTAAGGTGGAGTTGGCTGTCCTAAAGGGCTAACCTCAAGTGCACAAAGGTGTCAGAAAAGGTTTCAGGTTTTCAAAGAGAATGACGGGCTGCCTCCCATTGAGCGTTGAGTTTTACGCCATCAGCTGGGCTCAATAAGCTCATGGGGAATGGAGGATAGAAGATGATTCAGCCAAATCAGTAGAAGTTACATCAATGAACAGTTTGAGTCTCTGACCGTTCACGATGAAAGGTTCGGAATCATGGCTGAGTGGACTGATCTCGATGGCTCCATTTCCAAAAACCTGTCGGACCAAGTATAGTCCGACCCACTTGGATCGCAGCTTCCCAGGGAAAAGTTTGAGTCGGGCATCGAAGAGTAGGACCTTCTGACCAGGATGAAAGATCTTTCTAGAGATCTGCTTGTCATGGAAGGCTTTAACCCGCTCCTTGTAGATTCGCGAGTTCTCGTACGCATCAAGACGTAGTTTATCGATCTCGCTAATTTGAAGCTTTCTGTGGGTTCCAGCCTTAGAAAGATCTAGATTACAATTCCGTACTGCCCAATAGGCTTTGTGCTCCAGTTCGACGGGAAGGTGACACACTTTCCCGTACACCAGTCTAAAGGGAGACATGCCTAATTGGGTTTTGTGGGCGGTCCTATAGGCCCACAAGGCTTCTAGAAGTCGGGACGACCAATCCTTCCTATCAGGCCGAACAGTGACCTGCAGGATTTTCTTGATCTCCCAATTTGACAGCTCAGCTAGACCATTAGTCTGGGGGTGATAAGGAGTAGAGATTTGGTGAGACACCCCGTATTTGGTCATCAACGACCTGAACTGAGCATTCGTGAAATGGGTCCCCCCATCTGAGATGATAGCGCGAGGAATCTCGAACCATGAGAAGATATTGTGATGAATGAATTTGAGAACGATTTTGTGATCACAGGTTCGGGTCAGTTTGGCTTCGATCCATTTGGACACGTAGTCCAAAGCCAGCAGAATGTATTCGAAACCATCCGAAACAGGAAAGGGGCCCATAAAATCAATCCCCCAAACATCAAAGATTTCGCATGCGAGAATCGGCTGTAAAGGCATCATGTCGCAATGGCTCATGTTGCCCAAAGTTTGGCAACGACTGCATGCCTTGCAGTGACTATATGCGTCCTTGAACAGAGTGGGCCAATAAAAGCTACACTGGAGGATTTTCGATGCAGTTTTGTGCCCAGAGAAATGGCCACCGCATGCCTGGTCATGGCAGAAGGAAAGAATATCATTGATTTCACCTTCCAGGACACATCTCCGGATGATTTGGTCAGCACCTATGCAAAAGAGGTACGGATCTTCCCAAATGTAATACTTGGCATCAGAGCGCAATTTGTCTTTCTTGGTCTTCGGCCAATCAGACGGGATCTGATGAGATGCCAAGTAGTTTACTATATCAGCAAACCAAGGAAGTCTAGTACCAATAGTTAGCAGGTGCTCATCAGGGAAATGCTCCGTGATGGATCCAGAAGGGTTGATAATCTCAGAAGGAAGGCGGGACAAATGGTCAGCTACCACATTTTGTCTTCCCTCCTTGTCGCGAATCTCGAGATCGAATTCTTGCAATAGCAAGATCAATCGGATTAGTCGGGGCTTCGCATCCTTCTTGGCAAGGCGATGCCTCACAGCTGTGTGATCTGAGTAGATGATAACGTGGGAACCTAGGAGATAAGATCGAAATTTTTCAAGGGCAAATACTACGGCTAGCAGCTCTTTCTCCGTAACTATATAGTTACGCTAAGCCTCGTCAAGTGTCTTATTAGCGTAGTAGATGACCACAAGTTTCCCGTCAACTTTCTGTCCCAGAACCGCTCCTACAGCGAAATCAGATGCATCGCACATGATCTCAAAGGGTTGAGACCAATTAGGGGATTGTAGGATCGGGGCCTGGGTGACTCGGTCATAAAGGTTCTCAAAGGCTCGAGTGCATTCCTTGGAGATTTCAAAGGGTACATCCTTAGAGAGAAGAGTCATCAGGGGGCATGCGATTTTCGAGAAATCAGGAATGAAACCATGGTAAAAATCGACGTGTCCCAGAAAAGAACGGATGTCCCTGATCGAGCTAGGCATAGGAAGGCGAGAAATTAGATCAACCTTGGCTCGATCCACTTGGATGCCCTTCTCAGAAATCAGATGTCCTAGGACAATCCCTTCAGGCACCATAAAATGGCTTTTTTCCCAGGAAAGAACCAAATTAACGTCGATGCAGCGCCTGAGTATATGAACCAAGTGCTGGAGGCAATCATCAAATGATGCCCCGAAAACTGGAAAGTCATCCATGAAGACTTCCAGATAATCACCTACCATATCAGAGAATATGGCAAGCATGCACCGCTGAAAAGTCGCAGGTGCATTGCAGAGACCGAACGGCATCCTTCGGAATGCATACGTTCCGAAGGGGCAGGTGAACGTGGTCTTCTCTTGGTCCTCAGGATGAATAGCTACCTGGTTATAACCGGAGTACCCGTCAAGGAAGCAGAAGAATCGATTTCCCGCTAATTTCTCGAGAATCTGATCAATGAAAGGTAGTGGGAAATGATCCTTCTTCGTGGAGAATTGAGTCGTTGGTAATTTATGCAGACTCTCCACGAGTTGGCTAATCAGGTAGGTATGACTTCTCCGGTTTCAGTCGTAATAGTGGTGAGCCCTGCCTTTTTAGGCACAACTTGAATCAGGCTCACCCAACGACTATCGGAGATCGGGTAGATGATCCCTGCATCTAACCACTTGATGATCTCCTTTTTCACGACCTCCTGCAGATTGGGGTCTAAACGTCTCTGCATCTCACGAGAAGGTCGTGCGCCCTCTTTTGAGTAAATATGGTGTGTGCAATAAGAGGGACTTATTCCAGTCAAATCATCGAGAGTCCATCTAATAGCTCTGCGATGTTGCTGGAGAGCAGCAATCAAACGGGATTCCTATTCAGGAGTAAGCTTAGAATTTATAATCACAGGAAGGGTCTGATTAGAACCTAGAAAGATATATTTCAAATGATCGGGAAGGGGTTTCAGTTCAAGGACGGGGTTATCAGCAGCAGCGGGTGGTTCAATGTAGATGTGAGGTTCAAGGGTAGAAGTTATGGGTCTGTCTAAATCTAGATTTGACTCCTCTGATTGCTCTACAAGATCTTTTTGTGGTTGATGAGGTATAATCAAGTCATTCTCAAAATGCATTTCATCAACCAAAGCCCTGATATCACAAATCTGTTCGATGATACCGCAATTGATTCCTTGTTGGGCCTTAAATATATCAATTTTTAGGGTTTGATTTCCAAATTTGAGCTCTATTTGGCCCTCCTCACAGCTGATGTTAGCTCTAGCAGTAGCCAAGAAAGGTCTCCCTAGAATGATCAGTGTATCCCTAGGGTTTTCAGGGGTGTCCATGTCCAAGACTATAAAGTCTACTGGGAAATAGAAATCCCGTACTCTTACGATAACATCCTCGAGAATCCCTTTAGGTGACTTTATAGATCGATCTGCCAATTGTAATGTCACCTCAGTCGGTTGTAGCTCAGATTCTTCTAGGTGGTTAAGGATGTGGGTATCAGATTTATGGAAGTACCCTAGTCTAGCAATGCTCTGTCAAATTGGGTATCACCTATTTTGCAAGAGATCAGGGGAGTACCAGGATCTTTAGCCTTGGGTGGGAGTCTGCTTAGGATTACAGAGCTGGCTTGCTTTAACAGTACAATTAGACTCCCACTCTTGGTTCGCGGCTTACGCTGAGGTGTACACACATTCTTTAAGAATCGTGTGTAAGCCTGTACGTGGCGAATTGCATCCATCAAGGGGATGTTTATTTGGACCTGCTCAAAGAGCTTGACCAGGTTCTCCTCAGGTGCCACGGGCTTAGTTGTCTTCTTTCCCTTGGCCAAGGCCTCGGGAAATGGGACCTTAGTTTGTTCTTCTAGGATAGGTCCAGGTCTTTGATCTGGGACAGGGATAGAAACGTCCTGGATTGCTGTCCTAGGGTTGGGATCACTACCAGGCTTGGAGTGGTTTGGATAGGGTGGATCTTGGGTTTCCTTACCACTACGGGTTGTTACAGAATTTAGTCCTACCTGGTTTTGGTTAGGGTTGGGTAAGATGGGTTGTTGCTGATAGCCCGCATAGGAAGTCGAAGCATCCATCCCGTCTGGTGAAGGAATGGAGGGGGCCTGATAAATCATGTGTGCTTGGCCCGGGTCTGGGTTCATAACGCGCCACTGGGTCGGCACGTTATTCGGGTTAGGAAGAGGTTGGGAAGGAAGTGTGCTCAGTTGGCGAGAATTAGCCAACTGGGCCAGTTGATTTCGAACCTCTGCAAGTTCATCCTTATGTTGTTTCTAAATAGCCGCATTCGTTCTTTGAATGTTAGCCAGAGTCTGAAGGATGAGGGACATTTGGTCCTGGTTTGGCCCTGATGGATAGGTAGGGTTGGGCTGAGGCTGAGGCGGCTGGTAAGGACGAGGGGGTTGTGGACGGGGCTGAAAGGGTGATCTTTGGGTTTGGAAATTTCCCACCCACTGGAAGTTAGGATGGTTTCGCCATCCAGGGTTATAGGTGTTGGAGAATGGATCGTTCTGGATGGCGTTGAGGTCCTCGCAGGTCTGAGGAACCTCCAAAGAATCAGAGAATGGGGGAATGGAATTCCCCGGGCTGGTATAGAAAGGATCGGATGACCCTCCGATCCGAGAATTAGTTGGGGGTGGATACGGATCCATCCCAGGAGAAGATCGGTGGAGAATGTTTTGCACGGTTTCCCGTGTGAAAGGAGACTGTGCAAAGGAGCTATGCGCAGAGGTGGCTCACTGCAAGTGCTGAGTTAGCTCATCCACCTTCTTCTCGATGATGGAGACCTTGTCCAATCGACTGGCCATTAGTTCCAGGTCGACTGATGCGGACAGGCCCCGCGTCTCGTGTGTTACCCTAAGGTTCGTCGATGCGCTGGTATTCGTCCTGTCGAATAATCCCATAGAGTCATTGTTGATGGAGTTTTCGCACATGTTTTCGAAAATCTCCCACACAATGTCCTCATGTTGACCCATGATATTCCCTCCGCAAGTTGCATTGACGAAAAGCCTGATATCCTCACAGAGTCCCTGGTAAAAAGACTAGACTTGTTCCCATTTAGGAACCCCGTGATGGGGACACTTTCTCATGAGATCCTGAAAGCAATCCCAAGCCTCATGGGACTTCAGTTGCCGCAAAGTGTAAGCGACAACGTGACCCCTCTGCATGAGCACACCCCCTAACCCTTGCAAAGAGGCATCCGTGTACACAACGAACCCACCACTACTATCTAGGATGGTGAGCACGGGAGCTGAAGTCAGCCTCTCCTTCAGCTCCTGAAAACACGCCTCACAAGCGTCTGTCCAAGTAAAGGGCACGTCCTTCCGGGTCAGCTGTGTCATAGGACGTGCAATCTACGAGAAGCCCCTGATAAACCGCCTGTAGTAACCTGCCAATCCCAGGAAACTGTGGATATCAGTAACTGTACGTGGTCTCTCCCACCTGAGCATTGCCTCAACCTTGGCTGGGTCCACAGCAAAGCCATCCCCGGAGATCACATGACCCAAGAAGGTCACCTCCCTCAGCTAGAACTCGCACTTGCTGTATTTGGCGTACAACCTACAACGTTTCAGTGTGTCCAAAACCATCCGCAAGTGCTATCCGTGCTGTGCCTGGTTTCAAGAATAGATGAGCACATCATTAATGAATACCACCACTAACTGGTCCAAGTATGGTCTAAACACCCAGTTCATCAAATCCATGAATGCAGCGGGGGCATTGGTCAGTCCAAACGGCATGACCAGAAACTCGTAGTGTCCGTACCAGGTGCAGAAAGCTGTCTTGGAGACATCTACCTCCTTGATCCTCAATTGGTGGTATCTAGACCTCAAGTCGATCTTGGAGAATACCGTGGCACCTCGCAACTGGTCAAACAAGTCATCAATCTTCGGTAGCGGATACCTGTTCTTGATGGTGACCCTATTCAGCTGTCTGTAGTCCATACAAAGGCGTAGGGTACCATCCTTCTTCTTTACGAACAATACCGGGGCTCCCCATGGAGACTCACTGGGCCTCACAAAGCCCTTCTCCAGAAGATCCTACAACTGAGACTTGAGCTCTCGCAGCTCAAATGGTGCCATCCTGTACGGTGCTGTGGAGATGGGGTTGGTCCCCGGTACCAGTGAGATCTCAAACTCGATCTCACTCTCGGGCGGTAGTCCCGGCAACTCATCTGGGAACACGTCGGGATACTCTGGAAGTCTGCCACAGGGCTGAGCTCCACCACCACACAAGCTAGGAAGCCCTCACACCCCTGGCTCAAAAGTCTCACCGCCCGAAGTGTAGAAATGCACCTGAAGCCTCCGTCCACTGGCTGCCTGTGGAACTCGAAAGAAGGCAACTCTGATATGGAGAAAACAATCTTCCTCTCAAAGCAGTCCACTAAGGCGTGGTAAGCAGATAGCCAGTCCATCCCCAGAATTACGCCAAAGTCCTCCATCTGTATCATAATCAGGTCAGCGGGAAGGCTGTGTCCCCCAACACTGACCTTGCAACCCGTGTACACCTCCTCAGCTATAAACAGCTGACCACTCGGACCTTTGATCACGAACGGATCCTTCAACATCATACAGTCCTGCCCCAAGCTAACTGCAAAACTGGTAGCGACAAACGAGTGCATAGCGCCGGAATCGAAAAGCGTGTAAACAAGTCTGCCGGAAACTGAAACCATACCTGCCACCACTGATCTTGAAGCTCTGGCATCCCTGTGTATCAGGGCGTTGATACATCCCTCAGCCCTAGGTGCAGACGAAGTAGCCACACTCTGAGTCAGACGGGCAGCCACTGGCTGGTACCCTCCCCGCGACTGCTGTCCTCCTCCTCGCGCCTGGAAACTGTGGCCTCCTGCTCGCCCTCCAGTGCTCGGCGAGGGAAGCATCTGCTGACCTCCAGCCCTAGACGGGCAGTCCCTCCTGATGTGGCCCGGCTGGCCACAATGGTAGCAAAGGGGGACTCGACTCCCGCCCTCAGTGGATCCCTGCTGACGGCTGGACGGGGGTCTGGTGCTAGCAGCTGGCCCCTGTCGGGGGCCCCCAAAGGCCACTGATGGCCTTGCAAAATGTGACAACTCTCCTGCAGGCGCCACGTGTCTCCTCTCTCATCTACCCTGTGAGAAGTCTGCCTGGTAGGGCCGCTTCCGCCCGCTGTCAGTGTCGCGTGCGGACGGGTTGGTCTCTTCGTACGTCATAGCTGCCTCCACCACCCTCGAGATCGTAGGCAGCTTCAGGGGTTTGACATACCCCCGAATAGCAGGCTGGAGCCCCTTGGTGAACCTCCAAAGGTGCTCCTCCTCAGTAGCCACAGCTGTCGCTGCGAAACGAGACAGCTCCAGGAAACACGTGCGGTACATGCTCATGGTCATCGTCCCTTGGCTGAGAGTGTGGAACTCTCGCCTCCTATGGTCCTGCCACGTCTGGGGAAAGTACTGCTCGCAGAAGAGGGTGACGAACTGTAACGACCCGATTCCCGAGTCCCTACGAGACAAGAGAACCGGACCGACTCAACTAATCCCAAGACCTGGTCGTCCAACGAGGAAGTAACCAAAAGAGCAGTAAAATAAACCACATTCAGTATGAATATAACTAACAGTAAGAAAATACAGCAGTAAGGAAAGAAACCACTACAGTATATGCCACCACAATAGTAGAACAACATTCATAACATAATATGAACTGCAGGTAAAGAAAAGTACAGCGGTAACAAGAACTACTCACTACAGTGGAACCAAAAAGAGGTACAAGAGAACAGTGGTAACTCTACTGGACCCCACTCGGCCCAGCGTCCTCTGCAGCCGCTGACCCTGGCTGCTCAACACCTGGTCCTGAAAGGTAACGAGTGTAACACGTCAGCAAAACGCTGAGTAGAGTGGCAGCTAAACTAAAGAAGCAGTAAAGTGTACAGTAGCTGTTTTAATTTTCTTTCTTCCTTTATTTACGTCTTTCTATTGTTTCAAAATTTATCTATTTCTCATATCCTTCACTTGATCTCGAATGTTCCCCGTGGGAACGATCTTGATTGCAGTCTTTTCCAAAAAGTAGAAGTAGCACGTGGTGCTCTCCTGGCCGGGAGAGTCCCCCGTGGTGATCCTACTCTCAGTCAACCACCCCAAGGTCACAGACAGGCGTAATGGTGACTACGGCACGTGCGATAAATGCACAGGTAGTTAACCCGCACTGGCACACGGTTAGTCGTTTCCGTTAACGGGTGCACCCAAAGCACAACACGGAACCAGCACAGGGCAGAGCCCTCTCAATAACAGGGGTCGAATCCCTCCACAGTAACCAAACAGGGGCCTTGGCCCTCCACAGTCTGCGCACCCTCACCTGACTACCCTGGTTTGCCCAGTGGGCCTAACAAGTCGGTGTAGGTGAGCTAGCAGAACCCCGGGGCCCGTGGGGTAGCTAGTACTCGCCCTACACTAGTAGCTCTCCTCGGTACTGCGTACACGAGGGCCAGCAAGTCGGTACAAAGTGGCCATACCTAACCCCGGGTCCCTGGGGCAGCTGGCTCCTCTCTGCACTAAACAGGGGGACAGTCTCTCTCCTTGGTACTCCGTACTCAAGGGCCAGCTCACTTCCCCAATTCTATTCCATTCACCTTCTAGGAGTTCTACTCCTAATTCCCCGTAGGGTTCCAGCTCTTTTAACTCAACACATTCAAGTTTCACCTTTCCATTTTCACGTTCACACATCCCATATTCTCAGACATGCTCATTTATTCATAATAGGCAGCTGTTAAACCAATTTACAGGTAGCTATTATTTCCTTTCCACATTTTCCAAGACTGCAGTATTCATATATTCCACTAGTTCTTCCCATCCTAGGATTCATGCCATACCCTAGGATCTATCATACATTCTAGTTTTCCAGCCCTAGGATTCATGCAACACCCTAGGATCTACCATTTATTCTAGTTTCTCATTCCTAGGACTCATGCAATGTCCTAGGTTCTATTTATAGTTCCATAATTTAACAGATTATACTAATAAACTTAAAAGCCACTCTACCGGTTACAACAGGCGTACTGGGGGCATGGTCGGGAATCCTGCGTACCTCCGCAACCCCCGAGACTGCAACGGAACGGGGTCCTATCACAAGGATCAAACACAAGTAGTTTCTCAAAATAGTATACAACTACTGTAGACGGGTAGAGGATTTAATTCCGAAAAGCACGCAACTCGAAATGCGGAAAACGGACTCCGAACGGGCCCTAAACGGGTCGAAAACGACGAAACAGTGCAAAAACAGACGTTTGGAACTTCGTCCAGACGTCTTAAGAAAAGGGATCAGATGGTACCTTGTCCTCCGTGGTCCTTCAGACGTCTAGAAGCCTGCGGGGGCGTCTGGCCTAGTTCCCAGAAGTCCGATGGTCACCCCGGACGTCTGGAAGTCCCTCCAGTCGTCTGGCACCACTGCCAGACGTCTGATTCGCGTTTGATGCGAATCTCAGAACCTGCGCGTACCCATTCCTCGTGCTCAGTACGGACGGTCGAAGGAAAGGAAGAAGGTACGAAAATAACTTACCTTTCAGACGTCTGGACAGTCCTCCTGACGTCTTCCCCGTCGTCTGGTTGGAAACCCAGACGTCTGATTCTGGAAAAACTTCCAGAATCAAAGCGCGACTCGCCCTCCGCCCGCGACGCACGGCTGCGCCGCACCTCGTCCGCTTGCTGCTCGAGCTGCAGCAGGCCTCCCGCGTCACCCTAGGTCTGTTGCTCCCCCGCCGGCCGGCTCTAGCAGCCCCGGCAAGCTCGCCCTCATGGCCGAGCGCCTCCTCTTCTCGCGCAGCACCTCCTCCCGCACTCGCCGCAGCTGCTACCGCCGCCGTTCGCTCACTCTCGCATTGGCTGGAAGGAGAAGAGGAAGGGGTGGAGGCGATGAGAGTGAGGGAGAGGGCGAGGCTTTTTAAAGCCACGCGGGGAGAGAGAGAGAGCAAAACAGAGGGCAGCCTGCACTCGCAGGAGAGAGGGAAAAGGCGACCGCAAGTCTGCGCGCGCAGGCGCGCGTGCCGCCGAAATCGAATCCCAGACGTCTGGAAGGGGTTCCAGACGTCTGGTCTGACGTCTGGGCCACCTCCCAGACGTCTTAAAAGACGTCTGAAGCCGTGCGTTCGTAACACGAACTGGTCCCAAGTCAGCTCATCCCTCTCCTGACCCTGGACCGCCCCCCACCACCTGTGTGCCACGCTCTCCAGCTGGTACGTGGCAAAGGCCACGCGGCACTCCACAGGGGGGCGAAGGGTGTCAAAAAGCTTCCCAATCTGCTTGAGCCAGTACTCCGCCTCGGTCAGGTCCTCATCCCCCTTGAAGGAGTGGGGCTTCAGCTTCCGGAACTGTCCGAAAAGCTCAAAGTGGCACTGAAGTGGGGATGCTGGTGCACCTCCAGGTAAAGAAGCCTCGTGCTCGGAAGTGCCGGAGGAAGGTTGGGGTGGTGGAGGCCCACCCTCTCCCCCGCGTCCAGCGCCGTGTCCGTCGCATGGTCCCACAGAGGACTCCCCCTCCGCAGCCCCAGGGAGAGGCGCTCGTCGCGGCGGGTGGAGCTCCTCTCGCACGATGTCCTGTATCAGCTGGGTGAGGTCCTGGGCCAGAATGCCCTGAAGCAGTGGCTGATCCACTGAGGCATCGGGCTCAACGCGCCCGCCCCTCCGACCTTGTCCTCGATCGCGTCCGCGGCCCGCCTCGCTACCTCCTCGTCAAGGCATCTCCTGCAAGGAGACGCGAACATGAAACAGAAAAGACGTCAATACGAATCGATATTCAACGAAGAAGTCTTAAAACAGATGTCAAAAGGTACGTTGTGGTGGCTACTCTAGTTACAGGTACATGAATTGGTTATTTTCCAACCAGTTGGTTCACTTTTCGAGATGACTTTGCTCTGATACCATCTTGTTACGACCTGGTTCCCGAATTCCTATAGGACACGAGAATCAGACCGACTAAACTGATCCCAAGACCCAGTCGTCCAACGAGAAAGTAACCAAAAAGTAGTAAAATAAACCACATTCACCATGCATGTAACTAACAATAACAAAAGTACAGCAGTAAAGAAAAGAACTACCCTAGGATCTATCATTCAATCTAGTTTTCAAGTCCTAGGATTCATGACATACCCTAGGATCTATCATTCAATCTAGTTTTCAGATCCTAGGATTCATGCCATACCCTAGAATCTATTATTTATCTCAAAGATGCATTAATGTTGGTAAATAATTAAGGGGAGCCACTCTACCCGCAAAATCGGGAGTAATGGGGGCATGATCGACCGGTCCACGTGCCTCCACAACCCCCAAAGTTGCAACGGAACGAGGTCCTAACACAATGATCAATCACAAGGAACCACTCAGAACATGATAAAAGTATTTTAAACAAGTAGAGGAACAAATTCTGAGAAGAACGAAATCTCAAACGTGGAAATTGGACTTCGAACGGACCCTAAGCGGGTCAAAAATGACAACTCTAACTTAAATCATACATCTGGAATACCTTCCAGATGTCTTAAAACGTGGTCCAGGTCATACCTCACTCTGAGCTGTTCTTCAGACGTCCAGGATCCTGCTGAACCGTCTGGACCTAGTTCCAGACGTCCGACTATCACTCCAGACATCTGGAGACTCTCTCCACCGTCTAGTGCTGTGCCCAGATGTCTGATCTATGTGGGAAGGCGTGTCCTTGTGCCTTCCCGAAATGAAACCTGCATGCACGACGAAAACCTCCTCATCACGACACGTCTCAGCCTTCGGCGGATCGGCCTGCATGGCCATATCCGTAAAAAGGAGGAAGATGAGAAATATCGTACCTTTCAGACGTCTGGATCTCTCTCCAGACGTCGTCTGCGTCATCTGGACGTAGGTCCAGACATCTGATTCTGGGAAAATTTCCCAGAATCAGGACCTCCTCGCCTTCTACCTACTACGCACGGCCGCGCCGCGCCGCGGTCGCCCTCCTGATGCCTGAGATGCAGCGGCACCGGGGTAACCTCCCCAGCACCACTCTCCCGCTGCGCGCCCGTCTGCCGGCCCTGGGCTTCCCCGGTGAGCTCGCTCTCTCTTCCTCACGCGCTCTCCCTTTTCTCCCCTCTCGCTGCACCTCCTCCTCTCCGCACGCAACCGGCAGCAGCTGCTGCCCGCTCTCACTTTCGCTCTCACGCTCGCACTGGAGGAAGGGAAAGACGGTAGGGTGCTGAACGAAGGAGAGGGGAGAGGCGAGAAGGGTATTGATGAGAACCTCATCATGAGCCATAACTAGCTCATTTTGACCCAATACAAAGGATAAAAGCTCCTACATAACTCAAGGAAAGGCTTAACTCAGAGAATTCTGAGTTTAGGGAGAAAACAAGTCATAAGGGGTAAAAATGCAATTTTACCAGTATAATCTGCATACAGGGTAATTCAGGGTCCAAACATAGGTCAAAGCAACTTAATAAGAATAAAAGTGGGATGAGATGATCTAACAAGGGCTACAGCAATTCCAAGGAACTAAATGATAATCTGTAACCCTAAAACAAACCCACTTCAATTCACGAGGTTCAAGGCAAAGAAAAAATGGAATAAACCCTCTAAAATTCATAGAAAAATAATCTCTAGGGTTTAGAACCTTCAATTTGACCTTAGGAACCCATCTTGACCTACATTGAGAACCTTACCCAATTAATAACTTAATTTGGGTTTTTACGTAAATTGACCAGTCAAACAAGGTTTAATCTAGAAATAAAATTCACCATCAGATTCCTTAGGTCCTAATTAGTCGTGTATAAAAACTTGAGCCTAAGAAGAAACCTTCTTGACCAACTTTACACTTTGGTCCTCATATATTTACTTTTTGGCCCTCAACTTTTGAACCCTCGCATTTTGGCCCCTAACTCTCCTTCGTTCTTTGCGTTCAGGTCCCCCCTGCAAAACCTGCCAGCACCATGCTCCGGCGACCTTACGCGGAGCATGGGGCCGCGCAGGGTGAGGGGGAGAGCCTGGCAAGTAAACCGGGGGTGCCCTGCGTCGTCAGCCGTCGCAGGGACACCCCCCTGGTCGCTGTAACCCACCATACCGGCCGTGCGAACGCACGGACGGTATGGGTTTCCATCTCCGGCGTCCTCCGGCGAGGGAGACACGTCGTCTCCCTCCGCCTTCCTCCCTGATTCGGTCCCTATAAATACACCCGTCGCTCCACCGTTCTTCCCAGCTGGGATCTGACGGAGAAAACCCCCAACTTTCCTCTCTTCTCACTCCGGCAGACGCCCACCAGCTCCGGCGGTTCTTCCTCCTCCTCCTCTTCGCTCTGCTGCAATACCAGCAGCAGAGACTTCTTCCCCTGCTCTTCCCGCGCCACGCCGCACCCAGCCGGCGCCTCTCCGGCCCTCTGCTCGCCGCCGCCCCTTCCCCCGGGCATCTTCTTCTCCGGCGACAGTCGATACGACTGTCGCCCGCTCCGGCCCCTCCTCCTCCTGCTAAGTAGGTAGAACTCCTCCTCTTCCTCCCCTCTTCCTTTTCCTCACTTTAAACATCTACTGTCGCCCTCGATTCCGACCCCTCACCCTCACCTTCTCCGCCTCCGGCCATCCTCCGGCGAGCCGCTCCCATCACTCCAGCAACCCACACGGCTCGCCGACCACCGCAGAACCTCCGCCTCCTCACCCTGATCAACCCCCGCCCTTCCACTTCCCCCACATCACCCTCTGCAACTCCACCGAACAAACCCATCTTCCGACCCACAGTCCGACCTAGGGCAGCCCTTGCACGCCGCCCCACGCATCGCCACCACCCACACGAGCTTCGCCGCACTCTGGCGAAGCTCCCGGCACCTTCTGATTAGGCCGAGAGGCCGTTTTGCTGTGAACAGGTCACCCGTCCTCCGCCGCCATTGCCGTGCAGAAGGAGCTTCTTCCGCCTGCAGCTGCAGGCGCGCCACGCCCAGATTCGACTCCCAGGCCGTGCGAGGCATTTCGACAAAGCGTCAGGCTGCAGCTGAAGCGAAGCCCTCGCGCGAAGGCCTCGCGTAACGCTGCGATTACCAGCTGTTTCCTCCGCGCAGGCGCCAACTCGGGGTGGGACATTTAGTCCCACCTCGGAAAACTCTGAAGAGGCGCAGCGGTATAAAGTGAAAAAGTGCTGGAGGCTTATTGCCTCAGCACACGGGGTGAGGTCCCCTTCACCCGCCCGGTTACCCGGTCTCGTCCGCGCTCACGCCCCGCGGACCTGGCCCGACCCGACTTAGACTGACCTGCACTCCTCGCCCACCACGCACGCCGGTGGGCCTGGACCCGGGCGCGACCCGTACCCGGCAGCTCTGGGAGAGCTATCCCATGAGCGGATTCTGTGAGAGAGAGACGCGGGGGAGGGTAGAGATAGGTTTTGCCCCTCTCTGATCAAGCTGTGTAAGTGTGCAGGCACAGGTGAAGAAGAACCGTGGAAGAAGACGAAAGCTGAAGGAAGGAGGATCACCGAGCGGCACTGTAGCAGCTGCAGTTTAAGTCGTCTGATTGGAAAATCAGACGACGTCCTGAAGGCAAAGAAGGAGAAGGAAGCGAGGCAGAGGAGAACGCAGAGAGGCCAAGACAAGAACTGAAAGAAGAAGAAGAACACGAGAAGAAGAAGGTCTGAAGAAAGGAAAAGAAGAAAGAAAGAAGAAGAAGAAGAAGAAGAACAGGACCGCAAGGGAGAAGAAAAAGAAAGAGACGAGCAGAAGAAGATAGGCAAAGAGAAAATAAGAGAAGAAGAAAGAAGCCAACAAATTCTCTCTCTCTCTCTTTCTTTATTTTTGTAAAAGAAACTTGTACCCCTAGAATACAACTTGCTCCCTGAGTTCGACCTCGGGAACTCTCTTTTATTTTCCGAGTAAAAAATTTATATATTTGAAATGATGGCAATAACTGGCTATACTACAACGCTATAACAATAAAACCCGGTTATCTCTCGAAGTCAACGTTTCAGGTATTTGAAGGCGTGGGGGGGGGGGGGAGGTGTCCGTAGGACGGTGAGGGAAGAGAGAGAAGAAAAGAGGGCGGCGAGTTCAGTCTGCACGTGCACACGCGCAGACTCGCAATCGTACGCATGCAAAAATTTATTTCCAGATGTCTGGGAAGGCGTCCAGACATCTGACCAGACGTCTGGACTAACTCCCAGACGTCTTAAAATTGTTTGATGTTTCGGTCTTAACACAACACACTTTCCCATCCACTTTTCCAGTTCCATTCTATTTATTTCCAAGAGCTCTACTCCTAATTCCCCGTAGGGTTCGTGCTCATGTTTCCTCAGGCTAAGTCATACTAGGTTTCATTGTTCAGGTTTATTCGCATATAGCAGGTGTTTCCAACATTCAATCTTTCTTTTCCAATTTATATACAAGCAGCTCGTATTTAATTTCAACCAACAGAAATTACATGTATCAGCTACTAACAACAGTACTCTACATTTCACAGGCAGCTGTTATCCAATTACAGGCAGTTATTATTCCATCTACTCATTTCAAGACTGCATTCCAGGCATTTAATACAATCGTTTCAATGTTTCTAGGCCTAGGATTCATGCCATACCCTAGGATCTATCATTCAATTTAGTTTTCAGGTCCTAGGATTCATGCCATACCCTAGGATCTATCATTCAATCTAGTTTTCAGCTCCTAGGATTCATGCCATACCCTAGGATCTATCATTTATTTCAGATATGCATTTATGTTTGTAATTAACTAGGGGAAGCCACTCTACCCGCAAAATCGGGAGTAATGGGGGCATGATTGGCAGGTCCACGTGCCTCCGCAACCCCTAAATATGCAACAGAATGAGGTCCTAACACACGGATAAACCACAAGAAACCACTCAGAACATGATACTACGCATTCCAACAAGTAGAGGAACTAATACGAGAAGAACGGAATCTTAAACGCGGAAATCGGACCTCAAACGGACCCTAAATGGGTCAAAAATGACAATTCTGACTCAAATTAGACATCTGGAACATCTTCCAGGCGTCTTAAAAAGGGATCCAGGTCATACCTCTCTCTACACTGCTCTTCAGACGTCCAGGGATCCTGCTAAATCGTCTGGACTTAGTTCCAAACGTCCGACTATCACTCCGGACATTTGGAGATGCTCTCCGTCGTCTGGTGACTCATCCAGACGTCTGAACCGCATGGGAGGGCGTATCCCGTGCCTTCCCGAAGCGAATCCTGCACGCGTACGCAAAATCTCTCACCACGGCATGAGACAGAACTTCAGCGGAACGGCCTGCATGGCCGTATCTGCAAAAGGAAGCATAGGAAGAAATACGTACCTCTCAGTCATCTGGAGCTCCCTCCAGACGTCACCCACGTCGTCTGGATGTAGGTCCAGACGTCTGATTCTTGGAAAAATCCCAGAATCAAAACCTCTTTCGTCTTCTTCCCGCTGCGTGCGACCTCGCTGCGCAGTCGCTCGTCCGCTGCTCTGCTGCAGCAACGTCGGGGAAACCTCCCCGACACACACTCCGCCTTGCGCACGCCGGCTAGCCTCGAGCTGCTCCAACGAGCTCTCCCTCACGGCACATGCGCTCTCTTCTTTTCCCTCTTCGCTGCACTTCTCTCCGCCGCTGCACTCGTTGCAGTTGCTGCTCGCTCTCACCCTCGCTGAAGGAAGATGGGGGATGGATGGATGTGGGGTGGCGAACGAGGGAGAGGGAAGGGGGTATTTGTAAGCACGGGGGGGGGGGGGGGGGGGGGGGGGGGGGGGTGCAGTTCTGCACGTCGGCGAGGGGAGGAAGAAAGAGAAGAGGGTGGCTGGGGTGCAGTCTGCGCACGGCACGCGTGTAGACTCGCAGTCGTACGCACGCAAAAATTTATTTCCAAATGCCTGGGAAGGTGTCCAGGCATCTGACTAGACGTCTGGCCCAAGTCCCAGACGTCTTAAAGAGCGTTGATGCCACGGGTCTTAACAGGTTGCCTGCAACTTTGCCATCCTGTTACTGTGACTCCATTTTGGTTGTTTGTTTTTTCCTCTTTTTGATGTACCTGGCAGTCTGCCTCACTATGTTGCAAAGGTGATCATCCCTTTTTGTGATGACATGAAGCTGAACCTTTAACCTATGCCATTCTTGTTGGTTTGAATCAATGCTACCTTCGTTGGTAATTGTGCATCTTTTATCTAAGTGTTGGTGTCCTACCTCAAACATAATAGGGCCTTAAGTTGACAGTGTGCTAGCAGCAAGGTATCGAGTGGCCATCTAGGGCCAGTAGCTTGTAGGAACCGACTAAGTTAAAGGCGATGACCTAATAGGGACCTTCCCAATTTGAGGTTAACTTGCCACCTCGCTCAAATGGGTTGGATGTTGTAACCCTCCTGAGAACCAAGTCACCTATGCTGAAGCATCTCTACTTAACTCTCTGGTTATAATACTTAGACATAGTTTCCTTTTAGTCACCTTGTTTATCTTCCACTTCATCCCTGGTGGCTTCCAATAGCTCTAGAGCAATGTGCATCTGGTTTTCATTTATGTCAGGGTCATGGAACTAGACTTTATAAGATAGGAGATCCACCTCTAGTGGGATTTAAGCCTCCTCCCGTAAACCATGCTAAAGGGGGCTTCGCCAATGATAGTTTTTTGACCAATCCCGTAGCCGAACAACACATAAGGTAACTCTTTAGGCCACTTGCCTTTGGCTTCATCTAATTTTCTTTTCAGGGTTGTTATAATCATGCTGTTGGTAACTTCCGCCAAACCGTTCACCTAAGGATGTGCGACAAAGTTTACCACCCACTTGACCTTGGGGCTGGCTATGGCTTTCGCCTCAACCCACTTGGAAAAGTAATCTATTGCCACAATTACAAACTTTTTCTAGGTGGGGGCCATTAGAAAAGGATCTACGAAGCCCATCCCCACCGTGCAAACGGGTAATCTCTTTAAGCATAGATTTGGGAACGTTGAAGAACCTTTGACATTTGTTACACCATCGGGTGAATTTCTTAGCATCTCTAGTTATTTAGGGCCAAAAATAGTCATTTCGGAGGATTTTAACAGCTAGGGCCTTTGGTTCTTTGTGATTGCCACATATCCTCACATAGATGTCCTTCAAAGCCTGCTAGGCTTTGACGAGATTTAGGCACCTAAGTAGGTTGAATGCCCTCTTTTATACAAGGTGTCGTCTAAGATTATGTATTGGACAACTTTTAGATGAAAAGTTTTATTGTTGGTGACTTTGGGCATAATTACTCCACGCTGGAGGTAGCTAAGTATCGGGTCCATCTAGGAGGCCTTGCCAGTGCTTACCATTGAAATCAGTTTGAGCAAATGGGGGGCTTGTTAACTCCTTTAGCTTAATGTTATTGTCTTCTCTTGGTTGGACCATGGAGACTAATTTGGTGATTGCGTTTGCTAGGGGTTTTCTGCATTGGACACCCAATTAAGATTAACTTAGTGAAATTATACCATTACCCCCTAGCCTCTTCCACATAAAGGGCCATCAATTGGTCATTTGCTTGGAACTCTCCTTGAACTTGATGGGCCACTAACTGAGAGTCTGTGAATACATCAAAACAGGTAATGTCCATCATTCTAGTGAGGTGGAGGCTCGTCAAGAGGGCTTTGTACTCCACCGCGTTGTTTGTTGACAGTAACATTAGGTAGATGGCGTACTTTCCCATGAAGCCATCGAGTAAGGCAACCAATACCCCAGCATTGACACCACTCTTGTTGAAGGAACTGCCTATGTCGAGTTGCCAGGTCCCCCTAACTAGGGGTGACATGGGGGTCAACTTTGCGACAAAGTCAACTAGTACTTAACCCTTGATGGCCAAGCAAGATTACAACCTGATATCATACTCCACCAACTCTAGGACCCATCGTTTCTACCGGGGCAAGCCAAACTGTTTGTAGTGCATCCTCCTTAAGGGTTGATCCATGACGACCGTTATTGTGTGTGCTTGGAAGTAAGGTCGTAATGCTCTGGTTATGTTAACCAAGGCTAGAACAATCTTTTCGATTGGGGGGTACATGGCTTCTACCCCTTGGTAGATCATACTTACAAACTAGATCGCTTTGTGTATGCCTCTTGATGAACACATAAATATATATATCTAAACCATGCTTAATTTATGTTAATTCCATAGTAGTAAGTGCATAATTGCATTAGGGTAGCTTGTGATAAACATAAGTTCATCTATGCAGTAGTGTATGCATTATGGGATAATTATGTGCTATTGAGCCTCTTTATGATTTAGAGAGTTAGTGCTTATTTTATTTCTCGGGATTAAGTCAACTGGAGTTAGATTGGATCTACAATAGAATCTAGAGAAACCCTAACCCTAGCCATTATTCAAAATCGTTGCTTTGGTTCTCCATAGTCTCCATCGAAGGTCACACCAACATTCATTGAAGCGGGGATGGAGGACAAAGGAACTAGTAGAGATGAGTAAAGGCGGAGGCAACCATGAGACTCGAGGATGCATTCGGTGTTTAGGTTGCGATAAGGTAGCAAATGGGGAGGGTGGTTGTCCAATTGTAGTGAAACAGTGACCATGGAATTGAAATAATCAACTTGCATTATGTTTATTCCACCACCCCGCCCCTCTGGTAGGATGACATAATTTCAAATGAGGGTAGGGAGTGTGCAGTTCACCTATATTAAGGTTCCATTTGGCTGGGGGATAACTAAAAGGTTATCTCTCGATCAAAGGATTATCAATGGAATGTCAATGGAATTAATTCTAAAGTCAAAGGATACAACTTATTACATTCCACCAATTAACATAGACATCAAACTATCTCACTACATTACGTCAATATCAATATATATTAAAATATATCCACTTCAATATAATACCTATTAAAATGCATTCATTATATCATATCAACCCACTCATACCATATCATAATATTAAAAAATTATCTACCAACATTATATCACAATACCAATCATTTTATTCCACCACCTATTCTTATACCTCAACCAAACACCCCTCTCCACTTATCTACCAACAAAAATACAACCCACATACAAAAATACAACTTACGCATAACAGACCTGGAAGTGCTTCCACTAATAAGGTCCCAAATATACATTACAACTTTCCAACCAAAAAAAAAAGTGCAAACTAGTATAAGTTGATGAGCCTGGCCCATAACTACACACTTTGGCACATCATATCCTATCAATGTCCGCGAATTTAGCTTGCACAAGAGTGACCACTTGGCTGCTGTGCCTTACATATATCTCTGAGTCAGACTCGACCTTTGAGAGGTCCATTTCGTTAATCAACATTTCTGTCCACCTCATGACATGTAGTACATAATTGCTACTAGCTGGCCTCTGCTGTGGAGCATGGATGTCCTAAAGAAACCTCCATCCTTTATCATTCGATTTACAGATGGAGTTTAGATATGACTGGATCTTCCCCACTTGTACGATTTACATCACAAGTTAAAAACAAAAATGACAGCATAAATCTCGGGAATTGTTCAATAATGGATCCAACTTCTCACCACCATTTGAGCAATCTGATTGGTGGGAGATGGTGGATTAGAATTCCTTAGGCTATAAGTGTAGGACAATGCCTTTGTCAAGGTAAAACAATAGGTGTCAATGCTTGATAGAATGAAGGGGGACAGCTACTATATCACAACTTTGAAGGTGGGCTTTGCGGGAATTTACAATGTGGTAGTTTAGAGAATTGCATATAAGACATGCTACTTACATAACTGCTAACAAAAAACCAGAACTCTTGAGCATCTCATACATATCCTTCCTAAAAATGTGGAACTCCGATCGCTCCCATATGATGTCATCGTCTAATTTACCATACTGAACAAGCTTCCAAAGTAATCTCTTCAATTCCTCCTCCATATTGTCAATAAGTGCACGGTCAATGCCCACGACCATCTTGAAATGCTTGCAAACAATTCCCTCCTTCAATTTCTCAAGTATGCCATGGGTTCTGGGGTCATGTTTAATATTTCTCTCAAGTGACCCACCTTACTGCCTTTCTCCCTCCACACATCCTCGTAGCCACACAGAGATTTCCAAAGGGTTTAGCAGGGATGCATACGTGATGTGTTATTTCTCAACATAGTTAATTAAGGTTATTAGTCTTAATTATGTGCATCAAAAGTAACTTAGGTTAACTTGAATTAGTGCATGAGTGTAGTATAGGGTCAAGTTAACCTAACATTTTATATTTTTAATTTCATTTAACTGGTTGAGTCCAAATCGTTCACTGGGAGGCATAATAGTAAACTTAATTCACCATTAGTTTCTAAGGCATAATTACTAACTATTTAATCAATCAGATTAATAATTACAATATATTTTTAAGCACATAAATAATTGCACAAAAGATTTAACAATGAAAGCATGCAATATTCCATTAATAAGAACAAATATACAAGAAAGATTTTTCATTAAAATCCAAATAGAACGTGTTTATTACAAAATAAAAGGCTTAAGAAATGTTTACAAGAATGATCAAGCCTTTATACAACATTTAGAACTTGAATACAGAAGATATAGTAGCTTCAACCCTTGTCAGACGTCTGTGAAAAGAGATAGACAACTTAAAAGTAAGAATTAGACTTCTGAAATATGCATTGGATGCCTGATCTTTAATTTCTCTCAATTTATCATTTTCTTCTCTTTAATTCGCTTCTTCTTCTATGCTCTCTCTCTCTCGCTCTCTTTAATTTCTGCTCTTGCCTTTTCTTCATTTGCTCACTTAACCTGTGTTCCTTCTCCTCTTTCTTTATTCATTATGTCTTTTAACACTTCAGCTATTATTCTCTTAGGTTCACCTGTGCTTTATCCCTTCTCTTTTGTTCTTCACTTAGCCCTTTTTCCTTTTAACTGTGCACGAACTCTCTTAACCCATTTAACAAAAATTTGTTAATGGGCCGCCCAGCCTTTCGGGGATACACAGCATCCCAGAGGGGTGGGACCAAACCCTACTAAGCCGGGCCTGATTTATATTAGGTGTATTTTTATCCATTTTCTACTATGCACAGTCTCAGGCCTATCACAGGCCCACAAGCTCGCTCGCCCACCTGGGCACACACACAGGCACATGCCTGTGCACACACACATGCATGTGCACACGCACGCGCCCAATATGATCAAGAGATCATGTTAGATTTTGTGCGCCCAACGCTATCGACTAAAGTGCTGGGGGCACAAAATCGTATTATACTAAGTCGCGCACTCATATTTACCTGAGGTGGCACTACGTTCAGCTGCTCTCCTTTGACGTAAAGCTGCAACCTACTTGATCTTCAAATGAAGATTCCCATCGACTCATTGAACCAAATTGGTTGATCCAAAGCTCGTTTGAAATCTCTTGATGTGCTTTACATGATTGCATCATCAATTTGATGATTGGATCAAGTTTGATCCACTAATTTTAGAAGTGAACATGACTACTTTGCCATGCTCGGGATGGCCTACAATGGAGTATCAGGTCTATCAACCTACAAAGAGAGTATGGCCCTTAACTGAGGGCCTGAATGCCTTTAGTAGGACATTTTGCAATGTTTTGAGTAGGAAGGAGGTCTGGAAGGAGCTTTAGGAAGCTCCAGGAGAAGAGAAAGCTCCAGTGGAAGCTTCAGAGCTCAGGTTGAGCTCCAAATTATCGTACAGAGAGATAAAACAAGCAGGAGATGATATGAACAAATTTAGAAAGTTGAAACTAACAGACCTGGGCGAGATTTAGCTTTAAATCTCGACAAAAACCTGAAGAACAGCTTGGGTTATAGTAACAACCCAAACTGTGCCGTAAATTAAATCTCAATCAATCCTCAATAAAACACAATAAAATCACTCTAATTGATCTCTAATTTGTTCTAGAAACTTGATCAGCCCATTAGATCAGAGATTCAAGCTTGCAGACCTCGAATTCACTCCAAGTTTGACCTAGAAAGCTTGGGAGTTGACTTTTGCATTTAGAATTCCTATGATCAAATTAAACGCTTAATCTAACTCAATTTAACCTCAGGAATTGATCTAACACACAAAAATCATGTTTTGATGAGACTAGGAATGCTTTCAGGCATCGTCGCCTGAAGTCCAAAGTAGGTATGTTCGGCAGATAAATCTAGAGGTTCTCAATCCAATCTGAAGGTCTAATCAGGTTCTAGTTATAGTTCTTAAGCTTCAAGACCAAATTCCAGGATCTAAACCCTAATAAAGTTGACTCTCCAATTCCGTTGGAGTTGGAGAAGATGAACTCCAACAGAGAATAATCTTCATTGAAACTCAAGTCTAGCCATAGGGATCCAGTCTTTAGACCTTACTCAAGTGATCTGGAGCTTCGCATGAAGTTCTGAAGGCTGAAGTGTAGATTTGGTTCGCCAAAGCTCGTCGGAGCTCCGGTGAACACCATATGAGTTCATTAGATGTGGATTCTTGATGAAACACCACAAAGATGTTCTTAAAAGCTCCTGAGGTCATAAGGAGCCTCAAGATCTAATCAATTTCTCCAATCAGTGATCAAACTTTAGGAATTGCCTTGAATTCAGTTAAGATGGATTCTAAGTTGGCCTAAACTCCAGATTCATCCTCTCACTCAATTGAGTGAGGGAAAAGACTCAGATGAGTCTTGCGATGGTTTGTAGATATGTGGTTAGGTGATAAGACTCCTCCTGAGCTGCCATTGACAGCGAGCTCAGGAGGTTGAGATGAGATTAGGCATTTTAAATATATATGTTAATTAGGCTAATTGATATGTGGATCAGGGCCCTGAAGTGGTGTAGAAGTGATGAAGGGTCCCTGTGAATGTATTTTATGTCAAAGTGCCTCCATCGTGGACAGCAAAGGTCTCCAGTGGAGGTGTGGTGGTTAAGGCACATAAGCTAATAAAAGTGTATAGTTAATGAAATAGAAGTGATCGTGAAGAGGTGTGGAGTGTGATTAGCGATACAAAAAGACAAGATGATGCTCTAGACAAGCTCAAAGAGCTTGCCGGAGCTAAAGAAGACGACAAAAAACTAAACATTTAAGCTACACTAACTATCTGGTGATGGGTTTTTGTGCAAAACCGCACCGGTTTGATTATATTTTATTACTCGAATACAAAAATTCTCTGAGGTCGAACTTAGGAAGCAAACTTGATTCTAGAAGCGTAGAAAATCACAATTTACAATATACTATTTTACAAAAAGATTAAAGAGAGAAATAAAAATGTCTCTTCTCTTTTCTTCTCTCTCTCTCTTCTTTCGTCCTCCTTTTTCTCTATTTTCAAACATCTGATTTCAAGGATCAGACACCTTAAATGGCCACTTGCTATAGTGCTTGTGCTCTCCTTTTCAGCTGCTGCTACTTTTTCTTCTTCTTCTTCTTGGCTTCTTCTTTTTCTCTTCTTTTCCTTTCTGTCCCTGCCTTCTTCTTCTACCTCTACTCCTCTGCGGCTACAGTGCCATCTTCCTCCTCCTCCTTTGCTGCTCCTGCCTTCAAGTTCTTCCACAGCTACCTGCTCCTCCTTCCTTTTCTCTCTGGCCACAGCTACTTTTGCGGCTAAGTCCTCAGCCGCTCCTTCCTTGCTTTCTCTCTTGTTCCCTGCACAGGCGTATGGTTAGGAAAAACCTAACCCCTACCCTCCCCACGTCTCTCTCTCTATTTCACTCCAGGGTTCGCTCTCCCAGAGCCTATTCGGGTTTGCGGGTCGGGTGACGTGCCCAGGACCAGGCCCACCGGCGTGCGGTGGTGGGCGAGGTGTGCACAGGTTGGGTAATCGGGTCGGGCCAGGTCCACGGGGGATGGTCGCGGACGAGGCTGGGTGAGCGGGTGAGAGGGACCTCACTCCATGTGATTGAGTTGATAAGCCTTAGTCACTTTTTCAATTTATGCCGCCCACCGCACTCCTGCGTTTACTAGGTGGGACTAAATGTCCCACTCGCTTCTGCTGGCACTCGCAGGAGGTGAGCTCCACCCAATTGGAGCAGCTGTGAGTCACGCAAGGCCTGTTCTCAGGTTGGATGCACTTGCCCACTCAACGCGAGTCGCCTGGAATCTTGAAGCTTGGAGTGCACGACCTGGAGCTCGGGAACATTCAAGCTTGCTTGCTCGTTAATGGCAAACGGAGGCTCGGATCTGCATGACACAAGAACGGCCTTGCGGCCCCGTCAAACAACGGGAAGGTGGGTCAGCTGGCCATGGGGTGGCCTAGGCGTGCGTGCCTAGGTTGCCTTGTGGCTGTGAAAATGGGTTAGGTCGGTGGGTGGCACGGTCAGTGGAGGGTCGCAGGGCGATCAGTGGGTGGAGGTGATGCTCAGGGATCGGTTTACGAGGGGTGGAGCTGTCTGTGGTGATGAAATGGCCTCCCCAGAGTTGAAGGTCGGAGGTGGAGAAGGCGTTGGTGGATAGTGCTGTCGAGGAGTCGAAATAATCAATTGATAGAGGGGGAATAAAAGGGAGAGTAAGGAGAGCTTATCTGTGGGTCTCTGGAAAAAGGGGGGAGGCGGAGGTGGTGAACGATTGTGTTGCCGTCGCTGGAGACGAAGGCACCCAGGGGAAGAGACGGCAACGAGGAAGAGGGACAGGAGGGCGCTTGCTGGTGCGGCGAGGCGCGGTGGAATACGGTGGAGATGACTCTGTCACTGGTATGGTGGCTGAGCGATGAGAGGAGGAGAGGAAGTCGCCGGAGCTTGCGGGTAGATGGCCAGAGATGAGGTAGACGAGAATAAGGGGGATTCGTAGGCCAAAACAAGCTTGAAGGATGCGGCAGAGGGTGCCGCTCCTTAAATAGGCACTGGCAGAGAGAGAGTCACAAGGAGGAGACGGGAATACCTTGCCCGAGGTATGGCCGGAGCGAGACCCATACCTCTCGAGCGTTTGCACGAGGGGTATGGTGACCGACAGGGCATAGGAGCCGGCCCATGCAGGAGGGGACAACGTAGGGAGTCTCCCTTTCAAATCTGGGGCTGGCTCCCCTTGCATGCGCGGTGCCATCCTCCACGCAAAGTTGCCGAAGGTATGGCCTGCGCAGGCGGGTGGAAAAGGGACCTGATTGAAGAAGATGACGGGAAAGGTAGGGGGGTCCTTGCAAGGTTTCAAAAAGTTAAGGGTCAAAAAGTAATTATTGAGGACCATTTTGTAAAGTGGGTCAAGGCGACCTTCTCTTAGGTCCAAATTTTGGTATAGACCTAATTTGAACCTAAGGAATCCAATGGTAAGGTTGGATTTTATGTTTGACCATGTTTGACTGAATATTTTACACAAAAACTCAAATTAGGTCAAAAATTGGGTATGGTTCTCAATCTAGGTTAAGATAGGTTTCAATGACCAAATTGAAGGTTCTATATCCTAGGGGATATTTTTTATGAATTTTAGAGGATTTAATCGATTTTTATCTTACTTGAAACTTCATGAATTAAAGTGGGTTTGTTCTAGGGTTACAGAATGTTATTTAATTCCTAGATTTTGTCATAACCCTTTTCTAACCAAACCATCTCACTTTTTCTTTTATTAAGTCCACTTGACCTTTGTCTAGACCCTTAAAAATCCCATTTATGTACTGCAATGGTAAAATTACAGTTTTACCCCTTGTATAATGTTTTATTCTCTTCTCAACAATTTCCTGATTTAGGCCTTCCCTTAGGTTATGTAGGAGCTTTTTGTTCGATTTCTTATGTCAAAATGTGCTAGTTAGGGTTCATGATGAGGTTCTAATCATACCCCCATGCCTAGCTTTTGCTAGTCCCTTAGCAAAATTTTAAGGTTTTAACCTCCGTTCTAAACCATGAATTTCATTCACTGATTTTGATAAGTGCTTTTCTTTGTCTCATTGATTAGGTCAGAATGCCAATCATAGGCCTAGAAGGTACTCTAGTACCAACCAAGATCCAAATCTGTCTAGCTTTAGCCTCAGTCTTTAGCAAAGGTTTTTAAAGTCCACAGGAACTACCCTAAAGTTTATTGGACTTCGTGGTTAAAGCACCCGTGCTTGAGACGTTTTTAGCCTTGGTTCAGTTTGCAGTGCGTTTTGTAAGAGAGAGACAGAGGGTTTATTTGTTTGGAGAGTTTTCTCTCTCTTTCCTTTTAATTCTAGCTTAGGATTGGCTTCACAACACGGTTTGTATCGGATTCCTCGTCCCCATCATCAATCCTCAAAGGTTCCTGGCAATCGATGCTTCGAGATAGCACCACCCATGGTAACTCCCAGAACCCTGGCTTTCGAGATTTCAAGATAATCTCGCCCATGGTGTTCCGTGGCCGAATTCAGACCCTGGTAATTGACATTTCGGGATAATGCCATCCATGGAATCTGAACCAGCAGGGTGCTTACATGTCTCCAGTAGGATATGTAAATATCCTAGGAGACAATCACCGAGGAGATGATATGTTGTTACGCATCTTCGAGGGGAATTTCCCACCTCTCTGTGCCAGGAACTCGTCCAAATCAACTTGTGTTGATCGGCCGCTCCTAATCTAGGTGACATTTTCATAACATTTGAAATGCTTCCGCGTGATTTTGATATTTATGCTTGCTGAACCAGACTGTGTGTGTAACTTTGGCTGCTTAGGTTACCGAGTCCCGTAAATCGAAGGTCAGTTAACGAGGCCTAATACTCCCTTATCCTTAGACCTAATACTTAAGCTTTTCATTTTCCTCAACCTCTTGAAGAATATCTAGATCTTAATGGGTACTAAGAGTCTAGCCAAGAATGCCTAAGGTTAGCATTCTTACTAATCTTGTAGTGCACTTTCACTTTACTTTTCTTTAATGTGGTCTAGAACTTTGGTTAATTCCTTAATTTCTTACTAATGATTATCCCTTTTCTTTTTTACTTTTATGCCCCTTTTTAATATTTTGCTCTTTTTCTCCTCCTTTTGTAAAGCTTGCCAAACAGTGCTTCCCTTCTCCTTTTTTTTATTTTTTTTTAATTTTTTTGGTGTTTTTGACATATGCGAATTTTTTTGTTGAAACATTTTTTTATTATGAATTTTTATTGCACTTTCATACCCCCCCATGCCTAAGGTTTGCAATGTCCTCATTGTGCATTAGGTGGGTTTTTATTTGGCTTGGTTTATGCATTAGGATAGATATTAGGTGAGTGGATGGGTTGAGGTGACTATTGCGGACGATTTCTAATATCAGGTACGAGTACCTGAGGTGAAGTTGGCTGTCCTAAGGAATGAACCTAAAGTGCAGAGAGATATCAGAAAAAGGTTTCGGGTTTTCAAAAAGAATGACAGGTTGCCTCCCGTTAAGCGCTGAGTTTTACGCCATCGGCTAGGTGCAATGAGCTCAGGGAGAATGGAGGATAAATGATGACTCAGCCAAATCTATATTGGTTATGTCAATGAATGGTTTGAGTCACTGGCCATTCACGACGAAAGGTTCGGAATCGTGGCTGAGCAGACTAATCTCGACGGCTCCACTTCCAAAAATCTGTCGGACAAGGTATGGTCCGACCCACTTGGATCGTAGTTTTTTAGGGAACAATTTCAGTCGGGCATCGAAGAGTAGGACCTTTTGACCAGGGTGAAAGATCTTTCTAGATATGTGCTTGTCATGAAAGGCTTTAACCTGCTCTTTATAGATTCGTGAGTTTTCATACGCATTGAGGCGTAATTCATCAATCTCGCTTATCTGAAGCTTTCTGTGGGTTCCAGCCTTAGAAAGATCTAGGTTGCAGTTCCGTACTGCCCAATAGGCTTTGTGCTCCAGTTCGACGGGAAGGTGACACACCTTCCCGTACACCAGTCTAAAAGGAGACATGCCTAATTGGGTCTTGTGGGTGGTCCTATAAGCCCACAAAGCTTCCGGAAGCTGGGATGACCGGTCCTTCCTGTCAGGTCGAACAGTAACCTGCAAGATTTTCTTGATCACCCGATTTGATAGCTCAGCTAGACCATTAGTCTGGGGGTGGTAAGGAGTAGAGATTCGATGCGACACTCCGTATTTGGTCATCAGTGACCTGAACTGAGCGTTGGTAAAATGGGTCCCTCCATCAAAGATGATAGCTTGAGGAATCCCGAACCATGAGAAGATATTCTGATGAATGAATTTGATGACGATTTTGTGATCACAGGTTCGAGTCGGAATAGCTTTGATCCATTTAGACACGTAGTCAACAGCGAGTAAAATGTACTCAAAGCCGTCCGAGATAAGGAAGGGGCCCATAAATTCAATACCCCAGATATCAAAAATCTCGCATACGAGAATCGGCTGTAAAGGCATCATGTTGCGATGCTCATGTTGCCCAAAGTTTGGCAACGGCTGCATGCCTTACAGTGATTGTATGTGTCCTTGAAGATAGTGGGCCAGTAAAAGCCACACTGGAGGATTTTTTATGCGATTTTATGCCTAGAAAAATGGCCACCGCATGCCTGGTCATGGCAGAAAGAGATTATGTCATTGACTTCGACCTCCGGGACACATCGCTGGATAATTTGGTCAGCACCTATGCGGAATAAGTACGGGTTTTCCCATATGTAGAACTTGGCATCGGAGCGCAACTTGTCTTTCTTGGCCTTCGGTCAATCAGAAGGGATCTGGTGTGATGCCAAGTAGTTTACTAAATCAGCAAACCATGGAAGCCTGGTACCAATAGTCAAGAGGTGCTCATTAGGAAAATGCTTCGTGATGGGTCCAGAAGGGTCGATGATCTCAGAAGGAAGGAGAGACAAGTTTTCAGCTACCACGTTCTGTCTTCCTGCCTTGTCATAAATCTCGAGGTCAAATTCTTGCAACAGCAAGATCCATCGGATTAATCGAGGCTTCACGTCCTTCTTCGCAAGGAGATGCCTCACAGCTGTGTGATCCGAGTAGATTATAACATGGGAACCCAGGAGATAAGATCTGAATTTTTTGAGGGTAAATACTACAGCTGGCAGCTCTTTCTTCGTAACCGTGTAGTTACGTTGAGCTTCGTTAAGTGTCTTGCTAGCGTAGTAGATGACCACGGGTTTCCTGTCAATCTTTTGCCCCAGAACCGCTCCTACAGCGAAGTCAGATGCATCGCACATGATCTCAAAGGGCTGAACCAATCATGGGACTGTAGGATCGGGGCTTGGGTGACTCGATCATGAAGGATTTCAAAAGCTTGAATGCATTCCTTGGAAATCTCAAAGGGTACATCCTTGGAGAGAAGAGTGGTCAAGGGGCATGCGATTTTCGAGAACTCAGGGATGAAACGACGGTAAAAATCGACGTGCCCCAGAAAAGATCAGATGTCCCGGATCGAGCTGGGCATAGGAAGTTTAGAAATCAGGTTAACCTTGGCTCGATCCACTTGGATGCCTCTCTTAGAAATTAAGTGTCCCAGGACGATCCCCTCAGGCACCATAAAGTGGCTCTTTTCCCAGGAAAGAACCAAATTTACGTCAATGCAACGCCTGAGTATGTGAACCAAGTGCTGGAGGCAATCGTCAAATGATTTCCCGAAAACTGAGAAGTCATCCATGAAGACTTCTAGATAATCACCTAACATATCAAAGAATATGGCAAGCATGCACCGCTAAAAAGTTGCGGGTGCATTGCAGAGACCGAAAGGCATCCTTCGGAACGAGTATGTCCCGAAGGGGCAGGTGAACGTGGTCTTCTCTTGGTCCTTTGGATGAATCGTCACTTGGTTGTAACTGGAGTACCCATCAAGAAAGCAGAAGAATCTATTTCCCGCTAGTTTTTCGAGAATCTGATCAATAAACGGTAGTGGGAAATGATCCTTCTTCGTGGAGGAATTGAGTCTTCGGTAATCTATGTAGACTCTCCATGAGTTGGCTATATGGGTAGGTATGACCTCACCGGTCTCAGTCGTGATGGTGGTAAGCCCTGGCTTCTTAGGCACAACCTGGATTGGGCTCACCCAGCGACTATCGAAGATCGGGTAGATGATCCCTGCATCTAACTACTTAATGATCTCCTTTTTCATGACCTCCTGCAGATTGGGGTTTAGACGTCTTTACATTTCACGTGAAGGTCGAGAGTCAGAATAGATGCGGTGTGTACAATAAGAGGGACTTATTCCAGTCAAATCATCGAGAGTCCAACCAATGGCTTTGCGATGTTGCTGGAGAACAGCAATCAGACGGGATTCCTGATCAGGTGTGAGTTTGGAATTTATAATCACCGGAAGTGTCTGCTTGGAACCCAAAAAGACATTTCAAATGATCGAGAAGGGGTTTGAGTTCTAGAACGGGGTTATCAGCAGCAGCGGGTGGTTTAGAGTGGGTGTGGGCTACAAGGATAGGAATTATGGGTTTGTCTAGATCAAGTTCTGACTCCTCTAATTGCGATTTTAGATCTTCTTGTGGTTGATGAGGGATAATCATGTTTTCCTCAATTTGTGGTTCATCAACCACGGCTATGATGTCACAAATTTACTCTATCACACCACAATTACTCCCTTATTGGGCCTTAAAGATATCAATCTTGAGAGTCTGATTCCCAAATTTCAGCTCTATTTGGCCCTCTTCACAACTTATGTTGGCCCTTGCAGTGGCCAGAAAAGGTCTCCCTAGTATGATTGGTGTATCTCTTGGATTCTCAGGTGTGTCCATGTCTAGTACTATGAAATCTATAGGGAAGTAGAAATCCCGCACCCTAACAATTATTGGTGCTAGAGCACCTCAATCGTTTATTTTGATGATAACAAAACACGTGTCATTTAACATTTACACTTGGAGTCTTAGATTTCAGATCAATTGAAAATGGAGACGTGGTTAGACGGAGTTCGAGCTCGCATCCAGGATGGATTGGAGGAGCTTGACGGAGAACAGAGGAGCTTCGCGAGGAGCGATGGCTTGAAGAAGGAGATGAAGAATAGGATAGATTTTCTTTCCTTGTAATCTTTGTATTTTCGTTTTGTTGCTCTTTATTTTTGTTACTTAGATTCATGTTAAAGAGCCTCAAAGAACCCTAATAGTAGTCCTAGGAACACTTACACAACCCTAGGATACTTAAGTTTTCTGTAGAGAACTTAGAAAACCAAAATAGGGTTCAAACAGCCTTTTCAGATGTATAATCTGAAAATTAGATGTCTGATAAATACTTTTAAGACATCTGATTGTTGACTCAGACGTCCGATTATGTTTTGGCTGGGTTAGGTAGTTCTGTTTGATGAAATCAGACGTCCAGACCTTAGACCAGACGTCTTAGAAGACGTCTGATGTTTTTGCCAGACGTCCAATTAGTAGACCGTTGGCTGGCTTAGCAAACACTGAAGGATATGACCGTCAGAGCCTTATCAGACGTCCGTAAGTGTTCCCAGACGTCTGATAAATGACCGTTTTGCCTTGGCTGACCCAAAAATCTCTTCTTAGAGACTTTCTAGCCGTTGCACTCCCTTGGAAATCCATTCCCGCAGAAAAGTAGGTTTCCAGATGTCCAGACATAGTGCCAGACGTCCTGTATGTCGTCTGATGGACTTGCACTAGAACCCTGTTTAGATCTGATTCAAGTCAGTAAGAAACCCGCCTAGAATCAGACGTCTGACTTTGTTCCCAGACGTCTTAAATTGGTTTTCCAGACGTCTGATGTCAGGATCAGACGTTTGATAACCCTGCCAGTGCAATGATTGTTCCTGATTTCAGCCTGATTCTCTTGGGCTTTGCACCCAACGGCTATGGAAACTTTCCAAAGCCTTCCTAAGGCCTCTATAAATAGAGGGGAGCCTTTTCCACTCAAGAAACACCTAGACACACCAAGAACAAGCATTTCCACTCTTTTGTGTCCAAGAGAAGATCTTGCTCTCCAAGCTTAAGTTCTTCATCTAGAGAGCATAAATCATTTGCGCACCCGCTCTCCCGCCGTAGTTCACGAGAGCACCGTTGCGCCGTCACGTGGCTCACGCACCGGCGTCATCGAGTCGACGCACTTCCATCAAATGGAAGTTTCTTAATTCCTATAAAAGGTAGGTTTAAATCTTTGTTGGCTCTATAAGACTATATTTGTTATTTTTAATTTGTTATTTGGTTGGGTATTCACTTTGTGAATTCCCGTCTCCTTCGTGAGACAAAATCCTTCTCGTGAAGAGAAGGGGTTTTGAGGTACGCTACCCTCGTATAAAGTAGCGTGGTTGTAATTGAGGTTGAATCACCCTCGTTTAAGTGATTCGTTTAGTGGATTTGATCAACTTGGTTGATCGGAAAATCCTAACTCGAGAGGGTTAGGTGGAGGTTTTCACCTGGTTTGGATTTCCACCTAAAAATAATTGTGTACATTGTGTGATTGAATTTTTTGTGAGATTGTTTATATTTTATTCTGCAATTTATTACGTCACCCCCTCCTACAAGGGGAATCTACAGTAACATCCTCAATAATTCCCTTAGGAGACTTGATAGATCGATTGGCTAACTGCAATGTCACCTTAGTCAGTTTCAGTTCAAATTCTTCAAGGTGGTTAAGCAGGGATGTGGGTATCGGGTTTATGGAGGCACCTAGGTCTAATAATGCTCTATCGAACTGGGTTTCACCAATCTTACATGAAATCAGGGGGGTGCCTAGGTCTTTTGCCTTGGGTGGGAGTTTACTCAGGATCACAGAGCTGGCTTGCTCTGATAGTATAATCGGACTCCCACTCTTGGTTCGAGGCTTATGCTGAGGTGTACACACGTTTTTCAAGAATCGTGCATAAGTTGATACGTGGCAGATTGCATCCATCAAGGGGATGTTTATTTGGACCTGCTCAAAGAGCTTGATCAGGTCCTCCTCAGGAGCCACGGGTTTAGCTGTCCTCTTTCCCTTGGTCAAGGCCTTGGGAAATGGAACCTTGGTTGGTTCCTCTAGGATAGGTCCAGGTTTTTGATCTGGGTCAGGGATAAGAACATCCTGGATAACTGTCCTAGGGTTTAGGTCACTACCAAGCTTGGAGTGGTTTGGATAAGGTGGATCTAGGGTTGCTTTACCACTACGGGTTGTTATAGAATTTAGTTTTGCCTGGTTCTGGTTGGGGGTTGGTAAGATGGGCTGCTCCTGTTGGTAACCCGCATAAGAGGTTGATGCTTCCATCCCGTCAAGTGATCAAACAGAAGGGGCCTGATAGATCAAGTGTGCTTGGCCTGGGTTTGGGTTCATAACGCGTCTCTAGGTCGGCACGTTATTCGGGTTAGGTAGAGGTTGAGAAGGAAGTGTAGCTAGTTGGCGAGAAATCGCCAACTGGTCGAGTTGGTTGCGGACCTCTGTGATTTCGTCCATATGTTGCTTTTGGATAGCCGCATTCATTTTTTGAATGTCAACCAAAGTTTGGCGGATGAGGGACATTTGGTCTTGGTTGGGCCCGAATGGATAAGTGAGGTTGGCCTGAGGCTGAGGCGGCTGATAAGGACGAGGGGCTTGTGGACAGGGCTGAAAGGGTGGTCTTGGGTTCTGAGAATTTCCCGCCCACTGGAAATTACGAAGGTTTCGCCATCCAAGGTTGTAGGTGTTGGAAAATGGGTCATTCTGGATGGCATTGAGGTCCTCGCAGGTCTGAGGAGCCTCAGGAAAGTCGGAGAATGGGGGAGTAGAGTTCCCTTGGCAAGAATAGAAAGTATCGGAGGTCCCTCCGGTCCTGGAGTCAGATGGGGGTGGATACGGGTTCATCCCAAGAGAAGGTCGGTGGAAAATGTTCTGCACAATTTCCCTTGTGGGAGGTGGCTGTGAGAAGGAATTCTGCGTAGAGGTGGCTTGCTGCAAGTGCTAAGTCAGCTCGTCCACCTTCTTCTCAATAATTGAGACCTTGTCCAACCGACTGGCCATTAGTTTCAGGTCGACTGATGCGGACAGGCCCTACTTCTCATGTGCTCCCCTAAGGTTCGTCGTTGCGCGGGTATTCGTCCAGTCGAATAATCCCATGGAGTCATTGCTGATGGAGTTCTCACACATATTCTCGAGAATCTCCCACACGGTGTCTTCATGTTGACCCATGATATTCCCTTTGCAAGTTGCATTGACTAGACTTGTTCCCGTTTAGGAACTTTGTGATGGGGCACTTTCTCATGAGATCCTGGAATCGATCCAATGCCTCATGAAGAGGTTCTCCCGTTTGCTGTGTGAAGTGAGTAATCTGATGGTGCAAGCTGTTTGTCCGACCAACAGGAAAGAACTTCTTCAAAAATTTGGACTGAAGCTCTTCCCAAGTGTTGATCAGGCGGGTCTGTGTTTGATATCAATGAGCCGCCTTATCCATAAGGGAGAAAGAGAACATCTTCATGAGTAAGATATCCCGATTTTGTGCATCTGACTCGAAGGTCTAGGCCAGATGCTTGAGCTGTTTGATATGCTGGAAGGGATCTTTAGAGTTAAGCCCATAGAATTTAGGTATGGCATGAATCATATTGGGCTTCAATTCAGAATCAGGTCCTCCAGTCGGGATTCTGACTCGAGGCTCAATTGCCACCGTAGCGGGATTATAGTGATCTCGCATCATGGGACGCTGCGGTGGGTTCATGAAGTTTTGGAAGAGATCATTAAGACGCTGGAGCTGGTGCTCAAGATTATTCTCTTCTTCAACAGGCTGAGCCATGATGGAAGAAGAAGGGGAACTAGGTTCAGAATCAGAAGAGAGGTCTATGTGGACTGGTTGTTGCACAACAAGGGTACCGAAGCTTGGCCTCGGGGAGAGTGGATTTCTAGAGGAGGTTTCAAGGACCTCCTACCGAACATGCACTAATGGATTGGATGAGGTTAGAACGTGTTGAACCTAATCAAGACACCCAAAATATGTTGGGTGACTATAGAGGTTCGGGGCGGATGATACCCCTTAATCAGAAGGTCGTCCACCTGAGAATTACTTGGGCAGCCAGAGAGGGTGAGTCCTGCGAAGACCCCTACACGATAGAGTGCCCCCACGGGTTACAGGGTTTATCCCACCCAACCTCTCTTGTCACTGAGATTCCAGGTAGACCAGAATGGGGACCTTGACCTCTTAAGTCTACCACTTTTAATTAAGATCGAGGTGCTTAGGGTCTCACTTGAACTTTAAGCCTTTTGTTGTGCAAAAGTGACCTAATTTGAAGGCTGGTTAATCCAAGGGATCAACTTTACCTTTTTGTTCCTGTGAGAGCTTATTAGGTCCTTTCTTTTAGTGTTCAAGTGAATTGAGAGCCGGATTACTTAGGCTTTCTCTTAGATCTTTTCAAGCAATGGTTTAGGCACACCTCTTTTTGGAATTTTTAGTTCTTGATTAAAAGATGTGTCTCTAAAACCCTAGCTTAGAATCCTAGGTTGGCTCTAGTTGGTCCAATTAGTTGCCTCAGAATTGGGTAACTAGGGCTCAAGCAAGAAGGTTTTAGCCCTAGTTACCTTAAGTGGATATGCAGATAAAATGTGTTGAAATTTAAAAACAGGCAACTCTGTGAATTACTATGTATAGAAGACAGGTAGCCTTAGATTGATTTTTTTTTCCTTTTCTTTTTCCTCTTTAGAATGTGGGGGCTTAAGAGAGAGGATTGAGGGTTACCTGTCCTCTGGTGTGTTTGTTGTGTGGCGGCTTTGTTCTTCCTTGCCTTCCTTTCCTGTACAACAAAAGAGAGATTGAATTAGTATAAAATCAGAAATTGTGATTTTGAAGCTTCTAAAATGCCCGTTGCTCCTCGGCAACGGCACAAAAAACTGGTGATGGGTTTTAATGCAAAACCGCACCGGTTTGATTATATTTTATTACTCAAATACAAAAATTCTCCGAGGTCGAACTCAGGGTGCAAACTTAATTCTAGAAGCGTAGAAAATCACAATTTACAATATACTATTTTACAAAAAGATTAAAGAGAGAAATAAAAATGTCTCTTCTCTTTTCTTCTCTCTCTTTCTTCTTTCATCCTCCTTTTTCTCTATTTTCAGATGTCTGATTCCAAGGATCAGACGCCTTAAATGGCCACTTGCTACAGTGCTTGTGCTCTCCTTCTTTCCAACTACTACCGCTGCTACTGCTTTTTCTTCTTCTTCTTGGCTTCTTTTTCTCCTCTTTTCCCTTCTGTCTCTGCCTTATTCTTCTACCTCAACTCCTATGTGGCTACAGTGCCATCTTCCTCCTCCTCCTTTGCAGCTCCTACCTTAAAGTTCTTCCGCAGCCGCCTCCTCCTTCCTTTTCTCTCTGGCCGCAGCTGCTTTTGCAGCTAAGTTCTCAGTCGCTCCTTCCTTGCTTCCTCTCCTGTTCCCTGCACAAGCGTATGGTTAGGCAAAACCTAACCCCTACCCTCCCCACATCTCTCTCTCTCTCTATTTCACTCCAGGGTTCGCTCTCCCAGAGCCTATTCGGGTATGCGGATTGGATGACGCGCCCGAGCTAGGCCCACCGACGTACGGTGGTGGGCGAGGTGTGCACAGGTTGGGTAATCGGGTCAGGCCAGGTCCACAGGGGATGGTTGCGGACGAGGCCGGGTGAGCGGGTGAGAGGGACCTCACCCCGTGTGACTGAGGCAATAAGCCTTAGTCACTTTATCAATTTATGCCGCCCACCACGCTCCTACGTTTACGAGGTGGGATTAAATGTCCCACCCGCTTTTGCTGGCGCCTGCAGGAGGTGAACTCCACCCAATTGGAGCAGCTGTGAGTCGCGGAAGGCATGTTCTCAGGTTGGATGCACTCGCCCACTCAACGCGCATCGCCTGGAATCCTGAAGCCTGGAGTGCGCGACTTGGAGCTCGGGAACAAGCAAGTTTGCTTGCTCGTTAATGGTGGACGGAGGCTCGGATATGCATGACACAAGAACGGCCTTGCGGGTCTGTCAAACAACGGGAAAACCTTCGCCGTATCACGGCGAAGGTAAAGAGGGGGTCAGCTGGCCACGGGGTGGCCTAGGCGTGCGTGACTAGGTCACCCTGTGGCTGTGAAAATGGGTTAGGTCGATGGGGGGCAACAGTGGGTGGCGCGGTCAGTGGAGGATCGCAGGGCGATCAGTGGGTGGAGGTGATGTTCAGGGATCGGTTGGCGAGGGGTGGAGCTGTCTGTGGTGATGAAATGGCCTCGCCAGAGTTGATGGTTGGAGGTGGAGAAGGCGTTGGTGGATAGTGCTGTCGAGGAGTCGAAATAATCAATTGATAGAGGGGAAATAAAAGGGAGAGCAAGGAGAGCTTATTTGTGGGTCTCTGGACGAAGGGGGGAGGTGGAGGTGGCGAGCGACTGTGCTGCCATCGCCGGAGACGAAGGCGCCCAAGAGAAGAGATGGCGACAAGGAAGAGGGATAGGAGGGCGCCTGCTGATGCGGCGAGGCGCGGCGGAAGACGACGGAGATGACTCTGTCACTGGTATGGTGGCAGAGCGACGAGAGGAGGAAGAGGAAGTTGCCGGAGCTTGCGGGCAGACAACCGGAGATGAGGAAGACGAAAATAAGGGGGATTCTCAGGCCAGAACAAGCTTGAAGGATGCGACAGAGGGTACCGCTCCTTAAATAGGCGTTGGCAGAGAGAGAGCCGCAAGGAGGAGACGGGAATACCTCGCCGGAGGTATGGCCAGAGTGAGACCCATACCTCTCAAGCGTTCGCACGAGAGGTATGGTGGTCGACAGGGCATGGGAGCCGACACATGCAGCAGGGGACAACGCAAGGAGTCTCCCTTTCAAATCTGGGGCCAGCTCCCCATGCATGCGCGGCGCCATCCTCCGCGCAAAGTCGCCGGAGTTATGGCCTGCGCAGGTGGGTGGCAAAGGGACCCGATTGAAGAAGATGACGGGAAAGGTAGGGGGTCCTTGCAAGGTTTCAAAAAGTAAAGGGTCAAAAAGTAATTATTGAGGACCATTTTGTGAAGTGGGTCAAGGCGACCTTCCCTTAGGTGCAAATTTTGGTATAAACCTAATTTGGACCTAAGGAATCCAATGGTGAGGTTGGATTTTAGGTTTGACCATGTTTGACTGGATATTTTGCACAAAAACTCAAATTAGGTTAAAAATTGGGTATGGTTCTCAATCTAGGTCAAGATGGGTTCCAATGGCCAAATTGAAGGTTGTAAACCCTAGGGAATATTTTTTTATGAATTTTAGAGGGTTTAATTGATTTTTATCTTACCTGAAACTTCGTGAATTAAAGTGGATTTGTTCTAGGGTTATAGAATGTCATTTAATTCCTAGATTTTGTCATAACCCTTTTCTAACCAAATCATCCCACGTTTTCTTTTATTAAGTCCACTTGACCTTTGTCTAGACCTTTAAAGATCCCGTTTATGTACTGGAATGATAAAATTGTAGTTTTACCTCTTGTATAATGTTTTATTCTCTACTCAACAATTTCCTAATTTAGGCCTTCCCTTAGGTTATGTAGGAGCTTGTTGTTTTGATTTCTTATATCAAAATGTGCTAGTTAGGGTTCATGATGAGGTTCTCATCACTATCTAAACGATGCTAAGCTACGCTAAGATAAAACCTAAATATGCTGGTACTTGGACGAAGGAGGTGAGAGAATCTGCCGTTAGCAGGGCGGAAGTAAGATTGAAATCTAGAATTGTTGAGAAAAGAAGCTCCGGCCCATCAAAACAGAGGAGATCAGAGAAGTGGGGTGCTCCATTGTCAGTGGCAGGGCGGAGGAGAGGAAGAGGAGGTGCGAGAGGCAGCACTTCCTCGGCGGTAGTGCTCGAGAACGGAGACATTGGAGTTGCAGAAGAAACCTACTAACTGACCTTAGTGTGGGGTAGAGGGAATGTTAGTTCAACCCCTCATATGTAATATTTTGATGATTTTACAAAATGAAGAAAGAGAGATAAAACATAAGCATAGCATATTTTTCTCTGTAATAACACAATTGCAGGTTTCATGGAGTTTTCCAAGTTGGAGGATTAAAAGCATGAAGACTAGGTAGCATGAGTATTATCATAGGTCATAGGCTTTTATGTAAACTTTCAAAGGTTGTAATCTTTATTTTATTTTAGTCTAAAGATGTTATAAAGAGCCCCCAAACATAACTTATAAATAGCTAACTTAAGCTCTCTACACTTAGGATAAATTAGAAACAAAAACCTAACACTAAGACTTAAATCAGATGTCCATAACAACTGTCAAACGTCTAATTTTCAACTTTAAGACATTTGATCAGTGTTTCAGACATCTAATTACCTATAGCATTACCTTTTCATTCTGACTTCTTAAGCATCAGTTGAAGCAACCTTCTATCAGACATCCATAGCCTCATCCAGACGTTTAATAGTTTGTCTGGACGTCCTTAAAACAACCGTTAGACTCAAGCACCCATCTTCTTTCTGAAAATAACGGGCAAAATACATTTTTAGACATCTGGACATGTCTCCAGACGTCTATCTTTGGACCGTTTCTCATTTATTTCTGTGCGAATCTCATTAGGAACCAAAGATCTATTGTTAGATTTCCAAGACAAGTCCTTTTTATGTTTCCAGACATCTAGGGAATCATACAGACATCCGTACTGACGTCTGTTCCTTAAAATCTAGAACCTTGTTTGGATCTGGTCAAAATAGGAACGAATCCATGTATAATTAGATGTCCAATATTTTTATCTAACGTCTTATGTGAAAATATCAGACGTCCCTGTTTTAACCCAACGAAACCAGTAAAGTATGGCTAATAGTATCAAACGACCATAGTTGTAATCAGACGTCTGATCCTAAAATCAGACATCTAATATTGCTATCAGATTCATCATTACCCTGATTTGTGTAGGATTTCGTCCCAATCTCTTGGGATTTACCTCCAATGGCTAGGAGACCTCTCTCAAGCATTCTTGAAGGTTCCAAACTTGCCAATAAATAGACTACAAATCCCTCTTAGGCAAGACACATCTCTTGAGATTCAATTCCCTTAGAAAATCACTTGCTCACTAGTCTTACCTTCCTCTTGCCTTTGTGTTGTGCCAACACTCTGATTAAAGGGCAAACCCACACTCCCTGTGCACTTCATTCTACAAATTCTCAGGGAGTTCTCTTTATGCTTAATAGATAAGGAAGTCATCAAATTATTGGGGTGCTCTATAGGTGTTGTTTCATTCTTACTTTTGTAGTTTGGGTATCCGGCCTGTCGGGTCCCCATCTCTTCATTGTGAAGGGAGAAACCTCCGTTTGGGGATCAGAGGTGGGATTTGTAATTGAGGTACACTACCCTCGTTTAAGTACTGTGGTTAGTGGATTGATCACTTTGTGATCGAAAATCCTAAGTCAAGGGATTGGCTTAGGTGGTGGTTTTCACCCGTCTTGAGTTTCCACTTAAAAATCTGGTGCATCTTTTTGTGATTGTATTTTTTGTCTTACAATATTTTATAAATTCACTATTCACACCCTCTCTAGTGCAATTTCAGGGAAAGGGGGTCGATCCGCTCAAATCGGAGGTCAAGAGGCCCTTTTATAGGTTGCGGCAGTGAAGAAGGGGGTTGAACCTAGACGGCATCATGCCTAGGTGTGTCGTACCTACCGGCGTCGTCTCTGACGCCAGTGAGGTTAAACACCAACCCTAATTAGGATTTGGGAGCCATCCGCATTGTTGGATGGAAAGAAGGTGGTGAGTCGAAGCTCGGCGACAGAGACGAAGGCGTATGGACGAGGGATGGAGGGTGATCGGAGGGTGCGATGATCGGCTGTCATGAGCCATCCAGACCGAGGAAGAAGAAGATGATGTTGGCAGTGCTCACAGGGACTTTAATGCAAGAAAATATAAGGACCTATAATAAATAAAAGGACTCAATTGAATAAAAACCTGAGGACCTAAACGTAAACAAAGGCATTTAAAGCTTAATTTATTTTAATTCTTTTCAACTTTTTATATATGATTATAAATTAGATAAATATTATATTTATGCCTTGAAATTATGTTTTTTCCCTTTTTAGATATATTTAATTAAATGATTAAGTTAATTAAGTACTTAGGGTTAAATATTGATTAATTTAATTTAGATATTAATTAACTAGCTAAATATTTAGTATTTGAGTCAAAATTTGTAATTAAATTATAAGTATGATTAATAAATATTTAATTTAGTATTTTAATGTTATTTTAAAGGTCCTTAGTATTTAATCCCCTTTATTATAATTAACCCTTAATAATACATATCATTAGCTAATTAATTAGGGGTATTTAAGAGCCATGATAAGTCTCATCAATACGCGTTATGGTGCATCAACTGAAAAGCATTGACAATTTAATTTGAAAAGAAATATGAGACCTTGTTCTCCGAATACGGTGTAAGGGACTCATTGCTTGGAGTCTGATTTGAAGTGCTGCCTTCTGCACTTTGCATTTGACAGTGGTGTACAACGATGGTTATGATAAAAGCAAAATGGCATTCCATAGCAAGAAATGCATACCAGAGATAGATTAACTAGCTACTATGATTGATCATCCTGGGTTTGTAGGAGCTTGAAAGAAGGCTTAAAGGGAAAACAAATTAAAACAACATCAAAATTGTGGAACTATATACTCTACAAAAGAGTAACATTAAATGAGATCTTACTATTCTGACTTCTGCCTCCTAGTGTACTGCTCCTATCAAGTTACATGGAACTATATCATCAGCTGAATATGTTCTAGTCTACTATGAAAGCATACTCAACAACATTAGAAGAAGTAAGCTACTCCAAATGTACCTTAGTTGATGTCTCAGGAACTGATTTCTGAGGGGTTCCGAGGGTGGACAACACGCCATTTCGATCTAACCCCAAACTAACAAGGTCCTGCAAAATAGAGAGATCAGTAATAGAAAATTTAAAAACAAGTGCCGACGGAAATAAAGTGACGAAATCCTTCAAGTTGCCCCACTTGATAACACATTATTGAGTCTTAGTGGAGTGATGTGAAGAGACGGTTGAGTAAGAATCGATTGAAGAGGGGTTGAATCCGGTACCTGAAATAAATAGATGCTAGGAAATTCTAGTTAACGAAACCAAAAAAAGATAAAAAGAATTTTGAAAGTTAGTACAATTTGGGCCAGTTGCAGTCCATCATCATCGTATTCAGATATCGAACTTCCTCGTCGATGGGTGTGGCCACACCTTGACTACTGGTATGGAACATAATAGAAAAATTACTCGTGTCATGAAAACGATCGAATAGTTGTTGATAAATTACTACCTGTGACAACAGTGAAAGTTCCTTCCTGCATTCCATATATGCTTGGTGCATTTCATTGAACTTGTTCATAAGCTCCTTCAAATTATCAACAAGTTTATTGTTCCTTTCATCCTTTTCTTGAATGAGCATAGTCAATTTGTTCAACTCCCTAAGAAGCTTCATAGTTTTAGAATCTTGCACATTTGGTGGTGCCGACTGACTACCACTAATCTACTCCTCGATTCGGTCATCCACAGCACCAAAGACAGTAAATGGATTGTCCCTCAACATCGACTTTGGGAAATCTGGAATAGAAATTGCCCTATCGTGTAAAAACTTTGATACAACCTTCGTATAATTCCACCGTGAGACAATTGGGAAAGCCAAATGGTTGTGATGCTCCACAATATTGGTCATCTCCATAAATCGGACCTACAAATACACAACATACATTTTAATTGATATCCAATGTACAATGAAATGGGCAAAGGCAATGAAATGGATATTGTGAAACTCATAATTAGTATTGACACACAACTCTTCAAGTATCCAAGCAGCTTCGTGTCTGATGGTGTTTCTATTTTATCTTGCATCTCGACAATGCCTTCTACAAGGAGTCTATGAATAGCTTTAGCCCATGAATACTTGCCTAGTGCATCCAACCTACAAACATACTCAAATAACTTAGGATAGATGGCATGGCTACCATGGACAAATAAGAAATGCCCACAAAGTAACAATATTAACAACTTGACTTGATCATCAACCTTGTAGTTCATTGAGATGCCTTGAAGATCATGAAGTGAATTCCTCCCCATTGGTATGGTTGGGTGGCCTCTGCAAAAATACTTCATACGGAGAGGATGTTTCCGACCGTGGTTGTTAGAATGGAGATCTATGTCCTCCCTACTACTAGGCAACCTAGTTATCTTCGAAACATGCTCAACAATGAATGGAATTCACATATCACCTAGTAGAAAAGAGGATCTCTCAGATCTGTAAGCATTGACTATTGCTGCAAGAGCACCACGATCGTCAATTTTGATGATAACAAAACACTTGTGTTTTAACATTTACATTTTAGTTTAAGATTTTAGAATAATTGCAAATGGATACAAGTGTGAAGGACCTCAGAGCTCGTGTCCATGGTGGATTGGAGGAGCTCGTTGGAGGAGAAGGAGCTTCGCGAGGAGCGAAAGCTTGAAGAAGGAAGGAGATGAAGAATATGATAGATTTCCGTTCTTGTTCGTTGTACTTTGCTTTTGTTTTTTTTGTCGCTCTTTATTTCTGTCTTAGAATATTTGCTAAAGAGCCTCAAAGTTACCTAACTATAGTCCTAGGAACACTTGCACAACCCTCGGACACTTACACAACTCTTAGAGAACTTAGAAAAGCAAGATAGGTTTCAGACAGCCTGATCAGACGTCAAATCTAAAAATTAAATGTCTGATGTTGGACTTTAAGACGTCTGAATGTTGTATCAAACGTCCAAACATTTAGGGCTGGTCTTAGAACCTTCTGTATGCTGTTTTCAGACGACCGACCCTTAGTCTAGATGTCTTAGAAAATGTCTGATGACTTGGCCATACGTCAAATTAGTGGAACATTGGCCTTCACAATATGATAGTTGTGATATGACCTTTAAGCTTCTATCAGACGTTCGTAGAGGACCTTAGACATCTGATAAGTGACCATTAACCCTCGATTGAGCCAAAATCACTTCTATTGAGGCTTATAGCTGTTTGTGCCTTGGGAAATTCATTCCTGCATTAAATTAGGTTTTGAGACGTCCAGATCATGTGCTAGACGTCCGATATGTCGTCTGACTGAATTATACCAAAACACTGTTTAGGTCTGAACTAAGTCAGGAAGGAAACCTACCTGGAATTAGACGTCTGATCTAGTTTTCAAATGTCTTAAACATGACTTCCAGACATCTGATGACCCTATCAAAATCATTAATGATTCTGATTACGGCTTGATTTGTCTTGGGATGATCCCTAACGACTACCTAAGGCTTCCAAAGCCTTCCTAGGCATTCCTAAGCTATCTATAAATAGGAGAGGCCCCTTGCCTTGTAAAGACACATCTAGAGAAACTACTTTCCACCATATTGTGTCATTTGATCTTGAGAAGAAGCTCTAGCTCTCTAAGCTTAAGTTCCACACCTGAGAGCTTCATCCAGCTGTGCACCTTCTTACTACACGATTACGAGAGCGATTAAGTGCCACCGTGTAGTTCACGCATCAGCGTCAAGCCAACACACTTCCAGCAAATAGAAGTAGTCTTTACCTATAGAAGCTAAGTTTAGGATTTATACTTTGTGACTCTATTGGTTTGGGTTGTAATATTTATTTGTTATTGTGTTGGGTATTCGCCTTGAGAATTCTCATCTCCATCGAGGGATAAAATACTCCTCGTGAAGAGGAGGGGTTTGAAGAACGCTGCCCTTATACTTGTAGCATGATTGTATGGAGGTTGAACTACCCTCGTTAAAGTAGTTTGGTTAGTGGATTTTGATCGACTTGGTCGATCAGAAAATCCTAACTCGAGAGGTTTAGGTGGTGATTTTCACTCGGTTTGGGTTTCCACCTAAAAATTCCTATGTATCTTGTGTGATTGTCTATTTGTGAGATTATTTTATTTTGCTTCAGCATTTTATATTATATCCCGCATATCTCACTCCCTCCTGTAGGAGCCTACACTGACAAGTTGAGAACATAGCTTGAGATCCCTTATGGGATATTCATTATCAACAAAAAATTGAAAAGGTGACTCCTTGAACTTTAACTTTACATCATCGCAACACGCTGAATATTCAACCAAGAAATCACGAATTGCACACCTCAAATCAAACATATGAATATCCGCAACTTCATCATATCTTGTAGAGTAATTGCCAAACATAAGTATTTTGTTGCCTTCAACATATAGTTGTACTCGAAATAGAAGAAAAAGGTTACCTTCTTCTCTGTGTAGGTTGAATATCAGCCTTTACCATTTTTTCCTTCTGCTTATTTCTTATAGGAGTGTGGATAATAAATTATTGCTGAATATTACAGGGTTGTGGACATTGGTAGAGTTTAGCCTAGGGCTTCTCCTAAAATATGGCATATGACATGAAGATGCTTAGAGGATTTCTTACATGATTTTCTATCGTCTCACTCTTGCAAATAGGACATGAAAAAGAGACTTAGTAAATGAGTGGTGAATTTAGGGCTGCTTGCAAGGAAGGTTGCTTTGCATGATACCATCCATTCATATAAAACCATAATGGTATGAGTTCCTACAATACAACGAAGTTACCTTAATGGTGGGGTAAGCTTCTCCGATGCTTTAACATCATGTCTAGTGTCTCCAAACAGTAGAGATTGCTTATCTACACTAAGTCTTCTCCTCCTTTTAGACCTAAACGGAAGCCATCACTACTAGAAAATTGGGATATGTCGTCGGTTACTTGCTGTCGGTTTCTAAAATCGACAGAAAAGTTATTTTTACCGTTGCCTATTCAAATAAGCGATGGTGAAGGCGTGTAGTCAACCTATCATCAATTGAAAAAAAGCGATGGGCACACGGTGGTAATTAATATTTACCATCGATTTATCAAGAGACAGCAAATATATTTTTTCCATCGGTTAGTGTAATAAGCGACAGTGAAAATACGGTTAAAATTAGCCCCTAAAATTTGGGCGGGCCTAGTGGTTTATTTTTACTTTTGCCGTTGGTTAGTGGAATAAGCGAAGGAAAAAAGTAGGTTAAAATTAGCAGCCAAAATTTGGGAGCAATCGAGGAGGGATTTAATTCATCCTTCGCCGTCGGTTATTGATTATATCGACGGCGTATCTCGCTTCATCTATTGTGTGTGGCGCTAACCTCCCATCACCGTTCATCTTCCCCAAACTGAACCCCAAACGCAAACCCTCTTACAGTGCTGCCCTCCTCGCAGCCAACCTCCCTGCCGTAGCTCTCCGCCTCTCCTCGCCATCTTAGGTGAGACCCTCCTCCTCCGTTCCTCCTCCTTGCCCCCTCCACCTCTCCTCCTCCTCGACCATCATCCTACCTACCCCCTCTGGCTCTCCTTCGGCCGCCGCCTCTCCTCCTCCACCTGCGATTCGCCCCCTCCCCCTCCTCCTCGTCCTCCTCTTGCAGCTGTTGCCACCTCTCCTCCTCCTCCTGCGATTCGTGCCCTCCTCCTCGTCCTCCTCGAATCCTCACCCTCCTCCCCAGTTCCTGCCCTTCTTCCTCCTCCTCGCCTCCTCCTCCTCCTCTTCCTGTACACCTCCTCTTCCTCCTCCTATGAGTCCTCCTCCCCTCCCCCCTCTTCCCTTCCTCCTCCTCTTCCTCCCTGCCTCCTCCTTCTCCTCCTCCTCCTGTGAGTCCTCCTCCCCTCCCTCCTCTTCCCTTCCTCCTCTTCTACCTCCCTGCCTCCTCCTTCTCCTCATCCTCTTCCTTCACACCTCCGCCTCCTGCGAGTCCTCCTCTCCTTCGCCCCTCTTCCCTTCCTCCTCCTCTTCCTCCTTGCCTCCTCCTCCTCCTCTTCCTTCGCAGCTTCCTTAAATTAAGTACTTAAGTTATTAAAACCATAATAAGTAGGTATTTAATTAATTTTTTGTTATTGAAATTGCAGGTAGTTGACGACAATCACTCTTGGATGCTTCAGAGATATATTTTCAATTTTCTTAAGTTATTTTCATGATATTTTAGGATCATGTTAAATGTGAGGTCTGCCCACATATTGTCTTTTATGTGTTTTTGTTAAATTGATGGTGGGGTGTGCCCACTTTTACTTGTGTTTTGAATGGCAATTTAAGATTTTAATAGATGTGGAGTGTATCCACATATTGTCTTTTATGTGTTTTCATATCCATTTATGCATTTTATTTGTTGTACTTTTACGGTGGGGTGTGCCCACTTTTATTAGGTGGTGTCATGCTTGGAAATGCAATTTTATATGAGAAATGAAATATTTAAGGAGAAACTCTGTTAAAAATTTTTAAAATTCATTAATTTTCAATATATTAGTTGGTTGGGGCTTTAGGTTTAGGGTTTAGGGTTGACTTGGGCTAGGGTTCAGACAGTTGGTTTGGGTTAGGGTTTAGGATTTGACTTGGGCTAGGGTTTAGATAGTTGCATTGTGTTAGGGTCTAGGAATGTGGTTGGGTTGGTTATGGTTTTATTTATTTAATTTTTTTGTAATTAAAGTGATATTTATTATAATTGTTAAATACCCACACTTGCATAATTTTGGAATGAAGGTTTGCTTTAGAAATTTGATTTGAAACTAAAATAGAAGGGAAATGCATAAACAATTTTGAAACAGATCGTGGGTTTATTTTTTTTTTTTAATCTTTGTTGATTAACGGTATGATTAACATTTGATAAGGATTTGGTGATTCAATTTCACCTAAATGGATGTGCATTTGGGGAGGATATATATGATCACCTGTAAATTTTTTCCAAGTCCTTAGAATGAGAATATATTTCTTATTAACATTTAAGATTATAATCTATTTTTAATTAATTTTGCTTTTGAAATTGCAGGATATCAGTGTCAGGTACACTCGGAGGCTTGAGTAGTTGGAGGTATATATACATTCAATATTTCTAATTTAATTGAATGATATTTTAGTTTTTTTGGTGAATTTCTTTAACGTTCAAATTAGTTATTGTTTAGATACACACATTTAGTAAAAAAGATATATGTACGCGAGGCCAAACATTAGGTATTCTAACCCTTAGGGTAAAAGTCCTTCGAGTCAAATTGTGTTCAAATTACTCGCCCATCGAGGCTTATGATCATGTTATACAGACAATACAGGAAGTGTATGTATACCTCACTTACATGCATAATGTGTTGTCTTGGTAGCATGTCATAAGACACAATTGACTTTAGTTCGATAAAGTACCAAACTAAAGAAGATCCTTAAAGATTTGAGCACAACTTAGTTTTGCTCGTTACATGTAACCTTATGCGGTGAAATTTTGGTTGCTTCTTCCTCCTCTTCTCTGGTATACCAACTAATCTTATCTAGTTTCCTGCGGTGCCCTTAATTGGGTGTTAAAGGAAATCTAACTAAGGTTAGTATTGGAGGCTATACTAAAGAAGTGCAGGGAGATGCAGCCAAAATTTTACCGCACTAAGGTTACATGTAACAACCAAACCTAAGTGATGAGAACCTCATCATGAGCCATAACTAGCTCATTTTGACCTAATACAGAGAATAAAAGCTCCTACATAACCTTAGAAAGGCTTGGCTCAGAGAGATTCTGAGTTTGCAAAGAAAACATAAACTGAGAGGTAAAAATGCAATTTCACCAATCCAATCGGAAAATAGGGTAACTCAGGGTCCAAACATAGGTCAAAATAACCTAATAAGAAGAAAAGTGGGATGAGATGACTCAATAAGGGCTACAGCAACCCCAAAGAATTAAATGACAGCCTGTAACCCTAAAAACAAATCCACTTCAATTCACGTGGTTCGAGGCAAGGTAAAAATCAACCAAATCCTTTAAAATTCATATAAAAATAATCTCTAGGGTTTAGGACTTTCAATTTGGCCTTAGGAACCCATGTTGACCTACATTGAGAACCATGCCCAATTAACAACTTAATTTGGGTTTTTGCGTAAATTGACCGGTCAAACAAGCTTTAAGCTAGAAATGAAATTCACCATCAGAATACTTAGGTCCTAATTAGTCATGCATAAAAACTTGGACCTAAGAAGAAACCTTCTTGACCAACTTTACACTTTGGTCATCATATAATTACTTTTTGGCCCTCAACTTTTGAACACTCTCATTTTGGCCCCTAACTCTCCTTCGTTCTTTGCGTTTAGGTCCCTCCTGCAAAACCTGCGCAGCACCATGCTCCGGTGACCTTGCGCGGAGCATGGCGCCGCGCAGGGTGAGGGAGGGGCCCTGGCAAGTCAATGGGGGGTACCCTGCGTCGTCAGCCACCGCAGGGACACCCCCCTGGGTACTGCGACCGCCCATACCGCCCGTGCGAACGCACGGATGGTATGGGTCTCCTTCCTCCGGCGTCCTCCGGCGAGGGAGACACGTCGTCTCCCTCCGCCCTCCTCTCTGATTCCGCCCCTATAAATACCCCCGTCGCTCCGCCGTTCTTGGCAGCTCGGATCTGACGGAGACACCCCCCTAAATTCCTCCCTTCCCACTCCGACAGACGCCCCCTTGCTCCGGCGGCCATCTCCTCCTCCTCCTCGTCGCCCTGCCGCACTACCAGCAGCAGGGTTACCTTCCCTCGATCCTTCCGCGTCACGCCGCACCCAGCTGGCGCCTCTTCGGTCCCTTCCTCGCCGCCGCCCCTACCTCTGGGAAATTTCTTCTTCGGCGACAGTCGATACGACTGTCGCCTGCGTCAACCCCTCCTCGTCCAGCTTAGCAGGTAGAACTTCTCCTCTTCCGCCCCTCTTTCTTTTCCATACTGGAACCCTTACTGTCGACCTCGATTTCCCACAGATCACTCTCACCTTCTCCACCTCCAGCCAAACTCCGGCGAACCGCTCCCATCGCTCCAACACCCCACACGGCTCGCCGACCTGTGCATAACCTTCACCTCGTCACCCTGATCCTCTTCCACCCCTCCTCTTCCCACCAAACGCCCTCTGCAGATCCACCAAACACACCCACTTCTCCGCCCGCAGTTTGACCTAGGGCGATCTGTTGGCTCCACCACGCCCACTACAAACCATCCGACCACCTTCGCCGTGCCACGGCGAAGGTCCCCCGCCTGTTTGATTAGGCCGAGAGGCTGTTCTTCTGTGACCAGGTGACTCGCCCGCCGTCGCCATTACTGAGCAGGCAGAGCTCCTTTTCCTGCAGGTGCAGGCACGCCTTCGCCTAGGTTCGACTCCCAGGTTGCGCAGGGCGTCTCCGCGAAACGTCCCAGGCTCGCAGTTGGGGCGAAGGCCGCGCGTGAAGCCACGATCGCCCACTGCTCCCTCCGCGACGGGTGCTCAATTGGGGTGGGACATTTAGTCCCACCTCGGAACTTCTCAGAGGCGCGCGGACGCATAAAGGCAAAACGTGCCTTATGCTGTCTGCCTCCTGACCACGGGGTGAGGTCCCTCTCACCTGACCCGGCCTCGTCCGTGACCACGCTCCGCGGACCTGGCCCGACCCGATTAAATCGATCTGCACTCCTCGCCCACCACCGCACGCCGGTGGGCCTGGACCCGGGCGCGACTCGTACCCGATTACCCGATTGCTCTGGGAGAGCTGTCCTAAGAGCGAACTTTGAGAGAAAGAGACGCGCGGGGGAGAGGGGTAGAGTAGGTTTTGCCCTGACTCTGAACTCTTGAGCGTGCAGGCACAAGTGAAGAAGAAGGAAGCTCAGGGAGACACTGTAGCAACAAGAGGTTTAAGTCGTCTGATTTTCAAATCAGACGACGTCCTGAAGACAGGTGAAGGCAAAGAAGAAGGAAGGCGAGGCAGAGGAAAGAGAGGAACACAGAGCAGCCAAGTGAAGACTCTGCAGACATCAGAAGACAAAGAAGAAGAAGAAAAGAAGAGAGAAGGAGCAGCCAAGTGAAGAAACAGAAAGCAGAAGAAGAAGAGCACGGGAGGCAGATCTGAAGCAAGAAAAGAAGAAACAAAGAGAATAAAAAGAAGAAAACGACAAGATCGTCCAACCAAGAAATAGAGGAAGCAAGAAAAGAAGAAGAAGAAGAACAGGAAGAACAAAAACCAAAGACAGAGAAAGAAAGAAGAGAAGAAGAAAAAGCCAAACTTTCATCTCTCTCTCTCTCTCTCTCTATTTTTGTAATAAAACATGTATATCTCTAGAATACGACTTGCTCCCTGAGTTCGACCTCGGGAGAACTGTATTTTCCGAGTAACAAATATTAGCAAATGATGGCAATAACTATCTGTACTACAACGACTTAAGAAAAGCTAGTTGCTGCCACCGTTTCGCCAGTTGGCGCCGTTGCCAGGGAGCAACGGCTATTCTAGAGGTAAACATTTCTGTTTCTTTTTAGTTCTAATAATCTCCTCTCTTTTGTGCAGCTACAGGAAATCAAGAAGACAAGCAACCGCACAACAACCACTCCGAGGACAGGTAATTTTTTTTCCTCTCGCCATTAACCCATAAACTCTAAAGAGGAAGAAATGAAAAGAACAAGCAATATAGGGCTAACCTGTCTTATATACTTAGTAAACCATAAAAAGTTGCATGTTTTCAACCCATTATTCCTACACACTATTAAGGGTATTTAAGGGCTAACACATTCTTGCTTGAGTCCTAATTACCCAAGCAAAGAACTAACTGGACCAAATAGAGCCGACATAAGATTCAATATTAGGGTTTTAGAGACACACTACTTAAATCAAGAATGGAGAAAATCCAAAAGAAGTGTGCCTAAACCATTGATTGAAAATACCTATCCAAATAAACCCTAAAATAAGTTTGGCTCTTTAAACACTTGAAACCTAAAAAGACAAAGACCTAATAAGCAAAACTAGCAGGTAAAGTTGACCATTTGGGTCAACTAACCTTCAAATTAGGTCACTCTTTGCACTTAAAAGACTAAAGTTCAAGTGGAACCCTAAGCACCTTGCTCTTGAACTAAAATTGGTAAACTTAAGAGGTCAAGATCCCCATTCTGGTCTACCTGGAACCGCAGTGACAAGAGAGGTCGGGTGGGGGAAACCCTGTAACCCGTGGGGACGCTCTATCGTGTAGGGGTCTTCGCGGGACTCACCCTCTCTGGCTGCCCAGGTAATTCTCAGGTGGTCAATCTTTCTGATCAAGGGGTCCATCTGCCCCGCACCTCTATAGCCACCCAACACATTTTTGGGTGTCTTGATTGGGTCCAACACCTTCTAAACTCATCTCTTCCAACAGTGCATGTACGGTAGGAGGTCCTTAAGACCACCCTTAAGACATCCTTTAGAAATTCACTCTCGTCAAGGCCAAGCCTCGACGCCCGTGTTTGTGCAGCAACCCCCTCACATTATTCTCTCTTCTGATTCAGAACCAAGTTCTTCTTCTTTCCCCATCATGGCTCAGCCAGTTGAGGAAGAAAACAATCTGGAGCACCAGCTCCAGCAACTCAACGACCTCTTCCAAAACTTTGTACACCCACCGCAGCGTCCCATGATGCCGGACCATTATAATCCTGCTGCGGTGGCCATCGAGCCTCGAGTCAGAATCCCGATTGGAGGACCTGATTCTGAATTGAAGCCCAATATGATTCATGCTATACCTAAATTCCATGGGCTTAATTCTGAAGATCCCTTCCAGCACATCAAACAGCTAAAGCACCTGGCCCAAACTTTTGGGTCAAACGCACAAAATCTTGATATTCTTCTCATGAAGATGTTCTCCTTTTCTCTTATGGACAAGGCCGCCCATTGGTACCAAACTCAGACCCGACCGATCAACAATTGGGAAGAACTCCAGTCCGAGTTCCTGAAAAAGTTCTTCCCTGTTGGACGGACCAACGCCTTGCGCCATCAGATTACACACTTCACCCAACAAACAGGGGAACCTCTCCATGAGGCATGGGATCGTTTTCAGGATCTCATGAGAAAGTGCCCCCATCACGGAGTTCCTAAATGGGAACAAGTCCAATCTTTTTACCAGGGACTCTGTGAGGACATCCGTCTTTTCGTCAATGCAACCTGCGGAGGAAATATCATGGGTCAACATGAAGACACCGTGTGGGAGATTCTCGAAAACATGTGCGAGAACTCCATCAACAATGACTCCATGGGATTATTCGACAGGACGAATACCCGCGCAGCGGCGAATCTCAGGGGAGCACACGAGACGCAGGGCCTGTCCGCATCAGTCGACTTGGAGTTAATGGCCAGTCGATTGGACAAGGTCTCGATTATCAAAAAGAAGGTGGATGAGCTGACTCAGCATCTGCAGCAAGCCACCTCTGCGCATAACCCTTTCGCACAGCCTCCTTCCACAAGGGAAACTGTGCAAAACATTCTCCATCGATCTTCTCCTAGGATGGACCCATCATCTGAATCTTTGCCCGGAGGTCCCTCCGATTCCTTCTTCACCTGCCAGGGAAATTCCATTCCCTCTTTCTCTAACTCTCTGGAGGTTCCTCAGACCTACGAGGACCTCAACGCCATCCAGAACGACCCGTTCTCCAACACCTATAATCCTGGATGGCGTAACCATCCTAACTTTCAGTGGGCGGGAAATTCCCAAACCCAAAGACCATCCTTCCAACCCCGCCCACAACCTCCTCGTCCTTACCAGCAGCCTCAGCCTCGGCCCAACCCTACTTATCCATCTGGGCCAAATCAAGATCAAATGTCCCTTATCCTTCAGACCTTGGCTGACATTCAAAGAACGAATGCGGCTATCCAGAAACAACACAAGGACGAACTTACAGAGGTCCGAAACCAATTGACCCAATTGGCAAACTCTCGCCAGCCAGGTACTCTTCCTTCCCAACCTCTGCCTAATCCCAATAACGTGCCCACCCAGCGGCGCGTTATGAACCCAAACCCGGGCCATGCCCATATGATTTATCAGGCCCCCTCTGTTCCTTCACCTGACGGGATAGAGGCCTCCACTTCTTTTGCAGGTTACCAGCAGCAAGCTATCTTACCCAATCCCAACCAAAACCAAGCAGGACTTAATTCCGTAACAACCCGTAGTGGTAAGGAAACCCAAGACCCACCTCATCCGAACCACTCCAAGCCGGGTATTGATCCCAAGCCTAGGACAGTAATCCAGGACGTCCCCACCCCTGTCCCAGATCCACAACCTGGACCTATCCTAGAAGAACCAACCAAGATCCCATTTCCCGAGGCCTTGACCAAGGGAAAGAAGACCACCAAGCCCGTGGCACCTGAGGAGGACCTGGTCAAGCTCTTTGAGCAGGTCCACATAAACATCCCCTTGATGGATGCAATCCGCCACGTACCAGCTTACGCACGATTTTTAAAGAATGTGTGTACACCCCAGCGTAAGCCGCGAACCAAGGGTGGGAGCCCAATTGTTCTGTCAGAGCAAGCCAGCTTTGTAATCCTCAGTAAACTCCCACCCAAGGCAAAAGATCCTGGTACTCCCCTGATCTCCTGCAAGATAGGTGCTACCCAATTTGATAGAGCTTTGCTAGACTTAGGTGCATCCATAAACCTGATACCCACATCCTTACTTGACCATTTAGAAGAATCTGAGCTAAAACCAACCGAGGTGACATTACAATTAGCAGATCGATCTATAAAGTCACCAAAAGGGATTCTCGAGGATGTTATCGTAAGAGTGCGGGATTTTTATTTCCCAGTGGACTTTGTAGTCTTAGATATGGACGCGCCTAAAAACCCTAGGGATACACCAATCATTCTAGGGAGACCTTTCTTGGCTACTGCTAGAGCCAACATCAGCTGTGAGGAGGGCCAAATAGAGCTTAAATTTGGAGATCAAACCTTAAAAATTTATATATTTAAGGCCCAACAAGGAATTAATTGCGGTGTCATCGAACAGATTTGTGACGTCAGGACTTTGGTTGATGAATCACAATTCCAATCACAGAAAGATCTTGACCCGCAAACAGAGGAGTCGAATCTAGACATACACAACCCAGTAACTCCTACCCTTGAACCTCACATCTACACTAAACCACCCGCTGCTGCTGATAACCCTATCCTCGAGTTAAAGCCTCTTCCTACTCACTTGAAATACATCTTTTTGGGTTCCAATCAGACCCTTCCTGTGATTATCAATTCCAACCTCAATCCCGAACAGGAATCCCGTCTGATTGCTGTCCTCCAGCAACATCGCAGAGCCATCGGGTGGACTCTCGATGATTTGACTGGAATAAGCCCCTCTTATTGTACTCATCATATCTATTCAGAAGAGGGCGCGCGACCTTATCGTGAAATGCAGAGACGTTTAAACCCTAATCTGCAGGAGGTCGTGAAAAAGGAGATCATTAAGTGGTTAGATGCCGGGATCATCTACCCGATCTCCGATAGTCGTTGGGTGAGCCCAATTCAGGTTGTGCCTAAGAAGGCAGGACTCACCACCATGACGACTGAAACCGGAGAAATCATTCCTACCCGTGTAGCCAATGCGTGGAGAGTCTGTATAGATTACCGCCGACTCAATTCCTCCACGAAGAAGGATCATTTCCCACTACCCTTCATTGATCAAATTCACGAGAAACTAGCGGGAAATAGGTTCTTCTGCTTTCTTGACGGGTACTCCGGTTATAACCAGGTGGCAATCCATCCTGAGGACCAAGAAAAAACCACATTCACCTGCCCCTTCGGAACGTATGCTTTCCGAAGGATGCCTTTCGGTCTTTGCAATGCACCCGCTACTTTTCAGCGATGCATGCTTGCCATATTCTCAGATATGGTAGGTGATTTCCTGGAAGTCTTCATGGATGACTTTTCAGTCTTTGGAGAGTCTTTTGATGATTGCCTCCAACACTTGGTCCAGATACTCAGGCGATGCATTGAGGTGAACTTGGTTCTTTCCTGGGAAAAGAGCCATTTCATGGTGCCTGAGGGAATTGTCCTGGGACACTCAATTTCGGAAAAAGGCATCCAGGTGGATCGAGCTAAGGTTGATCTGATTTCTCGCCTTCCCGTACCTAGCTCGATCAGGGACATCTGTTCCTTTTTAGGGCACGTCGGTTTTTACCGCCGTTTCATTCCAGATTTCTCGAAAATCGTGCGCCCCTTGACTTCTCTTCTCTCTAAGGATGTACCTTTTGAAATCTCCAAGGAATGCACGCTAGCCTTTGAAAACCTACGTGACCGAGTCACCTAGGTACCTATCCTACAATCCCCTGACTGGTCTCAACCCTTTGAGATCATGTGTGATGCTTCTGACTTCGCTGTAGGAGCGGTCCTGGGGCAGAAGGCTGACGGGAAACCCGTGGTCATCTACTACGCTAGCAAGACACTTGACGAGGCTCAGCGTAACTATACGGTTACAGAGAAAGAGCTGCTAGCCGTAGTATTCGCCCTTGAAACATTCCGATCGTATCTTCTGGGTTCCCATGTCATCGTCTACTCGGATCACACGGCTGTAAGGCATCTCCTTGCCAAGAAGGACGCGAAGCCCCGACTAATTCGTTGGATCTTGCTGTTGCAAGAATTCGATCTTGAGATTCGCGACAAGGCGGGAAGGCAGAATGTGGTAGCCGACCATCTGTCCCGTCTTCCTTCTGAGATCATTAACCCTTCCGGACCCATCACGGAACATTTTCCTGATGAGCACCTGCTTTCTGTTGGTACTAGACTTCCATGGTTTGCTGATATAGTAAACTACTTGGCATCTCATCAGACACCGTCTGATTGGCCGAAGGCCAAGAAAGACAAATTGCGTTCTGATTCCAAGTATTACATTTGGGAAGACCCGTACCTTTTCTGCATAGGTGCTGATCAAATTATTCGGAGATGCGTCCCGGAAGAGGAAATCAGCAATATCATATCTTTCTGCCATGACCAGGCATGCGGTGGCCATTTCTCAGGCCATAAAACCGCATCCAAAGTCCTCCAGTGTGGCTTCTACTGGCCTACACTTTTCAAAGACGCATACAGTCACTGCAAGGCATGCAGTCGTTGCCAAACTTTGGGCAACATGAACCATCGTGACATGATGCCTTTGCAGCCGATTCTCGTATGCGAAATCTTCGATGTATGGGGGATTGAATTTATGGGCCCCTTTCCTGTTTCGGATGGTTTCGAGTACATTCTGCTTGCGGTGGACTACGTGTCCAAATGGATCGAAGCCATACCGACCCGAACCTGCAATCACAAGATTGTTCTTAAGTTCATACATCAAAACATTTTCTCAAGGTTCGGGATTCCCCGTGCTATTATCTCTGATAGGGGGACCCATTTTACAAATGCTCAGTTTAGATCACTGATGGCCAAATTTGGGGTGTCTCATCGAATCTCTACTCCTTACCACCCCCAAACAAATGGTCTAGCTGAGCTATCAAATCGGGAGATCAAGAAAATCCTGCAAGTCACTGTTCGGCTTGACAGGAAGGACTAGTCGTCCCGACTTCCGGAAGAATTGTGGGCCTATAGGACCGCCCACAAGACCCAATTGGGCATGTCTCCCTTTAGACTGGTGTACGGAAAGGCATGCCACCTTCCCGTAGAATTGGAGCATAAAGCCTATTGGGCAGTACGGAACTGTAATCTAGATCTTTCCAAGGCTGGAACCCACAGAAAACTCCAAATCACCGAGATCGATGAATTACGCCTAGACGCGTACGAGAACTCGCGAATCTACAAGGAGCGGGTTAAAGCCTTCCACGACAAACACATCTCGAGAAAGATCTTTCATCCTAGTCAAAAGGTCCTACTCTTTGATGCTTGACTCAAACTTTTCCCGGGAAAACTAAGGTCCAAGTGGGTCGGACCGTATTTAGTCCGACAGGTTTTTGGAAATGGAGCCATTGAAATCAGTTCACTCAGCCATGATTCTGAACCTTTCATCGTGAACGGTCAGAGACTCAAACCGTTCATTGATGTGACTTCTACTGATTCGGCTGAATCATCCCTCATCCTCCATTCCCCTTGAACTTACTGCGCCCGGCCGATGGCGTCAAACTCAGCGCTTAACGGGAGGCAGCCCGTCATTTCTTAAAAATCTAAAACCTTTTTTTTCTGACACCATTGTGCACTTAAGGTTCACCCTTTAAGACAGCCGACTCCACCTCAGATGCTTGCATCTGAGATTAGAAATCGTCCGCAGAATTCATCCCGACCCATCCACTCACAAAAATATCAGTCTTAAGGAATAAATTAAGTAAATAAAAACCTCTAAATCACAATGAGGACATTGCAAGTTTTAGGCATGGGGGGGGTATAAGTGCAAAACTTGTAGAAAAAAAAAAGGTTTTAAACAAAAAATTCACATATGCCAAAAACACCATAAAAATTAAAAATTTTTCAAAATAAAAAGAATAAGAGGAGAAAGGAAATTTTGAGGAGAAGGAAAAGAAACAAAATGAAAAGGAGCACAAAAAGATGAAAGAAAAGAATAATAGTCATTAGTAAGAAGCTAAGGAATTAACCTTAGTCTAGACCATTTTTTTTCAAGAAAAGAAATGAAAAGTGCTTGGTAAGATTAGTAAGAACGCAAACCTTAGGCATTCTTGATAGACTCTTAGTACCCATTAAGATCTAGACAATCCTCAAGAGGTTGAGGAAAATGAAAAGCTTAAGTACCAGGTCTAAGGCTTAGGAAGTATTTGACCTCGCTAACTAACTTCTGGTTTACGGGACTCAGTAACCTAAGCACCCTAACCTCACACACAGCCTGGTTCAGCAAGCGTAAAAATCAAAAACACGCAGAAGCGTCGAAAAAATTCTGAAAAGTACACCTAGAGTAGGAGCGGCCGATCAACACAAGTTGATTTGGACGAGTTCCCAGCGCAGAGAGGCGGGAAAACCCCTCAAAGATGCGTAACAAAATATCATCTCCTCGGTGCTTGTCTCTTAGGATATTCACATATCCTACTAGGGGCATGTAAGCACCCTGCTGGTTCAGATTCCATGGATGACATTATCACGAAGTGTCAACTGCCAGGGTCTGAACGCGGCCACGGAACACTATGGATGGGATTATCTCGAAATATCAATAGCCAGGGTTCTGGGGGTTGCCATGGGCGGTGCTATCTCGAAGCATCGATCGCCAGGAACCCTTGAGGATTGATGATGGGGACAAGGAATCTGATACAGACCGTGTTGAAAAGCCAATCCTAAGCTAGAATTAAAAAGAAAAAGAGAGAGAAAACTCTCCAAAAACAGAAAAATTTTCTACCTCTCTCTCTTACAAAACGCACTGCGAACTGAACCAGGGCTAAAATCGTTTCAAGCACGGGGTGCTTTAACTACAAAGTCCAATAAACCTTAGGTTAGTTCTTGTGGGTCTTAAAAACCTTTGCTAAGGACTGAGACTGAGGCTAGACAGATTTGGATCTTGATTGGTACTAGAGTACCTTTTAAGCCTATGGTCAGCATTCTAACTTAATCTAAGTTTAAATGAAAAAGCACTTATCTGAAGCTATTAAAGAACTTCATGGTCTAGAACAAGGGTTGAAACCTTAAGTTTTTGCTAAGGGACTAGCAAAAGCTAGGCATGGGGGTATGATGAGAACCTCATCATGAGCCATAACTAGCTCATTTTGACCTAATATAGAGAATAAAAGCTCCTACATAACCTTAGAAAGGCTTGGCTCAGAGAGATTCTGAGTTTGCAAAGAAAACATAAACTGAGGGGTAAAAATGCAATTTCACCAATCCAATCGGAAAATAGGGTAACTCAGGGTCCAAACATAGGTCAAAATAACCTAATAAGAAGAAAAGTGGGATGAGATGACTCAATAAGGGCTACAGCAACCCCAAAGAATTAAATGACAGCCTGTAACCCTAAAAACAAACCCACTTCAATTCACGTGGTTCGAGGTAAGGTAAAAATCAACCAAACCCTTTAAAATTCATATAAAAATAATCTCTAGGGTTTAGGACTTTCAATTTGGCCTTAGGAACCCATTGTGACCTACATTGAGAACCATGCCCAATTAACAACTTAATTTGGGTTTTTGCGTAAATTGACCGGTCAAACAAGGTTTAAGCTAGAAATGAAATTCACCATCAGAATCCTTAGGTCCTAATTAGTCATGCATAAAAACTTGGACCTAAGAAGAAACCTTCTTGACCAACTTTACACTTTGGTCCTCATATAATTACTTTTTGGCCCTCAACTTTTGAACACTCTCATTTTGGCCCCTACCTCTCCTTCGTTCTTTGCGTTTAGGTCCCTCCTGCAAAACCTGCGCAGCACCATGCTCCGGCGACCTTGCGCGGAGCATGGTGCCGCGCAGGGTGAGGGAGGGGCCCTGGCAAGTCAATGGGGGGTACCCTGCGTCGTCAGCCACCGCAGGGACACCCCCCTGGGTACTGCGACCGCCCATACCGCCCGTGCGAACGCACGGATGGTATGGGTCTCCTTCCTCCGGCGTCCTCCGGCGAGGGAGACACGTCGTCTCCCTCCGCCCTCCTCTCTGATTCTGCCCCTATAAATACCCCCGTCGCTCCGCCGTTCTTGGCAGCTCGGATCTGACGGAGACACCCCCCTAAATTCCTCCCTTCCCACTCCGACAGACGCCCCCTTGCTCCGGCGGCCATCTCCTCCTCCTCCTCGTCGCCCTGCCGCACTACCAGCAGCAGGGTTACCTTCCCTCGATCCTTCCGCGTCACGCCGCACCCAGCTGGCGCCTCTTCGGTCCCTTCCTCGCCGCCGCCCCTACCTCTGGGAAATTTCTTCTTCGGCGACAGTCGATACGACTGTCGCCTGCGTCAACCCCTCCTCGTCCAGCTTAGCAGGTAGAACTTCTCCTCTTCCGCCCCTCTTTCTTTTCCATACTGAAACCCTTACTGTCGACCTCGATTTCCCACAGATCACTCTCACCTTCTCCACCTCCAGCCAAACTCCGGCGAACCGCTCCCATCGCTCCAACACCCCACACGGCTCGCCGACCTGTGCATAACCTTCACCTCGTCACCCTGATCCTCTTCCACCCCTCCTCTTCCCACCAAACGCCCTCTGCAGATCCACCAAACACACCCACTTCTCCACCCGCAGTTTGACCTAGGGCGATCTGTTGGCTCCACCACGCCCACTGCAAACCATCCGACCGGCACGGCGAAGGTCCCCCGCCTGTCTGATTAGGCCGAGAGGCCGTTCTTCTGTGACCAGGTGACTCGCCCGCCGTCGCCATTACTGAGCAGGCAGAGCTCCTTTGCCTGCAGGTGCAGGCACGCCTTCGCCTAGGTTCGACTCCCAGGTTGCGCGGGGCGTCTCCGCGAAACGTCCCAGGCTCGCAGTTGGGGCGAAGGCCGTGCGTGAAGCCACGATCGCCCACTGCTCCCTCCGCGACGGGCGCTCAATTGGGGTGGGACATTTAGTCCCACCTCGGAACTTCTCAGAGGCGCGCGGACGCATAAAGGCAAAAAGTGCCTTATGCTGTCTGCCTCCTGACCACGGGGTGAGGTCCCTCTCACCCGACCCGGCCTCGTCTGTGACCACGCTCCGCGGACCTGGCCCGACCCGATTAAACCGACATGCACTCCTCGCCCACCACCGCACGCCGGTGGGCCTGGACCCGGGCGCGACTCGTACCCGATTACCCGGTTGCTCTGGGAGAGCTGTCCTAAGGGCGATCTTTGAGAGAAAGAGACGTGCGGGGGAGAGGGGTAGAGTAGGTTTTGCCCTGACTCTGAACTCTTGAGCGTGCAGGCACAGGTGAAGAAGAAGGAAGCTCAGGGAGACACTGTAGCAACAAGAGGTTTAAGAGTCAGGTGAAGGCAAAGAAGAAGGAAGGCGAGGCAGAGGAAAGAGAGGAACACAGAGCAACCAAGTGAAGACTCTGCAGACATCAGAAGACAAAGAAGAAGAAGAAAAGAAGAGAGAAGGAGCAGCCAAGTGAAGAAACAGAAAGCAGAAGAAGAAGAGCACGAGAAGCAGATCTGAAGCAAGAAAAGAAGAAACAAAGAGAATAAAAAGAAGAAAACGACAAGATCGTCCAACCAAGAAATAGAGGAAGCAAGAAAAGAAGAAGAAGAAGAACAGGAAGAACAAAAACCAAAGACAGAGAAAGAAAGAAGAGAAGAAGAAAAAGCCAAACTTTCATCTCTCTCTCTCTCTCTTTATTTTTGTAATAAAACATGTATATCTCTAGAATACGACTTGCTCCCTGAGTTCGACCTCGGGAGAACTGTATTTTCCGAGTAACAAATATTAGCAAATGATGGCAATAACTATCTGTACTACAATGACTTAAGAAAAGCTAGTTGCTGCTACCGTTTCGCTATAAAGTGAAAATCTTAATCAAGATACACATCATTCAGTCATTTCCCTTCCTAATAAGTGATTTGTTTACATTGAATTTTAGGTTACAATAGATAAATCTTGGATTGGATTGCGGCATTCAGATTACACCAGATATAAGGATGGAGTAATTTCATTCCTAGATTGGACCTTTGATGATGATAGGAAGATATTTAAATGAGAAGGTCAACTTGATAATATCTTCTGCCCATGCATAAGATGTTTGAATAGTTCTTTGCATGATCGTAATACTGTGCTCAATCACTTGATTTGTAATGGGTGGTGGTAGCCTTACACTACTTGGGTAGCTCATGGAGAGAGTTGACTAAGAAAGTCATAAACAATGAGAACACTATTGACGAAGAGATCGACAAGGAAATTGCCGATAGTGGAGGTGAAGAAATATAAGAAATGTTGAACGAGATGAGAGCAGGAGAGGATATAATACAGATGAGGAAGATCCGTTCAATTGTAATCAGTTCTATAATGTTGTTAAGGTGGCTAAGGATCCTATTGCTCTCAGTGTTATGAAAATGTTAAAGTTGTCATTTTTATTAAAGATGTTTCAACTGAAGGTTATGAATAAAGCTAGTGCTAAATTCATGTAAGAAATACTTTAGTTTATTACTGAGCTGTTGAATAACTCTAACGATTTTCCAGCTTCATAGCATGAGGTAAGGAAACAGATTCGCAAGCTTGGTTTGGACTATCAGAAGATCTGCATGTTCGAATGACTACATTCTTTTTAGAAATGAATTCACAAACTTGAGTAACTGTCCCGAATGTAGACTTAAGAGATATAAGGAAGGTAAAAATGAAAGTAAGAGGAAACAACCTCAGAAGGTTCTTCATTACTTCCCATTGACACCTAGGCTTCTCTGCTACACTTAATCCTAATTGGGGTTGGGTCTTTATCTCTATTGAGGTTTGGGAGGTGTGGGGTCTGGTACACTTAATCCTAATTTCTGGTTCTTCTTCTCTATTGAGGTTTGGGTGGTGGAGGGGAGCTTTTTTTGTACGGTGGATGACATGGCACCAGGTTTGTAAATCTCAAAATGGAAAAATACATCATCCTACTGATTTAGAGGAGTGGAAGAGATTTGACGAAAGAAATAATTCATTCGCTTTAGAAGCAAAGAACGTGCGTCTAAGTCTTGCAAGCGATGGATTCAATCCATTTAAGAGTATGTACCTGTCGTACTTTATATGGTCAGTGGTAATCGTCACTTATAACTTACCTCGCTAGCTGTGTATGAGATCGTCATTCATGATGCTGACCTATTTGCACAGCAAAAATACACCAGTAAATATGCCATCTTGTGTTATTTCCTAGCATTGCCATTGCATCTTATGTAGCTGTAATTGCATTTGTAAATAGATGCCTGCATGCATTTATAAAGAGGGGAGGAGAGTGGATAATTGGCCATCTATTAATTAACATCTTCCTTAAGTGTGGCATTGCAATTTCACCATTTTTCATATTTTTATTATTTTTGAATTTTCCTCTCTCGCGGGGCTGCAGGGCATGGTGTGTGTGAGCCTCTCCGCACCTCTCCTCCTTCCAACTGCATGGCTAGATTGCACACATCTCCTCCTGCCAGCAGCATGGCTGTGGCATGCCCTCTCCTCTTTATAAATCCTTGCTCTCTCCCTTTCGGGGCAGACACCTTCAGATCACCGTCACCTTGGGCCAACCACCTCCCCTCTCCCTCTCCATACACAGTACCTCTTCTCACTGAGAAGAGGCACACCGTGCACAGGAGAAAACCCACATTGGTCTCAGACCACCACTGTGAGTTCCACCACCGCCCAGCTCTTTTGTGAGCAGGTGGGCGTGGTGGATTTGCCTTTTGTTTCGCTGCCTGTCGTCCTCTCTGCCATTAGCCAGACCTTCAAGCTCTTAAGCTCAGAAGCTCCAGAAGCCACGCGCTTGCCTGCGGCCCCAGTCGGTCGCCGCGTGCTCACCAGCAGATCGTGCGCACACTCTTTCCGCGCGTGCAGGTGCTCCACAGCGCGCCCGCGCACGCAAAATCGCCTCCACTCAGTCACCGCTCCTCGCGGCACTGTAGCGCACTGTTCATGCCTCTCTACGCGACACTGTAGCCACCAGCTCGTTTCTCACTTAGCCGGTGGCTCTGTGCTCTCTCTCCTCTGCGCTACCCGCTCCAGCCGATCTCCCAGCGCTTGCGCCTCACCCAACCGCAGCACTGTGCGTTGCATTGCGTAAGCGCACTATGCCTCGCCCGCCCGCGCACGAAGAGAGCGCTGCTCTTTACTCCACACTGCGCGTGCACTCTCTCTCCTACGCCCGCGCACCCTTGCGCATCAGACGTCGAGGCAGCATGGCAGATGACTTATCTGCTGTGCTCCCCTCCTCCTCTAGCGTACACACACACACACTCGTACACTCACACACACACTGGTACACACTCACACATACACACAGATATATATATATATATATATATATACATATATATACTTACATATACATCACTTATCCATATCCATCTATACACCTCACAACCACCATCCATACTCCCGTGCACTCATCCATACACCGCTCATCATATTGCGAGAATATTCGCACCAGTTGCTGATATTCACCGATATCTGTGCAAAGCAAGCGACTCCACCCTCACTCCCACACATCCGCTCCACACTTCACGCCACACTCAGTCTTGTTGGTTGCGTCTTACTAGACATAGACCAACTTGACACTATACTACATTCCATCTCCACTTCCACCTCCACCCCTATATACATAATATATAACTATATACACACACATTTATATATATTCTGTATCTACTATATATCTATACATATATATATTAAGCTAAGTGTTTCTAGCAACCTACCCTATTTTCATTTATCTTTTATTTCTTGCTATTAAAAAGAAAAGAAAAGAGTAAAAGAGAAAAGATAATTCTTGTCTTGCAGGTACTTGATCTTGCGAATAACAAGATCGGTTTTTGGGAACCCCTAGTTGGTTACAAGCCAAGAACTATTTGGCTCAAGGCCAATGACTTCATTTTTGAGGGTATACCTTAAGGACAACATTATCACCAACAAAAATTTTAAAAATAGAAAAAACCAAAAACATAACAAACGTAAGGAAGAGATACGTTTTAGGAAAGGCATAGAAACTCCTTCATCTTCAAATTCCTGCCTCCCTGAGATCGACCCTGGGCCTAAAAGCGACCAAGATAAAGTCAAGTAGGCCAAGTTAAAAATTTTGTGAAGCTGGTTAGACTCGATTTAGGTTCACTCACTATACTAATTTCAACGATAATATCACCATATTAACAAAACCTATTCGAGTCGCACCACGCTTTTCTGGTGCCATTGCCGGGGAGGCTCAAATTGGGGTAAGTTTCTACTCTCATTCTTTTGATTTTCTCTTCTCACACCCTTCTTTTCACGGGTGTTTTGTTTGCTTGTGTGCAGGTAAATCAGTTGTAAGGAGGAGACAAGTAGAGGAGGTCGGAAACGTGGGCAAATCCAAGATGGGTGCGAGAGCGTGAAGTCACCAGCGCCGCATTGGTGCTTCGCCCACGTTGCTGAGGAGGGAGGTGTCTCTCTCTTAGTAACTTAGGTTATCTTGTCACCTATATAAAAAAAAAGACCTAAAAACACTTCCTAGGAATTTCTTGGGGCGAGTGGATTAAAATCACTTGTTGATTGTTTGCTATCACCTCCACCGCCCCTTGATTTCCCGCAAAACTTCGCATAGCAAAAATCCAAGAATCTTGATTCTTGGATCTTTCGTTATGTGAAGTGTTCTTTGAGGAAAGATAAAATTGATTGATTGTCATCCTTCCTTACCTCATTTATTCACATTTCGGGATCACATTTTTGGTGGGGAGACTTGGAATTGAGTTGATTCCAACCCCACCACGACTTTTCAATTGCCTTAGATTTGATCCCGAATATTTCAACCCCAACATTTTAATTTTCTTTACATCATTTTGTGGTTGAGCCCTGAGTGGAATATCATTTTGGTGATTGGGAGCACTTGAATTGAAGTACTTTGGCTCCCTTTCACATTGACTTAAAATAGAATCGTGCATCCACACATAGAAATTTCCATCTAGGGAAGCCCATTGCATTTTTAGCATGCATTAACTAATTCACATTGAAGAAGGGTTTGTTGGACATAAAAGAACTTGTGTTTTCTCAAAACCCGGAGATTGGTTGAATTGGTAACTCAGTGGAATCCTAAAATCCATACTACTTAAGGCTGAAATTCTAAAAGCCATTCACCATCTAAAACTCCAATTCAGGGAGATTTCCCCGATGCATGCTTGATTTACACACTCTTAAAATCAACGCACTTGGGCATTACCCGTATACAATGCCCTTCACATTCCTGGAGCACTTGATCCTAATCCTCTAAATTAAAACTGGTAGCAACTTGACCCCTATTAAGGATTGGAGGTCTAACTACCTACGTGTAGTGCCTACGTGCTGGTGTGGGTTCCTGCGTGCTATCGGGTATCTAAGACTGGGGCAAACGGCCTTTCAATCTGGCCTGGTGGTTCCGTGATGCTCTCATTTGGTTCTGTAAGTTGTGATAGTAGGTAACTTAGATCTTTAGGTCTAAGGACACATTGTAGAGGTTAGGAAACTTATTGCTTTGATTTGTCATCAAGTGTACCTGTATGGCGTTGTTTCTCTCATCCCCTTTTCCCTTCTTATCTCCCCAATTCTTCCTACGATAGTGTATGTTTGGTAGGAGGTCACAAAATCCTGAATTGTTTGAATTGTCTGATAATTTTAGAAGGATAGAAATTGAATCGTCATCCTCCTCCACAAACATGGCTGCACGCCCACCCCCAAATACCAAGGGAGGAAACCACCCCCCTCAAATCCCACCAGGTGGTGGTGAAGCCATAGACCCCATAACCCGCCTCCAAGCCCAAATGGAAATGTATAATGAGCAGATTGAAGCCATTAGGGAAACCTTGAAGGAAATGCAGAACCCTCCCGAACAAGAGGAGCCTAGGTCTCTTAGCTCTTATCAAAATCCCGCTGCTACAGAGACCATTAGGCAAATTCGGGTCCCCATGGGCGGGGACGATTTTGAATTAAAACCTAATGTCATTGGCCTACTTAACTTTCACTTCCATGGTCTTGCAAGTGAAGATCCCTTTCTCCATTTGGAAGACTTAACCTGATTAACTGAAACTGTTAAACCAAGAAACATCGGGTTATTAATTGTCCTCATGAAAATGTTCCCATTTTCGTTGCAGAATAAAGCGTCGCAGTGGTTGCGCACCCTTGGGAGAACCATCCATTCTTGGGAAGAGATGCGAATAGCATTTCTCAAGAAATTCTTCCCAATCGAGCGAACCAATGCACTTCGCTGGGCTATAACTTCTTTCACGCAATAAAACGGTGAGCAGTTTCACGATGCTTGGGAAAGGTATAATGACCTCCTCAGGAAATGTCCACACCATGGCCTGCCTAAGTGTCATGTAGCCCAAATCTTCTATTATGGGCTAAATGAAACTTTGAAGCAGATTGCAGATGCTTCCTGCGGAGGGAATTTTATGAATAAAGACAAGAATGGAGCATTTGAATTATTTAAGAACATGAGTGAAAACTCAATGAACAATGCCTCCATTGTTGCCCTTAATCGTACCAGCCTGCCCCGCAATGTTCACGAAGTTGACACGGGACCCTCCCATTCATCCACAGATCTTAACCTTATTGCACAAAAATTGGATGAAGTCTCCGTCGTGCACAAGAAGCTGGACGAGCTTCCAGCCAATCATGCCCGCTCTATGACAAACACCTCCACACCATCACTCCATCACGACCCTAATCCTTTGAATGCCAGGCTTATTCCTAAAAACCATGTAAGACCGTCCTTACCGAGTACGCGCCGAGCGATTCGGTAAGTAATGTGGATCTGGCTTCTGCAAGCCAGTATTTCAACACGGAGGACCAAGCCTCTGTGTGCTCGGATGCATATATGCATGCGGACTCGTCTTCTGGCTTAGAAAACGCTTGTGCCCTGGGGAAAAACCCATTTTCTGCTACTTATAACCCAGGGAGGCAAAATCATCCTAACTTCGCATGATCCAGTAACCTGCAGTGCCAAAACCCCGCGGTAGGCCAATGCGACCGTCCGCACCCGTCATCCCAAGGGCCTAGTCTAATCCTGTGGCAAATCCGCCATCAGGTCCTTGCATTCCTCAAACAGAACACGCATCAAGTCCTCTTGATAAACTATTGCGAATGGTAACGGAAATGTCTAAGCGCCACGAAGAATATGACCTCTCTTCAGCACCAATTGGCGCAGCAGAATGCTGAGATCAGTCAACTACGCATGACGACTCGATCTCAGGGCACTCTTCCATCCCAACCTATTCCTAACCCACGAAATTTTGTACCCCGTGGTTCGCAACCACAGGTACGACCTTCTTAGGGGCAGGTTCATCAGATTCTGCAAGCTCTGAGCACTCCTCCGGGATTTCAGGCTAATCCTGCAACAGCACCTCACCCTTATGTCCCTATTGCGAACCCTCCTCTGCCTTATGATCCCACTGGACTCGCGACGTCCAATGCGATTACTACAAGGCGCGGTAAGCGAACCGTCGATTCGCATCAGCCTAATCCTAGCCCATCTTTTTCATCGCTTTCTCATTCATGATGCGCACCGCATTCTCGTGAGGACAATACACCCAAACTAGTGCTAAAATCAGTCCCATTCCCTGAGGCTCTACTGAGGGAGCCAAAAGGCAAGAAAAAGGATATGCAGGCCTTTGATAACCTGCGTAATTTATTCAAGGATGTTGAAATCAAAGTACCCCTGTTGGAAGCTATCAACCATATACCAACTGTCGCCCGATTTTTCAAAGACTACACTACACCCAAGCGACAGTCAAAGAAAACAAAGAATCCGGTGATCCTCTCGCCTCATGCGAGTTGTGCTATACTATCAAATCTACCACCGAAGCAGAAAGATCCGGGCACACCACTTATTTCTTGTAGCATCCAAGGCTGCAATTTTAACCATGCTCTGCTTGATCTAGGATCTTCCATCAATCTTATACCAACCATCGTACTCGAAAAATTTGCCTTAGGAAATCTGAAACCCATCCTTGTCACGATGCAGTTGGCAGATCATTTTGTTAAAATACCGAAAGGTGTGGTGGAAGACGTGGTGGTTAGGGTCAACAGTCTATGTTTTCCTGTGCCTTTCTTGTTTTGGATATGGAGGTTCCTAGCTCACTTTTTGATTGTTCGATTATCCTTGGTCAACCTTTCTTGGCCACAGCTCACGCCCATATTGGCAGTGAGTCGGGTTGCATTGAAATTGCCATTGGCTCTAAGAAGCTCAAGCTAAACATCTTCAAGGCAGCCAAGAATTTTGATTGCGATTACATCGAGGATGACACATCTGACAAGGACATAGCCGTCAGCGCATGTATCGGACTAATAGGGACCTATTCTGACTGCTGTGGATTGCCCCTGATCACAGGCCATCGCCTGACTGACACATATTGTGACGTTCCCCCATCCCTCCCCTTACCCATACCTTCTCCTGACCAGACTTCTGACGAGGTTTTCTCCGCTTCCCATACCTCGTGGTCTGAGTCATATTCAGGCTACTCACCGCCGGTCCACCCTCTTGAAGACCAGATTGCCCTTTCTTTTCCGCCAAATCAGGCGATAATGCGACTCCACACTGGGACCTTGAGCCCGCATACTGATCACTGGGGCTATCCCTTTTTGGATCCATTAATTCAAGATGCCCCCCTTCTTGGCCAATCTGAGGGCCAATTTCTTCCTCCTGCCCTTCTTCCTTCTGATCCGCTTGGGACACTCTCGTCCCAAGATATGCCAGATCTTTCGCCATCCACTCCCGAGCTGAAAGAGTTTCCTAACACGCTTAAATATGTTTTCTTGGGACCAAATGAAATGCTCCCCGTAATTATTAGTTCAAAATTGACCAGGGACCAAGAGTGCAAACTAACAAAGGTTCTGATGGAACACAAGGCAGCCATTGGATGGTCCTTATCTGACTTAATTGACATTAACCCCTCCTACTGCACTCACCATATATATACGGAGGAGGAAGCTCGACCTTCCCGCTAGATGCAGCGACGTCTCAACCCTAATATGCAGGAGGTCGTTAAAAAGAAAATCATTAAGTGGCTTGATGCGGGTATAATCTACCCAATCAGCAATAGCCCCTGGGTGAGCTCGATTCATGTCATGCCCAAAAAGGTGGGACTCACCACCGTGTCAATGACAGGGGCGAATCGATCCTTACACGCATTCCTACATCTTGGAGAGTGTGTGTAGACTACAAGACACTGAATGCTGCAACAAAGAAAGACCACTTTCCACTACCTTTTATTGACCAAATCCTGGAGCAGTTAGCGAGAAATAAATTTTTCTATTTCTTGGATGGATTCTCTGCATATAACCAGGTGGCAATTAACCCCCGGGACCAAGAGAAAATCACCTTTACTTGCCCCTTCGGCACCTTCACATTTAGAAGGATGCCATTCGAGCTTTGTAACGTGCCGGCAACTTTCCAGAGATGTATGCTGGCGATATTCCATGACATGGTGGGTGACTTTCTTGAGGTCTTCATGGATGACTTTTCGGTCTTCGGACCTTTATTTGATGATTGTCTTGCCAACCTAACCCGTATCCTTCGGAGATGTATTGATGTGAACCTCATACTTTCTTGGAAGAAAAGTCATTTTATGGTACCGAGGGAATTATTCTTGGGCATATCATCTCCAATAGGGGTATTGAGGTTGACAGAGTTAAGCTTGATGTGATTGCTGATTTACCTATGCCTAGCTCTGTCAAGCAAATCCGCTCCTTCTTAAGACACGTCGGTTTCTATAGGAGATTCATCAAAGACTTCTCCAAGATTTCTAGACCTTTAACCCATCTCCTATCAACCGATGTACCCTCTGATATGGGCCCTGACTGCATGCGAGCATTCACGCAGCTGCGTGATGCTGTCACCAAGGCCCCTGTTCTCCGGCCACCTGACTGGTCCCTCGACTTTGAACTCATGTGTGACGCTTCCGACCTTGCAGTCGGAGCCATCTTGGGACAAAGACGAGATAGACACCCCTTCGTGGTATACTACGCCAGTAAGACGTTGGACGAGGCCCAGCGTAATTATACAACCACTGAGAAAGAACTACTGGCGGTCGTCTTTAGGCTGGAGAAATTCTGCTCTTATCTTCTGGGCTCGCATGTTACTGTATTCACTGACCATGCAGCCATTCGTCATCTCATGCACAAGAAGGATGCCAAGCCTAGACTGATTCGTTGGATCCTTCTGCTCCAAGAATTTGACCTTCAGATCCGCGATAAGGCCGGAGCCCAGAATGTTGTTACTGATCATCTCTCAAGACTGGACCCTGACCACATTGGACTTCCTTGCCGATTAATGAGGTTTTTCCCGATGAGCACTTACTGGCAATTAATGTGGCAAGTGGACCTTGGTATGCCAACATTGCCAATTACCTTGCTTTTGGTTCCCTTCCGCATGGCTGGCCTAAAAACCAACGCGAGCGTCTCATCGCAGAAGCAAAATACTATTTCTAGGATAATCCACTACTTTTTCGAATAGGTGCTGACTAGATTATCCGTCGCTGTATTTCTGACAGCTAATTCCCCAGTGTGCTATCCTTCTATCACGATTAGGCCTGCGGAGGTCATTTCTCTGGGAGGAAAACTGTAGCCAAGGTGTTGCAGTGCGGTTTCTTTTGGCCCTCCCTTCACCAGGATGCACACAATTATGCTAAACATTGCACTAGGTGCAAGTCGTTAGGGTCAATGTCATGTCGTGACATGATACCCTTGCAACCCATCCTAGCTACTGAAATCTTTGACATTTGGGGAATCGATTTCATGGGTCTCTTTCCTCCTTTCAACAGCTTTGAGTACATCCTCGTTGCTGTTGATTATGTTTCGAAATGGATCGAGGCTATTCCCACGCGCCATGCTGACCATGTCATATCTACTCGATTTGTCAAAGACCACATTTTTGCACGCTTTGGGATCCCTCAAGCCATTATCTCTGATGGAGGAAGTCATTTTACCCATGCATCTTTTTGGCACTTCTGAGGAAATATGAAGTCCACCATCGTATCACATCTCCGTATCATCCTCAGACGAACGACCAGGCTAAGGTGTCGAACCGGCAAATCAAGCAAATTCTACAAAAAACGATTCGACCTGATAGGAAGGATTGGTCCGACAAGCTGATTGATGCACTTTGGGCGTATCGGATTGCCTTCAAGGCTCCCCTTGGTATGTCTCCTTATAGAATTGTTTACGGGAAGCCTTGTCATTTGCTCGTGGAGTTGGAGCACCGTGCTTATTGGGCGGTTCGCCAATGTAACCTTGACCCAGACCTGTGTGGTTGAGAAAGGAAACTCCAACTCCAGGAGCTGGAAGAGCTCCGTCGTGAAGCCTATGATTCTACCTGAACTTTCAAGCAACGTACTAAGGCCTTTCACGACAGCCGAATTCGGTGGAAGGAATTTGAGCCATCTCAGCAAGTTTGGCTTTACAATGCCCGGCTCAAATTCTTTCCAGGGAAATTGAAGTCCAAACGGACTGGTCCCTACTTGGTCTCGAGACCATTTCCAAACGGGGCCGTTGAAATTGAAGATCCCAAATGTGGGCATAAATTTACGGTCAATGGGCAACGGTTAAAACCCTATCTTACTCATGAACCTACCTCCGTTGGTGAAACTGTTGCCCTGCTGAAGGGTAACTAACTTCGTGCCTCACTCTGAGTCCAGCTGGGGACGTTAAATTCAGCGCTCATTGGGAGGCACCCCAGCAACACTCTTCCACTATCACTTACACAATTCCATTTCACTTCACTTCGCACTTCTTCACTTTTCACTTCACCACCCACCATCCACCCACCCTACCTCCTTGCTTTATACCTTGCACTTCAGCTCTCGTTCCCTGATCCTTGGACATTGCTTTACCCTGCATGCATATGAGGACATAACATCATTTGGCATGGGGGGGTGGATAGGCATCAATAGGATCTGGGTATTATATGGTATCATGCAGCTTCTACATCCATTATACATATCCATCTATAAATATGTACATAAACTATATTTCAAAAAAAAAAAAAAGGTATTTAGAAATGATCAGAAGACTGAAACAAAAATATAATAAGTGTTTATGGATATTCAACCACTATTTTGAAGACTTTCTAGGCCACATAAGCTTTATTCGCTCAGGCTTGGCTTAATTCACTTGAGCATTGATAAGATAGATCGGAATCTCTCATAACTAAGGACGTATTCTTTTACCTGAGTCACTAGTACAGGATTCGTTGGTTTGCTTCTACTTGAGAGCCTAAGTAATCTTGGTTCACACTACACATATCGAGAAAGACCAGGTGAATATAAGACCCAACCCTAGTGTTCATTAGGGAAGGTGGAGTCCTTACCTGTGCATGTAGGTAGACTTTTTATCCCAGACTTTAGTCTTGTGTTTAGGAGAAACTCTTTCCACCAAAAAAGTACTCTCCCACCAAAAATGTGTGCTCCTCCAAATAAAGTTGTAAGAGATATACTGACACTTGTTTTAAAAAAAAAATCTTGCAAATAAGTCAGTATATCTTTCAAATTTCTGTAAATTCTTCTCCCCAAAAAGTTTTCAGGGCACGTTACAAATATCCTGCTTTTACCGTATATTCCTTGAGCCACAAAATCAATAAAAGTGGGAGTGAGTTTTCCATCATCTTTTTGAGGGTCAATCCAAAGGCATGAGTTAAAACTGGGACCAACCTGCACTTAAAAATTCGTGAAATCCTAGGCTTGAGCCTTAATGTTCATCTAGTCAGTCTTGATCCTTCACTATGCACAAACCATAATCTCTTGAGCTCTCGAGTATGGCAAAACCTTCTGAGTCCTGGAAATCGTACTTAGGGTTTAAATATCAAGAGTCCAGGTTAGTCGAGAGATGGTCTATGTCATGTAAGACTTAAAGTACTGGTAGTCTTCTCTGCAATTAATTCTCACAATATCCAACGGATAAACACATCCATGTCGCTTCAGAAAAAATCTTCAGCTTAAGATCATTTCTAAACACAATACAAAATGTTTTGCTAGAGACTAGCAAAAGATAGGCATGGGGGTATGTTTGCATAGCAAAAATACACTAGTAAATATGCCATCTTGTGTTATTTCCTAGCATTGCCATTGCATCTTATGTAGCTGTAATTGCATTTGTAAATAGACGCCTGCATGCATTTATAAAGAGGGGAGGAGAGTGTGAATAATTTGCCATCTATTAATTAACATCTTCCTTAAGTGTGGCATTGCAATTTCACCATTTTTCATATTTTTATTATTTTTGAATTTTCCTCTCTCGCGGGGCTGCAGGGCATGGTGTGTGTAAGCCTCTCCTTACCACTCCTCCTGCCAACTGCATGGCTAGATGTGCGCACATCTCCTCCTACCAGCAGCATGGCTGTGGCATGCCCTCTCCTCTTTATAAATCCTTACTCCATTGCGGGGCAAACACCTTCAGATCACCGTCACCCTGGGCCAACCTCCTCCCCTCTCCCTCTCCATACACAGTACCTCTTCTCACCGAGAAGAGGCACACCCTGCGCAGGAGAAAACCCACAGTGGTCTCAGACCACCACTGTGAGTTCCACCACCGCCCAGCTCTTTCGTGAGCAGGTGGGCGTGGTGGATTCGCCTTTTGTTTCGCTGCCTGTCATCCTCTCCGCCATTAGCCAGAGCTTCAAGCTCTCAAGCTCAGAAGCTCCAGAAGCCACGCGCTTGCCTGTAGCCCCAGTCGGTTGCCGCGTGCTCACCAGCAGACCATGCGCACACTCTTTCTGCACATGCAGGTGCTCCACAGCGTGCCTGCGCACACAAAACCACCTCCACCCGGTCACCGCTACTCGCGGCACTGTAGCGCACTGTTCACGCCTCTCTACGCGATACTGTAGCCACCGGCTCGTTTCTCACTTAGCCAGTGGCTCTGCGCTCTCTCTCCTCTGCGCTACCCGCTCCAGTCGATCTCCTAGCGCCTGCGCCTCACCCGCCCGCAGCGCTGTGCGCTGCACTGCACAAGTGCGCTGCGCCTCGCCTGCCCGCGCATGAGGAGAGAGCTGCGCTTCACTCCGCACCGCGCGCGTGCTCTCTCTCCTGCGCCCACGCACCCTTGAGCATCAAACGTCGGGGCAACGCGGTAGATGACTTATCTACTGCGCTCCCCTCCTCCAGCATACACACACACACACACTTGAACACACACACACTCGTACACACACACACACTGGTACACACTCACACATACACACACACACACATATATATCCACTCACATCCTTACATATATATATATATATATACATCACTTACCCATATCCATCTATACACCTCACAACCACCACCCATACTCTCGTGCACTTGTCCACACACCGCGCATCATATCGCGGGAATATTCGCACCAGTTGTTGATATTCCTCGATATCCGCTCAAAGCAAGCGACTTCACCCTCACTCCCACACATCCGCTCCACACTTCACGCCGTACTCAGTCTTGTTGGTTGCGTCTTACTAGACATGGACCAACTTGACACTATACTACATTCCATCTCCACTTCCACCTCCACCCCTATATACATAATGTATAACTATATACTCATATATATATATATATATTATGTATCTACTATATATCTATACATATATATATTAAGCTAAGTGTTCCTAGCAACCTACCCTCTTTTCATTTATCTTTTATTTCTTGCTATTAAAAAGAAAAAAAAAAGAGTAAAAGAGAAAAGATAATTCTTATCTTGCAGGTACTTGATCTTGTGAATAACAAGATTAGTTTTTGGGAACCCCTAGTTGGCTACAAGCCAAGAACTATTTGGCTCAAGGTCAAGGACTTCATTTTTGAGGGTGTACCTCAAGGACAACATTATCACAAACAAAAATTTTAAAAATAGAAAAAACCAAAAACATAATAAATGCAAGGAAGAGATACGTTTTAGGAAAGGCGTAGATACTCCACCTTCAAATTCCCGCCTCCCTGAGATTGACCCTGGGCCTAAAAGTGACCAAGATAAAATCAAGTAGGCCAGGTTAAAAATTTTGTAAAGCTGGTTAGACTTGATTTAAGTTAACTCACTATACTAATTTCAACGATAATATCACCATATTAACAAAACCTATTCGAGTCGCACCATGACCTTATTAATCCCTGGTCCAAAACAACTAGGAAGTGCAATATATGTTTATCTTCAGTCATTAGTCGATGAACTAAAACAGTTGTGATACACTGACGTGAAGATGTATGATGCAGAAAAGAAAGAATTTTACAATATGCATGTAGCATTGTTGTGGACCATAAATGACTTTCCAGCATATGTAAATTTGTCAAGTTTGAGCACTAAAGGAAGACTTGCTTGCCCAGTCTGTATGGAAGACACTCATCACTTACGACTGTCGGAAAGTGAGAAATTCTATTACTTAGGACATCGCAGATTTCTATCTATTGAACATAGATGACAAACGTCACAGTTCAGGAGTAAATTTGATGGCAGGACGTGTCAATATTCAAAGAAAAATCCAAAAAATAAATTAGTACAGATTCAATCAGGTTGCCGTGCCAAGTTATAATGGAGAGATTACAAGAAATAGGTGCGATACGGTTGGGTCGACCATTCAAACAAAACCAGATGACCTCAAGGAATTTTGGATTTTGAAAGAAAATCATTTTCTTTATGGAGCTACCATACTGGAAAGATCTTACAATACGTTATAATTTAAATGTTATGCACATCGAAAAGAATGTGATGGATAACATCTTAAACATATTAAATCTGATTGATGATCCAAAGGATACGGTGAAAACAAGAAAAGACATGAAGAGTTTGGGGATATGTATGGAGCTGCAAATTCATGAGGATAATGGTTACTTTCTACTTGCTATTTACAACTTGAATCAGGGCTAGAAGAGTAGACTGTTCTCCTTCTTAAAGGAAATTCGGGTGTCAAATGGATTTTCCTCGCAGCTTTCTCATTATGTAAATGAAGCGTAGAAAAATATATCTGGCTTGAAAAGTCATGACTCCTACATTTATATGCAAGTATTGTTTCCACTGGCGATACGAGGGATACTACCATAGCCATTTGTTAATTCATTCACAGAGATGAGTAGGTTTTTCAAAGCTGCTTGTTCGAAGACGCTATAAAATGATATGCTGAATCATTGAGATAAACAAATAATCATTACTCTCTGTAAGATGGAACAGATTCTTCCCCCAGCCTTCTTTGATGTAATTGTTCATCTCATGTTGTATCTTGCAAATGAAGTGAGAATCGGTGGACTTATACAATTCAGATGGATGTATCCTGTGGAGCGATTTTTGAAAAAGCTTAAATATTATATTTTGAACAAGGCAAAGGAAGGATCAATTGTAGAAGGCTATCTCGTGGAGGAGTGCATAAAATTTATCTCCATGTACATGAATGAAATAGACAACTACTTTAATAAACTTCAAAAGAATTATGAGGGAGAATATAATGACAGTGACGAAGAATATTTGTCAATTTTTGATATCAGAGGAAGGTCGATCTTCATACAGAGTACAAGGCTTTTTCAGAAAATGACAGATGTTGCGCATATATATATATTTTGAAACAAATTCCTAAAATTGATACATTTTATAAGGAATTCGAAGGATTACCTCTTTCAAGTACAACCGAATTTGACTTCTTAGATTGGTTTAAAGATCGAGTTAATCAATTGAAAGAGGATAATGACCCATGATGGGTACCAGATTTTGATGTAATTGCCGATTCACCATTATATTATATACATTACCACTCTGGATATATAATAAATGGGCTCAGATTCAGAAGAAAAGAAATTGATGATAGAAATGTTACATAATAGGCTAGAGTTTTTGATTCAGATCTTTCCACCGGTCAAGCTGGATACTATGATGAAATCAAAGAAATTGTGGAGATCGAATTAAGATATGATCGCAGAGTTGTCTTATTTAAATGTCATTGGTCTGATGTTTTTAAAGAGGGCATTGGGTTTAAAATTGACAAGAAACATAATTTCTTGAGTTTAAATCCTAATCGTCAAATTCTTCAGCCTGATGAACTATTCACATTGGCATGTCAAGCGGCACAAGTTTTCTCTGTCCTTGATAATTGCCAAAGGGTATGGGTTATACCAATAAGAACAGTATCGTGCAATCATTTTGATGCATAGTCTGAAGCATACTAAGAATTAACGGACGAAGGTCATATAGATTCAAATGCAATAGATGCGGACATCTAAGGTTAGTAACAATTTCTTTACTTTGTTTCATTTCTGTTTATATCAAATTCATATTCAAATTTAAGAAACCTAAACTTCTAATAGCATTTTCATTACATTATAAATGTCAAAACTTAAACCAATCACACACACATGTTCAAAATATGTTACTCTTACTCTACTGGCATTTTAATTACTTTTGTTTTTCAAATTACAAGTTATCGGTGACGCGCATACCCAGAGGTTGTTGTACTTAGAGGTATAATTTCAATGTTTTAAATTTAATTGGTTAAAATTATAGGTTTTTGCTAGATGTCGGGTGTGCCCACATATTATTTTTTATTTCATTGAATAGATGTGAGGTGTACTCACTTGTGTTTCATGTTTTATTTGGATGGATGTGGGGTGTATCTACTTGTTTGATTTATATTTTATTAATGATTTATATATTAATGATTTTCAACTGTAGTAATTATTGCATTTTATACTTGTTACAGATGAAGTTGTTTAAGAAAAATCTCAAAAGAAAGGGTCCTTCTGAGATATAGCCATCCACCCAACCGATTCGTCTCCTCAGGCTCAGCCACTGAAATGACCCTCCACTTTTTAGTAGGATAAGACATCTGGAGTATTCATCAAACGTCTGGATAGATGGCAAGATGTCTGAAAGTAAGGAAAACTATACGTTCTTTTTCTTTTCGCGCGCATGTGACACACATACGTTTTCCACCCTCCGGCCTCCTCACCCAAAACCCTAACACCATCTATTTAAACCCCCACACACCCATGCCACCCTCTCCATCACCACCAGCCACCGCCACCTCCATCTTCTTCCCCCTACCGGCGACCATCTTCGACGCCACCCCTCTACCGCGAGCGAGCGAGGGCGCGAAGGAGAGAGGGAGAGAGTGTGAGCGAGGGCGTGAGAAAGAGAGACCTCGCGGGAGCTCGTGCGCGAGGAGTGCCTTGCTGCAGGTGTGGTAGCGCAAGCTCAGTGGAGCTCGAGGAGGAGGAGCTCGAGACCTCAAGCCGAAGGAGCTCAGAGGTGCGAGGACCTCCAAGGATCTCGGAGGTGCGAGGAGAGGAGTCATGCGAGGAGGAGGAGCTCACGAAGGGGAGCTTCGCGACCTCTTAAGGCTATTGGCGTAGCAACTGCAGGCGACGTGGAGTCCACACGGAGAAGAAGACTCGCGAGAGAGTTCTGCGGGCAGACCTGTCTGATATCAGATGTCTGGAGCATCGGCTAGACATCTGGAGTAGCAAAGGAACATCCGGAGCTAAAGCTGGACGTCTGAAAACACTCTTAGTGTTGAGGTACGTAATTTTGCACAGGCTTTGGGCCATGCCGACCTCACCACAGGATGACTTAGCTGTTTTTGGCTCTACACGTGCGTGCACAGGTACAGAGCATTGGAAAGGCACGCGGTGTGCCCTTCGAGGTACTTTTGGACGTCTGGGCATATCGCCAGACGTCTAACTGTACTCCCAGACGACCGGAAGGAGAGTCCGACGTCTGGGGCTCCCCTCAGAGATTACGGAAGGATCTGGACGTCTGAGGAAGCTGTAGGAAACACAGGATGAGTTCTAACATCTTTTAAAACATCTAGGCCTAATCCCAGACGTCTGATTTTGGGCAGCATGCACGTTTTTGGCCAATTTAGGACCCAAACGGAATCGAATTTGCACAAACGAAGTTCCGTTGTTTTCCGCTCGAGTTTCTCTACATGTTAGTGTCGAGTCTATACTGTTTTGGACTCATTTGACGTGGTTGGCCAATTGTGTAGGTCTCCAGTCAGTTGAGTGTGTGGGGCCCATGGAGGCGACAGGACCTGCAGTTCTAGCCCTCATTCCTCCCGTGTTTCCCAGTAGAGTGGTTTACATTAATATTAAGATTTAGACAAATAAAGTGCATGTTTAGAATAACTTGAATGAGCCCTAGAATGAGAAATGAACCCTAGAGTAGGAGCAAACGGATATAGCTTGAGCTACACTGTTTACTTGAGATGCATGTTAAACCCAAATTGCTAGCAAGTGTTAAATACTTGATGTGATGTCTTCTCAATTATGAAAACACGAGCTACCTGTTATATAATTGAGATTTGAATACTAAGAAATGGATTCCAGTGCATGAATCCTACGAGGAACTAGGTGAGGTACTCCAGTATACAGAAAGAATCTTGTGAGTAGATGGGAAGTGAGCTGGCCCTTGTGTACATGGTACCAAGAGAGCAACTGTCCCTTTAGTGTAGAGGGGAGCTAGCTGCCCCTTTGGGTTGAGACCCGAGGTTAGGTCTAGTCACTCTACACCGACTTCTGTTTGGTCCTCGCGTACGTGGTACCAAGGTGAGCTACTTAGTGTAAGGAGGGAGCTAGCTGCCCCACGGGGCCCGAGGTTAGGACTAGCCACCCTACACCGACTCTTGTTAGGCCCACTGGGCAAACCGGGATAGTCGGACGAGGGTACGCGGACTGTGGAGAGGCGATACCCCTGTTCTGAGAGGGCAAGGCCTTATGCTGTTCCGTGCTGTACCTTTAGCCGTACCCGCTAGCGAAAATGACTGACCTCGTGCTAGTGTGGGTAGCTATTTGTGCGCTTATTGCGCGTGCCGTAGTTACCGCTATGTCACGACCGTGACCTTGGGGTGTTTGACTGTGTGTAGGACTACCACGGGGGACTCTCCTGGCCAGGAGAGTACCACATGTACATCCTACATCACAGGAAAGACTGCAATCAATATCGTTCCCTTGAGGAATAGGCTAGATCAAGAAATAACTAGATAAATAAAGGAACAAACAAATTAGAACTACTTGGTTGAGCTAAATGAAAATGAAAAATTAATCAGTTGCTTATCTTAATTGCATATAAATGGCTTAATTACCACTCTACTCAGCGTTAGCTGACTATGGAATTATATAACCTTGTTTAGGTCAGGGAGTTGAGTAGCCAGCACCATAGGCTGCAAAGGGAGCTGGGCCCAGTCGAGCCCAGCCTTAGTTGTGTTTCCTTTCCATTTCTTAGCTTCTTTTGTGGTAGCGAGTATTTTACTATATATAATACTAATTCTGTTATATTTCCGCTTTACTTTTCGCTGTAATAGTTGTGATGGCCTATACTATTATGAGACTTTCTGTTCTGTTTCTTTTATTGTCTCTGTATTGTTTTCTACTTAGTTACATTGTACTTGTGGTTGTAGAATATTTTCTACTTTAGTTATTTCTCGTTGGACGACTAGGTCTTAGGATTAGTCGAGGTGGATCGGTCTCGGGTCCTGTAGGGATATGGGATCATGTCGTAACAGCCACCCCCTCGACAGTAGGTTCAGCCACCCCCTGGCACCAGCCCCCCTAGTCATATTTCGTTCGACCTAGGGAAATGGCACGTTTACTACATGCGGGGGGGAAGGGAAAGGGGAAAGAGATTGCTCAGACCTTGCCAGAGCAAGTAGAGGATGATTCACATTATGGAGCATCAAATGAGGAAGGGGAGGCGAGAGAGGAGGGAGAGGAGGAGGGGGAGGAGGCGGAGGTGGAGGATGAGATGGTGGGGTGTATGTCCCCAGTTCATGTGGACCCCTTAGCGGCGGGGACAAGTTTTGGTAAGAATTCATAAACCTTTAAGTCATAAATTACTTATATATTTTAAAGTTTATTATAACTTCAGAAATATATAACGAGTATGATTAATGTTTACGCAGGTAAAGTAAGAAGAGGATGGGGGGAAACAAAGAATCTAGACCTCCAGCGTGTCCCTAAGGGCCTGAGAATAACGATCAGGCTTAGAACCATGAGGGAGGCAGAGAATTATCCAGGCTTCATCAGTCGAATGGGCACAATTGTTAAGTCCATTGTGCCCATTTGCTATTTCGACTGGAGAAAGGTGCCCGCAGAGCTTAAGAGGCAGTTCCTCCGTCAGTTGGAGGTAATTTCATTTATTAAAGTTATTTCTTTTATAACTTTATCTTAAAATTATTATAAAGTAAGATTGACATATTTTTTTAAAAAGTTAATGTAGGCAAATTGCGATTAGGGTGACAACCCAATGCCTCCCGATATATCCTTAAGCACGCCGCCAAAAATCCACAGAGATTGGAGGGCAGAAATCGAGAGAAATGTAATATTTTTTAAACATTTACATTTTTATTATATACATAATTCATATATTTTTTCTAACAATTTATATTTGGTATTCAGTTTTTCTCGAACTGCAGTTCACCCGAGGATGCAATAGAGAATTATCCTCCTGATGCCATGCCTGATGATTGGAAGAAGGCATGCGAGCATTGGTTAGATCCGAAGGCAGAGGTTAGTAAATGATTAAAAATTATTTTATAAATTTCATATATCTGAAATTCATAAAAAATATTATTGTATATGTCTGTAGGAGCAAACAATAAAAATAAGACCAATATGACTAAAGCTCCACCACAGACCCATTATTTGGGTCGAAAGAGCATCGAGATGGTTAGGAGTCGTTATGTAAGTGTTGAAACTAATTTTCAGTTGAATATTACTTAATTTTTAAGTTATTTTAATATAATTGTATAGTTTTTTATATTTTCAATTAGTTACACATGATGGAATGAAAATGAGTAGAATGGATATCTACGAGGTCACCTACAGTAAGGCTGCAGCTGAGGGTGCTCGTAAGTTGATTTATAAGTTACACCAGGAGAAACACGTAAGTTTCCTAAACTCAAAAAATTTATAACTTTTTATATATACATTATAATAATATTTTTTAATACATTTAGGAGCAAATGTTACACTTAGTATATCCCCCCACTAACGAGACCTCCGATTGTGTCCATCAGCCTTTGGATCCAGAGGAGGCATTTAGGAGAGTGATGCCATCGAAACACGGTGGTTTCGTTCGTAGTGCAGGGAGGGCACACGCGTTATCCACCTGGTATGAGAGGAAATGTGTCGTCTCATCTAGTGTCGTCAATCAGCTGCATCAAAAGATCGACACACTACAGAGACGAGAGGAGAAGAGGGAGAAGAGAGAGGCAGAGATGAAAAATAAGATGAATGCCATAGGTGATAAGCTTCAGACGCTTCTAACCCTTTTTCTGAAGAAGGGTTAATCAGAGCATCCGCCTTCATCAGATCCGAACATCTACAGACAAAATAATGACGGTTCCATGGGTGGAGCAGATGGAGCTGGAGGCATCAGGGAAGCTGCATTTTGTTTTTATTCATTTTCTTTTGTTATGTTTTTCATGTTAGCTTTTTTATGTAAATATTTCATTTTCAAACTTTTTATGTACTAAATTTTATATTTTTGAAATATAAACTTCTTTTCATTTTCATTACTTGTTTTTCTATAAAAGTCTTTTAAGTAGGTTTAACAGTTAGTTTCCATCATTTTGTAAATTTTTTTTTAAAAAAACCCATACATTTGACATTGCTTATTTAAATAAGCAACGACATAGATGTGACGCTAAAAATAATTTTCCCGTCATTTATCCTAATAACCGACGGGATATAAGGTTCGAGAGAATCACAATTCTCCCTTTATGTCATCACTTATTAAAATAAGTGAAAGCAAAACTATTTTCAGTGTCACATCTATACCATCGCTTATTCAAATAAGCGACGACAAAACTGCTTTTGTAGTCACCTATATGCCGTCGCTTCTAAGAAAAGTGATGGTAAAAATATTTTTACGCGACGACAAATTTACTTAAACGATGGCGAAAATAAAGAAATGACGCATAAAGGCAAGAAAAAGTGAATTATACATGCTATTGCTTATGACATAACCAATAACAAATACAATTACCATCGATTTTGAAATGACGTTGAAATATCCAATCCGTCCGCTAGCTAAACATTATTTTGACGTCGGATATACCCTCTAACCGATGGCAAAATGAAACAGCAATGATAATAACGGCATCGCTTAATTCTATCGGTTATTTCGATTTTGCCGTCGGTTTCCAACCGATGGCAAAAGGAAATTATGTTGTAGTGCATGGTAAATGCATTAACTGTAATAAAATTCGATTTGCTATGTGGATAGGGTTAAAAGTTTACACAAACAAATCAAATGAGCTTCCCGATGGTCTATAAACATATTGATTTGGTGTTTGTGGTGACCTAGCCAGAATAAATGAACATTTGCATATTTCTTTATAATATTCACAACATACAAAGTTGTAGATGGCCTAATTGGGGGTTCTAATCCAGGAAGAACCATTTATAGATTCTCAATAGAGGGAAATACAAAGAGAAAATAGAGCCTACCTTCTTTAAAGAAGCAAAAAATTACATTAGAAGATGTTTGCTTGAAGAAGGATGAACCCACGATGAACATCTGAAAGATAGAAGGGTTACCTGTGCTTCAAACAACCCATGTTGAGATTTGAGATCCATCTCCTTGAAGGCAATAACAAGTAGTGGAGAGCGCTCTGCCAAGGCTCCGCTTTCGTTACGAGAGGGCTTCTGAGGCAAGCCTTCTTCTGTGACCAAAAGTACTACAATGGATGGTGGGGTGTCTCGTCGATGTGATAAGACACTAGTTCAGACTGCCTTGCCATTGCCGACAATGAGGCGAAGAGAGCGCATCCCACCTTTCGCGTTTTACCAATTCGGCAACGTGTGATATGTATGACACTTCAAACTGCAAAAAAAGCGAAAAATGAAAAATGCAAAACAAATAAATCAAATGATAGGTATAAATAGGTCAAATAAATGTGCTCGTTAAAGGTTTCGTAATGCACTGCAAATCCACCAGTCCAATAAAAAAAATAAAGGCAAAATAACTTCACTACAACAAAATGTCATGAAGACGATAAAGCATAAGCATTACATAATAGAAATGTAGGCAAACAGGGAATCGGAACAGACGGTTCTACTTGCCATCAACCAAAAGACCTGACCTAGAGAGCTACAAAGGGTAAATTGATTACTAATCTCCAAAACGATAACAGATAAGGTAAATCATATCGCGTAGCTCTAAAGTCCAGAGCTTCCATCATGGTATGTTTCAAGGATTTTAGATATTTTGTGGTAAAATTCCCTCTTCTGGTCATTCAGATCTGCAATTACAACATCCTTGACAACGATGTCCCTATAAAGATCATCACAATCTGCCTCCACTTTCTTCTTTCGTGTTTCAACCTTCTCCACTTCATTCAATAGGAAGTAGACAAGCTCCCACAATCGTAACTCCCCTACACCATTACAGGCTATGGGAAGCACATGTTGAGACCATATACTCACCTTGAATTTGCAAGCCTTCGTCATATCAAGCTATCACAATGGCATGAAATAAAAAATCCTCATGCAACTTCAAGAAAGAAAGACTTAACCAGCAAATACTGAATCTAGGTTAGGATAGATAAGGTGAACACGATTAAGTGGATAACCAGACCAACTATGAGCACTTCTACTATCCATCTTTAGCGTTGCATGGCATTTGCATTTGCAATAGATAGGACCATCGTGAAGAAAGTCGGAACGTACAGCTTCCATCTGCATAACCTCTAAATTGAGTGGAAAAAAAAGACTCAAAATTTTCTCCACGATTACTGTGAGTTAATGTGTGCCGGTAGTAGTACAATGACTAGATCATGTGCTGGAAGAAGTCCCAATAAGATTGGAAGAGTAGAGAAAAATGCAATGACTATTCTGATGACTCACCTGTGCAATATATGCTCCGACTGACACTACCAATTTTTAGAAAGACTCAACATACGAAGATACCCATGCTTTGAGATGTGCCAAAGCAAACATCTCTTCCTTACCGAAGGCAGCCGGGGCGCAAATGGTAGGAAAATAAGTCCAAGTCTATTTGAAATGGCCTCATATAGGCATTAGCGTGCGTAGATTATGTATGATAGTCTTTGCGAAACGTTCAAACAGAAGCAGTGGTGTCACATCCGGTGTATTAATAACGAGGTATGCTGTTTGGTGGCACGTAGCTTTGCGTGGAGGCGTTACCAGCAAGTCAACCTAACATCTCTATCACCTCATCTCCTCACCTCACCCTCCGACCACTCCATGGGCTGCTGCGGCGGAGAGGAAGAGGTCGAGTGCGGCGGAGAGCCCCTCCTCCGCAACGACCACCTACTCCCTCCACCCGAGACGACGGAGACTGACGGCACCGTGATCTCGCCGATGAACTCCAACTTCTCGGCGCTGTCGTCGATCGACCTCCTCCGGACGATCTTCGAGCACCTCCCGCCGCGCGATCTCGCGAGGGCCGCCTGCGTCTGCAGGCTGTGGTCGTCGGTGGCCTCCGAGCGCGAGGTCCTCGAGAGGGCCTTCACCGCACCCTGGGGGGTCCGCCGCGTCGCCGGCAGCCCCTCCTCCACCGCCTTCTGGCGCCACCCGGGCCTCGACCGCTTCGCCATCTCCCACCGCGTCCGCCGCGCCGACTCCGTCGCCAGCCTCGCCCTCAAGTACTCCGTCCAGGTCGATCCAATTTCCTTCTGTTTCGATGTTTACTGGTCTTGATCGGGGGCGGGGGGAAGAATTGGGGTTGAGGGTTTCAGGTCTGGTACCTTATCGCGATTTTTCGTGGTTTCAGCTTCGCTTTTTTTTTTTTTTTTTTTTCTGTATGCCGACGACGCTGCTGGGGATTGGAATTCTTCTTTCGGGTGTTCGATTGGGGATTTTGGGGTTGAAAAATGTGGAGTTGGTGGTGGAAGGAGGAGGTTTGAGGGATACGCTCGTATTTCTGGTGGTTCGTGTGTTATCTGGTGCTTGACTGGAACTCCCATTCTTGTGATGTGATGGGGATATCTCAGATGAGGTGACGGAGGATTGCTGTGCATGTGTTTGGTTGTGTTGGAAGTTGTTTGCTGGCCTGGGGGTGTTGTGGGTGTGTTTTGGAGTTTTAGGGGTTCTGCTGGATGAGATAGCTTAGTTTTGGGTAAGAGAGATCCGAGATGGGACTTTTGGGGAGGGAATTGTGTGAATGTGCTTGTGAGTTCTTGGTAAGCGGTGAATATAGTTTCTCGAATTGCATCTTGTGAAATGAACTTTAGGACGGGGAATTAAGGCTTGAGATACATGCATGCAATTCGAGGAAGAGCCGTTCACGTCAGTCCGTGGCGATTGAGAGAGTTGAGCTGGTTCGTTGGATGAAATTCTTATCGATCTAAAAGTTATCGGCATTTTTGGATGGACTACAGGAGGGATAGGATGTTGCATTCTGGCTGGAAAATGTGATCATCCGTGAACCGAGAGGGAAACTATCAGTCACCTTTAAAAAAAAAAAAACGGGGGTGGTGGAAACAATCAGTTGTTGAGAACCAACTGTGTGTATAGTCGGCTGTTACTCCCCCCCCCTGTGTAAGTGCACTATAAGAGGTCGCAGGTAAAATATGAGAGGAAAAATCTTTTTTACCTGTGAGAACGGGCTAGTTTTGTGCTCCTCATATCTCTCAGATGCTCACATTTACATGCAACTAAATTGCAAGGTAGAAGGTGTAGTAACCTAATAAATAATGTTGTTTCTGTAGCAAGTCTCCTTTACTAAGGTTTCCCTCCTTTGGCATATGGGTGTTTGTGGAAGTGCAATATACCCACCCATTTGCACGTGTAGCATCTTGGTCTGCTTCTTGTTTACTTCTGATTAGACGTTAACCCTTTCAGAAGAGGGATGGATACCACAAGCATATTGTCAGATTAACCTTTTTGTCTGGGTGGGGGGTGTGAGGGTTGGGTGGGTGGGTGGATCATCTACTGAGCTGGTGGGCGTAGATGCACCAAAGCCTTTTTTTTTTGAGAAAAAAGAGGGATTAGTCAAGTTTTGTAATTATCCGAAGTATATACATTAATAGGTTTGTTTACAACAGTAAACCAAATTACAGCCCTGAAACTCAAATCATTGGACGGTATAAACACAACACTGCTGGAGACATTTTTCATGTAGCATCTACTACCTCCAAAACTGTCAGCATTCTCCCCCAGCCAAGAGCCCCAAGGGACAGGTGCTCGTTACTGATCTGTAGGTGGAGCAAGTCAGAGGGAGAATACTCCTCAATGAAGAAGTACCAGATAGCCTTCAAATTCGATGTGTCAATTTAGTCAAGTTCATTGGAAATACAAACGCACTTTAAGAACTTAGAAATAAAATCTCAGCAGCTCAAGGCACTCATTACCTTTGAAAACTCTCCACCATCAGCCATCTTGTTCATAGATCCTCACTCTTGTTGACTTTGTTTTCCAAATTATTTGAAAATCTCGGAAAACTTACCTCCAACTCGGGTATTCAATGGTTGACCTCAGCAGATAGCAGGGTTATTTGAGGCAATATTTTGTTATAGTCATATTTATTTTTGTTTCAGGTTGGAGCTTTTTTTTTGTTGGAATTTTAGTTGATTCTGTTTATTATAAATTTATAATTAGTGGTTCACTTATATAATTTGTGATTGGACTTGGGGTTTGAATCTAATTAGGATTATTATTTCATATTAATCATGGGGAATTGCTTCTTGGCCATAGATACTCGTGTCTGTATGGTGAAGAATGTGCAGTGATTTGGTTAAGATGGGTTCAGGTTTGCATGTCTGAGAGAGGTCCCCACTTGTTTCCGCCTTTCTCTTTTTCTTCTTCAATATCCTGCAATGAACATGAATGCTCTCTTATTATTAACCTAGAGATGAATAACTCCAATTTTGGGCTCTTGATGTTAATAACATACAATGCTTTTAAAGAACCCATGACCTTTTTTTTTTTAAGATCTTGAAATGCTGCCCTATTTCACATTAGGATAATATACACAGATTTGAATGGCAACAAGATCATATGTGCAGTTGTGGATGAGTTTTTTTTTTTTGGAAAAGGTATTGTGGATGAGATATTGGGAATCAACAACTGAGAGAAGTTGAAGATGACGGTCAAAAACACTTACTCTTTCATGAAAGAGTTCAAAAAGGTGGTAGTCTTTGCACATATCAGCATGAGTTGACAACAAAAATAGTGTTGGGGTACTCTGGTTCGGCGGGGCTTTGGTGTCACGTCCTAGGTCTTGGCAAAGACAACAATTTACATAAACATCCAAAACTAACAACTTATTTCTTCTCTGTGAGACCAGAGAGCATGATAAATCAAATCTGGAAATTATTCACCATAAATAAATAACTGGGGCATCATTCTTTGAGTGAGAAATAAAGATAATCGGGATCATAAAGTTGAGTTTGATAAAAAAAGAAGCAACTAGCTAAAAGTTTATTACATCTATTTGCTAAGAAAGAAAAACTGCAAACCCCAAATAAGCTTGATATTCCCAAGGATCTCCTATGATCAGTACAATCTAGCTGGACCCCTGAAAAAAATATCAACCAATGGTATTAGTTATTTTTTAATGATTAAGTACGTAGCATCGTTCGTATGTAATTAATCATGATATCATTTTTTTATTTTATCTAGTTTCATAAAAATAACATGCATAGTTTCATAAGTGATCAATCGATCATATAGCTATGAAACTCATTTGAATGGTAGTTATCATGTGTTATTTCATGTTCTTGTTTCTCCTTGCTATCGACACCTAATACTCCTATTTAAACTCGAATAAACCTCACATCACCTTGTTATTTTATCTAAAGTCAATGTAAGGTTACCTATTGTTGCCTTCATTTTGTTTATCACCTTCTCTGAAAAAATATTTTTTTCCCTTGAAAAGCAGGACATTAGAACTCCACCCCCTAAAAAAATTTTCAAATTTTGATCCATACCAAACACTTCTAGGTTCTTTCTTGTACTCCATCTATATGTTGCCTCGTTGTCAGTTGTCAGTGTGGCAATGCCAAACCACTTTCACCATATAGATAGTCTAGTTCCTTAGTTGATGTTTTGCACGATCAATAATACATGCTAGTCTTTCTTCATAAGACAAGTCTTTTTGGATTGTATTGATTCATGTGAGGGGTCCAAAACATTCTCAGCATATAAACATGGAATATGTTGTGAATATTTGAATATTGTGGTGGCAAAGCAGGTTGATATGTGACTTCGGCCACCTGGTCTAAATACTCAAATAATCTAATGTATCTTGGACTAAGCTTCCCCTTGAGATCAAATCTCAACACACTCGTGGTGGGTGACACCTCCAATAACACATGGTTACCAACTCCAAAGGATAGATCTTGTCGAATGTTATCAGCATAACATTTTTGGTACCTTTGGGCTACTAATAGCCTTTTCTTGACAGACTCTATTTTGTTGGTGCACTCATGCACAATATTAGGACCAAGTAATCTTCTTTGCCTGCTTTGGTCTAGCATAAGGGGGATCTACATGGTCTCGTGTGGAGCCTCAATCGATGCCATGTTGGTATTTGCTTGATAATTATTATTATATGCAAATTCCACCGAAGACATGTGAAAATCCTAATGGTTAGCAAAGTCTAGGAAACAAGCTTTAAGAATATCCTCAAGAATCTGTATTGTACTTTCAGATTGCCATCTGTTTGTGGATGGAAAGCTACCATACTAAACTTTGATTTGGTTCCTAACAAGGTTCGAAATGCTGATTTCGACACCATGTCGATGAAATTGTAAGTGTGTATTTTACCAGCATGCTGAGGGCACATCGTGGAAATGTCGATTTTTTGATGGGCATGCCGAGGGCATGCTGTGGAAATGCTGAGGGCATGCCAATGTATACTGACAAAAATGACAGAAGTAGTTAAAACGATATTAATTTCAAGAAAATCAAATGTAGATTATGACATTATGTAACAATAAGTGTTTCATCATGACCAAATATTCTTACCATGTTAAGAATTCGATTGAAACCTATGTGTGTGTTGTGTTTGTTGTGTGTGTATGTGTGTGTGTCTGACCTTACCCAAGCATTGTGTGTGTGTGACACCTTACCCAAGAACTCATGCCCAGACACATTGGCATCCGGCGGCATGCTGCCCATATCGTCGGCATGCCGTCAAAATGGTCGGCATTCTTGTATGTCGACAACTTATTTATGTCAACATGACCTTTACCCAAAAATGGCCATGTCGACAGCATGCCGTCGGCATTTAAAACACCGGTTTCCAAAGCTGTCTGCAACTTTTGCCACAATTTTCATGTGAATCTCAAATCTCTATTAGAAATGGATATACGCACCCATGGAGCCTCACTATCTCCTTGATATACAATCTTGCTAAGCTCTCAAGAGACTGAGTTGTTCTTTATGGTAGGAAGTGAGCTGATTTGTTCAATCAATCCATTGTGACCCAAAAAGCATTATGATTCTTTGTAGTTTCTGAGAGTCCTATCACGAAATCATGGTAATGTACTTCCATGTACATTAAGGTAATTACAAAGGCTGAATTTCTTGTGTGGGTTTTCTGTGTTTAGCGTTAACTTGCTAACAAATGGAGCATCGTACCACAAATTCAACCGTCTCTTTCTTCATATTCTTCTACAAGATGTTCCTTTGGAGTTCTTTGAATGTTTTGGTACTTCTAGGGTAGATTGTATACCTGGATCTACGAGCTTCTGTTGAAATCTCACATTTCAATTCTGAGTGGCTAGGAACCCATAATCTGTTCTTAACTTTGATTTCTCATTTGCTGAACTAAGTTCTAATCCTTTCTTTTGAGAGTCCTTCACAAGCCTTGCAAATTCAGGATGTTGTTTTGGGCTTGCAAAAATTTTTGGCTTTACTTGAATATTTGCCAAGATCACTTTTGTATCTTCACGGAAAGGTTTCCATTTCACCAGTACCCTGATAAGATTCCAGTTCCGAATCACCAAGCCAACAATTATGCCCAAGCCCTTCTAACTTAAAGCATGGGCAACTACATTTGCCTTACTGGATGGTAAGGAACCATCCATTACACTTCATAAACACATAGGAAGGACATTACACGTATTTTGACGCTTCATGTCATTCTGATCCAACAAAACTATAGAATCAGGCTTACCTTTATGAAAAAAAAGGCATTATAAAATAAGGCTTAGACTTTCATACTGTTGAGACTGTTGGGTCAATGAACCATAATGACCCCTCCCATCATGGCAATAGCAGTATGGAAGGGGAAAAGGGTACCGATAACTGACTGAAATTATTAATCGGTGCTTAGGTTCTTTCCGGAAAATGGCAGAAAAAATCACTCTAGGGGTGGCTTTATGGAGAGTGAATCTCTTGAAAGTCATCCTCCAGATTATTTTGAGACTGAGGCTTCGGGACTCCAACAACTAGAATGGGTATGCAACATGCTGTATAATCTGTTATACATTCGAAGTTGGTTGCCCAAATTGCAAGTATATTGCATTCATACAGTTGAAAAATTAAAGTGGAATAGACCAAACAAGACATCAAAGTATCATGCAAAGAATACTAGAGTTTACGTGGAAACTCCCCTTACAAGGAGAGGGGAGATAATCATGGAAGAACCCTATTCTATTTTTTCTTCTCTCATAAACAAATATAGAGTACAAGGGCTTTTATATAGACAACTGCACACTTTTAAATTCTCACATCTACTATGTGGGACTAAACCCAACCTACATATATCCTCCAACGACCTCCCTCAAGTTGAGCATGGAATATACTAAGAATGAAATACTCAGCTTGCAACACATAAAAATATCCACTCATTGACATGTCACACAACGACAACACATCCCAATCCCAACCATTTGCTCGGATGATGATGAGATGCTTCACAGGTCATGTTAATGAGACAGACGACGACTAGAGGTATAAGTGCTAGAAAATCATTGTAGCTGAGTTGAAAACCATTGCTCTAGATTCCGCACGAGTCACGTTTGGACATCAGTTGAACTCTAATCACAAGCTTGATGTTCTCCATGCTACTGCATATGTCTTGAGCATTACAATTGATCGCTAATCACATAGAGATCCATATCACGAAAGAACTTGGAACACCAATCGATTCAATCACCTGAAAACATGTGGCTCAACAACGAAATCCTCCACCTTCTAACTTGAGCCAAATAATGAAGGTGGAGATAATCACGAAGATAGAACTCGAAGGGACATTCCCAAATTCTCCCATGTTGTGGAGCGAAAAAAATGAAATCTTCATTTTTTTTATCAACCATTTTTTTTAAAAAACACTCCAACCTTTTTTTACAACTACCTTACTTTTCTCCTTTCGTTTTCCTTTTTTTCTTTTCATATTCTTCACCTTTCCTCTATATTTTTTTTAAAACGTAAATATAGAGAACCAAATATAGAAACTTGAGAACGGAGTTGGAAAAGCAAAGATCTCGGTAGGAGATCTTGATTGCCGCCTCCATGCCGGATCTCACCACAAAATATGCACTGAACCCTAGGTGATTGCTGAAGGCGAGGATTGATCAAAGCAGTGAAGATGGCACATGCAAGGACGTGAAAGCCATCAACTCGCCGCCAATCCGATACGAGATGCTCAACACGTGAGGACACGTGGAGTATCTCTCTCACACAACCAATCCCATGATCAAAACGTGCTCTGATATCCATGTTGAAAAATTAAAGTGGACTAGACCGAACGTGACATCAAAGTATCATATGAATGCTAGGATTCACATGGAAACCCCTCTTACAAGGAGAGGGGAGAAAACTACGGAAGAGCCCTATCAGGTAGATGTTATTATTATTATTATTATTATTATTATTATTATTATTATTATTATTGTTTTCTCTTAGAAACAAATGTGGATATAAGGACCTCTATAAAGGCAACCACACACTTTCAAATTCTCAAGTCTACTATGTAGGACTAAGCTCAACTCATGCAATAGTAAGCTGACACTGCCACTCTATCCTATAATTCGTTTTTGTGCTGCATCTCAAGTTCTCTGGGTCCCTGTAAATCACTCATGTCCATAGACAAAAGAAGGCAGACCTTGCTTCCTGCACTCCTTTCACAAGCATCCAAAATACTGTACCCTTTATTTCTTCTTTTTTTGGACTGTGCTACTTGAAAATTGATGAGTTTAGATGTTTCTTCCTAGATATTTTACAAATGTCTGAAACATTGAGATATTTCCTCTTAAGTCACTTGTTTTGATGACCAAATATTGTCCCAAACTGAATCCTGATTGATCACACGTGTTTCATTTGATCAGAACTTTCTGACATCCATCTTTTAGAATTTCCGAGAGAATTTTAGAATTGCTTCATCTTTTAGAATTGCTCAAAGAAGAAAAAAATGGAGAGAAGGTAACTGATGTCAAGCTCTTAGATAATGAATTTGAGAATGCATAATATATGGCATGGGTGCTCTGTTCCAAGAACACTGGTTTGTCTTTGATATCCATTTTTGTCCTGTAAATCTGCTGGCTAGTTTTCTTAGGATATTTGAAACCTCTAAGGCTTCAACCAATATGATTTCACCTCTTTTTCTTTTTTTTTGTCAAAGCATGTTAAACTATATTTAAGAAGTGATTCAATGGTATATCTTCTTTGCCAGAAATTATACAACTTTTAATGAAAATCAGGGTGCAATGGTTTTTGACGTGTCCTGCAACAGAATTCACCTAAGTAGCACTGGCTTGTTGTCTAATTGCTTTCTTTCTTCCATATTTTCAGGTTATGGATATTATGCGTCTCAACAACATGATGAGTGACCATGGCATATACTCAAGAGACCGGCTCCTCATTCCCATTGGCAACCCAGAAATTCTCCATGGCAGCACCTGTTACATTGAGCTAGATGTCTATGCAAAAAGGGAAGTTGCAGTTTTGTATTTGGAAGGCTGCCCTCGTGGAAAAGTCAACTACCTGGCTTCCCGGTTGACAACTGATGCTGGCAGGAAGAAGATACTTGATTCTGTGAAGAGAAGCTTGGGAGTAGATGATGGAACTGCTGAGTACTATATGTCCATTTCGAATGGAGATCCCAGGATGGCCATGATGAAGTTCTCTGAGGACCTGATATGGGAGCGACAGATGGCAGGGCAATAAAACAGGTAAGCCCCTCAGCTTTGTCAAGTAAGCTAGTGTTGCAGTTTTCATTGTGGTGCGGTCTGTTGTTCATTCTGGTTGCTCTTGTAAATGACAACACAAACCCCAGCCTCTATGGACATTGGCATGATTTAGCCATTGTTGTATAATTTAGAGTGAATACAGAATAATAAACAAGTTGTAATCCGAGTTCACCATCTCGAAAACGAAAAATGCGAAGTGTGCTGGTTTTCATGTCCGACCAATTCTACCCACTTTGTGCTCTGCCCTTCTGGCGCCATTGGTTTGGTGGGGATTTGAGCTGTCGTCATCGATTTTTGTTGTATCTTCATGGAAGATGCTGGTATTTAAACCCACCAGGTTCAAATCTTCATCCTGTCGTTACCTGGAAGATTGCTGTAGGATTTATCCAATTGGGATTTGATTTTAGGTCACCAAAAAAAAGATACAAGAGGAACACGGGATAATATGCATATCACTTCACTCTGCATCTTGAAGGCTTGAAGCTACCATCACCACGTGATATAGACCGTGCAAATATATATTTCACATCCATTTTAATACATTCTTATGTCAAACTTCTAAAGAAGTCTGTGATTTCATACAGGTTTTTCAACAACAAAAAAAAAAAAATTGTATGGCCTGCAAACGAGCAATGGTAATATTTGGGCCTCATATTTCAGTAGATAACTACAGGTACTTACTTTACCTTTATAAATCAAAACAACAACAAAAACTTCAATAAATGTTATTCCATTAAAGTATTTGAGTAAGTATTTGCAAAAAGGACTTCTGCAATTTGAAGCATCTTGAAAGGCTATTTTTTCAAAAAGAACCTTTTACATGCCAACAAGTAAACCCGCAACTTCTAAGCTCTGCTCGGGCACTTTTTCTAATGCAAACCCTTACTCTAATCCACGAAGCATTGAGAATTCATCTCTTGTCTTAAAAGAAGCTTTTCCTACAAAACCTTCTTCAGTACTTCTTTCCAACTCTTTCGCTCATCTTCTCTCAAAAGAAAAAAGAAAGAAAGAAAGAAAAAACCTCTCTCATTCATCAAAAATAGAAGGTTCGGTTGTCACGTAATTGGCTTCACCCAGAAAAACCAGCGTTCAGCTTTCATCTTTGTATGAAAGATTGCTTTCCCTACAAGGGTATGTAAGTCGCAAAGGGCATCTTATGTGAACAATACATAACATTGTCCGTACATAGTAAACAAGATTCTTTGATACATTTGGTACTGGTAGATCGTACTTGTTCTTAGATTTTGCATCTCATCCGTGCATATTTCTTCTGTACCCTTCTGTAGGAAGGATGGTTCCAAGAATCACGTAATGCACATCATTGGACCAGATGTTACCACCGATGCATGTCAAAGATAAATAACAATATATAAACGTCCCTGCAAACAGGGGTAGAGGTTATTCAGGTCAACCAAATGACTTCTCAACCTGATAGAAATGAATTATTTGGTTTGAGTTGTTTAGGTTATGAATCAAATCAAGATTAAAATTGTAAAATTTATATGAGTTTTGAGTTGGTTGATAAGTCTAGTATATGCAACTCAAATCACCTAAACAACCTAAACTATTAAATCAGGTGATTCCTGGGTCACACCCATCCACTTGAATTGAACCTAAATATATAGGTGAATTGATTTGTAAATAATTTTGATTTTTTTTTTTGAAGTTTTTTTTTGTAATTATAGATGATATTTAATTTGTTATAAGATGGATAAAGTATTTAGTCGCTATTATATTGTAAAGTATCTTGAAAAAGAAAAAAATCCTTCTTTGTTAACAAATACGTACAAAATTTAGATTTCACCCAACCTAAACTGATCCAAATCTCATCTAATTTGGTTGGATTAGGGGTGGTCATTTTATCATTCTAAATCCAATATGATTCGAATAGAAAAAATTCGAATCCACCTAAATGGATTGAACACCGACTAACATTGGCAAATGTCATTTCATTGCTTATAATCAAACCATGAATGAGCTAATCCTAGTGATGGTTGGGTTAGCATGACTGACTTAAAGGGGTATAGGCATGTTCCAAATTAAAAAAGAGGAAAAAAAAGGTGCAAAGAAGGTGTTAGCATGGGGATGCTTTCGAATGGGACACCCTTATAATTTGGGGTGGTATTAGCAACAAGGATGTCTTCCAAAAAGTTTTCCTATAATTTGGTTGGATATTTTACAATTTTTTCCTATCAAGTGCCTTACTAGAGGAGTGATGATATATCGATGTTAAAAGTGTATATAATTTTGTGCACAACATTCTACGTGAATCATAATATGACATGAAACATATCATGTTATGTTGACGTGACACGCATATGGTGTTGACGTGTCATGACTAACGTAATCAATTTTTGTAGGGAGAGGATATGGTATATGACATGTCACATAATGTAATTGAAGTGGCATATGACATGACGCTTACATAGTATATGTGTATAAAGTTATGTACACTAAAACTTTTCCTTATAAAAGCAAGTTGGGGGGGGGGGGGGGGGGGGGGGGGGTGATTAGGGAGGATGCTTGGACATACATCCAATGTTCGTTTACAATCCATTGCCTCTTTCATCTCCACTCTCTGCTCCAACTCCTCGCCCTCTCAGAAGATCTTTGTCATCGTTGTCGACAAATTTTGCTCTCTCAATCTTCCTGAGTCTGCACAAAGCTAGAAATCAACGAGGACGTGTCGAAGAAGAACTATTCCATAACCGTCCCTTGCTCTTCATCAGCCTCAACATCTTCGCAAGATACCCGAACTTCCATTGAAGTTGAACTAGCACAAAAACCTCTCAATATCAAATCAGTTTGATTCTCATTTGCTCTTCTTCTTCTTTTGCTTCTTGATGTTTGAACTTAATTGGTTTGTGGTGTTCGTTGTTGTCATCATAAATGGTAAGAAATGATTAGTGTAAGTTTTCTACATCTGGAAATTTGGTGAAAGCTTAAATGGTGCACTCCTATGTGAGGAAAATCTTACAAATGTAATTGAAGTTCAGGGATGTTATGTAGAAAATCAAGAGAGCCATGCCCTCTCTCTCTCTTAGGATACTTGTACATTGTTTTTTTTCTTAAGATGCAAGTTACGAAACACACGTTTTAACGTATTTGACAACACATGGAGCGGGAAAATTACATTTTTCCATTGTACGTGGTGGGCCCACTCACTTAAAAGCACATTTTCACTTGATGGTTTCAACCGGTGTGTTTTAGATTTCAAACCATTGTTTATAAGTAAAAAATCACTTTCCACCCATACGTGAAAACTAAAATCACTTTTTACCTATAGGTAAAAACTAAAATCATTTTTCACTAGTAGAGAGACAAAATACATTGGTGTGTCTTAATTTTCCAACGGTGTGTTGGTTTTTCATCAATGGAAAACCACCTTCCACCCATAGGTGAAGGCTAAAACACACTCATGTGTTTTGATCTTCCACTAGAGGATCATTTTCTACAGATAGAAAATCATTTTCAACTGATGTGTTTAAGTCTTCAATTGATGTGTTTTGATTTTTCTACCCATGATAAGGTGGGGTTGCTTTTTTTAAGTGGTAGTGGATATCATGGTTGCTTTTTTGGTATCTCTATCCTGTGCCTTAACATTTGATGTTAGAGACTAACCCATGTATCAACTTTTGACATTGGGAACATGAGTGAGAACCTGCACATTGTAAAACGCATCTCTACGCATGTTTCTTTACTTTTTCGCCTTTTCTTATAGGTTAGCTACTTAGACGTTCATAAACTTTTAATGTTACATAATTACCATTACAACATTCTTATTTCCATAATTAACGTCATACAGGTGATTATCTTTACAAAAATACTACTAAATGTTTAATTCTATTAATCCTTAAAAAGAAAAGATATTAAGTTCATAGATGATATGCTATTTTCTACTATAAATGTGAAGAAATGGTTGCCTTTGCCTTTTGATTATTTCATAAACTCTAAAAAATGCATTTGTACTGTTCTTCACCATCCTCACTCCTCTCTCCACCTCTAGAACTTTATTGTTCACTCTAGTCTCTAGTTGTTTCTCAATTCAGGGATACGAGGCACAGGTTGCGAGACCTATTAATACTCTCTTTCTACATAGAGTAATAATAGATACAAGCACCTTCACACGACAAAATCCACGATTCCTCATGCCTATAAACCGTCCACTACACACGCGTAGGTCTGCTCACCACCCAGTAGCCTCGACAACACACAATCGCTATATGCCATCCACTCTCGGTCCTACAGCATCAACGGGGCAGGCCTTCACACAACATCGCGCACACCGTACATACCACACATGGCATCATGCAGGGGAGCCTGAGCACACGGCATACAAACACCACCCAGAAGCCTTGCCAGCACACAAGTGCTATGTCGTCCACTCCTAGTCCTACAACATTAGCAAGGTAGGCCTCGGCACAACACTGCTCATACTGCACACGGCACCGTGATGAGCTACGGACGCGTTTGTTTGAATCGGTTTTTGTAGCTCGCGTTCGTAGCGTCGGTTTTAAATAAAGAAATGGATGTGAGCCCAAGTGTCGAACACAGGGAGGCGTGAAATTGGGTTTTTCTGTCATTTAGTTGTCACAGAAATGGTGGGTTTTTGCTTATGCAAGAAAACGCGGGAGAGTACGAGGGGAGAGAGAGAGAGAGAGAAAGTAGGGTTAGAGTCTTTTAAGTCATGGCAGTCATGAAAATTACAATAAGAAAAACTCAGCAAAAAGAGAGAGACGATAGCTATATAAGAAACATCCTCATTTAACATGTAACTTGAGTTTTTATAAATACAACAATAGCTAAATGCTTGAACAAAAGTAAAGTAATGCTAGGGTAGAGAGAGAGAGAGAAAGAGAAAGGAGACGGTGAGGTGGCCACGGCGGTGGAGGGCTTCGTCGGTGGCTCGTCGACTTTGGCGAGTACAAAAGGTGCTAAGGGAAGCTAGGAGTGGGGTAGAACACTTGCAAGGGTATTGAATGCCTTTACATGGGTAGTTGAAGGAGGTTTATATAGGGAGAAGAGGTTTCTAAACTAAGGGCTTTAGCGATGTCCAGGACGTCACTAAAACCATTCCAGAAATGTCGGTGAAGGTCCCTGCCTACTGGTCTAATGCGTGCGCTCGTGCTTCCTCTTCTCGCGTTGTGCTTGTGATCCGCGTGCGCTTGCTGTGGACTGTTCAATCGAAAATCGGGCGGTTGAGATGCTGCGGATGGTGCGCTGTGGATCGCACCCTAAGAGCGCACACGCGATCGCTCGCATCCGCGAGCACCACGTAGCCGTGATCTCTGTCGTCCACGCGCGCATTGACGGCTTAATTTCCCCTGCGCGCGATCCTGCGCAAAACGGAGGAAGTGGGGCAGTGGGCTGGATGCGCTTAGCTCGCGACACGTGGCAGCTTTGTGGCTCTTGATCATCAGATCAACGGTCAGAACTTCTTGGGCTAGTTGCAGGAGCTTCGGATGTCGGATTTGATCGATTTTGAGTCCGTTTGCCTCCGTTCGTCGTTCTGAATCCATCCGTGCAGTCTGATTGCTCATCTGAAGCCTATTTTGACATGAACTTGTACAAATGGCTATTAACATTGAATTACAAGCAATCTTGATGTGCAATGCATGTCATGCTCCCATGCCCATTTACAGTGTATATTTTGTGCATGTTACCCTTAAGATAAACCCAGATTGGCAGAATTATCACCATAGAATGTAGCGTTATCATACCCCCATGCTTACTCCTTGCTAGTCCCTAGCAAGGTTTATCCTAGTCACTATTCTCAGTCAGAATTTAGAAAGTGATTACTTAGATATTTTGTTACTTGTTAATAGGAGGAAATATACTAAGATCCTGATCTTCAAAGACTAAACAGTGCCCAGGTGTCTGCCAAAATGTAAATCACCCGAATCCTTGCTTTAAGGCATATATATATATTTTTCTTTTTATCTTTTCTCATTTTTTTGGAATTTTGGAGTTGAAAGTGTATTGGTAACTTTTTATAGCTACCCAACCCACTCAAAACTCAAAAAAGACTCTAAGTGCTTAGCATCTTGATGTGAAGATCGTGATATACTCACTCAATGGTAATTCAGACAGACTTCGGGTTTCTACACCCTTAGGTAACCGAAAAAGGAAGTGTTTGCCTGAAGGTGTATCTGTCCGATCAGTAGATTTCTCCCTACTTTTATTTTATTTGGAGTCAACACAAAGGTGTTTCCAGTGTATATCTCCCCGGATTGCTCTACTTCCTCTCTTCTTCCTTAAGTGTTTTGGATCTTTTTGTGCATTTAGTGAGCTGGGCTCTGGATAACCGGCCAATGGGCTGTTACCCACAACCACTTGCCAGCCATACTCGTGCGGTGAAGTGTGGCTTATTTTGTTCTTTTTTTCTTTTTCTTATTTTTTTTTTAGTAGGTGGCTTCTCTGATCTCAAATTTACCTAAAGGCAATAAAAAGAAAGTGGTCCTGTGGCTGGACTCTGGACAACCGGCCAATGGGTTGTTACCCACGACAACTTGCCACCCATATCACCCTAGAAGGTTCATTAGCTACTCAATTTCTGTCAGAATCTCCGATGAGTGAGTCAGTGCAAAAATGTGTGCAGATACTTAGACTAAAAGTCCCTTCGAGTCAGAGGGCGAATTGATAAATCATATACTTATTACCCTATTTTATTGGTGAATTAAAATAAATTAAGGTTGCGAGGATTCGAGACTAAATCCATATTGTAACGGACACCAGGGCTGATTGAGCTTGAAGGCCTGAAAAGTCTAAGTGTTCAGGTTCTTTTCGTATTATTTCCCACTGTTGACAAGTTCCTATTGGCTAAGTTTTCTTCCTGAATTCATCATTTTTTTTTAATTTTATTTTATTCATACTGATAAAATGAACTCAGAACATGCAGATTACCACCCCCCCATGCTTAAGTTGGACAATGTCCTCATTAACAGATAAATCGATGCAACGAGGGTTCAGAAAGAAATTACCTGAGTGATGCAATATACTTGATCAGTCTGAATTTTCTGGGTTGCCTCTTAGGAAGTGCTGAGTTTAACGCCTTCGGCTGGCGATACTTTGTGTCAACCCTCAATGAGGGTGACAACCTCCTTTGGGGGAACCTGGGCAAGGAAGTACTTCAGTCTCTGACCATTTACCGTGAAAGTGTGCCCAGTATTCAGATCTGCAATTTCAACTGCCCCATTGGAATAGGGTTTGACCACCCTATACGGTCCTGTCCACTTGGATCTGAGCTTCTCGGGAAAGAGTTTGAGTCAGGCGTCAAAAAGCCAGATGATGAGAACCTCATCATGAACCCTAACTAGCACATTTTGACCTAAATAAGTATACAAAACTCTTATAAAACCTAAGGGAAAGCCTAAATCAAAGAACTATAAATTTGAGCATAAAGCAACTCACAAGGGATAAAACAGCAATTTTACCAATGCAGTACACAAACGGGATGTCTAAGGGTCTAAACACAGGTCAAATTGGCTTAATAAGAGAGGAAGTGGGATGATTTGATCTGAAAAGGGTTATAACAGCTTCTAAAAATTAAATAACATTCTATAATCCTAAAACAAACCCACTCTAATTCACGAAGTTCCAGGAAAGATAAAAATCAATTAAACCCTCTAAAATTCATGAAAAAATATCCCCTGAGATTTAGAAACTTCAATTTGGCTATTGGAACCTATCTTGACCTAGATTGAGAACCAAACCCAATTTTTGACCTAATTTGGGTTTTTATGCAAATTGACCGGTCAAACGTGGTCAAGCCTAAAATCCAACCTCACCATTGGATCCCTTAGGTCCAAATTAGGGTTATATCAAAATTTGAACCTAAGGAAAGTTTGCCTTGACCTACTTTACAAATTGGTCCTCAAGAATTACTTTTTCACCCTTAACTTTTTGAACCCTTGCACTTAGCCCCTCAACTTTCCCTTCGTTCTTTGCAAGCTAGTCCCTCTGTCACCCGCAGCAGCTGCCCATGCATTCGGCGACTTTGCGCGGAGGATGGCATCGCGCAGGGTATGGGGACCGGCCCCAGAAACGAGAGAGCGGTCCCCTGCGTTGTCTTCTTCCGCATGGAGCCCCTCCCATGCCCTGCCGACGCCCATACCTCTCGTGCGAACGCGCGAGAGGCATGGGTATCTTTTCCGGCCATTCTCCGGCGGCCTGCCCACGCGTCCTCCTCGAGATCTCCTCCTCGCCAACATCTATTTAAGGAGAGGTAAGGGCTGCTGGTTACTTCAAGCTCGATTTGGCTAGAGAACTCCCCTAAATTCGTCCCCTCCTCACTCTGGCCAACAGCTCGACGCTTCCGGCGACTCTTCCTCCCTCTTCTCGTCACTCTACCACCATACCAGTGGCAGAGCAAGCTCCGCCATTCTCCTCTGCGCTAGGCCGTACCAGTTGGCACTCTCTGACCCCTTCTCTTCATCGCCACCCCCCCCTTTGGCACCTTAGTCTCCGGTGATGGCAAAGACGCGCCGATCGCCATCTCCTCCCTTTTGTTCGCTTATCTAGGTAAAAACTCTTCCCCTTACTCTCTCCTTTATTTCCCCCTTGTTAATTTGTTGTTTCTATCCCTCGACATCCACTGTCCATCGCCACCTTCTCCATCTCCGGCCGCCCTCCGACAAGACGCTTCCATCACTCCGCAACCCCACACGTCTCGCCACCCACCTCACAACCTCCGCCACACTCCACTGAACATCCTCCACTCGTCCACAGACCACCTACAACACCACAACCGCCCCCCGACCTAACCCATCCATCCGGCTGTAGAGCAACCTAGGCACGCACGCCTAGGCCGCCCCGCGGCCTGCCACCTACCGCCTCACCTTCGCCGTGACACGGCAAAGGTCCTCTTGTGGTTTGATAGAGCTGCAAGCTTCTTTTTGTGTCATGCAGGGTCTGAGCTCCAGCCGCCATTAGCGACGGCTCGAGGAGGTTGAAAGCTCGCTCCAGGCTGAAGTGCTACAGGGTTCCAGGTCCAGCAGGTTCGGGGAGTCTTCGCATCCAGCTGTCTAAGCAATTGGCGCTGCGAGGCCTGTAGCTGCTGTAATTGGACGGAAGATCTCCTACGGGCGTGCGAGTAGAACATTAGTCCCACCTCGTGAACCTGTGAGTGAGGTGTGCGAAAAAAATTGAATTTGTGATATTAGCTGTTTGCCTCCAATTCACTGGGGTGAGGTCCCTCCTCACCTATGCACGCCTCGTCCATGAACTAGCCTGCGGACATGGTAACCCAACCCGATTATCCTCCTATGCACTCCTCGCACACCACACCTACGCCGGTGCGCCTGGACCTGGGCGCGCAACCCGACCCGATAACCTGGCTTTGGGAGAGCGTACTGAAGAGAGATTCAGAGAGAGAGAGAGACGCGCGGGGAGGGTAGGGGAATAGGTTTTGTTGCGTGGTGCTTGTGCAAGAAGAGGACACTAAGGAGGAAGCAGCAAGAGAAGGAAGCAGGGACTTAGCCGCTGCAAGCGAAAAAGAAGACAGGAAGGAAGAAGCTGCAGAGGAAAGAAAGAGAAGAAGCAGCCAAGAGCTGCAACAGAAGAAGAAAGAAGAAGACAGGAAGGCAGAGAAGCCAACTGAAGAAGGAGAAGGCACAGTGCAAGAAGAAGAAGAAGAAGGAAGCTAAACAGAGAAGAGAAGAAAAAGAAGCCAAGAGGAGAAGAAGTTGCGAGGCACTGTAGCAAAGGGGCAGATAAGGCGTTTGATTCAAAGAATCAGATGTCCGAAAAAGGAAAGGCAGAGAAAGAAGAGAGAAGAGGAGAAGAAAGAAAGAAAAGAAGAAAATGATTTTTTTGTTCACTCTCTCTCTTTAATTTTTGTAAAATAGTATATAGTTAATTGTGAATTTGTATGCTTCTAGAATCAAAGTTTGCTCCCTGAGTTCGACCTCGGGATATTCTAAATTTCGAGTTATAAATTTTTATTTGTTTTCGCGGAGAGAGTTCATCTATATTACAATGAGATATCTGTTAAAACACGATCTAGCTGCGCAAAACATTTTTTGGCACCGTTGCCGGGGAGCAACAAGCATTCTAGAAGCTATTAATTCACAATTTCTGATTTACTACTGACTTAATCTCCTCTCTTTTGTTGTGCAGGCACAGGAAAACAAGAAGGAACAAGCAGCCGCACAACAACCACACCAAGGGATAGGTAATTTTCTATCCTCTCTTTTAAGCCCCTAAAATTCTAAAGAGGAAGAAAAAAGAAAAGCAATCTAGGGGTTACTTGTCTTTCATACATAATAAATCACAAGAGTTGCCTGTTTTTCAATTTCAACACATTCTATCTGTATATCCACTAAAGGTAATTAGGGCTAAAACATTCTTGCTTGAGCCCTAGTTACCTACTCTTGAGGCAACTTACTGGACCAATTAGAGCCAACCTAAGACTCAAAGCTAGGGTTTTAGAGACACACCTTCCAATCAATAATTGAAAATTCACAAAAGAAGTGTGCCTAAGCCATTGCTTGAAAAGATCTATTAAGAGAAACCCTAAGCAATCTGGCTCTTAAGTCACTTGAACCTTAAAAGACAGGACCTAATAAGCTCTCACAGGAACTAATAGGTGAAGTTGATCCCTTGGATCAACCAACCTTTAAATTAAGTCACTTTTTGCACACAAAAGGATAAAGTTCAAGTGAAACCCTAAGCACCTTAATCCTAATTAAAAGTGGTAAACTTAAGAGGTCAAAGTCCCCATTCTGGTCTACCTGGAAACTCAGTGATAAGAGAGGTCGAGTAGGGGAAACCCTGTAACTCATGGGGGCACTCTACCGTGTAGGGGTCTTCGCAGGACTCACCCTCTCTGGCTGCTCAGGTAATTCTCAGGTGGACGACCTTCTGATTAAGGGGTATCATCCGCCCCGAACCTCTATAATCACCCAATATTTTGGGTGTCTTGATTGGGTCCAGCACCTGCTAACCTCATCCAATCCATCAGTGTATGTTTGGTAGGAGGTCCTTGAAACCTCCTCTAGAAATTCACTCTCCCCAAGGCCAAGTCTCGGTACCCTTGTTTGGGAAACAACCTCATCACATAGACCTCTCTTCTGATTCTGAACCCAATTCCCCTTCTTCCACAATGGCTCAACCTGTTGAAGAAGAGAATAATCTTGAGCACCAGCTCCAGCAACTTAATGATCTCTTCCAGAACTTCATGAACCCACCGTAGCGTCCCATGATGCGAGATCACTATAATCCCGCTACGGTGGCAATTGAGCCTTGAGTCAGAACCCCGACTGGAGGACCTGATTCCGAGTTGAAGCCCAACATGATCCACGCCATACCCAAATTCTATGGGCTTAACTCTGAAGACCCCTTCCAGCATATCAAACAGCTTAAGCATCTGGCCCAGACCTTCGGGTCAGATGCACAGAATCGGGATATCCTACTTATGAAGATGTTCTCTTTCTCTCTTATGGACAAGGCAGCCCATTGGTATCAGACACAGACCCGCCCGATCAACACTTGGGAGGAACTTCAGTCCAAGTTCTTGAAGAAGTTCTTCCCTGTTGGTCGGACTAATGCCTTGTGCCATCAGATTACTCACTTTACACAACAGACGAGAGAACCTCTTCATGAGGCATTGGATTGTTTTCAGGATCTCATGAGAAAGTGCCCTATCAAGGAGTTCCTAAATGGAAACAAGTCCAGTCTTTTTACCAGGGACTCCGTGAAGATATTAGACTGTTCGTCAATGCAACTTGCGGAGGGAATATCATGGGTCAACATGAAGACACCGTGTGGGAGATTCTCGAGAATATGTGCGAGAACTCCATCAACAATGACTCCATGGGATTATTCGACCGGACGAATACCTGCGCAGAGACGAACCTTAGGGGAGCACACGAGATGCAGGGCCTGTCCGCATCAGTCGACCTGGAATTAATGGCTAGTCAATTGGACAAGGTCCTATTATTGAGAAGAAGGTGGATGAGCTGACTCAGCATTTGCAGCGAGCCACCTCTGCTTAGAACTCCTTCGCACAGCCCCCTCCTGCACGAACTGTGCAGAACATTTTCCACCGACCTTCTCGTGGGATGGACTCGTATCCACCCCCATCTGACTCCAGGATCGGAGGGACCTCCGATCCTTTCTATTCTTGCCGGGGGAGCCCTACCCCCCCATTCTCCAACTTTTCTGAGGCTCCTCAGACCTACGAGGACCTCAACTCCATCTAGAATGACCCATTTTCCAACACCTACAATCCTGGATGGCAAAACCATCCCAATTTCCAGTAGGTGGCAAATTCCCAGAATCCAAGACCACCCTTTCAGCCCCGTCCACAAGCACCTCGTCCTTATCAGCCGCCTCAGCCTCGGCCCAACCCCACTTATCCATCCGGGCCAAACCAAGATCAAATGTCCCTTATCCTCCAAACTTTGGCTGACATTCAGAAAATGAATGCGGCTATCCAGAAGCAACATAAGGACGAAATCACTGAGGTCCGAAATCAACTTGCCCAGTTGGCAAATTCTCGCCAACCAGGCACACTTCCTTCTTAGCCTCTTCCTAACCCTAATAGCGTGCCGACCCAGCGGCACGTTATGAACCCAAACCCGAGCCAAGCACACATGGTCTATCAAGCCCCTTCTATTCCTTCACCTGACGGAATGGAAGCTTCAACCTCCTATGCGGGTTACCAACAGTAGCAGCCCATCCTACCAACCCCTAACCAGAACCAGGCATGAATAAATTCTGTAACAACCCGTAGTGGTAAGGCAACATAAGATCCACCTTATCCAAACCACTCCAAGCCTGGTAGTGACCCAAACCTCAGGACAGTCATCCAGGATGTTCTTATCCCTGTCTCAGATCAAAAACCTGGGCCTATCCTAGAGGAACCAACCAAGGCTCCATTTCCCGAGGCCTTGACCAAGGGAAAGAGGACAACCAAACCCGTGGCTCCTGAGGAGGACCTGGTCAAGCTCTCTGAGTAGGTCCAAATAAACATCCCCTTAATGGATGCAATCCGCCACATACCGGCTTACGTAAGATTCTTGAAGAACGTGTGTACATCTCAGCGTAAGCCGAGAACCAAGAGTGGGAATCCAATTGTACTGTCAGAGCAAGCCAGTTCTGTAATCCTGAGTAGACTCCCACCCAAGGCAAAAGACCCAGGCACTCCCCTGATTTCATGTAAGGTCGGTGAAACCCAGTTTGATAGAGCATTATTGGACCTAGGTGTCTCCATAAACTTGATACCCACATCCCTACTTAACCATCTAGAAGAATCTGAGCTAAAACCGACCGAGGTGACATTGTAGTTAACAGATCGATCTATCAAGTCACCTAAAGGAATTCTTGAGGATGTTATTGTGAGGGTGCGGGATTTCTACTTCCCTGTAGATTTCATAATTTTAGATATGGATGCACCTGAAAACCCAAGGGATACACCAATCATACTAGGGAGACCTTTTCTGGCCACTACAAGGGCCAATATAAGTTGTGAAGAGGGCCAAATAGAACTGAAATTTGGAAACCAGACTCTCAAAATTGATATCTTTAAGGCCTAACAAGGGATCAATTGCGGTGTCATTGAACAAATCTGTGATATTAGAGCTGTGGTTGATGAACCACAACTTGAGGACAACATGATTATTCCTCACCAACCACAAGAGGATCTTGAACCGCAATTAGAGGAGTTAGACCTTGAGATAGACAAACCTATAACTCCTACCCTTGTACCCACACTCACTCTGAACCACCCACTGCTGCTGATAACCCCATTCTTGAACTCAAACCCCTTCCCAATCATTTAAAATAAGTCGTTTTGGGTTCTAATCAGACATTTCTTGTGATTATAAACTCCAAACTCACACCTGATCAGGAATCCCGTCTAATTACTGTTCTCCAGCAACATCGCAGAGCCATTGGTTGGACTCTCGATGATTTGACTGGAATAAGTCCCTCTATTTGCACACACCGTATCTATTCTGAAGAGGGTGCACGACCTTCACGTGAGATGTAGTGACGTTTGAATCCCAATCTGCAAGAGGTCGTGAAAAAGGAGATTATTAAGTGGTTAGATGCAGGGATCATCTACCTGATCTCCGACAGTCGTTAAGTGAGCCCAATCCAGGTTGTGCCTAAGAAGACAGGGCTCACCACCATCACGACTGAAACCGGAGAGGTCATACCTACCCGTATAGCCAACTCGTGGAGAGTCTGCATAGATTACCGAAGACTCAATTCCTCCACGAAGAAGGATCATTTCCCACTACCATTTATTGATCAGATTCTCGAGAAGTTAGCGGGAAGTAGATTCTTCTGCATTCTTGACGGGTACTCCGGTTACAACCAAGTGGCGATTCATCCAGAGGACCAAGAGAAGACTACATTCACCTGCCCCTTCAGGACGTACGCGTTCCGAAGGATTCCTTTCGGTCTCTGCAATGCACCTGCGACTTTTTAGCAGTGCATGCTTGCCATATTCTCTGATATGGTAGGTGATTATCTGGAAGTCTTCGTGGATGACTTCTCAGTTTTCAGGGCATCATTTGACGATTGCCTCCATCACTTGGTTCACATACTCAGGCGTTGCATTGACGTAAATCTGGTTCTTTCCTGGGAAAAGAGCCACTTTATGGTGCCTGAGGGGATCGTCCTGGGACACTTAATTTCTGAGAAAGGCATCTAAGTGGATCGAGCCAAGGTTGATCTGATTTCTAGACTTCCTATGCATAGCTCGATTAGGGACATTCGATCTTTTCTGGGGCACGTCGATTTTTACCGTCGTTTCATCCCTGATTTCTCAAAAATCATGTGTCCTCTGACTACTCTTCTCTCCAAGGATGTACCCTTTAAGATTTCCAAGGAATGCACTCAAGCTTCTGAGAACCTTCGTGACCGAGTCACCCAAGCCCCGATCCTATCCCTGATTGGTCTCAACCCTTTGAGATCATGTGCGATGCATCTGACTTCGCTGTAGGAGCGGTTCTGGGGCAGAAGATTGACGAAAAACCCGTGGTCATCTACTACGCTAGTAAGACACTTGACGAGGCTTAGCGTAACTACATGGTTATGGAAAAAGAGTTGCTAGCCGTAGTATTTGCCCTCGAAAAATTCCGATCATATCTCCTGGGTTCCCACGTCATAATCTACTCAAATCACACAGCTGTGAGGCATCTCCTTGCTAAGAAGGACACGAAGCCTCGATTAATCTGATGGATCTTGCTGTTGCAAGAATTCGAACTCGAGATTCGCGATAAGGCGGGAAGACAGAACGTGGTAGCTGACCACTTGTCTCGCCTTCCTTCTGAGATCATCGACCCTTCTGGACCCATCACGGAGCATTTTCCTGATGAGCACCTATTGACTATTGGTTCTAGGATTCCATGGTTTACTGATATAGTAAACTACTTGGCATCTCATCAGATCCCGTCTGATTGGCCTAAGGCCAAGAAAGACAAGTTGCGTTACGATGCCAAGTATTACATCTAGGAAGACCTGTACCTTTTCCGCATAGGTGCTGACCAAGTCATCCGGCGGTGCGTCCCAGAGGGCGAAATCAATGACATTCTCTTCTTCTACCATGACCAGCCATGATTCCGAACCTTTCGTCATGAACGGTTAGAGACTCAAACCGTTCATTGACGTAATTAGTACAGATTTGGCTGAGTCATCATTTATCCACCTTTCTCCCTGAGCTTATTGCGCCCAGCCGATGGTGTAAAACTCAGCGCTTAACGGAAGGCAACCCATCATTCTTTTTGAAAAACCCGAAACCTTTTCTGACATTTCTTTGCACTTTAGGTTCATCCTTTAGGACAACCAACTTCACCTCAGGTACTCATACCTGAGATTAGAAATTGTCCGCAATAGTCACCTCGACCCATCCACTCACCAAATACCTGTCCTAATGCATGAACCAAGCTAAATAAAAACCCACCTAATGTACAATGAGGACATTGCAAATCTTAGGCATGGGAGGGTATGAAAGTGCAATAAAATAACAAGGAAAAGGTTTCAACAAAGAAATTCGCATATACGAAAAAAAAAACTTTGAAGGAGGAAGAAAGTGCTGGTAAACTTTATAGAAAGAGGAGAAAAAGAACAAAATGGTAAAAAGGAGCACAAAATGAAAGAAAAGGGATAGTCATTAGTAAGAAATTAAGAAATTAACCTAAGCTCTAGACCACATTAAGGAAAAGAATAAGGAAAGTGCACAACAAAATTAGTAAGAACGCAAACCTTAGGCATTCTTGGATAGACTCCTAGTACCCATTAAGATCTAGATATTCCTCAAGAGGTTGAGGAAAATGAAAAGCTTAAGTATTAAGTCCAAGGCTTAGGGAGTATCCGGCCTCATTAACTAACTTTCGGTTTACGGGACTCAGTAACTGATGAGAACCTCGTCATAAACCCTAAACTAGCACCATCTAACCTAGATTTGCAAGAAAAAAGCTCCTACATAACTATAGAAAGGCTTGACTCAGAGAAATTCTGAGTTTGTGAAGAAAACAGGAACTAAGGGGTAAAAATGCAATTTCACCAACTCAATCTGAAAACAGGGTAACTCAGGGTCCAAACATAGGTCAAACTAACCTAATAAGAAGAAAAGTGGGATGGGTTGCTCCAATAAGGGCTACAGCAACTTCAAGGAATTAAATGACATCCTGTAACCCTAAAAACAAACCTACTTTAATTCACGAGGTTCGAGGTAAATAAAAAATTGAATAAACCCTCTAAAATTCATAGAAAAATAATATCTAGGGTATAGAACCTTCAATTTGGCCTTGGGAATCCATTTTGACCTACATTGAGAACCATACCCAATTAATGACTTAATTTAGGTTTTTACGTAAATTGACCGATCAAACAAGGTCTGATCTAGAAATAAAATTCACCATCAGAATCCGTAGGTCCTAGTTAGTCATGTATAAAAACTTGAGCCTAAGAAGAGACCTTCTTGACCAACTTTACATTTTGGTCCTCATCTATTACTTTTTGACCCTCAAATTTTGAAACCGTCGCATTTGGCCCCTAAGTCTTCTTCGTTCTTTGCATTTGGGTCCTCCCTGCAAAACCTTGAGCAGCGCCATGCTCCGGCGACTTTGCGCGGAGCATGGCGCCGCGTAAGGTGACGGAGACCCTCTGCCAAGACAACCGGGGGTTCCCTGCGACGTCTGCTGTCGCAGGGACACCTCCATGGTCTCTGCGACTGCCCATACCTCCCGTGCGAACGCACGGAAGGCATGGGTCTCCATCTCCGGCCATCCTCCGGTGAGGGAGGCACGTCGCCTCCCTCCGCCCTCCTCTCTGATTTCACCTCTATAAAAGCCGCCTCCGTCTGCTGCACTCAGCAGCCCAGTTCTGACGGAGAAAACCCCCCCTCTTTCCTCTCTTCCCACTCTGGCAAAAGCCCTCCAGCTCCGGCGGTTCTTCCTCCTCCTCGTCGCTCTGCCGCAATACCAGCAGCAGAGCTGCCTTCGCCCGCTCTTCCCGCGTCGCGCCGTACCCAGCGCGCGCTCTCCCGCTCTCTCCTCGCCGCCGCACCCTCTCTCTGGGCATCTTCTTCTCTGGCGACAGTCGATACGACTGCCGCCCTGCTCCGTCCCCCCTTCGTCCCTTCAAGTAGGTACAGTTGTCTCCCTTCCTCCCCTCTTTCTTTTCCCTACTTCAATTTGTTCAACTACCCTTCGACCGCGCCTGATCACCCTCACCTTCTCCATCTCCGACCAACCTCCGGCGAATCGCCCCCATCATTCCACCACTCCACACGACTCGCCGACCGACCCAAAACCTCCGCCTTTTCACGCTGAACCACTTCCGCCCCTTCATTTCTTGCCATTCGCTACCTAAAGATCCCCCGAACAAACCCATTCCCCCGGCCACAGACCGACCTAGGGCAGCCCCTACACTCCGCCCCACGCCTCGCCACCACCCGCACGAGCTTCGTCGCACTCTGGCGAAGCTCCCTACACCTTTTGACTAGGCCGAGAGGCCATACTTCTGTGAACAGGTCACCGTCCTCCGCCGCCATTGCTGAGCAGGTGGAGCTTCTTCCACCTGCAGTTGTAGGTTCGCCTCACCCAGGCTTGCACTCCAGGAAGCGCGGTTCGCCCCCACGCAGTTGCCCAGGCCTGCAGCTGGGGTGAAAGCCTCGCAACAGCCGCAATTGCCTGCAGCTTTCTCAGCTGCAGGCGCCAAATTGGGGTGGGACATTTAGTCCCACCTCGGTAATTCTGAAGGCTGCGCACCCGCATAAATGAAAAAAGTGTTGTAGGCTTATCGCCTCAGTTACACGGGGTGAGGTCCCTCTCACCCGCTGATGAGAACCTCATCATGAGCCATAACTAGCTCATTTTGACCCAATACAAAGGATAAAAGCTCCTACATATCTCAAGGAAAGGCTTAACTCAGAGAATTCTGAGTTTGAGAAGAAAACCAGTCATAAGGGGTAAAAGTGCAATTTTATCAGTATAATCTGCATACAGGGTAATTCAGGGCCCAAACACAGGTCAAAACAGCTTAATAAGAATAAAAGTGGGATGAGATGATCTAGCAAGGGCTACAGCACTTCCAAGGAACCAAATGATAATCTGTAACCCTAAAACAACCCACTTCAATTCACAAGGTTCGAGGCAAAGTAAAAATAGAATAAACCCTCTAAAATTCATAGAAAAATAATCTCTAGGGTTTAGAACCTTCAATTTGGCCTTTAGAACCCATTTTGACCTACATTGAGAACCATGCCCAATTAATAACTTAATTTGGGTCTTTACGCAAATTGACCAGTCAAACAAGGTTTAATATGAAAATGAAATTTACCATCAGATTCCTTAGGTTCTAATTAGTCATGTATAAAAACTTGAGCCTAAGAAGAAACCTCCTTGACCGACTTTACACTTTGGTCCTCATATATTTACTCTTTGGCCCTCAACTTTTGAACCCTAGCATTTAGGCCCCTAACTCTCCTTCGTTCTTTGCAAACAGGTCCCTCCTGCAAAACCCTGCCAGCACCATGCTCCGGCGACCTGGCGCGGAGCATGGCGCCGCGCAGGGTGAGGTGGAGGACCTGGCATGTGTACCGGGGGTGCCCTGCGTCGTCAGCCGTCGCAGGAGCACCCCCATGGTCATTGCAGCCCCCCATACCGGCCGTGCGAACGCACGGACGGTATGGGTTCGAATTCCGACCATGCTCCGGCGAGGGAGACACGTCGTCTCCCTCCGCCTTCCTCCCTGCTTCAACCCTATAAATACCCCCCGCCGCTCCACCGACCAAGACAGCCTGGACCTGACGGAGAAAACCCCCAGCTTTCGTCTCTTCTTTCTCCGGCAGACGCTCACCAGCTCCGGCGACTTCCTCTCCCTCCACCTCTTCGCTCTGCCGCACTACCAGCAGCAGAGATCTCCTCCCCTGCTCTTCCCGCGCCACGCCGCACCCAGCTGGCGCCTCTCCAGCCTTCTGCTCGTCGCCGCCCCTCTCCCTGAGCATCGTCTTCTCCGGCGACAGTCGATACGACTGTCGCCCTGTTCCTCCCCCTTCGTCCCTGCAGTTAAGTTAGACTTACTCCCCTTCTCCTCCTCTTTCTTTCCCCGCTTTCGATTTAGTCAATTAAGCCCTCTACCGACCCTGTTCACCCTCATCCTCTCCGCCTCCGACCACCCTCCGGCGAGCCGCTCCCATCACCTCAGCGACCCACACGGCTCGCCGACCACCGCAGAACTTCCGCCTCCTCACCCTGATCCTCTTCCGCCCCTCCACTTCCCACCAAACACCCTCTGCAGACCCACCGAACACACCCACTCCCTCGCTCACAGTCTGACCTAGGACGACCTAACAGCTCCATCTCGCCCCCTGCAGACCCCCTGACCACCTTCGCCGTGCCACGGCGAAGGTCCCCCGCCTGTCTGATTTGGCCGAGAGGCCGTGCCATTGGTTTCAGGTCCCAGGCCTTGGCCGCCATTGGCGAGGAAGCTCGAAGCCTGCTCGAGGTTGCTCCAAGCCGAGATAACCCAGATTGAATAGCCACGGCCAGCGCGGAAGAGTCTCACGCACACACCCTGGCCCTCGATTGGAGCTGTACGCCTCAACAGCCGACGCAATTGGGAGCAGCATCCCTGCTGCAGGCGTAAGAGAATTGGGGTGGGACATTTAGTCCCACCTCGGAATCTCTCAAAGGCGCGCGGACACATAAAGTGAAAAACTGCCATACGCTGTTTGCCTCAGTTACCACGGGGTGAGGTCCCTCTCACCCGACCCGACCCGACTCGGCCTCGTCCGTGACCACGCTCCGCGGACCTGGCCCGACCCGATTAGACTGACCTGCACTCCTCGCCCACCACGCACGCCGGTGGGCCTGGACCCGGGCTTGACCCGAACCCGATTACCCGATAGCGCTCTGGGAGAGCTTCCGAAGAGTGATTTCAGAGAGAGAGATACGCGGGGAAGGGGGGGTAGAGTAGGTTTTTGTCTTGACGAATAAACTCTGAAGTGTGCAGGCCAAATCTGAAGAAGCAGACCCGCTGAAGAAGAAGGAGCTGCTGCACTGTAGCGAAGGCATTGTTAAGTCGTCTCAGCACCGGGGCAGACGACGGAAGATCAGCAGGCCAAAGAAGAAGAAGAAGAAGGAAGAGCAACGGCCATCGCAAAGAAGAAAAAGAGAAGTCAAGGCAGGTGAAGACAAAGAAGAAGAAGGAATGAAGGGAAGCAAGAAGCAAGAAAAGAAGAAGATGATCTGACGAAAAAGAAAGAAAGGAAACAAGAAGAAGAGCACGAGGGGAAAATCTGAAGAAAGCAGAAGAAGAAGAAGAAGAAGAAGAAGAAGAACAGGAAGAACCAAAGACAAAGAGGAAGAAAGAAGAAAAGAAGAAGAAGCAAATTTTTCATCTTTCTCTCTCTCTTTATTTTTGTAATAAAACTTGTATATCTCTAGAATACAACTTGCTCCCTGAGTTCGACCTCGGGAACTCTTTCAGTTTTCCGAGTAATAAAAATTTTATATGGAACGTTGGTGACAACCGGCTTTACTACAACGATATAACACAAACCGGTCACGAACCGACGCTTATAACCATTTTGGCGCCGTTGCCGGGGAGCAACGGCTATTCTAGAGGTAAACATTCCTGTATTCTTTTATTATTTCTGATAATCTCCTCTCTTTTGTGCAGCTACAGGAACTCAAGAAGACAAGCAACCACACCAAAGACAGGTAAATCTTTTCTCTCACTATTAACCCCTACACTCTAAAGAGAAAGAAAAGAAAAGAACAAAGCAATATTAGGGCTAACCTGTCTTCCATATTTAGTAACCATAAAAGTTGCATGTTTTCAACTCACTATTTCTGCACACTATTAAGGGTATTTAAGGGCTAACACATTCTTGCTTGAGCCCTAATTACCCAACAAAGAATTAACTGGACCAAGTAGAGCCAACCTAGGATCCAACACTAGGGATTTAGAGACACACTACTTAACTCAAGAATTGAGAAAACCAAATGAAGTGTGCCCAAGCCCTTGTCTGAAAATACCTATTCAAAGAAAATCTAAAACAAATGGCTCTCTCTAAACACTTGAACCCTAAAAGACAGGACCTAAAAAGCTCTCAAAGAAAACAAGAGGTAAAGTTGACCCCTTTGGGTTAACCAACCTTAAATTAGGTCACTCTTTGCACTTAAAAGACTAAAGTTCAAGTGAAACCTTAAGCACCCCGATCTTAAAATTGGTAGACTTAAGAGGTCAAGATCCCCATTCTGGTCTACCTGGAACCGCAGTGACAAGAGAGGTCGGGTGGGGGAAACCCTGTAACCCGTGGGGACGCTCTACCGTGTAGGGGTCTTCGCGGGACTCTCCCTCTCTGGCTGCCCAGGTAATTCTCAGGTGGACGATCTTTCTGATCAAGGGGTCCATCTGCCCCGAACCTCTATAGTCACCCAACAATTTTTGGGTGTCTTGATTGGGTCCAGCACCTGCTTATCTCATCCAGCCCTTCAGTATTTTTCAGGAGGTCCTTGAAACCTCCTATAGAAATTCACTCTTCCCGAGGCTAAGCCTCGGTTCCTTTGTTTTTGCAGAAATCATTCACATAGCCCCTCTTTCCTCTGATTCTGAACAAAATCCCCTTCTTCCATCTTGATTCAAACTTTGATTCCACCACCAGATCCAATTATGCAGCCTAATTACCTAGCAAGACTACCATTCAAGAAACCTGAATATCGGAGATCTATGAAAGATAAAATGATCGAGGATGCCATAAGATTCTATGAAAAAGAAGAAAAAACCTCAACACCAAGAGGAGATATTCAGGTTGATGTCCCAACAACCACATCCTTCATCATGAACTGTGCCCAAATTCTATTGACTGGAATTTCAAAAGGATCAACCCGAGATGTGCTCATGACAGGATACATTGAGATGGAAAAATTACACCAATCTGAATACCTTCAATGCTTGACAAATCCTGTACTTTGGGAACAACACCAAGATGCCCTTATAAAACGGGTAGAAATGATGAAATCAGTAGAACAAATTATCAACCAGAAATACCCGTATATACCAGAAACAGAGGATGAACCATCTTGGAACAGTATTAAGGAACAATTCAGTTTCCCAGATCCCGGGATTGAGGCACAAAGTGGTTGTAAAATCCCAACCCAGATAGAAGACAATGTTGAATTAGGTTGGGATATTGCAGGAGAACACAATGCTGAGCCAACCCTAGGCCATAAATCACCAAGCTTAGAACTCCAAGACTCCTGCAATGACAAGATTAGAATTGAACCTCTGGAGGGTATAAATTCCGCCCCTTGTTTTGATAAGGTAACCCTCGAAGGTTATTCGGACTTAGGTTCTAATAATTCTACCCACATCCTAAGCTTAGAACCTAGATCTGAAACTTATTGGGAAGATTATGAGGCCCCTTATAAGAAAGATCAAATTTTTACAGAATATGATTCCGGGCCTCTATTTTATGAATGCCCTTTTCCAACACCCTCAGGAAATCTGATTGATTTTTCAGAAAACATGCCAATTTATGATACAGAAACTGAGGAGTTGGATAAGCAAGGTTTTAATAGGGTCTATCCTACCAGCTTAGAGCTTGAACAGAACATCTTTTTGAGCCCAGAAGTGATATATAGGCTAGAACCCAATCAGGCTGCTGATTCCACATCTGATGATTTTTGTTGTGGTGGAATTCATGATCATTTTCACCAACTCTCCGACAATTTCAGATCTGACTATAGTTGCGGAGAGATTCCCCTTCCTGAACACGTCAGGCCTATCTACGACCTCAGTTCACATGACTCTGACTCTGACTCTGATGCTGAGGTCCTGATTCCCGAGATCACCGATAGCACAGAATCATTCCTTTTCGATCCTCAGGAACCAAAAACAGAAAATGCCAAGAGTGATTGCAACCAAGAATCCAAATTTTTTCTCGAATCCGATTTCTTTCATCCTACAAACACTCTTCCGGCATTTGATAGTTACCCAGAGGACTCTCTACAGAAAATCACCTATCATCTGTTTCTAGAAGAGCCCTCATACACAATGGCCACCTCATCCGCACACACAGAACGGATCAAAACCTCTCCCAAACCCCGACCCGCAACCGGACTCAATTTCTATGCTGATTCACCTCTCACCGAGCCGATTGCATTTCCACATCGGGTTTCGAACATTGATCAGACTACATACCATGCTCTATCATTCTCTGATCACCCCTGTAGGGTTCCTGCATCAACCACTGATTATCCTACGGGTCCCTACTCTGACCAGGCTGATTCGGCTCAGCCAAACCCTGCGTTTACACTTCCACATCCATCTGAGCTTCATAGTTTATGGTGGGCACCACACCTTTTTATCCACATCTATCAACCCACCAGATTGATTGGGTTTGGGCTGCATCATCAGCCTGTTGATCTGAACAAGCACCTGGTTGGACCAACCAGGCTCTTAATCAAGGTGCTTGTCTTACAAAACTCTGCTGAGTTGACCATCCCCTCTCCATCGCATTTCCCGCTTGGCTGAAGGCATCAAATTTAGCGCTCAACGGGAGGCAGCCCGTCATTCTCTTTGAAAACCTGAAACTTGTTCTGACAGCTTTTTGCACTTGAAGTTCACACTTTAGGACAGCCGACTCCACCTCAGGTGCTTGCATCTGAGATTAGAAATCGTCCGCAACAGTCACCCCGACCCATTCACTCATCAAAACAGCTATCCTAATGTATGAACTTAGTTGAATAGAAACCCCTAGGTTACAATGAGGACATTGCAAATCTTAGGCATGGGGGGGTATGAAAGTGCAAAAACTCGTAAGAAAAGGTTTCAAACAAAAAAATTCACATATGCCAAAAATACCATAAAAATTAAAAAATTTTCGAAAAAGAATAAGAGGAAAAGAGGAGAAGGAAAATTTTGTGAAGGAGAGAAGAAACAAAATGAAAAAGGAGCACAAAATTATAAGGATAGTCATTAGTAAGGAACTAAGGAATTAACCTAAGTTCTAGACCTCATTCAAGAAAATAACTGAAAAGTGCACAATGAGATTAGTAAGAATGCAAACCTTAGGCATTCTTGAATAGACTCTTAGTACTCATTAAGATCTGGACACTCCTCAAGAGGTTGAGGAAAATGAAAAGCTGAAGTATTAGGTCTAAGGCTTAGGGAGTATTCGGCCTCGTTAACTAATTTTTGGTTTACGGGACTCAGTAACCTAAGCACCCTAGTCTCACACACAGCCTGGTTCAGTAAGCGTAAAAATCAGAATCACGCAGAAGCGTCGCAAAAATCTGAAAAGAACACCTAGAATAGGAATGGCCGATCAACACAAGTTGATTTGGACGAGTTCCCAGCGCAGAGAGGCGGAAAATCCCCTCGAAGATGCGTAACAAAATATCATCTCCTCGGTGCTTGTCTCTTAGGATATTTACATATCCTACGGGGGGCATGTAAGCACTCTGCTGGTTCAGATTCCATGGATGGCATTATCTCGAAGTGTCAATTGCCAGGGTCTGGATTCGGCCACGGAATACCATGGATGGGATTATCTCGAAATCTCAATAGCCAGGGTTCCGGGGGTTGCCATGGGCGGTGCTATCTCGAAGCATCGATCGCCAGGAACCCTTGAGGATTGATGATGGGAGCAAGGAATCTGATACAGACCGTGTTGAAAAGCTAATCCTAGGCTAGAACTAAAAAGAAAAAGAGAGAGAAAACTCTCCAAACAGAAAAAACTTTCTATCTCTCTCTTACAAAACGCACTGCGAACTGGGCCAGGGCTAAAATCATTTCAAGCACGGGTGCTTTAACCACGAAGTCCAATAAACCTTAGGTTAGTTCTTGCGGGCCTTAAAAACCTTTGCTAAAAGACTGAGGCTAAGGCTAGACAGATTTGGATCTTGATTGGTACTAGAGTATCTTTTAGGCCTATGGTCAGCATTCTAACCTAATCTATGCTCAAATAAAAAGGCACTTATCTAAAACCATTGAAAACTTCATGGTCTAGAACAAGGGTTGAAACCTTAAGTTTTTGCTAAGGGACTAGCAAAAGCTAGGCATGGGGGTATGATGAGAACCTCATCATGAGCCATAACTAGCTCATTTTGACCCAATACAAAGGATAAAAGCTCCTACATATCTCAAGGAAAGGCTTAACTCAGAGAATTCTGAGTTTGAGAAGAAAACCAGTCATAAGGGGTAAAAGTGCAATTTTATCAGTATAATCTGCATACAGGGTAATTCAGGGCCCAAACACAGGTCAAAACAGCTTAATAAGAATAAAAGTGGGATGAGATGATCTAGCAAGGGCTACAGCACTTCCAAGGAACCAAATGATAATCTGTAACCCTAAAACAACCCACTTCAATTCACAAGGTTCGAGGCAAAGTAAAAATAGAATAAACCCTCTAAAATTCATAGAAAAATAATCTCTAGGGTTTAGAACCTTCAATTTGGCCTTTAGAACCCATTTTGACCTACATTGAGAACCATGCCCAATTAATAACTTAATTTGGGTCTTTACGCAAATTGACCAGTCAAACAAGGTTTAATATGAAAATGAAATTTACCATCAGATTCCTTAGGTTCTAATTAGTCATGTATAAAAACTTGAGCCTAAGAAGAAACCTCCTTGACCGACTTTACACTTTGGTCCTCATATATTTACTCTTTGGCCCTCAACTTTTGAACCCTAGCATTTAGGCCCCTAACTCTCCTTCGTTCTTTGCAAACAGGTCCCTCCTGCAAAACCCTGCCAGCACCATGCTCCGGCGACCTGGCGCGGAGCATGGCGCCGCGCAGGGTGAGGTGGAGGACCTGGCATGTGTACCGGGGGTGCCCTGCGTCGTCAGCCGTCGCAGGAGCACCCCCATGGTCATTGCAGCCCCCCATACCGGCCGTGCGAACGCACGGACGGTATGGGTTCGAATTCCGACCATGCTCCGGCGAGGGAGACACGTCGTCTCCCTCCGCCTTCCTCCCTGCTTCAACCCTATAAATACCCCCCGCCGCTCCACCGACCAAGACAGCCTGGACCTGACGGAGAAAACCCCCAGCTTTCGTCTCTTCTTTCTCCGGCAGACGCTCACCAGCTCCGGCGACTTCCTCTCCCTCCACCTCTTCGCTCTGCCGCACTACCAGCAGCAGAGATCTCCTCCCCTGCTCTTCCCGCGCCACGCCGCACCCAGCTGGCGCCTCTCCAGCCTTCTGCTCGTCGCCGCCCCTCTCCCTGAGCATCGTCTTCTCCGGCGACAGTCGATACGACTGTCGCCCTGTTCCTCCCCCTTCGTCCCTGCAGTTAAGTTAGACTTACTCCCCTTCTCCTCCTCTTTCTTTCCCCGCTTTCGATTTAGTCAATTAAGCCCTCTACCGACCCTGTTCACCCTCATCCTCTCCGCCTCCGACCACCCTCCGGCGAGCCGCTCCCATCACCTCAGCGACCCACACGGCTCGCCGACCACCGCAGAACTTCCGCCTCCTCACCCTGATCCTCTTCCGCCCCTCCACTTCCCACCAAACACCCTCTGCAGACCCACCGAACACACCCACTCCCTCGCTCACAGTCTGACCTAGGACGACCTAACAGCTCCATCTCGCCCCCTGCAGACCCCCTGACCACCTTCGCCGTGCCACGGCGAAGGTCCCCCGCCTGTCTGATTTGGCCGAGAGGCCGTGCCATTGGTTTCAGGTCCCAGGCCTTGGCCGCCATTGGCGAGGAAGCTCGAAGCCTGCTCGAGGTTGCTCCAAGCCGAGATAACCCAGATTGAATAGCCACGGCCAGCGCGGAAGAGTCTCACGCACACACCCTGGCCCTCGATTGGAGCTGTACGCCTCAACAGCCGACGCAATTGGGAGCAGCATCCCTGCTGCAGGCGTAAGAGAATTGGGGTGGGACATTTAGTCCCACCTCGGAATCTCTCAAAGGCGCGCGGACACATAAAGTGAAAAACTGCCATACGCTGTTTGCCTCAGTTACCACGGGGTGAGGTCCCTCTCACCCGACCCGACCCGACTCGGCCTCGTCCGTGACCACGCTCCGCGGACCTGGCCCGACCCGATTAGACTGACCTGCACTCCTCGCCCACCACGCACGCCGGTGGGCCTGGACCCGGGCTTGACCCGAACCCGATTACCCGATAGCGCTCTGGGAGAGCTTCCGAAGAGTGATTTCAGAGAGAGAGATACGCGGGGAAGGGGGGGTAGAGTAGGTTTTTGTCTTGACGAATAAACTCTGAAGTGTGCAGGCCAAATCTGAAGAAGCAGACCCGCTGAAGAAGAAGGAGCTGCTGCACTGTAGCGAAGGCATTGTTAAGTCGTCTCAGCACCGGGGCAGACGACGGAAGATCAGCAGGCCAAAGAAGAAGAAGAAGAAGGAAGAGCAACGGCCATCGCAAAGAAGAAAAAGAGAAGTCAAGGCAGGTGAAGACAAAGAAGAAGAAGGAATGAAGGGAAGCAAGAAGCAAGAAAAGAAGAAGATGATCTGACGAAAAAGAAAGAAAGGAAACAAGAAGAAGAGCACGAGGGGAAAATCTGAAGAAAGCAGAAGAAGAAGAAGAAGAAGAAGAAGAAGAACAGGAAGAACCAAAGACAAAGAGGAAGAAAGAAGAAAAGAAGAAGAAGCAAATTTTTCATCTTTCTCTCTCTCTTTATTTTTGTAATAAAACTTGTATATCTCTAGAATACAACTTGCTCCCTGAGTTCGACCTCGGGAACTCTTTCAGTTTTCCGAGTAATAAAAATTTTATATGGAACGTTGGTGACAACCGGCTTTACTACAACGATATAACACAAACCGGTCACGAACCGACGCTTATAACCACCCGCATACCCGGCCTCATCCGCGACCACCCCCCGCGGACCTGGCCCGACCCGTATACCCGACCTGCACTCCTCACCCACCACCGCATGCCGGTGGGCCTGGACCCGGGCACGACCTCTACCCGAATACCCGGCGACTCTGGGAGAGCTATCCTACGAGCGAAATCTGAGAGAGAGAGATGCGGGGGAGGGTAGGATTAGGTTTTGCCCTCTGACCAAGCTGTGAGTGTGCAGGCAGAGCCAGAGAAGAAGAAGAAGAAGAAGAGAAAGAAGGAAGAAGCAGCCAACGCCGTGGCTGCTTGAAGCAAAGCAGAAGAAGGACTGCGAGAAGAAGAAGAAGAAGAAAGACACAGAAGAAAGAAGGAAGGAGGACGCACTGTAGCAGAGGTTACTTAAGTCGTCTGATTGAAAAATCATACGATGCTCTGCAGAGAAGAAGAAGAAGAAGGAAAGAAGAGCAGGCACCGCAAAGAAGAAAGAAAGAAGAAAAACAGAAGGAAGAAGACAAAGAGCTAAAGGAGAAAGAAGAGAGAAGCAGAACACGAAGAGAAAGAAGAAAAGCTTGGAAGCAAAAGAAAAGGAACAATAGAACAGAAGAGAAACAAGAAGAAGAAAGAAGACTGAGGAACTGAAGAGAAAAGAAGAGAAGAAGAAAAAGCCAACAAGACAAATCTCTCTCTCTCTCTCTCTCATTTTTGTAATAGAAACATTGTACTTCTAGAATATAGTTTGTTCCCTGAGTTCGACCTCGGGAAAACTTTTATTTCCGAGTAACAAATTGTATTAAACTGGTAACCGCTTCTCTATACTATACTACGACGAAATATTAGAACTACAGACGAGAGGCGAGCCAGTTTTTGGCGCAGTTGCCGGGGAGCAACGGCTATTCTAGAAGTTATAAAAGTTCTATTCATAAGTTTCTAATAAACTCTATCTCTCTTTGGTGCAGGTATAGGAAGAAGAAAGACGCAGCCGCACCACAGCCACTCCAAGGACAGGTAACTTCCTATTAAACCCTAAAATTTGAAAGAGGAAAAACAAAGAAAAACTAGGTATAACCTGTCTTTCCTACATAATAATAGCTGCATGTTCTCAGAACCACTATTCCTGCACACAATTTTAAAGGTAATTAAGGGCTAACACCTCCTTGCCTGAGCCCTAATTACCCAAACAAGGAGTTAAATGGACCAAGTAGAGCCAACATAAGGTCAAACATTAGGATTTCAGAGACACACCCGTTAATCAAGAATTGAGGAAATCCAAAAGAGGTGTGCCCAAGCCATTGATTGAAAATAATTAATAAGGAAAATCATAAACAATTGGCTCTCTCTAAACACTTGAATCCTAAAAAACAAGGCCTAAATTCTCAAGGGAACCACTGGGTGAAGTTGACCCCTAGGGTCAACCAACTTTCAAATTTGGCCACCTTGTTCACAAAAACACCTAAGAGTTCAAGTGAAACCTTAAGCACCTTGATCTTAAAGTAAAAGAGGTAGACTTAAGAGGTCAAGATCCCCATTCTAGTCTACCTGGAACCGCAGTGACAAGAGAGGTCGGGTGAAGGAAACCCTGTAACCCATGGGGACACTCTACCGTGTAGGGGTCTTTGCGGGACTCACCCTCTCTGGCTGCCCAGGTAATTCTCAGGTGGACGATCTTTCTGATCAAGGGGTCCATCTGCCCCGCACCTCTATAGTCACCCAACACATTTTTGGGTGTCTTTATTGGGTCCAGCACCTTCTAAACTCCTCTATTCCAACAGTGCATGAACGGTAGGAGATCCTTAAGACCACCCTTAAGATCTCCTTTAGGAATTCACTCTCATCAAGGCCAAGCCTCGACGCCCGTGTTTGAACAACAACCCTACCCCATCATTCTCTCATCTGATTCTGAACCAAACTATTCTTCTTCCCCCATCATGGCTTAGCCTGTTGAGGAAGAAAACAATCTGGAGCACCAGCTCCAGCGACTTAACGACCTCTTCCAAAACTTTGTGCACCCACCACAGCGTCCTATGATGCGGGACAATTATAATCCTGCTGCGATGGCCATCGAGCCTCGAGTCAGAATCCCGACTGGAGGACCTGATTCCGAATTGAAGCCCAACATGATTCATGCTATACCTAAATTCCATGGGCTTAATTCCGAAGATCCCTTCCAGCACATCAAACAGCTAAAGCATCTGGCCCAAACTTTTGGGTCAGACGCACAAAATCGGGATATTCTTCTCATGAAGATGTTCTCCTTCTCTCTTATGGACAAGGCCACTCATTGGTATCAAACTCAGACCCAGCCGATCAACACTTGGGAAGAACTTCAGTCCGAGTTTTTGAAAAAGTTCTTCCCCATTAGTCGGACCAACGCTTTGCGCCATCAGATTACGCACTTCACTCAACAAACAGGGGAACCTCTCCATGAGGCATGGGATCGTTTTCAGGATCTCATGAGAAAGTGCCCCCATCACGGAGTTCCTAAATGGGAACAGGTCCAATCTTTTTACCAGGGACTCTGTGAGGATATTCGTCTTTTTGTCAATGCAACCTGCGGAGGAAATATCATGGGTCAACATGAGGACACCGTGTGGGAGATTCTCGAAAACATGTGCGAGAACTCCATCAACAATGACTCCATGGGATTATTCGACAGGACGAATACCCACGCATCGATGAATCTTAAGGGAGCACATGAGATGCAGGGCCTGTCCGCATTAGTCGACCTGGAATTAATGGCCAGTCGATTGGACAAGGTCTCGATTATTGAAAAGAAGGTGGATGAGCTGACTCAGCACCTACAGCGAGCCACCTCTGCGCATAACCCCTTTGCACAGCCTCCTTCCACAAGGGAAACTATGCAAAACATTCTCCATCGATCTTCTCCTAGGATGGATCCATCATCCGAATCCTTGACCGAAGGTCCTTCCGATTCTTTCTACACCAGCCTAGGGAATACCATCCCCTCTTTCTCTGACTCCCTGGAGGTTCCTCAAACCTGCGAGGACCTCAACGCCATCCAGAACGACCCGTTCTCCAATACCTATAACCCTGGATGGCGAAACCATCCCAACTTTCAGTGGGCGGGAAATCCCCAAACCCAAAGACCACCCTTTCAGCCCCGCCCACAACCCCCTCGTCCTTACCAGCCGCCTCAGCCTCGGCCCAACCCTACTTATCCTTCAGGGCCAAATCAGGATCAAATGTCCCTTATCCTTCAGACTCTGGCTGACATTCAAAGAACGAATGCGGCTATTCAAAAGCAACACAAGGACGAACTTACAGAGGTCCGAAACCAATTGGCCCAGTTGGCAAACTCTCACTAGCCAGGAACTCTTCCTTCCCAACCTCTTCCTAATCCAAATAATGTGCCAACCCAGTGGCGCGTTATGAACCCAAACCCGGGCCATGCCCATATGATTTATCAGGCCCCCTCTATTCCTTCACCCGACGGAATGGAGGCCTCCACTTCTTTTGCAGGTTACCAGCAGCAACCTATCTTACCCAATCCCAACCAAAACCAGGTAGGACTTAATTCCGTAACAACTCATAGTGGTAAGGAAACCCAAGACCCACCTCATCCAAACCACTCCAAGCCTGGTAGTGATCCCAAGTCTAGGACAGTAATCCAGGACGTTCCTACCCCTATCCCAGATCCAAGACCTGGACCTATCCTAGAAGAACCAACCAAGATCCGTTTCCCGAGGCCTTGACCAAGGGAAAGAAGACCACCAAGCCCGTGGCACCTGAGGAGGACCTGGTCAAGCTCTTTGAGCAGGTCCACATAAGCATCCCCTTGATGGATGCAATCCGCCACGTACCGGCTTACGCACGATTTTTAAAGAATGTGTGTACACCCCAGCGAAAGCTGCAAACCAAGGATGGGAGTTCAATTGTTCTGTCAGAGCAAGCCAGCTCTGTAATCCTCAGTAGACTCCCACCCAAGGCTAAAGATCCTGGTACTCCCCTGATTTCCTGCAAGATAGGTGATACCCAATTTGATAGAGCTTTGCTAGACTTGGGTGCATCCATAAATCTGATACCCACATCCTTACTTGACCATCTAGAAGAATCTGAGCTAAAATCAACCGAGGTGACATTACAATTAGCAGATCGATCCATAAAGTCACCAAAAGGGATTCTCGAGGATGTTATCGTAAGAGTGCGGGATTTCTATTTCCTCGTGGACTTCATAGTCTTAGATATGGACGCACCTGAGAACCCTAGGGATACACCAATCATTTTAGGGAGACCTTTCTTGGCTACTTCTCGAGCCAACATTAGCTGTGAGGAGGGCCAAATAAAGCTCAAATTTGGGGATCAAACCTTGAAAATTGATATATTTAAGACCCAACAAGGAATTAATTGCAGTGTCATCGAACGGATTTGTGACATTAGGGCTTTGGTTGATGAAACACACTTCCAGAATGACTTGATTATGCCTCATCAACCACAGAAAGATCTTGACCCGCAAACAGAGGAGTCGAATCTAGATATAAACAACCCAGTAACTCCTACCCTTGAACCTCATGTCTATACTGAACCACCCACTGCTACTAATAACCCTATCCTCGAGTTGAAGCCTCTTCCTGCTCACTTAAAATACATCTTTCTGGGTTCTAATCAGACCCTCCCTGTGATTATCAATTCCAACCTCAATCCCGAACAGGAATCCCGTCTGATTATTGTCCTCCAGCAACATCGCAGAGCCATCGGGTGGACTCTCGATGATTTGACTGGAATAAGTCCCTCTTATTGTACTCATCATATCTATTCAGAAGAGGGTGCACGACCTTCTCGTGAAATGCAGAGACGTTTGAACCCTAATCTGCAGGAGGTCGTGAAGAAGGAGATCATCAAGTAGTTAGATGCCGGAATCATCTACCCGATCTCCGATAGTCGTTGGGTGAGCCCGATTCAGGTTGTGCCTAAAAAGGCAGGACTCACCACTATAACGACTGAGATCGGAGAAATCATTCCTACCCGATTAGCCAACGCGTGGAGAGTCTGTATAGATTACCACCGACTCAATTCCTCCACGAAGAAGGATCATTTCCCACTACCTTTCATTGACCAAATTCTCGAGAAACTAGCGGGAAATAAGTTCTTCTGCTTTCTTGATGGGTACTCCAGTTACAACCAGGTGGCAATCCATCCTGAGGACCAAGAAAAGACCACGTTCACCTGCCCCTTTGGAACATACGCTTTCCGAAGGATGCCTTTCGATCTTTGCAATGCACCCGCTACCTTTCAGCGGTGCATGCTTGCCATATTCTCAGATATGGTGGGTGATTTTCTAGAAGTCTTCATGGATGACTTTTCAGTTTTTGGAGAATCTTTTGACGATTGCCTCCAACACTTGGTCCAAATACTCAGGCGGTGCATCGAGGTAAATTTGGTTCTTTCCTGGGAATAGAGTCATTTCATGGTGCCTGAGGGAATTGTCCTAGGACACTTAATTTCAGAAAAAGGCATCCAAGTGGATCGAGCTAAGGTTGATCTGATCTCTTGCCTTCCTATGCCTAGCTCGATCAGGGACATCTGTTCTTTTTTGGGGCACGTCGGTTTTTACCGTCGTTTCATTCCAGATTTCTCGAAAATCGCGTGCCCCTTGACTTCTCTCCTCTCTAAGGATGTACCCTTTGAAATCTCCAAGGAATGCACACTAGCCTTTGAAAACCTACGTGACCGAGTCACCCAGGCACCTATCCTACAATCCCCTGATTGGTCTCAACCGTTGAGATCATGTGCGATGCGTCTGATTTCGCTGTAGGAGAGGTCCTGGGGCAGAAAGCTGACGGGAAACCCGTGGTCATCTACTACGCTAGCAAGACACTTGACGAGGCTCAGCGTAACAATACGATTACGGAGAAAGAGCTGCTAGCCGTAGTATTTGCCCTTGAAAAGTTCTGATCATATCTTCTGGGTTCCCATGTCATCATTTACTCGGATCACATGGCTGTAAGGCATCTCCTTGCCAAGAAGGACGCGAAGCCACGACTAATCCGTTGGATCTTGCTGTTGCAAGAATTCGATCTTGAGATTCGCGATAAGGTGGGAAGGCAGAATGTGGTAGCCGACCATCTGTCCCGTCTTCCTTCTAAGATTATCAACCCTTTCGGACCCATCACGGAACACTTTCCTGACGAGCACCTGCTTGCTGTTGGTACTAGGCTTACATGGTTTGCTGATATAGTAAACTACTTGGCATCTCATCAGACCCCGTCTAATTGGCCGAAGGCCAAAAAAGACAAATTGTGTTCTGATACCAAGTATTACATCTGGGAAGATCCGTACCTTTTCCGCATAGGTGCTGATCAAATCATTCAGAGATGTGTCCTGGAGGAGGAATTCAACAATATCCTCTCCTTCTGCCATGACCAGGCATGCGGTGGCCATTTCTCTGGGCATAAAACTGCATCAAAAGTCCTCTAGTGTGGCTTCTACTGGCCTACACTATTCAAAGACGCATACAGTCACTGCAAGGCATGCAGTCGTTGCCAGACCTTGGGCAACATGAGCTATCGCGACATGATACCTTTGCAGCCGATTCTCGTATGCGAAATCTTTGATGTTTGGGGGATTGATTTTATGGGCCCCTTTCCTGTTTCGGATGGTTTCGAGTACATTCTGCTTGCTGTGGACTACGTGTCCAAATGGATTGAAGCCATACCGACCCGAACCTGTGATCACAAAATTGTTCTCAAATTCATTCAGCAAAACATTTTCTCAAGGTTCGGAATTCCCCGTGCTATAATCTCTGATGGGGGGACCCATTTTACAAACGCTCAGTTTAGGTCACTGATGACCAAATACGGGGTGTCTCACCGAATCTCTACTCCTTACCACTCCCAAACTAATGGTCTAGCTGAGCTGTCAAATCAGGATATCAAGAAGATCCTACAGGTCACTGTTCGGCCTGACAGGAAGGACTGGTCGTCCCGACTTCCGGAAGCATTGTGGGCCTATAGGACCGCCCACAAAACCCAATTAGGCATGTCTCCCTTTAGACTGGTGTACGGAAAGGCATGTCACCTTCCCGTAGAACTGGAGCATAAAGCCTATTGGGCAGTACGGAACTGTAATCTAGATCTTTCGAAGGCTGGCACCCACAGAAAACTCCAAATCAGTGAGATCGATGAATTACGCTTAGACGCGTATGAGAACTCGCGAATCTACAAGGAGCGGGTTAAAGCCTTCCATGACAAGCATATCTCGAGAAAGATCTTTCATCCTGGTCAGAAGGTCCTACTCTTTAATGCCCGACTCAAACTTTTCCTAGGAAAGCTGCGATCCAAGTGGGTCGGACCTTATTTAGTCCGATAGGTTTTTTGGAAATGGAGCTATCGAAATTAGTCTGCTTAGCCACGATTCCGAACCTTTCATCGTGAACGGTCAGAGACTCAAGCCGTTCATTGATGTGACTTCTACTGATTTGGCTGAATCATCTCTTATCTTCCATTCCCCTTAAGCTTATTGCGCCCAGCCGATGGCGTAAAACTCAGCGCTTAACGGGAGGTAGCCCGTCATTTTCTGAAAATCTAAAACCCTTTTCACACTTTTGTGCACTTAAAGTTCACCCTTATAGACAGCCGACCCCACCTCAGATGCGTGCATCTGAGATTAGAAATCGTCCGCAGAATTCATCTCGACCCATTCACTCATTAAAATATCTGTCTTAAGGAATGAACTAAGTAAATAAAAATCCCCTAAGTCACAATGAGGACATTGCAAACCTTAGGCATGGGGGGGTATAAAAGTGCAAAACTTGTAAAAAAAAAAAAGGTTTTAAAATAAAAAATTCACATATGCCAAAAACACCATAAAAATTAAAAATTTTTTCAAAAAAAAAAAAGAATAAGAGGAGAAAGGAAATTTTGTGGGAGAAGGGAAAAGAAACAAAATGAAAAGGAGCATAAAAAATGAAAGAAAAGAGTGATAGTCCTTAGTAAGAAACTAAGGAATTGACCTAAGTTCTAGACCTTATTCAAGAAAAGAAATGAAAAGTGCATGGTGAGATTAGTAAGAACGCAAACTTTAGGCATTCTTGGATAGACTCTTAGTACCCATTAAGATCTAGACAATTCTCAAGAGGTTGAGGAAAATAAAAAGCTTAAGTATTAGGTCCAAGGCTTAGGGAGTATTTGACCTCATTAACTAACTTATGGTTTACGGGACTCATAACCTAAGCACCCCAACCTCACACACAGCCTGGTTCAGTAAGCGTAAAAATCAAAATCACGCAGAAGCGTCACAAAATTCTGAAAAATACACCTAGAATAGGAGCGGCCGATCAACACAAGTTGATTTGGACAAGTTCCTAGAGTGGAAAGGCGGGAAATCCCCTCGAAGATGCGTAACAAAATATCATCTCCTCGGTGCTTGTCTCTTAGGATATTTACATATCCTACTGGGGGCATGTAAGCACTCTGCTGGTTCAGATTCCATGGATGGCATTATCACGAAATGTCAATTGCCAGAGTCTGGATTCGGCCACGGAACACCATGGATGGGATTATCTCGAAATCTCAATAGTCAGGGTTCCGGGGGTTGCCATGGGCGGTGCTATCTCGAAGCATCGATTGCCAGGAACCTTTGAGGATTGATGATGAGAGCAAGGAATCTGATACAGACCGTGTTGAAAAACCAATCCTAGGCTAGAAATAAAAAGAAAAGGAGAGAGAAAAACTCTCCAAACAGAAAAACTTTCTATCCCTCTCTCTTACAAAACACACTGCGAACTGAACCAGGGCTACAATCATTTCAAGCACAGGTGCTTTGACCACAAAGTCCAATAGACCTTGGGTTAGTTCTTGTGAGCCTTAAAAACCTTTGCCAAAGACTGAGGTTGAGGCTAGACAGATCTGGATCTTGATTGGTACTAGAGTATCTTTTAGGCCTATGGTCAGCATTCTAACCTAATCTAAGTTCAAATGAAAAATCACTTATCTAAAGTTGTTACAAACATCATGGTCTAGAACAAAGGTTAAAACCTTAGGTTTTTTGCTAAGGGACTAGCAAAAGCTAGGCATGGGGGTATGATGAGAACCTCGCCATAAATCCTAAACTAGCACCATCTAACCCAGATTTGCAAGAAAAAAGCTCCTACATAACTATAGAAAGGCTTGACTCAAAGAAATTCTGAGTTTGTGAAGAAAACAGGAACTAAGGGGTAAAAATGCAATTTCACCAACTCAATCTGAAAACAGGGTAACTCAGGGTCCAAACATAGGTCAAACTAACCTAATAAGAAGAAAAGTGGGATGAGTTGATCCAATAAGGACTACAGCAACTCTAAGGAATTAAATGACATCCTATAACCCTAAAAATAAACCTACTTCAATTCACGAGGTTTGAGGCAAAGAAAAAATTGACTAAACCCTCTAAAATTCATAGAAAAATAATCTCTAGGGTTTAGAACCTTCAATTTGACCTTGGGAACCCATTTTGACCTACATTGAGAACCATACCCAATTAATGACTTAATTTGACTTTTTACGTAAATTGACCGATCAAACAAGGTATGATCTAGAAATAAAATTCACCATCAGAATCCTTAGGTCTTAGTTAGTCATGTATAAAAACTTGAGCCTAAGAAGAGACCTACTTGACCAACTTTACATTTTGGTCATCATCTATTACTTTTTGACCCTCAACTTTTGAAACCCTCGCATTTTGGCCCCTAAGTCTTCTTCGTTCTTTGCATTTGGGTCCTCCCTGCAAAATCCTGAGCAGCGCCATGCTCCGACGACTTTACGCGGAGCATGCGCCGCGCAGGGTGAGGGAGACCCTCTGCCAAGACAACCGGGGGTTCCCTGCCACGTCTACTGTCGCAGGGACACCTCCATGGTCTCTGCGACTGCCCATACCACCCGTGCGAACGCACGGAAGGTATGGGTCTCCATCTCCGGCCGTCCTCCGGCGAGGGAGGCACGTCACCTCCCTCCGCCCTCCTCTCTGATTTCACCTCTATAAAAGTTGCCTCCGTCTGCCGCACTCAGCAGCTCGGTTCTTACGGAGAAAACCCCCCCTCTTTCCTCTCTTCCCACTCCGACAGAAGCCCTCCAGCTTCGGCGGTTCTATCTCCTCCTCCTCGTCGCTCTGCCGTAATACCAGCAGCAGAGTTGCCTTCGCCCGCTCTTCCCGCGTCGCGCCGTACCCAGCGCGCGCTCTCACGCTCTCTCCTCGCCGCCGCCCCCTCTCTCTGGGCATCTTCTTCTCCGGCGACAGTCGATACGACTGCCGCCCTGCTCCATCCCCCCTTCATCCCTTCAAGTAGGTACAGTTGTCTCCCTTCCTCCCCTCTTTCTTTTCCCTACTTCAATTTGTTCAACTACCCTTCGACCACGCCTGATCACCCTCACCTTCTCCATCTCCGGCCAACCTCCGACGAATCACCCCCATCATTCCACCACTCCACACGACTCACCGACCGACCCAAAACCTCCGCCTCTTCACGCTGAACCACTTCCGCCCCTTCATTTCTTGCCATTCGCTACCTAAAGATCCCCCGAACAAACCCATTCCCCTGGCCACAATCCGACCTAGGGTAGACCCTACACTCCGCCCCACGCCTCGCCACCACCCGCACGAGCTTCGTCGCACTCTGGCGAAGCTCCCTGCACCTTCTGACTATGCCGAGAGGCTGTATTTCTGTGAACAGGTCACCGTCCTCCGCCGCCATTGCTGAGCAGGTGGAGCTTCATCCGCCTGCAACTGCAGGTTCGCCTCGCCCAGGCTTGCACTCCAGGATGCGCGGTTCGCCCCCACGTAGCTACCCAGGCTTGCAACTGGGGTGAAAGCCTCGCAACAGCCGCAATTGCCTACAGCTTTCTCAGCTGCAGGCGCCAAATTGGGGTGGGACATTTAGTCCCACCTCGGTAGTTCTGAAAGCTGCACACCCGCATAAATGAAAAAAGTGTTGTAGGCTTATCGCCTCAGTTACACGGGGTGAGGTCCCTCTCACCCGCATACCCGGCCTCGTCCGCGACCACCCCCCGCAGACCTGGCCCGACCCGTATACCCGACCTGCACTCCTCGCCCACCATCGCACGTTGGTGGGCCTGGACCCGGGCGCGACCCGTACCCGAATACCGGCGGCTCTGGTAGAGCTATCCTACGAGAGAAATCTGAGAGAGAGAGACGCGGGGGAGGGTAGGATTAGGTTTTTCCCTCTGACCAAGCTATGAGTGTGCAGGCAGAGCCAGAGAAGAAGACGAAGAAGAGAAAGAAGGAAGAAGCAGCCAACGCCGTGGCTGCTTGAAGCAAAGCAGAAGAAGAAGGACTGCGAGAAGAAGAAGAAGAAGAAAGACATAGAAGAAAGAAGGAAGGAGGACGCACTGTAGTAGAGGCTACTTAAGTCGTCTGATTGAAAAATCAGACGACGCTCTGCAGAGAAGAAGAAGAAGGAAAGAAGAGCAGGCACCGCAAAGAAGAAAGAAAGAAGAAAAACAAAAGGAAAAAGACAAAGAGCTAAAGGAGAAAGAAGAGAGAAGCAGAACACGAAGAGAAAGAAGAAAAGCTTGGAAGCAAAAGAAAAGGAACAAGAGAACAGAAGAGAAACAAGAAGAAGAAAGAAGACCGAGGAACTGAAGAGAAAAGAAGAGAAGAAGAAAAAGCCAACAAGACAAATCTCTCTCTCTCTCTCTCATTTTTGTAATAGAAACATTGTACTTCTAGAATATAGTTTGCTCCATGAGTTCGACCTCAGGAAAACTTTTATTTCCGAGTAACAAATTGTATTAAACTGGTAACCACTTCTCTATACTATACTACGACGAAATATTAGAACTACAGACGAGAGGCGAGCCAGTAACCTAAGCACCCAAATTCACACACAGTCTGGTTCAACGAGCATAAATATCAAAATCATATAGAAGCGTTGCAAATATTCTGAAAATGTCACATAGATTAGGAGCGACCGATCAACACAAAGTTGATTTGGACAAGTTCCTGGTGCGGAGAGGTGGGAAATTCCCCTCGAAGATGCGTAACAACATATCATCTCCTTGGGCTTGTCTTCTAGGATATTTACATATCCTACCGGGGGCATGTAAGCACTCTGCTGGTTCAGATTCCATAGATGGCATTATCACGAAGTGTCAATTGCCAGGGTATGAATTCGGCCACGGAATACCATGGACGGAATTATCTCGAAATCTTGAAAGCCAGGGTTCTGAGGGTTACCATGGACGGTGAAATCTCGCATTTTTGGGTGGGACCTCCTAAACAAATCGGGAGGTTTTGATTACATCTTGCGCCAACACTAGGCGCTCCTTTTTGCAGCCGTCCGTCATATTCCTTTCAATTATTGCTTCCTCATTGTTCGCGTCATGAATGAAGACCATGGGGCATCACTTCCATTTGGGTCTATTCTATCCAAAATCTTTTCAACTCATCGGATTTCCATAACTGACCAAGCAGTTGACAAGAAGATTAACCCTTACAACTGGACCACAGCCGCCAAGATGCATATACTTAGGGAGCATCTTGAGCCCGCCGACGAGCCCATTGAAGAAGAGCCCCTTCCACCCTTTCCAGACTTCCATGAACCACGACCCCTTCAAATAGAAGCTCCCTGCTCGAGCTTTGATGAAGCATGGGATCCAGCCACAGATTCCCTCTCCTCCGGCATCTCCCTCCTGCTGCGTCGAACCGGGGAGATGTACACATACATGGGAAGCATGAGCCGCGACATCGACGAACTTAGATCAGACGTTCAAAACTTGCAGATGGGACACGGACCCGCTCGTCGCCGCCGCCAATATCAAGAAGAATAGTTTAGTGCTTCTATTTTTCTGTCTTTTTTCTTTCTTTTATTCCAAGTTTGTATTAAGGGGCCTTGACCCCGTACTTAATATTTTTGGGAACAAATAGCTAGTCCGTGCTTAAATATTTCTATTCCTAATCAATTTTCTTTAATTCCTTGTCATCTTTTAATCATACAATTTTATTCATGCACTCCACTTTGTAGATATCACTTTTGTAGTTTGGATTTCAACTCCCTTTAACAACCCTTCATGATGATATTCAAAAAGGGGGAGAAGAATGTAAGTAAGAACTTAGGGAATAATATGAAAACAAACTTCTTAAATAGATAGAGACTACCAAATACAACCTTTAGGGGGAGAAAATAGGAACCTACAGCTATATTTTGAAAATCATCAAAAAGGGGGAGATCGTTAGTTCAACCACTTGTATATAATATTTTGATGATTTTACAAAATGAAGAAAATAAAATAAAAAATAAAGCGTAGCATATTGTTTTCTCTCTGTAATAACATATTTGCAGGATTTCAAAAAGCTTTCCAAGACGAGAGATTAAAAGCGTGAAGATAAGTAGCATAAGTATTAGGTCTTAGGCTTTTTCATGTAAACTTTCAAAGGTTGTAATTTTTATTTTATTTGAGTCTAGAAATATTGTAAAGAGCCCCCAAACATAACCTATAAATAGTTAACTTAGGCTCTCTACACTTAGGATAAATTAGAAACAAAAACCCAACACTTATACTTTTATCAGACGTCCAGAACAATGGTCAGACGTCTGATTTTCCACTTTAAGACGTCTGACAAGTATCTCAGACGTCTAATTTCCAAGAGTTCTGCCTTTGGTTTGTCTCCTCATAAACATCAGTCGAAGCACTTCATTTTCAAACGTCAATAACCTTACACAAACGTCTGATTCTTTACCCAGACGTCCTCAGACTAACTGTTAGACTAAGCTTAGGCACAAATGAATTTTCAGATGTCTGGACACACTTCCAGACATCTACCTTTGAACCGTTGGCCATGATTTTCGGTGCGTATCTCTTTACGGCCACATAATCTTTTGGCAGAAGTAGTGAAGAGTTTTTAGGTTTTCAGACGTCTGGTGATGTCCTCAGACGTCCATAACGACGTCTGATCCTCTAAACCTAGAACCCTATTTGGATCTGATGAAAATAGGAACGAATCCACCCTTTAGTAGACGTCCAATAACCTAATCAGACGTCTTATGTGAAAATATCAGACGTCTTTCTTTTGATCCAATAGAGTCAGTTAAGGATGTCCTACAGTATTAGACGACCAGAAGTATAATCAGACGTCCTATAAGACATCTGATCCTAAAATTAGACGTCTGATATTGCTGTCAGACTCATCATTGCCCTAATTTGGTGTGGATTTCGTCCTAAACTCTTGGGATTTGTCTTCAACGGCTAGAAGAGCTCTCCCAAGTGTTCTTGAAGGTTCCAAACTTGCCTATAAATAGATTATAACTCCTCTTAGGCAAGATACACCTCTTGAGATACAATTCCACTAGAAAAATCACATGCTCACTACTTTAAGCTCCATCTTGCCCTTGTGCTGTGCCAATACTCTGATCAAAGGGCAAATGCATACTCCCGGTTCACTCCATTCTGCAAATCCTCAGGGAGTTCTTTTCATGCTTAGTAGATAAGAAAGTAATTAAATTATTGGGGTGCTCTATAGGTGTCATTTTACTTCTTAATTTTTGTACCTTGGGTATCCGGCCTGTCGGGTCCCGGTCTCTTCATTTTGAAGGGAGAAACCTCCGTTTAGGGATCAGAGGTGGGATTTGTACTTGAGGTACACTACCCTCGTTCAAGTAGTGTGGTTAGTAGATTGATGACCTTGTGATCGAAAATCCTAAGTCAAGAGATTGGCTTAGGTGGTAGTTTTCACCCATCTTGGGTTTCCACCTAAAAATAATTGTGTACATTGTGTGATTGAATTTTTTTTATTACAATATTCTATAATTTCACTATTCACCCCCCCTCTAGTGCAATTTCACAGGGTTCCAAGTCCAACAGGTTCGAGGGAGTCTCGCGCATCCAGCTGTCCAAGCAATTGGCACTGCTAGGCCTGCAGCTGCTGCAATTGGACGGAAGATCTCCTGCGGGTGTGCGAGCAACAACGGGTGGAACATTAGTCCCACCTCGTGAACCTGTGAGTGAGGTGTGCAAAATAAATTGAATTTGTGATATTAGCTGTTCGCCTCCAATTCACTGGGGTAAGGCCCCTCCTCACATATGCATGCCTCGTTTGTGAACTAGCTCGTGGACCTGGTAACTCGACCCGATTATCCTCCTATTCACTCCTCGCGCACCACACCCACGCTGGTGCACCTGGACCCGGGCGCGCGACCCGACCCGATAACCCGGCTCTAGGAGAGCGTACCAAAGAGAGATTTAGAGAGAGAGAGAGACGTGCAGGGAGGGTAGGGGAATAGGTTTTGTTGCGTGGTGCTTGTGCAGGAAGAGGACGCTAAGGAGGAAGCAGCAAGAGAAGGAAGCAGGGACTTAGCCGCTGCAAGCGAAAAAGAAGAAGACAGGAAGGAGGAAGCTGCAGAGAAAAGAAAGAGAAGAAGCCGCCAAGAGCTGCAACAGAAGAAGAAAGAAGAAGATAGGAAGGCAGAGAAGCCAACTGAAGAAGGAGAAGGCACAGTGTAAGAAGAAGAAGAAGAAGGAAGCCGAACAGAGAAGAGAAGAAAAAGAAGCCAAGAGGAGAAGAAGCCACGAGGAACTGTAGCAAAGGGGCAGATAAGGCGTCTGATTCAAAGAATCAGACGTCCGAAAAAGGAAAGCCAGAGAAAGAAGAGAGAAGAGGAGAAGAAAGAAAGAAAAGAAGAAAAGGATTTTTTTTGTTCACTCTCTTTCTTTAATTTTTGTAAAATAGTATATAGTTAATTGTGAATTTGTATGCTTCTAGAATCAAAGTTTGCTCCCTTAGTTTGACCTTGGGATATTCTAAATTTTGAGTTATAAATTTTTATTTGTTTTCGCAGAGTGTTCATCTATATTATAATGAGATATCTATTAAAACACGATCTAGCCGCGCAAAACACCAGACTTGCTGGTTGGGCTCGAAGGTCTTTCGATGGATGATTAGGTCGTGGACAGCTTTCATCTTCTCCTTGTAAAGCCGACTATTCTCAAAGGCGTCCCGACGAATTTCCTCGAGCTTGGAGAGTTGGAGCGTTCTTTGTGCACCGGCTAACTGAGAATCCATGTTGCATTACTTAACAGCCCAATAAGCCTGGTGTTCCAACTCGACAAGAAGGTGGCAAGTTTTGCCAAAGAATAGGCGATAAGGCGACATGCCTATCAGGGTCTTGAAAGCGATCCTATATGCCCACAGGGCATCATCCAGTCGTGTGGACCAGTCCTTCCTGTCAGGTTTCACGTTCATTTGTAGAATGTTCTTAAGCTATCTATTTGAGACCTCAGTTTGCCCATTAGTTTGCGGATGATACGGGGTGGCAATGCGGTGGGTAACCCCGTATTTTCTGAGTAAGGCACGGAATTGGGTGTGGATAAAATGACTTCCACCATCATTGATCATAGCCTTCGGTATTCCAAATCGAGAAAAGATGTTTTGCTTAACAAAGTTCATGACAGCCTTATGATCGCAACGACGGGTGGCGACGGCTTCAATCCATTTTGAGACATAGTCTATAGAGACTAAGATGTACTCAAAGCCATTGGATGGTGGAAAGAGGCCCATAAAATCAATACCCCAAATGTCGAAGATCTCGACGATCAAAATGGGCTGGAGGGGCATCATGTCTTTCCTGGTCATGGTCCCCAGAGTCTGGTAGCGAGAGCAAGTTTTAGCAAAGCTATGTGCATCCTTGAACAAAGAGGGCCAGTAAAATCCGGACTGCAAAACTTTTACAACCGTTTTCTTCCCTGAAAAGTGGCCACCACAAGCTTGGTCATGACAAAAGGATAACACACTTTGAACGTCTTTCTCCAGAATACACCTCTTGATAATTTGGTCGGCATAGAGGCGAAACAGCATGGGATCATCCCAGAAATAATGTTTGACTTTAGCCAAGAACTTATCCCGTTGTTGTCTAGACCAGCTGTGTGGGTGGTGCGTACTCAAATAGGCTTTATTAAAATGGTGATATTAATGTCGAAATGAGTATAGTGAGTTAACCTAAGTCAAGTCTACACCAGTTTCACAAAATTTTTAACCTGGCCTACTTGATTTTAGCTTAATCACTTTTAGGCCTAGGGTCGATCTCAGGGAGGCAGGGATTAGGATATTTGCGAAGTTTCTATGCCTTTCCTAAAACGTATCTCTTCCTTGCGTTTATTATGTTTTTGGTTTTCTTGATTTTTAGGTTTTTTTTCCGATAAACTTATTCTGGAGGCACACCCTCAAATAGGCGCTTGGCTATGCGTCAAAATATAACGAATCCTGTCTCGCCACACGCGAGACCATGTGCCTACAAATCAAGATTTATCTTTTTCTATTTTATACCTTTTTAGTCTTTTTAGTAGTAGGAAGAAAAGACAAATTAAAAGCAAAAATAGAATGCAATGAAAAGAAATACTTAGCTTAGTATATCTATATATGTATATATAGTAGATATAGAATGTGTATAGTTATATAGATGTTATATAGATAGGGGTGAAGATGGAAATGTGAATGGGATGTAGCACGGTGTCAAGTTGGTCCACGTCTAGCAAGACGCAACCAACAAGACTAAGTGCCACGTGGCGTGTGGAGCGAATGTGTGTGAGTGAGGGTGGACGCGCTTGCTTTGCGCGGGTATCAGGGTATATCAGCAACTGGTGCGAATATTCCCGCGATACGATACGCTGTGGAGGGGTGAGTGCACGGGTATATGGGTAGTGTATGTGAGGTGAATATGTGTATAGGGAAATGTGGATAAGTGAATATATATAAGTATATATGTATATATATATATATATATCTATAACCATATATGTATATGTGTGTGTGTGTGTGTGTGAGGGTGAGAGTATGTGAATGTGTGTATGTGTGTGTGTGTGTGTATGCGTGAGTGTGTGAGTGTCTGTGTGTATGTGTCAGGGTGTGTGTGTATATTAGTGTGTGTGTGTGTGCGCTGGAGGAGGAGTAGCCGTTTAAGACATCTGCGGCGTGGGGGCGACATCTGGAGGCGCGGAGGTGCGCAGGCACAGAGGCTAAGGTGAACACGCGTGCACGGGCGTGTGAGGTGCAGCGCACTGCTGTGCGAGATGAAGTGCACTGCGCTGTGGAGTGCAGCACACAGCGTTGAGGGCGGGAGCGCGGTGACCAGCTGGAGTAGGTGCGGGAGAGGAGAGAGAGCGACGTAGCCACCAGCTAAGTGAGAAGCGAGCCGGTGGCTACAGTGTCGTGCAGACCGCACGCTACAGTGCGCTACAGTGTGCACGCGGTCTAGCGACCGGCTGGAGTAGGTTTCACGCACTACTGGTGTTGTGGAGCGCCTGCGCATGTGGAAAGAAGCCTCGAGCAGTCTGCTCGGGGCTGGCGATGGCCGGCTGGAGGTGCGCAGGTGCTTTGGAGGTGCGCGGGTGCGTGGGCTTCAGAGCTTGGAGCTCTGCATTAATGGCAGAGGAGAAGAACAACAAAATGAGAAAAGAAAGAAAAATGCAAATAAAAAAAATGAAGCAAGAAGCCACCACGCCTACCTGCTCACGACGGAGCTAGGCGGTGGTGGGACTCACAGTGGTGGTCTGAGACCACTGTGAGCTTTCTCCTGCACACAGTGTGCCTCTTCTCAACTTGTGAGAAGAGGAACTGTGTATGGAGAGGGAGAGGCAAGGAGAGTGGCCAGTGGTGCGTGAGGTGTTGTCTGAGGGTGGTGGTGGGTTTGAATGAAGGTGGGATGCCGGCTGCCGTAGCAAGGGGGAGTGCATGGTATTTTATAGAGGGAGAGCACGCCTCTCCCCATGCTGCTGGCAGGAGGAGCGGCAAGGAGAGGTGCAACGCACCATGCCCAGCAGCCGCATGAAATGAGAAAGAGAAAAATAAAAAAAAAAAACAAAAATGAGAAATGGTGAAATTGCAATGCCACACTCAAGGAAAATGTTAATAATGGAAGTGGATTGGATGGCCATTTATTCTCACTCTCTTCCCCTCTTTATAAATGCATGCAGGTATATATTTACAAATGTAAGTAGGGCTACATAAGATGCATGGGCAATGCTAGGAAATAACACAAGATGGCATATTTACTGGTGTATTTTTGTTGTGCAATCAACGGGGTCTGTCCTACTACCAGACAGTTGACGAAGTTAGCAAACCAGGGTAGTTTCCTTTCATGCACAGCCAGAATTTGTTCATCAAGAAAGGTATCAGATAAGGGCAAGGAGGGCCCAATGTGGTCCAAGTGGAGTCTGGACAGGTGATCGGTCACGACATTCTTGGACCCGGCTTTGTTGTGAATTTCCAGGTCAAATTCCTGCAATAGTAGGATCCATCTGATGAGCTTGGGTTTAGCGTCTTTCTTGGCCAACAAATGCCGGATGACCGAGTGGTCCGTATAGTGGTCATGTGAGATCTCAGAAGGTAAGATTGGAACTTTTCGAGTCAAAAAACTACGGCGAGCAGTTCTTTCTCTGTGACCGTATAATTTTGTTGGGCCTCATCCAACATCTTGCACACGTAGTAGATCACCACAGGCTTCTTGTCTCTGTCCCAGGACTGCACTGATGGCAAAGTCTGATGCATCACATATGATCTCAAAATCCTAGGACCAGTCTGGGGGCAGTCACACAGGTGCGGTGGAGACTGATTCCCTGAGAATGTGGTAAGCCTGGATGCAATCAGGTGTCATGTGGAAGAGGGTGTCATTGGCCAGAAGGTCGGTCAAAGGTTTCAAGAGTTTGGAGAAGTCTTTGATGAACCTTCTATAGAAGCCAGCATGTCTAAGGAACGAGTGGATTTTCCGGATCACACTGCTCACACTGCACACGGCACTGTGATGAGCTATGGACGCGTTTGCTTAAATCAGTCGTTGTAGCTCGCATTCGCAGCGTCGATTTTAAATAAAGAAAAGGATGTGAGTTCGAGTGTCGAACACAAGGAGGCGTAAAATTAGATTTTTCTGCACTTAGTTGTCATGGAAAAGGCTAGTTTTTGCTTGAGCGAGAAAACATGCGAGAGAAAAGAGCGAAAGTACGAGGGGGGAGAGAGAGAGAGAGAGAAAGTAGGGTTCGAGTCTTTTAAGTTATGGCAGTTATGAAAATCACAATAAGAAAAACTCAACAAAAAGAGAGACGATATGTAACGACCCGATTCCCGAGTCCCTACGAGATACGAGAACCGGACCGACTCGACTAAACCCAAGACCTGGTCGTCCAACAAGGAAGTAACCAAAAGAGCAGTAAAATAAACCACATTCAACATGAATATAACTAACAGCAGGAAAATACAGCAGTAAGGAAAGAAACTACTACAGTATGTACCACCACAACAGTAGAACAACATTTATAACATAATATGAACTGCAGGTAAAGAAAAGTACAGCAGAAACAAGAACTACTCACTATAACGGAACAAAAAGAGGTACAAGAGAACAGTGGTAACTCTACTGGATCCTACTCGGCCCAGCATCCTCTGCAGCCGCTGACCCTGGCTACTCAACACCTGGTCCTGAAAGGTAACGAGTGTAACACGTCAGCAAAACACTGAGTAGAGTGGCAGCTAAACTAAAGAAACAGTAAAGTGTACAGTAGCTGTTTTAAATTTTCTTTCTTCCTTTATTTACGTCTTTCTATTGTTTCACAATTTATCTATTTCTCAGATCCTTCACTTGATCTCGAATGTTCCTCGTGGGAACGATCTTGATTGCAGTCTTTTCCGAACAGTAGAAGTAGCACATGGTGCTCTCCTGGCCGGGAGAGTCCCCCGTGGTGATCTTACTCTCAGTCAACCACCCCAAGGTCACTGACAGACGTAACGGTGACTACGGCACGCGCGGTAAACGCACGGGTAGCTAACCCGCACTGGCACGCGGTCAGTCGTTTCCGTTAACGGGTGCGCCCAAAGCACAGCACGGAACCAGTACAGGACAGAGCCCTCTCACTAACAGGGGTCCAACCCCTCCACAGTAACCAAACAGGGGCCTTGCCCCTCCACAGTCCGCGCACCCTCGCCTGACTACCCTGGTTTGCCCCAGCGGGCCTAACAAGTCGGTGTGGGAGGCTAGCAGAACCCCGGGGCCCGTGGGGTAGCTAGTACCTCCCTACACTAGTAGCTCTCCTCGGTACTACGTACACGAGGGCCAGCAAGTCGGTACAGAGTGGCCAGTCCTAACCCCGGGTCCCTGGGGCGGCAGCTCCGCTCTGCACTAAACAGGGGGACAGTCGCTCTCCTTAGTACTCCGTACTCAAGGGCCAGCTCACTTCCCCAAATCTTTTCCATACCCTTTCCAGGAGTTCTACTCCTAATTCCCCGTAGGGTTCCAGCTCTTTAACTCAGAACATTCCAGTTTCACGTTCATACATCCCATATTCTTAATCATGTTCATTTATTCATAACAGGCAGCTGTTAATTCAATTTACAGGCAGCTATTATTTCCTTTCCACATTTTCTAAGACTGCAGTATTCATACATTCCACTAGTTTTCCCGTCCTAGGATTCATGCCATATCCTAGGATCTATCATACAATCTAGTTTTTCCAGCCCTAGGGTTCATGCAACACCCTAGGATCTGCCATTCAATCTATTTCTCATTCCTAGGATTCATGCAAAGTCCTAGGTTCTATTTATGGTTTCATAATTTAACAGATTATACTTAAAGCCACTCTACCGGTTACAACAGGCGAACTGGGGGCGTGGTTGGGAATCCCGCGTGCCTCCGCAACCCCCGAGACTGCAACGGAATGGGGTCCTATCACAAGGATCAACACAAGGAACTTCTCAAAACAGTATACAGCTACTGTAGACAGGTAGAGGATGTAATTCCGAAAAGAACGCAACTCGAAATGCGGAAAACGGAGCCCGAACAGGCCCGGAACGGGTCGAAAACGACGAAACAGTGTAAAATCAGACGTCTGGAACTTCTTCCAAACGTCTTAAAAAGTGGATCAGGGAATTACCTCGCTCTACGTGGGCTCTCAGACCTCCAGAAGCCTGCGGGGGCGTCTGGCCTAGTTCCCAGACGTCCGATGGTCACCCAGGACGTCTGGAAGTCGTTCCCGTCGTCTGGTGCTACAGCCAGACGTCTGATTCACGTTGGATGGCGAATCACCGAACCTGCGCGTACCCATCTTTCTCTCTCAGTACGGTCAGTCGAAGAAAAGGAAGAAGACGGAAATAACTCACCTTTCAGACGTCTGGACAGTCTTCCAGACGTCGTGCCCGTCGTCTGGCTATCAGCCCAGACGTCTGATTCTGGAAAATTTTCCAGAACCAGGGTGCCACTAATCCCAAGACCTAGTCGTCCAACGAGGAAGTAACCAAAAGTGCAGTAAAATAAACCACATTCAACATGAATATAACTAACAGTAAGAAAATACAGCAGCAAGGAAAGAAACTACTACAGTATATACCACCACAACAGTAGAACAACATTCATACTAAATATGAACTGCAGGTAAAGAAAAGTACAGCGGAGACAAGAACTACTCACTATAACGGAACAAAAAGAGGTACAAGAAACAGTGGTAACTCTACTGGACCCTACTCGGCCCAGCGTCCTCTGCAGCCGCTGACCCTGGCTGCTCAACACCTGGTCCTGAAAGGTAACGAGTGTAACACGTCAGCAAAACGCTGCGTAGAGTGGCAACTAAAACTAAAGAAACAGTAGAGTGTACAGTAGCTGTTAAGTTCTGTTACTTTCTTTATTTAAGTCTTTCAATTATCTCACGATTTATCTATTTCTCAGATCTTTCACTTGATATCGAATGTTCCCCGTGGGAACGATCTTGATTGCAGTCTTTTCCGAACAGTAGAAGTAGCACGTGGTGCTCTCCTGGCCGGGAGAGTCCCCCGTGGTGATCCTACTCTCAGTCAACCACCCCAAGGTCACTGACAGACGTAACGGTGACTACGGCACGCGCGGTGAACGCACGGGTAGCTAACCCGCACTGGCACGCGGTCAGTCGTTTCCGTTAACGGGTGCGCCCAAAGCACAGCACGGAACCAGTACAGGGCAGAGCCCTCTCAGTAACAGGGGTCCAACCCCTCCACAGTAACCAAACAGGGGCCTTGCCCCTCCACAGTCCGCGCACCCTCGCCTGACTACCCTGGTTTGCCTCAGTGGGCCTAACAAGTCGGTGTGGGAGGCTAGCAGAACCCCGGGGCCCGTGGGGTAGCTAGTACCTCCCTACACTAGTAGCTCTCCTCTGTACTACGTACACGAGGGCCAGCAAGTCGGTACAGAGTGGCCAGTCCTAACCCCGGGTCCCTGGGGTGGCTAGCTCCGCTCTGCACTAAACAGGGGGACAGTCGCTCTCCTTGGTACTCCGTACTCAAGGGCCAGCTCACTTCCCCAATTCTATTCCATTCACTTTCCAAGAGTTCTACTCCTACTTCCCCGTAGGGTTCCAGCTCAGAACGTCTAAGTTTCACCTTCCAGTTTCACGTTATCACAATCCATGTTCTCAAACACGTTTATTTATTCAACAGGCAGCTGTTAATTCGATTACAGGCAGCTATTTGTTCCTTTCCATTTTTCCAAGACTGCAGTATTCATCTGTTCCACTAGTTTTCCCATCCTAGGATTCACGCCGTATCCTAGGATCTATCATACAATCCAGTTTTTCAGCCCTAGGATTCATGCAACACCTAGGATCTATCATTCAATCTGTTTTCATTCCTAGGATTCATGCAATGTCCTAGGTTCTATTTATGATTCCACAATTTAACAGGTTATACTTAAAAGCCACTCTACCAGGTACGACGGGAGTAATGGGGGCGTGATCGGGAATCCCACGTGCCTCCGCGACCCCCAAGACTGCAACGGAATGAGGTCCTATCACAAGGATCAAACACAAGGAGTGTCTCAAAACAGTGTATAGCTACTGTAGACGGGTAGAGGATTTAATTCCGGAAAGAGCGCAACTCGAAACGCGGAAAACGGAACCCGAACGGGCCATCAACGGGTCGAAAATGACGACACTGTGCAAAATCTGACGTCTGGAACTTCTTCCAGACGTCTTAAAAAGTGGATCAGAGAATTACCTTGTTCTGCATGGTTTCTCAGACGTCCAGAAGCCTGCGGGGACGTCTGGCCTAGTTCCCAGACGTCCGATGGTCACCCCAGACGTCCGATGGTCACCCCGGACGTCTGGAGGTCTCTCCCGCCGTCTGGTACTACAGCCTGAGGTCTGATTCGCGTTGGATGGCGAATCACCGAGCCTGTGCACACCCATCTCCCTCCCTCAGTACGGTCAGTCGACAAGAAGGAAGAAGACGGAAAACTCACCTTTCAGACGTCTGGACAGTCTTCCAGACGTCGACCTCGCCGTCTGGCTATCAGCACAGACGTCTGATTCTGGAAATTTTTCCAGAACCAGGGCGCGACTCGCCCTCCGCTCGCGACGCCGCCCGCGTCGCACCTCGTGCGCCTGCTGCTCGAGCCGCAGCAGGCCTCCCGCATCATTCCGCGCCCGCTGCGCTCCTCGCCGGTCGGCCCTGGCAGCCTCGGCGAGCTCGCCCTCACGGCTGAGCGCCGCTCTCGCACGCAGCACCCCCTCCGCACTCACTGCGGCCATCGCCGCCGCAGCAACCCCGCGCCCGCTCTCGCGCACTGGAAGGAGAAGAGGAAAGGGGTGGAGGCGACGGGAGAGAGCGCGTGGCCTTTTAAGGCCACACGAGGAGGAGAGAGAGAGACGGCAGCGGCGAGAATCTGCAGTCGCAGGAGCGAATATGCGGTCTGCGCGCGCAGACGACCCGCGCGTGTCGAAAATAACTGATTTACAGACGTCTGGAAACGATCCCAGACGTCTGATACGACGTCTGGAAGTGATTCCAAACGTCTGGTCTGACGTCTGGCCCACCTCCCAGACGTCTTAAAATACGTCTGGGGCACGCGTTCATAACACTTGTCGACTCTAGCGAGTACAAAAGGTGCTAAGGGAAGCTAGGACTTGCAAGGATATCGAATGCCTTTACATGGGTAGTTGGAAGGGGTTTATATAGGGAGAAGAGGTTTCTAAACTAAGGGCTTTAGCGACGCCCCGGACTTTAGCGACGTCCAGGACATCGCTAAAACCATTCCAGAAACGTCAGTGAAGGTCCTCGCCTACTGGTCTAATGCGCACGCCCGTGCTTCCTCTTCTCGCGCTGCGCTTGCGATTCGCGTGCGGTTGCTGTGGATCGTCCGATCGAAGATCGAACGGTTGAGATGCTGCGGATGGCGCGTTGTGGATCGTGCTCTGAGAGCGCCCGCGTGATCGCTCGCATCTGCGGACGCCACGTAGTCGTGATCTCTACCGTCCGCACGCGCATCGACGACTCAATTTTGCCCGCGCGTGAACTTGTGCACGACGGAGGAAGTGGAGCGGTGGGCTGGATGCGCTAAGCTCACGACATGTGGCAGCTTCGTGGTCGTTGATCATTAGATCAACGATCAGAACTTCTTGGGCTAGTTGCGGGAGCTTTGGATGTCGGATTTGGTCAATTTTGAGTCCATTGGACTCCGTTCGTCATTTTGAATCCATTCGTGTGGTCCGATTGCTCATCTGAGGCCTGTTTTGACATGAACTTGTACAAATGGCTATTAACATTGAATTATAAGCAATCTTGATGTGCGATGCATGTCATGGTCCCATGCCCATTTACAGTGTATTCTTTGTGCATGTTACCTTTAAGATAAACCTCAATTGGCAGAATTATCACCATAGAATGTATTGTTATCACACCGTGCAAAGGAGCCCTAGCACACGGCAACCGGCACACAAAGGGGACAAGATGCGCGGAGGGTTGCATGTTCTAGTACCTCTATGCTTGCTGCTGTGTTGTGCTTCACCCTATGTTGTGGTTTTGCGTTGTATACTTGCTGCTACTGTGTGCTTCTGTGCTTCTTATCTATGACCATGAGCACTCTATGTCCCCATTCTCGACTACTAAAACATTATATCACTGAAAATCACAAACCTCACAGAGACTACTGAAACAGTTTGCGATGATGCAGGTGTCAAACCCATTCTTGACATTATATCACTGGATGAATATACATAAATGATTATATTGAAGCATCAACAAGTTGGAAATTGAGTGATTCATCATTGAATCTACAAAGATTCATCTCATTGTATATAACATGTACTTGCATGTGCTCAAACTTATGTACATCGTCAAAGGAAATAATTTCCCAAAATTTTCATCCATTGACATCTATATATGTCCCTTCAAAAACATCAATCAACCACAATGAACTTAGAAAAAGGCCATATGCAATAACTTTGTATAGCACATGAGCACATGCACATAATACGACTTAAATTATGACATTCACCAAATGCACATTACTTCACAAGTATGATGATTAATTAAAAACACTCAATTAATAAAGGTATTCACAAACTTCACATTAATTGACAACTCGAATAGATTAATTCAAATCACTCAATTTGGTAAGAACTCTTAAATAGCAGTTGACACCAAGACAAACAATATCTCCTTGCAAGTATATATCCAAGGCATAAGGGCAGAACATATCCAAGGTAGACAGAGATGGGGAGGAAGGCACACATAGAGGCAAGGAAGGAACACATAGAGGTGCAAAGGTGGGGAAGCATATGCAGAGACACAACGACCACAACCAAGGCACAGGGGGCAGCATATATTGAGACGAGTATAGGAAGCCACACGTAGAGGCAAGTAGGCCACACATAGAGGTGCAAAGGTGGGGAAGCACATCTGGAGGCTCAATGACCACAACCAAGGCACATGGAGTAGTATATATAAAAGGCAGATGGAGATGGGAAAGAAGGCATAGGTAGAGGCAAGGAGGTCACACGTACAGGTGCAAAGGTGGGGAAGCACATGTGGAGGCAGAGCGACCACAACCACAACAAAGGGGCAAACAAAGGTAGAGCACCTGGGAGAGCACACATACACACAGAGATCAAAGATGAAGTATATCGAAAGCATACATACGAGGCAAATGTAGTCGAGCAACCTCGGAAAGCACACGCACAGATCAAAGGGGATGAAAGCACATGAAGGGGGGCCAAGATGAAGGGGGGCCCCTTGCCGTACTCGCTTGACACCACTGGGTGGTGGAGCTCTGAGGAGTCCCTGCTTCTCCTACGGTACAGGAACACCACTGAAGAAGAACAGAAGAACCACTTGTGGAGGTTGTACATGTAGAAGTCCACCTCGATGTCCCTCACATCGACCTTCACGCTCCCAATCATGTGCATGGCGTCGACGAAGACCTGGTCGATGCCTTCCTCGCGATAGATCCGAACGAGGTCCCTGACGGGGATGATGACACTCGACATGGAGGTGATGTGGTCGATGACGGCGAGGTAGATGTAGCGAGAGCCGCCCACGATGGCCTCGGCGAGGGCCTTGTAGAACTCAGCGATGACCACGGTGGGCGAGGAGACGAGGAAGGGGAGGTGTAAGTGTAGTGGAGGATGACGACGGCGTTGCCACGGGGGAAGAGGCCATCGTGGAAGGGGCGTTGGATGCGATGGAGGACGATGGCGGCGACGGTGGCGTTGTCAATGAGGGAGACCTCCTCAAGGTTGTTGGCACACAAGCGTGGAAAATCCATGTCGAAAATGTCATGCGTTAATCATGTGACAATTGGGTGCCCCTCATGTGATGATGGTATCGAAGCACACAGCACACGAAATGGTACAAACGGTAGCACATCTATGCATCGGGAAATGGAAGGCGTGGAAAATTGCTTGGAAAAAGGCATGGCTTATCCATTTTTCTTCCACATATAACTCAAAAAATACTACATAATAATTACAATGCATCACATCAAAACTCACTAACTCTTTCTTCACTAATAAAACCAACATACCAATCATTATAATCCCACCAACTAAATACCTTTTTATACTTATTTCACTCCAATTCTATCTCGAAATAGCACCATCTCCCTTCCAAATGTAGCCTTAGCCTTCGTCTGACTTGATGGGGCATCGAACCCTATAACATCCATGGAAAATCTAGTGCAACGACCAGCAACGATTGGGAATTCGTTTCCCTTGATTCCAAGTTTTTTTTTTTTTTTGACAAGAAATATATTCCATTGATAAATGGGGGGTTGGGGGAGTACCCGTTACATAAGGCGTACCCCAGAGAGGAGGGAGAAGAGAAAATCCTAATCACCCACAAAAGGGGAAGGTTACTCTCCATAGAAATGGAGGGAAGCAAAAACACAAAGAACCAAACATGTAAGAAATAAAGGAAAAAGAAAACGAAGTGTCCCAGAATGGAAACCGAACGACCTCCCAAAGGAGGGCGACCCCATGCTCATAGATACAACAAGCGCCAACAAGAGATCGAATTACGACCTGAAGGTCGAATACGACCACTGACAAGCGTTCATAGACTCGGCCATAAAAAAGCTCGGAGTCACACGTGGTCCCTAACAAAACACACTACGCTAAAACAAAGAAAAAGAAAGAAACATAACCATCTACAAACAAGATACAACAAGCAAATTGCAGCGCCATGACCTGCATACAAAGCAGGGCAAAACAACATCACACGACAATCGAACCAGCAACAAGAACACCAGCCAGGCCCATCGCTACCGCACATCGTCGCCCACACCACCACGGAGCCCCCGCTGCCACACGCCAACACGCTCACCACCTCGTGCTTGGATCGTACTACAGCACATGCCGCAACATGCTATAAAGGCAACGAACGAAGCTCAACCCTCCGCTCGCATCGGTCGACCCACCGCCGCATTTGTCGTCGCCATTCTCGTGCCCGACCATAGCTCTCTGTGCATGTTGCTTTCATCGTAGATGGGAGGCTCCGAAGGGAGGAGAGGAAGAGCCGACAGGAGGGAGGCTCCAATCATCCCCAAGTGGCCGATTAGAGCCCCGTACGGATGCTGAAAAGATTTCGCGAGAGAAGAAGGAAGGAGGGAGCAGGGTGGTGAAAGGACTGGTCCACCCCTTGATTCCAAGTTTGGTAGTTGGCACTTTAGGAGATCGATTGCACGATAGTGTAAGATGGGTTATCCACTTTATCCATCCTTTTGGGGATAACACAGTTTGTTGGTAAATCTTAACGGATGATATCCTGTGATTTGCCCACTTGTTCTATAATTCCAACATTGAGTTGAAATTACAACCTTCGAACTCAGTTCATTTTTCTCTCACTAATTCAACGTTCCATCTTGAATGTCTAATACAACAAAATGACATGGCCCAAAACTATCATCCCTTCAACCTTTCTTTTGTGATTTTGAATAAGGAAGACCTTCAACCAAATTAACTCCAAGAATGCCTAAAGGTGATTGCAGATGCATTAATTTATTGTCAGAATACCAACAATCCACTATGACATATTCTAATATTCTATTGCCATTCCTTGCATTTCCAAGATTATACTTTTCTATTTAACTAATATCAAATTCTAATAACTTTCCAGAAAATAGTCTCTTTTCATTCATGGGATGCTAGTTAAGAAACTCAAAGTTGCTAAATGGCAAAGTGCTATTTCCTTGCGATCATGTTCCAAGGACCCAATAGGAGAATCATTCTACTTTAATGGTGCCCTCACTAGTTCACTTTAGAAGTTTTATTTCTGTTTGCTAGAGTATAGTAGGGGTGAATATCCCTTTTTGAGTTTATGGATCCTTTTTTATAAGGATTTTGCATCACAATTAAGTTCAGTAATTATTTGTTTATTGGGGAATGTAATTGTTTCATACGTCGCTTTGTCTTTTCAGTTATTGCCTCATCCTTTAATTTGTTGCTTCACCTTCTCACTCAGCATCATTTGACACGGCTCCACAATGAGCTGGTTAGCCTCAGTCCTTCTAGCGAACCTTGCAACTTGAGGATCAGGCGGATGAGGCAGGCTTGCGATGGCTTCAGCAGGTAAGTGAGCCACTTAATTTGGATAGATCTAGCTGACCACCCAAGGTGTTGACGGTGTCTGCGGTCGATGCCATAGTGAGTCGCCTTAGTGTCAAGACAGCTCTCTTTTTGATCCAATCTAGACTTGTTGGGCTTTTGTGAGCCGTTAATAGTGGACCTGACCTTTCTTCCCTCGTCACCTTATCTATGCAAAGAACCATCTCTTCTTTGCAAAAGTTTCTTGTGCTTTTTGCTCTTTAAGATGAATATGTGGATTAAATGCTTAGTAAAAGAGTACTTCCCCAAAAAATAAATATTTTATATCTCTATATGTACGAAAAAAATCCACTATGTGAAAGTTCTTAAATTTTCTTTTTTGAACATAAGTTTTTCATTAAATAGGAACTAATCGATTACAAGAACATCACACTCCAAAAGGGAAGAGAGAAAGACAACCGAACTCCCCCATCCTTAGGATGGGGGCCATTATGCCCTACCCCACAAGGGCAAGGAAACTCCAAACAAGGAGACAAAACAAGTAAAAAAACAAACAAGAAAAAAGTAAATAAACTTCAAAGAAGATGCTCTTGCGATCAAGTCGTTGCAAACCAACACTTGCTCCATGCCGTAAGATGACGTCAGCACCACTGAAGAGGTATTCAGCAATCTGCACCAGTGAGATACGAGAAGACGTGCAGTCGAAGAAAAATCTAACGAAGTCTCGATCATGTAAAGCTTCGATCTTTGGCGTGGATATGACAAAAGGGTCACGAAAGTGGTCGACAATGACCAAACATCTCATCCCTAATGCACCCTCATCTCCTCCACACCAGCCCCCCTCCCCGCCCCCACGGAAGCAGGAATGGAGAGGGAGAAGAAGCACAAGCTCTGGAGGCTGAGAGGTTGCTGAGAACCGACCCCCACCGGAGTTCAAGCCGAAAGGAAAAAAGAGAGGTCGTGGGAGAGAAGCCGAAGGAGGCGGAGACGATGGCGGAGACGCGACATGGGTGTTATGCATAAAGGTATAACAGCCCAAAAGGTATTGCATAACCGTGCTGACAGGTGTCTTTGTTCTATTGGTTTTCTCTCAATAAACCGATCTATATATATTGGTCATTGTGCAGAAAACAGAGTATGAAAAATATACAGACATTCCATATTCTCCACCTCTTTTCTTTCAGCAGCTCGACTGAGATAGTATCAGAGCTGTAGGTGAGTGCAGATACTCGCCAACCTCCTCCAATGGGAGACGCTGACACTGGGACCTCAGGGAACGGCTCATCTGCCGTACCACCAGCTACCATCCACAACTGCGTACCATTTAAACTTACCAATAACAACTACAACCTATGGAAGGCACAGCTAACTCCCATCCTAAATGCCTATAATCTTATGGGCATCGTCGATGGCTCCGACCTCCCACCAGAGCAATTTCTCAAAGATGCGAAAGGGCAGGTTACATGTATCTCTGAAGCCTATCAAAAATGGCATCGACGAGACCGACACGAGTTGAGTTGGCTAATTTCATCGGTTACTGAACATATTTGCTCACAAATTTCAAGCCTATCTTCGGCTAGACAGGTATGGTCACTTCTTGAACGATATTTTGCACAACAGTCACGTGCTAGAGTTTACCAGTATAGATCCGATTTATTATCTCTTAAAAAGGGGGATCTCACGGTAAGTGACTACCTTAGCAAAGCTAAAGAAAATATCCACTAATCTTGCCTCATGTGCGAAACCGGTTGATGATGAGGATCTTATACATGCTATTTTTACATGGCCTTCCATCTGAATATGAACCATTAATTTCTGTTATAACAAGTCGATCCACAGCCATATCCTATGATGAGGTTGTAGGTCTCCTCTTGAGCCATGAACAGCGATACCTGAAAAACCAGCAACTCCCTGGAATTAACTTTGTTTCCAAGAAAAGCAATTTTAGGGGAGGCTCCTCTCGACCTCCTCGAACTCATACAGGGCAACGACCAGGTGGCTCTTCATATTCTCCTAGTAGTGTTGGCCGCAAGCAGCGACCTCCCTCTCGAGGATGAGGTCGGTATACGTACTCTGGGTCCCCATGTCAAGTTTGTGGAACAAACAACCACTCAGCTGCCAACTGCTACTACCGGTATGACGGTCCTTCCACCCCTGCTCAAATTAATCATGCAACCAACCATCGTCAACTGTGGCATCCCGACTCGGGAGCCACTCACCACCCTAACAAAGGCTCTGGAAGGCATGGACGTCACTCAAGACTATAATGGGAATGATGAAGTACAACTTGCAAATGGACAAAGGTCTGTCTATCACTCATCTTGGCTATGAAACTGTTCCAAATCCCATTCGTCCTTTGCATGTGAATAATATTCTTCATGTTCCTGGCGCCATCACCAAAAATCTATTGTCTATATACAAATTCACTAACGACAACTCAAGCTACTTCAAGATATATACCCGCAACACTTGAAGGTGGAGGACGTAACAACAAAATGCCTTCTACTTGAAGGCAAAGCTGCTCACGGGCTCTACCATTTATGGCTTCCCACTTCCTCCGTATCGCAACAAATGGCCAGATCCAAGCTCCGTCAATCTCCAACAGCTTTGTTATCAGAGAAAGCCCCTGCCTCCTTGTGGCACTGCCGTTTGGGGCATGCAACTAATCAACTTACTCAGTATGTTATCTCTCGTTTTCGGCTCCCAAGTTCTGATAAACAATTATCCCCTGTGTGTGACACATGTCAACAAGCAGAGGCGCATAGAGCTCCATTGTACTTAACTGATACAATTAGCACAAATGCCTCTGAACTTATTTTCTCGGATGTATGGAGATCTCCGGTCACACCCTTTTAAGGGCATAAATATTTGCTTACGTTCATTGATGACTATAGCAAGAACGTCTGGGTGTTTCCTCTATGGACAAAGGACCAGGTGTATTATGCTTTTCTTCAATTCAATGCCTATGTCGAAACGCAATTTCATACTAAAATCAAGAAGCTTCATGCAGATTGGGGGGACGAATACCACAACATACACAAATGGTGCACAGATAACGGACCGCCTTAGTGCCCCTTACACTCCTCAGTAGAACGAATCAGCCGAACGCAAAAATCGCCACCTTACAGAGATTGCGCACCTTACAGAGATTGTGCTAGCAATGATGGTACATGCTGCTATTCCCTTACGGTGCTGGACCTTGGCATTTTATTCTGCAGCATACATAATTAACCGGCTACCATCCCGTGTCACTAAAAACAAGTCCCCATTTCAATTGTTATTCAACAAAGAGCCAGATTTTAACTTCTTGCGAGTGTTTGGCTGCACCTATTATCCTCCTCTACGCCCCTATAACAAACATAAACTCCAACCCCGATCAACCTTACATACATTCCTTGGATATAGCCCCAACCACCATGCTTACTATTGTCTAAACACACTGACAAACAAACTACTCATCTCCCGCCATGTTATATTCAATGAATCCATGTTTCCATTTAAACAATCTAGCCAAACCACCCCACCCACTAGTCCTGCTCAACCCCAAATATTATTACCTATTCCTCCTGACCTCACATCACCTGCTACCCAAACACCGTTTCCACCAGAACCCTCCACTCCACAAACACCACAAAACCTCACCACCACCACCATGCCCTGTTATCCCTCCACCCCCACCACCATCTCAACCCACCACTTCCTCATCCACTGAACAAAGAACACACACTATGATTACCCGATCAATGCATGGGATATCCAAAAAGAAAGCATTCAATGCCTCTGTCCATCCCTTACCCTCCCACCTCCACCACTTATATCACGAGCAAGAACCTACTACCTATACACAGGAGGCTAAAAACAGAGTGTTGGGCTCAGGCTATGCATGAAGAATTTGATGCGTTGCAGGCAAACAAAACATGGACTCTTGTACCATATCATCCATTGATGAATGTTGTAGGTAATAAATGGATTTATAAAATCAAGAGGACACCCGATTGCTCTATTGATCGGTACAAAGCCCGCTTGGTCGCAAAAGGCTTTCATCAAATCCAAGGTCTTGACTATGCAGATACCTTTAGCCTAGTGGTGAAGCCAACCACCATCCATTTAGTGTTGAGTCTTATGATTACAAACCGCTGGTTCATTACTCAACTGGATATACGCAATGCCTTTTTACATGGTTACCTCAATGAGACGATATACATGGCACAACCTCAGGGGTTTGTTCACCCTGATAATCCTAATTATGTATGTAAATTACACAAATCTCTATATGGGCTCAAACAAGCCCCAAGAGCTTGGTTGACAAGGCTCATAAATTTTTTACAGCTACATGGGTTCCAACCCTCATCCACTGATACATTTCTCTATATTAAGCATGCATCTGATCACAACATGTTCCCACTCATATATGTAGATGATATTCTACTTATTGACACATCCAAAGCTCCCATGCAGCATCTCCTTAAGTATTTACAACAAGAATTCCTATCTGTGACCTCGGCTTTCCAACTGATTTTTTGGGATTTGGATCTTCACCGCACAACTTCAGGATTGCATATTTCTCAGCAAAAGTATCTTGCCGATCTGTTAATTCGTTTCAATTTTGATGGTCTCAAACCACTAAAGACCCCGATGGCTACGAACGCACTTTCAATATTTCAGAACGATGCCACTGCTGCTATTGCAACTCCATCAGAATATCGTCAGTTAATTGGGAGTCTTCAATATGCCACAATCACTCGACCAGATATTTGTTTCACATAAACTTGCGCAGTTCATGCAATCTCCCACTCGGTTACATTATGATAGCCTCAAGCGCCTACTGAGATATATCAATGCCACCTTATCATATGGTCTTCATTATTCATAACATTCTGCAGACTTATATATTTGGGCATTCTCTGACGCAGATTGGGGCAGTTGCACTTTTGATCGTCGCTCCACAGCAGGCATGGTTACATTCCTTGGCTCCCATCCTATCTCGTGGTCTTCCAAGAAACGGAGCAGTGTGGCTCGCTCATCAACCGAGGCTGAGTATCGAGCAATTGTCGACACCACAGCCGAACTATTATGGCTACAATCACTTCTTCGTGAACTCAGCATCAAAGTCTCACCACCATCCTTTTTCTGCGACAACCTGGGAACAACATATCTTACATCCAATCCTATTTTTCATGCCCGAACAAAACACGTGAGAATCGATCACCACTTCGTGCGAGCTCAAGTTGCCCAAAGGAATCTCCAATAAAGAACAACTTGCTGACGTATTAACAAACTCTATCAAACTTACAATTCCAACAAATTCGTGACAAACTACAGGTTTAGCCTAAACCTATAGTTTCAGGGTAGGTGTTACGCATAAAGGTATAACAGCCCAAGAGGTATTGCATAACCGTGCTGACATGTGCCCTCATTCTATTGGTTTTCTCTCAACAAACCGGTCTATATATATCGGTCATTGAACAGAAAACAGAGTATGAAAAATATACAGATATTCCATATTCTCCACCTCTTTTCTTTCAGCAGCTCGACTGAGAATGGGAAAGGTGGAGGTGAAACCCGAACTCGAAGCACGGGGGGGGGGGGGATGGGCGCGGTGGGGATGGAATGGCGGAGAGGAAACCGGGGAGGGGGGGCCCGATCGGCAGCAAAGGCCGATCGAAGGCCCCAAGCAGGAAGGTTACGGAAGGGGAGTGGAAGAGGAGAAAATATCTTGACACTCAGAAGTTTTTAAAGTTAACAAGACGTTCAGGAACGTTAAATAACTTCATCCAGAAAGGGGTCACTGGTTGTGCTAATCACCACGCGCGGGCAAAATATAGACCGGCATATTTCAGCTGCTAACAAACATGACATGGAAATGGAATTATGATGTATGGAGGGAAAATGTGACCACGTTATATTGGCAAATCCTCCTATAACCATCAAATGGGTCCCCAACATTTTAGGCAAGTTTTACTCTCTCCCTTTTCTACCCTTTTGTTGCAAGCCGCAGGAGCTAGCGGAAAGTAATAGGGTGCGAGCGTTAAGGTATATAATTTACAATATTTTATTAGAAACAGAAGTACACGCAGCAATCCGCTGTAGTCTAGTTGGTTAGGATACTCGGCTCTCACCCGAGAGACCCGGGTTCGATTCCCGGCAACGGAACTTTTGGATTTAAGAATAAGGTGACCTTTTAAAATGAATATGACTCTTCAAATAATTTTCTGCTGAAAAATAAAGTGCAAATAATAACAATAACAATTCGAACATTTCCTTTTGGCTATAAGCAATTCTTTCAACGGAGAGGAGATTTTGAGAGGTTGGGCTTGGCTTCCTGTGATGTGTTTTCATGTGTGAAGATATAGGTAGTTCACCATGAACACAAGAGTCAATCAAATATTTGAAAGTTTCTAACTCAAGTTTGCCTTAACTTTTTCTCTTTTCTAATTATTGCTGCTTTGGTGTTAACTTTTATAGAGTTTGAACAAAAGGATTGGATTGGGCAAAGTTTGCCTATTGAAAACAAGGGACTAATACCATCGAAGAAGAGAAATTGATCCTAACAGGATGGCTAAGCCAATTGCAACCTTTTGAGGTTACAAGTGAAATGTGACAAACAAAAGTACCAAATAAACCAAGAAAAAAAATAAAACTACAAAGAAGGATGGTACCACCAATTAATTAAGCAAGAGAAGCATGTTACAAGCAAGTCAGATAGATCGGAAGAACGAACTATAAGATTTCGAGGATATAGGATAAGCTGTCTAGTGAAAATTGATATTGGTTGTTATTTTTTATATTTTTGGACTATCATAAGAATTTATTATTCACATGATGCCATGAAATATAAGAAAAAAAACAAAATGCATCTTTATAATTTAAAGATCCAATTACATAGAAAAAAGGAAGATTTTATACAACAAGCATGTAAAAGATGAAGGTTGGAGAATAGTGGTTAATAAAAAGTCAAAACATGGGATTAGAGCTAAAGTCAAAGTGAGACATAGATGTAACATTCTCTTTAATGAAAATATGTTTCACCTACCATTGTGAATTTGATGGTGATGATTTAAGATATCACATATAGCATTTGGAGGCTTAGAAGAGGTCAAACGCATAAGGCGAAGAAGAATATGGATGAACATGTTGGAGCACATATGGTGAGACAGAGTATAATCAAGACAATTGAGAACCATGAGTAAAAGTATAGTATGACCAAGGCCAAGTGAGGCAAAATATGCTCATTGGGATGGAGACTAATGACCATAATATAGTATTCCTGGCAAGTCATTCTAGGAGGTTATGTAGACAGTCAAATCGATCATGATAAATATTATGCAAGGGCATGCATACGATAAAGCATACCAGAGAACAATCAAGACAAAGCATAATATAGTATAGCATAGCATGATCGAAGGAGAGCACGTCATATAAATTGCCCGTCGATGTAGAAGCGAAAAATGTCCTCTTGAATTTCTTTTTGAGAGAGATTGAATGGTGCTAAAGTATGTCAACTTCGAGAAAAAGCACATTCTTTAAAGCCAAAGATGGTTGATCTTCCTGAGAGTTATCAATTCTATCAATAATCATTTTTCATGTATTGAGACACATTACAGACGACGAGGTTCTTAGACTTATCAATGGTGGTCCTTGAAAGACCAAGTTGAATTCAAAATAACTATCATAAAATATCACAATAATACGTCGAAATTATCCTAACATGTTACGGCAGAGAGGGTTGGAAGAATGTATTTTTCCATCCTTTGAATATATATATATATATACTCCTTTGCCTGTGATAACTGCTCATTTACTCATCGTAATTTCTTTTTATCATCTATATACCCTTTTTTCTTTATTTCTAACACCTCATGAATAATACGGCACCGTCATTGGACCTTCTGCTAATAATTAGACCGCTCAAACATCCCCCTCACCCCAGTATTGCAAATTTGCCCACCGACACGTTCGTGAAGTTGGTGACGAAATAAAATAAATAATAATAATTATAATAATAAATCCAGCTGGACTGTTGGCACGTCCACTTCGGTTGTTGGGTTGAAACCTTTCACACGACATAGACAAGGCAAAGGCAAAGAGAAGAGAGAAGCGAAGCGGACTGCCCCCTCGCGATAGACACCGAGAGAGCGCGCTGAGAGAGTCCTCTCCTTCAGCTCCCCTCTTCCACTCTCAGATCCCCCCGCCGACACTCCCATCCCCTCCAGAAAGGTAAGCGTGGACCCTTCCCTCCCCATTCCGACGCTGCCGTCGGCGCATTGCCCCATCCGTCGGCTTACCCCCCTCGGATTCCACCACCAGATCTCACTCGTTGCCCTTTGCGTGCGCAGTGGGGGATCGGATCGGTCCGGGTGATGCGTTGGACGGCGCCGGATCTCTCCCACGTGTAGAGCCATCTCCTTGCTTCGGATCCGATCGGAGGGCGCGGACTCGATCTCAGCACTATCACCCGATGGAGGGGGACGGCGAGCTCGGGGTTAGTATCGACCTCAGTTCAACTTGTGCCTTTCTATGTAAATCACCCAATGCGGTTTTACGTAGTGGATTTATCTGAATTTGCATATATATTTTTTTCCTGCTTCCACCTGTGAAGAAATCCTCGAGGCAGCAGGTTGTTGGTCAAGTGTGCCAGATCTGCGGGGACGCGGTCGGGACCGCGGCGGACGGCGGCGTGTTCGTCGCGTGCGACGTGTGCAGGTTCCCCGTCTGCAGGCCGTGCTACGAGTACGAGAGGAAGGACGGGAACCAATCGTGCCCGCAGTGCAAGACCAAGTACAAGAGGCACAAAGGTCCGTTCCTTTTCTCGTCCCTTAGAAAATTTCTGTGGTTAGATATGTGCCGACTTCGGCTTTTTTCGCGTCTGATATATCTAAAGGGAGCCCGGCGATCCACGGGGAGGAGGCCGACGAGAGCGAGGCGGACGACGTGAGCGACTACAACTACCCGTCGGGCCGCCAGACCGGGAAGATGAGCTGGAACATGGACGACGTCCACGGGCCGAAGTACGACAGCGGGATGAGCGGGGAACTCCCCCGCAGCCACATCCCGATCCTTTCTCACAGCCGCGGGGTAAGCCGTCGGGTTCACGCGGATCAATCTCTTGGTGGTGGAGGTCGACCGTCTGGAATGGATGCATACGTTGTTGTCGGTTCAAGAAGGCCTAACCGATTGTTTTCGACGGATGCAAGCAGGTCTCTGGGGAGCTGTCCGGGGCGTCTCCCGACTACCACATGATGTCTCCGGGAGGTGGTGGCAAGCGTGTGCATCCTTTTCCTTATACAGATGGTAGCAATTCCATCCTTCCGGGCGAAGCAATTGCTTGTGTAAGATTGCTATGTTGGTTTCTGACGTAAGGTGCGTGGTGCTCGGCAGCTAATATAAGAGGCATGGATACGTCGAGAGAGTTCTCCGGGAGCTTTGGGAACGTTGCTTGGAAGGAGAGGGTCGATGGATGGAAGACGAGGCAAGACAAGAGCACGATTCATACCGCGCATACGGTGACGAATGGCACTAGTCTAGCTCCTTCGGAGGGCAGGGGAGTTGGAGATATCGATGCGACGACCGATTACAACATGGACGATGCATTGCTGTGAGTTGGTTTCTCTCGGAACGGCTTTCCTTTCGTTTGATGCTGATGCTTTTCCGTTAACGAAGCACTAAGTTGGCATATGGATCTGGTATTGCATCTGTATAAAGTGGTATTCTCTTCCTTGAGTTGACCACCATGGCCTTATTTACTTGTTGCATCTGAGTACTTACTGTAGGACATCCGTTAGATAGGTCAGTTCTACCTGGATCAAAGATTATACATTAACTTAATAGTTTGCAACATTTTTGTCTAAGTTCTTCATCTCGTTCATATCCTGGTCTTTTTTCAAGCAAACAATGACAGATTTCTATGCCATCACCATTTATTAAAAAAGAAAAAAATCTGTTTTCTGTTTCGTCCTATTGGAATTACAAAAGAATTAATTTTCTGTAAAGATGTTGTATTTGATCTGTCGATGTGGTTTATAAAAAAGGGCCATGAAAATCATTACCTATCCAGAAATTGATAGTCCACTTGTGCCATCGACCTAGATCCACGCAGACAACAGCCATGGTGATATTGCTTTTAGGGTTAGTTTACTTGGGAGGTTAAGAAAGTGGTGTTAAGAAATGTAAAATTTATGTTAACCCTCATTTTTGTTTACTTGTAGAGTGGTGTTAACATCAGTTTCTATTTACTTAAAATGATGTTAAGCTGTGGTGTTTACATGAATTGGTTTGGGGGAGTTATGAAATTAACATCTATTTTAGTAATACCCCTTAGAATTGGTATTAGCAAAATAGGTGTTAACCACTCAAAATAGGTGTTAAGATTATGTGGGTTAACCCCTCAAGTAAAAGGGGGTTAACCCCCTGAAAGAGGGGTTTATCCCCCCAGCAAACTAGCCCTCAAACGTGCTTGAAATTTTGGTGCTTAGCCGGAGACAGTTTGTATTGTGTGTTGGCTGGCTTACAGGTAAGCCAACGATGGAGCATGATTGACTTTTCAAGGTATTGGAAGCAATCACTTTGAAAAGGTCTACATACAATCCGTGATTTTTTTTTTAAACATCCAACTCTGATCCTGTAAGAGCCACCCTATTTAACCTGTTCATTTCAAGTATGGTAAAAACAAAGAGAATATATGAGTTGACATTGCATTCATTTATTTGCTTCTTCACAGACAACCTTAATTAATGTGCAGAAAAGGATTGGTTTTTGATTGATTTGGGCTCCTGTGATCTCATCCATAATCAACAACAATTCATAGGTACTTTGGCCGAAGCCTTGATGCAACGAAACCCGTCACCATTTATGTTATTACATCAGATCATGGTCATAATTCTCATTGTAAAACCATTAACTTCTTTTTCATGGGACACTATAGCTGTTACTGCTATTTTTCTTATTTTTATGAACTTGTGAAGCATGTTGATGTTGCTTGTCACACAGAATGCCAGAGTGTGGAAGATTGAAAAATTTTAATGATCTTTTTAGAAAACAAAATTCCATAGATCTGCCCAATGCTTGTGTTCTCTGATTTACTTAGTCGACTTGGTCAAGCGTGATATCTCTCTTTGCCCCATACTCCTGTGGATGATGAGTATCATATTTAATTTAACGTGTTCTTTTATTTTCTTCGACAGAGATTTCAAATATGCCTACATAAAAATAGTGATTTGTTTTATGGAAAGCAAGATTATCTTATCCTACCCTGGAATAGCTTGCTTTAAGATGACCTAAACATGGATGCCTGTCACCCAAAATGCCTATATTTTTCCCTTTTATTTTCACTAAAGGTTTTCTTTTGAAGATCATGTCATTATCTTTTCTCTTTTCACTTGTATCCTAAGTGACTTCTGTGTTCATATATCTACTTCCAAATGCAGGAATGATGAAACTCGCCAGCCTCTTTCTAGGAAAGTCTCTTTACCATCAGCTAGGATAAATCCTTACAGGATGGTCATAATACTTCGTCTCCTTGTCCTTGCCATCTTTCTGCATTATCGAATAACAAGTCCTGTAAACAATGCTTTTGCATTATGGCTTGTATCTGTTATCTGTGAGATTTGGTTTGCTGTCTCTTGGATCTTGGATCAGTTCCCCAAATGGTTCCCCATAAACCGACAGACATATCTAGACAGACTTGCTTTGAGGTAATATTCCTTTTTCATGTTTTCAACTTTGTAAGCCTACAGTATTGTCCACTTCTTTCTTCCTTGTGCTCTTTTGATGAACCTTAGTTTGAAATAATAGGTATGACCGGGAAGGGGAACCATCTCAGTTGGCTGCCGTTGATATATTTGTCAGTACGGTCGATCCTTTAAAAGAACCTCCTCTTGTCACTGCAAATACAGTGCTGTCAATTCTCGCTGTGGACTATCCTGTCGATAAAGTCTCTTGCTATCTCTCCGATGATGGTGCAGCTATGTTGACATTTGAGGCTCTGTCCGAAACTTCAGAGTTTGCACGGAAGTGGGTTCCTTTCTGTAAAAAGTATAGTATAGAGCCTAGAGCACCAGAATGGTACTTCTCTCAGAAGATTGATTACCTGAAAGATAAAGTTCAAACATCTTTTGTCAAAGATCGCCGGGCCATGAAGGTGCAGAGTGATTTTGGTTAATGTGGTTTAAATTTTGTTTATTGTTTTTTATTTTGTAAGAAGTGATATAGGGAAAAAAAGCTGGATTTTCATTTTGTATTTTACAGAGAGAATATGAAGAGTTCAAAGTTCGGATCAATGCGCTTGTTGCTAAGGCACAAAAAGTTCCTGATGAGGGCTGGATAATGCAGGATGGCACACCTTGGCCAGGAAATAACACCAGAGACCATCCTGGAATGATTCAGGTAGCCATACCATGTACTCATATGGAACAGGAAGCATAAATGTTTTTACTTGCATTTTTTTTACTTGCAAAATCAGAAAAGCATATGTGAGTAGGAAACGTAATTTTGCAACATTTTTTAGCAGTCCTTCAATATATGGTATCACTGCTTCCTTCAATAAAAGTTGTTTTAGAAGTCCTTCCAGAATCTCAAGAAAAATCATTTACATGGTGAAGAAACCATCACTTTTTGGTTGAACTAATTATTGTCATTTCCATTCTGCCACCATCTTTCTTGAACTTTTCTTAGTTTTGTTTTACAACCATGACCCATATCTTTGTCTGCTTTTGCAGGTCTTTTTAGGCCATAGTGGAGGACTTGACACTGATGGTAATGAGCTACCTCGTTTGGTGTATGTTTCTCGTGAGAAGCGCCCTGGTTTTCAGCACCACAAGAAGGCTGGTGCGATGAATGCTCTTGTAAGTTGTCAAAATGCAACCATGAAGGCTTATCCGCATGTTATGCCAATTTATTTGTGCATGATCATGATGATTTTGCAGGTACGTGTGTCTGCAGTCCTTACAAATGGTCCCTTCTTGTTGAATCTTGATTGTGACCACTATATCAACAACAGCAAGGCATTGAGGGAAGCAATGTGTTTCCTTATGGATCCAAATCTTGGAAAATCAGTTTGTTATGTACAGTTTCCTCAGAGGTTTGATGGTATTGATAAGAATGATCGATATGCCAACAGGAACACTGTCTTTTTTGACGTAAGTTGGATTTATACTGATGTCTTCGGTACCATTGTTTGTTTTCTTCTTCACCATTATTGTATCTAAGAATGAAAAGGTGCCAAGAATTTGCTCACAAGTTCACTGCCATCACCATTCAGATAATTGACTACTTTGTCTATGTTGAGGCGTAATAGTTTAAAAGATTGAGTTAATGGTTGATTGCAACTTGATTGCAATATGATCGATCAAGTTTTTGTCTTCTGACCCACATGCTGTGATTGCAACTTGTAGATTAATTTAAGAGGTCTGGATGGTATCCAAGGTCCAGTGTATGTGGGTACTGGATGTGTCTTCAACAGAACTGCTCTGTATGGTTATGAACCCCCTCTCAAGAAGAAAAATGTCAAGCCTGGCTTCTTCTCTTCATTATGTGGTGGGTCACGGAAAAACAGTTCAAAATCCAGTAAAAAGAGTTCAGACAAGAAGAAATCAAACAAGAATGTTGACAACACTGTACCTATATACAATCTTGAAGATATTGAAGAAGGAGTTGAAGGTATCATTCGTAACAAATAATGTCTGTTTAATTGTAAATAAATATTTCCTTTTATTGTTCTGTATAGAAAAAGAAAATTGCATGATGTATAAATGCCACCATTTTGAACTTTGAATCAGTACTTTGGTATGCCAAATATGCATTATTTAGTTGCCTGTCATTGAGAGCATATTTTCTCGACAAGAGACAAATATGCTCCCACTTTATTGCAAATAATTATTTCCTTTTTTTACACATATCTTTCTTCATTAATATTTCCATGCCTTTATGCAGCCTCTGTTTCTTTGATTAATTTGTCCTACTTTATTTTCATGCTGCAGCTTAATAATATAAGTATGATAGCATTGTTATAAATCCATTCATAGCAGATGTATAGTCATTTTCAGTTCCTAATGATGCTGCATTTTGCCTGATCAGGTGCTGGTTTTGACGATGAGAAGTCACTGCTGATGTCTCAGATGAGTCTGGAAAAAAGATTTGGCCAGTCTGATGTCTTTGTTGCCTCCACACTAATGGAAAATGGTGGTGTTCCTCAGTCAGCTACTCCTGAATCACTTCTTAAAGAAGCAATCCATGTTATTAGTTGTGGATATGAGGATAAATCTGAGTGGGGTACGGAGGTATGATCTGTGACATCTTAAAATACACTGATTTCTTCGGTGCTCTTCTTTTAGGCTGCAGCTCATGGAGAACCTGCAAAAGGATCTTCAACTGGCTATCGTGATCCTTTTTCTTATAAATACCTACAAAAGCCGATATGGTCTTCTCGGCAAATGATTCCCATATTAGAAGTTTAACATGATAAGAAAGAGTAAAGAAGAAATTATCAAGAATGTTGATTGGTAACGAGGGCATTTTCTTTCTCAAAAAAACTGACAAGGACATTTTAATAAACTATAGGTCTTCAAAACTCTTATGCTTGGTTTGGGAACCTTTCTGTTGGTAGCAGCTGAACTCCAAAAATCAGTTTTGTTTTGTTTTTTTCATGTGCAAGTTGCTGCCACTGCTGCGCTTCTCTTTTTATCCTTTCTTATTTCTTGGTCACAAAAGACGAAAGTATTTTGATGCAGATTGGGTGGATTTATGGCTCTGTCACAGAAGATATTCTCACTGGATTCAAGATGCATGCCCGTGGTTGGAAATCCATCTACTGCATGCCTGAGCTTCCTGCCTTCAAGGGATCTGCACCCATTAACTTGTCAGATCGTTTGAATCAGGTGCTTCGATGGGCTTTGGGTTCTGTTGAGATTCTCCTTAGCAGGCATTGCCCCATCTGGTATGGCTATGGAGGGAGATTGAAGTTTCTGGAGAGATTTGCATATGTGAACACAACCATTTATCCAATCACCGCAATTCCTCTTGTCATATATTGTACCCTGCCTGCTGTCTGCCTGCTGACAAACAAGTTCTTTATTGCACCGGTGATGACCTTATACTATCTTTGATAAATCTATTTTATCTCTGTCCTCAACATAGCAAATAAATAATTTCAGTTTCTTTTTGCTTTGGTCTCTAATCTGTATTTATTTCTAAACCAAGTCAAACCTTTTCCTACATTCATGGATTCCTTGCTTCCACATTTTTTATCAAAGAAGAAAATCAGAATTGTAGTATTCTTTTAAACCAACTTTTCAAAAAAAAAAAAAAAACTTTCAAACCCTGATTTAGTCAGCTACAATTTGCATCCTACTTGACATCACAGTATGAGAAGAATGTGGGATATTCTATTCTTCTCAAAGAATAAGTGAGGGGGTGGAATAGATGGGAGGGCGATGAGGGGTAGGCAAAGGAGGGGAGGTGGTGACGAAAGGATCTCTCTCTCTCGGCGGCAGGAGATCTGTTTCAAGTGCAGAGAGAGGGCCATTGGGCGAGGGACTGCAGGAATGGTGTGGTGTGTCTGAGGTGCAATGGTGTTGGGCATCATCAAGAGTCATGCAAGATGGGAGGATCGTGCAAGGTAGGTGCATCGGGAGTTTGGATAGATGCAAGTGATTTTGTCTTCCCCTCCACTGAGCGACCTTCCATCGATGGAGGTCGAGACCCCTTGGTTTGACAAGGTGGGGTGAATGACTTGGTGCTGGGATCGTTTTTGGTGGGGACTTTTCTTGTGGGCTCTCCTTCCGTGGAGAGGGTGTGGTTGTTGCTTGGCGGTGCTGGTCTACTTTCTCGTGTCTGGAAGGTGGTGGTCTTTGGAGCGAAGAAGGTTTTGGTGTTTGGTGTAGAAGCTGCTGATATCATTCGTCTGAAGTACGAGGTGATGTCAAATGATGAGGTTAGTGTTCGTTGGTCCTGTCCGAGTGTTTATGAACATGTGTCTGATGAGAGGGTGCCTCTGCATCCCACCATTGTTTTTCGTGTAACGGGGATTCCTTTGAGGTGGAGAACAGTGACCACAGTTACTACGTTGTGAGCTTCCTTTGCACGGATTCGAAGGTGTGGTGGTCTTGGTCTCCTTGAGGGAGATATTTCAAGCATTTTAGTTGAAGGAGAATTGTTGGTAGGGAAGGTGTTGCCTTCCAAGGAGGTGCTGCGTTTTGGGGGCTGCGCGTGTATTGTTTCTTTTAGTGAAGTTGCTAGGAATCACCGTTGATCGTACTCTAAGGCAATCGTGGAAGAAGACTTGGCCATGAATGGTGTTGTTGGAGAGAAGAAGATTGCGAGCAGTAATGGAGACTGGCTGGGTAGAACCGAGCAATGGTCAAAAGCAGCGAGCAGGGGCATTCATCGTCAGCCCCAAAAAATGTGGAAGCCAATTGCTAAATCAGGGGAAAGTCAGCCTGTGAAGATGCCACAGATTTCTTAGAATTCAAATATGGGATCTATTTTTGGAAATGCCGTGAATGGGCTTTCAAATCTGTTCGTGGCTGCATTTCCAAATCTGCAAAGCACACAATGCTTGGAAAGAACAGCGTATGTAGAGCATGTAATGCTTGGAAGGAACAACGCATGTGCAGGTTGGTCCTGCTGTGTTTCCAAATCTACAGAGCACGCAAAACATGGAAGGAACAATGCATGTGCAAGTTGGTCTCGGATCGTTTAACAGGTCCAGGCATGGTGAGTATATTCGGATCCCAACTGACCTACTTTGTCTTGGTGAAGGGAATCGTTTGGCTGCTCGTCGCTTTGACGTGCAGGATCCTTTTCCAGTGGAGCATGTGACAATGGATGCCTTGATGATGGAAAACATAGGAGAAAGACTTGATCGAGTAATTGTGAGTGGTGGAAACAAGGTATCGCGTGAACCACAGGTGGACTTCGAACCCATGCGAGGGTCTGGACGTGGTGAGTTCACTCCTGATGCTCTGTTTCCGGAGATTGCTTCCTTGGTTTCACCCCAAGGAATGGAGCTCTCTGCTGCTGCTTCTTTGTTTCAGTAGGCCAACGCTTATGACATGATGCGGGCGAAGCTGCAGACGAGGTGCAGGGTTGTTTTGGGGTCGAAGATGATGGTGGAGGAGGTGGAGAATCATGTGCTCGGGAATGGGAGGAATAATGTGTCGCATGATCTCCAAGTGGACTCCGGACCCGTGTGTGGGTCTAGACGTGGTGAGTTCACCCCTGATCCATTGTTCCCAAAGGTTGTTTCTGTGTGTCATTGCCAAGGAATAGAATTTCTTGTTGCTGCTCCCCCTATTCAACAGGACCTTGAAATGCCCATCACCTTTGGCTCCATTTTTCGTCCTCGAAACGTGGATAAGGAACATCTTGTGGAAAACTCCGATGTAGTTGGTGATGTCGCGTCTGATGTGGGGGCACAGGGACGACAAAAGAGTCTTGATAATCAGGGACGATCAGGTATGGTGCATTCGACATGGAGTAGATCCTCTTCGCGCCCCAAAGTTGTCTCACGAAGACATAGATTGGTCAGTTCTTGTTATAAGAGGAAGAAAGCTAGGAAGAAGCCGATTACAAAGAGCAATTTTGGCGAGACACAAGGAGAATCTAGTGAGGTTGATTTTCAGATGGCCAAGTTGATTGATGTGAAGAAGGTGCACAAAGGGGGGTCAAGCCATATTTCTCATGATTAAGATTCTTTCATGGAACGTGTGCGGTTTGAGGGATGAAGGATGAAGAGCGGCTTTGAGAAGATACTTGATGGAATGGAAGGTAGATATTGTGGTACTACAAGAGACTCATCTTGAGGCTTTGACTTCTCAGATCAAGAAAAGTATCTGTGGTGATAGATATAATGCATATCTGGAAGTGCAGACAAATGGGTGGTCAGGGGGCATCCTAATGTTGTGGCATGGTGACAATTTTGTGCTGGAGTCTTCCTTGATGGCGAGAAGGGTTGCTATGGTAGCTTTTAGCAGGTAAAATGGATGGATTCCATTTTGTTGTGTTTGGTGCTTATGGTCCTTGTGAAGATTCGGCTAGGGAGCTTTTCTGGGAAGAAATAGAACATGCTTCATGGTTTGTGGATGGACAACCTTGGTTCCTGGGAGGGGACTTTAATGCAACACTTCATTTAGAAGACAGACCAAATGGGAGAATAGACAAGGCATCAATTGATCTTCAGCGTATGGTACAGGAGTTGGAGCTGATTGACTTACCAACCAGTGGTGCGCGCTTTACTTGGAGATATGGAAATGGGGCGGTGTCCTGGTTGGACAGGTTTCTATGTAACATACTGATGACAGAAGCATTTCATGGGGCAGAGGTGGGTGCGTGTAATAGACCTTTTTCAGATCACACATCGATCCTGTGGTCCAGCAATGAGGCAACAAGTTTCTCTACTTATTTCAAATTCTGTAAGTCTTGGTTGAAAGAACCTGGATTTAGGGATTTGATTCGGGACACATGGTTTGCCACATCAGAATCCTCATCGACAATGAGAACGGTGGCTTGCAGAGTCCGGGCGGTGAAACAGGCTAATGATTGACTTCAAGCGTGATTTGCACAGATGTAGAGAGGAGCGGAGGATGGAGGCATTGAAGAAGATCTTTGATTTAGATAGGTGTGAAGAGACGTCCCCTTTATCTACTCACGACTGTAATGAATGTAGACAAATGCAAGCGGTGGTTAGGGAGGAGGATCATAAAAAAGAGATGGATTGGACGCAAAAGTCACGTCATTTATGGCTTAAGTAGAGGGACTCTAATACAAAATTCTTTCATCTGGTAGCCAGCAATAGGAGACAAAATCTGATCAACACCTTGGAAGTTGGTGGCTCCACCCTACGTTAGAGGGAGCGGATCTATGAGGCTTTTAGGATGCATTTTCTTGATTTCACTCGGAAACAACCTTGTGGGGATTGACAGCTAGGGTCACTTGTTTTTGAGCAGGTGAAGGAAGTGGTGAAGACGGATCTTTTGAAGGAGGTGACAGAGGAGGAGGTGTTGGTAGTGCTTAAAGGCCAAAAGGCGGAGGGATTGCCTGGGCCTGATGGTTTGTAGGTTCTCTTTTTCAGGGAGATGTGGGATGTGATGGGGCATGATGTGCTCGCCCTTGTGAAAGAATTTATGGAAGGTAATAGGGGTTTTGACAAATTGAACCATTTTTATTTATTCCTATTGCCAAAGAAACCAGGCACAAAGTCAGTTGATGATTTTCGACCAATTCCCCTGTCAAATGCGATTTATTTAATGGTTGTAAAGGTGCTTGCAAACAGGCTGCATCTGGTTATGCCTAATATTATATCCCCTGTACAAACAACTTTCATTAAAGGTCGTTCTCTGCAGGATTCTTTTGCTTTGGTTGAGGAAATGACTGTGGCATGTAGGAGAGGAGTCCCTACCTTCATTTGGAAGGTAAACTTCTCCAAGGCTTATGACTTTATTTCTTGGAGGTACCTATGGGATGTGATCAGGAGAAGGGGTTTTCCCAAGAGATGGGTGCAGTTAATGAAACGTGTCACAACGGCGTCTCGGTTTTAGTGCATGGTTGGCCAGGAGGAAATTGGATATAACCGCAGCGGGGAGTATGTTAAGGTTGCCCTTTAGCACCGCTCCTTTTTGATATAGCAGTTGACACCCTAGCGATTTTGGCTTTCAAAGCTTGTAACGACAATTTTGGCTTTTTGAAGGATTTACTTGTTAGGGGGATGGGTCCAGACTAACACCCATTTTGCAATATGTGGATGATACGACTTCATCCAAGGAGGCACCTTTGCGGCCGAACATGTCTCCTCTTTTAAGGATTGTTGCCTCCTTGACGGGCCTCAAAATAAACAGAGCAAAATCGATTTTGGTACCCTTCCCCTTTTCAAGCTCAGAGATTGTTGATGTTGCAAACATTTTGGAAATACCGGTGGGTCATCTACCAATCACGTATCTTGGGTTGCCTTTGAAGGGGAAGAGGTTGACCTCAATTGATTGGAAATGTGTGGTGGATAAGGTGTCTAAAAGATTAACCACATGTAGTGGTTGATTGTTATCTCGTGGTGGTCATTTGGCTTTGTTGAAATTGGTCTTATCCTCCATTTCTATTTTTTATATGTCCATCTTTAAGCCGCCAAAGAAGATTTTCAAGTAGTTGGACTTAGGAAGAGATTTTTTTGGAAACATGATGGTAGACTTGCGCAGTTGATTCTGTGGAAGGAAATCTGCACACCAAAGAAGGGAGGAGAATTGGGTGTGAGAGATTTGGAAAACTTTAATGAAGCCTTACTTTTGAAGTGGGTGGTAAGAATAAAAAATCTATGGTCCACTAGTGTAAATGATGCATATGGATCAAATATGAATATGATTGAAAGATCTACTGCTACTCGTGGAATGTTAGCTTTCTGGTACTCCTTGCGACAGATTATGGGGAAATATGCTATTGCCTTTGAACCGGCATTGGGAAATGGAAAATTATTCAAGTTTTGGACTGAAAATTGGTGTGGCATGGGTTCATTTTCAGAACTGTATCCTAGAGTTTTTCATCTTGCTGCAGATAAGAGGGCAATGGTCTCTGATCTTTGGGATGCGGAGAGAGGGGCGTGGGATATTCACCTTCCGCCGGAGGGCCTCTCGGGGCAGACTTACAATGAATTTCAGCAACTTCTTCGCTCCATTTCGGAGCGGCAGCCAGCTATGGGGCAGCCAGATTGTTTTCTCTGGAGGAATGGAGCATTCACGATTAAAAAAGCATACGAAGTGAACTCCGATAGTGCTGAAAGTCCAGATGGAGTGTGTGTGGATAGTGGGATGATTTGGAAAAGTCTCCTACTGCAAAAAATTAAAATTTTTCTTTGGCTGCTGTGGAGGGAACAACTATTCACTAAAAGGATGATAAAAAAGTGGTCCCCTAAAATGAATACTTCTTGTCCAATGTGTGGTTTGATAGAAGAGGATGTGGATCATCTTTTCTTTAGTTGTGATTTTGCTAAGGACGTGTGGGATTGTTTTCAATTGCATACTCCAAAGTGTGGCAGCTTCCAACTTTTTTGGATTTTCGAGACTGCTATACACATGATGCGGCCAGTTGGCACTGTTTTTGCCGCTGTTTGGTGCATCTGACTGTAGAGAAATGGAGTTGTTTTTAATAGCCAACGGGGTTGGGTGGACAATGTAATGGGAGAGGTTCATTTTCTCTCTGATTTCTAACTACAAAATCTCTAAGTCCATTCCTTTTATTACATGATTAATGCAACTACTAGATGATTACCGATCTTAGGTAATCTCCCTCTTCTTTTCTCCAAAAAAAAAAAAAAAAACAATTTGCATCCTACTCTGATGCATCTTTGCTACATGTACGCTGTATTGAACACATGATGTTATATTCTCTCAAACAACCTCTTCATTTTTTGCTGGGTTGTTTTCAACATCTTTTCTTCAGAAATTTTTTAAACTATGGATGCACATATGAATGCTAAATTGCTGAGTTTTTATTAATGTTTGTGGGTACCTGCATTTTCTGAGATGCATGTTAGATGAGCCTCAATACCGGGACTGTTCCTCATATTCATGTTGTACGCCATGGCTATTATACATGTGAACAAGTCATTATTCATTGTTAGTATAAAGGCTCTAATATTTTGCAATTATTTAAGTAGGCCCCTCGCACCCCAGCCTGCAATTTTTCTCTAAATGATCACCATTGTCTTGCAGATCAGCAATCTTGCTAGTCTATGGTTCATCTCCCTCTTCCTTTCCATTTTTGCAACTGGTATTCTGGAGATGAGGTGGAGTGGTGTTCCAATTGATGAGTGGTGGAGGAATGAACAATTTTGGGTCATTGGAGGTGTATCAGCCCACCTCTTTGCCGTCTTCCAGGGTCTTCTCAAGGTCCTCGCCGGCATTGATACAAACTTCACAGTCACGTCCAAAGCATCGGATGAGGAAGGTGACTTCACTGAGCTATACTTGTTCAAATGGACCACCCTTCTGATACCGCCAACTACTCTCCTCATAATCAATCTCGTTGGCGTTGTTGCGGGCGTCTCCTATGCTATTAACAGTGGCTACCAGGCTTGGGGCCCGCTATTTGGTAGGCTCTTCTTTGCCTTCTGGGTGATAGTCCACCTGTATCCCTTCCTCAAGGGTCTCATGGGACGACAGAATCGGATGCCTACCATTGTGATTGTCTGGTCCATCCTGCTTGCCTCAATCTTCTCCCTCCTTTGGATTCGGATTGATCCATTCACCACACGGGTTACTGGTCCCGATGTTGTAGAATGCGGCATAAATTGCTAGAAGAAAGTCTGCCTGAGAGGATCATCTTTTTATAGGTATGAACCACTGTTGTCTGTAGCAAATCTAAGTTATCCTGTATTCTGTAGATAAGAGGTAAAGTTTGAGATCTATTTAAATGTGAATCATTCGTTTGTTGTACCACTTGAGATTTGGGAGTTCCTTCATGTGGTAACAAGATACACTGGTAATGGGACGATGTTGTTCTACTTAATAGCGCTCGTTAGCAAATGTAAGTTTCCTCTTGAGTATATTTTTGCCTTAGTGGGACACTTCTTGTGAAGTTGTGTATTAATCTTGCATCGAAAGGTTTCTATTTGATCTCGGGGAGAATGAGATTGGCAGATGGACAGATGTTAGATTACAGGTGCATGTGACAACATTTCTTAAATGGTAATATTACGGTGCAACTTAGAATGGCAGAATAAGGGACCGTGAGGGAGGATTATGTACGCGTTATTGTCTTCTTCCCGTCCTTTTCTTTCCTTCCTCCACCAGGGAAGGTTAGATCCGGGCAGAGACGCAATTGCAGAAGCACAAGATGGTCAAAATCTTTTTCACCCAGAACTGTAGCAAAAGCTGGAGGAACATATGCACCCTTGCTCGGTTGCTCCATAGGCTTCGACCCATCACTCCCTGCTTTAGCTTTGACTAAATGGGTTCCATTAAAGCAGGATAAGTTGTGATAGTAAATTAGTTTTACTCTTTCATCCGTCTTAACATGTGGAATCACGTTGACAATCAATATTCTAAAATCTTAGTACAAGAATATAATATAAAATGATAAATGGTGATGTTGAACTTTTCGAAATCGCCTTGGATTGATTAGCTATATTCATGAACCGCACAAGAGGAAAAAAGATATCGGTATGCTCCTGCCCTTTCTTTCTTGCGTCCACTTCTACTGGAAGCCGAGATTTGAAGTCCATGATAAATTTAGGTAAATGGTAACCAAATCACGAGGGCGTACATTGTATATTTTAACCAGGGTAGCGTTGTTTTCAACTGCTAATGCAAATTATTGAGTACCGATTGTAGTTTTCATGCATACTTATAATCCATTACTCGAGTAGCAAATGGGTTTTGCGATCATTCTTTTGGAAAGAGAGGAATCTCATTGGAAATGAAGTAAGGTAAATTGAGTCGCTCAGCAAAATATTCCTTGTCGCCTTGAAGCTAATGCTGCGCTCTCCTCTTAGCCTGTTTTACCTGTTCCTTGGCTGCCCATCTGCTCTCAAGATGCGAACCTCAGGTCTTTTCATGGGCTTGACCAACCAAGCATACTGCAGCTCCATTATCCTGTTTCCAAAAAGTATTTTTATTTCTAACTTCTCCACGCAAGGCTCTATTAATTTAGGTACCATTCGGTAGAAGGAATTATTTTCAAGGAGTAAGTCTTTCTGGTGATGGGATTGAGAAATAAGTGAGGGATAGTGTCTGGAAGAGGCAGTAGGGATCAAATCGTGGGTTAAGTTGCATTTATTCTTTATTTGGTAGTAAAATGGTATTTGATTGCAAGAATTTATGGGGTAAATAAGTAGGTAGTTAGTAGGTCAAAGCAAGTTTAAAGTTGGTTGAAAATGTGTATTTGGATAAATGCAAAATGTAATTTACTTGTGATAGTTGGTTAAAATATAGAAATGATCAATGGTATTTCAAAAATCAATGATAATAATTAGTTTAAATTAAAAAATTATTGATGATATTTAATTTAAAGTGATGTGCGTGAAGGCTTACGTGTAATAGGATAAGTGGGGAATATATATATATATATATATATATATATAAATTTTTGATAAGATATATATCCTTATGTATTTAATATTTATATACATACCTCTATAAAGTTACTCCATTAAAATTATATGTTCTTTCTCCCTTACACCCAATAGTAAATGTTAAAAAAAATTTTAAAAATAAGAAAATTTATGTATACCTCCCTATATTTATCTTTTTATTTATTCTAACTCCTCTTTCCCCTTCCTCCTCCTCCATGTACTCCTCTTCCTCCATTGTTGACCCCGTTGTGGGAGAAGGGGATCCTGTCTCACTGTGTTACGACTTGATTTTCGAATCCCTACAGGACTCGAGACCGACTTGACTCGACTAATCCCAAGACCCAGTCGTCCAACAAGAAATAACCAACAAGCAGGAAGTAAATCACATTCACTATGCTAAGTAACTAACAGTAAAAGAGTACAGCAGTAAAAGAAGTAAAAGCTGCTAATAGTACATATTACCACCACAACAGTAAAATAGAAATAAAGTACAGAAACATAAGGTAACAAGAGTCTGAAACTTACTAACAACAGAAAGTACTACAACAAGAAGGCTACTGCTACTGGGCTCTACTGGACCCAGCACCATCTGCAACCGGAGACTCGGACTGTTCAACACTTGGACCTGAAAAAGGTTATGAGTAATAAAGTCAGCGAACGCTGAGTAGAGTAGTAACCAACTACTAAAGCAGTAGAAGCTAACAAGTAAACTATTTATTCCAATTACTTTATTTTACAAGCTATTCTTTTTCACCCATTGGTTTATATTTACAGATTTCTTTCTTGATCTCGAGTGTTTCTCGTGGGAACGATCTTGATTGCAGTCTTTTCCGAAGAGTAGAAGGCACATGTGGTGCTCTCCTAGCCGGGAGAGTCCCCCGTGGTAATCCTACACCCAGTTAACCACCCCAAGGTCACGGACAGACGTAATGGTGACTATGGCACGCGTGATAAGTGCACGGGTAGCTACCCCGCACTGACACGCGATCGGTCGTTTTCGCTAACAGGTGCGCCCAAAGTATAGCACGAAACAGTATAGGGCTTAACCCTTTCAGTAATAGGGGTCTAGCCCCTCAGAACCAAACAGGGGTCTCACCCCTCCACAGTCCACGCACCCTCGTCTGACTACTCTAGTTTGCCCAGTGGGCCTAACAAGTTGGTGTAAGGTGGCTAGCTCTCTCCTTACACTAGTAGCTCTCCCCGGTATAGTGTACGCGAGGGCTAAGAAGTCGGTGTAGAGTGGCCAATCTTAACCCCGGGTCCCAACCCAAGGGCGGTTAGCTCTGCTCTACACTAAATAGGGGACAGTCGCTCTCCTTGGTACTACGTACTCAAGGGCCAGCACACTTCTCACTACATTTCCAGATCTATTCCATTTATTCACAGGAGCTCTACTCCTAATTCCTCGTAGGGTTCATGCTCGTATTTCTCATGCCATTCCATACTAGGTTTTATCATTCACATTTCCATTCTCAAATTATCCACATGCAGCTCGTATTTCCATTATTTAACATATACCATAAGTAGTGTCACAAGTAACTGCCTAACTAACACATGTACTTCATATTTTACAGGAAGCTCTTGTTTATTAACAGGCAGTTGTTCACATTTCTACTTATTCATTTAAGACTGTAATTTCAACCACGCATATAAACAGTGCAAGAACTTCTCGTCCTAGGATTCATGCCACATCCTAGGTTTTCTACTTATTCAATTTCATATATGCAATCAGGTTTTATAATTAAAAATAGGGGGAAACCACTCTACCAGACAACCCAGGAATATTGGGGGCTCGAACGGTAGGCTCACGTGCCTCTGCAAGCCCCAAACCCGCAACAAAATGAAGTTCTAAACCAAGGAATAATCATAATGGAACATTCAGAACAGTATAAAAGGCCTTCTAACAAGTAGAGGAACTCACAAGGAAAACACCAATATCTTGTTTGTGTAAAACGGACCTCAAACAAACCTCGAACGGGTCAAAAACAGGGCTACAGACCCAAATCAGACGTCTGGCACAAGGTCTAGACGTCTTAAAAGTAAACAGGAACTCACCTCAGGTTCTGCATCGACCTCAGACATCCAGAACCTCTTCCCGACTGTCTGGACCCGGCTCTAGACGTCCTACCTCCTCTCCGGACGTCTGGGAGTGGTTCTAGCCATCTGGTAAGCTGTCCAGACATCTGAAATGCGTGGGAGGGTGTGTCCCGCGCCTTCCCGAAGCAATCCCTGCACACGACAGGAAAATCGCCTAAAATTAGCCACGCAAAATGTAGCTGCGAAGCGGCCTGCATAGCCGTATCCGCAAAAGGAAACATACCTTCGAGGAGATTTGCTTTCAGACGTCCGATGTAGTTACCAGATGTCCACCCCATCTTTTGGATGTCACTCCAGACATTTGATTCTGGAAAAATTCCAGAATCAGAGCATCCTGCTGCTCTCCCTTGCCGCGCGCAACCGCGGCCTCGCTTGTAGCTCCAGCTGCAGTAAGTGTCGGGGACAGTTCCTGTAACGACCCGATTCCCGAGTTCCTACGAGACACGAGAACCGGATCGACTCGACTAATCCCAAGACCTAGTCGTCCAACGAGGAAGTAACCAAAAGAGCGGTAAAATAAACCACATTCAGCATGAATATAACTAACAGTAAGGAAATACAGCAGTAAGGAAAGAAGCCACTACAGTATATACCACCACAATAGTAGAACAACATTTATAACATAATATGAACTGCAGGTAAAGAAAAAGTACAGTGGTAAAAAGAACTACTCACTATAGTGGAACAAAAAGAGGTACAAGAGAACAGTGGTAACTCTACTGCACCCTACTTGGCCCAGCGTCCTCTGCAGCCGCTGACCCTGGCTGCTCAACACCTGGTCCTGAAAGGTAACGAGTGTAATACGTCAGCAAAACGCTAAGTAGAGTGGCAGCTAAACTAAAGAAACAGTAAAGTGTACAGTAGCTGTTTTAATTTTCTTTCTTCCTTTATTTACGTCTTTCTATTGTTTCAAAATTTATCTATTTCTCAGATCCTTCACTTGATCTCGAATGTTCCTCGTGGGAACGATCTTGATTGCAGTCTTTTCCGAACAGTAGAAGTAGCACGTGGTGCTCTCCTGGCCGGGAGAGTCCCCTGTGGTGATCCTACTCTCAGTCAACCACCTCAGGGCCACGGACAGACGTAACGGTGACTACGGCACGCGCGATAAACGCACAGGTAGCTAACCCGCACTGGCACGCGGTCAGTCGTTTCCGTTAACGGGTGCGCCCAAAGCACAGCACGGAACCAGTACAGGGCAGAGCCCTCTCAGTAACAGGGGTCCAACCCCTCCACAGTAACCAAACAGGGGCCTTGCCCCTCCACAGTCCGCGCACCCTCGCCTGACTACCCTGGTTTGCCCAGTGGGCCTAACAAGTCGGTGTAGGAGGCTAGCAGAACCCCGGGGCCCGTGGGGTAGCTAGTACCTCCCTACACTAGTAGCTCTCCTCAGTACTACGTATACGAGGGCAAGCAAGTCGGTACAAAGTGGCCAGTCCTGACCCCGGGTCCCTGGGGCGGCTGGCTCCGCTCTGCACTAAACAGTACAGGTACTTCCCTTGGTATTACGTACCCAAGAGACAGCACACTACCACATCTTTCTTTCTCAGTTCCATTCCTTTCTCTTTCCAGGAGTTCCACTCCTAATTCCCCGTAAGGTTCCAGTTCTTTTAACTCAGCATATTTAGGTTTCACCTTTCCAGTTTTACGTTCATACATTCCATATTCTCAGACATGCTCATTTATTCATAACAGGCAGCTGTTAAACCAATTTACAGGTAGCTATTATTTCCTTTACACATTTTCCAAGACTGCAGTATTCATATATTCCACTAGTTCTTCCCATCCTAGGATTCATGCCATATCCTAGGATCTATCATACAATCTAGTTTTCCAGCCCTAGGATTCATGCAACACCCTAGGATCTACCATTCATTCTAGTTTCTCATTCCTAGGATTCATGCAATGTCCTAGGTTCTATTTATGGTTCCATAATTTAACAGATTACACTAATAAACTTAAAAGCCACTCTACCGGTTACAACAGGAGTACTGGGGGCGTGGTTGGGAATCCCGTGTGCCTCCGCAACCGCCGAGACTGCAACGGAATGGGGTCCTATCACAAGGATCAAACACAAGGAGTTTCTCAAAACAGTATATAGCTACTGTAGACGGGTAGAGGATTTAATTCCGAAAAGCACGTAACTCGAAACACGGAAAACGGATCCCGAACGGGCCCTAAATGGGTCGAAAACGATGAAACAGTGTAAAATCAGACATCTGGAACATCTTCCAGACGTCTTAAAAAGTAGATCAGAGATTACCTTTGCTCTGCATGGTCTCTCAGATGTCCAGAAGCCTGCGGGGGCATCTGGCCTAGTTCCCAGACGTCTGATGGTTACCCAGGACGTTTGGAAGTCTCTCCCATCATCTGGCACCACTGCCAGACGTCTGATTCGCGCTGGATGGTGAATCCGAACCTGCACGTACCCATTTCCTCTCTCTCTTAGTACGGTCAATCGAAGAAGCGGAAGAATACGGAAATAACTCACCTTTCAGACGTATAGACAGTCCTCCAGACGTCCTCCACGCCGTCTGGTTGTACTCCCAGACGTCTGATTCTGGAGAAAATTCCAAAATCAGGGCGCAACTCGCCCTCCGCTCGCGACTCATCCGCCTGCTGCTCGAGCTGCAGCAGGCCTCCCGCATCACCCCGCGTCCGCCGCGCCCCCGCCGACCGGCTCCTGCTGCCCCAGCAGGCTCGCCCTCACGGTCGAGTGCTTCTTCCCACGCGCAGCACCTCCTCCTACGCTCACCGCGGCTGTCGCTGCCGCCGCTCACTCGCGCTCGCTCTCGCGCACCGGCTGGAAGGAGAAGAGGAAGGGGGCGGAGGTGACGGGAGTGAGGGGGAGGGCGTGGCCTTTTAAGGCCGCGCGAGGAGGAGAGAGAGAGCGGGACAGAGGGCGCAGGAGGGAGAGGGAAAAAGAGAGAGAGAGACGCTCGCAGGTCTGCGCGCTCAGGCACGCAGACGAAACACGCGTGCCGAACATAACCGAATCCCAGACGTCTGGAAGGGGTTCAAAACGTCTGGTCAGACGTCTGGGACACCTCCCAGACGTCTTAAAAACGTCCGAAGCCGCGCGATCGTAACAATATAACAAACTCAAAGGAAGTTTCGTCCCAAAACTTGCGTTAACTAGGGTGCGGGAAAACGCCATAATAACCATAACAAACTCAAAGAGGACCGAAGCCGGTCCGAAAAGATGTACTCGCGAAGAGTTCCGGGTACCGCTCCCGCATTGCCGCCTCAGGCTCCCAGGTAGCCTCCTCGTACCGCTGGCTCCTCCACAAAACCTTTACCAGGGGCACTTGCTTTCGTCTCAAACTGCGGATGGCTCGGTCTAGAATCTGCACTAGCCGCTCGGGGTAGGTCAGGTTGTCGTCCACCTCGACGCTCTCGTGACTCAGTACGTGACTGGGATCAGCTACGTACTTCCTGAGGTTGGACAAGTGGAACACGTCGTGCACACCAGAAAGCTGCGAGGGGAGGGCAAGCCTGTAAGCAACGGGTCCAACCCGCTCCAGGACCTCAAAGGGCCCCACAAACCTCGGCGCGAGCTTCCCTCTCACCCCAAACCGCTGCAGGCCCTTCATGGGAGAAAGATGTGATCCCCAACCTCAAACTGCACCTCTCTGCGTTTCCGATCCGCGTAGCTCTTCTGTCTGCTCCTGACAGTGTGGAGTCGCCTATGGATCTGCTCGACTACCTCCTGACTCTGTCGGATCAACCTGGGGCCAACCTCCCACTTGGTCCCCACCTCAACCCAACTCAAGGGTGCCGTATACCTCCGTCCGTACAGAGCCTCGTAGGGAGCCATGCCGATGCTCGAGTGATAGCTGTTGTTGTATGCAAACTCCGCCAGGGGCAGGTGTTCCTCCCAAGAGCCCCTCTAGTCCAGTACACAGGCACGTAAAAGGTCCTCAAGTTTCTGTATCGTGCGCTCAGACTGTCCGTCCGTCTGGGGGTGGTAAGCTGTACTAAACCTCAACCGTGTCCCCAGGGCCTGCTGAAACTCAGCCCAAAACTGGGACGTAAAGCAGGTATCCCGGTCGGATACGATCTCTCGCGGAACTCCGTGTAGTCGTACCACGTCGCGGATATACCTCTCTGCCAACTGTGCTGGTCCGAAAGCGACTCGGATCGGCAGGAATCGTGCCGTCTTCGTCAGTCTATCCACAATTACCCAGACAGCGTCGTGCCCTCGCTGGGTAACAGGTAAGCCCACCACCAAGTCCATGGTGATGCTCTCCCACTTCCACTCTAGCACTGGAAGCGGTTGTAGCAGCCTTGCAGGCCTCTGATGTTCGACTTTCACCTGCCGGCACACTAAGCACTGCTGCACGAATTCACCCACATCCCGCTTCATCCCCCTCCACCAAAACTCGCGTCTCAAGTCATGGTACATCTTTGTGTTTCCGGGATGTATAGTGAATCTGGAACCGTGTGCCTCAGTCAGGAGCTCTCTCAACAACTCCTCGTCTCTGGGAACGCACAATCGTCCCCTCAGGCGCAGCACCTGGTCTGTGAAAGAGAAGTCCCCTGGGTCTCCTGACAGTACTCTGTCGCGCAAGGACTGCAAGTACGGATCAGCCATCTGTCCTGTGATGATGCGGTCTATCAGCTCTGGCCTGGTCTGTCGTGTCACCGTCACTGCCCCACAGTGCCCCCGTAACTCCAGGGGTCGCCAACTGCCCACCTCCTCCAAAAGGCTCCAACTCTGTAACTGTAAATTGGCCAAGTGTGCGGGCGCCTTACGGCTCAAGGCGTCAGCCACCACATTGGCCTTTCCCGGGTGGTAGGAGATGCTGCAGTCGTAGTCCTTCAGGAGCTCCAGCCAACGTCTCTATCTCATGTTGAGCTCCTTTTGATCAAAAAGGTATCTGAGGCTCTTGTGATCTGTGAAAATTTTGAAGGTCTCACCGTACAAGTAGTGCCTCCAAGTCTTCAGCGCGAAGACAACAACTACCAACTCTAGGTCGTGGGTAGGGTAGGTATGCTCATGGGGCTTCAGTTGCCGCGAAGCGTAAGCGACGATGTGACCCCTTTACATGAGCACACCTCCTAACCCCTGCAAGGAGGCGTCTGTGTACACAACGAACCCGCCACTACTGTTAGGGATGGTGATCACAGGAGCCGAGGTCAACCTCTCCTTCAACTCCTGAAAACACACCTCACAAGCGTATGTCCAAGTGAAGGACATGTCCTTCCGGGTCAACTGTGTCATAGGACGCGCGATCTGTGAAAACCCTCTGATAAATCGTCTGTAGTAGCCTGCCAGTCCCAGGAAACTGCGAATCTCAGTGACTGAACGCGGTCACTCCCACCTGAGTACTGCCTCGACCTTGGCTGGGTCCACCGCCAAGCCGTCTCCAGAGATCACATGACCTAAGAAGGTCACCTCCCTCAACCAGAACTCGCACTTGCTGTATTTGGCGTATAGCCTACGTCGTCTCAGAGTGTCCAGAACCATCCGCAAGTGCTGTCCGTGCTGCGTCTGATCTCTAGAATAGACGAGTACATCATCTATGAAAACCACCACGAACTGGTCCAAGTATGGTCTAAACACCCGGTTCATCAGATCCATAAAAGCAGTGGGGGCATTGGTCAGCCCAAACGGCTGACCAAAAACTCATAGTGTCCGTACCGAGTGCGGAAAGTTGTCTTGGAGACGTCGGTCTCCCTGATCCTCAACTGGTGGTATCCTGACCTCAAGTCGATCTTGGAGAACACCGTGGCACCCCGCAATTGGTCAAACAAGTCGTCGATCCTCAGCAGCGGATATCTATTCTTGATGGTGGCCCTATTCAGCTGTCGGTAGTCCACACAAAGGCGTAGGGTACCATCCTTCTTTTTCACAAACAGTACCGGGGCTCCCCAGGGAGACGCACTGGGCCTCACGAAATCCTTCTCCAAAAGGTCCTGCAACAGAGACTTCAGCTCTTGTAGCTCAAGCGGTGCCATCATGTATGGCGCGGTGGAGATGGGACTGGTCCATGGTACTAGCGAGATCTCAAACTCGATCTCGCACTCGGGCGGTAGTCCTGGTAACTCGTCTGGAGACACGTCAGGGTACTCTCTGACCACCGGGATGCTCTGGAAGTCTGCCACAGGGCTGGGCTCTGCCACCACACAAGCTAAGAAGCCCTCACACCCCTGGCTCAAAAGTCTCGCCACCCGAAGTGCCGAAATGCACCTGAGCCTCCGTCCACTAGCTGTCCGTGAAACTCAAAAGAAGGAAACTCCGGCATGGAGAAGAAAATCTTCCTCTCAAAACAGTCTACCAAGGCGTGGTAAGCGGACAGCCAGTCCATCCCCAGAATCACCCCAAAGTCCTCCATCTGTATCATAATCAGGTCAGCTGGCAGGCAATGTCCCCCGACGCTGACCTCGCAATCCGTGTACACCTCCTCAGCTACAAACAGCTGACCACTCGGACCTCTGATTACGAACGGATTCTCTAACAGCGTATAATCCTAGCCCAAACTAACTGCGAAACTGGCTGCGACAAACTAGTGCGTAGCGCCAGAATCAAAAAGTGTGTAAACGAGTCTGCCGGAAATTGAAACCATACCTGCCACTACCGAGCCCGAAGCTCTGGCATCCCTGTGTGTCAGGGCGTTGATACGCCCCTCAGCTCTAGGTGCGGACGAAGCAGCCACACTCTGCGTCAGACGGGCAGGTGCTGGCCGGTACCCTCCTCGTGACTGTTGTCCTCCTTGCGCCTGGTAACCGCGGCCTCCTGTGTGCCCTCCAGTGCTCTACGCGGGAAGTATCTGCTAACCTCCTGCCCTAGACGGGCAGTCCCTCCTGATGTGGCCCGGCTGGCCACACTGGTAACAGAGGGGAACCCGACTCCCGCCCTCAGTGGGTCCCTGTTGTCGGCTGGGCGGGGGTCCGGTGCTGGCGACTGGCCCCTGTCGAGGGCCCCCAAAGGCCACTGATGGCCCTGTAAAACGTGACGGCTCTCCTGCGGACGCCATGTGTCTCCTCTCTCGCCGGCCCTGTGAAAAGTCTGGCTGAAAGGGCCTCTTCCGCCCGCCGTCAGTGTCTCGCGCGGATGGGTTGGTCTCCTCGTAAGTCATGGCTGCCTCCCCACCCTCGAAAACATAGGCAGCTTCAGGGGTTTGACATAACCCCGAATCGCAGGCCGGAGCCCCTCGGTGAACCTCCAAAGGCACTCCTCCTCAGTAGCTACCGCTGTCGCTGCAAAGCGGGACAGCTCCAGGAAACGCGTGCGGTATGCGCTCACGGTCATCGTCCCTTGGCGGAGAGTGTGGAACTCCCGCCTCCTCTGGTCCTGCCACGTCTGGGGAAAGTACTACTCGCAGAAGAAGGCAACGAACTGGGCCCAGGTCGGCTCGTCCCTCTCTTGTCCCCGGACCACCCTCCACCACCTGTGTGCCGCACTCTCCAGCTGGTACGTGGCAAAGGCCACGCGGCACTCCACCGGGGGGCGAAGGGTGTTGAAAATCTTCTCCAGCTGCTCGAGCCAGTCCTCTGCCTCGGTCGGGTCCTCATCCCCCTTGAAGGAGGGGGGCTTCAGCTTCCGGAACTGCCCGAAGAGCTCGGAGTGGCGCTGCAGTGGGGATGCTGGTGCACCTCCAGGCAGCGATGCCTCGTGTACAGAAGTGTTGGAGGAAGGTGGGGGCTGCAGTGGCCTATCCCCTCCCCCGTGACCAGCGCCGCGTCCGTCGGGTGGTCCCACAGAGGACTCCCCCTCTACAGCCCCAGAAGGAGGCGCTCGGGGCGGTGGGTGGAGTTCCTCTCGTACAATGTCCCGTATCAGCCGGGCGAGGTCCTGGGCCTGAATGCCCGGGAGTGGTAGCTGGTCCACCGAGACGTCGACAACGGCACGCCCACCTCACCGACCTCGTCCTCGGCCGCGCCCGCGGCCAGTCTCGCCAGTCCCACGACGAGGCATCTCCTACAAGGAGACGCGAAATAAAAACGAAATACGTCACTACGGAACGATACCGAATGGAAACGTCTAAGAGATCATGTCAAGGATGTGTTGTGGTGGCTACTCTAGTTATAGACACGTGAATTGGTTATTTTCCAGTTAATTGATTCACTTCTCGGGACGATCTTGCTCTGATACCATCTTGTAACGATCCGATTCCTGAGTCCCTATGAGACACGAGAACCGGACCGACTCGACTAATCCCAAGACCTAGTCGTCCAACGAGGAAGTAACCAAAAGAGCAGTAAAATAAACCACATTCAGCATGAATATAACTAGTAGTAAGGAAATACAGTAGTAAGGAAAGAAGCCACTACAGTATATACCACCACAATAGTAGAACAACATTTATAACATAATATGAACTGCAGGTAAAGAAAAAGTACAGTGGTAACAAGAACTACTCACTATAGTGGAACAAAAAGAGGTACAAGAGAACAGTGGTAACTCTACTGCACCCTACTCGGCCCAGCGTCCTCTGCAGCCGCTGACCCTGGCTGCTCAACACCTGGTCCTGAAAGGTAACGAGTGTAATACGTCAGCAAAACGCTGAGTAGAGTGGCAGCTAAACTAAAGAAACAGTAAAGTGTACAGTAGCTGTTTTAATTTTCTTTCTTCCTTTATTTACGTCTTTCTATTGTTTCAAAATTTATCTATTTCTCAGATCCTTCACTTGATCTCGAATGTTCCTCGTGGGAACGATCTTGATTGCAGTCTTTTCCGAACAGTAGAAATAGCACGTGGTGCTCTCCTGGCCGGGAGAGTCCCCCGTGGTGATCCTACTCTCAGTCAACCACCTCAGGGCCACGGACAGACGTAACGGTGACTACGGCACGCGCGATAAACGCACAGGTAGCTAACCCGCACTGGCACGTGGTCAGTCGTTTCCGTTAACGGGTGCGCCCAAAGCACAGCACGGAACCAGTACAGGGCAGAGCCCTCTCAGTAACAGGGGTCCAACCCCTCCACAGTAACCAAACAGGGGCCTTGCCCCTCCACAGTCCGTGCACCCTCGCCTGACTACCCTGGTTTGCCCAGTGGGCCTAACAAGTCGGTGTAGGAGGCTAGCAGAACCCCGGGGCCCGTTGGGTAGCTAGTACCTCCCTACACTAGTAGCTCTCCTCGGTACTACGTACACGAGGGCCAGCAAGTCGGTACAAAGTGGCCAGTCCTGACCCCGGGTCCCTGGGGCGGCTGGCTTCGCTCTACACTAAACAGGTACAGGTACTTCCCTTGGTACTACGTACCCAAGAGACAGCACACTACCACGTCATTCTTTCTCAGTTCCATTCCTTTCTCTTTCCAGGAGTTCCACTCCTAATTCCCCGTAGGGTTCCAGTTCTTTTAACTCAGCATATACAGGTTTCACCTTTCCAGTTTCACGTTCATACATTCCATATTCTCAGACATGCTCATTTATTCATAACAGGCAGCTGTTAAACCAATTTACAGGTAGCTATTATTTCCTTTCCACATTTTCCAAGACTGCAGTATTCATATATTCCACTAGTTCTTCCCATCCTAGGATTCATGCCATATCCTAGGATCTATCATACAATCAAGTTTTCCAGCCCTAGGATTCATGCAACACCCTAGGATCTACCATTCATTCTAGTTTCTCATTCCTAGGATTCATGCAATGTCCTAGGTTCTATTTATGGTTCCATAATTTAACAGATTACACTAATAAACTTAAAAGCCACTCTACCGGTTACAACAGGAGTACTGGGGGCGTGGTTGGGAATCCCGTGTACCTCCGCAACCACCGAGACTGCAACGGAATGGGGTCCTATGACAAGGATCAAACACAAGGAGTTTCTCAAAACAGTATATAGCTACTGAGACGGGTAGAGGATTTAATTCCGAAAGGCACGCAACTCAAAACGTGGAAAACAGACCCCGAATAGGCCCTAAACGGGTCGAAAACGACGAAACAGTGTAAAATCAGACATCTGGAACCTCTTCCAGACGTCTTAAAAAGTGGATCAGAGATTACCTTTGCTCTGCGTGGTCTCTCAGACGTCCAGAAGCCTGCGGGGGCATCTGGCCTAGTTCCCAGACGTCCGATGGTTACCCAGGACGTCTGGAAGTCTCTCCCGTCGTCTGGCACCACTGCCAGACGTCTGATTCACGCTGGATGGCGAATCCGAACCTATGCGTACCCATTTCCTCTCTCTCTTAGTACGGTCAATCGAAGAAGCGGAAGAATACGGAAATAACTCACCTTTCAGACGTCCTCCACGTCGTCTGGTTGTACTCCCAGACGTCTGATTTTGGAGAAAATTCCAGAATCAGGGCGCAACTCGCCCTCCGCTGGCGACTCATCCGCCTGCTGCTCGAGCTGCAGCAGGCCTCCCGTGTCACCCCGCGTAAGCCACGCCCCCGCAGGCCGGCTCTCGCTGCCCCGGCAGGCTCGCCCTCACGGCCAAGCGCCTCTTCCCACGCGCAGCACCTCCTCCCACGCTCACCGCGGCTGTCGCTGCCGCTGCTCACTCGCGCTCGCTCTCGCGCACCGGCTGGAAGGAGAAGAGGAAGGGGGCGGAGGTGACGGGAGTGAGGGGGAGGGCGTGGCCTTTTAAGGCTGCGCGAGGAGGAGAGAGAGAGCGGGACAGAGGGCATAGGAGGGAGAGGGAAAAAGAGAGAGAGACGCTCGCAGGTCTGCGCGCTCAGGTGCGCAGACGAAACACGCGTGCCGAACATAATTGAATCCCAGACGTCTGGAAGGGGTTCCAGACGTCTGGTCCGACATCTGGGACACCTCCCAGACGTCTTAAAAATGTCTGAAGCCGCGCGATCGTAACAGTTTCCCTGACGCACTCCTCCCGCACGCGTCGCTCCAGCCGTGTGCCCTCCGGCGAGCCCCCACGAGCTTGCGAGCTCAAGCTCTTCCTCGTCTCTTCACACCGCTCTCGCACTCTCTCGTGCTCGCTCCTCTCGCTGTGGTGGAGAGGAAGGGAAGAAGGTGGCTGGCTGTGGTGAAGTGGGGAAGAAAGGAAGAGGGGAGAGGGCTTTATAAAGGGTGCATTAGGGTTCGGTGGAGGAGGGAAGAGGAAAGCGAGAGAGAAGAAAAGTACTATTTGCGCGTAGCCCGCGTGCAGACGCGAAGGCTCGTACCAAAATTTCGATTTCCAGAGGTCTGGGAAAGGATCCAGACGTCTGACCAGACATCTGATCGACATTCCACACGTCTTAAAAGGCTTAGGACAGAACGGGTCTTTACACACTACGACTCCATAAATCTTCCATACATCATTGTGCAGAACAACCTCGAGAGTGCCGCGATCAACTCTTAAAGGCATGGGACCTCCTCATCATTGATGCGGAACATGATGTTGCCTCCCTCTTCCTCTTCCTCCTCCTCGTCGGCCTCAGTTTCCTCTTCCTCAGCAACAAGTTGGGCGTCTGGTGGGGGGGATCAGCTGCAAGGGTAAGGCGTGAGGGCAATCTTAGGGTTGTAGTCGTCGGGGTGCAACACAACGCGGGGGCACTCGTTGGATGGGCCACCACAGATGGCAGGGGTAGAGGAGGAGGAGCGGGGGTGCTTGAGCTCGTCCTCACGGTGCTCGTAGTGGAGCCAAGCGGAGAGGCCGACCCTGTGGTTGAGGTTGAGAGCATGGAGCTTGGCAGAGTGGAGGGAGCAACGGAGGATCTTGGGGTTGTCGACGAAGCGAAGGAGGGAGTGCTGCTTTAGGTGGAGAGAGCAGCGGTCGAGGTTGCGGGAGGAGAAGAGGCAGTGGTAGGCAGAGGAGTGGTCAAGGATGGGCTTGATGGGTTGGAGGAAGGGGTCGATGGGGTCAAAGGAGGGGAGGCTGTAGAGGAGAGGGAGGAGGGCAAGATGAGTGTCTGGGATTAGAGGCAGTGCTAGGAGGTGGAGGACGAGGAGAGGGTGTGGAAGAGGTCGTCTTCGAGCAAGATTAGATCTTCTTGTGGGGGAAGAGGTCGATGGAGGAAGAAGAGTGCAGGGAAAAGGAGGAGGAAGGAAGGGGGGAAGAGGAGTTCGAATAAATAAAAAGATAAATATATAAAGATATATATAATTTTTTTAATATTTTAATGATATTTTTAATTAAATTTAATGGAACATGACATATATCCTTAACAAATTAATTTTATGGAGATATATACAATAAATATTAAATACATAAGGATATATGTATTTTATAAAAAATTTACAGGATATATATATATATTGCAGTCCCATCCGAAATGCATTTAACTCGGAATTTCAGATGCTAAACATGGAACTGCAGGGACAATATTGCAAACCATATAGCACCTAGAGCTCGCGGTGGCAAGATCTCATTAGATCCCACATATATTGGCTCGTTTTGGCATAACATTGTTTGAAAAGTGTAGTTGAGCCATCGACAACCCTAATCTGGCAACCGACAGCCTTGGGCAACCATGGAATGAGTCATCAGTAGCCTCTGAGCAACTGGGGTTGAGGTGAGAACTTGTGTGTAACAGATTCGTTCGGGTGGCCGTTGCAGCCAGCTTGTTGCTTTGCTCGTACCCAATCTATAATCTATGACATAACTAAAGTGCGAACGCCCATGTTCTGCCACGTCAACCAACTCCCGCTTCGTTCCATTACTCGTCCCGCTCCTTCTCTCTCCCCTCTTGCAGCTATCGCACAGCAGCCAACCGCATCATCAACGTTTGCTTACCCATCACCCCAATACATCTCGGCTGGACAGTCTAACCCAACACGCCATTGCCACCATCTATGCCTCGCCCAGCACAAGCCCTTCTTTCTCTAACCAAATTAAAAACAATCTCTCTCTCTCTCTCTTTTCCTCTCTTAGATAAATCTCCCACCGAGCAGCGGGGAATGAAAGCATTAAGGGTTAGTTTACGGTGCTGGTTAGTTAATCTGTGTTAGTAAAGTTGTAACAACGGTTAACCTTTATTTCTGTTTACTTGCAAGTAGGAGTTAATCCTAGTTTGTGTTTATCGAATAGGAACTAGGAATGATGGTTATCCTACGATGTGATAGGGAGTAGAAGAGAGAGATCAAAGGTTAAGTGGGGGGTTTGACCAACCTCTCTTTAAATCGATGTTAGGATAATACGGATTAGCAATTTAAAGAAGAATTAAATTATCTCCTGATATAAACTGAAGTTAACTCCCAAAAAAAAGCAATTAACTCCCTAAGAGAACATCAAAATTAATATTTAAACATAACTTTTTAACATCCAATAAAAGATGATTCATCGATTAAAGATGTATTATTTGCTATATTTTAGATTATATTGAGCAAGCCAATTATATTTATTGCTATGTAGATATAATTTTTTAAAATACTCAAACTAAAATAAACGTACATCGCCTAAAAAAGATAAGGTTGGGAGTCGTATAACACATCTTTATCTTAATGGTTAAAGTGACAATACTTCAGACATTTTGATTTATTATGGTATAAATTAATTAAGTGAAGAGATAAACTAGATCTATTAATTTTTACGAAATATTTTTCAACATAATTTTATGTAAAATATAATAAAAAGATAATATTAAAATTATATTTATCACGATAACTATCATATTTAATTTATATAAACTAAAAGAACGTAGTATTATCTCATCACCCTACGTCTCTCCATCCCTCACCCGACACACACACACACAAGCCGAAAGAAAGAATGAACGAAGGAAATTTATGGAACAAAATATCATCAATATAAAATAAAAAAAACAAATCAAGTCCCACGTAGCCACATGCATTCTTCCCTCTTCTCCCAAATAAAGTAAACATGCAACCATTGAGAAAAGAAGAAAGAAAATCTATCCACCGCCTCTTTAATTAAAACCTATACAACGTTCTCTCCCTGCCCTCCCTCTCTTTCTCTCTCTCTCTCTCTCTCACACACACACACACACAATTTGATATATATATTTATAAAAGATAAATAATATGAACATTATTAATATATGTTTAGGTATTAATTTTACTAATAATTAAATTTTTAATAAATAAATTATATTTAGATGAGATACTTATATATTTAAAATAATATGTACATTATTAATACATTTTTGTACATCTATCCATGATAACTACCTATCTCTCACTTAAATGAAATGAGACATTTGATATGTATTTTTGGAGAAGATAAATAATATATATATATTAGTAATATATCTTTAGATTTGATTTTAAGAATAATTAAATTTTAAGAAATAAATTATATTTAAAAGTACATTATTAGTATATCTTTAAATATCTATCTATAATAACTACTGATCTGTCTCTCTCATCTAATGAGATATATACACATTATTAATATATTTTTAGATATTAATTTTATTAATAACCAGCTGATGTGAGGCGCGGATGTATCCACTAATTATCACCATTATATGCCCTGTTATCGATGTCCTTCAGTTACGCAACTTAATTTTTTTTAATCTTCATTTTCACATCTGATGTCCGATTGACCTCATTTTTATTTCATGCTTGAATTTAATGACTAGATTTAAAGGAGTCATTTAAAACCTTCAACAGGCAAAATCCCGACCTTAACCGTAATTGACCAATTCTTTTATCTTAAGCCTGATACTTTTCACTTCTCCTTTAATATTTAGTTCTCGTATGTCAAGCTTTATTTGCCATTTGTCATCTTCATGAATTATTTTGTTTTAATATTTGTCTTTAGACACTTTATTATTAGGTTGATTCGTATTTAATCATATCTGGTATTATATAAAGGTAGTAGCTTGAGCATTTTAAAGGAAGGGGAGGGGTGTTGGGGTTACCTTTCCCACCCAAAAGTTCCTTAAAGGATGCCTTTAGTTGAGGTTATAGTATTCATAATCATTCTTATTGTTCTCTGAATAGCTTGACATTAAGTAGTTAAGTGCACAATTGAAATCCTATCCACCCTTACACTAGCTAATACCATAGCACTGGGTTGGTTTGTGTCCCACCCTTAGTCGAGAACTTTGATATCTTCTTTGAATGTTTGGAGATAATACCAAGATGTATGCAGACTTTCCTTGCATAGGGGAACACCTACATGCACCCTTAGACCATTCATAGAGCCATCCACAAAAAGATCAACGTGGCACTAAGGCCTTATTTGGTTGGCGGTATTAGGAATGGAATTGCGGTGTATCCCACATTTGGGTGGAGTTTTACTGGCATAAATGGGTGCCAGGTTTCACATCTCAAATCCGGTGGAATTCGTTTATCTCGCGTGTGAGTCTCGCCACATTAGACTTGATCCTGCTGCCTTAATCTTGTGTGCCCCCTCACAAAAGTCCTAACCCTACTCGCCAAACCCAATGGCTGCTCTCACGCATTCACAATGCTCCACAATTTGCACCTCGTGATTTTTGGAGGCTCATCTTCGTCACTCGTCATTTTCTTTGCCGTAAATATGTTATCTCTCTCAATCGTACATGCATTTCGATTTGCGATCATATTGTGCGATGTGGTCTTTGGTTATAGATTGGTTTTTTGGTTTGCCCTTCATGTTTGTGAATGATTTCTCTTTTTGTTTGGCATGTAGTTATCGATTTCGCTTTCAAGATTTAGTCGTGCTATCCGATTGGGGTTTAGGATTTGCAAGGTACCGTGTGCTCAAGATTGATATTTCCGACACGGTCGAGAATCCTAAGATTGACTCCTAAAACACCTAATTTCTATTTCAGAGACCCTTGACCTGTGCAAAATAATTCTAATCATTAGATTTCAAGTAAACACTAATTCTCTTCCCAAGGACCTATAAACAATATTAAAAGCCTTTATTTTTAATATACAATTTTTCTACCTCTTCAACTCATCTTCTTCTCCCTCCCGCTTCTTCTTCCTTCGTTCTCTCCTCCACACACATGCACGCACGACGTAACCCTTGCGTGCACGAGTAACAGTGCACTCGTCGGAGTTCGCCGCGGCCAACCACGCCTTGTTGGACCTCGTTGGCTTCCACCAACCCTCCAGCAACTATCATGTTGGGCATCGCCCTTCTTCCTCCTTCGAACTTCCTTCACGTCGACGCACACATGCACGCCAAAACCCATCACCGACCACCGTCCGTTCACGACTCCGGTGACCCTCGCCGCCCTTCTGCCTGCCAACGACGGCCTCCCTCTCTCTCTGCCGCTCTCCCTCTTTCTTTCTCTACCTCTCTCATTCTTCCTTGTTTGGGTTCTTCTACGGTGTTGCACCCATGCAAGCGATGCAACCACCTTCTCCACGGCCCCCTCTCCGACCTACCCGCTCGTCTGCAACGACCCATCAATGTTCTCCTCGCCAGCGTCCTCCACCCATCCGGCACCCACCAACCGTACGCCGACTTTCTCGCCAGCACCCTCCGGTCTCTGGTGACTCTCCAACACCCTCAAACTCCCTCGACGAGCCGCCAACGACCTCTCCTCTCCGCCCTCTCTTCCTCTCGTTGTTCCTCTTCGTCTCTCGACCACACCCAACACGTATCGAATAGAAAACGAAAAAAAAGAAGACGGAATAAGAGACCCTCACCGCTACTCGTGCGTGCCTTCTTCTCGCTCACGACGTAGCCCCACGATCACCTTCTTCTTTGCCGTGGGCGATGAACGTAGCCCCCTCCCAACATGAACTCCTCTCCTCCTGTCATCCTTCTCTCTTTTGGTCTCTCTTTCCTTTCTTTCTTTCTTTACGATTCCCTCTCTCTTTCATTTTCCCTATTTTTCCAATTCATCCCCATGGACTCCCCTGTCATCTATTTAGAAGGCTACCTCTCAACCGAAATTTTGTTAGCGGGATAAAATAACCCATTATATATATATTTGTTAATTATCGATTTACGTATTAAATTCTCTTTAGGTAATTTCATATTTTTCATATAATTTTGCTATGAAACTTGAATTTTTGAAAAATGAATATCGTTGGAAAGTTTGCGACAAGAGAAATTTAATGACACTACTTTTGATTATATTTGATCAAAAACATAATTTTTTTCACTTTTGAAATACACAAATCCGATTCACACTTGGAAAACGTTGACGTATCAGTCTCAAAGTGCTTAGTATGAAATGACTCGGAAATCTGGATTCAGGCCTTTACAACATAGTCCCATATCATGAATTGACGAAGTGTTGTTGCCATATAAAACGAAAAGCACACACGAGCTGCTCAGTCATCAAGTGCTGAGCACGAATTAAGAGTATATGTGTGTGTGCGGCTGGTTCGTGTGAGTAGCTAGCTCGTGGGAGCGGCTAGGCCGCGTGAGTTTTGTGGACCTGATTTGGCTCGAATCTATACAAAAATACACCTAACTAATAACTATGGGCTCAGCTTAGCAGTGGTCAATTTGACCCATTGGACTGTAAATTCTACGAACTGCTAGGCCCACCAACCAATAACTTTTGTATAGTTAGGCTTTGTTACCGCTAAGCTGGGCGTGAAATGGCTAAGTGTTGAGAGGCTGTGCAGGCTGAAGAGAGAAGGCACATGAGCCTAAGTGTTAAACGAAAATGTGCCTAAATTCTAAATGACCTTACTTGTAGTTGTTCTAAAACAACTCTTTTTAATGTAATTTCTTCTGTATCCAATGAATATCATTTCTTTTTGTCTATTCTTGCTTATGGAATGAGTGTCATATTTCTATTGTCTATTTTGATGCAATTATTCATGTTGTTAAAATATTGGAATAATTATTAGTTAATTAAGCCCTAATAAAATACTTAGCCTAATTAAGTATATATTAGTGTAGTAATCTATATTATAGAGTAATATAAGCTATATAATTAGTTAAGTAGTAGTATAAATAGTATGACTTAAGTAGTAAGTAGAGTAAGTAGTAATTAAGATTTGATTAATTATAGTAATTAAGAATAAATATTAATTTAGAATAAATGGTGATTGATTAAGCTACTTAAGCCACCATGTGATCAACTTGGAGTCAATCAGTTAAAAATAATTTTCTAAATGTTAGGTTACCTTGAGCTCTATACTATAATTAATAATGACAAATTAATTCAGTAAAGTAACTTAAGCATCATTTTTAGTGTCATTGATTAAGTTAATAATCTTAATTAATAATGTTAAGAATCTGCATATCAGATACTCATTATATCAAGTTTGGCTTTGGAGAGTCCATCATATTAAGATTGGTCATTGTATTTGCCAAGTGTTTCTTGCCTTGAGTGCTTTACTCGTACAGTTTATATGCTCACACAAGTATATTTGATTTTCATGGTTATAAGTAGATATGCTTCAAACTTGTGGATTTGTTAGTAATGAAATAATGAATAATCAGAACTTACTGCACTAAGAGGAAATTATAATGTCAAGTATGATTGAGACCACTTGAAGGGGAAAAAATATAAATACCCACATCATTTAGCCTCCATGGTGGAAAAGAGCAACTACCATTAGGATAAGAAGAAAAATACATTGCGTGAAGAGTGTGTAAATCACACGCCATACGCATAGGTAGTTAACAAAATCATTTACACCTTGACATGTAGTAATTGTCGAGAAGTTAATTTCCACTCCTTGGAATATATGGTTCTACGTAATTGTAGTTACAGATCCAATGTGCCTCACATTTTTGTACTTACCTTTTCTTGTTCTGTAGAGTTAGCCACATAGGAAACATATACATTCCAATGACGTGATGTGCTCAATTACAATTCTTACACTACTTTAGCATGTAGATCATGTCTTAGAGGAATCCTAGATCAAACCTAGAACGAGGTGAATGTTCCGGAAATACCATGAAACAGGTGAAGAAGTGGACACGTGAGATAGATGCCAAGCTCATGGCAATATTGAGTGACTACCATCATAGAGGTCATTGGGAGGGAGGGTCATTTACGAAGCATGCGTGGGCGCAGATCGTGTTGGAGTTCGATCAAGAAACCCACCCAGGTTATGATCTAAATAAGATTTTGCATAGGTGGAAGACATTGAAGAGGAATTTTTGTAACTATCACCAACTTCTAAACAAGAGTGGCTGGGAATTAGATCTTGTTACAACGTGCCCCGTTGCACCTAGGCTCACAATTTGAGATGAGGTATCTCCTTTCACAACATGTTTCTATAGGTTTATTAGACATTGACTTTCGGTTCAATTGATGGCAGCCACCACCAAAGCTTCAAAAACTTAAGGGTGTTCCATTCCCTCACTATGATGACACCAACCTCATAGCAGGTAGGGACATAGCCATGGGAGAGCACACAATGTCATCAAACCGTGAGTCTGATACGGATGATAAAGGAACCCACCAACATTGGGGTGAAGGCTTTGTGCGTCTAGCTAATCCTGAACATGTTGGATCAAACCCCAATGAACAAGCTTATACCATTCCTCATTCTGAACAACCAATGAGCCAATTTGGGATGCCTCAACATCGTTTCAGCTTCGAGGAGCTGTTGTCATCTAGTGAGCCATTATACATGGGGATGAACACTACATACCAGTGTCCCTTCATTTGGCTTCTCTCTCTCAGGTAAATATTATTTTGTTACGTTTTATGCTACAAAAAAAGTATTACGACATTTTCATGTAGGAATATTTGTAATGATGAAAGCTCATGTCAATATACATCTTGTACTGATGAGCACTTTTGAGCAAATGCTTAAAAATACCTACTTAGGTTGTTTACCATTCGCCATTATGGCTCGCACGCATATGTCAAAATCTTCTCAATGGATAAGTGCAGTAAAGTTGCTACACTTATACATGTTTCAATGACTTGATAATTTATTTCCTCGTCCTTGTTATTCCATTGAGAGTTCTTATACATTTCTGATAAGTCCTATTTCTGATGAGTTCAGTACGATATTTACTCATATTTCGTTAGGAATCAGTTCCTTGGATGCTGGCGATCAACTGGCAACAACTCGACAAGTTTGGAGGACTTCTCAGTAGCTGCCTAAGTGAAACCATTGTACCTGGATGTAAACTTACATGTATGCAACATATGTTCGTTAGTTCAGATATGTAACTTGACAAGTTATGTAATTAAAAGTATGTATAGTGATGTACTTTATGCAGTTGATCTTACTCGGTGCAACTTTGTAAAAGCACAATTCAACAATTAAATGAAATTTACCATTTCACCAAGTCTATATTCAATAGTTTCTCTTGGTTCATTTTCACTTTGTAATCTTGTGTTGATCTAACTTGCTAACATCTATGAAGGTCACAACTAAACACTATACAATGTCATCATTTTTATTTCAACCCATAATATTAAACGTGACAATACTATCTATACGGCCACTTTCGTTGGACAAGAATACCCAAATTCAAATTTTGTACGAAGCGACTCATAAGTGGTTCAAACAAAAATTCATCTTTCCCATTTTTTCCCAATTGAATGTCAGCCCACAATAATTTTGTCGAAAAATCATGGTAACATTTGCTAATAGTTACTTTAATTACATGCTCACAAGGCAAACAACTAACTTCATTATTTAAAATCTCAACCAAACCTCCAAATCATTTATTTATCATCAAGGGCAAAATTATCCACTTACTACTTTTTTTAACTAATTTTCTACGCTAATTCCACCTCCTTATTCCTCTAACCAAACAACTTAGGTGGAATTAACCCCCCTAATTCCTTGATGTGACAACCTTCATAACCAAATACCTAAGTGGAATAAGAATCTCTAATTCCTTCTACTCTTTTACATCCCTTTTTTATCCCTCCTAATTATTCCTCCAACCAAACACTACCTAAGGTCCTATTTGGTTGGTAAAATAAACGTTAATTCCGTGCCTAATTCCATGCTTGCCATCTCTAATTTCGGAATTGCGTAATTCCGAAATTAGGGGTGTAATTCTAAAATTAGGCAATTACAGTTCTTTTTTTGAAATAATTTTCTCCTTATTTCACTAACTTATTCTATCAAACAAACACTTCAAGCAGAATAAAATTCATTAATTTCTTTGACAAGACAACAAACTCAACCAAACACTTGGGTGGAATAAAATCTCTTAATTCTTCCATTTCTCTTACTTTTAATTTTTATTCCTCCTAATAATTTTTCTTACCAAAAAGCACCTAAGAACCCATTTAAAAGGGGGGATAAGGTAGAGGAGATAAGTTATGCATACTTGGAATAGATGTGGAAAATCCCTTGTTTGGTGTATGATTGCGTTATGGTAGAGGAAGGGGTTTTTCTTAATTTATCGTTAGTTTGGTGTTTGGAAGAAGGGATAAAGTGGGGGAATTCTACTTTGGATGAACGTTAAGTTAGTTGAAAAAGAGGCAAAGTTCCCAAATTGCCCTTGAGTCTATGGATTTGAAATGTGGAAATTTTTGGTCATTGTTGGCTGGCGACGTCCCTAACTTTTTTGAGCTACTTTCTTTAATAATTTGGACACTTAAGTCAGTTTTTCTTGTTACTGTTCAAATTTGATAATAAACATAGATGTTAGTTTGGTCGTACGTTAATTTATCTTTCTTGCATTGCATTAACAACCCAAGTTTTGATGAGTTGCAGCAGTTAAACACTAATTCCATTTGAGTGCTAGTGATTGCATAAACATGGGAGAATGTGTAAACTGCGGGCAAGCAATACCAAGCAACCCTCGTAAACCAAGTCATCACAATGCTAACAGATACCAAGTTAAAAAAAAAGATATAACTTTATTGAAATTGAGCATGATACATTCGGTGCTCTTATAGGGGATGTCCACTGGTACAAGCTTTGAAAAATTATCTGGGATTGTATTCTCAATAACCATGTTTACAACTTGACTTGGTAAAGCATAAACTTTGACAATAATAACTGTATTGCAAGTTAATAGTTGATAATAGATAGTAGCATAGAAGAACATTAGTGTGAGTTTTGAGCTCTCATAGCCTGTAGCTTCTAGGATCCTTTTCCTTGTCCATGGCAGCATTTTGTAGTTCAGTTGCCATGTCACAAGGGAAGTGCACACATTGGTTGGACTTCCTCAACTTCTCTTTCATCTCCTTTAACCCTCTCTCCAACTCCTTGGACAACTTTATTTTTGTCTCCCTTAACTCCTCGTAAAGTTGACTCATTAACCTCATCTTGGCCTTGGAGGATTCCTATGTGTGTGGTAGAGGAGCTACACATGCCTTGAAGCAATATGCCTACATTAATGGGAAGCACAAAAGATGGTTTACCCATAAAATTTACTTTCATGTACCCCAAATATAACATACATTTAAGTGAAAACTTAGCCACTTGTTTTTCATTGGGTAGATGTAGTAGATTTGCTGGCACAGAGTTTGCATTGGGTGTATCTTATCCTTTAAGTTGATGGTGCAAAAGTATCAGCAACAGCAAGTTTAGCAATTGATGCAATCATTGAAGGTGACCACCATGGTTGTGTTGGTGCTAGAGCACCACGATCATTTGTTTTGATGATAACAAAACACGTGTTATTTAACATTTGCAATTTGAGTCCTAGATTTCAGGTCAATTGCAAATGTGGACGTGTTTAGACGGAACTCGAGCTCGCATCCAGGACGGATTGGAGGAGCTTGACGGAAAACAGAGGAGGTTCGCGTGGAGCGACAGATTGAAGATAGAAGACAAGAAGAATAGGATAGATTCTTTTTAATCCTTTCATGTACTTTTATCTTTATCTTTCTTGCTCTTTATTTTCCTTAGAAAATTATGTTAAAGAGCCTCAAAGTACCCTAACAGTAGTCCTAGGAACACCGGCACAACCCTAGGATACTTAGGTTTTCTGTAGAACACTTAGAAAACCAATATAGGGTTAAAACAGACTTTCCAGACGTCTAATTCACAAATCAGACGTCTGATAAAGTATTTTAAGACGTCTGACTGTTGTTTCAGACGTCTGATAACTGTTACGCTGGACATAGTTAGTTCTGTCTGATGAAATCAGACGTCCAGACCTTAGACCAGACGTCTTAAAAGACGTCTGATGGATTTGCCAGACGTCCAATTAGTGGACCGTTGGCTGGCTTAGCAAACAGTGAAGAATATGACCGTTAGAGCCTTATCAGACGTCCTTAGGCCTTTCCAGACGTCTGATAAATGACTGTTTTGCCTCGGCTGTCCCAAAATCTCTTCTCAGAGATTTTCTAGCCGTTGCAACGTTTGGAAATCAATTCCCACAGTAAAAGTAGGTTTCCAGACGTCCAGACATAGTGCCAGACGTCCTGTATGTCGTCTGATGGACTTGCGCAAAAACCCTGTTTAGATCTGATTCAAGTTAGGGAGAAACCCGCATAGAATCAGACGTCTGACCTTGTAATCAGACGTCTTAAAGTGGCCTTCCAGACGTCTGATGCCAGAGTTAGACGTCTGATAACCCTGTCAAATGTAATCATTGTCCTGATTTCGGCATGATTCTCTTGGGCTTTGCACCCAACGGCTATAGAACCTTTCTTAAGCCTTCCAAAGCCTTCCTAAGGCCTCTATAAATAGAGGGGAGCCTTTGCAACACAAAAACACACAAGATACACACCTAGAGAGACCAAGATACACAAGAAACAATTTGTATTACACTTTCCACTCTCTTGTGTCCTAGCTAGCTCTTGCTCTCCAAGCTCAAGCACCATTCTCTTGAGAGCATCAAGCTGTTGCGCACCCGCTCTCCCGCCGTTGTCCACGAGAGCGAAGTTGCGCCGTCGCGTGGCTCACGCACCGCGTCATCGTCGACGCACTCCTAGCAAAGGGGAGTTTCCTAAATCCTATAGAAGCTTAGGTTTATTACTTTGTTGGCTCTATAGGTTTGTTGTTTATTTTTATCTTTGTCTTTTGGTTGGGTATTCGCTTTGCGAATTCCCGTCTCCTTCGTGGGACAAAATCCTTTTCGTGGAGAGAAGGGGTTGAGGAACGCTACCCTCGTACTTGTAGCGTGGTTGTACTGAGGTCGAATCACCCTCGTTTAAAGTGATTCGTTTAGTGGATTTTGATCAACTAGGTTGATCGGAAAATCCTAACTCGAGAGGGTTAGGTGGTGGTTTTCACCCGGTTTGGGTTTCCACCTAAAAATTCCTGTGTACATTTTGTGATTGCTTATTTTTGTGAGATTGTTTATATTTTCAATTCCGCAATTTTATTACGTCACCCCTCCTGGTAGGGACGAACCTTCAATTGGTATCAGAGCAGGTCTTGCTGTTTCGACGTAACAACCCGGCAAGAGATCAAATGGAGGGAAGCTGTTCCACAAGCAGGATTTCCGAGGGGCAGTCCACAACCCGTCCGCCGTTCTTCGACGGGAGCAACTACCCCTACTGGAAGTTGCGGATGAAGACGTGGCTTCAAGCCACCGATTTCACAGTCTGGGCCAGATGCGAGACGCCTTTCGACATCCCAGAAAAACCCGCGGGAGGCTACTCGCAGCTGCAGATTCAAGATCTTTCACTCAACGCAAAGGCAATGAATGCCCTGTATTGCGCATTGAGTCCGAAAGAGTTCGAGAAAATCAAAGAGTGCACCACCGCCCACGAGATATGGAGGAGGTTGGAAGGCACTCATGAGGAGACAAGCTCGGAGGAAGAAGAAGAAGAAGAAGAAGAAGAAGAAGAAGAAACCGCTTGCTTTGGTTTCATGGCCAGAGGAACCAACAGCGACAGCGAAAGTGGAAGCGACGACAGCGACAACGAGGTAAATCTCGATCTTCAAGAAGCATTTAATGAACTTTTTGAGATTAGTAAATCACTTAGGGTAGAAAATAAAAGCATTAAAAAGAACCTTAGTTTTCTTAGAAATGAAAATGATAGGTTAGAAAAACAACTCAAGGATATAGAAACTAGTCCTAAGGATAATAACCTGTTATTAGAAAATCATAACCTCATCAATGAAAATAATAAATTGATTGAGGAAAATGTTAGTCTAAAAATAGAAATTTCTGATTTAAAGACCAAGATGGATATTATAGAAAAAGAAATCGCATGTCTTAGGGAAAACTCCAACAAACTAATCAACAAAGTAGATGATTTATATAGCCCTAAGATTGAGAAAGGATCTCCATCAAGGAGACCCGCTAACAGATCCGGATCCAGGCTCACTTGGATACCGAAGAAAAAATTAGAATCTTGTTTTGTAGGGTTCAGGGATAATTACAACATAAGGGACTGGACCTACAAGCTCAAGGCTGGTCAACTCGAGTTGGGAGAACTAAGGAGTAGACCAAGGAGGAGAACAAGAAGACCGACGAGACGGCGAACAAACGACGGACCCGCCGCACGTCGACCACCAGACTGGAGACCGGCGCCGATGCCCGGGCCTCCAAGCTACGGATGGGAGCCCCATCCGATGTGGCATCCACCACCACCATTCGGGCCATTTTATTGGCCATGGTAGGTGAGGTAAAATTTTTAACCCTATCTTTTTATAAGCATTTAGATAGGGGGAGTTAAAAATTAATGAGCTAATTGTCAATTTTTAAGGGGGAGATATAAGGTAGCTAAATTTCCTTTAGAAAGGGGGAGAAAAATAATAGCTATCTCATTGTTACAAAAAGGGGGAGGACATTACCTTTGTCAAAAGAAACTCATAGAAGAGCATGTTTTAAGGGGGAGTAATAGGAAATGTAAAACCAATCAAATCTTTTTGATAATGTCAAAAAGGGGGAGGATTTCTATGCATTATTATTTATGGTTTTGTCATCATCAAAAAGGGGGGAGATTGTTGGTGCTAGAGCACCACGATCATTTGTTTTGATGATAACAAAACACGTGTTATTTAACATTTGCAATTTGAGTCCTAGATTTCAGGTCAATTGCAAATGTGGACGTGTTTAGACGGAACTCGAGCTCGCATCCAGGACGGATTGGAGGAGCTTGACGGAAAACAGAGGAGGTTCGCGTGGAGCGACAGATTGAAGATAGAAGACAAGAAGAATAGGATAGATTCTTTTTAATCCTTTCATGTACTTTTATCTTTATCTTTCTTGCTCTTTATTTTCCTTAGAAAATTATGTTAAAGAGCCTCAAAGTACCCTAACAGTAGTCCTAGGAACACCGGCACAACCCTAGGATACTTAGGTTTTCTGTAGAATACTTAGAAAACCAATATAGGGTTAAAACAGACTTTCCAGACGTCTAATTCACAAATCAGACGTCTGATAAAGTATTTTAAGACGTCTGACTGTTGTTTCAGACGTCTGATAACTGTTACGCTGGACATAGTTAGTTCTGTCTGATGAAATCAGACGTCCAGACCTTAGACCAGACGTCTTAAAAGACGTCTGATGGATTTGCCAGACGTCCAATTAGTGGACCGTTGGCTGGCTTAGCAAACAGTGAAGAATATGACCGTTAGAGCCTTATCAGACGTCCTTAGGCCTTTCCAGACGTCTGATAAATGACCGTTTTGCCTCGGCTGTCCCAAAATCTCTTCTCAGAGATTTTCTAGCCGTTGCAACGTTTGGAAATCAATTCCCACAGTAAAAGTAGGTTTCCAGACGTCCAGACATAGTGCCAGACGTCCTGTATGTCGTCTGATGGACTTGCGCAAAAACCCTGTTTAGATCTGATTCAAGTCAGGGAGAAACCCGCATAGAATCAGACGTCTGACCTTGTAATCTGACGTCTTAAAGTGGCCTTCCAGACGTCTGATGCCAGAGTTAGACGTCTGATAACCCTGTCAAATGTAATCATTGTCCTGATTTCGGCATGATTCTCTTGGGCTTTGCACCCAACGGCTATAGAATCTTTCTTAAGCCTTCCAAAGCCTTCCTAAGGCCTCTATAAATAGAGGGGAGCCTTTGCAACACAAAAACACACAAGATACACACCTAGAGAGACCAAGATACACAAGAAACAATTTGTATTACACTTTCCACTCTCTTGTGTCCTAGCTAGCTCTTGCTCTCCAAGCTCAAGCACCATTCTCTTGAGAGCATCAAGCTGTTGCGCACCCGCTCTCCCGCCGTTGTCCACGAGAGCGAAGTTGCGCCGTCGCGTGGCTCACGCACCGCGTCATCGTCGACGCACTCCTAGCAAAGGGGAGTTTCCTAAATCCTATAGAAGCTTAGGTTTATTACTTTGTTGGCTCTATAGGTTTGTTGTTTATTTTTATCTTTGTCTTTTGGTTGGGTATTCGCTTTGCGAATTCCCGTCTCCTTCGTGGGACAAAATCCTTCTCGTGGAGAGAAGGGGTTGAGGAACGCTACCCTCGTACTTGTAGCGTGGTTGTACTGAGGTCGAATCACCCTCGTTTAACTGCTTGTGGTGGTGTGTACTGTAGTAGTTACTTCTTTACTGCTGTACTTTGTTACTGTTTGTTACTTGCATGGTGAATGTGGTTTATTTTACTGCTTTTTGGTTACTTTCTCATTGAACAACTGGGTCTTGGGCTCAGTCGAGTCGGTCCGATTCTCGTGTCCTGTAGGGATTCGAGAACCGGGTCGTAACAGCTGGGGACCACACACACACACGTGCACGCCCTGCCCTACCTTGGCTCCGACTCGGGTGAGAATCAATTTGGAACTTGGACTCTATGATTTTTAATCTCACGATTTTGACCTGGATTGGTTGATCAAAATGTAAAATTGGTTGACCAATTGTTTTGGTCGATCAATGAATTTGGCTTGGTTGATCAATTAGTTTGGTCGACCAATTAGTGAAGTTTGATCGACCAATTGATCTAGTTGATCAATTACCGTGTTTCCATAAAACGTGAATTTTCTTAAACGTCTGGTTGTGGGCTCTATATAAAGGTTACGAGGGGGCTCTCATTTGATACACAAGAGCAGAAAAGCTCTCTCCACTCTCTCCCTCTCTCTCGTTATTGTTTCCCTTTCTTCATGCATTCGTTTGACGTGAGATTGGTAGAAAATCTCTAATCACTTTTGTCAATTTTGCATAAGGAGATTGAGAGATCCACGAGAGGTTTTTGGTTGATCAAACCATTTAGTTGGTAGATTAATCGGGAATTTGGTTAAAAACCAAATTGCTTCGGCTTCGTTCTCCTGAGGTGGTTTTCGAGGACATCCAAGATTGGAGTGCGCCAAATCTTGAAGGTGGATCGTTGTATCCCGAGAAGAGTTCGTCAAACCCCAACGCACCAGTATTGTGGGGGGTGATATCTTCTCTAAGGGAAGTCCTCAATGGACGCTTCAATTGGAGTAAAATATAATCCATTCTCATTTTGTTTATTTGTGTTATTGCATGTTATTTGTTCTTATTTTATTTTGGATCTTATCAAATCATGTTTGACTTGTTTGATTAAATATTTTTTATCTATACAAAAACGTTGGAAATGTATATGTTTTTATTTATTTATTTCTTATATGCATTTATTTCAACAATCTTAGAGAGGGAATCGCTTAGATCTAAAATATTTGGGATGTAAAAAATGACTTTTAAATCACATATAGACTTATCTAGTATGACCGAGAAATTTGGTGGGCAAAATTTCAAGCGTTGGCAACAACGTATGAGAATTTGATTGACCACCATTGGTTTGATCTCGGCATTGGAAATCGATTGCCCGATCTTGGATAAGGAAAATCCTACTCCTAAAGGCCAAAAGGCGGTGAATGTGTGGTATGAGTGCAACCGTATTTGTCATGGTTGCATCTTATTGGCATTGTCCAATGTGCTGTTTGATGTATACAGCACATGTGTCCACGTCCACTACAAAGGGGCTATGGGAGGAGTTGGACAAGAAGTATAATACCGAGGACCTTGGTATTGAAAAAATACTCTGTCGCAAAATTCCTTAAATTCCAAATGGCTGAGGTAAATTCGTATCGGAGTAGGCACACGAATTTCTTTTATTGCTTCATGGCTTAGCAGAGTTTGTAATGAAACTTCCTGAGAAGTTTCAAGTTATGTCTATCATTGAGAAATTTCCTAAATCTTGGGAAAACTTCAAGATGACTCTCAAGCATAAGAAGGAAAACATTTCTCTAGATGATTTGATGATAGCTATTGCTATTGAGGAAGAGCATAGGAAACAAAAACCTATAATGCTTGTGGAGTCTAAGGTAAAAGTCATGACATTTGAGGGCAAGGAGAATAAAACTAAGAACAATAAAAACCAAACGAAAGTCAAATCCAAGATCCAGAAGAAATCCAAGAACAAACCATGTTGTCACTATGGGCAGGTTGGGCATTGGAAGAAGGATTATCCTTCTAATAAAGCTCAGTAGAAGATCACAGATGGGAATCTTCATGTGAATGTGATCACCGAGGAGGCTGGGGCAAGCGATGGGTTTGTCTTAATAAAATCCGAACTCTATGTTATTCACGATCCTACTGAATGCATGGCTCGTGGATATGGAGCCAATGTACATATTTGTACCAATAGATCATTCTTTTCTTCCTATCAAACTTGCAGTGGTGGGACTGTGAAGATGGGGAATGACTCTGTAGCCAAGGTGCTAGGATTTGGATGCAGGGACTTGAGGTTTTCCTTGGGGTGAGTCTGGACACTGCCCAAGGTGTTGCACGTTTCCGTTGTGGAAAAGAATATTTTTTCTGGTTCTTTATTAGTTAGAGAGGGTTTTGAGTTAAACTTTAAATGTAATAAAGTTGTTATGTTGAAACATGAAATATTTTATGGAAAGGGGTATTTAACAGATTTTGATCCATTATTTAGAGTGAGATGTGATGTGGATGTATCATCTAGAAATGCTCTAAATAATATTAGTTTTCATTCGATTCAATCTGTTTGCAGTAATATTGAATCTTGTGATATATGACATGGTAGATTGGATCATGTAAATTTTAATTCTGTAAAAAGAATGATGAAATTAAATATTGTTCCTGAACACACCATAAATAAAACTAAGAAATACAAAATGTGTGCTGGCTAAACAAACTAGGAAGCATTTTCACTCTATTACTAGAGATACTGAGGTTCTACATTTGGTGCATGCGGATATTCGCAAGTTTAACGGTGTATTGACTAAAGGCAATAAAAAGTATTTTATCACCTTTAAAGATGATAGTAGTAGATACTACTATGTATATTTGCTTCAATTTAAGGATGAGGCATTGAGTAAATTCCTCATTTTTAAAAAAGAAGCAGAAACATAAACTGAGAAAACTCTTAAAAGACAGAGGTCAGATAGAAGAGGGGAATATACGTCCAATTTATTTGATGAACAGTGTCAAGCTTTTTGTATAGTTCATGAAGTGACGGCCTCATATTCCCCTCAACCTAATGAGATAGAGAGCAAAAGAATAGAACCCTAACTGACATGGTCAATGCTCTCTTGCAAAGCTCGGGCTTACCTACTTACATGTGGGGGGAAGCTTTGAATACGGCATGCCATATTCTGATAGAGTTCCCCTCAAGCATAAGGAAAGTAGTCCATTTGAGATTTGGAGAAACAGGAAACCAAGTTTGAAATACATTAAAGTGTGGGGTTGCCTTACAAAAGTGGTTGTCGCAGAACACAAAAGGAAGAAGCTTGACCTAAGATAGTTGACATGGTCTTTCTGTGTTATGTTGATAATAGTTATGCCTATAGATTTTTTGTTATAAAATTTGAGATTTATTGTTGAGCTTTGCGATGCTACATTTTGTGAGGATGTCTTCCTTATGAAGACTGTATTACTTCAAAATATGACTTCAGATGATCTAGCCACCACATCTGGTTCTATTCCTAGTCAAGTGGAAAGGATGTCTAATGTGGGGTTTAGCTCTTCTCATTTTGAACCCAATCAAGTAGAAGAGTTTGAACCTAGGAGAAGATCAAGAATTGCCAAGGATTTGGGAAGTGATTTTATTACTTACCAAATTGAGGGCGATCTCCCCACTTATCGTGATGCTATGGCTTCTTCTGAAACTAAGCACTGGAAAGATGCCATTAAGAATGAGATGGACTCAATCATATCTAATGGCACTTGGAAGTTAGTTGATTTATTTCCAGGGTGTTCTACTTTTGGTTGCAAGTGGGTGTTTAAGAGAAAACTCAGGCTTGACGGATCTATTGAAAAGTACAAAGTTAGACTTGTTGCCAAGGGGTTCAAGCAAATGGAAGGAATCGATTATTTCGATACCTATTCTCCAGTAACTAGGATAGCTACTATTTTGATGCTTATTGCATTAGCTTCTATTTATAATCTCACTATCCACTAAATGGATGTGAAGACCGCCTTTCTTTATGGCGATCTTGAGGAGGAGATCTATATGGACCAGCTGGGGGATGTGTAGCTCCTCGGAACGAGAAAAAGGTTTGCAAGCTTGTTAAATCTCTTTATGGTTTGAAACAAGAACCCAAGTAATGGTATGAAAAGTTTGATAAGACTATACTATCTTTTGGCTTTGTAGGTCACAAATATGACAGGTGTGTCTACTCTATGATTAAGGGTGATATGTGTATTGTCCTATGCTTATATGTAGATGATATATTATTGTTTGGATCAGACATTAGAGTTGTGAATGAAACTAAGTTGTTCTTGAGTAGTAAGTTTGAGATGAAGGATATGGGTGTTGCAAATGTGATCCTAAGCCTCAAACTGATTTGGTCAGCAGAGGAGATAGCTATTTCTCAATCTCATTATGTTGAGAATGTTCTTGAGAAATTTGGCTATGAAGATTGTAAGGTTGTAAGCACTCATTTTGATTCATCAAAAACTCTCTATAAGAACAAAAGTGGAATGCTTGTTTCACAACTAAGATATTCACAGATTATAGGAAGCTTGATGTATTTGGCTAACTGTACTAGATCGGATATTTCTTTTTCCGTGTCTAAGTTGAGTAGATACATAAGTTGTCCTGACCATACTCATTGGGATGCCTTAGACCAAATACTTAAATACTTAAGGGGAACTGTTTCCCTTAATTTGCATTACGGTAAATATCATTTAATTTTGGAAGGATATAGTGATGTCAGTTGGATCGGTCAAATGGAGGATCCCAGGAGTAATGGTGTTACAGGGTATGCCTTTACCCTTGGAGGAGGTGCAGTCTCCTAGCGGTCTGCAAAGCAGACCATTTTTGCCCGGTCTACCTTTGAGGCTGAGCTATGTGCTTTGGATACTACTGGAATTGAGGCTGAATGGCTAAAGGGACTTCTTACAGAAATCCCTATGGTGGGTAAGCTAATTCCTACGATATCTTTCCAGTGTAATAGCATGACTGCTGTAGAAAAGATTAAGGGTTTAAAGTTTAATCAGAAAACAAGGAGACATATCTAAATCAGACTAAGTCTGTAAGGGATTTAGTGTCTCAAGGAGTGATTGCTGTGGAATTTATAGGATCTAAGGATGATAAACACACATGAATTCATGATAAAATGCTTATTTATGATAGTTCCTAGGCTTAGCATTGCATATCTTGTTATAAATACTACATAACACCCATTACATGGAATTTAGGATAGTTGTATATTATGTACATTAATTCTTCCATTTTACATGGCCAGGAGGTAGTGCGACATATTTATGGGCTTCGGATGAAGAATCCGACCGTAAGGATAAATCTGGAGTGACGATCGCAGTTCGTCAACGCAAAAATCACCTCGATCAGAGCTCCGTAGCACCCTCTACAAGAAGAAGATGGATGCAGACCGCCTAATATGAACCACAGCCGCCCCAGCACTCACGCATGGAGAGATCTCAACCATTGGATCTCAATCCAACGGCTGAGGGGTGCTCTAACCGCGCGATCGTACCAACCCTCCACTTGACAAATCGCGGGTTTGGCGCATTGGAGAAGACAAGCGCTCGCAAACCACGAGCGCGAGTTCGAGTCGTGGTGGGGGGGAGGCGATCTCTCGAGTGTGGGCGCAATCGAATTGCGCCTGTTGGATGGCCATCAAGCGGCAGAGAGGGAGGTGATGTGGCGCAATCAGACCTGCACGATCTGCACGCATTCGATCACACGCCGACCAACGCCCAATCTAACTCGCCATCGAGTGTGCAATCTAAATGTGTGATCCCCGCGCCATCTCAACCGTTCGCCTCTGATCCAACGGTTGCCATTAGTTCCCGCCTGATCCAGCCATGAGTGGGAGAGTGCTTGAGTTGGCACAACCTTCAGCGACAGCCTGACAGTCCTTTAGTGACGCTTACAACCATCACTAATTGCTCGTAGGCACAAGGCCAGCTCCGCACGTGAGCAGGTGTAAGTTGGCTACAACAACACTTGAGCTGGACCTACAGCGACGTCTTGGAGGTCACTATTGGTCTTATTCCTATTTTAGCCTCCTCTCATCCACTATATAATGACCTACACCCCTTCCCTTCCAAGGTATCTCTACCCACTCTACTCCCACCTACTCCTAAGCTCTAGCAAGCCTACCAACGCTCCGTTAGAGCTTACTCTCGAGCTCCCAAGGCTCCTATTAGTGTAAAGAACCTCTGCCCCACCAAATATTCCTCCATCTTCCCATCACCATTGATAGGTCACCTTGGAGCCATCCTCCCACCTCCATTCTGGTAGCTGATCATCTCCACCTCCTCACCTCCATTCCAGAGCCACGTTGAAGCTTTCCTCTACCCGACGTCCTCCCGCATCTCACCTCTGTTGTCCCGCTTCCCAACTCCTTCCAAGCTTCAGCTAGGCGCCGTCATCTCGCCGAACAACCAATTCGGGAGATTCCTTCTCACCTTTCTCTTTTTTATGCTTTCTAGATTATTGTAATAAACATTTGTGTAATATATATCATATTTGCTTCTATCTCCATTATGATCCATATTATTTTCTTGCTTTATAAAAACAAAAGAAAAAAAAAAAAACAAAACTAAAACACCAAAAACAAACAAACCGAAGCGCAGCTTTTGAATTAAGTAAACGTCTCCTCCCTATGTTCGACCTGGGACTCTCTTGGAGTTTTGGTAAAATTTTATTTGATAACGAGTTTTGCGACTACAACGACGGGTTACTCTTAACTCCGATTTCAAACATGCGAAACATGTACATCAAAAGATAACATAGCAGATCCGTTTACTAAAGGACTTGATAGATCTTTAATCCTTAAGTCTAGGCTTGGGATGGGACTGAGACCCATTGGGAGTTCACCCACAGTAGCAACCCAACCTGACTAAGAGGAGATCCCACAAAGTAGGTTTAATGTGGTAATAATAAGCTGTATGGGGAACTGGTTGAGACTCATTGTTAGATGTTTTTGCATCTGAGTTCAATCCCTGGAAGCCTGAGTGTCTTAAGCTGCAAATTTAGGAAGAGAAAAGGCTTTGAATGGGTTCAAGCCTTTATGGCATGATGTAAGCAGTGCATCCTTAGAGGGCACCACCTATGTGAGTGTTACTGTGGGCCACAGGTAAGGGAATAGGATCTTTTCCGATTACACTCATGAAACAGGAAATGGTGCATGGTCTTTAAGAGCACCAACCCTAAAGATTATCACTAAGAACTTCATAATGTTGTCACCACTATACACCCCACATCAAAAGTCTAGAGTTCAAGACTAGTTTTACTTTATTCCTGTGGTGGAGAAGGTGAATGACTCAAGTAAGGGTTCAAACCGGAAGGTATCTTTATTGAAAGCAGAGTGTGGTAGCCGAGGAATTTATCATTGGATTTCAACGATGAATTTGTGGCGAATTGTTGGATTTGAGAGCCTAATTGCATCAATTGGGATGTAATTGTTATATGGTGACGTGAGAATTCATGTTGAAATCAATGAGATTTGGGAAAGGTTTTTAGTCCCATACCGGAAGTGGACAAACCTCTTGGTGGGTGTAAAATGCTTCTGCCTCCCATAGCTTACGTAGCAAAGAGTGAGAGGTGGGGTGATGAGAACCTCATCATGAACCCTAACTAGCACAATCTAACCCAGATATGTAATAAAAAGCTCCTACATAACTGAAAACGTCAGAGGCGGCAACCGGGTTTGAGGGTTTTGTTATAACGTTGTAGTAAAGCCGGTTATTACCAACATTTCATATATAAATTTTTTTTACTCGGAAAATGAAAGAGTTCCCGAGGTCGAACTCAGGGAGCAAGTCGTATTCTAGAGATATACATGTTTCTTTTACAAAATAAAGAGAGAGGGAAAGAATTTGTTGTGATGTTCTTCTTTCTTTCTCTTTCTTCAGATCTCCTTCTTCTTCTTCCTTGGTTTCTGCTATGGTGATAATCTTCTTCTGCTTCCTGCTGTTGCTGCGTTGGTGATGTTTTTCTTTCTTCAGAGCTCCTTGTTCTTCTTCTTCTTTGGTTTTCTGCCTTGACCTCTCTTCTTCTGCAATCGTGGTGACCCTTTCTCTTTCCCCTTTTTTTTTATGGCTGCAGAGCTTCTGCCTTCAGCTACTAAGTCTTTCTTTCTTCTTCTTCTGCTTCGGCCGTTGCTCTTCCTTCTTCTTCAGCCTGCCTTCTTTCCTGCTCTGGCTGCTGACTTTCCGTCGTCTGACCCGGTGCTTCGACGACTTAACTGAGCATTTGCTACAGTGCAGCTCCTTCTTCTTCGCCTGCACTTCTTCTTCTTTGGCCTGCACACTTCAGAGTTTTTTGTCAAGAGGCAAAACCTACTCTACCCCCCTCCCCCGCGTCTCTCTTTCTCTCTGAAATCACTCTTCGGAAGCTCTCCCAGAGCTACCGGGTAATCGGGTTCGGGTCAGGCCCGGGTCCAGGCCCACCGGCGTGCGTGGTGGGCGAGGAGTGCAGGTCAGTCGGGTCGGGTCAGGTCCGCGGAGCGTGAGCGCGGACGAGACCGGGTAACCGGGCGGGTGAAGGGGACCTCACCCCGTGGTCAGGAGGCAGACAGCATAAGGCACTTTTTGCCTTTATGCGTTCCCGCGCCTTCGAGAAGTTCCGAGGTGGGACTAAATGTCCCACCCCAATTGAGCGCCCGTCGCGGAGGGAGCAGTGGGCGATCGTGTCTTCACGCGCGGCTTTCGCCCCATCTGCGAGCCTGGGACGTTTCGCGGAGACTCCCCGCGCAACCTGGGAGTCGAACCTGGGCGAAGGCGTGCCTGCACCTGCAGGTGAAGGAGCTCTGCCTGCTCAGTAATGGCGACGGCGGGCGAGTCACCTGGTCACAGAAGAACGGCCTCTCGGCCAAATCAGACAGGCGGGGGACCTTCGCCGTGGCACGGCGAAGGTGGTCAGGGGGTCTGCAGGGGGCGTGATGGAGCCAACAGGTCGTCCTAGGTCAAACTGTGAGCGAAGAAGTGGGTGTGTTCGGTGGATCTGCAGAGGGTGTTTGGTGGGAAGTGGAGGGGCGGAAGAGGATCAGGGTGAGGAGGCGGAGGTTCTGCGGTGGTCGGCGAGCCGTGTGGGTCGCTGAGGTGATGGGCGCGGCTCGCCGGAGGGTGGTCGGAGGCGGAGAGGGTGAGGGTGAACAGGAGCGGTCGAGGGTTTAATTGACTAAATTGAAAGCGGGGAAAGAAAGAGGAGAAGAAGGGGAGTAGTTCTAACTTACTTGCAGGGACGAAGGGGGAGGAACAGGGCGACAGTCGTATCGACTGTCGCCGGAGAAGACGATGCTCAGGGAGAGGGGCGGCGGCGAGCGGAGAGCCGGAGAGGCGCCAGCTGGGTGCGGCGTGGCGCGGGAAGAGCAGGGGAGGAAGTCTCTGCTGCTGGTATTGCGGCAGAGCGAAGAGGTGGAGGGGGAGGAAGCCGCCGGAGCTGGTGAGCGTCTGCCGGAGGAAGAAGAGAAGAAAGCTGGGGGTTTTCTCCGTCAGATCCAGGCTGCCCTGGTCGGTGGAGCAGCGGGGGGTATTTATAGGGATGAAACAGGGAGGAAGGCGGAGGGAGACGACGTGTCTCCCTCGCCGGAGAATGGTCGGAATACGAACCCATACCGTCCGTGCGTTCGCACGGCCGGTATGGTGGGCTACAATGACCAGGGGGGTGCCCCTGCGACGGCTGACGACGCAGGGCACCCCCGGTATACTTGCTAGGTCCCCCACCTCACCCTGCGCGGCGCCATGCTCCGCGCAAGGTCGCCGGAGCATGGTGCTGGCAGGGTTTTGCAGGAGGGACCTGATTGCAAAGAACGAAGGAGAGTTAGGGGCCAAAATGTGAGGGTTCAAAAGTTGAGGGCCAAAGAGTAAATATATGAGGACCAAAGTGTAAAGTCGGTCAAGGAGGTTTCTTCTTAGGCTCAAGTTTTTATACATGACTAATTAAGACCTAAGGAATCTGATGGTGAATTTCATTTTCATATTAAACCTTGTTTGACCGGTCAATTTGCGTAAAGACCCAAATTAAGTTATTAATTGGGCATGGTTCTCCATGTAGGTCAAAATGGGTTCTAAAGGCCAAATTGAAGGTTCTAAACCCTAGAGATTATTTTTCTATGAATTTTAGAGGGTTTATTCTATTTTTACTTTGCCTCGAACCTTGTGAATTGAAGTGGGTTGTTTTAGGGTTACAGATTATCATTTGGTTTCTCGGAAGTGCTGTAGCCCTTACTAGATCATCTCATCCCACTTTTATTCTTATTAAGCTGTTTTGACCTGTGTTTGGGCCCTGAATTACCCTGTATGCAGATTATACTGGTAAAATTGCACTTTTACCCCTTATGACTGGTTTTCTTCTCAAACTCAGAATTCTCTGAGTTAAGCCTTTCCTTGAGATATGTAGGAGCTTTTATCCTTTGTATTGGGTCAAAATGAGCTAGTTATGGCTCATGATGAGGTTCTCATCATACCCCCATGCCTAGCTTTTGCTAGTCCCTTAGCAAAAACTTAAGGTTTCAACCCTTGTTCTAGACCATGAAGTTTTTAATGGTTTTAGATAAGTGCCTTTTTTATTTGAGCATAGATTAGGTTAGAATGCTGACCATAGGCCTAAAAGGTACTCTAGTACCAATCAAGATCCAAATCTGTCTAGCCTTAGCCTCAGTCTTTTAGCAAAGGTTTTTAAGGCCCGCAAGAACTAACCTAAGGTTTATTGGACTTCGTGGTTAAAGCACCCGTGCTTGAAATGATTTTAGCCCTGGCTCAGTTCGCAGTGCGTTTTGTAAGAGAGAGATAGAAAGTTTTTCTGTTTGGAGAGTTTTCTCTCTCTTTTTCTTTTTAGTTCTAGCCTAGGATTGGCTTTTCAACACGGTCTGTATCAGATTCCTTGCTCCCATCATCAATCCTCAAGGGTTCCTGGCGATCGATGCTTCGAGATAGCACCGCCCATGGCAACCCCCGGAACCCTGGCTATTGAGATTTCGAGATAATCCCATCCATGGTATTCCGTGGCCGAATCCAGACCCTGGCAATTGACACTTCGAGATAATGCCATCCATGGAATCTGAACCAGCAGAGTGCTTACATGCCCCCCGTAGGATATGTAAATATCCTAAGAGACAAGCACCGAGGAGATGATATTTTGTTACGCATCTTCGAGGGGATTTCCCGCCTCTCCGCGCTGGGAACTCGTCCAAATCAACTTGTGTTGATCGGCCGTTCCTATTCTAGGTGTTCTTTTCAGATTTTTGCGACGCTTCTGCGTGATTCTGATTTTTACGCTTACTGAACCAGGCTGTGTGTGAGATTAGGGTGCTTAGGTTACTGAGTCCCGTAAACCAAAAATTAGTTAACGAGGCCGAATACTTCCTAAGCCTTAGACCTAATACTTCAGCTTTTCATTTTCCTCAACCTCTTGAGGAGTGTCCAGATCTTAATGGGTACTAAGAGTCTATTCAAGAATGCCTAAGGTTTGCATTCTTACTAATCTTATTGTGCACTTTTCAGTTATTTTCTTGAATGAGGTCTAGAACTTAGGTTAATTCCTTAGTTCCTTACTAATGACTATCACTTTTTCTCATAATTTTGTGCTCCTTTTTCATTTTGTTTCTTTTCTCCTTCACAAAATTTTCCTTCTCCTCTTTTCCTCTTGTTCTTTTTCGAAAATTTTTTAATTTTTATGGTGTTTTTGGCATATGTGAATTTTTTTGTTTGAAACCTTTTCTTACAAGTTTTTGTACTTTCATACCCCCCCATGCCTAAGATTTGCAATGTCCTCATTGTAACCTAGGGGTTTTTATTCAACTAAGTTCATACATTAGGATAGCTGTTTTGATGGGTGAATGGGTTGGGGTGACTGTTGCGGACGATTTCTAATCTCAGATGCAAGCACCTGAGGTGGGGTCGGCTGTCCTAAAGTGTGAACTTCAAGTGCAAAAAGCTGTCAGAAGAAGTTTCAGGTTTTCAAAGAGAATGACGGGCTGCCTCCCGTTGAGCGCTAAATTTGATGCCTTCAGCCAAGCGGGAAATGCGATGGAGAGGGGATGGTCAAATCAGCGGAGTTTTGTACGACAAGCACCTTGATTAAGAGCCTGGTTGGTCCAACCAGGTGCTTGTTCAAATCAACAGGCTGATGATGCAGCCCAAACCCAATCAATCTGGTGGGTTGATAGATGTGGATAAAAAGGTGTGGAGCCCACCAGAAACTATGAAGCTCAGATGGATGTGGAAGTGTAAACGCAGGGTTTGGCTGAGCCGAATCAGCCTGGTCAGAGTAGGGACCCGTAGGATAATCAGTGGTTGATGCAGGAACCCTACAGGGGTGATCAGAGAATGATAGAGCATGGTATGTAGTCTGATCAATGTTCGAAACCCGATGTGGAAATGCAATCGGCTCGGTGAGAGGTGAATCTGAATAGAAATTGAGTCCGGTTGCGGGTCGGGGTTTGGGAGAGGTTTTGATCCGTTCTGTGTGTGCGGACGAGGTGGCCATTGTGTACGAGGGCTCTTCTAGAAACAGATGATAGGTGGTTTTCTGTAGAGAGTCCTCTGGGTAACTATCAAATGCCAGAAGAGTGTTTGTAGGATGAGAGGAATCGGATTCGAGAAAAAATTTGGATTCTTGGTTGCAATCACTCTTGGCATTTTCTGTTTTTGGTTCCTGAGGATCGAAAAGGAATGATTCTGTGTTATCGGTGATCTCGGGAATCAGGACCTCAGAGTCAGAGTCAGAGTCATGTGAACTGAGGTCGTAGATAGGCCTGGCGTGTTCAGGAAGGGGAATCTCTCCGCAATTATAGTCAGATTTGAAATTGTCGGAGAGTTGGCGAAAATGAGATTCATGATCATGAATTCCATCACAGCAAAAATCATCAAATGTGGAATCAGCAGCCTGATTGGGTTCTAGCCTATATGTCACTTCTGGGCTCAAAAAGATGTTCTGTTCAAGCTCTAAGCTGGTAGGATAGACCCCATTAAAACCTTGCTCATCCAACTCCTCAGTTTCTGTATCATAAATTGGCATGTTTTCTGAGAAATCGATCAGATTTCCTGAGGATGTTGGAGAGGGATATCCATTAAATAGAGGCCCAGAATCATATTTTGTAAAAATTTGATCTTTCTCATAAGGGGCCTCATAATCTTCCCAATAAGTTTCAGATCTAGGTTCTAGGCTTAGGATGTGGGTAGAATTATTAGAACCTAAGTCCGAATAACCTTCGAGGGCCACCTTATCAAAATAAGGGGCGGAATTTATACCCTCAGAAGGTTCAGTTCTGATCTCATTATTGCAGGAGTTTTGAAATTCTAGGCTTGGTAATTCATGGTCTAAGTTTGGCTCATCATTGTGTTCTCCTGCAATATCCCAACCTAATTCAACATTGTCTTCTATCTGGGTTGGGATTTTACAACCACTTTGTGCCTCAATCCCGAGATCTGGGAAACTGGATTGTTCCTTAATACTGTTCCAAGATGGTTCATCCTCTGTTTCTGGTATATACGGGTATTTTTGGTTGATAATTTGTTCTACTGATTTCATTATTTCTACCCGTTTTGTAAGGGCATCTTGGTGTTGTTCCCAAAGTACAGGATTTGTCAAGCATTGAAGGTATTCAGATTGGTGTAATTTTTCTATCTCAATGTATCCTGTCATGAGCATATCTCGGGTTGATCCTTTTGTAACTTCTGTCAAAAGAATTTGGGCACAGTTTATGATGAAAGCTGTGGTTGTTGGGACATCAACCTGAATGTTTTCTATTGGTGTTGAGGGTTTATATTTGATTTCATAGAATTCAAGGGCATCCTCAATCATCTTATTTTTCATGGATCTCAGATATTCAAGTTTTTTATATGGTAGTCTTGCTAGGTAATTAGGCTGCATCTTCGAATCAGGTGGTGGAATCAAGATATAGAATCAAAGTTTGAATCAAGATGGAAAAAGGGGATTTTGTTCAGAATCAGAGGAAAGAGGGGCTATGTGAATGATTTCTGCAAAAACAAAGGAGCCGAGGCTTAGCCTTGGGGAGAGTGAATTTCTATAGGAGGTTTCAAGGACCTCCTGCAAAATACTGAAGGACTGGATGAGATAAGCAGGTGCTGGACCCAATCAAGACACCCAAAAATTGTTGGGTGACTATAGAGGTTCGGGGCTGATGGACCCCTTGATCAGAAAGATCGTCCACCTGAGAATTACCTGGGCAGCCAGAGAGGGAGAGTCCCGCGAAGACCCCTACACGGTAGAGCGTCCCCACGGGTTGCAGGGTTTCCCCCACCCGACCTCTCTTGTCACTGCGGTTCCAGGTAGACCAGAATGGGGATCTTGACCTCTTAAGTCTACCAATTTTAAGATCAGGGTGCTTAAGGTTTCACTTGAACTTTAGTCTTTTTTAAGTGCAAAGAGTGACCTAATTTAAGGTTGGTTAACCCAAAGGGGTCAACTTTACCTCTTGTTTTTGAGAGCTTTTTGGGTCCTTTCTTTTAGGGTTCAAGTGTTTAGAGAGAGCCAATTGTTTAGGATTTTTCTTGTTAATTATTTTCAATCAATGGCTTGGGCACACCTCTTTTGGATTTCCTCAATTCTTGATTAAGGGGTGTGTCTCTACTGAAATCCTAATGTTTGACCTTATGTTGGCTCTACTTGGTCCATTTAACTCTTTGTTGGGCAATTAGGGCTCAAGCAAGAATGTGTTAGCCCTTAAATACCCTTAATAGTGTGCAGGAGTGATGAGTTGAAAACATGCAACTCTTTATGGTTACTAAGTATGGAAGACAGGTTAGCCCTATATTGCTTGTTCTTTTCTTTTCTTCCTCTTTAGAGTTTAGGGGTTAATAGTGAGAGGAAAAATTTACCTGTCTTCGGAGTGGTTGTCGTGTGGTTGCTTGTCTTCTTGAGTTCCTGTAGCTGCACAAAAGAGAGGAGATTATCAGAAATTAAAAGAAACAGGAATGTTTACCTCTAGAATAGCCGTTGCTCCCCGGCAGCGGCGCCAAAATGAAAACGTCAGAGGCGGCAACCGGGTTTGAGGGTTTTGTTATAACGTTGTAGTAAAGCCGGTTATTACCAACATTTCATATATAAATTTTTTTTACTCGGAAAATGAAAGAGTTCCCGAGGTCGAACTCAGGGAGCAAGTCGTATTCTAGAGATATACATGTTTCTTTTACAAAATAAAGAGAGAGGGAAAGAATTTGTTGTGATGTTCTTCTTTCTTTCTCTTTCTTCAGATCTCCTTCTTCTTCTTCCTTGGTTTCTGCTATGGTGATAATCTTCTTCTGCTTCCTGCTGTTGCTGCGTTGGTGATGTTTTTCTTTCTTCAGAGCTCCTTGTTCTTCTTCTTCTTTGGTTTTCTGCCTTGACCTCTCTTCTTCTGCAATCGTGGTGACCCTTTCTCTTTCCCCTTTTTTTTTATGGCTGCAGAGCTTCTGCCTTCAGCTACTAAGTCTTTCTTTCTTCTTCTTCTGCTTCGGCCGTTGCTCTTCCTTCTTCTTCAGCCTGCCTTCTTTCCTGCTCTGGCTGCTGACTTTCCGTCGTCTGACCCGGTGCTTCGACGACTTAACTGAGCATTTGCTACAGTGCAGCTCCTTCTTCTTCGCCTGCACTTCTTCTTCTTTGGCCTGCACACTTCAGAGTTTTTTGTCAAGAGGCAAAACCTACTCTACCCCCCTCCCCCGCGTCTCTCTTTCTCTCTGAAATCACTCTTCGGAAGCTCTCCCAGAGCTACCGGGTAATCGGGTTCGGGTCAGGCCCGGGTCCAGGCCCACCGGCGTGCGTGGTGGGCGAGGAGTGCAGGTCAGTCGGGTCGGGTCAGGTCCGCGGAGCGTGAGCGCGGACGAGACCGGGTAACCGGGCGGGTGAAGGGGACCTCACCCCGTGGTCAGGAGGCAGACAGCATAAGGCACTTTTTGCCTTTATGCGTTCCCGCGCCTTCGAGAAGTTCCGAGGTGGGACTAAATGTCCCACCCCAATTGAGCGCCCGTCGCGGAGGGAGCAGTGGGCGATCGTGTCTTCACGCGCGGCTTTCGCCCCATCTGCGAGCCTGGGACGTTTCGCGGAGACTCCCCGCGCAACCTGGGAGTCGAACCTGGGCGAAGGCGTGCCTGCACCTGCAGGTGAAGGAGCTCTGCCTGCTCAGTAATGGCGACGGCGGGCGAGTCACCTGGTCACAGAAGAACGGCCTCTCGGCCAAATCAGACAGGCGGGGGACCTTCGCCGTGGCACGGCGAAGGTGGTCAGGGGGTCTGCAGGGGGCGTGATGGAGCCAACAGGTCATCCTAGGTCAAACTGTGAGCGAAGAAGTGGGTGTGTTCGGTGGATCTGCAGAGGGTGTTTGGTGGGAAGTGGAGGGGCGGAAGAGGATCAGGGTGAGGAGGCGGAGGTTCTGCGGTGGTCGGCGAGCCGTGTGGGTCGCTGAGGTGTTGGGCGCGGCTCGCCGGAGGGTGGTCGGAGGCGGAGAGGGTGAGGGTGAACAGGAGCGGTCGAGGGTTTAATTGACTAAATTGAAAGCGGGGAAAGAAAGAGGAGAAGAAGGGGAGTAGTTCTAACTTACTTGCAGGGACGAAGGGGGAGGAACAGGGCGACAGTCGTATCGACTGTCGCCGGAGAAGACGATGCTCAGGGAGAGGGGCGGCGGCGAGCGGAGAGCCGGAGAGGCGCCAGCTGGGTGCGGCGTGGCGCGGGAAGAGCAGGGGAGGAAGTCTCTGCTGCTGGTATTGCGGCAGAGCGAAGAGGTGGAGGGGGAGGAAGCCGCCGGAGCTGGTGAGCGTCTGCCGGAGGAAGAAGAGAAGAAAGCTGGGGGTTTTCTCCGTCAGATCCAGGCTGCCCTGGTCGGTGGAGCAGCGGGGGGTATTTATAGGGATGAAACAGGGAGGAAGGCGGAGGGAGACGACGTGTCTCCCTCGCCGGAGAATGGTCGGAATACGAACCCATACCGTCCGTGCGTTCGCACGGCCGGTATGGTGGGCTACAATGACCAGGGGGGTGCCCCTGCGACGGCTGACGACGCAGGGCACCCCCGGTATACTTGCTAGGTCCCCCACCTCACCCTGCGCGGCGCCATGCTCCGCGCAAGGTCGCCGGAGCATGGTGCTGGCAGGGTTTTGCAGGAGGGACCTGATTGCAAAGAACGAAGGAGAGTTAGGGGCCAAAATGTGAGGGTTCAAAAGTTGAGGGCCAAAGAGTAAATATATGAGGACCAAAGTGTAAAGTCGGTCAAGGAGGTTTCTTCTTAGGCTCAAGTTTTTATACATGACTAATTAAGACCTAAGGAATCTGATGGTGAATTTCATTTTCATATTAAACCTTGTTTGACCGGTCAATTTGCGTAAAGACCCAAATTAAGTTATTAATTGGGCATGGTTCTCCATGTAGGTCAAAATGGGTTCTAAAGGCCAAATTGAAGGTTCTAAACCCTAGAGATTATTTTTCTATGAATTTTAGAGGGTTTATTCTATTTTTACTTTGCCTCGAACCTTGTGAATTGAAGTAGGTTTTTTAGGGTTACAGATTATCATTTGGTTTCTCGGAAGTGCTGTAGCCCTTACTAGATCATCTCATCCCACTTTTATTCTTATTAAGCTGTTTTGACCTGTGTTTGGGCCCTGAATTACCCTGTATGCAGATTATACTGGTAAAATTGTACTTTTACCCCTTATGACTGGTTTTCTTCTCAAACTCAGAATTCTCTGAGTTAAGCCTTTCCTTGAGATATGTAGGAGCTTTTATCCTTTGTATTGGGTCAAAATGAGCTAGTTATGGCTCATGATGAGGTTCTCATCAATAACTCAAGGAAAATTTTAACTCAGAGAAGTTTGAGTTTGAGAAGAAAATAAATCATAACGGGTAAAACTGCAATTTCACCAATGCAGTTTGCAAATAGGATAATTAAGGGTCTAAACACAGGTCAAACAAGCCTAATAAGAAGGAAAGGGTTATAGCAACTTTAGGAAATTAAATGATATTCTATAACCCTAAAACAAACCCACTTCAATTCACGAGATTCGAGGCAGGATAAAAATCAACTAAACCCTCTAAAATTCATAGAAAAATAATCTCTAAGGTTTAGAACCTTCAATTTGACCTTAGAAACCCATTTTGACCTACAAAGAGAACCTTGCCCAATTAATGACTTAATTTGGGTTTTTACGTAAATTGGCTGGTCAAACATGGTCCAACCTAGAAATAAAATTCATCATTAAACTCCTTAGGTTCAAATTAGTCTTGTATTAAAACTTGAGCCTAAGAGGAGACCTCCTTAACCGACTTTGTAATTTGGTCCTCTTCATTTACTTTTTGACCCTTATCTTTCGAAACCTTTGCATTTTGGCCCCCAACTTTTTCATCGTTCTTTGCAGAACGGTCCCTCCTGCAAAACTTTGCGCAGCACCATGCTCCGGCGACTTTGGGCGGAGCATGGCGCCGCGCAGAGGGGGGTGACCGCCCTGCAAGGCAGACGCGGGATTCCCTGCGACGTCCTCTGTCGCAGGGACCCGTCCATGCTCTCTGCTGGCCCCCATACCTTCCATGCGAACGTGCGAAAGGTATGGGTCTCCTCTCCGGCCACGCTCCGGCGAGGCTGGCACATCGCCATCCTGCTGATGATGTAGTAAATGGTTGTTGGTGATAATTGTGTAATGTAACACAATGGTTGTATGATGATGAATAATTATTGTTATGATCATGTCGTTGTAGTATAGGGTGTATAATATAACATTAAGGATGTCGTATAGTGGTGAGTATGGGTGAGTACCAGTCATTACAACCATTATTATCATTTGCTTATTTATCTAATTTTTACTGGTTTTGTTCCAGGTCGTTCTCTGGGAGGCAATTTATTGAATTTAATTCGGTCACTCTTTGATTATCTCCGAAATTGTCTTCTTATTCAAAAAGAAACTTTACATTTAAAGAATGAATGAATGTTTTATTTACCTAGTTACTAAGAAGTGCTTGCAAAAATACTAACTATGAACAAGCATCAAACAATCTGTTATTATACTCTAAACTATGTATTTACAAGTTATACTATTAACACTAATATGTTAGTTCATACTACATGAGGATACCATAGTGTAAAAACTTAACTTACTAGTCTTTTATTTATAGTGACATATATATCAGTTTTAGTGACAGATATAAACGTCGCTAAATCTCAGAAAACACTATATACAACCTAAAAGGCAAAACTGAGGTCTTTAGCTACGTTTATAGTGTCATTTTAGTCTGTTAGTAATTATGTGGGTTTACTTATACGTATGTATATTACTTATTCTACTGCTGTATGTACAGTAAATCTTTCTGTTCTTGTTATCTCTTGTGTTCCTTCTCTTAAGTCGTCTGTCCTTTCAATTTCTTCTGTGTGGTATTTCAGAGGCTGCGGTGGAGACGGGGTTAGGCTAACGTCCTTAGTGTAAAATGTGTTTAATTAGCGGGCGCGCTTTTCGAGGGATACACAGCACACTACGGGTGGGACCAGACCTCTACTAAGCGCTCCCTAATCTCAGATTAGATGGCTAAGTTACGTTTTCAATCTCAGCGTCAGGCCTCAGCCCAACGGGCTCAAAGCTCGCACACGCTCGGGCCCCCGGCCCCACAGACATATCGAAGTTCAGTACACATCGGGTAATCAGACCAGACATAGCAGGCAGTTTTTCGGGCGCCCTGCTCCTTGACGACTGCTTACGTTATAACATAAATTATATTTATATGGCTGCGTTTGGTTTGCAGCACACGATGTGGCGCTATTCCAGCGCCACATCGTGCGCTGGAAATCAGACGCAGCTGCGTCTGTGCGTGTTTTTGGCCCTCGATTTGGGGGCCATAAATTATTAAAAAAAATAAAATAAAATATGGTAAATAAAATATTTACGTAATACTACATAATTGATTAATTAATTTTTAATTTTAAATATTTTTACTATACAAATAAATTCGCTAAACTAGGCTGATTATACAGGTTGATTTAGGTGATTAAATAGTTAATTACTTATAAAATAATTAGTAAATGGTCTAATTGACCTTAAACAGTTTTAACTTACATACTTAAGTATTTAATACATATTTTTATTGTATTTTTACGAATTTATTTATGTTTTATTTAGGCTAAAATAGCAGTTCTGGGTGTTTAAAATTAAAACTAAGTTACAGTAAGTTATACTAGGTATAATTATACTTTGACTAACTTAAATTACTTAATATATATATATATTCCCAAGTTTATAGATTTATTTACTTGATTATTGCTCTAACTTATTAACTTAGCTACTAAATAAGTAAATATAAATCTGTACATACATATATACATAAATCAGTAAATACATACATAATAGATTAGTATATATACATATTTTTACATAGATTACATATGTATATGAATTTCTGTACAGGTTTTATACATATTTACAGTATAACTATGTATCTAACTGATATGCTATAGTTATAATACTATGAATAGGTATATTTACAGTTTAAAATAAGTCTATGTCATTAGGCTTTTGTATAAAGTTAGGGAATGAGGGAAGAAGGGAGTTTAGAGAAGAGGGGAATGTAGCTGCTAGATGCAGCATGTTGCTGTATAACTGGGAATAAGATTAAATTCAAAACAAACTAAACATTGAAGAGATGAAATCCAAATCTGATAAGGGTTTAAATCTCACGAAAATCTCAGGTAAATTCAGCTCAAACACTCATTAGGAAAAACCTTATCAGAAGCATCCTTTCAGATCAAAACAACAAATGGCATTGAGTTAGCTCTTCCTAATGCTATAGACAGCATGAAGGAAGACTTAACTCAATCGATTAAAACCAACAACATACAATCCCAGTTTCTTGCAACCTTAAGGAGTATGGAAAACTCCTTAGGTTAGAGAATCACCATACAGAAATGATCATCAACACAAATAGTGTATGGCAGTTCTGAAATAGCAAAAAGAGACTAAGAATGCATTAAGGAAATTTAATGGAAGTTGGCGAATGCATTCAAAACAAAGTATACTCAGAATCATGAAAGGCTCTTCTGATTGGCTCTCTGTCATCAGAGAGCTTCTCAGAATCCTTGCCTACAATGAAAACCAAAAATCCCTTCAATTTGTCAGATCTGTCAAAACATTTCAGAGAGTAAAAATCCTTTAAAATCCAAATCAAAAGTGCTCTGACAAACTGAGGCAATCCATTTAAAACAGAGGGGCTTTTGTGAAACAAATGGAGTGAGTGAGAAGCCCCAAATGGTGCTTGTGACGCCACTTTCAGATCTGAGGCAGTGTGCCATCAGATCTGAAATTGGGTCAGAATGTGTGGGTGATTGATGAAAAATTCGTCGTTAAAAAGGAAAAAACAAGAATCAGAATTTGGATGATGGGAAAAACAAAACATGAAGAGGGAGATAAATTGAACAATGAACAGATGATTCTTCCCCTCTGATCTGGACTGATCAGAGGAGGTGAGGGAGGGGATCTAATACTAATTCTACTCCTAAGACTAATCTAACTACAGCTAACATTAAACACTAACAATTAAAACTAAATCTAACACTACTTGTGCAGAATTAAAAACCTAAACTAAAAGGAAGAATGGGACCTATGGGTCCTTAGCCGCGGCTAAGGAGGAAGAAAGGAGGAGGGTGACTCTAGCGGAGGGAAGAGTCTGCTAGTGAGACTCCAGGGTCGTCCTCAGGTGCTACGAGGTCCTTAGCGACGAGGAGGGTCGAGAGCAGGCGATAATTCCACAGCCGGTGGCTGTGAAATCAGGATTTAGATGAGGAGGAGAGACTGGAGTGGACGAACTGATCGCTAAGAGATGTAGGAGGGAGCGATCCTTTGCGCACGACACCACTGAGGTGCTTAAATAGCAGCTCAGTGACTGGAATCACCGCAAGGGTGAGGTTAATCAAAATTAGGCCGGCGGTGAGGATGAGATGACTAGAGCGCGGGGCGAGTCGAGAGGGAAATCTGACCGTCAGATGTGATCTGGGAAGAGAGGTGAACGCACGCACCGAATCACGCGAAGGTTCCAATAGAATCCAGCCGCAGATCGAGATCAAAAGTGCAATGGACGGTCGAGAATGGCTGTGTTCTTCGCATGCTACAGTGCGCGTGAAGAACACAGGCTTCTCTCTGAAATGAGGGAAAACTTGCAGGAAGACCCTTGAACGAAGGGGTAGAAGAATAGCGTGCAGGTCCAAAAGTGAAAAGAACTATAACTGGAAGGGCCTTGCAGTCATACAGAAGGGTCCCTGCGGCTTGCAAAAAGGTCCAAGAAGGAGTTTTGAAGGGTAGAAATGTAATGCATGAAGGACCTAATTGTAATATATTTATTTCTAAGCCTAAATGATGTCCAATTGCTTTCAAATTTTTACATGTGCTTAATTGAACATTTAATACATTTATTTTACATCTGATTTGGCTTTTCAAACTTGTTTATGTGTTCAATTGATGCATGCATCATCATTTATTCTTTTGTTTCCAAAGTATCTCACTTTTGTGACCTAATTATGAAGTTTTAACACACATTAAAAGTTTTAGGTCTTTTCTTTAATTCCCACACTTAATCCTTTTTATGTGTTAATTTGATATTGTTTTGCTTACTGTCTAGCTTAATTTCGGCCTTTTAGCCATGATGAGTAGCCACTCATCATACCCCCATGCTTACGTTTTGCTAGTCCCTTAGCAAACAATCTATTGAAGTGTAAGGAAATTTAAGTATCAGCAAGGTAAGTGTGTAAAGATATCTTTTTCTTCTTTCAAAAATTTTTAAGTGTTTTATAATGATCTTTAAGCTGAAAAATTTTTTCAATAAACCAACTGTGTTTTTGGACATTGTGAGAACCTGGTTACTGAGGATAACCTACCAGAACTCGAGGCTTAAATGACATAGACCATCTCTCAACCAACAAGGACTCTTGATATTTAAACCTTAAGTCGAATTCCAGGACTCAGAGGGTTTTACAGAGACTCAGAATGCTATGAAGTTATGGCTGTGCTTTGTGATAAGTCAGGACTAACCAGGTGAATTCTAAGGCTCAATCCCGGGGTTTCACTTCTTTTTAAGTCCAGGTTGGTCCTAACTTCAGCTCATGCTTTCGGATGACTCTAAAAAATTGATGGTATTCAAACCCAACCCTTATTGTATTTGTGGCTCAGAGAAGAATTTTTTTTTTTTTTTTTTTTGGTGGACAAACAGGGTATTATTTTGAACCCTGAAAACATTTTTGGTGGAAGAGTAGTTTTTCAGACTTTTTGGAGAACATACTTGGCTTTTTTTTTTTTTTTTTTTTGAACAGTATGTCTCCCGAACTTATTTGGTAGAGCACACTGTATTTGGTGGGTGGATTTCCTCTTTTTTTTTTTTTTTTTTGTGGAAAGAGCTTCTCCTAGACACAAAAGTAAAGATTAGGACAAAGAGTCTACCTGCACGCACAGGTAAGGACTCCACCTTCCCTAATGAACACAAGGGTTGAGGTTTAGGTTCAAGTGGTCTTTCCTGACACTGTGTAGTGTAAGCCAAGGTTACTTAGACTCCTAAGTCAAAGCAAACCAACGAATCCTGTACTGGTGATCAGGTACAAGAATTGTCCTAAAGTTAGGAGAGACTGTGGTCTATCTTGTCAAGGCTCGAAGTGTATTAAGCCTAAGCTTGTACCAAGCTTCTATGGCCCGGCAGGTCAAACCAGTAACGGTTGAATGTCCATAGACACTTATTCTATTATTTTTTTTTTTTTTTTTCAGTTATAAGATCACTTATCTTTTCTTTCTTTTTCTTTTTCTTTCTCTCCCTCCCCTCTTGAAATGAATGTCCTCCTTTGATAATGAAGTACATGTCCCTTATTGTATTTTTGGAATTTTTTGATTTATTATTTTTTTGTATTTTTAGCTTTGTAATTTTTTCAAAAATTTTTCAAAATTTTTCAATTTTTTTTTTGAAGTATATAATTTTTTGATAATACTATATGTACTATAGTTGTGTCTACAATTGCATTTTGGTTTAAATGGTTTACCATTTACACCCCCCCATGCTTAAATGTTTCAATGTCCTCATTGAATGAAAGGGTGGATGCAAATGCATGCTCTGCTTTTCACTATCCTAGACTGGGTGATGGAAGGAAGTCGAAATGAGGAGATAAAATCTCTGTGCGGACGATTTTAAGTCTGATCTAGGATCAGAGTGAACAGTCGGGCTAGGAAGTGAAATGCATGACATGTGTGTCAATGAATGTATGCTCAGAATGCAAGGGTAGACACTATATGCAAATAAAGGCAAGAGTAAGAAAGGTGTAAAACAGCTATATACAAGGGTAGGTGTTTGCTAAGTTTAACGCCTTCAGCTAGGCGAAAACTTAGTTGGTAGCTCAAAATGTAGGAGCGAAATGGTGGAATTGACAAGTCTGAGATCATGCGGCTCAATGAAAGGTTTCAGTCTTTGTCCATTAACAATAAAGGGTTCAGATTTGTCAAGTTCAGTGATCTCAACGGCTCCATTATCAAAAAGTCTCAAGATCATGTCGATTCAGTGTTATGCACTGGTTGTGAAATGTCATGTGTTTGATCTTGCAGTGCAGGTCTAGGTTGGACATACCTTTGAGCAGGTATGTTCCTAGGGTTGGGTTGTGCTTGTGATGGGAGTGAATGTGGTTGACGGGACTCCGTCAAGTGTGATAGCTGGGCTCTCATCTCAGCTAAGGCCGCATCCTGTCTTTGCTGCATAGCAATATTCTGTTGTTGCATATCAGCAAGAGCTTTCATGATAGACCCCAACTGGTCATCTCGTGTAGGCCCAGATTGAGAGTATTGGGTGGGCCTGGGTTGGGGTTGCTGGTAGGCACGCGGTGGATAACCGTGTGATTGTGGAGGTGGTGCTCGGATCGGGTTGTGCAATGGTGGTGCAGAAGGTTGTTGAAAAGGAGGTCTTTGTGAATTTCCCGACCACGAGAAATTTGGATGATTACGCCATCCAGGGTTATAGGTTTGTGTGAAAGGATCATTGTGAATGGCATGGAGCTCCTCCGAAGCTCCAGAAGGTGCAGGGAAGTCAGTGTAGGGAGGAACAAAGGTTCCTCCAACCGGTGAAGGATATAGAAATGGAAAATCCGGTAATGCAGTTTGTGTCATAGAAAGGTTATTCACAGTTTCCCTCCCTGTGGGAAACTGAGAAGAAGTGTTTTGTGCTGGTGACTGAGAAGAAGAAGATGGGTGTTTTGAGAGAAATTTCCATACTTCATCTACTTTCTTCTCGATTAAGCCCACTTTATCCAGTTGACTAGCCACTATCTCTATGTCTTTGCTACTGGATTGGGCTTCATTTACCCCCGTGTGTGAGTGGGAATGTGAATAGGATTTTGAGACTCGGGAGGTAAAGGATTAGAAGTGGAGGGCAAAGAGAAAGATGTGGTAGCTTGGGTAGCAGTACCCAAGGGGAGTACAAGTTCTGGGTTTTGGGATCTCCTACCTTCCATTGAGTTGGTTTTTTTGAAATCCCATTTACTCTAATTCGATCCAACTCAATGGGAAAAAAATTTTAACGTTCACAATAAAACAGAAGAATCCCAATAAAATCTCAATTCAAGAAGACCAATCAATCGAAATTAATCGGAGAAAATTTTTCCTAGAGGCTGCTACGCAAAGTATGTTATACGCAAACAATTGTTTCAAACAATTGTACGTATCCTAAGATAAACCTAGCGAAGTGCAGACCTCTAAAATCCACTGGGAATCTGGATAAGACTGAGCGTGTGAATCCAGATCCTGTGGTTGCAGAAAGATGAGGTAGAAACCCGTGTATTGTGGCCTTAAGTGATCGTGCTGTGTGCACGATAACATTCAACACAAGGCGATTAAAATCTCAAACATGGTTTCACCCAATTTTGCTATCTCCTTTTTGATTTGATTGAAGTGATTAAAATGTGTTTTCTATGCTGCTCGTTTCACTTTTTAATAAATTCAGAACAAGTAGTGGTCTTCTTAACTTTAAGTCAAATGCAAATATGGTAGGAGTTAGAGTTAGGTAAGAAATGCGTACCTGACTCCAGCAATCTTCTAATGCAGATTTGACTTGAATTAAAATCTAGCAGGAATGAAATGCAATCCTAAAAATGGATGCCTAAGGTTATGCTGCTGCTAGATAAGTATGAGATCTTTTTGATTTTTTTGATTTTTTTTTTTTCTTATATGCAATAAACAAAAACAAGAAAAGAAATTAACTCGGAAAATCGAAATTGAAAAATCGAGAAAAAGAAGATAAAGTCCAGACAGTCCAGAATTATTACAAAAATTGTGTGAGAACAAGCTCTCACAACTTATGACTAACAATTGTTCCTAATTAATAAACCTAAACTATCTACACTAAAGCTAATACTACCACTACTCCTACAGCTACTACGAGGCAAAACTCCACCAGGAAGACGGATCTGGAGCGCAGCGACTCCACCAGGAAGACGACACTCCTCCTCAAGTGCTGTGGAAAAACAAATGATTAGTAGAAGAATAAAGGAATGTATACACAAATAATTCAATGGAAAATAAAAGCAATTATAATGAATGAATGAATGAAATAAAGAATTTCTATATACAAAAGAATAAAAAGAAAATTTTGGTGCAAAGAGCGTTGCCTCCCCGGCAACGGCGCCAAAAATAATGATGATGTAGTAAATGGTTGTTGGTGATAATTGTGTAATGTAACACAATGGTTGTATGATGATGAATAATTATTGTTATGATCATGTCGTTGTAGTATAGGGTGTATAATATAACATTAAGGATGTCGTATAGTGGTGAGTATGGGTGAGTACCAGTCATTACAACCATTATTATCATTTGCTTATTTATCTAATTTTTACTGGTTTTGTTCCAGGTCGTTCTCTGGGAGGCAATTTATTGAATACATTATTATCATTTGCCCCCAACTTTTTCATCGTTCTTTGCAGAACGGTCCCTCCTGCAAAACTCTGCGCAGCACCATGCTCCGACGACTTTGGGCGGAGCATGGCGCCGCGCAGAGAGGGGTGACCGCCCTGCAAAGCAGACGCGGGATTCCCTGCGACGTCCTCTGTCGCAGGGACCCAGCCATGCTCTCTGCTGGCCCCCATACCTTCCATGCGAACGTGCGAAAGGTATGGGTCTCCTCTCCGGCCACGCTCCGGCGAGGCTGGCACATCGCCATCCTGCACCTCCCACGTCGCCAGCCCCTTTATAAGGACCGGCACCCCCTGCCGGTTCCTCCAAGCTCTCTTTGACAGAGAATAACCCCCCCACTTCATCCCCTTCTCCTCCGTCAGACGGCCCGCAGCTTCCGGCGACTCCCTCCTCTTCCTCCTCGTCGCTCTGCCGCCTTACCTGCAGTAGGGTTCTCCTAGCCCTCTCGTCTGTGCCGTGCTGCACCCGTCGGCACCCTCCGCCTGCTTCCTCGTCGCCACACTTCTCCTCCAGGGCCTTTTCTTCCCCAGCTCCGGCAGGTACGAGCCGGTGGCTCACCCCTCCCCCTTCGTCCAAAACCTAGGTAAATAGTTTCCTCTCCTCCTCCTTTACATTTTCCCTCTCTCAATTTGTCTTTTTGCCTCACCGCACACGACTCCCACCTCCGCCTGCTCCGTCTCCGACCACCCCCTCCGGCGAGCTCATCCCACCTCCATAGACCTACTCACCCCTCGCCGGCTACCCTAAAAGCTTCCCCTCACTCCACTCAACAAATCCCCCCTTTCCATCCACTGCCAGATGCCACCCGACGACCCCCCGAACAGACCCATCTCTCCAGCCACAGTCCGACCTAGGGCTACCACCACACTCCGCCTCACGCCTCGCCACCACCTGCACTTCCTTCGCCGCACTCCGGTGAAGCTGCCTACACCCTCTGATTGGGCCGAGAGGCCGTATTCTTATTTTCAGGTCGACGACCCTTCACTGCCATTACCGAGCTTCTGAAGCTCCAGCACCTGCAACTGCAGGTGCTCTCTCACCCAGGCTCACGCCCTAGGACGCGTAGCTTCTCTCCGCGAAGCGTCCCATGCCTGCAACTGGGGCGAAGGCCTCGCACACTGCAGCAACTGCCTGCAGCTTCCTCAGCTGCGGGAGCCAATTTGGGTGGGACATTTAGTCCCACCTCGGAAGTTCTAGAAGCGTCGCAGCCAAATAAAGGGAAAAAGTGTTGTAGGCTTATCGCCTTCGAACACAGGGGTTAGGTCCCTCACGCACGCTGCGCACCACGCGCTCGCCCTCGCCCGCGCTCATGCCTCGCGGGTCTGGGCCAGATCTGACTATCCTAACCTACGCACTCCTCACCCACCACCGCACGCCGGTGGGTCTAGTCCCGGGCGCGATACCCGTACCCGAATACCCGGCTCTGGGAGAGCGATCCTATGAGAGAAATCTGAGAAAGAGAGAGATGCGGGGAAGGGTAGGGGTAGGTTTTGCTTTCTGATCCTTGTGTGAGCGTGCAGGAGCAGAAGGAGAAGGAAGGCAGTCGAAGCCTTAGCTGCTCAGGGCAAAGAGGAAGAAGAAGAAGCAAAGAAGAAGAAGAAGCAAGAGAGAAGAAACAGAAGAAGAGAAATACTGTAGCAAACCTACAGTTAAGTCGTCTGACCGCTACATCAGACGACGGTTGAGCAGCGGCCAGAGGAGATAAAGCAAGAGAAGGAAGAAGAAGAAGGCGGAAGAAAAAGAAGAAGTCAGAAGAAGAAGAAGATTGTCACAGCCATAGAAGAAGAGAAGAAAAAGAAAGAACAGAAGAAGAAGAACTCTGCAGAAGAAAAGAAGAGAGAAGACGCAGCCGTGAGCAGAGAAGAGAAAAAAGAAGAAAAGAAGAGCAGCTGAAAGAAGGAGAAGGAAAAGGAGAAGAGAAGAAGAAGAAGCCAAGACAAGCTCCCTCTCACTCTCTTTCTCTCTCTCTCTCCTTTATTTTTGTAATCTAATAGAAAAACTTTGTATTTCTAGAATTCCAGTAGCTCCCTGAGTTCGACCTCAGGAAAACCATTTCCGAGTAAAAAAAAAATTTGTAATGATAACCTAGTAGCTGTCTTATTACTATAACGACTATAACTTGACATATAACAAACACAACAACCAAGTCATCATGGGGTTGGGGACTATGCACGCACATGCATGCACCCTACCTCGCCCCAACTCCGACTCCAGCTTAGGCTCAGGTGAGAATCAATTTGGAATTTAGAACTTGAACTTCTTTTGCTATGGATTTTTAATCTCACGATTTTAACCTGGATTGGTCGATCAAAATGTAAAATTGGTCGACCAATTATTTTGGTCAATCAATGAATTTGGCTTGGTCGATCAATTAGTTTGGTTGACCAATTAGTAAAGTTTGATCGACCAATTATTTTGGTTGATCAATGAACTTAATTGGTCGATCAATTGCCCTGTTTGCATAAAATGGAAATTTTCTTAAACGTCTAGTCGTGGGCTTTATATAAGAGTCACGAGAGGGCTCTCATTTGACACACAATAAGAGTAGAAAAGCTCTCTCCACTCTCTCCCTCTCTCTCGTTCTTGTTTCCCTTTCTTGGCGCGTTCGTTTGATGTGAGATTAGAAGAAAATTCTTCAATCACTTTTGTCGATCTTGCATAAGGAGATTGAGAGATCCACGATAAATTTTTGGTTGATCAAACCATTCAGTTGGTAGATCAATCGGGAATTTGGTTGGAAACCAAATTTCTTTAGCTTCGTTCTCCTGAGATGGTTTTCGAGGACGTCTAAGATCGGAGTGTGCTGAATCTTAGAGGTGGATCGTCATATCTTGGGAGGAGTTTGTTAGACCTCGACGCATTGACATTGTGGGAGGCGATACCTTCTCTAAGGGAAATCCTTAATGGGTGCTTCGATTTGAGTAAAATCTAATCCATTCTCATTTTGTTTATTTATGTTATTGCATGTTATTTGTTCTTTATTTTATTCTAGATCTTGCTAAATCATGTTTGACTTGCTTGATTTAATATTTTTAATCTATGCGAAAATGTTAGAAATGCATATATTTTTATTTATTTGTTTCCTATATGCGTTTATTTCAACAATATTTGTATGTATGTATATATGTATCTACCATATGTATATATCTATTTAAACACATGTATATGTATATATTTATGCATATGTGCCGATACATATGCATGTGTGTGTATTTAATTAAAAGAGAGTAAATAATTTGGTAAAATGAAATTAAAATCCTTAAAAATATTTAAAAAATAAAACATTAGCAAACTTAGTTCAGGTGCTCGCCCATGGCGCGTAGTGCCTTGTTCTAGGTGCTTGCCTAGGTAGCACCTTAGGCAAATCAGGTGAGACACTAGGGCCTCGCCTTGTCTCAACCTGGCACCTAGGCACACCTAAGTAAGCACCTTGATTGCACCGGTGTATATCACAATATGACTCATTAATTCAAAGTCTACCATCAACCTAATGCAATACATACTTTCTTGGGTTCTCCAACACTTGTATGTGAATGATACATCACACTAACACCAAAATAGGGTCCTCTTGTCCTCTATTAGACCTAAGTTTGCTTACTAAATTGTTTAGGTATAGTACTTAGAAGAGTATCAATACTCTTCATGGCTTTATAATCCATTTCACAATTCATGGTCTACTCACTATGGGAGATTTATCATTTAACACAAATGATAAGAACCTTGGGTGGTCAATTCAAGCATTGTCAAATTCATACACCTACAAGACCTCCAACCCTATTTACTATAGCACCTCACCAATCAAGACCGATATAGTTAAAGGGTTGTCACCGTCCAAAGGCATCTCTTCTAACAACACATCACGAGGTAGTCACAGATGCCTTTATTATAGGTGTTATGTTCACAAGTAATGCTTGGCCAAGATGGGAATTGTGCTCCGTGAATGATTTGACTACATAGATTTGGATCTAATATCATATTATATTCCTTATTATGAAGTATCATATGATCAGGCTTGGCCTTATCAAGCTCTAGGTTCACTCCTTTTTTCAAAAGATCCTAAGTTTTTTAATCTTACTATCATAGCCAATTACCACAAGCCATAGCTAGCTATTAGCGCTAGCATAGCCAACTAGGTGCTTGCATCCTAATATACCTAAGGGTTTTATGCAAATGCTCCTTTCTACCATTTTAGGATCCTCCCACTTAAGGGTTAATGCCACATAAGTGACTATGTTACTTTACTCACTCGGTTATGCATTATCTATTAATTCCTTGAATATATTAATTTAACCTAGGTTGATTTATGTTTATTCAACAATTTAGCTTGCACAATTGACTATGACCCCTCAATAATTGACTTTAAAACTCAAACGGTTACTTCTTCTCCAAATCTATATGCATAGCTATCTTTTTTCTTTTAGAGGAAAAGCTAAATGGACCATTTATTCATCCAATAGTAAAGTAGAGTTCAACATCGAAAGCTCCCTTTAGAAGTTGTTGTTAGTCACTCTTTCATTGAGTTTAAAATATGCGTTATAGTACAATCAACAAAAATAAATTAACATTTAAATTTATAGGTGCTCGAAAATAAAATATGAGTTTGAGGTCGTATGCAGGGAGCAAATATGAAATTTACACACTAATCAAAATATGAAACAGACGAACACAATGATTAATCACAACAAAGATATACTCAATAATATATTCAATAATAAGCAATTGTATCTCAAAAGGTCAATGGGACAAAAAAGAAGATTAAGATACTAAAAATGGTGATTTAAATCACCAATTATATCCCACATTTAAGCACATATCACAAGATACTCAATATCTCAACCAGGTCAAATTTTCCAACGGTGATCAAAGCCAATCCGCAAGCAGAAGGCCAAGCACAAAGGCACCAAGCATAAGCCTCAGTAGTGCAAGAGACGTCTGAACCTAAGGTCAGACGACTTATGTCGCCAGGTTTCAGCATAAGGCACAAAGCCTCAAGAAGGAACACAGAAATAGCACCTCAACCCAAGCACAAGGCCTCAGAAACGCCTAAGTGTTGGGCATATAAGTAGGAATTTCGAGGCATGAACAGTGCAAAACCATCCCCCACCATCCTTAGATTTCCTCGTTTCTTAATCAGGTAAACGGGTATGAACAGTGTCGGGTAATCGGGCTTGAGCTCATACTCGCAGGCATGATCGTAGGCGAGAGCGTGTGAATGCACGTGTGAGGGGACCTCACCTTGTGCAATCTGAGGCAACGAGGAAGGGTGAAGAATCCCTCTTATTTTGCTGTGTACGCGCTGAAGCATATGATGTGGGACTAAACATCCCACTCTTCTCATGTGAAACTGTGGAGGATTTGGGGCATCTGATTCAAGCAATTGTGGGGCTTCCTTCTCAGGTTGGTGGCCTGGACTTCTTCGTGGATGAGTTTTGCATGCAATGGTAGTCAGATCAAAGCCAGAGATGGTCGAAAGGAGCCCTTCTAAGCTGAAGATGGCAACAGTGATGTCGATCCAGTCGAACCCTGAAAGCACTAAAACGGGCTTATCGTCCCAATTAAACACGTTCAAAAGGATTGCTGTGAGGCAAGGAATGTAGCGGTAGTGTCAGCGTGGTGATTGGCGGTGTATGGCGGCCAACCGAACTCAGAGACAACAATGAGAAGGTGGGTTGGTCGACCAAGAGTTTGGGTGAGCAAAGCACTCAATTTCTTAAGGGCTTTTGCTCCCCTTAAAGTAGGCAAACTTATGGGAGTGTGTTTAGGCGAAATCATCGTTGTTTAGAAAATGCGTCGTAGTATAATTGACAAAATTGCAAAAACCACTTAAATTTATAAAGCTCAGAATCAAATTGGAGTCTGAGGTCGTTCACAAGGAGCAATTATTGTATTTCAATTTGCTAATCACAATATAAGAAATGATATGCAATTGAGATCAATAAAATGCTCAAGATAATATTTCAATAAAGAAATAGAGAGTCAGTGCAAAAAGATTGGGTTAAAATGGTGATTTGAAGTACCAAATTAATCCTTAAGTTTAAGCTCACAAATTTTTCAAATAAATGAATAGTATCTTCAACCACTTATCACAGTTAAATATTTCCACAGTAAATTAGAACCAAGTACCAGCAAGGATCAGATGTCAGTATAAGGCCTTGGATGCCTTAACTCAAATCCTTAAAGAACCAACAGAAGCACAACAGCAAATCACCAACAGAGGTGCAAGGGCCTCAGAAGCCAAGTGTTGAGAGAGGGAGGGCACAAATCCCAAGGAAGAGCAAAACCCACCCCCTCTCTCTCTGATTCTCTTTCTCTTTTCTCAGCTCAAACAAACCACACCCGGGTATCCAGGTAAACGGATCCACCGCCCAGACTCGCGAGGTGTGAGCGCAGGCGAGGGTGTGGACAAGCGCGTAAGCACATGTGTTCGGGTGTGCATGGGGGACCTCACCCCCCGTGCGTTCGAGGCGATAAGGCACTGCACCTTTTTCCTTTTATACATGGTCTCAAGCACCTTAGTCCACGATGTAGGACTAATGTCCCTGCCTTGTTTCTTCACGTGAGCTGTAGGTGGTGAATGTTCTGATTGGGAATGAAGACGACCCCTGCAGTTACAATTGATGAATAGGGAGGGCTCCTAGATGTATTTCGCAACGCATAGGGATGGTAGCGCTAAAGAACACGGCTGAGAGATGGCGGATAGAGCCGGAGAAAGAGGTAGCAGTGACAGAGCTCCAATGTTCACCTGAAATGCAAAACACAACCTCTCAGCCTCGTCAAAACAACTCAGGAGGATCGCCTGGAAGAGGCGAACATGCTGGTGGTGGTGTTGTGTAGTGCGAGCATGTGTGCGTGTGTAGCAAAAGAGAAGGTGCGTGAAGGTGAGGGTGTTCGGCAAAGGCATGGAGCGGTTAATAACCTTAGCGAGGTTAGGGCTTTTAATTGGGAGGCTGTGGTAATGCTTCTGGGAGTAATGGTGAGGAAGTTGATGTAGTGGAGCGGGCGTGTGAGGTTGCCGAAGGTACACCAGTGCTGGGGAAGGTGGAGGTGGAACGTGCGTATGGGTGAGCGAACCTAAAGTCTAAAGGCGTAAAGAGAGTCAGGGGAAGGAGAGGAGTCGAAGAGGGGTAGTGGCGGATGAAGAGAGAGTGAAGGCGACGCCAGCTATGATTGGTCAACGTTGGAGAAAAAGATGCTTCGGAGATGAGGACGGCAATGAGAAAGGGGCCGGAGAGCTCCTCGCAAGTATGGCGAGGGGCAGAATGAAGAAAGGAAGTGTTTCCCGCTACCTATTGTACATGGCAGCGAGAGAGGAAGCCGGAGGAAGAGGGTCGCTGGAGACGAGCTTGGAGCTGGCTGGAGGTAGAGGAAGAAGGGGTTTTCTATGCCAAAACTCGCTAAGGAGCATGGCTTTGTGATGAGGCTCCTTTTAAAGGCCTTAGAGCAGGCTCTACGTATAGGAAGAAGCTCGAAGAGCTCGAGATTTTAGGGAAAAGAATCCCTAAAAATCTTGAGCTCGCCTGAGCTTAGGAACTTGATTTGGAGGTTGGTATGCGGTTTGGCAGATTGGGAAACTCCCGCGGATCTTCCCTCCAAATTTGGAGGTGACTAGATTTGATTTGAGTGATTAGATCTGATTTGAGGGAGAAAAGCTCCCTCGATCTTCGCTGTGGATGTGTTCCAACAACCAATGGCGGTTGGGACCAAAGTGAAGAAAATGATGAGAAGTTAGGGGCCTTTTTACAAATAATTCAAAACCTGAGGGGGTGAATGTGAGAAATAGAGTTTTAAAGGGTTAAATTGCAAACTAGGTCAAGATGGACTCTGATTGGGCCCAAATTTTGGTACAAACCTAATTTGGACCCAAGGAATCTAGTGGTGAAGTTAGATATGAGTTTTGACCAAGTTTGATTGGATAATTTGTGTAGAAACCTAAATTAGGGTAGAATTCCATCTGAGACTCTATTCAAGGTCAAAATAGGTTCAGATGGACAAACAAAGGGTAACAAACCTCTTAAAATATTTTTATATGAATTTTAGGAGGTTTAAATGAATTTTATCCTGACCAGAAACTCTTTAATTCAAACAGGTTTGAAATTAGGATTTTGTGTTATGATTCGATTATCAAAATGTGTGAAACCATGTTTCTATTTGTATTGACTTTTTAGACTTTGATGCTCATTTTGACCTTCAATTTACCCTCGAAAAATCCTGTGGTTATTCTGCATTCATGATATGTTGTTAAAATTGCAGAATTAACCCAGATTTCCTATTTTCTTCTTAAATTAGAATATTATGGAATTATGACCCTTAGATGACTATGTAGAAGCATTTATCCATCAAACCTGACTAAAAGTGGCCAGTTAGGGCCTATGATGGTGTTCCAATCATACCCAATGCCTAGCTTTTGTTAGTCTCTTAGCAAAATCTTATGGATCAAACCAAGTCTCTAGGTTGGATGTCACCGTCAGGATGCCCTACTAAGCCACATCTTTAGAGATTAGATCCAAATGCCAACAATAGGCCTAGAGGTACTCAAGTATCAACCAAGATCCAGACTTGACCAGCTTCAGCCTGAGTCTGCCGCGAAGGTTTCTAAGGCCCACAAAAAGTACCTAAAGGTTCATTGACCTTAGCAGTTAAAGCACCCGTGCATAGACGTAACATGTCCAAGTTCAGTTTGCCAGTGCATTTTTGTAAGAGAGAGATAGAGAAGAATTTTTCGTTTTGAAAGTTTTCTCTCTTTTTCTTAGATTTCCCTAAATTCGGCCTTGGATTAGCCCTAAACATGGTTTGTATCGGATTTCTTATCCCCACCATCAATCCTTGAAGGGCCCCTGGCTTTCGATGCTTCAGGATAGCACCGCCTATGACAACCCCCAGAACCTTGCCTTTCGACACTTCGGGATAGTGTCGCCCATGGCGTTCTGTAACTAAATTCAGGCCCTAGTAATTGACATTTCAAGATAATCTTGCCAATGACACCTGAACGAGCACAAGGTGCTTATATACCCCCAGTAGGATATTTAGATATCCTAGGAGACAAGCACCACAAAGACGATATGTTATTACACAACCTTGAGGGGAATTTCCTACCGCTCCACGTCGGAAACTCGTCCAATGCTTAGATCTTTGAGATAATTTTTCAGAACAGAGCACTTTTGGCATGATTTCTTTATTAAGTGCACTGAACCGACTAGTGTGTGATTTTTAGGTGCTTAGGTTACCAAGTCCCGCAAACCAAAGGGTAGGCAACGGGACCAAATAATCCCTAAGCCTTAGACCTACTACATTAGCCACGCACTTTCCTCAACCTCTTGAGGACTAATCCATAACTTAACAAATATGTGAGTGTTTAAGTCCTAAAACAAGCCCAACAAGCCTAAGATCGGTACTCGTCGCTAATCTCCTAAGTTTCAGCCTTCCAGGTCTTAATTCATCATTCAATCCAACCTAGAAGTTAGGTAGGTTTCATGCTCAATTTTACGGGATTATCTTATTCTTCTCTTTTTGTTTGGCCCTTTTCTCTCTTTTCTTTTCTTTTCTTTTCTTCTCCTAAATTATTTTTCATTCAATTCAAATTGACCTCTCCTTTCCTCTTTTCTCCCTTTTTTTTTACGATGAAACCCTTCCATGCATTTCACAACATTTTGCACTTTAATACCCCTCCATGCCTAAGATTTGCAATGTCCTCATTGTAAATTAAGTGGGTTCAAGTTCCGCTCAATTAGTACATTAGAACAGGTAGGTGGTGAATGGGTCGGAATGACTATTGTAGATGATTTCTAGCTCTGATACAATTATCAAAGGTGGAGTCAATTGTTCTAATGGCAAACCCTAAAGTGCAATATGATTTCAGCAAAGAAATAGGTCAGAAGGGTTTCGGGCTTTTCAAAAAATGATGGGTTGCCTCCCGTTAAGCGCTTAGTTTAATGCATCAGCTGGGCGCAATGAAGTTCAAGGAGAATGGAGATCAAAAGATACTGCAACCATATTTGAGTCGGTGAGTTTGAAGAATGGTTTGAGTCTCTGACTGTTCACGACAAATGGTTTTGAATCATGGCTGAGTTCACTGATATCAACGGCTCCATTTCCAAACACTCGTCTCACAATAAATGGTCCAGTCCATTTTGATTTGAGTTTTCCTGGGAAGAGCTTGAGTTTGGCATCAAAGAGTAATACTTTCTGACTAAGATGGAAAGATTTTAGCGAAATGTGTCTGTCATGGAAGGCTTTGACTCGTTCTTTGTAGATTCGTGAGTTCTCATACGCATCGTTGTGTAGTTCCTCGATCTCGCTCATTTCCAACCAATGGTAGATTCCAGCCTTCATAAGATCCAGATTGCACTTTCGTACTGCCCAGTAGGCTTTATGCTCCATTTCTACGGGGAGGTGACATGCTTTCCCGTACACGAGTCTGAAGGGAGACATTCCTAACTGGGTCTTATGGGAGGTCCTATAAGCCCATAAGGCTTCCGAAAGGTGGGCAAAACAATCCTTCCTGTTAGGCCGAACAGTGACCTGAGGGATCTTCTTGATCTCCCGATTTGACAGTTCAACCAATCCATTTGTTTGGGGATGATTTTTTAGTCGAAATACAATGTGATACCCCATACATTTTCATCAGGGGCTAGAAGTACACATTCGCAAAGTGGGTCCCTCCATCAAAGATGATAGCTTGTGAAACACCAAACCGAGAAAAGATGTGTTGATAAATGAATTTTATCATGACCTTATGATCATTGGTTCGGGTCGAGATGGTTTCGATCCATTTGGACACGTAGTCCACAGCTAGAAGAATGTACTCGAAACCATCGGATTTTGGGAAGGGACCTATGAAATCAATCCCTTAGATGTCAAAGATTTCGCACACGAGAATCGGCTATAAAGGCATCATGTCACGATGACTCATGTTGCCTAAGGTCTGGCAACGAGTGCATGCCTTATAATAGTCGTGTGCATCTTTGAAAATTGTGGGCTAATAGAATCCGCACTAAAGGACTTTTGTTGTGATTTTGTGTTCAGAGAAGTGACCACCGCAGGTCTGGTCGTGGCAGAAGGACAAAATGCCATTGATTTTTTATTCCAGAACACATCTTCTGATGACTTGATTAGCACCAATGTAGAATAGGTATGGATCTTCCCAAATAAAGTATTTGGCATCTGAAAGTAATTTGTTTGCCAATCAGATGGAATCTAATGTAATGCCAAATAGTTCACCATATCAGCATACCAAGGAAGTTCCGTATCAACTGTCAGGAGGTGCTCATCCAGAAAATGCTCCTGATAGGTCCAGAAGGGTCAATGATTGAAGAAGGAAAACGGGATAAATGGTCAGTTACCACATTATGCCTTCCTGCCTTGTCACGAATTTCAAGATCAAATTCTTGCAACAGCAAAGTCCAACGGATTAATCTAGGCTTCGGTCCTTCTTCATGAGTAAGTGCCTCACTGCAGTGTGATCCAACTAACTGATGATGTGAGAACCCAGGAGGTATGACCTGAATTTCTCCATATCAAATACAACAACCAGCAACTCTTTCTCTGTAATGGTGTAATTACGTTGAGCCTCGTCTAATGTCTTGCTGGTGTAATATATGTCTACTAGTTTCCCGTCAATTTTCTGACCTAGCACCACTCCTACTACATAGTTAGAGGCATCGCACATGATCTCGAAGGGTTAAGACCAGTTAGGAGATTGCAGGATTGGTGCTTGGGTGACTCGGTGATGCAGGATCTCGAATGCATGAATGCACTCACTAGATATCTCAAATGGTGTGTCCTTCGAAAGGAGATTCGTCAAAGGGCACATGATCTTAGAGAAATCAGGTATGAATCGACGATAAAATCCAACATGCCCCAGGAATGATCTGATGTCTTTGACCAAGTTAGGCACAGGTTGCTTGGAATCAGATTTACCTTAGCTCGATCGACCTGGATACCTCTTTCAGAGACGAGGTGTCCAAGTACAATGCCCTCAGGAACCATGAAGTGGCACTTTTCCTAGGAGAGAACCAGGTTCACTTTGATGCATCTCTTAAGGACCTGGACCAAATACAGGAGACATTCATCAAAAGATTCACCGAATATCGAGAAGTCATCCATGAAGACCTCAAGGTAATTACCTACCATATCTGAGAATGTGGCAAGAATGCACCGCTAAAAGGTGGCAGGTGCGTTGCATGGCCCGAAAGCCATCCTGCAGAACGTGTACGTACCGTAGGGGCAGGTAAAGGTGGTCTTTTCCTGATCCTCGGGATGAATTGCCACCTATTTATATCTGGAGTAATCATCCAGGAAACAGAAAAATCAATTTCCTGCCAGTTTCTCGAGAATCTGGTTAATAAACGAAAGCGGGAAATGATCTTTCTTCGTGGAGGTATTCAATTTCTGATAGTTTATGCAGACTCTCCATGAATTCGCAATATGTGTTGGGATGGTCTCTCTAGATTCAGTCGTAATCACGGTGAGCCTTGCCTTCTTAGGCACAACTTGGATCGGGCTTACCCAGCGGCTGTCAGAGATTGGGTAGATGATACCAGCATCTAACCACTTGATGATCTCTTTCTTCACGACCTCCTGTAAATTTTGATTGAGTCTTCTCTACATCTCTCGAGATGGTCTGAAATGACCCGTTGCATTTTTAGCCGGATAAGACGTCTGGAGTTTCAGTCAGACGTCTGTCCAAATGTTTAGACACGTGCCTAGACGTCTGAAAGTAAGATTACTGCACTTTGCACTTTGTTCGCGGGCGACGCGTAGAGTCCTCTCTCTCCGTACACCCTCACCCCTTAAACCCTAACACCCCTCTATTTAAACCCCCCCTTCCCTTCTTCTCGCCACCCTCACACCACTCTCCAACCACCACCACCACCTCCTACGTCTCCCTCTTGCGACCGTGGCGAGGGAGGACGAGAGTGACAAGAGAGGGGGCGAGCAAGGGCGAAAGAGAGAGTGAAAGGAAGAGAGAGGAAGGAAGAGAGCGTGGAAGGTCGAAGGACCTTCGGGAGCTCGGCGGAGCTCGCATGGTCGGCTATGGGCGTGTGCGCGAGGAGGAAGGGCTCGGGGAGGCGGCCTCCCGGCCCTCTGCAGCTGCTGAAGTTGCTGCGGCGCGCTGTGGGCGACGGTGCGAGGTGAGAAGCATCGCGGAGCAAGTTCTGGTACTGAAAGTTTTCCAGTATCAGATGTTTGGGTTACCGTCCAAACGGCTGGCGAGGCACCAGGATGTTTGGAGCTAAGGTCGGACATCTGAAAGCGCAATATCGCGAGGTACGTACCTTTCTACGCTGCTTTCTGCCATGCAGAAGATTTCAGCGCAGGAGGTGTTAGGCTAAAATTGTGCCTGCGTTTTCGTACGCAGGTGAAGGCTTCGGGAAGGCACACGGTACGCTTTCCCAGGTACTTTTGGACGTCTGACCGCATTGCTAGATGTCCGACGGTCCTTCCGAATGACAAGAAGGAGGGTGAGACGTCTGGAGCTGCCTTCAGACAGTCACGGAGGGATCCAGACGTCTGAGCACACCACAGGAAACATAAGGTGAGATCTGAGATTTTGGTTAGTAACCGCGTTTTTGGCCCGTTCAGGGCCCAGACGGAATCAGATTTCCGCAAACGAAGTACCGCTGTTTTCCATTTGAGTTCCTCTACGTGTTCGTATTGAGTATCTACCGTTTTGAGCTCATCTAATGTACATTGGTCGCTGGTACAGGTTACCTGCCTGTGGCGTGTTCGGGGCCCGTGGAGACGACGAGATCTGCTGTGCAGGTCCCCATTCCTCCCGTGATACCCGGTAGAGTGGTTTAATTCAGTTGTTAATATTTAAATAAGAATGTACTTGATTGGAATAATCGGATTGAACTCTAGGATGTAGAATGAACCCTAGGGTAGAAATGAATGAGCTTGTTTGAGCTGTACTGTTTACTTGAATGTATGGTTAAAATAAATTGCTAGCAAATGCCTTTAATGTAATTACGAGATGCATGTCAAAATACGAGTTGCCTATATGTAAATGAGAAATTGAACTGTGAAACAACAAGTTGCATGTTTATAGTTGAGAACTGAATTATGAAAACACGAGCTGCTTGTATATGGATGAGGAACGAGTTATGAAACATGAGATCTGGATATGGATAAATGAGATGAATATGAGCCTGAACCCTACGGGGAATTAGGAGTAGAACTCCTATGTATGAAAGGAATCTAGAATGTAGACAGGAAGTGTGCTGACCCTTGTGTACGCAGTACCAAGGAGAGCAACTGTCCCTTTTTAGTTTAGAGTATAGCTAGCCTCCTTTAGGCTGAGACCCAGGGTTAGGATTGGCCACTTTACACCGACTCCTGTTGGCCCTCGCATACATGGTACCGACGTGTGCTACTAGTGTAAGGAGGGAGCTAGCCACCCCACGGGGCCCGGGGTTCAGCTAGCCACCCTACACTGACTTTGTTAGGCCCTTTGGGCAAACCAGGGTAGTCGGATGAGGGTATGCGACTGTGGAGGGGCGTGACCCCTGTTTGGTTCTGAGGGGTGAGACCCTTGTTCTGAGAGGGCAAGGCCCTATACTATTCCGTACTGTACTTTGGGCGTACCCGCTAGCGGAAACGACTGACCATGTGTCAGTGCGGGGTAGCTACCAGTGCGCCTATCGTGCATGCCATAGTCACCGCTATGCCTCAACAGTGACCTCGGGGTGGTTGACTAGGTGTAGGACTACCGCGGGGGACTCTCCCGACCAGGAGAGCACCACGTGTACCTTCTACTCCACGGAAAAGACTACAATCAAGATCGTTCCCACGAGGAACATGCAAGATCAAGAAATACCTGGATACTTTAAGAAATAGATGAACCAGAAACACATAAATGAGATAGATAGAAATGAGAAATAAACCTGCTTGTTATTTTTACTTTACTTGCACATAAATAATGTAAACACCACTCTACTCAGCGTTCGCTGACTCTGTCTTTTCGTAACCCTGTTCAGGACCAAGAGTTGAGCAGCTCAAGTTTCCGGCTACAGAGGGTGTTGGGCCCAGCCGTAGTCGTTCTTTCAGCTATTTTGTTTTTCTACTATTGTAGTGAATAATGGACATATATTTTACTATTCTTGTTACTTTCTATTTCTTTTCCACTGTTGTTGCTGTTGTGGTGGCATGTACTATTTTGAGACAGTTGTTCTACTTTTGTTTACTGCTTCGTTCTTTCCTTCTGCTTAGTTATATTGCATGTGTGAATGTGATTTATTTTCCTACTTTTGGTTATTTCTCGTTGGACGACTAGGTCTTTGATGAGTGGCCGATAACTTATGACTAGGTTTTGTTAAAGAAATAGCGTTGTAGTACAGCTAGTTATTGCCATCATTACAGATATTTTTTACTCGGAAAATAAAAGAGTTCCCGAGGTCGAACTCAGGGAGCAAGTTGTATTCTAGAAGTACAGTATTTCTTATTACAAAAATAAAGAGAGAGAGAGAGAGAGAATTTGTTGGCTTCTCCTTCTTTCTCGTCTGTCTTCTTTTCTCTTCTCTTTTTTTTCTTCTTCTTTCTTCTTCTCGCAGTCCTTCTTTCTTGGCCTTCTTCTTCTTCTTTGCCTTCAGGACGTCGTCTGATTTTCCAATCAGACGACTTAAACTGCTGCTGCTACAGTGTGTCTTTTCTTCTTTCCTCTGTGGCTTTCTTCTTCTTTTTCCTTCTCTTTGGCTCTTGAATCTTCTTTCTTTTGTTCTTCCTGTGTTCTTCTTCTTTTCTTGCTTCTCTTTCTTTCTTCAGATTTTCTTCTCGTGTTCTTCTTGTCTTCTCTCTTCTTTGCTGCGATCCTGTTTCTTCTTTGCCTTCAAGACGTCGTCTGATTTTCCAATCAGACGACTTAAACTGCTGCTGCTACAGTGTCTCCTAGCTTCCTTCTTCTTCTTCTTCCTGCCTTCTCTACTTCTTCTTCTTCACCTGTGCCTGCACACTCAAAGTTCGATCAGAGGGCAAAACCTACTCTAACCTCCCCCCGCGTTTCTCTCTCTCAGAATTCGCTCTTAGGAAAGCTCTCCGACCACAACCGGTTAATCGAGTACGTGGGTCGCGCCCGGGTCCAGGCCCACCGGCGTGCGGTGGTGGGCGAGGAGTGCAAGTCGGGCTAATCGGGTCGGGCCAGGTCCGCGGGGCGTGAGCGCGAATGAGGCCGGGTAATCGGGCGGGTGAAGGGGACCTCACCCCGTGATCTGAGGCGAACAGCTTAAGGCACTTTTTGCCTTTAAGCGCCCGCTCGCCTCAGTGAGTTTCCGAGGTGGGACTAAATGTCCCACCCCAATTGGACGCCCGCGCGGAGGAGGCAGCGCACAATCGAGGCTCCACGCGAAGGCTTTGCCCCAACTGTAGCCTGGGACTTCTTTGCGGAGATGCCCCGCGCAGCCTGGGAGTCTGACCTGGGCGTGGCGCTCCTGGAGGAGCAGGTAGAAGAAGCTGCTTTACTCAGCAATGGCGGCGGCGAGCGAAGTACCTGCTCACAGAGAAACGGCCTCTCGGCCTAATTAGATACGCGGAGGACCTTCGCCGTAGCACGGCGAAGGTGGTCGGGGGGTCTGCAGGTGGCGGGGCGGAGCCTAAGGGCAGCCCTAGGTCAAACTGCAGGTTGGGAGATGGGTTTGGTCGGTGGGTCTGTAGAGGGCGATTGGTGGGAAGTGGAAGGGCGGAGGTTGATCAGGGTGAGGAGGTGGAGGTTCTGTGAGGGTCGGCGAGCCGTGTGGGGTGCTGGAGTGACGGGAGCGGGTCGCTGGAGTTTGGCCGGAGATGGAGAAGGTGAGGGTGATTAGGCACGGTCGAGGGGTAATTAGATAAAAATAGCAGGGGGAAAAGAGAGAGAGGAGGCAGGGAAGTAGTTCTAACCTAACTAAAGGGACGAAGGGGGCGAGGAGGCCGACGGCTGTACCTGCTGTCGCCGGAGAAGAAGGTGCCCAGTGGGGGAGGACGGCGGCGACGACGGGGCAGAGGCAGCGCGCGCTGGTATTGCGCGACGCGGAGGAAGATCAGGGAGGTGGCTTTGCTGCTGGTATTGCAGCAGAGCGACGAGGAGGAGGAGGAGAAACCGCCGGAGCAAGGGGGCGTCTGTCGGAGTGGGAAGAGAGGAAGTGAGGGGGTATCTCCGTCAGATCCGAGCTCGGAAGAACGACGGAGCGACGGGGGTATTTATAGGGGCAGAACCAGAGAGGAGGGCAGAGGGAGACGACGTGTCTCCCTCGCCGGAGGACGCCGGAGGAAGGAGACCCATACCGTCCGTGCGTTTGTACGGCCGGTATGGGTGGTTGCAGCACTCAGGGGGGTGCTCCTACGACGGCTGACGACGCAAGGCACCCCCATTTGACTTGGCAGGCCCCCCTCACCCTGCACGGCGCCATGCCGGAGCATGGTGCTGCTCAGGTTTTGCAGGAGGGACCTAAACGTAAAGAACGAAGGAGAGTTAGGGGCCAAAATGTGAGGGTTCAAAAGTTGAGGGCCAAAAAGTAAATATATGAGGACCAAAGTGTAAAGTTGGTCAAGAAGGTTTCTTCTTAGGCTCAAGTTTTTATATATGACTATTTAGGACCTAAGGATTCTGATGGTGAATTTTATTTCTGGATTAAACCTTGTTTGACCGATCAATTTACGTAAAAACCCAAATTAAGTTGTTAATTGGGCATGATTCTCAATGTAGGTCAAAATGGGTTCCTAAGGCCAAATTGAAGGTTCTAAATCCTAGAGATTATTTTTATATGAATTTTAGAGGATTTAGTTGATTTTTTCTCTGCCTCGAACCTCGTGTATTTAAGTGGATTTGTTTTTAGGGTTACAGGATGTCATTTAATTCCTTGGAGTTGCTGTAGCCCTTATTGGGTCATCTCATCCCACTTTCCTTCTTATTAGGTTGTTTTGACCTATGTTTGGACCCTGAGTTACCCTATTTTCAGATCGGATTGGTGAAATTGCATTTTTACCCCTTAGTTTCTGTTTTCTTTGCAAACTTAGAATCTCTCTGAGCCAAGCCTTTCTAGAGTTTTATAGGAGCTTTTTATTGCATATCAGGGTTAAATGGTGCTAGTTTAGGGTTTGTGACGAGGTTCTCATCAGTCTTGGGATTAGTCGAGGCGAGCCGATCTTGGGTCCTGTAGGGATCCGGGAACCGAGTCGTAACATGGTCGCAAGCCATCTTCAGTGTAGATATTGTGTGTGCAATATTAGGGTCTTATACTAGTCAGATCATCGAGAGTCCATCTGATGGCTCTTCCATGCTACCAGAAAATAGAAATTAGCTTTGTTTCCTGATCAGGTGTGAGTCGGGAGTTGATGATTACAGGAAACGTTTGATTGCAACACAAGAAGACATACTTCGGATGATCTAGAAGGGCCTTCAGTTTCATAGCCAGGTTATCAGCAGTAGGTGGGGGTTCGAGATGGGCCTCAAAAGATAAAGTGGGAGCATTGGGTGAATCAGGATCAGCTCTGGGATCCTCTATCTGTGGGTCAAGATCTTCTTGAGGTTGAGTATCAGGGATAATCGGGTTTTCTTCTATAATTGGGTCCTCAACTATAGAACTGATGTCGCATACTTCTTCAATTGCCTCACAGTTTATTCCTTTTTGGGTCTTAAAGATATAAATGTGTAATGTCTTATTCCCAAATTTCAACATGATCTGGCCCTCTTCATAGTTGATGTTTGCCCTAGCTGTGGCTAAGAATGGTCTCCCTAAGATGATCGGTATGCTCCTCAAATTTTTAGGAGTATCCATATCTAATACAATGAAGTCCGCTGAGAAATAGAAATCTCGGATCCATATTAGAACATCCTACGTGACTTGATTGATCTGTCTGGTAACTACAAAGTCACCTCAATTGGTTGGAGCTCAGTTTCCTCAAAGGGTTCTAGTAGGGATGTAGGGATCAGGTTTATGGAGACTCCTAAATCAAACAATGCTCAATCAAATTCCAAATCACCGATCTTACAGGACATCAAAGGGGTGCCAGGATCTTTTGCTTTTTGCGAGAGTTTGCTTAAGATGATCAAGCTGACTTGCTCTGACAATATGATCGGACTCCCATCTTTATTTTGCGGCTTACGCTTCAGTGTTCATAAATCCTTCAGAAAGCTCTCTTAAGTCGGTACGTGGCAGATCGCATCCATCAAAGGGATGATTATCTGCACTTGCTCAACGAGCTTGACCAGATCTTCCTCAAGTGCCACAGGTTTGGGTTTCCTCTTTCCCTTGGTCAAGGCCTTAGGAAATGGAACCTCTGTAGGTTTTTCTAGAATTGATTCAGGCTCAGGATCTGGGATAGGAGTGTCCTGGATAACTATCTTAACATTTAGATATGAACTATCAGGCATCGGGTGGCTAGGATAAGGTGGATCTGGGTAAATTAGCCACCACGGGTGGTAACAGAATTAAGACTCGCCTGGTTTTGGTTCAAAGTTGGCAAAGTAGGTGACTGCTGCTGATATCTTGAATACGATGTCGAAGCCTCCATCCGCCGAGTGATGGAGCAGAAGGGGCCTGATAAACATAATGAGCTTGGCCCTGATTTAGGTTTATAATGCACCTCTAGCTCGACACGTTATTCGAATTCTGCAGAGGTTGAGATGGAAGTGCACTAGGTTGGCAAGATCCTGCCATCTGTGCGAGTTGATTTCGAACCTTTGTGATCTCGTCTTTATGCTGTTTCTGCATAGCTATATTAGTCTTTTGGATGTCAACCAAGGTTTGTAGAATCAAAGTCATGTGATCTTCCCTTGGTGGTTCGGATTGGTAATTTGGGTTGGGCCTAGGCTGAGTGGACTGATATGGGCGCAGGGCCTGTGGTCGAGGTTGGACTTGAGATCTGGTGTTTTGATTATTTCCAGACCATGCGAAATTAGGATGATTACGTCATCCAAGGTTGTAGGTATGGAGAATGGATCATTCTGGATGGTGTGGAGATCCTCGCAGGTCTGAGGAACTCCAGAAAGGTCAAAGTACTAGAGTTCAGAGCTCCCCTAACTAGAGTAGGTGGGTCCGGAGTGTCCTCCAAAATTGGGATCAGACAGGGGTGGATATGGATTCATCCCGGTGAGAGTGGTGGTAAATGTTATGCACGGCTTCCCTACTAATGCAAACTCAAATAGGTCTTATTAATATGGTGATATTATCATTGAAATTAGTATAGTGAGTTAACCTAAATTGAGTCTACACCAGTTTCACAAAATTTTTAACCTGGCCTACTTGATTTTATCTTGGTCACTTTTAGGCCTAGGGTCGATCTCAGGGAGGCCGAGATTAGGAGATCAAGAAGTTTCTACGCCTTTCCTAAAACGTATCTCTTTCTTGTGTTTATTATGTTTTTTATTTTCTACTTTTAAGATTTTTTTGTGATAATGTTGTTCTTGAGGCACACCCTAAAAAATGAAGTCCTTGTCCTTGAGCCAAATGGTCCTTGGCTTGAAGCCAACTTAGGGTTCCAAAATCGATCTTATTACTCATAAGATTGAGTACCTTCAAGATAAGAATTATCTTCTCTTTTATACTTTTTTTTTAATCTTTTTTAATAGAAAGAAATAAAAGACAAATGAAAGCAGACTAAATTGCAAGGAAAGAATTGAAAAGAAATACTTAGCTTAATATATATATATATATATGTGTGTGTGTGTGTGTATGTAGTAGATATAGAATAGATATATATAGTTATATATTATATAGATAGGGGTGGAGGTGGAAATGGAGATGGAATGTAGCACGGTGTCAAGTTGGTCCATGTAACGACTCGGTTCCCGAGTCCCTACGAGACACGAGAACCGGACCGACTCGACTAATCCCAAGACCCAGTCGTCCAACGAGGAAGTAACCAAAAGACAGTAAAATAAACCACATTCAGCATGAATATAACTAACAGTAAGAAAGTACAGCAGTAAGGAAAGAAACTACTACAGTAGGTACCACCACAACAGTAAAACAACATTTATCATATAACAAAAACTGCAGGTAAAGAAGGTACAGCGGAAACAAAAACTACTCACTAGAACAGAAACAAAAGGGGTACAAAGCTGTGGTAACTCTACTGGACCCTACTCGGCCCAGCGTCCTCCGCAGCCGCCGACCCTGGCTGCTCAACACCTGGTCCTGAAAAAGGTAACGAGTGTAACATGTCAGCAAAACGCTGAGTAGAGTGGCAAACTAACTAAAGGCAACAGTAGAGTGTACAGTAGCTGTTATGTTCTATTACTTCCTTTATTCACATCTTTCAATTTTTCTCACCATTTCATTTATTTCTCAGATCCTTTACTTGATCTCGAATGTCCTCGTGGGACGATCTTGATTGCAGTCTTTTCCAAAAGTAGAAGTAGCACGTGGTGCTCTCCTGGCCGGGAGAGTCCCCCGTGGTGATCCTACCCTCAGTCAACCACCCCAAGGTCACTGACAGACGTAACGGTGACTACGGTACGCGCGATAAACGCACAGGTAGCTAGCCCGCACTGGCACGCGGTCAGTCGTTTCCGTTAACGGGTGCGCCCAAAGCACAGCACGGAACCAGGGCAGAGCCCTCTCAGTAACAGGGGTCCAACCCCTCCACAGTAACCAGACCGGGGCCTTGCCCCTCCACAGTCCGCACACCCTCGCCTGACTACCCTGGTTTGCCCTAGTGGGCCTAGCAAGTCGGTGAAGGAGGCTAGCAGAACCCCGGGGCCCGTGGGGTAGCTAGTACTCTCCTAACACTACTAGCTCTCCTCGGTACTACGTACACGAGGGCCAACAAGTCGGTACAGAGCGGCCAATCCTAACCCCGGGTCCCTGGGGCGGCTGGCCCCACTCTGCACTAAACAGGTACAGGTACTTCCCTTGGTACTGCGTACCCAAGAGACAGTACAAACTACATCTCAGTTCCATTCCTTTTTCTTTCCAGGAGTTCCACTCCTAATTCCCCGTAGGGTTCCAGCTCTTTATCTCAGAACATCATATGTTTCACTTTCCAGATTCACGTTCTCAAATTCCATGATCTCAAACATGTTTCTTTATTCATAACAGGCAGCTGTTAATTAAATTTACAGGCAGCTTTATATATTCCCTTCCATTTTTCCAAGACTGCAGTAATATACATTCCACTAGTTTTTCCATCCTATGATTCATGCCATATCCTAGGATCTATCATACAATCTAGTTTTCCGGCCCTAGGATTCATGCAACACCTAGGAGCTATCATTCCATATATTTCTCATTCCTAGGATTCATGCAATGCCTTAGGTTCTAGTTATGGTTCCATACTTTAACAGATTTTATTAATACTTAAAGCCACTCTACCAGGTACAACGGGAGTAATGGGGGCGTGATCAGAGATCCCGCGCGCCTCTGCGACTCTCAAGACTGCAACCGAACGAGGTCATATCACAAGGATCAAACACAAGGAGTGTCTCAAAACAGTGTATAGCTACTGTAGGCGGGTAGAGGAATTAATTCTGAAACGAACGCAACTCGAATCGCGGAAAACAGAGCCCAAACGGGCCCTAAACGGGTCGAGAAAGACGATACTGTGCAAAATCAGACGTCTGGAACTCCTTCCAGACGTCTTAAACGGTGGATCAGAGAATTACCTGTTTAGCTTGGTTCCCCGGACGTCCAGAAGTCTGCGGGGACGTCTGCCCTAGATTCCAGACGTCCGATGGTCCCTCAGGACGTCTGGCGGTCACTCCCGCCGTCTGGTACAACTTCCAGACGTCTGATTCGCAAAGGATGACGAATTAGCGACCCTGCGCACAGCCAACCCCCCTCCCTCAGTACGGTCAGTCGACAAGAAGGAAGAAGAAGCGGAAACTCACCTTTCAGACGTCTGTATGATCTTACAGACGTCGACCTTGCCGTCTGGATATCAACCCAGACGTCTGATTCTGGAAATTTTTCCAGAATCAGAACCTTGCTCGGCCTCTGCTCGCGACGCCGCCCGCGTCGCACCTCGCGCGTCCGCTGCTCCGCCCGCAGCAGGTCCCTCTCCGCGACGCTCCGCGCCCCCTGCGCCCTCCGCCGGCCGACCAAGCCGCTCCGGCGAGCTCGCCCTCACGGCAGAGCCCCGCCCTCGCACGCCGCACCTCCTCCGCGCTCACTACGGCTGCCGCTGCGCCCTCGCGTCCGCTCGCTCTCGCGCACAGGCAGGAGAAGAAGGAAGAAGATGGTGGAGACGGGAGGGGAGGCGCGCCCCCTTTTAACGCCGCGCGGAGAGGAGAGAGAAGGCGGTCGCAGCCGCCTGCAGCCGCAGAGAAAGAGGGCAGAATCACAGGTCTGCGCGCACAGGCGCGCAGACGAATCTCCCGTGCGAACATAACTGTTCTCCAGACGTCTGTAAACTATCCCGGACCTCTGGTCAGACGTCTGGATGTGATCCCAGACGTCTGGTCCGACGTCTGGGCCACCTCCCAGACGTCTTAAAAGGCGTCTGGGGCACGCGCTTGTTACAGTCCATGTTTAGCAAGACGCAACCAACAAGACTAAGTACCGCGTGGAGTGTGGAGCGAGTGTGTGTGAGTGTGGGCAGAAGCACTTGCTTTGCACGGGTATCGGGAAATATTGGCAACTGGTGTGAATATTCTCGCGATACAATGCGCGGTGAAGGAGTGAGTGCACGGGTATGTGGGTAGTAGGTGTGAGGTGAATGTGTGTATGGAAGAATGTGGATATGTGGATATATATGTATATATATATGTGTGTGTGTGAGGATGAGATTGTGTGAATAGATATATGTGTGTGTGTGTATGCGTGTGAGTGTGTAAGTGTCTGTGAGTGTGAGTGTAAGTGTGCGTTTGTTTAGGTGTGAGCAAGTGTGTGTGTGACTGTGGGCAGCCTTTTAAGACGTCCGCAGAGTGGTGGCGTTGATAACAGCGTTGGGACTATGTTTTGTTGTTTTGTTATAGAAATTACGTTGTAGTACAGATAATCATTGCCATTATTACAATTTTTACTCGGAAATGACAGTTCTCCCGAGGTCAAACTCAGGGAGCAAGTTGTATTCTAGAGGTACGAAGTTTCTATTACAAAAAATAAAGAGAGAGAGAGAGAGAGAGATTTGTCTTGTTGGCTTCTTCTTCTTCTCTTCTTTCCCGTCTTTGTCTTCTTTTCTCTTCTCTTTGAGTCTGCAGTTTTCTTCCTTCTTCTTCAGAGCTTCTTCTTGCCTTTCTCCTTGTGTTCTTCTTTTCTTCTTGCTTCTGTTCTTCTTGTCTTTTCTTTCTTTTTCTTCTTGTTCTTCTTTCTGTCCGTCTCTTTCTTTTTCTTCTCCCATGCGATCCTGTTCTTCTTTTCTTCTCCTTCTTCTTTGCCTTCAAAGCGTCGTCTGATTTTTCAATCAGACGACTTAAGTAGCTGCTACTACAATGCATCTTTTCTTCTTCTTTGCTCTGTGGCTTTCTTCTTCTTCTTCTTCTTCTTTACCTGTGCCTGCACACTCAAAGTTCGGTCAGAGGGCAAAACCTACTCTACCCTCCCCCGCGTCTCTCTCTCTCAGAATTCACTCGTAGGATAGCTCTCCTAGAGCTGCCGGGTAGACGGGTACGCGAGTCGCGCCCTGGTCCAGGCCCACCGGCGTGCGGTGGTGGGCGAGGAGTGCAGGTCGGGTAAACGGGTCGGGTCAGGTCCACGGGGCGTGGTCGCGGACGAGGCTGGCACGAGTGGGTGAGAGGGACCTCACCCCGTGCTCAGGAGGCAAAGAGCCTAAGGCACCTTTTGCCTTTATGCGGGCGTGCGCCTCTCAAAAGTTCCGAGGTGGGACTAAATGTCCCACCCCAATTGGGCACCCGCAGCTGAGGGAGCTACAGGCAGATGCAGCAGCTGCGGGGCTTTCTCCCCAACTGCAGGCCTGGGCGACTGCGTGGCTGTGAACCGCGCGTCCTGGCGAGTCGAACCTGGGCGAAGCACGCCTGCAGCTGCAGGTTGAAGGAGCTTCACCGGCTCAGCAACGGCGACGGAGGGCGAGAAACCTGTCCGTAGAAGAACGGCCTCTCGGCCTAATCAAACAAGCGGAGAACCTTCGCTGTGGCACGGCGAAGGCGGTGTGGGATCTGGCATGCCATGGGGCGGAGCGTAGGGGCTGCCCTAAGTCAAACTGTAGCGCGGGAAATGGGTTTGTTCGGGGGGTCTGCAGGTGGCGAGTGGCGGGAAATGGAAGGGCGGAAGTTGATCAGGGTGAGGAGGCGGAGGTTCTGTGAGGGTCGGCGAGTCATGTGGGGTGGTGGAATGACGGGAGCGAGTCGCCGGAGTTTGGCCGGAGATGGGGAAGGTGAGGGCGATTAGGCGCGGTCGAGGGGTGGTTATGCAAATTACAGTAAGGAAAAGAAAGAGGGGAGGAAGAGGAAAGATTGTACCTACTCGGAGGGACGAGGGGGGGCCGGAGCAGGGTGACAGTCGTATCGACTGTCGCCGGAGAAGAAGGTGCCCAGAGAGAGAGGGTAGTGGCGAGGAGAGAGCAGGGGAGCGCGCGCTGGGTACGGCGCGACGCGGGAAGAGGAGGTGAAGGCAGCCCTGCTGCTGGTAGTGCGGCAGAGCGACGAGGAGGAGGAGGAACCGCCAGAGCAAGGGGGCCTCTGTCGGAGTGGGAAGAGAGGAAAAAGGGGGGGTTTCTCCGTCAGATCCGAGCTGGAGAGTGCGGCAGAGCGTCGAGGGCTTTTATAGAGTCGAAATCAGAGAGGAGGGAGGAGGGAGACGACGTGCCTCCCTCACCGGAGGACGCCGGAGATGGAGACCCATACCTTCCACGCGTTCGCACGGAAGGTATGGGTGGTTGCAGAAACCATGGAGGTGTCCCTGCGACGGCAGAGGTCGTAGGGAACCCCCGGTTGACTTGGCAGAGGGTCCCCCTTACCCTGTGCGGCGCCATGCTCCGTGCAAAGTCGCCGGAGCATGGCGCTGCTCAGGGTTTTGCAGGGAGGACCCAAATGCAAAGAACGAAGAAGAGTTAGGGGTCAAAATGTGAGGGTTTCAAAAGTTGAGGGTCAAAAAGTAATGGATGAGGACCAAAATGAAAAGTCAGTTAAGAAGGTCTCTTCTTAGGCTCAAGTTTTTATGCATGACTAAATCGGGCCTAAGGATTCTAATGGTGAATTTTATTTCTAGATCAGACCTTGTTTGACTGGTCAATTTACGTAAAAACCCAAATTAAGTCATTAATTGGGCATGGTTCTCAATGTAGGTCAAAATGGGTTCCTAAGGCCAAATTGAAGGTTCTAAACCCTAGAGATTATTTTTCTACGAATTGTAGAGGGTTTATTCTATTTTTTTTTACCTCGAACCTCGTGAATTGAAGTGGATTTGTTTTAGGGTTACAAATTGTCATTTAATTCCTTGGAGTTGCTGTAGCCCTTATCAGATCAGATCATCCCACTTCCCTTCTTATTAGGTTTGTTTGACCTGTGTTTGGACCCTGAATTACCCTGCTTGTAGATTGTGCTGGTAAAATTGCATTTTTACCCCTTATGACTTGTTTTCTTCTTAAACTCAGAATTTTCTGAGTTAAACCTTTCCTTGAGTTATGTAGGAGCTTTTATCCTTTGTATTAGGTCAAAATGAGCTAGTTATGGCTCATGATGAGGTTCTCATCATACCCCCATGCCTAGCTTTTGCTATTTCCTTAGCAAAAAATTTAAGGTTTCAACCTTTGTTCTAGACCATGGAGTTCTTAATAGCTTTAGATAAGTGCTTTTTCATTTGAACTCAAATTAGGTTAGAATGCTGATCTATCTAGCCTCAGCCTCAGTCCTTAGCAAAGGTTTTTAAGGCCTACAAGAACTAACTTAAGGTCTATTGGACTTTGTGGTTAAAGCGCCCGTTCTTGGAATGATTTTAGCCCTAGCTCAGTTCGCAGTGCGTTTTGTAAGAGAGAGAGATAGAATATTTCTCCATTTTGGAGAGTTTTCTCTCTCTTTTTCTTTTTAATTCTAGCTTAGGATTGGCTTTTCAACACAGTCTGTATCAGATTCCTTGCCCCCATCATCAATCCTCAAGGGTTCCTAGCAATCGATGCTTCGAGATAGCACCGCCCATGGAAACTCCCGAAACCCTGGCTATTGAGATTTCGAGATAATCCCATCCATGGTGTTCCGTGGCCGAATCCAGACCCTGGCAATTGACACTTCGTGATAATGCCATCCATGGAATCTGAACCAGCAGAGTGCTTACATGCCCCCAGTAGGATATGTAAATATCCTAAGAGACAAGCATCGAGGAGATGATATTTTGTTACACATCTTCGAGGGGATTTCCCGCCTCTCCGTGCTGGGAACTTGTCTAAATCAACTTGTGTTGATCGGCCGCTCCTACTCTAGGTGTACTTTTCAGAATTTTTCGACGCTTCTGCGTGATTTTGATTTTTACGCTTACTGAACCAGGCTGTGTGTGAGGTTAGGGTGCTTAGGTTACTGAATCCCGTAGACCAAAAGTTAGTTAATGAGGTCAAATACTCCCTAAGCCTTAGACCTAATACTTCAGCTTTTCATTTTCCTCAACCTCTTGAGGAGTGTTCAGATCTTAATGGGTACTAAGAGTCTATCCAAGAATGCCTAAGGTTTGCGTTCTTACTAATCCCTTTGTGCACTTTTCAGTTCTTTTCTTGAATGAGGTCTAGAACTTAGGTTAATTCCTTAGTTTCTTACTAATAACTACTTTTTTTTCTCATATTTTTGTGCTCCTTTTTCATCTTTTTTTTCTTTCCTTCCTCAAAAAAATTTCCTTCTTTTATTCTTTTTCAATTTTTTTTTTTTTTAGAAAACTTTTCTTACCAGTTTTGCACTTTTATACTCCCCCCCCTATGCCTAAGGTTTGCAATGTCCTCATTGTGACTTAGGGGATTTTTTATTTACTTAGTTCATTCCTTAAGACAGAATGTGGATGATTTCTAAGGTGGGGTCGGTTGTCTACAAGGGTGAACCTTAAGTGCAAAAAGGTGTCAGAAAATGGTTTTGGATTTTTAGGAAAATGACGGGTTGCCTCCATTTAAGCGCTGAGTTTTACGCCATCGGCTGGGCGCAATAAGCTCAAGGGGAATGGAGGATATAAGATGCTTCAGCCAAATCAATAGAAGTCACATCAATGAACGGCTTGAGTCTCTGACCGTTCACGATGAAAGGTTCGGAATCGTGGCTGAGCGGACTGATTTCGATAGCTCCATTTCTAAAAACTTGTCGGACTAAATATGGTCCGACCCACTTGGATCGCAGCTTTCTCAGGAAAAGTTTGAGTCGGGCATCAAAGAGTAGGACCTTCTGACCAGGATGAAAGATTTTTCTCGAGATATGCTTGTCGTGGAAGGCTTTAACCTGCTCCTTGTAGATTCGCGAGCTCTCATACGCGTCTAGGCGTAATTCATCGATCTCGCTGATTTGGAGTTTTCTGTGGGTTCCAGCCTTTGAAAATTCTAGATTACAGTTCCGTACTGCCCAATAGGCTTTATGCTCCAATTCTATAGGAAGGTGACGCGCCTTCCCGTACACCAGTCTAAAAGGAGACATGCTTAACTAGGTTTTGTGGGCGGTCCTATAGGCCCACAATGCTTCCGAAAGTCGGGATGACCAGTCCTTCCTGTCAGGCCGATCAGTGACTTGCAGGATTTTCTTGATCTCCCGATTAGACAGCTCAGCTAGACCATTGGTTTGGGGGTGGTAAGGAGTAGAGATTCGGTGAGACACCCCATATTTGGTCATCAGTGACCTAAACTGAGCGTTTGTGAAATGGGTCCCCCCATCAGAGATTATAGCACGAGGAATCCCGAACCTTGAGAAAATGTTTTGATGAATGAATTTGAGAACGATTTTGTGATCACAGGTTCGGGTCGGTATGGCTTCAATCCATTTGGACACGTAGTCCACAGCTAGCAGAATGTATTCGAAACCATCCGAAGCAGGAAAGGGGCCCATAAAATCAATCCCCCAAACATCAAAGATTTCGCATACGAGAATCGGCTGCATAGGCATCATGTCGCGATGGCTCATGTTGCCCAAAGTCTGGCAACGACTGCATGCCTTGCAGTGATTGTACGCGTCTTTGAACAGTGTGGGCCAGTAAAAGCCGCACTGGAGGACTTTTGATGCGGTTTTATGCCCAGAGAAATGGCCACCGCATGCCTGGTCATGGCAGAAAGAGAGGATATTGTTGAATTCCTCTTCCGGGACACATCTTCGGATGATCTGATCATCACCTATGCGGAAGAGGTACGGGTCTTCCCAAATGTAATACTTGGCATCAAAGCGCAATTTGTCTTTCTTGGCCTTCGGCCAATCAGACGAGATCTGATGAGATGCCAAGTAATTTACTATATTAGCAAACCATGGAAGGCTAGTACCAATAGTCAGTAGGTGCTCATCGGGAAAATGTTCTGTGATGGGTCCGGACGGGTCAATCATTTCAGAAGGAAGGCGGGATAAGTGATCAACTACCACATTTTGCTTTCCCGCTTTGTCGCGAATCTCAAGGTCAAATTCTTGCAACAGCAAGATCCATCAGATTAATCGAGGTTTCGCGTCCTTCTTTGCAAGGAGATGCCTCACAGCTGTGTGATTCGAGTAAATGATGACATGGGAACCCAGAAGATACGATCGGAACTTTTCAAGGGCAAATACCACGGCTAGCAGCTCTTTCTCCGTAACTGTATAGTTACGCTGAGCCTCGTCAAGTGTCTTGCTAGCGTAGTAGATGACCACGGGTTTCCCGTTAGCTTTTTGCCCCAGGACCGCTCCTACAGCGAAATCAGACGCATCGCACATGATCTCAAAGGGTTGAGACCAATCAGGGGACTGTAAGATCGGGGCCTGGGTGACTTGGTCACGTAGGGCCTCAAATGCTTGAGTGCATTCCTTGGAAATTTTGAAAGGTACATCCTTGGAGAGAAGAGTGGTCAGGGGGCGTGAGATTTTTGAGAAATCAGGGATAAATCGACGGTAAAAACCGACGTGCCCCAAAAAAGATCGAATGTCCTTGATCGAGCTAGGCATAGAAAGGCGAGAGATCAGATCAACCTTAGCTCGGTCCACTTGGATGCCTTTTTCCGAGATTGAGTGTCCCAGGACAATTCCCTCAGGCACCATGAAATGACTCTTTTCCTAGGAAAGAACCAAATTCACGTCGATGCATCGCCTGAGTACTTGGACCAAGTGTTGGAGGCAATCATCAAAAGATTCTCCAAAAACTGAAAAGTCATCCATGAAGACTTCCAGAAAATCACCTACCATATCTGAGAATATGGCAAGCATGCACCGCTAAAAGGTAGCGGGTGCATTGCAAAGATCGAAAGGCATGCTTCGGAAAGCGTAAGTTCCGAAGGGGCAGGTGAACGTGGTCTTTTCTTGGTCCTCAGGATGGATTGCCATCTGGTTATAACCGGAGTATCCGTTAAGAAAGCAGAAGAACCTATTTCCCGCTAGTTTCTCGAGAATTTGATCAATGAAAGGTAGTGGGAAATGATCCTTCTTCGTGGAGGCATTGAGCCGGCAATAATCTATACAGACTCTCCACGCATTGGCTAATCGGGTAGGAATGATTTTTCCGGTCTCAGTCGTTATGGTGGTGAGTCCTGCCTTCTTGGGCACGACCTGAATCGGGCTCACCCAACGACTATCGGAGATCGGGTAGATGATCCCGGCATCTAACCACTTGATGATCTCCTTTTTCACGACCTCCTGCAGATTGGGGTTCAAGTGTCTCTGCATTTCACGAGAAGGTCATGCGCCCTCTTCTGAATAGATATGATGAGTACAATAAGAGGGACTTATTCCAGTCAAATCATCGAGAGTCCACCCGATGGCTCTGCGATGTTGCTGGAGGACAGCAATCAGACGGGATTCCTGTTCGAGATTGAGGTTGGAATTGATAATCACAGGAAGGGTCTGATTAGAACCCAAAAAGATGTATTTCAAGTGAGCAGGAAGTAGCTTCAGTTCGAGGGTGGGGTTATCAGCAACAGTGGGTGGTTCAGTATAGATGTGAGGTTCAAGGGTGGGAGTTACTGGGTTGTTTATATCTGGATTCGAGTCCTTAGTTTGCGGGTCAAGATCTTTCTGCGGTTGATGAGGTATAATCAGGCCATTCTGGAAGTGTGTTTCATCAACCAAAGCCCTAACGTCACAAACTTGTTCAATGACACTGCAATTGATTCCTTGTTGGGCCTTAAATATATCAATTTTCAGAGTTTGATTCCCAAATTTGAGCTCTATTTGGCCCTCCTCACAGCTAATGTTGGCTCTAGCAGTAGCCAAGAAAGGTCTCCCTAAAATAATTGGTGTATCCCTAGGGTTTTCAGGTGCATCCATGTCTAAGACTATAAAGTCTACAGGAAAATAGAAATCCCGCACTCTCACAATAACATCCTCGAGAATCCCTTTTGGTGACTTTATAGATCGATCTGCTAATTGTAATGTTACCTCGGTTGGTTTTAACTCAGGTTCTTTTAGATGGTCAAGTAAGGAGGTGGGTATCAGATTTATGGATGCGCCCAAGTCTAGCAAAGCTCTATCAAATTGGGTATCACCTATCTTGCAGGAATCAGGGGAGTACTAGGGTCTTTAGCCTTGGGTGGGAGTCTGCTTAGGATTACAGAGCTGGCTTGCTATGACAGAACAATAGGACTCCCGCTCTTGGTTCGCGGCTTACGCTGGGGTGTACACGCATTCTTTAAGAATCGTGCGTAAGCCGGTACGTGGCGGATTGCATCCATCAAGGGGATGTTTATGTGGACCTGCTCAAAGAGCTTGACCAGGTCCTCCTCAGGTGCCACAGGCTTGGTGGTCTTCTTTCCCTTGGTCAAGGCCTCGGGAAATGGGATCTTGGTTGGTTCTTCTAGGATAGGTCCAGGTTTTGGATCTGGGATAGGGGTTGGAATGTCCTGGATTACTGTCCTAGGCTCGGGATCACTACCAGGCTTGGAGTGGTTTGGATGAGGTGGGTCTTGGGTTTCCTTACCACTAAGGGTTGTTACGGAATTAAGTCCTGCCTGGTTTTGGTTGGGATTGGGTAAGATGGGTTGCTGCTGGTAACCCGCAAAAGAAGTGGAGGCCTCTATCCCGTCTGGTGAAGGAACAGAGGGGGCCTGATAAATCATATGGGCATGGCCCGGGTTTGGGTTCATAACGTGCCGCTGGGTTGGCACGTTATTTGGATTAGGAAGAGGTTGGGAAGGAAGTGTGCCTGGCTAGCGAGAATTTGCCAACTGGGCCAATTGGTTTCGGACCTCTGTAAGCTCATCCTTGTGTTGCTTTTGAATAGCCGCATTCGTTCTTTGAATGTCAGCCAGAGTCTGAAGGATTAGGGACATTGGATCCTGATTTGGCCCTGATAGATAAGTAGAGTTGGGCCGAGGCTGAGGCGGCTGGTAAGGACAAGGGGGTTGTGGGCGGGGTTGAAAGAGTGGTCTTTGGGTTTGGGAATTTCCCGCCCACTGAAAGTTGGGATGGTTTCGCCATCCAGGGTTATAGGTGTTGGAGAACGGGTCGTTCTGGATGGCGTTGAGGTCCTCGCAGGTCTGAGGAACCTCCAGAGAGTCAGAGAAAGAGGGAATGGAATTCCCCGGGTTGGTATAGAGAGGATCGGATGGACCTCTGGTTAGAGAATCAGATGGTGGATATGGATCCGTCCTAGGAGAAGATTGATGTAGAATATTTTGCACAGTTTCCCTTGTGGAAGGAGGCTGTGCAAAGGGGTTATGTGCAGAGGTGGCTCGCTGCAGGTGCTGAGTCAGTTCATCCATCTTCTTTTCAATAATCGAGACCTTGTCCAATCGACTGGCCATTAATTCCAGGTCGACTGATGCAGACAGGCCCTGCGTCTCATGTGCTCCCCTAAGATTCGTCGATGCGTGGGTATTCGACCTGTCGAATAATTCCATGGAGTCATTGTTGATGGAGTTTTCGCACATGTTTTCGAGAATCTCCCACACGGTATCCTCATGTTGACCCATGATATTTCCTCCGCAGGTTGCATTGACGAAAAGACGGATATCCTCACGGAGTCCCTGGTAAAAAGATTGGACCTGTTCCCATTTAGGAACTCCGTGATGGGGGCACTTTCTCATGAGATCCTGAAAACGATCCCATGCCTCATGGAGAGGTTCCCCTGATTGCTGAGTGAAGTGAGTAATCTGATGGCGCAAGGCGTTGGTCCGACCAACGGGAAAGAACTTTTTCAAAAGCTCGGATTGAAGTTCTTCCCAAGTGTTGATCAGCCAGGTCTAAGTCTGATACCAATGGGAGGCCTTGTCCATAAGAGAAAAGGAGAACATCTTCATGGGAAGAATATCCCGATTTTGCACATCTGACCCAAAAGTTTGGGCCAGATGCTTTAGTTGTTTGATATGCTGGAAGGGATCTTCGGAATTAAGCCCATGGAATTTAGGTATAGCATGAATCATGTTGGGCTTCAATTCGGAATCAGGTCCTCCAGTCGGGATTCTGACTCGAGGCTCAATGGCCACTGTAGCAGGATTGTAGTGGTCCCGCATCATAGGACGCTGCGGTGGGTGCACGAAGTTTTGGAAGAGGTCATTGAGTCGCTGGAGCTGATGCTCCAGATTGTTTTCTTCCTCAACTGGCTGAGCCATGATGGGGGAAGAAGAAGAACTTGGTTCTGAATCAGAAGAGAGAATAATGTGAGGGGGTTGATGCACAAACACGGGCGTCAAGGCTTGGCCTTGACGAGAGTGAATTTCTAAAGGAGGTCTTAAGGGTGGTCTTAAGGACCTCCTACCGTACATGCACTGCTGGAAGAGATGAGTTCAGAAGGTGCTGGACCCAATCAAGACACCCAAAAATGTGTTGGGTGACTATAGAGGTGCGGGGCAGATGGACTCCTTGATCAGAAAGATCGTCCACCTGAGAATTACCTAGGCAGCCAGAGAAGGTGAGTCCCGCAAAGACCCCTATACGGTAGAGCATCCCCACGAGTTACAGGGTTTCCCCCACCCGACCTCTCTTGTCACTACGGTTCCAGGTAGACCAGAATGGGGATCTTGACCTCTTAAGTCTACCAATTTTAGTTTAAGATCAGGGTGCTTAAGGTTTCACTTGAACTCTTAGGTGTTTTTGTGAACAAAGTGGCCCAATTTTAAGGTTGGTTGACCCAAGGGGTCAACTTCACCTCTTGTTCTTTTGAGAGCTTTTGGGTCCTTTCTTTTTAGGGTTCAAATGTTTAGAGAGCCATTTGCTTAGGGTTTCTCTTGTGTAGATTTTTTCAAACAAGGTTTAGGGACACCTCTTTTTGGGAAGATCTTTTCTTTGTTAATAGAAGGTGTGTCTCTAAAAACCCTAGCTTTTGACCTTATGTTGGCTCTACTTGGTCCATTTAACTCTTTGTTTGGGTAATTAGGGATCAGGCAAGGATGTGTTAGCCCCTAATCACCTTTAAAACTGTGTGCAGGAATAATAGTTTCTGAGAATATGCAGCTATTACTATGTATAAAGACAGGTTATGCCTATTTCTTTTCTTTTTCTTTAAAATTTTAGGGTTTAATAGGAAGTTACCTATCCTTGGAGGGGCTGTGGTGCGGCTGCGTCTTTTTGTTTCTTTCTGTACCTGCACAAAAGAGAGGAGAGATTATTAGAAACTTACAAATAGAAATTTTATTACTTCTAGAATAGCCATTGATCCCCGGCAACGGTGCCAAGTGAGTGATAACGGCGTTGGGACTATGTTTTGTTGTTTTGTTATAGAAATTACGTTGTAGTACAGATAGTCATTGCCATTATTACAATTTTTACTCGGAAATGAAAGTTCTCCCGAGGTCGAACTCAGGGAGTAAGTTGTATTCTAGAGGTACGAAGTTTCTATTACAAAAAATAAAGAGAGAGAGAGAGAGATTTGTCTTGTTGGCTTCTTCTTCTTCTCTTCTTTCCCGTCTTTGTCTTCTTTTCTCTTCTCTTTGAGTCTGCAGTTTTCTTCCTTCTTCTTCAGAGCTTCTTCTTGCCTTTCTCCTTGTGTTCTTTTTTTCTTCTTGCTTCTGTCCTTCTTGTCTTTTCTTTCTTTTTCTTCTTGTTCTTCTTTCTGTCCGTCTCTTTCTTTTTCTTCTCCCTTGCTGTCCTGTTCTTCTTTTCTTCTCCTTCTTCTTTGCCTTCAGAGCGTCGTCTGATTTTTCAATCAGATGACTTAAGTAGCTGCTGCTACAGTGCGTCTTTTCTTCTTCTTTGCTCTGTGGCTTTCTTCTTCTTCATCTTCTTCTTCACCTGTGCCTGCACACTCAAAGTTCGATCAGAGGGCAAAACCTACTCTACCCTCCCCCGCGTCTCTCTCTCTCATAATTCACTCATAGGATAGCTCTCCCAGAGCTGCCAGGTAGACAGGTACGTGGGTCGCGCCTGAGTCCAGGCCCACCGGCGTGTGGTGGTGGGCGAGGAGTGCAGGTCAGGTAAACGGGTCAGGCCAGGTCCGCGGGGCGTGGTTGCGGACGAGGCCGGCACGAGCGGGTGAGAGGGACCTCACCCCGTGCTCAGGAGGCAAAGAGCCTAAGGCACTTTTTGCCTTTATGCGGGCGTGCGCCTCTCAAAAGTTCCGAGGTGGGACTAAATGTCCCACCCCAATTGGGCACCCGCAGCTGAGGGAGCTGCAGGTTGAAGGAGCTTCACCAGCTCAACAATGGCTACTGAGGGCGAGCAACCTGTCCACAGAAGAACGGCCTCTCGGCCTAATCAGACAAGCGGAGAACCTTCGCTGTGGCACAACGAAGGCGGTGTGGGATCTGGCAGGCCGTGGGGCGGAGCGTAGGGGCTGCCCTAAGTCAAACTGTAGCGCGGGAAATGGGTTTGTTCGGGGGGTCTGCAGCTGGCGAGTGGCGGGAAATGGAAGGGCGGAAGTTGATCAGGGTGAGGAGGCAGAGGTTCTGTGAGGGTCGGCGAGTCGTGTGGGGTGGTGGAATGACGGGAGCGAGTCGCCGGAGTTTGGCCGGAGATGGGGAAGGTGAGGGCGATTAGGCGCGGTCGAGGGGTGGTTATGCAAATTACAGTAAGGAAAAGAAAGATGGGAGGAAGAGGAAAGATTGTACCTACTAGGAGGGACGAGGGGGGGCCGGAGCAGGGCGACAGTCGTATCGACTGTTGCCGGAGAAGAAGGCGCCCAGAGAGAGAGGGCAGCGGCGAGGAGAGAGCGGGGGAGCGCGCGCTGGGTACGGCACGACGCGAGAAGAGGAGGTGAAGGCAGCCCTGCTGCTGGTAGTGCAGCAGAGCGACGAGGAGGAGGAGGAACCGCCGGAGCAAGGGGGCCTCTGTCGGAGTGGGAAGAGAGGAAAAAGGGGGGGTTTCTCCGTCAGATCCGAGTTGGAGAGTGCGGCAGAGCGTCGAGGGCTTTTATAGAGTCGAAATCAAAGAGGAGGGCGGAGGGAGACGACGTGCCTCCCGCGCCGGAGGACGTCGGAGATGGAGACCCATACCTTCCGCGCGTTCGCACGGAAGGTATGGGTGGTTGCAGAGACCATGGTGGTGTCCCTACGACGGCAGAGGTCGCAGGGAACCCCCGGTTGACTTGGCAGAGGGTCCCCCTTACCATGCGCGGCGCCATGCTCCGCGCAAAGTCGCCGGAGCATGGCACTGCTCAGGGTTTTGCAGGGAGGACCCAAATGCAAAGAATGAAGAAGAGTTAGGGGTCAAAATGCGAGGATTTCAAAAGTTGAGGGTCAAAAAGTAATGGATGAGGACCAAAATGAAAAGTCGGTAAAGAAGGTCTCTTCTTAGGCTCAAGTTTTTATGCATGACTAAATGGGGCATAAGGATTCTAATGGTGAATTTTATTTCTAGATCAGACCTTGTTTGATCGGTCAATTTACATAAAAACCTAAATTAAGTCATTAATTGGGCATGGTTCTCAATGTAGGTCAAAATGGGTTCCTAAGGCCAAATTGAAGGTTTTAAACCCTAGAGATTATTTTTCTACGAATTGTAGAGGGTTTAGTCCTTTTTTTATTTACCTCGAACCTCGTGAATTGAAGTAGGTTTGTTTTAGGGTTACAGCTTGTCATTTAATTCCTTGGAGTTGCTGTAGCCCTTATCAGATCAGATCATCCCACTTCCCTTCTTATTAGGTTTGTTTGACCTGTGTTTGGACCCTGAATTACCCTGCTTGCAGATTGTGCTGGTAAAATTACATTTTTACCCCTTATGACTTGTTTTCTTCTTAAACTCAGAATTTTCTGAGTTAAGCCTTTCCTTGAGTTATGTAGGAGCTTTTATCCTTTGTATTAGGTCAAAATGAGCTAGTTATGGCTCATGATGAGGTTCTCATCAGGCGTCATCTAGCGAGAGAGAGCTATGTGCTGGAGAGCGTATGCATGCAGGCGTGAGGAAACACGCAGTGCACAAGGGTTGCGCATGGGATGAAAAGCACGCGCTGCAAGGGTGAAGCGCACAGCGCTGAGACCGGGAGCGTGGGCTTGTAGGAAGCACGAGCGTGTGGGGCACGGTGACAGGCTGGAGGCAATAGCACAGAGGAGAGAGAGCGCAAAGCCACCCGCTAAGGGAGAAACGAGCTAGTGGCTACAATGTCACGTAGAGAGGCATGAACAGTGCGCTACAATGCGCACGGCGAGGAGGCAACCGGCTGAAGCGGTGCGGTGCGCGAACGGCGCTGTTGAGCGCACGCACGCGTGAAAAGAGAGCCTGAGCGATTTGCTCGCGCATGTGGGGCACTCGGAGGTGCATGGAGGTGCAGGGAGGTGCTGGGCTCGCGAGCTTCAGAGCTTGAAGCCCTGCACTAATGGCGGAGAAGAAACTGCAAACAAAAACGAAAAAGAAAAAAAAAATGCAAGAACGACGAAGAACCTAGGGGCCAAAATGAGAGGGTTTCGAAAGTTGAGGGTCAAAAAGTAATAGATGAGGACCAAAATGCAAAGTCGGTCAAGAAGGTCTCTTCTTAGGCTCAAGTTTTTATGCAAGACTAAATGGGACCTAAGGATTATAATGGTGAATTTTATTTCTAGGTCATACCTTGTTTGATCGGCCAATTTACGTAAAAATCCAAATTAAATCATTAATTGGACATGGTTCTCAATGTAGGTCAAAATAGGTTCCCAAGGCCAAATTGAAGGTTTTAAACCCTAGAGATTATTTTTCTATAAATTTTAGAGGGTTTAGACGATTTTTACTTTGCCTCGAGCCTCGTGAATTGAAGTGGGTTTGTTTTAGGGTTACAGAATGTCATTTAATTCCGTGGAGTTGCTGTAGCCCTTGTTGGATCAAATCATCCCACTTTCCTTCTTATTAGGTTAGTTTGACCTATGTTTGGACCCTGAGTTACCCTGTTTACTGATTGTGTTGGTGAAATTCCATTTTTATCCCTTATGACCTATTTTCTTTACAAACTCAGAATTCTCTGAGTCAACCCTTTCTATGAGTTATGTAGGAGCTTTTTCTCGCATATCTAGGTTAGATTGTGCTAGTTAGGCTTCATGATGAGGTTCTCATCACTTATATACTTATAAATATATATATGTGTATATATATGTGTATATCTATATATATATATATTATTACCTATATAACTAAGTATAAGTATAGATACATACATACATACATACATACATACATATATATATATATATATCTACATATATCTATATACATATATTACTATATATATATACCTATATATATATATACATCTATATAGTTACATATACATACATATACATATATCTATCTATACATATATTTACATATATATATATATATATAACTATATATACCCTTATGTAATTATAACCATATATATATACATATAGATATATATTTACATATATACATACATATATATATATTTTCATATCACCCACCATACGTTGTATCGTGGGAATATCCGCACTAGTTGCTAATATTCCCTGATACACGCATACAAAAAGCATGTTCGTACACATCTTCCACCATCCACCTTACACTCCACGTGGCAGTTCGTCCTGTTGGTTGCGTCTTCCTAGACGACGACCGACTCGACACCATGCTACACGTCATCTCCACCCCCACCCCTTTATACATATATAATATATACATATACATATATACTATATTTACTTTATTTCTGTTTCTCTTTCATGCCAGTAAAAAGATAAAAAGAATATACAAAAGAGAAAAGATAATCCTTGACTTGCAGGTACTCAGTCTTGCGAATAGTAAGACTAGTTTTGGAACCCTAATTCGGCTCAAAGCCAAGAACCTGATCTTGACGGTGTACCTCGAGGACAAAAATTATCAAAAAAAAAAATTTAAATAGAAAAACACCAAAAACACAATAAACGAATGGAAGAGATTCGTTGTAGGAAAGATGTAGAAACTTCTTCTAATTCCACTTCCCTGAGTTCGACCTTGGGCCTAAAAGTGACCAAGATAAAATCAAGTAGGTCAGGTTAAAAATTTTGTAAAGAGATGGTTAGGCTCGATTTAGGTTAACCACTATACTCATTATGACAATAAAATCACCATATTAACACAACCTGTCCGGGTCTACACCATATCTTTTCAACAGGTAAATCAGCAATCACATCAAGCTTAGCTCTGTCCACCTCAATACCCCTATCGGAGATGATGTGACCGAGAACAATCCCCTCGTGTACCATAAAATGACTTTTCTCCAAAGAAACCACGAGGCTCACATCAATACATCTCCGAAGGATGCGGGTTAGGTTGGCTAGAAAATCATCAAATGAAGGTCCAAAGATCGAAAAGTCATCCATGAAGACCTCAAGAAAGTCACCCACCATATCATGAAATATCGCCAGCATACATCTCTGGAAAGTTGCTGACGCGTTACAAAGTCCAAATTGCATCCTTCTAAATGCGAAGGTGCCAAAGGGGCAGGTGAAGGTGGTTTTCTCTTGATCCCGGAGATCAATAGCCACCTGGTTATATCCAGAAAATCCATCCAGGAAACAGAAAAATTTATTTCCCGCTAACCGCTTCAGGATTTGGTCAATAAAAGGTAGCGGAAAATGGTCTTTCTTTGTTGCAGCATTCAGTTTCCTATAATCTACACACACTCTCCAAGATGTTGGAGTACGTGTAGGGATGGATTCGCCCCTATCATTGACACAAATAGTGAGTCCCGCCTTTTTGGGTACGACATGAATCAGGCTCACCAAGGGGCTGTCGCTGATTGGGTAGATTATACTTGCATCTAGCCACTTAAGAATTTCCTTTTTAACGACTTCTTGCATGTTAGGGTTGAGACGTCGCTGCATCTCGCAGGAAGGTCAAGCCTCCTCCTCCATATATATGTGGTAAGTGCAGTAGGAGAGGCTAATGACAGTTAAGTCAAATAAGGACCATCCAATGGCTGCCTTGTGTTCCATGAGGACCTTCATTAGCTTGCACTCTTGCTCCCTAGTCAGTTTTGAACAAATAATTACAGGGAGCATTTCATTTGGTCCTAGAAAAGCATATTTAAGCGTGTCAGGCAGCACTTTCAGCTCGGGAGTGGATGGTGAAAGATATGGCATTTCTTGGGACGAGAGTGTCCCAAAAGGATCAGAAGAAAGAAGGGCAGGAGAAAGAAGTTGGCCCTCAAATTGGCCAAAAAGAGGGGCATCTTGGATTGATGGATCCAAGAAATGAGAGTCCTAGTGATCAGCATTTGGGCTCAAGGTCCTAGTGTGGAGTCGCATTTTCGCCTGATTTGGCGGGAAAGAAAGGGCAATCCGGTCGTCAAGAGGGTGGATCGGCGGTGAGTAGCCCAGATATGACTCAGATTCTGAGGTGTGGGAGGTGGAGAAAACCTCGTCAGATGTCTGGTCAGGAGAAGGTACAGGTAAGGGGAGGGATGGGGAAACGTCACAATATACGTTTGTCAGGCGATGGTCAGTGTTCAGGGGTAATCCACAGCAGTTAGAATAGGTCCCTATTAGTCCGATACACGCGTTGACGGCCATGTCCTCGTTAGACATGTCATCCTCGATGCAATCGCAATCAAAATTCTTGGCGACCTTGAAAATGTTTAGCTTGAGCTTCTCAGAGCCAACGGCGATCTCAATGCAACTCGACTCACAATTGATATGGGCGCGGGCTGTGGCCAAGAAAGGTCAACCAAGGATGATCGGACAATCAGAAAGTGAGCTAGGAACTTCCATATCCAAAATAAGAAAGTCAACAAGAAAATAGAGACTGTTGTCCTTAACCACCACATCTTCCACCACACCCTTCGGGATTTTAACAAAATGATTTGCCAATTACAATGTGACAGGGGTGGGTTTCAGATTTCCTAAGGCAACTTTCTCGAGCATGATGGTTAGTATAAGATTGATGGAGGATCCTAGATCAAGCAGAGCACGGTTAAAATTACAGTCTTGGATGCTACATGAAATAAGTGGTGTGCCCGGATCTTTCTGCTTCGGTGGTAGATTTGACAGTATAGCACAACTCGCATGAGGTGAGAGGACCACCGGATTCTCTGTTTTCGTTAACTGTCGCCTGGGTGTAGTGTAGTCTTTGAAGAATCGAGCGACAATGGGTATATGGTTGATAGCCTCCAACAAGGGTACTTTGATCTCAACATCCCTGAATAAATTACGCAGGTTATCAAAGGCCTGCGTATTCTTTTTCTTGTCTTTTGGCTCCCTCAGTAGAGCCTCAGGGAATGGGACTGATTCTGGAACCAATTTGGGCATATCATCCTCACGAGAATGTGATGTGCATCCCAAATGAGAGGGCAATGAAGAAGATGGGCCAGGATCAAGTCGAGGCAGATCGACAGTTTGCTTACCACTCCTCGTAGTAATCGCATTGGACGTCATAGGTCTAGTGGGATCATAAGGCGGAGGAGGATTCACAATAGGGACATAAGGGTGATGTGCTGCTGCGGGATTAGCCTAGAATCTCAGTGGAGTGCTCGGAGCTTGCAGAATCTGATGAACCTGCCCCTGAGAAGGTCGTACCTGTGGTTGCGGACCACGGGGTACAAAATTTTGCGGGTTAGGAACAAGTTGCGCTTGAAGAGTGCCCTGAGATTGAGTCGTCATGCGTAGTTGACTGATCTCAGCATTTTGCTGCGCTAATTGGTGCCTAAGAGAGGTCATGTTTTCTTCATGGCGCTTGGACATTTTCGTTATCATTCCATCAATTTATCAAAAGGACTTGATGCGTGTTCTGTTTGAGGTTCGCAAGATCCCGATGCTGTATTTGCCACAGGATTATACTGGGCCCTTGGGATGACGGGTGTGGACGGTCGCATTAGTCCACTCATAAGGTTTTAGTGTTGTGGGTTACTGGACCATGTGAAGTTAGGGTGATTTCATCACCCTGTGTTATAAGTAGCAGAGAACGGGTTGTTCTCCAGGGCACAAGCGTCTTCTAAGCCAGAAGACGAGTCCGTATGTGTACATACATCCGAGCACACGGAGGCTTGGTCCTCCGTGCCAAAATACTGGCTTGCAGAAGCCAGGTTCACGCTGCTTACCAAATCACTCGGCACGATACTCGGTAAGGACGGTCTCACAGGATTCTTGGGAATAAGCCTGGCATTGGAAGGATTAAGGTTATGACGGAGTGATGGTGTGGAGGTGTTTGCCATAGAGAGGACGGGGTTGGCCAGATGCTCGTCCAGCTTCTTGTGCACGATGGAGACTTCATTAAATTTTTGTACAATTAAGTTGAGATCTGTGGATGAATGGGAGGGTCCCGTGTCAACTTCGTGAACAGTACAGGGCATGCTGGTACGACTAAAGGCGACAATGGAGGTATTGTTCATTGAGTTTTCACTCATGTTCTCAAACAATTCAAATGCTCCATTTTCGTCTTTATTCATAAAGTTCCCTCCGCAGGAAGCGTCGGTGATCTGTTGCAAAGTCTCATCTAGCCCATAATAGAAGATTTAGGCTATATGCCACTTTGGAAGACCATGGTGTGGGCATTTCCTTAGGAGGTCATTATACCTCTCCCAAGCCAACTGAAATTTCTTGCCGTTTTGTTGTATGAATGAAGTTATAGCCCGACGAAGTGCATTGGTTCGTCCGATTGGAAAGAATTTCTTAAGAAATGTTGTTTGCATCTCTTCCCAAGAGTGGATGGGTCTCCCAAGGGTGCGCAACCATTGCGACTCTTTGTCCCGCAACGAAAACGGGAACATTTTCATGAGGACTATTGATAACCTGATGTTTCTTGGTTTAACAATTTCTACTAATCGAGTTAAGTCTTCCAAATGAATAAAGGGATCTTCTCTTGCAAGACCATGGAAGTGGAAGTTAATTAGGCCAATGACATTAGGTTTTAAATCAAAATCGTCCCCCCGATGGGGACCCGAATTTGCCCAATGGTCTCTATAGCAGCGGGATTTTGATAAGAACTAAGAGACCTGGGTTCCTCCCTTTCAAGGGGAGGGCAATTCATTTCCTCCAATGTTTCCCTTATAGCCTCGATTTGTTCATTATACAGTGCCATTTGAGCTTGGAGGCAGGTTATGGGGTCTACGGCTCCACCACCACCTAGTGGGATTGGAGGGGGGCGATTTCCTCCCTCAAGATTTAGGGGTGGGCGTGCAGTCATGTTTGTGGAGGAGGATGATGGTTGGGTCGTTATCTTGCTCTAGGGTTTCGTCGTAGTATAGTATAGAGAAACGGTTACCAGTTTAATACAATTTGTTACTCGGAAAAAAAAAGTTTCCCGAGGTCGAACTCAGGGAGCTACTAGAATTCTAGAAGTACAATGTTTCTATTACAAAAATAAGAGGGAGAGAGAGAGAGAGAGAGAGATAGATTAGTCTCTTGGCTTTTTCTTCTTCTCTTCTTTCTCTCTTGCTTTGTCTTCTTCTTCTTTCTCTTCTCTTCTCTTCTCTTTGCTTGATCGTCTTCTTTCTCTTCTCTTCTTTCTTCTCTTTCTTGGTCTTCCTCAGTTCTTCTTCTTCTTTATCTTCTTTCTTCTCTTTTCTTCCTTCTTCCCTTTGCTTTCAGCTGCGGCACCTTTTCTTCTCTTCTTCTTCTTTGTCTGCAGAACTTCTTCCGCCGTCTGATTTCTCAATCAGACGGCTTAAGTGGCATCTGCTACAGTGCTTCCCTTGTGCTTCTTCTTCTTCTTTCTTTTTCCTTCTTCTTTCTCCTGTGGTCTTCTTCTTCTTTCTTCTTCTCTGCCTGCACACTCACACAGCTGGTCAGAGCAAAACCTACCCCTACCCTCCCCCGCGTCTCTCTCTTTCTCAGATTTCTCGCATAGGATCGCTCTCCCAGAGCCGGGTATTCGGGTACGGGTTTCATGCCCGAGACCAGGCCCATCGACGTGCGGTGGTGGGCAAGGAGTGCAGGTCGGGTATCCGGATCCGGCCCAGACCCACGGGGCGTGAGCGCAGGTGAGGGCAAGCGCGTGGGGCGCGGCGTGCGTGAGGGACCTGACCCCTGTGTTCGAAGGCGATAAGCCTACAACACTTTTTTCATTTATTTGGCTGCAGCGCTTTCAGAACTACCGAGGTGGGACTAAATGTCCCACCCAAATTGGCGCTTGCAGCTGAGGAAGCTGCAGGCAATTCGTAGCAGCACGCGAGGCCTTCGCCCCAGCTGCAGGCCTGGAACGCTTCGTGGAGACACTCCGTGCAACCTGGGACCAGTGCCTGGGCGAGGTCGAAGCTGCAGCTGCAGGTGAAGGAGCTCCACCTGCTCAGCAATGGCGGCGAAGAGGGCGTGACCTGAAATCAAGCATACAGCCTCTCGGCCCAGTCAGAGGATGCAGGGAGCTTCACCGGAGTGCGGCGAAGCCAGTGCGGGTGGTGGCGAGGCGTGAGGCTTCGTATGGTGGCAGCCCTAGGTCATACTGTGGTCGGAGGAATGGGTTTGTTCGGGGAGTCGTTAGGTGGCGTGTAGCAGGGAATGGAAAGGGGGAAGCTGTTGAGTGGAGTGAGGGGAAGCTTCTGAGGTGATCAGCGAGGAGTGAGGGGGTTTGTGGAGGTGGAATGGGCTCGCCGGAGTGGGTGGTCGGAGACGGAGCAGGTGGAGGTGGAAGTTGTGTGTAGGGGCGCGAAAATACAAATTGACAGGGGGGAAGTTTAGAGGAGGAGGAGAGGAAGCTTTTACATAAGTTTTGGACGAAAGGGGAAGGCGGAGGCACCGACTCGTGCCTGTCGGAGCTGAGGAAGAAGAGGCCCTGAAAGGGGAGAACGGCGACGAGGAGGCAGGCGGAGGGTGTCGGCGGGTGCAGCGCGACACAGACGAAAGGGTTAGGGGAACCCTACTGCAGGTAAGGCAGCAGGCGACGAGGAGGAGGAGTTGGTCGCCGGAAGTTGCAGGCCATCTGTCGGAGCTGGAGAAGAGGAAGTGGGGGGGGGGGGGGTATTCTCCGTCAGAGACAGCTTATCCTCTTTTGCTGGCGACGACGATCTTTATAAAGGCGAAGGCGGAGGGGTGGGCACAGGGAGGCGACGTGCCTCCCTCGCCGGAGGATGGCCGGAGCAGCAACCCATACCTTCCGCGCATTCGCACGGAAGGTGTGGGCGATGGCAGAGATCATGGAGGTGTCCCTGCGACAGCAGACGTCGTAGGGAACACCCGGTTGAATGGGCAGAGGGCCTCCATCACCCTGCGCGGCGCCATGCTCCGCGCAAAGTCACCGGAGCATGGCGCTGCTCAGAGTTTTGCAGGGAGGACCTAAGTGCAAAAAATGATGAAGAACCTAGGGGCCAAAATGCAAGGGTTTCAAAATTTGAGGGTCAAAAAGTAATAGATGAGGACCAAAACGCAAAGTCGGTCAAGTAGGTCTCTTCTTAGGCTCAAGTTTTTATGCATGACTAAATAAGACCTAAGGATTCTAATGGTGAATTTTATTTCTAGATCAGACCTTGTTTGACCGGTCAATTTACGTAAAAACTTAAATTAAATCATTAATTGGGCATGGTTCTCAATGTAGGTCAAAATAGGTTCCCAAGGTCAAATTGAAGGTTTTAAACCCTAGAGATTATTTTTTTATGAATTTTAGAGGGTTTAGTCAATTTTTTCTTTGCCTTAAACCTCGTGAATTGAAGTGGGTTTGTTTTAGGGTTACAGGATGTCATTTAATTCCTTGGCGTTGCTGTAGCCCTTGTTGGATCAAATCATCCCACTTTCCTTCTTATTAGGTTAGTTTGACCTATGTTTGGATCCTGAGTTACCTTATTTACTGATTGTGTTGGTGAAATTACATTTTTACCCCTTTTGACATGTTTCCTTCACAAACTCAGAATTCTCTGAGTTAAGCCTTTCTATAAGTTATGTAGGAGCTTTTTCTCGCGAATCCAGGTTAGATTGTGCTAGTTAGGGTTCATGATGAGGTTCTCATCAGATGACGATTCACCTATTTCTACTCTTCTAGAATTATCAGACAATTCAAACAATTCAGGGTTTTGTGACCTCCTCCCAAACATGCACTACCGCTGGAAGAATTGGGGAAATGAGAAGGGAAAGGGGATGAAAGAAATAATGTCGTAAGGGTACACTTGATGACAAATCAAAGCAATCAATTTCCTAACCTCTACAATGTGCCCTTAGACCTAAAGATCTAAATTACCTACTATCACAACCTACAGAACCGAATGAGAGCACTGCGGAACCACCGGCCCAGATTGAAAGATCGTTTGCCCTAGTCTTAGACATCCGATAGCACACGGGAACCCACACTAGCACGTAGGCACTACATGTAGGTAGTTAGACCACCAATCCTTAAGAGGGGTCAAGTTGCTACCAGTTTTAATTTAGAGGCTTAGGATCAAGTGCTCAAGGAATGTGAAGGGCATTGTATACGGGTAATGTCCAAGTGCGTCGATTTTAAAAGTGCGTAAATCAAGCATGCAGCAGGGAAATCTCCCCAAATTGAAGTTTTAAATGGTGAATGGCTTTTAGAATTTCAACCTCAAGTAGTATGGATTTTATGATTCCACTGGATTACCAATTCAACCAATCTCCAGATTTTCAAAAAATACAAGTTTTCTATGCCCAACAAACCCTTCCTCAATGTGAATTAGTTAATGCATACTAAAAATGCAATGGGATTCCCTAGATGGAAATTTCTAAGTGTGGATGCACGAGTCAATTTTAGCTTAATGTGAGCAGGAGCCAACACACTCAATTCAAGTGCACCCAATCATTAAAATGATAATCCACACAAGGCTCAACTACCAAATGATGTAAAGAAAATGAAAATGTTGGGGTTGAAATATTCGGGATCGAATCTAAGGCAAATGTAAAGTCGTGGTGGGGTTGGAATCAATTCAATTCCAAGACTCCCCACCAAAAATGTGATCATGAAATGCTAATAAATGAGGCAAGGAAGGATGCCAATCAATCAATTTTTATCTTGCCTCTAAGAAGACTTCACACAATGAATAAGGCAAGAATCAAAATTCTTGGATTTTCTCTATGCGAAGTTTGTGGGAAATCAAGGGGCGGTGGGGGTGATAGCAAACAATCAACAAGTGGGTTTTAGTCCACTTGCCCCAAGAAATTCCCAAGAAGTGTTTTTAGGTTTTTGGAATTTTTAGATTTTTTTCTCTTTTTTTTTTTAAGGTGACAAGATGACCTAAGTTACTAAGAGGAAGACACCTACCTCCTCAGCAACGTGGGTGAAGCTCCAGTGCGGCATTGGCGACTTCACGCTCACGCATCCGCCTCAGATTTGCCTACATCTCCGACCTCTGCATGTCTCCTCCTTGTAATAGGTACACCTGCACACAAACAAACAAAACACCCATGAAGAAAAGGGTGGGAGAAGAGAGAATCAAAGAGAGTAGAAACTTACTCCAAATAGCACCTCCCTGGCAACGACGCCAGAAAAGCGTAATGCGAACTCGAATAGGTCTTATTAATATGGTGATATTATCGTTAAAATTAGTATAGTAAGTTAACCTAAATCGAGTCTACACCAATTTCACAAAATTTTTAACTTGTCCTACTTGATTTTATCTTGATCACTTTTAGGCCCAAGATCGATCTCAGGGAGGCGGGGATTAGGAGATCAAAGAGTTTCTACGTCTTTCCTAAAACGTATCTCTTCCTTGCGTTTATTATGTTTTTGATTTTTCTACTTTTAAGATTTTTTTGTGATAATATTGTTCTTGAGGCACACCCTCAAAAATAAAGTCCTTGGCATTGAGCCAAATGGTCATTAGCTTGAAGCTAACTTAGGGTTCCCAAATCGATCTTGTTACTCACAAGATCGAGTACCTGCAAGACAAAAATTATCTTTTCTCTTTTATACTTTTTTTTGGTCTTTTTTAATAGCAAGCAATAAAAGACAAATGAAAGCAGACTAAATTTCAAGGAAAGAATTGAAAAGAAATACTTAGCTTAATATATATATGTGTGTATGTATATGTAGTAGATATAGAATAGATATATATAGTTATATATTATATAGATAGGGGTGGAGGTGGAAATGGAGATGGAATATAGCGCGGTGTCAAGTTGGTCAACGTCTAGCAAGACGCAACCAACAAGACTAAGTGCCGCGTGGAGTGTGGAGCGGGTGTGTGTAAGTGTGGGTAGAAGCGCTTGCTTTGCACTGGTATCGGGAAATATTGGCAATTGGTGCGAATATTCCCGTGATACGATGCGCGGTGAAGGGGTGAGTGCACGAGTATGTGGGTAGTAGACGTGAGGTGAATGTGTGTATGGGAGAATGTGGATATATATATATATTTATTTATGTATATATAGATATATGTGAGGATGAGATTGTGTGAATATATATATGTGTGTGTGTGTATGCGTGTGAGTGTGTAAGTGTCTGTGAGTGTGAGTGTAAGTGTGCGTCTGTTTAGGTGTGAGCAGGTGTGTGTGTGAGTGTGGGCAGCCGTTTAAGACGCCTGCGGCGTGGTGGTGTCATTTGGCGAGAGAGAGAGCTGTGTGTTGGAGAGCGTTTGCACGCAGGCGCGAGGAAACACGCAGTGCACAAGGGCTTCACGCGGGATGAAACGCACGCGCTGCAAGGGTGAAGCGCATAGCGCTGAGACCGGGAGTGCGGGTGTGTAGGGAACACGGGCGCATGGGGCGCAGTGATCGGCTGAAGGCAGTAGCATAGAGGAGAGAGAGCGTAGGGCCACCGGCTAAGTGAGAAACGAGCCGATGGCTACAGTGTCACGCAGAGAGGCGTGAACAGTATGCTACAGTGCGTGCGGCGATGAGGCAACCAGTTGAAGCGGTGCGGCGTGCGGACGGTGCTATTGAGCACGCACGCACACGAAAAGAGAGCCCGAGTGGTTTACTCGTGCACGAGGTGACGCTCAGAGGTGTGCGGAGGTGCAGGGAGGTGCTGGGCTCACGAGCTTCAGAGCTTGAAGCCCTGCACTAATGGCGGAGAAGAAACTGCAAACAAAAACGAAAAAGAAAAAAATATGCAAATAAATTAAAAAAATAAACAAGAATCCACCACGCCCACCTGCTCACGACGGAGCTGGGCGGTGGTGGAGCTCACAGTGGGGGTCTGAGACCACTGTGAACTCTCTCCTGCACACAGTGTACCTCTTCTCAACTTGTGAGAAGAGGTGCTATGTATGGAGAGGGAGAGGGAAAGAGAGTGGCCGATGGGCGTGTGTGGTGTTGTGTGTGTTGTCTGAGGGTGGAGATGGGTGTGTCTGAGGGTGGCGATGGGTCTGTCTGAGGGTGGAGGCCGGCCTCTGGGCATGGGAGGGTGCATGCTCTTTTATAGAAGGGTTGCACGCCTCTCCCCATACTGCTGGCATGAGGAGAGGCGAGGAGACGTGCACAGCACCATGCCCCGCCGCATGGAAAATAAATTAAAAAAATGTGAATGGTGAAATTACAATGCAACACACAATAAAGATGTTAATTATAGAAGTGGATTGAATGGCCATTTATTCTCACTCTCTTCCCCTCTTTATAAATGCATGCAAGTGTATATTTGCAAATGCAAGTATGGCTACATAAGATGCATGGGTAATGCTAGTAAATAACATAAGATGGCATATTTATTGGTGTAACTTGCTATGCAATCACCTGCCTGAGAGCGATTGCACATACGTGTTTTGCTGTGCAGTGGTGGCTCTCTGCAGATGTTGAGTCAACTCATCTACCTTTTTCTCAATGATTGAGACCTTATCCAAGCGACTGGCCACCAACTCAGATCGACAGATGCAGATAGACCTTGAGTCTCATGCGCCCCCTGTATTTTTGTCAATGCATCGGTGGTCATTCGATCGAACACACCCAGCGATTCATTGTTTATGGAGTTCTTGCATATGTTCTCGAGAATCTCCCAAATTGTATCTTCATGCTGACCCATGATGCTTCCACCACAGGTTGCATTGACAAAGAGCTTGATATCCTCACGGAGCCCATGGTAAAAAGACTAGACTTGTTCCCACTTAGGAACTCCGTGATGGGGGCAATTCTGCATGAGATCCAAAAGGCGATCCCATACCTCATGAAGTGGTTCTCTTGGATTTTGCGAGAAGTGTGTGATTTGGTGACTTAAAGCATTTGTCTATCCAACGGGGAAGAATTTCTGTAAGAATTCAGTTTGGAGTTCCCCCCATGTGTTGATTGGACGGGTCAGAGTCTGAAACCAATCGACAGCTTTATCCATGAGAGAGAAGGATAACATCTTCATGAGCAAGATGTCTCGATTTTGTATAGTAGGCCCGAAGGTCTGGGCCAGATGTTTCAGCTACTTGATGTGCTGGAAAGGATCTTGGGAGTTCAAGCCATGGAATTTAGAGATAGCATGGATCATATTCGGGTTGAGTTCAACATCAGGCCCTCTAGTTAGGATTTGTACCCTAGGCTCGATCTCCATTGCAGTAGGATTGTAGTGATCTCACATCTGAGGACACGACGGTGGATTGATGTGTGCATGGAATAGATCATTGAGGCGCTGTAGCTGATTTTGGAAATTGAGTTCTTCTTCGTGATTCTCCATGGATGTGGATGGAGATCTAGGCTCAGAAGCATATGAGTCGGAAGAGATATCAATCTGGACGTGATTCCTCATGCCTAACTTTTGCTAATCCCTAGCAAAATCTCATGGAAAGAACTAGATCTCTAGACCATGTTTATGATGTTCACATGCCTGACTTGTGCCACTTCTCTAGAAATTAGATTAGAATACTAACAATAGGCCTAGAGGTATTCAAGTATCAGCCAAGATCCAGACCTGACCAGCCTCAGCCTTGGGTCTGCCACGAAGGTTTCTAAGGCAGACAAAGACAACCCAAAGGTTTATTGACCCTAGCGGTTAAAGCACCCGTGTGTAGACATATCAAGTCCAGGTTCAATTTACCAATGCATTTTTTATAAGAGAAAGATAGAAAGGGGTTTTTCATTTTGAGAGTTTTCTCTCTTTTCTTTTTATATTCCCCTAAATCGAACATCGGATTGACCCTAAACACGGTCTGTATCGGATTCCTTGTCCCCATCATCAATCATCAAAGGCTCCTTAGCTTTCGATGTCTCGGGATAGCACTACCTATGGCAACCCCTAGAACCCTAGCTTTTGACACTTCGAGATAGTGCCGCCCATGGAGCTCTTTAGCTAAATTCTGCTCCTAGCAATCGACATTTCGGGATAATCCCGCCCATAGCACCTGAACCAACACAAGGTACTTACATGCCCTCGATAAGATATTTAGATATCCTAGGAGACATGCACCGAGGAGATGATATGTTATTATGCATCTTCGATGGGATATTTTTCATTCCACCTCTCGGTGTTGGGAACTCGTCCAATCAACTTGTTTCTTCGAGTCGCTCCTAAGCTAGATCTTTGGGAAAATCTTTTTTCAGAACAAACACTTTTGGCATTATTTCTTCGTTAAGCACACTAAACCAAATTAGTGTGTGAATTTTGGGTGCTTAGGTACTAAGTCCCGCAAACCAAAGGGTAGGCAACGGAGCTAAATAATCCCTAAGTTGTGGACTTAATACATTAACCTCACACTTTCCTCAATCTCTTGAGGACTAATTTGGATCTTAACAAATACGTGACTGTTTAAGCCCTAGAATAGGCCTAAGAGGCCTAAGGTCGGTACTCATCACTAATCTCCGAAGTTTTAGCCTTCCGGCTCCTAATTCATCATCCAATCCAGCCTAGAAGTTATGTGAGTTTCATACTCAATCATAGGGACTATCTCTTTCTTTTTGTTCGCTCCTTTGTCTTTTCTTTTCTTTTCAATTATTTTTTTCAACTCAAAATTGACCTCTCCTTTCTCCTTTCTCCTTTTTTTTTTGCATGAAACCCCTCCATGAATCGAATTTCACAGCGTTTGCACTCTAATACCCCCCCATGTCTAAAATTTGTAATGTCCCCATTCTAAATTAGATGAGTTCGAATTCAGCTTAGATCATACATTAGAACAGGTTTGGTGGGTGGCAAACAGGTAAGGATGACTGTTGCAAATGATTTCTAGCTCTGATACAAGTATCAAAGGTGGAGTCGGCTGTTCTAAAGTTGAACCTTAAAGTGCAGTAAGAGTGCAGCTTAAAAATAGGCCAGAAGGGTCTCAGGTTTTTCAAATGATGGGTTGCCTCCCATTAAGCACTAAGTTTAACACCATCAGCTAGGCACAATATAGCTCAGGGAGAATGGAGATCAAAAGACACTTGTAGCCAGATTTGAATCGGTGAGTTCGAGGAACGATTTAAGTCTCTGACTTTCACGACAAATGGTTCTGAGTTGAGGCTGAGTTCACTGATTTCGATAGCTTCATTTCCAAAGATTCGTCAAACGAGGAATGGTTCGATCTATTTTGATCTTAGTTTTCTTGGGAAAAGCTTGAGCTTGGCATCAAAGAGTAATACTTTCTAATCAAGATGGAAAAATTTTTGCGAAATGTGCCTGTCATGGAAGGCCTTGACCCACTCTTTATAGATATACGAGTTCTCATACACATCATTGCGTAGTTCCTCGATCTTGCTCATTTGCAACTGGTGGTGGATTCCAGCCTTTATGAGATTTAGATTGCACTTTCGTACTGACCAGTAGGCTTTGTGCTCCATTTCTACGAGGAGGTGACATGCCTTCCCATACACGAGTCTAAGGGAGGCATCTCTAACTGGGCCTTATGGGCGATCCTATAGGCCCACAACGCTTCCGAAAGGTGGGTAAACCAATCTTTCTTGTCAGGCCAAACAGTGACCTGAAGGATTTTTTTGATCTCCCAATTGGATAATTCAGCGAATCCATTAGTCTGGGGGTGATAAGGAGTCAAGATATGTTGTGACACCCGTACTTTTTCATCAAGGACTGGAAGTGCACATTCACAAAGTGGGTCCCTCCATCAGAGATGATAGCACGTGGGACACCAAACAGAGAAAAGATGCGCTGATGAAAAAATTTGATTACAACTTTGCGATCATCGGTTCGAGTCAAGACAGGCTCGATTCATTTGGACACGTAATCTACCGCTAAGAGGATGTACTCAAAACCATCAGAATTTGAGAAGGAACCCATGAAGTCAATCCCCTAGATGTCGAAAATCTCACACACGAGAATCAATTGTAAGGGCATCATGTCACAGTGGCTCATGTTGCCTAAGGTCTGGCAACGAGCACATGCCTTATAATAATTGCATGCATCCTTGAAGATCATGGACCAATAGAAGCTACACTGGAGGATTTTTATTGTGATTTTATTCCTCGAGAAGTATCCACCACAGACCTGGTCATGACAGAATGACAAAATGTCATTGATCTCAGATTCTAGGATGCACCTTCGGATGGTTTGATCTGCACCAATGCAAAATAGATATGGAGCTTCCTAGACATAGTATTTGGCATCTGAAATCAATTTGTTTTTGTTGGCTTTTGGCCAATCAGACGGAATCTGGTGTGATGCCAAATAGTTGACCATATCAGCATGCCAAGGAAGTCCCGTACCAATGGTTAGGAGGTGCTCATATGGAAAGTGCTCAGTGATAGGTCCGTAGAAGTCAATGATTGAAGAAGGAAGGCGAGACAAATGGTCAGCTACCACATTCTACTTTCCCGCCTTGTCACGAATTTCAAGATTGAATTCTTACAACAATAAGATCCATCGGATTAATCTAGGTTTCGCATCCTTCTTCATAAGTAAGTGTCTCACTACAATGTGATTTGAGTGATGACAAGGGATCCCAGGAGGTATGATATGAATTTCTTTAGACCAAATACTACAGCCAGTAGCTCTTTCTCTGTAATCATGTAATTACATTGAGCCTCGTCCAATGTCTTGCTGGAGTAATATATGACCACCGATTTCCGGTCGATTTTCTAACCCAACACCTCTCCTACTGCGTAGTCGGACGCATTACACATGATCTTGAAAGGTTGAGACCAGTCAGGAGATTGCAGGATTGATGTGTGGGTGACTTGATTATGCAGGATTTCAAATGCGTGAATGCACTCACTCGTCATCTCAAAAGGTGTGTCCTTTGAGAGAAGAATCGCCAAGGGGCACGTGATCTTGGGAAATGTTATGACTCGATCCCAGCTCCCTACAGAACCTGAGATCGGCTCGCCTCGACTAATCCCAAGACCCAGTTGTGCAACGAGAGATAACCTAAAAGCAGAAAATATACTACAACTACACATGCAATGTAACTAAGCAAAAATAAATAAGAGACAGTAAAGGAAACAGGATGAGAAGTCTCAAAAATATCACATGCCACAAACGGAAGAGTACTACAATATACATAGCCATCACAATTACAATAGAGGGAAATAAAAGATGAACAAAAAATATCTAATACATACTAAAGTACTCACAACCACAAAAGGGCAATGGAATAGAAAAGAGGAAAAACACTATGGCTGAGCTCGGCTGGACCCAGCACCCTTGGCAGCCGATGGCACTGGCTGCTCAACTCCCTGACCTGAACATGGTTATATAATCCGTAGTCAGTTAACGTTGAGTAGAGTGGTGGTTAAGCCATTTATATGCAATTAACATAAAACAAGCAACTAATTTATTAATCATTCCCATTTATCTCAACTAGGAGTTTCTGGTTTGTTTATTCTACTAAGGATCCATACATTTCTTGATCTTTCATGTTCCTTAAGGGAACGATCTTGATTGCAGTTTTTCCTATAATGTAGGATGTACATGTGGTGCTCTCTTGGCCAGGAGAGTCCCCTGTGGTAGTCCTATACCAGATCTACCACCCCGAGGTCACGGTCACGACATAGCGGTGACTACAGTACGCACGATAAGCACACGGGTAGCTACCCCGCACTGGCACGCGGTCAATCGTTTCTGCTAACGGGTACGCCCAAATGTATAGTGCAGAACAAAACATGACCTTGCCCTCTCAGGAACAGGGGTCTCGCCCCTCAATAGTCTGCATACCCTCTCCCAACTATCCCGATTTACCCAGTGGGCCTAACAAGAGTCGGTGTAGGGTGGCTAGGCCTAACCCTGAGCCCCGTGGGGCAGCGAGCTCCCTCCCTACACTAGTAGCTCACCTCAGTACCACGTACACAAGGGTTAAACAAGAGTCGGTGTAGAGTGAATAGTCGTAACCCCAGGTCTCAACCAAGAGGCGGCTAACTCCCCTCTACACTAAAGGGACAATTGCTCTCCTTTGTACTATGTACACAAGGGCAAGCTCACTTCCTATCTACTTACAAGATTCTTTCCATATACAGGAGTTCTTCTCTTAGTTCCCCGTAGTGTTCATGCTTGTATTTATTTCATTTCATTTCTTAACGAGCATATCTCGTTGTTCACCCTCTGATTCTCATTCATATAACAAGCAGCTCATATTTTTACAACTGAAGAAGTATCACATCATGTATCTATACAATTTCTAGCAATTAGGGTTTAACAAGTATCTCAAAGTAAACAGTGTAGCTCAAGCAATGTTCATTTACTTCTGCCCTAAGGTTCAATCAAGTTATTCTAAACATACACTTTACTTATGTAAATCTTAATATGAAGGTAAACCACTCTATTGGGATACATGGGAGGAATGGGGGCCTGAATCGCAGATTCGGTCGTCTCCGTGGTTCCCGAACACGCTACAGGCTGGAAACCTAAAGCAGTAACTAAATCACATTAGACGAGTTCAAAATAGTGTACAAGTGCCACTAACACATAGAGAAACTCGAGCGGAAAACAACAGTGTTCCGTTTGCATAAATCTGACTCCGTCTGGGTCCCGAACGAGCCAAAAATGTGCATACTGACTAAAATCAGACGTTTGAGACTAGGCTCAGATGTCTTAAACGACATCAGAAACTCACCTTGTGTTTCAACGTTGTTGGCAGACGTCTAGAACCCCTCACTGTCGTCCTAGGGTCTTTCCAAACGTCTGTGAGTGCATCCGATTGTCTGATCCGATGTCTGCAAAGTCATCCATCTGTCCTAAAGCACCTCGAAGAGCGTGCTTACTTGCCTTTCCAAGGCCTGCCCTGCTCACGCAACATAGTTCAAAAACTGCGACAACAAAATGTTTACGTACTTCACGTACGCATGTGCATGAGCGTACAGAAGTCATACCTTTGGTACCTTGCGTACTTTTAGACATCGATTTCAGCTCAAGACGTCCTAATGCTTCTCTAGACGTCTCTTTAATGCTTCAGACGTCTGATACTGGAAAATCCAGTACATAGAACTCCTTCGTGACATTCGTCTCCTCGTGACCTTCGCCTGCAGAGTTCGCAGCAGTTGCTCCAGTAGCTGCAAGAGGGTGTGTAACCTCCTCCTGCGGCCTCGTCTCCTCCCACACGAGCTCCTCCCCTCGTAACTCTGAGGGCTCTCTGTTGCACCCGCAGTAAAGGAGCTCCTCGTGCGCGAGCTCTCTTGCTCGAGCTCCTCCGGCTGCACACCCTCGAGCTCCCCCGAGCTTTCTCCTCTCCCATGCCCTCCCTCTTCCTCGCTCACACTCTCCCTCTGTCCTTCTCCTTCGTGTCCCATCCCTCTCCTTCCTGTCCACTCGCTGCGGTAGGGTGGCAGGGAAGAAGATGGCTGCCGGCACGGGGAAGGAGATGGAGGTGGTGGTGGCGATGGAGAGGGTAGCATGGGGTTTAAATAGAAAAGGGTTATGGTTTTCTTTTTTGTGAGGAGAGGGAAGTGTGCGTGTGTGTGTGTGTGGGTGAGTCTGGTGTGGGAGGAGAGAGAGGGAGAAAATTACGGAAACTCCCCCGCAAATCCCACAAACTAAACCTAGGGGGTTTAAAATTTTCGTTCACGCCCCTAACTTTCCGGAAAAACTCTGAACAATCCTTGGAAAGGGTCATTTCAGAAAAATCAGATATGAATCGACAATAGAATCCGACGTGGTACAAAAATGATCTGATGTCTAAGATTGACGTAGGCACAGGTAATTTGGAAATTAGATTTACCTTAGCTCGGTCAACTTGGATACCTTTCTTAGAGGCAAGGTGTCCAAGCATGATGCCCTCAGGAACCATGAAGAGGCACTTTTCCCAGGAGAGAACTAGGTTCACTTCAATGCATCTTCGAACGATCTGGACCAAATGCAGGAGGCAGTCATCGAAAGATTCACCAAAAATCGAGAAGTTGTCTATGAAGACCTCAAGGAATTTAGCTACCATATCGGAAAATATGGCTAGCATGCATCACTGAAAGGTGGCGGGTGCGTTGCACAACCCAAATGGCATCCTGCGGAACGCGTACGTACCGTAGGGGCAGCTAAAGGTGGTCTTTTCATGATCTTCGGGATGAATTGCCACCTGATTATATCCGAAGTATCCATCCAGGAAATAGAAAATTGGATTTCCCACCAATTTCTCGAGAATTTGATCAATGAACGAGAGCGGGAGATGATATTTCTTCTTGGAGGCATTCAATCCCTGATAGTCTATGCAAACCTCCATGAATTCGTAATACGAGTCAGGATGGTCTCTCTAGATTCCATCGTAATCATGGTGAGCCCTACCTTCTTAGGCACAACTTGGATGGGGCTCACCCAGCGGCTGTTAGAGATCGGGTATATGATTTCGGCATCTAGCCACTTGATGATCACTTTCTTCATGACCTCTTGAAGATTCGGATTCAACCATCTTTGTATTTGTAAAGACCCATTTTGTCCTGATCCTTTTAAGACATCTGGACTGTCGGTCAGACATCTGGACCCCTTCCCAGACGTTTGGAAATCGAAATTTTGGTACGAGCCTTCGCGTTTGCGTGCGGGCTGCGCACAGACAGTACCTCCCTTCTCTCTCTTTCCCTCTTCTCTCCTCCATCCAAACCCTAACACACCTTATAAAAGGCCCTCTCCCCCTTCCTCTTTTCCCCACTTCACCCTAGCCACCTTCTTCCCTTCCTCTCCACCACAGCGAGAGGAGCGAGCGCGAGAGCGGCGACGAGGAGGAGAGGCAGCGTAAGGAGAGGAGGAAGAGCTTGAGCTTGTGAGCTCATGGGGGCTCGCTGGAGGACGCATGGCCGGAGTGGGGTGTGCGAGAGGAGGAGCGTGTCGGGGGAGACATCCCCGACACTTGTTGCAGCCGGAGCAGCAATCGAGGAGGCGAGGCCGCGGCTGCACGCGGCGAGGGACAGCAGCAGGTCACTCTGATTCTGGGATTTTTCCAGAATCAGACGTCTGGCGTGACGTCCAGACGACAGGGCGGACGTCTGGTGACTACACCGGACGTCTGAAAGCATCTTACCGCGAAGGTACGTTTCTTTTGCGGATACGGCCATCCAGGCCGCACAGCAGCCTCGATCTGCATGGCTAAAAGCGATGGATTTTGCCTGTCGCATGCAGAGACAGCTTTAGGAAGGCGCGGGGCACGCCCTCCCATGCGATTCGGATGTCTGGACAACTTACCAGACAATCTGAAGCACTCCCAAACGTCCGAAGGAGAGGTTAGACGTCTGGAGCTGGGTCCAGACGGTCTAGAAGAGGTTTTGGACGTCTGAGGTCGACGCAGAGCCCAAGGTGAGTTTCTGGTTACTTTTAAGACATCTGGACCTTGTGCCAGACGTCTGGTTTAGGTTTTCAGTCTTGTTTTTAACTCGTTTAGGGTCCGTTTGAGGTCCATTTTATGCAAACAAGATATCAGTGTTTTCCTTGTGAGTTCCTCTACTTGTTAGAAGGCCTTTTATACTATTCTGAATGTTCCATTGTGGTATGTTCCGTGGTATAGGACTTCGTTCTATTGCGGGTTCAGGGCTTGTTGAGACATGTGAGCCTGCCGTTCGAGCCCCCAATACTCCCAGGTCGTCTGGTAGAGTGGTTTTCCCCTAATTTAATTATAAGACCTAAATGCATATGTGAATTGGATAACTAGAAACCTAGGATGTGGCATGAATCCTAGGACGAGAAGTACTTGCACTGTCTGTATGCGTGTTTGAAATTGCAGTCTTAAATGAATGAGTAGAAATGTGAACAACTGCCTGTTAATAAACAAGAGCTGCCTGTGAAATATGAAATGCTTATGTTAGTTAAACTGTTACCTGTGACCTTACTTGTGGTATATGTTAAATGATGGAAATACGAGCTGCATGTGTATAACCTGAGAATGAAAATGTGAATGATAAAACCTAGTATGGAATGGCATGAGAAATACGAGCATGAACCCTACGGGGAATTAGGAGTAGAGCTCCTATGAATAAAGGGAATGAATCTGGAAATGTGAGTGGGAAGTGTGCTAGCCCTTGAGTACGTGGTACTAAGGAGAGCGACTATTTCCTGTTTAGTGTAGAGTGGAGCTAGCCGCCCTTGGGTTGGGACCCGGGGTTAGGATTGGTTACTTTACACCGACTTGTTGGCCATCGCGTATACTGTACTGGGGAGAGCTACTAGTGTAGGGAGAGAGCTAGCCACCCCACGGGGCCTGGGGTTCAGCTAGCCACCCTACACCGACTTGTTAGGCCCACTGGGCAAACCAGGGTAGTTAGACGAGGGTGCGCGAACTGTGGAGGGGCGAGACCCCTATTTGGTTCTGAGGGGCTAGACCCCTGTTACTGAGAGGGCCAGGCCCTATACTGTTCCGTGCTATACTTTGGGCGTACCCGTTAGTAGAAATGACTGACCGTGTGCTAGTGTAGGGTAGCTACCCGTGTGCTTATCGCGCGTGTCGTAGTCACCACTACGTTTGTCCGTGACCTTGGGGTGGTTGACTGGGTGTAGGATCACCACCGGGACTCTCCCGGCTAGGAGAGCACCACGTGTGCCTTCTACTCTTCGGAAAAGACTGCAATCAAGATCATTCCCACGAGGAACATTCGAGATCAAGAAAGAGATCTGAAAAATAAACCAATGGGTGAAAAGGAATAACTTGTGAAATAAAGTAATTGGAATAGATAGTTACCTGTTAGCTTTTACTTCTTTAGTTAGTTGGTTACCACTCTACTTAGCATTCGCTGACGTTGTTTACTCATAACCCTTTTCAGGTCTAGGTGTTGAGTAGCCCAAGTCACTGGCTGTAGAGAGTGCTGGGCCTAGTCGAGCCCAGCAGTAGTCTTCCTATTGTAATACTTTCTTTTGTTAGTGAGTTCAGACTCTTGTTACCGTTTACATTTCTGTACTCTGTTTCCGCTTTACTGTTGTGGTGGTGATATGTACTGTTAGCAACTTTTATTTCCTTTACTACTTGTACTCTTTTACTGTTAGTTACTTAGCATGGTGAATGTGGTTTACTTTCCTTCTTTTTGGTTATTTCTTGTTGGACGACTGAGTCTTGGGATTAGTCGAGTCAAGCCGGTCTAGTGTCATATAGGGATTCGGGAATCGGGTCGTAACAGTATTTCTCTAGATGGTCGTGAGCCCTCTTCAGTGTAGATATGATGTGTGCAATACGAGACTTATCCCAATCATGTCATTGAGAGTCCAACCGATGGCTCTTCGATGCTATTAGAGGACAGAGAACAGCTTTGTTTCCTTATCAAGTGTATGTCGAGAATTGATAATCACAGGAAACATTTGATTGGAACCCAAGAAGACATACTTCAGATGATCCGGGAGGGGCTTCAATTCCAGCACTGGGTTATCAGCAACAGGTTGGGGTTCGAGATGGACCTCAGAGGATAGGGTGGAAGCTCTAGGTAGGTCTGGATCAGCTCTGGGCTCCTCTATCTATTTTTTGTGGCTGAGGATCGGGGATAATTGGGTTTTCCCCTGTAATCGGTTCCTCAACCAAAGAACTGATGTCTCATACTTCTTCGATCGCTCCACAATTTATTCCTTTCTGGGCTTAAAGATATCAATCTGTAACATCTTGTTCTCAAATTTTAACTCAATCTGGCCCTCTTCACAATTGATATTTACCCTAGCTATGGCTAGGAACGGTCTCCCTAAGATGATTGGTGTGTCTCTCAAATTTTCAGGAGTATCCATATCCAATACGATGAAGTCCATCGCGAAGTAGAAATCTCGAATCTTAACTAGAACATCCTCGAGAACTCTTCTAGGTGACTTGATTGATCTATCTGCTAGCTGCAAGGTCACCTCAGTTGGTTTGAGCTCAGTCTCCTCAAAATGATCTAGCAAGGATGTAGGGATCAAATTTATGGAGGCTCCTAGATCCAATAAAGCTCGATCAAACTCTAGATTTCCGATTTTATAAGAGATCAAAGGGGTGCCAAGATCTTTCACTTTCTGTGGGAGTTTCTCAAATAATACGATTGGACTCCCGTCTTTGTTTCGCGACTTACACTTCGGTGTACATAAATCTTTCAAAAATCACGTGTAAGCCGATACGTGGCGGATCGCATCCATCAAGGGGATGTTTATCTGGAGTTGCTCAAAGAGCTTGACCAAGTCTTCCTCAAGTGCCACGGGTTTGGGTTTCCTCTTTCCTTTGGTCAAGGCCTTGGGAAATGGAACCTCTGTAGGTTCCTCTAGAATTGGTTTAGGCTCTGGATCTGGGATGGGGGTGTCCTGGATAGTGACCCTAGGGTTAGGCTCTGAATTACCAGGTCTAAAGTGCCTAGGATAAGGTGGATCCTGAGTCGATTTGCCACTACAGGTGGTAACAGCATTTAGGCCAGCCTAGTTTTGGGTTAGAGTCAACAAAAGAGGTGGTTGTTGTTGATATCCTGAATATGATGTCGATGCCTCCATCTTGTCGAGTGATGGAGTAGAAGAGGCATGACAAACGTAGTGAGCTTGGCCCCGATTCAGGTTCATAACGCGCCTCTAGTTCGGCACGTTATTCGGATTTGGAAAAGGTTGAGAAGGGAGTACACCAGGCTAGTGAGACCTAACCATCTGTGCGAGCTAATTTCGAGCCTCTATGATCTCGTCCTTGTGTTGTTTCTGCATAGCCGCATTGGTCTTTTGGATGTTAGCCAAGTTTGTAAAATCAGATTCATTTGATCTTCCCTTGATGGCCTAGATTGGTAATTCAGATTGGTCTTAGGTTAAGTGGGTTGATATAGGCGTGGAGCTTGTGGTTGGGGTTGGAATTGCGGTCTCATCTTTTGATTATTTCCCGACCACGCGAAGTTAGGACGATTGCACCATCCAGGGTTGTAGGTGTTGGAGAATGGATCATTTTGAATGGCATAGAGATCCTCGTAGGTCTAAGGAACCCCAGGAAAGTCAGAGTATGAGGGTTCAATGTTCCCCCAACTAGAGTAGGTAGATTCAGAGTTTCCTCTAAAATCGGGATCAGACGGGGGTGGAAATAGGTCCATCCCCTGATAAGAGTGGTGGTGAATGTTATGCACAGCCTCCCTATCAGAGGGCGGTTGCGCATATGTGATCTACTGTGCGGCGGTGGCTCTCTGTAGATATCGAGTCAATTCATCCACCTTCTTCTTAATGATAGAGACCTTATCCAAGTGACTAGCCACCAGCTCCGGATTGACGGATGCAGATAGGCCTTGATTCTCGTGTGCCCCTCTAATGTTCGTCAATGTGCAGGTGGTCGTTCTATCGAACAGACCCATCGATTCATTGTTTATATATTTCTCGCGCAAGTTCTCAAGAATCTCCCAAACGGTATCTTCATGCTGACCCATGATGTTGTCACCACAGGTTACATTGACAAAGAGTCTGATATCCTCATGGAGTCCCTGGTAAGAAGATTGGATTTGTTCCCATTTAGGAACTCCGTGATGGGGGCATTTCCGCATGAGATCCAAAAAGCAGTCCCATGCCTTATGAAGTGGTTCTCCCGCATTTTGCGTGAATGCGTGATCTAGTGCCTTAAAGCATTGGTGTGACCAACTGGGAAGAATTTCTTTAGGAATTCAGATTGGAGTTCCTCCCAGGTATTGATCGGTCGAGTTAGAGTCTGATAGCAGTGGGCAGCCTTATCCATGAAAGAGAAGAACATCTTCATGAGCAAGATGTCTCGATTCTGAACAAGTGGTCCAAAGGTCTGGGCCAGATGTTTTAGCTACTTGATGTGCTGGAAGGGATCTTCGGAGTTTAAGCCGTGGAATTTGGGGATAGCATTAATCAGATTCAGCTTTAAATCAGTATCAGGCCCTCCAGCTGGGATTTGCACCCTGGGTTAGATAGCCACAGTAGTGGGATTGTAGTGATCTCGCATCTGTGGACGTTGCGGTGGGTTTATGAATGCATGAAATAGATTGGTGAGGCACTGCAATTGATTCTGAATGTTAGGCTCTTTTTCTTGGTTCTCCATGGATGCAGATGATGAAGATCTGAGCTCAGAAGTGAACGAGTCGGAAGAGATGTCAATCTGGTCGGGTGGTAGCACAAACAAATGGGTCGAGACTTAGCCTCGAGGAGAATGAACCGCTAGTGGAGGTCTCAAGGGTGGTCTTAAGGACCTCCTCTCGAACATGCACTAAAGAACCAGATGAGGGACATAATGTGTAATGGACCCAATAGAGGCACCTAAAAATCTTTGGATGACTAAGGAGGTTCGAGGTGGATGATATCTCTGTATCAGAAACTCACTCACCCGAGAATTACTTGGGCAGCTAAGAAGGGAGAGTCCTGCAAAGAACCCTACACGGTAGAGCATCTCCACGGATTACAGGGTTTCCTCTACCCAACCTTCCTTGTTACTGAGAATTCAAGTAGACCAGAATGAGCAAGCTTGACTCCTAAGTCTACCAATTTTAATCCTGATTATGTGCCTTGAATTTCACTTGAACTTTTAGAGTTGATTTGATTTGTGACCTAATTTGGAGGTTGGTTAACCTACAAAGTGGATCAACTTCACCTGACCTGCTCCCAAAATTAAGGATAAGTTGGGTAAAGAACCTAAAATCACCCTGAAGTGGTTTGCAAACAAGTTGTTAAGTCCCAAGTTTTAGTGATTCAAGTGATTGTTAGGGCCTACTTTTAGGGTTCTCTTAATTAGACCAATTCAAACAAGGCTTAGGTAACACACGATGCAGGAAATATGTTTTCTTTAAATCAAGTATGTTTTCCTGAAACCCTAATATGGAAACCCTAATTTGGTTCTATTTCCCAAGTCCAATTCTTTCCAAAGTTGGCACCTAAGGCTCAATCAATAAGGTGAATAGCCCAAAGCACCTTAAGTCCCTAATAGGTGCAAGTATCAGGATTGGGGATCTTTAATCAAATCAGATCAAATCAAGCAACTCAGATGATAATTACTCTGAAAATACAGCGAGTTGATCCTAATTGATTTTTCTTCTAATTTTTCCAAAGATGAAGGGCTTAAGGAAGAAGGAAAGGAGATTACTTACCTTTGGTATGGTTTCTCGTGTGATCGATCTTCATATTCACCTCGCAAAATCACAACAAATCAGATAGAGCAAGTTAATATCAAATTTGAATTATAATCAGTGAATGAAATGCGCGTTACTCCCCGGCAACGCCGCCAAAATGTTAGTCATGCTTTCGTTGAGTTTAAAATACGCATCCTAGTACAATCAACAAAAGCGAATCAACATTTAAATTTGTAAGTGCTCAAAAATAAAATATGAGTCCGAAGTCGTTCGCGGGGAACAAATATAAAATTCACACTAATCGAAATATGAAACAAATGAGCATAATGATTAATCGCAACAAAGACATGCAATGAATAATATACTCAAAAATATATTCAATAATAAGCAATTGTATCTCCAAAGGTCAATGGGATAAAAAGAAGATTAAGATACTAAAAATGGTGATTTAAATCACCAATTATATCCCACATTTAAGCACATATCACAAGATAGTCAATATCTCAACCAGGTCAAATTTTCCAACGGTGATCAGAGCCAATCCTCAAACACAAGGCCAAGCACAAGGGCACCAAGCATAAGCCTCAATAGCGCAAGAGACATCTGACCCTAAGGTCAAATGACTTAAGTCACCATGTCTTAGCATAAGTCACAATGCCTTAAGAAGGAACACAGAAATAGCACCTTAACCCAAGCACATGGCCTCAGGAATGCCTAAGTGTTGAGCATATAGGCATGAATTTCGAGGCATGAACAGTGCAAAACCACCCCCTACCATCCTTAGATTTCCTCTTTTCTTAACCGGGTAAACGAGTATGAACAATGTCAGGTAATCAGGTTTGAGCTCAGACCTGTGGGCGAGAGTGTGTGAATGCACGTGCGAGGGGACCTCACCCCGTGCGTTCTGAGGCAACAGGGATGGATGAAGAATCCCTCCTATTTTGTTGTGTATGTGCTGAAGCATATGATGTGGGACTAAACATCCCACTCTTCTCGTGTGAAGCTGCGGAGGATTTGGGGCATTTGATTCGAGCAGTTGTGGGGCTTCCTTCGTAGATTGGTGGCCTGGACTTCTTCGTGGATGAGTTCTGCATGCAGTGGTGGTCGGATTGAAGCTGGAGATGGTCGGAAGGAGATGGTCTGAGATGAGGATGGCAACGGCAGCATCAATCCGATCAAACCCTGAAAGCACTAATATGGGCTTATTGCCCCAATTAAACGTGTTCAAAAGGATCTCTATGAGGCAAGGTATGTAGCGGCGATGTCGGCGTGGTGATTGGCAGTGTATGGCGACCAGCCGAAGTTGGAGACGACAACGGGAAGGTGGATTGGTCGGCCGAGAGTTTGGGTGAGCAAAGCCCTCAATTTCTTGAGGGCTTTTGCTCCCCTTAGCGTGGGCGAGCTTATGGGAGTGGTTGGGAGTGGTGTGAGTGTGTGTGGCGGCTAGGCGAAGCTCACCGGAGCTTCACCGAACGCGAAGAAGATGATGGTGGAGAGTGTGGTTGTTACGACCCGATTCCCGAATCCCTACGAGACACGAGAATCGGACCGACTCGACTGATCCCAAGACCCAGTCGTCTAACGAGAAAGTAACCAAAAGAGCAGTAAAATAAACCACATTCACCATGTATATAACTAGTAGTAACAAAATACAGCAGTAAAGAAAAGAAAAACTACAATATACACCACCACAATAGTAAATAAATAAACATGTACATAAACATGATACTTACAATAAAAGAGTACAGTGGTAACAGAAAATACTCACTACAAAAGAAGGAAAAGTACAGTGGGTACTACATAAGTAAAACTACTGGGCTCTACTAGGCCCAGCACCCTCTGCAGCCACTGACTCTGGCTGCTCAACACTTGGTCCTGAAAAGGTAACAAAGGTGACACGTCAGCGAAACACTGAGTAGAGTGGCAACCAAAAGCTAAGAAAATAGTAAGGTGGACAGTAGCTGTTATATTTTTAATCTCTTCCTTTATTTTTCCAGTTGTTCATTATTGAATTATTTCTCAGATCTTTCTCTTGATCTTAAATGTTCCTCATGGGAACGATCTTGATTGCAGTATTTTCCGAAAAGTAGAAGTAACACATGGTGCTCCCCTGGCCGGGAGAGTTCCCCGTGGTGGTCCTTCCCTCAGTCAACCACCCCAAGGTCGCTGACAAACGTAACGGTGACTACGGCACGTGCGATAAACGCACGGGTAGCTACCCCGCACTGGCACGCGGTCAGTCGTTTCCGTTAACGGGTGCGCCCAAAGCACAACACGGAACCAGTATAGGGTAGAGCCCTCTCAGTAACAGGGGACTAGCCCCTCCACAGAAACTAAACAGGGGTCTTGCTCCTCCACAGTCCGTGCACCCTCGCCTGACTACCCTGGTTTGCCCAGTGGGCCTAACAAGTCGGTGTAGGAGGCTAGTAGAACCCCGGGGCCTGTGGGGTGGCTAGTGCTCTCCCTACACTAGTAGCTCTCCTCGGTACTGTGTACACGAGGGCCAAAAGTCAGTACAAAGTGGCTAGACCTAACCCCGGGTCCCTGGGGCGGCTAGCTCCGCTCTACACTAAACGGGGGGACAGTCACTCTCCTTGGTACTCTGTACTCAAGGGCTAGCTCACTTCCCCTATTCCATTCACTTCTCAAGAGCTCTACTCCTAATTCCCCGTAAGGTTCATGCTCTTTTAACTCAGCCAATTTAGGTTTCATCATTTCAGCTTTATATTCATATAGCCCATGTTCTCAATAGTAATTATCCATTCATAAACAGGCAGCTGTTAACCAATTACAGGCAGTTATCATTTCCTTTCTACTTTTCCAAGACTGCAATATATATATATATTCAATCTAGTTTTCCAGTCCTAAGATTCATGCAATACCCTAGGATCTATCATTCAATCTAGTTTTTCAGTCCTAGAATTCATGCCATATCCTAGAATCTATCATTCAATCTAATTTTCCAGTCCTAGGATTCATGCAATACCCTAGAATCTATTAATTATTTCACAAGGGCATAAATTTTGATAAATAATTAAAGGGGCTACTCTACCCGCAAAATCAGGAGTACTGGGGGCATGATCGGCAAGCCCGCGCACCTCCGCAACCCCCAGAGTCGCAACGAAACGGGATCCTAATACAAGGATCAATTACAAGGAGCTCCTTAGAACAGGATACCAATACTGTAAACAGGTAGAGGAACTAAATCTGAGAAGAACGAAACTTGAAACGCGGAAAACGGACTTCGAACAAACCCTAAACGGGTCAAAAATGACAAGTCTACCCAAAATCAAATGTCTGGAACATCTTCCAGACGTCTTAAAAGATGGCTCAGGTCATACCTTGATCCTGCGCGGTCCTTCAGACGTTCAGAACCCCACTGAACCGTCTGGACTTAGTTTCCAGACGTCCGACTATCACTCCGGATGTCTGGAGACCCTCTTCGTCGTCTGGTGCTGTGCTCAGATGTCCGATCTGCATGGAAGGGCGTGCCCTTGTGCCTTCCCGAACGAGACCTGCACGCACACGCGATCGTCCTCAACACGAAATGAGCAGAACTCCTTGGCGGAATAGCTGCATGGTCATACACGTGAAAATAGAAGGGGTCGAAAAATATCGTACCTTTCAGACGTCTGGGCCTCCCTCCAGACGTCTCCTACGTTGTCTGGACGTATGTCCAGACGTCTGATTCTGGGAAATTTTCCCAGAATCAGGACCTCCTCGCCCTCCGCCCACAGCGCACGGCCGTGCCGTGCCGCGCTCGCCTACTGCCTGAGCTACAGCAGCTCCTCCCTAGCACTACGCGCCTGCTGTGCACCCACCGGCCAGCCCTGGCTGCTCCGGCGAGCTCGCAACCTCGCGATCCAACTCTTTCCCTCTCGCAGCAACCCCTCCCCAGGCACTCCCGGCAGCAGCTGCTGCTGCCCTCGCCTGCCTCACTCTCTCGCTAACAGGAAGAAGAGGAAGAAGAAGGCGGTGAAGTGAGGGTGAGGGAGAGGAGAGGGGGTATTTGAAGGCTGCCATGGGGAGAGAGAGAGAGAAAAAGGTGTCTGCGCCTGCAGGGAGGAAGGAAAGAGAAGGAGGGCGGCGATTCAGTATGCGTGCGCATGCGCGCAGACACGAACCCGTACGCCGAAAAAATTTAATTCCAGACGTCTGGGAAGGCTTCCAGACTCCCAGACGTCTGACCAGACGTATGGACCAATTCCTAGACGTCTTAAACGACGTTTGATACCAGGGTTATAATAGTGGTTTCGCGGCTGAATTGGGAAGGTAAGGGGTGGGATCGAGGCTAGAGAGGGAGAGGAAGAGAGAGAACCTAAACTAAGGGATGAAGGAGGTGGGAATCTAGTCGGCTTTGATTGGCCGGCACCGAGGACGAAGAAGCCTCTGATGAGAGGTAGGGCAACAAGGAGAGGGGTTGTCGGCCTCTACGTTGTCCGGTGAGAAGCTGAAAAAGGAGAGGATGGTCGTGGGCCACTTGATTTGGCCGTCTAGTGGCTGGAGAAAAGAGGTTGAGGAGAGTCGCCGGAGTAGCAGCGGAGGTGGTCGGAGAAGGGAAGAACTAAGTGATTTGGCCTAGAACTAAGCTTGCCTTGGTCCTAGAAACTTGAGGAACTTATATAGAGCTTGATGAGCCTAGAAACATGTGAATTCCGCACGTTTACTCCATGGATTTGGCAAGTAGAAACCCACCAATTTCGTGAACTCACTGGAGCTTCTTACTCCAAATTAGGACCTGGGATTGTGTTCAAACAATTCTTCATGGTCTGAACTCCAATCCCACCAAATTTGGTGGGATTTGGGGATGATTTGATGAGGATTTTCTTGAGTCAAAGTCGGCTATCTACGTCGTTTACTCTATTTTAGGAATCCCTGAAGAATTAGACGGTAGGGACTTAAACATGAAGAAGATGACAAAGATAGGGCCCAAATCACAACTTTGAAAGTTAGGGGTTTGGTTGTGAGAAATAGAGTCGCAGGAACTGAATTGCTAACCAGGTTAAGATGGACTCTAATTGGGCCCATATTTTGGTTTTAACCTAATTTGGATCCAAGAAATCTGATGGTGGACTTGGATTTCAATTTTGACCAGATTTGACTGGGTAAATTACGGAGAAGCCCAAATCATGGTAAATTCTCGTCTAAAACTCTGTTCTAGGTCAACATGGGTTTAGTTGGTCAAACCAAAGATGCCAAACCTCTTAGTATATTTTTATATGAATTTTAGAAGGTTTAGATTGATTTTATCCTGACTATAACCTCTTCAATTTTAGCAGGATTGATAATTAGGGTTTTATGTCTTATTTTGGTTCTCGAAATATGTGAAACCTTGTTTTAGTCAGTGTGGACCCACTTCTTGGTCTCTAATGATCAATTGACCTCTAATTAACCTTTGAATAATCCCGTGGTTACTATGCATTCGTGATGTGATACTAAAATAATAGAATCAACCTTATTTTATTGTCTTCTACTCAACATAGATCAGAGTGGAATTACTGTCCTCAGGTGATCATTCAAGAGCATTTATCTTTTGATTTCAATTAATTTAAGCTAGTTATGGCGAATGATGGTGTTACTATTAGTCGCACAAAAAGCAAAACCACAACCATCACAATAATGAGTGGCAAAAAAATCGACATGCCTAGCAGTTAGATGACTATTCAGCAGCATTTTCCCATATTGGCACAGATCCAAGTCCAGTTGTAGAGGAGAGGATCTAGTTCTTGTTGAAGGATGGTCAATTTAGCTTGTTTAAGAGTCCTACCGCAAGTGGTTCGTCAGATGTGCTCCTTAGGTTGTGGCATGGATTTGGTCGAAAGGTTTCTTGTTACTAGTATTCGCATTACTATTGTGACTTCATGATGGGTCCTAGTTTGTGGTTTGATCGTATTGGAAGTGTATCATTATCTTCCTTCCATAGTCATTGGCTTCAGTCTGCCTCATCTCACCCTCTCAGTGTTGTCAGATGTTATGAGTCCTACCTTCACAACTGCGGCCGAGCTTTCGTAGTGATGGAGACCATGTGTGACTCCAGGCTTCTTTCGACTGGGAATTTGCTTAACTTGGTGTGGGTTTCGACTTTTGTCGTTTTTCTCATCTGCGCGAATTGCGATGATCGTCGACTTTGTCCTCGGTAGCCCTGTCGATATCCACAAGCGTGGAGTCTAGTTCTTTCCACGTCCTAGAGGAGTGTGGTAGATTTCGATACATTGGACACCTTCTTTTTCTTTTTCTTGTATTTTCTCTTTCTTATTTTCCTATTTTATTATAACTTTGTGAGTTTCTAGTTATACATGAAGTAACTTTCCCTTTCTACCGAGGACGATCGATCTTTCCTTTCTCCTTTTCTCTTAATTGGGGTTGCATCTTGATATATTCAATTTCTTCCCCTTTAATAGAATATTTTATTTTCAAAAAAGAAAAAGAAAAAAAAGCAAGGAGGACGTCACATAACCTTATGCAAAAAAGAAAAAGAAAAAAAAACTTTAACCCACACTAAAAGGTTAAAAACGCACCATGTCCATTTTCCTTTATTTTTACTGTGCGGAGCACCGCCCCGTATTTCCCCGTCCACCCTCTTATTAAACGCACGCACAGTCACATTCTTCCCCCGGTCCTCCTCCCTCCATAAGCCCCCCCACCTTCCCTCGCTAATAACCTTCACTTCTCCCCACATTGTTCCCCCGCTCCCAGATCGCTCGTCGCAGCCCCTCCTCCTCCACGCACCAACCCAACCACCACCAGATCTGATCTGATCTGATCTGATCGGATCCGACCTCTCCACCCCCTCCCAGATCCATCCCATCTCCCACACATCGTCGTCGGCGGCGGCGGCGGCTCCTCCTAGATCCTCCAGCAAAGGAAAGCGAAGGAAGAGGGAGGAGAGGAATGGCGGAGAAGTCGTGCACCCTTCTGGTCCACTTCGACAAGGGCACCCCCGCCCTGTCGAACGAGATCAAGGAGGCCCTGGAGGGCAACGACGTGGACTCCAAGATCGAGGCGATGAAGAAGGCGATCATGCTCCTCCTCAACGGCGAGACCATCCCTCACCTCTTCATCACCATCATCCGCTACGTCCTCCCCTCCGAGGACCACACCGTCCAGAAGCTCCTCCTCCTCTACCTCGAGATCCTCGACAAGAGGGACCCCTCCTCCGGTAGGGCCCTCCCGGAGATGATCCTCATCTGCCAGAACCTCCGCAACAACCTCCAGCACCCAAACGAGTACATCCGCGGCGTCACCCTTCGCTTCCTCTGCCGCCTCTCCGAGCCCGAGATCCTCGAGCCCCTCGTCCCCTCCGTCCTCGCCAACCTCGACCACAGGCACCCCTACATACGCAGGTACGCCCTCCTCGCGGTCATGTCCGTCTACCGCCTGCCGCAGGGGGAGCAGCTCCTCCCCGACGCCCCGGACACCGTGGAGAGGGCCCTCGCGTCCGAGCAGGACCAGTCCGCAAGGAGGAACGCCTTCCTCATGCTCTTCCACTGCGCGCAGGACCGCGCCGTCGCCTACCTCCTCTCCCACCTTGACGCCGTGCCCGACTGGGGGGAGATGCTGCAGATGGTCGTCCTAGACCTCATCCGCAAGGTCTGCAGGTAAAAAAAAAAAAGCTGATTCTAACGGATTCCGGTTCTACTACTTCTACTACCCGCCCTCCACTCCACTCCGAATAATATTAGAGGTGTTGTGGTTTTGGGAGAAAGAGACAATTTCGATTTGGAGGAAACAAAATTTCATAACCTTCGGCTGGGAATCACATGCTTGTTGCAAAACGGATTTGTTGTTCAAATGAAGTGCTGTTTGGAATCTGAGGTACTTGAGATTTGACTGGGAGGAGGACGAGGTGGAGGAGGATGCTTGTTTGTTGAAATGTGGTTGCGAGTAAAAGGCTAACGTGTTGGCTACAATTTGATCTGGAATCAGGGTTTTGTTATAGACTGTGGTTGGGAATTGCGAACTTATCAGCAAGCTGGTTTTCTTGTTGTGGTTCGAGTAAATTGGTGCTTGGAATCTGAGGTACTTTGAGACATGATTTGGAGGAGGATGCTTATTGTCATAACGTTGATATGAGTAAAAGAATGTATTTTGGGGGCATGTTTGAGTGCAATTTGATTCGGAAACAAGGTTTAATGAACCGTGATTCGAGACTTGCGTACTTGCTATTGGACTTGGTTTGATAAAACTTTGTTCTTGTTCAAGCGAAGTGTTGTTTGGAATGGGGTTATTTGAGCATGATTGAACAGAAGGTGTCTTGAGAAAATGTTGGTTAGGATGTGAAATAGGCAAGAGTAGATTTTATCCAGAACCACAGTTTAGGGCATTAACCATGTTTCTACAGAACCTAATGGCTGAGGTAATGAAATGCACCTTTTTTTTTTGTGAGAATCAAATGCAGCTACTTAATCTTTGATATCTTAACAACTTAATCAGCGATATCTTAAGTAAATGATATTTTTGAACATCAAACATGGTTATTTGATGCATATGCATGTAGGATTGCTCATCTACTTGTAGATATGAATATTTAAGTTTAGTGGCATTTTCTGCTTTTTCTGAGTACTTTGGATATTGATTTGGTTTAATTGTATTTGTGTGACAGACAAATAACCATATATTTTAATTCTGTTAAAAAAGAAATACAAAAATCATATCTATTAGAAGACAAATATGGATATGGTTGAGTTTGGGTAATATCTTACATACGTATCTGTGGCTGTTATCCATGTCAAATTATCATGCAATTGTAAGTATGAATTGATATCGTGTTCAGCAACATTTTATGCCTTTTTTTGTGTATTTTGGATAGGGATTTACATATATTACATGCATCTAATTATGTTTCTGTTGTTAATAATTTTTCTAAGATTATCCTGTAAGTATTCACATTAGTTAATATGACCTGCATTACTTGTATGCAGGACCAACCGGGCTGAGAAGGGCAAGTACATCAAGATCATCTTCTCGCTCCTCAATGCTCCATCGTCTGCCGTTGCTTACGAGTGTGCAGGGACACTTGTGTCGCTCTCGTCTGCACCAACGGCCATCAGGGCTGCTGCAGGCAAGTACTGTGAGCTGCTGCTGTCGCAGAGTGACAACAATGTGAAGCTGATTATTCTTGATAGGCTTAATGAGCTCAAGGCATCTCATCGGGATATCATGGTGGAGATGGTGATGGATGTGCTCAGGGCATTGTCTAGCCCGAATTTGGATATACGCAGGAAGACACTTGACATTGTTCTCGAACTGATAACACCAAGGAACATCGACGAGGTGGTGCTGAATCTCAAGAAGGAGGTCATGAAGACCCAGAGTGGAGAACTGGAGAAGAATGGGGAGTACAGGCAAATGCTTGTGCAGGCCATACACTCGTGTGCGGTGAAGTTCCCAGAGGTGGCAAGCTCAGTGGTGCACCTGTTGATGGATTTCCTTGGAGACAGCAATGTTGCTTCTGCCATCGATGTTGTAGTCTTTGTTCGGGAAATTATTGAGACCAACCCAAAGCTTCGAGTGTCCATCATCACTAGGCTCTTGGACACGTTCTATCAGATCCGAGCTGCCCGGGTTTGCTCATGTGCCCTCTGGATTATCGGAGAGTATTGCCTCTCACTCTCTGAGGTGGAGAATGGGATTTCTACCATCAAGCAATGCCTGGGTGATCTCCCCTTCTACACAGTTAATGAGGAAAGTGAAGGTGCTGATGCTGCAAAGCCCTCTCAGCAGGTTAGTTCGTCTGTTACGGTCGCATCCAGGAGGCCAGCTGTTTTGGCTGATGGAACCTATGCAACTCAAAGTGCTGCTTCAGAAACTGCTGTTTTGACTCCTACCCTTGTTTCTGGGTTGCTAGCTTCACCAGCCAATCTGAGGTCCTTGATCCTAAGTGGGGATTTCTTTGTAGGGGCTGTTATTGCCTCTACCTTAACCAAGCTTGTTTTGAGGTTGGAAGAAGTCCAGCCATCCAAAGTTGAAGTTAATAAAGCTAATGCAGGGGCTCTGTTGATCATGGTTTCTATGCTGCAATTAGGGCAATCTTCATATATTCCTCACCCAATAGACAATGATTCATACGATAGAATACTTGTTTGCATAAGACTTCTCTGCAACACAGGCGATGAAGCTAGGAAGATATGGTTGCAGTCATGCCGCCAGAGTTTCGCAAAGATGCTGGCAGAGAAGCAGTTCCGTGAGACTGAGGAGATAAAAGCAAAGGCCCAGATATCTCATGCTCAACCAGATGATCTCATTGACTTCTATCATTTGAAGAGTAGAAAGGTAAGAAGGGTTTATTTTTTATTCTTGTCCTTTTCATTGCATGCTTCGTTAGTGGACTTGCTTGGTTTTACTTGGACTTGGATTTGTATTTTTTGTTTGGAGGAATGTGTTCAAAGGAGAATACAAGACACCTGATATGGAAGCTTGTTTTGTTTTCATGAATAGTAAAAAGTCAAAACTGATCCAATTTACCTTCTTTTTAACTGTCAGTGAGTGGCTTTAGTTATGTTTCGTAGATATCCTTATTTGGCACTTTATTTATTTTGTTGTTCAGTCTGAATTTGGTTTACGGCCATGCCTTTTTTTGATTTATCTCAAGCAACACTGGTTTTTCCCCTTAGAAAGTTCTGTTTCTTCTGTTCAATAATGTTAACCATTGCATTTATGGGTTTGAAGCTAGCTACTTGTACTAGGAAAGTAATGGCGGCTGTGGTGGTTATAATATTGTAAGGCATAGCCACTAGTTTATTCATGCTAACTAAGATTATCATGCATACAAAACTAATTTGTATTCAGTCCATCTTGCAAAAAGTGCTTTAAAGAGTCTTTTAAATTTCATGTATGGTTACTTTGGAAGGAGCTTGGTTGAACTGAGGTTCTTATGTTATGGCTGTCCTCTATGCATGAAGGATAGTCCAAGGTGTTCACAATACCCTGTATTGACACCAAGCCTTGGCATGTTGGTAGTAGGAACTTAATTTAAATTTGGAGAAATCTTGGGGAAAAAAGATTAATTGCATCTCATGCATGGAATTTTCACATATAAACATATAGAATTTAACAATATTTTTTTTTCTTGTCCATTGCAAATTAAGAATAAATATGCCCCATTTGTAATTCACAAATGGTATCATAGAGAGGTGTGCTAAAGATGATTTAAGCACCAATCAAATTTTATTAGTTTGGGTTTCTTATCTGTATTGATGCAAGGGGAGGAGATAATCCTTTTTTTTTTTTTTTGATATGTAGTAAGGGATCTTCTTGATTCAATAAGGAATGGAAATGGTGTTTTTTGTAAATTAAACATAGAATATTGCACTAAGCTATAGAGACAACCTTGATTAAATGACAAAGGTTTGGGAAATGGGCATTGACATTTGAATATAAATCCTAAAATCTGTTTATAGCTTGTGATTCTTGAACTTTTGATAACCTGAAATATTTGAACTGTACTTAGGCTTTATGCTTTGGCATTTAGCTTGCATAGGTATTGTGTGTGAAAACTAGATGTATATGTATTACAATAACTCTTTTACAGTAAGAGTTCCACCTGTAATTGATGAGTTAGGTTTGAGGATAGGACAATAGACGATACAGAACGTAGTTTGGAGCCGTGTGCTTGAAATCTAGGGAATTCTTGATACTGATGTATAGTTGCATCACTGTTATAAAACTCAATTTGCTGAATGCTTATAAATTTGTATTTCATGTTATGGAGAACTTTCAACTGCATGTGCCTTCAGCCACCCAAGGCAAGTAGCTGTGCACATTCACCTACCATACAATTGTTATTTGTGATCTTCCTTCCCTAGTGCTATTTTCAATGTGCTTGCACTCCATGTACGCTTTTTAATATCTTGTGTTTTCCCTAGTGTTATTTGTGTTTTGAATATCTTGTGTTTAAAGTACCTTAATGCTCTTCAATCTTTTACAATGTAACTGTTAGAGGATTGGGAAAGAGTTTTAGATTAGTTAAGTTAAACTAATTAGTTTGTTTTGGTATTCCTGTTATCTCTTTCTATTTCTGTTTGGATTTGATTTGATTTGAGTTTGTTTCCAAATTAATTATGATTAGGATTAGGATTACTATTGTCATCCCCTCTATATAAAGAGGGGTTGATTTCTCTTTTTATCAATAAACAAGAATTGCTGAATATTCTTTCACCGAAACCATGTATCTTCTCTCCTTTTTCACATGTTTGCCCTATCTTGCTATTAGATGATTGATTTGCAATATTCATTCTATGAAGCATGCCTATTTTTTTATTCGTAGTGTTGCCTCTCTACATTTGTATTTATGTAAACTTATGTGTCCTACTCTTCACATTTGTGCATGTTACTCCAGCGAAGCATGCAGCATCTGAAGATTTTACATTGGATGCAAATCTTGTGAAAATCCTTGTATTTATGTTTGTTCAGTAACTCATCTTGCTTTTTCCTTAAACTAAATGTGTTTGTTGATAGCCATCATGCCGTCTCAGTGGCCACACATCTATATTCATTCTCCAACAACATTTTCGGATAACTTCTTCTCATGTACTTGAAGTACTGTTGACTTATAAATGACACAGCAACAACAACTACCTTCTCCTTACTAAGTGGGGTTTGTTGCATGGAATCACAAATAATGAGGGGAAAAAAATCTAATATCATTTTCTTTTCTTAAATCCGTGTTCCAATTTAACTTATCTGCACATTTTCTGAAACAGGGAATGACCCAACTTGAGATTGAAGATGAAGTTCAGGATGATTTGAAACGGGCAACAGGAGAATTTACAAATGATGGAGATGAGGCAAATAAACTCAATCGCATTCTTCAGCTCACAGGATTCAGTGATCCAGTATATGCTGAAGCTTATGTGACAGTTCACCATTATGACATTGTTCTCGATGTTACAGTCATTAATCGCACAAAGGACACACTTCAAAATTTGTGTTTGGAATTGGCAACAATGGGAGACCTCAAACTTGTTGAGAGGCCTCAGAATTATACTCTTGCACCTGAATCTAGCAAGCAGATTCGTGCAAACATTAAAGTGTCTTCAACTGAAACTGGAGTTATTTTTGGAAATATTGTGTATGAGACCTCAAATGTGCTTGAACGAACGGTTGTCGTCCTCAATGATATCCATATTGACATCATGGACTATATTTCTCCTGCAACATGTGCAGATGTGGCATTTAGGAATATGTGGGCTGAATTTGAGTGGGAAAACAAGGTATGCAGATTCTCACTGACCAAACTGTTGACTTTTTTTTTTAAGATATATATATATATATACTTAAAACAACTTGACCTTTTGGCAGGTTCTTCTAGAGATTGTTGTTGTCTTGATATTTTACTTTTGTGTTCTTTGTTCAACATGAAATCTTATGCTTGCTTTAGAGTATCAAGATTTTCCTTTCATTTGTTTGCTGATCAAAGGTTGAAATTTAGGGTGTGTTCTAGTGGCTTTTGTCTTTTACAGTTGCATGTTTTTTCTGAATTTGGAAATTGAAAGTTTTTTCTGCCACTGCATCTTTGCTATTATTTTTCTGCTACTGTATCTATGCTACTCTCCGCTGCTGCCATTCAACACTTCCAATTCAATGCATTAGCTTATTCTGTTGATGTAAGGATCCTGATCGAATAGAATATCTTGCCGTCTGAAATTTATTTCTAACATATTATCTTGTATTGTCATATATGTACAAATGCAATTTGATATAGATTTTATTTAAAAATGACAAACCCGCCTGTTCAGTAAAAGAATAAAATAGGTACTTACCAGAAGACATGTTTGTTGTATACATGCATTTGTTATTCATTTGCTGAGTGATAATTGGGCAGTTGTCGACATAAATAAATTGAAATACACACATGCTCACATTCTGCACTTCTTTCCGAGCAATTTTTCTTTTTTCCAGTTTATAATCTATTTCATATTATTTTTTTTCTATGAATCACTTGTTGCTGGTTCGAGCTATAGATATGCTAAAATATCTGGCTACATTTTCAGGTGGCTGTGAATACTGTCATTCAGGACGAGAAGGAATTTCTAAATCATATCATTAAGTCTACAAATATGAAATGCCTCACTCCACCGTAAGCTCTTGACCTCTCTTGTGACGCATGCACACATGCTTGTGCCCATGCACCTATGCTCATATGCATGCACACAGGTGGCGTTTTTTGTTCTGTCTAGGAGTCTAGGTTCAAGAATGGGTTGGGTATGAAGGAGTATACTGAAGGAAAATATCTTATCAACTATCAACACACATGAAATAATCTGTATGGAATCCTTATTGTGATCTTTAGTGTAGAAAGAGAACGAGAATAGACGATCAAGTTTGATGCTTGAAGAAAATTTTAAGGAAAAATATCGTAAACATTGAGGTTTGATGTTCAATTGATTCTTTGGACTGAAACTTCATCTTATATCGATAAATGGATTGCTGAAATATCACATAATTCTGCTAGATTGGGGAGGTCATGCATTATTTGGGAATCACGTAGGGTTGGGGCCTAGATTTAGAAGAGGATCATCATTGTCGTCATCATCACCACCACCACCACCACGACGATTATTATTAGTTGAGCAGCTTAGAATGTGGAAGTATCTACTTGTCCAAGCTTAACAAGAATTGATGAGGTTTTGAGGAAGTTTCTATTTCACTTGCATTTCAATTACCAATTTGCTATTTCCCACGAGTGAAAGGAATTGAGACTTCATGGAAGACGTACTATATTATCAATTTTTTAACTTCTGCCGGAAGATGGTCATCCATCTAATAAATGCAATTTTTTTATTTTTTATTTTTATGCCTTGTGCATTAGATCTGCTCTCGAAGTAGGATGTGGATTCCTTGCTTCAAACCTGTACGCGAAGAGTGTCCATCTAATAACTGCAATTTTTTTTGTTTATGCCTTGTGCATTAGATCTGCTCTCGATGGAGAATGTGGATTCCTTGCTTCAAACCTGTACGCGAAGAGTGTCCATCTAATAACTGCAATTTTTTTTGTTTATGCCTTGTGCATTAGATCTGCTCTCGATGGAGAATGTGGATTCCTTGCTTCAAACCTGTACGCGAAGAGTGTCTTTGGGGAAGACGCCTTGGTAAATGTTAGCATTGAGAAGCAGGCAGACGGCAAATTGAGTGGCTACATTAGAATAAGGAGCAAGACGCAGGGGATTGCACTCAGTTTGGGCGACAAAATTACCCTCAAACAGAAAGGAGGCAACAGCTAGATGTGGAAAGTCTACAACTTATTTGTTACTTCACTAAAATTTGCACATTGCTGTTTATATTTTTGGCTGTTATTCCCCACAAAAGAGGATTTTTCCCTTCCGAGCTTCTCTTTTCTGGTAGACTTCGATGCCTCTGGATCGATTTTCCATTATATAGCTTCATTGCTTGTTGTAGTTCTTGTGAAACAGGAGTGTATGTTTGCTTTCTGGCAACAATAATCGTTATTCTGTTCTAACCTATGTTATGGCATTTAGAACTAGTTAGAAATGAATTTCTAAGCCCAGGTTTCCAATTTTTTGTTGGTGGGCCTTTCGTTGTTCAATGAATGTTGGATCTCGGTTTCCCCTGTAGTTTCTGATCTTCCACTTCGTTTCTGGGACGAGATTAGATGGCACGGAACAAGTTGGTAGTTGGGTCCTTGGGCCTTTATTTTCCTTGGATACACTTCCAACCATGTCGTCTGCAATTCGTGTGCTGTATTAGCACTTCGACAACAAACCCCTAAATCTACGCAACAACCACACCCATTTAAATGTTTCCAAATACTTGACCTAATCCAAAGAGTTCAAACGAACTCTAAAGTCTCAGATTTCTCTTATACACAAAGTCAAGTGGTCTCACATTGTTATAGGCAGTCGTGATCCTTTTTCCTCATCTCCTCAAACGAACTCTAGAGTGCTTCAATCATATAAATCCCTAACTCTTTTGTTCTCATTTATTTTGTTTATTTTGTGTGGTGTCGCATTAGTTTGGATGCATGGTATTATTTGATATATTTTCTTGTATTCTTGATGGCAGTATTGATGATATTTTAGTTATCATGGATCTGTTGGATGGAAAGCGAATCTATGCTGCAATTATATGAGTTGATTTTTGCATGATACGTACATTTGTTCTAATATTTGCAACAATTTCTCGGCTTTACTTCCCACTGAACAGGGTATTTCAAGAATATTATAGTTTTAGAATTACGAATGAGGTCCTGATTTATTTTCCCTGATGCCGTGCTTATTCCTTGTGGTCACTCCCGGCACTCCTCGACCTATTGGATGCGTCTGGGCTTCACTCTCCTCTTTAATCTCAACTGGCCAATGTCTCCATGCACCTTACGGTCGTAGTCGTACCCTCAACTGGCCATTCAATTTGCTCATTTCAATACACAATCGGATCCAGTGGTCATTTGATTTGTTTGACCTTTTTTTTTTTTTTGCGTACAGCTACATTACCCGCAAAAGAAAGCGACTCCAAAAATTGGAACAGAATAACAATCACTGCTACAAACTGCACTAAGCAGTAAAGTTATGTACTGAAAATTCCAAGCTATATACCAGGCAACGAAGCACCCAGCAATGTGATGATGTGCTTTTGTGCTTTTGTGACGTGGGGGCACCATGTTGTGGCATGCACCCTGGCTCGTGGTTGTTACGTGGCCGCTACGACACAAGCTTATGGATCTGAAATGGGCTGAGGAAGAACCTGCAAGCCAACGGTCCCGGGGTGATAGATGATAGGTGTGGGAGGTGCACTAGCCTATTGAGTGAGAGGTGGACTTTTATCACATGGTTAGACCAGGTGGAGTATGGGAGATGAGATATTAAGTAAAATAAAAAATAAAAGTGATAATACTTTCATGCCTCCTCCAAATACGAAGTCATATAATATATAGCAAGCATCCCTTCTCTTTCGTTACACACCACGACTTCACTGCAAGGCAAGAAAGCCAACACATAAAACAACCCGTACGCACAATGCAGTAAGCTAAGTCATGGAAAAAGTTCGAAGGTAAGTGTAGGTACATATTGCTTTGATTACTGACCACCTTAGTTATTGTCTTACTTTTGTCTTATTTTGGTATAGGATTACCCTGGCAAACCCTCCGTTCAATGATTTTTTTCCAATCTTATGGGTGACAACTGGTATCAAGTAGGTTCTAAAAGAAAAAAATACACTCAATTGGAAAGGAAGGTGCAACCATGAATATCTAACCGAGGAGGAGACGGCCCGCAGCTAGTGTCCGTAAGACCCACCCTCTTTGCCGATCCTTACCATCTAAAATAGCCCCTTCGATTTTTACTCTCCCCCATTTTTACGAGAAGCAACTTCCTCTCCGTGAAGGCGTTAAGATTTTCTCTTTTTCTTTTTCGTCCGGAAGCGCGTATTGGTGTATCAGATTTTTTCCTTGAACGATAATTTTTCGATCTTCAAAGGAAAAAAACAGCCCCTTCGCCGGTCAGATGGGCCCCATTCGCTAGCGTCCGTTGCGGCAACCCGACGAGGACTCCTTTCCCCTCTTTTCCCGCGCGCGGCAAACCCTAAAAACCCAACCCGGCGAATGCTTCATCATCCCCTTCCCGCCCTCCATCTCCTGTCCTCTCTATCTTAAGAGCAAATGGCAACTAGAACGGAACGCATCAGCGATCTCCCCGACGAGATCCTCCTCTGCATCCTCTCCTTCCTCCCAACCACGAAGCAGCGCGCCTCCACCTCCCTCCTCTCCCGCCGATGGCGCCACCTCTGGACCCAAACCCCCACCCTCGACTTCACCTCCCGCGACGCCCCCCACTACCCTCGCAACGTCGAGGACACCCTCTTCCGCCATTGCTTTCTCGTCCCACGCCTCCACCGCCTCTACGTTAACCTCTACCCCGCGCGCACCGGGCGCCGCAGGAGGTCGTTCCTCAAGCTCCAGCGCTGGATCACCCTCGCCTCGATGAAATCCGTCCGCGAGCTCCACCTCGCTCTCGGCCACCGCTTCAAGCTGCCGCCATCCATCATCCTCTGTGGCCGCTCCGTTCGCGTACTCAAGCTCAGCAGGATCCCATGGGAGAACTTCCTCAGATGCGAGCCCTTAGGCTTCTGCTGCCTGGAGACCTTCGTGCTCCACCACGTCTCCATACGCGACGACCGATTCCTCTCGTTGCTCCTGATGTGCCCCAACCTCCAGAGCCTGCTGATCTCCAGCGAGACCTTTCCCTACATCAAGCTGTCCTCCGTCGCGAACCCACACCTCAAGGACCTCATGGTCGACGGTGATCCGCAGGAATTGGTCGTCCACGTCCCCGGTCTCCAGTACTTATCTCTCTCCCAGTGCTGGCTCATGGATTTGCATATGGGCGAAGCGCCGCAACTGCGTGAGGTCCAGCTCTATCCCATCTTCAAGAAGTTCGGGAACGACAACTCCTTAGCCTTGTCGAGAGTGGAGATTTTAAGAGCGAGTTCGATGGTCTTCAAGGTCAAATTCAACTAACTTGTTATGATCTCAAGCCCAATCGAGGGAAAAAGAAAACGGCACTAAACATTAAACCCATGAGAAGCTTAATCGCCAGCTGACTGATGTATATGCGAAGTGTTGCATCTCGCCTGCCTCTAAAATTAGTTAAATAGGCTTTGTTTTTAACTTTGTAGGCCCAAGAGATGGAGTCGAACACGTCCACCTTTACAAATCTCAAAGGTGCTACATGGTGATGGTATTCCCTTTGAAGGTTCCTCAGACTGTTTCTTCTCATTCCTTAAGCGATGCCCATCCTTGGAAACAGTTTACGTCACAGTATGTACTCTTGTTTGCATTTTGCCCACTTGCTTGATTTTCCATCCGATCCACTCCTCTTATCATGTGTTTACTTTTTTAGGTAGCTGTTTTATTGCAACAAATGGTCATCTTGAAGACAAAGTATTTGATGAAATCTACAATGGATCATCATGGATCTGCCCAATCAAGTCAGTCACACTATTGCGATTTGCTGGTGGACAGCGTAATGTGGAATTGTTGGAATACTTGCTTGCAGTATTGACCGACTTGGAGCATCTATGCATTGTTGTTCTCGACGAATACCTTCAAGAACTATCTAGGGAGGATGTCTTGGACGAAATATGTCAACTTCCTCAAGCGTCTCCACTTGTCAACATTATCGTAGAAACACTGGGCGCTTTTCGAAGCTTCCTCTTGGGAGATGCTGCTTCAATTTCCCTGAGGAAAATGTTGGAGGTCACCAATGTTTTTTTTTTCCTGCATCACGTAGGAAGCTTGGCTATGTTGGATGGGATGCAGACAGGTACCATAAGAACGAGGTAGGTGATACTAAGCTGACATGATTTTGGCGTCCAAATTCCTTTTTTTCCCTTGCCTGTTGAGGTTTCCATTGTCACTCCTTGATGATGTTAGTAAGTTTTTATTTTATTATGGATTCGGGCTACTCTTGGAATTCATTGATATGAAAGATATCTACAAGACATTGGGTCTAAAGACCCAAAAACAAAATGCCCAAATGGTTTCTCCAACCCCTAGAGGCAAACAGAGTGGCCGACCAGTTTGGTAGTTGTCTTCACATGCATGCTAGCTGCTGCCCTTCATCTACTTCAAGAAGCCAGCTCCTTACAATTGGGCCTCTTGTCCAATCTCCTTATCCGATGAGTTAAGTTACCATGAGATCATGTGAATGAACTCCCTATTTAATGCCTCTAAATCCTTATCACCAGCTTCCTCTTCCTGACTGAAATTATAAATGGATAAGTATTTACTTCGGACCAGAAATTTTCAACCTACTTCTCTTGATGTTTCTCCTTGAATCCCCCAACCTCCTCTCCTGTGTGTCTTGCTCTGTACAAGTAATAGCAGCCCGGTTCATCATCATCATCTAGAGTCCCATCCCTCTTCCATCTCACGTTCAGTAAATTTCATTAGTGGGGGTTGCGCAAGATTTTTTTTTCCCTGCATCCTGTTTAATCTTGCTCATGCTTGCATCAACTAAGCCTCTCCATTTGAGTTGCAACCATGAGATGTATCAAACCTCGCCTGCCTCCTTTGTTCTTCTTTAAGCCAAGCAATAAGCCTTTTCCTTTGATCATTCAAACTTGCCTCACCCAAGACAACTGTGGATCATCCCCCAAATCAGTATAGACAGGTTATTTATTTGTTTCATGTATTTCTTTGTTGGTTTCATTCATTACCTTCCCGGCAGCATCACAAATAATAATTTTTTCAGCTTTATGAGTAGTGCCTCCTCAACCATGTCACGCAAATGCTGCCTTTCAATGCCTCAGAAGAACTGCTCGTCTCCTTCAGCCAACATCTTCTCCTTATTCACATTTACTTTTACTCTTTTCCCCAATCCAGATGAGTAATCTCCCCATCTTTCATCTGGACTTGAATCGTTGCTTTCCATAATCAATATTTGATCTAATCAATCAAGGTTGCTGTTCAGCTCAATACCAGTATTTAGTTTGCTCTGTCCTTTTTTGTTTCAAGAAGTTTGCTTCTTGTTACTACTCCCTTTCTTTGACAAGCCAGCCCCCTTTTATTGTTGTTAACTCCTGCTATTTCCTTTCTCAAAAAACTCCAGACATCTCAGCATTGCTGACTCTTTGCTATTTATCTTGATTCCCTTTCCCTCATATGCTGCTTCTATATGCCAGTTCTCTGCCTATATATTTTTGTGTGCTTCCTGCATCAACTTGTTTAGGCCAGCTTTTAGTTACAACTGAACCCTGTATACGCCTCCCTCCATTGAATTGTCAAAAGCTTCAAGGAGTTGCTGTCCAGATTATTAGGTTTGGCGCCCTCAGTCCCAAAATTTATCTGCTGCTGCTACAGCCCACTAAATTTGTTCATTGAATTTTGTTCATAAACACTCTTCGAGCTGATCTCGAGCTAAGCCTACCGAAATTGAACCTTTTTGATAGCCCTACATACATAGAATATGAATCCAAAATAGAGCTACAAATATATATACATAAAGTCTCAATGCACTCGTGGATAACGAAATTTCTTTAACCACAGTGAACCCACGTGAGAACATGTGGCATCAAAAGTTTAATTAGTTTTTACTTAGAGATCAAGTTTCTAGATATAATGTACAATGATCAATATATGCATATGGTTAAAAAATGTATCTTTATTTTTACACAACACCCATTCAAAAAATTGATAAAGGGAACGCCTATGAAAGGATGCGTAAATGCATATTAGAAAAAAAGTTATATCGAAAAAGACAATTAATCTAATTAGAGACCACATGGCATGCAATTGAAAGTGATTTTTGTTATTATATAACGAGTTATGTAAATATGTACTGTTGTAAGGGTACAATGTAATTTGTTTGACGTAACTAACTACAAATATACTGCCATTGAACTGCTAACCTTGCTTAGAATCAATTCCATTTTTCACCGAACAACAAAGAGTTCTAACATGATATGAGAGCTCTAGGTTCTAAGATTCTTGCTCAAGAAGGCAGACGTTAAGGATTGATGAGATGATCGAAGCATATATCCTCCAAAATGCGGATCAACTTCATCATATTGTAGTTCGTCTACGGCAGATTGTATATCTTCTTTGACAAATCATTGTGTTCCTTTGTTTCAGTGAGCAATTTACACTTCCCAAATTTGCAATGGATCAAATCTAGGGTTTTCTTTCATTCTTTGTTACAAATTTCTCTTTGATTTGTCTTCTATTCATTGATCAACTATTCATGTGATCTGGAATTTTGTTCTCTATTCTTGCTTGGCCTGATCATTTTGCTCTAGTAGTTGTGTGATTTGATAAGATGCTTGTGCAGGTTGGTGCTTTTGTTCTATGCTCCTTTTCACTAGTATTATTGGATAGGTGCTCCTATTTGCTTTTCTTTACACATGATTAAAAGTCCGATCATCGGAAATGATCCTCTGATGAAGTTGACATCTCTAATTGAATCCATCCCTGCCACCATTTATCATGGTAATCCTCACAAGCTTAATTCTAGCCCAATTTGCGCTTGTGCTATATGCATATGATCTTATTGGGTTTGTGGGTGATACTCTCAGCTCTCCTCAATTTGTTGCAAGCAACTCCTCTCAAGTACAAATTTTGAATAAGGACTATACCCTTTGGCATTGTAAAGAGCATCTCGTTTTGAGTTGACTTTCATCTTCCATTTCTAAAGAGATTCGTGCTTAGATTATTGATCTAATGTTACGATCCGATTCTCGAATCTTTACAGGATTCGAGATCGGTTCGACTCAACTAATTCTAAGACCTAATTATCCAACAAGAAATAATCAAAGATAGGAAAGTAAATCATATTCACACATGCAATATAACTAAATAGAAAAGACGTACAAAGCAGTAAAGGAAATAGATCAGCTGTTTTAATATATACCATCACAACAATAATAATGGAAAGTGGAAAGTAAACAATAATAGCAGAACAGTAACTAAAAGTCCATTACTTACTACAACAGTAGAGAAAAAAGAAAGGAAGTACTGAAAAAAACTACTGTCGGACTCGACTGAGTCTAGCACCTTCCGCAATTGGAAATTCGGGCTGCTTGACTCCTGGTCTTGAATAGTGTTATAAAAAGATAGAGTCAACGAACGTTGAGTAGAGTGGTATCTATGTTATCTAAGTACAAAACAATAAAAATAACAAGTTAAATTTTCATTTCCATTTATATGTTTTATATGTTCCAGTTTTACACATTTCTCAAAGTGTCTAGATATTTCTTGATCTTGCATGTTCCTCGTGGAAATAATCTTGATTGCAGTCTTTTCCGTAAAGTAAAAGGTACACGTGGTGTTCTTTTGGTCGAGAGAGTCTCCCGTATAGTCCTACACCTAGTTAACCACCCCGATGTCACTGTTAAGACGTAGCGGTGAATAGAGCATGAGTAATAAGCGCACGGGTAGCTATCCTACACTGACACGTGGTTAATCGTTTCCGCTAGTAGATACGTCCAAAGTACAGCACGGAATAGTATGGGACCTTGCTCTCTCAAAATAGAGGTCTCGTTCCTCCATAGTTCGCGCATCTTCGTCTGACTACCTCGGTTTGTCCAGAGAGTTTAACAAGTCAGTATAGGATGGCTAGCTGAACCTTGGGTCCCGTGGGGTGGTTAGCTTCCTCCCTACACTAGTAGCTCGCCTTGGTACCACATATGTGAGGGTCAACAGGAGTCGGTGTAAAGTGGTCAATCATAATCCCGAGTCTCAACCCAAGGAAGGCTAGCTCCGCTCTACACAAAAGAGGACAGTTGCTCTCCTTAATACTACATATTCAAGGGTCAACATACTTCCTGTTTACATTCCAGATTTTCGTCTATCAACAGGAGTTCCACTCCTAATTCCCCGTAGGGTTCATGTTCATGTTCACCTCATTTATCTCGATCCAGATCTCATCTTTCATAATTCATTTCTTATCCATGTACAGGCAACTCATATTTTCATAGTTCAATTCCTAATAAATGCAACTGGTGTTTTCATAAGTAGTTTCATCAAACATAAGCAGTTCATATTTTAACAGGCAGCTTGTAATTATAATCCAGGCATTTACTAGTAATTTATCTTAATCATGCATGCATATAAATCATAAAGTACAAATAGACTCATTCATTTCTCTATCCTAGGGTCCATGCCATATCCTAGAGTTCCATTCAGCTACTTCCACAAGTACATTCTTATTCAATTATTATTAACGAAATTTAACCACTCTATCAAGAAACACGGGAGTAATGGGGTTTTGAACCACAGGCCCAGACGTCTTTGCGAGTACCAAACGTGCAGCAGGTAGAAATCCTATATTAGGTAATACATCACAAAAGGAAAGTTCAGAACAGTGTAAAACAGACTCTAGTACATCAAGGAACTCGAGAGGAAAGTACAGGTATTTCGTTTGCGTAAAATGGACCTCGATCGAACCCTAAACGAGTCAAAAACATGCCTACTGTTCAAAATCAGACATCTGAGAATAATTCCAGACGTCTTAAAAGGCGTCTGATCTTACCTTATGTTCCTGCGGTATCCTCAAACGTCCAGACCTTCTCTGCGACCATCTGAAGGCAGTTCTAAACATTGGATAATGCCTCTGGTCATCTGGACGCACCTTCGAACCTCTGGTGATGTAATCAGACATCCAAAAATACGTGGAAAAGAGTTCTGCACGCCTTCCTAAAGGTCTTTACTTGCGTACGAAATCGCAGGTCCAAATCAGGCCCGACCAATTTCTGTGGTGAGGCTTGCATGGTCGTAACTGTGGAAAAGGACGTACCTTGCGATATAAGTGTTTTCAGACGTCTGGTCTTAGACTCGAACGTCTAGCTGCCGCTACGATTGTCTGGTCTACTCTCCAGACGTCTGATACTGGAAAAATCCTAGTATTAGGAACTCTTCGCAGCTCGCTCCGCTTGCTTGCCACGCGTCGCAGTAGCTCCAGTCGCTGTAGAGGGCCGGGAGGCCACCTCCCCGAGCCCTCTCCTCCCGCACGTGCCCGCCGTTGGCCATGTGAGCTCCGCCAAGCTTCCACCGAAGCTCCATCGACCTTAGGCCTCCTCCTCCCGTGCTCTCCTCCTTCCTCCCTCTCACTCTCCCTCGCTTGCCCCCCTCTCGCCACTCTCGCACACGAACTGAAGGTGGTGGTGGCTGTGGTGTGTGGAGTAGAGAGGGGAAACGAGGGGGGTTTATATAGGAGGGCATGGGGTTTAGGGTTCGGTGGAGATGAGGAAGAGAGAGGAACGGTTCTGCGTGTCGCCCGTGTGCAAAACGTAGTGCGCAGTACAAAAATTTCACTTTCAGATATCCGGGAACGGGTACAGACGTCTGGACAGATGTCTGACTGAGACTCCAGATGTCTTAAAAGGTTAAAAAGTAACGGGTCCTTACACCTAACCTTTGCTAGAGCTATTTAGGTTTTCTTGGAGAATTATTTTGCGACTCAAATTAAAGCTTGTATTTTTTAGTATAAGTCAAAGCTCAACAACCTTAAAAGGGGGGATTTGAGTATTTCTAATTTTGTCGACAAGGTCAAGGCTATTTCAATTAATTTGGCAGCCACCAGAAAGGTTCTTGATAGCGATGATTTACTACATGCTACCTTGAATGGCCTTCCCACTGAATACAATTCAATTGTGTCCACTTTACTCAGTCAAGTAGACTCTCTTATGAGGATTCCATTAGACTTTTGCTTGCTCATGAACACCACCTTCTGTAGAGTCAGCCCAAAATTTATGTTGTCAATCAAGCCACTACATATGATAGTCAGCTTGCAAATCAATCTTTTTGTGGTCATAGAGGTTCTCGAGGCAGGTGAGGATCTCCTTTTTCTGGTTGCGTTCAACAATCTAGGCATTCTAGTGGTTGTTTTCAACAAGGTGGTCGTGTTTATTGTAAGTTACACTAGAGGGGGATGAATGATGCGATAAAATAAAATGAACAAATAAAAATAATCACAATTACACAAAGATCTTTCACCACAAAGACAATCAATTTTAGGTGAAACCCAAATCAGATAAAAATCACCACTTAAGTGACTCCAACTTAGGATTTTCTTGATTAACCGAGTTGATCAAATCTACTAACGTACCACTTGAACAAGGGTAGCACAATTTCAATATCTCAAAGGTAATGTACCTCAAACCTTTCTTTTCCACGAAGAGAATTTTATCTCCAACAAAGACAGGAATCCGCAAACTTAGACAACTAAACAAAAATAAAACAAAGTACAAAAGAACCTATAGAAATCATATAATAAATTAAACAAGTATATAAGACTAGTGACTTCCTTAAGGTGGAAGTTAATTGGAGTAAAAGCATACTGAAACATAGCTCTCAAAGTTCATGTAAGGAGTGATGGTAATACCATCATGGGTCCTAACTACTCACAATTAGTCAAGTTCTATTGGTTAATGGTCCTATTTAATCATCTGAGAGTCACAACTCTGCAATGTTATGATTTAAGAAGAAAATAAGGAAACAAGGTTAATTCTATTGTTTTAACAGCATATCACAAATGTAGAATAACTACGAGGTCATTTAGGGGTTAATTAAAGGTTAATTGAGCATAAAAGACTAAAAAATGGATTCACATCGACTAAATTAGTGTTTCATGTATTTTGAGGACCAAAACAGGATTGAAAACCTTAATTATCAATCCCATTTAAATTGAAAAGATTCTAATCAAGATAAAATTAATCTAAATCTTCTAAAATTTATATAAAAATATTCTAAGAGGTTTGGTATATATGATTTGACCATCTGAACCCATTTTGACCCAGAACAGAGTTTAAGACAAGAATTTACCTTAATTTGGGCTTCTGTACAATTTGCCTAGTCAAACGTAGTCAAAATTCAAATATAAGTTCACCATTAGATTCCGTGGGTCCAAATTAAGTTGATCCAAAATTTTAGCCTAATCAGAGTTTATTTTGACCTAATTTATATTTTAACCCTTGAAAACTTTATTTCTCTCACTTAAACCCCTAATTTCAAGTTTATTACAAATGACCCCCTAGCTTTCTCTTCATTTTTGGAAATGGATCCCTGCCTTCATTGAAGGTGTGAACAACACCTCAAATCAAACCTGTGATCATTCAATCACGGAATTCTCTCTGGATTCTTGACCAAATCCCTCCAAACTTGGAGGGATTGATCTAGAAAAGTTGTCCAATCCATCAAACTGCCTCAAGGATCCCAAATCAGATCCTAGAGCTCAGGCAAGCTCGAGGAATTTGAGGTAGTTTTCTTTCCAAAACCATGGACCAATCAAGCTTGTTCCTTGATTTAGAATTTGAATTTGAGCTCTATATAAAGGCCCCAAGATCCCAGCATTCTCAGCCAAGAATTAGTCAAGAAACCTCTCTCTCCTCCGACCACCACGTCTTCAGCTCCAGCGTGCACTTTCCATCCCTCTCCTCTGGCCATCTAACCGCCAAATTGGATGGCCCTTCGGCTTCCCCACTTGCGATCGTCGTCGGCCAAAGCGCGGTCGCTCCCAGCCTCTCCTTCCTCATCGTACCTCGTTGTCTTCTTTGTGTCCAACTGGTCAACATCAAACACCTCTGCCCTCCTCTCACTCCCTAAGTCCCCTCATCTTCTTCCCCTCCCTCTCTAGGACACTTCTACCCCCTTAGCTTCTAGGTTTAACCGCTATATCACTAACTCCCCCTCTGTCTTCCCCAGCTCCAACATGAGCTCCAACAAGCTCATGCTGGAGCTACACCACACCAAACACACCACCAGCACCTCCTACACCTTCACCACACCTCATTGAGTAAAAACCCTAAAGAAATTTAGGACTTTAAACTCTCCCCCTCCTTGTCGAACAACACACCCTCTGCACACCTTCTCCGACCTCAACAGACCACCTCTGTGCACCAAACTCCATGAAACCACCTCCACAACACTCACCATCCTCTAGCAATCCTACTGAGCTTTCTAATTAGGGCAATAAGCTTGTGTTCATGTTTTTAGGGTTCGGTTGGAGCTCCGCCATCGCCTTCATCTTCCTCAACGTCGACCGCCTCTCTCTAGCCACCACCTAACCTACTGCCACACTCAATCAAAGTGGCCTCATCTCCTGAGCAATCCTAACCATCAATTGAGCGAAGGCCACAAGTAGCAGCAACAATTGAGTGGAGCAGATACGACAACATGTAAAGACCTCAGGGACTTTAGTTCCACATCGGAAGCAGCTAACCAATTTTTTGATTAATAAAGCTTTTGGTGGATAAGCTGTTCACCTCGAAACACTGGGGTGAGGTCCCTCCTCACTCGCTTATGCACTCCTCACCCATGGTCACATGTGTGCGAGCTTGGTCACTGCTCATGACCTGATTACCCGGTACTGTTCACCCGGGTTTGAAATAGAGAGAGAGAAAGAAAGGAATTTGAGGAGGGAGGAAGGAGGTTTTGGTCCTCGACATTTGTGCCTCCGCCCCCACCCCCCCTCACTCAACACTTAGCATTTCAAGAGGGTTCTTCCTTGTGCTTCTGAGGCTTTGAAAGATAAGGTGTCTAATGTGCTTGGCCGACATCTGACTGTGGCTTGGTTTTGGGCACTATGGATTTATTGAGTCTTGTGCTAACGTAGATTAGTGGTTGAGAAACATTATTGAAAAAATTGATTGGGAATAGTGCTTAATTGTAGGGTTAAATTGGTGGTTTCAACCACCATTTTTAGCCCTTTTTTTATATTATCCCTACATTTGAGATACATTATTGCTTCATTAAAAATCATTTTTGATTCACTTGCATTATTATTCTTTATTATTATGATTAGTGGATTGGTTTACTACAATTGCTCCCTGTAAGCGACCTCGGAACTCATGATTTTTCGAGCATATAAATTTAAATGTTGCATTAATTTTCGTCGCTATACTACAACACAATATTTTTACGACAATTTTCAACTGCAACAAGGAGCTTGGAGAGCTAGAGCAAAGTTTCTCTCTTTGATTTCTCACTAAGTATAGGCCGCAGAAAGAATTTGGCTCATAGTGATGTTTTTCCTTATTTCTCTCTTCTCTTATGTGTGTCTAATAGTAAGAGTGTTCTAGGATATTTATAGAGGGTTTAGGAATACTCTAGATGTGTATATGAACAAGAGATAGCCATTAGAAATAATTAAGGTTGTCAAATATGGTATTAAATTTATGGAAAAGCGACCAGATGCAATAGATAGCTCAAACCAATCGATGCCTAGTCAGTGTGCTAGTACTAGGTTAGTCGACCAACAACAAGCTTTGGTCGACACCCTATAGCTAGGTTCAAGTGCGAAGATCAGTCTTGAATGCTTAGTCGAAGGTCAAATGTCTAATTCTATATTGGTTGGTCGACGCCCAATCCACTAGCTACTATAGGGGTTTTTGGTCTTGAATTCCTAGACTTGGTTATTTGTGCTCATAGGTCATCGGATTCACAGAACCACTTGACGCCTTTGTATGGGATCAGATGATCCTTGGATGGTGGTTGGACGACTGATTAGTATGGCTTACTAGGGTAATTAGTTGAGTGAATAGTGTAATTAATGTTCTATGATTCTAAAGAAAAATGAACATTATCTAAGCCAATATTCCCTAAATAGGTTGATGCCCTACCAAGGGTTTGGTCAGTAGGTGATGCAGTCAAACAACTAGTTATGAGATTGGTTAATGCACTGAAGAATTGGACAACACCCTTGACCTGGTTTTGGTTGTTTTGTTGGCTTTTAATCAAGGGTTTGTTTTCCAAGGTGACCTACCAGCTACCTAGGTTATTTAACATTATTTTAAAGCTCTTTAACACAGGTCTAAGGAAAGATAAAAGTCAAATAAAATTACATGAAATACAACAAATAAAATCTAATCATAATCTCTTCTTTTTCAAGTCTTCATCTTATGCTCCATGATGTTTTTCGTCAATAAGCTCTTCCATCCTTCCATAGAGTTTGAGCTTGAACTTCCAATTCATCAAGCATCATCCAATGCTAAATCTGAAATACTTAATCTCCAAATGCAATGTTAATCCATAAATATATTTTATCATCAAAATCAATTATTGTGGTGTAAGTACATCATCAATTACTCAAGGGGACATTTGGTTTATTCAGTGGCTGGAATACAATGTGGAAATTTTAATCATTCAACTACTAGGTGTTATCAACGATATAATCATGCCATTTTCCCTCAAGTTCAATATGCTTCTTCCTTATATCACATTATGCAACCATGGCACCCTAATTTAGGGACCACCCACCATGTCATGAACTCGTTGGCCAACTTGGACATTACTTCATAATATAGTGGCCGTGATGAAGTTAAATTTGGTAATGGTGAAGGTGAGTGCATCATGCATATTGGTGATAAGTCTATTAATCTCAATAACATGCTCTTTTTTCATCACCATATTCTACAATGTTTTTGTTCAATTAACTGCTTATGTTCATGCACAATTCAATTCCTCCATTCGAGTATTTCATTTGGATTGGGGGAGTGAGTTTCAGAAGTTATCTCCTTGTCTTAGAGCTAATGGCATTATTCATCGTGTTTTTGCTCCCTACACTTAGGAGCAAAATGGGTGTGTTGAGCAAAAGATGGGACATTTAATTGAGGTTGGTCATTCTCCTTCTGTTTTCCTTTGGCGTTCCCTTAAAATTCTGGTCTATGATTTTTCAATCAGCTGCACATTATTAATATGCTTCCATCTTCGGTTACTAGCGAGAAAACTCCTCTTGAGTTGCTGCGTCAGTCCCCTCCTTATTATCTTTTTTTTAAAGTTTTTCAGTGTGCATGTTACTCACTTTTAAAGCCTTATGCAAATCATAAATTGGAGCCTCACTCCTTGCAACATGTTTTCTTGGGCTATGCTCCTTCTCATAAGGCTTATGTTTGTCTTAATCCTAAGACTTTCAAGCTTATTATGGCGTGACTTGTTGGTTTGATGAACTGGTATTTCCATTCAAAAAACTTTCTACGCTTGTCCACTACCATCTTCCGATACCTCTGTCACTTTGCCAATGCCCTTGCCTCTTGTCTCTCAATTTTCTCTACCCATCTAGCGCCAATTTTCCTCTCAATTTTCATCAACATGAAAGGATTGATTACTTCAATACTTTCAGTCCTGTGATTAAGCAGCCCACTGTTCAACTTCTTTTATCCTTGGCTGTCACTCATGGCTGGCGTATGCATCAACTTGATGCGTAGAATGCATTTTTCACAGCAACTTGGAGAAAGATGTTTTTATGACCCAACTGCAAGGCTTCTTACGTTTGGATTTTCCGCATTATGTGTGTAAACTAAAAAAATCTTTGGATGGCCTTATGGAAGCCCTCGTGCTTTGTTCGCTAAACTTTCTTCCTTTCTTATTCAATGTGGTTTCAAAGGTTCTCAGACAGACAGACACGCCATTACTCATATATGCTGCGGATCCTATTCGTTTTTGTATTCTTATATACATGGATGATATTCTTGTTCTCAGTTCCGCAACGTCTGTTGCTGATACCTTTATTCATCATTTGAGTTCTGCTTTCCCAGTCCGTAATTTGGGATATCCATTCTTTCTTTTTTTTTTCTGGGGATTGAATTTCATATGACCGATCATGGTTTGTTTTTATCACAATAGCAGTACATCACAGACTTGTTGCAGCGATTCAAACCTGTTAAGATGACTGTCTCTGGATATTCTTCACAGAGAGGGATTCTCCACTATTTGATTCTCCCACAGCATTCAAACAAATGGTAGGGTGCTTATAATATATTTCCTTCACACACCCTGATATTACATATGCCACCAACGAGCTCTCACAGTTCATGCATGAGCCCACACAAACAATTTGAAGCTGCCAAACGTGTTTTGCGTTAAAGAATGCATAATTTTGCTCTATTCTATTCTCTTCAATCTTGCCCAGCTCTTTTCGAATTCTCCAATGCTGATTGGGTGAGTTCTCCATGGTCGGAGGTCCACAACAGGTTATTTGGTTTTCTTGGGTTCTCATCCCATCTCGTGGGCGAGCAACAAGCAAGCTATCGTTACTTGCTCTAGCATCGAGACGAAGTATCAAGCCCTCGCAAATACAACTAAGATAACTTGGCTCCAGTCCCTGTTCTTCTAATGAAAACTTCCGCTACCACAAACTCCTATTTTATGGTGCGATAATGTGGGTGCAACGTAGATGCCCACGACTCCCATATTTCCTGTCCGAAGCAAAGATATTGAAGTGAACTTTCATTTCATTCAAGATAAGGTGGCTTGCAATGATCTTCATGTTCGTTTTGTGTCTAGTAAAGACCATCCAACAGATCTTCTGACAAAGTCCCTTGCTGCTCAACCATTCTTGCGAATTCAACACAAGTTAAAGCTTCTTTCAAAGCCTTAACTTAAGGAGAGGTGTTATTGTATAATGAGTCGTGTAAGTATGCACTGTACTGTTGTAAGGGCATGTGATGCAATTTGCCCCATATAACTAACTATAAATATAGTAGCACGGAGTTGGTAACTGCAATTGGAACTAGTTCCATTTTCCATGAAACAACATCTCATCCTTTTTCTAAGAAGTTTGTGTGGAGATTGATAAATTTGTGACACTTATGGTAGGGATATGAAGATGAAGGTAAACATTTTTATCCAAAGTCTTGCACTTTCATATGTCCTCCCAAAGCATATGGGTGGGCTAGGTTTTAGAAGTATAGATATTACTAATTTAGCTTTTTTCATGAAAATGGGGTTGAAATTGATCAACCAGGAGAAGAGATTATGGCAATCTATGTTGAAGACATATTTTTGGGATTACCAACCAAAAGTAGGTGATTTGGCTTTTATGAAAACTCCATATGCAGTGCAAGGTTGGTTATTTGTGAGATCAGGTTGGCACGTAGGCAATGGAAAGAAGGCTAATTTATGGAGAGAAAATTGGGTGAGGGACCTTAAGGGGCAGTTGCTTATTATTGATGTTGGTTTTGCCATGTTTCATTTAGTCAAGGAACTTATTGATGATGGGGGAAGGAGCTGGAGATGTAATCTAATTGATGATTCTTTCTCCACTGCCTCTACTACTTCGATAAAAAATACCCCTACTCATGCTAGAAGAGAGGACCAATTAACCTGGAAGGCTCATCCAAAAGGATCCTTCTTGATAAAATCAGTCTCAGTCTTTATTGAAATGCACAGGAAGGAATCAGATTCATAAAATTAACATCATTGATTGTTACAAAAACAAATGGTCCCTTGAATTGTCTTTGATGGTCAAAAGTATTTTTGTGGAGGGCATTGACAAGAGCCTTGAATGTTCAAACTCTATTGGCCAGTCTACTTTTTTGAAGGGTAGATCTTTGCAAAAGTCTTTTATCCTTGCCTAGGAGATGGTGTTAGAATGAGTGAGGAGAAAGAAGAAAGCCTTTTTGTAAAAGTAGATTTCTCCAAAACGTATGATTTGATTTCTTAAGCATACCTTTTGAAAATCTTCTGGAGGCGAGGCTTTTCGGAGACGTGGATTCAGTAGATTAGACGATGCATAATTACCTCCTTTTCGCTTCTAATTAATGATCATCCAAGGTGCCGTTGGATCCAGCTGCAAAAGGGCATTCAGCAAGAGTGCCCAATCGCTCCTTTGGTATTCATTTTGACTGTTGACACCTTAACCCGCTTTGCTTTTAAAGGCTACTATGGTAGCCTTATCCATAGGTACATACTCATCACAGAGAGCTTTGACGTCCATTTTACAGTTTATTTATGACACTATCTTCTTTGTAGGAGGGGAGTATGAGGCTAAGTGCTTGAAGTATGTGGTAGAGATATTTGGAGAGATTTTAGGCCTTCAGATCAACGGTGCAAAGTCCTTCATGGTGTGTTTTGGGGATGTGTGCAGAGAGAGATAGGTTATCCTAGATCCTCCAAATGCCAATTGTTAGCCTGCCAATTAGATACCTTAGGTTGCCCCTTCAACCAAAGAAAAAAGACTGGATGATACTTTTCGAGAAGATGTCGACCAAGATGGCTGGGTGGTGTGACTGCTTCCTTTCTAAGGGGAGAAGATTGATTTTACTTAATTCAATCTTGTCAGCCATGTCAGTTTTGCTCCTCACTATTTTGGTCGCCTGACTTAGTGGTGAAGAAGATTCACGAGTTGCAGAAACATTTCTTCTGGAAATGCCTGACACATAATGGTCACTTTATGCAACATATCAAGTGACGTCAAGTGTGTACCCCTAAGAAGCGTGGTGGTCTGGGGGTGAAAAGTCTAAGGCAATTTATTGACTCCTTACTACTCAAGTGGGGAGTGAAGATCTTGGGAGGGGAGGAAGGGATGTGGTAGGAGGTGGTAAGGGACTCCTATGGTGGTTCAAGACAATTGAAAGAAATGTTTTAGGCCAAAGATTCATCACCTTTATGGACTTCGATTTTTACGATCATGGAGAATCAATGAGAAATATTTTTCCCCACACTGGGAAGGGGAGAACCTTGTTTTTGGGGAAGATAATTGGAGTGGGCTTGAGAGGTTGCAGGATACTTTTCCATGTGTCTATGAAGCCTTTGACAGGAAGGGAGCTTCAGTGGCAAACATATGGCACCAGGAGAATGGACGGTAGCTTATACAACCAGGCAATACACCTACTACTAGATTGGGCGGGGAAGCTGATAGGCTAAGAAACATTTTGGCAACATTTCAACTTAAAGAAGGCATTGAATGGTTCGAGTGGAAAATGGGAGTTTAAACGTCTTCCAAGGCCTACTAGATTTTGTTGGAGGATGCAAATGACAAGCATAGAAGGTTCCATGCCCACCTTTGGAAGATCAAGGTCCCACTGAAGGTCTAAGTGTTTCTCTAACTGATGAGAAGGAAAAAACTGATGACTAATGCATACAAAAGATGAATCCTTGGCACACCACACATTTGCTGCCCCTTGTATAGTTTTGAGGATGACACACATCACCTCTTTCATGCCTACTTGGTTACAAACAATGTTTGGCAAAGATTTTGTTCTCTACCTACGTGAGATATATTGTGACTCTTTTCAATCCAACGATAGCCCCTACATGCACATAGCAATAATCTTGTGGGTCATGTGGAGGGCATGCAATGATACTATTTTTCAAGGGAGGCAGGGGAATGTGTAGGTTGAAAGCTGATGTCAATTTTCACCTAAAACTTTCACCGGATAATTTATAACCAGATTTTTTTTAATTAATAAATCCTTTGTCAAAAAAATAAAGATATTTGTGAAATTTGCAAAAGTAGAGAAGATACAGACCATATTGTATTTAGATGCCCATTTGTGAAGGAAATATGGTTTTTAATTGGGTATCGATTGAATGATTCTGTTGTTGGATGGAATCGAGCTTATCAAACAATCGGCGGGCAATTGCTGGCAGCAAATGGGAGTTGAGAACTCCTCACATCCTTATTCTGCTCTATGAATTAATAGGTGCAATGTTGTCCACAGAGAATCCGTTAGTGATCCAGAGGAAGTCAAAAAACATGCTTTTGCTGCTCTTTAACTTCTATGCTGAACGGAAAATTTGGATAAATCTGGATGGCCATCAGGAAGCCACTAAGACAGGTATGTTGGTCTCAGGTTGAGCCTCATGGTTGAAGGATCAATTATTCAAGTAGATGCAGCTGTGCTTAGTGAACATTCACTTGTGGCAGCCATCATCTATAATGCTGATGATGAAGTTATTGCTGCTCAAGCAGTGAGTCAAAGCACTTCAAACAGTGAGGAAGCTGAAGCATTTGCAATGCTTCAAGATATTACATTTGCCTTGAAATTGGCTTACATCGGAGGTCAAATCCTTAGCGATGCAGAATTATGCAGCCATCGTGGAGGTCTTTGCATGTGGCACAGTGTTGTCACGACTTGCACCGGGAGCGTCCCCTGTTTCAGGTTGTCAATGTTGAGAGATGCATGGTTAGTAAGGCTCATAACTTTGCTAAATTCTGTATTGGCATGAGTGTAAAGGGTTCATGGGATGGGTCTTCAATTCCATGTACTTTGTAATGCTGCATAATGAAAATCTGCTTAACCTTCCAAAAAAAAAAAAAAAACAGGGAGTTCTACCAGTTCTGAGTTTGCTGATATTACCAGTGTCAATTTTGGACTGAGTGGCAATCCTTACAATAAAATGGACAATTGAAGAAAGCACGACGAAACCCATTACAGAGATCAGCTGGATCCTCCAAAAATCCGAAGACCAGTTTAACATGACTCACTTCTGATTGACTAATGTCATACAGCAACAAAATTAAAAACTGAACACATTGCTGATGAGCTCTCCAGATGAGAATTATTTTTACGATTTCAGAATAGGCACTCCTGAGTTACACTATGTTAATTATTCGATTAGTAAATAGTGGAGAAAGAGCTAAAATAGATTTAAGGGTCATATGTTACAAGAATCCAAGCTTCAAAAATACGATCAAAAAATATAAGCTTTCTTAGACTTTCATACATCAGTTACATATACTAGTCCAACCAAGAAAGGGATTCTTGTTTGATAAATAACTGAGATGCAAAAACAGTACTTCTTTGGGTGAGTTCCAGAATAAAAGTTAATATCAATTCATCAGCAACATAACAATGGTTATGCAGTGGAGTAGGCACACGAGTGAACAAAATCTACCTTGATGGTATAGGAACATGAATGAATCACAAACCTGTAGCTTTCTCTACCTTTAAACCCAAGATCCTGCTTGCCATGGAGAAACACATTATCCAGCAGAAGGAAAGGAATATTACTTGTTCAATTGTTGACAGGACTCGTCAAAGATCATTGATCCCCCCCCCCCCCCCCCCCCCCCCTTTTTTTTTTAAAGGGAAAGGGTGGTTATCCTTTAGATACCACCCGAAATTATATTAATTGCATCAATCATTCACAACACATACAAAGCTCACATCACAAAGACAAGCTCCACCCCAAAACAAAAGACAACGCCAACGCAATAATATTCTCCACATACAGGTACTGCTCCCTAAAAACAACCTCATTCCTACCCAACCAAACCACCCAAAACAATGCCATCAGGCAAGCCTGCTCATTCTTCGAACAAAAAACATTGTGCCCAGCATCAGCTTCACATCTGAATGACCTCCAGAAGCTAGTAAATGAATCATAAGCCCACCATCGGTACTGAATCCTATCCCAAACCTGCCTCACCACCAGGCAAGCAAAGAATAAGTAGTCAATATCCTCCTCTGCCTACCCACAAAGCAGACACAACCTCTCCGCATCCTGAGCCCACCGTGCTCTCCACATCCTAGTCATTAATCTGCATCTCCTAAGGAACCAAGAAAACACCTTCACTTTCAAGGGGCAAGAGGCCTCCCAAAGTTATCTGCAGTCCCTAGCCAAGTCGATATCCACCACCGTGGCTGCACCTCCAAGCCCCCTATATGCCTCCCACCCATAAGAGTCTACACCAGCCTCCAGCCAAAACCCCTATAGATCATGTAGCATCTCATGCACCTCCCCAATCCTCTGATCTGACAACTTGCCTGAGAATGTAGGATGCCACGCACTATCCCAGACCTCCGCCATCGAGGCCCCTCTATAAATTGCCAACACCACAAGCCAAGGGAACTGCTCCGCTAGGGCCCGAGCCCTGTTCAGTTGTCTGTCCAAAACCTGAAGGCCTTACCCGACCCCAGCACATGGGTAAAAAATGCTCAGACTTTTGGTGCTACCAAAGCTAAGCCTCTAAGGAAGTAGGAAGCTCCTCGGGGAGGCATCATCAAGAGACCCCAGCCAAGCCATCCCCCATAGCAAGAACATAGGACCCTCCCTACCAGACCTGCCTCTCCTCCAAGAAGCCTTGCAATCCACTTCATTAGAAAGCTGTCATTCATCCTCCCAATCTCCCTGATACCCAAGCCCCCCTCCCTAGCAGGCTTGCACATCTCACTCCATGCAACCAGCTCCACCCCCTTCCCACCCGCACCATAGTTGATCCAGAAAAAACTCCTCATCAGGCTCACAATCCTAACCTCAATCTTTTGCAGCACCTTTACAACCAAAGCAAAGTACGCTGGCAAACCGATAGGACTACCTTGACGAGAACCAGCCACCCCCCTCTTGAAAGCATCCTAGATGCCCAGCCCGCCAGTCAGTCCTCATGAAAGCCACTCATTGATCCCCTTTTGAAGCAATTTATCCTGAGCGACTCTGTTGGTAAACTGCATCATGCATCGTTGGTCTTGGCATAATACTATAACCTCCTCACATTCCTTGTGCCATCAAAGAAATAATGATCTAGACAGAAATATCTGGATATCTGTATTATTTTTCTGCTACCATATCTATGCTATTATTTCTCTGCTACTGTATCTATGCTACCATCTGTTGCCTTTGGTCATTCAACACTTCTAATTCAATGCATTAGCTTATTCTGTTGATGTAACGATCTTGATCGAATAGAATATCTTGCCCTCTGAAATTTATTTCTAACATATTTTCTTCTATTGTCACATATGTACAAATGCAATTTGATTTAGATTTTATTTAGAAATGACCAACCCCCCTGGTCAGTACAAAAATGATAAAGTTAGATATGTTAAACTAGGTACTTAACAGAAGACATGCTTATATACATGCAGTTGTTATTCATTTGCTGAATGATAATTGGGCAGCTATCGACATAAATAAATTGAAATACACACATGCTCACAATCTGCAATCCTTTCTGAACAATTTTTCTTTCTTCCCAGTTTGTAATCTATAATTTCTAAAACTATAGAAGGTTTCTTTTCATATTAATTTTTTCCTATGAATCACTTGTTGCCAGTTCGAGCTATAGATATGCTAAAATATCTGGCTACATTTTCAGGTGGCTGTGAATACTGTCACTCAGGACAAAAAGGAATTTCTAAATCATATCATTAAGTCTACAAATACGAAATGCCTCACTCCACTGTAAGCTCTTGACCTCTCTGTCACGCGTGCACACATGCTTGAACACATGCACCTACGCTCATATGCATGCACATAGGTGGCATTTTTCATTCTGTCTAGGAGTCTAGGTTCAAGAATGGGTTGGGTATGGAGTATACCAGAGAAAAATATCTTATCAATTATCAACACACATGAAATTATCTGTAAGGAAATCTTATCATGATCTTTAGTGTAGAAAGAGAATGAGAATATACAAACAAGTTTCATGCTTGAAGAGAATTTTAAGGAAAATATCGTAAACATTGAGGTTAGATGTTCAATTGATTCTTTTGGACTGAAACTTCATCTTGTATCTATTAGCAGATTGTTGAAATATCACATAATTCTGCTAGATGGGGGAGGTCATTCATTATTTGGGAATCACATAGGATTGGGGCCTAGATTTAGAAGAGGATCACCGTCATCACCACCACCACCATGATTATTATTAGTTGAGCAGCTTAGATTGTGGAAGAGTTGCATGCAGTGCCGATAGGCTTTATCTACTTGTCCAAGCTAACAAGAATTGATCAGGTTTTGAGGAAGTGTCTAGGTCACTTCGATTTCAATTACCAATTTCCTTTTTCCCACAAGTGAAAGGAATCAAGACTTGATGGAAGATGCATTATATTATCAATTTTTTAACTTCCACCAGAAGATGGCCATCTAATGACTGCAATTTTTTTTTATGCCTTATGCTTTAGATCTGCTCTCAATGGAGAATGTGGATTCCTTGCTGCAAACCTGTACACAAAGAGTGTCTTCTGGGGAAGAAGCCAGGGTAAATGTTACCATTGAGAAGCAGGCAGACAGCAAATTGAGTGGTTACATTAGAATAAGGTGCAAGACGCAGGGGATTACACTCAGTATGCATGACAAAATTACCCTTGAGCAGAAAGGAGGCAGCAGCTAGATGGAATAATTGAAGAGTCTAAAGTTATTTGGTACTTCACTAAAAATTGCACATTGCTGTTTATATTTTTGGCTGTTATTCCCCACAAAAGAGGATTTTTCACTTTTGAGCTTCTCTTTTCTGGTAGACTTCGATGCCTCTAGATCAATTTTCCACTATATAGCTTCATTGCTTGCTGTAGTTCTTGTGAAACATGGTCCTTCCAAGTTAGTCCACCAAAAAGTACAGAGGATATTGGGGTTTTTGAAGACAAAGAAAGCAACAAAACTACTGGCAACCAGAACATAAGATGGTAAAATCAAAACTGCGATGATAAAGATGGAACAGTCTACGGAAGACAATGTTATTCTCTCATGTGGAGGCTCTCTCCTGGAGTTTCCGGTGAAGTTGGATAAATAAATTCCCACCGGAGTAAGAGGAAAATGCTACTGTTTCTTAAAAAGGACAGTTTTGATTTTTCTGCTAATACTTGAATGCAGGATGTGCATATCTGTGAGCAGATTGACGACTCATTGACATGTGCTTGGAAATAAGAAACCTGCCTCTGTTCAGAGTGTAGAGAAGGTGAAAAAGGAGCTTGAAAGATTCATTTGACTAATGGTAAGGTAACTTTGTCATAGCAGGGAAACAAACAACGAAGAACACCAGCGAACGTGGTTCAGGTTATTGCTTGATGATTAAGAAGTTACAGGTGTAGAGATGGACAGGAGGATTCCTAGGAGTAGCTACCCTTGTTTCCTGGATTCTCGAATGGAAGTCTTATGGCAAGAATGGATGCCTGAACACATCATTGTCCCGCTTTCAGGAGTTTTGCATGTGATGTGTACCACAGGGGTATACATCCATTGTTCAGCTAGGTGAATTTATTTCAGGCCTAGGCAATTCGATTCACAGGTCAGATATTTGGCTATGATTTTGCTTGATGTTTTGTTTTAACATTTTCCTCTCTTCTAACTAGCAAGAATCAGTGCTGTGCATGAGTTGAACCTTGAAGAGACTTGATGGATCAAAATCTGAGCATAATGGGGTGAAATCGGGTTCCCTTTGCACTCTTGGCTGCCATCCAACACTTTTAAGGTGTTGCCTTTTAAAGAAAAGATCATCATCCATTGTGTCTGTCGACGTTTTACCTCTAACTTGAGGTAGGTGTAGCATTTCATGCCAGAAAACATGGCTGTTTCAGAAAGCAGATATTTAGCTTCCACTACCTGGTAGTCTCGAACCTAGCAATTTGAACTATCAACATGACTATGACAGTCTTTCAACACTAAATTCCATACCCATACATTGTAGTGGCTTAAACCTTGGTTGCCCTCCCACCGCCACCATCATGACAATCTTTTGCCAACTCTGAAGCTCATCAATCTTACTGAACTTTCTCACTAAAACTGGAACCTCTTATTCTTTTGTTTTAGATTAGAAATAAGGGATCTTGATTACATGTTGCAACTCGATGGTAACAGCTGCAACAGTGATCATCATAAAAAACTCATAGTTTACTGGGGAACCAGGTCAATCCACGTAGGGAAACTCCAATCCCAAACAATATATGATAACCGAGCTTATATTATCTTGGAGGGAGGTGATGTGACCGAGGTTTTCTTAACCCAGCTCTTCAGTTGCTATGAGTCGAATCACATGTTAACCCTGCAATTTAATCTCTCTACATGTCAAACAACCACATGTTAACCCATCAAGTTAAGCTCTTTACATACTGACTGGAGATACGAGTCAACCTGTTTGTACAAAAGCTAATTCACAAAGTCCAATCTACTGTTTTATTCTTAGAGGTATTTCTCAAGGAAATCACCCATTGCACAACTCAGCAGCTACACCAATTGATCAGAGCTAGGAATTCAAAAAAGAGCAACATTGTTCAACAGAGATTGCATTGTTTCAAACTACTACTAGATTCTTTAATGAGTATGATTGTTGGAAACAATTGTTTCTTTTACATCTGGTGCTTCAGTAACTTAGGAGGAAAATTGCAATATGCATAGCTCGGTTCCATGAAATAGGTTTTTTTTTTTTTATTAACCCCTGAAAAAAAGCACACATACTTTTCACACACACACACACACACACCCCAAACCAAAGTAAAAAGTCTAGCCGCCAAGAGGTTGGTTCAATGGTAGAGCACTCCAGAAGCATCCGAGAGGTCACAGGATCAAATCTTATGCCCACATATTTACCTTTTGTTAAACTGGAAGGCTGGTTGTATAACAAAGTAGCATGGTGAAGTAGATAAGGGAAACAATAGTAGCCTGTGGCAGCAGCAAATAGGTTATGGGACTGAGGGCATCACACCTAATAACCTGGACAGCAACTCCTTGGAGCTTTTGACAATTCAATGGAGAGAGGCATTCAAGACAGAGGGTTCAGTTGTAACTAAAAGCTGGCCTAAACAAGTTGATACAGGAATGGAGTTCTTTGAGATAGGAAATGGCTGGAGTTAACAACAAAAGAAGGGGGCTGAAGTGTCAAAGAACGGGGGTAGCAAGAGGCAAACTTCTGGAACAAAAAAGCACAGAGCAAACTAAATACTGGTATTCAGCTGAAGAACAACCTCATCGATTAGATCAAACATTGATGATGGAAAGCAACAATTGAAGTCCAGATGAAAGATGGGGAGATTACTCATCTGCCAGACAAAGTGGGGATGGATGAGGATTCTGCATTGGGGAAAAGAGTAAAAGTAAAGGTGAATAAGGAGAAGATGTTGACTGAAGGAGATGAGCAGTTCTTCTCAGGTATTGAAAGGCAGCATTTGCATGACATGGTTGAAGAGGCACTACTCATAGAGCTGAAAAAATTATTATTATTGATGCTGCTGGAAAGGTAATGAATGAAAGCAACAAAGAAATACATGAAACAAATAAAGAACCTGTCTATACTGCTTTGGTGGATTATCCACGGTTGTCTTGGGTGAGGCAAGTTCGAATGATCAAAGGAAAAGACTTATTGCTTGGCTTAAAGAGAAACAAAGGAGGCAGGTGAGGTTAGATGAGCAATGCCCACCAAAGAAATTTACTGAACGTGAGATGGAAGAGGAATGTGACTCCAGATGATGATGAACCGGGCTGCTATTACTTGTATAGAGCAAGTTGTGCAGTAGGGGAGGTTGGGGGATTCAAGGAGAAACATCAAGAGAAGAAGGTTGAGAATTTTCAGTCTGAAGTAAATACTTATCCATTTATAATTTCAGTCAGGAAGAGGAAGCTGGGGATGGGGATTTAGAGGCATTAAATAGGGAGTTCATTCACATGATCTCACGGTAACTTAACTCATCAGCTAAGGAGATTGAGCAAGAGGCCCAATTGTAAGGAGCTGGCTTCTTGAAGTAGATGAAGGGCAGCAGCTAGCATGCATGCGAAGACAATTACCAAACTGGTCCCCTTTTCACAAAAAAAAAATACCGAACCAGTCAGCCACTTCGTTTAACTCTAGGGTTTGGAGAAGCCATTTGGGCATTTTGTTTTTGGGTCTCTGGACCCAATATCTTGCAGATATCTTTCATGTCAATGAATTTTCAAGAGTAGCCTGAATCCATAATAAAAAAGTTACTAACATCATCAAGGAGTTAGCATGGAAACCTCAACAAGAAACAATAAAAGGAATTAAAAAGCAAGGGAAAAAAAGGAATTTGGATGCCAATATCATCTCACCTTATTATCACCTAGCTCGTTCTTATGGTACCTGTCTGCATCCCATCCAACATAGCCAAGCTTCCTATGTGGTGCAGAATAAAAAAATTAGTGATATCCAACATTTTCATCAGGGAAATCAAAGCAGTGTCTCCCAAGAGGAATCTTTGGAAAAGTGCTCAATGTTTCTATGACGATGTTGACAAGTGGAGATGCTCGAGGAAGTTGACATATTTCGTCCAAGATATCCTCCATAGATAGTTCTTCAAGGCATTCGTCGAGAACAACAATGCATAGATGCTCCAAGTTGGTCATTACTGCAAGCAAATATTCCAACAATTCCACATTACGCCGTCCGCCAGCAAATCGCAAAAGTGTGACTGACTTGATTGGGCAGATCCATGATGATCCATTGTCGATTTCATCAAATACTTTGTCTTCAACATGACCACTGTTGCAATAAAACAGCTACCGGGAAAAAATAAACGCATGAAAAGAGGAATGAATCAGATGGAAAATCAAGCAAGTGAGCAAAATGCAAACAAGAGAACATACTGTGATGTAAACTGTTTCCAAGGATGGGCATCGCTTAAGGAATGAGAAGAAACAGTCGAAGGAACCTCCAAAAGGAACATCGTCACCATGTAGCACCTTGAGATTCGTAAAGGTGAATGTGCTCGACTCCATCTCTTGGGCCTACAAAGTTAAAACATAGCCTATTCAATTACTTTTAGAGGAGCATATACAAAATGTCGAGGACAACCATCCCTCAACTGGCGATTAAGCATCTCATGGGTTTAATGTTTAGCGCCGTTTTCTTTTCCCCTAAATTGGGCTTGAGATCATAATCAGTTAGCTGAATTTGACCTTGAAGACCATCGAACTCGCGGTTAGAATCTCCACTCTCGACAAGGCTAAGGAGTTGTCATTCCCGAACTCCTCGAAGACGGGATCGAGCTGGACCTCACGCAGTTGTGGCGCTTCGCCCATATGCAAATCCATGAGCATGCAGTTGCAGAGAGATAAGTACTGGAGACCGGGGACGTTGACGACCAATTCCCGCGGATCACAGTTGACCATGAGGTCCTTTAGGTGCGGGTTCAAGGCGGAGGACAGCTCGATGTAGGGAAGGCTCTTGGTGGAGATCAGCAGGCTCTGGAGTTTCGGGCACATCAGGAGAAGGGCGAGGAATTGGTCGTCGCGTATGGAGACGAAGTGGAGCACGAGGGTCTCCAGACACCAGAAGCCCAAGGGCTCGCATCCGAGGAAGTTCTCCCACGGGATCCTGGTGAGGTCGCAGTCGCAGAGCTTGAGGACGCGAAGGGAGCGGGCGCAGAGGATGATGGATGGGGGCAGCTTGAAGCGGTGGCCGAGGGCGAGGTGGAGCTCGCGGATGGATTTCATCGAGGCGAGGATGATACAGCGCTGGAGCTTGACGAACGACCTCCTGCGGCGCTCGGTGTGGGCGGGGTAGAGGTTGACGTGGAGGCGGTGGAGGCGTGGGACGAGGAAGCAGTGGCGGAGGAGGGTGTCCTCGACGTTGCGAGGGTAGTGGGGGGCGTCGAGGGAGGTGAAGTCGAGGGTGGGGATTTGGGTCCAGAGGTGGCGCCATCGGCGGGAGAGGAGGGAGGTGGAGGCGCGCTGCTTCGTGGTGGGGAGGAGGGAGAGGATGCGGAGGAGGATCTCGTCGGGGAGATCGCTGATGCGGTCCGTTCCAGTCGCCATTTGCTCTTAAGATAGAGAGGAGAGGAATGGAGACGGAGGGCGGGAAGGGGATGACGGGGCATTTGTGGCGTTGGTTTTTTAGGGTTTGCCGTGCGCGGGAAAATGAGGAAAGGCGCGGAGGCGCTCGTCGGTTAAGAGTGTAATGGTTTTGGTAGTCTCGCAGGATCGCATCTTCCGATTCAACGCCTCAACGCACGCTGGCGAGCGGGGGACACCTGATTTGGCAAAGGGGCTGTTTCAAACAAAGTATGGATCGGCGAAATGGGTGGGTCGTATGGCCTTCTCCTCCTCATTTGGATACTCAACCTTTTTTTCTTTTTAAGAATCTAGTTAGATACCAGTTGTCACCGATAAGAAAGGAAGGAAATCATTGAACGGGGATTGCCTAACCCTACCTTAGGGCAATCCTCTACCAAAATAAGACAAAAGTAAGATAAAATAAACAGTAGTAATCAATAATGAAAATAATATCTACCTAGATTTGCCTTCAATCTTTTTCCAGCTACAGAAATTTCCATACACCAAGTGATATGAATTGATCCTATGAGTCAGGTTATTGATGTGAGTGGGTGCTACAAGCTGAGAGATCCTTACCACATGATAGGCACGAGAGTGGTTAGGATGAGTTAATTGCTTGGAGGAGAAGCAACACCCGTTAGTCAAGACCAGATGAGATATATATCATGAAGGGGGGCAACGGTTGTGCATGTGGTGGGGGTTTTTGAGGGTGACATGTGGTGCATTGTGGGTATGAATTTTTCTGTGTTGGCTTTGTTGTCTTGTAATAAGGTTGTGGTGTGTTGTAAAAGAAAAGGAGGAGATGCCTTCGCATGGCCTTGCACTTGAAGGAGGGAGGCAAGTATTATCCCCCTTTTTATTCTATTTAATATTTCATATCCCGTCCTTCACCTAGTAACCATGTGATAGAAGGCTTACCTTCCACTCTATAGGCTAGTACGCCTCCCACACCTGCCATATTGGCTGAGAGGTTCTTCCTCACCACATTTTAAATCCATATGCTCGTGTCATAGTGGGCGCATAACACCAAGAGCTCTAATACATGCTATAGCAGGGTATTACTGGCTTGGCATATAGCTTCATTGCTTTGGTATATAGCTTGGAATTTTCGGTATATAGCTTCACTACTTGGTGCGATTTTTACATAGTAGGAATATTTGTTTTGCTTTTGTAGCAGTGATTGTTAGTATGTTTCGACCTTTGGAGTCCCTTTCTTTTGATGGCAATGCAGCTGTACAGTGGATGTCATTGATATGATGTGTATAGCACATCATCTTCACGTCCTCTTTAGAGATAGAAATGAGCGTTTCATTTGGATGCAAGTTCAACCCCTATTGGTATAGTTTAATTTTCAGCTCAGTTTTGAGCCCAGGCAATGTGTGAGACCGCACCTTTTCATAATCTGCAACTAATCTTTTCTTTCAGATATTTTAGTTGCACCATCTTGGTTGTAGATAGGTCTACACCTCTTTATATGGGTATGTCATATGATGTGCCTCATGTGTAAATTATGTTTATAGCATGAATTTATATTTTATACAAAAAGAAGACTCTACGGGAAATATAAGAAAATAGTTTATATAATAAAAATTAGTGACAGAACGAAAGGATTGGGTTGTGCTTTTTCACGATATTCAAATTTTATGTCATATTTTCTCACATTCATGCTATTGGGCTACCATCTAATTAACTTAAACCTAGCAATCAGGATCTTCTATCAAAACTATAAACTATCGACATGACAACCCTAAAAACAACACTAATAATCCATCTACATGGTAGTGGTTATTCTGGCTGCGGTCCATCCAGCTTATCTTCTTCTGCCTTGAAGCCCACTAATTTGGCTAAACAGAACACAGCTAGTGCTTTGTAAACATCATCACCCCCACCAGCACCAATTCCCCCCACACCCCACCAAAACAATATAATTATAGGATGACCTCCATTTAAAATAGGTCCATTCGTAAAGGGGTCACATTATTTTCTCACATTTTAGAACTCAAGTTATGTACCCAAAACCTAATCTGATACTGCTCAATTAGAGTGTGGAACACATCTCCAGCTTTACAATGCATCAATGTACTTTCTTGAAGCAATCGGAAAAGACACCGTACAAGTTACGGAATTTTACATCACTTGATACTTAAACAATTATTCCATGCACAAACATAGCCGAGGGTCATAGCCAAATTGCAATTCAGGACATCCAACCATAATCCCTATCTTCTGTGAACGTGAAGACAAAAAAAGAAAAAAAGAAAGTTCCGGTTCTCATGATAAAATGAGGAATAACTCCCCCCCTCAAACCCAATTCACAAATAAAATAGAATAAAATATTTAGCATGGTATCACGAGGGACGAGCCTGTCGAGCCCGACCCCGATCTCCCACCATGCCGCCAAAGTGGTTGGTGGTTGCCTCCTCGGCTCTCTCGTGCCGGGACGGCGAGGGTCCGCTGCGCTGACGTTGGAGTCCCGCCGCCTCAAGAAGATCGACGACGAGTTGGAGTTAGGAGCGCAGGGGCTTCAATGGTGAACCGAACGGGGTGATCGGCGGGGAGCTATTCACACGATTCACACCAGAGCAAGAGCAAGAGCAAGGTCAATCCAGGAACGCTCCATGGGGGCAATCGCTTCCGTCCATGCAGAACCCCACAGTTTGGTGACCAATTTAGGGAAACAAAACGTCATGCACATTGCAAACCCACAAGAATTAAATCCATTTGCGGAATAATGTTGGCTTTCCCGTCATGTGGGAAACAATTCGTCGGAGGAAACAAAGTCTCTTCCAAGTTTCGCGTGATTGAGAGGAAAAATTTTGGTGGCCTGGGGAACGTGGTTCTGGAGAGTAGTGGGAAACAGGGGTAGGGCTTGGCAAGTTTGTTCCTCATGGTTGGCATGGGACGGGCTCCTGTCATGAGAATGTGGCTTTGGCACGGGTTGGGGTTAGCATGCCCCCATCTCTCACTCACGCCCATGTCCTGAGAACTCTTTTTTACCATTCAAAAATAGGAAAAAAAAAAAAAAAAAATGTAGTCTTTGCCAAAAGAAATTCGTTAACAAATGTCAGATGTACGGAGAAAGAGTGAGTTCTTTTTCACACTTCTCAAGAGGGTGGAATATGCCACAAGCCAAATGGAATATGCTCCAAACATATATGCCATTGTTTTCTCCTTCGATAGGGTGCAAGTGTCCCAATTAATTTCATCGTTTTAGATTCATTTTCAAATTCATTACCGATACTAAGTACTAGATTATACGTAATATCATGTTCTTTCCTCAAAATTTTTCTCCAATATAGTCCAAGTGTCCTATGTGATGTAAAATTGGAAACATAAGTGATTTCTCCTATATTTTCATCGTGGAAACCAAATTAAAAAATATCTCCCAAGAATAGGGTTGTCAGATTCAATTCGTCAAAAATTTAGTTTAAATTTAATTTGTAAGTAAATAAATCAAACTTAAATTTAATTTTAGATTCATTTAAATAAATGAATTGAACCTAAATAAAGTAAGTTTATTTAAATTCAATTCTTTAAAAATTCAATATATATATATATACACACACACAGATACTTGGATCCATAAGTGCCACAACCACTCCTCTTGTAGCTGCCCCATTTCCACCCCTAACGTAGAGATTCTTCACACCCCCAAGTTGGAAACATGTGATGGCAACTCAAGGGACACTCACATTGGACACCCACATTTCCTTTGTTCTCACTTGACTTCTCCAAACCCAACAACACACCTACACCTTTTGCAAGCCTACAGATAGCCGCTACCAAGCCTAGCAGTGCAGCCTCTCTACGACATTCATGCTTGGTTCTGCTCTCTCTCGTGCTCGAAGATGCTCCCTCTCTTTGATGCCCTCCTCTCTCTTGCTGTGTGGTTTACTCCTTCTCTCCCTCTCTATTGTAACCAATGCCCTCTCCAACAACCACTCTTACTAGCACAATGACACCCCTCTCATCAACTCTCTCTCTTAAACAACCAACGGGCCAAAAGTAACCAACAACCATGTGGGTGACTTCCTCCTCTCCTCTCCTCTCGCACAACCACCTTAAAAAAATTTCTATGTTTCTATTCTTGCACATATAAAATACTTCAAGCAAATTATTAGTCCTATTCATATTTATTTTTTTATTATGTGTTCTGGATGAAGTTTTATATTCAATATGAACATGCATGTTATGCTTTCTTGAATCTTCCTTTCTTGGATGTGGTCTTTCTATTTTTAGCAATCTAATATAGCCATAATTCTTCAAGCAAAAGATCTCTGTGATGTGTATGAAACCATAACATTTCAAATTTTATACTTAAAGCAATCAAACCAAACCTAAGTAAATTTACTCAAGTTCGATTTGTTTAAACACCCAGTCACAAGGGAGAAGAACGAAAGTGTCTCGAGAGCCCTAGCATTCTCCACATGTTTGCAATTAGCAACCACTTTTATTATTTGTTAACATAAAAATCAATGCAAGTGATACCAACAAGAGCTTCCTCATCAAACTAACATATTAAGTGATTGAACTTGTGCTTGGAAGCTAATTTCAAGGAGTATATTTTAGGTTTTATAAAATTTGAGTGGTAGATAGAACTCATTCTTGTTCTCTCGTTACCCACTTCCAGAGAAGTTCTTCGATTATTGGGTTGGTTGCAGGTTGATGAATATTCATTGGATCAAAGAAGTGATGCAATTCATGATTGCAGTTGTTGATGTCAATGCTTACCATAACTATAGAGTGGAACATGCCTATTAACAATTACATACAATTCAAGTAGCAGCTCCAAGGTAAGAAATTTTGGCACCATTCCATTCTCTTTATCAATCATGAATCACTATTAACTATTAAGATCATACACACAAAAATTCTTGATAATATGGGCCCAAAAAGCATCTAAAAAACATAGTTGTTTTAATAAATCAGAAGATAAACTTACTCATCCATAATCCATACGAGGAAATTTTACATGTAAAATATAACACCTGGTGAAAAAAATCACATACTGTCGATGCAATCGAGGATTGATATGGGGAAAAAAATCTCATCTATGGAAAAGGCAACTTTAAATGTAAAATGGAACACAAATTGAAAAAAAACCACAGTTTACAAATACAATCAAGGATTTAGTAACGAAAATGGAAAAGAAGAAAACTCACTAGGGTACTAGAAAGTCATAAAAAACCACATCACAGTCCCATTAGGGTATCTCAATTGGTACCAACGCTAACATATGGCAATAGATATTCGGACTCAAAACTTGTATTACCTAAGAATGGTGTTCCAGGGAATGTCATCTCCCCGAAAATACCTGCTTGGAGATGTGACTCACCAAAAAAAAAAAAAAAATCAAATCACACTATTCATAACTATACTGAAATGTTCGGTATCTGCATCTTCCAGCACATGCACATGACCGAGCCTTTCTTGCGATGCAGAACAAAGAAGATCAGAGACAATGCTCCTTAATTTTAATGGAAATCAAAGCACTTGCCAATTGGAAATGATGAGAAGGTACTCAAAGTCTCCACAATGACGCCGACGTTTGGAGACACTTTAGGTAATTGGGAAATTTCCTTTAGGAGAAACTCCTTCGGTATGTCCGGACTCTGCTTTTCATCAAAAATTACGTATAAACGCTCCAAGCTAACCATTACTTTCAGCAAGTACTCCAGCAATGCCATATCACGCTTTGAACCGGTGAATCCCATGAGTGTCATTGATTTGATGGGGCATCTCCATGCTAATGGGACTTCGAGCTCATCGAACACTTTGTCGTCGTACATGTGATAAAGCTGCCAAGTAAATTGTTAGGAGGAAGGGATCATAAAGAAATTGAACTAATCAAGCAAAACAACAATGAACAAGGGAACTTACTGTGATGTAAACTGTTTCCAAGGATGGGCAGCGTTTGAGAAATGACATGAAGTAGTCGAAGGGGACATAAGATGGAATTCTATGGCCATGCAGCACCTTCAGATTCTTAAACGTGAAATCCATCTTTTGATCCTGCAGATAAGCATAGCGTTTAAACATGGGAAGAGCACATAGCACCTGACGTTAAGAACGAAGTCAAGATTTCCTTTTTCCTTTCCTTTCTTTTTCCGGTTGGGTATTGTTGGGTTGGGAAGGGGGATCAATATGGATCGACTTCATCAAACCAGAATGACACAATTGTTTCTATGTAATAAGTTCTCTTTTCCTTTTCCTTTTCCTTTTCCTTTTGACCTCTCAGGAGTGACGGACGAACAACATCCACGCGTTTTTTTTTTCCTGTATTTTCCTTTTTACTCTAGATAAGATTTGACACCACATTGTTTTAACCTTTCCACGTCAGCGTGATATAAACATCTCCATTGTCGCCTTTACACGACCTGTTCAAGTGCAGACTCAGGTCATGGACTGGACCGATCGAACCAAGTTGAGAAAACATCTCAATCAATCTAAGCACAACCCGGTCTATGATCCAAAATGACCTGCTCAGGCCCCGCCTGATTTGGCTCAAGTCGGGCTGATCGGCTAATGTCTACCTTATTATAAGCTACAATTCTTTTAAAGATTGTCTTAATCAAATATATACCGTACATTTATCTTACGAAACTTCTCCTTAATCTAGTGAAAGAAGGAAGGGGTTGGTGCATGGGTGGATGGGAAGAATCAAGAGAGGGATTCTCCAGATTGGGGAAATGAGAAAGGGCTTTTTCGAGCTTACTTATATCTCACTTAAGTTGATTGTTACTTTAGGTCACTTCAAATGATATCAATATGAAATCATCTCATTGCATCATATAAATATTAATATATATTAAAATAATTTACTTTAATATAATATATCTATTAAAATATATTTATTATATCACACTAAATTCATCCCCACCCATTATTTAATATTAAATAAATATTATTACCATCAAACCAATATGTCAATTATTTTATCATGTTTCTTATTCTACCATCAAAATAAACTTCACTCTTCATTTATCTCTATAAAATTTTATCTCAATGTAACACTTCTTCCGCAATCAAATGTAGCGTTCGCCCATGATTGGTTGGATCAAAACTCGGTCCCGAGCTAGTCTAATTGCTTATGTCCTAAATCCAAGTTCGACCCACGTGCAAGTCAGGGCTTAGTGTACGGTGGGCGTGGTCCTGACCGGTTGACCAGGTTTAGTTTATGTACATCGTGGGTTACACAATGACCACTTCTTTCCGCACCTAATCTGAAAATTGTGCTTGAAAGATGCAACAGCGAATAAAATCAAAAGACCCTTCAGGATATCATCGGATGGTAGAGAGGTGTCCGTTCAAATCCAATCTTACATTTATTTAAGAGACATGTGATGTGCGGGCAATGTCTTCTCCGATTTACTCGCAATAGATTCTGTATTATTAAGAAAGAAATGAAATTCAGGAAAAACAAAAAAAAAAAAAGAAGAAAAATTTAACCTGAAAGAAAATCGCATTGGCAGACAGGATCTCGACTTGGAACAAGGCATCGGGGAGGCGCCTATGATGGAAGCCCGGATAGAACTCGACCTCCCTGAGCCGCGGCGTGGCCTTCATACGCAAATCCTTCATGCTATCTCCAGCAAGCGACAGGTACCGGAGGTCGGCGACCTCGATGAGCACCTGAGTGCAATACCCCTCGACCCTGACGTTCTTCAGGCGCGGGTTCACGGACGAGGACAGCCTGATGCACGACAAGAACCTGATGTACACGTCCACGTTCACCAGGTTGGGGCACATCTCCAGCAGCGCGTGGAACTGCCTGTCGCCCATGACCACCCAGCTGAACACCAGGGTCTCCAGGCACCCCAAGCTGCACCGCCGCGCCTCCCACGGGAACTCGCTGGCGTCGCACCCGTGGAGCTTCAGCACCCGCAGTCGGGAGCACCCGCAGGAGAGCACGGACGGGGGTAGCCTGACGAACCCGAAGCACCGGTCGTCGAATAGGAGCGCGAGCTCCCGGAGGGACCTCGACGCCGCGAGGGTGACCCAGGAGTCGACCAGGCGGCGCGCCTCGTCCTTGTGGCTCGGCGGCAGGAAGGCCGAGAGGCGGTGGAGGTGAGGGGAGGTGCAGCGGTCCAGGCAGTGGTGGATGAGGAGAGGGTAGTGGCTGGAGCCGTGGTACTCGGCGGGGTCGTGGAAGTCGAGGGAGGGGACGTGGGTCCAGAGGTGGCGCCACCGGCGGGAGAGGACGGAGGTGGAGGCGCGGTGCTTCGTCGTGGGGAGGAGGGAGAGGATGTGGAGGAGGAGCTCGTCGGGGAGATGGCTGATGCGGTCGGCTGCAGCCATCGATCGGGAGGTGCCGAGGAGGAGGGGAACGCACTCAAATGATCCGGACGGATGAAGGGGAGTTATTTGTCGATCCCTTCGAGCGTCCACATGGGGTAAGCAGTAAGCTCAGGGTGCTCGTGTCCGGAAAAAGATACACACATAAGGGGATTTTACAAATGGATGAAGGGAAAACAGTACCCTTTTTCTTACGCCATTTTGCATTACTGTAAAGAGACTGGGATATTACGTTGTTCTTCCAGTGTAGGTACCGAAAGAAAAATAAGGCAGGAATCAGGATGACCGAAGCAAAACGTGTCCAGTACGATCGCGCAATCTGAAGTCCGAACACGTCAGCCGTAATAAAATAGCCAAAAACTTGGATGTACACATAGTTACGACACATTAGCCACAAGCTTTGGATGAAGACATAATGACGACGGCAGTCCAGACGTTACCTCCGCCTGCCGAAAAAAACGGGGGGGGGCACTTTGCAGAGATGCCCATGTCCAGTGCGTGGAGCGGGGCATCCCTAACGGTGGGTGTTCCTTGTTTAGGATCCCGCGTAAGCGTCGTTGGTTCGCCGATGAACTTAATAAAGGAAAATAGAACAAGAGAAAATTGCATTTGGAGTGGCCCAGCCACAATTCAGGCGACGACTTCCCCCTCGCTGCAGTATACGGCAATGGTCTTTGGGATAAAAGGAAGAGAGAACAAAAAAAAACAAAAAAGAGCTTTTAAACGGTCTCAGCCACACGCTTTTGGATGCATTTGGTAAAGGATTCGAAGGTGAGATAGGATTGAGTTTGAAGTTGAGGTTAAAGGGATTAATTTTTTATTATTTTATGTAAATTATTATTATTTATTATGTTATGTAAATATTAATGTATATATTAAAATATATCTATTATAATATAATATATTTATTAAAATATATTTATAATATCACACCAACTCTCTGGTACCTACAATAAAATATTAAACAATCATTCATTAATGTTAAATCATCATATTAATCATCACAAACTTATCTATCACTATAAATTTATTAAATAAGTACCTTACCTAATTTAACCTACTTTAATTTTAACACTGGTATGGGAAACTCCCTTCTAAATGTAGACATTGTCTCCCTTAATAAAATGTCAAAAATTAAATAAATACATGTTGTAACCTATTTTACAATATATAAAATATTTCAAGTAAAAAATTATTTATCATAAAAAAAATTAAATCACACCTATATTTTTATTTTCAATCGATATAATTTAATTTTATATTTTTCACATATATATATATATATATAATTTAATTTTGAGTCGATTTATTTAATTTTCAACTAATTAAATCTGATTTTCGAGAAATATATTTTACCTTCTTCAAATATGAGTGGAAACACGCATTACCTATATTTTGATTTTCAATAGAAAATCATTTTATTTTAATTTTAAGTCAATTTATTTAATTTTCCATCGATAAATTTACTATTTTTTAAAATAAAAAAATAAATGAAAATCACACATCGTAAAATACGTTAACAAACTATTGGGTGTTGTGCCACTGAAGATTGTGCAAAAGTTTTGTCATCTCTGGCGGAAGTGAAGGTCGCGATGTGACCCGTGGGAACTGACGTGGTTTTGCTAGACTGCAATAAATTAATATTCAGAGGAGGCTGCCTTTTGTTGTGGAAAAAAGTCATGGAACGAATGGCGATGGACGCTCAGTTATGTGGTAAAACAAGTGGTTGTTGTACAGCTGGGTAATATCTATTTATATAAAAATTTGAAAAAAAGATTTGATGGAGATGCTCTCTATGAGAAACGGCAAAGCCCATGGACACCCCCTGGTTCCAATGGGCATCCCACAATCAAACATAAATAGAGAGAGAATTCAGCAAAGTGGAGAAAGAGAATGGATGTGCATTTATTAGGATCTAAAAAAGTAACAGGACATAGAACGGTGGTGTCTTCGGAAAGTATGACAGTTAAGGTTCAATTCCTTGGATGATACACATAAATGGCAATGGCAACTCCGATCACCGGTGAAAGAAACTCTATCCCAGAATTCAGTTTGGTTCGTGGGAAATAGAGGTAAAATTAACATTTGGATTGGGCAGGTGGAAGGCCCAATACAGCCCAAAACACCTTTAAATTGCACCCCAACCCACGTACGTCGACCGATTGACGTGCAAGGGAACTGGAATTTCAGACTACTCAACATATCTTTTCAAGAAGATGTGGAGGAGAAAATTATGAAAATCAACCAGATTGCTCTAGAGAAGATGTATTAATATGGAGAGCACATAACAGAGGTATATTCATTGTGAAAACTATTGGAGGGATGTGGTGTTTGCTCAAATGAACAGCTAATTAAGTTCTCAAAGATCATTTGGAAATGTATAGGTCTACGATCATTTATATTAAATATTTGTTGATTTTGTTTTCTTTTTGCAGGTGAAAATATCATCATAAGCAACTTTACAAAGCACAAGGAAGGCATGGAGGAGTCCAACTTCCTTGCACATTACAACGCATATAATGCCGTGCCAATACATGGGTTGGTCGAACAACATCTCTATTCACCTTAACAAGGAGAATCCAATAAAAGAAGCAAGTAAATGAGCACAATTTTGAATAGTAGCACAGGTTCTCCAATTTGGCTGCTGTAAGGCGAGGATCTGTCTCACGGGATTGATAGCATCCGAGAGGAGTGTCATCTCACGTAAGCCAACATCTAAAGCCAAAATAAGGCCTTTGTGAATTGCCCAAGTCTTGACTTCATCAGAAGAGTAGGTAAGCACCTGAGATGCCAAACATCTAATGCAATTTTTAGACCGATCCAAAAGCATCACTGCTACAACCAAATAATCAGCACCCACTATAGCATCCACCTTAACAATATGAGTACTAGAGGGCAAGCTGAATGGTATCATCATTGTATTCTATTCATTGGAAACAAGGAAAAGAGTTTCTTACATCTTTCTACACGTTGTATAAAAGGACGCCATATTCTTTACATGTTGTCCAACCATGATCGAGGAAGGCCTAATATCCTCCATGATTATTTTACATCTATGTTGCCATAAGGCATGTATGTTATAAAAAGTCAAAAATTTAGGATGACTAACCTCATTTAGCATTTTATCAACTTCCATAAGGTACTCCCACCAAGCCCAATAAAATCAAAGAGCTCTAGTGAATTGACAATCCCACAATAGATGTTCCCAAGTTTTAGCTGCTGTATGACATAGTGAACATATGGGATCAAGTGTATTCATCCTTTTTTGCAATGCTACCCTCAACGTCAATGCTCCTACTAGAGCTTTCCAAAGCAATATCCTGATTCTAAGGTTAAGCTCTTTAAAAGTCCAGAGTTGCCTGTAGAATTTCAGTTTAACATTGGACAACAATACCGTTGATATTTAATTTTAGGAAAAGGTGATGGCAAAACACATAAACTTCTGCAGCAACGTACATTTGTGCTTGCTTTTTTTAAATTGACGTGATGTGGATAGATTTAAAATAAAATAAAGAATAAATATCAATATGTAATAACATAAATAAATAAAATAAAAATAGATTAAATATTACTTCAATCAAAACACCAATGAAGAATTTCTCCTAGAGAAAATATTTTACCCCATAATATTGGTACATCGAGGTTTGATAAGTTCCTCTCAGGATACAACGATCCACCTTCAAGATTCGATGTACTCTGAGTTTGAATGTCCTCAAAAATCACCTCAGAAGAACTTAGCCAAGGCAATTTAATCTTGATTGACCAAATTCTAGATTTATAGATCAATATGAATGATCGATCAATCACTTCTCAAATACTTACTCTCAACTCCTTGCACGAGATGTTTGATCAAGTTAATTGGAGATTGATCTACCAACTTTACATTGAACAAATGCGATCTTGAGAAAGAGAAATAAGAAGAGTGGAGAATTTCTTTGCTATTTGTAGGTCAAATGGGATCCCTCCTCATAACCTTTATATAGAACCTACAACCCAATGTTTATGAAATTCGGCAATTTATTGATTAAGTTTGTCCCATTAATAAGATTGATCAAACCATTTGATTGACCAAATTGATCCATTGATTAATCAAAATAACTAATCAACTAATTAACTAAGTGATCGATCAATCAATTAATGAGATTAAAAATCTATAGTATAAAAGTCTAAGTTCCTAATTGATTATCACTTGAGCTAGAGCTTAAATCTGGTTGGGCTAGGGCAAGGTGCACACATGTGTGCGTGCTCTTTAACCTTACTTTTTGCTGTTAGTTACATAAGTTATGAGAGGTAACAACATTTTATTCTTACTAAAAGGTTTGTCCCCTTTCAATATAAAATTAAAAATCTTTACTAAATCCTATTAACTTCAACATGAATTCACACACACATAAATATATATATTAATTACATCCAAATTAATATAATTAAGCTCCCAAAATCAACGCAATGTTATTTTTTGTTAATACCAAAATCAATGCAAGTATATTAACAACTTTCTCATTGACCTAAATATCAAGTAATTTAAATAATGCCCTAAAACCAATTTCAAGTAAGATATTTCAACGTTTATAAAATTTGAGATTAAGTTCGGATGACGTTGGGTAAAAGAGATGGTGAAATTCATGCTTTGTTGTAATAGCCCAATATAAAAATTGATTGGAGCTCACCATTGCTATATAATGGAGAAATACTAAAAAGTATGTAGCAAGGATAGCATTATTTTACCATTCAACAAACTTGTACTAGTGAAAAAAAGGCATAAACATCATAATTCTTTATATTAATTAGTTCCAAAATACAGCATGGACAATTCTTTTTGTATCAGCAGTGATCATACTTACTTTTACACAGAGGAGGAAAAAGGATGGTGGACTACATCAATACCAATCTTTACATAAAGACAGAGAAAAGAGTCTATCTACTTCATCTTTGATAGAATAAGGTTGGGGTACAAATCCCATCGAGATGCAAGCTCAAAGCAACAATTATCCATCCATACTACTAGGAACAGATGCAATTAAGGACCTTACTATAGGACCCAAAAAGAAGACACAAAACAAGCAACAAATTAAAGTATCGTAGAGTATTTACAACACCAAGAGCTCAAATGCCACCACCGGAGTACCAAGCAACAAAAATCACGTTATTACAGTCATCAGCTTGCCTACAAGTTTGACATACTCATCTCCCATGCAAAATAATCGAACCTTTTCTTATAATGCTGAAAAACAAATATCAAAAACATGTTCCTTAAAGTTCATTAGGGAAATCAAAGCATTTCCCAATCGGAAGCGATGAATAGGAGCTTGAAGCTTTTATAGCAATGTTGACACGCAAGGACACTCGAGGAAGTTGAGAAATTTCCTCCAAGAGATGCACTTCAGATATGCTTTGATTCCCCTTCTCATCAAATACTACACATAAATACTCCAGGCAAGTCATTACTCCAAGCAAGTGCTTCAACAATGCCATGTCATGAGATGAGTTGGAGAATCCAATAATCGTAATTGACTTGACTTGGGAATTCCTTTCTAGTTTTACCTTAAGCTCGTTGGATACTTTGCCGTCTTCCCTGTGAAGCTTTCAAAAAGAAGAATATTGATAAGAGGAATGAATCATATAGAACATCAAGGAAGGGAAGAAATGTGAGCAAGAGATCATACTGTGATGTAAATTGTATCTAAGGATGGACATCGTTTAAGAAACCACATGAAGCGGTTCAGGGAGAAACAAGGAATTTTATTGCCATGCAGCACCTTTAGATTCCTAAATTCGAAATCCTTCTTTTGGTCCTACAAATAAACAAGTCTTTAAACATGGGGAGTACAAACTATTTAAGAGAGAGGGTCTAGCACTCTATGTTAAGAGGGACGCGCGCAACACATTGAGTGGGATGCATGCAGATTTTTCTCCTCCTTAAGTGTTCGTGTTGACCCTTTTAATATATATATCAAACGCATTGAGAGGGTTGATAGTTCGATTCTAATTATTAGACTAAAAAAGTCGTGCTTTGGGATTGAATTTATTTATAACCTGAAAGAATTTTGCATTGGCAGATAGAATCTCCACTTCCGAGAAGTCCTTGGGGACGCGCCACCGAAAGTAGCATGGATAAAATTCAACCTCTCGTAATTGAGGCACACCAACCAGATGTAAATCCTTCATGCTATGCTCAGAGAGAGAGAGATATTGGAGATTAGGAACGTCGATCACCACCGGATAGGGATCGCCACGGATCTTGAGGTTCTTCAAGCACGGGTTCGTGGACGAGGACAGCTTATTAATGGAGAAATGGCTCCTGAGCATTCCAATCTCCAGATTTACAAGGTTAGGGCACATATTAAGTAGGGTTTGGAATTGCATCTCAAACATAATTACACCATTTAACACGAGGGTCTCCAAGCACTGGAAGCTACACCAGGGCTGGTGGTATTCCCATGGAACCGTGGTGAGTGTGCATGCATGGAGATTCAAAACCCGCAGGGAGGAGCCGCAATAAAGGATGGCGGAGGGCACCCTACGGAAGCAGTAGCCACCGCATCCAAGGGCGAGCTCTTGGATGGACTTCAACGCTAAGATGCCGATCCAATGGCTCGCCAAGTCGTGCGCCTCTTCATCGCGCGGCAGGGATGCGGAGAAGCGCTGGAGGCACGGGGTCCTGCAGCGGAGGAGGCAGCGATACACGATGCGAGGGTATTGCGTAGAGCCACGATACTCGTTGGGGTGGAAGTCAAGGGAGGGAACGTGAGTCCAAAGGTAGCGCCATCGGCGGGAGAGGATGGAGGTGGAGACGCGTTGCTTAGTTGAAGGGACGAGGGAGAGGATTTGGAGGAGGACCTCGTCGGGGAGATTGCTTATGCGATCTGTCGCCATGGTCCTTTCCATCGTGAGAAGGAGAAAGTTAGTTTTGACTTTTGAGGAGGCTTGGGAGGGGTGTGTGGGGTGGTGGGGGGTGCGAGGGGGTTGGGCTTACAGGCATTGTTTAGGGATGTGAGGGATTTACACTATCCACCACGTTTGCTTCTTTTTTTTTTCCTCTTTCTCTTCGCATGCTACGGAATCCTCTCTCTTTCTCCGTCACATTTCCCTTTATCTTTTTTTTTTTTTTTTTTTTTAAAGCGTTGTTTAGCTTTTGTATTCGTTTCAAATTCTGTCTATGTCATTTATATTCTTATTTTATATTTTTTATTAAAAATTAATATTAAATATGTTCATATAAGATTATAAAATTATATATATATATATAATTTCAAATATATATATATATATATATATAATTAAATAGTATAAACATAATCTAAGATATCGATTGAAAATTAAAATATATAGAATAATAAATTTTGCAATGCATCATATTTTTTTATTTTTATCATTATTTTTTATTTTTCATCGATCGAAAATTAAGATACACTGGACAATATATTTTGTAAGGTATATTAGTTTTCCACTAATCGAAAATCAAGATACATCGATTGAAAATCATGTTACACTTTTATTTGATTGGCTTTTATATTTTCGCAGTGATTAACTTTTACACTCTTACAATAATATGTGGGCTAAAACCCAATAAATATTTAGAAAAATACAAGGGAAATGACCGGATTGACGAGAAACTCATATACATCCCTTTCTTCCTTGTAAGTCTTGTTATAAGTGACTCCCATGTCCCACAATTGCACCCCCTCACACGTAATTGTAACCCCAAATTCTCCCTCAAAAGTAAACATTTTTTCCTTCGCACAATGGAAAAAAGGATTGTGGCGATAGGTCACATAAGCAATCTCCCTAAGGATGTCCCCCTCTAAATTCTCTCCCTCATCTCTTCAATGAAGCAATGTGTCCTCACCTCCATCCTCTCTCGCCGATGGCGCTACCTCTAGACTCAGGCACCCTCCCTTTACTTCCACTGCAGCGAGTATCATGGCTCCATGAAGTACCCTTGCATCGTGTATCGCTGCCTCCTTTGTTGCAAGTCGCCCATGCATCCAGCGCTTCTCTACCTCCCTACCACGTGATGAAGAGGCACACGACTTGGTGTGCATTTGGATCAACATCTTAGCGTCAAAATCCATCCGAGAGCTTGCCCTCAGATGCCATGGCTACTACTTCAGTAGGGTGCTCTCCTCCATCCTTTATTGTGGCTCCTCCCTGTGGGTTTTGAATCTCCATTCATGCAGACTCACCAAAGTTCTTCCATGGGAATAACAGCAATAGCCCATTAGGTCCAACTTCAAGTGCTTGGAGATCCTTTTGTTAACTCTTGTCATTATGCTTGAGAAACAATTCCAAGCTCTACTTAATATGTGTCCTGAGCTTGTAAATATGGAGGTTGGAAATTAAGCTCGACATCCCTTTCTCCATTAAGTTGTCCTCGTCCACGAACCCATGCTTGAAGAACCTTAGGCACAAGATCCATGACAATCCCTATCCGGTGGTGATCGAGGTTCCTTTTTTTTTCTGCAAAGGGAGCTTTCATTCATAAGGGTTGAAAACCATACAAGTGATGCAAAGAATAGAACAGGAACACCGAATTCCCTAAGGGGAATATAAATCGACACAAAACTTCAACCTAAGTTTAAAAGAAACAAAACGAAGCATCACCAACATAGAAATCAAGCAATGATCAGAAGACCAACCACCGGGACATGCTTGTAGATACAACAGCGCTACTAGGAGATTCCTAGCCATCAGTGCTAAAGAGAAATTCAGCAAAAGTTGGGCACCGGAAAATCAATCCAGGTGCTTTTCGGTCGTAATAGGCCTGGAGTCTCGCACGATCCCTAAAACAACCCCAAGAGGGAACATCTACATCCCCAAGGGGAAAACAAACCAACAACAACATAACTAAACAAACACAAAAATGGTCGAACCAACAAAGAACTAGACAACTATGAACAAGGCTCGACCCTTACGATAATCAACCCACCCCTGGGACAAAAGGGAAGCTGTCCTGACGCAAAATGATCGTAGCACGCCACCGGCAAAGCCATGCCGATTGCCAAGACATAGCCTTGCATGCCACCCATAGCCAACGTATCCTCGACAAAGCACCAACCCAGCACAGCCCGGTTGTCGAATGGAAGTGCTACCGACCAAGCCTCGCACGAGGAGCTTCAGTTGCCAAAACCCACGACACCCAACGCAAGTCATCGGCCATCGTACACGCCACCGCCACACCCAAGAACGATCTCGTCTCACTGTGCATGTCACCATTGACGACAGAGGAGCGACCTTGCTGGGTGGGGGTAGGGAGGGGGGCCCGATCAACCACAAAGGGCCAATCAGGGCCCCAACTGAAGCTTTGGTGACCTCACTTGCAAAAAGGAGAGAGGGAACACAGGAATCAGATTCCAATATATATATATATATATATGTGTGTGTGTGTGTGGGGGGGGGGGGGGGGCATATCCTCTGAGCACAATGCCTAAAAATCATTAAATGAACACCATGTGAAGACAAAATTGTACCATTCAAAATAAAATCATCAAAAGAAATCAATCTGGTATTGTAATACACTGATATTAATGGAAATTTGCTAAAAAAAGCATACGAAAGTCATTTAAAATATAAAATTTCCTAAAAATTAAGACACGATTATAACTAATACAATCATACATTCTATAAATAGATAAAGAATTAATTGATAATGAGAAATGATTCCCGAAATGTCTAAATCGAATGGTTCAAAATAATAAGTAAACGTGTTGGAAAAATAAAAAACATTGTAATGACAAAAAATAAGCATTACAATGAAAACTACTGAGTTTTGTAAGGTAACAAAATGTATGACTTAATAACTAAAATAACTTGCAACTTCATTATTAAACATTAGTTTGTCTTATACAAAAAGAAATTGTAATATAAATGTGTAAAATTTTAATATGAATGAGAATTTAATAATTATCACTGTTGTCATTCATTATAAATAATGTTAATATAATTTTATAATGTAAACATATTATTATATTATGAATTATTGAAACACTGACTTGATGTTATGTGTTGTGTTATATAATTGTAACATAACATTTTATGTGTGTGGTATTAAAATGCATTAAAGGTTGGATACTTGTAATATAAATTTTAGAAGTAAATGTTTGCTTATTATTTTGTAATACATAAGGAGCTTAAAATTGTAATACGAATATTTATGACTGAATTGAATCTATAATACAGAATGTAATCATCAAAAAGTTGTAATGTTATAATATATTCTGAATATCATAAATTATAATACAAAGTTAATCTATATAATAAAGTAAAAATAGGCACAACATAATTTTATAATATAAAAAATAACGTAAGTTCATGAACGATATTTAATAATATTAACAAATCAATATAATGTGATTAAAAAATACACTAACTTTCAAAATATATGAGAAAAACTTCAACTAATTTTAGAAATAAAGTGAAGATAATGAAAATAATAAAAATCTAAATAATAAACGACAAAAAAGATATAATGATATTGCAAGGATATTTCATATTTATGATATCCACAAATATGATATTAAATATAAATAGATAATTATCATAAATAATTAGTTGATTTCACTCATATTAAATAAAGCCATTAATTAAATATGAAAGTGATTTTACGAAGACAAATATCCATCCGATATATATAATTTTAAGTTTGGATAGATATTTATGAATGTTGGGTTCATTAGATACATTTCCTATATGTCAACTGCGTGACGTTGAGCTTCATCCATGGGACCGTTCGTGGCGCGTCCCCATGGCCTTCTCGGAAGTGGAGATTAATTCTATCTGCCAATGCAAAATTCTTTCAGGTTATACGTAAGTTCAATCTACCTTAAAGCACGACTTTTTAGTTTGATAATTAAAATGGCACGATCAACCCACAATGCATGCTTAAACATTGGTTGATGACGAGACCAGCATCCGAGCTCGTATTTCATGCAAATCCTTATTAATCCTTATGGGGGAGGCTAAACATGGGACGCTAAATATTTTGACATGCACGCATGGGTCGGCACTTAATATGGTATATCCTAAAGTGGTGTTTGTTTCTCGGGTTAGGTGGAAAATATGGGTTTTAACCGGTTGTGAGAAACCTTGGCTGAAGCATCATTTGCTCCGCGAAGAAAATGGAATAAAGTTAACTCGGTGGATATGATCTGCCCGATGTCCTCTTTAACCCACTGCCCTTTTTCCCTCTCGTTGCACTCAGCCTCATGGGGTACCTGTTCGTCGCTTCGGAGGCCACCAGCGTATCCTAACTACGCCATTTCATTTGCGGAATCGCTTCTTTTGTGTGTCGCTTGTTGATCGCAATGTACCATTTCTTCCGATGAGTTGTGGCAAGGTTCGTATCTTCTTTCATTTATCTTTTTTTTTTCGATCGGGGCTTCGATTTCATGTTAGAGTTATTTTCTCATTTCTTCATATCGATGGTTTCTAAGTAGAAGGACTTCTCTTTGTTAGGGTTTTGTTGCTCGTCTTATGCTTTGAACGACTGATTGCGAATTTTTGTTCTTTTTTGCCTTTGAGTTTCCTATCGAGATTGAAGGTTTTTGTTACTCGTCTTATGCTTTGAAGGGCCAATTGGGGATTTTTGTTCTTGTTTGCCTTTGAGTTTCTTGTCGAGATGGAAGGTTTGTCTTGAGAATATAGGGTTTGTTTTTCTTGTGGCCCATCAATGGCGCAAATGGGTATTTATGGTAAGGTTTACATTGGGTTTGGCCATTTGGGTATTTTATTCACACTATGTCAACATTGTTGGCTGTCGAGCTGGATTCATAAGCTTTCCTGTTTGAAGCTACTAGTTTCGTTAAACTTTCCTATTTGATGTTGGACTGAGAATTCTTCTTTACTATTTGCCTGGGTCTCAGCTTTGTGTTAGGCGACTTTATTGTCAATGACAGTCTTTTCAAAAGGTGAAAGCATGCATTGGATGCTGGAGAGCTTGTTTTGTTTTGGTGTCTTTTGAGTGAATGAGGTGGTTAGGTTGTTGGATCTCTTCCTACATCCTATTGGGTACTTGTTGTGTCACATCTTAGATATGTGTACCTACTTTTATCCTTCATATATCTCGTCAATTGCAAGCATGAGAGATAGGTTCTTATCGGTTGTCTTGCCTATCAATGTGGTGTGATGATGGAGGGTCCTGTTAGCCTTGCTTGCTCTGAGTGTGGCTGCATTAGCTCTGACATGTGGAAAGCAATAAAGTGTAAGGTGAGGAGGCAGTAGCTATATAAGCTCCTGCCTTATATCCTAGACGTTGTCACTTGGGTGGTGGTGCTAATCTTCTTGGAGGAGGAGGAAGAGGAAGGTAAGTGTAACGAACGCGTGCCCCAGACGCCTTTTAAGACGTCTGAGATGTGTCCCAGACGTCGGACCAGACGTCTGGGATCACATCCAGACGTCTGACCAGACGTCCGGGATCGTTTCCAGACGTCTGGAGAACAGTTATGTTTGCACAGGAGATTCGTCTGCGCGCCTGTGCGCGCAGACCTGCGATTCCTCTCTCTCTCTCTGCGACTGCAGGCGCGCTGCGACCACCTTCTCTCTCCTCCTCGCGCGGCCTTAAAAGGGCCACGCCTCCCCTCCCGTCTCCTCCTTCTTCTCCTTCCTGAGCGCGAGAGCGAGCGAGCGCGAGGGCGGCAGCGGCAGCCGCAGTGAGCGCGGAGGAGGTGCGGCGTGCGAGGGCGGGGCTCTGCCGTGAGGGCGAGCTCGCCGGAGCGACTTGGCCGGCCGGCGGAGGGCGCAGGGGGCGCGGAGCGACGCGGAGAGGGACCTGCTGCGGGCTGAGCAGCAGACGCGCGAGGTGTGACGCGGGCGGCGTCGCGAGCGGAGGCCGAGCAGGGTTCTGATTCTGGAAAAATTTCCAGAATCAGACGTCTGGGTTGATAGCCAGACGGCAAGGTCGACGTCTGTAAGATCATATAGACGTCTGAAAGGTGAGTTTCCGCTTTCTTCTTCCTTCTTCTCGACTGACCGTACTGAGGGAGGGGGGTTGGCTGTGCGCAGGTTCGCTGATTCGCAATCCTTTGCGAATCAGACGTCTGGAAGTTGTACCAGACGGCGGGAGTGATCTACAGACGTCCGTGTCGACCATCGGACGTCTGGGGTATAGGACAGACGTCCCCGCAGACTTCTGGACATCTGGGAAACCACGCTGAACAGGTAATTCTCTGATCCACCGTTTAAGACGTCTGGAAGGAGTTCCAGACGTCTGATTTTGCACAGTATCGTCTTTCTCGACCCGTTTAGGGCCCGTTTGGGCTCCGTTTTCCGCGGTTCGAGTTGCGTTCGTTTCAGAATTAATTCCTCTACCCGTCTACAGTAGCTATACACTGTTTTGAGACACTCCTTGTGTTTGATCCTTGTGATAGGACCTCGTTCGGTTGCAGTCTTGAGAGTCGCGGAGGCACGCGGGATTCCCGATCACGCCCCCATTACTCCCGTTGTACCTGGTAGAGTGGCTTAAGTTATTATTAAAATTTGTTAAAGTATGGAACCATAACTAGAACCTAGGACATTGCATGAATCCTAGGAATGAGAAATATATGGAATGATAGCTCCTAGGTGTTGCATGAATCCTAGGGCCGGAAAAATAGATTGTATGATAGATCCTAGGATATGGCATGAATCCTAGGATGGAAAAACTAGTGGAATGTATAATACTGCAGTCTTGGAAAAATGGAAAGGAATATAAAGCTGCCTGTAATTTGAATTAATAGCTGTCTGTTATGAATAAAGAAACATGATTGAGATCGTGGATTTTGAGAACGTGAATCTGGAAAGTGAAACATATGATGTTCTGAATAAATAGCTGGAACCCTACGGGGAATTAGGAGTGGAACTCCTGAAAAGAAAAAGGAATGGAAACTGAGATGTAGTTTGTACTGTCTCTTGGGTACGCAGTACCAAGGGAAGTACCTGTACCTGTTTAGTGCAGAGTGGGGCCAGCCGCCCCAGGGACCCGGGGTTAGGATTGGCCGCTCTGTACCGACTTGTTGGCCCACGTGTATGTAGTACCGAGGAGAGCTAGTAGTGTTAGGAGAGTACTAGCTACCCCACGGGCCTCGGGGTTCTGCTAGCCTCCTTCACCGACTTGTTAGGCCCATTAGGGCAAACCAGGGTAGTCAGGCGAGGGTGCGCGGACTGTGGAGGGGCAAGGCCCCGGTTTGGTTACTGTGGAGGGGTTGGACCCCTGTTACTGAGAGGGCTCTGCCCTGGTTCCGTGCTGTGCTTTGGGCGCACCCGTTAACGGAAATGACTGACCGCGTGCCAGTGCGGGCTAGCTACCTGTGCGTTTATCGCGCGTGCCGTAGTCACCGTTACGTCTGTCAGTGACCTTGGGGTGGTTGACTGAGGGTAGGATCACCACGGGGGACTCTCCCGACCAGGAGAGCACCACATGCTACTTCTACTTTTAGAAAAGACTGCAATCAAGATCGTTCCCACGAGGACATTCGAGATCAAGTAAAGGATCTGAGAAATAAATGAAATAGTGAGAAAAATTGAAAGATGTGAATAAAGGAAGTAATAGAACATAACAGCTACTGTACACTCTACTGTTGCCTTTAGTTAGTTTGCCACTCTACTCAGCGTTTTGCTGACGTGTTACACTCGTTACCTTTTTCAGGACCAGGTGTTGAGCAGCCAGGGTCGGCGGCTGCAGAGGACGCTGGGCCGAGTAGGGTCCAGTAGAGTTACCACAGCCTTTTGTACCCCTTTTGTTTCTGTTCTAGTGAGTAGTTTTTGTTTCCGCTGTACCTTCTTTACCTGCAGTTCTTGTTATATGATAAATGCTGTTTTACTGTTGTGGTGGTACCTACTGTAGTAGTTTCTTTCCTTACTGCTGTACTTTCTTACTGTTAGTTATATTCATGCTGAATGTGGTTTATTTTACTGTCTTTTGGTTACTTCCTCGTTGGACGACTAGGTCTTGGGATTAGTCGAGTCGGTCCGGTTCTCGTGTCTCGTAGGGACTCGGGAACCGGGTCGTTACAAGATGGTATCAGAGCAAGGTCGTCCCGAGAAGTGAATCAACTGACTGGAAAATAACCAATTCACATGTTTATAGCTAGAGTAGCCACCACAACATATCTCTTGACATGAGCTCTTAGAAGTTTTGTTAGGTACCGTCTGTTTTGATGTTTCCGTTTTGTTTCGCGTCTCCTTGCAGGAGATGCCTCGTCGCGGGACTGGCGAGACTGGCCGCGGGCGCGGTCGTGGGCGAGGTGGACGTGCTGTCGTTGACGTCTCAGTGGACCAGCCACCACTCCCTGGCATCCAGGCCCAGGACCTCGCCAGACTGATACGGGATATTGTACGAGAGGAGCTCCACCCACCGCTCCGAGCACCTCCTCCTGGGGTTGCAGAGGGGGAGTCCTCCGTGGGACCACGCGACGGACACGGCGCTGGACACGAGGGAGGGGATGGGCCCCTGCCACCCCCACCTTCCTCCGACACTTCTGTACACGAGGCACCTTCGCCTGGAGGTGCACCAGCACCTCCCCTACAGCGCCACTTCGAGCTTTTCGGACAGTTCCGGAAGTTGAAGCCCCCCTCCTTCAAGGGGGATGAGGACCCGACCGAGGCAGAGGACTGGCTTGAGCAGCTGGAGAAGATCTTCGACACCCTTCGCCCCCCGGTGGAGTGCCGCGTGGCCTTTGCCACGTACCAGCTGGAGAGTGCGGCACACCGATGGTGGAGGGCGGTCCGGGGACAGGAGAGGGACGAGCCGACGTGGGACCAGTTCGTCACCCTCTTCTGCGAGCAGTACTTTCCCCAGACGTGGCAGGACCAGAGGAGGCGGGAGTTCCACACTCTCCGCCAAGGGACGATGACCGTGAGCGCGTACCGCACGCGTTTCTTGGAGCTGTCTCGCTTTGCAGCGACAGCGGCAGCCACTGAGGAGGAGCGCCTTTGGAGGTTCACCGAGGGGCTCCGGCCGGCGATCCGGGGGTATGTCAAACCCCTGAAGCTGCCGACGTTTTCGAGGGTGGTAGAGGCAGCTATGACTTACGAGGAGACCAACCCGTCCGCGCGAGAGACCGACGGCGGGCAGAAGAGGCCCTTTCAGCCAGACTTCTCACAGGGCCGGCGAGAACAGAGACACGTGGCGTCCGCAGGAGAGCCGTCACGTTGTGCAGGGCCATCAGTGGCCTTTGGGGGCCCTCGACAGGGGCCAGTCGCCAGCACCGGACCCCCGCCTAGCCGACAGCAGGGACTCACTGAGGGCGGGAGTCGGGTTCCCCTCTGCTACCAGTGTGGCCAGCCGGGCCACGTCAGGAGGGACTGCCCATCTAGGGTAGGAGGTCAGCAGTTACTTCCCGCGCAGAGCACTGGAGGGCGCGCAGGAGGCCGCGGTTCCCAGGCACGAGGAGGAGGACAGCAGTCGCGAGGAGGGTACCGGCCAGCACCTACCCGTCCGACGCAGAGTGTGGCTGCTTCGTCCGCACCTAGAGCTGAGGGGCATATCAACACCCTAACACACAGGGACGCCAGAGCATCGGGATCCGTGGTAGCATGTATGGTTTCAGTTTCTGGCAGACTCGTTTACACGCTTTTCGATTCCGGCGCTACGCACTCGTTTGTCGCAGCCAGTTTTGCGGTTAGTTTGGACCAGGATTATACACTGTTAGAGAATCCGTTCGTAATCAGAGGTCCGAGTGGTCAGCTGTTCGTAGCTGAGGAGGTGTACACAGGTTGCGGGGTCAGCATCGGGGGACATAGCCTGCCAGCTGACCTGATCATGATACAGATGGAGGACTTTGGAGTGATTTTGGGGATGGATTGGCTGTCCGCTTACCACGCCTTGGTAGACTGTTTTGAGAGGAAGATTGTCTTATCCATTCCGGAGTTGCCTTCTTTCGAGTTTCACGGGCAGCCAGTGGACGGAGGTTTCAGGTGCATTTCGGCACTTCGGGCGGCGAGACTTTTGAGCCAGGGGTGTGAGGGCTTCCTAGCTTGTGTGGTGGCAGAGCACAGCCCCGTGGTAGACTTCCAGAGCATCCCGGTGGTCAGAGAGTACCCCGACGTGTTTCCAGACGAGTTACCAGGACTACCGCCCGAGCGTGAGATCGAGTTTGAGATCTCACTAGTACCAGGGACCAGCCCCATCTCCACCGCACCATACAGGATGGCACCGCTTGAGCTGCGAGAGCTCAAGTCTCAGTTGCAGGACCTTTTGGAGAAAGGTTTCGTGAGGCCCAGTGCGTCTCCCTGGGGAGCCCCGGTACTGTTTGTGAAGAAGGATGGGACCATACGCCTTTGTGTGGACTACCGACAGCTGAATAGGGTCACCATCAAGAACAGATATCCGCTGCCGAGGATCGACGATTTGTTTGACCAGTTGCGGGGTGCCACGGTGTTTTCCAAGATCGACTTGAGGTCTGGATACCACCAGTTGAGGATCAGGGAGACCGACGTCTCCAAGACAGCTTTCCGCACCCGGTACGGACACTACGAGTTTTTGGTCATGCCGTTTGGGCTGACCAATGCCCCCGCAGCTTTCATGGACCTGATGAACCGGGTGTTTAGACCGTACTTGGACCAGTTTGTGGTGGTTTTCATAGATGATGTACTCATCTATTCTAGAGATCGGACGCAGCACGGACAGCACTTGCGGATGGTTCTAGACACTCTGAGACGACGCAGGCTGTACGCCAAATACAGCAAGTGCGAGTTCTGGTTGAGGGAGGTGACCTTTTTGGGTCATGTGATCTCTGGAGACGGCCTGGCGGTGGACCCCGCCAAGGTCGAGGCAGTGCTCAGGTGGGAGAGACCGCGTTCAGTCACTGAGATTCGCAGTTTCCTGGGACTGGCAGGTTACTACAGACGGTTCATCAGAGGATTTTCACAGATTGCGCGTCCTATGACACAGTTGACTCGGAAGGATGTGCCTTTCGCTTGGACAGACGCCTGTGAGGCGTGTTTTCTGGAGCTGAAGGAGAGGTTGACCTCGGCTCCCGTGCTCACCATCCCTGACAGTAGTGGCGGGTTCGTTGTGTACACGGACGCTTCCTTGCAGGGGTTAGGAGGTGTGCTCATGCAGAGGGGTCACGTGGTCGCTTAAGCTTCGCGGCAACTGAAGCCCCATGAGCATACCTACCCTACCCACGATCTAGAGTTGGCAGCTGTTGTCTTCGCGCTGAAGACATGGAGGCACTACTTGTACGGTGAGACCTTCGAGATTTTTACAGATCACAAGAGCCTCAGATATCTTTTTGACCAGAAGGAGCTCAACATGAGACAGAGACGTTGGTTGGAGCTCCTGAAGGACTACGACTGCAGCATCTCCTACCACCCGGGAAAGGCCAATGTGGTGGCTGACGCCTTGAGCCGTAAGGCGCCCGCACGCTTGGCCAGTCTACAGTTACAGAGTTGGAGCCTTTTGGAGGAGGTGGGCAGTTGGCGACCTCTAGAGTTACGAGGGTACTGTGGGGCAGTGACGGTGACACGGCAGACCAGGCCAGAGTTGATAGACCGCATCATCACGGGACAGATGGCCGATCCGTACTTGCAGTCTTTGCGCGACAGAGTACTATCAGGGGACCCAGGGGACTTCTCTTTCACAGACCAGGTGTTACGCTTGAGGGGACGGTTGTGCGTCCCCAGAGACGAGGAGCTGTTGAGAGAGCTCCTGACTGAGGCACACGGTTCCAGATTCACCATACATCCCGGAAACACGAAAATGTACCATGACTTGAGACGCGAGTTTTGGTGGAGAGGGATGAAGCGGGATGTGGGTGAGTTCGTGCAGCAGTGCTTAGTGTGCCAGCAGGTGAAAGCCGAGCATCAGAGGCCTGCAGGGCCGCTTCAGCCGCTTCCAGTGCCAGAGTGGAAGTGGGAGAGCATCACCATGGACTTGGTGGTGGGCTTACCTGTTACCCAGCGAGGACACGATGCAGTCTGGGTAATAGTGGATAGATTGACGAAGACGGCACGATTCTTGCCGATCCGAGTCACTTTGGGACCAGCACAGTTGGCAGAGGGGTATATCCGTGATGTGGTGCGACTACACGGAGTTCCGCGGGAGATCGTATCCGACCAGGATACCCGCTTTACGTCCCTGTTTTGGGCTGAGTTTCAGCAGGCTTTGGGGACGAGGTTGAGGTTTAGCACGGCTTACCACCCCCAGACGGACGGACAGTCGGAACGCACGATACAGACACTTGAGGACCTTTTGCGTGCCTGTGTACTAGACTGGAGGGGCTCTTGGGAGGAGCACCTGCCCCTGGCGGAGTTTGCATACAACAACAGTTATCACTCGAGCATCGGCATGGCTCCCTACGAGGCTCTGTACGGACGGAAATGCACGGCACCCTTGAGTTGGGTTGAAGTGGGGACCAAGTGGGAGGTTGACCCCAGGTTGATCCGGCAGAGTCAGGACGTAGTCGAGCAGATCCACAGATGACTCCGCACTGTCAGGAGCAGACAGAAGAGCTACGCAGATCGCAGACGTAGAGAGGTGCAGTTCGAGGTTGGGGACCACGTCTTCCTTCGTGTTTCGCCCATGAAGGGCTTACAGCGGTTTGGGGTGAGAGGGAAGCTCGCGCCGAGGTTCGTGGGGCCCTTTGAGGTCCTGGAGCGGGTTGGTCCCGTTGCTTACAGACTTGCCCTTCCCCCGCAGCTTTCTGGTGTGCAGACGTGTTCCACGTGTCCAACCTCAGGAAGTACGTAGCCGATCCCAGCCACGTACTGAGTCACGAGAGCGTCGAGGTGAGCGACGACCTGACCTACCCCGAGCGGCCAGTGCAGATCCTAGACCGAGCCGTCCGCAGGTTGAGACGAAAGCAAGTACCCCTGGTAAAGGTTTTGTGGAGGAGCCAGCGGTACGAGGAGGCTACCTGGGAGCCTGAGGCGGCAATGCGGGAGCGGTACCCGGAGCTTCTCGCGGGTACGTCTTTTCGGACCGGCTTCGGTCATCTTTGAGTTTGTTATGGTTAGTTGGACATCTTTTTCCCGCACCCTAGTTGGCGTAGGTTTCGGGGACGAAACTTCCTTTGAGTTTGTTATATTGTAACGAACGCGTGCCCCAGACGCCTTTTAAGACGTCTGAGATGTGTCCCAGACGTCGGACCAGACGTCTGGATGTGCATCCAGACGTCTGACCAGACGTCCGGGATCGTTTCCAGACGTCTGGAGAACAGTTATGTTCGCACGGGAGATTCGTCTGCGCGCCTGTGCGCGCAGACCTGCGATTCCTCTCTCTCTCTCTCTGTGGCTGCAGGCGCGCTGCGACCACCTTCTCTCTCCTCCTCGCGCGGCCTTAAAAGGGCCACGCCTCCCCTCCCGTCTCCACCGTCTCCTCCTTCTTCTCCTTCCTGAGCGCGAGAGCGAGCGAGCGCGAGGGAGGCAGCGGCAGCCGCAGTGAGCGCGGAGTGCGAGGGCGAGCTCGCCGGAGCGGCTTGGCCGGCCGGCGGAGGGCGCAGGGGGCGCGGAGCGACGCGGAGAGGGACCTGCTGCGGGCTGAGCAGCAGACGCGCGAGGTGCGACGTGGGCGGCGTCGCGAGTGGAGGCTAAGCAGGGTTCTGATTCTGGAAAAATTTCCAGAATCAGACGTCTGGGTTGATAGCCAGACGGCAAGGTCGACGTCTGTAAGATCATATAGACGTCTGAAAGGTGAGTTTCCGCTTTCTTCTTCCTTCTTCTCGACTGACCGTACTGAGGGAGGGGGGTTGGCTATGCGCAGGTTCGCTGATTCGCCATCCTTTGCGAATCAGACGTCTGGAAGTTGTACCAGACGGCGGGAGTGATCTACAGACGTCCGTGTGGACCATCGGACGTCTGGGGTATAGGACAGACGTCCCCACAGAATTCTGGACGTCTGGGAAACCACGCTGAACAGGTAATTCTCTGATCCACCGTTTAAGACGTCTGGAAGGAGTTCCAGACGTCTGATTTTGCACAGTATCGTCTTTCTCGACCCGTTTAGGGCCCGTTTGGGCTCCGTTTTCCGCGGTTCGAGTTGCGTTCGTTTCAGAATTAATTCCTCTACCCGTCTACAGTAGCTATACACTGTTTTGAGACACTCCTTGTGTTTGATCCTTGTGATAGGACCTCGTTCGGTTGCAGTCTTGAGAGTCGCGGAGGCACGCGGGATTCCCGATCACGCCCCCATTACTCCCGTTGTACCTGGTAGAGTGGCTTAAGTTATTATTAAAATCTGTTAAAGTATGGAACCATAACTAGAACCTAGGACATTGCATGAATCCTAGGAATGAGAAATATATGGAATGATAGCTCATAGGTGTTGCATGAATCCTAGGGCCGGAAAACTAGATTGTATGATAGATCCTAGGATATGGCATGAATCCTAGGATGGAAAAACTAGTGGAATGTATAATACTGCAGTCTTGGAAAAATGGAAAGGAATATAAAGCTGCCTGTAATTTGAATTAATAGCTGTCTGTTATGAATAAAGAAACATGATTGAGATCGTGGATTTTTGAGAACGTGAATCTGGAAAGTGAAACATATGATGTTCTGAGATAAATAGCTGGAACCCTACAGGGAATTAGGAGTGGAACTCCTGGAAAGAAAAAGGAATGGAAACTGAGACGTAGTTTGTACTGTCTCTTGGGTACGCAGTACCAAGGGAAGTACCTGTACCTGTTTAGTGCAGAGTGGGGCCAGCCGCCCCAGGGACCCGGGGTTAGGATTGGCCGCTCTGTACCGACTTGTTGGCCCTCGTATACGTAGTACCGAGGAGAGCTAGTAGTGTTAGAAGAGTACTAGCTACCCCACGGGCCCCGGGGTTCTGCTAGCCTCCTTCACCGACTTGTTAGGCCCATTAGGGCAAACCAGGGTAGTCAGGCGAGGGTGCGCGGACTGTGGAGGGGCAAGGCCCCGGTTTGGTTACTGTGGAGGGGTTGGACCCCTGTTACTGAGAGGGCTCTGCCCTGGTTCCGTGCTGTGCTTTGGGCGCACCCGTTAACGGAAACGACTGACCGCGTGCCAGTGTGGGCTAGCTAACTGTGCGTTTATCGCGCGTGCCGTAGTCACCGTTACGTCTGTCAGTGACCTTGGGGTGGTTGACTGAGGGTAGGATCACCACGGGGGACTCTCCCGGCCAGGAGAGCACCACGTGCTACTTCTACTTTTGGAAAAGACTGCAATCAAGATCGTTCCCACGAGGACATTCGAGATCAAGTAAAGGATCTGAGAAATAAATGAAATAGTGAGAAAAATTGAAAGATGTGAATAAAGGAAGTAATAGAACATAACAGCTACTGTACACTCTACTGTTGCCTTTAGTTAGTTTGCCACTCTACTCAGCTTTTTACTGACGTGTTACACTCGTTACCTTTTTCAGGACCAGGTGTTGAGCAGCCAGGGTCGGCGGCTGCAGAGGACGCTGGGCCGAGTAGGGTCCAGTAGAGTTACCACAGCCTTTTGTACCCCTTTTGTTTCTGTTCTAGTGAGTAGTTTTTGTTTCCGCTGTACCTTCTTTACCTGCAGTTCTTGTTATATGATAAATGCTGTTTTACTGTTGTGGTGGTACCTACTGTAGTAGTTTCTTTCCTTACTGCTGTACTTTCTTACTGTTAGTTATATTCATGCTGAATGTGGTTTATTTTACTGTCTTTTGGTTACTTCCTCGTTGGACGACTAGGTCTTGGGATTAGTCGAGTCGGTCCGGTTCTCGTGTCTCGTAGGGACTCGGGAACCGGGTCGTTACAGTAAGGGCAAAGGTTATTGTTGTTTGCCTAAGGTTGAAGGTAGTTGCTTATTTGGTCATGTATTATCTGGTATGGTAGGTGATCGAACTTTGGAGAGCACTGGACTTGTTCGGCAGCTGAGGTGTCACCATAGGAAGGTCACGAAATGACTTTTCAGGAGGTAAGTGCCCTGATCACAATTTCTAGTTGTTGATGGTGTGTTTCTATTTTGGTTTACAATGAGATCTAATGATGTTAAGTTCATACGAATTTTTCCTGAAGGAGACATTTTATAGGTCTTCATCTCAGATGTCTTGGAATAGAACATGGTAGCACATCAAAGGATGGCGATTCCCCTTTATGTAGTAACTGTCATGACTTGCTAAACTACTGAATTGAAGTTGCTTGTTTATTTTTTGCTAAACTGCTATATTGAAGATGCTTGTAGATTCATTGCTTCCATTTAGATGTACTCTACGTAATTTGAAGATGTAAAGCGAAAAAACCAAGTTCATGCCTAATGTTAACTTTCAATCTTCTCATGGCATAAACATGTAAAGCTCCTGTCCACTTCATTCAACCTCCAAGGATTCTTGTATATGACACCTACATTGATTCTTCCATCTTGTTCGAAAACTAACCCTAGTAGTTCAGATTCTCTTTCTTCAAAATGAGTTCTGATGAAATCTTCCTCCAACCCATCTCCATGTCCTTTGGCATTGAACTTGCATTTCCATATATTAAACCTTTGTCTTGCCATTACAGAAGCCCCTGGATTGAAGAACATCTCTCCAATGTTTTACTTACTCGTTTTCTTGTCTGATACTTGGAAATGAAATAGCCACATAACAACCATATTTAAATCATTCATCTTGATGAAACAGGACTTTTCACTGTATAATGACTACATATATTAAGTCCTTTGTGTCAAATGGCCCACTTATAGACACTATATAACAGGTTCGAGAATATACAATAAAGCATGCCATCTACTAATTATGAAACTAACAATATTATTTTAATTAATATGGACAGGAACCCGAAGAATTACTACTGTTCTAATCGTTAGTTGACCATGTAGAACTAGTGTTGTTTTTTCAACCAAAAAGTTAGGAACCTGTGGAGAAAAATGAGAAAATGTATGCTGGATATGTTTCATATAGAACACTGCTCAATATCTAAATACAGGAGGAATATCATGACCACAATAGTAGATGACATGGAAAGAAGAGAACCAACAAAAACACCCTCAAACAACTTAGCACCACATAACTACATCAATGAACTCAGAACCTAACTCTAAAGTCAATGTACCACAACATGCAAGTCTATAATATCACTACTATATGCTCTTGAGGAAGAGAAAGGAACAATTTTTTACTATCCCAAACAGTTATGCCACACAAAAACATAGACATTATAATTTGAACCAAGCCTCCATGAACCGCAACAAGTCCGACAAGTGTTACCTATATGAGTTGCAATGAGAAATATTTACTACAATTCAAACAAAACAGTTTTAATTTAACTTTAATGGTTAGACTTTTCCTTGGTTAAGGAAAATTCATGACCCAAAGTAAAAAGAAGAAAGACAACCCCAAACTATGCGACAGTCTCTACCTGTGAGGTAATAGAGTGAACTTTCGAAATGATTTTGGTTTTTCATATACGCTACACAATCTATCATATAGTAGTTTCATGTTAATGGTTGTACTGTTTCAATAATATGTACAAATCATATCCCAATTGCTAGTTCGCAAATATTTCTTCCAAGTTGGTTAATAAGTATATATGTTGCAGTCTTGGGGTTTAGTACTCATGATAAGTAAACCTGTTATGACAATAAAATCCCTGACTTATATTGCTGAAATGGTAGTTATTCATGCTAGAAACTATAATAAATTTAATTCCCTTAAAAAATTGAATAAACTGTTGGTTGAAACTCATAGTTTAGATTTATTATACTTAAACATAAATGACTAAAATGAAGCAATAGATATTTTAATGTTGGCATATTTTTTTTCAAAGTAATATTGTCTATGGTGATATAAATTTTTTAAAGAAGATCTGTTCACCTTAGTTGATGTTACAATAACTTTCATTCTAAAAATTTTACAATGACAAGACAGAGTCATAGAGTCCCCTAACATATGAGTCAATAAATCGAACAGCCTGAGTACAGTCAGGTCAGGTCTAAGAGAGTTAAGAATTGGATCATTGAAATGGACTTCAAGTTGATGTCCATTTTCAAAGAACACCTTATAGCCAACGATTGGGAAAGTGATTCATTTACGAAATATGATTGGCAAGAAATTATAGTTGAGTTTGATCGGGACACACATCTCAGTTATGATCATGACAAGCTTCTACATAGGTGGAGGACTTTGAAGAGAAATTTTGTTCCTACCACCGTCTGTTAAACATGAGTGGTTTGAACATGGATCCCACGACCATGTGCCCGGTAGCTCCAACTCCAGAAGTTTGGTTGGAGGTATCTCCCTTTGATTCCGTTGTTTTGTCTTACTTTCTCCCGTTGGTTGCAGTTTGCTTATCAACAAACTTAAATTGCTTCCGTACTTTTCTTTAGTTACTTCCGAAGCTACGAAAGTTAAAGGGCAAACCATTTCCCTTGTATGAGACATCAACAACATTATTGGTAAGGACATCGTAATAAGAGAACATGCAATGTCTTCTAATTGGGCCTTAGATTCATCTGAGGAGGAGACACCAGCCTGTTATATGATTCAGTTCTGCCTATGAAGACTCACACTACACCATCATTTCATTTTACCTAAGAGTCATACCAAAATGCTTTTGACAAGAATATGACCTTTCAGGAACAATTATCCTCAACCCCCCACCACTTCATTCAAGTTATGGTTATGGTGGTTCAACAAATCCTTCTCAAGGTCAACTGAGTTGTGAAGTTCCTCCACCATCCAACCCCCCACATGGTATTCCAAGTGGGGATCGTGGGAAAAGACCAAGTGTGGAAGGTAGTTCTAGTGGTGGGAAAAGGCGTCGAACAAGCTCAGCAAGTGTAGCAACGGAAGGAATTCAGGAGACAAACTCCTTGCTTAAAATAATTATTGATCACCACATTTCTAAACCTAAGAAGGTCGACACAAGCGAGGAGATCGGTCGTTGTCTTGAGATGGTCGAGGAGAGAGTGGCATTCCTTTCCCCCTCTGATACTGTTGTCTTGGCCCACCATTTCACGAGGAGTAGAAACCGTGCAGTATTTACAAACATCGTTGATAATGCGGAAGCATTCCATGATTGGTTGCAGCGAGTACTTCAGGGTTGACAGCGTCATCATGCTATGCTTTGTCCTTTCACCGTACCACTTGATTTCATTTGTCCTTTCACGCCATCATCATCGTGGAGTGTGCGATATGTGATCGTACCCAATTGTTTACGTTATTTTCTTTTTTGTTTCTTGCTTTCTTGATGAATGATGGTTATGTAATAATTGTGACCACTTGATGGTACTTTTTATTTCTTTGTCAATGGATTGTACTTTCTATAATGCCGTTTAAATGTATTATGTCAGTTGTGCTCTTTATATCTATATTTCAATGTCTTGCTGTTTGAGTAATATAATTGCCTCCAATACGCGTTCTTATGTCTTAGCTCGTCATGTCCTTGTTTACTTTCAGGAATATCAAACTCAACTACTTCAAATAGTACTGATAGTTCACTAGAGTCATGCGATTCCTCAAGCGAGGACTCTGTGACTAATAGTTAGCAATTGTCGAAAGACAATGAGATGATGATTGTAGAGTTGCTGCTACCAACTATTGTCATGGCACCATGCTACCCTCCGGTTCCCCATAGAATTCATCGTAACACAAATGCAATGTTAGGACACGAGTGGATCCATGATATCCTCTACTACCCAAATCCAAACCGATGTAGGGAAGAATTTCAAATGTCGAATGAAGCATTCTGGACCTTTGTTGATTTGTTAAAGGGGAGAACGAAGTTAAGAAACACACGCAACATGATTGTAGAGCAGCTAGGCATTTTCCTATCCGTATTGGGATATAGGGGATCAAATTGTCATCTCATGGAGAGATTTCAGCACTCCAGGGAAATGATAAGTCACTACGTTAGCAAAGTCGTGAGGCAGATCATCAAGTTGAAGCGACTTCTTATCAAATTACCCGATGTTGATGCACCGATACCCGTTGAGATAAGTGGGAATCCGAAGTTCTTCCCTTACTTTCGGGTACTCATTATATTTCTTAACGTTATTTATGAGCGTCGAACTTCTTCGATATTTTGAAAACATTAACCTTCGTCATGTAATAGGATGTTGTTAGAGCTATTGATGGATGTCATATTAAAGCAACAATTAGAGGTGATCAACAAGCACACTTTCGTTCTCAAAAGCAATACACATCTCATAATGTGATGGTCGCGGTAAATTTTGGTATGGAATTTGTATACTTGGTCACCGGCTTCGAGGGTTTCACAGCTGACATGTGGGTCCTTAACTGGGCACTTGATGCTGGAAAATTTCGAGTCCCACAAGGCAGACACTACTTGGTTGACCTAGGGTATGCAAATATCGATAGATTCTTGGCCCCATACCGAGGTGTTGCATACCATTTGAAGGAGTACAGGGGTCGTGCGTACCATAATGCCAAGTAGATATATAATAACCGACATGCTTCCTTGTGCAATGTTGTCGAGCGCACTTTTGGTATCCTTAAAGGACAATGTAGATTACTAGACAACCGACCATTCTATAAGTTTAACAACTAGTGTAGAATGGTTATGGCTGCTTGCATCCTACAAAACTTCCTCCTTTGTTTTGAACCAAATGATGAGCTATTCCAAGAATTACTAAACCAGTGTATAGACAACATGGACGTTGATCATGATGACCCCGAAGGCAAGGTTAATGATGTTGCTATAAATGCAGGCACAACTATCCGTGATAATATTTTTGAAGCTCTTTGGAAGGATTATAGGGGGAGAAGATCTGGCCGTCGTACATCGTGATATCTTACATTATCTTCCTTCATTTAATCGTATAATATGTGAAGTGTAACCCGTTTGTATGCTTTACCAATGTACAGTGCTCCTTTGCTGTAGATCTTCCACGATTATGGTTATCAATGTTAAAGATGTAATCATCATGGAATACTTTGATATTTAGAATTTACTTCTCAAGTCAGATGTCAATTTCTTTGGTAACAAATAACATGTAATTTTCTCAATTTATATTGACAATTAAAATATAGTCAATGGAGATTAAGCCAAGGTGTGGACCCCTTTGGAGGCACGGTAGGAGATGCTCCAACCGTAAACTTTGCAATCTTATTTTAGAGGACAACTTCGACGGTGATGAGACAATACAGTAGTGGTTGCATTATGTTAGCTCTCGGATTGACGATGTGAGTTTAATTGGTGGTTTCATTCACACATGATCATAATGTCAAAACTAAAAAACTAAAGTTATAATTTTCGACATTAAAAATGTAGGAATGCAGCTACAGGGTTCGGACTTCTGATCACGAGCCAACGGTACAGTCTTCCCATGCGGAGTTCACCTTCTTGGCTGGATTATATGGGAGGTTCGAGAGGGAGCTTGCACACATTCTTCGTAGGGGGAATGAGTCGAACGAATATGTCGAATGCCTGACTGATCACTTCGCAGATCTCCAGCGTAGGCTCAAGGCTAAGAATGACGAAGCACGTAGGCTACAGCAACAGGTTATATCATACGAGTTGCAGATAGCAGAGCTACAGGAGAGAGTATGTGACCTTGAGATAGAGCTCAGGGTTCGTTGTGTCAAAAGAAGCTACGAGGGGATGGTTGGACAATTCAACAGCATGTCCATGTAGTATCTCAACGTCATCTAGGGATTTCGTTTATTTTGTATTTTGCCCAATTATAGTCGTATGCTTTCTATATGAGTTGTCTAGCGAGAATTATTTGAAACATCGATATTTTTCTATTTAAGTAAGACATTTGCTTTCTATTGTCGTCATGTCCTAAATAATTGTTCATAACCACTATTCTTAGTAGATAATGAAGTACGTACTCACCTGCGAGCATACATGAGTTCTCCTCGGTGCTCTATTTAGGCAGAAACAAGAGGGTCTAAGCACACCATTACTCATCGCATGATTATGAAGGCTGCATTGCAATAACATCGTGCTAAAAAACAAGGAGGGACTACAAACACGTGTATGATTCAAATAGAGTAAGTACTAATTACTATCTCATTGAGTCAATTATGCGTTGAATTAACTTTTTCATGCTTTGAATAATGCTAGAATTGTCAACTATATGTCACTATTGTCATATTATAGCTGAAAACATTTTCTTCTCTATGGACAATATCCTACCATAAGTATGGAGGACGTCCTATCTGTCGAGTATCAGTGGTTAATCCTCCATTCATTATTGCAAAGGAAACAAGATGGCCAACATGGAGGCAAACACTTCACTCGTGCTGCCTGGCAAACGACACAGGAGGAATTTATCAAGCAAACCAATTACCACGTTAGCCTCAGAAGGCTCTATAAGTGCTTGCTCATTATTGCAATACATATCTCCTTATTAAACGACTGGTGGACTCTGGAGATTGGGTATGGGACAGGGATTCCTACATACTTATTCCATTACATTATAAAGGCCAATGGAATCATGTAAGTATTTGTACTGCTATTGCTTTTCCTTTTCATCTCTAACTTTTTTCCGTACGAGTAACGAAGGTTTTCGTTCAACAGCTTCATGGCTTTGATAGGTGGCTCCAACACCGTTGCTTCCCCCAAAATACTTTAGTGGGGATGATTTTGAATTAGTCGGTGTACAACCTAGTTGGCCACTTAAGTTATATTGCTGAACCTTCAATTATGTAGATGATATTTTAAATTAATCATGTACCTCAACGACTGTACTGGGAGCTTTATTTCATAAGTACCCTATTCGCGTCGCAAAATCGATGTTTTAAAATTGTCACGTTGCAGTATAACCAAAATAGCACTCAAACAAATAAATTTATTACTCGAAAAAATTCTGAGGTCGAACATAGGGAACAATATGGAATTCAGTTCTTAAAATTGCAATTTAAGATAAGAAAGCTATGAAATTGTAAACAAAAACTGTTTCAGAATAAAGTAACACTAGGAACAACTGTCAGACTGCAAAAATAATGAAGTAAAATGGTGATTTAGATCACCAAATACTCCTAACAAGGATAGCTAATGAACTCAATGTATATATGTATGAAATGCAATCAAACCAATCGTCTGATTTACTAATCAGACGGCTTAAACTGCTTAAGCCTCTTTGTTCTTCTTCTTTTCTCTTTCTCTTCTCTGCCTTTCTTCCTCTTTCAGCTAAGGCCCTTGTTCTTCCTTTCCTTCTCTATTTCTATAACTCTTCTTCTTCCTTCAGCCCATCTTCTTTCTCTGGCTTTCTTCTTCTTCTCCTCTTCTTTTATCTGCTGGTTAGGCCTTCTCCTCTTTTCTTCTTTCTTTCTTCACACACAGAGGGTAGCCATCACAAGTTTTGGCTAAGTGTTGCACGGGGCAAAACCCTCCCCTGCCTCGCACTCTCTCTCTCTCTCTTTCCTCTTAGGTCTAGCCCTCCCAAGGTCGCTCAGGGTATAGTCAAGTAATCGGGTAGGCGCATACCTGGGTCCAGGGCTGCGGGCATGATCGCAGCCGAGGAGTGGGCTTAGGCGGGTCGAGTGTACTAGGTCCGCGGAAGAGAGGTCGCGGATGAGGCATGTGAGCGGGTGAGTGGGGACCTCACCCCCAATGTCTATGGTGATAAGCCACTGACACAAAAACAATTTAAGCGCCTCAGTGCACTCTTCAGCTAATGATGTGGGACTATCAGCGTCCCTCTCCTTCGCACGTCTGCACAGCATGTCTTCCTTCAATTGCCTCAGCTAGCATGGTCAATGCGTCCAATTGACCACCTGGACGTGTTCGCAAGTTGTTTCCACGCAACTTGGGGATGGAGCCTGGAGCTCGCACCGGAAGAACACAGCTCCAAGCTTGCTTGGAGCTCCTTCGTTAATGGCGGCGGAGGATGAAACCTGAAATCAAGCAAAATGACCTCTCGGCCCTATCAGAAGGCTCAGGAAGGATCACCGTGGAGTGGCGAGTGCGACAGTGGTGGTTGTGTGGTGTGGTGAGGTCTGTGCATGCGTGGCGGAGTTAGACTGTGTGCATGAGAGTGGGTGTGTTCGGTGGCACTAAGGAGAGGCTAATAACCTCAATTACCAGAGGGCTTTTGCTCTCTGGGACACGGCGGAGGTGTAGGGATGAACGGTGGCCAGGTTGGTGGAGCGTAGTGGCCATGTGAACTCACTAGAGGTACACCGGTGAGGAGGAAGATGAAGGGTGTTAGGGTGACTCGTCAGTTCAAACGAAGTTGCGACTGTCTGGGAATGATGAACGAAAGATGAGGCATCGATAAAGGTAGCTAGTGGATGAAGTAGGGTAGAGGCGGTGCTAGTTATGGTGAGGTCGGCACTGGAGACGAAGGTGCTCCAGTAAGGAAAGGTCGGCGACGATCAAGGAGATAGAAGCGTCCGTTGGTATGGCGCGACACAGAAGAAGGCGAGGAAGGGGGATCTGCCGTTGGTATTGCAGTTAGACGACGAGGAAAGACAAGGAGGGTCGTCAGAGCTCAAGGAGCTTTTCGGCCGGGTCGAGAGAGAGGAATTCAGGGGAGATCCCGATCGAAATTGAGCTTAAGGAGAATGATCTGATCAGGAGGTTCTTTTATAAACCTCAAGAAGAAGTTTTGAGCTTGGGAAGAAAGCTTCCTGTTACGACCCGGTTCCCGAATCCCTACAGGACACGAGAATCGGACCGACTCGACTGATCCCAAGACCCAGTCGTCCAACGAGAAAGTAACCAAAAAGCAGTAAAATAAACCACATTCACCACGCAAGTAACTAACAGTAACAAAAGTACAGCAGTAAAGAAGTAACTACTACAGTACACACCACCACAACAGTAGAGAATTTAAATGGGTACAGGAATATAAAGTTACAATAAAAGTACAGAAGTATAACAAAATACTCACTACAACAGAATAATACAACAAAAAGGTACACTACTGGGCTCTACTGAGCCCAGCACCCTCTGCAGCCGTAGGCTCTAGCTGCTCAACACCTAGACCTGAAAATGGTTATGAGTACAACACGTCAGCGAACGCTGAGTAGAGTGGCAACCAGCTATCTAAAAATAGTAAAGGTGGACAGGTAGCTATAGTTTCAATTTCTTCTTTATTTAATTAATTATTCTTTCTTTCATCACTTGGTTTATTTAACAGGTCTCTTTTTCTTGATCTCGAATGTTCCTCGTGTGAACGATCTTGATTGCAGTCTTTTCCGAAGAGTAGAAGTAGCACATGGTGCTCTCCTGGCCGGGAGAGTCCCTTGTGGTGGTCCTACACTCAGTCAACCACCCCAAGGTCGCTGACAGATGTAACGGTGACTACGGCACGCGCAATAAACGCACGGGTAGCTACCCCGCACTGGCACGCGGTCAGTCGTTTCCGTTAACGGGTGCACCCAAAGCACATCACGGAACCAGTATAGGGCAGAGCCCTCTCAGTAACAGGGGTCTAGCCCCTAAGAACCAAACAGGGGTCTCGCCCCTTCACAGTCCGCGCACCCTCGCCTGACTACCCTGGTTTGCCCAGTGGACCTAACAAGATGGTGTAGGATGGCTAGCTGAACCCTAGGCCCCGTGGGGTGGCTAGCTCTCTCCCTACACTAGCAGCTCTCCCCGGTACTGTGTACGCGAGGGCCAGAAAGTCGGTGCAAAGTGGCCAAACTCACCCCGGTCTTGACCCGAGGGTGGCAAGCTCCCCTCTACACTAAGAGGTAATATGTGCTCCCTTTGGTACCACGTACCCAAGAGACAACACACTTTCCCATTCACATTTCCAGTTCCATTCTATTTATTTCCAGGAGTTCTACTCCTAATTCCCCGTAGGGTTCATGCTCAAGTTTCTCAGGCCACGCCATACTAGGTTTTATCATTTCAGGTTTATTCGCATATAGCACGTGTTTCCAACATTCAATAATTCTTTTCCAATTTATATACAAGTAGCTCATATTAAATTTCAAACAACAGGAATTACATGTAGCAGTTACTAACAATAGTACTCTACATTTCACAGGCAGCTATTATCCAATTACAGGCAATTATTATTATTCTATCTACTCATCCAAGACTGCAATTCAGGCAATCAATAAAATTGTTTCAGTGTTTCTAGTCTAAGGATTCATGCCATACCCTAGGATCTATCATTCCATCTAGTGTTTCTGGTCCTAGGATTCATGTCATACCCTAGGATCTATCATTTATTCCAGATATGCATTTATGGTTGTAATTAACTAAGGGAAGCCACTCTACCCGCAGAACCAGGAGTAATGGGGGCTTGATCGATAGGTCCACGTGCTTCTGTAAGCCCCAAATCCGCAACAGAACGAGGTCCTAACACAAGGATCAACCACAAGAAACCACTCAAAACATGATAAAAAGCATTCCAACAGGTAGAGGAACTTATACGAAGAAGAATGAGACCTTAAATGTGGAAATCGGACCTCAAACGAATCCTAAACGGGTCAAAAACGACAATCCTAACTCAAATCAGACGTTTGAAAAACCTTCCAGACGTCTTAAAAGGGGTCCAGATCCATACCTCACTCTACGCTACTCCTCAGACATCCAGGGATCCTGCTGAACTGTCTGGACCAAGTTCCAGACGTCCGACTATCCCTCTGGATATCTGGAGACTCTCTCCGTCGTCTGGTGCCTCGCCTAGACGTCTGAACCGCGTGGGAAGGCTCTTCCCGCGCCTTCCCGAAGCGAATCCTACACGCGCAGGCAAAATCTCTTAACACGGCACATATCAGAGCCTCGGCGGAACGGCCTGCATGGCCGTATCTGCAAAAAGGGAGGTATAGGCGCAGTATGTACCTCTCAGTCGTCTTGAGTTGCTTCCAAACGTCGCCCGCGTTGTCTGGATGTAGGTCTAGACGTCTGATTCTGGGAAAAATCCCAGAACCGGAAGCTCCTTCGTCTTCCTCCTCTTGCGCGCAGACACGCCGCGCTCGCTCGTCCGCTGCTTTAGCTGCAGCAGCGTCGAGGAAACCTCCCCGGCACAACACTCCGCCTCGCACACTCTCGTCCGACCGCGAGCTTCTCCGGCGAGCTCCCTCACGGCTAGTGCGCTCTCCTCTCTTCCCTTCTCTCGCTGCCCCTCTCCTCTCCGCCGTTGCACTTGGCAGCAACTTGCTGCTCTCGCTGGAGGAAGAAGGTGGATGGGAGTGGGGTGGTGAACGAGGGAGAGGGAAAGGGCTATATGTAGGCGTGGGGAGAAAGGCTCTGCAAGTCGGCGAGGGAAGAAGAAAGAGAAGAAGGCGGCTAGGCTCAGTCTGAGCGCGGCACGCGCGTAGACTCGCGGTCGTACACACACAAAAATTGATTTCCAGACGTCTAGGAAGGTATCCAGACGTCTGACCAGACTTGGATGGCACAGGTCTTAACACTTCCCAAACTTGGAAAGCTTGCTGGAGTTTAGAAATTCCTTGATACCCAAATCTCTCATGCGTTCGCATGAGAGATTGGGTAAGTTTTGAGGCGTGAGATTTGGTTCAAAAGAAAGGGAATTTCTTCATAAACTTCCCTTTCAAATTTGAAAGGGATACGTCAAGAAATCAAGGAGTTCTTTCCAAATTAAGGTTGCTGGAGCAAGTAGGAATAGGTTTAATTGCGGCAGGGACCTTTTTATGAGAACGACGACAAAGTTACAGGTCTGTTTGAAAAGATTTTGAAAGTTAAGGGCATAAATGTAATCAAACAAGACCAAGTTGCAAACTAGGTCAAAACAAACTCATCTTAGGTCCAAATTTTGGTACAAACCTAATTTGGACCTAAGGAATCCAATGATGACATTGGAATTTTGTTTTGACCATGTTTGACTGGATAATTTATGCAAAAATTTAAATTAGGGTAAATGTCTCTCTGGGACTCTGTTCTAGGTCAAGACGAGTTCTGATGATCAAATTGAAGGTTCCAAATCCTAGAGTATATTTTTCTGTGAATTTTAGAAGGTTTAGGTGAAATTAATTAAGTAGGTCTGTTTTTAGGGTTTCAAAAGTCATTTAATTCTCAAAACACGTGCAAATCATTTTCTTTCTGTTTTATTCCACTTGTTATCCTTTTAAGATCATTTGACTTTTAATTAACCCCTAAGAAAACCCATGGTTGTACTGCATTCATGATATGATGGCAAAATTGTAGTTTTAACGCTAGTTTCTTATTTTTCCCTCAGAATGATTATGTAGTGCAATATGACTCTCTGGCAGTTACGTAGGAGCATTTACCGACTTAATTTGATCAAAAATGAGTTAATTATGGCTCATGATGTTGTTCCCATCATACCCCCATGCCTAGCTTTTGCCAGTCTTTTAGCAAAATTTCACGGTATTAACATTGATTCTAGACCATATGCCTTCTGATGCTTAAAACTCTAATGTGTGCTTTCTTGTAGATTAGGTTAGAATGCCGATAGTAGGCCTAGAGGTACTCAAGTACCAACCAAGATCCAAACCTGACCAACTCTAGCCTCAGTCCTCCGCGAAGGTTTCTAAGGCCCACGGGAACTAACCTAAGGTTCGTTAAACTCTGCGGTTAAAGCACCCATGCTTGTAACATGTTTTAGCCCAGGTTCAATTTGCAGTGCATTTTTGTAAGAGAGAGACAGAAGAACTTTTCTTTATTTTGTGAGAGTTTTCTCTCTCTTTTCTTTTTATTTCTAACTTCGGATTAGCTTTAGAACACAGTCTATATTGGATTCCTAGTTCCCACCATCAATCCTCGTAGGGTCCCTGGCAATCGATGCTTCGAGATAGCACCGCCCATGGTGCTCTGTAGATAAATCCAGAGCCTGGTAATCGACATTTTGTGATAATGCTACCCATGGCATCTAAACCAGCACAAGGTGCTTACATGCCCCCAGTAGGATATTTAGATATCCTAAGAGACAAGCATCGAGGAGTCGATATGTTATTGCGCATCTTCGAGGGGAATTTCCCGCGTCTCCACGTCGGGAACTCGTCCAAATCAACTTGTGTTGATCAGCCGCTCCTAATCTAGGTAACTTTTTTTTTTCAGAACAGATTTAACGCATTTGTGTGATTTTGATACATAGGCACACTAAACTAGACTGTGTGCGGATTGGGGTGCTTAGGTTACCGAGTCTCGTAAACCAGAGGTCAGTTAACGAGGTCAAATAATCCCTAAGCCTTAGACCAAATACTTAAGCTTTGCATTTTCCCCAACCTCTTTAAGACTATCCAGATCTTAGCGGATACTTGAATTTTTAAGCTTAGGATTGCGGCCCAAGAGGCCTAGGATCAGCGCTCCTATTAATCTCTTTTTGTTTCTTTAACACTTTTTGCTTTTCATTTTCTTTCTTTTGATTTGATCTAGAAATAAGTCAATTCCTTAATCTTTTACTAATGACTATCTCTTTTTTCTTTTCTTTTCAAATTATGCTCCTTTTTGACATTTTTATCTCCTCCCCTCTTCTCCTTAAATGATATCAAGTCAAAATTTCCTCCTTTCTTCTATTTTTGTTCTTTCTCAATTCTTTTATTATTATTATTTTTTTTAGAATATGTGATTTTTTGATGACACCCTTTTTTGTGAAGTGATTTTCACGACGTTTTACACTTTAATATCCCCATGCCTATGATTTGCAATGCCCTCATTGTAAATTAGGTGGATTCGAGTTCAGCTTAGATCATTCATTAGAACAGGTGTTGAGTGGGTGGATGGGTTGGGGTGACTGTTGCGGACGATTTCAAACTTAGTACGAATACCAGAGGTGGAGTTGACCGTTCTAATGGATGAACCATAAAGTGCAATATGAGTTCAGCATAAGATGTGTCAAGAAAGGGTTCGGGTTTTTCAAAAAGATGACGGGTTACCTCCCGTTAAGCGCTGAGTTTAACACCATCAGCCGGGTGCAATAAGCTCAGGAGAATGGAGATCAAAAGGTACCTCAGCCCTGCTCGTATCGGTGAGTTCAATGAACGGATTGAGTTGCTGACCGTTCACAACAAAGGGTTCTGAATCAAGGCTAGGTTGGCTGATTTCAATAGCTCCATTTCCAAAAATTCGTCTGATAAGATATGGTCCAATCCATTTTGATCTGAGTTTTCCTAGGAACAATTAGAGCTTGGCATCAAAGAGTAGGACTTTCTGACCAGGGAAAAAGATCTTTCTAGATATGTGCTTGTCGTGAAAGGCCTTAACTCGTTCTTTGTAAATTCGCGAGTTCTTATACGCATCATTGCATAATTCTTCGATCTCGCTTATTTTAAGCTTTCTGTTGGTTCTTGCCTTAGAAAGATCAAGATTGCAATTCTGTACTACCCAATTGGCTTTGTGCTCCAATTCGATAGGGAGGTGACATGCCTTCCCGTACACCAATCTGAAGGGAGAGATGCCTAATTGAGTTTTGTAGGCGGTCCTATAAGCCCACAAAGCTTCCGGAAGTCGGGATGACCAATCTTTCCTGTCAGGTTGAACAGCGACCTGGAGGATTTTCTTGATCTCCTAGTTTGATAACTCAGCTAGACCATTAGTTCGGGGGTGATAAGGAGTCGAGATTCTATGCGACACCCCGTACTTGGTCATCAGTGATCTAAACTGAGCATTCGTGAAATGGGTCCCTCCATCGAAGATTATGGCACGTAAAATCCCGAATCGAGAAAAGATGTTCTGATGAATGAATTTGATAACCACCTTATGGTCATTGGTTCGGGTTGGAATGGCTTCGATCCATTTGGACACGTAGTCAACAGCAAGACAAATGTATTCAAAGCCATCTGAAACAGGGAAGGGTCCCATAAATCAATCCCTAAGATATCAAAGATTTTGCATACGAGAATCGGTTATAAAGGCATCATATCGCGGTGTTTCATGTTGCCCAAGGTCTGGCAACGATTGAATGCCTTATAGTGATTGTACGCGTCTTTGAAAATCGTAGGCCAATAAAAGCCTCATTGGAGGACTTTTGCTGCGGTTTTATGTCCGGAAAAGTGTCCACCGCAGGCCTGGTCATGGCAGAAGGACAAAATGTCCTGAATTTCCGCTTCCGGAACACATCGTCTGATGATCTGATCAGCACCAATGCTGAAGAGATACGGTTCTTCCCAAAAGTAGTACTTGGCATCGAAAAGTAATTTTTCCTTCTTGGCTTTTGGCTTATCGGACGGGATCTGATGTGATGCCAAGTAGTTTACTAGATCAGCAAACCATGGAAGTCCCGAACTGATAGTCAGGAGGTGCTCATCGGGAAATTGTTCAGTAATGAGTCCAGAAGGGTATATAATGTCGGAAGGAAGGAGGGATAAGTGATTAGCTACCACATTCTATTTTCCCACCTTGTCGCGAATCTCGAGGTCAAACTTTTGCAATAGCAAGATCTAGCGGATTAGCTGAGGTTTCACGTCCTTCTTCGCAAGGAGGTGCCTCACAGCAGAGTGATCTGAGTAAATGATAACACAGGAACCCAAAAGATACGATTTGAACTTTTCTAGGGCAAATACTACGATTAGCAGCTCTTTCTCAGTAACTGTGTAGTTACACTGAGTCTCGTCAAGTGTCTTGCTAGCGTAATAAATGACCACAGGTTTATCGTCTATTTTCTGCCTGAGTATCGCACCTACAACGTAATCAAATGCATCGCACATGATCTTAAAGGGTTGAGACCAATCAAGGGGCTGCAGGATTGGTGCTTGGGTAACTCGATCACGCAGGACTTCAAATGCCTGAGCTAGCGTGGTCAATGCGTCCAATTGACCACCTGGACGTGTTCGCGTGTTGTTTCCGTGCAACCTGGGGATGGAGCCTGGAGCTTGCACCGTAAGAACACAGCTCCAAGCTTTCTTGGAGCTCCTTCGTTAATGGCGGCGAAGGATGAAACCTGAAATTAAGCAAAACGGCCTCTCGGCCCTATCAGAAGGCTCAGGAAGGATCGCCGTGGAGTGGCGAGTGCAACGGTGGTGGTTGCGTGTCATGGTGAGGTATCTGTGTGCGTGGCAGAGTCAGACTGTGTGCGTGAGAGTGGGTGTGTTTAGTGGCACTGAGGAGAGGGTAATGGCCTCAATTACCAGAGGGCTTTTGCTCTTTGGGACACGGCGGAGGTGTAGGGATGAACGGTGGCCAGGTTGGTGGAGCGTAGTGGCAGTGCGAACTCACCGGAGGTACACCGGCGAGGTGGAAGATGGAGGGTGTTAGGCGAGTCATCGGTTTAAACAAAGTTGCGACTGTCTGGGAATGATGAACGGAAGAAGAGGCATCGATAAAGGTATCTAGTGGATGAAGTAGGGTAGAGGCGGTGCCAGTTATGGTGTGGTCGGCACCGGAGATGGAGGTGCTCCAGTGAGGAAAGGTCGGGGACGATGAAGGAGATAGAAGTGTCCGCGGGTATGGCGCGACGCGGAAGAAGGTGAGGAAGGGCGATCTGCTGCCGATATTGCGGTCAGACGACAAGGAGAGACAAGGAGCGTCGTCAGAGCTCAAGGAGCTTTTCGGCCAAGTCGAGAGAGAGGAATTCGGGGGAGATCCCGGTCGAAATTGAGCTTAGGGAGAATGGTCTGATCAGGTCGTTCTTTTATAGACCTCAAGAGGAAGTTTTGAGCTTGGGAAGTAAGCTTCCCAAGCTTGGAAAGTATGCCAGAGTTGGGAAATTCCTTGATACCCAAATCTCTCATGCATTCACATGAGAGATTGGGTAAGTTTGGGGCGTCAGATTTGGTTCAAAAGGAAGGAAATTTCTTGATGAACTTCCCTTTCAAATTTGAATGAAAGGGATTTGTCAAGAAATCAAGGAGTTCTTTCCAAATTAAGGTTGATGGAGCAAGTAAGAATAGGTTTAATGGTGGCAGGGACCTTTTTGTGAGAACGACAACAAAGTTACGGGTCTATTTGAAAAGATTTCGAAAGTTAAGGGCATAAATGTAATCAGACAGGACCAAGTTGCAAACTAGGTCAAGAAAAACTCATCTTGGGTCCAAATTTTGGTACAAACCTAATTTGGACCTAGGTAATTCAATGGTCAAGCTGGAATTTGGTTTTGACCATGTTTGATTGGATAATTTATGTAAAAACCCAAATTAGGGCAAATGTCTGTCTGAGACTCTGTTTTGGGTCAAGACAGGTTCTGATGGTCAAATTGAAGGTTCCAAACCCTGGAGAATATTTTTATGTGAATTTTAGAAGGTTTAGGTGAATTTTATCTTGACCAGAACCTCAGTTAGTTAAGCCAGTCTATTTTCAGAGTTTTAAAAGTCATTTTATTCTCAAAACACGTGCAAATCCTTTTCTGTCTGCTCTATCCCACTTATTATCCTTTTAAGACCATTTGACCCTTAATTAACCCCAAGGAAAGTCCGTGGTTGTACTGCATTCATGATATGATGGTAAAATTACAGTTTTAATCGTAGTTTCTTATTTTTTCCTCAGAATGATTATGTAGTGCAATATGACTATCAGCAGTTATGTAGGAGCATTTACTGACTTAATTGGATAAAAAATGAGCTAATTATGGCTCATGATGGTGTTCCCATCATACCCAATCATGTCATATTGCGTATCCCTTTTTTCTTTTTTTAACTCAAGCTCGCATACTTATTTATATCCTATTATGTATTTATTGTTATATTGTGGCTAATTATACATGTGCAAGATGTTAATAAGACTATGCCTCATTTAGTGCAATGATGGCTATGATGAGATGTTACGACCCGGTTCTCAAATCCCTACAGGACCCGAGACTGGCTCGACTCGACTAATCCCAAGACCCAGTCGTCCAACAAAAAATAACCGAAAAACAGGAAAATAAACCACATTCACTACGCAAGGTAACTAACAGTAAAAGCATACAAGAAGTAAAGGAAGTAAAAGCTGCTAAACAATATATACCACCACAACAACAGGTAAGTAGAACAAACGTATAGTAACAGGAACAGTAAACAAAGTCTGAAACTCACAAACAGAAAGGAAGTACAACAACAGTAAGAAACTACTGCTGGGCTCAACTGGGCCCAGCACCCTCTGTAGCCGGTAACTCGGGCTGCTCAACTCCTGGACCTGTAAAGCGTTGTGCGAAAACGGAGTTAGCGAACGCTGAATAGAGTGGTAACTGGTGGCGATCTTTTTAGAATCGTCACTAAGTTTGATTTATTTATTGCTCGAATACAAAAATTCTCCGAGGTCGAACTCAGGGAGCAAGCTTGATTCTAGAAGCGTAGAAAATTACAAATTACAATATACTGTTTTACAAAAGGATTAAAGAGAGGAAATAAAAATTTGTCCCTTCTCTTTTCTTCTCCCTTTCTTCTTTTGTCTTCCTTTCCCTCTGTCTTCAAACGTCTGACTCCATGGATCAGACGCCTTAAGTAGCACTTGCTACAGTGCTTGTGCTCTCCTTCTTCTTCTTTCTTTCAGCTACTGCTGCTGCTTCTTCTTTTTCTCTTCTTCCAGCTGCCTGGCCTTCCTTTCTGCGGCAGCTTCCTTCTCTTCTTTTCCCTTTTGCTTTGTCTCTGCCTTCTCCTCTGGCTTCTTCTTCTTTCTTATCTGCTGCACCTTTGCTTTCTCTCTTCCTTCTCTTCTTTGTCTTCCTGCACCTAAGTCTCAGCTGCGCCTCCTCCTTCCTTTTCTTCTCTGTGCCTCCAAGTCCTTCTTCTTCTTTCTTCTCTGGCCGCAACTACTTCCGCGGTTAAATTCTCAGCCATGCCTTCCTTGCTTCTTCTTTTGTTCCCTGCACAGGCATACGGTTAGGCAAAACCTAACCCCTACCCTCTCCGCGTCTCTCTCTCTGTTTCACTCTAGGGTTCGCTCTCCCAGAGCCTATTCGGGTATGCGAGTCAGGTGATGCGCCCGAGACCAAGCCCACCGGCATGCAATGGTGGGCGAGGTGTGCACAGGTTGGGTAATCGGGTCAGGCCAGGACTGCGGGGGGTGGTCGCGGACGAGGCCGAGTGAGCGGGTGAGAGGGACCTCACTCCGTGTGACTGAGGAGATAAGCCTCAATCACTTTTACAATTTATTCCACACCGCTCGCTTGCAATCTTCCGAGGTGGGACTAAATGTCCCACCTTCTTCTCGCGCACGCCTGCAGCAAGTCAACGTTCAATCACAGAAGCTGTAGATGCTTTGGCCTCCAATTGCTGGGCGTGAGGAGTTTGCGAAGGGAGACTGTGCACCTGGGACCCTGCTCCCTGAAGCCTGGGGCAGTAGGTGAAGCTCTCGAGCTTGCTTCACCCTCCGTCAATGGCGACGAAGGCCTGAACTTGTCCACAAGAAAAATGGCCTTACGGCCTCGTCAAATTACACAGGAAGCTTCGCCGTGACACGGCGAAGGTGACCCGGTGGTCAGCGTGGCGTCGGGTGGCCTGGGCGTGCGTGCCTAGGTCACCCTATGGCTATGAAGGTGGGTGTGTTCGGGGGGTGTGTTGGGAGCGTGTGGCAGTGAATGGGAAGAGGGGTTATGATCGGTGAGTTGTGGCGGAGCTTGTGAAGTGATTGGCAAAGTGGGTGGATGCGTGGAGTGGCAGGAGCACTTCGCCGATGATCTGGTCGGAGGTGGAGATGGTGAGGGTGGACAGTGGTGTAGAGGGGTCGAAACAACAAATTGTTTATGTATTGCAATGGTAAAATTACAGTTTTACCCCATGTGAATTATTTTATTCTCTGATTTGCAATTCCCTGATTTAGGCCTTCCTTTAGGTTTTGTAGGAGCTTTTGTTCAATTTATTAGGTCAAAATGTGCTAGTTATGGTTCATGATGAGATTCTCATCATACCCCCATGCCTAGCTTTTGCTAGTCCCTTAGCAAAATTTTAAGGTTTTAAGCTCTGTTCTAGACCATGAATTTCATTCACTGATTTTGATAAGTGCTTTTCCTTGTCTCTTTGATTAGGTCAGAATGCCAACCATGGGCCTAAAAGGTTGTTACGAACGAGTCTTCAAGACATTTTTTTTAAGACGTCTGACCAGACGTCTGGAACCCCTTCCAGACGTCTGGGATTTAATTTCTGCGGCGTACGGGGTTGCGTCTGCGCGCAAGCACGCGCAGACCTGCAACCGCCTCTCCTTTCCCTCTTTTTCCCTCTCTCCTCCTGCAGGGCGCAGTGCTGCGCTCTCTCTCTCTCTCTCTCCCCGCGCAACCTTATAAGGCCCTCGCCCTCTCCCTCACTCTCATCTCCTCCGCTTCCTTCTTCTTTTTCTAGCCAATGCGAGAGCGAGCGAGCGGTGGCAACAGCGGCCGCAGCAAGTGTGCGGGAGGAGGTGCTGCGCGAGGGAGGAGATGCTCGACCGTGAGGGCTCGAGCTTGCCGGGGCAGCTAGAGCCGGCCGGCGGGGGAGCAGCGGGCGTGGAGTGTCGCGGGAGGGCTGCTGCAGCTCGAGCAGCAAGCGGACGGGGCGCGGCGCGGCCGTGCGTCGCGGGTGGAGAGCGAGTCGAGCTCTGATTCTGGAAGTTTTTCCGGAATCAGATGTCTGAGCTTCCAACCAGACGACGGTGGAGACGTCTGGAGGACTGTCCAGACGTCTGGCAAGTAGGTTATTTCCTCCTTCCTTTTTAGCGCGTACGGCCATGTAGCCGTCCGCTGCGCCTTCGTCTGCAACCCGTCGTACTGAGAGCAAGGAGTGGATACGTGCAGGTTCTGCTCGGGAGGGTGCGAGACTCGCCATCCAACGCGAATCGGACATCTAGCCGCAGTGCCAGACGACGGAGAGGACTTCCAGACGTTCGGGTTGACCATCAGACGTCTAGAAACTAGGCCAGACGCCCCCGCAGGCTTCTGGACGTCTGAGGGACTACACAGAATGAAGGTACCATCTGACCCACATTTTAAGACGTCTGGAAGAGGTTCCAGACGTCTGATTTTGGACTGTTTCGTCGTTTTTGACCCGTTTAGGGCCTGTTCGGAGTCCGTTTTCCGCGTTTCGAGTTGCGTTCTTTTCGGAATAAAATCCTCTACCCGTTTATAGTAATTATATACTGTTCTGAGAAACTCCTTGTGTTTGATCCTTGTGTTAGGACCCCGTTCCATTGCAGTCTCGGGGGTTGCAGAGGCGCGCGGGATTTCCGACCACGCCCCCAGTACTCCCGTTGTAGCTGGTAGAGTGGCTTTTAAAATCTTTAGCATAAATTGTTACAATTATGGAATAATTAATAGAACCTAGGGCATTGCATGAATCCTAGGAATGAGAAACCAGATTGAATGATAAATCCTAGGGTATTGCATGAATCCTAAGAATGAGAAACTAGATTGAATGATAGATCTTAGGGTATTGCATGAATCCTAGGGCTGGAAAACTAGTGATATGAATATAGATATTGCAGTCTTGGAAAAGTGGAAAGGAAATAATAGCTGCCTGTAAATTGATTTAACAGCTGCCTGTTATGAATAAATAAACATGATTGAGAACATGGGTTGTATAAACGTGAAACTGGAACGGTGAAACCTAAATGTGCTGAGTTAAAAGAGCTGGAACCCTACGGGGAATTAGGAGTAGAACTCCTGAAGAGAGAATGAAATGGAACTGAGAAAGAAAGATGTGGAAGTGTGTTGTCTCTTGGGTACGTAGTGCAAGGGGAAGCACTTGTTACCTGTTTAGTGCAGAGCAGAGCCAGCCGCCCCAGGGACCCGGGGTTAGGTCTGGCCACTTTGTAACGATTTTTGGCCCTCGTGTACACAGTACAGAGGAGAGCTACTAGTGTAGAGCGAGTACTGGCTACCCCACGGGCCCCGGGGTGCTGCTAGCTCACCTACACCGACTTGTTAGGCCCACTAGGCAAACAAGGGTAGTCAGGCAAGGGTGCGCGGACTGTGGAGGGGCAAGACCCCTGTTTGGTTACTGTGGAGGGGCCGAACCCCTGTTACTGAGAGGGCTCTGCCCTATACTGGTTCCGTGCTGTGCTTTGGGCGCACCCGTTAACGGAAACGACTGACCACGTGCTAGTGCGGGGTAGCTACCCGTGTGTTTATCGTGCGTGCTGTAGTTACCGTTACGTCTGTCAGCGACCTTGGGGTGGTTGACTGAGAGTAGGATCACCACGGGGGACTCTCCTGGCTAGGAGAGCACCACGTGTTACTTCTATTTTTCGGAAAAGACTGCAATCAAGATCGTTCCCATGAGGAACATTTGAGATCAAGTGAAGGATCTGAGAAATAAATAAATCATGAAATAATAGAAAGACGTAAATAAAGAAAGTAACAAAATATAACAGCTACTGTACACTCTACTGCTTCTTTAGTTTTAGTTGCCACTCTACTCAGCGTTTCGCTGATGTGTTACACTCGTTACTTTTCAGGACCAGGTGTTGATCAACCAGGGTCAGCGGCTACAAAGGACGCTAGGCCGAGTAAGGTCCAGTAGAGTTACCACAGTTCTTTTGTACCCCTTTTTGTTCCACTGTAGTGAGTAGTTCATGTTACTCTCTGTACTTTTCTTTACTTGTAGTTCATGTTATGTTATACATGTTGTTCTACTATTGTGGTGGTACATGCTGTAGTAGTTCCTTTCCTTACTGCTGTATTTTTGTTACAGCTAGTTATATTCATGCTGAATGTGATTTATTTTACTGCTCTTTTGGTTACTTCCTCGTTGGACGACTAGGTCCGGGGATTAGTCGAGTCGGTCCGGTTCTCGTGTCTCGTAGGGACTTGGGAATCGGGTCGTTACAAAGGTACTCTAGTACCAACCAAGATCCAGATCTGTCTAGCTTTAGCATCAGTCTTTAGCAAAGGTTTTTAAGGCCCACAGGAACTACCCTAAAGTTTATTGGACTCTGTGGTTAAAGCACCCGTGCTTGAGATATTTTTAGCCTTGGTTCAGTTTGCAGTGCATTTCGTAAGAGAGAGATAGAGGGTTTATTTGTTTGGAGAGTTTTCTCTCTCTTTTCTTTTTAATTCTAGCTTAGGATTGACTTCACAACACGGTTTGTATCGGATTTCTCGTCCCCATCATCAATTCTCAAAGGTTTCTAGCAATCGATGCTTCGAGATAGCACTACCCATGGTAACCCCCAGAACCCTAGCTTTCGAGATAATCCCTCCCATGGTTTTCGGTGGCCGAATTCAGACATTGGCAATTGATATTTCATGATAATGCCATCCATGGAATCTGAACCAGCAGACTGCTTACATGCCCCCAGTAGGATATGTAAATATCCTAGGAGACAAGCACTAAGGAGATGATATGTTGTCACGCATCTTCGAGGGGAATTTCCCACCTCTCCGCGCCGGGAACTCATCTAAATCAACTTGTGTTGATCGGCCACTCCTAATCTAGGTGACATTTTCTGAACATTTGAAACGCTTCTGCGTGATTTTGATATTTATGCTCACTGAGCTAGACTGTGTGTGAATTTGAGTGCTTAGGTTACCGAGTCTCGTAAATCGAAGGTCAGTTAACGAGACCGAATACTCCCTAAGCCTTAGACCTAATACATAAGCTTTTCATTTTCCTCAGCCTCTTGAGGAATATCTAGATCTTAACGGGTACTAAGAGTCTAGCCAAGAAGGCTTAGGGTTAGCATTCTTACTAACCTTTTTGTGCACTTTCACTTTACTTTTCTTTAATGTGGTCTAGAACTTTGATTAATTTCTTAATTTCTTACTAATGACTATCCCTTTTCTTTTTCATTTTGTACTCCTTTTTAATATTTTGCTCTTTTCCTTTTGTAAAGCTCACCAAAAAGTGCTTTCCTCTTCCCCCCTTTTTTTTAGTGTTTTTGACATAAGTGAATTTTTGTTGGAACATTTTCTTGTTATGAATTTTCATTGCACTTTCATACCCCTCCATGCCTAAGATTTGCAATGTCCTCATTGTACATTAGGTGGGTTTTTATTTGACTTGGTTCATGCATTAGGACAGATATTAGGTAAGTGGACGGGCCGAGGCGACTGTTGCAGACGATTTCTAATCTCAGATACGAGTACCTGAGGTGAAGTCGGCTATCCTAAGGAATGAACCTAAAGTGCAAACAAATGTCAGAAAAATGTTTTAGGTTTTCAAAAAGAATGACGGGTTGCCTCCCGTTAAGCGCTGAGTTTTACACCATTGACTGGGCGCAATGAGCTCAGGGAGAATGAAGGATAAATGATGACTCAGCCAAATCTGTATTGGCTACGTCAATGAACGGTTTGAGTCTCTGGCCGTTCACTATGAAAGGTTTGGAATCGTGGCTGAGCAGACTGATCTCGACGGCTCCATTTCCAAAAATCTGTCGGACAAGATATGGTCCGACCCACTTGGATCACAGCTACCCAGGGAACAATTTAAGTCGAGCATCGAAGAGTATGACCTTCTGACCAGGGTGAAAGATCTTTCTAGATATGTGCTTGTCATGAAAGGCTTTAACCATCTCTTTGTAGATTCGCAAGTTTTCATACGCATCAAGGCGTAATTCATCAATCTCGCTTATCTGAAGCTTTCTGTGGGTTCCAGCCTTAGAAAGATCTAGGTTACAGTTCCGTACTACCCAATAAGCTTTGTGCTCCAGCTAGACAGGAAGGTGACATGTCTTCCCATACACCAGTCTAAAAGGAGACATGCCTAATTAGGTCTTGTAGGCGATCCTGTAAGCCCACAAAGCTTCCGGAAGTCAGGATGACCAGTCCTTCTTGTCAAGTCGAACAGTAACCTGCAGGATTTTCTTGATCTCCCGATTTGATAGCTCAGCTAGACCATTAGTCTGGGGGTGGTAAGGAGTAGAGATTCGGTGTGACATCCCGTATTTGGTCATTAGTGACCTGAACTAAGCGTTGGTAAAATGGGTCCCTCCATCAGAGAAGATATTCTGATGAATGAATTTGATGACGATCTTGTGATCACAGGTTCGGGTCGGAATGACTTCGATCCATTTGGACACGTAGTCAACAGCGAGTAAAATATACTCGAAGCCGTCCGAGATAGGGAAGGGGCCCATAAAATTAATCCCCCAAATATCAAAAATCTCGTATACGTGAATCGGTTATAAAGGCATCATGTCGCGATGGCTCATGTTGCACAAAGTTTGGCAATGACTGCATGCCTTACAGTGACTATATGCGTCTTTGAAGATAGTGGGCCAGTAAAAGCCACAGTGGAGGATTTTTTATGTTGTTTTATGCTTAGAAAAATGGTCACCGCATGCCTGGTCATGGTAGAAAGAGAGAATGTCATTGATTTCGACCTCTAGGACACATCACCGGATAATTTGGTCAGCACCTAAGTGGAATAAGTATGGGTCTTCCTAAATGTAGTACTTGGCATCGGAGCGTAATTTGTCTTTCTTGGCCTTCGGCCAATCAGATGGGATCTAGTGTGATGCCAAGTAGTTAACTATATCAGCAAAACATGGAAGCCCGATACCAATAGTCAAGAGGTGCTCATCAGGAAAATACTCTATGATGAGTCCAAAAGGGTCGATGATCTCAGAAGGAAGGCAGGACAAGTGGTCAGCTACCACGTTCTGCCTTCCTGCCTTGTCGTGAATCTCGAGGTCAAATTCTTGCAACAGCACGATCCATCGGATTAAACGAGGCTTCGCGTCATTCTTCGCAAGGAGATGTCTCACAACTGTGTGATCCGAGTAGATTATAACATGGGAACCTAGGAGATAAGATCTGAATTTTTTGAGGGCAAATACTATAGCCAGCAGCTCTTTCTCCGTAACCGTATAGTTATACTGCACCTCGTCAAGTGTCTTCCTAGCGTAGTAGATGACCATAGGTTTTCCATCAATCTTTTGCCCTAGAACCGCTCCTACAGCGAAGTCAGATGCATCGCACATGATCTCAAAGGGTTGAGACCAATCAGGGGACCATAGGATCGGGGCTTGGGTGACTCGACCACGAAGGATCTTAAAAGCTTAAGTGCATTCCTTGAAAATCTCAAAGGGTACATCCTTGGAGAGAAGAGTGGTCAGGGGGCACGCGATTTTCGAGAACACAGAGATGAAACGACGGTAAAAATCGACGTGCCCCAAAAAAGATCGGATGTCCTTAATCGAGCTAGGCATAAGAAGTTTAGAAATCATGTTAACCTTGGCTCGATCCACTTGGATGCCTCTCTCAGAAATCAAATGTCCCAGGACGATCCCCTCAGGCACCATAAAGTGGCTCTTTTCCCAGGAAAGAACCAGATTTACGTCAATGCATCGCCAGAGTATGTGAACCAAGTGCTGGAGGCAATCGTCAAATGATGCCCCCAAAACTGAGAAATCATCCATGAAGACTTTCAGATAATCACCTACCATATCAGAGAATATGGCAAGCATGCACCGCTGAAACGTCGCGGGTGCATTGCAGAGACCGAAAGGCATCCTTCGGAACGCGTATGTCCCGATGGGGTAGGTGAACATGGTCTTCTCTTGGTCCTCTAGATGAATCGTCACTTGGTTGTAATCGGAGTACCCGTCAAGAAAGTAGAAGAATCTATTTCCCGCTAGTTTTTCGAGAATCTGATCAATAAACGGTAGTAGGAAATAATCTTCTTCGTGGAGGAGTTGAGTCTTCGATAATCTATGCAGACTCTCCATGAGTTGGCTATACGGGTAGGTATGACCTCTCCGGTCTCAGTCGTGATGGTGGTGAGCCCTGCCTTCTTAGGCACAACTTGGATTGGGCTCACCCAGTGACTGTTGGATATCGGGTAGATGATCCCTGCATCTAACCACTTAATGATCTCCTTTTTCACGACCTTCTGCAGATTGGGGTTCAGATGTCTCTACATCTTACGTGAAGGTCGTGCGCCCTCTTCAGAATAGATGCGATGTGTGCAATAAGAGGGACTTATTCCAGTCAAATCATCGAGAGTCCAACCAATGGCTCTGCGATGTTGCTGGAGAACAGCAATCAGACAGGATTCCTGAACAGGTGTGAGTTTGGAATTTATATCACCGGAAATGTCTGATTGGAATCCAAAACGACATATTTCAAATGATCGGGAAGGGGCTTGAGTTCTAAAACAGGGTTATCAGCAGCAGTGGGTTGGTCAGAGTGGGTGTGGGGTATAAGGGTAAGAGTTATGGGTTTGTCTAGATCAAGTTCTGACTCCTCTAATTGCGGTTTTAGATCTTTTTGTGGTTGATGAGAGATAATCATGTTGTCCTCAATTTGTGATTCATCAACTACGGCTCTGATGTCACAAATTTGCTCTATCACACCATAATTAATCCCTTGTTTGGCCTTAAAGATATCAATCTTGAGAGTCTGATTCCCAAATTTTAGCTCTATCTGGCCCTCTTCACAACTTATGTTGGCCCTTGCAGTGGCCAAAAAAGGTCTCCCTAGTATGATTGGTGTATCCCTTGGATTCTCGATTGCATCAATGTCTAGAACTATGAAATCTACAGGGAAGTAGAAATCCCGCATCCTAACAATAACATCCTCAAGAATTCCCTTAGGTGGCTTGATGGATCGATCGGCTAACTACAATGTCACCTCAGTCGGTTTCAGTTCAGATTCTTCTGGGTGGTTAAGTAGGGATGTGGGTATCAGGTTTATGGAGGCACCTAGGTCTAATAATGTTCTATCAAACTGGGTTTCACCAATCTTACATGAAATCAGGGGAGTGCCTGGGTCTTTTGCCTTGGGTGGGTGTTTACACAGGATCACAGAGCTAGCTTGCTATGATAGTACAATTGGACTCCCACTCTTGGTTCACGGCTTACGCTGGGGCGTACACACATTTTCAAGAATCGTGCATAAGCCGGTACGTTGCGGATTGCATCCATCAAGGGGATGTTTATTTGAACCTACTCAAAGAGCTTGATCAGGTCCTCAGGAGCCACGGGTTTAGCTGTCCTTTTTCCCTTGGTCAAGGCCTTGGGAAATGGAACCTTGGTTGGTTCTTCTAGAATAGGTCCAGGTTTTTTATCTGGGACAGGGATAGGAACATCCTGAATAACTATCCTAGGGTTTAGGTCACTACCAGGCTTAGAGTGGTCTGGATAAGGTGGGTCTTGTGTTGCTTTACCACTACAGGTTGTCACAGAATTTAGTCCTGCCTAGTTCTGGTTGGGGGTTGGTAAGATGGGCTGTTGCTGTTGGTAATTCGCAAAAGAGGTTGATGCTTCCATCTCGTCAAGTAATGGAATAGAAGGGGCCTGATAGATCAAGTGTGCTTGGCCTGGGTTCGAGTTCATAACGCGCCGCTGGATCGACACGTTATTCTGGTTAGGCAGAGGTTGAGAAGGAAGTGTGCCTGGTTGGTGAGAATTCGCCAACTGGGTGAGTTGGTTGCGGACCTCTGTGATTTCGTCCTTGTGTTGTTTTTGGATAGACACATTCATTCTTTGAATGTCAGCCAGAGTTTGGAGGATGAGGGACATTTGGTCTTGGTTGGGCCCAGATGGATAAGTGAGGTTGGGCCGAGGGGCTTGTGGACAGGGCTGAAAGGGTGGTCTTGGATTCAGAGAATTTCCTGCCCACTGGAAATTAGGATGGTTTTGCCATCCAGGGTTGTAGGTGTTGGAAAATGGGTCATTCTGGATGACGTTGAGGTCCTCGCAGGTCTGAGGAGCCTCAGGAAATTCAGAGAATGGGGGAGTAGAGTTTCCCCAGCAAGAATAGAAATGATCGGAGGTCCCTTCGATCCTGGAGTCAGATGGGAGTGGATACGGGTCCATCCCAGGAGAAGGTCGGTGGAAAATGTTCTACACAGCTTCCCTTGCGGGAGGTGGCTGCGTGAAGGAGTTTTGCGTAAAGGTGGCTCACTGCAAGTGCTGAGTCAGCTCGTCCACCTTCTTCTCAATAATTAAGACATTATCCAACTGACTGGCCATTAGTTCCAGGTCGACTGATGCGAACAGGCCCTGCGTCTCATGTGCTCCCCTAAGATTCGTCGCTACGAAGGCATTCGTCCGGTCGAATAACCCATGGAGTCATTGTTGATGGAGTTCTCGCACATATTCTCGAGAATCTCCCACATGGTGTCTTCATGTTGACCCATGATATTCCCTCCGCAAGTTGCATTGACGAACAATCTAATATCTTCAAAGAGTCCCTGGTAAAAAGACTGAACTTGTTCCCATTTAGGAACTCCGTGATGGGGGCACTTTCTCATGAGATCCTAGAATCGATCCCAAGCCTCATGGAGAGGTTCTCCCGTCTGCTGTGTGAAGTAAGTAATCTGATGGCGCAAGGCGTTTGTCCGACCAACGGGAAAGAACTTCTTTAAAAACTCAGACTGAAGTTCTTCCCAAGTGTTGATCGGGCGGGTCTGTGTCTAATACCAATGAGCCGCCTTGTCCATAAGGGAGAAAGAGAACATCTTCATGAGTAAGATGTCCCAATTCTGCACATCTGACCCAAAGGTCTGGGTCAGATGCTTAAGCTTTTGATATGCTCGAAAGGATCTTCAGAGTAAAGCCCATAGAATTTAGGTATGGCATGAATCATATTGGGCTTCAATTCGGAATCAGGTCCTCCAGTCAGGATTCTGACTTGAGGCTCAATTGCCACCGCAGCGGGATTATAGTGATCTCGTATCATGGGGCGCTGCGGTGGGTTCATGAAATTCTAGAAGAGATCGTTAAGACGTTGAAGCTGATGCTCAAGATTATTCTCTTCTTCAACAGGCAGAGCCATGATGGAAAAAGGGGAACTAGGTTCAGAATCAGAAGAGAGGTCTATGTGGAGTGGTTGTCCACAAACAAGGGTGCCGAGGCTTGGCCTTAGGGAGAGTGGATTTCTAAAGGAGGTTTCAAGGACCTCCTACCAAACATGCACTGATGGATTGGATGAGGTTAGAATGTGTTGGACCCAATCAAGACACCCAAATATGTTGGGTGACTATAGAGGTTCGAGGCGGATGATACCCTTGGATCAGAAGGTTGTCCACCTGAGAATTATCTGGGCAACCAGAGACGGTGAGTCCCACGAAGACCCCTACACGGTAGAGCGCCCCCACGGGTTACAAGGTTTCCCCCACCCGACCTCTCTTGTCACTGAGATTCCAGGTAGACCAGAATGGGGACCTTGACCTCTTAAGTCTACCACTTTTAATTAAGATCAAGGTGCTTAGGGATTCACTTGAACGTTAAGCCTTTTGTGTGAAAAAAGTGACCTAATTTGAAGGTTGGTTGATCCAAGGGATCAACTTCACCTTTTTGTTCTTGTGAGAGCTTATTAGGTCTTTTCTTTTAGTGTTCAAGTGAATTAAGAGCCAGATTTCTTTGGGTTTCTCTTAATAGTTCTCTTCAAGCAATGGTTTAGGCACACCTCCTTTTGAAAATTTTAATTCTTGGTTAGAAGATGTGTCTCTAAAACCCTAGATTAGAATCCTAGGTTGGCTCTAGTTGGTCCAATTAGTTGCCTCAGAAATGGGTAACTAGGGCTCAAGCAAAAAGGTTTTAGCCCTAGTTACTTTAAGTGGATATGCAGTTAAGATGTGTTGAAAAGTAAAAACCAGGCAACTTTGTGAATTACTAGAAATGGAAGACAGGTAGCCCTAGATTGATTTTTCTTTTCTTTTTCCTCTTTAGAATGTGAGGGGCTTAAAAGGGAGAGGGTTGAGGGTTACCTGTCCTCTGGTGTATTTGTTGTGCGGCTGCTTTGTTCCTCCTTGCCTTCCTTTCCTGCACAACAAAAGAGAGGTTAATTTAGTATAAAATCAGAAATTGTGATTTTGAAGCTTCTAAAATGCCCGTTGCTCCCCGGCAACGGCACCAAAAACTGGTGGCGATCTTTTTAGAATCGTCACTGAGTTTGACTTATTTATTGCACGAATAAAAAAATTCTCCGAGGTCGAACTCAGGGAGCAAGCTTGATTCTAGAAGCGTAGAAAATTACAAATTACAATATACTATTTTACAAAAAGATTAAAGAGAGGAAATAAAAATTTGTCTCTTCTCTTTTCTTCTCTCTTTCTTCTTTTGTCTTCCTTTCTCTCTGTCTTCAGACGTCTGACTCCATGGATCAGACGCCTTAAGTAGCACTTGCTACAATGCTTGTGCTCTCCTTCTTCTTTCTTTCAGCTGCTGCTTCTTCTTCTTGGCTTCTTCTTTTTCTCTTCTTCTAGCTGCTTGGCCTTCCTTTCTGCAGTAGCTTCCTTCTCTTCTTTTCCCTTTTGCTTTGTCTCTACCTTCTCCTCTGGCTTCTTCTTCTTCGTTCTTATCTGCTGCACCTTTGCTTTCTCTCTTCCTTCTCTTCTTTGTCTTCCTGCGGCTAAGTCTCAGCTGCGCCTCCTCCTTACTTTTCTTCTCTGTGCCTCCAAGTCCTTCTTCTTTCTTTTCTAGCCGCAGCTGCTTCTGCGGCTAAGTTCTCAGCCACGCCTTCCTTGCTTCTTCTTCTGTTCCCTGCATAGGCATACGGTTAGGCAAAACCTAACCCCTACCCTCCCCACTCTTCTCTCTCTCTGTTTCACTCCAGGGTTCGCTCTCCCAAAGCCTATTCGGGTATGCGGGTCGGGTGACGCGCCCGGGACCAGGCCCACCGTCATGTGGTGGTGGGCGAGGTGTGCACAGGTTGGGTAATCGGGTCGGGTCAGGTCCGCGGGGGGTGGTCGCGGACAAGGCCGGGTGAGCGGGTAAGAGGGACCTCACCCCGTGCAACTGAGGCGATAAGCCTCAATCACTTTTACAATTTATCCCACACCGCCCGCTTGCAATCTTCTGAGGTGGGACTAAATGTCCCACCTTCTTCTCACGCGCGCCCGCAGCAAGCCGACGTTCAATCACAGAAGCTGCAGACGCTTTGGCCTCCAATTGCTGGGCGTGAGGAGTTCACGAAGGGAGCCTGTGCACCTGGGACCCTGCTCCCTGAAGCCTGGGGCAGTAGGTGAAGCTCTCGAGCTTGCTTCGCCCTCCGTCAATGGCAGCGAATGCCTAAACCTGTCCACAAGCAAAACGGCCTTACGGCCTCGTCAAATTACACGGGAAGCTTCGCCGTGACACGGCGAAGGTGGCCCGGTGGTCGGTGTGGCGTAGGGTGGCCTGGGCGTGCGTGCCTAGGTCACCCTGTGGCTATGAAGGTGGGTGTGCTCGGGGGGCGTGTTGGGAGCATGTGGCAGTGAATGGGAAGAGGGGCTATGATCAGTGAGTTGTGGCGGAGTTTGTGAGGTGGTTGGCGAAGTGGGTGGATGCGTGGAGTGGCGAGAGCACTTCGCCGGTGATCTGGTCGGAGGTGGAGATGGTGAGGGTGGACAATGGTGTAGAGGGGTCGAAACAACAAATTTATAGGGGGGAATTAAAGAGAAGGGTAAGAGGGACTTAGCTGGTAGGTCAGGAGTGAACTGAGGAGGCGGAGGTGGCGAGCGCTTATGCTGCCGTCGCTGGAGACGAAGGTGCCCAGGGGAAGAGACGGTGACGAAGAAGAGGGGCTGAGGGCACCCGCTGTTACGGCGCGGCACGGTGGAAAACGGCGGAGGCAACCCTGCCACTGGTATGGTGGTAGGGTGACAAGAAAGGAGGAGGAGTTGCCGAAGCTTGTGGGCAGATGGCCGGAGGAGGAGACGAAATTGAGGGGGTATCTCTGGCCAAAACAAGCTTGAAGGATGCGGCAGAGGGTGCCGCGAAGTGCTCAAAAGAGGCAGGAAAAAACCCCACCGGTGATGTGGGCAGACGGAGACCCATACCTATCATGTGTTCGCACGAGAGGTATGGCAGTCGACAGAGCATGGGAGCCAGCCCATGCGGTAGGGGGCTTCGAAGGGAGCTCCCCTTTCAAATCTGGGGTCGGCTCCCCATGCATGCGCGGCGCCATCCTCCACGCAAAGTCGCCGGAGGTATGGGCTGCACATGCAGGTGGCAGACGGACCCGATTGAAGAAGACGACGGGAAAGATACGGGGGTCTTTGCAAGGTTTCAAAAAGCTAAGGGTCAAAACATAATTATCGAGGACCATTTTGTAAAGTGGGTCAAGACTACCTTTCACTAGGTCCAAATTTTGGTATAAACCTAATTTGGAAGTAAGGAATCCAATGGTGAAGTTGGATTTTAGGTTTGACCATGTTTGACTAGACATTTTGTACAAAAACCCAAATTAGGTCAAAAATTGGGCATGGTTCTCAATATAGGTCAAAATAGGTTCCAACAACCAAATTGAAGGTTCTAAACCCTAGGGGATATTTTTTCATGAATTTTAGAGGGTTTAGTTGATTTTTATCTTACCTGAAACTTCGTGAATTAAAGTGGGTTTGTTTTAGGGTTACAGAATGTCATTTAATTCCCAGATTTTGTCATAACCCTTTTCTGACCAAACCATCCCACTTTTTCTCTTATTAAGTCCACTGACCTGTGTCTTGACCATTAAAAATACTGTTCACGTACTGCAATGGTAAAATAGCAGTTTTACCCCTTGTATAATGTTTTATTCTCAGATTTGCAATTCTTTGATTTAGGCATTTCCTTAGGTTATGTAGGAGCTTTTGTCCAATTTATTAGGTCAAAATGTGCTAGCTAGGATTCATGATGAGGTTCTCATCAAAAACCAAACTATCTAAAGCAGTAAATGCTAACAGGTAAATTTATCTTTTACAATTATTTTATTTTACAAGTAATTCATTTTTACCCATTGGTTTACTTTCAAATTTCTTTCTTGATCTCGCACGTTCCTCGTGGGAATGATCTTGATTGCAGTCTTTTACGAAGAGTAGAAGGCACACGTTGTGTTCTCCAAGCCAGGAGAGTCCCCCGTGATAATCCTACACCTAGTCAACCACCCCGAGGTCACAGATAGACGTAGCGGTGACTACAACATGCGCGATAAGCACACGAGTAGATACCCTGCACTGGCATGCGGTCAGTCGTTTTCTCTAGCGGGTACGTCCAAAGTACAGCACGGAACAGTATAGGGCCTAGCCCTCTCAGAAACAAGGGTCTCACCCCTCAGAACCAAACAGGGGTCTCGTCCCTCCACAGTCTGCGCACCCTCGTCTGACTACCCCGGTTTGCCCAGTGGGCCTAACAAGTCGGTGTAGGGTGGCTAGCTGAACCCCGGGCCCTGTGGGGTGGCTAGCTCCCTCCATACACTAGTAGCTCTCCCCGGCACCGTGTACGCGAGGGCCAACAGAAGTCGGTGTAGAGTGACCAATCCTAACCCCGGGTCCCAACCCAAGGGCGACTAGCTTCGCTCTACACTAAGAAGGGGATAGTCACTCTCCCTGGTACCACGTACTCAAGGGCTAGCACACTTTCCATTCACATTTCCAAACCTTTCCATTCATCCACAGGAGCTCTACTCCTAATTCGCCATAGGGTTCATACTCATATCCACCATATTATTTCATACCAGGTTTCATCATTCACAATTCTATTCTCGTATTATACACATGCAGCTCGTATTTCTACAATTTAACATATGCAACAAGTGATATTACAGGTAACTGTTTAGTTATCTCACGCATTTCATATTCTAACAAGCAGCTCGCATTTATTAACAGGCAGGTATTTACAATTCAGATCATTCATTTATGAATACAATCTCAATCACGCATACAAACAATGCATCTATTTCTCATCCTAGGATTCATGCCACATCCTAGGTTTCTAGTTATCTAATTATCATGACTGCATTCATGTTTTATAAATAGAACAGGGGGAAACCACTCTACTAGACAATCCGGGAGTACTAGGGGTTCAAACTGCAGACTCACGTGCCTCTGCAAGCCCAAGACACACAACAGGTCGAAGTCTTATACCAAGGAACATATCGCAACAGAATGTTCAGAACAATATATACAGGTTTCTAACATGTAGAGGAACTCACAAGGAAACCACAGATATTTCGTTTGCCTAAAATGGACCCCGATCGGACCCTAAACAGGTAAAAAATAAGTCTACAGACCCAAATCAGACGTCTGGAACCAAGTCCAGACGTCTTAAAAGTTACCAGAGTCTCACCTCAAGTCCTTGTGTCGACCTCAGATGTCCAGGACTCCTACTTAACGGTCTGGACTCAGCTCCAGACTTCCGACTTATCCTCCAGTCGTCTGTGAATGCCTCCAGTCGTCTGATAAGCTGTCCAGATGTTCGAAAAGCATGGGAAGGTGTGCCGCGTGCCTTCCCAAAGTTGCTCTTGCGCACGACAGAACAGCACAACCCTTTTTAGCGAGACAAATCGCCTCTGCGGTGCTGCCTGCATGGCCGTAACCTCGAGGAAGACTTACCTGTGCGAAAACCCACTTTCAGACGTCAGGTGTCGTCACCGGTCGTCTATGCCGTCGTCTAGAAGGCACTCCGGACGTCCGATACTGGAAAAACTCCAGTATCAAAATGAGCTCCCACTCGTCTCGCCACGCTCCACCGCGGCTCCAATCGCTGTAGGAAGTTAAGGACGACGCCCCAGCGCTCTCGTCCTCCCGCACACACCGCAGTGGCCGTGCACACTCCAGCAAGCCTCCACAAGCTCGCGAGCTCGACCTCCTCCTTCTCTTCACGCCGCTCCTCCTCCTCGCTCTTGCTCCCTCTCTCCCGCTCGTCTCTCTCACGACAGTGGAGAGGAAGGAAGGTGGTGGTGGTGGAGTGGAGAGGAGAGGAAGGGGGAGAGGGCTCTTATAGGCAAAGGTTAGGGTTCGATGAGGGGGGAGGAAAAGAAGAAGAGAGGGAAGGAAAAGTAGTCTATGCGCTGGCTGCGTGTAGAACCAACTTCGCGTACAAAATTTTCAATTTCCAGACATCTGGTCAGACGTCTTACTGACAATTCAGACGTCTTAAAAGGCTCAAAACAAAATAGGTCTTTACATGAGATCTTCTATTATAATTATTACTTATATCGAGGATTATTTTTTGGTAGTTAAGGATGGAGATGGTGATGCTGGCTACGTAGGTAAAGTAATTATATTTGTATGCTTGGCACAGATGGCTACATTATAGCAACCACATGTGATACAAATACGAGGTGAAATTTCATCGTTTGCACGATGCGGATGGTTGCTTTTCTGCAACCCCATGCGACAAAATGAGGAAAAAATACAGCATATATATTAATTACTATCCATAACTACTGAACTCTAATTCAATGACAGTTATCATTTATATATGAAGTAACCTGAGCCTAGCACAAATTCAATATCATCACATTTCAATGCTTAATTTATAGATGCCAGGTAGTTCTGCTTTTCTATATGCTTGTGGCTGGTAATAATTCCTTCCATTGGAATTATTGGTTAACTTGTAAAAATAGGTATGGGTTTCCTTAACTTCTATACTTGATGCCTTACTGGAATGGGTTGTCATTTGACTTTTATATTTAACTTTTCGATTAATTCCAAGATTTTCTTTTTGTTGCTTTTACTTTGTCTGTGACAAATTCCCTTCTACAACTTGCATGTTCTAATAAATGATTGATGTAAATATATATAAATGATATTTGAACCTTCCTATGGGTTGTACTATTAATGGGAAATTATGATTTTCACTATCTTCATCGTATGTCAATTTGTAACATTCCATCTCTAAAATGGATCCATTACTATAGTCCATTCCTCTTCATTTACATTTATATCGATTTCTCGCATGGTTGTAACAGATATATTTTGCATAATCCCTAATGTTGTCTTAATTATGTTGGAGTTCTATTTCAATGTTTCACCTCTTTATGCCTATAACTGATAGCAGTAGTTTTGTCTACCTACTGCTATGTTTGTTATATTGGCCTAATGTTATCATTTATCTGGTGGACTTGGTCTCATATACTTACTAATGTCATTTTAACTTTCACCACTCTTATGATTTCTAACTTATGTATGCATTACTATAGTCCATTCCTCCATTTACATTTATGGGTTTAATTGCTAGCAGTTCTACCGTATACCTACTGCTATGTTTCTGAAATTGCCTTAATGTTATGATTTATCTAGTAGACTTGCTCTCCTTTCCTTACTGTTGTCAAATTGATTTTGGCCACTCTTATGATTTCTGAATTATTTATGCATTACATAGTACATTCCTCTTCATTACATTTATATCTGCTTCAAATTAAAGTTTCTGGTAAAATTAGGAACCAAGTAGCACCATCCGAAATTATTCCTAATCAGGATTTCTTCTTCCTTGAATACTACATAGTTGTACATATTCCTTCCTACCAGTGTTGTTGCCATATCAAATCTTTACATACATGAAACGGAAGCGCACACATCCAAAGTTAAGTTCATCTACATCGTTGTAACTTTTACAATTCATATTTCACAACTGTAAGCAAGCATTATTTTTGGCTCTTGTCAAGTTTCTTATAACTATTATTGTCAGTTCTCTTCACATAACATAATTTCATGTTATTTTTTACTTATACTACTTATACTTTGTAGTATATAGCTCCATTTATAAGTAATTGTGACTATCTTCAGATAAGTTAGCCTGATGTTTTAAGTATTTATGTCTGATAATTTCTGATAACTTACCTGATGCAACCGCATGACTTCAACCAACTTTTTACATTCCTCAAGATTCCACAAATTTATTGTTCAATTGTTATGCTGTTATTAATAGTTTTGTTGATACTGACAAGTACATTTCTTAGATTCAACAGCAAACCAACCCTATAATTTGCAAGAATGTGGAAATTGATTTACCCAAGTGCCTCCCTAAACAATACGTAAACATATTGCTTGATACAATTTCATTGTCAGCATTTTATTTCATGCTAGAGGACTACTTCTATTTATTTTACTTAGATCAAAACAGGGTCTGATACCTAATGTTTAATCTTTGTTGGCATTGTTAATTTAATTACGTTTAGGCCAACATATCTTAGCAGCACATATCCATCCCTGCCCAACCACATTTTGTTGGGTTTACACCCATTCGTTATGTGACTCATCATTCCAGTAGCTTTCTCTTTCAAGTGCTTGGTGTATGTAGTTACTAATTATTCTATGGTGGCACTAATTTCGTCTTTATGGTTATTATGGTTTACAGTCGTTACATTATATGACAAAACAACTACCAGATTACTACAAATTTTTTTACTCAGAATAACAAGTTTTCTCGAGGTCGAACTTAGGGAGCAACTATGGTTCTAGAAGCATAAATGTTCACAATTATGTTACAAAAATAATAAGAGAGAGAGAGAGAGAGCTAAAGTTTTGTTGGCTTCTTCTTCTTCTCTCTTCCTCTTCTTTCTTTTCTTTTTTCTGTTGATTTTTCTCTTCTTCTTTTGTTCTCCTTCTGCTTTGGCCATTCCTCTTCTTCTTCTTTCTTCTTTTCTTCCTTCCTTCTTCTTTCTTCTTTTCTTCCTACCTTCTTTCTTCTTCAGCCTGCGGTTGTGATGATCTTCTTCTTCTTTTTCTTTCTTCTTCTGCTCTGGCCTGCTCTGCTTCTCCTTCTTTCTTCTTCTTTTTCTTTCTTCTTCTTTACACTCTGGCCACTGCCCTTCCGTCGTCTGACTTGGTGCTCAGACGACTTAACTATGGGTTTGCTATAGTGCGGCTTCTTTTCTTCTTCTTCAGCTCCTCTCCTTCCTTTCTTCTTCAGCTGCTTAGTGCGGCTAAGGCTTCGGCCGCTCCTCCTCTCTTCTTCTTTCTTTCTTCCCTGGGCGCACACATAAGGGTCAGTGCAAAACCTACCCCTACCCCTTCACCGCGTCTCTCTTTCTCTCTGAATCTTTCTTAGGAATGCTCTCCCAGAACCGGGTATTTGGGTTCGGATAACGCGCCCTGGACCAGGCCCACCAGCGTGCGATGGTGGGCGAGGAGTGCTTGGTCGAGTAGTCGGATCTATCCCAGACCCGCAGGGTGTGAGCGCGGGCGAGAGCGAGCGAGCGCGTGGCACGCTGCGTGTGTGTGAGGGACCTGACCCTTGTGTATCGAAGGCAAACAGCCTGATACACTTTTTCAATTTAAGTGTGGGCACGCAGCCGCACACTTACAAGGTGGGACTAAAGTCCCACCTCCAGATTGCACACCCGCAATTGAGGAAGTCGCTGCCAATTGGGGCAACTGCGAGGCTCGCAACCCAAATCGCAAGCCTGGGCGCCTTCGCAGAATCATTCAGCGCTGCCTGGAGCACGTACCTGGGCTAGAGATGGCCTGGAGCTGCAAGCAAAGGAGCTGCAGCAGCTCAACAATGGCGGCGAGGAGGCGCTGACCTGAAAACACAAGGACGGCCTCTCGGCCACATCAGATAACGTGGGAAGCTCCACCGGAGTGTGGCGTAGGTAGTGCAGGGGTCGGTAAGGCGCGAGAGCGCCTGTGGCGGTGGACCTAGGTCAGACTGTGTGCGTGGACATGGGTCTATTCGGGGGGTGGTCGGGCGGTGAGTGGCGGTATATGGAGTGGGGGAAATGGTCGAGTGGAGTGAGGGGGAGCTTCTGGGCTTGTCGGCAAGGGGTGAGGTGGTCTGTGGAAGTGGAATGGCCTCGCCGGAGAAGGTGATCGGAGATGGAGCAGATGGAGGTGGAAGTGGTGGTCGGTGGATTAAAAGGGTAAATTAGGAAGGGGAAAATGTAAGGGAGAGAGAGAGGAAGATTTCTACCTACTTAATCGACGAAGGGGGAGAGGGAAGCATCCGGCTCGTGCCTGCTGGAGCTGAGGACAAAGATGCCCAGGAGGAGGTTATCGGCGACGAGGAAGCGGTCTGAGGGCGCCAGCTGGTACGGCCTGGCGCGGACGACGGGGCAAAGTAGACTCTGCTGCAGGTAGGGCAGCAGAGCGACGAGGAGGAGGAGGAGAAGATCGCTGGAAGCTCGGGCGTTCTGACCGGATAGGGAAGGGATGAAAAGTAGGGTTTCTCTCGGCCAGAAGCTTGAAGGAGATGGCAGACCCTGCCGCTCCTTATAAAGGCCTTAGCGAGGAGTGGGGACCGAGGAGGCGACGTGCCTACCTCGCCGGAGAGTGGCCGGAAAGGATGCCCATGACTTTCGTGCGTTCGCACTAGAGGCATGGTTGGTTGCAGAGGTCAGGAGAGGATCCCAGCGACAGAGGACGTCACAGGGAACCCCCCGTCTGTTCCTGAGGACGGCCACCCTACCCTGCACGGCGCCATCCTCCGCACAAGGTTGCCGGAGGTATGGCATTGCGCATAAATGGCAAGGAGGATCGTTCTGCAAAGAACGACGAGAAGTTGGGGCTGAACGCAAGGGTTTCAAAATATAAGGGTCAAAAAGTAAATTAAGAGGACCAATTTGTAAAGTCAGTCAAGATGGCCTTTTATTAGACCTAAATTTTTATACCAGACTAATTTGAACCTAATAATTTTAATGGTGAAATTTGATTTTAGGTTGGACCATGTTTGACCAGTCAATTTGCATAAAAATTCAAATTAAGTCATTAATTGGGCATGGTTCTCATTTTAGGTCAAAATAGGTTGCAAAGGCCAAATTGAAGGTTCTAAATCCTAGGGAATATTTTTCTATGAATTTTAGAGGGTTTAGTTGATTTTTATCCTGCCTCGAACCTCGTGAATTAAAGTAGATTTGTTTTAGGGATACAGAATGTCATTTAATTCTTAGAAGTTGCTATAACCCTTTTCAGATCAGATCATCCCACTTCCCTCCTTATTAAGCTCCTTTAACCTGCGTTTGGACCCCTAATTACCCTGTTTACATACTGCATTGGTGAAATTGCAGTTTTACCCCTTATGATTTGCTTTATTCTTTAACTCAGATTCTCTGAGTTAAGCCTCTCTTTGGGTTTTGTAGGATCTTTTCACACTCATTTGGATTAAATTGTGCTAGTTAAGGTTCATGATGAGGTTCTCATCATTCTACTAGATGGATTTCTTCTCTCCATAAGTCATTTCTGATGGAATATATGAGTTCAACATTCATTTCAGTTGGGCCTATTAAAATGCATAATCATTTTCACTATTGCTTATGAATTCAAATGTAGTTGGGGGTTTAGTATTTCGGTGTTGTAATTTTGTTACCATTGTATTTATTCCACTTTATTGAATTAATAGTAGTTACTCTATGGATTGATATTTAAAAGGCTTACATTTTCTTCATTGTCGATCAAATTGTAATCCCTCCAATAGCTCCTTCGAGTCCTATGCATTTCTGCTATTTTCTATCTCTACAACTGAAAACTTGATTGACATTTTAATTCGTTCCTTTTTCTTTAGCTTTGTATTAACTTCTTGGATCCCTGTAGATTTTCAGGTTACACAAAATCTTGCGTATATTCTACTTGAAGTGGCAGTTTATCTGATTCATACATATGTTTCTACATCAGTCATGCTCAATCTCAGTGGCCAATTTCTTACATTTTCTTTATGCTTTGGAGGTATGGAATTTCCTACTGTCAGTTCTGCGATGTATTCATATATTGGTTTCTTGTACGATCTATTCATGTATGATCTTTCTTACTGTCATTCTGCTCATATTATATGGCCAAAAATGTACATAATTTACATGGAAAATTTCTTCATATACAGTATCTCATGTTTGTTCTACCTTTACTGTCTGAAATAAATTTTCCAAGTAAATTAGTTAACTCCCAAATGGCCTTTCGTAACTATTTTTATTTTAATAAATCTGTTTCATTTCCTAAATTGCCTTTTGGTATCTCTCATTACTTACTATCTTCTTTCCAACATCCCACATTTAGAGTGACCTCCATACTTAACTTGTTAACCACTTCAAACGGATTATACTTTGTTGTGAAGCATACGAGTTCTTAAACATTTATTCATGTCAATGCAACACATTACAATTTCTACATATGCTAAATTCCGGTGGTTTGATTCTCTCCACTGTCTTAGATTTGCATGCCTTCATTTCTCTATTGTTATGTATTCATATACATTTGTGTGTGCTTGTGATTGTAGAATTTACTATGTCTGGCCATTTGTTGGGAGGTCAGTTTGGTAAACCTGCTATAACTACCTGAAATATTACTCTCCTTTTGTTTATATGTAACTCTATTTCCATTAATTTCCCCGCTAACCATTTCGAAGTCAAGGTCTTCATTTTTTAATTGTTGTCTTCCATTAAAGGGAATAACTACATATCTTACATTACTTTTATGTGCTGTTACAAAGAGTTTTACTGCATAATATTTTGCATAGTACTTCGATAGCCTCCTCGATTTCATACGCCTTTGCTATTTCAACGTTGTATCTGTGAACATCATCCTTTTATAATTGCTACGCTTTACTTATGCTACATCAATTGTTGCGTTTGCTATTATGTTTATGTGCCCTTCCTCCTTTCCCATTTCATTTTCTCCTGTGATCAGTTGCTTATGCTAATTCTTTCTCTGTTATATCTTATTTAGTTTCTACTATTACATCTCCTTTGCAATTGTGTACTGACGTCATTTTAAGGTCATTGTGCAATGATGACACCTCTCACAAAGAACTTGAGTTTTATTGGAAAAGTCTTCTGAGCACACATATTGCCTTATATCATGTAGGACATACGTAACCAAGGTGTCAATGCGACGGTATGATGGAATCACACATTTTGGTATTGATCATTTCTCGTGCATGGTTGTATGAAATATATGCTATTACAACCAACGGTTCCCTATCCAATAAAGTTATACAACAAGGGTAGGAAAATATATAATTTTATTTCATTCCTGTGCGACATAACAAATGTATCTTTCTCTACGTTTCTTCTTCATTTTTTTTACTATGAATCTTTCCAACTTACACATTTACACCATCTACAGAGAATAGAAGCATTACGATCATCACAAAGTTAATAAACATGTCTTGTCTTTCTACTACTTTGTTTCTTAACATGGCTATTTCATTTATTCTTATTTCTATTAAAGGAATGACAAGGAGTTCTACTTCTATCGGCAACAGTCATGGATTGGGTCACATATTGCAATAAATCCCAACCCATCCAACAAAGGTCTCCTCCATGAGGTTCGGCATTAGTTCATGGGATGCTTCAAATTCGATCGACGCAGTGTATTGACTACTTATATGTGCTAAAAAGTGTATAAAGATTATCCTACTTTGTTACCGTTGTCATGTCTGTGACCCCCATGTTTGGCTTACTATTCTATTGTTAATGGTAATTATCATTTCGAATCTCAGTGATAGTAATCTGCATATTTTTACAAGACTTTCCTCGCTGTGTTAGTCCACTTAATTCTCCAAGTCAGGGCATGACACTGTAATGTATTACGGATGATCCTTCCTCGATATTAATAAAATTTTCTATTTTCTATAACAATCTATGAATAATTCCTTATGTTTGCAATAGCACACTAATTTTATATGCCGATTACATCACTTCGATATATGTAATTTATCATTTCGTCAATAAAAAGCAGGAAGCTTTTGTCTCCTCATGTCACATTCTGAAATTGTAGCTTGTCTCGAAAGTACTACTGATTGCCATTTTAGTTACACAAGTACAACACCAAAAGGAAAATTATAAACTACGATTTATGCATAGGTTCCACTTGGGAAGCAATAACCCATCGATCGCATACTCTTATATCGTACTTCTCAAAATTCCCTTCAACTGCAATTCAAATCCTTACTGAAGTCAACTATGCACGCAATCATGTACGAGCCACATCTTTTATTATAACATGTCCACTGCCTTGTTAATTATACTAAAATCTCAGCTCAACACACAAAATAACAATTTATTCTCATTGGGATATGACCCAAAAAGGTACCCTATATAATTTCATTATTATTTTTTAAACCATGATAATGACTCTCTTATTCAATATATATACAGTATCTCTCTTTTATCTTCATAATCATAAAAAATTTCTTTTAATGCATTTACTTCAATATCATTAACAAATGCTGTTATTTTCCTAACTATTTACAATTAAGTGTTGTATAATGGAAAAATTTTACGTAAAATTACTTCTCATTTTTATCAAATTTTATTTATAACTTTATTATAAATCTCTATACCACGTTTATACAACCGCAACTTCAGAAAGGGATAAACAATCTCCAACTCCATAACACTGCTCAAGGGCAAAATCATCCAAAGTCCAACTTCTCCAACACATAAATTAACATACACCACTACTTACTCCATCAACTTATTCCACTAACCAAACACTCTACCGGAATAACTTTACTTTATTCCACCACTTATCACACTAAACAAACATCCAACAGGAATAACTACACTTTATTTCACCAATCAAATACTTTAATCAAAATAACTTTACTTTATTTATTTACTTATTTCACTAACTAATGAAACACCAAAACTAACTTAACCCATCATTTATTTTAATTTTTTAATTTATTCCACAAATTTATTCTCCTAAACAAATGTCACCTAAGTGTGACGTTCCCATGTCTGCAGATTTTGCTTTTATATATATATATATATATATATATATATATATATATATACACTCCTCAGCAATGTATTTCCCTCTCCTGTGTCCATCAATCGTTGCATGTGCGTTGATTCTCATACAATGCGTCATCTTTACGAATCCTAACGGGGTAAAAATATCCCGATTGAATGTAGGTTGTTTGCTTAGCAAAGCACCACTAGTGCACTTAAAATCAGAAATTAAATCGTAAATTCTCCCTCTCGTCCTTAAAGAGGAAAAATTTAAGTATTGAATAGTACTGCAATATTTGAAAAGTTTATAGTTCGATACAAGGAATTTTAAGTGAAATTCTTTTCCCAAAATAAGAAGATGACACATTGAACAGTATATCTAATAAGAATTAACTTCAAAGCGGTTAAAAGATTATACAAAGAAGGTTGTTCCCTTCGGTTGAACATGTAATGATTTTATCTGACTTAGGATTTGTTGATTGTAAATCGATTAAGAATCCAACAATCATATCATTTTGAATGAAGGTAGTATATCTCAAATATAATGATCCTCTTTGATCCTTACCAAAAAGTTTCTCTCCTTGTGGGAAGAGGCAGGCGTCCTATAGGTTCGATGTCCAAACACAACAAAAAAATAATAATAATAAATTCTATAGAACCTAAAGAAAAAATACGTACCCTAGCTCCTATAACTCTAATTTACTTCCCTTTAGATGTGAAGATCAGAATTAGAGCAAGGAGGGTGAGCTCTCAGTAGAATGGAGTTGAGCACAGGAGAGAGCTTGATAGGCACTAGAGGGCTTAAGTGAGATTATGAGTGATTTATGAGCTTTAGTAGTTATGTCTTGCTAAGAGAGTTATGTGGGGTCCTTATAAAACTCACAGCATGGTTTTGGACAATCTTAAAGAGATTAAATGGCTATGGGAAAGGATTTGGCTAGAGATCTCTCTAGACAACACATGTCAGGCATCTAATAAAGGCATCAAATGTCCCCAAATAGTAGTAGTATGATGTCAAGACTTTAACGAGTGTCATCTATTTTGGACATCTCATTTAGCCATATTGGGTGTCTGGTCGAGTGATCAAATGTCTGGCCATAGTCTTAAGACTTTACCAGAGTTCTTTTTTTTCAAATAGAAAAGGTAATTTTACTTTAAAAAAATTTTCATAGGCCAAGGCCTATACAAGATGCACTATACAAGCATAAGTTACAAGCACTTCAATCTCCTTCACATCCTCCTTACACCTCTAGTGATTTCCATGCATAATTCCTCGATTGTATGTTTCGTCATTGTAGGGTGCATCTGCAAGCTGCGCTCTTTCCATAGATATCATATCATCCAACATATTGCTTTGCCACATCGTGCTCGATCTCTTGTCTCGACTCCTATCAATGAATCTATCAGGTACACTTCCAACCTCAAGTTGCTCAATACCCCTCCTATGACCACCCTACTAAAGGTGCACCAAAAAAATAGGTAATCCATACACTCCACTTTAACCTCACACGGTCCACATCAACCATCACACTGTAGTCCCCAACTTTGCACCCTCACCTAAGTGAGTAGCCAATTTCAAAGGGCCAAAGAAGTGCAAGCTACCCATTTTGGCATGTAATATTTCCCTCAAATAATTTTATAGACTTCATGTGACTGAGAAGTCTCCCTTACCATATCCAAGAGATGTTCTAGTCATGGCCATGGCCATTGCCATTGCCTTGTGCCATCCACGTGGTGTAGTGTTCGATCAACGCTTCTCTGTGGACCTCCAGAGATGACCAGCACTGGAAAGCTAATTATCAGCTGGGGTTGATTTTCTGACGCATGAATATCTCACGGTTTACGATTCCAAAGCACAATCATTAAATCTAACGTACGTGTGTTTGACGTCGAATAGGTGTGTAAGATGTTTGATAAGACTTCTAGACTTCTTTCAAGATGTTAGATGTCTGACTTGCGGGGTAAGAGACGTGAAATTTTAGATCCTAAGGTTATGTTTAGTTGAGGGATATTATTATTTTAAGATAAAATTGAAGTAAAATAAATATAAGAAGATATCTAATTGATAAGTTAATAATTAATAAAATTATAATGATTGAAAGATTTATCAATGATTAATCTTAATTAGTGAGTCCCTTCTCGCTCTTTACAAGTTATCTAAAAGAAATAAGAAAAAAATCAAAGGAATATATCTTAAATTATCACATAGAGAACTTTCTTGAACTTTGCTTAAGCTTCTTGAGTAAACTTCTTTCGATCTTCTTTCCATCTTCCTTGATCTAATAGCTTGAAATCCTGCACTTCGAGCTTTGCACAAGTATATATTGAATATATCTAATTTTTTTATTCACTAATTTACTTTTTTTTTTTTTTTGTAAATCATCAAAATATTTAAAGGATCAACGTTAACACTTATCGAGGAGAAAAATCTGCATCCCTCTCAATGTGTTGCGTCCCTTTTAACATAGAGTGATGGATCCTTTCTCTGAAGTAGTTTGTACTTCCCATGTTTAAAGACTTGTTTATCTGTAGGAACAAAGGAGGATGGATTTCGCCTTCAGGAATCTAAAGGTGCTGCATGGCAATAAAATCCCTTATTTCTCCTTGAATAGCTTCATGTCGTTTCTTAAACGGTGTCCATCCTTAGATACAGCTTACATCACAGTATGATCTCTTGTTCACATTTTTTTCCCTCCCTTAATGTTCTATATGATTCGGTCCACTTATCAATATCCTTCTTTGATAGCTTCACAGAGGAGATGGCAAAGTATTCCATGAGTTTATGGTCGAATCAGCAAGGAATTTCCAAGTCAAGTCGATTACGATTATTGGATTCTCCAACTCATCGTATGAAATGGCATTGTTGAAGCACTTGCTTCGAGCAATGACTCTCTTGGAGTACTTATGTGTAGTTTTTGATGATAAAGGGAATCAAAGCATATCCGAAGTGCATCTTTTGGAGGAAATTTCTCAAATTCCTAGAGTGTCTTCATGTGCCAACATTGTTACAAGAGCTTCAAGCACCAATTCATCGCTTCCGATTGGGAAATGCTTTGATTTCCCTAATGAACTTTAAGGAACATGTTTTTGATATATATTTTTCATTAGAAGAAAATGTTCAATTATGTTGCATAGGATGAGTATGTCAAACTTTAATAACGTGATTTTTGTTACTTGCTTGCACTCAGGTGGTGGCATTTGAACTCTTGGTATTGTAAATGCTTTAGGATACTTTTTGTTGCTTCTGTTCCTGATGATATGGATGGATAATTGCTACTATGAGCTTGCATTTCAATGGGATTTGTGCCCCCGCCTTATTCTATGTATCAGGGATCAAGTATGTAGACTCTTTTCTCTATCTTTTATGTAAAGATGGGTATTTGAAGTGGTCCTCCCATCCTTTTTCCTCCTCTGTGTAAAAGGTTAAGTCTGATCATTGCTGATATAAAAATAGTTGTCTATGACCTATTTTGGAACTAAATATAAAGAATTATCATATTTATGTCTTTTTGCACTGGTATAACGTAGCTGAATATCTAGTAAAACAATGTTAGCTTTGTTACATATTTTTTACTGGTTTTATATAGCAATGGCAGTTTTTACAGTAGGTTATTACACCGGTTAAGGAAACCAAACCATGAATTTCATCATCTCTTTCACCCAAACGACATCTGAATTTGATCTCAAATTTTATAAACGTTAAAATATCTTACTTGAAATTGGTTTTAGAGCATGATTTAAATTAGTTGGTATTTAGGTCAATAAGATTTCAAATCTTCTGGTTGATTTTCATAAGTTTCTCCTTCACATCTTCCTGAAAAGTTCTTTTCAGTAGCCCCAAATTCCAGTTCTGTTGCTCGTCATTCAGTCGATGTATGTGGGTTGGGGTGCAATGCAAAAGTGTTTTGGGCTGTATTGGGCCTTCCACATGCCCAATCCAAATGTTAATTTTACCTCCATTACCCGCCAACCAAACTGAATTCTGGAATAGAGTTTCTTTCACCAGTGATTAAAGTAGTTTAGATGGGATTGCCTTTTATGTGCATCATCCAAGGAATTGAACCTTCACTATCATACTTTCTGAAGACACCATCGTTCTATGTCCTATTACTTTTTTAGATCCTAATAACTACACATCTCTTCTCTTTGTCCACTTTGCTGAATTCTCTCTCTAGTTATGTTGATTGTAGGATACCCATTGGAGCCATGACGATATCTGAAGGTATGGATAGACTTTGTTTCAAAACCACGTCGTTTCTCACGGGCCACATCCCGACCTTCGACTTCCGCTGGAGATGACAAAACTTTTGCACACAATCTTATTGGCACAACACCCAATATTTTGTTAAGTGAGAAGGTGTCTGCATTTGGAAGAGAGTTTACCTTAGACCTGAGTTAGAATTTATGTAAGCTAAGTTGTGCAAGGTGTTTATTTGATAGATTTATAATGATTGATAAATTTGTAACAATTGATATAGTCACGTTATATTGGTGGATAAATTTTTAATAATATAATATAGATATAAGTAGGTAGCAGATGAATTTTTAATATTATAATATAGATGGAAGTGAATTGATATAATATTGTGAATATATTTTAATAAATATATTATATTAGAATAGATATATTTTAATATACATTAGTGTTTATGTAATTTAAGAAATGACAATAACTTATATGAAATAAGATTAAATTAATCCTTTAACCTCACCTTCAAACTCACCCTTAATCTACCTCCAAACCCTTTGCCAAACAGACTCCTTTTCCATAAAGAGCATCGGCCAATATTTTGGTAAGGTAGAAGGCATCTCCTGAAGTGTGGTTTAAGCAGTCCAAAAGCACTTTTTAATTCTATTTTCCTACGTTAAGATCATTGGTGAACCAACCACGCATAGGCGGGATCCTAAACAAAGAACACCCACCGTTCAGATGCCCTGCTCCATTCACAGGACACGAGCATTTCTGCAAAATCCCCCATTTTTTCTGTAGGAGGTAAGGAAAAACTTTAGTGTACGTTAAAGTCTGGACAACTTTATACATATATATCATGTAAGTGTCATGTATTACATTTGTTGCGTCACATACTACATCTTCCCCTCGTAGGAACAAGCAACGTGAGCACTGTGTAAGTGTTGTGTCGACATGACTTCGTATATGTCATGTCATGTCATGCACAGCTCCATACATTTACATCATATAAGTGTCATGTCATATATTAAATTTGTCACATCATATACTATATCGTCCCTCTTGCAAAAACAGAGGATGTTGACATGACTTCGCATATTTCATGCAATGTTATAATCTACGTAGGATGTTGTATATAAAATTATACACACTTTTATATTCTTATATCACTATTTGATGGGGTAACACCTAAACAGGCATCTGTCATTATGTTTTCATCCAATGCTGCTTTTGGATGTACCCTATGGATAAGATAAGTAAAGGGAGATGTTAGTTTGGATGACAAAATAAATGATGATATAAAATAATTAATATAGTGATGTGATAGCAATAAATATTTATTTAATATTATGAGGGTTCCAATCAACATTTCCTGAGAATCTTAAAGGACACTCCTCGAGAAACCATCACCCATGGCAAAAGTATAGTGCAAAAGACGAGGGGGTAGTTTTGATTTTTTTTCCAACCATAAACATTTGGGAAAATCCAAAGGGAATGACAGGATTGACGATTTGGAGAAACCCATGGGTACATGTTTCAGTTTGAGAGTGGCATTGAATCGGGATGGAAATTTAGGGATCTTTATCCAAGTATCCCATCCTCCATTGGAGCAAAAACTACCCTTTACCTCCCTCTTCTTCCTCAGCAAGCCTGGTAAGCTCCTGCATCCCACAATAATGTCCGTAAATCAATATTTTAAAATTTGAATCAATCATTGAATTGGTGAGGTATTGATTTGATTTTTTAATTCAATGATTTATATCAGTTGAATCCGCGATGATGTTCGAATGATGTCAACTTGTGAAAAAAATTAAACAAAATTTAAATTGTAAGATTTTTATATTAATTTATATTGAATTAACCAAATCTAACCTGGTTTAATAAAAAATTATTTAAGATATGTAGTAGGAAAATTTATTTTATAATTTTAATTATACTAAAATTGACATATTAATTAATATTAAAGAAAAATTAAAGATATAATTAAAATTGAGAAGCTAATCTTAAATAATATATAAATTTTTAAATTTTTATTATAAATTCTAAAGTAACATTGCATTTTCATCGTGACTATCTAATTTAACTAAATTGACCGATCAACTTTATTTTAACCTTTTTACATTAATTTCGACTCTCATCACCCAAATTGATAGGTTCAATCGATATGACATCGATTTTCAATTAAATCGATCGATTCCATTTGATTTTTAAAATATTTTCGAGAAAGAGCGTGCTTCTGACGCTGGAAGATCAAGCATGATCCCATAGAAAGTATCTTTCAACATCGGAAATTTATGGGTGTATCATGACTCTAAGATTGTAACGTGCTTTGCACAGCCAAGCAAACACGAGTGAACTACATAGGCTTGTATTTACGGAGGGTATATTGTGGATTAATGATGGCATAATAAAGCAACCGGAAAAGAAGACGATAACATGAACGAACCAAGAAAGAGCTTAGCAATCTGGAAGAAGAAGAAACAAGAACAAGAGAAACATACCGAAATGCGAATCTCTTCCAAGGATGGGCCATCGTTTTAAGGAACGAGACGAACGACTCGAACAAGCGGTTGATGGGATCGTGCCGCCCAGAACCTTGAAATTCGTAAAGGCGAACTCGTCCATCACTTGGGCCTGCCAGGGAGGTTCAAACACAATGTTGCAACTATAGTACGATGTTTGCAATGCACATTAGTTTTCTTGGAAATGTTAACACCTAAGTTATTCGCTCGAAGATGTTACGGATCAACCTGAAAAAAGATCGCGTAGGCGGAGACAGAGTCTCCATTCCGGACATGGCCAAGGGGAGTCGTTTCCCGACGGAGCTCTCGGAATGGATCTCAACCTTACGCAGGCGAGGCGAACCGGTTACACGTAGGACGTTCGTGCTATGGTGGAGACCGGCAACATCGACGACCAACTCTTTGAGATAGCTGTAGCAAGCGCGGTGCTTCACGAGGAGATCGAAGGCCTCGAGGCTTTGGAGATCGGGGCACATCTCGAGCAGAGCGACGAAGTACTGCTCGTCCGTGATGCTGACGTCGATGAGCACTGCGGTCTCCAGGCACTTGAGGGCGGTAGGGAGGAGGTGGGGGTCTGACTAGGGGATTCTGCGTGAAGTTCCAACAGCGGAGGTTGAGGACGAGCAGGGAGGAGCCGCAGGAGAGGATGGATTGGGGGAAGCCTGAAGTTGAGAGAGTGCCCGACGAAATGGAGGAAGGATTTGGATGCGACGATGTCGATGAGGCGGTGAAGCGCGAGGTGCGCCTCCTTGCGAGGCTTCGTGTGCTTCGGGATGAGGTTGGCGGAGAGGCGTCGGAGGTGCGGGGAGTTGTGGCAGCGGCGGAGGCAATCGTCGAGGATGCGGAGGCATCGGTGAAGTCGTCGGAGCCGAAGTCGAGGGAGGGGTATTCGGGTCAAGAGGTGGCGCCATCGGCGGGAGAGGAGGGAGGTGGAGGCGCGTTGCTTCGTGGAGGAGGACTTCGTCGGGGAGGTCGCTTATGCGGTCTCTACCGGCCATTGAGGAAGGAGGAGACGGAGGGAGGAGGTGGGGCCCTTTTCGGAGGGTTTAGGGCTTGTTGTGCCGAGAGAGGCGCGGGAGAATGCGTGGGAAATGTGATAAGAGGTCCACTAGAAAGACTTTTTTTTTTCTTTTTCTGGAGGAAAAGTGTCCACCAGAAAGATTGACCCTGTTTTAAGTCACTGCTTTTGAAAATTAATTAATGGATTCGTTTAGTACATCGTCACTCTTTTTTGCAATAATGTCCTTAATCATTCATCTTTTTTCCCTCTCAATCTCAATCCAAATACATCCTTCTTCCCTTCTCTTCACAGCCTCCGATGTTCCTCCTCCCGCTTGCTCGTTGGCCCTTCCTTTGCTACTTGCAACCTTAGTTCATAAATTGACACAAGTAAGGTGGAGCATTGAATCTAACCCCTTCGGAATTCATTATGACCCTTTTTTATTTTTGAGCTTGAGGTTGGGTTAAAGGTTCCAAAATTTTAATCATTTAAGACTCAAGCTTAACTTAAGACTCATTTTTTTGAGATGAGATTTGAGTTGAATTGAACCTAAAAATTAATTTTTTAGAATTTTTTTATATGTAAGTAATTTGAATATTTTTTAAAAAAATTAAATTTAGATTTATTTTAATAAAAATTTTATCAACTTGTCCATAATATACTTTGGACATTTTGTAATAAAGATTAAATTTAAGAATTAATATGAACTTTTTTATTACAATCCTTAATAATTTTAAGGTTTAATTACTTATGTTACTACTTATCTTAATATTAAGATTTAACCACTCTATCAACCATAAACAATCAATTAATCTATAATTGTGAACAATCTAAAAACAATTTCAAAATAAATATTCTTATAATTATCATTTGCATAATTCTACATTTAATAGTCAAACATAAAAATATTTCTTAATACGATAGCTTTGAAATGTTAATCACATCATCACACAAAAAATCGTAAACAACCTCCAAATCGATAAGATATGCACTAATCATGTAGAGTTTCTATTGCAAATAATTACCTTATATTATCACTAGATGAGATGATCAACCAAAAAAGCATTACTTCAATAAAGATCATTACCATAGCACCATTTTAAATAAATAATATAACATTTATTTTTTGGGTCATCAAGCCTAGGCCTAGTTTGAGTTCTAGCATGCCATAGCCCAACTCAATATGAACTCAAATGGCTTTTAAAATTAAAGCCCAAGGTCAATCCACAAAAAATTTAGATTCGACTCAAACCAAGATTTTTCAAATTGTGTTATGAGTTAAATTACAACCAACTCAATCCAATGCTCCACCCTAACCACAAGAACATCCTCCTCCGTTTCACCTTCTCACTTCTCTCTTGCTCTCCACCTTTCCTTCACCCTCTTCCATTGTCATCTGCCCTCCTTTGACCCCCTTCTCACACTGCAAGAACTCGTTCATGCCCTCCTCATGTCTCTCAACCTCAACCCCTCACTGAGCCGCTATGCTTATTTCACATTGCAAGTCTATTTTCTATGTTAATTTTTATGTTTTGATTTAACAATTTTGTTTTAAGAGATATAGAAATTAACTCAATGGTATTAATAAGAGGAAGTTCAAGTAAAAGTTGTAATAGCACATTTTACATTTTAAATTTAGACTTTATTAGACCCCACAAAAGGCTTTTTCTTGAATTGATCCAACCTAAATTAGACTTGACAATTAGTATAGTTTGAGGGAAAATTACTCCCAATCACACCTTGTTGCAAAATAACCAACACCTTTACATCCTCTTTACATAATTCCTTCAACTCATCAACTACTTTCTTTGATACCTTTTCTAGTGCCTTTCACCTTTCTAGTTTTATAAGAGCATTTTCAACTAGACTCTAGAGATCAAGAGATATAAAAAGGTCTTCATTTTAGTTCTCCTAAGCTCCTAATTCTCTCCAATAAACATTCCTACCAATCAATGCAAAAATTTGTGTTCAAATTCATACCATAGGACATCATGAATCATACAAAGTGTTTATTCTCACAAACAATTGAAGGGTTGACTTTATTAGCAATCTTCACGATAAACAAACATGTTTAATTTATCAAACATGGATCTATTATCAAGTGTTGGAAAATAACAAAATATCCGAAGCTACAAATTTAAGGCTGACGAATAATGCAATGAATCTCATGCTTTCAAGTGAGACATAAATTATCCTTCAATATATTTTAGTGGTAAGAAAATAATTTTTCTTCAATCATATAAACACAACACATCTGTTCATACGCACAACACACACCCAACAAAGAGCCCATTTGGTACAAATAGGTAAAGAATACAATTTCTTGCAGGATCCACTCTGAGTAAGCTAGTGAGAAAGTTTGCCTTAATTAAGATCTTTATCTCTGTTAAAAATTTAATATTTGACAAAAATATCATAATAAATAACAAGGAGAATATCTTCTTTTGATAGTGCATGCGTTTGCAGCCAAAGTTGTATTATGATTGGAGTGAAGCCAAACTTAATATTAGTTCGAAGGACTGCAGCATGAAAATACAAAAAATTCACCCAAAAACTTTCATGTTCTTAAAAAAAAAAAAAAAAGGATAACATTAATGATATTTATTTATATTACATCGGGATATTCAAATATCATAGATAATGTTTTATTTTACAACTCAAATATTATCAATGTAATTTGATTTATGTATAACTAAATATCACATTGATAATTTAGATCAATGAAAGATTCATAAACTTTCCTACTAGCGTACACCTATGCTAAATTGAATATAAGGATACAAATGGACAAATGGAAAGGGTCTATTTTTCACCTTTTTTCATCAATGATAGTAAATTTCTTGTTCGATCTTCATTTCAGGGTCGAAACAGGATCTACATTTGATGAACGTTGAAATTGCTATGCAAGTTTTATGTTCAAATAATAGAAATCAAAATTAGTTAAATAAATCTCGGCATTTCAATACAAATATCATAATTATCGTGTTGCATTTCTTTATCTGATTGTACGTCAACGTCTAACATTTAAATATTAAAATTTCAACTTTTTCCTTGTCATTTAAGCAATATTTGTGCAAAGATGTCCACGTTTAACCTTATTAACATTTCAATAAATAAACTATTTTGGCGTTTTAAATCAAGAAACACGTTTTAATGTCCGGACAGAGAATTAAGTTTGCAATGTAAGCTCCCAATTTGTAATATATGTTTGTAATGCAGACTGCACAAGTTCATTTTTCCTACAATAGTTTGTAATATAACTTTCATTTTTTTGATATTTTAATTTTTTAAAGTAAATGATTAATTCCGATTAGTATTTTGCTTGCAGATATAGACTCGCCATCTTCTGATTCTTGCGTGAATGGTGAAGCTTATGTTTCACGAGGTTTGTATTTTTAATTTTTTTTGAATGAGTTTACAATTTTTTAATATTTAAATTATGGTAAGATCATCATTGTTAGCTTTTAGTTTATGGAAGGCCAGCTTAATTGATTACATCCAATAACTTAATCACACCTAATAACCTACGGACCCATTTGGACGATGGAAACCACATAAATCAAAGCAATCGAGGCTCGTGGGTAAAATCCGGTGAAAAATTTAGGTTATTAATCAAGGTTAATTTACGGTAGGGATTGTTAATACGGATTAATATTTTAGTAATAAAGGATAACTCTCATTTCTATTTAATTTAGGATGGAGGTTAATGTTTATTACTATTTATTGAATGGATGTTAGGAATGAAAATTAACCAGTACTGTGATGGAAGATATAAATACATTTAAAAAGATAAATTAACCTTCCAACAAATCCGAATAACTTATCCCAAGATAAAAAGATTATAATAAATTAAGTTATCCCTTTAAGCAAACGGAGATCATCGTGAAAAAGAGAACATAACACCCTCCATAAATCAGCCTTACATATTTACCTGTGGTTGGATTTCCTTGCTCGTCTTCACCACCATCCCACCAAATACTCTTCTAAGATTGCATGTTCCTACTACTAGGAAATGGTGTACTTCAATTATAGTTTGTGATAGATGTTCTGAGTGGGTTTTGCTTTTGCACTCTCTTGAACCATTATACCATGTTAAATATGTTAAGACGAACGAGATTGTTTGGGTCAATTTAAAATAGTTAAAAAAGATAGGAAAATATAGGTTAATAACAATAATAATAATTAAATTTTTTTTCACACTAAATGCAGTCGGAGGGAAATGTAAGTTAAGATGTAAAAAATAATGTAGGTATTATTTTTTATTTTATATGCATTAATTTATTTGATAATTAATATTTAATGTAAAAAAATAAAAGAATCTAAGTTTGTTATGTGATAGTTTACATCACATTTAAAAAAATTAATACACCACTTTAATTTAAAAAATATATAGGTGATAAAAAATTTTACACCGATGATAAATTATTCAAATGGTAGTTTCACCTATCCAAAGTAACTTTGCACTTATCCAAAGTGATTTTGACATATAAGTTTAAGGTATAAGGTTTAAGGTTTAGGTTTATGACAAGTGATTTCACGTATGAGAAGTGATTTTTCACTTAAAATGTGATTTTTCACCTTAAGGTTTAGGGTATAGGATTTTATAAAGACTAAACCCTAAACCTTAAGGTGAAAAATCATATTTCAAGTGTAAAATCACTTGTCATACGTGAAGAAACACGTTGAATTTAATTTTACACCCGTGTAAAAAAAATATTACACCGATGCAAAAAAATATTGCACGATGCAAAGTAATTCAATCTTACTTTACATCGTGTAAAATTTTTTGGACGGTGCAAAGTGATTTTACGCAACCACTGAACTCTACGAAAGTAATTTATTCTTGATTTTAACAATGGTGAATTCCACCACATGTACGCGTCAATCCTTACGTCAACTTTTATTTCTTTATAACTCCTGCTCTTTAAAATAATGACTCCTTTGTGAAATATGTGTACCGAGAAATTCAAGAACAAAATTAAAATTACCCTTAGCAAAAGCAGATCATATCGGACTAGTAGGTCAATTTGTTAGAGTGGACAACGATTGTGCCGTTAGAATGCAATGAAAATTGGAAATATCAAGACAAAAGTTCACTTACGACCTTCTTACTCACATTGAAACCCAAGTAGTCCCCACGTTAACCATCAATCTCACTTGATTATGTCAGTTCTCCCATCTTGAAGATCGCTCGTAGCCTACAAAGTTCAATTTCTTGTCCTTAAACTTGGTCAGATCTTAACAGCACGACAAACCATGACCTCGTATACATGCCTAAGTAGGAAAATTCATATCTTTTTGTCCCGGCATAAAAGCCCGACCCATTGCACCATACACGAAACAATCTTGAGCTCAACACCAACAAAACATACGTGACACCACAGCCTCACAAGAACCATACACGCTGAAGCGTATGAACATAGACAGAGGACATGAACTTGCTGGACAACGTGCAACATACCTTATAAGGACAGTTTAATCAGAGGATATAAAAACATATAAAAATGATGTTAATTTATAATTATATTTATTTATAGAATAATGTTATTTTTCATTTATATTTACTTAAATTAATATTAAATTAAGATATTAACTTTTGTGAGTAATATTAAAAATATAAAATATAAGTGATGTAAAACATGTTACTGGTATGAGATTTTAATATAAATTTACCTAACACCAACAAAAAAATCAATATTAGGCAAATCTATATTAAAGCGTGCAAATTCAAATTATCTGATAACGGATTAAGCAGCAAAGTTAACGGAAGCCTAAAAGTTATTATCATAGTCTTTTGAAAAATATACTAATCATCGTTATCATGATTAAGAATTAATCCACACGTTCCTATGTGATGCATCTCACGAGAAAGTTACGTTATAGGTTTGTCATGCCCCTTCACTTTGCCCCTCCCGCGCATCAACTGTAGATGTTCCACTCCCCCGCTGCCTTCTTCTCTACTCTCAAATCCACTTGCCGCCATTCCCTCGCCACCCTCCTCTCCATCACCACCACCACCACCACCACCACCACCAGTACCAGGAGACCCCGTCACGTCCGCCAGCCACCGCCTCTCCCCGTTCATCTGGACGCTCTCGCCACCCAACTCCTCAATGACCGCACCTTCTCCGCTGCTCAGGCGCTGGAATCCCTCCTCTCCCTCTTCGCAACCAAACCCTTGAACCTCCCCACCATCCACGCCTTCAACCTCGTGCTCGACAGGATCGTCTCCTCGGACCATGGCCACCTCGCCTTTGAGCTCCACAACGGGCTGCTCTCCCACCCCGCACACCCGGCGTCGCCCAACGCGTACACGTACGCCGTCATGGTCAAGTGCTGCTGCCGCATGGAGAGTGCCCCGATGGGTCTGGCCGTGCTCGGCGACATGCTGCGGAGAGGGTGCCGCCCGGATGAGGTCGTGTTCGGCACCCTGGTTGTTGGGTTGTGCAGGGAGAACCGCGTCGCCGATGCCCTCAAGGTGTTCGACGGAATGCCCCTGACGGGATGCCGCCCTGATTTCGTCGCGTACGGGGCGGTCATAGCGTGCTGCTGCCGTCTGGGCATGGCGGGGCTCGGCCTCGCGGTGCTGGGCGACATGTTGCGACGCGGGTGCCGCCCCGACACCGCGACGTTCAATCCTCTGATCCACGGGCTTTGCGAAGGAAACGAGTGGGGGGATGCTGAGATGGTGCTCCGTGGAATGGAACACGCGGGGTGTTCACCTGACGCCATCACTTGCACCTCCCTCGTCAAGGTATATTGCCGCTGTGGACGTACCGAAGTGGCTCGCGAATTGCTTGGGAACATGTCCCGAAGGGGAGAATTCCTCAGGCTTGACTGCGGTGCGTATGCCACCGTCCTCGTGAGCCTCTGCAAGAAGGGAGCTGCCATTGAAGCTATGGGATTGTTCAAGGAGATGGTTTCTCATAGCATAGTCCCGAATGCTTTCGTGTACCAGTGCCTCATAAGTTGTTGTTGCGATGCCAGTCGAGTGGACTTGGGTTTGGAAGTGTTCGATTACATGCTAGAAAGGAGATGTGCCCCTGACATCAAGATCTTGACCACTCTCATTTATGGACTGTGCGTAGCCAATAGGGCCGTGGATGCTATGGCGTTGTTCAATGCCATGCCCAAGTTGGGATGCCCTCCCGATGTCGTTACATATGGCATGCTTTTCAAGGGACTCTGCAGGATTGGCAAAGTTGGTAGTTGTCTTAAGGTGCTGTCCGACATGACCATGCCAGGGAGCCCTTGCAAGCCTGATGTGGTCTGTTATAGCACCATAATACACGCACTCTGCAAGCGTGGATGTTGGGATGAGGTTTCAAGACTTCTCGATGAGATGGTTGGCAACGGCTTGTCTCCTGATCGGATGATGTCTTTTAGTTTATTCGATTCCATGTCGAAACATGTCCAGAATGACAAGCAGGAAGCCTTGGTCAGGTTCATGACCAGAAAGTGGTTCCAATGCACAAATCCTGATAATATCTCCTGTAACATCTTGATGTATAGATATTGTCGTTCTGGTCAGATGGACTGGGCTGAAGGTTTATTTAATTCAATGAAGGAAAGGGGCGTTTTTCCTGATATTTGGAATTATAACACAATGATCCATGGGTATTGCATTAGGAAACAAAGCAAGGAGGTTAGTAGGCTCCATCTTGAGATGGTGAGTTCAGGTATATCTCCGAATATTGTAACCTATACCATACTTGTAAATGCTTATTGTCAAGAGAAGAGACTTGAAGAAGCACATGCCTTGATGAAGTGGATGGCTCAAAATGGTTTTGAGCCTAATGTTGTTACGTATAGCACCCTCATGAATGGCTACCTTCGCGAAGGGAAACTAGATGATGCTCTCAGGGTATTTGGTTACATGATATCTAAGGGCCATAAGCCTGACAATATATCCTACTCGTTATTGATTCTCTGTCATCTTAGACATGGGAAAATCGATGAGGCCATAAGAGCTTTCAGTGTGATGGAGAATTGGGGATTGGAGGCTGATGCCAATACATATGAAAATTTGCTCCGTGGGATGTTGAAGGCAGGTAATGTTTCTGGTGCACAATACCTATTTAGAGAGATGCTTCGGCATGGCATCACACCTACAGAGTTGACATTCAATTTTATGATTAATGCTTTTCTGAAAAAAGGGCTTAAAGATGAAGCTAATGTGATATTTCTCAGCAGAAATGAACACCGCATTCACCTGGATCACAATATAAGGAAAATTGAATTCCATGTAAGAAGGGAAAATTGTGCTATGTAGTGGGAAATGTCACATTTGACAACTATAGAATTCCTCATCCGACATCTATCCAAGAACAATTTTGGGCTTCACGTGGAATCACATACAATGATTCAGCTGATATTTGTTTGAGATCCTTGAGGAGTACCCAAGGCTGAAGATGTTGCCTGTTGGCCCAACATCTGCTTCCTGAGGTTGTATCTTACCAGCACAGGAGTTATGGAAATTGAGTGCTATATGGAGAGTTACCATATTCTTCCAGACTATTATTTGGATTCATGAAGTCAACAATCAAAAATTTTCTTTGAGTTAATCGAGCACTTCCTCTCTTAAGATTCATGGAAACATGTTATTCGTGACATGATGTCTATCACTTTTTGATCAATCAGAGAATTTTATCCATTTTTCTCAAGGCCTATCATTTCATCATCAGTTTTTATTGGTACGCTATCATTAACGTTCATTAGTCACATCATTCAATTTAATTTTCATTGCTCAAGGTGGTATGTGGAAATTGACCATTTGTAGCATTAGTTTTTGTGGCAGGTGAGCTATTTTGTACGTGAAACAACCATAAGTCATGCATTGCTCAATTGTGCTCCAGTTGAATCGTTATTGATTATGGTGACAATGCCAGCCTGTCGTTGATTATGTGCCATTTCAAAGGTGCACATGCTTTCAACAAGGCTTGACAAAATATCAAGTTCAAGCGAGTTCAAGCGACTATTTACATAGCCTGTTTTCCCAAGATGCATACATGCAGAATTAGCACATTCTAAGATTGCTTATCTGTCAAAATGGACAACTATTCAATTGTTTATACCATTGCATTTCCCATTTCACTGATAATATGCTATGGAACCTCTCTGAGAATCATAAGCAATATTATGACCAGTTTAGAGTAGATTAACTAGGTTCCATGCATGATAATGACATGATTAGCATATGAAGATTAGAATTGTCCTTCCCAGGCAGAATTAACTTCATAGCATTTTCCTTATGTGGCAAGTGCTGTCCAGAGAGATTCAAGTAGCCAACCTTTTTGCACTTAAAAAGGGAATTAGCATTGCAATCTACATCTTAATCTATCTGTGAATCCCTTAAAAGGGGGCAATCAGAATTTCGTTGATTTTTTATATGGCAGTGCAAGCATCCCCAGGGGTGAAACATTGGCCTGCACACTGTTCCTGCTTAATTTGTTGCCACGCCAATGTAGAATAGTAAACAACCAAATGGACAATAGCACTTATTATCACAAGCTGCTCAAGTAGTTGTTTAGCTGCAAAGCTTTGGGAGGTCAACATCCTTTATTAACCTCCTTTTCTCTTTCAAAAAAACTAAGAAGCTCGTTGTCAGACTACACACAGGGGAACCAGAATAATACGAACAACTGCACAACTACGAAAAACACACAAATCACGCCATTGAAACTAGCCTAACAACGGCCAAAAATATACAGTAAAAAGTTACAACTTTAATTTTAATCCTTGCGTAGGCCCATTGTGGTTCTTCAGTAAATATCAAGTTTTCTTAGTGTTAAATAATTTTATGCCTATCCATTTTCTGGGTACGTGTACCCAAACATTACTACTGCTTTCCATCTAATTGTCACTGCCATTCCATAATTGCTATTACTTTCATCAAAGCCATGATTTTTATATTACTCCTTGTTACCAAGCTGATTTCAATGCAACAACCTGGGGAAGAAGCTGAGGGAATCCACTTGTACCTACTAGAAAACCCATAATTTCATGCCTCGAATTTCATAAAACATTTTACACACTTCAGTTCATTCAAGATTTGATGCAAAAATTTCTTTTAATGGATGACTCTATGTATTCACTCTCAGGATGGAGTGACCGAGGGTGGGAGGGAAAGAAACGAGTGGCTAGTGGTTTAGAGGAGAAGAGACAACCTTTAGAGGAACGAGGAAGAATGGAAGGAGAGTGCTCTGCTTCTAATTGTCATGGTTGAGGGCACCGAGCAAGGGAGTGTAGGGACCTATTTCCGGAGGGGTGGGCCATCATCTTGTCTCTTGCATGATGGTGGTTAGTAGCAAGGTGGTCTCCAATAAAGAAGGTAGTTTAAGAGGTGATCGGGCCTTTAGTTTTGGAGATTGGAGAGATGTTTTTCCCAAAAGGGGAAGGATGGCTGCTTCATTAAATTACAAGTGCAACTTCTAAAAATCAAATGAAGAAAAAACTTCCCTCACTACATTCTCCACTTAAGCTCTTTCTCCCTTGAAATTTGTAGAGTTGCGGTGAATCCACGAGGAGCAAAGAACTTCAAAAGCGACAATCCAAACATCATCATTTGCACATCACTGGACCATGTCACAATTTTATATTAATTGTGTGCCTTTTTTTTTTTTTGCTATTTTTTAGATATTTGTTCTATAGATATATTAATTTTAGATATTTATTTACAATCCATGAATAATGATATTCTCTTTATTTTCATATTATAGGTGAGGAGAAATGAGGGATTAGGAGGCTTGGTTATCCACATGATGGCTTCCTAATCGAAGAGTGAATTTTTAGAAGATCCGTGGAAAAAACATCAAGAAAAGGAGAAAAGCAGAGAAAAGAAAAGAAAGTCCGTTGGGAGCAAATGAAATAGTTGGAGCATTTTGGACCCAATAAACTTTGGGGGGTTGGAAAAAAAAGGGAAAAATCAATTAAGGTCCATTTGTACTCTTTTGGTGCACCAAGGATGTTTTAACTTTTATTGAAAAAATAAGGTTAAAATTGTTATTCCTACTCAGATTTCAAGGAATTTTTTTGCCCAAATGTAACTCCTATTTTCATAATTATAAATTTCTCATTATACTTAACAAATTTTGTTTCCTCGTGGGAGTTAAGAGTTGTGCTACAAGGAGTTAAAATCATGTCCACGACACTTGCATCATGGGGAGGCATTGATGATTTTCACTGTATCACCGGTAATATTTAGACTTTGACTTATATTGGGTGAAGTGTATGTTACTAAAAGTCATCAATAATATTTGGTGATTTTCTAAATATTATCCGTGATTTTCACTATATCATTGGTGATATTTATGTTCTAACTTGTGTTGGTGAAGGACATTGAAAATCACTAATAATCTTTCAAATATCATTGATGATTTCCACTATATTACTAGTGATATTTAGGCTTTGACTTATGTTAGTGAAGTGCATATTGAAAATCACAAATGATGCTTCAAATATCATTGATAATATTTGGGTTATAACTTTATTTTGTATTATTTATTAGGAAATCACTAGTGATATTTAACAAATGTGGTTATTTATAGTTACCTCAAGCTTATAACATTGCTCTTTCTCCTCGTGCTGCTCATCATCGTCCTAATGCTACTTCTCCTGGTGTTGCTCTTTTGTTTCTATTGCTACCTTCCTCTTCTCTTGTTTCTTCAAATTCAATGTCATTTTCTATTACTTGATTTTGTATGCTTTGACTACTTTGAAGTAATACACTTAAGTTTCTTGTCAATTCTTCTATTTGTTCTTTCAAGCTTGAAATTCCTTCATCCTTCTTTATTTTTTTACTCAATTTTTTATTTCTTTTATTCATGTCTTGTTCTCCTCCTTAAAATTTTTCATATAGACCTTCTACTTTTATCATGATTTGTTTCTTTTCTTCTTCTTGATTCTCCTCGATTTTCTCCTTTCACTTTGTTTTCTTCTCCTTTGATTTGTCTTTCTCTTTTCTCCTTTTGTATTTCATCTCCTTGATGTTTTTCTTTGACGTTGTTTCTCTTATGTGGAGTTTTTCTTTTTCTTATTTTCTCTTTCTTTTCATTGGTGAATTTACTCCACCAATAGAGGATTTTCTCAAGTCATCTTCTTTTGCTTTTGAGATCTTGAAATCACATCTTTTTGTCAGGGAGGTGAATTTGGTTCTAGCATCATACTTTGCTACAATTATTGGTGCATCAGTTCTTCCCAATTGCATGATGTTGAACATCTCAATCGACAATAGGAGGCCCAGGATAGAACTCACATGGATGGATGATTATGATCTATACGATTGCAAGCTGTTGTTGTGTTATGCTGCTAGTGAAAATATAGAGGACTATATAGATCCTGCATCTTTTGATGAAGCAATGGCTTTAAATGAGTCAGAATTATGGACGGTCGTCATAAGGGATGAGTTGGACTCAATTGAACAGAGTAGTGTTGGGAACTATATGACTTACCAAAAGAGAGGCGATCCATAGGGTGTAAGTGGGTAATCAAGAAGAAGTATCAGGTTGATAATACTGTTAACAAATATAAAGTAAGATTAATGTTAAGACTCGAGACATCAAACACTTTTTAAGACGTCTGGAAGATGTTTCAGACGTCTGATTTGAGTCAAATTGTCATTTTTGACCCGTTTAGGATCCGTTCGAGATCCAATTTCCACGTTTAAGATTTCGTTCTTCTCAGAATTAGTTCCTTTACTTGTTTAAAATACTTGTATCATGTTCTAAGTGGTTCCTTGTAATTGATCCTTATGCTAGGATCTCGTTCTGTTGCGGCTTTGGAGGTTGCGGAGGCACATGGACCTGCCGATCACGCCCCCATTACTCCCGATTTTGCGGGTAGAGTGGCTCCCCTTAATTATTTATAAATATTAATGCATCTCTGAAATGAATGATAGATCTTAGAGTATGGCATGAATCCTAGGACCTGAAAACTAAATTGAATGATAGATCCTAGAGTATGGCATGAATCCTAGGATCTGAAAACTAGATTGAATGATAGATCCTAGGGTGTAGCATGAATCCTAGAAACAGAAACACTAAAATGAATGTCTTGAATACCTGAATTGCAGTCTTGGATAAGTACACAGAATAATGATAATTGCCTGTAATTGGTTAACAACTACCTGTGAAATGTAGAGTACTGCTGCTAATAACTGCTACATGTAATTCCTGTTGTTTGGAAATTAAATTTGAGCTGCTTATATATAAATTGATATTAAATGTTGGAAACACGGGCTAAATGTGAATGAAACTGGAATAATGAAACCTAGTATGACTTGGCCTGAGAAATATGAACATGAACCCTACGGGGAATTAGGAGTGGAACTCCTGAAAAATAAATAGAATGGAACTGGGAAAGTGGATAGGGAAGTGAGATGGCCCTTGAGTACGGGTACCAAGGAGAGCAACTGTCCCCCTATTTAGTGCAGAGCGAAGCTAGCCGCCCCAGGGACCCGAGGTTAGGTCTGGACACTTTGTACCGACTTTTTGGCCCTCACGTACACCGTACCGGGGAGAGCTACTAGTGTAGGGAAGGAGCTAGCCACCCCACGGGATCCGGGGTTCAGCTAACCGTCCTACACTGACTTATTAGGCCCACTGGGCAAACCAGGGTAGTCAGGCGAGGGTGCGCGGACTGTGAAGGGGCTGGACCCCTGTTACTGAGAGGGTTCTGCCCTATACTGGTTCCATGCTGTGTGCTTTGAGCGCACCCGCTAACGGAAACGACTGACCGCGTGCTAGTGCGGGGTAGCTACCCGTGCATCTATCACGCATGCTGTAATCACCGTTACGTCTGTCAGCGGCCTTGGGGTGGTTGACTGAGAGTAGGACTACCACAGGGGACTCTCCCGACCAGAAGAGCACCACGTGCTACTTCTACTTTTCGGAAAAGATTGCAATCAAGATCGTTCCCACGAGGAACATTCAAGATCAAGAGAAAGATCTGAGAAATAATTCAAGAAAGAGTAAATAAAGAAACAAAGAAAGAAATTAAAAACAACAGCTACTTGTCCACCTTTACTATTTTCTTAGCTAGCTGATTGCCACTCTACTCAGCGTTTCACTGACGTGTCATATTTGTCACCTTTTTCAGGATCAAGTGTTGAGCAGCCAGAGCCTGCAGCTGCGGAGGGTGCTAGGCCTAGTAGAGCCCAGTAGTTGTACTTTTGTTGTACCATTTTTCTGTAGTAGTGAGTATTTCTGTTTCACCTTGTACTCTTTTATTGTAAACTTCATATTTCTGTACCTGTTTTAATTCTCTATTGTTGTGGTGGTATGTACTGTAGTAGTTCTTTTCTTTACTACTGTACTTTTGTTACTGTTAGTTACTTGCATGATGAATGTAGTTTATTTTATTGCTTTTTGGTTACTTTCTCATTGGACGACTGGATCTTGAAATCAGTCAAGTCAGTCCAATTCTCGTGTCCTATAGGGATTCGAGAATCGAATCGTAACAATTAGTTACCAAGGATTATATCTAGAAGTTTAAATAGATGTCCAGTAGTCAAGTTTACATCAATTAAAATAATTTTGACTATAGTTGCATATATAGATTTGAAACTACTCCAAATAAAAGTGAAGGCAACACTTCTCAACGAAGAATTGAGAAAGGTTATACATATATATGTGATAACCTAATGAATTTCAGGTAGAAGGACAAGAGAATAAGATATACAAATTGAAAAGGTCACTACATGGCTTGAAATAATCTTTACGATAATGGTATCTTAAATTTCATGAAACGATTATCCAATTTAGATTTGTTACAAGTAAATTGAATGATTGTATATATCTTAAGAAAAGTAGGAGTAGATAGACTCATGATAATGTCATTATATGTAGATGGCATTTTTCTCGCAGGAAATGATAAGTTAATGCTCAATGAAACTAAAAAAAAGTTAAGTAGCAAATTTGAGATGGACATGGGCAAGGTATCCTATGTTCTTGAAATTCAAATATCTCGAGATAAAGGATCAAGGAATTTGAGTCTAAGTCAAGAAGTGTTTGCATACAATTCTAAAAAGGTTCGGAATGCCAAATTGCACTTCAGGCTCAACACCACTTGTAATAGGGAAAAGACTCCACAAGAGTCAATGCCCTGAAAGGGGGCAAAAATCATTCGATGTTCCTGATGCATAATCGGTAAGAAGCTTGATGTAAGTCATGATGTGTACAAGATCTAATTTAGCTTACCTCGTAAGCTTAGTGAGTAGATATCAAAGTAATCCTAGACCAACACATTAAGAAGCTATAAAGAGAGTTCTAAGATATCTAAAAGGTATAGTTGAAATCAGTTTATCACATTGAATCACTTAAGGTAGTTGGTTACTTCAATGTAGATTTTGGAGGAGATGTGGATAATTAGAAATTCACATCAAATTACCTATTCATGTTTAGTGGTGTGGTTGTTTCTTGGGGAAGCAAGAAACAAAGTTATGTGTTTAGACATGCACAAGTAGTTGAGTACATCGCATGTAGCATGGCCACAACACATGCTATTTGGATCAAATGCTTTCTTGAAAACTTAGGCCTTAAATTGGTCAAGAAATCAATTAAAATGTATTATGATAATCAAGCTGCAATAAATTTGATTAACGTAGGGCAAATAGCTCCAAAGGAAAGTACATTGAAATCCAATATCCTTGTATCCAAGATATAGTGGTAAAGAAAAAAATCAAGATAGCTTACATGCCTACAAGTGATATGTTGGCCAATTCTCTTACAAAGGGAATTCCAATAGGAGAATACATTAAACATGTTGATTTAATGGGGACTCAAGAATGATTGAATGAAACTAGAGGCATTCATGAATAGTGGACCTCAATGTACATCTCTGCGAAATTAAGCACCACAGGAAGAATGGGAGTATAGAATATACTTGACCACCATGGTCAAGTGGGAGATGCTAGACGATACAAAAACCATTACCGTTAGTGGTCAATAACACAACGATTATTACAAAAATCAAATCTTGGATTTGAAAAGCAGAACAGATGCCTTAATTATGCGAGGCCTTACGATTTGAAGGTGGATCCTGGGGGACGGATGGGGCGAGTGAAAGCCTTATAAATCTCCGCAGATTCAGAGAGGAATGACACACCAAAATCGGGAGCCGTAATCCAATATTACTCAAAGATCCTTCCCTTCCTCGCTCTCTCATTCCAAGAGCAATTACCAAAACAAGAGACGCTATTCCCATAATAACTGCAATCCCATGATCAAATCACACGGCAGCTAAACACAATACATTCGGGGTTCAAAAATGTGTTACAACTTATAAATAGCTTACCAGCAATATTGCTCAACTACACTGTCTATAAAAATTGAGTATTTTTCTCACATGTGGAGTCAAATTTCTGATCTCTTAGAATGTTGGTCAGAAGGAGGCTAACACCACTGTATAATATACTAGAAATAAATTGCTAGTACAAATTTCATTAATTCCTATGAGAAATAACATATCTAATCATCAACCTATTCACATTAATTACAATTTTCTTGGTATAATACTGAAAGTAGATACGTTTGTAAAACCCCTGCAGGAATGTAACCAATACTTCTGAAGGCATGCTCTGCAGGAAGGCAACCAATACTTAGACCAACTTCTACCAACCAATACTTACATCAACTTCTATCCAATCGTTCCAGTGTTTGTGTCTTCTGATGGCCAGACAACGGTCTCAATAAGCCTTTCTCGCATCAATTCCAAGTTCTCCTTAGAGATATTCTCATACATCTTTGCATGGTCACATTTCTGAAATCATCAGAGTAAAATGCAGAACAGCTATAAGTTTCCATCTTTTCATTTTCTGTGTGTGAATTCTGCAGAGAGAGTTCTATGCGTGGTATATATTTGCTTCTTACCTTAATCCATCTGGCATATAGATGGAGACGTGTGACCATCACTCTCTCAGCAAGATCCTGCTTCTCCTGAATTTTTCAAGTACCAAAAGACAATGCCATTTCTTTAGTAGGATTGGATGAACGCATTTTAATCTGCTCACAGCCAAAGAATTTCAACATCCAGCTTTCGCTTTCAAACATTAATTTACCTTCACAAGCTTTCGGAGGAAACTCTTTCCATTGGTCATGTCACTTGTGGCAACATAACTGTAAAATACAAAAGTTCGGAGCTTCAGAATTTGTTAAAATGAACAACAAACCACATGGAAAGCATACAAACAAAATCTTTAAGTTCTTACTTGTAAAACCACATGTAACTTGGAGGGTTCATCTCATAGAGCTGGTGAAGAACAGTTCTTACAGCTTTGTAGGTGAAATAGTTCATTAATTGCTGCAAAATATGAGGCAGAGTGCGGGTCCATTTAGAAAAGTTCAGTGGTTGGCAACATCCTGAGGTATATTGACAAATATGAACTGCTACATTCAGACCGGCTAAGTAAATTAAAAGGATCAGCTTCATTAGCAAGATGGTAACGAAGGATGTTTGACATGACAAAAACAAGGAATAGAGAAGAAAAGGCAGAGGTGATCCATTCTAATTGACCTTTTTGCTCTTTGTGCTTCACACAATGGAAAGTGTCTCGAGAAGAAAATAAATATCATCTCAGCTATGATCAAGTCAAATGGAATCTTGAAGTTTCTCAAGAAATCCCATTGAAATATTACTAGCAACATGTCTGCCTCCCTTGATTATTAAATTCCCTTTGCTAACCATAAACTCTTCCTAACCTAAGTTCTTGGCTCCACCTCTAGTACCGGTAAAGATAATACTTTTAAAAAGTACTCTCAAAATTAAGCAAGTTTTTTTGACATGTTGATGTTCTAATACCAGCAAAATATCCCTTCACCCTAAACTTGGCACAATCATCAAGACCTTTTGTTGGTTACGAGGAGGTTGTACTCCAAACAAGATTTCGATATCCAATATCAATTTCTTAGTAGGAAAAGAGCATGATATTTTTATCCTCTTCCCCATCATGCGAATCATGAGCCCATAAAAGACTACCAAGTCAACATGTCGATAGATTGATGGCAAAACCTACTTCTTTCTTATATGTATTTCGTTTTTCCTGATTGCCTTTGTTTTCTGAAGGAGAACATGGAGAAGGCGAGAAACCTATATAGAGAATTGGCATCAAACTAACAAGCAAATTAGCTCCTTGCATCAGCTGCAACATCAAATGGTACCAAACAGTGCACAAAGAGAGAACAGAAGTCAAGACATGATCATCCTAATCAGTGATTGTTTGAGAATGAATAACGTATACAACAATTCAGTTTAATTCATTACTCGAAAACCCACGCGGAAACATACCGAATCGACATCGTTGAAGCCCTCGTCGTAATTCCCGGCGATCTCGTTCACCACGACCGCCCCCCCTCTCCTCCTCCTCTGCTGCCTCCTGATCCTCGAGCTCAGGCGCAGCCCCCTCCCTCCCCACGCGCCCACGAACGCGCTTCTGATCAGCTGCACCCTCCCACGCCCACCCACTGCCATCCTCGCCGCATCGCTGCCCCTCATGCTCGGGGGCAGCGCATCGACCACGCTGGCGCATCCGCGCTGATCGAAGGTGGCAATTGGTCGAACACCTGCCATGCACCCCGGAGAACAAGGAGGGAAGCAGGAGGGTAGGAACTCTAAACAATTGATGGGTTTTGCGAGGAGCGGGATGGGAGCGAGTGCGGGGTGGTCGATCTGGATCTGGGTCGTGCTCGTGCCCCTCCCGTGCTGCTCTCCGGTGTTCTTGGAAGGTTCATGTGTTCTGGAGGGCAAGGAAGGTGGGGGGGTGTGGCGGGTGGGGGAAGTATCGTATCAACTGCTGACCAACGGATTTCGTGTGGCTCGTAATGCTTTACCCGCTTCCTTGTCTCCAAGTGGGAAGGTACGGGTGCCCACGTGGCGCTCTCTCGTTCGTTGCCCGCGACTCCAAGATTCTAAGGTCTTCTTGCGTGTGGGACTTCTGTCAAATTTAGAGAAGGTTTCCACGTAGATGGCATGGCTGCGTAGATGGCATGGCTGAGGTGTGACGGTCCGAGGTCTCCGATTGTCGAGGTGTTACTCTTTACGTAACGCCATTTCAAATAACCCGTTTTAGTTTAACCTCAAGCAGACCGTAGTGAGCTGGTTTGAATTTTTAGACTAAATTCTAGATTCTATATTCATCGGAAGTTAAAAATACCAACCGTGGACCGTCAGAAACCAGACACCATCGCTTCTTCAGACACCTCTCATCCACCTCCATCTCTAAATTTGAACAAGATCATGATGGTGCCTCCGTAAGCTATGAGGGGGCCGGCGATAGTGAAGTTGCAAGAGACAACGTTGGTAAGGTCCAGTTTGGCAGGAGGAACGGAACTCCAATTAACGGTCAATTCTGGAATTGTTGTATTCCAGTTCTCGGTCCTCTATTCCAAAAGTAAAAGAATTACACTTCCTCCGCTCATTTTGATTTTTATCTCCTGTAATTCCTTTGCGTGACTCGCTCCTTCACTTAAACACCCTTTTCAATTCCTTATTTTCATCAAAAATAAATAAAGAAAAACAAGACACGAGAACACTGACAAGTGTTGCAACATATGATCAAAATTAATCGATTGAAAATAAAAATTTATTAATTAAAAATAAAAATTTATCTATTAAAAATTAAAATATATCGATTGAAAATAAAAAAATATCAATATATTTTACCTTTCAAATAATGTTTCACTTGAAATAATATTTTTCATCGATTGGAAGTAATTTTTCACTTATAATGTGATTTTTTATTTATGAAAAATAATTTTCATTAATAGAAAATTAAAATACATCTGTTGAAATCACCATTCTCACTTTGTACGTTGTAAAACATGTTACAACGTACGTTTATTTATTATCTCATTGAAAAAAAGTATCTGATTCATCTTGCGATTTCATTTATTTTGGTTCCTCCTACCCAAACTATCCTAAGAGAGAATGCCACAACTATAGATAGAGATGTCGAGATGGACTAGGGTACGATAGTACTTGTCGTGGTTGAGTTTGGTGAAAGGGGGAGGCATAGAGGAAAAAAAGGGGTACAAGGGTTCATGGAGTGGATTAGGGAGAAGAGGACCGTGCGAGGAGAGGTGGGGGAAGAGGGAGGATTAGAGTGGGTAAGAGAAGAGGGGGGTAAAGGTCAAGGGAGGTTGGAGGCGGAGAGGTCATGGTAAGATGTAATGACAATCGAGAGAAGAAAGATGCTAAAGAGGCAAGAGAGGAGTGGAGTGGAGTTAGTAGAAAGTGGAGGATTGAAAGTTGGACGAGGCAAGGAAGAACCGGTGGTGGTGGAAGGAGAATGGGGGAGGATGCCATGGAAAATTGAGAGAAGTTGAGGAGAGAGGGGAATTTCCTTTTATTTTTTTACCGAGAAGGTCAACATGGTTATCATGGTAGTTGGTCGCATGATTTCTTAAATACAAATGAAAGATACTATCACCATGCCAACCCCTCGGTAGCAAAGAGAGCAGACTTTGTTCTACTCTCGGATAGTCAATAACAAAATAAGGATGCCAAATAAGCCTAGGAAAAGAGTTAATATGACAACTCCCTTCAAACCCCTCAAGTTTGTTATGATTGTTGCCACTGGTTCGTACTATAGTTTCAACCTCTTCAACTTTGATCGCCTAAGTTGGGAAATGTTAAAGTTTAGGGATGGTGGCTGTAAAAGCCCAAGCTCACGGGACCTTTTCATTGAAAAAATTGAAAAAGAAATGGCTAGTTAACTTGAAGGTAGATTTTCCTCGTCCCGAAAGATTGGTACGTGGGAAATGATCATTTCACCCTAATTTTCCCAAATGATAATCTGGGTCATAAAAAAAGATTTTCCACATTATATACCACAACAAGACGTGAGCCAATGTCTACGTTACGTGGTAGAATGTGAATTGAAGAATTGGCAGTAGACGGGTCAAAGTTGTTGGCAGCTGGAAGATTACTCGTTGATCAAAAGGTCCATCTCAGCTATCACCTCACTCAAAATTCCATATTTTTGATGTGTGAGTTCTTCGCCTTCACCAGAAACAAATTTTGGGCGACAATGAATTCTTTCCTTACTTGCAAACAGGTAATGAGAAAATAGATTGAGATCAGATTGGTGCTTTTGCTCCCTTAATTTTCGTTAGACATTTGAAGTAATGGACGAAAATACCCTTTCTCTTCCTCGTTAACCTTTCCTTCAAATCCTAGAAAGCCACCTACAAAGCTTCAAGTCGTACGATCAATAAATGAACAGCAAAATGTTAAAACCCACATAAACGGTTTGTTGCCATTTCATGGATTCGGCTTGGATTCCTTTCCTTTTCCAGAAGAAGAGAAGGAGGAGAAAGCAGTCACTAAACTGTAGCCTATGGATCCATTAATGGCAACATGAAAAATGTGCCAAACGTGCATGGTTTAGTGGTAGCTGTACGACCTCTTGTCACGGATGTAAACACGAGGTGTGCTGTTTGCACACAAACGAGTTAAACATGTGGTTCTTAATTAAGTGCTCGTACAACAGCAATCGCTCGTCTCGCCAGCTTTCAAGCCTAAGATCGGAGGAGTCGCCACGATTTTTCGGGATGCAGAACGTGAGCCCATGAGTCTCCGAGGTAAATAACGTATGTAATTAACCAAAGAGTAATAATGAGATTTAAGCAAACAAAGTCAACGTCCCAATATTTGTGACCATCTTTTCTATCTAAGCCAAATGAGTCGAACTAACCCGGTTGTGCTCGTTTGGCTCGAGGTAATTTCCTCGAGCCAAGCCATTCGCTCGCTCGTGACTTAGGCTGAAACTCAGGTGGTAAGTAATTAAGGCTCGAGGTATGATATTTATTTTTTGAAATGCAGATGCTTCATTGGAGGGAACCTAGCAATCGCAGCACCCCCCTCAAAGAGAGGGAAATACCAAAATAAAGACGAAGCAACGAAACAAAAATAAAAATAAAATAAGGAGGAAAAGAAGTGCTCTTGAAACTACACAAATGACTGCTCCACACCACTGGATTATAACTACACTATTGAAGGTGTCCGATGATCTTTGTGATTCACACTAATGAGTGCCAACAGGTTGAGATCGAAGCATATAGGCCAACAACTTGATTGTAATGAAGCACGATTTCAAGCGTGGTTCCGACAAAATATATGATGTTGCAAGGGTGTGGATGTTGAATCCCGAGCATGTAATAATTGCTTATGACACCACGAATTATCCAACATGACCATAGATCTCCTTATCAAGACAAACCATCTCCATTACCTCCCAACCAAATCTTCATACAAGAGTGCCAAGGATCCTACCACACCGACATCGCCATATGCCACGTGAGGAGTGCAGAGAAAGAAAGGAGGCGGTATAACTCAAGAATGAGGCGATGTAGCCAAGCAACAAGATGGTTGGAGTCAAGGAAGCTGAAGGGAGGTCCAAGAGCATCAAAAGGAGGGTTTAGAAGAGTTTGACATAGTGCAATCAAAGAAGCGAGAATGAGCTTGGGGCAGAGGAGGTCACTATGGTCGGGAGCGAGGAATGAACCTCTCAACACAAGAGAGAGAGGGTGGAGATGAAAGCAAACAAGGAAAAGTAGGAAGGCCAATCGAGGGCTGGAGCAACTGCTGGAAAGGGAGAATGAAAGGGGGGAGCGCTAGGGATTTAGGTATCATTTATTTTGCAGGTTTGAGATGTTTGTCCCCCGTTTAAGAGAATTAAACCCAGGATAGGACAATACCGAGTTAAAGGCCATTAACCCAGCATTATCTAATTCCATAGGGGGGGTGGGATGTTATAATCCCTGTGGAATCTGAAGATTATTAATTCAACCTCTCCAATTATATATTTTGATGATTTTACAAAATAATGAAAAGGAAAATAAACTTGAATAAACCATTATTTCTATTCTTGCCATAAGCGCATTACATAAGCGCATTACAGGTTCTTAGCTCATCTCAGAATTTCATAGAGGAGGACTGGAAGATGAAGATGTCACAAGCTAGGTTTAAGTCTTATTGTATATTCTTGAACAGAGTTGTAATTTTATTTTTGTTGAGTTTAAATGAGTTGTAAAGAGCCTCCATCTAGATATAGGATCTTTAGACTTAGGCTCACAACACTTAGGCAAAGTCTAGAGACAAAATCCAAATCTAAAAATAACATATATCACAATATCAGACGTTTAACAGTTCATCATGATGTTTGAAACGAAAAGATAGGTCGTCTGACATATAGATTAGACGACCAAATACCTTATGTACACACTTAGGAAATTAAACACATTAGTCTTAGACGACCAACCCTTACCTCAAACGTCCATAGGTCTCTTTAGACGTCTGATCATACTCCCAGTCATCCAAAGACAGTATCGTCTATCTTAATAAACCCAAATCTTCTTGTATCAAAAATCATATCCATATAATCCAACTGTTGGAATTTTTTTACCCTTGCTCCAGACGTCTGGACATGACTCCATACGTCCAATAATAGAACGTTAGACCCAAATTCACTTAACTAGAACTTTGTCAGATACAATCATGATTATGTATTCTCAAGAAATCCTAAACCCAAGGTAATTATGACCTTCAAACATCCAAACACTTGGGCAGACGTCCAAGGAGACATCTAACCTTCACAAACTAGATCCCTGTTTGGATCTAATTCAATCCAGGAACAAACGTACACACTATTAGATGCCCAAAAATATCCTCAGACATCTTAAAATGCAAGTTCAAACGTCTGACCCTTAGTTGCAAGAACTCTATTTCGATCTATTTAAGTTAGGAACACTGACCCTTTAGTCCAGACGACGAAAACTTCCATTAGTCGTCTAATAAGCATCTGACCCAAAAATCAGTCATCTAATTCTGTTGTCAGAGAATTTAATTCCCTGATTTGATTTGGATTTCGACCAAATCTGTTGGGGATTGTCCCCAACGACTGGGGGGAACCTCCCAAGCCTTCTTGAAGGTTCCTTTGAGGCCTGTGTATAATCCTTAACCCCACTTTGGTCAAACACACCGATTAGAGATAATTTCCAAGACATATACTAGCACTACTCACGTACCTTATTGCCCTACTGCTATACACTTCGATTCTTGGGCATATACTCTATCTTCCTCACTACTTCATTGCTACAAATTACTCACATGGAGTATCTTACTCACCCGTAGTAGCTAGATTACCTTCAAATTTATTTGGGGAGCTCTATAGGGTATCTTTCAATTTCTTTTCTTTACAATTTGTTATACTTGGGTATCCAGCTTGTTGAATCCCTGTATCTTCCTTGCAAAGGGAGAAACCTCCATTTAGGGATCGAAGGTGGGATATGTATTGAGGTACACCACCTTCGGTTTAAGTGATGTGAATAGTGGATTAATCACTTGGTGATTGTAAATCTTAAGTCAAAGATGACTTAGGTGATGATTTTCTCCCTATTTAGATTTTCACCTAAAAAACATTATATTATTTGTGCAATTAAAATTTTATTTGCTTATTATATTTCAATTTCACTATTCAACCCCCCCCTCTCAAGGGCAATTTCAAAGACTACACCGATGGATTCTAAGAATCACCTGGTGGAGCATGGCAATCCACCTGTGAAGTTTTCATAATCCACCGAGATTGACATCTATAAAAAATAAATACCAAAACTTTGCAATCTTGAGATTGTGACACAATCCCACCCCCATAAAAATCTATCCTGCTAAATCAATCCCACTAAACAAACAAGGTCTTAGAGATAGGGGAGCAAGGGCATTAGTTCGAGGTGTGACATTAGATAACTATTTAATACTACTAGATGATACCATTCCAATCCAAGATGGGCTTATTAAGGACTAACACAGATATTAGCTATTACAAGATGATATAGAACTATTTCTTCTAAAATTTATATATGCATATATACATGCGAAGTACTGAGTTCAAGTAACAAGTTATACTGAGCTAACTTTGAATCAAGCTTGACTTAACAAGCTCATTGGCTGGGCTCAATTTGTTAACTTATCAAGCGAGGCTCCTAAGCCCCTCTTTGTAGTGATTCTAATAAAATTCATTGAAAATGAGCTTTCACTGATCTGTATCAATCTCTAATTATAGCTTCTTTTGATTCGGTTATTTTTTATTCTAACGAAATGTCATGCAAGTGGCCACAGGAACATATAAATTAATCAACGTATTGGATATCCATTTATATTTGGATCCAAGGATCCATCTTTCAAGGTCAATGCAAAACACAGGAAGCTGAAGGAGAAACCCTGGTGTTTGGTATGGGGAATACGTTTGTGGAATAGATAGAGAAATTGGAAAAGAGTGAAATAAAATGGAGGAATAAGAAAATTTTGACGTTTAGGATAATAGGCAGGTTAAACCTTATTCCATAGAAAAGGTGAAATAAATTTACACCAAGTTAAGTTGACTTAACTCGGGTCAAATCTACACTGGCGTAAACTCACCTAAACGGTCAAGTGGACTCAAACCATCTACCAAACAGTACTTAAGCTCATGGTCCCTCACCACCACCACACCCCCCCCCCCAACCAAATCTTAATTGTTGGCGCATCCCCTGTTGACATCAATTGGGGACCCCTCCCTTACCCCTTTGTCGCCCTCTCCATCATTCCTCCTTGTCATCCTATGGATCTCTTGGTGTTCTACCTTCTTGCTTACATTCAATTGTGTAGCTTGCCATGGTCAATTGATCTTGGTCTCTCTTGTGTTGGGAGGTCCAATCTCTTGCCAAGTTACCTCCAATTTAGGCAATGGCATCTTCATGTTGGGATGTTGTGATTGTTGTCGTCTCCTCATGCGATTGATGGTGATTTATTTGGGCTTTGATTCCCTCATACAAATAATGCTTTGCTTGTTGCGATGGCGGTTGTTTCTCCTCTAGTGTCATTGATCGATGGAGTTGGGTGGATCCACTCCATCCTTGTTTCATTCATGGACTTCGTCTCTACTTCATGCCCATACCACCCCCATCATTTGTGGCTGATTTTGAAGTCTTTGTTTGTTGATTGCTTGTCATTGTTTGTCTCTAGTTTGCCATTGTTCCATGTTTGGGTTTGCTATGGTCTTTGTGGTGGTTGTTGCGATCGTTTGTGTTGTTGGTGGAGATGCACGTGTAGTAGGTTTTAAGTATCATTTACCCTTCTTGGGCGACATGTTCAAGTAGCTTCTCACCTATATTTGGTGGTCCTACTTTTGTGGATCCTTCGCTGCTTGGTTCTTCCGCACATGGCATGGCTAGGAACATTCAAGTGGGCATAGCTTTGTGTTGGGGGTTAATGCCTTATTCTTGTTGGAAGTTGTTGCGTGTCCCGTTGTACTTACATTTGTTTCTCTCCTTAGGGAAGTTCAAGTTTTAGATGATGATGCTCATCTTGGGCGGAACGAATAAATAGCTTGCAAACCTATTCCCCAGGTAAATCGAGACTCAAACTAGGAACCTACCATTCCTACTAAGGTGATGTAAGCCTGCTCATCAATTGAGCTATCCAGCAAGTTGTTGTAGCATCGATGATCGTCATAGTTAGTGGGAAAATCACGTTGTAGTATAAAACGAAAATCGCAACAATAACATTTAAATTTATAAGTGCTCGAAAAATAATCATGAGTTCTAAAGTCGTTCGCAGGAAGCAAATATAGAATCCAATCACTTGTAGAAATAATCACTTGTCGAAATATAAGGAATAAACAAGTACAATGATTAATCACAATAAAGATATTCAATAGATAAAATCTACTCAAAATGATATTCAATAGTAGCAATTGTATCTTAGAAAATAATGGGATAAAAAAAGATAATAAAGCCCTAAAAATGGTGATTTGAATCACCAATTAATTACCACATTTAAGCACATATCCCAAGGTTTCAAATCAATTCAATATCTCAACAATATTTCCAATCACTAGAGAATCCACATCAGCCAAGAGCCAAATAAGTCCACAGTAATCCTCAATTTGACATCGGATCCTAAGGTCAGACACCTTAAACCTCCAAGTCTCAGCACAAACACAAGGTCAGCACAAGGCACAAGCAACCAGCCTCTTAAAGTGCCTAACCATTGGGCATGTATAAGCACAAATCTCAAGGCACGTGCATGCAATCTGAGACAAAACCACCCCCAACCCTCCTTAGATTTCCTCCTTTCTCTTCTTAATCGAGTATACGGGTATGCACAGTAACCAAGTAATCAGGTTTGAATAGTGACCAGGCCCACCAGCGTGCATGGTGGGCAAGGTGTGCTTGGGCACGTAAGGCGGGAACCTCACCGTCGTGTCTGAGGTGACCGAGTTACATGTGAAACTCAATTTATTCGACTTTCCAATTTTTGTCCGCACGATATGGGACTATTATTTCCCACTTTCTCCTTAACGCTGCAGCAGATGGAAGTTGTAACGACCCGATTCCCGAATCCCTACGAAACACGAGAATCGAACCGACTCGACTAATCCCAAGACCTAGTCGTCCAACGAGGAAGTAACCAAAAGAGCAGTAAAATAAACCACATTCACCATGAATATAACTAGCAGTAACAAAATACAGCAGTAAGAAAAGGAAATACTACAGTATACACCACTACAATAGAAGGGAAATAAACATATACATAACATAAAGTTTTCGTAAAGAAAGTACAGGGAGTAACAAAAAAAACTACTCACCACAGTGGAAGAAAAGTACAGAAAGTACTACGGGTAACCCTACTGGACCCTACTAGGCCCCGCGTCCTCTGCAACCGTTGACCCTGGCTGCTCAACACCTGGTCCTGAAAAGTAACGAGGGTAACACGTCAGCGAAACGCTGAGTAGAGTGGCAACTAAAAGCTAAAGAAGCAGTAGACTGTATAGTAACTGTTATATTTTTACTTTCTTTAATTCTGTCTTTCTATTATTTCACTATTGAGTTATTTCTCAGATCCTTCTATTGATCTCGAATGTTCCTCGTGGGAACGATCTTGATTGCAGTCTTTTCCGAAAAGTAGAAGTGACACGTGGTGCTCTCCTGGCCGGGAGAGTCCCTCGTGGTGGTCCTACCCTCAGTCAACCACCCCAAGGTCGCTGACAGACGTAACGGTGACTACGGCACGCGCGATAAGCGCACAGATAGCTACCCCGCACAGGCACGCAGTCAGTTGTTTCCGTTAACGGGTGCGCCTAAAACACAGCACAGAACCAGTATAGGGCAGAGCCCTCTCAGTAACAGGGGTCCAACCCCTCCACAGTCCGCGCACCCTCGCCTGACTACCCTGGTTTGCCAGTGGACCTAACAAGTCAGTGTAGGAGGGCTAACAGAACCCCGAGGCCCGTGGGGTAGCTAGTGCTCTCCCTACACTAGTAGCTCTCCTCGGTACTGCGTACGCGAGGGCCAGCAAGTCGGTGTACAGTGGCCAAACCCACCCTAGTCTCAACCCGAGGGCGGCAAGTTTCCCTCTACACTAAGAGGTAATGTGTGCTCTCTTTGGTACCACGTACCCAAGAGACAACACACTTCCATGTTTCACTTTCTCTGTTCCATTCTACTCTCTTTCCAGGAGTTCTACTCCTAATTCCCCGTAAGGTTCATGTTCTTTTCGTTTGGCCATTTTAGATTTCACCATTCTAGTTTTAGGTTCATACAACCCATGTTCTCAATCATATTTATTCATCCATAACAGCCAGCTGTTAATCAATTTACAGGCAGCTGTTATTTCCTTTCTACTTTCCAAGACTGCAATGTTTGTATACTCAACTAGTTTTCCAGTCCTAGGATTCATGCCGTATCCTAGGATCTATCATTTAATCTAATTTTCCAATCCTAGGATTCACGCAATACCCTAGGATCTATCATTCAATCTAATTTCTCAGTCCTAAGGTTCATGCAATACCCTAGACTCTATTAACTGTTTCAGAATTGTAACAAATTTTGTTAAATAAATTAAAAAGCCACTCTACCAGCAAAACCGGGAGTACTGGGGGCGTGGTCAGCAATCCCACGCGCCTCCGCAACTCCCAAGACTGCAACGGAATGGGACCCTAACACAAGGATCAATCACAAGGAGTTTTTCAAAACAGTATACAATTACTGTAAATGGATAGAGGAATTTATTCTGGAAAGAACGCAACTCAAAACGCGGAAAACGGACTCCGAACGGGCCCTAAACGGGTCAAAAACGACGAATCTGTCCAAAATCGAATGTCTGGAACCTCTTCCAGACGTCTTAAAAGGTGGGTCAGGTCGTACCTCAGTTCTGCGCAGTCCTTCAAACGTCTAGAAGCCCGCTGGAACGTCTGGCCTTGGTTTCCAGACGTCCGATTGTCACCCCGGACGTCTGGAGGTTCTCTCTGTCGTCTGGCATTGCGGCCAGACGTCTGATTCACGTGGGATGGCGAGCCCTCGCTCCCTCCCGAGCAGAACCTGCGCGCACACACTCCTTCTCTCAGTACGACGAAACGCAGAAAAAATTGCGGTGGACGATTGCATGGCCGTACACGCGAAAAAAGGAGAAGATAAGAAATATCTTACTTGTCAGATGTCTGGACCGTCCTGCAGACGTCTTCGGCGTCGTCTGGACTTAAGTCCAGACGTCTGATTCTGGAAAATTTTCCAGAACCAGAGCCCGATCCGCTCTCCTCCCGCGACGCACGGCCGCGCCGCGCCCTGTCCGCCTTCTGCCCGAGTTGCAGCAGCCCCTCCGCAACACCCCACGCCCGTCGCTCCCCCGTCGGCTGACTCTAGTTGCCCCGGCAAGCTCGCACCCTCGCGGTCGAGCTTCTTCCTTCCGCTCGCAACCCTCCTCCCTGCACCCTCGCCACGGCTGCCACTCACTCACTTGTGCTCTCGCTGGCAGGGAGAAGGAGAAGAGAAAGGCGGAGGAGATGAGGGTGAGGGAGAGGGCGAGGGTTTATAAAGCAATGCGGGGAGAGAGAGAAGAGGGACGGCACGTCTGCAGGAAGAGAGAGGAAAAGGAAGACGAAGGCGGAGGGCGCAGTCTGCGCGCGCACGCGCGCAGACGCAACCCGGTACGCCGAAAAAATTTATTACCAGACGTCTGGGCCACTTCCCAAACGTCTTAAAAATCCGTCTGATGCCCACGTTCTTAACAGAAGTGTCTCGAATTGAAGCAATTGTCGTGTCATTTTTTTCGATTGAAGTCCTGGAGGGTATCATGGAGGGATTCCGTAGGTCCTGGAGGTGGCAACAAGGTCAAAGCTGATTGGAAGATGGCGGGCAGAGGAGAAGATGAGCGACGTCGACGGCGAAAACCTAAAAGGCAATAAAACGGCCTTGCAGCCCAGTTAAATAGGTTAGAGGCTTCGCCATGTGGTGGAGAAGGTGATGGCAATGCTGATTTAGTGATTGGTGACCTAGGGCGGTCGAACAATGGTGGACGGCGGCATTGAAGATGAGTTCATCCGGCCAGGTGTTCTGGGAGTCAAAAGCCAAAATTTGTTGAGGACTTTTGCTCCCTAAACGATGGGCATGCTTATGGACTAGATGGGGTGAGGTTACATGGCGTAGATCGCCAACGCGAGTTCATCGGAGCTCTCACCGGACTTGAGGAATACGAAGGGGGAGACGGTGGAACGGCAGTTGAATCGAGAAGATGAGGGTTGGTTCCTAATCTAGGGATAGAGAGGGAGAGAGTGGACTAGCTATCTGGACGAGAGGGGTAGGGAAACCATGCCAGTGTGATGGCTGGTCACAAAGAAGGTGAACTCTCTAGTGAGAGGCACAACAGCGAGGATAAGGGGAGGACACCCTGCCTTTGGCCCACCAGGCATGAATGAAGATGAGGAAGGAGGACCAGCCAATTTGACTATTGGCTGGCCCAAGGAAGGAGTTGAGGAAGCTTGTCGAAGCTACAATCGGCGACGGCCGGAGGAAGAAGGGGAAGAGGTTTTATGGCCTAAACCAGGCTAAGGAATATGCTGGGACCTAAAGGAGCTTTTATAGAGCTTAGAACTAAGCTCTAAATCAGGGAAGAGGCCTAATTTAGCCTCGAATTTGGGAAAAAAAATTTCCCCAATTTCCTCAAGCTCACCTGAGCTCTAGGAACCAATTTGGAGTCCCTGAGGTGGTTCAAAAGATTCGATATCTCCTCAAGATCCATCCCTCCAAATTTGGAGGGATTTGGATCTGATTTGAGGGAGGAATCCTCCCTCGAATCTCAACCTGGAGGTGTGTTCATACACCAATGGTGGTAGGGGTATAAACGTGAATATGATGAAAAATATAGGGGAGTAAATGCAAGAATCTTGAAAGTTAGGGAGCTAATTGTAAGAAACAGAAATCTTAGGGACTAAATTACAAATTAAGTTAAGATAGACTCTAATTTGGCTCAATTTTTTGTGTTAAACTAATTTGGACCCAAGAAATCTGATGGTGAATTTGGATTTGATTTTTGACCACGTTTGACTGGGTAAATTGCACAAAAGTTCAAATTAAGGCAAATTCCCTTCTGAAACTCTATTCTGGGTTAAAATAGGTTCAGATGGTCAAAACAAATATACCAAACCTTCTAGAATATTTTTCTATAAATTTTAGAAGATTTATATTAATTTTATCATGACCAGAACCTCTTCAATTTAAGTGGAGTTGATAATTAGGATTTTGTATACTGTTTTGATTCTCAGAATGGGCAAAACTTTGTTTCTATTAATGTGGACCCACATTTTGATATTTTATGCTCAATTGACTTTCAATTAACTTATAAATAACCCCATAGTTAATCTGCATTTGTGATGTGCTATTAAAACAGTAGAATTAACCATATTTTATTATCTTCTCAAATTAGATCAAAGTGAAATTAGGTCCTTAGGAGATCATTTAGAAGTATTTATTTCTTGATTCTGATTAATTCAAGTTAGTTATAACAAATGATAACGTTACCATCACAAGCTCATAAAGTTTATGCTTTTAGAAAGAAGAAAAAGAAGAAGAAAAGAAAAGTCATTGCAAAACAAGTTTCCCCCTGTACCAAGTTCAAAAATCATATAGGTTAATGACGAAATATTTCCTTCTAGGGAATTCTACATAAACATCCTTATAAGCTTTTGATATTACATATATGCCAATATATTTTCAATATTTACACAAGTACCCCTACAAAGCCCATAATCTTTATAAAAATGTCCTTAAAATTAAGCCCATCAAATAATTAGCTATTCTTAATGGGAAAAGTCCAAGCATTCTCCCCCCCTCAACCTATACTGATATCCAAACTAACGCAGCTTCTCCTTTCCATGCCTCTCACCTATAAACTCACCATGAGTTTGGGTACTCGCAAAGGCCAGATCTTGGTTATGGCATTTCCCTCTTTTTGCTATTTTTCAAAAAATTTGGTTGGATCTCAACTCTAAGATGAACCTTAGAGATCTTACTCTACCCCAACCATGCTCTAAATAAGCACTTCACTGGTTAAATTCACGAGCTCCCTAACATTACGAGGGCACGTTCATAAAGATGGAAGATGAAGGAGCATTTATATAACATCAAACAGTCAAAGGGCCACGACTCGAATAGACAGCTTGGACAAGAATTGATTGCTAAGACGGAAATGACTACATTGATTCCCTGTGCAGCCCCTTCTCCTTTGTCCATGTCAGCCACAGAGAAGAAACAAAGCATGAAACGCTGCCTGGGGTACAATGAATTCGCTCCACTTGTTGTTGGATTGAAAGGGACATATTCTTTGCACCGAGCAAGAGAAACTGCGATGGGAGATAAAATATCCGTTTGATTCTTGGCACGTTCGATGTATCATTTCTTGTTTCTGGTTGATCATCTGCAATTCCTTGTTGGCAACTCTTTGATCACCGCAAGGGGGTGTTCGTGACCACAATTGGACGTCCACGGCGTTGATTTGCCCGATCTTGCTTGTGTATGAGACACTGTTCGCAACTGTTAGGTCAACAAACGAGCATGTATCGCTGGCTTCCTCTCATCCATTCCCTACATCTCTTTGATCAACGTCCTCGCTTCTTGGGGTCTCCAATGAAAAGCCAAAGTTTTCTTGGTTTTACCATCGCCATCTAGAGAATAACAATTAATTTTCCATCATCAACGAGGACTAATTTCGTTTCTTAAGATTCCCAAACATAATGCCAAACGCAATTTTCATCCCTCAAATCATAACACAAACATATAACTCAAGACCTATAAGAATTCAAACTTCAATTTGAAATGGTCCCCAAGCATGCCAAGGATTTATTTTCTCAATATTTCCTCAGATGCATCCTCGGAGAACTTTTATGACGATCGATCCTGGAACAAATCAGTATAGGAGATTATCATACCAAATGGACAGAAATTTATTACTTATTCTTAAGCTCAAGATATATATAGATCCCTCTCAAATGAATATAACAAATATGTGTTCTCCACATTCGTTTTCCAATCCCCATCATTCTCAGAGCTACCACCATCCCATGGTACCTCTACTAAAGTTTTTCATTGGAAACTTGCGCATCCTCAATTGCCAAAATATCAACAGTACAAGGAAAGCAGTCTTTGGCAATGGTTAATTCCCGATGGTTTGCAAAGAAAAGTTGGAGGGTAAAAGCATCATATGGAGCACAGGAAATCAGTTGCTTGAAGAACTCACCATACAGCTATTGATCTCCAGAGAGTCCAGATTTTGGACATCGAATACTTTACCCATTTCAAAGAAGTAAGAAAGCAAGCAAGAAAGAAATCAATCATATTCGAGTTCATCAGGGGTTATTGGTTTTTTGAGGGGAATAATGGACTTCTTCTCTACATCCCGTGAGAGTGCCTTCCTCATATCTAAGAACAACAAATTTAGGGCCCATCAGAAACCATATTCATGTTGCAATGCATGAAGGTTATAGAAGAGCTTCCACTTACCCAAGCCATCCTCTTCTCCAGAATAGTAGCGCAAAACTCGCCGATAGATTACATACCCCAGCTGCAAGATAACAATATTACATTACAAATCGTCTACCGCATATAGCATTGAAAACAAAGAAAAAAAAAAAAAGACAAGTGCACTACCGAATGAACCTACAATAAAAGAATGGGTCAGAAAGGGCCAAAGGCATCACAGTGATTTGAAACGCTACAATTACCAAAAATTGATAAGGTCAAGTTGAAAAGTTGATCAAAACTCGGTCGAGTAATCCTACTAGGCCAACTGATCAAACCAAACACATCTATTGGGGGCTATATTCAGGAAGGCTGGTTAATGCTATATTCAGGAAGGCTGGTTAATGCCATGTTCGAATGTTTGATAAGGTCAAGGAATTATTCGAATCCCAATCTCCTTTTTCTTCTTTTTTTTTTTTGAAAAGGGAAAGGGCAGTTATCCACCTGATAACCACCTAGAATGTATTATAACAAAAGATATGACTTTTCAACCTACATCAGAGCCCACAAACAATAGTAAAGATCACTCACAGTGACTAACTCCACATTCTAACTATAGCAGTAATGGACTCAACAAAATTTTCTATATATGGTCTCTGCCCCCTAAAGACCACCTCATTTCTCCCAAACCAGATGCCCCAGAGGACTGCAAGAGGCCTAGCTCTCTCATTCTTCGACCGGAAGACATTGTGGCCTGAGTTGACATTTCTGCACCTAAAAGAACTCCATAACTCCTCAAAAGACAAGTGGTTCCACCACCAAGTTCCCATGCAGTTCCATACCCATGTCACAAACGGACAAGAGAAAAAGAGATGTTCCACGTCCTCATTAGCATCTCGACACAAGGGGCACACCTTATCCTCCCCGATGGCCCACCTCGCCCTCCACACTCTCGCCATGAGCCTACACCTTCTCAGCAACCAAATGAATATCTTAACTTTCAAAGGGCATGCCGCCCTCCAAACCTGCTTGCAATCTTTAACCGGATCCAAATCACCAATGGGTCCCCCCCCCGATAGTCTTCTATAGGTAGCCCTCACCGAGAAATCACCTTCATCCTAAGAGAAAGAATCATTTCCCATCTCTGGTTGGAAGCCTTCCAGCTCCCCAAGCAAAATCTGAAACTCCTGAATCCTTGCATCTAAAAAATTCCCAGCAAAGGATGGGGCTCCACCCACCTTCCCAAACTTTCGCCACCGATGCATCTCTATTTGTAGACAACATAAAAAGTCTCGAGAATCTTCCACACAGACTCCCCTTACCCATCCAATCATCCTGCCAAAATCTGAATACATCCCCTAACCCCATCACCGGTACAAAGCAATCTTGCACTTTAAGAGCCACCAAAAAGAGCCCTCTAAGGAAGTGCGAGGCATCCCTCGGCGGGGATAGGAGAAGACCCCACCGCACCAGGCTGCCATAAGAAGATCTGAAAACCCTTCCCACCAAACCATCCCCATTCTCCAACAACCCTCCAATTCACTTTGTCAATAAACTATCATTCATTCTCCCCAAGTCTCTCACACCAAGCCCTCCCTCCTCCACCAGCCCGCAAACCTCCTCCTATGCCACCAACCTCGCACCTGGCCCATTCAACCCGTGATTCGACCAAAAAAAATTCCTCATCAAGCCTAGAATATTTTTTATAACCTGCCGAGGCATCTTCAGGACAGAGATGAAATACGACGGCATCACAGCCAGCACCGCCTTGAGTAAGACCAACCTCCCTCCCCTCCCCTCGACAACATCCTGGAAGCCCATCCTGCCAATCTACCTTCTATTCTTCGAATCAAAGAGGACAACTCCTACACCAAGATCCTCTTGTCTACCAAGGGAAGGCCCATATACTTAATAGGCAATTTCTCCTGCTTCGTGCCAAGACTCAAACTGCACGCCCTCGCCTCCTCCTCCGTCATGTGGACCAGAACAAAACTCGACTTGGAGAGGTTAATCTGTAACCCAGAAGCCTCCCCAAACAATTCAAGCAAAATCCGCAGTCTCCTAGCTTCCTCCTCGACACCTGCTACGAAGAATAAGATATCATCAGCATATTGAAGCATCGGAATCTCTATCCCATCTTCCAAGGAGAAACCTCTAACCAGATTTCTCTCACATGATCTACCTGCCGACCTTGCTAATGCATCTGCCGCCAAAACAAAGAGCATAGGGGCCAAAGGACACCCTTGTCTAACCCCTCTTCTTGGTTGGATCCAACCTCCTGCCGGATTGTCATTTACAAGGACCAAGAACGAGGTTGTGGTAACACACCTCTTCATCCAGTCGACCCAGAGGAGCGGGAACCCTCTCTTTATCAAAGAAGCCCACACGAAAGGCCACTACACTGAGTCATATGCCTTGTTGAAATCAACTTTCCACATGAAAGCCTTCCTCTTTCTCCTCCAACATGACAACATCTCCGAGGCCACAATGTATCCCTCCAGAATGTTCCTACCTGGGACAAAAGCCATCTCTGCACCTGAGCCACAATCTTTCCCAGCACCCTCTTTAACCTGTTAGCCAAGATCTTTGCCACAATAAGATAGATAGCATTGGACAAAGTTATTGGTTTGTACTCAATTATCTCTGCCCCATCTCTCTTCAGCAACAAGAACATATAAAATTTATTCAGCCAGTTGAAACCCAGATTCCCATCTCCGAATTCCTATAGCACCTGTAGAACCCCCTCCTTGATCATCGACCAGAATTCTTTGTAGAAAAAAACAGGAAATCCATCAGGACCCGGACAACCATCCGCATTTAGGCCCCAAACAACCTTATGGACCTCCTCCTCCTCAACTGTTTCTCGCCTCTTCATCGCCAATCCATAGTACCCCGGACCCCAACCATCTCCATCTTCCCCCTTGCATCCTCCCTATGAACTCCTTGTAGTATCTCGCAGCCGCCCCACTGACCGCCTCCCTACCCGTAAAAACCTCCCCGCCAACCCGCATACTATCAATCCAGTTTTTACTCCTTCCCGATGCCACCATATAAAAGAAACGAGTGTTAGAATCCCCCTCCCTGAGCCACTTCTGTCTAAATCTCACCTTCCACTCCACCCCCACCTTTCGATCTTCATCTTGCACCACCTGCAAATGCCTTGCTCTGCTTGCCCTGTCCTCCTCGGATAGAAGACCAATGTCATCAATCCTATCTAGCCTCAAAATCTCAGCGAGCGCTTCATCCCTCCTCCCACGTTCCATTTTGGCCTGCATCATGTAGTCCTTGAGGAAAGACCTCAACTCTCGAAGCCTAGTCTCCAGCCTTGCAACTGTTGAGCCCTTCGCAAGGACTAACCCCCACTTCTCTTCCACCAGACTCCTAAAACCCTCTAGCAGAAGCCAGGCTCTATCAAACTTAAAATAGGTACCATGTCTCCAGCTCTCATTCAATCCCCAAAGCAAGGGAGTGCGATCCGAAAAAGGCCGCTCTAGAGGTCTAACCTCCGCCATAGGGAAAACTTCAGCCAATGCCGTCGAGGCCAGGAATTTGTCAATCCTAGAACGTTATCCACCTGAACTCCCCCAAGTGTAAGGGCAAGAAAAAGGTGGCATATCAAGTAGGCCATGTGCTGCAATAACCCCCGCAAAAGCCTCCGAACCTGGATCCATCCCCCTCGACCATCCGGTCTATCTTCCGCCAGCAATCTAACATTAAAATCTCCAGCAATCAACCACGAAGACCCTTAATGCCTTGCTGCAACCTGGTCCAGCTCATCCGACAGAGCTATGCACCATCAATCGAGCCATAGACTACAAAGAAAACCAAACAAAGATTGTCTCAACGCCTCTATAGTTTGACTGTGACCACATGGGATCCAACCACCAAATCCATCAAGGAGAAAACATCTCCCTTCCACCTAATAATGACTCCCCATTGCATCGAGGGCCACAAACTCCCTAATGCCACTGCCCCCCATCTCCCTCCACACCCGCTGGTCACAACTCCCTCACTTCATCTCCTAGAGAAAAACCAACTCAAGGCCCCACTTTTGAATGTAACTCCTCAAAGCTGCACGCCTGGAGGGGTCATTCAGTCCTCTCACGTTCCATGTGAGGACCTTGGTCATGGAGATGATAGAAAATCTCCTCGCGACATGCGCCTGTATCCCATCTCTTCTGCCATCCGAGCCACCTCCTCATCCTTCAGCTCCCCAACCCCTTCCTCGCGCACCTGCCGCGCCTGCGCCATCCCTAAATGCACCTTCCCACCTTTAGCTACCCCCTCCCGCCCCTCCGCACCACCACCCAAAACCACCAACTCCCCAACCTCCCCAGCCATCACCTCCCCTTCACTCATACAGCATCCCTCTCCATCACCACCCACTGGTGCAACCTCCACTCCAACCCCTACATCATCTCCGCCCGCGACTGGGTCATCAGCCGGTCCCCCTCCACGTCGCCCTCGAGAGGGCCCCGGTCTGCAGCCCCCCTCCTCCGCCATCTCTTCCCCTTAACTTCGTCTCCCCTCCACCCTGCCATCGCCACCAGCCATGACACCTGACAGAGACCTTGCCCTCCACCTCCAATAAGCCCACCTCAGCTTGTAGGAGATCTTCTGCGAGAGGAATCTCCTCGACCTCCAACTCCGAAGGCGCACCACGCCCCCCTCCATGCTACAAGTTGCCGCCTGTCCAGACCAAAGAGCCCCAGAGCGAGGGCTCCCCTTCAGCTCCACCCTAGCACGACCACGAGGCTGGGAATGCCCTAGACTTTCGCAAACGAAGCTTCGTTCCCCACCGAGTTCAGCCTTGTCTCTATCCGGATCCACATCACCCAACTCGAACCCGCCACCAAGAGGCGCACTCAAAATGCCCTCCACGTCAGCCGTAGCCCCCGCATTCATGGTCTGGGACTTCGAAAAACCCCCGACCCTAAATCTCACCTCCTCAGGCGTCGATTTCACCACCTCCTCCGCATGCTTACCCTCCATTGATTGCAACACAGGAACCGCAACGGACGCACAATCACCTCTGCGCCCCCTTACCTTCCAAAGATCGCCTAGACCCCCGTCCGACCTCCGCTCCACCCGCGAGCCAACGCCACCACCTCCCTCCGCCTCCAACCTGCCAACCACCGCCTCAGCCCAACCGAGGCCTCTTCTCGTCCGGCAAGACCCGGATCATCCACGAGGAGCTCCCCCATCTCAGCACCACCTTCTCCGAGATCTGCACCCCTAGCCTCCTCTCTACCCAAGCATGGATTTTGGACAAGTCCTCCACCCCCAGACTAAGTCCACCGCACCCTCGGAGCCACACGAATGGAGACACCACCGCCGCTACCACCTCTACCGTGTAGAGGAAAAGGGGGACCCCCTCAATCACCACCCTCTACCTCGTACAAATCGGTGGGCGCTCCGCCACCGCCCCGTCCGCCCTCACCAGCCATCGCCATCTCACCACCCCCTCCCCACAACGCACCTCCCAGAAGGCCAACCTCCTCAGCAGTGCTGGCCTAAGGCCAAGGAACACAAACTTCTCGACCCCAACGGACGCCATTCCAAAATCATCCCTCCTCAACCCTAGAAGTAAGGAGACTGACCCCCTCAGATCCTCTAGCCCCACGCTTCCCTCCACCACCACAGCAATCAGGGTCGTCGCTAGTGTCCTTTCGAGGAACTCGATATCCTCCGACCACAGCGCTTCAACCTCTGCAAGTGGTGCACCCTCCGGCGGTGGTGGCAGCGCTCCTCCACTAGCGGAAGTCCTAGAGCCAAGCCCCCGACGCCCGCACACCGCCCTCCTATGCCTAAAACCGCCACAACACAGGCACTTCAATGGCTCCCTACAATCCTTCGCAAAATGTCCACTTCCCAGGCATTTAAAGTAGATGAGCGCCGACTCCTTCCCCCTCCGCAGCCTCCTCACCGTCATCCACCCCCTCTCCACCATGTTCTCCCTCACGCTCATACTCTCTCTCCCCCAATGAAGAGGCCCACACCCTTTGGCCTTGTGAAGCTAGATCAAGCCCAATCTCTATTTGAAGCTTATTCGACAATTAAATCATACATTTTATTAATATGTATTATACATAACTGTATGTACACTTCTTAAATATTTATATTACCAAAAGATACTTTGGCAATCAATCTCATATTATTTATTTGCATACCATATACTCCTAGTCAATGACCTCCATGAATTGAATACCAAGAGGTTACCACATTTAAACGGAATTGCACCAATGAGCACTCTAAATCAACTGGGTCAAAATTAATAGCATCAAATGGTAAAAAATACGTCACTTCCAAATTGAGAGTCCCCACTTGATCAGGAACTTAATCAAAGTGAAATTTCTAGTGGTTGGTTGCCAGAGTCCCTATTATCTAGGATAGCTAACACGATATAGCTATACCTAATCGGACTCCTTCATAATCCAAACGATCTTTAACTTTCAGGAATTTACAAGATTTGAGAATTTAGGAAAAGGTATTTTAGGATTAGTTAAAGGTTATGCTTTATTGCTTTCTATTTTTAAGATTTGATTTGATTAGGATTGAGCTTATTAGGATCAAGATTAGGACTAGGATTGCTCGTAATCTCCTCTATATAAAGAGGGGTTAAGGTCTTCTCTTTTCAACAATTCTCATTCTAATAAAATTTTTGGTTCTAGAATTCTCCCACATAGTATTAAAGCGGGAACGGTCCTAGGGGATCCCCTAGGACTGGCCTCCTCTCCTACGCATGGAAACTTCTCCATGGGCCTCTGCTTCTCGTGTGTGCATAGCATATGCATTACTTCGTCATGCGCACACCACGCATTTCTTCTTGCCCGCAGCACATCGCTACAAATCTATCTATCCACGACACCTCTACATGTGTGTGGATCTTCTTCCTTTGCATGCAAGCCACGTGCACACTGTCTTCTCCAGTTTACTTTCACAAAACTAGAGCATCTACGGTCTCTCCTGAGGAACGAGACCTCCTTTACTACTACCATGGTTGCAATCCCTATTACTTCTCCAAATCAAGGAGCTAGGACTTATGATTCAGCATTTGGCTTCACAATTGAAGTTGATGACTAGTGGGGACTATGAGCAAGGCTCTCCCACCTTTACTACAATTAGTTTGGGAATGTTTCCCCATGTGTGGTCACTATGACTACTTCGACAATTGTGTGGCTGCTACTTTTACTACAGTCTTTGTATCCTACTCCTACTCTACTCTATGACGACTGCTACTTCTGCTACAATCTGCATTGTTCTGCGCTCCTCTAACTGTCTGCATTAGGGGACAATTCTCATCTTACGTGCCTCCTTCAAGTTGGACATTGTATGCTCTAACTTGGGAGGGAGTATTAGAGAATTTAGGAAAAGGTATTTTAGGATTAATTAAAAGTTGTGTTTTTTCTCTTTCTATTTTTAGAGATTTAATATAATTAGGATTGACTTTGTTCCTATATTTAGTTAGTAGAATCAAGATTAAGACTGGAATTGCTTGTAATCATCTCTCTATATAAAAAGAGGTTAAGGTCTTTTTCGTTCAACAATTCTCATTCGAGTAAAAGTTTCAGTTCTAGAATTCTCCAACAATTCCATTGTAGGAGTCCTTCCACCAGGGATGCCACATGGATCAGCAAATAGTCCAACAGTGGTGCTCAAAGTTTTTACAGGCAGGTCTATTCAAGGATTAAGAATTATGCAGACTGCAGCATGCCACCACTCCGATCATCCCCCATATTGTGCACGAGTCCTAGATTGAGTGTTCACTTAATTGTTAGCTACAATTTCTTCCTTTATTTATTCGCAATCCATTTGGCCTGACAAGGATTACAATTAGATGTTGAGTGCCAATTTACTATTTAGTTAACAGTTAGGGATTTTGAGTACAATTCGCAATGAAATTTCTGTTATACTTGGGAATTTGCTTGCCATGAAACTAGGCCCACATCAACCAAGACAGCTTCTTGACAATTTGGATAAAATCAGTCTAGCTTTTGTACTTTCTTTTTTCTCCTTCCACCCCATCCTCCACACTAACAGCAATTGGAGTCAAAGTTCCCTCGTCTCAACAGCATCCCATCCCACTCCACCTCCCCCAGCATCTTTCCTTTCATTTTTTTGAGTTTATGCTCCTTGGATATGAGTATTCCTTGATTCCTGGATACATAAATCCTTCACAAAGATCTGTAATTGGACAGCCTAAAAGGTGATATTCAAAGTCCATATCATACGCAGGGCGTTGAGGCTACCTGTTGGAGTCTTTCTTTCTTTCTTTTATATCTTTTCTTCCTTAAGTTCATATATAATAAGCATCAGGGCTTCAAGTAGAGATAGCTTATTTCAATTCTCTCAACATGTCTATTCAAGGATTATGGATCATGCAGCGGTGCAACACACAAATCTCCAATCATCAAAATCATTTATATGCTCATAGCATGCCTTTACTCTTTTTTGTCCATGTGTAATATATTTGATGAAGTTCCTTTCATATTGATCAAACCAATTTGGGATTTATTTAGTAAATTGAGGATCTAGAATGCAGAATTGGATTTCAATTATTTTTTTGAAAAGAAATTTGGGTTTGAATCATGTTAGACTTAGGATTTCACGTCACCAGCTCTCAATGATTCAAATGCAATATTTGGGAGCTTTTTTCTCCTTAATGCCTTCAGCTCCCTCTACAACTAATATTTGGAGTATTTAAAAAAAAAAAAAAAAAAACTCTTCCTGGCATCTTTTCTTTAACTACTGGATCCCCAATTTGCAATCTAAACTCTCACAATGTATTCATGCCTTTTTTTCACCTACAAAAATGCCATAGTATCCCAAACCTCAACACCTTGCAGATCACATTCACTGCCATCCTGATAGAACCCACAGTTAATCTGACAACCTTAACAATCTCCTTTCTGCTCAGCTTTCATCCCACATTTAATCCCCGGACATTTAACAAGAGACCTCAAAAATTTAGTTCTTAGGTGACCAAGGAGATCTGAAGGAGATGATAACAAGTCTACCACCACAAAGTCCAAGCCATCAGTAAACCTATATATCAATACACTGCTAACAAACTCAGAGGAGAGAAGTTATCCAGCCAAAAAATGAAGCCTTCACAAACCCCAAACTATGTTCCCTAAACAAGCAATCCTCTGGAAAACCATTGCCATCCATTTCTTCAAAGCAAATCCAATGTTAGTCATCTCATCATCATGTCAAGTACACTGAGAACTTCCTTTTTGTTAAAAACACCCAGAATAATTCATTTTCTTTATCCTTGAAGATCAGTTTTTACCTGTGCCTTTGCAACTAATATCACTGTCTCAACCTCCCAAGCTAGCCAAAGCAGGTGCTTTACCATTGGTAGGTATGGATGAAGGTTTTTAAGGTAGATAACTATAAATAGGACAAAAGATTGCACAGAGTTATAAGCATCTCCTCATTTTCTGCAAAATAGTCCTGGCAGAGACCAAATAGTTGCCTAGGTAGCTGGAACTCTTCTCTGCTTCTTTTCTTTTGCCACAGCAACACCAACATAAGGCCTTTATTTCATGCCACATCCATATAAGTGCATATGTCACTCTTTTATGTTGATTGCATGTTGAGTAGACAAAAGCCGCTTTAATGTTTTCAAATGTTCTGGGAATTTCAATCCCTTTATGAGCTATGAATAGAAATAATCCCATGTTTCTACAGAGATAAAATGAGATGTAAAGCCTGGTAAGGTTTTAAATATCAATATCAAACTCAGATAAACAAGTAAAAAGGGGAACATGCAGGATGTATTATATTGTCAATATCCTGGACTTGACTCGAAATGGCTAAAAATATCTCAAAATTTCACAAAATTATTCTTTGAATTATTCCTGTGTGCATCAAGAAACATAAACCTACACCTCTCGTGTCTGTAAAGGTAACGACCATAACTTTGAGTAGCATATAAAAGAAAGGTGTTAATGACAAGTTATAAGAAGTCTCAGATACTATTGAAAATAAGAGTAATGTTGGAATTAGATGCTCTTGCAAACCACCTAATTATGTAGTTAGTGCATTTAGATTATTCCATATTCCATTTATCTAAATATATAAATATTAAGTACATAGTTATGTATATGATTAGTCTTGTCCGTATTTACAAGGTTTCTTTTTTTTTTTTTGAAAGGGTGTTTACAGGGTTAATAACACATAGGCCAAATCTGACAAGTGAGAGGATAGTGGATTAAAATCTGAAACAATTTCAAATTGAGCATAAGAGATTATATGGTCTTTACAAAACATCATCCATAACTCATTGTCATAATCATAGTTCTCATTCTTAGGAGAAATGACAATCTTATATTTACGTAAGACTGTCACTTAATTAACTTCCAAGATGGAAGTACTCCAGATGGAGATCATGGAATTGTCATCAATGTCATGAACTTGGTCAAAGGATTGATCAATCGAATTGAGATCATTGAAATCCTTTTTCAAGTTGTCCGTAAAAAAAAGTCACTTTCCCTTGCCTCTAAAACAAAATCTACATTTGCATCTCGACTGTTAGATTTTTTTTATTATTTTGAGAAGAAAAACGATGATCACATAGGGGAAGTGATCATCCAATATATTAATTGTTGGGAATAAAGGTCATGTGGACTGACCACATGGCAGCCAGCAGGCCACGTGGATGGCAGCCAAATAAGGGCCCAGCAGGGGCCGGTGCCTAGAGGTCCAAAGGGACCTATTTTGGGTCTTGATTTAGGTCAAGTTTTCTATTTTTGATAAATGTGTTTTAGGAAAATAGTTTGGGATTTGATTTGTTTTAAAGATAAGATCTTTCTTATTTTACAGATGTGATTTGTTTGCAAATAGTTGGGATGTGTTCTCTCTATAAAAGAGAACCTTCCCTTGTAATTTCATTTGAACAATAACAATATTTCCTACTCAAGGCTCCTCTCCTCTCTCTCTCTTCTCCACATCACCACCAAAGGCAGCCGGCCCCACTGCCGGCCACCCAAGGCTGCCGGCCGTGCTCCTACTCTCTCCCTATCCACACAAGTGGACAGCCCACTGTTGGGGCTGTTTTCCCACGAACATGGGAGCCTCCATGCTCCGGATTGTGCAAATCTCTACATTAATAAAAGATGGGTTACATCAAAAGCCAGTTACAAAGCAGACCATAAACCTTTGAAACAGTTATCACCGCAAACACTTTCAACACAAGGGTTTTCCCCTCTAAAGATGACACCATTACAATGTCACCACAGCACCCAGAACATAGCAAATGGGCCAGCCTGATCTCCTCTCATAGAGAACCCAATTCTTCCAAAAGTTCTCCAAAAATCCTCTTATGAAGTATGATTGTCTACTAGCCCTAGCCCACACTTTATGTGTGAATGAGCAAAAGAAGAATAAATGGTTATAATGTTCTTGACCATCCCCACACAAAGAACATGTAGGATCCGACTGCAGTGTTAATCTTCAACCGATACTCCTTCGTCATAATCCTCATTTGGCCAAACAATCAGCCAAAGAACTTAATTTTCAAGGCCATCTTGGTCTCCCAAATTAGTCTACAATCCCTCAGAGTGAGCACAATCAACATGTTGCAACTCAGAAGACAACCACTTCTAAATGGTTTTCACTGAAAACTCATCACCTTCCCAGAGTCATTCGTCCAAACAGCCTTTTCTCAGCCTAAGTGGCAAAATAATGTCCCACATCCTCATACTCATCTGACCGTTGATCTGAGATTCCCCTGAAAAATAGGCATCCAAGCACTTCCACGAGAGTCCCAACAGTCAGCGACATTCACATGCAAATCCCCAGACAAAGCTAAAAGGTGAGGAAACATCTCAGCCATAATATCTCTATGGACCAATTACAAATCTAAATGGCAAATAGGCTCCATTCCTTGGCTTAGAACAGAAAAAAGAGGATAGAAGAGGCACAACATACAGTAATCTCTTCCAAAATGCAGAATCACCTCACCCTGGTTGCATTCTTTCTTCCCAATCCAACTTCCTGTCATAACAAGCTTCAATAAAACAAGGCTTCGATCAACACCCATGACCTAGGCAACCCATTTAGTTAACAAAGCATGATTCATTACTTTCAAGTTAAAAACTCCAAGCCCCCATCACATTAGGTAAGCATACCTCATTCCATGAAACCAAGCCTACCCCCTTGCTCTAAGATCAAGATGTTGAAAAGCCGGTTTGCATAAGAAAAAGCAGGATGTAGATGTCTTCCCAAGAGGGATTCACATAACTCCATTCACTGAAGTAGAATTTGAACTAAATTGTTGTAGCTTTGGTTCCATCACTAGTCGTTTTGATGTATAAGTCAAAACAAGAATGAAAGAACTAAGTGAAATTAGAAAAGTCATTTAGTACATCTTTTATCCAATACGTAATGATGCCTTAAAACATATTAGTTTTGGAAGGGCTAACAATGGGATAAGATCCTAAATCTTAAACTAACCACATGTCTCATCGTGTGTATGACATGAGAGATATATGATATATCTTGAGATGGCTAATACCTTAACCATCCAAAAACCATCACTCTTCACTAGGGTTGTATGACCCGGTGATTTTGATTAAGCACAGGGCCTAATTGATAAACTAGAAATTATTCATAACTATGGAAAAATGTTCAAAATGGTTTACCAATATGTATTTCTTAGAAGGTCTTAGCCCTTGGACCAATGAGATTCTAATCATAGATGGACTAACAGATTGCCTATGAAATCTCCCAACAGCATAATATATTATTTTGCAATTATAGAGAGAGAAATCAATTATATGTTTTGATTAGTTGAAAAAAAAAATAGTTATGCTTGTGGAAGCAATAAGGATAATTTCAAAAATTTCTAGAACAAGGGTCCAACTGAGATTGCATTCGTACTCCTAATCTCTATAAAAAAGGGATAAAGCCTCTCTTGGAGAGGCATTCAATTCCATACAGCAACCTCTCTTTCTAGAAGATGTTTCATGTTTCCTTTTCATCCATGCACACGTGGGCCATGACTAGGAGTTTTTGGGGGGTGGGGGGGGGGGGGTGGGGGGGTTAACTGCAATCACAAAGATCATAATCTTCATGGAAAAGTTCTCCCACAACTTCAGGTCAAGCCTCATCAATGATCTAATGGAGTTCTCACTTGTATTGGAGATTTTGAGTAGAAACACGATTCATCTTTATTACGCACTGCATTAGATCAGTAATAACTCATTCATACATGTAAGATCCCTAAATTCATGCAATTGAAATTTTCTTTTGGTGTTTTCATTAGATTTGATCAAATTTCAAATCATTAATTTCATTTTTTGAGAACTTTTGAGCAATCCCTTATGCATACTCACCAAGAGAAGTCACTAGGAAGCACAACCATTCATCAAGTTTTTCAAGAGTCGACGGCTGGCTGATGCAATTTCTGTTCTTTATCACTCTAGTCCACAAGATTCGGGTCATCAGGCTGTTGGCTCTGTTCTGAAGCTTGGACCTTGAATCATTCATCTCAGGAGGCATTTTGGAATTAACCTAAAAAGTGGTACCATAGAGGATCCAGGGAACAGCTGAGGAGAGCTTCCATTTTGCTTTGGTCTTACAGTTGGAGCGTACTGGAGAGATTTTTAAAGGAGAGAGGTGCAATGTGAATGATGTTGTATATCTCTTTTACAACCTTTGTATTGTTTGGAACTATAACTTTCCTGGCTTTAATGAAGCAGGAGTTGACAACCATTGTTAATCTCCTCTCATCATTATTTGAAACCAACTAGAATTTTGACCATGCTAAGATAGATCAAATCCTCTTCTTTCTTAGTCATGTAGCTCCAATATGTGTAGCTTAAACACAGAAATAATGTCAATAGTCCTCCCACATCATAAAAGATAAGTTAGCATTATATAGGTCACATGTTATTGCTGATACTTCTTTTTAGACTTCATTGACACATGCTAGTATCCAAAGATGAGGGAATCTACTCCCTCTGTTGCACTGATTCTTAGTACTCTTTTTTGTGACTTTGAGATGAGATCTGATAAAAGAATGGAGAATATGAAGTGTAGAGATTGTCACGATAGAGAGTAGACATAAATATCTTGAAGCAATTGGAGGAAAACATAAGGAAGTCCTCAACGTAAGGGAGCAGGCAGCAACACAAAGAACAAAGCAGCAAACCAAGCACTCAGATTTGAAATAAGTACCAGAACCAGATCATCCGACAACTATCCCCTGCACCAATATCACCCTATTTCAATGGTATTGGGTGACACTGCTTTTGTTTCCCCAAAAAGTTGGGCAATAACCCAGACTAGCAACATCTAAAGTAGATCCACGTGGGAAACCCTGTTGACATAACAAGCTATGGTGACATAATCAGTTGTATATCCTTTTCAAAAAAATAATGGGTGATATATCACGATATCTTGAACTATGGTCTTTTTTTACTATACTTTGCATATTCATCACCATCAATGCACAGTAATTGTTCTCAAGCCACACAAGACAAGAACTAAGTTTCTATCTGATCTACTACCAAGTCAAAATACACATCCCAAAAGCACAATTTCCACGAAGTAGTTGGAACTTAGAACAGAAAATTTCTGTATGAGAGTATACAACTCAACTCACACCAATCAACATCATTTTGGAACTCTGAATCAGAAATTTCACAGGTAGCAAAAACTGACCTTTTCATACATCTTTATAGCTGGTGAGTTGGATGCACGAACAAAAAGATCCACAAAATAAGCCTTATCCCTGCCAATAAATTTTCCCATTTGTAAGATTATATAAGAATCACCAAATGTGAACATGCATCAAATTACGCTATCAAACTTGCATGAAAATAACAGTTTATATGACCCATACGATATGCACTAGAAGAAGCTCACCAATCCATCTTAACCCAATAGAAGTAAGGAAAATCAAGCACCATATTTTCCCCTAAAAGGAAGTCAAGCACCAATTTATACATTCGTATAAGAACCATTTGAGAAAAGTGTCTAAGAAGGCCCTAATCAAGAAGCAGTGTAGCCTCGACCAAGATTCCTTTTTGCTCCAAGGCAATTTGAAGAACCAGCAAATAACCACTGCACGTTGAAGATACCGAGATGTCTCGGTGTAGCATCAAAATTGTTTTATTATATACTATATTCTATGCTCTAGTTAAGACAGAATAGTGCAGCATTTCTAACATTGTATCAGCAGATATTAAATCCAGAATCTCTAAAAAGTTGTGTACGTTAACTTGCAAACAGAGAATGTTAAAATGGGGAAATAGTCACCACAGAATTCTGGAAAAAAGACAAAAAAATGATAGGGATAACGAGTAACGTACAAAAGCAAGATGTTTAAACAAGAAAAGAGGGAAGATTAAATTGAAAATGTTGTTGACTTGGCTCTCCTGTCATCCTGGGAAGAGATGAGAATGAAAAGAAGGTTCTCACCTTTTTATTACATATAGGTAGTTAGCTTGCAATAGTGAAATGGTCATAATAGCTATCCATGAAAAACAAATTAACATAAAACAATTTAAAAGGGCCCTGGCATCTAGAGCTCCCCAGCTTCCTTATTAATATTTTTTTTCTTTGAAAGGAGGAAAGTGATTATCTAGATGATAACCATCCGAAATCATTCATTAAAAAAGAAATTGGTTACAAATGGCCAATTACAACGAATTCTCCTATTTAGGTTATTTGCCCCTTAAAAATCATCCCATTCCTTCTCAACCAAATACCCTAAAGTGCAGCTAACACCCTGACCCTCTCCGATAATATAATTAGCATCTTTCTTGTTTTACTTCGATAATTATCATCTTAGTAGTTTCTTTATGTGAACTAGAAGCTCTGAATGATACTTAGAAATGACAAATACCTCATTTAGGTTAGGTTCCAATGCATTCATGATACTTTTTAGATTTAGTCCCTTTTTTGAGGTATTCAGAGGAAGGTGGCTGATCGGACTCCTTCATAAATGGAGGATCCAACTCAATAATCATACACAAGCAATCACAGAAAATGACAAGGGAATTAGTGACCCAGTTCCACCATAAGGGATGTACGTCTAGGGAAACGGCAATACTTCCGAATCTCCACAAGAATTAGCAGTAATATAAAGTCTCTAATTTTCTCTCTCCCATATTGTGTGAAGAGGACCTTCAAAAGGTCTCTCTTCTCTATTTATAGCATAGGAAATATCCTAACGTAAGATCTTCCACAACGGACTTCGCGGATTCTCCGGCATGTCCATTATTTGGCTATAAATAGAGTTGTAACGACGTGGGTGTAGTGGGTGTTATCACCGCCTCTTTGACTCCAATTAACCCAGGTCCTTCGACGGGTCGATCCTATCTAGATCCGCCTGGATGAAGGCAGGTCCGGATCCGTCTAAGCGTAGCGGGTCGGGCGAGGCCGGATCCGCCTGTTTACCCGGTATCCAGGAAGCCGGATCCTTTTTTGGCCTTCATACGTAGTTTTAAATCTGATGGCACTTTTTGTCCCTTATCATATGCTCCCACTCTTTAGCTAGTGGATGTTGCTGAGAAAATAGTTAAGGTACTTAAAACTTCGCAATATACAATGCCCCCAAATGATTTCCCGACTGTCTTTCAAGCGGGGTAAGTATTTGTCATGAAGGGGAAGTTTTAACTTTAGGCGAGCAAGACGCCTCTAGTCATGTGATGCATGACCATTGAAATATGTATGAAACATGGGTGTATCCCACCTGGGTTCGTATTGACTTTAAGAGGTCAACATATAATAGTTAAGGGGAATGTATGCGTGTTCTGCCTGTCTTTCTGCCGGCCTTAAGAGGTCAGCATATGGTAGAGGGAACGTAAGCATGTTCGCCTGAGTTCCTACCAACCCTTAGAGGTCAGCATTAAATGAGGGGAATATAAGCATATTGCCGCCTGAGTCCCTGCTTGCCTTAAGAGGTTAGCATCCTGGGTAGTAATGTGACGTAAGCATCACCTTCCGCAAGTAGTGGCCAATCACTACAGGAACTAAGTTTTGTCGTGTTATGTAACAAGATTAACATTAATTATCGTCATGATGAGGCATAATGGCCTCAAATATCGTACTTATCAGCAACGTGACTGTTGTTATTGCGGCGAAATGATACGCATGCAGGTTCATTTAATGCCCTAAATATGACCAAAAGGCATATCGATTTTGGCAAGATATTTTGAAATCCATGCCGCAATCTACGGGATTTCATTTTTTCGAAATCTGCCCTCTGGGGGGTTATAAATAAGCGGTGGGGCACACTTAATGCCCCACCTTCCCTCTTTTCTGTAGTAGAAAACCTTACGCGCCAACCTCTGCTACTTCTCCAGCGAGCTGTGAGAGGATCGGTATGTCGGAACGTCGTGTCTGGAGGATTAGGAAGGACTAATCATGTCTGGGCTCACAGGCAAGGGTAAGTTCACCTCTTCTTGTCTGACATCTCGCCTAAGACGAAGGAGTTGCATAATTATCCTTCTGACTTTCGTAGCCGAAGCACCATTAAGGCATTCCTGGATGTTTATGGGCTCAGGGGGGTTCCATACCAAGCTTGTGGGTCCCAGACCAGTCTGTGTTCCAACGGCATGAAGGGAATGTTCATAATTTGTAAATACGCCATAGAACATGATCTGCAAGTACCTTTAAATCCGTTTTCAGTTTCCTTCCTTTCATATTATAAGCTTATCCCCTCGCAACTGAACTTCAACTGCTGGCATGTCCTTAAAGCCTTTGTTGTCATTTGTCTTCATCTGGGGATTGCTCCCCGCTTAGGCACCTATACCTTGTACAGCCGGCATACTAAATATCAGATCGCTAATCTCCCCGACAGTCTGAAGAGGCAAGATCACCGTTTTTTTTCTCTCCAACATTGAGGACCTACCTGTCCTTTATACCTGGCAAGGCCCGCCTAAGAGAGACTTACAGCCTAGAGCTGAGGAACTTAACCCATCTGCACAAGCAAACGCAGACAAGGTAACAAAGTTCGGGACAATTGCTCGCTCAGAGCTCAGGCAGGATGACGTTCTAAAAGCATTGGCGTGAGTCGCGGATGCCTATCCCACTTCGAGTAAGTTGGGGGGACAAAAACTTTAGAAAGCGTATGGCCTCCGCCCTTTACTTAACTCTGTTTTGCTTTTCAATGCAACTTTTGGGCGGTTCACCCGTCCAAATACCCCCAAGCATCGAGGTAGCAACTCCACGCACCATAAGTCTCAATGTGGGGAAGACAGGCCGTTAAAGCAAGTCGAGGGGAGTGAATCCTTACGCTCCACAAAGGCGAAGAGGAAAGGGGTGGCGGGCAAAGAGGAGGCAAAGGTCCCTCTAAAGCGCCTGAGAAGGGGGCCCACTGCGAAGCTTCTGAAGGGGGAGCTAAAAGCGCCCGCTTCTTCGAGCCCAGGCTGGTTTGAGGCAAGGGATGTCCCAGTGCACCCGTCTCGCCCGTCTGACCCACCTGGGGCAATCGTTTTAAGCGACTCCCCTCCCGAGGCATCTACAAAGGTGGCTCAGACGGGGGCCACCAGTTAATCCATCCCGTTCACTTGCTTTACTAGCACCTTCGCGCAACTGACACAGGAGGTGGCTGCCACCGAAGGTTTTTTGCATAGCAGTGTCTTCGCGCAGCCTTACCCCAGGCAAAGCTCAACAGGGGCGAGGGTGCTAGTGGATCCCATTGACCAAGGAGGCCACGAGATGATAGGCCAAATAGTCGAGTCCATTAGAGGATCCGTACTGAAGGTGGCCCCTGAAGGCCTCGCACTCAACTGGGTGGCGCCAGTTCAGGTGGGCACTTCAAGCAACGCCCGCACATGGAGAGGTAGGTGCTCCGACACCTGAATGATGCCCTATTTTGGGTGACCTCCCGGCAGGGAAGAATGAACTTCAACCACGTATTTTTCTACTGTTCACATGTGGTGAGTATTCTTCTGTTTGATTCTCGATTCTTGCTTTTTATAAGGCATTGAGTCTTATACCCTCATCTGTGCTCCTTAACAGATTGAAGCTATCGGGACTTTCTTTGTCCCGAAAGAAGACGTGCCATCAGACATCCCCGATCCTGGCGCCCTTATTGAGGCAATTGAAATGGCCACCAAATGGGCTGTGACTGTGAGGGTAGAGCAGAGGAATTTTATACGCCTGCTCATAAATGGTATTACCACCCGAGAGAGGGCGAAGAAGGCCGCTGAGGAGGCTACACGAAAGCTCCGCTCACAGCAACAGGCGGCCAGCCAAATGACCCGACTGTAGGAAGAGCTAAAGAAAGCCCGCCAAGATTCACAAAGAGCTAGGTATACAAGGCAGAAGCTGGAGGAGAGTCTCATCGCGACCTACAAGAAGGATCTTGTGGCGCTGCGAGACTAGTCTAAGCGCTTGCAAACCTCCTATACCGATGTGCTTTCACTGAAGGAGGAAGTACAGGTGCTCAAAGTTGAATACTCCTCTATTGTAGAGGGGCATGAGGCGACTCTTAAAGAAGAGTGCATTCGCCTGGGCGCAACTATTGATGAGCTTGTCAGTCTGAAGGCAAGCCATGAGAAGGCGAAGGTGGCTCTGGAAAGCCTGAGAGCCAGCCTTACTAAGGCCCAGCAGCTTGCGGAGGATAAGAGCAAGAAGGTGCTAGAGTTAGAACATACCGCACAGCCAGAGCTTGACCCTGAGATGATGACAACATTCTTCACCTCTGACTCGTCTATGGAGGAGAGCCGGGACACGATCTCAAAGGAGGTCGGCAAATATACCCTGGCGGTCGTGCAATTGTTACCGGGGGGTAAGAAGACATCGGTGGAGAAGCTATGCACTTAGTTTATGGGTCGGTTCCCGTCCGAGTTCGACCATCAAAAAGCTGATGATCTAATCGTGGACAAGGCTCCCATAGAACCGTCTGAGGACCAGCCAACTCCTAAAGAGGAGGCGGACAAGCTAGGTCCGTCAGGAGCTGCGGAGCCACTTGCTCTCCCTGTTAGCCCTTCTCACGCAGTTTCTTCGCATCCTTTAACTCCTGGAGCTAACATTTTTGAAGAGTTGGAGTGAAACTGCCTGATTTTGTAGCAGTGTTGTTTCTATTTCCCCCTGTTAACTACTTTCTTTTTTTTTGTAGGGCATTTGCCCGGGAGATGTAACAAACAACACTTACAATGAAATGAAAGGAAAAGTTTTTATCTTTATTGTCTTTTCTTTTTCTTTCTATACATGATACAAACGTAGATTACTCGCATGCCAAGTACGAGGAATTACCTTGCCGCCTAAGGTCTGTAATTCATAGAAGTCACCTGGACTATCTTTACAAATTTTGTAAGGTCCCTCTCAGGGGCATCTAACTTCCTACTCAAGTAACTTGGCATGAAGACTTCACTTTTGCGCAAGACTAAGTCTCCTTCCGAAAACTTCTGCTTGCACCCGCCTGTTGTAGGCAGCTGTTGTGGATTTCTTGTATTTAAGCATCACTTCTGACGCTTTCTCCCTTAGCTCGTCCACGACATCCAAGGCCAGGCGGATTTGATTATCATTGGTGGCGAGGTCATACAGTTGTGTCCAGTAGGTGGGGAGGACCATGTCTATAGGTAGCTGGACTTTCATGCCATGCACAAAACTGAATGGTGTGTGGCCTATGGAAGTCCTTTGGTAGGTCCTGTAGCCCCACAATACATTCGGCAGTTCGTCCGCCCACCTCCCTTTGGATGAATCTAATCGATGTTTCAGCGTTGAGATAACGGTACAGTTGATTACCTCCACCTGTCCATTTACTTGGGGGTAACACACCAACATGAAGCATATGCGGATATCCCAATTAGTACAAAATTCTTCGAATTTTTTGCAAGCGAACTAGATACCATTGTCTGTGATAATGCACTAAGGTACCCCATACCAAGCTATGATGTTTTTCCAGACGAATGAGAAGACCGTGACTATTAGGCTGGCCATGGCCTCAGCCTCGACCCACTTAGAGAAATAGTCCACCGCCATCAATATGAATCGCTTCTGAGTCGAAGATAGCGGGAAAGGGCCTATGAAGTCCATGTCCCATTTAACAAAGGAGATGGGTGACATGATAGGCACTAACTTTCCAAGCGGTAAGTGGTGCAGGATAGCAAACTGCTGACACTATCACACTTGCGCACGAATTCCTTACATTGCTGGTTCACCTGGGGCCAGAAATACCCCACCTAGAACAACCAGGCCAAGAGTGCCTTATACCCTTTATGGTTCCCGCATATACCTCTGTAGGCTTCTTGGAGAGCTTGAGATGCCTCCTCTTTTGTAAGGCAGCGTAACAAGGGGGTGGAATACCCCCACTTGTACAATTGCCCCTCTATTCAGATGTACCTAGAGGCCTTCAGGCGGAATGCCTTAGGCCGTGGTTCCCTTGTGGGCAGCTCGCCTATGTTCAGGTAGGTGATGATAGGCGTCATCCATGATGTAGATTGCTCTATTGTGAATATCTTGGGAGCAAGTAGTATTGGCTCCTTCAAAGTTTGAAGATAGATATCCTCCTCTTGCTCGAGCAGGATCGCTGAGGCTAGGCGGGCTAAGGCGTCCACCACGACGTTGTTGGATTGGGGTATCTACCTAATCGAGACGGTTTTGAAATTCGACAACTCTTCCTTGACTTTGTCGACATACAAGATCATATTTGGATCCTAGACTTGGTAATCGCCATTGATTTGCTTGGCGACCAACTGGGAATCCTTGTAGACTTCCAGTGAGGAGACGCCTCTTGATTTTGCTACCCAGATGCCGACTAACATAGCCTCATATTCTGCCTAATTGTTGGATGCTAGGAAGACAAGTTTAATGGCGTACTTATGAGTAACGCCGTCTGGGACAGTCAAGGCTATGCCAACCCCAGATTTGACTATCATGGACGAGTCGTCAACATATACCTTACAAGGCAGAGTGAGGGAAGCATCCGAGTCTGTAAATTCCACCACAAAGTTCGCTAAGACTTGACCTTTGATTGATCTCCTTGGCTGATACTAGGCGTCAAATTCTGGCAACTCCATAGCCCACTTTATCTATCATGGTAACCCCGTGGGTTTATGTAACATTCGCCGCGAGGGATAATCAGACAGGACTATTATGGTATGGCCTTGGAAGTACGAACATAGCTTTTTGGCGATGGTAACCAAAGCTAGTCAGAGTTGCTCAATGACCATATGCTTAAGCTTCTGTGTCTTGATAGGTCTTGCTGATGAAGTATACTGGTTGTTGCCCCCCTTCTCATTCGCCAAGTAAGGTGACGCTGACGGCGGACATGGACGTCGCCAGGTATAAGTAAAGAGATTCCCCAGGCTTAGGAGCCATCAGGATGAGGGGACTTTTGAGTACTTCCTTTACTCCCTCTAAAGCCTTCTTACAATGGGGAGTCCAATGGGCGACCGTATAGCCTTTGCCCTTTTTTATACACTCAAAAAAGGAAGGCATTTATTAGAAGATCGAAACAAGAATCGACCTAAAGAGTCGATTTTGCCGATTAATGACTGCATTCCTTTTAGTGTACTTGTGGTTCCAAAGCCACAATCACCTGAATCTTGTTGGGGTTGGCTTCGATTCCTCTACTAGAAACTAAGAACCTCAGGAATTCCCCGACTGAAACCCCAAATACACAATTCTCAAGGTTCAGGCAGAGGCTGGTGTTCCTTAAGGCATGGAACACTTCTGTCAAATATTCTAAGTGTTGAAGAAAGTTTGATCAATTCACTAACATATCATATATGTACACTTCAAATGATTTTCCTGTTAAATGAGAAAAAATCATATTTACAAGACGCTAACAAGTTCTAGCATTTTTCAAGTCAAACGGCATGACTATATACTAAAACAGACCCCATCTGTTATGAACGAGGTATGAGGTCTGTCAGCCGAAGAAAAGCTAATTTGGTGGTACCTGCTGTAGGCATCCAGAAAGGACATATAGGACTAACCACTGCAGGAGTCTACCAGAGTATCCACCCTTGGCAAAGGGAATTTGTTCTTTGACCAAGCTTCATTCAAGTTGGTGAAGTCTACGTACATTCGCCATTTCCCGTTGATTTTCTTCACCATGACCACATTTAACAGCCATATCGAATATAAGGATTCCTCAATGAAGCCAGCTTCAAGGAGCTTCCGGACTTCAGCCTCAACCGCTTATCATTATTCGGCTGACTTGTGTCAACGTGCCTGTTTAACTACCTGGGCGCCCGCCTGAATATTGAGGTGTTGCTGAATTAGGTACAAGTCCACCCCCGGCAAATCATTGGCGGACCAAGCAAATACGTCCGCGTTAGTCCTGAGCAGGAGTGATAACTCTTAAACCTCAAAGGGATTAAGGTCCGCTCCAACCTTGACGAGCTTGGTAGCGTCGTCAAGATGCAGCTGGATAACCATGGCTGAAGAGCCCAGCTGGAGTTCCGAACATTGATTTAAATGCCGACGGCATGCCATCAGCAAGGGCATTTCCGAGAAACGGTCGTACCGACATAAAGAAAGTGTCGATTTACAGGGATTTCGTCGGCATGCCATCGACATTGTCGGCATGCCCTCGGCACGATCGGCATGCCGTCGGCATGGTCGGCATGCTGGCGAAATTGGTGCCCATGTCTAAGTTGCTATTGGTTTTTTTAATTACTTTTGCTATTTTTGTTGGTATGCATCGGCATGCCGATCGAAAAACGAGCATTTCCACGGCATGCCCTCGGCATGCCCACGAAATGCACACTTGGAATTCATCGACACGACATCGAAATCGGCATTTCGAACCTTGGTTCCGAAGTCGCTAGTGGATCAACCAGAGTTGTTTCCTACTGGATCGCCTGAACTTGGCTTCTCTTCTTCCCCTATTTCTGAGGCTTGGGGGTCTTAGCTCCATGGATCGTTCCATCTTGATCCTTAGGAGTTCTCACTCGGCCATTTGTTCCCATGTACTATTCCTACTCCTCGAGGAGTTTGGAATAACATAAATTGAAAATACGATGAGAGGATCATGCGGAAAGCGTAGATGTTGGACGGTCGATGATGCCGTCAAATGCCGTCGTCGACTCGGCCACTATGAACATGGTCGTCCTGCTGAGGTGCCTATCCCCGTTGCAAACGGACAAGGGAAGGCTGATCTCCCCTTTCGACATCACCTTGCGATTATCGAACTCCACAACTAGGTGAGTTGACGAGGAGAGGTGCTCTTATTTAAAGCCCAGCTTAAGCAGGGTCTTCGAAAAGAAGACATCAACAACACTGCCTTCATCCACTGGGAGCCTAACCTGTAACTGGCCCGCCAGTAGGAGAGTCACCAAGAGCGGGTCAGTATGCTTTGCTGGGTTAGGCAGAGGCAAAGAGCCTAGAGGCCTCCTGCTTGGCGGAGCCTCTCTCACCCCACTGAAGAGCAGGGAACGCACTATGAGAAGCTGATCCAGAGGGAGTGGCTTGCTAACTTGGGGCGGCATTAACCTGGAAAATGACCACGACCTCCACGTCCTTGAGTTCGGGCGGCAGGAGTGAGCATTTTGGGGTAATACGACTATTGCCGCCAGGGGAAGCAAAGGAGATATCGCCTGCTCGATCTGGCGGGTTGTTGACCCGTCTAGCTCCTAGTCTACGGCAAGGACCATGTTGACTCCTTGAAGCTGCTAGGCTTCTCCTTATCATAGTCTTCTAGACCTTCCATTGGTCTCTTGCCCTTGTCTTGGCTCTTATTTCGGTTGACGAAATAAGCCAAGTTTTCGTGTCAGATCTGAGACTCGATCTGGTCGCGCAAATACCGACAGTCTTTAGTAGCATACCCCTCGGCCCTGTGGTACTTGCAGTAAAGCCCAGACTCAGCTTCTTCTTGAGAGGCTTTGACGAGGCTAGCAGGTCTTTGTCTGCGGATCAGACCTCCGCCAACACATCCGCCTGGTTCACGACTAGGGGAGTGTTCTTCAAAACAACTCCCGCCTGGTCTAGCGGGGTCCACTGTTTTGACCCTTGGCAGGCTGGTCGCTTCTCTGGTCTTGAAAGTTAGCATTCCGCTTGTTGAAGCGACTATCTCCATGGATGGATATGGGAGACGACTCTCCCGAGGTCCTCTCCTCAACGAGACCAAGATCATCTCCATATCCTACCGTCAGTCGGCTACGGAAGCGGAAAGAGTCGTCTTGTTCTGCGAACCTCGTAGCCCTGTCCCACAACTCTGCCATATCTCTAGGCGGGAAGTCGTCGATGTCATATCAAAACATTTGGGTCAGGAGACCTAACTTGAAGTATTGGATGGCTACGGCATCGTAAGGCATCTTGCACTTGAAGTACTAGGCCTTGAATCAATCCAGGTAGGGGCGGAAAGATTCATTATTTCGCTACCGGATTTCCGACAGCCTTTCTGGGTTGTCTCTGACCCTTTACTATCCTGCAAAGTACTGGTAGAACTTATCCGTCAGTTCTTGAAAGCAGGTGATCTGTCCAACCGATAGCTCATTAAACCATTCATGGGTCATACCGGACAGGTAAGATGGGAATACCCGGTAGAATGCACCATCTGGGCAACCATTGACCAACATCATCTAGCGGTAACTCCCCACAAAACTATTGGGGTCCGTCATCCCCATCATATTAGGTCATGACGGGCTGTTTGAATTTTCCGACAGGGGGCCATCATCACCTCCTCTATGAAGAGGTAGGTGGTGACGTAGACACGTGGCTGTATATCCCTCATTGCCCTGGTGACCTGGTGAATGATCTCAAATATCGAGCCTCCGCCACTAGTCACCAAGGGTTAACCCCGACTACTCCTCCGATGAAGGTAGGCGGGGAGCTTTTGGACAACTGGGAGGAACTTCCCCTTTCTGACTACTAAGCTCATGTTTTAGCTTTTCAAGTTGTTCGCCCAAGCAAGCATTCTCCTCCATCATACAACACCACTTTAATTGTTCGTCTTCAGGGCTCGAACTTTGGGGCTCCTCCGAGTAGATTTTGCTTGACTCCTTGATTTGCTTGATCTCAAGGAATTTGTTGGCGACCGACTGCTGTTCAGCCTTCAGAGTCGCCAATCTGGCCTCGTACTGTTCTTCCCTCTCTTACATCTCGAGGGGGGATCCTGCCCAGGAACCTCAAGTAGCCGGCTAGGCTGAGCCGAGTTCTCCTTACTGGGCCCGACGGGCTAAGGACGTCTCTTAGACACTATGACGCTAGATTTTGCCTGCACCAACTCCTTCTCGAGATCACCGCGAGAGGAATTGCAAGTTGTAGGGGCCATTGCTGAGATTTGAAGTATGAAAACGGTATCAGATGATAATCGTTTCCCACAGACGGCGTAAATTGATCGGACTCCTTTGTAAACGGGAGATCCGACTCAGCAATCACATGCAAGCAATCACATAAAAGAGACAAGAGAATTGGTAACCCAGTTCCACTGCAAGGGGTGTACGTCTTGGAGGAGGGCAATGCTCCCGAATCTCCACTAGAATCAGCACTAATACAAAGTCTCTATTTTTCTATTTCCCAGATTGCGAGAAGAGGACCTTCGAAGGTCTCTCTTCTCTATTTATAGCATAGGAAATATCCTAACGTAAGATCTTCCACAATGGTTTTCGTGGATTCTCTAGCACATCCATTATTTGGCTATTAATAGCGCTGGTAACGCCATCATTACTACCAACGTGGGCGTAATGGGTGCTATCACCGCCTGTTTGACTCCAATCGACCAGGGTCCTTCGGCAGGTCGGTCCTATCCGAATCCACCTGGATAAAGGTGGGTCCGGATCCATTTGAGCATAGGTGGATTGGGCGAGGATAAATCCACCTATTTACCCGGTATCCGAATAGTTGGATTCTTCTTTAGACTTTATGCGGAATTTTAAGTTCGAATACGCTTTTTACCCCTCATCAGAGAGTAGGCATTAAAACCAAAATAGAAAAAAGAAAATCCATCACTCTTGCAATTTCACTAAGTCGTAAATAGGCTCAATGACCCGTGTCTTGCTTAATTCTTATTCAACAATTCAGCATCTTCTACAAAGTCCATGAAATGGAGTATATAGAATTCAGGAATAAAATGATTTGCGGGTTACAACTTACAAGTACCTTCCATTGGGGCTTTGGTCTCCACATACATATCCAAAAGGGTTAAAAAAAAAAAAAAAGGTTTTAATATAAATGTAATAAAAAAAAACCTGGATAGCTACAAAAAATGTAATCAACGCTTTCCCTTAATAATCAAATGACCTATTAGCTGCTCAATAGGCTTTACCTACATTTTATTTGATCGGATAATGACATCCTGCCAAATTTTCACAGTATTTATTCATGGAAATGGATATCTATACTCCATAAGAACTTACCGAATAAATAATTGTGGCAAGTTCGTGCACATAGGCCACCAAGTAGATGCATGAAAAAGGTTTTCAATAAGAATGCAAGGATTTACATTTTGTCACTGATATCTTCCAACATTTGCATCAGCTTCTTTGCTAATTTCTGCCTCCGATACTCTGTAGCAACAGTTACTGCAGTTACGTGACCATGCCAGGATTCGCCCTGACCTTCAACTTTGCCCATGACTGCCACACAGGAGAGAAATTTCAGCTACCCAAAAAATGAAAAAATAAAACACAATAAAAGAATGAATGACTCAATGCTAGCTCGCTGTGCTAAGAAGATGTAAGGTCATATTGCGAGATCCTTTCTTGTGCCTTTGAACAGTTCAAAAGCACACACCAGTTTATCAGTAATATCAAGATTGCTCCATAAAAACGTATATTCAACAACAAAACCATGAGGTTGGTCATGAGATCTTCCATATAAGCTGCATGTGGTCAACCAATACCATTTATGCTTCATTCTATATCTCACATATCAAAAACTTCTAAAAAGATCCACAAATATCAACCACACAGATAAGCAGCAATCTTAGGCTATTTATTCTTTCAGGCAGCCAAGTTCTACGAAGCTAAACGCTCTGGGCTCCCGGAACGGAAATTCTGCATCACCTTCCTTCAAATCGGTCCCTGACTGCATTGACACACAAGACAAACGAGCAACGAGCAATCGCATTTCGAGACATCCTTTTTGGCCCAATCTAATCAAAAGCAGTTGACCGAAAGGCTAGACGAGCGCCAATAGTTATTGGAACATATTCACTCAATCTCTCAACAACATTTCTGGGTAGTCTACTTAAAATCAAAGATGATTGCAAAATCGAATTACATTACACTAATACGGACAGTACCATTGTTTTCACTGTACGTGTAAACTCAACCCTAAGCCCCACTGTAGTTGTGTTTGGTAAGGAGAATATGTTTGTGGAATAGATAGAGGAACAAGGAAGAAGTGGTGGAATAATTAGATTTTGACGTTTGAGTGCTTAGGAGAGTTAAATTTATTTCACAGGTAAAATAAATTTGCGTCGGGTTAACTTCCATTAGCCCGAGGCAAGTGACAGGCGGGTTAAGCAGTAAACAGATGCAGGTTCGTAACCCACCTATCAAACACCAGCGTGTCAACCTCTCGCAACAACAATTCGACATGCGAAGGCCACTCGGCGTACGGTCAGGCCCAAACCAATTGAGAGGAGGGGGGGATTCAACAGAACACTTCTAAGCATCTATATGACCTAAAGAGTTGCAAATTTCGGCTATGAAGATGGCGGGAAGTGCGAAAGGGGGGTGAGATGGTTGCTTACTGTAGCCCATGATGCCGCCGCCGGGGGCCTCGGCGACGTGGAAGTAGTCGGGCCACCGGGCCAAGTAGGTCATGTAGAAGGACATGTTGAACTGCGATCGGACGGTGGTGGAGACGTTAGACGAGGGATATCGGCGGGTCGAATCGAATCTCTGTGTGTGGGAATGGGGGGAAGGGGGAGGGTGAGGTACCGTTTCGGTGAGGTGATCGAGGTTGACGGGTGCGAACCGGAGGAGGTCGTTGCAGCAGAAGCGGCGGATGGTCGTCATCGCGGTCGGGGGGTCAAGGTCGACCCTGTGGCACTCGCAGACAGCTCTACGGTGGAGAAGGTCGATGATGAGAGGGTTCGTCCGGGAGCTACCCGAATTTTGACCTGATTTCAAGGGAGTCCTTGCAATTTAACGCGTTCCATTGCAGTTGCTCTGCTGGATGAACTGATGTGGTGTTTGGGTGGGGAAATAATTAGGATGGATAAAAAAAAATGCATAGGAGTGGAAGGAATCGAAGGTTTTTATTTTATTTATTTATTTATTAAGTGAAATAAATATGTGGAATAAGAAAAAGAAAGTTAATTCAGGAGTATGAAATATAATTAAGTGAATAGAATAAAATAGTTTAACGCATCAATTTTATTTTATTGATGGAATTCGTAAATATTGGATTTAACACCTCAATTTTGGCATCAGCTTATTCCGGAAGAAACTTAGTCAAATGAAAGATAATTTGTCAATTTCTTATTAATTCCGCCAACCAAGTACAGTTTGAAAAATTTTTTTTTCTTCCCAAATCCATTAAGTGTGGAGTCGTGCTAAATCAGCTGAAGTTAACAACAAAAATTAAGTTTTTTGTCAAATAAAGTGAGCATTTCAAGATTACCGAATAGATGAAATCACAAGTTACTTACATATCAAAGCATCAAATTAAGTGGTCACTCCAATCTATAAAACTAAGCTTTACGTTTATGTTACAAAATACAAACCGATGGTTTCATTCTTTACTACATATTTACCTCTTCTATTTCACCAGCCAACATGTACCTTTCACCCACAGAGAACTCCATGTACTACATGTTCGAATTCGTTTGCCATAGCACAAACATGCCGAGCTCAGCTACCTTGGCAAGGTTGTGGTTGACGACCTTGTTTGATGTCTCAAACTCACATGCCAACATCTCAACCTTTCCCATGACATAGGTGTTTCTTATGGAGCTCTATAACATCAAACCTTCGGAGGCCGCGATGTAATGCCGAAGAACGTACTACATCAACGACATCTTAATGGGGGCGTCCTTGATGGTGAGGTGAGGCAAGGAATCGGCGAAGCTAACATTAATGAGGGCGTGGGGGCACCAATGATGCCAAGGAGGAGCTTGAGGTCAGAGCATCCCGACTCGAAGGACTTGAAGGAGATGGCAATCGGGTGGGTGGAGCAAGGTTTGAAATGTCGATTTCAACGCCGTGCCAGTGAAATCCTAAGTGTGTATTTCATGAGCATTGCGAGGGCACGTTGTGGAAATACCCATTTTCGATAGTCATGCTGATGAGCATGCCAACAAAAAATCACATAAATAGTCAAAACGATATTAATTTCAAAAAATACAATTGTATAACATAAATACCCAGGGTTTCAACGACTCAAAAAAGGATATATCAGAGCCCAAAATTCGTGTAAATTCGTGCGCACGTGTGTATGCGTGTGCACACGCAACTTTGTAGCAGTGCCAAATTCCACAACCAGCAACTACTTTCCCACTCAGACCATCGAAATCTGTCGGCATGCTGACGATATCGTCGGAATGTCTGCATTTCGATACCTTATCCGTGTCAGCAAACCCCCTTCCAAATATAGCCTTGCCAACGGCATGCCGTCCGCATTTAAAATGCTAGGGTGGAGGACCTCGCAAGCTGACCCCTCACCCACTGGCCCCATCCATCCTCCCTCAACCATCCCCCGTGGACGGCAACCCCTTCACGAGCGGTGCTAAGGCCTCCCTAGCCATCACCCTCAACCCCCTACCACTATAACCCGCAACTCTAGAGATGCTCCCACCTTCCCCTTGTGTTGTTTCCTCCTGCTCCCCCTCAAAAGCGCTACCATGGGGGATGTGCTCCTCAACGAGCCCCTCCCCCTCGACCTCACCGTGGAGCGCTCCTTTTGCACCTCCCCCATTAATGCCAAGAAGAATTCATGCTTCTTCCTCTCCATCAATCCAAGTAAAAGGTAAATTTTACTTAAAGAGTTTAAACATGCTCTTAAGTTGCAAATACAGCAAACGTATCCAATACACACTATATGCACATTGCATGTGTACTTATATTACATTTTTACATCTCCTTATATTACAACTTTAATATATCCCTTACAATCGGAACACACATCTCTTCCACTGTTTGTACTTTCATATAATAGAGGCTCTGATTTTTTTTCCTTCAAAACGACCCAAACGATTGCCTACCATATTTTGTCTTATCTCCTCCAATCATGTTCGCGAGCTAAAGAATTTGTGATAAAGTCTCGTTGATGTATCCCTCCATATTTGCATTATAAAGGACTACAATCAAAATTTGGGCACTGATACAATAACAAAAGAACAAGTGCTCCATTGTTCCCTCCTCCGCCCCACATAAGCCACGTCCTTTCACAAGATATCCCCCATGCACACAGGCAAGTCCTTGTCATTAGCCTCCCACGGTGAGCCAGCACAGTGTATACCAACCACTTTGGAACATGTCCCCTTGCCTAGATAGTCCTAAATTCATCTCACAATGGTGCTTTATGATGTACAATTTCCCATAACACCTTCCCACACCTCGGTCATGATTAGGCCTCTTTGGAGTCCTATGTGGTGGTGAAGTGCTCCTTAAATAGTTGACGATGAGATAGGTTATACTTCTAGCATCTATAGCTCTCCTATCCCCTCTTGTCGATATGAAGCTTTCCACTTCATATCTCTTTCACATCCAATCCACCCCATATGTTGTTTTCTTCCCCATTTAGAAGTCTCTGCATCCTCTTGTACACCTCCACTTTGTCCAAATCCAAGAGTGATTTTTGCCTGAATCCGTCTTCTTCTATAGGAAGCCACACGTCACTCTAGTTGAGGAGGTAATTCTTGTTTCCCCATAGATATTGCACCTCTAGCTCCATTATTTTCATTAAGATGGACTTTGGGACAACCGAAGTTAATAACTCACAAAGCCTTTAAGCACCCATTTTAATAATTGCGCACATCCCATTCTCAACAATATCTTCCCGCTCCAAGATCCCAACTTTTCCAATACCTCGTCGATTAACACGATGAAAGGTCCTCTCTTCCCTGCGCTAACATGCAATGGTGTGCTTGAGTATCTTGTAAATAGTCACCCCTCCAACATTCCTAAGAGCATACGAATTTCCATCCTTCTTAGTACCCCTTGCAAGATGTACTCCTTGCTCTTATATGCATTCAAGTGCAATCCTGTCAACTCCCCAAACACATCCAACACTTTTCTTATAGTAATTGTCATTCTCCTATCAGCCTTTTCAAAGACATAATCTATAAATAAAAGGTGGGATATAAATTCCACCCTTCCCATCATTGTTACGATCAATCTTCCCCTCTCCACCTCAACTTGAAGGATCAAGGATAGGGTGCTCATGACAAATGTAAAGAGCAGTAATGAGAGGGGGGTCTCCCCACCTGGGTGCCTTTGAGGTCATCATCAATCCCATAAGTACTCCATTTAGGAGAGGAGCAACAAATGACCTTTTCAGTGCATTTCCCCATCCACCGAATACAATCTTGATGGAACCCCATGTCCTCCAAGATCCAATAGATAAATTTTTTACCCACTGTGCCACAAGCCTTTTATATGTTCCCCTTCACACACAATTGCCTTGCTCCCCTTTCATCGAAGTCATGCATGAACTCCATGGATAATAACGAGCAATTCACCCATGCAGGGAGAACTCATGAACACAATAGTCGAATATGTAAACTCATTGTAGAGGAGACTTGATGTTTCATCAAGAAGATGATGATGTCGGTGTTGTGATTATCATGGCTTAATTCACGATACATCTCCTAAGCTTTCATAGCCTTTCGAAGACAATATTTGGGAGATCATGTTCAGTGGAATATCATCCTTCACAAACATCTAAAATTGATCTATACTAAAATGTAAACCATTGAGAAGCACCATTAGTGTGATCTTTTTATCTGCATCCTCAACATCACAACAAAATCATGTCCACCAACAACCTTCATTGCTAAAATCGTTGCCACCTTCCTATCTACATCCACATGTGTCACCAAACCCACTATTTGACCCAAATATCGTAACTTTTGTACACACAAACGCAATAAGAGGAATCTTGTAGGATCTCTTGGACATGCACCATGTTCTCTGATCAATCATCCGTCCTTGACTTGTATTGTAATGAACAAAAAAAATGGTAAACAAACCTAAGAGCTCACGAACTTCTCATACCTAAAGTTGCGTTTAGATAGACGATTAGTTAGCTCTCAGGATAGAATTGAAGTAAAATAAGTTATGAAAAGTGTTTATTTGAAGGGATCGATAAATGGTGGGATAGAAATAATTTGTATAATGATGTGATGTTAGTAGATGATATTTTAATATTATAATATGAGGTGAGTTTATATTATATTTAGAGTGGATACATTTTAGTATATATTGATGTTAATATGATGTAATAGAATAGTTTAAGATTTGTATATTTTAATAATTGTTGATGTTGATTCCATAGAGTGTGAAAAGTTGTATTCTCTTAACTTTAACATTTATCCTTTGATATCCTTCTGACTTTAGCTTACAGTGGGGGTTAATCTCTCTTTTTGGGGGTTAACCCTTCTTTACCAAGGAGGATAACCCAACCCTTGTTTGAACTCTTAACATGGATTATCCTAACCTGGGTTCGAAGGGGGGCTGGCTTAACCCTTGTTTCAACCCTCATTCTCTCTATCCTTAAAGAGCTGCCTCCCATGCGATCAATTTCCCGAATTGCCCCTTTCCGCCCTCTTCACTCCCGAGATGGCTTATTTTACTGCCTATCTGCAGAGCAAACATTGTGTTTGTGGATTATTTTCAAGGCAATCGTTTGTGATTATTTGACTGCAATGCATCAATGCCATGTTTATATTAAAGTTTTCAGCTCATTTGGATTTTAACTTGCTTATATACAGATATGATTACCACTTATGTATGGGCTTTCCCTGTTGTGAGATGGAAAATTTTTTCTTGGGTTTGGAGGGTAATGTAGGGTATTTTCTTCTTCAATTGTCATCTAAATTTTTTCATAGGTTTTGTGGTAAACATCATTTTTGTTCCTTTTTTATCTATGGATCTGGTTGGATCTTTGGCTTTTTCTCTGTATCATTTGTGGAGTAAGTCGTTATCCGATTTTGGGTTGGGTTATCCCCCACTAACAACCCTATCAGCCAAGGGAAGTCTTTTACTGCAGCTGATTCTTTCATCTCCCCGACAAAATTCATCCTATCGTACCATGTTCGAATGTACTATTTTAGGTGTAATGGAAACTGTATGATGGATTGAGAAAAAGGTTTTTAGCAAAGAATGACCCATTTTCCCTACCCTTGCATTTTATGTTATATAAAAAATTATCTCAACTAATTTACCTACCATTCTAAGGGCAAGCATGTCTTTTGGCACTTTATCCCTCATTGTAACCCCCATTCTCCATTTCACATCACAAGATAACTCTCATTCCTAACCCTCATTCAGTAAACACAAACATGTGTTAACCCCTGTTGCAACTTTGCTAACCAAGTTTAGCTAATTCGCAGCGTAAACTAGCCTTAAAATGTCACTCAGCCAAATGATGTTGAAATAAACGCATATAGAAAATAAATAAATTAAAAGATATGCATTTCCAACGATTTCGCATAGATCAAAAATATTAAATCAAGCAGATTAAATATAATTTAGCAAGATCTAGAATAAAATAAACAACAAAGAACATGTAATAGTACAAATAAACAAAACAAAAAGGGATTATATTTTACTCCGATCGAAGTGCCTATTAAGGACTTCCCTTAAAGAATGTATCGCCCTCCACAATACCGGTGCGTCGAGATCCGACGAAGTCATCCTACGATACAACGATCCACCTCTAAGATTTGGCGCACTCCGATCTTGGACGTCCTCAAAAGCCACCTTAGGAGAATGAAGCCGAGGCAATTTGGTTAGTCAACCAAATTCCCAATTGATGTACTAAAAATTGGTTTGATCAATCAAAAATTTCTCGTGAATCTTACAATTTCCTTGTGCAAAATTGACAAAAGTGATTAGAGATTTTTCTACTAATTTCACGTTGAACGAACGTCCAAGAAAGAGAGATAAGAACGAGAGAGGGAGAGAAAGAGTGGAGAAAGCTTTTTTGCTCTTGTTGTGTGTCAAATAAGAGTCCCCTCGTGACCCTTATATAGAGCTAATTACTAGATTTTATGGAAATTCACATTTTATGAAAATACGACAATTGATTGACTAATTAAGATCATTGATCGATCAAACTTAACTTTTTGATCGATCAAACCAATTGATTAACTAAACTTCACTCATTGATCGATCAAAATAATTGATCAACTAATTTTACCTTTTGATCAACCAGTCCAGGTCAAAATCAAGAGATTAAAAATCCATAGCAAAAGAGTCCAAGTGCCAAGTTCCAAATTGATTTTCACCCGAACCCAAGCCAAACTAAGGCGAGGCGGGACGCACGTGCATGAGTGCATGGTCCCTAGCTCTCACTCTTTGCTACATAAGTGATAACACTACATATGGGGGTGATAATTCTATTAAATAGGACCTATCTTAAGAATAAAAGACACAACATAAGTAGAATGGGAGCATTGCATGCATCATATACAAAGATTGCTTATAAAACTGTATTAATGGCCATTTGTGTAAGCACTTGTCAAAGCAGGCCTCAGATGAGCAATCGGACCACACGGATGGATTCAGAATGACGAACGGAGTCCAACGGACTCAAGATCAGCCAAATCCGACATTGAAGCTCCTACAATGGGCCCAAGAAGTTCTGACCGTTGATCTGATGATCAACGGCCCTCGTTGCGCCACGTCACCCCCTGCTCACCACGCGCCGCTTCCTCCTTCAGCTGAGATCAAATCTCGGCCGTTGATCTTTGATCGAACGGTCGAGAACTGCTCGCCCGCCGCTATCGCCGTGACAAAGTAGCGGGTGGCCGAGATCGCGCCACACGGTGCACCCTCGGACAGCGAGCACCCACACGCGCGCGCACGCCGAGCGACGATGCCTGCGCGCACAAGACACGATCCAAGCGCGCCCAAGGAAGGACCTCAGCCATCCGATCTTCGATTGAATGGCTCTCACGCAGCAGCCACAGATCGGGCGCGAAGAAGAACAGTGCAGGTGTGTGACCGGTGGGCTAGAGGGCTTCACCAACGCTTTTGGAAGGGTTTTAGCGACGTCTCGGACGTCGCTAAAACCCCTTCTTCTTTTAGAAAGCCCTTCTCCCTATTTAAACCCCCTCCAACCACTCATTCAAGGCATTCACTTCCCTTACAACTACTCTACCCCTCTCTTAACTAGCTTTAGGCCCTCTTGTAATCACCGGAGACGACGACCCGCCGACGGAGCCTTCTCCACCACCGTGGCTGCCTCGCCGCCCTCCCTCTCTCTCTCTCTTTCTTCCTCTCTTTTAAGCTTGACTTTACTTATGTTTAAGCATGTATCTAATGTTGTAATTTGTGAACTAAAGCTGCATGATTAATGAAGTTATTTTCTATTCAGTTGTCTACTTTATTTCCTATCCAAGTTGCATGTTAAAGAAAGAAACGACTCTAACCCTAATCTCTCTCTCTCTCGCTTTTCTCTCGCACCTTTTCGCAAGCAAAACTCTACAATTTTCGTGACAATAAGTGACAAGAAAAATCTGATTTTCATGCCTCCTTGAGATCAACACTCAGACTCACATCTGTTTCTTTACTTTAAAACCGGCGTTGCAAGTGCGAACTATAACGACACTTTTTAACACACGCACGAGCGCAAGTCAATAAGTCATGTGAGGCAGAAGCTTTTCACACTCACCAAGAGGTTTATCCACTTTCAATATGGGATTAAAAACCTCTACCAAAACTCACTGATTTCAACATGAATTCCCACATCACCATATATTAATTGCATTTCGATTGATGCAATTAGGCTCTCAAATCAAACATTCCCCCATAAATTCGTCGTTGAAATTCAATGATAAATTCATCAGCTACCACACTCTACTTTCAATAAAGGTGCCTTCTAGTTTGAATCCTTACCTGAGTCATTCACCTTCACCACCACAGGAATAGAGTAAAACTAGTCTTCAACTCTAGACCTTTGATGTAGGGTGTATAGTGGTGACAACAAAATGAATTTTTTGGTGATAATCTTTAGTGTTGGTACTCTTAAGGGCCGTGCACCATATCTTATTTCATGAGTGTAATCGAGAAAGACCCTATTCCCTTAACTGCGACCCACAGTAACACTCACATAGGTAGCATTCTCCAAGGATGCACTACTCACATCTTGCCATAAAAGCTTGAACCCATTCAGAGCCTTTGCTCTTCCTAAATTTGCATCTTAAGACACTCCGGCTTTTAGGGATTGGACTCAAATGCAAAAGCATCTAACAATGAGTGTCAACTAGCTCCCCATACAACTTGTTGTTACCACATTGAACCTACTTTGTGGAATCTCCACTCAGTTAGGTCGGGTTGCTACTGCGGGTAAACTTCCAATGGGTCTCAGTCCCATCCCAAGCCTAGACTTAAGGACTAAAGATCTATCAAGTCCTTTAGTAAATGTATCTACTGTGTTATCCTTGGATCCTATAAATTTCACAGCAATTACACCTTAAGACACTAAATCCCTTACAGACTTGAGTCTAATTTGGATGTGTCTCCTTGTTTCCTAATTAAACTTTGAACTCTTAATCTTTTTTGTAGCAGTCATGCTGTCACAATGCAAAGATATTGTAGGAATTAGCTTACCCACCATAGGGATTTTTGAAAGAAGTCCCTTTAGCCATTCAACCTTAATTTCAGTGGTGTCTAAAGCACATAGCTCAGGCTCAAAAGTAGATGAGCTAAAATGGTTTGTTTTGCGGACCGCTAGAAGACTACACCTCCTCCAAGGGTAAAGACATACTCTGTAACACCATTACTCCCAGAATCCTCCATTTGACCGATCTAAGTTGCATCATTATTCCTTCCAAAACTGAAGGATATCTATCATAATACAAATTAAGGGAAATAGTTCCTTTCAAGTACCTGAGTACTTTGTCCAAGTCATCCCAATGAGTATGGTCAGGACAGCATGTGTATCTCCTCAACTTAGACACAAAGAAAGAAATATCCGGCCTAGTACAGTTAGCTAACGTAACGTTCCAAAATCCAGGTTTCGAGTCATTTCAAAGTGATTCAGGTCAGTTCGAACCCGGAAACCCGGTCAGGGTTTTGTACTGGTGTTAGAACCTCCTTAAATTACCAAGAATCATGTAATTCGGTCAAAACCTAGTCAAACCTTGCCAAAAGGGTGCCATATATGTTACCATTCGATTCCTCTCATTGCAAGCTTTCTGGCGATGCTTGTTTTACACGATTCCAAAGTGTGTTGCTCAAGTTATGACCAAAAAAAGTCACTAAGGCCCTAAATGTAAGGTAGACCCAACCCTAATGGAAATTTGGGTATTTCAACCTCTAAACCTAATTACAACCGCCCCTAAGGCCTATTTAAGGACCCCCTGGGTCCTTTGGGTTGTTATTAGCCTCCAACTCTCTCTAATCAAGAGAGAAAGAAGTTTTTCTTCTCTAAAAATCAAAAACATTTTTCAAGGACCCGGTGCAAATCCACAAAACCCAAAGTTCCCATCACTATTTTTGCGGCAGCAGCGGTGGCGCACAGTGGTAGTGTGACCCATGGTGGCGACGACGAGCGGGCGTGCGATGCATGGCATGGCGGTAGCACGGCGCATCTGAGAGCGACGCATGGCAGCGCCATTTCAAAATGCGCTCTTGTGCGTTCGCAAAGCAAAGGCACGGCGATTCGCGACACGTGACTCGATTAGCGGCTACGAGTGAGCACGCGGCAATCTGTAACGTGGGGCGTGCATGAATCCGGGCGCGACGTTTGGCGCGTATGTAGGCGCGTGCATGGGAGCATCGAGTGGAGCGTGCATGAACGGTCTGGTCTGAGTCTGGACCCCTATCTCTGTTTCATCTGGTTCGAGGCCTCCTGACCTAGGATTTCGACAAATAAGGTACTGTTGGAATCGTATCGACGCGTACTACACGTTGGCATGGTTTGTTTCCACTTTTGAGTATGTTCTCCTTATTGAAGAATTATAAATATAATTAGGTGTCTCTGACCTCATCGTGGGTCTGTTTGAACCAAGTCTTCTCTTTGGTGCATGCGTGGATCCCGAGGCGGGTGTGGAGACTGTTCTCAAGCCCGATGCACATGGGTCGGAGTCACTGTGACCCCCTAATGACATTTGATAGAGTAATCTATCCCTCTTTCAATTTAGTTGATTTTTCGGGTAACTATGAACCCGTCCTGTGCAATCTCTTTCATATATCGCCTTGGTCGGCATGTATGCTCCTTTATTCTGAGTTCGGAACCTCTCTTGTGTTTTCCTACCTTTTGGGCATTATAACGAGAAATAATATGCCTTATGTGAATAATGAAGATTTAATAAATACATGTACCCTTATTATCGCATGTATGAAACAAACTCTGTTTTCTACAAAATAAGTTTTGCTGTCTTCAGTAATTTCCAAATAATATAGGACCTCTGTCACACAATCAGAACTACTTGCCAGTGGATAAATTGGAAGATAATGTGAACAATTACTAATATTGGAATTAGTAATAGTAAATTACTAAGGATTTTCCAAATTAACCAAATTAAGAACTACAGTTATTTGGAAATGGATATATAATACAACGGATGTGTCGGGAAAATAAAAGGAATAGATAACTAGTTTTTAACCTCGCTACTTGCCGAATTTTCGACCATAGCTTTAGGTCTTTTCAGATCAGGTTCAAGGGTTGGTTTAAGGAGTGGTTGGCTTCCCTATGACTCTTTGGTAGGCTTAGCGGCCAACTGGGATAACGGACTATAGGGCTTGAGGTTTGGAGTGGTTCTTCTCAGTCAGTGGGTAGGGCATTGGTTGTTTGTGGTTTAACATACACAGTGCTTGTACATGTTCACGCTACACGACATAGCCATCACTCCTTTTCGCGATGACCCAAGGGTGAAGGAGGGTAGCTTATATCGATTCTGCATCAGATGAAGTCACACGCGATCGTCTCGTGCCCAAGACATTAATTGACAGTTTGAGACTGATAAGACTATGGGCAAACTCCATAAAAGGGGATTGGATATGAAATGGATTGTAAAACAAACGAACTATCAACATAGTGCTTTTCTCCAGTACTCTGTTACTTGAGTTACATGTTTAGTTGTACTACTCTACTCATGTTTAAAGTTCACTCAATTACATGTTTTGTCTCGGGTTCCATACTCAGGTATTGCTAAGCAGTCGGGTGCCCCAGTTACTATTGGTCAAACCTCCATGAAATTGAGTCCTGCCTGAGGAAACGGTTTGTACTGAGCCAGTGGCTCATAAGAGTAGTTGCTTTCTGCTATTAGACTTTTATTTCTTGTCTTCTTAGTAAGTGTACGAGACTCTTTTTGTTTCTGCTTTAGGTGAACTTTGATTATGTTGTCAGCACTTTATTTTTCTTTCATTTGATGCTTTATAAATGAATATTGACTATTGATATTTTATGACTATATGTTGAGTGATTGCGATCTTGTGGGTACTCATGCTAGTTGTTAGTATACAGTGACTCGGGTCTCGTCGGTTAGTGGGACTCGGATTATCACAACTAAATACATCAAGCTTTCTATAATCTGTGAATATATAAGTTGTGAAATATGTGCTCCACTTTTGTTCTTATAGAGGGTTTTTGATGAATCAAAATGAATGCTTACAGCTTTGCAATCTTGATAACCAAGCTTCTCAAGAACTTTCTCAACATAATGAGATTGAAAATAGTTATCCCCTTTACTGATCGAATCAGTTTGAGGCCTAATACCACATTTGCAACACCTATATCATTCATCTTAAACTTACTACTCAAGAACAACTTAGTTTCATTCACAATTCTAATGTTTAAACCAAACAATAATATATCATCTACATATAGCATAGGACAATACACATGTCACCCTTAACCATAAAATGAACACACCTGCCAGATTCATGGCCTACAAGGCCAAAAGACTGTATAGGCCAAAAGACTGTATAGTCTTGTCAAATTTTTTATGCTTTTGCTTTGGTGCTTGTTTCAAACTATAAAGAGATTTAACAAGCTTAAAAATATTTTTCTCATTCCCATGAACTACAAATCCCTCAGGTTGATCCATATAGATCTCCTCCTTAAGATCACCATGAAGAAAAGCGATCTTCACATCCATTTGATGGATAGTGAAATCATAAATGGAAGCTAATGCAATAAACATACGAATAGTAGTTATCCTAATTACCGGAGAATAGGTATCGAAATAAATGATATGTTCCATTTGCTTAAACCCTTTGGCAACAAGTCTGGCTTTGTATTTCTTAATATATTCATTAGGTCTGAGTTTTCTCTTAAACCCTACTTACACCTAATAGTAGAACACCATAGAGGTAAATCAGCCAACTCCCAAGTACTATTAAAGATGACTGAGTTCATCTTTCCAATGCTTAGCTTCAGAAGAAACCATAGCATCACGATAAGTGGGGGGATCGCCCTCGATTTGGTAAGCAATAAAATCACTTCCCAAATCCTTAGCAATTCTTGGTTGTTTACTTCTCCTAGGTTCAAAATCCTCTACTTTATTGGGTTCAGAATGGGAAGAGCTAGCCCCTACATTATACATCCTTTCTACTTAATCAGTAATAGAACTAGATGTTGTGGCTAGATCATCTGAAGTCACATTTTGAGGTAATCTAGTCTTCATAGGAAAGACATCCTAAAAAAATGTACCATTACGAAGCTCAACAATAGTGTTGACATCTATGCCTGAAATCTCAGATTTTATAACAAAAAATCTATAGGCATAACTATTATCAACATAATCCAGAAAGACTACGTCGACTGTCTTAGGTCCTACCTTCTTCCTTTTATGTTCTGGGACAACTACCTTTGTAAGACAGCCCTACACTTTGACGTATTTTAAACTTGGTTTCCTATTTCTCCAAATCTCAAATAGACTACTTTCCTTATGCTTGAGGGAAACTTTATTTAGAATATGACATACTATATTCAAAGCCTCCCCCTATATGTAAGTAGGTAAATTTGAGCTTTGTAGGAGAGCATTTACCATATCAGTTAGGGTTCTATTCTTTCACTTTATTATCCAATTAGATTGAGGGGAAAATGGGGCCGTCATGTCATGAACTATACAAAAAGCTTGGTAATGTTCATCAAATAAGTTGGATGTAAATTTCCCTTCTTTATCCAACCCTAATCTCTTAAGAGTTTTCCCAGCTTGTATTTTAGCTTTTTTCTTGAAGATAAGGAATTTACTTAAGCAAATACACAAAACAATATATGCTACTGCCATTTATAAAAGTGATAAAATACTTTTTATTATCTCTAGTCAACATACTATTAAACTCACAGATATCCGTGTATATCAAATCTAAAACCTCAGTATCTCTAGTAACAGAGTGAAAATGCTTCATAGTTTGTTTAGCTTGCATACATATCTAGCATTTTTTAATTTTATTTATGTTGTGTTTAGGAATCATATTTAATTTTATCATTTTTCTTAAAGAATTGAAATTTACGTAACTCAATTTACCATGCCATATATTACAAGATTTAATATTACTAAAAATAGATTGAATCGAATGAAAACTAACATTATTTAGAGTATTTTTAGATGATACATTCATATCACATCTTACTCTAAATAATAAATCAAAATTTGCCAAATATCCCTTTCCATAGAATGTTCCATGTCTCAACGTAACAACTTTATTACATTTAAAGTTCAACTCAAAATCCTCTTTAACTAATAAAGAATCAGAAAGAACATTCTTCTTCATAGCAGGAATGTGCAGCACCCTGCGCAGTGTCTAGAATCGGCCCGAGGAAAACCTCAAGTCCACGCATTCGAATCCTAGCACCTTGGCTATAGAATCGTTTCTTATCTTCACAATCTCACCACTGCAGGTCTAATAGGAAAAAAAGAACAATTTATCATTACAAATATGTATATTGGCTCCAGTATCTACGAGTCATTCAGTAGGATCGTGAATAATATAGAGTTTGGATTTTATTAAGATATACTCATCGCTAGGCCCTCCCTCCTCGGTGATCACATTCACCTAAGGATTCTCATCTGTGGTATTCTGCTAAGCTTTATTAGAATGACAATCCTTCTTTTAGTACCCAACTTGGCTACAGTGTCAGCATGGTTTGTTCTTGGATTTCTTCTGGATCTTGGGTTTTGTCTTTGTTTTGTTTTTATTCTCCTTACCCTTAGATGTCATGACATTCACCTTAGACTCCACAGGCACTACACGTTTCTATTTCCTATGCTCTTTCTTAATAGCAATGGCCACCATCAAGTCATCAAGAGAAATCTTTCATTTCCTATGCTTGAGAGTCATCTCGAAGTCCTCTCAAGATTTAGGAAAATTTTCAATGATAGACATGACTTGAAACTTCTCAGGAAGCTTCATTTCAGCCTCTGCTAAAGCATGGAATAATAATAGGAATTCACGTGCCTGTTTCGATATTGATTTACCCTCAGCCATTTTGAATTTAAGGAATTTTGCGACAAAATATTTTTTAATACCAAGATCCTCGATATTATACTTCTTATCCAACTTTTCCCATAGCCCCTTCGCAGTGGACGTGGATGTGCTATATACATCAAATAGCACATTGGATAAGGCTAATAAGATGCAACCGTAACAAGTATAGTTGCGCTCGTTCCACTCATTCATTACCTTTTGGCCTTTAGGAGTTAGTTTTTCTTTAGCCAAAATTGGGCATTCGATTTTCAATGCCAAGATCAAACCAATGGTGGTCAGCCAAATTCTCATGCGTTGTTGTCAATGCTTGAAATTTTGCTCACTAAACTTCTTGGGCATACCGGATAAGTCTACACGTGATTTGAAAGTCATTTCCAACATTCCAAATATTTTAGATCTAGGTGTTACCTTCTCTAAGATTGTTGAAATAAACACATATAATAAAATAAATAAATAAAAACATATGCATTTCTAACGATTTCATATAGATTAAAAATATTAAATCAAGGAGGTCAAACATGATTTAATAAGATTTAGAATAAAATAAAGAACAAAGAACATGCAATAGCACAAATAAACAAAACGAGAAGGGATTAGCTAGATTTTACTCTGATCGAAACGACCATTAAGGACTTCTCTTAGAAAAGTATTGCCCCCCACAATACTGATACATTGGGATTTGACGAACTCCTCCCAGGATATAACGATCCATCTCTAAGATTCAACGCACTCTTATCTTAGATGTCATCGAAAATCATCTCAGGAGAATGAAGCTAAAGCAATTTGGTTGGTCAACCAAATTCCCAATTTATTTACCAAAATTTGGTTTGATCAATCAAAAACTTCTTGTAGATTTTTCAATCTCTATGTGCAAGATCGATAAAAGTGATTGCGGACTTTTATACCAATCTCACATCGAACGAACACACCAAGAAAGAGAGACAAGAACGAGAGGGAAAGAGTGGAGAGAGATTTTTCTGCTATTGTTATGTGTCAAATGAGAGACTCATCGTGACCCTTACATAGAGTCCACAACCAAACATTTATGAAAATTTTCGTTTTATAGAAATACAACAATTGATCGACTAATTAAATCCACTGATCGGTCAAAATCAATTGATCGATCAAACTTAACTTTTTTGTTGACCAATTTAGGTCAAAATCGTGAGATTAAAAATTCGTAACAAAAGAGTCCAAGTGTCAAGTTCCAAATTGATTCTTACTCTAGTACGCACCCGAGCCGGTCGGGGTGGGGCGCACGCATATACGTACGTGGTCCACGGCTTTCATTATTTAATACATAAGTTATGAGAGACAGAAACCTTTTACATCTACCAAGAGATTTGTCCACTTTTAGTATAAGATTAAAAATTTCTAACAAATCTCACTGATTTCAACATGAATCATACATCACCATATATCAATTTCATCCTAATTGATATAATTAAACTCTTAAATCCAAAGAATGAAACCTTAAGTAGAATAAAAATTTACAAATGCCACTCCCTTCTTCCTCACACCCACCCACGGATAAGGCTTTACCATCAATTAAATCGATAAAGAAATTGGATGCTGATGTGATAGTTTGGTAAAATTGCAATATGATAAGTTAGCTCACATGTAGGGTGGAGCTGAGGAGGTACAACCTGCATCAACCACTTCCCCAATTTTTAATTTTTCACCACAACATTTACATCTAGTCTCTTATCTTCGTGCTCATTTGTTACCGCTTGCAAACGATCAAAACATAGAATTCTTATATTTTTCCCAGTTTCCAAGCAACACTGTTACACTGGTTACATCATTCTCCACGCTTGAACTCATTTTTAATTATGTCTATACCTTTAAAAATAAATGAAAAGAATATTTCCTTTCTTTTCATGGGTGTTTGTGCACGAAAACAAAAGAGAAAAGATTTTGAGGGTCAAATGAAAATTGGACAAAGAAAAAGTAAAACAAATATGAATTCCTCTTTAACAACTTTTCTGTATGTTTGTGCTTATAGTAGTAAATAGAGGATAAATAAACATAACATGTTTATGCTTGCAATAGAAATAAAAGAAAAATGTAAATGGTATGCTTGTGCTTACATGAAAATCAGAAGGAATTTAGATCTAATTAATACCAAGAAAGTAAAAAAAATTCAATGTAATAAAAATTTACAAATTTAATTAATGAAAATTTTGTCATTGAAAGGTTTCTATGGATGAAAGGATCCTCGACGAAATTGCATTAGAAGAGAACGTGGGAGGGTGGATGCAAATACCATAGTGGTGGAGGAAGAGCATTGGTGTTTCGCAAATGTTGAGATGAGTCGGAATAAGGAGGGTGATAAGAATATGTCACCATAATTAATATCTTCCTATATTATTATATTTATTAAAATATATTTATAGTATTATATCGATTCACTTATATTTATCTCTTAATATTAAATAAATATCTATTAATATCATATCAATATCATTTGTCAATTTATCTTTACAGGGTTTAACTTCAAAATAATTCTTACTTAAAATTTTCAAGGGGGGAGGGGAAGGATATTTAGGAGAAAGATACGTTCCATGGGGGGAAAGTGTTGGAGAAGGAACATGCACAATAACCTAATTTCAATAAAAATTTTTTGTTAGACATGTGTTCCTTTTCTTTTCCTAACTTTCTAAGAGAAGTTTTTAAAAGATACAAAATAGGAAAATGTCAATGCTAACGTAAAAAGTGATGCGAAAAAATTTGTGTGCATTATTTTTATACTTTACACAACATAGGTCTACTTAATAATTGATATTTAATGTAAAAAAATAAAAGAACGTAAGATTTGTTATGTGATAGTTGACACCATGTTCAAAAAAATCACAACACCACTTTAACCTAAAACATACATGTGATAAATAACATTACATCAGTGATAAACTACTTTACATCGATGATAAATTATTCTAAAGTATCTTTGCACCAGTGAAATCTCATTTTACATCAGTGCAAAATTATTCCAAGGGTGGCTCTACCTGTTCAAAGTGATTTTGACTTATAAGTTTAGGAGTTAGGGTTTAGATTTATGGAAAGTGATTTCACGTATGAGAAATAATTTTTCACTTGAAAGATAATTTTTCCACCTCAAGGTTTAGAGCTAAACCTTAAACTCGAAATCTTAAATCCTAAATCCTAAGGTGGAAAATTATCTTTCAAGTGTAAAATCACTTGTTATAGATGAAAAAACACTTGGAATTTAATTTTGCACTGGTGCAAAGTAGTTCAAAGTAAGATTGCACCGGTGTAATCTTACTTTGTACCTGTGCAAAATCATTTTGAAGGTGCAAAGTGATTTTGCATCGATGCAAAATAAGATTACACCAATGCAAACTAGTTTTGCACCGGTGCAAAGTGATTCCGATGGTGATTTGAGTGGTTTGTGTGGATTCCCTTACTCAGAGGGGGTGAGATCAGCGTGACATAAAAAAATGCGGAATTAAAATATAACAATCTCACAAGATAAACAATCACACAATGTATACAATGATTTTTAGGTGGAAACCCAACCTGGGTGAAAACCACCACCTAACCCTCTCGAGTTAGGATTTTCCGATCAACCAAGTTGATCAAATCCACTAAACTAATCACTTAACGAGGGTGATTCAACCTCAATTACAACCACGCTACAAGTGCGATGGTAGCGTTCCTCAACCCCTTCTCTTCACGAGAAGGATTTTGTCTCTCGATAGAGACGGAAATTCGCAACGCGAATACCCAACCAAATAACAAAGTAAAATATAACAATAATCCTATAGAGCTACAAAGATATTTTTAAATTAAGCTTTTATAGGAGTTAGGATGCTTTCCTTTGCTGGAAGTACGTCGAATCGGTGACGCGGGTGCATGAACCACGCAACGGTGCTCTCGTGAACTATGACAGGAGAGCGGGTGTGCAAGTTGATCGATGCTCTCTAGATGTAGAACTTAAGCTTGGAGAGCAAGAGCTTCAACAACTTCTCTTGGACACAAAAGATGTGGAAAGTGGTTTGCTTAGTGTGTCTTGGTGTATGTTTGAGTGGCAAAGGTTCTCATCTATTTATAGAGGTCCTAGGAAGGCTTCCATAGCCGTTGGGTACAACCTCCAAGAAGATCAGGCTGAATTCAGGATTAATCATTACACTGGCAGGGTTATCAGACGTTTAGTCATAGCATCAAACATCTGAAAAACCAGTTTAAGATGTTTGGGAATAAAGTCAGACGTTTGATTTTAGGCGGGTTTCCTTCCTGACTTGAATTAGATTTAAATAGGGTTCTAGTGAATTGTCATTAGATGACATACAGGACGTCTGGAATGATGTCTGGACGTCTGGAAATCTACTTTTCTGCGGAAATGGATTCCCAAGGGAATGCAACGGCTATAAAATCTCTGAGAAGAGATTTTGGGTCAGCCAAGGCAAAACGGTCATGTATCAGACGTCTGGGATCCTCTACGAACGTCTGATATGAGGCTAACGGTCATTTCCTCAATATTTGCTAAGGAAGCCAACGGTCCACTAATTGGACGTCTTGAAAGGCATCAGATGTCTCCTAAGATGTCTGAGCTAAGGTCTGGATGACGGATTCAAACAGACAGAATCTATTAGGTCCAACCTAGATGTTATTGGATGTCTGAGTCAATAGTCAAACGTCTTAAAAGTCATTATCAAACGTCTGATTTTCAGATTAGACGTCTGATAAGGCTGTCTGAACCCTATTTTGATTTTCTAAGTTCTCTACAGAAAACCTAAGTATCCTAGAGTTGTGCAAGTGTTCCTAGGACTACTGTGAGGGTTCTTTAAGGCTCTTTAACATGAATTTAAAAAATAAAAATAAAGAGCAATAAAAGAAACAAAAATACATAGTACAAAGGAAAGGAAATCTATCATATTCTTCATCTCCTTCCTTCTTCAAACTATCGCTTCTCGCGAAGCTCCTCCATCTCTATCCAGCTCCTCCAATCCGCCATGGATGTGAACTAGAACTCCGTCTAAACACTTGTCTCTATTTGCAATTTGACCTGAAAACTAGAACTTAAATCCAAATGTTAAAAGACGCATGTTTTGTTATCACCAAAATAAACGATCGTGGTGCTTTAGCACCAACAGTTTGTACCCTCCAAAAGTGATTTGTTGTTGATTTTAACAATGGTGGACTCCACCATGTGTCAGCACGTTTAACAAGAAGGGGCACAGGTTGGAACCATGCTCACACTACTATACATCAACTTTTACATTTCCCAACTCACTCCTTTTCAAAAACACTTCTTTATTTCGAAAAATAAGAGCTTATTGTACTCAATGTTTCCATTTAATCCCTTTAAATCCCATCTTATGTGGTGAAATTGTTTTATTTGGGAGAAATTAAGGATGGAAGTTCCCTAATCAAAGTAAAAAAATGTCTTCCTTTTATTTTCATCATTTTCTAGATTCACAGAATCCCCCTAACATTAACCAAAACGGTAAACCCCACGGGAGCTCAGCATCGCTGGAGGGAAAATTAGGAGTCGGTTGGAAAATTCCTCCACGCAGTTAACATTGGTAACATTCTTAATTGTTGTTAAATACCTTCGTTGTGCTTTCATTTTACACTAGAAAAAAAATTCTTAAGGAACTTTCCCAAGAACTTCAAAAAAAATTATTAAGCTGTAAGCATGATTACATGAATAATGGGAAGCTAATTAAAATTTTGATAAATATCAACATATCTTCTTATAATTATCCCACGATTAAAAAGAAAAAAACTTTTGAAGGACACGTACCAAAGTGCATACGGTGGCGTCCGCCAACCACCAAAACACCTCGTACTCGTTGTCCCACGTTCTCTGTTTGTTCAGTACATGATAGAGAAAACTTGTACAAGCAACCCCAAACTTGAATTTCAATCACTACCATTCCCGAACGTTAAAAATACCATTTTGGTCCCTAAACATCCCATACATGTCCCTGCAGGTCCTTCTGTCCATTTTCCTAGATTTTTCAAGAAGAAAATTATAGCCAGGAGCGCACTGGAACTGACTTCTATGTATATGCAAAATCCACAAACCAATCTGGCCTTATCTTATGAGAGCTTTTCTAATTTGATCCAACCCAACTCAATGTCTAACTTAACCAAGTTTGTATCAAATTTCCTTTGTATGATTAAAATGGTGAACATATTACATTTTTACGGTCCCACTAACCATCAAAATATCGTAACATTGATATCTAAAGTTTTGTTGTCCATTTCTTATGTTTATTCTAATAATTGAAGAAGATCTCTCAAGACTTTGAAATATTAAACCCTAGACCTACAAAGGATAAAGAAATGATCTCCAAATTTTGTAAAAATTCCAACTTGGATTTCTGAGTCATTTTAGACTAAGTATGTCAAGACAAATCCATCAACACTTTTCGTATGCAAATCGAAATTTGCACGAATTTAAAATGAGTAAGTAGAAGAAAAATCCGTGTATTTTTTATTTTTGCAATTTAGACCTCGGATCAACGATTTAAAAGTACTGTTAATTTTCTAGTGTCATGAGAATTTCTACGGTATGCTTTGTATGATAATCAGACCTCAAATGTACAAAATATGTGTAAATTATGAACAAACTTACGTGTGATCTGTCTTAAAAATTATATTTTACAAATGACTTTTATTTAAAAATTTATAAATTTTATTAAATTTATTATCTCGTAATAATTCCGATGATATATATTTTGTTGAAATCAAAACTCATTCTAAATCGTTACACGATTGCTCATGGTTATTAATAAAATTAAAAATATATGAAACTAGGCAATAAATTGTTAGGTAGAATAATAACTAAATAATAATAATAGTAATACCGTAACATAATAAAAAAAAATAGAAGTCGGCAGTGATCGTGTAGGATTACGTAAAGATTTTCTTTATGGGATAGATGTTGTTACTCTCTTTATAAATAGGAGGGGGAATGTTGTTGTGGGTACATGAGAGATTGAGAGAATGAAAGAGAGGGACAAGGGAGAAGGTCTAGGGACGATGGTCGATGAAGGTAGGCGGCTAGCGGCGAGGCGAGCCCGAGGCAAAGGTCATCGGAGTGGAGTTGAATGTCGGCTCCACGGATGTGACGTCTTATGTAAAAGAACCCAAAGGAAGAGGACAATAGAGGAAGTCTAACGACGATATGGAGGACCGGCGAGGGTCACCGGAGGGGATCGACGTGGTGGGTTGCCTGCAAAGGCATGCATGATGGGTTCCCCACCGTGCCATGGCCGTGCGAGTGCATGCGTGAATAGTAGCGGGAAAGAAAGAAGGAGGCCGGAGGAGGGTCTCCGGAGGTCGCTAGGACGTCGGCGAGACGCGAGGGCCGGTGAGTTCACTTGTAGTTGGCATCGGGCCGGCGGCGCCAGTGGTGGTCGACGGTGGTGACGCCCATGCATGGGTCGTGCTTATGTGCTGGAAGGACGAAGGAGGAAGCGAAGGAGAAACCGGGAAGAAGGAGGAGGTGGAAAACTTGCAAATTTAAAATAAAAGTTTTTAAATATCGTGGGCCAGTCCATGTGAAGGGATGTATTGTCTTCGATGATATTTGATGACCAGAATTGTTTTGTGTCGATCTAGGCTATCCAGAGGTGGATTTTGGTGATCCAAGACTCCATCTTGGGATTCTCAAGGGTACTGGAAGCATCCGTATGGTCGAATCGGGCGATTTCTGCTCCAATCCTTGAGAAACGTGCTAGATTTCCGTCTGTTACGACCCGGTTCCCGAAACCCTATAAGACACGAGACCAGACCGACTCGACTGATCCCAAAACCCAGTCATCAAACGAGAAAGTAACAAAAAAGTAAGAAAGTAAACCATATTCACTATGCTAAGCAACTAACAGTAAAAAGGTACAGCAGTAAGGAAGTAAAAACTGTTACAGTACATATCACCACCACAACAGCAGAGCAACAAAGTACAGGAACATAAAGTAAAGGTGCAGAACATTAAGGTACAGAGTCTACTCACTACAACAGAAAAAAGTACAACAAAAAGCTATAACTACTGGGCTCTACTAGGCCCAGTAGCCTCTGCAACCGTAGACTCTGGCTGCTCAACACCTGGACCTAAAAAGGGGTTATGAGTATACAACGTCAGTGAATGCTGAGTAGAGTGGCAACCAACTAACTAAAGCAGTAAAAGTGGACAGGTAGTTGTTGTTTTTCAATTACTTTCTTTAACTAATTATTCTTTTCACCACTTGGTTTATTTATTAGGTCTCTTTCTTGATCTTGAATGTTCCTCGTGGGAATGATCTTGATTGCAGTCTTTTCCGAAGAGTAGAAGTCGCACGTGGTGCTCTCCTGGCCGAGAAAGTCCCCCGTGGTGGTCCTACACCCAGTCAACCACCCAAGGTCACGGACAGACGTAACGGTGATTATGACACCCGCGACAAATGCACAGGTAGCTACCCCGCACTGGCAGGCGGTCAGTCGTTTTTATTAGCGGGTGCACCCAAAGTACAGCACGGAACCAGTATAGGGCCTAGCCCTCTCAGTAACAGGGATCTAGCCCCTCTTAGTAACCAAACAGGGGTTTCGCTCCTCCAAAGTCTGCGCACCTTCGCCTAACTACCATGGTTTGCCTAATGGGCCTAACAAGTCAGTGTAGAGCGGCTAGCTGAACCCTGGGCCCCGTGGGGTGGCTAGTTCTCTCCCTACACTAGTAGTTCTCCCTGGTACAGTGTACACGAGGGCCACCGAGTCGGTGCAAAGTGGCCAAACCCACCCCGGATCTCAACTCAAAGGTGGCAAGCACCCCTCTACACTAAGAGGTAACATGCGCTCCCCTTGGTATCACATACTGTAACGATCTGATTCCCGAGTCCCTACGAGACACGAGAACCGGACCGACTCGACTAATCCCAAGACCTAGTCATCCAACGAGGAAGTAACCAAGAGAGCAGTAAAATAAACCACATTCAGCATGAATATAACTAGCAGTAACAAAATACAGCAATAAGAAAAGGAACTACTACAATATATACCACCGCAATAATAGAACAACGATTGTAACATAACATGAAGCTACAAGTAAAGAAGTACAGAGAGTAACAAGAACTACTCACTACAGTGGAACAAAAGGGATACAAAAAGAACTGCGGTAACCCAACTCGGCCCAGCGTCCTCTGCAGCCGCTCACCCTGGCTGCTCAACACCTGATCCTAAAAAGTAACGAGTGTAACACGTCAGCAAAACGCTGAGTAGAATGACAGCTAAAACTAAAGAAGCAGTAAAGTGTACAATAGCTGTTTTATTTTCTTTCTTCATTTATTTACGTCTTTCTATTGTTTCACAATTATTCTATTTCTCAGATCCTTCACTTGATCTCGAATGTTCCTCGTGGGAACGATCTTGATTGCAGTCTTTTTTGAAAAGTAGAAGTAACACGTGGTGCTCTCCTGACCGGGAGAGCCTCCCGTGGTGATCCTACTCTCAGTCAACCACCCCAAGGTCGCTGACAGATGTAACGGTGACTACGGTACGCGCGATAAACACACGGGTAGCTACCCCGCACTGGCACGCGATCAGTCATTTCCGTTAACTGGTGCGCCTAAAGCACAACACGGAACCAGTATAGGGTAGAGCCCTCTCAGTAACAGGGGTCCAGCCCCTCCACAGTAACCAAACAGGGGTCTTGCCCCTCCACAGTCCGCGCACCCTCGCCTGACTACCCTGGTTTGCCCAGTGGGCCTAACAAGTCGGTGTAGGTGAGCTAACAGCACCCCGAGGCCCGTGGGGTAGCTAGTACTCGCTCTACACTAGTAGCTCTCCTCGGTACTGTGTACACGAGGGCCAAAAATCGGTACAAAGTGGCCAGACCTAACCCCGGGTGATGAGAACCTCATCATGAGCCATAACTAGCTCATTTTGACCTAATACAAAGGATAAAAGCTCCTACATAACTTAGCAAAGGGCTTAATTGAGGAATAAGTGTTCTGAGAAGAAAACATGAAATAAAGGTTAAAAACTGCAATTTCACCATTGCAGTACATAAACGGAATTTCTCAGAGACCGAACATAGGTCAAATGATCTAAATAAGATAAAAAGTGGGTTGAATTAATCGAAAATGGGTTCATGAGCAATTTAAGAATTAAATGACATTCTGTAACCCTAAAACAAACCCACTTCAATTCACGAGGTTCGAGGCAAAGTAAAAATGGAATAAACCCTCTAAAATTCATAGAAAAATAATCTCTATGGTTTATAACCTTCAATTTGGCCTTGGGAACCCATTTTGACCTACATTGAGAACCATACCCAATTAACAACTTAATTTGGGTTTTTGCGTAATTTGACCGGCCAAACAAGGTTTAATCTAGAAATAAAATTCACCATCTGAATCCTTAGGTCCTAATTAGTCATGTATAAAAACTTGAGCCTAAGAAGAAACCTTCTTGACCAACTTTACACTTTGGTCCTCATATATTTACTTTTTGGCCCTCAACTTTTGAACCCTCACATTTTGGCCCCTAACTCTCCTTCGTTCCTTGCGTTTAGGTCCCTCCTGCAAAACCTGAGCAGCACCATGCTCCGGCGTCCTTGCGCGGAGCATGGCGCCGCGTAGGGTGAGGTGGGGGGCCTGCCAAGTCAAATGGGGGTGCCCTGCGTCGTCAGCCGTCACAGAAGCACCCCCCTGAGTGCTGCAACCACCCATACCGGCCGTACAAACGCACGGACGGTATGGGTCTCCTTCCTCCGGCGTCCTCTGGCAAGGGAGGCACGTCGCCTCCCTCCGCCCTCCTCTCCGTCTCTACCTCTATAAAAACCCCACAAGCTCTGCCGTTCTCCTCAGCTCGGATCTGACGGAGATACCCCCTCACTTCCTCTCTTCCCACTCTGACAGACGCCCCCTTGCTCCGGCGGTTTCTCCTCTTCCTCCTCGTCGCTCTGCTGCAATACCAGCAGCAGAGCCATCTCCCTGATCTTCCTCCGCGTCACGCAATACCAGCGCGCGCTGCCTCTGCCCCGTCGTCGCCGCCGCCCTCCCCCACTGGGCACCTTCTCCGGCGACAGCAGGTACAGCCGTCTGATCGGTCGATCTTTCGCTTTTAAGTCGTTTGTAGTTTAATGTGGTAGAAAAATCGACTAATCAATTTTTAATAAGAAATAACCACTCGCTGAGGAGCGGGTCGTATCCACAGGGAGGCAATAACGTATTAAAATTCGCGCTACTTAAAAATATTTGTTCGTAGTCAATTTGGACAAGAACCAAGCCAAGATTGCCTTTAGATTAAGGTTTAAGCAAGAAACAATGCTGAAATGGCAATTATGAGAAACTACAGGATATTTTCCGCAATGCAGAGTGAATAGAATATGATTAAAATGTGGCAATGGCAGAAAATGTAAATTTTAATTAACGTTTTACTGTAGCAAAACAGGGGAATTTTTCCCCGTTGTCTTGCGCGACGAGGAGCCGATGGTCGGGCGCGGGAAGCTCGGAGGAGGTCCCTTGGATCAAGGGCTTCGAATCGGTGGTGGCGGCGAGTCGTGCGGCGGTCGGAGGTGGCCGGACGAGCTCCGGCGGAGGTGCTGCAGCCGGCAGCTTGCGCAGCCTGTTGGCGTGAAGTCCGCCGCCTGCTGCTGCGGGGGTGGCTGCTGCGGCTGGCGTGTGCGGCTGGCGTGCGCAGTGGTCGGTTGGGCGGTCTGCAGGCGGTTGTGCGTGGGTGCGCGGAGGGTCTGCAGGAGGGCGCGCGGTTGTGCGTGGGCGGTGGTCTGCAGGAGGGCGCTTGCGCGGTGGTCTGCAGGCGGCTGGCGTGTGCGGTGGAAGCTGGCGTGGGCGGAGGGTCTGCGGAGGGCGCTGGCGCGGTGGAAGCTGCAGGCGGTTGGCGTGTGCGGTGGAAGCTGCAGGCGGCTGTTGGAGGATGCTGCAGGCTGGTCTTCCGGCGTTGGAGGAGAGCGCGGGCTGATCTGCAGGCGTGCGCAGGTCTGCAGCCGGTGAGCGGTGGAGTGGCTGTTGGAGAGTTGAGGCGCGTTTGAGCTGAAGGTTGACGGACGTGGGTGCGCTGAAGGTTCTGCAGGTGCGGGAAGGGGTCTGCAGGCCACTTCAGGCGTGTGCGGTGAAGTGAGCGGGTAACTTCAGACGTCTGGGAAATTCCCCAGACGTCTTAAGTTACTGAGAGGGTGGCTGAATCAGTAGGTTGGTGACGGTGGTCGGCGATGACGGCGAGGGAGTTGCACGCTAAGGTGCTCACGGTAATGCGAGCGAGCTCCGAATGGCGGTGTGGCCTGTCACACCACACGCCCACGGTGGTGGAGACTCGCCGCCACGGTAGAGGCCGGCAGTGTGGAGTGGAAGAGAGAGGTTCTCTCTGCACAGTGGTGGGTCGGTGGCGGAGGCCTCCTGAGCTCGGCTGCCTCCGTGCTCCTTTTGTAGTGTCTTGAACAATTTTGAAATCAGCCGCCGACCAGATCCACCACATCCGCTCCCCCTTGAATGGCTTCATCACTGCAGCAGCCGGGCGTTGGAGCGACAGCCAGCCGTTCTGAAAGAAGAATAAAGAAAATATTATTAAAATATTAGGGTTATTTATGTACAGACCCTCAACTTCTATGTTAATAAGAATAATATACCTAATTGGTTATCTAATTAGATGAATGCTATTCTAAGTTAATTCTAAATGCACTTAAGATATGAATGCAATGTATGGATTATGTAATTAGATTAAAACTATGAATTGATCTATTTACATCCTAATTTATACTAAATAAATGTTAGAATTAATTTAATGTATAGGCACTTAAATACTTAAATAGCCCACAACTATGGGCTAATCAAATACCCCCATGCCTAGTTTTTGCTAGTCCCTAGCAAAATTAAGCGAAACCTAGCACTCTAAGTAGACTAGTCAACTCACTTAGTCTTCCTTCAGAAGCATATTAAGTTCAGGTTATAAACCCAAGGTTCCTAAGTAGTTGCTAAGTTACAGACTAGGTCGGCTAAAGACGAGTTGCAAGCACAAGTTTCCCTGATTTCTGACTCTACCCTAAAGTTTATTGATCCCTGAGATTAAAGCATCCGTGCTTGTGCATTGGTCCGAGTTATTTGAGTTAAAGGAAAATTTTTTATATATACACCTTTTTTTTTTTTTTTTTGATTCTTCTAAGTCTAACCTCAGATCAGCTATCAACACGGTCTGTGTTGGATTCATTGTCCCCATTACCATACCTCAAAGGGTGCCTGGCTTTTGATGCTTCGAGATAGCACCGCCCATAACGACCCCAAGAACTCCTGGCAATCGACACTTCGAGATAGTATCGCCCATGGATTTCTTAAGCGAATTCAGGCCTATGGCAATCGGCACTTCGAGATAGGGCCGCCCACGGTACCTGAACCGCGCAATGCGCTTACATGCCCCCAGTAGGATGGATATCCTAAGAGACAAGCGCCGAGGAGGTAATATGTTACCATCGCATCGTCAAGGTGAGTATATACTCCACCTCTCCTGCGGCGGGAACTCTTCCAATCAAAATGTGTTTTCAAGCCTTTCTTAAGTCAAAACTAAGAGAACCAAATCTCTTTTCAGAAATTAAGTTAATTACCAGACCAAGTGTGAAAAATTTGGATGCTTGGGTTACCAGGACCCGTAAACCAAAAGGTAGAATAAGACTCCAGGTACTACCCCACCTTTTAACTCAAACCCTAGCTTCCCTTCCTCAACCTCTTGAAGAATGGTCCGCAACTTAACTCCTACTTAAGTTTTTAAGTCCACAAAGGACCCTAAAGGTCTAAAGCTAGTAGCTTATTTAGCTTCTAAAGTTTGACCCTAGAATTAATTTAGTCTACGCTAGAGTTCTGATTTGCTTAAGAATGTAGGACTTAGCCAGTTAAGCTCAAAACTTTTTTTTTTTTTTATATGTACAAATGTATGCAATTATGCTATGTATATCCCCAAGTACACCCCCCCATGCCTAAAATCTGCAATGTCCTCATTGCATAGAAGGATATTACCTGGGTCAAAGCTGGGCTGAATAGCCGAAGAACCTGCAAATCAGGTTCAAGAATTGCAGAAATAGGCCCTAAAAATGAGCAAAGCAAAGTTGGCCTAGAAAATAGGTAACCTAGGATGTTGGCGAGCTGATGATGAATCCCGATAGCAAATGCTCGCCCAACTAAAATGGGAATGAAATCTTCCCAGGTTACCAGAAGAGGTTCTAAAGGATAAACAGTTAAAATAACCTTCAAAGGGGTAGGGGTAGGATGACAAGGATCCTCCAAAAAGAATGGGGAAGAAATGGTATAGAGATAAACCCCCAGGGTAATGGACTGACTAAAGAAATCATCAATCCATACCCGATACTCCATTACAGAAAATATTGGTCTGTTAAGCCCCCTAGTCAGAACAAAAATGAGCAATTCTCTAAGGCAAGGATCGTCTAGGGTGTCCAAGTTACGAGGTTGTGGGATGGCCATAAGATCTAGGTTGGGTTTAATCAGCTTGGTGTCCATCCCAAACACTCTTTCTAAATCCTCAATTTCATCCCTAGCATTCCTTGCACCATCACGTGGATCTTCCTGCTCTTCATCAGGAGTCACAATTTCGCTTTCAGATATAAGAGAATCAGAGGGTGACTTCGAAGTGAATGAAGGCAGGTTGGAAGCAACAGATCTAGGGATTATCCTATCAATGTCATCCCCAGGTTTTTGTTCTTTACTCAAATCTTCCCCGGAGTCTATATGTGAATCCACATAAATCTTAGAAATTGCTTCCAAATTTTCCATCATTTTATCATGAGGAGAAATATCATCAATGGGTATGCCAAGGAAACCTAATTTGGTCAAATTTGTGACATCCTCAGGGGCTAACTCTTCAAATAATACATAATCACCCTTAGTGTCACTCCAAATCTTGAATGTAGGTTCCTCATATAATTCATCTTCCTCCTCATCACACAATTCATCATGTACCCGAGGTCTAGAATCATTTAATATCTCAGCAGATCCCCTAGGGTGCTCTATCTGAGGTAAATTATTTACATTGGTTACATCAGACTCCTCAGATAGGTCAATTTCTTTAGGGTTAGGTTCCCTAAGGGTGGGTTTGAGTTCCATATCGTGATCAGAAGGGAGGGTAGGATTAACAACTTGACTTTGACCCACTTCATCAAATGTCACAAAAATACTATCATCTGGGTCGAGGTCTTCCAATGGTACCATCATTCCCTTCTTTTGACTCCAATATAATTCAGGTGGATACTCAACCTTATCATCATCTTCCTCGGGTTGCCACCATTCTTCATCCAATGCATAGCTACTTTCATGTGTTTTTTCCTCCCACCTAAAGTGTAGATCTCTCAAGGAAGTGTCATCTAATGGGGAGGTTTCAAAATCGATCCTCGAAAAGTAGCTATTCTCCCCAGAATTTCCCTTCAACTTAAAGTGTAGCTTTCCCACGGGAGATGCATCTATTGTAGAGGGGTGTACGTCATCGTCAATGGGGCAGATTGGGTGGCTAATTTCATCTCTTTCTTGTTGGCCTGCTCTCAAAGATTCTCCTAACAATTCACTCATTTCATTTTGCATTTTCTGTATTTCCATCTTCAAAGAGGAGAGGTCATTTCTATCATAAGAGAAGTCAGGCTCAGGCTTATAGTACCCAGGAGTGTTTGTCCAAACATTATAAGTTTTCAGGGAGGGTGGGTTGGGTATTTCTTTGGTATGTGAGATATTGGGCAAAGCAAATCCCGCTCCTGAGTTCTGCTCACTAATTTGGGGCTTAACTAGGCCAATACTCCTATAATAGGAGTAAAACGGATCCCAATGATTGTCATTATGTCCATCAAGGAATGGACCATCTCGGCGTCTGGGATCGAAGGATGCAGAGTGGGGGTGAGGGTGTGGGCAAGATGTGAAAGGATGAAAATCAATGTGGTCCATTCTAACTCACACTTCAATCAGAATTCCCCAAACAAGACACAATTCAAAAAGGACCTTTTAGGTCTTTCCCAATTTAGACTTTTGATTTTAAGTCAGATTGCAGGTGACAATACAATTTGTTCAATCAATTTACGCACCTATTGTCGACCTACGGCTCGCCTAAAAAGACCTAGTTGGAGCTTAGGTGTTCTTCCCTAAATCTCAAATGGTCAAGTAAATCCAAAGACGGAAGATCGAGGGATACAAGTAGGCCTAAGCCTTCCTTTGAAGCTGTGCTTTCGCGGTGCTCCTCAACTACCCCCAAAAATCCGTGACAGGGTATCCCCCTCTTTGGATTTACAAAACCTTTGATCTCAAGTTCCGAACACTTCAAAATCCAACGAAAGGAGGGCTCTTGTCCTAGTATTTCCAAACCTAAGGAGCGTCTAGAAACGTGCCGTGGTGCAAGTGAAATAAGTGTGCATACACCGTCAAAGATTTTGAACTTTGAATCGCACGCCAAGTTTGAAAATCAAATCCTTGGTTTTTAAAATGTCCTTCCTTTAATTAGTCCTTTTTCTAAAGAAAATATGTGACCACTTGTTAGATTTATTCAGTACAGATTAGGTGGTCTTCGCATTAAATCCCAAATGCAATGCGTGATCAAAAATAGGATGCAAAGTAAGAGAATGCGTACCTTACCTCCAGCGATCTTCGATGCAAAAATGCACGCAATGCAGAAAAGCAAATCTAGAGGCTGCTCATACAGACCTAAATGGTTCGTCCTAGGGCAGGCAACTTCTAGCAGGCAGCTCATTTTTTTTTCTTTTTCTAATTTTTTTTAGAACTACTTATGCACAAGCAAATTAAAGAAATAATAATAATAAAAAAAAAAAAAACCTAAATCTAAAGAAAATGGAACAGGCTCCCAAAAATTACCCAACACGGGTCCAAAACAAAATCGGGGAACAAACCCCTCAAAATTTGCCCCAGAACAAGGGTTTCAAACTAACTGTAATGAAAAATTAAGTCTTCAGTCTTAATTCTATTCTAATTAAATTAGCGATTAAATACAATGGTGTCCGTCGTCCTCGTCCTTCTCCTCCTTTCAAAATTGCTTGTCCACTTCTCGTCTGGCGACGTCAAGGGTCGCCTCTCACAGTGGCTGATTCTTGCACAAAATTTCTCGCACAGAAAAGAAAATAATAGATGGTCAAATCTCTGTGCAATAGACAAATAATCAAACTAAAATTAGGCGAAATTATTACGTCTGTTGCCTCCCCGGCAACGGCGCCATTTGATCGGTCGATCTTTCGCTTTTAAGTCGTTTGTAGTTTAATGTGGTGGAAAAATCGACTAATCAATTTTTAATAAGAAATAACCACTCGCTGAGGAGCGGGTCGTATCCACAGGGAGACAATAACGTATTAAAATTCGCGCTACTTAAAAATGTTTGTTCGTAGTCAATTTGGACAAGAACCAAGCCAAGATTGCCTTTAGATTAAGGTTTAAGCAAGAAACAATGCTGAAATGGCAATTATGAGAAACTACAGGATATTTTCCGCAATGCAGAGTGAATAGAATATGATTAAAATGTGGCAATGGCAGAAAATGTAAATTTTAATTAACGTTTTACTGTAGCAAAATAGGGGAATTTTTCCCCGTTGTCTTGCGCGACGAGGAGCCGATGGTCGGGCGCGGGAAGCTCGGAGGAGGTCCCTTGGATCAAGGGCTTCGAATCGGTGGTGGCGGCGAGTCGCGTGGCGGTCGGAGGTGGCCGGATGAGCTCCGGCGGAGGTGCTGCAGCCGGCAGCTTGCGCAGCCTGTTGGCATGAAGTCCGCCGCCTGCTGCTGCTGCGGGGGTGGCTGCTGCGGCTGGCGTGTGTGGCTGGCGTGCGCGGTGGTCGGTTGGGCGGTCTGCAGGCGGTTGTGCGTGGGTGCGCGGAGGGTCTGCAGGAGGGCGCGCGGTTGTGCGTGGGCGGTGGTCTGCAGGAGGGCGCTTGCACGGTGGTCTGCAGGCGGTTGGCGTGTGCGGTGGAAGCTGGCGTGGGCGGAGGGTCTGCGGAGGGCGCTGGCGCGGTGGAAGCTGCAGGCGGTTGGCGTGTGCGGTGGAAGCTGCAGGCGGCTGTTGGAGGATGCTGCAGGCTGGTCTTCCGGCGTTGGAGGAGAGCGCGGGCTGATCTGCAGGCGTGCGCAGGTCTGCAGCCGGTGAGCGGTGGAGTGGCTGTTGGAGAGTTGAGGCGCGTTTGAGCTGAAGGTTGACGGACGTGGGTGCGCTGAAGGTTCTGCAGGTGCGGGAAGGGATCTGCAGGCGACTTCAGGCGTGTGCGGTGAAGTGAGCGGGTAACTTCAGACGTCTGGGAAATTCCCCAGACGTCTTAAGTTACTGAGAGGGTGGCTGAATCAGTAGGTTGGTGACGGTGGTCGGCGATGACGGCGAGGGAGTTGCACGCTAAGGTGCTCACGGTAATGCGGGCGAGCTCCGGATGGCGGTGTGGCCTGTCACACCACACGCCCACGGTGGTGGAGACTCGCCGCCACGGTAGAGGCCGGCAGTGTGGAGTGGAAGAGAGAGGTTCTCTCTGCACAGTGGTGGGTCGGTGGTGGAGGCCTCCTGAGCTCGGCTGCCTCCGTACTCCTTTTGTAGTGTCTTGAACAATTTTGAAATCAGCCGCCGACCAGATCCACCACATCCGCTCCCCCTTGAATGGCTTCATCACTGCAGCAGCCGGGCGTTGGAGCGGCAGCCAGCCGTTCTGAAAGAAGAATAAAGAAAATATTATTAAAATACTAGGGTTATTTATGTACAGACCCTCAACTTCTATGTTAATAAAAATAATATACCTAATTGGTTATCTGATTAGATGAATGCTATTCTAAGTTAATTCTAAATGCACTTAAGATATGAATGCAATGTATGGATTATGTAATTAGATTAAAACTATGAATTGATCTATTTACATCCTAATTTATACTAAATAAATGTTAGAATTAATCTAATGTATAGGCACTTAAATACTTAAATAGCCCACAACTATGGGCTAATCACCGTCCGCCTCCTCGCCCCCTTCGTCCCTTTAGTTAGGTTAAAACTACTTCCCTGCCTCCTCTCTCTCTTTTCCCCCTGCTATTTTTATCTAATTACCCCTCGACCGCGCCTAATCACCCTTACCTTCTCCACCTCCGGTCACACTCCGGCGACCCGCTCCCATCACTCCAGCAACCCACACGGCTCGCCGACCACCGCATAACCTTCGCCTCCTCACCCTGATCATCCTCCGCCCTTCCACTTCCCCCAAATCTCCCTCTGCAACTCCACCGAACACACCCATTTCCCAACCCGCAGTTTGACCTAGGGCGGCCCTTAGGCTCCGCCCCGCCACCTGCAGACCCTCCGACCACCTTCGTCGTGCCATGGCGAAGGTCCTCCGCGTATCTAATTAGGCCGAGAGGCCCTTTCTCTGTAAACAGGAACTTCGCTCGCCGCCGCCATTGCTGAGGTGAAGAAGCTCCTTCGACCTGTTGCTCCAGGCACGCCACGCCCAGATCAGGCTCCTAGGCTGCATGGGGTGTCTTCGCGAAGTGCCAGGCTACAGTTGAGGCGAAGCCCTCGCACGAAGCCTCGATTGCCGCTGCTTCCTCCGCGTAGGCGTCCAATTGGGGTGGGACATTTAGTCCCACCTCGGAAACTCACTGAGGCGAGTGGGCGCTTAAAGGAAAAAGGTGTCTTTAGTTGTTTGCCTCAGATCACGGGGTGAGGTCCCCTTCACCCGCCCGATTACCCGGCCTCGTCCGCGCTCACGTCCCGCGGACCTGGCCCGACCCGATTAGCCCGACCTGCACTCCTCGCCCACCACCGCACGCCGGTGGGCCTGGACCCGGGTGCGACCCGCGTACCCGACTATCCAGCAGCACTGGGAGAGCTATCCCATGAGTGAATTCTGAGAGAGAGAGACGCGAGGGAGGGTAGAGTAGGTTTTGCCGTCTGATCGAACTTTGAGTGTGCAAGCACAGGTGAAGAAGAAGAAGAAGAGAAGGCAGGAAGAAGAAGAAGAAAGCCACAGAGGAAAGAAGAAAAGACACTGTAGCAGCAGCAGTTTAAGTCGTCTGATTGGAAAATCAGACGACGTCCTGAAGGCAAAGAAGAAGAAGAAGAAAAAAGAAACAGGACCGCAGCAAAGAAGAGAGAAGACAAGAAGAACACGAGAAGAAAATCTGAAGAAAGAAAGAGAAGCAAGAAAAGAAGAAGAAGAACACAGGAAGAACAAAAGAAAGAAGATTCAAGAGCGTAAGAAGAAGGCCAAGAAAGAAGACTGCGAGAAGAAGAAAGAAGAAGAAGAAAAAAAAAGAGAAGTGAAAAGAAGACAGACGAGAAGAAGAAGCCAAATTTCCATATCTCTCTCTCTCTTTATTTTTGTAATAAGAAATACTGTACTTCTAGAATACAACTTGCTCCCTGAGTTCGACCTCGGGAACTCTTTTATTTTCCGAGTAAAAAATATCTGTAATGATGGCAATGACTAGCTGTACTACAACGCTATTTCTTTAACAAAAGCTAGTCATAAGTTATCGCCCATCCATCACCGGGTCCCTGGGGCGGCTGGCTCCGCTCTGCACTAAACAGGTAACAAGTGCTTCCCCTGGCACTACGTACCCAAGGGACAACACACTTCCACGTCTTTCTTTCTCAGTTCCATTCCATTCTCTTTCCAGGAGTTCTACTCCTAATTCCCCGTAGGGTTCTAGCTCTTTTAACTCAGCACATTTAGGTTTCACCGTTCCAGTTTCACGTTCATACAACCCATGTTCTCAACCATGTTTATTTATTCATAACAGGCAGCTGTTAAATCAATTTACAGGCAGCTATTATTTCCTTTCCACTTTTCCAAGATTGCAATATCTATATACATATCACTAGTTTCCAGTCCTAGGATTCATGCCGTACCCTAGGATCTATCATTCAATCTAGTTTCTCATTCTTAGGATTCATGCAATATCATAGGATTTATCATTCAATCTGGTTTCTCATTCCTAAGATTCATGCAATGCCCTAGGTTCTATTAATTGTTCCGTAATTGTAACAAATTATGCTAATAATTTTAAAAGCTACTCTACCAGCTACAACGGGAGTACTGGGGGAGTAGTTGGAAATCCCGCGCGCCTCCGCAACCCCCGAGACTGCAATGGAACGAGGTCCTAACACAAAGATCAAACACAAAGAGTTTCTTAGAACGGTATATAATTATTGTAAACGGGTATAGGATTTTATTCTGGGAAGAACGCAACTCGAAATGCGGAAAACAGACTCCGAACAGGCCCTAAACGGGTCGAAAACAACGAAACTGTCCAAAATCTGACGTCTGGAACCTCTTCCAGACGTCTTAAAACGTGGGTCAGAGCATACCTTCGTTCTGTGTAATCCCTCAGACGTCCAGAAGCCTGCGGGGGCGTCTGGCTTAGTTCCCAGACGTCCGATGGTCACCCCGGACGTCTGGAAGTCCTTCCCGTCGTCTGGCACTGCGACCAGACGTCCGATTTGCGTTGGATGGCGAGTCTCGCGCCCTCCCAAGCAGAACCTGCATGCACCCATACCCGTTATTAGTACGACGGGTCGCAGACGAAGGCGCGGCAGACGGTTGCATGGCCATACGCGCGAAAAAAGAAGAAGACGAAATATCTTACCTGTCAGACGTCTGGACAATCCTCCAGACGTCTTCACCGTCGTCTGGTCGTAAGCCCAGACGTCTGATTCTGGAAAAGTTTCCAGAATCAGAGCTCCTTTCGCTCTCCGCCCGCGACGCACGGCCGCGCCGCGCCTCGTCCGCCTGCTACTCGAGCTGCAGCAGCCCCTCCGCGACACTCCACGCCCGCTGCTCCCCCGCTGGCTGGCTCTAGCTGCTCCGGCAAGCTCGAGCCCTCACGGTCTAGCGTCTCCTCCCTCGCGTAACACCTCCTCCCGCACACTTGCTGCGGCCGCTGCTGCCGCCGCTTGCTCGCTCTCGCACCGGCTGGGAGAAGAAGAAGAGGGACACGAAGGGGATGAGGGTGAGGGAGAGGGCGAAGGCCTTTTAAGGCCGCTCGGGGAGAGAGAGAGAGAGCACTGCGCCCTGCAGGAGAGAGGGAAAAAGAGGAGAGGGTGGCGGTTGCATGTCTGCGCGCGCATGCACGCAGACGCAACCCCGTACACCGTAGAAATTTAATCCCAGACGTCTGGGCCACCTCCCAGACGTCTTAAAAACCGTCTTGAAGTTGCGTTCGTAACACATACTCAAGAGCCAGCATACTTCCCAAAGCATTTCCATATCCGTTCATTCATTTCCAGGAGCTCAACTCCAATTTCCTCGTAGGTTCATGTTCATATTTCTCAAGCCATGCCACATCAGGTTTCATCATTTCTATTTCCATTCTTAGGTTATACACATGCAGCTTGTATTGCTATCGTTCACATTTCCATACTCAGGTTATACACAAGTAGCTCGTATTTCCATTATTCACATTACTATTATCAAGTTATATACATGCAGTTCGTATTATGTCATTTAACGTATACAACAGAAAGTTACAAGCAATAGCTAACTAGCACAAGTACTTCATATTTCACAGGCAGCTGTTATTTATTTATAAGCAATTGTTATCATTCTATCTACTCATTCAAGACTGCAAATCAATTATCCATTATAGGCATTTCAAGTGTTTCTCATCCTAAGATTCATGCCATATCGTAGGTTCTAATCATTCATTCCACACATGCATTTAGGTTATAATTAAATTAAGGGGAAGCTACTCTACCAGTAAACCCAAGAGTAGTGGGGGCTTGAACGGCAGGCTCACGTGCCTTAGCAAGCCCCGAACCTGCAAAGAAACGAAGTCCTATCACAAGAATCAATCACAAGGAAATATTCAGAACAGTATAGAAAGTCTTCTAACAAGTAGAGGAATTCACAAGGAACACGTCGGTATCTTATTTGAGGAAAACGGACCCTAAACGGGTCAAAAACACGGTTTCTGTCTCAAATCAGACGTCTGGAACAACTTCCAAACGTCTTAAAAGTGTCCAGTGCCATACCTTAGTCTCTGTGTAACTCCTCAGACGTCTAGGAACTTTTCTGGACCGTCTAGACCTAGCTCCAGTCGTACGACCACCTCTCCGGACATCTGGAAGTGCTTCCAGCCGTCTGGTGCCTCGCCCAGACGTCTGAAATACGTCGGAGGGAGTGTCCCGCACCTTCTCGAAGCGAATCCTGCACGCAGACGCCGAACATCTCAAAATGGCCATGCAAAAAGGAATCGGCGGGGCGGCCTGCATGGCTGTATCCACAAAGAGAGTGTACCTTCACGAAACTCTCACCCCAGACGTCTGGAACCTCCTCCAGACGTCAGCTCCATCGTCTGGACGTCGCTACAAACATTTAATTCTGGGAAAAACCCAAAACCAGAACTTGGTTCCGCTGCTCTCGTGCCGCGCGTGGTCGTGCCGTGCCCCCTCACCTGCAGCTCCGGCTATAGCAGTGTTGGGGAGGATCTCCCCAACGCACTCCTTGCGTATGCGTCGCTCCGGCCGTGCGCTCACGTGGTGAGCTCCTACTCGAGCTCGCGAGTTTACCTCCTCCTCTCCTTCTCACGCCCTCTCGCGCTCTCGCTTGCTCTGGGAAGAAGAGAGGAAGGTGGCTGGTGGCTGAGAGTGAGGAGAACAAACGAGGTGGTGGGGTTTGATAAGGTGGGGTTAGGGTTTGCGTAGAGGTGGGGAGGAAGAGAGAGAAGGAGGAAAACGAGAAGGTACTGTCTGCACGCAGCATGCGTGCAGACGCGAGCTCGTACTCAAAATTTTCAATTTCCAGACATTTGGGAAGGTGTCCAGACGTCTGACCAGATGTTTAACCTACAGTCCAAACATCTTAAAATGCTCAAACAGCACGGGTCATAACACCGCCTTAACATCGGTTTGTGTTTTGATCAGTTAGGGGATCCAACGACGTCCGTTTTTCGCATTTTAGGATCTGTTGGAATCGTCTCTCCACGAATAACGCATGGGTAAATTTTCAACCTGGTTTTGGAAATTAATTGTTACGTGAAAATTTCAATAAAAGATTATGATGTTTTAAATTATTTCTTTCATGTCTTGATGTTGCTTTTGCCCTCAGTTCACGCATAGATTTCGAGGCGGGCGTGGATATTGCCTCAGGCTTGGTGCACATGGTTCGGAGTCACTATGACCTTTCAGTGACATTAGGTAGAGTTGTCTCTCATTTTTAATACAGTTATCTACATAGTGATTTCCTTTGTGTATTACACCATTTAGCATGTGTTCTTGCCTCTTGCTGGGATTAGACTCATTTTCGTATTTCCTGTTGCTCTAGGTACCAGAATATTAAATATTAATTGAAAATCAAGTTGTTAACTTAGAATGTGAATAACCCAAGTAATACAATTAACTATCGGATTAAAAGGAGTTAACGACAAATTATTTGATAAGTTAATGAAGTAAATAAATTATAAATATTTAAGATTGTTAGTTATGGCTTAGCATGCATGTACAAAATAAACTCTATTTTTAAAAAATAAAACTATCATCATCAGAATGGTAAAAAATGATTTGATCAAATCCACGATTAGAAATTGAAAATTTGAAGGATAATGTAAATATTGGTTAATTAAGGAATTAATAATGTGAAATTACTAAAGATGAATTAAAAATGAATGATACAATTATCTGGAAATGAGATATATAATATTATGGATATGTCAGAAAAAAATAAAAGGAGTAGATAACTGATTTTGGCCCCACTATTTGCTGGGATTTCGGACATAGCTTTAGGTCTTTTCAGACCGAGTTTAGAAGTTGGTTTAGGGAGTTGATGGCCTCCTTACGACTGTTTCGTTAGCCTTAGCAGCCAATTGGGATAACGAATTCGCATGGCTCGAGGTTTGGAGCAATTTCCGATGGTTGGGTCATTGGCTGTATATGGCTCAGCGCACATAGTGCGTACGCGTTCACACCATACGATATAATTGTCACCCCTTTCCGCGATGACTTCAAGGTGATGGAGCGTGGTGACTTGATGGATATAAATAGCCCTCTCGGCCAGGAGGGAGGCTTATATCGATCTTGCACCATAGAAAGTTACACGAAATCATCTTGTACCCCTGAGACGTTGATTGATAATTTGTGAATTATAATAAATTGAGCTTACAATATATGAAACAGAACCGGATAACGAGATGCTTAATAAATTAATTAAAACTATAGTACTTATTTTCTTTTGTACTTGATTACTGTTGTACTCTATTGTTGTTATTCATACTCTACTCAGTTTTTACTGACGCATTTTGAGTTTCGTACTTAGGTGTACATGGCAGTTCACCAGGAGATTTCCGTTGTGCATCTCCTTGGACTTATATACTACGTTAAATCTTTCGGTTAGTATGCAATTTATATTCCTTTAAAATTTACAATATGAATTGTTTGTTAGCTATACTTATATTTTATGATTATTTGTTGAGTGACTATGATCTTGTGGGTATTTATGCTAGTATTAGCACATGACAACTTGGATCTCATCGATTGACTTTACTCGGATCACAATCGTTAGATACAATTTAGATCTACCTTTTTGATTTAGGGATTGAATCGAATTAAATTAGAATTATAAGCCTAAACCAATCTATACGTTGAGTGATTTGAAATTTTTCATTACATCCACTATAGCATAGGAGAAAAATTTAATCTAATTCAACTTAATTGAACAAGTTGGACCTAATGGGATTATGAATTTATCGGATGTACGTATATATCCTTGGAGGTTGTTTGGTTATTGAAATTAGAGTTTTAATTCTTTCTTTGGCATTTTTAATATGAAAATTATTATACTTGAGAAATAAGTGTTTAATTTTGAAATAAAATAATCCTACTTAAATGTGAAATTATTTTATTTCATCTTTTTATCTTTTATAATTTCATGACGTAATACTTTTCTTTCTCCTGCATATTCAATTTAATTCCGACTTTCCAACCCAAATAAAAATTATCAATTTCTCTCCTAATCTTATTTCTTCACATTTAGCTTGAAATTTCCTTTTTTTAATTTTAATTTCTCTACCCAACGAGTCCCTCGGAGCAGAGACTTAATAACGAGAGTCAAGTAGGTTTGGAGACGTGTCTGTGCCCAATTGGGACCTTGAATGATACTGAAACCCGGGAAAAAGTTTCGGGAGCTTTCTATAAATTACCTCGGGTAACAGAATATATGTCCACCATCACTGCTGCAGCGTGCTTTTCCCACCCATCGCCATCGGCAGAGCGGTGAGAGGAGCGGAGGAGATGGAAGGAGGGAGCTGCGGCGATGCGATCTCGGCGAGGCCGACGGTTCTGGTGACGAACGACGACGGGATCGACGCGCCAGGCCTAAGGTTCCTCGTCGACCTCCTCGTCGCCACCGACCTCTACCGCGTCCTCGTCTGCGCTCCCGATAGGTCCATCTCTTCTCCTCCCCTTCGCGTCGATCGATCGATCTAACCAACTCGTTGCGTCCCTTCGTAGTGTTTGAACTCGTGTATTTGGTCGGTTTGGTTTGTAGGATCCTCTCTTGCTTTTAGGTTCGAGCTGATGGCTGTAGGGGTGCTCCTCAGCTTTTGCGTAGTCGAGCTTTCAACAAACTGACGTGAAGAGCTCCACAAAAATTGCGATTTAGGTGCAGTGATTTGGTTGCTGTTGGAGTGCGAATGACGATAGGAAGAAGCAATCGCGGAAGAGTGCCCGATTTATGTAACTCGGGAAGGCGCTCCACATAATTTGGGAGGGTTGGAGAGTGAGGAAACTTGAGCCCCGCGAAATGCCTTTTGGGACTTATTGTGTTGGGGGGGGAGTGTGGGGGGGTGTAGGGTGGCTTAGTGCAATCGTCCGAAATGTGTAAGCTTATGTTGAGAGGTGCTAATTCCCGATGGTTGTTGGAGATCGGTTTTATGAGATTTTGTTGTGGGGCTAATTTAGGGTTGTTATAACCTATAATCTCTATTACTTGAAAGCACTTGAAAGAACGAAGGACCAGTGGTCGATTACTTTGTTGATTGCCAGACGATGGGAGTCCAACTGAGAAAGGTTAAACCCTCGCAACTTTTTGAGTTTGAGCTTAGTGGATGTAAGACATGACTGCCTGAAAGCTTAAGTTTAATTTGTGTGCAGGAATCCTCGACCTTTGTACTGCATCCTTCACTTCTGTCCACTCATGCTTGCAGTCTCCTTGTTGCAAATGGGGCCTTTTCCTTACTCCTGGTAGTAGTGCCAGCTTTATTCTTTAGGGTAGCCCTCTCCTACTATTTAACAGTGGCAGCTCTACTCTTGGATTAAGAGGGAGTTGGCTTTGATATCATCTGTGACATCCTGGATCTAGCCCTGAGTTTATTTGAGAATATGGATCCTTAAAACTTATTTGAATTGGGTCGATTGAACCCCAAGGGAAATAAAACAAAATGATTAAACCCAATCCTGAAATGTTTGACTCCACACTTCACTTTCATGAGTTAATTCGTGGGACTATTTTAGGGGGAGTTTAGAACCTCTTCAAATAATTCTAGGGGTTTATAATATCTACATGTACATGGAGATCATGTAAATAGGAAAAATAGATCTGCCTTTTTTCTTTTTCCATTAAGGAGTTATGGCAATAACGAATTATAGAACTAGAAGTTGAGAATGCTTTGAGGAAGCAAATTGTGAAACAAGGGTTTAAAATAGGCCTGATATATAGTCTCCATAAGCATAGCAGGAGGAGGAGGGCACTTTTGTATTGCAGATACATCCTTTTTTTTAACAAATTCCTGGGGATCTTTTTTGCAAAATAAAAGCAGCGCCTGAACTTCTCTTTTCCCTTATTGGTAAAAGCAGAATAAGTAGGATGTTTAACACAAAGTGAAGTTGCTGAAGTAAATGGGGATGCATGCCAATGATGTGAAGCTAGGAGAACTGCCTGACAAGAATGGTTGGCCACGGGATATTATACACCATCCTTCTACTTGCCACCAAAAAAGCTGACATTAGCACATTAATTAACTTGCAACCAATTTATTATGAAAGTTGAAAAATTTAATCCTTACTATTTTTTTTGGGAGTAGTTTGAATCCTGAGACAATACACCCATTAAAGAGAGTAAAATTCCACATTTATTGAAAAAGCGTCTGTGAAATCTTTGTATCTTGCTTATGCTAAAGCACCTTCCTGTTCCATCTCTTGCCTGTGTGATTGATTGTAATCGTGATAGGTTGGTGCGTGGAATAAAAGTGGTATTAAGGTGTTTGGTTCTATGAACAATGCCGGGTTAGATGTGATAGTTATTGGAAACTACAGCCCCCCACCCACCCCCCCCCCCCCCCCCCCCCCCACACACACAACTTTCTAGGATTGGCGTATACTATATCTTTTGCATGTGTTTGTGCATGCAGGGAAAGGTCAGCTTGTAGCCACAGTATCGTTTGGCATCATCCTCTTGCTGCTAAAAAAGTGGAAATCAAAGGAGCAATAGCCTATGCTGTTACAGGTGCTTTAGTTAAGCTGACCACTTGGCAGTTATTCTATTGTTTCTTTTACTTAAATGTGCATGTGATATCTTTATATTACACCAATGATGCCAATTTTTAGGTTACTTGGGTATCGTAGATAAGTATATATTTGTAAGTCATTAATTTCTTTTTTTTCGTAATTACAATACCAAAAATGCTTCATTTTGATACTGTTATCTTATGGTTGACACAGTGCCTACCTAATACAGATTCTCAATTCAGTAGAACTAATATATATGAGGTTGTTCTTGACAGCAGCATGCTGCTCTATTCATGTGAGAAGTGGCTTAACTTAACTTCTTCTCAAAGAAGCAGTACAAGGGCCTTTATATGGGAATCACACACCCTCCAATACCCACATTTGGCAATGTGGGACTAAGCAATATATGGGTTCTAGATTAGATCCATTTACCTAATTACTCAACACAATAGAGTCCTCGACACTTCCTCCCAAAGTGGGAGTATACAATGCTAAGGTTGTTACAGGATGAAATTCTCCTACACATGCACAAGCAACCAAAATGACTTAGATGCATGCATCCTTGTTATGGCACAATTCACTTGGTGTAGTGATGATAAAGATGCACCTCGGTTTGTTGCTGGCTCTATCGAAAGGATGCCTCTCAGGTCATGTTGGTGAAGAGTAAACTAGAAGGCCAGTGCATAGGAGAATGATCCATGAGCAGTTAGTTTGAAATGCTCATGTACTTTGTTAGATACAACAAAATTACAAGGCACTGGGAACACTTGTAGCCCATAAGGTTTCTTTGAAATGGAGATACCTCGGCCTTCCACACAAGCTTCAACAAACATTATGTATGAAAGTAGAGATGGCGAAACAACTTAGCCCCAACAAAATCTCATCCATATATCGGCAACACCTTCTCTATGAGGGATGATGTTTCTAACCTCTGCAATATTGATGCCTTCCTTGGTGATGATAGTAGTTAGATGGAGCCAAAGATAGGAAGATGCAACAGTGATTTCTGGAGTTGTCTGATTGAAAGAAAGGTAAGCAATGGAAGTGAGGATTTAGACACAGGTTAACGTTCATCTTTAGCCAGAGGTTGTGGGGTATTGGTAAAGGTTGAAGAATGGGTATACTCTATAGGGATAATCCAAAGAGGTTGCTAAAGATTTTAGATTGTCATTGTTATATGACACAGAGTCATTAAGTGTGTGATGTAACCATATTATGTTATTTTTCAACTGTATATGATAAAAACACATATATAAACAAAAATATAAAACTGATATTCAACTAGTAAAGTCATTTTTTTTTTAAACTGATATTCAATTAGTAAAGTGAATGTTATTGAAGAAGTTTAAATAGACAACAAAAGAATGAAATATGAAACCAATATTCAATTAATGATGTGAGATGCGGATTGGTTACATCTAACAAACTTGATGGAGGCAAAGGGATCGTAATCTAGAGTCCAAGGTTGAGCTAATGTGCTTGGTACCTCATCCTGCCTATTAGCACGAGGGAAGGGAAAGATCTCACCCACATCATCTCAAAGGCTGTGTGTGCCGTGGCTTGATACTTAGATTTTGCACTAGATCTGGAAACAACTTGTTTCTTACTCTTTCATGTTACCAGATTTCTTGTTATATAGGTACAGAAACCAGTGATGGACTTCCTGTCAGCCAAACACCCTGGATAATCGCGTCTGCATAGGCTACAATATCGATAGAAGTCCCCATAGTGAACAGGACCTCAGTTCCTAGCACTCTCTTCAAGTACCTAAGTACCATCATTGCAACATCCTAATGCTGTCTAGTAGCCTTATCCATGAACCAACTCAACTCCCCAACTACAAGGGAAATATTTGATATCATAATAGTCAAATAGGGCTTGCCCACCAGCCCTCTATATTGTCGACTGTCCATTGCCTAAGTGTGCCTTAGGATTTATGGGAAGATTAGTTGGCTTTGCCCCCAGCATGCCAGTCTCCTGCAACAAGTCAAGTGCATACTTTCTTCGAGAAAGTACAGTGCCCTTCATGCTTTGTGCCACTTCTATCCCAAGGAAGTATTTGAGAGTTCTTAGATCTTTTATAACAAAGCTGTTCGTCAGGCTCTTCTTGACTTCAACAATTCTAGAAGTATCATCCCCCGTAAGTATGATATCATTAACATAAACTAGGAGTGCCATGACAGCTTGTGTAGTCTTTTTAACAAATAGTGATAATCTGATGATGACCTCCGAAAGTCCAGTGTCTCAACCACCTTTGACAATTTTTGAAATCTTGCCCTGGGACTCTGTTTCAAACCATAGATTGCCTTGCGTAGGCGACACATCTTTGAACACTTCCCTTGAACTTCATAGCCTAGAGGTTGCTTCATGTATGCCTCCCCCTGCATGTCACCATAGAAGAATGCATTCTTAACGTCAAGTTGATGTAGGGGCCAGTCTTTTTGCACAGCTACTGAGAACAAAATGCGCATGGTAGGAAGTCGTGTCATTGGTGAGAGTGTATCAATGAAGTCCATGATATATGTTTGTGTGAATCTTTTAGCAACAAGACGAGCTTTGTATCTTGCTATTTTCTTGTTGAGGTGATACTTGATAGTGAAGACCCATATATACCCCACAATTGATGTGCCTGAAGGTAAGTCAACAAGCTCTCATGTGTCACGAGATCTTAGCGCAACTATCTCATCTTCTATGGCCTGATGTCACTTTGGATCAAGAATAGCTTTCTGGTGAGACATCGGAATCTGTGTGGCAGATAGTGCATGGAAAAACTTACTGTAGGCCCTCCCCAAGAAAGTTTGCAGACACCACTAGAAAGAGAGTATCTGGCACAACTACGTGGAGCTTTGTGGATTGCAATTGAGAGATCAAGATCGTGAGGAGCAAGAACTGTCTGAGGTATTATCTCTGGCTGTGCAGAGGAGGAAGGAAGTTACGTAGTACCATCTCCTTGTATAGACCCTATTTTATCATCACTAGGCACAACATCATCGGTTCGTAAATCACTTGTGCTCACCTAAGGCGGAGGAAGGGTTGGCGCTGAAGAGGGGGGTCGCCTGTGATCGGAAGTCTGTATGTGACAAGGGTCTCATGGAACCCCTCATGCTCAGAGGGTGGCGGCTTAGATGGTGGTAGATCAATGATTAGGATAGCCTTTAGGGGTGGAGGAATGGGCATAAGTACCTCGGTAGCCTTTGGAGAAAGACTTCTCCCAACGATAGAAAAGTATGGGATAAACTAGTGGAAAGTGACATCGCCACTCACTTAGTGTCTCCGGGTAAGAGGATCATAGCACCTATATCTCTTCTGGGTACAAGAATATCCCAAGAAGACATACTTGACGACCTTAGGAGCAAGTTTATCCTGATCAGGAGTAAGAATATGAATAAAAGCAATACACCTAAACACCCGAGGTGAAACATAAAATAATGAATAACAGAAGTGGGCATCCTATTAATCAAGTAACATGTTGTGAGCACATCTCCCTAATAGAGAGAGGGGACATTGTGATGGATAGAGTAAAGTATGTGCTACATTAAGAATGTGCATGTGCTTTCTCTCGGCAACCTTATTCTGCTAGGAGGTATAAAGATAAGTGGTCTGACGAATGATGCCATGAGACATATACAAAGCACATAAGCGTTGGATACAGAACTTAAGAGCACTGTCAGAATTATTATTTCTAACACATATGCCAAAATTGATTCTTTATTTCAACAATAAACTATTCTAAAATAGTGCCAAAATTGAACTTAACAAAAAAACTCATCAAGTATTAAATAATAACAATGATCCAATTGATCAGGAATATGACTTGGGCCCCACACATTGGCATGAACCCATTGGAATAACTCAGTAGACCTAGGGCTCTGGCTAGCAGGAAAAACACCTTGGTGGTGCGTGCCCAGTTGATAAGCATCATAAGTAATAATAGTAGACAGAGATATGTGGGGTATGACTTGGTGAAGCTTATCCAGTGGTAGATGACCAAGACGAAGATGCCATTGGAAAGGAAACCCAATAGTAAAAGTGATAACTCCATGGCAAGTAGTAGCAACTGGAGATTAGTACAAGCAGTAGACCCCCCCTCTTTAGGATGTCCCCACAACCTCTTTGTCCGCCACCAATCCTCCTCCCTGTCAGGATGTTATGAAAAGTACAAGTGGTGGTGTTAAATATAGCATGACAATTTAGCTCCATGGTTATTCTCCTGACAAGATAATAGGAAAATCTTGCATGAGAAGAACATTTGTCAATCTTATATTGGGGGTAATTGAAACCTCCCCCTATCCAGTAATTTTGGAGTGTCTCTCATTTGCCACTTGCACTGTCTTTCTTGGAGAAAGAAGTCTAATGTAGCGGAAACACCTCTGATCTCTACTATGATGTCTCGAGGCTTTAAAATCAACCAATCAATCTGTATCTAGATTTATATCACATGAAGCATTAGCATAAGTGCAGAGGGCAAACTCTATACTTGACGAAGTGGCAAAAGCTATAGCTTCTAAAGTGGATAATACCTTCTGTGACAATTAAGGCGTTGAAATAGCTCATCATCATCTGCCTTGGGTACAGATACATTATCAATGGCCTGCTTTGTAGTAGTCACAACCTAATTAGTTATAGCGGGGTGACCATGCTTGGTCCAACAATTATTCTCCATATGTCCTGACTTCCTACAATACGTGCAAGTTAGTTGTCCTCTCCTAATGGGGTCCACGGTCTTGGCCTCTACTCTGTGTTGTTGAAGTGCCTCGACCACGACCCTGCATAGCAGCAAGAGTCGAGGTCTGGCCTATAGGCTTAGTAGCAGTAGGGGTGATCAAGATCCTGCTCATCCTATTGTACGCTTCCTCCAAGGTGGGAAGCTCTGATAGAGCGAGAAGTTGTAAGTGGGTTGTTACGTTGTCTGGTCTAAGAGTAGCTAGGAACTGAAGGACCGTTGCTTTCTTGCGATAAGTCCTCTGAGTAGCACACGTGCACATGAGCCTACATGCGTTAAACTTCTCCAGAAGACCCTTCAGGGTTAAGTAGTATTGGGACAATGTGCGACCCTTTTAACGAACCTGAGAGAGCTCGTTGTATATCTAGAATAGTTGGATGGAATTCTTCTTGTGGGAGTATGTATCTCTCAAATTATCCCACATCTCCTTAATAGTTTCGCAATACATGATGTCATCCTCAATCTTAGGGATATTGAATTCATGATTCATGCACAGACCATGGCATTATCCTTCTTCTAGAAATCATTCGTCCCAATCTTGTTTTGTGGCTTAGGTTTAAGCAGAACATGCTCCTTGTCATGACCTTCTACCATCATAAAAAAGGTCTGTAACCATTGGGCATAATTGGTCTCATCCAACTTGACCATGGGATCAAAGAAGGGGCTCTTGTACCCTTCTCTCTTTGGAACTTGCTCCAATGTCACCTTAGATGAATTCTTTGATGCCATCTTACTTCAACTAGATTGCAAACAATATTTCTAATGATAGAGGATAAAATTTAGACCACCTGGATTGATCTAAGATTAATAAATGATCCAAAACCAAGAAGGGAATTACCCGATCCTAGTTGGCGTCATAGGGACCAAACAGGGACTGGGTAACCTTGCAGCAGGTTGTAGGACGACAACAAGACCTCTACATGTAGCATAAGGTTTGTGCTACCCAAGAAGACTCCTTGGTGAATGTTGTAGGCAAGAGAGTAGCACCAGGTGGTGCTGGGCAGCGCAAGTAGCAACCTAGGTGACGTTGTTGGAGTGTTGGATAAGATGATGGTGATGCTACAAGGATGCTGGGCGGCACTGGGATTATTGCTGGGTGACGCTGAAGTTGACACCTGGCGACGCTGCAGTGCTATAGGGTTGCGTTGGGTGGTGTTGTAGCGCTGCTTTGGTCACCTTAGCATTGTAGAGGGAGCGTGAGGATGAGGCTGGGCAATGTAGTAGCATGAGGCTCCTCGATGCGAGGACGGGAGGTGATTGGTGGTCCACCGACCACCTAAGGAGGATCGACGGTGGTGGTGGTGGTGCCTCCGAGGGTTAGGTTTTTGTTTTTTGGTGGGGAGGAAGGGGATGTAGGAATCAAGGTGGGTATAGGCATGGGTTTAGGATCATTGCTTTGATACTGAGTTAGAACAAATGAACCAAATTATTTATTCCATAACTCTACCTCTCAATATATAGAGATGAGAAAATTACATGAGTTCTCCTCAAGGAAATGAAAGTATTACAACTAAGGAAATAACAAAGTAAACACAAGTAACACAAGACTGTAGGGGCTAATAGAGGAGCATATCACGAAGAACAAAGACTCATCTCCAGAGAGGGGCAAAGAGCAACACCAAAAAACAACCTCTAGACTCACATGCGTGAGACCGCACTAGGCATGCGTCCATTGTAGCGATACTGCATGCCTTGTGCAATATTGCAGCAATATTGTAGCACTGCTGTGTGCTACAGTGTGCGCTATAGTGCTGCACGCATTGCTACTGCTAAGTGCCATTTTCTCACGTTGTTGTCACATTGGTGGCGTTCTTGCTATTGATGTAGTTCTCGTGGTGTAGAGAGTGCAGTGGTAGTAGTGGATCTACGGAGGAGAAAATTGTTGGTGGAAGAAGATGGTATGAGAATCAAGAAGGTATCAAATATCGATCTAGGATTACCGCTCTGATACCATGTGGGAGAGAATGAAAAACATCCTCAAATTGAAACCCTAGCATCTCTTATATAGAGAGGAGGGATGGAAGAATTACATGAAAAGTGTAAACTAAAGTAAGAAGTGACACAAAAAACAAATAGAGAATGAATGAGGCTCTAACACTATCAATAACATTATATATGTATATGTATATGTATATGTATATATACACAACACTATATATATAACATTAACATATATATAATATATATAATTTAAAATTAAAGAAGAGTTTTATGGTCTTATATCTAGTGAATCACAAGTGGGGTGATGAGGTGCAAGGTGACCTAAGTGATGAAGGCTACCGGGTGATTACCTGAATGAAGCCCCTCGCCTATAATAACTTTAAAATGATCTCTGGCTTTCTTGCATGGCCTTGTAGCACAAGGTGATAGCCTTGACAACAGAACCATGGGGGGGTGTTGGGGGATATTTGTTTATTCAATTAATACCCTTTCAAAATTAGTTGCTCCTCTTTTTGTAGAGGAAGAAAAGATCGGGAGGGCTATTGGAATCCTATCGTCGATAGGACTCTAAATGAAAAGGAAATAAAGAGAAAAAATTACAATAACACCCTAATAGAACTATAAAAATAACAAAATTGCACAAAACCCCTTAAATTTTCATAAAATAAACTATGCTACATCATTGAAGTAAAGAATATAAGGTTTGTAATTATAACACAAATCAGCAGGAATAAACTAATAGGACTACAAAAAATAGGTGTAGGGAGGCATGTGGTTTATGTAGAGTGGTAAGTGAAAGCCAAATTGGTGAGTCAAAGTAGGAATAAATTGATAGGACTATAGCTTTTTGTCTATCACAAAATAGGTGTAGCGAGGCATCTGGTTTATGTAGAGTGGTAAGCGAAAGTCAAATTGGTGAGTCATTGCTTGGTTATGGTGCATTAGTACTTGATTTAGTTAGGATGGGAGTTTAAAATGGGATATTGATATTAATGTTAATTAAGATTTTGGTTATACTAATTTAAGTTGATAGATCTAAATAATGCGGAAGTATGATATCAAAATAATAAATCAATCAATAAACACTTACTTGGGCTTTACGTGGAAACCTCACTTACGAAGAACGGGGAGAAAACCACGGGAGAAGTGCCTCTATCAGCCTGTTTCGCTTTATTTCTTCTCGAAAGAATAAGTAGGGGTACATGCTTATTTATATGCCACCACACACTCCAATAAATCACATCTCAAGATGTGGCACTAAACACCAACTCACATTCTCTAACACTTCCCCTCAAGCTGGAGCATGGAATGTTTGGCTTGTAACATAAAGAAACCCACTCTACATAATAGAACACAACCTCTGGACTGGTTCTTGCTTGTAGGTGGGAACAGGTTGGAGCTGCCATAGGTGGCTCTGAAAAGATGCCTCTCCTTTGGAGACTTGGTGCTGGTGGCTTCCCATTAAGTATCCCTGAAATGAGGTCTTCCTTTGATGACCTCGAAGCTGGATCTCTTTCTTTGGAGTCCACAAAACTGGATCTCTCACATAGAAACTTGGAATGGGCCATTCCTCTGAGGACCTCGAAACTAGATCTCTTTTTTTGGAGACCTTGAAACTTTAGACCTTCTAGAGTTATGGTTTCTCATGTGTAGTTTAGGAACAAAAGAGACTCCTGAAAGGGGGTGACCATAACAGATCCAACACTTCTTTTTTCCATACTCATATGGGTGAAAAATAACGAGAAACGATAAAAAAAATAGAGAAGAGCCTCTCCCCTTCTTCTCATGACCATAATCATCATCATTTTTCTTTTTTTCTTTTTTCTTTTAATTTTACCTTTCTTAATTTTTCTTCCCTTTTTTTCTCTCCCTTTTTTCTCTCTTTTTTTCTCCTTTTTTTAGTTCCATTGGCCTCATTTTTTTTTAAAATGAGGTTAAACCAAAAGACCACCGAGACCAAACGTTGGGTTTTAAAGAACCCACCTTGCCTGCCACAGCCTAGGGTTCAACGAACCCATCTTGCTGCCAGATCTCGTTCAAGGGGGGGACGTCGTCGCGTGAGATCACCATTGCTTCTCCTTCCAGTCAGTGGGTGTAGGTGTTCCCATCTCCGTGGAGGAAGATTTGTTTTGGATCTTGAACATGTTGTGCAGGATCAAAGAGAGCAGCACGAAGACTGTGGCAGACACCGTTTGCACCATGAAAGGTCACCTCATTTGATCTAATCGAAACAACGAGCGACGCAGCCGTTGGGGCCTCCTCGTGCGGTGGCTCCTCGGGTCCCGTGACGATCGGCAACGTGTCCGGAGGTTGTGGAGGGGGAGTTGGAAGCGCGTCGTCCCCGCCAAAAGGAAACCCCTCTTTGAGATCGCTGTTAGGGGCGGAGATGGGATTTGTTGGGGTCTCTGCATAGGGACTGGATTCAAATCCCATGGTCGGCGATGGGTCTCTGAGTTGTACGGTGATCGCTCCCTCAAGGGGTTGCCCTCTCCAGTGATCCCCCGACGACCTCCATCATGAGATGAGGGCTAGTGGTCCCTTGATATGAGGGCCTAGTTGTCCCCCGAAATGAGGGCCATCCTCTCTGGTCGCCTCCTTGGCGTCTCCTCTCCGCCAAGGTCCTCGGCGTCTCATCCGATGACCATGGCCTCTCTGGCCTCGATATCATTGCTTCCACCAACAAAGCCGCACTATTCTTCTCTTCCTTGTGCAGGATCAAGGCGTAAGGCCTCCAAGTTGTCTCCTTTGAATGAATCAAGGAATGGATGCCATGAACATGACATATCTACCGCAAGAACAAAAAGATAAACATGATAATCAAATAAACAACCCAAGGAACAAACTGCTTTGATACCAAGTTGACAGATCTAAATAATGCGGATGCATGATATCAAAACAATAAATTAATCAAGGAACACTTGGGTTTTACGTGGAAACCCCACTCACGGAGAGCGGAGAGAAAACCACGAGAGAAGTGCCCCTATGAGCGTTTTTCTCTTTATTTCTTCTTGAAAGAATAAGTGGGGGTATACGCCTATTTATTGGCCACCATGCACTCCAACAAATCACATCTCAAGATGTGGCACTAAACACTAACTCATATTCTCCAACAACTTAATTTTGTCAGTTAGTTATTTGAGACTTTCTTCTTCATGTTCAAGGGTTCTGACAATAGGTGTTCAAGATTTTGACAAGGTTTTAAGTGCTAATATTGATGTCGTGCTTTTTTTTTTTGAGAAAAAAAGAGGCCCTGAATTTCTTGCTTGCCACTAAGCTCCTCCGTGATCAAAGCCACGGTTACTCTCCGACGTTGAGTCGGGGTGGTTGGACACACACCAATGGCACGTCCACCCACCATGGCGCTATGCGCTATTGATGTCGTGCTGATAAATTGCCAAGTGCATGTATTGAGGCACATTGAGGACACGTCGTGGAAATGCTAGCGCTTTGATGTTGGATTATCGAGGTTATTGATGGCTTGAAAATTATGCATATCAAGGGCATGTTAAGGGCATATCAACGGTGAGTTAGACAAATTACTTAAATAATTAAAATTGTAAGTTAATTACAATTTACTAATTTAAAACCTTCAAAAGCCATACATATAAAGATATAAGCACTGAATCAATACAATATTAAATAAAGTAACCTCTACCAGCTTGAAGTTTAAAGTATATGATGGTGATATATTATTAATAGACTTATGATCTTAGGAAATTATCTAATCATTCATAAAGTAAAAATATAAGACTGTTGGGAATCATATAAGTTATTGAATGTGTGCAAACCAATACCGACCATCATTTGCGCTTCCTATTTAGCTTGCGTGACTGCTCATGACCCTTTGCTATCACGTTTTACTGTCGTCAACCTCCTTTGACGTGCCCTTGAGTAGCCACAGCCAAGGTTCAAAATACTGATTTCGATATCATGCCGATGAAATTCTAAGTATGTATTTCGTGGGTATGTTGAGAGTACGTCGTGGAAATGCTGAGGGCATGCCGACAAAAAATCACATAAATAATCGAAATGATATCATTTTCAAAAAATAATGATTGTGTAACAATAAAGGTATTTCATAATGACCGTGTGTGTGTCCTTACATTCCCCAAGATCGACCTTTTATGCCCTTAGGATTCCAGAAATCGACTTGTGGCAGTAGCACATTTGCCCAGCAGCATCAGACTCGACACCACCATCAGCATCCGTTGGCATGCTGTCGGCATACCTGTAAATCGATACTTTAATCATCTCGGCACGGCTCCCTCCCCAAAATAGCCTTGCCGACGGCATGTCGGTGGTATTTAAATCACTGGCCGCAGCAACAGCAGTAAGGTGCAGACAAAATATGTACGGTGAAATATTGTGGTTATTGCTGGCATTATCGATGATACACCTGTAAATCAACAACTATTGCATGTCGATATGGCTATTCCCCTAAAACCCCCATTATTGACAGCATGCCATCGGCAACTCGATCACTGGATTTTGATGAGATATAATCTGTAGAGAGCATATACAGCAATCAAACCACACATGCAAGGATTTAATGACTAATTTCTATCTTGATGGCCATACGTCTCAGGGAAGGATTGTGCCTTGATGCTTTCACTAACTAGAATAGTTACACAGTTTTTGCATTCTTAGTTCACGAGAATAGGATATAACGAGGTGATGTTAGATGATTAAAATGAGGCTATGTACTTCTATTCATAAGCATGGGCCTAACAAACTCCCTTCTGGTGGCATGGAAAGAAGTTGAAGAAAATAACTTGTCTTATTCTCAAATGAAATCCTATACCTATTTATATAGAGAGAGGTGTTGGGAAAATTACATCATAAGTCCAATATGACAAGAATCATAACAAACAACTCCAAATAATACTAATAAGTGCTCTACCAACACTCCATCTCAAGGTGGAGCATATATATCAATGATGCTCAACTTGGACAACACTTATTAAAAGTAGATCTGGCAAGGGGCTTCGTGAATATATCTGCAATTTGATCTTCAGACGATACAGATGAAGTGTAAATAATTCCACGTTGTATTAAGTCTCTAGTGTAGTGGCAATCAACCTCAACATGCTTTGTCCGCTCATGGAACATTAGGTTGTTTGCAATATAGGTAGCAGCGCGATTATCACATCTCATCTCTATTGGTCCCTCCTCCTGAATATGGAGATCATGTAGCACAGATCTGACCCAAACCATCTCTGTAGCTGTCTGAGCCATAGCCTTGTATTCTGATTCTGCATTGGACCTAGATACCATCTGCTGCTTCTTGCTTCTTCATGTCACTAAGTTGCCTACCACATAAGTACAGAATCCAGTTGTTGACTTCTTGTCTGTCATGCACCCTGCATAGTCAGCATCAGAGTAGCCAACAACACTCATAGATGTGCCCCTCTGAAATAAAACACCTCTGCCAGGTGCTTTTTTCACATACCTAAGCACCTGTATAGTAGCATCCCGATGTTGCCTGGTCAGTTTGTCCATGAACTGGCTAAGCTTTCCTGCAAGGGAAAGATCTAGACGTGTAATAGTAAGATACAACAATTTACCGACCAACTGCCTATATGATCTGCTATCTATAGACGGAGACTCAGTATCATAGCGGTGTCCTTTTGGATCCATAGGTATATTAGTAGGTTTGGACCCCATCATTGATGTTTCCTGCAAGATATCAAGGGCATACTTACGCTGACTAAGAACGATGCCCTTTCTACTGCGTGTCACTTCAATCCCAAGAAAGTATCTGAACTCACTCAGATCCATCATCACGAAGGCATCAACCAACTTTCTTTTCACCTCGGCTATCCCAACAAAATCATTTCTAGTGAGGATCAGGTCATCTACATAGACAAGGAGTATAACTACTCCCCTTTTACTCTTCTTGACAAACAAAGAGTGATCAGCAAAGGACCTTATAAGTCCCATTACCTATACCTTATCTAAAAGTCTCTGGAACCATGCTCTTGGGCTCTGCTTCAAGCCATAGATGACTTTCTTTAATCTGCATACACACTCTCCCTGAGCCTCAAACTCAGGAGGTTGTTGCATATAGAGCTCCTTCGGAAGATCTCCATACAAAAACGCATTCTTGACATCCAATTGATGAAGAGGCTAGTCACAGTGAGTTGTTACAGACATCAAAATTTGAATAGTAGACGGTAAAGCGATAGGAGAGAAGGTATCAAAGAAATCTACCCCGTATGTTTGGGTAAATCCCTTTGCCACTAGTATTGCCTTGTAGCAAGACATCGTGTCGTCTGGGTTGTATTTGATCGCAAAGACCCAATGGCACCCAATTGTTCTGGCATGAGGAGGCAAGGCGGTCAGGTCCCACGTCCCTTTAAACTGTAGGGCAGCCATCTCATTCTCCATGGCCTGATGCCATTTTGGATCCAGCATGGCCTGCTGATGGGAGGTAGGAACATGCATCGTCGATAGAGCTGTTGTGAAAGTAGCAAGGGAACTACTACCAAGATTGGCAGTAGAGATTGTCTGTACAGTATGATACTGGGCACAGCTACGTGGAGCCTTTCGTATAGCAATCAGAAGATCAAGATCCTTCTCACTATGTTCAGTAGCAACTGGAGTATGAGACTCATCAGAGGAACCTGCACAAGCACCACTAGGACAACTCACTTCAGTATCAACCCATACCTAACTAGGGGGGGAGACAGGTGGCTGAGGTGTAGTGGGGGTGTGTTCTTCTTGCCATGCATGCTGTCTGTATGTCACGGGTAGCCTATACACTTGAGTAATCTCAACTTTCTGCCTTATAGAAGTCTCTGTGGTAGCTATATCCTCACGATATATAATGGGGATTTGTTCCAAGGGAACTGGTGGAACAGGCATAGGAGCCAAGTTTCTTTCAAATGTTACCTGATGATCACCTGTAGAGAAATAAGGAATAGACTCATGAAATGTGACATCTGTAGTCATTAATGTTTTTTATCACGGGGGTCATAGCAGATGTATCCTTTCTGGGTGCTACTGTATCCCAGAAAGACACTTCACTGCTTTTAGAGCCAACTTGTCTTTGCCAGGTCTAAGAATGTGAACAAAGGCAACACAGCCAAACACCCGAGGTGGAACAGTGAATAGATCCTTCTGAGGATAGAGGACCAGCCAAGGAACTTATTCTTATATAGCTGAGTTGGGCAATCTATTGTTCAAATAACACGCAGTTAACACTGCATCTCCCCAATACACCTGTGGCACATTGTGCTATATCAATAATGTTCTAGCCACATCAAGCACGTAATGGTGCTTTCTTTCCACTACACCATTCTATTGCGACGTATGTGGACAAGATGTCTGGTGAACAATTCCAAGAGATCTGTAAAAGGCTGCCAACTTAGATGTACAAAACTCTAAAGCATTATCAGACTACACAATCTTCACAATAGTAGAAAATTGAGTCTTTATTTGTAAAATAAATGTTTCAATCATTGATCCAACATCAGTTTTTTTTTTTTCAAAAGAAATAACTATGACATCCTGGAAAAATCATCCACAACAAATAGATTAAATCTATGACCCAGTCTATTCAGGATACGACTTGGTCCCCATACATCCATGTGCGGTAAATCAAAGATAGTAGTAGAATTGTGAGATAAATTAGGAGGAAAACTAGTCCTGTGATGCTTTCCTAGCTAGCATGCATCACACAAAATCTTCGTAGCTGGTGAAATATGAGAAATGACGCATTGAAGCCTATCCAGTGATGGGTGCCCAATACGATGATGCCACTGACACATAGCATTAAATGCAACCTTGCTCTGACACATAGCAGCAATTGGATTCTGGATCAGGTGATACACACCCTTCCTCATGTCCGCCGCTAATCGCCCTCCTTGTGAGTTTGTCCTGAAAAATACAACCTAGCTTATTAAATATTGCACGACAGTGCAAGTCTTTTATAATTATACTAACAGACAAAATATTAATAGGAAATTCTGGAACATGAAGAACGTTAGGTAGCATCAAAGCAGGAGTCACTGCTACATCTCCTCTGCCATGAATCCTACACTGCATAGATCTCCCTGAGGGAACATTATGAACTTGTACAAAGCATGCCTTATCCCTACTGAGATGTTGAGATGTGCCAACATCCACCGACTACAAGGTACTGTAAGTGTTACCAGACCTGTATGCGGAAGTCATACCTGAAGTAGCCAAGGTGGCGGTATCTGCAGTAGTAGTAGTCTCCTCGGTCAGTTGGGAGAGGTGCTGGACCACAACATCATAGTCTGCACGAGATACCATGTCGCTTCTCTCCTCTAAAGAGAGCCTGGTTGGCCATGGGAGGTTGACCATGCTTCGTCCATCAAGAGGCCTCTGTATGGCCAATCTTTCCATAATGCGAGTAAATGGTGCAAGGTCTACCAATCGTACCCCGACCACCACGCCCTCTCTCCTTAGTGGATGGAGCACTACATCCTTCATGTGCGGTAGCAACAAGCACAGGGGTTTGTCCACTCTCTAACATGGGTGGCCTAACAGCTACCTTGCTCATGCGGCTATAAGTCTCCTTCAAAGATGGAAGTTCAGCCAGAGTAAGGATCTGGGACCTAGCAGCCTCATAATTTGGTCCAAGTCCATCAAGAAACTGTAGGACAACATACTCCTTCCATGTGCCCTCTGAGTGGCACACGTGCAGACAAGCCGACAGGCATTATATTTCTCAAGGAACCCCTTTAGGATGGCATAGTACTACGATAGTGACTGACCCTCCTGTTTGAGACTACCAATAGCATGATGAATCTCAAACACTTCGCTAGAATTCTTCTCATGAGAATGTCATGTAGAGAATCCCACATCCTTGGCGGTCTTGTAGTACATGATTTTATTACCAATATGAGGCTCAATAGAATTCATGATCTATGCATGGACCATGGAATTATCTTTCTTCTAGGTGGCATTTCTCCCTGTTTCATCTTGTGGTTCCATCTCCAACAGTAGGTGTTCCTTATCATGCCCCTCAACAGTCATGAGGAACGTCTGAGACCATCTAGCATAATTGGCCTCGTTCAACTTGGCGATAGGAATAAAGAAAGGAAATTTATACCTCCGTTATCCATAGCAGTAACTGACGACACTTCCGAAGAATCTGAGGAGGCCATCGTGCCCTAGGATTGCCACAAGATGCCACAGATGCGATCTGAAATCAATATTCAGATCCGAAAACTTCATAATCAGAGAAAAGTGATATCTTGAACATGAAATCTAATGTCGAAAAACCTAGATAACATCTCAAGAATCACAGATACCCCTTTAGATCAGGGCTTAGCGCATGTTAGGATGTTAGGAAGGACCTAACAGCGCTTGGGTAGGCACCCCCTTAAGATTTAGCGGCAGAAGTGGCACTGTCGGACCCCGAGAACCACCACCGTGACCTGCAGGCGATGGGCGGCGGTGCTCAGCGGTTAGGGGTGGCGCTCTTAGGTCGGGCAGCGCTGTTCTGAGGTCGGGGGCGACGCAGGGGCGGTGCTTCGAGGTCGGGGGCTGACCTCCAAGCAGCGCTACGACCACCAGCCAACGAGTCAGCGCAAGAGGCGGCACTGCAGAGCCTCGAGGAGCGGGAATCACCGCCTATTGAGGGGCGGTGATGCCTTGTGGTGCTCAAAGGAGGCTCGCTAGGGCCAGCAGCGGCCGACGACGAGCACCAGCAGTAGTTGGGACCGCGGTGGCAGCCTCCTAAGGCCGGTGATGGCTGGTGGCTCGCCAGCGGAGGCTCCTACAGGTGTGTATCAGGAGATTAGGATTTTTGGTGCGGGGGTACGGAGGCTTGTGAGAGGTGGGATACCAGACCGTTGATCTAGGATTGTCGCTTTGATACCAACTCAGAGAAAATAATTTGTCTTATTCTCAAATGAAATCCTACACCTCTTTATAGAGGTGTTGGGAAAATTACATCATAAGTTTAATAGGACAAGAATTATAACAAACAATTCCAAATAATATTAATATGTACTCTACCAATAAAAGAATCACATGGTGAGCTTGTTTAAAGTGGGCTGCGCAGTCCTGATGTAAGCCTCCTGATGACATAGCAATGCTTGTTAGAGGAGGTACTTGCGTGTTATGTGTTCCATGCTTATGTGGGAAGTTTGTTGAGCAAGGTGGTTGGCTCTGATTCTTGTTCAAGTTGATATGGAGAATTAGTTTTATGGGTAGTTTGGTCATCATAGACGACGAAGCTTTTTCTTAGTTGATAGACCAAATTTTAGCTTATAGAAAGGAGGACTGTCTCTGGTTTCGTTGATTGAGATGGTTGACAGATGTGCCATAAAACATTGAGTGAAATTAGCAAGTTAGCCTGTCAAGTTTTGCGTGTAGATGAGGTGTTGCCTGATGCAACCATGTTTACGATTTTGTGTGGATCCATCATGTACTCCTATAATTTATAATTTGAAGTACTAAATCGGGATGATCACTAATCTAGAGTGGCCATTCTTTTGCATGTTAAAAAAAATTTGGCATGTTTTTGGATCTATAACTCAGGTAGGATAATCTTTCCCTCTCTATGGAATGAGTGCTTAGTGAGGTTGGCCATCAAAACATTTGGCCTTTCCAATAGTAGAGAGGGTACTCGGTAGTGTCAATGCTCAAGTTGGTCATTTTGATCTTTTTCCAGCAATAAAGGGTATACTTAATGTCAGCGGTTCCACCCTTAACTCGGGCGAAGGGACTTTTATCCCTTTTTTTGAAATGGTAAAGGGACTTTAACCTAATATAATAAAGTACTCAGTCAGTGGACCTTTTTTTGTTTACCCCATTATTGAAGTGTTACTTGGTAACATGACCAGCCAATGAGCAGGAAACCATAATTATGTCTAGATATTATATCCATCAGCTCAATTTAGACCTTTTCAAGCTTAACTTGGCTAAATTAACAGCTAAGTCAAAAAGGCATAACTCAGTGTCCTGGGCTCATCTTTCCAGTGCTCATGCCAGGACATGTACGGCATCTGAGGTTCAGTTTTACCTTCATCAGGGTTCTCCTTTAAGTGAGGAATTGCTTCTCCCCAATATGGGCATCTTATATTGTCAGCCAGTTTAGTCAGGGCCATCTAACGATAGAACTTCAAACCTTTCAAAAAAGAAAAAAGATCAGAACTTCAAAAGTGCATGACTTTATTTTGTACTCTTACTTTGATCTCAATTCTTGAAGGAGCAACCATTGATGCTTTTATTTTGCCAAATTAGAATGCAAATCAACATCTTATATTACGTCTGAGATGATGTGGTTGAAGGATTTGCTTACTAATCTTGTAGTTACAGTGTAACATTTGTCGAGTTCATTTGTTATTGCTAAATCATTTTTTGCTGGGTATGATGGAAATTTTCACCATTATCTGATTGAAGTTGGTCCACTTAGATCGTGAATCATTAGGGATCAAAGTGATCGTATCTTAGTTTAGACTTCCTACAGAGTTTTGTGCTCCATGTTGAGTTGTATGCTCCATGTTGAGGGAGAGTGTTGGAGCTGTCTTAATTATTTTCCTTTACTTTTGCTGTTTCTTTAACCCTATTCCCGATTTTGTCTGGACTACCAATTGTGCTTTATTGCCCTGAAATCTCTTTTCACATGACATTAGTCCTATGAACGAGAATATTATATTCCCATTGACCATGCCCATCTTTGTACTGGAGGGGAGGTGTTTACTGGCAGCAATCTTGGTGTTTGTGCTGATATAAGGCATACCTTTTTTTTGTCAACTTCTTATGGGCAAGAAGCTCTTTTTGTTTTTTGTTCAGAAAAAAAGTAGCTCTTTTTGTTAATTCGGTTGATTATATCTTGCCAGTTGGTGAGAACTCAGATTAGCGCATGTTGTATTTTGATTGCTTCGCTGCATATTTCATCAAGTTCTTGAATGGAACTCATAAGTTGATTAGTTATGTTTCTGGACATGGACTTTCATATTACAACTTTCTGATTATTTTGTATGGAATTGAAAGAGGTCATGGCTACATGGAGATTTATTTTTCATCATGTAAAATGAGAAACTCCTACGCTTTTGAATAAAAATTACAGCACTGCAAGATCTGGGCACAGCCTTGTGCTTTATTTAACATTATTTTCCATTTTCCAGTGAACCAACACTAATGTTTGTTAATATACTGGGTTCATGAGTATATTTTGAATTTCTTAAATGACTTGTTTTAACTGCCCAGCCTTTTTATCACATGATCTGCAACAAGCCAGTCAGCAGACCATCAACTACCCATTTGCCCTCACCCCGATGAATATCATTTGTATCTTCCCTTTCTTCTGTTTGATATACAAGTCCTTTTGGTCAGGTACTCCTGCAGATTGCGCTTTTTTGGGATTCTCTCAAGCCCTATTTCCTGGTGCAATGCCTGATCTGGTAACTTTCTTTAACCTGTTCTTTAGAGCTTTTGAATTAGGGGTCAAACTTGCCACGCTTATTGTGCTTAATTTAATGAGGCTAGATTGCAAACTTTTTTGATTTCATTATGATTAGTGATATCGGACACCCATTAGTCCTAGTAGACTTTGTGACTACATGGCTTTTAACTTTTGTTTTCGTTTTTGATTGTAACTTTTTTCCCTATTTGGTGTCAGGTTATCAGTGGTGTCAATCTCGGTAGCAATGCTGGCTATAGCGTGTTAGTACAGCATATATTCTTTTGCCTTTTGTCACTTGGGATTCTGCTACATTTGTTTGTTCTTTTTCAGAGAAAATGCCCTAAATATACTTGCTGAGAATGAATTTGCTCTTTGATTGTTGTTAGTTTGGAAACTTCCAGTCTGGGGTATTGTTAAGGAAACCAATCTGTACTTGTAGTTGCCTTTGAGATTGAATTTCAAAATGTGCTTTATGTTCACTGAATGGAAAATCAGTCTCTTTCCCAAATGAATGGTTGTATATCCCAACACAAGGATGTATTCTGGATATTAAATGTGGCTGTTGAAACTTTGATATCCGAAATGATAATCCAAAAAGTCCACAAGAGCAAGATAGACATTCAACACATGCGAAATCAGATATACTTCCCATTTGATAAGGGGAATAAGTTTCTAGAATAAATAGAGGAATAAGGAAGGAGTTGAATAAATAGTGGAATAAGTGAGTTAACCTGTTTGGATATTTTGGCGGGTTAAAGTTATTCAACAGAGATGGTATAATAACTTTACCCCGAGTTAAATCCACTTAACTTGAGGCAAATGGGGGGTGGGTTAAGTAGCGGGTTAAATACTTAACCCGGCGCTAACTCACTTAACCCGCCAACCAAACACAAGGAAAAAACAATGGGAAAAGAGTCCTAGAAGGGTTGGTCTCATTGCTTCTTCTCAAAGAATGATCATAGATAGATGTATACGTATGTATGTATGTATATAGGCCACCGCACAGCTCAAACTTCCACTCACACATGGTGGAAGTAAACTACATAATTTGATCTTTATAGGATCCATCAACCCAACAACCAAACATTTATTTCTCTAAACAGAGGCTAAATAGTTCCATCAAACAAGATGAAGATCCATCTTCCACTATTCTTTAGATGGAGCTAATTTTATTTTGTATATCATTTTCCAGTGGTTCCCACTCTTCTTGGTCATTCTTGTGTTGTCTTGATTTGCAGAGTTTATTCTGGTACCGTAGCTGGCGCTCGAGAGGCTTTCCTGCATGGTGTACCTTCTGTAGCTCTATCATATAACTGGTTTGTGATCTTCCTTTGAGTTCCTTCAGTTTCTTCATGGTGCTCTGGCTTGCAAATTTTGCAATGTAAATGAACCAGTATGAGTTCATAATTATCCACTACATTCAACTGGTTGACAATCAACTTTCTTGTCTAGATCTTCTTTTTTGGAGAAAAGGAAGGGTGATAGTTTTCCTGTTTATACATAGTCTTTGCCTCTGCCTTGAAATCTGGAGATTGATATGTTTAAGAAAGTCAACGAAATCTGGAGCTAGACACGAAAAGAAATGCTTTCATATAGGGAAATTTCCAAGACTTTATTACTTTCTTTTTTATGGAAAAGCACCAGTAAAGAATTCTAAAACTGGAATTTTATTAGAATGAGAATTGATGAAAATATAAGAGCTTAATCCCCTCTTTATATAGAGAGGGGATTACAAGTAATCCCAATTCCAATCCCAATCTTAATCCTACTAATTAAATATAGAAATAAATTCAATCTCATCAATCCTAATCAAATCAAATCAAAGCTCTAAAATTAGAAATAGATAAAGCACAACTTTTAACTATTTTGACTAATTGTAAAATATCTCTTTCCTAGTTCTTTGACACTCTCTCCTAAGTTGGAGCGTACAACATCCAACTTAAACGAGGTACACAAAATAAGAACTCTCCCCTAATATATGTAGTTGAAGGAGCATGAAGCAGTGCAGATTGTAGTAGAAGTAGCAGTTGTTGTAGAGTATTAGTTGTTGTAGCAAAGTAATAGCATGACATAATGACTGTAGTGGCCAAAGACAATAGTTGTAGGGTTGAAGGAGTAGTAGCCCCACACACAATGGTCATAGTAGTAGTAGTGACCACACATACAATGGTCGTGGTAGTAGTAGTGGTCACACATCGCGAAATGTTCCCAAGCACGTAGTCGTAGAGCTGAAAGAGCCTTGCTCAAAGTCCTCACCAGTCATCAACTTCAGCCGAAAAGCTAGATGCTAGATCAAAAGTTCCAGCACTTTGGTTTGGAGAAGCAGTAGGGGTTGTAGTCATGGTAGCATTAGAGGAGGTCTTACTCCTCATGGGAGATTGCAAACGTTCTAGTTTTACGAAAGTAAATTGGAGAGGATAGTGTGCGCATGGCTTGCATGCAAAGGAAGAGCCATATGTAGAGGTGCGGTGGACAAATAGTCAAGTGCGCGTGTTGTGGACACGGAGATGAAGTATGGTGACGGCATGCTTATAGAGGGGAACAAGCGAAGGAGAGAGAGGGTTAGTGGTCCATGGGAATTCCCTATGACCATTCTTGCTTTGATAATATGTTGAAGAATTCTAGAACTAGAATTTTATTAGAATGAGAATTGATGAAAAGAGAATGCCCTAATCCTTCTTTATATAAAGAGGGGATTACAAGCAATCCCAATCTTAATCCTACTAACTAAATATAGAAACAAACTCAATCTCATCAATCCTAATCAAATCAAATCAAATCTCTAAAATTTGAAAGAGATAAAATACAAATTTTAACTATTTTGACTAATCCTAAAATATCGCTTTCCTAATTCTTTAACAAGCACCTTGCACTAGAGCACTCTTTTGGGATTCAGGATGCTGGGACAAAATTATTTCCTATACAATACATTGCTATTCACAATGTATCATGTATCATGCCATTGGTTAGTTCTCCAATCAAACTGCCAATTGCCTCATTTCTAATGGTCACATTGATGGATCATCCCTTGTTTAGCTAGTGGTTACCGCAACAATGTTCATGATAGCAACGCTTGCACTGCTGGTGGCAGTGGCAAGCCTCGTGGACCTTTGTAGGGGCTGGAGAGGTCTTGGGAACCTCCGGCGAGCCATCGTGGGTGTTGACCCAGCAACCATGAGCGGCATTACGAAAATATGAGGAAAGAAATTGGTAATCGAAGTTGCATCCATTCCATTCCTTCCAACCCCCTTAAATAACATGGACATAACCATTACATAAAAGAAAGACAAAAATGACTCACGACCAAGAGGTCTTGGGAACCTCCGGCGAGCCATCGTGGGTGTTGACCCAGCAACCATGAGCGGCATTACGAAAATATGAGGAAAGAAATTGGTAATCGAAGTTGCATCCATTCCATTCCTTCCAACCCCCTTAAATAACATGGACATAACCATTACATAAAAGAAAGACAAAAATGACTCACGACCACTAACGTAAAAGAAAAAAAAGGAGAGGCTCTGTGGGCAGCCACGTAAAGACAAAATGGGGATCCTCCCCCCTCAGTCCATATCTTCCCAAAATGGTGCAAGACATCACCATGCAGGCCACGTTCTTCCGCATGGACCTCGTCCCTCTGGCAACTGCCCCAGTCCCTCCCCTGCCTTGCCAGCAGCTGTGGCTGCGCCAATTCTGCAACAGCTGAGGCATGGTCCCCAACCACCCACGTAGAGCATAAGATCCATCGAACCTAAATTTCTGGAGAAGCAAGCCACGTGTCCTGCTAGGTTGGCGTCACGTGGAGCTGAGCTGTCGGTGTGTATCAGTTCAGAGCTACTGTTTTTTTTTGAAAGGAGAAAGGGTGAGGGCCATTTAATCCCCCACCCACAGTTCAGAGGTACCGTTTCTAGATTGTGTGCCTTTTGACAGTCACAATAGACTCTACTTTCCAGTGTCCAAAGAATCTTCTTCCCTAGGGATCTCTTCACTTATTTATGCTTTTTTTTCCCTTGAAAAATTGGATCTATTTGGTATTGATTCAACTAAATTGATGAAGCATGCTTTATAAGGATTTTTTTCTTTCAGGTTAGCAGGAAAGAGCAATATCGATGACCTCAGGCTAGCTGCTGAAGTTTGTATACCCATTATAAATGCATTAGTGAAGGAATGCAGAAATGGGACTTACCCTAAAGGAGCTTTTCTAAATGTTGATGTGCCTGCAGATGTATTGCATCACAAGGTGAAACTCGTAAAAATTGGTACCGTGATATACAAATCACCATTTTTTCTTTATTTCTAAAATAGCTGCTCCAAGCATAAAATTGTCATCAATTCTCATTTAAAAAGAAAATAAATACTGCCATCAATGCTTAGTGAGCTCTTGACCCAGACATGCACTTGTCAACATTCCCTTTTCTTTGCAGGGTAACGTTCATATTAAAATGCATATATTGCAAATTTTGTATTTTCTTTATAAATATGCTGTACTGACAAATACATGGTCCTTTCACCTTTCATTTGAGACATGATATACAACTTTAGAACATCAGAAGTAGCTAAGCCTGGTTACAATTTACAACATATCTTGTAGCAATTTGGGTGGACCTCGCTTGGACAAGCAGACACACGGGCTCGGTGGCTTCTCAGTCGGCACATGGGCCCCGCTTGGACAAGCACTTGGAAACAGGTGGGCTGGGGAAACTTGGTTTTGCTGGATGCTCGGATTTGACTGAGGATCCAGCACCCAGGCCCCAGCTAGGTGACCTGGCGGGAATAGGCAAGTCAGGGAAGCCAAATCTTGCTGGATACCTAGATATGGCGGAGGACCCAAGGCTTGGGTCCTGCTTGGATGATTTGGCAAGGGCAGGCAGACGATGGAAGCATGGCTTTGTTGATTGCTCGAACTTTGTGGAGGACTCCCTACGGGCGATGGAGAAGGAAGCTGCGCCTGGAACGACAAGGATGAGGTAGAAAGCTACCATGGCGGATGGGTCCCCTCTGCTTTGGAAGTAGGGGAGGGGGGTTGAGCGCTTCCACTAGCGCCGAATGGAGCGGATGAGAGCAGCGGTAGGGGAATCATCTGGGGCGGCTTTGGCGGCGAATGAAGGGGTGATGGGACCGACCGGGGATGAGGGGACTCCCGTTACAGGGAGGGAGGTGATGGAGGGTCCCGTGGAGGTGGCTACGAAGGCGGGGGAAAGAGCCTCGGAGCTGGCGGAGAAGGTGATGATGATCGATGTAGGGGCGAAGAGCGGCTAGGAGATGGGGTTGGATGATGTTGGGACTGAAGTTGGGCCGCCGATAGCTGGAGATGGTCGGGTAGGGGATGAGGTGGTTCGTCGGCTGACCTGGGCTGCAGGTTTCGGTCAGGCGGAGATTGATAAGGTGGTGGAGGCCTCCGGCTTTGGTAGGACTGAAGGGGAGCCTCGCATGGTTACCCAAGGGTGAAAGCCCTTACGTGGAATGAGAGGGGTCTCAATGATCCCTCCAGAAGGGTGGCGCTGGGATCGTGCATGCGGAGATGTGCTCCGGATATAGTGTTGCTGTAGCAAGGACATCGGTGGGAACACTTTTGAGTTTGTTACTCTTGACGCTACGGCCGCTCGGGGGGCATTATTATTGCTTGGAAGGGGGACACGTTCTCTATGGAGGACTCGATGGTGGGCGGGAGTGTGGTGTCTATTCTGCTTAGAAGGTGTGGGGATGGGTGGGGTCTGGCTGTCTCTACGGTCTATGGACTTATTGATGACTTGGGTAGAAAGACCATGTGGGAAGATCTGGACCTGGCGGCGGTGAGATTCCACGAACAACCATGGCTCTTAAGAGGATATTTCAACGTCACTCTTGTGGACAGTGACAGATCGGGGGGAAGAGGTGGTAGGGACCTGGGGTCGGAGAAGTTTGCAGAGTTTGTGGCGGCTCACGGGTTGGTGGACATGCCGGTTGCCTCCTGTGCTTACACATGGAGGAGCTTGGGAGGGCTTATGTCCAGGTTGGATAGGTTCTCTCTGGAACTGGCGGAAGTTTCCCGTTGGCGGAAGTTCACTCATTGGAGAGGCCTTTCTCGGACCACACACCCTTGCTCTGGAGTTCTAATGAGGTGACCAGATTTGGTACATACTTCAAGTTTGAGCGGGCTTGGTTGTCGGAGGATGGTTTCAGAACGAAAGTTGAAGACAAATGGAGGTCCTTGCAGTCGGAAGGATCTGCAGCTACGAGACTTGAGGTGAAACTCAAGGAACTTAGGAGCTTCTTGAGGGAGGTGAGAAAAAAGATGAAAGAGGAGAGGATTAGAAGGCCCTCAGGGAGGTGGATAGGCTTAATTAAGTTGAGGACCTCGGCTTGCTGACGATTGATGAAAGAGCGACTAGGGCGGAGGATATGAAGACCATTCAGGCAGTGGATCACAAGGCCGAGGTGGAGTGGAAGATGAGATCCAAACAAAAGTGGATTAAGGAAGAGGACTCTAACACTAGGTACTATCATATGATGGCCTCTGGGAGACGACGGAGAAACTGGATTGATAAGCTTACTATGGAGGGCACAGAGTTTGTTGGTAGAGAAGCGGTAGATTTCTTTAGGGACTTTACGAGGAAGAGAAGGCCAGGACATTGAAGTTGGCGTGGATTGGATATTCCCCACATCCGATCAGACCATGCGGAAGAGTTAGTGGCACTCTTCACTGAGGAGGTACGAGCAACAGTATGGGGATTGAATGCGAATGGGTGCCTTGGTCTAGATGGCTTCTCGATTCTCTTCTACAAGGAGTTCTAGATCATGCTCAAGGATGAGGTCATTGACGTGTCGAGAGAATTCAGGGAGGGCAACTGTGGCTTTAATAGGTTGAATAAATTCCTTCTATTTCTCCTGCGGAAAAGGGAGGGAGCGAGGGATATTGACGAATTCAGACCCATTGCCCTCTCCAATGCGGTATACCTGCTGGTGGCTAAGGTCCTGGCGAATAGACTGAGAAAGGTCATTACTGAGGTGATTGCGGAGGTCCAGATGGCTTTTGTGCCTGGAAGAACTGTCCTGGACGAGTATATGGTTGCTACCTAGATCCTGTTCGGATGGAGGAGGCAGGGGAAGAAGGCGTTTCTTTGGAAAGTGGATTTCAGGAAGGCGTATGACTTGGTTCAATGGTCATTCCTATGGGTGTCTATGATAAAAAGGGGATTCCTGCTAGTATGGGTGCAGTGGATGAAGCAATGCGTCACGACAGCCTCCTCGGTTCTCGTAAATGGAAACCTAGCAGGGAGATGGATACAGCCAAGGAGAGGAGTCAGGCAATGTTGTCCTCTGGCTCCTATGTTGTTTGTGTTAGCCACTGATGCGCTGGCGAGGTTGGCTGGTAGAGCATGTGAGAGAAGGCTGCTTAAGGGGTTCACTATGGACCATGACGTCATGATTCCTGTCCTCCAGTATGCAGACGACACCCTGTTCTTCATGGAGGGGATTGTGGTAGACGTGAGAAGGCTAAGAGTGTTGTTGGAGCTCTTTGGGGAGGCTTCTGGTCTGCGAATTAACTATGGGAAGTCCACTTTCATCCCATGTGGTCTGACAGAGACGAGGCCAGGGTTTGTAGTGAGGTGCCGAACACTCAGAGGGAAGCCTTGCCTATCTCATATCTGGGCCTACCCTTGACGGATAGGAGGTTGTCGGTGCAAGACTGGCATCCCTTGGTGGAGAGGCTGGAAAGGAGGCTAGTGGGGTGGGCCTCTAAGCTGCTATCTAGGGGAGGCAGATTGGTGTTGTTTAAAGTGGTACTTGCAGCTATGCCTTCATATCTCGCTGTAGTATTGAAGATGCCCAGGCGGGTTGAGAAGAAGATCCTCTCTCTCATGAAGAACTTCTAGACTAACTTTGGGACGAACAGAAAGGGGGTGAAATGAAGCTGGTGGCTTGGGAGGAGGTCTGTAAGCCAATACAAGAGGGTGGTATGGGAGTGAGGGAGCTAGGACGAACGAATGATAGCCTCTTGAGCAAGTGGCTGGTGAGGTTGTTTGGGAAAGAGGAATACCTAGTTGGAAGGGTTGTAGGAGCGTCCTATGATTCGACAATGCCATGGGATCTGGCGACGTCCCCTCTGAGGGGAGCTTCCCACTTCATTAGGGATCTATCTAGGGTGGCATTGCGGCTCCAAAGTTTCTTCATGCCGGTTCTTGGAGTAGGCAGAGAGTTTAGATTCTGGACAGATGATTGGACGGGGAATGGGCGGTTGTGTGCCTGGTTCCCCAGGCTGGTGGCGATGGAGGTGGGACGGTTGCGGATGCCTGGGATGGCTGTTGGTGCCCCGCACTGGTCAGGAATCTGTTTGATTAGAGGATTGAAGATCTATAAGGGTTGCTGTGGGGCCTGGAGGGTTGGGAGTTGGGGGAAGGGGTGGATTCGTTTGGTTGGGAGGAAGGAGACTTCTTTATTCGTGATGCATAGAGGCAGCTGGGGGACTCTTCCGAACAGATGGACATTGATCTCGCCAGGGATTACAGGATGTTGTGGGAAGCCGCTTGCCCTTTGAAGGTGAAGGTATTTATCTGGTTGCTGAGGAGGGGACGGATCATGACGAAGGTTTGGCGCGCGAGGTGGGCACTGGAGGTGGATATCACTTACCCATTATGCCAGGGCGGACCTGAGGATGTGGAACACTTGTTCTTCACATGCCCCATGGTGAAGATACTGTGGAGCTGTTTTGGGGATGGTTGGTGGTCTCATGCATCCTATCTGGAGTTCTAGAGATTGTTAAGAAGAGGCATGGCAAGGGACTGACATAACTCCTTTTGGTCAAAAAAGAGAGGGCAAGGTCGTTGGCGATTCTATGGGCTATCTGGCTTGGAAGAAATGCAGCAGTGTTTAGAGGACAACACCCATATGTAGAGAATTTTGTGGAGTCTGTTCTGTCTTTTATGTCCTCTTGGGCTTGAACTTTGTACTTTGGCCTTATGGCCCATGATTAATGAATTGTCTAGGTGGTTATCAATTGGATAATCACCCTTTCCCTTTAAAAAAAAAAAAAAAAAAAAATTGGGTGGACCAGATTTGTCAATATGCCTTGCGTATTATGTACTTCCTTCAATGCCCTATACGCAAGTAGTTGGTGAGGATATGTCTTTTGCTATCCTTCTTTGAGAGGGATAATTTACTGCTATAATACACTTGGAAATGCTAAGCTTGGTTAAAACATATCTTGGCACAATTTAGTGGACTGGACTTGTCTATTCTTTTTCCCTCCCTTTAAGACATACAAGAGAAGCATAATTGTATTCAAAGGCGGACAGAGATGATGCTAATGTTGTTCATATGACAGATGAGTTACCTACTCCATGAAACTTGAGAATTGTCTCTTTTCCTAGGTAGGCTCTACTTTTTAACGGCTACTCAACATGTGAAGAGTTGACCATTCCACAATATGCAATTGCAGTCTACCCCTATAGATGCCATATCTTCCAACATCTACTCCCAAATTATGCTTGAGGAGGCACTAGCTATAATTTGTCCTTGTTGAGAGTATGCTGCCAGTGGAAACCCCTTGTATGAAGATATCAGCTAAATTAGACTCATATTCATCATACAAAATAGAAAATTTTCAGACTTATCTGAATCATGTGGGGATCAACTGGGGTATTATTGTTTCCCCAAATTGGACGATGGGGTTGATGCAAAGCACAAATGCTCCAGCTGCCAAATCAAAGCAGTTTTTTCTGATTGGCAATTGCCAGTTGCTTCAGCATGGGGAACATTCAAGCTCTCTGTCCGGACCAAAGGTTGAAACTAGAGTAATTGAGTTTGGGATAGATTGTAGCTCTATTTGAAGATACCTCTGAAGGTTAATGTTTTCGCTCAGCTGCTGAGGAGAGGCAGTTTGGTGATTAAAGTGGTTCTCAGAAGGTAGAGGAGGAATGTTTCTTGCATTTATTCTTTGAGTGCAGCTTCTCTATCAATGTTTGGTGGGAGCTCTGGTTCTTCTTGGCAGATGTCTCATGGTCTATTTTGTTTTGGTCTACCTTTAGAAGCAGCATGATTGGTGATCCAACCATGTGGGTAAAATGGTTTAATGGATTGTGGTTGATTGGCTACAAAGGAACAACATGGTGTTTTGGTTGAAGTGGCCTCGGGCTGATGTTGTTGAGGAGTCACTGTGTTTGTACAATTCTTAGACTGAAGCCTTGTAGCTGGCTTTTATGTAGTGAATGAATGAAGCCGATGGCTATTGACCTCCAAAAACTGTCATTTATTTTTTCAATAGAGAGCTTGTATACCTTGAGTTGGCATTCATATCCAGTATCCAGCATAATCAGTTGCTTGGTGTATCTCTAAGCTAAAATTTTATGAAAAATCAATATCAGTGTTGAGAGAATAATCAACTGCCTTATTGAGAAAGAGACCCTAACCTCATTTATATAGAGAGTTAGAGTTAACAAATTACATACTAAGCCCAATAGAACTAGGAAATAACAAAACAAGAATAGAAATAGAAACTAGGACTCTAAATAACTTCGCCTAATTCAACTAGGACTTTATATAACTATTCCTAATACTCTAGCAGTCCCCCTCTCAAGTTGGAGCATGTAAAACGCCCAACTTAGAAGAAACAAAATTGGACTCCCCCCCTAATGTAGACATCCGGAGGAGTAGGTGGCAAATCAGAGGAGCAGATTGGAGGAGGCAGTAGAGGCAGATAGTTAGTAGTAGGGTGGGAGACAATGCCAAGCAGCAGCAGTAGCAGCAGCAGATAGATGGGAGATGATCCCAAGTAGCAGCAACGACAGTAGTAGGGATGGATGAAAAGAGCTTTGCTTAGATCCTCCACTAGTGGCAGCATGCATAGATGGCAGTGGATGCACGCAGAGGGTAGAGGGGACCCATGTGGTATGCGTGGCGGGAAGGCAGGTGGCACGTGGGTGCATGCATAAGGCAGGGAGGATCGTGTCTGGTGGTGTGGAAGGCAGTAGCCACAGGCACGCAAATGTGCACTCCAGCAGGTCAGAGCCTTGCATGCTAGCGTGCGGAGGCAGGAAGAACACACATGCAGTTGCTTGCAGTGGGTAGAGGACCTGCGCGTGAGTGTGCTGCGAGTAGGAAGCAACCTGACGCAGTTGTGCGTGAAGGTAGTAGATCTGTGTGTGAGCACTGCAAGCAGTAGAAGAGTACGTGGTGGCAGTGTGTGCAGAGAGAGAGAGAGAGAGAGGCCTAGGGCAAGTGGTAGGGGAGAGGGATTCCTTAGGCTCGGGTCTTACTTTGATACTATGTTGAGAGAATAATGAACTGCCTTATTGAGAAAAGAAATCCTAACCCCCTTAGAGAGTTAGAGTTAGCAAATTACATACTAAACCCAATAGAATCAGGAAATAACAAAACAGGAATAGAAATAAAAATTACTACTCTAAATAGCTTAACCTAACTCAACTAGGACTCTATAACTATTCCTAAAACTATAGCAATTAATAGGACTGGTTTTATCTCCATCATCATAAATTGATTAATTATTGGACAATCAAGCATATCTTCTGAAAAATTTCAGCCCATAGGTATTTCCCCCTTTAGATATCTGAAGACCTCTTGAACTCATCAATTGATCCATGTTTTTTTTTTGTACGGTGCATACATAAGTCGAGAGAACTAGCTGATAGAGAAATATCTAGCATAGTTATCATTAGTTATTGGACAATAAGATCCCTTCGGTCCATCAAATGATTCATGTCTGTTTGTTTGGACAGTGCACACATAATTCGAGAAACCTGTTTGATAGAGGAATGCTTGGCTTAGTTATCATGAGATATTGGACAACATAAAGCAGTCTTTCTTTATTTTTTTTTGAAAGGAAAAGGGGGAGTTAACAGAGGTTGTTAACCTCTGAAGGAGAGCCAAATCAAAATGTGCTACAAGGAATGTTGTTTTGGTTGATAACCCCATCCACGAACACCCTTACATGCCTAAAATTAACCCTGTTACATTCCAACCAAATACACCACAAAAGTAAAAAGGCTCTCATAGTCTCCCCGTTTGTGAAGGCACCATGTAGGCTAGGCTAAAATTCAGTCACCGAAGAATGCGCATTGCGCAATGGACCATTGCCTACCACCTGTCCAACAGTCAATCGTGGAAGAGCAGCCACAGAGGTGGTTCACATCTTCCACTCGCTCTTCACAATAGTCCACAGCCACTTCTGCAGCCCAACACCTCACGCAATCCTTGGCCACTAGCTGACCTCTCCGCAAAAGCCAAAGAAAGAACTTGGCCTTGAGGGCGATCTGGGACTTCCAAATTTTCTAGCAATCTCCAGCCAAAATCTATAGTCCACATGCCTGTCATCCTGCGTAAAGTGACGATAAGCTTTCTTAACTAAAAAGGCACCATGTCTCCACACCCAGTTGTCCTTGCCCACTTCGAGGTCGATGTCTAAGATAATCTGCAGCAAGTGTCAGATCTTCAGCTCTAGCAACTAAAAGGGAGCCCGAGATGAGGAGTGATCCACAAAGTAGCTGGAGACTGATGCCATAGGCTTTGTTGCTAGAGCGGCCAATCTGGGATAAATTTCTGCAAGAAATACCAGCCAGTGACCATTCATATCCATAAAGCACTCTTTTATCTGCTTTTGCTTTCTCATAAAGGTATCTGATCTTTGTGTTGAGAAGGCAAAGGAGTAGAAATTGGTCTATTCTTATCCTTGTGACGTACAAAGAAATTTGATGTTTTTTTTAGGAAAAAAACAAAGAAATTTGATTTGTGTTGAGTTTGCATATTCAATAACTTGAATTTTTGAGAGGTAATTCGATAACTTTAGTTTGCAAAAAGTACTCCATATCACCAGGATCCTTCATATGGTTGCATCCTTATTTGATTACTTGAAAATCATTGTTTTTATGAGTGAAACCATGATGGTTTCAAAGTCATTGGGAATTACTATTGTGGAGGTTTGTGCAATGTGGTGGAGACTCTTGACGTGGAAGATCACGTGTGGAAGTCCCATGCGTGGACTGTTGGCACAAGAACTGAGAGAGGAGGGAGAGAGAGCTTGGTGAGAGAAAGGAGAGGAGTTGAGGGAAAGATGGAAGCATTAATGTAATTAACTCAACTCAAAATAGCATAAGATGCTCTCTACATATAGAGAGATTACACTTAGTGCTAAAAATAAAAAATAGAAAATCAGGACTTAATAATTTACTAAATATCTTGACAACGAACATGCCAAACTTGATTAGCTTGGACCCAAAGCAACCTAATTTAATCCCTAAGCCAACCACTAGGGTCGGCGCCCTCTTGACTGACAAAACTGCCATGTGTACAGTCCATGTGGCCACTATCCCGTGTGGCAATCTACGTGGCTTCTTCATTCTTTACACTCCTTGTTAAGTCGAGGTTGGGGAGAGGACAATGAATTGCATGTACTTTGGTGAGCATCTAGAGGCCCTACTACACCTCTTCTTTCTTGATCACTTGATCATTCTTCTTGGTTGGAGTCTTGGCAGGCACCGCAAGTCTGAAAGTGCCCTCGAAAGTCGTTGCCTCTTTGGTAACCTCAATAGTTGACACCATTGCTCTAGTTTTCTTTAAATGATAGAAAGATGAGTGATCCCATGCACGATGTTTGATACTTAATCGGGCTCCTTGGTTAAAGGAGATCCGACTCAACAATCACACAAGCAATCACACAAGAGACAAAGAAATTGTTTATCCAGTTTCACCGCAAGGGGTGTATGTCTAGGGGGAGAGCAGTGCTCTCGAGCTTCTACAAGAATTGTATTGGTATAATAAGCTCTAGTTTCTCTCTCTCTGATTGCGTGAAGAGAGTCTCGAAAGGCCTCTCTTCCCTATTTATAGTACTAGAAATATTGTTGCAATGTAAAATTCCATGTAACGGTCCTTACGGATTCTCCGATACGTCCTTTATTTGGCTATTAATAGCGCAAGTAACGCCACCGTTGAATGCCGACGTGGGCGTCGTGGGTGTTAGTCGCCGCCTCTTCGACTCCGGTCAATCCGAGTCCTTTGGTGGGTCGGTCATATCCGAATCCTCTTGTTTGAAGGTAGGTCTGGATCTGTCCGAGAGTAGGTAGCATCGGATCCACCTATTTACTCCATATTCAGGTAGCCGGATCCTTCTTCGGGCTTCGTGCGAAGTTTTAAGTCACATGGTGCTTTTTGCCCCTTATCGTATGTCCCCACTTTCTAGCTAGCGAATGCTGCTGAGTGCTGAGAGAGTAGTTAGAGCACTTAAAACTTCACCATATATAATGCACCTAAATGTTTTCCAAGCTCTCTTTCAACCGGGGTGAACATTTGTTATGAAGCAGAAGGTTTGATTGCAGGTGGGCAAGGCGTCTCTAGTTATGTGTTGTATGATCATTGAAGTACGTGTGGAACGTGGTCGTGGCTTGCCTGATTTCTTGTTGGCCTTAAGAGGTCAACCTATAATAATAAAGGGAATGCGAGCGTGGTCGCTTGAGTTTCTGCCGGCCTTAGAAGGCAGCAAATAATGGAAGGAACGTAGGCGTATGCACCTGAGTTCCTGCTAGCCTTAAGAGGCAGGAAATAAATAAGGGAACGTGAGGCACGTTCGCCTGAGTTCCCGTTGGCCTTAAGAGGTAGGAAATAATGAAGGGAGCCCGGGCATATCCTGCTGGCCTTAAGAGGCTAGCATCCTGGGTGAAAATGTGACGTATGCGCCACCTTTCGCGAGTGATGGCCAATCACTGCGGAAATTGATCTTTATGTTGTTGCATGACAAGACCAGCATTAATTGTCGTCATGATGAGGCGTCGCACCTAACAGTGATGTGACCGTTATTACTACGGCATAAGCTTTGCGCGCACAGGCATTTAATGCTCATAATGATGACTGAGGTATTATCAGGTTTTGGTAGGATTTTTTGAAATGCACGTTGCATCCAGCGGGATTTCGTTTTTTCGAAATCCGTGTCGCATCTAGTGGGATTTCATTTTTTCGAAATTTGCTCCTTGCAGGGGGAACTGCCTGCAAGGGGGTTTATAAATAGGGGGTGGGGTATAATTAATGCCCGACCTACCCTCTTGCTATAGCGGAGCACCTTGCGATCCAATTTGTGACTTCTCTGGCGAACCGTGAGAAGGTACCCTCTTTGGAGCATCCCTTTCAGAGGAGTATCAAAGGTGTAGTCATGTTTGGGCTCGCGGGCAAGAGTAAGTCTACTACTTCCTTGTTCGGCATCTCGCCTGAGACGATGAAACAATACAATTTTGCTTCTGATTTTCGTAGCTGGTCTGCCATTAAGGGTTCCTGGATGAGTACGGATTGGGTGGAGTTTCACTTCATCCTTGTGGATCCCAGACCCGTTTGTGCTTCGATGGGTCTAAGGAGATGTTCCTCATTTGTAGATACGCAATAGAACACGGTCTATGGGTACCCTTGAACCCTTTTTTGACTTCCTCTCTTTCTACCGTCTCGCCTCGCAATTTAGCCTCAACTGTGGCTAGTTTTGAATGCCTTTATCGCCATTTGTTTTCATCTGGGGGTTGTTCCCCATTTGGGTTTGTTTCGCTTGCCTTTTGGGCTCATGCCCCTTAAAGTGAAGAGGGGTAGGCCTCCGTTAGGCACTTACACCTTGTACAGCCGGCATACCAAATACCAGATAGTTGATCTCTCCGATAGTCTGAAAGGGCAAGATTACCATTTCTTCTTTATTTCCAATATTGAAGATCTCAGAGTCCCTTATACTTGGCAAGGCCTGCCTGATAGGGATCTACCTCCTAGATTTGATGAGCTTGATCTGTCTACATGGTTGAATGTAGACAAAATTATAAAATTTGGGCCGATTGCCCACTCGAAACTCAAGTGGGAAGACGTTTGGGAGGCTCTGTCATGGGTCGCAGACTCTTACCCCACGGCATGTAAGTAGGGGGAGGTAATAGCTTTAGAACGTGTACTACCTCCACTGGTTAACCATCTGGCTTTTTTGTTGTAGCCTTTGGACGGTTTGCTCGTCCGGAAACCCTTAGGCGTTGAGGCAGTAGCTCCTACCACTATGGGTACCGGCATGGGGAGGAGAGGCCTATGAAGCAGGGCGAGGGGAGTGAATCCTCTCGCTTGAAGGAGTTGAAGAGGAAGGAGGAGGGATGTGAAGAGAAGATAGAAGTCCCCCTGTAGTGCTTGAAGAGGGGGCCCGCTACTAGGCTTCTTTTGGGAGAGCCGGTAGCGTCTGCTCCTACGAGTCCAAGTGGGGGTGAGGCAGAGGATGCCCTAGTGGACCTGTCTGTCCCTTCTAGCCTGCCTGGACCACCTGAAGCGATTATCCTATGAGGCTCCCCATCTGAGGCCTCGACAAAGGACTCAGACGGGGAGTACTAGTGTCTCTATTGCCCCATCCAGCTCTATTGGCACCTTCACCAAGCTGGTGCAGGAGGTGGTTGTCAGTGGTGGTTTTTTGAGTGGCAGTGTATTTGAGCAGCCGTACTGCATGTAGAGCGCGATGGGGACGAGAGTATTGGTAGATCCTTCCGACTGAGGAGGTCCAAGGATGATTGGACAGATAATCGGATCTATCGAGGGATTCGTACTAGAGGGGGCTCGTGAAGGCCTCGTACCTAGCTAGACGGCATCGTCTTAGGTGGGCACTTCGAGCAGCGCCCCTAACTTGGAAAGGTGGGTGCTCCGACACTTGCAAGATTCTCTGTTCTGGCCTACCTCCCAACTGAGAGGTATGAACTTCAACCACATGTTCTTTTATTACCTCTGTGCAGTAGGCTTCTTTTGCTTGTTTTTTACTTCTCCTTTGGCAAGAAACTTTTGCCTCACACTTGTCTATGGTCTTGGACAGGTTGAGACTCTTGGGACTATCTTTGTCCTGTGTGGCGATGTTTCATCATACATCGTTGAGCCTGGCGGCTACATTGAGGTGACTAATATGGTTGCCAAATGGGTCGTGATGGCCAAGGCAGAGCAAAGGACTTTTGCCCACCGGATCGAGGAGGCCACTGCTGCTCGTGAGAAGGTGGAGAAGGCAGCGGAGGAGGCCACCGTAAGCTCCATTCGCAACGACGGGTGGCCGGTCAAGTGGTCCAGCTGCAGGATGAGCTGAACAAGGCCCGCCAAGGTTTGAGGAAGGCTGCGCACCTTGGCGAGAATATGGAGAAAAGTCTCATCAGGGCCCCACAAGACTGAAGTTGTGGCTCTGCGAGACTTGTCTGAGCACCTGCAGACCTCTTGCACCAGCATTCTCTCATCGAAGGAGGTGTAGGTGCTCAAGGCTGAACACTCAGCCAGAGAGGGGTATAAGGCAGCTCTTCAAGAAGAGTGCCTTCGCCTAGGTACGGCCATCGACAGGCTTTCCAGTCTGACGGCAAGTCAAGAGAGGGTGGAGGCGGCTGTGGAGAGCCTGAGAGCCGACCTTGACAAAGCCCAACAGTTCGCAGAGGATAAGGGCAAGAAGGTGCTTTAGCTGGAATGTACTACATAGCCGGAGCTTGATCCTGAGATGGTGATGGCATTCTTCACCTTTGATCCGTTTGTGAAGAATCGAGAGGCAATCTCGAGGGAGATCGAGAAGTACACCCTGGCGGTTGTGCAGTCCCTTCTTGAGGGCAAGCATACTTCAGTGGAGGAGCTATGCAACTGGCCTATGGACGAGTTTTTGTTCGAGTTTGACTGTCAGAAAGTTGATGGTCGGATTGCAGACAAGGCTCCTATAGAGTCGCCTGAGGATCAGCCGGGAAGCCTGGCTCTTGAAGAGGAGGTAGACAAACCAGGTTCGTCAGGAGCTGCGGAACTGCGTGTTCGACTAATCAGCCCAACTCGTACCGTCTCGTTGCGACCTTTAACGCCTGGAGTGTATATCTTTGAAGACTCGAAATGAAGTCGTCGAGTCCTCAAAAAGTGTTGCTGTTTTGTGTTTCCCTTTGTCGACTTTCTTTTTTTTTTTTGGGTCATGTGATGGAAATGGCCGCTGGGAAATGTAACAAGCAACACAAATTTTGAATGAAAAAATTCTATCTTTATTGACTTCATTTGTCTTTATACATGATACAAATGTAAGTTGCTCGCATGGCAAGTATGAGGGATTTGCTTGCCGCTTAAGGTCTGTATTTCGTAGAAGTTGCCTGGACTATCTTTATGAATTTTATAAGGCCTTTCCCAAGGGAAGTTTAATTTTCCGCTCGGTTTGCTTGACATGGAGACTTTGCTCTTTTGCAAGACCAAGTCTCCTTTAGAGAACGTCCGCTTGCGGACTCGCTTGTTGTAGACGGCTGCTGTCGCTTCTTTGTGTTTGAGTGACGCTTCTGAGCCTTCGTCCCTTATCTCATCCACGAGGTCTAAGGTCAGGCAAACTTGGTCATCATTGGTGGCAGGATCATAGAATTGTGTTCGATAGGTAGGGGGGACTCTCTATTGGTAGTTGGGCTTCCATGTCGTACACAAGGTTGAATGGTGTGTGACCTGTGGAAATTCTTTGGCATGTCTTGTAGCCCTACAATACGTCCAGTAGCTCATCCACCCATCTTCCTTTGGCTGAATCCAGATGGCATTTTAGCACTGAAATAATGATGCGGTTGGTTACCTCCACCTGTTCGTTTGCTTGGGGGTGGCCTACTGACGTAAAGCATAAGCGGATGTCCCAGCTGGTGCAAAATTCTTCGAATTTTTTGCAGGCAAATTGGGTATTATTATCCGTGACAATGTATTGAGGTACCTCATACCGAGTTATGATGTTCTTACGAACAAATGAGACTACTCTATCAGCTGTTGGGTTGGCCATGGCGTCAGCTTCGACTCATTTGGAGAAATAATCGACCGTCACTAGTATGAACCGCTTCTGAGCCAGGACTGGCGGGAAAGGGCCAATGAAGTCCATGCCCTATTTTGTAAAGGGGATGGGCAATATAACATGCATTAACTTTCCCAGCGACAAGTGGGCAGGGTAGCAAACCGCTGTTACTTGTCATACTTGCGCACAAAGTCTTTGCATTGCTACTTTATTTGGGGCCAAAAGTACCCCACCTGGAATAGCCAGGCCAAGAGTGCTTTGTACCCTTCATTATTCCCGCATATACCTCTATGGACTTCTTGAAGGGCCTACAACGCCTCTTCCTTTGTAAGGTAGCATAATAGGGGGGTGAAATATCCCTGCTTGTACAGTTGCCTCTCTATTAAGGTGTACCTAGAAGCCTTTAGGCGGGATGCCTTGGGTCGAGGTTCCCTTAGGGGCAACTTGCTAGAGTTCAAGTAGATGATAGATGTCATCCATGAAGTGGATTGCTTTATCGTGAACGTCTTAGGAGCAAGTACAGTTAGCTCCTTCAAGGTCTGGAGACAAATATCATCTTCTTGCTCAAGCGGGATTTCCGCAATGCGTTCACCGGGGGGTTGTCAGCTTGGGGTACCCGTCTGATCGAGATAGTCTTGAAGTCCGATAGCTCCTCCTTGGCCTTATTAGCATACACGATCATGTTTGGATTTCGAGCTTGGTATTCGCCACTGATTTGATTGACGACCAATTGGGAATCCGTGTAGGCTTCCAACGAGGAGACATTTCTTGACTTGAACCTGCTAACATGGCCTCGTACTTCGCCTACTTATTGGATGCATGTAAGACCAGTTTGATGGCGTGCTTATGAGTAACGTCGTCTGGGGCGATCAAGGCTATGCTGGCCCCAGACCTGGCTGTCATAGACGAACCATCAATATACAACTGTCAGGGCAGAGTGAGGGTGGTATTTGAGTTTGTAAACTCCACCACAAAGTCCGCCAAGACTTGTCCTTTAATGGATCTCCTCGATTGGTATTGGATGTCAAATTCCCCCGGTTCCGTAGCCAATTTGATCTGTTGTGCTGACCCCGTGGGCTTGTGTAGCATTCACTGTAGGGGGTAGTCTGACAGAACCACTATTGTGTGGGCTTGGAAGTATGGGCGTAGCTTTCTGGTGGCCGTAGCCAAGGTTAGCCTAAGCTTCTTAATAACCGTATACTTAGCTTTTGCGCCTTGATATGTTTTGTTAATAAAGTATATTGGTCGTTGTGCTCATTCGCCAACTAAGACGGCACGAACGGCGGACATAGATGTTGCTAGGTACAAGGAAAGAGCTTCCCCGAGCTTAGGAGTCGTCAAGATAAGGGGACTTTGGAGTGCTTCCTTGACTTCCTAAGGAGTCTAGTGGGCGGCAGTATAGCCATTGTTCTTTTTGATACACTCGAAGAAGGGAAGGTACTTGTTAGAAGATCGAGACAAGAATCGGTCTGAAGAGGTGGTTTTGCAGGTTAATGACTACATCCCTTTTAGAGTACTTAGCAGTTGCAAGTCCATGATTGCCTGGATCTTATTTGGGTTTGCTTCGATTCCTTTGCTGGAGACCAAGAACCCCAGGAATTTCTCGGTTGATACCCCAAATACACACTTCTTAGGGTTCAGGTGGAGGTGGGTGTTCCTTAAAACTTGAAACACCTCTGTCAGATACTCTAAGTGTTGAGGGAAGTTCGATCCCTTTACTAACATATTGTCTATATACGTTTCAAATGATTTTCCTATTATATTGGAAAAAATCGTATTTATAAGGTGCTGGTAAATTGCTCCAGCCTTTTTGCAAGCCAAAAGGCATGACCATATACTGAAACATACCCCTGTTTGTTATGAACGAGGTATGAGATCTGTCGGCTGTAGCAAAGCTAATTTGGTGATACTCGTTGTAGGCGTCTAGGAAGGACATGTGAGATTGTCCGTTGCAGGAGTCCACCAGAGCGTCCACCCTTGGTAAGGGAAATTCGTTCTTCGGGTAAGCTTCATTGAGGTTGGTGAAGTCCACGCACATGCGTCATTTGCTGTTGTCTTTCTTTACTATCACAACATTCGAAAGCCAAGTCAGGTACAAGGAATCTTTAATAAAACTAGCTTTAAGGAGCTTTTGGATTTCAACCTCAGCCACTTGTCATTGCTCGGCTGACTTGTGCCAGCGTGCCTGTTTGACTACGCGGGTGCCTGCTTGAATATTGAGACGATGTTGGATCAAGGATGAGTCCACTCCCAGCAGGTCATTGGCGAACCAAATAAAGACGTTCGCATTGGTCCTGAGCAAGGGTAACAACTCCTGTACTTCGAAGGGATCAAGGTCCGTTCTGACCTGGATGAGCTTGGTAGCGTCATTAGGGTAAAGTTGTACAGCCATGGCTGAAGAGACTGGCTGGAGTTCCGAAGTCGCTGACGGATCAGTTGGATTTGCTTCCTGCTAGATCGCATGGACCTGGCTTTTCTTTTTCCCCCATTTTTGTGGCTGAGGGGGGTCTTGGTTCTATGGATCGTTCCAGTTCAATTCTCAGGAGCTCGTGCCCAGCCGTTTGATCCTTATGCACAATTCCCACCCTGCGAGGAGATTGGAAAGCATAAGTTGGAAATATGAAGGGATCAGGCGGAAGGCATGGGTTGCCGGGCGGCCGATGATGCCGTCAAATGCTGTCGTCAACCCGGCCACTATGAACGTGGCTGTCATGTTGAGGTGCTTGTCCTCATCATAGACGGATAAGGGAAGGCTGATATCTCTTTTAGGCATCACTTTATGATTGCCAAACCCCACGATCGGGTGAGTCGATGGGGAGAGGTGCTCCTCTTTGAAGCCTTGTGCAGTGTCTTTGCAAACAGAATGTCCACGACGCTGCCTTCATCCACTAAGAGTCTATGCTGTAACTGCCCCGCTAGCAGGAGTGTCATCAGGATCGGGTTCGTATGTTCTGCCGAATTAGGCAGAGAGGCAAACAATTTGGAGGCCACCTGTTTGGCTGTATTCCTTTCACCCCACTGAAGAGTGGGGAAAGCACAAGGGAGCATTTGCCTAGAGGGAGTAGCTTGCTGGCTTGAGACAACGTTGACCTCGAGGATTACCTCAACCTCTGTGTCCATGGGTTTAGGCGGCGAGAGGTGAGTGTTCTGGGGTAACGCTGGCATCGTCACTAAGACTTGGCAGTGGTACTTGCCGAGGAGAGCTAGGGTGACAGTGACATCGCCTGCTCGATCTGATGAGCCATAGACCTGTCTTGCTTTTGGTCTGTGATGAAGACCATGTTGACCCCTCGGAATTGTTGGAGCTTTTCTTTGTGGTAATCTCTGGGCTCTTCATGGGTCTCTTCCCTTTATCTTGGTCCTTAGTTTGCTTTGCGAAATTAACCAAGTTTCCATGTCGGATCTGGGACTCGATTTGGTCGTGCATATCACAATAGTCTTTAGTGGTGTGACCCTGAGCCCTGTGGTACTTGTATTAGGGCCTGGAGTCAGCCTTCTTCATGGGTTTGGGCGGGGGTAACAGGTCCTTATCTGTGGACCAGACCTCCGCCAACACGTCTGCCTAGTTAACGGTCAAGGGAGTGTATTCTTCAAAGAACTCCTGCTTGGGTTGGCGATGTCCATTGTTTCGGCCCCTGGTGGCCGATCGCTCATTTGGTCAAGAAAGGTAGACAAGGGCGGGTTCTCCTAAGATCCTCCTTTCCTCCATAGGACTGTCGTCGTCGCCGTATTCTTCGGCCAGCCGGCTACGGGAGCGCAAGGAATCATCCTGCTTCACGAATCTTGTAGCCCTATCCTATAACTCCGCTATGTCTCTAGGCGTGAAATCATTGATGTCATATTAGAACCTCTAGGTTAGGAGACCCGACTTGAAGTACTAGATGGCTAGGGCATCGTGAGGCCTCTTGCACCTAAAGTACTGGGCCTTGAACCGGTCCAGATAGGATCGAAAAGACTCAATCTTATGCTGTCTGACTTCCGATAACCTTTCTGGGTTGTCTCTAACACTTTGCTACTCGGCAAAATACTGGCAGAACTTATCCATCAGCTCTTGGAAGCAAGTGATCTGTCCGGCTGGCAGTTCATTGAACCACTCATGGGCCATGCCAGACAGATATGACGGGATTTCCTGGCATAGTATTTCGTCTGAGCAGCCGTGCACTAGCATCATCTGGCGATAACTCCCAACGAAACTGTTGGGCTTCGCCGTCTTGTCGTATTGGGCCATGACGGGCTACTTGAATTTTTCTGATGGGGGGGTCATCATCACCTCCTCGATAAATGGGTAGGTAGTGACGTATGCACACGGGCGTATACCCGTCATTGCCCGAGTAACCTGGCGAACGATCTCTAGTATAGAGCCTCTGCCACTGGTGGCCAAAGGGTGATGCCCTGATTGCTCCCTCGACGAAGGCGGGCGTGGACTGGGAGGAACTTCCCATTTCTGGCTACAAAGCTCGCGTTTTAGTTTTTTGAGTTGTTCGTGCAAACGGGCGTTCTCTTCCATCATGTGACGCCACTTCAGTTGCTCACCTTTGGGGCTCGAACTTTGGGTCTCATCAGCTGGATCTTGTTGAACTCCTTGATCTATTTGATCTCATGGAGTTTGTCGGTGGTAGATTGCTGCTCCACCTTTAGAGCTGCCAGCTTGGCCTTATATTCCTTCTCCCTCGCTTGCATCTCGAGGAGGGGATCCTACCCTGAGCTGATTTCTCTTTACTGGGACCAATGTGCTGAGGGTGTTCCTTGGACACTGATATGCTTGATTCTGCTTGGGCCTTCTCGGGATTACTGCGAGAGGAGTTGCGAGTGGTTGGGGCCATCGCTAGGATTTTTGATCAGGAAACAATATCGAATGATGATCGTTCCCACATACGACACCAATTGATCAGGCTCTTTGGTTGAAGGAGATCCGACTCAACAATCACACAAGCAATCACACAAGAGATAGAAATTGTTTACCAGTTCCATCACAAGAGGTGTACGTCTGGGGGATGGGTAGTGCTGCTGACTTCCACTAGAATTGTGTTGGTATAACAAGCTCTAATTTCTCTCTCTCCGATTGCGTGAAGAGAGCTTCGAAAGGTCTCTCTTCCCTATTTATAGTACTAGAAATATTGTTTCAACGTAAAATTACATGTAACAGATCTCGCAGATTCTCCGGCATGTCCTTCATTTGATTATTAATAGCACAAATAATGACATTGTTAAATGTCGACGTGGGCGTCGTGGGCGTTGTTGCTGCCTCTTCGACTCCGGTCAATCCAGGTCCTTCGGCGGGTCGGTCCTATCTAGATCCGCTTGTTTGAAGGTGGGTCCAAGTCCATCCGAGAGTAGGTGGTCAAGCAGAGTCGGATCTGCCTGTTTGCTCCATATTCGGGTAGCCGGATCGTTCTTTGGGCTTTGTGCAAAGTTTGAAATCTGAGGATGCTTTTTACCTCTCATCAATAATTTTTCTCCAGGAAAATTTCTTTTAAAGGAGAGTAAAAAATCGGATATTAAGTGTCCATCGGAAAAGCATGAAGATTACTAACTGTGCCATAACTCAATAAATCTCCTCTTCCCTTTTTTTGGGCCTGGAGCTATGTCGTCTTTGTCTTAAAAAAATAAGCCTCTCTACTTCTACGCTTTACGTAAGGTGTCGAATACGTAAGAGAGAACTCATTGGCTCCTGTCCTCTTTTCCTTGGGCCTTACGTAAGGTGCTAGGGTCCTTCAAGGAGTTCATGAGAGAAATTCCTAGGTTAAGCGAAGATGCCTTGAACTCCAGGGGCCTCGATGTTGCATGGAGAACTCACGCACAAGGGCGAAGAATTCTTTGTGCGTAAACTCTTCTCCTAGATTTCTTCTCGATTCATGCATGCACAAGGAGCTTAGACCAAGGGCTCTAATACCATGTGGAGATTTGCGCAATGTGGTGGAGATTCCTTGGCATGGAAGATCATGCATGGAGGTCCCATGTGTGGGTTGTTGGCGCAAGAATTGAGAGAGAAGGGAGACAGAACTCAGTGAGAGGGAGATGAGTTGAGGGAAAGATGGAAGTATTATTGTAATCAACTCAACTCAAAATAATATAAGATGCTCTAGAGAGATCATACCTAATGCTAAAAATAGAAAATAGAAAATCAGGACTCAATAATTTACTAAAATAGTAATTAAATATTTTATTAACAAATCTAATTATCTTGACAACTAACGTATGAAACTTGACTAACTTGGATTCAAAGCAACCTAACTTAATCCCTAAACCAACCACTAGCGTTGATGCCCTCTTGACTGAAAAAGTTGCCATGTGGATAGTCCACGTGGTCGCTGTGCCGGGTGGTAGTCCATGTGACTTTTTTATTCTTCACAACTATTTCGTTCATAAAACAAAAAGGTTGATTCCATCGCTATTCTCCCAGTCAACTTCCTCGCTATAGGTACTGATAGCAAGAAGGTTCGACTCCTAACTAGTAATAGGTAAAGACGGAGATAGAGATTCCTAACAAAATACTTATCTAAAGGGTTCCTTTCTATTGAAATAGGGATAGAGATCCTTAATAAAAAAATTTCAACCACTCATGAGTTGAAATATCTGTAGGTCTAGCTCCTAACCACGATCAACATCTAATAAATTGTGGACACAACCTTGATTTGTAAGAGGCTAAACTTCCTGCAAGAGTATTCCCAGTAAAAGGATTTCTTCCTTTGCAAGTGTTTTGCCAAAAGTGGTGAATAAGAATTCAGTAACACATACCTCCAGTAAAAAAACGACACCAACACCATTGACAACAAAGCCTTTTCCACATGAAGTAGGTAGTCTACATGGATTCTTTGCCTTCACTTAAATCCATTTTGGCGTATTACTAAATGCATGCACTCAAATCAATTTTTATGGCTTCCTTTTAGCACGTCCCCAGCCTTCCCTGATCTCTCTTGGCAGGCTGCAACTTCTCACAACTAGAGCATCAATCGGCATTCTTAGCAAATGTTAAAACCATCTTAATCTTTTTAATTTGATTACATATTGGTTCCACCTTAATCTTTTCCCTGATAGTTGCAGTGAATTAGATGCTTGGATGACCTCACATCCACCTTCGCATTTTCATTTTTGTCAGGCATTCTCTACACATGCCTACAATTTATAGTCCAACGCTGTGTCATGCAGTACGGAAAGTCTCACAGTTGCTCAAAGGAATCTTCTGGTTACTGAAGCACTGGAAGCTCATCCACACTTCAACTAACCTACATTAATGCTATGCGTGACATCTCCATTGATTTCTCCATATTGTTGATGTTAGCGTGGAATAAAGGCCACATCAGCAGTCAGTGGCCATGTGGCAAAGTTCAGTTGGTTCACTATTGGGCGCATGAAGTTTAAAATTTGGTGTAGTGTTTCCTAGTTTATTTTCTGCCACATGTGGCAAGTGTTAAGAGATATTTTGGTTTCTTAGTTGTCAAGTTAGAGTCTTAGAAAAGTTGAAATTAGGATTAGGATTTGGTGATTTGATTTGTTTCTTGTTTTGCAAGTTTGTTATGGTGATTGCCTTTCTATAAAAGGAGGGCAATGCATCAAGTTTATTCTTGAGTTGAGTTTGTAATAATATTTTCTAGTTTCCTACAACTCCCTCCTTTCTCTCCACCATAGCTGCTAGCCCTCTCTCTCCTCTCTCCATGCGCCATCATCAAGGGGAAGGCCCCTTTCCACAAATTCCAAATCTTCACATGGTACCAGAGCGGGTCATCCAGACCCCTAAATCCTAGACATGGAGAGGAGAAAAGGAGATCCACGCAAGATCACGTGGAGTTACCTTCGTGTGTGTGGAACGCGTGGAGTTTCCTTGAAGTCGAAGCGTCGTGCCAACTCTACTAGACAGGGTGACCTTATATGCACCCGGAGACCCAAGCGACTTTGTGGCAGGCTCTTGGGGTATAGGAGTAATGACACCAAGGGGTTGAGCAGGCGTGTGGAACCAAGATCTAGTGCTTGGCTCTCGGGCGAAGTAAAGGCACAGAGACCTTCCTCGACAACAACGACGGATGCAAAGGCTCAAGATAAACTCCATATATTTTCTGAAAAGGCAAATACCATGTAGGAGAAGGAGAAATATTCAAAGGAAAAATGATTCTTTATTGAACAATTTAACGCAGGCAATGTATTTTACCGATGGGATCCTCTTATCCGATTTTTTATTCTCCTCTAGAAGAGAGATTTTCCCAGATAAAAGACATCCATTATAAAGCTTGGGATCACACACCTTTCTATCATGAAGTTTTGAAGGCAAGTCATCACCCTCTCCACCTTCGACTTCAGGGGGCGTGTTAGCGTGGAATAAAGGCCGCGTCAGCAGCCAGTGGCCACGTGGTAGAGTCCAATTGGCTTACTGTTGGGTATGTGAAGTTTAGGATTTGGTGTAGTGTTTCCTAGTTTGTTTTGTGTCACATGTGGCAAGTTTTCTTAAGAGATATTTTGGTTTCTTAGTTGTCAAGTTAGAGAGTTTTAGGAAAGTCGAAATTAGATTAAGATTTGGTGATTTAATTTGTTTCTTATTTTGCTAGTTATGGTGATTACCTCTCTATAAAAGGAGGGCAATACACCGAGTTTATTCTTGAGTTGAGTTTGCAATAATAGTTTCTAGTTTTCTACAACTCCTTCCTTTATCTCCACCATAACCGCTGGCCCTCTCTCTCCATGTGCCATTATCAAGAGGAAGAAGGGCCTTCTCCACGAGTTCCAAATCTTGGCAGTCAAATTGAATTTAAATATTCAAAAGCATCTCTCGGAAGGCAATTTGTTCTAATTTTCACCTCTGTTCTATCTTTGTTTCTTTTGCTGGTAGACTTGCATTTCATATTATTCAATCTTTGTCCTAGTCAATCAAATGCCCTTAGCTTTTAAAGTCTCTCTCACTAACCAGGAGAATGCCATTTCCAAAAACCTACGCCACGGTACATCATCACGAACATGCTTTGTGAACTCCATGATTAAAGTAAATCAGTAAGGGTTTAAAGCTGATTCTTGATGCATGTTGGTGGTGATATCAAAATAATCTATCAATCTACCTTGAATCTTTACACAAGTTTTAGCTCAATCCTGCATATAATTTATGAGGTTAAAGTATAAAAGTTGTGCCCATCTCTTCTCCAAAATTATCCTTAAGGAACCATAGGCCTTTTCCCAATAAACAAAAATCATATGCAAATCCTTTTTATTTTTTCTGAAGATCTCTTTTATGTGCCCTAGAAGATATATTTCTTAAGTTGTAGATGTACCAGGTATAAGCCAACACTAGTTTTCGGTTACTTTCAAGACTCGCCTCAAGATTCTTTCAATGACTCCCATTCAAAGTTTTATGATATGACTTGTATATTTGATAACTCTATGATTTCAGAAAGTTTATACATCTCCTTTATTTTTATGTTTGAAAAGAGTGATCAATCATCTTCTTTTTCCTTATATAATTGTAATACATTTTTTACATTCCTTTGGCACTCGGAGGTTTTGTCAAATAGAATTAAATAATTTTGTTGAACCAAGTTATACCTTTGTCACCCATTGCTTTTCAAACATCCACAAGAACATCGCTAGGTCCAAAAACCTTTTTTTCATCTTTAGAGGATCCTCTACTTTGTATCTGATAATAGCTTGCACAATTTAGGTAAGATTGAGAATTGTCTAACTTTCCTAAAGTGATGTTATTTCGTCTTTAAAAACTTATGACAAATGCTTTTCAACTTGTCTCTATATCTTCACTAGCTAGAAGTGCTTCTTTTTCATCTTTGAGAGACCCGAAGTATGTAAGATTCTTTGTCTTTACTCCATTGCTTTAGCTAATTTGAAGATTCCTTTTTCTCCCTCTTTAGAATCAATTTTTTTCAATCCTTTAAAAAAAAAAGAATCAATTTCTTGTACACATGCTCCCGAGCCTTTTTTTTTTTGCTTTGCAATTCACTTTGCTTCTTTCTTTGTTCTAAGCATCTCTTACATTCCCTTGGTGCTCTTCCTTTAAACAGACCCAACACCTTTTAGCCACTTTACTATGATAAATTGCCATAGACTCTCATATTTAACCAATGCTTCCGTTATGGTCCCAAGACCTTTGTTTCAGCATCTTCTCCTTGAAACTATTGCTTCAACATCTTTTTATTCCAATCAATTGCAAGACTTGGCTTTCTACAAGTCGCTTCTGTTGGACCCTACAGATTATAGAGTGTGCTTTCTTCCCTGTTGAGTTTACAATAGGATAAATGGATTTAGGGCATTTGCAACCTCAACAAGAGACAAATAGGGATCACAAGGAACGTTGAAATTGGAACCTTTCAGTGAGGACGAGGTGTGGAAGGCAATATAGGGACTCAATGTTGATGGGTGTCTGGCCTTAATGGTTTCTTGATGCATTTTTGTAAGGAATTTTGGATGCTGGTTAAAGAAGATGTCTTATAGGTGATGGAAACTGTGGTTTTAACAGACTCAACAAATTCTTTTTGTTTTTGTTGCCTAAGAAGGAAGGGGCAGAGGTTGTTGATTAGTATAGGTCCATTGCTTTGTTGAATGCCATCTATCTGATTGTGTCTAAGGTTTTGGCAAATAGATTGAGAGGGATCCTGGATGGGGTTATTTCCCAGGTGTAGACGGCTTTTGTTCTAGGTCGGAATATCTTGGATGGATATGTCACAGCTTTGGAGATTCTCGCTTGTTGGAGGGAGAAGAGTAAGGTGTTTGTATGGAAGGTTGATTTTAGGAAAGCCTATGATTCAGTGTAGTGGTCGTTTGTTTGGGCGCGTCATTGGCTAAGAGGCACTTCCCTCCTCTTTGAGTTGAGTGGATAAAGTGGTGTGTCACGACTTCGTTCTCGATCCTTATTAATGGCAGTCCATTAGGTGGTTGGATACAACTAAAGAGGGGTGTTAGGCAAGGTTGCCCTTTGGCTCCGATATTTTTTTTGTTGGTAGCTAATGCGTTGGTGAGGTCAATGACTAAAGCTTGCGAAAGGGGGTTGGTTAGGCATTATCTTTAGGAGACAGGGCTATAATACCTATGTTCAAGGGTTGAAGGGCTTGGAGACTGAGACAAGGAGGATGCGTGTTTTGTTGGAGTTGTTTAGGGAGGCATTAGGATTGAAGATAAATTTCTTCAAGTCAACTTTCATTTCGTTCCATATGACTATTGAAGAGGCTAGTAGATGCAGTATGGTTCTTTCTATGTCGGAGGATTCTCTACCCTTCTCATATTTGGGCCTTCCTTTGTGGGATAAGAGGATTTCCATGCGGTAGTGGACCCCCTTGTTGGAGAGGATAGAGAGGAGGTTGGCTTGTTGGGTGTCCACGGTTCTTTCTGGTGGAGGGAGGTTGGTGATTCTCAAGGAGGTGTTGTCCTCTATGCCTTCCTACTTTACATCTGTGTCGAAGTTGTCGAAGCTGATTGAAAAGATCTTGAGTGTGTTGGGGTTTGGAAAATATCCCACATGGCACATGCCACGTGGCAATCTGGCACATGCCACGAGGCAATCAGCAGGCCACGTGGCAGCCATCTGGATGCCTAGTAGGACCAGTGGTTTGGATTCCCAAGAACCAAACTTGGGTGCACTAAAATTGGTGATTTCCTATTTTTAGTAAAGTGATTTTAGGAATAAAAGTTGTGGGATTAGTTCTTTTGTTAAGAGAATCTTTTCAAATGAGAAAATATTTTCTCTTTCGGAAACAAGTTTAGGATTTGTTTTAGGATTTGAGTCTTCACTATTTTTAGTGGATATGTTCTCTCTATAAATAGAGAGCCTCCCCAACTCTTATTTCCTTGAGCAATACAAAAATATTTCCAAACAATCAAGCTCCTCTCTACCTCTCTCTCCAATGTGGTGACTCTTCCTCAAAAGGCCATGCCAACTGCAACAGTTATAACAGGGAAATTCCTCCCTGTAGGTGTTGTCCTCTATGCCTTTCTACTTTACATCTGTGTCGAAGCTGATTGAAAAGATCTTGAATGTGTTGGGGTTTGGAAAATATGCCACGTGGCAATTAGCAGGCCACGTGGCAACCATTTGGATGCCTAGTAGGATCGGTGGTTTGGGTTCCTAAGAACCAAACTTGGGTGCACCAAAATTGGTGATTTCCTATTTTTAGTAAAGTGGTTTTAGGAATAAAAGTTGTGGGATTAGTTCTTTTGTTAAGAGATAAAATCTTTTCAAATGAGAAAAGATTTTATCTCTTTAGGAAACAAGTTTAGTATTTGTTTTAGGATTTGAGTCTTTATTATTTTTAGTGGGTATGTTATCTCTATAAATAGAGAGCCTCCCCAACTCTTATTTCCTTGAGCAATACAAAATTATTTCCAAACAATCAAGCTCCTCCCTACCTCTCTCTCCAATGTGGTGGCTCTCTCTTCCTCAAAAGGCCATGCCAACTGCAGCAGCTATAATAGGGAAATTCCTCCCTGTTTCCACGTGAAAACAGTTCCATCGTGGACTATTCTCCACGCCAATCAAGCCTCTATGCCTACCCACATGCGCACCAAATCTCAACAGAGTGTAACAAGGAATTTCGTATGGACCAATCATGGGAAGATCTTAAACCTGATGAGTAATTTCTTTTGGACCAATCATGGGGTGATTGGGAAGGGGGCGAGGATGGTGGCATGGGAGGTGTGTAAACCAGTGAAAGAAAGGGGCTTGGGTGTTAGAGAGTTGGGGAGAATGAATGATAGCCTTTTGACTAAATGGATTAGTAAGTTTCTTGAACATAAGGAAGGCCTCTTTGGAAAGATCTTTCAGAGGTGTTATGGTAGCTTGGTGGATTGGGGCCTCTTTTTGTCCCCCCCACGGGACTCATCACACTTTTTAAGGGGCTTGTCTATGTTGGCGCCAAGGGTGTAGAGTTTCTATGTGTTAGTTGTTGGTTTAGGCGACTTGTTCAGATTCTGGCTAGATGACTGGATGAGGCAGGGAAGGTTGAGAGATCATTTCCCCAGGTTGTTTGCGTTGGCCTTGGGGAAAGAGGCAAAAGTGGTTGACTTGTGGGATGGGTGCTGGTGCCCTTCATTTATGGGGAACTTATCGGACCAGAGGATTCAGAGGTCTAGGTTTTATTATAGGAGTTGGCTGGATACCAGTTGTAGGACGGTGTGGATGCTTTCTTGTGGGAGGAGGATGATTTCTCTGTGAGGAGTGCTTATATAGAAGGCTGGTGAATGGAGGTTTGTGGTAGGATGTTGACCTCATCAGGGATTGTAGGCAGATTTGGTTGGTAACTTGTCCTCTTAAGGTGAAGGTTTTTTGCTTGGTTGCTGAGGAGGGGTAGGCTCCGGACAAAGGTATGGAGGGCTAGGTGGGTGCCTGATGTAGAGAAGTTGTGCTTGCTTTGTCTTTTGGCGGATGAGGATGTTGATCACTTGTTTTTCCAGTGATCGGACACCACAGATTTGAAGTCACTTCACATCTGGGTGGTTGGCGCATTCTACCTTTGCTGATTTCTAGGGATCTTTAAGGTGTGGTAACTTGAACGGTGGTCAAAGTGTCTTGAGATTGGAGAGGACAAGGCCTTTGGCTGTCTTCTGGGGCATCTGGTTGGGGAGGAATGTGGTTGTTGTTAGAGGGGAGCGTTCTTATGTTGAAACTGTTGTTACTTCTACTTCTTGTTTGATTAGTCTTTAGACTTCGAGCTTGTAATTTGACCTTGGTTTTGGCCTTTTTGATCTTTATCAATATATTTATTGGGTGGTTATCAACTGGATAACTACCCTTTCGCTTTTCAAAAAAAAAAAAAAAAGAAACAGTGAGACCTCAATTGGATAAAGGAAGAGCATGTATTGAGCATGCACATGCATGAATCATGAATCATACAAGCACACAAAATGCAAGTGCATATACAGAATTGTGAACTGCACTGCTTAGCAATGCATGCCAAATGCAATGAGCATGTCTCTATGCATAACCATGCAAGGCACATTGGCACCGTGCCTCACATTGCACACCAGCATGCAGCATTCATGGCACTGCTGATCACCATGCCTCCGCCGTTTGACAACCTTCATGGTGGTGCAGCTACTGTCCCAATGGTGTTGTCTCTCACTTGTGTGCTGCTGGTGGTGAAGCAGGTTGGCACCAGTGGTTGCTGAACTACATGGTCGAACACAAGTCTTCACAATTGGATGCCAACACATTCTGTGGCTCCTGTTGCATTTTAAATCAATTATACATAAATTGAGGTAGGATTTATGTGGAAGACCTTTCACTTGAAAGTGAAAAACCATGACAAAACACAGAATTCTAGAGGGTTAGGGTTTCATTAATAGAATCCAAAGAAAGATAAAAAAAAGAATCCAAAGAGGAGATGCAATGACACATAGTATTCTAGGACTAAATGAATCCACCCTGCAAGATTCATATACTGTATTACAAACTTAGGCCCAAAATGTTGATAGCCCACATGTAACAATGCAAATGTGCCGGCAAGACAAGTCAATCAACAACTTTTTCTTTCTGTGGAACCTCCTCTTGCAAACATAGGAAAACATCCTTCACAGTAGGATTGATTGAAAAAATAGCTTAGCAAATAGCCAAGATTGTATTCCCAGTCCTTAGAGCAAAGTGCATAAACATCCTTTTATGATGGCACCTGGGCTCAGAGGAGATTTGAAGGCTAGAGCATGTAATTAAGCTCTTCTACAAGATCCTTGACAACGGCCACACCAAATGCTCGCCCCTTTGGAGAAGAAAAGCATGCAAATACCCTCCTTTGACAATTGAAACGGAGAACGTTGTTGTAGGATGGATGCCTGTTAGGGGTGCCAATCTAATCGAGTTTCACCAAATCTGAGAGAATAGGGTCTTGCACATAATGCTTGAAAAAGGCACTTCTTGTTCACCGTTGACCTAATTGATAACTTGTTTCCATTGAGATCCTTTCGTGGAAGGGAAGGATTGAAAACTCAAAGAAATAGGCAAAGCTAGAATTGGAATTGATAATAATACGGGTTTGCTTTCAATTTGAAAAAAAAAAGGGTTTACTTTGGACACTCTTGCTCTAGCTGCCTGTCGGTTCCTATGGATGTCTTTCCAATGAGTTGGCACTTGATGGAATGGCTCGTAGATCCTCATTTCCAAAATCCATCATTCCATCTTACTGGTATATTGGAAGCAAGTACAACTTCTTTTCAAACTTCCTCCCAATATTTCACCATTTCTGTGTCAGGAATAAGGTGGTCACCTGGGACTGCCATGTGGCAGCAGCAATAAGGCCCTTAAGGCGGGCAATGTATAGGACCCAAGGTTCAAGTTTGGTTTGCTTAGATGTCAAGTTTTGTTATTTTGTTAAGTGTATTTTAGGAAATTTGTTTTTAGGAATTAGTTTGGAATTTGATCTTTCTTATTTTAGAGATAAGATTTGTTTCTTATTTTTTGGGATATGTTCTCTCTATGTAAAAAGAGTCTTCCCATTGTATTTGCTTCTTGAGTCAACAATAATATTTCCAATTCCTAAGACTCCTCTCCTCTCTCTTCTTCTTCTTCTTCAATATAGTAGCCGGCCACCATCCTTGGCCATTGGCTACCACTTCGCTGGCCAACCACAAGCAGCCACTAGCTGCTCCTCCTCTCCCTATTCTCCACGTGGGCAGTCCCCTTGTGGACTGTTTTCCCACGCCTAAGGGAGCCTCCACGCTCTACACATGCGATTCGTAACATGGTATCAGAGCCTACGGTCTAGGCTCTCTTGGAAGAGAGGGTTTTGACCACACGTGGGTGGTCTTAGAGTCTTTCTCGACAAATCCAGTGCCTTACGTGGAGAAGGAGGATAGTAGATGACGAAAGCCTCCACCACAGTTGCTGACATCACGTTGTGAACAAACATGGTGGAGTTCAAAGCCTAGAAAAGAGAAGAGGAGATCTATCAAGTTATCTTCATATTGACACTTTATATTCGATTTTTTACTTTCCTTCAAAAGAGGAGATTTTTCCAAAGAAAAGATGTCAAATATTATGGTGATTGCTCCAAAAAAAGGGCACCACAATCCACATGACTTTCGAGGTTATCAAAAGGAGCAACGATTTCCCAAGTTGCGAAAAGACTAGTGGTTGATCCAAGAAGCTCTTTTCTTAAAGATCCAGGCAAGGTTTAAAGACTACCACGTGGGGCTACTAGTACCTCACGTGTGGTTTCTCTCACGTCTGTCGTCTTGAGAAGATAAGTCAACGGCAACCGTTGCGATGACTATTCAGGTTGCCACAGACGCAACTGACTTCAAAGGTTGCAAGAGGCTACACCGTTGACTCGTCCAAAGGGAAGACCAAGAGCATGACTCTCAAGGAAAAAGAGTGGTGGGGCGTCGTCTCACGAGTTGAAGACTAAGTCATCGGCCTCCCAGCATTCGACTTAAGGGGGAGTGTCAGGAATAAGGTGGCCACTTGGGACTGCCACCTGGCAATGCCATGTCGCAGTAGTAATAAGGCCCTTAGGGTCGGCGGTGTGTAGGACTCAAGGTCCAAGTTTGGTTTGCTTAGATGTAAGTTTTGCTATTTTGTTAAGTGAATTTTAGGAAAGTTGTTTTAGGAATTAGTTTGAAAATTGATTTTTCTTATTTTGGAGATAAGATTTGTTTCTTATTTTGTTGGGATATTATAAAAAGAGTTTCCATTATATTTGCTTCTTGAGTCAATAATAATATTTCCAATTCCAAGACTCCTCTCCTCTCTCTTTTTCTTCAACATAGCAGCTGGCTACCATCCTTGGCCACCGGCCACCATATCGTTGGCCAACCACAAGCAGCCACCGGCTTCTCCTCCTCTCCCTGTTCTCCACGTGGGCAGTCCCCTTCTGGACTGTTTTCCCACGCCCAAGAGAGCCTCCATACTCGATTCATGTGATTCGTAGCACTATGCAAGCAATCACAGAAATTATTCTAACAACAACAACAACAACCCCCCCCCCCCCCCAGTGCTCTTAGTTGTGCATCCCTCTGAAAAAAAAGTGGCAATTCATTTGTTCCTCTCCCTTTCATCTGGACTATGTTTGGTGGAGAAGTTTGAACTATTTGAATTTAATGCTAATTTCCTGAGTTCATTAGATTGATCTAATATCTAGGTTTGATGAAGTTTGAAATTTTTAGCTAATTATAAAATAATTTCTTGGTTTGTTACTTATTTCCTTAAAATTAATTTGTTTCAATAAGCCTTTTTTATTTCCATTGGAACAATGATATTAACGTACACAACGATAACTAACATCAAATTTTATTTTTTTTTGAAACTAACATCAAATTTTATAAGTAATATATAGGATACATGGATAGTCTTCGCCAGTACGCTTTGGGGTGTGCATGTGTGTAGATATGTGCCCACATATGCATCCATCTATGAACAGCAGAAACTTCATGCTCCATGAGTGACAAATGCTTCCTCTGCAAGTCTGCATCTCCCCACCTCCCTCATGTTCCATGAATCTAGCTTACATGGATTTCTGGTTGTTGCGGTACGAACCGCTGGATATTGTATCTTCAGTGGCAACTTACATGAAAAAGAAATTGTGTACCCAATGACTAATTATGAAATAATTGTTTGTATTATCTTCTACAAAAGATTAAGCTTGACTCCTATACTGCCTATAAAGATATATCATGACAATAAGGCTGCCAACATCTCTACTAACAACTTAGACATTGTGTGTCAGAGTACAACTTGTCATGCGCGGTGCTGGGAGAAATTTTGAAAGGTCTGATTATGTGGTTACAGTTGCATTTTGAAATATTAATGCACTCCAGTAGTTATCCATTTAACCTTTCAGAAAAGAAAATTCCAACCGTTCTGAGGGGATTAAACCCACCGAATGCTTCCATTTTTCAGGATTCCACAATTAAATTAAAATCATTGATGCACATATTTCGTCCATACAACTGATTGGTGATATTTACATGTTGGCACTGCTGAATAAACACATTTTCGAATCCATGTTCCAACCTGAGCTTCATTACAATTGCGCTTCAGCTTGAGGGGAGTGGTACTGGAATCACAAACTTTCCCCTCATATATTCTATATAGAAAGGATAGATTTGTCTGTATCATCTCTGAATTTGAAATGCCCAACTACAATTTTTCATAAAATAAAGATTAGATTCTCTCAAACTTTGCTTAGATGCCTCTGAGATTTTGTTTTTATACTGATGTCTCTTGCGCTCTCTCCCTCTCTGTCTGCCTTTATTTTCTTTTGGTGCGTGGTTGGTGCGTTACATCTTATGTTTTATCTTTAAAGTTCTCCATACTGGTTACATTGTACTACAAGATATCCAAATTGCATGACATGATTGCCCAAGTTGTAGATTCTTATATTTCTTGTGTCCTATGTTGTAGGGCTATAAAATCACAAGGCAGGCCATAACTACTTTAAACGTAGGTTGGACGCAGACAACTCCTGATGGGACAGTAGAACAGACCTATGTTGCTGCCGAACCTGTACAGTCTGCAGTAAAAGCAAATGCAACTGATGCCTCATCTGACCTGGAAGGACTTCTGTGGTTTAAGCGACATGTTAGCTTTTTTATTCTCTTCTTTCAAGTTTCCTCCAAAGCATAGTTGTTACTTATCTGCTAGTGGAAATCTTTTGTTTTTTTGTTTTCACTTCCGAATCCCCAGAATAGCCATTTTTCAGTATCTTGCTAGCTCTCCTGTCCTGTGCTCTTCACAATTCGAATTTGGTATTGCCCTGCAAAACTGCTAATTCTTTGTTTCATTTCCTGCGATTGTGAGTTATTGTTCATTCATTTAATTCATAGTTACCCTTGCTGTTTTCATTATTTTAAACTTAATAATATTGTTTTATGCCCTACTCCAGTCCCGGTTATTAGAACTTATGAAAGTGTTTTTTGGTGTTCCCTTTTTTCTGGGGTAAATATCACTCAAGCTTCACAAAATGGATTACTATCCCTTGCAAATGGATCTGCGTTCTCCAGAGTCCTTTTTGTTTCTGAACTGATTTAGCAGCTGGACAACATTCATATTGAAACTGGATGGGGGAGTGAAAAACCATGGAACTTTACCTCCCAAACATGGCTGGCACTTAATTCCATCCTTAGTACATTAATTAGAATATACCATGATCTGAAGTACTTTTTCTTTTTGAGCTGTTTTAGCAGCTGGACAACTCTCACATCGAAACTGGATGGGGGTGTGAAAAACCATGGAACTTCACCTCCTAAACATGGATGCCACTTAATTCAATCCTTAGTACATTAATTAGAATATACTATGATCTGAAGTGGCTTTTCTTTTTAATAGATACAAAAGAACCAACCTAGTCAACAACATGAGCATGAGGAGGATGAGGACTTCAGAGCTCTTTGTGAAGGATATGTTAGTGGCTTGCATGTTTCTATTGCTGTCAATTATCTAAAAGAGAAGCAATTTTGTTCTCTAATACAAAGGATCCTCAGTCTTGCAATCATCACAATTTGTTTATCTTTTGCAGATTACAATCACACCTCTTTGTGGACTTTCAAATGCGGGATTGGAAAGCAGATCCTATTTCATGGATTGGGTGCATCGTGTGTCCTCCCTATAAACTAGTATACTGCCTAAGTATTTTTTATTTAGTGAAATTTCAATATGTTGCAAGCACACTTAGGTTTCAACTTACATTGTAGGTTTGCCTTCAATTAACATTTTGGTTGGGTGAACTTGGCTTCCATTTCTTGCACGCATCTTCTCTCTTTATTGTATATGTGGCACCTGACTCAGTATTTTCCATCTGTGATGAGAATAAGGTCCTTGTGTTTTTGCTAATGAAAATTCTCACAACCATTTTGGTTGACCATGCAAGGAAGCATAAGGCATCAGTGCTTAAGACCATAATTCCTTTTTATTCCTTAAAAATGTAATAGTTTTCAGTCTCAAGTCCGTGATATAGGTAATCGTAGATGCACATGATCCTGATTCTTTTTCTTATACCTGCTTCTGCTACTGGTGAGACTTGAACCTCTCACACCTTCCAACACCTCATTTTACCACTATTTTTTTTTGAGCAAAACACTGAGATAGTGGTTTTTGTGCAGTGCCTGTCCCCTCATATACTTCTTTCCCTTTTTTTCACTCACAATACCATGCTCAACTCCCAAAAAAGACTGCCGTTTTGCTAGTGCTACACACTCATCGGAATAGGTCCTTATTTTATTTTGCTTGCAGTAAAATTTTGGAGTAAAAAACTTCATTTAGGGAATGAAATTATATTTATTTCAGCAGTGGTAATATAATAATAAAAAGTCAACCTTAAACTATACCTTACCTATGCTGAAACAGAGAAGTATATGTAGTTTATCATATGCCTGTGACTTTTCAATGTGATCTGTAGGTGCCCTTTCTGTATCTTTGTAATTTATCATCAGCGTTATCATTGGCGGCATATATTCTTTAGTTATTTTCTATATGGTAACATATGCTTACATATATTTCCTTTTTTATGCTACCCAGAGTCAGAAACTGAGAAGAAATGGCGATGGCATTATTGTGGGTAGCAGCATCCCACTTTTCTGCAGATTGAATCGCCCCATTGGCAATGACGATAGCAATATTTGGTTATCAAAGCAAGTGTTTTTGTAATATAATCATTGACTAGAAATGCAGTTGGCTTATGTACCATATATGTCTGGTTTGCTGTCATTATCAGAAGGTTATTTCTACTAATAGAATTTGAGATGAAATAAATTCTCTTTTCTCTTTTAATGTGTGCTCTGTGAGATGCATGCAGCTCAAATTAGCAACGTAAAATGTCAGGTTCTAGCCCTACATTATCACACCAAGATTCCCTCACCACCACCCCTACAAACATGGCCAATATGGTCAGTTCTGATCCAAGAAAAAAGTTACATTATTTACAAGTCGTATGGCTGGTGACACAATTTTTGTTCTTTACATGTAAATCTCCAAAATGGTGCAGGGACTGCTCATGGGAGTTATCGTCTTGTAGAAAATGTAGACGTGGCAGCTACTGTGATCCAACTGTGGAGGATTCATGTTGCCTGCAACTGCGCTTCCCAAAGATGGTTACACAGGCGTCCAATCAGTAGCTGCAGATGCGTTGCAACAAAAAGGTTTGAATGATCAGTAGGGTACTGAATAGAGATGGATTTCTAGTAGCTTTGGGGCTAGCTGGATAAGCCGTACGTCCAGAGAATGAACAGAGAAATTGATTGCTAGATATTTTTTGCTGGGAGGTCGTGGGGAAGGAGGGACTGCTCTTGAGCTCCAAAGTTAACTTGTGGATCCTCCTGAGTTCGTGCAACTTACTTGTGGAGCCATCCAATGTAGCTAATGCCATTAATGGCAGAGTGCCATAGCACTTCAAAATCCTTCTAACAGCATCCCCAAGAGAGAGTCCGCTAAGTGGTCACTATATATTGTGATTTTCATTGGTAAGGATTGATCCCTAAAATTTTAGTTCATTGCTCCTAAATTGAATAGAAATCTCAGGTGTTGTTGATGAACTCGAACAAGGAAGGAGACTAGTGATATTTCTCTTTGGAGTTCTCACTACCAGAAAGGTTAAGATCCTATTAATGTCAAGATATTTTACAATTTATATTGTGTTTGCATGTTGGTATGAGATCCTATTAATGTCAAGATATTTTACAATTTGTATTGTGTTTGCATGTTGGTATGCCACTACCACATGTATTAACAGTTTATATCTCATCTTTCGGGTCTACTAATATGAAGTTGCAAACTAGTCAGTTGATATAATGACATTTTATCCGCATGAATGGTTTGGTGGTTGAGTAGCCATCCCAAAGATCAGGGTACAAATCGTACCCCCCACCCCCACCCCCCACAAAAAATAAAATGGCAATAGATAGATGAACAAGTTTGGTGAATTTTCTGAAGAGAATGAATACCTTATAAGAGGTGTAAATTTGATATTTGCGTTTTTGCAAGTGGTAACTATCTATGCTCCCACCTTTCCCCCATTTAAAATTAATTTTTAGCACAAATGCCTCCTCCCTTCCATTTGATTATCCAAGAATTTGGCATGTGGACTCGCTCCACCTTTCTCGGCTGCTCGAAGATTTTGTGTTATAAAAAGGCACTCCTGCCATTTCCTCGAATTAAAGGAATGCCTATTTTCAAACTTCTGTCAACGAAATCGTCTATTTTCCATCAGTGTCAATTTTCCCTCACAGCGGACTACAGAAGTGGTCGAATGACATACCTATGTGTGATTGGACATCTTTGATATCCAATAATTACCTATCTCAACTTTCCCAAAAAGACTTGTAACACGTTTATTAGTTGATTTGATTGAGACACTTTCACGGTCTAAGTGGAATGATATTTCTCTGAGATGATTTGGAATATCATTTATCACTTTTATCATTATTTAAATTAAATCATTTTATTACATCATAATAATATCAATATATATTAAAATACATCTATTTTAACATTACATATCTATAAAAATATATTTATTATGTTACATCAATTCACTTAAACTCATATCCTATTATTAAACAAATGTCCATGTAGGATAAAATATTTTAAGAATAAGATAAATGAAGAGGGATATTTATTTCAAATGGTATGATAAATGATGAAATAAAATAATTAATGTATTGATAAAATATTTATGAAATTTGTTTAATATGAAAATATTAATTGATATAATAATATATTTTTAATGATTATGTTATATAAAAGTAGATATATTTTAATATATATTAATATTGATGTGATATAATAAAATAATTTAATTTAGATGTTGATGAAAGTGATGAATAACATGTAATCCTTCGTAAATAATGCTCTAAACCCTCTTAAGGGGGATATCTCCCCATTTATCCCACATCGAAACAGTCCCTTACTTGCCAAGTGACAATAAAAGCATAAGAGACGGATAAGAAATGGAGTGATCATCGGCAAAACCAAGGGGAAACCTGTCTTCAAGAAATCCTTTTTCTTGGTTAGTTGTTGATTTGAATTGCAGATAAATGTTTTCCAAAATGATAGATTTGACGCAGAAAATCACTTTGGTTCACCTTCTAAAGACACAACTTCTCTCCTACTGATATGCAACGATAATCAATAGCGAGTGGAGAGGGTTCTAACTTGATATTGCAACAATGTCATCGATGCAAAGGATTCTCCACCATGACTTTGCTCTCAACTACTGAATCTTGCTAAATATAAATCCCATCCACATTGATAACACAAATCAACTTATCCATAGAGATCGCTTCAAAGAGAAGAGTTATGCATTAAATGAGCATCAACAAAAAAAAATATATTTCTAACAATCCACGCAAAAAGAAAAAGACTCCAAATGAATGGTTTTAATAGAAGACTACTTTATCATCAATAACGTGTTACACACAACAATGCCATCATCGATTCATCGCGCGCTTGGCATAATATGGGAATGATTCTCTCAAAATATCTGCAAGAAAAGAAACAATATTGAAACCAAAAGTGTGAACGACCGTTGCAAGGACAAAGAAAACAGAATCCAGTGATCACAAGGCAAAGTTTCAGCTATCTAACATCTACCCAACTATAATTAGCCACATGGTCAAAAAGGTGGGAAAATGCAAATATACTTCTTCGACTCCAATCTGATTCTCAATGGCACATCAGAAATTTTCACATGCTCGGATATAACATGAGGATAACACGATAAAACACAGGGAGATGCAGAATGGGAAAGGGAAGCACACGATATACTTAGGGAGGTGAGGAATGGGAGTAGAAGTGGAATGGAGCAAAGTTGAGGGACTAATAACTGAATAGCAAAATTTATGGTCACGTAAGCAGCAACCTGCACGAAGAGTGTCACGATTGCCCTGCTGTCTCTTACATTGACCTGGTGGTGATTAGCATTTAGTCTGTGAAACCAATTAAGAAATAAACCAACACCCCAAAAAAAAAGCAACCAATTTGGTCTCTTGCTTAAAGGTGGTCTGGGTAACAAGACAGAACAGACAAAGAACATACTTTATAACTAGCACAAGTTGTGCAGCCATTCTGTGAAATAAGATCTGGTTTCTGAATCCACATTTGAAAGTGCACGAATTGGAGTTATTGTTACCTGTGAAACAATAGTGGATTATATAAGTTTCAAAATTGCAATTCCATTAATAAGATGAAGCACTTTAGAAATAACATGAGATACTGACATATCCTTCTTGGAGAGCTCTGATGTCTTCATCCTCTCGAAGCTCATGTTCTGGGGTACTTTGAACATCTACCTGTTGGGAACAATAAAGATGTACATGTATATCATAGTTTTCTTGTCTCTTCGAGCTATGAGGCCACGGCATTATCATCAATGTGAATTACACATAACCTCTATATAAAGAGGCAAGGCACTGAAAAGATTGAAACCAGTGCAGAATGCATTCTAGTGGAATTTCTGAAAAACCAAAAAGAAGATGTGCTACACCTCATTTGGCAAACGAGATTCAAAGTTTTTCCCTTCCCTTGCTCCTTTCTAGAGATTGGCTATTGCCAAATCTGATAGAACAATAGGACATATAGGTGTGAGTGCCATCCACATTTAATTCAGAAGGCGTAATCATTCATTATTCTACAGAATCTGGGTACCAGTTCAGATTATCTTCTATTGCATGTACCAAAATAAAGTGATGTCATTCTCATCTTTACACCTATTTTCAACACCCCTACCCCCAATCTCCTCGGCCATCAACACACAACTTCGTCTCATGAATTGAAATGGTGATGCTGTTGGATTTGAGTCTAATTACATCAATCGGGATGAAATTGATATATGGTAACATAGAAATTTATGTTGAAATCAGTTAAATTTGGTAGAAATTTTTAGTCCCATACTATAAGTGGATAAATCTCTTGGTGGGTGTAAAAGACTTCTACCTCCAATAGCTTATGTAGCAAAGAGTAAAAGGTGGGGCTGAGGATCATGCACGCATGCACGTGTGCCCTACCCCAGCCCAGCTCCGGCTATAGCTTGGGTGAGAATCAACTTAGAACTTGAACTATTTTACTACGGATTTTTAATCTTATGATTTTAACCTATATTTTATCGATCAAAACGTAAATTTGGTCAATCAATTATTTTGATTGATCAATAAGTCGATCAATTGATTTGGTTGATCAAAAAATTAAGTTTAATCGATCAATTGGTCTAAATTGGTCGATCAATTACCGTATTTCCACAAAACAGGAATTTCCATAAATGTTAGGTCGTGGGCTCTATATAAGGGCTACGAGGGGACTCTCATTTGACACACAACAAGAGCAGAAAAGCTCTCTCCACTCTCTCTCCCCCTTTCTTGTTGTTATCTCTTTCTTGATGCATTCGTTCGACGTAAGATTGGTAGAAAAATCTCCAATCAAGTTTGTCGATCTTGCACAAAGGTTAAGAGTGATCCACAAGAGATTTTTGATTGATCAAACCAATTATATTGCTTTGGCTTGTTCTCCTAAGATGGTTTTCGAGGACATCCAAGATTGGAGTGCGTCGAATCTTGGAGGTGGATTATCGTATCCTGGGAGGAATTTGTCAGACTCCGACACACCAGTATTGTGGGGGGCGATACCTTCTCTAAGGGAAGTTCTTAATAGATGCTTTTAGCGGAGTAAAATCTAATCCCTTCTCATTTTATTTGTTTGTGCTATTGCATGTTATGTGTTTCTTTGTTTTATTCTGGATCTTACCACATCACATTTAACTTGCTTAATTTAATATTTTTGATCTATGCAAAATCGTTGAAAGTGCATATATTTTTATTTATTTATTTCTTATATATGATGATTTCAACCGATGCTAGGGTAATATTTTTTTTGTTTAATTTCACCTTATGAAATGTAAAAAAAGACTCTCCAAATTATTCTATATAGAATTAAGCATATCCTTCCAAATTATACCCTCTTATTAGCCAAAAAAAGAAAAAGAATGTCAACAAATCAATACCATGTTAAAAATTGATTTTCCCATGATATCAATGATCATGGTATGGTAATAACTAATTAAGATTTTTATCAAAACAAAAATTAGACTAACATTTTCCAGCAACAAAGTGCAGGATCAATTCCCCAGTGGGATTAAAAGTGGAATACTTTCTGATGGGTGTTGGTTGAGGGTATAGGAAGGACAATAAGACATGAATCTCACCATCTCTTGACTGTTCCCTTACCAATCACATTGGGATGTATTTTCACACCATCCATTTGAACCTTTGGAATGTACTCGAAACAGAGACGAAAGATAACAATGAGAACAAATCCTTCTTGCTAAGTTACCGTGGTGCTTGTATATATATGCAGCAAATTCTAACACATCTTCTTAGTTTTGAATTGGGATATAAATTACGTGTTACTTTATAGCAAGATTACAAAAAAAATAAAAAGGTAGAGACGCTTGCTATTGAATTCTATAAGAAAAGGTTTTTGGTGTCAACTCTCTAAGATGATCAAAGAAAAGCCAACAAGGGTAAGATAAAGTGCACCACAAAACCCAACTGGAACTTCACAGGACCAACTTTTTTGGCCATTTTTCTTTCCATCATTATGGAAGTCATTTATTGGTGCTTTTGCCTCTTTGGTCCCATTATTCCCATTGGTTCTCTACATGCATTATGCATTTGGTTCTGTGCATTTCTGACTAGGTTGCTCCTTCAGGATTCTGTGTCACAGAAATAAGAAATAGAGGAAAAAAAAGGATGCAACAAGAAAATAAAAACCAACCCTTTTGAACCACAGTGATCCTTCAAGATCAGGTGCGGAATCATTGCTCTCTTCTCTAGTTCCATCTGGGGAAGTCTTGCCCCACCTTTCAGTCATAATGCATTTTGCCTGTCTTGTAATTTTATATCCCTACAGAGAGAGGAAAAAAAGAGAGAAGACACATAAGACAGCTATGACAATATCCAAGGCGAATAATGCAGAATAAAAGGAAGATTCTGATTGTTGTTCCTTTCCTCTGCTTTTCTTGCTCTTTCCGGTTCCCCTTCTCTAGTTTTCACCTCTTTTCTTATAAAGAGACTAGAAGCATGGCAAAGACAATTTTTTATCAATCGCATACACATACAGTAATTGGCTTCTTATTGGCCAAACAAGAAGGCTTTGAGGTGTCTTGTGAAGGAGGTGATTTTCCATGTCATCCAATTGATAATTGGTTGTTATATTTTTTTCAATGGCTTGATTGATCCAATAAAGCCCATATGACTTCATCATATGGTTCATTAGGCTCACAAGTCCCATCGCTTGAAATGAAACCGGTGTAAATTCCTTTGAATAACCATTCAGCTTTATGGAAGTACCTGTCGAGCAATTAAGCTTTCGTCACTTGAGTCAATTGAAACTACAAGGGCCATCTTAGACCAGTGCAAAATCTTCAAGATCCATTCTCCATTGGAGCCCTTTTCTTTGTTCAAGAAAACTGTGCCAAGTAATTAATATAACTTCTTTGGCTCAGTAGAAAGCAAGTGACCTTCACCGTTTTTGTTTTTGAGTTTATTGCTAGAAAAAATTTCTAGATTTTTTTTTGTGAAAAGAAGAAAAGGTTCCTAGATATTGCAAACATGTAACTCATTAAACCTAGATAGCGTTGCACATGCACTTTCCAAAAGGCATGGCTGACACTTCTTGTGAAGGCGAAGTCCTCACAAATCCATCATATTATTATACCATTTTACTCATTCTCTGGCATTGTATCAGCATATGCTTTCTATGTTGACATTCAAAACATGAAATCACACTTGTAGCATTTATTTTTTTTCTAGGTAAACTCAAATTTTAAAAAGGACATGCTTTTAAAAAATGAAACTGTCGGAGAAAATAGTCTTATTCTTGTTATTGAAATTAGGAATCCTAACACCCTTTATATAGAGAGTTGAGTTAGAAAAGCTACATAAGAGGCTTAATAGGAATAGGAAATAACTAACAGGAATAGGAAAAGAAATAGGACTCTCAACTTAATTAAATAGACTCAAATTTAACCAAAATAGAACTCATAACTAATTAATCCTAATATCTAACACTCCCCCAAGATAGAGCATCGAAAACAATCATGCCCAACTTGTTACAGTAGCCAAAATTTGACCCAACTTAATGAAGAATCTTTCGGCTAGAGAAGCAGACCTGCAAACAATAGGAGACAATCTCAAGCACAAAATGGTAGCAGTAGAATAGGAGACAATCCCAAGCAATAGCAATAGTAGAGCGAGAAATATCCCAAGCAATTGCAGTAGCAGTAGTGAGAGACACCCTTAAGCAGGCAGAAGTGGGTAATGAGTGCCTCTCTCAAATCCCCCACCAGTCATTAGAGTCAGCGAAGTTTCCAATAGTAGGAACAAATGCTCTAAAACTTGAGGCAGTAGAGGTAGAATTCACTATATGGCCAGTAGCAACAATAGTAGTAGAGGATGGCTTGCTCCTTAGTAGAGTCCTTAGATGCTCTAACTTCTCAGCAGTGAATTGTATAGGAGACTGCTTTGTAGTAGTCTCAAGTGTAGGGGTTTTAGTAGTCATCTTATTAGCCTAGGAGGGTTTGCCAAACTTCCCCCAACACTTCTCGAAAGGATGGTTTGTCCGTTGACAGTGCATGCAAGGAGAGTAGATACGACCATGGCCTTGTCCACAGCGGCCAGAACAACCACCTCTTTCTCTAGAGGCAATAAGGGTAGAGGTGTTAGGAATAGTAGCAAGAATGGTACCTTGTAGGACATATGCATCAATTTTCTGAAGATGACTATAAACTGTCTCTAGATTTGGTATAGCATCAGATAATAGAAGTTGGTCCTTGGCTGACAGATATCGAGGGCTAAGGTCATCGAGGAATCAATATGTCTGCCACTTCACCTTCTGAGTAGTTTGAGCATCGCAACAGGAGGGTTGAAAGATAGCAAGTTCCTCATAGAGCGACTCCATCGTAGTGTAGTATGTAGGTGTATAAGTAATTAGGCACCGCATTATCCTTAAATGATGGTTTTGATGATAAAAAACATCTCAAGTAATTGAGATTAAAATTGAATTTTATGCATGGATATTGCAAGAATGTTTTTCAGGTTGAAGCCTTCTTGATGAAATATGAAGCCAAGAAGGAGGATACCATGCTCATCTAGTTTAGGTCCTTTTGTAACATAGGAAAAATGGTTGTAATCTTATATTTTTAGATTGTAAGGAGAGCCCCAATTAGATTTCATATGAGCAAACTGATAAGGGTCTCACATACGATTTTCACAAGAACACTACACCTAGGTAATAGTGCATGGCTCTAATTTCCTACGGGAACCCAAAATTTCATTTTGGACAGGTAGAGGGACTTTTACAGGCCATTTAACGTTAGGTATATGCTACCTAACTTAGATAGTGTGCTCCAGGAGATGAGGAACTTTGCATTAAACTGTGTACCTAACGTTAGATAAGCAATACCTAACATTAGATAGAGGTTTCCCTGCTAGCTCACTTGTCAATAGGAGATAGCGAACTTTACATCTAACTGAGCACCTAACGTTAGATAGTTCACCTAATATTAAATAAACTTTACCTAACATTAGATAAAGCACTTTTTGACTAAATCAATTAGCCGTTGGAAAATCTTTTTGGGAAACTTTTTAACCGTTGAAGATAGGGGTGTACACGGGTTGGGTTCAATCTGAACCCAACCCGATTGGGTTGGGTTAGGTTGGGTTGGGTTAGGTTGGGTTGGGTTGTGACTTAGAGTGGGTTGGGTTGAGATTTTCCCAACCTAATAAAAACTAGATTGGGTTGGGTTTGAGGTCTAATAAACTCAACCCAACTCACAACCCGATTCAACCTGATACACACACACACACACGAGAGTATCCATTAAAATTTTAAAAGAAAAAAAGTTACCCTGTTTAAACTTGAAAGGAGACAAAAGAAAACCCCACACAAATAACGCATGCCACTCCCTCAATTTCACTTTTCCCTCTCCCTGTGCGCTCTCCATCGTGCGCTTCTTTTCAGTTTTCCTTCTGCTCGCAAGCCCTAAGTCGAGCTTCCTCTTTCATCATCGCCACCAACCTCTCTCACAGCTCCCTTCTTGTTGGCGCCATTGTTTTCATTATTACCACTCGAGGTTAGCATCTTCCTCCCTCCTCTCTTCCTTCTCTACATTAGTGATAGCCACCACCTATCTTTACTAGAGCTACCGCCACCACCACCATCACCACACAGCCTACCACCCCTCACCGGCCATCCATCGTCGTCACTTTCTTCCCTCTGCCCAGCCTGAGCCTACTACTAGAGCCGCTGGCCCACTACCAGTCATCCACCACCACCACCACACAGCCCACCACCCCTCATCGGCCATCCACTATTCTCTCTATCTTCCCCTCCGCCCAGCCTATCATTAGAGTCACTACCACCATCACCATCATCATACAACCTACCACACCCTCACCGTTCACCTTCCTTCACTATAACCAATAGCCACCACCCTCTCTCTCGACCATTCTCCTCCCCTGCTACCTTCCCTTAACTTGTTCTAAATTATTTGAAACTTCGATGTAGGCATTCAAACTTTGATGCTTAAATTAGACATCATTATTTAGATTCTCATCTAATTCTTTGTTTAAACAAAATTAAAAGACATCCACACATATAACTTGCATTTTTTCCTTACTAGTAAAAAATTATTTTGATTGTCTAATTCTTTGTTTTGAATGCCTACATCTATGAAAAAAATTACATAGATAAGATAATCATCTTGTAATATGTGTTTACCTTTCTACAGGAAAGAGACAATTACTATTATACAACTATCAAGTTTTTTTTTGTTTTTACCTATTTTATTCACTTTTTAAAAAGATATAAGTTATTTATAAGTTTATAATGTTTTGTTATTAAGTATGAAAGACATAGCAAATATGCAGAAGATAAACGTAAGTTTTAAGTCCTTTGACTAGTCAATAATCCGCTCAACCTGACCCGATTTTTATGGGTTGGGTTGGGTTGGGTTGGGTAGTGTAATGGGTTGGGTTGGGTTGGAAAAATCCCAACCTGAAAACTATGGGTTGGGTTTGGGTTGAGTCCTAACCTGACCCAACTCAACTCGCGTACACCCTTAGTTGAAGAGAAGGTTTTTGCACACCTAAATTAGTCCAAATGCCCCTCTACATGTATGAGAGGATTTCTCACTCTTTGGTGGTTAAAGAACACCCCAAAACACACTCAAAAGCACATTCAAGCATACATTCAGCAAAATCACATATTTGGTGTTCATTGGAGGTGTTTTGAGCTCTTGATCTTGAAGTTCAACATCCTTGGAGCTCAGCCACCTCAACTCCTAGCTGTGCAAACTTCTCACACTCACTAAGGGAGTTCTTTTATGCATCCTAGATAGCTCTTTCATATAAATTATTGCATATCTTTTTGAGGCTACCCTTAGGGAAAAATTTGTTTTTATTTCAGTTTTACTCTATATTCAATTCACTTGTAATTTGAAGGCCTGGATTGTGGGTTCCTCTCCTCTGAAGTGAGAGGGGTTACTCTTGATTGAGGAATAAAGAGGGTTTGTACAAAGGGTTTGGTACCTCATAAGTATTGATTAGTATTCTGAGATTGACTTGAGGTAAAAACCTAGGTAGTGGTTTTCCCTGGTTTGGGTTTCCACTATATATCTTGTGTTGTGGTTGGTGAATTATTTGTGGCTTAATTAGTTTTTAACTCCGAATTGATTTTTTAATTAGCATTGGTTTGCCGCCAAAGCATTATTCACCCTCCTCTAGTGCTTTCATAGTAGTCAAGCAACAATCAATCACCTTGATTTATAGGCCAAATTCGGAAATGCACATCATTAAGTCTACAGTTGTTTGACTTCTGAGAATATTTTTTGGCTAGGTTGTCCTATATGTCCTTGGCATTCTTCTTGTAGAGCATATTTGTTGTAATCTTTGGCTCTATGTTGTTCATAAGCCAATTCATGACCATGTAATGGTCTTGTTCCGACTTATTGTACTCCTCATCTTTGGTGTTTGGTTCTTCCTTGCTCAGGATGTAGAGCAAAGCTTCTTTTGGCCTTCAATGAATATCTTGAATGCTTAAGACTAGAAAATATAGTTCTAAGCAACATTCAATTCGATGGGGGTGCCTTGGACCACGATAGTAGCGGTGGATGCTAAGGTCATGGCATCCATAAGAATAGTAGATGATAATCTTGACATTGTCATGTTCAAAGGCAAATCATGTAAGAGCCATGTGTAGTAGGCACGTGCCAGAGAAGCAGGGGTCATGCACACAAAATGTGTGAACAGTCTTTGCAATGCGTGATGCACGTGCGACAAAGAGCGAGGCAACGCACTAAATGTACGTAGTAGGGGCAATGCCATTGGCTATACACATGGCAAAAAGAAGCGTAGTGTGCCAAGTGCACTAGGTAGGGGTAGTGTCACATGCTTAGTATGCGGTAGGGCAAGTAGGCATGCTAGCAGTGCATGGTGAGAAAGGATAGGTGCACACAATGGCACATATTGGGCAAGGGCTGACGCGTAGCAGGTAGAGGAGGCGCATGAAATTGACGCTGTGCAGAAAGAAAGGCGAGGGAGCTTTCTAGGAATCAAGAATTCTGCTTTGATACCATGTTGAAGAAAATAGAATCTTGTCCTTGTTATTGAAATAAGAAACCCTAATCCCCTTATATAGAGAGTTGGGTTAGAAAAATTACATAAAAGACCAAACAAGAGTAGGAAAAAACTAACTAAAATAGGAAAAGAACTTAGACTCAACTTAATTAAATACACTCAAACCTAACCATAATAGAACTCATAACTAACCAGTCCTAATACTCTAACACTTTCCTAATTCTGACAAAAACATATGAAGATCCAAATCACATCTCTGAAGATACGATGCATGTGTGTGCAAGTGCATGTGGAAAGATGGAGTGGCTAACCCTACAAATTGTAACCAATTCAATAAGAAGGATATGCTTTAGATTTCATTCGAATCCCACGCTCTTATACCCTTCATCGAAAGGGGTCAAGTTTTTGCAATATCTAGATCATTGAAATTTGAAAATTGACACCTTTGATGGAGAAGGATGAGGCATGTCGAAACCGGTTGAAATTTTATCCACCTTTCACTTTTATTGAGTTGATCAAATCCACAAATGTTATTGGGAAGACAGAATTCCTACCTCTGTTTGAAAGTGTTGGAGGTAGCTGCTTTGCTACCCTAATGCTCTTAAACAAAACGAGAAATGAAACATTGTCTTAGGATTTACAAATCATAAACAATTAACATAAGAAATAAATGTTTCAAATCTATTGAAAAAAGGGGTCAACTTTGTGCAATATTTGGACCATTGAGAATGCAACACCCTTGATGGCAATTAGGAGTTGTTAGAGATAAATTGAATAAATAGTACGTTGGAAAAGTAAAAATCTCTTTCTATGTTTATCTCTTTTCAAATTGTAGGGATATGTTTTGATTTGTTAGGATTTGATTTGTTTCCATATTTAAGATTAGGATTAGGATTGATCCTTCTTTATATAAAGTGATCAACTTTATTTGTTTTCTTTGAGATTTTGGAATTAATGATTTTTAGTTATTAAAATCTCCACATGATATCAGAGCAGGTCCATCTTGGGACCCTAACGTGTTCCACCATACTCTAAGGGTGTCATTGGCACCTCCCTGCCTCAGGATGCGTGTGGAGCCCCCATGGCTTCTATCTGTGACACCATGTGTCGCTCTATTGCTGAGATCATCTTAGTTCTTTTCTCCGCATCGATCTTTCTCGCCCAAAGCGCCATTAAGCATCGGTGCTTGTCCTATCTCAAACGCAACGCCAACAAGGGGGACCAATCCGATCCCTGCATCACTACATGGGCCACTATCATGTGGTAAGGTTGTTGTGTAACCGAGTGACGCCACACAAGAAGATCGAACCGGTTTTGGCCTTGTTCAGTAGTCCAGTCCAACTACCTTCATTGCCTTGATCTATGTTGGTGTCGATGATGATATTATTGGTGATATTAGAGTTGATGCTATTATTGTGTCTCCTCTACGTGGTTATGGGTTTAACAGGCTCGACTAGGGATCTAGCTGGTTAAATGATATGTTTTAGAATCCTTTGTTACTGTTGATCTGTACTGCGGGGGGCTTCGCCCCATACCATTGAAAATTGAAAAAAAAAAAAAATTTCATGAGAATTGTCACGCCAACGGTCTCTTCTGAGGAAAGAGGTCTCCCCTTATACTCTTGTTGCCATAAATCTTGTGGCCAATACTATTACTTGGGAATGTTTCCTATGTTTGGTTGCTACTAATACTACGGCCATTGTGTGGCCGCTACCTCTTTTACGGTATTCATGTCTCGCTGCTACTCTGCTACTTCTATTATAGTTTGTGCTACTCCATGCTCCTCCGACTGCCTGCATTAAAGGGGCGTTCTATTGACTCAAAGGACTCTACTAAAGCCTCAAGTCACATCATAATTTATGCTAAAGACGTCGATGATTGGTGGAGTAACGGGCCATGTACTCAACTCCATCTATAAATGCCCTACGTCACTTTTGTCTTCTCCTAGTGTGAAGAATTTTTGTTGGTGTAAGGTGATTATTAGTGTGTAAGGTCGTTTCCCATATCAGTATCAATGCTTGGGATCGTCTCTTGTATCAGTTTCAGTACTTAAGATTGTCTCCTATATCAGTATTAGTGTTCGGGATCGTCTCCCTCTGGTGCTTAGAGTTGTCTCCTAACTAAAGCTCCCTGAGTCTTTTTCTTGCTCTAACTCCAAGGGAGTTAGGTATAGTGAAGAGACGATTACAGGCATGCTTGAAGATCCACATATTTGCATGCCTAACTATCTACGTTCCAATCTTCTTGTATGCCTTCCTGCTTGCTCTAGCCTTGGACAACGTTAGATGGGGGGAGCTCTCCTGTTATTGTACTACTCCTACAGGTTGGGCATTGCACGCTCCAACTTGGGGGAGAGTGTTAGAGATAATTTAGGAAATAGTATTTAGAAAAGTAGAATTATCTCATTCTATGTTTATCTCTTTCCAAATTGTAGAGATATGTTTGATTTGTTAAGATTTGATTTGTTTCCATGTTTAAGATTAGGATTAGGATTATGATTGATCATTCTCTATATAAAGGGATCAACTCTATTTGTTTTCTTTGAGATTTTGGAATGAATAATTTCCAGATATCAAAATCTCCACACTTCCTTTGGTTCATTAGCGATGTTAAGATAGATGGATTACTAATGATGAGTTATTACGAAATTTAGTCCCATATGGTATGAGTGGGACTCTATGAGGTGTGGGTTGCCTATATAAAGGCTCGTATACCCCTCAATTATTTCTTAAGAAGCATAATAGAAGATCTACTTATAGGGGCTCTTCTCTCATGGTTTTCTCTCCTCTCGTAGAGGGGTTTCTATGTTTGGGTTCTTTGAACCCTGACGCCCCATTACTATAGGGAGAGAATAAATGGAGAGGGGTGTTTGTTGGAGTGGTGGGATAAAATGATTTGTGTATTGATGTGATGTTAGTGGGCAGTTGTTTAATATTAAGATATGGGTATGTGTGAGTGGCTTGATGTGATACAGTAAATATATTTTAATGGATATGTTATGTTAAAGTGGGTATATTTTAATCTATTTTGGTATTGATGTGATGTGATGGAATGATTTGATATGGATGTTAATGGAATTGATGAATAATGCTCCCATCCCTCGTGAATAGTGCCCTAAGTGCTCCTAGGAGGGATATTCCTCTGCTTATCCCTTTGCTAAACAGGCGTAGAGGAAGGTAATATGGTAAATTGCACATTAAGCCTTCCTATTAATATTTATGTTTTAAGAATAGTTCATAAATTTTTTTTTATTCTTGCTTAGTTTCATAAAAAAGGATAAAATTTTGGGGGGGGGGGGGGGGGGGGGGGGGAGGAGAGGGGAAGAAATGAATGAGAAAAAAAAAAGGAAGGAGAAGAAAATAGATAAATAAATAAATAAAAAGAATGAAGTGAAAGAATGTAGTTGCTTCTTTCATACAAGTATGAAAGAAAGGGAGAGTGTTGGTGAGCCTATTATGGGCCCTATATGAGGGAGACTCATTCTCGAGGTCCTTACATGAGAGAAGCTTCTTCTTTGTCCTTATATGAAATAAACATATTCCTGGTCCTATATGAGATGAGTCTACTGCGATGATCTTTGAATGGGAGTGGCCTGGTTCTTAGTTCCAATATAAAAGAGACCTACTTTGAGTTTCTGTCTTGAGGTCTCAAAGGGAGAGGCCCACCTTTAGGATCTCAAATGGAGAAAGCACTGCTTGAGGTCTCTGTTTGAGAGGCCCTTTAGTTGTTCACTACTACTTGGGATCGTCTCCTACTATTCCTGTTTGGGATCATCTGCCGTTCTACTTGAGATCTGCTTGGGATCGTCTCCTACTACTACTGCTTGGAATCATTTCCTACCATCTGCCCATCTACTGGACTTCATCATCATTCCACTCCAACTCAACTACCTACTTCTACCAGAAGATGGGTTGAGTTTTATCTTATGTTGTAAGCTGGAGTTTGATAGACCTGAGCTTGAGGGGTAGTGTTGAAATAGATGGATTGTTAATGATGGGTTATTATGTAATTTTGTCCCATGTGGTATAAATGGGACTTTGTGAAGTCGGGTTGCCTAAATAAAGGCTTGAATACTCATTTGTTTCTTAAGAAGCAAAATAGAATATTGGCCCATAGGGCTCTTCTCCCATGGCTTTCACTCATCTCTCATAGAGGGCTTTTCATGTAAACCCTAGCCTTCTTCATGTGATGCTCTTGATATTATTTTTTTTTTTGGAAAAGGAAAGGGTAGTTATCCAAGATGATAACTACTCAAATATATTAAAAGAGAAAGCTTAATCAAAGCAAAAATAGACTCCACAAAATTCTCCACATAAGGCCTCTGCCCTCTGAAGACGATATCATTCCTTCCTAACCAGACACCCCAGAGGACCGCCAGCGGTCTGGCCCTCTCTTTCGTATGAAAGACATTCTGCCCAGCGTTGCCCCCTCCGCCTCTATAACTGTTCCAAAAATCATTAAAAGATCGACAGCTCCACCATCCCGCTCCCACACGACTCCAAATCTGCGAGACAAACGGGCAAGAGAAGAAAAGGTGGTCGACATCCTCATCGTCACCTTCACACAAAGGGCAAACCTTACTCTCCCCAGGAGCCCATCTCGCCCTCCACACCTTAGTCATGAGCCTTCTCCTCCTAAGCAGCCAAACAAAAATCTTGACCTTCAAAGGACAAGCTACCTTCCAAACCTATCTGCAATCTCTCACTAGATCCAAATCACCAGTAGGACCCCCGTCGGACAATCTCCTGTACGCAGCCCTCACTAAGAAATCTCCTTCATCCCAACCAAACATATCATTTCCGGATACCGGATGTAGGCCTTCCAACTCTTCAAGCAACCTTTGGAAGTCGTGAATTCTCGCATCCGAAAGATTCCCAGCAAAAGACGGACACCACCCACCTCCCCAAACTTCAGCCACAGACGCCTCTCTGCTCGAGGACAAAGCGAAAAGTCTCAGAAATCTTCTAGAGAGTGCGCCTTGCCCTGTTCAATCATCCTGCCAGAACCTGAAAATCTCCCCCATCCCCACCACCGATTAAAAATAGTTCTGCACCTTAGGAGCCACCGTCGACAAACCTTTCAGGAAGTGAGAAGCATCCCTCGGCGGGGATAGAAGGAGGTCCCAACACAGAGGGCCACCATGAGCTGTCCTGAAAACCTTTCCCATCAAATCCCCCCTGTTCTCCAAGAGGCCCCCAACACATTTCACCAGCAGGCTATCATTAGAACTCCCCAAGCCCCCCTCCTCCACCGGCTTGCAAACCTCCTCCCACGCCACCAACCTGGCACTAGGCCCATTCGACCCCTGGTTGGACCAGAAGAAATTCCTCATAAGCTCCAACATTCTCATTACGACCTGCTGGGGCAACTTCAGGACAGAGGTGAAAAACGACGGCATCGCCGCCAGAACCGCCTTGAGCAAAACCAGTCTTCCACCCCTCGACAGAAGCCTGGACGCCCAACGTGCCAACCTCCCCTCTAGCCTCCCCAGTAGGGGAGCCTAATCCTACACCAAGATCCTACCATCTGTCAGCGGTAGGCCCAAGTATCTGATCGGTAGCTTCTCCTGCTTTGTGCCAAGACCCGTGCTGCACTCCCTCGCCTCCGCCTCTGTCAAATTAAAAGAGACAAAACTTGATTTGGATAGGTTAATCTGCAGACCTGAAGCCTCACCAAACAATAGAAGCAAAATCCGCATCCTCCTGGCTTCCACCTCCCTACCTTCAACAAAGAAAATCGTATCATCCGCATACTGCAGCAATGGAATGCTTGTCCCATCTCCCAAGGAGAAACCTCTCACTAAGTTCCTCTCACAAGATTTTTTCGCCGCCCTCACAAGTGTATCTGCCGCTATAACAAAAAGCATCGGAGCCAACAGGCACCCCTGTCTCACCCCTCTTCTCGGCTGGATCCAACCCCCTGCTGGGTTTCCATTGATAAGAATCGAAAAAGACGTCGTGGTGACACATCTTTTCATCCACTCGATCCACATGGGTGGAAATCCCCTCTTCACCAAAGAGGCCCAAAGGAAAGACCATTGAACTGAGTCATACACCTTGCTAAAATCAACCTTCCACATGAAAGCCTTCTTCCTACTCTTCTTCCAAAAAGACAGGATCTCCGAAGTCACCACATACCCCTCCAAAATGTTCCTGCCTGGGACAAAAGTCGTCTGTACCGGATCCACAATCCTCGCCAAGGTCTTCCTCAACCTATTCGCCAGGATTTTAGTCACAATCAGGTAAATAGCATTCGAAAGAGCTATTGGTCTGTATTCTTGAATCTCCTTCGCTCCCTCCCTCTTCAGCAATAAGAACAAGTAAAATTTGTTTAATCTGTTGAAGCCCGAATTTCCTTCTCTGAACTCCTGTAGTACCTGCACCACATCATCCTTCACCATCGGCCAAAACTCCTTATAAAAGGAGTCTGGAAAACCATTTGGACCTAGACAACCATTAGCATTCAGCCCCCAGATAGCCTTATGAATCTCATCTTCCTCAAATGGCCCAGTCAAGTGCTCCGCTTCCGCATTCCTGATTCGTGGCACCTCGGATCCCAACCACCTCCATCTTCCCCCCTGCCTCCTCCCGGTGAACTCTCTGAAGTACCTCGCAGCCACCCCGCCCACCACCTCCCTACCCGCAAACTCCTCCCCTTCCATCATCAGTTTATCGATCTAGTTCCTCCTCCTCCTCCTGAATGCCGCCATATGAAAATAACAAGTGTTATAATCGCCCTCCCTGAGCCACCTCTGCCTGGATCTCACCTTCCACTCCACTTCCATCTTCTGATCTTCCTCTTGCACCACCTGCAAGCACTTTACTCTGTTCACCCTGTCCATTACGGATGGGAGACCAATATCCTCAACCAAGTCCAGCCTTGCAATCTCACTGAGAGCTTCATCTCTCATCTTCCCACGCTTCTCTTTAATTTGCTTCTTATCAACCTTGAGGAAGGACCTCAACTCTTGCAGCTTAGCTTCCAACCTAGTAGCTGCTGAGCCTTCCACATGAGTAGATCTCCATCTCTCTTCCACCAGTCCCTTGAATCCCTCTTCAAGGAGCCAAGCTCTGTCAAACTTAAAATACGTTCCATGCCTCCAGCCCTCATTCCTCACCCAAAGTAAGGGGGTGTGGTCCGAGAATGGCCGCTCCAAAGGTCTGACCTCCGCCATAGGGAAAGCCTCCGCCATTGCCGTTGAGACGAAGAATCTATCAATCCGAGACCGCTGCTGACCAGAGGAGTCATGTGACTTTCAAGGAGGGGGTCTCTTTGTGTGGTGAATGCTGTTGAGGCTGATCCACAAATAGCTGAGTGGTGAGGTGACACGTTGTAAAAAGAGAACAAGCTATTAATAGATAAAGAAATTATTACTCCTTTTAAAAAAGAAATTCATAGTAGTATCAACAAGAAAACTAAATAGATAAAGAAATCAGTGAACAGTACAAAAGAGTACTAGTTTTACAACAAATTTCTACAAAACATTTAGTAAATATGATGGTTATGCAAGTATAGAACAACTGTTTCACAATACTCTTATGTCCTGGGAATTACCTTGTGATGTTTTAAGTCTCCAGGCAAATCAATATTCAGAAAAGAACCTGTCAGATATGTCCGGCTCCTACATTCCTTCAAAATTGCACTTACAATAGGCATACAAATTTTAGCAGCTAAGTGGAGATCCTCATCACTGTTCTTTTCTCCCAACCTGAAAGCCCAAGGTTTTACCATGGTTAATGCTAACGGTCAGAGTTCATTACCAAGAAGGATGGTGGAACAAGAGGGTCTCTGATCACCTGAATATTAGTTTATTTGCTGCTGAAATTATTTTTTTTTCCAAAACAATTGCCAGAAAGCATGCAAATCCCTCAGGGATCCTTTTCAGTCTAATTGCAGTTAATGCTGGTTAAAAAGGAGATTGTGTACCGAAGAAAGAAAGCAACTACTTTTTCAAAAAAGAAAGAAAACAACTAACAAGAAATAGGAGCTAAAATACTTGATAATTTCAGCTAGAGGCGTTGTGGCATCCTCACATCTTATAGCACTTCTCCATTTGCAAAAAACGATTAGGAAATGTGAGTCGTGCAAGACTAAGCCCCAACATAAGTGCTAGATAGATCATGGGACCTTTTTAATTACATAACTCTCAACACCCCACTTTAAAAAAATCTCAATATGCCCCCCTCAAGTTGGAGCATATTGAGCTCTATCTTGTTTGATAATAGAAAAGAAGCCAATCATCACTCAAATCGACACATTAGGGTGAACAAAGCAAACAACCATGCAAGAGTGCAGAGGTAGATAGGAGACCAACCCAAGCAAAATGTAGTAAATGATCTAAAAGAGTCACAAGAGACAACCCCAAGGGCAGAAGGTCCCAAGTGTTAACAGGAGACATCCAAAACGGCAGGCAAGACCAAATCATGTAGAGCAGAACACTGGCGTCATGGACTAGAAATATGTGAATGCAGAGTAAGAGTGAACAAATATCATTGGCAGAAGCTCCATTGAAGAACACGACAATAAGATTAGTAATTAACATTGGAACATTCCCAATAAAAAATTCACTTTACAAAAAAACAGAACACGCAAGCTATCCTGAACTAAAAATTTATCTGCAAAATTCTTTGTTCAGCATTCCATAAAATTGACAATAGAATGAAATTTTCAGGTTCCTTACGAAATTCTACCAGTGTAGAGTATGGTTAGCAGGTTCATAAGCTATTCTTTTAGGTACTTCTTTCTGCTTACCAGTGGCAGGAAATAGACATGGAAGGTACACATTTTAGGAAAGCCTCCCGAGCACCACCTACTGTACCTGAATAAATTCTGTAAGAAACCAAAGAGTAATTGACCAACAAGATTTCAGAGGCTAAATCCTCTATTATACAAGAATGAAAAGATTACCACTATCTAGAAACAAGAATGCAAATTAATGAAATAGATCATGGATAGAGAAGTGGTGACGATATAAAGGCACGTATACAAACAGGAATTCATCAATAGGTAGATGAAGAACAAGACAAAGCACAAATATATGATTTCTATTGGGTGAGAAGTCTTGTGAAATAATACTATGTGGCGCATGCGGATGCTGATATCCCAATGCTGAATTATGTTTGTGAATTGTATTCATGAAATTATGCATGAATGCATATCCTTAAATTTGTGGGTTTGCATGTTTGCATAGAAATTCTTAACTAGTAGATTTCAATTTTATGTATTGATCCTTATTACATTATCAACACTCTTGAGTCAATTATGTATTTTTCCCAGACACCATCACATGAAGATGGATATTGATCTACAACCAGGGAGTTTCCAAATGCCTCACTATTTTTGGAAACTAACCTTCCACATTTGCTGTATCTTATGGCATACCTATATGTTGGGGTGCGCAACGTTAGGGCTTCATTTTTCTGATTCATTCCTTTTGTCCACCTTACATGTGACTTTATACTAAAAAAATATCTACGCCTAACCTTAGATATGACTTTCAAGCTGGCTGGCAAGAACTTTATGCTAGAGTTGCATGCAACTGGGATGCTTCGTAGTGGCTAGAACAAGAGTTATCTCCAAATAAGAGTGGGGTCAGTTGAGACTACAAATGTCCAAGTTCCAACGGTGTCTTCTTGGCTCCTGAATAGAGCAGTCAATGCAATTAATGAGGACCAACCTAACATCCCATTGTCCTACCAGCAGATATGAGAAACGGTCCATTTACTCTATTTGTATCAGATGAACCTACATCTATGATTCTCTCTTCAGAAGTACCACAACTTGGTGACATAGGGAGGATGACTAGGAAGTTATAAACCATGGGTTTCAACAACAGAAACGGACACCACAATATGATCTTTCCAAATCTCCTCTGAACAAATTACAAATTATTGCTCCCAGTGTTTGGAAGTTCATCAATCACAGCTTCCCATTCCTGCTACAGTCCTCATTACATGGCAGCAAGTTCCAACTACTATCATGGACAAGGAAGCAGCCAAATTTTCCTCTGATTAGTGTCCATGTAAGTTCATGATATCAGCATGTGCAAATTAGGCCATTTTTGCTGCTTTAGATATTCATATGCCTAATGCCAATCCCTAGCATCACTCCAGAACAAAAAGCTTCTAATGGAAGTGATCCTATTATCGTTACTGAAACTGCACTTAACACAGCAGGGGAAAGTGTTACTCTAAAATCCTTCTGATCAACCTGTCAATTGTGCTGCATCAAGCACTCATCATGAACTTTGCCTTTTAAATACCAGAGTTTTGTTTACAGAACACAGAACTTCTGTCAACAATGACAGATATGATTGGGCCATGTAAGGAGGAAATCCAAGTTGTATACATATGTGTGTGTGTGAGAGAGAGAGAGAGAGAGAGAGAGAGAGAGAGAGAGAGAGAGAGAGAGATATTTCGTAGAAAGTGTGAAATATCCTCCCAAACCTAAAAGAATCATCCATGCAAAGTCTGGGTTCGTGCTCAATCCCATGTGCCATCCCTTGGCCTTTCTGTTTCTGAGATTTCCCTTCCCTGTTCTAAGGTTGAACTAACCTGGTTTGCTTCACTCACTGGACAAAATGCTTCTGGTAAGATTGACTCCTTGCAGAATATACAATCAAAACTGTGTAAATGGTGTTCAGAATTTCAGCCACATGTTGAAAAGTTATTGTTTGGTCTCTTATTTCCCTTCTAATTGATAGGAGTTGAGCATTGCACCAATTGCATCTCAAGAAAAGTTCTCAAAAAGGAGAGTTCAGGGAAAACTCTTGAAAGTGTTTTGACTTTTGTTGAATGCAATCCTTTCTTCTGTGTGTGTAGACTAAGGCATCCATTTACTGCAAACTTGATGAATCAATCCAAATTTCATCAGGTAGCCAGAAAATATGAATTGTTAACGTTCTAGTTAATCACTTTCAAAATGCAGAGTCATGGTGACATACATTTTCTATAGTGTTTTGATAGTATCCTTAAAGAAAACTCTCTTCTAATATTTGTTAAAGATTGTTTAACCTAAAAAAGATTTATTAATTAAATTACCATCAAATGCTATGATCAATTGAGCTATCATTGTCTGAAATACTAACCACTTGATTTCCAATAAAACACATTTATAAGTCCTGTAATCTAAGGTCAAGATATTTGGTTGGTTGTTAGCCAAAGAATTCGACCAAGGTTTACCATTTGAAGATTGCTCCCCATTCAGATGCTACTTGTTCTTACTACAAAGATTGTCCAGAAGGCTGCTGTCACCTTTTTTCCACTTGTCCTTTGGAGTGCATTGGTTCGGAATCAGCAGACTTCTCTTCTTGGGCAGGCTTCTGAAGGAGCTTTTGGGGAACAAGTGGGAGCATTTGTTGTGCTGTGAGCTATTTGGATGTGAAGAAATGATTTAATCTTCAACAGGTAAAGGGTTTCTTTGGAGAATGTTGGTAGGGATTTGGAGGTTTTAAGAGAATTTGGGCATCTGTGTAATGGGGTATGTTGTGTTATGTTACGACGTTGTTTGTGTTATCTTTATTTCTATTTTGCAGTCCTGTAACATTTTCCCCTTACATTTCTCTATAAAAGAGCTGTAGGATTTTCTTTACCAAAGAAGAAAATTTATTTCCTTCAATTTGGTATTAAAGTCAAGTTGAGGGCTCCACCTAAAAAGAAACCCCTAACCCTCCACTGCCATCGCCGCCGCTGGCAGCACCGCCTGTAGCGTCGTCTTGTCGTCCACAGCCACCTAGGCATTCGCTCCACCTGCCCAAGCGCTTCTCCGCCTGGCACCGCAGCTGCTCCTCTACCGTTTCGCTGCCCAGGCGGTCTACCAGGGCTGCTCCTCTCGACCTCCCGTCGCCCAGGCGACGCTCCAGGTCACCAAGGCCGCTTCTCCCGCCACCCGGGCCGTTGTTCAGGCCGTCCATGCCGCCGTTCAGGTAGCTCACAGCCAGCCTCCACCTGATGGTAGCCTCTCAAGCCGCCGTACAGGCCGTCCTCTCCTATTGTGAGCGTAGCATTCTTGGAGACTGTAGATGTAGTTCTTGATCCGAGAATCCTCCGCAAGGTAGTTTGATGGTATCTTTTCAGCACTTTCTCTTGATCTAGGGTGTGTATTCCCCTGTTTGATGATATTCTAGGGTGTGTATTTTCCATTGATGCATTGAGAAGTGTTCTACTGCGTGTTTACGGATTTTTAAGGGTGTGTATTCCCCAAGTTGTGGTTGTTTTCAGATCTGATTTCTGCATCAATCTTGGTTGTTGTGACTGCTGAAGATACAATATGGTCTCTTCTTCTGAGTCAGGAGTATCCTCAGGGCAAGGTGGATAGGTGGGAGACATGGGTGTGTACAAAAACCCAATTTTTGCACCCATAGTGAAGTTGGATGAGACAAACTACCCTTGTTGGTCTCAGACATTCCTTGTGACGGTGGAAGGACATGAGAAGCAGCATATGCTCATTAAGATGCCACTTGAGTAGAAAACAGGCAAGTATGCACATGGAACAGGGATGATGCTATGGTGAGAGCTTGGATACTAAATAGTGTCATTCCTCAAATTGGTAATGAAATTATGTACTATAAATTTGCTAAAGAGATGTGGGATGGCCTGAAGATTGCATATTCACATGAACTCAATTTCACTCAGGTGTTTCAGATTAATTATGATTTGTGTCATTTGAAGTAGGAGAATATGTCCCTTTCACAATACTACTCAACTATGAAGGGGTTACTGGAGAAGTATAATGCATGCTGACCTATGTGCACCTCTACTACTTGCAGGGATTAGAGAAAGGAGTTTTCTGCCTATATGTTTCTTGCAGGCCTGAGTGATGATTATGCAGCTGCTAGATCTTAGATTCTCACCTTATCAGAGTTACCACCTATTGAGCAGATCTATAGGAGATTGAGCAGATTGCAGGTGTAGGCTACACATGAAGTGACTTTTACTCCTGTTTCTTCTGCCCATGCAGCGGTTGGTGCTTGTGATAGACGAGGTCCTTTTCATGGTAGAGGAAGAGGACGCGGTGATGGTACTCGTGGCAAGCCTACTTGCACGTACTGTGGTCGGCTTGGTCATGTTGAGGCCAAGTGTTGGAACAAACTTGGGAGGTCGATTATCGCCAACCAAGCCATTGTTACTACTGCTTCAGAGACTACGCTTGAGTCTATTACACTTGCAGAGGTAGATTATGATTCAATGACTCAGCGCCTAACCTAGCTGACGCATGATCATGGCCAGTCTTCAGGCACAACTGCTTATGCTTCTACTTCTTCAGGTATATATGACTAATACCTGATTGATAGATTTTGGTGTATTAGACCATCTCACTGGGAATTCCTAGTGTTTTGGAGACATGCAGGGAGTTCCACAAGGATGTTCAGTTCAACTGGCAGATAGCAAGCATGCTCTTATTTGTGGTAGGGGAGGAGTGTCAGTTACTCCCACTATGCATCTCTCAAATGTGTATTATGTACCTGATATAGCCATGTAGTTGCTTTCTATTAGTACTTTTATTAAACAGTTGAATTATCTTGCGATTTTTGATGATGTTGGGTGATGGTAACACCATCATTTGTCATAACTAACTTAAATTAGTCGGAATCAAGAGATAAATGCTCCTAAATGATCGCTTGAGGTTCAAAATTCTACTCTGATTTGATTTGAGAAGACAAGAAAATATGGTTAATTCTGTTATTTTAATAGTACATCATAAATGCAGATTAACCATGGGGTTGCTCAGGGGTTAATTGAAAGTCAAATGAACTTAAAAGATCAAAAAGTAGGCTTACACTGGCAGAATCAGGGTCTTACGCATTTCAAGGGTGAAAATAGGACTGAAAACCCTAATTATCAATCCCACGTAAATTGAAAAGGTTCTGGTCAGGATAAAATTAATATAAACCTCCTAAAATTCATGAAAAAATATTCCAAGAGGTTTGGTACCTTTGGTTTGACCATCTAAATCCATTTTAACCTAAAATAGAGTTTCAGACAAGAATTACCCTAATTTGGGCTTCTATGCAATTTTCCCAGTCAAACGTGATCAAACTCAAATCTAAGTTCACCATCAGATTCATTGGGTCTAAATTAAGTTAACACCAAAATTTGGGCCCAATTAGAGTCCATCTTGACCTTGTTTGCATTTTAACCCTTAGAAACTCTATTTCTCACATTTAGACCCCTAGGTTTCAAGTTTATTGCATTCAGGTCCTTAACTTTCTCGTCATCTTCACATTTCAATCCCTGCCACCATGAACAGTGTGAACACCTTTAGGCCGACCTTCAAGAGAGGAAATCTCTCTCAAATCAGCAATTGATGTTCAGACCATGGAGAATTTATTAGACTCGATCCTAAGTCCTAAATCAGAGCACACAACTCAAGCTAACTCGCAATTTCAGCGAGATTTCCTTGCCTTAGTTGCAAGGAGTCCGTATTGATTCGTTGCAACTAAAGGCCTAGAACTCCTCTATTTAAGTTCCTCTTGATCCCACGATTGAATTGAGTCCAGTTGAGGCCATAAAAACTCTTCTTCCTCCTCGCTGGCCGCCTTTGACTACACTCCGGCAACCCTCTTCCTCTATCCTCCAACAGCCAAATTTGGAGCATCTCCTTCTCCCTCACCTTCGTTCACCTCTCGCCAACCACAACGGAGGCTACTTTCCCCTTCGTTGTCGCCGCTCTTCATCGCCGGAGGGTTCATCCCTTCCCCGTCCAGCAAGCCACGTCGGCATGGAATTCCACCCCCCTTCGTCCAATAGTTAGGCTCTCTCTCTCTCTAGTCTAGGTTTAGGTCCTTAGGAACCTAATTCAACCGCTGATCACCTATCTCCCCCTCTGTCTTCCCCGACTTCGTTGCCCGACCGCCTTTGACCACTAAACACTCCACCAACACCACCAAAAGCTCCACCACACTCCCCCGACCAAAAGCCCTCTCCCTAGTGACACTTCCACCCACTCAAACTCCTCCCCAAACGAACCCACCACCGGACGTCATTACCGACTTCGCCCGACCTCCATAAATCCCCAAACACCAAGACACCACCGCCATCACCCTCCTTGCCTCACGACAATGCTCATGAACGATTTAATTTGGGCATAAAGCTCGTATTTTGCTCTTTCAGGTGTCGCCGGCAAGCCCCGAGCCTCCACCTCCATCCGCTGTCCTCCAGCAGTCATCACCATCGCTGCTACCCTCAAATGATGCAGGCATTGTTCCTAACCCGATTACCCGTTAACCTGCATATACGTACTCGGTTCGGATTTAAGGAGGGAGGGGGGAGGTTTTTACATTGTTGCTCTTTGAAATATGTACCCAACACCTAGCGAAATTTCAGAGATTTGAGGTGCTTGGCTTGATGAGTTAAGGTGTCTGACCTTGGTGTTCGATGTTTGATTTGGGTACTGTTAAGATATTGGTTCTAACGTGGATTCTAAGCTGACGTGGCTAAGTGATTAGAAGTTGTTATTGAGAAATTGAATTGACTTGAGATATTGACTACTGTTGATATTGGGAATCGTGCTTAATTGTGGATTTACTTGGTGATTCAAACCATCATTTTTAGGATCTATTTATCTTTTTATCCCATTGATTGTTGAGATATACATTTTTATTCTTATTGAAGATATTTTTGAGGATTATTCATTGCATATCTTTTTTGTGATTAATTATTGTGCTCATTGTTTATTATTTCAACTAGTGATTGAATTCCAAATTTGCTCCCTTCGAACGACTTCAGAACTCACAATTTTTCGAGTACTTATAAATTTAAATGTTGTTAATTCAATTTTCGTTACTATACTATGACGCATTGTTTTACTCCTACTAAAACTACGATGATCTTCGAGCGACCGCAACATTGGGTGTACCTTTCAGGATTGCATGACGTAGAGAACGATTGGCAGCAGATATGAGGAGGGGGGTGTCTACCGACTAGCTCGGAGTCTAGTTGTTGCAGCATGTCAGATGAGTTCTATTGGCAGTGCCTTGCAGTGGCACAAACGATTAGGTCATCCTTCTTTGGACATGCTATGTTTTCTCATTCCACATCTCTTGCCTGCTACCAAGATCCAGTATGATGCTTGCCAGCTAGGGAAGCACCATAGAGCCAGTTTTCCAGCATCTATGAGTTACAGTAGTTTTGGTTGTTTTGATTTAGTGCATTGTGATGTGTAGGGCCCAAGTCATGTTGCAGATAGACATGGTCATAGAAATTATTTGCTGTTTGTAGATGATTTTCACGTTTGATGTGGATATTTTTGATAAAAATAAATCAGATGTTGGCTCTCTTATTATTCAGTTTATTGCCTTTGTGAAAACTCAATTTGATATGTGTATTAAGACTATCAGAATAGATAATGTACTAGAATTTTGTACCAAGCAATTGGGCACTCTGTATGCTTCTCTTGATATTGTACACCAGACCTCCTACCCACACACATCACAACAGAATGGGGTGGCAGAGTGGAAGCATAGACACATTCTGGAAACAACTCGTGCCTTGCTGATTCAAAATAGTGTCTGATGGGAACACCATCATGAGCCTTAACTAGCTCATTTTGACCCAATGAAGAAGATAAATGCTCCTACATAACCAATTGAAGGTCAATTAATTGCATAACCTTTTTGAGAGAAACACAAGAAACTAGGGCTAAAACTACAATTTCACCAATGCAGTACAACCACAGGTTTATTCAAGGGCTAAACAAAGGTTAAATGGTCATAATAAGATAACAAATGGGTTGGATTTGACAAAGAAGGGTTTGTGTGAGTTCTGAGAATTAAATGATTTCTTGAAACCTTAAAAACAGACCTACTTAATTAACCAAGGTTCTGGTCAGGATAAAATTGACTTAAACCCTCTAAAAATTATAGAAAAATATTCTCTAGGGTTTAGTACCTTCAATTTGGCCATTAGAACCCATCTTGACCTAGAATAGGGTCTCAGACAGATATTTACCCTAATTTAGATTTTTATATAAATTACCCAGTCAAACGTGGTCAAAACCAAAATCTAACTTCACAATTGGATTCCTTAGGTCCAAATTAGGTTTGTACCAAAATTTGGACAAAAAATGAGTTTGCCTTGACATAGTTTGCAAAAAGGTCCTATCTGATTACATTTCTACCCTAACTTTCAAAAATCCTTGCTAACAGCCTCCTAACTTTCTTGTCATCTTCACAAGTAGGTCCCTCCACCATTATTGCGCTGGAAACCTACTCCGGCGACCTTTGACAGGGCAAATCTCCTTGATTGCTCAGAGAATCTCCTCCAAAATTGGAAGGGAGATCCTCTGAGAAATTCCCGTCAGTATGAACCCATCTTTGAGATCTGATTCCCTCCCAATCTCTCATGTAAACGCATGAGAGATGTGGGTATCTCAACAACTTCCATCTCTGGCGACCTTCCAAGCTTGGGAAGATTGCTTCCCAAGCCCTAACTGACCTTCAGAGCCCTATTTAAAGAAGCTCAAATCTCCCCGACTCCACACTCGAATTCGGTCGTGAATACCCCTAATTCCTCTTTTCCCCTCACGGCCGAAGGCTCCTCGACATCTGGCGACCTTCCCTACTCCTCGTCGTCCGACTGCCGTACTTGCGGTGGAGTCCTCCTTGCTTTCATCCGCATCTTGCCGTACCAGTAAGAGCTACTTCCCCTTCATCCTCGCCGTTCCCACCTCACCGGAGCCGTCTTCATCTCTGGCATCGGCCATACCAGACTCGACACCTTCGCTGCCCCCTTTCATCCCATAACGCCCTAACTAAGTTCCCTATCTCCTCTATTTACTTCCCCTCTCTTTATTTCCCAAAATCCGCCACTGACGCCCGTCGCACCTCCATTCCTTCCATCTCCGACCACCACCTCCGGCGAGGCCATCCCACTTTCACAGGCCACCAAAACCCTCGCTGACAAGCTCATGACCTTCGCCACACCTCACTGAGCACTTCCCCTCACTTCACTCACCGCGCCACTCACCCAAACCACCCCCCGAACACACCCACTCACACGCACACAGTACGCCCTAGGCATGCCACCATAACCATCCTCGCGTCATGCCACCACCCCCAGCACATTCGCCGTGCTCCGACGATCCTCTCTGAACGATTTGACGTGGCCGTGAGGCCGTTCTTGTGTTTTCAGGTTCAGGCCTCATCCGTCATTGGCGAGCGAGCTTGAAGCTCGCTTGAAGCCGCTCCAGGTGCTGAAATCCCAGGCTGCGCAGACTTACTTCGCGCACGCACTTAGGCCTTCAATTCCAGTCGAAGGCTTTAGCAACTGCTGCAATTAGACGCAACAACCTCTGTTACAGGTGCATGAGAAGAGGGGGCGCAGATAGTCCCACCTTGGAAACGAAGGGGCACCCGTGCCCGCATAAGTTGATTTTGTGCCTGTAGCTGTTCGCCTCAGTACCACGGGGTGAGGTCCCACTCACCCGACCCGGTCTCGTCCGCGACACGCCTCCGCGGACCTGGCTGACCTGACCCGACCTGCACTCCTCACCTACTATCTCACGTTAGTGGGCCTGGTCCCGGGTACGCACTTGACCCGATAACCTGAATACCTGTGTGGCTCTGGGAGAGCGGATCCTAAGAGAGAGAGAGGAGAGTCGCACGGGTAGGGGGAGGGTTTTGCTACAAGGATCTCTGGCTGACACTTAGCAGATTCTGAAGAAGAGGAGGCCAGGGTTGAAGGCTCGCAAAGGAAGAAGAAGGAAGAAGAAGAGAAGGCCAAAGGCAGATTCTGAAGGGCAAGAGAAGAAGCAAAGGCAGAGAAAGAGAAGGAAGGATCAGACACTTTAAGTCGTCTGATTCCTTCATTAGACGACAGATCATTAGCTTACATTGCATATTCATACATTGAGTTCCTTGGTGATATTGTAGGAGTATTTGGTGATCTAAATCACCATTTTACTCTCATATTTTTGCACTTTGATACTGATATTATTGCATACTCTTTTAATTCTGAATTATGATCTTGATTTCTAAATACCAATTTGCTCTCATTGTTCGACCTCGGAAATCTTTTCGAGTAATAAAATTGTATTTGTTTTCAAAGCGATTTCGACTATACTGCAACGCGATTATTTTAAAACATCGATTTCGCTTTTGTTAACATTTTGGCGCCGTTGCCGGGAAGCAATGGGCAATTAAGAACTCTTGATTACAATTTTTGATACAGATTCTAACTTGCCATATCTCTTTTGTTGTGGTTGTTTCAGGGAGAAGACACATTGAAAAAAGTCAGCAGCACATCAAACACATCAGGGGCAGGTAAAATCTGATTACTTTCTCTTAAGCTCCTCATTCTGAAAAGGTTAAAAAGGATACAATCAATTAGGGCTACTTGCTTTACATTTTTGGATAATTCATCAAGTTGCCTGATTTGATTTCAACAACAAAATCTGATTTGTACACCTACTTAAGGTAACTAGGGCTACCAAATTCTTGTTTGAGCCCTAGATACCACATTTGGCAAACTAAATTGGACCAAAATTAGAGCCAATTAAGGATTCCAAATTAAGGATTTTAGAGACACACTTACATAAGCAAGAATCAACTTTCCAAAATGATGTGTGCCTAAGCATTGGTTGAATTGATCTATTCAAGCAAACACTAAAAATCAGGCTCTTAATCTCACTTGAATCCTAAAAGAGGGACCTAAAACTTCTAAAAGGACAAATAGGTGAAGTTGACCCACCTTGTTGGGTCAACCAATCTTGAAATTATGTCACTTTTGCACTCAATACATCCTAAAGTTCAAGTGAAATCCTAAGCATCTTTGCTCTTAAATAAAATTGGTAGACTTAAGAAATCAAGTCCCCATTCTGGTCTACCTGGAACATCAGTGACAAGAGAGGTCGGGTGGGGGAAACCCTGTAACCCGTATGGGCATTCTACTGTGTAGGGATCTTTGCGGGACTGTCCCTCTCTGGCTGCCCAGGTATTTCTCAGGTGGACGGCTTTCTGACTAAGGGGTATCATCTGCCCCAAACCTCTATAGTCATCCAAAATTTTTGGGTGTCTTGATTGGGTCCATCACATTCTACTCTCATCCAGACCATCGGTGCATGTTTGGTAGGAGGTCCTTAAGACCATCCTTAAGGCCTCCTCTAGTTATTCACTCCCGTCGAGGCTAGGCCTCGACTTCTGTGTTTGTGCAGCAACCCCATCACATAGACATCTTTTCTGATTCATCAGAACTTAATTCTCCTTCATCCATCATCATGGCACAACCAGCGGAAGAAGAGAATAACCTTGAGAATCAACTTCAGTGCCTTAATGATTTATTCCCAGCCTTTGTGAATCCACCGCAGCGTCTTATGATGCGAGATCATTACAATCCCGTTGTGATGGCGATCGAACCTCGAGTCCAAATCCCGGCTGGAGGTCCTGATACTGAACTCAAGCCTAACATGATTCATACTATTCTAAAATTTCATGGGCTCAATTCTGAGGATCCTTTCCAGCACAGCAAATAGCTTAAGCATCTGGCCCAGACCTTCGGGTCAGATGTCCAAAATCGGGACATTCTTCTCATGAAAATGTTCTCCTTCTCTCTCATGGACAAAGCAGCTCACTGGTATCAGACTTAAACGCATCCAATCAACACATGGGTTGAACTATAATCCAAGTTTCTGAAAAAGTTCTTTCCAGTTGGTCGAACGAATGCTTTATGACACCAAATCACACACTTCACACAGCAGCCTGGAGAACCACTTCACGAGGCAGAGGATTGTTTCCTAGATCTCATGCGAAAGTGCCCCCATCACGGAGTCCCTAAATGGGAACAAGTCCAATTTTTTTACCAGGGACTTCATGAAGATATCCATTTATTCGTTAATGCAACTTGCGGAGGAAATATCATGGTTCAACACGAAGACACTGTATGGGAGATTCTCGAGAATATGTGCGAGAACTCCATCAAAAATGACTCCATGGGCTTATTCGACCAGACGAATGCCCGTGCATCGACAAATCCAAGGGAAGCACATGAGACGTAGGGCCTGTCCTCATCTGTCGACTTGAAATTGATGGCCAGTCGTTTGGACAAGGTCTTTATTATTGAGAAGAAGGTGGATGAGCTAACTTAATATCTGCAGCGAGCCACCTCTACGCAAAACCCGTTCGCACAGCCACCCTCTGGGAGGGAAGTTGTGCATAACATCTATCATCGATCTTCTCAAGGGATGGACTCGTATCCACCCCCGTCTGACTCTAAGGCCGGAGGAAACTCCGACCCTTCCTACTCTAGTTGGGGGAACTCTGAACCCTCGTACTCTGACTTTTCTGAGGTTCCTCAGACCTATGAGGACCTCAACGCCATCCAGAACGACCCAATCTCTAATACCTATAACCCTGGATGGTGAAATCATCCTAATTTCCTGTGAGCGGGAAACAATCAGAATCAGAGACCACCATATCAACCCAGTTCACAAGCCCCTCATCCATATCAGCCGCCTCAGCCTCGGCCCAACCCCACCTATCAATCTGGGCCAACTCAGACAGATCAAATGACTCTTGTCCTTCAGACTCTGGCTGACATTCAAAAGACGAATGCGGCTATGCAAAAACAGCACAAAGACAAGATCACAGAGGTTCGCAATCAACTCGCCCAGATGACAAATTCCCACCAACCTGGCAACCTTTGCCGAATCTGGATAACGTGCCGAACCAGAGGTGCGTTATGAACCCAAATCCGGGCCAAGCACACATGATTTATCAGGCCCCTTCTACTCTATCACCGGACAGGATGGAAGTGTCAACATCATACTTGGGATTTCAGCAGCAGCCACCTATTTTACCTACACCAAACCCGAACCAGGTAGGACTAAATTCAGTAACAACCCGTAGTGGCAAAGCAACATAAGACCCACCATACCCAAGCCACTTTCAGCCTGGTAGTAACCCAAACCCTAGGATAATCATCTAGGATACCCCTGTCCCAGATCAAGAACCTGGACCTATTCTAGAGGAACCATCAAGGTTTCATTTCCCGAGACCTTGACCAAGGGAAAGAGGACAACCAAACCCGTGGCACTTGAGGAGGACCTGGTCAAGCTCTTTGAACAAGTCCATATAAACATCCCCTTGATGGATGCGATTTGCCACATACCGGCTTACGTACGATTTCTGAAAGACATGTGTACACCTAAGCGTAAGCTGCGAACCAAAAGTCGGAACCCAATCGTATTGTCAGAGCAAGCCAGCTCTGTCATCTTGAGCAAACTCCCACCTAAGGCAAAAGACCCAGGTACTCCCTTAATTTCCTGTACAATTGGTGATATCCAATTTGATAGAGCATTATTGGATCTAGGAGCCTCCATAAACCTAATACCTACATCCCTACTTGACCATCTTGAGGAATCTGAGCTCAAACCGATAGAGGTGACATTACAGTTGGCAGACTGATCTATTAAGTCACCTAAAGGAGTTCTTGAGGATGTCATTATTAGGGTTCGGGATTTCTATTTCCCGGTGGATTTCGTAGTCTTGGATATGGATGCTCTAGAAAATCTGAAAAACACATCAATCATATTAGGGAGACCCTTTCTGGCCACAGCTAGAGCCAACATAAATTGTGAGGAAGGTCAAATTGAACTGAAATTTGGGAACCAGACATTAAAGATTGACATCTTTAAGGCCCAACAAGGAATTAATTATGGAGTTATAGAACAGATATGTGATATCAAGGCTGTGGTTGACGATCCGTATATTGAGGAAAACATGACTACCTCTGACCAACCACAAGAGGATCAAAACCCACAATCAGAGGACTCCAAACTCAACCTAGACACACCCATAACTCCTTCCCTTTCTCCTGACACACACCCTGAACCATTTGCTGCTGCTGATAACCCAATTTTGGAACTAAAGCCCCTTCCCGAACATCTAAAGTACGTCTTTTTGGGTTCCAATCAGACGTTTCCTGTGATTATCAATTCCAGACTCACACCTGATCAAGAATCCCATCTGATTACTATTCTCCAGCAACATCGAAGAGCATTGGATGGACTCGATGATTTGACTGGCATTAGCCCCTCTTACTGCACACAATGCATCTATACTGAAGAGGGCACACGACCTTCTCGTGAAATGCAGAGACGTCTAAATCCTAATCTGCAGGAGGTCGTGAAAAAGGAGATCATCATGTGGTTAGATGCTGGGATCATCTACCCGATCTCCAATAGTTGGTGGGTAAGTCCAATCCAAGTGCCTAAGAAGGCAGGACTCGCCGTGATCACGACTGAGACTGGATAAATTATACCGACCTGTATAGCAAATTCGTGGAGAGTCTGCATTGATTACAGAAGACTCAATACCTCCACAAAGAATGATCATTTCCCACTACCATTTATTGATCAGATCCTCAAAAAACTAGTAGGAAATAGATTCTTCTGCTTTTTGGACAGGTACTCCGGTTATAACTAGGCGGCAATCCATCCAGAGGACCAAGAACAAACCACTTTCACCTGCCCCTTCGGGACGTACGCGTTCCGAAGAATACCTTTCGGTCTCTACAATACACCAGCTACTTTTCAGCGGTGCATGCTTGCCATATTCTCAAATATGGTAGGTGATTATCTGGAAGTCTTCATGGATGACTTCTCAGTGTTTGGCGAATCATTTGACAATTGCCTCCTGCACTTGGTCCAGATCCTTAGGCGATGCATTGACGTGAATCTAGTTCTTTCTTGGGAAAAGAGCCATTTCATGGTGCCTGAAGGAATTGTCCTGGGACATCTCATCTCAGAAAAAAGGCATCTAGGTTGATCGAGCCAAGGTAAATCTGATTTCCAAACTCCCTATGCCTAGCTCGATCAAAGACATATGATCTTTCCTAGGGCATGTTGGTTTTTACCGTCGATTCATTCCTGATTTCTCAAAAATCGTGCACCCCCTAACTACTCTACTATCTAAGGATGTTCCTTTTGAAATCTCCAAGGAATGCACTCAAGCATTTAAAATCCTACGTGATCGAGTTACCCAAGCTCCGATCCTATAGTCCCCTGATTGGTCTCAACCCTTTGAGATCATGTGCGATGCATCTGATTTGGCTGTAGGTGCGGTACTTAGGCAGAAAATTGATGGGAAACTCATGGTCATCTATTACGCTAGCAAGACACTTGATGAGGCTCAGCGTAACTACACAGTTATTGAGAAAGAGCTGCTAGCTGTAGTATTTGCCCTAGAAAAATTCAGATGGTATCTTTTGGGTTCCCATATTATCATTTACTCTGATCACACAGTTGTGAGACATCTCCTTGCGAAGAAGGATGCGAAACCACGACTAATCTGCTGGATCTTGCTGTTGCAAGAGTTTGACCTCGAGATTCGCAACAAGGCAGGAAAACAGAACGTGGTAGCTGATCACTTGTCCCGCCTTCCTTCTGACATTATCAACCCTTTCGAACCCATTACGGAACATTTTCCTGATGAGCACCTCCTGACTATCAGTACAGGGCTTTCATGGTTTGTTGATCTAGTAAACTACCTGGCATCACATCAGATCCTGTCCGATTGGCTGAAGGCTAAGAAAGACAAATTGCTTTTAGATGCCAAGTACTACTTTTGGGAAGACCCGTATCTTTTCCACATCGGTGCTGATCAAAGCATTCGACGGTGTATCCCGGAAGCGAAAATTCAGGGCACCTTGTCCTTCTGCCATGACTAGGCATGCGGTGGACACTTCTCTAGTCATAAAATCGCAGCGAAAGTCCTCCAGTGCGGCTTCTATTGGCCCACAATTTTCAAAGATGCATACAATCACTATAAGGCATGCACTCGTTGTCAGACCTTAGGCAACAGAGCCACCGTGATATGATGGCCTTACAGTCGATTCTCATATGCAAAATCTTCGACGTCTGGGGGATCAATTTTATGGGATCCTTTCCTGTCTTGGATGGCTTTGAGTACATTCTACTCGCTGTTGATTATGTGTCCAAATGGATCGAAGTCATTCCGACCCAAACTAATGATCATAAGGTGGTTATCAAATTCATTCATCAAAATATCTTTTCTCGGTTCGGGATTCCACGTGCTATAATCTCTGATGGAGGGACCCATTTCACTAATGCTCAGTTCAGGTCACTGATGACCAAATACGGGGTGTCACACCGAATCTCTACTCCTTATCACCCCCAAACCAATGGTCTAGCTGAGCTATTGAATCAGGAGATCAAGAAAATCCTCCAGGTTATTGTTCGACCTGACAGGAAAGACTGGTCATCCTGACTTCTGGAAGCTTTGTGGGCTTATAGAACTGCCCACAAAATCCAATTAGGTATGTCTCCCTTCAGATTGGTGTACAGGAAGGCATGTCACCTTCCCGTCGAATTGGAGCACAAAGCCTATTAAGCAGTACGGAACTGCAATCTCAATCTTTCTAAGGCAGGAACTCACAGAAAGTTTCAAATGAGCGAGATCGATGAATTATGCCACGATGCATATGAGAACTCGCAAATTTACAAAGAGCGGGCTAAAGCCTTTCACGACAAGCACATATCCAAAAAGATCTTTTGCCCTGGTCAAAAAATCCTACTCATTAATGCCAAACTCAAACAGTTCCCAGGAAAACTTAGATCAAAATGGATCGGACCTTACCTTGTTCGAAGACTCTTTGGAAATGGAGCCGTCGAAATCAGTCAACTCAGCCACGATTCAGAACCTTTTGTCGTGAACAGTCAGAGACTCAAAACGTTCATTGAACTTACCGATACAAATTTTGTGAGATATCTTTTACCCTCCATTCTCCCTGAGCTCATTGCGCCCAGCCGGTGACGTAAAACTCAGCGCTTAACGGGAGGTAACCTGTCATTTTGAAAAACCCGAAACCTTTCTTGACATTCCTATGTTGAACTCATATTGTACTTTAGGGTTCATTCATGAGAACAGCTAACTCCACCTCTGGTATCTGTACCCGAGCTTGAAATCATCTGCAACAGTCATCCCAACCCATTCACCCACCCAAAACCTGTTATAATGAATGATCTAAGCTGAACTCAAACCCACCTAGTTTATAATGAGGACATTACAAATCGTAGGCATGGGGAGTATTAAAGTGGAAAACGTCATGAAAATCATCTCACAAGAAAGGGTTTCATCAAAAAAATCACATATCCCAAAAATACCAAAAAAATAAAAAAAAATTCTTGAAAAAGAACAAAAAATGAGAGGAGAAAATTTTGAGGGCATACAAATTTTGAGGAGAAAAAGAGAAGTTAAAAATGTCAAAAAAGGAGCACAAGTTGAAAAGAAAAGAAAAAGAGATAGTCATTAGTAAGAAATTAAGGAATTGACTTAGTTCTAGACCATATCAAAAGAAAATGGAAGGCCAAAAGTGTTAATGAAACACAGAAGAGATTAGTAGGAACACTGATTTTAGGCCTCTTGGGCTATAATCCTACGCTTAAAAATTCAAGTATCCACTAAGATCTGGATAGTCCTCAAGAGGTTGGGGAAAATGCGAAGCTTAAATATTTGGTCTAAGGCTTAGGGAGTATTCGGCCTCGTTAACTGACCTCTGGTTTGCGGGACTTGGTAACCTAAGCACCCCAATCCACACATAGTCTAGTTCAGTGTGCTTAAGTATCAAAATCACGCAAATGCATTTAAGTTCTGAAAAAGTCACCTAGATTAGGAGCTTCTGATCAACATAAGTTGATTTGGACGAGTTCCGGCGTAGAGAGGCAGGAAATTCTCCTTGAAGATGCGCAATAACATATCGTCTTCTCGGTGCTTGTCTTCTAGGATATCTATATATCATACAGGGGGCATGTAACCACCCTGTACTGGTTCAAATGTCATGGGCGGCATTATCCCAAAATGTCGATTGCCAGGGTCTGAATTTAGCTACAGAACACCATGGGCGGGATTATCTTGAAATCTCGAAAGCCAGGGTTCTAGGGGTTGCCATGGGCGGTGCTATCTCGAAGCATCAATTGCCAGGGACCCTTCGAGGATTGATGATGGGGACTAGGAATTCGATACAGATCGTGTTGTGAAGCTAATCCGAAGCTAGAAATAAAAAGAAAAGAGAGAGAAAACTCTCCAAAAAGAAAATTCCTCTGTCTCTCTCTGACAAAAACGCACTGCAAACTGAACCAAGGCTAAAACATGTTACAAGCACGTGTGCTTTAACCGCGAAGTTCAACGAACCATAGGTTAGTTCCTGTAGGCCTTAAAAACCTTCGCAGTAGACTGAGGCTAAAGCTAGTTAGGTCCGGATCTTGGTTGGTACTTGAGTACCTCTAGGCCTACTATCGACATTCTAACCTAATCTACAGAAGAAAGCACACAGCATAGTTTTTGAGCATCAGAAGATTACATGGTCTAGAATCAAAGTTAACACCTTGAAATTTTGCTAAGGGACTGGGAAAAGCTAGGCATGGGGGTATGATGCGAACACCATCATGCGCCATAACTAGCTCATTTTGACCTAATGAAGAAGATAAATGCTCCTACATAACCAATTGAAGGTCATAATTTATTACATAACCTTTCTGAAAGAAACACAAGAAACTAGGGCTAAAATTACAATTTACCAATGCAGTACAACCACGGATTTTCTCAAGGGCTAAACAAAGGTCAAATGGTATTAATAAGATAACAAGTGGGTTGGATTTGACAGAGAAGGGTTTGTGTGAGTTTTGATAATTAAATGACTTCTTGAAACCCTAAAAATAGATCCACTTAATTAACCAAGGTTCTGGTCAGGATAAAATTCACCTAAATCCTCTAAAAATCATATAAAAATATTTTCTAGGATTTAGTACCTTCAATTTTGCCATTAGAACCCATCTTGACCTAGAATAGGATTTCAGACAGATGTTTACCCTAATTTAGGTTTTTACATAAATTACCAATCAAACGTAGTCAAAACCAAAATCCAACTTCATCATTGGATTCCTTAGGTCCAAATTAGGTTTGTACCAAAATTTGGACCAAAAATGAGTTTGCCTTGACCTAGTTTGCAAAAAGGTCCTTTATGATTACATTTCTACCCCTAACTTTCAAAAACCCTTGCTAACAGCCTCCTAGCTTTCTCGTCATCTTTAAAAGTAGGTCCCTACATCATTATCGTGGAGGAAACCTACTTCGGCGACCTTTGACAGGGCAAATCTCCTTGATTGCTCAGAGAATCTCCTCCAAAATTGGAAGGGAGATCTTCTGAGAAATTTCCTTCAGTATGAACCAATCTTTAAAATTTGATTCCCTCCTAATCTCTCATGCGAACGCATGAGAGATGTGGGTATCTCAACAACTTCCATCTCTGGCGACCTTCCAAGCTCGAATTCGACTGCGAATACCCCTAATTCCTCTTTTCCCCTCATGGCCAAAGGCTCCTCGACATCCGGCAACCTTCCCTGCTCCTCGTCGTCTGACCGCTGTACCTGCGGCGGAGCCCTCCTCCTTGCTTTCTTCCATGTCTCGCCGTACCAACAGGCACTACTTCCCCTTCATCCTCACCGTTCCCACCTCACCGGAGCCGTCTTCGTCTCCGGCATCGGCCATACCAGACCCGACGCCTTTGCTGCCCCCTTTCATCTCTTAATGCCCTAGCTAAGTTCCCTGTCTCCTCTATTTACTTCCCCTCTCTTTATTTCCCAAAATCCGCCACTGATGCCCATCACACCTCCATCCCTTCCATCTCCGACCACCACCTCCGACGAGGCTATCCCACCTCCACAGGCCACAAAAACCCTCGCCGACAAGCTCATGACCTCCGCCACACCTCACTGAGCACTTCCCCTCACTTCACTCACCGCGCCACTCACCCAAATCACCTGTAATGACCCGATTCCCGAGTCCCTACAAGACACGAGAACCGGACCGACTCGACTAAACCCAAGACCTGGTCGTCCAACGAGGAAGTAACCAAAAGAGCAGTAAAATAAACCACATTCAACATGAATATAACTAACAGTAAGAAAATACAGCAGTAAGGAAAGAAACCACTACAGTATGTACCACCACAACAGTAGAACAACATTCATAACATAATATGAACTGCAGGTAAAGAAAAGTACAGCGGAAACAAGAACTACTCACTACAGTGGAACCAAAAAGAGGTACAAGAGAACAGTGGTAACTCTACTAGACCCTACTCGGCCCAGCGTCCTCTGCAGCCGCTGACCCTGGCTGCTCAACACCTGGTCCTAAAAGGTAACGAGTGTAACACGTCAGCAAAACGCTGAGTAGAGTGGCAACTAAACAAAAGAAACAGTAAAGTGTACAGTAGCTGTTTTAATTTTCTTTCCTCCTTTATTTACGTCTTTCTATTGTTTCACAATTTATCTATTTCTCAGATCCTTCACTTGATCTCGAATGTTCCTCGTGGGAACGATCTTGATTGCAGTCTTTTCCGAACAGTAGAAGTAGCACGTGGTGCTCTCCTGGGCGGGAGAGTCTCCCGTGGTGATCCTACTCTCAGTCAACCACCCTAAGGTCACTGACAGACGTAACGGTGACTACGGCACGCGCGGTAAACGCACGGGTAGCTAACCCGCACTAGCACGCGGTCAGTCGTTTCCGTTAACGGCTGCGCCCAAAGCACAGCACGGAACCAGTACAGGGCAGAACCCTCTCAGTAACAGGGGTCCGACCCCTCCACAGTAACCAAACAGGGGCATTGCCCCTCCACAGTCCGCGCACCCTCGCCTGACTACCTTGATTTGCCCAGTGGGCCTAACAAGTCGGTGTAGGAGGCTAGGAGAACCCCGGGGCCCGTGGGGTAGCTAGTACCTCTCTACACTAGTAGCTCTCCTCAGTACTACGTACACGAGGGCCAGTAAGTCGGTACAAAGTGGCAAGTCCTAACCCCGGGTCCCTGGGGCGGCTAGCTCCGCTCTGCACTAAACAGGGGGACAGTCGCTCTCCTTGGTACTCTGTACTCAAGGGCCAACTCACTTCCCCAATTCTATTCCATTCACCTTCCACGAGTTCTACTTCTAATTCCCCGTAGGGTTCCAGCTCTTTTAACTCAACACAATCAGGTTTCACCTTTCCAGTTTCACATTCATACAATCCATGTTCTCAATCACGTTTATTTATTCATAGCAGGTAGCTGTTAATTCAATTCACAGGCAGCTATTAATCCCTTTCCACATTTTCCAAGACTGCAGTATTCATACATTCCACTAGTTTTCCTGTCCTAGGATTCATGCCATATCCTAGGATCTATCATACAATCTAGTTTTCCAGCCCTAGGATTCATGCAACACCCTAGGATCTACCATTCAATCTATTTCTCATTCCTAGGATTCATGCAATGTCCTAGGTTCTATTTATGGTTTCATAATTTAACAGATTATACTTAAAGCCACTCTACCGGTTACAACAGGCGAACTGGGGGCGTGGTTGGGAATCCCGCGTGCCTCCGCAACCCCCGAGACTGCAACGGAACGGGGTCCTATCACAAGGATCAAACACAAGGAATTTCTCAAAATAGTATACAGCTACTGTAGACGGGTAGAGGATGTAATTCTGAAAAGCATGCAACTCGAAACGCGAAAAACGGACCCCGAACGGACCCTAAACGGGTCGAAAACGACGAAACAGTGCAAAATCAGACGTCTGGAACTTATTCCAGACGTCTTAAAAAGTGGATCAGGGGTTACCTTGCTCTGCGTGGGCTCTCAGACGTCCAGAAGCCTGCGGGGGCCGATGGTCACCCTGGACGTCTAGATGTCGCTACCGTCGTCTGGCACTGCAGCCAGACGTCTGATTCGTGTTGGGTGGCGAATCAGAACCTGCGCGTACCCATTTCCTCTCTCTCTCAGTACGGTCAGTCGAAGAAAATGAAGGAAGACGAAAATAACTCACCTTTTAGACGTCTGGACAGTCTTCCAGACGTCGTGCCCGTCGTCTGGCTAGAAGCCCAGATGTCTGATTCTGGAAAAGTTTCCAGAACCAGGGCGCGACTCGCCCTCTGCTCGCGACACCCGGCCGCGCCGCGTCGCTCTGCGCCCCCACGCGTCGCTCTGCGCCCGCTGCGCCCCCTACCGGCCGGCCCTAGCAGCCCCGGCGAGCTCGCCCTCATGGCCGGGCGCCTCTTCCACGCGTAGCACCTCCTCCCACGCTCACCGCGGCTGTCGCTGCCGCCGCTCACTCGCGCTCGCTCTCACACACTGGCTGGAAGGAGAAGAGGAAGGGGGCAGAGGTGATGGGAGTGAGGGAGAGGGCGTGGCCTTTTAAAGCCGCGCGAGGAGGAGAGACAGAGCGGACAGGGTGGGTTTGCGGCCACAGGAGAGAGGGAGAGAAAGCGTACGCAGGTCTGCGCGCTCAGGCGCGCAGACGAAACATGCGTGCCAAAAATAACCGATTTCCAGACGTCTGGAAGTGGTTCCAGACGTCTGGGCCACCTCCCAGACGTCTTAAAAGACGTCTGAAACGCGCGTTCGTAACAATATAACAAACTGAAAGGAAGTTTCGTCCCCGAAACTTGCGCTAACTAGGGTGCGGGAAGACGTCATAAATACCATAACAAACTCAAAGAGGACCGAAGCCGGTCCGAAAAGACGTACCCGCGAAGAGTTCCGGGTACCGCTCCCGCATTGCCGCCTCAGGCTCCCAGGTAGCCTCCTCGTATCGCTGGCTCCTCCACAAAACCTTTACCAGGGGTACTTGCTTTCGTCTCAAACTGCGGATAGCTCGGTCTAGAATCTGCACTGGCCGCTCGGGGTAGGTCAGGTCGTCGCCCACCTCGACGCTCTCGTGACTCAGTACGTGACTGGGATTGGCTACGTACTTCCTGAGGTTGGACACGTGGAACACGTCGTGCACACTAGAAAGCTGCGGGGGGAGGGTAAGCCTGTAAGCAACGGGTCCAACCCGCTCCAGGACCTCAAAGGGCCCCACAAACCTCGGCGCGAGCTTCCCTCTCACCCCAAACCGCTGCAGGCCCTTCATGGGCGAAACACGAAGAAAGACGTGGTCCCCAACCTCAAACTGCACCTCTTTGCGTCTCCGATCCGCGTAGCTCTTCTGTCTGCTCCTGACAGTGTGGAGTCGCCTATGGATCTGCTCAACTACCTCCTGACTCTGCCGGATCAACCAGGGGCCAACCTCCCACTTGGTCCCCACCTCGACCCAACTCAAGGGTGCCGTACACCTCCGTCCGTACAGAGCCTCGTAGGGAGCCATGCCGATGCTCGAGTGATAGTTGTTGTATGCAAACTCCGCTAGGGGCAGGTGCTCCTCCCAAGAGCCCCTCCAGTCCAGTACACAGGCACGCAAAAGGTCCTCAAGTGTCTGTATCGTGCGCTCGGACTGTCCGTCCGTCTGGGGGTGGTAAGCTGTACTAAACCTCAATCGCGTCCCCAGGGCCTGCTGAAACTCAGCCCAAAACTGGGACGTAAAGGGGGGTATCCCGGTCGGATACGATCTCCCGCGAAAATCCGTGTAGTCGTACCACATCACGGATATACCTCTCTGCCAACTGTGCTGGTCCCAAAGTGACTCGGATCGGCAGGAATCGTGCCGTCTTCGTCAGTCTATCCACAATTACCCAGACAGCGTCATGCCCTCGCTGGGTAACAGGTAAGCCCACCACCAAGTCCATGGTGATGCTCTCCCACTTCCACTCTGGCACTGGAAGCGGCTGTAGCGGCCCTGCAGGCCTCTGATGCTCGGCTTTCACCTGCTGGCACACAAAGCACTGCTGCACGAATTCACCCACATCCCGCTTCATCCCCCTCCACCAAAACTCGCGTCTCAAGTCGTGGTACATCTTCGTGTTTTCGGGATGTATGGTGAACCTGGAACCGTGTGCCTCAGTCAGGAGCTCTCTCAACAGCTCCTCGTCTCTGGGAACGCACAACCGTCCCCTCAGGCACAGCACCTGGTCTGTGAAAGAGAAGTCCCTTGGGTCTCCTGACAGTACTTTGTCGTGTAAGGACTGCAAGTACGGATCGGCCATCTGTCCTGTGATGATGCGATCTATCAGCTCTGGCTTAGTCTGTCGTGTCACCGTCACTGCCCCACAGTGCCCCCGTAACTCCAGGGGTCGCCAACTGCCCACCTCCTCCAAAAGGCTCAAACTCTGTAACTGTAAACTGTCCAAGTGTGCGGGCGCCTTACGGCTCAAGGCGTCAGCCACCACATTGGCCTTTCCCGGGTGGTAGGAGATGCTGCAGTCATAGTCCTTCAGGAGCTCCAACCAACATCTCCGTCTCATGTTGAGCTCTTTCTGATCAAAAAGGTATCTGAGGCTCTTGTGATTTGTGAAAATTTCGAAGGTCTCACCGTACAAGTAGTGCCTCCAAGTCTTCAGCGCGAAGACAACTGCTGCCAACTCTAGGTCGTGGGTAGGGTAGGTATGCTCATGGGGCTTCAGTTGCCGCGAAGCGTAAGCGACAACGTGACCCCTTTGCATGAGCACACCTCCTAACCCCTGCAAGGAGGCGTCCGTGTACACAACGAACCCACCACTACTGTCAGGGATGGTGAGCACGGGAGCCGAGGTCAACCTCTCCTTCAGCTCCAGAAAACATGCCTCACAGGCGTCTGTCCAAGCGAAGGGCACGTCCTTCCGGGTCAATTGTTTCATAGGACGCGCGATCTGTGAAAAACCTCTGATGAATCGTCTATAGTAGCCTGCCAGTCCCAGGAAACTACGAATCTCAGTGACTGAACGCGGTCTCTCCCACCTGAGTACTACCTCGACCTTGGCTGGGTCCACCGCCAAGCCGTCTCCCGAGATCACATGACCTAAGAAGGTCACCTCCCTCAACCAGAACTCGCACTTGCTGTATTTGACGTACAGCCTACGTCATCTCAGAGTGTCCAGAACCATCCGTAAGTGCTGTCCGTGCTGCGTCTGATCTCTAGAATAGATGAGTACATCATCTATGAAAACCACCACGAACTGGTCCAAGTACGGTCTAAACACCCAATTCATCAGGTCCATGAAAGCAGTGGAGGCATTGGTCAGCCCAAACGGCATGACCAAAAACTCGTAGTGTCCGTACCGGGTGCGGAAAGCTGTCTTGGAGACGTCGGTCTCCCTGATCCTCAATTGGTGGTATCCAGACCTCAAGTCGATCTTGGAAAACACCGTGGCACCCCGCAACTAGTCAAATAAGTCGTCAATCCTCGACAACGGATATCTGTTCTTGATGGTGACCCTATTCAGCTGTCGGTAGTCCACACAAAGGCGTAAGGTCCCATCCTTCTTCTTCACAAACAGTACCGGAGCTCCCCAGGGAGACGCACTGGGCCTCACGAAACCTTTCTCCAAAAGGTCCTGCAACTGGGACTTGAGCTCTCGCAGCTCAAGCGGTGCCATCCTGTATGGCGCGGTGAATATGGGGCTGGTTCCTGGTACTGGTGAGATCTCAAACTCGATCTCACGCTCGGGCGGTAGTCCTGGTAACTCGTCTGGAAACACGTCAGGGTACTCTCTGACTACCGGGATGCTCTGGAAGTCTGCCACAGGGCTGGGTTCTGCCACTACACAAGCTAGGAAACCCTCACACCCCTGGCTCAAAAGTCTTGCCGCCCGAAGTGCCGAAATGCACCTGAAACCTTCGTCCACTGGCTGTCCGTGAAACTCGAAAGAAGGCAACTCCGGAATGGAAAAGACGATCTTCCTCTCAAAACAGTCCACCAAGGCGTGGTAAACGGACAGCCAATCCATCCCCAGAATCACTCCAAAGTCCTCCATCTGTAACATAATCAGGTCAGCTGGCAGGCTATGTCCCCCAACGCTGACCTCGCAATCCGTGTACACCTCCTCAGCTACAAACAGCTGACCACTCGGACCTCTGATTACAAATGGATTTTCTAATATTGTATAATCCTGGTCCAAACTAACTGCGAAACTGGCTGCGATAAACGAGTGCGTAGCGTCGGAATCGAAAAGCGTGTAAACGAGTCTGCCGGAAACTGAAACCATACCTGCTACCACCGATCCCGAAGCTCTGGCGTCCCTGTGTGTCAGGGCGTTGATACGCCCCTCAGCTCTAGGTGCGGACGAAGCAGCCACACTCTACGTCGGACGGGTAGGTGCTGGCCGGTACCCTCCTCGTGACTGCTGTCCTCCTCCTCGCGCCTGGGAACTGCGGCCTCCTGCGCGCCCTCCAGTGCTCTGCGCGGGGAGTATCTGCTGACCTCCTGCCCTAGACGGGCAGTCCCTCCTGATGTGGCCCGGCTAGCCACACTGGTAACAGAGGGGAACCTGACTCCCGCCCTCAGTGGGTCCCTGCCGTCGGCTGGGCGGGGGTCCGGTGCTGCCGACTGGCTCCTGTTGAGGGCCCCTAAAGGCCACTGATGGCCCTGTAAAACGTGACGGCTCTCCTGCGGACGCCACGTGTTTCCTCTCTCGCCGGCCCTGTGAAAAGTCTGGCTGAAAGGGCCTCTTCCGCCCGCCGTCAGTGTCTCGCGCGGACGGGTTGGTCTCCTTGTAAGTCATGGCTGCCTCCACCACCCTCGAAAACGTAGGCAGCTTCAGGGGTTTGACATACCCCCGAATCGCAGGCCGGAGCCCCTCGGTGAACCTCCAAAGGCGATCCACCTCTGTGGCTACTGCTGTCGCTGCAAAGCGGGATAGCTCTAAGAAACGCGTGCAGTACGCGCTCACAGTCATCGTTCCTTGGCGGAGAGTGTGGAACTCCCGCCTCCTCTGGTCCTGCCACGTCTGGGGAAGGTACTGCTCGCAGAAGAGGGTGACGAACTGGTCCCAGGTCGGCTCGTCCCTCTCCTGTCCCCAGACCGCCCTCCACCACCTGTGTGTCGCACTCTCCAGCTGGTACGTGGCAAAGGCCACGCGGCACTCCACCGGGGGGCGAAGGGTGTCGAAGATCTTCTCCAGCTGCTCAAGCCAGTCCTCTGCCTCGGTCGGGTCCTCATCCCCCTTGAAGGAGGGGGGCTTCAGCTTCCGGAACTGCCCGAAGAGCTCGGAGTGGCGCTGCAGTGGGGATGCTGGTCCACCCCCAGGCAACGGTGCCTCGTGCACAGAAGTATCGGAGGAAGGTGGGGGCTGCGGCGGCTCATCCCCTCCCCCGTGTCCAGCGCCGCGTCCGTCGAGTGGTCCCACAGAGGACTCCCCCTCCACAGCCCCAGGGTGAGGCGCTCGGGGCGGTGGGTGGAGCTCCTCTCGTACAATGTCTCGTATCAGCCGGGCGAGGTCCTGGGCCTGGACACCCGAGAGTAGTGGCTAGTCCACTGGGGCGTCGGCAACGGCACGCCCACCTCGCCGACCTCGTCCTCGGCCGCGCCCGCGGCCAGTCTCGCCAGTCCCGTGACGAGGCATCTCCTACAAGGAGACGCAAAACAAACGAAATACGTCAGTACGGAACAGTACCTAACGAAAACGTTTAAGAGTTCGTGTCAAAAGATATGTTGTGGTGGCTACTCTAGTTATAGACATGTGAATTGGTTATTTTCCAGTCAGTTGATTCACTTCTCGCGACGACGTTACTCTGATACCATCTTGTAACGACCCGATTTCTGAGTCCCTACGAGACACAAGAACCGGACCGACTCGACTAAACCCAAGACCTGGTCGTCCAACGAGGAAGTAACCAAAAGAGCAGTAAAATAAACCACATTCAACATGAATATAACTAACAGTAAGAAAATACAGCAGTAAGGAAAGAAACCACTACAGTATGTACCACCACAATAGTAGAACAACATTCATAACATAATATGAACTGCAGGTAAAGAAAAGTACAACGGAAACAAGAACTACTCACTACAGTGGAACCAAAAAGAGGTACAAGAGAACAGTGGTAACTTTACTGGACCCTACTCGACCCAGCGTCCTCCGCAGCCGCTGACCCTGGCTGCTCAAAACCTGGTCCTGAAAGGTAACGAGTGTAACACGTCAGCAAAACGCTGAGTAGAGTAGCAGCTAAACTAAAGAAACAGTAAAGTGTATAGTAGCTGTTTTAATTTTCTTTCTTCCTTTATTTGCATCTTTCTATTATTTCACAATTTATCTATTTCTCAGATCCTTCACTTGATCTCGAATGTTCCTCGTGGGAACGATCTTGATTGCAGTCTTTTCCGAACAGTAGAAGTAACACGTGGTGCTCTCCTGGCCAGGAGAGTCCCCCGTGGTGATCCTACTCTCAGTCAACCACCCCAAGGTCACTGACAGACGTAACGGTGACTACGGCACGCGCGGTAAACGCACGGGTAGCTAACCCGCACTAGCACGCGGTCAGTCGTTTCCGTTAACGGCTGTGCCCAAAGCACAGCACGGAACCAGTACAGGGCAGAGCCCTCTCAGTAACAGGGGTCCGACCCCTCCACAGTAACCAAACGGGGGCCTTGCCCCTCCACAGTCCGCGCACCCTCGCCTGACTACCCTGGTTTGCCCAGTGGGCCTAACAAGTCGGTGTAGGAGGCTAGCAGAACCCCAGGGCCCGTGGGGTAGCTAGTACCTCTCTACACTAGTAACTCTCCTCGGTACTACGTACACGAGGGCCAGCAAGTCGGTACAAAGTGGCCAGTCCTAACCCCTGGTCCCTGGGGTAGCTAGCTCCGTTCTGCACTAAACAGGGGGACAGTCGCTCTCCTTGGTACTCCGTACTCAAGGGCCAGCTCACTTCCCCAATTCTATTCCATTCACCTTCCACGAGTTCTACTCCTAATTCCCCGTAGGGTTCCAACTCTTTTAACTCAACACAATCAGGTTTCACCTTTCCAGTTTCACATTCATACAATCCATGTTCTCAATCACGTTTATTTATTCATAGCAGGTAGCTGTTAATTCAATTCACAGGCAGCTATTAATCCCTTTCCACATTTTCCAAGACTGCAGTATTCATACATTCCACTAGTTTTCCCGTCCTAGGATTCATGCCATATCCTAGGATCTATCATACAATCTAGTTTTCCAGCCCTAGGATTCATGCAACACCCTAGGATCTACCATTCAATCTATTTCTCATTCCTAGGATTCATGCAATGTCCTAGGTTCTATTTATGGTTTCATAATTTAACAGATTATACTTAAAGCCACTCTACCGGTTACAACAGGCGAACTGGGGGCGTGGTCGGGAATCCCGCGTGCCTCCGCAACCCCCGAGACTGCAACGGAACGGGGTCCTATCACAAGGATCAAACACAAGGAATTTCTCAAAATAGTATACAGCTACTGTAGACGGGTAGAGGATGTAATTCCGAAAAGCACGCAACTCGAAACGCGGAAAACGGACCCCGAACGGACCCTAAACGGGTCGAAAACAACGAAACAGTGCAAAATCAGACGTCTGGAACTTATTCCAGACGTCTTAAAAAGTGGATCAGGGGTTACCTTGCTCTGCGTGGGCTCTCAGACGTCCAGAAGCCTGCGGGGGCGTCTGGCCTAGTTCCCAGACGTCCGATGGTCACCCCGGACGTCTGGATGTCGCTACCGTCGTCTGGCACTGCAGCCAGACGTCTGATTCGTGTTGGGTGGCGGATCAAAACCTGCGCGTACCCATTTCCTCTCTCTCTCAGTACGGTCAGTCGAAGAAAAGGAAGGAAGACGGAAATAACTCACCTTTCAGACGTCTGGACAGTCTTCCAGACGTCGTGCCCGTCGTCTGGCTAGAAGCCCAGACTTCTGATTCTTGAAAAGTTTCCAGAACCAGGGCGCGACTCGCCCTCCGCTCGCGACGCCCGGCCGCGCCGCGTCTCCTCCGCCTGCTGCTCAAACTGCAGCAGTCCCCCAGGCATCGCTCCGCGCCCACTGCGCCCCCCGCCGGCCGGCCCTAGCAGCCCCGGCGAGCTCGCCCTCACAGCCGGGCGCCTCTTCCACGCGCAGTACCTCCTACGCTCACCGCGGCTGTCACTGCCGCCACTCATTCGCGCTCGCTCTCGCGCACTGGCTGGAAGGAGAAGAGGAAGGGGGCGGAGGTGACGGGAGTGAGGGAGAGGGCGTGGCCTTTTAAGGCCGCGCGAGGAGGAGAGAGAGAGCGGACAGGGTGGGTCTGCGACCGCAGGAGAGAGGGAAAAAGAGCGGGAGAGAGAGCGTACGCAGGTCTGCGCGCTCAGGCACGCAGACGAAACACATGTGCCAAAAATAACCGATTCCCAGACATCTGAAGCGCGCATTCGTAACACCACCCCCCGAACACACCCACTCACACGCACACAGTACGCCCTAGGCACACCACCACGACCAACCTCGCATCACGCCACCACCCCCAGCACGTCCGCCGTGCTCCGACGATCCTCTCTGAACGATTTGATGTGGCCATGAGGCCGTTCTTGTGTTTTCAGGTTCAGGCCCCATCCGCCATTGGCGAGCTCGCTTGAAGTCGCTCTAGGTGTTGAAGTCCCAGGCTACGCGGACTTACTTTGAGCACGCACTTAGGCCTTCAATTCTAGTCGAAGGCCTTAGCAGCTGCTGCAATTGGACACAACAACCTCTGCTGCAGGCGCGCGAGAAGAGGGTGCGCAGATAGTCCCACCTCGAAAACGAAGGGGCACCCGCGCCCGCATAAGTTGATTTTGTGCCTGTAGCTGTTCGCCTCAGTACCACGGGGTGAGGTCCCACTCACCCAACCCGGTCTCGTTCGCGACACACCTCGCGGACCTGGCTGATCGGATGCAACCTACACTCATCACCCATTACCGCATGCCAGTGGGCCTGGTCCGGGTACGCACCCGACCCGATAACCCGAATACCTATGTGGCTCTGAGAGAGCAGATCCTAAGAGAGAAAGAGAGGAGAGTCACGCGGGTAGGGGGAGGGTTTTGCTACAGGGATCTCTGGCCAACACTTAGCAGATTCTGAAGAAGAAGAAGAGGAGGCCAGGGTTGAAGGCTTGCAAAGGAAGAAGGAAGAAGAAGAAGAGAAGGCCAAAGGCAGATTCTGAAGGGCAAGAGAAGAAGCAAAGGCAGGGAAAGAGAAGGAAGGATCAGACACTTTAAGTCATCTGATTCCTTCATCAGATGACAGAACATTAGCTTACATTGCATATTCATACATTGAGTTCCTTAGTGATATTGTAAGAGTATTTGGTGATCTAAATCACCATTTTACTCCCATATTTTTGCACTTTGATACTGATATTATTGCATACTCTTTTAATTCTGAATTGTGATCTTGATTTGTAAATACCAATTTGCTCCCTGTGTTCGACCTCAGAAATATTTTCGAATAATAAAATTGTATTTGTTTTTAAAGTGATTTCGACTATACTGCAACGCAATTGTTTTAAAACATCAATTTCGCTTTCGTTAACAGTGTGCCACATCTTTACTGGGGGGATGCAGTACTGACTACATGTTATCTCATTAATCAGCTTCCCTCTTCTGTGCCTCGAACAAGTATCCTAGACAGTGTTATATCCAAATGTTGATCTGTTCTTGGTACCACACAAGGCATTTGGATGTATTGCTTTTGTTCACTTGGACCTAGACATGACAAGCTTACCCCCAGAGTAGTCAAGTTTGTGTTTCTTGGCTATTGTCGAACATAAAAGGGATACGAATGCTTTGACCCGATTCATAAGAAGCAGTATGTCAGTGTGGATGTTACATTCCATAAATCTATTCCCTATTTTTCCACATTAGCTCATCAATTACGTGATATGAAAATTGTTGCACCTATGCATGTGCCTCCTGTATCAATGAATGATTTCCAGGTCAGTAGTACCACTCTAGAGTAGCCTGCCAGTTCACTCAGAATTGTACTTCCAGATGACAGAACATTTAAGGGCTCTACATATCAGAGAGAGAAAATTACACACCCTCGTCCTCCTGAGCCACAGTCCCCCCCTAATCAAGTACATATTGAGCCCACTGACAGTACTTCTATTGATGTTTCTCCAGGTCCACCTGATGCTGCTGATATTCCGATTGCCATTCGAAAAGCCCCTCGCTCCTGTATTCATCATCGTGTAGCTGGAAGTGTAGTGTCTGCCTACTCGGGTGCTACATTTCATGCCTTTACCACTGCGGTGTCTACCTCTGAGATTCCCACATCTTATCAACAGGCACTTATGAATCCACATTGGAAGGCAACGATGAAAGAAGAAATGTTTGCCCTTCCTGACAGAGGCACCTGGGAGTTGGCCTCGTTACCTTCTAGCGCACATCTTGTTGGAGCAAGGAAGGTCTTTACCTTGAAATACAACCCTGATGGGTCTATTTCTTTGTACAAGGCTCATCTCATGGCCAAAGGATTCACTTAGACTTATGGAGTAGATTTTTTTGACACCTTCTCGCCAATGGCTCGGCTCTCTACTATTCGCATTCTTGTCTCTATGGTTGTGCACTATGAATGGCCACTTGATCAGCTGGACATCAAAAATGCCTTCTTGTATGGCAATCTTCAGGAGGAGATATATATGCAGCAGCCCCCAAGTTTCAAGGGTCAGGGGGAGTGCGTATGCAGACTGCGTAAGGCAATCTATGGCTTAAAGCAGAGCCCCAGAGCATGGTTCCAGCGACTATCAGAGGCATTGTCTATCATTGGGTTACAGAGGTCTTCGTTTGATCACTCTCTGTTTGTGAGGAAGACCAGTAGGGGTGTTGTAGCTCTACTTGTGTATATAGATGACCTTATTCTCACAGGTGATAACGTGGTTGGTATATCCCAGGTCAAGGAGTATTTGGCACAATAATTTGTTATGAAGGTCTTTCTATAAAAAAAAAAAAATTGTTATGAAGGACCTTGGGAGACTCATGTACTTCATAGGCATTGAGATTGCTACAAGCAAGTAGGGAATTGTTATGACTCAGAGGAAGTACACCTTGGATATTCTTCAGAAGGCTGGCATGCTTATGTCTAAGGGAGCAAATATTCCTATGGATCCAGATGTTCACCTATTTGATGAATCTACCCGATTGATGGATAAGAAAGCATATAAGCAACTTGTGGAGGAGCAAGAAATCTAAGCAGCTTGTGGAGGGACATGAGGTCTACCACAGGTTTCTACACTTGTGTTGTAAGAAATCTGGTGATGTGGAGGAGCAAAAAGCAGAGCGTGATGTCACATTCTAGTGCTAAGTTAGAGTACCGTGCTATGGTACATACTACTGCTAAAATGATTTGGATACGGTCATTATTGAAGGATCTCCATGTTATTATTGAGGAGCCTATGGAGATATACTGTGACAACATGACTATCACATATATAACTAATAACCCTATATTTCACAAATGGACGAAGCATGTGAAGATAGACTGCCATTATACTAGAAGCATGATTCAGCAAGGCTTACTCTGCACTTCTTGTTTAGCTTCGTCAGAGCAGACTGTAAACATGTTCACCAAGCCCTCATCACACCCCTTGTTTGAGAAGTGTAGAAACAAGCTGAGTATGGTTGATATCTATGCTCCATCTTGAGGGGGAGTGTTGTGTTATGTTATGAGAGTGTTTGTGTCATCTTTATTTCTATTTTGAAGTCCTATAATATTTTCCCCCCACCTTTCTTTATAAAAGAGGTGTAAGATTTTCTTTATCAAATAAGAAAATTTATTTCCTTCAACTGGGTACTATTCATAAAACTCTTTTGGAGAATTAGTGAAATGGATGATCAACAATTTCATGCGATCAACCTTCTTTAATAAAAAAATTTAAAAGAAAAAATAGGTCCTGCAAACTATGGTTGATTTTTTGGATGCAAAAATATGGAGGCCAAGTAGGCATGTATTATGGCATTCAAACGAACTGTGTTACAACGTGTAAAGCCTCTGCAGCCTTGTGGCCACTGTGGCTTCAATGTAACTGAGTCATTCCTCGGGGAGAGCAACCTTAGGTTGAGAATGTTGCAAAAGGAACTTTTCTCTCTTTCTGATTTTTGGAGCAACTATTTGTAATTATTTCCTTTGATAAATTAAAGTAGATGGTTACTGACCTCTAGTAGCTGTCCTTTCCTTTTCAAAAAAAGAAAAGTGTTAAGCATGTATTATTTTACTTGAGGGGTTTGTATAAATATCCATATTCCAGTAGTGTTGTGCAATCTTCTGCAATAATAAGATTATAACTAACATCCTAAAATCTTTCAAAAAAAAAATTCTAAAGGCTTTCCCAAATCTTATCAAACTGAAAAGTGGTCTCCTATGGGCACAGACCCTCTGCAGCTAAACCACATCAAATCATCCATGCATGGGAAGGAACCTATCAAACAGTAGACAACTGAAAGCATGCATAATAATGTAGAGAGATGTCGATTTTTTTCAATTGATTCATTACAAACTTGGTTGGTATATTAATAAAAGTTGATTGTGTGTTTTTCCCTAATGTGCTTTACCGACAAAGCATGTACATTATTATAAGAAGGTTACAAGGGAAAAGGACATCTTTATTTGGAGAAAATTCCAAAACAAAGCATCATTACATTACAAGAAAGTTAGAAATGGAATTCAGATATGAACTAACATGCTGGAACCGACGTTGCTACCAAGATTGATACCACTGATAACCTGGAAAAAAGAAAAAACCAAAACAAGTGAAAGTCATTAAACCACAGACAAAACAAAGGCTATCAGAAGATATATTTGGCCATTAGGAAAATACAAAATCAGCTGTCTTTTCTTCAGGTTAATATAATGGGTCAAATGCATAAATTTACCCAGAATAGAGCATGTGGAAAGTTACCAGGTCAACCTTTGCCCCAGAAAACAGAGCTCCAGAAATCCCCAAAGAAGCACAATCTGCAGGGGTACCTGCAATGGATAGAACATTCTATATGTCAGAGATTGATCATTCCAAGGTGTTTTTTCTTTTTTTTCATTTTTTACTTGAGAAGTAAAAGGATGACCACTCAAGGTTACTAATCATGATGCCAAAAAATAAAAGAAACCAGGGAAAACCGCCTACAAGTTGTCCATCTAGGACCTCAACAATAACAAGGCAGTATATTATGGTCCAACAAAAGGCAAAGATGCAAGATTGCTAATGGTGGTCTCTTGCTCTGAGAAGTCCATGAGAATCATCCCCAAAAACAATCCGTCTTGCTGCAAAACTCTTCTGCAAGCAGAAGCTGATATGCCTTGCTTTCAGAAACAACTTCAATCCTACAGATGGTGCTTTGTATACCCAGAATCTTTGGAAAAAAAATCTCCCAGACCTTTTGTCCAGACTATATTTCCATACGCTTTGTGCTATCCTAACACTATTGTATTTATTCCAGCTCAGACATCCATGCTAGAACTTAAGGCCTTAAGTGCCCTTGCTATATTAAACCACATGATAGGAACTTTGTTTTGAGCTCTGGCCTTTTTGAAATTGCAAAGTTTGCCACCCCCCTGGAAGAGTGAATCCAAGATGTTGTTGCCATGTAATTATCTTTTGTCAATGCTCCATGCAGAAGTATAGTTTGGAATCAAGTTAGGGAGAAACCAATTTTTGTTGATTAAACTATCAAAGGCTAAGTTTGACCAAGCAACTATTGAGAATGTTTCAGAGCAATCAACCCCTATGTCTCATGGATAATCCTTGACTAGCAAATCAGATTTCACAAGAAATATTGAGTTGGTGCTTAGTGATACACGCCAAGGCCTCAACCATGTCGCCCGAGGTGGGAGGGCACGTGACCCCCATTCCCGCCCATTTTAGAAGACCAATACAGCAGGCAAGCAGACCTGCAGAGGGCAGCAGGAGGTCTCCAGAAGTCAGCATTGGAAGCTGTGATTGTAGGACCCGTTAGGGCCATTTTGAGTAAATAGCAGTAACCTCATTTTTTCTTGATAGTTGTAATTCAGGGGGAGCGAAAGATTGTATTGGGTGTAGGGAAGATATGGCTCCCACGAGAAGCACGATCATATCTTTTGGGATATTGAATGCCCTACATATATGTAATGGCTGTGTATGAATGAAAGCAAGCAAATCTTAGCCATTCTCTGTTCTATGTGGTTGTAGGTTTCCCTCCACCCACATTAACATCTTCCGTTGCCACCACAGCTCCTAGGAAAACCCCACGACCACCTCCATACCGACGCCGATAACCTCGCTTACACCCCCAACCGTTGGGCTCTATCAACCTGGCATCAAAGCCTATCGAACCTGACCCCATGGAGCAGCCACCAACAAACTCATCGGTTGACCGACTCGAGGCAATGGTACGCTCACAACAAGAGATGCTGGGCCCCATGTAGTAGCATGTCGATGCGTTGCATGAAATTATTCACTTGTTGAAGGAGACACGAGTGCAAGATAGGGCATCCACCAGTTGAGGAGGGCAGTGTCCTGGAGCGACCTCTCCTGGCACCTCCAACTCGGGGGGAGGAGGTGGAGTCGAGACCATTGCCAAGGCGGTCAAGCTCAATTTCTCACAATATGATGGGAAGGAAGACCCCCTTAGCTGGCTTTGTTTGGCAGAGAGTTACTTGACCTTCCACAGGGTCGCCGACGACGAGAGGATCCCCCTTGTGTCGCTCCACCTTATAGGGGAGGCCAACCAATGGCTACACTGGGAGACAACCAGCAGTCGCATCAACACTTGGGATGAGTTTAGAGACGAGCTCTTGGTGCGTTTTAGGCGCTGCGTCTACGAGCAACCCTTGGGTGAGCTCTGTCGCCTTCAACAGGTAACCTTCGTCGCTGACTACTACAACAAATTTGAGGGCTTGCAAGACCTCGTACCCCCAATGCGTGAAGAGAGCTTCGTGGAAATATTCATTTCCAGGCTACGGAACGAAGTACACATGGAGGTTCTTGTCTTGGAGCCCAACACGATGGCACAAACTGTGCGGTTCGCGAGAGCTTTCGAGGAACGCAACGCGCAACGTACAAAAGCTTCGGGGTCTTGGCAGGCTCACGACCTACCCCGGCCATGACAACCACATTCGCATCGGTGGTACAGCAATCCCAACAAGGAGACGTGACGACCGGTCCCACTAACATGACCATCAAGAAGCTCTCATCAGCGGAGATGGCGGAGCGTTGCAAGAAAAATATCTGCAACAACTGCGATGAGCACTATGCTCCGGGCCACCGCTGTAAGGCTAAGGCCTTCTGCATGGTCTCGGAGGACGTCGACGAATGGGAGGAAGCACTAGAGAGCCCAATCGAAGGCATGAACATGGACGAACAAGTGTCCGCCTATGCCATCACTGGCAGGCCCAAGGTTGGCCTTATTAAGCTGGAGACCACCACGGTGGCTGGAGGTGGGTTGTCCCTCATCGACTCAGGGAGCTTGAGCAACTTCATCATTCAGGAGTTAGTGCTGCCTATGCATCCCTGTTTCCCCTTATGCAAATCGATCTGGGTAACGATGGCTAGGAGGGGTGGGGGGGCACCCTTCACACTTCCACTAAGATACGCGACCTTCCCTTTATTATACAAGGCATCTCCTTCTTGCTCGACGCGTACGTACTCCAGCTTGGGACCTTCGACGTCATCCTTGAGGTAATCTGGATATGCTCACTAGGTGCCACCTCGTGGGACCTGGACATCCTGACTCTCACCTACCAGACCCCCAAAGGCCCCCATCAACCTCTAAGGTGTTCTGCCTGGAGGAGGGGTACTCATGGCCGACAAGCTCCAACAGGCTTTAGCAAAGGCCGAGGAGCTCTATCTCCTTCGATCGCGAGCCGCAGATCAAGCACCCGAGGAGGATGCACACTAGGAGCTCCATCTGGATATGCGCATCTTCTTGGAAGAATTCATGGAGGTCTTCACAGAACCCCATGGTCTGCTGCCAGTACGTGATGACAACCATTCCATTCCCCTTCTCCTAGACACCCAACCAGTGGCTATTACACCTTATCGCCACAATTGGCTCAGAAAAATGAAATAGAATGCCAGGTACAGCTTCTCCACGAGGGCTTAGTTCGGCCAAGAAGAGCCTATTTGCCTCTCCCACACTCCTCGTTCTTGAGAAGGAAAGCACATGGTGCTTCTATGTCAATTACCGAGCGCTTAGTGAGAGTACGGTAAAAGATCACTACCCTATCCCTATTATTGATGACCTCCTCAATGACCTCCACGACGTTCCTTCTTCACTAAGCTCGATCTCTGTTCAGACTACCATCATATCTGCATGCGAGATGACGTCTTCAAGACGACATTCCGGACACACAAAGGACACTATGAGTTCCTCGTGATGCCCTTCGAGTTGTGCAATGCCCCTTCCACATTCCAGAGGATCATGAACAATCTATTCCATCTTCATCTCCGACGATTCGTTCTCGTTTTCTTCGATGACATTTTGATCTACAGCCCAACATGGGACACCCATCTCTGCCACATACGAGCTATCCTTGATGCCCTATGCATCCAGCACCTCTTTGTTAAGCCATCTAAATGCTCCTTCGGCGTAACCCACATCGAGTACCTGGGTCATGTCATCTCGACACTTGGCGTCGAGGTGGAACCCCACAAGATAAAGGTCGTGGTATAGTGGCCGACACATACAACAATCCACGATCTGTGTGGGTTTTTAGGTCTTGTCAGCTACTATCGCCGGTTATAAGCTCATCGTTGTCCCTCTTCACCAACTTCTCAAGTATGGAACATTTCGATGGCCACCTGCAGCTGATAGCACCTTCTCCGCCCTCAAGAAGGCTCTCACCAACACCCCTGTCCTTGCTCTTCCAAATTTTACCACTCCATTCTTGGTCGAGTGCGATGCGTTGGACCATGGCATGGGTGTGGTCTTGATGCAGAATAACCATCCCCTTGCATATCTCAGCCAGCCACTCACCACCTACCAATCCACCTTCACCTAAGAGAAGGAGCTCCTCGTCCTCATTCTCGCCGTACGAAAGTGGGAATGCTACCTCACAGGCTGCTTCATCTTGCGCACCGACCACCGCACCCTTCGCCACCTCCTGCACCAATGCCTAACTTCTGCTCGCTAGCAAAAGTGGGTGGCTTGTCTCGCCCTATTCCACTTCGACATTGTCTACAAGCACGAGCCTCTAAACTGTGTCGTGGACACGTTGTCTCACCAAGACACCCCAAAGGCAGCATATGCCATCTTAGTTGTCCAGGCCACGTGGGCAATTCACCTGAAGGACGAGTATCCCCATCACGTGGACTACGCCCAAACATTGGAGTTGGCTTCGGGCACACATCAGGACTTCCATCGGTGGTTCCTTCAAAAGTGGTGCATCCACTACAAGGGCCTTCTATTTGTTGCTTCTACTTCCCCCCTTATCTCTCAATTATTGCAGGAGTACCATGCCTCACCCATCGACGACCACGTAGAATATGACAAAACACCCCATCGACTACATTGCGACTTCTTTTGGTTCTCCATGCGAAGTGCTGTCCATCAATGGGTGCACGCCTGCAACATCTGTCAACGAAACAAAATCTCCACACAGGCAACCGCTAGATTACTCAAATCACTTCCCATTTGCAACCACATGTGGGAAGATGTCTTCATGGACTTCATTGAAGCCTTGTCCACAGACCATGGCTACATCGTCATACTCGTGGTAGTGAACCGTCTTTCCAAGTATGTGCACCTAGCCCCTATGCACCACTCGTTCACTGCAGCAAACATGGCCTGCCTCTTCGTTGACACTGTCGACCGCCTCCACGACATTCCTAGAGCCACAGTCAGTGATTGTGACTCTATCTTCACTAACCATTTTTGGTGTGAACGTTTCAAACTACAAGGCACGAGGCTTTAATTCTCTTCTGCCTATCATCCTTAAACTGATGGCTAAACAGAGGTGGTCAATCATAGCACCGAAGCATACCTTCAATGCTTTTGCAGAGAACATTCCCATTCATGGGTCCAATGGTTGCCATGGGCCGAATGCTCATTCAACACCCAATATCACTCGTCCATGGGCATGTTGCCCTTTGAGGCCATATATGGCCGCCCTCCTCCCTGTCTTTGGGACTACATACATGGCGATGCCTACTCAACTGAGGTGGCTCGCACACTTCTGTCGCGAGATGTTATCCTACGGGAACTTAAGGAACGCTTCCACCGAACTCAGGACTGCATGCGCATACTGGTCAACCGCCACCGCCGTGACATTCACTACCAGGCAAGCCAACTGGTTTATCTTAAACTCTCCCCTTTTCTCTTTAGCCCCATACTCAAGAAACCACACAAGTTATCGCCCAAGTACTGCGGGCCATTCCCCATTCTCCGCAGCGTAGGCCCTGTTGCTTACGAACTCCAGTTACTAATGGACTGTCGCCTCCACCCAATCTTTCATGTTTCCCATCTTATGTTGCATTACGACAATAATCTTCCCAATCCAACCCCACCGTCCGAATGGCCTCCTCGTGATGACCACGGTTGCTACCCCGACCGCATTCTTTCCCGTCGCATAGTTTGTCGCAGTAACAGACCCGTAGCTGAAGTCCTCATTCTCTAGAATGATGGCGATGAAACCTCGACCACTTGGGAGGATTATCAGACCTTGCGATCCTCTACCTGGATTGGGCGCTCGAGGACGATGCACGCTTCTCGAGAGGGAGGCGTTGATACATGCCAAGGCCTCAAACATGTCACCCGAGGTGGGAGGGCATGTGACCACCATTCCCACCCATTTTAGAAGACCATTATAGCAGGCAAGCAGACTTGTAGATGGCATGCATAAGTCAAATGAGGAGGGCAACAGGAGGCTCCAGAAGTCAGCATTGGTAGCTGTGATTGTAGGACCTGTCAGGGCCATTTTGAGTAAATAACAGTAACCTCATTTTGTCTTGATAGTTGTAATTTAGGAGGGAAAGATTGTATTGGGTGTAGGGAAGATATGGCTCCCAGGAGGAGCATGATCATATCTTTTGGGATATTGAATACCCTACATATATGTAATGGTTGTGTACGAATGAAAGCAACCAAATCTTAGCCATTCTCTATTCTATGTGGTCGTTGGTTACCCTCCACCCACATTAGCATCTTCCATTGCCACCATAGCTCTTAGGAAAACCCCACGACCACCTCCATACCGAGGTCGATCACCTCGCTTACACCCCCAACCGTTGGGCGCTATCACTTAGTTTAAAAGAATGTGGAGATCATAAAGGCATTGGGGAAAACAGTAACTATTAAGTACTCCAACTACATACTACTGATATGCATCCCAACCCAACTGGAGCTGTTGCAGGGAGCTGGACACGTCAGCAGATGTGATGAGGATTCCCGCCGTCCCATTTTGAAGGCCTCATTGACTGGGTTGTTTTTGGAACAGAGGAGCTCCAACATGTTGTAGCAACCTTGCTTTGTTTGGCAACATCATTTGCATCTTTCTTTTTCCAAGCTCTACCTAAGCATATAATAGGAAGGATTTGGTCTGCACTTATCTACATCATGAGATGTGTCATGTTGGGTTTTGTGGGGAGAACTTTATATGTAACGGCCAGGGCTAATGAATGAAGGCAAGAATTGACTCCACCATTACTTCCCTTCTCTATAATCTTGTGGTTGTTGGCCCACCACCCACAACGGCATCTCGCAAGGCACCTCGCTCCCCTCCTAGTGTGCGAAGGTCACAATGCATTCACAAGTTGTCCGATACATCTAACAACTTGATATCAAAGCCCAGCCATCACCGGGTCATGGAGGAGGAAGTAACTTCCTCGGACTCGCGGATGGAGGACTTGGTGCAGTCCCAACAGGATATGGTGGGACTCTTGCAGTAACAATCTAATGCTCTCAATGAGCTTATCCACCTTTTCAAGGACGCGAAGGTCAATGACCGAGCGTCATCAAGTTATCAGAGAGACCGCTCCCCACCTCGACGATGGGAAAGGGAGGCTGACATAAATGGGATGTCAAGCGAGGCAGCTGCTCTCGTGAAGTCCATAAAGCTCGTCTTTCCCAATTACTCGAAGAAGGAGGATCCCATCGGCTGGATTCATGGTGAGGAAAGGTACCTTGCTTTCCACCACATACCGGAGGAAGACAGGGTCACGTTGGCCGCGTTGCACCTCGAGGGTGAGGCCAACCAATGGCTTCATTGGAGAGAATAGTCAGGTTGCGTCCACTCGTGGCGTGACTTCAAGGATGAGCTGCTGGCTCAATTTGCTCACAATGCCTTCGACCAACCCTTGGGTGAGTTATGCCGTCTCCGCCAAACCACTACCGTCCTCGACTACTATGCCAAGTTCGAGGTCCTCCAAGACCAAGTTCCCTCCATGAAGGGGGAGAACTTCGTCGAAATTTTTGTTTCAGGTATGAAGGAGATCTGGACCGAGGTTCTCATCCTCGAACCTCGAATGATGGCGCAAGCCTTCCGTTATGGAAGGGTCTTTGAGGAGGGTAACGCATGCTGGGGAAAGGGGAGCTTTGCGGGGGGAGGATCGACCATGACGGGCACCTTCAGCGGACCCACGGGCGCCGCACCAGGACCAACTGCTATGGTGAGGGGAGGAGCCACGCTGACCCCAGTCCTCAAGAAGCTAACCCCGGCAGAGATGGTAGAGCAACGCCGGCAGCAACTTTGTTACAACTGTGATGAGAAGTACATTCTCGGACACCGATGCAAGGCCAAGGTCTTTTACATGGTCGACGACGAGGATGAGGAAGAGGTAGAAGCCCTCGAACACCAAAGGGAAGGGATGGACACCGACGAGAAGTTGTCGTCGCATTCTCTCTCAGGGGGCAACCACGCTGGACTAATCCAACTTGAGCTCATCACAAGAGCAGGCAGTAGCATAGCCTCGGTGGACTCAGGGAGTTCTAGCAACTTCATAGACCCCCAATTGATTCCCAACGGCCAACCACGATGACGGCCGGATAAGAGGGTGTGTGTGGTGGTAGTTGGTGGCGCCCACTTAGGTGCCTTGTAGCGAGTTGAAGATTGTGGGTCCAACTGCAGGGACGCCTACACATGCGATGCCTATGTCTTCCATCTAGTCACATTCAACGCCATCCTTGGAGTACCTTGGATATGTGCGTTGGGGGAAACCTCTTGGGACTTCGACTTCTTGACATTGACGTACCAGGGGAGCGAAGGACCGGTGATCCTCCAAGGGCTGCTTTCGGGGGGTGGAGCGCTGTTTCTGGAGGAGCTCCGCCAATCGCTCATGGAGGAGACGAATCTTTACCTACTACGGGTATTGCCACGACCAGAACATGGCAGAGGCGCACGGGCCGCCTACCCATGAACCTGCCATGCAGGCCCTCATCTTAGAGTTCATGGATGTCTTTAGCGAGCTCCATGGCCTGCTATCGCACAGGGAAGAGACCGACTCTATCACCCTCAAAGGAGCGCAACCTGTCGTCGTCGCTCCATGCCGCCACGGGTGAGCTCAGAAAAATGAGATCGAGCGCCAGATTAAGCTCCTTCATGAAGGATTGATCTGGCCTAGTGCCAACCCATTTACGTCTCCGGTATTGTTGGTGCGCAAAAAGGATGATTATTGGCGATTTTACATGGATTACCTGCCCTTAACGATCGCACCATTAAGGATCGGTACCCCATTCCTATCGTCGATGACCTCATTGATGACATGTGCGGCGGTGCCTTCTTCACCAAGCTGGACCTTCAGTCGGGATACCGCCAGATTCGCATTTAGGAGGATGATGTGTACAAGACCGCATTCCGCACACACGACGGTCACTACGAATTCCTCGTAACGCCGTTCGGGTTGTGTAACTCGCCATCCACCTTTCAGAGGGTCATGAACAACTTATTCCACTTGCATCTATGCAATTCGCTCTTGGTTTTCTATGACGACATCATCATCTATAGCTGTACGTGGGACAGCCACATCCGCGACGTGTATGCTGTGTTCGAGCTCCGCCGCATGCAAAAGTTCTACATCAAACTATCCAAATGCTCCTTTGCCGTACAGTCGGTTGACTACTTGGGCTACATCGTTTCGGCGCATGGGGTGGCTATCGACCCCAAGAAGATTGAGGCCGTGGTCTCTTGGCCCAAATTGACAACACCACGTGACCTTAGAGGATTCCTCGGATTGGCGGGCTACTACTGCCGGTTCGTGCACAACTATGGTCTGTTGGTGGCTCCTCTTCATTGGCTCCTTAAACAAGGGCCCTTTCGGTGGACGGAGGAAGCGGGTCAGACATTCACCGACCTTAAGGCGGCACTTGCCACTACGCCGGTCATCGCGCTTCCTGATTTCTCCGTTTCCTTCGTCATCGAATGTGACACATCGGATTGTGGCATTGGGGCGGTATTGATGCAAAACAACCATCCCCTCGCTTATCTTAGCCAGGCCCTCACCCCACACCAACTTACCTTTTCTATGTACGAAAAAGAATTGTATGCACTGGTGGTGGCTGTCACAAAATGGGATCAGTACCTCATGAGCAGACGTTTCATGGTACAAACGAATCACCGACCCTGAAGTTCGTCCTACGCCAAAGACTGATGTCGGTGCGACAGCAACGATGGGTCACTAAATTGGCCTCATACGATTTCGAGATCGTCTACTGCCGTAAAGCTCACGACCTTGCGACTGATGCTCTCTCGTGCAAGGAGGATAAGTTGGCTTGCGCAATCTCCATGGTCCACTCACCATGGATGGATCGCCTCCGGGAGGAATACGCCACCGATCTCGACTACCAGTAGGCGCTAGAGCTGTCATTGGATGGACACTTGTACTTTCGTCATTGGGCATGCGAAGATGGGTTAATTACCTATCGAGGCCGCCTCTTTATTGCCCTGACCTCGCCCATGATTTAGGAACTACTGCTGCAATACCATGCTACACCCACTGCTGGTCACGCGGGGGTATGAACGCACCATGTAGAGGCTCAAGCGCGACTTCTTTTGGCATATGCGCACCTCTATGTGTCAATGGATTCGTGAGTGCGAGACGTGTCAGCTCCACAAGGTCACTACCCAATCACCGGCCCCTCCAACCGCTACCCATTCCCAATCTCATTTGGGAAGAGCTCTCCATGGATTTTGTCAAGGCCTTACCTTCGGATTATGGCCACACGGTCATCCTTGTTGTCGATCACCTCTCTAAGTACGTGGACGTTGCGCCAATGCGCCACCCTTATACCGCAGCCAAGGTTGCACGAATATTCGCTGACACTGTGGTTAAGCTTCATGGCATTCCTCGTGCCATAGTCAGCGACAGAGATGCCATCTTCACTATGACCTTTTGGAAGGAGCTCTTCACTCTACAGGGCATGCAATTGCAGTACTCCTTGGCCTACCACCCGCAGACTGACGATCAGACCAAGGTTGTTAATCGCAGCTTGGGTTCCTATCTTCGCTGCTTTTGCAATGACCACCCTCACTCGTGGAAACATTGGCTCCCTTGGGCCAAATACTCCTTCAACACTCGCTGGCACTCTGTCACCAGCATGACGCCTTTCGAGGCTGCATATGGACGGCTATAGGTTCTAATGGAGGGGGGTGAGATTTGTGTGAAACAAAATAATGTGAAAATATAAATAATCTCACAAGTACACAATGATTTTTAGATGGAAACCCAAACCCAGGTAAAAACCATCACTTAAGCCTCTTGACTTAGGATTTTTCGATCGGCCTAGTTGATCAAATCCACTATCGTACTACTTCAACGAGGGTAGTATAACATCTTACAACCACGCTACTTTAGACCCGAGGGTAGCGTAACCTCAAAACCCCTCCTCTTCACGAGGAGTATTTTGTTTCGCAAGGAAGACAGAAATTCGCAAAGCGAATACCCAAACAAAGACAATTACAAAATATCATATAGAGCCACACAGTAAAATATGTTAATCTAGCTACTATATGTTAAGGAAACTTTTCTTTGATAGAAGTGTGTCGGCTAGCGACGCAGAGTGCGTGAACCACACAAGGGTACAAACGACGCTCTCATATGCGAAGACGGGAGAACGGGTGTGCAACGAAGATGGTGCTCTTAAGAGTGTGGACAAAGGTTTGGAGAGCAACAACACTTCTAGGTGATTCCTTTCTTCTTTTGAACACAATGAGTGGAAGTAGTTTCTCTAGGTGTGTCAATCTTAGGAAGGGTGCTCTTCTATTTATAGAGGTTCTAAGAAGGGTTTAGAAGGCCTTGGAAGGCTTCTATAGCCGTTGGGAATAAATCACAAGAGATAAAGCTAAAATCCCAACAAAATCAGGATCATTTATGATTCTGGCAGGGTTATCAGACGTCTGATTTTACAGTCAGATAACTGGGTCATCGTCTGATCTAGAGATCGGTCGTCTAATCTAGAAGGGTGGAATATCTTATCAAGGTTGGATTAAAACAGATGTTTAAGAATGCTTTTTAAGACGTCTGGGACAAAAGTCAGACGTCTAATTCTAGACGGATTTTCTTCCTGCTTTCTCAAGATCGAAATAAGGTTCTAGTGTCTTTTAGGTCAGACAACAGGTCGGTCATTTGGCAAAGTCTCCAGACGTCTGGAAAGGCAAGCCTTTGTGGGAATGGGTTTCCCGAGAGGCATAACAGCTAAATCCTTTGACAAAAGGTGATTTGGGTTAGATCTTAACGTAACGTCTTTTTATCAGACGACTTAGATGATTTACGGATGTCTAAAAGTGTTATACAATTAATTATAAGGTAATCTTCGATAATCATCTTTTGACAGTCCAATGGTCCTATTGTTGGACGTCTGTCATTGGCATCAGATGTCTTCTAAGACATTTGGACTATGGGCTGGTCATCTGAAATCAACAAACAGAACATACTAAGTCCAACCTAAGTGTTTGGACATTTGGACAGAAGGTTAAACGTCTTAAAGTTCAAGATCAAACGTCTGATGTCCATATTGGACGTCTGATCAAGTTGTCTGATTTCTATATTGGTTTTCTGATTTATCTAAGAGTTTGTCTAAGTAACCTATGTTTGTGTAAGTGATCGTAGGACTATGGTATGTTACTTTGGGGCTCTTTAACAATCATCTAGGAAATAAAAAAGCAAAGAACATAAATAACAAATACAAAGTATAAGACAAAAGGCATCTATCCTATTCTTTTTTTCTTCAAGCTCTTGCTCTACGCGAAGCTCCATCTTCTCTTCTCCATTAAGCTCCTCCAACCTGCCATAGATGCAAGCTTGAACTCCTTCACACTTAATTCTAGTTGTATTTATCCTAAAACTTATAAACTCAAATGCAAATGTTAAATCACAAGTGTTTTGTTATTAAAATCAACGATCGTGGTGCCCTTGCACCAACAACGACCACCACCCACAATCCGCGACTGTCCACAGAGAAGGCCACTCTTAGGCAGTCACGCAAAACCTCATGGCACGAGACGCCATCCTCCAGGATCTCCGCGAACGCCTTCACCACACACAAGATCATATGTCGGCTGCCACTAATCTTCACCACTAAGACGTCACGTATGAGGTGGGGAAACTTGTCTACCTCTGCCTCTCCCCATTTCGTTCAGCCATGCTCTTAAAAAGGCCCCACAGCAAGCTTTCCCCAAAGTATTATGGACCTTTCCCCATCTCTTGCCGGATTAGAGAAGTTGCTACGAACTTCAATTGCCGTCGGAATGTCGCATACACCTAATATTTCATGTTTCCCAGTTGAAGCAACACCATGGGAAGGCCACCCCATCTCCCTCCCTGCTAAAGGATTGGACCCCTCATTACTCCCAAGGATGCTTCCTCGAACGACTCCTTGCTTGGTGGCTGGTCAAATGCAACGAGGCCCCTACTGCAGAGGTCTTCATCCTTTGGGCTTGCGGTGATGCCACCACCGCAACATGGGAAGATTACCATACTCTACCACAGTAATACCCGACTTGGGCGCTCGAGGATGACGCCCGATTTCAGGGTGGGAGCTGTTGATATGCGCCCCAAGACAACTGGAGCTGCTGCAAGGAGGTAGACACGTCAGCAGATGTGATGAGGATTCCCGCCATCCCCATTTTGAAGGCCTCATTGACTGGGCCGTTTTTGGGACAGAGGAGCTCCAGCATGTTGCATCAACCTTGCTCTATTTGGCAACGTCATTTGCATCATTCTTTTTCCAAGCTCTGTCTAAGCATGTAATAAGAAGGATTTAGTCTGCACTTATCCATATCGTGAGATGTGTCACGTTGGGTTTTGTGGGGAGAACTCTATATGTAACGGCGGTGGGGTTAAGGGGGGTTAAAATGGAATAAGTAGAAATGGTGTTTGTTTGGGTGGTAGAATAAGGATAGGGTTAAGTATAGGATTAAAATGATTGGTATTTTGATGTGATGTTAGTGGATATTTGTTTAATAGTATAAGTAGGAGTGAAGAATGTTAGTAGGTATTTGTTTATTATTAAAAGTGAAAGTGGAGGGTATAGTGGTTGTTTTTTTAATAGTAAAAGTGAGAGTGGAGAATGATTAATGTATTGATATGATGTTTGTGTTGAAATAATGGGAAAAACTTAGAAAAACTTGGGATAACCCTTAACCTGGGTTAACCCCACCAACAAACGGGGCCTATATGTAATAGCTAAGACTAATGAGTGAAGGCAAGCATTTACTCCACCATTACTTCCCTTCTTCTCTATAACCTTGTGGTTGTTGGTCCACCACGCACAACGGCATCTCACAAGGCACCTCGCCCCCCTCCCGGTGTGCGAAGGTCGCAATGCATTCGCAAGTTGTCCGGTACATCTAACAACTACATCAAGCATTCAGCCACTTTTCACTTGCCCCTTCACAGGCAGCGTTGTCAAGCACTCTCAGTACTTGCCACCTTTTTCACATAAACAAGCAAGGAAGATAAGGAGCAAAATTCTTGACTTGACAAAACTAGTAAAGTGAAATGACAAAGGTCAATATCTGAGGTCTGTAACTACAAGAGCAATTTTATTTTCCTCTTGCACTGGGTTAGTAGAGAACTTGATGCTAAAGTCTGGTTACCTAAATGGGGTCAAATATTGTGAAAAAACTTTGCTGGGAGTGGATTAAGCTAGATCAACTGAACGCAGACAGATAAATTTGCTAAATTCCTGGCCTCGTTTGAATCCTTGTTCATTACCTGTTAGCAACAATTCACTTGAATAGCATACGGGATGATATCTGTTGGTTGTTTATGAGAACATGTTATGGCCCACTTTCAATTTATTGCCCAAAATATTTGCAAGTGTTACCCAGACATGTCCAAGAAATATAGCATTCATATGATCATGGGCTTTTTCCCATTGGATTTATTTCCAGAACTTGATTATGATAAATTGAATTAATCACAATAGCTTAAATTTTCCATACCTTCATAGATTTTGCCTCGTCAGCATATTTCTGATTACATGTTTCCCTCTTCATTGTCATATTCATTCAGTGAGTCATATCTTCCTATACTCCCATCTATTGATTAAGAAAATATCATGATTTTTTAAGCTGAAATGCTCTAAATCCATCATCATTGGTGTAATGGAAATAAGCATCTGATGTATGCTAAGTTTGCTATCTTCAGTGGAGTTATAAGTGTCCTGTTATGCCATTTACAGCAAAATAACTACAAGAAACAAACTGCTAACTAAAGGACATTAAATAAACCAAAAAATTATCTGAATAACTAATACCTGTAACTGCGTATGCTAATGCTCCTTTGATTTCCACCTGCTTAGCCTGCAGAGGATGCTGCCAAATTATACTGTTGCTAGAAGCTGATCTCTCCCTACAAAAAAGATTTCCCATAATTATATCATATGAAACTTGTAATTTACAACAAATCCTAATTCACGAGAAACTATTAACTGATATTTACCTGCAATATTATGATCAACTATTTAGAAAAGAAAGTGCTATCAACAATTAATTAAAGACCAAATTTTATCTGGAGCATCACTTCTTTTTGGCAAGAAACTACTAACTACCTTGCAAGACATTATAAAAGAAAATTTCACAGAGAAAAGGTAAATAAATTGTCAAGAATTGACGTGAAAATGGAGCGTAGAGACTCCTGTACGTGGGAAAAATAGCCCGTCAGGGTTGCTGTCAACGCATGGAGAGGGAGAGCAGCATGTGGTTGCTGCTGTAGAGACCAGTCGGTCCTCCTGGACTTGGGAAACTGGTCCTGTAGACCAGGGAGACACTGGCCTGGTTGCTGCAGGCAGAGGGCAGGCTGGTCTGCAGTGGAGAAGTAGGGCCAGTCTAGGCCCTGGAAGTTGCTGCAGTGGCTGGAGAAGACTGGTTCAGACCTGAACCGGTCCTGCTGGGTGGCATATGGTGAGAAATTGAGAGAGGAGAGGAGCTAAATGTTGAAAGAATATTTACTATTGCTCAAAAGAAAATAGTTGAGAAGGCTCTCTATTTATAGAGAGAACATATCCCCTAAAAATAGTAAACGAGATCCTATTCCTATTTGAGAAAATATCTTCTCTCATTTGGAAAAATCTAATCTCTTAACAAATTTCAAAACTTATTTCCTAAAACAACTTCATTAAAAATAGAAACCAACTAATCTTGGTGCACCCAAAATTGGTCCTTGGAGACCAAGAACCGCCGGCCCCCTTGGAGCCTCAGATCTTGTGCCACGTGGCCTACTGGTTGCCACGTGGTAGGTGCCACATGGCCAACTCAAGTCCCAACACTATCCCTCAAGTCAAAGGTTGCGACGCCGACGACTTGCTCTTCAACTTGTGAGGCTAGATGCTCCATCATTCATCTTCTTCGGGCTTCGAGTTCTTCTTAGGAGGAATGACGACGATGCTTCTTGCAACCTTGGAAGTCGTCACTTCTTCTTTAGCAACCTCAATAGTCGTTGCAATGGTTGTCGTTGTCTTCTTTTCCTTCTCTTTAAGGAACATGTCCCGGATCTTCTCTTTGGACAAATCGATTGCGAATCCTCTTGCAACCTCAGAAGTTGTTGCTTCTGTGGCAACCTAAGTAGTCGTCGCGACGGCCGCCGTCGACTTGTCTTCTCTTAGAAGAGCACGCAGCTTCTCAAGATCTTCATGAGTCAGGGATTCCACGTGTGAGGTGCTAGTAGCCCCACGTGGTGGTCTCTCGAACTTGCTTGGATCTTTAGGAAAGGAGCTTGGATCAACCATTAGTCCTTTCGCAACCTGGGAAGTCGTTGCGTGGACCGTGATGTCCTCTCCATGACATCTTTTCTCGAGAAAAATCTCCTCTTTTGGAGGAGAGTAAAAAATCGGATATAAGGTGTCAAGAGTATGAAGATCACAAGCGATAGAACTTGATAGATCTCCTTCACTTTCTTCTTTTTCTTCATGTCATCCCCATAGAGCTTGATGGTTGTCCAGGAGACAGCCACCTAGCTTTCTTTAAGACTGAGCGAGGCGGACGGTCGATGATGCTTTTGCAATCTCTACCGCGTAAGTTGTTGGTTTTGCTACTTCATCACGTAAGTCGCTTGTTTTGACCATGTAAGTCGTTGGTCTTATTGAGGGGGAACTTTTCTAGAGGCACGAGGCTTCACTGAACGATCTTTGAACCACGCGAACGGTGAGTCTAGACCATCTGCTCTAATACCAAGTCAAGAATTGACGCGAAAACGGAGCGTGGAGACTCCATACGTGGGAAAAATAGCCCATCAAGGTGGTTGTCAATGCACGGAGAGGGAGAGCAGCATGTGGTTGCTGTTGTAGAGACCAGCCGATTCTCCTGGACTTGAGAAACTGGTCTTCTGGACCAGGGAGACACTAGCCTGGTTGCTGCAGGCAGAGGGCAGGCCGGTCTGCAGGATGTAGACCAGTCTGTAGTGGAGAAGAAGGGCTGGTCTAGGCCCTCGAAGTTGCCACAGTAGCTGGAGAAGACCGGTTCAGACCTGAACCGGTCCTGCTGGGTGGCGTATGGTCTGCAGGAGTCCTTCCCTGTTGGTCAGCTGCTATGTTGAGAAATTGAGAGAGGAGAGGAGCCAAATGTTGGAAGAATATTTACCATTGCTTAAAAGAAAATAGTTGGGAAGACTCTCTATTTATAGAGAGAACATATCCCTTAAAAATAGCAAACGAGATCCTATTCCTATTTGAGAAAAGTTCTTCTCTCATTTGGAAAGATCTAATCTCTTAACAAATCCCAAAACTTATTTCCAAAAACAACTTCATTAAAAATAAAAACGACTAATTTTGGTGCACCCAAAATTGGTCCTTCGAGACCAAGAACTGCCGGCCCCCTTGGAGCCTCAGATCTTGGCATGTGGCACTGCCACGTGGCTTGCTGGTTGCCACGTGGTAGGTGCCACATGGCCAACTCAAGTCCCAACACCTACCCCTCAAGTCGAAGGCTGCAACGCAGATGACTTGGTCTTTAGCTTGTGAGGCTAGATGCCCCACCATTCATCTTCTTCGAGCTTCGAGTTCTTCTTGGGAGGAATGACGGCAATGCTTCTTGCAACCTTGGAAGTCGTCGATTCTTCTTTAGCAACCTCAATAGTCATTACAATGGTTGTCGTTGTCTTCTTTTCCTTCTCTTCAAGGAACATGGCCCGAATCTTCTCTTTGGACAAGTCGATGGTGAATCCTCTTGCAACCTCCGGAGTCGTTGCTTTTGTGGCAACCTAAGTAGTTGTCGCAACAACTGTCGTCAACTTATCTTCTCTCAGAAGAGCACGCAGCTTCTCAAAATCTTCATGAGTTAGGGATTCCACGTGTGAGGTGCTAGTAGCCCCACGTGGTGGTCTCCCAAACTTGCTTGGATCTTTAGAAAAGAAGCTTGGATCAACCATTAGTCCTTTTGCAACTTGGGAAGTCGTTACCTCTTTTGGCAACTTTGAAAGTCATTGCGTGGACCGTGGTGTCCTCTCCATGACACTTTTCTCGAGGAAAATCTCCTCTTTTAAAGGAGAGTAAAAAATCGGATATAAGCTATCAAGGGTATGAAGATCACAAGCGATAGAACTTGATAGATCTCCTTCTCTTCTTTTTATTCATGTCGTCCCCATAGAGCTTAATGGTTGTGCCGGAGACAGCCACCTTGCTTTCTCTAGGACCGAGCGAGGCATCATTGACGGTTGATGATGTTTCTGCAATCTCTACTGCGTAAGTTGTTGGTTTTGCTCCTTCATCACGTAAGTTGTCGATTTTGACCATGTAAGTTGCTGGTCTTGTTGAGGGGAAACTTTTCTGGAGGCACGAGGCTTCACTGAATGATCTTTGAACCACGTGAACGGTGAGTCTAGACCATCTTCTCTGATACCATGTCAAGAATTGATGCGAAAACGAAGCGTGGAGACTCCCGTACGTGGGAAAAACAACCCATCAAGGTGGTTGTCAATGCACGGAGAGGGAGAGCAGCATGTGGTTGCTGCTATAGAGACTAGCCGATTCTCCTGGACTTGGGAAACTGGTCCTGTGGACCGGGGAGACACTCGCCTGGTTGCTGTAGGCAGAGGGCAGGCCGATCTGCAGGGTGCAGATCGGTCTGTAGTGGAGAAGAAGGGCCGGTCTAGGCCCTCGAAGTTGCCACGGTAGCCGGAGAAGACCGGTTCAGACCTGAACCAGTCCTGCTGGGTGGCGTATGGTCTGCAGGAGTCCTTCCCTGTTGGTCGGCTGCTATGTTGAGAAATTGAGAGAGGAGAGGAGCTAATTGTTGGAAGAATATTTACTATTGCTCAAAAGAAAATAGTTGGGAAGGCTCTCTATTTATAGAGAGAACATATCCCTGAAAAATAGTAAAGAAGATCCTATTCCTATCTGAGAAAAGTTCTCTTATTTAGAAAGATCTGATCTCTTAACAAATCTCAAAACTTATTTCCTGAAACAACTTTACTAAAAATAAAAACCAATTTAATTTTGGTGCACCCAAAATTGGTCCTTGGAGACCAAGAACCGCCGGCCCCCTTGGAGCCTTAGATCTTGCCATGTGGCACTACCATGTAGCCTGCTGGTTGCCACGTGGAAGGTGCCACATGGCCAACTCAAGTCCCAGCATTCCCCCTCAAGTCGAAGGCCGCGATGTCGACGACTTGGTCTTCAACTTTTGAGGCTAGATGCCCCACCATTCATCTTCGAGCTTTGAGTTCTTCTTGGAAGGAATGACGGCGATGCTTCTTGCAACGTTGGAAGTCGTCACTTCTTCTTTAGCGACCTCAATAGTCGTTGCAATGGCTGTTGTTGTCTTCTTTTCCTTCTCTTCAAGGAACATGGCCCGGATCTTCTCTTTGGACAAGTTGATGGCGAATCCTCTTGCGACCTCTGGAGTGGTTGCTTCTGTGGTAACCTGAGTAGTTGCCACGACGGCCGTCGTGGACTTGTCTTCTCTCAGAAGAGCACGCAGCTTCTCAAGATCTTCGTGAGATAGGGAGTCCACGTGTAAGGTGCCAGTAGCCCCACATGGTGGTCTCTCGAACTTGCCTGGATCTTTAGGAAAGGAGCTTGGATCAACCATTGGTCCTTCCACAACCTGGGAAGTCGTTGCCTCTTTTGGCAACCTCGAAAGTCGCTGCGTGGACCGTGGTGTCCTCTCCATGACATCTTTTCTCCGAGAAAATCTCATCTTTTGGAGGACTAAAAAATCGGATATAAGGTGTCAAGAGTATGAAGATCACAAGCGATAGAACTTGATAGAACTTCTTCTCTTTCTTCTTTTTCTTCCTGTCGTCCCCATAGAGCTTGATGGTTGTCCCAGGACAACCACTTGCTTTCTTTGGGACAAAGCGAGGCATCATTCACGGTCGATGATGCTTCCGCCATCTCTACCACGTAAGTTGATGGTTTTGCCCTTCATCGCGTAAGTCACCGATTTTGACTACGTAAGTCGCTGGTCTTGTTGACGGGAACTTTTCTAGAGGCACGAGGCTTCACCGAACGATATTTGAACCATGCAAACAGTGAGTCTAGACCATTTGCACTGATACCATGTCAAGAATTGACGTGAAAACGGAGCATGGAGACTCCTGTACGCGGGAAAAACAGCCCATTAGGGTGGCTGTCAATGCACGGAGAGGGAGAGAAGCATGTGGTTGCTGCTGTAGAGACCAGCCGGTCCTCCTCAACTTAGGAAATTGGTCTTGTGGACCAGGGAGACACTGGCCTGGTTGCTGCCAGTAGAGGGCAGGCCGGTCTGCAGGGTGCAAACCGGTTTGCAGTGGAGAAGAAGGGCCGATCTAGGCCCTGGAAGTTGCCGCAGTAGCTGGAAAAGACCCGTTCAGACCTGAACCGGTCTTGCTGGGTGGTGTATGGTCTGCAGGAGTCCTTCCCTGTCGGTCCACTGCTATGTTGAGAAATTGAGAGAGGAGAGGAGCCAATTGTTGGAAGAATATTTACTATTGCTCAAAAGAAAATAGTTGGAAATGCTCTCTATTTATAGAAAGAACATATCCCCTAAAAATAGTAAACAAGATGCTATTCCTATTTGAGAAAAGATTCTCTCATTTGGAAAGGTTTAATCTTTTAGCAAATCTCAAAACTTATTTCCTAAAACAACTATACTAAAAATAAAAACCAACTAATTTTGGTGCACCCAAAATTGATCCTTGGAGACCAAGAACCACCCGCCCCCTTGGAGCCTCAGATCTTGCCACGTGGCCTGCTGGTTGCCACATGGCAGGTGCCACATGGCCAACTCAAGTAAGTCCCAACATAAATGATCATAAGGAGGCTTCCTTTCTCTTGAAAATCATGGGAAACATTAAAAATGAATGTCAATGTATTAAAGCTGAAAGACATGGAATTTTAGTGCAAATAAGAGTTAAAATTGGCATAAAAAATATTGAACAAAATTCTCACTGCAATGTAAGCTCTAGATAATTTGCTCCTGTACACATAATCGCACTTGAGGTACTGATTTACATGGAAAATCCTCAACAATAAGAAGGAAAAACCATGGGAGCACACACCTTTCAGCCCATTAGGGAGCAAAGGTTATGTTCGCAGATGCAAAATGAAAAAGTGGGTTCGTAAATGCAATATATAAGTACGTAAGTAAAATCCACACCCAAGATTCTTTGTTTTGATACAACTCAATATACCCTTCAAGTTGGGCATATAGATTAAACATATCCAACTTACCAATCATTTCCTCACACTTAGAGAAGTAAGCCTCTTAAAGATTTATGCAAGTTGATCCTCAATCTTTGTACATGCTAAATGCAGCACCCTAGTGTCAATCTTCTCACGATTAAAGTGCTTGTGTGATTCCAAATGCTTCATTCAATCATGACAGGATGGATCCTCAGCAACATCAATATCCAATTTATTGTTGTAATAGAGCATCACAGGAATCCTCGGTTGTAAATCCAAGTCAAGTAAAAGAATTTAACCCATAACATCTCTTATAATTTCTAAAACCACTGCTTTATATTCGGTCTCATCACTCGATCTCATGACCACCATCTACTTCTTAGTCTTCTAGATGATAAGATTTCCTTTAAGGTACACACAATTGGAAGTGAAACTATTGAGACTTCTATTTATCTCGACTCGTTTTACCATTTTTGGTATATTCTTGTTATTTTTATTTTGATCATTGTTATTTACCTAAACCTCTCTTTCTATAAAGAGGTATTGGGTCCTTTTCTAAGAAATAAGATCATTCATTTTCTCTGATTGTATGGACAGACAATGCCCTCAAGTTCTGCACTGCTAGACTTGCAGAGTTCTATAGGACTCGTGGGATTATCCACTAAATCACTTGTCCCTATACCTTATAGTAGAATGCGGTTGCAGAGCGGAAGCACAGACACCTGTTAGAGGTTGCCCACACTCTTCTTATCCACCATAGTGTTCCACAAAGATGCAGGGAGATGCTATCTTGATGGTGTGTTACCTCATTAACATGATGATAAGCTCAGTCTGTCACGAGTAGATACTGATGCTTCTGTTACATCTAGTTGGTGAGCTTTTTCACATGTCTCTCAGAACTTTTGGGTGTGTTGCTTTTGTTCACGTGCCATTACCAGGCCATGACAAGCTTGCTCCTCGCGTTGTTAAGTGCATCTTCTTAGGTACTCCAGGGGTTAGAAGGGTACCGATGTTATGATCCCATCCACCACAGACATTATGTCAGCGCTGATATGACTTTTCATGAGACGACACCATATTTTTCTGTTACTGGAGAAATGAGTGTTCGTGATAATGTTGCTCCCATGCTTATTCCTTCAATTCCACTTGAGGTGGTTCCAATCTCCACACCTTCGCCGACTTCTTCATGCTCCACTACCCCCTTGGATGACTATCAGATATTACATGGTCCACTACGCACATATAGTAGACCTCATGCGACACTACAGAGGCCACCGCCTACACCAGTGACTGATATTCCACAGGTAGTTGAGATGGGTTCTAATGACAGTGATCGTCTAGTTTGACTTGATCCTCCTAACAGTGTAGATCACAATAGTAGTGAGGTTCCTTCTGCAAAGACTCAGTTAGAGATACTAGATGATTCTGACCTTCCTATTGCCATTAGGAAGGTGCCTGACACGTGTGAGTCCAGATATCGGGTTGCAGGCAGTTTGGCTACCGATGGTCTTGGTTCTTAGTTTAACAACTTCTGCTAGGCACTTTCAGCTTCACCTATTCTGTCTACTTACCAATAGGTCATGCTTGATTCAAAGTAGCGTCAAGCTATGGAGGACAAGATGGCAACACTTCGAAGTAGATAGACTTGGGAGCTTACCTTGCTTCCTACAAGCACGCAACTAGTTGGCTCCAGATAGGTCATTGCCTTATAGGACAACCTTGATGGGTTTATTTCAAGGTATAAGGCTAAGTTGGTGGCAATGGGGTTCACCGAGACATATGGGGTGGACTTCTTTGATATTTTCTCACCAGTTGTGCGACCGGCTACTGTTTGGGTACTTATCTCTATTGTTGCTCACAAAGATTGCCGGTTACACCAACTTGATGTGAAGAATGCTTTTCTATACGACGATTTTCAGGAGGAGGTTTACATGCAGCAGCTTCAAAGTTCGAGATTCAGGGAGAGTGTGTGCAGACTCAAGAAGGCCTTCTATGGGTCGAACCAGAGCCCGAAAGCTTGGTTTCAGAAGCTCTCAGATGTGTTGTAGAGAATGGGGATGCAAAGATCTTCATATCACTCTCTGTTTGTCAGGAAAACAGAGAATGGTGTGGTAGCAGTACTGATTTATGTAGATGACCTGATTATCACTGGCGATGATAAGGTTAAGATAAGACAGGTCAAGGAATCTCTTGCACAGCAATTTGTTATGAAAGATCTGAGGCAGCTTAGATACTTCTTGGGAATCGAGGTTGCTAGAAGCAGAGATGAGATTATTCTTTCTCAATGCAAGTATGCATTGCATGTTCTTCGGGAGACATGTATGCTGGGATCTAAACTAGCCAATATTCCTATGGATCCCAAGGCACATCTTCATGATGAGAAGGCTGAGGTAGTTGATAGCTGAGCACACAGATAGCTTGTGGGCAAGCTATTATACCTGACTATTATTAGACCTGATATTGCCTTGGTAGTAAACAAACTTAGCCAGTTTATGAAGAGGCCAATGAAGCCACACTAGCAGGCAGCTATGTAGGTGCTGAGATACTTGAAGAAAGCACTGGGTCGTGGTATTCTCTTTCAAAGAGGCTCTCCTATGACAGTGGTAGGATATTCCGACGCTAATTACGTGGGATGTGTATTTTACGGAAAATCCACCACTGGTTTCTGTACCTTTATGGTTGGTAATGTAGTTACCTGGAGGAGCAAGAAACAGGGGGCAGTTTCTCGCCCCAGTGCAGAGTCAGAGTATAAGGAGATGGCCCAGACTGTTGCAGAGATGGTATAGATACGATCTCTGTTGCGTGATCTACGTGTCCAGATTGAGGAACCTATGAAGATGCGATGCGACAATCGGGCAGCTATATATATAGCTAACAACCTGATGTTCTATAAGCGCATCAAACACGTTGAGGTTGATTGCCACTACACTAGAGATCTCATACAATGTGGTTTGTTGCGTACTGCTTATGTTACATTTGAGGATCGGATTACTAATGTGTTCATGAAGCCTCTACTTTGATTGACGTTTGACTATTGTTATTTCAAGCTAAGAATGATTGACACTTCAACTTGAGGAGTGTTGAGACTCGTATTTATCTCTACTTGTTTTACTATTTTTGGTGTATTCTTATTATTTTAATTTTGATCTGGACATGCACTATTATTTTCCCAAACCTCTCTCTCTATAAAGAGGTATTGGATCCTTTTCTAAGAAATAAGATCATTCATTTTCTCCAACCGAAACACCTCTCATCACTTAAACCAGCCTAATTTTCATCAATATAACCCTCAATGAGCTCATCACTTTTGGCATTAAGGAGCTTGTACTCCTTTTTAAATAGAATAATAGTATCCTATAAGCATAACCTATCTTAAGATGAACATTATCGGGAGAATGCATTGAATGGCTCATACTATTCACAATATATGAAATATCTATCTTAGTTAAGGTGAGATGAATAGGATTTTCTACCAATTTCTGATGCTTGTTCTTCTAGGTCTTCTCTAGAGGATGTCCATCCCTTAAACTCTGTGGTGTGCTTCAATGAGAATAGACATTGATTTGTATCCAAGTTCCCTCAATAGGTTCAGGAAATAATGAGACCACATGTAGATCTAGCTATTTCAATACCAAGAAAATACTTCAGCTTCCTCAGATGCTTTATCACAAATTCACTTGCTAATCCCCTATGTATGTTTACATATGCACAATTGACCCCTTCCTATAATTAAGATGTACCTAACCCTAGTTCTGTCAGTCTCGTATAAAATGAACTTACAATTTGATGTACGTTCTCCTGCAGTGCATTTGGTTGGATTGCAATGGGGTCATTTTCAGAGGGGAATGAGTTGCTGTTGATGGGGTTTGACATCACTTGTCTTCACATTGTGAGTTTTGGTGTAATTAGCTCTTTCTAATAATGACCCCCACCCCGCCCCCACTCCTTTTGAAAAAAAGAATGATGATCAAGTCAATTTCATGATTATAAGTTTGTAACCTTGGTCTGTTCCTATTTTGGAAGAAACAAATCTACTATGATTCCAGTTGGTTAGAAGGATCCTGAACTAGGAAATAGACCTAGATGCTAAAAAAGGGTTTCCTTATCAACTGAAAGAATTGGTTTTGTGAATATCTCTGATGCAATAGATGCTCTCACGATTCACGTATACAGTCAAGCTACATTTAATGGAATTGTCTGATCTGAAAGTAATCTTATTTCCCTATTTGTTCAGGTCCCAAAAATGAAAGTAAATAGCTTTCTGAATGTAAGCAAAGAGTCATTTACATTCAATGCTAGTTACAACTATGTTATTAACATACACTAGCATAAGGGTAACTCTCTTAGCTAGACCACGTCAAGAAAAAGGTGTGGCTCCTATTTCCTTTGTTGTATCTTTGGCTTTTCTTTTTAATTGCCATCCTTAGTTTTCTAACCAAGCAAAAATTGATTGTTTGATACTACAAAGGCTTCCTGAGCTTGCAGCAGTTTCCAATCTATTTACATTCAGATAGCATCTATTATATAGAATTTTTCATGCAAATCCCTGTCCAGAAATTCGTTCTTTACATCTACCAAATATAAGCTATCACAAATACTATATTACTAGTTCCAAATGATCCAAAAAGAATTCATTTATGCAATAAGTGCTAAGCTCTGTGTAGTCTATCGCATATTTCTGGATAAAATCCTGCTGCGAACTGCTTTTGTATCCATCTATTGTCCCATTAGCTATTCATGTAATGGTGTGCATCCATTTTGGACCAATGACATAGGTGTTCTTAGGAATATTTACTGCACATCTCAGGTTTGATCCTTTACCAATTCCCTCATTTCCTCCTATGTAGCTTTTATTCATCTTGGGTGAATCTGAGTTTGTACCATTGGCCTGAGTATGGAAAAAGAAGGAAATGATGATAAAAAGCATTTATAGTTCTAAATAATGCATGGAAATCTCTTTTTTTTGTGGAAAAGGGTGAGGGAATCTAAATTATTTCTTAAGAGGATAACACTCTCTCTATCCCTTCAAGATACCAATAGGAACATCTTTCACAATCCTTGTATCAGAATTCTCATTATTAATAGAAACCATAGAAGGCAAATATAAATCAACGGTCAACCTTTGATCAACCTCATCTATGGATCAACCTTGACCAGCCTAATCTAATAACAATTCTGAGGACAAATTGGAATTAAGGGAGGTGAAGGAGGTAGCCTCTAATGGTCAGGATTCTCACTGGGGCGATAGGCTTGTCCGAATCGATTAGGTACTTCTTCACTCTGTTCTACTTCACATTATCTACTCTATCACTGACAAAATTAGAGGATATCATTAGTTTGTTGGTGGAATCAAATGAAGAGAAACCCTATATGACTTTATATGAGGAGATGCTATAAAAGGAACTAAAGAGATGTCCACATAAATATACAGAATGATATAAAAACAAACTTTACTCTAGTAATCCCCCTTATTATGCATTCCTAGTTTTGACAAAGAGCCTTGATAAAGATATCATCAAGCTACTCCTTGGTAGAGATGTGGGGTATAGGAATCTTTCAAATAAAATGGCACCTTTGATGAAATGATAGTTTGCTTCGATATGCTTGGTATGCTCATGGAATGCAAGATTGTTGATGAGAAAGATGGTTGGTTTATTATCATAGTGAATTGGAATTGAACACTAAATAGGAGTTGACATTACCAAAATTCCTCAACATGGAGGCCATGCACATGAGTTCACAGGTAGTATGAGCCATAACCTAATACTCAAACTTGACAATGGTTTTAGAGATCATGTACTTCTTGCTCTCTTAACTGACCAAGTTACCATTCACATATGTGCAAAAACTAGTAGTAGACATTTTATCTTCATCTGCACTAGCATAATCACCATCTAAAAATCTTCGTACTTTAAAGTGACCATGTTGAGCCCCTTCGGTCTTGTCACTTATGTTCATGTTTATTTTTATTTTTATGTGGGGTGAAGTTATAATTGTTCCCACCTCTCTCTCTATATATAAAGAGAGGTAGGGTTTTTAAGATAATCGAATTGGATCATTTTCTCCCACTTGATATTAGAGTGCGATCCTAAATTGGATTTTGGTATCCCACCAAGCATCTAGCCCTCCAAACCCTATCCATCGGTCCCTCCTCTCACCAGCTAGCGTTGCCCCCCTCTCCAACAGGCAATGGCGCCGCCTGCAGGCAGCACCAACCATCTTTGCAAGCCGGGCCGGTCACTGCAGGCAGCGTTAGCCACCTCTATAGGCTGCGCTACTCTGTGCAAGCTATGCATTTGTGTGACTGCTACGCATAACCGGCAGTGCAAGGGTACTGCTAGTGCTTCCAACCACCAGCAGTCGGTGAAGAGGAGTAGGGTCCCCTTGTGGGTGTCGCTGGGGCCCATCTAAGCTCCACCACATCCCTATTGCAATTAGGGGCCCCTGCATGATCTTAGACATGGGTTCCAGGTCCCTATTTGCCTGGAAATCCATGTTTGAAGTCTGATCTGATGGTTTATATATGTTCGATTATCTGATAGTCTATTATTTTTCCATGTTATTTTTGGTTTTTCCATGTTGTTTTTGGTTTCATGGTTGAAGTTAGTATGATGTTATCTTAATCTAAGGCGTATGAGAGCCTCTTTCTTAATCCCAGGATGGAATCAGATGGGATGCATTATTCTTGATGGTCACAAATGTGTATGATGATGACGAGAAGTCATGATCAGAATCATACTATTCTTCGACCAGAAGCCAAGGAGAAGATAATTTCAACTACAGATTATGTAGCATTTGTGGTGACAAGAGAGATATCTGATATGGTTACTCTCTCTAGGAGTGAATATGAGGCATTACTCTAGGTGTATTGGCAATATAGGGCTTCCCAAGCACGTTCAGCTTGTTTGTCTTGAGTAGGAGATGCAGATTGGCTTGTTGATTCAAGAGATTTTCAGCATATTTGTGGTAATGAGAGACAATTCACTACTATTCATCTAGTTCCACCAGGTAGATCTGTGCAGGTTCCTGAAGGGAGGTAGGCACCCATATCTGGAGAGGGGGAGGTTCATGTAACCTCGCACTTGAAATTGGAGAATGTTCTTTTAGCCCCTTATTTTCCACTGAGTCTGCTATCAGTGAATAAGATTACGATGGAGTTGAATTGTAGGGCAATCTTTGATGCTATGTCCTTTACGTTTGAGGATATTCTCATTGGACACACCATCAGATGTGGCCGTGAGGAAGGTGGTGTCTATCGTCTTCTGCAGTCGCCCTATGAAGGGCATGCTTCCCTCTCTTCAGGAGGTGTTACTAGCTACTTTTTGCATCTTAGGTTTGGTCATCTTCCTCTGCTGAAACTTAAACGGATGCTTCCACAGATTTCTCCTACTGCTACTTTTCAGTGTGAGGCATGTCAGCTTGGGAAGCATCATTGGAGTACCTTTCCTAGGAGTCAGCATCAGGGTTCTCAAGCATTATTCCAGTTGCTCCATATGGATATTTAGGGACCTAGTCAGACTCCAGATCGTCTCGGACATAGATACTATTAGACTATTGTGGATGATTTTTCTCATCTTGCCTGGATTTTTCCATTGAAGGCCAAATATGAGGCAAGTGACATGATTCGTGCTTTTCTAGCAGAGATCAGGACTCAGCATGAGGCAAAGGTGAAGACCATTAGATCAGACAAAGCATTAGAGTTCTGCACTACTTCATTGCACACCTTTTATCGTGAGCATGGCATCATTCATCAGACTACCTGCCCTCATACATCTTAGCAGAATGGTGTAGCAGAATGAAAGCATAGATACATTCTTGATGTTGCACGAACACTCTTGATTCAGAACAGTGTGCTTGACAGATATTGGGGAGATACGGTATTGACTACATGGTACCTTATCACTCGGATGCTGTCCACTATTCTCGATGAGAAAGTTCCCTACTCCATTTTGTTTCCTAATAGTGACCTATTCGGAGTGTCTCCTAGGGTTTTTAGATGCGTTGCATTTTTGCATATCCATGGATCCAACAGGGATAAACTTGCTCATCGTGCAATCAAGTATGTTTCTCTTGGATATTCGCGAACTCAGAAAGGGTATCGATGTTATTATCTTGTTGGAGGATGTCACTATGTCAATCAAGGTTCTAAAAAATGCAAGGTAGTACCAAGGCGATTTGCCTTCATTGAGGCAAGACGTAAGCCTCGAAGCAGTTGAGGCGTAAGCCTCAGAATTTGCATAAAAACATAGAAAAATGATATGATATATAATTGTTAAGTGCTAATAAAGAAATAATAATGTAAATAACACACTTTTATAACATTTTTTTTCTCTATCACAAGTTATAACCCCCTCAAAATAAATTACAAAATGATTTATGTAAGCATCCTATAGCATATAACCCTCCCAACCCCTCTCTTAAGCTGGAATCAAGCCTACTTGTCACATGGTATTTGACAGTGATGAGCCCATAATTGTAACCTATTTAGGTATTTGAATGCTTAGACATTAAGTTATCTTTAACATTTATTTAACATGCATTAAGATATAAATAGATTACTTCATATTTTTTGTTTGATTGCATAATTCATGCATTGCATTCATATGTAAATGCATTTAGAATTGACTTAGAATGTCATACATTTGATTAATTAACTAATTAGGTGCATTACATACATGTATTTGAATTAACATTGTTTATGAGGACTTATAGATAAATAAACCATCATTTCTTATTTTATTAATCTATTTTTTCTTCTTCAACGGATGAAGCAGCTTCCGCAACGCATTACTGATGGCCGTAGTGAAGAAGAGCGGAGAATGCGGATCTTGACGCTCCAAATTCAAGCAGTTGCAAGTACAAAAGAGCGGGAGGCTGCCATACTCGGGGAGACTCCTCCCCACTCCACCACCGTGAAGAGCTTCGAACTTACCTCCATTCCACCACTGTACGTCTCCAAGGCCAAGTTCCACAACACCGAGGGCCAGCACAGTGACAGTTCGCCGCGCCAATCCGGTGAACTCGACAGTCACCGTGTGTGAACCTTTGTGGCTCCAGCTCACCGTGAGCGTGTGCCTGAAGGCCGCGCAGTTATCCTACTTCTTTTTCTTCTTCTACGTCCTCAAGGAACCCACCACCACCACCTTCAGCAGCCCGCACCACCGTCCTCCTCAAGCTCCACCGCACAACGCCACCAATTCCACGCACCACCACCATCTCTATCGCCTCTTCTTCTTCCTTGTCCTTTTCCTTTTCATTCACCACCTTCTTGTCTCTGCTCATCTCTCTTTCCTCCTTGCCCACGAATCCAACAGACCCACCACCACCGCCGACCACCTCATTGCCACTGCTCAAGACAAGCGGCCAGCAACGACCGTCCGCGATCGCCCCGCGTGCGCTAGCAGCAGCCACCTTCACGCACGCTGTAGGCCGCCCGCATGCCCTCGCCTCCAGCCCGCGCGCGGCCCCCACCTGCGTGCAGCAGCCAGCTGCAGCACCATCGCCCCTCCCTGCGCGCGACCTTCCGGCGCCGCCCTCTCCTTCGCACGCCGTCGCCCTAGCCCCAGCAGGACCGCCCCTCGCCGCGCCGCCCACGACCAGCCACCAGCTGCAGCGCCACCGCCTCCCCCCGCGCCCAAACAGGGGTGTGTGTGGCTACTGCTGGCAGCACGCACCCACCACCTCTCGTCTCTTCGTTCGACCGTCTCCGAGCACGCCTCTCCTCGCCACCACCACCGCTGCAGAGCCGTCACTCCACTCTACCTCCGGTGCAATCCTTGCGGCCTACCTCTCTCTCTCTCTCGTGCACAAGTTCTAAGGGGGAAGTCAATCCCCTGTTTTTGCACAGTGACTTTTCTATTTCTTTTTACATCCACGATAACATTTATCCTTTAATTAATAAGATATCATGTGGATTTATATGAATGCCCCTCTTTCTTTTTATGTCTATTTTAGTCAAAACCCTTGTTATAACTTTAATATAAAGGGATTGTGGATTCAATTTTTTAAGAAAATTATTTATGAACAATAATATTTCTACTTGTGTGAATTTTAGGTTAGTACCTCCTTGTAGACACAACCCACTCCTTCATGAGTGATTTATTTAATTTGTTTTGATTCATGTTGTTCGCCACTTAATTTCTATACTGCAACGATCTTGATTTATATTTTCGAAAATTAAAATAACGTGATAATCCAAGAAGTATTGGAGAAGGTTGAAGTCCAAATGAGATATTAGTGAAAGTTCTCGTAAGGTTATCTAGTCACCCTGATACATATAAAATTTGAAAATATTGAACATTGGCGAGGAACTGAAACCTTTGGAAGGAGATCTAGCAAATAGGCATTTTGCCTGATGCGTTTGATCACTTATAATGGACTCAAAACTTGTCCTCAAATTTTGGTGGACATTTGTAGGAAACCTCTTTTTTTTTTAAATAGACCGTCATAAGGCCCCTATCTGGAAACTTAGATTCTCATTAATGTAAGCCGACTTGGATTTGGAATTTAGGGAGATATAACTTAGCTTGGATTTGATATTTCTTGGTGGACCTGGGCAAAATATTCAACTTGGTCCTCAATTGTTGCACTTATTCTACTATGAGGCTGGTAGATATTCGGTCAAGGATTTGCAAAATGGGGAACCTAAAAGGGGAATTGATGAATGTGATTTCTACGCTAAAAATTGAGTTTGAAACCCCGTCATTGCAGTTGTGTAAAAATCCGTTATCAGATAAAATTTACCAAAACTCAAAGTGAGCCCCAGGTCAAACACGGGGAGACGAACGTTTGATAAAAAATCGCGTTGGAATTATTATCACGAAAGTAAATTAGCTGGTTGAAATTAATCTACTAGCTATTCTACTTAAAGAATAATTAATAGAAGAAAGAGAAAGAATAATACAAATAAAGAGAAATTATGGAGAGAATACACAAATGTTTCATAATGATAACTTCATGTTCATTACATCTAATCATTACAACTAGAAAATGGGAAATCTACACCAAAAAGCGATAAAAAGAAAAGGGGGTGAGAAGTTATCCTCCTCAACGGCTGCTTGGAGGATGAGTCACGTTAACGGAGCACTCGGACGAGGGTAGCGAGATACTGGACAAAGGAGAATGAAGCTGGAGGATAGAGGACGAATAGGGCAATGTCGCAGCGGGATCCACTTCCCGAACGGCGGTGAAAGGGCAACCGCATGCTCTACGAAGGGGGTGAGAAGATAGGAAAATATTTTACTTTAGCTCTAATGGAACATCCCGGGTATGGGACCAGCTTGTAAAACTTTAGAGGAGGTGAGAGGAGAAGAGAAGGGATGAAGAATGAGGAGGGGATGTAGGGCCTTTATATAGTTGAAGTTCAACGGCAAAGTGGTCATTTCAATGATTAAACATTAATTTTAGGGTCTTTAGTGACGTTTATGAGCGTCATTGTAGCTGCACGTCACTGAAGCCATGCATACAATGACAACCGTCCATCTCTGATCTGAGCACCCACAAGAGGCCACATCAGGTGCTGCTTCCTCTTCGACATTGAAGTGCTTAAATCGTGCTGCCTCGACATCAGTCGTTCGATCGATGGATTGGACGACTTAAAAGCCATCAACCACAGCGCCTCTTCTTGGGCACGTCAGATCATGCATGGATTGGCGCATCATCACACGCGTTCAATGCACTTGCCCATCCACGCCACCACGTCTTCGCCTCCGCAGCAACTCATCTTTGATCAGGTGGCCCAATTTCGCCACGACCGCCTGCATCTTCAATTTGAGGCGTGCGAGGTTTCTACCCTGCGCCCTCTTCTCCTTTTTTGAGGTCATAGTCGCTGTGCTACAACCACTTCTTTGATGTTTTTGTGTTTTAACGCCCCCACGCTCCCGGCCGTTGTGCGAGGATCCAACGATTAAGATTAGCTGATGCTGATGAAGAAGGAGAGATCAGGCACGCCTTGATGCCGTTGGATCGATGATCCAACGGTTGGGATTGATCGTGCAGGTGAAGAGGAGTGCTGCGGTCAACGTTGGGCAGTTGTGATGGCGCCACGTGGCACCATCATGGTCATCCATTTTCTTTTCTTTGTAGTTAGTGCCACAGACGTCGGATTGGATCGATTTTCACGCCATTGGGCTGTGATCGTCGATCCGAACCCCTCCTTGCGGTTGGATTTGTCGTTTGAAGTATAGATTTTACACCATCTTGCCCCTTGACCTCTGATCTTCCTCGAACTGCATCTAATATTACGGAAGTCCGATCGGGGCGATCTCGGAGTTGTTGAACTCTGATTATCGTCCTAATTAGATCTGTACGGTTGGATTTTCAATTCAAGACCCCGAAATGATATCACCCTATCCTTGACCACAAAAAAAAGGGAAATTAACCTATATTTTGTACAAACTAGTCTAAATGTAGAGATATTATTATCCCTGGCCACGTAAACTCAAGTGTTTTGTGTTGTTTATATGCTTTAATATTATCGCTTTCATGTTATTTAAATATTTTAACTAAACTAGTATGTTGGGTGGCAAACCAGTAACTATTCCTATGGACCCCAAGGTACAGCTATATGATAGAGAGTCAGAGATAGTGGATAGTAGGTGTTACGACCCAGTTCCCAAATCCCTATAGGACACGAGATCGGACCGACTCGACTAATCCCAAGACTCAGTCGTCCAACGAGAAAGTAACAAAAAAGCAGTAAAATAAATCACATTCACCATGCAAGCAATTAATTGTAACAAAAGTACAGCAGTAAAGAAATAAACTACTATAGTATACACCACCACAACAGTAGGAAAGTAAACGAGTACAGGAATATAAAGTTCACAATGAAAGAGTACAGAAGTGTAATAAACTACTCACAACAACAGGAAACGGAGTACAACAGAAAGCTACAACTATTCAGCTCTACTGGGCCCAGCACCCTCTACAGTCGTAAGCTCTGGCTGCTCAACACCTGGACCTGAAAAGGGTTATGAGCACACGAAATCAGCGAACGTTGAGTAGAGTGGCAGCAAACTAACTAAAACAGTAAAGGTGGACATGTAGCTGTTGTTTTTCAATTTCTTTCTTTCTTTAACTAATTATTCATTCTTTCACCACTTGATTTACTTATCAGGTCTTTTTCTTGATCTCGAATGTTCCTCGTGGGAACGATCTTGATTGCAGTCTTTTCCGAAGAGTAGAAATTGCATGTGGTGCTCTCCTGGCTGGGAGAGTCCCCCGTGGTGGTCCTACACCCAGTCAACCACCCCAAGGTCACGGACAGACGTAATGGTGACTACAACACCCGCGATAAGAGCACGGGTAGCTACCCCACACTGGCACGCGGTCAGTCGTTTCCGTTAGCAGGTGCGCCCAAAGCACAACACGGAACCAGAATAGGGCATAGCCCTCTCAGTAACAGGGGTCTAGCCCCTAAGAACCAAATAGGGATCTCGCTCCTCCACAGTCCGCGCACCCTCGCCTGACTACCCTGGTTTGCCCAGTAGGCCTAACAAGTCGGTGTAAGGCGGCTAGCTGAACCCCGAGCCTCGTGGGGTGGCTAGCTCTCTCCCTACACTAGTAGCTCTCCCCGGTACAGTGTACACGAGGGCCACCAAGTCGGTGCAAAGTGGCCAAACCCACCCCGGGTCTCAACCCGAAAGGCGGCAAGAACCTCTCTACACTAAGAGATAACATGTGCTTCCCTTGGTACCATGTACTCAAGGGTAAGCATACTTTCCAAAGCATTTTCCAGATCTATTCCATGTATTTCTAGGAGCTCAACTCCTATTCCCCTGTGGGGTTCATGCTCATATTCCTCAGGCCATTCCATACTATGTTTCATCATTTCTATTTCCATGTTATTCACAGGTAGTTGGTGTTTCCAACATTCACCTTTCCATTTCCGAGTTATATGCATACAGCTCATATTATGTCATTTCACGGTACGACAGAAAAGATACATTCAGCAGTTAACTAACACAAATATTACATATTTCACAGGCAACTGTTAATCATTTACAGGCAATTGTTCTCATTCTATCTACTCATTTAAGACTGCAATTCATACATTCAATACAAACATTCCAGTATTTCTAGTCCTAGGATTCATGCCATATCCTAGGATCCAATCATCCATTCCACACATGCATTCAGGTTTGTAATTAAACTAGGGGAAGCCACTCTACCAGTACACCCAGGAGTAGTGGGGGCTTGATCGGTAGGTCTATGTGCCTCAGCAAATCCCAAACCCGCAACGGAACGAGGTCCTATCACAAGGATCATTCACAAGAGACTACTCAAAACAGGATAAAAAGTATTCCAACAAGTAGAGGAATTTATATGGGAAACAATGGTATCTTAATCACGGAAATCAGACCTCAAACGGATCCTAAATGGGTCAAAAACAGTAATCCTGATTCACATCAGACGTCTGGAACACCTTCCAGATGTCTTAAAAGAGTCCAGAACCATACCTCAACTCCTGTGCCACTCCTCAGACGTCCAGGAATTCTATTTGACCGTCTGGACCCAGTTCCAAACGTCCGACCACCTCTCCGGACATCTGGAAACGCTTCCCGTCGTCTGGTGCCTCGCCCAAACGTCTGAACTGCATGGGAGGGCATGTCCCGCGCCTTCCCAAAGCTAATCCTTCATGCGTCAACGAAAATCTCATCAATATGGCATGAAACAGTGCCTCGGCGGAACGGCCTGCATGGCCATATCCGCAAAGAAGGTGTATGTCACGAAACTTACCTCTCAGTCATCTGGAACCTCCTCCAGACATTGTCTACGTCGTCTGGACATCGATCCAGACATCTGATTCTGGGAAAAACCCAAAATCAGAACCTGCCTTTGCCTTCTCGCGCCGCACGTGTCCACACCGCACCTGCTCGCCTGTTGTTCCAGCTGCAGCAATGTCGGGGAGGACCTCCCCGACGCACCTCTTTGCCTCACGCACGTGGCGACCGGCCATGAGCTCTCCAGCGAGCTCCCACACGAGCTCGCACGCTTGCTCTCCTCTCCTCCCCTCGCTGCTCCTCTCCTCCCACACCACTCACGCTCGCCACTCGCTGCTCGTTGCTCTCGCTGGAGGAAGGAGAAGGGTGGCTGGAAGTAGGGTGAACGAGAGAGAGGAGGGGTGTTTAATAAGGTGCTGGGTTAGGGTTTGCGTTGGCGACAGGAGAGAGAAGGAGAAGAAAACGAGGTCGCGTATTGTCTGCGCGCAGCACGCGCGCAGACGCGAGGACATACATGAAAATTTTCGATTTCCAGACGTTTAGGATGGTGTCCAGACGTCTGACCCAAGTTCCAGACGTCTTAAAGGGCTCAAACAGCATGGGTCTTAACAGTAGGCAGTATAGGCAGTTAGTTGGCGAGCTACTATACTTGACTATTACCAGGCCAGACATCTCTCTTACAGTGGGCAAGCTCAGTCAATTTATGGATAGACAAATGTTGAGAGAGTTGAATGGTTGGTTTAGTGCCACATTGGAAAATGTGGAATTTGTGTGTGTGATGGCCTATAAATAAGCGTATACTTCTCCCATTTTCCTTTGAGAATAAATACAGAGAAAACACACCCTTAGGACACTTCTCCCATGGTTTTCTCCTCGCTCCTCGTGAGTGGGGTTTCCATGTAAACCTAAGTGTTTTGTGATGTTTATATGCTTTGATATTATTGCTTCCGCATTATTTAAATATTTTAACTTAGTATCAGAGTGATTCGATTCTTGGGTTCAATTTTTTTCGTCATATATATCATTATATTGTTAGAGTTTATTGTAATTCTTTATGGGAGGGGGTGAGATATGCGTGACGTAATATAAAATGCAAAATTATGTAAACAATCTTACAAATAGCATAATCACACAATTACACAAGTATTTTTAGGTGGAAACCCAAATCGGGTAAAAACCACCACCTAACCCTCTCAAGTTAGGATTTTCCGATCGACAAAGTCGATCAAATCCACTAACGTACTACTTTAACGAGGGTAGTACAACCTCAATTACAACCACGCTACAAGTACGAGGGTAGCGTTCCTCAACCCCTTCTCTTCACAAGGAGGATTTTGTCTCATGAAGAAGACGGGAATTCGCAATGCGAATACCCAACACAATTACAAAGAAAAATTACAAAGCAACCTATAGAGCCAACAAAGATTAACTTAGCTATTATAGGTAAAGAAACTTCCCTTTAGTGGGAGTGCGTCGGCGTGACAATGCAGGTGCGTGAACCATGCAGGGGCACGTCGTCGCTCTCATAATCACAGAGGGAGAGCAGGTGCGCAACTGGATCGAAGCTCTCTATGTGTGGAATAAATGCTTGGAGAGCTAAAGCTTCGTCTAGATGATCTTCTACTTCTTTTTGACACAAGAGATGTGGAAATATATTGCTTGGATGTGCCTTGGTGTAAATTTGCAAGGCAAGGGTCCTCCTCTATTTATAGAGGGCTTAGGAAGGCTTTGGAAGTCCTTAGAAAGCTTCCATAGCCGTTGGGGTTGAACCCAAGGCAAAACAGGCTATAATCAGAATTAATTATAACTCTGATAGGGTCATCAGACGTCTGGTCCAGGTATCAGACGTCTGAAAAACTTATTTAAGACGTCTGGGAACTAAGTCAGACGTCTAATTCTAGGCGGGTTTCCTTCCTGACTTGGTTCAAACCTAAACATGGTTCTAGTGTAAGGCCATCAGACGACATACAGGACGTCTGGCATTAGGTCTGGACGTCTGGAAACCTATTGTACTGCGGGAATGGATTCCCAAGATAGGTTAACGGCTAGAAAATCTCACAAATGTAATTTTGGGTCAGTCGAGGCAGAACGGTCACATATCAGATGTTTGGGGTCCTCTACGAACGTCTGATATAAGCCTAACAGTCATAATCCTCAACGTTTACTTTGGCAGCCAACATTCTACTAATTAGATGTCTGGCACAACCATCAGACGTCTTCTAAGATGTCTGGACTAAAGTCTGGTCGTTTGATTTCATCAGATAGAACCTTCTAAGTTCAGCCTAAGTTATTGGATGTCTGAGTCAACAGTCAGACGTCTTAAAAGTCACTATCAGACGTCTGATTTCCAGGTTAGACGTTTGATTAGGCTGACAGAACCCTATTTTGATTTTCTAAGTTTTCTACAGAAAACCTAAGTGTCATAGGGTTGTGCAAGTGTTCCTAGGACTACTTTGAGGGTACTTTGAGGCTCTTTAACATATATCTAGACACAAAGAATAAAGAGCAAAAGAATTACAAAAGAATACATGAAAAGAGAATATATCTTATTCTTCTCTTCACGCTTTCACTCCTCGCTAAGCTCCTTTTTCATCAAACTCCTCCAATCCGCCATGGATGCGAGCTCGAACTCCGTCTAAACACGTTTCCATTTGTAATTTGACCTGAAAACTACGACTCAAAAGCAAATGTTAAAAGACACGTGTTTTGTTATCATCAAAATAAATGATCGTGGTGTACTAGCACCAACATTTATCACCGTTTACAAAATTGGATAGGCAAGTTGAAGAAGCCAAAGGAGCATTGGCGTGCAATTACTGGTCTCTCCTAACACCGGCGATTGGGAACGAAGAAGGCAAAGAAGGTGGCTATCACATGAGCCAGCGTCATTCTTTGGAGGAAGAAGAGGTGCCGCCCCTGATGGCTGCAATCTAGGAGCCACATAGTAGAAAAAAGGGGGCGAAGAAGAAGGCGATGAAGATGATGGCACCTGAGGAGGCGTTGCGTTCCCACATTCGTGAAGGCGATGCTGGAGTTGCTGATACTCGATGGAGGTCGAGTAATACTAAGCGCAGCCATGGAGGCGAGGAGTGCCAGAAGGCGGCACAGACCTCATCTCGTTCTATCCCAACACGTTGATGCAGCCATCGACATCCTTCGGGCCGATTGGGTAGAGCGATCTTTGGCGAGGATCTCGGTGGAGATCTCACATGAGATTGCTCGTACGAAGTGGAGTCTGGATCTGGCAGCAAGACCAATGATCTTGGCGATGAAGGCGATGATGATACTGACAGTAATGTGGGTGACGCCAACAGAGCGGAGGTCGGTCTCGAGCTTGTTGATCACGCGAGCATTGCATGGCGGAGGTGAAGACGATTGTGGCAAGGAGCGCTAGACGGGATAGATGCTGCTCCTGTTCGTGTGGCAACCCTTTTTTTCACACAGGCAGCAGTAGTGATAGCGACACACTGAGATTGAGTTCTTCAAACCCTAAAAGGTAGAAGATGGGTACTTTGTCAACTTTATCCCCTTGTTTTAACTTGTTATCTTTATATATATATATAAAAAATGAGAGATAAGAAAGGAAGGAGAAGACAACAGTTGAAAAAAAAGGGGGGAAGAAGCAGGTGAAAAAAAGGAGAGAAGGGAAGAAGGAAAAATAAAAGAGAAAAGAAAAAAAAGAAAATGGTGTGAAAAAAAAAGAAAGAAAAGAAAAGCAAAAAAAAAGGGAAGGTAAAAAAAAAAAAGATGAGGAGGTTTTTGTTTAAGAGAAGAGATGGAGAAGTCTTCTCTAGTTTTTCAGGTTTTATTTTCTTCTCATTGTTCTTGTCTTCTCACATACGAGTATGGGAGAAAGGGAAAGTGTGGGAGCTTGTTGTAGTTATCCTCATTCGGGAGTCCGTTTTGTTCATGGACTTCACATGAGAAACCCAACTTTGGGAGGTCCAGAGTTTCGAGGTCCTCAGAGGAAGGACTCATTTCAGGTTTTCTATGTGGGAGATCCAGTTTTGTGGACTCTAGAGAGGGAGATCCACCTTTGAGGTTTTCCGAGGAAGACTCAATTTCAGGGATACTGAACGGGGAGCCATCAGCACCGGATCTTCAAAGCCAGCTACAATTCATCCAATGCCTTCAACTCGTATTCTCGCCTACAAGTAAGAACCTATCCACAGTGTTGTTTGTTCTACTGTGTATAGTGGATTTGTGTTACAAGCTGAGCATTCTGTGCTCCAGCTTGAGGGAGAGTGTTGAGAGAGTTGAATGGTTGGTTTAGTGCCACATTGAAAAATGTGGACTTTATGTCTGTGTAATGACTTATAAATAGGCACGTACTCCTCCCATTTTCCTTTGAGAATAAGTACAGAGAGAACACGCCCTTAAGACACTTCTCCCGTGGTTTTCTCCCCGCTCCTCGTGAGTGGGGTTTCCACATAAACCCAAGTGTTTTGTGATATTTATATGCTTTGATATTATTGTTTCTGCATTATTTAAATATTTTAACTAAACTGGTATGCTGGGTGCCAAACTAGTAACTATTCCTATGAACCCTAAGGCACAACTATATGATAGAGAGTCAGAGACAGTGGATAGTAGGCAGTACAGACAGTTAGTTGGCAAGCTACTATACTTGACTATTACTAGGCCAGACATCTCTCTTGCAGTAGGAAAGCTCAATCAGTTTATTGATAGATCAACCAAGCAGCATTGGAATGTTGCCATGATGGTGCTAAGATACTTAAAGAAAGCACTAGGACAGGGGCATCTATTTACCAGAGGGATATCCATGACTGTGGTTGCTTACTCTGATGTTGACTATGCAGGTTGCGTAGATGACAGGAAATCCACTATAGGTTTCTGTACGTATGTGGCTAGGAATCTAGTTACTTGGAGAAATAAAAAGCAAGCAGTGGTTTTCAAATTGAGTGTTGAGTCTAAGTACAGGGCAATGGCACAGATAGCTACAGAATTGATGTGGGCGCAATCTCTACTGACATATCTATATGTGTAGATTGATGGGCTTATGAAAATGCGATGTGATAACCGAACTGCTACATCGATCGTAGATAACCCCATGTTTCATGAGGGTATCAAATATGTGGAGGTGGATTGCCATTATACACGAGACCTGATCCAGAAAGGTTTCTTATATACCACTTAGGTGACTTTTGGTGATCAGACAACAGATATTTTCACCAAGCTTCTGGCTCATTCTTCATTTGATGTTTGCTGTTCCAAGCTGAGCATAATTGATATCTATGCTCCAGCTTGAAGGGAAGTATTCAGATCCCTTCGATCTTTTTACTTATATCCATGTTTATTTTTATTTTTATGTGGGGTGAAGTTATAATTGTTCCCACCTCTCTCTCTATATATAAAGAGTGGTAGGGTTTCTAAGATAATCGAATTGGATCACTTTCTCCCACAAACCATGATTCATGAAAGAAGTTCTTTGCCTGGAGAAGATTTCAAATATCTTAGAATTTGGCAAACACCAAGCCATTGTATTTCTCTAAGTTATTACATGAACTAACTTAGTCTAAAAACAACCAAAGCAATGGTAGTCCCAATTACAGTCTTCACATTTTGGATTCTCCAAGTCATCAAGAGGCATCTTAGGATGGGGAGGAATAGCAACAGCAATCGTGTCTATCTTGAGAAGCTTATCTGAAATATTTCATTCAGGAAAGAATAGCTCCACCATCTGGATGAGTAACCTCAATGTCAAGGAAATAGCTACCAGAGTCCAAGGCCTTCAGGAACAAACTAGAATTTGAGATAGCCTCAGCTAAAGAAATGTCTTCCTTATCACTGTCTGTTAACAAGATGTCATCTACTTGTACAATAGGAATAATCTAGCCAACAGAATAATGCATGATAAAGTGACCTAAAGAGGACCAAGAAAAAAAAAAATCAAACAACTTCATTACACCTATCAAACCATGCTCGTGGATTTTATTTCAAATTATATATTGACTCGCAGATTTTTTTGACACTTCTCCTATATGAGAAAACTCAAAGGCGGGTCCATATGAACTTTCTCAGTGATGACTATACAGGCACGTGTTCTTTATATCAAGCTAGAAAGCCTGTCACCTAGAGTTCATTGTCACACGTAATAGAATGTGTACAAAATTCAAATGAGCAACTAGGAATAAACTCTTAAAACAGTAAAACACTATAAGCCTGGGTGTATATCCCTTGCTAGCCATGCCTACCTAGTATTGATATATAGAAGCATCAAGAAAGTTCTTGATGGCAAACACTGATCACCACCTCACGATCACAGATCCGAGGGTAGATCAACTAGTCTGAATATTTCTCGTGACAGTACCATCGGCATTTCCTCCACGACGCACACCCCCTGAAAAGGATATTGCAGTACTTCAAGATGACAAGAAGGAACCCAGCGGCTACGAAGGGAAATAACATATTGTCAAGCAGAAACAAAAAGATGATTGACATCAAATTTGATAAAGGATGCGGAAGCTTTACTATGTGCAATAGAGAGAGATTTAAATAAGAGAAAGTGTCAAAAGTTACATCAAAGTGATCACCGTATATGATAAGCAAGATTTGTAGGAGCGAATGACTGTATGGTAGCTAAGGGCTCCTCAAAGGAGGTGGAGGTGACTCTCAATGCTAGTAGACATGGAGTAAAATGGAGGTGAAGGTGGTGATAGAGATGGGAGGACAAAATGAGTGATTGTGGCATCAAGCAAATCTAAAAGTCAAACGGCATGGTTTGAGATACCTTGTGACTGAAATTAGACTAGACATCATTGAAAGAATATGGAAAATCTTCAAAGAAAGTAACACTTGCACGAAATTAAGAGTTATGTGAAGTTGGGTCATAACATTTTGGCTTTCTGAATTTTAGAGTACCCTTGACAGATACATTTAATAGCACAAGGAGCAAGCTAGTCTACCTAGAAAAAGTGAGTAAAGGAAAAACCTAAACACCTTAGGGTTAATGGAAATAACTCTTTCCCTGGTCGTAACAAACGTAAGGGTGCTTGGCCTCAAGAATAGAAGAGAATATGATGTTAAAAAGAAAGTGACTGGTAAGTAAGCATCAGAACAAGCGTAAAATAGGGCACACATGGGAAACATTTTCTTTTAAAGGAAAATGGAGGCTAACAAAGGTTGTTAAGCCCCTGCTTTGTTAAATAAAAGAGGGGTAATAGTTCCAAGTGATATAAAGAGGGAGTTGAAAAGATATATAACGCCATCACACTGGACCTTCCCCTTTGAAACCTACTCCATTACACTCCGACCACAAGGATTAAAGCAAGATGGAAGCTTTCCTCAAATGATTGCCAAGATTTGACATAGAACCATTTCAGAGGCTGTCCTAAAGCTCCTCCTGAGATGAGTAGTCCAATGACCAAGTTCCAAAGCAAAGCCAGCAGCATGTGATGAAGGAGCAAGAGAGGAGATGGCCCATAACCTTGAGACCAGAATCGGAAGGGGCACATCTTCTATCAACACCTGCCCTCCAATGACTTTGAAAGACGCGTTCCTGTGCAACCACATGAAAAGGTGGACTTTGAGAGGCAACTTAGCCTCTAAATCAGCCTAACATCTTTCTTCAATAACTGATCAAATGATGGTAGGTTCTCCATATAGCAGGCATGGGCTTTCTCAACGGATAAAGGACCATATAGGGGAAAATGGTTTCCACGAACTTTTCTCCAAGTCATTTTCCAAGCATTCCAATTCCTTAGACAAAGAAAAGATATTTCCTGTAGATTTCCAATGTAATGTACTGCGAGGTAATGTGTTGTATTTTTTTAAATTTCAAAAACAAAAAAAAACACACACACACAACACACAGCACATATCATAGCACACAAAACATAGGAGGTGATAGTTTTTTGCATTCCATTTTTTTTCCTATGTAATGTGCTAAGTTCTATTTCTTGAGTTTCATTTTTTTTTTTTTTTGCATTGCGATGTGCTGACGTATATTTCCTAAGTTCCTTTTTTTTCCTGTGTAATATGTTGAGTTCAATTTTTTAAAGTTATATCTTTTTTCCCTTGCAATGTGCTGAGTTCCATTTTTGGTGTTGGTAAGAAGCTGATGGTAGTGGTGAGGGAGGTTAGCTAGGTGCTGTTGAAAGCAAGGGAGGTGGGGGTGTTATAAGTTCAAGAATAAAATGCATTGTTATCATTATAGGAACTATACACCTCTTTATAAAGAGAAGAGGTGTGGGCAAATAACATCATAGTCCATAAGAAATAAAGAGATATAAAGTAGACATAACACAACCATCTCTAACACTCCCCCTTAAACTAGAGCATGAATATTTACCATGCTCAGCTTGGAACAACATACCTCAAAGGTAGATCTTGCAAGGGGCTTTGTGAAGACATTTGCAGTCTGCTCCTCTGAAGTGACACTCGTGGTATGTAACGTTCCACACTGAATAAGATCCCTAGTGTAGTGGCAGTCAATCTCAACATGTTTTGTCCTCTTGTGGAACATAGGGCAATTGGAAATGTAAGTCGTTGCTATGTTATCACACCTCATCTCTATAGATCTATCTAGAGGAACATGAAGATCTAACAAAATTGACTTGACCCAGACCATCTCAGCGGCTGTCTGGGCCATGGCCCTGTACTCTGACTCGACATTGGATATGGATACAGTTGCTTACTTCTTGCTTCTCCATGTAACCAGATTGTTAGCAACAAAGGTGTAAAACCCTGTGGTAGCTTTTTTTTCCCGAGCATAGCTATCATAATCAGCATCAGAGTATGCTACAATCCCCATGGGTGTTCCCTTGTGGAACAATAATCCTCGTATTGGTGCTTTCTTCACGTACTTAAGCACTTACATTGCAGCCTTCCAATTCTGCCTAGTTGGCTTATCCATAAATTGGCTATGCCTACCAACAGACAAAGATAAGTCTAGACGAGTGATTGTGAGGTAAAGGAGCTTACCCAGCAGTTGCCTATAGGCTCTACTGTCAACCATCTTAGATCTCTCATCATATAAATGGACCTTGGGATCCATGGGAATATTTGCAGCCTTTGCTGCTGATATGCTGGTTTTTTGAAGAATATCAAGAGCATACTTCTTCTAAGAGAGTACACGTGCAACTTCAATACCCAAGAAATACCTCAACTATCTCAGATCCTTCATGATAAACTTCTCTAATAAGTGCCTCTTGACTTCATCTATCCAATCTCTGTCATCCCCAGTGATGATAAGATCATGCACATATACTTGGAGCGCCACAGTCCCCCTGTCAGTCTTCCTAGTAAATGAGTGATCTGAAGTAGAGCGCCTCAGACCAATCTGGTAGAGTACCTTTGATAACTTCTGAAACCAGGCCCTTGGACTCTACTTTAATCTGTAGACACACTCCCCCTGAAAATCGAAACTCGGGGGCTGCTGTATGTAAACCTCCTCTTGAAGATGGCCATAGAGAAAGGCGTTCTCCACATCCAGCTGGTATAATGGCCAGTCTCTGTGAGCAGCAACAGAAATACGTATCCGGACAGTGGCAAGCTGCACAACAGGAGAGAAAGTATCAAAGATATCCACCCCATATGTCTAGGTGAACCCCTTTGCTACTAGCCTGGCCTTATACCTCGAAATAGACTCATCAGGGTTGTATTTCAAGGCAACGACCCATCAGGAGCCAACCAGTCGTGTGCTAGTAGGAAGTGAGATGAGATCCCAAGTTTGTCTACTTCGAAGTGTTGCCATCTCATCCTTCATGGTTTGACACCACTTTGGATCGAGCATGGCCTACTGGTAGATAGACGGAATGTGTGACGCTGTAAGTGCCTAACAGAAGCTTCTAAATTGAGGAGCAAGACCATCGGTAGCCAAACTACCTGCGACTAGGTATCTGAACTCACAGGTGTGTGGTGCCCTCCTAATGGCATTAGGGAGATCTGAATCATCTGTACCTCTGACTGAGTCGCAGCAAAAGGAGCCTTGCCACTATAGTGTTCTACATTGTCTGGGGAGTTAGGTCTAACCAACCTATCACTGGCATTAGGTACCCTCTCAACTACTTGTGAACCATCAGCTGCTGGTGAGGGAGGAGGCCTCTGAAAAATAGTTGATGCTTGTGATAAGTATGTAATGGCCCATGCAATCTCTCAAAGTCATCCAGGGAGGAAGAACTCATCTGTTTATTAGCTGGAGATTTAGACTGAGAAGTAGACACCTGAGTCTTTGTACACGGAACAAGCAAGGGAAGAAAGGCAACATCATCACAAGAGCTCCTCTGTCCTGTCACTAAGAAATATGGTGTATCTTCATGGAAAGTCACATCAACGTTAACATAATGTTTGTTCTTCAGAGGATCATAGCAACGGTACCCCTTCTATATCTTAGAGTACCCCAAAAATATGCACTTGATAGCGCGGGGAGCCAACTTATCATGACCAGGTGATGACACATGGATGAATGCAACACATCCAAAGGTCCTGGGAGATACATGAAATAACTTATCATCTGGATGCAGAAGAAAAATTAGTATCTACTCGTGATGAATTGAGCTAGACTTCCTGTTGATGAGATAAGTCGTCAGAACTACATCCCCCAATATCTCTATGGCACATTGTGATGAATCATTAGTGTACGAGCAACATCCAACAAGTGTCTGTGCTTCCGTTCTGCGACTCTGTTCTGCTGTGAAGTGTGAGGATAGGTGGTCTGGTGGATAATCCCACGGGTCCTGTAGAACTCCTTAAGTTTGGCAGTGCAGAACTCAAGGGCATTATCAATTTGCATCATCTTCACTATTGCTAAATACTGTGTTCTAATCTCTAGAAGAAAAGTCTTTATGCATCCTCCAACCTTTGCCTTGCTCTTCAACAAAAACACCCACGTGGCTCTAGAGAAATCATCTACGACAACCAGGTAGAACTGATGTCCCATTCGGTCTGGGACTCTGCTCGGTCCTCATATGTCCATATGCAGCAATTGAAATAATGTCGAACATCTAGGAGAGGTGCTAGTTGGAAAAGGGGACCGATGGTGCTTACCCAATTGGCAAGCATCACACTGTATTGTAGCAGCTGGAGAAATATGTGGTATCACCCTCCTAAGGCGATCTAGAGACAAGTGGCCAAGACGAACATGCCACTATAGAACACTCTCACTACCACATCGAGTAACTCCTGCAAACAGCTCCTGTGCCAGACAGTAAACGCCATTCTCCTTTGTACCTCTGACAACAATCTTCCTGGTGAGTTTGTCCTGGACAACACATCCGACATCATTGAAGATTACTCTGTAGTTGAGATCCCTCGTGATTCAACTCACGGACAATAGGCTAAGCAAGAATTCTAGCACATGTAACGCGCTAAACAACTGCAACTTGGGGGTCACAGACACCTCTCCCTTACCCCTCATTGGGGTGTGTCTGCCATCAGCTACCTGTACAGTCCTCCCTGGAGGAACAGACTATAGTGACATACTCACATACTCTGCCATCAATGTCAAACTGACCACATCCAAAGAAACAAGGACACATATCTAAATTCCTGCATCAAACATCAATGTTCGGGGAATACACACCCCGTAATCAGCACAATACCATAGGGGACTACATACCAATAGTCATTGAATAAGGGGAATACACACCTCGAAACTTCATCAACCATGGGGAATACACACCCCAAATTAGACCACAAGATCAAGGACGTCATACCACACACAGGAAGGTTCTTGATTCAAGACTTCTTCTCCAAGATACTCAAGAACCTTCCTATGAAGTCATAGCGGCAAGGAATCCCCTCTCCAATGGCCTGGACAGTGGTAAGAAGAGTCGACGGTGACGGATAGGTGCGGCCCACTACTACAGCACGTGCAGCAAGACGTGGCAGCGTGCTATAGTAGCAGACACACAAACGGCGATGAAGGGCAAGCGCTACAGCAACAGGCAACGCATTACAACAGGCCTTTTGCAACAGGCACTGCAATTTTGGAAGGCAACGCTCTGCAATAACAGCTGCACAGGCGGCGTCCTGCTGCAATAGCTGCGACGACCTTCTGTCTCACTGCTGTTGCGGCAAGGTGGTGCCGGTGCTACCACTGGTAGGGGCGGTGGCATCCGGCAGTGACTGCGGCAGTGGGGGCTTGAGGTAGGGTTAGGGTTTCTTCTTTGGTGGAGCCCCCAACCTAGCGCTCAGATACCAAGTTGAAGAGTAGAATGCATTGTTATCATTATGGGAGCCCTACACCTCCTTATAAAGAGAAGAGGTGTGGGCAAATAACATCACGCTCCATAAGAAATAAAGAGACATAAAATAGATATAACACCACCATCTCTAACATTATATAAGGTGCGGAGGGTATGGCAAAGTGGCTTCAAAAAAAGGTTTGGACAAACCATTATCTAATGCACTAGAACCCCAATAATAACTAAAAAATAGTAACATTATAATTTAAACTTTGTCAAAAAAAAAATTTAAACTAAATACATTAAAAGTTACAGTTCCCTACTTACATGACAAATCACAATTCGCGTACTTACAATATAGCAATGCTCGTATTATATCTAACTAGTAGCCAGCTAATTCTTCAACTGGCTGATGGATTTAAAGCCATAAGAAAATCCAAATCAAGTAAAGAAGAATCTCATGGAGGGGTTTCTGATAAATCCCAAAATCATCACTATCATCATATCATCAACCCAAAACGTAGAGATGGAAATATACCTGAGTCCATTGCTAGGAACGAGGAAGAGAGGATGCGTGTGGAGATCCTCCGCAGTTGATGGAGTGGTTCCTACGATGATGGCTATGACACTTTCAAGGGTGTTGAGAGTGAGAGCGGAGGAAAAGAAATGACGTGTCTCGTGAGTTATCTTCCCGGGCCCTTGTATTCTCTGTGATGGGGTGTAGAAAAATGTAACTACCCACTCCTCGCATACCCTCTAGGAACCATAACCATTGTATTAAAATTAACGGTTCTTCCCACAAAAGAACCAAATTTCCTCAAAATGATTTCTACGTAATTTATCCTATATCATTAAACATGCAATTTGTCCAAAAATAATACCAAATCACCTTACAAACAATTATATGATATTAATCAATGTGGATTTCCTTATGATAATATATATAGGCCCACATAACAATTCTAACAATCTCCCACTTGGGTTACATATATTATCTATATAACCTCACATTACTTTATAACTGTATGAACTCAAAACTATATATCATATAGAAACACACCTCCACCAATCTCGTCCATAGTGTGTTAATCATAGGACCAATGCCATTTTCGTTATCAAATTTATTTGACTAAATCCCTCAATGATCACATATATTAACACAATAATGACATAGAAAAGATATAGGCACGTAGCATGAAAATTACATATCATTGTGATCCGTACATGTCTATTTTAAATTGGTTCAACCTTATCATAACAAGAGATCAACAAATATATTGAATGAGTTCAAAGAGAAATGAAATTGAATTGCGTAAAAAATATAAACATATCCATACATAACGAACACCAAATGAAATAAACTCCCACTGAACTGTAGTATCATGGAAATGATACAACACCCATTCGGGCAACTTGCTCATGAAAGACCTTGGGTGATAGCCCCTTAGTGAGTGGATTCGCAATCATGGAGTAAGTTTCTATATGTTCAATGGACAGTTGGCGACTGTCAACTCTTTTCTTAATAGCCAGAAATTTTATACCAATGTGCTTTGACCTCAATGGACTTTTGTTGTTGTTGGAATACAGTACCATCGAGTTATTGTCACAATAGATTCGTAGTGGTCTTTCAACACTACTCATAATGCGTAAGGCTATGACAAAATTCCTAAGCCATATTCCCTTATTCGAGGCTTCAAGGCATGCTATGAATTCTACTTCCGTTGTAGAGGTAGCTATCATCGTTTGCTTAGCACTTCTCCAAGAAATAACTCCTCCTGCTAGCAGAAAAATGTAGCCCGAAGTGGATCTTCATCTATCTTGACATTCACAAAATCGGAGTCCAAATATCTGAGAACCTCCAATGTGTCTGATCTCTTATATGTGAGCATGTAGCCTTTTGTTTTTTATAGATAGTGCATAACCCGTTTGGCTGCCTTCCAATAATCGGATCTGGGATTACTTAAGATCTACCCTATATGCCAACAATGTATGCAATATCTGGCCGCGTGCAGACTTATGCATACATCAAACTTCCTATTGCCGATGCATAGGAAATGTTTTCCATTTCCTTAGCTTCAACCTAATTTTTAGGACACTGATTAAGGGAGAATTTATCTCCCTTAACCACAGGAGTGTCTCCTGTCTTATAGTTTTTCATGCTAAACCTCTTTAGCATGGTTTTAATGTAGTTCTTTTCTGATAATCTAAGAATACCTAGAGAGCAATCTCGATGTATTTGGATTCTTAATACAAAAGAAGTTTCACCAAGATCTTTCATCTCAAATTTGTTTGAGAGAAATATCTTGATTTCAAATAATAAACCATTATCATTAGAGGTAAGTAATATGTCATCGACATATAAAATTAAGAAAACATGTTTGCCCCTATTAAATTTATGGTAGATGCCTTCATCAACCGAATTTGTCTTAAAACCAAATGAGACAACAACTTGATGAAATTTGTAATACAATTGACATGAAGCTTGTTTTAGACCATAGATGGCTTTCTTTAATTTGCAGACCATTTTCTCTGCATCACCTAAGGCAAAATGTTCTAGTTGCACCATATATACTGTTTCATTAATGTTATCATTAAGAAACGTTGTTTATACATCCATCTGGTGTAACTCTAACTCAAAATGAGCCACCAAAGTCATTATGGTTCTAAATGAGTCTTTTGAAGAAACATGAGAGAATGTCTATTCGAAATCAAAGCCTTCTTTTTTAGTAAAGCCTTTTGCAATAAGACGAGCTTTATACTTATCTACATTGTCCTTAGAATCCCTTTTGGTTTTAAAAATTCATTTACAACCAATGAGTTTTACACCTTCAAGCAATGAGACAAGTTCCTAAACATTATTGTCACTCATTGATTTCACTTACTCATTCATAGCAATGGTCCATTCTTGGGAATAAGAACTTGGCATGGCTTGTTCAACCGAAATAGGATTTGTATCCATTTGGCCAGCTTCATGTTCTTAGAGAAATACAACATAGTCGGTTGAAATTGCACTTCTTTTCTTAGTGGACTGCCGTAGGGGTGCTTCTTGATTATCTTAAGGTTGTTGAGTTTGATCCATAGGGAAATTTTTCTTTCATCCTTCTCAGTCATTGGAATGACAACCTTGTTCAGTATTATCCTTAGGAAAAGGGTCAGGTTCCTGAAAAATAATATGCCTATCACCTCCACCCAAACCAATATCCTCAAAAAAATGGGCATTTCTCGTTTCAAAAAACAAGCGAGTTTCAGAGAAAAAAAACTTATATCCCTTATACCCTTCCGATATCCAACAAAACAGCAACCGACCCTTCTTGAGTCCAATTTTCTTTCATTAGGCCTATAAGGCCTAGCCTCAGTTGGACATCCCAAAATATGAAAGTACCTAAGGTTTGGTATTTTACCAATTCACATTTCATATGGGATTTTGGTATTGCTTTTGATGGTACCCTATTCAGGATATATGCTGTCATCTTTAACACTTCTCTCCAGAGGGATTTTGGTAAACAAGTATGACTAATCATGATTTTTACTATATCCTTAAGCGTCCTATTACGCCTTTCTGCAACACCATTCATGCTAGGTGTCCTTGGCATGGTGTACTGAGGCACAATTCCACATTCATCTAGGAAGGAAGCAAACGCTCCTTGACGTTGCTCACCTGATCCATCATTTCTACCGTAATATTCACCACCACAGTCAGATTTGATAGCCTTAATCCTTTTCCCGAGTTGATTTTCAACTTCGTCCTTATAGGATTTGAATGAGTTCAAAGACTATGACTTTTCATTAATTAGATATAGGTATCCATACCTAGAGTAATCGTTTATGAAAGCAATAAAATATTGTTGACCATTCCATGAAATTGTAGGGAATGACCCACAAATATCTGTATGAATTAATTTTAAGACACCAGAAGCTCTGATGGTACCTACACCTGATTTATTTGTTCGTTTCCCCTTTAAACATTCAACACAAATGGTTAAATCCGTATAATCAAGGGAATGGAGAATTCCTATGGAAATAAGCCTATCAATTTTCTATTTAAAGATATGAACCAAACGCCAATGCCATAACATTCCGAAATTCTCACAAGTTAATTCTCGTTTAGTACCACTAGATGTAACATACAAGGTTTCAAAAGTAAATGAAGATGTATGAAGCTTATATAAATTGTTATTCACAAATAAAGAACCAGTAAGAATAAGACTTGAATCAAGAAATAACTTAAATTGTTTATTTCCAAAAGAATAAAAATATCCAAACTTGTTCAATAGATAAATAGAAATTAAATTCCGTCGAAATGACGGTACAACAAATATTTTTCGAAGAATCAAATCAAAACTAGCACTTAAAGACAATTTAAAATCTGCAGAAGCTTCAACCTCCACCTTTTTGCTATTGCCCACATAAATGTACCTTTCGACATTAATTCGCATTTGGCAATTTAGGCAACCCCTTCTTTTCATGCCAGACAATATTTGGTACAATCTTTCTTCACATGCCCTTCACTTTTGCAGAAGAAACAATTTGCCTTAGGTTTCTTCTGTTTACCTTTGGATGAAGAATTGGCAACAACATCCTTTGCCCTTTTTCTTTTAGAATTGGTAACCAAATAAGCACTGTCAAGCTTATCTTACTTAAGTCTCTCATCTTCTTGTACACAATGAGAAATGAGCTAATTAAGAGTCCATTTCTCCTTTTGATAGTTATAACTAACCTTAAAGTGTCCATGTTATGCATAAAGGGATATCAAAACTAAATGCAAAATGAGATCTTCAAACAACTCCAATTTGAGTGCTTTCAGTTTTGACGCCAAATGAGACATCTCCATGATGTGCTCTCTTATGCTCCCAGTTCCCTTATATTATAGTGAGACAAGTTTTCCTAAAAGATTACTTGTCTCTACTTTCTCATTTTTTGCAAAATGTTTCTTTATCTCATCAAGGAACCCTTTGGCATTAGATTCCTTTGAGATAGCTCCCTGGAATTTTCTGGAATGGCACGCTTCATGATCATGAGACACATGCGGTTGGAACGCTCCTACCTCTCTAAGTTTTTCTTTGCATCAGAAGTACTTTGATTCATAAAAAGAGGAGGTTGTTCCATCCTTAATGCAAGGTCTAGATCCATGCATCATAGAGCAATCATGACACTCTCCCAGAATTTATAATTAGACCCATTTAATTCTCAGATGGAATTCAGATTGGCAAATAATAGCAAATGGAGTTAACTGAAATAAAAAGACAAATACATGTTCCAATAAGTAAAAGAAATTCGAAAACAATACAATATTGATATTGGTCTTTGGACAAAAATGTCAATAATGTAAAGGGTAGACCTTAATCATAGATAATTAAATATGAGAGATCAATCATGTGGGATAAATGAATTTCATCTTTGAATTAGTTCATTGCCCATATGAGAATCGGATGGTCTACTCACATTTGTTATTAATTGTATAGTGAAATTGAGTCAAGTAGTAATTCTTCTTTGGGCCAACACACATGCAATTATTTTGATATTTTAAACAAATTAATATAAGAAATAATAATTACTTTGGAAAGAATTTTAAAAGCACCCATTCACTCAAAATATCAAAACATATTACACATTAGTGTAACAACACTAATGTTCATGTATCCATTCATGGCTTAAATTATTTATCTCAAAAATTAATAAATACGTATCAATATTTATTGATCACTTATATATATCTACCAATCTAAAATTCTAGATCATTCTTATTTGCATGAGTATCGATTCTAAATATCAATATGGTACTTACGGAATATTGACGTGAATCTAAAAACTATAATGAAGAAACAAAAATTTCATGTGATTTGTTACATTACGGATACACATTAAAGATATATATTTTTTAATTTTGGAAAAAAAATTGACTTGGTCGTATTTGGTAAGAAAAATAATTTTATGAAATAAATTGAAAAAATAAAATAAATGATGAAATAAATTAGTTAATCTATTTAGATATTTTATCAAGTTAAAGTTATTTTACAGAAATAATAAAATAACTTTAACTAAAATTAAATTCACTTAACGTAAATATAAGATAAATTAAATGGCAGATCAAATATTTAACTTACCAATCAAATATCTCCTAAAAAAAATATATCCATTGTATGTGTGTGTCCATATATATATATATATATATATATATATATATATATGTCGACGTCAAGACCACTGACGTCAAAGGCAAAACACATCTTAAAATTTTTGGGTTTTTTTTCTTTTAAAATCTGCATGTCATGGCAAAGGATTTGGCTGGCCATCAAATCCATAATGGCGAAGTCGTCTGTCATGACGCCCAAAGTAGTTTTCACAAGTTACGTCCATTCCACGGGGAAACATATTGAGGGATAAATACGAAAAACACATGAATTATATATTAGTGTTAGTTGATTCAACGAAGTATAGGACCCAAACATTGAAAAATCCCTAAATCTAATGAAATATTTCCTTCAAAACAAAATCATTAGGGTACTAATACTAAGGAGAGTTACGATATCATTTGATGGATTTAAAATCTTAAGAAAATCCTAATCAAACAAAGAAGAATCCTATGGGTTTTTGATAAATCCTAAAATCACTACTATCATTTCGTCAACATAAAACATAGAGATGAAAATATATTTGAGTCCATAACTAAGAATGAGGAATAGAGGATGTGTGCAGAGATCCTCTGAGTTGTTGGAGTGATTTTTATAGTGATGGCTATGGTACTTCCAAGGGTGTAGAGAGTGAGAGAAGAAGAAAACAAATGGCATGTCTCTTGAGTTCTCTTCTCGGGTCCTTATATTCTTTGCAATAAGGTGCAGAGAAACGTAACCGTCCACTCCTCGCATAATCCTCGAGGACCATAACCACTGTATTAAAATTGATGATTCTTCCCATTAAAGAACCAAATTTCCTCAAAATGATTTCTACGTAATTTATTACATATCATTAAAGATGTAATTTATCTAAAATAATACCAAATCAGCTTATGGATAATTATATGATATTAAGCAACATGAATTTACTTATGATAATATATATAAGTCAACGTAGCAATTCAAGCTTAACTATGAAAAAATTCCATCCAATGTCAAGTACGAAAAAGAATAAACCATGACTTTCAAATTTGTACTTACAAAGTACCAATTTACACATCTAACCAGTTGTCACCTGATAATCATCCTTTTCCCAACTTAGGCCACTCTCAAAGTTATCTAGTTTGCCATGGGATTCATATTTCGTCGGGGTTCTGACCAAAACCAACCAGAGTTGCAATGATTTTCATATCAAAATCAAACAATTAATTTTAGTGTTCAATACTTATATAAAGAAAAAAATAAAAAGAAAAAGATTGTTGACATCTGTTTCAAGGAGATCTATTTCTCAGTAACAATATCTACTTTATGTAGAAATCAAATATGAGAATCAGAGTCAATAAAAACTAGTTACCTGTCTGGAGCACATACAAGAACATGGCAGAGATTACTAGCAATAAGGGCATCAGCAAGGAATCTTAGCCCATGGGCATCGATCCCATCATCATTGGTGATGAGCACCGTTGGCCTCTCAACAATGGTTTTGCTTTGGTTTGCCTCCATCTGCTCTTGAATCTCTACCTTGACGAAAGAAACAAAGGAGATTTATTGATTACAATGGATGCCTTTGATACCTGGTTTAAAGTTGTAGGCTTACAGCAGATCCTTATTTTTTAAAGTTCCATTGACCCAGAAAAGGACTTTACGTGCATCCTTTTTTTTACGTGGAGTTGTGCATAGAGATCCTCCTTACATCATTATTGTCATGCATGTCCCTCATGTGTTTCCTGTCGGTACGCAATATAGACATTGATTCCTTCTGAACATATTTTAATTAAATCTAGTTAAATTTTTAAGTCATTAATTAACCTTAATAAATTAAAACTAATTTAGCTAGGTTTAGCTGAACCATTGTGGCAGCAATTGATGAAACAGATAATGAGTAGGTACACGTGTCAATACAGAGCAAACAAGGACAATGACAATAATGTTGTTAAGGGCGTTCACGTGCAAATTTATATGCATGGATAGCGTTTATGCAAATTTGTACCATTGTTTGTTCCTAAGGATCTTAACTCCAGTTGATATCATCAAGCTTAGTTCAATCTCCAAAAACCCTTGGGAACTAAATTGCAGCTCGCAAGGTTAAAAGGTTTTAATGCTTACAAATAAAGGCAAAGTATTGATAGAATAGCAAATATCTAAAAGGATAAAAAAATAAAAACCTGGCTGCTCGACTAGCTGGAAAGCGGAACATGCGAGAATGTAAGGTCAGTTGATTGGTAGAGTTTCAACTTTTTAACTTACTGAGAGGCTTAAATCCCACTGGGGGAGGATTGGATTCTTAAGGTTAATTTACGGTAAGTGTTAGCTTCTTTGTAGCAACAGATGACTCCTGTTTGTGTTTATTTGAGAACTGCTATTAATTTTTGTTTTTTATTACTAAACAGAGGTTAGGAATGTAAGGTTAATCTCTGTTGTGAAAAGATGTTGTTTACTTGGATATAGGGATTAAAATGGGGGGTATGATTAGAAAAGATATGTTTGTCTTTAGAATGATAGATGAATTAGTTGGTACTTTTTTATTTATATTGAAATAGAGGGATATGTTGGAAAAAATTACATGTAAGAGGGCAAACAATAGTTAACTTGTGGATTATCCCAAATCCTATCCCACTGGTTGAGATAATACGAGGGGTTGGGATAATATGGGTTAATAAGGTAAATAAAAGTTAAGTGACATGGGATAACCTTTAAAAATAAGAGTTATCTCCCTCCATAAATTAATCCTAAAAAATAGAGTCAGATCACAATTGAAAGTTATATATAAATTAAGAATTGAATCCAATCATAATTTCAATGGACAATTATCTTTGACAATCCAGTGATTCTATATTACAACGGACCAAAAAGAGAACCGTCTTTGGTCCTACCTAAGCTTAAGGTAGCAAACAAAGGGACTTGAACCTCTGTCTAGCCAACTAGTTAAAAAAAACTAATTGATCAGCCGAAGACAAAGGGCACCATAAATGAACCAATGGCACCTTTTGCATGTTGTTTCCCGCCACATACTCCCCCATGCATCCTTGCCTCATCTATTAATAAGGTATTCTTTTAATATACGAAAGTAAAACAAAGAAATAAGTAAGAAAACACGAACGAAGATGATAAGTGGATCTATCTCAAATTATTAACTAAAAGATTAATCGAACCGAGTAGTTGTTGGATATTGACTGTTCAATCAAATGATATCTCTTGCCCTTGCATCCAGTTTGAGTCATTTCTCAGGGTCCATATATATAAGGACCCTAGGCTTTATTTTCGTGAAAGGAAGAGAGGGAATAAAGTAAAGGAGACGGGGAGAGAAAGAGGATGCTTGGAATAAACGACAGGGAAAGAAATGTTGCGTAGAAAACCACGTTGGTTGACTAGTTTTGGGTTCAATGCGAAAAGTCCTTATGCATGAGTAATTGAAGTCAAAAAGTAAAGAAATATGTGCTGTAATGTATTTTGTAATGTATGAATGATAGTGGTAGTTTCAATCGATTTATTATAGTTTTTCATTGGTGAAAATCACTTCTTATTAATGAAAAATAACTTTCAAAGTGAAATCACTTCCATATATGAAAAATCACGTTCCAAGTTAAAAAATTATTTTCTACCGGTGAAAAGGCAAACACATCGGTATGTTTTTCTTTTCAATTGTTGTATTTTGATTTTCAACCAGTGTATTTTGATTTTTAATCGGTTAAAAACCATTTCCAACCGATGTATTTTTTATTTGCTTGATTTTCACCTTGTTGATTTTACTTTTCAACCAGTGGAAAATAGGTTTTCAACCGGTGTGTTTTAATGTGCTCGATTTTCAACTGGTTGATTTTTTCTTAAAAACTGAAAAATACACCTATGGGGTTTAGGTTTCGGATTTAGGGGTTAGGGTTTAAGATTTAAATTTATGATTTATGGAAAGTGATTCTTCACCTATGTAAGGTGATTTTTCACTTGGAAAAATGATGTTTTACCTTAGGGTTTAGGGTTTAAGATTTAAGGTTTAGTGACCGAAGATGAAAAATCACTTTTGCATAAGTGAAGAATCACTTGGTGTAAAGATCTGTTCCACTTTTAGCCTTCTAAGACATCTGGAGTGTCAGTCAGATATCTGTTCAGACGTCTGGACCCCTTCCCAGATGTTTGGAAATTAAAAATCCGTACACATTCTGCATTTTGCGCGCGCGTAGCGTGCAAACTTTCCTTCTCTCTCTTTCCTTCTCCCTTTCCCTCCTGCAAAACTCTAACCCTTGGCCCTTATAAAGGCCACCCTCCCCTCCTCTCCTCTCCACTCCACACACCACCATCTCCACCATTAGAGTGCGTGACGGAGCAACGGGAGGTGAGAGAGAGAGCACGTGAGAGCGAGGAGGAAAAGAGTGAGTGAGAAGGAGGAGGAGGTCGAGGTCGGGAGCTTCGTGGAAGCTCATCGGAGCTCGCACGGCCACCGCAGCGCGTACGGGAGGAGGAAGAGGTCCGGAGCTTCGTCCTCGACCACCTGCAGTAGCTGGAGCTGCGGCGGAGCGAGGAGAAATGTGGCGAACCGCGACGAGGAGCACTGGGAGCGCGGTCTAATACTGGAATTTTTCCAGTATCAGACGTCTAGAGTGCGGTCCGGACGACCGGCTAAGCGTCTGGATGTCTGGCGACAACTCAGACGTCTGAAAGCACTTGCATCGCGAAGGTACGTTCTCTTCGTGGTTACGGCCATGCAGGCTGCACCGCAGAAGATCTGGTTTGGGTAAAATAGGGTTGCTGCTTTGTCGTACACAGGAGCAGCCTTGGGAAGGTGCACGAAACGCCTTCCAAACACTTTCGGACGTCTGATCAACTCACCAGATGACCAGAGGTGCTTCCAGATGACCGAAGGGTTAGTCAGACGTCTGGAACTGCTTTCAGATGGTTGCGGGGGAGTCCTGGACGTCTAAGGTCACAGCAGGAGCTTGAAGTGAGATTCTGTAACTTTTAAGACATCTAGACTTGTTTCCAGACGTTTGATTTTGGTTTGTAGACACGTTTTTGACCCGTTTGGGGTCCAATCGGGACTTATTTTACACAAACGAAGTATCTGTGGTTTCCTTGTGAGTTTCTCTACATATTAGAAACCTTTATACACTATTCTGAATCTTCCTTTGTGATGTGTTCCTTGGTATAGGACTTCGACCTGCTGTATGTCTGGGGCTCGCAGAGGCACCTAGGTCTGTGGTTTTAGCCCCCAGTACTCCCGGATTGTCTAGTAGAGTGGTCCACCCTTGTTAATCTTATTAAATAAGAATATATCTGTGAAATTAGCCAACTGAAAACCTAGGATGTGGCATGAACCCTAGGACAGAGAAATGAATAAACCAAATTGTTCTGCATGATTGTGTTTGTATACACGAATAAGTTAAATTGCTAGCCATTGCCTGTAATAAAGTATGAGCTGCCTGTTAGAATATGAGCTGCCTAAGATAACTGAATAGTTACTTGTGAAATCATTAGTTGCATGTATTAAATTGTGGAAATACGAGCTGCTTGTATATAAACGAGAACTGAATTGTGAATGATGGAATATGGATCAAAATAATGTGGTGAACATGAGCATGAACTGTTATGGCCCGATTTTCGAATCCCTACACGACACGAGACCAGCTCGACTCGACTAATCCCAAGACCCAGTCGTCCAACAAGAAATAATAAAAAAGTAGGAAAGTAAACCATATTCACTATGCTAAGTAACTAACAATAAAAGAGTACAGCAGTAAAGGAAGCAAAAGCTACTAACAATATATATCACTACCACAACAGTAAAGCGGAAATAAAGTACAGAAACATAACGGTAACAAGAGTCTGAACTCACTAACAAAAAGGAAGTACAACAATAGGAAAACTACTATTGGGTTCGACTGGGCCCAGCACGCTTTGTAGCCGGTGACTCGGGCTGCTCAACACCTGAACCTGAAAAGGGTTATAAGTAAACGGAGTTAACGAATGCTGAGTAGAGTAGTAATCAAACTAACTAAAGTAGTAAAAGCTAACAAGTAAGTTTATCTTTTCCAATTATTTTATTTTACTAGTCATTTCCTTTTACCCATTGGTTTACTTTCAGATCTCTTTCTTGATCTCGAATGTTACTCGTGGGAACAATCTTGATTGCAGTCTTTTTCGAAGAGTAGAAGGCACACGTGGTGCTCTTCTGGCCAGGAGAGTCCCCCGTGGTGATCATACACCCAGTCAACCACCCCGAAGTCATGGACAGACGTAACGGTGACTACAGCACGCGCGATAAGTGCACGAGTAGCTACCCTACATCGGCACGCGGTCAGTCATTTCTGTTAGCGGGTACGTCCAAAGTATAGCACAGAACAATATAGGGCATAGCCCTCTCAGTAACAGGGGTCTAGCCCCTCAGAACCAAACAGGGGTCTCGTCCCTCCACAGTCCGCGCACCCTCGTCTGACTATCCCGGTTTGCCCAGTGGACCTAACAAGTCGGTGTAGGGTGGCTAGCTGAACCCCAGGCCCCGTGGGGTGGCTAGCTCTCTCCCTACATTAGTAGCTCTCCCCGGTACAATGTACGCAAGGGCCAAAGAAGTCAGTGTAGAGTGGCCAATCCTAACCCTGGGTCCCAACCCAAGGGCGGTTAGCTCCGCTCTACACTAAACAGGGGATAGTCGCTCTCCTTGGTACCACGTACTTAAGGGCCAACACACTTCCCACTCACATTTCCAGATCCATTCAATTTATCCACAGGAGCTCTACTCCTGATTCCCCGTAGGGTTCATGCTCATATTTCTCATGTCATTTCATACCAAGTTTCATCATTCACATTTCCATTCTCATATATACACATGCAATTCGTATTTCCACAATTCAACATATACAACAAATAATGTCACAAGTAACTTTTTAACTAGCAAGGCATTTCATATTTCACAGGCAGCTCGTATTTATTACAAGCAGTTGTTTACACTTCTATTCATCCATTTATGACTGCAATCTCAAACACGCATACAAACAGTGCAAGTACTTCTCGTCCTAAGATTCATATCACATCCTAGGTTTCTAGTTATCCAATTTCACATATGCATTTAGGTTTTATAATTAAAAATAGGGGCAAACCACTCTACCAGACAATCCAGGAGTACTCGAGACTCGAACAGCAGACTCACGTGCCTTAGCAAACCCCAAATCCGCAACCAATCGAAGTCCTATACTAAGGAACATACCACAATGGAACGTTCAGAACAATATACAAGGATTTTTAACATGTAGAGGAACTCACAAGGAAAACATCGATATCTTGTTTGCGTAAAACGGACCCTAAACATGTCAAAAATAGGGCTGTAGACCTAAATCAGACGTCTGGCACAAGGTCCAGACGTCTTAAAAGTCACTAGGGTCTCACCTTAGGTTCTTGCGTCGACTTCAGACGTCTGAACCCCTACCTGACCATCTAGATCCAACTTCAGACGTTCAACCTATCCTCCAGTCGTCTGGGAGTGCTTCCGGTCGTCTGGTAAGTTGTCCAGACATCAGAAACACGTGGGAGGGCGTGCCCCGCACCTTCCCAAAGCTGCTCCTGCACACGACAACGCAGCACACCTTATTTTTAGCCAAGCAAAACCTATTGCAGTGTGGCCTATATGGCCACAACCGCGGAAATGACGCACCTTCGCGAATACCTTGCTTTCAGACGTTCGGTATCATCACTTGTTACGAACGCAGCTTCAAGACGTTTTTTTAAGACGTCTTGGAGGTGGCCCAGACGTCTGGAACCCCTTCCAGACGTCTGGGATTTAATTTTCTGCGGAGTACGGGGTTGCGTCTGCGCGCATGCACGCGCAGACTTGCAACCGCCACCCGTTTTCTCTTTTTCCCTCTCTCCTCCTGCAGGCGCAGTGCTGCGCTCTCTCTCTCTCTCTCTCTCTCCCCGCGCGGCCTTATAAGGCCCTAGCCCTCTCCCTCACTCTCATCTCCTCCGCTTCCTTCTTCTTCTTCTTCCAGCCGGTGCGAGAGCGAGCGAGCGGCGGCAGCAGCGGCCGCGGCAAGTGGGCGGGAGGAGGTGTTGCGCGAGGGAGGAGACGCTCGACCGTTAGGGCTCGAGCTTGCCGGGGCAGCTAGAGCCGGCCAGCGGGGGAGCAGCGGGCGTGGAGTGTCGCGGGAGGGCTGCTGCAGCTCGAGCAGCGGGCGGACGGGGCGCGGCTGTGTGTCGCGGGCGGAGAGCGAGTCGAGCTTTGATTCTGGAAGTTTTTCCAGAATCAGACGTCTGGGATTCCGACCAGACGACGGTGAAGACATCTGGAGGACGGTCCAGACGTCTGGCAAGTAAGTTATTTCGTCCTTCTTCCTTTTTCGCGTGTACGGCCATGCAGCCATCCGCTGCGCCTTTGTCTGCAGCCCGTCGTACTGAGAGCGAGGAGTGGGTACGTGCAGGTTTTGCTCGGGAGGACGCGAGGCTCGCCATCCAACGTGAATCAGACGTCTAGCCGCAGTGCCAGACGACGGAGAGGACTTCCAGACGTCCGGGTTGACCATCGGACGTCTGGGAATTAAGCCAGACGTCCCCGCAGGCTTATGGACATCTGAGGGACTACACAAAGCGAAGGTATCCTCTGAACCACCTTTTAAGACGTCTGGAAGAGGTTCCAGACGTCTGATTTTGGACTGTTTCGTCGTTTTCGACCCGTTTAGGGCCTGTTCGGAGTCCGTTTTCCGCGTTTCAAGTTGCGTTCTTTCCGGAATAAAATCCTCTACCTGCTTACAGTAATTATATACTATTCCGAGAAACTTCTTGTGTTTGATCCTTGTGTTAGGACCCCATTCCATTGCAGTCTCGGGGGTTGCGGAGGCATGCGGGATTTCCGACCACGCCCCCAGTATTGCCGTTGTAGCTGGTAGAGTGGCTTGTAAATTTATTAGCATAATTTGTTACAATTATGGAACAATTAATAGAACCTAGGGCACTGCATGAATCCTAGGAATGAGGAACTAGATTGATTGATAGATCCTAGGGTATTGCATGAAACCTAGGACTGGAAACTAGATTGAATGATAGATCCTAGGGTACGGCATGAATCTTAGGACTGGAAAACTAGTGATATGTATATAACATTACAGTTTTGGAAAATGTGGAAAGGAAGTAATAGCTGCCTGTAAATTGATTTAACAACTACCTGTTATGAATAAATGAACATGATTGAGAACATGGGTTGTATGAATGTCAAACTGGAATGGTGAAACCTAAATGTGCGGAGTTAAAAGAGCTGGAACCCTACGGGGAATTAGGAGTAGAACTCCTGGAAAGAGAATGAAATGGAACTGAGAAGGAAAGATGTGGAGGTGTGTTGTCTCTTAGGTACGTAGTGCCAGGGGAAGCACCTGTTACCTGTTTAGTGCAGAGAGGAGCCAGCCGCCCCAGGGACCCGGGGTTAGGTCTGGCCACTCTGTACTGACTTTTGGCCCTCGTGTACACAGTACCGAGGAGAGCTACTAGTGTAGAGCGAGTACTAGCTACTCCACGGGCCCCGGGGTGCTGCTAGCTCACCTACACCGACTTGTTAGGCCCACTGGGCGAACCAGGGTAGTCAGGCGAGGGTGCGCGGACTGTGGAGGGGCAAGACCCCTGTTTGGTTACTGTGGAGGCGTGGACCCCTGTTACTGAGAGGGCTCTGCCCTATACTAGTTCCGTGCTGTGCTTTGGGCGCACCCGTTAACGGAAATGACTGACCGCGTGCCAGCGTGGGGTAGCTACCCGTGTGTTTATCGCGCCTGCCGTAGTCACCGTTACGTCTGTCAGCGACCTTGGGGTGGTTGACTGAGAGTAGGATCACCACGGGGGACTCTCCTTGCTAGGAGAGCACCACATGTTACTTCTACTTTTCGGAAAAGACTGCAATCAAGATCGTTCCCACGAGGAACATTCGAGATCAAGTGAAGGATCTGAGAAATAGATAAATTGTGAAACAATAGAAAGACGTAAATAAAGAAAGAAAATAAAATAGCTACTATACACTTTACTGCTTCTTTAGTTTAGTTGCCACTCTACTCAGCATTTCGCTGACGTGTTACACTCGTTACTTTTCAGGACCACGTGTTGAGCAGCTAGGGTCAGCGGCTGCAGAGGACGCTGGGCCGAGTAGGGTCCAGTAGAGTTACCGCAGTTCTTTTTGTGCCCCTTTTGTTCCACTGTAGTGAGTAGTTCTTGTTACTCTTTGTACTTTTCTTTAATTGTAGTTCATGTTATGTTATAAATGTTGTTCTACTGTTGTGGTGGTACATGCTGTAGTAGTTCCTTTTCTTACTGTTGTATTTTTGTTATTGCTAGTTATATTCATGCTGAATGTGGTTTATTTTACTGCTCTTTTGGTTACTTCCTTGTTGGACGACTAGGTCTTGGGATTAGTCGAGTCGGTCCAGTTCTCGTGTCTCGTAGGAACTTGGGAATCGGGTCGTTACATCACTAGACGTCTAACCCATCGTCTGGATGGCACGCCGAACGTCTGATTCTAGGAAAAATCCAGAATCAGACTGACCTCCTGCTCCCCCTCGCCGCACGTAGCCGTGGCCTCTCCTCCTTGCCTGCTGATGAGAACCTCATCATGAGCCATAACTAGCTCATTTTGACCTAATACAGAGAATAAAAGCTCCTGCATAACCTTAGAAAGGCTTGGCTCAGAGAGATTCTGAGTTTGCAAAGAAAACATAAACTGAGGGGTAAAAATGTAATTTCACCAATCTAATCTGAAAACAGGGTAACTCAGGGTCCAAACATAGGTCAAAATAACCTAATAAGAAGAAAAGTGGGATGAAATAACTCAACAAGGGCTACAGCAACTCCGAAGAATTAAATGACATCCTGTAACCCTAAAAATAAACCTACTTAAATACACGAGGTTCGAGGTAGAGAAAAAATCAACTAAACCCTCTAAAATTCATATAAAAATAATCTCTAGGGTTTAGAACCTTCAATTTGGCCTTAGGAACCCATTTTAACCTACATTGAGAACCATGTCCCCCAATTAACAACTTAATTTGGGTTTTTACGTAAATTGACCGGTCAAACAAGGTTTAACATAGAAATAAAATTCACCATCAGAATCCTTAGGTCATAATTAGTCATATATAAAAACTTGAGCCTAATAAGAAACCTTCTTAACCAACTTTACACTTTGGTCCTCATATATTTACTTTTTGGCCCTCAACTTATGAACCCTCACATTTTGGCCCCTAACTCTCCTTCGTTCTTTGCGTTTAGGTCCCTCTTGCAAAACCTGAGCAACACCATGCTCCGGCGACCTTGCGCGGAGCATGGTGCCGCGCAGGGTAAGGGAGGGAGCTTGCCAAGTCAAATGGGGGTTCCCTCCGTCGTCAGCCGTCACAGGAACACCCCCCTGATGGCTGCAACCACCCATACCTGCCGTGCGAACGCACGGACGGTATGGGTATCCTTCCTCCGGCGTCCTCCGGCGAGGGAGACACGTCGTCTCCCTCCGCCCTCCTCTCTGGTTCTGCCCCTATAAATACCCCCGTCGCTCCGCCATTCTTCCCAACTCGGATCTGACGGAGATACCCCCTCACTTTCCTCTCTTCCCACTCCGGCAGAAGCCCTCCAGCTCCGGCGGCTTCTCCTCCTCCTCCTCTTCGCTCTGCCGCAATACCAGCAGTAGAGACTTCTTCCTGATTCTCCTCCGCGTCGCGCAATACCGGCGCACGCTGCCTCTGCCCCGTCATCGCCGCCGTCCTCCCCCACTGGGCATTTCTTCTCCAGCTCCGGTAAGTATGAGCCGGCAGCCTCTTCGTCCCCTTCGTCACTTTAGCTAGGTTAGAATTAGTCTTCTCTATTCCCTCTTTCTTTTCCTCCCTATTTTACAGTCAATTACACCCTCGACCGACCCGACCACCATCACCTTCCCCACCTCCGGCCAACCTCCGGCGAGTCGCTCCCATCATTCCGCCACTCCACACGACTCGCCGACCCCCGCAGAACCTTCGCCTCCTCACCCTGATCATCCTCCGCCCTTCCACTTCCCCCGAATTGCCCTCTGCAACTCCACCGAACAAACCCATCTCGCCACCTGCAGTTTGACCTAGGGCGGCCCTTAGGCTCCGCCCCGCCACCTGCAGACCCCCCGATCACCTTCGCCGTTGTAACGACCCGGTTCCCGAGTCCCTACGAGACACGAGAACCGAACCGACTCGACTAATCCCAAGACCTAGTCGTCCAACGAGGAAGTAACCAAAAGAGCAGTAAAATAAACCCCATTCAGCATGAATATAACTAACAGTAAGAAAGTACAGCAGTAAGGAAAGAAACTACTACAGTATATACCACCACAACAGTAGAACAACATTTATCATATAACATGAACTGCAGGTAAAGAAAAGTACAGCGGAAACAAGAACTACTCACTATAACGGAAACAAAGAGGTACAAAAGATAGTAGTAACTCTACTGGACACTACTCAGCCCAGCGTCCTCTGCAGCCGCTGACCCTGGCTGCTCAACACCTGGTCCTGAAAAAGGTAACGAGTGTAACACGTCAGCAAAACGCTGAGTAGAGTGGAAACTAAAACTAAAGACAACAGTAGAGTGTACAGTAGCTGTTATGTTCTATTACTTTCTTTATTTACATCTTTCAATTGTCTCACTATTTCATTTATTTCTCAGATCTTTTACTTGATCTTGAATGTTCCTCGTGGGAACGATCTTGATTGCAGTCTTTTCCAAAAAGTAGAAGTAGCACGTGGTGCTCTCCTGGACGAGAGAGTCCCCTGTGGTGATCCTACCCTCAGTCAACCACCCCAAGGTCACTGACAGACGTAACGGTGACTACGGCACACGCGATAAACGCACAGGTAGCTAACCCGTACTGGCACGCGGTCAGTCGTTTCCGTTAACAGGTGCGCCCAAAGCACAACACGGAACCAGTCCAGGGCAGAGCCCTCTCAGTAACAGGGGTCCAACCCCTCCACAGTAACCAAACCGGGGCCTTGCCCCTCCACAGTCCGCGCACCCTCGCCTGACTACCCTGGTTTGCCCCAGCGGGCCTAACAAGTCGGTGTGGGAGGCTAGCAGAACCCCGGGGCCCGTGGGGTAGCTAGTACCTCCCTACACTAGTAGCTCTCCTCGGTACTACGTACGCGAGGGCCAGCAAGTCGGTACAGAGTGGCCAGTCCTAACCCCGGGTCCCTGGGGCAGCTGGCTCCACTCTGCACTAAACAGGGGGACAGTCGCTCTCCTTGGTACTCCGTACTCAAGGGCCAGCTCACTTCCCCAAAACTATTCCATTCACTTTCCAGGAGTTCTACTCCTACTTCCCCGTAGGGTTCCATCCTTTTTACTCAAACATCCAGGTTTCACTTTCCAGTTTCACATTCTTACAATCCATGTTCTCGACCACGTTATCTATTCACAACAAGCAGCTGTTAATTCAAATTACAGGCAGCTTTATATCTCTTTCCATTTTCCAAGACTGCGGTATTATACATTCCACTAGTTTTCCCATCCTAGGATTCATGCCATATCCTAGGATCTATCATACAATCTAGTTTTCCAGTCCTATGATTCATGCAACACCTAGGAGCTATCATTCCATCTATTTCTCATTCCTAGGGTTCATACAATGTCCTAGGTTCTATTTATGGTTTCATAATTTAACAGATTTTATTAATAACTTAAAGCCACTCTACCAGGTACAACGGGAGTAATGGGGGCGTGATCGGGAATCCCGCGTGCCTCCGCGACTCCCAAGACTACAACTGAACGAGGTCCTATCACAAGGATCAAACACAAGGAAAGTCTCAAAACAGTGTATAGCTATTGTAGATGGGTAGAGGAATTAATTCTGAAAAGAACGCAACTCGAATCGCGGAGAACGGAACCCGAACAAGCCCTAAACGGGTCGAAAACGACGACACTGTGTAAAATCAGACGTCTGGGACGTCTTAAAAAGTGGATCAGAGAATTACCTGCTCAGCGTGGTTTCCCAGACGTCCAGAAGTCTGAGGGGACGTCTGGCCTATCTCCCAGACGTTCGATGGTCACACCGGACGTCTGGAGGTCTCTCCCGCCGTCTGGTACAACAGCCTGACGTCTGATTCGCGTTGGATGGCGAATCACCGAGCCTGCGCACAGCCAACTCCCTCCCTCAGTACGGTCAGTCGACAGGAAGGAAGAAGAAAGCAGACTACTCGCCTTTCAGATGTCTGTATGATCTTCTAGATGTCTCCCTCGCCGTCTGGCTATCAACCCAGACGTCTGATTCTGGAAATTTTTCCAGAACAGGGCACCACTCGGCCTCCGCTCGCGACGCCGCCCTCGTCGCACCTCGTGCGTCTGCTGCTCAGACCGCAGCAGGTCCCTCTCCGCATCGTTCCGCGCCTCTTGCGCCCTCCGCCGGCCGGCCAAGCCGCTCCGGCGAGCTCGCCCTCACGGCAGAGCTTCGCCCTCGCACGCCACACCTCCTCCACGCTCACTGTGGCCGCCGCTGCCGCCCTCGTGCTCGCTCGCTCTCGCGCACAGGAAGGAGAAGAGGAAGGGGACGGTGGAGACGACAGGAGGGGAGGCGTGGCCTTTTAAGGCCGCGCGAGGAGGAGGGAGAGAGAGCACAGCAGGTCTGCAGCTGCAGAGAGAGAGGGAAAAAGAGAGAGAGAGAGGAATCACGGGTCTGCGCGCACAGGCGCGCAGACGAATCTCTCGTGCGAAAAATAACTGTTTTGCAGACGTCTGGAAACGATCCCAGACGTCTGTTCAGACGTCTGGATGTGATCCCAGACGTCTGGTCCGACATCTGGGGCACGCGTTCGTAACAGCCGTGCTACGGCGAAGGTCCTCCGCGTATCTGATTAGGCCGAGAGGCCGTTTCCCTGTGAGCGGGTACTCCGCCCGCCATCGCCATTGCTGAGCAGCGAAGCTCCTTCGACCTGTTGCTCCAGGCGCGCCACACCCAGATCAGGCTCCCAGGCTGCGTGGGGTATCTTCGCGAAGAGTCCCAGGCTGCAGCTGGGGCGAAGCCCTCGCCTGAAGCCTCGACTGCTCGCTGCCTCCTTCGCGCGGGTGCCCAAATTAGGGTGGGACATTTAGTCCCACCTCGGAAACTCGCAGAGGCGCGCGGGCGCTTAAAGGCAAAAAGTGCCTTAAGCTGTTTGCCTCAGTTCACGGGGTGAGGTCCCCTTCACCCGCCCGATTACCCGGCCTTGTCCGTGCTCACACCCCGTGGACCTGGCTCCGACCCGATTAGCCCGACCTGCACTCCTCGCCCACTACCGCACGCCGGTGGGCCTGGACCCGGGCGCGACCCGCGTACCCGATTACCCGGTTGCTCTGGGAGAGCTTTCGTAAGAGCGAATTCTGAGAGAGAGAGATGCGGGGGGGGAGGGTAGAGTAGGTTTTGCCCTCTGACAAAAACCTTGAAGTGTGCAGGCACAGGTGAAGAAGAAGAAGAAGGACTGCGGAAGAAAAAGAAGAAGAAGAAGAAGAGAACACAAAGAAGAAGAAGACGGAAGCTAAGGGAGACACTGTAGCAGCAGCGGTTTAAGTCGTCTGATTGCAAAATCAGACGACGTCTTGAAGGCAAGGAAGAAGAAGAAAAGAAGAAGCAGGACCGCAGCAAAGAAGAGGAAAGACAAGAAAAGAAGAAAAAGAAGAAGAAGATCTGAAGAAAAAGAAAGAAGAAGAGAAAACAAGGAAGAACAGAAGACAGAAGAGGAAGAGCACGAGAGGAAGATCTGAAGAACAGAAGAAGAAGAGAAAACAAGGAAGAACAGAAGACAGAAGAGGAAGAGCACGAGAGGAAGATCTGAAGAACAGAAGAAGAAGAGAAAACAAGGAAGAACAGAAGGCAGAAGAGAAGAAAGAAGAAGAAACCAAGAGCCAAAGAGGAGAAGACAGAGGAAGAAAGAAGAGAAGAAGAAGCCAAATTTTTCATCTCTCTCTCTCTCTCTCTTTATTTTTGTAATAAAAAATTTGTACTTCTCGAATACGACTTGCTCCTTGAGTTCGACCTCGGGAACTCTTTTATTTTCCGAGTAAAAAAATATATATAATGATGGCAATAACTAGCTGTACTACAACGCTACTTCTATAACAAAACCTAGTTATCGCCACGATCACTCACCTGCAGCTCCAGCTGCAGCAAGTGTCAGGGACGTCTCCCCCGACGCGCTTCTCCTGCATGCGCCGCTCCGGCAGTGCGTCCTCCGGCGAGCTCCCTTGAGCTCGCGAGCTCAAGTTCCTCCTCTCTTCACGTCGCCTCTCCTCCTCGTCACTCGCTCTTGCGCCCTTTCTCAAACTCGCCCCTCTCGCTGCAGTGGAGAGGAAGGAAAGGAAGGTGGCTGTGGTGGAGTGGGGAAGAGAGGAAGGGGGGAGAGGGGTTATATATAAGGGGGTAGCTAGGGTTCGGTGGAGGAGAAGGAAGAGAGAGAGATAAGAGAGAATAGTTGTCTGCGCGCCGCTAGCGTGCAGACTCGACGCTGGGTACAAAATTTTCAATTTCCAAACGTCTGGATAGGGGTCTAGACGTCTTAAAAGGCTCAGAACAGAACGGGTCTTTACATGAATCCCTACAGGACACGAGACTGGCTAGACTCGACTAATCCCGAGACCCAGTCGTCCAACAAGAAATAACCAAAAAGCAGGAAAGTAAATCACATTCACTATGCTAAGTAACTAACAGTAAAAGAGTACAACAATAAAGGAAGTAAAAGCTGCTAACAGTACATATCACCACTACAATAGTAAAGCGGAAACAAAGTACAAAAACATAAATGGTAACAAGAGTCTGAACTCACTAACAAAAAGGAAGTAAAACAATAGGAAACTACTACTAGGCTCGACTGGGCCTAGCACCCTCAGCAGCCGGTGGCTCGGGCTGCTTAACTCCTGGACCTGTAAAGGGTTATGAGTAAACGAAGTTAGCGAACGCTGAGTAGAGTGGTAACCAACTAACTAAAGTAGTAAAAGCTAACAGGTAATTTATCTTTTCTAATTATTTTATTTTAAAAAGTTATTCCTTTTCTCCCATTGGTTTACTTTTCAGATCTCTTTTTTGATCTCGTATGTTCCTCATGGGAACGATCTTGATTGCAGTCTTTTCTGAAGAGTAGAAGGCACATGTGGTGCTCTCCTAGCCGGGAGAGTCCCCCGTGGTGATCCTACACCCAGTCAACCACCCCGAGGTCACGGACAGACATAGCAGTGACTACGGCATGCATGATAAGCGCACGAGTAGCTACCCCGCACTGACACATGGTCCGTCGTTTCCGCTAGCGGGTATGCCCAAAGTACAGCACGGAACAGTATAGGGCCTAGCTCTCTCGGTAACAAGGGTCTAGTCCCTTAGAACCAAATAGGGGTCTTGCCCCTCCACAGTCCGCGCACCCTCGTCTGACTACCCCGGTTTGCCCAGTGGGCCTAACAAGTCGATGTAGGGTGGCTAGCTGAACCCCGGGCCCCGTGGGGTGGCTAGCTCTCTCCCTACACTAGTGGCTCTCCTCGGTACAATGTATGCGAGGGCCAAAGAAGTTGATGTAGAGTGGCCAATCCTAACCCTGGGTCCCAACCCAAGGGCGGCTAGCTCTGCTCTACACTAAATAGGGGACAGTCGCTCTCCTTGGTACCACGTACTCAAGGGCCAGCACACTTCCCACTCACATTTCCAATTCCATTCCATTTATCCACAGGACCTCTACTCCTAATTCCTCGTAAGGTTCATGCTCATACTCCCTATGTTATTCCATATTAGGTTTCGTCATTCATAATTCCATCTCAGATTTTACACATGCAGCTCGTATTTCCACAATTTGTATATACAACAAGAAATTTCACTGGTATCTAGCACAGGCATTTCATATTTCACAGGCAACTCTTGTTAATTAATAGGCAGTTGTTCACATTTTTATTCATTCATTTAAGACTGCAATCTCAAACACGCATACAATAGTGCAAGTACTTTTCGTCCTAGGATTCATGTCACATCCTAAGTTTCTAGTTATCCAATTTCACATATGCATTTAGGTTTTATAATTAAAATAGGGGGAAACTACTCTACCAAACAATCTGGGAATACTGCGGGCTCGAACGGCAGGCTCACGTGCCTCAGCAAGCTCCGAACCTGCAACCAATCGAAGTTCTATACCAAGGAACATATCACAATAGAATTTTCAGAACAGTATATAAGGATTTCTAACATGTAGAGGAACTCACAAGGAAAACACCGATATCTTGTTTGCGTAAAATGGACCTCAAACGGATCCTAAACGGGTTAAAAACAGGGCTGCAGATCTAAATCAGACGTCTGGCATAAGGTCCAAACGTCTAACCAGAGTCTCACCACAGGTTCCTGTGTCGACTTCAGACGTCTAAACCCCTACTTGACCGTTTCGATCCAACTCCAGACGTCTGACCAATCCTCCAGTCGTCTAGGTGTGCTTCCGGTCGTCTGGTAAGCTGTCCAGACGTCTGAAACGCGTGGGAAGGCGTGCCCCACGCCTTCCCAAAGCTATCCCTGCACACGTCAGACAATTTCTTCTACATTTAGCTACGCAGATCATAGTGGCGGTGCAATCTGCATGGACGTAACCGCAAGAGGGTCGTACCTTCGTAGAACACAGCTTTCAGATGTCCGGTGTCGTCACCAGACATCCAACCCATCGTCTGGACGGCACGCCAGACGTTTGATTTTGGGAAAATCCCAGAATCAGAATGACCTCCTGCTCCTCCTCGCCTCGCGCAGCCGTGGCCTCTCCTCCTCTCTTGCAGCAAAGTGTCGGGGACGTCCCCCCCCCCATGCGCTCCTCCTCCCGCACGCGTCGCTCCGGCCGTGTGTCCTCCGACGAGCTCCCACGAGCTAGCGGACACAAGCTCTTCTTCCTCCTCTCCTCACGCTACCTCTCCTTCTTGTCGCTCGCTCTCGCACCCTCTCTCACGCCCGCCCCTCTCGCTGTAGTGGAGAGGAAGGAAGGAAGGTGGCTATGGTGGAGTGGGGAAGAGATGAAGGGGGAGAGGGGTTTTATAAGGGGGTGGCTAGGGTTCTGCGGGGGAGAAGGTAGAGAGAGAAGAGGGAAAAAGCCAGTCTGCACGCAAACGTGAAGGATAGTCCAGACGTCTTAAAGGACTCAGAACAGAATGTGTCTTTACAGGGAGTTAGGAGTAGAGCTCCTGTGGTTAGATGGAAGGTCTGGAATGTGAACGGGAAGTGTGCTGGCCCTTGAGTACGTGGTACCAAGGAGAGCGACTGTCCCCTTTTTGTGTAGAGCGGAGCTAGCCGCCCTTGGGTTGGGACTCGAGGTTAGGATTGGTCACTCTGCACTGACTTCTGTTGGCTCTCGTGTACACGGTACCAAGGTGAGCTACTAATGTAGGGAGGGAGCTAGCTACCCTACGGGGCCCGGGGTTCAGCTAGCCACCCTACACTGACTTGTTAGGCCCTCTGGGCAAATCGAGGTAGTCAGACGAGGGTGCGCGGACTATGGAGGGGCGAGACCCCTATTTGGTTCTGAGGGGCTAGACCCCTGTTTCTGAGAGGGCTAGGCCCTATACTATTCCGTGCTGTATTTTGGGTGTACCAGCTAGCAGAAACGACTGACTGCGTGTCAGTGCAGGGTAGCTACCCATGCGCTTATTGCGCGTGCCGTAGTCACCGCTAGGTCTGACAGTGACCTCGGGGTGGTTGACTGGGTGTAGGACTACCACGGGGGACTCTCTCGGCTAGGAGAGCACCACGTGTACCTTCAACTCTTCGGAGAAAGACTGCAATTAAGATCGTTCCCACGAGGAACATGCAAGATCAAGAAAAATCTGAAAGTTTACTAAAAGAGGTGAAAAGGAGTTACCTGTAAAATAAAATAACTAGAAAAGATAATTATGCCTGTTACTTTTACTACTTTAGATAGTATGGTTACCACTCTACTCAGCATTCACTGACTCCATCTTTTCCATAACCTTATTCAAGTCCAGGAGTTGAGTAGGCCGAGCTTCTGGCTGTGGAGGGTGCTGGGCCCAATTGAGCCCAGTCGTAATTTTCAGCACTTTTTGTTGTACCCACTTTAGTGTTGTAGTGAGTTTTAGACCGTTTTGCTACTGTTCTTATTACTGTTGCTTTCGTTTCCGTTGTTTCCTGTGTTGTGGTGGTATATACTGAAATAACAGGTTTTACTTTCCTTTACTGCTTATACGTTTTACTGCTTAGTTATAATGCATATGCAAATGTGGTTTATTTTCCTGCTTTTTGGTTATTTCTTGTTGGACAAATGGGTCTTGGGATTAGTCGAGGTGAGTCGGTCTCGAGTCCTGTAGGGATTCAGGAACTAGGTCGTAACAAGATGGTATCAGAGTAAGGTAGTCCCGAGAAATGAACCAACTAGCTTGAGAATAACTGTTCACGTGCATGTAACTAGGGGTAGCCACCATAATGTATCGCCTTGATATCTATTCTGAGTCCTTTTTCCCATAAATTCGATAGCGTTGACCCTCTTATTCTATCTTCTACATCTCCTTGCAGGAGATGCCTCGTCGGGGAGTTCTCGAGGCGGGCCATGGTCGCGACCGTGGCCGAGATCAGAGGGGTGGGCGTGCCGAGCCCGAGGTGCCAGTTGACCTGCCTCTTCTCCCTAGCATTCAGGCCCAGGACATTGCCCAGCTAATCAGATATATAGTGCGAGAGGAGCTCCACCAACTTCCACGGGCACCTCTCCCTGAGGATGTGGAGGGGGAGTTCTTGGTGGGACAAAGAGACCGCCGCAGCGTTGGACAAGCAGGAGGGGGAGGGGGTGGTCCTCCACCGCCCCCACCACACTTTGACACTTCCAAGCACAAGCCCTCCTTGCTAGGAGGCGTGCCCGTTCCCCCACTGCAGCTGCACCATGAGCTTTTCGGACAATTCCGGAAACTGAAGACCCCCTTCTTCAAGGGGGATAAGGACCCGTCTGAGGCAGAGGACTGGCTGGAGCAGATAGAGAAGGTGTTTGACACCCTTCGCCCCCCTGCGGAGTGCAGCGTGGCCTTTTCCATGTACCAGCTAGAGAGTGCGGCACACAGGTGGTGGAGGGCAGTCAAAGGCCAGGAGATGGGAGAGTTGGCGTAGGACCAGTTCGTGACCCTCTTCTGCGAGCAGTACTTCCCGCAGACTTGGCAGGACCAGAGGAGGCGGGAGTCCCACACTCTTCGCTAGGGGACGATGATTGTTAGCGCGTATCGCACGTGCTTCCTGGAGCTGTCACGTTTTTCTTCGACAGCTGTAGCTACAGAGGAGGAGTGCCTGTGGAGGTTCACTGAGGGGCTCCAGCCTGCTACTTGGGGGTATGTCAAACCCCTGAAGCTGCCACCTTCTCGAGAGTGGTGGAGGCAGCCATGACGTATGAGGAGACCAACCTGGCCGCGCGAGACACCGACAACGGACGGAAGAGGCCCTACCAGCCAGAGTACTCTTAGGGCCGTCGAAAGAGGAGGCACGCGGCACCTGCAGGAGAGCCGTCTTGTTTTGCAGGGCCATCAGTGGCCTTTGGAGGCCCCAAACAGGGGCCAGTTGCCAGCACTGGACCCCTGCCGAGCTGTCAGCAAGGACCTACTGAGGGAGGGAGTCAGGAGTTCCCCTCTGCTACCAGTGTGGCCAGTCGGGCCACATCAGGAGGGACTACCCATCTAGGGCTGGAGAACAACAGATGCTCCCCGCACCAAGCGCTGGAGGCCAAGCTGGTGGTCGTGGTCCTCAGGCATGTGGGGGAGGGCAGCAGTCACAAGGAGGGTACCGACCAGCAGCTACTCACTCGACCTAGAGTGTAGCTGCTTTGTCTGCGCCAAGGGCTGAGGGGTGTATCAACGCCTTGACACACAGAGACGTCAGGGCTTTCGGTTTAGTGGTGGCAGGTATGGTTACCGTTTCCAGCAGATTAGTATACGTGCTTTTTGATTTCGGTGCCACACACTCTTTTGTTGCTGCGAGTTTTACTGTTAGTTTGGGACAGGACAGTATGCTGTTAGAGGATTCGTTTATGATTAGAGGCCCAGGTGGCCAGTTGTTTGTAGCTGAGGAGGTCTACATGGACTATGAGATCAGTTAGGGGGACACAGCCTCCCCGCTGACTTGATTGTGATATCGATGGAGGATTTTGGCGTGATTCTAGGGATGGACTGGCTGTCCTCCTACCACGCCTTGGTGGACTCTTTCGGGAGGAAGATCGTCTTCTCCATACCAGAGTTGCCTCCTTTTGAGTTTCACAGACAGCCGATAGACAGAGGTTTTAGGTGCATATCTGCGCTTCGAGCAGCGAGGCTTTTGAACCAGGGTTGTGAGGGCTTTCTAGCCTGTGTAGTGGCAGAGCCTAGCCCCGTGGCTGACTTTCAGAGCATTCCGGTAGTTTGTGAGTACCCCGACGTGTTTCCAGAGGAGCTGCCAGGACTACTGCCCGATCATGAGATCGAGTTTGAGATCTCACTGGTACCGGGAACCAGCCCCATTTCTACTGCACCGTACCGGATGGCACCACTTGAGCTGCGAGGGCTCAAGTCACAGCTACAGGACTTGTTGGAGAAGGGCTTTGTGAGGCCCAGTGCGTCCTCGTGGGGAGCCCCTGTGTTGTTTGTGAAGAAGGATGGTACCCTACGACTTTGTGTTGACTACAGACAGCTGAATAGGGTTACCATCAAGAACAAGTATCCGCTGCCAAGGATTGATGACCTTTTTGACCAGTTCCGAGATGCCACAGTGTTCTCCAAGATAGATTTGAGGTTAGGTTACCAGCAGTTGAGGATCAGGGAGACCAACGTCTCCAAGACAGCTTTCCGTACCCGGTACGGGCACTACGAGTTCTTGGTCATGCTGTTTGGGTTGACCAACGCCCCCGCGGCTTTTATGGATTTTATGAACCAGGTTTTTAGACCGTATTTGGATCAGTTTGTGGTAGTATTCATTAACGACGTGCTCGTCTACTCGTGGGATCAGGCACAGCGCGGAAAGCATCTTCGAATGATTCTGGACACTTTGAGACGACATAGGCTGTATGCTAAGTATAGCAAGTGCGAGTTTTGGTTAAGGAAGGTGACATTCTTGGGCCACGTGATCTCAGGGGATGGTTTGGCTGTGGATTCAGCCAAGGTTGAGGCCTTACTCAGGTGGGAGAGGCCACGTACAGTGATAAAGATACACAGCTTTTTGGAACTGACAGGTTACTATCGGCGGTTTATCAGGGGATTCTCGCAGATTGTGCGTCCTATGACTCAGTTGACTCAGAAGGACATGTCCTTTGCCTGGACAGATGCTTGTGAGGCATGTTTTCAGGAGATGAAGGAGAGACTGACTTCAGCTCCTGTGCTCACCATCCCGGACAGCGATGGTGGCTTTGTGGTGTACACAAACACTTCATTACGGGGGTTAGAGGGTGTGCTCATGCAGTATGGCCACGTTGTCGCTTATGCTTCACGACAACTAAAGCGCCATGAGCATAGCTACCATACCCATGACTTAGAGCTGGTAGCTGTTGTCTTCACGCTGAAGAAATGGAGGCACTACCTTTACGGTGAGACCTTTGAGGTTTTCACAGATCATAAGAGCCTCGGGTACTTGTTTGACCAGAAGGAGCTTAACGTGAGACAGAGACGTTGGTTAGAGCTCCTGAAGGACTATGACTGCAGCATCTCCTACCTTCTGAGAAAGGCCAACGTGGTGGCTAACGCCTTGAGCTAGAAGGCGCCCGCCCACTTGGTCAGTCTACAAGCATAGAGTTGGAGACTTATGGAGGAGTTGGGCAGTTGGCGACCCTGAGAGTCACCGGGGTATTGTGGGGCAGTGACAGTGACACGACAGATACGGCCAGAGCTGATAGACCGCATCATCGCAGGATAGATGGCAGATCAGTACTTACAGACATTGCGAGACAGAGTGTTTTCAGGGGACCCAGGAGACTTCTCTTTTACAGACGAGGTGCTACACATGAGGGGATGCTTGTGCATTCCCAGGGACGAGGAGTTGTTGAGAGGGCTCTTGACGGAGGTGCATGGGTCCAGGTTCACCATACATCCCAGGAACACAAAGATGTATCATGATTTGAGGCACAACTTTTGGTGGAGAAGGATGAAGTGGGATGTGGGTGAGTTCGTGCAGCAGTGTTGGTGTGCTAGTAGGTGAAGGCCGAGCACCAGAGGCTTGCTGGGCTGTTGCAGCCACTTCCTGTGCCGGAGTGGAAATGGGAGAGCATCACTATGGGCTTGGTGGTGGGTCTACCCATTACCCAGCGAGGACACGACGCAGTCTGGGTGATAGTGGACAAGTTGACGAAGATGGCACGTTTCCTGTCGATCCGAGTCACCTTAGGACTAGCGCAGTTGGCAGAGAGGTACATTCGCGATGTGGTATGCCTGCACGGAGTTCCGCGTGAGATTGTATCTGACAGGGATACCCATTTTACTTCCCAGTTTTGCGATGAGTTTCAGCAGGCTTTGGGGACGCGGTTGAGGTTCACTACCGCGTACCACCCCGAGACAGACAGACAGTCACAGCACACCATATAGACACTTGAGGACCTTTTGCGCTCCTGTGTACTGGACTGGAGAGGCTCTTGGGAGGAGCATTTACCCCTAGCAGAGTTTGCATATAATAACAGTTATCACTCGAGCATTGGCATGGCACCTTATGAGGCTCTGTATGGACGGAGGTGTACTACGCCCTTGAGTTGGGTCGAGGTGGGGACCAAGTGGGAGGTTGGCCCCAGGCTGATCTAGTAGAGTCAGGAGGTGATAAAGTAGATCCACAGACGACTTCGCACTGTCAAGAGCAGGCAGAAGAGTTATGCTGACCGGAAACACAGATAGGTGCAGTTTGAGGTTGGGGATTACGACTTTCTCTGCATTTCGCCCATGAAGGGCCTGCAGCGTTTTGAGGTGAAGGGGAAGCTTTCGCCGAGGTTTGTGGGGCCCTTTGAGGTCCTGGAGTGAGTAGGACCTGTTACTTACTAACTTGCTCTTCCTCCCCAACTTTCTGGAGTGCATGACGTGTTCCACGTGTCCAACCTCAGGAAGTATGTCGCCGATCCCAGTCATGTTTTGAGCCACGAGAGTGTTGAGATGGGTGACGACTTGACCAACCCTAAGAGACCAGTGCAGATACTAGATAGAGCCGTCCGGAGTCTGAGATGGAAGCAGGTACCCTTGGTGAAGGTTTTGTGGAGAAGCCAGCAGTACGAGGAGGCTACCTGGGAGCTTGAGGCGGCAATGCGAGAGTGGTACTCGGAGCTTTTTCAGGGTATGTCTTTTCGGACCTACTTCGGTCCTCTTTAAGTTTGTTATGCGTTTTATGTTCCTTTTTCTGCACCTTAGCTAGTTCAAGTTTCGAAGACGAAACTTCCTTTAAGTTTGTTATAATGTAAAGACCCATTCCACTTTTAGCCTTTTAAGACGTATGGAGTGTCAGTCAGATGTCTGTCCAGACGTCTGGACCCCTTCCCGGATGTCTAGAAATTAAAAATCTGTACGCATTATGCGTTTTGCGCGCAGGTGGCGCGCAGACTCTCCTTCTCTCTCTTTCCTTCTCCCTTCCCTCCTGCAAAACCCTAACCCTTGGCCCTTATAAAGGCCACCCTCCCCTCCTCTCCTCTCCACTCCACACACCACCATCTCCACCATCAGAGTGTGCGACAGAGTAGTGGGAGGAGGTGAACGAGAGAGCACGTGAGAGCGAGGAGGAGGAAAGTGCGTGAGAAGGAGTTGGAGGTCAAGGTCGGGAGCTTCGTGGAAGCTTGTTGGAGCTCGCACGACCACTGCGGCGTGTGCGGGAGGAGGTTCGAAGCTTCATCCTCGACCACCTGTAGCAGCTGAAGCTGCGGCGGAGCGAGGAGAAACGCGACGGAGCGTGGCGAGGAGTGCTGGGAGCGCGGTCTGATACTGGAACAAACGTCTGGAGTGCGGTCTGGAAGATCGGCTGAGCGTCTGGACGTTTGGCGTCAACACCAGACGTCTGGAAGCACTTGCATTGTGAAGGTATGTTCTCTTCGCGGTTACGGCCATACAGGCCACACCACAGACGATCTGGTTTAGCTAAAATAGGGTGGATGCTCTATCGTACGCAGGAGCAGCCTTGGGAAGGTGCGCGGAACGCCTTTCCACGCACTTTCGGACGTATAATTAACTCACTAGACGACCGAAGGTGCTTCCAGATGATCGGAGGACTGGTCAAATGTCTGGAACTACTTTCAGATGGTCGCGGGGAAGTCCTGGACGTTTGAGGTCACAACAAGAGCTTGAGGTGAGATTCTGTAACTTTTAAGATATCTAGACTTGTTTCCAGACGTCTGATTTTGGTCTGTAGACATGTTTTTGACACGTTTGGGGTCCTATTGAGACCCGTTTTACGCAAACGAAATATCTGTGGTTTCCTTGTGAGTTTCTCTACGTATTAGAAACCTTTATACACTATTCTGAATCTTCCGTTGTGATGTGTTCCTTGGCATAGGACTTTGACCTGCTGCGTGTCTGGGGCTCGCAGAGGCGCCTGGGTCTGCGGTTCGAGCCTCCAATACTCCCAGATTGTCTGGTAGAGTGATCCACCCCTGTTAATCTTATTAAATAAGAATATATCTGTGAAATTAGCCAACCGAAAACCTAGGATGTGCCATGAACCCTAGGATTGAGAAATGAATAAACCAAATTGTTCTGCATGATTGTGTTTGTATATATGAATAAGTTAAACTGCTAGCCATTGCCTGTAATAAAGTATGAGTTTCCTGAGATTACTGAACAGTTACCTGTGAAATCATTAGTTGCATGTATTAAATTATGGAAATACGAGTTGCCTATATATAAATGAGAACTGAATTGTGAATGATGGAATATGGATTGGAATAATGTGGTGAACGTGAGCATGAACTATACGGGGAGTTAGGAGTAGAGCTCCTGTGGTTAGATGGAAAGTCTGGAATGTGAACGGGAAGTGTGTTGGCCCTTGAGTACGTGGTACCAAGGAGAGCGACTGTCCCCTTTTTGTGTAGAGCAGAGCTAAGCGCCCTTGGGTTGGGACCCGGGTTAGGATTGGCCACTCTACACCGACTTCTGTTGGCCCTCGTGTACACGGTACCGAGGCGAGCTACTAGTGTAGTATTACGACTCGGTTCCCGAATCCCTGCAGGACACAAGACTGGACCGACTCTACTGATCCTAAGACCCAGTCGTCCAACGAGGAAATAACCAAAAAGCAGTAAAATAAACCACATTCACCATGCAAGCAACTAACAGTAACAAAAGTACAACAGTAAAAAAATAAACTACTGCAGTACATACCACCACAATAGTAGGAAGTAAACGAGTACAGGAATATAATGTTCACAATGAAAGAGTACAGAAGTGTAATAAAATACTCACTACAATAGGAAATGGGGTACAACAGAAAGCTACAACTATTGGACTCTACTGGGCCTAGTACCCTCTGCAGCCGTAGGCTCTGGCTACTCAACACCTGGACCTAAAAAGGGTTATGAGTATACGAAATTAGCGAACGTTGAGTAGAGTGGCAACCAACTAACTAAAATAGTAAAGGTGGAACGGTAGCTGTTGTTTTTCAATTTCTTTCTTTCTTTAACTAATTATTCTTTCTTTCACCACTTGATTTACTTATCAGGTCTCTTTCTTGATCTCGAATGTTCCTCGTGGGAACGATCTTGATTGCAGTCTTTTTTGAAGAGTAGAAGTCGCACGTGGTACTCTCCTGGCGGGGAGAGTCCCCCGTGGTGGTCCTACACCCAATCAACCACCCCAAGGTCACGGACAGACGTAACAGTGACTACAGCACGCGCGATAAGCACACGGGTAGCAACCCTGCATTGGCATGCGGTTAGTCATTTCCGTTAGCAGGTGAGCCCAAAGCACAGCACGGAACCAGTATAGGTCATAGCCCTCTCAGTAATAGGGGTCTAGCCCCTAAGAACCAAACAGGGGTCTCGCCCCTTCACAGTCCTTGCACCCTCTCCTGACTACCCTGGTTTGCCCAGTGGGCCTAACAAGTCAGTGTAAGGCAGCTAGCTGAACCCCGTGTCCCGTGGGGTGGCTAGCACTCTCCCTACATTAGTAGCTCTCCCTGGTACAGCGTACGCGAGGGCCAAAAAGTCGGTACAAAGTGGCCAATCCTAACCCCGGGTCTCAACCCTAGGGCGGCTAGCTTCGCTCTGCATTAAACAGGGGGGACAGTTGCTCTCCTTGGTACTCCGTACTCAAGGGCCAGCTCACTTCCCCATTCACATTTTCAATTCCATTCCATTTATTTCCAGGAGCTCTACTCCTAATTCCCCGTAGGGTTCATGCTCATGTTTCTTAGGCCAAGCTATATCAGGTTTCATCATTTCTATTTCCATGTAACATGTAACTTTATTGTTCACATTCTAGGTTTATTCGCAGGTAGCTCATGTTTCCAACATTCAATCTTCCATTTCTAGTTCATATACATGCGGCTCATATTATGACATTTAATGTAAATAACATGAATTTACATGCATCAGTTTGCTAACACAAGTACTTTACATTTCACAGGCAGCTGTTATTCATTTACAGGCAATTGTTATTATTCTATCTACTCATCCAAGACTGCAATCCATACATTCCATACAAATATTCCAGTGTTTCTAGCCCTAGGATTCATGCCACACCTTAGGATCTAACATTCATTCCACATATGCATTCAGGTTTGTAGTTAAACTAAGGGAAGCCACTCTACCAGTAAACCCAGGAGTAGTGGGGGCTTGATCGACAGGTCCATGTGCCTCAGCAAACCTCAAACCCGCAACGGAACGAGGTCCTATTACAAGGATCATTCACAAGAGACTACTCAGAATAGGATAAAAAGTATTCCAACAAGTAGAGGAATTTATACGGGAAACAATGGTATCTTAGTTGCGAAAGTCGGACTTCAAACGGATTCTAAACGGGTCAAAAACAGAAATTCTGATTCACATCAGATGTTTGGAACACCTTCCAGAATCTTAAAAGAGTCCAGACCCATACCTCAACTCCTGCGTCACTCCTCAGACATCCAGGAACTCCGCTGGACCGTCTGGACCCAGTTTCAGACGTCCGACCACCTCTCCGGACGTTTGAAAATGCTTCCCATCGTCTGGTGCCTCACCTAAACGTCTGAACTGCGTGGGAGGGCGTGTCCCGCGCCTTCCCGAAGCGAATCCTGCACGCGTCAACGAAAATCTCCTCACTATGGCACGAAACAGTGCCTCGGCGAAATGGCCTGCATGGCCGTATCCGCAAAGAAGGTGTACGTCGCGAAGCTTACCTCTCAGTCGTCTGGAACCTCCTCCAGATGTCGTCTACGTCGTCTGGACGTCAGTCCAGACGTCTAATTCTGGGAAAATCCCAGAATCAGAACCTGCCTTCGCCTTCTTGCGCCACTCGTGGCAGCGCTGCGCCCACTCGCCTGCTGCTCTGGCTGCAGCAGTGTCGGGGAGGACCTCCCCGACGCACCTCTCCGCCTCGCGCACGCGCCGACTGACCGTGAGCTCTCTGGCGAGCTCCCACACGAGCTCGCGTGCTTGCTCTCCTCTCTTCCCCTTGCTGCTCCTCCTCTCCTCCCACGCCGCTCACGCTCGCCGCTCGCTGCTCGTTGCTCTCGTTGGAGGAAGGAGAAGGGTGGCTGGAAGTGGAGTGAACAAGGGAGAGGAGGGGGGTTTAAATAAGGTGCTGGGTTAGGGTTTGCATCGGCGACAAGAGAGAGAAGGAGAAGAAAATGAGGTCGCGTACTGTCTACGTGCAGACGCAAGGACGAACACGAAAAATTTTGATTTCCAGATGTCTGGAAAGGTGTCCAGACGTCTGACCAGATGTCTGACCCAAGTTCCAGATGTCTTAAAGGCTCAAACAACACGGGTCTTAACATGTAGGGAGGGAGCTAGCCACCCTACGGGACCTGGGGTTCAACTAGCCACCCTACACCGACTTGTTAGGCCCTCTGGGCAAATCGGGGTAGTCAGACGAGAGTGCGCGGACTGTGGATGGGTGAGACCTCTGTTTGGTTCTGAGGGACTAGACCCCTATTTCTGAGAGGGTTAGGCCATATACTGTTCTATGTTGTACTTTGGGTGTACCTGCTAGCGGAAACGACTGACCGTGTGTCAGTGCAGCGTAGCTACTCGTGCACTTATCGCGCGCGTTGTAGTCACCGCTACATCTGACAGTGACTGGGTGTAGGACTACCACGGGGGACTCTCTCGGCCAGAAGAGCACCACATGTACCTTCTATTTTCGGAAAAAGACTGCAATCAAGATCGTTCCCACGAGGAACATGCAAGATCAAGAAAAATATGAAAGTTGACTAAAAGGGGTGAAAATGAATTACCTGTAAAATAAAATAACTAGAAAAGATAATTATGCCTGTTACTTTTACTATTTTAGATAGTATGGTTACCATTCTACTCAGTGTTCGCTGACTCCGTCTTTTTTATAAACCTGTTCAGGTTCAGGAGTTGAGCAGCCAAGCTTCCGGCTGCAGAGTGTGCTGGGCCCAGTCGAGCCCAGCCGTAGTTTTCAACACTTTTTGTTGTACCATCTTTACTGTTGTAGTGAGTTTCAGACCTTTTTGCTACTGTTCTTGTTACTGTTGCTTTCGTTTTCGTTGTTTCCTGTGTTGTGATGGTATGTACTGGAATAGTAGCTTTTATTTTCCTTTACTGCTCATACGTTTTTACTGTTAGTTATAATACATATGCGAATGTGGTTTATTTTCCTACTTTTTGGTTATTTCTTGTCGGACGATTAGATCTTGGGATTAGTCGAGGTGAGCCGATCTCGGATCTTGTAGGAATTTAAGAACCAGCTCGTAACACTTAGAGTTAGTGAAAATCGATTGAAACATATCAATTTAAATACATCGATTGAATCTCTTGATTGGGTGGGAATCATTCGATTAAGCGAAAATGCGTGTTACAAAATATATCACAGCATATATTTCCCTACCTACGTCCATTGAAGAATAATAAAAAAAAAGTCAATGTGAAGAGAAGGAGTGCAAGCTGGAGGCAATACAACAATTGTAATACATGCAAATCTTAGACACTAATTAATATGGCTTAGGATTAATTAAATAACTTAAAAAAATTAGTGAATTGAAGGACGACCAATGAACAATGAAAAAGGATGGAATCACAAGAAATGAAACAGAAATTAAAATAACAATGCTTTGTTGCCGTAGCCAGTTAGTAAGCTATGTCGTTGCTGCAGATAGGCATCAACTTGAGATTTGACCTTTGCAGCCAAGTAGGTATTCGTGGTAGTCGACTAGAGATGCCACCGGAAGCTACTCAACCCTTTGGTTTTGATGGGAAACTACACACCATTACCGTTGTAACTTGGACAAACAAATTGCACGCAGGTGGACATAAACGGGATTTCTCTCCAAATAGCGGTGAGTATGGATGGATTTGAATGGATTTTATAGGTGAATCTATAGTAGATGAAGACATAGCTATCTATGCATGTTTGTTCGAGTATGAAGTGGCAAGGGATCATAAAGATGATGAAAAATTAGAAGAGGAAACTGCACAAAGGATGACAATAGCTTTGCAATGGATACATCAATATCGGAGAATGAGTTAGGAACTACAATTATGTAAAGTTTATTTTGAAATATGGAACACAAGTTTGGAGATTCGGAGCCTTGATTTCAAGCAAATCATACATGTTACCTGAAGCAATTGGAGCTTAAACAACTTCCGAAAAAAATAAAGGAAAATAGGCCAAAAAGGGCATGCGACGACTAGAGTCATTTCCTCAACGAAAATTGAGGAGATTTTCTCCAAGCCCGCTTGAATTTGGACCTCTTTGGTCTAATGCAAACTTGCCTAAATCATGGAGTGCGAATTTGACACAAATCCCAATGATTGTGGGATTGGGGGGGGGGGCTCCTTTCTTTACAAAGACCCACTAGGCCACCTTGCCTCTCATTCCCCTTGTCTCATCTCTCATTCTTCTTCTCCTCTCCTTCTTCCTCTCTCGTGATAACTTCACCTCTATGCCACCGTGACTAACATTTGCTGCTGCTCTCAGCTCTACACCACCCTCGTCGAGACTCTCCCCTTGCTTTCTTTCTCTCTCTACCCTCTCTCTAATTGTAATTTTGACATATTTTGGTAATAAAAAATTATTTAGTTATTTGCTTTTGTTCTTTGTAGTTTATAAGTATTAGTTTGTAGTTTTAGTTCATAGTTAACTAGTTAATTAGTTATCTTATTTTGCATGAAATTCTTAGTTTATTAGTTTAGGATATTGGTGTTGGTATTAGTGCCTATCTCTTATTCTAAAATTAAAAATTTCTAAAAATCCAAAAAATTATTCTAGGTTAGTAATTAATAATTTAGATAAATTTGGCTCCCTAAGGATGACTTAGTCTCCTTTATATTTTTTTCCTTTTTTTGTGAGTTGGGAAATTTGTAAACAATTGTATTTTCACGCATAATTACACTTCTTAGTTACTTTGTGAATCTCACGATAAGTGTCTGGTTCATTAAAGTGCTTAGTTGGCTAGCAATGTGCTTAATTAATTAATGGACACATATCTCAAAGTCAAGGATCCATATGTAGTAGAAATGAGCATATGTGTAGAAATCCTAAGTGTCTTGAACATTGAGCTCTTTAGTTGGCTATCAAGAAGCTTGCTTACTAGAATTTGTAGTTTGCTAAAGTTTTAAGTGTAGCATGATACAATGGTAAAGATTAGAAATATATGATCTTTTTAAGATTAGATTGAACACAGAGCTTTAAAAGGTCATGCCCAACTGCATGACTCTTGATTATGTGCAAATTTGAGACATCAACATGATAAATGTATAAATGGAGTGAAATCTCTATCTGCTTAGCTAAGTGATCGCATCACAATTTTGTATGATGTTTTTGCTTATTTTTCGTTATATTTTTAGCATTTCTATTTTTATATTTTTGCTATTCATGGAAAATTAGAAAATAATCTAATTTGTTTAATTTTTAATGTAAGAGAGAGAACAAAAGAGGAACATAGTTAATATTGATCTCAAATGAAAGAGGATGAGATGAGTAGGTCAATTGCGAAGAATGAAATAAAAAAAGGTGCTCACACAAATAATGAGAAAAAAATTAGAAAAGAAGAGAAAGCAAGAAAAAGAGAAGAAAAAAAAATTTAAAAAGAAAGTTAATGCCCCCTCTCCCTATTTCTCTTTCATTCCTAAAATAAAGAACAAAATGTTCCATTGGAATTTAGGCATGGGGAAAAAGAGAAGAAATAAAGAGGAAAGTACCCTATTACTATTCCTAAACAAAAATTAGGCAAATAATCCTATTCCCAATGGGATTGAGGTACTTATATGTATTTCAAGTTGTCAAAAAGGGGGAGAGCAAATTTATTATTAATCCTAATATTGGCATACCTCCGCCTCTAGACCACTGTAGTTGATGTCACTTCCCAACACTCTTTGCTTGTTATTACCCTGTCGAGAATCTCTGTTTACTCTTTTTTCTCTATTTTTCTCTCTCTTCTTTACTCTCTTTAGTTATAATTTTGATATTGTTTTACGTCAATAAAATTTTATTTTGCTTTGGTGCTTTGCTTTTATTTTCATTAGTTTAATGATTAATTTAATAGTTTGTAGTTCATAGTTAATTCATAGATTAATTTCTCAATTTTTGTGCAATTTTATTTTGTTAATTTAGGATTAGTTTTTAGAATTAGGATTAGTGGTTATAAAATTCCAAAAAAATCAAAAAATCTCCAAATAAATTAGTTTAAGATAATAATTACTATTCTTGTTTATTTTTGAGAGTTCAATAATTTTATAAATAATTATATTTTTATGCACAATGATGCTCTTATTATTTTTGCAAATTTCACCATCACTAAGCTACAACCTAAGTTTAGCACTTAGATTAATTATACATATAAGATCTAGATGGGTGCTAATAGATGCAAGTGTCATCCTTAACTTTTGAAGAAGTGACAAGACCTATGAGCCCCAACAATCTTTCCATGAGATGCTTCAAGTTGGCATACGTTTGGAGATCAAATTAAAATACTGATTCGTTAGAAAGGCAATGTAGTCATCACTTGCACACATATTAGGAAACTAAGTGACGTTCTACAAAATATATAAGGTCTTAAATGCTTTTTCTATCAAAACATGGAGTAACCATAATATCAACAATAAAAGTAAAGCATGTATGATCATTATAGAAATTATGGTGAAAATGAAGCTACTCAAAGAATAAAATAAAAATACCTACTATTAAGAAGCAATAACTGACCCATCTTTCTATTGGTCTACTCTAGTGCTAGCCTATTTATCCTCTAGACCACTTGGATGGACGACACAATACATGGAAAAGCAAGGAGTGAGCTAAATTCTAATACTAAGGAGAGGAAGAAATTAGGTAAAGAAGGGAAATGGAACTAATATACATACATATGCTCACGTAGGTTCTATCATTCAATTGTCATTCTAAGTTGTCATATTCAATTCAATTGGATTGTTCAACTAGTTTGTTAATTACCATATAACTTACTTATGACCCTTGGCTAAACGTAGCCTCCCACGTCTATTGTGAACCTTTATTAGGTTCTATTTGGCTACTCTAGCCACTCTCCATTTATCATCTTATATGATATATATTCATTTTATTTCGTGTATTTGTTATGTTCTTCATAGGTCTTAGTAGGCCTATTCCACAATCCAACCCTTTAACCTAGGGTTGTTAGAAAACTTGAGGTAGATTAGGCTCTCTTAGGTTTATTTTCATCATCAACACACTACAACTATACATCCTCTAATCAAACCAAGTGGGATAAGTAACACAAATTTGGTGTTGTGGCCGCAAATGAAATTTACTTGGAAAGCAATGTTGGATTTATACAATAGTCAATGCGTAACCTTTGTTACGATCAGATATATTGCATGGATATCCTAAAAGATATCATATAACATCACACACACACATTTAAAGAGAGATCAACAAATACAAGCTCTATATATATTCATAAGCTTGTACATGTCTCTTTGATTATATTTAAGCACGGGACTTACAAATATGATAAGATTTTGCTATAATAATTTCTTTCTATATTTAAAATATCTGATAAAGTAGTTTCCTTGAAAAATTCTTTACTTTTCACAAAGGAGGTGGGTACAAAAATGTAGAAGGTGAGCATTTTGCAACCAAAGTAGGTGTGAATTTGATCTCCACTCGACATTTCTTTCCTTTATGTAAAAAGTACTGACACATGATGGAATCCACCATTATTCAAGCCAACAACGTAATCATTTTGTACCAGTGCAAATAATTGAAATTACCTTTGAAATTATTTTATACCGATGCAAATTACTGAAATCACATTCGAAATTATTTTGCATTGGTGCAAAATCACCAGATTATCTTCAAAACTAATTTGCGTCGATGCAAAATCACCCGCGTAATCATTTTGCACTCGTGTATTTTGGTTCAAATTGGTGGTAGCTTTTTTAAGTTAGGTGACCCACCATGTAACATCATTTATGTTTATTCATTTTTTTATATTAAATACCAATTATCAAATGAAAATCACATTTATGACTCTTTACATCGCATTTTATGTCACCCTATGCATTGCTTTACATTTTAACTTTGGCAAAACCTACTTTTTTTTAATATTAAATATCATACTTAAACCATAATAGTTTATCATCTCCCAAGAGATCAAGTTAGCAACTACATCTCGTAAACATATCCAATTAAGTTACTTTATTGTAATTACACTTTTTAGTTTAAAATATTTCCTAAAAATAATATTTCAAATAAAATACAATTATCAATACAATCATATGCACATTTGCTGCGGTGACATTTAATAAATCAATATATAAATCTATACATCTTTTCGGTGAAAGCTACTCTCTTGGTAGAACTTTGCTTAAGCTATAATAATTTATCATCGCATTTCGTAAAATACCGAGTTAGCACTTACATCCCACCAACAACATCCAACTAAAGATTCTTTGTTGGAACTCAATAGTTTCAACCGATGGTATTGATAATATTGTAAACCAACATATTATCAAGTCGAAGGGCAATACAATTTATTGATAATATTGTTGTTTCCGTTGGATAATAATATTTGGATATACAAATTTGCTTGTGAGGGTACCTCGGACCTAAACTACCAAGCAGAGGACCCATTTGGTATCTGCGGAATCCCCACCGCGGCAACGCCTTTCCGTTTTGGCTGTTGGAGATCCCTTTTCTGGACCGTCGCGCGCCTCCACTGCTCCCTCCCACAGATATCGCTCCTCCACTTTCCCCGCCGCCACCCCCCCCCCCCCCCCCCCCCCTCCCCCCTCTCTCTTCTTCACGCGATCCCTCCTCAGAAGTAAGCAGCCATCCGCGATCTCACGTTCGTTCTCCATCTCGCATTTAGATTAAAGAAGCTCCATCTGGATGCTCCTATCGATCAGTGAGCTGGGAGGATTCTAGGGATCTGAGTGCAATTTTTTTTTTTGCCACTGGTCCATCTTCTCCAGTTCCTGGTCCGAGTGGGGGGCGTTGGGCGATGGCGGCGTTGGGGAACACGTCGAACGTGTTCTGGCAGGATTGCTCCGTTGGGAAGGTCGACAGGGAGAAGCTCCTCAAGCAGAGGGGATGCGTGGTGTGGATCACCGGCCTCAGTGGTTCAGGTTTCTTCTTCTGTTGTTTTTAGGGGAAACTAAATATTTCAGAATAAGGCAAAAAAGAAAAAAAAGAACTTTGACTTAGAAGTTTTGAACGCACGTGCAATAATATCGATAATATGTTATATGAATGGACAACGAAAGGTGTAGAAAGGGGTGCGAATAGGGTGTGTACTAAAAAAACAGTGGCAAGAGCATTCACCACAATACACAGAATTGAGGAATTGAGAGGTTAAGAGGAATTATTAGGAGGAATAAAAATTAGAAGTAGTAGGAATGGAGGAATTGAGAGGTTTTGGTGTTTGGTTGGATTTGTTATCTTGTAAAAGGAATTAAGGAGTTCTATTCTGCTTGGGGTGTTTGTTTGGTGGAATAAAGAGAAACTTAGTTGGAAGGAGGGTTCAAGTGGGATTAATAAGAGGTATTGGATAATTCCATTGGAGGGGGAGAGGGGGGGCGTTGGAATTCTGTAAAGCCGGAATTAGGGACTCAATTCCGACACCTGTGGATTCCGAAATTGGACATTGCAAATGGCAAATAAATGTCTAATTGCACCAAACAAATATCACCTTAATGGGATAAACCACTGCGTAAGTCACTATGACTTGGGATTTTCCCGATTAATTCATTTGTTCAAATCTGCCAAGGAAGAACCCAAGAGAGCTCTATGGGCCACCTCTATCCAATACAATATTGGTACGATATGTCAAGTAAAATAAGAGTACACAATAAAGTGAGAAAGAGAAGCGTACAGAGGATCTTGTGCCTCCTTGAAACGTAAGTCTAGTCTTTAGATAGTGTGTTGGTGGCCGTGGGCACGGGATGGGATCGGCTTGAAGGATTTGGAGCTAGAGAAAGGGCAGAAAGATCGGCTTGAGAGTGTTGGAAGTATTGGCAAGCTGTGTTATAAAATGATGTAGGATGCATGTATTTAGATAGAGGGTGTTGTCAGGTATTATACTGTTGCCGACAGATTGATGTGATTGAATGCGATTGAGCGTAAATCCAGGGCCCTTTGGCTGATCTCTATCCTAGGCTTTTAGGACTTGCCTCTAATCCAAATGCCGTTGTGCCAGACTGTTGGGATGACTAGGTTGGTGCCTGGAACCAAACTTTTCATGCTTTTCTGTCAGACCGAAGAGCTGAGGATTTTATGAAGAATAACCTCTATCACTACCTTTATGGTGCCACATTTGGGCTTTCGTGAGCCCCGGTTCTTTCATTTATGGCTGGTATATTCTCTATTATAATTTTTAACATTTTCAGTGAGTCATATCTTTTACACCATCCTAGTAGTATTTCTAGCTGGATTATTCTTCAGTTAAAAGAGTTCATTTCCAAGGGTTGTATAATATTTACCTTAGAGTATTCTTAGGCATGAATTACATTGTCCTTTTATGGGAGAAGTATTTACCGAAAACTGAATAATGTTTGAAGTCGTCACCAGTTTTAAGAGGTCAATTTTTGTATGTCTCTAGTTGGCCACTTTAAATTTTAAGGCATAGTTTCGTGGCAGGGATAGTTTTTTTGTTTAACTTATTGTATTTTGGAACCATCTTGAAGTGTATTTTGGCAACTTTTCGGGGATAAGTGCTGGATTATGCTGTAAGGTTGCCCATGAGTTCACTTTTCTCTGTTTAGCAATGCTTTATACTTGGATGTGATAGATGGATGCTTGTTGTTGGAGATTTAGTCAAATATGGAAGGATGTGCTTATGAATGATACATGCAGTTACTTTTGACTATTGTTTTTTTATTAGCAATTTGGACTTTTATTTTTTTGGAATATTTTATAAATTTTGAAGGTATAGATTTTTACAAAAAGATTTTGGAGAAGGTCCGTGACTCTATTCCAAGGGATATTTTACCGAGAATTTTGGAGAAGTGATAGGTGTTGCTTCTACATATTAACCTCATAAATGACATATACGGCAAGGGTGCACTTTGTGTAAGGACTTGTGCTTGTTTGGTGGACTAATTTGATATCAACATCTGTTTGCATCAAGGATCAACTTTAAGCCCTTATTTCTTTAGCTTGGTCTTAGACGAGTTGATGGAGCACATCCAAGTTAAGGTATCATGGTGTATGCTTTCTACCGATGACATTGTATTGGTTGTTGAGATAAAAGATGCGGCAAACAAAAAATTGAGCTTTAAAAAGAAAGACGCTTTGGAAGCCAAACACTTTCCACTAGGTAAGAGAAAGAATGAACATATGGAATGTAAGTTTTACCAGTAGATGGAACAAATAGGGGATAGATGTGAAAATTGGAGTAGGGTGTACTATGAAGAAAGATGCTTTAAATATTTGGGGTCCCTTTTTAACAAGACGGAGATGTTACACATAAAATTAATGTAGGTTGGTTGAAATTGAGGGGAACTTTTTGTATTTTGTGTGATGAGGGTTCCTTTGAAGTTTTCTTTTTTTTGGCTTGGAAAAGAGATGGATATTTGGATGATAGCCATCCAATTGTATTAAGCATAATGTTCCTGTGAAAGTAAAATGGAGTATTACAAAATAGTTGTAAGACCTGTCATCTTGTATGGTTTTGAGTATTAGGCTATCAATTGTAGGCATTTGTAAAAGATGTCTAAAGCAAAAAAAAGATGTTAAAGTGAATGTGTGACCATACGAGGATCGGATTCGTAATGAGATAATCAAGGAAAAAGTTGGATGGCATTAATAGAGAAGAAATGAGAAAGACATGTTTATGATGGTTTGGACATTTGGAAATATGGCTTATTAATGCCCGAGTCAGGAGATGTGAAATGTTGATGCAAAACATCCCGTAAAGGGATGGGAAAGGTCAAAGAAGTGTTGGAAAGAAATCATTAGGCATGATCTTGACTACTTTAGTTTAAGCTTAGAAGTAACTCAAAATAGATCTAAGTAGAGGTAAAGAAGTTATGTAACTAGCCCCCTTAGTGTGTGAAAATGCTTTATTATTGTTATTGTATTTAAGAGAAATAAACTAGAAGTACTAGGGTATTGCAAGGGAACAATTTCCTTACCCCAATGCTCCCAAATCTTGGTTTTCTCTGACCCAATTAGGTTGGTGGGATGCAATTTGTGGGATAGCTCTTGCTAAAAATCCCCCCCGTCAAACCCTTACTACCACCACCACCACAGAAACACACAAAACAAAAAACAAGAAAAAAGAAAAGATCCTACCATAGGAGAATGGATAAACCTAAGTTCTAAACTAGGTTAATACAACAAAAATATGGACAACTAAGCCTAAATGGATTCTTATTTCATGGCGCTGTAATTTAGCCAAAGAGTAGAATCCCATCTTTGATTTAATTGGAGTAAGGTGGAGTTTGATGACTTTGAGTCAACCTATCTAGTTGGAAAAAAGGCGATGATCTCGAATACTTTCACTTGTTCAAGAGTCTGTCTTCTTAGTTGTTAGAGTATTAGTTAAAGAGTCCTAATTTAGTTTGGTTAGTCTATTTAATTTAGAAAGTCATGAGTCCTATTTTATTCCAATTTTCCATTTCCTAGTTCTATTGGGTCTACTATGAAATTTTCCTAACTCTACTCTCTATATAAAGGGGGTTAAGGTTCTCTATTTCAATAAGAGGAATTATTCAATTTCTCACATGGTATCAGAGTAGAGATCATCCTAGGGAAAGAAACCATAACCCTAGGTCCTACAAGAGAAAGAGGGCCCACTAGTACTGTCGCCCCTCTCCACACACAGACACAGCCTCTTCGTGCTTGCTCTCCACTGTGCGCAACAACCACCCCACACAAGTCTACACACATCGCCCCTGCCTCTGCGTGCTCATTGCCTGCCCTCATGCATGACATTGTGAACCACTACTGCTCTGCTCACGTGCAAGCAAGGTTTTAAAAAACGCAAGGCGGTATCGAGGCAGTTTGCCTTCATCGAGGCGAGGCGTAAGCTTCAGGATTTGTATAAAAAATATAGAAAAATGACCTAAACCTAAGAAATAAATAAAACTATCAAAGTCAAATGACCTAAATAGGTCATTTTGGAGCCTCTACTTAAAGCAAGTTGCTAATGGTACTGAGTCTTATCGTAACCTAGATAACAACATTACTAGACCAATATATAATTCACTAAAAAACCCAAAATCCTAACAACCAAGCCCTACTAAGATCCAAACTTTTCCCTCAAACCCTAAAGCACACCTCAAAACTCATCCTAAAGATATTTGACAATGATGAAACACAATCAAGTAAACCAAAAAAAAAAAATTAACGTAACTCTGATACAAATGTAATCAAATAACACATGGTTTAACGGGCAATAAACCAACGAAACCCTAAGCACCTCTGCGCATCACCTTTGATACAAAGAGCATCACCTCTGCAGTAAACTGTAAACCAACTCTCCCAAACCCTAAGCAAAACAACTCTCCTAAACTCTAAGCAAAACAACCATCTTAAACCAACTTGGACCACCGACGATGCTCCTCCTCCTCCTCCGACGACGCAGCAGTTGGTAACCGGCGATGCTCCTCCGACGATGCAGCAATAGTTGCACCACCGGTAGTTTGCCTTCATCGAACTCTGATGAGTTTTAAAAAATGCGATGTTGCTCCTCGAGCTCTGATGTTGCTGTGGTGACGCTTTTCCTCGAGCTCCGACGCTACTGCGCAATGCGAGCTTCGACGCTGCTGCGGCGATGCTCCTCCTCGAGCTCCGACGCTGCTACGCGATGTTACTCCCGAGCTCTGATGCTGTTGCAGTGACGCTTCTCCTCGAGCTCCGACGCTACTGTGCGATGCGAGCTCCGACGATGATGCGGAGAAGCCTCCTTTCGCAGGAAGCTGATGCTCTCCTTTCATTGATCCTCTCCTTTCGCAGCAGCACCTGAGACTTAACCTAAGACCTCCTAGGCAGCTGAAGCAGTGCCTCAAGTGTGCCTCACCACTTCGAGCGCCTCAGACCGCCTTGGCTCCGGCGAGGCACACGCCTCTTGAGTGCACCCCGAGGCTATCCCTCGAGGCTATTTGGGGTCGCCTCGCCTCGAGGCGTACGCCTCTATAGCCTCGAGGCACGATTTTTAAAACAATGCGTGCAACACTGCATACTGTCGCTAGCATGCCTTATGTGACACCATACGCTACGGTCCTACCCTGGTGCTTGACGTGTGCATTGTTTTTCCTTTGCACGTGTTAATGCACACACTGATAGCCCTTTTGTGTGTTCTGTGTGCGCTGCTCCTGCCCTTGCATGCATCTTGTGTGCACTGCTGTTACCCCCTTATGCGCATCCTTGTGCATGCATTTATTTGTGACGCATGTGAATGAACATAGGTGTTGCCTACCCATGGATCAACATGTCAATGTCTGTATCACCTTACGCACACACAAGCACATGGATTGCCCTCTGACGCGAGAACGATTCGTGCCCCCTCACCCCACCCTCCTTGAAAATTTGATTTTTTTTCCAATAAGAACTATGGACTTTACTAAGGAGCGAGCCCTCCTCTACTGTTTTTATTGCTACAGAAGTCTCTACAACCCCTGCCTTTGCTACCTCTACTAATCAGGGTGTTGAACCTTCTAACCCACCAACGAGCTTCTTTGATGAAGTCGATGACTGTGTGGGATTTGAGTAAGGCTCTTTTCTTCCATCACTACTATTGCTTGCTTGGCATCATGTTCCACCCTACTATTGCCCTGTTGATTTTTTTTTAACTCCAAAGTGTTTCTTTGTGGCTAAGCCTTGATTGCGTGCCTTTATTGCATCTGCTTGGGATCGACTGCTATTGCCTGCCTGCCTCTATTGTTTTTTCTCCCTTCACTCATAGAAGGGTTACTAAATTAGGGGGAAGTCAAATTTTTTTTAACAAGTTGGACGTTGCACACTCCAACTGGGGAGAGTGTTAGAGTACTACTTAAAGAATCTTAATTAAGTTAGAGAGTCATAGTCTTATTTTATTCCTGTTTTCAATTTCCTAGTTCTATTGGGTCTACTATATAATTTTCCTAACCCTACTCTCTATATAAAGGGGGTTAGGGTTCTCTACTTCAATAAGAGGCATTATTCTATTCTCCAGCTGAGCAAAAGTTTGTCAACAAGGGCATTTTGGTGCATCATGGATTCTTATTTAAGGCATGCGTTATTTGTTGATACCATCCTTATTTTGGCATGTTCCTTAGGTTTATGGATTCAAACGGCTGCTTGGAAGGAGCTTCAATATTGTCTCCTTGGATTGAGAAGCTGTGAAGCTAGCAAAGCCGAGCATTCAAAGCCAACTACTTGCCTCGAAGGAGCCATGCAGACTACTCCCTAGGGGATTAAATGCATTCAGATATTTTTCAGAAGTTGATTCAACTACTCTGTACCTGTTGTCAGTCTCCTGCTGCTCCTTGAAGCCAATTTTCCGACATTAAATTAGACAGCAGTTTAAATGAATTAATTCTCTCACCTATACAGAAATTTAGCAGATTCTGGTATTAATGCTTGGTGGCTGATACTCATGACTAGTGCAAATAGAGTTTTTTCCCATTTGGCAGTGTTTGTGCATTATTCTATCGTCAGTCATGCAACATTCCAATGGAATCAAAGCTCGTGACCATTTCATAATCTAGCCTGAGAAACTTATTCTTACTGGTGCCAAGGACTATGTTTAATATGTTGATACTGTCATATTTATGCTATTGGTATCTCTTAATTGCATGATTGGAATGCATCCTTCTTGATAGGTTGATCTTTCCATCTATCAGTTGCTTATGCCTTCTTTCTCTGTGCATCAATAACTTTTTATGTCATTGTTTCAATATATTTGTCCCTGTTTTGTAGTATGAACATATTTTCATGTGCTTCAGGGAAGAGCACACTAGCATGCACACTGGGTCGAGAGCTGCATTCCAGAGGAAAGCTATCATATGTTCTTGATGGGGACAACCTTAGGCATGGGTTAAACAAGGATCTTGGATTTAAAGCTGAGGACCGGGCAGAAAACATAAGAAGGGTTGGTGAGTATGTTGTTGAAAAGGTTGATGCATAAACCTGCAATTTTTTCCACTGAGAAACTTATGCACTGGTGGAAATTTTTGTTGCTGAAATTTCTCTGTTTGTCATGAAGTTGCAAGTAGATATTAAAAGTAGGTTCTTCCAGGTGAAGTTGCAAGACTCTTTGCAGATGCTGGCTTAATCTGCATTGCCAGCTTGATCTCTCCATATAGAAAGGATCGTGAATCATGCCGTGCATTATTGGCAGATAAAAGTTTCATTGAGGTGAAATCTCCTTGAAAGATGCTAATCACATACAGTTATTCTTGAAGTATTTTTTTTTGAAAACAATTCTTGAAGTGAATTCATACAGCAAACTTTCTTTTTAGGTTTTTATGAATATACCCTTGGAGGTTTGTGAAGAAAGAGATCCCAAAGGCTTATACAAACTTGCACGGGCAGGGAAAATCAAAGGTTAGTTTAGTTTGGCTCGATAAAATTAGCAACTTTCTTTTCATCTTTATTGACATTGTTCATTTTTGAAAGCCAGGTATAGGATTGTGTTGCATGATAGTTGGATGTAATGCTTAAATGTAGTTCCCTAGATTCAGTACTTGACATTATTCTTTTTCAAATAAGTTATTCTGTCTTAATCATGAATCTCCTGCAGCATAAAAGAGATTGAACAATAGAATTGGCAGTGCAACTCTAGAGTAAACTTGGCCATCTTTTCCAGCTTTTACGTTTTAAGAAAAGAGAATTAGTCTGTCTGATGGTAGAGTAAGTGAAGAAGATAAAATAACGATAAAATGGGGTTCTCTGCAAAATCTATATTTTTCTAAAGGAACAAATAAATTGTGGAAATCTATTAAACAGGCATAGCTCTGGTATTGCAAAGGTACCCTCAAAGGCAAAGGCGTACCCTCAAAGGCAAAGGCTTTTCAATGGCTGCTGTGGAGAAGGCAGATTATGACAATGATTTACAGATTGTGTCCAATTTAGATCTAACGCGCACTTTATGCAGGGAGAACCAGGGGGACTTGCAGGCATTTGCTTTTTGATCATCTGGTTGCAAAGAAGGTCTGGCAAAGTGTGAACCTTGGTTGGATCAACCTTTCAGACAAAGTTGAGTTTTAAAGGTGCTTTTCTTCTGTAAGGGAAGACCTGGGGTCGTCCTGTTACAGATCTAAGGTGGAGAGTTTGGCACTGTAGGCATTTTTGGGTGATTTGGATGTAAAGGAATGCTGTCATCTTTCATAAACAATGATGCTATGTGGATAACTTTGTTTCTGATGAACTTAATTTCAAGGAATGGTGTAGCACTTCCAGGTAAGGAGGGTGTTGGTTTTGACATAATTTTGATTAATTAATGGAAATGTGAAAAGAAGGTTCTCTTGAAAGCTAAGGCCCCGTTTGGCAACAGGGGTTAACCCAGGTTAAGGGTTATCCCAAGTTTTTTCCAAGTTTTTCCTATCATTTTAACACAAACTCTTATATAATAATTTTCAATCATTCCCACTTACTTTTAAAAAATACCCACTACACCCTCCACACTCACTTTTAATATTAAACAAATACTCACTAACATTCTCTACTCCCATTTATACTATTAAACAAATATCTACTAACATCACATCAATACACCAATCATTTTAATCCTATACTTAACCCTCTCTTTATTCCACCACCCAAACAAACATCATTTCCACTTATTCCATTTTAACCCCCCTTAACTCCAGTACCAAACATAGCCAAAATGAAAGTATTATAAAACAGTTATAAGACCTACCATATTATATGGCTTTGAGTGGTAGGCTGTCACTTGTAAGCATGTACAAGAGATTTTTGTAGCATAAATGAAGTTAAGGTGAATGTGTGGCTATGTAAGGAAGGATCAAATTCCCAATGAGATTACAAGATAAAATGAGACGTATTCGTGGTGGTTTGGACATTTTCAAAGAAGACCAATTAATGCTTACATGAGAAGTTGGTTGTTGAGCCTACTAAGAGAGGGTAGGATAGGTGAAAGAAGTGTTGAAAGGAAATCATTGAGCATGATCTTGATTACTCCAATTTAAGCCCAGACCTTGCTGAGGATAGGTTTAAGTAGAGGCAAAGAATCCATGTAGCTGGCCCTACTTACCATTTGAAAAGGCTTTGCTGTTGTTGTCATTGTAAGTAATGGCAATGGTTAACACAGTAAAAGGGTGCTATCCTTTGTATAATTATACAATTGATTGTTGTTTTAACATGCAATAGCAATAAATTTTCTCAAGTTCTTAATTATTCTCAGTGAATATATGTAATGCCTTGTTATCGGTTATTATTCTAAATTAGGAAAAGTTATACACCATTACAACTTGAAGTGACTTATTTAAAAAAAAAAAATTATGTAAAATTGTAAGCATAGACTATCACACATTGACTAGTTTGCAAATATTGAAATATCATATTTTGGATATCTAAATAGTAGCTAGAAGGCTAGAACTAGCATATCTGTTAGGAGTTGCTCTAGGTGAAGGTTCTTGAAGCATAATACATAACAAAGTTATCATGTGTTCATAATTAATACTCTTTTTTTTTTTAAATCATAATTAATAATGTTGTTGTTGTTGAAGCAAATATGCATATATCATAAGGGAGTTGATTTCATTGAGACTTCTTTATGGCTTACCTACAACAGTGGAATTAGTCGTTGGATTATCTATTCCCTAGAGCATTGTGCAATAGGGAAGTTCTAGTTTCTTTGCCAATCTGGGATACTTAGTTTTCCCCACTCCTTTTTTCTGTGTAACAAAACACAATACTTCACAACTTATTCCTTTTCAAAAAAGGGTATTCAATTGAAGGGCTTGGAGAGTGTGGGGAGCAAAGCGGAAAAGAGGAAGAGGGCGGGAAGTGAGGGGGAGGAGAGCAAGAGTGGACCTTAGTCTCCAATCGAAGGGCTTGCAGAGGTGGGGTGGTGCAGTTCTCTACTTCAAATGCAGGGTAGAGGGCATGTGATGAGGGACTGTAGAGACCTAGTTTGTTGCCTGCGGTGTGGCAATCTTAGTCATTGAAGGGTAGTTTGCGGGAGAAGCATGGCTTCTTCGAGGATTGCTGAGGGCTGGGTGCTGCCTCTGCCGCTTGTGGGTGCCCCTATGAAGGAGGTCAAGATGCCTTGGTCTTTGCAGACCAAGGAATTGGAGGAGACTCTAGCTTTGGCATTGATAATGTGGTTGAGGGTCGGGTGGAGATGAAGGTAAGGAGTGTGGTTGCAAAGGCGGTGAGGATGGCCACATGCTTCAAGGTGGTGAAATTTGGTCAGGGGAAATTCTTACTCTTTGGCTTGGGATTCGACACATTAGAGGGGTTGGTCTTCTTGATGATGGGTTGTGGTATGGGCTTCGTTTGATTGAGGAGGCTGGCGGCTCACGAGGGAGCATCGAAAGAACATCCTCCGGTGAAGGTGGCGATGATAGTGGACATTGTAGGGATCCCTCTTCGGCTGTGCATGCTAGAGGTGGTGGAGGCAGTGGTGATGCCCTTTGCGAAGCTTAGGTCTTGCTGGGGGCTTGGCTTGATGGAAGGAGACATTTCGGTGGTGCGGGCCATCATTGGGATGACCTTAGGGAAGAAGATAGAGGAAAAGGTGGTATTGTAGCTCGGAAGCACCTCGTGGTTGGTCTTCATTAAGGAAGTGCTTGGGGCATGGGAGGTCTTATGCTCATGTGGTGGCTAGGGATGCAAACAGGTTGGGTTTGGTTAAACCCATACCCATGCTCATTTACAAAATCTATACCTATATCATACCCATTTACCCATCGAGTATAAAAATTTAAACCCATACCCATCTACCCATTGGGTATCCATTTACCCATCGGGTACCCATTTATAAATTGATCTTACATTCACATCATGCCCAAATTAGAGTTAAAGAAGAAAAAAAAATCTATAACATGATTCATCAATTGTTTCTTTTTAACAAGCCTAAAGCATAGGGGCTCAGGCTACTCTAATTTTAATGATTCCCATTAAAATTATTACAAAATAGAACTTCAAGAGGAATACATCAAAAATTAAGGGAATCATGAGAGAGATTAAAGCTGAGGGAATGAGAGACTTAGAGTAAGACTTATATATCTCAGGTAAATGGGGATTTTACTCATGTATTCGGGTCGGGTAAGCAGGTATAGGTCTATACCCATACCTAGTCGGGTTTTTCAAATGTCGGGTTTGGGTCGGGTTTTACCCATTATTTTTGGGTCGGGCTGAGTCGAATTCGGGTCAAGTTTACCAAAACTTATATCCCTAATGGTGCCTGGTGGTGCATTAGCGGAAAATGGTGACGCCGACAGCAGAGAAACCTTGAGGTGGCTGATGAGGAGATGGATTTGGAAGCCTAAACATCACATCGTGGAATTCGAAACGATTGTGATCGCGGTGCTGGATGCTTAAGGACACAATCGTGTTGATGTAGAGTTGCTCTTTGCGGTGCTCGTTGGCTCTAGAGGAGTTGTTTAGCAGATGAGGGTGTAATTGGTGGAGGAGATTTCAAAGGTGGGAAAGGTGATATGCAGGTTTTTAAAGCATCAAGGGGATAAGCTTGTGCCAACTTTAGTTAGCACGTGACAATGCATATACGGGTGGATGGATCCGGATATAGGTTCGGTTCCTCACCAAAACATTTCTCTTTGCCCTTGCGCTCCGATTCCGTGAAGTTGGAGCTCGATGAAGGTGCTCATGCGGGGTTGAGCAATGAGGAGGGCGATCAGGAGGTTGAACAATTGTCGTCTCAGTCGGAGATTGAAGATAAGGAGAAAGCGGAGGGTGGTTTGAAGGTGCGGAGTGTGGCTGCAATCTCAAGATGGAGGCCATCGATGGAGAATGGGACTCGATCAAAGGGGAGGCTATTCTATCGGTCAAAGTGGACTTTCAGGGGAAAGACTAGGAGGCTTGGATTGGCCATGACAGTACGAGTGAGCTCCGGGGGTGGGAAGCAGACTGTCAGTGCGACAACTTAGGAGTGGGTGGCTTGTCAAGGCGGGGGCGGTCCTGGGAGTGTTGAGAATAGTGTTGGTGGCAACGGTGAGGTCGCGAGGATGATGCAAATGGTTGGGTGGTTAACGTTGAGTAGACTTTAGATGATGAGGATTGCCGGGAGAAGGTGCTTGTGGTGTTGGTGGTAGGGTATCGATGAGTGGTTGAGGGGAGTCAACCTGGTTCCCAATGATTTCAGTTCTCTCGTAGAATGTAAGGAGGTTGAATAACCCCTTGAGGAGGGTAGCGCTCACTGGGTACCTTAGATCCTAGGGACCAATTGTAGTGTTGCTTCAAGAAACTACATTGGAAGAGTGTAGTTAGAGTACGTGGAGAGAGGTAGGTGGTGATTACTTAGGAGGTTTTCTTGCTCTTAATGCGATTAGAAGGTCTGGTGGCATTCTTGTGGACTGGAAGGAGGATATCTTTGAGATGGAAGACTCTTTAGTAGGTTCCCATGTGCTGATAGCTATGTTTGGTGAGGTGCAACGACATGTTGAAGATGTCCATAACTATAGTCTATGGCCTTACAAACAGTGGTGAGAGGTTGTGCCCATGGGAAGATTTGGCTCAGGTGGCAAAGAGGATTCGAGGTTGGCTATGGTTGATTGGAGGTGACTTTAACGTCAACTGAAGTGTGGATGATAGGCCAATGGCGGAAGGAAGGATCCTGGCTTTGAGGATTTTGTTGATTTCGCTGCGCTACATGGACTTGTGGACCTCCTTCCCACTTCATGCGCCTTCACTTGGAGGAGTATGTCGGGGCAAAAATCCAGGATCGACAAGTTCCCGTGTAACATGGAAGTGGTCGAGATTTTTCGTATGGAAGAGGTCAGGTCGATGGATAGACCTTTTTCGTACCATACATTGCTATTGTGGCATGCAAATGAAGGAAGGCAGTTTGGAACCTATTTCAAATTAAATAGGTCTCGAATGCTAGAAGAGGGATTCAGGGAGATGGTGGAAAGCCAGTGGAGATCTCTTTAGCCAGTGGGATCAGCTGTGGTGAAGCTGGTATCCAAGTTGAGAGGGCTGTGGTTGTTTCTCAAGAATTATAGAAAGGAGATTCGATGGGAACACACAAAGAAGAGGCATGATGCCCTCACAAAAATCACAAGATTGGACAAATTGGTGGATAAAGGAACACTTTCTGAGGAAGATTCGACAGCTAGAACAACACACTTGCTTACGGTACAAGATAAGGACAAGAAGTTAGAGGTTGAATGGAAGGTCAATTCAAGGCAAAAGTGGCTCAGAGAAGGTGATTCCAACACTTGATACTTCCATCTGGTGGCTTCAGGGAGGAGGAAGAATTTGGTAGGCAAGCTAGTGATTAGTGATGCGACCCATATTGGTAGGGAGGAGGTAGGCAATGTGGCTATTGAGTACTATAGATCCTTCATGGCTAGGAGGAGAAGAGGGGACTGGAGTAGAGGTACATAGCATTAGGGGTGACCAGGTAGAGTCTGACTACGGGGTTCATTGAAGATGAAGGGAGGCGGTTTAGGGCCTCAACGCTGATGGGTGCCCAGGTCCGGATGATTTTCCAGTTTATTTCTACAAGGAATTTTGGACTCTCGTTAAGGAGGATGTTTTGCGGGTGTAGATGGAGTTTGCGAATGGCAACTTGGGTTTCAACAGATTGAATAAGTTCTATTTGTTTTGTTGCCCAAGAAAGAGGGAAGATATGGAGATTGGTGACTATAAACCTATTGCCCTATCTAATGCCATCTATCTTATTGTGGCCAAGGTGCTTTCCAACAGACTGTGAGGGGTTCTCTGGGATATTATTTCTCCTATTTGGATGGCTTTTGTACCAGGGAGGAATATTTTGGGTGGGTTTGTTATATAACCTTGAAGATCCTAGCTTTTTGGAAAAAGGTGAAGATGAAGGCGTTCTTGTGGAAGGTTGATTTAAGTAAGGCTTATGACTCGATCCAGTAGTCATTCCTGTGGGCATCTTTATTGAAGAGGAGATTTTTGCCCCGGTGGTTGGAGTGGATGAAACACTGTGTGACATCTTTATCTGTCCTGGTGAATGGAACCTTGAAGGGGGTTGGATTCAACCTTTAAGGGGGTGACGTAAAGATGTCCTTTAGCGTAGTTACTCTTTGTCTTGGCAGTTGATGCTCTAGTGAGATCTACTTTATGTGCTTGTACATAGAATTTGCTTAGAGGCTTCTTTGCAGAAAGCGGGGTGACCATCTCAGTGCTTTAATATGCAAATGATACTCTCTTCTTTGTAGACTGCTCAAAGATAAAAGCGGGGAGATTACGCTTGTTGCTTGAATTATTTGGGGAGGCTTTTGGATTACAGATCAACTTCTCTAAATCTACTTTTATTCCTCTCCATATGTCACATGCAAAAGCGATCTCCTGTCGGACTGCCCTTCGTACCCGCGAAGGATCTTTACTAGTTGCTTACCTGGGGCTCATGTTGTGTAGCGAACAGATTTGCACAGATGATTGGGTACCCCTTCTTGACAAGATGGAGAGGAGGTTGGTTGGGCTTCGAAAATTTTATCCAGAGGGGGTAGGTTGGTGCTCTTGAAGTTAGTTTTGGCCTCAATGCGAGCATATTTCACATCAGTTTTCAAGTTGCCGCAGAAAATAGAGAAAAAGATCAATGGGCTGATGAGGGATTTCTTCTGGACCAACTTTGGCTCCTCAGGGAAGGGTGCTAGATTGGTGGCCTAGGTGGATGTTTGCCAACTGGTATTGGAAGGAGGGTTAGGATTAGAGACCTGGCTACTGTGAATGATAGTTTCTTAGCAAAGTGGATAAGGAGACTACTTGAACGTAGTCGGGACCTCTTAGGATAGGTTATAGTGGCGTTGTATGGGTTGAGGTTAGATTGGTATTTTTTGGAGTCACCACCACCTAGTTCCTCCCACTTCGTTAGGGGTTTGAGGTTTGTAGCGCCTAAGATGCTACGCTTTTTCTGACTGTTTGTTGGCACAAGTGATGTTTCCTGATTCTGGATTGATGATTGGATGGGCAAAGGAAAGTTAAAGGATAGATTTTCGAGGTTTTTTACATTGGCAAGTGATAAGGAGGTTTCGGTGAGTGGTTGTTGTGGGGGGAGGGGGGGTGGTGCCCTACGTTTGTTGGTAATCTATCAGAGCAAAGATTTTTGGAGTTGGAATCTATGTTGCAGGTGTTAGAAGGCTACCAGTTGGAGAGGGGAGGTCTCGACTCTTTCATTTGGGATGAAGGACAATTCTCAGTACATGAAGTATACAACAGACTGAGAACTTTGAGATTGATGAATGATAGTGATTTTATTAGAGGCTATAGGCATATTTGGTCGGCAGCATGTCCATTGAAGGTCAAGATTTTTGTGTGGTTGCTCAGAAAGGGTTGCTTGATGACAAGAATGTGGTAATCGAGATGACCTCCAGAGGCAGCGAGGGTGTGCCTACTTTATGGAGAAGAGGCTCTTCTTTATGTGCTCATTGTCAATGCAAGTGTGGAGCTGCCTTTGCCCTGACTTGATCGTGTTTTCCTCGCATGACGATTTCTAGGCCTCCTTTAGGATAGGGGGGCGATAGGTGGGATGGAACACATTCAAGATGAAAAAGGAGGAAGCGAAGGTCTTTGCGGTGCTTTGGGGCATTTAGCTGGGAAGAAACGTGGTGGTGTCCAAGGGCCAGCAGCCTTACTCGGAGAATGTTGATTCTAGCATTTATTCCTTGATGCATTTTTGGGAACTTATTTGTAATCTGGGATTTCCTGTACTTTGCTTCCCGTTTAATTAAACCTGGGCGGTTATCAACCGGATAACCACCCTTTCTCTTTTGCAAAAAGAAAAAAGGTATTCACAACTTATTCCTTCTCCTGCCAGGTAATCCCCTAACCAAGCAGCTTGTTAGATCCTATGGGTAGACGGTGCTTCTTGCAGGACATGTATCTGTTCACTGACTTCAGAACTTCAATTCTTTTACTTTAAAATAGAAATTATGAAACTGCGCATAACCTTTGAACATAAATGCATCCTTGCTGTATTTGAATTTGATTGATGTTGGGGCAACCATCATTTCTCTATGGTAAAACTTGCAAGTTGGAAATGATTGAAAAATCTACCTGATTTGAGATTCAGGGAAAAGTGGTACATATGGTCCACAATATTGCCAGTGGAGTACAATAGGAAGTATCCATGATTGTATTCATCTAGTGGATCTTCCAAACATCTGTTGTCACATAGCACCTGGATATCCGTGTCATTAATTTATAGATCATTGTCCAGCTCGCTCACTCTGCAAATTTAGGCCGCCATTGTTGCAAGTGCATGGTAGTTCTTTTCAACCTTACCGTGGTCACTGAAAATCAAGGTTCAGAAAAGCTGAGCACAATTTGTGGGATGGTGAGGAATGTGGATGAAGCAACTCATAAAGGAAGGAGCCTGAGGAGGTGAAGAAGGGGTTTCTGAAGAATCATTCATGTAGAGGTTGGGAACATTTTCCACAGGATTTACATGACATGCCATTTTGCCTTGCTGCTTGTGCTTTTGTGATAGGAGAGATAAATGCCAAGTGTTGTCAGTTAAGGTGCCGCATGGAACTCTCTGGCCTCCATCCTTGTCAATAAATTTCTTGAAGCTTAAGTCAAACAGAATTTTGAAAAATGTAGAACCAGGTTTTTGATGCTTGCTTTAGACCATAGATTTCTCTTCAAGCCACGTGCATGGGCATTGTGATCAACCTTGGGAAGGCCTTTGTGTCCTTTCTTTGTACACGTCTACCTTTAATCACTGGGCTTGTGGCTATTCCACATGCGCATTTTACTTTATATCTGAAAGCTTTCCTGATGTCCATCTATTAAAGGGAAGGTACAGAGTAATCATGTTGACAATAGTACTGAAGGTTTTCTTTAATCAAACCCTTTGATTATGATACAAGTTGTAAGCTTCTCAGCCAATCTTCCGAGTTGTGCTTGATCTTGTAAGTTCAATTTTTGCCCAACACTCTTGTCAGAGTGCCTTTTTGTAATTTTTATGCGTCAATCATTTTCACGGTATTGGACTACTCACACAATTCTTCTTTCCATTTAGCTTCATCAAGATGTGTATTCGTCAAGGTGTTGTTTGCGAAGACTAGGAGTGTAGTACCCAAGAGTTAATGTATGTAAAACATTTTCAATGGTATAACAAGCACCCTTCACTCTGGTTGAAGATCATTCCTAGGCATAGGAATTAGGTTACTCTTGTTATATGGATTAACTTTTGGTGGCCTGCTCCTTCGAGTTGAGATTAGCTTTTTTTATAATTACCTTCACAATCACATTCACCTGCCACAATATTAATGTCTCCAGAGTTAGCCCCATGCATCTGCTGTGGTATCCGCTTTTGCATCATGGTCAACAGTAGGAGCAGTTGATGCAAATCCCTGATCACATTGACAAAGAACAAAGACTTTAACAGTGGAGACGGAAATGGCTTATACAGTGTTCATCTGTTATTGATGGTTTTAGAAATCTATAATCTTTCATTTCTTGTTGGTTGTCTTTCCTCTTGATCGTTGAAATCATATGAAGTTAAATCATTTTTTGAAAAAAAAAATCAAATCATGCATGGGAGTGTGAAAAGATCTGGTCAATCTTTCTATTTATACTGCGGAAATACAAATATGGATTGGAATTACTACAGTATCACAATCTTTTTTTTTGCAAATTCTACGGTATCACAATCTGAATTACTTTTCCACGGCAATGAGGCATGAACTATTTGCAGTTGCTGAATTTTAACAGATAGGGCGTCTAGTGCAGACCCTCAAGTTGTTTCTAAGTTGGTATTGCTGTTGAGCGTGGGGGGTGTTGAAGAAGCTTCTTGGCTAAACTAAAGTTAGAAAAGACCAGTCAAAACAACCCCTTATGGGCTTTGTAGCTGCAGTTTTGTCCCCGAATGTAAGCATGAACATAGATATAGTCTTCTTTCACCTGGCCTAAACTTCATTGAAGTGTTGGGAGAGGATTGCAAGGGCTGAACTATGATTTCTTAATTAAGGAATGGAATGCCAATGTCATTGATGTAGAATAGTTATCTGTTCCTTGTTTCAAAAGGAGACATGATAACATATTTTTAATACCTTGTTTCTTTCCAAAACTAGAAGAGATTGACTAACGCTTACATGTAAGGGGGAGTGGATTTGCTTGTTGCTTCAATAGTGTTGGAGATATGAAATTGACGCGGTTATTATTTACTTTTGAATGCAGAATGCAAATGTTATACAACATTGAATTATTATGGCAAATAGAACTTGGTGTTTGGAGAAAAATGATCAAGATACCTAATCAGCTTACTCGCAAGTTGTTAGAAAACATCTAATGAATTCGATAGATTAACCTATAAACCTAATCAGCATTATGTGTTGATGAACATTTATCCTTACCTATCCCTCCAATTGTAACATATCCAAAATTCTTTCTTTCTGGACTATTATTTGCACTTTCTGTAATTCCTGTCCTTTTCTCTTCAGCGCAGCACATTAAACTTGTGTTCTTTTCTTTTCTTTGGATATCTATAACTGTTTTCATAAGAGACAAATTCATGCATATTAGAAGTGTTGGAAATAAAGCGTGCCACATGGCAGTGCCACGTGGCAGCCGATCAGGAGGTGCCTTGGGTGACGGTTTTGGGTCCTAGGACTCTACTTTTGGTATTTGCTTAAGGTACAGTTTTTACTTATTTGTTATGTTTGGTTTTAGGAAAATTGTTTAGAGGATTTGATTTATTTTGTGATTTATTCTTTCTTATTTTAGAGATAAGATTTGATTAGTTTGTTTCTTATTTTAGAGAATATGTTCTTTCTATGAAAGAGAGCCTTTCTATTGTATTTGTTCCTTGATTTAGCAATAATATTTTCCATCTTCACACACTCATCTCCCTCTCTCAAAGGCAGCCAGCCACCACCATCACCGCTGGCCACCATCGTCAGCCGGCCACCAGCCCACAGCAGTCAGTGGCTGCTGCTGCTTTCTCTCTCCCTGTTCAATGTTGAACAGTCCTTGTTGGACTTTTTTTTTTCACACACCTAGGAGCCTCCACACTTCGCCTTGTGCAAATCTTGACAAAAAGAAAACCAGACATTGCATAATCTTGCACAGTTTTCTTTCATAGTACTGAAACATGTTGGAAGGATTTGACGGATGCCTTTTGTCCTTATTCAGTTCTTATCTCTGCTTAGATAACCAACCCAGAAGCATTTATACAAACGTAGATAATAAGAAGAGAGCGCTTGTTTAAAGGAGCATCTAGATAAATTACAGCTATTTTATCTTGAAAGGATTGTAGTGATTGTATGGCATTCTAGCATCAGCTATGTTGGGATAAAAAGGAAATGGAAGTGAATTCCAATGATAGAGCAGCTGTTAAACATGAGGTTTGATTCCCTCTTTTCTAGTACATGCTCAAACATTTCAAAAGAGTTGAGAGAATCTTCATTTCTTCTCATCTTCCTGTCCTTCCCTTTGATCTGAAGAGTCTAGTTTTCCGTTAAATCATCTTGTCATCGGACAATAAAAAAAACCAAGGACTCTGAGCTGTTCTTTGATCTTTTGAACAACAAAGGTTTGCATTGCATGGCCACAGTGGTGATTCCTGCTGTGTCATGCTTGAATGTCATTATCTCTGCTTCATGTTAGGGAGGCTCCTCATTCCTTTTGGTGGCTCATTTATTTGTTTCTTTGACTTCTGCCTTCATCTTGGGATCTTCCTTTCTTCTAGCTTGGCTGCCTTTTGTCTTGCACGAAATGCAACTCCATTCCTTTTCTCTTCCACTCTGCTATGTGCTTCTTGTCATCCATTCACTACATGATGTTGCCTGTTGTTGAGACCTCTGTTTTGATGAAATAAATTATATTTTGTTGTGAACTATTTCAGGATCACACTCGCGCAACTCGAGTCATTTATTCTTCGCGTGGATCAAAGTGAAGATTCTGAAGAGTCAATGTATCTGTTAGTTTAAGTATTTTGAGTCTAGAAATTATGTACGGAACCTTAAAAGTATTTTCATGATTTTCTAAGTCGTAAAATAAATATTTAGATAGTATTGATCATTAGACTTGATTGATCAAATCAATTGATCAATCAAAATAGGAAGATTGATCGATCAAACTAGCCTAACGGTCAAATTTGATTTTTCTTGCAGTTTGATCAATCAAGATAAAAAAATTGATCGATTTTTTTCGAATGATTTTTTTTTCTAACATTTCAAAAATACTCTATTTTCACCTATAAATAGAACTCCACGTCTCTTATTTTAAAACAGACCTTGAAAAATATTTTAAAGAGAAAAAGCACTTCCACTCCGATTCTCTCGTGCTTTCGTACTCATTCTTCTACGCTCTCCAAAAGTGTGTCGCTTTGCGCTTCTGAAAAGAAAACTCGGTTTGTATATTTTAATTCCTTAAAGTTTTATAGGATTAATTTCTGTATTCATTTTATTTCGTTTATTTCATTTGTTGGGATCCATTGTATTGGGATTCAAGGGGTTGTGACTACTCTTAGTTGGTAAAAGAGAAGTGGTTTGTAAGAGATTGTGCCACCCTCATTCAAGTGGTACGTGATAGTGGATTGACTAGCGTTGCCTAGTCGGGAAAAGCTTAAGCTGGGAGGCTTGGGTAGTGGTTTTTACTCGTACGGGTTTCCACTATAAATCATTGTGTATATTGTGGGATTGTTTTTATTGTACCATATTTTTTTTCGATTGATATAACGCTTGATCTTGTGTTTGTGGTTAAGTAAGATCCATGCAGATAGGTCGCACACGTACCACTCTTTCACCTATATGAACAAACTCACAATCATTGTGCATGTGATGTTAGTTGACAGGTCTAAATAATGCGAAAGCAAAAAATATCAAAGCATAAAACAATAAAAACACTTGGGTTTACGTGGAAACCTCACTCACGAAGAGCGGGGAGAAAACCACGGGAGAAGCGCCCTTATGGGTGTGTCTGTGTTATTTCTTTTCAAATGAATAAGTGGGGGGTACATGCATATTTATAGGCTACCACACACTAACAAAAGTCCTACTCTACCATGTGGGACTAAATCATTGCACATTTCTCTCAACGCTCCCCCTCAAGTGAGAGCATGGAATGTTCAGCTTGTAACACAAAGAAATCCACTCTACACAACGAAACACAACCTCTGGACTGGTTCTTGCTTGTAGGCGGAAGCATGGACTGGAGCTGTTGAACGAATTGTAGCTGGCTTCTGACAGTGGCATCTCTTATGGAGACTTGGTGCTGGTGGCTCCTCATTCAGTATCCCTGAAAAGGATTTTCCTCTAAAGACTTCGAAAAGTGGATCTCCCATTCTAAAGTTCACGAAATCGGATCTCCCACATCGAATCTAAAATGGACCCTTTCTTTGAGGACGTCGAAACTGGATCTCCCTTTCTAGAGACCTCAAAACTTTGGACCTCTTAGAGTTATGATTTCTCATGTGTAGTCCAAGAACAAAAAGGACTCCCACATGAGGGTGATTGTAATAAGCTTCCACACTCCCCCTTTCTCCCATACTCATATAAGAGAAGAAAATAATGAGAAGAAAAAATAATAAAAATTAGAGAAGGCTTCACCTCTTCTCTTGAATTCAACCCCTTTTTTTTTATTTTTTTCTTATTTTCTCTCTTTCTTCTCTTCTCTACCTTTTTGTTCTTTCTTTCTCTTTTTCTTCTTTTTCTTTTGATTTTCTTCTCGTTTCTTTTTATCTCTCTCCCCCCCCCCCCCCCCCCCCCCCCCCCCCCCCCCCCTTTTTTTCCTTTTCTTCTTTTCCCTTTTTTTTTTAAACTCTTCCTACCCTTCTTTTTTATTAGGGTTAAAAGAACCCAATAAAGCAGAGCATGGCTGCGGCACATCCGAACCCTGCAGGGAACCCTCTTCTTTTGTTCCTTCATCACCAAGATCCATGTTGTCTTCCGCAATGCTGCAGGCAATACGCTTGCCTCCAAGCCATCTCTGCATGACCACCATCGAGAAGCAGAGCTTTCTCATGCGAAGTAGCTTGGGCGTAATGGTGTGCAGGGAGGGAGGAGGGGCGAGGAGGTGGCGGCTCTCTTGGGAGCGAGGGTTCTTGTCGGTCGGGGGGTCCTAGTCGGAGCTTCGGGAGGCCGACCACGATTAGGATCACCAGTGGGGCATTCAAGGTGCAGTGGATAGTGTGCTCGACGTCACGGTGCCAGCCTCGTCTCCCCCCATGGGTTCCACGCTGGGCTGAGATCGAGAGTGGGCTGGGGGTGAGAGGGGGGGCCCACTCGCCGACGTTGTCCAAGCCAACGCAAGACCACTTGTCGATGGACCGGTGGGCAATGGCGAGGGGCTGGAGCAGGGGGAGGGCGGATCGGGCCTTGCAATTTTGTTGGAAGGCCCCATGGCACTAATGGTAGCGGATCTGAGCGGAATGAGGGGATCACGGAGGTGCACCAGTGCCCCTGGGCAGAGGAACCCCTGGTAGCGTGATGATGACAACGACAGAGGCAATCTCTTCATCCTCCGATTCATGGATCTACAGCAGATGAGATGGATGACGGATGATCTCTCTCTTTTCTTTGGCTCCTTTTGGGTCCTTCTTAGAGGAGAACTCCAAGTACAACAATAAAAAGATAAATTATGATAATAAACCTAAGAATTGAATGCTTTGATATCAAGTTGACAGATCTAAATAGTGCGGAAGCAAAAAATATCAAAACATAAAATAATAAAAATATTTAGGTTTACATTGAAACCTCACTCACGAAGAGTGGGGGGGAAACCACGGAAGAAGCACCACTATGAGTGTGTTTCTCTGCTATTTCTTCTCGAATGAATAAGTGGAGGGTATATGCTTATTTATAGGATACCACACACTAACAAAAGTCCCACTTCACTATGTGGGATTAAACCACTACACATTTCTCTTAACAATATTAGTGAAACTTTTCCCTTGGAAAAAAATATTAGCTTAATTCTTCTTTTGAGAAAAGGGGGAGCTGGACTCTGTCACTCACATAATTGAAGGTTTGCCTTAACAGTGATCTTTTCTAATCTGGCTTTTTAAATTATGGGCTTACGGTATTTGTTGTATTCAAGTATTTGAAGAAAAAAATGTTAAATTTCTCACTCAAGTGCTGATTTCAGGTTTTACTGGCATAGATGATCCTTATGAGCCACCTTTAAATTGTGAGGTAATCTGTTTCATCAAGTATTTCATATTTACGAAGTGCTACTCTGTGATAGACAATCAAAACTCACTTTTTCTCCAGATTTTTAACCCTTTATCTATGTTTCTTTTGATTTGTATGTCCTTCCTTTTCCACATAGTCCTGCCTTTTCTCCAATTTTTCCTTTTTTTACAATTCCAATATTTGAATTATGTGAAAATACCAATACTCTGCTTTTTGGTTTATTGTCTCCGAGTCCTAGTCAAAGAAATTTACATGATTAATCTTGATGCATGCTTTTTATCCCTGAGAAACTAATGTAATTTACTTGAAATAATGTCAGACTTTACGATCAGATTACGAGCTTTCAAAATTACAACACAACAAATCTCATTCCAATATAGCTGTCTTCCACAGTGGTATCAAGCGTAACGTGCATAGGTCCTTTCCTGTGAGAGATGTGTAATTGCAGATGCCACTGCTCTTCCAACTTTATCATGCGGTGCCCTAACTGCTATTGCCTTTGCCATGGAGGTATAGATGTTCTGCATAATTGTATATGGCTCCAATCTAGCCAAGAGGACAAGAATGGTGTCGGAATGGAGCAATCACTACGGGAGAACCCCCACAGGGAATTACATCAAACAGACGAAAGGGTGTTGATTCTTCTTAGCTGGCAATTCGGTACATGATAGTGGGCAAATGCTCATATGCTTCATCTAAACATCATACCAGGATGAGCAGAAGAGAGGAGCAGCCACTGTCCTCATCTAGTTAGGAGTTCCAATACTATCCTCAACATCATACCAAGAAAGTAGGGGTAGGGAAAAAGAATCAGAAGGTGCTGGTGAGTGTGTGAGAGGGGGTATGCAACACATAGAGAGGAAGTGGAAAGGGATCTTCGATACTGTTTGAGAGTCTACCGACATTTTCAGAGTCAGATGCTAGGCCTTTCACTAATGGGATGCTTCTAAAGAGAGATGGTGAGGAAAGGGAGCGAGATCAATAAGTTATCATATTCCCTTTTTTTGTTATTGTCCTGATAGAAGATAGGGATGAAAGTGCTCTTCCTCACTCACTATCAGGGGGAAAGATAGGACTCTTGTGAGGATTCTCACACTGTATCTTCTGTTACATAAAGAGTGAAAAGTCTGTTTGCAGGTGTGGTGGATTGAACAAGAGATGATGGGCATCTTCTCCTTCACCACTTGGCTTGCAGTGGGTGACACCCGTCAGGCCCCATGCATGCACTCTATCCCCTGCGTGTTTACAGCAATGGCGGCTAGTAACTTCACATTCTCCCAATTTTGGTGACTCTTTTTTGCACCAAATAATGTCCCACAGTATAAATCTTTCTCTTTTGTTTGCAACCTGCTTCCAAATGCAAGTGAGAGAAGGTCACCCCTGCACATTGAGACAACGCCATTCCCACCACTCTTTCTCACTCATTCTATCAAACTATAGGGCAACACCTTTCTATTCAACAAGATCGATGCCCAACATTTGGAGTCTCCCACTGAATCCTCTAGCTCCATTAACTCCAATTACTTGTACTATGCATGAGTACAGGAGAGTTGCTTGCCATCTGCATTTCTTTTGAGGTTTTTTGCCAACCTCTTGCAATAATATATAAGCTCTGTAAAGAGGAGCTGTCTCTTACCCTACAGGCCCTTCATGAGATTACCTTAGCTTATGGGAGAAATGGTTGGGTGTGGAAACATGGCTGTTTTGTTGTTAAAAAGGGCTATCTATATTTTATGAGAGCACAACACCTATTGACCCCATTCCGTCAGAGGATTGCGGAGGCATTTGGAGGTTTAACTTTCCTTTGAAAGCCTGTTTCTTTTTCTAGTTGCTGAGGAGGAATTGGTCATCCAACAGTTTAGGAGAAGATGATGGTTACCAGAGGCAGATGCATCTTATGTGATTTGCACTTCACCAATGGAGGATGTGGATAACCTTCTCTTCGCCTTACCCTTTTGTGCAACAATGTTGGTAGCACGTCCGAGATTGGCCTTTTGGACTTTTCTTGCATGAAGCTTTTAGGACAGTACTTAGGGTCGTACAAGTGACATGAATAGAGATACAATTAGGAGATTGTCCATACTCTGGTGCATCTGGTCAGAATGCAGTGGGGTCATCTTTAGAGGGGAGAGAACTAGTGTACATGGGGCCTTGTACCACTTTTTCTCTTTATGTGAATATTGGTGCAACTAGCTCTTTTACTCGATAAATTCAAAGGGTTAGTAACCCTTGTTAACTCCCCTTTTCTTTTTCACAGAAAAAATACAAGCTCTATACCTTGTAGGTATCTCAGACCGAAGCCACCCTCACCGGTTGGTTTGCACTACTATACATGCTAATGAGGATTGCACCATAATAGTTATTAACTTCTTTAGCACCTGGGTTGGTAACTTGGTATCACATATTTAAGCAAATTTGATGCAAGTTCATCGTTATGAGTAAGGAAATATGGTGTGATGTTTTGATGAAGTCCTATAGCTTATCCCTTCGAAAAAAGGAAAATCCTATAGGTTATTAATTTTGTGCCTATGTCCTGGTTCATCAACACAACTATTGGGATTTTTTCTTTTTTTCTTTTTTTTCCGTCCTTACTGGTGGGGGACCACTCGGTCTTTGATTAGATCCCTAACACAAAAACCATCAAATCAGCTTATGTATATTCCTCATCTGAGAAATATTTCCTTCATGCTTTTATTTCTTGCAGATTGAGATCCGACAGGAAAGCAACAAGTGTCCAACGCCTGGTGAGATGGCTGGACAGGTGGTGACATACTTGGAGGGCAAAGGCTTCCTTGTGGAGCCCTGATGACACCCGTTCCTGTTGCTTGTTGGCGGGTTGTTTGCTGGTCACTGAGCAGATATCATACATTTTCTGCTCACCAATTCTTCCTTTTGTTGTTTTTGACTAGGAAAGAGGTTCTTTTTTCTCCCCAAGTATTATTCATTTTCAATTGTCAAGTTGATTGCAGTGCAGTCATGGTATTTTTCTTATATTCTTCTATATAAGGCACTCCGAGACTGAAGAACACAAGGGATCAGCAAATTAGATTGGTCTTCTCTCTAGTATATTTTCCAACTTTCACCTGACCTGTTCACCTCTACTTGGAGAAGTTTGGTTAGCATACTAGTGAGATTGGAGGCTATATAGTTCTTTTTCTTTAAGAATGTATCACTTGAATTGGAACAAAATCATTGTCGAAGGCAAAATTTTTGTAATTTTTCCAATGCCTAAGATATGGACTTGATGGTTGTGTCCTCTGCAGCCTACTCACTTGCCTTTCTCACATGTGTTGATCCTATTTTCTTGACTTGTCACAGTTGTGAAGTATCTTCTAAATAACTCCGAATGCGTTTAAGAACACTGGCCTTGTTATAAATGCTTATTGTCCTTTGCATGCGGAAAGCATCAAACTTCTGCTTCCAGGATGACTTCTGAGGACGGGTTTGTATTGTTCTGCATGTTTGTATTCTTGAAAACGAAATTATATTCTGGTTTCATTTATGTGGTTTTGGATTTTTGATCCGAGTTCCCGTGTTGATAGCATTTGATACTGGATTGCTGACTGTTCTGCGTGTTTGTAGTTTTCAAAAATGGAACGTATGTTTGACTTTTTTCTGGGCTTAGTAGGACTAGATTCTTTGGATTTTAATTTACGATCCAGTGTTGAAACATTTAAGCTGTATTATGTATCCCCATTTCAAAATCTATATATTTGTTATTAAAGTATATCCAATTTTTTAGATACGTAGGACTCAATTTCTTGACCTTTTATACGGACTCTTAACAACCTTTTGGAAATTTGAAGCTACATGAAGAGGGATGGTAATCTTGTAATCAACGGTAAGTAACATGACATCTTAGACTTGTTTTTCCTACTACAACAATCGTTCTCATCCGCCTTGTAACTTCGATGCATTACATCTTGAATTTAGGTCCTTAGATAATTCAAAAATTAGAATTTCTAGGTCACAAAATCGAAAACTTAAGTTCTAAGAGGGGCAATAAAATTTTTTTGCTCGAAGGTTTGTTGGTTGAAGGATGAGTTTCACAAAGTAAAATACTAAGCAATAAATAGATTAGATGGTCACTTTGCGTATGAATTTATTTATGATTAGAACGAGCCATTAGGCTGGGTCCGGCTAGCACGACTCACCCTTAGGCTGGGTCAACGTACCCAAACCCGCAAATACCTTGGAGCAGGCTTGGGCTTAGGCCCCTGAAATAATTGGGTCAGGCTTGAGCTTTAACAGGCCTAAGCCCTGGGTCCACGAGCCTAGATTATGCAAAGACCAAATGGGTGCAACCTGTATAAAGGTTTGCAGGCCAATCTCACAAATAAATTTAATCTATGCATTAGGTACTTGTGTATTTATTATGTCAAATGTTTACGTATAAAATCATTAGTTCTATTAGATTATCATTGAGAAATAGATAGAGCCCTAGACTTTACCTAATTTATATAGAATTTTTTATATATATGTTTATAGTCAATATCTATACAAAATTACCTTCTTTCCGTTATAACTCCCAATGAATCAAATTTTCCTTCGATGAACGTTACATACCATAAGGAATCATAATAAAAAATATATTATCTAGAGCATTTTATATCTGCTATAATTTTAAATAATAGTTACCGGGAACATCGTGGCTTCTATATGAGTACCTCTGTAAATTAAATACTGGAATGTGAGACCACCTAATGAAGTCGTCTAGGTTGCTCCAGTCCAACCTAAACCCATTTAGTTTGTGCTAATCTCGGCTTTGGAATCGGTGGGAAAAAATATGCAAAAATCATAATGTCCAAGTTGGAAGGGACTGATATTATCTTGAAGACGTCCCCCACCGCATTGCTCCTCCCTTGTGCCCTGGAGTATCCAACTATACGATAGATTGGATGGCGTTATGAAATGGACATTTAAATGAATGTCCATTTTGGTGCCAGTGCCCTTTATCATATACTCGGCCGCCAGCTAAAATCGCAAAAAATTCCGCTACTTCAGTAGTATGCTTGTTTCTATATCTCAAATCCAATGGTGAATCATATCAATATGATTATAGAAACATTTAACCAATCTAGATAGATTTATCCGAAAATATTTGAGGATGTATTAGGGAGATTCTAACTCGGGTTGCCACTTATCGCACTTATACCACTAAATCAAGAGAGCTTTAGGGAAAAGCCTATTCATTTCCTATTGTCTCAACCCGTAGTTGTATGATGAAGCAGCATGTAGCGCTATCTGACACGCATGATTGATGGAGGTCTGTAGCAGCTGCTTGAACGTGATAGTCGCAGCGACAATCATGGCAGGTCGCGGTGGTTTTGCGAAGGAGATATGAGGTGGGAGGTCGTCGGCCGCTCGTGGTCCGTCAATGTGGTGCGGGATGCGGTCGGGACAGTTGCATTTTGTTGCGGTTCGACGTGGTCGGGGGTGTGGCTAGGCGATTTTCTTGAGTTGCTATCGAAGGCTGATGACGGCAAAGGTTGGCCGGCTAGCGTCGACGGCCTTTGCGATCGGGTCTCTTGTTGCAGGCTTTGCGATCGTCACTTTGGCATCTTCGGCTGCAGCTTCAATGATCGTGGATGGTCTGATTATGCGAGTGTCAGGGAGGGTTTCGTGCTTCAGGCAGTCTAGGTCTTCTTTTTCTTTTTTTTAGTATACTTTATTTTTGTTGGAGGCCACGTGTGACTTCGGATTTTTTATGGTTGAGTTTCTGATATCTGTCAATGATCGAATTCGACCTTCAAGTTGATAAATTTTAACTAACTCGTTGGCATGTCTTTAAGATTTTTATCATTGACGCTTCTCTATATCTACCAGCGTGCGGTCATCTTTTTATAGGATATTGCCCGATTCTCGATCTTGTGATGTATTTCATTTTATTTTTTCTTTATTTCTTGATCTTGTTTTAGTGTTCTGCATTCCTTTATTTTTATGGAATATATTTTCTCATTCATGGATGAGGATATTCTATCTCCTTTTATAGGTTCATTTGTATCGAATACTTTTCCATTAATGAAAACATTTTCAAATAGAAACACAAAAGTGACGCTATGTGATGCATATGTTTCCATATAGCTACACAAAAGGGCCACTTTCGTGGAAAATTTAAGAATGATGCCTTTAATAAAATCATGGAAACCACTGCAAAGATGAGAGTGGGTATGCCCATCAACAAAACCCTATGGCCTGTTGGGCGTAGCCTTCACTACAATAGGAGGATAGCCCATCACCAAAAGCTTTCGGCTATGGTTTTGCAAAAAATAATTGGTGATAGTTATGCGACGATTGCCAAAAGATTGGTTAAAATTCAAAGCAAATAAACATAAATTATTGGTAATAATTTATAAATTGGTACTAAAATATTTTGATGATGATTTTTCAATAATTATTGTTAAAGATAAATTATTTGTGACGATCCATAAACTATTAGTAAAATATTTTGTGTCAGTTTTTCAATAATCGTCCTCAAGATAAATTATTTTTATATGTTTAAAATAACATTTTCTTATCTTTTGCATCGATTTTATTTTAGGAAAAACAATCAGTAAAGGTATATAGTTTTTTTAATATATATTTAATTATGTAATTTTTCATAAACTTGTATAAATATAATTATCATCACACAAATTCAATTAATATCAAACATACAAACCATACAATCATCGATTAATAAAAAAAATCCACATCAACTATATAAACCTTAAATAATCACCATCTAAATTGAAAATTTATATGTAAAGTACAGTATATTATGTTGCAACACCTATGTTACCGATCCCACTCATATCATCGTCAAGTGTGAAGCGGAAAGATGGATGGTTTGGCCCACTCCATTGCATTGGATCCATGAGCTCCTTCCTTTGGTTGACTCTAGCATGACAAGTCACTGTAGCTTGCTTCAATTGGGAGGTTACATTATTGGGTCACTTCTACCTCTCCTTATCTCGATGAGTTAGTGTCTCTACTCGTGCCTTTAGCTAGTCAACATCTAAAGGCAACGACCCATTCTTCCCACCCCAGTTGCTGATTGCCTTGCTTCTACCTATGCTACGAACAAGCCGTCGTGCTTGAGTGACAAACCAATCCTAAATGCCTTCTCTTGTGTCATAGGTGGTTGCTGATTCTCATCCACAACATCAAAAGGATAAATTAAGTTGATCATATGATCCTAAATATACTTTAAATTATGCTAAGTATTATCATATATAAGTTATCATAAAGTTATAATGAAATGGTTTTCATGTAAATAACTTACAAGTCTCTCCTAACATGACTGATAAACTCATTGTCAAGTGCTCTCGGATGTGATATTGCTATAAGTTTTATCGTAGACTCTAACTCGATCAAGTTGGACACTACATGTGTATCTGACTATAAATGTGATACAAGTTTTAAGTTATTGTAACTTCTAATTACATGTATGTTGTCAAAGTAGATGGTAATGTGCATGTATTTGCATGTCTAATCTTCATTGAATCTATATGCAAACAATAGGTTTGGTGAAGCTTGAGTGCTATTGGCCTTGTTATTCTTGGATTGTTCCTACAAGAAAAAAATATTTCAATTAATAAGGAATTACATCAATTATTATGAAATATGAAGAAACACATACATGTATGTTTATTTTCCTCGTTGATGGTTATGTCCAATACTCATGGACTTCACTCCAAATGGCAACTGTATCCTAAGAGGGATATTTTTGAATGCCTCCCCATGACTTCTATCACTATGATACTAATTTATATATAAAAAATGTTAGCAACATGTAAGAGTTTAATTATGGTTACTTTATGTTTTTAGGAATTTTTTTACTGTATTCTTTATTTCCTCTCTCCAACTATAATGGATCCTCCACGTGTGCTTGAGAATATATGTTGGTACCATCGAATCAGGACTCCTATCAAACACTACTTGTATTTGATATTAGTTAATGGTTATAAAAATCAACTCATATTAAGACAAAAACAAAAGATAGTCAAGAATCGTTGCAAATTTTCAAATCAATTGCTACTTATATTCTTTCAAGATCTTCCTTCAATTGAGGAAGCAAAGTAGCACGATCGCTTTTGTAAGCGTAATGAGCCTCTTGTTGAATCTCAAATAATGTAAATCTTCCTCAGTTGATCTCGACCGAGATTCTGGTGCCCTCTAGTAGTCTGTCTAAGTCTGCGTTCTGTGTCAGATTCCTTTCTTTTGATTTTTTACCTTGAAAAATAGACAACATAATTAGAACATATAAGAAATTTAAATTTAAGAAAGGATGTGAATTTTTTACTAGTATTGGTACTTACCTTAGTTGCATGCTGTTGAGACGATTAAGGGTCTTGCTGTACCTTGTTGACCTTCGCTCCTACATCTATTTGACACTAAGTTTCTTGTTGTGTCTTGACCTATAGAGGGATATGGATTGGTATGGGCTTAGGATAGTGGATGTTAGACTTGTGCTCCTAAGGTGGCTTGGCCACCTTCTTGCCCTTCCTGTTAATGTGTCAGGATCATGCAAGGGTATTGAGAAGTATATAAGTGCTACATTGAGGTGGCCTGGAGGTAGAGGATAGAGGTGGCTTGGAGTTGGTGGCAGACACAAGTGGCTTAGGGAACATAGAAGGAGGTGGCCTAAATCCAAGAGTTGTGAAAAAAGTCTAGGAGGGTGGATGAGGTTTGGGTGGGGATAAACTAAAATTGTGATAAGGTGGGAATGAACTGAGGTTAAGATTGGGTGGGGACAAAGTCAAGATGTGTCTCCTTGTATCCCTTGGTGTCCTCCCTCAACTTGGAGATAACCTAACCCCACTCCCTAACGACCTTCTTCTTGACTTCATTTGCACATTAAAAAACAACTAATCAGTTATAAAGATATAAAAAAAAGTGAACATGAAAAATTTAGGCAAATAATTAAAAGTATAAAACATTTAATGAATATCCTATGCAAGAGATATACAAAAAGATGAACTGCAAAGTACATAGAATACATGAAAGTATATTTAAGTAAATGAATGAACTATAAAGTACATATAAAATATTTAATGAATAAATGTATGAAACATTTAAGAAAATTAGTAAATGATCTATATACAAAAACTAATGAATGATGTATGAATTGTAGAAGAGATGCATGACTTATACATGTTTACATAGAATGAAGTATATCTTATATATTAATGTTTATTGCACTGAGATTCATTTATATATCTTTCTTGTGGAAGTTCTTGGTAGGCTTTAGGTTTTCAGTCAGGATTCTCAAGTGTATCTAAATTTGTGCAAGTGTGTGCCTCTATGAAGTAACAATAAAAAAAATACAATACAAATAAATAACTTTTAAACATCAAATAGAAGATGATAATAAGACATACATCAAACACATTCAAAATTTAATGAACTTGTTAAAGTCTAAAAATATTTTTACAGAGTTTCCTCTATACTATGAAAAATTTCCCAAATCCTACTTAAGAAAAGTGGCAACATAAGAAATATACAGTGAAACATCTCATAATATCAAAGTGAACACACTCCATGTGATAGACACTAACAGATAATATGTAGGCACATGTCACATTTCATTTATATAAATATATATAAGCATTTCATTGACAAAAACATCATTCATATCCATCACCACCACCTCTTCCTAGCTCCTCCACTTGGGCTTGCCCGTCTCGTCTTCACGATTGAGTTACCCTCTCTCTCTCTCTCTCTCACACACACACAAACAAAAATTGGCAGAGTTTCCCCTACTCTATGAAAATTTTCCCAAATCCTACATAAGGAAAATGACATAATCATAAACACATACTATGGTAATAACTTCATTGGAAACACTTTGCAGTTCATTTACATACATTCATTCACATAAATACATAAACACAATTCGCATAAACACATATCAATCACATTTCATTAAACAAAATTAAGGTTTAAATCAAACTAGTGTTACCTCAGAGAAAAGGAGAATCCAAGCACAAGAACTATGCAAACTACCCGTAAAAAAAGAGAATAAAGGAAAGTTTATAAAAACACATATAAATACATACACACAAACATGCACAGACACACGCATGCATCTCTCACAATATCTTAATTTTGTGTATGCACACATGTTTGTCCTCTGTTTTACAATTTTGCATATGCACAAATATCTCATAGGCGTAAAAGGAAAGTATATAGCATGGCTAAAGATAGGGATGCCATATTACAATTTCATGTGATGCCATGTTTTAAAATAAATTGAAAATTTCATGCAACCTTCCTGATCAACAAACACTAGTGCTCCTATCCATTTCCAAGTTTTTGTGATGGATTATGAGATCTCTATAACCAATCAACAAACATTCCCAATCACATGCAGCAGAGTTTCCATCCATATTTTCAATTTGACATACACTAATATTAACGTACAACCAACGTACATTCTCAATCACATTAATATTAATAAATCTACTTACATTCAACCAACATCACATTAAAACTTTAAAAAGCAACAATATATGCATGTAGAAGGCTCGACAAAGGCACAAACACAAAGTTCCACATCAGACATCAAATGATCACTAAGAAAATTAATTATTTTTATATCATGGATACATCAATCATTCAAAAATTATCATCTTGGATTGTGGAGGAGAGAAGGGTGGAGGTGTCTTCAAGACTTGACTCTTGGTTGAGGGGGAGGGGGAGGGGTGGTAGATGACCGAGTTAGGGCACTAGGGCTTAGTGGCTAGTGGTGGTGGCTTGGTGGAGGGGAAGCGAAGGAGGAGGGTCGGTGAAGGGGAAGGAGTTAGGAGGAGGGGCAACGAAGGAGGCTTGGTAGTGGTCAGGACTAGGGGAGCGGAACTGGTGGTGGTCCCAAAGGCGATGGATGATGAAGGTGGAAGAGAGGAGGAAGGACAAGAGCAAAGAGAGGAAAAGGTAGATGCAGGCGAAGGAGTGGGTGGTGAAGGGTGTGGCAGAGGAGGGGAGGTAGGGGTGGAGGAGGGCACGATGAGGGGCAAGCAGTGGGGGTGGCAATAGAGGGGGAAGAGGAGTTATGTGATGGATGAGGGGGTCGCGGGTGAGGCAGTAGGAGCTAGTGGGGGGTGTCTCTGAGGGGGAGATTGCATGAGGGGTTGACGGAAGGGAAGGAGATGAGATCATTAGGGTGTAAGTTGGGAGGAGAGTGAAGTGTGCAAGTGAAGTTGTGATTTTATATTTGCATTTTTGCTTCTACGAAACCATCCTCAAATGGTTAAAAATATTATTTTTTTTTGTATTTTTGGCAACAATATTTTAGAAATTATCAGAAATAGATTTTTGGATAAACATCACTAATGGCTCCGTCCACCAAGACCATTTGAAGCGATTTTATAATTGTTGTTGGCAAAAGTTTTGAGCAAACCATACGTCAAAATGAAATAAAATAGGTTTTTTTTACATTTTTTGCGATAATTTGTAGAAATTTGTTGCTTGAGTACTTTATTAATGGTTGCTGGAGTACTTTTGTAAACCATCACAAAAAACTCACCCAACAGTAATACATAGAGGGATTTCTTATTTGCTTGTTGACGATGATTATAGAGAATGGGTCACAAAAAGGTTTGAAATTTTATTTTTTTATATTTTCGATGATGATTTTTTCGGTGAATCATCGCTAAAAGCCCATTGGCAATGGTTCGAAAACCATTACCAATAGCCCGCTCACCAAGACTAATTGAAAGCCTTATTGGCCATGATTTAGAATCTTCGCCAAAGTTTCTATTAGCAACATAACTATCGCGAAATAACTATTATAATTGTGCTATTTTTAGTAGTTATTAAAATATAGTATTATCCCAAGTTTCAAAGCTAGCTATCATAGTACCAGATGACAGTAATCGTTACATCATTTCATACTATTATTTATATTATTTTAACTTATCCATCACAATCACTTCGGTTAATACACTCCTAATATAAATAAAAATAAAAATTAATACCCACAACGTATTTACTCACATATTATATCTAACTCCATACGCTAACTTATTTCTAAAATAAATATAAATATAAATCAATAATAATACATTGACTCTCTTCTAACTCGCCGCTTACCCCCTTTCACTTCCAAACCTTACAATTTCTTAAATTTTATCAAATCCTAAACCTTAAATTTATACCAAATAAGGCCGATACATTATCTCCACAGCGAGAAAGGAGAGAGCTGGAGATCTCACAAAGAAGATTCCATTCACGTTCAGACAAGTTGCACTCCCTTGTCAAAAGGCCATGCATGAAAGATTCCACCTTTTTTGCTCTGAACGTACGTGGGGGATCAACTTTATTTTGATCAGAAGGACCGACGACCTTTCTTTTCGGAATGGATGAAAGAGATAGAGAACAGTCCAAAGAAAATCCGTACTTAACGATGGATTCGAAAAAAAGATAAATGACCAATAGTTAATTTATTGTCAAATAAATACAAAAAAGATCAGAAAATTTACTTAAAAGGATTTTCGGTCCTCAAGACCCGCCGTTGTTCAAATAATGCTTATAATAAGATGGGAACCGATTAAATGACGAAATCAAGAAACCTCTTACTAATTTGGATATAAATTTAAGGCTAAAGAGGGAGACCGTGAAACAAAATATCCTGTAAAATGGTCTTTTGTTGAAATTATTGGTTAGAGCAACCCGATACATCAAGAGGGCGACGTACAGTAGATTTGTCGATTCATGAAAAAGAGGAAGATATTCGATGATAATATATATTGAAACCTACCTATCAAGTTCATTTTTTGCCATGCTCGATGCGTCTGTTAATTTGTAAACAAGCGTCCATTACCAACACTATATTTATTTTTGACCAACTAATTTTTTTTTTTTTTTAAGTTCATCTAATTCAAAATCATTTTTTAAATCCAAATGCTGCCCGTTACACACACAAAAAGACCGGGGGAAAGGGAGATGTATAAAAAATATATCATGCGTCACGTTTTGAAAGTTAATTTTATATTAATATAAAATAATTTAGAAAAAGTTAATTTCACTCGTGAAAAATAATTATTGAATGATCTTATGTTGACGTAAAATAATTTACATCTTCGTATTCGTAAAATACGTTAACTTTCTTATTTTTACACCCGTGCTCATATATCTAACCCATTGATTTACCATTTTACATTTCCACACATCTTTCAGACATGAGAACGAAAGCCCGACCTTGCCTTTTCAGTCGTTGCTTGTGCACGATGGATCGACGTGTTCGTCCTTTCTCACATTTCTACCAACAAATTAGTGGTATGCCATGGACAGAATAGAAGCCGATTGAGATAAAATATATATATATATATATATATATATATATATATATATATATATATATATATATATATATATATATATATATATATATAGTGTACGTAGCTTTCCAACTCAGGTCACGAGGGCCTCTATCCATATTAATTCTTGCATGACAGCACGTGAACTGCCAAAGATGATGACGGATATTCTTGGTTAATTTGCTTGGTTGCCCACCAGCACCTTACCTCTCCTGTCTGCTTTGCCCCCCCATGAGTACAGGTCCTGCCTTTGGCGCCCAGTGGCCGACGAGCTGTACGTTTTTAACTCCACTGGTATTGTAAGATTTTAGGGTTTCACCATAGTCAAGCAGTACACCCCCCTTCGTCTTCTCTCCCATAGCGTCGACCTTCTACTACATTATGAGGCCTCCATCGACCGATAGGGCCTAATCGAGGCTCCACCCCACCCTTTGGAACTTCCCCTCCTTCCTCACCAACCCTCCTCTTCTTCGAGGTCGACATGCATAGTCGGTGGCCACATGCTCAGACGGTCGAAGCAGACCTGAGGTCGACGAGCACTGCGGCAAGTGGCGATGGTGTGTCCTATGTTCGGTGGTATTTGTTGCTGGCGCTCCGACGTCTCGCGACTGTCAGGTCGAAACTCGCTGCTTTGCCTATGTCAGCATAAGGTGGCAGGAAGGTGTGCGGTCGGTTGCGTATCGGTGTGCGCACGACAGTGCTGATGGCGTGCGGTGGTAGGGTGGTGGCTAGCCGTGATGTGACCCTTGTAGTCTGGTGTTGTGGCATCTTTCATTGCTCGTTTTGCCATGCTTGTAGGTTGGTGTTGCTATGATTGGTTGTCTTGTTGTTGCTCAACTGTAGTTGATGTCGTTCCTTTTCTTTTTCTTTCTTGTGTTGTTTTGTTCTTCTTGAAGATCACATGTGACCCTGAGCTTAAACGGCCAAGATCGATTTCGACCTTCTGGTCGTGCCTTTTGCTCTTGCGGGTGTATTTTTTCAAGTTTTGACTCGTTGATGTCTTACTATATCTACGAGTATGAGGTCACCTTCCTACGGGAGGTTATCTGTAACGAATGTGTGCCCCAAACGTATTTTAAGACGTCTGGGAGGTGGCTCAGACGTCGGACAAGACGTCTGGGATCACAACCAGACGTCTGATAAGACGTCTGGGATAGTTTCAAGACGTCTGGAAATCCGTTATTTTCGACACCCGCGAGTCGCCTGCGCGCCTGAGCGCGCAGATCGCATATTCCCTCTTTTCTCTGCGGCTGCAGGCGGCCTGCCGCCTTCTCTCTCTCCTCTCCGCGCGGCGTTAAAAGGGGCGCGCCTCCCCTCCCGTCTCCACCGTCTCCTCCTCCTCCTTCCTGTGCGCGAGAGCGAGCGGACGCGAGGGTGGCAGCGGCAGCTGCAGTGAGCGCGGAGGAGCTGCGGCGTGCGAGGGCGGAGCTCTGCCGTGAGGGCAAGCTCGCCGGAGCGGCTTGGCCGGCCGACGGAGGGCGCAGGGGGCGCGGAGCGACGCGGAGAGGGACCTGCTGCGGGCTGAGCAGCAGACGCGCGAGGTGCGACGCGGGCGGCGTCGCGAGCAGGGTTCTGATTCTGGAAAAATTTCCAGAATCAGACGTCTGTGTTGATAGCCAGACGGCAAGGTCGACGTCTGTAAGATCATACAGACGTCTGAAAGGTGAGTTTCCGCTTTCTTCTTCCTTCTTCTCGACTGACCGTACTGAGGGAGGGGGGTTGGCTGTGCGCAGGTTCGCTGATTCGTCATCCTTTGCGAATCAGACGTCTGGAAGTTGTACCAGACGGCGGGAGTGACCTCCAGACGTCCTGAGGGACCATCGGACGTCTGGGATCTAGGGCAGACGTCCCCGCAGACTTCTGGACGTCTGGGAAACCACGCTGAACAGGTAATTCTCTGATCCACTTTTTAAGACGTCTGGAAGGAGTTCCAGACGTCTGATTTTACACAGTATCATCTTTTTCGACCCGTTTAGGGCCCGTTTGGGCTCCGTTTTCCGCGATTCGAGTTGCGTTCGTTTCAGAATTAATTCCTCTACCCGTCTACAGTAGCTATACACTGTTTTGAGACACTCCTTGTGTTTGATCCTTGTGATAGGACCTCGTTCGGTTGCAGTCTTGAGAGTCGCGGAGGCACGCGGGATTCCCGATCACGCCCCCATTACTCCCGTTGTACCTGGTAGAGTGGCTTTAAGTATTAATAAAATCTGTTAAAGTATGGAACCATAACTAGAACATAGGGCATTGCATGAATCCTAGGAATGAGAAATATATGGAATGATAGCTCCTAGGTGTTGCATGAATCCTAGGGCCGGAAAACTAGATTGTATGATAGATCCTAGGATATGGCATGAATCCTAGGGTGGAAAAACTAGTGGAATGTATATTACTGCAGTCTTGGAAAAATGGAAAGGAATATATAAAGCTGCCTGTAAATTTAATTAACAGCTGCCTGTTATGAATAAAGAAACATGTTTGAGATCATGGATTTTGAGAACGTGAATCTGGGAAGTGAAATATATGATGTTCTGAGATAAAGAGCTGGAACCCTACGGGGAATTAGGAGTGGAACTCCTGGAAAGAAAAAGGAATGGAACTGAGATGTAGTTTGTACTGTCTCTTGGGTACGTAGTACCAAGGGAAGTACCTGTACCTGTTTAGTGCAGAGTGGGGCCAGCCGCCCCAGGGACCCAGGGTTAGGATTGGCCGCTCTGTACCGACTTGTTGGCCCTCGTGTACGTAGTACCGAGGAGAGCTACTAGTGTTAGGAGAGTACTAGCTACCCCACGGGCCCCGGGGTTCTGCTAGCCTCCTTCACCGACTTATTAGGCCCGTTAGGGCAAACCAGGGTAGTCAGGCGAGGGTGCGCGGACTGTGGAGGGGCAAGGCCCCGGTTTGGTTACTGTGGATGGGTTGGACCCCTGTTACTGAGAGGGCTCTGCCCTGGTTCCGTGCTGTGCTTTGGGCGCACCCGTTAACGGAAACGACTGACCGCGTGCCAGTGTGGGCTAGCTACCTGTGCGTTTATCGCGCGTGCCGTAGTCACCGTTACGTCTGTCAGTGACCTTGGGGTGGTTGACTGAGGGTAGGATCACCACGGGGGACTCTCCCGGCCAGGAGAGCACCACGTGCTACTTCTACTTTTGGAAAAGACTGTAATCAAGATCGTTCCCACGAGGACATTCGAGATCAAGTAAAGGATCTGAGAAATAAATGAGATAGTGAGAAAAATTGAAAGATGTGAATAAAGGAAGTAATAGAACATAACAGCTACTGTACACTCTACTGTTGCCTTTAGTTAGTTTGCCACTCTACTCAGCGTTTTGCTGACGTGTTACACTCGTTACCTTTTCAGGACCAGGTGTTGAGCAGCCAGGGTCGGCGGCTGCAGAGGACGCTGGGCCGAGTAGGGTCCAGTAGAGTTACCACAGCTTTTGTACCCCTTTTGTTTCTGTTCTAGTGAGTAGTTTTTGTTTCCGCTGTACCTTCTTTACCTGCAGTTCTTGTTATATGATACATGCTGTTTTACTGTTGTGGTGGTACCTACTGTAGTAGTTTCTTTCCTTACTGCTGCACTTTCTTACTGTTAGTTATATTCATGCTGAATGTGGTTTATTTTACTGTCTTTTGGTTACTTCCTTGTTGGACGACTAGGTCTTGGGATTAGTCGAGTCGGTCCGGTTCTCGTGTCTCGTAGGGACTCGGGAACCGGGTCGTTACATTATCCGATTCTCGATATAGAAACTGTTAAGAACCATGCTGTTTAAGCCTTTTAAGGCGTCTGGACTGTAGGTTAGACATCTGGTAAGATGTCTGGACTGTGGGATAGATGTCTGTACACCTTCCCAAATGCCTGGAATCAAAAAATTTAAGTACGAGTTCGCGTTTGTGTGCGTGCTGCGTGCAGATAGTACTCTCAATTTTCCTCCCCTTCTTCTCTCTCTCCCTGCCTCCAGCAAAACCCTAAACCTACCGATCTTATATAAGACCCCCTTCCCCTCTCGTTCTCCCCACACCAGCCCTTCCCCTCTTCTTCTCCACTCCAGCAAGAGAGCGCGTGGACGGCGTCGAGGAGGACCGACGTGAGGAGAGGAGGAGGAGAGCAAGCTCACATGGGAGCTCATCGGTGAGTGCACGGCCGAAGCAGCGCGTGCATGAGGAGTGCGTCGGGGAGGCCCTCCCCGGCACTACTGCAACCGGAGCTGCAGGCGAGGGGGCGCGGCGCGGCCACGCGCGGCTCGAGAGGGCAGAAGTAGGTTCTGGTTCTAGGTTTTTCTCAGAATCAGACGTTTGGAGCGACGTCCAGACGACGGAGAGGACGTCTGGAGGCGATTCCAGACGTCTGAGATGAGAGTTTCGCAAAGGTACATTCCCCTTTGCGGATGCGGTCATGCAGGTCGCTCTGCAGTAACCTTTTTGCATGCCCATTTTGAGAGATCTGTTGGTGGCGTGCAGGATTCGCTTCGGGAAGGCGTGGGGCACGCCCGGCCACGCATTTCAGACGTCTGGGTGACATACCAGACGACGGGAAGCGCTTCTAGACGTCTAGAGAGGTGGTCGGACGTCTGGAGCTGGGTCCAGATGGTCTAGGAGGGTTCTTGGACATCTGAGGATTGGTGCAGGGGCTTGAGGTATGACACTGGACACTTTTAAGGCGTCTGGAAGTTGTTCCAGACATCTGATTTGAGTCAGAAATCCTATTTTTGACCGTTTAAGATCCGTTTGAGGTCCGTTTTCTGCAAATAAGATATCGATGTGTTTCTTGTGAGTTCCTCTACTTGTTAGAAGGTTTTCCATACCGTTCTGATAGTTCCCTTGTGATTGTTCCTTGTGATAAGACTTCGTTCCGTTACGGGTTCGGGGCTTGCTGAGGCACGTGAGCTTACTGTTCAAGCCCCCAATACTCCTGGGTTTACTAGTAGAGTGGCTTCCCCCTAATTTAATTATAACCTAAATGCATGTGTGGAATGAATGATTAGAACCTAGGATATGGCATGAATCTTAGGACGAGAAACACTTGAAATGTCTGTAATGGATGATTGAATTGCAGTCTTGAATGAGTAGATAGAATGATAACAATTGCCTGTAAATAAATAACAGCTGCTTGTAAAATATGAAGTACTTGTGCTAGTTAACTGTTGCATGTAAATTTCCTGTTGTATCATTAAATGACATAATACGAGCTGCATATATATAAATTGAGAATGGAAACGTGAATGATGAAAATGTAAGCTGCCTGTGTATAACCTATAGATGGAAATGTGAACGATAGCAATACAAGCAGCATATGTATAACCTGAGAATGGAAATAGAAATGATAAAACCTGGTATGGCTTGGCTTGAGGAATATGAGCATGAACCCTACGGAGAATTAGGAGTAGAGCTCATGAAAATAAATGTAATGGATTTGGAAATGTGAGTGGGGAAGTGAGCTGGCCCTTAAGTACGGAGTACCAAAGAGAGCGACTATCCTCATGTTTAGTGCAGAGCGGAGCTAGATGCCATTGGGTTGGGATCCGGGGTTAGGATTGGCCACTCTGTACCGGCTTCTTGGCCCTCGCATACATAGTACCGGGGAGAGTTACTAGTGTAGGGAGAGAGCTAGCCATCCCATGAGGCTCGGGGTTCAGTTAGCCGCCCTATACTGACTTGTTAGGCCCATTAGGCAAACCAGGATAGTCAGGAGAAGGTATGCGGACTGTGGAGGGGCGAGACCCCTGTTTGGTTCTTAGGGGATGACTCCTGTTATTGAGAGGGCTAGCCTCTATACTGGTTTCGTGCTGTACTTTGGGCGCATCTGTTAACGGAAACGACTGACCGTGTGCCAGTGCGGGGTAGCTACCCGTGCGCTTATCGCACGTGCCGTGGTCACCGTTACGTCTGTCCGTGCCTTTGGGGTGGTTGACTGGGTGTAGGATCACCACGGGGGACTTTCCCGGCTAGGAGAGCACCACGTGTGCTTTCTACTCTTCGGAAAAAACTACAATCAAGATCGTTCACACGAGGAACATTCGAGATCAAGAAAGAGACCTGATAAATAAACCAAGTGGTGAAAACGAATAATTAGTTAAAGGAAGTAATTGAAAAACAACAGCTACTTGTCCACTTTTACTACTTTAGTTAGTTGGCTGCCACTCTACTCAGCGTTCGCTGACTTTGTGTACTCATAACCCTTTTGAGGTCCAGGTGTTGAGCTGTCAGAGTCCACGGCTGCAGAGGGTGCTGGGCCCAGTAGAACCCAGTAATTGTAGCTTCTTGTTGTACTCCTTTCTGTTGTAGTGAGTAGACTCTTATACCTTTATATTATATTTTTTATGTTCCTATATTTGTTACTTTCTATTGTTATGGTGATGATATGTACTGTAGTAATTTTTATTTCCTTACTGCTGTACCTTTTTACTGTTAGTTGCTTAAGATAGTAAATGTAATTTACTCCTATTTTTTAATTAATTTCTCATTTAACGATTAAATCTTAAAATCAATAGAGTCGATTCAATCTCATATTATATAAGAATTCAAAAATCGGATCTTAACGTAAACACATTCTCTTTTTCTTATATCTTTTATTTCTTATATTATTTTTTATTTTTTGACATCCCCCGTTATTACAGTGGTGTAACCTTTCCCTCCTGGCGAAGATGACGTCAGACTTTTACTTTCACTTCTGTCGCATCTTTGTATCGGATTCTTCCCTCATGAATAAAATCATTTCTTCAAAACAAAAACAAAATAATCACAGTCAAGCCGTACTGCCAAAAAAAAAAAAAAAAAAAAAAGGGAAAAGGTTGGGGGCGGTGCGGTTTGCATGTGATCTGCCCAACTCACTGCCGCCATCGATCATCATACGCAAACCCCCCATCATATATATATATATATATATATATATTTTCCCAGCGAGGGCCAGAGACAAAAAAGCATGAGAGTGGAAGGTGCCCTTTCGATCATGGAGGGTGCAGCATATGCTGGAGAGGTGGAGATGGGGACAAAGGAGGGGGTATGTGCAACTGGAGGTAGTGGCGTCCTCCTCTGGAGTACATGTGTAAAAGGAACGGTGGTGAAGGATCTAGTTTGAAGAGGAAGATGGGTGTTTCTTTCAGCTCCAAATTTTACCCACCAACAAGAAACAAAAGGAGGATTCCATAAATGGGTTTTGCGGTGGACAGGGAATCAATCTTCGTTTGGGTGCGTATCAGGGAACAGTGGAGTGAGAGGAGCATCTTACGTCTGTTTGGTTAGTAGAATAAAAAAAATGTAAAAGGATAAAGAAAATTAGGGATTTTTATGTTATTTAAATATTTTGTTATGATTGTTGTCCCATGAAATAATTAGAAGTATTTATTTTATTTAAAGTATTTAGTAGAAAGGATAAATAAATTTTATGAAATGAAGTTGAAAGAGAAAGACGAAAGAAGTAAAATAAATCAAAAAAATAAATAAATTTTATCTTTAAAGTAAACTTTATTTATTTCAAAATTCATTGCTTAATATCAGAATCCACCGATATCAAAATAAAAATTACAAGATATAAAATTTGATTCTAATTTTCCATCTATTATACCAACCAAATAATCCCTTAATAAATTATATGATAAGAAAAGAAGAACAAGAGATATTCTTACGAATAAAATGCTAAAGGGCATCGACTAATCTAAACTAAAATCTAAGTCAAACCCGTCTCGGTGTTTGATTTCACAACACATAACTATTAGGATCTGCGCCTCTCTTTTCTTGCAAGGGAGCTTGGATTAATATTTGAATTTTTGCTTTGTCAAAATATTTCCAAATGCTCAAATAACAAGCACCCCTCTCCGCAGCACGGGTGCTACACAACTTGAATGGCATTGATGCTATAATATTAGTGCTATTCGTATTACATCACATCAGTGTAACTTCTGTAACATTGAGGGCATGGCACCTGTATCATTTAAATTATTATTATTTTTTAAAAGATAATTTTATTAAAAGGGGAAAGAATGTGATATAACATGATGCACCACAATGGGGAAGAAGGGAAGAGAATTCCTTACACCTTCAGTAGGGAGAGGTTACGTCCAATGGAGATCGGGGAAGTCAAAATTTAGAAAAATAAAAGATAAGAAAAAAAAGAAAAAGAAAAAGAAAATGTATCGAAATCGGGAATCGAATGACTTTCCTAGGGAGAGTGACCCTACACTCGTATAAATGGCAAGCACCAATGAGAATAAACTTGAAGAATGCGCAAACGAGAAAGTCAAAGAAGACAACCCGAAGGACGAATTTGACTCCTCACTCTCGTCAGAAAATTGGCCGTATAAAACTCGAGATCATACGTAATTCCCAACAAAAACCAACAGCACAAAGAAAGGAAAAGGAAATGATCAACTGTTATGACCCGGTTCCCGAATCTCTACAGGATACGAGACTGACCCGACCAGATTGATCCCAAGACCCAGTCGTCCAACAAGAAATAACCAAGAAGCAGGAAAGTAAACCACATTCACTATGCTATATAACTAACAGTAAAAAAGTACAAGCAGTAAAGAAAGAAAAGTTACTAACAGTACATATCACCACCATAACAGTAAAACAGAACAAGGTACAGAAACGTAAAGGTAACAAGAGTCTGAAACTCACTACAACAGAAAGTACTACAACAAGAAGGCTACTGCTACTGGGTTCTACTGGGCCCAGCACCCTCTGCAGCCGGAGACTCGGGCTGCTCAACACCTGGACCTGAGAAGGGTTGTGAGTAACAAATTCAGTGAACGCTGAGTAGAGTAGTAACCAACTAACTAAACTAGTAAAAGCTAATAGGTAAATTAGCTATTCAAATTCTTTAATTTATAAGTTATTTCTTTTCACCAATTGGTTTATATTTTCAAATCTCTTTCTTGATCTCGAATGTTCCTCGTGGGAATAATCTTAATTGCTGTCTTTTCCGAAGAGTAGAAGGCACACGTGGTGCTCTTCTGGTTGGGAGAGTCCCTTGTGATGATCCTACATCTAGTCAACCACCCCAACGTCACTGTCTAGATGTAGCGATGACTATGGCATGCGCGATAAGTGCATGGATAGCTACCCCGCACTGGCACACGGTTGGTCGTTTTTGCTGGCGGGTACGCCCAAAGTACAACATGGAACAGTATAGGGCCTAACTCTCTCAGCAACAGGGGTCTAGCCCCTCAGAACCAAATAAAGGTCTCGCCCCTCCACAATCCGTGCACCCTCATCTTACTACCCCGGTTTGCCTAGAGGGCCGAGAAAAGTCGGTGTAGGTTGGCTAGCTTAACCATGGGTCCCGTGGGGTAGCTAGCTCCCTCCCTACACTAATAGCTCTCCCCGATACTGTGTACGCGAGGGCCGACAAGAGCCGGTGTAGAGTGGCCATTCCTAACCTTGGGTCCCAACCCAAGGGTGGCTAGCTTCGCTCTACACTAAAAAGGGAACAGTCGCTCTCCCTTGGTACCACGTACTTAAGGGCCAGCACACTTCCAGCTCACATTTCCAGATCCACTCCATTTATTTCTAGGAGCTCTACTCCTAATTCCCCATAGGGTTCATGCTCATATTTCTCATGCCATTCCATACCAGGTTTCATCATTCACATTTCCATTCTCAGGTTATATACATGCAGCTCGTATTTCTATCATTCACTTTTCCATTATCAGGTTATACACACGCAGCTCGTATTTCTATCATTAACATATACAACAGGTAATATCACATGTAACTGTTTAACTAGCACAGGTAATTCATATTTCACAGGTAGCTCTTGTTCATTAACAAGCAGTTGTTATCATTTCTATTTATTCATTTAAGACTGCAAATCAAACACGCATACAGACATTTCAAGCAACTTCTCGTCCTAGGATTCATGCCATATCGTAGGTTCTAGTTATTCAATCCGCATATGCATTCAGGCTTATAATTAAATTAGGGAAAGCCACTTTACCAGACAACCCAGGAGTATTGGGGGCTTGAACGACAGGCTTACGTGCTTCAACAAGTGCCAAACCCGCAACGGAACGAAGTACTATAACAATGAACAATCACAATGGAACATTTAGAACAGTATAAAAGACCTTCTAACAAGTAGAGGAACTCTCAAGGAAAACACCGATAACTTATTTATATAAAACGGACCTCAAACGGATCATAAGCGGGTCAAAAAAAGAGCTACAGACTCAAATCAGACGTCTAGCACAAGGTCCAGACGTCTTAAAACTAAACAGGAACTCACCTCAGGTTCTGCGTCAACCTCAGACGTCCAGAACCTCCTCCCGACCGTCTGGACCTAGCTCCAGACGTTCGACATTTCTCTCAGTCCAGACGTTCGACATTTCTCTCAGACGTCTGGGAGTGCATCCGGTCGTCTGGTAAGCTGTTCAGACGTCCGAAATGCATGGGAGGGTGTGTCCCGCACCTTCCCGAAGCAATCCCTGCACGCGACAGCAAATCTCCTCCAATTAGCCACGCAAAACGTAGTTGCGGAGTGGCCTGCATGGCTGTATCTGCAAAAGAAAATGTACCTTCGCGAAGATCTGCTTCCAGATGTCTGATGTAGTCACCAGATGTCTGGACGTCACGCTAGACGTCTGATTCTGGAAAAATCCCAGAACCAGAACCTCTTCCTGCTCTCCCTCGCCTGCAGCTCCGGTTGCAGCAGTGTCGGGGATGACTCCCTCGACGCTCTCCTCCTCCCGCATGCGTCGCTCCGGCCGTGCACCCTCCGGCCGTGCGCCCTCCGGCGAGCTCCCACGAGCTCGCAAGCTCAAGCTCTTCCTCCTCTCCTCACGCCGCCTCTCCTCCTCATCGCCGCTCTCGTGCTCTCTCTCTCGCTCTAGCTCCTCTCGCTGGGGTAAAGAGGAAGGGAAGAAGGTGGCTAGTAGTGGTGTAGTGGGGAAGAGAGGGAGGGGGAGAGGGGTTTTATAGAGGCACATTAGGGTTCGGTGGAGGAGGGAAGAGGGAAAGAGAGAGAGAGGGTACTGTCTGCATGCAGACACAAAGCTCGTACCAAAAATTTTGATTTCCAGACGTCTGGGAAGGGATCCAGACATCTTAAAAAGCTTAGGACAGAACGGATCTTTACATCAACTATTAACAAACAACCAACGACACACAAAGACCACTGTAATCCACGTCCTGCAAGCAAAACAAGGCAAACAAACATGCAGTGCCACCATAGACTAACTACCATCGCCGCTCGCACATGCCTCCGCCGTTAGCTCGTCATCATCGTTGACATCCTCCGCCATTGCCATCGCCCTCTGTCGCTGCACCCACTCCCTTGCCACATGCATGGCTTGGAACACGACCAGCACGGAAATATCAACAACCCCGTACGAGCCTCAACTTAGAGATGCCATCACTTATGTCGGTCGCCATCTCCCCCTGTCGCTGCAGCAACCATTGCCTCGCGTGCTTTGACTACCATCACAAACGACCGTACATGTCGCCATCAATGGAGATAGAGCGATCTTGTAGAAGGAGGAGAAGAATGGGAGGGAAAATGGTTTGACCGATCGGAGCTCGTACAAACACCACCGAACTTTGTTGAAGAAGAAGTTGGGGGAGGCCTCTCAACACAAACATAGGGAGGACTCCGTACCATTTATATTACATAGAACATATTATCATTACAATGTGCACAAGTGCCAAGGCACCGATTCTGTCTAATATTGAGGCGGGTGGGGAAGTTTATAAATTGTGAGGAAATATAAGAAAACATATATGTGATATATTTTATAATTAAAAAAATGATATAAATAATTTTATATTAACGTAATATAATTATAAAATAATTTTATATTGATATAAAATACTTTTATGTAATTTAACATCGATGTAAAAGTAATTATACAATGATTACACATCCAAAAAAAAAAATTTACGCCTCCTTTTATCGTAAAATACGTCAACTCTATCGTTTTTACACGTGCACCCTTCCCTTTAACGTCGACCAAATTCTACGTTCCCGTGTCACATCTTGACGCTCGAAGATCACCAACAGACAAGGTTAAATACGTTTGAAATATAGGGATTGAGGTTAAATACTCAGCTCGTTATCTCGACTACGGTAAATAATTAATCAACAACCCCAGTCGAAGTCCATTATTTGAACCCCATTCTATCAGGCTCATCAATGCTATGTTCTACTCGTACAGATGAATACATAAATAAAAAAAAAAAAGACTGATCATAGATGGCTTAAATAACTAAAATTTTGGAAACAACACCCAGAGATTTCCGTTCGAATTTGGATGTGGATTCTTTCGCTGTAAAGTACATTTTGGTGTTCAATGTTAAGGATTTTCCCTTTTTGAAAGAGGGATTGGTTTGGTACCTTAATGATGACTGCGTAATCCTTTCTCCCAGCTTATAATATATAAGGTGCTTGCTGTGCAAATGATACAAACAGTTCGAAATCCAGGATTCTTTCTAGCTTAATCTAGAAATTCAAATCCTCCTCCAATGTTAGGGTAAAGCTTTTCTCATCAACGGCAAATTTTCTTTGAAGTTGTGCACTGTAGCAAAGCAAATTAGAATTTAAGTTGAACTTTCGAATTTGTCTCGTTAGAGGCCCATGAAGATGGAATTGATCGGTTATCGAGTGAATTGACTTAAACTGCAATGGCAATATTAGAAACCTATGAAAATAGACAGTGAGATATTAAAAACTATTACTTGACGATTTAAATTTTAGTATTTTGAATGGTCACTATATTTGGGTTTATTTGGTTTATACCATATAAGTTATCTGGTATAAATGTTTTTCGATTAGGCTTAAATTTAAACTTGGGTCGTCATAATAGTACCACATTGGAGGACAAGGTTACCCTTAAAACAATGAAAAAGTATGTTATGAAGTGGAGTTATCATTGCTAGTAAAAGTATTGGATCAAGTTGCAACGAGCATGTTCCAAAATTAAGTGAGAGAAATTATAACATCTAACAAATAGTTTCACATGAAAATAATTTCGAAAATGAACAATGGAATATAAAATATTAAAAATAATTACTTGATAACTTGAATTTAATATGCTTTCATTATCCTAGATTCATTTGACCCATACATAATAATTCTCAAAAATAGATTTCCTCGATTAGATTCAGATTTAGTCATGATTTATTACAATAATTCTTGTTTATATATTAAGTTTACTCAATCAAATCTTAGCTAAGTTTTATTTAACTTGCCAATCTAACTCAATAAACAAATCATATATGGTAAAATGTAGTGCTTAGCCCGATTTGTTATCGACATTGATAGTATTCTTCACATTTTTTATAAAAAAATGTAGTGCTTAGAGTTACAAATCGTGGAAGAGTCACCTAAGTTCATAGGTTGTGGTTTAGATTAGTTTTTCCTCCTCCTTCACCTTATACATACATACATACATACACTCATACATATACTTTGTGTTGCGTGCTCTTGTGAATTGCTATAATTTTGCATACGCAGGAGCATGTTATATAGCTTGGTGTATGCACTTGTGTGCTGCTGCCGCACCTACAAACATGTGTATTTGAGACCCTTTCTTTGTATGAGTGTGGGAACTACCTTTCTCTTAATCATAATTAAGTGTGGGAATCGTAGTCCCATGACAAGAGATGATAAGAGCAGATGCATGTGTGAGATCTACAGAAGTAGTCCTTAATTTGATTATGGATCTGAAATAACGGGGTTGATGAAATGTGGCCCTATACTAAACAAGAATATTCAACGTAATAGTTGAATTCAAACAGGCTAAATTAAGCTCAATTGCGTCGAAAGTGAAACTGGGCTTGGCTTGCTCAGCTTGATTCCATGACTTATCACGTGACTTAATTAACAAAAAAACTGTATGAAACATCAAATCTCCTTGGATGCTAAAGAAAGGAATCACAGTTAACAAAAATAATCACGTTGGATAAGCAGCAATGTTTGCATTCTGTAGGAACATTAAACAATTTCTGCAAGAATGGTCGAATAAGTAGGCTTCGATCTAAAGGATGATGGTTGCAATCCTATCTTAAAAACTTTTTGCAGACAAAATTGGGGAGCATACTTTTGAAGGCGTGAGGGATACGTTTCACACAGAAACATGTCAGTTATAATAGGTTAGAAGAGATCTAGGCATCTAAAAGAACAATGTTACCGTCCCGTCGAATAACCGGGACCCCTGTCAAAAAAAGATACTACAGGCCATAGGAAGAAAAAGAAGGGTACTATCCGCCAAAATGCTACAGTCTACAGGTAGAGATGAAGGAAAGTGGGCAACGTCATCTGTTCATCTGAAAAGCAAAGATTCTATTCCTTGCCGTCCCTTGTGTTACACGAGGGAGATTTTTCTGCTTCAGTTTCTACGGGAAGTAAACTTTTTTTTTAGATTTCTCTATTTCTCTCTCTCTATCGCTCTTTCCTTTTTCTTATGGGACACGTGCTTTTGTATCATGTTTAAAAAAAGGAAAAAGAAACTTTCTACTAACCTTATTCCACATGGATTTACGAGGGAGAACCCTCACATCAAATGACTAATTTATCCCTAGCTATTTGGAGTCCTAGATTGGGATTCGACTTGACGAGGCCATGGCTCAAATGGGAATAACTCGATTAAGGTTATAGGCTTGGAATTGCTGGAAGTTTTTTTTTTGAAAGAGAGCTATAGTTCATTGCAACCTAGGTAAAAGAGGGGATGTGTGGCCAATGTCAGATCCCAAAAGTTCAAACATTAATACAATATTTGGCAAGATTATGTCCTAAATTGACATACACTCTAGACATCTTACATAAAGATAACGATTGATGTGAACGGAGTAAGATTTGACACTTGAGAATTACGTGCTTTGATCCCCAATGAGGTTGCGAAAATTTTAAAATCAAACTTATGGGACCAGATGCATTGCTGAGAACTGTACCTGTGTGAATAGCCATAATCAAGGCGAGGAGAATGCCTTGAAGTATTGCAAGAACTTTAGCTTCGAAGGAGTTAGTTGTAGCAAATATTTCAACCTTTGCAGCAATTATATCACCAATCTCTTTTCTTGCAATTACTGCTGCACAAGAACTAGTCTGCCTTACCGCTGCATCAACAAGAATAGATATCCCATGGTGTGGCATTTGACTGTGAAGTGGCATAATTTGGTTCGATGAAATATTTGGTGTAGTAGGCAAGTGCTCCATAGATCTACAATAGAAGTTTGCCATGTTTGAAGCTCTTGGCAAAGTCCCTTCCAAATTAAGTGGCTGACCCCCTAGTAGATGTTTATATCGTCGCACCCATAGGACGTGCAATACATACCAAGGGGTGTCTTTGCAAGCTATCTCATCTGGTAGCTTTCTAATAATAGACAGGCATTTTTGAAACCAGTTACCATTTAGAGAATCAATTCGTATGCCATAATGGAACCAAACAGCTCTAGTAGCCTGACATGAGAAAAAAATATGTTCAATATCTTCAACTGTTGCTCTACACAAATCGCAATAAGGATCCACTCCAGGAATTCTTTGCACCAAGATAGCCTTAGTCAGTAGAGCTGATATAACAGCTCTCCATAAGAAAATTTTAGTATAGGGGACCAAGCATTTAAGAGCCCAAATTTTTTTGTAGCTGACAATATCAGTTGGAGGGCATATTTTCTCTGCCCAATTCTTGCAATATTGCCTGATATGCTGATTTGATGGAGAAATTGCCTGAAGGGTGCGGCTTCCAAATCAATGTATCATCCTCTCCTTCGAGAATTGGAGTGGCTAAAATTTTATTGACCACTTCTTTTGGGAAATATAGCTCCAATTTATATACATCCCATTCCCTATCATTAATAATGAACTGCTGTACATCAGAGGTGAGTAGTTGGCCAATGGAATTGATAAAGAGGGGGGAGTCCCACTCCCTTATCCAACTATCTCTTAGCAAATTAATTCAGTCCCCTTTCCCAACTTGCCATAGTATGAATTGAAACAACAAGTCTCCGATCTGGATAAGGGCCCTCATAAATGGCGATGCATTGGTAGCTGGAAAGAAATCCCAAAATGAGGAGTTCCTGTAATATCTACCCTTGATGTATGACTGCAATAGTCCTTCCTCATTTGTCAATAGATGCCATCCCATCTTTAGCATGAATGATAAGTTTGTGATATATGGATCCTGAAATCCCAAGCCCCCAAAATGCTTTGGAATGGCTATTGTTGACCACGCTTTAACATACAGATGTCTCCTCTCATCCATATGGCCCCACCAAAAATGCTGAGCAATTTTTTGTATTTCTACACATAGTTTTTGAAAAAAGGATGGTGAACATTAAATGGCAAGGCAAGGAAAGCAAGGAGGACTGAATTGGAATCCCCCTTCCCGATTGCGAAAGTGCCCTACCCTTCCAACCAGACAGCTTCTTTTAACATTTTGAAAGAACTAGATCTTTTACCTTCTTTTGAGAGAAGGAATCCAAGAGCGGGCATCCCAAATAAAGCTCATCAGTTGTTAACTTCTAAATACCAAGAGCAGCAGTTATGCCTTCCTGTAAAGCAGAGGAGACTCCCTTGCTAAAAAATATTTTAGATTTGTTGAAATTGACCTTTTGTCCTGATATATGCTGGAAATTATCCAAAATAGTCTTGATATTGAGTGTGTCCTGTAAGGATGCTGCCATGAAGAGGATAATATCGTCAGCAAACATAAGATGAGTGAGGGGGTTCATCCCACCCACAAATTTATATCCTGAAATAAGTTTGTTAGCCAGAGCGACATTCAATGATCTAGTAAGGAATTCTGAGTAAAGTATAAAGAGATAGGGAGAGAGGGGGCATCCTTGCCTTACGCCACATGAAGGAAAAATGGTGTTAGATGTGCTACCATTGACAATGACCTCAAAAGAATCAGAAGTGACACAGGACATAATTAAGGAAACAAGATTAGAAGGGAAATTAAGCTACAATAAACATGTTTCAATAAATTTCCATTCAAGCTTGTCAAAAGCTTTTTCCATGTCCAATTTTAAGGCCATGCTACCATTTTTCCTTTTCATCATCTTCATGGAGTGAATGACTTCTCGTGCTAGAATGATATTATCTGAGCCTTGCCTGCCTGACAAAAAACTAGCTTGGTTAGGAGATATGATCCTTAAAAGAACCGACTTGAGTCTTGTAGCATCGAACTTAGCTACTAGCTTGGAATTGCTGGAAGTTAAGCAAACCAACCCATAGGATAAACTACATGAATTTAAAGGCCTACTTCTGCAGGTAATTAGCTTGATTTTTGGGGTAAACTTTACAAAGTGAGAGACATATCCTCCCATCCAACGAGGTTAACAATCACCCCAACTTTCAACCAAAGAATATAATAACTTAGTGGTGATATTACCGAATATATGTATATATAACTTGAGTTGGAAAATGAAAAGTTGACGTAAATAGTAATGTAGAAGGTTGTGAGCATAGTTGTAACGACCCGATTCCCGAATTCCTACGAGACACGAGAATCGGACCGACTCGACTAATCCCAAGACCCAGTCGTCCAACGAGAAAGTAACCAAAAGAGTAGTAAAATAAACCACATTCACCATGAATATAACTAACAGTAACAAAATACAGTAGTAAGAAAAAGAAATACTACAGTATACACCACCACAACAGAAGGGAAATAAACATGTACATTACATAAAGTTTTCGATAAAGAAAGTACAGGGAGTAACAAAGGAAACTACTCACTACAGTGGAAGAAAAGTACAGAAAGTACTACAGGTAACCCTACTGGCCCCTACTAGGCCCAGCGTCCTCTGCAGCCGCTGACCCTCGCTGCTCAACACCTGGTCCTGAAAAGTAACGAGGGTGACACGTCAACGAAACGCTGAGTAGAGTGGCAAGTAAAAGCTAGAAGAAGCAGTAAAGTGGACAGTAGCTGTTATATCTTTACTTTCTTTATTTACGTCTTTCTGTTATTTCACTATTGACTTATTTCTCAGATCCTTCTCTTGATCTTGAATGTTCCTCGTGGGAACGATCTTGATTGCAGTCTTTTCCGAAAAGTAGAAGTAACACGTGGTGCTCTCCTGGCCGGGAGAGTCCCCCGTGGTGGTCCTACCCTCAGTCAACCCCCCAAGGTCGCTGACAGACGTAACGGTGACTACGGCATGCGCAATAAGCGCACAGGTAGCTACCCCGCACTAGCACGCGGTCAATCGTTTCCGTTAACGGGTGCGCCCAAAGCACAACACGAAACCAGTATAGGGCAGAGCCCTCTCAGTAACAGGGGTCCAGCCCCTCCACAGTAACCAAATAGGGGTCTCGCCCCTCCACAGTCCATGCACCCTCGTCTGACTACCTTGGTTTGCCCAGTGGGCCTAACAAGTCGGTGTAGGAGAGCTAGCAGAACCCCGGGGCCTGTGGGGTAGCTAGTGCTCTCCCTACACTAGTAGCTCTCCTCGGTACTGTGTACATGAGGGCCAAAAGTTGGTACAAAGTGGCCAGTCCTAACCCCGGGTCCCTGGGGTGGCTAGCTCCGCTTTGCACTAAACAAGGGGATAATCGCTTTCCTTGGTACTCCGTACTCAAGGGCCAGCTCACTTCCCCAATTCTATTCCATTCCCTTTCCAAGAGTTCTACTCCTAATTCCCCGTAGGGTTCAAGCTCTTTTAACTCATCCAATTCAGGTTTCACCGTTCCAGCTTTATATCCATACAATTCATGTTCTCAACCGTAATTATCCATTCATAGCAGGCAGCTGTTAACCAATTTACAGGAAATTATCATTTCCTTTCCACTTTTCCAAGACTGCAATGTTTATATACTCAACTAGTTTTCCAGTCCTAGGATTCATGCCATATCCTAGGATCTAACATTCAATCTAGTTTTCTAGTCCTAGGATTCATGCAATACCCTAGGATCTATCATTCAATCTAATTCCTCTGTCCTAGGGTTCATGCAATGCCCTAGACTCTATTGATTGTTTCATAATTCTACAATTTTAATAATAATTTAAAGGGCCACTCTACCAGCGAAATCGGGAGTATTGGGGGCGTGATCGGCAATCCCGCGCGCCTCCGCAACCCCCAAGACTGCAACGGAACGGGGTCGTAACACAAGGATCAATCACAAAGAGTTTCTCAGAACGGTATACAATTACTGTAAATGGGTAGAGGAATTTATTTTGGAAAGAACGCAACTCGAAACGCGGAAAACGGACTCCGAACAGGCCCTAAACGGGTCAAAAATGACGAAATAGTCCAAAATCAGACGTCTGGAACGTCTTCCAGACGTCTTAAAAGGTGGGTCAGGTCGTATCTCAGTTTTATGTAGTCCTTCAAACGTCCAGAAGCCTGCTAGGACGTCTGGCCTTGGTTTCCAGACGTTCGATTGTCACCCCAGACGTCTGGAGGTTCTCTCCGTCGTCTGACACTGCGGCCAGACATCTGATTCACGTGGGATGGCGAGCCCTCGCGCCCTCCCGAGCAGGACTTGCACACACATACACCAGTTCTCAGCATGACGAAACACAGAAGAAGTCGCGGCGGACGGCTGCATGGTCGTACACGTGCAAAAAGGAGAAGACAAGAAATATCTTACCTGTCAGACATCTGGACAGTCCTCCAGACGTCTTCGGCGTTGTCTGGACGTAAGTCCAGACGTCTGATTCTGGAAAATTTTCCAGAACCAGGGCCCGATTCGCTCTTCGCCCGCGATGCACGGCCACGTCGCGCCCTGTTTGCCTGCTGCCCGAGCTGCAGCAGCCCCTCCGCGACACCCCACGCTCGCCGCTTCCCCGTCGGCCGGCTCTAGCTACCCCGGCAAGCTCAAACCCTTGCGGTCGAGCTTCTTCCTTCCGCTCGCAACTCTCCTCCCTGCACGCTCGCCGCGGCCGCTGCTCACTCGCTCGCTCGCTCTCTCGCACTGGCAGGGAGAAGGAGAAGAGAAGGGCGGAGGAGATGAGGGTGGGGGAGAGGGCGAGGGTGTATATAAGGCAGTGCGGGGAGAGAGAGAAGAGAGACGGCGCGTCTGCCGGAAGAGAGAGGAAAAAGGAGACGAAGGCGGCGGGCGCAGTCTGTGCGCGTACGCGCGCAGACGCAACCTGGTACGGCAAAAAAATTTATTACCAGACGTCTGGGAAGGGTTCCAGACGTCTGGACAGACGTCTGGGCCACCTCCCAGACGTCTTAAAAAATCCTCCTGATGCCACGTTCGTAACAATATAACAAACTCAAAGGAAGTTTCGTCCCCGAAACTTGCGCTAACTAGGGTGCGGGAAAGAACAACATATATAAACATAACAAACTCAAAGAGGATCGAAGCAGGTCTGAAAGACGTACTCACGAAGAGCTTCGGGTATTGCTCCCGCATCGTCGACTCAAGCTCCTAGGTAGCCTCCTCGTACCGCTGGCTCCTCCACAAAACCTTCACCAGGGGTACTTGCTTTTGTCTCAAACTGCGGACGGCTCTGTCAAGAATCTGTACTGGCCGCTCGGGGTAGGTCAGGTCGTCACCTACCTTGACGCTCTCATGACTCAGGAGGTGACTGGGATCGGCAACGTACTTCCTGAGGTTGGACACATGGAACACATCGTGCACACTAGAAAGCTGAGGAGGGAGGGCAAACCTGTAAGCAACGGGTCCAACCCGCTTCAGGACCTCAAAGGGCCCCACGAACCTTGACGCAGCTTCCCTCTCACCCCAAACCGCTGCAGGCCCTTCATGGGAGAAACACGAAGGAAGACGTGGTCCCCAACCTCAAACTGCACCTCTCTGCATTTCTGATCCGCGTAGCTCTTCTGCTTGCTCTTGACAGTGCGGAGTCTCTTGTGGATCTGCTCGACTACCTCCTGACACTGCCGGATCAACCTGGGGCCAACCCCCCACTTGGTCCCCACCTCAACCCAACTTAAGGGTGTCGTACACCTTCGTCCGTACAGAGCCTCGTAGGGAGCCATGCCGATGCTCGAGTGATAACTGTTGTTGTACGCAAACTCCGCTAGGGGCAAGTGCTCCTCCCAAGAGCCCCTCCAGTCCAGTACACAGGCACGCAAAAGGTCCTCAAGTGTCTGTATCGTGCGTTCAGAATGTCCGTCCGTCTGGGGGTGGTAAGCTGTACTGAATCTCAACCGCGTCCCCAGGGCCTGCTGAAACTCAGCCCAAAACTGGGACGTAAAGCGGGTATCCCGGTCGGATACGATCTCCTGCGGAACTCCGTGTAGACATACCACGTCACGGATATACCTCTCTGCCAACTGTGTTGGTTCCAAAGTAACTCGGATCGGCAAGAATCGCATCGTCTTCGTCAGTCTATGCACAGTTACCTAGACTGTGTCGTGTCCTCGCTGGGTAACAGGTAAGCTCACCACCAAGTCTATGGTGATGCTCTCCTACTTCCACTCCCGCTTCATCCCCGTCCACCAAAACTCGCGTCTCAAGTCATGGTATATCTTCGTTTTTCCGGGATGTATGGTGAATCTGGAATCGTGCGCCTTAGTCAAGAGCTCTCTCAACAGCTCCTCGTCGTGGGTAGGGTAGCTATGCTCATTGGGCTTCAGTTGCCGCGAAGCGTAAGTGACAACGTGAACCCTTTGCATGAGCACACCCCTTAACCCCTGCAAGGAGGCATCCGTGTACACAACGAACCCGCCACTACTGTCAGGGATGGTGAGCACGGGAGCCGAAGTCAGCCTCTCCTTTAGCTCCTGAAAACACGCCTCACAAGCGTCTGTCCAAGTGAAGGGCACGTCCTTCCAGGTCAACTGTGTCATAGGACGAGCAATTTGTGAAAAACTCCTGATGAGCCATCTGTAGTTGCCTGCCAATCCCAAGAAACTGCGAATCTCAGTTACTGTACGTGGCCTCTCCCACTGAGTACTGCCTCGACCTTGGCTGTGTCCATCGCCAAGCCGTCTCCAGAGATCACATGACCTAAGAAGGTCACCTCCCTCAACCAGAACTTGCACTTGCTGTATTTGGCGTACATCCTACGTCGTCTCAGTGTGTCCAGAACCATTTGCAAGTGCTTCCTGTGCTGCGTCTGATCTCGAGAATAGATGAGTACATCATCAATGAATACCACCACGAACTAGTCCAAGCACGGTCTAAACACCCGGTTCATCAGGTCCATGAAAGCAGCTGGGGCATTGGTCAGCCCAAATGGCATGACCAAAAACTCGTAGTGTCCGTATCGAGTGCGGAAAGCTGTCTTGGAGACGTCTGCCTCCCTGATCCTCAACTAGTGGTATCCAGACCTCAAGTCGATCTTAGAGAACACCGTGGCACCTCGCAACTGGTCAAACAAGTCGTCGATCCTCGGCAGCGGATATCTGTTCTTGATGGTGACCCTATTCAGGTGTCGGTAGTCCACACAAAGGCGTAGGGCACCGTCCTTCTTCACAAACAGTACTGGGGCTCCCCAGGGAGACGCACTGGGCCTCACAAAGCCCTTCTCCAAAAGATCCTGCAACTGAGACTTGAGCTCTCGCAGCTCAAGCGGTGCCATCCTGTATGGTGCGGTGGAGATGGGGCTGGTCCCTGGTACTAGTGAGATCTCAAACTCGATCTCACGCTCGAGCGGTAGTCCTGGTAACTCATCGGGAAACACGTCAGGGTACTCTCTGACCACCGGGATGCTCTGGAAGTCTGCCACAGGGCTGGGCTCTGCCACCACACAAGCTAGGAAGCCCTCACACCCCTGGCTCCAAAGTCTCGCCGCTCGAAGTGCCGAAATTCACCTGAAGCCTCCATCCACTGGTTGACCGTGGAACTCGAAAGAAGGCAACTCCGGTATGGAGAAGACAATCTTCCTCTCAAAACAGTCCACTAAAGCGTGATAAGCGGACATCCAGTCCATCCCCAGAATTACGCCAAAGTCCTCCATTTGTTTCATAATCAGGTCAGCTGGCAGACTATGTCCCCCGATACTGACCTCACAACCCGTGTACACCTTCTCAGCTACAAACAGCTGACCACTCGGACCTCTGATCACGAATGGATTCTCTAACAGCATAAAATCCTGGCCCAAACTAACTGCGAAACTAGCTGCGACAAACGAGTGCGTAGCGCCGGAATCGAAAAGCGTGTAAATGAGTCTGCCGGAAACTGAAACCATACCTGCCACCATCGATCCCGAAGCTCTGGCATCCCTGTGTGTCAGGGCTTTGATACACCCCTCAGCCCTAGGTGCGGACGAAGCAGCCACACTCTACGTCGGACGGGTAGCTGCTGGCCAGTACCCTCCTCGTGACTGCTGTCCTCCTCCTCACGCCTGGAAACCGCGGCCTCCTGCTCGCCCTCCAGTGCTCGACGTGGGAAGTATCTGCTGACCTCCTGCCCTAGATGGGCAGTCCCTCCTGATGTGGCCCGGCTGGTGATAACACCACGCAAGGGGGTAGTAATTAGGTTGAATATGGCCCATCTTTAGAATAAAAGGCACAACATAAAGTAGAATAGGAGCATTGCATGCATCAAGTACCAAGATTGCTTATAAACTGTATTAATGGCCATTTGTGTAAAGCATTTGTCAAAGCAGGCCTCAGATGAGCAATCGGACCGCACGGATGGATTCAGGACGACGAACGGAGTCTAACGGACTCAAAATCGGCCAAATCCGACATCCGGAGCTCCCACAATGGGCCCAAGAAATCCTGACCGTTGATCTGGAGATCAACGGCCTAGAACGCGCCACGTCGCCCCGCCCCCGCCGCCCGCACGCCCCCAAGCCAGCCAAGGACGCATCTCGGCCGTTGATCTTCGATCGAACGGCCGAGATCCGCGCGCTCGCCCGCGGTCGCCGCGACAAAGCGCGAGCGTGGCGCAACGGTTAGCGCGCACGCCCGCGTTGCGGCGACGCGCGTTCGAGTCGCGCGGAGCAAAAATCGTCTGCGGGCGAAGGGCGCGGCAAAATTGAGCCGCGCGATCAGAAGCGAGCGGCTAGGATCGCGCCACGCGGCGCGACGACAGCGCCCCACCTCCCACGCGCGCGCGCACGTCGGGCGGAAACGCGCGCGCGCACGCACGCCCGAAGCGCGATCCTAGCGCAGGCGCGGGAGGATCTCAGCCGTCCGATCATCAATCGGACGGCTCTCGTTCGACGTCCACGGATCGCGCCTGAAGAGAGAAAGGGGCGGGCGGCTGACCGGCGGCAGCAGACCTTCATCGACGTATATGGAAGCGGTTTTAGCGACGTTCTGGATGTCGCTAAAGCACATTCTTCTTTTAGGAAGCCCTTAACTCTATTTAAACCCCCTTCTACCACCATTCAAGGCATCCTCCCCCACTTGCAACTACTCCACTCCTCTCCTAGCTAGTCTTAGGCACTCTTGTAATCGCCGGAGACGACGAGCCGCCGACGGAGCCTCCTCCACCGCCGTGGCTGCCTCGTCGCTCTCCACTCTCTCTCTACCTCTCTCTCTCTCTTTTAAAGCTTTCATTTACTTTTGTTGAAGCATGTATTTAATATTGTAAACCATGAACTATGGATGCATGTTTAATGAAATTATTTTTCATTTAGTTGCCTTTTTAATTTCTGTTTAAAGTGCATGATCAAAACCAAAGAGCTTTCTAACCCTAAACTCTCTCTATCTCTCGCTTTTCAAAACCGTTTCTTTCGCAAGCAAAACTCCGCCTTTTTCGTGACAACAAGTGGTAAACAAAATCCGATTTCCACGCCTCCCTGAGATCGACACTCGGACTCACCTCCGTTTACTTCTTTTAAAACCGACGTATCAAGTGCAACTATAACGACACCTCTTAACACACACGCACGAAGGCACGTCAGTTTTTGGCGCCGTTGCCGGGGAGGCAACGGATTTGTTTTATCACCTCCATTCCACCTTCATTCTCATATCGTCTAATGCCCTATTTTCCTTTTTACTTGATGGTTGCAGGAATTCGGCGCATGGACGGCGAAGCGACGCATTCCACTATGGTAGCAAGGAAGTAGGCGCCTCGAGGACCGATAGTAAGTACTCTCTCTCTCATTGTTTGCTTGCGTGAAAAAGCTAAAAAAATCATAAAAACTAAAAAAATTGGCTTGGTGAATGATTGCTTGACCCACATTCTTAACACACCACCCTACAAAAAAATGTACACTCTAATATACTGGACAAATTCTTGGAGTGTTCTTTTCTTTTTCTCTTGAGTGGTGTTTGCGAAGCCACCGTGAGTTGACCTGGGCCGCACCACTCAACCCTAAAAACTAACTCATCTAATAGAAGCTGCACCATCTTTAGGATGAGTACACTAGGGTTTTTAGAGCCTCTACAAAATAAAAGGAAATCTACTTTCACTAAGTTGTGTGCAGAACTTGATGTGCCCACTGAAACTTGTTTGAAAAAAATTAAGACACGTCAACCCTAAAAAGTACTTAAGTAAGGATGAAACACTAAAAAGACACTATATCTTAACAAATCCTTGCTTGAAAATCATGTTTTGCTAGAAGCACACACTTTGAAAGTAGAACATTAAGAGGCACCACCCCAATCAACGCCTCATCACATCACCCTAAGCACAAGCACTATCCTAGCCCTTTAAAGCTGAGTAGACGTGCCCTAGGCAGGACTGAGTTAAGTCTCAAAAGGTGAGGTTTTGTCTGCTAGGCACTTGGCTTTCATTCCCTTGGTAGAATCTGGTGACTAGGCTGCGGGGTAGTGTCAAACGACCGTAGTTGTGGGGTCTATGGAACCGGAGGCGCAAGCCAAAGGAAGAACCTTCCCTGCAATCCCCTCGTAATCAACCTGGCCAGATTAGCCTTGGGAAGGGGAGTCCAGTGTTTACGGACTTAATCAACCTTTGTGAGATTTCTAGGTCTCCTAAGGAATACACCATAAGGATTAGGCTTGTTTGTTTGATTGAGTGCACAACTCTCTCTCATCTGTTCTTCCCGCATCCCTCCATTTCTTCCATGGATTTCAATGCCTATCCATCTTACCCAAATTACCCCCAACAGGATTTGTATGCTAACCCAAGTAGACCATACCCACAGCCGACTTGGGCTAACCAACCACCAAGTTGGGGATGCAACCTGGAATATCCCTCTTGGCCCAACTATGACCAAACCACACCAACCTCTTATTGGAATACACCCAACATAGCCACCCAAGGGTACGATTCAAATCATGGGGCTCCATATCTCGATTGTCCTCACGATGCCTCCTCATTTAGGTCCGACCCGCTCTACTGTGATAGGACCTACACTTTAGGAGAACACCAAGAACCCTACCCATCTCAAGATAATAACCAAGAAAGGTCATCTGAATTCAACAACCTTGCCTACTTGACCTTTGGATTAGAAGGAGTTCTAGACAAATGGAAATCAGAAAATGATCAGAAATCTAGGCAAGCCCAGGATCATCAACCTCTGATTTGGTCCCCTGATGAAGAATCTGACTGGGAGGAAGACTTAGAACCTCAACTATTCTGGAGTAGGACCAAACAGAGAGTGGTTCCTCTTGAAGAACTGGACCCTGAACATGACAGAATAGAGGACCCACCCAAGAACCTAAACACCAATATGGATTCTGATCCACAACCTCAACCATACTCTCTTAACCTGGATTTCAAGGAGGAAATCCAAAGGACACCAAATGACACCATGTCAATTCTTGATAACCTCCAGTTAGAACTACACAGACAGAATCAAGAATTGGTTGAAGGGCAACATGCCATGTTGGAGTTGTTCCAACAATTGGGGGAAGAAGGCCAAAGAAAGCTGTTGCATACAACGCCATTCATGGAATTCATAAAGCAAGGACCTACCATGATCAATTGGACTACACCTAGTCATCCTGATTTGGTTCAGTCCACCATTGATACCCCTCAGGAGTTGGATAGCTCAGTGGATAAGGAAAGTAAGGATTCCTTGGAGCACAATTTGGGGAGCATTGAGAACAAACATCAGGAGGAAACTGAGAAGGTGAGGGGAGAGACCTTGGAATCTGAATCTAATCAGCTCAAGAGAAGTAATCCGGTGGGAGTAGCAGCCAACGTCGGAAATGGAGAATGGAGTTACAATTTCAAAGAAATTGATTATGAATTGGTTAGAATCCCCATCACAAATTTGGAGGAGGGCCGAGAGAAAGAATATGATCTAGAGGATGAAATTGACCCTACCTCTAATGCAACCCCAAACAGTGAATCTGATACAAAGGAGGTTGAAGAAAATATTCTTGAGATCAAGGGCTTGGAGGGAATGAGCAATGAAATCATAATTGCGGAAGAGATGGATTCGTCTTTGAAGAGAAGACTGATGCTTGGTTGTAGGGCTCAGTATGAAACTCTGGACTTTGTTACTTGCCCTACCAGAATAAAGATCCCGCAACCCGAATGCACTAGAATTGATACACTTTCGATGGATTACAATTTTATGGGGACACAAGCTGAATATAAGACCTACATCTTTAGTGTTTGGCATGTCATATTTGGGGTGCGTTCGTCCACAGCAACTTGTTTGCATGCCCACAAACTAAGAGAGGATCTGACACGAGCATGCATGATATATCTGTTACAGAATTCCCGCCCCTTAGGAACGGGACTCCACCACAACCTTATCCGCATCTGTGGACTTCTGATTTTGGGTCTGGTTAATTTTGAACATACCTTCTTGACCCAAGTCATTCCTGTTTGTGCACCGCCCAGCTGGAGGCGTTAAACTCAGCGCTTCCTGGGAGGCAACCCAGCGGATTCAGACTGATCTGGTAAGTTTACGTCACTCAGGTACTATCTTTTTGAACCCTTCTGCATCTATGCATCTGCCAATGAGGACATTGTCCAACTTAAGCATGGGGGGGATGGTAAATTGCATAATCCTGAGTTTAATTAATCAGTCTGAATGAATAAATTAATTGATTAAAAAAAAAAAAAAAATTTTGAATTTAGGAAGAAAAACTTAGGCATTAGAAACTTGTCAATAGTGGGAAATAATACAAAAAGAACTTAAACGCTTAGACTTTTCAGGCCTTCAGGCTTAATCAGCCCTAGTGTCCATTAAAATATGGATTTAGCGGCGAATCCTTGCAACTTTAAGCTATTCTAATCCACCTAATAAATAAGGTGATAAGTATACGACTTATCAACTCATCCTCTAACTCAGGAAAACTTTGAGTCTAAGCATCTGCACACATTTCTGCACATACTCACTTCTCGGAGATTTTGACAGAAATTGGGTAGCTAATGAACTCTCTAGGGTGGTATGGCTGGCAAGTTGTCGTGGGTAACAGCCCATTGGCAGGTTGTCCAGAACCCAGCCACAGGCCATTTCTTTTTCACTGCCTCTAGGTACATTTGAGATTAGGGACGCCACCTACGTAAAAAAAAAAAAAAAAAAAAAAAGAAAATAAACCACACTTCACCGCACAAGTATGGCTGGCAAGTGATCGTGGGTAACAGCCCATTGGTCGGTTGTCCAGAGCCCAGCTCAATAATTGCACAAAAAAAAAGAAGACCAAAAACACCTAAGGAAGAAGCGGGGAAGTAGTACAAGCCGGGGAGATATACACTGGAAAATCCTTGTGTTGACCCCAAGTAAAATGAACGCAGGGAGAAAGCTACCAATCGAACAAATACACCTTCAGGCAAAAATTTATTTTCTTTTCCGGTCACCTAGAGGCGTAGAAACTCGAAGTCTGTCTCAATTACCGTTAAGTAAGTCTATCACAACATTCACACCAAGATGCTTAGCACTTAGGGTTTTGACCGAGTTTTGGGTGGGTTGGGTAGCCGTAAAAAGTTACCAACCCACACTGAATTCTAAAAATTCTAAAAAGACATATATAGATATATACGTATACATAAGTATAGTTATATATACAAAGCAAGGATTCGGGCGATTCGTATTTTGGCAGGCACCCGGGCGCTGCTTAGTCTTTGTAGATTAAGATCTTCGTATAGTTCCTCTTATTAACAAGTAACGAAGTGCCTAAGCAATTACTTCTTGAATTCGCTAAAGAAATAAAGGCTAGAATAAACCTTGCTAGGGACTAGCAAGGAGTAAGCATGGGGGTATGATAACACCACGCAAGGGGGTAGTAATTAGGTTGAATATGGCCCATCTTTAGAATAAAAGGCACAACATAAAGTAGAATAGGAGCATTGCATGCATCAAGTACCAAGATTGCTTATAAACTGTATTAATGGCCATTTGTGTAAAGCATTTGTCAAAGCAGGCCTCAGATGAGCAATCGGACCGCACGGATGGATTCAGGACGACGAACGGAGTCTAACGGACTCAAAATCGGCCAAATCCGACATCCGGAGCTCCCACAATGGGCCCAAGAAATCCTGACCGTTGATCTGGAGATCAACGGCCTACAACGCGCCACGTCGCCCCGCCCCCGCCGCCCGCACGCCCCCAAGCCAGCCAAGGACGCATCTCGGCCGTTGATCTTCGATCGAACGGCCGAGATCCGCGCGCTCGCCCGCGGTCGCCGCGACAAAGCGCGAGCGTGGCGCAACGGTTAGCGCGCACGCCCGCGTTGCGGCGACGCGCGTTCGAGTCGCGCGGAGCAAAAATCGTCTGCGGGCGAAGGGCGCGGCAAAATTGAGCCGCGCGATCAGAAGCGAGCGGCTAGGATCGCGCCATGCGGCGCGACGACAGCGCCCCACCTCCCACGCGCGCGCACACGCCGGGCGGAAACGCGCGCGCGCACGCACGCCCGAAGCGCGATCCTAGCGCAGGCGCGGGAGGATCTCAGCCGTCCGATCATCAATCGGACGGCTCTCGTTCGACGTCCACGGATCGCGCCTGAAGAGAGAAAGGGGCGGGCGGCTGACCGGCGGCAGCAGACCTTCACCGACGTATATGGAAGCGGTTTTAGCGACGTTCTGGATGTCGCTAAAGCACATTCTTCTTTTAGGAAGCCCTTAACTCTATTTAAACCCCCTTCTACCACCATTCAAGGCATCCTCCCCCACTTGCAACTACTCCACTCCTCTCCTAGCTAGTCTTAGGCACTCTTGTAATCGCCGGAGACGACGAGCCGCCGACGGAGCCTCCTCCACCGCCGTGGCTGCCTCGTCGCTCTCCACTCTCTCTCTACCTCTCTCTCTCTCTTTTAAAGCTTTCATTTACTTTTGTTGAAGCATGTATTTAATATTGTAAACCATGAACTATGGATGCATGTTTAATGAAATTATTTTTCATTTAGTTGCCTTTTTAATTTCTGTTTAAAGTGCATGATCAAAACCAAAGAGCTTTCTAACCCTAAACTCTCTCTATCTCTCGCTTTTTAAAACCGTTTCTTTCGCAAGCAAAACTCCGCCTTTTTCGTGACAACAAGTGGTAAACAAAATCCGATTTCCACGCCTCCCTGAGATCGACACTCGGACTCACCTCCGTTTACTTCTTTTAAAACCGACGTATCAAGTGCAACTATAACGACACCTCTTAACACACACGCACGAAGGCACGTCAGCTGGCCACACTAGTAGCAGAGGGGAACCCGACTCCCGCCCTCAGTGGGTCCCTGCTGTCGGCTGGGCGGGGGTCCGGTGCTGGCAACTGGCCCCTGTCGAGGGCCCCCAAAGGCCACTGATGGCCCTGTAAAACGTGACGGCTCTCTTGCGGACGTCACGTGTCTCCTCTCTCGCCGGCCCTGGGAAAAGTCTGGCTGGTAGGGCCTCTTCTGCCCGCTGTCAGTATCTCGCGCGGATGGGTTTGTCTCCTCGTAGGTCATAGCTGCCTCCACCACCCTCGAGAACGTAGGCAGCTTCAGGGGTTTGACGTACCCCCGAATCGCAGGCCGGAGCACCTTGGTGAACCTCCAAAGTTGCTCCTCCTCAGTAGCTGCTGCTGTCGCTGCAAAGCGGGATAACTCCAAAAAATGCGTGCGGTACGCGCTCACGGTGATCGTCCCCTTGCGGAGAGTGTGGAACTCCCGCCTCCTCTGGTCCTGCCACGTCTGGGGAAAGTACTGCTCGCAGAAGAGGGTGACGAACCGGTCCCAGGTCGGCTCGTCTCTCTCCTGTCCCCTGACCGCCCTCCACCACCTGTGTGTCGTACTCTCCAACTAGTACGTGGCAAAGGCCACGCGGCACTCCACCGGGGGACGAAGGGTGTCGAAAACCTTCTCGAGCTGCTCGAGCCAGTCCTCTGCCTCGGTCGGGTCCTCATCCCCCTTGAAGGAGGGGGGTTTCAGCTTCTGGAACTGCCCGAAAAGCTCAAAGTGGCACTGCAGTGGAGATGCTGGTGCACCTCCAGGTAAAGGTGCCTCGTGTATAGAAGTGTCGGAGGAAGGTGGGGGCGGTGGCTGCCCATCCCCTCCCCCGCGTCCAGCGCCGCGTCCGTCGTGTGGTCCCACAGAGGACTCCCCATCCGCAGCCCCAAGGGGAGGCGCTCGGGCGGTGGGTGGAGCTCCTCTCGCACTATATCCCAGATCAGCTGGGCAAGGTTCTGGGCCTAAATGGCCGGGAGTAGTGGATGGTCTAATGAGACGTCGGCTGCAACACGTCCACCTCGCCGACCTCGTCCTCGGCCGCGCCCGCGGCCCACCTCGCTAGTCCCTCCTCGAGGCATCTCCTGTAAGGAGACGCGAAACAGAACGGAAACACGTCAAAATGGAACGATATGTAACGAAGAAGTATAAGAGATCATGTCAAAGGAAATGTTGTGGTGGCTACTTTAGTTGTAGACAAGTGAATTGGTTATTTTCCAATCAGTTGGTTTACTTCTCGGGACGACCTTGCTCTGATACCATCTTGTAACGACCCGATTCCCGAATCCCTACGAGACACGAGAATCGGACCGACTGGACTAATCCCAAGTCCCAGTCGTCCAACGAGAAAGTAACCAAAAGAGCAGTAAAATAAACCACATTCACCATGAATATAACTAGCAGTAATAAAATACAGCAGTAAGAAAAAGAAATACTGCAGTATACACCACTACAACAGAAGGGAAATAAATATGTACATTACGTAAAGTTTTCAATAAAGAAAGTACAGGGAGTAACAAAGGAAACTACTCACTACAGTGGAAGAAAAGTACAGAAAGTACTACAGGTAACCCTACTGGACCGTACTAGGCCCAGCGTCCTCTGCAGCTGCTGACCCTGGCTGCTCAACACCTGGTCCTGAAAAGTAATAAGGGTGACACGTCAGCGAAACGCTGAGTAGAGTGGCAAGTAAAAGTTAAAAGAAGCAGTAAAGTGGACAGTAGCTACTATATCTTTACTCTCTTTCTTTACGTCTTTCTGTTATTTCACTATTGACTTATTTCTCAGATCCTTCTCTTGATCTTGAATGCTCCTCGTGGGAGCGATCTTGATTGCAGTCATTTCCGAAAAGTAGAAGTAACACGTGGTGCTCTCCTAGTTGGGAGAGTCCCCCGTGGTGGTCCTGCCCTCAGTCAACCACCCCAAGGTCGCTGATAGACGTAACGGTGACTACGGCACGCACGATAAGCGCACGGGTAGCTACCCCGCACTGGCACGCGGTCAGTCGTTTCCGTTAACGGGTGCGCCCAAAGCACAGAACGGAACCAATATAGGGCAGAGCCCTCTCAGTAACAGAGGTCCAGCCCCTCCACAGTAACCAAACAGGGGTCTCGCCCCTCCACAGTCCACGCACCCTCGTCTGACTACCCTGGTTTGCCCAGTGGGCCTAACAAGTCGGTGTAGGAGAGCTAACAGAACCACGGGGCCCGTGGGGTAGCTAGTGCTCTCCCTACACTAGTAGCTCTCCTCGGTACTGTGTACACGAGGGCCAAAAGTCGGTACAAAGTGGCCAGTCCTAACCCCGGGTCCCTGGGGCGGCTAGCTCCGCTTTGCACTAAACATGGGGACAGTCGCTTTCCTTAGTACTCCGTACTCAAGGGCCAGCTCACTTCCCCAATTCTATTCCATTCCCTTTCCACGAGTTTTACTCCTAATTCCCCGTAGGGTTCAAGATCTTTTAACTCAGCCAATTCAGGTTTCACCGTTCTAGCTTTATATCCATACAATTCATGTTCTCAACCGTAATTATCCATTCATAGCAGGCAGCTGTTAACCAATTTACAGGTAGTTATCATTTCCTTTCCACTTTTCCAAGACTGCAATGTTTATATATGCAACTAGTTTTCCAGTCCTAGGATTCATGTCATATCCTAGGATCTAACATTCAATCTAGTTTTCTAGTCCTAGGATTCATGCAATACCCTAGGATCTATCATTCAATCTAATTCCTCTGTCATAGGGTTCATGCAATGCCCTAGACTCTATTGATTGTTTCATAATTCTACAATTTTAATAATAATTTAAGGGGCCACTCTACCAGCAAAATCGGGAGTACTGGGGGCGTGATCGGCAATCCCGCGCGCCTCCGCAACCCCCAAGACCGCAACGGAACGGGATCCTAACACAAGGATCAATCACAAGGAATTTCTTAGAATGGTATACAATTACTGTAAACGGGTAGAGGAATTTATTTTGGAAAGAACGCAACTCGAAACGCGGAAAACGGACTTCGAACGGGTCCTAAACGGGTCAAAAATGACGAAACAGTCCAAAATCAGACGTCTGGAACCTCTTGAAGGTTCCCTACTAGGAGGGGTGACGTAAAAATATGCGGAAATAAAAATATAAAGCAATCTCACAAAAATCAATCGCACAATGTACACAGGTATTTTTAGGTGGAAACCTGAACCGGATGAAAACCACCACCTAACCCTCTCGAGTTAGGATTTTCCGATCAACCAAGTTGATCAAAATCCACTAAACGAATCACTTTGAACGAGGGTGATTCAACCTCAGTACAACCACGCTACAAGTACGAGGGTAGCGTTCCTCAACCCCTTCTCTCCACGAGAAGGATTTTGTCCCCCGAAGGAGACGGGAATTCGCAAAGCGAATACCCAACCAAAATACAAAGATAAAATAAAACAACAGTCATATAGAGCCAACAAAATTAAACCTAGCTTCTATAGGAAATAGGAAACTCCCCTTTGCAAGGAGTGCGTCGACGACGCGGTGCGTGTGCCACGCGATGGCGCTACGTAGCTCTCGTGAAAGCCAGCGGGAGAGCGGGCACGCAAACTGAATTTAGCTCTCAAGATGATGGAGCTTGAGCTTGGAGAGCAAGAGAGACACAAAAGTGTGGAAAGTATGTTTCTTAGGTGTGTCTTGTGTTTTTCTAAGTGTATATGTTGTGTTACAAAGGTTCCCCTCTATTTATAGAGGCCTTAGGAAGGCTTTGGAAGGCCTGGAAAAGCTTCCATAGCCGTTGGGTGCAAAGCCCAAGAGAATCAGGTCGAAATCAGGACAATGATTGCATTTGACAGGGTTATCAGACGTCTAACTCTGGCATCAGACGTCTGGAAGGCCACTTTAAGACGTCTGATTCCAAGGTCAGACGTCTGATTCTATGTGGGTTTCTCCCTGACTTGAATAAGATCTAAACAGGGTTTTTGTGCAAGTCCATCAGACGACATACAGGACGTCTGGCACTATGTCTGGACGTCTGGAAACCTACTTTTACTGTGGGAATTGATTTCCAAACGTTGCAACGGCTAGAAAATCTCTGAGAAGAGATTTTGGGTCAGCCGAGGCAAAACGGTCATTTATCAGACATCTGGTAAGTCCTATGGACGTCTGATAAGGCTCTAACGGTCATAATCTTGAGTGCTTTCTAAGCCAGCCAACGGTCCACTAATTGGACGTCTGGCAAAGTCATCAGACGTCTCCTAAGACGTCTGGTATAAGGTCTGGACGTCTGATTTCATCAGACAGAACTAACTATGTCCAGCCTAACAGTTATCAGACGTCTGAAACAACAGTCAGACGTCTTAAAATACTTTATCAGACGTCTGATTTTGTGATTAGACATCTGAAAATGCTGTTTGAGCCCTATATTGGTTTTCTAAGTATTATACAGAAAACCTGAGTATCCTAGGGTTGTGCAGGTGTTCCTAGGACTACTTTTAGGGTACTTTGAGGCTCTTTAACATAATGTTTTAAGGAATCAAAAAGAGCAAGAAAATAAATACAAGAGATACATGAAAGGATAAAAAAGAATCTATCCTATTCTTCTTGTCTTTTATCTCCAATCTTTCGCTCCACGCGAACCTCCTGTGTTTTCCGTCAAGCTCCTCCAATCCGTCGTGGATGCGAGCTTGAACTCCGTCTAAACACGTCCACATTTGCAATTGACCTGAAATCTAGGACTCAAATTGCAAATGTTAAATAACACGTGTTTTGTTATCATCAAAACAAATGATCGTGGTGCTCTAGCACCAACACCTCTTCCAGACGTCTTAAAAGGTGGGTCAGGTCGTACCTCAGTTTTGCGTAGTCCTTCAGAAGTCCAGAAGCCCGCTGGGACGTCTGGTCTTGTTTTCCAAACGTCCGATTGTCACCCTGGACGTTGGAGGTTCTCTCCGTCGTCTGACACTGTGGCCAGACGTCTGATTCACGCGGGATGGCGAGCCCTCGCCCCCTCCCGAGTAGGACCTGCGCACTCATACACCAGCTCTCAGCACGACGAAACGCAGAAGAAGTTGCGGCGGACGGCTGCATGGCCGTACATGCGCAAAAAGGAGAAGACAAGAAATATCTTACCTGTTAGACGTCTGGACAGTCCTCCAGACGTCTTTGACGTCGTCTGGACGTAAGTCCAGACGTCTGATTCTGGAAAATTTTCCAGAACCAGGGCCTGATTCACTCTCCGCTCGCGACGCACGGCTGCTCCGCGCCCCATCCGCCTGCTGGCCGAGCTGCAGCAGCCCCTCTGAGACACCCCACGCTCGCCGCTTCCCCTCCGGTCGGCTCTAGCTACCTCAGAAAGCCCGAACCCTCGTGGTCGAGCTTCTTCTTTCCTCTCGCAACTCTCCTCCCCGCACGCTCACTCGCTCGCTTCCTTGCTGCCACCACCGCTCACTTGCACTCTCGTGCTCTCGCACTGGCAGGGAGAAGGAGAAGAGAAGGGCGGAGGAGATGAGGGTGAGGGAGAGGGTGTATATAAGGCAGCGCGGGGAGAGAGAGAAGAGAGATAGCATGTCTGCAGGAAGAGAGAGGAAGAAGGAGACGAAGGCGGCGGGCGCAGTCTGCGCGCGTACGCGCGCAGACGCAACCCAGTACGCAGAAAAAATTTTTTACCAGACGTCTGGGAAGGGTTCTAAACGTCTTGACGGTGGCCCAGATGTCTTAAAAATCTGCCTGATGCCACGTTCGTAACAATAGTCTTCACTTGATGTATTTTTTTAATGCAAAAAAGTAATCATACGTGATGAGGTTCACCACTGTTGAAATCAATAAACAACTACTTTTATAAGGGTGTAAACCACTCAGATCACCTTTGTAATCACTTTGTACTGATGTAAAATTACTTTACACCTTCGAAATAATTTTATACCAGTGCAATATTACTTTACACTAGTGTAAAGTAACATTACACGGGTGGAAAATTAAATTCTAAGTGTTTCTTCACCTATGATAAGTGATTTTACATTTAAAAAGTGGTTTTTCACCTTGAAGTTTAAGGTTTAAGATTTGGTGTTTACCCTAAATCCTAAATTCAAACCCTGAACGCTAAGGTGAAAAATTACTTCTCATAGGTCAAATCACTTTCTATAAACCTAAAACCTAAACCCTAAATCCTAAACCCATAGTTCAAAATTACTTTGCACAGGTGGCAAATCACTTTACACAATACAAAACCACCAAATCACTTTCGAAATAATTTTATTCCGATTCAAAATGAGATTGTACCGATATAAAGATATCTTAGAATAATTTATTTCCGGTGCAAAATCACCTAGAAGAATTTATCATATGTGAAAGGTTATTTTTCACCTTTGTATTTTAATTTAAAGTGGTGTGGTGATTTATTTCAATATCGTGAGGCTCACCACGTAATAAACGTTACGATTTTTTATTTCTTTACTTTAAATATCAATTATCAAGTGACCATAACCCACATTCACAGTTCCTTATATCATTTTTTACATCATCTTTTGCATTTCTCAGTACATTATATATATATATATACATATATATATATATGTATGGCCAAAAAGTAGAGAAACGTAGGTTCTGATGCAAAAAGTGATGCGGGATGCTATTTACATATTTCACACAGCGTTGAGAATGTGGACCCACTTGATAACTGATATTTAATGTAAAGAAACAAAAGAATGTAAGGTTTGTTACATAGTAGACCACGCCACATTCAAAAAAATCACCACACTAGTTTAACCTAAAATGCACAGGTGATCAATAACGTTGCACCGGTGATAAATTATTCTAAATTATCTTTGCACCGGTGAAATCTCATTTTGCATCCGTGATAAATTATTTCATGGGTAGTTTCACCTGTCCAAAGTGATTTTGCATCCGTGCGAAGTGATTTTCACCTATGAGTTTAGTATTTAGGGTTTAGATTTATTGAAAGTAATTTTATGTATGAGAAGTGGTTTTTCACCTTAGGGTTTAAGGTTTAGTCCTTAAACACTAGAGACTAAACCCTAAACCCTAAAGTGAAAAATAATTTTTCAAGTGTAAAATCATGTCTCATACATGAAGAAACACTTGAAATTTAGTTTTGCATCGGTGTAAACACTACAACAAGTTCCACTTTTATTATCGGTTGAATCGGTTAAAAATCGACAGCAAATCCCTTTTAACTGATGCCAAAAAGCGACGACAAAAGTAGCGTCGCTGTTTGTTTTTACCATTGGTTACAAGGAACATCTGACGTCAAAATATTGTTTGTCCAGCGGATGAATTGGATCTTTTGTCGTTGATTGGGAGCCGACGGTAATTAGATTTCACGTTGTTACGTTATTTTTTCCTGCGTTAACACGTCATCTTTTTAGTTTTGTCGTCATTTAAAAGTATAAGCACGGAAAAATATTTTTGCAGTTGCTTTTTGTAATAGGCGACGGAAAAAACCTTTCATCTGCAAAAAAACATACCTTTTTTTGTTGTCGCTTTCTATAATAAGCGACGATAAAAACCTTTCGTTTATAAAAGAACTTACCTTTTTTTGCCATCGGTTATTATAGAAATCGATAGGAAAAATACTTTTGTCGTTGCTTTCTGTAATAACCGACGGCGAATAGTCACTTTTGTTAAAAAAATTACCTTCTATTGCCATCGATTATTGCAAGAACCGATGACAAAGGTAAATGTACTTTTTTTAATTCTTAAAATTAGGATCCTTATACAATCTTAAAAAAAATGACTTTCTGAAAATTTTATACATAAAGGAATTACATACGAAAGTAAGGAGCTCAAAAGAAGTAAAAAGCCTTAACTACATGGTGGATCTCAAAAGTACAGTATATAATTAAATGTTGAAAGTCTAATTAAACATTGTAATTGACTATAATAGGTTGGTTCCTTCTGGAATTCACACAATAAAAACCCTAACATACACAAAAAATGATACAAGCAAATGACCCTAATGATCCTGCAAATTATGGAGTATTTAGTCCTAGAAGAGTTTCTCAAGTTACAGGAAGAGATGCTGATTATAGTGCTGACAGACTGCAGCTAGCTAGGATAGGAACAGATGAAGATGAAGAAGATGATGCAATGAAAGGAAAAAGTATTATGATGTGTTATTAGACAGTCATTAGTAATCAATTTTTAATAAAACTTAACAACCCACAAGCTAATTCTTGGTATTAGATGGCAAAACATCTTGGAAAAAATAACTTCTATAAGTTGACTTGTAGAATACTGAAGGGAGATCTTCCTAAATGTTTATCAACATTAACTCTTACATGGATCCAACAAGTTACAATTGTTTTAAAAAATCCATACCATTATTTTCGATCAAATGAATGGAACTAGAAACCAAACGCACTGGGCCTCACAAAGCCCTTCTCCAATAGGTCTTGTAGCTGTGACTTGAGCTCTCATAGCTTAAGTGGTGCTATCGGTACGGTTCAGTAGAAATGGGGCTGGTCCTCAATACCAGTGAGAACTCAACTCGATCTCACGCTCAGGCTGTAGTCCTGGCAGGTCCTCTGGAAAGATGTCGGGGTACTCGCAGACCACCAGGATACTCTGAAAGTCAGCCACGGGGCTAGGCTTTGCCACTACATAGGCCAAAAATCCCTCACACCCCTGGCTCAAAAGTCTCGCTGCCCGAAGCACGGAGATGCATCCGAAACCTCCGTCCACCGGCTGGCCATGAAACTCAAAAGGGAGGCAACTCCGGTATGGAGAAGACAATCTCCCTCCTGAAACAGTCCACCAGGGCGTGATAGGCGGACAACCAGTCCAACCCTAGGATCACGCCAAAACCTCCATCTATATCACAATCAGGTCAGGGGAGTGGCTGTGTCCCCCTATACTGACATCGTAGTCCGTGTAGACCTCTTCGGCTACAAACAACTGGCCACCTGAGCCTCTGATCACAAATGGATCCTCTAACGGTATACTGCCCTGCCTCAGACAGACGGTAAAACTCATAGATTGATGGAGCCTCCGATGGGTGGCGCTGGAAACAAAGAGTACATACACTAATCTGCCAGAAACGGTAACCATACCTGCTGGTGGTGTCAATTAATGGAGGTGGTTAGTAATGAAAATATCATAAGTGTCATTGTAGTGAATTGTATGAAGTACCAACCATCATTACAACCATTATTTAATTAACTAATTTTTACTGGTTTTAAGTCAGGTCGTTCACTGGGAGGCAGTTATTGATTTACATCACTCTCTAAGTCCAAAATTATCCTTTAATTCCAAAAAGAAGTTTTATGTTTAATAAAGAATGAATGAATGAATACTTGGTTTGATTGTTTACAAAGAATTAATAAAACTACTTGCAAAAATTGATTATAAACAGGCACCAAACACTTCATCACTATACTATAAACTATCTATTTATAAGTTATATTACTAATATTTATATAAAAATACAGTACCAACTAAGATTACATAACATACTAATTTAACTTACTATGCTGACACCTACAGTAACACATATAATCGCTATAGTGATAGATGCAAAGGTTGCTAGACCCCAGAAAAAACTATATACAAACTAAAAGAGGGAAACCAGGGTCTGTAGCGATGGTTATTTCACATACAGCGACATCTTATTCTGTTAGTAAAGGTATGAAGTTATTTACATAAAAGTAAATGGCTGTACTACGTATATATATATTATAATTATTTTATACAATTTCAATCCTGTCTTTACTTTGTATCTGTATTCTCTCTTTCTTTCTTCACTATATGTATTTCTACCTTTACTCTCTTTCTTTCCAGGCTACTCCTCTTCTGCCTTTCTTCTTCTTCTTCTTTGTCTTATTCAGCGTTAAGTCTTAGCGACACTACGAGATGATAGGTGATTAACTGCTATCATTACCCCTCTTAATTAATCAAAAATTTGTTTAATTTGCAGGCACGCTTTTCGAGGGATACACAACACCCAGAGGGCGAGACCAGACCTCTACTAAGCGTGCCCAAATTTGTCATTAGGCCGCTTAATTATGTATTATCAAGCTCAGACCAGAGGGCCTCTCAGCCCACACACACACACACCCCCGTGCCCCCAGCCCAAATGCTCATACTCATGCTCATGCTTAGATATAAGGTTCGGTTGTTTTGGGCACCCGGCGCCCGTGACGACTGCGCCTTATGTTAACAAAAACAATTTAAATTACAATGCACGCTCTTCAGCGCACGATGTGGAGCTATTCAAGTGCCGCATCTGCGCTGAAATTGAGCTGCGGCTGCACGACAAAAGGAATTTTGGCCCTCAATTCGAGGGCCATAATTTATTTTAAAATAAAAATAGATTATGGGAAAATAAAGTATTTGTATAATACTATACAATTGTACACTTGATTTGAAATTTTAATTATATTTACTATATAAATAAATTAACTAAAGAATACGGTTTATACATACTGATTTTGATATTTAATTCTTTAATTACACATATATTAGTTATTATATGGTCTAATTAACCTTATACAGAGTTAGTATACATGTATAATTATTTTCTAGGCATTTTTATTGTATTTTATAGATTTGATTTCCATTCGATTTACATTTAAATAGCATATTTTGAACTGTTTTATTTATAAATTAAGTTTAAATAATATAATAAGATATAACTATACTTCAATTAGCTTAAATTACTTAAAGTACATTAATCTAAATATACAAAATCAGTTAACTTAATTCTAACTCTAAATTACTAATTTATCTAATTTAATCTAATAACTTAGCTATTAACTTAATAAATTAATTATTTATTATGTATAAACAATTAAATTACGGTACAGGATTTAATTTGTTTATAATCTACATATAAATATGTATATACAGTATTATAACTTAATATTGGTATTTATACTGTTTATTGATTTATATAGTCTAAGAGTACATAAAAGTTAGTTTAATTAATAAATAGTTGTATAATTAAGATATATACAGTATAATCTAACTTAAATGCCCAATTTACAGTAGACAATATATACATAAGTTATTTATACAGTTTATATACATATGTTGCTTATTTACATATATAACTTAGTATAAAGCTTATATTTACAAGAATATATTTAATATACAAAGTAGTTTTTAGGTATTTTTGGAGTTTTTCACTTTTTATGATTTTTATACATGTTATAGAAATAAGAGATGAGAAGGAGAGAATTAGACGAGGAGAAAGAGATGTTTTTGATGTTTTTAGGTGTAACCTCTATTATTAAGTTTCATGGTATACAGATCCGTCGATTGATAAATTATACCAAGTCGGGGGTTCTGTATACCATGCAACTTAGTATGTAGTTAGAAAACTTTCTAATCTTCAATCATATAGTTTTATTTTATTTTTTTAGAATTTTTACTGATTTTTATTGAATTTCCAATCTCATCCATCCTAAGCCTTTCAAAAGATTTCTAAGGAGTCCTAAAGGTTTAGGATGGATCCTAAAGAGATCTAAAAAGGGATTGCCTGCCTTAACTACAGTTAGTATGAAATCTGAAAAGAATTTTACCCATTTTAGCACATTCTTCAGTTTATATCTCATTTAGTTCATGTGCTTGGACAGTTAGATTGAAAATTAACTAGCTAACAAATGTTTAGGAGAAAGATAACAAGCATTCAAATGATTGAAATTCAATTACTATACAGGAAAGCTTGTATACAAGGAATTGATTGCACAGCAAAAATGCACCAACAATTGTACCATCTTGTGCTATTTCCTAGCATTATCAGTGTATATTAGGTAGCCATAGTCGCATTTGTATAAATAAACGCATACATGCATTTAATTGAGAGGGGAGGAAAGTGAATAAATTGGCCTTGTAATTAACGTATTCTCCAAGTGCTGCCTTGCAAAATCACCATCTCCATTTTTTTATATTGGCTTTGAATTTCTTCTTCTCTGCGGCTGCAGGGCATGGCTTGATCTTCTTCACGCCATTCTCTGCCATTGCATACCCTGCACTGCATGGCTAGGCATGCACAGCCATGCCCTCCTCGCTTCCTCGTTCTCCTTTAAAAAGCCCTCCTCGCTTCCTTGCACAGGGAGCCTGGTACAACACACTGACAACATCTCCTTCCTCCAGGCCATCTCCTCCCCTCTCCCCTCCATACGCGGCATCTCTTCCTCCTAAAGAGACACGCTGCAGGCAGGAGCAGCTCACAGTGGTCGACAACTGCCACTGTGAGTCCCACCACTGCCCAGCTCATCCAAGAGCCGGTTGGCGTGGTGGTTCACTTCGCTGTTTCACCTGCTCAACGTTCTTCCGCCATTGCCACAGAGTCGAGCTTTGAAGCTCAACCGCAGCAGCAGCAAGGCATCGGCAGCAGCAGCAGCCCGCGCCCACACAGGCACCGATCGTAGCCTCTTTCCACGCGCGCAGGCGCCTTCCAGCGCACCCGCGCATGCAGCACCGGCTGTCCAAAACGCGCGGCATTGTAGCTACTGTTCACGGTAGAGAGTGCGACACTGTAGTTACAGTGCGGTGACTTGAAAGTTTCTCACTTTTCCGGTCACCGCGCATGCCCGCAATCGCCTTCAGCCCGTACCGCGCACGCCTGCTCCCGCATCTGCGTCTTCGCCTGCGTCACTCCAGCCTGCAGCGCGGTGCGCTGCGGTCCGCAGCACGCTGCGTTGCAATCTCCTTTGCGCCCGCTCCCTCCAGCGCGCGCGTGCATCTTCGCAAACCTGTGCCTGTGCGAGCATTCTCCCGCGTGCACCATTAGACGACGGGCGCAGCCTCCAAATGGCTTAAGCGCCCGCACCCTCTTCCTCCAGCAGACGCTCTCTCTCTCACAGCCACTCTCTCACTCCCTCCCGCAGACGCATACACACACACACTCACTTGTACACGCCTATATACATACTTATATATATATACATATATATATATATCTACATATTAGTACCTATACAATTATGTATATGTATATATACACACATACATATATATATCTATATATATATATTTATACACACATATATGCATATATATATCTATAGATATAAATACATGCACACATATATATATATCTACATATATCTATATCCATACATACATATATATATCTATATACATATATTGCTATATATATATATTCATATATATATCTGCATCTATATAGTTATATATACATACATATATATATATATTTACATATCTTTATATATATATATATATACATACATCCATACATACATACATATACATATACACCTATATAATTATAACCCTATATATATATATATATATATATATATATATAAATATATACTTACCCTCGTATCACCTACCCCGCGTTATATCGCGGGAATATCTGCACTAGTTGCTGATATTCCCCGATACTCGCGTACAGAAAGCATCTCCGCACACACCTTCCACCCATCCATCCAACACTCCACGAAGCACTTCTTCCTATTGGTTGCGTCTTCCTAGACGACAATCAACTCGACACCGTGCTACACGCCATTTCCACCTCCACCCCCACCCATATATATATATATAATATATATACATCTATATATATATACTATATTTATCTTATTTCTATTTCTTTTTCCTGCTATTAAAAAGATAAAAAAAAATAGTAAAAGAGAAAAGATAATCCTTGTCTTGCAAGTACTCGGTCTTGCAAATAGCATGACTAGTTTTGGAACCCTAATTTGGCTTAACACTGAGAACAATTTGGCTCTAAGCCAAGAACCTGATTTTGAGGGTGTACCTTAAGGACAAAATTATCAGAAAAAAAATCTTAAATACAAAAACACCAAAAACATAATAAACGAACGGAAGAGATTTGTTGTAGGAAGGGTATAGAAACTTATTCACCTCTAATCCCACTTCCCTGAGTTCGACCCTGGGCCTAAAAGTGACTAAGATAAAATAAAGTAGGCCAGGTTAAAAATTTTGTAAAAAGATGGTTAGGCTCGATATAGGTTAACCACTATACTCATTTCAACGATTAAATCACCATATTAACACTACCTATTCGAGCCCGACCACACCTTTTTCTGGCGCCGTTGCTGGGGAAGTGTGCATTCAGGTAAGTTTCTACTCCATTCCTTTAATTTTTCTCTTCTCACACCCTTCTCTTCACGGGTGTTTCTGTTTGTTGGTGTGCAGGTGAACCAGTTGCATGGAGAAGGCAGGCAGACGAAGTCGGAGACGTGGGCAGATCCAAGGCGGGAACGAGATCGTGAAGTTGCCGGCACCGCACTGGAGCTTCGCCCACGTTGCTGAACAGGTAGGTGTTACGAACGGGCGCTCCAGACGTCTTTTAAGACATCTGGGAAGTGGCCCAGACATCGTACCAGACGTCTGGAATCACTTACAGACGTCGGATCAGACGTCTGGGATCATTTCCAGATGTTTGGAAATCGGTTATTTTGGCACGCTACTATTCGTCTACGCGCCTGGGCGCGCAGACCTGCGTTTTCTCTCTCTCCCTCTTTTTCCCTCTCTCCTGCAGCCGCAGACGCCTCTGCCGCGTTCTCTCTCTCCTCCTCGTGCGGCCTTAAAAGGGCCACGCCTCTCCCTCACTCCCGTCACCTCTGCCTCCTTCCTCTTCTCCTTCAGCCAGTGCGCGAGAGCGAGCGCGAGGGTGCAGCGGCAGTGACAGCCGCGGTGAGCGTGGGAGGAGGTGCTGCGCGTGGGAGAGGCGCTCGGCTGTGAGGGCAAGCTCGCCGGGGCTGCTAGGGCCGGCCGGCGGGGGGCGCAGCGAGTGCGGAGCGACATGGGAGGACTGCTGCAGCTCGAGCAGCAGGAGGAGCACTCGCAGCGCAGCTGGGCGTCGCGAGCGGAGGGCGAGTGGTGCCTGGTTCTGGAAAATTTTCCAGAATCAGATGTCTGTGCTTCTAGATAGGCGACGGGAACGACGTCTGGAAGAATGTCCAGACGTCTAAAAGGTGAGTTTTTCCATCTCCTTCCTTCCCTTCGATTGACCATACTAAGAGAGAGAGGAAATGGGTATGCGCAGGGTTGGAGATTCGTATCCAACGAGAATCAGACGTTTGGCTGCAGTGCCAAACGACGGGAACGACTTCCAGGCGTCCTGGGTGACCATCGGACGTCTGGGAACTAGGCCAGACGCCCCCACAGGCTTTTGGACGTCTGAGAGCCCACACAGAGCGAGGTAATTCCCTGATCCACTTTTTAAGACGTCTAGAAGAAGTTCCAGACGTCTGATTTTGCACTATTTCGTCGTTTTCGACCCGTTTCGGGCCCGTTCAGGCTCCGTTTTCCGCGTTTCAAGTTGCATTTTTTTTGGAATTACATCCTCTTCCTGTCTACAGTAGCTGTATACTGTTTTGAGAAGTTCCTTGTGTTTGATCCTTGTGATAGGACCCCGTTCCGTTGCAGTCTCGGGGGTTGCGGAGGCACGCGGGATTCCCGACCACGCCCCCAGTTCGCCTGTTGTAACCGGTAGAGTGGCTTTAAGTATAATCCGTTAAATTATGAAACCGTAAATAGAACCTAGGACATTGCATGAATCCTAGGAATGAGAAATAGATTGAATGGTAGATTCCTAGGTTGTTGCATGAATCCTAGGGCTGGAAAACTAGATTGTATGATAGATCCTAGGATATGGCATAACTCCTAGGACGGGAAAACTAGTGGAATGTATGAATACTGCAGACTTGGAAAATGTGGAAAGGAAATAATAGCTGCCTGTGAATTGAATTAACAGCTGCCTGTTACGAATAAATGAACATGATTAAGAATATGGGATGTATGAACGTGAAACTGGAATGGTGAAACTGGAATGTTCTGAGTTAAAGAGTTGGAACCCTATGGGGAATTAGGAGTAGAACTCCTGGAAAGTGAGTGGAATATAATTGGGGAAGTGAGCTGGCCCTTGAGTACGGAATACCAAGGAGAGCGACTGTCCCCCTGTTTAGTGCAGAGCGGAGCCAGCCGCCCCAGGGCCCCGGGGTTAGGACTAGCCACTCTGTACCGACTTGCTGGCCCTCGTGTACGTAGTACCGAGGAGAGCTACTAGTGTAGGGAGGTACTAGCTACCCCACGGGCCCCGGGGTTCTGCTAGCCTCCCACACCGACTTGTTAGGCCCACTGGGGCAAACCAGGGTAGTCAGGCGAGGGTGCGCGGACTGTGGAGGGGCAAGGCCCCTGTTTGGTTACTGTGGAGGGGTTGGACCCCTGTTACTGAGAGGGCTCTGCCCTGTACTGGTTCCGTGCTGTGCTTTGGGCGCACCCGTTAACGGAAACGACTGACCGCGTGCCAGTGAGGGGTTAGCTACCCGTGCGTTTACCGCGCGTGCCGTAGTCACCATTACATCTGTCAGTGACCTTGGGGTGGTTGACTGAGAGTAGGATCACCACGGGGGGCTCTCCCGGCCAGGAGAGCACCACGTGCTACTTCTACTGTTCGGAAAAGACTGTAATCAAGATCGTTCCCACGAGGAACATTCGAGATCAAGTGAAGGATCTGAGAAATAGATAAATTGTGAAACAATAGAAAGACGTAAATAAAGGAAGAAAGAAAATTAAACAGCTACTGTACACTTTACTGTTTCTTTAGTTTAGCTGCCACTCTACTTAGCGTTTTGCTGACGTGTTACACTCGTTACCTTTCTGGACCAGGTGTTGAGCAGCCAGGGTCGGCAGCTGCAGAGGACGCTGGGCCGAGTAGGGTCCAATAGAGTTACCACTGTTCTCTTGTACCTCTTTTTGTTCCGTTATAGTGAGTAGTTCTTGTTTCCGCTGTACTTTTCTTTACCTGCAGTTCATATTATGTTATGAATGTTGTTCTACTGTTGTGGTGGTATATACTGTAGTGGTTTCTTTCTTTACTGCTGTATTTCCTTACTGTTAGTTATATTCATGCTGAATGTGGTTTATTTTACTGCTCTTTTGGTTACTTCCTCGTTGGACGACTAGGTCTTGGATTAGTTGAGTCGGTCCGGTTCTCGTGTCTCGTAGGGACTTGGGAATCGGGTCGTTACAGTAGGTCTCTCTTCCTTAGCAACTTAGGTCAACTTGTCGCCTTAATAAAAAAAAAAAAACACTTCTTGGGATCTCTTGGGGCAAGTGGATTAAAAATCACTTGTTTAATTGTTTGCCATCACTCCCACCACCTCGGGATTTCCTGCCAAACTTCGCATAGCGAGGATCCAAGAATCTTGATTCTTGAATCTTTCGCTGTGTGAAGTATTCTTTGAGGCAAAAATAAATAGATTGATTACCATCCCTCTTCGCCTCATTTATCTGCAATTCGAGATCACCTTTTTGGTGGGGAGACTTGGAGTTGAGTTGATTCCAACCCCACCATGACCTTTCACGTGCCTAAGTTTCGATCCAGAATACTTCCACCGCACCAATTTGATTTTCTTTATCTTACGGTTGAGCCTTGTGTGTGGAACATCATTCTGGTGATTGGGAGCACTTGAATTGAAGTGCTTTGGCTCCCTTTCACACTAATCTAAAATTGACTCGTGCATCCACACGTAGAAATCTCCATCTAGGGAAGCCCATTGCATTTTAGCATGCATTAACCAACTGACATTGAAGAAGGGTTTGTTGGGATTAGAAAAAAAAAATTGTATTCTCTAAAAACCCGGAGATTGGCTGAATTGGTAATTCAGCAAAATCCTAAAATCCCTACTACTTAAGGCTGAAACTCTAAAAACCATTCACCAATTAAAACTTCAATTCGGGGAGATTTTCCCGTTGCATGCTTGGTTTACACACTTTATAAAATCAATCACTTGGGCATTACCCGTAAATAACGCCCTTCACATTCCAGAACCACTTGATCCTAAGCCTCTAACTAAAACTGGTAGCAACTTGACCCTTATTAAGGATTGGAGGTCTAACTACCTGTGTGTAGTGACTACGTGTTGGTGAGGGTTCCCGCGTGCTTTCGGGTGTCTAAGATTAGGGCAAACGGCCTTTCAATCTGGCTCGGTGGTTCCGCGGTGCTCGTATTCGGTTCCGTAGGTCGTGATAGTAGGTAACTTAGATCTTTAGGTCTAAGGGCACACTGTAGAGGTTAGGAATTTGATTGTCTTGCTTTGTCATCAAGTGTACCTTTGCGGCGTCATTTCTCTCATCTCTTTTTCCCTTCTTATCCTCCCAACTCTTCCTGCGGTAGTGCATGTTTGGGAGGAGGTCACAAGACCCTGAATTGTTTGAATTGTCTGATAATTTTAGAAAAGAAGCCGAATCGTCCTCCTCCTCCACAAACATGGCTGCACACCCACCCCCAAATCCCGAGGGAGGAAACCGCCCTCAAAACCCACCAGGTGATGGAGCCTTGGATCCCATAACCTGCCTCCAAGCCCAAATGGAAACGTATAATGAACAAATTGAAGCCTTTAGGGAAACATTGGAGGAAATGCAGAACCCCCCCGAACGGGAGGAGCCTAGGTCTCTTAGCTCCCATCAGAATCCCGCTGCTACAGAGACCATAGGACAAATTCGGGTCCCCATGGGCGGGGATGACTTTGAATTGAAGCCTAATGTAATTGGCCTGATAAATTTTCACTTCCATGGTCTTGCAAGTGAAGATCCTTTTCTCCACTTGGAAGACCTAACCCGATTGGCTGAAACAGTTAAACTGAGAAATATCGGGTTACTAATAGTCCTCGTGAAAATGTTCCCATTTTCATCGCGGGATAAAGCGTCGCAGTGGTTACGTACCCTTAGGAGAACCATCCACTCTTGGGAAGAGATGCGAACAGCGTTTCTCAAGAAGTTCTTCCCAATAGGGTGAACCAATGCGCTTCGCTGTGCTATCACTTCCTTTACGCAACAAACCAGTGAACAGTTTCATGAGGCATGGGAGAGATATAATGACCTCCTCAGGAAGTGTCCACACCACGATCTGCCTAAGTGGCATATAGCCCAGATTTTCTACTATGGGATAAATGAGACTTTGAGGCAGATTGCAGACGCTTCCTTCAGAGGGAATTTCATGAATAAAGACGAGAATGGAGCATTCGAATTATTTGAAAATATGAGCGAAAACTCAATGAACAATGCCTCCATTGTCGCCTTTAATCGTACTAGCCTGCCCCGTAATGTCCACGAAGTTGACACGGGACCCTCCCATTCATCCACAGATCTCAGCCTTATCGCACAGAAATTGGAAGAAGTCTCTGTCGTGCACAAAAAGCTGGACGAGCTTCTGGCCAATCCTGCCCGTTCTATGGCAATCACCCCCACCTCACCACTTCGTCACAATCCCAATTCTTCCAACACCAGGCTTATCCCGAGAAACCCCGTAAGACCTTCCTTACCGAGTGTCGCACCGAGCGATTCGGTAAGTCATGTGGATCTGGCTTCTGCGAGCCAGTATTTTGACACGGAGGACCAAGCCTCCGTGAGCTCGGAAGCATATTTACATGCGGATGCGTCTTCTGGCATAGAAGATGCTTGCGCCCTGGGGAACAACCCGTTCTCTGTCACTTATAACCCAGGGTAGCGTAATCATCCAAACTTCGCATGGTCCAACAACCCGCAGTGCCAAAACGCCGCGGGTGGACCAACGCGACCATCCACACCCGTCATCCCAAGGGCCCAGTCTAATCCTATGGCGAATCCGCCATCGGGTCCTTGTGTACCGCAAACAGAACATGCATCAGGTCCTCTTGATAAATTGATGCGAATGATGACGGAAATGTTAAAGCGCCATGAAGAGAACATGACCTCTCTTCAGCACCAATTGGCGCAACAGAATGCTGAGATGAGTCAACTACGCATGGCGACTCGATCTCAGGGCACTCTTCTAGCCCAACCTGTTCCCAGCCTGCGAAATTTCGTACCCCGTGGTCCTCAACCATAGGTACGACCTTCTCTGGGACAGGTTCATCAAATTCTGCAGGCTCCGAGCATTCCACCGGGATTTCAGGCTAATCTCGCTGCAACACCTAACTCTTATGTCCTTATTACTAACCCTCCTCCGCCTTATGATCCCACTAGACCCGCATCGTCCAATGCGATCACTATGAGGAGCGGTAAGCAGACCGTCGATCTGCCTCGACCTGATCCTGGCCCGTCTTCTTCATCGCCCTCTCATTCGAGATGCGCACCGCATTCGCGAGAGGACGATACACCCAAATTAGTGGCAGAATCTGTCCCATTCCCTGAGGCTGTACTGAGGGAGCCAAAAGGCAAGAAGAAGGATACGCAGGCCTTTGATAACCTACGTAATTTATTCAGAAATGTTGAAATTCAGGGATCTTCAGCTTAAGATCATTTCTAAATACAATACAAAAATGTTTTGCTAGGGACTAGCAAAAGATAGGCATGAGGGTATGATTGCACAGCAAAAATGCACCAACAATTGTGCCATCTTGTGCTATTTCCTAGCATTGTCAGTGTATATTTGGTAGCCATAGTCGCATTTGTAAAAATAAACACATACATGCATTTAATTTAGAGGGGAGGAAAGTGAATAAATTAGCCTTGTAATTAACGTATTCTCCAAGTGCTGCATCACAAAATCACCATCACCATTTTTTTATATTGGCTTTGAATTTCTTCTTCTCCGTGGCTGCAGGGCATGGCTTGATCTTCTTCGCGCCACTCTCTGCCATTGCATACCCTGCCACTGCATGGCTAGGCATGCACAACAATGCCCTCCTCGCTTCCTCGTTCTCCTTTAAAAAGCCCTCCTCGCTTCCTTGCGCAAGGAGCCTGGTACAACACACCGACAGCATCTCCTTCCTCCAGGCCATCTCCTCCATACGCAGCATCTCTTCCCCTGAAGAGACATGCTACGAGCAGGAGCAGCTCACAGTGGTCGACAACCACCACTGTGAGTCCCACCACCGCCCAGCTCACCCAAGAGCCGGTGGGCGTGGTGGTTCACTTCGCTGTTTCACCTGCTCAACGTTCTTCCACCATTGCCACAGAATCGAGCTTTGAAGCTCAACCACAGAAGTAGAAAGGCATCAGCAGCAGCCCGCATGCACGCAAGCACCGACTGCAGCCTCTTTCCGTGCGTGCAGGTGCCATCCAGCACACCCGCGCACGCAGCACCGGCTGCAACATACTGTCTAATGCGCGCGGCACTGTAGCTACTGTTCACGCTAGAGAGCGCGACACTGTAGTTACAGTGCGGTGATCAGAAAGTTTCTCACTTATCCGATCACCGCGCACGCCCTCAACCGCCTCCAGCCCGTCACAGCGCACGCCCGCGCCTTCGCGCGCTATCGCATCCGCGTCTTTGCCCGCGTCACTCCACCCCGCGGCGCGATGCGCTGCAGTCTCCCTCGCGCCCGCTCCCTCCAGCGTGCATGCGCATCTTCGCGCGCCTGCGCGTGCGCGTGCATGCTCCCGCACGCACCATCAGATGACAGGCGCAGCCTCCAGACGGCTTAAGCGCCCGCGCCCTCTTCCTCTAGCAGACGCTCTCTCTCTCCCTCTCACAGCCACTCTCTCACTCCCTCCTGCAGACACATACACACACACACACTCTCTCGTACACACACACTCACTTGTACACGACTATATACATACTTATATATATATATTTATATGTATACATATATATATATATATATCTACATATTAGTACCTATACAATTATATATAAGTATATACACACACACACATACATACATACATATATATATCTATATATTTATACACATATATATACTTATATATCTATCTACATATATCTATATCCATATATACATATATATATCTATATACATATATATATCTACATCTATATAGTTATATATACATACATATATATCTAATTATAAATACATACATACATACATATATATATATATATTTACATATCTTTATATATATATATATATATAACTACATATACACCTATATAATTATAACCCTATCTATATATATACATATAAATATATACTTACTCTCGTATCACTTACCCCGCGTTATATCGTGGGAATATCTGCACCAGTTGCTGATATTCCCCGATACCCGCGTACAGAAAGCATCTCTGCACACACCTTCCACCCATCCATCCAACACTCCACGCAGCACTTCGTCCTATTGGTTGCGTCTTCCTAGATGACGATCAACTCGACACCGTGCTACACGCCATTTCCACCTCCACCCCCACCCCTATATATATATAATATATATATACATCTATATATATATACTATATTTATCTTATTTCTATTTCTCTTTCCTGCTATTAAAAAGATAAAAAAAAAAGTAAAAGAGAAAAGATAATCCTTATCTTGCAGGTACTCGATCTTGCAAATAGCATGACCAGTTTTGGAACCCTAATTTGGCTCAACACCAAGAACAATTTGGCTCTAAGCCAAGAACCTGATTTTGAGGGTGTACCTCAAGAACAAAATTATCAGAAAAAAATCTTAAATAGAAAAACACCAAAAACATAATAAACGAACGGAAGAGATTCGTTGTAGGAAGGGCGTAGAAACTTATTCACCTCTAATCCCGCTTCCTTGAGTTCGACCCTTAGCCTAAAAGTAACCAAGATAAAATCAAGTAGGCCTGGTTAAAAATTTTGTCAAAGGATGGTTAGGCTCGATTTAGGTTAACCACTATAATCATTTCAATAATTAAATCACCATATTAACACTACCTATCCGAGCCCAACCAGGAATACAGTATGACTACATGTCAGCTATCTTCAAACTACATTCTACAGGGTTTTTTTTTTGATCAAACTTTTTCTGGTACACATTAAAACAACAGAAACAGAAGAGCAAGGACCTCAAAGTGCCAACCCTGTAGCAAATCAGACCTGATTCCAGATTGCTTAACTACTGCTGCAGTTAGTCCATCTGGAATGAAATCAGATTTGTAGAAAGAAGGGGAATGTAGCTGCAATCGCAGCAACTTGCTGTGACTCTGGGATTAAAACACATAAATCCCAACTTAGAAATTCCCTCAATCCCATCTGACAAGGGTTTCACTTCTCATCACAAACACTCCATATCCCAACTCAAACGCAAGAACCCTTGTTAATAAATTCTCAACAAATTAAATCAGCAGAGAAACTGATCTAACTCTTCCTAATGCTATAGACAGCATGTAGAAAGAGTTAAATCAATCAACTAAAATCCCCAATTCAAATCCCAGATTCTGAAACCTTAAGGAGTATTGAGAACTCCTTAGGTTAAAAATCATCATTGCTCTTAACAAACACTAACTCATGAACACAAGATAAAACCTCAAATCACCACAGTGATTTTCCTTAGCTCTATCATGCATTCAATGCATTAAAATCCTCATAAAAACTTAGATCAGATTATGGCTCTTCTGGGATGAATTCTTACATCAGAAACATCTTAGATTCCTTGCCAAACAATGAATAAGAATCAGAATTCTTCAGTTTGTCAGATCGAAATAGTCAAAACCCAATTGAGTAAAAATCTTTGAAATCTGAGTTAATGAAAAATCAGACAAACTGATCACTTTTTAGCTTAGATCAGGGGCTTTTTTGAGCAAAATGGGGTGAACGGGAAGCCCTTAATGTGATTTTTGATGACAATTTTAGATCTGAGGTTAGAAACCAATCAGATCTGAAATTAGGTCTAAATGAATGGGTGAATTGCGAGAAACAAATCGTGAGAAGCAGAAGCGAATATGGAAAACATGGAGAGGGAGAAAATTCGTGATCATGGACTATGTGAAACCATCCCCTCTGATCTGGAATGATCAGAGGAGGTGAGGGGGGAATTCTGATCTAAATCTACTGCTACAGCTACACTATCAGCACAGTGAAATTAAACACTACAAATTACTTTAATTCTACTCTAAACCTACTTAACTATAGCTACAACTAAATTACAAAATGGTCTAACGGGAAGAATGGGACCTATGGGTCCTTAGTTGGTGGCTAAGGAGGATGAAGGGAGGGAGATGACTCTAGCGGAGGGAAGAGTCTGCTAGTGAGGCTCCAGGGTCGTCCTCAAGTGCTACATGGTCCTTAGCGACGAGGAGGTCGAGAAGAAGTCGGTGATTTCACAGCCGATGGCTGTGAAATTAGAGAATTGGTGGGGAGGAGAGATTGGAGTGGACGGATGATCGCTAAGAGATGTAGGAGAGAGCGATCCCTTGCACGCGCGACCACTGAGGTGCTTAAGTAGCAAATTCAGTGGCTCAGATCACCGCGCGGGTGAGGATAGTCGATGAAGCAACCGGCGGCACGGATGAGAGGAGAGGGGCACGCGGTGAGCCAGCTCAAAAACTTACCGTCAGATGGGATCTCGGGTGAGAGGTGAGCACACGCGCCACTTCGCACGAAGCTTCGATTCAGATCAAGTCGCAGATCAAAATCGGGAGAGAATAGACGGTCAAGATCTGCCATGTTCTTCGCGCGCTACAGTGCGTGTGAAGAGCAGTAGGTGGATCTCGAAATGTTGGAAAAATTGCAGGGAAAACCCCTTCACGAAGTGGTAGAAAAATTGTGTGCAGGCCCATAAGTGAAGAGAATTGTAACGGGATGGACCCTGTAGCCTTTCAAAGGGGTCCTTGTGGGTAACAAGTAGGTCCAAAAAGAATTTCTAAAGATGAGAATGTGATGCATGAAGGACCTAAGTGTAAACTCTATATTACAAGGCCTAAATGATGTCCAAATGCCTTCAAATTTTTATATGTGCTCAATTGGACATTTAAGAAATTAATTGTACTTTTGATTTGGCCTTTTAAATGTATTTATGTGTTCAATTAACGCATGGATCACCATTTGTCCTTTACTTTCAGAATGTCTCGTTTTATGACCTAATTATGCAATTTTAACATAGAATAAAGGTTTTAGATCTTTTTCTTTGATTCCCACACTTAACCATTTTTATCTGTTAATTTGATGTTGTTTAACCCAGTGTCTAGCTTAACTTCAGCTTTTTAGCTATGATGAGTTGCCACTCATCACCTGCCGCCACAGAACTCGAAGCCCTGGCATCTCTGTGTGTGAGGACTTTGGTATGCCCCTCAGCTCTCGGTGCAGATAAAGCAGCTACATTCTAGGTCGGGCGAGCAGAAGTTTGTCGGTACCCTCCTCACGACTGCGGTCCTCTCCCACGCGCCTGATGACCACGACCGCCAACTCGGCCTTTAGCACTCGGTGTGGGGAGCATCCACTATGCTCTAGCCCTAGATGGGCAGTCTCTCCTGGGGTGGCCCGACTGGCCACACCAGTAATAGAGAGGTACACGACCTCCTCCCGCAGTAGGTTCCGGCTAGTGGCTGGGCGGGGCTCCGGTGCTGGTGGCTGTGGTGAGAGACTCATCATGATCTCTAATTACCCCTAATTAACTAGTCTTCCTTGTTAATTAGCTAAGGTTATGAACATATAAGGGTTAATTATTAAATAAGGGATATATAGTAAAGGACCTTAAAATAAGTTAAAAATTATATTTTATCATTCAATTAACATTGTTAACAATTTAATTAACAATTGGACTCGAAATCTTATTAATCATTCCCTTAATTAATAAGTTAAGCAACTTAAACATAATGTATACCTAAGTATATAATAACTTAAGTAACTTTACCTAACTTAATAAATTAACTTAAAAAGGTCAAACATGTAAATTCAAGGTGAAAACATAACAATTACCTTATTTACTAACATATATAAAAAGTTGAAAAAAATCTAAGTTAAAATAAGCCTTCAAAACCTGGGTTTATATTTTGGTCCTTAAAACTCATTGCAATTGGGTCCTTAAGTTTCATTGCATATAAGTCCCTGTTGCCTTCTTCTGCTTCATTTGTTTGGACGGCTGACGACGGAGAGTAACGCTACTGCACGATCACCACCTTGCCGACATCAACCTTCTTTCTCCATGCTCTTGGAGCTTGGACTCACCACTCCATCTTCATCCATCAGTTTGGATTTCTCAAAAATACTAATTTCTGGTGAGAGTTAACCTCACCGTCATCGGAGACGACGCTGGAGGTTAAGCTCCCCAAGCTTCTTCTTCATTCAGACCTGCCACTCTCTTTGTCGCCAACTACTATAAATACCCCCTCACCCCTCCGATTTCTGGCAAGTTGGCTCCCTTCCCTCTTTTAACACTACAGCCGACTTCGATAGGCTATTCTCTCCGTAACTCCGGTGACCTTCCACACCACTCTCCGACTTCCTCCATCCATCTTGATTAGTTGAGGAGATCCACCGAGGTCAGCCGCGTCTCTGGACACAGGTGCTGACCAAGGAGATCCTCTGCTCTGTCTAAATCTGCTCGCCGGAGATCTTCCTCTTACACCCTCTGATTTCGTCGTCCGCTATGAACCTTCGACGGAACCCTATTGATCCCTTCGTCCAGGTAACAGTAGATTATGAGTAGGAGTAGGGTAGTTTAGGTAGGTAGTTTAGTTGTAATGTTAGATTTTAAACTTCATCTTCTCCGACTCCTGCGAGCTCCTTGAGCTCGCCAGAGCCCTAGTTTGTCTTTTGAAATCACCGATCAGCTTCTTCTTTCACCCACAATCATTTCTAACCCACGTAATCACTAATTTGATCATTGAATCACCTAATTCACCTTTACCTCCATTGACTACTGTCACTGTCCATGGTGATAGTAGCTGAGTTTAGAATTACCTTCATAGGGTCCTCCATCATCTATTCGTCACCTAAGGATCCTAATTGACACTTTAATATGAGTAATTACCACATATAATGTAAATGCTTAATTTATAATTAAGCTCCTGAGCTCGCTGTCCATGGTGGCTCAGGAGTAGTTAAAATCCTTAATTATATATATATATTTATGATCGTAAATATTTGCTGACTTGTTTTAACTGCTCAATTGAGTGGTAAAACAAGTCCTGAGCTTAATCCAATCCAGAGTTTTGAGAAAAATGAATTTTACTGTTAAATCTTTACTCTAATGAGATAATGGAGAATTAATTGAGTCCCTGAGGTTCCTTGCAACCTCAGGAACCCTTTTAATTAAAAAATGGCACAATTCACCATTCTGTGCACAAAATGCATTTTTTCTAGACTCACTGGAGCTCCGGCAAGCTCCAGCGAGTTAAAACTATTCTTCAGCCTGTGAAATTTTACTGAAAAGCTCCAGATTGATGTATTTCTGATCATAGAGTAATTTGAGGTCAAATATTTGGAATTTTAACCACTGGAGCTTAGATTGAGTCTTCATCTTCTCCAACTCCGGCAGAGTTGGAGAAGTTTGTCAGTTAGGTTAAAGTTACGTTTAAGAGTTTTGGAAGCTTCAATGCTTTACTCTGAGTTCATTCCTGTGATCCAAACAATGTATCAACCTCTGATTTGTTCTGACGATCAAACACTTTTGGTGCTCAGGTGACAAGCCTGAAACCCTAGAAACCTTAGTTCAAACACCTATCTGAGGGTCTGAACAAATTCCTAGGGTTGAGAAGATCCTATTTGAGACTTTGTTACAACCCGATTCCCGAATCCCTACAGGACACGAGATCGGACCTGCTCGACTGATCCCAAGACCCAGTCGTCCAACGAGTAAGTAGCCAACAAGCAGTAAAATAAACCACATTCACCATGCAAGCAACTAACAGTAACAAAAGTATAGCAGTGAAGAAGTAAACTACTACAGTACACACCACCACAACAGTAGAAAATTAAACAGGTATAGGAATATAAAGTTCACAATAAAAGAGTACAGAAGTATAATAAAGTTACTCATTATAACAAGAAACGGGGTACAACGAAAAGATACAACTACTGGGCTCTACTTGGCCCAGCACCCTCTACAGCCGTAGGCTTTGGCTGCAGCAGTGTCGGGGAGAACCTCCCTGGCGCACCTCTCCGCCTTGCACACACTCGACCGCCTGTGAGCTTCCCCAGCAAGCTTGCGCACTCTCCTCTCTTCCCCCTCGGTGCTCCTCTCCTCCCACGCAGTGTACGCTCGGCTGCACTCGCTGCTTGCTGCTCACCGCTCTCGCTGGGGTAGAAGGGTGGATGGAAGTGGGGTGGCGTGAGGAAGAGGAGGGGGGGTTTATAAGGGTGAGGTTAGGGTTCATTGGTGAGGGGAGAGAGAAGAAATGCGGCTGCATACAGTCTGCGTGTGGCACGCACGTAGACTCGAGGACGTGCACAAAAAAAAATTTTGATTTCCAGACGTCTGGGGAAGCGACCAGATGTCTGACCAGACGTCCGACCCAAGTCCCAGATGTCTTAAAGGGCTTTAATAGTACGAGTCTTAACAACATAACGAACTCAAAGGAAGTTTCGTCCCCGAAACTTGCGCTAGCTGGGGTGCAAAAAAAGGACAACATACGCATAACAAACTCAAAGAGGACCGAAGCCGGTTCGAAAGGAAGTACCCTCAAAGAGCTCTGGGTACCGCTCTCGCATCGCTTCCTCAGGCTCCCAGGTAGCCTCCTCGTACCGCTGGCTCCTCCACAAGACCTTCATCAGGGGACCTGCTTCCGTCTCAGACTCCGGACAGCTCTATCGAGTATCTGCACTAGCCGCTCGGGGTAGGTCAGGTCGTCACCACCTCGACGCTCTCATGGCTTAGAACGTGACTGGGATCGGTGACGTACTTCCTGAAGTTGGACACGTGGAACACGTCGTGCACACCAAAAAGCTAGTGAGGAAGGGCAAGCCTGTAAGCAACGGGTCCAACCCGCTCCAGGATCTCAAAGGGTCTCACAAACCTCGGCGCGGCCGGGCGCGACATGAAGAAGACGAAGGCAGCTTCTGGTTCTGGGATTTTCCCAGAATTAGATGTCTGGATCTACATCCAGATGACGTAGATGACGCCTGGAGGAGGCTCGAGACGATTGAGAGGTAAATCCTGCGACCAACACCTCCCTTTGCGGATACGGCCATGCAGGCCATTCCGCCGAGACACTGTGACGTGCCGTTTTGAGAAGATTTGCGTCGTGCAAGTAGGATTCGCTTTGGGAAGGTGCGGGACATGCCCTCCCACGCAATTCAGACCTCTAGGCAAGGCTCTGTACAGACGGAGGTGTACTGCACCCTTGAGTTGGGTTGAGGTGGGGACCAAGTGGGAGGTTTGTCCTAGGCTGATCCGGCAGAGTCAGGAGGTGATTGAGCAAATTCACAAGCGACTCTGCACTGTTAGGAGTAGGCAGAAGAGCTATGCAGATCGGAAACGCAGAGAGGTAGAGTTTGAGGTTGGGGATCACATCTTCCTTCGTGTTTCGCCCATAAAGGGCCTGCAGTGGTTTGGGGTGAGAGGGAAGCTTGCGCCGAGGTTTGTGGGACCCTTTGAGATCCTGGAGTGGGTTGGACCCATTGCTTACAAGATTGCCCTTCCTCTCCAGCTTTCTGGTGTGCACGATGTGTTCCACGTGTCCAACCTCAGGAAGTACGTCGCCGATCCCAGTCACGTTCTGAGCCACGAGAGCGTCGAGGTGGGTGACGACCTGACCTACCCCGAGCGGCCAGTGTAGATACTCGATAGAGCTGTCTGGTGTCTGAGACGGAAGCAGGTACCCCTGGTGAAGGTCTTGTGGAGGAGCTAGCGGTATGAGGAGGCTATCTGGGAGCCTAAGGCGGCGATGTGAGAGCGGTACCCAGAGCTCTTTGAGGGTACGTCTTTTCGGACCGGCTTCGGTCCTCTTTGAGTTTGTTATGCGTATGTTGTCCTTTTTCCACACCCTAGCTAGTGCAAGTTTCAGGGACGAAACTTCATTTGAGTTTGTTATGTTGTTAAGACCCGTACTATTAAAGCCCTTTAAGACGTCTGGGACTTGGGTCGGACGTCTGGTCACTTTCCCAGATGTCTGGAAATCAAATTTTTTTTTTGTGCACGTCCTCGAGTCTGCGCGTGGCACACGCAGCCACATTTCTTCTCTCTCCTCTCACCGATGAACCCTAACCACACCCTTATAAAACCCCCTCCTCTTCCTCACGCCACCCCACTTCCATCCACCCTTCTTCTTCCCCAGCGAGAGTGGTGAGCAGCAGGCAGCGAGTGCAGTCGAGCGTACGTGGTGTGGGAGGAGAGGAGCAGCGAGGGGGAAGAGTGGAGAGTGTGCGAGCTCGCTGGAGAAGCTCACGGCTGATCGAGTGTGCGCAAGGCGGAGAGGTGTGTCGGGGAGGTTCTCCCTGACACTGCTGCAGCCAGAGCCTACGGCTGCCGAGTGTGCTGGGCCCAGTAGAGCCCAGTAGTTGTACCTTTTCGTTGTACCCCGTTTCTTGTTATAGTGAGTAACTTTATTACACTTCTGTACTCTTTTATTATGAACTTTATATTCCTGTACCTGTTTAATTTTCTACTGTTGTGGTGGTGTGTACTGTAGTAGTTTACTTCTTTACTGCTGTACTTTTGTTACTGTTAGTTGCTTGCATGGTGAATGTGGTTTATTTTACTGCTTGTTGGTTACTTGTTGGACAACTGGATCTTGGGATCAGTCAAGTTGGTCCGGTCTCGTGTCCTGTAGGGATTTGGGAACCGAGTCGTAACAAGAAAACAGCCATCCTGATTCAAATCAGACGTTTGGAACACCTTCCAGATATCTTAAAAGAAGTCTAGAACCATACCCCACTCTGCACTACTCCTCAGACGTCCGGGGATTCTGCTGAACTGTCTGGACCTAGTTCCAGACGTTCGACCACCTCACCGGACGTTTGGAGACTCTCTCCGCCGTACCCTCAGAAGGGAGATGAGGGGGTGGCGGAGTGGGTGGAAGCTGAAATTCTTCTCGAACAACCTCTCGGATCAGATGGATGTGGTCCGGAGACTGTATGCTCAGGAGAAGTGAAGGGGTAGCATGTACTCCACGCTCAACACATCTGCCCCTCCGGCCTCGACCTCAGCCGCGTCCGCGGCTCCCCCGTTTAGCTCCACATCGAGGCATCTCCTGCAAGGAGATGCGAACACAGAATAGGAAGATGTCAAATCTAACTGACACTCAGCAAAAGAACCTCAGAACAGATGTCAGAAGGTACGTTATGGTGGTTACTCTAGTTACAAGCACGTGAATTGGTTATTTTCCAGCTATTTGGTTCACTTCTCTGGATGACCTTGCTCTGATACCATCTTGTTACGACTTGGTTCCCGAATCCCTACAGAACACGAGACCAGACCGACTCGACTGATCCCAAGACCCAGTCGTCTAACAAGTAGTAAAATAAACCATATTCACCATGCAAGCAACTAACAGTAACAAAGGTACAGCAGTAAAGAAGTAAACTACTACAGTACACACCACCACAACAGTAGAAAATTAAATAGGTACAGGACAATAAAGTTCACAATAAAAGAGTACATAAGTGTAACAACGTTACTCACTATAACAAGAAATAGGTACAACGAAAAGGTACAACTACTGGGCTCTACTGGGCCCAGCACCCTCTGCAGCCGTAGGCTCTGGCTGCAGCAGTGTCGGGGAGAACCTCTCTAGCGCACCTCTCCGCCTTGCGCACTCTTGACCAGCCGTGAGCTTCTCCGGCGAGCTCTTTCACGAGCTCGCGCGTTCTCCTTTCATCCCCCTCGCTGCTCCTCTCCTCCCACGCTGCGTACGCTCGGCTACACTCGCTGCCTGCTGCTCACCTCTCTCGCTGGGGAAGAAGAAGGGTGGATGGAAGTGGGGTGGCGTGAGGAAGAGGAGGGGGGGTTTTATAAGGGTGAGGTTAGGGTTCATCGGCGAGAGGAGAGAGAAGAAATGCGGCTGCGTACAGTCTGCGTGCGGCATGCACGTAGACTCGAGGACGTGCACAAAAAAAAATTTTGATTTCCAGACGTCTGGGAAGGAGATCAGACATCTGACCCAAGTCCCAAACGTCTTAAAGGGCTTTAATAGTACGGGTCTTAATGGACTTCAATTCCTTGTAAGAAGGCATTAATCAAAAAGTCAAATTTTGAGCCTTACAGTCAAACTTGAGAAAAAGAATTTGATTCTGAGCTCGAACTGAAGAATTGAGGAGTTAGAATTGATTCTGAGACTCTGTTCGATGGTTTTAGAGAGATTTAACTATGCTCAGATGAGTTAATTTGTTGGAATTCACAGCCTGTCAGTTTGGGTTGTTTTCGAACCCAAACTGATAGTAGTGGCATTTTGATGAAATTTGAAGTGAAATCCTACCTAGATTAGTTTGTTACAACCCTTAAAACTAGTTGAAATTGATCAGATATGTTCTTCTGTGTCTGTTCACCTATTTTAATTTTGAAATTCTTGTCTCTGAAGCTTACAGAGAAGCTTGAAGCTACTCTGTGTTACCTGAAGCCTTAAGACCTTCAAAACGTGTACCTATAACTGCGGAATCATATATAGAAACTATTCAGAGCCTTAGCTGAGAGGGGCAAGTCCATCTGTGGACTCTGTGAGCATTAAACTCAATTTCCAGGCAATATTACCCATAGGAACCCCTGTATTTCACTCTTCAAATCGAAGAGGAAAACATCCTATTATCTTAAAATTGACACTTCAATTCTGTAGAGCAACTCAAGAGCTTCCCATCAAACTTTGAATCACTTGATTTGGAGCTCTGAGTAGGGAGATATGGTCAATTGAAGTTGGGTCTAAAGGGGGAAACATAGTCCTACATTGAAAAAACACGATCGCATGCCTTAGTATAAAACGTTTTTTGTGTTATGGGTGATTCAGTCGTCAAGCGCTCGGCGCGATCTGGACATTTGAGCATATGTGTGTGTGTGCACGGGCGCGTGTGCCTGCTGGTGTGCGCCCGAGTGGGCATGTGCGAATGTGGCCCTGGGAGGATGAGGCCTGGGAGGCGTGAACCGGTTTGTCTTGGTTGAGCCGGATTGGCTCGAAACTATGAACCGAAAAAAAAAAATCGAAATCGAATCATAATTGAAATCAGGCGAGGATCGAGTAGGGTTTGGTCCCACCCTGATCTCAGGGTGCTGTGTATCCTCGAAAGGACCTCACCGCAAATAAAAATAATTTTTGGTTAAAGAAGAAATAAACCCGGTTCAGCTGGCTTAAGGAAAAGAAGAGTTGATGGCTAAGTGCTGAGGTTCAGCAGCTAAGGAAGCTAAGAAGAGAAAGAGAAGGAACAGGCACTATGAAGACTTAAGAGGAGGCTTAAGGAAATACTAAGGGAAGAAGAAGGCAGGTGCAGAAGAAGAGAAGAAAGAAAGAGAGAAAAGAGTCGAGAGAATAAAAGGAAAGAGAAAGAAAGAAGAAGAAAAGAGAGAGTTAGTGGCTGAAGGAATAAAGACAAGAATTTGTTTTTGCATTATTTTAAATTTCTTCTTATTTTTAAATGTTGTAATAAGGCAAGTTTTAATAGAAGAACTTTATATTGCCTTAATTTCTTTAAAGTAAATTGGAAATTAACATGTTTACTTGCTAAAAAAGTAAATCATTTGAGTAAATATGTTCTCTTATGGGATTTTGCTTGTTATTCCATTCTAATCAATTTTTAGCAAAATTCATGTTCTTAAAATTAACTTCATATACCTCCTTTACTTAAAAAGAAAAATAAAGATAACTAGTGAATTTAAAATGAATTATACCTCCCAGCGAACAACCTGTACTCAACTAGTAAAAAAAATTCTAAAATGTTAGGTTAATTCGACTCTATACTACACAACCAACACAATTTCGAGTTAACCTAAGTTACCTTTCTCTACTCTTAATTAAGTGAAATTAACTTAATTTCTGAGTTGAGGTAGGGAACTCACCAGGCTAGCCCCTGTCTGGGGCCCCTAAAGGCCACTGGTGGTCCCGCAAAATAAGACAGCTCACCTGCGGGCGTTGTGTGCATCCTCTCCCGATGGCCCTGTGAGCTCCCCAACTGGTAGGGCCCCCTCTGATCTCCTTTAACTCGCTAAATGCTAGGGTGACTCTGCCGTGCTGTAGGAGGCTCCCCTTCCACACCCTTGGAGGTGACAGGGGGTGGCAGAGCCGGCGGAAGCTGAGATTCCTCTTGTACTACCTCTCGAATCAACTGGATGAGGTCTTGGGCCTGGACACTTAGGAGAAGAGGTGAGGTAGCATTGGTCCCAAGCCTGACATGTCTGCCCCTACGCCTACAACGAGGCATTTCCTACAAGGAGACGTAAGAGATAGAACAAGAGTGTCAACGATACCGGATTACATCGAGAAAAGACTCGGAAACGAATATCAAAGCGATACGTTGTGGTGGCTATCTTAGTTATATGCACGTGAGTGGTTATTCTTAATCCAATTGGTTCATTTCTCGGGATGACCTTGCTCTGATACCATCTTATCACGACCTGATTCCCGGATCCCTATAGGACCCGAGGTCGGCTCGCCTTGACTAATCCCAAGGCCTAGTCGTCCAACAATAAATAACCAAAAGTAGAAAAAATAAATCACATTCACGCATGCAATATAACTAAGTAGAAGAAAAGTACGAGGCAGTAAAGAAGGTAGAACAACTATCTCAAAACATAGTACATGCCACCAACACAACAACAGAAAACGGAAAGGAAACAGAAAGTAACAGGAACAGTAAACTATGTGTCCATTACTCACTACAACAGTAGAAACGAAAGAGCCGAAAATGACTACGGCTGGGCTCGGCTGGGCCCGGCACCCTCTGTAGCTGGAAACTCAGGCTGCTCAACTCCTGGTTCTGAACAGGGTTACGAAAAGACAGAGTCAGCGAACGCTGAGTAGAGTGGTGTTTATATTATCTATGTACAAGTAATGTAAAAGCAACAAGCAGGTTTATTTCTCATCTTTATTTATCTCATTTATGTGTTTCTGGTTCATTTATTTCTCAAAGTATCCAGGTATTTCTTGATCTTGCATGTTCCTCTTGGGAACGATCTTGATTGCAGTCTTTTCCGTAGAGTAGAAGGTACTCGTGGTGCTCTCCTAGCTAGGAGAGTCCCCCGTGGTAGTCCTACACCCAATCAGCCACCCCGAGGTCACTGTCGAGATGTAGCGGTGACTACGACACGCATGATAAGCCTACGGGTAGCTACCCTGAGCTGACACGTGGTCAGTCGTTTCAGCTTACAGGTGTGCCCAAAGTACAACACGGAACAATATAGGGCCTTGCCCTCTCAAAATAGGGGTCTCGCCCCTCAGAACCAAATAGGGATCTTGCCTCTCCACAGTCTGCGTACCCACGTCTGACTACCCCGGTTTGCCTAAAAGGCCTAACAAAGTCGGTGTAGGGTGGCTAACTGAACACCGGGCCTCGTGGGGTGGCCAGCTCCCCCCTACACTAATCGTACGCCTCGGTACCATGTACACGAGGGCCTACAAGAGTCGGTGTAGAGTGGCCAAGCCTAACCCCGGGTCTCAGCCCAAGGAAGGCTAACTCCACTCTACACTAAAAGAATGACTGTGTGTTACGACTCGGTTCCCGAATCCCTACAGGATACGAGAATCGGACTGACTCGACTGATCCCAAGATCCAGTCGTTCAACGGGAAAGTAACCAAAAAGCGATAAAATAAACCACATTCACCATGCAAGCAACTAACAGTAACAAAAGTACAGCAGTAAAGAAAGGAACTACTACAGTATACACCACTACAACAGTAGAGAATTAAAAACAGGTAGAAAAATATGAAGTTTACAATAAAAGAGTACAAAAGTGTAATAAAATACTCACTACTACAGAAACTGGTACAACACAAGTACAACTACTGGGCTCTACTAGGCCAGCGCCCTTTGCAGCCGTAGGCTCTGGCTGCTCAACACCTGGTCCTGAGAAAGGTGGTAAGTACGACACGTCAGTGAAATGCTGAGTAGAGTGGCAACCTGCTAGCTAAGAAAAACAGTAAAGGCGGATAGGTAGCTGTTGTTTTTAATTTCTTTCTTTATCTATCTATTTACTCTTTCTTGGTTTATGTCTCAGGTCTTTCTCTTGATCTCAAATGTTCCTCGTGGGAACGATCTTGATTGCAGTCTTTTCCGAAAAGTAGAAGTAGCGCGTGGTGCTCTCCTGGCCGGGAGAGTCCACTGTGGTGGTCCTACCCTCAGTCAACCACCCCAAGGTCGCTGACTGATGTAACGGTGACTACGGCACGCGCAATAAATGCACAGGTAGCTACCCCGCACTGGCACGCGGTCAATCGTTTCCGTTAACAGGTGCACCCAAAGCACAGCACGGAACCAGTATAGGGCAGAGCCCTCTCAGTAACAGGGGTCTAACCCCTCCATAGTAACCAAACAGGGGTCTTGCCCCTTCACAGTCCACGCACCCTCGCCTGACTACCCTGGTTTTCCCAGTGGGCTTAACAAGTCGGTGTAGGATGGCTAGCCGAACATCGGGCCCCGTGGGGTGGCTAGCTCCCTCCCTACACTAGTAGCTCTCCCCGGTACTGTGTACGCGAGGGCCAAAAGTCGGTACAAAGTGGCCAAACCTAACCCCGGGTCTCAACCCTAGGGTAGCTAGTTCTGCTCTGCACTAAACAGGTAATATGTGCTTCTCTTGGTGCCACGTACCCAAGAGACAACACACTTTCCCATTCACATTTCCAGTCCCATTCTATTTATTTCCAGAAGCTCTACTCCTAATTCCCCGTAGGGTTCATGCTCATGTTTCTCAAGCCAAGCCAGACTAGGTTTCATCATTTCAGGTTTATTCGCATATAACACGTGTTTCCAACATTCAATCTTTCTTTTCCAGTTTATATACAAGCAGCTTGAATTTAATTTTCAAACAACAGGAATTACATGTAGCAGTTACTAACAACAGTACTCTACATTTCACAGGCAGCTGTTATCCAATTACAGTCAATTATCATTATTCTATCTACTCATCCAAGACTGCAATTCAGGAATTCAACACAATCGTTCCAGTGTTTCTAGTCCTAGGATTCATGCCACACCCTAGGATCTATTATTCAATTTAGTGTTTCTGGTCTTAGGATTAATGCCGTACCCTAGGATCTATCATTCAATCTAGTGTTTCTGGTCCTAGGATTCATGCCATACCTTAGGATCTATCATTTATTCTAGATATACATTTATGTTTGTAATTAACTAAGGGAAGCCACTCTACCCACTAAACCGGGAGTAATGGGGGCATGATCGGCAGGTCCACGTGCCTCTGCAACCCCTAAGTCCACAACAGAACGAGGTCCTAACACAAGGATCAACCACAAGAAACCACTCAGAACAGGATAAAAGTATTTCAAACAAGTAGAGGAACTTATTCTGAGAAGAATGGAATCTTAAGCGCGGAAATCAGACCTCGAACGGACCCTAAATGGGTCAAAAATGACAACTCTGACTCAAATCAGACATCTGGAACATCTTCCAGATGTCTTAAAAAGGGGTCCAGATCATATCTCTCTCTACGCTGCTCCTCAGACGTCCAGGGGTCCTGTTAAACTGTCTGGACCTAGTTCCAGACGTCCGACTATCTCTCTGGACGTCTGGAGACGCTCTCCACCGTCTGGTGACTCGTCCAAACGTCTGAATCGTGTGGGAGGACGTGTCCTGCACCTTCCCAAAGTGAATCCTGCAGGCGCACGCAAAACTCCCTCAACACGGTACGCAACAAAGCTTCGGCGGAACGGCCTGCATGGCCGTAGCCACAAAAAGGAAGCAGAGGAGGAAATACGTACCTCTCAGTCGTCTGGAGCTTCCTCCAGATGTCGTCCACGTAGTCTGGATGTTGGTCCAGACGTCTGATTCTGGGAAAAATCCCAGAATCAGAACCTCCTTCGTCTTCTTCCTGCTGCGCGCGACCACGCCACGCAGCTGCTCGTCCGCTGCTCTGCTGCAGCAGCATCGGGGAAACCTCCCCGACACACACTCCGCCTCACGCACGCCGGCCAGCCTCGAGCTGCTTCGGTGAGCTCTCTCTCTCACGGCTCGCGCACTCTCTTCTCTTCCCTCTCGCTGCACCTCTCCTCTCTGCCATTGCACTTGGCAGCAGTTGCCGCGCTCGCTCTCACTCTCGCTCTCGCGCTAGAGGAAGGAGGAGATGGATGGGGTGGCGTAAGGGAGAGGAAGAGGTATTTGTAGGCGTGAGGGGGAAAAGGTGTTGCAGTCGGCGAGGGAAGAAGAAAGAGAAGAGGGCGGCTAGACTCGCGGTCGTATGCACGCAAATATTAATTTCTAGACGTCTGACCAGACGTCTGGCCCTAGTCCTAGACGTCTTAAAGAACCTTGATGGCGCGGGTCTTAACACTGTGCTCCTTGGTACTATGTACACAAGGGCCAACTCACTTCCCGTTTGCATTTCCAGATTCCTTTCATACACAAGAGTCCTACTCTTAATCCCCCGTAGCGTTCATGCTCATATTCATCTCATTTATCCATATCCAGATCTCATGTTTCATAGCTCGTTCCTCATCCATATACAGGCAACTTGTGTTTTCATAATTCAATTCTAAATCACAAACATGTCACTTGTGGTTTCACAGTTCAATTTCTCATTTACATATAGGCAACTCGTATTTTAACATGCATCTTGTATTTACATTACAGGCAACTGCTAGCAATTCATTTTAACTATGCATTCAGGTAAACAGTATAGCTCAAACAGGCTCATTCATTTCTACCCTAGGGTTCATTCCAAATCGTAGAGTTCAATCCAATTATTTCAACCAAGTACATACTTATTTAAATATTAACAATTGAATTAAACCACTCTACCAGGTATTACGGGTCGAATGGGGCCTATGCCAGAGATCTCGTCGTCTCCGCGGGTCCTGAACATGCCAATGGTTGGTAACCTGTACCAGTGACCAATGTACATTAGACGAGCTCAAAATAGTAAATACTCAACACGAATACATAGAGGAACTCGAGTGGAAAATAACGGCACTTTGTTTGCGGAAATCCGATTCTGTTTGGGCCTTAAACAAGCCAAAAACACGGTTACTGACCAAAATCAGACGTCTAGGACTAGTCCCAGATGTCTTAAAAGACGTCATATCTCACCTTGAGTTTCCTGTGGTATTCTTAGACATCTGGATCCCTCCGTGACGGTCTGGGAGCAGCTCAAGACGTCTTACCCTCCTTCCAGTCGCTTGGAAGGGCCGTCGGACGTCTGGCGATGCGGTCAGACGCCCAAAATCACCTTGAAGTGTGCACCCCGCTCCTTCCCAATGCTCTACGCCTGTGTGTAGAGCACAGACCCATTTTTAACCCTACACCTCTTGCGCTGCAATCCTCTGCATGGTGGAAAGCGGTGCAAAAAGGTACGTACCTCGCGATATTGTGCTTTCAGATGTCTAGCTTCAGCTCTGGACGTCCTGGTGCCTCGCCAGCCCTCTGGACGTCACTCTAGACCCCTGATACTCGAAAACTTCTAGTACTAGAACCTGCTCCGCAATGCTTCTCTCCTCGAAACGTCGCCCGCAGCGCGCCGCAGCAGCTTCAGCAGCTGCGGAGGGCTGGGAGGTTGCCTCCCCGAGCCCTTCCTCCTCGCGTACACGCCTGCCACCGGCCATGTGAGCTCCACCGAGCTCCCGAAGGTCCTCCGACCTTCCACGCTCTTCCTTCCTCTTTCCCTCGCTCACCCTCTTGTCCTCCTTCGCTCTCTCTCTCTCTCTCTCGTCACTCTCGTTCTCCCTTGCCACGGTTGCAAGAGCGAGGCGCTGGAGGTGGTGGTGGCTGGAGAGTGGTGAGGGGGGAGAAGAAGAGAGAAGAGGGGGTTTAAATAGAGTGTGTGCTAAGGTTTAGGAGTGGGGGTGCGGAAGAGAGAGAAACCTCTGTGCATCGCCCACACACAGAGCGCAAAGCGAAGTACGAAATTTCCAACTTTCAGATGTCCGGGCATGAGTCCAGATGTCTGACTAAAACCCTAGACGTCTTTTTTGACTAAAAACACAAGGGGTCATTTCATACCTGGTTTTCTTTGATTCTTTAGGATAAATCTCTTCCTTTTTTCTTCTCTTGTTTTTGGGGGAGGTTGAGTAATCCAAACTGATGTAGTTTCCACTTGTATATGATCAATCCGACTTGCAACACACCAAAAGGTCATCTTTGGACTATGATTTTAATTAGGTGTAGCCTCTATAATAAGATTTTAATTAAGTGTAGTTTCAGCTTGTTGTGTTTTGTGTAAGAATTTCATGTTTGACCCTTAGCATGTTGATGTATGAGTAGGCATTCATTGAATATTTTCTATACTTCTTGTAAGAATGTGTAAGAAATTTAAGGACGAAATGCTAAAAGAGACTATGTTGCTCTTTCAATTATGGAGCACAAGATGAGGACTTTTTACCTGCTTCTCATGTCCACCAATGTCATTCTGATCCTCAGTGGGCTTCTCATCAACTTCTAATGCCTTCGAGGGTCGTAGGAGACCTTTTGCATGCAAAAAAATCAAGGGTTATTTCTGTCTACTTGAAAAGCACGCATAAAACTACGAGGCTGAAACCAGCTGAAAATCCGACAGAATTTCCCCTGTTTTTCCAATATTTTCCAAAATCCCTTACCTGAAATGAAGACCTATGCATTCATAGCACAACAATTAGTGGGTACACCACACATTCCAAACACACAAAGCAAAAACACGAATACAAAACAAGTGGGCACACCCCACAACCATAAAGCACACATAGTGTACATCTAACTAGGTAGTCCATATAAAATTGCTAGAATTTTTTGTAAATGTATTGTAGGATCATCTAACTATGCATGAAAATTACAGTAGGATCACAAGATTTCACGCCATCTTCAGAGGAAATAAAAAAAGATGCATGAATACAGGTATAAATTGCATTAACGAAAATGATAGCTTAGGTGTGAATTTGAGTGACATCCTTGTATATGAAAACTTTCTAACATGTTCCAAATGCTAATTCCCTTGGGTTATCAGTTGATAATTAAAGATGGATTAGCTTTTAGAAATGGTGAAAATCATTATAGGGATTCACACATTTCAATTATTTCTATGCTCACCCGCTAATACCTCTAACTAAGAAAGATTGTGTCAAGCAGTCAAAGCAACTCACACCTTCCAATGAATCTCAAGGATTTGGGAGATGAACCATCCTAGGGAAGCTTGCATTTCTCCACAAACCTACAAATCATAGTGTAGGTTTGTCGTCAGCCCATCCTACAAACCTATAAATCATGGTTAACTTGCATTTTTAACCATGGGAGGGACTCAAATGGCTCCTACTTTGTTGTCGGCCCATTCTTTAAGAAGATAATGAAAGAAGAAACTAAAAATAATAACAGCAACCAAAGTTGAATCTGAATGCCCTAATATTCGACAATTACATACTTGTTTAGACTCCTTTTTATTTGGAATCCATGACCAATTAAGTAAACTAATGTCGTAAACTACAATAACCAACAAATTTTATTGTTTCTAGAGACTTCCAGTTTGAATAGATTCTTGTACAAATATTAATTCAATGAAAGTGAAGAAAGTTTATTGTTTCCAGAAACTTCGAGCTTCGAACAAATAGAAAAGCTAGGAACAAAAGAAATCCTACACTGAGTATGTAGAAAAAGACTCAAAGACTCATTTATGACATATTAAATAGGATGAGAAAGAAAAGGCAATGAGCAAAACAAAGAATATATTGAGTTACATAAGCCTAAGGTTATCAGCTTGAGTGCTTTCTAAAAAGAAACAACTTTCCCATCACTGTCAAAGATAGAATACCACCTATCTGGTTGGCATCTCATCCTCCTAGTCACAACAATAAATATAAAACATCGAAAGAGGAGAACAAATATGAAATTTTGGCAGATATATGATGCATAACATGAACCTAAAGAGAGAACAAAATTTGAAAACATTGAATTTCTAGTAACAAGCATGTCTATCAGCATGTCTTCCGACATTAACAATGATGACAACTAAATATAACAAATAAGCCATCAAGCCATTATGACCATTGAGAATAAACCTTTGAAGTCATCCATCAGAATGACCTATAGTGCTTCAATTTTCATCTCTTGCTCCTGAATGTAGTTTGAAACAAAAGGCCATGCTTAAGATGTGGAAAATAACTTAAATAGGATCCAACAGCCATTCGATGGGGTAGCCATGGAAGGAAGCCACCTTTTAACCTTTAGCTCGAAACTATTTTATCTCTTCCAGATCATTACAATAAGTCAATCTAAGTTACGACTCCCCTCCTTTCCTCTTGCCTCTTTGCAAGCCTTAAACTCCTAACAAGGCCTTAAACTCCTAAGAAGCTAACTAGCTAGAGAATGGACGATCAAGAGGTATTGACTAAAGTTTTAGGTTATATTACTTGTCCCTCTTTTGTTTTTATCTTTTTTCCATTTGCTTCTATTGATGAGACTATATGATCTACAAATTGTGGGGAGATATTTCAGTAGATAGCAGCCATACTTATTTTGGTTGTGATTATGTTAGGCGTAATTTGACACTCTTTATGTTTCAAGAGAAAGCACTCTTAACTTTTGGCAGATGAAAATACCAATCTTGAAGGAGTAGAAATTGGGGACTGAGAGAAGGTGAGTAGCAGGAATAAGATTGGACCTGTTGTGGTGGGCTTACGGAATAATGAGCTATCAAGGACCTGTTGTGGTGGGCTTGATGTAATAAGAGTTCCATCAGAAGTAAACATTGTTACTAATTCTTGTTCCCTTTCTTTCTATTGTCAAACATTATTTGCTATAGTATTTATAGGGGACACGTTTATCCTACAAAATAAAAATCAACTTCTTGAAATAAAGAGAGATGAAAACTAAGACCCAAACTCCTTTTTCAAAAAAGTTGGGTGACGGAAAAGAGAGCATTAAAGAAAAATAACTTGGAATGAAAAATATAATTGCACTGTAAGATTGCAGGTTAATAGAACAGAATGAGAAAGATCAAATTTTGTGGGTTCTGCAATCAAGAAACACACCTCAAGATATAATTTCCAACATTACTTACAAGTTCCTTGTCCAAAATCTTCAAAATACTTGCAACCTGATCAGCAAAATGGACAATTAAGGACACTTAGTATTAGCCAAACTTATAAAAATTAAATGATCAGTTTTAAGTGCAAAATTAGATGTCCAAGAAATATTGAGTTTAAAGAGACCAAGTGGCAAGAGATAGTAACCAAAGCATAGGAAAACTTTAGGGATAGAAAACATTGATTTTCCATGTCATTGGTGTATAAGACATAAGTCACTGCTTCTCATAAATCTGACAGGATATTTGTGTATCTACAATTATACTATTAGCAGTGACTTTCCTGATATCTTCACATCTATCTTGAATATGGTCAGATTTCAAATAATTGTTTATCACATTATTAAATTACGATTGGATATTCCATTTGATCAAGCAAACTTATCAGTCTCTTCAAGATAGAATATCAAGAATGAAAGGAAATCATATGGAGAATGATTATTAGGATATTACCCACCGAAATGGCAGTATAGGAAGCATGAACATTTATTTCCCTAGCATAATGCATTTTGATGCATTAAACAGAAAAAGTCATGCAAACTGATGAACTTAAGAAGGAAATGTAGAGATATCCACAACAAATAATATCATTCTATAAACACAAATAAATAATTTTTTTTAAAAGAAAAAAAATAAACACCTTAAAAAAGAAAAAAAGCCAAAAAGCTACATTTTAAACAAGGAATGGAAAAGAGAAAAGTCTCATGAGCATAAAGAAAAACATGAACACATTAACACCTAATTTTTAATTATATTAGGTTACCTAATATAATGTAACCTAATTTCTACAATTGTTGTATTAAAAAAAACCTATTATTAAAAAAAAAAGCCTTGAGGATGAGGGGAGGAATGGGAAGGCAGGAGGAGATGAGGAGGGAGAGGGGGAGGAGAAGGAGGGGCAAGGTAGGAGGGAGCGGAGGAGGAGATGAGGACAGGGAGGAGGAGGAGGGGGAAGGCAGGAAGAGATGAAGAGGAAGCGGAGGAGGAGGGGGGGCAGATGAGGGAGATGAGGAGGGGGGGGAGAAGGAGGAGGGGGAAGGTAGGAGGAGATGAGGAGGTTGAGGAGGAGGGGGGCAATAGGGGTGGAGGAGTAGCAAGAGGAGGAGGAGTTTTGAATGGGGAGGAGGAGGAGGAGGGGGGCAGTGAGGAAGAGGAGTAGGAAGAGGAGTGGGGCAAGGAGGAGGAGGAAGACGAGGAGGAGTTCTACGAGGAGGACGTAAAGGAGGGTGGTGTGAACAAGGAGGTGGAGGAGGACAAGGAAGATGAGGAGGAGATGGATTTCGATGAGGAGGAGGGCGGTAGCGAGGAGGTTTTCGACGAGGAGGAGGAGGAAGACGAGAAGGAGGAGGAGCAGGAGTTACCTGAGGAGGAGGAGAGGTGGCGACGAGGAGCTCTACGACGAGGAGTTTTGCTGACGAGGAGGGAGGAGTGCTCGTAGTGTGGGGGAGGAGAGGGTTCTGTGAGGGATACAAGGTCTGACATTCACTGTTTGTTTAATTAATAAGCGACAACAAATGTATAATTCAATCTCAATTCTCACGCTAAAAATTTTGCGACAAATTTTAGGTCAACATTTGCCGTCGCTTATTATAATAAGCGACGACAAATGTATAATTCAATCTCAATTCTCACGCCCAACATTTTGCGGCAAAGTTTAGGTTGACATTTGCCTTCTCTTATTATAATAAGTGATGGGAACACCATCATGAGCCCTAACTAGCTCATTTTAACTCAGAAAAGAGAACAAAAGCTCTTACATAACCAACTGGATGTCCTAATTCCGTGAATAACCATTCTGAGATAAAAGCAAGAAACAAGGGGTAAAACTGTAATTTTACCATTGCAGTACAGCAACAGATTTTCTTATGGGCTAAACACAAGTCAAATGCTCTTAACAAGATAAAAAGTGGGTTGGTTCATACAGAAAAGGGTTCATGCGAATTCTAGGAATTGAATGACTTCTTGTAACCTTAAAACAGACCTACTTAATTTAACAAGGTTCTGGTCAAAATAAAATTCACCTAAACTCTCTAAAAATCATGAAAAAATATTATCTAGGGTTTAGAACCATTAATTTGGCCTTTGGAACCTATTTTGACCTAAATTGGGGTCTCAATCAAATATTAGCCTAAAATTGGGTTTTTGCATTAATTATCCAGTCAAACGTGGTCAAACCCAAAATCCAACTTCACCATTGGATTCCTTATGTCCAAATTAGGTTTGCACCAAAATTTGGACCTAGGAGAAATTCATCTTGACCCACTTTGTAAATAGGTCTAGTCTAATTACATTTCAACCCTTATCTTTCGAAAACCTCTGCAGAAATCACCCTAACTTCCTCGTCGTTCTTTGCAATTAGGTCCCTCTTCCATTATAACGAAGAGAATCCTACTCCGATGAGGTTTCAAAGGCAAGAACTCTCTGATCTCTCAGAGAATCCCCTTCAAAATTGAAAGGGAGATTCTCTGAGAAATCTCCTCCAATGTGATCCCATTGATGAGCCCTAATTCCGACCCAATTAGGTCTCTCTGAGTTTCCATCTCCAGCGAGATTGCCGTGCTTCGAAGCTTGGCTTCCAAGCATAAACCCAACCACCATGACCTATTTAAGAAACCCTAATTCATTTCGCACCTCCTCAACATGGAATTTGGCCGGTCGACCCCACTTTCTTCTCTCCTCACCGGCCACAACCTCTCAGCAAGCTTCGGCGGATCCGTCCTCCCTTGTTACGAACATGGGCATCAGTAGTAGTTGAAGACGTCTGGGAAGTGTCCCAGACGTCTGGAACCCTTCCCAGACGTCTGGTAATAAATTTTTTCGACGTACGGGTTCGCGTCTACGCGCCTACGCGCACAGATTTAACCCGCAGCCTTTGTTTTCTCTACCTGCAGGCGCCGCTTTCCTTCTCTCTCTCCCCGCGGCTGCCCTATAAGAAAGCTCCCCCTCTCCCTCACCCCCACTCCACCGTCTTCTGTTCTCCTCCCAGCGAGCGAGCGAGTGCGCAGCAGCGGCTGCAGCGGGCGTGTGGGAAGGAGGAGTGTTGCGAGAGGAAGACGAAAGCTCGACCGCGGAGGTGCGAGCTTGCCGGGGCAGCTAGAGCTGGCCGGCAGGGGAGCAGCGGGCGTGGGGTGTCGCGGAGGTGCTGCTGCAGCTCGGGCAGCAGGTGTACGCGGCGCGGTGCGGTGTGGCCGTGCGCCGCGGGCGGAGGACGAACCAGGTCCTGATTCTGGGAAAATTTCCCAGAATCAGACGTCTGGACTTACGTCCAGACGACGTATAGGACGTCTGGAGGAAGGTCCATACGTTTGACAGGTACAATATTTTCCTACTTCTTCCTTTTACACGTGTACGGCCATGCAACCGTCCGTCGCGTTCTTCTGCGCCTCTTCGTGATGAGAGCGGGTGTGTGTGTGCGCAGGTTCTGTTCGGGAGGGTGCGAGGGCTTGCCATCCCACACGGATCAGACGTTTGGCCACAGTACAAGACGACGGATAGGACCTCTAGACGTCCGGGGTGCCAATCGGACGTCTGGAAACCAAGTACAGACGATCCAGCGGGCTTCTGGTCGTCTGAGGGACTGCGCAGACCGAGGTATTGCCTGATCGAAGTTTTAAGACGTCTGGAAGAAGTTCCAGACGTCTGATTTTGGACAGACTCGTCGTTTTTGGCCCGTTTAGGGTCCGTTCGGAGTCCGTTTTCCCCGTTTCAAGTTTCGTTCTTTCCGGATTTATTTCATCTACCTGTTTACAGTAATTGTATACTGTTCTGAGAAACTCCTTGTGTTGATCCTTGTGTTAGGACCCCATTCCATTGCGGCTCTGGGGGTTGCGAAGGTGCGCAGGATTTCCGACTACGGCCCCAGTACTCTCGATTTTGCAAGTAGAGTGGCCCTTTAATTTATTTAACAAAATTTGTACGATTACGAAACAATTAATAGGATCTAGGACATTGCATGAACCCTAGGACTGAGAAATTAGATTGAATGATAGATCCTAGGGAATTGCATAAATCCTAGCACTGGAAAACTAGATTGAATGATAGATCCTAGGGTATGGCATGAATCCTAGGACTAGAAAACTAGTTGAGTATATAAACATTGCAGTCTTGGAAAAGTGGAAAGGAAATGATAACTGCCTGTAAATTGGTTAACAGTTGCCTGTTATGAATGGATAATTACGGTTGAGAACATGAATTGTATGGACATAAAGATGGAACGGTGAAACCTGAATTTGCTGAGTTGAAAGAGCTTGAACCCTACGGGGAATTAGGAGTAGAACTCTTGGAAAGTGAATGGAATAGAATTGGGGAAGTGAGCTGTTCCTTGAGTATGGAGTACCAAGGAGAGCGACTGTCCCCCTGTTTAGTGCAGAGCGGAGCTAGCTGCCCCAGGGACCCGGGGTTAGGACTGTCCACTTTGTACCAACTTTTGGCCCTCGTGTACACAGTACCGAGGAGAGATATTAGTGTAGGGAGATCACTAGCTACCCCACGGGCCCCGGGAATTTGCTAGCTCTCCTACACCGACTTGTTAGGCCCACTGGGCAAACCAGGGTAGTTAGGCGAGGGTGCGCGGACTGTGGAGGGGCAAGACCCCTGTTTGGTTACTGTGGAGGGGCTAGACCCCTGTTATTAAGAGGGCTCTACCCTATACTGGTTCCGTGCTGTACTTTGGGCGCACCCGTTAATGGAAACGACTGATCGCGTGCCAGTGTGTGGTAGCTACCCGTGCGTTTATCGCGCGTGCCGTAGTCACCGTTACGTCTGTCAGCGACCTTGGGGTGGTTGACTGAGGGTAGGACCACCACGGGAGACTCTCTCGGCCCGGAGAGCACCACGTGTTACTTCTACTTTTCGGAAAAGACTGCAATCAAGATCGTTCCCACGATGAACATTCAAGATCAAGAGAAGGATCTGAGAAATAAATCAATAGTGAATAAATGGAAAGGTAGAAAGGAAGAAAGTAAAAATATAACAGCTACTGTCCACTCTACTGCTTCTAGCTTTTAGTTGCCACTCTACTCAGCGTTTCGCTGACGTGTCACCTTTGTTACCTTTTTCAGGACCAGGTGTTGAGCAGCCAGAGTCAGCGGCTGCGGAGGGCACTGGGCCTAGCAAAGCCCAGTAGGGTTACTTGTAGTACTTTCTGTACTTTTTTTTCCACTGTAGTGAGTAGTTTTCTGTTACTCCCTATACTCCCTTTATTGTAAACTTCATGTTTATGTATATGTTTATTTCTCTACTGTTGTGGTGGTGTATACTGTAGTGTTTCTTTCCTTTACTGCTGTATTTTGTTACTGCTAGTTATATACATGGTGAATGTGATTTATTTTACTGCTCTTTTGGTTTCTTTCTCGTTGGACGACTGGGTCTTGGGATTAGTCGTGTTGGTCCGATTCTCGTGTCTCGTAGGGATTCGAGAATCGGGTCGTTACATCCCTCTATCGTCGCCCAACCACAATACCAATGGTTGGGTTGCCTTCCTCTCGTTCATCCGCGTTGGGCATACCAGCTTGACGCCGCCTCTGTCCCTATCGTGGTTGCCGCCTCACCTATGGAGTGCTTCTTCTCCGGCGACAGCCACATGAGCCGGCCGCTATCCCTGCCTCCTTCGTCCTTAGGTTAGGTTAGTTTAACTTCTCTCTCCCTCCTCTTCATACTCCCCCTCTTTATTTCTTGAAATCATCCCTCGACGCCACCAATCACTACCACCTTCTCCACCTCTGGCGAGGCGCCCCTGTCGCTCCACACCTCCATCCTCCTCGCCAACCACCCCATAAGCACCACAACACCTCACTGATCCTAAACCCTTACTCCACTCACTGCGCCATGCCCCCATAACACCCCCGAACACACCCACTCTCACGCACTCAAGGTGCCTTAAGCACGCACACTCTGGCCACCCCATGCCACGCCGACCCCCGTACTACATTCGCTGTGTCTCGACGAAGCTGTCTGAGCTTTCTGATGAGGATGCGAGGCCGTTTTCATGTTGACAGGTGTTGGAGGTCAGACGCCATTAACGCATGCAAGCAACTAGCCTGCAAGCTCGCGCCAGGTCTCCCCACTCTAGGTGCACAACCCCAGGTTGTGTGGACTCCTCTCGTGCACTGCTTCAGCCAAGCAATTGGCACTGAAGACCGAAGTAGCCGTTGCAATCAAGGAAGACTCCTGCTGCAGATGCACGCGAAGAAAGGTGGGACGTTTAGTCCCACCTCGGAAGTTGTTGAGCGGGTGTGGTAGAATAAATTGAAAAATTGAAGTAGGCTTATCGCCTCCTAACCATGGGGTGAGGTTGTTGGAGCTAGAAGCTCCACGATCGTTTATTTTGTTGATAACAAAACACGTGTCTTTTAACATTTGCTTTTGAGTCCTAGTTTTCAGGTCAAATTGCAAATGGAGACAGGTGTTTAGACGGAGTTCAGGCTCGCATCCATGGTGGACTGGAGGAGTTGGACAGAAGCGGAGGAGCTTCGCGAGGAGCGAAAGCTTGAAGAAAGGAAGGAGATGAGGAATAGGATAGATTTCCTTTCATCTTGTCCTATGTAATTTTGCTTCTTTGTTTCACTCTTTATTTCTTTCTGAGATCTTATGTTAAAGAGCCTCAAAGAACCCCCAAAGTAGTCCTAGAACACCTGCATAATCCTAGAATACTTAGGTTTTCTGTAAAGAACTTAGAAAACCAAAATAGGGTTCAGACAGCCTTATCAGACGTCCAATCTAGAAATCAGACGTCTAACTGTTTGATCAGACGACCAAAACATCTAGGTTGGACTTAATAGGTCCTGTCTGTTAGAATCAGACTTGCAGACTTTAGTCCGGACGTCTTAGGAGACGTCTGATGCCTTTTCCAGACGTCTAATTAGTGGAACGTTGGCTGCCTTCATAAACATTGAGGAAATAAACGTTAGCCTTGTATCAGACGTCCGTAGAGGACCCCAGACGTCTGATATGTGACCGTTTTGCCTCGGCTGACTCAAAATCTCCTCTCAGAGATTTTCTAGCCATTGTACTTCCTTAGGAATCCATTTCCACAGAACAATAGGTTTCCAAAAGTCCAGACCTAGTGCCAGACGTCCGTTTTGATGGCCATACAGTAGAACTCTATTTAGGTCTAATTCAAGTCAGGAAGGAAACACGCCTAGATTCAGACGTCTGACGTAGTTCCCAGACGTCTTAAACAGGCTTCCCAGACGTCTGATGCTAGGACCAGACATCTGATAACCCTATCAGAATCATGATTGATTCCGATTACGGCCTGATTTGCCTTGGACTTGCACCCAACAGCTTGGAAGCCTTCCAAGGCCTTCCAAAGCCTTCCTAGGCCCTTTCTAAATAGAGGAGAACCCTTGCCACTTAGAAACACACCTAGCAAGAATATTTCCACTCATTTTTCGTGTCAAATTGAAGTAGAAGAAGCACTTGCTCTCAAAGGCTTGTTCCACACCCAAGTGCCTCATCCAATTTGCGCACCTGCTCTCCCTCTGCGATTACGAGAGCGATGAAGTGCAGTCGCATGGTTCACGCACCCGCATCATCACATCGACGCATTTCCACTAAAGGGAAGTTTCCTAACTCCTATAGAAGCTAGGTTTAAATATTTGTGGCTCTATAGGATTGTTGTATATTTTATTATCTTTGGTTGGGTATCCGGTTTGCGAATTCCCGTCTCCTTTCCGAGACAAAATCCTTCTTGTGAAGAGAAGGGGTTTTGAGGTACACTACCCTCGGTCCAAGTAGTGTGGTTGTAATTAAGGTTCAATCACCCTCGTTCAAGTGACTGGGTTTAGTGGATTTGATCGACTAGGTTGATTGGGAAATCCTTACTTGAGAGGGTTAGGTGGTGGTTTTCACTCGATTTGGGTTTCCACCTAAAAATACTTGTGTAATTGTGTGATTGCTTATTTTTGTGTGATTGTCTATTTTTTGCATTTTATATTACGTCACGCATATCTCACCCCCTCCAAGTAGGGAATTACAGAGGTCCCACTCACCTCTCACTGCCTTGTCTGTGACTTGATCCCCGCGGACCTGGCTTGACCCGTATACCTGACCTGCACTCCTCGCCCACCACTACACGTCAGTGGGCCTGGTGTCGGGCGCGCGTACCTGACTCGATTACCCGAGAAGCGGCTCTGGGAGAGTGAGCCTAAGAGAGAAAGAGGAAGAGAGATCACGAGCGCGGGTAGGGGTAGGTTTTGCTCTCGCTGGAAAGGAGAAGAAGGCAAGGGAGAAGAGGACCTAAAGCTTCTCAAAGGACAAATAGGTGAAGTTGACCTCTTGTTGGGTAAACCAACCTTGAAATTAGGTCACTTTTGCACTCAATACATCTAAAGTTCAAGTGGAATCCTAAACACCTTTGCTCTTAAAATAAAAGTGGTAGACTTAAGAGGTCAAAGTAGCCATTCTGGTCTACCTGGAACCTCAGTGACAAGAGAGGTCGGGTGGGGGAAACCCTGTAACCCGTAGGGGCACTCTACCGTGTAGGGGTTTTTGCGGGACTCACCCTCTCTGGCTGCCCAAGTAATTCTCTGGTGGACGACTTTCTAATCTAGGGGTATCATCCGCCCCGAATCTCCATAGTTAGCCAAACATCTTTGGGTGCCTTGATTGGATCAACATCACATCCAGTCCCTCATCCCTTCTCTTTAGAGCACACACACATATATTTTTAGTGGGATTCTCTATTCAGAACTAATCACTTCATTCTAAGATCTGAATTCTGATTCTACATTTTGATTCCACCATCGGATCCAAATATGCAACCGGGTTACTTAGGAATACCATTCAAGAAACCTGAATCACAAAGATCCACGAGAGATAAAATGATTGAGGATGCCCTTGAATTTTATGAAATTGAATAGAAAACCTCAAAACCAATAGAAGACATTCAGGTTAGTGTACCAACAACAACAACAACCTTTATCATAAACTGTACCCAATTGTTATTAACAGAAGCTATAAAAGGATCAACCCGAGACATTCTTATAACATGATACATTGAGAAAGAAAAATTACATAACTATGAATACCTCCAATGCATGACAAATCATGTACTTTGGGAACAACACTAAGATGATCTTGAAAAATGGGAAGAGATGATGAGATTATTGAAACAAGTTGTCGATCAGAAATACCCGTACATGCCCTAAACAGATAATGAACCATTTTAGAATAATATTGAGGACTAATCAATTTCCTAAATCCCAGGTTTGAGGCACAAGGTTGTTGTGGATTCCCAACCCAAACGGAATATAACATGCCTGATCTTGAATTAGGTTGGGAAGTCCCAATTGTAGGAGAACATGATTTTCAGCCAGTCCTTGAAAACCAAAATCCTGGGTCATCAAGCATAGAATTCTGAGACTCCTGCAATGATGAGATTAAAATCGAAACTCTTGAGGGTGTAAATCCCACCCCTTATTCTGATAAGGTGACCCTCGAAGGCAATTCAGACCTAGATTCTAGTAATTAAACCCACATCCTCAGCCTAGAATTTGGATCTGAAACTTATTGGGAAGATTAAAAGGCTCCGTATGACGAAGATCAAAGTTTAAATGAAGAGTATGATTCTGGGCCATTATTTGATGAATATCCTTCTCCAACATCCTCAGAGATATAGATCAATTTTTCAGAAGTCATGCCAATCTACGATACAAAAATCGAGGAGTTGGAAGAGTGGGGTTTTGATTGGGTTTTTCCTACAAGCTTAGAACTTGAGCCTAGACCAAATAAGGACACCTCTTTGAGCTCAGAATCAAAGAATAGGCTAGACCCAAGTCAGGTTACTAAGTCTACATCGTATGATTTATTCTGTGGTGGAACCCCTGATCTTGAATCAGACTCAGAACTTGATTTTCGCAAGTTCTCCGACGATTTCAAATCTTACCATGATTTCGGAGAACATTTGTTTCCTGACTACGACAAGACAATCTACGACCTCAACTCACATGATTCGTTCTCCGACTCCGACTCTGAGGTCCCCGATCCCGAGGTCACTAATTTAAATTCAGATTCCAGTGAGATGAAATCATTTCTTTTTATCCTCAGGAATCAAAACCAGAAAATGCCGAAAGTGACTGCAACCCAGAGTTCGAATCTTTTCTTGACTCAGATTTTCCTCATCTTATAAACATTCTTCAGGCATTCACTTTTGAATTTGATGGCTACTATGAGGACTCTCTGAATGAACCCACCTGTAACTCCTTTGTAGAGGAGCCCTCATACACAATTCTTATTGAAGCTACCTCCTCCGCATATACAGAACCTATCCAAAGCCGTTTTCAACCCAGACCCGCAACCAGACTCAATTTCTATTCTGATTCCCCTTTTACTGATCCGATTTCAGATGATTCGCCTCCACATCTTTATCGGGTTTCGGACATTGATCAGATCACAAATCATGCTCCATCATTCTCTGATCACTCCTGTAGGGTTTTCGCATTATCCACTGATTACTTTACGGGTCCCTACTCTGACCAGGCTGATTTAACCTAGCCAAACCCTGAATTCACACTTCCACATCATTCTGAGCTCCATAGTATATGATGGTTTCCACATCTCTTGATCTACAATAATCAAACCACCAGATTGATTGGGTTTGGGCTACGTGATCAGCCCGTTAATCTGAACAAGCACCTGGTTGGACCAACTAGGCTCTTGATCAAGGTGCTTATTCTACAAAACTCAGCTAATTTGACCACTCCCTCTCCATACCATTTCTCGCTCGGTTGAAGGCATTGAATTTAGCGCTTAACGGGGGGAAACATTGTCATTCCAAAAACCCGAGATCCTTCTGATTATCCGTCTGTACTTCACGTCTATTGCACCCTGAGTTCAGTCTTAGAACAGTCGATCCCACCTCTGGTACATGTGCCAGAGCTTGAAGTCATCCGCAACAGTCATTTCCGACTCGTTCGCCCACCCAATAAGCCTATTCTAACTTCTTGAAATCCAAACCTATTCCACACCCTCCGTTTACAATGACGACATTGCAAAACTTAGGCATGGGGGGATGGTAAAGTGCAAACATATAGAAATCAAAATTCAGAAGGGTTCTCACAAAAAAATCTCTTATGCCAAAAATACCAAAAAAATAGAAAATGGTGAAAAAGAACAAAAAAAATTGGAGGAGAAAAGAAAATTTTGAGGCCATACAAAACTTGAGGAAAAGTGAAAGATGTCAAAAAAGGAGCACAAAATGAAAAGAAAAAAGAAGAGATAGTCATTAGTAAGAAATTAAGGGATTAACTAAGTTCTAAACCACATCAAGAAAAAGTACATGAAAGAAAAAAGTGCTAATGAAACACAAAAGAGATTAGTAAGAACGCTGATCTTAAGCCTCTTGGGATAGACTCTTAGGCTTAAAAATTCAAGTATCCCCTAAGATCTGGATAATCCTCAAGCGGTTGGGGAAAATGAGAGGCTTAAGTATTAGGTCTAAGGCTTATGGAGTATTCGGCCTCATTAACTAACCTTTGGTTTGCAGGACTCAGTAACCTAAGCACCTCAATCCACACACAGTTTGGTTCAGTGCGCATAATTATCAAAATCATGCAAAAGCATTTAAGTGTTCTGAAAAAGTCGCCTAGATTAGGAGCAGTCGATCAACATAAGTTGATTTAAACGAGTTCCCGATGTAGAGAGGCGGGAAATTCCCCTCGAAGATGTGCAATAAAATATCGTCTCCTCGGTGCTTGTCTCCTAGGATATTTACATATCCTATTAGGGCTCGTATGCACCCTATGCTGGTTCAGATGACATGGGTAGCAATATGACGAAATGTCGATTGCTAGGGTCTGGATTTTGCTATAGAATGCCATGGCCGAGATTATCTCGAAATCTCAAAAGCTAGGGTTCTGGGGGTTGCCATGGGCGGTGTTATCCTGAAGCATCGATTGCCAGGGACCCTTTGAGGATTGACAATGGGGACGAGGAATCTGATACAGACCGTGTTGAGAAGCTAATCCGAAGCTAGAAATAAAAAGAAAAGAGAGAGAAAGCCCCCCAAACAAAGAAAATCCGCTCTCTCTCTTACAAAAAATTCACTGTAAATTGAACTGAGTCTAAAATATGTTACAAGCATGGGTGCTTTAATCGCAGAGTCCAATGAACCTTAGGATAGTTCCTGTGGGCCTTAAAAACCTTTGCGGAGGACCGAGGCTAGAGCTGGTCAAGTCTGGATCTTGGTTGGTACTTGAATACCTCTAGGCCTACTATCAGCATTCTAACCTAATCAAAAAGAAAAATAAGCACTCATCATAATTTGTGAACATCAAGGAGCTCATGGTTTAGAACAGAAGTTAGAACCTTAAAATTTTACTAAGGGACTAGCAAAAGTTAGGCACGGGGGTAGGATGGGAACACCATCATGAGCCCTAACTAGCTCATTTTGACCTACAAAAGAAAACAAAAGCTCCTACATAACCAGCTAGAGGTCCTAATTCCATGAATAACCATTTAGAGATAAAAACAAGAAACAAGTGGTAAAACTGTAATTTTACCATTGCAGTACAATAACGGGTTTTCTCATGGGCTAAACACAGGTTAAATGATCTTAACAAGATAAAAAGTGGGTTGGTTCAAAAAGAAAAGGGTTCATGCGAATTCTAGGAATTAAATGACTTCTTATAACCCTAAAACAGACCCACTTAATTTAATAAGGTTCTGGTCAAAATAAAATTCACCTAAATCCTCTAAAAATTATGAAAAAATATTCTCTATGGTTAGAACCTTTAATTTGGCCCTTGGAACCTATTTTGACCTAAATTGGGGTCTCAATAAAAAATTAGCCCCAAATTGAATTTTTGAATAAATTACCTAGTCAAACATGGTTAAACCCAGAATCCAACTTCCTCGTTAGATTCCTTAGGTCCAAATTAGGTTTGTACCAAAATTTGGATTTAAGAGGAATTCATCTTGACCCACTTTGCAAACAGGTCTAACCCAATTATATCTCTACCCCTATCTTTCGAAAACCTCTGCAGAAATCCCCCTAACTTCCTCGTCGTTTATTGCAATTAGGTACCTCCGCCATTATAGCGGAGAGAATCCTACTCCGGTGAGGTTCAATGGCAAGAACTCTCTGATCTCTCAGAGAATCCCCTTCAAAAATGAAAGGGAGATTCTCTGAGAAATCTCCTACAATGTGAACCCATTGATGAGACCTAATTCCTACCCAATCTCTCATGCGAATGCATGAGAGATTTGGGTCTCTCTGAGTTTCCATCTCCGGCGAGATTGGCGTGCTTGGAAACTTGGCTTCCAAGTACAAACCCAACCTCGATGACCTATTTAAGAAACCCTAATTCATTTTGCACCTCCTCATCTTGGAATTAGGTCGGTCCACCCCACTTTCTTCTCTCCTCACCAGCCACAACCTCTCCACAAGCTCCGGTGGCTCCGTCCTCCCTCTCTCGTCACCCAACCACAATACCAGTGGTTGGGTTGCCTTCCTCTCGTTCATTCGTGTCAGCCATACCAGCTTGACGTCGCCTCTTTCCCTATCGTCGTTGCCGCCTCACCTACGGAGGGCTTCGTCTCCGGTGGTGGGATAGTTTTTGTAAAACTACCACCGGCTTGTTTGTATTTTATTACTTGAAAACAGAAAATCTCTGAGGTTGAACTCAGGGAGCAAAACTTGATTCTAGAAGTGTAAAAAATCACAATTTACAATAGATACTGTTTTACAAAAAAGGATTAAAGAAAGGAAAATTGTCTCTTCTTTTCTTCTCTCTCTTTCTCCTTTAGTCTTCCTTTCTCTCTCTCTTTTCAGACGTCTGACCCTTGGATGCTTCTAACTACAGTGCTTCTATTGCTGCTGGTTCTTCTTCTTCTTGGCTTCTTCTTCCTTCTATCTCTGCTACATGCCTTCTCTCCTGACTTCTTCTTCTTTCTTCTCTGGACTTCTCCTTCTTCCTTCTCTCTTCCTTCTTTCTCCTTTTTCCTCAGCTTCTCTGCGGCTACAGTGTCGTCTTTCTTCCTCCTCCTTTGCTTACTCTGTTGCTCGCCTTCTCTTCTTTCTCTCTAGCCGCAGTTGCCTTCCTGCGGCTAAGTCCTCGCAGCTCTTCCCTTACTTCTCCTATTCCCTGCACAGGCAACCAGTTAGGCAAAACCTAACCCCTACCCTCCCCGTGTCTCCCTCTCTCAAATTCACTCCAGGGTTCGCTCTCCCAGAGCCTTAATCGGGTATGCGGGTCGGGTGACGCGCCCGGGACCAGGCGCACCGGCGTAGGTGGTGCACGAGGTGTGCACAGGCAGGGTTAGTCGGATCCGGGTTCCAGGTCCGCGTGGGAAGTGTCGCAGACGAGGCGTGGTGAGTGAGGGCGAGGGACCTCACCCCTGTGTGTCTTAAGGCAACGAGCCTAAGACACTTTTGCAATTTATGTGCGGTGGGGTTCTCACAAACTAACGAGGTGGGGCTAAACATCCCACCCGCTTCTGCGCTTGCGCCCGCAGCAGGTCGTTGCCCAATTGCAGATGCAGCTGAGGCCCTTGGTGCCTAGTGAAGGCCTGGTTGAATTCGCGAGGGGATTCCGCACCTTTTGGATCTGGAGACCTAGGGTGCTGGGTCCTATGCGAAGCTTCAAGCAAGCTCCAGCTCCTGCACTAATGGCGAAAGACGTGAGACCCTGAAGTCACAAGTATGGCCTCACGGTCCTGTCAGATCGTAGGAAAACCTTCGCCGTGTCACGGCGAAAATGAGGCAGGGGGTGGTTGGCCGCGGGGCGACCTAGGCATGCGTGCCTAGGTCGCTCTGTGGCCGTGGAGGTGGGTTAGGTCGTTGGAAGTGTGGGGCGGTGCTGGCGGTTGGTGAATGGGCGGAAGGTGATCAGTGGATTGTGGCGGAGCTCGTGGGGCGTCTGGTGAGGTGTTTGGAGGTGTGACGCGGTGGCTGTGCCTCGCCGGCGATCTACCAGAGGTGGAGAAGGTGTCAGTGGACAGTGGCGTTGAAGGGTCGGAAGTGCAAAATTAGAGAGGGGAAATGAAGAGGGGAGAGAGGAGAAAAGTTGTTACCTACTTAGCTGACGAAAGTGGGGGAGGAGGTGGCGAGCGGAAATGCTGCTGTCGCCGGAGACAAGGGAGCCCAGGAGAAGGGACGGCGACGAGGAAGAGGTGCTGGAGGGTGCCTACTAGTACGGCCAGGCACGGCGGAGGACGACAGAGGTAACCTAGCCACTGGTATGGTGGTAGGGCGATGATAAAGGAGGAGGACAGTCGCCGAAGCCTGCAGGTGAATGGCCGGAGGAGGAGACGAAAATTGAGGGATTTTCTCGACCAAAACAGGCTTGAAGGAAGCGACAGGAGCTGCAGTTCCTTAAATAGGTGCTGGCCGAGAGAAAATTGAGAGCAGGAGACGTGGGTTCCTCGCCGGAGGCATGGTCGGAAAAAGACCCATACCTCTCGAGCGTTCACACAAGAGGTGTGGTGGCCGGCAGAGCATGGGAGCCGGCCCATGTTGAAGAGGACAATGCAATGAGTCCTCCTTTCAAATTTGGGGCCGGGTCCCTAGGTCTGTGCAGCGCCATCCTTCTCGCGAAGTCGTCGGAGGTATGGTCTGCGCAGGCGGGTGGCAGAAGAACCTGTCTGAAGAAAACAACAGGAAAGCTAGGGGGGTATCTACAAGAGTCTAAAAAGCTAAGGGTCAAAAAGTAATTATTGAGAACCATTTTGTAAAGTGGGTCAAGGCGACCTTTCCTTAAGTCCAAATTTTCGTATAAACCTAATTTGGACCTAAGGAATCCAATGGTGAGGTTGGATTTTAGGTTTGACCATGTTTGACAGGACATTTTGCATAAAAACCTAAATTAGGTCAAAAATTAGGTACGGTTCTCAATCTAGGTCAAGATAGGTTTCAATGGCCAAATTAAAGGTTCTAAACCCTAGGGGATATTTTTTCATGAATTTTAGAGGATTTAATTGATTTTTATCTTGTCTGAAACTTTTTGAATTGAAGTGGATTTGTTTTAGGGTTACAGAATGTCATTTAATTCACAGATTTTGTCATAACCCTTTCCTGATCAAACCACCCCACTTTTTCTCTTATTAAGCCCATTTGACCTGTTTCTAGACCCTTAGAAATCCCGTTTATGTACTGCAATGGTAAAATTGCAGTTTTACCCCTTGTGTATTATTTTATTCTCAGATTTGCAATTCCCAGATTTAGGCATTCCCTTAGGTTATGTAGGAGCTTTTGTTCAATTTATCAGGTCAAAATGTGCTAGCCAGGGTTCATGATGAGGTTCTCATCATCCGGCGACGGCCACATGAGCCGGCCGCCATCCCTGCCTCCTTCGTCCTTAGGTTAAGTTAGTTTAACTTCTCTATCCCTCCTCTTCCTGTTCCCCCTCTTTATTTCTTGAAAACATCCCTCGGCGCCACCAATCACCACCACATTCTCCACCTCTGGCGAGGCACCCCCGTCACTCCACACCTCCATCCTCCTCGCCAACCACCCCATAAGCACCACAACACCTCACTGATCCTAAACCCTCACTCCACTCACTGTGCCACGCCCCCAGAACACCCCCCGAACACACCCACTCTCACGCACACAAGGTGCCCTAGGCACGCACACTTCGGCCACCCCACGCCACGTCGACCCCTGCACTACGTTCGCCGTGTCTCGGTGAAGCTGTTTAAGCTTTCTAACAAGGTCGCGAGGCCGTTTTCGTGTTGACAGGTGTTGGAGGTCTGACACCATTGACGCACGCAAGCAGCTAGCTTGCAAGCTCGCACCAGGTCTTCCCGCTCCAGGTGCACAACCCCAGGTTGTGCGGACTCCTCTCGTGCACAGCTTCAGCCAAGCAATTGGCACTGAAGACCGAAGTAGCCACTGCAATCAAGGAAGCCTCCTGCTATGGACGCACGCGAAGGAAGGTGGGACTTTTAGTCCCACCTCGGAAGCTGTTGAGCGGGCGCAGCAAAATAAATTGAAAAACCTAAGTAGGCTTTTTGCCTCCTGACCATAGGGTGAGGTCCTCCCACTCACCTCTCACTGCATCGTTCGTGACCTGATCCCCGGGGACCCGGCTTGACCTGTATACTCGACCTGCACTCCTCCCCCACCATTGCACGTCGGTGGGCCTGGTCCCCGACGTGCGTACCTGACCCGATTACCCGAGAAGTGGCTCTAGGAGAGTGAGCTTAAGAGAGAAAGAGGAAGATAGATCACGGGTGTGGGTAGGGGTAGGTTTTGCTCTCGCAGGAAAGGAGAAGAAGAAGAAGCTAAGGGAGAAGAGGGCGGAAGCCAGCGAACGCTAAGTAAGGAGAAGGCAAGGCTGAAGAGGAAGAAGCTGAAGAAGGGTTGAAGAAGGAAAAGAAAGAGAAGAAGCTGAAGGCAAAAGAAAGAGGAGCCGCCAGAGAAAGAAGAAGAAGAAGAAAGAGAAGAAGGTAAAGGAAAAGAAGGCTAAGGCACGAGAAGAACAAAGAAGAAAAGAAGAAGAGCTAGGGCACATGCGAAGAACAAAAGGAAAGAAAGAAAGAAGAAGAAGGAAGGAAGCAGCCAGAGAAGAACAGACAATGATAAGAGAATAGAGAAGAGGAAGAAATAAAGCACTGTAGCGTCCATAAGTTTAAGACGTCTAATTTTCAAATCAGACGTCCATTTTTTATGCTTCTCTTCATACATTGACTTCTTTATTCTCTTGTACTTACATTTTTACATTACAACTCTAACTTTCATTGTATATTACATTCAATTTCTCAAAAGTTGTGCTTTTGATTTTTAAACCACAATTTGCTCCCTATGTTCGACTTCGGACTTAAAACTTCGAGTAATAAAATTTATTTGTTTTGGAGCAATTTCAACTATACTACGATGCAGACATTTCAAAACATTGATCTCGCCCGTTAAACAATAAGAATGTTCATTACATACTGCTTTTTGAACGAGGTGGAGGTGTTAAATTTTAATTTGGTCTTCGCCATCACTTATATCAATAAGCAACGCTAAAAGTATTTTTACCGTTGCTTGCGCAACCGACGGTAACGAACCAACGGCAAATCACTTTTTTCTAATAATGAAGGTAGTTTAAAGTAAGATTGCATCGGTACAATCTTACTTTGTACCAATATAAAATTATTTTGAAAGTACAATGTGATTTTCATATTGAGAGAGAAAGAGAGAGAGTTCCTTACCCTCATTTATCATATTGAGCACACGGTCCGCTATTTACGTGGGCCCAGTTCAATTCTTCTGATGTTCAGTTATTTTCTTCAAGTGCCTTACCATACCTCTCTCCTTAGGTTTAATTATCGAAGTGCCTTATCTATCTCTCCACAACGTGAATTATCTTAAGTTTATCCCACAATCAAATATGAGTTCCGTCGACAACCCAGGCATCGTCCCGAGAAAAGGAACCACAAAATGGCAATTCTTCAATTTCCAAAGCACAAATACTCCAGTATTAATGCCATATGGTAGCTCCACTAGGATATGGTTACATGGGCAAGCATGTGATTTTCCATTAACAAATAGGAGGGTATATATATATATGTTTGTGTGTAATCTAATATTTATTAGAATATTTAGAAAATTTAAAATTTCAAATGTGTAAGTAATGTTTAACCATTTTTCTTTGCTTCACACAAGTGTTCCCTCGAAGGTAACACCAGCTTTCATTTACTTAAATTATGTGTTAACCCGTGGTGTCTTGTTAATCGGAAGAAAGGTAAAAAAGGGGAGCTTTACATTCACAAGTTTTTGCAGAAGCCATATCTTTTTCCCATGTATGGCACAAAAGTTTTGAGGGCTAATTGGCGGCCAATAGACTTTGGTATCTCGGAGTCTCGACATCAAGGGGCCGTCTATCCATATATCTAACTCAATTAAGAAAGAGGGATAGATAAGGTATATCGTAACTAATTTGCTCGTCACAGCCGAAGTTGGATTTGTCATTCTTCGCAAGTGGGGCTTTGCTGGTGGGAACCTTCCAGGTTCGTCATTTTTGGTTTTCGTGGATAATTTAATTTGATCAGTTCTTTTCTCTTTTTCGTGATCTTTGGTCTTATATGTAATTTTATTCTCCTAATATTATTCTCACCACTAATCCTGGCTGCTTTGCCATTTGCCCAACTTTTGGTACGATGCACAACCACCCACGACTTTCCCCATTCGAATACAATGATAAAATACTATAGCGATAAATTAATATAGAATAAGTAGAGAGGTGTGATTTGCTTGAGTGGTAGGGTAAGTGGGGGTTAAGTGGTAGTAGATGTATAGTGATTGGTATATTAATGTGAAATTAATAGATATTTTTTTAATATTAAAAAGTAAGAGTTGTGGATGTCATGTGTATTTATTTAATAATAAAAATGAGAGTAATAATTATTATAAATTTATTAAAATAATTGAAAGTTATTGTGTAAAAGTTTATGTTGAAATAGTAGGAAAAAATTCCAACAAACACTCCACGTGGAAAAAAAATCTACTAAACCTGCGTCTAATCAGGCCAAGGTTAGTTTATTCGAGAGTTAAAAAAGTTATGTTAAAAAATATAAAATTGATTTTAATCTTCAATTATGTTTACTTATACAATGATGTTAACGATAATTTGTATTATCCCTTGAGTGTTTACTTGATAATGATGTTAAAGAGATAGAAGAGCAATTAAAGAGAGAAGGGGTTGCATGCGACTTTAACACGAATTTGACTGACATCGATGTCAACCATTGTCAAGAGGAGAAAACCGATGTTAAGTATTGGAAAGTTAAATGGTGAAGTGAATAGAGGTTAACTATTATTTTCAAAGATTAACCCTCTAAATAAAAATAAAGTAGAGATTGTAAATTTCTATGGGAGCAGAGCAAGTTGATATTTCTTGTAGGTTGAACGATGTAGCGTTTACAAAAGTTTCTCAAATGAGACAAGTCCTCAAGCTAATCCGTGGATGGGCAGAACTTTTGAAGCGTACGTTAATTTTCAGTCCTTTCTCTCTTGTTGCGGATCTTTCAACAAGTAGAAACTTTACATGTCGATGTAAGAGATATTTCATTTGATAATAAAATAGATCTTTGGTCTTCTTGGGATGTTACCAGAATTAATAGTGATGGTTGGGGAAGTTTGATGAATTTTATATTCTATTCGCTAATGAACTTAAAAGTTGAAGGATATATAGGCAAATGCCGCAATAACTAAATTTCGGCCGTAATATGGCTATATAAATAACATCCGTGCCTGTTTTATTTTTGAATATCTTTATATATATCATACAAATAAAATTAAATCGCCTATTTAATTTGAATACTTTTCTTGAAACAACGATCTGAAGGATGAAGCTGCCATATATACATACGTACCTGTTCCGATAAGTGGTAAAAGGCCAATCGTGGGAAAGTGAGGGCTCTCCGGACAACCGACAATGTGTTAGAGAGAGAGAGAGAGAGAGAGAGAGAGCCCTCTCTTTAATTTGAATCGGGTGGAGTTTCAACCCCACCTCAGCTCCCAATGGAATCTCTATTTGCTTAGTTAAGTTATAACCTAAAAATTAACGCATGTTAGATCATTTAGGGCACCAATGCTTGATTATGTGGGTACTTATATCCATTGGAATGTTATGGCCTCTTGTAGGGGTTATAGAATTTCGAGGTATCATGTTGGAGACATCCGAGGAGGTGGCAATGACCCATTTGATTTAGTAAGCTTTCTTCCCCGAAGATGCCCTGGAATGACATGTGTTGGTTAGGAGGCAATAACTTATTAAATTGGCCAAGAGGCCATAACTTTTATATAATTGTTAGTTTGCCAGGTCCGAGGGGAGGGGGGATAAGGGGGTTAGGTGGGGTTTGCAGTACTGATAAACCTAGATCTAAGACTGTGGACCAAAGTCTCTAGATTTAAGTTGGTGCATAGAGAGATACACTTCTAGTGAGAGACAAGGGATAATCAAGTATCACCCCAGTGGCCTATTTGGTTGTACTTAACAACTTAGACATGCTAGGTGATTATGACTACTCGTATGATGGGTGTTAAAGGGAACATGGTATGCAAAAGTATGATCAGGAGATAATTATCAAGGATAGATTATGATATATCTACTTAAGTACCAACCCTAGAGGAATAGTCTATTAGTAATACAACTAGGACAGGCAGGTGTTGCATGAATATCAAAGAACCTGGGAGATAGACCATATGTATAATCATCCTTGAAGCAAGGGACTGGTTGGTGAAAGATATGTATGTATGTATAATATATGTATACATAGTAAATAAAAGATATTATACATAGAAAACTAGATCTCATGGACATCTTTATAGAAGAGCACAAACTAACTTTTTGGTCTTAACTTTATGAAAATTTCACGCTTCTTCATTATATTGCTACAACCACTGGTAAGCATCCTAAAGTTAAAAGTTTATGACTTTGATCAGTTTATTATTCTAACGATAAGTAAAATAACTTTGTACTCTTTTTTAGTTAGAATCATATTACACAAATCTTCTTAATTTTATCATTTTAAAGATTTTTAGTTAACTCATACACTTAGTATCATACCTACATGCTTAGGGTACAACAAATTATAGACTTTAACCTTCTTTTTAAATAATAAATGGACCTATCTCGGCATAACCCTAACCTATTTACTTTGGGTCGGGCATGGGCTTGGGTCCTACCCATAAGGCTGCTGCTCGCTGACTCGTCAACAATCATAAGAAAACACTATTGTTCGATTTTTATCTTTGGCTACGGCGTCAAAGAATATGGTCATCGACTACTGATTCGTAGTAAAAAGGTTTTTAAAACATCGTTATTGTAGTATATATCATAAATACAAACCGTTTTCGTGTTAATTTTATTTATATACTTAATTTTTACTGGTTTATTCCAGATCATCCACTGGGCAGCAGTTATTGATATACATCAGTCTCTAAATCCGAATACCTTCTTTTAATTCCAAAAGGATTGATTTTTATAAACAAGGATGAATGAATGAATAAAAAAATCAAAGAATTAATCAATTATAGACAAAAGAATGAATTATAATTACTCTATATTATCTATTTACAACTTATAATAATAATACTTAGCTATATGTATAATAATGAGTAATAATATATACTATACTAACTTAATTTACTAATATCTACAGTAACATATAGTATATCTACAGCGACGTATAAAAGTGTCACTAAAATCTTAGAAAAACTATACACATAAGCTAAGGTAAAACCTAATGATTATACTGACATATAATACCATCTATAGTGATGAATATATCTGTCACTAAAACTATAACTTATTTATATACATATATAACCTAAACAATACTATTATACTCTAATATACTTTATATACGTGTTATTTACATATATACTATATATACACATATATATCTATACTATATATATACAGATGCACACACACATACACTATGTGTTATGACCCAGTTCCCGAATCCCTACAGGACACGAAACTGGACCGACTCGACTGATCCTAAGATCCAGTTGTCCAATGAGCAAGTAACCAAAAAGCAGTAAAATAAACCACATTCACCATTCAAGCAACTAACAGTAACAAAAGTATAGCAGTAAAGAAGTAAACTACTACAGTACACACCACCACAACAGTAGAATATTTAAATAAGTACAGGAATATAAAGTTTACAATAAACGAGTACAAAGGTGTAACAAATTACCCACTACGGTAGGAAACGAAGTACAACAAAAAAGCTACAACTACTGGGCTCTACTGGGCCCAGCACCCCCTGCAGCCGTAGGCTCTGGCTACTCAACACCTGGACTTGAAAAAGGTTATGAGTACATGAAATCAGCGGACACTGAGTAGAGTGGCAACCAGCTAACTAAAACAGTAAAAGGGGACAGGTAGCTGTTGTTTTTCAATTTCTTTCTATCTTTAACTAATTATTCTTTCTTTCATCACTTGGTTTATTTATCAAGTCTCTTTCTTGATCTCGAATGTTCCTCGTGGGAACGATCTTGATTGCAGTCTTTTCCAAAGAGTAGAAGTAGCACGTGGTGCTCTCCTGGCTGGGAGAGTCCCCCGTGGTGGTCCTACACTCAGTCAACCAACCCAAGGTCACTGACAGACGTAACGGTGACTACGGCACGTGCGATAAATGTACTGGTAGCTATCCCGCACTGGCACGCGGTTAGTCGTTTCCGTTAACAGGTATGCCCAAAGCACAGCACGGAACCAGTATAGGGCATAGCCCTCTCAGTAGCGGGGGTCTAGCTCATAAGAACCAAACAGGGGTCTCGTCCCTCCATAGTCCGCGCACCCTCGCTTGACTACCCTGGTTTGCCTAGTGGGCCTAACAAGTCGATGTAGGGCGGTTAGCTGAACCCCGGGCCCCGTGGGTGAGCTAACCCTCCCTATACTAGTAGCTCTCCCCGGTACAGTGTACACGGGGGCCACAGAGTCAGTGCAAAGTGGCCAAACCCACCCCGGGTCTTGACCCGAAAGGTGGCAAGCACCCCTCTACACTAAGAGGTAATGTGCGCTTCCCTTGGCACCACGTACTCAAGGGCAAGCACACTTCCCCAAGCATTTTCCAGGTCTATTCCATGTATTTCCATGAGCTCAACTCCTATTCTCCCGTAGGGTTCATGCTCATGTTTCTCAGGCCAAGCCATACTAGGTTTCATCATTTCTATTTCCATTTCTTAGGTTCTACACGTGTAGCATATAACTTTATTATTCACATTCCTGGTTTATTCGCAGGTAACTCGTCTTTCCAACATTCAATCTTCCATTTCCAGTTCATATACTGGCAGCTCGTATTTAATCGTAACAACAGGAATTTACATGCAACAGTTTGCTAACAACAGTACTCTACATTTCACAGGCAGCTGTTATCTATTTATAGGCAATTGTTATTATTCTAATTACTCATCCAAGACTGCAATTCAAACATTCCATACAAATATTCCAGAGTTTCTAGTCCTAGGATTCATGCCATACCCTAAAATCTAACATTCTTTCCACATATGCATTCATGTTTGTAATTAAACTAGGAGAAGCCACTCTACCAGTAAATCCAGGAGTAATGGGGGCTTGATCGGCAAGTCCACGTGCCTCAGCAAACCCCAAATCCGCAACGGAACGAGGTCCTATCACAAGGATCGACTACAAGAGACCACTCAGAACAGGACAAAGGTATTCCAACAAGTAGAGAAACTTAAATGGAGAACAACGAAATCTTAATTGCGGAAATCGGACCTCAAACGGACCCTAAACGAGTCAAAAATAGCAATCCTGATTCATATCAGACGTCTGGAACACCTTCTAGACATCTTAAAAAAAGTCCAGAACCATACCTTAACTCTGCGCTACTCCTCAGACGTCCAGGGACTTTGCTAAACCGTCTGGACCTAGTTCCAGACGTCCGACCACCTCTCCGGACGTCTGGAGATGCTTGCCGCCGTCTGGTGCCTCGTCCAGACGTTTGAACTGCGTGGGAGGGCATGTCCCGTGCCTTCCCGAAGTGAATGCTACACGCATCGACACAAAATCCCCTCAATATGGCACAGGATAGTGCCTCGACGGAATGGCCTGCATGGCCGTATCCACAAAGAAGGTGAACGTCACGGAACCTACCTCTCAGCCGTCTGGAACCTCCTCCAGACGTCGTAAGCGTCGTCCGGATGTCAATCCAAACATCTAATTCTGGGAAAATCCCAGAACCAGAAGCTGCCTTCGTCTTCTCGTGCCGCGCACAACCGTGCTGTGCCTGCTCGCCCACTGCTCTGGCTGCAGCAGTGTCAGGGAGAACCTCCCCGGCGCACCTCTCTGCCTTGCGCACGCCCGACCGGCCGTAAGCTCTCCGGTGAGCTCTCTCGCGAGCTCGCACGCATGCTCACCTCCCTTCCACTCGCTACTCCTCTCCTCCCAAGCCGCTCACACCCGCTCCTCGCTACTCGTCGCTCTCCGCTCTCACTGGGGAAGAAGGGTGGCTGAAGGTGAGGTGAACGAGGGAGAGGAAGGGGTTTAAGTAGGCGCGGGTTATGGTTTCATCAGCTAGAGGAGAGAGAAGAAAATGCAGCTGCGCATTGTCTGCGTGTAGCACGCGCGCAGACGCGAGGACGTACACGAAAATTTTGATTTCCAGACATCTGGGAGGATGTCCAGACGTCTGATCCAAATCCCAGACGTCTTTTAGGCCTTTAACAACACAGGTCTTAACAACATAACAAACTCAAAGGAAGTTTCGTCCCCAAAACTTGAGCTAGTTAGGGTGCGGAAAAAGAACAACATACGCATAACAAACTCAAAGAGGATTGAAGCCAGTTTGAAAATACGTACCCTCAAAGAGCTCCCGGTACCGCTCTCGCATCGCCGCCTCAAGCTCCCAGGTAGCCTCCTCGTACCGCTGTCTCCTCCACAAGACCTTCACCAGGGGTAGCTGCTTCCGTCTCAGACTCCGGACGGCTCTATCTAGTATCTGCACTGGCCGCTCGGGATAGGTCAGGTCGTCACCCACCTCGACGCTCTCGTGGCTCAAAACGTGACTGGGATCGGCGACGTACTTCCTGAGGTTGGACACGTGGAACACATCGTGCACGCCAGAAAGGTGGGGAGGAAGGACAAGCATGTAAGCAATGGGTCCGACCTGCTCCAGGACCTCAAAGGGTCCCACAAACCTCGGCGCGAGCTTCCCTATAACCCCAAACCGCTGCAGGCCCTTCATGGGAGAAACACGAAGGAAGATGTGATCCCCAACCTCAAACTGCACCTCTCTGCGTTTCCGATCTGCATGGCTCTTCTATCTACTCCTGACAGTGTGGAGTCGCCTGTGAATCTGCTCGATCACCTCCTGACTCTACCGGATCAGCCTGGGGCCAACCTCCCACTTGGTCCCCACTTCAACCCAACTCAAGGGTACAGTACACCTCCGTCCGTACAGAGCCTCGTAGGGTGCCATGTCGATGCTCGAGTGATAGCTATTATTATATGCAAACTCTGCCAGGGGCAAATGCTCCTCCCAAGAGCCCCTCCAGTCCAGTACACAAGCACGCAAAAGGTCCTCAAGCGTCTGTATCGTGCGCTTTGACTGTCCGTCCATCTGGGGGTGGTATGCTGTACTGAACCTCAACCGTGTCCCCAAGGCCTACTGAAACTCAGCCTAAAACTGGGACATAAAGCGGGTATCCCGATCGGATACAATCTCTCGAGGAACTCTGTGCAGACGTACCACATCGCGGATATACCTCTCTGCTAACTGTGCTGGTCCCAAAGTGACTCGGATCGGCAAGACACGTGCCGTCTTTGTCAATCTATCTACGATCACCCAGACTGCGTCGTGTCCTCGCTGGGTAACGGGAAAGCCCACCACCAAGTCCATGGTGATGCTCTCCCACTTCCACTCTAGCATTGGAAGTGGCTGCAACGACCCTGCAGGCCTCTAATGTTCGGCCTTCACCTGCGGCACACTAAACATTGCTGCACGAATTCACCTACATCCCGATACATTCCCCTCCACCAAAAGTCGAGTGTCAAATCATGATACATCTTTGTGTTCCCGGGATGTATGGTGAACCTGGAATCGTGTGCCTCAGTCAGGAGCTCCCTCAATAGCCCCTTGTCCCTGGGAAAGCACAAACGTTCCCTCATGCGCAGCACCTCGTTTGTAAAGGAGAAGTCTCCAGGCTCCCCTAACAATACACTGTTACGCAACGACTGCTGGTACGGATCGGCCATCTGTCCTGCGATGATGCGCTCTATCAGCTCTGGCCTCATTTGTCGGGTCACAGTCACTGCCCCACAGTGCCCTAATATCTCCAGGTCTCTCCAGCTGGCCATCTCCTCCATGAGTCTTCAACTCCGTGCCTATAAACTGGCCAAGTGGGCGTGCGCCTTCCGGCTCAAGGCGTCAGCCACCACGTTGGCCTTCCCCGGATGGTAGGAAATGCTGCAGTCATAGTCTTTCAGGAGCTCTAACCAATGTCTCTGTCTCATGTTGAGCTCCTTCTGATCAAACAAGTATCTGAGGCTCTTATGATCTGTGAAAATCTCAAAAGTCTCACCGTACAGGTAGTGCCCCCAAGTCTTCAGCGTGAAGACTACAGCTGCCAGCTCCCGGTCGTGGGTAGGGTAGCTATGCTCATGGGACTTCAGTTGCCCCGAAGCGTAAGTGACAACGTGACCCCGCTGCATGAGCACACCTTTAACCCCTGCAAAGAGGCGTCCGTGTACACAACGAACCCGCCACTACTGTTTGGGATGGTAAGCACGGGAGCCAAAGTCAGCCTCTCCTTCAGCTCCTGAAAACATGCCTCACAAGCGTCTATCCAAGAAAAGGGCACGTCCTTCCGGGTCAGCTGTGTCATAGGACGTGCAATCTGCGAGAAACCCCTAATAAACCGCCTGTAGTAGCCTGCCAGTCCCAAGAAATTACGGATCTCTGTCACTGTACTCGGTCTCTCCCACCTGAGCACTGCCTCAACCTTGGATGGGTCCACAGCCAAGCCATCCCCGGAGATCACATGATCCAAGAAGGTCACCTCCCTCAACCAGAACTCGCACTTGCTGTATTTGGCGTACAGCCTACGTCGTCTCAGTGTGTCCAAAACCATCCGCAAGTGCTATCCATGCTGCGCCTAATCTCGAGTGTAGATGAGCACATCATCAATAAATACCACCACGAACTGATCTAGATACGGTCTGAACACCCGGTTCATCAAATCCATGAAGGCAGCGGGGGTGTTGGTCAGCCCAAACGACATGACCAAAAACTCGTAGTGTCTGTATCGGGTGCGGAAAGCTGTCTTGGAGACGTCTGTCTCCTTGATCCTCAACTGGTGGTAACCAGACCGCATGTCTATCTTGGAGAATACCGTGGCACCTCGCAACTGGCCAAACAAGTCGTCAATCCTCGGCAACGGATACCTGTTCTTGATGGTAACCCTATTCAACTGTCTGCAGTCCACACAAAGGCGTAGGGTATCATCCTCCTTCACAAACAATATCGGGGCTCCCCATGGAGACGTACTGGGCCTCACTAAGCCCTTCTCCAGAAGGTCCTGCAACTGGGTCTTGAGCTCTTGCAACTCAAGGGGTGCCATCCTGTAAGGTTCTGTAGAAATGGGGTTGGTCCCCGGTACCAGTGAGATCTCAAACTCGATCTTACGCTCTGGCGGTAGTCCTGGCAACTCATCTAGGAACATGTCGAGGTACTCTCTGACCACCGGGATACTCTGAAAGTCTGCCATAGGGCTGGGCTCCGTCACCACACAAGACAGGAAGCCCTCACACCCCTGGTCCAAAAGTCTCGCCGCCCGAAGTGCAAAAATGTACCTGAAGCCTCCATCCACTGGCTGTCCGTGAAACTTGAAAGAAGGCAACTCCGGTATGGAGAAGACGATCTTCCTCTCAAAACAGTCCACCGAGGAGTGGTAAGCGGACAGCTAGTCCATCCCCAGAATCACGCCAAAGTCCTCCATCTGTATCACAATCAGATCAGTGGGGAGGCTGTCCCCCAACCCTGACCTCACAACCTGTGTAAACCTCCTCAGCTATAAACAGCTGACCACCCGGACCTCTGATCACAAATGGATCCTCTAACAACAAACAGTCCTACCCCAAACTAACAGCAAAATTGGCAGTGACAAATGATTGCATGGCACCGGAATCAAAAAGTGTGTAAACTAGTCTGCCGAAAACTGTAACCATACCTGCCACCACTGAACCTGAAGCTCTGGCGTCTTTATGTGTCAGGGCGTTGATACGCCTCTCAACCCTAGGTGCGGACGAAGCAGCCACACTCTGTGTCGGATGGGTAGCCGCTAGTCGGTACCCTCCCCGCGACCGCTGTCCTCCCCCACGCACCTGGGAACCGCAGCCTCCTGCTCGTCTTCCAGTGCTCGACGTGGGGAGCATCTGCTGACCTCCAGCCCTAGACGGGCAGTCCCTCCTGATGTGACCCGACTGGCCACACTCTTGACAAAGGGGGACTCGACTCCCGCCCTCAGTAGGTCCCTGCTGACGGCTGGGCAGGGGTCCAATGCTGGCAGCTGGCCCCTGTCGGGGGCCCCCAAAGGCCACTGACGGCCCCGTAAAGCGTGACGGCTCTCCTGCGGGCGCCGCGTGCCTCCTCTCTCGCCGGCCCTGTGAGTAGTCTGGCTGGTTGGGCCTCTTCCGTCCACTGTCAGTGTCACGTGATGACGGGTTGGTCTCCTCATATGTCATAGCTACTGCCACCACCCTCGAGAAAGTAGGCAGCTTCAGGGGTTTGACATACCCCCGAATAGTAGGCTGGAACTCCTCGGTGAACCTCCAAAGGCACTCCTCCTCGGTAGCCATAGTTGTCGCAGCAAAACAAGACAGCTCCAGAAAACGCGTGCGATACACGCTCATGGTCATCGTCCCCTGGCGGAGAGTGTGGAACTCCCGTATCAGTTGGGCGAGGTCCTGGGCCTGAATGCTCAGAAGTAGTGGCTGGTCCACTGAGACGTCGGGCTCAACGCGCCTACCCCTCCGATCTCGTCCTCGGCCACGTCCGTGGCCCGCCTCGCTGACCCCACGTCGAGGCATCTCCTGCAAGGAGACGTGAACACAGAACAGAAAAGATGTCAATTCCATAGACATTCAACAAAGGACACTCAGGATGGTGTCAAAAGATACGCTGTGGTGGTTACTCTAGTCACAAGCACATGAATTGGTTATTTTCCAGCTAGTTGGTTCACTTCTCGGGACGACCTTGCTCTGATACCATCTTGTTACGACCCGGTTCTCGAATCCCTACAGGACACGAGACCGGACCGACTCGACTGATCCCAAGACCCAGTCGTCTAACGAGCAAGTAACCAAAAAGCAGTAAAGTAAACCACATTCACCATGCAAGCAACTAACAGTAACAAAAGTACAGCAGTAAAGAAGTAAACTATTACAGTACACACCACCACAATAGTAGAAAATTTAAGCAGGTACAGGAATATAAAGTTTACAATAATCGAGTACAGAGGTGTAACAAATTACTCACTACGACAGGGAATAGAGTACAACAAAAAAGCTACAACTACTAGGCTCTAACTGCTCAACACCTGGACCTGAAAAAGTTTATGAGTAACGAAATCAGCAGATGCTGAGTAGAGTGGCAACCAGCTAACTAAAACAGTAAAAGGGGACAGGTAGTTGTTGTTTTTCAATTTCTTTCTTTCTTTAACTAATTGTTATTTCTTTCATCACTTGGTTTATTTATCAGGTCTCTTTCTTGATCTCGAATATTCCTCGTGGGAATGATCTTGATTGCAGTCTTTTCCGAAGAGTAGAAGTAGCACGTGATGCTCTTCTGGCTTGGACAGTCCCCCGTGGTGGTCCTACACTCAGTCAACCACCCCAAGGTCACTGACAGACGTAATGATGACTACGGCACACATGATAAACGCACGGGTAGCTACCCCGCACTGGCACGCGGTTAGTCGTTTCCGTTAACGGGTACGCCCAAAGCACAGCATGGAACCAGTATAGGGCATAACCCTCTCAATAGCAGGGGTCTAGCCCCTAAGAACCAAACAGGGGTCTCGCCCCTCTACAGTCCACGCACCCTCGCATGACTACCCTGGTTTGCCCAGTGGGCCTAACAAGTCGGTGTAGGGCAGCTAGCTGAACCCTGGGCCCCATGGGGGAGCTAACCCTCTGTACACTAGTAGCTCTCCCCGGTACAGTGTACAGGGGGCCACAAAGTCGGTGCAAAGTGGCCAAACCCACCCCGGGTCTCGACCCAAAACGCAATAAGCACCCCTCTACACTAAGAGGTAATGTGTGCTTCCCTTGGCAACACATACTCAAGGGCAAGCACACTTCCCCAAGCATTTTCCAGATCTATTCCATGTATTTCCAGGAGCTCAACTCCTATTCTCCCATAGGGTTCATGCTCATGTTCCTCAGGCCAAGCCATACTAGGTTTCATCATTTCTATTTCCATTTCTCAGGTTCTACACGTGTAGCATATAACATTATTATTCACATTCTAGGTTTATTTGCAGGTAACTCGTGTTTCCAACATTCAATCTTCCATTTCCAGTTCATATACAGGCAACTCGTATTTAATCATAACAACAGGAATTTACTTGCAACAGTTTGCTAACAACAGTACTCTACATTTCACAGGTAGCTGTTATCCATTTACAGGCAATTTCTATTATTCCAATTACTCATCCAAGACTGCAATTCATACATTCCATACAAATATTCCAGTGTTTCTAGTCCTAGGATTCATGCCATACCCTAGGATCTAACATTCTTTCCACATATGCATTCATGTTTGTAATTAAACTAGGAGAAGCCACTCTACCAGTAAACCCAAGAGTAATGGGAGCTTGATCGGCAAGTCCACGTGCCTTAGCAAACCCCAAATCTGCAACGGAACGAGGTCTTATCACAAGAATAGACCACAAAATACCACTCAAAATAGGACAAAGGTATTCCAACCAGTAGAGAAACTTAAACGGGGAACAACGGAATCTTAATTGAGGAAATCGGACCTCAAACAGACCCTAAACGGGTCAAAAACAGTAATCCTGACTCATATCAGACGTCTGGAACACCTTCCAGACGTCTTAAAAAAAGTCCAGAACCATACCTCAACTCTATGCTACTCCTCAGACGTCCACGGACTCTGCTGAACCGTTTGGACCTAGTTCCAGACGTCCGACCAACTCTCCGGACGTCTGGAGACGCTTCCCGCCGTCTGGTGCCTTGCCCAGACGTCTAAACTGCGTGGGAGGGCGTGTCCCGCGCTTTCCCGAAGCGAATCCTGCACGCATCGACACAAAATCCCCCCAATATGGCACGGAACAGTGCCTCGGCGGAACGGCCTGCATGGCCGTATTCGCAAAGAAGGTGTACATCGCGGAACCTACCTCTCAGCCGTCTGGAACCTCTTCCAGACATCGTATGCGTCGTCTGGATGTCAATCCAGACGTCTGATTCTGGGAAAATCCCAGAATCGGAAGCTGCCTTCGTCTTCTCGTGCCACGCACGACCGCACCGCGCCCGCTTGCTTGCTACTCTGGCTACAGCAGTGCCGGGGAGAACCTCCCTGGCACACCTCTCCACCTTGTGCACACCCGAGTAGCCGTAAGCTCTCTGGTGAGCTCTCTCGCAGGCTCGCGCGCGTGCTCACCTCCCTTCCACTCGCTGCTCCTCCTCTCCTCCCACGCCGCTGACGCCCGCTCCTCGCTACTCGCCGCTCACCGCTCTTGCTAGGGAAGAAGAAGGGTGGCTGAAGGTGAGGTGAACGAGGGAGAGGAGGGGGTTTAAGTAGGCGTAGGTTGGGGTTTCATCGGCGAGAGGAGAGAGAAGAAAATGCTGCTGCGTACTGTCTGCGCGCAGCACGCGCACAGACACGAGGACGTTCACGAAAAATTTGATTTCCAGATGTCTGGGAAGATGTCTAGACGTCTGACCCAAATCCCAGACGTCTTGGAGGGCCTTAATAGCATGGGTCTTAACACTATGTACACAAGGGCTTACAGGGCACTAAGGACATGATTACTGTTCATCTTAATCAAAAATTAATTCTTAATTGGCAGGCGGCCTTTTCGAGGGATACATAGCACCCGTAAAGTTGTGACTAGACCTCTACTAGGGCTGCCCCAGCCATGCACCACACTCGCATTATCTCAAGCCATAGCTCATTTCATGTTAAGAGAGAGGAGACTGTAATGTGTTATGCTGCACCATGTGCATATGACAACTGAGAGGGGCAAGAGACAAAACATTAATAAGGCACATCAGGCGCTCTCACGTTCACGATATGGCACTATTTAGGTGCCCCTCAGCGCTGCCAATCCAGTGCAGGAGTATTCTGTTAACTCATGTTTGGCCCTCGATTTGAGGGCCCAATTGTACTCCAAATTCAAATTAAAATACATGGTTGTAAAGCCCTTATATATGTCTATATAATTATATTGTTTATTTACAAAAATAATTAATTTACATATATAATATAATTAGTTGAAGTTTATAGTTTTTACACATCAAATTATGACTTAATTTATTAATTAAAGTATAAATTACTTAATTGATGGCTAAATTGATATTGTAAAGAATTAAGATACATGTTAGATTATTTAATACATATTTTTATTGAATTTTACAAGTCTTATTTTAATTTATATACATTTAAATATCAGTTTTCAGGGTATTGTACATATAAATTACGTATAAATAATATAATACAGTATAAATATAATTAAATTAGTTTAAAATACTTAAAATATTATAATAAAAATATACAATATAAATTATTTCAATAATAACTTAATTTACTAATTTATTTTATTTTAAGTTAGTAAAATACTTCATAACTTATTAAATTATTTATTTATTGTACATATATGATTAAATTAATTTGCAAGTATTCTAGTGTACATAATAAGTATATAAATACGTATGTACAATATTACTGACAAATAGGTTTATTTATTGCGGTTTAGATAATTATATAATAAAATTATATATATAATAATTTACAATATAGAGTACATTTATGAGTTCCATATACAATTTGCATACATATTATACACTATTTACATATATAGCTTAGTATATAGCTTATATATACATGTATTTACATAGTATGCATAATGTTTCTGTGTATTTTTTGAGTTTTTATGATTTTTATGGGTTTTATATGTATAACAGAGATAGGGGATGAGAGAGAAAGAGAGAGATGAGAAGAATAGAATGTTTTTTAGATTTTTTCAAGTTGATCTCTTTTATTAAGTTTTAAGATATGCTAAACCGTCGACTAGTATGTTCTACCAAGCCGGATGTTCAGATGACCTTCAAACTTTGCATAAACTTAAATATATACTTATTCTTACTCACTACACATTTATTTTATTTTTTCAGAATTCTTTTATATGCTTTTTTATTTATTTACAAGTGAAGCACATTTTAAGCCTAAAAGAGATGTTCAATGAAACCTAAGGCCTAAATGAATGTTTGAGTGAAATGGGAGTGGAAGCTTTCAGAAATGTTCTAAACATGATATGGAAGTTGTTCAATCACATAAGTATGAATTTCAACTTAGATTTCCCTTCATTTTGAATTTGGACAGTTGGACTCATTTATAGCTGACAAAGGGGAAATTAAATCAAATTATAAGCTATCAATAGAGATTAAAAGACATTGGTTATACAGGAAAGCTTGTACATAATATCTATATCACTGAAAACATGCCAGCTACTTAAATTCCTAAATCCCAGCCACTGTCCTATTGTTATTTTAGACCAAATAGACCTACTGCAATAGTAGTTGCAGCTGCAACATCTAATAGTTGCAGCAGCAGCTACAGCAACTGAATCAGCAGCTGAATGTGCTCAATCCAGATGTCTTAAACATATTTCAAAGGCTGTTGTATAGCCAGGATCATCAATTCGGCTGCTCTAATGTAAGATTCAATACACAAATATCCCAGTTCAGACTGTAATTCTCTTCTCAAAATCCCTTTTAGGTTAGAAAAGAATATCTACAAATCATATGTCTAAAATAGATTTCAATCCCCTTTGCAAACCCTTTCAAATCTTCTTCCAAAAATCCTTTAAAAATCCCAATCACAACCTCCAATATAAAGTCATAAAAGTGGATATAGGGAGGGTGAAATGTCACCCCAATTGGGCTTTTGCTTTGGGTCATTCATTGATCTCCTCACTCAATCTCCTTGAACACAATTGATGGGTGTTCAAAGTGATTTTGTAGATTGATCAAGACCCGTTGGGTCCTTGTTCCATCTCAAATCAGGGAGACCGATTCTCCTTAATAGGACACTCCAACATAGGGCTTAGATTAGACATATGCTCATCCACAAAGCAAAACAAAGCTCAAACACATTGGAATCCTTGCATACATCATAATCAAGCCCTTAATTTCTCAAAAAGCTGGATTAAATCAGCTAAAACCTCAAATGAATTTAAATCACTTATTTGAACAATTAAAACCATTTTCAAGCAAAATCAAGCCAGTTGAGTTGCTGAACAAGATCGAGGGGTCATTGTGGAGTTGTGAATTGAATGGGAGACCCCCCCAATGTGATTTTGGCGCTAATTTCAGATCTAAGAACTAAGGTTCTCATGTCTGAAATTAGACCTTAATGAATAGGTGATTTGTGAAATCAAATCGAGGGAAGAAGAAAGCAGTAAAATGGAATGTAAGGGGAGATTAATGGTGATGATGATTGAAGAGATCGACCACGGTTCATAAAAAAAAATGGTTATTGTTGTTTTAGTATATGTCACAAATACAAATCGTTATCATGTTAATTTTATTTAATTACATAACTTTTACTAATTTATTCCAGGTCATTCACTGGGATGTAGTTATTGATATACATCACTTTCTAAGTCCAACATTATTTTTTTAATTCCAAAAAGATTAATTTTATATACAATCATAACTGAATGAATTAATGAATAATCAATGAATGAAATAATAGCTTAATTATGTACAAAAGAATTAATTAAAATGCTTACAAACACCTAATTACAAACAAGCATCAAACATTATACTTATATACTATATACTATCTATTTATAACTTATAATACTGATACTTACATATATATAAAATAATAAGTAATATTATATGCTATACTAACTTAACTTAGTATATTAACATATATAGTAACATATATAATATGTACAGCGACAGATAAAAACATTGCTAAACCTCAGGAAAAAGTATATACATAACCTAAGGTAAAAATTACAGACTATTGTAACACTTATTCTTTCTAAAGTGACGAATAATTCTATCAGTAAAGCTATAAGGTTATTTATATACATATATAGTTTAAACAACATCTATATTACGTATACTTAATATACATATACTTATTATTTACAGTATACATTTCTATACACTATACACATATGTATACATTATACAATACACACGTACATACTTCCTCTCTCACTCTTTCTATCTCTTCTTACACTTAACCATTTCTCCTCTTCTTATTCTCTCTGTAATTAGTCTCAACACTTTGATTTATTATCCCTTCACGGCTTTCATTTTCTGTTTGTTCTCAACATTTTGTGTTCGCTCTCCTCTCTCTTTTCCTTTCTTTTCTTCCCTCAACCCCTCATTTAAGCCTTAGTTCAAAAATAGGTTTTAAGGTTGGCGGGCGACCTTTTCGAGGGATACACAGTACCCTTAATGGGTAGGACCAGACCTCTACTAGGGCCACCCTAGTTCGTTTAATTACCCATTAATATCGGTTTAAGCTCAGAACCAGGCTTAATCAAGACCTCGCACAGTGTCGGGCCCCTGGACCACACCGCACACATTTCGCAAATCATCACAGTATCATGACACAGCCATAACATGCTCGGTATATGCAAAGGGTAAGGGGTAAAGGGTTTGGTTGTGCGCCAAGTGCATGACGACTGAGGGTCTTAGCTAACAAATTACTCTTATAGCACTACAAGTGCTCCGTGCCACACGATGTGGTGCTATGTTTACCGGTACCCAGCATTGGAATCCAGTGCAACCGTGTAGAATTTTGGGATTTTGGCCCTCGATTTGAGGGCCATAATTTATTGTTAATTAAAATTAAATTATAGGAACTTAAAGTGTTTACATAGTATTAGATAATTGTACAATTAATTTAGAAATATAATTATATTTACTATATAAATAAACTCAGTGAAGTCTACAGTTTATACATACTGAATTTTGGATTTTATTTCTTAATTACGTATAAATTAGTTAATGTATGATCTAATTGACCTCATACAGTATCAATATATATATTAAAGTATTTAATAAATATTTTTATTGTATTTTACAGGTTTTATTTCGATTTTATTTGCATTTAAAAAACTTCTTTTAGATTATTTTATATATAAATTAGATATAACTAATATAATACATTATAAATATAGTAAAATTAGCTTAATTTACTTAAAATATATTAGTGCAAATATACAGTATAAATTATTTTAATTTAATTTAATAACTTAGATAGTAAACTAATAAATTAATTATTTATTCTGTATATATAATTAAATTATGGTATATGGATCCTAATGTACATAATATACATATAAATATGTATGTACAGTATCAGTACTAAATATGTTTATTTACAGGGTTTTGTTTATTTACTTACAGCATAGTACATATAAGTTAGTATAATTAATCAATAGTTATATAAAAAAGCTATGTACATTTTGAGTTAACTTAAATACTTTAGTTACATTATATAATATATACATAAGTTATTTATACTTAATATATATCTAATTTACACTATTTACTCATATAGCTTACTATATACCTTATATTTGCAAATATTTACATAGTATACAATGGGTTTTTAGGTATTTTTAGGGTTTTTTCACTTTTTATGGGTTTTATATATTTTATGGAGATAGGGGATGAGAAAGAAAGAGAGGGATGAGAAAAATGGAGATGTTTTTGGTGTTTTGATAGTTGAGTTCTTTTATTAAATTTCATGGCATACTGAACCGCTATTAGTATGTTCTACTAAGTTGGGGGTTCAGAATACCATGAAACTTGGTATGAACTTAAACGTATACCTGATCTTCACTAAGACAGGTTTATTTTATTTTTTTGAATTTTTTATAGGGTTTTTATTTATGTACAAGTGAAACACATTCTAGGCCAAAAGAGGATTTCCTAAGTGAATCTAAGGTACTAGAATTGAACTCTAATGGCTAAATAGGCAATGAACTACCTCAATTATGCTCAACATATGATATGGAAAGAGTGGAAGTAGTTAAGCATGAAATTCAACTAAGATTTCAGCCAATTTTGATTTTGGACAGTTAGGTAACATTTTTCAGTTGACAGAAAATGCTTAATTCAGATTACAAGCATTCTAATTGAGGTTTAAGGTCAACGACAATAAATGAAAGCTTGTACAAATACAATACATCTTATAGTACATATCAGCCAATTACAGAACTTAAATCTAAGCCTACTGCCCAACAGTTCAGATAATATAGTTGGCTGAAAAATGCAGCAGTGTTAACTGCTGAAATTCAGCAGAAACAGCAGCAGCAACTCAAGGACTTCCTAGACGTCCTTAATGCAAGTCAGACGTCTTAATAGTAAGTTCCAAGGCTATTGTGTAACCAACAGAATAGGAAAAACACCTACAGCTGTTGAAACAACAGCTGTAAGGTCAGTTGTTTCAATTACACCTCACTTCAGAGCTTCTAAAAGAATTTCAGATGTCCTAGATAAATTCCAAATAATTGCAGTAGTGTTGAATTCTAATATCAGTTGCTTACATCTATATTTCAGTACATGAACTCCCCAAAATCAAACTAATTAAGACTGATCTGAGTATGTTTATCCACTAAAATCATATCAGATCTTCTTCTTTAAAACCTCCATAAAGAATCATGCAAGTGAAAATAGGGGAGGAATAAAATGTCGCCCCATTTGGGCTTTTAATTTGGATCTTACATTGATTTCTCCACTTGGTCTTCTTGAACACAATTGATGGATGTTCAAGGCAATCACATGGATAGATCAAGACCTGTTGGGTCCTTATTCTATCTCAAATTAGGGAGACTGATTCTCCTTGACAGAACTCTCCAACATAGAGCTTGATTCAGGTGTATGCTCATTCACATAACAAAATTCAAATCCAAAGCTCAAAAATCATTGGAATCCTTGGAAAACACCTCACCAAGCTCATAAATCCTCAACAACTCGATTAAATCCAATGAAGCTCAAAATCGATTTCAAATCACTGATTTGAACAATTAAAACCATTTTCAAGCAAATCAAGCCGATTGAGTTTATGAACAAGATGGGGGGTCTTTGTGAATTTGCGAAATGAGTGGTAGACCTCCTAAAATTCTTTACAGTGCTAATTTCAGATATGAGACACGAAGTTCTCAGATCTGAAATTAGACCTGATGGATGGGTGATCAGCGAAATTAAATCAAGGGAAAAAGAATGAGATAAAATGGAATGCAACGGGAGAGTCATGATCAAATGAATGTGGGTGGATTCTTCTCCTCTGATCAATTCGATTCTTCTCTAATCTGAATTGATCAGAGGAGGTGTGGGATCTACTTTATCTACTCCTAAACTACACTAACAATTGTCACATAGATCTCTAATTACTCCTATTCTTAGGAAGCAAGTAAACTACACTAGGAAAGCAGTAAATCTATCTGAATGAAGGAAGATGTCCTAGGTCATTTGCCGGTTGGCTGATAACGATGAATAAGAAGAGGAGACCAGCAGCTGACGAAGATGTCTAAGGTCTACCACCCGGTCGGCTGGCAGCGAGTGAAATTGGGGAGGGAAACTCCAACTCTGTCACAGTCGGCGAAGGAAATTGGGTTGACGGGAAGCTGCAGCTGTGGACAAAGGGATCAGCTCAAGGGGAGGGAGTCGATGGTGCGCACGTGATCAGTGGAGGAACCTAAGTAGAGTGAGAGAGTGAATCAAGTCAGCTCGCAGGTGAAATTAGGCGCTTAGGTCATGGGTGGTCTCGATTTGAGGAGAGGAGCATGCGAGCTAAAATAAAAAATGGGTCATAGGATGGGATCTAGGAGAGGTGGTGATCACATGCACCAAATCGTGCGAAGGTTCGATTGAAATCGAGCCATAGATCAAGTGAAAAGAGAGATCGATGACCAGGAGAGCTTGATTCCTCGCGTGAACAGTGTTCGCGTAGGAGCTTCAAGTGGCTGGGATTCTTTTGGTGAAATTGTAGGGCTCACCCCTCTGGAAGGGGTAGAAATATTGCAGACACGCTGATGGGAATACCATCATGAGCCCTAACTAGCTCATTTTGACCCAATGAAGTCAGTAAATGCTCCTACATAACCAACTGAAGGTCATAATTCATTGCATAACTATTTTAAGAGAAAAATAAGAAACTAGGGGTAAAACTATAATTTTACCAACTTATCATGAATGCAGTATAACCACGATTTTTCTCAAGGGCTAAATAAAGGTCAAATGGTCTTAATAAGATAATAAGTGGGTTAGATTAGAAAGAAAAGGATTTACGTGTGGTCTGAGAATTAAATGACTTTTGAAATCTTAAAAATAGACCCACCTAATTAACCAAGATTCTGGTCAGGATAAAGTTCAGTTAAACCCTCTAAAAATCATTGAAAAATATTATCTAGGTGATAACACTGTATCTTGGGGTGATAATTCTGTTAAATGGGTCAATCTTAACAATAAAATGCACATCATAAATAGAATGGGAGCATTGCATGCATCATACGACAAGATTGCTTATAAAACAGTATTAATGGCTATTTGTATAAGCACTTGTCAAAGTAGGTCTCAGACGAGTAATCGGATCGCATGGATGGATTCAGATCGACAAACGGAGTCCAACGGACTCGAAATCAGCCAAATCCGATATCCGGAGCTCCTACAATGGGCCCACGAAGTTCTGACCGTTGATCTGATGATCAACGGCCCACGACACACCATGTGGCGCCTGCACGCCGCATCCAGACCACCGCCCGCTTCCACCTTCACCCGGAGGACGAATCTCAGCCGTCGATCTTCGATCGAACGGCTGAGAGCCGCTTGTGCACCTGCCCTCGCCACAACAAAGCAACGGGCGCAGCGCAGCGGTCGGAGCGCTCACCAGCGCCCACGCGACGCGGGTTCGAATCGCGTGGAGCTGAAATGCGGAGACGACGACGCACACGGGCGAAATTGGGCAGCCCGATCAGCAGCAGATAGACGCGATCGCGAGACGTGGCGCCCGCAGATGCGCCTTGACCAGACGCGTGTGATGACGTGGGCGCAAGGGCGCAATCCAGGCATGCGCCTCACGCGAGATCCCAGCCGTCCGACCTTCGATCGGACTGCTTTCGGCATGCGCGCACGGATCGGGCACGAAGAAGCACGGCTGCGGGCAAGCGACCAGTAGGCAGAGGTCTTCACCGACATTTTGGGAAGGGTTTTAGCGACGTCTCGGACGTTGCTAAAACCCCTTCTTCATTTGGAAAGCCTTTCTCCCTATTTAAACCCCTTCCAACCACCCATTCAAGGCATTCACTCCACTTGCAACTACTCTACCCCCCTCCTAGCTACCTTAAGCCCTTTTGTAATCGTCGGAGACGACGAGCCGCCGACGGAGCCCTCTCCACCACCGTGGCTGCCTCACCGTCCCTCCTCTCTCTCTTTCTTCTTTTAAGCTTTACTTTACTTATGTTTAAGTATTTATCTAGTGTTGTAATTATGAACTAAAGTTGCATGATTAATGAAGTTATTTTCTATTCAATTGCTTGCTCTATTTTCTATTCAAGTTGCATGTTGCGAATGAAACAATTCTAACCCTAATCTCTCTCTATCTCTCTCTCTCTCTCTTTTCACCCGCACCTTTTCGCAAGCAAAACCCCACGATTTTCGTGACAATGAGTGATAAGAAGAATCTGATTTTTACGCCTCCCTGAGACCGACACTCGGACTCACATCCGTTTCTTTACTTTAAAACCGACGTCGCAAGTGCAAACTATAATGACACTTCGAAACACACGTGCACGCGCACGTCACTAGGATTTAGTACCTTCAGTTTGGCCATTAGAACCCATCTTAACCTAAAATGGAGCTTCAAACAGATATTTACCCTAATTTGGGTTTTTACATAAATTATCCAGTGAAACGTGGTCAAAACCAAAATCCAACTTCACCATTGGATTCCTTAGGTCCAAATTAGGTTTGTACCAAAATTTGAACCCAAGATGAGCTTGCCTTGACCTAGTTTGCAAAAGGGTCCTGTCTGATTGCATTCATACCCCCAACTTTCAAAAACCCTTGCATTCAGCCCCCTAACTTCTTTGTAGTCTACACAGTTAGGTCCCTCCACCATTATCATGGAGGAAACGTACTCCGGCAACTTTTGATAGGAGATTTCCTCTTGATTGCTTGGAGAATTTCTTCCAAAATTGGAAGGTAAATTCTCTGAAAAATTCTCTCCAGTATGAACCCATCCATATGCTCTGATTCTTTCCCAATCTCTCATGCGAACGCATGAGAGATTTGAGTCTCTTGAAAGCTCCCAAATTCGGCGACCTTCCGAGCTTGGGAAGCTTTCTTCCCAAGCCCTAACCGCCCCTCAGATCCTAATTTAAAGAAGCCCAGATCCTCCTGAACTCCTCATGCTCGAATTCAGCCAAGAATCCCCTCAATTCATCTCTCCCTCTCACGACCGAAGGCTCCTTGATGTTTGACGATCCCCTCTGCTCTTTCTCTTCGTCCATCCACAATACCAGTGGTGGATTCCTCTTCCTCACCTCCGTCTGCGTCTCGCCATACCAGCAGATGCCACTTCCCCATTTGTCCTCGCCGTTCCTAGCTCATCGTAGCCGCCTTCGGCTCCGATGTCGGCCACACCAAACCTGACTCCATCACTTTCCCCTTCGTCCATCAACCTCCTAGCTAAGTCCCCTATCCCCTCTACTTTATTTTTGCACTTACCCCACTTCAAATTGACCACTGACAACCCTTCTCACCTCCATCTCTTCCATCTCCAGCCGCCCCCTTCGACGAGGCCATCCCACCTCCACAGACCACCAAAACCCTCGCCAACCCTTGCAAAACCTTCGCCACACATCCCTGATCATTCCCCCTCTCTTCATTCACCCATCCATCCACTCACACGCACCCCCGAACACACCCACTCACATGCACTTAGTTTGACCTAGCCACGCACTCACAGACATCCACACGCCACGCCACCACCCCCATCACGTTCATTGTGCTCCGGCAATGCTCTCTGAGAGCTCTGACATGGCCGAGAGGCTGTTTTACTGATTTCAAGTGCATGCTTTTTCCGCCATTGAAGAGCAAGCTTCAAGCTTGCTTGCAGGCTTGCTCTAGGTGCCCTTGTCCCAGGCTGCGCGGAAGACCCTCGCGCACGAGCCCAGGCCCTCAATTGAAGACGTGAGCCTCGCGTCTTGCTGCAACTGGAAGGACACTCCCTGCTGCAGGCACACGAGAAAGGAGGGGCGCGGATAGTCCCACATTGGGAAGTTCTGAAGCTACACACCCACATAAGTTGAATTTGTGAAAGAGGCTATTCGCCTCAGTTCACAAGGTGAGGTCCCTCACACCTGCTCACCAGGCCTCGTCTGTGACACCCCCCTGTGGACCTGGTCAACCCGATTACCCGCCTGACCTGCACTCCTCACTGACCACCGCACGTCGGTGAACTTGGACTTGGGTACGCGCCTGACCCGATAACCTGGATACCCTGTGGCTCTGAGAGAGTGAATCCTAAGAGAGAAAAAGAGAGGAGAGTCACGCGGGTAGGGGGAGGGTTTTGCTGTAAGGACCTTCGGCTGACACTTAGCCGAATTCCGAAGCGGAAAATCAGAGAAGGAAGAAGAGAAGGCTTGCAGGGTTAAAGGCAAAGGAAAGCCAGAGAAGAAGAAGAGGAGGCCTGAGCAAAAGCTGAAGAAGAAGAAGCGAGTCGCAGAGTCAAAGAGAAAGCAACTAAGGGCAGAAGAAGAAGAGAAGAAGAAGAAAGGAAGAATCAAAGAAGGAAGAAGAAGAGAGAATTAGCTCTCATTGCATACATATACATTGAGTTCCTTAGTGATACTGTAGGAGTATTTGGTAATCTAAATCATCATTTTACTCTCATCTTTTTGCACATTGCTACTAATATTATTGCAAATTCTTTTAGTTTGAATTGCGATCTTGATTTTTAAATACCATATTGCTCCCTGTGTTCGAACTGAGAACTTATTGGAGTAATAAAAATTATCATTGCTTGAACACTATTTCGGTTATACTGCAACGCAACAGCTTTTATACACTGACTTAGCGTGCCAAACATTTTGGCGCCGTTGCTGGGGAGCAACGTGCAATTTAGAATTCTCGATTGCAATTCCTGATTTGGTACTAACTTGCTATATCTTGTTTGCTGTGGTTGTTTCTGGGAGAAGATACATTGAAGAAAGTTCAACCGCACACAAACACGCTAGGGGCAGGTAAATTCTAATTACTCTCTCTTAAGCCTCTCATTTTGAAAAGGATAAAAAGGATAAAATCAATTAGGGCTACTTGCTTTCCATTCTTAGATAATTCATCAAGTTGCCTGATTTGATTTCAACAACAAAACCTGATTTGTGCACCTACTTAACGTAGCTAGGGCTATCACATTCTTGTTTGAGCCCTATATACCACATATGGCAAACTAAATTGGACCAAAATTAAAGCCAATTAAGGATTCCAAGTTAGGGTTTTAGTGACACGCTTACATAATCAAGAACGGATCTTTCCAAAATGATGTGTGCCTAAGCCTTGGTTGAATTGATCTATTCAAGCAAACCCTAAAAATCAGGCTCTTAATCCCACATGAATCTTAAAAGAGGGACCTAAAACTTCTCAAAGGACAAACAGGTGAAGTTGATCCACCTTGTTGGGTCAACAAATCTTCAAATTAGGTCACTTTTTGCATTCAATACATCTTAAAGTTCAAGTGAAAGCTTAAGCACCCTTGCTCTTAATAAAACTGGTAGACTTAAGAGGTCAAGTCCCCATTCTGGCCTACCTGGAGCATCAGTGACAAGAGTGGTCGGGTTAGGGAAACCCTGTAACCCGTAGGGGTGCTCTACCGTGTGGGGGAAACCCTGTAACCTGGTACACTCCCTTCGCAACCTCTGCCGAATGCGAATAACGTGCCAAACCAGAGGCGCGTTATGAACCCAAATCCAGGCTAAGCACACATGGTTTATCAGACCCCTTTTGCTCCATCACCCAACGAGATAGAAGCTTCGACATCATACTGGGGATTTCAGCAGCAGCAACCTATTTTACCTACACCAAACTAGAACTAGGCAGGACTAAATTCAAATACGGCCCGTAGTGGCTAAGCAACACAGGACCCACCTTACCCAAGCCACTTTCAGCCTGGTAGTGCTAACACAAACCCTAGGATAGTCATCCAGGATGCCCCAGTCCCAGATCAAGAACCTGGACCTATTCCAGAGGAACCATCCAAGGTTCCATTTCTAGAGGCCTTGACCAAGGGAAAGAGGACAACCAAACCCATGGCACCTGAAGAGGATCTGGTCAAGCTCTTTGAACGGGTCCATATAAACATCCCCTTGATGGATGTGATTCGCCATGTACCGACTTACGCACGATTTCTAAAAGACGTGTGCACACCTAAGCGTAAGCCGCGAACCAATAGTGAGAGCTCAATCATATTGTCGGAGCAAGCCAGCTCCGTCATTTTGAGTAAACTCCCACCTAAGGCAAAAGGCCTAGGTACTCCCCTGATTTCTTGTACAATTGGTGATATCCAATTTGATAGAGCTTTATTAGATCTAGGAGCTTCCATAAACCTAATACCTACATCCCTATTTGACTATCTTGAGGAATCAGAGCTAAAACCAACAGAGGTGATATTATAGTTAGTAGATCGATCTATTAAGTCACCTAAAGGAGTTTTTGAGGAAGTAATTGTTAGGGTTCGGGATTTCTGATGAGTCCATTTTAATGGACTAATATTAAGACTAAGTATCTTTAATCATACCGTTTAGGTGTGTTAATAATTGCAATTAAGTTGTAGAATATTTGTACGCATCATGATTTAAGTTTATAACATTCTATAACTTAATATGTAATGATTTTATTGTTTTTCTATGCAGGTAATAATATTCAGAAAGAACAAGGGTGGGGGGATAAATTTCCCAACATATTTCTGATAACAGCCGCAACGCCCCCACCCCCGCACATTGGGGTAATCTTCCGCCGCCCTTCCTCAACAAATATGGCCAAAAATAGAAAAGGGATTTGGAAATCGCTGGATTGGCGCACGCGAGGAGAGAGAGAAGTTAAAAGAAGAGGCGGGGAAAGAGAAAGGGCCATCCACGAAGAGAAGAAGCATGCACTGTGGTCCTTCGCCCTTGCGGGGAAGAACCTCACCAAGCGCCCGCACCCTCCAACGTCTCCAGCCAGCCGCAGGTGCACGCCCGCACGCCCCACTGCTCGCCAGCGTGCCCCACTGCTCACTTCCCTTCAGTGCCATCTACAGACGCACCCTCCTTTCGCGCCTCCTCCTTCCTGCAATTCAGAGCGTTCTCCTCACCTCATCGCACTCACCCGCACCAAGCCCGCACGCAGCCAACTGCAGGTGTTGCGTGCAGACTGCCTTCCAGTGCCTAGCGCCCCTCTCCAGCCCCTTCACCGCAGGCGCACGCTCCTCACCAAGCAGCCTCCTCATCCGCCTTCTCCACCCGCGCTGCAGGTGCACACCCTACTGCAAGTGCCCGCAGACTCTCTGCCAGACCTACAGCACCATCTGCAGGCGCCCGCGCCAAGCCCTCCCGCAGCCGCTCCAACCTCTGCAAGCGCCTGCTTGCGCACCTTCCTCTTGCCACTCCAATGCGCCCAACCGCGGGCCGCTCCACCCTGCAGGTGCGCCCGCAAGCCCCACCGCTCACCCGCTCCATCTGCCGGTGCACCGACTTCCTGCACCTGCATCGCACTGCAGCAACGCGCCCGCATGCCACCAACCGCAGGCGCTGCGTGCAGAGCACCTGCCTCGCCTGCATGGGCGCGCACCAGCGCACGCCACAGGCTCCCTGCAGCAGCTGCTCCAATTTCTTGTTCAACAGGCGACGCTCCGGCCACCTCCGCCGCCGCTGCTGCCACCATCTTAGAGCCCTCGTCCTCGTCGTCCTCCTAAGCCTCGCGACAGCCTCGCCGGTTCTCTCTTTTTCTCGCAAGGTGGTGAGAGCAAGATTGCTCTGTTTTGACACCAATTAAAATTTACATTCAATGCCATTGCCAACTAATTTGATTTTATTTATTATTATTATATTATGGCAAAATTACGTTTGAACGCTCATAATTCCTTATAATTGCATGATATTGATATTCATTAGTTTGAAAATTGATTTTTGGACTTAACTTAAGTACTAATTTTCTCTAGTACACATCAAGTGAAAATTGCATAAATTCATCATAAATTTATTGAGGATTTCTGTGAGGGAAAACTGTACATATACCCTTATCTTTTTAAGTTATTGCAAATCTACTTTCCTTCACATTTTAAGTCAGATTTGAATAGGAATTTCACACTATCCGAAATAACATTAAATAATTAAGTATTGATTGCATAATTGCCTCCCTGTGGACATGACCCGCTCTTCTGCGAGCGGTTATTTTCATTATTTTTTATTAGTCGATTTTTCCATCACTTAAATACTATAACGCAAAGCGAAAAGTCGCTTATCAATTTCTATTTCCCAGTGGATTTCACAGTCTTGGATATGGATGCTCCAGAAAATCTGAAAAACACACAGATCATACTAGGGAGACCCTTTCTGGCCACTGCTAGGGCCAACATTAATTGTGAGGAGGTCCAAATTGAACTAAAATTTGGGAACCAGACACTAAAGATCGACATCTTTAAGGCTCAACAAGGGATTAATTGCGGAGTTATAGAACATATATGTGATATCAGGGTTGTGGTTGATGATCAGTTTATCGAGGAAAACCTGACTACTTCTGAACAACCACAAGAGGATCAAAACCTGTAATTAGAGGAGTCTGAACTCAACATAGACACACCTATAACTCCTTCCCTTGCTCCTAACACCCACCCTGAACCACCCGCTACTACTGATACCCCTGTTTTGGAACTAAAGCCACTTCCTAAGCATCTAAAGTATGCCTTTTTGGGTTCCAATCAGAAGTTTCCTGTGATTATCAATTCCAGACTCACACTTGATCAGGAATCCCGTTTGATTTCTGTTCTCCAGCAACATCGAAGAGCCATTGGATGGACTCTCGATGATTTGACAGGCATTAGCCGCTCTTACTGCACACACCGCATCTGTACTGAAGAGGGCACATGACCTTCCCGTGAAATGCAGAGACATCTGAATCCTAATCTACATGAGGTCGTGAAAAGGGAGATTATTAAGTTGTTAGATGCTGAGATCATCTAGCCAATCTCTGACAGTCGGAGGGTGAGTCCAATCCAGGTTGTACCTAAGAAGGCAGGACCCACCATGATCACGACTGAGACTGAAGAAATCATATCGACCTGTGTGGCAAATTCGTGGAGAGTCTGCATTGATTACAAAAGACTCAATACCTCCACAAAGAAGGATCATTTCCCACTACCGTTTATTGATTAGATCCTCAAAAAACTAGCGGGAAATAGATTCTTCTACTTTTTGGACGGGTACTCCGGCAACAACCAGGTGGCAATCCATCCAGAGGACCAAGAGAAGACCACTTTCACCTACCCCTTCGGGACGTACGCATTCCGAAAGATGCCTTTCGGTCTCTGCAATGCGCCCACTACTTTTTTGCAGTGCATGCTTGCCATATTCTCAGATATGGTAGGTGATTATTTGAAAGTCTTCATGGATGACTTCTTAGTTTTGGGCAAATCATTTGACGGTTGCCTTCTGCACTTGGTCCAGATCCTTAGGCAGTGCATTGATGTGAATCTGGTTCTTTCCTGGGAAAAAAGCCACTTCATGGTGCCTGAAGGAATTGTCCTGGGACATTTCATCTTCGAAAAAGGCATTCGGGTTGATTGAGCCAAGGTGAATCTGATTTCCAAACTCCCTATGACTAGCTTTGTCAAAGACATCTGATCTTTCCTGGGACACGTCGATTTTTATAGTCAATTCATTCCCGATTTCTCGAAGATCACACCCCCTGACTAATCTGTTATCTAAGGGTGTCCCTTTTCAAATCTCCAAGAGTGCACTCAAGCATTTGAGATCCTTCATGATCGAGTTACCCAAGCTCAAATTCTACAGTCCCTTGATTGGTCTAAACCCTTTGAAATCATATGCGATGCATCTGATTTTGCTGTAGGAGCGATACTTGGGTAAAAAATTGACGAGAAACCAGTGGTCATCTACTACGCTAGCAAGACACTTGACGAGGCTCAGCGTAGCTACACAATTACTGAGAAAGAGCTGCTAGCCGTAGTATTTGCCATGGAAAAGTTCAGATCATAACTTCTAGGTTCCCGTGTTATTATTTACTCTGATCACATAGTTGTGAGGCATCTCCTTGCGAAGAAGGATGCGAAATCTCGACTAATCTGCTGGATCTTGCTATTGCAAGAGTTTGACCTCGAGATTCGTGACAAGGCAGGAAAACAGAATGTGGTAGCTGATCACTTGTCCCGCCTTCCTTCTGACATTATCGACCCTTCAGGACCCATTACAGAACATTTTCCTGATGAGCACCTCCTGACTATTAGTATGGGGCTTCCATGGTTTGCTGATCTAGTAAACTACCTAGCATCACATCAGATTCCGTCCGATTGGCTGAAGGCCAAGAAAGACAAATTGCTTTCCGATGCTAAGTACTATTTTTGGGAAGACACGTATCTCTTCCGTATCGGTGCTGATCCAATCATCTGACGATGTGTCCCGAAAGCGGAAATTCAGGGCATCTTGTCCTTCTGCCATGACCAGGCATCGGTGGACACTTCTCTGGTCATAAAACCACAGCAAAAGTCCCCCAGTGCGGTTTCTATTGGCCCATGATTTTCAAAGACGCATACAATCACTGTAAGGCATGAACTCATTACCAGACCTTAAGCAACATGAGCCACCGTGACATGATGCCCTTACAGTCGATTCTCGTATGCAAAATCTTTGATGTTTGGGGGATTGATTTTATGGGACCCTTTCCTGTTTCGGACGGCTTCGAGTACATTCTGCTCGCTATTGACTACGTGTCCAAATGGATCGAAGCCATTCCGACCCAAACCAATGATCATAAGGTAGTTATCAAATTTATTAATCAGAACATCTTTTCTCGATTTGAGATTCCACGTGCTATAATCTCTGATGGAGGGACCTATTTCTCTAATGCTCAATTCAGATCACTGATGACCAAATACGGGGTGTCACATCGAATCTCTACTACTTATCACCCCCAAACCAAAGGTCTAGCTGAGCTATCAAATCGGGAGATCAAGAAAATCCTCCAGGTCACTGTTCGACCTGATAGGAAAGACTGGTCATCCCGACTTCTGGAAGCTCTGTGGGCCTATAGGACCGCTCACAAAACCTAATTAGGTATGTCTCCCTTCAAATTGGTGTACGGGAAGGCATGTCACCTCCCCGTCGAATTGGAGCACAAAGCCTACTGGGCAGTACAGAATTTCAATCTCAATCTTTCTAAGGCAGGAACCTACATAAATGAACGAGATCGATGAATGATGCCACAACACGTATGAGAACTCATGAATTTACAAAGAGCGGGTTAAGGGCTTTCACGACAAGCGCATATCTAGAAAGATCTTTTGCCCTGGTCAGAAAGTTCTACTCTTTGACGCCAAACTCAAACAGTTCCCAGGAAAACTCATATCAAAATGGATCGGACCTTACCTTGTCCGACGAATCTTTTGAAATGGAGCCGTCGAAATCAGTCAACTCAGCCACGATTCAGAACCTTTTGTCTTGAACGGTCAGAGACTCAAACCGTTCATTGAACTTACTGATACAAATTTGGTTGAGACATCTTTTACCCTTCGTTCTCCCTTAGCTCATTTTTTCCAGCCGATGGTGTAAAACTTAGCTCTTAACGAGAGACAATCCGTCATTTTGAAAAACCTGAAACCTTTCTTGACACATTCCTATGCTAAACTCATATTGCACTTTAGAGTTCATCCATTAGAACAGCCAACTCCACCTTTGGTACATATACCCGAGCTTGAAATTGTTCGCAACAGTCATCCCGACCCATTCACCCACCCAACACCTGTTCTAGTGAATGATCTAAGCTGAACTTGAACCCACCTAATTTTCAATGACATTGCAAATCGTAGGCATGGGGGCATATTAAAGTGCAAAATGCCATGAAAATCATCTCACAAGAAAGGATTTCATAAAAAAAAATCACATATTCCAAAAAAAAAAAAATACCAAAAAAATAAAAAATTCTTGAAAAAGAATAAAAAAATGAGAGGAGTGGAAATTTGGATGGCATATCAAATTTTGAGGAGAAAAAGGGGAGGAGTTAAAAATGTCAAACAGGAGCACAAGTTGAAAAGAAAAGAAAAATAGGTAGTCATTCGTAAGAAATTAAGGAATTAACTTAGCTCTAGACCATATCAGGAGAAAGAAAATGAAAGGCAAAAAGTGCTCATGAAATAAAGAAGAGATTAGTAGGAATGCTGATTTTTGGCCTTTTGGGCTATAATCCTAGGCTTAAAAATTCAAGTACCCGCTAAGATCTGGATAGTCCTCAAAAGGTTGGGGAAAATGCAAAGCTTAAGTTTTAGGTCTAAGGCTTAGGGAGTAACCTAAGCACCTCAAACCACACACATTCTAGTTCAGTGTGCCTAAGTATCAAAATCACGCAAATGCGTTTAAATTGTTATGAGAAAATCACCTAGATTAGGAGCAGCTGATCAACACAAGTTGATTTGGACAAGTTCCCGACACGGAGAGGCAGGAAATTTCCCTCGAAGATGCGCAATAACATATCATCTCCTCGGTGCTTGTCTCCTAGGATATCTACATATCCTACCGGGGGGCATGTAAGCACCCTGTGCTGGTTCAAATGCCATGAGTGGCATTATCCCGAAATGTCGATGTCCAGGGTCTAGATTTAACTACAGAACACCATGGGCGGGATTATCTCGAAATCTCGAAAGCCAGGGTTCTGGGGGTTTACATGGGTGGTGCTATCTCGAAACATCAATTGCTAGGGACCCTTCGTGGATTGATGATGGGGACTAGGAATCCGATATAGACCATGTTGTAAAGCCAATCCGAAGCTAAAAATAAAAAGAAAGGAGAGATAAAACTCTCCAAAAACAAAGAAAAATTCCCCTGTCTCCCTCTGATAAAAAAATGCACTACAAACTGAAGCGCGGCTAAAAGATGTTACAAGCACGTGTGCTTTAACCGCAGAGTTCAACGAACCTTAGGTTAGTTCCTGTGGGCCTTAGAAACCTTCGCGGCAGATTGAGGCTAGAGTTGGTCAGGTCCGGATCTTGGTTGGTACTTGAGTACCTCTAGGCCTACTATCGGCATTCTGACCTAATATACAAAAGGAACCACACATCAAAGTTTTTTAAGTATCAAAAAGATTTTATGGTCTAGAATCAAAATTAATACCTTGAAATTTTGCTAAAGGACTAGCAAAAGTTAGGCATGGGGGTATGATGGGAACACCATCATGAGCCCTAACTAACCCTAACACAGCAGATTGCAGGCTCACTCCAGGTGCTCTTATCCCAGGATGATGTCCCAGGCTGCGCGGAAGAGCCTCGCGCATGAGCCCAAGCCCTCAATTGAAGACATGAGCCTGCGTCTTGCTGCAATTGGAAGGACACTCCCTACTTCGGGCACGCGAGAAAGCAGGGGCGTAGATAGTCCCACATCGGGAAGTTCTGAAGCCTCACACCGGCATAAGTTGAATTTGTGAAAGAGGTTGTTCGCCTCAGTTCACGGGGTGAGGTCCCTCTCACCTGCTTACCCGGCCTCGTCCGCGACACGCCCTCGCAGACCTGGTCGACCCGATTACCCACTTGACCTACACTCCTTGCTCATCACCGCACACCAATGAGCCTGGACCCGGGTACGCGCCTGACCCGATAACCCGGATACCCTATGCATCTGGGAGAGCAGATCCTAAGAGAGTAAAAGAGAGGAGAGTCGTGTGGGTAGGGGGAAGGTTTTGCTGCAGGGACCTTCGGCTAACATTTAGCCAGATTCTGAAGAGGAAAATCAGAGAAGGAAGAAGAGAAGGCTTACAAGGTTAAAGGCAAAGGAAAGCCAGAGAAGAAGAAGAGGAGGCTTGAGCAGAAGCTGAAGAAGAAGAAAAGGGTCGCAGAGTCAAAGAGGAAGCAGCTAAGGGCAGAAGAAGAAGAAAGGAAGAAACAAAGAAGGAAGAAGACAGAATTAGCTCTCATTGCATACATATACATTGAGTTCCTTAGTGATATTGTAGGAGTATTTGGTGATCTAAATCACCATTTTACTCCCATCTTTTTGTACATTGCTACTGATATTATTGCAAATTCTTTTAGTTTGAATTGTGATCTTGATTTCTAAATATAATATTGCTCCCTGTGTTCGACCTCGGAACTTATTCGAGTAATAAAAATTGTATTTGTTTGAACGCTATTTCGGCTATACTGCAACGCAACACTTTTTAATCACTGACTTAGCACGCCAAACATAGGCCCATAAGTGGTTAAAAAGCATAACAGAACAGTCCTTTAGGGCTTACAAAAAGGTCCATGCGGTTTACAAATAGGTTCTAGGAGGTTTTCTAATGAATGAAATGTAATGCACTAAGGACCTAAATGTATATCTTTAATTTCAAGGCCTTAATGATGTCCAAATGCACCCAAGTTTTTATATAAGCTTAATTGAACATTTAAGAAGTTAATTATACTTTTGATTTGAACTTTTCAGCTCATTTATGTGTTCAATTTGTAATTGGATTACCATTTTACATTTATTAATAGAATATCTCATTTAATGACTTAATTATGCATTTTTAACACAGAATTGATGTTTTAGGTCTTTTTCTCTAATTCCCACACTTAGCCCTTTTTATGTGTTAATTTAATATTATTTAACCAAGTTTCTAGCTTAACTTTAACTATTTAGCTATGATGAGTCGCAACTCATCAATGATGTGCTTGGAGGCCTCTCTAATCTGAATTGATCAGAGAGAAGTGGATCGTATATAATTTACCCTACTCCTATTCTAATCTAACAATCAATTAACTAGAAAGCAGTAAAACTATACTAATTCTACTCCTAGAAAGCATGTAAATCTATCTAATGGGAAGCAGGAGGTGTCCAAGGTCACCCGTCGTTGGCTGATGACGATGAAATAGGACGAGACCCATCAGTTGACGAAGGTGATGTCCAAGAACCAACGGCCGACGGCTGGAGGCAATTGAAAGGGGGAGGAAAGCCTATGCTGTCACTGCAAACCAACGAAATTGAGGTGAGGGGAGCTGAGGGCGTGGAAGAATGGAACCACTCAGGGGGAGGGGGTGATCCAGGTGTGCGCGCAAGCTGAGGGAGTACTTAAGTAGAGTGATCAGTGGATCAAGTCACCTCACGGTGGGATTAGGCATTTAGGTCAAGGACGGTCACGATGGGAGGAGAGGACGCGGGAAGACCCAATCCAAAGGAGGGTCGTTATATGGGATTTAGGGGTAGAGGTGAAGCCACGCGAGGATTCACGCAAAGCTTCGATTGATTTCGAGCTGCAGATCGAGAGGATGTGGGAAATCAACGGCCAAGAATGCTTGTGTTCATCGATGAACAATGCACCAAGAGGTGCACCGTTCTCTTAGGTGTGTTGGTGGAATTACAAGAGAGCCCCTTAAGTGAAACGCTGTGAAGTTTACAGGGGTCCCTTAAGTAGATAGGAATGCTATCAGAGCAGTCCCTGGAGTCATGCAAATAGGTCCTTGCGACCTACAAATGGGTCCTTGGAGGTTTTCTAATGTGAATAAATGTTATGAGTGAAGGACCTAAATGTGAATCTCTAAATGCAAGGTCCTTTGATGTCCAAATGCTACCAAGCTTTTATTGAAGCTTAATTGAACATATTAGAAGTTAATTTCACTTTTGATTTGAAGTTTTGAGCTCATTTGTGTATTCAATTTGCAATTGAATCACCATTTTATCTTTTTAATAGAATATCTCAATAAATGACCTAATTATGCATTTCTAACACATATTTGGTGTTTAGGTCTTTTCTGTTAATTCTCACACTTAACCCTTTCTTTGTGTAAATTTGATGGTGTTTAACCTAGTTTCTAACTTATCTTGGGCAATTTAGCTATGATGAGCCACACCTCATCAGTTACCTACCTAAATTGGCTTGGGCCAGGCCTTACTTGGCCTTGAAGTGCCTGGCCCTGTGCTCAACCCTACTATTAGGGTTAGTGATGGGGAAAGGTAGAGAAGGAAGCAGGAGGGGAAGGAGGTCATTGAAGGAGAGACAATGAGTGGTGGATGGATTTTTTATGAGAGAGAGAAATAAAAGAGTACATGCATCAAAAAATCTTTATTATTTAGTATCCAAAGTTTGTAATGATATGTGAACATGATAAATAATTATTTTTAAGGGTGCATTTGTAAATATATACATGGGGATGTACGTGTACTTGACAATGATTGAAAAGGAAAATATGTAATTAACTCATAAACATTGGTGATGAAAGGGAAGTTATCCCATCAAATGTAGAATATCCCATCCCACAAAATGTGGAAGATCCCTTGATCAATCACAGATGTGGATATCTTAATGAACCAAATTGATCTTAAATTTTTCAAGGGGATTCCCTTAGTATAGGGTTAGCACTTGCTCTGGCATTATTCCCTATGATAAACATGCCCTTTTTTTTTGAAACATTCTCCAATAGGATAAATCATATCATTAATAAGGAGAGAATACTTTGTTACAAACCCGATAGGAACTACTACCACACAAATGACCTCTGAAAGATACATACAAGATAGAAATAGGAGGCGCAAATGGTAGTGGCAGCTAGGTATCTAAGTCGTGAGCTATGTGTGAAAGATCTGAGTCACATTTGATTCGCAACAAGTGCAGTGATGTTGAAAGACATTGGCTGAGTATAAGACTTAGAAATGTCAGAAAGACACTTGGAAGGCACACTCAATGCACATCTCTAATAAGCAAGATACAAGTTTCTAAAGCAACTCAAAGGAAACAGGTTGCCGAAGTGAACTCAAACAACACCAAAAAACAAACACAAGAAAAACAGGAAACAAAAATAAAGGAACCAAAATGGTGATGATCAACAAGGTGAAGTCGAAGTTGAGACAAAGGCGGGATGATTAATGCCAAGTGGAATCCAACCATTGCAGCTAATCAAGCGTAGTAATTGAATAGGGCCATGGATCAATTGAATTCCGCACAGAGGGGGACATCAGACGAGCTAGTCGAAAGATCATCCAAGCAACCACACTGCTGCAACCACAGCGAGGATGAAGGATGGTGCACCCACGACAATGAACATTGCTGCACAAGCCAATTGTCCAAGACAAAAACATCGAAGAGAGAGAGCAATAGCAGTGGAAGGGTGAAAGGGGGCAATGAGTTGACGGTGCAGATGCAACAAGGAAACGATGAGGAGGGGCCTCTGTGACGACCCGAGTTCCGCCAAGCAACAAAACCTAGGTTGTCGTGTACTAACACTAGCACAAATTGTCCACAAGATCGCAGTTACCCAACACATAATCATAAAATATAAACATAGCCAACAAACAATTCATATTGCAAAACCAGAAGTTTTACCATAGTATAAAAGTCCAAGGAGATGTACAACGGAAATCTCCTTGCGAACTACCAAGTATACCTGAGTAGGGAGCCCAAAAACACGTCAGTAAAATTGAGTAGAGTAGAAACAGCAACAACAGAGTGTAACAGTAATCCAAAACAAGAGAAAAGGGGTACTATAGTTTTAGTTAATCTGTTTATTAAATATCTCGTTATTAAGTTCTGTATTAAGTCCAAATTATTATAGTTCACAATCTATCAATCGACATCTTAGGGCATGAGATGATTTCGTGTAATTTCTTGTAGCGCAAGATTGATATAAGCCATCCTCCTGGTAGGGAAGACTGCTTATACCCACCGAGTCGCTGCTCTCTATCATCCTGGGGTCATTGCGAAAAAGGATGGTGGCTACATCATATGGCATGAAGACGTGTTAACTACACACACTAAACCATAGACAGCCAATGACCCAGCCACCAGCCGAGTAAAGAACTCAACTCCAACCCTTAAGCCCTATAATCCGCTATCCCAGTTGGCCACTAAGTCTAACCAAATAGTCGTAGGGAAGCCAGCAACTCCCTAAACCAGCCTAAAACCAGTCTAGTAGACCAAAGCTACCGCTAAATCCGACAAGTAGCAGGCTGAATCAATTATCTGATTCCTTTTGATTCCCGACATATCTGTTACATTGATTATTTGATCATTTCCAAATAACTGTATCTTTTATTTTTGTTAAGGTTGTTGGGATTAGGATTAGTGGTGTGAAATACCTATAATACCCCTAGGGTTGGGTCCACCTTACATTTAGGTCCCTTTTAACTTATTTTGGCCATAACTTGAGCTATACACCTCGGAGTCACGTGAAACAAGCGCTACTAGAAAGCTTGCGATGAGAGGAATCTAATGTTTCCAAACATGGCACCCTTTTGACAACATTTGACCACAAGTTGATGAAGAAATATGCATTTTTTGGTAATTTGAGGGGCTGACACCAGCACCGATCCACAATCAGGTTTCCGGGTCCAGATTGACCCGAACCAATTTGAGATGACCCAAAGTCCAGATTTTAGGATGGTACAGATATAACAACCTTAAAGGGAGTTTCATCTCCAAAACTCCAGCGAACGTGTAAGTAAGAAGTCCATAACAACCTTAAAGAAGCAATAACAACCTTAAAGAGAACAAACTAGGGTGTTATAGACCAACCAATAAACAACCTGGGATACTTTTCCTGCACCTCAACTAAACAAGCACTCTATCCCCTTAATAATAACTTAAAAGAAAAATGCAGGAAATTATTCAACATGCATTGGGTTGTAAGGTAACTACAGGATCTATAGACTAAAATGAGAGGCATGCAAAGCATGAGAATTCCATAACCAAATCAACTAGTGTCAACAACAATGCAAATTTTCATTTTCCAACCTTTACAACCAAAATTGCTAGTTTAAGGTAATTCATTAGCCTAGCCAGTTACCAACCAAAATATTTAAAGTAAATCCAACCACAAGTATAAAAATGATTAACCGCATTCATTAACCGCATACTTGCAATATATTAACTTTCCTATCCCACTCAATTACTACTTATCTCATTGTCAAACAAGAAGCATTTTCAAATTATCCACACTAGAAAAACAAGCAACTAAATGTAGGCTCAGGGATTTATCACATAAAACTTGTAGATTCAGGAAACATTAATTTAACTGCAGATATGGTTTTCCTAGGAATGAATCAAGTTACATCCTCACAAAGGAAAACCACATCGATTTAAGTTACACTTCATTCAAGAGAAAAATTTTCATATAATAATTATCAATACACTCTTCATGACCCCACGGACAATAGGCTACACAATTCAATTGAGGTAAACGGTCACACCATAAATTTGGTGATTCTAGGTAGATATGATGTCATTTATCCTTCATTGAGTATACACGTAACGAATGTTGAATCTAGGGATGCTACATTGAGTCAAGTGAAACCATTTTTTATATGATGCTATAAAAGTAGGCATCAATTATCAATTTCCTTATTTGAGATTTTAATACCTTTATCAAAATTCAGCAATCAACAATGATTACCAACATTTTGTTTTGAAACTTTTCAATCAATTTAGTATCACTGTCATTTGTAATGACAATCCCAAGCTACAATGGTTTCATTAATATTTTTGTAGAACTCATTCTAAATTATATCGGACATGCAGCCGCTAATGGATACCCCTGCGAGAATCAGTAAATTGGTAAGGGAATTTCTGTACAAAATGAATTGTGTGTTTATACCAACGAGCAAGATTTAAACAGAAACTTAGTTATCAACCAGTGTTAATTTTCACTGCTTGTTAACCATTAATTGGCAAGTCAAAAAAGAATTTGTGATTCCCTACCATCTATGGTGTTAACAATCAGAAAAATTTTGATAATGATAGTAGTGATTTACAATCGATGTTAAGGCAAAATCATTTACAAACAATACATATTTCATGAAGAACCCTTTTACTAGATATTACTAAATAATGCATGAAAATGCCTTCAATCCACATAGAAATTTCAAGGAGCAAAACACCATCTTTCAAAATTTTAAATTCATGTGGATGAAACAATCTTGAATTCTGAACTTGAAAACATGGAACATTGAAAAGGTTTTAAGGACTTTTAAAGGTCAAACTCAGGTCTCCAATGTAGTAAATAAAAACATTAATAATTGGCGAGTAAAATGTGAGCTCTGTACTCTAAGCAATAATATATTCCAATCCATAAGAATACAGGAATATCATTTTCTATGCTGATCAGAGTCTCATTCCGTCAATTGACAATTTCATGTATAACCCAATTTCAAGATTTATCCTTTAATAACAGGAGTAATCATATTATTCCTTTAATACAGCTAAAAGAGAAATGTATATTTCTTTTCAACTCATCAAATTTACACTTATACTTCTTTTATAGCATTCCGAATTTAATTCTCCAATTTTATAAATTAATACCAACTCCATAACGGAATATGAATTATTAGTTCACCAATACCTTGAGTGAATAAGCTGTTGTTTTTTTAAAAATACTTTTGACAATACAAGTAATAGTAAAAATGACTAAAACATAACTATATTTTCCTCATTAATTACCCTATGCAAGTCTATCATTAATAACATGGTAATAATAGATCAAGATTAATAATTGGTATACTATACACAATGAAAATATATCTATCCTATCCGTATAAACTATGTAATTAAACACGCATGCATGATCGTATAAGAAATCTTCTTTCCTTATAACATACAGTGGGAACAACCTTATTATTTACTTTTTTATTCTAATTTATAACCAGTACAATCAGAGATCAAGGTAGGCATATTGATTCGATCATTATTAAAATAAGATTACATTGCAGAAACAATAATCGATTGACTGCATGCTAATTAAATTATTTTCATTCTAATCCAGAGAAGTAATAAGTCAATTCCAATCAAATTCAAATAAGATGGTTCAAAAGATTAGTCTCTTTTAGATTTTAACAGTACAGACAACATCTGTTATCATCTACATTAGAAATTAAGACAACCATCTTCCCTCAAAGTTTATTAAAATAAAAATTGACCATTTAACGAACTACATTAACAAGGTAATGAGTCATATATCCCCAACTTAATTCCTCGAATGCTTTCAATATATATATATTTGATGTTTTAAGACATGTTACAAGCCAAAATCGATGTTGAAACATATACATATTTTATACTCACAAGGAATAATCGTTGTTGAAATGGGTAATACATATTTTACCTGTCATGTAAGAATTAGTTGAGACCAACAAATACTAAAGGTCTATTGGCCTTGACCCCAATGAAATCACAATTAAAATTAATTGACCACGTGGTATGATAAAATTTTTAGCAATTTTATTCTAAACAAATAATTATCGATATTGTTGTTCATAATGATTAATTAATTTCCATGTTGCCATAATATTTCTAAAGAAAATCCAACTATCAAGTAGTTATTGTTAAATAATCATAAGTGTAGAAAATGCAATACAGATTATGCAATATCGTGCGCTAATCGAGAATAATCTACCCTTTTCCAAGTAATTGATGTTAATTACCCATTATTAACAGAGGTACACTACTATAGATCATCTCATAAACATTTGATGATCACATATACTTATAAAACAATGGTTGGGTGATTCTACAAAAAAGATACATAATTTAAGCATTACAAACATGTAGAACCAAGTAATGCTACAAATTAATGTGTTGGTCGGCCTGGAAATCAAATTTATTACTATTAAAACCACAAGCAAAACCCCAAGAAAACTATACGATCACAGAAATGGTAGATGAACCAAGAAGTTACTCATTTACTTCTTGAGATCACATTCGAATTGAGCGATGCCCTAAGGGGCCTCTAATCTACTCAGCCCTACAGCTAAAGGGTAGACCTAAACGACAGGAAAAGTAAGAAGACTAAACGGGACAGGGGCAAGATCGAAAATCAAGAGAATCAATCTAGAACACTGTGGAAGATCAAGACTAAGAATACTACGTCATTATGCGGCTGAGTACCCCATTTGCGACACAATATGAAAGGCTGTATAGCTTTTCTGGGTAATTTTATGATTAGTGGGGTAACCTTGCTCTGATATTGTCTGTGATGACCTGAGTCCCGCCAAGCAATGAAACCTAGGTCACCGTATGCTAACACTAGATTTTATTTCATTGTGCGATAATAAGGTATATGTGATTATTAACTCTTAATCTTTCTCATAAAATCCAGTTATTTCTTATCAAAGCTCTCGTAAAGTAGGGAAACATATTAGAATCGCTTTACATGATAAGACTATATCTAATAAGTGTAAACACGTTAACCATGAAAGTTATTTGCAATTAATTTGATAGTTAATTAAATCTAATTAACTATTCACATCTAAGACACTGACTTGATTTACCATATTCAATATTCAAGTACCCCCAAAATAGCAAGAAGCATGAAGACGAGTTCCAAACTTAGCAAGAGGTAAGAATGTACACTAAACGGTGTACTACGCAAAGAAAATCACCATGTAGACAAAGCACACTAGAAAGAGAGGGACTACTCTACCTAATGTCACCGGAGGATCACGATGACTCCGAATCATGTGCACAAGGATTGGGCTAGTATCCATGCCTCCTTGAAATCCGCACACGTACCAAGGCAAGACCTGATTTGAATGGACCATCAACAGGGTCGAAAACACTTATTCATGTTTCTGATTTTTCACTAAGGATAATGTACTCAAAAATGAAAATAAATTACACCAATGCGTAGTATGGGTCGAGAGAATTCCAAGGGTACCTTATTTGTAGAAATCCGAGATTAGGAGGGCCTCGAACCAGTCGAAATAGAGTGAGAGTCCCTGAACCAAACCAAACTAGCTGGCCCACAAGAATCAGTCGCTGGTCCACTCATGCAACCTGCCCACCACATGTTGCCATGCGATTCGTCGCCACACCTACTGGCGAATTGTGCCACCCCCGCGCCCACGGCTGTCCGATCGGTGCCATGCGTCGCCCATCAACACTCCTCGCATGCGCCAGCGCTAGCACACACGCACCGCTCACCATTGTCGTGCCATGTGGCATGCATCGATGCCCCGCTGCCAGATCATGTGGCCTACACTCGCCACCACCGTGGGCCCCACGAAATTTCTAATGGGAAGTGGTGTAATTTCTCAACACAGTTAATTAATGTTAAAAGTCTTAATAATTGTCTGGGAAATATCTTATGTTAACTTGAATTGATGTCAATTAGGTAGTATAGGGTTAAGTTAACCTAACATTTAGGTTTAAGTTCCTTTTTAACTAGTTGAGTTTAGGTTGTTCACTGGGAGGCGTAATAGTAAATTTAATTTGCCAATCTTATTAGTTAAATTAATGGCTAACTAATTACTACAATAATTATAATATGTTAATCACATGAATATTTACACAAAAGAATGGACAATTAAAGCATGCAAATATTCTATTTATAAAAGAGAAAATGTACATGAATGATTTGCAATAAAATCTAAAAATGTTTACTATAATTGTGACAAAATTACAAAGGCAAAGAAAGATAATGTTTGCATGAATAGCAAAAGCCTTAGAACAATTAAAAGCAAAAGACACATTCCTCTCAGCCTTCTTCATCAGACATCTGCTCATAGAATTAGATGACTTAAAAAAAATCAATTAAACCTCTATTCTTTCTTTTTCAATTTAACCCTTCTCTCTGTTCTCTTAAGCTCTTTCTTAAGCCCTTTATTTGCGTTCCTTCTCCTCTTCCTTTATTCACTTTGTCTTTTAACACTTCAGCTCTTATTCACCTGTGCCTTTAATCCTCTCTTCTGTTCTTGACTTAACCCTTTTCCTTTTATTGTGCATGAGCCCATACTAAGCCTTAACAAAAATTTATTAGTGGGCGGCCTAGCCTTTTCAGGGATACACAGCACCTCGTGGGGTGGGACCAGACCATACTAAGCCCAGGCCTAGTTTGTTTAAGGTATATTTTTATTGCTTTAAGCCAAACCATGCACAGGCCCATCACAGGCCCAACAAGCTCACTCGCCCACCCGAGCACATAGGCAGGCACACACCTGCGCACACACATGCACGTGCACGCACACGGCCATTCGGCTCAGATAGGTAAGGTATAGTTTTGTGCCCCCAGTGCAGTTAACTAAAGCGCTGGGTTCATAAAATCGTATTATATTGAGGCATTGCTTCACAATTCCCCGATGTGTGACTTTGCTCGGTGCACCTCCTTCATGTAATGCTACAACAGGTTGGATCTTCAAACGAAGATTCAAGACGATTCAGAAATCCAAATTGAGCATATAAGATCTCGATCGAAAGCTTAAAAGGTCCTCTACACAATTTTGGCTTCAATTTAAGATTTGGATTAGATTTGATCCACGGATCTAATGGGAGAACATGGTTCTGTCGCCTTACCCAGATGCCTGCAGAAGGTATAATGCCAAGTCTAATGACCTGCAGTGAGGAATTACCCCTCAATTGAGGGTTTGGGTTGTTCTAATAAAGCATTCCACATAGGTTAGGGAAAGAATTTAGCAAAGATAGAGTTGCCAGAAGCTTTAGAAGCTTCATGGTTGCTGGACTAAGGTTAAGAACTAAATCTTAAGATCAAATCATATCAACAGAGAGATCTAATCATCATTAATTGATCTAAACTAAATCAATGACTCAAAAGGAACTAATCTAAGCAATCATTGGTTCCAAATCTCAACAAAATCACTAAGAATAGTGATGGGTTTGTTAAAGAACCCAAACTGTTCGGAAACTCAAATTGCTACAAATCTTCAATGAAATCCAATCAAATTAATCTTAAACACACCGAAATCATTCCAGAAGTCTAATCAGTCCCCTAAACCTGAAATTTAACCGCTTAACCTCTAAATTCGGACAAGAGTTGACCTCTTAAACTCAGAATTTGACTTTGGATTTAAAGTTCCTTTAACCAAATTAATGACCTAAAAAGATTCGCTTCAACCTCAGGAAGTTGTATAGCACTCCAAGTTAGGGTTTTGGTAGGTCTAGAGGTGCTGTCAGACTCATCGCCTGAGCTTGAAGAGAGGTGAGTTCAACAGATTAGAAGAAGGGTTCTCAGACCTAATTAAAAACTTCAGAACTAATCCCCAGACCCTTAACCCTAACGGAATCATCTCTCCAACTCCGGCGGAGTTGGAGAAGACGAAATCCAACAGAGAATATTTCTTAATAAAACTCAAATTTAATCACTAATTTATGAACCTGAGGTCATAGAGAAGCAATCTGGAGCTTCTTAAAGAATTCTACAGGCTGAGATAAAGATTTGGTTCACTGGAGCTCGCTGGAGCTCCGGTGAACGCCCTATGAGTTCGCTAGATGTGATTAGTTGATGAAATATATTAAAGATGGTCTTAAAAGTTTCCTGAGGTCACAAGGAACCTCAGGAGCTAAACAATTGCTCTAATTAATAAGCAAACTTCAAGATTTATCTTGAATCCAGTTGAAGTAGATTTTGAGTTTTCCTGAACTTAAGAACATTCTTCTCACTCAATTGAGTGAGGGGAAAGACACAAGAGAGTTTGGCGATGCTTTATAAGTGAGTCATTAGGTGATTAAACTCCTCCTGAGCTGCCATTGACAGTGAGCTCAGGAGGTTGGGGTGATATTAGTCATTTTGTTTGCGTTAAGTAATTAGGCTAATGAAGAGGTGGATTGGGGCCCTGTAGTGGTGTAGAGGTGACGAAGGGCCCCTAGTGAGTGTGTTCAATGACAAAGTACCTCCGCCGTGGACAACTGAGGTCTTCGATGAAGGTGTAGTGGTTTAAGCGCATATGCTGATATAAGTGTGAAATTAATGAAGTAGAAGTGTTCGCGAAGAGACTTAGAGTGTGATCAACAATCTAAAAAGACAAAACAACGCTCTAGACGAGCTCAAGAGCTCGCTGAAGCTAAAGAAGATGACGGAATTTAAAACATTTAAGCTACATTAACTAGCTAACTAACTAAACTACGCTAAGCTACCCTAAACTAGAAACCTAATTTTACTGTTACGTAAATGAAGGAGGTAGAGATCTCCGTCAAAGAGTCATGACGGAGGAGGAAATCAGAGGGTAGGAGGTAGAGTTCCGACGAAGAAGAAACAGAGAGGAAGACGGACGAAGATGCGGTGCAACCTCGTCGTTAAGTGCAGCAGAGGAAGGCCAACGTCGGGACACCAGTTGTCCTCTGCCATTCAGACCTGAGGAAGAAGAAGGAGAAGACGAAGGTGTGAACACAGGGACCTATATGTAGATAGAAATAAGGACCAACTTGTAGGAAAAGGACTCAACTGACCTGAAAACTAAGGTTCTAAATGTAAATAGTTGATTTTTATGCTTAATTTAATTTATTTCTTTTTCAACTTTTTATATATGATTATAAATGAGGTAAATATTGTATTTATGCCTTGAATTTACATTTTTTCCTTTTTATCTATATTTAATTAAGTGATTAATTTACTTAAGTTAATTTAGTACTTAGGTCATTAAATTAACTTAGTTTAAATATTAAATAGGTAGCTAAATGTTTAATATTTGAGTCTAAATTATTAATTAAATTATTAATAACATTAATTTATATTTAATTTAGTATTTTTAACTTATTTTAGAGGTCCTTATTTAATCCCTTATAATATAATTAACCTTATATTAAGTATATTCTTAGCTAATTAACTAGGGAATCTAGTTGATTAGGGGGTAATTAAGAGCCATGATGAATCTCTCATCATAGGTTGCATTTTTCAAAATTATGCTTAGGCCCTTGAAAAGAAAATTTTTAATTTTTAAAGGAAAATTCAAGATTTTCCTCTGTTTCTCTCTTAATTTGAGAAGCTTAGAGGCTAATGACGATTCAAAGGACTGAAGGAGGTCCTTTTCTAGGCCTTAAGGTTGTTGGGATTATGATTAGTGGTGTGAACTGCCTATAATACTCCTAAGGTTGGGTTCACCTTACATTTAGGTCCTTTTAAACTTATTTTGGCCATAACTTAAGCTATTCACCTCGGAATCATGTGAAGCAAGTGTCGTCGGAAAGCCTATGACAAGAGGAATCCAATGATACCATACATTTCACCCTTTTGACAATGTTTGACCAAGGGTTGACCAGAAATACGTGTTTTTTTGATAATTTAAGGAGGTGCTGACACTAGCACCGAACCACAACCGAGTTTCCGGATGTAAATTGACCCGAACCACTTTGATATAACTCAGAGTCTAAATTTTAGGATGTTACAGCCTTAGTTGGCATGATGACCGACCAAGGACCCTCCCTGATTGTAGGAGTGTTTAGGATTTCCCAAGGAAAAAAGGCAAAGTGGGGTGCGATAAGCATGCCCTTAGCTCTTGTTTCTTCACAGAAAAACTCCTCAAAACTTATACTTGATTAGAGCTAGAAAAATGGATAACCAATGCCACTTTCCAAGCGATTTTCCATGCCCCCTATTTCCCGATACATGAATGTGCTATCGTTCGCACTATTTCGTGTGCTATGTACGTGCTTCGATGACGTCTTCACGTGAGGGCTACTCACTCCTCACGTGCTTAACGCATGACATTTTGGATGGTTCTTCGTAGAAGTGAATGTGTTGTCATGGACTTTTTCTTTGTCATGCAATGTGCTTCTGCCCATCTCTAGCCCAACACCTCCACCACTACCTCTACGACTAGTACAATGTCAACCCCCTTGGAGATCGGCAAGGAGTTCTCCCACCACCACCCCTCCATGACACCCTTCAATAACTGCAGCTTCAGGTGTTGCCCTCGCTAAGACCTGGAGCCCTACTCCCGCTACCTCATCCTGTACCTCTCCCAGGGTGCCCCTTGTACTTCCAGTAGTTGACGCCCCTCCTCTTTCGCTCCCGCTCCATCGTCCGCAACATCATCCTTGCGACCACCTCAACCATGCCATCACCTCCACCGCCCTTGTCAACCAAGCCACCACCGCCACCATCCCCCAACACGTCTAGCACACCTTCCATCCTTTAGAGATTTGTCTCTATCAAGCAAGGAGTCCTCTAATGATAAAACCCGTGCCATCAAAACACTTTAAGAAGTCTGGGAGTTGGATCAGACGTCTGGCCAGACGTCTGGAAATGAATTTTTGCATGCGTACGACCCCGAGTCTGCGCGTGCCGTGCGCAGATTGAGCTCAATCACAATTCTTCTCTTTCTTCTCTCCCCTCACTGACGACAAAGCCCTCCCCCACGCCTACATATACCCCCTCCTCTCCCGCACGCCACCCCACTCCCATCCACCTTCTCCTTCCTCTAGCGAGAGCGAGAGCGAGAACGAGCGCGGTGAGTTGCAGCCGAGTGTAGCGGTGGAGAGGAGAGGAGCAGCGAGGGGGAAGAGAGGAGAGCGCGAGCCGAGAGAGAGCTCGTCGGAGAGGCTCACGGCTGGTCAGTGTGCGCACGGTGGAGGGGTGTGCCGGGGAGGTTTCCCCAGACGCTACTGCAGCTAGAGTAGCAGACGAGCGAGCGCAGTGCCGCCTCGCGCAACAGGAAGAAGACAAAGGAGCTTCTGATTCTGGGATTTTTCCAAGAATCAGACGTCTGGACCTACACCCAGACGACGCGGAAGACACCTAGAGGAATCTCCAGATGACTGAGAGGTACGTCCTACGCCCTATGCTCCCTTTTGTGGATACGGCCATGCAGGCCGTTCCGCTGAGGACTCTGATACGTGCAGTGTTGAGGAGATTACGTTGCGCGTGCATGATTCATTTCGGGAAGGTGCGGGGACACGCCCATCCACGCGATTCAGACGTCTGGGCGAGGCACCAGACGGCGGAGAGCGTCTGCAGACGTCCGGAGAGATAGTCGGACGTCTAGAACTAGGCCCAAACGGTTCAACAGGATCCTTGGACGTCTGAGGAGCAGCACAGAGTGAGGTATGGATCTGGACCCCTTTTAAGACATCTGGAAGGTGTTCCGGACATCTGATTTGAGTCAGGATTGTCATTTTTTACCCGTTTAGGGTCCGTTTGAGGTCCGATTTTCGCGTTTAAGATTCTGTTCTTCTTCGTATAAGTTCCTCTACTTGTTGGAATGCTTTTTATCTTATTCCAAGTGGTTTATTGTGGTTGATCCTTGTGTTAGGACATCGTTCTATTGCGGATTTGAGGGTTGCGGAGGGGCGTGGACCTGCCGATCAAGCCCCCATTACTCCCGATTTTGTGGGTAGAGTGGCTTCCCCTAGTTTAATTACAAACATAAATGCATATTTCGAATAAATGTTAGATCCTAGGGTGTGGCATGAATCCTAGGACCAGAAACACTAGATCCTAGGGTATGGCATGAATCCTAGGACCAGAAACACTAGATCCTAGGATATGGCATGAATCCTAGGGCTAGAAATACTGGAATAATTGTATGGAAAGGCATAAATTGTAGTCTTGGACGAGTAAGTAGAATAACATCAATTGCCTGTAATTGGATAATAGTTGCCTGTGAAATGTAAAGTACTGTTGTTAGTAACTGTTGCATGTAATTCCTGTTGTTTGCAATTAAATACGAGCTACCTGTATAAAAATTGGAAATGAAAGATTGAATGTTGGAAACTCGAGCTACCTACGAATAAACCTGAAATGATGAAACCTAGTATGGCTTGGCCTGAGAAACATGAGCATGAACCCAACGGGAAATAGGAGTAGAGCTCCTGGAAGTAAATGGAATGGATCTAGGAATGTGTTGGGAAGTGTGCTGTTCCTTGAGTACGTAATACCAAGGGAAGCACATGTTACCTCTTAGTGCCGAGGGAAGCTTGCCTCCTTCGGGTCGAGACCCGGGGGTGGGTTTGGTCACCTTGAACCGACTCTTTGGCCCTCGTGTACACTGTACCGGGAAGAACTACTAGTGTAGGGAGGGAGTTAGCCACCCCATGGGGCCCGGGGTTCAGCTAGCCTCCTTACACCGACTTCTTAGGCCCCCTGGGCAAACCAGGGCAGTCAAGCGAGGGTGCGCAAACTGTGGAGGGGCGAGACCCCTATTTGGTTACATTGGAGGGGCTAGACCCCTATTACTGAGAGGGCTATGCCTTATATTGGTTCCGTGCTGTGCCTTGGGCGTGCCAGTTAACGGAAACGACTGACCGCGTGCCAGTGCAAGCTAGCTACCCTTGCGTTTATTGCGCGTGCCGTAGTCACCGTTTGTTACGAACGCGCGGCTTCAGACGACTTTTAAGACGTCTGGGAGGTGGCCCAGACGTCGAACCAGACGTCTGGAACCCCTTCCAGACGTATGGGATTCGATTTTTTTCGACACGCGCGATTTTGTCTGCGTGCCTGAGAGCGTAGACCTGCGAACGCACCCCCCTCTCTTTTTCCCTCTCCCTCCTGCGGGCGCAGGCTGCGCCCCTCTCTCTCACTCTCTCTCTCTTTCTCTCCCCGCGCGGCTTTAAAAAGCCTTGCCCTAACTCTCACCTCTGCCCCCTTCCTCTTCTCCTTCCAGCCGGTGCACGAGTGCGAGTGCGAGTGAGCGAGCGGCGGCGGTGGCAGTCGCGGCGAGTGCGGGAGGAGGTGCTGCGTGAGAAGAGGAGGCGCTCGGCCGTGAGGGCGAGCTTGCCGGGGCTGCTAGAGCCGGCCGGCGGGGGAGCAGCAGACGCGGGGTGATGCGGGAGGCCTGCTGCAGCTCGAGCAACAGGCGGACGAGGCGCAGCTCGGCCGTGTGTCGCGGGCGGAGGGCGAGTCGTGCTCTGATTCTGGAAGTTTTTCCAGAATCAGACGTCTGGGTTTCCAACCAGACGACGGGGAAGACGTCTGGAGTACGGTCCAGACATCTGAAAGGTAAGTTATTTTCGTACCCTCTTCCTTTTCTTCGGCCGTCCGTACTGAGAGAGAGAAATGGGTACGCGCAGGTTCTGGATTCGCCATCCAACGCGAATCAGACATTTGGCTGCAGTGCCAGACGACGGGAACGACTTCCAGACATCCGGGGTGACCATCGGACGTCTGGGAGCTAGGCCAGACGCCCCCGCAGGCTTCTGGACGTCTGAGAGACCACGCAGGACAAGCTACCATCTGATCCTCATTTTTAAGATGTCTGGAAGAAGTTCCAGACATCTGATTTTGCACTGTTTCGTCATTTTCGACCCGTTTAGGGCCCGTTCGGAGTCCGTTTTCCGTGTTTCGAGTTGCGTGCTTTTCGGAATTAAATCCTCTACCCATCTACAGTAGTTGTATACTGTTTTGAGAAACTTCTTGTGTTTGATCCTTGTGATAGGACCCCGTTCCGTTGCAGTCTCTGGGGTTGCAGAGGTACGCGGGATTCCCGACCACGCTCCCAGTACGCCTGTTGTAACCGGTAGAGTGGCTTTTAAGTTTATTAGTATAATCTGTTAAATTATGGAACCATAAATAGAACCTAGGACATTGCGTGAATCCTAGGAATGAGAAACTAGAATGAATGGTAGATCCTAGGGTGTTGCATGAATCCTAGGAATGAGAAACTAGAATGAATGGTAGATCCTAGGGTGTTGCATGAATCCTAGGGCTGGAAAGCTAGATTGTATGATAGATCATAGGGTATGGCATGAATCCTAGGATGGGAAGAACTAGTGGAATATATGAATACTGCAGTCTTGGAAAATGTGGAAAGGAAATAATAGCTACCTATAAATTGGTTTGACAGCTGCCTGTTATGAATAAATGAGCATGTCTGAGAATATGGGATGTATGAACGTGAAACCGAAAAGGTGAAACCTGAATGTGCTGAGTTAGAAGAACTGGAACCCTACGGGGGATTAGGAGTGGAACTCCTGGAAAGAGAAAGGAATGGAACTGAGAAAGAAAGACGTGGTAGTGTGCTGTCCCTTGGGTACGTAGAACCAAGGGAAGTACCTATACCTGTTTAGTGCAGAGCGGAGCCAGCCGCCCCAGGGACTCGGGGTTAGGACTGGCAAGCGGTCCGAGTGGTCAGCTGTTTGTAGCTGAAGAGGTGTACACGGATTGCGAGGTCAGCGTCGGGGGACATAGCTTTCCAGCTGACCTGATTATGATACAGATGGAGGACTTTGGAGTGATTCTGGGGATGGACTGGCTGTTCGCTTACCACGCCTTGGTAGACTGTTTTGAGAGGAAGATCGTCTTCTCCATTCCGGAGTTGCCTTCTTTCGAGTTTCACGGAGAGCCAGTGGACGGAGGTTTCAGGTGCATCTCGGCACTTCGGGCGGTGAGACTTTTGAGCCAGGGGTGTGAGGGCTTCCTAGATTGTGTGGTGGCAGAGCCCAGCCCTGTGGCAGACTTCCAGAGCATCCCGGTGGTTAGAGAGTACCCTGACGTGTTTCCAGACGAGTTACCAGGACTACCGCCCGAGCGCAAGATTGAGTTTGAGATCTCGCTAGTACCAGGGACCAGCCCCATCTCCACCGCGCCATACAGGATGGCACCGCTTGAGCTAAGAGAGCTTAAGTCTCAGTTGCAGGACCTTTTGGAGAAGGGTTTCGTGAGGCCCAGTGCGTCTCCCTGGGAAGCCCCGGTACTGTTTGTGAAAAAGAAGGATGGTACCCTACGCCTTTGTGTGGACTACCGACAGCTGAATAGGGTCACCATCAAGAACAGATATCCGCTGCCGAGGATCGACGACTTGTTTGACCAATTGCGGGGTGCCACGGTGTTCTCCATGATTGACTTGAGGTCGGGATACCACCAGTTGAGGATCAGGGAGACCGACGTCTCCAAGACAGCTTTCCGCACCCGGTACGGACACTACAAGTTTTTGGTCATGCCATTTGGGCTGACCAATGCCCCTACTGCTTTTATGGATCTGATGAACCGGGTGTTTAGACCGTACTTGGACCAGTTCGTGGTAGTTTTCATAGATGGTGTACTCATCTATTCTAGAGATCAGACGCAGCATGGACAGCACTTGCAGATATTTCTGGACACTCTGAGACGACGTAGGCTATACGGCAAATACAGCAAGTGCGAGTTCTGGTTGAGGGAGGAGACCTTCTTAGGTCATGTGATCTCTGGAGACGGCTTGGTGGTGGACCCAGCCAAGGTCGAGGCAGTACTCAGGTGGGAGAGACCGCGTTCAGTCACTGAGATTCGCAGTTTCCTAGGACTGGCAGGCTACTACAGACGATTTATCAGAGGGTTTTCACAGATCACGCGTCCTATGACACAGTTGACCCGGAAGGACGTGCCCTTCGCTTGGACAGACGCCTGTGAGGCGTGTTTTCTGGAGCTGAAGGAGAGGTTGACCTTGGCTCCCGTGCTCACCATCCCTGACAGTAGTGGCGGGTTCGTTGTGTACACGGACGCCTCCTTGCAGGGGTTAGGAGGTGTGCTCATGCAGAAGGGTCACGTTGTCGCTTACGCTTCGCGGCAACTGAAGCCCCATGAGCATACCTACCCTACCCACGACCTAGACTTGGAAGCTGTTGTCTTCACACTGAAGACCTGGAGGCACTACTTGTACGGTGAGACCTTCGAAATTTTCACAGATCACAAGAGCCTCAGATACCTTTTTGATCAGAAGGAGCTCAACATGAGACAGAGATGTTGGCTGGAGCTCCTGAAGGACTACGACTCCAGCATCTCCTACCACCCGGGAAAGGCCAATGTGGTGGCTAACGCCTTGAGCCGTAAGGCGCCCGCACACTTGGCCAGTTTACAGTTACAGAGTTGGAGCCTTTTGGAGGGTGGGCAGTTGGCGACCCCTGGAGTTACGGGGGCACTGTGGGGCAGTGACGGTGACACGACAGACTAGGCCAGAGCTGATAGACCGCATCATCACAGAACAGATGGTCGATCCGTACTTGCAGTCCTTGTGCGACAGAGTACTGTCAGGAGAGCCAGGGGACTTCTCTTTCACAGACCAGGTGCTGCGCCTGAGGGGATGGTTGTGCGTTCCCAGAGACGAGGAGCTGTTGAGAGAGCTCCTGACTGAGGCACACGGTTCCAGATTCACCATACATCCCGGAAACACGAAGATGTACCACGACTTGAGACGCGAGTTTTGTTGGAGGGGGATGAAGCGGGATGTGGGTGAATTCGTGCAGCAGTGCTTAGTGTGCCAACAGGTGAAAGCCGAGAATCAGAGGCCTGCAGGGTCGCTACAGCCGCTTCCAGTGCCAGAGTGGAAGTGGGAGAGCATCACCATGGACTTGGTGGTGGGCTTACCTGTTACCCAGTGAGGACACGACGCAGTTTGGGTAATTGTGGATAGACTGACGAAGACAGCATGATTCTTGCCGATCCGAGTCACTTTGGGACCAGCACAGTTGGCAGAGAGGTATATCCGCGACATGGTACGACTACACGGAGTTCCGCGGGAGATCGTATCCGACTAGGATACCCGCTTTACGTCCCATTTTTGGGCTGAGTTTCAACAAGCCCTGGGGACGTGGTTGAGGTTTAGTACAGCTTACCACCCCCAGACGGACGGACAGTCCGAGCACACGATACAGACACTTGAGGACCTTTTACGTGCCTGTGTACTGGACTGGAGGGGCTCTTGGGAGGAGCACCTGCCCCTGGCAGAGTTTGCATACAACAATAGTTATCACTCGAGCATCGGCATGGCTCCCTACAAGGCTCTGTACGGACGGAGGTGTACGGCACCCTTGAGTTGGGTTGAGGTGGGGACCAAGTGGGAGGTTGGCCCCAGGTTGATCCGGCAGAGTCAGGAGGTAGTCGAGCAGATCCATTGGCGACTCTGCACTGTCAGGAGCAGACAGAAGAGCTACGCGGATCGGAGACGCAAAGAGGTGCAGTTTGAGGTTGGGGACCACGTCTTTCTCCGTGTTTCGCCCATGAAGGGCCTGCAGCTGTTTGGGGTGAGAGGGAAGCTCGCGCCGAGGTTTGTGGGGCCCTTTGAGGTCCTGGAGCGGGTTGGACCCGTTGCTTACAGGCTTGCCCTCCCTCCCCAGCTTTCTAGTGTGCACGACGTGTTCCACGTGTCCAACCTCCGGAAGTACGTAGCCGATCCCAGTCACGTGCTGAGTCACGAGAGCGTCGAGGTGGGCGACGACCTGACCTACCCCGAGCAGCCAGTGCAGATTCTAGACCGAGCCGTCCGCAGTTTGAGACGAAAGCAAGTACCCCTGGTAAAGGTTTTGTGGAGGAGCCAGCGGTACGAGGAGGCTACCTGGGAGCCTGAGGCGGCAATGCGGGAGCGGTACCCGGAGCACTTCGCGGGTACGTCTTTTCGGACCGGCTTCGGTCCTCTTTGAGTTTGTTATGGTTACTGTGACATTTTTCCCACACCCTAGTTAGCGCAAGTTTCGGGGATGAAACTTCCTTTGAGTTTGTTATATTGTTACGAACGCTCGGCTTCAGACGTCTTTTAAGACGTCTGCGAGGTGGCCCAGACGTCGGACCAGACGTCTGGAACCCCTTCCAGACGTCTGGGATTCGATTTTTTTCGACACACGCGGTTTCGTCTGCGCGCCTGAGCGCGCAGACCTGCGAACGCACCCTCCTCTCTTTTTCCCTCTCCCTCTTGCGGGCGCAGGCTGCGCCCCTCTCTCTCTCTTTCTCTCCCCGTGCAGCTTTAAAAAGCCTCGCCCTCACTCTCACCTCCGCCCCCTTCCTCTTCTCCTTCCAGCCGGTGCGCGAGTGCGAGCGCGAGTGAGCGAGCGGCGGCGGTGGCAGCCGCGGCGAGTGCGGGAGGAGGTGCTGCGCGAGAAGAGGAGGCACTCGGCCGTGAGGGCGAGCTTGCCGGGGCTGCTAGAGTCGGCCGGCGGGGGAGCAGCAGACGCGGGGTGACACGGGAGGCCTGCTGCTGCTCGAGCAGCAGGCGGACGAGGAGCGGCGCGGCCGTGCATCACCGGCGGTGGGAGAGTCACGCTCTGATTCTGGAAGTTTTTCCAGAATCAGACGTCTGGGTTTCCAACCAGACGACGGGGAAGACGTCTGGAGTACGGTCCAGACGTCTGAAAGGTAAGTTATTTTCGTACCTTCTTCCTTTTCTTCGGCCGTCCGTACTGAGAGAGAGAAATGGGTACGCGCAGGTTCTGGATTCGCCATCCAACGCGAATCAGACGTCTGGCTGTAGTGCCAGATGACGGGAACGACTTCCAGACATCCAGGGTGACCATCGAACGTCTGGGAACTAGGCCAGACGCCCCCACAGGCTTCTGGATGTCTGAGAGACCACGCAGGACAAGGTACCATCTGATCCCCATTTTTAAGACGTCTGGAAGAAGTTCCAGACGTCTGATTTTGCACTGTTTCGTCGTTTTCGACCCGTTTAGGGCCCGTTCGGAGTCCGTTTTCCACGTTTCGAGTTGCGTGCTTTTCGGAATTAAATCCTCTACCCGTCTACAGTAGTTGTATACTGTTTTGAGAAACTCCTTGTGTTTGATCCTTGTGATAGGACCCCGTTCCGTTGCAATCTCGGGGGTTGCGGAGGTACGCGGGATTCCCGACCACGCCCCCAGTACGCCTGTTGTAACCGGTAGAGTGGCTTTTAAGTTTATTAGTATAATCTGTTAAATTATGGAACCATAAATAGAACCTAGGACATTGCATGAAACCTAGGAATGAGAAACTAGAATGAATGGTAGATCTTAGGGTGTTGCATGAATCCTAGGGCTGGAAAACTAGATTGTATGATAGATCCTAGGGTATGGCATGAATCCTAGGATGGGAAGAACTAGTGGAATATATGAATACTGCAGTCTTGGAAAATGTGGAAAGGAAATAATATCTACCTGTAAATTGGTTTAACAGCTGCCTGTTATGAATAAATGAGCATGTCTGAGAATATGGGATGTATGAACGTGAAACTGGAAAGGTGAAACCTAAATGTGCTAAGTTAAAAGAACTGGAACCCTACGGGGGATTAGGAGTGGAACTCCTGGAAAGAGAAAGGAATGGAACTAAGAAAGAAAGACGTGGTAGTGTGCTGTCTCTTGGGTACGTAGTACCAAGGGAAGTACCTGTACCTGTTTAGTGCAGAGCGGAGCCAGCCGCCCCAGGGACCCGGGGTTAGGACTGGCCACTTTGTACCGACTTGCTGGCCCTCGTGTACGTAGTACCGAGGAGAGCTACTAGTGTAGGGAGGTACTAGCTACCCCACGAGCCCCAGGGTTCTACTAGCCTCCTACACCGACTTGTTAGGCCCACTGGGCAAACTAGGGCAGTCAGGGGAGGGTGCGCGGACTGTGGAGGGGCAAGGCCCCTGTTTGGTTACTGTGGAGGGGTTCGACCCCTGTTTCTGAGAGGGCTCTACCCTGTGCTGGTTCCGTGCTGTGCTTTGGGCGCACCCGTTAACGGAAACGACTGACCGCGTGCCAGTGTGGGTTAGCTACCTGTGCGTTTATCGTGCGTGCCGTAGTCACCGTTACGCCTGTCCGTGACCTTGGGGTGGTTGACTGAGAGTAGGATCACCACGGGGGACTCTCTCGGCCAGGAGAGCACCACGTGCTACTTCTACTTTTTGGAAAAGACTGCAATCAAGATCATTCCCACGAGGAACATTCGAGATCATGTGAAGGATCTGAGAAATAGATAAATTTTGAAACAATAGAAAGACGTAAATAAAGGAAGAAAGAAAATTAAAACAGCTACTGTACACTTTACTGTTTCTTTAGTTTAGCTGGCACTCTACTCAGCTTTTTGCTGACATGTTACACTCGTTACCTTTCAGGACCAGGTGTTGAGCAGCCAGGGTCAGCGGCTGCAGAGGACGCTGGGCCGAGTAGGGTCCAGTAGAGTTACCACTGTTCTCCTGTACCTCTTTTTGGTTCCACTGTAGTGAGTAGTTCTTGTTACCGTTGTACTTTTCTTTACCTGCAGCTCATATTATGTTATGAATGTTGTTCTACTGTTGTGGTGGTATATACTGTAGTGGTTTCCTTCCTTACTGCTGTATTTTCTTACTGTTAGTTATATTAATGCTGAATGTGGTTTATTTTACTGCTCTTTTGGTTACTTCCTCGTTGGATGACCAGGTCTTGGGATTAGTCGAGTCGGTCCGGTTCTCGTGTCTCGTAGGGACTCGGGAATCGGGTCGTTACACCGTTACATCTATCAATGACCTTGGGGTGGTTGACTGGGTGTAGGACCACCACGGGGGACTCTCCCGGCCAGGAGAGCACCACGTGCTACTTCTACTCTTCGGAAAATACTGCAATCAATATCGTTCCCACGAGGAAAATTCGAGATCAAGAAAAAAGACCTGATAAATAAGCCAAGTGATGAAAGAATGAATAATTAGTTAAATAAAGAAAGAAATTGAAAGCAACAGCTACTTGTGCACCTTTACTATTTTTCTTAGTTAGCTGGTTGCCACTTTACTTAGCGTTCGCTGACGTGTTGTACTCGTACCCCTTTTCAGGTCCAGGTGTTGAGCAGCCAGAGCCTATGGCTGCAGAGGATGCTGGGCCCAGTAGAGCCCAGTAGTGTACCTTTTTGTCCTACCGTTCTGTTGTTGTGAGTATTTTTGTTACGCTTCTGTACTCTTGTATTGTAAACTTTATATTCCTATACTTTTTTTAGAAATTCTCTACTGTTGTGGTGGTGTGTACTGTAGTAGTTACTTCTTTACTGCTGTACTTTTGTTACTGTTAGTTGCTTGCATGGTGAATGTGGTCTATTTTTACTGCTTTTTGGTTACTTCCTCGTTGGATGACTAGGTCTTGGGATCAATTGAGTCAGTCTGGTCCCGTGTCCTTTAGAGATTCGAGAACCGAGTCGTAACAAGATGGTATCAGAGCAAGATCATCCCAAGAAGTGAACCAACTAGCTGGAAAATAGCCAATTCACGTGCTTGTAACTAGAGTAACCACCACAACGTACCTTTTTACATCCGTTCTGAGGTTCTTTTGCTGAGTGTCAGCTAGATTTGACGTCTTCCTATTTTGTGTTTGCATCTCCTTGCAGGAGATGCCTCGACAAGGAACCAAAAGGGTGGGTCGCGGGGGCAGCCGAGGTTGAGGCCTGAGGGGCAGATGCGTTGAGCTTGGAGTACATGCTACCCCTTCTCTTCTCCTGAGCATACCATCACCAGACCTCGTCCATCTGATCCGAGAGGTGGTTCGAGAAGAATTTCAGCTTCCACCTACTCTGCCACGCCCTCATCTCTCTTCCGAGGGTACGACAGGGGAGTTTATCATGGAACGAGATTTCCGTCGTCACAATAGGCGGGTTAGGAGAGCTCAAGGGAGGCACGCGACCCCCGCAGGAGAGCCTTCGCACTTTGTAGGTCCATCAGTAGCCTCTGGGGGGCCCTGACAGGGGCCAGCTGTCAACACTGGACCCCCGCCCAGCTGCCAACAGGGACCTACCGAGAAAGGGAGTCGAGTCCCCCTTTGCTACCAGTGTGGCCAGCCGGGCCATTTCAGAAGGGACTGCCCGTCTAGGGCTAGAGCATAGCAGACTCTCACCGCTCCGAGCGCTGAAGGCCAGTCGGGTGGTCGTGGGTTCCAGGTGCATGAGGGAGGACAGCCGCCACGAGGAGGATACCGGCCAGCTGTCACTAGCTCTGCCCCAAGCCTAGCTATTTTGTCCACTCCCAGTACTGAGGAGTGTCACGACGTCGTGACTCACGGAGACATCATAGCTTCAATTTATACGGTGACAGGTATGGTTACAAGGTTTGGTCTTTTTGGAGTACGTAATTCCTACTTCTAGTACGATGTACCTTCTTGCTCCACGAGTTGTTCGCTACTTTGGAGTCCGATAGCGCTCCATTAGGGTTTAGTTGTAATCAGAGACCTAGGCGGCCAGCTGTTTGTAGCTGGGAAGGTAGTATAGGCTATGAGGTCAGTGTTTTGGGGGGGGGGGAACACCGCCCCCCGCTGACCTGTTTCTGATACCAATGGGGGACTTGGGCGTGATTCTATGGATGCATTGGTTGTCCGCTTATCACGCTTTGGTAGACTGTTTTGAGAGGAAGGTCGTCTTCTCCATACCGGAGTTGCCTCCTTTCGAGTTTCACGGACAGCCAGTGGACGGAGGCTTCAGGTGCATTTCTGCACTTCGGGCAGCGAGACTTTTGGGTCAGGGGTGTGAGGGCTTCCTGGCTTGTGTGATGGTGGAGCCAGCCCTGTGGCAGACCTTTAGAGTATCCCGGTGGTCAGAGAGTACCCTGACGTGTTCCCAGATGAGTTGCCAAGACTACCGCCCGAGCGTGAGATCGAGTTTGAGATCCCACTGGTACCGGGGACCAGCCCCATTTCTACAGCACCTTACAGGATGGCACCACTTGAGCTGCGAGAGCTCAAGTCCCAGTTGCAGGACCTTCTGGAGAAGGGCTTTGTGAGGCCCATTGCGTCTCCGTAGGGAGCCCCGGTATTATTCGTAAAGAAGAAGGATGGTACCCTACGCTTTTGTGTGGACTACAGACAGCTGAATAGGGTTACCATCAAGAACAGATATCCGCTGCCGAGGATTGACGACTTGTTTGACCAGTTGCGAGGTGCTACAGTATTCTCCAAGATAGACTTGAGGTCTGGATACCACCAGTTGAGGATCAGGGAGGCAGACGTCTCCAAGACAGCTTTTCGCACCCGGTACGAACACTACGAGTTTTTGGTCATGCCGTTTGGGCTGACCAACACCCCCGCTGCCTTCATGGATTTGATGAACTGGGTGTTCAGACCATACTAGGACCAATTCGTGGTGGTATTTATTGATGATGTGGTCATCTACTCTCGAGATCAGGCGCAGCACAGACAGCACTTGCGGATGGTTTTGGACACAGTGAGACGACGTAGGTTGTACGCCAAATATAGCAAGTGCGAGTTTTGGTTGAGGGAGGTGACCTTCTTGGGCCATGTGATCTTCGGGGATGGCTTGGCTGTGGCCCCAGCCAAGGTTGAGGCAGTGCTCAGGTGAGAGAGACCGCGTACAGTTACAGAGATTGATGAAGACAGCACGTTTCTTGCCTATCCGAGTCACTTTGGGACCAGCACAGTTGGCAGAGAGGTATATCCGCGACGTGGTACGTCTGCACGGAGTTCTACGGGAGATTGTATCCGATCGGGATACCTGCTTTACGTCCCAATTTTGGGCTGAGTTTCAACAGGCCTTGGGGACACGGTTGAGGTTTAGTACAGCATACCACCCCCAGGCGGACGAACAGTCAGAGCGCACGATACAGACACTTGAGGACCTTTCGCATGCTTGTGTACTGGACTGGAGGGGCTCTTGGGAGGAGCACTTGGCCCTGGCGAAGTTTGCATATAATAAAAGCTATCACTCGAGCATCAGCATGGCACCCTACGAGTCTCTGTACGGACGGAGGTGTACAGCAACCTTGAGTTGGGTTGAGGTGGGGATCAAGTGGGAGGTTGGCCCCAAGCTGATCCGGCAGAGTCAGGAGGTGATCGAGCAGATTCACAGGCGACTCCGCACTGTCAGGAGCAGACAGAAGAGCTATGCAAACCAGAAACGCAGAGAGGTGCAGTTTGAGGTTGGGGACCACGTCTTCCTTCGCGTTTGCCCATGAAGGTCCTGCAGCAGTTTGGGGTGAGAGGGAAGCTCGCACCGAGGTTTATGGGACCCTTTGAGGTCCTGGAGCGGGTTGGGTCCGTTGCTTACAGGCTTGCCCTCCCTCCCCAGCTTTCTGGTGTGCACGACGTGTTCCACGTGTCCAACCTCAGGAAGTACGTCGCCGATCCAAGTCACATTTTGAGCCATGAGAGCGTTGAGGTGGGTGACGACCTGACCTACCCCGAGCGGCTAGTGTAGATTCTTGATAGAGCCGTCCGAAGTCTGAGACGGAAGTAGGTACCCCTGGTGAAGGTCTTGTGGAGGAGCCAGCGGTATGAGGAGGCTACCTGGGAGCCTGAGGTGGCGACGCAAGTGCGGTACCCTGAGCTCTTTGAGGGTACGTCTTTTAGGACCAGCTTCGGTCCTCTTTGAGTTTGTTATGCGTATGTTGTTCTTTTTCCGCACCCTAGCTAGCTCAAGTTTCGGGGGAGAAACTTCCTTTGAGTTTGTTATATTGATAAGACCCATTCCATCAAAACACTTTAAGACATCTGGGTGTTGGATCAGACGTCTGGACATCTTCCCGGACGTCTGGAAATGAATTTTCGTGCGTACAACCCCGAGTCTACGCGCGTGCCGCGAGCACACTGAGCTCAGTCGCAATTCTTCTCTTTCTTCTCTCCCCTCACCGATGACAGAGCCCTCCCCCACGCCTACATATACCCCCTCCTCTCCCTCAAGCCACACCACTCCCATCCACCTTCCCCTTCCTCCAGCGAGAGCAAGAGCGAGCTCGGCGAGTTGCAGCCGAGTGCAGCGGCAGAGAGGAGAGGAGCAGCGAGGGGGAAGAGAGGAGAGCGCGAGCCGAGAGAGAGCTTGCCAAAGAGGCTCACGGCCGGTCGGCATTCGCACGGCGGAGGGGTGTGCTGGGGAGGTTTCCCTCAATGCTGCTGCAGCAAACCAGTGAGCGCGACGCGGCCGCTTGCAGTAGGAAGAAGACGAAGGAGCTTCTGATTCTAGGATTTTTCCAAAAATCAGACGTCTGGATCAACACCCAGACGACGCAGACGACGCCTGAAGGAAGCTCCAGACGACTGAGAGGTACGTCCTACGCCCTATGCTCCCTTTTGCGGATACGGCCATGCAGGCCGTTTCGCCGAGGACTCTGATACGTGCCGTGTTGAGGAGATTACGTTGTGCGTGCAAGATTCATTTTGGGAAGGTGCAGGGACACGCCCTTCCATGCGGTTCAGACATCTGGGCAAGGCACTAGACGGCGGAGAGCGTCTCCAGACGTTCGGAGAGATAGTCAGACGTCTGGAACTAGGTCCAGACGGTTCAGCAGGATCCCTGGACGTCTGAGGAGTAGCGCAGAGTGAGGTATGGATCTGGACCTCTTTTAAGACGTCTGGAAGGAGTTCCAGACGTCTGATTTGAGTCAGGATTGTCATTTTTGACCCGTTTAGGGTCCGTTTGAGGTCCGATTTCCGCGTTTAAGATTCTGTTCTTCTTCGTATAAGTTCCTCTACTTGTTGGAATGCTTTTCATCATGTTCTGAGTGGTTTCTTATGGTTGATCCTTGTATTAGGACCTTGTTCTGTTGCGGATTTGGGGGTTGGGGAAGTGCGTGGACCTGCCGATCAAGCCCCCATTACTTCCGATTTTGCGGGTAGAGTGGCTTCCCCTAGTTTAATTACAAACATAAATGCATATTTTGAATAAATGTTAGATCCTAGGGTGTGGCATGAATCCTAGGACCAGAAACACTAGATCCTAGGGTATGGCATGAATCATAGGACCAGAAACACTAGATCCTAAGGTATGGGATGAATCCTAGGGCTAGAAACACTGGAATAATTGTATGAAAAGGCATAAATTGTAGTCTTGGACGAGTAAGTAGAATAACATCAATTGCCTATAATTGGATAACAGCTGCCTGTGAAATGTAAAGTACTATTGTTAGTAACTATTGCATGTAATTTCTGTTGTTTGCAATTAAATACGAGTTGCCTATATACGAATTGGAAATGAAAGATTGAATGTTGGAAACACAAGCTACCTGCGAATAAACCTGAAATGATGAAACCTAGTATGGCTTGGCTTGAGAAACATGAGCATGAACCCTACGGGAAATAGGAGTAGAGCTCCTGGAAGTAAATGGAATGGATCTAGGAATGTGCTGAGAAGTGTGCTTTCCCTTGAGTACGTAATACCAAGGAAAGCACATGTTACCTCTTAGTGCCGAGGGGAGCTTGCCTCCTTCGGGTCGAGACCCGGGGGTGGGTTTGGTTACCTTGCACTGACTCTTTGGCCCTCGTGTACACTGTACCGGGGAGAACTACTAGTGTAGGGAGGGAGCTAGCCACCCCACAGGACCCGAGGTTCAGCTAGCCGCCTTACACCGACTTGTTAGGCCCTCCGGGTAAACCAAAGTAGTCAGGAGAGGGTGCGCGAACTGTGGAGGGGCGAGACCCCTATTTGGTTACTGTGGAGGGGCTAGACCCCTATTACTGAGAGGGTTATGCCCTATACTGGTTCCGTGCTGTGCTTTAGGTGCACCCGTTAATGGAATTGACTGACCGCGTGCCAGTGCGGGGTAGCTACCCGTGCGTTTATCGCGCGTGCTGTAGTCACCGTTACGTCTGTCAGTGACCTTGGGGTGGTTGACTGGGTGTAGGACCACCACGGGGGACTCTCTCGGCTAGGAGAGCACCACGTGCTACTTCTACTCTTCGGGAAAGACTGCAATCAAGATCATTCCCAGGAGGAACATTGGAGATCAGGAAAAAAGACCTGATAAATAAACCAAGTGATGAAAGAATGAATAATTAGTTAAATAAAGAAAGAAATTGAAAGCAACAGCTACCTGTCCACCTTTACTATTTTTCTTAGTTAACTGGTTGCCACTCTACTCAACGTTCGCTGACGTGTTGTACTCATACCCCTTTTCAGGTCCAGGTGTTGAGCAGCCAGAGCCTATAGCTATAGAGGGTGCTGGGCCCAGTAGAGCCTAGTAGTGTACCTTTTTTTCGTACCGTTCTGTTGTAGTGAGTATTCTTGTTACGCTTTTGTACTCGTGTATTGTAAACTTTATATTCCTGTACTTTTTTAAAAAATTCTCTACTGTTGTGGTGGTGTGTACTATAGTAGTTACTTCTTTACTAGTGTACTTTTGTTACTGTTAGTTGCTTGCATGGTGAATGTGGTCTATTTTTACTGCTTTTTGGTTACTTCCTAGTTCGATGATTAGGTCTTGGGATCAGTCTAGTCGGTCTGGTCCTGTGTCCTTTAGGGATTCGGGAACCGGGTCGTAGCATCTAAGCTCCACCACCCGGTGATGTCGAGCTACTACAGGAAGGTGCTGCCTTTGGAGAGCTCGTGTATCTGGAGTTCTACATGTTGTATGGAAAGTCATTCAACACACCTGAAGAGGAAGATGGCCTCCTTTTGACGTGCATCCTGGTACGGAATTTGTTTCTCACGTGACCCTACCCTCTCCATAATTCCCGTGTTTCTCCTTTCTTTGTAATGGCATGCCATGGCTTATCCATTTATATTCTTTCTTTAGAGCTTCTTCGGCTACGTCTATGCTTTGGGTATCTTCATATTGTATATGTTGTATCCTTTGTTCCTTCCTTTTGCTTTGTATTGCTTTTAGGTTTCTGTTATGACTTGTCATGTGTGTTTAGATACTATGGTTATGGTTTTTGTTATAACTTATCCTTCCTCCACGTAGTGTGCATTATTGTCATCTTCTGTCTTTCTATGTGATGCAGTTTATGGTCGTTGCTTTTCCTATGTATGCGTTGTAGCTTGTTGCTTTCCGCTATTGCTTTGTAATTTGTGTTGATTTTAGCTTTTCTTCTATTTTTCAACATATCTGTCATCTTCTTATCTTTGCTGTAGTTTGTCATTTCTTTGTATTTTCCATCATGAAATACCTTCTCTAGTAGCTATTATATACCCCCTTCCTGTTGTGGGTGTTATGTACATCATTTGACTTCTCCGTTTACTAATATTTTCTTCTTTTTGTGTTTTATATACTACCCTGTTAATGATTTAAGGTGTGTTCGGTAATTATTTTTTTCATGTTTCTTAAAAGCAATCCCCTTCTATTGTTTCCCTTTATACCATTATATTTGATAATGCTGTAGGTCTTAACTTGAACACTCGAGGACACCCACTACTTGTGTTTATGTTGCAATTATTTTTACATGGAGTTCTTTTCCTTTGTAATTGTTATACTTTATCTTCTCAATTGTGTTTCATATGTCCCTTGCAATCTTCCTCATTTGTTTTACATGCCACCATATGATTGCCTCTATGTGGCTGCATGTGTTCCATTTTCAAATTCAATCAATCCACCGTATGGTAGCAGAAATTGTCATGAGTCGAAAGCCCAGCATCCCTTAGCAACTCACAAAAAAATAAACCCCACGGCACAAAGTCAAAGGCCTAAAAATGCATCAAATATTTCCCATATGAAACCTCACATCACATTATAAAGAATCCACAGCTAGGTTAAGACCAACCACACAAGATAGCTCCTACTTGAAATGTCTTGCAGCATAAAGAAAGAAAGTACAAATATCCCCCAAACCCACTAACATATCACAAAAATGAAAAGCACGGATCACAACACAAGATAACACAATTCACTGAGGTTGCTTTGGGATTGTAGAGCACAAATGAAAAAATCACAAAATTTCAAAGAAGAGAACTTACAACCCACAGCATACACTATCCCAACCCAGCACAGGAGATCCCAAGGCTCACCTATCCCACGTATCGTCTCATTTGAATTTGAAATGAGTGGGCATGCTCGGGTGCCCTCCCTTCTAGAGTGGGATGACGTTGACACAAAAAATATTGGCAATACGAAATATATTATGTTTCATTTTAGATTTTCCAAACTTTGCAATAGAGTCACTTACGTTTTGACTTGACCCTAACATACGTTTATCCACCCCATGACATGGTATGGAATACATTTTATAATACCCTCAGAACTTTTTATTCCCTAAACTCAAATCCATTCAAATTTGATTGTTAATTTCATCTCAAGGCCTATTTAAACAAAGAAAGTTACTCCACGAAAAATAATTTTTCATTGCATGAGTCTTTTTTTTCTATCCAAATTTCATTTTCCAAATGATAACTTAATCGACAAATGTGTACTTCATCAAGCAAAATTGAAGATTACAATTTAGAAAAGTAAAACACACGTAAAGGCTTATACATCCTTAAGAAATAAATATCAAATGATGGTATTTAGTTATATTACATCGGTGATATTTTAAATATCACTAGTATCATTTGATTTAAAATTAAAATATTATTGATATAATTCAATTAAATATTTTTTATCGATGTAATTTATTTTATATTTAATAATTATTTATGTAAATTATTTTATAATTAAATATTATCGATATAATTTAATTCGAAGAAAAATATGCAAAATTTTAAGTAAAATTTCGTGTTAACATATATCTATAAAATAATTTTTATATGATATGCATCCTATTTTGAATTCAATCAGCAACTTAAGAGATCTTGAGTGAGGATTAGAAGGAGGCACTTCAAAGATCATCCTTTTCCTAACTCCTTAACCAAAATTATGCGCAATAGTTGAGTTGTTGGCTCAGTTCATGATGGGCATTTTTGGAAGGACCATATTTTAGAAAAAAAGTTACCTATCATTAAAGAAAAGAAATCTATCAGCAAATGTTATAAAGATATTAACCAATCAAGTTTGTCCGACCGTTCAACCAGTGAGTAAATTCATGTCGTTAAGTGAGAATAGCATATCTGTGATTCAAGACTAATACAGACAAATAGATTTATGGGTTATTTTTGTTCGCCCCAGCGCCGCATCGTTTGTTCAGATATGGATGAATCACTCGGGCACACATGTTGATGAATGACGCTTCCACAGCTTCTCTCTTTCGGATTCCAGTAGCAGGAACTTTGACCGTTGTGGGCCCCGCGGCCGACGGTGGGGACCCACCGAGCCCGTTTGCCGGCACCGATGTCGCTGTCCGTAGCATCCGGTCATTTGCAGGTTACCAGAAGCAGTCAACGAAGAATATTGGCCGTTCGATTCGTCTGGATTCTCCCGTGCCCGCAATCCGACGGTCCTCAAGGGGGGTCCCAATTTCGCATGGCTGGATACTTGGGGGACCGGACGTCTCAGCACGGTGGATAAGTATAGGGTTGATAGGGATTTGCCGAAAGAACGCCACGTGAAAAGGCTTTTCTCAAGAAAAATCCAACGAATTATTTTTCAACCCAATCTATGGATGGATTCTCCCTCGTCAGGAGTTCGAGAAAATTCTTTTTGGGGCATTTGATAGGACGGTCAATTGATCTTAACCTTCCTCTGATCCACTTAATCTACCTATCCCTTTATTGGATTGAGAGGGATTTAACTTAGATATAATTATTGTACTATTCTTTAGATTAATTTTAATCTTTTACATCATTCAAATAAATTAATCCACTTACTTCATAATTTTATTTTACTTTATCCATATATCTCTATAAATTTTAAAAATTTATTTCTCCTACCCAAACGTCACCTTTTAAATGATGTGATTGCAGAAAATCATATCCTTTTTTACGTGAAATTTGTGGGAATTTCAAATGAAAATGTCGTGCTGTCGAAATGCATCTGCTACTCTTCCTTGGAATTTTAATTTAAAAAATATTTATTTAACTTTTGCCGAATCAAACTATTTTTCTCATCTTTTCTGTTACATGAAATACTTTAGGATCAATTTATTTGAAAAATTAGAAAAGTCATATAAAAAAACTAAAATTAATATTAATCTCCAACTATATTTTGGATGTATGTTGAAAAATATAAAAGTTAACATAAAAGTTAATGCATAGTTGTAAATGTGGTCTCAACGTATATTTTTTCTTTTTATGAAAAAAAGTGCTGACACATGGTGGGATCACCAATATTGAAACAAGCAATAAACCACTTTCATAAGGATGAGTGTTTGTGCAAAATCACTTTGCACCTTCAAAATAATTTTACACGGGTGAAAAGTAAAATTACAATGATGCAATCTTATTTTAAACTACTTTGTACCGGTTCAATATTTTTTTGCGCCGGTGTAAAGTAAGATTGCATCTTACTTTGAAATACTTTGCACCGATGTAATATTATTTTACACGGGTGTAAAGTAAGATTTTACCGATGCAAAATATAATTACAAGTATTTCTTCATGTATGATAAGTGGTTTTAAACTTGAACGGTGATTTTTCACCTTATGGTTTAGGGTTCGATCTTTAGTATTTACAGTTTAGCTTTGTTAAATCCTAAATCCTAGACCTTAAACCCTAAGGTGAAAAATCATTTCTTATACGTAAAATCACTTTCTATCAACCTAAATCATAAACCCTAAACTCATACGTCAAAATCACTTTGCATGAGTGCAAAATCACTTTAGACAGGTGAAACTACCATTGGAATAATTTTACATCGATGTAAAATGAGATTTCATCGGTGTAAAGACACCTTACAATAATTGTTATACGAGTTAGATCAAGGGTTTTGAAAGATGCATTCGTTGTAGTAATAAATCCTCAAAAATAGCTTAAAAAACAGATAAAATTTATAACTCGAATGAAAGTCTGAGGTTGTTTGTTGGGAGCAAATAGCAATTCGCGCACTAATATCAATATATGATGTAAATAAGCATAATTAATTACTCAAAAATCTAATATGTAATATAGAGCATGAGTTTAACAATGGCAAAAATAATCTCAAAGCAAAAACAATGGTGATTTAGATCACCAATTATTTAATTTAAGTATATATGCATTGAGTTTAAAAAATGCAACAATGCCATCAACCATTCAAACTTAGGTACTCAAATATGTCAACAGTATCAACTGCTTTTAGCTAAGTCAGATGTCACCTTAAGCCATCAGCCAACTTAAACATGCATTTGCTACAATACCTTCCCCTTTATTTCTTCTCTTCTTCTTCTCTAATGTCTCTTCTGCGGTCCTCCTCTTCTTCTTGCCTTGGCTTTTCTTCTCCTCTTGTTCTTCAAACGGCTAAGTGTCAACTGTTGATCTTCAACGCAAAACCCCCCTGCCCCCACGCTCTCTCTTTTTTGCTCTCTCTGAGTACCCCTCCTCCTTTCCCGCCTTCCCAAGGCCAATGTCTAGCTTACCAGGTAAACGGGCAAACGCGCACCCGGAACCAGGGCTGCCGGTCGTGAAGGGCAGCTGAGGTGTAAGAGTAGGCTTAGGCGGGTAATCGGGTGAGTGCCAGACTCGCATGAGCAGCGACACAGGCGAGTCAAGTGTCGGGTGAGAGGGGACCTCACATCGTGTGTTGAGGCGATATGCCTACAACACAAAATCAATTAATGCGCTGCAAGAGATCTGCCGCTCTACGACGTGGGACTAAAGTCCCTGTCCTTTTGCTCATGCGCTGCAGCTGATGGAGGTCTCAATCGAAGACTTGGGATGATTCCTGGGATGTAGCCGCGTCACTTGGAGGTGGCGCCTAGAGCTGCAAGTGCCGAAGAGAGCTTCAAGCTTCCTTTGAAGCTCTGAGGCAATGGCGGATGAAGACCTGGTACCTGAAATCAAAATATGGCCTCTCGGTCTTGTCAAAACAATTCAGGAAGTATCACCGGACGTCGTGGAGTGCATCGGTGGCAGTGGTGCACTATGAGCATGTGTGAGGAGGTCAGACAACCTCGAGAAGGGTGGTCGTAGGTGCGTGAGTTGGGTGGAGAGTTTGGAGGGGCAATTGACCTAACTAAGTTAGGGCTTTTTCTCCTGGGATCGAGGTAGAGGTGTAGGGATGAATGGCGAGGCGTATGGAGTGATGCAACAATGAGAGCACCTCACAGGAGGGATGAAGATGGGGAAGGTGAGGGTGGTTGACGGCGTCGAGGGGATATTTTTGGTGTTTTGGGTAGGAAATTAATCTAAAAGAGCTAAGGATCTAATCTAACTATTCATAAGTGGACGAAAGGAGGGGAATCCGTGCTGGGGGTACGTCAGCGACGGAGAAGACGAAATGCTCCAGTGAGGTAGAAGCAGCGATGATGATGGGAAGGAGGCTCCTCTGCCATGGCCAAAAGCGGAAGAAGTTGAGGGGAAGGAATCCGTCACTGGTATTGCGGACGGACAACGAGGAAGATCAGGAGGAATCACCGAATGTCGAAGAGCTTCGACAGAATTAGGAGGGAAGAATTTGGGGGTAACTTCAATCGAAATTGAGCATGGGGAACTCGGTCTGATCTGGGGATTCTTTTATAGGTCTCTAGAGGTCGATTTGAGCTTGGGAAGCAAGCTTCCCAAGCTTGGAAGGTCACCGGAATAGGTGACCCACTCCTTTGATGGATTCGCATGAGGATTTGGGCGAGATCTGGTAATTTGGATCTAGCCGAAAAGGAATACAATTACTTGACGAGTTTCCCTTTCAACTTTGAGAGGGATTCATCAAGAAATAATGGAAATCTTGCCATGTTAAGGTCGCCAGAGTTGCAGGAGTAGGATTTTGGTGCGACGGGGGCCTTTTTGTGAAGAAGAAGATAAAGTTGGGCACCCAAATGTAATTTATTCGAAAGTTAGGGCATATATGTGAGAGAAAAGAGTCAGATATGACCAAATTACAAACTAGGTCAAGATAATTTCAAATTGAGCCCAAATTTTGGTACAAACCTAATTTTGATCCAAAGAATCTAATGGTAAAGTTAGATTTAGGTTTTGATCAAGTTTGACGAGGTAAATTACACAATTATCCAAATTAGGATAAATCTCTATCTTGGGTTAAGACGGGGTGTGATGGCCAAATTAAAGGTACCAAATCCTAGAGAATATTTTTCTATGAATTTTAGAGGGTTTAGGTGAATTTTATTTTGACCATAACCTTAGTTAATTAAGCGGGTCTGCTTTTAAGGTTTCGGAAGTCATTTAATTCCTGAAATGCGTGAAAATCCATTTTTGTTTATTCTAACCCACTTGTTAGACTCTTAAGATCATTTACCCTTAATTAACCCCTGAGAAAACCCGTGATTGTTCTGCATTCAGGATATGATGTTAAAATTGTAGTTTTAACCCTAGTTTCATATATTTTTCTCTAAAAGGATTTGCAATGAATTATGACCTTCTGATGGTTATGTAGGACCATTTAATGGCTTAATTAGATCAAATTGAGTTAATTATGACTTATGATGGTATTCCCGTCAATAATTTATCACCGGTGAAAAGTAACTTATCACCGATGTAAAATTTTTTATTACCTATGTATTTTTTAGGTTAAAGTAGTATGGTAATTTTTTTTAATGCGATGAAAATTGCCACGTAACAAACCTTACATACTTTTATTTATTTATATTAAATATCAATTATCAAATAAATCAACGTCCTCAATATTATGTAAAGTTAAAAAATAATATCTCAGGTCATTTTACAGGTCGCAACAACATTTTCGTACTTTTTAACTATATTTATTTATAACATGATGGTAACTTCAGTTTATATTTATTTAAATTAATATTAAATTGTGATGTTAATTTTCATATTATTTACTTTGGGGTAGTGTTACAGGGAAGGAGGGTGACCAATGCGAGAGTGAGTTACACGTGACTTTTAACATATAATTTACTAACATCAGCCGTGTTGAAAAAAAATATTAATTTTAAATAAAAAGAAATTAATCGATGATTTAAATAGAAGCTAACGCTCTCTTTTAAAGGTTACCCTCCTAAATAAATTAGACCTCAAGGTCAATGGACGGATTCGTGGAAAATACACCAAATTAATCGTGTCATGCAAAAGTCTTCGTTGCACGTGAACTAGGAGGGCCTGCAACATGGGTGTCAACTGTCGGTGGCAACTGTTTTCCTTTAATCACGGGAGGGAAAAGCCAAGATTTCGTTGAAAATTTTGATGGCGATTGCAGCCGATTTCCTATAATCACGGGAGAGGAAAGTTTGTTTGATCAAGGGATAACTTAGATTTTGGCGGTGATATTAACTGCCTTCCTTTAATCGCGGGAGGGGAAAGGTTTGTGTTGACTGCGGATTTTGATCGAAAAACCGTGCCGGAAGTATGGAGGCTCAGGGCCACGTAGCCTCGATCTTGGAGCTTGGACCCGTAATGCCTAGGGGAGGCTATGATTACTCTTTTTTTTTTTTTTTTCTTTCTCTCTTTCGTTTTGCACTTTTTTGTTTTAAATAACCAACGATTATCCGTCATTTCCTTCGCAAGAGCATTTTCATAATGTTAAACAAATTCATTAACTTCAAAGTATCTTTAATTTTGAGAGTAGGGATTGTGCAACTCATCAATCGAAGTTATGTGTAATTTACTTGATATCTTTATACATGATTAATATTTTAAAATAAAAACTTTAAGATTGAAATCATTAAAAAAAAAATGAAGTAAATCAAATTTCATGATTGTTTTAGTACCTCAATCAAGCAAGGTAGGTGTCTTTAAATTGATTTAAAACTTTATACATAATATATTCACTTTAAAATATTACTTGCCGTGAGAAGTATTAGATAAACTTTAACTAACTTAAGTACAACTAAATTTTAAGAGATAAAGTAATTCTATCTTATTCTAACTTGAATAAAGATGAAACTTCCGTTGCACAAAAAAAAATCAGAAACGAATTGCATTAACTACTATTTTGAATGCTCATGTTGTATCGATAAAATTACCTTTTTCAGGCATGGGATCATAGTGACAAATATGTGATGTCGAAATGTAAAGGTATCAATGATATTTTATCAAATATTAATAATATATCAATAATTTTGATCGAATAGGTGATATTAGGTATGAATCTTAAATTATGTACGCATTTTAAGGTTGACATAGTATTATGATTCGGTTCTTGAATCACTATATGACACGAGATTGGCTCGATTCGACTGATCCGAAGATATAGTCGTCTAACAAGAAATAACCAAAAAGTAGGAAAGTAAACCACATTCGTTCTGCTATGTAACTAACAGTAAAAAGAATACAAGTAATAAGGAAAGAAAAACTGCTAACAGTACATTTCACCACCACAACAATAAAGTGGAAACAAAGTACAGAACGTAAACAGTAACAAAAGTTTGAAACTCACCAGAAAGTACTATGAAAAAAATACTATTGCTACTGGGCTCTATTAGGCCCAACACCCTCTGCAGCCGGAGACTCGGGCTGCTCAACACCTGGACCTGAAAAGGATCATGAGTAACAAAGTCAGCAAATGCTTAATAGAGTGGCAACCAACTAACTAAAGTAGTAAAAGCTAACAGGTAAATTATCTCTTCCAGTTACTTTAATTCACAACTTATTCCTTTTCACCCATTGGTTATATTTTTTGATCACTTTCTTGATCTCGAATGTTTCTCGTGGGAACGATCTTGATTACAGTCTTTTCCGAAGAGTAGAAGGCACACGTGGTGCTCTCCTGGCCAGGAGAGTCCTCTGCAGTGAACCTATACCCAATCAACCACCCCAAGGTCACGGATAGACGTAACGGTGACTACGGCACACGTGAAAAGCGCACAGGTAGGTACCCCGCACTGGCACGCAGTTAGTCATTTCCATTAGCAGGTGCACCCAAAGCACAGCACGGAACCAGTATAGGACCTAGCCCTCTCAATAACAGGGTCCTAGCCCCTAAGAACCAAACAGGGGTCTCGCCCCTCCACAGTCCGTGCACCCTAGCCTGACTACCCTGGTTTTCCCAGTTGGCCTAACAAGTCAGTGTAGGGTGGCTAGCTGAACCCCGAGCCCCGTAGGGCGGCTAGCTCTTTTCCTACACTAGTAGCTCTCCCCGGTACTGTGCATGCGAGGGCCAAGAAGTTGGTACAGAGTGGCCAATCCTAACCCTGGGTCCCAACCCAAGGGCAGCTAGCTCCGCTCTGCACTAGACAAGGGGACAATTGCTCTCCTTGGTACTTCGTACTCAAGGGCCAGCTCATTTCCCCACTCACATTCCCAGTTCCATTCCATTTAATTCCAGGAGCTCTACTCCTAATTCCCCATAGAGTTCATGCTCATATTCCTCATGCCATTCCATACCAGGTTTCATCAGTTCTATTTCCATTCTCAAGTTATACATATGCAACTTGTAATTCTATCCTTCACATTTCCATATTTAGGTTATTCACAGGTAGCTCGTGTTTCCAACATTCACCTTTCCATTTCCAACTTATATACATGCAGCTCATATTATGTCATTTCACGTGTGCGATAGGAAGGTAATATACAACAATTAACTAACACAAGTACTATATATTTCGTAAGCAACTGTTATTCATTTACAGGCAATTGTTATCATTCTATCTACTCATTCAAGACTGCAATCCATTCATTCAATACAGACATTCTGGTATTTCTAGCCCTACGATTCATGCCATACCCTAGGTTCTAACCATTGATTCCGCACATGCATTCAAGTTTGTATTTAAATTAGGGGAAGCCACTCTACCAGTAAACCCAAGAGTAGTGGGGGCTTGAATAGCAGGCTCACGTACCTCAGCAAGTCCCGAACCCGCAACTGAATGAGGTCCTATCAAAAGGATCAATCACAAGAGAATACTCAGAATAGTACAGAAAGTCTTCTAACAAGTAGAGGAAATCATACGGAAAACATCGGTATCTTATTTGCGGAAAACGGACCTCAAACGGACCCTAAACGGGTCAAAAACAGTGTTTCTAACTCAAATAAGACGTTTGGAACAACTTTCAGACGTCTTAAAAGTGTCCAGTGCCATACCTCAAGCCCTACGCCAATCCTCAAACGTCCAGGAACTCCTCTGGACCATCTGGATCCAATTCCAAACGTTCGACCACCTCTCTGGATGTCTGGAAGCGCTTCCCATCATCTGGTATGTCGCCCAGACGTCTGAAATGAGTGGGAGGGCGTGTCCCGCACCTTCCCGAAGCGAATCCCGCACGCAGAACTGAATCTTCTCAAATCGGGCATGCAAAAGGTGTATCGGCGGAGCGGCCTGCATGGTCGTATCCGCAGTGGGACGTGCCTTCACGAGACTTCCTCCTCAGACGTTTGGAACCTCCTCCAGACGTCGGGTACGCCGTCTGGACATCTCTCCAGACGTCTAATTTTGGGAAAAACCCAGAATGAGAACCTGCTTCCGCCCTCTCTCGTGCCGTGCGTGGCTGCGTCGTGCCCTCTCGCCTGCAACTCCGGCTGTAGCAATGTCAAGGAGGACCTCCTTGACGCACTCCTCCGCCTTGCGCACATGCCGCTCCGGCCATGCGCTCTCCGGCGAGCTCCCACGCGAGCTCGCAAGCTCAACTCCTCTCCTTCTCACGCTGCTCCTCCTCTCCTTCTCACGCCACTCCTACGCTCTTGCTTGCTCTGCCTCTCTCGTTGGAGGGAAGAAGAAAGGTGGCTGGCAAGTGGGGGAAACAAAGGTGGAGGAGGGGTTTATATAAGGTGGGTGTTTAGGGTTTCGCATGGAGGCGAGGGAAGAGAGAGAAGAAGGTGGAAAACGAGGGGTACTGTTTGCGCGTAGACGCAAGTTCGTACTCAAAAATTTTGATTTCCAGACATCTGGGAAGGTGTCCAGACGTCTTAAAGGGCTCTAACAGCAAGGGTCTTAATATCATAACAAACTTAAAGGAAGTTTCATCCCCGAAACTTGAGCTAGATAGGGTGCGAAAAAGAACAACATACCCATAACAAACTTAAAGAGGACCGAAGCCGGTCCGAAAAGTAGTACACTCAAAAAGCTCCGGGTACCGCTCTCGCATCGCCGCCTCAGGCTCCCAGGTTGCCTCCTCGGACCTCTGGCTCCTCCACAAGACCTTCACCAGGGGTACTTGCTTCCGTCTCAAACTCCGAACGACTCTGTGTAGTATCTACACTGGTCGCTTGGGGTAGGTCAAGTCATCACCCACCTCAACACCCTCATGGCTCAGAACGTGACTGGGATCGACGACGTACTTCTTGAGGTTGGACACGTGGAACACGTCGTGCACACCAGAAAGCTGGGGAGGAAGGGCAAGCCTGTAAGTAATGGGTCCTACCCACTCCAGGACCTCAAAGGGCCCCACAAACCTCAGGGCGAGCTTCCCTTTCACTCCAAAACGCTGCAGGCCCTTCATGGGCGAAACGCGTAGAAAGACGTGATCCCCAACATCGAACTACACCTCTCTGTGCTTTCGATCGGCATAACTCTTTTGTCTGCTCCTGATAGTGCGAACTCGTCTATGTATCTGCTCAACTACCTCCTGACTTTGCCGGATTAGCTTGGGGCCAACCTCCCACTTGGTCCCCACCTCAACCCAACTCAAAGGCACAGTACACCTCCGTCCGTACAGAGCATCGTATGGTGCCATGTCGACACTCGAATGATAGCTGTTGTTATGTACAAACTCTGCCAAGGGAAAGTGCTCCTCCCAAGAGCCCCTCCAGTCCAGTACCTAAGCATGCAAAAGGTCCTCAAGTGTCTGTATCGTGCTCTCTGACTGTTCGTCCGTCTGGGGGTGGTACGCTGTGCTGAACCTCAACCGTGTCCCCAAAGCCTGCTGAAACTCAGTACAAAACTAGGACGTAAAACAGGAATCCCGGTCGGATGCAATCTCACCCGGAACTCCGTGCAGACGTACCACGTCACGAATATACCTCTTTGCCAACTGTGCTGGTCCCAAGGTGACTCAGATCATCAAGAAACGTGTCATCTTCGTCAATCTGTCTACAATCACCCAGACTTCGTCGTGTCCTCGCTGGGTAACGGGCAAGTCCACCACCGAGTCCATGGTGATGCTCTCTCACTTCCACTCTAGCGCTGTAAGTGGCTGCAACGACCCTGCAGGCCTCTGATGCTCAGCCTTCACCTGCTAGCACACCAAACACTACTGCATGAATTCACCTACATCCTGCTTCATTCCCCTCCACCAAAAGTCACGTCTTAGATCATGATACATCTTTTTGCTCCTGGGATGCATGATGAACCTGGAACTGTGTGCTTCTGTCAAGATCTCTCTCAACAACTCGTTCCTGGAAACGCACAAACATCCCCTCATGCGCAGCACCTCATCAGTAAAGGAGAAGTCTCCAGGGTCCCCTGACAGTACTCTGTCACGTAACGACTATAGGTACGGGTCTGCCATCTGTCCTGTGAGGTCTATCAGCTCTAGCCTCATCTGTCGTGTCACAGTCACTGCCCCACAGTGCCCCAGTAACTCAAGGGGTCACCAACTGCCCAACTCCTCCATGAGTCTCCAACTCTGTGCCTGTAAACTGGCCAAGTGGGCGGGCGCCTTCCGGCTCAAGGAGTAAGCCACCACGTTGACCATCCCCGGATGGTAGGAGATGTTGTAGTCATAGCCCTTCAGGAGCTCTAACCAACATCTCTGCCTCATGTTAAGCTCCTTCTGATCAAACAAATATCTGAGACTCTTATGATCTGTGAATATCTCAAAAGTCTCACCGTATAGGTAGTGCCTCCAAGTCTTCAACGTGAAGACGACAGCTGCCAACTCTAAGTCGTGGGTAGGGTAGCTATACTCATGGGACTTGTTAAGAACGTGTGCATCAGACGGATTTTTAAGACGTTTGGGAAGTGGCCCAGACGTCTGTCCAGACGTCTGGAACCCTTTCCAGACGTCTGGTAATAAATTTTTTCGGCGTACCGGGTTGCGTCTACGCGCGTGCGCGCGTAGACTGCACCCTCTGCCTTCGTCTTCTTTTCCTCTCTCTTCCTGCAAATGCGCTGTCCCTCTTCTCTCTCTCCCTGCGTTGCTTTATAAACCCTCTCCCTCACCCTCATCTCCTCCGCCTTTCTCTTCTCCTTCTCCTTGCCAGTGAGAGCGCGAGCGAGCCAGTGAGCAGCGGCGGCAGCAGCAGCCGCGGCGAGCGTGCGGGGAGGAGGGTTGCGAGCGGAAGAAGCTCGACCGCGAGGGTTCGAGCTTGCCGGGGCAGCTAGGGCCGGCCGGCGGGGGGAGCGGCGGGCGTGGGGTGTCTCGAAGGGGCTGCTGCAGCTCGGGCAGCAGGCGGACAGGGCACGGCGCGGTCGTGCGTCGCAGGCGGAGAGCGGATAGGGCTCTGGTTCTGGAAAATTTTCCAGAATCAAACGTCTGGACTTACGTCCAGACGACGCCGAAGACGTCTGCAGGATGGTCCAGACGTTTGACAAGTAAGATATTTCTTACCTTCTCATTTTTTCGCCTATTCGGCCATGCAGCCGTCCGCCACGATTTCTTCTGTGTTTCGTCGTCCTGAGAGGAGTGTGTGTGCGCAGGTTCTACTCGGGAGGGCGCGAGGGCTTGGCATCCCACGTGAATCAGACGTCTGGCCGCAGTGCCAGACAACGGAGAGAACCTCCAGACGTCCGGGGTGACAATCAGATGTCTGGAAACCAAGGCCAGACGTTCCAGTGGGCTTCTGGACATCTGAAGGACTGCACAGAATTGAGGTACGACCAATCCACCTTTTAAGACGTCTAGAAGATGTTCCAGATGTCTAATTTTGGACAGTTTCGTCGTTTTTAACCCGTTTAGGGCCCGTTCGGAGTCCGTTTTCCGTTATCCGAGTTGCGTTCTTTCCAGAATAAATTCCGCTATCCGTTTACAGTAATTGTATACCGTTCTGAGAAACTCCTTGTGATTGATTCTTGTGCTAGGACCCCGTTCCGTTGCAGTCTTGGGGGTTGCGGAGGCGCGCGAGGTTGCCGTCCACGCCCCCAGTACTCCCGGTTTCGCTGGTAGAGTGGCTTTTAAATTTACTTAACAAAATTTGTCACAATTGTGGAACAATTAATAGAGTCTAGGGCATTGCATGAACCCTTGGACTGAGAAACTAGATTGCATGATAGATCCTAGGGTATTGCATGAATCCTAGGACTGGAAAACTAGATTGAATGATAGATCCTAGGGTACGACATGAATCCTAGGACTGGAAAACTAGTTGAATATATAAATATTGAAATCTTGGAAAAGTGGAAAGGAAATGATAACTGCCTGTAAATGGATTAACAGCTGCCTGTTATGAATGAATCAATATGATTAAGAACATGGGGTATATAAATATAAAGCTGGAACGGTGAAACCCAAAATGGCCAAACAAAAAGAACATGAACCCTACAGGGAATTAGGAGTAGAACTCTTGGAAAGAGAATGGAATGGAATTGAGAAAGTGAAACGTGGAAGTGTGTTATCTCTTGGGTACTTGGTACCAAAGAGAGCACACATTACCTCTTTGTGTAGAGGGGAGCTTGCCACCCTCAGGTTGAGACCGGGGTGGGTTTGGCCACTGTACACCGACTTGTTGGCTCTCGTGTACGCAGTACTGAGGAGAGCTACTAGTGTAGGGAGAGCACTAGCTACCCCACGGGCCCCGAGGTTCTGCTAGCCCTCTTACACCAACTTGTTAGGCCCACTGGGCAAACCAAGGTAGTCAGGTGAGGGTGCGCGGACTCTGAAGGGGTTAGACCCCTGTTACTGAGAGGGCTCTGCCCTATACTGGTTCCGTGCTGTGTTTTGGGTGCACCCGTTGATGGAAACGACTGACCGCGTGCCAGTGGGGGGTAGCTACCCGTGCGCTTACCGCGCTTGCCGTAGTCACCGTTACATCTGTCAGCGACCTTGGGGTGGTTGACTGAGGGTAGGACCACCACGGGGGACTCTCCCGGCCAGGAGAGCACCACGTGTTACTTCTACTTTTCGGAAAAGACGGCAATCAAGATCGTTCCCGCGAGGAACATTCAAGATCAAGAGAAGGATCTGAGAAATAAATCAATAGTGAAATAATAGAAAGACGTAAATAAAGAAAGTAAAAATATAACAGCTACTGTACACTGTATTGCTTCTTTAGATTTTAGTTGCCACTCTACTCAGCGTTTCGCTGACGTGTTACCCTCGTTATTTTTCAGGACCAAGTGTTGAGCAGCCAGGGTCAACGGCTGCAGAGGACGCTGGGCTTAGTAGGGTCCAGTAGGGTTACCTGTAGTACTTTCTGTACTTTTCTTCCACTGTAGTGAGTAGTTTTCTTTGTTACTCCATGTACTTTCTTTATCGAAAACTTTATGTTATGTACATGTTTATTTCCCTTCTGTTGTGGTGGTGTATACTGTAGTATTTCCTTTTCTTACTGCTGTATTTTGTTACTGCTAATTATTTTCATGGTGAATGTGGTTTATTTTATTGCTCTTTTGGTTACTTCCTCGTTGGACGACTAGGTCTTGAGATTAGTCGAGTCGGTCCGATTCTCGTGTCTCGTAGGGATTCGGGAATCGGGTCATTACAGGGCTTCAGTTGCCGCGAAGCGTAAGTGATAACGTGACCCCGCTGCATGAGCACACTCCCTAACCCCTGCAAAAAGGTGTCCGTGTATACAACGAAACTGCCACTACTATCTGGAATGGTAAGCACAGGAGCCGAAGTCAGCCTCTCCTTCAACTCCTGAAAACACGCCTCACAAGCGCCTGTCCAAGAAAAGGGCACGTCCTTCCGGGTCAACTGTGTCATAGGATGTGCAATCTGCGAGAAACCCCTGATAAACCGTCGGTAGTAGCCTGCCAGTCCCAAGAAACTGCGGATCTCTGTCACTGTGCGTGGTCTCTCCCACCTCAGCACTGCCTATACCTTGGCTGGGTCCACAGCCAAGCCATCCCTTGAAATCACACGACCTAAGAAGGTCACCTACCTCAACTAGAACTCACACTTGCTGTATTTGGCATACAGCCTACGTCGTCTTAATGTGTCCAAAACCATCTGCAAGTGCTGTCCGTGCTGTGTCTTATCCTGCGAGTAGATGAGCACATCATCAATAAATACTTCCATGAACTGATCCATATATGGTCTGAACAACCGGTTCATCAAATCCATGAATGCAGTGGGGGCGTTGGTCAACCCAAACGGCATGACTAAAAACTCGTAGTATCCGTTCTGGGTGCGCAAAGCTGTTTTAGAGATGTCGGTCTCCTTGATCCTCAACTGGTGGTAGCCAGACCTCTAGCCTATCTTGGAGAAGATCGTGGCACCTTGCAACTAATCGAACAAATCATCAATCCTCGATAGCGGATACCTATTCTTGATGGTTACCCTATTCAGCTGTCTGTAGTCTACACAAAGGCGTAGGGTACCATCCTTCTTCTTCACAAATAATACCGAGGCTCCCCACGAAGACGCACTGGACCTCACAAAGCCCTTCTCCAGAAGGTCCTGCAACTGGGACTTGAGTTCTTCCAACTCAAGTGGTGCCATCCTGTAAGGTGCTGTAGAAATAGGGCTGTTCCCCAGTACCAGTGAGATCTCGAACTCGATCTCACGCTCAGGCGATAGTCTTGGCAGCTCCTCTGGAAACACGTCGAGGAACTCTATGACCATTGGGATGCTCTGAAAGTCTGCCATGGGGCTGGGCTCTGCCACGACACAAGCCAGAAATCCCTCACACCCTTGGCCCAAAAGTCTCGCCGCCCTAAGTGCAGAAATGCACCTGAAGCCTTCGTCCACCGGCTGTCCATGAAACTCAAAAGAAGGCATCTCCGGTATGGAGAAGACGATCTTCCTCTCGAAATAGTCCACCAATGTGTGGTAAGCGGACAGTCAGTCCATCCCCAGAATCACACCAATGTCCTCCATCGGTATCACAATCAGGTCAGCAGGGAGGCTGTGTCCCCCAACATTGACCTCACAGCCTGTGTAAACCTCCTCAGCTACGAACAGTTGACCACTCGGATCTCTGATCACAAAAGGATCCTCTAATAACACCCAGTCCTGTCCCGAATTAACAGCAAAACTAGCAACAACAAACGAGTGTGTGGTGCCGGAATCAAAACGTGTGTAAACTTGTCTGTCGGAAACTATAACCATACCTGCCACCATTGAACCTGAAGCTCTGGCGTCTCTGTGTGTCAGGGCGTTGATACGCCCCTCAGCCCTTGGTGTGGAAGAAGCAGCCACACTCTGCGTCGGACGGGTAACTGCTGGTCGATACCCTCCCCTCAACTACTGTCCTCCCCTACGCGCCTGGGAACTACGGCCTCCTGCTCGTCCTCCAGCGCTCGGTGTGGGGAGCATCTGCTGACCTCCAGCCCTAGACGGCCAGTCCCTCCTGATGTGGCCCGACTGGCCACATTGGTAGCAAAGGGGAACTCAACTCCCACCCTTAGTAGGTCCCTGCTGACGGCTGAGCGGGGGTCCAGTGCTGGCAGCTAGCCCCTGTTGGGGCCCGTAAAGGCCACTGACGGCCCCGCAAGGCATGACGGCTCTCCTGCGGGCGCCATGTGCCTCCTCTCCCATCGGGCCTGTGAATAGTCTAGCTAGTAGGGCCTCTTCCGTCTGCTGTCGGTGTCACAGTTGGTCTCCTCATATGTCACAGTTGCCTCCACCACTCTCGAGAACATAGGTAGCATCAGGGGTTTGACATACCCCCGAATAGCAGGCCAAAGCGCCTCAGTGAACCTCCACAAGTGCTTGTCCTCAGTAGCCACAGTTGTCGCGGCGAAACGGACAGCTCCAGAAAACGCGTGCGATACGTGCTCACAGTCATCGTCCCTGTAGGAGAGTGTGGAACTCCCACCTCCTCTGGTCCTGCCACGTCAGTGGAAAGTACTGCTCGTAGAAGAGGGTGACAAACTAATCCCACGTCAGCTCTGCCCTCCCCTGACCTCTGATCGCCCTCCACCACCTGTGTGCTGTGCTCTCCAACTGGTACATGGCAAAGGCCACACGGAGCTCCGCAGGGGGTGAAGGGTGTCAAACACCTTCTCGATTTGCTCGAGCCTGTCCTCCGCCTCGGTCGGGTCCTCATCCCACTTGAAGGAGGGGGGCTTCGACTTCCGGAGCTGTCCAAAAAGCTCGTAGTGTCGCTGAAGTGGGGAGACGGGCACGCCTCCAGGTTGGGAGGGCTTGTGCTCGGGAGTGTCATAGGACGGTGGGGGCGGTGGAGGACCACCCCCTCCCCCACGTCCAACGCGGTGTCTGTCTCGCGGTCCCACAGAGGACTCCCCCTCCGCGTCTCCAGGGAGAGGTGCTCGTGGAGGCGGGTGGAGCACCTCTCGTACAATCTCCCATATCAGCTGGGTGAGGTCCTGGGCTTGAACACCCAAACGAAGTGGCTGGTCCACTGAAACGTCAGGCTCAACACGTCCACCCCTTCGACCCCGTCCACGGCCGCGTTTGCAGCTTGCCTCAATGACTCCACGTCGAGGCATCTCCTGCAAGGAGACGCGAACAACAGAACAGGAAGAAGTCAATTCCAACGAACATTCAGCAAAAAAACCTCAGAAAAGATGTCAAAAGGTACGTTGTGGTGGTTACTCTAGTTACAAGCACGTGAATTGGTTATTCTCAAGCTAGTTGGTTGACTTCTCGGGACGACCTTGCTCTAATGCCATCTTGTTATGACCTGGTTCCCGAATCCCTACAGGACATAAGACCGGACCGACTCGACTGATCCCAAGACCCAGTCATCCAACGAGAAAGTAATCAAAAAGCAGGAAAATAAACCACATTCACTATGCTAAGCAACTAATAGTAACAAAAGTACAGCAGTAAATAAGTAAAATTAGTACAGAACACACCACCACAACAGTAGAAAAGTAACCAGGTACATGAATATAAAGTATAGAAGGTAAGAGTACAGAGGTGCAAGAAACTACTCACTACAACAGAAAATAGTAAAACAAGAAGCTACAACTACTGGGCTCTACCGGGCCTAGCACCCTCTACAGCCGTAAGCTCTGGCTGCTCATCACCTAGACCGGAAAAGGGGTTTTGAGTAAAAAACATTAGCGAACGCTAAGTAGAGTGGCAACCAACTAACTAAAATAGTAAAGGAGGATAGGTAGCTGTTGTTTTTCAATTACTTTCTTTAACTACTTATTCCCTTTCACCACTTGGTTTATTTACCAGGTCTCTTTCTTGATCTTGAATGTTCCTTGTGGGAATGATCTTGATTGTAGTCTTTTCCAAGGAGTAGAAGGTGCACGTGGTGCTCTCTTGGCCAGGAGAGTCCCCCGTGGTGATCCTGCACCTAGTCAACCACCCCAAGGTCACGGATAGATGTAACGGTGACTACGGCACGTGCGATAAGCGCACGGGTAGCTACCCTGCACTGGTACGTAGTCAGTCATTTCCGTTAGCGGGTGCGCTCAAAGCACAGTATGGAACCAGTATAGGGCCTAGCCCTCTCAGTAATAGGGGTTTAGCCCCTAAGAACCAAACAGGGGTCTCAACCCTCCATTGTCTGCGCACCCTCGTCTGACTACCCTGATTTGCCCAGTGGGCCTAACAAGTCAGTGTAGGGTGGCTAGCTGAACCCTGGGCCCCGTGGGGTGGCTAGCTCTCTCCCTACACTAGTAGCTCTCCCCAGTACTATGTATGCGAGGGCCAAGAAGTCGATACAGAGTGGTCAATCCTAACCCCGAGTCCCAACCCAAGGGTGGCTAACTCCACTCTACACTAAGCAGGGGAACAGTTGCTCTCCTTGGTATTCCGTACTCAAGGGCCAGCTTACTTCCCCACTCAGATTCCCAGTTCCATTCCATTTAATTCCAGGAGCTCTACTAGTACTTCCCCGTAGGGTTCGTGCTCATATTTCTCATGCCATTCCATACCAGGTTTCATCAGTTCTATTTCCATTCTCGGGTCATACATATGCAACTTGTAATTCTATCATTCACATTTCCATATTTAGGTTATTCCCAGGTAACTCGTGTTTCCAACATTCACCTTTCCATTTCCAACTTATATACATGCAGCTCATATTATGTCATTCAACGTGTGCGACAGGAAAGTTATATACAACAGTTAACTAGTACAAGTACTACATATTTCGCAAGCAACTGTTATTCATTTACAGGCAATTGTTATCATTATATCTACTCATTCAAGATTGCAATCCATTGATTCAATACAGACATTCTAGTATTTATAGCCCTGGGATTCATGCCATACCCTAGGTTCTAACCATTCATTCCACACATGCATTCAGGTTTAAATTTAAATTAGGGGAAGCCACTCTACCAGTAAACCCAGGAGTAGTGGGGGCTTGAACGACAGGCTCACGTGCCTCAGCAAGCCCTGAACCCACAACGGAACGAGGTCCTATCAAAAGGATCAATCACAAGAGAATACTCAGAACAGTAGAGAAAGCCTTCTAACAAGTTGTGGAAATCATACGGAAAACATCGGTATCTTATTTGCGGAAAACGAACCTCAAACAAACCCTAAACGGGCCAAAAATAGTGTTTCTGACTCAAATCAGACGTTTGGAACAACTTCCAGACGTCTTAAAAGTGTCCAGTGCCATACCTCAAGAATTGTGCCAATCCTCAGACATCTAGGAACTCCTTTGGACCATCTGGATCCAATTCCAGACGTCCAACCACCTCTCCAGACGTCTGGAAGCGCTTCCCATCGTCTGGTATGTCGCCCAGACATCTGAAATGCATGCGAGGGCATGTCCCGCGCCTTCCCGAAGCGAATCCTGCACGCAGAACCGAATCTTCTCAAATCGGGCATGCAAAAGGTGTATCGGTGGAGCGGCCTGCATGGCCGTATTCGTAAAGGGACGTACCTTCGCGAGTCTTCCTCCTCAGACGTCGCTCCAGACGTCTGATTCTAGGAAAAACTTAGAACCAGAACCTGCTTCCGCCCTCTCGTGCCACGCGTGGCTGCGTCACGCTCTCTCACCTGCATCTCCGACTGCAGCAGTGTCGGGGAGGACCTCCCCGACGAACTCCTCCACCTTGCACACGCGCTGCTCCAACCGTGCGCTCATTGTGAGCTCCCACACGAGCTCGTAAGCTCAACTCCTCCTCTCCTTCTCACTCCACTCCCACGCTCTCGCTTGCTCTGCCTCTCTCGCTGGAGGGAAGAAGGAAGTGGTGGTGCCTTATCTTTATTGTTATTTATAGTCGTTGTGGTATATGACAAAACAGTTACCAGTTTAATACAAATGTTTTACTCGGAATGTCAAGTTTCCCGAGGTCGAACTCAGGGAGCAATTATAATTCTAGAAACATAAATTCACAATGTAAGGTTTTACAAAAATTAAGAGATAGAGAGAGAGAGGGAGCAAAAGTTCTCTTTTGTTGGCTTCTTCTTCTCTCTTCCTCTTCTCTTTTCTTCTTCTCTTGCTGCTATGGTGACCCTTTCTCTTTTCCCTTTCTTCCTCTCTGATTTTCTTCTTTTCTTCCTTGCGGCTGCAGAGCTTCTGCCTTCTCTCTCTTTCAACTGCCAAGTCCTTCTTCCTTCTTTTCTTCTTCTTCTTCTTCTTCTTCTTTTGCTCTGGCTGTTCCTCTTCTTTTCTTTCTTTCTCCTTCAGCTTGCCTTCTTTCCTGCTCTGGCTGCAGACCTTCTCTTTCTTTCTCCTTCAGCTCGTCTCCTTCCTTTCTTCTTCTTCCTTCGCCTGCTTCATCTTCTTTTTCCATCTTCCCTGCGCTCACACACAGCGATCAGTGCAAAACCTACCCCTACCCCTTCCCGTGTCTCTCTCTCTCTCTAAATCTCTCTTTGGGAAAGCTCTCCCAGAGCCTGGTAATCGGGTTCGGGTTGCGCGCCCGGGACCAGGCCCACTGGCGTGCGGTGGTGGGTGAGGAGTGCTTGGTCGGGTAGTCGGGTTCGGCCTAGACTCGCGGGGCGTGAGCGCGGGCGAGGGCAGGCGAGCGCATGGCGCGCTACGTGCGGGTGAGGGACCTGACCCCTGTATATCGAAGGCGATAAGCCTAATACACAAAATCAATTTAAGTGTGAGCGCGAGGCCATACACTTTCGAGGTGGGACTAAAGTCCCACTGCGATTTTGCGTGCCCGCAGGTGAGAAGATGCTGCCAATTGGGGCAGCAATGAACGTTTGCGACCCCAGTCGCAAACCTGGGCGTGCTAGCGGAATCAACCCGCACTACCTGGGGCTAACACCTGGGCTGGAGGCATCCTGGAGCTGCTTGCGAAGGAGCTTCAGCAGCTCGTCAATGGCGGAGAGGAGGCGGAGACCTGAAATCACAAGGACAGCCTCTCGGCCACATCAGACAATGCAGGGAGCTTTGCCAGAGGGAGACGAAGGTGGTGCGAGGGTCAGCGAGGCGCGGGGGCGCCTGTGGCCGTGTGCCTAGGGAAGACTGTGTGTGCGGAAGTGGGTTTGTTCAGGGGGTGGTCGGGCGGTGAATGGCGGTGAATGGAGTGGGGGAAATGGTTGAGTGGAGTGAGGGGGAGCTTCTGGGCTTGTCCGCAAGGGGTGAGGTGGTCTGTGGAGGTGGAGTGACCTCGCCAAAGATGGCGACCGGAGATGGAGCAGATGGGGGTGGAAGTGGCGGTCGGTGGGTTAAAATGGTAAATCAGGAAGGGGAAAATATAAGGGAGAGAGAGAGGAATATTCCTGCCTACTTAGTCGACGAAGAGGGAGAGGGAGGCGTCCGGCTCGTGCCTGCGGGAACTGGGGACGAAGATGCCTAGGAGGGGTTATCGGCGACGAGGAGGAGATTTGAGGGTGCCAGCTGGTACGGCCTGGCGCGGGAAGACGGGGAAGAGTGGGCTCTTCTGCAGGTAGGGCAGCAGAGTGACGAGGAGGAGGAGGAAGGATCGCTGGAAGCTTAGGCTGCCTGACCGGAGAGGGAAGAGACGAAATCTAGGGTTTCTCTAGGCTAAAACTAACTTGAAGGAGACGGCAGACTCTACCGCTCCTTAAATAGGCATTGGCGAGTAGAGGAGATCGAGGAGGCAACGTGCTGCGCTCGCCGGAGTGTGGCCGGAATGGACACCCATGCCTGTCGTGCGTTCGCACGAGAGGCATGGTCGGTTGCAGAGGTCAGGGGAGGGTCCCCGCGACAGAGGACAACGTAGGGAACCCCCCGCTTATTCCTGAGGACGGGCGCCCTGCCCTACGCGGCGCCATCCTCCGCGCAAGGTCGCTGGAGGTATGGTGTTGCGCAGAAATGGCAGGGGGGACTGTTCTGCAAAGAACGACGAGAAGATAGGGGGCAAATCGCAAGGTTTCAAAAGATAAGGGTCAAAACGTAAATTAAGAGGACCAATTTGTAAAGTCGGTTAAGATGGTCTTTTCTTTGGCCCAAATTTTTATACCAGACTAATTTGAACCTAAGGATTTTAATGGTGAAATTTGATTTGAGGTTGGACCATGTTTAACTAGTAAATTTGCGTAAAAACCCAAATTAAGTCATAAATTGAGCATGGTTCTCATTTTAGGTCAAACTAGGTTGCAAAGGTCAAATTGAAGGTTCTAAACCCTAGGGAATATTTTTCCATGAATTTTAGAGGGTTTAGTTTATTTTTATCCTGCCTCGAACCTCATGAATTAAAGTGAGTAGTTTTTAGGGTTACAGAATGTCATTTAATTCCTAGAAGTTGCTATAACCCTCTTCGGATCAGATCATCCCACTCCCCTCCTTATTAAGCTTGTTTGACCAGTGTTTGGACCCTTAATTACCCTATTTGCACATTGCATTAGTGAAATTGCAGGTTTACCCCTTATGATTTGTCTTATTCTTTAACTCAGAATTCTCTGAGTTAAGCCTCTCTTTAGGTTTTGTAGAAGCTTTTTCACACTTATTTGGATTAAATTGTACTAGTTAGGGTTCATGATGAGGTTCTCATCATACCCCCATGCCTAGCTTTTACTAGTCCCTTAGCAAAATTTTAAGGTTTCAACCCTTGTTCTTGACCATGAAGTTCTTAATGATTTCAGATAAGTGCTTTTTCTTTTGTAACCTTGATTAGGTCAGAATGCCATCCATAGGCCTAAAAGGTACTCTAGTACCAACCAAGATCCAGATCTGTCTAGTCTCAGCCTCAGTCCTTAGCAAAGGTTTTTAAGGCTTACAAGAGCTAACCTTAGGCTTATTGGACATTGTGGTTAAAGCACCCATGCTTGAGATAATTTTAGTCCTGGCTCAGTTCGCAGTGCATTTTGTAAGAAAGAGAAGTAGAAGATTTATATGTTTGGAGAGTTTTCTTTCTCTTTTTCTTTTTAATTCTAGCTTAGGATTGGCTTCTCAATGCAGTCTGTATCAGATTCCTTGTCCCCATCATCAATCCTCAAGGGTTCCTGGCAATCGATGCTTCGAGATAGCACCGCCCTTGGTAACCCCCAGAACCCTGGCTGTTGAGATTTCGAGATAATCCCATCCATGGTGTTCCGTGGCCGAATTCAAACCCTGGCAATTGACATTTTGTGATAATGCCATCCATGGAATCTGAACCAGCAGAGTGCTCACATGCCCCCAGTAGGATATGTAAATATCCTAAGAGACAAGCACCAAGGAGATGATATTTTGTTACGCATCTTCGAGGGGAATTTACCACCTCTCCGCACTGGAAACTCGTCCAAATCAACTTGTGTTGATCAGCCGCTCCTACTCTAGGTGTCATTTTCAGAATTTTTGCAACGCTTCTGCGTGATTTTGATTTTTATGCTTACTGAACCAGGCTGTGTGTGAAGTTCGGGTGCTTAGGTTACTAAGTCCTGTAAACCAAAAGTTAATTAACGAGGCCAAATACTCCCTAAGCCTTGGACCTAATATTTAAGCTTTTCATTTTCCTCAACCTCTTGAGGAATGTCTAGATCTTAATGGGTACTAAGAGTTTATCCAAGAATGCCTAAGGTTTGCGTTCTTACTAATCTCATTGTGTACTTTCCATTTCTTTTCCTGAATGAGGTCTAGAACTTAGGTTAACTCCTTAATTTCTTACTAATGACTATCACTTTTCTTTCATTTTTGCTCCTTTTCATTTTGTTCTTTTTTTCCTCCTCCACAAAATTTCTTTCCTCCTCTCATTTTATTATTTGTTTTCAAAATTTTTTTTAATTTTTATGGTGTTTTTGGCATATGTGAATTTTTTTGTTTACAACCTTTTCTTACGTGTTTTGCACTTCCATACCCCCCTATGCTTAAGATTTGCAATGTCCTCATTGTAACTTAGGAGGGTTTTTATTCAACTTAGTTCATACATTAGGACAGATGTTTTGATGAGTGAATGGGTCAAGGTGACAGTTGCGGACGATTTCTAATCTCAGATGCTAGCACCTGAGGTGGAGTCGGCTGTCCTAAAGGGTAAACCTTAAGTGCGAGGAGGTGTCAGAAAAGGTTTCGGGTTTTTTCAAAAAGAATGACGGGCTGCCTCTCGTTGAGCGTTGTGTTTTACGCCATCGGCTGGACGCAATTGAAGGTTCGGCCCTACCAAGAGGGATGACGTAATAATTGCGGAAATAAATAATAAACAATCTTCACAAAATAACAATCACACAAAAAGGCATAAAGTATTTTTAGGTGGAAACCCAAACCGGGTGAAAACCACCACCTAACCCTCTCGAGTTAGGATTTTCCAATCAACCAAGTTGATCAAAATCCACTAAACCGAATCACTTTAAAACGAGGGTGATTCAACCTCAATTACAACCACGCTACTTAGACGAGGGTAGCGTACCTCAACCCCTTCTCTCCACGAGAAGGATTTTGTCTCGCGAAGGAGACGGGAATTCGCAAAACGAATACTCAACCAAATAACAAAGATAAAATAAACAAGTAATCCTATAGAGCCAACAAAGTAATTATGAACCTAGCTTCTATAGGAATTAGGAAACTCCGCTTTGCAAGGAGCGCGTCGAGTTGATGACGCGGTGTGTGAGCCACGCGACGGTGCAACTTCGCTCTCGTGAACTACGGCGGGAGAGCGGGTGCGCGAAGCTTGATGCTCTCAAGATGAATGGAACAAGAGCTTGGAGAGCAAGAGCTAGCTAGGACACAAGAGAGTGGAAAGTGTATTACAAAGTGTTTCTTGTGTATCTTAGTGTCTCTAGGTGTGTATTTGTGTTGCAAAGGTTCCCCTCTATTTATAGAGGCCTTAGGAAGGCTTTGGAAGGCTTAGGAAAGGTTCCATTGCCGTTGGGTGCAAAGCCCAAGAGAAACAGCCCGAAATTAGGAATAATCATTGCTCTGACAGGCTTATCAGACGTCTAATTCTGGAATCAGACGTCTGGAAGTTCACTTTAAGACGTCTGATTCCAAGGTCAGACGTCTGATTTTGGGCGGGTCTCTTTCTGACTTGAATCAGATCTAAACAGGGTTCTTGTGCAAGTCCATCAGACGACATATAGGACATCTGGTACTATGTCTGGACGTCTGGAAACCTACTTTTTTTGTGGGAATGGATTTCCAAACGTTGCAACGGGTAGAAAATCTCTGAGAAGAGATTTTGGGTCAGCCGAGGCAAAACAGTCAATTATCAGACATCTGGAAAGTCCTATGGACGTCTGATAAGGCTCTAACGGTCACATTCTTGACTGTTCACTAAGCCAGCCAACGGTCCACTAATTGGACGTCTGGCAAAGTCATTAGATGTCTCCTAAGACGTCTGGTCTAAGGTCTGGAGGTCTGATTTCATCGGACAGAACAGTAAGTCCAGCCTAATAGTTATCAGTCGTCTGAAACAACAGTCAGACGTCTTAAAATACTTTATCAGACGTCTGATTTTTGAATTAGACGTCTGGAAACTCTGTTTGAGCCCTATATTGGTTTTCTAAGTATTCTACAGAAAACCTAATATCCTAGGGTTGTGCGGGTGTTCCTAGGACTACTGTTAGAGTACTTTGAGGCTCTTTAACATGAATTTAAGTAACAGAAATAAAGAGCAACAGAAGAAACGAAAAATACAAGGAGTACAAGAGAAGGAAATCTATCCTATTCTTTATCTCCTTCCTTCTTCAATCTATCGCTCCTCGTGAATCTCCTCTGTTTTCCATCGAGCTCCTCCAATCCGTCCTGGATGCGAGCTCGAACTCCATCTAATCACGTATCCATTTGCGATTGACCTGAAATGTAGGACTCAAAGTCCAAATGTTAAATGACACGTGTTTTGTTATCATCAAAACAAATGATCATGGTGCTCTAGCACCAACAGCAATATGCTCAGGGAAAATGGAGGATAAATGATGATTCAGCCAAATCAGTAGAGGTTACATCAATGAACGGTTTGAGTCTCTGACCGTTCACGATGAAAGGTTCAGAATCATGGCTGAGCGGACTGATTTCGACGGCTCCATTTCTAAAAGCTTGTCGGACAAGGTATGGTCCAACCCACTTGGATCGCAGTTTCCCAGGGAAGAGTTTGAGTCGGGCATCAAAGAGTAGGACCTTCTGACCAGGATGAAAGATCTTTCTAGATATGTGCTTATCATGGAAGTCTTTAACCCGCTCTGTGTGGATTCGCGAGTTCTCGTACGCATCAAGGCATAACTCATCGATCTTGCTTATCTGTAGCTTTCTGTGGGTTCCAACCTTAGAAAGATCTAAATTACAGCTCCGTACTGTCCAATAGGCTTTATGCTCCAATTCGACGAAAAGGTGGCACGCCTTCCAGTACATCAGTTTAAAAGGAAACATGCCTAATTGGGTTTTGTGGGCGGTCCTATAAGCCCACAAAGCTTCCAGAAGTCGGGATGACCAGTCCTTCCTGTCAGGCCGAATAGTGACCTGCAGGATTTTCTTGATCTCCCGATTTGATAGCTCAACTAGACCATTAGTCTAGGGGTGATAAGGAGTGGAGATTCGGTGAGACACCCCGTATTTGGTCATCAGTGACCTGAACTGAGCATTCGTGAAATGGGTTCCCCCATCAGAGATGATAGCGCGAGGAATCCCGAACCGTGAGAAGATATTGTGATGAATGAATTTGAGAACGATTTTATGATCACAGGTTCGAGTCGGTATGGCTTCAATCCATTTGGACACGTAGTCTACAGCTAGCAGAATGTACTCGAAGCCATCCGAAACAGGAAAGGGGCCCATAAAATTAATTCCCCAAATATCGAAGATTTTGCATACGAGAATCGGATGCAAAGGCATCATGTCGCGATGGCTCATGTTGCCCAAAGTTTGTCAATGACTGCATGCCTTGCAGTGATTGTATGCGTCCTTGAATAAAGTGGGCCAATAAAAGCCACACTGGAGGATTTTTGATGTGATTTTGTGTCCAGAGAAGTGGCCACCGCATGCCTGGTCATGGCAGAAGGAGAGAATATCATTAATTTCACCTTCCGGGACACATCGTCGGATGATTTGGTCAGCACCTATGCGGAAGAGGTACGGATCTTCCCAAATGTAGTACTTGGCATCAGAGTGCAATTTGTCTTTCTTGGCCTTTAACCAATCAGATGGGATCTGATGAGATGCCAAGTAGTTTACTATATTAGCAAACCATGAAAGTCTAGTACCAATAGTTAGTAGGTACTCATCAGGGAAATGCTCCGTGATGGGTCCAGAAGGGTTGATGATCTCAGAAGGAAGGCGAGACGGATGGTCAGCTACCACGTTTTGTCTTCCTGTCTCATCGCGAATCTCGAGGTCGAATTCTTGCAACAGCAAGATCCATCGGATTAGTCGGGGCTTCGCGTCCTTCTTGGCAAGGAGATGCCTCACAGTCATGTGATCCGAGTAGATGATGACGTGGGAACCCAGGAGATAAGATCAAAATTTTTCTAGGGCAAATACTTCGGCTAGCAGCTCTTTCTCCGTAACTGTATAGTTACGCTGAGCCTCGTCAAGTGTCTTGCTAGCGTAGTAGATGACCACAGGTTTCCCGTCAACTTTCTACCCCAGAACCGCTCTTACAGTAAAATCAGATGCATCGCACATGATCTCAAAGGCTGGGTGACTCGGTCATGGAGGTTCTCAAAGGCTTGAGTGCATTCCTTGGAGATCTCAAAGGGTACATCCTTAGAAAGAAGAGTAGTCAGGGGGTGCGTGATTTTCGAAAAATCAGGAATGAAACGACGGTAAAAACTGACGTGCCCTAGAAAAGAACGGATGTCCCTGATCGAGCTAGGCATAGGAAGCCGAGAAATTAGATCAACCTTGGCTCGATCCACTTGGATGCCTTTTTCAGAAATTAGATGTCCTAGGACGATCCCCTCGGCCACCATAAAATAGCTCTTTTCCCAGGAAAGAACTAAATTAACATTGATGCAATGCCTGAGTATATGAACCAAGTGCTGGAGGCAATCATCAAATGATGCCCCGAAAACTGAGAAGTTATCCATGAAGACTTCTAGATAATCACCTACCATATCAGAGAATGTGGCAAGCATGCACCGCTGAAAAGTCGCGGGTGCATTGCAGAGACCGAAAGACATCCTTCAGAATGCGTAACTCTCGAAGGGGCAGGTGAACGTGGTCTTCTCTTGTTCCTCAGGATGAATAGCCACATAATTATAACCGGAGTACCCGTCAAGAAAGCAGAAGAATCGATTTCCCGCTAATTTCTCGAGAATCTGATCAATGAAAGGTAGTGGGAAATGATTCTTCTTCGTGGAGGAATTGAGTCGTCGGTAATCTATGCAGACTCTCCGCGAGTTGGCTATACAGGTAGGTATGATTTCTTCGGTTTCAGTCGTATAGTGGTGAGCCCTGCCTTTTTAGGCACGACCTGAATTAGGCTCACCCAACGACTGTCGGAGATGGGGTAGATGATTCCTGCATCTAACCACTTAATGATCTCCTTTTTCATGACCTCCTGCAGATTGGGATTCAAATGTCTCTGCATCTCGTGGGAAGGTCATGCGCCTTCTTCAGAATAAATACAGTGTGTGCAATAAGAGGGACTTTTTCCAGTCAAGTCATTGAGAGTTCAACCAATGGCTCTGCGATGTTGCTGGAGAACAGCAATCAGATGGGATTCCTGATCAGGAGTAAGCTTGGAGTTTATAATCACAGGAAAAGTCTGATTAGAACCCAAAAAGATGTATTTCAAATGATCGGGAAGGGGTTTTAGTTCAAGGATGGGGTTATCAGTAGCAGCGGGTGGTTCAGGGTAAGTGTGAGGTTCAAGGATAGGAGTTATGGGTTTGTCTAAATCATGGTCTGACTCCTCTAATTGCGGTTTAAGATCTTTCTGTGGTTGATGAGGCATAATCAAGTTATTCTCAAAATTGTGTTTCATCAACCAAAGCCCTAATATCACAAATTTGTTCAATGACACCGCAATTGATTCCTTGGTGGGCCTTAAAGATATCAATTTTGAGGGTTTGATTCCCAAATTTCAACTCTATTTGGCCCTCTTCACAACTGATGTTGGCTCTAGCAGTAGCCATGAAAGGTCTCCCAAGAATGATCAGTGTATCCCTAGGGTTTTCAGGTGTGTCCATGTCCAAGACTATAAAGTCTACAGGGAAATAGAAATCCTGCACTCTTACAATAACATCCTCAAGAATCCCTTTGGGTGACTTTATAGATCGATCTGCTAACTGTAGTGTCATCTCAGTTGGTTTTAGCTCAGATTCTTCTAGGTGGTTAAGTAAGGATGTGGGTATCAGATTTATGGAAGCACCCAAATCTAGCAATGCTCTGTCAAACTGGGTTTCACCTATTTTGCAGGAAATCAGGGGAGTACTTGGATCTTTTGCCTTGGTTGTGAGTCTGCTCAGGATTATAGAGCTGGCTTACTCTGACAGTACAATTGGACTCCCACTCTTGGTTCGTGGCTTACGTTGAGGTGTACACACATTCTTTAAGAATCGTGAGTAAGGGGATGTTTATTTGGACCTGCTCAAAGAGCTTGACCAGGTCTTCCTCAGGTGCCACGGGTTTTGTTGTCTTCTTTCCCTTGGACCCACTCTCGCGCTCTCTCTCTCTCTCTCTCTCGCTCCTCTCACTGTGGTGGAGAGGAAGAGAAGAAGGTGCTATGGTTAAGTGGGGGAAAGGGAGAGGGGAAGAGGGCCTTTTACAAAGCTCGTTATGGTTTGAATGGAGAGTGAAGAAAAAGAGAGAGAAGAGAGGTACCATCTGCACGCAGCCCGCACGCAGATGCAAAGCTTGTACCAAAAATTTCGATTTCCAGACATCTGGGAAGGGATCCAGACGTCTGACCAGACGTCTCACCAACTGTTCAGACATCTTAAAAAGCTCAGGATAGAACGGATTTTTACACATAGGTGGCTCAGTAATCAATTTTTATCCATTATTATTGCCAGATACTTATTGAAGTGATAAAAACTCTTTTGCAAGTGCCTTCTTTTTCTATTTGTTAGATATTTAAAGTAATTTAACTTTTACAAAGTTAAATAATTTTCAGTTTTTATTTTCTAAATTACATTTAAGCTCAAATCCTTAGATTTTATTTATCCCAGAATGGATTTTAACAATTATATTTATACATCTACGAGTTTATGATAGATTAAATTTTATAAAATTAGATGGTTGGATCCTACGATTGAATATTTATTCAATAAAATTAATGTATAAATGCTTATCAAACTTTGCTAATACAGCCATATGAATACAATAATATCATAATTGTTCCGATGGAATTTTAAGATTTCCTTGGCAAGCTTCTAGTGTATCTCCAAAATGTCTATTATCGAAATTCTAGAGTTTCCTCAACACGCCTCCAGCATGTCTTTGAAATAGATATTTTGAAAATGGATAGGTACAAAAATGTACTTCACAATGCAGAAGTGATGATCATTCTTTGTGTCCTCCTCACAAGGGTACTCCCTCATAATGCACTGGTACATTTAAAATATCACTAATGATATTTCTCATTCTCAAGTGACATGATCTTCATTTCTGCATTGTATTTTTCATTGCAAAGTACATTTTTATACTCTTATCTTTCAAAAAATCACCCGTGCATTTTACTCACAAGTAGTGGTGGCTGTTTAAGTGATGGTGAATTCTATCATATGATATTACTTATATTACTTTTCATGTGTAGAGTTTACGTAACAAATTCATACATTAAATACAAGTTGTACGATGGAGATCACTTATGTTATATTCATATGTTATAAAATATATTATTTTTTAAGTTTTTATGTATTTTTACTTTAAAAATTATCAAAATAATGTCAAAAATAACATTTAAAACCTTGCCAATAGCTCGACCACTTAGACAAAGATGAGGTTAAGTTAGAAAATTTAGACGTCATATTGAGTAGGCCATGAAAATCTGTGCGATACGGGTAAATGAAAATTAAAGATTAGATTTATTTATATTGTATAAAATGTGTAAAGGAGTAATTATTCACTTATAAATGATGGCCTTCAGCTCACGTCATCACGGGCGGGTTCACATCCTGGCCTTTTCCTGATGGCTGAACTTTTACAGGTCCGTCCCTGGACTTTGGTACAATGCACTTTAGATTTTATTAGTGGGTGCGAGGTTGAAAAACTAAAAATATGTGCACTCACGCTCTATTATTTATTCGTTAAGGTATTGGTAAGTAAAATAAGTTTATGTAATAATTAAAAGATAAGAAAATGAAAATAAATAGTGAAATAAGTGAATTAATTTATTTAGATATTTTAATAAATTAAAATTATTTTAGGTAAAAATTAAAATAGATACTAATGAAATATTTTGGATGACAAGTTCTTTAAATAAATTACCTCATTTCAAGATAAGATTAAAGATTGTTCATCATAAAAATAAAAATTTAAAATTAAAATTAGTCAATTTAATCACTTTAATGCCTATTCACTGATACCCGGGATCCCAAGATCGAGGTCAATTGACGGAATGTTGCTTAGTGGGGCTTCGACCAATGGATTAATACACGTCAATTACAAAATAAAAACAATCCTACATGAATATAAGCGTTTTATAAGGTTCCACCAAAAATATAATTGTACATGTGAGGAAAAGAAATATTTTGGTAAAGTTAAAATCGATAACACAATCCACGTCCTTCTTTACGTGAAAAAAAAAAAAAAGCAAAAAAAGAGAGATACAAATCTCAATACGTGAAATATTATCAAAAATGGAGATGTGCTGTGATTAAAGGTAGTGTTTGGCACAAGTAGGTGAATTTAGGCTTGTTGTTTGGGGTTTGAGGTGGGTATAGGAGGGGTTTTTAATTTAAAAAAATTAATAATTATTTTATTAAAATTCATTAATTCTCTCTTTACCTCTCAAAAAAATCAACATATCAATTACTAACAATTCAATTAATTATTATAATTTTATCAATTAAATATTTTTTATATTTATTCTACTCTTATTCTATGTCAATGTAATATTATCTCCTTGTTAAACACAGCATAAGCTGACAGGAATTGGAGTATGAAAAAAACCTTGAATCAACGGATGCTCTGTAAGAAAAAGAAATGGGAGAATAGCAATCGATCACACGGCTCTTCCCACGTAGAGAGGCTTCGCCGTTTGGATTCTCGAAAGCAGACGAATGAAGGGTGCAGCCGCACCTTCTGAAAATGGTTCTCCAGATCCTGACGATGAGAAATTTGACGCGTACACATCAAATGTGCCACGTCCAAGCGAAGATTATGGCGAATGAAAAATTAATCGTGCCACGTCAGATCGAAAACGGTAAGTTAAGATTCTTTACGGCAGCAATCACGAGATCACGTTGATAATGGCTGACGTGACTTTCCTAAGCGGGGCCTGTCAAATAGCTTCGCCTTCTCAGCTTCTCCGCAAGATTGGCAAACCTCGCTTGGCGAGTCTCTTCATCTCGACCACCGTAGGTCCAAGTGCTTGGCTCTTTCTACCGACACAATTTTCCGTGGCCCTTCTTCCGTTGGGGGGGAAGCCTTTATCGAAAATCCAAGCAGCAAATGGAAATAAATGATTTCATTGGTGGTGTTTGGTATAAGAAATAAGCCTGCAAGATAAATAGAAGAATTTTAAAAATAATAAACTATAATGAAGGAAAAAGTGAATCTTAATAATTTTGACAACAGTCAAGTTTAATATATTCCCATATAAAAGATGAAATAAACTTACGTACGTTAAGTTGACTTAACCTGAATTCGATCTGTGCCAATGTAAACAAGTAGGCGACAGTGTGAGCGTGCTGAACCCAACTATCAAACAACACCCTCGTGTAGTCTTTTTCTGAGTAATTCTAGTTGAGCCGTCCAGTGGACTAACACTTGTTGTTTTGTGCTTGTCGGTGCTTTTGATTAAATAAATAGAAAAGTATGTTGGTAAATTAGCCTAATCTTACTTGACATTTACGCTGTATTTTGTGACGGTTAATTTTTATTAGAGGTATACACGGGTTAGGTTGGAATTCAATTCAAATCCAACCTATAATTTTTAAGTTGATATTTTTTCAATCCAACTCAATTCATTACACTATCAAACCCAACCCAATCTAACTCATAAAAGTCAGGTCAAGTTGGATCTGGTTGAGCGGGCTGTTATCTAGTCAAAGGACTCAAAACTTATGTTTATCTTTTACATATTTTCTATGTCTTTCATACTTAATAACAAAATATTTTCAACTTATAAACAATTTATATCTTCTAAAAAAGGTAAAAACAAAAAAAACTTGACAGTTGTATAATATTAATTACCTCTTTCATGTAGAAAAGTTAACATATATTACAAGTCGATTATCTTATCCATGTAATTTTTTTCATAGATCTAAGCATTCAAAACAAAGAATTAGATGAGAATCAAAATAATTTTATATTAGTAAGAAAAAAATTCAAGATGTACGTGTGAATATTTTTTAATTTTATTTAAACAAAGAATTAGATGAAAACTTAAATAACGTTGAATGTCTACATCAAAGTTTCAAATAATTTAGACTAAATTAAGGAAAGGCAGAAAGGGAGGAGGATGGTGAGAGAGGGGGTGGTGGCTATTAGTGAAAGAGGATGGCTTGTGAAGGGATGGTAAGTTGTGTGGTGGTGGTGGTGGTAGCGACTCTAGTGATAGCCTAGGTGGAGGGGAAGGTAGAGAGGATGGTGGATGGCCAGTGAGGGGTGGTGGGCTGTGTGGTGGCGGTGGATCGGTGGTAGTGGAGCAACAGCTATGGTGGTAGGCTCAAGTTAGGCAAAGGGAAGGTAGTGACGACGATGGATGGCTGTTGATGGGGTGGTGGGTTGTGTGGTAATTGTGGTAGTAGTGGTGGTGGCAGTGACTCTAGTAAAGGGAGGTGGTGGTTGTCACTAATGTAGAGGAGGAAGATGCTAACCTCGAGTGGTAATGATGAGAACAATGGCAACAACGAGAAGGGAGCTGCGAGAGAAGTTGGTAGCGATGACGAAAGAGGCAGCTTGATTTAGGGCTTGTGAGTGGAAGGGAAATTAAAAAGAAGCGTACGATGAAAAGCACACAGGAAGAGGGAAAAGTGAAATTGCAAGAGTGGCGTGCATTATTTGCATGAGTTTTTTTTGTTTCCTTTCAAGTTTAAACATGTTAACTTTTTTTCTTTTAAAATTTTAATAGATATTCTCATGTGTGTGCATGTATGTCTATCGGGTTGAATCAAATTGCGAATTAGGTTAGGTTTATTAAACCTCAAATTCAACTCAACTCATTTTTTATCGGATTGGAAAAATCTCAACCCAACCCAACTAAACCTAAGTCACAACCTAACCCAACCAACTCAATTGGGTTGAATTTAGATTGAACCTAATCCATATACACTCCTAACTTTTAACTCGTTACGTGAAAATTTGCAACTAAAGGACACTATGGATTACAGAGGTTGTTGCCGTAGATAACGGTGTAACAAATGCAATTGAAAGCCACGATTAATGTATCCTACGAGAAAAAAGAAAATATAAGACTCAAAATGTGATGCGGAAAGTAAATGAGTATCCTCGCATTGTAAAATTTATCGATACTTTTAAATTAAAATGTATTAATGTAAAATTTAAAAATGTCAATCTATTTTAATCTAGAGTTAAATTTTATTAATGTAAAATAAAAAATTACCAATAACTTTAATTTAAAATTATATTATATCATATATTTAATTCAAAATTAAATTATATTGATGTAAAATAAAAAATGATCAAGACATTTTGATTTAGAAGTATTACATAATTTTTTTAGACAATGGTGGATCTTGATAACAATTATTTTATTTTCTTGCATTATCTTTTAAAAGTTTTAACATTTAAGAAAAAAAAAAAGATTGTCACGGAACAAAAGGAATCTACCAGCTTTCTTGAGATATGGCAAAGAAATTATTAGCTTTATTTTAGTCTTAACAAGGATATTAGAACAAAACTACGAAAATCATGTGCGTTTTTTTTTGTTCGCACTGAATAAGAGGACATAGCCATGACGTTTTCTTTCGTTTACTAACGTTCTTCCCCAGACGAATTTTTGGAAGTCGACAAACATCGACCCGTTCTTGTATCACAATGCAGATTTCAAAAAACTGGACACATCAGTAGTGGTTGGCTCTACATTTATGACTTTATAGATATACGACATTAAACATAAGGTTCCAGGTCTGTAACTTCATGGATGTCCTTATTGGGGAGTCGTTTGGTCTTAATGACGACCCCACCGAATCCCCGCCAGAGATTAACCGCGAGTCCCGGTACACCCGCTTGAGTAGTGATGGGGGTATACAAGTCCGAGGGCCGGTGCAACCCAAAAAAGAAAAAAGAAAAAAAAAAAATAAATAAATAAATATATATATATATATATATATATACACACACACCTAGGAGGATTGCCTAAAATTCCTTCCAATAGGGGTGGACGACCGCAGGATGCATCCCAAGTGGAGGAAAAGTAAGAAGAAAGAAGAGGGCTCTTCTATTGATGGCGGGTAAATGGTAGTGGCTGGGGAGGTGACCTTTGCAACCCAATGTCACTGATGGCGTGGAACACCCAAGGTCTAGGGAAATTGAAGGAGGTACTAAAGCTCCCTTGAGCCAAAGGCGTGCATATCGTTGGCCTTCTGGAAACCTGCTTACCTTCAAGAGGTTGGGAAAGAGCCTTGCATAAGATCCCTAACAAATGGGGTAATGCTACCAACCTCGAGCTTTCTAATTAGCCAAAAAGTAGGGAAATGTAGATAGTGATGTAAAAATTAATGTGAGGGAATTTATGGGTCATGTTCTCGCTCTTCACATAGCGTTGTGAACGTGAGTTCATTTGATAATGGATATTTAATGTAAAAAAATTAAAGAACGTAAGGTTTGTTACGTGGTGAACTCTACTACATTCAAAAAAATCACCAGACCACTTTAACCTAAAACACACAGGTGATAAGATGTGACTCATCATAGTTAAAATGCACAAGTTAGATTAGAAACTAAGTTAAACATTACATAATTAACACAAGAAATAAGTTAAGTGTGAGAATTAATGGAAATAACCAAAAACATCCAATTTGTGTTTAAAATGCAAAATTAGGTCATAAAATGAAATATTCTATTCATTAATGTAAATTGATGATTTAATTTCAAATTGAACATACATTTTGATTCAAAACTTTAAATTAAAAGTGAAATCAACTTCTTAAATATTCAATTGTGCTTTAATAAAACGTTGGTGGTATTTGGACAACACTAGGACCTAGCATTATGGACATTACATATAGGTCCTCCTTTCACATTCTTCAACGTTTACAACCTTTAAGGACTTAATTGCAAACCTCCAAGGGCTTCTTTGTAAGCCACAGGGACGGCTCTGCATCAGTTTTTCGCCACATACGGGCTTTCCTGCAATTTCTCTACCGCTTCACTCGTAGAAGGCCTCTTTGCAATTTCACCAAAAGATCTGCGGTGCAACTCTACTGTAGCGGCTAAAGAACACGGATAATCTAGGTCGTCGCTCCCTTGATCTCTTGATCCAACGGTTGATGTCTAATCGAACCGTTGCGTGACTTCGCACGTGTAATCACCATTCCCTCTAGATCTCATCCAACGACTGATATTCGGATTTGAGCTTCGCGCGTGCCCCTCTCTTCATCCCCACCATCGATGACCTAGGTGCTTAATCGCACCTCCATGGTGGTCATAATCACTCCCTCAGCTACATAAGCAGCTCTAGAGCTCCCTGCACGCGTACCCAGTTCCCTACCTACACCTCTCGAGCTGAGCAGTTGTCCACTCCGATTCTCCTCCTCATAGTCCCTGTTTCACTGCCTTGGCGGTGGAACACCACATTCCTTTCTGACTCTCCTCGTTGCTAAGGAGATCGTAACACCTGAGGGCGACCTAGAATCCCTCTAGTGGATTTTCACTCCGCCGAAGCTCCTCCACCACTTCTTCCTCTCCATCCACCGGGTGAAGATCCAAATGTCCCACTTGTAATTCCCTTGTTGGAGTGGGTGAGATATGCGTAACGTAATAAAGTGCGGAATAAAAATAGACAATCTCACAAAATTAAGCAATTATACAATAGGCACAAGTATTTTTAGGTGGAAACCCAAATCAGGTGAAAACCACCACCTAACCCTTTCGAGTTCGGATTTCCTGATCGACCTAGTTGATCAAATCCACTAGACCCAGTCACTTAAACGAGGGTAACTGAACCCCAATTACAACCACACTACTTAGACCGAGGGTAGTATTCCTCAAAATCCCTTCTCTTCACAAGAAGGAATTTGTCTCACGAAGGAGACGGGAATTCGCAAAGCGAATACCCAACCAAAGACAATATAAAGTACAACAATCCTATAGAGCCTCAAATATTTAATCCTAGCTTCTATAGGAGTTAGGAAACTTTCATTTGGTGGAAGTGCCTCGATGTGATGATGCGGATTAGTGAACCACGCTTTGGCACAACAGCGCTCTCGTAATGTCGGCGGGAGAGCGGGTGCACAGCAGGACGAAGCTCTTAGGTGAGAAGAGAGTGCTTGTAGAGCTAGAGCTTCTTATATTTGATCTTCTACTTCTTTTTGACACAAGTGAGTGGAAATATTCTAGCAAGGGTGTGTCTTGGTTGTGTCTTACAAGATAAGGGGTCCTCCTCTATTTATAGAGGGCCTAGGAAGGCTTTGGAAGGCCTTGGAAGGCTTCCATAGCCGTTGAGTGCAAAGCCAAACAGAATCAGGTCATAGTCAGAAATAATCATGATTCTGACAGGGTCATCAGACGTCTGGAAAACCCATTTAAGACGTCTGGGAGATAAGTTAGACGTCTGATTTTAGGCGGGTTTCCTTCCTGACTTGAATCAGACCGAAACAGGATTCTAATGTATGTTCATCAGACGACACACAGGATGTCTGGCACTAAGTCTGGATGTCTGGAAACCTATCGTTCACAGAAATGGATTCCCAACGAGTCTAACGGCTATAAAATCTTTGAAGGAAGATTTTGGGTCAGCCGAGACAAAACGGTCATGTATTAGACGTCTGGGGTCCTCTATAGACGTCTGATACGAGGCCAACGGTCATTTCTTCAACGTTTGCTCAGGAAACCAACGGTCCACTAATTTGACGTCTGGCAAAGGCATCAGACATCTCCTAAGACGTCTGGACTAAGGTCTGGACGTCTGATTTCATTAGATAGAACTAACTAAGTCTAGCCTAAATAAGCGAATGTCTGAGTCAACTGTCAGACGTCTTAAAAGTTTTTATCAGACGTCTGAAATTCAGATTAGACGTCTGAAAATGTTGTCTGGTCCCTATTTTGGTTTTCTAAGTTCTCTATAGAAAACTTAAGTATCCTAGGGTAGTGCAGGTGTTCCTAGGACTACTTTAAGGATCCTTTGAGGCTCTTTAACAGATATTCTAAGAAATAAAAAGAGCAAGAATATAATGACAAAGGTACACAGAAAAAGATAAATAAAAATCTATCCTATTCTTCTTGTCCTTCCATCTTCAAGCTTTCGCTCCTCGCCAAGCTCCTCCACCTCTGTCCAGCTCCTCCAATCCGCTATGGATGCGAGCTAGAACTCCGTCTAATCACCTGTCTCCATTTGCAATTTGACCTGAAAACTAGGACTCAAAAGCAAATATTAAAAAACTCATGTTTTGTTATCATCAAAATAAACAATCGTAGTACTCTAACACCAACAATCTCCCTCTTTTTGATGATGACAAAATAAAAATAATAATGCATAAAATCCTGCCCCTTTTTGACATTATCAAAAAGGTTTTTATCAGTTTTAAATATCCTATATCTCCCCGTTAAAACATGATCTTCTAAAATTGGGTTGAATTTCTTTTAACAAGAGTAATGTCCTCCCCCTTTTTGTAACAACAAGATAACTATTATTTTTCTCTCCTTTTCTAACGGAAATATAGCTAACATGATCTCCCCCATAATGATTGACAAATAGCTCATAATTTTAACTCCCCCTATCTATATGCTAATGATAAAAAGATAGGGTTAAGGGTTACCTCACCTACCATGGCCAATAGAATGGCCCAAATGGAGGTGGTGGATGCCATATCGGATGGGGCTCCCATCCGTAGTTTGGAGGCCCGGGCATCGGCACCAGTCTCCAATCTGGCAGACGACGTGCGGCAGGTTGTTCGGTTGTTCGTCGTCTCGTCGATCTTCTCGTTCTCCTCCTTGGTCTACTCCTTGGTCCTCCCAGCTCGAGTTAACTAGCCTTGAGCTTGTAGGTCTAGTCCTTTACGTTAATATCTTCTTTGAAACTTACAAAATAATATTCCAATTCTTTCTTTGGTATCCAAGTGAGCTTGGATCCGGATCTGTTAGCATGTCTCATTGACAGAGATCCTTTCTCAATCTTAGGGCTATGCAAATTTTCTACTTTGTCAATTAATTTGTTAAAATTTTCCTTAAGACATGTGATTTCTTTTTCTATAATATGCATCTTAGTCTTTAAATCAGAATTTTCTAATTTTAGAATAATATTTTCCTCAATCAATTTAATATTTTCATTAATTAAATCTTTATTTTCTAATAACAAGTTATTATCCTTAGGACTAGCTTCTAGATCCTTGAGTTTTATTTCTAATCTTTCATTTTCACTTTTAAGAAAACTATAATTCCTTTTACTATTTTTATTTTCTACCTTAAGTGATTTACTAAGCTCAAATAATTCATCGAAAGCTTCTTGTAAATCGAGATTTACCTCATTATCGCTGTTATCGCTGTCACTATCACTTCCCATGGCCATGAAGCCCATGTAGGCGATTTCTTCCTCGGGGTTATGCTCTTCTTCTTTCTCTGAGCTCGTGTCATCCCAAATTGCTTGGAACGCCTTCTTCTCCTTTTCCTTCTTCTTCTCCTTCTTGAGAAGAGGGCACTCTGGTCGTTGATGCCCTTTCTCGTTGCAGTGGTAGCAACGTCTCAGGCTTTCCTTCTCCTTTTCTTTCTTTGATTCCCTAAAAAACTTTGAAAATTTCTTAAGTAAAATTTTAAAGTCTTCGTCGTCGGAATTTACCTCGCTATCCAACGTAGCTTTGAAAGAGAGAGTCTTCTTAAGCTTTGGTTCTGGTGTGTCCTTCTTCTGCTTTAGTTTCGTCTCATAGGCCATTAGGTTGCCTAGGAGATCCTCCATATTGAGCTCCTCTACTTCGTTTGCCTCCTCGATTGCGGTGACCTTTTGCTCCCATTCCGGTCCAAGGGAACGTGTAGCTTTCCTTGAAGCTCCCACTTGATGAAGGTCTTACCTAAAGCTTTTAAATAATTTACAATGCGAGTGAACCTAGTGTTCATCTCACTTAGATATTCGTTAGACTTCATTGAAAAAGACTCAAATTCTTGATAAAGTAAATTTATTTTAGAAGTCTTTACCTTTAAGGTACCTTCGTGAGTTACCTCGAGTGTGTGCCAGATCTCGTATGCGGTGGCGCATTGCAAGATTTTGTTGAACTCCATGTTGAGTGCGCAGTACAACACATTCATCATTTTTGCGTTGAGCAAGAGTTCCCGGATCTACTGGTACGAGTATCCTGTGGCAGGTCTTTCTGGGATGTCGAAGGGGGTCTCGCAATGGTCCCACATTGTGAAGTCATTGGCTTGAAGCCATGTCTTCATCAGCAGCTTCCAGTACGGGCAATTGCTCCCATCAAAGAATGGCGGTTGGGTCGTAGATTGCCCCTCAGAAATCCTGCTTGCGGAACTACTTCCCTCCACGATCTTCTTGCTTGGTTGCTACGTCGAATTAGCAAGAACTTGCTCTGATACCAATTGTAATTCCCTGGTTGGAGGGGGTGAGATATGCGTGACGTAATAAAATGTGGAATAAAAATAGACAATTTCACAAAATTAAGCAATTACACAATAGGCACAAGTATTTTTAGGTGGAAACCCAAACCGGGTGAAAACCACAACCTAACCCTCTCGAGTTAGGATTTCCCGATCGACCTAGCCGATCAAATCCATTAAACCCAGTCACTTAAACGAGGGTGACTGAACCTTAATTACAACCACATTACTTAGACCGAGGGTAGTGTTCCTCAAAACCCCTTCTCTTCACAAGAAGGAATTTGTCTCGCGAAGGAGATGGGAATTCTATAGAGCCTCAAATATTTAATCCTATCTTCTATAGGAGTTAGGAAACTTCCCTTTGGTGGAAGTGCGTCGATGTGACGACGCAGATACGTGAACCACGTGTTGGCACAACAACTCTCTCGCAACGTCGGAGGGAGAGCGGGTGCACAGTAGGACGAAGCTCTTAGGTGAGAAGAGAGTGCTTGTAGAGCTAGAGCTTCTTATATTTGATCTTCTACTTCTTTTTGACACAAGTGAGTGGAAATATTCTAGCAAGGGTGTGTCTTGGGTGTGTCTTACAAGCCAAGGGATCCTCCTCTATTTATAGAGGGCCTAGGAAGGCTTTGGAAGGCCTTGAAAGGCTTCCATTGCCATTGGGTGCAATGCCAAAGAGAATCAGGCCGTAGTCAGAAATAATCATGATTCTGATAGGGTCATCATGCATCTGGTCCTGGCATCAGACATGTGGAAACCCGTTTAAAATGTTTGGGAGCTAAGTCAGACGTTTGATTTTAGACGGGTTTCCTTCCTGAATTGAATCAGACCGAAACAGGGTTCTAATGTATGTTCATCAGATGACACACAGGACGTCTGGCACTAGGTCTGGACGTCTGAAAATCGATTGTTCTATGGAAATGGATTCCCAACAAGTCTAACGGCTATAAAATCTCTGAAGGAAGATTTTGGGTTAGCCGAGGCAAAACGGTCATGTATCAAACGTCTGGGGTCCTCTACGGACGTCTGATAAGAGGCTAACGGTCAGTTCCTCAACAGTTGCTAAGGAAGCCAACGGTCCACTAATTGGACGTCTGGCAAAGGCATCAGACATCTCTTAGGACGTCTGGACTAAGGTCTAGACATTTGATTTCATCGGACAGAACTAAGTCTAGCCTAAATAATCGAACGTCTGAGTCAACAGTCAGTCGACTTAAAAGTTTTTATCAGAGTCTGAAATTCAGATTAGACGTTTGAAAAGGCTGTCTAATTCCTATTTTGGTTTTCTAGGTTCTCTATAGAAAACCTAAGTGATGAGAACCTCATCATGAACCCTAACTAGCACAATTTAATCTAAATAAGTGTGAAGAAGCTCCTACAAAACCTAAAGAGAGGCTTAACTTAGAGAATTCTGAGTTAAAGAATAAGACAAATCATAAGGGGTAAAACTGTAATTTTACCAATGCAGTGCCCAAACAAGGTAATTAAGGGTCTAAACGAAGGTCAAATGAGCTTAATAAGGAGGGAAGTGGGATGATCTGATCTGAAAAGGGTTATAGCAACTTCTAGGAATTAAATGACATTCTATAACCCTAAAACAAACCCACTTTAATTCACGAGGTTCGAGGTAGGATAAAAATCAACTAAACCCTCTAAAATTCATGGAAAAATATTCCCGAGGGTTTAGAACCTTCAATTTAGCCTTTGCAACCTATTTTGACCAAAAATGAGAACTATGCCCAATTTATGACCTAATTTGGGTTTTTGTGCCTAAATTAAATTTCACCATTAGGTCATAAATTTAACCGATTAAACATGGTCCAACCTAAAATCAAATTTCACCATTAAAATCCTTAGGCTCAAATTAGGCTGGTATAAAAATTTGGGCCTAAGAAAAGACCATCTTGATCGATTTTACAAATTGGTCCTCTTAAATTACTTTTTGACCCTTATCTTTTGAAACCCTTGCAAATGGCCCCCTATCTTTCTTGTCGTTCTTCGCAGAACAGTCCTCCCTGCCATTTCTGAGCAGCGTCATACCTCCGGCGACCTTACGCGGAGGATGGCATCTCGCAGGGCATGGCGCCCGTTCTCAGGAACGAACGGGAGGTTCCCTACGCCATCCTCTATCGCAGGGACCCTCCCATGACCCCTGCAACCGGCCATGCCTCTCGTGCGAATGCACGAAAGGCATGGGTGTCCATTTTCGTCCATCTCCGGCGAGCACGGCACGTTGCCTCCTTGGTCTCCTCTCCTCACTAGTGCCTTTATAAGGAGCAGCAGGGTCTGCTGTCTCCTTCAAGCTACTTCTGGCGGAGAAAAACCCTCGATTTCATCTCTCCCCTCTCCGGTCAGAGTGCCCTAGCTTCCGGCGATCCTTCTTCCTCCCCCTCGTGGCTCTGCTGCCATACCTGCAGCAGAGCCTACTCTGCCCCGTCTTCCCACGCCAAGCCGCATCAGCTGGCGCCCTCAGATCTCCTCCTCGTCTCCAATAACCCCCTCCTGAGCACCTTCATCCCCAGCTCAGACAGGCATGAGCCGGATGTCTTCCTCTCCCTCTTCGTCGACTAAGTAGGTAGGAATCTTCCCCTTACTCTCCTTTCACTTTTCCCTCATTCAATTAGCATTTCAGACCCCTCGACTGCCACTACCACCCCCATCTGCTTCACCTCCAGCCGCCACCTCCGGCGAGGTCGCTCCACCTTCACAGGCCATTTCACCCCTCGCCGACAAGCCCAGAAGCTCCCCCTCACTCCACTCAAGCATTTCCCCCACTCCAT